>CM048749.1:119375287-124375287 GCA_026315105.1 Locusta migratoria | reverse complement strand
AGTTTTCCTCTCCCTTAACTGTCTGAATAATTTCCTTTAGCACCTCATATATTTCTTCGATCTCCTCATCAGCGGCAGAGCTAGTTGGCATATAAACCTGTACTACTGTTGTCGGTGTTGGCTTCGTATCTATCTTGACAATGATAATGCGATCACTGTGCTGCTCATAGTAGTTTCCCCGCATTCCTATTTTCTTATTCATTATCAGTCCTACTCCTGTGATACCCCCAACTGATTTTGTATTTATAATCCTGTACTCACCTGACCAGAAATCCTGTTCATCCTGCCACCGAACTTCACTAATCCCCACTATATCTAACTTCAACCTATCCATTTCCATTTTTAAATTTTCTAATTTTCCTACTCGATTAAGGGATCTAACATTCCACGCTCCGACCCGTAGAATGCCAGTATTGTCTTTCCTGATGATCACATCCTCCTGGGTAGTCCCCGCCCGGAGATCCGAATGGGGGACTATTTTACCTCCGGAATATTTTACCCGAGAGGATGCCATCATCATATATTCATACAGTAGAGCAGCATGTCCTCGGGAAAAGTAACGGCTGTAGTTTCCCCTTGCTTTCAGCCGTTCGCAGTAGCTGTGTGGCAAAGCCACATTAGCTGATGTTACAAGGCCAGCTCAGTCAATCATCCAGACTGTTGCCCCTGTAACTACTGAAAAGGCTGCTGCCCCTCTTCAGGAACCACCGTTTGTCTGGCCTCTCCACAGATACCCCTCCGCTGTGGTTGCACCTACGGTACGGCTATCTGCATCGTTGAGGCACGCAAGCCACCCCACCTCGGCATGTCTGTGGTTCATGGGGGTGGTATGAAACACTAGGAAGTCAAATTAAAAGCATTTAAAATTACGTTTATGAGTAAATTACCTTAATATTACGTTATATTGCGAATTTAAAGTGTTTGGTACAGTGGGATACGTATGTTTGCAACCAAAGATAAACTACATTGCTAAAACCTTAAAAAATTAATTTGCGGTGTTGTGTAAAAGACATATATGAAATCTTTTGGAAATTATAGGTGAAAAGTTTGTAGATACAGGAATTGAAATAGAAGATGCAACTGGAATCGAACCAGCGATCTAAGAGTTAAGATTTCTGTATCCCAGGACGAAAATTCTGTACTACGCAAGTAGTTGGAATAACGGTGCAGTATGAAGGGATTAATGCAAGGCTTCCAATAAAACTCATTTGATACTTATTTCGTTGTTGATGGTTTGTAGTCACAAAAGAAACATTGACGACATAGTCGAAAGTATTTATGCTGTTTACTTTCGAAGAGTTTGGTTGGTGATCTTCGTAGTCTATTTTCGTAGTCAAAGTTATAAATGAAACAGTCTACGAACATTCCATCGCGCGCTGTCAGAGGCATTTGATGAAATATTTCGGTTTTCCCGTTAATCAAATGTTTGCAATTCTTATGGGACCAAACTACTTTGGTCATCAGTCCCCAGACTTACAAACTACTTAAACTAAGTTAACCTAACGAAAGGACAACACATACATCCATGCCCGAGGTGGGGGGGGGGATTCGAACCCCCGACCCGGGAGGCCGTGCTAGCCGTAACGTGGCGCTCTAGACCGCACTGCTACTCCCGCGCGGCTTCCGATTAATCACTAATTTTTCCTCAGTTCCCTGATAAGTTTCAAGTAGTGTTCACGCTAGTCAATCTGATGCCCGATTTGTCCGTTTTCCCATACTTGTTTGTCTGTGAAAGTTCAGACAAAGACATTTTCTGCTATTTATAGGTAAAATTGTTTCCGCTCTCCTAAAAATGTTTCCGAAATGTTTCAAGCGTTAATTAGATGATCTCATTTGCAGAATATCTCGTTTCGTTACCTTGAACCATTCATAAAATTTGATAATTTTTAGAACCACATGATCGTCGATGCGTAGGGACGGAACTGGGCACAACCCGTCCTCCAGATAAACGATCTAAAATCTCGAGAACTACTAAAAAAATCTCAGAGGGAGACCAAGAGGCGAATGTAGTAAGCAGATTCAAATGGACGTGGGTTGCCGTTATTATGAGGAGATGAAAAGACTTGATCAGGATAGAGTAGGGTGAAGAGCTGCATCAAATTGATCTCCGGACTGAAGACCACATCAACAACACAGTTATGCAATGTCACCAACAATGTACGCCACGTCGCCATCGTGCTCAGAAATGTTTGGATTCAGTACTTTAACACTTATTACAATTTTGTCACTTTTATTTACTGTAATACTCATGATAACATTATCGCTGGATATATTTCGTAAACCATATCAAATACTGACGAACCGATTCCACAGACCGAACGTAAAGAGAGGGGCTAGTGTAATTGGTTAATACAAACCATTAAAAATGCACAGAAATATGTTTTTAACACAAACCTACATTTTTTTTAAATGGAACCCCGTTAGTTTTGTTAGCACATCTGAACATATAAACAAATACGTAATCAGTGCCGTTTGTTGCATTGCAAAATGTTAATTACATCCGGAGATATTGAAACCTAAAGTTGACGCTTGAAACCAGCGACGTTCAGTTGCGTGTTGTAACAAACATGGGTCACGGTCGGCGAGCAGCATCTGCAGGGACATGTTTACGATGACGACCGTGTTTACGAGTGTGGCTGTAGTGCAATGTTGTGGTTTGGTCTAGCTGTCGCAGTGTCCGCATGTAGCGCTTGCTGCTATTGTTATTGTGCATTCGTCTTTGCACGCAGACTAACTGTAGTACACTGTGTTACCAAACGTCTGTCATTGTGTAGTTTTGTAGGAACTGTGACCATGGTGTATTAGAACTCTGAAAAGGCGGAGCTGATATCTATGGCGAGTGTCGACAAAATGCAGCTGAAGCCCACAGGGTATGTTGCAGAACGGTACCCGGACAGAGAGCATCCAACGTGCCGCACATTTCAAAATATCTACCGCCAACTGTATTCAACAGGTATGGTCGTAACACGCAAACGGGTCCGTAACAGGCCCGTCACAGGAGAAGCGGGTGCAGTTGGTGTGTTAGCTGTTGTTGCCATTAACCCACACAGAAGTACACGGGACATTGCGAGAGCCGGTGGACTGAGTCAAAGTAGTGTCATGCGCATACTGCATCGTCACCGCTTTCACCCGTTTCATGTGTCGCTACATCAGCAATTACATGGTGATGATTTTAATCATCGAGTGCAATTATGTCAATGGGCATTAACAGAGAATGCGTTGCAGTTCTACCTGTTTACCGATGAATCGGGTTTCACAAACCATGGGGCAGTGAATCTACGAAACATGCATTTCTGGTCCGTGGACCATCCTCGCTGGCTCCGACAGGTAGAGCGACAGCGACCGTGGACTGTAAGTGTATGGCGCGGAATCATTGGCGACCACCTCATTGGTCCTCACTTCATTGCAGGGGCCCAAACATCTGCAACATACATCGCGTTTCTACGGAATGATCTGCCAATGTTGCTCGAAAATGTCCCACTGGAAACGCATCAACGTATGTGGTATCAGCATGATGGTGCACCTGCACAATCCGCAATTAACACTAAGCTGACCCTTGACAGGATGTTCGGTGGGCGTTTCATAGGACATGGAGGACGCATAAATTGGCCAGCCCGTTCTCCTGATCTTACACCTCTGGACTTCTTTCTGTGGGGTACGTTAAAGGAGAATGTGTACCGTGATGTGCCTGAAACCCCAGAGGATATGAAACAACTTATTGTGGCAACCTGCGGCGACATTACACCAGATATGCTGCGGCGTGTACTACATTCATTACGCCATAGATTGCAGTTGTGTGCAGCAAATAATGGCCACCACTTTGAACATCTATTGATTGACCTGACATGTCGGGACACACTCTATTCCACTCCGTAATTGAAAACGAAACCACGTGTGTACGTGTACCTCACCCCTCATGGTAATGTACACGTGCGTCAGTGAAAGAGACCAATAAAGTTGTTAGCATGTGGACGAATGTGCTGTTCTAGTCTCTTCTGTACCTAAGGAACATCACCGTTCCCTTTGGATCCCTACTTAATTCGGTGCTCTCCGAGACACACGATCGAACAGCGGAGGAGTGGTACTGAAGCGTCAACTTTAGATTACAATATCTCCGGATGTAATTAACATTTTACAATGCAACAAACGGCACTGATTAGGTAGTTGTTTATATGTTCAGATATGCTAACAAAACTAACGGGGTTCCATTTAAAAAAAACGTAGGTTTATGTTAAAAAAACATACTTCCCTGCATTTTTTTAATGGTTTGTATTAACCAATTACACTAGCCCCTCTCCTCACGTTCGGTCTGTGGAATCGGTTCGTCAGTATTTGATGTGGTTTACGAAACATATCCAGCGGTAATCTTAGGTGACTCACCCTGTATATAGTTCTCTTTATCAAAGTGTGCATACACTTTTTCATCGACCCTGTATATTTTGCTGAAGCTAGTAATCTACATGTATGAGGCAGCGATATTTACAAGGAAGTAAAGTTTTCGTAGGAAGTCTTCTGCACAGCAATATCAAGTAATTATAGAACACTCCACATGCTTCAGAAAATAATAATTTATAATGATTACACACCATAATGAGTAGACAGGGGATAAGTAAATGATGAAATAAGGAAAAGGCAATGTAAAGCTGTTCGAATATTACTCGAAGCTCTGAAAATAAACGTGAAGACCTGATGTGAACTAACCCTGTCGCCAAATTTCTCGAAGAGCAGCTCGGCGTAGTCGACGAAGTAGTCTGCGAGCACCGGGTTGGCCCAGCCGCCGAGGTCCTGCAGCTTCTGCGGCAGGTCCCAGTGGTACATGGTCACCTGGGGACACAGCAGCACGGCCGGTCACAGTTACACCTGCTACTCTAACAGCGGGGGCGCGCACGCCGCCAGCAAGCCACTCCGTCTCTCAAGTTGCAGTGAGCACGATGAAATAGCAGAACAGGAGGACTGTCACAACTTGTATATACCAGCTGCTGTGTCACGTTTCACTCATTTGTAACAGGATAACGCTTTTCAACTCACAAGGGACACCTTTCACCTCGGAACCGCACGAAACCCTGTTTAAAATAACACTCGACCATAGCGTCTGTGGCATTTCCAGGTAAAACGTACCATTTTAACAGACAGAAACGAACTAAACAAACATCATACCGAAGGAGTGAAATCATACCTAATTCAATGCCATCGCTGTATCACTTCATCTACAAAAACCCAGTGACAAATACCCTCTGCATAAACATTAGAGTACCAGTGCTTTCATTATGAAAGGTAGTTGTACTATTATTTTAATTTTTTTTTTTTTTTTTTTTTTTTTTTTTTTTTTTTTTTTTTGTATACACCAGTGCCTTAAGCACGAAAAAACGAATGCTTTTGTAAGACAGACAGCTAACAGTACAATGAGGTACTTCTATAATGTTCAAAACAATTACGGAAACAGGTCAGATATCATACACAATATACATATGGTTACTTTTTTTTTTCCTAGTATTGTCTCAACTATTTACTTGAGTCAGTAATTTTCGATACAATAGGCATGCAGCAAAGAAAATTTCTCTAAGAGACATCAATAAATATATCAATGAGCGGCTACTTTATAGTTTTATATTATAATGTTATGGAGCCATTTCGACTAAACAGCCATCATCAAATAATCCACGAAATACCAAAAAATTATACAATATTCATCGTTTTCTTTTTATGTACATAGGTCTGTTTTTTCAGTACATTTTTACTTACGTCCATATGACATCCTTGGCAATATCACGCAATAAGGTGGTGTCACACTTATCTGGTGTAACAAAATATCGTAATAAATTTGGCAATATTTTGCAGCTTGTTGTTTTGACAGTTATCCAAAGATCTGTAGTGACTCCTGATTTATAAACTCTGTGCACAGTGAAGTAGTGATATTCTTATGAAATATGTTTACAGAAGCTAAGGTTGATGTGTCAGTAAACTGTGGATTGTTATGTTTACTCGATATCTGTGGTAAGCGTATTTTTTTTAAATAGTCGTTCAAAGATGCTATATGCTAATAATTACTTGGTATATGTCGTTATGATTGAAAATGTATTGATGATCTTCGAGGTCGATATATTTGCAAGGTATGTCTGGGTTTTGTTGGTAGTTGTATTTATCCATTATCTTTGGCCAAGAAATCAATAAAATTATCGATGACATTTTTGTGTTTAAAATCAGATAGTTGTGTTGCGTGTATCTATCTTTCTATCTCTTCAAGAATGTTCATTATTAGACCTTTAGGAATGATATGTACAATTTTCATTGCCACTTCCGTTCGTTCTGCAATGTGATTATCGCTTTTAAGGGCGCTGAAAAATGTAAATGGGTTATTTACGTTTAATCTCGTGTGCTCGTGATATCTAATAGTGAAATTTCGCCCCATTTGTCTTACAGAAAAATTGTTACAATCTTGACATTTTGATTTTATATACTGGATTTTTGTACATTGGTAATTTCATTTTACCTGAGTGAAGTATATGGCAGATATTATTATTAGTTCTGTATGCAAATTGGATATTTGTGTTTTTCATTAATGTGCCTAATTCCTTTGTTAGTATGCCTTAAAGGGTATATATGTAGTTTAGTTTTTTCTGATACTTGTCTAGATAAGTTTATATCATTGTGGATCGTTGGTTGTGTCGGTGTAGTCTTGCTTTTGTATATTTGTAGCACAATGTCTGGGTTGAAGCCATTTTGTTGTGTTATATATCGTAATGTATCAATTTCCTCTTTAAAGACAGCTTAGTTTAATGGTCAAGGCATAGAATCACACATGTTTATGTGCTCTTGGGTGGTATGAATTAACATGTATTATATTATCAGTTGTTGTTTTCTTTGTAAATATTTCAAAACCAAGACTTAGTGAATTATTGTTGTCGGTAATTTTGAGGTCCAGTCAATTGATTTGTTGGCTTCTGTTTTCATTGTGAACTGCATTTTAGGATGTAGTTCATTTAGTGCTTCATGGATACATTGGATGTCGATTTCATTGTCATCTAGTAGCGCAAGTTTATCATCAACATATCTAAAATAATATTTTTAATGTATTGTATTTGTAGGGGTAAAAAAAATTCTTCTAATTCATTCAAGAAAATATCTGCTAGAAAGCCAACATTACTACAACCCATAGCTATGTCATCTGTTCGGGAGTATATTGTGCTGTTAAATTCAAAATAATTTTGTGTTTAACCAAACTGAGTAGGTTTATTATTTCTTGTGTGCCTGTGATTGAGATTTTTCTATATTTTAAGAGGTTATTGTGTATAATTGTAATTGTTTCTTGGACTGGTATATTTTTATATAAATTGGTAATATCAAATGAAACTAATTTGCCATTAGGTGGAATTTTGATGTCTTTCTTTTTTGTTCGAGTGTTTAACGTATATACTTTTGAAAGTAATCTGTTCAACTTTTTACTAATAAGATAAGTGGGGCTGTTGATACAATTACTGTCCGAATTGGAATATGTGGTTTATGTAACTTTGGTTGTCCATGTAGTCGTAGTATTTTGGGATTCATTACAATACATTGTTTTTTCTCGAAATCGGTGAGGATATTATTGCAGATTTTTATTACCTTTTTTTTCGGCCATATATTTCTTGGTGCAGTCTCTAGGAATTTCTATTATACTATTAGTTGTAAGAAAGTCATGCACTTTGTTTATATAATCAGTTTGATAGATTATAACAAGTCTGTTTCCTTTGTCTGCTTTGGTTGCAACTGCTTGATTTGCAGTGAGTTTGTTACTGATGCTGGAGATGATTTTCTGATCAGTTGTTGTATACCTTTTTTTCTATGGTTTGTGCCACTTCTACAGCTATTGAGTTTTGCTGTCTCACTAGAAGTTTTGCAGAGTGCCCCCACGGACTGGAATCGTCTCAGTACTGCTGATGGAGCAGCGCGAAATCACTTGGGGCCTGAAATTCTAAGTGTGGTTGTGTAAAATGAATCGTCAAAATTTCCTTAGATTTTCACACCTCGTGTCTAACAATTGATGACAGGCTTCAACTTAGTTCTTCTGAGCAGGTCTCAAATTCAGTGGAACCCCTAATGCACACACCTTTTCCATATCGTAACAATAAGTGCGCCCAATGCCTGTCTCTCATTCTGTTATCAATTAGATACGACCTCAAAGTTTCCCCGAGCGAGCGATATTACCGGATGATTAGTACTCATATTGTTGCGTGAAGATTTCGTTGCGTTAGCGAAATCAGCGAACTAATTGGAATATTCTGTGCTGGAGCTTCTCTTGACCACCGACAGCGTTTGAACGTTTATGAACCAACTGTATTGACTTCTACCGTCCACATCTTTGTCCATGACATCCATTACTCTTTCTCCGCCTAACATTAAACAGGTCCCGTCGTTTTGCTATAAACAGTGTTTGCAACTGTCATTTACCGTCTGTACGTTTTAACATAGCTTTCAGCTCTCAACTGGCAAATTGAAAGGCTTGCACCAGACCACTGAGCCACAATTATATATATTTGTGGCTCAGTGGTCTGGTGCAAGCCTTTCAATATAATCGTCCAACGAGAAATGTGCCCATATTCCGTACGGTATTTCTTAAACAACGTAAGTTGTATCCCAACCCTCCTCGAGGTCATAGCGATAAGCACTGATACAGGTAACAGTCCACAAGAGGACGGTACATTCGCACAGTAAAACACTGAGTTCACCTCGGCGACAAAAACAAAAACTCCACCATCTTTCTCCGTTCCCATCTGGTCAGTGATAATTACTACCCATGCATTATCCGAGTAGAGAGGAATAGAGGATCGGTGTTTTTTGTTTCTTACTCTCCTTTTTATTCTTCTAGCCTAAAGAAGCAAGACTTTTTATTCTTCTAACCTAAAGAAACAAGACTGTTGAGCCCCGGATTTCTTCTGTATAATTGATGTTACACCATGACCTTAAGCTTATTACATCATTTAAAATTATCCACTTTGTTTAGTTCTTATTTAATTTCACTCTCCCCATCCCGCCTCAGTAATTCTCTCTTTATGAATGTACAGATGTGATTTGGAAACCATTTTGCGAGTTTGCTTTTGGGCCGCCATAGCCACTGAAATTGATAATCTGCTTTCATATGGGTCATATTCGCAGAACCTGTCGTCTTTTTGCTATTATTATTGAGTACGAAGATTTACGTGGGAGCATTGTTACGCTCCGCGGTCAAGATTTTAATTTTCTTGTAACTCACGGTCAGTGATACCAAATCAGGCTGTATTGCAACAGCGACATAGTTTTGAAATCAGCAACTACGGTAGGATTTGTGCCTATATTGCAGCCTTTTTTTTAGAAGCAGAACCAACATCGGTCCACGAGGGCAACAACCGTTGCTAGTCTCACCGTTTTATAACGTTATCCGACATTCTTTTCACAATTTGCAGCTTATTTGAATATTATTTTCAATCACATCCAAGCATGAATTTCTTTGTGTCAGCCAATTGCCAAATTAGTAACCATTTTCAGTTCTATCCGTACTTTACCATTGTTAGGTTACGTGAGAACATTATTACTTCCAGATTTTGTCCACTTTTGCTCACGTAATAAGACAGGTAATGTAACAGGTGTCATTATTACTCATTATGGCGTATGTCCGCCTTGATGACAAATGGCACCATAAGGTGTTGCCCCATCCCTTTTACATATCATATTGTCGCGTTGCAATGGAAGCAGGCTTGACTTCGAAGGCAACTAAACACAGCACTTATACTGAAAGCACGTTTATTACGAACTCAACATACACGCAGCACTGACTGCCTCTCAGGCAGAGTGCTCTGCTATTTATACACAGACAGAATTTACCAGAAATTAGAAGAACAGTTAACATAAGAAACAAGTAGAATTTACAAGTGAACATAAGAAAGATGTAGAACCTTCTGGAATTAACAATTACAAAAAAAATAAATTTATGCCGGTGGGCGGGATTGAACAGGCGACCTTCTGCTCCGCAGTCATTGACGCTTTCCCCTGCGCTACGCCGGCAGATGGTGTTCGTGGTCTCTCGCGGCATTGCTCCCTCTCCTAGAGAAACAGTGACCCGCTGTTATGATCCCTGTGGAGCCAGCTGCAATGTCCTGGATCTTGACCGTGTCATGGGTCCTCTGTATGATAGTTCAAGAGAATCCTTCCCTTCTCCGCGATTATCGACGACAGACTTTCCTGTCGTGGCCTCATCAGGAACATTACCGTCCTTAAAGTCCTTGAACAAGAAGCCATTGTCGTCTACCTGCTCTTCAGGATCGTAGTAAGGCTTCATGCGCAGGACGTGAGCAATGTCTCTTCGTTTTTGACGTTTCGATGACGGCTCATAATCCTCAACTTCGTATGTGACGTCTGACAGGCGGCGTATGACACGATACGGACCAAAGTTTCGCTTCAATAACTTTTCCGACAGTCCAACCTTCCGTACATGGGTAAAAATCCATACCAGATCTCCTGGGCTGTACGCAACAGGTCGGTGCTTGTCGTTATACCGCTGACGGTCCTTCTCCTGGGAGTCCAGTGTCCGTATGCGAGCCAGCTGTCTTGCTTCTTCGACCCTGGTGATGAGCTGTTTAACATAGTCATCGTGAGTGTCGTCTGGTTGGAACGGGAACAGTGTATCCATTGTCGTCTCAGCTTCACGGCCATGGAGCAGGAAAAACGGAGTGAAGCCTGTGGTGTCTTGTCTTGCGGTATTGTAAGCAAATGTCACGACTGGCAGAACTGTATCCCAATCCTTCTGCTCAACATCGACGTACATCGACAGCATGTCGGCTAACGTCTTGTTAAAACGTTCCGTAAGACCATTTGTCTGAGGATGGTATGCAGTTGTCATTCTGTGGGCAATGTTGCACCGTGACATTACCTCTGATACTAGTTTTGACTGCAATACTTTTCCACGATCAGATATCATGACACGTGGTGCTCCATGCTTCAAAATAATGTCTTCTACAAGGAATTTTGCGATCTCTGGAGCTTCTGCAGTCGGCACAGGTTTGGTGACAGCGTAGCGTGTGAGGTAGTCAGTGCAGACTATTATCCAATGGTTACCGGTTGTCGACTTCGGGAACCTCCCTAAAAGATCGATCCCAACTAGGTGGAATGGAGCTGCTGCCGGCGGAATCGGTACGAGATGACCTGGAGGTAATTGCGGCACATGCTTCCGTCTCTGGCACTCTTTACAGTGACTCACATAGTGCTTGACAGATCGGTAGAGACCTTTCCAGTAATACCTGCGTCTGATTCTGTCTAGGGTCTTCACGAATCCCAGATGACCGGATATTGGAGCATCATGGAAATATTTGAGAATAGCTGGCTGGAGATGAGCTGGAACAACAAGTAGCCATTTGGGGCCCAGTGGATCGTAGTTGCTCTTGTACAATGTTCCCTTTTTGTAAGTTGGAACTCTCCATTGGTCGGTTCTCCTTCTCCAAGGCCTCTATCATTTTTAATAGTGTTGGATCTTCCCTCTGTTCAGCTGTAACGTCATCTAATTCAGTGAGAGCTGAAATTTCATTAATGCTGTTGTGTTCCACTAATGGATTCCTCGAAAGGCAGTCGGCATCCTTGTGTTTGCGCCCGTTCTTGAATACCACTGTGACATCGTACTCTTGGAGTCTTAGTGCCCATCTTGCCAGTCGACCTGATGGATCCTTCAAGCTAGTCAGCCAACACAAAGAATGGTGGTCTGTCACAACGGTGAATGGTTTGCCGAATAAATACGGCCGGAACTTGTTGATAGTCCAGATAACCGCGAGACATTCTTTTTCAGTTGTAGAGTAATTTATCTCGGACTTTGAGAGTACTCTTGACGCATAGGCTATCACTTTTTCTGCACCTTCCTGAACTTGTACAAGCACTGCACCAATCCCATAGCCACTGGCGTCTGTGTGAAGTTCCGTTTCTGCATTCTCGTCGTACAAGGCTAGCACTGGTGCGGAAGCTAGAGCCTCCTTAAGTGCTCGGAAAGCTCTTTCTTTTGTCTCATCCCAGTAAAATTTGGCGTCTCCCTGCAGAAATTCTTGTAATGGACGTGCCTTGTTACAAAATCCTTTTATAAAACGTCGGTAGTATGAGCACAGCCCGAGAAAACTTCTCACATCACGAATGTGCTGAGGAGTTGGAAATTCTGTGACTGCCCTTACTTTATCTGGATCAGGACGGACACCATCTCCGTTGACTAGGTGCCCCAGGATTTTTATCTCTTTGGCGACGAAGAGGCACTTCTTTGGATTGAGGCGGAGACCTGCAGCCTGAACACACTTCAACACAGTTGACAGGCGACTCAGATGTTCTTCAAATGTTTTCGAGAAAACGACAATGTCATCTAAATAGCAGAGACACGTCGTCCACTTAAGGTGTCGAAGCAAGTTGTCCATCATGCGTTCGAACGTGGCTGGAGCATTACATAATCCAAATGGCATTACTTTAAATTCATAGAGGCCGTCAGGTGTAATAAAAGCCGTCTTCTCCCTGTCAGCTTCGTCAACCTCGATTTGCCAGTAACCTGTCAGCATGTCCATAGTTGAGAAGTATGTAGCTCCTTTCAAGCAGTCTAAGGTGTCATCAATATGCGGCAATGGGTAGACATCTTTCTTTGTGATACTGTTCAGCCGCCGATAGTCGACACAGAATTGCCACGTGCCATCCTTCTTCTTTACTAGGACCACCGGAGACGACCAAGGACTCTCCGAAGGTTGAATAATGTCATCTCGCAACATCTTCTCCACTTCCTCCCGAATTATCCGTCTTTCAGCTGGCGACACTATACGAACGCTGGCTAATTGGCGGATGATCCCCAGTATTGATACGGTGCTTTATAGTGGGCCGTTTTGTCTGACTTTTCCCCTGCTGAGGTGTGAATGCACCCGAAAATTGGCGTAGTATACCTAACACCCGCTGGCGTTGTTCCTTGGTCAGTCCAGGCCCTATTGGCAGTTCCACGTTTATTTCCTCCAGCGTGTTGTCTGTACTAACAGCAGGGCATGGGTCTTCATTGATGACGTTGAGTTCACCGTCCTGGATTGGCTCAGCTGTCCCGATACACATTCCTTTGGGGATAAGTTGTGACTGCTCGTGACAATTTGTGATCCAAATCTCTTCTTGACCACCGGTAATGCTTATGATAGCCGCTGGTATGTAAATTTCTTTTGTGAGCCTGATAAACTTTTTACTATCAACTACGACTTCACAGTTTAACCAGTCATCTGTGTTTGTTTGGGTGGGTATTCCATCGTGCAGTCGCCACCTGTATTGATATACGATGCGAGTGGCCCCACAATCTTTATACACGTATAAAGAATAGTGTCCGTGTGTTTGTGTGTACGTATTGCATATAAATCTACAGTTTTGTTCCAATACTAATGAACTTTTGCGCATATGACTTTCAAACCAAAAGGACGGTTGGTTTAAGTGTAAGAATCACAACACATAGTTGACGCGATATGAAGTAAGAAACACTGAGATGGGTGAAAAACTGATGCGCACGCGGTAATATTGCACATTTTCCGATAAACCGCTGGACTGTAAATTTGTAACACGTATCCCTTACCGTGAGGTCGCAGTAGGACCACATTACAAATGGTTCAGGAGATATAACGTCATTAACAATAGGGGTCGTAAAAACACTGTCATATCATGCGACGAAATTTTATTTATACGCTGTATGAGCATGAGTACTTAGCGACTTGAAAAAAACTTTAACTATAGTTTCAAACTTTTTTAAATACTTTTTATCACTGACAACCACAGCAAAATTATAAGGGGGAAAGGTTTCTCACTTATTATTTTTCTTCTGTTCATGGAGTAAAACTACGGCATTCAGTGAAACATTTCTATTTATACTTTCTACACTACAAATTGTATGAAATTTTACAGACAGATTTCACGCATATATTTGAGTGTAGCTTTCAAATTGGATCACAGTACGATAGGTAGTTCATGAGATATGAGGACATAAACAGTTACGTGATCATCAGAATAAAATACGACAAATCAGAGCTCGAACGGAGGGATTCAGGTGTTCTTTCTTCCCGCGCGCTATTAGAGAATGGAATGGGAGAAAAAATAGTATAACGGTGGTTCGATGAACCCTCTGCCAGGCACTTAAATGTGATTTACAGCGTATCGCACGTAGATGTATATGTACGTGCATGGATAACCGCCCCATCACGCATCAGATTTTAATCCATTACTTCTTTACTACTAACTGTATTCCCAGCAGATTTTTCCGACATACAGAACTTATACAAATGAATATATACCTACAAAATTATACAATTGTACAACATATAATTCAATAAATATGAGATCATGTATATTGTGATGGGTAAAAACCTTTCACACGATGCACCGTGTTCTAACACATTTACGTATTTGCTACTAAGACTTTCCTGGTTTCCAGACTGCTTAAGGAAATTCACGAAGGATGACAGTTCTGTTAAGAAATTTGAACCAAATTTGAACTGTGAAGCACACATGGCGGCAGCGAAAGCAATAGACTTCTATAGAGCTACAAAAATTGGAAGAGAACGAAACAGTGTACATCTAACACTTCAAGAGACTTTCCTGTGAGACCTAAATTTTCTATTACGATTAATAAATCAAAGGACAATCTATTAAACACTACACAGTGGATTTGAGGTTTCCATGTTTCTCACACGGACAACTTTATGTCGCTAGGTCATGGGTGGGCTCACGAAAGAATTCATTCATATTAGATCCAGTCAAGTTTTGAATTAAATGAATGTATGAATGTTACATACCATTTGTATTTTGATTACTACCTTTCTCTGTATAGACAATTTTGTACATTAAGCAAGATAACCTTATTTCTGATATACTCTCCCATAAATACAACATGCTTTTAGAAAAGAGACGGGCAGAGAGAAAAGCGAGAGGAGAAGAACTAACTCAATGCTGGAACAAATAAATAAATAAATACGCGGGCGACGCCGGTTTGTCAGCTAGTATCTGATAATGGAGTTCCGTGGAGATATCAGTCAATACAGAGCGTCGACGGCATGACGTAGGGTGTGATAAAGGCTGAAGCAGCGGCTGTAGCTTGTTCAATAGGGGCGACGCATATTATGGATGGGCTGCTAGCCCGGAGAACAGCCTGTTGCTCGCCCTTTGTGGCTCACGAGCCGCTCTGGTTGGGACCCAGCGCAAGGGCGCGTGAATTGTTAAAATTGACATTCCACTGCACGATGTTTTATTATGCCAGACAACGGCTTAACACACCGGAGCGTACTATGTAGGTAATGATTAGTTGTAATCAGGACGCAACAAACTGAGGAAAGTACACAACTTCCGATCGTCAATTAGTTGGCGGTACAAACTTTTTGTTTGCCTATCAGCAAGGACGGACAGATCTCAAAATCACTGTGAAATCACTCTACATCATTATATAAACACGCCAACACGAAAATTGTGATACAGATTACTAAATTATTTGTACAAGAAGGCCAATGAAAGCTTCATAATTCGAAAGATTGTTTGTCGTAGATTTCACTAATATAAATATAATGTGTGCATTTAGTCATTAAAAGTGGTAAAAGGAAGTAGAAATTTTCCTATCTACAGCTTGGATCAAGTTCTGCATTCTCCAACAATCAGCTCACTGATTGGCTATTCGCGTCGACCAAAGACGCTGTAATGCAGCGCATCTGCAGTATTAAAGTAACGTATTAAAATAAGTGAATAGCGATACATGGAATGTTCCCAACTCACTTTCTTGTGCCGTTCAAATGCTTCACTTTCGCAGTGTTTAAAAGTGGTTGAAGAAAATGGATGTTTTCATATTAATGCCGATATAAAGGATGATGCGCCGGGAGAGGCATGTTGCGGTGCTCGGGTGGAACTACGAAGTGGAGAATGCCGATATAAATGATGATGCCCCGGGAGAGGCATGTAGCGGTGAACGGGTGGAACTACGAAGTCGACCTGTTGTCAGCTCTGGAATTCTGAATATCGCAGTATCGAAATAAACTTATTTCTTGGCGTTGTATAAATATACGAACACCGAAATTGTAGTTCCATTTCAAATATTAGGCTAATGAAAGGTATATAATTCGAAAATGGCATGAGAAGTATATACTTCCGTTTTTATTTGTTGTTATTGTGTCAGGAATTTTCCTTAACACGTAAAATTTACCGTTTCATACCTCCCAGTGCCGGTTAAATTTTAGCAAATATCCCAGCGGCCTCCTATGATAATGTTGGCAACAGATGCTGAATAGTTATTATCCTGTGAGTCTTCATTTGAGCCAATCGCTTGACAACGCAGATGTTTTCTCCTGGAATCTTCGCTTTACAAGGACAATTATTTTTACTGAGCGGACGAGGGTACATACAAGAACCTGTCAACCATAAAGCAGGAACAGCATTATTTGTTTACTTCATGATCTGTACGATACACTAATCGAGTCATTCTATGTGGTTCGAACAAATGGGCAAAGATTTTCTATCGTGTTGTTGATGTTGCCAACATAATCACGCGAGGTCGCCGACATGATACATTAAATTTTACCCCTAGCGACCATTGTAAATACAATTGGTCGATTTTCGACCACAGGCAATGCTAGTCTACATAACTACTCTGCAAATCACATTTAAGTGTCTGGCAGAGGTATAACGAACCGCTTTCACAATATTTATCCACCGTTCCAGTCACTATTACCGAGCGGGTAAAAGGAACACCTAAAGCTTTCCGATTTCGATCTGATTACTGTTATTTTATTATGACGATCATGTCTCGTTCTTTAGGCAGGTGCTGATAAAATATGTTCGCATTCAGAGAAGAAAGATGGTAAAAGAAATTTCACAAACAGATCTCGCAAGTAATAACACATTTCAACTTTCTTCTAATGACTGCCACCCTAGCTCGTGCATCATTTCCGTGACGCTGTCCTATATCGCCATAAAACAAAACAAGGTTCCCTCCTCTAAAATTGCTCTGTATCGTCCTTCAGTCCAAGTTGGTGGGGATCCCACAATGTGCAGCAATACTCTAAAATAGGACGAATTAGTGTAAGCAGTGTCCTTAAAACAACTGTTGCATTTTCTGCAATTGAAACGTAGCATTTGGTGCCCCTTACCCAAGATATTTTCACCGCGTCCTTCTAAAATGTTCAAATGTTTGTAAATCTAAGGGACTTCACTGCTGCTGCTATCAGTTCCTAGGCTTACAAACTACTTAAACTTATGCTAAGGAAAACCCATGCCCGAGGGAGGAGGGAGCAACATTTTGAAAAAGTGAATGACATTACTTATTCTCGATCTAAGAATAGGTACTGTGAGAAGCTTAACCGAGAAACACGTATCTGCTTACTGATGAAGTTGCTGAGAGAGTAGAATATTTCAGCAGTGCCCATTTTTGAGAAATGAATTAAATGATGCGTTCCGATTTTGGTAGTTTAGGAACACGACATTTTTTCGTAATGCTATTGTTGAAACAAATCTGTTTAAATTGTTTATTAAAAGAATCAATTCAAAAACACGTAATCCTACATTGCTTAACCACAAAAATGTTCAAATGTTTGTAAAGCTTAAGGGACTTAACTGCGGGGTCATCAGTCCCTAAACATCAGTCCCTAAACATCAGTCCCTAAACAAATGAACCAACTTATATCAAAGGCAACACAAACATCCATGCCCCAGGTAGGATTCGAACCTCCGACGTGGGAGGCCGCGCGATCCGCAACGGGGTGCTCCAGACTGCTCGGATACTCATGCGCGACGCTTAGCAACATGTTATAAGCATTGTAAAGTAGAAGTAAATTAAACACACAAAATTTTTCTGAAAGCTTAGGTTTCACCATTTGCAGTACTCTACAAAAAGCGAATCACAACTGTTCCAGTTACGAGGGTACGACCACTTTACGACAGAAATATTCTCTGTTTGTAATTTCATACAAGGTCTGTAAAATAGTGTCATTGCAGTGCAGAGTGTTGTTCAATAAGAAAGTGAATCAATTGGCGTGTGCAAGTATAGGTGCAGAATTATTGCGTCAAGTGTTTATATCGTCATTTAGAGACACAATAGCATCGACAGTTTCATATGTCAAATTCTTCTCTCAGTATAGTGTCACCTATTTTATTTTCATCTATTTCCTCTTCCCTTCCTAAAATATTGTCTCTAAGTTCATTTCCTTCAAAAAATGTTCAAATGTTTGTATAGTCTATGGGACATAACTACGGGGTCATCAGTCCCTAAACTTACAAACTACTTATGAACTACTTACGAACTAGGACGGCACAAATATCCATGCCCGAGGGGGAATTCGAACCCCCGACCGTAGTGGCCTTCATTTCCTTTGTAGGGCCCCTATATGCAGGGTGAATCTAAATTCGCGCACTCGAGCTTCGCAGCGCGATTCGTCATATGCTAGCAATAAAAAAATGTCTGTCACAAAATTTCGTCCTGCGCATATTTCCGGCAGTAAGTGGACGTCGAAGATTGAGATGAGTGTGTGTCCCATACTTCAGTGTGTTTCAGAATTACAGTACTACACCAACTAACTTCTAGGAGATGTGGGAGGTGTCTTGAAGAACAAAGTGAGCATAGAAACCCGTGCCCGGAAACATCATCTAATGACGCTACAGATGCGTCGAAGTTGCTGGAGGGGATGTCTAGCGGCAGGAGCTGGTGCCTGTAACTTGGACTCTCCGTAGCGTCGTTGAATGACGTTTCCGGGTATGGGTTTCCATGTTCATTTTGTTCCTCAAGACGCCTAATACATTCCGTACAAGTTTGTTGGTGTAGTAAAGTAATTCTGAAACACACTGAGGTATAGGACACACACCCATCTCAATCTTCGACGTCCATTTACTGCCGGAAATATGCGCATGACTAAATTTTGTGAGAGACATTTTTTTATTGCTAACATGTGACGAATCGCACTGCGAAGCCCGAGTGCGCGAATTTAGATTCACCCTGTATATATACTTTCCACCTTTCAGCTTTCCCATCATTGCTAAGAACTCGTTTTCCATGTGAGTTTTTGATATTCATACTTCTTGTCTTCAAACGTCTCTCTTATTTTCCTGTAGGTGTTATCTATCTTTCAGCTAGTTTTAGATTATTGTACAGACTACCATTTGCCTCTGGCCATTCCTGCTTAGAAATTTTGCACTCATCTCATTTTTTAGTCACCTGTACTCCAACCTGATACATTTAAGGCATTTTTATATTTTTTTCCTGTCATCAATTATTTCAGTATTCCTATTATACCAAGCATTTTTGTAGATCTTTCTAGCTATTTGGACCTCTGCCAGCTTCACTGCTTCATCTTTCAAAGTTACCTGTTCCTCTTCTATTGTGTTATTTATCCCTCTTTCTGTTAGTTTTTTTTACTAAAGCTCTCTCTGAGACGTCTGGTTTCTTCAATTTATCCAGTTGTCTTTTCCTTATTTCTTTCTGCAGTTCATAACCAATATGATACGGTAAGAATCTATATCTGCTCCCAGATATGTCTTATTAATAAACTTGGTTCCGAAATCTACGGCTTAACTTCATAATACATATGTGGTACCTTTAGAAGTCTCCTGATCTCTTCCACGTATACCACCACGTTTCATGAATCTTAAAACAAGTGTATGTTATGATTAAATTATGTTCCGTGTGAAATTATACCAGGTGGCTTCCTCTTTCACTCCTTTTCCCCACTCGAATTTCACATACTATTTTTCCTTCCATTCCGTTTCCTATAACCGAATTGTTGTCCCCATCACAATGGAGTTTTCCTCTCTCTTAATCGAGTGAATAGTTTCCTTTACTTCCTAACACATTTCTTCGATCTCAGTGTGCAGAGCTAGGTGGTACATACCTTGTGTTACTGTGGTCGGGTGATTATGATAATGCAATCACCGCGCTGTTCGTAATAGTTTATCCGCATTCATATTTTCTTATTCATTATTAGATCCACTTCTGTAATACCCTCAATTTATTTTGTATTTATAACCCTGTATTCACCTGACCAGAAATCTGTTCCTCTTTCCACCGAACTTCACTAATCCCTACTAGCTCTAACTTATGAATTTCCTTTTTTAAATTTTCTAACATTCCACGCTCCGATCTGTAGAATGACAATGTTGTCTTTCTTGATGACTACATCCTCCTCAGTAGTCAGCGATCGGAGATCCGAACAGAGCACTATTTTACTTCCGAAATATTTTACCCGAGAAGGCGCCATCATATATTTACGCAGCAGAGCTGCAAGTCCTCGGGAAAAGTAACGACTGTAGTTTCTCCTTGTTTTCGGCCGTTCGCAGTAACTGCATGGTAAAGCCAGCCAATCGTCCACACTATTGCCCCTGTAACTATTCAAAAGGCTGCTGCCCCTCTTCAGGAAACACACGTTTGTCTAGCCTCTACACAGATATCCCTCCGCTGTGGTTGCACCTACGGTACGGCTATCTGTATCGTTGAGGCACGCAAGCCACCCCACCTCGGCAATGTCTGTGGTTCATTGGGGTAGAGTTTTCCTTTATTGTATATTATGTACAAGGAGAAAGTTCTTGGAATGTTTCCGATTCCTAATTTATATGTAATGATCGTCTTATACGAGTAAACGTGGCGTACAAAAGCGGCAATGAGCTTGTATGAGTATTCAACATGTAAAACTCTAGATGCAGCAGTAAAGGATAGTTACAATCTCAGTCTTTCAGTTTATTCTTTTATTCGGTTATTTACTCCTCTCTTAACACCGAAAGACCAAAGTGACTTTCTTGTGAGTGCCTGTTAAACTTCTTGTAGACTATGTTAGTGCAGAACAGTGCTATTACAGGTGTCAAAGTTACTTCTTGAAAGTTTGCCTAGTTCCAGAAAATGTGAAAAGCATGAAAAGTGAACTTAACTGTATTGTGTAGGATCTATATTACCTAAACGTTATCCCACGACACAGTGCCCATGTGTTGTACGCCATATTATATAACTAATTCAAAACCCGGCGTTGCCCGTATACTTCTTTATTTATTTAAGCCTTGAGTTAATACTTCCCCTATCCCTTCTCTCTCTGTCCGTCACCTATATTCTAAAACATATTATATTTATCTGAGGAAAATTAAGAAATAAGGCTGTCTTGCATAATGTACAAATTAATTAGTGCAGTATCCAAAGAAAGAAAAGTAGCAATCAAAATGCTAATGATATGTAACATACATACATTAATTGAAAACTTGACTATAAAAATATTTCTTGTTACTTGTCCAGGATCTCATATGAGTAAATAATTTGGTGATCCCACCCCTGAGCGAACAACATAAATTTGTCTGTGTAAGAAGAATGAGATGTCAAATCCACTCTGCAGTATTTAATAGATTACCCTGTGATTTATTAATCGTAATATAAAATGCTAATCTCACTGGATACTGCAGTACCTTGAAGTTAAAAGGTAGATCTGTCGGATATGGTGGGTATTCGTTTGATTGTTTCTATAGAAGTGTATCACTTTTGCCTACAGCCATGTGCGTTTCGCAGTTCAAAGATGATTCAAAGTTGTCAACATCACTGTTAGCTTTCAGGAATTTCCTTAAGCTGACGGGAATACAGGAGTGTCTTGGTAGTAAATAGGAAATGTATTATACATGGTCATTGTGTGACAGGTTTTTACCCACTGCAGTATACATCATTTCATGTTTATTTAATTATATGTTGTACAATTGAATAATTATGGAGGTATATATTCATTTGTATAAGTGATGTATGTCTGTAAAATTTGTTGAGAATACAGTTAACAGTATAGAAGTAATAGATTAAAACCTAATGCGCTTTGGGACAATTTTCCATGAACAGTACTGTTATGTCCTCATATCTCATGAACTACATGTCGTACTGTGTTCTAATCTGGAAGGTACATTCAGCTGTATGTGTGTGTGTATACTGTCTAATATTTCTTGCAAGTACAATTTGTCGTGTAGATTGTTATAAATTGTAATGTCTTACTGAATGCCGTAGTTTCCCTCTATTAACCGAGAAAATGTAATAAGGGAGAAACTTTTTCCCTTTCATCATTTTGATGTGGTTGTCAGCGAGAAAGAGTAAAATAACGGTTTGAAGTTATGTGTAAACATTGTTGCACGTCGCTAAGTATTCTCAGTGTATGAATAAAGACGCGTCTCATTATGTGACATCTTTTTGCACTTACATTGTTTATGACGTTATATTTCATGAACCATGTGTCGTATGTTGTTCTTACCGCTACAGTAATTGTTACGTCATGATAAGCAATATGTGCAGCGAATTTGGTTGAAATCGGTGCAGTGGATTTGGAGTAAATATGCAACTTTGCCGCATGATGCAGTGATTTTCGCGCATCTCACTGTTTTTGACGTCATACCTCCTGAACTGTGTGTTGTACGTAGTTGTTACGGCGACCGTCCTCCTGGTCTGAAGGTCATGTCTGAAAAATTTCATTACGATTGGGACAAAAGTGTAGATTTCTATGCAATTCGTACACACAAATCCACAAACACATGGACACTATATTTATAACATTCACGAAGAAGAGAAATTTTATTTTCAGTAATTCACCTTTACGGCCGAAAGCCAACTGAATTTAAAATGCTACCCATAAAGAGTTATATCCTTTGTAAAGTTTAACAGGATAAGACAAATATTACAATTAGAAACGTTATCTTAAAACGGATGGCGCTCAAATATGTCAACTTTTTTTCTATTACTCGAAAATAGTAACACTTAGCTAAGTCCAAGAAGCTTTACATATAATTTTAAACTTTTACAAAACATTTCTCGCTCACATCCCAAAAGAAAAAAGAAAGTTCATCGCTTACAACTTTTTCGGTGCTAACAAGATCAAACTTCAGCATCTTCCATGACGTTATAATTCATTAATTTTCATCTACCAATTCAATTCGCAACAAACTTTGCAGGCGATATCTACATATACCACTGAATGCACGAGTAAAATTATGTCATTGTAAGACTAACAGAGCAGAAGATTCGATAGTCACTTGGACACGTCAAAAACTAGTTTCTGCTTAGAAGGCGTTCAGTCTAACTATAGTGTTAGACGTGGCGTTCTAATTTGTTACTTCTTTATATTTTATAAGCATTATCCACAATTTATTTGCAGATTTATATCGTGGCACGACACATATTTTAAAAGATACGACGTCATAATCAATGAGATGCATGAAAAACTCGTCCTTGTCTTAAATGGAGCGCAAATTAGCCTGTATTCATCTTGAGCTTGCTTTTGAGACCACTTACTGACTTCCAAGAGCATTGAAACACAATTTCAAACAATTTATCGATTAAAGTCAAATATTTAGCACATGAATTCATTTGTAAGATAATTAGGCCTTTGAAGCAGTTATCTACGTGGAAATTAGATTCTTCAAGAAAACAGGAAATTTGAATTACTTATTCAAATCAAATGTTTGTAGCACTTATGGGACTTAACTACGGGGTCATCAGCCCCTAAGCTTACAAACTACTTATGAACTAGCTAAGGACGACACAAATATCCATGCCCGAGGGGGGGGATTCGAACCCCCGACCGTAGTGGCCGTGCAGACCGTGACTGAAGCTCCTCAGTCCCCTCGACCACCGCGGCCAGCAATTACTTATTTTACAACAGTTGAAACACTAAATAATCATCAGCATGTTAACGTTAGAAGAAAATCATTGAAACTTATGACGCATCCAAAACACTTCGATTGGGTTGTAGAGTAGTCAGCGCTGACGTGGTGCTTACTGCAGAATCTTATGTTTACTTAAATTATGTACTGAAAACGCTATGAGGAAAGCAAAGAAATTTCTTTGCTTCCTCATAGCGTTTTCAGTACATAATTTTGCGATGGACTGAAAATTGGAGTGATTCGGTTGGCTCACGAAAATGTATTGATCGACTGAAGTAAACAGCAGTTGCGGCACGTGAAGTGAATCACTCTCTTCCACGCCTAAACCTGCAGATTAACGTGCTTTTCCGCTATTAAGTGGCAGATCTCTCTTCTCTTCGACCCTTGACATAATCTTTCATACCAGGTGATGTACACCCTCTCCCCCCCCCCCTTGGGACAAGGAGTGTTCCTTCCAACAACAGTGGATTGCTCACAGTGTTCTGTCTCAGTTGAATGAATGCAGGTTTATACTATGTACTCAACATTGGTTAATCCACTTTATAAATTAGTTATGCATATCATAAATCACGAATAGTGATGGTTGAAGATCGTTTAAAGAAAAGGAATATTCCGTAATATCCAATGCAAAGAGCGAATTGAGCATAGCATTATTTTTTTCCGTTGGGGTGTGATGGGGAGGTGTGAAATGACTTTTTACGTGTTTACCTCAGAGTAAATACTTCGATAATTTGTTGGATGTACTCAGTTTTTTTTATCTCACCCCTCATCCTTAAACGAAGGATGAAGGGGGAGATAAAGACTGACTACATCAAAAAATTTATCAAACAAGTTACTCTCAGGTAAACACGTCGACACAAAAGTCGTGGCTGACCTCATCAAAGTCATTTCACACCTTCCTTTTAGTGATTTTTTTTTTTCCTACGGCTCTTTATGGTAGGATGGAAGTTATTACCAGATGACTTCACATAAATGTAGTACTGCTTTCTGCTCATAGGTTCCTTGGGGAACCTTTTTCTTTTACCGTAACAATCCAGTTCGTTTTCAAAAACCTGTACCGCCAAATCTACTCCCTTAGATCCTGCTTCTCTCACAGTTAATGAGTATTATAAAATTTTATGCTCCTAACGTTTATTGTCAGAAAACCCTTCCTCAAATTAAGTACTAAGTTTTATGTTTGTATAAGTTTCTCCGTTTCTCTTAGTGATAACTTTCCTGCCTTTGCTAGTTTGTTTCTTATATCCGTAACTCTTCGCCCGTCACACATTTTGCAACTAAGGCTAAGAATTCCTTAACTTCGCCTACTAAGAAGGAATGCCTCTGACTTTTAAAGTTCGGAACAGCATGAAATTATGTTTAGTTGGCACTTTTTAATAGAAAAATTATAAAAACAGTGCTCTACGGCAGTTTCATGCAAAACATTGCATTCTACCACGATTTACATTTTCATAGAGATATACCAAGTAATAAGGTCGAAATATACAGGAGGGACCGGTTGGTTGGTAGGTTGGTTGGTTGGAACAGGGGGCACCAAACTGCTAATGTCAGAAGGGGAAGAAGTGAGGATAGGAGAGGAGGGGAAGGGAAATGATTGCAGTCCAGGAAGGAAAAAGGAAGAAAGGTTGCATTAGTTCGGGGCCCCGTGCTTGACACGCACGTACTTACGAAAGAATTGTGAGCCCCCCTGGGTGAAATAGGAGGGAATACGTAATTCAATAATATCATTGTAATTAGATTTTCCCATGAACTGCGACAAAAACCCTCTGCTTAAAGTAATTACAACAGCGAAAAACCTACATATCTTACATGATAATTCTTATTATTCCTCAAAATGCAGTTGTAGGATTTCTATGACGTGGTTATACCCAAAGTGGAAGAAATACGTTTTAGTTATTTCAGCATCATACTTCACTGTGATTTACGAACAGTTTTCTGCACTAAGGGATAAGCATCTGTTCCATCATGCCTGGAAAAATCCAGGTTATGACATTGACACAGTTATATCAGAATTTGAATCTGTAATTATTGTGGTTTTTCATACTGGTCTTTTAGGCGAGAAAGTGAATGTAAAAACATGGCTTCAGTGAGGTGTGCACTCTTCCACTTCGTTTTAACCAATTCATCAAAACCCCGCACCTGTACTTTCAGGACTAATATAAGTCTTATCTGGTGTGTAACACATGAGTTTTGCAGTGTTATAATTACTTTAAGCACTGGATCTTTGGCACTGTAGATTAGAAGCGGAATCATATAGTGACGTCTTTGAATTACGTATAAATCGCGTCCATAAACTGGTTTGTTTTTATGATCGAGTGTCATACTATATATGATTTCGTGCGCTCTCCATCGTTAGATGCCAAAAGTGCCCTTTGTACGTAGTCTCCAGTGTTGATATTAAATTCTTTGATAATCTCATTTCTGCCATTCATCACTCACTCCTACTTTTTAAATGTTGTTTATGCCATTCAACATTCCCAATAATTCCTCTCCGCTTTCACAGAGGATAGCAAAGTCATCAGCAAATCGTGTCACATTATTTCATCCCCAATTGAAGCTTCATTTTATTTCGGTCATTCTTCAATATATAGGTTAAACGGTGCGGGAGAAAAGCCACACCGCTATGTTATACCCTTTTAATCCGAGCAGTTCTTTATCATTCTAATTGTTCCTTCGTGGCGCTTTCACGCACAACCTATTACCTGTCTTTTATTAACGCTAATACACATGTTTCTGAGAATCTGAAACATCTCACGTTATTTTGCATTGTCGAAAGCTTTCCCTAGTTCAGAAAATCCTATGGAGTCGCCTTCCCTTCACTGTCAATGAAAACTATCCTCCAATGGGCTTCACCTTTCCTGAAAACAAACAGGTCGTCGACTAACAGATCTTTAACTTTCCACTCTTCCCTGCTTTATTCTTGTCATCAACTTTGAGCCAGATGTCTTTGGAGCATTGTGGATAATATGTTTCAGACGGCATCAATTGTAAATGAAATTTAAAAAAAAGGTTAAATACAACCAGTCGGTTGCGTAAAATTCATTGTAAAAAGCGTTTATCAGGTCTCGATAAAGTAATTTCATGCAGATGATATTAGTCCTTAGAAAGCCTCATTGATTAATTCGAAGAATGGTTTGGTTGCCACTTCCACAGATAATTTTAGAAGTTTTGGAAGATAATTACCTGAACTTTTTACCTTGTTACATCTGAAGTCGCCTGTAGCTTTGACAACACTGAACGAAATTTCTCGTTCTCTCGCATATTTTGATTATTTCCTGTCCATCGTTGATATTTCTGGGATGGCTATTTATCTTCAACTAAACCGCTTACGTACTGTTTTATTGATTATAATAGTAACGACACCCTTTCAGAACTTTAAACAGTACGCAGTTTGCGTTCTCCAATTTGTGATATATTTTTTAAAGCACGACAGACTAAAAATTAACTTCTCATAGTTGGGATTCACAGCCTAAAAGACATGATTTCCGCCATTAACTGTAAACATTTATTTCTTTCACTATTACAATTTCGACCTTATGGGAATTATCAAGAGGTAATTTCGCTCTAACACATGTCAAAATTTAAAATCTTCTGACGTGTGTACATGTCAAAGTCATCATCGCAGCATCATACGAGCACTAACCTCTATACATCATACAAAAATGCAAGTTATGTGAACTATTATCAGTGTTATCATCTTTAACATAAGCGTCAGTAAACCAATGGGTGTAAGAACGTGACTTTCTGTGATTTATACTAAGAATTTTAACGCGAATAATAGTTTACATGGAGCTTCACTATCGTTTAATGTTATGTTCTAACAGTGAAAACGCATAGTTCTGACAATGACATCTACTCAAAATTGCCACTTAACATTTGTCATAAGGCCTAAATTGCAATACTGAGTGAAATAAACAATATCTAAGGTAACTTACTGGCGAAAATCATGTTCTATGAACCAACCAAGAGAATCTAATTTTTGGTCCATTACGGGATACCAACCGAAAGCAACACAGTCATAAATATAAATGTATCTAGATTCACTCTCTGTAACTGCAGTGCTCCTGAATGGATCTTGCCTAAGTGAATATGTGCAGGTTACTTAGTACAGCTTTCCAACAGTTTTGGAGATTCCCATAAGTTTTAAAATGAGTGTAGTTGCCCGCTGCAACTCGTGTTTAAGAAACTAAAAATATCAGTTTTATATGTAACAACACTCTGTAAATGGTAGTCTATTTAAACTACTTGCAGCTGCTGCCCTGTTATTCATGATAGCGGGTCTCCTGCAAGCTTAAACAATGTCCAGAAAGAGAGGAGATATTCGACAAATCAGTACTTGGAATGAGAACATTGATGAAAACATTTTGCTAATGAAGCAGGGACATGGAATACTAGATAAAACTGGACAGATGGAAAGTAATTGCAGAATTCCTTATTTACCACGTAACGCCACGAAAAGAAGTCACCTAATCGGACATGTAATATCACTATAATAAGGCATATATTTCAATAATACTGAATATATTTCTACAAGTGGTTTCTTAGTTACTATGTTAATTGTATTTAATGCTTCAATAACTTATTTATATTCTTTTATTCATGGTAATAATCACGCACGAAAGCAAACTAAGAAAATTATTTGGATACAATAAATTCATTTTCCAGAGACTTATGCAGTCACAGCATATCAAAGGTATTGATTATAAGATGTGGAAGGAGAATCCGGGTCCGAATACCGACCGTAACACAACTTTTAATCCAATGCCTCTCATATTCAAAATCCTTTGCATTGATTTGAGCTGATACAGAAGTCACCTGTGGTCTACTTGTGATGAATGACATTGATCTAGGTGTAATTGCAGATTTTCCCGATGAAAGCATTATAAACTTAGCTACCTTTGCATGCTTTCAAACTTGTATTTCAAATACAATAATTTTATGGGAAAATTTCACCCAAGATGCAGAGTATTCCTTGCCTAGGAAAGTGCTGTAAGAATAACAGTAACCATTAATAATCAACCATTGAACTCCATACACGTGTTTGTTTAGAAAATTACAACCACAAGCACTCTCTTATGGTGTATGTTGTGATAAAAACCAAAATCTGAAAATAATATTGTAGCAGTCATAAATGTAGCAGGGGAGCAAAAAGTAGCCTCCACATCCACAACGTAACCTAACTCTCGCGTAGAAAGGACTAAAGAGCACCACCTTACTAACATCAAATTACATCCTTTGTGAATCAAATAACGGTGATCACAGATAACGAAAATTGTGCAAAAAATAAAAATAAAATAAAATCTAAACTCAGTTCTTTTTTTCACTTTTCTGATATTGATTTTGTCTTTTATAGCTTTTTTGCGCTGAATCGGATGACAGTGTCATGAAGTGGGATGTGAATTTGTTTAAAATGGCCAAGTCTAAGTAGGTTTTCTTTTAAAACTAGCCAACTCCATCAGTGTCAAATCACAAAACAGGTCTCTGTGCGCGGCACCTATGTTGTACTCCTTGCTTGCCTGCCATGTGTATGTGTTCTTAATTGTGTTTTTTGTTCAGTTTCGACTTGATCATTCAATACTTACATTTATTCAAACCCTTATACCCTTATTGTGGCGTTCCTTTATATTATATAAACTTATAATAGACATTTTTTAAATCAAAATTGATTAAGGCTTAGATGGTTTCCTATTTTCCAAAAAGTACAGTAAGAACTAAACTAAGAAGTGCAAGTTTCAAAAGCGCACAGATCTAATAATTGACACCAAAGCCTGCCAAATCCAGATTTGGCCTATTTCCTCAGTTATATTGATTTTTGCTGGTTAACCAATAGTGAAAGTCATTTTTGACATAAAACAGGTAACAAATAGCACAAGCGTATTTTGATTAAGCTTTTTAATTTTTCACCTCTCCTATTTAAAAATGGAAAATGGAAATCTTTGATATTGAGCTTCACATTTCTGCTTGATACTCCACAGATTACTTTCTGGTTAGGGGACAGGGTATCTAGAAACACGTGATATTTTCCTTGTTTGGTCACACATTCTGAAAGAGATGTGTAATAGAGGTCACCATAATAAGTCTTTTCGGCCATTCGCCAGTGTGTTATTGTGACATGGGATGTTGTTTTGTGCAACATTTGTAAAGATTTTTAGATTAACTCAGATAAATGATGTATGTTTTTAAAATTATTTGTAAGATATTGTTAATTATGTTACACAAAGTTATGAAAAGTACATTCTGTATATTTATCAAGTTATTTATACAATGTGTGAATTGGCAAGCCACATTTTGTCAGTCATGCTCCATCTCTTGTACCTTGAAATGGAAGATCTATCATGAAATTTGTGATATTTGCAAATAATGTGAGGGTTTTTAGTTTTATTTATTTATTAAGTCATATTATCGATTTCACCTGTTTTTCTTTGGGGACATAATTTATGTTAAAATTGTAGCAAGTCTTTCGTAATACATCTACCTCATTATTTAATTTTACTAACTGATTATTGATGAAGAGTGTAGTAATACTGTATCAAACAGACTATTAAATACAATTTTGATAAAATTTTCTCAATTTAACACATTCAAATGTCAATACAACCATTTTTCCTGGGTAAATCATCATGTATCTTGAAACAATGTATCACATTTTTTTATAAGTAGTAGTTTTCGGACTTGAGTTTTGTAATTTCGGATAAAGACTGCAACATAGAAAAGTGAAAGCCACCATTTAAAAACTGAAAAACAAAACATCTTAAAATTCTGTTGCAGAGCAGGCAAGAAGCAGATCTTCGAAAAGTGCTCTAAGGTAGTCACTGTTCCCTACGTAGTATGAATGTGATCAGCTTACATTTATCAAACTTTTGTTTCACCATATATATATATATATATAATTCAGCTGTGTGAATGACCAATATGAAGCTAAGTTCTCACAACGAATATGTTCTTATTTGTAAACCTACTAACTTGTTCTGTATCAGAGAATACTGTCGTTAATATAATCCAAAAGAAACACGTGAAACTTGTGGTGTCGCACAAGTACAAAGTGCGCGCCACCTAATTTCGCCGCGCGCCGCCATGCACGCACGGCGCGGCGTTCTCACGACAGCCACGAGCGCCCTCTGCGACAATCCCGCTCGTGGCCACCACGGAAAGACCCCGGTCACTTCGGACTGAGATAGCAACGAGTTAGGACCTTCGTAATCAGATAGGCACGATTGAAGACTTTGCTATCGTACAGGCACTAGGCAGGCCTCTAACAACTATGTATCAACATTCTGCAGTACTATGTAAAAGTTAAGTATTGTTACATTCTGTGCAATATATCTCTTTCTAATTTACTCGAGTGTTTATAGTTTCTGGCTGCTCCCCTCCGTACCTGCACCAGCGTGCTGTCTTTGTTCCTGTGTCGGTCTCGTTCCACTCGGCCACCGACACCTACGACGAGGCTGGGACACAAAAGCGGCGACGAAGTTGGGACACAAAAGTGGCGACGAGGAGTGATAGAACCTTGGACCAGCCCGCTTACAGCAGCCAGACATCAGCAGTCGGAGCACGCAAAAATTGCTCCCGCCCACCCACCCTTATTATAACAATTTTGGGGAAAGATATTTTGTTACGTGTTTTGTGGACTTTTTTGTTGCAGAGCGTCCTCTTTCATATTGCATTTGTGTTTTGTTATAAGTTACTTGTATACGCGGCGCCTAATCGGTCAGCATGGCCTCTACCCCGAACCCAAACTTAATGGAAATTATTCAGTTACAGACGGCGCAAATAACACAACTTCTCCAGGCGGTGGCACAGTTGACGACAACTCAACAACAGCCGTCGCATCAGCAGCCCACACCTGCCGCCGCAACGCTTCCTACATTTCGCCAGTACAACGAACGTGAGGAAGAATGGAGCGACTATTTCGCACAGTTTCAAGAACTCGTCGCGGCTCATCAACTTACAGGTCAGACTGTTAAGCATCTTTTATTGTCCGTGGTGGGCCCCAAAACCTTCGTATTACTGCAGAAACTATTCCCGCAAGCATCTCCTCGTGATGTAGACTTTGAACAAATAGTAGAGGCACTAAATACTAGCCGGCCGCGGTGGCCGAGGTGACTGAGGCGCTCCAGTCACGGTCAGCACGGCCACTACGGTCGGGGGTTCGAATCCCCCCTCGGGCATGGATATTTGTGCCGTCCTAGTTCGTAAGTAGTTCATAAGTAGTTTGTACGTTTAGGAACTGATGACCCCGTAGTTAAGTCCCATAAGCTTTACAAACATTTAAACATTTGAACTAAATACTCATTATGAGAGAAAAGTTCTTGTAGCCGCTGCACGGTACCGATTTTTCAGACTTAAAAAATTACCGCAGCAGTCACACCAAGAGTGGATTACGGAATTGAAGGGCTTAACCCGCCAATGTAAATTTACTTGCTCTTGTGGACTTTCGTATAGTGACGTGATGTTGAGGGATGCGATTACGCAGAATATTCAGGACCCCAGAATTAGAGCAGCAATTCTGAAACAGTCTGACCCCTCCTTAGACAGTGTACTGCAGCTTATAGAAGCGCATGATACTTTTGACTTAGCTGATGTAGAAATGCAAAGCCATAGTGTAAATTCAGTGCGCCGCAACGGACGCTTTCCTAGCCGTAGTTCTCACTATAGCACTAGTGATTCTTATTTTTCTACCGGCCGTGCTGAACAGACAGTGAACAGTAGCCAGTGTAAAAGTGCGACGCAAAGGTCGCCCCGTCGTGTTAGAAACAGTAATTTGAATAACGGGCGCCAACGCTCATTTCAGAAAAATGTACGTAAATCTTGCCCCCAGTGTGTGTCTCGCCACAAGCGTGCTCATTGCCCTAGTCGCAACGCAACCTGTTATCAATGTGGCAAATTGGGACATGTGCAGTCTGTGTGTATGCAAATTAAAAACTCAAAGAACAGTAACGTTAGAAACAGTGCTTCGCAGAGTGCGAGAACAGTTCATTCTGTAAATGTTATACGGGCTGTGGAATTGAACACTGCTTTCCTTGGATCTCAATTGCAAGAAAGTAGTTCTGCGCCTATAGCAAATCTATATAGTGCACCACGTAGCAAGCGCCGACGAGCGCGTAAAACAGTGCAACGGAAAAGGGTTCGGGACAAGCAAAATGACTATGAACAGTGCATTCCTGTAGTGAAAATAGTGCCTTCTGCAACTGCTCCTTGTACTAGTGCCCAGTACTGTGTAGCTAGTGACAGTAGACACCAAGTAGCTACTCAAAAGTGTAGTGCAGTAGTTAGTACATCTGGAGTAGCTTCGCATTGCGCGGACGCCGATCCGGCGGTAGTGTCATCTAGTGACAGTGTGGTTAATCCGCTGCGTGCCGAGTCTGCGCCGCTTACTTCACTACGCGGCCCGCGCAGACGCAGTAAACTAACCGTAGCAGACGTTGCCCACATTCGCGCACCTGTCGAGCGCCGCAAGCAAAAACTGTTTGTGACTCTCTTCATAGAAAATAAGACTGTGCAATTTCAGCTCGACACTGGTTCCGCTGTTACCTTAATTAATAAAGATACTTATGAACTTCTGGGTTCGCCAAAATTGTCGCCGTCACAGCACGTGTTAACAGCTTATACAGGTCAAAATATTCCCGTGCTAGGAACGTGTAGCCTGCCCGCCTCTTTTCAAGGTGTAACAAAGACAGTTTCTTTTGTAGTTCTTCAGGCCAAATCGACACAGAACATTTTTGGACTAGATGCTTTTGACTTGTTTGGTTCATCAATTCAAAGCGATGTGCTTCAAATTTCGTCAATAGTGCCTCAGGATAAAATCAATGCATTGTGTGACAAATACAGTGACTTGTTTTCGCCGGAACTAGGTTGTGCAAAAGACTTCGTGGCACATGTGACTTTAAAAGAATCTGCAGTTCCAAAATTTCGTAAAGCTAGACCAGTGCCTATCGCATTGCGTGATACGGTTGCCGAAGAACTTAAACGTTGGCAAGATAGTGGGGTGATTTCTCCTGTTTCTGCGAGTCAGTGGGCCTCGCCTATAGTAATTATACCCAAGCCGTCAGGAAAACTTCGTCTCTGTGCGGACTTCAAATCAACAGTGAACAGTCAAACAATTGTAGACACTTACCCTCTGCCCGGACCTGAGGAACTAATGGACAAATTAGGACAGTCTCGCTTCTTTTCCAAGATTGCTTGATGACGAGTCAAAAAAGTTTTTCGTCATTAATACTCACATGGGCCTTTTTCAATTTCAACGCCTACCCTTTGGCAGTTCTTCCGCTCCCGCTATTTTTCAGCGTTTTTTGGAACAGCTGACAGTTTCTGTACCGTGTTGTTCGAACTATTTAGATGATATTGTGGTATCCGAACGTACAGTTGAAGAACATTTAGCAAACCTGGAGTGCCTTTTCAAAGTGTTGACTGCAGCAGGTCTACGTTGCAATAAAGCAAAGTGTTCGTTTTTTCAAACTGAAATAGAGTACCTAGGCCATGTGATTAATGCCCAAGGAATTCATCCCTTACAGTCACATCTTAGAGCAATCAAAGACTTGCCTCCTCCTAAGAATGTGCATGAATTGCAAGCAGTGATGGGAAAGCTGAACTATTATTTCAGGTTTATTCCCAATGCCTCTCAGATTGCAGCTCCACTGCATCACTTACGTAGGAAGAATGTTCCTTTTGTATGGTCCAAAGATTGTCAGGTTGCCTTTGACAAATTAAAGTCTGCACTACTCAGTGATGCATGTTTGATTCCCTTTGACCCACAGAAGCCTGTAGTGTTAGCAGTTGACGCCTCGTCGTACGGTCTGGGCGCGGTAATCTCACATCGCATTGGATCTCACGATCGTCCTATTGCCTTTGCATCCAAGCTACTGACGCCAACGCAACAGAATTACAGTCAGATAGAAAAGGAGGCCTTAGCAATCATTTACGGCGTCACAAAGTTTCATCATTACCTCTATGGCAGAAAATTCTATTTGTGGACAGACCACAAGCCTCTCACGTCGTTGTTCTCACCCACAAAGCCAATTCCGCCACGAACGGCACAAAAGCTTCAGAGATGGTCCTTGATATTGTCAAATTATCAGTATGAGATTTTGTACCGACCTACCACTAAACATGCCAATGCGGACACGCTTTCCCGACTTCCGGTTGGCCAGGATGTGTCGTTTGATTCTTCAGAAATGGCATGTTGTCAGATAGACTCCAGAGATGCTTCCGCTGTCGCAGATTTCCCTTTGAACTCTCGTCGGGTTGCACAGGAAACAGCTGCGGATGTAGACTTAAGTGTGGTAGCACGTTTTGTTCGCTCAGGGTGGCCTGCCAGAGCCAAAGACATTCAACGGCCTCTGGTTCGACGTTATTTTGCAAAACGTCATGCATTATCTTTAAGTCAGGGAGTACTGTTGTGGCATACCGACAACGACCAAGCAAGAGTGATTGTTCCTCGTTCCCTGCAACGAGAAGTGTTACGCCTCCTGCATCAAGGACATTGGGGTATTGTTAGGACAAAGCAATTGGCCAGACGTCATTGTACCTGGGTTGGTATGGACGCTCAGATAGAGAACATGACGTCACAGTGTACTGTTTGTGCGGAGCATCAGGCGGCTCCTCCGCAACGTTTCTCGGACTGGCCACGCCCCAAGGGACCATGGCAACGTTTACATATTGACTTTGCCGGACCTTTCTGGAATACGCGCTGGTTAATTGTTGTAGACGCTTTCAGCAAGTTTCCTTTTGTGATTGCCATGAACTCAACGACAGCTTCTAGTACAATCAGTGCCTTAACATCAGTGTTTTGCATCGAAGGCTTGCCTGAAACTATCGTCAGTGACAATGGACCTCAGTTTGTTAGTGCGGAATTTCAACAGTTTTGTCGTGTGAATGGTATTCAGCATATCACCACCGCACCTTTTCAACCTCAGTCCAATGGTGAAGCAGAACGTTTCGTTCGAACATTCAAGTCTCACATGGAGAAGATGAAAGGTCAGCACTCCAGGCAGCAAGCTCTTCAAATTTTCCTGTCTACGTATCGATGCATGCCACGTGACGGCCCGTCTCCTGCCGAGCTGCTACACGGCCGCCGTCACCGCACTCTCCTTCACCTGCTGCAGCCTCCCACGCACCGAGTCGGTTCGTATGGCGCTTCGCGTTTTCAGGTTTCTACGCCGGTGCTGTACAAGGTGTTTGCTGGCAACAAGACAAGATGGACGCCGGGCACCATTCAGCGCGTGCTCGGGCGCAATATGTATGTTGTACGTTCTTCCACAGGGTCGGAGCTGCGGCGCCACGCAAACCAATTGCGCCTGCTTAGGCCGCGCGATCCTGTCTCCGGTTTCTTGATTCCAGACCCAGTTCACCGCCAGGGAGCACAACCACATCATTCGTCAACGGGTCCAGCGTCCCCGGACTACGAGATCGTCCCGATGGAGATCGACGCGACGCCGCCGCTGTCGCCGCCGCAGATGACAGCGTCACCGAGAGGGACTCCGGGACCGTGCGTGCCGCCGCCGCCTGGGCCACGCACCTCAGAAGAAGATGACCTGCTCCCTCTGGGCGGGGGCGGGCGCCCTTCCCCAGGTTTCGGCGGGTTCCCTGGAGGATCTCAAGGCAGATGCCGTGGCGCGGACGGCGTCTCGATCCCGGCCTCAGCTACGACGCCCGTTCCACCAGTAACGCCCCCGCCCAGGCCCTCCTCCCAGTGCCGTCGCCGTGGCCCTCAGCCCTACGCCACGACGGCGCAGCGGTTTGGGGGGGAGGGGTGTGGTGTCGCACAAGTACAAAGTGCGCGCCACCTACTTTCGCCGCGCGCCGCCATGCACGCACGGCGCGGCGTTCTCACGACAGCCACGAGCGCCCTCTGCGACAATCCCGCTCGTGGCCACCACGGAAAGACCCCGGTCACTTCGGACTGAGATAGCAACGAGTTAGGACCTTCGTAATCAGATAGGCACGATTGAAGACTTTGCTATCGTACAGGCACTAGGCAGGCCTCTAACAACTATGTATCAACATTCTGCAGTACTATGTAAAAGTTAAGTATTGTTACATTCTGTGCAATATATCTCTTTCTAATTTACTCGAGTGTTTATAGTTTCTGGCTGCTCCCCTCCGTACCTGCACCAGCGTGCTGTCTTTGTTCCTGTGTCGGTCTCGTTCCACTCGGCCACCGACACCTACGACGAGGCTGGGACACAAAAGCGGCGACGAAGTTGGGACACAAAAAAACTAAACAGAATTAATTAGTCGTGGCAGCTGAAAAATGTATTGCTATAGGAGACTTGAAGAACGTGAAAACTGATATCCTGTCATCAATCGACAAGGAAAAAATTGTCTAATAGAGATGCCTGGGGCAGCAGGTACTCACCATGGGTTGGATGCCATTTGCCAACAGCTCGTCGATGAGCTTGTTGTAGTAGTCGATCCCCGCCTGGTTCACCTGGTCGATGCCCCCAGTCGGCAGGATCCGCGACCAGGATATCGAGAACCGGTACATATCCGCCTGCAAAACATCACCTAGTGAAACACCAGTATTTAAACTGTCCGTTAAACTTACACTCGTGACTGCTTTATCGAGGTCAACATTCTAATCACAATTTTACGTCATCTAACCAAAAACATTTCTATTCTGGTGAAGTTTAGTGAAGCTTAATCAATAATTTCGTCAACTTTTTTGCTGTAACTCTTTTCCTCTTTATTGAAAATTCGCTTCTAGCGACATTGGTAATTTATATCTGTTTCACTAGCTGCCAATGTTCTTTGAACTACCAAAGTAGAGACCAGCAATTGAGTGCATGTTTCAGCTTTCGCTAATATTCTCGAGTTAGTGTAAATCAAAAGCTCCATATTTATTTTAGTTTTTGTTCGCGTTGTCATACCTGGGCAATGAGCAGAGATCTCTATATTACAGTACGTTTATAGATTTCTTAATAGAGTATGCTTATGCCTTCGTCGAAAATAAACTCGGATAAAATTATAGAAATTATACCCAAATATCTTATATAACCTATACCCAACCTAAGCAAAAAATAACCCTGAACTTGACTGTCGTCCACATCTGTGCTGGCTTCTGCAAAACAAAAACCATAGCACATGGTTTGGAATTCCCTTTATACTTCACCAAGGAGTATTTCAGTTTCTTAATGAAATTCAATTTTTTCATCTTTTACTTATTTATTTATTACCTAGCTCGGTATAATCAGTCCACCCCGTCCACTGCTCAGTTATCTATTGCAGAGGGTATTAATGATGTAAACTTAGAACACTTATTTCTTACTGAGTCGGTATATAACAAATATATTAACATGATTCCACACCTCATATGCTCTCTGTAGCCGACTTAAGAAAACTAACTGTATAGATATTAAGAAATTTTATGTATTGTTTATTTTTTCAGCCCCACCGCAAACTTTTTATGCAGTATTACTTTTGATCGCACTGGATAATCCTTATTTGTGTGGCTACGTCAGAAACCCGTGTCGGAATTACAAATTTTAATGCTTAAAAAACTAGATCGTCTTCAGTTTTAATTCAAATAAACATGCCTAGCAGCAGAGCTGAATATGTTCATTATCCGGACACCTGGCTTTAAATTACTTATAAGTTCCTGACGCCCCCCATCGGTATGCTAGAATTCAATATGGTGTAGGCTCAACCTTAGCCGTAATGATAGCTTCAATCATGTGCTGGAAGGTTTCTTGGGGAATGGCATCCCTTTCTTCACGGAGTGCTGCACTGAGGTAGCCATGTAGGTCGGTGAGGCCTGGCACTAAATCGACGTTCCAAACTATCCCTTTCTATAGGGTTCAAGTTACGACTCTGTGCAGGCCACTCCATTATAGGTGTTTTATTGTCGTGTAACCACTCCGCCACAGGTGCTGGATCGTATTGAAAGAAGCAACCGCCATCCCTGAATTGCTCTTCGACAGTGAGAAGCAAGAAGGAGCGCAAAACATCAATGTAGTACTGAGTACCACACAAAACAACAAGGGGTGTAATCCCCCCTCCATGAAAACCACGACCACACCACAACACCACCGCCTCCGAATTTTACTGTTGGCACTACACACGCTGCCAGATGTTCACCGGGAATTCACCATATCCACATCCTGCCATCGGATCGCCATTACACACTCCACACAACGTTTTTTCCACTACTCAATCGTCCAATATTTACGCTCCTCACACCAAGCGAGACCTCGTTTGGCATTGACCTGCGTGATGTGTGGCTTATGGGCAAGCGCTCGGCTATTGAAACCAAGTTTTCTCGCCTCCCACGTTATAGTGCTTGGAGTGATCCCGATGCAGTTTGGAATTGGTGTGTGATGGTCTGGGTAGATCCCTATTACACTGTAGGACCCTCTTCAACTGGCGGTCTGTCAGTCAACAGATGAGGTCGACCTGAAAGCTTTCCTGCTGTACGAGTTCCTTCACATTTCCACTTCATTAGCCCATCAGAAACAGTGGACCCAGGCAAATCTCGTCTACAGACGTCTGACACAAGTGACACACAATAAACCTGACTACGTTAGAAGTCCGTGAGTTCCGCGGAGCGCCGCATTCTGCTCTCTCAAGATGTCTGATGACTATTGATTTGAAGTATCTGGCAGTAAGTGGCAGCACTAAGCACCTAATATCAGAAACGTATGTTTTTGATGATGTACGGATACTTTTGATCCGATAATTTATTAACGTTTGCAATTAGAATACAGGGTTGCACTGTTAGCAAATTAAAAACTAATTAAAAATAAAAACACTTCATACGAGAGTAGTTCAGAAAGTAACTTCTGTTTGATAAGAAGAAAACAAATCTAGTACTGACAAAGAAAGCAATTCATTCCAGAGAAACCTATTAAACTTACGTTCTTTTCCACTTATTTTCAAGGCATTTCTTACAGCGTAGTTTACGTATTCCTTCGTCATACAATACTGCCGCCTATGTTGTTCACGATGTGGTAACAAGTTCCTTTCCTCTTCATCGTTGCTGAAGCGTTTATCAGCAGGTAACGACTTTCAGAAGTCTAGACAGATGAAAAACAGCAGGAGCGAGGTCGGGACTGAGCGGAGGATGGCCAAAACCGTCCCAGCCAGAGCTCTGAAGCAGTTGTTTTGTCCCATTCGCACTGCGTGCTCCTGCGCTGTCGTGAATGAAAACTGCACCTTTTGAGAACATTCCTCTGCACTCTGTATAGCGCAGCACAGTTCCTTAAGCGTCTCTTAAAAAACATCTTTACTGATTGCTTGACTTTGTGCAAGAAAATTAATCAGTAAAATGCCTCGTCTGTCCCAAAACACAGTAGTTTATGTTTATGTCTGACTTTTCGTAGTGTCAAGAATTACTTACGTTTAACCTTCCCTGGGGACGAAGTTTGCTTCCAATCCAAAGACTGCCGTTCCGTTTCAGGGGCTGTCTTAAGTACCCCAAGTTTCATCCCCCATGACTATCTGCCTCAAGATCTCGTCATCATCATTGTAATAAGTCAAAAACATCAAGTGCACCGCCCATCCTTTATTTGTGGTTCACTAAAACGTTTAAGCACAAAAAGTGCGCAAAATGTATGAAAACCCGTATTTAAGCCACAATCTAGTAAATTGCCCTTTGTGATATATATCAAAGTTCAAGAAAAATCTTAAACCCACTTGTATCTTTCCTTCGACTACACTGAGCGTATCATCAGAAACTACAGATGGATGTCTACTTCTCTTTTCGTCCTGTACTGCATCACACCATTCCTTTACCTGTCGAACCTATGTTCTCAGCATTGAAGTACACAACGATGGTGGGCAATGAAAACCTCGTAACCCAATTTTCTTGTATTTTACTCGAGACCTAAAAATGGTACCTTAAAAATAATTTAAAGTGGTAAGAAATAAAGATCAAAATTACTAAAAATTTCCTGACTATTATGCCGTGGTCTTGTGCATTTATTATGGAATAAAAGGGGAATGGCAGATTGGGCCGTACAGTTTATCGGAAGCTCACACACACACACACACAGACCGTTATCTACACCGGGATTCAAACCACCAACCACAGCAAAAGCGGGGAATTATAAAGACGTTGGCGGACAGAGAAAGGAACATCTGCGAACCGGAATTACTCGACGCGGAAATTAAACACCTGAGTAATGCTTTACAGAGATATGGAGAGCTTTGACACTGACACATAGAGTTGAAAACGATGAAAGGGTTACTGTGAAATCCAAAGTCTTCCTGCCTTTTATCAAGGACGTCACAGACCGCATCGGTAAAATTTTGACGAAACTGAATGTTGCCGTTATTTACAAACCTACTCGGAAGATACAGGATCACCTGAAATCGACAAAGGATGCTCGCAAAAAGCTGGAAAAATCAGGAATTTATAGGATTCCGTGTAGCTGTGGGTACCACAAAAAGAACAGTCAAAAAAGATGAGCACAAGGAGAACTGTAGAAGGGGAGAGACTGACATATCAGCTGTTGCTGAACATGTTTTTCAACCAGGGGACCACCTTATTCAATTTGATAAGACTCAGGTTTTAGCAGCCACAAATGGATACCACGAAAGACGGTACAGGGAGGCTACAGAAATTGTAAAACACCCCATTAATTTCAATAGGATAGAGGAGGGCGTGAAACTAAATGAAATTCTGGATTCTGGTATTGAAGAAGAAATGTAACAGTCTTCCACCATGGGACGATATTAACGGACGGCTGCAGTCGGCAAAGACGAATTGCGCGCGCATATCAAAAACATCTGACGTCACACCTCTGCGCGCGAGCCCTCGTAAACGGAGTTTTGCTTCAGACTGTAAAATCAAATGTTCAAATGTTTGCAAATCTATCGGACCAAACTGCAAGGTCATCAGTCCGTAGCTTACAAACTACTTAAACCTAGGTAAACTAACCTAAGGACAACACACACACACACACACACCCATGCCCCAGGGAGGACTCGAACCTCCACACGATCCCCCCTTGAAACGTCCTCCGCAGTCGGTAACGATACGTTAAGGGTTTCCATAATAAATCCACAAGACCACGGCATAATAGCCCGGAAATTTTTAATAATTTTGACCATTCCGGCCGTGAAACTTTACATGTTACAAGAAATAAAGATGTTGTATGTGAAACTATGTAAATAGATGTTCAGAGAGCAGAAATGCTTTTCAGCAACAAACCTAATATGTTACTGGAATTAAAATGTTGTGTCCGACAAATAGAATTACGAAGTTTTCATTGCCTACCATCGTTATCGCATTTCTCCGTAAATCTCGCAGATTTGTTGATGAATGTCACTAGGTTTACCGTTCTTAACATTTAGAAAACGATTAAAATGTCACTTCACACGTTGCGGGATTTTTGTTCAACGATGCCAGTATAAATAATCAATACGAACTACATAAAACACAGAGGGAGATCGAAATTGCGTCATTTCATTCTGCTTGAGCAAGAGATACTAATGCATTGTCGCGGAGAAAAATCGAAACTGAACTTAAAGATTAGAGAGATTAGGGCCCGTTCAGAAGTATAAAAGCATTCATTTTTTCCCTCGTTCTGTTAGGAACAGGAAAGCAAGTAACTAGTAGTGGTATAGTCCCTCCACCACATTAGTATGTATTAGTCTTCTGTAGTTCGCGAACGAACTAGTTCGGAAGAGCGCTCCCACAGGCGAACTAGTTCGTAGATCCCTCGCCTCTTAGTTCGTCCGCTCCTTTTCCGAAGACTGACGGAGAACAACGAGAGGATGTGATAGCGCGCAGACTCGCGTGATTCCCTACTGCCAGTTACCGTCATTTCGAGCTGAGATGCAGCTCAGCTGTAGTTGCATAGTTCACTGCCACAAATTTTCTTTTCGAAGGTATTCAAACACTGCGCGTTATATAAAAAAGTTGTCACAATAAACAAAGAGCGCTTTTAGTAGCGGTTGCAAAAGCCAAAAAGAGCGGACGATCTAAAAAGAGCGACCTACTTCGCGGACGACCTGCGAACTAAAATATGGGCGATCGTTCGCGAACTAAAACATGCGTTACCGGTCGCGAACTATTATGCCAAACGTATCTCGCTTCATAGTTCATTGGATTCTTTTCCGAAGACCGACGGGCAATAGCGAGAGGGCGCGCAGCAGAATTAAAAATCACGTGTTTGCCTTCTGCTGATGAGAGCCATTTCGAGTTGAGCGTCTGCCTGCTAGATTACACAGTTCAGTGCTACAAAATTTCTGTTTTGAAGTATTCTGCACTCTGCAATATCTGACTAATAAATTCCATAATGACAAGGGCCGACCGCGGTGGCCGAGGGGACTGCGGCGCGCCAGTCACGGTCTGTCTGCACGGCCAATATGGTCGGGGGTTCCTATCCCCCCCTCGGGCATGGATATTTGTGCCGTCCTTAGTGTAAGTTAGTTCATAAGTAGTTTGTAAGTTTAGGGACTGATGACCCCATAGTTAAGTCCCATAAGCTATACAAACATTGGAACATTTTTAATGCCAAGATATAGAGATAACTTCTAAACTTAAACGATAGAAATTATCCACAAACTGAAACTTCCTGGCAGATTAAAATTGTGTGCCGGAACCGGGACTCAAATCTGGGACCTTTCGCGGGCAAGCGCACTACCGACTGTGCTATCCCGACCGACTCACGATGCCGCCTCACAGCTTTACTTCCGCCAGTACCTCGCCTCCTACTTTCCAAACTTCACAGAAGCTCTCCTGCGAACCATGCAAGACTAGCACTCCTGGAAGAAAGGATATGGTGGAGACATGGCTTAGCCACAGCCTAAGGGATGTTTCCAGAATGAAACTTTCACTCTGCAGCGGTGTGTGCGCTGATATGAAACTTCCTGGCAGATTGAAATTGTGTGCCGGAACCGGGACTCGAACCTGGCGAGGTACTGGCGGAAGTAAAGTTGTGAGGCGGCATCGTGAGTCGTGTCGGGATAGGACAGTCGGTAGTGCGCTTGCCCGCGAAAGGCAAAGGTCCCATGTTCGAGTCCCGGTTCCGGCACACAATTTTAATCTGCCAGGAAGTTTCATATCAGCGCACACTCCGCTGCAGAGTGAAAGTTTCATTCTATCCACAAACTGTTTCTTTTGGTTTGCGTGATATCATTAGCGGCTCAAGCAGCAAGCCCATGAAGCAGCTAGGTGGGGGAACTTGTCCCTCCATCTGCATGCGCAGACCACGCCGATCAGCCGTCCCTGGGAGCGGACGAACTAAAAGAACGAACTAGTTCGCGGCAGAGCCGAGAACTAAAGTGAGCGCTCCCGATCGCGAACTATTATGCGCAAGTCCAGTATGTATGTAGATGCAGACGAGTCGAATGCGATGAGCGCAGGGTGTTGAAGAAATGCCGTTGCTGTTGATAATGAAACTGGACAGGTGGTTTTCTGTAGGCTTGACGGTACTCACACCAAGCTCCTTCAGGAGGCGCACGTCCTCGCGAAACTTGTGGTACGAGTCGGCCGCTACGTCGCCAGTGCCGCCATCGTGGGTGATTTTTCTGCCGGAGTGCAACAGGTGGTCCCAGATGCTCTCGCCCTTGCCTAAAAGACAAATAAGAAAGCTCTGTCAACAGCGTAAAATGGACGTTACTTGCCGATCAAAAATACAGAATAAAGCAACGTTGACTTTAGGGATCGGTTTGAACTCGGATCCCTCTCCCTTCACCTCCTCCCTTTGTCCAAACCTCTTTCACATTATAAATAAAATTTTTCCGGGTATAAGACCGCGTCATTTTATAAACTCCAGCGACGTTTCGGCCGCTGTTGCAAACGGCCGTCATCAGGGACTGCGTCTGACTGCTGAATGTATGATACCTTGGGGTTTATAGCAGCGGATGAGGGAGAGGAAGGGGGGAAAACGAACGTCTCGCTTCGTCAGCTGTAACAACCCTGCAGCTTAAACGAATGGTGCGGCAACACAGGAAATTACACTGTGGAATCTTACTCCATCCCCGGCGCGCAAAATATGAATTCGCACGAAAAGGTTCTTACACGACGGTTGTCCACACCACTCGTTCCCAGTGGCAACGCAAATACTGAATTTAAAAATTTCAAGACGTTGGATAGGACGAAATTCTGTTCGTAAAATATTCTGCGAAGTTCCCCGATTTGTCTCATCGCAATTCCTTTCTTTGGGGACAAACCAAAGATGCGGCTTCACTGTTCTGGTTTCCTTAACAAAATTTAGAAGGGGGAGAATAGAATCATGGGATGAAAATTTCAATACCTGGCAAAGCTTTGTATTGATTTACGATACCGCGTCCCAAGTCGGCGGTAGCGACATGCGCGTCGGTCAAGCATATCAGTATCAAAAAATAGTATGAAGGAAGCTAGACAGCAAAATAAGGAGAAACAGTAGCTACTTGCATCTCCTTCAGTTTGTGCTGCTAAAGGAAAGATGCGGTTGAGGTACGTGAGCGATAAGACAAGATAGCGTAATTGTTGTCTGAGAATGTGACCGACGTCGCAAACTTTCCGGTTAGAAACCTGACGTTAATAACTGTTAATTTAGAGTTCTGGCCGAAAGTCTCAGGAAAGCAGAGCGCTTGGCTACAGGAAAGGTCATTGTCTCCTTCACTAATCGAGCTGTCTGCCTCACGTTTTGCACCATTACTACTATGAAAATAAACACTTAAATGAAAATATCTGGTCTGAAATAGGAAGGAAGATTAGGTAAGAGCATAAACCAATGTTGAAGTCTAATATGTATCACACTCGGAATCTCTTACATTAGCAAGACAACAGACTGATAATGAGAAGAAGGTAACATAAGAAAATTTCCTCATTACAATGTTTCAGAGATAGTTGTTTCAAAAAGAAATCTCTTGATACAGTTTAATTTTACGAATTCGAAATATTTAAACATTTCGATCGTTTCAGGGCATTGAAATAACTCCAATGGCAAAGTTGAAAATTTGTATTGGAGCTGGATTTAAGCCCAAATTTTCCGCTCAAAATGCTCAAATGCTTGTTTAGCTTAAGGGACTTAACTGCGGGGTAATGAGTCCCTAATTTAAAAACTACTTATGAACTACCTTATACTACAAACGACACAAACATCCAAGCCCGAGGGGGGATTCGAACCCCCGACCGTAGCGGCCGGGCAGACTATGACTGGCGCGCCGCAGACCGCTCGACCACTGCGGCCGACCGATTTTCCGCTTCGGGTCAGCGGTGGCCTTAACAAATTAGGATATCCAGGCACACTTCCCTCCCTCCCCCCCCCCCTTACGATACTAGAGCCCTGTGCCCATTACTTCCTCTTTCTCGCAGCCCTATACTGGATGCCTGGAGGGGTTGGCGTACTCATTTGTCTGTTAGGAGTTAGCAAGCGAGCTGCTGTGTAAACGGTGTAGAGTGTAGTTATATCATGAAGAGAATTATTCTTAAGCATGTGGTCCCAATATTAGGGACCAAGTTGCGACATGCTGACTATGGAAATGACATCGGAGTCGAGGATATGAAGTTCGCGGATATATTATATAACATATTAATTGATAAATATAATGGCGACGACAGGAATTTACTTAAAGAACAAATTAATAAAGCGCTATAAGTACATCAAAAGTAAATCAAATTGCACGTTAATTCTAAATTATTTATCTAGGAAACGGGGAGCAGCTGCATTTTTCAAAGGAAACAGACTGTCGCAATTACAAACTATAAAAGAGTAAGTATCATTAATGTCGCAATTTGATGGAGCAAGGAGCTGTGGATCTACAGTTCACTATCGGCATCTGCGGATGTGGGCACTATAAGGGGCTAAAATGGTTGGCTTAGTCAATTTCAAAGGGTCCATTTCCTTTAACGATCATCTCAAGTGTGAATATGGCATTTTATCTAGGCATATACTACATTTTCACACGTAAGATCATAGAAGACGATAAAATTATATATCAGAATGCACAACAGTTTGTGGAGAAAGTGAACATGTTTATAACAGAGGATGGTGTGGAGGAAGGTAATGTTTGGAACAGTGACCAGAGTCAGTTCCAGTATGAAATGTCTTCAGTATCAACACGGTTCTACATTGTGTGTTGTAGTCTGTACGAAGCTCTATCCACAGTTGATGTGGCTTTATCAACGGCTGGCAGACTAGCAAACAAGTTGTACAACTGTTTTCATGAAACACAAGGCGCATTCGGTCCAAATGTTTTAAAGAAACTTGAAATAACTTGTCCACAAAACATTCATGTGGAGGCAATGAAAAGTGGAAAAATGATTAAAGAGCACATGAAACTTTTTCTAACTTCGGTCCTTGGCGAACATGTAAGAAATTAAAAAAGCGTATTGTCGTGTGATTCCTGGGCGGGTCGCACAGATCATACATACCCTTCTAGATGTAAGTTCAAACAAAGAAGTTAACGCTGATGATCTTTCCACCGAAAACAACGAAATATTGCAACTCCTTGATATTTACTTCTTTCGCCAATATAAACTCCATATAAGGATTACTGATTTTGTAAGACTACAAGGTGTCACGCCAGACGTGAAGGTACATGATCATTATTTCATCGTGAAACTTATAGCATGACAGCTACCCAAAACAATAAGTAAACAGATGTTCAGTTGTGCTCGTGTTGTCAAAAACACGACAAAGATGGCACAATTAACATGTATGATAGCGAAATGCTATAACATCTCAGCAGCTTCCAGATGAAATAAATAAAAGTTCACTTGGTCTCGGTGTCTTCGTAGGATGATTCCGCATGGGAAAAGGTCACTTTAATTTCGAATTTCACATAGCTCCGCCATCTTGGCTCACAGAGTACTTTGGAATTTGTATTTACTAACACTGTATGTCAACAGTACTGTATCAAAACGTCAACTGGCCCAAAATTCAGGCACACTTTGCTTTTCTAGAAATACCAAAATCATATATTGTCGTCTTTAGCTTTGGACTAAATTACATATACAAATATTAAATTTTAATATGAACTCAGTTAATATGACCTTTAGAATCATTTAAACCTCATGACATTGAGAGTTACGTTTATAAACAGTCTAATATGTGAATTTGACAACTTAAAAGGCATGTTTACAAATTCGAGATACCATCTATTTTGGACTCTGTGGTAGTTTTCTAAATTATAATATAAACCTCAAATACTCTAAAATATAATTAATTTACTTACAATGAGTGAGAAAATCGGGTTCAAACCATATCAGGCGTCTTAGTGAAATGATAGGTTTTCAAATCTTTTGTCTAATAAATGAGATTACAAAAAGAGTGTTATGACCAGTTCACAAGGATATATCCTCTTTTCACTGCTATTTATGGAAGATTCCAATATCAAACATCAAGATACTGTAAGTAATGTCCAGATATACACATTATGTGTGAATAAGCTGTCTTAACATTACTTGATAATCCCCAGAATATTGAAGGTTATATCATGTATTACTGTTAAACTGCGTTTCACAGGCTGAATTAAGTATTTAGTGTTTTAAGTTATCGGTATCGAACAATTCAGTTTAGTTTAATGGTATCGGGTTCTTAATATATAGTGTCAGTTTACTTGTTGTGTTATAAACTTCAGTCTGTGATTTACAATAAATTAGCTGCACCTAAATAAAGCATATATGTTGCAGTATGTTTGGCGAAGTCCAGGGTATGACATTGACATGCCGATATTGTCATTTGAAAATGTAATTAGTTTGGTTTTTTATATTGGACTGCGTGATGGCGAAAAGATTTGGAATGCAATAACGTGGCTGCGTGTATGCGAAAGTCATTTTGGAATGTGATAACGTAGGTTTAGTGAGGTGTGCACATTCTCTCCCACTACTTCATCTGCACTTTCAGGACTAATACATGCACTTTCAGGTGTATGGTACTTCTGTATATGTGTTCTGCACTTTTATAAGTACTTTAAGCAGAGAGTTTTTGGTGCTGCTGATTGAATATGTAATAAAACACTGACGCCATTAATTTACACATAATTTTCCTCCTATGGTACTGATATCTTGTTACTTTCTTTCTATCTGTTAAAATTTTACTTGATGTACAATGCAACATTTTGAATGGAAATGACGCGCACCACTGTCATTTTTATAATTGCCTGTTATTCCAAACAAGGTTTCGTGCGGTTCCGAGTGTTGGAGATCAAAGGTGTCCGTTTTCAGAGAGAGACATTATTGCATACAGATTATAGTACAGACTCTGAGAGAAAAATAGATAACCAGATTCTGTTCCGCTCTTCCCACAAAAAAGTTTTGGCTTGCGAACATATTAGAGCTGTTCTGTGCTGAAAGAGAATATTTAAAAAAGTTAATTAGGAAGAAAGCCGAGGCAGTGTTAATGAGAGAGAAAGAGCAGACTGTCATGGTGGGAGACAGAGACAGTAGAAAGGATAAATTGATAGTGAGGGTGGGCGCAAAAGAGCGAGAATAGAGCAAATTGAAAAGAGATGTGAGTGGAAAGCATACATAAACGTCTGCGGTCTCTAAACGACAGACTGGCGAACTAAAGTTTCGACGCTCGGGAATGGCCATGCGCTCGAAGGCGCCTTGCTGCATAGTGCTCAGCTGCTCCCGTCGGAGGTAACAGTCCTTCCTTGAGCATGGATGTGTGTGTAGTCCTTACCATACGTTAAAGGGGGACGTACACGAAAAACAAGTACAAACATAACCTGTCGCAAAATCAAAAATTTTTGAATTACACAAATGAAATTATGTACAACAGTTTATGGTAGTTCAAAGCATCTACTGAAATTGTTTTGTAATTTTAATTGAAATTTTTAATTTTTTTGGAAGTTTTAAAATTTATGAACTCATGATTCACAAACGTAGCATTTACTAAGAAATTTTCTACCAAATTGCCTTGAATTATTTGTAGTAAAATCTCAACCATATAAACCCACAGAATCATTTCAATTTACTGGTATTTAACAAACTTTTAGGTTTTATTATTTTTAATTGAAAAACACATACAAATTCTACTTTCATTATTCTCTATCTTGACATACATGAATGATATTAAATATTCACTCTGTATACATGTTTCTTATATGTAATGCAAAAGACATGCCAAAAATTACAGTCAAATCTTTTCTTGGTTTGGAGAAAAATGTACCTTAATAATGAAAACGGAAGTTCTGAGAAAATGCGTTTTAAAGTTAAACATGCTTTTTCGTTGCGATTCTCATCGTCAAAAGCCTCCAGTTCTGTAATGAATGACCCAATTTCCTTCAAGACGTTTCTTATGGCTTCTTCTTTTCTGTTTTGTTTGCTTTGCAAAGTCTTCAATGGATTTAATGGCTGTTAAGTATACGTTGAGTGTCAGTCTCCATCTAGATGTCGCGAGTGAAAATTCCGGGCTTGAAGCCCATTCTCTCGAAGACTCTTATCCCTCTGAGCTGCCACCATTAAACACAATTACTGCATCATAAACTGCAATATTAACTACCTTGGATGAGAAAAGTGTAGTTTTGGGGCAACGTTTTCAGATGAGGCCCTTCAGAGAGTAATTAGGATTATGCGTTTTGCCGTGAACACATTTCTAGGGTGGGCTGTTATTCCACAGCCGTTTTGATGTAGTATACAGACATTTCCTGCATTCTGATCGCACATCATTGAAACGAAAACGCCACATAAACAGATAACACGAGAGAATTGAGAACAAGGAAGAAGGCGTGGCCCTGAGCGAGCTATTACAAATTATTGTGGTTTTTTTTCGCAATTTAGAAGTGGAATTGGAGCGTAATATTTAGTAATTTAAATTTCAATACCATGCAGTAAATGAAGAGCCATTAAAAAAATTTCACAAGTTTGGTCATTTTCGTGTACGTCCCGCCTTAGTAAATGTTCAAATGTTTGTAAAGCTTATGGGACTTAACTACGGGGTCATCAGTCCCTAAACTTACAAACTACTTATGAACTACCTACAACTAAGGACGGCACAAATATCCATGCCCGAGGGGGGATTCGAACCCCCGACCGTAGTGGCCGTACAGACCGTGACTGGAGCGCCTTAGTCCCCTCGGCCACCGCGGCCGGCCCCCGACCGTAGTGGCCGTGCAGACCGCCTTAGTAGTTTGTAAATCTACGGAATAATTACCTCTGCAATTTGGTCCCAAAGCTTTACAAATATTTGAGGTTTCTCGAGCCAGGGGTTACAATGCAAGACAAATCATTCTCAAGGACTGTGTAGATTGAAGACAAAGGAGACTGAAGAGACACACAACGGCTGCGAGAAAAGTGGCAATGTAGAGTGGGACAAGACAATGGCAGAGAGACAGTTAAAGTGGCAAAGAAGGCAAGAGCAGGAAGATCGAGAGAGAGAGGCGAAGGCAGTGACACCCGGGGAGATAGACAGTGGAAATGGAAGAAACGGAGATAGGGAGACAAGCATGTAGACAGTGACAATGAAAGGAATTGCTGTGTATGCAAACTGGTTGACGTTCTGTGTTAACGCGAATATGTTTGTAGGCCAAACACTTCCCAAGGCGGGATAAGGATTGAGGCAGCTATTGCCCACTTTTCTGTCAGCGCCTTCTGTGCTCCAACAGAAGCATTTTTCAGTTGCCAGTCTACACAAATACACATTAAACGCTGTCCGTTGACATTAAATGCTGGACCGACGTAGCTGGCCCGAAAAAATCGTAACAGTCAGATGAAATTTGTAGGAGAAGAGAAATTAAAATGCTGCCCAGAGAAAACCGAAAATCAATTTTAATCTGCCATGGAGTTTCATATCAGCGCACACTCCACTGCATGTGAAAGTCTCATTCTGGAATATGAAGCATGTGCGTTATTTTAACTTTTTGTTGTATTGATTGTGTTGGTAATCAACCCATTTCAAATTAATAATTCTGACAATGTTGAAAAAGTTCCTGTGAGTAAATCAAATAATAAATCACTGTGAATATACTTTTCTTAATATATATCAAAGATACTAAACTGAAGGAGAGACATTGAATTAAAATTTGTGCTGTGGCCATGATTCAAACTCGATACCCTCCATTTATTCGGCAAACACTATAACCACTAAGCCACCACGACCTAATAGATATGGTGGTTGAATGATCTGTCTTAAAGCAGTTTCCCTCCACAAAAATTCAATGGATATCTTTCAGATCATTGACAAATATCAAGACAAACTATGTCTCTGGACATTGATTTATTATGTGATATTTATATCATCTGTGGCTGAGGCACAAGGCAGGATCGTTCCTATTAGCGTTCATTGTTAGGCTGCTATTTCGCTATTGGAGAGGATTGGCAACGTTGGTAAGTATTTAAATAGGGAACATTAGGCAAAACTGGAATTTGTGTTGTGGAGGGAAATGAGGATCAACGTGTCCATTAGGTCGCGGTGGCTTAATGGTTATACTGTTTGCCTAGTGAGCAGGAGGTCACAGGTTCGAATCCCAGCTGCGACACAAATTTTAATTCAATGCCTCTGCTTCAGTTTAATATCTTCAAATTAAACCTATTGTCGTCACGTTTGCTGAACAGATTTCCTTGAGCATTTAATGTAATTTAAATATAGTGTGGCACGTTGTGTAGTAAAATTCATCATCCCTTTTAAAGTTTCGTCGTAAAGATGGTTTATAAATTGATTTTGAGTAGCATTCATAAATTTGTGCTTTTACTCAAAAATGTTCAAATGTTTGTTAAGCTTATGGGACTTAACAACGGGGTCATCAGTCCCTAAACTTACAAACTACTCATGAACTACTTACGAACTAGGACGGCCCGAGGGGGGATTCGAACCCCCGACCGTAGTGGACGTGCTGACCGTGACTGGAGCGCCTCAGTCACCTCGGCCACCGCGGCCGGCTGTGCCTTTACTCTATAAGTTGTAATAAAGATTATGTTTATAAGTAATGTTACTCCCACGTTCTCCTCCCAGCCCTTCCACTTCGTTCTGTTACAAAGGTAAAGACGGAGAGAGAGTATATGAGCAGAAAGGAGGTGTCTGGAACAAGATAACACTCGGGAAACTCCGGCATTTCAGCTATTCTAGTTAGTTTAAATGTATATGGATCAGGTAGAACATTACGTCCATCTCTGGCACGGATAACAGCGACGACTCTTCCTGGCAGGGACGCGGTAAGGCTCTGGTTGGTTAATGGAGGCTGCCGGCAGTCACCAGATCGCCACGTTCAATCACATCCCAGGTGTGTTCGATCGGTTATAAATTTGGCGAGTTGTGGGGAGGACGTGGAAGGGCGGAAGAGCACATAAATTTCGAGTCGCCACTGCGCTCCACGAACCACTCCATCACTCCCTGGACTCGTGAAATGGCGCATTATCTGGCTGAGTAATGCTACTGCCGTTTGGAAACATGACCGTCGTGAAAGAGTGTACGTAGTCAGCAAGCAACGCACGATATTTCTTTTAATGAAATTAGCACCGTTTGACTGTTTTCGTTAATTTATTATAATACAATCAGGATTTCCACCGTATGCTCATTTTCAAGTGTCTTTTTCAGTTTATTATTATTTTTTTTTTTTCAAAAATAACAATTGGTTCTGTAAAACCAAATGTACAATGGTGGGACTATGATATGCAGCTTAGGTGCATCAGACAATTTAAAAATTGAAATAAATTCAGATGTCTCTAATTCTAAGTGTACTTTGTACTACTTTGTAAACGACGAAACTTTAAAAGCAATGATATTAACTCCAGAAAATTTTACTACACAACGTGCCAAACTAGATTTAAATTGAATTAAGTACTCAAGGAAATCTGTTCAGCAAACGTGACGATAATTGATTTAATTTGAAAATATTAAACTGAAGGAGAGGCACTGAATTAAAATTTGTGCTACAGGTGGGATTCGAACCTGTGACCTCCTGCTTACTAGGCAGGCAATATAACCAATAAGGCACTGCGATCTAATGGATACGGTGATTGCACGTCTCCCTCCACAACACAAACTTTAATTCTGCTTCAAGTTTTAGCCGCGCGGTAATAGTCTTGTGGTCTGGGGCGACACGTTATGAAACGCGCGGCCTCTCGCGTCGGAGGTTCGAGTCTTCAAAATGTTCGAATGTTTGTTAATCTTAAGGGACTTAACTGCGGGGTCATCAGTCCCTAAACTTGAAAACTACTTATGAACTACTAACGTTAAACTAAAGACGACCCAAACATCCATGCCCGAGGGCGGATTCGAACCCCCCGACCGAAGCGGCGCGCCGCAGACCGCCCTGCCACTGCGGCCGGCTTCTAGTCTTCCCTCGGGCATTGATGTGTGTGTGTGTGTGTGTACTTAGTATGAGTACTTTGAAAGTCTAGGGACCGACCACCAGAGAAGTTACAAAAAGTTACGGCCAAACTTTCAGAAAACATTCCTCACACATGTGTCCGGAAACGGAAATTTCCATGTTAGAACTCATTTTAGTATTTCTCTTTAAATGTAAATTGAAATAATTCGTGCAGACAATTGTCAAAATACCCTATTGTTTCGTTAGTATGTACTCTACTTCCTCGATTCACCGCCAGATGGCCCAATTGAAGGAAGGTAATGTTGACTTCAGTGATTGTGTTGACATGGGCCTCATGTTCTTCCACCTACGCTCACTGGAGCACGTTATCATAATTTCATACGGGATACTCTACCTGTGCTGCTAGAACATGTGCCTTTGCAAGAACGATACAACATGTGGTTCATGCACGATGGAGCTCCTGCACATTTCAGTCGACGTGTTCCTCAACAACAGATTCGGTGACCGATGGATTGGTAGAGGCGGACCAATTCCATGGCCACCACGCTCTCCTGACCTCAACCCTCTTGTCTTTCATTTATGGGGGCATTTGAAAGCTCTTGTCTACGCAAATGTAGAGACCCTTCGTGGTCGTATTGTGGACGGCTGTGATACAATACGCCATTCTCCAGGGCTGCATCAGCGCATCAGGAATTCCAGGGAGGACATTTTGAACATTTCCTGTAACAAAGTGTTTGAAGTCACGCTGGTACGTTCTGTTGCTGTGTGTTTCCATTCCATGATAAATGTGATTTGAAGAGAAGTAATAAAATGAGCTGTAACATGGAAATTAAGCGTTTCCGAACACATGTCCACATAATATGTTTTCTTTATTTATGTGTGAGGAATGTTTCCTGAAAGTTTGGCCGTACCTTTTTGTAACACCCACGCCTAAACTGCACATCATCGTCACATCAATGGTTTTACAGAACCAATTGTCATTTTAGAAAAATAATTAAATACTGAAAATGCAATGGGTTGTTGCATCAATGTACATTGATGTCACGATGATACGCAGTTTACTCGTAACAATTTAAAGCTTGAAGACACTTGAAAATGAGTACACGCCCTAATGATGATCATGTTCTAATAAATTCAAATCATACCGCGCACGGATATCTCAGGATCTATTCATCTCAGAGTGAAGGGGTAAAGTGTTCTGAATAGATGTTGGCCTAGTGATCATTTGTGTACATATTACAAGAATGGGTATACTATAGCTATCATACAATAGAATGTCAAAATTTTCAAAGTTACACACTTTCTGGAGCCCATCCAAATTGAGAAAATCAGTTGGCTTTTGTACATGACGTGTAGTCTATGGTGGGCTTTAAACGGAATGCAAAAGCACTATTCATTCGTGGGCGGTTCCTTGAGAAAATCTCAAAAAACCATCATTTTTAGGTAACAAAAAACCAATTTTGGGGATGGTCATATCGATAGTCTCTATTCATTGCAAATCTTCGAAATTTTTACCATATGTTCTTATTATGATGATATTCTCGAGGCCGTTTTTAAATTTTTTCGATATCGTTTTCCGTTACCGGGATCCAGGGGTTGAAACTTATCATAGTTTTGCACAAAAAAAATTAAAAAAATTAAAAAAAAAACAAATTTCAGCCTTTTCATCGCCGTGAATCGCAAATATCTAAATGACTATATTTACAATACATCCTGTAGACATTTATCTATAAACGGCATTTTTCAGTTTTCGTAAATCTTAGTCCGTTAGCAAGATACGGCAGTAAAAACCGCGATATTTTGCTAGAAAAATTGAGTATTGTGCTGGAAGACGGCGTTCGGACAGCTCTGAACCTTACCATGCGATTTGAAAAAAGGTACTCGGCGAAAAAATTTGATTTTTGTACATCTTAAAGATTGAAATCTTGGGTCAATGAAGGGGTGATTTTTATTTTCGTTTACTTTACAATTAATATGCGGTATCCGGTTTAGTGAACAAGTGTAACATATTTTAAAAAGTTTGCAGAGGTAAAAACACATTGCGTAGACTTCTCGTATGGTTGATTTTAGATTACAGTGTATCAAATGTAGATAACATATCGAAATTTTATTTAAAGTTTACAGCAGAATGATATGTGGTTCTTGAGATATCGGTCCGTGAATGATAGCACGCAATAGTAATAGGTTCGAAAAGGCTATTTCAGATTGTGAGGTAACATATATTGAGGAACAGGAAATGACTAAAATGTTGTGTGTATGTAGTTTAGGTGTTTAACTGGAAAATCCGTTTACCGTTTTTGGAAATGTGTATTCGTTACCACGATACGCTACAAAAATCATAATTTTTGGTATCAAAATATCCAACTGAGTGCATTGGCAAACCTACACTTCTATTCATGACAAATCGTCGAAATATTTACGATGCGTTCTAATATTATGATTCCGGAAAGCTTTGAAATATGAAATACTATCCAAATTTTACTCATCATTGATTTTATGTTATATAAGCAGTACACTCTAATGTAACAGGAAAAAAGACGGGAACCAGCTAAAAATGCTCCTGCCGGAGCACAGAACAGGCGAATATGTTCTCTGACACAAAAGTGTGGAACCAGCTGGTTCAATCCTAACCAAAAATTTTGGCATGCGAACATATTCGCGCTTTTTTCGGCTGAATGTGAGTAGGACAGAGACAGTGCAACAGGCAGAGAGAGCCATATATGTGATGGAACAGAGAAAGTATCAGTTCAGGAGAAAGGCATATGAATGAAAACAGCAGTGGGGAGCGAAACGAGATGTCGGAAGTCAGGAACAGTGGCAACAACAAACTGAGACAGATGCAGATAGTAGCAGTTGGAGCAAAAGAGAAAACAGTGGGAAACTGAGACGAATGGAGACCATACATAAAGCATGAGCGTGCGTCTATTCAATAATATAGCACGAAACAGTTTGTCCAATTTTTCCTATCCCCAGTACCCGCGTGCTAAAGTTTTCCGGTCTACAGGTCAATCCCCAAGTAAACCATTCCCATGGACATATGTGTAAAGGAGACAATCGTGATTGAAGACAATGAAAGCGGACTAAATGAGAAAGAAAGGATACTGGTAACAGAACAGGAAGTGAATGGGACATGGGACAACGTCAGTGCGGCAGAGAGACGATGAAAGTGGCAGAAACAGGCAGCGGTGAGGAATCGCGAGGGAAAGGGATGAAGACATTGAAAGTTTGACGCAGACAGAAAGCGGCAGTAGGAGAGCCAGCAAACAAACGGACAGGGACATATATAGACACTGAGTGAGACGATATTGCTGACTATGACTGCTTAACTTCAAAAGTATTTACAAAGTTATGCGCTAAAAGTGCGCGAATATGTTTGCATACCAAAATTTTTGGTGAGGAAGTCGGAATGAGGATTGAAGCAGCTGGTTCCACACTTTTGTGTCACAGAACATATTCGCCTTCTCTGTGCTTCGGCAGGAGCATTTTTCAGCTCGTGTTCAAATGTTTGTAAATCAATGGAACCAAACCACTACGGTCATTAGTCTCTAGGATTACAAAGTACTTTAACTAAAACTAACCTAAGGACAAAACACATACTGATGCCCGAGGAAGGACTCGAAGCTCCGGCAGGAGCAGCCTCGCATAAGGCGGCTAGAACCATTCGGCTATAATAAAAGGCGGTAATTTATCCACACCAAGAAATAGTGTTCAATACTTCTTGGCCGTCATGGTTCTTCTTGCCCCTCAGGGTGCATTGCAAGACATCCATTGGATCCGTGGATGTCTACGTTCCCCAGAGCATAATTTAGCCGCCGCTAGTTCCTCCATCAACACAGGAGCTGCGCCCCTGTATGACGATAGATTCGCACCGTCCTATCGGTATAATGTAGAAGGTATGGAGATTTAGCAGATCAAGCAACTTTCTGCCACTGCCCCAACCTCCAGTACTGGTGGCAATTGTCCACTTAGTCGTAGCTGCCGATGTCTTGGTGTTGACATTGGCAAATACACGGGTCTTCAGCAGCGGAGGACCACCGATACGAATGTTCGGTGCACTGTGCGTTCAGAGTTGTAGTCTGCCCAGCACTGATGTTAGTTATGCCACAGTTCGCAGACTATCCTGTTCCACTTGTGTGCCCAGCCTACGACGTCCGACATCCGTAATCAGGGTTGGCCACCCAACCCATCGACGTGTCGATGGCTTTTCGCCTCGGTTTCGCAACTTGTTGGAGACAGTTATATATATTGACGACGTTACAGCATTCAATGAAAATTTGTACCCGGCCGGGACTGGAACCCGGGATCTCCTGTTTACTAGGCAGACGCGTTGACCACTCCGCCACCGAGGGCACAGTGAACAGCCCCAATGTAGAGGACTGTTCCCTGCACGTCTTCCGCCACACCCAAATTTCCATTCGTCACGCTTTCTCTTTCCTATTACCACAGACTCTTTGTTCTGTACCGAGCGAGGTGGCGCAGTGGTAACGCACAGGACTCGTATTCGGAAGGACTGTGGTTCAAATCCGCCGCCGGCCATCCAGATATCGGTTTTCCGTGATTTCCCTAAATCTCACCAGGCAAATGCCGGGATGTTTCCTTTCAAAGGGCACGGGCGATTTCCTTCCCCGTCCTTACCCAAAACTCCGAGCGTTAGCTCCGTCTCTAATGACCAAGCTGTTGATAGGACGTTAAACCCTAAGCTTCCTTCCCTTCCTTCTTTGTTCTGTAATGCTCGCAGAGGCTGTGGTAATAGGAAAGAGACAGCGTGGCGCTTAGAGATTTGGGTGTGGCAGGAGACGTGCAGGGAACAGTCCTCTATAGTCGGGCTGGTTACTGTGCCCTCGGTGGCGGAGTGGTCAACGCGTCTGCCTAGTAAGCAGGAGATACGGGGTTCGAATCCCGGCCGAGCACAAACTTCCATTCGCCGCCCATTGGTATTCTATCTAAAGCTATTACAGTGAAGCCATAACTGATTGCAAATTGCGATTTATTTCATTGTTGGAGACACTCTCCGCAGCACTTCCCGCACACCCGACCGTGGTGCAGTTTCCTAAAATGCCTGTGACCTCGGTCAGATGGATTGCGCCCTTGCCCATTCTGCACACTGTGATGATACTGCTGGCCCCCTCATCTCAATGTTATCGTACGATACGGTCTGCGTCGGACCCGGAATCGTGTGGTTCAGTAGTGATACATGTTGCGTGTGAAGTTACAAACGAAATAGCCAGCCTAGGAATCACTGTAGGACAGTGTCTCGGTGATACTGTGAGTAAAATAAGTGATAGATTTCATTAATTAAGAGATTTGTATAAGACATTTCCAGACAGTTCTATAAACAATAGTTTTGTCATTGTATGTTATTTCAATAAATAGACAGACGAATGGTAAAAACTTTTGTATCTACATAAAGACATTAAAATAAATAGCATTGTATATATGTTAGGCTCATAAACAAGTTGTGTTGATCAGCTAATTGTGTAATTAATGTAATAATCGAGATTTACAATAATGAATTTTTTGTATATATTGACTGACGTGAGATTTTGAGTATATTTTGTGAATGGCCATGAGATTTGATAGTTCAATATATGTTAGGAACATGTATGATGTACTCATTAACAAATTAATTGACATTTAACAGGCCAGCCGCGGTGGCCGAGGAGACTGAGGCTCTCCAGTCACGGTCTGCACGGCCACTGCGGTCGGGGGTTCGAATCCCCCCTCGGTCATGGATATTTGTGCCGTCCTTAGGATAAGCTAGTTGATCATCGCACTTTGTTGTCAACAGAAAGATCGGAAATTTCGTCTTAAAAATACATGCGCCATCTAAAATTATTGTATGCATAGTTTTCATTTTATATTGTAATTATTCTTGTGTACATGAAATGTTTTCTTTGTGTGTTTGGTAATTGTAAATTAGTATATTCAATGATGTAATGTCTTTATTGTCGATGTTATATATTTGTCTCACCGCCTTGCGTGGAGGAGTTCCAGTTTTGTCATTTGTCGAGTGCTCTGGAAGCTATGTCAGTCTGTTGTTTTAAAAATGGAATTACTACCAGCTAAATTCTGATACGTTATGAAATGAAGTTGTAAATGTTTTGGTGGAGAAGAAGTTTGATTCAAATTAAAGAAGAAGTGAAAAATTGTACCTACGAGTTTTTATTTCTACCACGACGCCCCAGGAGAATAATGTTGCAGCGAGTAGAACCCCCATACATCGCAATGTTGAAAAGATGAGTATTATGTTTGAAAGTGGTAGAAAGGAACTGTAATTATTTATATAGCATGTAAATGTTACAACACGGAGAGCAAACTCACTGATACTGCGTGCACCGTGCGTGTCTGTGACTAGCTATCATTCCTCGTTCTGTGACGAGTTTGCAGGTAGGTGGCGGTAATGTAGTGGCTGACGAGTGCAGACAGCGGCTAGAGGCGGCAGCGAGCGCCAACTCACCGTCCAGGTCCCAGGCGCCCTCTACCTGGTAGGCGGCGGTGGCGGCGCCGAAGATGAAGTCGTCCGGGAAGCGGTTGCGCGGCCTGTCCGCCCTCTGGCCCTGGCGCTGCGGCGCTTCCGCCTCCAGCACGTGGCTCTGCTGCGAGTGGTAGGCCGCCACGCGGCTGTACATGGCGCCCCACCTGTCGACACAACACAAAGAAGAGCCTGAGCTTGGCTGACGCCCGGTTTACACTAGCAAATGAAATGACGCATCAGCAAGTCACGTGATTCCCTATATGACAGTGGCGTATGTGCTGCAGACTTGCGCATAATATTTGCGATCTCCTGCGGGCCCGGGGGTTCACAGCCGTACCGAGGTGACCTTGCGTAGTTGGCAATCTGCCAAAGATGTGACGCCGCCCTCCGCCTCCACCTTTGTGAAACTATAGTCTGCGTCACGTAGGAAGGCGGCCTAGTTTTCAGCTGTTCTGCGCATCCCCCTCCATTACCGTACTGGCAGCCAATAATGTTTATTCTCTAGGCACGTGGCTAGCCGAAAGTTACACAATGTATCTCCTGTAAATTCGAAAAACTTAAAGGTTATGCAGTAGACTTGCGCATAATAATTCGCGATCGGGAGCACTCAATTTAGTTCACGGCTCTGCCGCGAACTAGTTCGTTCTTTTAGTTCGTCCGCTCCCAGTGACGGCTGAGCGGCGTGTTCTGTGCATGCAGGTGGAGGGAAAAGTTCCCCCAGCTAGCTGCTTCATGCGCTTGCTGCTTGAGCCGCTAACGATATCACACAAGCCAAAAGAAACAGTTTGTGGATAGTATCTCGCTTGTAAGTTTAGAGTTATCTCTATATCTTGGCATTATGGAATTTATTACTCAGACATTGCAGAATGCAAAATACTTCAAAGCAGAAATTTTGTAGCACTATACTATGTAATCTTGTAGGCAGACGCTGACCTCAAAATGGCTCTCATCAGCAGAAGGCAAACACGAGATTTTCCGCGACCTATCGCGACTTATCGCGCATATTTCAGTTCGCGACCTATCGCGCATATTTTAGTTCGCGACCTGTAGCTCTCCTTTTAGTTCGCTGCTCGGCCGCGAAGTAGGTCGCTTTTTTTAGTTCGTCCGCTCGTTTTGGCTTTTGCTACCGCTACTAAAACTACAGCTGAGCTGCATCTCAGCTCGAAATGACGGCAACAGGCAGAAGGGAATCTCGCGATTCTGCGCGCTCTCGCGTCCTATCGCTGTTACCCATCAGTCTTCAGGAAAGGAGCGGAGGATCCAAGAGGCGAGGGATCTGCGAACTAGTTCTCGTAGTTCGCCTGTGGGAACGCTCTTCCGAACTATGTCTTGCAGATGGTATTATAAATCGTGACACGGCTTTCAGATGTATAAAAATTGGGATCCTATAATTAATATTATCCAGTCACAGCGGAATCAGCATCATCAATCGATAATCAATGACTAGATTGTTTCTCTTCCACCACCGAAGTCTACACATATAGCTTGACTGTATCGTGCGTATCACAACCTAACGCATACGCAAAACAACACCAGTAGATTTCCAAATTGCAGGAACCAGAATAATACCGTAACTGCAGATGAGCTCTTCAGTAATCTACTCATGTAAAGATGGCCGGGCGTCTCTGGGCCAAAACATCGTGGCAGAAAGTCGACGAGATCCGGCTGCACACCCAAAAATTGTTGGCAGATCTTTTTTGAACCAATTACGAATAACAAAAGGGAAAACTCGATTAAACGTTAATTGGGATCCGCATTTCCACATTAAAGATTACAACGAAATAAATTTTGTGGTTATGCTTTTTACAACTGCGCTGACGATGAGTGTCATATGGTTGTTTTCCTTAATTAGGAAAAGGAAGGAAGATTAGTGTTTAGCGCCCTGTCGACAGCGAGGTCGTTAGAGGCGACTTAATTAGGAGATAACTTTATCAAAAATTACACCTGAACCTTGTTACTTCCTGCCTGAAATCCATTTGGCAAGTGTTTAAGAGCAAGAAAGATGGTATTTTCTGAATCTAAATATACTACCGTCACTGCTTAACTTTCCGGATTTCTACAATTAAGTAAGCTGCTGTGTAATCAGTAGTGCCTGTTTGTTCACAAGCAAATTAACCATCATGTGCTCAGAAACACTTTTATGTTACGAAATTAATAATCCATCACTATTGACGAACAGATAGTAACTAAAAACGACATATTTTGGAAAGACCTTCAATGCTGTATGTAACTTAAATGCATATTTTTTTTCGTAATACGTAGGCATAAATACACGAAAACAACAAATACAGCTTTAACGACGGAATATTTGAAATCACGATGGCCACTGTTTGTTTTGATTCTGAACAAAGTGGCGTCACAAAGTTAATATGATTTTTACTTCGTGGCAAGGCAAAATGTGACGAAAGTGGAGTGGAAAAAAATTGGTTGTTTACAAAACAACTTACATGAGGTTAATCGATTGGTACCAGTTTTGTTGCCAGTGTAAACCAGCTTTGAGGCAGTGTAAATCAATCAGAAAATTAAGTAGCATACCACACACTCGTTCCACCAATCCTCTCCCTACAATATAAAATCCGATTCTCCGCGTGCTGGACGTTTCGTTCCAAGTAGCCTATCTGACGGCTTACAGAGGCAACTTAAGTTTCACTTTCAGGACCATATTTATCGTAATTACTGACTACATTTCAAAATTAAAAATGACGATGAGGCATGTATTACAACTAACTGTGTCTTTGATCTTGTAGATGATATTGCCGCGAGAGACCACGAACACCAACTGCCTGCGTGGCGCAGGGGATAGCGGAGTAGAAGGTCGCCGGATCAATCCCGCCCACCGGCAAAAATTTATTTCTTTGTAATTTACAATTCCAGAAGGTTATACATCTTTCTTATGTTCACTTGTAAATTCTACTTGTTTCTTATGTTAACTGTTCTTCTAATTTCTGGTAAATTCTGTCTGTGTATAAATAGCAGAGCACTCTGCCTGAGAGGCAGTCAGTGCTGCGTGTATGTTGAGTTCGTAATAAACGTGCTTTCAGTATAAGTGCTGTGTTTAGTTGCCTTCGAAGTCAAGCCTACTTCCATTGCAACGTGACATTGTTTGGTGGAGGCGCCGGGTACACTGTGCAACAGCTGCATGACCGTGGCTCCGATTAGGCAACGTAAAAGCCGTCGCTTACACGGACTGAAACCGGGATACACCGAGTACATCCTTCCAAAAGTCCGTATTATCAGAAGAACGATGGAGACGAAACCAGCAATAAGCCACCTGCACATTAGACACCCGTCGGTGTTCTCTGGAGATGCTGGACAGGACCCCAACAAATGGCTAAAAGGGTTCGACCGAGTCGCCAAGTACAACAGGTGTTATCATACGATGTGCTTGGCCAACGTTTATTTATACCTGGATGGAACAGCCCAGCAATGGTTCGAAAACAACGAAGACAAGTTGGGTGACTGGGAGACGTTCCAGGAGGAACTTAAGAAGATGTTTGTAGACCGCCAGCGACAAATCCGCTCGGCGGAAGAACAACTGAAGAACCGGGCCCAATGACATGGTGAGCCGACACAATCGTACATACAGAGTGTTTTGGCCCTGTGTAACGTAGTCAATCCGAACATGACTGAAGCGGACAAAATCACGCACCTGATGAAAGGAATTGCAGAAGATATGTACCAAGCTCTTCTGATACAAGATGTCGCTACGACAGAAGAGTTCATCAAGTGGTGCCAGCGTATTGAAGAGATGCAACAAAGGAGGGTTGGACGCAATAAGTATGACAGACTCCCAAATGTAGTCCCTATGGCCGTTGTGGAAGACCAGCAGGACTTAGCTTCTCTCATACGACAAATCGTGAGAGAAGAATTACAACAGTGTATGGCAGCCGGGACTATTAGACCGAGCGAGCATCAGATTATGGCCATGGATGTGAGCCCTGTAAGTCACGAGGTAGCCGACGCCGCTGAGGACGAGGTATTTCAAACATTAGCTCCTGTCTGCCCCGTCAATCGCACCCGACGTGAAGAATGGCGTCGCCCTGCTATGACTTACGCTGCAGCCGCCAAACGGCCGCCCATGAACCGACCGACGCGACCACAGCCAACTCCTCCGGTAACTATGACACCCCGCAGAAGAACAGACGTCTGGAGGACAGAAGACAACACACCAACGTGTCTCCATTGTTGACGCCCTGGACATGTCGTACGCTACTGCAGAGAGAGGAGGCGAGTATTCGATGATTATTTTGCCGCAAGACGTCTGCCGTCGGAGCAGTTCTATCCCAGGCAGTCACCTGCTGATGAAATCAGTCGACCTATGGGAAGAAGCCCATCGCCGTACCCTAGACGAGGTCGCTCCCCGACACGCCGCAGCCGTTCACCGTGCCGTACAGAGGTACCAGCCGCTCCCCTAGCCGCCGCGCCCAGGAAAACTGGGCGAGGCGACCATCTACGGAGGTGAGGCCGCCGCAGATGAAAATCCTCCATGGACGACAGTCGCCAAGATGTCGGGAAATCTCATCGACGTCATAATCGACGGCCAACATGTCCGGGCACTTGTTGATTCAGGAGCCTCTTTTTCTGTATTATCGGATAATTACCGCCGCACATTAAAGAAGACAATGTTCTGTGATACGGGAGCAACTGTGCTGAAGGTCGCGAATGGAAAGTACGTCCATCCAGCAGGAACTTGTGTCGCAAGAATAACCATCAACAACAGGACGCAGCCATTTGAATTTGTCGTGTTAACAGAATGTAGTCACAATGTCATCCTCGGATGGGACTTCCTTCAGGCATCCCAAGCTATCATTGACTGTGGAAGATCTGAGCTGCAAATTGAAGAAATTGTTCCGCCAGATACACGTAATACAGAATTTTCTGGGAAGTTATTCGTCGTTGACAATGGGACGATACCGCCGTTGACAATGAGAAGAGTTGCAGTCACAAACACAGATGACTGGTTAAACTGTGAAGTTCTTGTTGATAGTAAAAAGTTTATCAGGCTCACAAAAGAAATTTACATACCAGCGGCTATCATAAGCATTACCGGTGGTCAAGGAGAGATTTGGATCACAAATTGTCACGAGCAGTCACAACTTATCCACAAGGGAATGTGTATCGGGACAGCTGAACCAATCCAGGACGGTGAGCTCAACGCCATCAATGAAGACCCATGCCTTGCTATTAGTACAGACAACACGCTGGAGGAAACAAACGTGGAACTTGCATTAGGGCCTGGACTGACCAAGGAACAACGCCAGCGGGTGTTAGGTATACTACGCCAATTTGCGGGTGCATTCACACCTCAGCAGGAGAAAAGTCAGACGAAACGGCCCACGATGAAGCACCGTATCAATACTGGGGACCATCCGCCAATTAGCCAGCGTTCGTATAGAGTGTCGCCAGCTGAAAGACGGATAATTCTGGAGGAAGTGGAGAAGATGTTGCGAGATGACATTATTCAACCTTCGGAGAGTCCTTGGTCGTCCCCGGTGGTCCTCGTAAAGAAGAAGGATGGCACGTGGCGATTCTGTGTCGACTATCGGCGGCTGAACAGTATCACAAAGAAAGATGTCTACCCATTGCCGCGTATTGATGACACCTTAGACTGCTTGAAAGGAGCTACATACTTCTCAACTATGGACATGCAGACAGGTTACTGGCAAATCGAGGTTGACGAAGCTGACAGGGAGAAGACGGCTTTTATTACACCTGACGGCCTCTATGAATTTAAAGTAATGCCATTTGGAGTATGTAATGCTCCCGCCACATTCGAACGCATGATGGACAACTTGCTTCGACACCTTAAGTGGACAACGTGTCTCTGCTATTTAGATGACATTGTCGTTTTCTCGAAAACATTTGAGGAACATCTGAGCCGCCTGTCAACTGTGTTGAAGTGTGTTCAGGCTGCAGGTCTCCGCCTCAATCCAAAGAAGTGCCTCTTCGTCGCAAAAGAGATAAAAATCGTGGGGCACCTAGTCAACGGAGATGGTGTCCGTCCTGATCCAGATAAAGTAAGGGCAGTCACAGAATTTCCAACTCCTCAGCACATTCGTGATGTGAGAAGTTTCCTCGGGCTGTGCTCATACTACCGGCGTTTCATAAAAGGATTTTGTAACAAGGCACGTCCATTACAAGAACTTCTGCAGGGAGACGCCAAATTTTACTGGGATGAGACAAAAGAAAGAGCTTTCCGAGCACTTAAGGAGGCTCTAACTTCCGCACTAGTACTAGCCTTGTACGACGAGAATGCAGAAACGGAACTTCACACAGACGCCAGTGGCTATGGGATTGGTGCAGTGCTTGTACAAGTTCAGGAAGGTGCAGAACAAGTGATAGCCTAGGCGTCAAGAGTACTCTCAAAGTCCGAGATAAACTACTCTACAACGGAAAAAGAATGTCTCGCGGTTATCTGGGCTATCAACAAGTTCCGGCCGTATTTATTCGGCAAACCATTCACCGTCGTTACAGACCACCATTCTTTGTGTTGGCTGACTAGCTTGAAGGTTCCATCAGGTCGACAAGCAAGATGGGCACTAAGACTCCAAGAGTACGATGTCACAGTGGTATTCAAGAACGGGCGCAAACACAAGGATGCCGACTGCCTTTCGAGGAATCCATTAGTGGAACACAACAGCATTAATGAAATTTCAGCTCTCACTGAATTAGATGACGTTACAGCTGAACAGAGGGAAGATCCAACACTATTAAAAATGATAGAGGCCTTGGAGAAAGGAGAACCGACCAATGGAGAGTTCCAACTTATAAACGGAACATTGTACAAGAGCAACTACGATCCACTGGGCCCCAAATGGCTACTTGTTGTTCCAGCTCATCTCCAGCCAGCTATTCTCAAATATTTCCCGAAGTCGACAACCGGTAACCGTTGGATAATAGTCTGCACTGACTACCTCACACGCTACGCTGTCACCAAACCTGATATCGCAAAATTCCTTGTAGAAGACATTATTTTGAAGCATGGAGCACCACGTGTCATGATATCTGATCGTGGAAAAGTATTCCAGTCAAAACTAGTATCAGAGGTAATGTCACGGTGCAACATTGTCCACAGAATGACAACTGCATACCATCCTCAGACAAATGGTCTTACGGAACGTTTTAACAAAACGTTAGCCGACATGCAGTCGATGTACGTCGATGTTGACCAGAAGGATTGGGATACAATTCTGCCAGTCGTGACATTTGCTTACAATACCGCAAGACAAGACACCACAGGCTTCACTCCGTTTTTCCTGCTCCATGGCCGTGAAGCCGAGATGACAATGGATACACTGTTCCCGTTCCAACCGGACGACACTCAGGATGACTATGTTAAACAGCTCATCACCAGGGTCGAAGAAGCAAGACAGCTGGCTCGCATACGGACACTGGACGCCCAGGAGAAGGACCGTCAGCGGTATAACGACAAGCACCGACCTGTTGTCTACAGCCCAGGAGATCTGGTATGGATTTTTACCCCTGTACGGAAGGTTGAACTGTCAGAAAAGTTATTGAAGCGATACTTTGGTCCGTATCGTGTCATACGCCGCCTGTCAGACGTCACATACGAAGTTGAGGAATTATGAGCCGTCGTCGAAACGTCAAAAACGAAGAGACATTGTTCACGTCCTGCGCATGAAGCCTTACTACGATCCTGAAGAGCAGGTAGACGACAATGGCTTCTTGTTCAAGGACTTTAAGGACGGTAATGTTCGTGATGAAGCCACGACAGGAACGTCTGTCGTCGATAATCGCGGAGAAGGGAAGGGTTCTCTTGAACTGTCATACAGAGGACCCATGACACGGTCAAGATCCAGGACATTGCAGCTGGCTCCACAGGGATCATAACAGCGGGTCACTGTTTCTCCAGGAGAGGGAGCAATGCCGCGAGAGACCACGAACACCAACTGCCGGCGTGGCGCAGGGGATAGCGTCACGGACTGCGGAGTAGAAGGTCGCCGGTGTAATCCCGCCCACCGGCAAAAATTTATTTCTTTGTAATTTACAATTCCAGAAGGTTATACATCTTTCTTATGTTCACTTGTAAATTCTACTTGTTTCTTATGTTAACTGTTCTCCTAATTTCTGGTAAATTCTGTCTGTGTATAAATAGCTGAGCACTCTGCCACAGAGGCAGTCAGTGCTGCGTGTATGTTGAGTTCGTAATAAACGTGCTTTCAGTGTAAGTGCTGTGTTTAGTTGCCTTCGAAGTCAAGCCTACTTCCATTGCAACGTGACAATATCAATGAAATATTCCAATTTTGTTCATCCAGTACTGGAAAATGATAATACTTGGCGTCTTCGAACAAACTACACATATACTTTTTTCTCGCTGAAACGCCCCACAAAATTGAAAACCCGTTCATATGTTTCAAACCTAAGTACAAAACTGCTATGGTCATCAGTCCATAGACTCTACAAACTAACTTACACTAAGGAAAATACAAACACCCGTACTCGAGGGGAGACTCGAACCTCTGGCGGGAACGACCACCCTGTTCATAGCTTGATCCTTAGACTAAGCGACCATTCCTCTCGGCTTTAGTGATAAATATCGGCACAACACGTTTTGCAGAATCAACTGTCTCTGGGTATTTTGTATTGAGCCTGCATTGTTTGTTTTAGAGGGTTTATATCCATACTATGAAAGCTATTAATAGGCGTGTATTTCGTTGCTAGCATGAGCACGTGGAACTTACAGCCGAAGTTCCCAAGCATGGTTTACACAACTGATACGCCTACGCAATTTCTTTAATAAGATAAAGGAAGTTCGAGGATAGTTCAAATGTTCAAATGTTTTTTAGTCTATGGGACTTAACTACGGGGTCATCAGTCCCTAAGCTTACAAACTACTTATGAACTAGCTAAGACTAAGGACGGCACAAATATCCATGCCCTAGAGGGGATTCGAACCCCCGATCGTTCGGCCACCGCGGCCGGTCATTGCTTTTCACCATATTAAATGATGCTAGGGTCAATAAATTCTACATAGGACAGACCGGCAGGAGTTTCAGTGTTAGACACAAAGAACACACACGAGATAGCGAATACAATCCATCAACATGTTTTCAGCATTTAGTAACCGAAGATCACGAAGTAGACACAATCGAAAAATCAACGGACATCCTACACATATTAGCATAAGGACCTGGAATGATCATTATTAAGGAAGCAGAAATATATTTGCACTCCCTAAACCACACGCAAAATCTACTAAATGGACAATTGGAACTAAAAAATAAAAATTATATCGAAAACATTATTCACATCTTCCAGCATGAAAAAAAGACAATTATACCCGGACCCGTAGCAACACAGAAAATACACAACGCAGATAACACCCTCTGATATTAACATTATGTAAACGTTCAGTATCGTTGACACAACTGTCAAATCAAGATCCAGCCGTAAATAAACGTAAATATACATTTATAAATACAAGAACAGTGTAAGACATTTTGACAGATCGATATCCAACGATATTGAATGGGAACCGAAGAAACTCTCACGTATGTAAAAGTACATTTTAAGCAAAATTAAATATAGCGTAACATATAGTATTACTACCTTCATAAAATACGTTATCATAATTGCAGAACACCTAAGGATGGCGTTTAATAGCCGAAGGAAGCTTGTTGTGCTGGTAACAATGCGCCAATAAAAGCTATCAATTTTTAATAGCAGTGCCTTGGCTTAAAACTTTAATATGTCATAGAGATACCCTTACGGTAGACCACTCGCTCACATGTGACTGTTTCCCTCGATTGTGCGCACGCCGGTGACGTGGGATTGGGGGAGTCCATTTGGTCGAAGGTAAGGTAGATATGTCAACAACGCGTGCTATCAGTGACAATAATAGATTCCATTACATAGTCTCTCCACAGCAGTGTGCCACTATTTAAGTTCCAACCCTCGTATATTCCTAGACAGTAAAAGACTTACACGACGTGTAATAAAAGATGAGTAAATGACGACTAAAAACCATACAGAAGTAACAATAATGTTTACAGGTCAACACCATAACAAGAAGCCCAAGTGAGGCCTTTATGCAACAGTGCATGTTAAATAACTAATGACGGTGTTTTTAAGGATTTGACTTATGTTGGTTTAGTTTCACGATCCATATTTCGGTCTTAAGCCATTTTCAAGGCTGAACTATGCAGGTACAAAGTACTTACATTGTCAGTATATTTTCACGAGCATTTCCAGACTTTCTAAAGATGATATCAACATATCACTTGAAAATGATGTTTAAATCCTTCAAAAAAATTCTACATGACTGAGGCACCAAATGAATCTAGAATCACAATAACGAATGTTAGAGAGCGTAATACGAGCCGCGTCCAGAAAGTAAGTTCCGTTTGGTTATATAAAACGAACGGGTACAGTTACAGAAAAAATATTGATTGTACAAAAATCTACAACTGTTAAACTACTTGTCTACATAGCTTCCGAAATTTTATAGGCAATTGTCATAGCATGGCACAAGGTTTTGTGTGCCTTTTTCATAGAATGTTGCCGCCTGTGTATTGAACCATGTGGTAACATGTTCTTTCAGCTCGTCATCATCGCTGAAGTGTTGTCCACCAAGGAAAGATTTTAGGTGTAAGAAGAGGATTAATGTCAAAAGATTTTTTTTTATTTTTTTTTTTTATTTTTTCACGATAATGCCTGACCTCACACACCGGATGTGACCAAACAATTCTTACGGAAATTTCAATGGGACCTGTTTCATCATCCTCCATACAGCTCGGGCCTCTCTCCTAGAGACATTCATCTCTTCTTACATCTAAAATCTGCCCTTGGTGGTCAACACTCAGTGGCGGCGCTAGGCGTCGGCGACGTCGGCCACCGCCGACGGCCTCAAGCCTGAGGGGGCCTCGCAAAACATTGTTAATTTTTTTTCTTTTCTGTTGTTGTTTCTTTTTTTTTTATATTTGATGTTTAACGGCCCTTTCCAACTGCTATGTCATGTAGCGATGACCTACATCTAACGTACACTAGCTTAACCCAAGGACGAACACAACATCCGTACCCAAGGGTGCCATTCGACACCCGACGAGAGCGACTTCGCGCACCGTGGTATGACGCCTTAGTGCGCTCGGTCATTTCCGGCCGGCAGCTGTTTACTTGTACGTGTTTCTTTCCGTATGAGTGCAGCAGTGATGCAATTTTTAGTTAATTATTTACAAAGCAGTTTCTTCGGTACATTTTAGAAAACCATTTGGAAGATGTAAATACAAATGTTTATATAACAATCAGAATCATGCTCAGTTCCAGTCAGTAGAGCTTCGGGCGAGAGAAGCTTCACAAAGTTAAAATTGATTAAGACTAACTTGAAAGGCACAGTGAGCCAAGAGAGACTATCTGCGTCGTCAGTACTATCAACTGAAGCCGAAATAGCGGCTAGTATTAAGATGTGACCGTAAAAAATTTCTGTGAGACGAAAAGCTGAAAAGTTTCTCTAATTTGTGTTTGTTTATTGTAATTTTTGTCATTGCAATAATATTCGTATATTCTGTACTAATAGAATTTTAGTATAATGATTATTGATGTATAATTCCGCAAAAATAAAAGGGGCCTCGCAAACAAGAGTTCGCCGACGCCCAGTTTTCGTCTAGCGCCGCCACTGTCAACACTTCAACGATGATAAAGAGCTGTTACCACATGGTAACCTTCTGTGAGAGATGCATGCAAAAACTTGTGGCACGCTATGACAAGTGCCTACAAAATTTCGGCAGTTATGTGGAAAAGTAGTTTAAGAGTTGTAGAATTTTGTGCAATAAAAATTTCTTCTGTATCTGTGTACAATTTCATTTTATTACCAAACGGAACTCAGTTCCCGGACGCGCCTCATATCACATTATGAAACACGCTGGTTGTTCGCTTCAGTGTTTCTAACGCACTGCAGGCAGCGTAATTCGTGCCGCTGCAACATGCATAGTTCAAACAGCAGCAGGCAGTGTGGTCTCCGGTCTGCGCGCTGTATGCAGCTGCCGTCCCGGGCAAACATCACGCCAGACCAAGTAATCCAAACACGATGGCCCCGCCCATATGCTAATGTCTCGCTGCACAGAGGACGCAACCGCTGGGTTACTACGAGGTGCATTCAAGTTCTAAGGCCTCAGATTTTTTTTCTATTTAACTTCTCACCCGAAATCGATGAAACTGGCGTTACTTCTCGACGTAATCGCCCAGCAGATGTACATATTTTTCACAACGCTGACGCCATGATTCCAAGGCAGCTGCGAAGGCTTCTTTAGAGTCTGTTTTGACCACTGGAAAATCGCTGAGGCAACAGCAGCACGGCTGGTGAATGTGCGGCCACGGAGAGTGTCTTTCATTGATGGAAAAAGTCAAAAGTCACTAGGAGCCAGGTCAGGTGAGTAGGGAGCATGAGGAATCACTTCAAAGTTGTTATCACGAAGAAACTGTTGCGTAACGTTACCTCGATGTGCGGGTGCATTGTCTTGGTGAAACAGCACACGCGCAGCCCTTCCCGGACGTTTTTGTTGCAGTGCAGGAAGGAATTTGTTCGTCAAAACATTTTCGTAGGATGCACCTGTTGCCGCAGTGCCCTTTGGAACGCAATGGGTAAGGATTACGCCCTCGCTGTCCCAGAACATGGACACCATCATTTTTTCAGCACTGGCGGTTACCCGAAAGTTTTTTGGTGGCGTGAATCTGTGTGCTTCCATTGAGCTGACTGGCGCTTTGTTTCTGGATTGAAAAATGGCACCCCCGTCTCATCCATTGTCACAACCGACGAAAAGAAAGTCCCATTCATGCTGTCGTTGCGCGTCAACATTGCTTGGCAACAGTGGCGTAACTAGGACTTGTCTTTGGGGGGGGGGGGGGGATAGGTCTGCTTGACGAGCAAAATTTTAGTCAGTTTCCAGACAGACTACCATCTTCCACTCCCGTTGAAGAAACTAATTCACTCCCATCCAATGAAAGATTATGGTAAAACACACCAAGTTTTCAATCTTTACCTTTACCAGATTGCTGTTATACGATTTCTTTTTTTTTTTTTTTTTCGTTTTTTTTTCCGGGTTCTGGAGGGGGGGTTCTATCCCCCTCATCCCGCCCCCCCCCCCCCATAGTTATGCCACTGCTTGGCAGCATGCCAAACGGGCAGCCTTGTGGTCGTCCGTCAGCATTCGTGGCACACACCTGGATGACACTTTTCGCATCTTTAGGTCGTCATGCAGGCTTGTGTGCACAGAACCCACAGAAATGCCAACACTGGAGGCGATCTGTTCAACAGTCATTCGGCGATCCCCCAAATCAATTCTCTCCACTTTCTCGATCATGTCGTCAGATCGGCTTGTGCGAGCCCGAGGTTGTTTCGGTTTGTTGTCACACTATGTTCTGCCTTCATTAAACTGTCGCACCCACGAACGCACTTTCGACACATCCATGACTACATCACCGCATGTCTCCTAACTGTCGATGAATTTCAATTGGTGTCACACCACGCAAATTCAGAAAACGAATGATTGCACGCTGTTCAAGTAAGGAAAACGTCGCCATTTAAAGTATCTAAAACAGTTCTCATTCTCGCCGCTGGCGGTAAAATTCCATCTGCGTACGGTGCTGCCATCTCTGGGACGTATTGACAGTGAACGCGGCCTCATTTTAAAACAATGCGCATTTTTCTATCTCTTTCCAGACCGGAGAAAAAACAATCGGTGGTCTTAGAACTTGAATGCACCTCGTTAATATGTGTCACACGTCGCATTCAACTATTTTTTTTTCTTTTACATTCTTTTCCGAGTGGTAGCGTTAAGGTTTTGCAGCCCTACACGCACACTCTGTCGTGAGAATGGGACATGACAGTCCACGCCTCAAGAAACTAGCTAATTTCTCGTTGCATCTCTCGTAAAATATTGCCTCTTGAGCTCACGGTAACGTAGATACACTCCTAACGTCACAATTCTGCTGCTATCTGAAAAATTCACAGCAACATTCTCGGACGACCTGCGGAATGCGGCAGTAAGACGTAAACAGAGGAGTGGTTTTCTCTTCATAGCAACCGAAATCTTCCATCTGGTAGGCTGCAGCGGCAAACAACATGCGAGGATAATTCTTTCATTCCACTTGAGCTGTACCATTCGTTCATATGTACTGAAACCCACTGGAGTGTAAACAGTGTCAACAAAAGGCTCTCGTCAGCCAGAGAATACCTCATAGATTGTTGTTGTTGCAGTTGTTGTTGTGGTTTTGAGGGGACTAAACACCTTACTTCACAGATGTTGTTATCTTTTACTAGACTGACATGTTCCACATCAGTACATCTCGTATTCGCGATCTATAGAACAAGTATTAATCTAATCTGTTTTACAGTTATTATATGTGTATATAGAACTTTAAAAATGACATATATAACAGAACCGCTCTAATATAAACGGCAATAGAGTCTCGATTATCCAACCTAAACCGGCCGCGGCAAGGTCGGATAATCGGGAAGGTCAGATAACATAAAATTTGAAAAATTTATCTGAACATAGACCACTTGTTAAATACGTGAACAAGAACTGAATAGAACCTTCAAATACATTACAAGACACTCAAAGAAAAGTGATAAGCTATCACGTTCACCTTCGTTTAGTTCACTACGTAACTTTATGGCTTTTTCATGGAAAATAGATCCCGACATGGGTACAGCCCTATCTCTGTGTTCAGTTAACCACAGGAACAAAGCTTCACTTACTTTTTCATAATCCTTTTTTTTTCGTGGTTTTCCGAGCTTCCAAAACAGTCGAGGTTTCTCACTGAGAACACCACTTCTAAAACTTCATTGCTGTTTTTTTTTTTTTTTTTTTTTTCAGTCTCTCACTGTTGTTTTCCCGACGTTGTAATCTTGCGCCAGTTTCTAATGAAGTTTTACCATTGTCTATTCTTTTTAAAGCTTTTAAGTTTTTCTTCCACTGAAACGACCACCTTTTTCCGTTTTTTAGCCATCACCAAAAACTTTTATAAACATAGCGTAACACGTCCACTCCACTACAGAAATAGGTTAGAATTGAGGAGTGCTGCGTTGGAGTAGCCGAGCGGTCTAAAGCACCTCGCTGCGGAGCGCGCGGTTGCTCGCCGTGGAGGTTCGAGTCCTCCCTGGGGCATGGGTGTGTGTGCGTGTTTGTCCGTAGGTTAGTTTACCTAACCTAGTTTACCTAGGTTTAAGTAGTTAGTAGGCTACGGACTGATGACCACGCAGTTTGGTCCGATAGATTTACAGACATTTGAACATTTTGATTGAGGAGTGAGAATAGCAGACGGCGGCAATGAACTGAGTGATAATGACGGACGCCAAAAGAAACAACACGTATAGTCACTGACCTGTCGACTGGCGCACGGCACTGCTTTCAATCCGGCGCTATGAGAGGTTCTGAGAACACGGAAGGTCGAATAACCGGAGATCGGGTAATCGAGACGCTACTGTATTTGTCAAGGCAATAGTCACGACGTATCTTAGTAGACAGGGTAAGGAATGTTAAACCTACGTTTTTAGCATTTCAGTTTTTGATAATAACTGAAATTCAAGAGACTTGAAGAACCATGAAGTATTCCATGCCGTAAGATAAAAACACTCCCTCTTAACAAGTTACTATTTAGTGCAGATACTAGCACAGTGGTAGCGTGCCAGACTATGAGTTAAAGCGTCGCAGGTTCGATCCACGCCAGGTCATAGGATTCTTATCTGTCGCTTTTCACTTCTTTTCCCTCTGGCAATGTAGCTGATGTGAAAAATATCGAGAAGTGCCGTGGTTCGGAAACCACGTCAAACTGTAGATCCCCCTATAATTGGCTGTGTAAGTCGATTAAAAGGTAGGAGGATGGCAACAGCATACCATCTCTAAATAGGACCATGCCCAATAAAGCACTGCGGTGTTCAAACCAATCTTCGGATTGTTGAATGCTTTACCTTTACAAGTTAATACTAGCAATGTGTCAGCTATTTTCTGGCGGCGATAGTCTTACGTTAAGAATACAATAATTTCAATAAGTCTAGACAAATTTTATTTCAGTCTTCAGTGCAAAGGCTGGTTTCATACAGCTCTCCATGCTACTCAGTCCAGCGCAAGCCTCTCCATCTATGAATAAGAAGGACAATCTGCATCCTTTTCAACCTGCTTACTGTACTCGTCTTTCGGTTTCCGTCTGTGAGTTTTACCCCTCACACTTGCCTCCAATGCTAAATTCACGATTCCCTGATATCTCAGAATGTGTCCCACCGATCTATCTGTCAGACTTTTGATGCTACTCGGTAAGTGACCAAAGACGTTTGTGGCAGAATAATTCACCCTTTTCTGTGCCAAAGTGAGATTTAATCTTGTATTGTGTAGACCATCCTTTCTCCAAGTTTGTAGCTATGCTCACTGCTGTTACTTTTGAATTGGTTTGGGTTATTAATAACAAATTTCATATATATATATATATATATATATATATATATATATATATATATATATATATATATTGCGAAGCTACTGTGAAGATCCCTGGATCATTAAATAAGTGTCTGCAAGACGATCTTGGGTGGGCTCCTGGCATTTTTTTAAGTACAGCTTTTGTGTAATCAATATGTTTTTGCTCAATGAAAAATTACCCAAAAAATGATGCTTATGAAAGCAGTGAATGAAAATAGGCATACTAATAGCATAAGTTACTGAACTCAGACATTTCATTTGATCATCAATGTGTTGCCATCAATTCGATTTTTCATCAATGCTCAAACCTAATACTTTTAATCTTTTACTTCACAGACTATTTTTATTAATGGTATTAATGCTATTTACCGCATGGAACTGTATCTATTTTAAAAATGAACAGAGATCAAATCAAATGTTCAAATGTTTGTAGAGCTTATGGGACTTAAACTACTGGGTCATCAGTCCCTAAACTTACAAACTACTTATGAACTAGCTAATACTAAGGTCGGCACAAATATCCATGCCCGAGGGGGGGATTCGAACCCCCGACCGTAGTGGCCGTGCAGACAGTGACTGACGCGCCGCAGACCGCTTGGCCACCGCGGCCGGCTACAGAGATCCACTCAATATTTTTCTGAAAGACATTGTTTACAATTTCATCAGTTAACTCTTGTTTGTCTGGAGTAATTACTATATTTCTATCATTTGAGAAAAAAGAACTAGCTTTGCATCATCATGAATACAGAATGGCAGATCATTAGCATACATTAAGAACAGTAAAGGACCCAAGACCAAACCCTGTGGGACCCCATTCTTCATAGGTCCACAGTTTGAGAATTCCACTGATTTTTGCAGTTAAGCTGAACCACTTATTTCAACTTTCTGCACTCTTCCAGTTGATTATGAATTCAACCATTTGTGTACTGCCCCACTTATACCATAGTGCTTAAGCTTATCTAGAAGAATTCCATGATTTTCACAATCAAAAGCCTTTCATAGATCTCAAACATTCAAACGGGTGACTGTAAACCAAACTGACATTTTGTTAGGACCTTATTTTTACAAATCTTGAACACATTAGCTTATCAAAAACTTCGGATAAACCAGTCCGAAGTGAGACTGAGCGGTAGTTATTGACTACGGAATAATAAATATTTCAACATCTTGGCTCTTTCAGGCCCTTGAATTGAACGATTCGGTGGAAACTTTGTTCAGGACCGGGACTCCAAGCCTGTTTTCTGCTTTTGGCCAGCGGTCGCTTTAACTATTTTTTATTATTATTCTGTTCTTTCTTAATGTCAGTTTAAAAAGTAATGGAACACCTAATATTTAGTCTTTTAATTTTGTTTATGAGACAAATCGCGATGTTAAGAGAAAGGTATTCGCCAGATATTGTGATTTCTTTAACATTTACAGTGCTTCAACTATTAAAAAGGTCACATATTTTTGGAAACATTTTTGTTTAATTTTGTTGCAATTTTATTTAAATGTAAATATAAAAACAGTCGAGAGTGCAATGGATTATTTATTTAGTTAACTAGTTTCGGTTCTTATTTTGGACCATCTTCAGGACTGTAGCTCCATTGATGTTGTGGAGCTGGGCAGGTGCTTCGGAGTTTTCTAAATCGTCACTGCTGAAGACTTCGAACCACCTGCCCAGCTCCACAAAATCAATGGAGCTACAGTCCTGAAGATAGTCCAAAATAAGGACCGAAGCTAGTTAACTAAATAAATAATCCATTGCACTCTAGACTGTTTTTTATATGTAAATATTTAAAAAAGTGTCATGCCATTAAGTAAAATAAAACTTTAAACAGTAAAACCACGCGCAGCGAGTTTTCACGCAATTGGAGTATTTTGTAGTTCCTTGTTTTTAAATTCCCGTGCTATAATCAGCTGAATATATCTCTAAAATGGTAGTGTACTCTCATTACCGCAGTTTGATGTTTAAGATTTTTAAGAAACTGAATTCCTTCTAAGGTGCTGTGGTTGACAGCTGTTTCATCTGCACAAGTGCTTTTTGATCTATTTATAGTACCATTTTATAAGTCTACATCAATGATATTTTGCTCCAGAATCATAGAAATAACTTTACTATAATGCCTTCATTTGCAGTTTGATTGTTTTTAGTGCAGGATTCTCAGTCAGGTGATACAAAAATTTTCAGAATGTATAAAGCAGGAGAGGGTAGAGACTTCAGTGTTTTCCGACTGTTGTATCTGAATAACATTTCAATATTTGTGACTTCATACGGCTTCACTACTGGAAGATGAAACTGTTTTTATCTACATCTAAACTCCGCAAACTGTGTGCACTTGAAGTGCCACTATTGCAGTAATTATATGTCCGGAAACCATATCATTTTGAGATACGGGCCATTTTACTTGTGATAAGTAATGTGTAGTATTCGGCAATGTAGGCAGAATTAACAACAGATAGGATGTCAGGTTACCTCAGTACGCAGGTATGGATGGCAGCAGACGCACGTGTAATCATGGAAGAGAGGCATCGGGATCGTTTCGGTACCAATACATGGCCCAACTCCAGTATAAGACGCTCAAAAGAGGCGTTCTCAATCAAGATGTTGGCTTCTTTCAAGGCTGCGAGAGCGTACGAATATATTGCCTCTTTCTAAGTATATCTCGCGAAAAGAGCATGTGGATATCTTTTTCTTAGCCACGATGGAATGGCCGAGCGCTCTAAAGCGCGGTTGCTCTCCGTCGGATGTGAGAGTTCTACCTCGAGCATGGGTGTGTTTGTGTTGTCCTTACGTCAGTTTAAGTTTCAGAAGTTTGTAAGCCCAGGGACTGATAACCTCTGCAAACATTTGAACATGTTTTTATAACGTCTTCCACCCCATTTTGCGGCTGGAGCAGCAACCAGTTTGAAGGATCATATAAACAGCCTTGGTTCCGAATTTTTTTATAGTTTGAAAAGAGTACGTAATATAGTTTTCACTTAATTTTACCTGCCATTCAGCCTTAAGCATATTTTGTTATAGAAACTTAAGCTGTAATTCTGTAGAAAACAAATTTATGTAATGTATTGTATCATTTTCTTAATAGATATAACGTGTTGAAAACCAAAGAGTGTACGTTTGACCTCTGGAGTGTGTCTTGCACTCGCAGTTGTTGCAACGAGCTTAAATTTCATAGAGTGGCTATAGGTCCACCATGTTTGAGGAGAAATTGAACTTCCGTCCGCCGTATTATTTGGGGCATCGGGTTTCGTCCGACTTTTCGAATTGACGAGCCTGGTAGTAATTTCCGAAAAATGCGGAATGAAATATCACGAACCTGTCAGTATTACAGTTCCAGTTCTAAGTACAACAGTTAGATGCGGTTTGAAATAACAACAAAAGTGCCGCTGTGAAAATATTTGTGTAGCTTTTAATGCAAGTACATGGTCTGAATGAGCAGCGAAACATATAGGAGAAGTAATTATGACGAACAATCAAGACCATGGATTTGCATCTATTGTTAATGTGTTGTAACAACTGCTTTCATAAAGTCTAGATACACTTATCTTGTGTTTACTAAACCTATTAAGCCTACATACTTGTAAAATTACTGTTAAAGGGTTTAGTTGTGAAATCTGGTAGACGAAATTTGCGTACAAAGACAAAAGTGAGAACAAAATACTGCAGTTAAAAATGCGCCTACGTCATCTGCCACAAAAGCATTCCACATTGAAATAAGGTGTCGTTAATAACTTTCCTTGTTGCCATGCTGAAACACGTAACGTTTGGTACGTGAAATTTGAATACAAAGTCAACAGAATATTGCAATAAAAATGAGTGCCCTGGTCAGTTGCCACATAAGCATTCCACACCGAAAGAACGTATCATTAATAACTTTCGTTGTTGCCACGCTAAAATAAGTACATATTTGTTGCAAAGAACACAAACTAATACAAAAGAAAAATTCTGGCTCTCACTACTGCTTCCACACTTTGCACTGGTTGCATGTCAACCATGTTCGATCAAGTCAACAACAAATGAAAAGGTGTAGACACTCAAAAGTGTGGTTTCGTCAACCACAGGAGCGACAGAAGAAGAAATATCTCAAACCAGAGTAGGTAGAAAACTGAGCATTTTTTTATGGCGTGTACTTAAAGGGAATTGCAGGGTAGATCATCTGAAGCTTCACTATTGGGACAGCTAAGTGCCATCAGTCAATAATTTTGTTTGGGTATAGACAGACACAGATCAAACAAGGCAACATATTTTGTGACCTTGGACAAAGTACTTGTCGTTTTATCACTGCGATTTGTGCAATTAAATGCTGAACACACTTTAGGCATATTTCATCACCAAAAATTGTATAGGAAAAACACACTAAATACAATTTAAACTAAATACAATACTTCAAGCTCAACAACAACACACGATAGACAGACTCCTCTCAATTGTACTGGCCACCAAAAATATGGCGGCCGAGTTTACAGATGTTGCCGCAAAGAGCACTGAAACCTGTGCGTTAGCCATTCTATGAGATTTAAGCTCGTTCAGTTGTTGAGTTAAGAGAGTCGTTGTGTGAAGAGCTGGGCAAAACTGTTATTCTCCAATATCAGTTATAACGGTTATCGTTTTTTCTATCAGTTAATTTTAACGGCTATAAATCTACATCTACATAGATACTCTGCAAATCACATTTAAGTGCCTGGCAGAGGGTTCATTAGCCACTTTCATAACTTTTCTCTACCGTTCCATTCTCTAATAGGGCGCGAAAAGAAAGAAAGAAACAACACCTACATCGTTCCGTTTTCGATCTGATTTCTCTTATTTTATCGGGATGGTCATGTCTCCCTAAGCAGGTGGGTGCTAGCAAAATATTTTCACATTCTGAAGTAAAAGTCGGTGATTGAAACTTCGCAAACAGATCACGCAGCAATGAATAACGTCTTTCTTTTAATGATTTCCACCCCAATTCGTGCAACATTTCCGTGACGCTTTCCCCCTCGTTACGTGATAAAACGAGCTGCCCTTCTCTGAACCTTCTCAATACATTCTCAATATCTTCCGTCAGTCTCACCTGGTGAGGGTCGTACAATGGGCAATTTTCGCACCATATAGAAATTTTGTCTAAATCGCTTTGCAGTTGCTTTCGATCCTCTGTTGACTTCACTAACCGATAAACGACAGCATCATCCGCGAACAGTCTAAGGGAGGTATTCATATTGTCTCCTAAATCGTTTATAAACACCTCCGACCAGAGGTGCCCTCAGCCCCCCCCCCCCACAAAAAAAAAAAACTACGGCCAACGCCCCCCCCCCCCCCCTCCACCCGAGATATAAGGTCCTGGATTCGGAGGATAAATGTATTTTGTATATAAACATTGGTTTATGTTTTTTACTTCACGTTCATTGTTTTATAACCCCCCCCCCTCCCCAAACCCCCAAGGCTGGCCAAAAGTACTAATTTGCACTTGTATATTAACAACCAATTTCTGTACCGAAGCCAAATGTGTCATATTACTTGGTGAAATACACATTCTAGTGCAGAAAAACGTATCAAAGTGCCAAATTTACACTATTTTATTAACATAAACAACATAACTTTTAGTATTTAAAACTATCTGTTGCACGTACACGACAAGTTAAGAACAAGAAGTATTAGTTCAAATGCTTGTGAAGCTTAAGGGACTTAACTGCGGGATCATCAGTCCCTAGAAGCATTAGTAAACGGCAGTCTATTAAACGTTTCGACGTTTTACTCCAGTAGGCTATAATCGTCTTAGCAAATTTCCAACGCCTAATAATGATAGCGTAAATTAGCTGCAATGGTTAATTCTCTTCAACACTCAGTACTGAGTAAAGAGTATGGCGGTTATCGTTATCGTTACACTGTATGTCAATAACTGCCACTGATATTTCTATTTTCTAGTACTTGTTTCAAATTCTCAATACTCCTTACAGCGTCTACGATTATCATAGTATCACGAATTCCGAATGGTCACTGTAACTGCCACTGATATTTCTATTTTCTAGTACTTGTTTCAAATTCTCAATACTCCTTACAGCGTCTATGATTATCATAGTATCACGAATTCCGAATGGTCACTCTATGTAGTTAGATACAAGTTTCCCACGAGAACTTAGTACACACTTCCACCATCAGATGGATCATCGGAAAATAGTTTTTACCCGTGATTGTTATGCGGTTAATTCCATGGAATGTAGAACTGACAAGATTGGACAGGACCTCTGGTCGATACTGTGGTCGAATCACTGATTAGTACCCACTTCTGTGAAAAGATGGCGCTACGCACAGTTATTTCGATAACTACCAGTATTTGATGATCGGTTATTACAATAATGTCTCCTTATGAATAATCGGTTATTTTACCAGTTATCGTTATTTCTGTCCAGCTCAATCGTAGAGTACAGTCGATGAGTACGAGTCGTGGAACTGTCTAGTAGGCAGTAGATGTGTAAGACTAGAAAAGTAAAAAATCATAAAGCTTAAGGCTTTCGCCGTTTTGAAGAGTCGCAGCCAAGTCTGCAGATTTTAATTTTTGTAAGGAAGCTGATGTTAAAAAATACTGTGATAAATAAGGTAAAACTCGTAGCCTACATTTCTATTGTTACGAATGGTAGCTTGTACTTGAAGTACTGTAGCTGGTGTTTGTCTTTTGCTAATGAATACAGTTAAGTGCAGCTTGCATTTATCATTTAACCCAAATTCATTTTAGCAATTTGTCTTCCCTGTCACCAATTTGAAAGTTTCCAGAATGAAACTTCACTCTGCAGCGGAGTGTGCGCTGATATGAAACTTCCTGGCAGATTAAAATTGTGTGCCGGAACCGGGACTCGAACCTGGGACCTTTGCCTTTCTCGGGCAAGTGCACTACCGACTGTGCTATCCCGACACGACTCACGATGCCGCCTCACAACTTTACTTCCGCCAGTACCTCGCCTCGCGAAAGGCAAAGGTCCCAGGTTCGAGTCTCGGTTCCGGCACACAATTTTAATTCAATTTGAAAGTTAATTCGCAATCAGATCTGATTAGGGTTACCAGACGTCCTCTTTTACCCGGACATGTCCTCTTTCTTGGCCCCTAAAAATGGTCCGGCCGGGTTTTTAGGAAAATGGGGAAATGTCCTCTTTTTTGCGTTATGCAACTGTTTCAATCTGAAAATGCGTAAATACAACTCTCTGAAGTGTCACAATCACTAACTCTAGATAATTTAACCGTTTTTTTAAACAATCTGATTTTTTTCCCTAGAATTCTCTCTTCTCTACGCCTCCGCTGCTCTGAGGTAAAGCTACTTTAGAACGATTGAAATAACTGGCGTGGCAATTGTCGCAGAAGCTGCGAGGCAGCCAATTAAGAACAAAGGTCTGCAACAATGCAAGATACAACGACTTCTAAGAATTTCACGTTAGAACCGCTTAACTAGGGTTACCATACGTCGTACTTTTCCGGGACACACAGTCTTTTTGAGGCAAAAAAATGTGTCCGGCCGGAATTTATAAAATTATACAAAAGTCCTCTTCTTTGGGTTCCGAAAAATAAACTTTATTTTCGTGTCATTGGCGACAACGAATTCGTTGGCACTGCAAGTCCAAACTGATCGCAACTATCACGCACATACTCAGACAGAAATTTCAGTTGACAATTTCATGGGTCTGGCAGTTGCAAACGATTCGAAACTTCTTTGCGAAGGAACCCAATTGTCTATCATTCTATGTTGTGCATTATGTTCCTTGGCGTTGCTTTTGATATACTTTGTGGTTTAGGTTAAAGCTGTATTTTTGCTACAGAATAAATTACGAACTTAAATACAGATACAAAATGCCGAAAAGAAAGCCAGTGTTGAAAGATGTCCTCTTGGAGAAATACAAATCATTCAAGGGAGGAAGAAACGAACATGAAGTGGAATGTTTGATTCGCCCTACTGGAACGTACATATTCGTTGAAAACAAATTTAAGTCGTAGAAATATCGTAAGGTTTAATACTGGATCGTAAATATAGTTGGTTGAAACAGACAAGAATGAGACAATTGTCTCTAGTGATGATGAATAAACTGCCAAGGTTCGTAATATTTTGTTTTACAATAACCACACAAGGTTACTGATTTAGTTTGTAGTAGTTTTACGTGGTTCATTAATTACGTTGTAAATTACAATATGTTAACAATGAAGTGTTCTCTTTTTTATAAGAATTGTCCTCTTTTTTGATGACGATCACATGGTAACCCTAGATCTGATCATTCAGATCACTGTTTCATGTGATAGTGCTGCTTAAGAACAGTGTTAATTATAATATTTCAGTGTAGGCATTTTTGACATGATCAATTTGTCTATCAATGACAGTGGGAAGTAGTTTGTTCGTAAGTGAAGGTCATAGTTAGAGATTTTCTCAGTGTCAATGAAAGTTCAGTATGGTAATTGTACAGATAGCCACATTATCAGGTGCACTGATTTTGGTACCCAATTAATCCTAAATGTCTTTATTTGAAATCATATTTATTCAAGTGACAAAAGAATTACAGAAGTAGCACGCTGGTTTGTTAGCTCTCGCAGTGGAATTGTTAATGTACAGTCTGACCTCTAGTATATGGTGCACGCAAGTAAATGTGAACATTTCATTTGCTAACATTGTTTCTCACACACGAGATTAATGTTTAGACAAATTACGAATTTAATCACAGTTGATTTATTAATTACTCTTCAATTTAAAGTGTTATCCGTTGCGCATAAAACAAAACTACATACACGTAAGATTACTGCACTCCATGTCAGTCGTAATTTATTCTAACAGGGCAGAGGAAGGTATTAAGTCTCATTGCTTAGTCAACTTGGTTTGTAGCCAAAGTCACAAAGAAAATTTAATTTATTCGTGAATTTTATCAGGCTCTGTCACTTAACACAAAGAGTGACACGATATTGTCGTCGTCCCCCCCCCCCACACACACACACACATTAGTTTGCAATAACCATCCAAGCACATACTACTTTTAAGTTTAATTAGCTTAATTCTCGCTGTTTCGCACGCGTAGACTGGATGGTCTGCTTTGGTTGTTTCTACTTCTAAATATAAATTATCATAGATTTAGCTTTTAAATTACTTTCGTAATTAAGTATTTTGATTCAACTTGCCACCCCTTATTGCACCATTGATGACAGTATTCAAAACTTCCCGAAACACAATTTTTTTAAATTCTCACCATGCTTCCAAATCCAAATTTTCACATTTCTAGCATCAAAATAGTCTTAGTAGCACCCTTAAAATTTTTCCCTAATTTCACCCCCTTAACGTTTGAATTTCTAAAAATATCGAAACACGTGTTTTTAAAATTCCTAACAAAATCTAAATCCGATTTTTTTTATTTCTTGCTTCAAAATTGCCTTAATAGCAACGTATCTTCAAAAAACCGTTCATCCCTATAATTTCACCCCCTTAGAGATGCGAATATCGAAAAATCATTGATGCCTACAGTAAGATAAAAAAAGTCCACAAATTACAAGTTTCTATCGTCTGTAGATTCACTTTTCAGCGCCGTTTTCTGTCTTTTAGAAATGGATCGAGAACGCGAAATTTCTTTCTTATGCTTTGGCATCTTTCTTAGTAGTTTTACTTTTCAAACTTCAATATGCACTTATTTTTCTTTATTCGTACGCTTGTTGCAGAAAAACAACTGAAGTATGTGTATCACGTTTCGCTGTATATACGGAAGACACAGAGAGATCGTTCGTCTCCATTGTGTAGTTTTTGCTGAAGAGCAAAATATTGACACCCACACGTAGAATTTGATATAAGCCGGTCACTTTCAAGTCCCATATCTTCAACCCCCTTATCGTTATCAACCCCCAGACACAATAGTGCGCAATGAGAGACTGATACCTACTACGAAATACAAACACTATTCTTTTGCGAAGTGTAGTTTTGACTGTAGAGCGAAATATAGGCACAAACACCTCAATTTTATATATATTAAGATGACGCGTTTCGCCTACAGCAGGCATCCTCAGTTAATATTCACTAGTTCTTGCATGTGCATATCGTGAATTATGAACAAACACAGCAAGAGCGCGTGAATTATCAACTGTTACATGTTATGATTATCGGTGGCAAACGTAACCCGCCAGGCACTACATACTTCGCGGGAGATAGCACCACATATTGGTGTTGATATTAACATATCAACATGAGCCCGGTGCCGAACGTTCGCCATTGACATTCAGGGACATATGCAACTCTCTTTCACCTTGACTGCTATCGGAGAGCTGATAATTACTGTAACTGGTTGCGTTACGCAAACAGCTTAAGCAAAGCAAGTAGCGGCCCTTCTGTGAAGTTCCCCCATTCCTGAAAAACCATTCAACTGTAAACAGCCCACCAACTTTATTCCCACTGGCAGGTCATCGACCATTCCAGATGTTCTTTACAGGAGCAAAGGATTCAGGCGAGAGTTCTAGCCGCAACGTACAACCCACATCATTAACCAATACTAAGTCCTGAAATTCGTGGCCGTACTGGCTTCGAACGAAAACGTTTTGGTTCCCCTATACTTGCACCGTACGCCCTGAAGGTGCATCTTCAAATTGTTGACTGAATTCCACCATCTCCTCTCCCTATACCCCTGCTCCCACACACTCCCACGTGCATTACTTGCGACTCATCAAAATAATCTTATCTGCAAAATTATCTAGAGCTGGAATTAGACAACAAACGTTCTAACGCTATGTTTCAATAATGCTGCAACTTCACGCTACTGTTCATTAATTTTGAATTTGCCATATTCGCCAAAAATGTATTTTCTGGTAATTGATGCACAGTATCGACCTACTTATGAACCAGCTAATATTGAGGACGGCACAAATATCCATGCCCGATGGGGGGTGGGGGGGATTCGAACCCCCGACCGTAGTGGCCGTGCAGAACGTGACTGGCGCGCCGCAGACCGCTCGGCCATCGCGGCCAGCATAATATCCCCTATATCAAATGTTCAAATGTTTGTTAACCTTATGGGACTTAACTACGGGATCATCAGTCCCTAAACTTACAAACTGCTTATCAACTACCTTATACTAAGAACGGCACAAATATCCATGCCCGAGGGGCGATTCGAACCCCCGACCGTAGGGGCCGTGCAGACCGTGACTGAAGTGCCTCAGTCCCCTCGGCCACCGCGGCCGGCAATAAAATATTGTACGGCTGTTGGCATAAAGCTGTCCTTTTTTCTTTTTTTCTTTTTTTTTTTTTTTTTTCTCCAGAAGCTCAACCAGAGATATTATTACGCAAGAAATATTCTGCATTTATTGACTGCAACTCTAATAGAGCCCCGTTTTTAAAACGAAGTACTTGACTACCGATAAAATGGAAAAGATGAAGAATTAAATAGTACCTTTCTAAGACATAATGAGTCTCGATCAAGTCAAATAGCTCAGATGGATGTAGATGTTGATAAGCCTACAACTTCCCGTTTAACATCAGATGCGGGTATCGAAAATCATCCTCAAATGTGATGATGTTTTATGGAATTCACATGATAAACTTCCATTGTTGTCACAAGTGGTAACGAGTTGGGTTTGGAACATCACTACCCTCCGTCTTGTGAAGAGTGTTAGTTTCTGACGAATGCTGGCATTTATCAGTATTGGGTTTCTAGCCCATGTCCCCAACTGCAGTTAAATATTTATCTGCTCCTTCCACTAGTGTTCCAAGTGAACAACTGTTCAGTGCAGTGGGACAGATATATGAGGACAGGCGATCTAACTTGATGCTGAAAATGTAGCCAAGTTATTATTTTAGCTTACAACACAAGAATTTTTGCTTATTAATTCTGTTTCAGTTATAGATATCAAAAAGCTAATGTAGCTAAAAACGGAATATTTTGGAAAGACCTTCAATGTTGAATGCAACTGAAATGCATATTTTTTCGTAATACGTAGGCATAAATACACGAAAACACCAAATCAGCTTTAACGACGGAATATTTGAAATCTAAATAACCACTGTTTGTTTTGATTCGGAAAGTTAATATGATGTTTACTTTGTGGCAAGGCGAAATGTGACGAAAGTTGAGTGGCAAAAAATAATTTGGTTGTTTACAAAAGAACTTACATGAGGTTAATCGCTCGGCTACTCCACCGTTGCTCGTTTCGTTTGGTTAGCAAAAGTGCGAATTGTGACGAAATACAGCGCTCAGACCGCTCTGACACAATCCGGTTAAAAAATATACCTACTAAAAATTTTGACTTTTAAACAGCTTAGACAGTGGTTCCTTCGCTCTATTAAAAAGTAATTTTATTTTCGTTATTCATCACAGTTAATGAGCAACATTCAGTTTAGTCAAGTATTCTATTGGAAGATATTTTAAGAAGTTTTCACATGGGAAAACACATGGCGTAGCCCTACGCTTTTTGGTATGCTTGATTTAAGGTCATAAATACCTTGTCAAACTCATAGGAGATATCGAAATTGCATTCTCGAGGTAATGGTTTTATATCGAGCGAACGAACCCACGTGGCGTGCCCTCCTCTAATGCGAAAAAATTTTACTGTATAAATATTACTTTTTGTTGTGCAGAAATTGCTGTGAATTGTATATGTACATCCTTAAGATAAATAATAAAAATTATCATTCCATTTCAAAAATCTATTCTGTGAAAAATTTTATTTATACCTCATAAGGTCTGTTATCTTCTCTCAGTAAACCAATTAATTTCTTGAACATATCAAAAACATTCAATTAATTTCTAATTTATCATAGTCTGTACACAAATTTATCAAGGCATAGAAAGAAATGACTCTCCACTGTCTACAAACATCTCTCTTCACTGTCTAGATATGTTTCTCCATTGTCTACAAACATCTCTCTCCACTGTCTAGATTTGTTTCTCTCCACTGTCTAGATACGTCTCACTCCACTGTCTAGATACGTTTCACTCCACTGTCTAGATACGTCTCTCTCCACTGTCTAGATTCATCTATCTCAACCTTCTAGTTTCCACTGCCTAGATACGCCTCTCTCCACTGTCTAGATATGTCCCTCTCAACTGTCTAGATATATCCCTCTCCACTGTCTCGATATATCAATCTCCACTGTCTTGATACGTCTCTCTCAAACTATATGGGTTTCCATGGGATATGCTTGATATTAGTATGCTGTTTAACGATAAAGCTGACTTTAATTTGGATGGTTTCGTCAGTAATTAAAATGGCGCATTTTGGCAGACGCAGAATCCGCATTTCCGGACCTGGAAGTCTCATCACCCTTAATGGGTGACTGTGTGGTGTGCAATGTCCAGTCATGGAACAATCGATGCAATATTCCTTGATGGCGCTGTTGCTAACGAAAAGTTCGTGAAGATGTTGGAAGATGGTTCACCCCCTTTATCCAACAAGATGTGGTACATTCAAGTCTGAACTGAACTCCATCGAAGCAGGAAAGTGTTTGATGTCCTGAAAACAGCCATTCAGGAGGTCATCAACAGCATCGATGTTCCGACACTTCAGTGGATCATACAGTATTTCGCTATTCGTCTGCACCACCTCATCGACACATCATAACCTAAATCCAAATATCTGTAGTGACGTTTACACTTTGAATAAAGTTTGTGGAACTAATTTGCATTTATAAATTCAATAATTGACGCCCAGTATCTTCGTTTCAATTCCTATAATTTTAGTTTTGTTGGGGTCAACGACTCATACTCTCAATCTAGATAAATGTATTAGACTTTTTATTTCCTATTCGTTTACGGAACATCACGATGGATACCTTATATCTCTTTTACCACTCTGACTTATCTTCTAGTAGCCTGTAGAATCATGTCGCCAGTGGTAACTCCTCCTCTTTAGCGTAATTTTGCTTAGAGCTTCTGTCAAACACAACTCACTCTCTTCACAAAATCGACTAAGAGCAGATATCGGAAGCAAATCCAGTTGACTCTATTCGATTGTCATCAATTTTCCCCATTTTTGTACTCTAAATTCTCATACTACATTTTTATGAATAAATTCGTAGCACTGGAATTTTCTTATTTTCGCCTCAGAAATAGCTTCCTTTTTACCCGCAACATCCTAGTATTACTTTACAATTTTGTAACAGAGCGGTAAAAGCAAAATTTCTTAGGTGGCGAAAGGTAAAGTATTTACTGCCTGTTTGTCCCAATATCATTTTGGAAAAAATAACCACAATCCCAAAAAATAAGCGCAGACCAGATTAATCCAATGTATGTTCATAGATTACAACCAAGGTATAACAACAATGGTCACAGAGTTAAGAAGAAAAGTCAAGCAGCTGAGTAAAATGTGGTCATATCTGAAACATGTTAGCAACATGCATAGACAGGTGGCACAATTTCAATTGAATAGTTAGTAATGCTACCCCATGAACCACAGACTTTGGGGTGGCTTGTATACTTCAGCGATACAGGTAGCCATACCGTAGATGCAACCACAACAGAGGGGTATCTGTGGGTAGGACAGACAAAACTGTGGTTTCTGAAGAGGGGCCGCAGGCTTTTCAGTAGTTAAGGGGGTAACAGTCTCGATTAGTGACTCAGTTACCCTTGTAACAACATGTAACGAAGCATCTTGGGATTTATTCCTATCTGCTTGTATTATGGAACTTACCGATACCACTGTTGCATAATAATAAGATATGTAATTAGTCTATTATCATTTTATTTTCCAAAATTTTGCTATCCTTTTTTTCTAATGTGACTAGCTGTAGTTATTTTCTATTATTTGGTGTCGGAGAGGTTTGTTTAATTACCAAATATTAATTAGTTCTTGCAAAGGCATATTGTTATATTTAAGAAAGTACGCTAATTAGTATTTCTGATAAAACTAAATAAATTCTTTTCTCATAACATTAAATTAAGTACCGTATTATTATGTTTCACAATTAATGATAGGAAAGTTTTGCCCTTTTAGTTTCTGTATAATTACCATTAATTACGAAAGTATTGTTGCAAATCTATTTCATTAAATACGTAAATGAAACACTATTAACCTAACTGAGATTTAAATTACAATTTACTCAGTAGCATGTAATTGTTTACTTTTCCATTATAATTAATGTAATGAACTCAATTAACAATACATAATATCCAGTATCATAGTTTGGAAGAAATAAATACGATGCGTTCACGCCATGTAATAGAGTACTGTTTCTTCCGTGATCTGAGACACAATCCACGTAACTTTAAACTGTAAGTTTCAGCAGCATGTTAAAGTTTTTCATGTTAGGCGGGTAGGAGGTGTATTTACAGTGATTAATTCATATTTGTGCCACACTGTACACCTCAGACTTGTGTATTCCACACACGAACTGTGTAAATTTGTATTATTGACGTGTGGAATGTACTTACCAGGGTTGTAGTCATTGTAATTAATGAAACTTGTATGGTGGCCATAAATGGGGACAACTGGACACTAATAAGGAATTAAAATGCCAATGAATTGTAATACTACATGCGCCTACGTTATTTGTAGCAGATTAATTTCAGCCAGCACGATCTACTGCCGGCCGCGGTGGCCGAGGGTACTGAGGCGCTCCAGTCACGGTCTGCACGGCCACTACGGTCGGGGGTTCGAATCCCCCCTAGGGCATTGATATTTGTGCCGTCCTTAGTATTAGTTAGTTCATAAGTAGTTTGTAAGTTTAGGGACTGATGACCCCGTAGTTAAGTCCCATAAGCTTTACAAACATTTGAACATTTTTTGAACGATCTACTAGAACATCAAGAAATAACGAACTACGACCCAATAAGGTATATCCGGTGCCTCAAGTGTGAGGAATTCATCATTAATGACTGCATGAATTAGAACTCATGTAAACAGTCGCAACTGTGAAAATGAAAATAATACGTGTGGCACAGTGAACAGTAGACCAATCATTAGTGATATGCAAATATTATTTCAACACTATTTTCAAGAATTTTGCCCACGTCTAAGAATTTCAAAGCTGCATCTGCTATTGTATACAGAAATCTACGTCAAGTAACAGCCAATAGAGGAAGGAACAACATTGACGCCATTGTGGAAAATCAGTCAATCATCATTCCGAGACGGCTTGTAAACAGATGGGAGAAATTCTGCTGCGGATTTTGAAATCACAGTAGCAGCTGTTCGAGTTCCTTGGAGATGATGTTGAAAGCAGTGCTGTACATCGACAATCACCGCAGAGAACGCCTATACCGCCAAGAAAACATGGTATTTTTAATGTAAAGTTCTTAAAAATCAACCATGAATGATAAAAGTGATGACTATGTAAAGTCAGTATTATATGAAGCTCCCGATTGGGCAAAGTTATTTTTTTGCTTAATGTAGTCAGAAACTGGATGAATTCAATCGTGAGTTAAATCAGATCCATGATTTACCTGAAAATGGATAAAAACAATAGTAAAATTGAAAAGATTCATAGTAAAATGGGTAATTCGCGTCAGGAACTACACTAGATAATGGATGAAAACAATAGTAAGATTGAAAGTATAATCAGTAATGAAATTGGTAATTTTCGTCAGGAAGTTGCTGCAGTGAAGAGTACTTTAGTAGATTCCAATAACAAAATTGACGTGGAAGCTAGTTGCGAAAATGAAATAAAAACTGTAGAAGAAAATTTCAATCTGAAATTTACTGAAATTAAGTCGTGTAATTAATCATAATAGAATTACCTTATGTGAAAAAAGAGTGGAAACTGTTGCTAGTGTTTGTGATAATAGGTTTCAGTCTGTCAGAAAATCTTGTACAGATCATAAGGGAGAACGTGAAAATCAAATTGGTCAGGTAAAATCTTAATTGGAAACAAGGTTTGGGATGGTAGAGGATAAAGTGGAAGGAAACTCGGTATCTGTGGTAAAAATGTTTGAGGATATGGATTCTAAACAGGAAGTGAAAAAGGTAGAATATGTCAAGTTTAGTGCATGTGCTGGGGGTAGCAATGTTTCTGTTGATAACTGTAAAGAATTTAATGACTCTGGCCGTATCCTATTAGTCATAAACTGTAGACTGAAACTGAAAAAAAAAAAATGCAGGAAGATATGAACATAAAGAGATGGGACCAACATAAATTTAAGGATCTGAAGTTCTTTAGAATATCAGAGGGGGCTTCAGGCAACAATTGACAGGAATGGAAAGAAATAATAAAACGGTAGAAGAGGAATGGGTCGCTTTCAGAGATGAAATACTGAAGGCAGCAGCGGACCAAATAGGTAGGAAAGCAAGTCCTACAAAAACTCCTCAAAAAATGTTCAAATGTCTGTAAATCTATCGGACCAAACTGCGTGGTCATCAGTCCGTAGCTTACAAACTACTTAAACCTAGGTAAACTAACCTACGATCAAACACACACACCCATGCCTCAGGGAGGACTCGAACCTCCACGGCAAGCAACCGCGAGCTCCGCAGCGAGGTGCTTTAGACCGCTCGGCTACTCCACCGCGGCAAAAACTCCTCAGATATCACAGGAAATACTAAATTTAATTAATGAAAGGAGAATATATAAAGATGCAGTAAATGAAACAGGCGAAATGGGGTAGGTCTACAGATGACTAAGAAATGAAGTTGACAGTAAGTGCAAAATAGCCGAGCGGGAGTGGCTAGAAGGCAATTGCATGTTTACAGAAAAATGTAAAACTAGGGGAAAACCAGATAACGCCTACAGGAAAGAAGACATTTGCAGAAAAGAAAAACAGCTAAATGAACTTCAAGAACTTGGATGTAGGGGAGGGCGTAAGACAGGTTTGTAGCCTTACTCCAATGTTATTTAATTTTTACTATGAAGGAAAGCAAGGAGAAATTTAGAAGTTCAGGATGAAGAAATAAAAACATTGCGTACTGCCAATGACATTGTAATTCTGTCAGAGACAGCAAAGAATCTGCAAATCATTACACGGAATGGCCAGTGTGTTGAAAGGAGCGTATAACATGAACATTAACTAGAGCAAAACACGGGTAATGGAATGCAATCTAAGAAAATCAGGTGTTGCTGAAGGAAGTAGATTAAGTCAGGAAACAATAAAGTTTGTAGATGTGTTATGTTCTTGGGCAATAAAATAACATATGATGGTCGCAGTACAGAGGATATAAAATGCAGAATGGCAGTGGGAAGACAAGCGTTTTTGTAAAAGAGAAATTTCTTAACATCGAATGTTAGTTTAAGCGTAAGGAAGTCTTTTCTGAAGGCATTTGTGTGAAGTGGTGCCTTTTACGGGAGTGAAATACGGACGATAAATAGTTGAGACAGGAAGAAGCTTTTGAAATGTGGTGCTACAGAAGAATGCTGAAGATTAGGTGGGTAGATTGCGTAACTTATTAAAAGGTACTGAACATAATTGGGGGGAAAAGGAATCTTTTGCATAGCTTGACTAAAAGAAGGGATAGGTTGGTAGGACACATTTTTAGAAATCAAGGAATCGTGAATTTAGCACTGGAGGTAAGTGTATGGGGTAAAAACTGCTGTGGGAACCAAGGGACGAATACAGTATACAGATTAAAATGGATGTGGGTTGTTGTACTTATGATGATGCATGCTCAGAATAGGGTAGGGTGGAGCTGCACCATACTAGTCTCCGGACTGAAGACCACTACAATAGTAAAGATTTATCAATACCTAATGAATAGTTTATTTCACGAGTTCTTCCAGTGAACGAAAATAATTACAATATAATTCCTTAAGCAAGATGAAGAACCTCTTGCGCAATGGGGCCTACTTTGTAACTGAGCACACGACAGAAAAACGCGAAAAATCTCTGAAACACAGTAGATACGTAGTGTGAGGATCAGTAATTCAGTACTACTTCATCTCAATGCTGGAAAAACCTAAGTGATAATAATTTTTGCAGTGCCAGGATTCTGACCGGTTACATGATAGCACTGGGTAGAAAGTAATATCGTTTAGTAAAATAAACCAGTTTTGTCTCTCCTTGCCCATCGAAATGTATTTTATTAAAAATTATGGAAATCCAGACTCGGCATCCAAATGGTTTGATGAAATTCTGACACTAAAGTAGGAAGTATATCGACGATAGCAGCGATAATCAAGTACAAAACATAATTACAGGAAGTGGGCTGTACTTGGGAGGCTTTTGGAAATAACTTAACCATACATAATGTGAATAATGACCAGCGATACATAGCGCCAAAACATTGCTCACTGCCTATACAGAATTTATCCTCAGAGAAGTTTGAAAGTAGCCATCGGATCTTTTTGTAACCGCAAATAATGATCTACAAATTTTTGACCAGGACTCACCTACAATAAGGAGCGTTCACATACTAACATGGAGCTCAACAAACATTAGTCCCAGTTGTCTGTGAAGGCGTTAACGGTTAAGTACCACAGAGGAAAAATTATCCACAGAATTCTGACTACGTGTTTTAGCGCACTGCATACTTTTACGATAGAAGTCCATTGTTTACGAATATATTGCTTATCGCCACAGCTGATAATGTTTGAGGGTGTCACCTATGTCTGAGCGTACGTACGTCTTAACACACAACATGTTCTAATATTATCCGCGTATGTCTGAACGTTTAGTCCTAGCCACAACGATAAAGAAAGAGTTATTGCTTGCGTCTTTGCGGAAAAACTTTTTTTCTCTAGCTCTTTTACTACTTCTCATACAAGAAAGAATTTCAACAGGACAAAGAGTTTGCGACTGCTGAAAAACTCGGTTTTTTTTTTCTTTTTTTGTGTGTTTTATGTTTATGCTATCGCGTAATATACTTGTTTCGGATAGAACACTAAAGTTATGTAAATGGAAGTGGCTGATATCTTCAAAAGGACTGTATATTTCTAGAACGTTGCAAGGTACTACGGATTACCTTAATGTTCGCAACATACAAAAAAAAAAAAAAAAAAAAAAAAAAAAAAAAAAAAAAAAAAAATGTTACCAGTTTCAACAGTTACATACAGGGCATCCATAAATGATCACGTCTAGTTTACAACATAGATTTTAGATGGGTTTTCTGAGTCTCATCTGTTCACTTCTTTTTTACGTATATAAGCAGCTTTTGTTAACAAATTTAACTGCTATATTTGTTTAAATGTGATTTTCCTATGTTATACCAAAACAATTTAGTCATTTGCGTTTTTTTTCCTGCTATAGGAAATAATGTCTTTAATTTTTTTCAGTTTTTTGTTTATTTTTGGACTGTCTTTTTTGTCACTGATTTTTTCATGAGTTTCAATGAATTAATTTTAATGTTTTTCAACTTTGATGATTTAGACGTATCAAATGTTTTCCTAAAATTATAGTAGCTTTGAGATATGTAAATGGTACATGCCATTTAACATGAGCAAGAGAAGCTAGTACACCAAAACAAATATTTGAAATACGGATAAATAAGTATAGTGGATAAATTACAAAGACATGAGGATGAATAAACGAAAATTTATGAACATTTAGAACGAGTGGCTTTCGGGCAACCGAATGGTTTATTGATAAAAGTGCAAATTGCAGTGGTTCAAAATTCAAATGTTTGTAAATCTGTGGGACTTAATTACTCTGGTCAGCAGTCCCTAGGCTTACAAATTACTTAATTTATGCAAAGGACAACAAACCCATCCATGCTAGAGGGAGGATTCGAACCTCCGAGTGCGAGCAGCGGCGCGCTCTGCAGCTAGGCGCCTTGGAACGCTCGGCCACTCCACAGCTGCAAATGCCCAAAACTTTTAGAAACAAGATTCGTCTTGAAAGTTCGGTAGACGGTCCCATATTTTACAAACGGCACTGGCAAGGATGAGGTACCCGCGCATACACATTGAGCGACATGTCAACAAGCGCCCCTTAAGAGCCCTACACATGATGCGATTTATTGGACCAATTCGTTGGTCACCCGATAAATTGGGCGGTTTTAAGCGCTACCCGACCAACTTTCCTTGTCGGCCGGTTGGTTGTGCCTGACCACCCGATCTCCGATTCCCCCACCACTTCACCTGACAAATTGTACCGTGTGTAGCGCTTCCCGACCAACTTCCATGCCTGAGGTCGTCTGCACAGCGAACACGCGATAACAAAAACAGTTCGACAAACAGACACCAGAACAGGGTGGCGCTGCGTGCAGTTGGTTGGAACGTGTGTAGGCTGCTACCAATTGGTTGAAACGTTGGGCAACTTGTTGGTCGTACGATAAATCGGAGCGTGTGTAGGGGCCTTTATTGTGCAAAGCACTGCAGTAAAGCGGCAGTACACGCTGCGACCCAGCTAACAGAATGAGTGTGAGAACTCGTGGCTTTGCAATATGGAGCGCAAAATGGAACAATGTGTTAAAAGTGTTTGTCTGAATGGTTTAAACTCTTTAGAGACTGAAAGGAAGGTGTCGAGGATGAGCCACGTTCGGGTCGACCGTCCACAATCACAGACCCAGACGAGTATGACTGATGCTTGCATATGGTCGGCGGCTGTCTTTGATAGCAGACGAGTTCAAGATCAGAAAAGGTTGTGGAGATCCGCCGACACGTGACCTCAGTGCTTCGAGCGATCCCACAAGAAGCGTTTTCCGACAGTTTTCAACTGCTGTACAACTGATGTCAGAAGTGTATTGTAGCAATGGCGTTTACTTTGAAGGCAAGTAAAGGTATTTGGTTTGTAACTCTTGTTTCCTATATATTCTGAGAGCACTCACCGAACTTTTAACACGCACCTTTTACATCATAAAAAAGAAGAAAAAAAGCGTGAAATGGCTTGAAGTGATGAGTATACAAAAACAGGTGTAATGGAAACATTTGAATATTTAGGTGGTGTAATCATACAACATATATGAAAATTTTTGCCGTGCAAGGATTCTAGTCCGGAACCTCCTACTTACTAGGCAGTGCTAAGTCCATGCGCCCCACCACCTTCACACACCTACAAGGACTCTCCATTCAAAATGTTCAAATATTTGTAAAGCTTATGGGACTTAACTACGGTGTCATCAGTCCCTAAACTTACAAACTACTGATGAACTACTTACGAACTAGGACGTCACAAATATCCATGCCCGAGGGGGGATTCGAACCCCCGACCGTAGTGGCCGTGCTGACCGTGTCTGGAGCGCCTCAGTCACCTCGACCACCGCGGCCGGCGACTCTCCATTCCAAATCAGCACTCATTTGTGAAAACAATATTGGCCTACGGTTCGACCGTCTAGATGACAGTTGACTGTTCATACGACACGTCCCCTTCCGTTCAAAAATGTTCAAATGTTTGTTAAGCTTAAGGGACTTAACTACGGGGTCATCAGTCCCTAAACTTACAAACTACTTATGAACTACCTACAACTAAAGACGTCACAAATATCCATGCCCGAGGGGGGATTCGAACCCCCGACCGTAGTGGCCGTGCAGACCGTGACTGAAGCGCCTCAGTCCCCTCGGCCACCGCGGCCGGCTCCCCTTCCGTGAAGACACGTCAGGAGTACGCATATAGCAGGTCTTCGATAGTAAAAACCATTGTGCCAAAGCCGTCTGTACACTGTTTGGCTCGAAACAACTCACCATGTAGATGCTACGAGGTCAGACGCCAGCTGATGTGTAGTACCACGTCGGTTTCGAAGTGCCCGTGTAGCCAAATAATTCATCTCTTATGATGTCGCATGCGGTCGGCCCTGCCCTTATGTTCCGAATACGGTTTAGGTCTCTATAAACTGTTGCCACCTCCTAGAAACAATAGAGCTACTCACATTAAGCCATCAGACTACATCAGTTCGGGATCGTTCTGCATTCATTGTTCCTATGGCCCTCCACAACAGGAGTCTTCTCTGTGCCTCACTACACCTACTCTGTGTACACACTGTGAATATGGGACTATTCAGCAAACACCACTCCATTTGTTCCGTGTCCTAACGACGTCGTTGGCATGGTTGCACGCTAACCAGAAAGTCATCTTCAGTGCAGAACACGATGGGACGGACATCTGTTGATAGTGTGTGATCAAAAGTATCCGTACACCTGTTTGAAAATGACTTTCAAATTCGTGGCGCCCGCTATCAGCAATGCTGGAATTCAATATTGTGTTGGCCCACCCTTTGCCTTGATAACAGCTTCCACTCTTGCTGACATACGTTCCTGTTGGTCCTCCTTGTTATAATGTTGCATGAATGTGCGACACCAGTTATTTTGTTGTTTCTATCACATCAAAATGCAGTTTACCCTGCTATAAGGTCCTGAAGATGAAGGCGTGGTCTATTGAAACTGGTTCCCAGTAAGTAATAAAATGAGTATACAGCTGACGGTGTTGTTAGTCATCACTACGTTCAGTCAGGTTTCCTGGTCAATGGCAGCCCGAGTTCTGCACTGAGGAGAGGTATCGATGTAGGTCGATGAGGCCTGGCACGAAAACGCCGTTCCAAAACGTCTGCAAGGTGTTCTATGGCATTAACTCCAACACAGGGATGTTATTGTTATGAACCACTCCGTCACAGGCCATGCATTACGAATAGGTGCTCGATCCTGTTGAAAGATGCAATCGCCATCCCCGAATTGTTCTTCAGCAGTGGGAAGCAAGAAAGTGTTTAACATACCAATATAGGTCTGTGCTGTGATAGTGCCACGCAAAACAAGGGGTGAAACCCCCTCCATAAAAAAAATCACAACCACCTACTACACACGCCGGCAGATGACGTTCACCTGGCATTCGCCACACTCACACCCTGCCAGCGGGTCGCCATATTGTGTACCGTAATTCGTCACTCCAGTTTTCCCACTTTTCAATCGTCCAATGTTTACGCTCCTTATACCAAACGAGGCGTCGTTTGGCATTGACCTGCGTGATGTGTCCCTTCACGTTTCCATTTCATTATCACATCAGAAACAGTGGACCTAGGAATGTTTCGGAGTGTGGAAATCTCGCGCACATACTTCTGACACAAGTGACGCGGAGCGCCCCATTCGCCTCTCTCGTGATGTCTAATGACTACTGAGGTCTCTGATACGAAGTACCTGGCAGTAGGTGGCAGCACGATGCACCTAATATGAGAAACGTACATTTTTAGGGGTGTGCGGATACTTTTGATCACGAAGTATACCTTGAATTCGACACAGGATGGAGAAGTAGTGATTTGCTGCTTTAATTTTGGACACCAATGTAGAAGTATTTCATTAAGAAACTTTGTCTTTGTTATAAAGTCTGAAGAAGGTGGTAGTTGTTGCTAGTGCACACCTTGTGTGGTACGGTAGGAAAAATCTCAGCTCTACAATTTGAATTTCGTAATTTTTCCGCAAATCGAAATGAACATTACGTCGATATTCAGTTATCAGCCATATGAAATTCATTCAGGCATTTTGATTCGTATGCCAGAATTTTGATGGAGTAATCTACCTGTGTCTTTATAACGAGTGGTTAACTTTGCATATTTCATATACAATGACTTTGAACATTTGCAAAAATATTTGACACGTTTAGAAAAGTAACGGAAACTACATATCTGAACGATTGTAACTGCAGTTTCGTAGCTAAATGAATACAAAAAGCTCGTAAACTGATTTAATACTTGGAGTATATTTTCCATCAACTACCGTTCATGTAGGGTACGTTAATAATTTGATCTACCTGAACTGTTCTTTCTCCCAGATCAGAAGGGGTCATAAGAAGGATAATTCATCGTCTTTATATATATAAGGGTTGGAACTTAAATAGTGGCACCCGTTACTGACCTTCAAAGTAGTTACCAGCGTTTGATAGAATCCGTTACCAGCGATGTGGAAGGCATAGTATACCGCTGGCAAATCCTGTCTTGTTGATGGTGGGAATGGAGCCGTCTGATGCTTTTCGAATCTCCGGAACAGTTCTGAAGCGAATTCCACGAAGTGGTTCCTTCATCTTCGGAATCAAATCAAAGTCACAAGGACTTACGTCCGGGGAGTATGGTGGATGGTACAGTACTTCCCAGTCCCAAATTAAGCAGCCACAGCTTGCGCTTGCTAATCCGGTTTCGTGGAAGACCTCACGAATCACTGTCCACTAACGATCACTGTCGATCACTGTCCACTAACGCGGAAACAGTATGCACTTCTTCTTCATAGACGCCAGGGTGACCTGCCCGGTGCATGTCTGCCACAGTTTGCCGACTTTCATTGAAGGCTTTTACCCAACGTGCCGCTGTTCCGTACTGCAATGCCGATTTCCCGCACGCCTCTTAAAGACCTTGATGACACGAATACATGGTTCCAAGCCGGCACTGACGTCATTGTAAACAATTCCTAGTTAGTCAGACTCCGCTCAAGAAATCCACCACTGAGGAAAGCTGAACAGCTAGCATCTGATAACATAAAAAAAGAGATAAGTGCCAAACGAAAACCTCGAGACACGCAAATGGTTTTACGACTATAATTACGGCAGTACCGGCGCAGAACTAGAAAGGACCTTCTTGGTGAAATTAAACAGAAAGCGTACGGGGGACACGATCGCTGTGCAGTCTCATTGCACAAATGGGGCTTTGTGGAGTCTTCTGCGTCTGACTTTACAACCTCGAAACAATCAGGCACAATAGGGAAGAGTGCCTCGTGCGAACCATCCAAGGGACGTGGAATGATATCATGAGAGCCCTGTAGCCCTGACCTGGAGTAGGAATTTAGATATTAAAAGTATTATCAGTTTTATGTTAATGCTACATGTACGCCATACGAAAAATAAATAAATCTGGTCAAGGGGCCATGTCAAAAGTATCGTGTATGCAGAGCCCTTTCCAGATGTGTACACACTGGAGGACGGTATTCATACCTTCGACAGTGTTCGGATGCAGTCTGGCAGATGTGAACGTGGTGAGAACACGCTTATTTGAGGCACAAGGAAACCAAATTCAACACTTGCTGAAACTATGGCTGCATACTACAGCGTTTATTAGACCGCAGTCTGTCTAACAAAGTATGGTTAAATAGACGTCTTTCAGCATGGAAACCATGCATTTCCGGCCATAATTTCATCAAACATTTTTGTACCTTTCCCTCCTCAATCATCACCTGGACTACGTGCTCGGTGGAATAAATCACCATGTAGAAATAAGTAATTTTTTTCCATGAACATACATGAATCTGCTTCAGACGGCTATCTAGACAAGGTATGGCAGCAGATAGTAAGAAAAAGTCCGACAGTTAGTCGTTGATCAGCTGGCTGGAAATGCGACGAACGCTGCAGGAAGTCTTGCATCAGAGGTGAAGCTGCTCCAAGCTGAACCGTCATAACCAGACCGCGGATTTTTAGGTCGTCAAAAGGGCATTTTAGGCGCCAAAAATAAGCACTTTCATTACCTGATTTAGGCCAAATAAAATTTAAAATACGCCCTGAAAAGAATTCAACAGACGAAGTAAAATACGGAGAGTTATGAGCAAATGTTCGCTTGCAATACGATAAACATCACACAAAATTAATGATCAAGCTGACACCAAACCTTTATAGTTTTCGAAGATAAAAATACAGTGCAGATCAGCAGCCACATGCTGAAATACATGTAAATAGACCTATAAAATTAACAAACGCTCAATAAATAGTTTCAAACATTCGGACTATAACTGGCTTCAAAATAAATGACAAACCTTTAGTTGGTTTTACAGAGAAAAGCCCTGATATGCCGAGAATGGATGTTGTATATCAACGGATGTGTCGTACTTCCCTTTCGATATATTTTGGACAGACATGCTGTATTCAGTGGAACTGGATTTTCCGTCAACATCCTTCGCACCGGTGTTGTTATGGAAAGCTGCTGAAATTTTTCCATACTTTTCCTCCTACTTCACCTGAGCTTCATTAATTTTCTTTTCCACTTCCTCCAGAAAAAGAACCGAGCGAGGTGGCGCAAAGGTAACACACTGGATTCGCATTCGGGAGGATGGTGGTTCAGATCCACCTCCGGCCATCCTGATTTAGGTTTTCCGTGATTTCCCTAAATCACTCCAGGCAAATGCCTGGCTGGCTCCTTTAAAAAGGGCACGGTCGATTTCCAAATGTTCAAATGTTTGTAAAGTTTAAGGGCCTTAACTACGGGGTCATCAGTCCCTAAACTTACAAACTACTTACGAACTACCTTATACTAAAGACGACACAAACATCCATGCCCGAGGGGGGATTCGAACCCCCGACGGCGGACGGCCGCGCGCACCGCAACACAGCGCTCCAGTACGGGCGGCTAATCCGCAGCGGCGGTCGATTTCCCTCCCCATCCTTACCCAAAATTCCGAGCGTTAGTTTCGTCTCTAATGTCCAAGCAGTCGACGGGACGTTAAACCCTAAGCTTCCTTCCTTCGTCCAGAAAAACCAATATTGTCGTAGATTGATCTACCTGAGCCTTCTCATTCGGAAATAACTGTCGCTATAAATGTGCTGTTGGTTCTAATGTAAGCCAAGTCCCGTTGATATGAGGGCTCTTCCAGCTTGAATGTAGCATCTTCAACCCAGTGTAGGCGATGTGTGCTGTTATTTGTTCTTTAGTCTTTGACCTTTGCTTTGAACAAAGCTCTGTATGGCGCATCTTGGTGTTAATTGCCAACAATTATTGTTTGTATGTGCTTGAGCCGTGTCGGCTCGTTTTCATTTCGTGCTGGCGCCAGTGATGCCTTGTAATTCTTTTCCTTCCCTCCCGATCGTGGCACCCCAAACGATCGACGTACTATCTGTGACTTTCTTCTTCGGCCTGCTCGCCGACCGAACGTGTTGTTGGCTTACTGTGGACGCTGGAGAGACCTCGCTGAGAGCAACGCCGTCAGTCCGACCCTCGCTGATACTTTCAAGCGAGTGTGGTGCTACCATGGCTGGGAGATTGTTCTAGCCAAGGAGGTTAGAATATAGGGAGGTGGCGTTATCTATGCTGAGAACAGACACTGGTTGAAGCCACGGGGACCATGTTTTTGTGCCCAAAACAAAAATTTCTCACTTAAAATCCTTTGTGAATATTGCCCTCTCTATGTAAAGCACCAAATTGGCAGTCATATCGGAGTATTTACTTAGATATTACATTCATTTCAACGACTAGAAGTACTTTACCACTTAGTACGACCAATGTTTTGAGCACAAACAAATGCCGGAATGCGCATTTTGCTGGCTTCACTTTTTCAGTATTAGGGCGTCTCCAGAGATTCTAACCTCCTTGGTTCTAGTGGAGTTTTAGGCTAGCACTTCTGGCGAGCTGAACAGCAAGTTAAATTCTCGTTTAACATCTGGTGGAGCCGTTGTGGGACATTCCCTGCGAAACTGTGCTCATCGTGAACCCGTGATAAAATAATAATAATAATAAAAAGAAACCAGCATTGATAGTGCCTTTGCCGGCCGCGGTGGCCGAGCGTTCTGCGGCGCGTCAGTCACAGTCTGCACGGCCACTACGGTCGGGATATTTGTGCCGTCCTTAGTATTAGCTAGTTCATAAGTAGTTTGTAAGTTTAGGGACTGATGACCCCGTAGTTAAGTCCCATAAGCTCTACAAACATTTGAACATTTGATAGTGCCTTCCCTTGGTTCTTATTTGCCTTTAATTACGTACATTGCTGATCACTGTGAACCTGTTTGTTATGGCATGGTGTGACACTCTCCCTGAGTGGCAGGTGTGCGTATCGTTTGACTTGAGTCTTGCTCGTACTAGTGGCCTTCCGCGGGCTGGCTATCTGCCTCGGGCGCGCGTGTGATTCTGTTGCCAGTGTGTTTTCCGCCTCCCCTAGTAGCTGCCCAAGTAAGAGGCGTATTTTGACTCTTTGGCACTGATCGTTTGTTTGGATGCCATCTCACAACTGCCGGCCGCGGTGGCCGAGGAGACTAAGGCGCTCCAGTCACGGTCTGCACGGCCACTACGGTCGGGAGTTCGAATCCCCCTCGTGCATGGATATTTGTGCCGTCCTAGTTCGTAAGTAGTTCATAAGTAGTTTGTAAGCTTAGGGACTGATGACCCCGTAGTTAAGTCCCATAGACTATACAAACATTTGAACAATTGAACATCTCACAACTGTTGAACTATCGTCACTAAAGTTTCCGCTCCAGTTGTCACACTTTAAAAATGTCCGAACGACATGTTTAATTTCCATAGTAGCAATACGATAGGTTTGGAACGACTACTGCTAAAGCTTACCAGAATCATTAAATGCAAACAGACCTACACGTTACTCAAGAACATGTTAACAGGCAGAAAAATAATGGTCTCTCTTCGTGGCAGGAACAGCAAGAGTATGGTTCTGAATAACGGTCTGCCACAGGGCTCGGCACTAGCACCCGCTCTGTTCAATCTGTATATCGCTGACCTACCAGATACCAAATCACGTAAATTTGCATACGCGAAGAGCTTCAAGAGTTCAACTCAAAAACAACCTGGAAAGTACTGTGGGCTACAAGTGCACCCAAGAACATCAATTTGGTGGATGACCCCAACAAAAAGATCGAAGGGTTCAGTCTTCCAAGAAAACTGTGGACAACTCTGAACCGCGTGAGAACAGGTGTCGGCAGATGTAAGCAATTAATGAAGAAATGGGGCCTGACAGACAGTTCTGAATGTGTGTGTGGTGAAACCCAGACAATGGACCATTTACTCGCGTGTGAAGTGTACGGTTATAATGGTGACTTGAAAGACATACACAGACTCAGTGACTCCGCCTTAACGTGGCTTGAGAAAATTTGTAATGTAGTTTAGTACTGTAAGAGCCTTGTATTGTTAGAATAGCTGTATAAGAACAATGTAATTAACTAAAGAATATTTGCCTTTGTATATGCCGAACGAGTAAATAAATAAATCTTTGATAGTGGGTAGCGTTTGGATTATCTCTGACAAAGCAGATAGTTAGCAGTCCACAACTGTGCCTCCAACTAGAAACATGTTTTACGGTCAGGAATGTTTATCTGTTGACATGCCGCATATGTCGCAAACATTTTACGATTGACGTTGTCTTAGGGCAGATATGTTTTAGAATTCGAGGTAAGCCTGTCTAGGACGAACACACTTGGTTATATTGACATGGATCGTATTTAAGGTTTTCGTGTTTTCGTTTTAATTTACATTTTCCTTGGCTTTCTTCTTTTAGAACTTGAGAATGGGCTAATGTAGGCCCGAAACATGTCGTTCGGACATTTTTAAATTGTGACAATTGCAGCGAAAACTTTAGTGACGATCTTTGGCACTGAGTTTAAATATTGTTTTTATTCTGCATTTACTCACTTATTGGTGTTGTTTAAGTATCTTTTCTATCAAGTTATTGAGTTATCCTGGGTTTTCTGGATTGCACTCGTGAAGTGTTGATTTGGTTAGGTAGTGTGTTGCCCGTCTTTAGCGAGTACCCTGAAATTACCATCCATACCGGATGACTCTAAATTAATTTGCTATTGGTTCAGCTGCCTCACCTGTATCATTTAGTGTTGTTCTGTAATCACCTTTCGTCATGTTTGCCTTACACGGTTCCTTGTGTGGTCAGTTATCCTAGAATGAAATGTTCAGATACATTTCCTTTAAAAATAAGCCATTTTTACGCCACAGCGGTGGCTTACTTTTAACTTCATTTAACTGTAATTACTAAAGGGGGAAAGCCCCTCTTAACTTGGTTGCAAGTATTCAAATGTTCAAATGTTTGTAAAGCTCATCAGTCCCTAAACTTACAAACTACTTATCAACTACCTTATACTAAAGACGACAGAAACATCCATACCCGAGGGCGGATTCGAACCCCCGACGGCGAACAGCCGCACGCACCGCAACATGGCGCTTCAGTACGCGCGGCTAATCCGCCGCGGCAACTAGGTTGCATTATGTTGAGTACCTGCAGAGTGTTTTTCTGTAACTGTGGGATCGATTGGTGCGTCACGTTATTACTGAACAGTGAGCTAAGATGTCACTTAACTGAGTCTTATAATATTTCTCGTTTTCTTAACGTGTTTTGAAACTTGACCGCGGTTGTGGTCTTTTGGTTATTTATAGTTGTTTTAAGTAACTTCCGCGGGATCTTGAATTGTGTATTTGAAATTGCCCCATTTATTATCATACAAGATGGGCCAAGTTATTTAAATTGTTAACAATTGCTTCCGGCGCTAGTAAACCATGTAAGCTGTACGAAGTTTTTCTTAAATGAGAGCAAGAGTTCTTTAAAAACCACTTTCCTTAAGTGATTTTGCAGTTCAGATTTTAAATGTGATGAATGCAGCTTTCTTTAAAAAAAATTGTTTGATTCTTTTATTTACTCAAACATATTTCATTTGACTTGTCTTTCATTTATCCTGCATTTGTTATTCTTTCATATTCCCAGAATATATAAGATGAACTGCGAATGGGCTGAGCTGAAAATGTGTACCCAGCCGGGATTCGAACCCGGGTTCGAATCCCGGCTGAGTACACATTTTCAGCTCTGCCCATTCGCAGTTGATTTCATATATTCTGTGAATATCTTAATAAATCTTAACTGAAGAAGCTGTTGTTCCTTAAGGTATATGTTTGACTGCTCTATTCATATATTTGGTATTGCTTACCATTTGTTTCAACAAATTATGATCTGAAGCAGCAACTGATTCATTTCCTTCGGATGGGTCTCAGTGCTGTAGTTTCATGTACAGTAATCCATATGCAAGACTTACCTTATCGGATTCTTTGCAGTGCGTCCGTGTAAGTTGAGTCTACATAATTTTTACACATCGTTAACTCTGCCGGTACAGACGGATAGCACTAATTTTTTTAATCATCGATTTCAGTGTTTCTACCTTTGATTTTTTGAAGAAAGTCCTTTGAAAACAGGAGAAAAAGGTGCCTTTTAGGATTTTACAGCTGAATTAGGCAAAAATAGGCGATAACGTTGAAGTAGGTTATTTTATGTACTATAAAATTAGCTGTTTCGGTTTTAATTAGTACAAATTAATTTGCAACTAAGAACTCAGGAAAAGTCACAAGGTTAGACTGTGCATTGGACCTAGGCACAATCGCAGCAGTGGTCCATTTTTTTCGGCGTCTCCACCGTGAAGACGTTTTTTACCCGGACAAGAGATTAGTATGCAGCGAATGGAAAACGTTCAACTGACGTATTGCAGCAGGAAGGGACACAGCCTTACCGGTCCCAAACTTGCCCGCAGTTATAGAATAATCACACTGAACAAGATGATCCGATACGGGGACCGCACGATCTTCTGTCGTAGCTTTCTAAAAAAAAAATCACAGTGAAGATTAGAGACCAAAAGGCCTTGAAGAAACGCATTCGCAGTGAATTCGAACATGTCGCCGGGGAGTTCCTGCAACCTACTTGGACACCAGGGACACAGAAATGACGAGTTTTAACAAGGAAACCATACATCATTAGTTGTCTCGTTATGTGTTGCAACCAATTATCAGTGTCTAGTTCTTATCCAGTTAAAATTTACGGTAACCTCGTATTTTCTACGCCTCACCTGCCCAAGGTCGCCCACCTTAAATCAGGCTTGCCTATCGCAACCCTAATGAAGGATGCACGTCGTATCTTATGTCTCGTGATGCACTACCTTGTAACTTTAAAAAGCATGCAACACTTTCCTGTAAGATCTAAATTCTTGTGGGTAATCATCAACATGAAAATAAAGTACAAACAACTCAGTGACCAAGAAAGCTATCAACATTCACAAGAGCCTGACAAGATTCTGATGGCGAGGCTACTCCTAGTCACTGATTACAGGAATAGCTGTCCTGATCCTCCACGTATTTGTCAAAAATAATAAAATGTAAGGACAGAATGCTGTTAGGAATCTTCATATTTTCACGGCGTAGAGTAACTCGGGGTGAGTTGGACCACTGGGTGAGACGGACCAGTGACGTATTTCGTGAATGCGCCACTACAGAGCAGCACCGTTCACTTGTGAGTAACCTTTTTGTTGGACGAACGTCGTGCAAAAGTGTTGTTGTCATTATCGTCTTAATTCAGGAGAGAAAAAACACATTTTCTGTTTTGGTAAGTCGAATAGTTTTATAATTTAGTTACTTTCTTTTAGTATGATGACACAGTTTGCACAGTATTCCTGCAGTTTTATTACTAAAAGCTTGACAAATGTGTTGGCATGTACCTAACCTGAAATGGCCACCGAGCTCTAAAACTGCAGACTGAAATTGGGGTGGTCCATCTCTCCCAGACAATCGGGACAGATGGACCAGTTCTATTTGTGTGTGATGGACCATGCATTTTAATTAGGGAGAGATGGGCCACAATTAAGTATATCTTAAGTGACCATGGAAATTACATTAACATTTTAAAAATTGATTGAATAACATGTTTCTGCATAGTTGGTATTTATCTCTTTCAGAAAAATGCCAACTAATTACAAAAGGACCAGCTCTTGTGATTGTTGGATCGAACATTTTTCAAATCACTGAGAAACTATTTTTACACAGCTTGCAACAATTTATTGATAAATAATCCAGGGGGGAAAATAAACCGTCTTCAGTTTGGAAAACTACTAAATACAGCGTGGGCTACATCAGCCACCGTCGAAAATCGTGCAAGTAGCTTCAAGGCATGCGGAATAATTCCACTGAGTATGTCAGCAATCCCCGACTATGCCTTTTTTGTCGGACGTTGAGTCAGTGCCAACAAATATAGGAGCTGAATCTAGCACTCAAGCCAACAAATCAATTCACACCTCAGCAACAAACCTAGCGATTTCAAGCAGGTCAAAAGAGCTGAGTTCTTCCGCCGTCACAACTTCAAGCACCACTCCTACGAACTCTGAGACTTCGACGATTACCATATCAAAACTAACCACTCCGATGTCTTAGCAAACACTGACAAAGCTTTTGGAAGAAATATCACCTGTTCCTTCTATTGCCAAAACACCGAATTTCAAGACGAACACTGTCTCCAAAGTGCTAAATTCTGCTGAAAATATTAAAAGTGTAAAGGGAAAGAGGGATGAAAAAATAAAGGCAACAGAAAAAATGGAACATAAACTACCAACAAAGCAGAGCACTAGGGAGGAGAAAAAGGGACCCAAGAAACGTCAAAAGGAAAATGTTGCAAACAGTCCACCATGCTGCAGAAAGCTGCAGAACTGAAGACTTTGTAGATGATGCTGAAAATAGCTTTGACGAATGGGATGAAGATGAATGTGTGGGGTCTGGTGAAATCAACCAACAAAAAAAAGACGACTGGATTCCGTGTATTTCCTGTTCACGATGGTGACATGAATGTTTTTCATCATTTGCTAAAAAGTGTAATAGCTGTGGTAGGAGAAAAATATCCTAAAGTTTTTACAAAATCTACAGATCAATGAAAATCTAGTGTTCGCTTACTATTTACAAAAAAACTGATAAAACTGTTTTGGTCTGAAATGTCTTACTGTATTCATTGCTACCTATTCCAATAAAAATATGTGATTTCCATTCACTCTTTTCTTCATGTGTAGCAATTATGTACGTGATCCATCTCTCCCACTTGAAATGTTTTACTATATTTTTGAGTAATTACAGTTCATTCTACCACTTCCAAATGATACTTAGCTTTTCAACATTACGATATATGGGGGTTCTGCTCGCTGCAACATTATTCTCCTGGAGCGTCGTGGTAGAAATAAATACTCGTAGGTACAATTTTTCACTTCTTCTTTAATTTTCACTCAAACTTATTCTCCACCAAAACATTACAGCTTAATAACATAAACAATGCAACAGAACTTAGCGGATAGTAATTCCATTTTAAAAACAAGGACAGACATAGATTCCAGAGCACAAAAACGATCGCCAAAACTCGAATTCCCCCACGTAAGGCGGTGAGGCAAATATATAACATCGGCAATAATGACCTTACATTATGCATTGTTCCTAACAATTGAATATACTAATTTACAATGAACAAACACACAAAGAAAACATTTCATGTACACAAAAATAATCACAATATAAAATGAAAACTATACATACAATAATTTTAGATAACACATTTCTTTTTGAATTGAAATCTCCGATCTTGCTGTTTGACAACAAAGTGCGATGTTAAATGTCAATTAATTTGTTAATGAGTACATCATACATGTTCCTAACATAAATTGGACTATCAAATACCTTGGCCATTCTCAAAATAGGTTCAAAATCTCACGTCAGTCAATATATACAAAGGATCACAACATTGAAATTTCGACTATTACACTAATTAACACAATTAGCTGATCAACACATCCTGTTTATGAGCCTGACATATACACAATGCTATTTATTTTCATTTCTTTATGTTTTTATGTAGATACAAAAGGTTTTACCATTCGTCTGTCTATTTATTGAAATAACATACAATGACAAAACTGTTGTTTATAGAACTGTCTCGAAACGTCTTATAAAAATCTCTTAATTAATGAAATCTATCACTTGTTTTAATGACAGTATCACCGAGACACTGTCCTACGCTGATTCCTAGGCTGGCTATTTCGTTTGTAACTTCACACGCAAAATATATCACTATTACACCACACGATTCCGGGTCCGACGCTGACGGTATCGTACAATAACATTGAGATGAGAGGTCCAGCAGTATCGTCACACACTACACTGGTCCATCTCACCCATACACCTACGGGTGAGATGGGCCGCTGATGTATATTTTTATTTCGTTGTGTAACTTGCACTTTAAGTAGGAGGGCCTCAATAATGTACTGTATGTAAGTTTATATGACAATCTATAGGAAAATGCTGCTAGAAGTTGAATAAAGATTAAAAAACCTATGAATTTCACCCTAAAAAAAGAAGTGGTCCAACTCTCCCTGAGTTACCCTATATCTTGGTCCATATCGTATATCTTGGACACAATCGTAAACAATCAAAGAAAACGGCGCTGCAACCCTGCTAACCACAAAATATGATTACATACGCTCTCCATAGAGTGAACTACGGCTTCATACATACTTAGAGGGCACTATAACTGCCGAGGTGTGGTACGTTTGCGACGATGGCTTCCCAGTAAGCATACGCACTGGCTCGTCCCACAGTATATAAGCGCTTTGCCGTCAGTCTTCAGACTCGTTCCGAGGATGGCTGGACGGTTCGCAGCCGAAATATCAGCAGGAGAAAATATGTTTTTACGGCTGAATTCCCGCAGTTTGTGGACCAGAATGCTGTTAGTTTGCCTCGCCCCAACCACATAGGCCCTACTCTCGGTTGATTCACATGCGCCTCCAGATCTTCCACATCGGCTGTTTCTCCACGTCGTGTGTTAAAAAAGGGCTCATTTAATCCCACAGTCTTAAACGTGTGCGACGGCATATGCCTTCTGCACTAGAAGACCACCAGCCTGTGCGACTGCATATGTCGTCCACAGTTTTTAATCCATTTTTCAGTTCTGCCGTTGCAATTTCAAGGACGGCCGCGATATGGTAGTATCATACATTCCTTAGCTTCATGTTGACAGAGTTTACATTAAACTATTTGCATGGACTACAATTATGCGTTCGTTTTTGTTTTTGTAGGCGTGCCGATTTTCTATATCTACATATGAGGCACTGAGAACAAGAGTGGACTAATCCACATTTGTCGCCGTGTTAAGATACCTCCATGTATTGATACCTGCCATAAGTATAAAATCCTACAAAACCACATATATACAGAATTTAAATGTCTGGTTTTGTGGGGTTTTTATATATCACATAGGCATCATTTCCTGCTGGTAACACGACAACAAATGTGGGTTATAGTGCACTCTTGCTCTCAGTGCCTCACATATACTCCGCAATCCACCGTAAAGTGCGTGGCGGAGGGTACACTGTACTACTAATAGGCATTTCCATTCCAATTCCACTCCCAAACAGAACGAGGGAAAAAAGAATATCTATATGCCTCTACGAGCCCTAATTTCTCTTAACTTGTCTTTGTGATCTTTTCGCGAAATGTAAGTAGGCGGCAGGAAGATTGTTCTACACTCAGCTTCAAATTCCGACCCTCTAAATTTCCTCAACAGAAATTCACAAAAAGAACGTCGTCTTTCCTGCAGCGATCCCCATCTGAGTTACCGGAGAATTTCCGCGACACTCGCGCATTAGTCGAACCTACCAGTGACGAACCTAGCTGCTGACCTCTAAACTGCTTCCATGTCTTCCTTTAAACTGATCTTCTGCGGGTCCCAAACACGTCAGCAAAACTCAAGACGTGATAGTACAAGTGTTTTATACGCGGTCTCCTTTAAAGATGAAGTACATTTTCCCAAAATTTTTCGGATAAACCGAAGTCGGATGTCCGCCTTACTCACAACTGTCCGTAAATCTTCGTTCCATTTCATATCGCTCTGCAATGTTACGCCTAGATATTTGTTCAAATGTTTGTATAGTCTATGGGACTTAACTACGGGGTCATCAGTCCCTAAACTTACAAACTACTTATGAACTACTTACGAACTAGGACGGCACAAATATCCATGCCCGAGGGGGGATTTGAACCCCCGACCGCAGTGGCTGTGCAGACCGTGACTGAAGCGCCTCAGTCCCCGCGGCCACCGCGGCCGGCTAGATATTTGAACGACGTGACTGTATGAAGACGCTCACTACTAATGATGTACTCGAACATTATGGGATTGTTTTTCCTACTCATGCGCATCACCTTACATTTTAAAGCTAGCTGCCATTCTTCACACGGACTAGAAATATTGTCCAAGTCATCCTCTTTGCCATTTCAGTCAATTCAAGACGAAAGACTCCCATACACCACAGCATCATCAGCAAACAGCAGCAAATTACAACTTACTCTGTCCATCAGATCATTTACATAGATAGAAAATAATAGCAGTCCTATCACACTCCCTGGGGCGCGCCTGATGAAACACTCGCCTCTGATGAACACTCGCCGTTGAGAACAACGTACAGCGTTCTATTACTTAGGAAGTCTTCCAGCCAGTCACAAATCTGGGAACCTATTCCATATGCTCCTATCTTCGTTAACAGTCTGCAGTGTGACACCGCGTCAAACGCTTTTTTGAAATCGAGAAAGAACACATCTGCCTGTTGCCCTTCATCCATGGCTCGCAAGATGTCATGTGAGAAAAGGGCAAGCTGAGTTTCACACGAACCATGTTTCCTAAAGCCGTACTGATTCACAGAAATGTACGGATCCGCGCTCCTCCCCTAGCAACATGATACATTTTTGTTTTTTAAATTTCCAAATCCTTAGCTTTTTCCCTCCGACTTTAACCATCGCCCGCTGCAAACCGCTGACTTGACATTCGGTCCCCTGGTCGCCACGATGCACGGCTGTCGTGGGGAGGCCGCCTCCTGCCACTGAGCAGTGCATCGTGGCCAGTCAGGAGCGGCCACGCTCCGCCCCGTGGGCCGGACATCAGGCCTCGCGGCGCCGGCGATCCGGGCCGCCGCTCTCTTCCAAGCAACAAGCGAGCCGCCAACGCGTTCACACGTCTTTCCTGCCTTCTCCGCTCCCCCCCCCCCCCCCCCTCTTCTTCTATACCATCATGTTGCTCCGTGACGGGCGCCAATCCATCGTAGGTCCCATTTCCTGTAACTGTTATCTTCCGTAATAAACCTTCAAGTGTGCCATTAAACCCTGCATTTCTCATTTAGCCTCCCCATCTAGCCCACAACATCCGCTCAGCCACTCCTGACAATCGACACCGGTACAGAAAGACGACGATCCGTCTCAAGGAAATTTACTATATTCGAACTGAGAATATGCTCCAAAATTCTGGGTCAGTTCTTTTGTCTTTCTTATAAACTTTTCGAAAGTTGTGCGCAATAACTGGGCTGATTGAAGATGAAGTTCTGTGGATTTTGTTAGATGGTTATATTAAAGAAGACGAGTTTTTGTCTTCTGATGCAGGTAGTATTCTGCCATGCTTTGAGCATACTCGATGTCAAAAAAAATCTTGTAAGCTATTAATTTTTATAGCTTGATTAAAACTCTTTGTGCCTAAAGTGATTTAGCCTCTTAAATCCTTATAGTTTCAAGTGTTAACCTTATTTTTTCAGATTGTTTTCTTTTCTACAACCTCATTAGATACAGCATTTACACCATTGGTGGGACATGCGCAATAGGCGCCACGCTGCATGTGCTGTCAGGTAGAAGGCAGCGGCTCGCTGAAGGGGTTTAGGAAATTTGTTCACAAGAAACATTTCGCGACATCAAAATAATTTTAAAATTTGTGTGGTTGAATTACTAGTGGCTCACTTTGGTGGAAGACTCTGCCATAAATTATGAAGGAGACGTCACACCCGTGCTACATAAGGCTCTAATAATGTGGGAGCACACGGGTTGAAGTATGGCAGCGAACAAAACATATCCACTTGTTTGGCCATTAGAAAGTGATTTCTGCATACAGTACCTTCCTAAAATCATTAATACTAGAATAATGTCCGTTTTCTTTATCTCGTATCAGAAATTATTCTATACCCTATATAGGACGAAGTCACAGAGTCCTGCTGCATGGATCATTGATAAAAGTCAATCGTTTGTTTACAAAAAACTTAACGAAAATTCTAGGGTTAAAAACTATGTTTGCCGAGTTCATGAACAACACAGACAAGGCTGTATCCCGCCCAAAATTTCAATTTTATCTCGTCAAGCACAATGCCAACTGCCTTGGTTCGTTGGGTTCTCCACTATAGCCGAATTCGACCAACTTCGGGAGTGACCATTAATTGGATGTGAGACAATTTGGATATCCAACGTGCTACTGAGTGCTTTCTCTTTGCAACAATGGCAGCATGAATTCCCTGATCATCAGTCTTTGAGCCAATGCCATGGAGGAATTCCATTGAGTGAGATGTGAAGCACACTAGACTCGCTTTCGGGAGGAAAAAATAATGTTCTAATGTTTGTTAAGCTTATGGGACTTAACTACGGGGTCATCAGTCCCTAAACTTACAAGCTACTTATGAACTACTTATGAACTAAGGACGGCACAAATATCCATGCCCGAGGGGGGATTCGAACCCCCGACCATAGTGGCCGTACAGACCGTGACTGGAGCGCCTGTCCCCTCGGCCACCGCGGCCGGCACTTTCGGGAGGAAAGCGATTCACATCCGCCTCCGGCCATTCAGATTTAGGTTTTCGGTCATTGCCCTCAATCATTCCAGGCGAATGTCGGGTTGGTTCCTTACAATGCGCACAGCTGATTTCCTTCTCTATCCTTAATAAAACAGTCAAAGCTTGCGCTCCAGTGACCTCTCTGCCGACGAGACGATAATCCTTAATATTCCTTCCGGACTGAATTCCAAATTTGTCGGCAATCTCCTATGAAGTGATCCTTTGTGATACTGACTGCTGATGGTGATGTATCCGCCAGATACAATGAAACACACAACTCTCGCACTAGTGAATGAAAGGAGCTGTTGTGTGCGAACCATGTTTCTTTTTTTTTTTTTTTTTTTTTTTTTTTTTTTTTTTTTTTTTTTTTTTCAAAAAAGGCCTTTCGGGATGTGGAAGTTAATAGTAAAATTAGACTTTAACTAAATGCAAGCAGGTAACGCCTTCTACACCGCCTGTAATACAACAGGTGCATTTCTTGTTTCCCAGACAGAAATGCATCAGAGCACTCTTTGCGAGGGACTTCAAAACCACAGTTTGCCGAAGAATTCTGAAAAGATATCACACACAGACTGTGTGTGCCACCACACAGCCAAAGATGACTGACTTCATAAGTTATCGATAGTGAATATTAATAACCAATCGATTAGGTACCATTAATTCTTTTTTAACAATTGGGAAAGCAATTTAAATAAAACTTCATCCGTGTTTATAGGATTATTTTCAAACTGTTTCCTTAAAAAACTATACTTGTGAAATATAACAACATAGACATTTCGGTATGCAATTCCAGCAACTGGGATAGTGTTATTATGGAAGCAGTTGGAATTAATCTCCAAGTAGCCCTACAAACAGAGATGGACGGATTCTGCACGAAAACCTGGTCTCCCCCATGCAATAATATTTCTTAAAACCAGAATTAATGCTGCCTCACCCATTGATTCACTGTCGATAATTTATGACCACGTGCGACTCTGCACTTTACAAGGTGTATCAAAACTGAGAGCAAAAACTGGTCAGCGCGAGTGATTTGGACGTAGAGTAGCAAAAATGTTAGATATGGACCCACAAACATGGGGCTTCCGAGATTGTGAATGTGTTGTAACAGTGATTATGGTATAAAACATGGCCCTACTAACTGTAGACATACAGTTTATAAAATGTAAACCCTCGACAAAATGACCGTCTAATCTAATTCGGCATAAATTTCACCCGTTTCGTACCATCACAAGAATTACAATGCTACTTTAATCCGCCAACATGTCAGAATGAGGCACTCCCATACCTGTTAAAGAGTGGTTCCTTGCATTTTGATACAGTACTACTTTTGTCTCTGCAGTGTTACAACTCCAGACAACAACAAAAAATCAAAGGCGATCTTGGGGTAGATGTGTTCACTGTTCAAGTGAATTTGAATTATTTCCGTTTTTTACTGTCATAATGAAACTATGGTCTATGAAAAACAGTTCAAAGTTTCCAGGAATAATAAAACTGAAATGATGTCTTTGATCTTTCCCACGTGCCACACATTGATCAAACAATCACGAATAGGACTTAGTTTATTCGATACTTTTGAAATAAAACATCCATTTTAATATACAGGAAGAAGACATTAATTTTAAAACAGCTGGAGATGACGATGTGCCTTTACAGACAATCACACCTATCTTCAGTAATTTACATTAGTTCAAAAAGGGGACCACTACTCAGGAACACTCATTTTCAATAATTTACCAACAACCGTAAAAAAAGTATCTACAAATAAAGATCAGTTCAAGATCAGCCTGAAAACTTACTAGTGGCCAACTCCTTCTACTACACTTGCGAATTTTTGAAGAGAACCAAGAGATGTATGTATTCATACTATTATTATGTATTTGACATGTTCCACATCCACGAGGATCTTGTCAATATGGATCTATGGAACGAACAATTAATCTAATCTCATACGTCTCTGCGGAAATATTATTTAATAACTGGAAACGAGAAAGGAAGAGGATGACTATTATTAAGGAAATAATTCCAACTGTAGTATAAATCATGCCTATTTATTTTTTTTTAATCAAAGCTTGAAAGGCAACAATAATAATAAGTGTGCATAGTTAGAGAGCAAATACTTTTGAGCATGTTCCCGACATCAAACTGGGATTATCCCGTGACATTAAGACAAATCTGCTGTTCAAACTTACTGGGAACGACACAAAGTGAACATAAGGACAGAGATAAAGTGTGTAATCAGTAGATTTGTCCCATGATCACGTGAAAATCCCAGCTTAATGATGCGAACACTAAATCTGTTCTGCGTATTTGAATGCTCACTTCAGAATTATTTCTACTCTATGGAAGAAATTATGTCGCTCTGCTCTAATCGTAGACAGATCAACAAAATGTTGAGTGATTTAAGAACGAGCACTATAACTTCTTTGACTTAGCTGATATCTACTGAAATCTATCATCAGCAATAATTATGAAAAATTACTGCTGACAAATACAACGTACGAGGACCTGGGAGAACCTGTCGGCAGAACAAAAAGCTAAGAGGATTAAAAATAATATTGTAGAAGCTACAATAAGTGACAGTATTAGGATTTTACCAAATAAATTCAGCGATATTTTTTCTAATAAGGAACAACGCTGCATTTTAAATATTTCATGTCAGCTGCCAGCGATAACGGAAATGCTGTTCATTAGAGCGAGCGAGCTAGTAAGCCGATTGCCTGTCAGGCGGTAAAGCCGGTACAGACCAGAATGGCGTTATGCAAAGGCTACAGGATTTGTGGGGGTTAACTGCCGTTCGAAGCGCATTTTTCCAAGTTGTGGGGCTAATTTGTGTTTTACGACTCACCAGCAAGGACAAGAGGCAGCCAGCGTTTATTGTTGTCGGTACCTCTGTGGTGACGTGATCTAAGATTTCATTATTTTACTTCCATTTAATTTAAGCTGCTCGACAGTGAAGCTTTTTAGTCATAACCAACAACTTCACATACTATTCCATTTTATATCCTAAAACAAATTATTTAAAATTTACTGGAATCCCTTAATAAATGACCGTCATTGCAAACCTTAGCGCCACGGCGGATTAGCCGCGCGTACTGGGGCGCCGTGTTGCGGTGCGCGCGGCCGTCCGCCGTCGGGGGTTCGAATCCTTCGTCGAGCATGGATGTTCGTGTTGTCGCTAGTATAAGGTAGTTCATAAGTAGTTTGTAAGTTAAGGGACTGATGATCCCGCAGTTAACATTTTACCAACATTTTAAACAAACCTTAGCCATTAAAGATGTTTGATTTTATAATGAAGGGATGGTATCAAGCGCTTGACGTACAGAATTAGGCCAGTTCCTTTTTCACGTCAGGTGTATTTTTAAATTATATTTCATGAGGAACTACAGTAAACTATAAAGAAATTTTACTGCTGACACTCAACTAAACTTTAATAGACATAGGCTAAGATTTCGTATACTGAACCGAAAATCCTGGTCAACACCAGGCATTTTTGTGAAGGCATAAGAAAGCAAGTCCGGCGACTTTGTTTGCATGAAAGAGAAGTAATGCGTAGTTTCCGTGAATATCTTTTTACTTCTAGCTATTTGTAAGGGGTTTCTCATACTTGGCGTGGTGCGAGTTATACATATTAATAACATCTTCAGTTAAACACATGCATTGATAATGACCAGTTACTGGCCGAAATCATGATTTGCCAATAAAGAATTTTTAAATAAAGTATCGACTGATAGCTGAAAATCTCAGAGTATTGGAAATCTTTTAGTTACATCTATGTCATCTATGCTTGTTCGAACAACTTATGCAATGCTGGTCATCAAAATGATAAGACTTCCCTCTTACTCATTTCAAACCCAACAAACACAGAGAATCATGTCTGGTGCATGTATTTTGTAAATGGTAACATGAACAAGGTGGGGTCAACGTAAGATAGTTCAAATTATCGAAGTTGCTGGAATAATATCTGTGTGAGTACCGGCACCTTTTCTTTCAGAAAGAAGCACTGGATATAGCTGTCCATACATCGGTTTGTGCCTATTGTTCTTTTCTTTAGTTTCAGCAATAGAATTTCATTATTGTTGCTGTAGTTCGTCGTAATAATTATATATCAAGAAAAAATATGTGTCTAATGAAAATGGCAACGATTGTTTCTTACTTTCTTGATTCTTAAACCCGCATGAAAATCACGAGATTAGAGAGTGTAGGTCATATGACTCAAAATTCATTGAGAGGAAATAGATACGTGTGTGATGTAGCTATGGAAGTTTGGGTCGGTCTGGGAGTGTTTCTAGAGAGCCTAATGTAAGGCGACCCCCTCACGATAGAAGACAGATACGGGTTGGAGTCCCGTCCAGAATTGATACTCATCTATCACTTTAGGTAGAACATCTATACATATCACTTCAGTTTGGGAAATAAAAAAAAAAAAAAAATATGATAGTTTCACTCGTGGAATGTACGGTTATGTGTTATTATGAAGACATATTGTTATAATGGATTTTTAAAATAGTGACGAATGTTTTTATTCTATTAATGGCGAAAAGTATTCTTCAGATTCATATTTTTCTGTTGTTTTATGCTTGAGGAATGCACAGCATGAAAATTCATGACATTCTCGAGATATTAATTCAAAATTGAACTGTAGATTTGGTTAGGGACAATGCAGTAAAATAATTTCCGCCAAATGTTTGACCCAGGAAATGGTAAGTTTCAAATAATCTAATCATTAGAATGGGAAATCGGTCGTGTCCATTAAAGAAACCTCCCGGAATTAGCCGGGAGTGATTTAGAGAAATGTACAAAGGAGTGGAGATGTCTTCTGAACAGCATGTTGCAAGGCATTCCAGATTTGCTCAGTAACTTTCATCTCTGGGAGTATGGTGCCCAGCGGAGGTAACTCTGTTCGTGGAGCCACTCTGAAAATATTATAGACTTGTACGGAGTCGTATTGTCCTGCTGGAATTGCCCAGGTCCGTCGGAATTCACAATGGAAATGCATGGATGCAAGATATCAACCAGGATGCGCACGTACGTCCCACCTGTCAGAGTCTTATCTGGGCATATCAGAGTTCCCATATCACTCCAACTTCAAACGACCTACACCATTACAGAGCCTCCACCTTTTAAACACTCCCCTGTTAACATGGTTCCAGCCATCAACAGTCTACGGTCGGTGTTGTCGCACCCAGCTGAGGCGTCCACAAGGGTACACAAGTGAGCATTCGGTTACAAAAGCCCACATCGATTATGTTTCGTTGAATGGTTCGCACGCTGACACTTGTTGATGGTCCAGCATTAATTTCTACTCTACTGGCCAATTAAATTGCTGCACCAAGAAGAAATGCAGATGGTAAACGGGTATTCATTGGACAAATATAGTATTCTAGAACTGACATGTGATTACATTTCCACGCAATTTGGGTGCATAGATCCTGAGAAATCAGTAACCAGAACACCAATCTCTGGCCGTAATAACAGCCTTGATACGCCTGGGCATTGAGTAAAACTGAGCTTGGATGGTGTGGACAGGTACAGATGTCCATGCAGCTTCAACACGATACCACAGTTCACCACGAGTAGCGACTGGCGTATTGTGACGAACCAGTTGCTCGGCCACCATTGACCAGACGTTTTCAGTTGGTGAGAGATCTGGAGAATGTGCTGGCCAGGGCAGTAGTCGAACATTTTCCGTATCCAGAAACAGGACCGTATACAGGACCTGCAACATGCGGTCGTGCTTTATCCTGCTGAAATGTAGGGTTTCACAGGGATCGAAAGAAGGGTAGAGCCACGGGTCGGAACACATCTCAAATGTAACCGCCACTGTTCAAAGTGCCGTCGATGCGAACAAGAGGTGACCGAGATACGTAACCAGTGGCACGCCATACCATCATGCCGGGTCATACTCCGCCGGCCGCGGTGGCCGAGGTGACTGAGGCGCTCCAGTCACGGTCAGCACGGCCACTACGGTCGGGGGTTCGAATCCCCCCTCGGGCATGGATATTTGTGCCGTCCTAGTTTGTAAGTAGTTCATAAGTAGTTTGTAAGTTTAGGGACTGATGACCCCGTAGTTAAGTCCCATAAGCTAAAAAAAAAAAAAAAAAAAAAAAAAGGGTCATACTCCAGTATGGCGATGACGAATACACACTTCCAATGTGCGATGTCGCCAAACACGGATGCTGTAAACGAAAAAATGACGTTTTGCCATTCGTGCACCCAGGTTCGTCGTTGCGTACAGCATCCAAACCGCTCCTGTGTGTGATGCAACGTCAAGGGTAACCGCAGGCATGGTCTCCGAGCTGATAGTCCATGCTGCTGCAAACGTCGTCGAACTGTTCGTGCAGATGGTTGTTGTCTTGCAAACGTCCCCATCTGTTGACTCAGGGATCGAGACGTCGCTGCACGATCTGTTACAGCCATGCGGATAAGATGCCTGTCATCTCGACTGCTAGTGATACGAGGCAGTTGGGATACAGGACGGCATTCCGTATTGCCCTCCTGAACCCACCGATTCCATATTCTGCTAACAGTCATTGGATCGCGACCAATGCGAACATCAATGTCGCGATGCGATAAACCCCAATCGCGATAGGCTAAATCCGACCTTTATCAAAGTCGGTAACTTGATGGTACGCATTTCTCCTCCTTATACGAGGCACCACAACTATGTTTCACCAGGCAACGCTGGTCAACTGCTGTTTGTGTATGAGAAATCGGTTGTAAACTTTCCTCATGTCAGCACGTTTAGATGTCGCCACCGGCGCCAACCTTAAGTGAATGCTGAAAAGCTAATCATTTGCATATCATTGCATCTTCTTCCTGTCTGTTAAATTTCGCATTGTATAACGTCATCTTCGTGGTGTAGCAATTTTAATGGTCAGGAGTGTACATCTACATGGATACTCTGAAAGTGACATTGAAGTGCATGGTAGAGTGTTCATCGAACAACGTTTATGATATTTCTCGATAGTTCCATTCTCTAAGAGCTCAAGGGATAAAGGAACACATACGTCTTTTTGTTTTCGATCGGATTTCTCTTATTTCACTTTGATGATCATGTGAGGTGAGTGCTAACAATATATGTTCGCATTCGGAAGAGAAAGTGGGTGAAAGAAATTTCACAAATAGATCTCGTCGCAACAAACAATGACTTTCTTTTAATGATTTCCACACCAGCTAGTGCATCATTTCCGTGACACTCTCTCTCCTATATCGCTGCCCTTCTCTGAACTTCCTCTAAACCGTCAGTCAGTCCCATCTGGTGTGGATCCCAGAATGCGCAACAATACTCCAAAATAGGACACTCAAGTGTAGTATAGGCAGTTTCCTTAGTGGAACTGTTGCATCTTCTATTCGTTCAGTAAAACTTAGTCTTTGGTTCGCCTTCCCTGCAATATTCTACTTTAGCACCGCTGTAATCAGTATTATCACAATTGCTAACGCGTATTGAAGGTATTGATTATGTTTTCCTTTAGTATACTTTACATATGACCAGAATTTCTTTGAATTTTCTTAAAAACTACGCGACAGGGTTTCGTTGTGGAAACTATTATAAGCTTCTCGCATTGAAGTACGCGCTAAATTTGGAGTTCCTGTACAATTTTGCCATTATTTGGGATTTTGTGTCTTTTTTAATTTGGCGTACTTTTTTCCATTATTTTTGCAAGAGTGATTTAACTTGTTTTGTTCACCACGGCTGGTCAGACCCTTCTTTTATTAATTTATTTGATATAAATCTCTTAATAGCTGTCGACATTTTTTGTTTGAATGTAAGCCATCTGATGTACGCTGACATTGTTAGTTGCGAAAGACTGGAGATTCTCACTCAAGAAAACCTTAACCGAATTTCTATCTGGTTTTTATATATATATATATAATAAATATGTCTCTCGTTTCATTTTGATGGATTTGGAATTTTGATTTTCAGTCTCACTACGACAACTCTGTGTTCACTAATCCCTGTGTCTGTTTTGATGCTCTTTATTAGTTCCGATTATTTGTTTCTAGGAGGTCAAGTATATTTTCACTGTTCTGGTGCGTTCATCAACGGCTTTTAATCAAATTGCGTGGTTATGGAATATCGCCCCATATTTTTGACTGGATAGGGGATTTCCTGTCAGAGAAGACACAGTTTGTAGTAATTGACGGTAAGGCGTCGACTAAAACAGAGTTGATATCCGGCATTCCACAGGGTAGTGTTATTCGTCCTCTACTGTTCCTTATCTACATAAAAAATTTAGGAGAAAATCTGAGCAGCTCTCTGAGGTTGTTTGCAGATGACGCCGTCATTTATCGTCTAGTTAAGTCATCTGAAGATCAAAAGCAACTGCAGAACGATTTAAATAAGTTATCACTATAGTGTAAAAATTGGCAATTGACTCTAAATAATGAGAAGTGTGAGGTTGTCCACGTGAGTACGAAAACAAATCCGTTAAACTTTGTTAACAAGATAAATCAATCGAATGTGAAGGCCGTAAACTCCACTAAATTCCTAGAAATTACTATTACATTAGACTTAAACTGGAAAGAACACGTAGATAATATTGTAGGAAAGGCGAACCAGAGATTGCGTTTTATTGGCATAACGCTTAAAAGATGCACAAGATCTAGTAAAGAGACTGCATACACTACGCTTGTCAATCCTCATTTGGAGTATTGCTGCCCAGTGTGGGATTCTCATCAGGTGGGTTTGACAGAGGACATCGAAAGAGTCCAAAGTAGGGCAGCGCGTTTTGTATCATCACGATACAGGGGAGACAGCTTCACGGAAATGATACAGAACCTGGGATAAGAATCATTACAACAACGGCGGTTATCGCTGCGGCTTGGTCTACTTACGAAACTCCAAGCACCAACATTGACCTCCGAATGCGAAAATATATTGTTGACTCCCACCTGCATAGGTAGAAATGATCATCAGAATAAGATACGAGAAATCAGAGCTCGAACGGAGACATTCAGATGTTCTTTCTTCCCGCGCGCTGTTCGAGAATGGAATAGGAGATGAATAGTATAAAGGTGGTTCGATGAACCCTCTGTCAGACATTTAAATGTGATTTGCAGAGTATCCCATATAGACGTAGAGATAGTTTTTGGAATATGCGTTCAGTACAATTGCGGCCGATGTTTGACAAAATAATAGCAAAAATTCAGGAAAGACAAAAAATACCGTTTTTCCTTCTGTAACTTACTTTACGACCGAGCTAGGTTGCGCATTGATAGCACACTGGACTCACATTCGGTAGGACGGAGGTTCAAACTCGACTCCAGCCATCCATATATAGGTTTTCCGTTATTTCCCTAAATCACTCTAGGCAAATTCCTGGTAACCAGAACTGTTTGTAACATAAAATACTAAAAAAGTAAAAAAACGAAGTATTGTAAAACCCAATCATGTATATATTACAGGCCACTGATGATGCCTTCCAATTAAAGGCGAAATGCATATGGCAATATAAAACCTTTATTATTCACTTGTATAGACGGTTTACATAAATATCCACATTATAATATAAAGCAGCAACTGTGGAAAGACAGAACAGTGTTAGTTAAGCACTATTTTCATAAGGACATTGTCATTAGAGCTCTCCTGTCTACCTGATGTACTACAATGAACAGCACAATTCGCGCCTCCAACTACGTCATTCGGTTCTGCGACGTTAACTCTCCTCAATTGTTTCTCGACTTATCACTCAACTGCCCGATATAATATGTGACTGACCGACTCCTGCACGCAACATCGCATACGTTACAATATTATTGCTGCTTTATTAGTGATATTCTTCTCTTTCAACAGTCGTAATATGCCATCATAATCTCTATCCCATTTATTCTTAATTACTGACACAAATCAATGTAAAATAAGAAAAATGCAACAAAACACATTTATTTTTTTTTCTTTAATTATATTGAAGTTAACAGTCACGGGTTTGAAAATTTCTATAATGGATAATCTAAATATACTGAAACATGTTCTGACAACTAATGCGTAATTTCTTGATAAATGAATTATTAAACTACACATTTGGCCGGACATTTTCAGATTCTTCGTGACTATGAGATTACACTTCTATATTACAAGATACATATTTTGCTTCGTCGTTAAGGGGAGTTGAAATGCCGCAAAATGGTAAAAAATTAAAATTTCCGTTTCTACGCTTATAAAGAAATCTGAAGATTTCTGCTTAAAATGGTACAAAATTTGTTGTACCCAGAATGAAAACGTGTTGTTCAACAACCTCGTATGGAATCGTGTACCTAAGAATGTACTTGTTGGCATGAAAACGTTGAAATGGGGAGTCAGTGATTCTGTCATTTCATTCAACGATGGTCATATGGGTAGGCATAAGGACATGGAAAGCCTTGGCGTTGTTCTTGGTGCCAATACCATCTGAGGTCTTCGACTTCTGGACAACATGCGAATAAGGAAGGCTCAGTATGCAGCTGTATTTAATAAAATATAATAAATAAATAAACATAAAGCACTCCCAGAAAGGAGAAGAAAGCTTCTACGTGAAGAAGAAGAAGAAGAAGAAGAACTACAAGATGACCATGACCACTCCGCTGGATACTTTTGATAAAAGGATAAGAGGTATTTGTGAATTTTCGTAATAAATTACTTTAATCCCATTCTCTGGCATTTGACGTTTTTAGTTTTACATGTAGCTTTATCTCACAAACCACTAAACCAACAACATTCATATTTTCAGAAATAGAATCAAGACAAAATATGATTTATTCTGTGAACGAGAATAATTTATGTCAAATTGTTTTCCAATAAAAAATGGCACGGTAAAAAAAAAAATCATAAATATTATACCAACAAAAAGAAAACATTTGTTCTAGTTCAGTGCTGAAAATAGCTGCCAAATTTCAAAGTTCTATATATAAGATCTCCAGATAAAAAGGTACATAAAGTTAGCAAATATAACATTAGCGAGATAGGGCATTCCGACTCCCCTTAACCCGAGTAAACAAGTAGTTCAGAGGAAACAAATCTTACGTCAAAATTACATCCCCCCCCCCCTTTTCTCCTTTCAGACCGCTGTGACTATTACTGTAGACAGGTTGGAGAGAGAATATTTGTTTGCAGCCTGGCCTCTTTACCTGCCGTCTTATCTAGGAGCGCAGCCACGTGCCAAACAACGTTATCTGCCGTTGCCTTTACGCTCGCTGCAGCTGTGTTTGTACTGGCCAATGACCATCACTTGGTCATATCGTTAGCCGCAGTGTGTAGGCCCCTTCACATCACTTCGATTGAAGAGTTTGAGTCTAAATCCAATTCGGAGAAAGCCCTGATTCAAAATTGGCGCCGAAGAAAGCAGGCATGATGATACTGGAGAAGCACTGCTACCCTCCCTTTGCAATTAGTAACTTTAAAAAAAGGAGTAAGAAAGATACAGTCATAGAATTTGTGAGCCAGGAGAATTACTTCAGCGGTGGAAAATGGAGTAATACATTCAATTTCACGCGAAGAAGGGACATGGTCACATCGTAATGCAATGTAAATTACATCGCAGTATATATCGTGCCTAGAAACGATGTGACAAACGTGACGTATTCATGTTTTTTATGTTGTCATTGATTTCGTATTCAGGTGAATTCAGGTGTGAAAATTAAAGAACTATCAGTTTAATAAGTATGTATGTATGTATCTGGATCCCACTCCAGCTACTGCCAGGTCTGGATGCTAACGAGTCCTCTTCATTTGGCTCGGTCCTCCCGCCACTTCTCTTCCTCAACTTGCTGCCAGGTCACACCTCTTCTTTCTACAGATGTTCTCACTCCCAATTTCCACCATGTACGTGGGCTCCCTCTATGGTTTTTTTCCACACAGCTTTAGTTCTCCCACAATTTTGGGAAGTCTCTGCCCGCACATCCTTTTAACATGCACGTACCATCTTAATCCACCCTCGTAAACCACAGACATTGTCGAGGTGATGTGGCCTGCGCGCCTCAGCGATACAGATAGCCGTACCGTAGGTGCAACCACGGCGGAGGGGTATCTGTGGAGAGGCCAGACAAATGTGTGGTTCCTGAAGAGGGGCAACAGTCTTTTCAGCAGTTACAGGGGCAACAGTCTGGACGATTGACTGTGCTGGCCTTCTAACATCAGCTAATGTGGCTTTGCCACACAGTTACTGCGAACGGCTGAAAGCAAGGGGAATCTACAATCGTTACTTTTCCCGATGACATGCAGCTCTACTGTATGAATGTATGATGATGGCATCCTCTCGGGTAAAATATTCCGGAGGTAAAATACTCCCCCATTCGAATCTCCGGGCGGGGACTACTCAGGAGGATGTCGTCATCCTCATCAGGAAACACACGGATGGGAGCGTAGAATTTTAGATCCCTTAATCGGGTAGGGAGATTATAAAATTTAAAAAGAGAAATGGATAGGTAGAAGTTAGACATAGTGGGGGTTACTGAAGTTACCTGGAAAGAGGAACAGGATTTCTGGTCAGGTGAATACAGGATTATAAGTACAAAATCCATCGGGGGTATTACAGGTGTAGGACTGATAATGAATAAGAAAATAGGAATGCGTGTACACTGCTGTGAGCAGCGCAGTGATCACATTATCGTAGTCAAGATAGATACGAAGCCAACGCCGACCACAGTAGTACAGGTTTATGCGCCACCAAGCTCTGCAGATCATGAAAAAATCGAAGAAATGTATGAGGTAAAGGAAATTATTCAGACACTTAAGGGAGAATAAAACTTAATCGTTATGGGAGACTGAAATTCGGTACTAGAAAAGGTAGCTAAGGGAAGATCGTAGGTGAATATGGACTGGGCAAAAGAAATGAAAGAAGAAGTCGTCTGATAGAATTTAGCACGCAACTTAATTTAGTTATAACAAACACATGGTTTAAGAATCACGAAAGAAGGTTTCATACGTGGAAGGCACCAGGAGACACCGGTAGGTACCAGATAGATTTTATAACGATAAAACATAGATTTCGGAACCAGCTTTTAAACTGTAAGACATACCAGGGGCAGATATAGACTCTGACCATAGCTTATTGGTCGTGAATTGTAGGCTGAAACTGAAAAAACAACAGGAAGGAAGTAAAATAATGAGATGGGACATGGATAAATTGAAGAAACCTGAAGTTCTCCAGAATTTCAGAGGGAGCTTTAGGCAACAATTCACGGAAACTGGAGTAAATAAAACACTACAAGAGGAATGGGTAGCATTGAGAGATGAAATAGTGAAGGCAGCAGAGGACAAAATAGGTAGGAAGGCATGACCTACAAAAAATCCCTGGATATCACAGGAAATACTAAATCGATGAAAGGAGAAAATATAAAAATGCAGTAAATAAAACAGGCAAAATGGAGTACAGACAACTAAGAAATGAGACTAACGGGAAGTGCAAAATGGCTAAGCAGGAGTATCTAGAAAGCAAATGCAAGTCTGTAGAAGAATGTATAAATAGGGGGAAAGTAGATACCGCCTACAGGAAAATAAAAGCTACACTTGGAGACGATAAAAGCAACTAGATGAATATAAAGAACTTAGATGGAAAACCAGTTCTCAGCAAAGAAGGAAAAGCTGAAAGGTGGAGAGAGTATATAGAGGGGCTCTAGAAAAGAAATGAACTTCTAGAGAATATTGTAGGAAGGATAGAAGAAGTAGATTAATATTAAATAGGAGATACTATGCTGAGAGATGAATTTGACAGAGCACAGAAAGACCTAAGTCGAAACAAGGGCTCTGGAGTAGACGACATTCCGCCAGAGCTACTGTGAAGCCTCTGGGAGAAATAGCTATGACAAAACTATTTCACCTGGTGAGTAAGATGTATGAGACAGGCGAAGTACCCTCAGACTTTAAGAAAAATGTAATAATCCCAATTCCAAAGAAAGCAGGCGCAGACAGGTGTGAAAATAACAGAACCATCAGTTTGGTAAGTCATGTTTGAAAAATTTTAACACGAATTATTTACAGAAGGATGGAAAAGCTGGTAGAAGCTGACCTCGGGGAAGATCAGTTTGGATTCATGAGAAATGTAGGAACGCGCGAGGCAGTACTCACTTTGCGGCATAAGATTAAGGAAGATCGATTAAGGAAAGGCAAGCCTAAATTCCTAGCTTTTGGAGACAGCTTTTGACAATGTTGACTGGAATACACTCTTTCAAATTCTGAAGCAAGCAGGAGTATAATGCAGGGAACGGAAGGTTATTTACAACTTGTACAAAAACCAGACAGCGATTGTTAGAGTTGAAGGGCATGAAAGGGATGCAGTGGTTGCGAAGGGAGTAAGACAGGGTTGTAGCCATTCTCCAGTATTATTCAATTTGTACATTGAGCGAGCTATAAAGGAAAGCAAGGAGAAATTTGTAGAAGGAATTAAAGTTCAGGGTGAAGAGTTTTGCTGATGACATTGTAATTCTGTCAGAGACAGCAAAGGACCTGTAAAAACAGTTGAACGGAATGGACAGTGTGTTGAAAGGTGCGTATAAGATGAACATTAGCAAGAGCAAAACAAGGATAATGGAATGCAGTCTAAGAAAATCAGGCGATGCTGAAGGAAATGTATTAGGTAACAAATCAATAAAGGTGGTAGACGAGTTTTGTTACTTGGGCAGTAAAATAACACTGGATGGTTGCAGTACAAAGGATATAAAATGCAGAATGGTACTGGGTAGAAAAGCGTTTTTGAAAAGGAGAAATTTGTTAACATCGAATATTAATTTACGCGTAAGGAAGTCCTTTCTGAAGGCATTTGTATGGTGTGTTGCCTAGTATAGACTGAAACTTGGACGATAAACAGTGTTGACAGGAAGAGGATAGAGGCTTTTGAAATGTGGTTCTACAGAAGAATGCTGAAGATTAGATGGGTTGATCGCGTAACTAATGAGGAGGTGCTGAACAGAATTGGGGAGAAAAGACATTTCTGGCATACCTTGACTAAGAGAAGGTATCAATTAGTGGGATACATTCTTATACATGAAGGAATCGTGAATTTAGCATTGTATGGAAGTGTTTGGGGTAAAAACCGCAGAGGGTGACCAAGAGATGAATACAGTAAGCAGATTCAAACGGATGATGGTTGCCGTTCTTATGAGGAGATGAAGAGGCTTGCTCAGGATAGAGTAGGGTGGAGAGCTGCATCGAACCAGTTTCCTGACTGAAGTCCACAATAACGACATGGCCAAAGTGACTGCAGCAAAAGAGAAGTATGAATGTTAGACTGAACACAAAGAAGTATATTTAAGTAAAGAGAAATAGTGATTGAGCTGGATAAATCAGGAACTGAAACAGCTGTTTTCCAGACGCCGTATTTGAATGGGCTAGCAAATACACTTCAGGCCTCTTCAGGTAAACACGACAGCGACGTAGTTCTGTTGGCTCTGTTTGTACAGTGCCTGATAAAACCATTTAAACATGAATATGGTGCAATTGTCTAACGTTGTAACTTCATCAGTAGGAAATACTTGAATCTTATGAAGTTATCTAGACAAATACTGTATTCATATATGAATCAGCAATAAAAATTAATTCATTTACATAGTATTTACTGACCATTAGTGATACCCAACAAAGATTTCTGATATGAAAGTTATAATAAACAGTTATTTTTCTTTCCAAATGATCGACGTGAGGTGAGAAAAATGCGTCAATGCATGTGTTGCTTCTGGTCGTCCAGATTGAGCGGTCGTTATTATGTTTCACGCATTAAGTCCATAAACTGTGTTCCCCAACCAAAACAACTCCGCAAATCAGTATTTATACTTCCTCTGAGAACGACTGGTTTCGGCTGATTTTGATTCTCTATTATCACTTCGAATACGCAACACTTTTCACTGTATACGATTAATTCGAAGAACTGTCTAATCGATCGCAAAGGCGTTCCAAGAAAATGTATACTAAAACCAGCATAGCTCGTTTCTTGTTGATCATGGTTTCAATTGCACATATTATCTCCAAACCCGTCATGTGATGTAGTAGTCGGATAGAATTTCAACAGTTCATTGTCTGTGCCGAAAACTATGCTTCGGTCTCGTAGATGTACACTCCACCAGCTCTAAGCGTGTTGCGTTTGAACTCTGAAACAGTAAAAAAAATCCTGGAATCATTGCGTCCTCGTCATTATCTGTCCATGACTCTGTTAGGCATCGTAAAATCGGTTGATGTGTCTCTTTCATTGCTTTTATAGGTAAGCATCGTCTCATTTTCATATCTACTGCACATAAACGGGCTGTTCACCAGAAACTCTACATATTCTTGCTGTTCATTCTCCTCTCGCTAATGTTGACATCAATATCTCATGCGTTCACTGCACGACATCCTGGCAGACACTAATGGTTATACTCTCAGACTAAATTACTTACAAATGGGCAACAAAATTCGCTCGACAAAATTTCATGTCTAAATGTTTCCATTTCCTGGTCACGTGATCGATGACGTAGATTATTTTCAAAAGAGAGGAGGTCACATAAAGAAGTGGCGAAACCAACGAGATGTCATAGAAACAGTGAACTCGCAGTCTTCAGCGACAGTATGGTTTCCGGGCACGTGGTCGACGACGTCACTTCCGTCACGATTTCGGTCGCCCAAATTTTTTACTGACCGTCAGAGGAAAGAAATTTCCATGTCAAAACCGTTTTTGAAATTCAATTTCCGCTTCCGGAAAACGTATCACATGTAAACATTGTGGGTGACGGCGGCCACTGCATCAACATAGCGCCTGGCACGGTCAGCGGTCTGCGAAAGCACTGACAAGGCACTGCCCACGCGAGATTCCTCAGACACACGCAGCTCTATTCAACGCCACACGGGCATGTGCCTCCCACATGAAGTCAGTATGAGGTGCTGCCGATATTTCGACAACGAATAGCACATATACAGGCGGAATAGTAAATATATCAGGAGTCAGTATATACGAATTGCAATAAAAATTGCCATATAACGAGTCAAATTTGTATTGAGTTTAAAGATACAACTGTTAGTATGCAACCCAAACAACCGCGAAGCAAGGGCAAATGAGGAGAACCAACCTGAATGCACTTTCGATTTCTCTTGGTAACTCCACGTGTGCAGCTCTTCTCAGGTTGTCTTTGGGTTCCTTTATAACAGCTGCATTATGTGTAATCCAAACGATGAAACTGGCTGCAAAGTTTACTTTTCCTTTGTAAACAACACGTTTCCACGCCATCCACCCATGCAAAAATCCAAGGGGGTAAGGACCAGGTATGGTAGCAAACGATACATCGATGTTTGGAAGACATCGATGTTTCCGTCCATTAACATCGATGCTGCAGTCGATGCTTTTTGAAATAGATGAAATATGATATTTACAATCATGTCATTTACTTCAAACAGTCTCGGCTGAATTGCGTTACGTAATCCAGGGCTATAATATCGATACTCACTCTCGAGTGCCATATCCGTGCTTGTGACTGTTCGCCATAACATTAGGTGACTTAACAATGTTTGTTAAGTACCACTTCAGTAAGCAGACGCACCAGAAAATGAAATTTTCTTTTTATATGATTTGATAAACGTCATCGATGAATATTCATTTTCAAAATACATGATTAAATTGTGGTGTCGCACAAGTCTGAAATGCGCGCCACGTACTTTCGCCGCGCGCCGCCATGCACGCACGGCGCGGCGTTCTTACGACGTCAGCCACGAGCGCCCTCTGCTGCAACTCCGCTCGTGGCCACCACTTAACTGCATCGGTCACTTGGGGTTAGGACAGGCACTAGGACTCATCAGCAGGCAGGCCTCTACCTAGTTAACCTATGTCTCAGCAGTACACTTAGTTGGCAGTCATGAACTTTGTAAAAGTTAAGTATCATATTTCTACGAAATGTACTACTTGTTCTAATCTAGTTTAGTGTTTCTAGTTTCTGCTGTCCCACTGGCTGGTCACCTCAGACTCTGTACCCGCACACTCGTGCATCCTATTTTCCTGTGTCGGTCTCTCTCTAGTCGGCCACCGACACCCAGGACAACCGGCGGAAACGTGACACAAAAGTGGCGACGAGGATGGGATACAAAATAAATAATAACTGAACGATACGTAATGTTATTACTACTGTGACGTATATATTTACTTTGTGACATAGCCATTAGAGAATATTCCTCACAAGTTTTTAGCATTTATTTACGAGACAGTACACATTGACAATAATCTGTAAACAATTGAACATACACACAGAACTCAAAGATATGGCATGTTGATACTTGCATAGAAATTATTTACAGAGTTATAGCACAGTGTCCTTTACATTATTTTGTTATAATGTTATCCACTTCGACAGCTAAGGAAAAAGGCAATATGTAAACAAAACTAAAGTTATTTCGCGTGTAATCAACAGATTGATGTAAATCCCAACTCATATCAGCACAATACGTTGCAAAACCCCATTCCCAACTTCGTTTTCATTCCAATCTGCCATTTCGCTATGTATTCGTAGCCTAGTCAAAGAACTTATAGAGGCAGATACTTCACAATTCAATACCGAATTACAGGCACTCCGGTTAGAATTTTCCCGCCTCTGAAGTCTTGCATAGGTAGGGTTTTGTGAAGAAACAATGTCGTTTGTGTTTTAATAAATTCACAAAATTTCCAGCATGGTGGGCGATATGAAGTATTTATTTTTAAAATGTACATATCGATTTCGTTCGTATGATAAAACATCATCAGTGAAAAATGCAAGTCGTGATTACTCATGTACTCTACATAAAATGTTTAGCAGTCAGGTCCATAAAATAACTAAAAAGTTCTTACTAGAACAAGTTGCAATTTTATAAAATCACTTTCAGACATTATAATACTGATAAATCGTTTCAGTGAAAATATCGATGTTTCTTAGCGTTTTTCCGGATGAAAATTGATGTCTTTATCAGCGATGTTGCATCGCTAGGTCCAGGGACTTAGGTGCCCAGGAAAAGTGTCCATATCTACCAATTCAACTTCCGGGAAACGTTAGGTTTAGATGATGTGTCATCTGACGACTAACAAGAAACATATTTTAATGTGGATAATATCAAGTTAGTTTAAGTAGTCTGTAAGCCTTGGCTCTGATAACCTCAGTAGTTAAGTGCCATAGATTTAGAAACATTTGAACATTTTGAACCAGGAGCATACGTAATGCCCACCATTTTCTTCTGTGTAGAACACCGATACGTGGAGGAATCCGTGTCCTTGTTAAAGGATTGCGTTCTAGCGACTGAATAATGTCCTTTACGTAATCCACAGTCAGTTGATTCACACGTTTTGCTGCAATGTAACTGCTGGGCACGGTACCAGGGTGACGCAGTGTATTGAACATATGAGTAAACACTCTTGAATCCGGTAATGTGCGCTTAGGAAATCGTAGGTCGTATTCTTTACAAGCACTCTCAAACACTCTACTGCTAACATTCGATAAAAAAACGCCGGTAATTTGGAGAATGCTAGCAAACGATGTATATAGAAGGTGCGACTGTGAGGGATAGAAACGACAGATAACAAATAAGTGACTGTAGTTACTATATACCTGCCAACCTTCAAAACGTAAAGAAACAGGAGTTCCAGTTTAAAAAATTGGGTGATTCTTCAAAAAATCAGGAGATATGTTCTGTCAAAAACTGCTGCGCACTTTACTGTAAACCTTAAGATAACTGATTTTAGCCATTTCCTATCATCTCACAACGCTACATACTGGCTACAAAAAACACTTGCATTAACCCAATGTTGAATATAGTCCAGGTAAAGTGATTAATTTTTTCGTTAAAATAAAAGTGTTCACTGCTGTATTTTTGTGCTATACTGCTATCTGGGAACATTTTATGGAACAAGTGACTCACGTGGTCATCGCATTTAAATGGTAAAATGAACAATGTAAATAAGCACTCTACATGTATCACATTATCACTTTCACTTTTCTCAGTAATTTCAGTCTTTTATTGTTACTCATACACTTTTCATTTTCTCTGCACGTATTCCGGTACATCACTTTTTCCACCACGTGATGTGAAAATAACACATCAACAAAGAGTGCAAAATACAAACAATGTTCCGAAAACTGCTTAAAAAAGGAATTATATTTTACCATACTGGAAAACAGAATTGAAATCCCATAGTCACATAAAATAGCTGTTAAATCAAAAGTTGCCTTTCTGCAATTCGCGTATGAAACTGATGCTCCTTACTATCCACTCAAAAGGTTTCCGTTGATTAAGAGAAACACTGAAGTGATTTCACTTACGTACAATAACAAGACATCACATTCAAAAAGAGCACAACATGGAAACACTACACGTGTATTTGCAAATACGCGGAAAGAGCAGAAGTAATCGATACGCAAGTCATGCGCAACTGCTAATATCTCTGAATTTCGATACGTGTTTAGATTAAACTGATAAATAAACACAGGACTTTTGACCATTGATCAAAAAACGTATCTTGGTTTTCAGGATATGTTCAAATGTTTGTATAGTCTATGGGAACTACGGGGTCATCAGTCCCTAAACTTACAAACTACTTATGAACTACTTACGAACTAGGACGGCACAAATATCCATGCCCGAGGGGGGATTCGAACCCCCGACCGTAGTCGCCGTGCAGACCGTGACTGGAGCGCCTTAGTCTCCTCGGCCACCGCGGCCGGCTTTCAGGATATAAGCTAAAAATCGAGAGAAATGTCAAAATTAGGAGGCGGGAGAAAAAGTGAAAAATCAGGAGATTCCTGCCTAAATCGGGAGAGTTTACATGTAACACATCTTCCGGAAGACGAAAATCGAATTTTGTAAACCGTTTTTCACTGTTGTGTTTACATGTTATAGTCACATCCGCATTTCCTAGCTCACTTAATATGGCGGCTGGAAAACAGCTGATTCAGTTCCTGAGTTAGTAAGCACAATTGGTATTTGTTTTTACTTAAACACACAGATTCATGCTCACTTTAATATTTATACTTTTATATCACGATAGTAAATGTCACTCCGCGTTTGTGCCGAAAATTATTAACAAGAAAACACAATCTGACAAGCCACGAACGCTTCGTAAATGGTTGCCGAGACTCATGTGTACGCGTTGCTTTCACATCGTGCTTTGAAACGCTAAATACTGTTGTGCAGACGATGGGTGGTTTTCACCTTCAAACGGAGAGTTCAAAGCCACGCAGTGCGGGGTAGCAATACTCGGAAACTTTGCCGGCTTCCTGGCGCCGTGGGAGAAAGCGAAGCAGACTTACGTGAGACAACACGGACGCAGCAGCAGCACACACACGTATCAGTGCGTTCCTTCTGGCGCCAACGCCGCGACTGCTAGCCGCTAGGCAAGGCACAGCTTGGCGGCCCGGCTTCCTTGCCTTGACTGGCGTGACCTTGGCCGCCATGACGCAGCACGTCTCCCGCTATCGCACAGCTGTTGCTCACACGTTCTCCCTCCTCCTCCGAGATGCTGCTCCAGGTGCGTTTACACTCGAACGCGTTGCGCCTGTTTGCGGACACAGCATTCTGTGTTCACAGTCGCTCCGATATCGGCGGGTTTTACCGACGAACGGCATCCGCAAAAGACGGCCGATCGTTTCAAATCTGTACCACAGTCTAACACAGGGGTCGGGAACACGTCTATCGCGATCTACCGGTAAATAGCGAGTGCTTATTTAGTAGATCGCGAGAGTACTGACAGTGCAGAAAAAACATTGACAATTGTTTTTTCGTAGCAATGAAAATGCGTTCATCCGACACAACCACACAACCGAGCTTTAAAAGGTTCTAAAAATTGTTTTCTTGCTTTGTGCAAAAGAGATGAAAGTTTTCTGCGGTTTTTAATTTATCACTGTATTTTCCACCAGAAGTCTATGTGTGGAAAGTGTTTATATTTGATCGAAACAATGAAAACTGTTGTCAAGATAGTCAACAAAATTAGGTCTCATCCTCTTTAAAGACGAATTTTCAAAGATTTGGCAGACGATCTTGAACTGCAATATGGTGATTTACTTCTCCATACTGAAATACGCGGGCCCAGTGAGGGAAAAGCACTTCAACGTTTCCACAAGGTTTTGCCAGCATTCAATCTATTTCTGCAGGAAATAGAAGAGAATAGCCTTGCATATATTGAAGATCCTCTCTGGCTCATGCATTTTGCTTTTTTAATTGACTTAACAGAAAAACTGAATGAGTTAAATTTGAAATTCCAGTGGCTTAGCTATCATAGGGCTGGGCGGGGCAGTGCCCCAGGGCCCCCGAGCTTAAGGGGCCCCTCGGCCTTCATGAGCTGCCTCCGGAAAAAGTTACAATAGAGCGCGAATTTTTAATGCTTTCTTTAGTCTCCCGCCCTAACGCCCATCACCTCTCCCTCCCCTCCCACCAAGTTTCCAATAGTAACCGCATTGGGCCACCGCGTGGCGGAGCAAAGCTTCCTATTGGGGCCTTCACTTTACACGACGTCATTCGGAAGCGCAGCTGACAGGCCAAGCCGCCACTCGCTATGTACAACAACCGGCACACTTCAATCGGTGTAGCTGCAGAAGTAGCGGCGGCATCAAAGCTGCTCACAGCAACAGCTGAGACTTATAAGTGTTGCGGCGTGCCGCTTGGCTTGAAGGATCGCGCGCCTCCAAATACTGTACAAACTTCTTATTGGTAAATAAAAGTGTGCAGTACGATTATCTGTATAAACCGGTTTTCCGAACATCCATGTCTCCCAATTACTTTGGATAACCGACATTCTACTCTATATAATATTTTAGTTGAATGAAGGATTTTCGACTTTACCCTAGACCAATAAACCTCAAAGGCACGAAGTGAAATTCAAAATTATTCCCACCTCAGTATATAACCATAACAAGGTCTATTGCTTGTCCGCTAAGACGTGTACCGTGTCACTATTAGCGTGTTGTCGGTTGAAGTCTGAGTTGCGAAATAACAGTCAATGGCGCTGAATTACGAGTTGTGTGTTTGACAATACACGGTTGACCACATTTGAATATGAAGTCTCTATAGTGTATTATTACAGAACAGTATTGTTATATTAACTCCTCTCTGTGTAGTGAATACCCCTAAGGGAGTGCTCCTTAATCATAAATCCCAATTAAGTGCTGAAACCAAGTGCACTCTGAAATTTGTGCAAGAAGAAGAGAAAATATGGATAGTGGATAGGTGGATTGTATGACTGATCTTCGCGTCATCAGTGAAGCTTCTGCCTGCAACTTCATTCGCCTAGTTTGGAGTAACTTCCAAACTATCTCATGGGGTCGTTTTATCTGTGTGTCCTACCCAGGTCGAACTCTATTCCTCTGCAAAATTTCATCCAAATCCACCCATTAATTTTTGCTTGAAAGCATAACAAACAAACTTACACAGTTATATTAGAGCGTACAATTAAAAATTATCTGCTGCATCGCACGTAATACTTTACTTAGTAATTTAGGTTTGCCTTATTATGTCTTCCAGTGGGCGGTAAGAAGCTGATGCTGAAGTATTTTTGTATCTGTATAGTTTTAGTTTAAAGAGGGCCGCAATGTCATTTTTGCCCTGGGGCCCTCGGTGATACAGCTACGCCACTGGTAAGGACAAATATATTACCGAGATGATATCTGAAGTAAATTCTTTTAGTGAAAAAATGAGTTTATGGGAGTGCTGCCTTAAGAGAGGTGAGTTAATACACTTTCCAACGCTGAAGACCCAGGTAGAAGGATGTGAAACAACTTATGATGGAGAATGTTATGCAAATATGACATTCTACTTTGAAGGAAGATTTTAATAATCGGTTTTCAGACTTTAAAAAGATTACTGTGGTAACTGAGTTTGTATCTTTCCCTTGGGCTAACCTCGAGCTACTGAATGTCTCTCCTTCAATTGAAAATGTTTTTGACGTAGATGCAGCAGCTGTTCAACTGGAAATAATATCATTAAAATGATTCGTTTCTCAAAACCGTTGCAGAACCTAAAAATTGTTGCCCTCTAATTCCTCAGGAGAAATATCCTGAATTAGTTAATGTTGCACTAAGAATAAAGGCCTTATTTCCTTCAACTTACCTGTGTGAATCACTATTTTCAAATATGAATTTTATTAAAAATGAACACAGATCTAGGCTGACAGACGAACACCTGGACTCTTGTATTCGTTTAAGTGTAAGAGAAGAGAAATCAGATCGAAAACGGATAGATTTAGGTTCCTTTTCCCCGCATGCTATTAGAGAATGCAACGGTAGTGAAGTACCGTAACAGCGGTTCGACGAACCCTCTACCATGCATTTCAATGTGAGTTTCACAGTATTTATGTAGATGTAAATGAATGACAGTGCGGAATTTTTGCGGATGAAGCAGTTATCTATAATGATATGCTATCTGAAGAAAGTTTCATGAGTATTTATTGACATATTGTTAAGACAGATACCCATTACCGTTAGGTCCCATAACTTTACAGACATTTGAACCATTATATGCAGAACTAGCTTAAGCCCGCGGCTCCGCTCCCGTGTTGGTTGATTATGATAGATAAGCTATCTTTCAGTAGTGTGCTATGAGTCTGGTTTTGAAGGATGAAATGAAATACGATGCCTTCTTTAGAAACAAACATTTATAATCAACATTCAAATAAAAAAAATTAAATTATGTGAAGTAAGTAGTGTAGATCAAATCACGAAATTCAACAATAATGATTGTAATAATATCACAGATCGATCACTTGATGCAATGCGCGAAACGTCATTTCGATTTATAAAAGAAATTTCTTTTTTACTGCTTTATTTGTTTATCCTTATACTTCCTTATTAGTATGCTTATCCTCACAGAGTAAGAGCTGAAGACACTGTAGCACGCATAGATCAAAGATATGGTCTGTGGCAACACGTTTCGCCGTATGTAACCTCCTTGCTATAGAGTCGCAAACGTCATCGCTGGCCTTCAGTCCGAATATATATATATATATATATATATATATATATATTTTTATAGTTTGACGACTTTCAACCACCATATCTTCCACCCTCTTGTAGCTATCGGAATGGATCTGCTATGGTGTACAACGGGACACTTCGGACAACAATTACACACAGACCATTCGTTTGCGTTCTTTAGTTTTCGCTGCAGAGCGAAATATTAACACACGCACACACACACGTAGAGTTTTATATACACCGATAACTTTCCATCCCAATAAACTCCATCCTTTTATCGTTACCAACCCTCAAGCAACAATGCCACCAATAAAACCATTTTCAAAGAGAAAATATAATTTTTGAAGAGTAATTATTGTTTCGCATTTCGCGTTACATTCTTCAAATTACTAAATATCTATCAGATCGCTATAAAACCGTGCCTAAAACCTTCCTCAGATATAAATTAGTAACTGTACAAATATTTAAGTCTGCGTCTTGTCGTTCGGACGTGATAAGCGTACACCAGGCAGACATTCCTAGCTATCCGATCGCCATAAAACCGTGCCTAAAGCCTTCCCCGGGTAGACATTAGTAACTGTACAAATTTTTTAGCTCTTTATGTCTTGTGGTTCAGACGTGATAAACGTACACTGAACAGACATTCACATTTACAGATATAGATATATTTCAGGATATTCGTCATTTCAATTCTGTCAGCATTCCACCCGCTTATGTTTCTCCGCCAGTGTTATAGTATGGGCAATTTTGTTGAGGCAGGGACTCATGCAAGTTCGTGTTTCAAGATGCGCCACACTGATTTTTGAGGAACTCCTGTTTGTAGGACTCTGCAAAGCGGCTTCATGTGCGACAGTGATGTTGACATCTTCCTGATCTTGGGCGCTCTGCATTGCCTCTATAGCTGCATTTTTTTTTTTTTCAAATTTTGGGACTCATTTGTTGTCATTCATACACTTCCGGGAAAAAAGCAGTACACCTGTAAATAGGACGTCTACTTTAATGCGATGAGGGCGGATGATAGTAGATGTAGTGATAATGGTTTCAACGACAGCCCCAACAGATAGTGCAGTGATACATCTGCCAGAGTGCCATCTGTGTTTATCTTTTCATAGAGAAAGTTTAAAGCCACAATGATCAGTGTGATATCAACGTTGGAAGTATTACATTGGACGGTAGTTCAAATCCACGTCTGGCCATACAGATTTACGTTTACCGTGATTTCCTTAAATCACTCTAGATCAGTGCTTTCCAAACTTTCCCTCATGGCGACACCCTTTTATAGCTTACAGCTTTGTGTGATACCCTTTCACTAATATAAATACATATGGTAGAATTTAGATGGTTCTAGCAGGGGGGGCGGGGGGCGGAAATAAAGTATCGCTTAAACGTGGTTTGTAAACGAAAATAAATCCTCGTACGCATTGACATGTTTAATGTTGATCCTGACTGCAGCCATCACGTCCACTCATCGCAAGAAAAGGAAACATTAGGAACTACGTAGATGTACAACAGAGTAACAACGCAGACAACAGTGCCTTATTCACACAGTAAACTTGTTTCTTCTACAAGCGACCTCATTTAATTGTAAGAAACGCTACCGCGGGTGACGTGGCTCCATTAAAAACGCTCAGGTGCAGCTTTTTGAGGAGGAAAGCAGACTACAGTGAAGGTTCGTTCAAGCAGCTGCCAGTTCCAGCAAACTGCGCATGGGTTATCGAGTATCAGCAGCAGCTCTGCGCATGCGCAGTCTGCTGAAATCTGGCAACTGGCAGCTGCTTGAACGAACCCTGAGTGTCTACTGGTGCTGAAGCAGAGCTGCCGCCTAGCGGCTGAGCACGCAATTAATGTGCACCGATCATTCCTTTAATACCATTGATCTCTACATTACCTGGATGTTGAACTTCAGTTGTCTGAGCGTGCCAGCCATAGATGTTGATATTTAGTTTCTTGACAAATTGAAATATGGCTGCTGCGAAGTGTTTCCATGACAAGAAATTAAAATACGTTTCGATTCTATTGCCACACCAGCCTATTACATCATCTATTGGCATAAAGTCCAAAACAAAAGATAAGCAAGCGTTTCTTGTCACGTAGAAATTATTGGAAATTCGTTTGCCAGATTCAAATATGGCGGACAACACGAAATCATGAACCAAACATATGAAAGTGCCGGCACGCTATAATTCTATGCTCAGAGACCAGAGTTATACATCCAGGTTGCATAGAGATCACTGTTTAATACGTAATCTGTGGTGCACTGAATGAAGAGAAGAATAATTAACTGCAGGAGAGTCTTCAGGGTAGAACGAAGAGATGGATATTTTGTGTAATTTTATGACAAGTTTTTTTGTTTTGTTTAAGAGTCTATATTTGTTAGGCTCGCGACACCCTTGATACTACTACGCGACACCCAGTTTGGAAAGCTCTGCTCTAGATTAATGCCGTGATGGTTCCTATGAACGGGCACGGCCGATTTACTTCCCCACTCTTACCCAAAAATCCGAGCACAAGCTCTGTCTTTAATGACTACGCTGTCCTCTCACCGACGTTCTCACGTAGGACAGCCGTAGTAAGAGAGGAAGGTATTAATTGAAGCTACCGCACCTTACCGGACAGCTCATTCATCAGCAAGCAGTTCTGAGAATATTGCTCCCCTCCCCCCCCCCCTCTCCGCTCCCCTCTTCACCGTTCTGTGTGCCTCCCCCATGCTCGTCCTGCGAGGGGGCTTGCAAATTGTGCCGCTGAAGGGGAGCTCGCGACAGTCTCGCAGCTTCGCGTAACGTCGGCGCAGTGAGCGCATGTTGTGCAATACTGCGAAATGTACTGCCAACGTGTAGGGTTTTCTGACGACGTTAACACTGCGATAGCTCCCATGCGCATAGTCTGTTGTCTCATCACTGTACATTGTTTATCACCTTCCAGAAACGAAATCCGGTTGAAGTTACTATGCAAGAATGAACATCGCGAGAATAAATGGTAGTTATGAGAAAAAAATATTTAATATTTTAGCTAGAAGCGTGTAACTTATAACGTGTCGTACTCAACTGCAAATTACACCATCGTTTTGCAGTGGTTGTTACTTGAGATTTTTTACCACAGACATATTCCATCTGAACTGCTGATTTCGTTAGGAGAGCTAGTCGTGAAAAAAAAAAGTTCAACCTGGTATGCAAGATGTATGAGACAGAGGAAATACCCTCCGACTTCAAGAAGAACATCGTAATTCCAATTCCAAAGAAAGCAAGTGCAGACAAGTGTGAAAATTACAGAACTATCAGTTTAATAAGTCATGGTTGCAAAATACTAACACGAATTATTTATAGACGAATGGAAAAACTTGTGGAATCTGACCTCAGGGAAGATCAGTTTCGATTTAGGAGAAATGTAGGAACATGGGGGGGGGGGGGGGGGCAATACTCACATTACGACTTATCTTAAAAGATAGGCTAAGGAAATCTAATCTAACCTAACCTAGTGGGGTCATGTTACACGCATGGGAGAAGCAAGGTTACCTAAGAGACTCATGAGCTCGGCAGCGGAGGGTAAGAGGAGTCGAGGTAGACCAAGAAGAAAGTACTTAAGATTCGGTGAAGAATGATTTTGAAGTAAAAGGCATAACATCAGACAAGGCATCAATGTTAGCTTTGAACAAGGGATCATGGAGAAATTTTATAGAGGTACTATGCTCCAGACTGAACCCTGAAAGGTATAATCAAATGATGATGATGATGAGACTGCCGTCACAACTATGCTTACTACGGAAAGTAGGACGATACTAATCACCAGATTGCATCCATAGATCACGGTGTTTCCTTTTAATTAAATGACATAGTTCCACATGCTATTTGGAGACACGGCAGAAAAGGATGAATTGAAAACAAATTGGACAACAACGTTGTGTGGCAACCAACAATGAACTGACTTCACATACTGCAGAAGATACGACAAACAAAAGTAACTGCGCTGCTCACAACAGTTAGGGGATCAGGTGAGATATCATAGACAAAATTACATATCGAAACGTATTTTATTCAGATATTGGTTACAATTGTAATTTCTGTGTAATAAAGTACGATATTTTCCTTTCTCAACTCTTTACTTGAGGCACATATTAAGGCTTTCCCGGCGGGGTGTTGTCATCTTGGAGAATCGGGTTTCTTCCTGTAATCCGCGTCGTACTAACGCGATATTTCGATCTCGTTACTCGCGATCTTCATCAGGTGCTTCCTGAAGCTGAAGCCAGTGAGGAACGCGTCCAGTACTAATGCCTGTCTACGGTGGCTAGGCGTTCTGACATTGGTCGGCGCTGTGGGAGGCGCTCCATCCGACGTCCGCGTCGGCCACTAGCCGCAATACTAGCATTTACTGGGTGTGGCTGTTCCGCCTGCTGAGTGCGTGCTTTTTGGCTCTTGTCAGTTAAAAATTTCGTCATGTTACATTCTGTTACACCTCCAAGTTGTACTGGGCGTTTAGTCTGCTGATTGCCGTCATTTAAGCTTTCTAGTGCACTATACCGTTCCGTTACCGTAGCCGGCCGGACCTCCCTATGAGGTTCGCGCCCGCTAGCAGCGCCTGCCGCATCGCTCTCTGGCTTCTGGTGTTGGAAATGCCTTTATTCTCTATGTGACCTTCTGGTGCTTGATTTGTTGTCTGATTCAGCAGCATTTCTTCAGACAGTGTTATTTGTGCTGACTTATTCATTCTGTCATATGCAGAATTATTGACCTCACAAGTGGGCTGTTGCCTCCGTTGCGTCTTTAGGAGATCAAGTGCTGGATTCCAGGCGGAACTAAGCTGATATCCTGTGTCACGGTTGATAAGATTTTGCGTGACCTTTATTTCAATGGATTTTTTGATAACACTATCCCAGTATCTGGGAGTTTGTGTCAGAATCTTGACATCATCGTATTCATCAAATGATTTAATTCCAAACAGTGCTCCGCTATAGCTGACTTGGAAGCTTGTTTGAGTCTGGTGTGTCGTTTATGATCCTTACACCTGATGTAGACGGTCCTGGTTGTTTGGCGAGTGTATGACATACCACACTGGCATGGTATGTGGTAGGTTCCCGGCTTCTGTAGGCCCAAATCATCCTTTACACTTCGCAAGAGAGCCTTAATCTTGGGTGGTGGGCAGAATACGCTTTTAACATCATACTTGAGAAGTATTCTGCTGATTTTCGCAGATATTGGTCCGGCATATGACAAAAGGGAAACCATCTTCGTTTCTTCTTGTACTATTTCTGTCTCCTCTGGCGGAGAAACAGGGCGCAGCGCCTTCTCAATGTCTCTGGATGCATAACCATTCCCGTTGAATAAAGACTGAAGGTGTTCCAGCTCCTTTGTCAGGTTGTCTGGGTCTGAGAGACTGCGTGCCCGATGAACCAGAGTTTTGAGTACCCCAATCTTTTGCGCTGGGTGGTGGCAGCTACTGGCTTGCAGGCACTGATCGGTCTGAGTTGGTTTCCTGTAAATACTATGACCGAAAGTGCCATCTGCCTTCCTGTGGACGAGAACATCTAAGAATGAGACTTGTCCATTCTTTTCCATTTCCATAGTAAATTTTATGTTTGGGTGGCGAGAGTACGATGCGGTTTACCGGCTGAAACCCGATTCTCCAAGACTTACTTACACTGAGGCACTATGGGGCTGTCATAATAGTGAGAAAGCCGCGGTGGACTAGCCGAGCGGTCTAAAGCACCTCGCCGTGGTGGTTCGAGTCCTCCCTGGGGCATGGGTGTGTGTGTTTGTCCGTAGGTTAGTTTACCTAGGTTTAAGTAGTTTGTAAGCTACGGACTGATGACCACGCAGTTTGGTCCGATAGATTTACAGATATTTGAAGATTTTGAATAGTGAGAAAGTCATTCTCATTTCCTTCTAATATGGTGCGTGAAATCCTCGGACGACCAGTGCAGTTGCACACCTGCGTGGCACAGGCGGTGTGAGGTTATCAACCAGCTCTTGAGTGATATTTGGACATTCTTCCATGTGTGCAATGTCCAGCCTTGCACCATTGTGGGAAGTGCTGGTCTGGCTTCAATGCGTCTAACAAGTGCTCAATCGGGTTTAAGTCTGGTGAACCAGGTGGCCTCTCCATTCGTTCAATTTTCTCAGCTACAAGCATATTGTCCACCAATGCAAGTCTGTGGGGACGAGCGTTATCGTCCACCAGAAGGAAACCATCTCCTATGGCACCAGCGTAGGGCACAACAACAGATCAAAGGATCTCGTCTCTATACCTCTGAGTAGTCAAAGCACCACTCTGAATGACTTAGAGGTCCGTACGTCCGTCAATACTGACTCCTGCCCACATCATTCATTCACCACGGTGATGTGGTGATGTTTCCTGTACATAAGCAAGATTATTCTCTCTCTAGATGAGGGAACGACGATTGTCCGTTTGAGCTGAAAAATTGGCTCATCTATGACCTGATGTTCCTCCGCCTAGTTTCTGTGGGCTAAAAGATGTAGTGGGTTTAATAGGACACACACCATAGGCCTCCGTGCATAGAGGCCACTTTCCCGAAGGCGATTTCGGACTGTTTGTGTTGATATTGTGCGTCCTGTTGCTACCTGGAGGGTGCGTTGCATCCGAGTTGCATTCAGCCTTCTGTCGCGACGAGCTGTTAACCAAATTCAAAATGTTCAAATGTCTATAAATTTATCGGACCAAACTGCGTGGTCATCAGACCGTAGCTTACAAACTACTTAAACCTAGGCAAACTAACCTACGGACAAACACACACACCCAGGCCCCAGGGAGGACTCCACGGCGAGCAACCGAGCGCTCCGCAGCGAGACGCTTTATACCGCTCGGCTACTCCACCGCGGCGGCTTTTAACCGTGGATGACTTTGGCCTAACCTATGGTGACCAGATTTCCAAAATCAAAATACGGGACACAAATTAGAAGCTGAACTGAAGAGACATTTTGTGAAACGTTTCGTAAATACTGTATCAGTAAAAGAGATTTGAGTTCAAACAGTTTGTCCAGGCAGCAGCTACAGACTCGCACTTAAAAAAGCGTAAAAATACTTTGCGTTGTTAATGGTGTAAATATTATATTGTTATCACATGCAAACGCATTATGTCACTTTTACATAACGACTTTTTTCATTAGGGCTGAAAGCTGTTATTATGTAAACAGGTTACTTATTTCTCACTCTCTACTATATTTTTCAGAAGAATTCGTGTCGTTTCGGAGTATGATAATTTGAAATACAGTTTTGTGAAAAACAAGAGGTTTTAGTATTGAAAGTGTTAAGGATACAATTATAACTAAGACTCATGTTTAGGATGCTTCATATGCTATTTTCATCAGCCCATAAAGCAATGGCATCAGATAGACACTGTCCAAAGGTAATCAAGAGCTGCAAACTTTGCAGCAGATATAACGAAATGAAATAAGTTGAAAGAAATATTTTTCACCAAGACAGTATTTCTAAATTCGAGCTTCACCACTTCACATACATTTTTAACATTGTTCAGTTGGTGCACTCCATTGACTTGAGGGAACAGTTAAGTATGTTTCGTTGCTTGTAAACAAAACAAAACTTCCTCAGTAATAAGACGCTTACTTGAGATATTATGACACCATTCTCGCGTTTTGAAACAAAATATATGAAACTTTATGGCGATGTTTTGGTCTAAAGAGCTAGGCCGTGTGTGTTGGACAGTCTGACCGACCTCCACTGTCGACCGAAAAAGTGCTTCTATTCAACGTGAAAATAATTTCTCGCTTTTCGGAAATGAAAACTTGGCTTCATTCCTTTTGGTACTTATATGAAAAAGTAACGCAAATGGTGACTCTTAATTAATCTAAAACAACAGATATGAATGCTATGCCCTGAAGTAATAACCAGTACACACCTTTTTGTGTCCCAACTTCGTCGCCGCTTTTGTGTCCCAGCCTCGTCGTAGGTGTCGGTGGCCGAGTGGAATAAGACCGACACAGGAATAAGGATAGCACGCTGGTGCAGGTACGGAGGGGAGCAGCCAGAAACTATAAACACTAGAGTAAATTAGAAAGAGATATATATTGCACAGAATGTAACAATACTTAACTTTGACATAGTACTGCAGAATGTTGATACATAGTTGTTAGAGGCCTGCCTAGTGCCTGTACGATAGCAAAGTCATCACTGGTGCCTATCTGATTACGAAGGTCCTAACTGGTTGCTATCTCAGTCCCAAGTGACCGGTGTCTTTCCGTGGTGGCCACGAGCGGGGTTGCAGCAGAGGGCGCTCGTGGCTGTCGTCGTGAGAACGCCGCGCCGTGCGTGCATGGCGGCGCGCGGCGAAAGCAGGTGGCGCGCACTTTGTACTTGTGCGACACCACACACCTACTCGCCATGTGAAAGCATTACATAGTACCAAACAATGAACTTCATAAATCGTTCCTAGTACACTTTGCTTGACTCGAAAAATGCACTTTTCTTTATCCTCTGGCTAACATCACATATAGAGTTTTCGGCTTTATTGTTTGCATATATTACTGAAAAGCACAACGTTTCGAAAATACGGTTTGTTTTACCGGAACAACGGGATAATTAAGCTAAATAAGGGACGATCCCGTAAAATACGGGACGTCTGCTCACCCTAGCCTAGCCTTCTTTTAACGGTTCCTGTTGTCAGAAACCTTCCTATGGCTCTCCATGCCATAGCTTCGGGTAAGTCACGTTGTTGTTGCATTGCACTACCTGCTCACTATACTATCTGAAACCAATTGTTTGTGTAATTAGTTTGGCAGAGTAAACACAAGTCAACATCACCCTCCTCTACAGTAACTTTATTATTACCACTATCTCGGTTACCGTAATGTTGATACCTGTACTCCGTAGAACGAACAGAAAACCGTCGAACCATTTTAGTTCATTCTGCCGATGACAGTACTTCAGAAGCTAGGTATCTAAACTGATCCCCTAATTGTTTTGACCAGTATAATATGATGAAAACTACATTATTAGTACACTGCCAAACGTAGAAATTAGTACCTTCTTAGAATTTTCCATTTCACTCAATATTTATTGTTGAAACACTGTGTATTCGGCGTGTGAATTGATTTAATTTCCTGATCAGTAGGATCTGAGGTATCAGGTATCGACCCATGCTCAAACACCCACATCAGTAAGTGGTGTACCTTCCACAGGCGGCAATGCATACGCTGATTCTGGCATCCAATCGATCATAAAGATAGCGAATACTGTCTTTCGATATAACTGGACTACCTTTACGGATAACGTTACAACCGTTATCACTACATCTACTGTCTCCCCCTGGTGTCATCCGCCCTCATCGCATTAAAATCGACGTCCTCTTTCCTGCTGTACTGCTTTTTTCCTCGGCAGTGTATGAATGATAACAAATGAGTCCCGAAATTAAAAAAAAAAAATAAAATGCAACTATCGAGGCAATGCAGAGTGCCCCAGATGAGGAAGATATGAATATCGCTGTTGTAGAGGAAGCTGTGTTGCAGAGTCCTACAAACAGAGAGTACCTCAAAAATCAGTGTGCCGGTCGCGGTGGCCGAGGACACTGAGGCGCTCCAGTCACGGTCTGCACGGCCACTACGGTCGGGGGTTCGAATCCCCCCTCGGGCATGGATATTTGTGCCGTCCTTAGTTGTAAGTAGTTCATAAGTAGTTTGTAAGTTTAGGGACTGATGACCCCGTAGTTACGTCCCATAGACTCTACAAACATTTGAACATTTTCAAAAATCAGTGTGGCGCATCATGAAACACGAACCTGGCTCAACAAAATTGACTTTACTGTAACACTGGCGCAGAAACATAAGCGGGTGGAATGCTGACAAAGTTGAAATGACGAATATCTTGCTATATATTCTGAATGTAATGGTTCAAATGTTTGTATAGTTATGAGATCTAACTGCAATGGCCATCTGTCCCTGAACTAACAAACTACTTTAACTTATCCCGTGTGTTACCACTGTGCCACATCGTTCTATGAGAGGGGGGTGATAACAACAGAGGATCAGCCAAGTATACACGAATATTAAATTCAGACCTGTTCTGCAATTCAATTCAATTAACTCTGTACAATTGGTGTTTGTTGTCTACCTCCTCCGGGGTTTGAGTGACCTGCTTTCCACAGACCCATACGGTACACAGTAGAATGTTCTTGACATACTTTCTATTTTTATGCACGCCATTGTCATCAAGATCAATATGATCACAAGCAAATTCGGAACGTTAATTCACCTTATCATAAATGAACAGCTCCGTCACTGTTATTTTCGAAATAAGTTTTAGATCCACAATTTATGCCTGGCAGTATATTTTTTATATGATTAGTTTTTTTCCTATACATATTTCTATTTTGTTAATTAATTTTTCATGTTTTATAAAAGCTAAGCAATTCTTTTCAAGGAAAGCTATTTAACCACAGCCTCAGGAGATATTTCATTTAATTCTTCTTTTACTGAGTGGACAAATGATTGTTTTTGATTTGATGATACTGCAAAGATGGGCATCACAGTTCCTTAAACGTGAAAGGTCCAAATGAAGTTGTTCCACAGAAGGCGAAATTAAGTTTTCGGCTGTCTCTTAGCGTAGCCAATTTCTCGATATTCTACACATCTGAATAAATTTCACAACATTCCAGCTTTGTAAAACATGCAAAACATCACACAGAGTGAAACTGAATAAGCTGCAGTGGGTAGCACAAGCTAATGTTTCCAATACCCTAGATTTGTTACCATACGCCACACAAATTTTCAAACGACGAATACGTGCAAAGTAACTGCATCGTTTGTTATATTAGCATCCTAAGAGAGTTTGGAATAACAAATATTGCTAGTGAATGGCAGTAGATTTACTGATCGAATATCAAGAGTAGAGGTTTAGTATAAATGTATTTTATTGATTTCGAATAAATAGACAAATAAAATGCACGCATCAAGTAAAATTGTTTTACGAGCACTAATATGTTTACATTGTTTGCTAACTAGCATTTAAAAATGAATGATTGTGGAATAATTTTCTACGCCAGTTTCGTATTAAATTGCAATTTTGTTTACGTCCCTTATGTTATGTTATTAAAATTCTGACATCGAATATAGATTGAAATTTTAGGAAGTACTTTCTCAGGGTAATTTGTCTGGAATGTGGCCTTGTATTGAAGTGAAACACGGATGATAAACAGTTCAGACAAGGGAAAACAGAAGCTTCTGAAATGAGGTGCTGCAGATGAAAGTTTCACCAGGCGGAGTTGGTAAATAAGTTCCCCTGTCGACTGTGGGTAGAGTTTTGTATGAAAGGAAAAATCTAGAATGAGACATTATAAGACAAGACATATCTTTATTTTTCTAAATAATTTCAAAGTACATTTAGACATTTATAATCTTCAAAAAAGGCGTCCAGAAAACAGTGCGTTGCATAAGGAAGAAGCGATGAACGGCTATGGAGTGGAAACATCCATCATCACCTGTCCAAAAGCAGTTCAAGAGCACTCCGTCTACAGGAAAAGTACTACTCACCGGCCGGCCGCGGTGGCCGAGGGGACTAAGGCGCTCCAGTCACGGTTTGCACGTCCACTACGGTCGGGGGTTCGAATCCCCCCTCGGGCATGGATATTTGTGCCGTCCTAGTTCGTAAGTAGTTCATAAGTAGTTTGTAAGTTTAGGGACTGATGACCCCGTAGTTAAGTCCCATAGACTATACAAACATTTGAACTACTCACCGTTTTCTGCGACGCTCGAGGAGTTTTGTTGTTGGACTTTTTGGAGGATGCAACCATCAATGCTGTGCGGTACTGTGCCACTCTAGCGAAATTGAAAGAGATGATTCGGAAAAAGCGGCCTAGCCTTCTCTGACGTTATGCTGTTGGATGACAATGCGAGACCACACTCGTCGACAGCAACGCAAAACCATATTGCAACTCTTGGTTGGGAGCACCTACACCATCCGCCATACAGTCCTGATCTCGCACCAAGTGACATCCATCTGTTTCCAACTTTGAAGAAGACTCTTTGGAAGCAATGCTGACGTCAAACAAGCCATTCAACGCTTCTTCCGTACGCAACGCCCTGATTTTTTTCCTGGACGGCTTTTTGAAGCTTATAAAGCGGTATGACAAATGTCTCAACGTACTTGGAAATTCTTAGAAAAATAAAGATATGTCTTATCTTTAATGTCGCATTCTATGTTTTTTCTTTCATACTCAACTCTGACCACAGTCGATAGGGGAAACCTATTTTCCAACTCCCCCTCGTAGATTAGACGGGAAGATCCATTTAACCAATGAGAAGTTCTGAGTCGAAGGGGGGAGGAAAGAAAATTGTGGCATAACGTGACTAAAGATAGCGTTTAGTTGATAGGACACATTCTGAGACCTCAAGGGATCACCAATTTAGTATTAGGGAGAAGTATCGGAGGGAATGAAGAGGCTTGCACAAAACACAGTCGCATGGAGAACTGCATCAAACCAGTCTTCACACCACACAGGCAACAACACGTATAAGTACTTGTACACCGAATATTATTGTTGACCTGGCAATTGCACTGAAATTAGTCTCAAACTGCATTAAACAGAGAGGTTTTTTTGTACTTTTGGCGTTCATAATTCGGTTTCCTTGTGTAGCGGTAGTTTTATGCGTTAGTATTTGAAGTATTGGGAGTATATTTGGATTCTGTCTAGAATAAGAGATCACATACTCCAAGGTGTCCGCGACCTTTTCTGTAATAATGCACCTGAGGGCTCCCTTAAAACAGCAGTGAGTCTACACCTGAGATCAAGTCGAGAGCTCCGAATTTCTTGTGACTTTTAAAGGTAGGTTAATGATCTCACATTGGCACCAAATTTAACCTTAATTCTGCCCAATGCTATTTCTGATGCGTCATATACAATGGAAAGGTTATTATGTCTCTTCTTCCCCACGTTTCACCCCTTCGCTTGATCCTCTGTAATGAAAGTCAGGACTGTGATATAAAGCGCTGAAATCAAACGGGGTTTATGGGTGACTGAGGAAAACATTTCAAACGGGTTGCTCAGAATCGACACGGAATGGTCTCGGGTGAGGCATAAACGACGTGAACTACACCACCTCTTCCCTTGCAGAATTGATTCCCGTCACATTTTGCAGTCGAAAACTGCACCGTGCATTGAGCAACATGGTGACGTTCTAGAAAACTTCCGATACTGCTGACCGCTTCTGAGCTATTTAACCTGTCTGAGAACAACGTGGAGTTGTAACATCTACATCTACATGGGATACTCTGTAAATCACATTTAAGTGCCTGGCAGACCGTTCATCGAACCACCATTATACTATTTATCTCCCATTCCATTCTCGAATAGCGCGCGGGAAGAAAGAACACTTGAATCTCTCCGTTCGAGCTCTGATTTCTACCTATGTAAGTGGGAGTCAACAATATATTTTCGCATTCGGAGGAGAATGTTGGTGATTGTAGTTTCGTAACTAGCCCACGCCGCAGCGATAAGCGCCGTAGTTGTAATGATTCCCATCCCAGATCCTGTACCATTTCCGCAACGTTGTCTCCCCTGTATCGTGACAACACGAAACGACCTGCCCTTCTCTGGACTCTTTCGATGTCTTCCGTCAAACCCACCTGATAGGGATCCCACACTGGGCAGCAATACTCCAAAAATGGACGGACAAGCGTAGTGTATGCAGTTTCTTTTGTAGTTCAGTTGCATCTTTTAAGGGTTCTGCCAATAAAACGCAGTCTCTGGTTCGCCGTTCCCACGACATTATCTACGTGTTCTTTCCAGTTTAAGTATTTTGTGGAGTTTACGGCCTTCACTTTTGATTGATTTATCATGTAAACAAAGTTTAACGGATTTCTTTTCGTACTCATGTGGGCGACTTCACACTTCTCATTATTTAGAGTCAATTGCCAAAGTTTACACCATAGTGATATCTTATTCAGATCGTTCTGCAGTTGGTTTTGATTTTCAGATGATTTTACTAGACGGTAAATGACGGCGTCATCTGGAAAACACTTTGGGGTGTAGGGCAACTGCAGTTTTTTGCTCTAGTATTTAAAGCGGCATCACTAGAGACCTTTGAAAACCATTCGACAAAATCTGAATGTGAACCAAAGCAGATAAAAGTGTTAATGTTTTCACCCTTCTGGACGGAGGGAGGGGGGTGGGACCTGCAAGAATGACATATGCATGAACAAAATGGCAAAGTGTCATTCTGAGGCTCACCAGTTTGGCAACATTGTTGATGCTGCAGCTGTACCCTAAAGAAATTCATGTATGGTATGTGGAGCCCCATAATTCTAGAAGCGGAGGATGTTGGCGCCGACTGTTGTGCAGGCGGGTAAGCCAGTTGGCATATTGTTGTAGTACGGAGCAATCAGTCCGAAGAGCTCATTGATCACATCGCGGAAATTTTTCTAAGACGGAGATCGTATGCACGCAAGTACAGGGTTAGCAAGTGCAAATGGTTTACTCAATCGAATGTGTAGTTAGCTATACCTGATGATGTTAATTGCATTTTGAAGATAGTAGACGATGTCAAATTTTTTCCCTGATATGAGTAACAGTGTCAGCTCCAGTAACTCAATATACAGCGTCACTGACCACGACGCAGGGGGTCCAGGTTCGATTTCCTGCAGGGGGCTGGGCGTTGTATTGTCACCATTTTCATCATCACCGCCAAGCAAGTCGCCAAAGTGGCGTCAAGTAAAAAGACTTGCAATAGACGGCCGAACAATCTCAGAAAGTATCCCCCGGACAAAAATGACATACGATCACTTCATTTCAGTAACAGCTGTGCAAACAATCAATGATGATATAAACTTTGTTTTAATTAAGTTCTCTTCACAAACATTTCTGAGCTAAAATTGAAAACTATAGCACTCATTGAGAGAAGCGGAAGAGATCTGTAGGCACATGGGCACGGTTATGTAAGACACATGTACTGGGTGATCAAAAATTCAGTATAAATTTGAAAACTTAATAAATCGCTGAATAATGTAGATAGAGAGGTAAAAATTGATACACATACTTAGAATGACATGGGTTTTTATTATAACCTAAAAAAAAGAAGCATTGCTAGACATGTGAAAGGTCTCTTGCAGACGTCGTTTGGTGATGACCGTGTGCTCAGCCGCCACTTTCGTCCTGCTTGGCCTCCCAGGTCCCCAGACCTCAGTCCGTGTGATTATTGGCTTTGGGGTTACCTTAAGTCACAAGTGTACAGTGATGGACCGACATCTCTAGGTATGCTGAAAGACAACATCCGGACATGCTTTACAGTGCTGTTCACAACATTATTCCTCGACTACAGCTATTGTTGAGATATCATGGTGAATATATTGAGCATTTCGTGTAAAGATCATCATCTTTGCTTTGTCTTAATTTGTTATGCTAATTATTTATTTTCTGATCAGATGAAGCGCCATCTGTCGGGCATTTTTTGAACTTTTTTTTTTGTTCTAATAATAGCCCATGTCATTCCAAGCATGTGTGTCAATTTTTACTTCTCTACATTATTCCGTGATTTATTAAGTTTTCAAATTTATACTGACTTTTTGATCACCCGGTACCTCGGGCATATGATCTCGGATAGAAGCGTTTTCTTTTTTTCCTTGCCGTATTAAACTGAATAATTAAGGCCGTTGGATTAAAAAGCGAGTGGAATCCTGCACCGTGCACATTTGTTGAGCACTTTCAATTCACAGATATCCGCAACCATTCAGCCGACTAAAGCTCGATTCCTGGCGTAATGCCTGAAGCCAGGCAACTCTTTCTACATGGCGGACGTTTGCTTGCCTACAGACTGGCGCTCCATCACGAATCGAACGCTTCTCAGCTCTTTGGTTCTCGAAATCACTGAGCTGAAAGTACTCAACAAAGGTGCACAGGTAGCTCCAAGGGTACCCTGAAATGGGAGATTTTAGAGGGACCCTTGGCCATTTAATTCTTGTGTTTCAATATTATACACCACAAGTGACAAAACTAAAGTGCCGAAAAAGCAGAGATACCCTTTGCTACTTTTGATAACACCTGAATTTTATCAAATGGTTTTGAGATCATATTGTATTCAGCAGGTTTGCACCTCCATGATGATATAAGAGATGGGTTGAATTGTTCAAGTATCAGCACGTCAAACGTCGTCAAGCAGCGTCGTGTCGGGGCACATATTTTATAGTGGTGCCTCTGAACTAATGTCTGATTTGATCTCTAGTCAGTTATGTTTATACAATTGGCTCTTAAACTTTTATATGCATGACACTGTATTGTATTAGTATGTAAATGTGGACTGTAATTATATATATTAGTGACATCCACATTTGCACAGGTGGAATTTATCTCCTATATCTATAAAAACGATGTGCATATGTATTTTATTCGTTACTATGTTCTATGTAACATGATTAAAATAATGCATACTATGCTTATACAATCATCAGTATGTTCAATCAATATTTACATACTAATATCAGTGTAACCTGCATTTTATAGTTTAAAGGCTAATTGTATAAATACCGCTGTCCGGAATTCAAATCTGACATTAGTTCAGAAATTAAAATTTGATCAGGTCTTCGCTCTTTTGTATAATGCTAAACCTAGATCTACCAAAGCTGGTTAAACGTTGATCTGAGTCAGCATGGTAGATGCTTGGCAATACCAGTAAAATTGGCTATCGACATGATTATTGCGCTTTGACAGCAGATATTAATCGATACACAATATATGAAATTGAAACTTTCATCTTGTAAAGATGGATGGAACGAAATAGGAAAAAGAGCTACATTGGAATTTCTCCCAACACAAAAAGGATGTACTTCTATCATATTGGGGTGATATAATGACACAATAGAAAGGATAAAAATGGATAAAGTTACTATGACCTAGAAAGTACAGGTACTGAGGCAAGTTTCAGTCGATTTTCATTTGCACAAAATCAAACAGAGTTTTGTGTTATGAAAATATTAAGAAAAGGACCATGAAAGTACTTGCACATGATTCTTTTGCAATTATTATAGTACATTTCGTTTTTCAGTAAGCCTCTCATTTCATAAACAAATAATATGAAATAGTTCTGTGTCCAAACAGTAGCTTAGAAAGCTCCGAAAGCAGACAGATTTTGTAAGTACTGTAATGGTGTGTTATGATATGGTAGTGTTGTTCCAATTTTTTGACCAATGCAGTAAAGGCAAGTGTTGATAAGGGAGAAAAATGCAGCATGTAAGTAGATTCGAACCTGAAAACCTTTATATCAGAGTCTACAACACAACCACTTACCCACCATCATGTCTGCCTATTGCACACTTGTTAACAGTACATCCATAAAAGCATAGTTGTGGTTTAATCATCAAAGTGCATAAAGTTGTCCTCACACAATGTGGTCGGAAGTAAAAAGTTATTATGAACAACACAGGTACTGCTACTCCAGATGAGATAGTAGATATGAAAATTTGGATTGTTATTGAGTGCCATCATAATTCATAAACTTATCTGTTCACTGCAAATACTCATCGCAAACAGTCACAAGAGCAACAGCACAATAGTTACAGAAAAATGGCTGGGGGGTAGGGGGCGGGGGGGGGGGGCGCTACTGTTGTTCCAAATGCTAGATGTAAACTATTACATATATGTTAATAAATATCTTGATCCAATCACTATCAAACTTCACAGGATCACCTGCTGGGCTAATCTGTAGATTTCATCACAATTGCTCCAGCCATCTTGGAGTCTACAGGGAACATACACACACACACACACACACACACACACACACACACATTTGGCGGAGAGGGGGAGGAGGTCTGTTCTTTCAGACATTTCAAAGAGAACAGTGACAATGTAGAGTTAATTAACTGAACTAATTGTTGTTGTTAGTCATTCATCTAATTCAAAGTCTGGATAATTAAATGTATTAGGTAAATGATCACCTTGTGATGGTGCAGCTCCTGTGCCTTCCGTGCTTGTTGTATTAGACGTGAGGTTAAATGCGCCTTATGCAAGACATCTGGTTTTGTTTTAACACCCAAACATGTTTCGGCCCTTATTGTGACATCATCTGTGGGTTTTTGCCTTTTATTTTTTTTATGTCATTTGCATCTGCTTTAATTAAGGAATGACAAGTTTTCACAGCTTGTTATTATGTTTCATGGAGTTCAGAGTGCTTTTTGTTGTGTACAGGCCGTTTGTTGTGAATAGTGCCAGTTCACAACAAAAAACACACTTAACGTAATAAAACAAAAGAACACGCCACAAGCAGGTGAGCAGCAACACCCCAGCTCGAATATGTCAAGCTGTGAAAACTTGTCATTCCCCAATTAAAGCAGATGCAATCCTGCGAATGACATAAAATAAAATGCAAAAACCAGTGGAAGATGGCACAATAAGTACCAAAAAATGTTTGGGTGTTAAAACAAAACGAGGTGTCTTGCATAAGGTGGATTTAACCACACACGTATTAAGTAATTTTTGTTTTTCTAAATCTAGAAAAATACACTTTGTAGCCCACATGTGGCTACCTTTCTGGCAAAGAATGCAGGACTGAGCTGTGATTCCAAGGGAAGTCAATCAGACATGCAATCTTTTCTTAGTTAATAGTGAGTTCATATTACAAATAATAACTCATCATGTCATTTACCAAGAGTGATAAGACATCTAATGTGGCACTTATTGTAATGAAATTTAATTTACAAATGTTAATGATTGTATGATCTCAAATAATATGTTTCTATTATTTGTTGAATGATGGTTTACATCTGGACTGAGTGCCAAGTGGAGTCATGTTCTCTAGTCCTCTCTTGTGGTACCCCATTCTGTATAGTACTATAAATGAACTGCAGAGGGTTGAAAGGTCCTGAGATTCAGCTATGCTGTGTTCGTTGCATACAGTCAGGTGCAGTCTACACATTGGAATTTGTTGTACCACTGAACTTCTCATATTATATTCAGTTTTGTTGCTGGTAAGCCAGTGTAAGTGCTTGAATCTGTCTAATTTTATATTTATGGTTTATTTGTGAGTTATAAGTAGGAGCAAGCTATATATTAGTTAACTCTTCAAGAAATATGGGGTTTTGGAATCTTAACTGTACACCATTATTTGGCACAGAATGCTCCTCTGGTCTACAACTTGAGTTGCCTAAGCATATCTATTATGCTTCTCTCTTTACTAAATTAACCTGTAACAAAATGTGCCACTCTTCTTTGTATCTCAGTCAGTCCTATCATGAATGGATCCCAGTATGATGAACAATATTCAAGTATTGGTCAAATGAGTGCTAGTGACCTACTTCCTTTGTTGATTGACTACATTCTTCTAGCAAGTCTCATTCTAGCATCTGCCTTATGTGTGTTACCTGTAAGTGGTTATTTCACTTCAAATATCTCAGTATACATAATGTGAGTTATTTAATGGAAGTCACCTTTGCAGTGACTGGATTGCAATTGTGTAATATTATAATATACAGACGTATCTGCTATTCATTATGGTAATACTTTAATAATGGAAAAGTAAGTGAGTCTACAGTTTAAAATCTCATAAACAGCACAGCACGGTAATAGAGCACAAGCTAGTATTGTTTGGGTCAAGAATGAGGAAAGACACTGGCCAAACCCTTTCAAAGGAACCATCCTGATATTTGATCAGTGATCAATGATTTAGGGAAATTATAGAAAACATAAATTTCATTGGTCAAAGGTGGATTTAAACCACTGCCGTCCGAAAAGTTAGTTCATACTGTAATAAAGGCTTTTTTGACTATGCATTCAGAATATTTTACATATGCTTATACCAATTACCACTATGCACCATCAGATGATCATGTGCAGGTCATACTACACTTTTTTAGAATAGTGTAGCATTACAACTTCTCTATTTGCAACAGAATTATTCACAAAAAGCCTCTTAGAACTTCTACCATTAGCTATATATTTAGACTAGGAATATATTCCATGGGCTGTCAGGGGCATTTTTTTCTGGTGTTGCTATTAATTTTAGTATTGCAGCATGTAGCTGGATGTATTTTATGACACTCCCAGTAATGTTTTATTTCCTTTTACATTTCTGCTATAGCAACTGAGTAGTGATGCTATATGGTTGTAGCAGTCAGCATGGGGGCAGAATAGTGCACTTGCTGCTGGAATCCTCAAATGTGTTTTATTCCACTAGACCATTGAACAGACATCTGAAATTTTGCTTTAAAAATAGTTAACTAAATGATACTTTCTTTCATCACCAGGCTTTGCAAGAAAGATGAGTTTTGAGCTAACTCCACATATACAATGCAAATACAAAATTGCAAATACATGTTCAAGCCTACACAGTATTATGGAAAGTAATAGTGCTGTAACACTTTCTTGGGACATCTCTAAAAGTAACTTTAATGTCTGTATACTTACCTGCTTAGAATGAAGGGCTGTGTTCCCTTTGTTTGAAACTCTTCAATTCAGCCACACATTTGTCTTTCCCATTTATTGGTTTCACTATTATTACTTTTTTTGTATGTAGCAGTTTATCATCCCCCCCTCCCCTTTGCTTAGATTTTTCTCCACATTTGTCAAAACGGCTACTTGTCTTTATATTTATGATTTTTTTGTCAACAATCAAATTCAGATTAATGACATTCATATCACCATTGAAAAATAAGAGCTGAAATCTTCACCAAGAATAACTACAGATATTTTGAACAAAGTCCTTCCAGTGAGACTGTTCATCCGTCCTCTATAAACTTAAATACTAATCAACTGATTACTCTACTGGTTTTCTCCAATGGATGGTTTAAGAATTAATTCTTAAAGATGGGTGACAGTGGGTGAATGTGGAGAGCAAAAATCTGTGAAATACAACAATAAATAATGTTAGGAAAAGCTATACAATACTTGTATTGTTCCGTTCAGACTTTAACTATAATCTGCTACCTCTGGATGCCCTTGATAGGCTTAATGCTCAAAGAGAAACAGAAATGTCTTGTCACAGATTCCGATTTTAAGGTCTGCAATAAAGCATTTTGCTTTAAACTGCAGCTAACTGCTGCTTTGACTGAAAGAACAAAAGCCTGTTGTATTTGTCTATATGAATACAGACAGACTGGTGAGTCAGAACACAGAGTTAATCATGGAATGTGTGGGGTCTCTGATCAGCTAGTACGTGACCGAAGTCCATGCAGCAATGCATGACTGTGATGTCACTGCATCACGAGTATCTAAAACAAGGGTAAGGTACAACCGCTAGTGGGGAAATGCAACCCCTGTCTCAGTCATCTCCTGGTGTAATACTTTGAATAGTTAGAGTTGTAACAGAGCATGTTCAGACTGAGATTTTAGTCCATCGACCACGGGTCAGAAAAAATAGGCTGTTGTATTTGAGGGAAGTGTGTGCAGTAGCAGCAAATAATTAATGGTGGAATTCCAAGCAGGAATGCCAAAAGTGAACTGTCATTTAAACTAATTTGAACTGATTGCTTTCACCCAGTATAACCACTGAGTTCTATGTTCCTACATACCCATCTTAGGTAGTAGAACTATTTCAGAGTGGAGTCCAGTGGCCCACATGAATGTCGTCCACTGATTCCAGTAACTGAGGTAAGACCTTGTTTGCTATTTAAATCTATGAATCTTTTTCCTTTATTAGAAATATGGTAATTATAAAGACAACAGGTGGTAAAAGTGACTTTTAAATTTAGTATCCACCTTCAGAATCTATATATATGATTTTTCATTTGGAATATTTAACCAAAGTGAAAGGTGTCTATTACAGATCTGCAACTGTTTCAAGACAGCTGTAAAAACGGGTAATATCAGAATGTTTAAAACTAACAAAATCAAATGTATGAGACCCAATTAATGATTTTATCAAAAAATAAAATTTACTTCTTAGATTTCAACAACTTTTCTACAAAAATATATAAAATTAACAACATAAAAAGGAAAGGTTATAGTTAATTGTCTAAAAAATCTCACTTAAATTTAATCCAGGAATCTGACTAACGTGTGTTTAGTTTTCATCCTTCTCCTATATTTAAGAATAGAAGAGATGTGAATTTCCATGTCCAGTTCTTTTACATTTACCACAATAAATACATCATGGACAAAAGCTGTCATGTACAAAAAGAGTATGAGTAATCCAGAAGATACTTTCCTTACAGCCACCATTAATTTTCTTTTTTGTCATAATATATGACATCTGTGGCTATAAACTCATGAAAGTACTTCCTAAGATCCAATAAAAAGAACTCTTGTATCTTATCAGCTACATAGACCAAATACAAAAGTCACTGACCATAGCTGCCATAATACTTACTGAACATTAATGTGATTTGTTATGTGCAAAAAGCAATGAGTTCATATTGATTTGTTGACATATTACAGTGATGAAAAAAATAACAAAAAACAATGGATATTGATTGTCTGTGAACTTTTGATTGCTGTGTACATTGTAATCAGCACTCACTTCTATAACAACTGATGTCAGTCTCCAATGTAACTTATTTCCATTAACAACTTTCCATGATCCAGGAACTAATTATCTCTGTGGCAGCAAAACAAAGAGTAAAAGCTCTTTGATTCTATTTTAACAATTACTTATTTGTACTGATCTGAAGGCAAGAGGTCAAAGCTAGCATCATGCAGATTCATGCATTGCAGGATGTCATCACTGAAGTGTCATTTATATCTGAAGGAATCTGTTGATCTTGAGAGTGACAATTACAACTTTTTAAGACAATGGGCTGAATGTAAAGGTGCTGAAGAATATGCTGTCTGTTTACATTTCTTGTCTGGTAAGTTATACATAATTCATTTGACTTACTGTGAAGTCAAAATATAGAATCAAAGCAAGTACATGGCGATTTTTGTTATTAATGCAAAAATACTTCATTATATATAAACACCATAGTAGACTAACAATGATAAAATTTCAAACAATTAAGTGTAACAGATTCATCTCACAAAAGTCACTGACTGACATTAACAAAAACTAAAAGACAAGCTGAAAATCCAATACAATGAAAGTCATATTTCACATAAATAACAAAATACATGTAGGCCTATAGAGCTGATCTTACTGAACAATGGGTAATTTTTTTATGATAAAATGCCGACTCTGCATGATGCCATGTGGTATTTTGAATTTACATTCCATCATAAGCTGGTCCACCACCACCTTCTGGTACCACCCAATTGATGTTTTGACTTGGGTCTTTAATGTCACATGTTTTGCAGTGGATGCAATTTTGTGCATTTATCTGCAGTCTCTGTCCTGTGCCATCTTCAAGTGGAACAAATTCATACACTCCTGGAAGAGAAGAAATTTTGCCACATTAAAAACTTATATAGGAAGAATTACATATCAACTCAAGCAAAGAAGACAGTAAACCACTTTTACCAAGATCTGAAAAAAATAGGAAGCTATTAGAGGAATAGCTCATTAGCAGCTAAGTTGATGAATTATTTCGTTATAAGAGAATGTAAATCCCAGTTCATATCATTCAGCATTCATTTTATATTCCAGGTATTACAGTCAAAAAATTTCTTCAAATTTACATTTGCTATGCGTGTATGTTTGTCTTCCTTCAACCCATCCTTAAGTTTGGCCATGACATCATTATTTTCTTCCATGTTTGCAAATTTCTCTGAAATTCAAGCTGAACTTCCCTGAGGTAACTTCTACCACTTTTCCCATTTATTTGTAAATAATTCAGATCAGTATTTTGGGACTGTGACTCATTGAACTGAAGGATGCAAAGGGATTAATCAAATTAGCTACCAGTGCACATTGATTTCAAATCAATGGAGAAAGTAGAAAAATTATGCTGGAACACGATTTGAATGAGTATCCTCTGTGAACCAATATGCCACACAGACATTGTGGTCAACACACCTGTACAGACCAACCAAGCACACTTGACCTAAATTTTAGACTGATTCACACACTACTGATGTAGTGTCCTGCCCATTTACTCATTACTCATGGCATATTTCCATATGTGTATTTTCACTGAAGGAGAATTCACTGACTGTCTTTGGATGAGAGACTATTGATCCATTACCTTATGCATCACCACATGGAATCAGGAAAATGTTGAACCACACACTACACTCATTGTTCTAGACTACTTCATTGTTCATTTAATTGCATTGCTGTCGTTGTCTCTCTGTTCTCCCAGTCTACCATAAACATCTTGTGGATAATTGTGGAATGACTAGCCTGGGATACACCACCCACTGCTACACAAGATAAACTTATGCAATATTTGGGGACAGGATGGACTGCTAAACCCGAACAACACACCCAGAGTCTCTTTGATTGAATATCGAGGCATGCTGTAGTGGTTGTAGCGAACAACAATGGCAGCACTCAATAATGATATCGTCATCTTCTTCACTTCACATGGGGCCGTAACTTTGTAGAACATGTTATCTTCAAAATTTGGCTGTGATTAATATGGTTTTTCTTGGTGTTACATTTTGGATGGCTAAAAAGGTATATCAGATTACCTCATCTATGTTATGCCTATAGCCATGCTGCAGTGGACACACCGGTTTCAGTTAGATCACCGAAGTTAAGCAATGTTGTGTTCAGCTAGTATTTGCATGGGTCATCGTCCAGGACTGCCAAGCACTGTTGGCAAGTTGGGTGCATTAGCCCTTGTGAGGCCACTTGAAGGGTTACTTGACTGAGAACTAGTGGCTTAGTGGTTACAGTCTTAGAAACTGACAATGGTCAGGAGTGGGGGGCATTGACCATGTCATCCTCCATTCCACATCCATTGACACCTTCGAGTGGAGGGTGACTCGATGGCCTGTGAGCAGCTGGTCAGCCTCTTTAGGCCTGTAGGACAGAATTTACATTTTTACATCTATGGTTAACTGAACTGAAAGAAAAATCATTAACAAGTCTGTAAGGTGTCAAACATTAGGGTCAGGGGGGCCATAGGAGTGTGCAAACTCTGCAGTCACAGAGGGCACCGTGGAAAATACTAGAACATTATTTAAAAACTGCCATCCATAATTTCGTTACTGAAATTACTATTTATGTAAAGTAATTCAAGTATTTTCCCATTATGAAGTGACTATGACCACTGTAGTGTGTTATGACGAAACTTAGAATTGTTTTGAACGTGACAAAGGTGAATAACCCCTGCTGGATGGGGGGGGGGAGAGATATGGGAGAGCCCTGCATGGAAGTTTGCACAAGTCCCTGCACAGGCTTGGTCGGCTCTGGTTAGAGTGTTGTCTTGCTCTTATACAGGGTGACACAGAAAAACTGTAACATTTCCACAATCAATAAACTTAGAAGTGATGAAGAGAAGAAATTTAATTCATAGTAATTGAAATCTTGCAATTGCCATTTACAAAACATTGATATCATTTTTTTTAACTGAACAACTTTTCAAATGTTCAAGAAGCCTGATTTCAACAGGACACAGTGACATCACACACTGCATGGCAATAATCAAAGGCATGTCATGCATCTGAGAATTGTTTAGTAACCATGTGCTCTCACAATTCTGTAACATTTCCTGGACCCCCAAGATAACCAGATTTATCTGTTTGTGATTTTTTTTTTACTGTATGGTTACCTCATGAGCAAAGTTTACACGACCTGAAAAAGAACCCTGGACAAGTTAAAACAGAGAATTTGGGATGCAATTCACAGTATCCTAGCTGAGATCTTATAGCGGTCAATGAGGAGTCTCCACAGCAGATTACAGGAGAACACCATCTAAAGCGCATAATTAAAAAGAAAGATAAATGACATCAATTTTTCGTAAATGGCAAAGTTGTAAGATTTCAATTACTGTTCTTCTTCGTCTTCTTCTTGTGTCTGCATACTGATTTGATGCAGCCCTCCACGCTAACCTGTCCTGTGTAAGCCTCTTCATCGCCACATAAGAACAGCAACCCACGTCCTTTTGAACACGTTCACTGTATTTGTCTCTCAGCCTCCCTCTATAATTTTTAACCAATATACTTCCTTCTAATCCCAAGTTCACCATTCATGGATGTCACAGAATGTGTCTCACCGACCTATCCCTTCTCTTAGAATCTTTATCTACCCAAATCTGTTAAGCAGCTTGTCGTAAGTTACTCATATCATCTTTGTCTATTGCACCAAATTTCTATCATCTTACCTGAATTCCTTATCATCCATGTTTCACTCCCACACAATGATACACTCCAGGCATGGTTTCAGAAAGGATTTCCTAACATTTAAATTAATATTGTATGTCAACAAATTTCAGTTCTTCGAAAACACTTTTCTTGCCATAGCCATTCTGCATTTTATATCTTCTTTACTTCAGCCTTCAGCTTTAAGAAGTTATTTCGCTACCCAAATAACAAAACTGATCTATTAATTTTATTGTCTCATTACCTAACCTAATCCCTTCAGCATCGCTTGATTTTCTGACACTAAATACCATTACCTTTATTTTACTCTTGTTAATGTTCATCTTATAACTTCCTTTCATGACGGTCCATTCCATTCAATTGCTCTTCCAGGTCCTTTGCTGTCTCTGACAGAATTTCTATGTCATCGGCAAAGTACAAAGTTTTTATTTCTTCTCCCTGAATTTTAATTACTTCTCCAAATTTCTTCTTGCTCTATGTACAGATTGAACAACATTTGTTAAAGGCTACAACCTCGTCTTACTCCCTTCCCAACCACTGCGTCCCTTTCATGCTCTTCAACTCTAATAATTGCTGCCTGGTTTTTGTTCAAGTTGAATATAGCTCTTCACTCCCTATATCTTATCCCTGCTACCTTCAAGATTTGAAACAGTGTATTCCAGAGTGTATTATTGTGTTTTAGAACATTATGGATAACAGTGAGTAATTATTAATTCAAGTAGAAAGGCAATTTAGATCGCAATTTCTTTTATTTCACTGGCTACCAGTTTTGGTCACTTACATAACCATCAGCAGACCACAACTGTAATTTGATAGGTAATATATTATTAGAGAGATAAATTATTTCTAAATGGAATATTAAAAAAAAAAGAATAAAATATTCTTATTTTAAATATTCAATTTAGAAATAATTTTCTCTCTTATAATGTATTATGTATAGAGGTCTGCGCGGAAGCGGCTATCGGCGGATATATCCGTGAATATCTGCAGTATTTCTTACTTAGCGGATAAAATTGTGAGTGACGTGGATATCCGCGTGTTATATGTGGATAAAGAGCGAGGTATCTGTCCAGTACATCTGTCGAAATGTTAGCTGAGCACTTCAAGTCTGTGAACATTCTTGGAATCCTTGCAGAGCCCAGGTAGAGCTGAAGGCTTGTGCTCATCCTCTGGCCACAGCCACAGCACAAATATATGTTACTCTGTGCCACAGCGGACGTAGCTGTACCCGAGGGACCTGCGCCTAATCCATTTACGCAACCGTGTCTTATCTGCCGTCTGTCAAGTTCTTTCTGGGTGCCATGCCAAATTTCCGCTGTCTTCAGTTAGCGCTTTGTACTGACCGAGTGACAACGTATATTGTAGTGAATACAGTGTCAATTCTTTCTCAAAATGAAGACATCAATGGATACTATACCGTGTAATGTGAAATGAGGTGATTTGACATTAGTGAAGGAAAACAAATTGAAATCGTCAATTTGGAAAAAATTGGATACGTATTTGATGGCAAAGAAAAGATCAATGATATTGTGGCCAGTTTTCCAAGTAAAAAAGTATATTCTTACACTGGACACGAAAGTGGAACTTTAAATTTGCTGAAACATTCGTGTGAGACAGGACAAAGTAGCAAAATTACTTATTTATTACCCCTACATCGATTGCTACCTCAAGGAAGGAACACATGCATCAAATTTGGTTAAAATCGGTCCAATGGTTTAGCAGGAGAGTTGCAACATTGTCGCCTGATGCAACAATTTACCGCTCATTTCATTGTTTATTATGTCATATCTCCGTAACTGTGTGTCTTACAGTCATTTAATTATTTCAATAACAGTCGCGGAAGTGAAAGCAACATTTGTCAAAGTTTCATCGAAACCGAGTGAATGGTACAGCCGCGCATAAAATACGAACATACATACAATCAAAAATTCATGTTTATGTATTAGACAAATGGCGACGTGACTAATAAAGATTGACACTAGCATTTTATTGCAAATTTCATTATCAGATACAGCGTACAATGACAGTTACGTATTTAGGAAGGTACACAGTATTAGATAGTATAGGCTGGCCGTAGCTGCAGCCGACAGTGTGTCTTTTTGCTGACAGTTACCAATTAGAAGTAGACGGCAGTTTTAACACTTTAAATGACATGCTTTGCTTTGTGTCACATAACCTATTGTGCGTTAAAATGGGGAAAATGTGTCCCTTTGGTAAAACACCGAAGAACCTTTTCTTTTTTTCTTTTATTATTATCATCATTATTTTTATGTAAACACAGGAAAATCTCCTCTATGCCGATCAGTTTTAACCACTGAAACTCAATAAGATGCCTGTATTAACAAGCTGACATAGTGCTCCGACCACACTGGCTCCAAAGCTCTACTCTGTGTGTCCAGAGAGCCAATGTTGACTGTTTGGTATAGCCTGTTTCGGGGTAGTTATAGAACAGTTACCGTGATTCGAGAAGTCAGAGGTAGTTAAGTTGTCGCAGAAGTGACATACGAACAATAATTATATCATTACATACAATGGTTTTTAAATACTGCTATCTGTTACTATTACCCATTCAAAACTTTAATATCTGCGGATGCGGATAACGAACTTGCGGATGCGGATGAAGTGCCGCGGATGCAGACATGGATCTTGCGGATGTGGTACGGATGCGGATAACACTTTTCTTAACAGGAAACAGGAATTAACTGATGAAATTGTAAATGATATCTTTCAGAAAGTTATTAAGTGGTTCTCTACAAATGGACTCTCATTAAACTTCGATAAAACCCAGTATATACAATTTCATACAGTAAATGGCATGACACCATTAATAAATTTAGACTTTGAACATAAATCTGTAGCTAAGGTAGAATATTCAAAATTTTTAGGTGTTTGCATTGACGAGGGACTGAATTGGAAGAAACATATTGAATATCTCCTGAAACGTCTGAGTTCAGCTACTTATGCTATAAGAGTCATTGCAAAATTTGGTGATATACATCTCAGTAAATTAGATTACTACGCCTATTTTCATTTACTGCTTTCATATGAGATCATATTCTGGGGCAATTCAACATTGAGTAAAAAGGTATTCATTGCACAAAAGCGTGTAATCAGAATAATAGCTGGAGCCCACCCAAGCGCATCCTGCAGATATTTTTTAGGGGTCTTCACTGTAGCTTCAAAATACATATATTCACTCATGAAATTTGTTATTAACAATCCGAGCCAATTCAAAAATAATAGCAGCGTGCATAGCTACAACACTAGGAGAAAGGATGGTATTCACTATTCAAGTTTAAATCTAACTTTAGCTCAGAAAGGGGTGAATTATGCTGCCACAAAAGTCTTTGGTCACTTACAAAGTAGCATCAAAAGTATAACAGATAGCCAAAAAGAAATTAAAGAAATTTCTGAATGGCAACTCCTTCTACAATGTAGATAAATTTTTAGATAAAACTTAAAAAGAAACCAAAATGTAATAAAGAACCCTTAAAATATTGATTGTCAAGTGTAGACAACATTTACTAGACTGACACGTTCCACATCATTAGGTAATTTCGTATATATGATCTATGGAACAAGTATTAATCTTGTAACTAGATTCCATTTTGTGCCAGCCCACCACAGAATTATAATGAAATGAAAGGTTTTCGCTTGATAGGCGATGTGAGATGTTTCTTTTATTTAACTTCAAAACATATCGATTTCGTCCCTATGATGGGACATCATCAGTGCAGAATAGCAAGTCATGATGACCTATGTGCTCTGCTTAAAAACATTTTTATCAGTCATGTCATAAAAAACATTTAAAAGGTCTTGCCGGTACAAGTCACAACAACTGATTTTATTATTGTGACTTGTACCGGCAAGACCTTTTAAATGTTTTTTATGACATGACTGATAAAAATGTTTTTAAGCAGAGCACATAGGTCATCATGACTTGCAATTCTGCACTGATGATGTCCCATCAGAGGGACGAAATCGATATGTTTTGAAGTTAAATAAAAGAAACATCTCACATCGCCTACCAAGCGAAAACCTTTTATTTCAAGTATTAATATAATCTAATCCGCGCAGACCTCTATGTATAATTAAAGTGGTGGTCTGATATTCATCATTTTCTTGATTTGCAGCTCTTATTTTTCCATGTTTGTAGTGAAAATTACTGGGTATGAGGTCCACCTGATATGTAAAACACTGTTTTTATTAAGCACCCAAACTAGTTTCAGCACCTCTGTGCTCATGATGTGAAAACAAATTACATTTATTTTACTATTGTGCTAGTTGTAAATTTAGGACTAAAAAAGTCGTCAGCCTTATTTTGGTTTTTTACCTTATTTTACATTTTGTGGTCATGTGGGACCCTTTTTACATACTTATTAGGTGGTAGCGTTGTCGTCTGCAACCAAAATTATCTCTTTTAACAATTTGTGAGGTTCTTAAACCGCTACTTATGGTGCGAAAACGTAATTTTGATGATGGTCATGTAAGTGAGCAAAACCTGTTATCAGTGAAATAAAAGAAATTGCGGTCCAGACTACCTTGTTATTTATATTACTATGAATTAAATTTCTTTCTTCATTATTTCCCGTTTTATTGGATTGTGGAAATGTTGCGTTCTTCTGTGTAACAGCCGGCATTGCTCCAGAATTCGAGTACAGTGGCTTTCCATTGCCTCACTCCGGCTGTCGGTGTGACTGCAGACGCAGACTTCCCTGCTGCCGGCAGCATTCAGCTAGCCTTTGTCCGCGCCGCGGCGCGCCAGATGTGGCTAATTTGTCGCGGGTCATTATAGTGCCTCCTCGCGTCATCCGCTGCGACAGGCTGCCCTCCCTCCCAAGTCCCTGCATTAGTGGAGCCGCAGCCGCGCGGCTAATCACATTATTACGACGCGATCGGTCAGCGCAGCCCTGTTGCTTTCCGGTGGCCGGAGGGCGCCCGGGGATCCCGCGAACAAAAGGTGACACACCGACGCAATCAATAGCGCACGCGCCGAGCCCGAGGGCTGCATCTGCATATCAAAGCGCTGCTGCCGAGGACCGGCCCAGAACGTAAACAATGCACTCACTCGACCCTCCACCCCCTCGATTATGTACGCCTTGACGTCACCGTGCTCCGTGCCCTGCCAGTGGAAAATCTCCACACGCTTAGACGAGACCATCTGTGCGCCTCTACCGTCGCCGTGCCCTTCCTTTGTTTTCCTCGAAGCTCCGCATCCGAATTACGCCGCTTGACACTGCAGTTTAATGATCAGGTTTGGACGAAAATACGAAAACATTCCGATATATAAGTGGTGGAACTAGACTACAACGAATGTTCAAATGTTTGTAAACCTAAAGGCCAATTCACACTGTACGTCATGTCACGTCACGTCAGCGTCCGTCAGACATTCCGCAATGTATTTCTAATGGCGGCATTCACACTGTCCGTCACCGGACCGTCACGTCACGTCAACGTCACGTCAAGCTTTCTCGAGAAGAATGTTTTGACGGAACGGCCGTCTGCTAACATTGGAAGTTAACCTATTTTCGTCACGCGAATTACATGTTGCAGTCGACGATTGCACTGTTTATATGCAAATGTGTCTTATTCGTCTTTATTTTGTTGTTATACCTCGTTTTAGGGGTAAATCTCAAATGTTTCATGACGACTTAAATATTTTCGTCAATTGAGTGTCCCCCTAAATTCGAGGTCGGATATCTGAAACCAAAAAAATGGTTTATGTTACGTAACATTGTAACAGAAACGACTGAAGCAAACTGTTTATTTGAATAAGATTGTAATTTGATTACGCATTTTTCATTAAATAACACTTTAAATGAAAAAGTTCTAATGAAAGACAAAAATTCAGTTATTTACTACGGTATTAACAATGTCAGCGAGCAAATCGTAATGGATAAAGTACATAGGCGCTATTTATGCTCTTACAAGTGTAGTTTGATGTCTTCATATTTTTATTTTTTTCGCTTGAATATAGATGTCGATGTTTTGAAATGTTGTTTCAGTTCTCAGTAAGTTGGCCAAAAGCATACAAAGTTTTCTTTGGCCATCAATAACATTTAGCGTTGTTGTTCCCCCTTTCTGGTATTAAACTATGACTTTCTACATAACAGATCGCCACTCATAACCTCACTTTCAACATCGCGTATTGAGATGGGCGAATTGACGTGACGGATACGAACGGACAGTGTGAATACAACTTGACGTGACGGTTCCGTGACGTGACGTTGACGTGACGGACAGTGTGAATTGGCCTTAATAGACCTATCTGCTATGGTCATCAGACCCAAGACTTAAGCCCTTTCTACACGGGAAGTGAGAGCTTACGAGATTGCCGATGATGCACCGGTCACGCCGTCCGCGTGCATTGTAGACGCGTCCACTTGCACATGCACGCATACGACGGAATAGGATGGATCCTATTCTCACGCGTATGGAAGTGTTTCGCGCATGCGCAGACGACCGAATGGGGAACGCAGCTGACAAACGAAGCCAAGTCGGGAACTGGTTTGAGAATGTGTACTTGTCTCCTGTTCAGAGGAACGTAGTTTTCGACTCAGTCGAATTTTAGGAGGTGATACTATAGAGGAATTGCATTAAAAATGTAATATAACATGTGTACAATTTTTATTGAATACAGAGATATAGCTGTTAATATGAAATCCAAACAAACACAGAGCAAATGTAAATCATGAAATTTTCACTGATTTATCCGTCGGTTCTTGGTAGTAGAGCATCACACTTACTTAAAAGTAGAATTTTGTTTATCTTCTACACGTTTATTTCCACTTAGTTACCCGGTTTTCAGCTTACTAGGAAATATTCAGACTTAACTACGTCGAAAACAGGTTACTTAAATAAAAGTCAATATGGTGATTTACCAAGAACCGACGAAAGAATCAGTCAAAATATTCAAATCAGTTTGTTGTACATACCAAGAGCTGTATCTCTGTACCCAATACAAATTGGACACACGTTATATGAAATTTTAACTGCAAATCGTCTTTATTACCATCTTCTAAAATATTTGCTATTTTTCCTGAAACATGCTGTAGTTAACAGATGACATTTGTTTTTGTTGAGCATTATTTGAAGCTTTATCACAGTGAAAGGTCTATGTATAGACACCTGAGTTAGTTCGTCATACACAAAGGCGCCTCAAAACACAGGGGCTGCAAGTATGTAATCGCATTTTATAATGAGGACGACACATGTGAGCGACATAGTTACGCATGAAATGCACAAAAACAAATAGTTTCACAGAGACAGTCTAAAACACAAATAAATGTTTGAAACATCACAATATATCTTACAGTTTCGGTAAGTGATGTTAACGCGGCGATTCATTTGCTTTAAGTTGACAACAAACGAAGTAGACGCTTGAAGCACACGACTCAACAAATGGGTACCGTTTGAACGCTTCTTTGTAGTTCGACGGTCTATCACAAGGGGCGCTACAGCTGACGAGGGAGGACTCGCACCTCTGACGGGAAACGGCTGCCCAGTCTGTAGCATAGACGACATCCTCTTACGACGGTTCGTTAAACCCTTTGATTCCTTGCTTTTTTGTTTACATCCTCATAGACGTGTTGCGCAATTTTGGTTCCTGGGACCTATCCATCAATTCACGAGGCATGTTTTTAAAGTAAGGTCCGTTTGAACATACGTACCGAAAGGTTATTTCAAAAAAGTAAATTTATTTTCAGAAAGTTAATTTATTTTTCGACATAGTTGCCAAGTTTGAACAAACACTTATCATACCTCTAAACCAATTTTAAAATAATCTTTTAATAAAAACTAGCCGCCTGCTCCGGCAACAAAGAGTTCACTGCCGTTTTCAGGTCGCCATCATTGTAACGGTTCCCACTGGGGTGTTGTTTGAGGAGCAGGAATAGACGGTAATCGTTCGGTGCAAGATCAAGACTGCAGGGTGGTTGGTCTGAAAGTTCCCAGCCAAAACTGTTCAACAAATCACGGGTCCGACCTGTAGTGTGAGGTCTTGCATTGTCATGGAGAAAGACAATTCCCTTTGTCAGCATGCCACGTCTTTTGTTTTGAATCGCTCTGCGTAGCTTTCTCAGGGTTTTGGCAGTATGCTTCTGCATTGATAGTGGTTCCTCGTTGCAGGAAGTCAACCAACAAAACACCATGCCTATCCCAAAACACCGACGCCATGATTTTGCGCTGGGACACAGTCTGTTTGGACTTCATTTCACAGGCGAGTGTATGTGTGTCTCCATTCCATGCTGTTGCTTCGATTCGGGCGAAACTCTGTTTCGTCTCCAGTTACAATCTGACTCAAAGAGCCGTCACCCTCTTCTTGTTAAAGAATCAAGAACATCATCGCAGACTCAAATCTTTGGTTTTCGTGGTTCTCAGTTAGGAATTTCGGGAGCAAACAGGAGCACAGTTTCCTACACTTTAGGTGTTCAGAAACAATTTTGTAAAGCACTGATCTCGATTGGTCAGGAAATTCGTTTGAGAGACCTGTTATTGTGAAGCGCCCGTTCTCACGAATCTTCGGTTCAAGTGAAGCCACCAAATTGTCTGTAATCGAAGAAGGGCGACCGAAGCGGTCCTCATCGTGGACGTTGTCACGGACATCTTTGAATTCTCGTACCCACTTACGCACTTTGCTTTTGCTCATAACAGTATCACCGTACACTTCACAAATCTGTCGATGAATTTCTGCAGCAAACACGTTCCTTGCTGACAAAAACCGTATCACTCAGCGAACCTCACACGCGGCGGACGAGTTGGTAGTCTTAAACATTTTGAAAGCACAAAACAGAACCGTACTGGTTAGCTACAAAGCTGAAACTACGCACAGTCGTCCCGAAGCATTCCGGTATACGTCGCATGCGCTCGTTGCAGTATCCGCGCGAACTACTAGTGCCTACAACAAAACGGACCTTACTTAAAATCAACACGCCTCGTACCTACACAAAGGCGGATTTACGGAGGGGCGCCATAGGCACGTGCCCTCCCCCGCAGACAGCCAGACAAAAGAGAGAGAGAGAGAGAGAGAGAGAGGGAGGGAGGGAGGGAATCTCAGCATTAGAATAATTAACTTTTACTTACAGAAAGCATGTAACTGAGTTTAAAATGGCTAAATAAAATCTCTGTAATAAACGTAACGTAAACTGACTGTGTGTCATGCGTATTTTAATTGCTTGATGCTCATTTTTGCCAGTAATTTACGATAAAACTAAATAAAAGTCGTTTATTGTTTCGTGATAGCTTGGGAGATAAATAAGCTACCGTATTTTCATACGAAAATAAAGTTAAAGGATTTAACTATGTGAAAAAAATCGTGAATTTCTAGGGCTGCGTTCTAGGGCTGAGTGTTTTCGGTAATCAGTTCATCACTATGGATACTTTTGTTAGACACTGAAAAATAGTACTGCCACGCATTGTAAACAGTTTTATTTGAAGCCATACGTTTCGATTTTCCAGTTATTGGAGCAAATACACAGATTCATGCTCATTCTAAAATTTACACTTTCATTTCACATTAGAAAATATCACTCTGTCCATATGTGTCGAAAATTCTTAACAAGAAAACATAATCTGGCAAGCCAAGAACGCTTCAAAAATGGTTGCGTTTACATGGGCACGAAAATCGATTGTGCCACTGGAAAACCGCTTTTACAGAAGTGGATTTCTAGAATCGATTTTGAAGTGTTTACATGACCAACCAAAACCGGAATTGGGAAATCGGTTTACGAAATCCGGTTTTGGGATCGCATGTAAACGGGATATACGTAACATGGCTATTCTGCTTAACAACGCCACCTGTTGTCAGGTGTCGTTACGTTGAACGGTTCCCGTGAAACTTGCCGGGTTCACGCGAGTTTACGCGAGGCTGAGCTGCTTGAATGGTTGCAGGCCGGGAGGAGAATTTGTACTCCTCTATCTGTAGTTCCAGTACATCTTTCATTTCTGTCATCTATGCTCCGTGGTGGACCGCAGTTACCTCGGCGTCGGTTTTGAACAACTTCACTGTACCACGCACCGTTTACTTATCGTGTCGGAAAGGCTTCCATCTTGGCCAGAAAGCTTTTTGGACATCGGGAATTCAACGACGGCTACTTTCTAACTCCGCGACTTTATCCACTGCTGGTGCTGCCACCTGCCGCCCGTGACTAGTTACTACACATCGACGTCGAACATTGGTGGTTCTCACCAGTGTCTCCAGTTGTTTTTTTTTTTCCATTTTGGCGAAAAAAATTTGTGGGGAACTTTTGGGGAAACAAAAAACGTGGGGAAAATGTTGGGGGGGGGGGGGGGGAAATTCTGTACTGTGGAAATTTGCGGTTAAATTTTTATTTTCGGCAGTGGCAATGGCAGTGTTGTGTGGTGTGGTCATGTTGGCAACGAAATGTTCCATTTACGGGAGTAATTAATTTGTTGTTATGTTATGGTCTTCAGTCCGGAGACTGGTTTGATGCAGCTCTCCACCCTACTCTATCCTGAGCAAGCCTTTTCATCTCCTCATAAGAACAGCAACCCACATCCACTTGAATCTGCTTACTATACGCGTCTCTTGGTCTCCCTCTGCGATTTTTACCCCACACACTTCCCTCCAATGCTAAATTTACGATTCCCCGATGTCTAAGAATGTGTCCTACCAAGCGATCCCTTCTTTTAGTCAGGGTATGCCAAAAATTCCTTCGCTCACCAATTCTGTTCAGTACCTCTTCATTAGATATGTGATCTACCCACCTAATCTTCAGCATTCTTCTGTAGCACCACATTTCAAAAGCCTCTATTCTCTTCCTGTCAGCACTGCTTATCGTCCATGTTTCACTCCCATACAAGGCAACACTCCACACAAATGCCTTCAGAAAAGACTTCCTTACCCTTAAATTAATATTCGATGTTAGCAAATTTCTCTTTTTCAAAAATGCTTTTCTTCCCATTGCCATTCTGCATTTTATATCCTCTGTACTGCGACCATCGCATGTTATTTTACTACCCAAGTAACAAAACTCATCTACCACCTTCATTGTTTCGTTACCTAATCTAATTCCTTCAGCATCGCCTGATTTTCTAAGACCGCATTCCATTATTTTTGTTTTGCTCTTGTTAATGTTCATTTTATATGCTCTCTTCAACACGCTTTCCATTCCATTCAACTGCTCTTCCAGGTCCCTCGCTGTCTCTGACAGAATTACAATGTCATCAGCAAAACGCAATGTTTTGATTTCTTCCCCCTGAACTTTAATCCCTATTCCAAATTTTTCCTTGCTTTCCTTCACCGCCTGCTCGATGTACAAATTGAATAACATTGGAGAAAGGCTACAACCCTGTCTTACTCCCTTCCCAACTGATGCTTCCCTTTCATGCCCTTTGAGTCTAATAACTGCGGTCTGGCTTTTGTACAAGTTGTAAATAACTCTCGTTTCCCTGTATTTTACCCCTGCTGACTTCAGAATTTGAAAGAGTGTATTCCAGTCAACATTGTCAAAAGCTTTCTCCAAATCTACAAAAGCTAAAAATGTTGGTTTGCCTTTCCTTAATCTGTCTTCTAAGATTAGACGTAAAGTGAGTATTGCCTCCCGGGTTCCTACGTTCCTCCTGAATCCAAACTGATCTTCCCCGAGGTCAGCTTCTACCAGCTTTTCCATTCTCCTGTAGACAATTCGTGTTAAAATTTTGCAACCATGACTTATCAAACTGATGGTTCTGTAATTTTCACACCTGTCTGCGCCTGATTTCTTTGGAATGGGGATTATTACATTTTTCTTAAAGTCTGAGGGCATTTCGCCTGTCTCATACATCCTACACACCAGTTCAAATAGTCTTGTCATGGCTGGCTCTCCCAGAGACTTTAGTAGCTCTGAGGGTATTTCATCTACTCCTGGGGCCTTGTTCCGACCTAGGTCTTTCAAGGCTCTGTCAAATTCATCTCTCAGTATAGTATCTCCTATTTCATCTTGATCGACTTCCTCTTCCCTTCCTACAACATCGTCTCTAAGTTCATTTCCTTTGTAGAGCTGCTCTATGTACTCTTTCCACCTTTCAGCTTTCGCTTCTATGCTGAGAACTGGTTTCCCATCTGAGTTCTTGATATTCGTAGAATTACTTTTCTTGTCCCCAAATGTGTCTTTTATTTTCCTGTAGGCGGTATCTACTTTTCCCCTTCTTATACATTCTTCTACACATTTGCATTTGGCTTCTAGCCACTCCTGCTTAGCCATTTTGGGCAAAAAAGGGTAGATACAAGAACCTGTCAACCACAGAGCAGGGAAAGCATTAATTATTTACTTCATGGTCAACACGAAGTATTATTCCCCACATTCTATTGCGTTTTCAAAGAACATTCAATGGTCGTTAAAACATTAGCACACTACACTGCCACTGTCGTAAGTAAGATTTCACTTCTTTTTGGTGGCAGCTGTATATCAACCGCTGCAAGATGTCAAGCCTAATTTTGCTAGCTGATACTGGCATACTATGCAATCCCTAATACAGAGTTTTACTTATTGATTATGGAGTAAACAGATAAGTATGTTTATATGATAGTAAGCAGTTATTTCTGCGAACATTAGGCAACTGGTTGTCATTTCCCCAAACTAGTACAACAATGCAGAACTTTCGTTGTTGGCCCTTCACGAAGAAGTAGTTCACAACGAACACAGCAGGTTCGTTCGAATGGCCCAAACGCTGATAGTTCCTGATACTTACTGACGATTTGGAAGGCCTCCACTGCGCATTTGCGCTTTTTGACAGTCTCCAACTCCGAAGCCAACTCGAACCCTTATTTCACCTGTTTCGCAGTTTGGACACCCATAGCGCTAGGTGGCATCTTTGCTCTCTACCGATGTTGAAAGTGAGGTTATGACTGGCGATATGTTATGTATTTCTCAACTGAGAAAACTGTAAGTCGTCATGAAACATTTGCAATTTACCGTTAAACCAAAGTATAATAATAAAGATTAATAAGACACATTTGCCTGCAAACTGTGTATCTGTCGAGTATAAAAGGAAAATCGAGTGACGAAACTAGGTTAACTTGCGAGTCGCGATGTTACCAGACGACCGTTCCATCAAAACATTCTTCTTGAGAAAGCTCATGTTGACGTGAGGTGACGGACCGGCGACGGAAAGTGTGAATACCGCCATTAGAAATACATTGTGGAATATATTCTGATCATAAACTTCGACAAAACGCAAAATATGCGTAAACATGTCCCCCCCCCCCCCATTTATAAATAATGTAGCCAATTTAACCTGACAAAACCTCATAAAAATGAGGTAAATTAGGATAGGTGTGTGTGAAAGGAATATTTGGTAACATACAACTTCATATGCATTTGGTCCCATTATTATGAGTTACAATAAAATTTAAAAAAATGGAACATACAAATTAATATACAAAAATTTGCAGGTGTTGTGCAAGAATTATCATCGTACGTACATGATTTTCCCCAGAAGTTGCACATTTAGTGTACAAACGCCCACATTGGCACTAATAGATTTCTATAATATATAACCACAAGGAGAAACACGGAACAGTAATTGTGAGACGCTATAGTTGCACATATAAAGCTAGATGTCGGTTAAAAAATCTATCACTGCTAATGCCTGTTGTGAACTATATTATTCTTATGTGTCAATCATTTCATTTACAGATGGCACAGAAAATCTCAGTAGGACTATTTTGACTTCATTTTCAGGCGAATATATCACCATCCAAACTGTAAAAACATACGCATTCATCTTTAAATTCGTATGTTATGAAAATTTCCACACCTTTCATTATAGTATGTATGGGTGTAATAAAAAGGGGACGTACTGTATTAGAAGGCCACATAAGTTGAAAGAATGCCTGTCTAATATACAAAGTTCAGCCTGAATCAAGAGAAAATCGAAGACTTAGAACACAAACCTCTTCGTAAATATGCGGGCTTGTCTTTTGGAGGAGGCTTGTTAAACGCTTTGGAGTCGGTCAGAAAACAGTTTGACGAAAATCCGCTGACTTAAACAAAAGGTCGCAAACTATCAGCTCCGCCACTCAATCACCTGATTGGTCAGTCAGATATCGTCAGAAAGAGTCAAAAGTGCCACTCTAACGCCTCAAACGGTTCCAGACCGTCAGCAGCGCCACTCGAACGAAGCTAGAATCTGAGAATTAGTAAGGAAGTAGCATAGAGATCACTGGGAAGTAGGCATCAAAAATTATCATGCGGAGATATCGACATGCATGGGAAGCCGAACCACAATTTTCTGGTAAGTTAATAAATTTCTACATTTTCTACGTGCTTCACCAAATGCATACTAGACTGAAAATCTTGTCTGAAGTAAACCAACGAAGCTGGAATAAATTACTTTAATTTTAATTTTAGAATTAGTACAGTTACAGCGAAATTAGACCGTACAAAATTATTTAATACCTACTTACTGAGATCCTTGAGAAACATGATCAAATATGTAAGACTGGTTTCAATCCTGATTTGCTCTGTGGGTTTTTGTACCATTAATATAAAAAGTATATGCAATAATATTAACATTGTTACCGAAAATTAATAATTTTGTTTTATGTACTGTAATTTCTGATACATACAATAATTTATGGCCCTGAACACGAAATTACACCCCTTCAAGTTGCCATTACTGACAATAAATGTTAATTTGAAAAAAAGATAGTTTTAATCTGTTTGGGGGAAAAGTTGCTAAAATAGTGTCATTTTGGGGAATTATTTTGTCTGGTATGGGGAAAATTCTAAAACTCAATCTGGAGACACTGGTTCTCACATTGTTACAAGACGATGTAACATTTGTACACACGCGAGCCGACATGTCACTTCGCAGTGTCACTACTAGCTCTTGAGCAAAAAAGTTTGAATGATTTTATGACAATTTACTTTTGCCATCGCACTCCCATCATTATTATTATTATTATTATTATTATTATTATTATTATCGTATGGTTCTTGTCAGCCGCCATATTAAACTACTGTCACTACATTACACAGTACTTGCGTTCAGGGGATAAAAATTGTGTGTGAGTAGGATCTCCCGTCACAAAGCCAGGTCCAGTGATTTTAGCCATTTAAGTCCTGATTCATTTATATTGTGAATATCAGCCAACCCCCCCCCCCCCCCCCCCCCCATCGAAAGAACGCAGGGAACCGTCTATTGTTATGTGGTCCATAGTTGGGTGTCTGCGCCGCAATCACTTGACTGATCTAGTGTCATTTTCCATTTGCACTTCCAATAATTGCATCTACCTACTCCTGTGAAAAAAACGATTCAGCAGAATCCACTCCCTGCGAGGAAAGTTCATGCCAGCGACTTTAGTGGAAGGGCTGGGAATTAGATGTTTGTTTCGCCCTTCAAAGATGTCCCAATATGCTGCCCAGGTGGTGTTGGGCGAGAAATCCTCTGCTAGCAACTGGGAAGCGAAGCGTAGAGGTGGCTTTCTGGATTTAAGCCGGCTGAAGTTTTGTGGGAGATATTCAAATGTTTGTGAAGCTTAAGAGACTTAACTGCGGGGTCATCAGTCCCTAAACTTACAAACTACTTAGGAACTACCCTATACTAAAGACTACACAAACATCCACGCCCGATGGGGGATTCGAGACCCCAACAGGGAACAGCTTCGCGCATCGGAACATAGCGCCTCAATGCGCTACGCCGCGGCTGGGAGATATTGCGTGATGGGAAGTTGTGGGGTAGATAATATTTTCTTACAGTCTCTGATGAGTGCTTCTTGGTGACGAATACCTGGGGGAATTAGGTAGCACAGAACTGGGAGCCACGGAAGAGTATCCCCACTAATGCTCTATGCAGTATTTAGGACCTTCACTTTGTTAACTGCTGCGAGTCCTAAGGTCCGTGGTGAGAAATACTGTTTGCGGTTGACGCTCAATAATATTGCTCTGTTTTTCTGGATATGCAATAATACTCAAAGGTCAGTAGATCGAAAACTTTGATGTATTGCGCCATGTGAGAAATACGTGTGTCTGTGAGACAATATCCTTGCCGGTAGCTCGCGAGCAATTACTGTGTCTAAAATATAGAAATCTTTGCCAGCGTTATGAGATTTTATGGTAGATGAATAAAAGAACCAGAAAATTTTCATCAGTTGTTTGAAGAAGCTGCTCACTAAACATAAAAAGCGGTAAGGTTACCAAGCAGCTACGAGGGAAGATATTTTTTAAATGCGGAGTTTTAACAAATAAGAAAGGAGGGTGTTACTCCGTAGCACAGTGGTTGAGTGGCCACGGCAGACTACAAATACAAAGGTCGCGAATTCGATTCCCGCCAGGTCCTAGGATTTTTATCTGTCACTTTCCACTTCTTTCACCTCTGGCAGTATTGCTCATGTGAAAAATACCGAGTAGCACCGTGGTTCCGTACCCACGTTAAACAGTAGGTCCCCCTATAACTGGCTGGGTAAGTCAGTTTGAAGGTCGGAGGAAGGCAACGGCCAAACAGGACCATGCTTAGTAAAGCACTGTGGTGTTCAAACGAAGGCTTGACTATAGAATTATTAATCACGGTACCGTACCTTTTCGGAGGTAGCGAAGTTATTATTGTATTATTTCACATATGCTGAACGTAGTACTGTGTTCTACCAAAGACACTATTGTAATACCTTTTTTTAAATCACATCCGCGACCCAAGTACCATGGAACGTAGAAGTACAAAGTAATTTTCGTTATACGAATGATGATTTGTTAGTTGACTGCGCAGACAGTCACTGTTCAGTCGTTGCCCAAACTTCTTTTATAAGCCACGTCTCCACAAGTTGTAAGTATTTTTAAAATTTTATGCAAAATAGGGCATTTGAATTTTCGAGTAGTTGCAGTTGAAGCTGATAAGTCGTTGCCTTACAAAAGAGACACTTGCGTCTCTCTAGCTCTAGACCTTTAACAAAATCCGCACACAGACTTAAAAAATCAATAAATAAAAGCACTGTAGCGCCTAATGTGGGGCATCTCGTGCCTTATTAAACAAATTTCTCATTCACCATTTTTGTTCTGGTTTCAACAGTGACTAACTAGGTCACCCAACATGAAGAACAAACTAAGTACTGCATAATTTTATTGTGCTATTTAATGAGGAGACGAAAAGAACGCCACGGAAATTCCACAATAATATAAAGTAATACTGACCTTCTGAAGGCCAATTATAACAGAAGAACGGCAATTACATGGGAATTTTACTGGTCTTTAAATCTCACCGCGAAATTAAGGTAAGGCGTATTTTTCTTCACAATGTTACATATATTCTTCCTATAATACAATAAAAAATCGGGAACGAAATTTGACCGTTTGGTAATTTGGTAGAATCCGTGTACATCGGAGGAAACGGCATTGCCATCGATATATATCGAATATTCGATATAGTGTTTCTGAACCGGACATTCGGGCGCTACGCGCCCTCACGTACTAAAAAAAAAAATTTCTTGTTTAACCTATACCTAACCTAACTATACCTAACCTAACTTTGACTTAAAAAAATTGATCTGTAGCGTAGCCTTAAGAAGGTTAGGTATAGGTTAAACAAGAATTTTTTTTTTTAGTACGTGAGGGCGCGTAGCGCCCGAATCTCCGGTTCAGAAACACTATATCGAATATTCGATATATATCGATGGCTATGCCGTTTCCTTCGATGTACACGGATTCTACCAAATTACCCCTAATCGTATTGAAGTAGGCCTACTCTTCAGATTAACTAAATCTTTTTTGGCGCTTATATTTGTAACTCCACTGTTATAAATATCTCATTTTGTTATGAGCTGCTGTAACATTGATGCCGCAACACCCATAAAATATTCATATATTTTCTTTTTTGTACGTGTTCGGTAAGCACATCCGCCGTAACATGGTAGCCCAACTTGTGTGTTGTATGTGTTCACAGTTGTAGCCTATATTAATGTTTTCATTTAGCAAGTCATTTCTACTAATTGACTCAGTAAATCCAGTAAAATAGCGTTACCCAGTGTAATTAATTTTAAAATTGGTTTGCAAAGAAAATGATATATCATAAACAGCCTATGTTTTACTTTCACTAGAAAGTATGTTTCATAAGGGTACGGTTGCAGCACTGAACGTCTATGATTAAACGCTAGAATTACATTCCGTAACGTCATTATTGCCAATTAATTGTCACTACTACTACGTTATCAGATGCTTGGGATTTGATCAACCCTTAGTCGTTAATTTATTCAGCAAATATCTTTAGCCCATCTTACGCGAAATTTAACTGTGAAACTTACTGTACAAACGGTCACAGAATCGACAGGAGTGGAAAGAAAAGTGTTATTTTCATAATGAATATTGTACTACGTGTATCACAACACTGGCCTAGTCTTGGAACAATGCTCACTTCTGAAGTATAGTGATCTGTATCTACCACACACAATACTTTCAAGAAAAGCAGTGGATGTTCAAACTTTGGTTCATATTTACAAGGTACAGTTTGCAATAGTAATGTTAAGGTTTTATTGAAAAACTGGATTAAATTCAAGCCTTCTAAATCAATTAAATGATCCAACAGATGCTGAAATATTTAACAAGTTTAGACGTCTTTGTACACTGTGGACAAAAGAGGTACAGTACAGACAGTTCAAGAGTTCTGAAGTAATGCAAAGTGTATAATGCATAGAGAGGGTTAAGAAGGGCCAAGACGGTCTTATTTTTTGTGATAGTAATTAGAAGGAATCTGAGAACTGCTGAATAACTCTGTGGAAGATGATTACCAGGTATGTAATTAATATTTTTATCCAAACTGCTAGGCTCAATATGTCAAAATGTAGGCTCTTCTGGAAAGAATCTTGCATAAAGATCATTTAATAGTATTAGGAGAGCTATACAACATTATAGACTGCAAACAGTTAATATAGCTAACAGTAACATAACTGAAAATATATCTGAACACTAGTAGAAGGATGTCAAGTTTTCATCAGTACATTTCTGATAAAGTCTGTATGATGGATTCCTTGGAACATGTGAGCGTGGAAATCACTAAGGTGATAGGATAATCATGTGTAATTGTTGGCAATACATTGTTTTTCACTTTCTCATGCTATGCGCAACATGGTGTGCATCTGAATGCTTAAAGTCAGAGGCTACCTGAAAGGCTGTCATGAATAACATCGATTCCTACCAAAGCAGTTCTAATCCCATCCAGGACTTGAAAGTAATACAGGTATTGTCATTAGAGTACTGTTTCACTTTTTCGAGTGAGCATGGGTTTTGAATGGTAGGCTGCACCACGAGGCTGGATAATGGGGTATTAGGGCTATGCCTTTTCGTTACTGGAATTTCAATTGTCTCATTGTGTCAAGGCCCTAGTTATTATGCACATGTATGAAATAACAGTTAAAGCGGCTAAGCATCAGGAAACCTGGAGTTGTTTAATCTGGCAAAGGGACTGGATTAAACCCACTTGTATTGAAGCCCAAGAAGCAACAATGTATCAAGTGCACTTCCTCTCATAGATAAGGCATTGATATTGGTTTCTTTTGGTTAATAGTGTTCCATCCACATCTTCAGTTTAAGAGCTGATGGGGAAGCTGGAATACTGTAATGAAGAATATGACTAGATCGCAATAGGCCTACTTTTTTTTTTAGGCAAGACAACTGGTTTCGACGCTCGAGGGTCTCATCATCTGCTCTCAGCTACACTGCTATATCTCCTTATCGATGTGCGCCATATAATATTTTAAAATTACACTGGTGGATAGTCAAATAAAATCAGATTGTGCTAGTGGATCATAAAACAATAAACTAAATATACACAAAGAACCACTATTTGTGTATCTCTCTTATTTGTTTCACCCTTGACTATCCACCAGCACGATTTGTTTTACATTTGACTATCCACTATCACAATTTCAAAATAGTACGTGGAGCACATGTTGAACAATAAGCAGACAAATGTAAACTGTACTAGATGAGAAGCTTACACTCTTGAGCATTAAAACTGGTCATCTCGCCTAACAAATAAAAACAAAATATTGCAATTTTGCCATATTCTTCATTATATTACTGTAATACAATCACTCCCTATGATGAATAAATTAACTGGAATACTGTATTATAACAACCAAATTAAAAATGTGTTGTTCGTGACCAACATTACTTTCAATAGTCGGTACAAGTACAAGAGAGGTGTTCTATGTTGTCCCCATTGTCCTTATGGTTTCCTAGTTTTAAACTGCACCAAGGAGAAGAAGACTTTCAATTGATCAAACAGCTGGGAGTACATAGGAAGCATAGTGTTTAATGTCCTGTCGATGGCGCGGTCATTAGAGACGGAGCTTATGCTTGGATTTTTGGGGAGGAATGTGGGAGAAAATAGGTCGTGCCCTTTGAAAGGAACCATCCCGGCATTTGCCTGAAGTGATTTCCCTAAATCACGGAAAACCTAAATCTGGATGGCTGGAGGTGGATTTGAACCACCATCCTCCCAAAGACGAGTCCAGTGTCTTACCACTGCGCCACCTTGCTCGGTCAGGGAGTACATAGTTTAGTCAGTTCAGCAAGTTAAATCCACTTTAAGGCTTTTTACAGGAATTGGTTGTTTCCAGTAAGTTCCATTCCATTTGTGGTCAAATTCTTGTATTTCTAGAATAAATCAAAAGAGAAGGGTGGAACCTTAAACCCAGACAAGAAGAAGAATCATGACACAAAGGAATTTACAAAATTAGCTGAGAGTGAGCATCGAATTAAATCAATGGAGAAAGTTGACAGTTCGTGTCAATCCAAGATTTGAACCAAGAATGATGTAGATTCTTCAGTAAAGAAAGGACCTCTGGCTGTCTTTGTCTTGAATTGTAGGGGCCTATTTGTATGCCAGGCTCGAGCAAGCTCTTAAAGAGCAGTTCACCACCTTTAATGGAGTCTTTTGCCTAGAATTTAATTAATTAGAATCTGTATTTTAATTAATTAAATTCTAGGCAAAAGACTCCATTAAAGGTGCAAACAACAACAAAGAAAATGTCACCAAGAGGACCAACAGAGAGGTATTTTTGAAAATTCTTGCAATTTTTCTACCTTGAATGACTTGATTAGTCACATGCAAGGGGTTGACTATATGAGTTGCTGATAGGCATGAAAAATAAACAACCACATTCACACACCTTAAATTTTCAGCCATGGTATTAATCAGAAATAGAAACAGATACATTCACACAGTCATTCAGACAACTATAGGCCTACACGCACAACCACCATCTCCAGCTGGAGCAGCTCAGTGAGCCTCTTTACGTTGAGCTGTTATCTATCCTCCATTATTAATATTCCAATCGAATTTTCCATTGGTAAAGGTTGCTTATATCCACGAGGAAGGCAAGAGAAAGAAACGGAAGAAAACCCCTGTGAAAATATCACATAGGCCTATGTAGCCCAAGACAACTGGACAATATAATAAGGGTTGTTTACAAGTCACCACAAAGATGTATGGTGAACTGTGACAGGCACATAATAAAAGACACACGCATACAACACTTACACTATGAGCCATTAAACTAGTTCAGAAATGAGAGCAATCACACAGGCACACTTCACACACACACAACTGTCATCTGCAGCTGCTGCACTCCCAAGTCATGCTTTATATTGTGGGGATAGGAGAGGTTGAGGGGGGGGGGGGGACAGGAAGGTTGCGTGGTGGTGATGGGGATAGATACAGCAAGGCCTTATGTAGCTTGTGAGATGAGCATGTTGAGAAAGGAAGTTCTTGTCAGCGCTGATAGGCTGTCCATGGGTAGCTAGGCTGTAGGGTAGGGCTTTTTTTTTATGTGGAAAGAATGGCAACTGCCAAGGTGTAGGTACTGTTGGTAGATAGTAGGTTTAATGTGGACAGAAGTGTGGACGGAGCTGCCAAAAAAACTCAATCCCACAGAAGTTTCATTTCAAACAAAAGGTCTTACTTTCAGTCCTACACCCCAATTCAATCATTTTATACTTGTCAAAGACCTACTCCCCTTTCCCAATCCTTACGATGCAAACAGTACTTTGTTACCAATCCCTTTGATCAAAGCTGACCTAATCCCAACAATGAACCTTGCCTCTCCCAGTTCATACTACCATCCAACTGACAAGGAGAGGACGCCTACTCGCCATCGCCGAATTCGTCCAAATTTATGGTACATGTAGAGTATGGTGAGATATTAAAGTACACCAAGTGGGAACTCCAGATGGCCAAGTGTTTAGGGAATAAAAGGACTTTTGATATGGATCTATCACCACATGCACCTTATCACCTGGTTCTGAGAGAAGCAGTGTTTGGCTCAGCAGTCAGAGATCGGATTCATATAGATAGGGTCGCAGATTCTAGTCCACCCGGTGGCAAATATTTTTTTGCTCCTTGGTAATGCATACTTTACTGACTTCACAATTAACTGCAACATCATGTATGTTATTTTGTATTTATATGTGCACAACATCAGCATGGGACGCCATTATCTTGCAAACTTGGGGTTATGAAAGGTCCATAAGGTGCAAACACAAATAATTGGGACTTTAATTTGACTTTGGCACTGTCGGCACAAACAACACCTGCCCCATCGACACCAGTCTGAATGACGGGCAGCTATTATGTTTTTTTTTTTTTCCCATTCCATGTATTAAGCGTGGGAAGAATTATTGTTTAAATGCCTCTGTGCCTTCTGTAATTAATCTAATCTTGTCCTCACAATCCCTATGGGAACAATATATAAGTGCATGCATTGCCAAGGAGCACAAAAAAATTCTTCGCCGGGTGGAGTTGAACCCGCAACTATCTAAATACGAATCCCATCCTTTACTGCTGAGCCAAACCTGCTTCCTAAACAAGCCTTAACAGGGACAGTTGATAAGATGCATATGGTGATAGATCCATATGAAACTTTCTTTTATTTCTTGGCCACCTGGAGTTCCCACTTGGGCCACTTTCTTGTCTCACCAAGCCCTACATGTACCATAAATTTGGACGAATTCAGCAATGACGAATAGGCATCCTCTCCTTTTGAGATGCACTCCCTCCCTGGCCACTCTACAAGAATTTCTCACCTTTAACTTAGCCCCAGTATCTTTTCCCCAGTCCCTTCCTAAGAACTGAGACCTTTTGACAGATTCAGCCACAACCTCAAAACAAATTCCAACATAATCATCCTGCCTGCAGACAAAATGCCACCACTGTTGTGAATCACAGTGACTACCTGGCAGAAGGGCTGTGCCAACTCAAATTCTTTCACGGACAAATTGTGCCTTAGTGACAAATCCCAAAAGTCCAACAAGATCTCCAATCCCTGTTGAAGTCACACGCCCCCTCCCAGAAACTCTCTCCTAAATCTAACTCCCTCCTCACCCCAACAGCACCCTGTACACCCACCTACTACATGCTCTCCAAAATCCACAAACCGAATAATCCTGGACACCTGATTGTGGCTGGTTATGGTGTTCCCACTGAATTAATTTCAGCCCTCATTGACCAACATCTTCAACCAATTTTCAAAAATCTATCCTCCCATATCAAGTATACCAACCAATTTCTTCACTGACTGTCCACCATCCCCACCCCTTTAACCCCTGGATCCTTACTTGTCACAATGGATGCCACTTCCCTATGAACTAACATCCCACATTGCCATGGGCTTGCTACTCTGGAACACTATAACTTCCCTCTGAATTCTAGTCCAATACCTCATCCCTCATAACACTCACTAACTTTATCCTGAAAAACAACTTCTTTTCCTTTGAGGGTGAATTTTACAATCCAATCCGTGGCACAGCCATGGGCACCCACATTCCTCTAGCATCTCAAAACTCTGTCGTGGTTCGATTTTATTAATAATATTTTAATGATCTGGACTCAGAGGCCAGGACACTTTATCCTCCTTCCTTCAAAACCTCAATTCCTTCTCCCCCATCCTCTTCACCTGGTGGTCTTAAACCCACTGTGCCACCTGTATGTTAACCTCCACCTCACTGATGGATCTATCCACACTTCTGTCCTCATCAAACTTACAAACCACCAACAATACCTATACTTTGACAGTTCCCATCCCTTCCACATCAAAAAGAATCCCTCTCTTACAGTCTTAGCCACCTGTGAAAGCTGTATCTGCAGTGACAAAAACTCCCAATATCAAAGTCTGCACAGTTACCCCATGCCACATCTCCACACAACTCAAATTCCCTATCTACCATCAGTAAACAGCCACAAAAGAGCACTTCCCTTGACACCCAGTTCTACCCTGAACAGTAACAACAAAACTGCATCCTTGTCCAAGGTTTTGATTTGCTGTCCTCATGCCCAGAATGAGATACATCCTTCCCATCCCTCCTAAAGCGGTGTTTCGTCATCCTCCAAATCTCATAACATCCCAGGCCAGTACCCTACTATATCATATCCCTGTGGAAGACTCCACTGCAGACCTGCCCAATCCACACACCCAGAACTTCTTGTTACAGGTTATCACCGGCGACAAGAGTTGGATTTACCCCTTTCAGGCCCTGCACACACATTTGTGCCTTTCTGGTTTTGTTTGCTTCATTTCTTTGTGAATCATGCTAGTATGTTCGAGTCCTCATCACACGATTGAGGGTGAACTGTGGTAACGAGTGCAACGTGTTTTAGTTCTATGTTTCTGCACTATGTGGCACCAGCAGTCAGCAAACTTCCAGTACACTTATAATGGCAGCAAGAAAGACTTGTTGACAAGATGTTGATGTCCTTGTTTTGAAATGTGGTGCTATCATATCTGACAGGCAGTTGATTTCACATGATTGTGATGTTATGTCATTTCTTTCAAAGGCATGTTCCTGTAAGGTGGTGCAGGTAATAAAATTTTTTAGTGAAGGCCCTAAACAGACAATTGTGTGGGTTCAAAATTTTTGAAAAGAAATTTATTTTCTTTTTTGTAATGAATTACTGTATGTAGTTTGTATAAATAATATAGTGAGGACAGTTTACAACTCACCGCAAAGACGTGGCGACGAGCTGCGACAGGCACATACAAAAGACACACACATACAACACATTCAGCTATCGGCCATGGCCTTCTTCAGAAAATAGAGCACTTACGCAATCACACAGGCACACAACACAGTCATACAACCATCACCTCCGACTGCCACACTTTGAATCACGCTCTGCAGCGAATTGGGGACGGGAGGGGAGGGGAGGGGGAGGGGATAGAAAGGTTACGTCACGGTGGTGGGGATGGGTTAGATGGGAATAACGAGATGCAGCTTAGGAATGGAGTGGGGAGGCGGGTGAGCGGAGAAAATAAAATAAAATAAAATAATATATATATATATATATATATATATATATATATATATAAAATGCATGCACACTGCAAGTACACAAGACCGCATACACACACACACACACACACACACACACACACACACACACACACACACACACACACACATATATATATATATATATATTATAGAGGAAAAATTCCTAACAGGAAAAAAATACGTAAAAAAAGAGATGAACACTTACCAGGCGAAGGGGCACAGGCAGTAATAGTAACAAGTAAACACACAGACACACACACACACTCAAAAATGCTAGCTTTCGCAGCCTAGCTGCTTCATCAGGCAGAAGGGAAGGAGAGGGAAAAGGAAATGATGAGGGATTTAAGGAAGGGGGTAAGGAGCCATTCCAATCCCGGGACAGGAAAGACTTACCTTGGGGGAAAAAATGGAAGGTAAATAAATGCACATACACTCACACATTTACACAGACACAAGTACATATATATATATATATATATATATATATATATATGATACGAATATTAAGACGAAAAATTCCTAGCAGGAAAAATAAAATATAAAAAATAGACGAAGATTACTCACCAGGCGAAGGAGCACAGGTGTGACAGCATCACAAATAAATAAATGAATACACACACACACAATCGCAAGCTTTCGCAACCCAGTTGCGTCTTCAGGCAGTAGGGAAGGAGAGGGAAAAGGAAATGATGAGGGTTTTAAGGAAGGGGGTAAGGAGCCATTCCAATCCCGGGAGAGGAAAGACTTACCTTGGGGGAAAAAATGGAGGGTAAACAAATGCACACATGCCCACACATTCACACAGACACAAGTACACCTAGGCAGACATACTGTAGAAAGCAAAGAAGTTAAGTTATAGAAGTTAAGAAGTTAGACAGAGATACCACTTGAGGCAGAGGCTCTGTCCAGAGAACTGATGCAAAGATGTTAAGAAGGTGGGTGGGAATTCAAATTTAGCGGAGGTTGAGACCAGGTGGGCAACGGGAAGAGAGAATATGCTGAAGGGCTAGTTCCCATCTCCGGAGTTCTGAAGGATTGGTGTCAGTGGGAAGTATCCAGATAACCCGGACGGTGTAGCACTGTGCCAAGATGTGCTGGCCATGCACCAATGCGTGTTTAGCCACAGGGTGATCCTCGTTACCAACAAACACTGTCTGCCTGTGTCCATTCATGCGAATGGACAGTTTGTTGCTGGTCATTCCCACATAGAATGCTTCACAGTGCAGGCATGTCAGTTGGCAGATCACGTGGGTACTATCGCAAGTGGCTCTGCCTTTGATCATGTACACCTTCCGGGTTACGGGACTGGAGTAAGTGGTGGTGGAAGGGTGCATAGGGCAGGTTTTTACAACGGGGGCGGTTACAAGGGTAGGAGCCAGAAGGTAGGGAAGGTGGTTTGGGGATTTCATAGGGGTGGACTAGGAGGTTACGGAGGTTAGGTGGGCGGCGGAAAGACACTCTCGGTGGAGTAGGAAGGATGTCATGAAGGATGGATCTCATTTCGGGGCAGGATTTAAGGAAGTCGTATCCTTGCTGGAGAGCCACATTTAGAGTCCGCTCCAGTCCCGGAAAGTATCCGGTGACAAGAGGGGCACTTCTGGGATTCTTCTGTTGAAGGTTCTGAATTTGGGGGGATGAGGTAGTAGCTCTGGCAATTTGTTTCTCTACCAGATTAGGAGGATAGCCGCGGGATGTGAAAGCTGTTAATAGGTTGTTGGAGTACTGGTTCAGAGCTTCAGGACTGGAGCAGACTCGTTTGCCACGAAGACCTAAGCTGTAAGGAAGGGAACGTTTGATATGGAATGGATGACAGCTGTCATAATGCAGGTACTGTTGTTTATTGGTAGGTTTGATGTGGACGGATGTGTGGAGTTGGCCGTTGGACAGATGGAGGTCGACATCGAGGAATGTGGCATGGGATTTGGAATAGGACCAGGTGAATTTGATGGGACCAAAGGAGATGAGGTTGAAGAGGAAATTCTGGAGTTCTTCTTCACTGTGTGTCCAGATCATGAAGATATCATCAATGAATCTGTACCACACTTTGGGTTGACAGGCTTGGGTATCCAGGAAGGCTTCCTCTAAGCGTCCCATGAATAAGTTTGCGTACGAGGGGGCCATCCTGGTTCCCATGGCTGTTCCCTTTAGTTGTTGGTATGTCTGGCCCTCAAAAGTGAAGAAGTTGTGGGTTAGGATGAAGCTGGCTAGGGTATTAAGGAAAGAGGTTTTAGGTAGGGAAGTGGGTGGTTGGCGTGAAAGGAAATACTCCATCGCAGCAAGGCCCTGGGTATGTGGGATATTTGTGTATAGGGAAGTGGCATCAATGGTTACAAGGATGGTTTCTGGAGGTAACAGGCTGGGTAAGGATTTCAGGCGATCGAGGAAGTGGTTGGTGTCTTTGATGAAGGATGGGAGACATAAACAACAGTACCTGCATTATGACAGCTGTCATCCATTCCATATCAAACGTTCCCTTCCTTACAGCTTAGGTCTTCGTGGCAAACGAGTCTGCTCCAGTCCTGAAGCTCTGAACCAGTACTCCAACAACCTATTAACAGCTTTCACATCCCGCGGCTATCCTCCTAATCTGGTAGAGAAACAAATTGCCAGAGCTACTACCTCATCCCCCCAAATTCAGAACCTTCAACAGAAGAATCCCAGAAGTGCCCCTCTTGTCACCGGATACTTTCCGGGACTGGAGCGGACTCTAAATGTGGCTCTCCAGCAAGGATACGACTTCCTTAAATCCTGCCCCGAAATGAGATCCGTCCTTCATGACATCCTTCCTACTCCACCGAGAGTGTCTTTCCGCCGCCCACCTAACCTCCGTAACCTCCTAGTCCACCCCTATGAAATCCCCAAACCACCTTCCCTACCTTCTGGCTCCTACCCTTGTAACCGCCCCCGTTGTAAAACCTGCCCTATGCACCCTTCCACCACCACTTACTCCAGTCCCGTAACCCGGAAGGTGTACACGATCAAAGGCAGAGCCACTTGCGATAGTACCCACGTGATCTACCAACTGACATGCCTGCACTGTGAAGCGTTCTATGTGGGAATGACCAGCAACAAACTGTCCATTCGCATGAATGGACACAGGCAGACAGTGTTTGTTGGTAACGAGGATCACCCTGTGGCTAAACACGCATTGGTGCACGGCCAGCACATCTTGGCACAGTGCTACACCGTCCGGGTTATCTGGATACTTCCCACTGACACCAATCCTTCAGAACTCCGGAGATGGGAACTAGCCCTTCAGCATATTCTCTCTTCCCGTTGCCCACCTGGTCTCAACCTCCGCTAAATTTGAATTCCCACCCACCTTCTTAACATCTTTGCATCAGTTCTCTAGACAGAGCCTCTGCCTCAAGTGGTATCTCTGTCTAACTTCTTAACTTCTATAACTTAACTTCTTTGCTTTCTACAGTATGTCTGCCTAGGTGTACTTGTGTCTGTGTGAATGTGTGGGCATGTGTGCATTTGTTTACCCTCCATTTTTTCCCCCAAGGTAAGTCTTTCCTCTCCCGGGATTGGAATGGCTCCTTACCCCCTTCCTTAAAACCCTCATCATTTCCTTTTCCCTCTCCTTCCCTACTGCCTGAAGACGCAACTGGGTTGCGAAAGCTTGCGATTGTGTGTGTGTGTATTCATTTATTTATTTGTGATGCTGTCACACCTGTGCTCCTTCGCCTGGTGAGTAATCTTCGTCTATTTTTTATATTTTATTTTTCCTGCTAGGAATTTTTCGTCTTAATATTCGTATCATATATATATATATATATATATATATATATATATATATATATATATATATGTGTGTGTGTGTGTGTGTGTGTGTGTGTGTGTATGTATATATATATATGTGTGTGTGTGTGTGTGTGTCTGTGTGTGTGTGTGTGTGTGTGTGTGTGTGTGTGTGTGTGTATGCGGTCTTGTGTACTTGCAGTGTGCATGCATTTTATATATATATATATATATATATATATATATATATATATATATATATATATATATATATATTATTTTATTTTATTTTATTTTCTCCGCTCACCCGCCTCCCCACTCCATTCCTAAGCTGCATCTCGTTATTCCCATCTAACCCATCCCCACCACCGTGACGTAACCTTTCTATCCCCTCCCCCTCCCCTCCCCTCCCGTCCCCAATTCGCTGCAGAGCGTGATTCAAAGTGTGGCAGTCGGAGGTGATGGTTGTATGACTGTGTTGTGTGCCTGTGTGATTGCGTGAGTGCTCTATTTTCTGAAGAAGGCCATGGCCGATAGCTGAATGTGTTGTATGTGTGTGTCTTTTGTATGTGCCTGTCACAGCTCGTCGCCACGTCTTTGCGGTGAGTTGTAAACTGTCCTCACTATATTATTTATTCCAACCTGGACTTTCCATTATTATATGTATGTAGTTTGTATCTTAAATGTACCTCTCTATATAATGTCACATCACCTGCAATCTTGGGTCTGAAAGGATTACAGTTATGACCCAGTGACAAAGCAACAATTGTTCCAGTGGAAGAGCCCGGGTTCCCCAACCCCCTTAAAAGCAAGATAGGTGAAGAACAAAGTGAAGAGCATGATCATCACTTTCTTTGATACAAAGGATATTGTGCACAAAGCATTTGTCCCACCCAACGAAACAGTGAATTCCGCATACTTCTGTGACTTTTTGCAATGGCTCCATGAAAACATGTGGCAACAATGGCCCAAGCTTTGGCATCAATGGAACTGGCTGCTGCATCATGACAATGTGCCCTGTCACATATCCTTGCTCGACGTTTCTGACTAAAAACATGATGGTTGTATCCAAAACACCACACTCGTCAGTCTTGGCACCTTACGACTTAGTGCTATTCCCAAAACTGAAACTCAATTTGAAAGGCTCTAGAGAGGATTCAAGAAGCATCACTGGTGGTACTAAACACCCTCAAAGGGTGCAATCCATTTTTACACTGGTAGATGTAAATGTTAACGATTCTAAATATGCTGTGAAACAAGTATAAACGTTAATTTTGCATTGCTACAGTTATTGGTTATGTGTTTGTTTATCCTAGTTTGTTGTTAGTCGAACTGTCTGCAGACTTTGGTTACATTTATGCCACTTTATGCAGACCAGTTTGTTCACAACATTTGTCAGTATCTTAAGTCATATTTATGCTCGAGTAAGCAATTCCAATCAAGTTTTGTATTGTAGGGCACCACACATACAAAGACTTTTCACCACAAGCAAAATTATCTGCATAAGAAAAATGTAAATGATATGTATGTGGACATGAACAGCCATCTGATGATGATCTGAAAGGTTTGATACCGGCAACGGCGCTATTTAGTAAATAAGTAGCATAATCAAAAGTGGTTGGTTGCTGTCTTCTTTACTGTAAGAAATATTCATTATATACGGAATTTACATTGAGTTAAAAGTAATCTGATAAATTGTACAATGAACAGCTAAAGAGATATTCAATTAATGATGGAAATTCTCTTCAGAGATGATCTGTGACTTCCACACTCCTTAGACATCTTCCTTATGACCTAGGTCGTGAATTACCTTCCCCTTCCGTTGCCATCCTTTTTTCTTCCCTTCTCTCCCACCTGAAGAAGAAACTTTGTTCCGAAAGCTTGTCCTTTTTCATTCTTTTTCTTTTTTCTTCATTTATGTCACTGTCGGCGGTTCAGCATAAAGGTAAGTAGTGACCAGCCAATCTATGTCTTTTGTAAATTAATTTAAAGAGATGTCCATTAATATTATTTTTCCCCCTGTTGTAAACTGGCAAACTGCAAAATTTTACACCAGTTTATAAAACTGTTCCCAACCCTAGCAGGGCAATGCAATGCTATGTTGAAATTATTTCTCCTAGTTTTGTGACTAAACTGCTAAGTGCATTTCAATTCACTGAAAATACCATGAAGAACTACATGTTTTGGCATGTAAATATAAGAAACCCTAGGTTTCTGAAGAGTCTTCTGCAAAATCTGTATCAACTTTACTCTATTGTGTAGTCTTACTACACACTTTCAGAATAAAAATACTTTCACTTTAGCCACAATGCTCTAGAAAATTATTCCTTATGACAGAACTGAGTGAAAATACACAAAGTAGGCCTATTTCAAATGCTTGAAGAAATGGTGATTCGAGGTGTGGCAGCTGGAGGTGATGGTTGTATGACTACTGTGCCTGTGTGATTGCGCAAATGTTCTATTTTCTGAAGAAGGCCATAGCCAATAGCTGAAAGTGTTGTATGTGTGTGTCTTTTGTATGTGCTTGTTCCAGCTCGGCGCCATGTCTTTGCGGTGTGTTGTAAACTGTCCTTATTACTATATTATTATGCTTGAATAAATAAGGCTTTTGGTCAGTAATTTACCAACATGGGTGCTACTTCAGCTTATTATTTGACAATGTACAGCAATTTCACAGACAGTATCTCATCCACTGTAGAACCACTGATGTCAACTTCTGGTACATATACATTATTTTCATTTGTTTACAATGCATAATATCAGTTTTTGTAGGATATGAGCCCTGGTGAACTGGAACAGTACTAAGATAATATGGCTTGTGTGCCCCAATGATACAGATAGCCGTAACATAGGTGAAACCATAGTAGAGGGGTCTCTATGGAGAGGCCTCACAAACATGTGGTTCCTGAAGTAGAGCAGTCTTTTCAGCAGTTGCAGGGCAACAGCCTGCACAATTGAATTGAATGCTCTGGTTCTGTAATGCTATTTGGCTTTGCCATACAGTTACTACAAACAGCTAAAAGCAGAGGAAATTAGAGTTGTTACTGTTCCTGAGGATACACAGCTCTACTGTATGAATACCTGGTAATTTTGTCCTCTTGGGTAACGTTTCCAGAGGTAAAATTGTCCCCAGTTTGGGTCTCCAGGTGGGGAATACAAAGGAAGATGTTGTCATCAGGAGAAAAAGGTAAATGGATAGTTGAAGTTAGATATTGTAAGGATTAGAGTGTTGATAGGTGGAAGGATGAATACGATTTCTGATCAAATGAGCTCCAGGTTATAAATGCAAAATCAGTTAGAGGGAACGCAGGAGAAGGTTTAATAACGAGCAAGGGAATAGGGATGCGAGTAAGCTACTATGAACACATTATTGTAGTGAAGACAGATACAAAGCCAACACCCACCACAGTAGTAAAAGTTTGCATGCCAATTATCTTTACTGATGAGGAGATTGAAAAAATTAATGATGAGATAAAATAAGTTATTTAGACAGTTAAGGGTGAGGAAAACTTGACAGTTGATGAGGGACTGGAATTCTGTGGTAGGAAAAGGAGAGAAGGAAACATAGTATGTGGAATACAAAATGGGGAAAAGGAACGAGAAAGGAAGTCGCCTGGTAGAATTTTGCACATAGCACAATTTAATCATCACAAACACTTCCTTTAAGAATTATTAAGCAACAGTACAAAAATAGACCAGAAGAAGGGCACTCAAGCACCTGAAACCGGTCATTAAAGTTAAAAATAAATAACCACAAGCAACTGGTTGCTGCATTTCATTAATTTATGTATGAGTATGCATAACCAAAGGAAAGATAGATACTGCATACAGTGGTAAAAACTCACTACCAACTGCAGCAAACAAACAAAACATAACACTGAATGTACCAGGCGATCAGCAACAATTTCCAACAAGCAATACACCACCATATCAAAGAATTCTCGGAGCATTTTAGAATGTCTTTGTAGAACAGTCAGCTATAAATTGATACAATTTAAGATGCTGATATGTATCAAAATGGTGTTGAATCTATTTTCATCGATATTTGGATTTCATTGTCAAAACTTGAATCAACTTTTCCATTTTTATGTTCAAATTCTGTGATTTGACACAATTTCATTGATTATTCCATGTATTTGTGTAAAAGTAAATCGTTTCGCACTGTCTGCAAAATTTGTAACAATTCGTGTCAAATTTTGCAAGAAGCAGGTGACACTACCAATTATACATTTTCATTAGCATGCTAAATTGTTTGAAATTCCAGTAGTTAAATTTTTCCCCTGATATGCATCTTTTGTTACTGATTTATATACATTTCCACTACAAATATAACACCACACACTCTCCCTAATCTTGGCATCCCTGGCACTTACAGACACCGGTTTACCACAAGTGCTGCATTATTTAGAGTACAGATACAAATAACATTCTATATAGAGTATATATTTAAAGAAACTTGCTCCCCTTCTAGCAGCAGTTCACTGTAGTACATGGTAGAGTGAAGGTCATTTCCATTTTCAAGGAGGATCGTTAAACATATGGGCTATATCTTTAACGTCACAGTTGGATATACACTCATATTTTGATTATTATGGTGGCATTGCAAGATTCTGTCAAATGCTTGTCTGTATGAAGAAGAAGATGGCATCCATCTATGTCATACTGGTTTCTAGGTCTCATTTACGGACAGAGAGAGGTGTGCTGGACACAATACTTTTCTTCAGAATCCGTGTTCATTCTTGCACATTATATTTTCCGTCTCCAGGATACGCAAAAATTTTGATACAAATGTTTTCTTTTTAAAATCCATGATAGAGAACTGTAAATTATTCCACAATTTGAAATACGGTTTGTATAGTATTGTAAGCACAGTTTAACCAATGAGAGTATTGTCCATGATAATTCTTTGTTGTGTGCATCTTTTCGGATGTGCACAGGCTTACTGACAAACCAAACTAGCAAGAACAGGAATAGTAAGTTTATAGTGTAGTACCTAGAGTTACCTATAATAATGCTATAAACAGTATTTAGATGGCAAATAAGACACTGAATGATAAGACTTTTAAATGTTTTGAAATTTAAATAATGTACACATACATTACTTACATAACTGACAAAAGCCGAAATCGATATTTTATATAATGATATTGCATTTTACCGAGTTGTGGTGGAAGAATCTGTCAAGGAAAAATAAAAGTAACAAAAGAGGACTTTAAAGTAATAAAATAAATAGGAACGCATTACAATAGTGGAAAGGAAAGGAAGATTACAGATTCATATAACAACAAAAGTGCTCTCATTAGGGGCGTTCAGGGGCGTCCAGCATCTCTGTCACCAAGTAATTCTGACCATGGTCCACGCCCAAGACCGAGTTCTGATGGTGTCTCAACCGTCATTCTGCCTGTCCTCGAAGACAGTTTGTGGGCTGTTTTCTTCCTCCTCTCAATAAGATTCAAAGTGGGTACCCAGGATAATAAAGGATGTAACCAGTATCTTGATTGATGGGTAGTTCCCTTACTCGAATCTGAAAGATTCTTTAATGACACAATCCCAGTAGTCAGATGTCTGTGTCAGAACCTTTGTCTACTCGTGAATCATTCCACGTGGTTCTGAAAGGCAATGCCCAACAACCGCTGACTTCTTGTACTGCTGTAGTCTGATGTTCTTGGCAATGATTTTCAATTGTACGTGCCATCTGACCTATATAAATCATGCCACATTTGCAGACTTCACTTGATGTTTATGAAGAACTAGTTGAAAACCCAGTGTTGCCCAGGTATTTATTTATTTATTTATTTATTCAAGCTTTGAATTAGTACTTCTCATATTCCTTCTCTCTCTCTCTCTCTCTCTCTCTCTCTCTCTCTCTGTGTGTGTGTCCATCTCCTTTTTTAAATAACATGTCTTATTTATGGTAGAGTATTCAAGAAATAAGACTTGCATAATGTACAAAATAATAATTGCAGTATCCACACAAAGAAAGGTACTCATCAAAATGCGAATGATATGTAACCTTAATACATTCATTTAATTCCAAACTTGATTATAAACAATATTTCTGGTTAGTTGTCCAAAATCGAATATGAATAAATTCTTTGAGGATACCACCCATGAGCAAGTGACATGTTGTTATCTCTCTGAGAAACATGGAGATGTCAAACCCAATCTGCAGTATTGTTGCCCCATGCAAGTCTCTCTGGAACCTACAGTCTCTTGAAGTTAAAAGGTAGATCTGCCAGAAATAATGGGTATTCGTTCGATGTACACTGTTTCATTCTCTTCCTTTCCCTATAGCTCAACAGAAGTCCCTTGCTTTCGCATACAGCTGAATATGCTTCACAGTTGCCAGCAGCACTGTCAGCTTTCAGGAATTTCTTTCATATGACTGGAATATAGAAGTGTATTAGTAGTAAATAAGTAAATGTTTTAAAATGTGGTGCATGATGTGAAAGGTTTTTACCCACCGCAGAATATACAATCTCGTATTTATTGAATCATATGTTGTAAAATTGTATAGTTTTGTAGGTATATATTCATTTGTGTAAGTTCTGCACGTCAGTAAAATCAGATATGAATACAGTTAGCAGTAAAGAAGTAATAGGTTAAAACCTGGTGCATGATGGGGCAGTTTTCCATGAACATTACTGTTTATGTCTTCATATCTCATGAACAACATGTCGTACTGTGATGCAATTTCGAAGGCATGATCAGCTGTATGTGTGTATACTGTTTGTAAAATTTCCTGCGGCTTCAATTTGTAGTGTAGAAATTATAAATTGTAACGTTACAACAAATGACATAGTTCAGTCCATGAACAGCAGAAAAGTTGTAAGCAAGAAACTTTATCCTTTCGTCATTTTGTTGGGGCTGTCAGCAGATAAAGTGTAATAAAGACTTTAAATTATGTTGAATGTATGTTGCAAGTCCCTAAGAACTCTCCCTGTCATACAATGTATGAATAAAGTCTCATCAAACTCTCATCACATAATGTGGCAGTTTTTGTGATTCCTATTGTTGATGACATCATATCTCCTGGATCATGCATGTATGTGATTCTTACTCCTACAGCAATTGTTCCTCATGGTAAGGAATACATGTACCAAATTGGAATGAAATCGGTCCAGTGGTTTAGGAGAAAATGAGCATCATTTTTGCTTAATGCAGCAGTTTTTCGCGCTCTCATTGTTTATGACATCATACCTCATGAACTGTGTATTGTACTATGATAAAATTTCGAACGTACATTCAGTGGTATGTGTGTATACTGTTACTGTCTATAACATTTCTTATGAATATAATTAATAGTGTACTAGTAATAAATTGGAACGTCATGCCAAATGCTGTGATTTTACTGCATGAAAGCGGAAGAAGTAATAAGTGTCAAACTTTTTTCCTTTCATCAATTTGCTGGGGTTGTCAGTAAGAAAAAGTTTCCTAAAGGTTTGATATTATGTTTAAAGTTTATTGCAAGTCGCTAAGTGCTCTCCTCCTCAAATAGTGGACTGATAAAATCACACTATCATGTGCCGCAAGATGGGGAAGTTTTCATTGTGTATGACATCATATCATGTCAACTATTGGCCCTACCACAAAATCCTTTCTTAGCTCATGTCTTCTACGTATGAACTACATTCCTGCCAAATTTCAGCTTCATAGATGAAGTAGTTTTCGAGATTTCATGTTTAGTGAGTGAGTGAGGGTCACTTCACTTTATATAGATAGAGATGTGCCACAGAACTGAATAAATAATAATATGGCCCTATCCAGTTGTGGTTCCTCTTCAGTTACCTCCAAATGTATACTTGGTGTAGAATGCAGAGCTCTCGAAATTTGCTTATTTATGTTGCCATTTTCTTGGAACACCGATCTCAGATGTTCAAATTCTTGTGTATGGCTCTCACTGCCAGAGAGGGTGTGAGCCCTGTGAACCTATGTTTTGAGTATGCAGTTCCTTTACGCTGGATGGTGGCAGCTGTTTGCATTTAAGTGTGTGTCATCTTAAATTACAAACTATGACCCTATGTGCCATCTGTTGTTCTCTTAAAGAGGGCATCCAAGGAGGGGAGCACTCCATCCACTTCGACTTACATAGGAATTTGTTGGTCCTGTGTATGGAATGTAGATGTATGAGGAAATCACACAGCTTGTTTCTACCATTTGGACACCATGTCTGCTTGAATTATGTCTCAGTGATTGTGTGAATGGATGTGTTTCTTTTCTTGGTGATGACCATGGCCGAAAATTTAAGTTGTGTTTAAAAGTGAGTGTCTATTTTATGTGCCTGTCTGCAGCTCTGTGATCATCTTTATGGTGAATTACTATCTATCCTCTGTTATTGACATTATTTTATATCACTTATATATCACTGTAATTTAACAGCCATTATTAGAAACCTTTCCTTAAATATGTGTGTTTTCTTTTCACAAAGAAGATAAGTAATTGTTGCACATCATTGACAACATTCTTCAAACCTCAAGATTTTCAGTAAATATTGTTGTTGTTGTTGTCTTCAGCCCCGAGTCTGGATTTATACAGCACTCCACCCTATTCCAACCTGAGCGAGCCTTTTCATCTCCTCATAAGCACGGCACCCTACAGCCATTTGAATCTGCTTACTGTATTCGTCTCTTGGTCTCCGTCTGTGATTTTTACTCCACACACTTCCCTCCAATGCTAAATTTACAACTCCTTCATGTCTAAGAATGTGTCCTACAATTGATCCCTTCTTTTAGTCAAGGTGTGCCACAAATTCCTTTTTCCCCCAATCCTGTTCAGTACCTCCTCATTAGTTAAGCAATCCACCCACCTAATCTTCAGCAATCTTCTGTAGCACCATTAGCACCATATTACAAAAGCCGCTATTCTCTTCGTGTCCGCACTGGTTATCGTTTCACTCCCATACAAGGCAACTCTCTACACTAATGCCTTCAGAAAGGACTTCCTTATGCTTAAATTAATATTCGGTGTTAACAAATTTCTCTTTTTCAATAACGATTTGCTTCCCATTGACATTCTGCATTTCATATCCTCTGTACTGCGACTATCATATGTTATTTTACTGCCCAAGTAAGAAAGCTCATTTACCACCTTTATTGATTCATTTCCTAATTTTATTGTTTTGCCTGATTTTCTAAGACTGCATTCCATTACCCTTGTTTTGCTGTTGCTAATGTTCATCTTATATGCTCCTTTCAACACACTGTGCATTCCGTTCAATTGCTCCTCCAGGTCCTCTGCTGTCTCTGACAGAATTACAATGTCATCAGCAAAACACAAGGGTTTTCTCTCTCTCTCTCTCTCTCTCTCTCTCTCTCTCTCTCTCTCTCTCTCTTCGCTCTGCACTTTAATGCCTTCTCCAAATTTTCTTTGCTTTCGTTTATAGCTTAATCAATGTACAAATTGAATAACACTGGAGAGAGGCTACAATGCTTTCTTACTCCCTTCCCAAGCTCTGCATCCCTTTCTTGCCCATCAACTCTGATAACTGCTGTCTGGTTTTTGAACAGGTTGTAAATAACCCTCTGTTCCCTATATTTTACTCCTGTTGATTTCAGAATCTGGAAGAGTGTATACCAATCAACATTGTCAAAAGCTTTCTCCAAATCTACAAAAGCTAGAAATGTAGGTTTGCCTTTCCTTGATCTATCTTCTAAGATAAGCCGTAAAGTGGGGATTGCCTCCCATGTTCCTAGATTTCTGCTGAAACATAACTGATCTTTCCTGAGGTTGACTTCTACCAGCTTTACCATCCTTCTGTAAATATTTTGTGTTAAAATTTTGCAACCACGACCTATTAAACTGATGCTTCTGTAATTTTCACATCCGCCTGTGCCTGCCCTCTTTGGAATGGGGATTATTACATTTTTCTTAAAGTCTGAGGGTATTTCCTCTAACTCTCACATCTTATGCACCAGGTGAAATAGTTTTGTCATCTTCAGGAGTTCTGAGGGAATGTCATCCACTCCAGGGGCCTTGTTTCAACTTAGGTCTTTGAGTGCTCTGTCAAATTCTTCTCTATGTATAGTATCTTCTATTTCATCTTTATCTAGCGGGTGATCAAAAAGTCAGTATAAATTTGAAAACTTAATAAATCACAGAATAATATAGACTTTATGATCACCCGGTACCACTTCCCTTCCTGCAATATTGTCTCGAAGTTAATTTCCTTTGTAGAGCTGCTTTATATATTCTTCCCACCTTTCAGCTTTCCCTTCTTTGCTGAGAAATGGTTTTCTTTATATTCATGCAGCTGCTTTTCTTGTCTCCAAATGTCTCTTATTTTCCTGTAGGTGGTATCTATTTTCCCCTATTTAAACATTCTTCTACTGACTTGCATTTGCCTTCTAGCCACTCCTGCTTAGCTAATTTGGACTTCCTGTCAATCTCATTTCATAGTCATCTATACTCCATTTTACCTGCTTCCCTTACTGCATTTTTATATTTTGTCTTTTGATCAATGAAAATTTAGTATTTTCTGTGATATCCAAGGATTTTTTGTAGGTCTTGCCTTTCTTCCTATTTTGTCCTCTGCTGCCTTCACCATTTCATCTCTCAATGCTACCCATTCCTTTACTGTCCCCCCCCCCCTGCTTCTGTCAATTGTTGTCTAAAACTCCCAACTTGAGGTTCCTTCAATTTATGCAGGTCCCTTCTCCTTATTTGTTTACATTTATACAGTTTTTTCAGTTTCAGCCTACAGTTCATGTCCAATAAGATATGGTCAGAGTCTGTATCTGCCCCTGTGTATGTCTTGCAGTTTAAAACCTGGTTCCGAAATCTATGTCTTACCATTATAAAATCTATTTGGTACCTTCCAGTGACTCCTGGTCTCTTCCATTGTATACAACCTTCTTTCATGATTCTTAAACCAGGTGTTTGTTATGATTAAATTATGTTCCATGCAAAATTCTACCAGGTGGCTTCCTCTTTCATTCCTTTTGCCCAGACCACATTCACCTATTTCCTTTCCTTCCTTTTCCTACTACTGAATTCCAGTCTCCCATCACAATTAAGTTTTCCTCTCCCTTAATTGTCTGATTAATTTCCTTTGCCTCCTCATCATCGGCAGAGCTAGTTGGCATATAAACCTGTATGATTGTGTTTGATTTTGGCTTCTTATCTATCTTGACTACAATAATGTGATCACTGTGCTGTTCATAGTAGTTTACCCGCAGTCCCATTTTCTTATTCACTGTGTTTATCTTACTAATGAAACATAAGTTTACTTATGCTTACCTGCTGGACAAAAGCGACCCTCAGGACCATCAAAAATGGCAAGATTTCGTTTAACAGGTACTGAATCATCACGGAGTGTCAGGTGTGGTGGTTGGTCACCTTCATGATTTGTTCCTGTCAGAGCTACTGATGTTAGCAAGTCAAAACTCACTTCACCATCTGGTTTAGGGTACTCCACAGGCTTACACTCTGAAGCTGGTTTCAGTCGTTTCCAGTCCGGATCTACATAAATAAAAAATAAATTTTATGCTTTTGTTGAACTTAAGTGTATGAAAGCACATAAGGAGTAAATCTAAAGGAATTTAGTTAAATATATGACCACATATCTCCACTAAGCGAATAGAAACGGCAACAATACAAAATACCTAACAGACACTTAGTTTATCATTTTCTATTTTGGGGCACACACATTATCTCTCTCTCTCTCTCTCTCTCTCTCTCTCTCTCTGTCTCTCTCTCTCTCTCTCTCTCTCTCTCGCTAGTTAGGATTTCATGTCTTTTCGACAGCAAAGTCATTAGAGATGCAACACAAGCAGGGTTGGACTGGGACGGAAGGGCCTGGCTGACTTCCCAAAAGCCTGGAATGAGAGTTGATGGGATACTATTGGATGATAATTTCATGTAATACAACAAATCTGTTGCTAGTCAATCAAAAGTTGAAGAGGACTGCATGTTTCTGCTAAGCTGCCGATAACTTGGTCATAGAAGCTGCCATTCTCATCACCCTTGTTTAGATCCGATTCTGTGTTTAAGATAATCATGAATCTAACAGTTCTTCGCCCAGTAAAGGCTGAAGTCTAGTTTTAATATGCTTCAGCACAGAAAATCGCCTCTCACAAGTCACTTGTGCGAACAAAATTGCGAGGATTACACAATAAGCAACTTATAAGTTGGAGTACATACTGATGTGCATATTATATTGTGACAAAAGTTTACATGCACATGGTATGCAACTTTGGCAAGTGTCCAAACCACTTCAGGAGAAACAAAGGGAGTCCTTTGCAGTCCAGTCTAAGACTTAAAGTACATTGTCTCCTTCCTCATACAGAGAATCTGGGTTTTGTTCCCTAGATGGAACGGGTTCATCCCAAAGAGTTTTAGACGGTTCATTAAAACTTTTTACTAAAGGTTCTAATTCCATTGACAATGCTTCTCGATAGACGTTTGCAACAAATCTGAGAGACTTCAATGGATCATTAGGAATCCCATTTTTCTTAATTTCATTGACGTTTTATGGGTCCAAATAAGCAGCATCATTCATTAAATGTTCATTGCAATTGAATTTTGCATCCATTTTAACTAACACTGCGATAATATTGACTTTGTAGACAGAAATACAATACTCTCTCTTTGGGTCCGCAGACAGTAATTCCACTTTGTCTTGACATGAGTCATTGTGTTTTATTTATTTTTTTAAATATTCTTTGTAATGGCAGCATAGTCTGTATGTTGACATCAATTTTTTTGTTTCTATTAATGCTTGAATGTGGGATGCAAACAATGTAAGAGTTTGGAGACACTGGCTTACTGGCACTGATGGGTAAAAAATTTTCTATACAGGCTGTCATAATGGTTTTGAGTTTCAAAATGGAATCTGTCAATGCCTTTCGTTTGATATGAAACCTTTGTCTAGTACTCCACACTCTAAGATAATGGCACTCACAGTTTTTATCAATGCGACCTATCAAGTTTTCTCCAGAATAGTGGTCAAGGCTCTGTCTTTAGCCCACCATCTCATTTTTCCAATGCTCTGTAATCTTCTCAATGTTTCTTGACCAGCTGTTACTTCCAAAATTGTTTCAACGTGTAAAGGTATGCGCTTAAACAATTCTTGAATAAATACAATGGTAGACTCCAAGAGCCCAAACAAATTCTTTGCTTCAGTGCAGCTTGACGTCGCACCTATCAACACTAGATTTAAAACATGCACATAACAATGCACGAAAATTAATTTTAGTTCTTTTTCTTTCAGCATCGCTTGAAGTCAGTTATACCTGCCTGCCATATTTCTTGCACCATCAAAAGATATGTTAACATCAACTTGCAAACTTAAGCCTAACTGGGCTAATTCATAAGTTATAAGAGCTCTGTAGTCTTCTCCTGTTGATTTTCGAACAGGAACCATGCTGATTGCCCATTCTTATGTAATTCCATTCTTAACATAGTGTACAAACATTACAGCCTGACCAACAACGCCAACATCCTAGCAAGAATCCACATTGAGACTAAAAAATTTCGCCACATTGATTTCTTCAATGATCTCTTGTTTCACTTGACACACACATATATTAATTTATATAGGTATGTTCTTTGACATAAAGGTAATAAGACTACCTCTACCCCTATACATAGAGCTCTTCAGAACCAGATGCCTATTGGTAATCTCTTGCATATTTATCGCTTTACCCTATTTAATTATAACAAATAAGATGCAGATTCTAATTGAATTAAACCTGCGGTTGTTGACTTTTAGTAATAAACTTGACTTCCATAAAAAGTCAAGCTGTTGTCATCACCTGAGGGCTGGATAGGGTGAGCGAACAAGAAAAACAATTTCCGTTTAGTGGTTGTAATTTTCTTGGTAAAGCAAAATCAGAAGATTTTTGAATTTCACGGAAATCATCGTCTGTCATCGTGGTGTGGTGCCAGTGTGATACTGTTAATATTCGTACTAGCTCCAGCATTGCTAGAAGCCAAGTAAATTGTTTCTTAGGGTCAGAAACACATTCACTTGTTTCTTGTGCTGTTTCATGACTGATATGTACAACAGCCAGTGCTGCCACACTTTCTTCTGAACTACTTCCATGTGAAACAGAATCCAGTTTTTTTTCCTTTTCTTTGACTGCAATATTGGTGATAATAATGGCACTAGCGAGATGTGTCTCACCTATTTGGCTCAAATTATTTGAGGAGAAGCATGTAAATGAAAATTCCTAAAGTATTCCGTCTGAGTGGGCCAGAGCAAAAGAGAAAAAACTCGCAAAAATTGGTCGTGTTTATAAAGGGACCAAACTACTATGGTCATCAGTCCCTTGTTCCAATCAAAGAGATAACATGAAATAGCGTTAAAAGTTGACATAAAGTGTTAAAATACGGCAAACCGTAGATGGAAGACGTATTAAATAAAAGAAGAAAATAAAAGGGGGAGGAAGAAGAGATTTAAAAGAGAATACTAGAGTGTCTAGGCTGCGAGGTGACGGAAATAAAAGAATGTCCAGACAATCTAATACATTAAAATCACCTGCCTTGTGTATGTGTGTGGGTGTGTGTGTGTGCGCGCGCGCGCTTGTTTGTCTTTCCTTTTATCTCCTTAAGGTAAGTCCTTCCACTCCTTGGATTGAAATGACTCCTTTTCCACTTCCTTAAAACCCTTATCCTTTCCTTTATCCCCTCCTTCCTTCCTCTTTTCCTGAAGAAGCTACCAGCGGTGGCGAAAGCTTGTATGTGTATGATTTTATTTGTGTTTGTCGATGGGCCTGTGCTTTGGGTAAGTCATCCGATTTCTATGTTTTATATAAATCTATCCCACCAGGGAAGTTTTCTTCTATGTAATGGAAAACTGACAATTTAGAAAGATAAGAGTGTCCATAGGGAAGAGAAAAATATACTGATAAAAAGTAACATAAACAAAACCAAATTCTTCACTAACAGCTAATGAGGTGAATAAAGTAGTATTTATATTGCAAAAGAGAAATCAAGCAAGTAAAAGTAACATGAAAAACTGACAGGAACAAAAATGTAATTGTTTATTTGATGAAGTGGGAATAAAAGTCATCAGTATTGTGTTGCAAAGATGCTTTATTAGCAGTATAGACTCTATAATGAAAGATTGTTCCTTGTTTCACTAGAGTTCTCCATATACCAAAGTGCATTTAATCACAATTTTTAGTGTGAAACAGTGTATATCAGTGGCTCCCAACTTCGCCCCCCCCCCCTCCATGGACCAGTTTGGTGTCTTCAAGAAAAATAAACTATGTCAATCAAAAGATAAACTTTAATCTAAACCTTCAACATATTTCTTAAACTTAAGAGTAATACACATTAACAGTACTATAATAAAAGAATTTTTCGTATAAAATTAAATTGAGTCTGCATCAATGTGATTTTAGAGCTTGAATCTTCTGTTCAAGTTTGGTTATTTCGCAGATTATACTGTTGTTCACAGCTATATGAATATAATCACACACTTTCATTTGATACCTGAATTTGTGTAGAATTAGCAGTAAAATAGGAAACCCCAATTCACATAAATAAGTTGTGGAGAAAAGCATACGATAATACAAGGTTTTTTCTCAACTCTGTTACTGTTTAAAATTGCTTTTTTTTACAACACAACTCCAAAAGATAATGAAGCATTGGCATCACTAGAAGGCAATATCTTCCTAATGGGGCATATTGTCATGTTGAAAACTGCAGGTGGTCCGAATTCAAAGGCTAGTCGGTAATAGAGCACAGCACTTTATACTTGGACCACATTTATTGCTAACACAAGTGTGTACTCAGTACAGACTGACTCCTGCTTGGAGTTCTCCACTATTTATACATAGAAAGAATTTTCTGGAACTTACAGGTACATCAAACATAAGAAACATGTAGAACATTCTAGAAATAGTAAATACAAAGAAATACATTTTTCTGCCTTTGGCGGGATTTGAACTGGAGACCGCAAGCACAGCGATCTGCGATGCTAACCACTGCATTACATGTGCTGTCGGAAGACTCGCGGCATTGCTTCCCTTCCTGAAAGAACAGTGACCCACTGTTACATTTCCTTTGCAGCCAGCTGCAGTGTCCTGGATCTTGTCATGGCAGTTCTGGAGAATCCCTCCCTTCTGCCTGCACGCCTTCCTTGCGGTGACGATGACCAGCACCAGACCCTCCTTTTGTGGCTTCATAATTACCATAACGGTCTTCAGATTCCTTGAACAAGAGTCCATTTCTGTCAATTTGTTCTCTGCGATCGTGGACGTGTACAATGTCTCTTTGTTTTTGACATTTTTAGGACGGCTCATAATCCTCGACTTTGTATGCGATGCCTGACAGGTGGCATATGACATGATACCGACCAAAGTATCGCTTCAGTAACTTTTCCGATAGCCCAACTTTCCATACAGGGGTAAAAATCCATACCAGATCTCCTGGACTGTACACAACAGGTCGGTGCTTGTCGTTATACCTCTAGTGGTCCTTCTCCTGGGCATCCAGTGTCCGTATGCAAGCCAGCTGTCTTGCTTTTTCTACCCTAGTCATGAGCTGTTTCACGAAGTCAACCTGAGTATCGTCCGGTTGGAACGGAAACAACGTATCCATTATTGTCTCAGACTCACAACCATGGAGCAGGAAAAACGGTGTGAAGCCTGGTGTCTTGCCTTGTTGTATAATAAGCAAATGTAATGACTAGCAGTATTGTTTCCCAATCCTTCTGCTCAACATTGACATACATCTACAGCATATCTGCTAACGTCTTATAAAAACGTTCTGTAAAGCCATTTGTCTGAGGATGGTAGGACATTCTTATTCTGTGGACAATGTCATAATGTGACATTACCTTTAATAATAATTTTGACATGAATACTTTCCTTGATTAGATATCATCACACGTGGTGCACCATGCTTCAAAATACAGTAGAAAATCATTTTTATGCTTTTCAAGGGACTTCAGTAAAATGATGTAAAATGCAGGAAATAATGTTTTAAATGGTAAAATGGATCAGCCTTGCATTTTCCTAGTTTATTTGTGATATATGTACGTAATAGGCATCTAAATACTCGCCAGAAAGTTTATTTTACAATAAAGGTTATCGAAATTTTTACTATTTTAAGCGCAGGACAGAACTGGTAATTTTATGGGAAGTAGAAATTTTTGACGTAATTTCATTCATTATAATCGAGGACACCACTGCTGGGCTATGTAACACATCTTCAAAATTACCTGAACCACTTCGATAGATATTGTTTGGACGCCGCTGCCAGGCTATGTAACACATCTTCAAAATTACTGCCTTTTACTGGCATTAATTATTTACATAGTAAAACTCCTAAAGTTCTGTTATTTTTGTATTTTTCGATGTTTCACACAACAATATTAGAGAATTTATTTGCGTTCTCGAGTGCAAACATATGCATAAGTATTTTTGTGGCGTTTGCATAGGATCGGCATCTCACACTATTATCACTTTTTTGAAGTTGTGGATATTATGATACCCAACTTTGATAGATAATGTTCTTTATTAATCAGAAATATGTATCACAAAAACAATGCAACTCTTTATTCTCACATCAACAAAACAACTGGTTCTGATTATTTGAGTACACGCCAGCCGCTCTGGCAAAGAAGTTTGTGGAAAGAGGAACTACATCGCCACAAATCAGCGCGTCATAAGTCAACTAGCTGCGTACAGGCAACAACGATTCCCGAAATATACATTTGAATAAATGCAAAGTGTCAAGAAACTCGACTGCGAATAATTTTTAAGCGCTATACTTTAAGGGGAAAGCCATGCTAGCGTCAATTTATGTAGATTACGTTATTTTTTCTTCACAGACATGCTTTCAAAAAGCGTAAAACATGGGAAAAGTGTAAATATGTTAACGCAAAACAGAGGGTGAATTAACATTGTGAACATAGGAAATTTGACGGGACTGACAAAAAATGGTGTAAATGGCAGGTAAATGTAAAAATGAGGTTTTACTGTAATGACTTTTACTAGGAATTTTGCAATCTCTGGGGCTTCTCCATTCGGCAGTTTCGTGACAGTGTAGCGGGTGAGGTAGTCAGTGCGGACTATTATCCATCGGTTACTGGCTGTCGACTTTGGAGCCTACCTAAAAGGTAGATTCCAATCCGGTAGAATGGAGCTACTGCAGGTGGAATTGGTACCAGATGATCTGGAGGTTATACAATGTCCCATTTATAACTCTTCTGTGGTGGGTTCTTCTTTCTCCAGGGCCTCTATGATTTGTAATAATGCTGAATCTTCCCTCTGTTCAGCTGTAATGTCACCTAACTCAGTGAGGGCTGAAATTTCATCCATGCTGTTATGTTTGGCTAATGGATTTCTCGAAAGACAGTCGGCGTCCTTGTGTTTGCGTCCGTTTTTGAATACCACTGTGACATCATGCTCTTGGAGTCTTAGTGCCCATCTTGCTAGTCAACCTGATGGATCTTTCAAATTGGTCAGTCAACATAAAGAATGGTGGTCTGTCACGACAGTGAATGATTTACCGAATAGATATAGCCGGTACTTGTTGATAGCCCAGATAACAGTGAGACACTCCTCCTTGGTTGTAGAGTAGTTCATCTTGGACTTTGAGAGAACTCATGATGCATAACCTATCACCTTTTCAGCATCTTGAATTTGTACAAGTACTGCACCAATCCCATAACCACTAGCGTCAGTGTGAAGTTCAGTTTCCTCATTCTTGTCATATAAGACTAGAACTGATGCGGAAGTTAGAGCCTCCTTAAGTTTCCAGAAAGCTCGTTCCTTTGTCTCATCCGAGTAAAACTTGGCGTCTCTCTGCAGAAGTTATTGCAATGGACGTGTCTTGTTAAAAAAACCTTCTATGAAATGACGATAGTATGAACACAGCCCAAGGAAACTTCTCACATCATAGATGTGCTGAGGAGTTGGAAATTCTGTGACTGCCCTTACTTTATCTGGATCAGGACACACACCATCTCCGTTCACTAGGTGCTCCAGAATTTTTATTTCTTTGGCGACTAAGAGGCACTTCTTTGGGTTGAGGTGGAGTGCTGCTGTCTGAACACTTCAACACAGTTGAAAGGCAGCTTGGCTGTTCCCCAAATGTCCTTGAGAAAATGACAATGTCATCTAGGTAACAAAATTCAGATAATTAAAATTCAGCACAAAGTTCCTAGTGATTGGAGAAAAGCGCAAGTGACTCTTGTTTATAAGAAAGGAAAGAGAAATGACCCACACAGTTACCAGGCCAATATCTTTGACATTAGTTTCCTGTAGAATTTTGGAGCATATTCTCAGTTCGAATATAGTAAATTTCCTTGAGACAGAAAAGCTTCTTTCTATGAATCAGCATGAGTTTCAGAAACATAATTCATGTGAAACTCAGCTTGCTCTTTTCTCACATGACATTTTTCTTGACTTCAAAAAGGCGTTTGACGCGGTGCCACACTGCAGACTGCTAATGAAGATATGAGCTTATGGAATAGGTTGACAGATTTGTGACTGGCTGGAAGACTTCCTAAGTAATAGAACACAGTACGTTGTTCTTGATCACGAGTGTTCATCAGAGACAAGTGTATCGTCAGGCGTGTCCCAGGAGCGTGCGATAGGACCACTATTATTTTCTACCTATATAAATGATTTGATGGAGAGAGTAACTTGTAATTTGAAGCTGTTTGCTAATGATGCTGTGTTGCTGGGAGGGTGTCGTCTTTAATTGACTGTAATAGCATACAGGTTGACTTAGACAGAATTTCTAGTTGGTGCGAAGAATGGCAGCTAGCTTCATTGACCACATTAAAATCATTTCTGTGCCTTTAAAGTGTGTGTGTGTGTGTGTGTGTGTGTGTGTGTGTGTGTGTGTGTTACATACTGCTTTTGTTTAAGACTGCACAGACGTGTTAAAAACAGTCATGGTTGGCTGCAGTACACAATGACACCATTTGATTTATATTGGAACATCAACTTTCAGGAATTGCCCCGCAGTTTCCGTCAATGTGTAAAAAAACATAGATGCAGTTTTGCGAAACAGTTAATGTACCATTTCTTTAAGACTTTATAGTTTATTTTGTTTCTCAAACCAAAATAAACATGAGTATGTAATTTTTTTAACTAATGTCTTACAGGAAAAGGGGGTGGGGGAGAGGAAGGATGGAATGTCAATTACATGCCGCACCAAAATTTTGCTGGCCAAAATCTGTAAAAAAGGAAAGCACAACCTATATTCGAGCAAATATGGTAATATAAGAAGAATAAAAGCTTGAGTTTTTAAATCCTTCGCGGGCCATATTTTAGCCGTTGGAGACAACCACTGGTGATATGCGGATCATAGGTTGGGAAACCACTAGTGTATATAAACGTAAAATTTACCAATGTCTTGAGGTCAAGTAATAACATAAACAAATAATTTTACAATATGAAACTAAGAACAATATTTACTAACCACCATGACTGAATGTCCAGGGTTCTTTGCCTCTAATCATTAAACTAAAGCCAGAGTACATCATTCCTCCAAATAATCCCAGTGGATTGTGGAATGATGGGCGTATATTTCTTACACTTTTTAGATCTGACCAAATCCAACTCTGCTTAATTCTATCTTCATAAGATTTCGGTTCAATGCCTGTAACAAAAAAAAATATCCACCTGGTCATATCATAATAATGAAGTAGTAATATAAAAACTAAAGTTCTACTAAATGTTAAGCAATAAGTAACAGCTGACAGAGAGATGCAAGACAACAATAACATGCTTAAAACTGGAAGGTGTTCAATATATCCTTTTCTGTACTTTACTTGCAATAATAACATTACAGACCCAAATTAGGTTTGGTAAATTAACAAATATTTTGCCTTTCTAAATTTTTAGTCTGTTGGCTTTATTATACAGATTTCATTTAAAAAAATTACACTATACTGGTTTAATTTTTATCTGCATACTTCCACCATTCAGTTTTATTGCACAGTATTACAGAACAAAATATAATTTGTGATTTCAATATTACTGTGATGTGAATAATATTAGTAAGACAATAGAAATTGTAAAAAGGCTAAATGTAAAATTTAAGTATATATGTGGCAAATTCTGGTCCCAATATCATGTTAAAGGGCACATTAAGTAGTCTATAATTTTTTTTTAAATATATTACCAATTTTGTGGCAGGTTGATAATTGAAATGATTTCTGTAATTACCCTAGTAATAAAAAATCTGAACTTTTAAAGAGACAGAATTCTCCAGGTTACTTGGATAGTAAAGGATGACAGATATGAAGAGAAACACGGCTGTGAGATCCACATCTTCTAATAAAAAGAGGATGTTCAGGTTGGAATGTCAATAATATGAGGATTGGTAAGAACTAACTGTGAAGACAACAGACATGTAGAAAAGACAATCACAATCAAACAATTTAAATTTTTATGCCCAAGTGATTTTTCTGATGGAAACTGTGGTCGAAAATTTAAGTTGTATGACTGTGTTTGTCTTTTTGATGTGCCTATGTGGGGCTCAGCAATCTTCTTTATGGTGAGTTGCTACCTAACCTAATATCACTGGCAGTGAAAAAAGAAAACTTACAGAAACTAATAAAATAGGCATGTTAAAAAGTTTTAAAATAAATAATCAGTTGAAAAGAACGAAAAGTTTATGGATCTAAAAATTCACAAAATGATTATTTGTTAATAGGTCCATAAATTACAATGTACACCAAATGTATAAAATTTTAATACACCAAATTTGACAATTTAAATTTTTTGTCAATGAAACTGCACAGATATTTATAAGTTTATTCAGTCTTGGCAACTGGGCAGGCATCAAACTACAATTATTAGTGCCTGACTTAGTCCTATTTGTCCAAGAAGCTGAATTGAGAAAATGTCAAGTTACTCCACAGTTAATATTCCATATTAATTACTGGGGAAATCTATTTCTAAGCCTTTGGATAGCAAGGGCATTTCCTCTCTGATAGAAAGACAAATCTTACACACACACACACACACACACACACACACACACACACACACACACACACACACACACACACACACACACACACACACACAGAGAGAGAGAGAGAGAGAGAGAGAGAGAGAGAGAGAGAGAGAGAGAGAGAGAGAGAGAGAGAGAGAGATACACAGATATACCTTTGTCACTACATGGTACAAGTTGCACACCCAAGGTAATACTGCTTTCAGTAGGCAGACCATGTTGGGGTGGGAATTATGTGGGGTGTGGTGGTTTAACAGGCATAGGGTGTAAGGCAGGAATAGAGGTTGGGTGCAGGTTACTAGCATCTCAGGGGGAGGAGGGGGGGGATGATGTTGATCATGTGTAGTGTAACAGGTTACACTGCAAGTCTCATATTCAACCCAAATATCAAATAAATTTGTCTTGTGGGGATGGTCAGCTTATGGAGGCAGTTACTGTCCCAAGAACTCTGTACAGGTTCTGGACCACCTCCTGCACAGTGGTTGACAATCATGGATAAGTATATTGGCAAGGAGCTGACTAGTTCCAGAGAAGACGAACCAATTTATATAACAATATGTACTATAGCTTTATTTTGTCTAGTTTGAGAATTTTTCATTCAGATATGGATAATCTTACTGTAATGATCAATTGTGTATTAATAGGATTAAGAGTTACAATAAACTCTTCAGTAATTTAAATCCTTCATTGAATCATTTAAACAAATATAGTATTTATCTCCATGTGAAGCCATTTAGATACAGAAGTTCGATTAAAATGGGACTCCTTTATGGACACAACAGAGCTGGATCCATAAATCCAGAGTTAACTTTAATATATACACAGAAAATGTACCTGCAAATAAACCAAAAAGGAAAATATGTATTGATATCAGAAGCATTTTGAGATACACAGTCACAATACAAGATCCATACCTGAAGACTGAAAAGTTGCCCAAGTCACTCAAATACTGAAGAAGGCAACAGGAGTGGTTCACAAAATTACAGGTCCATATCCATGACATTGATTTGCAGCAGAATTTTGGAACATATACTTGTTTCAAACATTATGAATTATCTCAAAGACAATGACTATTGACTCATAATCGACATAGATTCAGACAGTATATTTGCGAAACACATCATGATGTGTACTATCAACAAGGGATGTAAAATCAGTTCCATATTTCTAGATTTCTGGGATGCTTTTGACTTTGTACCTCACAAGTGGATTCTAATCAAATTGTGTGCTTATGGAAAGTTTCCTCAGTTATGAGATTGGATTCGTGTTTTCCTGTCGGAAAGGATACCGTACAGAGGAACTGAAGAAAAGTTATCAAGTAAAACAGAAGTGATATCTGGTGTTTCCCAGGGAGGTGTTATAGGGTCCCTGATCTTTAAAAATGATTTAGGAGACAATATGTTGATCTCTCATAGATTGTTCATGGATGATGCTGTTATTTATTGGCAACTGACCCTGAACAAAGAAAGTGTAAAGTCATTCATATATGCTCTAAAACAAATCCTTTTAATTTACATGAATAATCATTCAAAGCTACATTATGTAGTGCCAATTAAATACCTAGGCATAATACTTACTAAACTTTGACTGGAGAGAACACACATAAAATATCATGGGGAAAGTGAATTGGCAGAACACTTAGTAGATGCAAAAGCTCTACTAAAGAAATTGCCAACACTACAATTGGCCATTCTGTTTTGGAGAATGAATAGCCACTGACAAACAAGCTAAGAGCAAAGTAGACCATTCTGTGGATCAACCTGCAGAAAAGCACAACATACTTGATTTGGAATGCTGCTTCGCCACCTGGGCGAAGTACTTGTTTTTGACCAAGAATGATTTTGAAGTAACAAGCTCAACATCAGATGAGGGGGGTGTTAGCATTGAATAAAGGATCATGGAAACATTTTATAAGGGGTTCTATGCTCCAGACTGATGACTGAAAGGCATAGTCTTAAATAATGATGATGATGATTTACACAAACTATCCTTGTGAATTAGTCTTTTTCTTGGTCTTCCTGAGATTAGCCCAAAACTATGACAGAAAGCACTGTGGTGGATTTTAATTCATTTGTGTACAGATAAGGAAAAGCCATATGATGAATGAAATAGCTAACCTTTTGTTTCAGATGATTCATCAAGAGCTTCGAATATACTTTCCGCAGCAAGCATACCACTTTTCATTGCATAATGTGTACCCTTTATTTTAGGCACATTTAAGAAACCTGCAGCACAACCAATAAGGCACCCACCAGGAAATGTTAGCTTTGGTATTGCTTGGAAGCCACCTTCGTTCAGTGCTCTTGCACCATACGCAATCCTGCAAAAAAAAAACAAAAAAAAAAAAAAAAACAAAAAAAAAAAAAAAACCACCATCATCACAGTGCTCAATACTAATTAAAATGAAAAAAAAAAAAAAAAAGAGTCTACATTGTAGATCTATGAGACTAAAAGCTATATAGATTTTTCTGTTTCATTTTTGGAATCCTGTCAAGATTACATACTATTTGTAACTGATTATAACCACATCATAGTAGGAACATATTTTAAAACAAAAAGATGGGATGATCTTTGCAAAAGAAATGCTGTTTTGAGGAATATCACACCATGCAAGATAGGGATGGACTAAGCCTGTTGGAGGCCCGAGGCAGTAAAACATAATGCCTCTCCCCCCCCCCCCCCCCATATTATTGAGGTACCAACAACAGTAACTGTATGCACTCCATTATGCCTAAAGTATATGTGTTATATAAAATGTTTAGTTGGAGTTTCATATTTATAAAATCAACTATGCATAAACATAATTTTTAGAAATAAATACTTCAGTACAAAATATTAAGTCACTGCCAAGCTCTTCACTGCACTTATGTGCCAATTTTTATATTGGATTTATAGTACAAATGTGTAAATAGCATAGGCATCAAAACAGTTCATGTAGAGTAATTGCATGTATCAAAAAGTGGAAAATATTCTATAGCATAACACACATATAGGCTCTGTGGTCTGAAATTAATAAGTAGGTACCTACGTTTATATTTTCATGCATAGGGGGCTTTGAGATTTGAGCTCCAGACTGTCTTGTATTTAACGCTTTGCATATAACTTGATTCACACTGAGACCACCTTTAATTTAATGTCTCAAAGACAAATCGGTGGCTGCTCTGTAAAACCATGACGGCACTGGAGTATAATTCCCTTTGTCTTCAAGATATTCGACTCGCTGCTGGCTCGGGTAATACGTTTTCGCAGGAAAGTAACAAAAACATTCAGCTGCACAGTATATGCCGGTGTGTTGCTGAGGATCGTGAGGTTACGTATATTGTTTTGCACCGTATTATCTTCCGAGTTGGCATATTTCTGGTAAGTTATGAAAGATTATGCATTGTAGAGTAGACTAATATTTTAATTTGATTCATGTCTTGCAGAACTTATGTTGGTGACCAGTGGTTTCACTACGGAACCATATGTTCTAAAAAAAAATTGGAATGCTTGCAACAGATGTGGCAATACAAGCCTCTGTTATTGATGCATGTTGCAGGGCACAAATTGCAACTATACTTCTCCATAACTACACAGTCTGAAATCTTAGGGGAGGGGGAGCAGAAAGAACATGTGCGAGCAGTACTACAGACCACAGATCTACTGTATATTGCATGTCTGTGCTACAGACAGACATATGAAAATTAGAGTGCAAATAGCTTTTGCTGTCTGTCACCAGATGGCATTGTATGAACTATAGATCCAAAGTTAACCGAGCATACCCGATCGTTGTTTGTTACGCTTAAGGGACTTAACTGCGGGGTCATCAGCTACAAAGTACTTATGAACTAACTTATACTAAAAACAGCACAAACATCCATGCCAGAGGGGGGATTTGAACCCCCGACGGAGATCAGCCTCGCGCAACATAGTATAGCGCTTCATCAAAAAATATTAGACGAATGTGTGGAGGAGATTAGTGCAATATTGGTGTTAGTGCTGGAACCAGCATACTGAAGAGTCTTTATCAAAGAAGAAAATTAGTGTAATATCGGTGTTAGGGCGAGGGCTAATGTGCTGTCAATATGTATGCCGAAAACTGTTGCATCAAAGCCTCTGAGAAAATTTTTAAAAAAGGATAGGGAGTGGCCTTTAAGAAAATTCGTTTCATGATGTGCAACAAATGATACCAGAGAAGAAAAGTAGTAGGATTATCTCCAAAAATAAAGAGACCTTTGTGAAATAAGAGTTAAGTTGTATCTCAGAATAATGTGGGGAATGAAATATGAAACTAATGCAGTGTGCATTATACTGCAAGTTCACTTATTTAATTAAGCCAAAATGCGCTTGATTTCCAAAAGTGTCCACCACTGCAGTCAAGTGGACAGTGTAGTAGATTGCCAAGGTGCCCAGGTTCGATTCCTAGTGTGGTCACAGATTTTCTCCACAAGGGGATGGGCAATGTGTCATCCTCATCATCATTTCTTAAATGTCGACGCGCAAGTCCCCTAAATGGTGTCACCAAAAGACTTCCACCAGGCAGGCCGAACAAAATCCCAGAAGGGGTCTATCGTCCAAATATCATTTCCAAAAGCACTTCCAGCTGGAATCCACAATTACGAAATTCCTCTTTATATCATAGTTATTATCGCTCTCTGACTTCATTTTTTCCTCAAGAAAGAAATTACTTTTATTTTGTAACTCTCACAAGTTTTAATTGTACTGATTTTAGTAGATAGATTTATACAATTATATATAAATCATTTTCATACCGTATAATCGTGTGCACTATAAAGCAAGGCTTCTTTTTATGCACAAAAATAAACAATTTTGAATTACTATTGTATGAAATAAACTGATAATTCAATAAATACGAGGCAAAATAATAACTACCACTTTCACTTATACAGAAAAAGTGCCTTACCAGCAACTTTCGTATATTACAACATTCACAAACTGATGCAAAATACAACACTAACGTGTTGATATTTCTGTAGTTGTGCACCACAAGTTGCAGTACTGTACATGATGAAATGATTGAACAATAACAATATAATCGACTTTCTAGACTTCCTAAATACTGTTACATCAAACCAAATCAAAGAGACAGGGAATGGGTTTTAAGAAAATCCATGACTGATGTACAAAATGTTTTACTGGAAAGGACTACCTAAAAAAAAGAAGTGATATCCCACCAAAAACATAAAATGTACAAAAATGCAAGTCTCGCGACGAATTCCTTCCACCATAAAAAGTCTTGAGATCTCATGGGAAACCAAGTCGTTTATATTAGTTAGTGTTCATGGAACCACCTATTCAAAACCTCGTCATAATTAGTTATCTACCAACATCTGTAGTGACTATATCAAAATTATATATCTTCACTTCTATAATAAATATAATGACTTGGCAATTGCATACTAATATATTCACTAAAAATGTTGGTAAATTCCTAATTAGATAACAAATAAGTTGTTCTATGAACACCAACTAAAATAACCTACTTGGTTTCCCATGGCAACAGAAACTAATATTTAAAAAACTTTATGCACATTTGAGTTACTTCATTATTATGTGGTTATGTTTGGTTGTATAATGGAATATAAATTATTGTTATGTCAAATATAAAAAATAAAAAACAGATAACTTACCAAAAGGACCGGCTCGTCGATAGATACAAATAAAATCACACACAAACACACATACAAGCTTTCGGAACTGTTGGTCACTTCTTCAGGATAAGAGGAAAAAAGGGGAGGAGAAAGGGAAGGATAGGGGTTTTAAGGAAGTGGAAAAGGAGTCATTCCAATCCCAGGGGAAAAAAAGGAAGGTAAACAAATACACACACACTCACACATATCCAAACGCAAACACACCTAGACAGACATTTGTGAGTGTGTGTGTATTTGTTTACCTTCCTTTTTTCCCCTAAGGTAAGTCCTTCCACTCCTGGGATTGGAATGACTCCTTTTCCACTTCCTTAAAACCCATGTCCTTCCCTTTCTCCTCCCCTTTCTTCCTTCTTATCCTGAAGAAGCGACCAACGGTTGCGAAAGCTTGTATGTGTGTGACTTTATTTGTATCTATCGACGAGCCGGTAAGTCATCTGTTTTCTATTTTTTATATTTGTTTATCCCACCGGGAAAGTTTCCCTCTATAATTTACGTTTCATCAATTTGAATCCAACAATCACAATTATTGTTATGTCATTATGACGATGTACAATTGCCAAATATTTATATTTATTCTGATATAATATGGTGCAATTGTCAAGCCATTATATTTATTATAGTAATAAAGATGTAAAATTTTGATATAGTCACTACAGATGTTGGTAGATAACTAATTAGAAAAAAATATTATGCCGAGGTGTTGAATAGTTGGTTCCATGAACACTAACTAAAATAAACGACTTGGTTTCCCAAGAGATCTCACGAGTTTTTATGGTGAAAGGAATTCGTCGCGAGACATACATTTTTGTACATTTAATGTTTTTGATGGGATTAATCTTCCCTGAGGTTGGCTTCTGCCAGTTCTTCCATTCTTCTATAAATAATTTGTGTTAGAATTTTTCAGCCATGACTTATTTAACTGATAGTTGCACCTGCTTTATTTGTAATTGGGATTATTATATTTTTCTGTAATTCTGAAAGTATTTAGCCATCTCATACATCTTGCACCCCAGGTGGAATAATTTTGTCATTGCTGACTCGCCCGGACACTTCAGCAGCCCCGAGCGAATGTCATCCACTCCAGGGACCTTGTTTTGACTTCATTTAGTATCTCCTATCTCATATTCATGTACTTCATCTTTTCTTTCTACAGTATTGCTTCAGAGTTCATTTTCTTTGGAGAGCCTCTCTATATATTCTATTCATCTTTCAGCTTTCCCTTCTGTTCTCAGAACAGGTTTTTCATCTGCATTCTTGATATTCAAATAGAAGATTTTCTCATATCTCTGTAGGTGGTACTGTGGAAAAACATTAAAACCTCCAAAATATGAGCAAAAACAAATGTAATTGGAATATGTATGTAATTAAAAACAATCCTCTCTTGTATGCCTACACTGTATATTATAGTGTAAGAAATGAAATTAAATAATGTCACTTATAAATCGTTCAGTCAAGTCAAATGTCAGTTGAAGAGAGAGGGGAAAAAAAGGTCAAGCGAAACATTGAGTAAGAATATAGAATCAATGTTAACCTTATGAGAAAGAAACATTGACTGTATGGGTTTTTCACAGGGGCTACAAATTTATGACGTAAAATTGCTTTTTATGAGAGACAAGAAACTGAGCCTTTAATGTGAATATCCAGTATTTAAATAGCACTATTCTGAGATTATCACTCTCTGGACTTGTTTTTCTCACTATTGAAATAATTAGTTTATGGCTCAGAGGAAAATTAAATTGAATTGCTGCACAGTACTTGTCTCAAGGAAAATAAATTTTCAGTAAAGTTTACTAAACATATAAAATTGCTTATACTACCCTATCTTTTGGAACTATTAGTGCCTAACTTGGAGAGGTGATAGGGGAATAGACTGGGGAAGGTAAAAGCATGGGCATATCACTCAAAATGCTAAGGTGACAGGGATCAACCTGTAGTAATAACATAGGACACAGGGCTGGTAGAAAAAGAAATTGTATTTATAGTATACTCGTTTGTGATGAGGATACAGAGCCCAAATCTTCCAAGCCTTCATAATTACTTATATTCACAGATTGAAACTACGTGTATATTGTCAGTGAAGCTATTCTTGCAGATACAGAAGCTGATAAAGTGTTCCCCATGCCTATATATCAATGATACCAACCTATTTATTTATTATGTGTATGTGGGAGGGGGGGGGGGGAGAAAATGTATGTAGTGAGGGGCAAGGAGGAGAGGGACAGAGAAAGGAGTGAACTGATAAGCAAAGAGAGTGGGAGAAGTAGGAGGAAGTAGACAAAGAGAGTGGGAAGGGTAGATGAGCATAGTGGGGAGGAGGATTTTAGAATGTACTTCTAGTTCCAACACATACTTTAATTATGTGAAGTATTGGCAAATTTGCTATATTACACACATACAGGATCTGCAATAGTCATAGTATTTCTTTGAGAAAATATTTTGAGTTAAAATATTGAATTTTTTTACCTTTTACCCCCTTCAAATGTGGGTCTAACTGATGGATGTTGTTTAAACCTCTGAAATTCTCTAAAGGGACTAATGTATGGATTTGTGTAGTCCAATCCAATAACAAAACCAACTGCTACCAAAGGAGATGGTTCATTAAGATGGTACAGGAATGAGCCACCATACGTATGCCGATCCTGGAACATTTAAACCATATGTGAAAAATATAATAAAATCACATTTTATAACAAAAGTAGAAACAAATATCTTAACCACTCATTACTCTGATTAATAAAATTGAAATAGTGTGTGTTGCCATGCATAGACTTTTAGCTTTTATGCTGTGTAAAATAATCCGAGTCAAACTGTCTCTCAGTCTATTACTCAAACCAGACACTATGAAAGTGGTAGGAGGCTATTACAAGTATTTTCTTATGTATGTTTTTGTTGTTCATGTTACATCCTTCTGCACTGTAACTATATTGCATCAAATGAAATGCTGTGATCTACTTTAATTAAGTCAAATCTAGACCAAGGAGATAACAAAACAGCCATTATTTTTTTTCAAGGAAGAGATTGCCAAACTCTTTCCTTCCAAAGAATAGCAATTAACACTTCATTTTGGTGATGGTGAAATCCACAATTTTTTTGGTAGATTTAGTAGAAAGGCTATCAGCACAGTGCTAAAATTGTTTGAAACAAATGTAAATGAAACTGCAAAATTTGAAATTATAAAATACTAGCTTAAACACGCGGCTCCGCTCGCGTGTTGGTTAATTATGACAGATAAGCTATATTTCAGTAGAAACATTTTAATTAACATATGAATAAAAAATAAAATTTTGTGGAGTGCTTATGATTTACAATAAATAATACATACATTATTTCTTATAGCCTGTGTTGCAATATCTCAAGACGTATGGTGAGAATAATGTCCAAATTCATTTTAATTTCATTTAGGGCATTCTAGTTAACTACGTTATTTGTAGTATTGTTTAGAGCGTAAATGTAGAGATTATTTGGGTTGCCCACACTTGTGCAAGCAACATATAATAGACCATGTGAAAAACATGAGGGCTGTAAATGGATTCCTGTGACGTTTAATGATTGTCCTTGAGCTTTGTTAATTGTCATGGCAAAAGCTAGACGAACTGGAAACTGAAGTCTTTTGAACTGAAATGGCATATCTGAAGGGATTAAAGGAAAATTCAACGATAATGATTGTAATGATATCACAGATCGATCACTTGATGTAATGTGCGAAACGTCAAATGTATTAAAAGAAATTTCTTTTTTACTGCTTTATTTATTCTTATATTTTCTTACAGAGAAAGTGCTGAAGACATTGTAGCACGCATAGACCAAAGATATGGTCTGTGGCATCACGTTTTGCTGTATGTAACCTCCTTGCTATAGAGTCGTAAAAGTCATCGCTGGCCTTCATTCCGAATTTTTTTTAATAATTTGACGACTTTCAACCACCATATATTCCACCCCTTTATAGCTATCGGCGTGGAACTGCTATGGTGTAACAATGGGAGACTTCGGACAACAATTACGCACAGACCATTCATTTGCGTTCTGTAATTTTCGCTGCAGAGCGAAATATTAATACATACACACACGCATAGAATTTTATATACACCCATAACTTTCCATCCCATTACACTGCACCCTTTTATCATTATCAATCCTCAAGCAACAATGCAACCAATAAAACCATTTTCAAAGAGTAAATACAATTTTAAAAGAGTGATTATTGTTTCACATTTCGCCTTATATTCTTCAAATTATTAAATATCTATCAGATTGCTATAAAACCGTGCCTAAAACCTTCCTCAGGTATAAATTAGTAACTGTACAAATATTCAAGTCTCTGCGTCTTGTCGTTCGGACGTGATAAGCGTACACCGAACAGACATTCACATTAATATATATAGATAAATAGCTATCCGATCGCCATAAAACCGTGCCTAAAGCCTTCCACGGGTAGGCATTAGTAACTGTACAAATGTTTAGCTCTTTATGTCTTGTGGTTCAGACGTGATAAACATACACCGAACAGACATTCACATTTATAGATATAGATTTGGTCAATACTACCTTATTCCCCCTTACCCCTATTCCCCCCACCCCTCCTTTCTCTCTCTCTCTGCCAATTAAGATATGAATTTCTTTTCATTACTTGTCACAATTACTGTGCTGCATCAAATTAAGTAAAGTACTGCAAAAAATGTAAAGAATTTGCAGATGTAAAATCTCATTTGTAGACTTTGTGTATGGTTGATTTCAAGTTATACATTTTATGTTATGGCCTAGCGGGCCATTCAGATTGCGCGTGTCCATATTGTGCTCTGTGACTGGCACTGGCCCGGCCGAGATAGTTTCCGGCATAGCCACGGGAGGGCACGGTCGTCTAGACAGCTGACATTCGCTGCATGCCATCTGCTGGCGGCGCGCTGTCAAACGGCCGGAGTGACAGCCGGGTCACTCGACGATTGAATGCGGAACAAACTACATTGTGTTTACGACAAACAGTGTTTACTTCATTTTAGTGCATGAAAAGTAGACAGGATACCTGTATTTTACTTAAAATTGAGAGCAGTATCATACTACTCCATCACTGGAGATTGAATATCAAGCACCATTTGATCAAATTTCATTGGTTCTAGATATCTAAGCATTCTGAAAAATTATACCCCACAAACAGTTGCATAACAAAAATTCTACATTTTTTTAATTCATCGAAACATGGAGGCAGATAGAGGGTTTGCAGAACCTTGAATGTAAACATGACCATAGTACCTGATGAAAGGACCAAATCTGTGCATTAATGCATTCAGACCCTTAGAGGACAGTAGCAGGAGTGTTCATTAACATTTCTAGATCGGTCCAAGGAATAAAAATTTGCTGACAAGATAGGACAGATTAAAGTTAAATGTTAAATTAGGTTGTCATGCATATATGGTTTGGAAAGAAAAATAAATGAGACAACCATCATCGTCATGACATATTACAGTTGTTGCCTGAATGATTTAAGAAGCTTAGTAAGTCATGAAAATTATAATAGTCTTTCAAAAAAACTTTCCTGCAGAAATTCAATACCAAAATGATGTACAAGCAGCACCTACAAAAATGCAACATAACATTTATTTGGCTAAATTTGTTTCTTTCCAGAAACATCTTTTATTCAAATGATTAACCATAAGATCAGGATAAGATAAATTTATATTAGCTAAGAAAAAACTTCTAAATAATAGTTACTAACTAGTGGCCATCCAATAGTATGTTCAACAGTGCCAGGTTTGTGCTTCTCTGGTAGAATTTCCCATACTTCCTTCAGACCAATGCCATAAGTCTGTGGCTCACAATTTTCACGTAACTTGTACCTACTAAAAAGTTGTTTTGATAAATGTCCATGGCAACCTTCGGCAAAAAGTGTACACTTTGCATGCAGTTCCATACCACGTTCAAAAGTTTCCTGCAAAAAAGAGACAGACATTTTCAAAATAAGTATATTTATTTAATTTACTATTCATGCAACAATAAGTTATCAGGCATTTCCAGTGTTAGTTTAGGTATATGCAGAGAAATGAGAGGTAATACTAATTTTACTTTCCCTACCAGTAAAAGACGAAGGGGTGTTTTTCAGATAACAGATAAAAACATGTCCCAGTAAAATTTTGAAACAAATACACAATATTTTCTTATTTTCGCCTTTCTGTTAAGTGATATAGGTTTGTTACAACCTGTACAATAACAAAAAAATGCAAAATGCATAACTCATTATTTGTAAAAGTATAAAACATTGATATTTACCTTTTTCATTAAGTTTTATATTTTATTCTTGCACTAAAAGCATGAAATATATCAACAATGGCAAAAAGTTCCAGCATATCCTTGCATGACATGAGAGAGTACAAAATATACTTGGACATATTTAAAATTTAGTAGTGCAGTGGCAGTAGATGGGTTCTGGGGCATCTGAATTGCTGGGTAATAGTGTGCTCGCCTCTCAGCATCTGATGTCTGCTCAAGCGGTCATCAGGTAAATGGGACACCCTGTAGATTCCGTATTTCTAGATTTCCGGAAGGCTTTTGACACTGTACCTAACAAGTGTCTTTTAATCAGATTGTGTGCTCAATGGAATATTGCCACAGCTGTGTGATTGGATTCATTATTTCCTGTCAGAAAGGGCACAATACATTGTTATTGACAGTAAGTCATCGAGTAGAACAAAAGTGACATCTGGTGTTACCCAGGGAAGTGTTATAGGGCCCCTACTGTTCCTTATTTTTATCAACGATTTAGCAGACAATCTGAGTAGCTCTCGTAGAATGTTCGCAGATGGTACTGTCTTTTATCTGTTAGTACCTCCAAACAGGACCATGCCTGTAAAGCGCAGTCGGATTGTTGACTGCTTTACCTTTTAATATCACCAGAAGATCAAAACCAACTGAAAAATGATTTAGATATCTGCATGGTGCAGAAATTGGCAATTGTCCATTAATAATGGTAAGTGTAAGGTTATCCATATGACCACTAAAAGAAATCTGTTAAACTTCAGCTATATGATAAATTAGTCAAATCTATAGGCTATCAATTCAAGGAAATGCCTAGGAACAACAATCACACAAAAAAACTGAAACTGGAAAGAACATGTAGAAAATATTGTAGGAAATGCGATTCGAAGACTGTTTCTTTGGCTCAACACTTAGAACACGCAACAGTTCTACTAGTAAGAAACTGCCTACACTACACTTGTGCCTCCTACTTTGGAGTATTGCTGTGTATTGTGAGACCTCCACCATGGGGACTGACTGACGATTTAGAGAAAGTGGGACTGACTGACGATTTAGAGAAAGATCATATAAGGGCACCTCGTTATGAATTATCACAATATATGGCAATATATATCACGGAAATGATGCACGAGTTGGGTTGGAAATCATCAAAAGAAAGGTGTTACCTGTTGTGGCATGATCTAGTTATAAAATTTCTTTCACCAACTTTCTCTTCTGAATGCGAACATGTGTTGTTAGCACCCACCTACATAGGGAGACATGACCTGCATAATAAAATAAGAGAAATTAGATCGAAAACAAAAATGTTTGGGTGTTCCTTTTTCCTCATGAGCTATTAGAGAATGGAACTATAGAGAAATATCATAAAAGTGGTTTGATGAACCCTCTGCCATGCACTTCAGTGTGACTTGCAGAGTATCCATGTAGATGTAGAAAAATTCTGATTCTGTTTATAATCCCCTGTCTAAAACAGAAACATTTTCTGTTTATTTTCCTATCGGCTGTGTTGACAAAGAACTTGAATTTTCTACAGTCTTAGTAACAGGATTCAATTTTGCTTTTGAAATGTTTAGTAGTTCCTCTTGATTCCTCATTCTCTCTCCTGCTTTCTGTGTCATTATCTCTCCTGCTTTTTGCGTTCAATCAGAGCTAAAGTCTTTTCTCTATCATGCTCAACACTATTTGATAAGGTGCTTGCACACAATCCTTCAACTTGACAGGATAAGGGATAAAGTCTGATAATATTCCTCAAACAGTTTCCTGGATGATCTTTTTAAGAGTAACCCATTTCTTTTTGCAAACATTTGTACCTGGAGTTTTTCACAGGCACATAATTTGTGGATTTACTAATTCAACAAATATAATAAACATTCGGAAGTTGTGTATTATCATTACAGTTATTTGTTGTTTATCATTCCAGAAACGCACAACTTTAAAGGTGTAACTATAATGAGAAATGAGCTCTCGATGTTTTTCTTTCTTCTTTTTTTTTTTCAGCACACAAATGCTATATCAAAGTAACTGTTTTATGGGATACAGATTATGAAAGTATGTGATCCATAATAAGTGAAGCCAATTACAGCTGCTATTATTTAATTTATGAAACACATTTCAGAAATGAGACACAAATAAATCATGCCCAGTATTAACATTAAACTTCCTGCGATAGTTTTTGTATATTCGATCGGCGATCTGAACAGAATACAGCAAACCACTTAACAGCCGCTATTGAAAATAGTAATTCGATTGGCAGTGAAATTTCTTTCACTACTGTCATAAAAAGTGTTACAGGAAATCATCTGTAAGGTCGCGGACATCAATTAACATGCAATACTTTATCGATTCTATCTCTGTACTGATATATATACACTTCGAAGTGCAGCAGCCAAAGGTGATGGTTGCGTGATTGTGTTGTGTGCGCCTGTGTGATTCCGTGAACGTTCTGTTTTCTGAAGAAGGCCATGGCTGATAGCTGAAGTGTTGTATGTGTGTATCTTTATGTGCCTGTCGCAGCCCTTTGTCACATCTTTGCAGTGAGTTGTAAACTGTCCTTATTACTATATTGTAAAAATGACTTCAGCTTTTTTAAAAATATGCTTTGTTATTTTATCAATTTAATGCTGCCAGGTAGGTGAGTGAAGGACACTTTTCTGTTCGCTGATGTTTTGGCATAGAGATGTGGAAATTTTTTAAATATTTTTTATTATTATTTTTGTTCTATAACTGTGCTCAGAACTATTTAGCTGATTAGCACTGGTGGACCCTAAATACTCTCTTATATTTCCACATCTCCTCTTGTTGAATACTATTTATCCACTTTTTACATGGTCTCCCTCGCTTATTTCTTTGTAGTGGAATCCAGCTCCATGCTTGTAATGGTATCCTTTCCTGTTCCATACATCTCAAGTGCCCATACAATTTCAGTTTTTATCATCAATATTATGTATGATGGTGGTTGTAGCTGTCACCCTTCCACTATTTCATTCCTCACTTATCAAATAATGTTAATCTTCAGCATTTTCTCCAGTATGACATCTCTGCAGCAAGTAGTTTCCATTCTTTATTTTTATCTGACCCACACTTCTGACCCATACAACATGACTGATTCTATTATTACCGTAAATATATTCTTCTTTCTCTGTTTTGACAAGTTATTATTTCACAGTATTGGGTGTAGAGTCTTAATCATGTTATGTCCTTTCCCTATCTTTTTCCTTATGTCCTGTTCATCCTTTTCATCTTCACTAAATATAACTTCTAGATATTCATATTCACTCACGGTTTATTATCTTCCCTCTCTCCAGTTCTATGCCTTGCCCTTTACCTTCCACTACCGTACACTTTGTTTTCTCAGTATTAACTTCCAAAGCCCATTTACCATATTCTTCAGTTAACTTCTCCAGCATATAAGTCATATCCTACTGATTTTCGCCATTACTATTTTGTCATCTGCAAAGAGAATAGCATTTAAATGCCTGTCTCTGAGATGTATTACATCGGTATACATTTTCTAATCCAGTGTACCAGAGCCACACTTAAATATATTTTAAATAAAGTGGGTGAAAGACAGCATTCTTGCTTCACCCCCTTTGTTGTTAAAAATGGGTCAGAGGTACAATTTTCAATTTGTACTATGGCGTTATTATCTCTATTCATGCTTTTTATTGCAGTTATGTATCTTTTACTTATTCCATATTTCTCTTTAACTGGCCATAGTTTCTGAAGTGGGACTGAGTCAAAAGCCTTTTGCACAGCTACAGAAGTTACATGTAGTTCCCTTCCCTTTGAGAAACATTTTTTCTGACAAGATTTTTAAAGTGAATATATTATCTGTGTGAGATCTTCCTGCTCTAAAACCATTTTTCTCTTCCTTACAAACACTATTGTTTCATATATGTAGAGATATGGTAGGTTTAGCATCTCTAGGGAGGAGAGGATAAGTCTAATCTTGTCTCTTCATGTTACTTATGATTCTGATAGCTCACTTTTGGGTTGTAAATACAGACTGGCTAGATGGTGCAATCCCCGTGAAATATTGTTCCATATCCAATGGCTAATTGGAAATGTGTAAGATATGCTTTAATTACTATTTCTTGGTTAGAGCTCGTATTTAGTATCAGAAACATGTAACAGATTGATGATAGTTTAGCTGAGAGAGCTTTAGCATGGGTGTTCCATTTTAAATCACTCTGTATATATAAGCCTACTCTACCCTCTATAGGCACATAACCTATGCCATATCCTCACACAAACCTAATCCTCTAACCACCCTCAAAAAACTTTTCCCTGGACTGAAATTACTTAACAATATCCTTAAACAGGGCTCTGATTGTTTGCCATCATGCACAGAAATTAGAAACACATCTCACAAACAGGTAATGCCTCCCTTCCTCTAAAACTATGCAACATCCAAGTCTAACTGAAGGTCACACAACTCTCAATCTATTTACACATTGGTGCCATCCATGTGAATGACCCAGGTGCAAGACCTGCCTGATACACCCAACCACAAATAACATCTTAGGCTTATCTGAAACTATTAGAAGTAAATTATTTTGAAAAATAATCCCCTTATACTGCTAGTCTCTTCTCTCCTTACCGGCTACACATACACCCATCTCTACCTGCGACCCAGGATCCGAACTTCTGTGATCCTGCAAGCACAACTTTCTTCCAAAGCTTCCTTCTCTATTACGATTCCCTTGCTAAAACCGCTTCTCATTCCAATATACCACCACACCCAGTGCACATCTCCTGATCATCATGAATTTTGTGAGCTCACTCCTATAGCAGTCTTGTTCCATACTCCTATCCTGTGTACCTCCTGCCTCTCCCTGCCATCCATAAACCACCTTTTCCCAACCCCAAATTTCAGTTGAGGCTACAGTGCTGATGCTATAGTTAACTGGGAAAATGTGTGTGTGTGTTTGTGTGTGTGTGTGTGTGTGTGTGTGTGTGTGTGTGTGAGAGAGAGAGAGAGAGAGAGAGAGAGAGAGTGTTTGTAGTGAGAGGAGTGAAGACAGGGAGAACACACACATTTGTGTGGATGGACATGCACTCAATAGCGTGAAACAGATTCATACAGAAGCTAGCTAAGTTTTGATTATATATCTTTCTTCAAGTGCATATGTCAACTATTAAGTTATTTGTGATCTTTACTCCTGAAATTGTTTTACAGTCCATCAGAATTTTTATGTCTGATTCTGATATAAGATGCAGATTCTCTGTATGGATTATAGTATCAGCTCTAACTCCTGTAATTCAGATGGCCATTATACATGTCCATTCAGAAAAGGCTTGAATAAGAAAAGCAATATAAAGCTATCAGTTGATCATAATGAGAGCTTTATGAAGTTCAACCGTTCAAGGACTCACAGCATAAATTCCACCTGTGTGGTCAGAAAGTAAATATGATGCTTAATATATGTTGGTTTCATCAGCACCTACAACCTAGTTCTCATCAAAACATTTTTGAAAACATTGGACATATACTGGGTGTCCGGAAAAGGGCTCCCTGATTTCAAAATTAAATATCTCGAAAACAAAGATCGATAGAGGAATGCAGTAAACGGTATGTTTATTGTGAAAGCTGTAAGAAGTTTATACAGCAATTTGAAATAATAGTTACAAAAGCTGCTAACAGATGGCGTTGTACGCTCTACAGCTCATATCAGCATACATAAGTGAAATAATCGTATGAAAACACTCTTTGCAAACAAACGCAGCACAATGTTTTCAAAATGTTCACCATTGGCACTACAGAGGTGGCGCAAACGAAGAATGAAATTCGCCATCACATTTCATAGTGTCTCAACCGAAATGGATTCACATGCCACAGAGATCGCCGATTCAAGCTCGTCCAGCGGGGCGGGATGCTTCGGGTAGACCATGTCTTTCACTGTGCCCCATGAAAAAAAGGTCAAAGGGAGTCAAATCCGGCAAATGTGGAGGCCAATTCATGCCTGCACCAGTAAATTTGGGATATTCTAAAGCAATGACTTGATTCCTGAAGTAGTCCTCAAGAAAGCGAAACACTTGTTCGGTCCTATGTGGTTGGACTCCATCTTGCATAAATGATTCAGTGCCTGGTCGGTCCTCTAACGCTTGCTGTGTGGTGACAAATTGTTCCAAAATTGCAAAGTAACGTGCACCAGTGACGGTTTCTCGAAAAGGGCCAATAATGCCTCTGCTACATACTTCAGCCCACACAGTAACTTTAGGAGAATACAGGGGTTTTGCTTCACACCAATATGGCTTTTCAGAACCCCAAAATCGCCAGTTCTGCTTATTCACATATCCATTCAGGTGGAAGTGTGCTTCATCTGTAAACCAGATGCAGCCAACATCAAATCCTTCACTATCAATCATTGTGAGCATCTGATTAGCAAAGGCAACCCTTTGTTGCACAGCTCGTATGGGTATGGCCTGGTGCATTTGAATTTTGAATGGAAACATCTGTAGGCTCTTTTTCAGCAATTTCTGCATGCTGGAACGTTTCAAACCAGTCTCAGATGCAATTCTGTGGACGGATGACATTGGATTTCGCTGAATAATTCCAGAAACTGTGGTGATATTTTTAGGCATAACCGTGGTTTGCTTGCGGCCAACATGCCCCACTAGATCATCAGTTACGCTGCCTGTTCGTTGAAATTTTGCGAAGAGCGTACGAATGGATTTCACATCGGGTCCTTTTGGAACATTAAATTGTGCTTGAAAACTTCACCTTGTTGCCGTAGGACTCTCTTCTAACCTGTGGTACTCTAGCACCAGAGAAACGCGTTGTTCAATGGAGTACATGGTTTTAATCTCTTCCTTCGGTACGCTAACCTCCTTTCACGTTTCAATAGTGGAACTGATCGCTCTGGGCTTCGGATCACTATTTATACTAGGCATTACGTATGGCCATCTGATAGCAGCTTTTGTAACTATTATTTCAAACTGCTGTATAAACGTCTTACAGCTTTCACAATAAACATACCGTTTACTACATTCCTCTATCAATATTTGTTTTTGAGGTATTTAATTTTGAAATCAGGGAGTCCTTTTCTAGACACCCTGTATCTTGCTTTTAAAGAGACTCTTCATACAGTAAGGTAAATACTGCAAACAACTTCCTTCAAAAGTTAAAGGGCAAAAGCTCAAATGGATGGAGTAAAACCCACAGTTCTTAGTACTTCATTCATGACATTATGTCTCTCTGCAGCTGGTAGCCAAGTTTGTTTTCTCACAGCTGGTATATGTTTTGCACAAAGCATCATGATACAGCCCTTAACCAGGTGGTATGTCTACACCGAGGCCACACTACCACAACACACAACCTAGCCCAGCTATTATACAGATTGAAATTTTCACATAGAAATGAAAATATATAACTAAATGGGCCAACATTAACTGCACCTGAATTATCATCACCCAAGTACAAGGATACTCCATTCTCTTCACAACTTTTAAATAAGAACAAAACTAAATGAGAGAAAAGAAGACACTGGTAAGATTTCTGAAACCACTGAGAAACAACACTGTACTAGCCTCTTAAAGGAAGAATTACCAACTGGTGCTCTCTCTCTCTCTCTCTCTCTCTCTCTCTCTCTCTCTCTCTCTCTCTCTCTCTCTCTGTAGGAAAGTATAAAAATGTGATGAATTTTAGGATGGTCAATGATGCATGCAATGTAGTAAATTCGGTAAAATTACTGATCAGTGTACTGTGGTCTTCAGTTTAGACATGGCCAAAATCAGTTCTTTTGTATTTATCAATTCTGAAAGGTTAAGTGGATAGGTTAGGGTTTAACTTTTTTATCAACATTATGATAATTAAGATGGAGCTCATCCTCAGATTGATTTTTTGTTAAGGTTGGGGAACCATCCCGGCATTTTCCTGGAGGGTCATAAGATTTTTCGATAAACAGCATGATTTGGTCATTTTTACAGCATGTTGTATCATTTTTCTGAGTTCAATCGAAACTTGAGATTTGCTGATGTTTTATCATACCAATTACAGTGAAACAGCAGAAAATTAGTAATTTTTTGTACAGACTGGAACTTTTTATTGTGTAAATATGCCATCTTTCAATTCAGTATATGTCGGCACTAGTCAGTATATTTTGTGGTGTCTCTCACTGTTGTCAGTCCTTGCTATATAAAATTGAGTGGTACAAGTTATTGCGCTTGAGCTATTTGTAGAAATATTGTGGCCAATGAAGTTAAAGAGAGAGAGAGAAAAAGTTTACGTTTTAAGTACGACAATAAGCTGATATTCTGTACAAAGGAGGTAAACAGATGCATAAAATAGAAAGGATTGTCAATCTGACAGCATTAATCAAATAATATACTGACCTATTTTTCCTAGTAATGGTATTATTGAAAGCATCAGCCCATTGCATCATAAATTTTCACAGATTGTTTGAGTTAAATTCTGCATCTGCATAAATACTCTGCAAAGCACATTGAAGTGCATGGCAGAGGGTTCATCGGACTGCCTTTAAGATATTTCTCTACCATTCCGTTCTCTATTACTGAGTAGTGAAAAAGGAATACCTAAATCTTTCCATTTTAGATCTGATATATCTTATTTTAATACAATGATCATGTCTTACTATGTATGTGGATGCTAACAAAAATTTTTGCATTCAGAAGAGAAGGTTGATAAAAGAAATTTCACAAATAAATCTCACTGCAACAAACAACACCTTTCTTATAATGATTGCCATCCCAGCTCTTGCATTATTTCTGACACACTCTCCCCCTTACATTGTGATAATACAAAACGAGCTGCCCTTCTCTGAACTTTATCTATATTTTCCATCAGTGCCACTTGGTGGGGACCCCACAATGTGCTGCAATAAGATTTTTGGTTATGACGATAAATTGTTAGCTCTAACTGGAAGGTCACATCTATCAGAAACAGATGAACTCATGGTATCTTTGTAGTTTGAGTACTGCCCACAATAACCAGAGCTGGGCACAAGTTTATTAATCCATTAATCGTTAATTAACAAAGTTAACTTTTTGAGTAGCAGATTAACTTTTAACTTAATTTTCAAAAACGTTAACAAACTCTTTAACTTACGTTAATTTGCCATAGGTCCTGAGAGATTACAGCCCTATAGAAATACTGGTAATTAATAGCATTTGATAATGAAACAGTATGAAGTTCACTGCAAACATTGACCATGCCAATGCACTAAATGTTACACAATTTTAATCTTATTAATTATGGTAGCAATGTATGTACACAGTTGGGTGACAACATTTATAGTTAGGCCATAGGTAGAAATTCTCCACGTTGAGATTTGCTGTGTGCTTGTAGCTGACGGGAGGCCAGCGAGCAGGCCGACGTTGGTGGCTTGTTCCAACTTAGGATTTTACAGTTCGTTTCCGGTGAGGGGAGAGAGGGACAATGGCGAGTGCCAGGCACAGTGCAGTGCACAAATATTGTAATACTACTGGCATTTGAAGTAATACGATGCAGTTAGGAACCTTTAAGGCCCTCATTACAAAATAGCCTGTTGATAAATAAACAATACATTAGCTGATATAGTCACATCTAACGTAATATATTTAATTGACAATGAAAAGTAATAAATTACCAACGAAGACAAGACAGTTACACAACTAGCATGGCAATGTTTGTTTATAAAAATAACATATTAACTATTTCTCATTTTATTTTCAATTAATCTTTTGACTTTTATCTTGAAGTATTCAGTTAAATCACTTATCTGTGGTATAAGAAATTGCACAATTATGATAAAAAGTACAAAGGATGTTTATATTAATATAAAAACGTAAGAAAATATTTGTTTAATGTGTAGTGTAATTATTTTGATTTTAAGTAAAGTTTTAGAAATGTATTGGCTGAGCGCTGTACGTTGGCAAATCGGTTACAACAGCTTACATGGGGAAGTTGATGACGTAGGGGAAAAAACCCCCGGCAGTTGAGTTTTGGCACGCGCGCGCGCGTGCGAGGGCAGGAAGTGAGGACTCCAGAGAGCACGTGGTGTGGCTGGCCTGGCGGGATCGCTCTGCCTCAGTCGGCATGTGGATCTCGAGGTGGTGACTTGAGTTTTGTGTGTGGCAATCGCCACGTGTGGTTGCTCGTCGTAGACTGCACCAAGCTAAATCGAGTGCTACTGTGGTTTGTGAATAATTAGCCGGTGCAAAAAGGTGTGCATCGCATTGAATTAAAGTGACTGTGATTTGTTAATGTAACACGTGTCGTCGCATAGGCATGAACATAAACGGTGTTTGAGACAGCCACGTGGTGTGAAAACAATTCGCGACAAATATTCATTTTGTCTGGGGGCTCTTGAGCTATAACTTTATTTGATAAATGTGCCGACGTACAGACGTATCAGCCACAGGCTTCTAATATTGTGAAATAAACAACATAAAGTGAACTTTCACGTGTTTTCAAAAATAGTAGTTAGTACACCCTTTTCTCTCATGAACTTGAATTTATTATGAATTTGTTTTGTTAATCATATGCAGGGAAGGAAAGCTGCGAACGTGTGATATCATCCCCTAGAAAACGAGTCAAACAGTCGCAATAACAGTTCGTGTTTTTGCATGTTTAGGAATTTGGTTCGCAGCTGGTGGTTGTGAGTTTCAAAAATTAATCTTTCCCTATTTTAAACTCTCACCCCGACCTTCACCCTCGCAGTCCGATATTCCGTTACTTTTATACCCACTTCTTATGACAAAAGCCTTGCCCGTAAATTATGCTCATTTTATCACTGGCTAGATGTCTTGTGTATTGCAGAGCTTTAGCCAATGCCTTATTAAGTGGCATAGAAAAAAATGTGTGGATCTCTTCTGGACGATGAACAATGCCAACTTGCTGGGCATTTGCAGTCAAAGTTCCGGCTGATAATGTACAACAGCTGTGAAAGCTGTAAGACAACACATGGAGGAAAACGTAGAAGTTGCACTAAAGCAAGAACAAAGACAATTTAAATGGCGGTGACGGAAGCAGTATCAGTTAGGACGAAGAGCAAAATCATTTTATATTTTTTTTTATTTTTGTCACTGAGCCTAAGCAGAAGCCTGCTGGCTACAGATGTTTAAGAAGTAAAGCCGAAATTAGTGAAGATATGGCTGGACATGAAATCAAACGACTCATCTAACAATACGGCATTTCTCGGGGAAAATAGTTAAGTAACTCTTTATTACTAGCTGAAAACACGACATTGCCCGGGTATTTATTTATTTATCCGTGCAATTTTTTGGTATATATTCATTTATATCAGGTCTGTATGTCTATAAAATCTCTTGGCAATACAATTAGTAGTAAAGAAGTAATAGATTAAAACTTTGTGCGAAATGGGGTGATTTTCCATGAATGTTACTGTTCACATACTCATTTCTCGTGAACTACGTGTCGTATTGTGATACAATTTAGAAGGTACACTCAACTATATCCTTATATATTGTATGTAAAATTTCCTGTAGCTACAATTTGTAAAATAGAAATTATAAATTTTAACTTCATACAGAATACCGTGGTTTTAGTCCATGAACAGCGGAACATTACTGTTTACGTGCTCATATCTCATGAACTACGTGTCGGAATGTGATACAATTTAGAAGCTACATTCAACTATATATGTGTATACTGTCTGTAAAATTTCCTGTCGCTATAATTTGTAGTGTTCAAATTATAAATTGTTACGTCATACCTAGAGCTGTAGTTTTACTCCATAAATAGCGGAAAAGTAGTAAGCGAGAAACTTTTTTCCTTTCATCATTTTACTATGATTGCCAGTGAGAAAAAGTTTAATAAAGGTTTGAAATTATGTTGTAAGTCGCTAAGTACTGTCATTCTCATACAGTGCATATGGCATTTTTTGCGATTTCTATTGGTTATGACGTAATATCTTTGGACCCATGTGCCGTATGTGATTCTTAACCATGCAGCAATTATTACCTCACGGTAAGTAATGTGTGTACCAAATTTGGTTGAAATCGGTCCAATGGTTTAGGAGAAAATTAGCAGCATTGTCGCAAAATGCAGCAGTTTTTTGCACATCTCATTGTTTATGATGTCATATCTCGTCAACTATGTATCGAACGTGATTCTTACACTTACGGCGACCGTTCTCATGGATTGAAGCTCACTTGTATAAAACTTGAGAAAGATTGAATCAAAACTGTAGATTTGTATGCAACACGTACACACATACGGACCCAGTTGAACGTCTTTTTCACATGGGAAAAGATATTTTGACACCTAAACATGGCTCACAGTCAGATAAGAATTTTAATATGCTAATGTTTATTTAAGGAAATATGCACCTTATGGCAAATGACATTCAGTGAAATTATATATTTTGGTCTGCTGTAAATTGTATTTTATTGCTAAATAATCATTACTAAAACTTAAGATGTATATATTACTGGGACACTATATCGTGGCATCCAGCCACGAGCGTAAACAAATGCCAAACAAATATTCCTCTTTTTTTTTTTTTTTTTTAAATAGAAGGAGACAAATCATTTCAAAGAACAAAAGAGTTACCCCTCGAAGCAAATGACTCTTGCAGAGGCTATTTTACACTATAGTATGTGATTAGACATCATTTGTTTATACTCACGGCCGACTGCCACGATAGAGTGGCCGAGTAATACTAATTTTTATTTATACTCCAAGCCGTATTCAAACTTGCTATCCATAATATTTTTCTTAAATATCAGATAAGGTAATACGTTTTTTTAATTACTGATTTCAATAATGTAGCAACATAAATATATTACTTCGAGATCCCATGTTAAATAACTGCCGGCGTGGCGCTGGGGATAGCGTCACCGATTGTGGTGCTGAAGGACGCCGGTTCAATCCCGTCCACTAGCAAATATTTATTTCTTTGTAATTAACAATTCCAAAATGTTCTGTATCTTTTTTATGTTCACTTGTAAATTCTACTTGTTTCTTATGTTAACTATTCTTCTAATTTCTGGTACATTTTGTCTGTGTATAAATAGCAGACCACTCAGCAGTTAGTGCTGCGTGTATGTTAAGTTCATAATAAACCTGCGTTCAGTTGCCTTCAAAGTCAAGCCTACTTCCATTTCAACGTGACATTGTTTGGTGGAGGCACCGGGTAACCTGTGCAACAGCTGCATCACCATGGCTCTGATTAGGCAACGTAAAGGCCATCGCTTACACAAACTAGAACCGGAATACAAGGGATATACTGAGTACATCCTTCCGAAAGTCCGTATCATTAGAAGAACCATGGACACGAAACCAGCGGTAAGCCAGGTGCACATCAGAAACCCATCGGTGTTCTCTGGAGATGATGGAAAGAACCCCAACAAATGGCTAAAAGGGTTTGACCTCGACATCAAGTACAGCAGGTGGGATCATACAATGTGCTTGGCCAAAGTTTATTTCTACTTGGACGGAACAGCCCAGCAATGGTCTGAGAACAATGAAGACAAGCTGGATGACTGGGAAACGTTCCAGACGGAACTTAAAAGATGTTTGGAGACCGCCAGCGACAAATCCGCTTGGCAGAAGAACAACTGAAGGACCGGGCCCAACAAAATGGTGAGCCGACACAGTCGTACATACAGAATGTTTTGGCTCTGTGTAACATAGTCTATCCAAATACAACTGAGGCCGACAAAATCATGCACCTGATTAAGGGTATTGCAGAAGACATGTACCAAACTCTTCTGATTCAAGTCATCGTTTTTTTTTTTTTTTGTTTGTTTTTTTTTGTTTTTTTTTTTTTTTTTTTTTTTTTTTTTTGTGGTTTTAGGGCGCACAACTTCTATGGTCATTAGCGCCCAGTCAAAAACAGATTCGCTATGGCCTCAAAAAAAAATGGGGACTGTCAGAACATCCAGAAGAGGCTAAAAACGAAAGATAAAAGACAATTAAAAGGGTTAAATATCCTTGGATAAGTTGGCCAAGTTGATAAAACGCAAAACTCTAGCAGCTGCTCGTGTGTCATCAGCTAAAATTTCCTCCAGAGTAGACGGAAAGTGAACGGCTACACGGAGATGATTAAAAAGTACGCAAGACAGTAAAACATGTCGCACGATCAGCAGTTCACCGCAGGAGCACAGCGGTGCAGGGTCGGCGGACAGCAAGTGACGGTGGCTGAAACGGCAGTGACCGATCCGCAACCGGGCCAGGATGACCTCCTCCCGCCGAGAGGGGCGTGAGGAGGTCCTCCAAGCGGTCGGGATCGGTTTTACAGTTCGCAATTTGTTGTTGGACATTGAAAACCACGCACTGTGCCATTGCGACACGATACTCCGGCGAAGAGCCCGTTGAACATCGTCAGATGGGACGCAAAAGGTAGCCACGCGAGGTAAAAGAGCTGCGGCCTTGGCCGCTATGTCGGCCGTCTCATTCCCGGGCACACCTACGTGGCCAGGGACCCACAGGAAAGAAACGTGACAGCTGTCATCTGCTAGCAACTGGAGGGAGCGTTGGATCCGATACACGAGAGGATGGTGCGACAAAGGGTCCTTAAGACTCTGCAGGGCACTAAGGGAGTCCGAACAGATGGCATAGAAAGGTTGGCGGTTGCGGCAGGTGTACAAAACGGCCTGGTGGAGGGCAAAAAGCTCAGCCGTGAAGTTCGAGCACCGGTCAGGGAGCTTGTATTGGAAACGGTTGTCCTCTACAACGAAGGCAGATCCGACACCGGCAGTGCTCTTGGAACCATCAGTGTAAATAAATATGGCATTATCCAACCGCGAACGGAGTTCGACAAGCCTCGAGCGGTATACCAAATCCGGAGTGCTCTCCTTGGGGAGCGAACTAAGTTCGAGGTGAGTGTGAACCGGGGCCTTATGCCACGGTGGCAATGGGCTTTCGCTCAACCGAAAGGTGGAAGGAAGGGTAAAATCGAGCCGCTGTAGTAGGCGGCGAAACCGAACTCCAGGTGGAAGCAAGGCAATCGCAGACAACTGATATTGGCGATCGAGTGAGTCGTCAAAAAATAATCGGTAAGATGGATGGTTGGGCATCGACCGCAGGCGGCATGCGTACCGAGACAAAAGTATGTCACGCCGAGTGGTCAAGGGTAATACAGCAGCCTCGGCATACAGACTTTCAACAGGGCTAGTATAAAATGCACCGGTCGCCAGACGTAATCCCCGATGGTGGATAGAGTTGAGACGGCGGAGAATCGACGGCCGCGCTGAGGAGTATACAAGGCTTCCGTAGTCGAGCTTCGACTGAACAATGGCCTGGTAAAGGTGAAGCAGGACGGTACGGTCCGCTCCCCATGACGTGCCACTGAGGACACGAAGGACGTTAAGGGATCGGGCACAACGGGCAGCCAGGTAGGACACGTGCGTGGACCAGCAAAGTTTACGATCCAACATGAGTCCCAAGAATTTCGTAGTCTCCACGAAGGGAGAGCAACAGGGCCGAGATGTAGAGAGGGTGGAAGAAATTCCTTGTATCTCCAGAAGTTTATACACACAGTTTTCTCAGTGGAGAATCGGAAGCCGTTTGCGATGCTCCAGGAATATAGACGGTCAAGACAGCGTTGAAGAGAACGCTCCAAGAGGCACGTCCGCTGGGCGCTACAATAGATTGCGAAATCGTCAACAAAAAGAGATCCGGAAACGTCGGCTGAAAGGCAATCCAAGATCGGATTGATTACAATGGCAAAGAGCGCCACACTCAAGACGGAGCCCTGTGGTACCCCATTCTCCTGGCAATAGGTATCTGACAAAACAGAACCCACCCGTACCCGGAACTTGCGATCCGCCAAAAACTCTTGAATGAAAAGAGGAAGGCGGCCCCGAAGGCCCCATCTGTGCAATGTGCGGAGAATGCCCGCTCTCCAACAGGTATCATATGCCTTCTCCAAGTCAAAGAACACTGCTACTGTTTGACGCTTCCTTAGAAAGTTGTTCATAATGAAGGTCGACAACATAACGAGGTGATCAGCAGCAGAGCGGTGTCGATGAAAACCGCATTGGATATTAGTCAGGAGGTGGCGAGATTCGAGGAGCCAGACCAACCGAGCGTTAACCATGCGTTCCATCACCTTACAGACACAGCTCGTCAGAGAAATAGGACGATAGCTGGAAGGAAGATGTTTGTCCTTCCTTGGTTTGGGGATGGGGACAACAGTGGCTTCACGCCAACTTGTGGGAACATGACCTTCAGTCTATATGCGATTGTAGGTACTGAGAAGAAAGCACTTGCCCGCAGGAGAGAGGTTCTTCAGCATTTCAATGTGAATGGAATCGGGCCCGGGAGCAGAAGATCGGGACAGGGCGAGAGCACGGTCTAGCTCCTGCATGGTGAAGGCGACTTTATAATTTTCACGATTAGAAGAGTGGAAAGAAGGCGGCCGGGCCTCCTCTACCTGTTTGCGAGGGAGAAAGGCAGGGTGGTAATGGGCAGAGCTCGAAACCTCCGCAAAGAAACGGCCCAATGCGTTGGAAACGTCATAGGGGTCCACGAGGACTGCATTCTCCACGTTCAGGCCAGGAATCGGGGAGTGGACCTTAATGCCGGATAGACGGCGTAGGCCAAGCCAAACAAACGTGGAGGGAGTAAAACGGTTAAAAGAACTAGTAAAAGCAGTCCAGCAAGCTTTCTTGTTGTCGTTCATGATACGACGACTTTGCGCTCTCATACGTTTATAATGTATGCAATTCTCCAAAGTCGGGTGGCGGCGGAAGGTGCGTAAAGCACGGCGCCGGGCTCTAAGCGCGTCGCGGCAGGCTGCAGTCCACCAAGGGACCTGGACACGACGTGGAGAAGAGGAAGTACGAGGTATGGAACGTTCGGCAGCTGTGAGAATAACCTCTGTGAGGTAGTCGACCTGACTGTCACAGGTGGGAAAATCCCGATCGTGAAAAACAGCCATGGTAGAATAAAGCCCCCAGTCGGCTTTAGAAATGTTCCAACTGGTGGGACGAGGAGATGGGGAATGATGCAGAATGTGGATGATACAGGGGAAATGGTCACTCGAGTACGTGTCAGAAAGTGCATACCACTCAAACCGACCGGCAAGCTGAGGAGTGCATATTGCGAGGTCTATATGGGAGTAAGTGTGTGTTGTGTCAGAAAGGAAGGTTGGTGCACCGGTGTTGATGCAGACAAGATCGAGGTGTTGGAGAAGGTCCACCAAAAGGGAGCCTCTCGGACAAGGTGCGGAAGAGCCCCATAAGGGGTGGTGGGCATTAAAGTCGCCTATCAACACGAAGGGTGAAGGGAGCTGATCAACAAGGTGTAGTACATCTGCCCTAGTAAGGGCAGATGACGATGGCGAATAAATATTACAGAGGGAGAAGGTAAATGTGGATAGGGTGATGCGGACGGCAACTGCCTGTAGGTGAGTATGCAATGAAATGGGATGGAAATAGACATCGTCTCGAAGGAGCATCAGAACCCCTCCATGGGCTGGGACACCTTCCACGGGTGGCAGGTCGAACCGCACAGAGGTGTAGTGTGGAAAGTCTGCACGATCACGTGGACGCAACTTAGTTTCCTGGAGGCAGACTAGAAGCGGGCAGTGCAATCGAAGGAGTAGTTTTAACTCCTCCCGATTAGAACGAATGCCGCGAATATTCCATTGAAGGAGCGCCATGATAAAAATGAGAGAAGAAATAAGGATAAAAACCAACTAGCGAGCGGGGTCACCTCGACGGCCGCTGAGGACCCGATTTCGAGGGAGCACTGCTATCGCTATCCAGGGGCAAAGTGTCGTGGTCCATAGGTTCGACCGACGCGCCTGCCACCTCCCTGAGTTGATCAGGAGGGGCAGTTTCCGCCGCCGGTAGAGGACCGGGTGCCCGGCAGACGGAGCGACCCGGTGAAACAGAAGACGGCCGAGGCCGGCAACTGTTGGACGGCGTGACGGATGGGTCACGCCTCGGCGGGGAAGGAGAGGAACTCTTTTTCTTGTCAGCTCTTCTGGAAGAGTGACGGCGGGAAGAGGCAGTTGACGGTTGGGAAGCCTGAGAACGCAGAAAATCCTCACGGACGGGTTCCTTTTTCAAGGTCCGGGCATCTTGTTTAGGTGCTCGCGGTTTACTAGAGTTTGACGAAGACTGTACCCTAGAAGCAGCAGGAGGAACCGGGGACGTGGAACGGGCAATCTTCGGGCTGGCGGATCGCACAACTGTGTCAGCGAAAGTCAAGTCACATGTCTGGGTACTGGAATCCTTGGTAGGTCGAGTTGAGGTGAGTACCTTACTGTATGTACCCGCTGGGAGGACAGTGGGCTTTCGACTCGCCAACAACTTTCGAGCGGCAGATGTTGATACCTTCTCCGTAACCCGAATTTGCTGGATTACCTTCTCATCCTTGTATACAGGGCAGTCGCGAGAGGAAGCCGCATGGTCACCGTTGCAGTTTAGGCGGTGAGGGGACGGAGGTGGGCAATCCCCCTCATGGGCGTCCCTACCACAAGTGACACACTTTGCTGCATTTGGGCAATGTTCACGGGTATGGTTGTACCTGTGGCACTGAAAACAGAGCGTTGGGTTAGGTACATAAGGTCGGACGGAGATGACTTCATACCCTGCTTTGACCTTCGACGGGAGGTCAACTCTGTCGAACGTCAAAAACACAGTACGAGTCGGTGTCAATTGGTTATCGACCTTTTTCATCACCCTGTGGACGGCTGTCACACCCTGATCGGACATATACGATTGGATGTCTTCATCAGACAACCCGTCAAGGGATCTCGTAAAAACTACCCCCCGTGACGAGTTGAGTGTGCGGTGCGCTTCTACCTTAACTGGAAACGTGTGCAACAACGTAGTACGTATCAGTTTTTGGGCTTGGAAGGCACTTTCCACTTCCAGCAACAATGTGCCATTGCGCTGACGTGAACAGGTTTTAACAGGGCCAGCAATTGCATCTACACCTTTCTGTATAACGAAAGGATTGACAGAATTGAAATCCTTTCCGTCAGTGCGAGAGACAACCAGAAATTTAGGTACATTAGGCAGAGTCTTTTTAGGCTGAGGCGAGTCTAACTTACGTTTGTGGGTCAACGTCACGAAAGAAGATAAGGAAGTCATCGCGGAAGTGTCCCCCGTGATTACCGGCGTCTCCGATGGCGCGCTCCTTCCTAGTGGGGGCCCTCTCCGAGGGCTTACCCGCCTTAGGTGATTGTTCACACCTCAGGTCACACCTCCCGAGAACTGACGGAGGGACCAATCGGCACGTTCGGAAGGTACCAGCTCGGGTAATCGCCCCTCCCTGGGCCTGGCCTTTACCAGGGGGTACGTACGTGCCCTACTTGTCTACCCGGGGCGGGGAATTACGCGTTACCCCGTCACCTGCTACGCACGATAATGCGTGGGTCGGCCTTGAGACACGCACAGGGAGGAAAAGAAGAAGAGGATAGGAAATGAAGAGAAAGAAGGAAGAAGTGTCTCAAACGCCGAAGCGGAGACTAATGAGGAGAAGAAGGCTAGGAGAGTACAAGGAGAGAAAGACAGAAAACGAAGGGTAAGAAAGGAAGGAACGAAGGAAGAAAAACCACAACAAGAACCACCGTAGCTCACGAAATATGCCCGTCTCCGGGCGAAGGCATAAACCGGGAGGGACAGTGAAGCAGCCTGGGGCAGAAGAAAGGCTGCTCCGGCTCGGGGCCCCGTGCGCGCCACACACGTACCCACAAAAGAACTGTGGGCCCCCTGGGGGGGGAAAAGTCATCGTTATGACAGAAGAGTTCATCAAGTGGTGCCAGCATATTGACGAATGCAACAAAGAAGGGTTGGATGAAAGAAGTATGACAGACTCCCGAATGTAGTCCCTATGGCTGTTGTGGAAGATCAGCACGACCACTTCTCTCATACAACAAATTGTGAGGAAAGAATTACTACAGTTTATGGCAGCCGGGTCTATTAGACCAACCAAGCCTCAGATTATGGCCATGAATGTAAGCCCTGTAAGTCACAAGGGAGCTGACGCCACTGAGGAAGAGGTATTTCAGACATCAGCTCCTGTCTGCCCCGCCAGTCGCACCCGATGTGAAGAATGGCATCGCCCTGCTATGACTTACGCTGCAACCACCAAACAGCAGCCTATGAACTGACCAACACAACCACAACCAATTCCCCTGGGAACTATGACGCCCCGCAGAAGAACAGACGTCTGGAGGACAGAAGACAACACACCACTGTGGGTGTCCTGGACATGTACGCTACTGCAGAGAGAAAAGGTGAGTACTCGATGATTGTTTTGCCGCAAGACATCAGCTATCAGAGCAGGAAAACTAAGCGAGGCGACCATCTATGGAGATGAGGCCGCCGCAGATGAAAAACCTCCATGGACGACAGTCGCTAAGATGTTGGGAAGTCTCATCAATGTCATTATTGACGGCCAACCTCTCCGGGCACTGGTTGATTCAGGAGCTTCTTTCTCTGTATTGTCAGATAATTACCGCCGCACACTAAAGAAGACAATGTTCTGTGATACGGGGGCAACTGTGCTGAAGGTCGCAAATGGAAAGTACGTCCAGCCAGCAGGATCTTGTGTCGCAAGAATAACCATCAACAACAGGACCCAGCCGTTTGAATTTGTTGTGTTAACAGAATGTAGTCACAATGTCATCCTCTGATGGGACTTCCTTCAGGCATTCCAAGCTATCATTGACTGTGGAAGATCTGAGCTGCAAATTGAGGAAGTCGTTCCCAAGAATTTTCTGGGAAGTATTTGCCGTTAATAATGTGACGATCCCACCATTGACAATGAGATGAGTTGAAGTCACAAACACAGATGACCGGTTAAACTGTGAATTACTTGTTGATAGTAAAACGTTTATCAGGTTCAACAAAGAAATTTACATACCAGCAGCTGTCATAAGCATTACCGGTGGTCGAGGAGAGATTTGGATCACTAATTGTCACCAGCAGTCACAACTTATCCCCAAAGGAATGTGTATAAGACCCATGGTCTGCTGTTAGTAAAGACAACACGCTGGAGGAAAAACCGTGGAACTGCCAATAGGGCCCGGACTGACCAAGGAACAACGCCAGCGGGTGTTAGCTATACTACGTCAATTTTCAGGTGCATTCACACCTTAGCATGGTTAAAGTCAGACGAAATGGTCCATGATAAAGCACCGTATCAATACCGGGGATCATCCACCAATTAGCCAGTGTTCGTATAGATTTTCGCCAGCTGAAAGATGGATAATTCGGGAGGAAGTGGAGAAGATGTTGCACAATGACATTATTCAACCTTCGGAGAGTCCCTGGTTGTCTCCGGTGGTCCTCGTAAAGAAGAAGGATGGCACGTGGCAATTCTGTGTTGATTATCAGTGGCTGAACAAAATGACAAAGAAAGATGTCTACCCATTACCGCGCATTGACGACACTTTAGACTGCTTGAAAGGAGGTACGTACATCTGAACTATGGACATGCAGACAGTTTACTGGCAAATCGAGGTTGATGAAATTGACAGGGAGAAGACGGCTTTTATTACAACTGACGGCTACTATGAATTCAAAGTAATGCCATTTGGATTATGTAATGCTCTGGCCACATTCAAAAGTATGATGGACAACTTGCTTCGACACCTTAAGTGGACGACCTGTCTTTGCTATTTAGATGATATTGTTGTTTTCTCAGAAACATTTGAAGAACATCTGAATTGCCTGTCAACTGTGTTGAAGTGTGTTCGGACTGCAGGACTCCTCCTCAATCCAAAGGAGTGCCTCTTCGTTGCTGAAGAGAAAAATCCTGGGGCACCTAGTCAATGGAGATGGTGTCCATCCTGATCCAGGTAAAGTAAGGGCAGTCACAGAATTTCCAACTCCTCTGCACATTCGTGATGTGTGACGTTTTCTGGGGCTGTCCTCATACTACTGACATTTCATAAAAGAATTTTCTAACAAGGCATGTCCATTGCAAGAACTTCTGCAGGGAGACGCTAAGTTTTACTGGGATGAGACAAAAGAAAGCTTTTCGGGCACTTAAGGAGGCTCTAACTTCTGCACCAGTTCTAGCCTTGTATGGCGAGAATGCAGAAACTGAACTTCACACAGACCCCATTGGTTATGGGATTGGTGCAGTGCTTGTACAAGTTCAGGAAGGTGCTGAAAAGGTGATAGCATATGCATCAAGAGTACTCTCAAAGTCCGAGATAAATTACTCTACCACTGAGAATGAATGTCTCGCCGTTATCTGGGCTATCAACAAGTTCCGGCTGTATTTATTCGGCAAACCTTTCTCTGTCATGACGGACCAACATTCTTTGTGTTGGTTGACTAGCTTGAAGGATTCATCAGGTCGACTAGCAAGATGGGTGCTAAGACTCCAAGAGTGCAACGTCACTGTGGTATTCAAGAACGGGTGCAAACACAAGGATGCCAACTGCCTTTCGAGGAATGCATTAGTGGAACACGACAATATGCATGAAATTTCATCCCTCACTGAATTAGGTGACATTACAGCTGAACAGAGGAATGATCCAGCACTATTAAAAACCATAGAGGCCTTGGAGAAAGCAGAAGCGACCAATGGAGAGTTCCAACTTATAAACAGAAAATTGTATAAGAGCAACTACGAGCTACTGGGCCCCAAATGGCTACTGGTAATTCCAGCTCACCTCCAACAAACTATTCTCAAGTATTTTCACGATGCTCCAATATCCGGTCATCTGGGATTCGTGAAGACCCTAGACAGAATCAGACACAGGTATTACTGGAAAGGTCTCTACCGATCTGTCAAGCACTATGTGAATCACTGTAAAGAGTGCCAGCGATGAAAGCACGTCCCACAATTACCTCCAGGGCATCTCGTACCGATTTCACCTGCAGCAGATTCATTCCACCGAGTTGGAATCGACCCTTTAGGGAAGTTCCCAAAGTCGACAACCGGTAACCGATGGATAATTGTCTAGACTGCTATTCGCTCATCACCAGGGTCGAAAAAGCAAGACAGCTGGCTCGCATACGGACACTGTACGCCCAGGAGAAGGACCGTCAGTGGTATAACAACAAGCACTGACCTGTTGTGTACAGCTCAGGAGGTTTGGTATGGATTCTTACTCCTGTACGGAAAGCTAGGATATCAGAAAAGTTATTGAAGCAATATTTTGGTCCGTATCGTGTCATACGCTGCCTGTTGGACGTCACATGCGAAGTTGAGGATCATGAGCTGTCGTCGAAACGACAAAAACGAAGAGACATTGTTCACATCCTCTGCATGAACCCCTTACTACAATCCTGAAGAGCAGATAGGCGAAAATGGTTCCTTGTTCCAGGACTCTTAAGGACGGTAATGATACTTATGAAATGTCGTCGATAATTGTTCAGAAGGAAGAATTCTCCAGAACTGCCATACACAGGACCCATGACAAGATCCAGGACATTGCAGCTGGCTCCAAAGGGAAACTAACAATGGGTCACTGTTTTTTCAGGAGAGGAAGCAATGCTGCGAGATCCAACGTTAACCAACTGACGGCGTGACGCAGGGGATAGCATCACTGATTGCGGTGCTGTAGGTCGCCGGTTCAATCCCGCCCACTGGAAAAAATTTATTTCTTTGTAATTATCATTTCCAGAATGTTCTACATGTTTCTTATGTTCACTATTCTTCTCATTTCTGGTACATCTGTCTGTGTATAAATAGCCGTGCACTCTGCCCGAGAGGCAGTCAGTGCTGCATGTATGTTTCAGTTTGCAATAAACCTGCTTTCAGTATAAGTGCTATGTTCAGTTGACAACCCTGCCTTCAAAGTCAAACTGCTTCCATTTCAATGCGACAATATAAATATATTTTTGTGGCTACACAATACTGTTACAAGTTAACATTAATTAACATTTAATGAAGTTAACTTTTTTATTAATGGATTCATGGTAATAAAGTTAATTTTTTGATTAACGGTGCCCAGCTCTGATTATAACTGGTTAATTTTGCATAGCTTCATTGACTGAAATGAGATAGATAAGCATATTCTGAACAAATATTTAATAAAATGTGCAGCACTAAGAAAACAAATTTTCCATTGGTTTCAACATGTCTTGAAAACTATTATTGTCAGACTACAAAATTTGAACTCAATGTGAAGTCTTTTTGCATACAAAAATTTCTTCTTTGTAGGAATACCTTACATATACTTAAAAGAAAGCAAAAGCAACCATTTGTCGAGTAGTATTAGTGCTTGGAGCCCACAAACACTTAAAGGAAGTGGCATTCATATGAACATTACTAATATTAGCCATTCTTCTAGCAGTTTAGCATGCGCACACACACACACACACACACACACACACACACACACACAACACCACTCCATCCAGTTCTATTATTGTTTTACATATACTTGCAATATAGTACCTTAGGTGAACCATCCTTTGCTATTCCTACATCATTTGTAGCAATTCCCTTAAGGCTACCATCTTCGTGAAACAATAATTCAGATGCTGCATATCCAGGATACATTTCAACACCAAGTTGCTCAGCCTGTTCCCCAAGCCAACGAACAACATGGCCCAACCTGACAACATAGTTGCCATGATTGTACATTGGCATCCCTGTAACACACATAAACTACTTAACACATTAGAGCATAAAAAGCTTTTTGAAATCTAGAATCTCATATGCTCTAAACCATACCATCCAGGTACTTTTTAGGGTGAGAGTAGTGATTATTTCATTAGAGCTGTATTGATTACTTAATATCTCTCCTACCCTGTGCCATCCTTTCCTTACTTATTTCTCATTCTGTAGTTTGTTTTTCTGCTCGTTAGTAGGAAATATACAAGGAAAAGTAATAACCAATCAGTGCTGTTGACTAAGAATTTATTTGTAGTATTATTACAATTTCTTGTCCCGAATAAATCTACAGTCCTAACTATTGATATAATTAGAAAAGACATGATTGTGGAAGGAAAGGTGTGAAAAAGTGTAAATTAGAGAATAAAGGAAAGATGTCAGACTGAGGGAGGACAGGTGGTATGAATAGAAAACAATAAATGAGGGTAAAAGCTGGGAATGAGAAAGCAGAATCATTTTTACCAACAAGTGACTCAGAGAGTGCATATTTGTACACAGGAAACACTCACTCCCCTCTCCCCAGGTGGTAAAGTTTATGGTTAACCATAGTTTTGTATTGGATTAATGATGAAAAATCTCCTCAGAGATGATAAATATTGTTAAAAACGAGATAGAATGGCTGGCCAGTACTTACCATTGTGCTGTACCGCCGATAGTCACACAAATGAAGAATTAGAAAAAAGGGGACAAAAAGGACAAGGACAAGCTTTTGTTGGAACACAGTTCCTTCGTCAGGTGGGAGAGAAGGGAAGAAGAAAGGATGGGAACAGAAGGGAAAGGTAGTTCACGACCTAGGTCATGAAGGTGGTGTTTCAGGAGTGTGGACGTCAGAGATACTGGCCAGCCAGTCTATCTCGTTTTTAACAATAGTTTTGTATTGGCCATTCATACTATAGATATAGTTAATTATTATGAAATGTAGAAAGTTGCAGCACAATCAATATGGGATGTAATTAGCTTCACATATTGTCATTAAGTAATTTATTATAATAATATTACACTTGAACTTGTCCATGACAAGTATACAATACATTTGAGCAGAGTGGTTTACTAATCTGTATGAAGATGTCATACTAGGTTGTAGGCAGGCAGATCAAAACCTTTCAGCCAAAAAAGCCTTATTCAGATGAGGAAAACATAAATAAGATTCATTCATGGTCTCCTATTGCTTTACCCAGAATGCAATTCAGTCAACCAGTGACCTGAACACGGGTGGAGGTCTGTGGCAAGTCATTTCGTGTTGGAGTGTCTGGCAAGTGATTTCGTGTTTGAGCAAGTGTTGTTCAAACTCTTTGACTGTGCATACTCTTTGTATAAAGGTTCTCCAAGATATACGTAATGTGTTTTGAGTGCTGTAATGAATTGTGTTAATGTTGTGTGTGTTTTAAATAAAATATTATTTGACATCCAACATTTTAGTGACCCCGAACTATGAAATTACGCTCCACAACAGTCTCAGACACGCCATATGAATTGGATCGCGTGCAGAAACAATAAATCGAGTCACATACGTAAGTTTCGCGCCACCCATGTAGAATTCAGCAACAACCTTGCCGTGTAAAAAGTGAATATCACGCAAGTGCAAGCACCGACTTCTCAACGGTAAATGTGGTCCTTAGTTCAGTTGCGGTAAAACCTCCACCCTTCTGGTTGGACAATCCCATATTGTGGTTCGCCCAAATGGAAAGTCAATCTGTCTTGGCTCACATTATCTCAGATGACACTAAATATAATTATTTTGTGGCTGCACTCAATGAGCAAATGGCCACAGAAATCCAAGACATCCTAGAGCACCGCTAAATACTCTACTATCAAGTGTGCACTTGTAACGCACTTGTCGCAGTCAGAAACTAAACATCTTGAAAAAACTACTGTGCACAGAAGAACTCTGTGACTGCACGCCATCTCAGCTGCTGTGTTGTCTCCGCACATTTGTGGGCAATACAATTAATGATTTTATTCTATGGAATATATGGCTGTCACAGTCGCCCACGCATTATTAGCAGATCCTCTTAACGAAATGCTCAAAGGTTCACCCAAACCTGGAGACAAACATCCTTAGCCAAAGTAAAAGAAGCTATTGCAGACGCCGCATTGTTGTCTCTTTCTCTTTCTGACACACCTCTCGCAGTTATGTTTGATGCATCAGCAGTTGCAACCAGAACGGTGTTACACGACTGCAGCCTCTCGCTTTCTTTAGTAAGAAGCTATCACCATCACAAGCAAATTGGTCAACATATGATCATGAGCTGTATGCAGCATATGCCACTATCAAAAAATTTAGCCACATGCTCACAGGGAGGCATTTTACGCTTTCCACAGATCATAAACCACTCTTGTTTGCATTCTGTCAGAAACCAGACAAGGTATCACCATGCCAGTTAAGACATTTGGACTTCATAGCTCAATTTACCACAGACATTTGATATGTTGAAGGTGAACAAAACAAGCCAGCAGGTGCATTATATCGCATTGATGTTATCGTGAAAGAAATCAACTATGACGCACTTGGGAACGCCCAAGAGGGAGACAGCTAGCTGAAGACTTATCTTGAATCGTCGGCAAGATTGCAGCTCTGACACATTCTAATACCAAACTCCAACGTCACACTTTACTGTGACGTATCAACACCACAAGCATGTCCATTTGTTACGGCAGATTTTCGCAATCAAGTGATATCATCTCTTCACAGCCCCTCCCACCCAGGAGTGAGGGCCATGATACGACTAGTGAAGAAGGCATTTACTGGCCAAACTTGAAGAAAGATTGTAAAACCTTCATTCGCCAACGCAATACTTGTCAGTGCAACAAGATAACTCAGCATGTAACAGCGCCAATCGGTACTTTTATTCCACCGAATCAATGCTTCGATCACATTCACATAGACATAATTGGACCCCTTTGTCCACCAGAAGGTTACCAATATTGCTTGACAGCGATTGACTGCTTTTCTCGCTGGCCTGAATCTTATCCTGTGAAGGATATGACAGCAACAAATGCAGCCGCGACTTTCTTCCATCAGTGGATCGCACACTTTGGTGTACCTCACTGTGTTACTACCGATCAAGGCAAGCAATTTGAATCTTTTTAAGCACTCTCAGCACTGCTTGGCATGAAACGCATTTGGACCTGTGCATACCACCCCACAGCTAATGGCCTTGTAGAACAATTACATCGACAGTTGAAGTCTTCACTCAGTTACCATACCGCAGAACATTTTACTGAGAGCCTACCCGTAGTTTTGCTGGGTCTCAGGACATCCTTCAAGGAGGATATTAATGCAACAGCAGCTGATTTTGTGTATGGGCAGATGCTTCTACTACCAGGTGAATTCTTTGCAGACACACAGAACGATGTTATGGAAGCCTCAGACTTTGTACAACATCTTCACTCGCAGATCCGCAAGTTCCGTTCTGTCATCACAAAAGAACACACGAACCGGCGACCATTGATATTCAGTGACTTAAAGTCATGTGATCTTGTTCTTGTCAGACATGTCGCCATCCGCAAGCCACTCCAATGACCGTACAATGGTCCTTACACTGTCCTGAAATGTCGAGATAAAACGTTTGATATCAGGATCAACGGTTCTGCTGTAAAGGTCTCTATCGACAGACTCAAACATGCCTTCACCTCAGTTAACATCGAGATGCCATTAGTGGGACTACCAAATAAAGCCAACACTACAACACCACCTACTGTACCAGACAGAACCATCAATCCACAACCACCGCCTGCACCTCAAAAGGAAATTGAAGTTTTAACACGTTGTGAATGACGCGTCCATTTCAATCCTAAATATCGTTGACTTTGGGGGGGGGGGGGGGGGGGGGGGGAGACATGTGGCAGGTGATTTCATGTTGAGTGTGTGGCAAGTGATTTTGTTTTCGAGCAAGTGTTGTGTAAACTCTTTGACTGTGCACGCTCTTTGTATAAAGGTTCTCCGAGATATAAGTCCTGTGTTTTGAGTGCTGTAATGACTAGTGTTAATGTTGTGTGTGTTTTAAATAAAATATTATTTAACATCCAACAGGTCTACAACAGCCTTCACAAACAACAATTATCACCTAAATCTAATCTGTTGACGAAATAGTTATGTTATGTCCTCAATCGTACCATCACCCTAAAGAACCAGCTACAAAGTTCTCTAATCAGCCTGGATTGGAACAACTAAACCCCTGTATTCATCAGGACTTGGATTGTCTATATTATTTCCTGAAATGAGATCCTTCCCACCCTTCCTTCACTGTTGTTCCATCAAACACCCAACTTTACAACATCTTGCCGTGCTTATGCCACACCCAATTCCAGCCCCTTGCCATTGAGATCAATCCCTATTGCCCCATCCATCCACCCAGCACTTCCAGTCATTTCATGGCATTATCTGTGCCATCAATGGCTGGGCCATCTGTGAAAGCTGTCATGCGACATATCAGCTCTGTTGAAATGCACTGCCTCCTCTGTTGGCATGACTACCAACCAGCTGACCATTAGGATGAATGGTCATTGCCAAACCATGGAGAATCAAGCAAAATGGACCACCCTTTGGCGCACTATGCAATTGAACATAATATACTTTATTTTAATGGCAGCTTCACAACCCAGTCCTCTTCTGGATCTTTGTCTCCTTCAGCAGCTTTTCTGAATCACATAGATAGGAGTTATCCTTGCAGCACTTTCTTCGCTTCCAAGATCATCCAGCAACAAACACACCCACCACTCAGCATTAGTTTCTGAACCCTTTGGCCTAGCAACTCCTCTGCAATTGACATCCCCTAACCCTAATTTTGGATCCATTCTCTGGCAACATACCTAGCTCCCCCCACCCCCCCCTGCCAAAACCAGTCTTTTAAATTTTTGCTCCTCTCTTTTTCTGCCCCCCCCCACCCCTCCTTTCCCCTTCTCCACTCCCCCATAGCTTTCCAGCACGACATCTAATAACCATCCTGCCCTCATCTAGTCCCTTCTCAATCTGTTAGGCATCACTGACTTCCCTTCCCACGCCCATACCCTGCTGTACTTCTCTCACTCCACCAAACTTCAGATTTATGCTTCCATTTACTGCAACTACATCACATTCTGGCTGGAGCAGCAGTCATATGTGTATGATTGATAGTAGTGTGTGTGTGTGCGCGCGTGTGTGTTTCCCTCTTCTCAAGAAGGCTTTTCTGTCTGAAAACTCGTTTGTAACAGACTTCTTGTCACACCTGTCTGCAACCCAACTTGTCAATCTAGTAGCAATCTATCCTTTTCGTAATATTGTTAGTATTCCAACCTGGATTTTTCACTGATTGGGAAATTAAATTTGTAAAAATTAACAAATTAAAAACACCAATTTAGCTTGAATGTTTGTTGCAGTCCATAAACATATCCCAAATACTGGGAAAAAACCACTAATATGGAGAACTTTTACAGTAGTTGATAACCATGTATTTCTCAAAAACAACATTGTATCTGATGCAGCTAATTTACAGGTTTCACTTCTGCTTCCAAAATTTAATATTGATGCCATAATTGTCTTGCATATAGTAAAATAATGTTACAGTAAGCTTAACTTTACTCACAGTTGAACTCTTTTGCACCAGACATACTATATGAATCAGCAGTAACTTACAGCTGAAAATGGGGACAGGTATCCTCCCTGTCTCTGTGAGGTATGCAAATTTGTCTTCTTTAACAGGTGTGTTAAGAGGCGCTCCTTTTTCTTTCCAGTCGGGGATAAGCTCATCAAGAGCTACAGGTTCAATGCATGCTCCAGATAGAATATGTCCTCCTGTAAACAGTAAAAATGTTCAACGGCTTTATAAATAGGAAATAAATGAACAATGTTGTCAATGGAATATATAAGAAAATATTTCAGAATCAAGAAAACTCATTTTATTACCATTCAGCTACATATTTTATACTGATAACCAACTTCTCTAGGACTTATTAATGACCTCTATATTCTTATTATATATTATTATAACCACCCACACCCAGTGGAAAGTATAAATTTTTCTATCTTGAAGCCCAGAAGGGTGTGAGGTGTCCAGTATTTTTTTACCAATATGACAACTGGTAGTCACTGGATATCTTCATAAAAACAATTTGGTTACAGTTGGTCAAGAACAGTTTTTAACTTTCCACACTTGCTTTTTTAAGGATTTTGATGCTAAGGCAGACAGCTTCAGAAAGTAATGACACTATCCTCATTAGCCACCTCCTCATCCCCCCAAATCAAGAACCTTCTACCGAAGAACCCCAGAAGTGCCCCTTTTGTCACTAGATACTTTCCGGGACTGGAGCAGACTCTGAATGTGGCTCTCCAGCAAGGATACGACTTCCTTAAATCCTGCCCCGAAATGAGATCCATCCTTAATGACATCCTTCCCACTCCACCAAGAGTGTCTTTCCGCCGCCCACCTAACCTTCGTAACCTCCTAGTCCATCCCTATGAAATCCCCAAACCACCTTCACTACCCTCTGGATCCTACTCATGCAACCGCCCCCGTTGTAAAACCTGCCCTATGCACCCTTCCACCACCACTTACTCCAGTCCAGTAACCCGGAAGGTGTACACGATCAAGGGCAGAGCCACTTGCGATAGCACCCATGTGATTTATCAAGTGACATGCCTGCACTGTGAAGCGTTCTATGCGGGAATGACCAGCAACAAACTGTCCATTCGCATGAACGGTCACAGGCAGACAGTGTTTGTTGGTAATGAGGATCACCCTGTGGCTAAACATGCCTTGGTGAACGGCCAGCACATCTTGGTGCAGTGTTACACCGTCCGGGTTATCTGGATACTTTACACCGACACCAACCTTTCAGAACTCCGGAGATGGGAACTTGCCCTTCAGCTTATTCTCTCCTCCTGTTGCCCACCTGGTCTCAACCTCCACTAAATTCAAATTCCCGCCCACCATCTTTAGCATCTTTGCCACGGTTCTGTGGACAGAGCCTCTGCCTCAAGTGGTATCTCTGACCAACTTCTTTGCTTTTTACAAATGTCTGTCTAGGTGTGTTTGCGTTTGGATATGTGTGTTTGTATTTGTTTACCTTCCCTTTCCCCCCCCCCCCCCCCCCAAGGTAAGTCCTTCCACTCCTGGGACTGGAATGACCCCTTTTCCACTTCCTTAAAACCCATATCCTTCCCTTTCTCCTCTCCTCTCCAACCAACGGTTGCGAAAGCTTGTATGTGTGTTTGAGTGTGATTTTATTTGTGTCTATCAACGAACCTGTCATTTTGGTAAGTCATCCATTTTCTATTTTTTATAAATGTTTTAAATTATGTGAATAATATTGTACAGTTGAAATGTCTAAGAGTTCCTATCAATAGTTTCCTAATTAATTTTTAGACTTCTTATATATTTTTTCATTGTCCTACACATAACAATGTTCTTAGTGTAATGCCAAGTTATTTGTTTTCTTTTTCACATTGCATTTCAATGATTGTTGTATAATTTTGTTTTAATACCCTTATGATAATTCTCTATGTCTCATCATCATTAGTAAGTAACAAAGAAGTCAACAGTCGTTTTCATTATATTTCACCATACCCAACATTTTCATCTTTATCCAATTCATCAAAGCCACTTTCAAGATCTTCTACAGTGTCTTTGCATTTTAGCTTTTAGGATCTGATGAATATACTCAGTTAGTTGCAATGTTTTTCTTTTTCAGCTTAATTGGCATATTTTTCTCTTCACTTTGTGTCCCCTTTTTTCTTTTTCTTTTCTTTTCCTGTGCCTCCTTTCATTTACAGCTCCAATATTTTCAGCAGTTTTGCATGTGGAATGGCCTACAGTTGATACCTTCCTCTTAAAATTTGGGGTTTATAAGTAAGATGTGATATTTCTTCCAAAAGTTTTGTTGATGTTGACTTAGGAGTAGTCAGCATTGAAATATTAGTCTTGGATGTCTTGTATTTAGTAAGAGTGGTGTCCAAAACATATGTCAGTGAAGAAGTTTGACTTGGCAGGTAACAACATTCTTCCATTTGTTGGCACTGACGTATCTTGAAACAAAAAACCATATTTAGTGGGATTATTCCACATGCCTTGAAGACACTTCTACCATTTTCAGTGGTGGCTGATATAGGTCACACTGAGTTCAGTAGTTTTCTAAAGGAAACAGATAATTTCTATTGCTGGATTATTCTTCATAAAAGTGTCACTGGCATATCAAGAAGTATTTATATTATTTGAAATAACAATAACAATAATAATAATAATAATAATAACAATAATTAGGGTTGTGTCTGAGTGGTTCGGCCGAATTCATTATTCGCTGAATCTAGCACACTGGCTTCTGATTCAAGATTTGATGCATAATGGCCAAATACTACCGAATTCCGAATCCAAAGTGTCATAGGGAAACCTTCAGTTATGAATGTTGTAGTTTACTTTGCATAAAGATGCACTTTCGTTTGGGTTATTTACTTTATTTTCCACAGATCCGCTGAAAGACATGATGTCATAAAACAAAACGATCTCACTTTGTATTTATTTAATAAGTGAAACCACTAAGAATCTTAAGCAGCTGCGTGGCTATTGTGAAAACAATCTACCATATTTATCCGAATCTAGGTCACACTTTTTTCCGGTTTTTGGACTCCGAAAAACTGCCTGCGGTTTAAAACAAGTACAAAGAAAACAGAGTTCTGATAAATGGCGTTAGGAGCTGCTACAAGTAACTTTTTCTGTCTTAAGCAGTGCTATACAGGTTTGCTTTGCAGGTGCAAATATAAATACTGACACTAAAACTTTTGCACTCGTAAAAATAAAAATAAAAGGAAGATGAGTAATTTCCTTTTTATTTTGTACTATTGAATTTTATTACACTATCCAACAAAGGAAACAGAACTTTAGTATTGCTCAGCTTCAAATGTAGCGCCTTTCAAATATTAGTGGCAACAAAAATAAATTTCTTCAAGTAAATACAACAATTAGGATTCTTGCATCAGTTGCCTTATTTTGATATCACGTATTGTTTCGTCAAGTTTTGTGAAATTCTGGAGTATGTGAACCATAATGAAGCCTAGGATTTCAAGAAGAAAGTTAGTTATTTTGTGGAAAAAAAAAGTTATAATTTTGCGCCATCTAGGCAGGATGACATCAATTCAGCAACCACTTGACATCTGTTCAATAAATCGTTTAAGGTCAAGATTAAATACATGTACACTGACTGCTTTTCGAAAAGTGACACACAACTGACACCAACGGGTTGTGTAAAACGTGCAAGTGTGTCAGTGGTATGACGACACATGGACGTGGGTTCCAAATCGGATTGTGTAACAGGCATTTCAAAATGTTCGATGTTGAATGTACTAAATTATATGAGAGATGATGCTCTGTATTACAAAGAAACTGAATAACAAGTACTCACGTAATAGTGATTCAGAATTACCGTACCGGTATCGAAGTTAATTGTTATTATAAACATTTTGTAAAATTTGTATTATAAGTCTAATAAGATTGTTTTATATGTGCACATTTAGTTTCAAAATTATTTCCATTCTTATTCAGAAAGTGTTTGGTGTTGCTACAATAGCCGTACTTTTGAAGTCTTATCTAAAAGATACTACGTAAAGCCGACTGACAAGCCTGTGTTGCGTCAATATGCCTGACGCTACAACCACTGCCTTCCTGCTATAAGTATGTGTTTTTCTGTTAGAGGCAAGGGATTGTTCCTATGAATCGTGATTCATAAATTTCACACTCTCTTTGCCATAAGAATAATACAAATGTAAACATTATGCCATGTAATCTTCCATGTTAGCTGTTAGCACATTTAAATTCCATTCGCCTAACAAACCCGAAAGACAGTGGCGAACACTGGAGGACATAAGTATCATGTTAATATTTACATTTGTATTATCCTTATACAGGAATAGTTAGAAATGAAGCACGGCAACTGACTTCTAGTCCTGATTTTTAAATCTTCTACAAATATAAATTCTCTGCAGACAAATTACAAGATCTTAAATGTTTGAAAGAATAAATAAATCTACAAAATACCCTTGCTTAAACCTCCTAAAAACACAATCTGCGCATTAAGTACTTTTCACAGTTCTGAAATGTCTTCGTGGAATAAGAAGTACACACGCGTAGAATAAATGCGGATTTCTCTGTCTGAATGTCCTGTCCGTCACTCATGGAATGCCTGATATGTTACTATAAAATTATTTAACATTTATACATCCTATTTTTTAAGAATCTATTTTTCCAACTTCCAAAATATTTACTTATCTTAGCGGGGTTTGTTTTTTACTTTTCCCTTTGGAGAAAAGAGAAAAAAAAGTAATCCTTTCCTTTCTAGGACTCCATTATACAATTATTTTTTATTTGATCAAAATAAAACAATTTGTAATAGAGTGAAGAAAGTTTCTTATTATCTTTCGGGGGATCTAAACAACATATATCTCAAAATGTTTCATACAAATTTCTTTTAAGGGGAGGGGGATATTAAAAATCCTTAAGGTTTAAAACAAAAATCTAAATGAAATTTCACTGTAATATTGTCATTTGGGATCCATCCCAAAAGTCTTTATCTTCATCACTGGCTGCTATAGAGTAGTGATTCTTTTTAAATACATGTACTTGACTTGACAGATTACTTGGGTTCAAGATTCGATTCAGGGTCGAAATTCGGCACATATTTTGTTTAAAATTCGGTATTGGATTTGATTCGGTAAAATTGGGGTTCGACCCATCCCTAATAATAATAATAATAATAATAATAATAATAATAATAATAATAATGAGAAGGCCTGGATTTACAACCAGAGAGATTTATGTTTCAAGTAGACATGGTTTCCTGGTAGTGTGATTTTTTTCTTTTAACTAATCCAGATATATACCATTTTTAAGCAGATTGAGTCAAAATGAAGTCCAAAAATTCACAACATCTTGTTCATTATAACACAACTAATGTAATAATAATTAACACTCGCAAACACCCAGAATCTTAATATAGTCTTACGTTTCTTCAACTATTGTTTCCTTTGGGAAAAATTGTAATTTCAATAATAAAAATAACTGGTTGATGGTCAACAACTCTTATTTTGTCAATTATGAAATCCATGCTATCAACATTATTCAGTAAATTTGCTTGGTAAAAAATAAGTGTCTGAAAAAGTAAAGTATCATAAGGCCACTTAATTGATCAGCTTAATCAAGAATCTATCTTTCTTCACTAACATTATTGTAATCACAAACATTAAGAGAAAACTAACTGACAGTCTTCAAGGAATTTCCATTTTCATAATTTTCTCATTATTTCCCACCAGTAAATATGCTAACACACAATGTTCATAAGTTAATGTTAAGTTCAAGTTAACTTTCCTCGAAAGAGCTACACGTGAAATCCAATCATGAAAATCACTTGACAATTTTACACGATCATACCCTTCAAGTCATAATTTACCAGTCTTGGATGTTCCTCGCTTCTGTAAATAGTCCACCTCTCCTCAACCACTAAACAATCCGAAACCAAAAATTCCATTCATTGACTGTTCTGTCAGTTCTTGAAAGAATATTTGATTCATTTTGAATGAAACACACGAGATAAATGTGTAATATTCTGCAAATCTATTGTTTTTACAAATTGGTTTTTAGCTGTTATGCCATCATCAGGTAAATAAAGTATTTACCAGAATATTACACATCTATTGTGTGTGTTTAATTCAAAACCAAACCAAAAACTTGAATTAATCTTCCAGTTGTGGCGTCCAGTAACACGAATGGAGTTGTCATAGCAATGTGTGAACGTCTTATTCCATTCACCCTTCCTTCTCATTACAAGCATGGAAACACTTAATAAGGGACCAGATACACAACATCATCATTGTCTTTGCCCCCCCCCCCCCCCCCAAATTCTTCTTAGGATTAATTCCCCTGAGCTCACATTGTTAGCCAAGAGATGGTACTACCAGGACAGTTAGACAAGCTGTGAGCTTACATCATCATATTATTGTGGCTGCACCATCCACATCTAGACTGACATATGACTGCTCTCTACAAATTGCACTTAAGTGCCCGATAGATGGTTTATCAAACAATTTCAGACTGCTTCTCTACTGTTCTCCTCTTGATAAATGTGCATGAAACAAATAGAATCTTTCTATTCAAATTCTACTTTATCTTATTTCAATGTGATGATCAAATCAGTAGGTGAGGGTCAACAAAATATTTTCACACCCAAAAGTAAAAAACCTGGCAATTGAAATTTTGTAAATCCGTCTTGCAGCAACAACACACTTTTGTTTTAATTACTGCTACCGCACCTCACATTTTATATTCATTACATTCTCCCCAGTTACATAATAATACAAAATACGCTGCTCTTTTTTGTACTTTCTCGATATCCTGCCTGGTATGTATCAAATAATGTGGGCCAGTATTCCAGCAGAAGACACACCCTCCACTGTAGAGCTGGTCCTGTAGATGGAAGTCAGCTTCACAGATGACCTCCTTGTTTTGTCCCTTACCTGCACAATCAATCAATCACAAGTGGTATACAACTGAGGTCATCAACATTATCACTGCACCACTCCCTAGCCCATATCAGCACTCCAAGAGGAATGTCTTACATTACTTCTCACTCCTGAGAGAGATGTTGGCTGATTACTGGTTATGACACTGGCAAAGGAATTCTGTCTTTCACTACTGCAACTAGGGGTCCTTGTTGCCACTGTGACAGGAACCTCACTGCAACTACATATTCTAGCCGAGCTTGAATACCACTGCCAGCCTAGTCATTGCTGCCTTTGACATGACAGCTACTTTGCCTTCCCGTACACTGAATGTCAATACTTTGGTGTCCAGCTGTTTTTGGCACAAATTAAAACCCTCCCTAGCCCCAATAATAAGCTGCAAAGAAGCATTCTCCTCATCACAAAATAACATCCCAAACTGGAACAACTGAACCACATCCTTCAGCATGACTATCTGTCATCAACCCTTTAGCACCACCACAAGAGTGACTGAGGAGTGTAGATAAAGCCAAGCACTATTCTTCAAAATAGTGAAATGACTAGTTTTGCAGTTTGACATTCGCCATCATAAACCAACATCAGAGGAGCCTTGATCTATGACACCTATTTCCAAGTTATTGAATCGATTGTGTGTGGACACTAACAGATATGTGGTTGTCATAGTAGCCATAAGCATTCCGAGTTTGTATCGGCAAATGTGGAACACAGTGCAGCTCTGTTTACCACACATGCATTTCGTTACATGTCCATTTAATTTAACATGTACTTCATCCTAAAAGTACGAGGAGCTGAATATATGTTTATGTTGAATCAAGTATTATATTCAACTCACTGGCTGACTTTGTATGCTATAGTGGACACAGTAATAATAATCTGCTAATCAGCAGTAGAACTACATACAAATACTTTACTATCCTTCAATAAGTCACACCAACTTTCTTTACATTCATTACATTTACTTTTAAAAATGTTAAAAATTGTCCCTTTCTTAAATTTGTGTAACTGATCCTTCCTGATAATCTGTGGCTTTTTATAGGTTGAGTTGCTGAAATGTTTTTTGGTTCTTTGTTTGAAAATATGTATGTTTCACTCCCTTGCTGTATCACTCACTTTGCTGCTGTGTTTAAAATACAGTTTTATTTTTACAAATGACTACATTAGTGTAAATTTTTTATTAATGTCTAATGAAGAATGCGTATCATCGGATGAGGTATTTAGTTCAAAACAAAGTAAAAATTAAGAACCACAGTTCACCTCACCTATCTCTGCAGCTTTTTCTACAAGAGTTACTCGTAGCTCCTTTCCATTCTTTTCTGCCAGCTGTTTCAGGCGGATTGCTGCAGACATTCCAGCTGGACCACCACCAACAATGAGAATGTCTGTCTCATCAACATATCGTTCCATATTGACATCTGAAACATGCATAAAAAGAATAGCTGACACAATTTTGGATACTGAGTAACAGTTTTGTTTAACATTATGGTAAATTTATGTAATTTTTATATAGGAGAAAGTAAGACAACATACATTCCTTAACGTGATTTCTTACTAGTCCAAAATATTGAACTCAATTGTACAGTTACACATTTCATCTTTTGACAGATTTTAACTGAGGTTACAGTAAAATGAAATCTAGAGTCACAAAATGTTCAAATGTTTGTAGAGCTTATGGGACTTGACTACGGAGTCATCAGTCCCTAAACTTACAAACTACTTATGAACTAGCTAATACTAAGGACGACACAAATATCCATGCCCAAGGGGGGATTCAAACCCCCGACCGTAGTGGCCGTGCAGAGCATGACTGGAGCGCCTCAGTCCCCTCGAACACTGCGGCCAGCTCTAGACTCACAGCAATACAGAATATTTGTACAACTTGAGATGCCTGTAAAAGAAATCTTTACCGTGGTTCTTAAATTGTAGCTGCATCGCTCAAATAGAAAAGAAAGATTTTTAACCAACCACTTTGTTCACTGCATGAAAATTAGATTTCAAAATAAAAACTTGTCTAGAAATTATTAAACGAAATGATTCCATTTTCTGCAGCAAATGTCAGATGAAGTTTGCATGCGTGCACATAAAATAACTTGACTGTTACCTATGCATATGTAACATTGTCTGCAAACATTATGATGAACTTGTCTTCCTACAAATGATGCAAACAAAAGCTTGACATCCTTGTAATTACTTATGTTCACTGTGTTCTATTTTACAGGTATAGGTTGTTATAATAATAATAATAATAATATATTACTACTACCACCCTGAGGGACACCGTTTTCCTGCTCAAAGCAGTCAGAGAGCACGCCACCAACTCAATACCTAAAATAACGTGGAGAAAGGAAAGACTGAATAAAAATGGGAAAACAACCTCGAAATCCCCATTCGTGAAGCTGCTGAAATATAAGATGCCTCCAAGTAGTATCATAGGCCTTCTCGATATCAAAAAATACACCCAAAAGGTGGTGATGGTGCAAGAAAGCCTGTTGTATAGCCGCCTCCAGAGAGGCCAGGTTATTTTTGAAGGTGGAACGATACGTCATGAACCCACACTGGAAGCGACTAAGGAGCTGCCTGGATTCCAACATCCAGACAAGGCGGCGGTTGACCATCCACTCTAAGGTCTTTCCAATGCAACTCTACGATAGCTGCTTGGGCATGTGCAATCTTTCCTGGGTTTTAAAAGGGGGATTAAAATTGCTTCTCTCCACAAGTCAGGAAAGTGACCTGATGACCAAATGGCATTAAAAAGTTGCAGGTGGATTTCTTTATTTTGCTGTGTTAGGTGCCTTAGTATACTGTAGTGGATTCTATCATTCCCAGGGGATGTGTCATGCGCCACAGACAAAGCAGAATCCAGCTCCCACAGTGTGAAAGGGCAGTTATAATCCTGATGACTAGTGGACCTGAAGTCCAAATTGCCCCTCTCAGCGAACACTCTGTGGCACTGGAATACCAGATCCTGACTGGCAGTAGCTGTAACATTGGCAAAATACATAGCCATGGTCTGGGCAATATCTCGCGGGCTGGTGTGGAGAACACCAGTCCCCATGATAGCAGCCACTGGACACCTCTCCCCTTTCCCAGAAATCCTCCGTATGGTCTCCCATACAGTGAAACTTTTAGTGGAGTGGGTAACGGTACTCAGGAACTGTTGCCAAGATCTCGTTCGGCTCTCTTGTATAATTTGGCGAAATTTTGCCGTCGCCATCTGAAAGGTCTTGAGGTTGGTTGCAGTTGGCTGACTCTTAAACCTACACAGAGCTGCACACCTAGCCCTAATTGCTGAGTGACACTCAGCAGTCCACCAAGGAACAGGCTGCCGTTTCGATCGTCCTAACGACAGCGGCATCAGCAGCACTGTGTATCGTTTGAGTGATGCAATCCACCCATTCCTGGACATTGCCACATATTTCCAGCTCAGTATCCAGTCGGCTTTACTGATCACCCATTGAGGTGGTCTGCATTCGGGCTCTACTCTGTCTGGCAGGTGAAGCCAGAAGAGGAAATGGTCACTACCATGCAGGTCATCGACCACTTCCCAGTGTGTAGAGTGGGCAAGGGCTGGAGAACAAAACGAGAGATCTATGGCCGAGAATGACCCCGTTGCAGTACAAAAATGTGTTGGCTGTCCCGTGTTTAATAAATATGCGCTCGATGACAAGAGAAGCCTCTCGGCTGCTCGACCCCTGGGGCAGGTTCTGGCAGAGCCCCAAAGCACATTATGTGCATTAAAATCACCACAGAGGATGAAAGGTTTTTTTTTTTTTTTTTTTTTTTTTTTTTTTTTTTTTTTTTTTTTGTGGTTTTAGGGCGCACAACTTCTATGGTCATTAGCCGCCAGTCAAAAACATAGATTCGCTATGGCCTCAAAAAAAATGGGGACTGTCAGAACATCCCTAAGAGGCTAAAAACGAAAGATAAAAGACAATTAAAAGGGTTAAATGTCCTTGGATAAGTTGGCCAAGTTGATAAAACGCAAAACTCGAGCAGCTGCTCGTGTGTCATCAGCTAAAATTTCCTTCAGAGTAGACGGAAAGTGAAGGGCTACACGGAGATGATTAAAAAGTACGCAAGACAGTAAAACATGTCGCACGGTCAGCAGTTCACCGCAGGAGCACTGTGGTGCAGGGTCGGCGGACAGCAAGTGACGGTGGCTGAAACGGCAGTGACCGATCCGCAACCGGGCCAGGATGACCTCCTCCCGCCGAGAGGGGCATGAGGAGGTCCTCCAAGCGGTCGGGATCGGTTTTACAGTTCGCAATTTGTTGTTGGACATTGAAAACCACGCACTGTGCCATTGCGACACGATACTCCGGCGGAGTGCCCGTTGAACATCGTCAGATGGGACGCAAAAGGTAGCCACGCGAGGTAAAAGAGCTGCGGCCTTGGCCGCTATGTCGGCCGTCTCATTCCCGGACACACCTACGTGGCCAGGGACCCACAGGAAAGAAACGTGACAGCTGTCATCTGCTAGCAACTGGAGGAAGCGTTGGATCCGATACACGAGAGGATGGTGCGACAAAGGGTCCTTAAGACTCTGCAGGGCACTAAGGGAGTCCGAACAGATGGCATAGAAAGGTTGGCGGTGGCGGCAGGTGTACAAAACGGCCTGGTGGAGGGCGAAAAGCTCAGCCGTGAAGTTCGAGCACCGGCCAGGGAGCTTGTATTGGAAACGGTTGTCCCCGACGACGAAGGCAGATCCGACACCGGCAGTGCTCTTGGAACCATCAGTGTAAATAAATACGGCATTATCGAACCGCGAACGGAGTTCGACAAGCCTCGAGCGGTATACCAAATCCGGAGTGCTCTCCTTGGGGAGCGAACTAAGTTCGAGGTGTGTGTGAACCTGGGCCTGACGCCACGGTGGCAATGGGCTTTCGCTCAACCGAAGGGTGGAAGGAAGGGTAAAATTGAGCCGCTGTAGCAGGCGGCGAAACCGAACTCCAGGTGGAAGCAAGGCAATCGCAGACAGCTGATATTGGCGATCGAGTGAGTCGTCAAAAAATAATCTGTAAGATGGATGGTTGGGCATCGACCGTAGGCGGCATGCGTACCGACACAAGAGTATGTCACGTCGAGTGGTCAAGGGTAATACAGCAGCCTCGGCATACAGACTTTCAACAGGGCTGGTATAAAATGCACCGGTCGCCAGACGTAATCCACGATGGTGGATAGAGTTGAGACGGCGGAGAATCGACGGCCGTGCTGAAGAGTATACAAGGCTTCCGTAGTCAAGCTTCGACTGAACAATGGCCTGGTAAAGGTGAAGCAGGGCGGTACGATCCGCTCCCCATGACGTGCCACTGAGGACACGAAGAACGTTAAGGGATCGGGCACAACGGGCAGCCAGGTAGGACACGTGCGTGGACCAGCAAAGTTTCCGATCCAACATGAGTCCCAAGAATTTCGTAGTCTCCACGAAAGGGAGAGCAACAGGGCCGAGACGTAGAGAAGGTGGAAGAAATTCCTTGTATCTCCAGAAATTGATACACACAGTTTTCTCAGTGGAGAATCGGAAGCCGTTTGCGATGCTCCAGGAATATAGACGGTCAAGACAGCGTTGGAGAGAACGCTCCAAGAGACACGTCCGCTGGGCGCTACAATAAATTGCGAAATCGTCAACAAAAAGAGATCCGGAGACGTCGGCTGAAAGGCAATCTACGATCGGATTGATTGCAATGGCAAAGAGCGCCACACTCAAGACGGAGCCCTGTGGTACCCCATTCTCCTGGCAAAAGGTATCTGACAAAACAGAGCCCACCCGTACCCGGAACTTGCGATCCGCCAAAAACGCTTGAATGAAAAGAGGAAGGCGGCCCCGAAGGCCCCATGTGTGCAATGTGCGGAGAATGCCCGCTCTCCAACAGGTATCGTATGCCTTCTCCAAGTCGAAGAACACTGCTACTGTTTGACGCTTCTTTAGAAAGTTGTTCATAATGAATGTCGACAACGTAATGAGGTGGTCAGCAGCGGAGCGGTGTCGACGAAAACCGCATTGGATATTAGTCAGGAGGCGGCGAGATTCGAGGAGCCAGACCAACCGAGCGTTAACCATGCGTTCCATCACCTTACAGACGCAGCTCGTCAGAGAAATGGGGCGATAACTGGAAGGAAGGTGTTTGTCCTTCCCTGGTTTGGGGATGGGGACAACAATGGCTTCACGCCAACTTGTGGGAACATGACCTGCGGTCCATATGCGATTGTAGGTACTAAGAAGAAAGCACTTGCCCGCAGGAGAGAGGTTCTTCAGCATCTCAATATGAATGGAATCGGGCCCGGGAGCAGAAGACAGGGCGAGAGCACGATCTATCTCCTGCATGGTGAAGGCGACGTTATAATTTTCACGATTAAAAGAGCGGAAAGAAGGCGGCCGTGCCTCCTCTACCTGTTTGCGAGGGAGAAAGGCAGGGTGGTAATGGGCAGAGCTCGAAACCTCCGCAAAGAAACGACCCAATGCGTTTGAAACATCAGCTGGGTCCACGAGGACTGCGTTCTCCACGGTCAGGCCAGGAATCGGGGAGTGGACCTTGATGCCGGACAAACGGCGTAGGCCACCCCAGACAACCGTGGAGGGAGTAAAACGGTTAAAAGAACTAGTAAAAGCAGTCCAGCAAGCTTTCTTGCTGTCGTTTATGATACGACGGCACTGTGCTCTCATACGTTTGTAATTTATGCAATTCTCCAAAGTTGGGTGGCAGCGGAAGGTGCGTAAAGCACGGTGTCGGGCTCGAAGCGCGTCGCGGCAGGCTGCAGTCCACCAAGGGACCTGGACACGACGTGGAGAAGAGGATGTACGAGGTATGGAACGTTCAGCAGCAGTGAGAATAACCTCTGTGAGGTATTCGACCTGACTGTCACAGTTGGGAAAATTCTGATTGTGAAAAACAGCCATGGAAGAATAAAGCCCCCAGTCGGCTTTAGAAATGTTCCAACTGGTGGGACGTGGAGATGGGGAATGATGTAGGAAGTGGATGATACAAGGGAAATGGTCACTCGAGTACGTGTCAGAAAGTGCATACCACTCAAACCGACCGGCAAGCTGAGGAGTGCATATTGCGAGGTCTATATGGGAATAAGTGTGTGTTGTGTCAGAAAGGAAGGTCGGTGCACCGGTGTTGAGGCAGACAAGATCGAGGTGGTGGAGAAGGTCCACCAAAAGGAGCCTCTCGGACAAGGTGCCGGAGAGCCCCATAGGGGGTGGTGGGCATTAAAGTCGCCTACCAACACGAAAGGTGAAGGGAGCTGGTCAACAAGGTTTAGCACATCTGCCCTAGTAAGGGCAGATGACGATGGCGAATATATATTACAGAGGGAGAAGGTAAATGTGGATAAGGTGATGCGGACGGCAACTGCCTGTAGGTGAGTGTGCAAGGAAATGGGATGGAAATATACGTCGTCTCGAAGGAGCATCAGAACCCCTCCATGGGCTGGGACACCTTCCACAGGTGGCAGGTCGAACCGCACAGAGGTGTAGTGTGGAAAGTCTGCACGATCACGTGGACTCAACTTAGTTTCCTGGAGGCAGACTAGAAGCGGGCAGTGCAATCGAAGGAGTAGTTTTAACTCCTCCCGATTAGAACGAATGCCGCGAATGTTCCATTGAAGGAGCGCCATGATAAAAATGAGAGAAGAAATAAGGAGAAAAACCAAGTAGCGAGCGGGGTCACCTCGACGGCCGCTGAGGACCGGATTTCGAGGGAGCACTGCTATCGCTGTCTGGGGGCAAAGGGTCATGTTCCATTGGTTCGACCGACGCGCCTGCCACCTCCCTGAGTTGATCAGGAGGGGCAGTTTCCACCGCCGGTAAAGGGCCGGGCGCCCGGCAAACGGAGCGTCCCGGTGAAACAGAAGACGGCCGAGGCCGGCAACTGTTGGACGGCGCGACAGATGGGTCACGCCTCGGCGGGGAAGGAGAGGAACTTTTTTTCTTGTCAGCTCTTCTGGAAGAGTGACGGCGGGAAGAGGCAGTTGACGGTTGGGAAGCCTGAGAACGCAGAAAATCCTCACGGACGGGTTCCTTTTTCAAGGTCCGGGCATCTTGTTTAGGTGCCCGCGGTTTACTAGAGGTTGACGAAGACTGTACCTTAGAAGCAGCAGGAGGAGGAAGCGGGGACGTGGAACGGGCAATCTTCGGGCTGGCGGATCGCACAATTGTGTCAGCGAAAGTGAAATCACAAGTCTGGGTACTGGAATCCTTAGTAGGTCGAGTTGAGGTGAGGACCTTACTGTATGTACCCGCTGGGAGGACAGTGGGCTTTCGACTCGCCAACAACTTTCGAGCGGCAGATGTTGATACCTTCTCCGTGACCCGAATTTGCTGAATGATTTTTTCATCCTTATATACAGGGCAGTCACGAGAGGAAGCCGCATGGTCGCCGTTGCAGTTAAGGCAGTGAGGGGACGGAGGTGGGCAATCCCCCTCATGGGCGTCCCTACCACAAGTGACACATTTTGCTGCATGTGGGCAATGTTCACGGGTATGGTTGTACCTGTGGTATTGGTAGCAGTGCGTTGGGTTTGGAATATAAGGGCGCACTGAGATAACTTCGTACCCTGCTTTGACCTTCGACGGGAGTTCAACTCTGTCGAATGTCAAAAACACAGTACGAGTCGGTGTCAGCTGGTTATCTACCTTTTTCATCACCCTGTGGACGGCTGTCACACCCTGATCGGACATGTAGGACCGGATGTCGTCATCAGACAACCCGTCAAGGGATCTCGTAAAAACTACCCCACGTGACGAGTTGAGTGTGCGGTGCGCTTCTACTTTGACTGGAAACGTGTGTAATAACGTAGTCCGTATAAGTTTCTGGGCTTGGAAAGCACTGTCCACTTCCAGCAACAATGAGCCATTGCGCTGACGCGAACAGGTTTTAACAGGACCAGCAATTGCATCAACACCTTTCTGTATAACGAAAGGATTGACAGAATTGAAATCTTTTCCGTCGGTGCGCGACACAACAAGAAATTTCGGCAAATTAGGCAGAGTCTTCTTTTGCTGAGGCGAATCTATCTTACGTTTCTGGGTCAATGTCAGTGAAGAAGAGAAGGAAGTCATTGCGGAAGTGTCCCCCGTGATTACCGGCGTCTCCGATGGCGCGCTCCTTCCTAGTGGGGGCCCTCTCCGAGGGCTTACCCGCCTTAGGTGATTGTTCACCCCTCAGGTCACACCTCCCGAGAACTGACGGAGGGACCAATTGGCATGTTCGGAAGGTACCAGCTCGGGTAATCACCCCTCCCTGGGCCTGGCCTTTACCAGGGGGTACGTACGTGCCCTACTTGTCTACCCGGGGCGGGGAATTACGCGTTACCCCGTCACCTGCTACGCATGATAATGCGTGGGTCGGCCTTCAGACACGCACAGGGAGGAAAGAATAAGGATAGAGGAAGTGAAGAGGAAGAAGAGGAAGAAGGAAAGAAGTGTCTCAAACGCCGAGGCGGAGACTAATGAGAAGAAGGCGAGGGGAGTACAAGGAGAGAGAGACAGAAACAAAGGGTAAGAAAGGAAGGAACCAAGGAATAAGAGAAACTACAACAAGAAAACACCTGAACTCGTGAGATACGCCCGTCTCCGGGCGAAGGCATAAACCGGGAGGGAAAGTGAAGCAGCCTGGGGCAGAAGAAAGGCTGCTCCGGCTCGGGGCCCCGTGCGCGCCACACACGTACCCACAAAAGAACTGTGGGCCCCCTGGGGGGAGGATGAAAGGGTGGGGGAGCTACGTCAGAAGGTCTTCAAGGACCGCTACATCAAACGTGTTATGAGGTGGCAGATAGAGGGAGCACACTGTCGAATGGTGACACAAACAATACGGATAATGCAACAGCCTGTAGCTGTATAGCGAGAGAGAGGGTCTCAAAGTGATAAGCCGTATTAGTAAAAATTGCCACTCCGCCTCTCGCTCTCTCTCCACAAAGATCGTCGTCCTTGTGGAGTACATAGCCACGGAGCTCAGGATTGTCAGTGGATTTGGAGGCATATACAAATCGGTCTACCCTGAGTCAATAAACGGAGTTCCTCCACATGCGTCCTGAAACCCTGCAAGTTCCACTGCAGTACTGGGGCCACTTATCGGGGAGATTGGATCTTTACACTCTCTCTCTTCCGAGACGGAGATACTGAATGTGGTGGAGGTCCAGAAATGGGGCGAGAGGGTTGCCCTTAGGGATAGCCAGCTCCATGAATTCTGGAGACAAATGATCAGATGGGGTAACTTCAACATAGTCTGAAAGGTTCATTGCTGTTTTTGCCTGTGACTGTGTTCTGCTGGTAACCTTCTTTGGTTTAGGTGGCTTGGTGGTGGATACAGAGGACGTGGTTGCAACTGTGGTGGTGGTGGTTGTTGTTGTTGTTGTTGTTGTTGTTGTTGTGGTGGCGGTGGCAGTGGCGGTGATGGCGGGTTCTGCAGTAAGAAGTACCACAGGCTCTCCAAAGGCAGTATCAGTAACTTTGTCAGTGGGGCTACGGAAGATGCAGGTTCTGTAGCCTGACATGTACACTGGCAAGTGCATGTGTTGGTGCCTACACTGACAACCTCTGTTTTATGTGCAGGCATCAGCTCTGGCAGCTGGCTTTTGCAGTACTGAAGCAAAGGAGGTGGTAAACACAGCAGGTTGCATTGGCTTAAAGGTCTTCTTGGCCTCTGCATACGAGAGATGCCGAGTTGTTTTGATTTTCTGTACCTTCTTCTCCTGAAGGTATACTGCACAATCCCTATTCCAGACTGGGTGGTTGCCAGAACAGTTGACACAGGGTCATAGGTGGAGTACAGTCAAATCCATTGTGTGCTGCTTTCCCACATTTGCCACAGGTAGCTTCTCCCTTGCATCCCAAGGTGGTGTGCCCAAAGTGCTGGCACTTAAAACAGCACATTGGGTTAGGGACATAGGGCTATACATTTAAACACAGAAAAACCGCCTTAATATGCTCAGGTAGTCGAGGGCTATTGAAGGTGAGGTTGAAGGACTCAGATGGGACGAGTTCTCCATTGACCCTTTTCTTCATATTCTGCACATCAACTATGCCTTCTGCAGCCCATTCTTCCTTCAGTTCAGTCAAATGACTCATGACATTGGCGTGTTGTACGATGTCATCACATGTGTGGTTGAGTCGCGTTTATTTATAGTTGTTGTGTGTAAGTATCGAGTGGCATGCTATTCTGGTGGATGCTACATAGAATGAGTTTTATGTTATATGGCCGTTCTTCTTTCTGTTGTTATACCTGTGGTTGCAATTGAGAAGTGAGTGTGATACCATTATTTTGTCAGTTCTGTGATTTATTGTTTTAGTGGTGGAGTGGTTGTGTTAAGGATCGAATATTGTATATTTTTCGAATATTCGTTTGTTTGTTCGGTATGGATATGCCGGAAAAATTCACTTCCCATTTGTTGCGTTTAGCAATGGACAAGTGGCTGCTGGATGTCATTAAATGTTTTACAAAAGTTAGGATTAATAGTGGAGCAAATGAGGTGCTCAAAATGCAAGTAGCCGATGAAGCTGCCCAGAGTCCTGCGTCTCGGACCAAGGACTTTTACTTGTGGGGTTGTAGGTGCAACAGTTATTTTTGTTACCGTTTGTCTGAGCAATTTTGTGCATATGAGACAGTAGTGACTGCGAAAATTATTGTTGACTGGTCTTCTTTTTGTAGGGAGGTTTGTACTGAGTTTGGAAAGTATAGGATTACATTGGGGGGGGGGGGGGGGGGTCCTGGGGTTACTGTTGAAATTAATAAGTCTCGTTTAGGGAAAAGTAGATACAGGAGGGGTGGGCCACTTGTTGGTTTATGGGTGTGTGGGGCGGGAGGGCTGTTGTGTAGGGGGTGGGGTTTCAGATATGGTTTTTAGGGTTGTCGGAAACAGGACAAAGAGGTTTTTAGAGGATACTACAATAATGTCAGATGCTTTTTCGTTGTATATAGAGTTAGGGAAGAGGGGGTAAAATCATTTGGTTGTTGACCACCGGATTGAATTAAAAAATTATTCCATTGGGGCATGTACGAATACAATAGTGGGGGTATGGGGGGCTGTAAAAACTGTTACAGGAAGGGGGAAGTGGCACTATTCTGTTTTGCAGTCTCATCTTTATGAGTACTGCTGGTGGAAAAGTGTCCTGGGTAATTTTTGTATATTCGGACTTTTATGGGTGCTGTCGGGAAGATGTATAGGCCGAAGGTTTGGAGTTTAGTAGGTTGGGTGGGGGTGTTGTGGGAGGTTAATGTGGTTGGGATTTGGTTCTGGTGGGTTTATTAGACTTAGGTGGTCTTTTTATTTATTTATTTCCCCCTTTTCCTTTGAGTAGGGGGTTGCATGGGCAATGTACTTTTTTTCGGGGGAGGGGGGGGGATTCTGATTTGTGAGAGTGTCTGTACACATGGAATTTTTTAATGAATTTTCTATTTTTCTTTTAATTGGTGTGTGTGTGTGGTGACCAACTTTAGAGTGATATGCTGAATTGTGTTTTTGGTAAGCTTTTTTTTTTTTAATGGTTCACTTTTTGTCATGGAGTTTCTGTTGGTGTTCGTGGTAGTTTATGATTTTTGCATAAGGTTCAGATTATAGGTTAAGATTTTGTATGTCAGTTTTGAAGTTTATTACAGGATTTTGGTGTCTCATTTCAGTGATTGTAATTGATTTTTCAGTTATAAAAGGTTTGCTACTTTGCTAACCAGACAAGATTATATCGAGACCCTGTGAACCATAGAGCAGGAACAGCATTAATTATTTACCCCCATGGTCGGCATGAAAAAGGAATCCCATCAGTCTTCTATTTGTTTACATAGTAAAATTGTAACACTCTTTATTATTGGCCGCGGCAACACGACATCTGATTCGCTGCTCTGCCATTCGTAACCTAGCGAGTTCTAGCTGCTGACAAATTCAGTTTTACCCTGAAATCTTGGTTGTGGTGACAGACTGATCTGTAGCACAGCCCTAGGTGTAAGTTAGGTTGGAATGCAACAGTTTGGTTATGAGCTGGCAAAGCCAGCGAACTTAAGAGCGAAATGATGTTTGTAGTAACAAAAAATTACTGGTCTTGAACTCTATAGTTTACATCACTGACATATTGAAAAATGTAATTTTGGGGGGGGGGGGGGGGATCCAAAAAGTAACTTTTACGGGTAAAAGCAGGCGGGTTAGCATAAGATTTAGATTATACATTAAGATTTTGTGTTTAAAAACTGATCTGACGGTAAGGTATAGGTTATCAGAAAGTTTTTATTTTTGTTATTTCCACAAGTGAGTGCCGAAGATGCGAATTTTTGAACTGAGACCTGTGATCAATGGAAAAATCTGTTGCTGTAATCTGTAATTTATGATGATAAACACAGATTACTTATTATCTATAATACATACATATTATGATATTATCCCATACAGGGGTTTTCCGACATGTTGATTTCATGGGTCAAAGCAGACAGGTGGAAGCACGTGGTAAAATAATGCCTTTGATATGGTATCGCCTCCTTCATTTTAGATGTATTTTAGGTCAATTTTAATTCTCAATACCATTTTAATGTTGATGGGAATTGGGGAGGACCTTGATTGATATCATTTTCTTGGTTTTATGTGTAGTATAGATTAATCGTAGTATTTGATACTATTCTTATGCTATTTGGCAACAGTGTTAATTTGTATTGCGTTCATTTGATTTTTAGATTAAGTGAACTATTTGATTCCATGCATTGATTTTAGGCCATTTTCGTTTTATATTTCATGTATTTTCGTGTGTTTTTTAAATTACATTTTCTGTGTTGTCAGTTGGCTTTTTGTTGTATTCTATCACATACAATGTCCCCGCCCAAAACTGCCACATTCCTGGGCTTGTTCCGTTAATTTTTGCATATTTATAAGTGTATGTTTCGTAAGTGTTTTGGTCGCCATATTGGCTATGAGTGGATACATTATTGCCACCATTTTGATGATGTCAAAGCAGACGGGTGGAATTGCATCGTAAAGTATTGCTCTCCCATCTGCGCAGCTTACAAGAGCTGGTGTAGAGTGTACGATTCAGATGGCTAGGGTAGTGAAGCAGCCATTGAAATCAAGGGTGTTGTGTTTGGCCATATGCTGTGCCACAGGGTGGTCCATCTTTCTTTTTGCCACAGTTTGGCCATTCATTCTGATGGACCACTGATTCGTCATTATACTACTATAAAAAGCTGTGTAATGATTGCAGCAGAGTTGGTAAATCACATGGCTGCTTTCACATCCTTCATCAGGGCTTTGATTACCTGTCATCATGCTCTGAAAAAGAGACATCCTACTCAAGATGCTTTAGATCTCTACTCTAAAGTGGTGTTCCGTTGCCCACCAAACATACATCCTAGTCCATCCCTATGCTACTCCCAATCCCAACCCCTTACTATAGGGATCATACCTCAATATAAAACCTGCCCATTCCACCCAAATAGCACCCATCAGGATGGAAGACCACTGTTAAACTGTGGCAAAAAGCAAGATGGACCACAGCATGTGGCTGAAAACAGAATTCTTGATTTCAATGGTGGCTTTACTACCCGAGCCATCTGGATCCTCCCCTCCACCATCAGCTCTTCTGAACTGCGCAGATAGGTGTTGTCCCTTCAACACATTCTACAGCTCCGCAAGCATCCATGCCTCTACCTATGACAACTTGCCACCCTACACCCTATGCCTAATATAATCCCCCTCCCCCCCCCCCCCCCCCCGTACCCTTTCCCACCCATTATCCTGCATCGCTCCAATTCATGTCTTCCTTGCAACTGTGTATCGCCCTTACAATATCCCCCTAATTAATAACATTTTTATATTTTACTTATTATTATTTTTGTCATTTCAAACGCTCCCCAGTCCTCTACACCTTCCTTTCATCCTCTCCCGCCCCTTTCCTTCACTGTATTCAATGCCGCCTCTCACATTCACGCCTATCAAAACCTTTTCAATCCATCAAGCAACTCTGAACTTTCAATCCCCACCTTACTTGGCATCCTTCCTCCTCCACTCCCCTCCCCTCCTCACTCACAGTAGAGGTGCTTGTGACTCTGGAGTGACCGGACATGGTGGTTGTGTGTGCACAGCCGTCTGAGTGGTTGTGTTTATATATTGTGTCTGGGTCCCCCCCCCCCCCTCTCCTCATGAAGGCTAAGTCCGATAATTTAAGTTGTGTGAATGTGATCGTCTATTTTTTTGTGCCTGTCAGCAGCTCAATGAGCCTCTTTACAGTGAGCTGTTAACTATCCACCATTCTTGACATTTTAATCAGCTTTTCCATTGTTATAATCATAACATCTACTCTACAAACAATTGACTGCAAGAATTATTTCTCGCCGACCACGGTGGCCGAGGAGACTGAGATGCTCCAGTCACGGTCTGCACGGCCACTACGGTTGGGAGTTCGAATCCCCCCTCGGGCATGGATATTTGTGCCGTCCTAGTTTGTAAGTAGTTCATAAGTAGTTTGTAAGTTTAGGGACTGATGACCCCGTAGTTAAGTCCCATAGGGGGGAAAAAATTATTTCTTTTGTGGTGAGCAAGATTTTAGTACAGGTTGATTCGTGCATTTCTGAATGATTCCGAATGAATGTGAAGCTGGTGCCTGGACCTGTATGCACACATCCCATCACAGGAGCACCCAAATGACTCCTGTTATGCTCACTTATCTCAGATAGCTTACTTTTATATTCTTGTCTGTAAGAATTCGTGCACAGTGTCATATTATTTCTTTGAATCGCTTGCTCCCATTGCAAATAAATTTTGGCTTGTATTGTCAATTGGAAAGTGGTTGGATATAGCTGCAAAGCTGAGGTTCACACAGAAGATACTGAAGACTTCCTCGTAGTTGGATTTATATTTCTTGAACTTTCTTCAATTTTTGAGGCATTTATGTGATTATATTTCCTCTTAAATATTGTTTAAGAATAATGATTCATTAGATTAAAATTATAAAACATTCATTTTGATGTTATTCCACTTAGAAGGGCTATATTACAAAACTATTGGTGTGATTGTGAAAAAAAAATCACTTATAACGACCATGTGCAGTCATATGAAGGTAATTAATAACTTATGAGAAAAAAATTAAACCAAAAGTAATTCCACACTATAGGGTTAAACGTACTGAGAAGATTTTTTCATACAGCAATAATTAAAAAGTACATAAAATGTTATCATATGGGAGAACACTAAGAATCATTGTTTAAATATTGGAAATCATTTATAATTTTTATTACAGATATTAATTCACAGAGGTTGGTTGTGAATGAAGGATAAACTTTGTTTCGTGAGAAAAGAAGCTACAAAATTTAGCAAACTTTGAGATTGGATGTCCTACATGAGCAGGTAGTATTTCAGGGAAATCCTTGGGGATATCATGTCCATCTAACAGATGCCACAGCAAAGGATTTTTGTGAGATAGTCTTAGATATTCTGAAAATTACTTTGAGCAGATGATTACTGATCAATGTGTAAGGGCAGTGTCTTTGTTATTGCTGTTATGCAAGACCAGGATACCACCCGTCGTCTTTGCCAAATGACGTCATCTTAGTAACAGTGAAGTTCACAAAATTTATTTAGCAGATCGTGATTCAGAGAAGTAATCGAGAACCAGTAACTAAATGGATGTAACAGTTTTCTTTAGTTTGACCGCATTTGTTCAGTAATAACTTCCATTATTATGATGTCATTGGTCATAGTATCCCCCTCTGCAGTTATGCCATACCTGCATAGCTAATCATCTCAACATATTTTTGAGTCTGATAACTGTATATTATTCTTAAATTTCTATCCTATTCGTCTCACATTCCCTCGTAACAAATTGGTTACCATTGATTTCCCCTATCAATCTATACCTTCTCTTAAATTTGTGCATAAATCTCTGCTCCTCAATTTGATTCAGTACCACAGAGGTTCCAAACCAACCTTCAGCATTCTTCATTACTGTAGTCAGAGTTGGTGTAATGCATTTTGATTGGGGGGGGGGGGGCTAAAAAGGCTGAAAAAGTGAGTGAGTGATTGAGTGAGTGAGTAATTGTGTGTGTGTGTGTGTGTGTGTTTATATAATAATTGAAAGTCCAGGTTGTGTGTTTGTTTGTTATAGCAGGTGCCTGCATTTGTGTGTCCATGTTCACTTTATGAGGATAATTAATTTACTGACTGGAGAAGGGTACATACAAGAACATATCAACTGTAGAGCAGGAACAGCATTAATTATTTATTTCATGAGTAACACAAATGAGTAAATGCCTTGTTCTATGTGATCAGTCAGCTATGAATAATAAGATTCACTGCTTCAAAAGTTACCTACATGGCAAGTAGCCTACTTGTTATAAAGGAGCTTTGTAAGTAGTTAAGTAACAAATATCACAAGGAAATTATACCAATAGGAGTAAATAGTTTTACTCATTTTCTTAGTATTCTGTTGATTTCGTGTTAAGACCTGGAATAAGATCTATAGCTACCTTCCCACAGGTGCTTTCATATAACCTCAGTTTATATTCATGTAAACATTGTTCTTAAAAATGTCACCTGTCTTAGCAGTTGCTAGTTAGCTCATAAGTAAAGACTTCAGATATCTCAGAGTGGATAACTCCTTGGGTATGAATATAGTAGTATTTACTAATTGCAAATACGGAAATTTGTAGTGACAGTCATTAAGAAGTAACTACAAAGTTAAAGACTGCATGTGGATCATCCACATAAAATTTGCAAGTGAATGATAATGACCTGGACTAGATTGTTAAAAATGTGTGCACACACACAGAATGTTGTAGCTTTCCTTTAAATTATTTCTGATGCCTTCTTTTGGGTCAAATAATAAATTCAAAAAGTTCATATTTAAATGTGTGTGCCCTACTGCCTCTTAGTAGCTGCAAAAATATTTCATTTACTATCATATAAATACAGTGTATATTATCAAAATCCCATGCAGACTGACAATACAGCACTGTTCATGTCTCTCTCAATATCTTACCACTGAGAAAGGACTTTTAATCAAATCTAAACTTAATGTTTGAAATGAACTGAACTGTCACAAGGATAGCTTTATATTCTAGAATCTCTCATGCAAACAATTCTGGGACAAAACTTGTACGTAATCGTAATTGAATACTTACCTTTCCAACGTGGGTCACTATCTCTTGGGACGATTGTATAATGCGTCGTTATTTTCGGCACAGCTTGTTCCGAGTAATACCTCTTCGCTAGCCATGATAGCCTCTGGCCTGCAAATTAACCAGAAATTATATCAGCAGCACTGACGATCGAAAATGACAGGGACGGCGATTTAGTTTCCACATATGCTCACATTACGGAAGGACAATGCACTACAAGGCGGTTAAACAAAACCATATAATTGCCTTAGAAAACCCGTCACTGCATAGCCGATTTGGAAAATCCTTTTTTTTTTTACATTTCTAACGAAGTCCATATGCTTTTTAACTTACACGAACTTATACACTCACTCCTCGAAAGTATTTTCTGTAAATAGCTTTAAGAATAACGACAAAATACGCGCAACAGACTTACATGTTTTAGAAGTTGTCCCGAAACCTGAAGCCATACGTACGGTTACTCAAAATACACGGGCCATAGGTTAAGTTCAGAGTCTATATGGATTACAAACACTCGCCCTCAATATTATGAGTTACCTAAGTGGGGGAAAACGTCACATCTTCCCCTCCGCTTCCTATGGTGATCTTAGAGGTTAAGTTGCAAGTGTTATTATTACTTTTTAAAGTATAGTGTATTTCTGGCCATGCCAAGTCCTGTTTTTCTTTTCTACTATGTGCATCGAAGAAGTAGCCGTCGTTAAGCTATATGATGTTTATGAGTATTATTTTACTGCAGTTTCATCCACTATATGTTTACTTTGTCATCATTTTCAGTTTTAAGCAATGTGGTGGGGTCAAGGAGCTACATTTCTCCTAATAATTATAAGCATAAAAATTAGGTCACTGGCTGTATGTATTATGCAGATTACTGCTAGGAAAATGTAGGGGTAACCAACTGTTGATCTCGTATGAGATTATGTCTACAAAGTATATCGTTGACTGCGCCAGCGCGCTGTACACACATTGATCTCTTTGTATAGAGATCACTGTGTACACATGAACTTGGAAGATCTTTGAAACAAACTAAAGTTGGATTTCTACGGTTGAATTAACAATGAAACTTGAGTGTTTACTCCTTGGCATGCGAATATGAACCGAACGTACGTCTGACCTATGAATTTCAGTGATATTTTCGCGGCACGCAAACAGGTACCAAGAGCAAATGTGTTAAAAGGGATTGCATACTGCATAATGAATAGAATGTTACTCTCGTAGTTAGAAGCAGTGGCAAGCTAGAATGTTTTCAACTGTGTTTACAATTAAGGTGGGTTTAAGGCCAGTTTCCACAGGCATGAATTTCTTACACACGCTTTGCCCCACCATCATTCCCTAGATACATGTAGTGTTTCCACACGCCGATGTAGGAAACGCTATTTATGCGACTTTCAAGAGGGCCTCCAGTGAAATTTTTTCGTGCGGGAATTGTACACCTTTTAGCTGCAGAGTTTATACAGAAGTAGACGGACGGGAAAAAAAAGAAACTGACGCACTACTACTACTGGATAGAGACGTGAGAATTTCGTAGAAAGTGTTTTGAGGGCGGTAAAATAAATTGTGAATCAGCTTTTAGGAGCTTGGCAGTGTCAGTATAATGCGCTAATGTTAGCCATGACCCCAGAAATTGCTGTTTGAGAACTGTCACAATCAGAATAAGTGGAAAAAATCTTTCGTTTTAACCATGAAATAAAAAATGAATGCTGCTGTATGGTGTGCAGGGTCTTGCATTCACCCTTATGTAATTAATAAAGCAATCTTGGATCTACTCTACAGAATAGTCTTTACGCAATGTTAATGCCGACTTGAACTCTATTATATTGACATAAGAATTTTATGATGATCAAAGTAGGCCTACTTTTAAGTCTCCAAAGCCACAAATAAATTTATAGTTGATCAAAATGTTCACAGTCAATGATGAATTATTGTGAAACCTATACCGAAACAGAATATATGTTTACAATGTTAACTGTTATGCAATACTATGATTGTTAGCAAGTTAACAAGCCTTCAATGTTTTCAAATTTATTTCGTCACATCATACTCTACGTACGAGTGTTTATAAGGAGCAGCTCAGTTCTAAATTGATGTTCACGTCACACTGTTTATGGAAATTTTGTCACATTACGAAGTACGGTATTGGTTTACTTAGCTAAAGACAAGTCATTATTTTGATATGACAAAAATTCTTCATGTACAAAAACAAATATTAATTCTAAATCCGTGTTCCGCTCTGTCCAACAAGCAAGGCCAGAATGAAAGCAGATCCACCTATCGGCAGTTCCTGAAGCTCGTAAGCGATGGTGGGGGACGCGACATCGTGCAAGGAAGTTAAACGCATTTGAACTTTCGTTACTTACGCGTAAGATGGCATGACAGTATGCAAGTTTGCTGTTTCCATGCGTATGTTGACTAGCACGAGTGGTGGTGGAGGAATGCATGTGTAAGAAATTCATGCCTGTGGAAACCCGACCTTACACTGGCCACAGTAGCGTGTAACATTAATGTGGGTCTACACTGGCCATAAAAACGGCGCCATAGCATGTGGCAACGGCATATATGGAAGTGGTGCTTCAGAGCCCTTTCCACTCACTCCTGTCAGAAACCTAGTTGCATGGCTCCCAATATGGCGTCAGCTGAGATTTTTCGAACAGACATTGGTGTTGTCATTTAGGTTATCGTATTGCAATTGATATAAGACTGCTCCATTACTGAACCAATTATGAATTTAAAAAAAGTAAATTTCGATTGGGATCTGCTGATCAAGCTCTGTAAGAAAGTCCGATACCAACATTAGAGACACAGTACTTGATCAAATGGTACTACAATTGTCCTTATGATATATCATAAGGAGTGTACGAGTGTTTATAAGGAGCAGCTCAGTTCTAAATTGATTTTCACGTCACACTGTTTATGGAAATTTTGTCACATTACGAAGTACGGTATTGGTTTACTTAGCTAAAGACAAGTCATTATTTTGATATTCTTCATGTACAAATATATGTACATATATTTGATACCTGACCATTACCTGTTACCTCTTCAAACTTGATATCTTGTCATCAAAACAAGTTCAGTGTTCTGATGTAATGTTCTGGATGCTATTTACAATGTCATGGACGCTTATTTGAAATCTAATATAGCAACCTACACTTGCCCACAGTTAAATACGACAACTTTTTAATTTGTATCGTGTTTTGAGGTTACGCTTCGTGCAACTACACTGACAGTTACTGTAACACAGTTCATTCCTGTAATTAACAGATACACTCAATCAGAAATTGCAACATGAACCTTGGCCCTTCCTTTCTAAAATCAATGTGGCAAGTGTTTATGAGCTATGAAGATGCCAATTCCAGAATCTGAATACACTGCCAGCACCACACTTTTTCCGCATTTGTATAATTAAATAGGCTATTGTGTAACTACAAATCTCCCTTCAGTAATCACTCAATAACACCTGTTTAGTCACAGACAAATCTCCAGCATACACTGTGGGAGAACATAAAATGCGCAAATTAGCTACATTATGCTCATGAAAACTTTGTCCTGCATTCCGATGTCTCAGTATCACTGTTACCCAACAAACCATACTTAAAAGCACAATTTTGGAAAGATCTTTAATTTGATGGGCAATTAAAATGCACATTGTTTGTAAAACAGGCATAAATAGACGAAACCAAATACAGCAATAGCCTTCAAATACAGATGGCGGCAGTTTGTTTTGATTCTGAGAAATGGCTTCACAAACTTCAATGGCCCTGAACTTTGAAAAGTGGCTACAGTTGAGTGGCGCCACATAAATATTTGCAATTGACACTAACATATTCCATGACGTGTAAGTCAAATGGCACCGTTTCTGTGGCCAGTGTCAACAGTCCTTTATTGCCTGACACTTACTTTGAGTTTATACAACAGTCTTAAAGTAACTTGTAGACACCGATCACATGAACTGTCAGTAGAGCAAGTAAAATGACAAGTAGGTGGATCAGTTATGCTGTAGCTCTCTTAAGAAAAAACGCAATAATGGTATGTAGCCTTGACGACAAAGGATATCTAATCTCTGTGAAACATATAAGTGTTCCTGGTGGATAGCGAGAATCCATTGCACATACGAGTGACATTCTGCTCGGAAGCACAGTGGTCGAGTGCCAGACTACAAATCCAAATGTAGAGGGTTCGATCCCCACCAGGTCCTTGGATTTTTATGTTACTTTCCACTTCTTTCATTTCTGGCAGTGTTGCTGATGTGAAAAATATCGAGTAGCACCATGGTTCGGAACCCACATTAAACTGTAGGTCCCCCTATAACTGGCTGAGTAAGTCAGTTCGAAGGTTGGAGGAAGGCAACGGCATACCACCTCCAAAGAGAACCATGCCTAGTAAAGCACTGTGGTGTGCAAACCAATCTTCGGGTTGTTGATTGCTTTACGTACCTTTACTGACACTAAAACCTGATAAATGATCAGCATCTGCTAATGATCGACTTTGCTCAACACAATTAGTATACACTTGTATTTTTAGATGAAAAAGCTTGCACAGAACATGGTAGTGTGGAGAGCTGCATCAGACCAGTCTGCAGACTGAAGACAACAACAACAACAATAATGTGTTTCATTCAGATATTGTTTACATTTGTAATTTGTACTATGTGATTCTTTACTTGAGGTTTACATGGCATTTGCTGATGTGAAAAATATCGAGTAGCATTGTGCTACCATAATAGTGAAAAGGTCGTTCTCTTGCTCTGTAATGTGGTATGTGATCACCTCGGACGGCCAGTATGGTGCACACCTGCGTAGAAGGGACAGTATGAGTAAATCAATCAGTTCATTTGGCCACTCTTCCATGAGTGAAATATCCAGCTCTGCAACTGTTGTGAGATGTGCGGTTGTGGCTGTAATACATCTTCAAAGTGCATCCCAGACATCCTCAATCGAGTTTAAGTCCAGTGAACAAGATGACCACTCCATTTGTTCAGTTGCCTCAGCTTCAAGCATGTTGTCCACCATTGCAGCTCTATGGGGACGAGCGTTATCGTCGACCAGAAGGAGCCCATCTCCTGTGGCACCACTGTAGGGCACAAAGAAAGTTCGAAGGATCTCGTCTCTATACCTCTAAGCAGTAAAAGTTCCATTCTGAACGACATAGAGGTCCGTACGGCCAATACTGAGTCTTTCCCACACTATTTGTTCACCAGTATGATATGGTTATGTTTCCTGCACATAAGCATGATTTTTCGAGTTTCACGTTCTCACCAGATATGGAAAGACACAAAATCTTGACTCATCTGCTAACAGAAGCCGACGTCATTCGTTATGACTCCAATCCATACGTTTCTCCGTCCAGTATGTGCGGGATAAACGGTGTGGTTTTAATGGGACACACACCAAAGCCCTCGGTGCATGAAGGCCACATTGCCGAGGCGATTTCAGACTGTTTGTGTTGATGTTCCGCATCCTGTTGCTGCCTGGAGGGTACATTTAAGCTGAGTTGCATTCAGCTTCCTGCCTCAAGGGGCTTTTAACCGGAGATAACGGTAATCTCTTACTGATGTTACCTGAGGACGACCTTGTCCTTGCCTTCTTTTTTCGGTACCTGAAATTATATCCAGGTCCTGGAAATTACAAATTGGGACACTCCAATAGCTACCACCACTTTCCTCTGCGTCTGTCGTCTTATGGCTCTTCATTTCATAGCTTTCGGTAAGTCACTTCGTTGTTGCATTGCTGTACCTACTCACTACACTACAGGGTATCCCACTCAACTGTTTCACCCCAGATATCTCTGAAACTGCAAGAGATATTGGAAAACCACTTTCAAGGTCTTATGAAAGTAGATAATATGAGACACTCTAAAACGTGAAGAAATATTATTTTCAACACAAACTTATGTTTTTTAAAATGGATACCCAATATTATTTCTTAAGTAATCGATAGGATGAAAAATCACAAAAAGAATGGCGTCGGTTGCATCAAGATCCGTCAATTACACACGGAGAAACTGAGACATGAAGTTGATGTGTGAAATACATGAGGCGCATTGCTAGCACGTTTCTGAGGCTCAAGTGTGAGTCTCGCTTGAGCCTCGGACACGCACTAGCAGTGCGCCTCATGTATTTCAAACGTCAACTTCGTAGTTTCTCCGTGTGGTTAGAGGCATCGTGTTGAGCCGTGGAAGCCATCTGCAAGCAATTTTTTTTTAAACCCAATCTTTTTTTAACAGATAGGAGAACAACAATAACTTTTGTAGTTACTTGCCACAAATCGTTGGACATTTTAGCAAAAGTGTTGCGAATTTGAGGGTAAATTAAATTTATGGTCTTTGTTGTACAAATATTCAACTGTTTCAAAAGATGTGGAGGAGAGCAGCCTTTGCACATGTGTAAGGTTACGAAGGGGTGTTGCTTACAGTGCAGTGTCATGTGACTGGAAGGTAGCTCCGGCGGTGTGGCCAAGTGCATTGAGGTGCTATGCTGCAATGTGCAAGGCCATTCCCCACGGGGGGGTTCGAATCCTCCCTCAGGCATGGATGTTTGTGATGTCTTTAGTATAAGTTAGTTTATAAGTTTAGGGACTGATGATCCCCACATTAAGTCCCACATGCTAAACAAACATTAGAACATTTTTAATTTTGACTGGAATGTAGATTCTCTCTTCATTGTAACAGATTCATTTTGTTACAGAAACTTAACTGGATAATCAGTTACTTAGTGTGTTTAGTATCCATGTGCATAATCATACGTTCTTGGTGTTTATTATGAACGAAGAATGAACAACGTTCATTATCTTTTAGAAACAAATTACTAAGCTTTAAGCTTTGAACAAAAGTACGAAATAAATTGGCTAGGTAGGCTGACGCCTCAGTTCAAGTTGAAGTATGTGCAGACAAACCGAGGTAAGTCATTCTGCAGATCTCTTTGGACGCCGAGAAAGGGGGAGGGGCAAAACATCGACGCGCCGAAAGGGGAGTGGGGGTGCGGGGCCATTATCAAGATCGGCACTCAAAGAAGTGAACCCCCAGTCATCTGCAGCACCAGCCACCACTGTTTAAGCTGCCATTCAGTTTTTGTACAGAGCCTCCTTTTATCCTCAGAACCTTTTTATGACTTCTTTTTTCTTCTTCATTTTATAAGTTGCAAGAAAATGAGAAATCTCTTTTTATTTCAAAGTTCGAAACGTTTGTCAACTTTTTCGAAAAAGTAATGGTAAAATGTATTTGGAAATTCATTTCTGGGTCTATTTTTGGCGCTTCTGCTCCCTCATCGATAAAATGTTTTTACATGTCTCAGGATTGGATCGCTGTGGGAAATTTTGCCATGGCTTCAAATTCTTTGCTTACTTCATTTCAGTAAATGCGAATTCAGTCCAAAGTGTGGGTAATTTGTTTTTAGCTTGAGATATTATTTTGCCTGAGTCATAAAGAACAATGGTTGATTTTTGTAACACTTCACTGTCATTAATTTTGGGCAGTATGTCATACCAGATAACTATGGACAACGACTTTAAAGTGAAAAAAGGTACTTCACTGATAAGTATTTGTCGACGTGCTGTGGATGCGGCGAAAATTAAATAGATTTCCTGTACTATAGGAAAGAACTCATGTCTAGTGTAGTGCCAGCAGTGTCCATTTGCTACTAAATTGAGAAGGTGTGCTATGCAAGGCATAGAAGATGCACACGGGCTTAATGGCTAGTATTTTATTGTGAAGACCTCACCTCCTTCATTCGCACCATAATGGTAACTATGACCACGCTTATCTTTGAAATCAGTACTATATGTTAGAATGAAAGCTAACTAAAATGTAGCCAATTCTTGGTGCCAGTAGTATCTGTGACTGCAAAAATCCTCAGCTTTCTTTGTAAAGGAATTAAGTAACAAATGATAGTATTTTTAATTATTTTCTGAAATAAATAATTTCATTTTTTATTTCATCGGCCAGATAATGTGTAATTTGGGACCGAGCTTCGACACGAGGGACTTCATTGTCTAACATGTCATTGAAATTAGATACAATTCAATTATTATTATAGGGTTTGAAACGTTTTCTTGACTTCCTATTAGCACTAAACATTGTTGTGCTAAAAAGTATATTAGGTGAATTATTCTTTGTATAATTTACATCTGGCTCCATTTCTCGCATTCACTTTCAGATTGGGTCATGGAGTCTAGAGTCATTCCTTTAAAAATAACCGCTTCTAAAACCAGCCATTTTTTGGTTCTCATCAGACTTCCTACATTTTTTTCGGTTACATTCTATACTTCTTACAGACAAGTGCTCCCAGTCTTTGTAATCCATTCTATCATTGAAAGCAACGACAAAATTGTCTATTTTAATGTCATTAGAAAAGTTTTCAGGGAAAACAATAAAAGGAATCACCTAATTATGATTATACGATTCAGTATCTTTCAACCTATTCCTTGTTTCATAACTTCTTTGTATAATATGCATCTAAAAATGGTCACATGGACCGAGAGCGAAAACAATGCAGATCCGTTGGGATAATGTCTTCAGCCCAGCACCAGTTTCAGCGGCATCGTCTCAAACTGCTTTTTTCTATCATATGGAAAGTTGGAGGCCATGTCCAATGCAGAATATGAGAACTGACAGCATTTCATACACATAAAGAAGGACGAGTCACAGGTATTTTGAAGTCGGAGAGTACAAATGAATAATAAGTTGAACGATGGAATGTTCAGCATTCGGTGCCATCATGGAGTAGGCCCCTGGGTGGGGTGTACATACCCCTTGCACTCCCAGGTAGTACCCACCTCTGTTGTTTTCTCTGTTCTTAGTCTGGGTGCTTCAGTAGGCTTTGCATCTCCTGTTTGTCTTTGTTGTTGTCTAGTACTGATCTGTCGTGTCCACAGTCTGTGTGCTTTCTCTGTCCTGTCCACTCGCAGGAACTCATTTCTGCAGGCGTCTCCATCACCTGACAGCTTGTGACATACCTCTGGCGCTCTGACAGAGCCGATTTTTAAATAACCACTGACATTAAATCATACTTAACTGGAAGAGTGCAAAAAGTTGAAATAAGCAGTTCACATGATATAGATGAAACAATTAATTCTTCTAACTGGAGAGTTATCAAAAATGGGGTCCCACAAGGTTCGGTCTTGGGTCCTTTACTGTTCTTAATATATATTAATGACTTGCCATTCTACATTCACGAAGATGCTAAGCTAGTACTTTTTGCTGGTATACAAGTATAGCTATCACACCTGACAAACAGGAATTAACTGATGAAATTGTAAATTATATCTTCCAGAAAGTTATTAAGTGGTTTTCTACAAATGGACTCTCATTAAACTTTGATAAAACCCAGTATATACAATTTCATACAGTAAATGGCATGACACCATTAATAAATTTAGACTTTGAACATAAATCTGTAGCTAAGGTAGAATATTCAAAATTTTTAGGTGTTTGCATTGACGAGGGACTGAATTGGAAGAAACATATTCAAGATCTCCTGAAACGTCTGAGTTCAGCTACTTATGCTATAAGAGTCATTGCAAAATTTGGTGATATACATCTCAGTAAATTAGCTTACTACGCCTATTTTCATTCACTGCTTTCATGTGGGATCATATTCTGGGGCAATTCAACATTGAGCAAAAAAGTATTCATCGCACAAAAGCGTGTAATCAGAATAATTGCTGGAGCCCACCCAAGAGCATCCTGACATTTATTTAGGGATCTAGGGATACTCACTGTAGCTTCACAATATATATATATTCACTCATGAAATTTTTTATTAACAATCTGACCCAATTCAAAAGTAATAGCAATGTGCATAGCTACAACACTAGGAGAAATGATGATATTCACTATTCAAGGTTAAATCTAACTTTGGCTCAGAAAGGGGTGAATTATGCTGTCACAAAATTCTTTGGTCAGTTACCAAGTAGCATCAAAAGACTGACAGATAGCCACCTAGTATTTAAAAAGAAATTAAAGGAATTTCTGAATGGCAACTCCTTGTACAGTGTATATGAATTTTTAGATAAAACTTAATAAAAAATAAAAAAAAATCCTTAAAATATTGAGTGTCAAGTATAGACAACATTTACCAAACTGACACGTTCCACATCAGTACGAATTGTCGTATATATGATCTATGGAACAAGTATTAATCTAATCTAATACATAGCATTGACGCCGAGGAAAAAGGAAATTGTTTAGCAGCATGGATGGTAAACTTATTTTGATGTTCGAACAACAGCCACAACTTTTGCAGCAGCAGAAACTTAAGTTTAATTTTATTCAAATAACCTCAGTTGCAGGCACATGAGCACAGGAAACATGACACCAGGTCTTAGCACCTTCAGTTATTGAGGATCTCACCCTTCATTGAGGCCCAGGACATAGTTACACCGGCTTAAACAGCATTTCAAGGCGATAAAGTCACAGACGATTCATTGGAACGATCATGGTATTTGTCTTGGTCTTTGCTAGACACGTTCTTTCTGCTCCGTTAGTTGGCAACGTTGTCTGATCCTGTGACTGTCGCATTTCAGGAGGATATGTCTTGTTTACCAATTATTATTTCCAGCTATACCAACAAGGTACACCTTTGACCTCGAACGCTCAGAACAGCACACTATAATGCTTGGAATAACAGGCAATCATAAACAGCACAGTGATGTGCGTCATTTCCATACAAAATGTTGCATTCAACCTCAAGTAACATTTTAGCAGAGAGAACAAGAGGAACAAGACATCAAAACCATAAGAAGGAAATTATATGTAATTTAATGGCATCAGTGTATCATTACATATTCAATCAGCAGCGCGAAAAACTCAGTCCTGAAAGTGCAGGTGATGGATTTTGATGACATGGTTGAAACAAAGTGGGAGAGAACGATGTACACTTCTTACTAAGCCAAGTTATTACATTTGAAATCACTTTCGTACTCACTCTTCCTGTTTCTCTTGAGATGAATGTCGCACTGCTTGAAGAACCACTTTCACATTCCTCCTGTCCTTCAAATTCCTTATATCTACCCAGCATAAAATTGTGTATTTCTTTGTCGTCGCCATTATATTTCTGAATTACTGTGTTATATAATATATCCACAAATACCATGTCCTCGACCCCCCATGCCATATCCATATTGAACACATCGCAACTTGATCCCTAATATGTATACCACATGAATAGGATTAATTCTCTTCATGATATCACTGCACTGCACATAGTTTACACAGTAACTCACTTGTGAGCAGTCCAAAAGACATATATGTACTACAGATATATCATTCATGCAGCTAGAGCACTGGTTAGTGCAGCTACACTATGCCACCATCTAGTGGTCCTAACAGAAAAGTGCGGCGTTTTGCATGGAAATGATGCACACCACTGTTTTGTTTATGATTGCTTTTTATTCTAAACATGATTTCGAGCGTTCAAGATCAAAGATGTCCTTTGAAAAAATTTGTCTTCAGGCTTGAATTCCAGCAACACCATAAACAGCCTGTCCAATCATACCGCTCATCGGTCTCTCAAGTAAACCTGCGGAACTGTCACTCTCCGATTTTTCTGAAATTTGGATATGTTGTAATAGATGAAAAACTAAGAGACATGTTTTTTAAATTATTTTTATTTTATTTCACCGGCGGTAAAAAATATTTAAAGAGGTGAAACGGTCCCTTCAAATTCAGGTCTAAAATGGAAACATTATGATAACTTTGAGATTGGTGAAGCGATTTTAATGATTTTTATTATGGAAGTATTTTTTGATAAAAGACGAAATCGGCCTTGGTGTAGTGGAGAGGGACTGAAAATTAGGGGGCCAACTATCCCGAAAGTGACCAGTTTTTGTGCTACAAAAATTAGCTTTTTAATCGATGTAGATCTATTAAAACTTCAAAAGGAAGGCTAATTAAGAAACACTTAGTGTGTATGAGGGATAAACAACCGTTGTATTGCCGTTCTCGGTTGATACTGCACACGAAACACCTTGTGAATCTATATTGTTGAACTGTTTCATCACTTTTATATACCGGTATTTAAAGTCCCTAAATCCGAATCTTGTTGTAGTGGTCTTCGGTCCACAGACTGGTTTGATGCATCTCTCCACGCTACCTTGTCCTGTGCAAGTCTCATCATCTGAGAATACGTTCTGCAACCTGCATTCTATTGAATCTGCTTACTGTATTCGTCCCTCGGTGTCCCTGTACGATATTTACCCCACACACTTCCTTCTAATGCTAAGTTGACAATTCCTTGATGTCTTAAAATGTGTCCTACCAATCTGTCTCTCTTAGTCAGGATATGCTAGAAAATCCTTTTCTCCCCAATTCGATTAAGCACCTCCTCATTAGTTACATGAGCTACCCATCTAATTTTCATCATTCGTCTGTAACACTACATTTCAAAAGCTTCTATCATCTTTTTGTCTGAACTTCTTACCGTCCACATTTCACGCCCATACAGTGCTACACTCCAGACAAATGCTTAAAGAAAGGACTTCCGAACATTTAAATTAATATCTGATACTAACACGTTTCGTTTCTTTAGAAACGCTTTTCTTCCCATACTCAATGCATTTTATATCTCCTCTATTTCGGCCATTAGAAATTGTTTTGCTACCCAAATAACAAAACATCTACTACTTTTATTGTCACATTACCTAATCTAATTTCTTCAGCATCGCCTGATTTTCTGACATTCCATTCCATTGCCCTCGTTTTATTCTTGCTAATGTCCATCTTATGTCTTCCTTTCAAGACACTGTCCATTCCATTTAGTTGATCTTCCAGATCCTTTGCAGTCTGACAAAATTACTATGTCATCAGCCAACCTCAAAGTTTTTACTTCTTCTCCCTGAAATTTAATGCCCTCTCCAAATTTCTCCTTGCATTTATTCGCCGCTTGCTCAATGTACATATTTCACAACATTGGAGGAAGGCTACAGCTCTGACTTACTCCCTTCCCAACATCAGTGTCCCTTTCTTGCCCCTCGACCCTAATAACTGCTGTCCGGTTTTTATATAGGTTGAATATAACTCTTCGCTCCCTATATTTTATCCCTGCTACATTCAGAATTTGAAAGAGCGTATTCCAGTCGACATTGTGTAAAGCTTCCTCCAAATCCACTAACACTAAAAACGTAGGTTTGCCTTTCCTTAGCCTATCTTCTTAGATAAGTCGTAATGTGAGTATTGCCTCCCACGTTCCTAAATTTCTCCTAAATCCAAATTGAGATTCTAAGACCGTTCATCGCTTCTGATTAGTAATTTACCAATCTTATCATTAACTGCAGATAGAAGGATTTTAAATTGTGGACCATTGCGTGTCTTGGCTTTCATTGCTGAAAAAGTACGTTATATTGTCCACTTTTGTATGTAATGTTTCGAAACATATGATAAGTCGTATTTTACCGATTGCAGTGCCAAGTGGGTGGTTAATAAGTCTACCCATTCCAAAACGACCGTCGACTGGATGTGGCGTCTGCTTTGCTCACGTGCGAATAGGAGCCATTAGCTGGTACCCCTTCCACACCAGAGGGGGGGGGGAAGTGGAGTTCCGTGCACACCTCTAGAGATGTGGCCCTAACAGGACCGACTCTCTGTCGTCATATGCCAGTAAATCGGCATAAAGTAAAAGTGGCGGCTAACGGAAACAAGAACAAAGTGCACCTCTTGCCTCACTATGACTTTGATGCAAGCTCCATTTAATACTTGGATGTCGGTCGGTACAGCTAGATTCCAATGACTACTCCACACAGTACCAAAGTTTCTCGAAATCGGAGGTAAAGTGACGTTCCATAGAACGAGACAAAAAGGACATAAAGATTTTCTAAGCTATCGCTTATCCAACAATTCTATATTTGAATTAATCGCGTAATTGGAGTGTGAAGCACAACACAAGTCTATACGACTATAAATCCGCAAGACAAATCTGAAGCAGACAGAACTCTTCTGTATGCATCTAAGCTTGCTATGCAAGATTGGAGCGAACAGAACACGAGTGTACTGCTGCACAGTTGCCAGTCAAGTCCCTCTTCCTCGCCAAGATGCGAGCTCCCTCAGCGCCGTGACGTGATTTGTGTTTAAAATTTATTACTCTATCCTAAATTGAGGCGACGAATTGGATTCATAGGTTCCAAAATGACGCCACTGGCACCTCTCCAGACAACCACAGTATGACAGGACAAGGAGTGAAACAGAGTTTACACTATTCAAGCTTATCACAGATTCCAACTTCGTTTTACCGCCAAAGCTGGTCGTTCACCTTCCTAGGGGAACCATTACCAGAGACTGAACTGGACACCGATTTGGCAGGCTGGACTGCACGGCGGCCTGAGAGAGGCAGGCAGCTGTCGCCACTATGATTACAGGGTCTGTGGTTCCTATTGATATTGTCATAGTGCCGCAGTACCACTATCTTTCGCCAAAATCGAGTCTCACCTCACTATCCTTTGGGTTGACGCTTCTTGGCTCTCAATCCTTCTTATCTGTGCTGTGGTAGTTGTACGATCTGCCACTGCTGCCCTTACAATTCAGTGACCGCAGAGGACGTATGTGCTGTGTAGACTTTTCGAAACTTTTCTACTGTTGTGATTATGTTCACATGACCATTGAAACCAGAATCATTCCACAACTGATACAACACGACCCACTTATGTGGCAATTCTCCTAATGGGCCATTTTGCCACTTGGAAGACCACGCAGTATGTAGGAAGCACAAGTGCATCTCCATGCCATGGTGCCTGTTTGCTTAATATGTTGATACCAGGCTGAGCCTTAGGTCTGTAAACATTGAAAGGTGGTGGAAATTAGTAATCTTTTATTACTCTTGCTTTTATTAATTTATTTTGTTGTATGTTGGTGGCACCTTGTGAGTCATTATTTCTCCTACTTTATTTATTTATTTATTTTTTTTTTTTTTTGGTTCATTCAGGTAATATGTGACAACTGGCTGAGGCAGTAGAAGTTAGTTTTAGCTAGGGGAGTTTTGAGATGGAGCAAGGCTTCTCAAGCGAGGGGAGTTTAGAATGCTGGCCGTTTTGGTGGGAAAATATTCTCAAAGAGAGGGCTGCAGCACTGCTTTCATGAGGCATCTTGGGTGAGGGATCGTAAAAAGAATTGTGATGCTGGACGGTCATGGGAGGATAAAACACAGTGGTGCATTATTTTGGTTACTTGCACGTTTTGACTGGAGGAGTTCGGAGAACACGTTGGCGGGCGGCCACAGCCGCCTTACAGGGGGACAGATAGTCTATCGTCAGTGGGAGACAAATTACCGCAAGCACGACAACGTTTTACTGCCAGATTAATCACAGGGCTGTATTCGTGAGTTCGTTTTAGGGTGGGCTGGACATCTAGGACGATAGGGTTTCGGCACCAAGGCTAGTAAAATTTAAACGTTTTAGTGTCTTGGGCCCAGCACAGGATGGTGGTTCGCACATTCTGCAGGGTTCATTCACCCTGAAGACGGTAAGGCTGTGGGAGACTCCGTGGGGTACGGACGACAGTGAAACTTTATGATTTAATTTGTACTGTGGTACCACAGTTTGCAGTCACAGTGAACTTAGACAGGAGAAGCTGCCGATAGGTCACCCTTTGTCAATCTAGTGGTACTGATGTGCTAGTAACAAATTTTTTTCCTGTCTGGGGACATCTGAGCATCCTATACGTGTATTATTTACACTTGAGTAACTTTATGCTGAGTCCTAGCCGACCTGATGAAATTGCCTGGCACTGTTTTCTACTGCGATAACAGAGGCTGATGTCTAGATAAATGTCATTTCTTCGTAATAGAACGAAGTAACTTCTTTTCGTGGGTGCGTCCTTTCAGCTTATGTCTGCAGGCTGCCGTCTTCCTTAGAATGCTCCATGAGATTCATCAGCTGCAGTGGAGAGGGTAAAGCTGATAGATGGCAGTCCATCTCTCATCTTTATTGTGTAATTTAACGTAAGAATAATCATGTAATTAGTTCATTATGCATAATTTTCTGTTGCTGTTGATGGAGTATTGGAGTAGGACAGTTTTATGTGTGAAGAGGGAGTTGTTTGGATGTTTTAGTGAAGGCAGAAGGTCTGAGGGATGGAATTCCAGCGTGGGACGGCTATGGCGTTTCTTTATCTGCTGGTGTGCTGCCACAGGGGTCCCAGGGTTGCGTACGCGCCGAGACATAGCAGAAGCCTTGGGCCGAGGGCTTATAAAAATGTCTGCCGAGCTTTCCAAATTGTGGCAGGCAGAAGGTTAGTATTGTGTGAGATCTTAAAGGGTCGTTCTCGCTGATTTTTAGAAAATATAATAGCACGACGTGTCGTCCTTTTCCCGTTCCTGAGGAACGAGCGTCCACATCTTGTTTCTTATAAAACGAGAGGTAGGAGGTATGCCACGGAGCGAGGTCATGATGGCTTTTGCTAATAGAAAAATTCCTTCGCAGCCCGAGCTGGGAATGAGTCCAGTGAACGGTTAGGGAAAGCATGAGACTCGTGGGTCTCTTTTGTGCAACTTCCATGATGTTTGCTGACTTGGATATTGTGTTGTCTTCTGTGCACAGCACATGCCCAGTTCAATGTATATAGTTTTCCTTCATGTTTGATTGATTGATGCCACTCCAAATCGTTTTCAGTTATCATCACTTGCAAAGTGGTCCAATTTAGTGACAACACCCATCCACCTAAACATATTTATCTCCATAACATCCTTTGTAGTGGATCAACACTCAATACTGTAGAGAGTGATGGAACAGAGAATAGTATGGTATATCTTGAATTAAACATGATCTTTCATCCAACAATCGCAGGTGACACCTGTTGTTGTACCATATTTCAACCTATTTGTCTGTTTTCTTGTGTTGACATCAGTGATGAGTATTCCATTGGCACTATAGCCAACATTTTCAGTGATGAGTATTCCATTGGCACTATAGCCAACATTTTGAATCATGAAAGCTAAATGCAGTATTTAATACAGAAAGAATGTCAATTTTTCGAAAGTATAATCAAGGATTGGAAAAATATACTCTGAGGCAATAGGAATTTCAAATATTACTTTGAAGTGATACTTTTTTGATGAATAAATGTGCACAGGAGTCAAACAAGAACATGTAATTACCAAGAAATGAATTAAATTATGAAATACACTGTATCAATTGTTTCATTTAACTCTGTTTTTGAATACTACACAATATTAAATCATCCAGTAATAATGCTACAATAATAAATAAATTTTATATCAGTTTTTTATAAGAAATAACTAAAGTATTAGCTAGCTGGAATAAAAGCTTGCTCTTTGCACCCTATTTTATTTTTGGAGGGAGTGAAAGGGAACATGGATCATCGCTAATTTGTAGTGATCTGCTACAACTGGAACTAAGAATGATATCAAAATTTGATACCTTACAGTTTTTTCAACCCCCATGAACCACAGACATTGCCGAGGTGGGGTGGCTTGCGTGCCTCAATGATGCAGATAGCCGTACCGTAGGTGCAACCACAGCGGAGGGGTATCTGTGGAGAGGCCAGACAAACGTGTGGTTCCTGAAGAGGGGCAGCAGCCTTTTCAGTAGTTACAGGGGCAACAGTCTGGATGATTGACTGAGCTGGCCTTGTAACATCAGCTAATGTGGCTTTGCCACACAGCTACTGCGAACGGCTGAAAGCAAGGGGAAACTACAGCCGTTACTTTTCCCGAGGACATGCAGCTCTACTGTATGAACATATGATGATGGCATCCTCTCGGGTAAAATATTCCGGAGGTAAAATAGTCCCCCATTCGGATCTCCGGGCGGGGACTACTCAGGAGGATGTTGTCATCAGGAAAGACAATACTGGCATTCTACGGATCGGAGCGTGGAATGTTAGATCCCTTAATCGGGTAGGAAAATTAGAAAATTTAAAAAGGGAAATGGATAGGTTGAAGTTAGATATAGTGGGGATTAGTGAAGTTCGGTGGCAGGATGAACAGGATTTCTGGTCAGGTGAGTACAGGATTATAAATACAAAATCAATTGGGGGTATCACAGGAGTAGGACTGATAATGAATAAGAAAATAGGAATGCGGGTAAACTACTATGAACAGCACAGTGATCGCATTATCATTGTCAAGATAGATACGAAGCCAACACCGACAACAGTAGTACAGGTTTATATGCCAACTAGCTCTGCCGATGATGAGGAGATCGAAGAAATATATGAGGAGCTAGAGGAAATTATTCAGACAATTAAGGGAGAGGAAAACTTAATTGTAATGGGAGACTGGAATTCGGTAGTAGGACAAGGAAGGGAAGGGAAGATAGTAGGTGAATATGGTCTGGGCAAAAGGAATGAAAGAGGAAGTCGCCTGGTAGAATTTTGCACGGAACATGATTTAATCGTAACAAACACGTGGTTTAAGAATCACAAAAGAAGGTTGTATACGTGGAAGAGACCAGGGGACACAGGAAGGTATCAGATAGATTTTATAATGGTAAGACATAGATTCCGGAACAAGGTCCTAAACTGCAAGACCTACCCAGGGGCAGATATAGACTCTGACCATAATTTGTTAGTCATGAACTGTAGGCTGAAACTGAAAAAACTGCAGAAAGGTAGGAAAATAAGGAGATGGGACTTAGATAAATTGAAGGAAAGTGAAGTTCTGGAGAATTTCAGAGGGAGATTTAGGCAACAATTGACAGAAACAGGGGGAAATAAAACAGTAGAAGAGGAATGGGTAGCATTGAGAGACGAAATAGTGAAGGCAGCAGAGGACAAAATAGGTAGGAAGGCAAGACCAACAAAAAAGCCTTGGATATCACAGGAAATACTAAATTTAATAGATGAAAGGAGAAAATATAAAAATGCAGTAAATGAAACAGGCAAAATGGAGTACAGACGAGAGATTGACAGGAAGTGCAAAATGGCTAAGCAGGAGTGGCTAGAAGCCAAATGCAAATCTGTAGAAGAATGTATAAGAAGGGGAAAAGTAGATACCGCCTACAGAAAAATAAAGGAGACGTTTGGGGACAGGAAGGGCAGCTCTACGAATATCAAGAACTCGGATGGGAAACTAGTTCTCAGCAAAGAAGGGAAAGCTGAAAGGTGGAAAGAGTACATAGAGCAGCTCTACAAAGGAAATGAACTTAGAGACGATGTTGTAGGAAGGGAAGAGGAAGTAGATGAAGATGAAATAGGAGATAGTATACTGAGAGATGAATTTGACAGAGCCTTGAAAGACCTAGGTCGGAACAAGGCCCCAGGAGTAGATGACATACCCGCAGAGCTATTAAAGTCTCTGGGAAAGCCAGCCATGACAAGACTATTTGAACTGGTGTGTAGGATGTATGAGACAGGCGAAATACCCTCAGACTTTAAGAAAAATGTAATAATTCCCATTCCAAAGAAATCAGGCGCAGACAGGTGTGAAAATTACAGAACCATCAGTTTGATAAGTCATGGTTGCAAAATTTTAACACGAATTATCTACAGGAGAATGGAAAAGCTGGTAGAAACTGACCTCGGGGAAGATCAGTTTGGATTCAGGAGGAACGTAGGAACCCGGGAGGCAATACTCACTTTACGTCTTATCTTAGAAGATAGATTAAGGAAAGGCAAACCTACATTTTTAGCTTTTGTAGATTTGGAGAAAGCTTTTGACAATGTTGACTGGAATACACTCTTTCAAATTCTGAAGTCAACAGGGGTAAAATATAGGGAAAGGAGAGTTATTTACAACTTGTACAAAAGCCAGACCGCAGTTATTACCTCGAAGGGCATGAAAGGGAAGCATCAGTTGGGAAGGGAGTAAGACAGGGTTGTAGCCTTTCTCCGATGTTATTCAATTTGTACATCGAGCAAGCGGTGAAGGAAAGCAAGGAAAAATTTGGAATAGGGATTAAAATTCAGGGCGAAGAAATAAAAACATTGCGTTTTGCTGATGACATTGTAATTCTATCAGAGACAGCAAAGGACCTGGAAGAGCAGTTGAATGGAATGGACAGTGTGTTGAAGAGAGCGTATAAAATGAATATTAACAAGTGCAAAACAAAAATAATGGAATGCGGTCTTAGAAAATCAGGCGATGCTGAAGGAATTAGATTAGGTAACGAAACAATGAAGGTGGTAGATGAGTTTTGTTACTTGGGTAGTAAAATAACATGCAATGGTCGTAGTACAGAGGATACAAAATGCAGAATGGCAATGGGAAGAAAAGCATTTCTCAAAAAGAGAAATTTGCTAACATCGAATATTAATTTAAGTGTAAGGAAGTCTCTTCTGAAGGCATTTGTGTGGAGTGTTGCCTTGTATGGGAGTGAAACATGGACGATAAGCGGTGCGGACAGGAAGAGAATAGAGGCTTTTGAAATGTGGTGCTACAGAAGAATGCTGAAGATTAGGTGGGTAGATCGCATAACTAATGAAGAGGTACTGAACAGAATTGGTGAGAAAAGGAATTTTTGGCATACCCTGACTAAAGGAAGGGATCGCTTGGTAGGACACATTCTTAGACATCGGGGAATCGTAAATTTAGCATTGGAGGGAAGTGTGTGGGGTAAAAATCGCAGAGGGAGACCAAGATATGCGTATAGTAAGCAGATTCAAATAGATGTGGGTTGCCGTTCTTATGAGGAGATGAAAAGGCTAGCTCAGGATAGAGTAGGGTGGAGAGCTGCATCAAACCAGTCTCCGGACTGAAGACCATAACAACAACAACAACTACAGTTTTTTAAACTTTGAAGCCATTTATGGCCCCAACAAAAATTGCAATGGAATTGCTCACTGTTGATACTTGTTTTAAAAGAAAGACTTACCTAAGAATTTTGTAGCATACCACGTAATCTCAACATTCTTAAACATTCTACTAAATGATGAAGCCTTTTTCATTAATAAGAACATTTTAGTTTAATTAAGCAGGGTTTCACTGTGACAGCCATATAAAACTAACTTTTTAAACACCGTAGTTCTATAGAAACGTGGCAAACAGTTTCTCCATACTATTTACATATTTGCACAGTTGAAGACATTTTTTTACTGATTTTGAATTCATAGATCGTAACTGGAAGTTAATCATGTTGCAAAACTTTGTGAACATCATATTTTAAAAAGGATCAAAAGTAACAAACTTGACAATGTTTCTGGAAAATGTTAGTGTTACATAAGCTTTACTAAATATAGTTTTTAAGTAAGTAATTCCTAAAAAAAAAATCATGTTAATTAGAAAATTTTTATCAACTGCTTCCAACTACATAAGTTATATATTTTAGTTTGCAAGTTTTCCCATTATGATATGAAACTGATTACAAAAGAATATCAACTTCAGCTTATTTTAAACAGTAATTTTACATAATTTTATCTGTACTATAATTTCGAAATACTTGGACTGCTTCAAGGCAGCGTGTTTTTATCTACATACACAATAACATTAATTATGGTAAATATTTGAACTTATTGTAAAATATAACACTAATGTAATCAGATACCTGGTGTTCATTTTGACAAATGAATTAAATGATAAAGGAATCTTGATAGCGCTTGTTGCAGATCGTACTACACATTTACCATAATACATAGACTGTAGTGCACCAAAATACACATTTTCTTATTCATAATTGTTACAATCAGTATTTGATGTTAATATATTATTGGTATCTTTCTGTCATCTTCTCTGAAAATATATTAAAGTGCTGCTGATAATATATTAAAGCGGAAACAGCCACTTCAATGTTAAAATTTTTATTCAGTTAAGTAGAGCAGTTACGATGATATCACTTGGAGAAAAATGGGCCAGATCTGTTGAACAGTGCAACAGGTGGTTCCATGAGACATGTGTTCATAATGGTTATGAACTCAGTTTCACATGCGAAAATGTTCATAATCACTTTGTATGTTTTATACAAATTTCATTGTTCAACTAGTTGACTACAGTTTTACATGTCTTTTGCAAAAGTTAATTTTCTTCAGTTTTTTATTATTTTCTTTGTTTTTTCCATTTTGTCTGTCACTTACAATAATGCTGCGAGATCTCCTAAGTTTTAGTGAGAAGTGGGTATTTTGCTTTATATTTTAATAATTAAACATTACACACCCTGTGCTACTTAAATCTTTCGTTCTATCAAAATAAATGAGTTAAAGTGCAACAAATACCTGAAAGTGTCTTGTAGGTTATTTGAATAGTTGTCTTAGAATGTCAGTTTCCTCTTAGGGTGTTAAGTTATCTTAAAATTATCTTATATTATTCAAATAAATAAATAATCTTGAGCCATCACTGCCGAACATCATAAGATTACCTGCTGGTATAATCTGAAGATTTCTCCAGTGTCTTGGAATCCATAAGGGAACATACATTGTCCTACATATGTATAAACACATATCGATTTTTATAGATTATGATGCATGTCAGAGAAGGTAATATTGAAATATACCGTAGATATGAATGTAGGTACTTCCCATATAACTTGTAACATCTATATTTTTATTTTGTGCAGATTGATTACAAAGTGGACTTAGAATTAAATAATTTACATTGACCAGATTTCGTAATTAATATTAAAAATTGGTGCAGTAATTTCTGTGTTCACATATTATTCATTTCTTACCACTAAAGAAAGTAAAACATTGCTTCAGTGTACTACATTTTTCTGTGAATCTGGAAGTGAAAAATACAGCTACATTTATGCTGTACTATAACACTTAATTATTATAAATTGTGAAAACTCCCAAGTGGCTCTCTCCTTAAAAAGATATAGCAGTCAACTATCCTAAGATTGGTTTGAACATCACAATGCTTTATTAACCATTGTTCTGTTTGGAGGTGATTGTCTTCCTCCGATTTTTGAAATGATTTACTTAGCCAGTTGTAGGGAGACCTACAGTTTAATGTAGATTCTGAACCTTGGTATAACTCAACATTTTCACATTAACAACACTGCCAGAATCGAGAGAAAAGGAACAGATCAAAGTACTAAAATGGAACACGGATCAAACCCACAACCTTTGGAATCACAATCTGCCATGTTACCACTCTACCTCTATCTACATAATTTGCAAATAATTTTGACAAATAAGGAAAAATCTTCTTACCAACTCTGTGCATTGGCATTGGCACTGGTCTTTGTGAGGTTGAGTGACATCTATGAACAGTCTGAGGAACTGTATTCTTGAAGCAATATAGATATTCAGTGTTAGTATTCCAGAGATCTTGAAGCAAGGTAATGCAATACTTTTATTGATATGTCTATATAACATAACAAACCTTAGAATGAAATTCACTGTAACTCATTAACATTATGAAACTTACTGTTACTGAAAGTTTAGCCTGTAGTAAGCCAAAAAGTACTTGTTTGAATCAACGAAAAATATTGATTTTTGCTAGATATAGTGATTAAAATCAAGACCATATCGTAAGGTGGCTGGTAAGGACCTACAGTAACTGTTTCTATGCTTATTTTCTTCATAAGGAGTTGTATATCATGCAATTAAATAATTTTTAAGATTCTTTTAATTGTAAGGCCCAAAATGGACTTCGAAAAACTTGCCACTAACATTTAAAAATATTTGTTATGAATTTACAAAAAATTAAACTTTTTCTTCAATCATCTGGAGACTCAACAAATTGTTCATTGAAAAAAAATGTAGTGGTCGTATTTAGCATTTTACAGCAATTCACTTGAAAGAGGTTAGTACTGAATAATATGCAAAAAAAGTCTAGGCTGTGTTTAATTGTTTTTAGTATTAGTAATTGGTGAAACTTGCAGTTGCTAATGGAGGGATAGTGAGCACGCACTAGGTACCACTAAACGACTTTATGTGTATTATCTTTGATATCTCTGCTTATGTCCATGTGGGAATACCCATTTGTACTCATTTTGCCATTACGTGAAGTGAAAAAAGGATTTTTTCTTCTTAGAAGAAGGATGCCACGAAAAATATCGAAATGAAATTTTTTAAACTTATTTAGTTTTTACTTTCCACCAACAGTTTCAGAGCAGGGACTGATCGATTGCTCTCATACCGTCGCCCATTCTAGCTGACACGCTTCCATACTTCACTTTAGTACCCAATTACTGATAGTGAAAAACAATCAAACATGTCCAGCCTTAGTTTGCTTGAAAATGTAAGTATTTAGTACTAACCTCTTTTTAAATATTTTGCTGTAAAATGTTAAGTACAGTCACTGGAATTTTTAATGAAAAGGTTTCTTGGTTTCAGAAGGTAGGAAATTTTTTTTAATAGTGTCAATTTCATTTGTTTAAATGTTAGTTGAAAAGACACTCCCAACAAAAGAGAAAGCTTTACAAAGTTGGTTTTTCATCTTTACAGTTAACAAAATCTAAAAATTTATGTAAGAGCATGTAGTACAATTCGTTTTAGAAGAAAATTAGCATAAAACATGTTCTGTAAGTCAGTCTCCTGCAAACATCCCACTTTGCAGGGAGACCTTTAAAAATGGCTATGCCACCTTATGAAAAGATATTTTAAAAATTTATTTCACTTTTCGAAAAGTTTGTTTTGTTTAAGTAGTTATTCCACTTTTCAAAAGAGTGTTTTTTAATCGTTATATTTTGAAAAACTATGTATATGTATATATCTTAATTTTTCAAACGAGTACTTTTTCGACATACCACCGGCCAAATAGCAACTTTGGGAATGTTAACATTAAGGAATTAGAGAGAATTCGGTTCTTAAGAGTTTGTAACGATTTTTTCCATGTAACTCGAATCATAATAAGGCAACTGATACTTGAAAAGCAATCGTAAGATAGTTTTAACCCCTACAACTTTCTCGTTGAACAGTTTTCAATTTGAGCTATTGGTAACAAAGAAAACGTGTTCTTTTTCCACCTTCAATTTATTTGGCTAAGTTCGCCATCTTGGATCAAGTTTAATGAAATAGAAGCTCTGTTTAAAATTTAATTTCCTATCTGCTCATAGTTTTTGTTCTGCAGTAAAAATTTTAAGTCACTTCTCCCAAATGGTTTTTCTACGAGTGCATTGCCTGTGTTAAGAGATGATTCTCTTCTTCTTCCTTTTTTAAATTTTCGTTTTATTTTACTGCATTTTAAGTCTTGTTATCTGGTATTCTAAAATGGGTTACGAGTATTACAATTTGTATTACAACTCTTTTCTGTTATTGTCTTTTTTTTTTTTTTTTTTTTTTTTTTTTTTTTTTTTTTTTTTTTTTTTTACTTACTAATGTCAAGAGGAATTTCCGAAAAGAAACATAAGGTGAAATGGAAAAATAACGAAAATCAATCATCCAGAAGAAAATAAAAGAAAGATATCGAAGTTTAAAGAAAGATGAGGTTTTCCCTTCACCAGACATAGCTTGTGATGAGATCCTCAGTATATCTCCTTGAGCTGCTGACTGCCAATCACATTCCTTATTGTAATTTCTGAAATTTTGTATTTGCAGTATACTCATGACACTGTGGTTCTCGTTTCTCTGACGATTAACAAAACGGAATCTGCCATGCATCCAGTTCCAACTACCATTCCAGATGCATTGTGCGACCGTAATCACATCGGACACCTTCTCACATGAATAACTGGTGTACACAAGACACCTCTGCCAATTCAGCGTACTTTTATACATTGCGTATGTGATACTACTGCTATATGTATTTGTGCAAATCGCTACCCTATGAGTTATGTCACCTTGGTATATACTGTATTCAACAGTAATGACACTAAACTGTGTGTTTCAACAGCACTATTGCTTTTGAATTTGTGCAGAAATCTCTTTATCTGTTTCGAGCGTGTTCCACACTGAACACACTCTGATGCAGCTACTGTTTTCATAAGAAATTTTGACGATAGTGTTACAGTGTGAGGACCTGGTTGAGGTCATCAGATGAACAACTTGTATTCATTATGATCCGAGTCTTCTCTCTGAAAACCTGAGAGCTGAAAGTTAGGAAAAATTATGGGACGATTATTAACGTAAGGAAATTATAACTTTATCAAGAAAAGATCTACACATATTAAACCTAAAGGAAATGTTATTAAACTTCAGATGCAAATAAGTTTTTTACAGTACCATTTACAGCGTGTGCATTAGAGACAAGAGTCAATGTTCAGATCATTTGGTATGGATGTTGTTGTTGTCTTCAGTCCGGAGACTGGTTTGATGCACCTCTCCACCCTACTAGATCCTGAGCAAGCTTCTTCACCTCCTCATAAGAACAACAACCTACATCCATTTGAATCTGGTTACTATATTCATCTCTTGGTCTCCCTCTGTGGTTTTTACCCAACACACTTCCCTCCAATGCTAAATTCACACTTCCTTGATGTCTAACAATGTGTCTTATCAGTCCATCCCTTCTTTTGGTCAAGGTATGCCATAAATTCCTTTACTCCCCAATTCTGACCAGTACCTCCTCATTAGTTACGTGATCCACCCACCTAATCTTCAGCATTCTTCTGTAGCACCACATTTCAAAAGCCTCTATCCTCTTCCTGTCCATATTGTTTATTGTCCAAGTTTCACTCCCGTACAAAGCAACACCCCACATAAATTCCTTCAGAAAGGACTTCCTTACACTTAAATTAATATTCGATGTTAACAAATTTCTCTTTTTCATAACGCTTTTCTTCCCATTGCTATTCTGCATTTTATATCCTCTTTACTGAGACTATCATATGTTACCTTACTACCCAAGTAACAAAACTCATCTACCACCTTTATTGCTTCATTAACTAATCTAATTTCTTCAGCATTACCTGATTTTCTAAGACTGCATTCCATTACCCTCGTTTTTCTCTTGTTAATGTTTATCTTATATGCTCCTTTCAACACACTATCCATTCCATTCAATTGTTCCTCCAGGTCCTTTGCTGTCTCTGCCAGAATTACAATGTAATCATAAAAATGCAAGATTTTTATTTCTTCACTCAGAACTTTAATTCCTTCTTCAAATTTCTTCTTGCTTTCCTTTATAGCTTGCTCAATGTACAAATTGAACAACAAGAGAAGATCTCACAACAACCCATGCCGCAACACACCGAAAGGCCGCAACAGCTAGCTGACTGGCTCAGCAAGCATATACCACACGATCAGAAAAAAGAGAGAGAATAAATATTACAGTAAACTGAACATTGGCACTTTCAAACTTACCGTCAGACTTCCGGTCTATTATCTTAGAGTTGCTTGAGAAGCAATGGTGAAACTAGAGATTTAGAAAAATGTAAAAAATGCAGGTAATGCAATATAAGTTTGTTTGTTTGGTTTTTTATTTTTATTTTTTTAATTTTATTCTTTTTTTCAAGTATAGTGTAGTCAACAAATCCTCGCCTTTTTCCATTGTGGCCCATGAAATTTCAAAGGTTGTACTGCCTGCTTTAGAACACTAAAATTATATTTAGAGTGTATTAATAAATGAATTGGAGACAAGAATGATTCTGCGTGTTTATCATTTATCTACGTCAAATTAGTTTTTACATATTTTGTCGTACACTGTCTGTACTTCATCCACACTAATATAATGTAGTTCGAATTTGACGTCTGTGATCAATCAACTCCGATATTCATTTTCATAAACAACATTACTTATTCTTCTGAAACTGGTACAGCATGTTGAACATTGTATACGATCCATTCAGTATCTGGAAAAAAAAGGTAAGCAACCTTACTTTAGCTATGGCACAGATAAAATAAAAAGAGAACACATCAATGTCTTGGCTTTCGGACTGCATAGTTAACATAAAGAAGATTATTTCCTGCTTAACAGTTTCCTTAATCAGAATATAAAAAAAAGTCCTAACTTAAAAAGTAATTTCCATTACTGTATTAAAGTTGTCTATTGTGACTATGTAACTACAAGGATGTAGACATACGAGTATACAAAAAATTAAAAAAATAAATCTTAGTAAATGTATGTGTTTTCAGTTTTTTAATGAGAATGCAACAAGGAAGTCAACTGTATCACATGATGTACATGAATATACAGGAGAAATTGGGTTAAATGTTGTACAGTGTTTTGATTATAGATATGATTACAGTGATCATACCTACCATTAAATTCTTTTAATAGTAAGAGGTAATGAAACATAAATTTTGTATGTTGCTGGAGTTGATGTGATCAGCAGTAGACCGTGCACACAAGAGCAAGGTACTTCTGTAGATTTGTTGAGTGTCTCATCTTTAGCTTGCCTACTACATACCAGAGCCCAGTTCTGATGGCATACCCAATTCTAGTAAAATTTTGTCGAAATCTGTCAGTCAAACACAGTAAGTAATGGAATGTCAAACTCAACAATACGTACTGTTTTCTTCCATTCGATTGCGCAGATTTGGGTTGGACCAGCCAAGAATAACTTTTTGGGATTTATCCGGTGGCTTTTCATCCCATATGCTATGAACCCACATAGAAATATTCGTGTCTGGGAGTATTTTATAATGTTAACGACGTTAAAATACCGTGTTCTTCTGACTCTACACCTGATAAATATAGAACCGCGAACTAAAGAGAGCACTCCTGATCGCGAACTATTATGCGCAAGTCTACTCTGTATATTCTGGGATTAAAACATTCCCATACAAAGCGATGTTTGGATGTTCTCCTAAACATGGCTTGTGTTCGTCACGTCACGTCACGTCACGTTAACCTCCGTTAACTCGGAGGACGACCTTGAAAATATAATTAACCAAATGAGTGTTAGAGTGAAGTAGGTACTGAAACGTTTCAAGATACTATTCACAACAAATCTCCTGTGGAATAACATGCCTACAGAAATAGTGGCTGAGAAGGAAGAGAAAGATTGTGTTACATACCATAATGAATTTTAGCTGATTTAGACGAGTCAACTTGTCCTATTAAAAACAGAGAACTGAATCGTTCAAGTGCTTAGCAGAACAGTCAGAAAGAATGCAGCAAAGCTCAGATCATTGTTTGCCTCCAGTGGAAAAGGGATGCACAGTGATGATTTGTACACTTCGCTCGAAGAAGAGGAAATGTAAGGTCGATCTTGGGGTGTCATCCTCGAGGCATCAGCAGATGCGCTTCTACCGAATAGGGACAAGATCTGGTGTGCTGAGATAGCTTTAAGCAAGGTAACAGATTAACTGTTTCCAAATATTTCTGAAAGGAATACTACCATATGCGGACTGGGGCTAACGAGGAGAGCACATGGGTATCGGATTTTAATTTTTTTTTTTTATGGTACAGTAAGTTCAGAAAGTAAGTAACAATTACCCAAAGCCATTCGAGGCAACTCTAGAAAATTATCGAGAAATTCTACTTTGAAGTTTTGTAAGCAAGTGTAAGTACCAATCATTAAACGCAGCGCAGTGTGTCGGTGTAGCTCAAGTGGTAGAGATGTGGCGTAATAACTCTATGCTTGGTGGTTCGAATCCTTTTTTTATTCTTTGTGTTCGAATCCTTACACAATTTTAATATCTAATGGTAATTTTTACGAAAATGCACGTATTTTTGTTGATTCATAATTTTCTCTATCTTTTAAAGAAGGTTGTTAATAATGATGGTTTCAATAAAAAAACAACCTAAGTTATATTTTTTACAGTATTAGCTTCACTATTGGTGAATCGGGTGACCTAGCAGACCAGTTTAATAGGGCCATAGACCAGTATAACCTGGTCCTACAGTTAACGTGCTTTACTTGTGTAATGCGCTGGGCGCCTGTTGTGCTGAAACAACATGCATTGGCGAATGTCCATGGCAACACTAGGAGAAAGGGTGACATACACTATTCAAGGTTAAATTTAGCTCTGTCACAAAAAGGGGTTAAATTTTCTGCCACAAAAGTCTTTGGTCACTTACCTAGTAGTATCAAAATTCTGACAGATAGCCAACTAGCATTTAAAAATGAATTAAGAGAATTTCTGAATGGCAATTCCTTCTACACATTAGATGAATTTCTAGATAAAAGTTAGTACTTTAGGAAAAACTTTAAAAAAAAATAAAAAATAAAAAAAATATGCAAATATTGAGTGTCATGTAATATTATGTATAGACACACTTCATTTAACTGACACGTTCCACATCATTACGAAGTGTCGTATTCATGATCTATGGAACAAGTATTAATCTAATCTAATCTAATCTAATCTAACACCGTGGAGTATTATCGATAGTTCCGGTTCCAAAAAGTTTCATATTTCCGTCGATCCAACTTGTCAGTAATCAAATATGAGCCAATGAGTTTGTTCCCCATGATGCCACATTATACGTTAACTGATCAAGGGTGTTGACGGTCGATTTGCTGTAACCAGTAGGGTTTGTCTACACTACAATAATGCATGTTCACATTTGTTGAAGTGCTCATTCACAAAATATTATCCTACTATCGAAATCGTCTCCATGCAGTTCTTGATGCAGTGACAAGTCATAAGACGATGTAATACGTTGCAAATAATACCGATGGACGTACCAGTATCGCAGTGTAAATGCCGAACACTTATCTGTGGATGGTGGTGCACTGCTGCCAGTACTGCTGTTTCATTAGCTTCCCCTGTAACTGATTTTCTTCTTTTTCGCTTCGCGATCTGTACACTTCGTCCAGACATAAAGGCGTTCACAACCTTTTAACAGAGCAAACGAGAGTGAACACTATCTGGAAAACGATCGGCATAGATGGCAACAGCAACATCAACATTTTTCGTAGATTACTAGAAATCAGGATCATTTCAGTGTTTTTCTTCTGTCGTTGCAGTGTGCATGGTCTCTTCGCACTTCTTCTCTACGAATGGGTGTATGAAGTAAACACTGTACTAATGCTTACAGTTACTTTCTGTTCTACGTCTTCTAGATACATGAGCTCCAGTCACGGTGTACTGCGTGTTATAATACGTCGTAGTTTGCTATACGGCCATGTGGCACATTGAATAGTCCTACGTTCAATATGTCAGAGGGATAGAACGTTGCGGATGACATTAATTACTGGCATATTTTATTCTCACGGTATGAATGTGGGGTGCAGCGTGCCACAAAATATTAAGTGAACATTGGGCTACATGTTGTAAATTACAGTTGTGGACTCACATCGATTCCGCAGATTACAGCGCAACTGTGGCGAAACGGAAAAAAAGGTTTAAGACGAAATGTATGTAGTTTTTACCGTACAATCGTAATCTTAGATAAAAACTGGGAGTTCCTATTGAAGATTTCAAACTTGCCCACGTCACCCTCGCACAGGGTTGGATTATGGGGCGAGTGTAATATCTTTGTATGTCCCTACTGATAATAAGTTCGTACTGTACGTTTTCATGATTCGACGTGTAGTATCCGTGATATATGAATGTCTTCAGTTAAAATGTACACCCTATATATGCACCATCTCTCTGCCAAAACGAAAGATGTGGCGCAACAGGGAGCTACGAAAGCTCAACGTTAGCCACTTAACAACGCCTCTGCCAACGACCATACAGGTGTACTCTTAAATTGTGACTATGCGGTGTCAAACCAGCGATACACAGAACATTTACACATACGGACAAGTGGCATTGGCAAAGAGCGTTCTTACAAATTTTATTTCGTGAAACTACACGAGCTAGCAACGTAACCACTATCTGCTCAAAGACAACGAGCTGTTGAAAATAACTTCTGTGTTTTACTGCGATAAATATGGAAGGAATCAAACTTCCTGCGAGAATTTTCGATGGACTATGCAAAGTATGACGCTCATACACTACATAGTGAGAGTGTATTCAATTCACTTGCAGGCATTTGGTCCTGCGTTGGTGCATTTAATTTGTGAGTGTAGAGTATGAGAGGACTCGCTGCACTCGCCTTATTTCCACTCAAATAATACATACACAGCCTTTAAATAAATACTTTATTTGCAGTCTGTAAATATCTTCCGCCGCGGTGGAGTAGCCGAGCGGCCTGAAGCGCCTCGCTGCGGAGCGCGCGGTTGCTCGCCGTCGGAGGTTCGAGTCCTCCCTGGGACATGGGTGTGTGTGTGTGTTTTCCTTAGGTTAGTTTACTTTAGTTTAAGTAGTTTCTAAGCTACGGACTGATGACCACGCAGTTTGGTCCGATAGATTTACAAACATTTGGATTTGAAATATCTTCCTTAAAAAACAATGTACAAAGTGCCCGCAAGCTGCAACCCTTGACTATGAAGACAAGCATCTGCTCGCTACAGTATTCCTGGCTACCTGCACATCCGCAGCCGGCAAGGCTGAGCTTACCTGCCGGTACTGAACAAACGAGCAGGTAGGTGCTCACCAACACTGTTCCAGACCTCCCGACAGGGAGCAGCTGATACTGGACAGGCTGATTGTCTAGTTTGCTAAATGCCACGATATGGCGTCAAGAGTGACAAGTGAGTATCGGAGCTTTTGCAGAGATGTAGCAGGATCAACATACACTCTGCTGATGTGACGAGCTTTCAGAAGAATTCTCTATGGACGACCTGAACGCAGCTCTAAAGCATGGTGCACTAACTGAAGATGCTGAGGAAGATGGACTACCTCTTGAGTTAATATGGTACCTTTTCTCCACTAATGTTCATATGAATGATCGATTAGCTGATGATTCTGGACATACAGGTTCCCACCAGTTTTAAAGAATCTATTATGATAATGCCAAACCCAGAGGAGGCAGTAGACCACAAGATCTCAGACCCTTGACATTAGTGAAAACATTTTGTATTTGCACACATCCTACATCATCAAGTGTCTATAAAGGAGAAAATACACCAAGCACAGATGAGCGCAGGTGGGAAAGGCAAGATAAACTTTTCGCTAGGAGCTTATAGGGATGTCATAGCGCTGATGTTGGCATGCATATTATGAGAAGCCATGGTGGCAGTTGATTTTTATCATGTTTCCCGTTTCAACAGAGTGGATCACAGATTTTTACGTGTGGTCGTGGAATGCATTGTAATCCCCATCATGTTTAAATACATGATCTTGTGTTTGATTCACGGTGGGTACTCAAGAGTTCTGGTGAATAGTACTAGTTCAAAACCTATTGAAACCATGTGTTCACTGCAGCAAGGCTGCCGTCTGTCGACCATTTTATCCGCAATTGTTCTTGAGCCTGCTCTATATGGCCTTCAAGAAGAAGTGCAGTTGAAAAACACATCTTTCAACTGTTGGGCACACGCTCATGACGTACTACTACTGGTCAAGTCGGGCGACGTAATCCAGGCGGTGATGGAATGCCTCAGAAGTAGAGAGTGGTGAGCGATAGTCATTAACGTACAAAAGACTGTATGTATGAAGTGGGCAGATGGCTGTCACCAGGCATGGCAGTGGTCATCACGAAGGTCTCTGCTCTCAAGTGTTTGGGAGTGGTTTTTCGTACAAATGTTCGACGTACAACAGCTAATAATTATCGACGGCTTCTATGGCAGATCTGTGCTCAATTACAACATGCTTATCGTGTAACAGAAATGCCCTTAGCGCAGACAGTACATTAAATTCTATTTACCACCACAATTGCGTCAATTTTGCAATCAGTAATTGGACATTTGTGAATGCTGACATACTATTTAAAATTCCATACGATGCCCTGACATTACCGATATAAGAAGGAGGCATGGGACTTATCAACGTGAGGAACAGGGCTCACGCGATGAAATGCTTTTGGAAAACTGAACACGTCACCTTAATGGGCCACTTGCATTATGAAGTGGGTCCCCATTAACTCCATCTCCTGGTCAATGTTGGTCAAATGACGACGACGCTCACACACGCCTTCGAGACTTAGTCGATTATAGTTACCTACAAGACAGTTCACCTGAAACTAGGCTGCCCACAAGAAAATATATTTACAAAAAATTACTTCACAACACTGTCGCAATGTGATCGTATGATAATACCCAGCAATACGATGACGGAGAACTTGGATCTCGGAGTGCAGTACATAGTCATTTTCTCCCATCCAAATTTCGGGTTTTGTGATGAACAACAAATCTGCGAACTGACAATGACTATACTCCAGCCACTGGTTGACACGCTGACATGTCCAGAGTGTGGTGTCACCAACTCCGATGACCATCGTTTGGTTTGTGGTACAGCAGTTGGATGATGGCTTCTCACAGAAAAGAAAAAAGAATTGGCGTTAATACTAGGTACGACATTCCACACCAACGACCTACTTGTCCCGGAAAAAACGGCCGCATGGGAATTTCATTGTCGTTTAAGCTGCCACATATTGCGTCGCCACTCCGTCGGATATTCTAGTCCTCCCTCGGCTTAGGTGTGTGTGTTCTTCTTAGCATAATTTAAGTAGTTAGTACGTCTAGGGACCAATGACGCCTGTAGTTTGGTACCTTAGGCTGCATTTGTAGTTAGGCAGTCTGTCCATTGCAGGAAAATTACAGTGATTTTTCAGAGAATCCACATCTCAGATAACACTCAGTTAAGCGGCAGATACTTGCCTGATAGGTGTCAACAGTAGTGCCACCTGTTTTGCTAGTCAGTGACAGTTCGAATTTCGCAATGGATACTGCAGTGTACTATTTTTATCCTGCAGCAAATCCTAAGAAATGTAAAACAGGGAGACAGAACGTTCACCCTATCAATAGCTCCATAGACATCGAAGGCATAGTACGTAATTTGTACGTAAAGTCGAGGCAGAATGATGAACATTCTTTAATTTCCATCGAATATCGATAAGCTGTCGCTGAAAGTTTGCACTTGTATGTAAGCGATTCGAGAACTATTTCTACTTGTAGGAGGCAGGGAGAATACAGGTATTAAATATAAAAAAATCGCACTGACGTAATTTACGGCGAACCACCGACCTTTGGCATCATAGTCTAACGCCTTGCCCACTACGCTACGGCTATCAATCAGAAGATGAGTCCTATAATCTCATACTATTGATGGCCGTGGTTAACTGATGCTAATATGACATTTGTAGACACTAGATTATCAATTATCGTACGAAGAACGATGTGTTTTTGTTAATTCTTCAGTGCGCCATTGCTTTGAAATGACAACGTGTTAGTTACAATAAGAAAATCATCAAATACGCGCAAGATGGCGTATGCCACAGAGAGTTCTGCGCGAGGAATGTCACGTGACATCTCCTAACTTCTGGTTTTCGTTAATTCAATGGAGGGTGTCAAATCTCCGTTATTTTTGCAAATATGTCTCAAACGATACGAGATATGAATAAAACATAAGGGAGCTAAGTTGTAGAGAATTTTCTCCTCTACCAATTAGGTTATTCAATTTTTGTATCAAATGAACGGTTCGTTTGCAATTACAATTATATTACAAACGGCTTTTTTAGGTATTACTACCGTATTTTTTGTCTGAAAAATTTGAAAAATGGAGGTTCTGGTCTCTGGTGGCCTACAATCATGTGTGCTGATCGGTTGAACGATTCGTCTTAAAAACAGGGAACACGTTACGGACAGACAGACAGACGAACAGACAGACATACATCGCCGTTATTTTTGCAAATATCTTTGAAACGCTACGAGATATGAAAAAACCACAAGAGAGCAAAATTGTAGAGAATTTTCTCCTCTACAAATTAGATTATTTAATTTTCGTGTCAGATGAATAGTTAAGCCGTTATTTTCATTTAAATTTCGAGCTGTCAAAAGACGATCGCAAAGGCCCACTTTTAGTGTTACTACCGTAACCTAAAGTGGGCCAAAAGTTGGCGAGTGGCGGAAATTAAACGCAGAAGTTGAACATGGAAGTAGTGCTGTGTTGAAAGCAGGCGTGTGACTTAGAGTGGGACAAGCACGTTTATGATTTCAGCAAGTAAAGTGGAGCGGCACAGTGAACTTCAGCTGACACAAGTAGGTTGGCGAGGATGCCATATCGTGTAACAACCAAACAACTGTATTGCTTAAAGGAACAAGTGCCTGGGGCGTACGTGATCGGAAGTAGGAAACCGGTCACGTGTAGCAATGATCAGTTATGCCACATTTGTGAAACACAGGCTGACAGGGTCAACCCCGTCATATAAATACAGGCGGAAAAGCCAGGTTCGGTACTCAGCCACTGCTGGGCAGTCACCTACCGCCTGGACTGTGCTACTTCGACGCTGTACGACCAGCAGCCCGATCATCGTGGTCAACAAGGGCATCCCCGGTGGAAGATGCAGCCTGCGGAATAGCGGCAGCACAACCTAGGACAGTGGCACAGAGTAACATATACAGAGAAGCAGCCACCCCTAAAACACTGTCCTACGCTCCCCTCGTAGTTCCGTAAGATGCTAGTAGGTGTCAGGTGGTTCGCCGGCTTAGTACCGGTAGACCACACTAGAGGCGCTTCGGAGGGTAGCGTGGAGGGGACGCTTAGGGGAGAGCTCGTGCTGCCTGCCACGAGGCCACGGCTGTGTCTGCTGTGCCGGCGTTTGAGGGGAGGTGGTGGTGGGGACAGCCGCTACCCGCCGCCCGCTCTGGCCAGTTGTAAAGGGCTGCTTCTGACCTCAGCGCCATCATGGGACATTTTACGAAACTGCTCTGGCCCTCCCTCCGCGCACCCCTGAGCGTGTGACCGGGCCCTTACGGAGGTTTCCCGTCTGTATATATATATGTCTGTGACAGTGGGCAGCGGGGTCCCAGCCTCGACAACAGCGCAATGGAGCATCAAACCAACGCATTGCCCGGTAAGACTGCAGCAAGAGGTGGGCTACTTACCCAGGGGCGTGGTGTGAACGAAAGGACGCGGCCATACCTAAAGCACTCCTGTGACCATCTGGAGGGCGAAGCAGCATCAGTGGGCGATGGGGGACTTTGGTTCAGAATTTGAAATCAAGAAGTGTGCAAGCTGTGTTGTAGATTTCAGTGCCTGTGTAGTTGACTGATTCTCTGCTTGAAAGGATTTTTCTAACAAACATTCGTCGGAAGTTAAGCAAGTTTCGGTATAGCAATTATTATTATTTTTTATCATTGTTTGTAACTTTGTTGCCCATCATCCTGAGAACCCCCCTAGAAAATCCCCCCCCCTACCACCACTGACTGCTACGCCATTCATTTACAGTCCCATCGTCAACTACACTGATCAAAACAATCAGGAGATCAGGTGAGATATCACACATGATATGCATATGGTAATTGGCTTCAACTGTTATTTGTGTGTGAAACAGTACGATATTTTCCTATCTCTTTACATGAGATTTTCAAAGTGTTTATTTAGAACAATACTCCATAATAATGAAAAAGGCATTCTCGTTGCTCTCTGATATTGTCTGTGATAACTTTGGATGGCCAGTACAGTTACACACATAAGTGGCATGGACAGTATAAAATTAACAACCAGATCTTGAGGAATATTCGACCATTCTTCGACGTCCGGTGAACAAGCTGGCCACCCCATCTTCCAATTCACTCAGATTCAAGCATATTGTCCACCAGCTAGCTCTGTGGGAACAAGTGTTATTGTCCACCAGAAGGAACCCATCTCCTATTGCACCAGTGTAGGGAACAACAAGAGGTCTAAGGATCTCATGTCTATACCTCTGAGCAGTCAAAGCGCCATTCTAAATATCCGTCTACCACCATGATATGGTGATGTTTTATGCACATATGCAGGATTGTTCCAAGTTCTCTCCAGATGAGGGAACTATGATTGACCGGCTGAACACACAATGTTGACTCTTCTGTGAACAAAACCCGGCGCCATTCGTTACACCTCCAATCCTAATGGTCCTCGACCCAGTTTCTGCGGGCTAAACGATGTCGTGGTTTTAATGGGACACATACCATAGGCCTCTTTGCATAGAGGTCACATTTCTTAAGGCGATTTTGAACTGTTTCTGTTGATATTTCGCGTCCTGTTGCTGCTCAGAGGGTGTTTTGCAGCTGAGTTGCATTTCGCCTCCTGCCTCGACGGGCTGTCTCCCGGAGATAACGGTCCTCTCTTACTGATGTTACCTGTGGCCTTGCCTTTTTTAACGGTTCCTGTTGTCTGAAATCGCGTCCAGGTCCTGGAAATCACACTTTGGGACACTCCAATAGCTGGAACCATCTCCCGCTTGCAACTTTCCTATATGGCTCTCCATGCCATTGCTTCGGATAAGTCATGTTGTTGGTGCATTGCCCTAACTGTTCAGTACCTATCTGAACCCAACTGCTTGTGTAATTCGTTTGGTAAAGATAAGTCAACACCAACCCCGACTACCACAACTTCTGTTATTACCATCATCTCGGTTGCCCTACTGCTATTGTTTGCCCACCGAAGAACTAACAGAAAGAAGTCGAATCTTTTTAGTTCATTCTAGCGATGACAATACAAGGTGCATTCAAGGCCTCCGATTTTTTCCTCCGGACTGGAAAGAGGTAGAAACATGCGCATTGTTTTAAAATGAGGCCGCGTTCATTGTCAATACTTCCCAGAGATGGCAGCACCGTATGGCAGATTGAATTTTACCACCAGCGGCGAGAATGAGAACTGATACTTAAAATGGCGACGTTTTCCTTACTTGAACAGCGTGCAATCATTCGTTTTCTGAATTTGCGTGGTGTGAAACCAATTGAAATTCATCGAGAGTTGAAGGAGACATGTGGTGATGGAGTTATGGATGTGTCGAAAGTGCGACAGTTTAATGAAGGCAGAACGTCGTGTGACAACAAACCGAAACAACCTCGGGGTCGCACAATCCTACATGATGAACTGAAATGCGAAAAGTATCATCCAGATGGGTGCCACGAATGCTGACGGATGACCACAAGGCTGCCCGTGTAGCATGTTGCCAAGCTATGTTGATGTGCAACGACAGCATGAATGGGACTTTCTTTTCGTCGGTTGTGACAATGGATGAGAGGTGGATGCCATTTTTCAATCTAGAAACAAAGCGCCAGTCAGCTCAATGGAAGCACACAGATTCACCGCCACCAAAAAAATTTCGGGTAACCGCTAGTCCTGAAAAAATGGTGTCCATGTTCTGGGACAGCGAGGGCGTAATCCTTATCCATTGCGTTCCAAAGGACACTACGGTAACAGGTGCATCCTACGAAAATGTTTTGAAGAACAAATTCCTTCCTGCACTGCAACAAAAACGTCCGGGAAGGGCTGCGTGTGTGCACCCGCAAATCGAGCTAACGTTATGCAACAGTTTCTTTCGTGGTAACAACTTTGAAGTGATTCCTCATGCTCCCTACTCACCTGACCTGTCTCCTAGTGACTTTTGGCTTTTTCCATCAATGAAAGACACTCTCCGTGGACGCACATTCACCAGCAGTGCTGCTATTGCCTCAGCGATTTTCCAGTGGTCAAAACAGACTCCTAAAGAAGCCTTCGCCGCTGCCATGGAATCATGGCGTCAGCGTTGTCAAAAATGTGTACGTCTGCAGGGTGATTACGTCGAGAAGTAACGCCAGTTTCATCGATTTCGGGTGAGTAGTTAATTAGAGAAAACATCGGAGGCCTTAGAACTTGAATGCACCTCGTACTTCAGATCCTAGATATCTCAACTGATCCCCTAAGCGATTTGACCAGTGTACTTGCCCGTTTTTAGTTGTCTGAGTTAATAGTCAGATACGAACCCGGACGAAGGTGCGCTTGGAGAGTGTATATGTCTTGCCCACTGTGATCGTGGGTGGCCTCGCGCATCGCAGCATGAAGACCAGCAGCAGGCGGTGGAGTCTCCTGGGGCCGTCTAGCCAGGCGCTGGCGAACGCCGACATGGACAGCCGCTCCCCCTGTAACATTGGCAAAGCATTTTGTAACCGCTGCATGTTAGATTTACAAAACAAAAAATGTACCCGAAAAATATAGGCATACTAGCTTAAACCCGCGGCTCCGCTCGCGTGTTGGTTGATTATGATAGATAATGTGCGAAACGTCAAATCTATATTTTTTTAAAGATATGTATGAAAAGAAATATCTTTTTTACTGCTTTATTTATTTATTTTTATATTTCCTTATTAGTATGCTTATCCTTACAGAGAAAGAGCTGAAGACATTGCAGCACGCATAGACCAAAGATATGGTCTGTGGCATCACGTTTTGCGGTGTGTAATCTCCTTTCTATAGAGTCGCAAATGTCATCGCTGGCCTTCAGTCCGAATTTTTTTATAAGTTGACGACTTTTAACCATCATATCATCCACCCCCTTATAGCAATCGGCATGGAACTGCTATGATGTACAATGGGAGACTTCGGGCAACAATTACACACCTACCATTCGTTAGTTTTCGCTGCAAATCGAAATATTAAAACACACACACACATGTATAATTTTGTATACACTGATAACTTTCCATCCCAATATACTCCATCATTTTATCATTATCAACCCTCAAGCAACGATGCAACCAATAAAACCATTTTCAAAGAGTAAATATAATTTTCAAAGAGTAATTATTGTTCCACATTTCACGTTATATTCTTCAAATTACTAAATATCTATCAGATCGCTATAAAACCGTGCCTAAAACCTTCGTCAGGTATAAATTAGTAAGTGTACAAATATTTAAGTCTCTGCGTCTTGTCGTTCGGACGTGATAAGCGTACACTGAACAGACATTCACATTAATAGATATAGATAAATAGCTATCCGATCGCCATAAAACCGTGCCTAAAGCCTTCCCCGGGTAGACATTAGTAACGGTACAAAATTTTAACTCTTCGTGTCTTGTGGTTCAATCGTGATAAACGTACATAACAGACATTCACGTTTATAGATATAGATCAAGGAAAAATGTAAAACAGTCAACAACCGAAGATTGGTTTGAACACCACAGTGTTTTACAAGGCATGGTCCTGTTTGGAGAGGGTATGCTGTTGCCTTCCTCCGATCTTCGAAGTGACTTACCCAGCCAGTTAGCCGCGGCGGAGCGGAGAGGCGCGAGACCGTTCCCTGTCGGGGGTTCGAATCTCCCCTCGGGCATGGATGTTTGTGCCGTCTTTAGTATAAGCTAGTTCGTAAGTAGTTTGTAAGTTTAGGGGCTGATGACCCCGCAGTCTCATAACCTTCACAAACATTTGAAGCCGCCATTTATAGGGGGACCTACAGTTTAACATGGGTTCCGAACCGTGGTGCTACTCGATATTTTTTCACATCAGCAACACTGCCAGAGGTGAAAGAAGTGGAAAATGACAGATAAAAATCCTAGGACCTTGTGCGGATCGAACATACGGCCTTTGGACTTGTAGTCTGGTACTCTACCACTGTGCTACCGAGATAAAGAATTAAAATCTTTATGAAACTCGATCTAAAATGGCGAGCCGCGGTGGAGTGGCCAAGCGTTCTAAGGCGCCTCGCTGCAGAGTGTGCAATTGCTCGCTGTCGGAGGTTCGTGTCCTCCCTCAGGCATGGGTGTGTGTATTTGTCCTTAGGTTAGTTTAAGTAGTTTTTAAGCCTAGGAACTGATGACCACAGCAGTTAAGTCCCATAGATTTTCACACATTTGAACAAGATGGCGTACACAGACAAAAAGTTACAGCCTTGAAAACCGTATTATCTATAACTCCTTAACATATAAATTCTCAAAGACGATATTTACCACAGTTATACCCACGGTAATTTAAAAAAGGATTTTTTGGCTGTCCAAATGTTTGTGAAGCTTAAGGGTCTTAACTGCGCTGTCACGAGTTCCTAATCTTACAAACTACTTATGAACTACCTTATACTAAAGACGACACAAACATCCATGCCAGGATTTTTTTTTGAAAAACAATTATTTATCGAGATATATTGATTAATTAATTTTTTTAATTAAGCGTTTTTGGAGATTGGTTGGATCTTCTCAAATGATCATTTTGCAGTAACGGTTTTAGGCTTATTTTCTTCGTGAAGATTTATTACTGTTTTTCTTTTTCCTTCTCTTTTTTTCATATAACACGAAACCTAATAAAGCAATCGCTGCTTTAAAAAAAGGCAATAGATAGGGCGTTTTAAACCCTACAACTTTCTATTTCAACACTCTTCGATCGGAGCTGTACGTTTTTTCTTAATTAAAAAAAAACTGCAGTTTTACAACTCTTTAATATTTTATTTCCTTTACGCTCATATATATATTTGTCTTTTTTTTTCAGGTAATAATTTTTGCATTCCCTTCTCCCTAATGCTTTGCAAGCGACAGATGCTCTCTCGGCTGCTATTTGATGTCGGTCTGTCCCAGTCATATCAGACCTTCATCTCCATCTGTATGGCTACTCTGCAAATCGCACTTAAGTGGCTGGCATAAGGTTTGCCGAACCATTTTCATACTACTGATCTACTATTCCATTCCCAAATGACACGCGGGAAGAAAAAACACATAAAGCTCTCAGTTCAAGCTCAGATTTCTCTTATTATGGTTTTCGTTTCTCCCTTCCACATTTGGAGGAGAATCATGGTGATCGACATTTTGTAAGTATACCTCACCGCAACGAAAAGAGATATATAATGATTCCCATCCCGTGTTTAATTTCCCTGACAGTCTCTCCCCTTTATCATGATAACACAAAATAACATGCCCTTCTTAGTACTCTTTCTAAGTCCTCCGACAATTCTGTCTGATAGGGATCGCACACCACAAAGTAGTACTTCAAAAGAGAACGGTCAACTGTAGTGTACTCAGTCTCAGTGAGTGTTGTGCTATTAAAATACAATCTTTGGTCCTCTTTTTTCACATAACCAGTTTAAGTCCGTCGTGCTAGATGTTTGTTAAGCTTAAGGGACTTAACTGCGGGGTCATCAGTCCCTAAACCTACAAACTACTTATGAACTACCTTATCCTAAAGACGACACAAACATTCATGCCCGAGGGGAGGCATTCGAACCTCCTACCGTAGCGGCCGTGCAGACTGTGACTGGGGCGCCGCAGACCACTCGGCCACTGTGGCCAGCTCCGTCATACTAGTAATTATAAGGTATTTAGTTGAAATTACGGCCTTCATATATATTTGATTATATAATAATCGAAGTTTTGCGTGGTAGGGTGGCCGTCGTTGGTTCTAGTTCTCCCTCGGGCATGAGTGTGTGTGCGTGTGTGTGTTATCCTTGGCATAAGTTAATTTAGGTAGTTTGTAAGCTAGGGACTGATAACCACAGCAGTTAACTCCCTTAGATTTACAAACATAATTTGAATCCAAGTTTTACAGACACTCTCTCGCTCTCTAAAGCGCCTTGTTGCGAATTTCGCGGTTGCTCCCCGTCCTCCCTTGGGCATGGGTGTGTGGATGTGTTGTCCTTAAGTTACTTTACTTTAACCCTGTGATACATGAATTTCTAGCAAATGAGGATAAAATTACGAAATGCTGTTTATATAGTACAGAAAAATATCTACTATCATAAAAAACATTTTTGTCCAATTTGTTATGTGCATGGAAAAATACAGTGATGTCCACTGAAGTGAAGACTGTGCGCTTGAGTCTTCCTGTTTCCTTTCTGTGAGTTTTTCTGTTTTCTATGGAAAAATTCGTACAAAGTTGGTGGTAGAGACTCCTTAATTCAGTGCTGATTTCATTTGCCTCTTCTTTATGAAACTAGTGAAATGCGTTTCGATACCGCTCGCTGCCACTTCACTTTCGCCATCTTGACACACTACTGTCTTCGGGTGAAAAATGACGCTTCTCAGCTCATCTAGCGACACCTAATGTGCAACACCTAGTCGTAGGACCACGTGGAGTGGACTCCGTGTATTACGATTTCAAAAAGCACCGCAGAAGCAAAGAAGTGCATACAGTAACAGTCGTCCATTACAGTGGACGCTATGCGCCGCAGGGTTAAGTAATTTGTAAGCTTGGGGACTGATGACCACGGCAGTTAAGTCCCATAGATTTGCAAACATTTGAAACTACAACAAGAATAACACGTATACGGTGTTACGAGAGAGTGAACAAATACTGATTTAAATACACAAATCAGTTGTTCAAATTTGTAGATGCTTGTTGAAGACATCGAGCACTGAATGAAAGTAGATGTAGACTCCAAAACATATATTCTTTGTTTATAGTTGCAAAATTTATGCAGGGTGAATCACCTAACACTTGCACCGCAAATATTGAGGAAACAGAAAGTGCGATTTTCACAGAATGGTCGATAGTTAAGGACTCCTATTGTTAGCCAATACACAAATTGTAAAAATATTTAGATTTTTTTTTTTTTTTTTTTTTTTTTTTTGAAACATATAATATTTCAAATGGAACGATGGTTGTTTCTATCATGCACTGGAAGTTTTGACACCAGCTGTATACAAAGAATTTTGAATGACATTTTTACCACGTTTAGTTTGGCAGCTACAACCGTTCAAAGTTTCGGGTCAGAGGCTACGACAGCGTAGCTGATTGGCTGGTGGTCATGAGACAGTGGGCCGTGCCCCAGGGGCTAATTACTCGGCCAGTGAGCTACGCTATCGCAGCCTCGGTCCCTGAAACTTAGAACGGTTATAGCTGCCAAACTAAACGTGATAAAATGTCATTCAAAATCATTTGTACACAGCTGGTGTCAAAATTTCCCGTGCATGATAGAAACAACCATAGTTCCATTTAAAAAACTGTACGTTTCCATAAAAAATACACTTTATATGTAATATGACAATCTGTTTGTTATCCCAAAATATGAGCCCCTGACTACCAATCCATTCTGTGAAAACCGCACATCAATCGCACTTTAAGTTTGCGCAATATTTACGGTGTAAGCGTTAGGTCGAACAGTACTTTGTCTCTATATACGAATTCACAAAAATCCTATATTTTAATCAATTCTGTCTATAATTGAGTTCCTCAAGTCTATTGATCTAACCAAACACGACACTCAAGCAATTCCCAAGTTTCTTCCAACACCTACCAAAATTCATAGTTTTTCTTCTGATATTCTGAATGACTGGCACTTCTAAAAGAAATCAGATAGTGATGATACAATTAAGCCACAGTCTAGTTGACTGTTTAAAGAAAGAGTTTTCATTCTTCACCAGAACATTCAAGTACTGGTTTAGACAAAGTTTTAATCTGCCAGGACCTTTCAAATCAACACACACTATTCTATAAGGTAAAAATCCATTCTCTGAGTATTTATATCAGTGTTGCAGATATTTACCGTGTAGTTACAAATATTTCGTTTTTAATTTTTACTATAAGTTAACAAGTGAATAAATAAGCAAAGTAAATATTAATCGAATATTAAGTGAATTGTACTAACCTGATCAATAATGGTTTGTCCAACAACACAAAAGAATCCAGTTTCGTACATGTAAATTGGGATGCTGCACAACATTTTATACATTGCCACTTGGTCTGCTTGCTTCTGCAACAACTGGCACACGACAGTACAAAAATTAACTTTCTGGAAAGGAAGACAGATTTTGTTACTTGTAACTTCATACTTGATAAGCGGTCAATTGACAGTTTAGTTATGGAGAAATGACAATATTCTACTTTTTCCAACTTTTACAACGCTCGAACAGGGGACTGATGACCTCTTAGTTCAGTCTTCTCAAAATTCCAACGACAACAAGAAATGACAATATCATACCCCTTAATGACCAACTTAGGTCAACATTTTAAATTCGGTCGCCGTCTGTATGAAATACTGCGTATTAAATTTTTTGCCTCTTGTAGATGATGGGTAGGCAACTTTCATTTATGTCTGGGTTCCGTGTCCCAGCATATTAGTTCAGTAATACAAATTCCTTGTTACTTGAATAAGCACTTATTTTCCGTAGTTAGGGACACAGTAACAAGATTTTCGGTTAATTGCAGTATGCAAAAAAAGAAAAAAAATTACTTCGATGAATGGTTGATGCAATCAATACCTTCATCCACAGAGGTGTTTAAGGAAATATTATTTGATTAACTTAGATCATCAAAACACTTAAAAGATAGTGAGTTCCCTTTAGAGATAGAAGATTCAATGACATTGAAAATTATTCGAAAATAACAATTTTACTTAAAGTCAAGTCTGTTTACAATTTAAATGAAGCCATATTTCGTGTTAACTTCTTCGTTTAATTGAAATCTACAATCATTCAATTGAAATGCACAATAACCACTATATTGATAAACAGTAACACTTCATGGTACAAGTAGTGGCACATGTTACCTTCAGAAATTGTGAACGGACGTAGCATAAGAGACACATTCACTTTTATGCAGCAAATTTCACTATTCTGTTTTGTATGGAGAATTTAACTTACCGTAGTTCCAGCGAAGATGACGACGCAAATATTAAATATGTTTAGGAAGAGTAGAACGAAAATAGAGTGAGTCATAGCTTTTTGTAACTCCTCAATACACCTGTAAATAATAAAGAAAATTAGCATTATTTGAGTAAAACTCAAGAGTGTTTCACACACGGTACAGCCCTCGAATCCGTCGTACATCCAATGTAAAATCTAAGTTTGGTAGTATAATACTTTTGTTTGTACAAGTTAATATAGATTTGATGCAAGATAACTGACCAGTTGTTTTTGAATTGCACCCATAACTCTTAATTTCTTTACCGTTAAGGATATTTTCTGATTCTACTCGAGTGCGAATAGTTTCCCACTCTACAATAAGTAGCTATCAAAAACTCTTTAGCGGTAGAGATGCAACATAATTGTCTGCAGCTGGAAACAAAAGGATTGTTGGTACGAAGGCCATAGATTTTCCACGTAAAACGTTTATTCCCCTTCTTTAAATTAATATTTCTTACGACTTATTTATCCACAGAGATGTTCAAGTACAGCAGAGGAAAAGTGAGGTTGATGTGAACAACTTGAAAATACAGAAAAATGCTGAAGAGGCAGCTGTAGGCCTATAGAGTGAAGAACCTCAGATTACGTAATATTGAATTTTATTTCTTAAGTGATCAAGTGTGTTTAAAAGTGCATGTGCAATCTGCCGCGAGTCTGTCGCAATTATTGGATAAAAGTGAATGCACACTGTTGGGTGTTAAAATGTGAACTTACACGACTTGAAATGTCACGATCAATAAAATATTTCGGGCTATTATGCCATATCCGGAAGGATTTCTTATACAGACCCAACGTTCCGTTCCCAACTGCAGAGGAAATTTTCAAGGAATATCGTAGCTTCGTTGAATGTCCGAATCATACCGGCTCTCCCTACTGATTACAACCTTTCCGTTTTCGCGCACCCCCCGCGCAGAGGCGTGACTAAAATGATTTGAATATTAGCAGTTGAATTATAGCAGTTCATCGTTATCGGCTGCCGTCGTCTTCTGTTGCTATCGCCCAATGATGGAACGAAAATCGGAATTGGTTGAAGTCAGTAGCGAGCGAGGGTGTGATTCAGACATTTTACTAAGATACGTAACCCTTGTAAATGTCCTACGCTGATGGAGACGAAACATTGGATATGCTTAAGAAATCCATCCGACGACGACCTAATACCCCGGAATAGTTTACTAAATGTGATACTTTCTGGGTACCCTAAAAAGTTCACTGAAATACAAACTTTACGTGCCATGTTATAATCAAGTCTAGCACTAGTTCAGTTCACAACGAGAGAAAATTTTGAAGAGTAGTGTGGCTACATATGAAACTCCATAGCAGATTTAAACTATGTGCCTTACATAATCGCGAATCAGGAAACTTGCCTTTCAATTACCCATCAGAAAAATTTAATTTTCCAGAGATATATTAAATCTCAATTTTTTCTAACGATAGCGATTATCAGCTCTAAAAGACTAGGACTTATATTTTTTGATAGGCCCTGATACCACACCTTTAGCCCAGTATTAGGCTCACCATAATCGGTATCTTCGGCTGTAATCGGAAATAAAGTTTTCTCCACAAAGCATTTTATTTGTCGTAGAGTGGTAATTTATTCTTGAAATCTGAATAACCGAAAAACACGTACTCTTCTTCCTGCTTGTTAAGGACAAATCATAGTTTAATTCAATATTACAACGAAAGAAATTTAGATAAAAAGTTCTTTAGTGGTAGAGGAATTAAAATTACGAGCAACTCATACAACCAATTTTATTACGGAGAATAATCGTTATACACATAGCTGTCAAGAATATAAGAATATAACTTTGTTATTTTCGGGAAAACACTGAATGACACTTGCAGCATTTACTCTCCAGTACGTGCTGATACTACAGGTAGAGACATCAATTTTGAATGTAGAAGGGAATACTATGTCTTTCCTTTTAGGAAACAGTCAGCCAGTCGAAACAGACTTAAGGCCTGATTCGTTATCGATGTTTACATTTATTTTCGTAGCTACACGAAGACAGAGAAGTTGTCAAATGGGCACGGTAGGGCACGGTATCAAACTGACCAGTTATTATTAATAACTTAGCGTACTTAAAAGTAATCACTATCATCAAGAAAAACTAAGTAATACTGACAATATTTCAAAAGCGAAAGTTGCTAGCAATGTAAAGGTTCCAATATGATCATCGTTGCAAGATCTACAAAGCTTAGAATAGTGAGTTGTTAAAAAAAATTATTATCAAGAATAAAAAATCAAATAAATCGTAAACAAAACAGTAAAATTTTTAGTGAAATGATTTGTCTAAAAGTACTAAATGAAATAGGTTAGTGGAACATTTGATGAGCCTTTGAGTGATGGGAAACCGTTCAGGTAAGCCTCAAGGCCACCCAGCAGCGGACTGTACGGTCTACATAAGGCACGTATTTAGGACAACTGACACTCCTAGGGATACCCTGGCCCCCATTCCCCTCCCCTCTAGGCTTGAAATACAGACATTTAGAGATAGCTTGGTTTCAGTCTTGTCATTTGACTCAAAGAACTAAAGCGAACTGTATTCAGACGTCCGCATGAAATTCGTACGGGTGCATCTACTATTTCCTGGCATTACAGGCGCAATTGCGACATACACAAGTTATCGCCGGCCGCGGTGGCCTAGCGTTCTGCGGCGCGTCAGTCACAGTCTGCACGGCCACTACGGTCCGGGCTTCGAATCCCCCGTCGGGCATTGATATTTGTGCCGTCCTTAGTATTAGCTAGTTCATAAGTAGTTTGTAAGTTTAGGGACTGATGACCCCGTAGTTAAGTCCCATAAGCTCTACAAACATTTGAACACAAGTTATCATCTAAGTCCCGAAGTCAAATTTATATTAACTGGCACCACTAATATTAAAATATGCGAGAATAATTTTTGTTTCATTGTGACACATTGTTGCAGGTCTTGTGTCATATGCGGTACATCATCTATATAAATACTCCTCAAGGAGTGTGGCGGAGAATACTATACGTACCATAGCCACTTCATCCTATTCCAGTAGCGTATGGTTCGTGGGAAAAAATGATTGCATGTATGACTTCGTGTGCGCCCTGATCTCTGTAATCTCATCCTTTTGGTCACTTCACCAGATATACGTAGGAGGAAGCAATATATTGGTTGACTCTTCATGAAACGAACGCTCCCTGCACGGCTACTACGGTCGGGGGTTCGAATCCCCCCCTCGGGCATGGATATTTGTGCCGTCCATAGTAGTAGCTAGTTCATAAGTAATTTGTAAGTTTAGGGACTGATGACCACGTAGTTAAGTCCCATAAGCTCTACAAACATTTAAACATTTTTAAACGAACGCTCCCGGAACTTTGACAGAAGCCCGTACCGCGATTCAGAACGTATCTCTTACAGCGTCTGCCAGCGGAGTTTCCATATCATCTCTGTGACGCTTCGCGCTTACTAAATGAGTTCGTAACGCCGCCAAACCCAAACATATTCCGCAGGTGCTGCACCATCAGGGGTATGATGTGCAGAAACAGAAGATCTGTTATGTATCACTGTACCATCAGTGTCTGCCGAAGCATAATGGGACGTGTCCTACACCAATACCCTGTGGCTCTCACATCACGGTGCCAGGGTTAGGCTTTATGTAATTGCGGAAATTCCTGTAGATTATTTCATATGGACATTCTGTTCTCGTTTATCTGCATGGGATACTCTGCAAATCACATTTAAGTGCCTCGCAGAGGGTTCATCGAACCACCATTATACTATTTATCTCCCATTCCATTCTCGAATAGCGCGCGAGAAGAAAGAACATCCTAATCTCTCCGTTCGAGCTCTGATTTCTCGTATTTTATTATGATGGTCACTTCTACCTATGTAAGTGGGAGTCAACAATATATTTCTGAATTCGGAGGAGAATGTTGGCGATTGGAGTTTCGTAAGTAGCCCACGCCGCAGCGATAAGCGCCGTTGTTGTAATGATTCCCATCCCAGATACTGTATCATTTCCGTAACGCTGTCTACCCTGTATCGTGACAATACGAGACGAGCTGCCCTTCTTTGGACTCTTTCGATGTCCTCCGTCAAACCCACCTGTTAAGGATCCCACACTGGGCTGCAATACTCCAAAAATGGACGGACAAGCGTAGTGTATACAGTTTCTTTTGTAGTTCTGTAGCATGTTTTAAGCGTTCTGCCAATAAAACGCAGTCTCTGGTTCGCCTTTCCCACGATATTATCTACGTGTTCTTTCCAATTTAAGTCTGAAGTAATAGTAATTCCTAGTTATTTTGTGGAGTTTACGGCCTTCACTTTTGATTGATTTATCTTGTAAACTATGTGACCAGTAAGCCGGTGGAAATAATTAATTTCCTTACCTAAGGATCACCTGATGGTGGCGAATATTCTTGACTAGTTGATGATACATCCGATCGTAGCTACCTTTGTGCATGTGCACAACCACAGGTGCGGGTAACGATTTGTTTGCCGCCGCCTTTGGTACCCGCTGTCTGCGGTGGGTTCTCAGGAAACTGGAAGTGACCTGGTCTCTCGACCGCCCCTCTTCTCTCTCGTACCGTACGGGTACCTCGCAGTCTCTGCACTGCCCCATCGCCATCATGTTATTGTTGAGGACGTGGAGCTCGGCGGCGATGCTCAGCATGAGGACGGCGAAGAAGATGTTGACGTAGACGGAGACGGCGACCGCGACGAGGATGATGAGCACCTGCAGCACGTACAGGATCTCGTACGTGGGCGACTGCTGCAGTGCGAGCGGCAGCCACGTGGGTAGCGGCAGGCTGCGGCCCTGCGACGGCTCGTCCCCGCCCGAGAACAGCGGCTCCAAAATCCACATCATCGCCGGGATGGCCGCCATCACCTGCCGCACCACCGCCACACTCAGCCTCTACTCAAATGTTCAAATGTTTGTAAATCTTATGGGACTTAACTACGGGGTCATCAGTCCCTAAACTTACAAACTACTTATGAACTACTTACGAACTAGGACGGCACAAATATCCATGCCCGAGGGGGGATTCGAACCCCCGACCGTAGTGGCCGTGCAGACCGTGACTGAAGCGCCTCAGTTCCCTCGGCCACCGCGGCCGGCCAGCCTCTACTCTCACAAACTACAGAGAGAAAGAAGAAAGAGAGAAAGAAAACTTTTGCATCACCCAACAAACAAAAGATCCGTGGTAACGTACGACAGTTGGAACTTAAATAGTGGCAAAACTGCTGTGGAGACACTATGCAATGGAGTCCACCCACAGCAAAAGCGGGGCATTATAAAGACGTTGGCGGACAGAGCAAGGAACATCTGCGAACCGGAATTACTCGACGCGGAATTGAAACACCGGAGTAATGCTTCACTTAAGAATGGCTATTCGTCTACAGAGATAAGGAGAGCTTTGAGACCGACACGTAGAGTTTGTAACAATACTGCTGACCCCCTCATCTCAATGTTATCGTACGATACCGTCTGCCTGGTCCTCTCATCTCAATGTCATCCTACGATACCGTCTGCATCAGATCCGGAATCGTGTGTTTCAGTTGTGATATATGTTGCGTGTGAAGTTAAAAACGTAATAGCCAGTCTAGGAATCATTTTAGGACAGTGTCTCAGTGATACTGCGATTACAACAAGTGATAGATTTCATTAATTAAGAGATTTGTATAATACGTTTCCAGATAATTCTATAAACAATACTTTTACCATCGTACATTACTTCAATAAATAGACAGACGAAGGGTAAAAACTTTTGTAAAACATAAAGACATGAAAGTAAATAGCATTGTATATATGTTAGGCTCATAAACAAGTTGTGTAGACCAGCTAATTGTGTAATTATTGATGTACTCGAGATTTGAATATTGTATTTCTTTGTATATATTGACTCACTTGAGATTTTGAACCTATTTTGATAATTTCCAAGATAATTGATAGCTCAATATATGTTAGGAACATGTGTGATGGACTCATTAAGTAATTAATAGACATTTTACATTTTGCTTTGTTGTCAACAGAAAGATCGGAAATTTCGTCTTAAAAATACATGCGCCATCTAAAATTATTGTATGTATAGTTTTCATTTTATATTGCAATTATTTTTGTGTACATGAAATGTTTTTCTGTTATGATTGTTAATTGTAAATCAGTATATTCTATTGTTATGAACAATGGATAATGTAACGTCATTATTGCCGATGTTATATATTTGCCTCACCGTCTTGCGTGGAGGAGTTGGAGTTTCAGTCGTTTGTCAAGTGCTCTGGAATCCATGTCTCTCTGTGTTTTGAAATGGAAGTACTACCGTTCAGATGCTTTGTTCATGTTATTAAATTGTAATGTTTTGGTGGAGGAGAAGTTTGTTTCAAATTAAAGAAGAAGTGAAAAATTGTACACATCGAGTATTTATTTCTACCACGACGCCACAGGAGAATAATGTTGCAGCGAGCAGAACCCCCATACATTGGAATCTTGAAAAGCTGAGTATCGGTAGAATAAACTGTAAATACTCAAAAATCTATACTAATATGTTTCAAATTGAAAACGATGAAAGGGTTCCTGTGAAATCTAAAGTCTTCCTACCTTTTATTAAGGACGTCACCGACCGCATCGGTAAAATTTTGACGAAACGAAATGTTGCCGTCATTTACAAACCTACTCGGAAGATACAGGATCACCTGAAAACGGCAAAGGATGCTCGCAACCCGCTGGAAAAAGCAGGAATTTATAGGATTCCTTGTAGCTGTGGGGACGTATATACGTAGGTACCACAAAAAGAACAGTCAAAAAACGAGTAGATGAGCACAAGGGGAACTATAGAAGGGGAGAGATTGACAGATCAGCTGTTGATGAACATGTTTTTCAACCAGGGGACCAACTTATTCAATTTGATAAGACTCAGGTTTTAGCAGCCACAAATGGATACCACGAAAGACTGTATAGAGAGGCTATAGAAATTGTACGACAGTTGGAACTTAAATAGTGGCAATACTGCTGTGGAGACACTATGCAATGGAGTCCACCCACAGCAAAAGCGGGGCATTATAAAGACGTTGGCGGACAGAGCAAGGAACATCTGCGAACTGGAATTACTCGACGCGGAATTGAAACACCTGAGTAATGCTGTACTTAAGAATGGCTATTCGTCTACAGAGATAAGGAGAGCTTTGAGACCGACACGTAGAGTTGAAAACGATGAAAGGGTTCCTGTGAAATCTAAAGTCTTCCTATCTTTTATTAAGGACGTCACCGACCGCATCGGTAAAATTTTGACTAAACGGAATGTTGCCGTCATTTACAAACCTACTCGGAAGAGACAGGATCACCTGAAATCGGCAAAGGATGCTCGCAAACCGCTGGAAAAGGCAGGAATTTATAGGCTGTAGCTGTGGGGACGTACACGTGGGTACCATAAAAAGAACAGTCAAAAAACGACTAGATGAGCACAAGGGGAACTGTAGAAGGGGAGATATTGACAGATCAGCTGTTGCTGAACATGTTTTTCAACCAGGGGACCACCTTATTCAATTTGATAAGACTCAGGTTTTAGCAGTCACAAATGGATACCACGAAAGACTGTATAGAGAGGCTATAGAAATTGTAAAACACCCCAATAATTTCAATAGGATGGAGGAGGGCGTGAAACTAAATGATATCTGGATTCCGGTTTTGAAGAAGAAATGTAAGTCTTCCACCATGGGACGACATTAACGGACGGAGGCAATCGGCAACGACGAATTGCGCGCGCATGTCAAAAACATCTGACGTCACACCACTGCGCGCGAGCCCTTGTAAACGGAATTTGGCTTCAGTGAGTAGCGAGCCAGGGTGTGAATCGGAAATCCATAAGTGGCACGATCCCCCTTGAGAATGTCCTCCGCAGTCGGGGACGAAACGTTGGGTTTTAATAATAAATCCACTAGACCACGGCATAACAGCCCGGAACTTTTAAGTAATTCTGACCATTCCGGCTGTGAAAGTTTACATTTTACAATGGAGTTCACTATTGTCGCTGATAGCACGCGTTGTTGACATACCTACCTTACCTTCGAGTGAATGGACTCTCCCGCCCCACATCACCGGCGTGCGCGCAATCGACGAAAACAGAATTACTTTCGAACGAGCGGTCTAACGTGACGGTGTCACTATACAGTGTGTTACAAAAAGGTACGGCTAAACTTTCGGGAAACATTCCTCACACACAAAGAAAGAAAATATGTTATGTGAACATGTGTCCGGAAACGCTTAATTTCCATGTTAGAGCTCATTGTATTACTTCTCTTCAAATCACATTAATCATGGAACAGAACGTACTAGCGTGACTTCAAACACTTTGTTGCAGGAAATGTTCAAAATGTCCTCCGTTAGCGAGGATACATGCATCCACCCTCCGTCGCATGGAATTCCTGATGCGCTGATGCAGCCCTGGAGAATGGCGTATTGTATCACAGCCGTCAACAATACGAGCACGAAGAGTCTTTACATTTGATACCGGGGTTGCGTAGACAAGAGTTTTCAAATGCCCCCATAAATGAAAGTCAAGAGGGTAGAGGTCAGGAGAGCGTGGAGGCCATGGAATCGGTTCGCCTCTACCAATCGATCGGTCACCGAATCTCTTGTTGAGATGTCCATACATCAAATGGGCATCTGCCAACTCCGCATTTGTAAACATTGCACTGACTGCAAAACCACGTTCGTGGTTGATGCAGTTGATGCTACGTACTGATGTGCTTGATGGTAAAACTGTAGAGCAATGAGTGGCATGTCAACACAAGCACTGAAGTCAACATTACCTTCCTTCAATTGGGCCAACTAACGAAATAATTGGGTATTTTGACAATTGTGTGCACGAATTATTTCAATTTACATTTAAAGAGAAATAGTAAAATGAGCTCTAACATGGAAATTAAGCATTTCCGGACACATGTCCACATAACATATTTTCTTTCTTTGTGTGTGACAAATGTTTCCTGAAAGTTTGACCGTACCTTTTTGTAACAGCCTGTATTTTCCAAACAGGAACAACGGAGTTGGATCAAGATTGAATGGGCCAGACGTCGTGCACCACGAGGGTGTCATCAAGGCCACCACGCGATACAGAAAGCCTCTCTTGTAGCGTCTGCCACTGGAGGTTCCTAATCATCTTTGTGAGGATTTCACGCTTACTAAATGAGCTCATAACGAAGCGTGCTGCTCTCCGTTGGATCTCCTATTAACCCTACCTGGTACAGATCCCACACTGACGATCAATGCTCAAATGATGGCCTGACTACAGTTTTATAATCTACTTCCTTTCCCGAGGGTTCTCCCAATGAAACTCAGTCTAGCATCTACCTTACCCACGGCTGATTGCAGCGCTGCTTTGATACCAATGGTCGTCACTTCGAACACCTTCCGTAAATGGACGTCATGCCACTTTTTTGACTTTCGTTGACCTTCATAGATCTTACTATTACATATAATTGGATTCATCGTGATAGCCGCTATCAGAAAATAAGTGCCAGAGTATAGCACCCCTTTAAAAGAAAATAAAACGTTTATCTTCATATCTCTGAAGCGACCCTATCCAGCAACAGAAAACCAACGTCATATTCTGTCCCCCGTTGTCCCATGCAACTTTCATCCCACAAACTTTCCACCTCCTATCATACTTTCGGAGTTATTCCTGATGGCAAAAGATTGTGACTCACCCTGTACATGCCTTACATCTTTCAGCTTTCCCTTATTTGATTAGTAGTGATTTTCCATCTAAGCTCTTGATATTCATACGGCTGCTTTTCTTGTCTCCAAGAGGGAAAGTGTGGAAAAATAGTGTACTGTCCGTAGAATAGGATGTATATATGACATCTACGTACCCTATTTTGGCTAGTAAATTATAAGGGCAATGACTTTCTGATTTCCAATTTTACTTTAACTATACCAATTCGCCATAGAACACGCGGGTTGGAACTTAAATAGTGGCAACTATTGATTCACAACCGATACAAAAGCGTTACATGTTTGCACCTGTTACTATCCTTCAAAGTAGTCACCAGCAATGTGTAGAACCCGTTACCACCGATTTGGAAGGCGTAGTATACTGTTGGCAGAGTCTGTACTGTTAACGGTGTGCATGGAGCGGTCTACTGCCTGTCGAATCTCTGGAACAGTTCTGAAGTGAATGCCTTCACCTTCAGAATCAAATCACACTAACAACGACTTAAGTTCGGAGAGTATGGTGGATGGTACAGTACTTCCGAATCCCATCGACCGAATAGAGCAGCCACGCTTTGCTATGCAAAATTATTTAGGTATAGATTCTAAACAGATTTTGCAGACAGCAAAATCTGCATACAGGAAAGTAGTCAACCCACCAAAAATTGAAAATTTTAGAAAACTCCACAAAGACATGAACTGGAAAGATGTATATAGTGCCCACGGCATGAATGAAAAATATGACATATTCATTAATAATGTTAGTATCATGTTTGAAAACTGTTTTCCTCTAAAACTAATTCTAATTAAACATAGGTCTATAATAAAACCATGGATTACACAAGGAATAAAGATTTCTTGAAAGACAAAAAGGAAAATGTATCTATCAACCAAGAGTAGTTGCAATGATGATGATTTAGCTAAATATAAGGAATACTGTAAAATATAAAAAAAGTTATTCAGGCATCTGAACAAATGCACTATGAAAAGAAGATAGCAAATAAAGACAATATGGGATATAGTGAAAGAGGAGACTGGTAGAACCAGAAAGAAACAAGAAATAAACAAAAAAATGTTCAAACGTTTGTTAAGCTTATGGGACTTAACTACGGGGTCATCAGTCCCTAAACTTACAAACTACTTATCAACTCCTTATACTAAGGACGGCACAAATATCCATGCCCGAGGGGGGATTCGAACCACCGACCGTAGTGGCCGTGCAGACCGTGACTGGAGCGCCTCAGTCCCCTCGGCCACCGCGGCCGGCAAAGGAACAAGAGCAGGTAGCATTAAGAGTAGATGAGACATTAGTAACTGATGGATATAGTGTGGCAAATCTATTTAACAAGTACTTTATATCTGTTACTGATAGTATGGGATTGTCGGGGTCAGTAAATAATGGCCTTGAATATTTGAAACTAGCATTTACAAATAACTTCAGGTAGATGAATATGTCACTCACTTCACCACAAGAAATAACTTCCATAATAAAATCTTTAAAAACAAATCATTCTAGTGGTTACGATGAAATATCAACAAAATCAAGTAAAGCGCATTCCTTTGTATTTAGTACAATTTAAAGTTATTTGTGTAACCAGTCTATTATAACTGGAACATTTCCTGATTGGCTAAAATATGCGGATATTAAACCTCTATTCAAGAAAGGGGATAAAGAGATACCATCAAACTATAGACCGATTTCACTTTTGCCTGCATTCTCAAAAATTCTAGTAAAGGTAATGTACAAGCAGCTTCTCAACCACCTGACCACAAATGACTTATTGTCCAGAACACAGTTTGGATTTCTGAAAGGTTCCGACATCGAGAAGGCTATTTACACCTACAATGAGAATGTACTTAATTCATTAAATAATTTTCTGTGATTTGTCAAAGGCATTTGATTGTGTGAACCATAACATCCTTTTAAGTAAATTAGAATTCTATGGTGTCACTGGAAATGTTGCAAAATGGTTCAAGTTGTACCTCACTAACAGGATACAAACAATGTCAGTGCAAGTGACTAGTGAATTAAACCATCATCGTACTGGATAGAAATTACATGTGGTGTCCCACAAGGATCCATCTTAGGGCCATTGCTTTTTCTTGTATACATTAATGACCTCTCATCAGTTACACTACCAGAAGCAGAGTTCGTTTTGTTTACAGATGATACAAGTATTGCAATAAAAAGTACGTCAAGCAAAGTTATAGAAAGATCTGCTAATGATATTTTAATCAACATTAATAAATGGTTTAAAGCCAACTCATCGCCATTAAACTTTGCAAAGAGTCACTACATGCGGTTCAGAACATGTAAGAGATTTCCCGCCAGCATATGCATTAAGTATGAAGAAGAGCAGATAGAAGAGGTTGACAGTATTAAATTCCTGGGATTACAGCTTGATAATAAATTTAGTTGGGAGGAGCACACCACAGAACTGCAGAAACGACTCAACAAATCTGTATTTTCAATACGAGTGTTATCAGACATAGGAGACATAAAAATAACAAAGCTTACATACTTTGCTTACTTTCATTTCATAATGTCAAATGGTATAATATTTTGGGGTAACTCTTCAAGTCAGTCAAAAGTCTTCAGAGTCCAAAAGCGTATAATACGTATTTTTTGTGGAGTAAATTCACGTACGTCCGGTATAAGCCTCTTCAAAGAACTGGGTATATTAACTACTGCTTCTCAGTCTTTTTATTCCTTAATGAAATTTGTCATAAATAATATATCCCTTTTCCCAACGAACAGCTCAGTTCATACATACAATACCAGGAACAAAAATGATCTACACGAGGACTTAAAAGCGCTTACTTTAATTCAAAAAGGAGTCCACTACTCAGGAACACGCATTTTCAGTAATTTACCATAAAGTATAAAAAATTTAACTACAAATAAAGATTAGTTTAACAGGAACCTAAAAGACTTTCTAGTGGCCAACTCCTTCTACTCCATTAGTGAATTTATACATTGTACCAAATGATGCACGTATCAGTATTCATACTATATTAGTAATATATTATCAGTTCAAAAATATGTATTTGTATTTATATTGTTAGTGTTATCTATTATTCAGCTTGTAAATTTTGTTTCTTGACATGTTCCACATCCACAAGGATCTCATCACATGGATCTACAGAACGAAAAACTAATCTAATCTAATGATTGGTTGGTTGCGCAGAAAGTGTTGCCGCTTATTTTGCAAAGCTGGTCGTACGTGATGCTCTGAAAAGAACAGTAATACCGTGCATTGACGGTCTGCCGCGGAGGAATGTAAAGCGTTAGGATAAAACCATTACAGTCGTACACGAGAATCACCATAACTTTCACCATATTGGGGCAGTTCATAAATCATATATTTTATGGTAAGTCAACCAATATACCACTCTAAGGCATACAGACAACACTTTTCCCTATGAACCATACGCGACTGTACTAGGAGGAAGTGACAATGGTACGCAAAGTACCCTCCGCCACGCACCTTGAGGTGGCTTGTGCAGTATGGATGTATGTTTGCATGTTTTTTTCCTTCTGACGAACAGTATGGGGTAAGTCAGGAACACAACCTGTAGTTTGAAACTTATGCCAGGTGCTTATCGTATCACTCTGACTTACGTTTCGTTTGCAAGTTCTCTTGACCATAGTCCTTGTAGACAAAAAGCAGCAATTCTCGTGTGATCACAGTTCATAATAACCACGATGTCAACGGTACGTTAAACCATTAGTGTACGTTCCACTTCGTGAAGGTAGTTAACTGTACCAAGGATCTGAATAATTCTGAGCTAATTTCACTTTCTTGTGATGCCTCGCGTCGATTTATGTCTTTCAGTGCTATGTCAAATTCTACAAGCAATATGGTATCTGATCTTCATTTATTTCCGCTTTTCTTTACGTAACATGGTTTTGAAATATTAATAAGCCGCGGTGGATTAGCCGCATCCACATCGCTGCGGAGTGCGCGGATGCTCGCCGTCGGAGGTTCGAGTCATCCCTGAGGCATGGGTGTGTGTGTATGTCCTTAGGTTAGTTTCCCTTAGTTTAAGTAGTTTGTAAGCTACGGACTGATGACCATGCAGTTTGGTCCGGTATATTTACAAACATTTAAACTTTTTTTAAATATTAATGATGAAGCAATCAGTTGCATCTAGATATCGGTCGCTGTGCCAACATTTCAATACTTTAAAAACGTAGTTTAAAACATGTAAAACTTTTAGATCTTAAAAATTGACCGAAAACTAGATATGTAATAACAAATAAATATTTGCGACAGACTGATGTTCAACATTGACATATTACAAACACAATATGAATCAGACATGATGGTTTTAGACTGTCTTTCCCTAGGAGGTTTATTCTAATGTCCTTGGTCTTTCCATATATTCCTTCAACTTCTTACAAGGGAAACAGCTAGTTGCATAGTGAAGTTGTAGTTCAGTAGCAAGTGTGAACTTCCTAGTTTTAGTGGCGCCACTTAAGATTTGCTACTTTTTCCACACAACAGAAAGTTCAACTAGGTTGTACTTTGTTTAGCCACTTTCTTCTCCTACCACCAAATATCGACATTTGACTATCACCTCGTGGGGGGGGGGGGGGGATTTCGAACCGTTTTACTTCGTATCACTATGTTTGCCTTCGAGGTTTACGGGTTGGCGTTTTTGTTTGCGGCTAAAATGTCGAATCAATTAATAAAACACTTTGTGTGCTTGAGGAACAAAGTGTAACGATCGTTTGGCCTCGAATGAAATGAGCCGTGCAAATCGCGATCAGCTGAGACTGCGGACGCCATTTGAAAACTGCCCAACTAAGTAGTATTTCTGAATGAAATTTTTCACTCTGCAGCGGAGTGTGCGCTGATATGAAACTTCCTGGCAGATTAAAATTGCGTGCCGGAACCGGGACTCGAACCTGGGACCTTTGCCTTTGCCTTTCGGCAAAGGTCCCAGGTTCGAGTCCCGGTTCCGGCACGCAATTTTAATCTGCCAGGAAGTTTCATATCAGCGCACACTCCGCTGCAGAGTGAAAAATTTCATTCTGGAAGCATCCCTTAGGCTGTGGCTAAGCCATGTCTCCACCATATCCTTTCTTCCAGGAGTGCTAGCCTTGCATGGTTCGCAGGAGAGCTTCTGTGAAGTTTGGAAAATAGGAGGCGAGGTACTGGCGGAAGTAAAGTTGTGAGACGGCATCGTGAGTCGTGTCGGGATAGCACAGTCGGTAGTGTGCTTGCCCGAGAAAGGCAAAGGTCCCAGGTTCGAGTCCCGGTTCCGGCACGCAATTTTAATCTGCCAGTAAATTTCAGTATTTCTGAAGTTCTGCGTGAACGATTGCTCACAGTCCAACTCCAGAAAGACACGCGTTGTTGTCTCAATTTAGTTGCTTGTGTGAACCCGGCTTTAGTTACAAGTTGGCGCAGTGGGTAGGCCGTGAAAAACTGAACACAGATCAGTCGAGAAAACTGGAAGAAGTTGTGTGGAACTATGAAAAAAATAAGCAAAATATGAAAACTGAACGGTCCATGCGAAGCATAGGCAACATCCAGTAGTCTGTGAGGATCGAAGCGCTGTGGTCCTGTGGCTAGCATGAGAATCTGTGGAGCGAGGGGTTCTTGTTCAAGCCTTCCCTTGAATGAAAATTCTATTTTCGCAAAATTTTGATCTGAAGGTTCTGTTCGCTGTAATCAGTTTAGTGACTGTGTTTTGCGACCGCACCGCAAAACCGTGCGATTACCAGACGGAAGGAAGTGCCTCTGCAATGGGAACCTAAAACATTTTATCGCAAGGTGATAGGTCAACCAATTCTTCCACAGTAAAACACATATGGTGTATACTATATGGCACTGGTGATGGATGGTATGTGCGTCATAAGACAGGAATCTCTTGTCGACCTTGCCCGGTTTAGGTTTACTTGTGGATGTGTTAATCACTCCCAAAAAAAAAAAAGTGATGAAGACACAAGTGTTTGTCATATAAAGTGCAATAAATGAACGCAACAGTTTCACAGTCGCACAGTTTTCCCTGTGCTCTGTCAAAACATATGGTTCAACGTTTTCGAATTTTTCCGTGTGTAGACTGCCAAATCCTGCATAGGTCCAAACAAATCTGAACAAGTCTCCATACTACGGCGCAGTTATCCCGCATCGGACGGACGGACAGATAATAATTTTCTGAAAATAAAAAAAAATTAAGATTTTCCGGCTGTGGGAAGGCTCGAACCAGTGCCCTATCGCTCCACAGCTCCTCACGGTGGCCACAGGACCACGGAGCTTCTGAGCTCACAACCTGCTCGACGTTGCTTATCATTCGCATCGACTGCTCAGTTTTTATATTTTGCTTATTTTTTTCATAGTTCCACACAGCTTCTTCCTATTTTCTCGATTGATCTCTGTTCAGTTTTTCATGGCCTTTCCACTGCGCCAACTTATAACTAAATCTGAAGGGGGTGCGAAGAGGAGTTTCCCAGCAACAAATCACAGTTCAGTTGCTTTTTCGCTTGACTGTGCACAAGACCATTAATCCGTTCATCACCAATTAAGGAAGTGAAGTTTTTGAGTGATGATTTACCATTTTATTCACAGTGACAACGGCCGCGAAAGCCTTCGTTTACAAATCCCTATATAGTTTAATAGTCTTTCTTAGCATCACAAAACAGAAGTTTCGCCTAACAACTGAAATTATCAGCCCTGACGAGGGAATCATATACGTCTGAGCTGATAGAAGACGTAACAAAGTATCAAAACAAATTTTTGTAGAGCTAACGATGACGCTCCAACAGCTTGGCCCCAAGTATGGCCACATACTAGCGCCCTACAGAGGAGCTGCAACTGCAGGCATTACTCAGCAGGTTGTGACGATACTACTGGCCCTCTCATCTCAATGTTATCGTACGATACCGTCTGCCTGGTCCTCTCATCTCAAAGTCATCCTACGATACCGTCTGCGTCGGATCCGGAATCGTGTGGTTCAATAGTGATAAAAGTTGCGTGTGAAGTTAGTTAAAAACGATATAGCCAGCCTAGGAATCAGTGTAGGACAGTGTCTCGGTGATACTGTGATTAAAACAAGTGATAATTAATGAAATCTAAGATATTTGTATAAGACGTTTCCAGACAGTTCTATAAACAATAGTTTTGTCATTGTATGTTATTTCAATAAATAGACGAATGTTAAAAACTTTTGTCTCTACATACATTGAAATAAATAGCATTGTATATATGTTAGGCTCATAAACAAGTTGTGTAGACCAGCTAATTGTGTAATTAACCTAATAGTCAAAATTTGAATATCGTAATTCTTTGCATATATTGACTGACGTGAGATTTTGAACTTATTTTGAGAATTGACAAGATATTGTATAGTTCAATATATTAGGAACATGTATGATGTACTCTTTAACAAATTAATTGACATTTAACATCGCACTTTGTTGTCTAACAGCAAGATCAGAGATTTCAATTCAAAAAGAAACGTGTCATCTAAAATTACTGTATGTATAGTTTTCATTTTTTATTGTGATTATTTTTGTGTACATGAAATGTTTTTCTGTTATGTTTGTTAATTGTAAATCAGTATATTCAATTGTTATGAACAATGCGTAATGTAATGCCATTATTGCCGATGTTATATACTTGCCTCACCGCCCTGCGTGGGGGAGTTCGAGTTCTGGCTTTCGCAAAGTGCTTTGGAATCTATGTCAGTCTGTGTTGTTGTTGTACGCAAGTTTGAATTCGTATTGTTTTGGTGGAGAAGTTTGATTTCAAATTAAAGAAGAAGTGAAAAATTGTACATACCGAGTATTTATTACTACCACGACGCCCCAGGAGAATAATGTTGCAGCGAGCAGAGCCCCCATACACCGAAATGTTGAAAAGCTGAGTATTATGTTTGGAAGTGGTAGAATGAAATGTAATTACTCAAAAATATAGTAAAACATTTCAAGGTGGAGACAAAATCCATGGACCGTTGGTGTCCATGTGAGTCAAGGAGACGAGGCAGCCCCTTAACAGCAGCGCTGTCATAGTCATTGAACGCACCGCCTATGGCAAAGGTGGTTTGGAGGTACCTGCTAACATATTACTGAACAATCTCACTCTTTGTAGCAGAAGCGGCTTGTGAAGGAGCAGATACTATAGGGGCCTTTGCCTTCCCTGGCGGCAATGGAATGTTCCAGTAGGCTAATTGGCCATGTTGCAAGTCCAGAATCATGCGGCAGTGGTTAAAGGAGCTTGATAGTGAAGTCATATTGCAGTCTTTGCAATCAAATTTGGCTGATGTGAACGTGATGGAACACAATTGGGGTGCTTTCGACCCAAAACGACCGGCATTTACAAAATTGCGTGATCTCTAACATTTATCGCAACATTTCTCAAAAACTTACTATGGATTTGAAGAATCCATACCGTGTAGAAACGCTGTTCTACTGCGGTTCAAAAGTCGACCAACAAGCTGTTAAAAAAGTATTATATTTTACCTTTTTGGGTGGTTGAAGATAAACTGAAGCATGTACTGCATGCCACAAAATTATCGGTGTAGAATATCATGGAACTTTTATGGGAAAAATTCTGTGGTAGTAATGATGAGCAGAAGAACCGCACATTATTGCTATGAAGCGACACTGTAGCTCGGAAGTACAAAACTAATTTGAAAGTAGTGTACGATACAGGGTGTCCAGAAAAGGGCTCCCTGATTTCAAAATTAAATATCTCGAAAACAAAGATCGATAGAGGAATGCTGTAAACGTTATGTTTATTGTGAAAGCTGTAAGAAGTTTATACAGCAGTTTGAAATAACAGATGGCGCTGTACGCTGTACAGCTAATATCAGCATACATAAGTGAAATAATCGTATGAAAACACTCTTTGCAAACAATCTCATCACAATGTTTTCAAAATGTTCACCATTGGCACTACAGAGGTGGCGCAAACGAAGAATGAAATTCGCCATCACATTTCGTAGTGTCTCAACCGAAATGGATTCACATGCCATAGAGATCGCCGATTCAAGCTCGTCCAGCGTGGCGGGATGCTTCGGGTAGACCATGTCTTTCACTGTGCCCCACAAAAAAAAGTCACAGGGAGTCAAATCCGGCGAATTTGTTGGCCAATCCACGCCTGCACCAATAAATTTGGGATATTCTAAAGCCATGATTCGATTCCCGAAGTATTCCTCAAGAAAGTGAAACACTTGTTCGGTCCGATGTGGTAGGGCTCCATCTTGCATAAACGATTCGGTACCTGGTCGATCCTCTAACGCTTGCTGTGTGGCGACAAATTGTTCCAAAATTGCAAAGTAACGTGCACCAGTGACCGTTTCTCGAATGAGAAAAGGGCCAATAATGCCTCTGCTGCATACTGCAGCCCACGCAGTAACTTTAGGAGAATACAGGGGTTTTGCTTCACACCAATATGGCTTTTAGGAACCCTAAAATCGCCAGTTCTGCTTATTCACGTATCCATTCAGGTGGAAGTGTGCTTCATCTGTAAACCAGATGCAGCCAACGTCAAATCCTTCACTATCAATCATTGTGAGCATCTGATTAGCAAAGGCAACCCTTTGTTGCACAGCTCGTACGGGTATGGCCTGCTGCGTTTGAATTTTGAATGGAAACATGTGTAGGCTCTTTCTCAGTATTTTCTGCGTGATGGAAAGCTTCAAACCAGTCTCAGATCCAATTCTACAGATGGAGGACATTGGATTTCGCCGAATAATTCCAGAAACTGTGGCGATATTTTCAGGCGTAACTGCGGTTTGCTTGCGGCAAACATGCCCCACTTGATCATCAGTTACGCTGCCTGTTCGTTGAAATTTTGCGAAGAGCGTACGAATGGTTTTCGCATCGGGTCCTTTTGGAACATTAAATCGTGCTTGAAAACTTCGCCTTGTTGCCGTAGGACTCTCTTCTAACCTGTGGTACTCTAGCACCAGAAAACGCGTAGTTCAATGGAGTACATGGTTTTAATCTCGTCCTTCGGTACGCTAACCTCCTTTCACGTTTCAATAGTGGAACTGATCGCTCTGGGCTTCGGATCACTATTTCTACTAGGCATTACGTATGGCGATTACAGCGCCATCTGTTAGCAGCTTTTGTAACTATTATTTCAAACTGCTGTATAAACTTCTTACAGCTTTCACAATAAACATGCAGTTTACTGCATTCCTCTATCGATCTTTGTTTTCGAGATATTTAATTTTGAAATCAGGGAGTCCTTTTCTGGACACCCTGTATATCCAATACGTGAGGAATCTAAGCTATTCGAGGAGTTAAAAGTAATTAATCAAGTATCTTTTACGTGTACCTGTTATGTGTTCGTGCTTAGGAGTGAGAATAGAAAAGCAGCAACTTACCTGCATGTAGCGCACGACCCTGGCTGCCTGGCTGCGGTACATGTCGCGCACGCCGCCGTCCGCGTCTTCAAACTGGCGCCAGCAACTCACTAGCTGGCACGCCAGCTCCCACAATCGCTCTCTGTGCCACAGGAAGGCAGCCACCTGCACACGGGGAAATTGTGAGTGCACGGAAGCACAGGTATTTAATGCGCCTGAAAGCCGTCTAATGCCTCGTTATATAGTGCGGAGCCATAATGTTTTGGAGCTGCAGAATTAGGGGCATGTCAGAATATTTTGTTTAGCGTTCTTTACCTTCCAGACGGTTCTACAGCATTACACAGGGGGGTTCCAAAAAGAATGGTCTGATTTTAAAACACCTATTTATTGATAAAACATACTGCAAAAATGGGTGCATTACACAATCTTTACCAATCTATAAATGTGAAGGTCTGTTCGGTGTACGTTTATCACGTCTGAACCACAAGACATAAAGGGCTAAAAATTTGTACAGTTACTTACTAATGACTACCCGGGGAAGGGTTTAGGCTCGGTTTTATGGAGATTGGATAGCTATTTATCTATAAATATTAATGTGAATGTCTGTTCGGTGTACGCTTATCACGTCCGAACGACAAGACGCAGAGACTAATTTATATCTGAGGAAGCTTTTAGGCACGGTTTTATAGCGATCTGATACATATTTAGTAATTTGAAGAATATAACGCGAAATGCGGAACAATCATTACTCTTTGAAAATTATATTTACTCTTTGAAAATGGTTTTATTGGTTGCATTGTTGCTTGAGGGTTGATAATGATAGAAGGGTAGAGTATATTGTGATGGAAAGTTATTGGCGTATATAAAGTTCTATGTGCGCGTGTGTTGATTTTTCGCTATGGAGCGAATACTACAGAACGCAAACGAATGGTCTGGTGTAATTGTTGTCCGAAGTCTCCCGTTGTACACCATAGCAGTCCCATGCCGTCAGCTATAGGGGGTGGAAGATATGGTGGTTGAAAGTCGTCAAATTATAAAAAAATTCGGACTGAGGGGCAGCGATGACGTTTGCGACTCTAAATGCGAAACACTCGTTAAGCAAATATCTTTTCTGTAGTTGTTGATATTACTTTGGTCTGCGCTAAAATAAACCATGATTACGTTTACTTTTGCAGCTAAAATAAGAACGGAATACATAAATCTAGTACTTAATCTATATACAAAGTTACTACTATCATTACATCATTTACAATAGTCATTGTAACAGTACCTCCCCAGTGTATGTATATGTGATAAAGAAGTCTATGTATAGAATTCGTTGGTATGTATTTCATGGCATGTTCTCGAAACAGAACAAATACACTTTTCAGAGAAAGCGCTGTTACCTTTGAAGAACTCGGAATCTTGAAGAATACAGTTGTGTTCAGTTAAGAAGATTGTGCCTAAACCTTTTAGGAAGTAGGAGGGGAAAAATTGTCATTGGTGGTTATGTATTTTTTTTTTCTTTTTATATTTCTTGTTTTCAGGGAGATCGATGCTTTGTGGTTGTTTGTTCATGTTCGTTCTGGGTTGTTCGTTGCGAATTTTGCTCAGTTTTTTATTGCATATTGCGTTGAAACGTTCTTCTCTTTCTCTCTTTTCATTGGTTCTTCGGTTTGATCGGTACTTTTTTGAACGTTGGTTTATTTAGTTCTATTTTGACAGTTTCGTCGTTAGTGTTTTCGTTACAGAGGGCATAGAGCTACCATGCCGGCAACCCTCTGACCTAGCGCGCTGAGCCACCGCGCCCTATCGTTTTGAACCACCGTCTAACATGTTCGTACATCACAAACTAACACATGGCATATTTAAACATTAGATTATAATTTCTTATTGTAAGAATGACGTGTTTTCGATAATTTTCAGTGTGCCATTGCTTTGAAATGACAACGTTTGAGCTATAATAAGAAAAGAAATACAGAAAGCAAGATGGCGTATCTAAAAGAGAGTTTTGGGCGAGGGATGTGACGTGACTGATTTCCGAACGCCAAATGTACGCTGTGTTCCATCGAGTTTATAGTCACTCTCCCGAACTCCAAATATACGCTACGTTCCTTCCAGGCTATAGTCATTCGTAACTGTTACTGGCAAAGAAAATAAACTTTGAACTAACTACCAAGGCAAGACAGGTGATATTTTAACGGAAAAATATAATGAAAATGTGGGAGAGATATTAAAACAATAGTTCAAATAGGAAAAAAGTTAAAAAAGGAATATGTTTGTCAAAGTTAAAGTCAAATATCCAATAATTTTGGCTGTTTGTTAAAATACGGTCAGAAAGAATATTATGTTCAAAATGTTCAAATGTTTGTTAAGCTTATGGGACTTAACTACGGGGTCATCAGTCCCTAAACTTACAAACTACTTATGAACTACTTACGAACTAGGACGGCACAAATATCCATGCCCGAGGGGGGATTCGAACCCCCGACCGTAGTAACCGTGCTGACCGTGACCGGAGCGCCTCAGTCACCTCGGCCACCGCGGCCGGCAAGAATATTATGTGTTGGGAGCATGGATATTATCACAATAGTATAGTCGAGATCGAATCGGCAATAATTTTTTATTATTTTTGTCCAAAATGTTTCCAAAAGTTATAAAACTACAAAGACATTGACGTTTTTCTTTCTCTCTAATGAAAAATAATCTCTGAAAATCCTACATTTCCTTGTTTTAACACCGGAGAGAAAGAACAGCGAACCGCTTCATTTGTCTGTCTATTGCCGCCATCGAGTTAAGACGCATTACTAACAGCTCTCCCTGTTCGCCATTAAAATTTCTGTAAGTATAGTGCTAAATTCGAAGATATAACTTGAAGTATATAAGTTCATTAATTGATGGCGGATGTGTTCTTATTTGATTTCCCGCCTTCTAGTGGCGTAGATATTTCATAAAAATTGCATGTTACGGAATTGGACGCCATTACGGCTGATAACAGTGCAGTGATTGTTAAACATTTTATTACCATTAGAATTCGATCTTCCCTTTCACAATAATATTCAATTTTTAGAATGTTAGTAGAGGTTATGGGACTTAACTACGGGGTCATCAGTCCCTAAACTTACAAACTACTTAAGAACTAGCTAATAGTAAGGACGACACAAATATCCATGCCCGAGGGGGGATTCGAACGCCCTACCGTAGTGGCCGTACAGAACGTGACTGGCGCGCCGTAGACCGCTCGGCCACTGCGGCCGGCATTTTTTTTTCTTTTCTTAGAACCTGCAGTCATTTATATTTTAAGCTATAGTATATGACGAAGTCTGAATTTTCCATCCCCGCAACATTTTACCAACCGCAAACGCGGAGCCCAGTAATAAAATTTATCACACGGTCCACTGCACATAAAAATTGCACCCGTCCAATTCCGGATCACGATGGTATTTTACCTTCCATTATTCTCATTTTAATTTACAGATTTCTGGGCTATGCCATGATGTAGTTGTCGCCAACATTTCCCTTATTTCTGACGTTATACAAAATTTATCAAAGACTATTTAAAATCATACCCTTCATTTATCGTCCGTTTCTCCCCAATTCAAAGCTTTCACGTTAACGTCTCAAACCACAACAACTGATAGGCGCTACATTATAAAACCTAAAGTGGTCCGTAAAATACGTCAGTGCATTTATTTATTTATTTACGAGGGTAAGTCAATTATTATCCGTAATTTAGTTATATTTTTGTTTATGTTGGTAATACTGTCGTTTTACGTTGGTGACACATGCTTTGTTTATTTGTTGTTATATCTTTGCAATTTTCAAGCTGCTACGTTAGTTTTGTTGTCGCTGCCGCGCCGTTAATCATGGCTGCTCCGCTGTCTATTAGCACCAAAGAAGAGCAACTTTCAGTGATAAGTTTTTTGTGGGCGGAAGGTGTATCAGGGGCCGAAATTCATAGAAGCCTTTCAGTACAGTACTGGAGCAGTGTTTCGCCACAACGAAGTGTGTACGAGTGGATTGAAAAATTCCGAAATGGTTGCACGAGTGTTAAGCACAGTGAAGGAGCCGCACGACAGTTTACCGCCACAAATGAAGAAACCATTGAGCGGTCACGTGAAATGATTCTCTTAGACAGACGATTAACTATTGATGAAGTAGCTCATCGTCTTCAAATTAGTCATGATTCTGCCTACGAAATTATTCACAACAGACTTGGGTTTCGTAAAGTTTGTGCAAAATGGGTCCCAAAACAACTCACACAGTTACATAAGCAAACGCGCCTCGACATCTGCAAAAAACATTTGGATCGCTATGGTAACTAAGGGGACAACTTCTTAGACATAATCATTACTGGTGACGGAACATGGATCCGTCATTACGAGCCGGAGAGTAAACGGCAGAGTATGGAATGGAAACATCCAAAATCGCCGTGCAAGAAAAAGTTCAAGACCCAACCGTCCGCAGGAAAACTGATGCTTACGGTTTTTTGGGATGCACGAGGTCCTGTACTGGAACATTATGGTGAAAGGGGCGCATCAATAAACAGTGTACGTTACAGTGATATGCTTACTGACATGCTAAAGCCAGCAATTCGAAGCAAACGCCGAGGATTTCTGTCAGAAGGTATTGTGTTGCACGAAAATGCCCGTCCGCATACTGCTATCCAAACTGCTGAAACGCTCCAGAAACTCAAATTCGAAGTACTGGATCATCCTCCATGTAGTCCCGATCTTGCCCCTTCTGACTATCACCAGTTTGGTCCACTCAAACAGGCATTAACCCAGATGATGCTGACGTCCTTCCAGAAGGATGGTGTTTCATTTGTTTAAACATTTAAAGTAAATTGTTTCCTTTTGGCACAAAACACTTCCTTCAACATCGGACTGTTATCTGGACATCGATCATTGACATGCAAATACTAACAATCATTATTTTAGCAAGTGATTCTACGTTAGTCATCTTTGAAGATAGGGATTCAGAAGCAACGTATCAATTAACTGATGCTTTTGGATGTATAAGTACTTACTCATCGATTTCATTTTTATTATTCAGAAACATAGGGATGGCTTTATAATTAAAACGTCATATCTGACATGTAATATTAGTGTTCTCATTTTTTTACCTCGTTCCAGGAGGACGGCCTGTTTTGCCGAGAGTAAGGATGCAATTCGTGTAGAGTCAATGTTGCAACATTTGAACGATCTATTACAGATGTAATAAACTATGATTTAAACCAGAAGTAACCGAAAAAAAAAAACCAGGAACATCTGGGTTAAGGGGCCGTCGATTTGACTCGGACGAAGCATTGAAGGAAGCGGTGCATTCCTGGCTCGCAGCTCAACCGAAAACCTTCTTTTATGAGGGCATAAGGAAGCTTGTAGAGCGATGGACGAATTGCATTGAAAATCAAGGAGGCTATGTCGAAAAATGATGTTCTTGTAAGTTTCGTATTTTATTACAATATAATTTTATAACTACTTTGCGGATAATAATTGACTTACCCTCGTATTTATTGTATCACTGAACTCCTGGATGTTTTCTACATCTACATCTACATAGATACTCTGCAAATCGCATTTAAGTGCCTGGCAGAGAGTTCATTAACCACTTTCATAACTTTTCTCTACCGTTCCATTCTCTAATAGCGCGCGGGAAGAAAGAACACCTAAATCGTTCCGTTTTCGATCTGATTTCTCTTATTTTATTGGGATGGTCATGTCTCCCTAAGCAGGTGGGCGCTAGCAAAATATTTTCACATTCATAAGTAAAAGTCGGTGATTGAAACTTCGCAAACAGATCACGCCGCAATGAATAAAGTCTTTCTTTTAATAATGATTTCCACCCCAATTCGTGCAACATTTCCGTGACGCTCCCCCCCCCCCCCCCCCGTAACGTGATTTTATGGTGCAAATACTTGCTCCTGAGACGGCGACCCCCTAGCAAGACTGTGTGCTGTTGGATGCTGTGAAGGTCACCTTGACGGAGAGGAGCGCGCCCATGGCGCAGACGTAGGCGTTCATGGCGAGCTTCTCGAGCCCGCGGGGCGGCTGCGCGGCGAGCGTGAGCGCGGCGCAGGCGGTGCCGGCCAGGTTGAGCAGCAGCACGAGCGCGCCGCGCCCCGCAGACGCGCCCCACATGCCCAGCAGCCGCAGCGCGCGCGCGCACGGCGCCAGCAGCCACGACACCCCGTCCTCCATCCAAGCGGCGAACCCACACCTGACGACACAAGCACAGCGGAGTGTTCATATATACTGCGTGAGTCACCTAACACATCCGCTGGATATATTTCGTAAACCGCATCAAATACTGACGAACCAATTCCACAGACCGAACGTGAGGAGAGGGGCTAGTGTAATAGGGTATTTTCCCGTGTTAAAAATATGGTTTGAATGGTTGTTATTCTGAATGATTATAACATTCAAATAGCATTTTCGCTCATTATTCTTACAAAACATCTGTTATTTTTACGTAATTAAAGCTTAAAAAGTCATCAAATTTCACGATTAGATTACGTGATCGAAAACGCTCAGTTATTGGCTGAAGTACTGGTGACGTCACAGACCTCTAGGCCGCGGCCACTAGAAGATGGAGCTGTATCGTTGTTAGCGTTTTCTTGATTTCCCAATCCAAATTTTTTACGTGTCAGAAATAAGAAATCTGAAAACTGCATTGTAAATAACGCATACCTATATTTTAAAGCTGATTATTGCTAGAGATATTTAATGCCACTGGAAAAAATACCCTGCTTGTTGGTGTCAGCAGACTTACTCTTAAGTCACCATATTATGCAGTAAAGGGTAAAATTTTACATCCTATCCAGGCAGCCTCGAGTGATTATGTTGGCAACATCAACAACACGATAGAAAATCTCTGCCAACATGTTACGACAGTATAAAATGCCTCGGTTTGTGTATCATGAAGTAAATAAATAATGCTGTTCCTGCTCTATAATTGACAGCTTCATGTATGTACCCTTGTCCAGTCAGTAAAAGTATATGCCATATGCCCTCGTAAAGCCAAGGTTTCATGACAAAACATTTGTGTCGTTATGTAATTGGCTAATGGCGACGAAACATGATTATCGGTATTCAGCATCTGTTGCCAACATTATCACAGGAGGCCGCTGGGATAGTTGGTAAAATTTAACCCAGTAAAGCACACAGTTACAGGAGTAATAAGATCTACTGGCGATAAAAGTGCACCTACTGGAGATAAATAATCAGTGCTATACTTTATAGTGGCCTAAAACAATACTCATGTTGTATTTTCACGAAATATATTAGTAAACGGCATTAATTACATATAAATCGAAGGTATGTAACATCGTAAAGTATTACTTCGCAAATGTAAACATCAGCTCTTTAACCTGCACGTAATACTACTTTACACCTTCACAGTAGAAGAGAATGATATTTAACGTGAACTAATGGAATAATATTAAGTGTTTACTTACATCCTCACAAAAATAAACTCATGAAGTGACCGCTATTTCATTTGGACATCTGAGAGCGAGTGTCAACTTGCAACAACAATTTTTCTGGTGTCTTTATAAATGTATTGCTACAGTGCGAACGTGAATTCCCAAACAATATAACACTTAACACTATTTGTGTATCTAACGAGAGCAGCAGCAGCAGCATCGTGGTTTCTGACTTCACGGGCATCACGTGACTCAAATGTAGCGTTTTAGCGGGCTTTCAAATTATTTGAAATTCATTTCGGGTTTTTTTAAAAAGTACTGAAATTAACGAGGTAAGAATGCAGGTTCGGAGCATAATATGAAATAATTTATAAATTAAAACGATTTCCAGAAAACAGTCAAATACCCTATTGGTTAATACGAATCATAAAAAAATTCACGGAAGTATGTTTTTTAACACAAACCTACGTTTTTTTTAAATGGAACCGTTAGTTTTGTTAGCACATCTGAACATATAAATAAATACGTAATCAGTGCCGTTTGTTGCATTGTAAAATGTTAATTACATCCGGAGATATTGTAACCTAAAGTTGACGCTTGAAACCTCCGACGTTCAGTTGCGTGTTGTAACAAACACGGGCCACGGTCGGCGAGCAGCATCTGAAGGGACATGTTTACGATGACGACCGTGTTTACGAGTGTGGCAGCAGTGCACTGTTGTGGTTTGGTCTAGCTGTCGCAGTGTCCGCATGTAGCACTTGCTGCTATTGTTATTCTGCATTCGTCTTTGCACGCAGACTAACTGTAGTGCACTGTGTTACCAGACGTCTGTGATAATGTAGTGTAGGAACTGTGACCATGGTGTATTCAAGATGCTGGGTGAAGATGGAGGCGGCTGATGCATACAAACTCAAAACTGGCAACAACTGGAACTCTACAACCCCAGAGGATATGAAACAACGTATTGTGGCAGCCTGCGGCGACATTACGCCAGACGTACTGCGGCGTGTACGACATTCATTACACCATAGATTGCAATTGTGTGTAGGAAATGATGGCCACCACTTTGAACATCTATTGGCCTGACATGTCGGGACACACTCTATTCCACTCCGTAATTGAAAACGGAAACCACGTGTGTACGTGTACCTCAACCCTCATGGTAATGTACATACATGTGCGTCAGTGAAAAAGGTGGACGTAATGTGCTGTTCTAGTCTCTTCTGTACCTAAGGTACATCAACGTTCCCTTTGGATCCCTACTTAATTCGGTGCTCTCCGATACACACGATCGAACAGCGGAGGAGTGGTACTCAACTGTCAACTTTAGGTTACAATATCTCCGTATGTAATTAACATTTTACAAACGGCACTGATTTGTATTTGTTTATATGTTCAGATGTGCAAATAAAACTAACGGGGTTCCATTAAAAAAGCGTAGGTTTGTGTTAAAAAAACATACTTCCGTGCATTTTTTTAATGGTTTGTATTAACCAATTACACTAGCCCGTCTCCTCACGTTCGGTCTGTGGAATCGGTTCGTCAGTATTTGATGTGGTTTACGAAATGTATCCAGCGGTAATGTTATATATATATATATATATATATATATATATATATATATATATATATATATATATATATATATATGTGTGTGTGTGTGTGTGTGTGTGTGTGTGTGTGTGTTTCTCTCTAAGTCCTCTGTGTGTTCATAAACCATTCATTCGATTAGAATGAAACTTTGGTGAACTGCTCACCGTACGCCCAGAAGATTCCTGGCACAAAAGAGCGCGACACATAGCTCAGGTGACATGACGTCATAAATAACGAGAGGCCACCGCGTGAGAATACCCAGATTCATGCGTCCATTATTGGAAAATGGGAGTAGTTAGGGACCTGCAACAAAGTTTGCATGTAATTCCGGACGATTATGAAGCGTTTTGTAACTGACCCCCGCCCCACACACAATCAAAAAATGATGAAACGAAAAGAAGTCTACCGCTAAGTTACAACAGTTTCGCTACAGATGCCGTAAAACTGACGCATCAGGCACGACCTTGTATCAAATAAAGTTAGCATTACAGATTTGCATATTACTATTTATTTTTGTCTGCAAGTCTCCCTTAATTCTCTTGAATTTAAAATTAAGTAATCTATTTTCTTAATCTCTATCTATATATAAGTGACAGGACACTCACCCAGTCACTGACTAAACGCGAAATCTCGAAAACTAATTCACCTATGAAGCTGAAATTTCGCAGGAATGTAGTTTATAGGTAGAAAACGTCAGCTAAGAAAGTACATTATGATACGTGCATGGCGGAGCATACTTTTACTACAGACTCACGAAATCTACAGTTTCATTCCGATATTCACGAAATTTCGCACGATTGACCTTTAAAACAAATCGAGGGTCACCGTCTACCGTAAGTTTCATACGGTGCACGGGGGAGGGTACCTTGCAACATAAAAATGGATCCCTAAATACCTTGGTCACGCCAATATTTGAGAACAACAAAATGTGTTTTCCAATGTGACCCTGCGTTTCTTTTGCATAGAAATCTATATTGATGAAATTTTACACACTCTACCTTAAGAACAAGAGGAATGTCACTGTCTATTTAAAATTTCGTTCGATGCACGATGGAGAGCACTTAACGAAATTTTCCAAAATGCATAGTTTTGCTCCACTATTTATGAATTTTTGCACACATGACCTTTAAACCAAGAGGAAGATCACTGGGTACATACATCTTTGTATGGTACAAGTCAGAGGGTACCTTGCAGAAAACTTTGCCGAGCGAGGGAAACGAACATAGGGATGGGCGAGAAAGATGTAAATGCAGAGAGAGAGGGGGGAAGGGGACGTGGACTACAAGAGCGTAGGATAAATAAACACCCGGGCAACGCCTGGTTTACAACTGGCTCACTATACAGTCACTCGTTGATCATTACGGGGTAGTAATAGAAGAAAGCAAACGGAAAGCTGAAGTTCTAAATCTAACCTTTAACAACGCTTTCACGCAGGAGGACCGCACAAATGTACTATCATTTAATCAACGCACCAACTCCCAATGGAGGACATAGTAATAGGTATTTCCGATGTAGAGAAGCAGCTGATAGAGCTAAATACAAAAACGTCCGGATGGAATACCAGTTCGCTTTTACAAAGAATATTCTGCAGCATTAGCCCCTTGCTTAGCTTGCATTTATCGCGAATCTTTCATCCAGCGCAAAATTCCTAGTGATTGGAAAAAAAAAAAAAAAAAAAAAAAAAAAAGAACGGAAGGTGATTACCGTTTATAAGGAAGATACAATATCGTTGACATCAATTTCTTGTAGAATTTTGGAGCATTTTTCAATTCAAATATAGTAAATATTATTTAAGACGGACAAGCTTCTTTCTATGAATCAGCACAGGTTTAGGAAACATCGTTCGTGTTAAACTCATCTTTCCCTTTTCTCACATGACATCTTGTGAGCCATGTATGTAGGGAGACAGGTGGATTGTGTTTTTCTCGACTTCAAAAAGGCGTTTGACGTGGTGCCGCACCGATTGCTAACGAAGATACGAGCTTATGGAATAGGTTCACTAATTTGTGACTGGATGGCAGACTTCCTAAGTAATAGAACGCAGTACGTTGTTTTCGATCGCGGGTGTTCATCAGAGACACTGCCCTACGGGAGTGTGATAGGACCACTATTATTTTCTATCTAAACAAATGATCTGATGGACAGAGTAACTTGTAAAATACTGCTGTTTTCTGATGATGCTGTGGTGTATGGGTGGGTGTCGTCTTTCACTGTAATAGCATACCGGATGACTTAGACACAATTTCTAGTAGATGTAAAAAATGGCATCTAGCTCTAAATGTAGAAAAATGTAAGGTGATGCGCATGAGTATGAAATAAAATCCCATAGTGTTCAAATACAGCATTAGTAGTGAGCTTCTTGATGCCCGCAGCAGATCAGTTTAAAGGAAGACATAGAAGCAGTTCAGAGGCGAGCAGCTAGGTACGTTACTGGTAGGTTCGACCAATGCGCGAGTGTCACGGAAGTGCTCCGGGAACTTAAATGATCGTTGGAGGAAAGACGACGTTCTTGTCGAGAAATTCTAAAATGTTCAAATGTTTGTGAAGCTTATGGGTCTTAACTGTGGAGTCATCAGTCCCTAAACTTACAAACTACTTATGAACTACCTTATACTAAAGACAACACAAACATCCATGCCCGACGGGGATTCGGACCCCCGACGGGGAACGGCCTCGCGCTTCGCAACGTAGCGCCTCAATGCGCTCCGCCGCGGCCAAGAAATTCTGTTGAGGAAATTTATAGGGCCGGAATTTGAAGCTGAGTGTAGTACGATTTTCCTGCCGCATTCTTACATTTCGCGTAATGATCACAAAGACAAGAGAAATTAGGACTCGTACGGAGGCATGCATACATCATTTTTCCCTTCCTTCTATTTGGGAGTGAAATAGAAAACGAAATGCCTAGTAGTGGTACAGTGTACCCTCCGTCACGCACTTTACGGTGGATTACGGAGTATGGACATAGATGTAGGGTGCTACACTACACTAATTTGCAAGTATAGATTTGTGTTTTTTGCATTTTGATATAATATGTCAAGTTAGAATACGTCTGTTTTTATGTGTAATTCATACACTGAATGCCTTTTCGAAATAAAAGTCATTGCGATGTGGGCCTTCAATATGGAATCATTACAGAAATACGATTTCTGATTTTTTATTTTCTTCATGCAACTAAACTATTGCTCGCAGTCAGCTGTATGCAGGTGAATACTGGAGGCGTATCCTGTAATTAAATCCGTAATAGGTAATTGTTCACTCATCTTATTAACATAAATGAACTCTACCAGCTCTTTGAAGTTCTTCAGTTGCAACTACTGTTCAGCACCTTCTTAAACAATCTAGTAACATTATTTAAATTCTTATATATGGTAAAATTAGGTAATACATACGTTTCTGTGGTTTGCTTATTGCTATTGGTTTTGTTTATTTCTTTTGTGTGTCCATTTTTAGTTTCACTTCGACTAGGAGATCGTTCCCTTTCCTTTCCCAAAACCAAATTTTTCATCGTTTCTTCAAATGTACAAATATACACAGTCTGCATTTGACGAGAATTAGCGAACTAAGTAGAACAGATCGGTAATGAGATCCAGAATCTGCTAGGAAAAGAAAAAAAAGGAAAAAAAATCAGTTCTATTTTTACTTCACGAAAACCGAAACTGATAAGTTGTACGGCGATAATTTAGTCATCCTGAATATGTGTTCCAGATCGCGGCATACATGAGTACCTCTAATACTTCGTAACACCTGCCCTTGCACTGATGCACGTCTGTATTCGTCCTAGTATACTGTTAACTAGAACTTCAAGAGAGATTTGGTCCAGATGTCCCACTCCTCAACGGAGATTCGGCATGTATCTCTCAGATTGGTTGATGGATCGTCCAGCGGCGCCGACTCCGTTGATGCTCCGGGGCTCGTGCACCCCCAAGAATATTTTGGGGTGCTGAGCACCCACATAAAATTGAGATGGAAACTAAAAAAAATGGGAAAAATCAAAACCTACCTTATGACTCAAGAGGCAATGCAAAACGTTACCATAGCGAGAGACGATATTTCATACGTGAAAGAAATGATCAGTTTTGTACGCGGGTCCCCAAGCGAGTAGTAATGAGTGTCCGTGTTTTACCTACTATGCTAGCTTTATTTATCCTGAATCACGTCGGCCCTTTTGACCTTTCAGGTGTACGTATTTATGAACATTCAGTTGTGTTCCTTCAGGAATTTAGCTTGAAGAATCTGATGCTGATGCTAAAGTTAATCGTTTTTCATTTATCTTTGTCCCCTTGTTATTAAAATTATAGATTCAGTTGAAATTTGTCATGCTTTTCTCTCAGGCTTAAAAAAAGATTGGACTATATTAATACTGTCAAAGATGTCATGAAGTTATCTCGAAGTGATGATACAGCTCTAGCTTGGAACTGACCAAACAGATTGATGTCGGACTTCAAAATCTCAAAATATTTCAAAGATTTCTTTAAACATTGCTGACGGTGCTCTACCAAACGCTTTTGTCAGAAAGAATAGATTCGCACAAAAAGTGTTAGATTAGTGTACAGTGAAAAATTATTTCATTGGTCGTGTAGAAGTTTTGGGGTGTTACTTATATCGAAATATCCACTTTGGCCAATTAGATCGTTTTATTGTAGTGTCATAATGCAGCCACGCTTTCCTTTTCTTCCTGCTCCTTATTCATTCTATCTTTAAAAGGCCAGACAACTGCCTATTTACTTTTATCAAGTATTGCTCATTCAAAAATGCATGAACATAATTTTCAGGAGGGTTGGTTTCGAACATTTGTGAACGGTGACATAGAGCACCCACACTGATTTTCAAAAGTCGGCGCCTCTGGGATCGTCAATTGCAAAAACAACCCTTTTCATTGTATCCCAGGCATGTTGGATAGGGTCCATGCGTGGCAAACATGCTCGCCATTCTAATCTTATGAAGGAAGACAATTACAAGCTGTGCACGATGAGCGCATTGTCGTCCATTAAAACGTATCCCTCACCGCAGTGCTGATGATATGGTTGCATCATACTCGGAGAGTGTGATCCCTGTAGCGTATAACCGTTTGAGTTCCTTCTACGGCCACCAGTCGTCTACAGTGGCCGAACATAACGCCACCCCAAAACATCAGGAAATCACTACTTTGCTGCTCTCTTTAGACGTTGTGCCTAAGACTTTCGGGCTAAACAGGCTTCGCTTACGATTGTCTGGTTGTAGGTAGATGCGAGTTTCATCTGTGAATAGCACTTGATGGAGCATGCTGTTGGTCTCATCTGTACTGCGCTGCTTGGTGTCAAATCTGGACCTCGCCATGAACATCGGGGGTGAAGTTGCTGGTCATGCAGCCTGTTATGTGCAGTTTGAGTCGAACACGACGTCCTGTGGTTGCACCAAAATCATTTTCCAGAATGGTGGAGTTCTTCTCATGGTTCTTCATAGCTGAATTTCGTAAGTAACGGTTATCAGCTGCTGTGATAGCGTTTGGGCGATCAGAGAGAGATAAGCCATTGAGCGTTCCGGTATCTCTGTACCTCCTCCAAGTCCGAATGACATCGATTTGGTATACTCTGAGACGTCTGGAAACTTCCCTCCTCCTCTTACAAAGTAACAATGAGGATACGATAAAACTTCGGATTTCACGCTCTAGGCATGGCAGAAGTATACTCAACACACTCAGTGTGGAATATGCACATTCAACGTGTCAGGAAGCCTTTGAACAAATGATGGTGCTACGCTCTCTTTGATATGTGTGTAACGGAATATCATTTGACTTTAATACACTAATTACAATATGGGTTGAAACACACTAGGCTGCTCGCGGTTATACGTGGAACATTTCCGATAGATCAGTAGAGTGTCTCATCTCCTTTGGCATGCCCTTATGCAGTTCGGTTTCAAACAGCCTTCGGACCCACCCCCTGAGGCAAGTTTGTCCACAGTGTTTGCAACTGTTCTTCCACATCCCACGGTTTGGTACTGTGGACGGAGGCCCTTTCCGATGTCATCCCACATATGTTCAATGATGGAGAAGACCCGGGAACGTGCTGGTCACAGGAAGACCTCAACATGCTATAGGCAGTCCATAGACTAGCCTACTGTCTGTGTGAGCACATTATTTTGTTGGGGTACTATTCAAATGTTTCTGGAGTTAAGGGACCTAAATACAGTGGACATCGGTCCCTGAAGTTACCAACTACTTAAACTAAATCATCCTAAGACCAACACACACACACACACACACACACACATGCCCAAGGGAATACTCGAACCTCCGACGGCGAACGGCCGCGCGCACCACAGCAAGACGCCTTAGCGCGCGCGGCTATTTCGCCGCGGCTTGGACACTGTCTCTGAGTGCTGTGCCGCCAGGGGTAGAACGTACAGATGCAGAATGTCTGCGATGTAGATTAGATTATATTAATACTTGTTCCACAGATGATGAATACAAGATTCCTAATGATGTGTAACATGTCAGTTTAGTAAAAAATATACATTTACTTTTTTTTTAAATCACTAATTTATATGTTAAAAGTCGACCACTGTACGAAACAAGAAACTTGTTTCATCACTAAAGTTATTAAATGAGGCCCGTGTGAAGGACTGGTTACTCCCTCCTATAAAGCCTTGTTCCCTGGCCCAAAATGAGAACTGACACGTTTAAAATTACTTCAATAGCCGGAAGTTAATACTACCACTCAATATATTAGCAGCTCAGACGTTATTACACACAGATATTAATAAGCAAGCCACCACAATTAAAGTTATCTTACAAAGATGGCTAAGAAAACATTTATGGCGCAACGGAATTTAGACATAAAAATGCCGGCCGCGGTGTCTGAGGGGACTGAGGCGCTTCAGTTACGGTCTGCACGGCCACTACGGTCGGGGGGTTCGAATCCCCCCTCGGGCATGGATATTTGTGCCGTCCTTAGTATTAGCTAGTTCATAAGTAGGTTGTTAGTTTAGGGACTGATAACCCCGCAGTTAAGTCCCATATGCTATACAAACGTTAGACCTAAAAATTGAGCTTGTTCTCAGCACATGTGAAGAACAATATTAAATAAAAGAGGGTAGGTGCTCTAAGACTACAATTTATAGGCAACTTACGGATTATGCTGAACATAAACTTGTTTATACAGATAGAAAACAAGCAAAATGGGGAACCAATTTCGTTAACACAAAAATTGCATCTCTTACATGGATTAATGCGGACGGTGCCCAGCCTAAATTATTCATGATTTAACGCTACTGGGGGGGAAGAATTCACAAACAACACTCATTGTCTCACACACACGCAATGCCACAGCGAAACTCACCAAAAACAGCTTGCTGAGACGAGGCGGAAGCAGGCGCCGCTATCGTAGGCGAAATTCAGCAAGTCGAAGGTAGCACAAAACACAATATACAAAAACACTTTGAAGCTGGCTCTGGTCTGTCGTACCTGTTTTGAGATGGTGCGTGGGTATAGCCAAGTTAAATTACATCTGAATTGGACCGCGAGCAAACACGCTAACGGCGACACACGGCTACGTTACATGAACGCACTCCACTGAAGGTGAAGTGGTTGAAAATCGGATTCATTATACAAAATCACGGTGGATTCTTAAGTTGCAGTCTGTTAGAAATCGATCTAGGTACTAGTTTTATGTGAAAACTGGCATGAATTCAGGCGACTAGCTGCAAACCACGGAAGTCGGAACTCGGACCCACGTGGTTCCGAAAAACAATAAAATTGAATAAATTCAGTTACCGAAAAATAAAGAAAATTAACTACGGCATGCAACACATAGAAATGCTTAGAATTATATAAGGAAGTGAATGAAATACAGGTACACGCGATAGGGGGCGATTACAGAGACGGATGAAGTCCAGTCTCCAAAACTCGTAAAAGTGAAATAATTACAGTCGGAAAAATTACAGCATGTAACCCAAAGAAATGTTTAGAATTACATAAGAAAGCTATTGAAGGAGGTTATACAAGGCTCAGAGAGAATTACTGAGAAAGACAGAGCGCGTACTACCAGTCGGAGAAGAAATAGCAAAATTAAAATAGGCGGGGAGAGAAGATCGCGAAATACTAGTGGAAATCAGGATACCCGCACAGTCACTTGCCTGATGGGCATTGAACAAACAAGAGTGGGAGCTGAAGGCTTTGTTCTATGAACCAACCATGTGGAACACATATCACTCACGGAAGGAAACGATGAGAAGATTTTTACATGCACTGTACAAAAATGAACATATCACCTATTAGAAATCGGGCCCCACAAAACTAGAAAGTATTTACACAGAGTTCATACACCGCCACATGATCACAAAAGGTTTTAACATACCAGACCGTTATCAAACTGCAACCAGAATCACACACACAGCGTTTATCTATTGGAAATCACTGAATTGAAAAACGAGAACACATTTCCGCACACGATCGGAGAAAATATTAAAAAAAAGATGATTCTAAGTTCACGAATCTAAGTTAAACGTGCTAGTCAATGAAACGCTACCATCTCCAGAAACAAGAGCAGAACCAACCTTATCTCACCAGACGACCAGCACAGGAGGCCATACCGAGCGGCCACGAGACGCGGGAAGCCACCGGAAGCCGGAAAATCCAAGATCAGCGGTGGTGGGGAGGGAGAGACTCGCCCTGGAGAAAGCTCGCTGACTGGACTGTAACCAAAGGGTGTAGAAACCTCTTTGGTAGCCTCAGCAGCTATCAACTCTGAGCCAGAGAGAACGATGCAAAACGAGCTATCACTCCCCACATTCAAACAGCCATAGATTCTTGCACATCCTCTTAGAAGTAAGACACCTTCTCACAGGGACAGTGGCGTTGCGGAGAAGCCAAATTTATGCCACATTAATTAATATAATAATAAATTATTTCCGCGGTGGAGTAGCCGAGCGGTCTAAAGCGTCTCGCTGCGGAGCGCGCGGTTGCTCGCCGTGGAGGTTTCTAGTCCTCCCTGGGGCATGGGTGTCTGTGTTGTCCTTAGGTTAGTTTACCTAGGTTTAAGTAGTTTGTAAGCTACGGACTGATGACCACGCAGTTTGGTCCGATAGATTTACAAACATTTGAACATTTTGAATATAACAAAATAAGAAAAACCTAACAATATTAACTAATATTTTAACACATGAAATAAAAATGCTATTCCTCAAGCCTTGAAAAGAGTGGAGTTCAAATTTTAACAAAATGATAATCTAGCGACATTAAATAAATTATAACGTTACAAAAAATATATGGAAGACGACAGACAGCCGACTTTCAATGTAAAAATTCATGCAGTGAGTAGGAGGAGTTGTTACTCAAAAATTATTTCAATTTGTTTTTAAATGTTGGTTGCCTATCTGTCAGAAATTATATGTTATTTAGTAGGTGACCAAAGACTTTAGTAGCTGCATAATTCACCCCCTTCTGTGTCAAAATTAGATTTAACCTTGAATAGTGTAGATCATCCTTTTTCCTAGCGTTGTAATTATGCACACTGCTATTACTTATCAATTGGGTTGGTCAGTCATTAATAACAAATTTCATAAAATGATATATAATTGTGAAGCTACTGTGAAGATCTCTAGATCCTTAGATAAGCGTCTACAAGATGATCTTGGGTGGGCTCCAGCAATTTCTTTAATTACACGCTTTTGTGCAATGAAAAGGTTTTCGCTCATTGATGACTTACCCCAAAATATGATGTCACATGACAGCAGTGAATGAAAATAGGCATAGTAACCTAATTTACTGACATATTTGTCACAAAAATTTTGTAATAATCCTAATAGCATAAGTTGCTTAACTCAGACGTTTTAGTAGATCGTCAATGCATTGCTTCCAGTGCAATTTCTCATCAATGCACACACCTCCAATTTAGATTTGAAAGCGGCGGGAGGGGAGTAGTTCTAAGATTCTTGAGTGCTTGTGGCATCTTATTTAAAATGGATGCTGCAGAATACTGAACACCTTTCTGCACAAGTGTCACGATGGTTAGATAAAAATGTAGATTCGACTTCTGCCTAGTATTCACCGAGTGCAAGCTGATGATTCGTGGGAATAAGCTGATATTATTAACAACAAACGACATTAAAGTAAATACGTATTATGGCGCGCCGGCCGCGGTGGTCGCGGGGACTGAGGCGCTCCAGTCACGGTCTGCACGGCCACTACGGTCGGGGGTTCGAATCCCCCCTCGGGCATGGATATTTGTGCCGTCCTTAGTCTTAGTTAGTTCATAAGTAGTTTGTAAGTTTAGGGACTGACGATCCCGTAGTTAAGTCCCATAGACTTTACAAACATTTGAACATTTTTTTTTATTATTATTATTATGGCGCCAGTGTCAGAATTTCCAGACTACTGACTAGGGGTCGACACGACGTTCGTGGACTTACATCATATATTGCTCGAACTGCCCGTTTCTAAGCCAAAAATATCCTTTTTGTATCAATCGAGTTACCCCAAAAAGTAACGCAGTACGTCTTAAGTGAATGAAAGTAAGCTTAGTCGATTACTTTTCGTGTTGAAAAATCAGTTATTTCAGATATTGTTCTAATGTTAAATAAAACAGAATTTAGTTTTTGAACAAGATCCTGAACATGGGCTTTCCACGACTGCTTACTGCCTATATGAAAACCTAGAAATGTGAACTGTTCAGTCTCACTTATCAAATGCCCATTATGAGTAATCAAAATGTCAGCCGGCCGCGGTGGCCGAGGGGACTGAGGTGCTCCAGTCACGGTGTTCACGGCCACTACGGTCGGGGGTTCGAATCCCCCCTCGGGCATGGATATTTGTGTCGTCCTTAGTCTTAGCTAGTTCATAATTAGTTTGTAAGCTTAGGGACTGATGAACCCTTAGTTAAGTCCCATAAGTCCTACAAACATTTGAACATTTTGAACAAAATGTCAGCTTTCGTTAAATTATGTGTTAGAAATTGTAAAAACCGAGTTTTACTGTGAATCCACATCAATTTGTTTCTACAAGCCATGAACTAATCTCTTGAACTGAATTATTTGATACTGTGCCAATATTACAAATAACATCCTTCACTACCAAGCTGGTATCATCAGCAAACAAAAATATTTTACAATCACCTGTTATACTCGAAGGCATATCATTTATGTAAATAAGAAACGGCAGTGGTTCCAAAACAGACCCCTGGGGCACCCCAAATTTAACTGTGCCCCATTGTGATTGTACATCATAGCCATTTTCAACACTGCGGAGAATTATCTTCTGCTGTCTGTTATTAATGACTGCATTTGTTAACGGTGTCATGCCATTTACCGTATAAAACAATATGTATTGTGTTTCATCAAAATGTGGTAATAGTCTCTTTGTAGAGAAGCACTTAATTTTTTGAACGAAATTATTTACAATTTCATCAGGTAATTTTTGTTTTTCGGAAGGGATTACTATACTTGCATCATAAGCAAAAAGAACTAATTTTGTATCACTGTTAATATAGAATAGCAGATCATTAGTATATCAACCAAGAACAGCAAAGAACCCAAGAGCTTGTCCTGTGCCACTCCATTCTTGATAGCTCCCCAGTTTGAGGAATTAGCTGATTTTAACAGTTTACCTGTAACCGTTTATTTCAACTTTTTACACTCTTCCAATTAAGTATGAATGAAACCATTTGTGCACTGCTCCAATGATACCACAATGTTTAAGCTTATCTAGAAGAACTCCATGATTTACACAATCAAAAGCCTTTAAGAGATCACAAAAATCCCAACGGGTAATGACTGACTAGTCAGAGCATTTAATATTCGACATACACACTGGACTCTCATTCGGGAGGACGGTCGTTCAAATTCACCTCCGGCCATCCAGATTTAAATTTTCCGTTATTTCCCTAAATCGCTCATGAATAAAGCCGGGATGGTTCCTTTGAGAGGACACGGCCGATTTCCTTCTCTATCCTTACCGAAAGATCTGAGCGTGAGCTCTGACTCTAATGACCACGCTGTCGACGGAACGTGAAACCCTAAACTTCCTCCTTTCGTTCTTTATGCAAGCAGTGCTCTTCCTCTACGTTTGAAGTGCAGAATTTCATCAAGATCAGATGATGGTATGCCAGCGAATAAAATACGAACAAATAAACACTGATTTTTATACATTAAGTTGTGATCACATCCACTTACACCTGCCTTGATAGATATCTTCAGGACAGTGGGCGCCAGGTCCGCTATCTGGAGTCAGCCTTCTCAGCACGACCGTGACCGACGAAGTACGTCACGCGAGTTTTTGATCCACGTATCAGGTATAATTATCCACCGCATCGACCCTCAAGATCCCCGCTACTGCAGCCTCATTAAAAGCTCAGCCTGAAATTGGCGTCCCTACTCGTCTGATAATTGAGGCAACAGCGTCCAAATACTGGAAGGCTGTAGATACCGCGCTTCATCATTTCCCCGTAGGCATAGGTTAGGAAGGAAAAGTGGGCCAGAGTAAGGACAACGCGACGCCGATTCGATAATCTAACATCGAACGTCTCTGCAAGCAGCAATGACGAAGACACCCGATCCTAAAAGGGTGAAATGCTCGTCATAAAATAAAAGTTGAGGAATTAAGCAAACTAATGAGTTTATCTGCCTACGAAATATCGGTTTCCCCGGTAAAACCTTTACAAGTGCGGCGTTTGGAACAGCATAAAATTTATCGGTTAACTTTCGAAATGACGTTTTTTACTGTACACTTTCGTCACATAGAAATCAACGTAGGATTCACATTGCACAACTGGCGAGTCATTATTGTGTGAAGATTGTGTCCATGGCGCAAATTCAAAGAAGTGAGTTAAGTGAAGAACCTAAGAACCTCGCTTAGATCAGAATCAGACTTTCTGAGGCTACACTGTCTGCTCGAGATCTAGAATGAGCAGAGAGAGAATGTTACGACGGCAAGTGTGTGTGAATTCATACCCCTAGCTAAGAAAATGCTGTATTCATCTTACACAAAACTACACGCAGTGAAAGTTGCTTTTCAACGTCTCGGTCAAAAATGCAAAATGCTAGTTCTGTTTGCGAATCGGCACAAATATGATACAGTAACGAAATGCGAGCTACCGATTTGCCCGTCGGCCTGCTATGTTGTAGCGAAACAATGGCCATCCCAAACCGACTAGGAAGACTATTAACCCTTAACTACTATAGACGTTGACAGAAACGCAACTACTATGGAGGGGTCTCTGGGACCGCTCTCTTATTTTCCCTATATGAAACTAGTCTTTCGCTAAATATATATTTTCATTACTTCCTGTCGTTCATTACACTTCTTAGAGGTGGCATTAGTAGAAATTTAATTTTTTAACAATTTAGTATGAGTAACATGACGACAAGTAAAACATAGCGCAATTTGCAATACATTTTTATTTTTTTGTGATACTAAAAGAACAGCAAGTAATTATTTCTCTACACGCCCACATATTATCATTATAGAGATTATATTACAAATTCACAGCGTGATTAGATACAAAAATCCTACGCTTGATGTACCACATGAGAATTAACACCACACTCAACATCCACTAAAGTGTAGAAAATTGCCAAAGGCCATCTTCTTGTCCGCCGACTTGAAGAATAACCTGCACATCTTTGGTCGAGGCAGTCCACACCACCTTTTGTCGTATTATAAAACTGGATGATCTCGGGTTTTCCTGATACAGGATCATTATTTTCTGAATGATGCTGAGAAGAGACCAGTATTGCAGCTTTGGTCTTTTTAGGCACAAAGGAAACCAGAGTCATGTCTTCTGTAAAACCATAAACAGATGTCTTCACTCGACGTTTCCTATTTGGTAGAAATTGCAGTGGAATCTCCTTTTTGTTTATTTTCAGTGTACCTACGTATGTGAGACATTTTTTTTTTTTTTTGAAAGTTCATTGACTAGTTCTAAAGATGAGTAGCAGTTGTTAGCTATAACATTTCTTCCAGTGTTTTCAATAGGTTTCACCAGTCGAAGAACAGCCTGTGTGGGAACAGTGTGACTTTTCTCATGGTCTGAAAGGGTGTGACCATCGCTACCTTTTCCAGAATAAATGTATGCATTATACAAGTAACTTGTACTAACGTCGGTCAAACACTGAATTTTCACGCCATATCTTGCCGGTTTGTTTGGCATATACATTTTAAACCCACACCTTCCACGGAAAGGTACAAGCATTTCATCGACACATACTGTTGTACCTACAGAATAGCAAAGTCAACTGTTTTCGATTTTACGCAGAAAGATTTGTGAAACTGCTGCTGCCTTGTCTATTTCCTTTCTTTTCTCCCAATCATCTGGGTTGTCAAATCGTAATGAATACAGTAAAAACAGAAATCTTTCCTTACTAACAGTACATCTGAAAATATCTCTGCCTGTTCCATCGGTTGCAAACAGGCTGTAAACCGATTCGTGCCCCAATTTGAAAACCGCTGAATATACTAACAGGCCAATTAGTGCTTTCAATTCAATGATGTCAACATCTTGTAGATAGGACAAGCGATCATTCGCATATTGTGCTCTAAGCTGTGATATTTTCAGTTTTGTCCATAGAACAATTTCGTCTAGAATATCTTGTGTAAAGAACAGATTCCATACCTCCAAAGCAGAACGGTTTTCTCCAAGTCTTTGAACCGTCTGTCGCAGTCCAGGATGCTGTAAGACGATGATGTGTTGCCTTGTTCTTACTTTGGCTGCTGGATGCTTTTTTCGCCTTCGAAAACATCTGTTCTTACTGAAGAAGTAAGCTGCTTCGTCATCATCAGATGTCACATCTTCATCACTTTCAAGTTCCTGCTCTGAATTAGTGTCATGTTCACTAAATACCTCAAAATCAGGGTCATTATCGCTGTCGTCAAAATCATCGGAGGATTCACCGAAACGTTCTTGATCATCCACATCCGCTTCACGTGAAATGCGTTGCATAGAACGTTCAGCATTTCCCGCCATGAAGAAACACGACGCGGAACAGCAACAGCGAGAGAGAGGCCACAGCCACAGCGCTGTCGCTTAGCAGGCCGCGCTCACGAAGCCGACTGGCCAGGCGCTACGAGGCAGAGCCTGCGCCAGCGGCACGCAAACACTGTGGTCGGTGAGTGAGGCCGCGCAAGACTCGTAAATACGGAACAAAGAGCAGCAACACTGCAAGAAATCTGGCACGGGGACTTGCTCGGCCACCAGGAAGGTACACGGAATTGTCCTTTTAGCATGGCAGGGGTGTGTGAAATATCTCGACTCAAAAAGTCGTAGCGGTCTGGAAGACCGCAGATAGTAGTTAAGGGTTAAGTAGAGAAAGGGCTCCCATAGAGGAAATCGCACGCCGCGGTGGAATGGCCGAGTGCTGTAAGACGCCTTGCTGCGGAGTGCGTGGTTGCCCCCCCCCCCCCCCTCCTCTCCCATCGGAATCTTCCCTCTGCCATAGGTGTGTGTGTTGTCCTTAAGTTAGTTTAAGTGGTTTGTAAGGCTATGGACTGATAACCACAACAGTTAAGTCCCATACATTTACAAACATTTGAGTTTTTGAAATCAAGCATAAATGACTAAATCAGTTGAGACATCGAATTTCGTCCAAGAATAATTCTCGATTAATGTGTTCACTAGCCTTGTTTTCGAGGCTTGTTGTTGTTGTTATGGTCTTCAGTCCGGAGACTGGTTTGATGCAGCTCTCCACCCTACTCTATCCTGAGCAAGCCTTTTCATCTCCTCATAAGAACGGCAACCCACATCCACTTGAATCTGCTTACTATACGCGTCTCTTGGTCTCCCTCTGCGATTTTTACCCCACACACTTCCCTCCAATGCTAAATTTACGAATCCTCGATGTCTAAGAATATGTCCTACCAAGCGATCCCTTCTTTTAGTCAGGGTATGCCAAAAATTCCTTTTCTCGCCAATTTTGTTCAGTACCTCTTCATTAGTTATGTGATCTACCCACTTAATCTTCAGCATTCTTCTGTAACACCACATTTCAAAAGCCTCTATTCTCTTCCTGTCCGCACTGCTTATCGTCCATGTTTCACTCCCGTACAAGGCAACACTCCACACAAATGCCTTCAGAAAAGACTTCCTTACACTTAAATTAATATTCGATGTTAGCAAATTTCTCATTTCAAAAATGCTTTTCTTCCCATTGCCATTCTGCATTTTATATCCTCTGTACTGCGACCATCGCATGTTATTTTACTACCCAAGTAACAAAACTCATCTACCACCTTCATTGTCTCATTACCTAATCTAATTCCTTCGGCATCGCCTGATTTTCTAAGACTACATTCCATTATTTTTGTTTTGCTCTTGTTTATGTTCATTTTATACGCTCTCTTCAACACACTGTCCATTCCATTCAACTGCTCTTCAAGGTCGTTCGCTGTCTCTGACAGAATTACAATGTCATCAGCAAAACGCAATGTTTTTATTTCTTCCCCCTGAACTTTAATGCCTATTCCAAAATTTTCCTTGCTTTCCTTCACCGCCTGCTCAATGTACAAATTGAATAACATCGGAGAAAGGCTACAACCCTGTCTTACTCCCTTCCCAACTGATGCTTCCCTTTCATGCCCTTCAAGTCTAATAACTGCGGTCTGGCTTTTGTACAAATTGTAAATAACTCTCCTTTCCCTGTATTTTACCCCTGCTGACTTCAGAATTTGAAAGAGTGTAGTCCAGTCAACATTGTCAAATGCTTTCTCCAAATCTACAAAAGCTAAAAATGTAGGTTTGCCTTTCCTTAATCTATCTTCTAAGATAAGACGTAAGGTAAGTATTGCCTCCCAGGTTCCTACGTTCCTCCTGAATCCAAACTGATCTTCCCCGAGGTCAGCTTCTACCAGCTTTTCCATTCTCCTGTAGATAATTCGTGTTAAAATTTTGCAACCATGACTTATCAAACTGATGGTGCTGTAATTTTCACACCTGTCTGTGCCTGATTTCTTTGGAATGGGGATTATTACATTTTTCTTAAAGTCTGAGGGTATTTCGCCTGTCTCATACATCCTACACACCAGTTCAAATAGTTTTGTCATGGCTGGCTCTCCCAGAGACTTTAGTAGCTCTGAGGGTATGTCATCTACTCCTGGGGCCTTGTTCCGACCTAGGTCTTTCAGGGCTCTGTCAAATTCATCTCTCAGTATAGTATCTCCTATTTCATCTTGATCTACTTCCTCTTCCCTTCCTACAACATCGTCTCTAAGTTCATTTCCTTTGTAGAGCTGCTCTATGTACTCTTTCCACCTTTCAGCTTTCCCTTCTTTGCTGAGAACTGGTTTCCCATCTGAGTTCTTGATATTCGTAGAATTACTTTTCTTGTCCCCAAATGTGTCTTTTATTTTCCTGTAGGCGGTATCTACTTTTCCCCTTCTTATACATTCTTCTACACATTTGCATTTGGCTTCTAGCCACTCCTGCTTAGCCATTTTGCATTTCCTGTCAATCTCATTTTTTAGTCGTCTGTACTCCATTTTGCTTGTTTCATTTACTGCATTTTTATATTTTCTCCTTTCATCAATTAAATTTAGTATTTCCTGTGTTATCCAAGGATTTTTTGTTGGTCTTGCCTTTCTACCTATTTTGTCCTCCGCTGCCTTCACTATTTCATCTCTCAATGCTACCCATTCCTCTTCTACTGTTTTATTTCCCCCTGTTTCTGTCAATTGTTGCCTAAAGCTCCCTCTGAAATTCACCAGAACTTCACGTTCCTTCAATTTATCTAGGTCCCATCTCCTTATTTTCCTACCTTTCTGCAGTTTTTTTCAGTTTCAGCCTACAGTTCATGACTAACAAGTTATGGTCAGAGTCTATATCTGCCCCTGGGTATGTCTTGCAGTTTATAACCTGGTTCCGGAATCTATGTTTTACCATTATAAAATCTATCTGATACCTTCCGGTGTCTCCTGGTCTCTTCCAAGTATACAACCTTCTTTTGTGATTCTTAAACCACGTGTTTGTTACAATTAAATCATGTTCCGTGCAAAATTCTACCAGGCGACTTCCTCTTTCATTCCTTCTGCCAAGTCCATATTCACCTACTATTTTTCCTTCTCTTCCGTTTCCTACTACCGAATTCCAGTCTCCCATTACAATTAAGTTTTCCTCTCCCTTAGCTGTCTGAATAATTTTCTTTAGCTCCTCATATATTTCTTCGATCTCCTCATCATCGGCAGAGCTAGTTGGCATATAAACCTGTACTACTGTTGTCGGTGTTGGCTTCGTATCTATCTTGACAATGATAATGCGATCACTGTGCTGCTTATAGTAGTTTACCCGCATTCCTATTTTCTTATTCATTATGAGTCCTACTCCTGTGATACCCCCAACTGCTTTTGTATTTATAATCCTGTACTCACCTGACCAGAAATCCTGTTCATCCTGCCACCGAACTTCACTAATCCCCACTATATCTAACTTCAACCTATCCATTTCCCTTTTTAAATTTTCTAATTTTCCTACCCGATTAAGGGATCTAACATTCCACGCTCCGATCCGTAGAATGCCAGTATTGTCTTTCCTGATGATAACATCCTCCTGAGTAGTCCCCGCCCGGAGATCCGAATGGGGGACTATTTTACCTCCGGAATATTTTACCCGAGAGGATGCCATCATCATATGTTCATACAGTAGAGCTGCATGTCCTCGGGAAAAGTAACGGCTGTAGTTTCCCCTTGCTTTCAGCCGTTCGCAGTAACCTTGTGGCAAATCCACATTAGCTGATGTTACAAGGCCAGCTCAGTCAATCATCCAGACTGTTGCCCCTATAACTACTGAAAAGGCTGCTGCCCCTCTTCAGGAACCACACGTTTGTCTGGCCTCTCCACAGATACCCCTCCGCTGTGGTTGCACCTACGGTACGGCTATCTGCATCATTGAGGCACGCAAGCCACCCCACCTCGGCAATGTCTGTGGTTCATGGGGGTGGTTCGAGGCTTATGTACATTATATTTTCGAAATAACTATAACGCCATGTTTCGCAACGGAAGTCAAGGGATACTGTCGCCTCTTAGGTTTCAGTACGTAAATCAGTAATAATTTAACTCTTAAAAAATTACTTAGTCAATACATTCTTATTTCCTACCGAAGAAGTCAAATTAGTATACAGTCTCGGAAGAAGCACAGAAATTACTCTGGTTTTAATACGAAAAGGAAAATCAGTAGCCGGCCGCGGTGGCCGAGGGGACTGAGGCGCTCCAGTCGCGGTCTGCACGGCCACTACGGTCGGGGGTTCGAATCCCTCCTCGGGCATGGATATTTGTGTCGTCCTTAGAGTTAGCTAGTTCATAAGTTTAGGGACTGATAACCCCGTAGTTAAGTCCCATAAGCTATACAAACATTTGAATTTTTGAAAATCAGTACATCCGTGTATCCTAGGCAAGTAAATTCAATGTTCTTAATGATAAGTATCAAGAAATTCTGTTAGTGACATCATCTTCCGAAAAACCGGTTTCACTGGCAGTAACCTAGAAACAATAACAGCGGCTTCAGCTGGACCTTTGGTGTACTGCGAAATTAACATAATTATGTGCTGGTTCTTCGGTGTACTATACTTACTGTAACCCTAAGCCCAGCAGACACCGAATATTTTGAATTGCGATATGTTTTTCCCCTTGACATAAAGCCTTTAAGTTGCCCGAAGAGTCACCACTCCTGAAAAACCCTGTTATTGCCGCTAGTAGTTTCGCAAATAAGCGATTTCAAAAAATGTTGAAAAGTTTATAAATAATAAATATATGGGACGTAACTACTGTGCTTATCATCCCTAATCTTACAAACTACCTAAACTAACGTAATGACAACATACACACCCCAGCCAGAAGAAGCACTGGAACCTCCGACAGTAGCAACCGCGCTCTTTGCAGCAAGGCGCCTTATACCATTCGGCCATTCCACAACGGTTAGCGTGTTTAGATTGACTATAAAAAAACTCTAAAATTACGAAATTCGTTACCGTGATTCGACTTTTATGAAAAAAGACTGTGTTGCCGAAAGATTTGCTCAATCTACCGGCGGAAACTACGTGAAAATTCATCTAACAGATTTTCATTTTAAAGTGTTTAAGTAGACAAAGAGACAGACATGGCTGTTTTAGATTTTAAAAAATTAAATACATTATCTTTTGTTTCCTTAATCCAATTTTGGTGAAATAAAGCCAAATATCGCGCGAGAGTAGCCGCTTGGTCTAACGCATCACGCTTCCGCAGAAGGTTCAAGACCTCCCTCGCGCATGGGTATGTAGTGTCCTTAGTGTAAGTTGGTTTAAGTAGTTTGTAAGTCTAGGGACTGATGACACAGCATTTTATTGCAACAGGTTTACAAACATTTGAACATAGACCCTTATAAGTTACGTCATCATTGCTCAAGTTGACTGTAAAAATTTCATGGATATTTGTTGAGTCGTTTTGGAGATTGGTTTGTACGCCGCTATTTTACATTTGAATATGGTATACATAATTAAATTAATTATGGTTTTACGGTTTTTATGTTGTTTTTATATTAGCTCTTGTAGTGTTACCACAGTTGACAAAGGAACTATGTATATTGGTGTAGAAGTATATTTTCTACTGTCTATGGTAGTTTCCAGCATAAATAAAAGGAAAATGGGACGTTAATACGCTGGTCAAAAAAAAAAAAAAAAAAAAAAAAAAAAGATCAGTTGAGATATCTCGGTTCAGAAGTATTGTCATCGGCATAATGAACTGAAATGGTTCGACGTCTTTCTGTCGGTTCTGTGGAGTGGAGACAAGAATGATATGACAACCGAGACAGTGATAATACCAGAAAGTTGCTGCAGAGAGGTTGGTGTTGACTTGTGTTTACTCTACCAAACGAATTACACAAACAGTTGGGTTCAGATAGTGTAGTGGGCAAGTAGTGCAATGCAGCAACAACGTGACTTACCCGAAGCTATGGCATGGGAAGTTTGGAAGCGGGAGAGACACAGAGGGAGGTGGCTGAAGCTCAAAGTGTACTCCGCAGGACCTGTAGCGATTTTAGACAACAGCAACCCTTAAAAGAAGACAAGACCAGGTAGTCCACGGTTAAGATAAGGAAGAGATGACAGTTATCTCTGGTTAACAGCCCGTCGAGATAGAGGGCTGCCTACATCTCAGCTGCAACGCATCCTCCAGGCAACAAAAGGACTCGCAATATCAACAAAACGGTCCGAAATCGTTTTCGGAAATGTGGCCTCTACGCACGGAGATCTATGGTTGAGTCCCATTAAAACCATGACACCGTTTAGTCATCGGAAATTGGACGGAGGAACATCATGACTGGGGTCGTAACGAATGGCGCCGTGATCTGTTCACAGATGAGCGTGTCGCACTATGGTCATTCCCTAATCTAGAGAGAACGTGGAAATCAGAACAATCCTGCTTATGTGCAGGAAACATCACCATATCATGGTGAGGCTGAATGGTGTGAGCAAGAGTCAGTATTGATGGACGTATGGACCTCTATGTCGTTCAAAATGTCGCTTTGACTGCTCAGAGGTATAGAGACAAGTTCCTGTGACCTTTTGTTGTGCCCTAAGCTGGTGCCATAGAAGATGGGTTCCTTCTGGTGGACTATAACGCTCACCATAGAGCTGCACTGGTGGACAACATGCTTGAAGCTAAGGGAATTGAACGAATGGAGTGGCCATTTTGTTGACGGAACTTAAATCTGATTGAGCGTGTCTGGGATGCACTTGGCAGACGCACTGCAGTTAGGCCACGATCTGCCACAAAGGTTAGAGAGTGGGTTGCTGCAATCATGGAAGAATGGTCAAATATCTCTCAAGAGCTGACTGATAACCTCATACTGTCCATGTCTCGCAGCTGTGCAACTATACTGGCCTTTCAAGGTGATCACACACCATATTAGAGTGCAACGCCAATAACCACTATTAAGGCAGCCCCATGGAGCATCGCTTTAAGAAAACGCCGTGTAAACCTCAAATAAAAAGTTGATACAGCAAAGTGTCGTACTATATCACACACAAATTACAATTGTAACCATCTTTGAATAAAATATGTTACCATATGTAGGTATACTGTGTGTGATATCTCACCTAATCCCCTAAATGTTTTGAACAGTGTAGTATAGATTGATTTATGATGTAATCTGCGTATGCACGTTGTTCGAACAGTTTTTATTGATTTTATGTTCAAGAGACCGAGTAAGAGTTTTGTCTTTTCGAAGATCAAATACGAAAGTATATGTGAAGATAGCCGTATGAATTTGAAGTAATACCTTAAAATTTATTATGAATTTCATCATTGATCATTCAGTCGCCACATATTCGGTAACAGTGCAACAATGAGCTGCTTTTGGATGTTCAGACATTTGCACACAAATTACAACTGTAACCATCTTTGAATAAAATATGTTACCATATGTATACTGTGTGTGATATCTCACCTAATCCCCTAAATGTTTTGAGCCGTGTAGTATAGATTGATTGATGATGTCATCTGCGTTTGCACTTCGTTCGGACAGTTTTTATTGATTTTAAGTCCACGAGACCGAGTAAGAGTTTTGCCTTTTCGAAGTTCAAATACGAAAGTATATGTGAAGATATCCGTATGAATTTGAAGTAATACCTTAAAATTTATTATGAATTTCATCATTGATCATTCAGTCGCCACATATTGGGAAACAGTGCAACAATGAGCTGCTTTTGGATGTTCAGACATTAGCTTGTTTTTCCTAGAAATGACGAAAAATAAATCAAGAGAGCATTTGCAATAAAGTGAGAAGATATGAAGCAGGGGGGGGGGGGCGAAATGCAGTTCACTGGCAGATTAGTTTTTCTGCTTTATGTTTTATACAATAATTATCTCGTAAGACAACCGGGTAGTTTTTTTGATTGTTTGTTTGTTCTGTATAGTCTGCGGTAAGTTGAGGATTTCAATATGACAGGTAACGTGTCAAGGTATTTGAGTGGTATTCCACTTAATGGACAGAGTAGTTCTGACGTGTTTACTCTTCTGCCTCACCCAGGCTCTTTGAGATTCGAATATTCGTTGTTTACCAGCTGTATTGTGTCTTTTGTGAGCAATTGTTCATCATAGAAGCGTCTTTGGTTTGTATTTCAGCATGTTTCCGGTGGTGGCTACGATCGCTCCGTTAGTTTACATGTACAAGTTGTTTCCATGTAAATATACAGTTGTCATTTTTTCTTTTGACAACTGCAACCATCTGTACAACTCTTTTCTCTTGAAATTCAAGACTGGTTAGTCATTACACTTGGTATTACCTCGGGTCTTAGCATACGGCTATTTTGGCACAGAATTTTGCTTCTACTCTGTTACATTTATAAACGCTGTTCTGGTTGTAATGATTAGTTATGTCCCTGAGCCACCGAGTTGCCTTGGTCACTGTGATTTTACTTCCTATTGTTGATGTTCGATTCACGAATGTTGGTGCATATAACTTTTCAGTCTACATTAAAAGAGTTTTGCTGATGTATTAAGATCGGGAGTGTGTTCTTGTCTCCCTCGAATGAGTTTTTTGGAATGTGTAAATTGTTGCAGTACGCTCTTGGTGTTATAGATATGGGGTTGTATTTAGCCATGCAATTTCTCTCATCAACACAGGTGTTTCAAATGAGTGCGGCGGTGGAGAATCCCGCCAAGTGTGAGGTTCATGGAATAAACAATTTCTGTGGACATAGCAAACGACAACAGCAGCAGTTCATTGTGAGATTACTGAGTTTAGGGGAATATCATGAGTGGGTGTTATTCAATGTCGGTGTCGTGTATTTCGCGACGGGCCGTTTGTTGTGAATGATGAACTTCATCATGGAAAATTCTTAGTGGATGTTCTGTTTTTATTCCTGGAAGTGAATTGATCAACCATTTACTTTTATCATCGATTTAGTACGGATACAGTATTTTTACAGGAAGTGTTGAAAAGGAATTTTCATTGCCAATATCAAAATTCGTGACTCAGGATGAGGTATTGATTGTCGCCCCTTCGGTCACACATTTTACAAATACTTTCGTGACTTTCATCACTTGGCCCGGTCGATGCACGTACCCAACGATTGAGAACACAAATAATCGACCGTGGTATAATTTGTGTTTTTCACCACGACCTTCTGTAGCAAACTCGGCAGATTCTGCTAATCCTATTTTTTAATGTGATCATATTGTCGTTGCCAGTTTTATTCCGTTAGTTTTATCGACCACTGCACTTTTACTGTATTTTATTATACTCTGCTACGTGAACATTATGATGGAGCAGCTGACACTCATTTGTGGATCCTCGAAGTTATCCGTATTAAAGGTAAGTTGTTTGTACTTAAGCTGCAACAGATGGCGAGATTTCGAATTAAGGACAAATAATACTCCCTTCACTTCAAAAACAAGCTCATTGTCGTCTTTCATTAACTGCTTCTCTAACAGTACATAATGGACGCCAACTAGCTGCTCAAGATACAGTCATTTGGGTGTCTGTATTCTGTGTTTGTTTCTGCAGAGGCAAGTGATTTTGAACGTAAAAATGAGGCTTTAGTGATGTGTTCACATTGTTCTCTTCCTCTTTAAGTGTATCTTCGGAATCCCCCCTCCCCCTCGGCAGTTTGAAGACTACTATAATCACTCTCAGGAGTGTAGGACATGTTTTTCTAGCTGTTATAATTACTAATCATAGGTCTTTAGACATAGTTGATTGATACTAATAATACACCAACATAGCTGAATTATGTACGACTTATCTCCAATTTTATTGATGTCTTAGCACCTTGTTTCTCTCTATTAAAATTCACACATGGTAAAATGCAAAGTTTTGCATGGAAATGACACAGACCATTGTTTTTTTAATGACCTAAGCATGGTCTCATGCAGTTCTCAGCATTACAGGCCACACACATCGCTTGTCAATGTGTTTTACCAGTTGTGACCTGTTGAAAGCAGTCCCTAAATTGTCAACAATTTCCTGCTACATTTTATATTGCGCAATATTATTGCGCTCTGAAGGTTGTGCAATTATGTCAGTTCAGTGACCTCTGCTAATCTGTTTATTTTGAACAATGTTGTGCCACAAAGCTGAAATGGCATCAAAATCAGCCTTGAGAATATTGGCAGTATTCTGATGTTCGCCACCTTTATGATTTGTCCAATGGAAGGAAACTTGCAGTTTAACATCCCGTCGACAGCTTGGTCATTACAGATGGAGCTTACGCCTGGAGTGCCATCCCCGATTTGCCTGGTGTGATTTAGGGAAATCACGGAAAACCTAAATCTGGATGGCCGGAGGTGGATTTGAACCATCGTCCTTCCAAATGCGACTCCAGTGTCTTACCACTGCACCACCTTGCTTGATATTTGTCCAATGGAAGGAATATAGTAACCCACAAAAGAGAAAAGAGCAATTAGAACAATTTTAGTCGAAATACAGGGTTAGTCAAAAGTCACAGTACACACTTGTAAGAAGTCATTTCCTGCATATTCCGACCTCAAAATCACATTCTACTCGTCAAGACGAATCATTTGAATATAAACTCAATGGGGTATGGACATTTTTAATGATAATAATTATAATTTGATATGCAACTTACGAGATCATGGCGCAAGTGCAATAAGATAATCAAGGCTGATGTGTACTAATGAACAAACACACACTTCTTTTTCTAAAGTGAGGTAAGGCGACCGCGTGGCGGCGATGGTGACAATAGCAGATGGCTGGAAAAGCTCCTCACCCCAACTCCTTCGCCACAGGCGGTCTCCGGGCAAAACATCCAGTGTCTTCTTGGAGAAATCCGATCGCTTGAAATCCTTTTAAAAGCCAGACAATGCCAAGCTTAAAACAGCATGTATACGTGGAGCTTTTAGAATGCAGGTGGAACGAGAATTACAACTGGCACCACTGAGTCTGGGAGGAAATTCCCATATGAGACGTTAACTGACTCAATAGTAGTCGGCGAGCGTAGCACTTCTGTCATGGAGTGGATCCTTGTGAATCTCCAGTGCAGAGTACCAAAGATTGCATGTTGTTCAGAATAACTTTGGTGCTGACCGAGATACCTCATATCCAGTGTGAACATAGACAGACTGTTAACGTTTGCGAGTGCATTTTTGAGTGGCAACGCAGTGGGTTAGTCTGAGACTGATGTACCATGCCAATTTATAGCCAGACTAGCATTTATAGGTCGTTCTTGACTTCATCAAGACGCAGAGAAAGTGCGATAGGCAGTAGTTGGTCAAGACAGACAATGTTTAGTTTTGATTTAATCGAAGACACAGCTAGCAGCCGTCGGCCCAGTTACTGGAGTTGTGTGCAACCACTTTAGGCGCACTCAACCCACCCCAAACAGCAATAACTAATACATTTTTTTACCATTCGTAATATTTCTGAGATTGCGACAGTCTTGAACGTGAACTGACATGATTGAATTAATTTTAAAGGCAAGTAGACACGGTTCTCCAGCCATTCTACCAACTTTATTTTATTTTGAAATTGTTTATACGTTTCATATATCCTGTCAACCTATCCAGAACTTGGAAATTAATTTTTTTTCTCTTTTGAGTTTTTGTAAAAGTAAATAATACCAGAATTTTCAATCCATTTTTTATTTCAGTAACTAACGACACCACTTTAGTACCTGAACTGATCCTCAATAGTTGCATTTTGTTAATTTTAAGAGTTTTTCTTACAGGAGATGACATCTATGTCTATCTTTACATAAGTGAAGAAGTTTCACCGATTGTAGGTAGACAAGGAGCATCTTTCTGAGTTCTACGTGACATGCTGTTGATGTTTTCCTTGCAGGAGCCTCGTGTACAATTACGTCAGATCAGGCCGTTGCACGTTATCATTGGTTGGAAGAGTAGAATAAAAATATCAACAGCATAGATTTCATGCTAGACACTTTTGTTTCAAGAACTCTGCAGGAACTATGAAACCTGCTTATTTCGGTCAAGTATGGATAAGGTTTTTGTGGCAGGTATCAAACACAGGCGCCATCTTGAAATCTTTCATCGTGAATCTTAGTCGAATTATTATTTATTTATTTATTTTGTGAAGGGGGTCGTCTTATATCATCAGCATTTTCTCACAACCTCATTCCTGTAAACGTATTCGACATAGCAGTTATGGTTCAAAAGTTACAAGATCCCTCTATTGCACAATGAAGAATATTGTTCAGTGATGAAGCAAATTTTTTGTCAGTGTTAAAGTCAATTGTCACAACCAGTGGAGTGACCAGAATCCACACTGGATGGAATCTTCAAACATAGTTGATGTAAAGGTTATGGAGTGGTGTGGAGTGTGGGGTAACCATGTAATGGGATCAATTTTCATTGACCGGAACCTAAATGCTCAGAGCTACCTAGAAATGCTGTCCCTTAGTTCTAAATAAGTATGGCAACTTTCCCTCTTACTTCCAACTGGATGGGGCTTCGCCATACTACACAACAATTGTCAGTGGTTAAATGGACAATTTCCTGGTGACTGGATTGGCCGACGTGGAATTTAAGACTCGGTTAAAAAGGAAGAGAACAATGTGAACACCTCACTAAAGCCTCCCCTGATCTCACACCGCTTGACTTTTATCTGTGCTGCCACATAAAGCAAATCGTATATGAAGAGACCATAAGAAACACTTCTCTTGAGCAACTCATTGAAGGAGTCTGTGCCAGAATTTCTATGGAAATCCTGTGAGTACGTGCCAGTTGTATTCAGCGTCTTCAGACGTGCGTTGAGCAAGAGAGACAGCAAGTTGAATACATTAACCGCCTGTTCTCTATGAATAACTGTCCAGTCTGTACCTCTAAACAAAATGTGTTGTAACTTTTGAACCATAATTGCTACATCGAATCTGTTTATAGCAGTGTTTTTTCAACCTTCTCGTGTTCGCGATCCCCCTTCGAAATAAAAATACTCTCGCGAACCAATCTCCACTCTACCCTCGCCGTAGTGTAACAACTACGTGTGTGAAAAAACAGCAAATTTTCCATTTTCTTCTGTTGTAAAATACAGAGTACAGTATTCTACATTATAAGGTGAATTTTAAGTTTATTTTCCGGTTTGAAACATATTATCCTACTTTTACATTAATTTCGAGAGAAGAAATTTATTGCTTGACGAATGTTGCGCGTTGCAGGCAAGATTCGGAAGCGAATTATGCTCGTTAAGTCCCACTGTATTCCTAAATTTATCAAAATTCATTATTGCGTCTCGTTAATTTAGCTATCAGTTGGTTCATGAATACAACTCTCAGGATTTTCGTTTATTCATCATTAACATGGCGTATTTATTGTAAAAAAAAGTCCTATTCAAATCATAATTGATGATAACAGGGAATTATGTAATTGTAGCATAAAATGAATTTCACTTTTCTTATGTTATTTTGGTATTTTAGGAACTGGAGTGCATTCATTGGTCTGGTTGTTTTGTGGTGCCAATACCTCCAACTTTGACTGCAACCCCCCCCCTCCCCCCAAAATCAAGATGGCGTCCATGTTCGGTACACACCGTAAAATATGGACCACCTCACCCATACCTTACTAGAATATTCATTTTTCCAATTCCTGCAGAATTTTTCAAATAAAAGGGCTCACCCTGTAAGGGGAAATTTACTAGAAAACAGGTGAGCTTTAATTATTATGGTAAATAAATTAAATTAATTCTTGGAAATAACTGAAAATAATTAAGAGTGCATCGAAAAGTGGTCTGATGTTGAGTAGATAGTGGAGCCAACACTTTGTTACTTGAACTTTTTGTAAGGGTATGAAATTCTGTCACAACATTTAACATAAAAAAGTGGTTATGGTACAGGTCATTTTATAAACTACATGTATATAAATAAATATAACGCAAATGTAATCACATTTATAGGTGTAACCTTGTACATTTAACGAGCAATCATTCATCCTCATAGTTCAGAGAGTTATTAGGCTTTCTTCTTCTCGTGTCACTCACTAAATTTTCACGAGCCAGTTTTCCTCTCTTCTAAAATAAAATCTGGCTTCAGCACTCGCAAGCCGCGGCGGAATAGCCGTGCGCACTGGGGCGCCGTGCTGCGGTGCGTGCGGTCGTTCGCTGTGGAGGTTCGAGTCCTCCCTTGGGCGTGGGTGTTTGTGTTGGCCTTAGGTTAGTTTAACTTAGTTTAAGTAGTTTGTAAGTCTAGGGACTAATAACCAAGCAGTTAAGTCCCGTAGATTTACAAACATTTGAACATCCGCTATGTTTGCAAGTCTTAAGATTTTGACACTAATATCGTGCAATACCGATTCGTTGTCTGGAGCAACCATCAATATGGGGCACAATTTTATTGTCCAATATTACTGACCTTCTAGGGACCTCTTTAGCTGCCCAGTATGTATAAACTGTATACGATATCGCTGAAGATGGTCTTGGCCATGTTCCCAAAATTAGTCGGATAACAAAATAAAAACTAAGCACTATAAGTCAGGGTCACATATTTTGAATATCTGCAGACTGCAGAGCACCAAGATATTCTTACGAAACACAGTCAACAGTCCCTTACAGTTACGTCCAAGTGCACGCAATATCCTGATCAATGGCGAGTTCGACCAAGTGTACATGTGTCCGAGCGACTGGCTAGCTAATGCTAGGTCGCGCAGTCGATAGTGTTTCGTATTCGAGAAATTACGTGGTAGTGTTGTTTGGTCACGATCGCATAACGTGGCCTCAGGTAACACAGTCCTAGCAGTCGACGAATTATAAACGCGTAATTTCCTCAGTGCCTGAGGAACAGGCAAACATAGACACACTGATATGTTGTTACTTTCCTTCTTTGAAACTGAAAGCAGCTACTGTACTTCTATAACTGCTTCAAGGGCGTCGACCGGGGGTGTGTAACTCCCTTTCTTTCCCTTTTCCGTCACAGAGCCATAGCCACAAAATTGTGTTAAATGTTGAAATAGTATATGACATTTCAACTGTCAACAAATTACCGTTATTTTTGGATACTCACGTGAATGAATATCTTGTACATGAATTTGTACTCCATCTCTGATGAAAACACACGTCCCTGGCTAGGGTTGCTAGATTGGAAGAGTAAATATGTGAAAAGAAATTTCAAAGCGTCTGGATTATGGTTTTGTTACCGGAGGAATAAATATTATAAAATGTTACTTTTTTATTCTCAAAATCAGCAGGCTATACTGACACGTGATGACATTAAGTTCAAATGTGTGTAATATTAGATTTCCCCGTGTTCACCAGCTGGGATCCTTTAGTAGTATTAACGGATTAAAATTAAAACAGTTTGCCGCTACGTTAAACTCCGCAATTAAATCAAAGACCATACGATTTCACTCTTTGATACAAAATTCAAATGTTTGTAGAACTTATGGGACTAGACAACGGGGTCATCAGTCCCTAAGCTTACAAACTACTTATGAACTAGCTAAGACAAAGGACGGCACAAATATCCATGCCCGAGGGGGGATTCGAACCCCCGACCGTAGTGGCCGTGCGGACCGTGACTGGAGCGCCTCAGTCCCCTCGGCCACATTTTGTCGTTTGAGATATAGTAGTACTATGTAACATGTGCGTTTCGATCGACAGCGACGCGAATGAGAGTGAAAGGGTGTGATTACTTCCTTAGTTTCTAAGAAAATTTATAGAAAACTGTTTGTGGTCAAATTTTGTCTGGACTCTTGATATTGTCTACATCTACATCTCTACTCCTCAATCGACCTGACGGTGTGTGGCGCAGGGTACTTTGTGCATCATCGTCACTTGCTCCTTTTACAGACGTTTATGGTTCGCGGAATAAACGATTACAGGCATGCTTCTGTATGGGCTTCAGTCTGTCCAATTCTATCTTCCTGGTCTTTTCGCGAGATACACGTAGGAAGAAGCAAAATATTGTCTGACTCTTCTATAAACGTATGCTCTTAAACCTTGACAAATGCCAGTAAATGATACATCCCTCTTGCAGTGTCTGCCACTGCCGTATGGAATCTCGGGAGAATCCAGTCCAATCCCGACCCAGGAGTGCTGAGCTGAGAAACATTGACATGTTAGCACCAGCGAGTACAGAATAACATAAAGAGGCAATACCGCCTACATCAGCGTACAGGCAGTAAAGCACGGCAGCCAACCTGGATGGGTGTAGAACCTATTACTTTTATCAGTGGTGTATCCAGGGAGGGGGAAGGCTGTCGGGCTGCAGCCCCTCCCCCCCCCAGAACCTCCTCGAACCCCCGCAGACCATGCTGTAGCCCCCTTCACACCCTCCTCGAACCCTCCCCCCTCCAGACCATGCTGCAGCCCCCCAGAACCCCCTCTCGAACCCCCCAGTCCATGCTTAGAGAGAGAGAGAGAGGAAAGGGACCAATCCTTCCAATTTGAGCAAAGGCGCAATACCGTACGGCGACCTATTTTTTTTTTTTTTTCGTCAGCGAGAAAGTTGTAGATAAAGAAATGAAAATTTCTTTTTGTGGTGTCGCACAAGTCTGAAGTGCGCGCCACGTACTTACGCCGCGCGCCGCCATGCACGCACGGCGGGACGTTCTTACGACGTCAGCCACGAGCGCCCTCTGCTGCAGCTCCGCTCGTGGCCACCACTGGACTGCATCGTTCACTTGGGAATCAGATAGGCACCAGTTAAGACTTGGCTATCGGATAGGCACTAGGACTCATCAGTAGGCAGGCCTCTATGTAAACTATGTATCAGAATTCTGCAATCAAGAACTATATAAAAGTTAAGTATTACCAAGACTCCACGAAATACATATTTTGTTCTAATTTAGCCTATTGTTCTAGTTTCTACTGTCTCACTGGCTGGTCACCTCCGTACCTGCACACGCGTGCATCCTTTATTCCTGTGTCGGTCTCTTTCTACTCGGTCACCGACACCTAAGACAACCGGCGGAAACGAGACACAAAACTTTTTATTTAAACAACTATTTTATAGTTCCTCTAGTTTTCTCACAAATTTGGATACAATGGAGCGGTGGAACTTTTCAAATTCTACTGTTTACTTTCAACGAACTTGCCCACCAGCGAGCACAGATTCAGTTTCCCACTGATCTTGTACTTTGTGACCATTGGATACAATTTTCGGTATTAAATGATTATGACTTAACACATTTTATTTGTTTTATTACTAAATAGCTGAGCCGCCCCGGCTTTGCACGGGTAAACTACTTTAACTCGAGAACTGCAGAACGTCAGGGTGAGTTTCTTTCAGTTTCTTCGATATAATCCTGGGTTCAACGTAGGCTATATTAAATGCCAATTCGAAAATGAGAAATAAAAAAAATAACGTAGAATGGTTTACCAGTTCCGCATGACCTTTGTAGCGTAAACTATGGAACCTGCGCCAAAGTACATACTATAGAATTATACAACTCACAAGTCTAACTTTTACAGATCTCCCACAATCACGATATTCTTAGTCTTAAGCCATCTGGCGCCAGCGCTTTAGAAGAGAAAAATGATAAATGTGGTTTACTGGTAAAAGTTAGACACATGTACTTGTGTACTTTTTGTTTTGTTTTAGATGTTTGTGAGTTCTCCAAGTACATACTATGCACACTGGCCTAGCTCTTATAGTTTAGGCTTCAGAGCTGACTAAAGTGCAGACGCGGTGAACGATTCTAAGTTATCTTATTTTAGTTTTTTTTTTCATATATTCGTATTGACATTAAATGTAGCTTAAGATTATCCCAGGATTCTAAAGAAGAAATTAAAAGAAACCGCATGACGATACGTCAGTACTCCTCGAGTTATAAAAAGTTTAAAGGGACAGACAGAGGAAAAAATGTGCTTCTATTTTATATAATAGCAGGATTTGCTATCCCTAGCTGAAATTTGTAATTATTTATCGCAAAAATAGATTGTAAAAAAAGGAACGCCTTAAAATATATGAAGAAGGAATTAACAGACAACGAACTCAATAAACTAGCCTGTGCTCGCAGATTTGGCCACATGGCGCTCGGCCGCCGTGTTGGTTGGGTGTAGCGGTCTCAGCCGGCGTCATTTCACTGTCATTATGAGGCCTCTCTATGTTATTCTATGCTCGCTGGTTAGCACTGGACCTGCATTCATTCCAGTTTCATTATTTTTCTGTTTGCTGTGATTTTGGTCACTCCTGATATGTCGTGCATGTAGAGGTACCGGTAATACATTGTCTCCATTAATGCGATTTATTTTTGAGGTACCGTGATTGCCCACTGCTCATCGTGTTCTTCTGTTAGCTTCTACAACGCTCTTTAAGGACCTAATCAGTGTTATAAAAAATGTCACTGTTTCATTAGTTTTTCCCTCCGCTCACGGTTTCCGCCAGATTACCGAAGTAAAGCGCCGTCGGCCGTGGCCAGTACTTGGATGGGTAATCATCCGGGTACTCCACGCGCTGTTGACAATTTTCCCTTTGCCTTACGGCGGAGGGGACAGGCGCGGTGGTGCGGCAAAGTCCTTGATCACCAGTCTTTTCACCAATGTCCTGCATTAAATTCCAAATCGCTCACAGAGTAAGGGCATGGGACACTCTTGACAGAGATCCGACCGTCAGATGGGGACGTTTAGCTCGGCGGTCCCCTTGGTGCTTTTCAGAAATCAAATCAAATGTGTGTTAAGCTTATGGGACTTAACTACGGGGTCATCAGTCCCTAAACTTACAAACTACTTATGAACTACTTACTAACTAGGACGGCACAAATATCCATGCCCGAGGGGGGATTCGAACCCCCGACCGTAGTGGCCGTGCTGACCGTGACTGGAGCGCCTCAGTCACCTCGGCCACCGCGGCCGGCGGTGCTTTTCAGAGGAGCAGGCTATGTGCCGGCACCGGGTTTCATCCTCTCCCTTCTCCCATCATCTCCAACACGACACTACACTACATTACACACGCACACATTACAGTCACCTACACTTAACATAGACATTTCAGCAGAGGCGCCGACTTTTGAAAATCAGTGTGGGTGCTCTATATCACGGTTCATAAATGTTCGAAACCAACCCCCCTGAAAATCATGTTCATGCATTTTTGAATGAGCAATACTTGATAAAAGTAAACAGGCAGTTGTCTGGCCTTTTAAAGATAGAAGGAAGAAGGAGGAGGAAGAAAAGGAAAGCATGGTTGCATTAACGCACTACAATAAAGCGATGTAATTGGCCGAAGTGGATCTTTCGATATAACTAACACTCCAAAAATTCTGCACGACCAATGAAATAATTTTTCACTGTACACTAATCTAACACTTTTTGTGCGAAGCTATACTTTCGAACAAAAGCGTTTGGTAGAACACCGACACCAAGGTTTAAAAAAATCTTTGAAATATTTTGAGATTTTGAAGTCCGACATCAAATTTTTTGGTCAGTTCCAAGCAAGAGCTGTATACTTCGTCAAAACTTTAATTACTTCGAGATAACTTCATGACATCTCTGACAGTATTAATATAGTCCAATGTTTTTTTAAGCCTGAGAGAACAGCATTACAGTTTTCAACTGAATCTATAATTTTAGTACCAAGGGTAATGTAACGTTTCTGCTATGTTGTGCACTCCTAAAAATCAGTTGCCAACATAGAAACACGAAATATCTGATACCTAAAGTAAAACTTCATTACCGGACATGTGATATTTACATTTTCGCCTTCTGTTTGAAATTCTATTAACACTATTAGTAAAATACCTTTAAGAAATAGTACATTGATTTAAATATAACTTTGTCTGTCCTTTTACGTAATTTTCATTTTTTAATACTTTCGTAAATAATAGCTGCAAACACTAAAAATGCATTACACTTAGTTTCGGAAATTGCTGAACCTATATAGATACTAATTTGTATAAAAACAATAATGCTACATGTTATAAACTATTGCACAACATGATTTCATATATACCTATTGTTTAAATAAATTAGGGCAAACCATGTTTTATATATCACTAGATCCTAAATTAAATACTGATAATTGTTCATGCACTAAAATTAATAATCCGTTTGGTACTAAGAAACTATCTTCGAAATTAACAAAACTACGACAACCATATACAAATCCGTATTAATAAATAATTTGACCGCAAACTGAAACACATTAAAATACCATGTCATAATAATAGTACGCCTACACACTATTGGCAAAACAAATATGTGTGCATTTCGAAAACACACATAATGTAAATAATTTGACGACTGTAAACACTAGTCAAAAGGATGACGTTAAATTTGTGTACTACATTTAAATACAAATGTCATGAAACAAGTACATACATTGACATAAATAGTCAAAGCTTAAATGTAATGTTTTAATTCCTGTATTTTGGCATATTTAATGGAAAAGAATATTGTTTAATAGTGAATTACAAAACTTTGTCATCAATATTATTACGTGGTTATACAGAAAGATGTTGGAGAGAAACCATGTTTTATTCAGTTTGTGAGTGGCCAGAAACCTGTAAGCAGCTGTGTTGGCTTGCTGCTGCATTTCTTTATTGTGCAATGTTTAAGTGGAAATAAAATCGTTTCCATATCAACTAAGATGGATTTACTTTATGAAAATATCCCGTAAAACCAATTTCTTTAGTGAATGCCGAAGATAACTCACAACGCAATGGACTTCAGCCAGCATATAAGATAAGTTCAACTTCACCTACAGTGGAATGATTTCGTTATAGACTGAGAACTAATAAACATTTCCGTGATTCAGGAATATATTAGGGCTCAGTTTGAGTCATTCCGAAAAGAGGTGATGGACGTTAGAGTAGTGACAAAGGTAAATGAAAAACGATTAACTTTAGCATCAGCATCAGATTCTTCAAGATAAATTGTTCAAATGTTCAAATGTTTGTAGAGTCTATGGGACTTAACTACGGGGTCATCAGTCCCTAAACCTACAAACTACTTATGAACTACTTACAACTAAGGTCGGCACAAATATCCATGCCCGAGGAGGGATTCGAACCCCCGACCGTAGTGGCCGTGCTGTCAGTGACTGGAGCGCCTCAATCCCCTCGGCCACCGCGGCCGGCTAATAAATTGTGAAAGAACACAATTGAATGTCCATAAATACGTACACCTGAAAGGTCAAAAGGACCGACGTGCATCATGATGAATAAAGCTAGCATAGTGGCTAAAATACGGACACTCATTACTACTCGCTTGGGGACCCGCGTACAAAACTGATCATTTCTTTCATGTATGAAATACCGTCTCTCGCTAGGGTCACGTCTTGCATTGCTTCTTGAGTCATAAGGTAGGTTTTGATTTTTCCCGATTTTTTAAAAAAATAATACAATTTGATTTTCCATCTCAATTTTATATGGGTGCTCAGCACCCCCAAAAAATTCTTGGGGGGTGCACGAGCCCCGGAGCACCCACGGAGTCGGCGCCCCTGCATTTCAGCACACAGTTCTCACACTTCCCGAAGGAAAGGTGTCTGCGGTTGCGAAGTATAAGGAAAAACCTTTCCAATTAGTCGGCTGAACCTGCCCTTCGGGTTCTCCCAGTCATTCATGCCATACGACTTTACTTTTTACCGTGTGTTCTTCAGCTTCCAGTACGCAAGTACGTTATACACTGACAGATAACAATAGTCCACTCAGTCGAGGTACGGAAGACGTAGTAAACGAAAATAATGTCTTCATAATGTGTAACGGCACATTTACACTGAAGTTTGGAACATGTTTATCTTCTCAACATTATTTGCAACTTGTTCCCAGGCAATTTTAAATACATTGTTCGTTGTTCGTGTTGTGGTTGGCAGTCCATACAGTTTTATTGAAGAACAACTCGGTACACGGAAGCTACCAGCGTACAGAACGCGGCAAATGGTCGCCTGACCGCGAGAAAATTGCTGCAATGCGCGCAGGCAGCCCGGTGCTTTTCGGTCGTCAGTATGGCGGGAATAGCAAACGTTTAATTTCATTTATTTATTATTTAGAGTTTACTTTTCGTAACTCCAGCACTAAGGCAGATGTTCGATGATATTAACTACAGTTTTCTTATTAATTAAAAGTACAGTTTATTTACAAGATTTTATGTTTAGAAAGTGATGTCTTGTTGACTGCTTTAAACCAGCCAATCGCGTGGAGGCTTCTAGAACTAAGACGCATAGTAAGAGCTTGGTTTCGAGTGGTAGTCGGTGGCGGGCCTCTGGATAGGCGCCACTTACGTCGAGGTGCGGTTCTAAGTGATATAGCGGAAGTGTTATCCGCCTGATGTTATTTTCGTCGGTGAGCCTTAAGAACTCTGAGGAAGTGTATTTGCTTGTGAGGCCTTAAGCAAGCTATCGCTCTGGTGATTGTGAGAGAATACGACGAGATTGTTTTTGTGGTAGAGTTGCTTCAAATACTCAAATTTTCATAATTAGAGAATGTGCTCATTAGAATAACATTTAGAGACTGCGAGTTTATTGACAATATTTATGCATATGGCTCAAAGGTTACATGCCTCCATAACATCCTAGTCCATCCCTATTCCACCCCAAAAACCGAGCCCACTGCCACAGGGATCATATCTCTGTGGAAGACCCCACTGCAAAACGTGTCCAATCCACCCATCCAGAATTTCCTATTCCAGTCCTGTCACGAACTTGTCCTACCCAATCAGAGGCTGAGTCACCTGTGAAAACAACCATGTAATTTAACAACTGTGCTTCAATCACTGAGCAGCTTTCTATATTGGTATAATCAGTAACCAGTTGTCCATTAGGATGAATGACCACCACTAAACTGTGGTCAAAAATGAGGTAGCCCACCCTGTGGCACAGCATGCAGCGGACATATGCTTGATTTCAATCTAGTCCACCTGGTTCCTTCCACCCACCACCAGCTTTCCTGAACTGCACAGATGGAAGTTATTCTTACAGTACATTCTCCACCCAGCTAATACACACATGCTATGTAAGGCCGTGTTTTATCCATCCCCTCCACCACTACTCAACCTTCCTACATTCTCCTCCTCTATTTTACACCACAGATCTTGATTCGGAGTGCAGCAGCTGGAGACAATGATTATGAGTGTGTTGTGTGCCCATGTGATTAGTGATTACGTGAATTTTCTATATTCTGAAGAAGGCCATGGCCGATAGCTGAAGTGTTGTATGTGTGTGTCTTTTTGTTGTGCCTGTTGCAGTTCGTCGTTATGTCTTTGCGGTGAGTTGTTAACTATCCTCATTGTATGGTTTAATGAAGCAACTATGTCACTTAGTTATATGATGTACTCACCTTTTCTTCACCATCCATATGTAGTACCATATTTCAAAAGCGCAATCCTCTTCTTGTCTGAACTATTTATTGTACACATTTCACTCCCATATAAGGAAACACTTCAAATTCCCTCAATGAATCTTACATGACAGATAGCGCACAAGTACAAGTAATTATTTTGAGAGTGAGAGTACTTAGTGACTTCCAACAAATTTTAACAAAGTTTTATACGTTTACAAAAATGTTTCTACCAGTTCCTGCTTCCCCTCTTTCCACAAAATCATGGAAGGAAAAATTTATCACTTACTACTTATTGCTGTGCATATGGTAGAACTTCAGTGTAAGACATGCCTTGTTACTTTATTATTTCTTTAACAAAGCCTCTATTAGCAAGATGGTTTACAGACGGTACCAGTATTCACCTATCTTATATCAATGAATATAGCTGCAAAATTATTGTGTGTTATGCCACATGGTTCAAGAGATATGACTGAAGAACTAGCTTTCCCTTCTGAGTAAAGCAGTCGAGGAATAACGTTCTGAACAGCACTGTAAAGCATTTCCGGAATTATGGTGAGGCATTGGCGTCGGTTGTTGTCTTTCAGCATCCCTAGTGATGTCGGTCGATCACGATACACTTGCGACTTCAGGTAACCCCAAAACCAATAATCGCACGGACTGAGGTCTGGGGACCTGGGAGGCCAAGCATGACTAAAATGGCGGCTGAGCACACAATCATCTCCAAACGACGCGCGCAAGAGATCTTTCACGCCTCTAGCAATACGGGGTGGAGCGCCATCCTGCATAAAAATCGTACGTTCCAGCAGGTGTGTATCAGCCAGGCTGGGTATGATGAGTTTCTGTATCTTATCGGCGTACATCTCATCAGTCACAGTAGTAGTTACTTAACCAGAATCACGCAATTTCTCGAAGGAAAATGGCCCGATAACGGTAGATGTGGTAAATCCAACCCATACCGTGACTTTCTCGTTGTGCAATGGAGTTTCCACGACAGTTCTACGATTTTCGGTAGCCCAAATTCTGCAGTTGTGGGCATTGTCATGCCTTCGGAGAGTGAATTGAGCTTCGTCGGTCCACGTTACTCAACCAATCGTCATCTTCCGCCATCTTTTGAAACGCCCACACCGCAAATGCCCTCCGCTTCCCTTCAGATGGAGTACAAATAATCCTATATTGATCTAGCATTTGACAATGCAAGTACTTCAGTATCTTCCTACCTAGTAAACTTGACATGATACTAATGGATTAACATCCTGTACTAATTTTTTTTATGCTTCCTTCTGAGCACCATACTATCAATCAGCTCTCTATCTATGCATACACTCTTCCAGCATTTTCTTTCAATTGGAACAGTAGTGCGCCCACACAGAGGTGGCAGCTGCCAACAGCGACAACTATCCAGAGCAGAGGCAGGCAGCAAGAAGTTCCCCTACACAGGTGATGGTGGATGAGTGGCTGCAAGTATTGGACAGGAACCAGAGACCTCAAGGGTGGAAGAAGACCCTCCAGCTGATGCATCTGTTGGAGGAAGCCCACAATAATGGATTTGACAGTGCCACAGCTAGCAGTAGCAGAGTGTGAAGCCGGTGTACGGCAGTCTTGAAGACTGGTACACTCATTGACTGACAGAGCTACCTACTCAAAAATGGTGGAAGGCATACTATGTTACCTTTGACAAAAAATGAGGGCTCTTTATTCTAACTAGGTATGTATTTGTTGTGCCACTGCACTGGTTCTGGTCATGTAAGCCACAAGAAGTTGTGGTGACCACTTGCCCGCCAAATCAATTGGACAATGTGTAAGATATCTTTACAGCCGTCATCTTTGGGACAACCACCCTGCCAACCAAGCACCTGTATGTGTATTCTTCTGCCAACCACATGCTCTGCCAACGAGGTGCAGTTGTTTCTAATAACTTTGCCGGTGCTAGAGGACTTGGACTTGCCTCTCACGGCATTCACCACAGTTCATGTACCAACTGCCCAATCAATTATGGACAATTTTTGTGTGTCATGAATGCACCTCTTTCTACCTGAGCAGCCAACTTGTACCATTCTAGCGTGTCGGCCAATTTGTGCAGTCTACACCACTGAGCGTTTTCAGTGACTCCAAACAGATCTGATCGCTCTGTCAGTGGTGATGTGAACTTTACCAATTCTCAAAGTGCTTGTATGTCCTTTGTGATTCCCACATCATGCGATGCATCTGCCACATTGCTTGCTCAACAATCACTTCCATTGTTACACACTGTTGACACACAGCAAGTTGGCAACTCCACCATCACTGATGTTCCAGAGGCACCTCCGCCGCCACCACCTGGGTGCCTTCCTAAGCTGCCACTTTTCTCCTTCGAGGCTCCCACACTGTGTTTGCTTTTGCTGAACAAATACTTGACCATTACTCACTCGATGACTCAGCTCGTTACTTGTGCACCATCACACACTTTCATGAACACATCGATTTGATCTGCGACCTTGTGACTTCTCCTTCAGTGACTTACCAGTAAGTCATTGTCAAACAAACAATCCTCAAGAGGGTTAGCTGCATGCCAGAAGATACTAACACATTACCCATGAGGAATTTTTGGGAGACAAAAAGCCGTCACAGCTCTGGCGTCTTCTTGTCAACGAGCATGACTCCCGCTTGCAGTCCAGACCGCCCTTACTTATAACATTCTGCAGATTCCGAGCGAGCATATACCCATTGCCAATAGGGTTTACGATGCCTATCTACGTGAAACACATGAGCGGCAATCTTCATCCAAGATGCAATCTTGCCAGCACAGATCCAGTGCTGGGCAGGGCCGCTTGCACATCAAACAATCTGCTGGGAAGAAACTGGGTATCCACGTTCCCCCGCATGCAGACCGGGTATCAGTTTCGCCATCTCCACTGTGCCCACCAGCACTACCTGCAAGCAACTTCTTCGACACTGAGGATGGCCTGCTAGCGCTCATTTGCTTCCCCCTAGAGCAAGCTCTGTTTTACACCTTCTGCTACTTCCACAGTCGGTTTGGTGACACAGCAAAGAAATGCCATTCTTTGTGTCACTACCCAAACCCCAAGTGCAGGATGGTTTAAGCACTGCCTCTTGCTTGGATACTCATGGGTGCCTAAATGTATTTCATTCCGTTAGTGATTTTTCTCCGGCGTGTGGTCGTTTGTAAATATGTGACTGTGCTTAAAAAGTTCTTTTCCTGATTGACACTGGTGCTGATGTATCACTCTTACCGCCTTCAGTGGCTACCGGTCCTCTCCGTCCCACAGTGCGGTCAATGCCACTATGCTGCTGTGTGCTGGTTCAATGGCTTTTACTGTTTGCTTGTCACGGAAGTGTAAACTCTCATGGAACATTTTGTGCCGGTACCTATTTTAGTCACAGTCTTCTTAACTGATCAGAAACTTTCTCTGGATATTGTGTGACGTTCGGTGTTTTACGACCCCACAAACACTTTGACTCTTGCCCTGCTAATACACCGATCATTCGCGAGTGTTGCCAGTCTATCTAAAAGTTCTATGCTATTTTTCCAAATTATGTCGTGAACATGAACGAGTGATCAAACTGTGCCAAGAAAACGAAGACATTGTTCATGAGTACTTTAAAACCACTAGACAATCCAAAACACTCTCGTCGAAGTTGTTCAGTGAACATAAATGTGTGCTCCTTCTGTGCCACGAAAACGAGGACATAGCCCCTGCCGCATCACAAATGGTGTCCACTCTGCATCTACTTTCGTCTATGCAGCCATGTTGCTCTCTTTGCCTTCGCTCGTCAGTTTTCATGGTTTTCCCCCTCTCCTCTTTCCCTGTCCCCGTACTTTGAATTCATCGTACTCGTCCCCCCCCCCTCTCACTACAGACATCTCTCCATCATCCTCCGCCACCAAGCTGTTTTGATCCTCCGACCATCTTCTTCTGCTTCCTCACCCCCCCCCCTCTGCCAATGAGTGGCAGCTCCTCTGTCACTTACCACTTCCTGCCACCATCCTGCCACCGGGCCTATGGCCCGGCGCACACTTGACGCAGCAGAGGCGGAGAGGCAGAGGCGAGGCCTCCGTCCTTCTGTAACGCATGCTTTCTAATCGGGCAGCGCACACTTAACGCAGCCGAGGCGGAGGGCAGGCGTTTCCTCGGTCATGCCTGCCTGTCCGGTTGTCCGAGGCGCACAGTTTTCCTGCGCCTCTGTTTCACCTGTGTCGCAAAGTGAAATTTCAAGTCATCCGATATGCTTCGAAAAAAAATGTTTTATGTAGACGAATATAAGCTTCATCCTTCTCTATATTTACTTTCTTTTTAACACTTTTACTTTCTGCGTAAAAAAAATTAAAAATACTATTTTCCCATTTGTGCGTGTTTTGCGCTAACGCAGCTTCCACAATCGATTTTGCAGAAACTACTCACTTGAAAAAAATTATTTTTCTGTATCATATAGGCAAAAGCCACCGCATGACGTTGGGGAGGTTTTCTTTTCGTTATTGTACATAGTTATTGTTATAATAAAAAATAAATTACAACGCCGCGCATATTTTGAAGAGTTTGCAGTGAAAAAAGTAGTCGCTGGCTAGTTTGCGTTTGGTGCGTTTTACACCATACATTACTGCGAACGAAATGTAGCTAACATATCGAAATGGTTTTTAACGGTTGAAGGAGAGCTATATCTCTTTCGATTCTCGAGAAAATACGTGAGATACACGTTTGACGCGCCGCGGTCGGCAGCTACACGGCACACGCGCGGCTGTTGCCGCCTGCTGTGCCGAGTGCAGAGCTGCCTCGTGTCTCTCTTCTTCGTACGCTGCCGATACAGACCCAAGCAGGAAACGAACAACTTACTGAAATAGAAAGACACCGAGATTCATAAACCGAAGGTGCTGATTGTGTATTTTTACGGTCTATAGTCGCTGGTTTCAGTAAACTTTGTGGCAACCATGAAAGCACCATATAAGCTAAAATTCCCGTTACTACTGAATAATGAGTTCGGCGAAACCAGAAGGGACGTGCAACGAACTTTTTTTTTTACTGTCAGGGACTTTCTTCAATTTCTTGAAACACAATGTCCACCCCTTCGTGGAGCTTCAGCTCACTTCTAAACCATAGATGATGCTAGAAACGTCTCTCGTCAGTATTTCTCAACCTAAATTCTATACTACATTCAGAAATTCAACATTTGCAAAAGTATTAGCATTAGCTTCACTAATTGCTAATAAATATAATGGCTGCTGATGGTAATTATCATTAGAAATGATGACAGAGACAAAATAGGAATGCAATGTAATAAAATACTGCATGTCATGCATAGCTGCCGTCATAGAAGAAGGAAAAAAGCAAACGTCAGTATCATGGAGCATGGAAGAGCTACAAATAAAGACCTAAGTAATGAAACACTTTGCGTGCAAATGCATTTAAACAAGGAAACTATGATTTGCAAAATTTTTCATATCGTTATATCTTTCAATCTAAGACATATGAAAAGCATACCAGGTGTCACCGAGAAGAAAAGTGTTTCTGATCATATAAACTGCGCCACAATCATGATTAAATATGTCAGTTGGAAAAAGGTTCTTTCAATTATTTGCTGTGACACTTGTTTCACTGAATTATAAAAGAAATGAAAGAAAAATAAATCTGACTTTAATTAAATTCCTAAAGCATATCCCTAATTTTTCTGTAGCGGGTATGACGTGTCACACACTATTTTTCTTCTCTTTTAAGTCCTTCTTACTCAGCATGTGACCCTCTTTGAACTGTCGTCTGTTTAGTCGGAATAGCTCAAGAGCTTAAAATGAGCTTCCATGGATCAGAGAAGTTCAGCATGTATTCGTCACTTTTGCCTGTTGCTCAACAGACCTTGCAGTGCTCTTATACTCTATCAGAATACACACACACACACACACACACACACACACACACACAAACTAAATTAACTGAGTTTTGAAGGAGATCCAGGAATTAAATCTGATTGCATGGAGAGGTTTGCAGTGGACATGCAGCACGGGCTGTTGCAAGCTGCGCTGCCCTCTGCCTGCGCTGCGTCAAGTGTGTGCTGACCAGCAGAGGCCCTGCACCTCGCCTCCGCCTCTGCTGCGTCAAGTGTGTGCCGGGCCTAACACATGCTACCTGAGCCTTTCTGCTTCCATCCACCGAGGTGCTCAGCATCTCACCTGAGGGCTCTGCCGACCTGAATACACGCCCAGCCCACACTGATCAACTCCCTCAGCATCTCGACAACTTCATCGTCAGCGCACCTCCAACTCATTGCTGCCCATGCACTTCAATGCCATCAGACGTGTCGAGTTATCTGTCACTCAGCTGCCTACACTGCCGCCACCAGATGCCTTGGTTCCTCCCCCCCCCTCCCACCCCACCTCATGATGTGCTCTCCACTGTCGAGTGGGGAGGGGTGTGTGGCGACTGCTGAATCGATTGAACAACGTGTAACATATCTTTACAGTAGGCATCTTTGGGGCAACAGCTTCTCTGCACCACCTGCCAGCCATATTATGTATCAGTTCTTGTGTAGCCTTTGTTCTGTTAGAAAAATATTGAGCCTTAGTAGTATTATTAAGATTTGTTTAAATTGAAAAAATAATTTTTTAATATGGATAAATTCACTTAGAAAAACTATTGATGCAGCCAGTGAATCTTGGTCTATTTGAAAAGGGAATATGTGAATGTTACTCCAGTTACAAAACTGGTACCACCTCAAATTGTGACAATTGCAGGACTCTGTCAATACTTACAATGCTGTTAAAAGTAACTGAATAAATGAATTGTTAATTACTCTGAAGAAAACTATGTCTTTTGTGATAGTCTGGTTTCAGAGGAATCTACCAATAAAGCAACTGTGTCACGTCTAGCTCAGTGGATTGACTAAAACATATTAGTGATACATAACAGGCTTCTCGATTTTCCCAAAATGTGTGATATTATGTCTAATGAGATGTTATTAATAAACTGTAGTCCTAGGACCTCACAGGATGTTTTATTAAAATTTTATTGAAGTCTTCAAATGCTGAATGTAGTGGTAATGTGGACTATATTTGATATCTGTAGTGTTTCTAATGTGATGTAAAATGTTCTACATTCTCATTTCTCTATGTTCACAGAAAAATTACATTAGTAAAAGTGATGGGCTAAACTGTTACATATTCTTCCTAATGGTTTTAAGGGAAGTTAACAGAAAGCTGCCATCAATGGCACAGAGCCTGGATGCTTTAACCACTACATGTGAGCATTCCTAACAGTTTAGTATGGTGATCACTCGTATTTGGCATTAATTATATTGACTTACGGCATAACAAACTGGGACCAGTGACTTGTAAATATTTGATGATGATTCAGAAGTCTGTGTAACAAAATTTTTGATGTATCTAATAGAGTGGACGTTGACAACGTAGAAACTTGTTATAAAGCAAAATCACTCTTTATCAATTAAGGAAATGTAAAAGGATGTACACATTGTGTCAATTCATAGCACATAATTAAGGAAAATCCAAGCTGGAAAGTCAGTAATTTGAGGAAAGGTTCCAACTCAGTGTGAAGATGATTGGTAAGCTGCAGACAGGCATACAGAAAAGACAGTCACATTCACAGAACTTACATTTTGAGACATATCCTTCATTAGAAGGAAACATATATAAACAAATCCATGTTGCAGCCATGAGCACCCTTATTGCATCCTCACATGCTAACCTGTTCATGGACTCAAGAGGAAACTATCCTGGCCTCCCTTCAAAAACCTAAAACCCCTCGTCTGGTTCCAATTTATTGATGGTATTTCCAAGATAACGGACTCTAGAACACGGCATCACTCTCCTCCTTCCTACCCTTCAACTCCCTCTCTCTTTCTCTCTCTCTCTCTCTCTCTCTCTCTCACACACACACACACTATATATATATATATATATATATATATATATATATATATATCCCATCTGTTCAACTGGTCCTCCTCAGCATGGCGTGGCACCTTTGTGGACGTCAACCTCCACTTCACTGATGGTTTCATCCTCACTGCTGTCCACAATAAACTCACCAACATGCATTTTGACAGCTACCATCCATTTCATACCAAAAAATCCCTCTAACACAGCCTTGGCACCCATTGACAGTGTGTTTAAGAAGACCTCTTTCACCCAACAGTCTTCATAGACAGGTACTATCCCTCAGACCTAGTTCACAAACTAATTTCCTGGGCCAAATCTCCATATATTTCCAATCTTATCTCTGCCTCCCTAACCAGCCACAACGGAGCAACCCCCAAATCACCCAATACCATTCTGGACTGAAAAAACTGAACCACATTCTTTGTCAAGGCGTTGATAATCTAATATCATACCATGAAATGAGAAGAAACCACCCTAGATTCTTCCCACTGGTTCTAAAATGGTGTTCTGATTTCTGAAAAACCTCCAAATCATCGTAGTCCACCTCTATGTCACTCCCAATCCCTTACCAGACGAATCATATCCCTGTGGAAAATTTCAATGCAAGACATGTCTAATTTACTCACCCAGCACTTCCTACTCCAGATGTGTCGCAGGCTGTCCTTCCCCATAAGAGGCCATACTGCCTTTGAAAGCAGCCATGTGAGGTGCCAACTCTGCTGGAATACTTGCACACCTTTTTATATTGGCGTGACTACGAACCAACTGTACGTCAGAAAGTAATAGCCATTGTTAAAATGTGGCCAAGAGCAGAGTGGACCACTCTGTAGCAGCTAAGCATACCACATTCGATTTCAATGGCTGGGACATGTCAACCCTCACTTCCACCACCAGCTCTTCTGAACTGCACAGATGCAAGCTATTCTTACAACACATTCTACAGTCTCACAACTACCCTACCCTCATCTCCTCCCAATGAATACCCCTTCCCACTGCATGCTGCCTTTTTCCTCTTCTCTGCACCTTCCCTTTTTATTCCCGCTCCCCTTCCATACAGTCCAGTGTAACGTTTCTGCTATGTTGCGTGCTCCTTACAATTTCATTGCCAACATTACAGATAGAAACATGAGAAATCTTAAATAAAACTTTGCCACTGCACATGTAAAATATCACATTTTCGTGTTCAGTTTAAAATACTATTAACACTATTAGTAAAACACTTTTAAGAAATAGCATGTTGATTTAAACATAATTTTGGCTGTGTTTTTACGTAACTTTCAACTTTGATACTTCCGTAAATAATAACTACAAACACTACAAATGCATTACGCATGGATATGGAATATGCTGAGCCTATAAAGATACACATTTGAATAAAAGAAACACTACTACATATAACATGTTAGAAGTATTGCGCAACATTGTTACATATTTACCTTTTGTTTAAATAAATTAGGGCAGACCATGTTTTATATATCAGTGGATCTTAAATGAAATACTGATCACAAACTAGATTTATTAATCCATTTGGTACTAAGAAATTATTGTCAAAATAAACAAAACTACTACGACATTATACAAATAGGTATTTATAAATAGACGACAAATTGAAAACCATTAAAATTACGTGTCTCAGTAACAGTAAACCTACACAATATTGTCGAAACAGATAAGAGTGCACAGGGCTGCCCAAAACGGGCGGGGGGGGGGCAACTCCGACAAATGTGGGGGGCCCGTGAAGAAAATTTATATCTCTATATGGATATAAATTGTTTCCTCCTTTTTAAAAAAAAAAAAAAAAAAAAAAAAAAAAAAAAAAAAAAAAAAAAAAAAAAAAAAAGAGAGAGAGAGAGAGAGAGAGATTTACATTTTTGCCTTACTGTCTGTGCTGAGCGATCGTACAAGCACGTACGATCAATGTTGCTAGGGATGCTTTGCGCCATGCTGCACAAAATCAAGAAAGAAGGGTTCGGTGCATGGTGCGGCCAGTGTGGACATCAAGCAGTGCCGCTCCGAGCAAGCACAAACTAACTTTGTGCAGTGTCGGAACACCAAAGGAAATGGTTCGTTTGTGCGCACTCTGTTTCCATCTTCAGTGACGCGCGCATTGGAACTCTGCTGTGCATCTATGAACACTTTGCTTCATCCTACACTTCTATGTTCCGTGGCACGTCCGGTGTGGATGCGGCTTATTACTGCTGACAATCTATGCATGCTTACACTGATTTTTCTATAGATGAAATACATTCGACCATTGAGTAACCGACTTTGTTTACAAGAATAGCGCTTATTCCATTGATAAGGCCGGTATTACACTACCGGTATCAAATTTATTGGACAAAGAAATTAGATTAAATATTGATCCTATTTATTTGACAAAAATCTTTGACATGACGCCGAAAGAGGGTATTACACTATCATCCAATATTTGATCGAAGTTTCTACAGAATGGCTTACAGTAACTTATTGTTATGTTCGGCAGGTGCGTGTTTACAAGAAAATAAAGAATGAAATAAAAATTGTAAATTTACTAGACGTCATAGAAATCATTGAGAGATAATAAACATACAAGAAAATTTGTAACAGGAACTGCGAGTCGAGGACGTAAAGGCCTACAGTCGTATTAAAATTATATGCGAATGGGCGATATAGTAGACATTTAAATGTGGTATATGATAATGAAACAGGTTTTTCTGTTCCTCATATTACAAAGCAGAAAATTCACCTCAGGAAAGCTATATACTCAAAAGACTGAGCTAACTTTAGGCTCCGATTTCTTGCAACAGCAGAAAGCTACTTTAGTTTACAGCTGGCAGTAAAATACTGCAGCGCACATTGATGAAACTAATATTCCAGTTTACAGTTGGCACTCAGATACTCTAGTGTGTATTGACAAAAATAAAATGCAATGTGTAAAGCACTTAAAGAGGACTTATAATGTGTATACTGTTTGGTACAGTATATTGTCATCAGGAAAATCTTTATTTAGGTATTTATTTTGAAAATGTATTCTTTCACCAGCTACACATTTGATGCAAATTTACGACGCAAATTTAGAATACAACCTCGGTACACCAAATGTTCAAATGTTTGTAAAGCTTATGGGACTTAACTACGGGGTCATCCGTCCCTAGTCGGTACATCCAGAGGCAGATGTGGACGTCTATGACAGAATGTGTAACATATCCCAGCTACCCAATCAACACACAATTTATTTCTTGCATCGTATTCCAGTTGTAAATTACTGAGCACCTCATCTTCGTCATACATTTCTATCAATTATGTAGCCAACAAACACGCCCCGAAAACTTGGCAGCCATCACCCATGTCTTTCATTACAGAATACAACCGTAAAACGGCTGCAGTGATGCTAGCGCTCCAAGCAGTCACATTTCTTACTGCAGAAAACAAACGACGCATACTTTCTTTGATCAAAGCTATAATAAGGCCAGGCGCTAGATTTGATCAAAGAAATTGAACGAAAGGCGAGATTGGATATAAGTGTCCTATTACACTAGGTCCAATATATTGGACAAATCATCTTTGTCCAATAAATTGGATAGTGTAATACCGGCCTAATAGATGACACAGGGTGTATACGCACCGGGAGATCCAGGAAAAACCCGGGAATATTTTCATTCGGGAGAAATCCTGGAATTACCCGGGAATTTTTTAGAATTCCGGGAATTTTTCATTGTTTGCGTTGTCAGTTAATGTTTTTTGTAATTTTGTCTGGTAAGAACTTTATTTTGGCCCGCCACTGCGGAACACTACTGCAGCAATAAAACATAAACAAGGGAATGACACGAAAATAAAAATTCAGTTTGGAAAAAGGCGCGAATTACAACAACAAAACACCGTGCGCATAGCCTATAATCGACTACCGAAAGCAGAATGTGTCAAGGCGTCCGGACGAAGAGTTTGCGATACTTCAAAACAATCTGTTGTCGATGAGCGTACAGTCACGCACATTTTCAAGGAGCCCATATGAGTTCTTGCCATAGACCATAGATAGTATAGACTGCGCGTGACGTCATAACACTGAAACCAACATCTAAACCACGTGACTCGGGGCAAGAAGCGGAGTTTTTACTGTGTAAGAGTGCGACGCTTTACTGTTGAACTTCGTTTTCTTTTATTGTTTGTGTGGTATTTTCACTTGTAGTTACTCTGCTACAATGGTGAGATCCTGTTCTGCGTTCGGTTGCACCGAAAGATTCGTAAAAGGAAGCAATATATCTTTTCACAGGTAGAGTTTTAATGCTACAAATCGCTTTGTGGATACATTTTGTAAGATGAATTCAGTATATTTACAATCAAAAGCAATGGGCTATATTGTTCCAAAGCAGATACAAATGCTTTTCTCAGTATATTTTACTTTTGTAAATGTCATGAAGTGAATTATGAAGGTCCCTATACTGTAAGTCTAACTGGGATTGTTCAGTAAAAATAAGTGATGAATTTCAGTAAGAAATTCCATGGTCTTTGTTTTTTCTCGTATTTCCTGAATTGTTTCTACATAATCACAAAATCGATTACAGTTTTCCAAAAGATGAAGGGCGGAGAAAAGTTTGGACCCTTGATTTGAAAAGGGAGAATTTCAAGCCCAACGAACACACAATGTTGTGCAGCAAACATTTTTCGCCTGAATGTTTTGATACCGAGGCTTTTGGTTTCGGAAAGAAACTAAAGCCAGATGCTGTACCAACAATTTTCGATTTTCCTCCGCACTTACTACCTAGAGGACGGAAGAGGAAACCACCAGCTCTGAGGGACATGCAAGAAGCGTCATCATCTTCCGAAAATGTGTAAGATGAATTTTATTTTTACCTAATAGTTATCTGTATGACATTAAATTTGTTATGGACAATTCGAATCACTTAAACATAACATTTAAATTTAAGCTGGTATCGTAAAATTAGATTTGTTAGGTTTGAGAGGTCATAATGTAAGATTTTTTTTCCACCATTTAAACTCATTGTTTATTTTGAAATATGACAAGTGAATTTAAACCACTATTGTAAAATGTGCTCTACACAAGACACTTCAGAACATCAAATTAACAATGCTGATAGTGGCCTGTCTTTATACATTTTTCTGTACATTAATATCTAGTTATTAAAGCTATTAACAAAACAGTTATGTGGTAGTTTAAAAGTACATGCAAAGGGTAATATCATCCTTTGCATATATAGCCTACTCTTCACTATAAAATTCATTCTCTCTAATAATACTTTAGAGGTTTTCTCGATGCTTTTTCACTTCACTCTTCTGTATAGGAATAAAACAAACATGCCTTTGCAGTTGTACAAGTATGTATTGAGGACCTTTGTGTGTGTGGCACTGAACTCAGCAGGCCTTAATTTTTTACGATGTTAATGAATATCTGCATTTTGTTTTCTAATAATGTAGGCCTATTGCCATTTATTTCTGAAACTGATTTCTCCCTTCATGTACATACTTTAGAACACACTATTTTTTATTGTGGAAGTCAGTTTTGTATCACTGTTTGTTTTATTTAAGATAACACTGTCTTTTTCAATACATTAATTCTTTTAATATTATTACTCTTGGGGTTTGCCCAGTACAGTAGTTTCCTTCTGTAAATGTTTTTTAAAAAGTGTGTGGTATACTGCAGACCTAAGCCTACATACTAGTTTATCATAATGTGCAACATGTTTCATTATAAGTAGCTATATGACAATAGCTCCAAGTATCAAAATATTGTTGAATTAGTGTACAAATCAGTCCAAAAATTGTCAACATATTGCTTTTCTTAGTCCCATCACAGATGAACAGCAGCTGAAACGGCCAAAAACATTCAGGAAGTCATATATAGGAGATTATAAAACAGAAGCAGTGGCATTGTCACCCAGTAAAGCAACAAATTTTATTGAAGTTGCTCAAAATAGACTTGCAGATACAAGAAAGAAGTTACGTTTGGAAAGGCAGAAATGCCGTCGTTTATTGAAAAAAGTTACTACTGCTGAAGCACTGCTGTCAGAATTAAAAGAGAGGCAGTTGATTACTGAAAGTACATCTGACATATTACAGGTACGACAATGTTTCTATTTTTTCATATAATTACAGCTGTATAGTGCTTCGACGTGAAGAACTCTGTAGAATAAAACAATAGTACAAATGTGATAACTTGTTTTGGTGTAATACATTTATTCTTTTAAACGGAAGAGTGTTGGAGTAAAAGAGCAGTAATATACACTTTACGTAAATTAAAGTAGAAAATACTGGAACCAAGCTGAAGTTATATTTTGATTAGAATTGCTTTAATTCAGATCTTACTACAAATAAGTTGTCAGTTTGTGTGTGTGTGTGTGTGTGTGTGTGTGTGTGTGTGTGTGTACGCACAGATGTTATTAAAGTATTGATAAATGTTTTACTTTCTGTTTGTAGAATCTTCTCCCACCTGTTGTGGTCGAGTTGTTGAGGAGTTTTAAAGGAGAGCATGGGAAGGAGTACCCTGAAGAGCTTCGCAAGTTTGCCCTTACATTGAACTTTTTTTCTAGCCGGGCATATGATTATGTAAGAGAGGTTTTCAATAATTACTTACCACATCCCAGTACATTGCGTAAATGGTACCAAGGGGTAAGTGGAAAACCAGGATTCAGTGCTGAAGCAAAAGCTGCACTTATTCAAAAATCATGTCATATGGCAGCTGTGGGCAAAAAAGTTGTCGTATCTCTGATGGTGGACGAAATGGCCATTCGAAAACATATTGAATTTGATGGTAAAAGGTTTATTGGGTATGTGGATTGTGGCACTGAAATGTTGTGTGAAAATTTACCTGAGGCAAAAGATGCCTTGGTGTTCATGGTGGTGGCACTGAATGACAATTGGAAAATTCCAGTGGGTTACTTCTTGACTAATGGTTTATGTGGTAGTGAGAGGGCTAATTTAATTCTATCTTGTCTGGATTTTTTGCAACAAATAGACATTAATGTACTTTCTGTAACATTTGATGGTGCTGCTGCAAATATGTCAATGGCTCGTTACTTGGGAGCGGAACTTACTGCTGACAACATGAAGCCATGGTTTATAAATCCAGCAACAGGTCTGAAAGTACACATTCTGTTAGATGCCTGTCACATGCTAAAGCTTATCCGAAACTGTCTTGCCACAAAGGGGACACTCTTCGGTAAAGATGGTCCAATAAAATGGAGTTACTTTGTGGAGCTCCAAAAATTACAGGCTCAGGAAGGACTGCATTTGGGGACAAAATTAACGAAACGCCATATTAATTGGCATAAAGAGCCCATGAAGGTAAAACTTGCCGCACAGACATTGAGTCAAAGTGTAGCCAGTGCCTTTACATACTGCGAAAACGTTTTGGGTTTACCTCAGTTTCAGGGTTGTGATGAAACAGTGAAATTTGTGAGGTTAGTAGATAATGTATTTGATATATTAAACAGTAGGAATCGATTTTCAAAGGGGTTCAAAAGACCCTTGGAGCAGACTACATACAATAATGTATGCCAGTATGTAAAGGAGGCTACAGCTTGGCTCTTTGCACTAAAAGAATCAGCCAGTGGAACATTATTAGTGTATTCTTCAAGAAGAGTTGGATTTATAGGCATGATTGCAAGTCTGCATTCAAGCTTAGCCATCTATGAGGACATACAAAATAGATTTGCACCACAAATGTCTTTCTTGCTAACACACAAACTAAGTCAAGACCACTTGGAAGTTTTCTTCAGTGCAGTGAGAAGTCGTGGGGGGGCCAATAATAATCCCACAGCCCGACAGTTTGAAGCTGCTTTTAAGAGACTTTTGGTACATATTCAAATTGGTGCACCAACTAGTGCAAATTGTTCAGCTATTGATTCGACAACAATTCTTAGTGTAATGTCAAGCGGTAATAAAGAAGACCTTGATCATGAATTGCCACCTGTTCCGCAGGTTGCATTTATTAATCATGACCATGATATATACCAAATCCAGCTTCACTTACTTTGTATGTACATGATGTTGTGCAATATATAGCTGGATTTGTCACCAAGAAACTTCTGAAAAAAGTGAAGTGCCAGTTTTGCCAAATGGCACTGTGTTCAAATGTTTCAAGTTCTGGGATCTTGAAAGTCAAGAACAGAGGCGGCTTGACAATTCCATCGAATGATGTTGTTTATCTTTGCAAGATGGGTGAGAAAATATTACGGCAAACACAACTTTTAAATGTGAAAAATTTATTGAACAGATTGATTACCTTGTCCATGCAGGATATAAAGAGTGATATTTTTATGCAGCTCTATGAACTTGTGGCAAATTGTCCTCCAATTGATAACCATGTTCACCAGTTGAAGAAAGCAGTGTTGTATGAATATTTTAAAGTAAGGTTGCATCACGAAGCAAGACTCCACACTGAGAAGCTACATGATGCACGTGTCAGGAGCTTCCACACAAAAATTATTTTGTTTAAGAACCAGTAATTGTACATTTTGAAAATTCATTTCATTTGCTGGCTGATTTCTTGTATTTATGTGAAATAAATTAATTTTTAAACTGACTTCATTATTTTTCTTCACCCCCCCCCCCCCTCCATATTTATTTTTCTTTTCTTTTTCCTGTCAAAATATCATTGGAATGAGGTTATTTTTAAAATATGTGATGAGTGATTATGCATTATAAAATTTGCACATTACAAGGATATAAAGTTTGTGTGACTCTGATGTGTTTATCAATTCAATCATTTGTTTTTATGGCTGACTTAAGGAAATGATTTCTTTTTGGCATTAGTTCAGGAAGGAAGAAATGTTAGTCATCAGAAGTTTACTTACTTGTCCCTGATAATTTACCAGGAAAGGCAGCAGTCTTTAACATCTACAGATCCTAATGGTTATGCGCATGTGTGTACACACACACACACACACACACAGCATATATGGTGTATTCATGTGGCCCAATCAGTTCATCTAAAGGAAGTGTACGAACAGTAAACATTGTAATGTGTAGAGTGTACAAAACTACATAGCTGTTTGTGTTAATTTTAAAGTGGGGGAAGGATAGTATTTCTGTTACAATTTTGTGTTGACTTATATACATTTTCCAAAATCCTTTTGTCAACCTATTCTCTGTAGCAGAGCACCTGGAGTAATTTAATTCACAACAACTAATCATAGAATATGTTGTGTGGGGTAGATGTCCATACAGTTCAGAATGAGTTTTTAAAGAACTTTGAATTCTTACTCCCCAATACATGTACTCCTAAATGGTTTTTCCACTGGCAACAGAAACCTCTTTTAGCTGATGTAGACAACACTGAGGCAACCAGAGACATTTGTATGCACAATTTATATTCTTGCCCAGTCTTAAGAGAGGAGTAATGAATTATCATGCTAACACACAGTGTTCACTAAGTTCCTGCCTAAGATAAAGCAAGATATTGATTTCAATTCTTACCAAATGATTCAAAATTAAAGTATACTTAATCACATGTTCCAGTAATTACTTCAAGTAGATTGAGTTTTTATAGTTACTCGACAGGTATTTTGTATACAACTAAAGGTGGATGTACCAGTCTTTGACAATGTACCAGTAATTGGAATTGTTTTTGTGTTTTGGGATATATTAAGGAACCATCTCTTTGACCACATGTAAAAGGTAAATGAAATTCATGTGTTCATGAAATTGATTGCAATGTCAGAAATAACTTGTCTTTGTTGTTGTGGATATGAAGGTGTACTACAGTAGGGCATAACTGAAGATTGGGGTACCACAAGTTCGCTTTGAACCCATGACAGCAATATACTAAACAGAAAAATGTGGAAAGCAACATTTCAAAACACACAAAGTAAAACTTTCCATTACACAAAAAGAAACTTTCCTTTTCCATAGTGTTCTGGCAAGAATTTGGCAGTATGAATTATTGGCGTTTCAAGTAATTATCCTAGTGTTCTTTAACAGCAACATGGGACTCAGTTGGTGAAAGGATGAATGTAAATTTATAAGATCGTATTGATAATGTCACATTCATAACAGAAAGATTGTTTCAAGCCATACAACTTGCTGACGTCATGGGTCAAAAGGAGTAGGAAGGGAGCTAAAAGTTTAATGTCCCATCTATAGCATTATTATTAGAGACTGAGCTTACACTTGGATGTCTGGGTAAGTATGGGGTGTGGGCTAACAAAATATATTGGCGTTTGGAGAAAGTTGATGAATTAAATTTTGCAAATAAATCTCGCACAACGAATAATGCCTTTCTTATGTTGATATTCACTCCAACTTGTGCATCATTTCTGTGTCTCCTCCATTAATTGTTATGATACAAAATGAGCTGCAGTTCTCTGAACACTCTATATCGTCAGTCAGTCACACTTAATGGGAATCCCACAATCCACAGCAATATACTAAACCAGGACATACAAATGTAATATAGGCTGTTTCTTTAATAGAACTGTTGCATCTCTTAAGTGTTCTGCCAATGAAATTTAAGCCTTCATTACAAGATTTTCTGTGAAACATTCCAATAACAAGCACTAGGCTTAATTGTACATATGTTATTTTGTGTGTTTGAAAAACATCAAATCCTTCAATACATAGTGAAGACTGAACATACTGACTATTGGATGCGCCTATTGCAACATAATAAGGCCTATCGTTCCTTTAAAACAGTTTTCTTGATATTGTTTCGGTATCTGCACTTGATTAAGCGGACGCTTATTTGGTGTAACAAACCTGACGTACTGATTATAAACGGATTTCGTTTCATACGAAAGCGTACTAAACATTTCACACGTATTATTGAATTGTTAAAAACCAATGCAGGATGCAATACAGAAGTCAAATGACGTGACATTGAAACAAAAACACGTATTCACTAAAGAAATGTGGCCTTTACAAACAACTGTCAACAACTGTCACTTGGCTCCACATAAAATCGATAACCACTGCATTATCAAGCGAAATTTCCGAGATTTTACGTGAATAGAACAATAACATGTGTAATAGGAATAGGACGTGTAGTTTCATTATTAAAATCAATGCTTGATTTCATTTATAAATAAGAAATACTACAACTGTCAGCTGCACATCACACTGCTAGTAATGACGTAAACACTGCTTCTTGCCCCGAGTCACGTGATTTAGATGTTGGTTTCAAACCTCAACATGGCAGAGATAGGAGCGTGCGCAGTCTATGTTTATTTATGGTCTATGGTTCTTGCGGCTACGGAATGTTTATGCTCTCTGTCAACCTTGCCAGCATTGTGCGTCGTATCCATTTTTAATGTATTGTTGATTTGTGTATTTTGTTGAACATTATCTGTCACTTTGTTATTTACAAAAATAGTCCCACAAACCCCGACGACTCCTTTGAGAAAAAGGAAGACTGTCATTCAAAGTAACGTGAAAATGTAATTCTGAATGTTATTCAGTGTTGCGATAATGAAAAGGAGACAGAAAGCGTTGTTACACCTGCTTAATAAGCCCTTTAATAATATCCATATTTCGTAGGTATAAGATCAATTTTTCTATTACGCAAGCATTAAAGTGATGCTTAAGTTCCCGTCATTCTACGACGCCTTAACCCAGTACATTACACATTTTGTGTATGTGTGTGGTTGGATTTTTTTTTTTTTTTTTTTTTTTTTTTTTTTTTTTTTTAAATGTAATGTTCATCCGTTTTTGTTTTTCATCTGTTTTCGTTTCTAGCAGGTCACGGATAAAAACTGCGAATATTGGAGAAGGTATACTCTAAAGGTAAATGGCCTTTTACGCAATATGAATTACGTTAATAGTGAGAATGTGCTATGAAGTTCTTAAACAACGAACCGTTTGACTGCCATTCAAAACAACACTTTGGGGACCAGCTACTTCGAGAAATTTAGGACTCTGAAAACGAGCCATTTGTGCCATTACTAAAAACTTTACCGGCGCGTTTATGTTTTGATATGTTTTAAACGATAGCAAAAGTTAAAAAAGACTAAGCTTCAAGGCTAGTTTATCGTATTCATTTTAGTTCTTTATCAGATAGAAGTTATGCAATAACGATGGCGAAAAGTGTAATTATTCGTGAAAAAAAAATTATGGGAACTGAAGACAGCCAATCAGGAGTTCGTAAATAACTACGCGTTGTGGTCATACTTTTGTTGTTTTATAAGAATCATGCATAACAACTTCGTCGAAAATCGTGACGCAGTCGGAAGAAAGAGCAAATTTTATTTGACAAGCTATTAAAACTGTTGCTTTGGGTCACCGTACAGCCTGACAACATACTACACGAAAATCGTAACCTATTTGTACAAAACTGCGAAGTATCTTACAAAACGCCGGCCGCGGTGGCCGCGAGGACAGGCGCTTCAGTCACGGTCTGCACGGCCACTACGGTCGGGGGTTCGAATCCCCCCTCGGGCATGGATATTTGTGCCGTCCTAGTTCGTAAGTAGTTCATAAGTAGTTTGTAAGTTTAGGGACTGATGACCCCGTAGTTAAATCCCATAAACTATACAAACATTTGAACATTTTTTATCTTACAAAACAAAATATACGACCTCATAAATTACATAGGTGTGTCGTTATCAAGAATCTGAAATATACGTGAATTTAATTTACGAAACAGAAGTGGAAACAACATTGTCACCGGCTTTTGCACCTGACCTATGAATTGCCTTTCTTACTATCAGTTGTTGCGGCATTACCAACATCTACATGTAACGGAGAAAAAATACGCCGACGGTGTAATTGCATTTTAACACTGCTAAGTTGTGTGCCGGTGTATAACACATTAATCTTTTCAAAAATGTTCAAATGTTTGTTAAGCTTAAGGGACATAATTGCGGGGTCATCAGTCCCTAAACTTTACAAACTACTTATGAACTACCTTACACTATAAGACGACACAAACATCCATGCCCGAGGGGGGATTCGAACCCCCGACGGCGGAAGGCCGTCCGCACCGCAACACGGCGCTCCAGTACGCACGGCTTCAAGAATTGGTAAGTTTTACTGCTCCGAGCTGGGAACAACAGAAAAAGCGTGATTCGCCCGGGAAACATTGTATTTCACCACGAATAATGTGTACTTTCACCCGGCAAAATTTTGCTTTTACCCGGGGAAAATCCGGGAATTTTTTCTTCTTGTCCAGGTATACACCTTGAAGACAGAAATTTAGAGGCTCCAGAATTGTAACAATGGTACTTTAAACAAAAACGGCGTTGGCAAAAATACTGACGACCCCTGTTATCGCGCTTGGTTGTCTTGTCAGCGTGCTGGTTTTTCTGTGTGTTGTTTGATTTATGCACTGTGCTATTTTTCATTTATTTAGTTAAAAATCGGGAGTGACAGGCGTGTATAAGATGTTGTTTTCGTAAAAATTAAGCCCCTTTGCTTGTGTAGGCACTATAGCTACGGATATCTGCGAATCTTCTTTCAGGAAAGTCTCTTTATGTAGGAGAAAGGGTTGTACCTTGGAACGGTTTTACCTTGGGACACAGTTTTTAATAAAGGCAGTGCACTCCAATTGAAACTTTAAAAACTATGAAGTAAAAAGTTGTCAGGTCTATTTTCAGAGGGAATAGGAGGCCATGTATTTGCATGATGTTTGAGATCTGAGGAAGAGTTTCACAAGTTTTCGTGTTTGAAAGGAAAATTTAGCCACTACCCTTACAAGATATAAACTAAAGCTAAGAATCATTATTGATGTTTCTTAAATACAGTGCTGTAGGGCATTGTTTAAGTAAGCTATTGATACCATAAGTTATAAAGATATAAATATGTACATAGATTAGGATACTATTTTCTGTTATTATGTATTTGGTTTTACCTTGGGACACTTCTCTGCTTGCACCTTGGGACACCTGGAAGGTGTATGATTGTCACTGATACACCAGAAAAACAAAGAATTGAAGAGGAAAAATAAAAATAAAACTTGAAAAAGAAGTCTTTCCCAAAGAAAGAAGCCACTAAACAGACAAAGGACTTTTCATCTTCCACTTCTTTTGATGAAGAAATTCCCGAGCTTGGCAGTAGCTTTGGAGGAAGCATATTTGATTTGTCATCTGAAGAAGAAGATTTCTCATCCTTCTTTCCATCTAGAAAAGTAACACTTTCTTGTTCTCAAGGTAGCTGGGTCTTGGTAACATTTGACATCAGTGGCAGATCTCATGTTTACTATGCGGGAGTAGTTTTAGAAAGCACAGAAGAAGATGTAACTGTGAAATTCTTAAGGAAGAAAAGGAGCATTTTGTATTCCCTAATGCTGAGAACATCATCGTTAATCACAGTAATATAGTGAAAGAAATACCAGCTCCAGTTGTGTGTTATGGGTTTCAGTCATTTAATATTTTATTCCCATCATCTCTTGTTTTAAGGTAAAATAACTTTTGTATTTGGACTAACAAACTTTTACTACCTAATTCCAATACAATTTTTTCATTCATAAAACTAAGAAATTGGAATACATCACTGTGACCCAAGGTAAAACCACCACTGTCTCAAGGTGGTACCTTGGAACAAGTATCACAAAAGTCTTTATTGGTGAGTAATTGTGTAAATATTGGAGCTATCGTAAACTGCTGTTCGTTCAACATTACCTAAAATTGATGCCTGTGATGCGCAAATTTTCAAATTTATGTAAAAAAATCATAGTATGAAAAAATTAAAATGTAAAAAATGTCCCCTATTGTTTTTATTCTGATGTTGTTACAAAATTTAAAAAAATAATTTAGTGCTGCTACATCTACTTTCGCTCTTATTTAAAGTTTTCCTTATTCTTGTAGACATATTTTATAGATGATTTAATTATTCACTTCCAGAAAAATGTCGGGTTATGCACATAAATCTGGTGCACAGAACCGATCAGAAAAATGTAAACGTGATAAAAAATTTGTGAAAGACCTTGAGAAAATAAAAAACCAATAGGTAGCTTCCTTTTTACCAAAAGATAATCCAGTGTCGAATATAAGTAACCCTACAACGTCAGCAGCAGCAGAAACTCGCGAGCAAAAGCCTACACTGACTGCATCTACTGTGGGTATTTTGACACCTGATGGAGAAGAGGTAAGCGAACAAAAGTCTGGGACTGATGGGTTGAGTGACTGTGACTGGGACCCGAGTGATCCTGGACAATGGCCACATCCATTTAATAACAGTGATAGAGATAGGATTATTAGAAAGGACACTTCAAACATTGACCTTCGAACATTTCAAAAGTTTGTAGACACACAATGTCGAAAATTTACCAAGCATCACTTGTATTCCAAATGCTCTAACAACAAATTTGATATAAAACGAGATTGGTTAGTGTGGAGTGACAGCCACAAAAAACTTTTCTGTTGGGCACGCTTATTTTTTCACAGTGATCCCAAAAAGCCTGTTATATCTAGATTCGATAAACTAGATGAAGGCTTTGACTATACGAAAACAACTTGGAAAGAGCTATACTCCATTCTTCCTGATGATGAGAACAGTTTGTTGCATAAAGACAATTATTTAGCATGGAGATGTTATGAACAAAGCCTAGTAGGTTTCAGTGTCCCGTCCACATTCCAGAAACTAATGCTGAAAGAAAGACTTTTTGTATGAGCTACTAAAACAGTTTTAGATGTTACTATCTTTTAAGCTTCACAAAATTAGCCTTTTAGGGGAAGTAGCCACCATTTAGGACAGCCAGACAATGCTAACTTCTTGTGGTTAATTGAGTTATTGGCTAAATATGACCCATTTTAAAAGAGTATACAATTTATGTTAAAAGCTCTCAAGAGAAACTGGAACATGAAAAGATAGCACACTATTTATCTTGGAGAGCACAGAATGAACTTTTATCTTTGTGTGGGGATAATTTATTAAAGAAAATCTTAGAAGAAAGGCAGGAAGCTTTGTTTTATTTATTTATTTATTTTTCATGGTACTCCAGATGTTTCTAAGACTGAACAAAATTTTCTAATTTTGAGATAGGTTTCTTTTAACAACGAGGAAAAGAAATGGGAAATTCATGAGAGGTTTCTTGAATATTTTGATTTGCAGGAAAAGAATGGTGATGTCATTAGTAATGCTATCATATGTGTATTTAACAAGCATAAAATTGATTTACATCACTGCTGTGGTCAGTGCTTTGGTAATGGATCAAATATGGCTGGGCAAAAGAAAGGTGTTCAAGCAAAAATTAGAGACATGCATCCACTGGCAACATTTTCTCCTTGTGCTGCACATTCTTTCAACTTAGTAGGATTACATGCTACAAGAATTAGTGACGTAGTAGGTACATTCTTCAGCTGTCTGAACCAGCTATACAATTTCTTCAGTGCAAGCCCGCCGAGATGGGAAGTGTTATTAAAATACACTAGTGGTCGATCTCTTCATGGCCTGGCTGATACAAAATGGAGCGCAAGAATTGAGGCAGTGAAGCCTATTGCAGAATAATTACCAAAAGTAACAGAAGCTTTAAAATGCACAAAAAGTCAGTGCAATTTGTCTTGTGAAGGGATAGCAGAACTAAACAGCCTGATCAATCATTTCTCCAAGTTTGAAACATTGATTCTCATAAATGTTTGGAGGGACATTTTAAACACTATAAATGTAAGGAGTTTGATTTTGCAATCAAAAGATATTTCCCTTGACACTGAAATGAAAAACATTAAAGCTCTTACAGTTACCATAAATAAGGATGAGAGAGCTCTCTGGCCTGAATTCTGAAGCAGAGCTAAAAAAATGGCAACTAAAATAGGGATTGAGGCATCTTTTTCCAAAAAAAAAAAAAAAAAAAAAAAAGGAAGGAAAATGAAGGTTTTCTTTGATGAATCTGATTGGAGTAATAGTGAGGCACCTGACACGTCCAGATGAAATTGAAGAACAACAATTTCAAAAAGAGGTTTTTGATGCAATCATAGACAAGATTGTTTCTCAGATGGATTCTCGATTTGAAGAAATGAGAAATATTTGTGCAACATTTGAAGCAATTCTCAGAATAAATATAACTTTAGATGATAGTGATTCAATTAAGACATGGATTAGAACCTATCCTGATGATCTAAGTGATACTCTTGTCAAAGAAATACAAATGTTTTAGTCAGTGACTGCAGCTACTTCTTCGGATTTGGCAAAGGCAACAGAGAACAAAAGGCTTCCATTTCTTCTTCTGAATGAAATTTATAAGTTGAAGTTGCAATCTGTGTTTCCTGAACTTTGCATTGAATTCAGGATTTTCATTGCCCTACCAGTGACTGTTGCTTCAGGTGTGATAGGTTTTAGTAAATTTGCACTAATAAAAAATCATTTAAGATCAACATTAGGTCAAGAGAAACTTAATCATCTAGCACTGTTTTCAATAGACCATGAACTAGCTTCTAAAATGTGCTTCTGTGATGTAGTGGATGACTTCATCAGCGGCAAGAATAGAAGATTCAATATTCCATCTACAGTTGTCCAAAATTGTTCAGTTGACACTGACAAGTCCAGTCAGACTTCTTAAATCAAGATTACTAGGTATGCTACAAAATTCTCTCACTAAATGTTATGTTTGTTTCATTTAGTAACTATTACAAATCATTGTGTGTATTAATATTTGTGTCTCTCTTCAAATACAGTATGTTCAATTGATAAATAAATTGACAGTGGTCTTACAGACAGCATATATTTACTTCTCATGTATTAAACAACCTACTGAAAAAGTAATATTTGTCATAATTAAGTGCCATGGACTGAGGAAGCTTGGGGTATGCCCTCACAATAGTTTGTCTTGGGACCCATGAACTCTGTGGGCAGCACTGGCTGTGAACTTTGAAAACACAAATAATGTAAATAAATTGAGTAAGTTTAACATGAGTCAAAACACGACTTTTAGTTTATGTATTACATTAAATAAACATTTTGTGAAACACATACTCCCATTAAATAAGGGAATAAAAATCTACATGTAATATTTTAATTTACACATTTTGATGTATTGAATGTATAACCATATTATTTATTTGTGAACTGCAGAACATTGTCATTAATCTTATTTGGCAGTACTGTTATAGAGAAGCCACGATTTGTTGCTCTGTACATGGATATGAGACTGTAAGCAGATCTGTCATCTTCTGCTGGATATTTGGAACATTGTGCAACATTATAACTTGAAATGGAAATAAACTTGTTTCCATCACAATGGAACTATCATCAAGAATGTGTGTTGTTATTTAATTAGAGATCCTGAAACATATTATACCATTTAGGTGAATGCCGATCATCACAACACAAATGGACGTCGCCAAGAAGATAAGTAATACCTAAAGTGTATGGTTGAATACATGGCAGTTACAAAATAAACTTCCCTGTATTTAAGGGATAAGTTTTGAGCAGCTTTCAACCATCCAGGAAAAGGTAGACAGGTCATACCAGCTGCTGCTAATATTCCCACCTATCAGTAGCTGCATACTCCATCAGGTAGTGAACATTCTATTCTTACCCTTGCCCTGCATATTCCCCCTTCCCCTCCTATTATTAAAGAACCAGTCAGGACATAGCAGGCAGATATGGTGGTCATGTGTGCCAGGGTGATTCTTATGAAAGCTGTAGCCAAAAATTTAAGTTGTGTGAACATGATTGTCTATGGCTAACATTTACCTTTATAGTGAGCTGCAACCTAGCCTCATTACATTATTGATATTACACTTTACAGGAAATTAAGGCAATTTGAGTCCTGTGAACTTCTTTATGATAACAAATGTTCAAATGTTTGTACAACTTATGGGACTTAACTACGGGGTCATCAGTCCCTAAGCTTACAAACTACTTATGAACTAGCTAAGACTAAAGATGGCACAAATATCCATGCCCGAGGGGGGATTAGAACCCCCAACCGTAGTGGCCATGCTGACCGTGACTGGAGTGCCTCTGTCACCTTGGCCACCGCAGCCGGCTTTTATGATAACAACTGATTTCAAATTCTATTAGAATAATCACATAGCAAAACTACATAGTAAAGTCATTTAAGGTACATGAGAGAAGTATGCCTTTGCTTAAATGCACCAGGTCAGAGAGTTGCCTATTGTGCTTAATACATGCCTTTATGAAGGGCCACCAAAAGAATGTGACCAATGCATTTAAAGTGAGGATAATATACAGCATTGTGTCCAGAGCTCATTGAATACCTACATTTAGAATATTAGTATTATGCCTAACATCAAGGCTGATATCATTATATGTGTTGTAGCGCAACAATTGCAGATACAAATAATTTGACATGTGCCATAAGTATAATACCTGGAACAAACATGATCTGATATCATTCTAACCTAAGTATAAAACAACACAATGCATTGTATGGAAACTTGTCAGTGTCATATTTTGGTGTATTAGTGAACTACCAGCTCAACAATTAAAAAGAAAAGTGAAAGGATTTCTGTTAAGACCAGGCAAGGTCAAACACCACCCCGCAGGTGCGGGCACCCTTGCCGGGCCTGTGCCTCTGCCCGCGGGCGGCCTTTGCCATGCCCCTGCACTGCACACTGTGCACAGCGGCATGTGGGGCACTACCAACTCACGGTCGCGGCGGGTGGCTGAACTACAGTGTACATCACCCGTGGGCGTGCCTGCTGGTTGGATATGTTGGCCATGCCTGTGTTAGAATTAAGTCCTCATGAGTAAAGGAATTTTTTGTTGATACAAAGTAAGTGTGATTGAAAACCTGTAAAATTTTACTTGTACAAGTTGAATGTGATGTGGTAGTAACAGTATCTGAAAACATACAGCATTAATTAATAATTAATTGGATATTCATAAGTTTACCATTGGTTTTAGTGCTTCAGGTTACTGAAGCCTCTACAATGATAAAACTTAATTCAGTAATATTTTTGAGGGACTTCATATGAAATTCAATGAAGTTTTCCTTACCTGCCCAAATATGTAACACTAGATGAGCAGTTTGGTGTTGTCCATTAAATATTTTCATAAAGTCATTGTTTCTGAAAATAAAAGCAGTAGTATAATTTTGCCTATACTCAAAATTTTGAAGAATAGGTACTTTTAATAAATAAAACAATCATATTCTTACTGTATTGGTTTATTGATTTAATTATCATTTCTGAATAGCTCGTTGAGACTATAGATAACAAAGTACATCTCTGAAGAATTTCTTTTTGCTTTGAAGAAGAAATTTGTCCTGTACATGTTACTTTATATATTAATGTATAAGAGGGCTAAATATCACATTTGTCTAATACTGATACATCTATATTTATGGCCCTGAAAACAGACTAGGAAACTACAAAATCATACAAAAAATTAAAATTAAAAAAGTAACAGATAAAATCATGATAACCATTTGTCACATTCAATTAAATATTTTTCAGCATTCTAATCCTCTATATATTGTATCAGATGGACTGAATATTATGGAACCAGTAACAGGTGAATAGCAGCCCCAAATACAGTGACTATCATTCATCTCTATTGAAGTTCACACGGTTCTTGTAAGCCATTCATGGAATGAAAATAAATATGATGATTACAAAAATACAGAATTTAACACATTGGTGTCACAATTAATCAAGCTGCTGGAACCCCAAAAATTCAATTAAAGCTTGTATTTGTCATAGGTCAAATGTTACAATGAATTTAATTCACTTTGACATTCAGTACAGTTGCCATATCATCAGAAAAGTTTAAAAAATAGTAATGAGGCTAAGGAGAATGCTTGATTAAGAAACAATCATTGGGAAATGGTTTACCTGAATACTACTGATATGGAAAGTAAGAAATTAAAGTATTTAAAACAAAGTGTGTAACACATTTCCAGATTGATGAAACAAAATGAGTACCATAATTAAAATATTTTGTATTTCCATTTTTGGAATATTTATTTTATGAAAAGTTTATTATATTACTGTGTACTGTATGAGGAAACAAAAATCACATTGATATGCAATGTTCTTACATGGCATTATCATATGACTTCATTCTCACAAATGTAAAAAAATGATTTTCCATGTATCAAAACAATACACTGAATTGGTTAAATGACAAGTATGTTCGATTTTTTATTTCTGGCTACACAAAATGACATGTTTTGATGTGTGTAGTCTCCTTTGCATTACATAAATATTGTTGCAGTAGTGGATTAGTCACATACAAAGTTACTTACATGTAAAGGTTTTTTCCTTTCTTTCTTGCTCATTTACATTCAACAGAAGAAATTCAGTGTTCAGAGCTTGATACTGAAAGTTTACTAGTATAGAATTTAGCTATTGTCGTACCGGTAAACCATTTACATAAAGAACACTCACTTAAATTGCTGTTCTTTGGTACTCATTCTAAAATTATCAGTGTATAGATACAGTTAAGACATTTTAACATGCCATTTGGGATGCTTGAATAAGATTTTTAAAAATTCTTCCCATTGGATGTCTAAAAATCAATAGATGATAAATCACTTTACAATTTTTAAATAGTTAATTGAGTCTGCTGTTAATTATTTGGTATTTCATTTAATGTCACAATAGCTTTTAACAACTGCAATCTCACAGCAAAACTGTAATAGTTAATCAACACTTGCATATTAATCACAACAAAAATATTTCACAAAAAAATCTTTATTTTGGTTGTTAGCAGATGGCACATCCATCTCCTGTTTTTCTGTTCTGTTGTGTAACTTAGAGAACAGTTGTAAGTTATCATTTTGTTGCCATGTTGACAAGGAACATATACATAGCAAATTCCAAATCCAGTTGTAAATAAACACTCTGTTTCTGGTACAGCCCTTAGCCATTTGCTACATAATGGCAGACAGCTATGTTGAAGTGTAACACAAGAAAATTATCATGATTTATACAAATTTATTATGTCCACTTCCTTTCAACATAAGCTGTTGTAAATATTTCTTCTAATGTTATTTCCAACACTTGATTACCCATGACCTTTATTAAGAAGATGGGTTTCCAGTATGTGAAAGGAAAAACATTGTCAATATCACTCGTGGATGTACTTATGTAGAGATGTTACCCAAGAAAACACCCAAAGTTTTTTCAGGTATGGTTTCTTAGAGTAACTGTCAGCTTGAAGACAACATCAACTGGCTTCACCAGCAACATCTCTGGCCATAGTGCCACAAATTCACTGATGTTGCTTTTCTTGAACAGTATATTGTCTAGATGGCTTAGTAAAAGCAAGGAAAGGCTACTAGAGCCGTGAATCGGTATGCAAAGAGTTGACAGGTTTTGGAAGTTCTGTATCCAGTGCTGGATTGTCAATTCCCTGCTGCTGCACATGTGACTTTGGTGTGGAATTCATACCGGGCAGTGACTGTACACTATATGAACGTCCTACTGGACTTTCATCAGGAGATTCTTCATCAAGCATACCTGAAAAAGGAATAAAATTCATGCTGTTCAGAATATGATGAAAAATGAACAATATACATGTGACCACCAAAACGTGTCTAACTTTTTTCTGCATACAAATAGCTGGGTATTACTTTCCATAGAATTGTGTTTACATACCTGATATTTATTTAACTGCTTACATACTGGTCTTTACTACTTATCACAATTATTAAATGCAATATTTATATTAAAATTTTACTTTGAAAAGCCTTGCCATTCTGGAAATTACATGATATTCATCATAACATTTTAATTTACATTAAATGTTATTACACTTTATAATCAGAAACTGCAGGAGATCTCACAGTCACCAACACTGATTCTATGAGTGGAAAAGGCCATCATTTTCAATACAATTTTTACTTACTGATTTACCTACTCTCTGTCCAAATAACAAATAGATTTGGGTATTGTCAGAAATTTAGATTTATAATGATTTAGTACACACATACAATATATACAGTGTACAAATACATACATTGGTATCACTAGTGAAGATCAGTCATTTATGACAATATAAAATGTTTCACAATCAGGCATTACGACTTAAAGTCATCTATAGAACAGTAATATTTCTCTATTAATGAATGCTTTAGTTTACTCTTACAGTTACCCACCGGTAGTCATCTCAAAGGAACTCAAGGGGATTCCATGCTGACATATTCACATCAATACCGACTGAAATACAGATAATGCAAATAAATAATAGTTGGAGACAACTAGCTCAATAGCTGCTGATGTGTCAATACAGAAACCTACAAATTATGTTGGTATTTTTGGAAATTAAGAACTAATTTTTGTAGGAGTAGTTTCTCAGTGATAAATACTCAAGGAAAATATAGTACCAAAGATATCAGTAAGAATGAAAAGAAACATTGAATGAAAATATACCAGCTGCAAGTATGACATAAAAGAAGGCAAAATATAACAGACTGAATAGTACAATGAACAGTAAGAAGAATACGAACTCAGACAATGAGAACAGAAACAGATGATATACAGAAGCAACCTGAAGAAATAAATCACTACCAAGGTATCAGCATTGATGGGATTAGAGACAGTTTTTCAACAGGAAGAAGCAAACAAAATAACTCAAAAAATCAAAGAACATGTATGTGACCATCATAATAAAGATAGGTTGCTACTAACGACAGAGACATCTCAATGACTCACAGAAATTTATATATTATAGAGGAAAAATTCCTAACAGGAAAAATATATGTAAAAAAATAGATGAAGTCTACTTACCAGGCGAAGGAGCACAGGTAGAGATAGTAACAAATAAAACACAGTGGAAGTTATGGGAGTTGAAAGTTACCAACTTATATAAAATTCTACATGTGGATCTCAATATTTTGCTCTTCATCAAAAACTACACAATGGAGATGATCTATCTACATCTACATAGATACTCTGCAAATCACATTTAAGTGCCTGGCAGAAGGTTCATTAACCACTTTCATAACTTTTCTCTACTGTTTGATTCTCTAATAGCGCGCGAGAAGAAAGAACACCTAAATCGTTCCGTTTTCAATCTAATCTCTCTTATTTTATTGGGATGATTATGTCTCTCTAAGTAGGTGGGTACTAGCAAAATATTCTGTGTTGTTGTAGTACAAAGTCTACTGTTGTACACCATAGCAGTAGCAGTAGCAGTAGCTATAAGAGGGTGGAAGATATAGTGGTTGAAAGTCGTCAGCTTATATAAAATTTGGGCTGAAGACCAGCAATGACTTTTGACACTATAATAGCAAAGAGGTTATATACAGAGAAATGAGATGCACATTCTTCAGTTGTTTTTCTGCAACAAGTGTATGGGGGAGGGGGAGGGGGGAACTGCTTATTGCAGTTTGAAACATAAAACTACCAAAAAAGATGCCAAGTGTAAGAAAGGAATGTCACATTCTCAATCAGTTTCTGAAAGACAGAACATGGTGATGAGATGTGAATCTACAGAATACAGAAACTTGAAATTTGTAGACGTTTATCTTACACTGTAGCCATCATCGATTTATAGAGGAAAAATTCCTAGCAGGAAAAATATATATAAAAGTAGATGAAGTTTACTTACCAGGTGAATGAGCACAGGTAATGATAGTAACATAAATAAAACAAACACACATACACACACACACACACACACACACACACACACACACACACAAACGCAAGCTTTCACAACCCAGTTGCTTCTTCAGGTAGAAGGGAAGTAGAGGGAAAAGGAAATGATGAGGGTTTTAAGGGAGGGAGTAAGGAGCCATTCCAATCCTGGGAGAGGAAAGACTTACCTTGGGGGAAGAAAAGGAAGGTAAAGAAATACACACCCACCTACACATTTACACAGACACAAATACACCTAGGCAGACGTACTGTAGAAAGCAAAGCACCTCAGCCATTAGGAGTCCTACAGTCTTGCCACAGTGGCTGGAGGGAGCAATCATCTTTGTGTTAGTGTGTGTGTGTGTGAGAGAGAGAGAGAGAGAGAGAGAGAGAGAGAGAGAGAGAGAGAGAGAGAGAGAGAGAGAGAGAGAGATTGTTTCTCTGACTGATGAAGGCCTTAATGGCCAAAAGCTTTTAGTTAACTTGTAATCTATTATGTGAGGCTTTCTGCAACACATCATCTCTGTGGTGTGAAGCAACTTATCCTTTTCAGAAATATTGCTAAATCATTCCTGGAATTTCCACCATCATAATACATTTTGTCACAGTGTAGCAGGATCCAAGTCATTAGCTAAGCCTAATGCTCTAAGTATAAAAACTAATAGCTCTCTGAGGAATACAGATAGAGAAAAACTGCTTTATTTTCTAACATACACTGCATTAGAAATAAGTTCTTAAAATTTAGAACAATTGTGTAACATATAGCATATGAATGTCATATGTCTGTCTGAGGACTGGTTAACTGAAGATGATATATATATATATCATGTCTGCCTAAGTGTACTTGTGTCTGTGTAAATGTGTGGGTGTATGTGCATTTATTTACCTTCCATTTTTCCCCCCAAGGTAAGTCTTTCCTGTCCCGGGATTGGAATGGCTCCTTACCCCCTTCCTTAAAACCCTCATCATTTCCTTTCCCTCTCCTTCCCTTCTGCCTGATGAAGCAGCTAGGCTGCGAAAGCTAGCATTTGTGTGTGTGTGTGTGTGTGTCTGTGTGTTTATTTGTTGCTATTACTGCCTGTGCCCTTTCGCCTGGTAAGTGTACTTCATCTATTTTTTACGTATATATATATATATATATATATATATATATATATATATATATATATATATATATAGAGGAAAAATTCCTAACAGGAAAAATATACGTAAAAAATAGAAAATAGATGAAGTACACTTACCAGGCGAAGGGGCACAGGCAGTAATAGCAACAAATAAACACACAGACACACACACACACAAACGCTAGCTTTCGCAGCCTAGCTGCTTCATCAGGCAGAAGGGAAGGAGAGGGAAAAGGAAATGATGAGGGTTTCAAGGAAGGAAAAAATGGAGGGTAAACAAATGCACACACACCCACACATTTACACAGACACAAGTACACTTAGGCAGACATACTGTAGAACTGTAGAAAGCCAATGCAATGTCAACTGCGTGATATATATATATATATATATATATATATATATATATAAAATATAAAAAATAGGCGAATATTACTCACCAGGCGAAGGAGCACAGGTGTGACAGCATCACAAATAAATAAATGAATACACACACACACACACACACACACACACACACACACACAATCACAAGCTTTCGCAACCCAGTTGCGTCTTCAGGCAGTAGGGAAGGAGAGGGAAAAGGAAATGATGAGCGTTTTAAGGAAGGGGGTAAGGAGCCATTCCAATCTCGGGAGAGGAAAGACTTACCTTGGGGGAAAAAATGGAGGGTAAACAAATGCACACATGCCCACACATTCACACAGACACAAGTACACCTAGGCAGACATACTGTAGAAAGCAAAGAAGTTCTTTGCTTTCTACAGTATGTCTGCCTAGGTGTACTTGTGTCTGTGTGAATGTGTGGGCATGTGTGCATTTGTTTACCCTCCATTTTTTCCCCCAAGGTAAGTCTTTCCTCTCCCGAGATTGGAATGGCTCCTTACCCCCTTCCTTAAAACGCTCATCATTTCCTTTTCCCTCTCCTTCCCTACTGCCTGAAGACGCAACTGGGTTGCGAAAGCTTGTGATTGTGTGTGTGTGTGTGTGTGTGTGTGTGTGTATTCATTTATTTATTTGTGATGCTGTCACACCTGTGCTCCTTCGCCTGGTGAGTAATCTTCGTCTATTTTTTATATTTTATTTTTCCTGCTATATATATATATATATAGAAAAGAGATGACTTACCAAAGGACCACCTCATCGAGAGAAACAAATAAAATCACACACAAACACACATACAAGCTTTCGCCACCACTGGCAGCTTCTTCAGGAAAAAGAGGAAAGAAGGGGAGGAAAAGGGAAGGATATGGGTTTTAAGGAAGTGGAAAAGGAGTCATTCCAATCCCAGGAGTGGAAGGACTTACCTTAGGGGAAAAAAAGGAAGGTAAACAAATACACACACACTCAGACATATCGAAACGCAAATACACCCCCAAGGTGTGTTTGCGTTTCGATATGTCTGAGTGTGTGTGTATTTGTTTACCTTCCTTTTTTCCCCCTAAGGTAAGTCGTTCCACTCCTGGGATTGGAATGACTCCTTTTCCACTTCCTTAAAACCCATATCCTTCCCTTTTCCTCCCCTTCTTTCCTCTTTTTCCTGAAGAAGCTGCCAGTGGTGGCGAAAGCTTGTATGTGTGTTTGTGTGTGATTTTATTTGTTTCTCTCGACGAGCCGGTCCTTTGGTAAGTCATCTCTTTTCTATTTTTATTTTTGTTTGTTTTTGCAGAAAACAGTAAATATTTGAATTGGTATTTTTCACGATGAAGGCACAACATTTACCAAAATTTGATCTACCTAAATAATACTCAGAGATTAATAGAGAGTTTAGTTGTGTAAAACTAGTGAATGACAATGTAGTTGTAGTTAGTCTCTATAGGTCGCTGGATGAAGACAAATTATTTTGAGGAAAAATGTGTGTTATTTGTTTTAAAAAAATTCATAAATAGTTAATTCAAGAATATCTGTCTCTGGAGATTTTAATGTAGAAATGGGAAATACCAAGACAGAAGTCACAAGGGCATGTATGAATGTGCTAAGATAATTGGATAAATAATGTACAAATAAATGTACTGCATATAATAGTGCCTGTATAGACAATATTATTGTGAATTTCCATACAGTTGATTTTACACTCAAATATGCAGGAGGAAGCTAGCAGATACCTAGGAAGACTACACTTCAGGTTGTTAATGACACCTGCCTTCAGTCCACCGGCCACACTTCACTGATGTTGCAGTTTACGAAACATGTCACCTTAGAATGAACGTTCTTGGTTGCTCCTGTCAGCACACTGATCCTCAACATCGATTTCCTGCGGCACTATCAGCTCACCCTGGACCTTACCCAGAACACTGTGTACTACCCTAAGTTAGACATTCACATTCCTCTTGTTAAGTGTAGTGAACAAGTGTCCGCAGATTCAGTGGTGCGTTTGGTTACTAATAATAACATTCTTGCTGCTGAGTTGTGTACTTTGAGCAGTAAGCTCTTGTCCAAGTGCATTGCTGCTGAAAATTTATGCCCAGATAATATGGAACGCCGTGTGCAGCTGTCCAAACTGGAAGCCGAGCTGCTACAGCTCGCCAATACATTACCAAGCTGCACAGCGCTCCCTCACAGAGCCCACAACAGGTACATGAAAATGTAAACTGTAATCCCACCTCAGTTAGGTCGCGTGACATTTCCATGCTGCCTAGTAATGCTCCGCATGCTCATTGCGACTTTAGAAACATTGTAAATAGCACTCCTTGTGTACCCCGTAAATCTTGTGTTTGTGTCGACGCTCAGTTTGTTGATAAACGTTTCCTTGAGTCATCAGCTGACTGTCACAGACTTTTAGCGTCTTCAGCTCCCCTAGCAGTGATTTCATGTATTAGAAACCAGTGTACCAACTGCTCTGTGCACAGCTCGCATGCATCCTGCCTTGGCGCGCAGCCAGCAGACAGTTGGCAATCTTGAAAATCAGCTCGCGCAACGCTACAGTTTCACATGCCACTCGCTATAAAAACTGACTCTCGCACCACGCTCCACGTGACTGTAGTAAAAGATGGAACATGACATCGGCTTTTGCTTACAGATGGCCCGCCTATTGCTGCACGCACCCATAGGCTTAAACCAGAACTTATGCAAGTGTGCAAACAGCAGTTAGACGGTTTAGAGAAATGAGGAATTATTGAACATTTCCCCAGTTGCTGGGCTAGCCCCATTCATTTTGTTTTGAAAAAGGATAATATGTGGCGTTTGGTTGGGGACTATACTAAATTAAATGCTAGGACCATTACTGATAATACCCCTTCCCATACGTTGCAGACTTTAACCATAATTTGGCAGGTGCAAAGTATTTTTCACTGATCAATTGCAAACATGCTTTCCACCAGATCCCCCTGAAGACGTGGAAAAGACTGCAATTATCACTCCCTTTGGTTTATATCACTACAAATACATGCCATTTGGACTAAAAAATTACTAAACCCTTCAGTTATAAGCTATGAGAAATGCATCAACTGATTGGAATACATCGGAGGTCTGGTCCAAAATGGATTATGTTAATGTTTACAAGTGAATAATTGCTCTCTCTTTTAAAATAATGTTAGTGCATCCGAGATAGGACATCATTAAGGAGTTGATGCTTCCTCATCAAGGGGAAGTATTAGACAATTTAGAGGTAATGGTGAGGTACTGTGACATTCATTATGTGGAAGACCACAAGTCTACATGGAGACAAGATGAAGTATTGGTACTAAGACAGCCCACCACTCTCTATCAATCATTCCACATTTAAGGAGAGTGTGGCGATCTGTTGACCACCACATCAATAGCAAAGAATCTATGAACATCTTTCCAGCTGGCCTCTTTTGGGGCAAGCTTCACTGACCTCCGCAGGCCATGATTTTAGTTAGTCTTGTATTAACTTCTGTTGAGTGAGTAACAAAGTTGTGCAACCATAGATTCATGCCGTCTCATTAAGGCTCAAACCCCACAGTTAACCCACAAGTGCTTCGCATTTCCCAGGCTAATTGAGAATGGATCTCAGAAGATTAAAGGACCAGTAATGTGTTTCTATCATGGTCTTGTCATGGAACTGTTGTCTGATGAATAAGCCGTGGATAGATTACGAATTGTGAGATTCTGGTAAGATGTTGACTGGCTGGAAGTTGTGGACAATCAAGTCCACGAACAAAGGTCATGTTCTTGTTCATCACACAAAAGGGGAAGGATATGATCTGTGCTGTATGGTAACACATATTAGAAGCAAACATATAAATGTGAAATGTTGGGGCTGGGTGTCTTACATAGGTGTAGAAACATTTGAACATACCCAATGCAAGTTCAATTCAGCCAGCTATGAACATTTCCTTGAAAATATAATCATCCCTGGGGCTCAACATTGGTACCTCTCTTACCAACATGATAATCATTCATCACACACCAGGATCAGGAGTCATTGCTGGTTTCAAAGGAGGGAGAATATTATTCATTGTCTTCAATGGCCTCCGAAGTCATCTGATCTCAATTGCAGAGAGTTCATATGGACTCAACTTGAGAAGATACTTTGTACAGTTGGCCAGACCGTCTTATGGAAATTGTGAAAGCCCTATGGGATTTGGTTTATTCAACACGGGAAAGAATTGTCATGGAGGAATACTTCTATGCCTTGAAGTATTCAAGCTGTTCTTCATGCCAGTGGCATGTGAACAAAATCCTGAAGCTATACATAGGCTACCCTTTAATTTATTTTGTTTCATTGTACAGTAAAATATCTAAGTAGTTAGTAAGCAAACAATATCAATTTAAAAATAAAAATAATCTTCCTTGGAAGCTGATTTGTTAGACATCAAATTCACAGACCATAATTAGTGAAGTGTTTTCATAACACTTATTGCCAGTTGTCATCCACAATACTTTAATTAAGGTACAGTAGTAATTCAAACAGTTACCGAAACCTAATCTAACACCAGGTTCTTTTCCAAGAACATTTTCCTAACAGACTAAATTGAAAGTCACATACTTGAGTACCCACTAGTCTGAAAAATAGTAGCTAGTTAGCTGGTAATCACAACAGTTCTTTGCAATTCTGACATATCCTTCCAACACTATTACACAGTAAAAGGAACTTTTCTTGTTGCGTTTCTTTAAATTTATAATTCTAGTAGCTTAATTCCTGCTGCTTCACATGTGTAATACTGAATGGTCTGCATTGGTTGTTTCTACTTCCAAATATAAATTTTCATAGATTTAACATTAAAAATGCTTTCTTAATCAAGTATATTGATACAACTTGCCACCTCGTATTGCACAATTGATGGCAGAATTCAAAACATCCCAAAAGATTTTTTTAAAATTCTAACTATGGTTCCAAATTTTTGCATTTATAGCACAAAATGGTCTTAGTACTTATTTCACCCACTTAATGATTGAATTTCCAAAAATATCAAAACATGTGTTTTTAAAATTAAAATCAAAAATTTAAATCCAAAGTTTTGTATCCTTGCTCCAAAATTGCCTGAATACCAATGTATTTTCAAAAACCCTTTCCCCACACCATCTTTAACATCTTTGCCTTGGTTCTTTGGACAGAGCCTCTGCCTCAAGTGGTATCTCTGTCCAACTTCTTTGCTTTCTACAGTATGTTTGCCTAGGTGTGTTTGCGTTTGTGTATATGTGTGGGTGTGTGTGTGTATTTGTTTACCTTCCTTTTTTTCCCGGGATTGGAATGGCTGCTTACCCACTTCCTTAAAACCCTCATCATTTCCTTTTCCCTCTTCTTTCCTTCTGCCTGAAAGAAGCAGCTAGGCTGCGAAAGCTAGCGTTTGTGTGTGTGTGTGTGTGTGTGTTTGTTTTATTTATGTTACTATCATTACCTGTGCTCATTTACCTGGTAAGTAAACTTCATCTACTTTTATATATATTTTTCCTGCTAGGAATTTTTCCTCTATAAATCGATGATGGCTACAGTGTAAGATAAACGTCTACAAATTTCAAGTTTCTGTATTCTGTAGATTCACATCTCATCACCATGTTCTGTCTTTCAGAAACTGATTGAGAATGTGACATTCCTTTCTTACACTTGGCATCTTTTTTGGTAGTTTTATGTTTCAAACTGCAATAAGCAGTTCCCCCCTCCCCCTCCCCCATACACTTGTTGCAGAAAAACAACTGAAGAATGTGCATCTCATTTCTCTGTATATAACCTCTTTGCTATTATAGTGTCAAAAGTCATTGCTGGTCTTCAGTCCAAATTTTATACAAGCTGACGACTTTCAACCACTATATCTTCCACCCTCTTATAGCTACTGACACAGAACTGCTATGGTGTACAACGGGACACTTTCTACTACAACAACACAGAATATTTTGCTAGCACCCACCTACTTAGGGAGACATAATCATCCCAATAAAATAAGAGAGATCAGATTGAAAACGGAACGATTTAGGTGTTCTTTCTTCCCGTGCGCTATTAGAGAATCGAACGGTAGAGAAAAGTTATCAAAGTGGTTAATGAACCTTCTGCCAGGCACTTAAATGTGATTTGCAGAGTATCTATGTAGATGTAGATGTAGATAGATCATCTCCATTATGTAGTTTTTGATGATGAGCAAAATATTGAGATCCACATGTAGAATTTTATATAAGTTGGTAACTTTCAACTCCCATAACTTCCACTCCCTTATTGGTACCAACCCTGAACCACAATATTTCACAATGGGAGAGTCTGATACCTACTACAAATACCAATACTATTCGTTTGTGATGTGTAGTTTTGGATGCAGAGTGAAATCAGAGTGAAACATTGTCACAAACACCTCAATTTATTATATATATAAATCAGCTTCAATTACAAATAAATGCCCTACTCAATGCAAAAAAATTATGGATTTGATCCAGTCAAAGTTCTTGAAGGTAGATAGTTAATCTTAGGCACCATTGCAACTTTCAATCCCACTGATCGCTGTTGTCAATAATGTTTTGAAAAAGCACAATGAATCCGCCCTTGTGCTCCACAATTGTACATACCAATCTCCTATTGTCATTCCATACTGTAGGGGTACTGATGGATTTATTTTATTTTATTTTTTAACTTTTTAATTTTCCCCCCTTTTCCTTTCTGGCTGAGAGCAAAAGTTCTTTTACTTGAATTAGAAAAGAAGGAGCAAAGTCACATCAGTGTCATTAACAACAATTTTAGAAAACATTTTTTGAGAAACAGTGATCATTAATGAAATCCTACTTTTAAAAACAGTCTCAACTGTACAAGAATAAATTCTCTTGCGATCAAGATTGTATTTTTTTTAAATATAATGCCAACAGTTGATATGACAGGTATGAAGTTGCCATTTGGCATGTGAGATATATTTTATGATGGTTTCATGTACAGCAACTTCATCAACTGGAAATGGCTGCTGTTGTGTAATTGGAGACTTTCTGATTTTTAATTATTTAGTGCCTCAAATTATACGGATAAATTGAATGTAATTTTGAAGGGATGACTAACTCTTAATTCCTTCTCTTTTCTTGGTGACAGAACATTGCAAAAGGTATTTAAAGCAATAAAATTTGGATTCAATTTTGTCGTTTTGCGGGAGTATGAAACTTTCAAAATTATTTAGCTGGCCATGCTTTCTTTTTTCTAGTGAGAAAAACATTGGACAAAAAATGGGATTACTGACTGAAATAAGTGCCACAATCGCCAGAAATGACATACAATGTCAACATCGCTCATAGTTAAGTACATTTCTTTAAAACAACTTGGCAAAACAAGAATATAAATGGCTGAAATGAACAATTTCAAATAAACATACAGACACAATGTGCTAGTAAGAAGCAATAGATATGTGATAGTCGTCTCATTGGTGTGATGTGTTTTTTGGGGGAAAATGAGCTTTCGTTCCATGGCCACAAAATCTGCTAGTTCTGTGAATCAAGGAAATTATGTTGAGCTGGTGAAATTGTTGAGAAGTACTGATAAGGAACTTGATGCTTATTGTGGATGGCGCTGACATTAGCGCTACAGGCTGCCGCCTAGTGTGCCACGGGCGCTGGACAGAGTGGCTCTATATGAGAAAGTGTGCAGACACGGTACAACACTTCGGCAGTTTGATGTGTGACTTCAACCGAGCATGTTATCTTTTCGTGTGTAAGCCATCTACATAGCACTTTGTGACGAGTCGGTCGTATTGCACGCGTGCTCTGCGGCCTCCATACCGACCCTGTTCTATGGACGCAGGGTCTGATCTCTTACTTGTTTTTCTGGGGTATCATATGTGTCTTTCCTTTGTCCTCTATGACTACTCTGGATGCCGTGTTACTTCAGATGCTGCAGCTGCAGCAGCAGCAGCATAAACAGCACATCAACCTCTTAACTAAATTGTTTATTTTATCGCGTGACATTGCGATGCCGTCAGGTCCTCCTCCGTTCGTTTCCTATGATGAGGCCACGGAAGAATGGAACAAGTACGAGCACCATTTATGTCACTTTCAGGCTTTTGGTGTTACGGACCCTCCTTTGTGTCACGCCTTGTTTCGTTCATGGTGTTGTCCTCAGGTGCACGATTCATCTACTTTTTTTTTTTTTTTTTTTTTTTTTTTTTTTTTTTTTTTTTTTTTTTTTTTTTTTTTTGACAAGATGTGTTCTTTGATTTCTGGGTATTACTGCCAGTCAACGAATACAGTGATCTATAGTATGGGTTGTTTGTGACATTGGCAAAATTCCAATCAGACATACTGGGGCTGGGTGGCCAAACTGCAGAGGGTTAGATTTTGGATTTTCACAAGGAATCCTATGCAAATCACATAGTTTGGGATGTTATCCTACGCTTGGCTCCTGACAGGAAAATCCACAACCGTGCCCTCCAACAGGATGACCCCCACCTTGGCCAATGTTTTGAAAATCGCTCAGGCTTTCGAGATCACACAGGCGGCGGCCCGCACTATCAACACATATGGTGACGGTTCCGCCGTTCAACCAACCGATTCTACTTGGCGCTCTTCCACTGATGCTATTGGGGAGGTGGTGGCAGTTACCTCAAACCATCCACTTCAGTCACAGGCCCGACGACAGAATAGCTCAGCTCAACAGAACAGTCGACGGCCTTCTCGCTCCGGTAAATGGGTGGAACCATTCTCATCTTGTCCCAAATGTTTTTCTAGCCATGAACATAGTGATTGCCCACGTTGTTGGGCCACATTTCGGCACTGTAGGAAAAAGGGGCATGTTACCTTCAGTTATGCCACTTGGCAAACCCGCACCACACTTCACTTGCTACTTCCTCCATCACAGATGCAGCGAGTGCACCCCCGTCATAGGTTCCATTCAGGGGTTACGGTTTGGGCCAGGATGTATGGTTTGCACCCCAAATGAACACCAGCAATGGTCACTAACTGCGAAGGCCGCTGTCTCTGCGTTCTTTGTACGTCAGATGGGGAAATTACCCGTCATCTCGGGCAACTCCACCCACGAGCTCCTGCTGTGTCACCAAACTATGGGCAGCAGCATGACATGCCTACCCGTCCTGCAGATTTCATCTCGACACTGGTAGTTGTGCAGCCCGATCCATCAGATGTCAGTGCAAATCCTGAGCAAAGCGTCTGAGGGCAGTCAATGCCACCCTCGTCAGAGTGTCTGTCATCCACCTGGTTGCTGCCGTTTACACAGCCACCTTCGGCCCCGGTCTTCCAGCCACAGCAATCGATCACATAATCACCTATCACCCCCAGCTGGAAACTGTCACAGTGAGCAACACATCGCGACCACCTACCACAGCCATTTACAGTGGTTCAGCCTCTGTGCAACAGTGGTAGAGATAGTGATAGTGGCTGTGAGCAAATGGACATTCAGTGTTGTGAACCCCGGGTCCTCGAATGGGAGAGGTGTGATATGTCCGCGTGCCATGTAATTAAAAACGGCACCAACACTAGTGCTACAGTCCTCCACATGGTGTGCCATGGGCGCCGCACATAGCACACTCTATATGAGAAGGTTTACAGACATGACGCAGCTCTTCAGCAATTTGACGTGCGACTTCAACTGAGCAAGCTACGTTTTCATGTGTAAGCCATCTACATAGCACTTATCTTCACAATGCAACAGTTTCCATTGGTCTTTCAAATGATATCAAGAATAACTTGATACAATGTATTTCATGTTCTAAAAAAAAAAAAAGCAGACAGCATGGTGGGTTGTCACGCAGGGACCCCAGGTTTGATTCATGGGTTGGTAGGAGATTTTCTCTGCTCAGGGATTGGGTGTTGTGCAGTCCTCCTCATCATTTATCATCATTGACTTGCACGTCACCAGAGTGATGTCAGTTAAAAAGACTTGCACCATGCAGGTTGAATACAATGCCAGTTGGAGTCTAGTGATCTTAAATGCCACAGAATCATTAACATCATCACTACTGAAACAAAAAAGAAATAATGGCTGCTCAAGTTTTTGAAATGATACAAGCTGAAAGTACAGACATTGGAAGTAGATGATAAGACTTGACACTATTACTTTATGCCATTAGAACAGCTGAAATTCAAGAGAGATTTTTAGGATGTAACGATTTTAGTGGCAACAAAACAGCAAGAGCTCTTGCTTAATATGTGTTTCTTGACAGACTATCATTGTGAAGAAAAATTCAATAGCTCAGACAGAAATGTGGCTGCAACTGTGTCAGGAGGACATCACAGTTTGCAAGCACAAGCAATATTTGTTCATAGTTATGTTCATAGAATGAATTTGGTTGCAAAAAACAGAGTCAATCATGCAAAACAATATAAAATATTGTTAATGACATTGTCAGAACTTTTCTCTTTCTTCTTTAAATCAAGTAAAAGAACTTTTATTCTCAGCCAGGAACTTAAAAAAAAAATGACAATGACAGATTCGTATGTACAATTGTGGAGCAAAAGGACAGATGGATTCATTGCACTTTCTGAAAACATTAACAAGAGTGATCAGGGCGATTGAAAGTTACAATGGTGCCTAAGGATAACTCTCTATCCTCAAGAACTTTGACTGGATCAAATCCATAATTTTTACCATGTTATGTGACCTTCCCACACAGGCAAGAATGATTGTGACGTAGTTTTCCTCTCTGAAGCCAAATTGACACGGGTGCGCTGTAACGGCTTTTGAGATAGTTCACGCAGCACTACCCAGAGCCAGGTGCTGGCCAGGCAACTGCAGGCAGGGTGTGATGACTTCATTTCAAGGGTCTAATGTTGACAGATGGATGGCGTGTGTAAGCAGTGTTAAAATTTGCTGATTAGAGTTGAGGTTTCTTTAAAATAACTTCAAGCTACACTCAAAACTGGATGTCACTGGATGAATGTAAACTGCAATAATCTAAGATTTCTGAAGTGTAAGTAATGTTTACACTGCTTATATGGACCCCATGCCACTGCTGTACTGGTACTGTCAGCCTGTTTTTTAAGTTCTTGAGTGAAGCACCGAAGCTATTGAAGACAAGATTGAAGCAATTCAATCTGTAACATCTCCTCTTTAGATCTAGCCCAAACATTACTTCTGCAGACCACAGCTTACAAACCGCTAATTTTGTTTTTACATCTCTCAATTAAGGGTGTATATGTGAAAAACTCCTGCAGTTTTTCCTGATATTCTGGTTTCAAAGCCACTTTTCCTCAGGTAGTAACTCTTTTTTCCATGTTAATATACCTGTCCTTGAAGCTGTAATATTTATCAACCAGTTGAAAGGTAATACCTTTGTGGCACTATTCCCACCATTACTGTGTAATTTACAATCTACAAAACAACTAAAATAAATATGGAAAACTACCCTCTTGCTTAACAATAAAATGCAGATAACAACCAACTCACCACAAAGACAATCATCATGACACAGAGAGGTACATAAAAAAAAAGGCTATCACACATGCACGACTTACAGCTTTCGGCCACAGCCTTTATTAGTATCCAACACACACACACACACACACACACACACACACACACACACACACACACACACACACGCCACACATTCATTGGCACAAATCACTAAATCACAACTGTCATCTCCAGTTATTGTGTTCCAAGTGAAAACATTATATTCCTTATGAAATTAAATGGTACTTTACAAGTTGTTATAACCACAGACTAATAAAAGTAAAAACAGTGATAATGGACTGAACACATTACTGACTAAGGTATATTTGAGATTTGTTCTATTGTGAGAGGCAGTCAAATTAAAATGGAATTACTGGAAAAATGGTCTCCTGGAATGGTTCCATTCAAAAGTAATCACTTCACATATTAAGGAATTTATCCAACTTGGACATGAAATGAACAATATAAAAACTGTCTGTCACTGACAGAATCAAAGCTGCACCTACTCTTGTACCTCTGAAACAAGAGCCATGCATGTTTTATTCCAGCATTGAAAGGTGTGAAAAATCACAAGGTGATAGATCTGGACCATGTTTCCCTACCAAATCGCTGAAGCATTGCCTTCATCTGATTGGCAGTGTCTGACTGGTTGTCATTATATAACATGAGGATACTTTCCAACAGCATTACATAGTATTTTGACTTTTTTGGCATGTTGGATTTTCTGCAATGTTTCTTTGTAACACTGTACACTGTTTGTTGCCCACACTCAAGGGGACTTGATGAGAAAGGGTCCCCGTGGTTCAAGAAAAATGACGTCATGATCTTATCAGAACTTATGCAAACAGCATTGGATTTTTTTTTTTCTAATGGGAGAGAGGTGGTACAATTCATGTTAGCTCTTCCGTTTGCCCTCAGGTTCAAATGGTGGCACCATGATTTATCTGCTGTGATGTTACAGGACAGAAACACATGTTGTTCTTTGTGTTAACAAAGCAGATGATGCCATTGTGTCTGCATGGATTTTGTCCCTCCATCAGGAGATGATACATCCACAGAGCCATGGCTGATGCTGACCTAACTTTAATTCTCCATGATTTATTGGCCCCCTTGTATAAGAGCATAAATTACATCCGGGGTAGTGGTTCAACAGACATATTCTGGATGTGAATCATCTTACAATGATGTGCATCCCTCTGGGAATCTTATCCACCATTCATGCATATACATCAGGGGTATGTAGTACTCATCATGAAAAAAAGGCATGGGATAATGAGTTTTGTGTACCCCAGCAAACTCAGGCTCCAATAAATGAACTACATGAACTGCTCTTCTTTGCTTGCTTGCGTGTAAAAGCTGAGAGGACATACTAAACCAGTCTGCCAACAACCATTGTCATAATTTAACAACTGCATGACATTATGTCATTCCCCTACTACAACAGTGACAATATATAAACTTAACAACATGAAGTTGCCTACAATACTGACTGTGTTATTGCACATGTTTAGTTTTCATATGACTGCACCTCACACATTTCTGAAAAATGAATATTGGCTATATGTAAATACTGTGTTGCTTACCTCTAAATCTATTGCTCTGCTTTTTCCTCCAGAGAACATATAAAACTACACAAATAATAACAATGGCAAGTAGAACGGCAACAGCTACCAGAGCTCTGAACATGTTTGTCTGGAAAATAAAATTTAAATTTAATGTTGAAGCTCAATAACTCCTTTGTGTAAAATACTGTCTTTTCTTACAAACTTTTTTTTTAATAATTTGATTTTGAAAACATGAAATTTTATTAATGGCAGAATTTGGTCAAAAATAGATGTGGCTTATTAATTTTATTACTTTGATGTTGTAATGTATTTGGCCTGGAAAGTATTGTTTCTTTAGATTAATGCAAAGTAAAATACCATATTTGGTCATGGTATTGTAACCTAATATTCTATATTTATATTATATAAGCATTTTATAACACCACTAGCTGGTCACATTGATTTAATCACTTTCAGTATTTGAGTCTTCTCATAAGCCAAACTAAATTAATTAATTATTGAATATTGTAAGGTTAGACAGTAATGTGTTTGTTAATGAAATTAATAACTAACATTACATGATGTCTTACATAATGTATTGACCTTAATGTAATACCTTGCTGCTAGTGGTGAATAATCTCATTGGAGAATTAAACTCTAGGCAGTACTTTTGCCAAGGATACGCAGATGATCTTGTCATAGTAATACTTGGCAAATTTGCTGACACAGTGAAGAATATGGCACAAGGTGCATTGGAAATTGTGCAAGACTGGTGCAGAAAACAGGATCTGGGGGTTAGTCCTAAGAAGACTGTTGTTGTACCATTCACAAAGAAGCATATACAACATTCAAGTTGGAATCTAAAGCTTTTCAATGAAGTGCTACCTGTGAAGGGGACAGTGAAATATCTAGGAGTTACTCTAGATGAGAAACTGACATGGACCCCTCACATTAGGAATATTTGCTCCAAGGCAAAAGGTACTCTAGTAAGTACCAGGAGAGCTTGTGGCAAAAATTGGGGCCTGAGCCCCAAGGGTATGCACTGGATATACACCACGGTGATTAGACCCAGGATCACCTATGGGGCGATCGTGTGGTGGAAGAAGGTAGAACAGCAGGTTGCTGCTAAGGAGCTTGGTAAGATGCAGAGATTATCCTGCTTAGCCATAACAGGCAGAATTAGCAGCACACCAACTGCTGGGATGGAAACCATGCTGGATATGCCCCAATTACACCTTTGGGTCAAGATGGAGGCAGCGGCTGGTGCATACAGACTCAAAACTGGCAACAACTGGAACTCTTTGGGATATCCAGAATCACACACTAAAATAGTGAGTGAGGTAAATATAGGAAAGGTTTGGGAAATGCCAGGCGACTATATTATAACCGAATACTGCTTCAACAAGCCTTTCAATATAACAATTGGAAGCAGGGAGCAGAGGGAGAAAATAGTTCGACACCGTATGAGGGATATTGTTTGGTTCACTGATGGGTCAAAATCAGACCAAGGTGTTGGGGCATGGGTATATGGGGTGCAGCCAAGACTGGAGGGCGTCATCTCTCTAGGGAAACTGGCCTCAGTATTCCAGGCCGAAATCACTGCCATCAGGGTGTGTGTGGAGGAGAATTTGTGTAGGTGCAACAAAGATCGTAGCATCTATATCTATTCAGACAGCCAGGCAGCCCTGGGATCACTGGCAGCTCCTGCAACAAGGTCTAAAATTGTTGCAGAATGTCACAGGGTTCTGGTGGAGCTAGGGGAAAGCAATAGAGTAAACCTATTGTGGGTCCCTGGCCACTCGGGGATCAGTGGCAACGAACATGCCGACAGATTAGCCAGGATGGGGGCAGAGACTCCATTTATTGGACCGGAACCTGTCCTGACATTCACCAAGGCAATGATCAAATTGGAGCTACGTAACTGGCTCAGAAGACAGCACATAGAATATTGGACCAAAGTCCATCAACAAAAACATGGCAAGGTAATGATGCCAAAGCAATGTTTTAAAAGAAGCTCTGCAATCCTGGGTCTGAACAGGAGAGAGATTAGACTCATGGTTGGATTGTTGACGGGCCATGGGAATTTGAAAAAACATCTACATACAATGAGAATAACAGAAGAGGACCCTAAATGTAGGATCTGTGATGACGGTGATGATATTGCATCACATCTAATCTTCGAAGAGTAAAAGGCACATTGGAGAGTAAAAGACACAGAACTTTTGGGACAACCAGACCCGAAGAAATTGTGTCTGATAAAGAACTGGTAAAGGGACTCCTTGCACTGTTCAAGGGCATTGGTTGGCTTTACTAGATATACAGGGAGTGATACCGCACAATAAACTTAGTTTCGGTGCAAGCAGTGGCGGGTTGGACCAAAACTGTTTTGGCTTCCCTGAAAAAATCAATCAAATCAAATCAATACCTTGCTGACTATAGAATTGCATAGTTGATTTGATTTAACAATTTTAAATAATGTAAACATATATCAACACTGCGCTAATTGTTATTTACTTACGATCCTTTGTATTGTTTTGTTTTGATATGAAAATCATATAATTACATTTGTCATAATTTTTCTTATCTTTTCTTGATGAATGATTAATTTATGTTTTATGAACAAATTATTTAATATAAAACATTGTAACTTCCATGTTTTAGAATGTTCTCGAAAATATAATAGGTATTAATACGCGCGAATTGGCGCAAACGCAAGGAGTAATAAGTCAGTATGAATCAGTATCAAGTTAGTATTACTTCAACAGTCAACATGTAGAATACAATCAGTAACAACTTTGTCTCAAATAAGTATGGAATCCATATGGAAGTAAGTCTTAAGGAGGGTATAATGCAGTAACAAACATTCTTAAAGATGTACAGTTAATATCATGTATTACTTCTGTTTATGTGCTTCAACAAGATTAAATAAATGTGCATAAAATGAAACGTGTCATATTTATGGTTCCATGACTTAGAAGAATCAGTCATCCTAATGTTGTCATAATTATTTAAAGGCAGGCGAACTATTAAAACAACATCTACCACTGAACAACTGAAACAAGGTGATGTATACAAAATAATTTGGTTTTAGTGTAATGGTAGCATTATATAATAAAAAAACTATTATAATGTGTAGTATAAATACTTGAAGTAATGGTACATTAATTTATACATAAGCTGCACAGTAAATGTACTGAAGAGATTTAAATGTGATTTCCATTTTCAATATGTTGTAATAATATTTGCTTGGTCAGAAATTATTAGCATATACATACATAAAATTTGACTATCTTTGTCTTACCTCGTAATCATTCTCATAAACATCTTCCCAACCTTTTCTGACTACAAGTTCAACAGATTTAATATTATAAGCAGGGTCATGGAGAGACTTTGAGACACAGCGGTAGAATCCTGATTCAGCTGAGGATACACCCTGCAAATGATGTTTGCCACTGATCATTGTTTATTATAATATGTGAATATGTGATCTAATACATCTACAAATAGACTATTTGCAATATACTTTCCACAAGTGTGACCTTATACAGGGAAGTATATACATGGTTTCTCTTGAAAAATATTCAGTTGTATGTTTGCAGAGCATTTTAGATTTAATGCAAGTAAAATAAGTCTTTAATATAATAAGGATATTTTACCACTCACTGCATAGATGTACAAAGAGCTGTGACAAGCACATAAAAACACACACACACACACACACACACACACACACACACACACACACAACACATAAGCTGGCCATTGACCATCTTCAGAATAGAGAGCACTCGCACAACACATTTCACAGTCACCGGCTACCACATTCCGATTCAAAGACGACGGTTGTGTGACTGTGGAGTTTCTGTGTGATTGTGTGAATTCTCTATTCCGAAAAAGCCCAATGGCTGACAACTTAAGGTTATTTTTATAAATAACCAACATAAAAATAATGCTAAAACACTGTTTGAAATCACATTAAAAAAACCAAAATAATGGAGATGATTGAACTGCAAAAACTCCATGAACACAAAGTTAAGTTGCATAATAACTGATGAAAATGTAAGTTATAAGTAACCACATAGAATATGTAGTTAGAGTACTTGGTTCAGGCCTATGTAATATCTTGGGCCAACATGAAATATCAAGCATTATATTATGGCAAAATTTTGTTGGAAGGTCACATCCAGAAGAAACCCTGATACAGAACTCAAAATGTAGAAAAAAGGCTAAGAAAAATCAAACTGATATAACCATACATACAAACACTAGAAGGCATGTAGCTGTGAACTCCCATGCTGGACAAAATTCAAAGAATTATGTTTCTGGCATTCAAGCTACCGAGACATGACACAGGTAAATAGAATTACTCTCATGAGTTCAGACACAACATTAACAAGTTCAACTTGAAGCAATCTCATGCAGGACCAAACCCCTAGAAAAACTATTAACATCCTGACAGAGATAACCAATAAAAAGCTTTTAAGAAATCTCTCAAAAGAAGTTTTAGCACAACTGTTTCTACATTGATAATATTAATAATTTTATGTTTCATATACTGTGTGGCAAACTCCAGTGTAATACTGTACAGAAATACAAACTGTACCTTGTATAAACCACAAAATATGTTTTTAATTAATCTTACAAATTATCCTCCAAGATCTGAAAATATTATTCAGAAGACAGTGGCTGACCAGTACTTATGAAAGGTCTCAGACCCCATTCGTAACATTTATAGAAGTGTTACGTCACTTGGTCATGCAGCAAGAGTGAACTCCCACTGAACTACATGGGGCACCGTATTTTTTTCTGCGATGTGTGCTGAATGGCAACTGCTTATGCTCAACCTATTCTTCAAGGGTGCAAAACTCTTGTGCTGTAAGCAGCAGTCGCAGAACTGCAAGCATAATGTTCCACCACATGGTCAATGACAGCAATGGATGTAGAGAGACCAGATTCACTCAGGTGGGCAGAAGCTGAAAATGTGTCGAACTTGTGACCATACTAGAGAAGGGGCAGTACATCTTCCAATGGTGGCAACATACCTCTCCCAACAGTTATGTTTACTCTGCCAGATCAGCCACTAGGCTTGGGTCTGCAGCAAATTGAAAGCAATTCAATGCTCTGCACACAGACACTTCCAACTCATGCTGGAGAGAACCAGTAGAACATGAGAACATTTGCCTCAGCAGCGGAAACCATGCCTGCAGTGACTTGGTGAGCCATCATGTTGATCTAAGCTGGAAGCACAGTGGCTGAGGTGTAAGCTGACCACTTAGCCCTGCATTGTGTCAGGAGGTCCAGAGGTTGAAACTCACCACCACATAGGTCATCATGGACCAACCAGCTAAGACACGCTTTGAATGCAAAGAGAAAGATCAATTGCTGAATTCATGCCCTGTGCCATGCTGAAATGCATGGCAGCACCTGTATTGAGAGGCATAAGTCCAGCTATGCCTAATAGAGCCACAATGTCCATACTGCAGCTGTCGTCTGAGTGCCACCCTACACGGGATTGTGAGCATTGAAATCCCCCAAAAGAAGGAACATTGGGGTGGGGGGAGGGGAGAGTTGGGTGAGCAATGTCTGCAGAAGGCACAATCTCATCCAGAGGAAGGTAAAAAGAGCAGACAGTAATAATCCTGTCCTGCCCAGATTATCAAAGCCTCTTTCTCGAGAGATGTGCGAAATGGCACTGGCGCAGTAGGTGCAGTGGCAAGGACAGAGGCAGACTACCAGACACCCTGTCATAGTCCACATTGTTATAGTATTAACTACAAAAGTCATTAAGGGCAGGGGTCCACTGGATTGAAAACCAGGTTTCCTGTAGTGCTAGACAAATGGCATGGATGTAGCACAGCAGTACTTGAAACTTGGCTAGGTGGTGGAAAAAACTGCCACAATTCCACTGAAGGATGATGATTCTAGTGGGTCAGGGAAACATGAAAAGCACCCAGGAGGAATTTTATTTTACAGTTGTACTTGCCACCATGCTTGGAAGGTGGCCAGATTGATCTCCACCACCTACACCAACAACCTGTGCTCTTCTTTCCTCTCCTGCAACTACCAAACAGACCTTTTCCACAAGCAGATCTCCCAATCAGTCCATTCCTCTCCTTACAATAACAACATTCCTAACCCCAGACCACCCAGAAGCACCCCCATAGTCACCCAGAACCATCCTGGCCTGGAATGCCTTGGCAAATTGCTCTGTTAGGGTTATGACTTTCTCAAGTCATGCTCTGAAATGACATCATCCCTTCAAAGTATTCTCCCCACACCAGTTGCAGACTAAGGCTCTCTGAGGCCTGGTGTAGTGGCAAAACAATATGAGGCCTCCCATCCACTTGGAAATACATGTATTGCTATAAAAAGAAACTTTTGAAATTTGGAGGCCCCCCAGGATGAGAGGCACGGGACAGTCTATAAAAAATAACTTTCGAGATTTGGAGGCCCCAGAATGAGTGGCCAAGGATGCTAAAATATATAATACATAGATAAAATAAAATAAATGAAAGTTGTGATTTCAAGGCATTTGTAGCCCCCCCCCCCCCCCAAGACGAGAGGCCCGCGGCAGTCCACCCCCTCCCCCCTTAGTTTGCCAGTGCCCCACATCACTGAGAGTAATCTTTCACCATCCTCCTAACGTCCACAACTTCTTTGTCAAACCGTACAAAACAAATTGCAAAACCGTCCTTCCTATTTTTTGAATATTACATCTGCAAAACCTATCCCATAAATCCTCCCACAAACACCTGATCCAGTCCCACCACAGGCAAAACCTACACAAATTAAGGCAGAACCGCCTGCAAAACTACCAAATGACATGTTCACTGTACAGCCTTTTGTGTTAGTGTGACCAACAAATTGACTGAACGCATTAATGGTCACAGACAAACTGTTCACCTGGCAGACAATCAATATCTTGTGACAGAACTTGTCATCCAACATGACTCCAGAGACACTGGCACGTCATGTGGCTGCTGCTACCTAGCAACAGTCCCTCAGAGCTACAGAGATGTGAACTTGCCCTCCAACACATCCTCTCCTTCTGCCATCCTCTTGGCTTAAACCTACATAAATAATAATAATTTTGTGTGGTTCAGTGGCCTGGTACAAGGCTGAAAAATTCCATGATCTGACTGGCTAAAACTTGTTAACCTCTCTCCCTCTGCCACCCTCAACTCATTTATTCATTATTTTAACAATGGAAAATCCAATTGGAATGTCAATAATGGAGGATAGACAACAACTCACTGCAAAAAGGCTTGCTGCACTGCTGACAGGCATGAAAAATAGACAGCTCTCTAAGGAGGGTCAACATGGTGTTAGATCAGTTGCTCGGGCAAGGATTCAGTTTATGTTGATACTATTGGTAGGTGGTATTTTACTAGGCATGTCCTGCATTTCAATATGAACTGGAGTAGTGAACTGGCTGGATTGATAACTAAGTCTGTAAGGGGAGCCACTACAACTCATGGGAGTACCTCTTATTTAGGGTACCATCAGTCTCCAGTGAGAAGCTCATATAGAGAGGTATTAAAGCTGTTAAAATATCTCAAGATCTTCACAAAAGTAAAGTGAAAAATAATGTAAGTATATTTTATCAGAATATTGTGGGATTAAAAAATAAAATACATCAGCTTTTGGTATGTGTAGAGGTTATAGAAATTGAGTGTGCAATAGATGTCCTATGCCTATCTGAGTATCGCATTGTCACTGATATGGAAAAGGTTAACATCAATAGGTATGAATACTCAGCACATGTAAGCAGAGATAATAAGGAGAGAGGAGGAATTGCCATTTGTATGAAGAGTTTCACTGTGGGAAAAAAAGAAAAAGAACCTGACTGATGGCACTTTTATCATCTTAACAGTGTATAGGTCCCAATCAGGTAAAGTTCAGCTATTTCTGAAAGACTTGAATGCCTTGTTGTGCTATCTGTCTGACAGGGCAAAGCAGATTATTATTTGTGGGGATTTCAATGTTGGTTCTTTAAAACAGTGTACTAAGAAGAAAGTCCTTGAAGTATTACTTGGTTCTTTCAATTTGACATCCACTATTGATTTTTCTAGTCAGATAGTAGACAATAGCAGCACACTGATATACAATTTTTTTGTAGATGAAGATAACTTTCAAAAACATCATGGTGCACAGCCAATTACAGTACATGATGTAGCATTAATTTACTTACGAGCAGTGTAGCAATGCAGTAGCTACTCGAGGATCTTTCTGTGTTGCAGATGACAGGCAGTTAGTGGAGTCATTTCACAGGACAGACGAAATATAAACTCTGTTTTGTGTATAAACACTGTGTGTATTATCTTTTGTTTCAATTATTGCTGTTTTACTGTTAATGTTACAAATGCTGTAGAAGCAAACATATGTATTCAATTTGGCTTTGCAATAATCGCCAATAGAAAGCCAAGTGAAGAATTTACAAGACTTATGTGTTGTGTGAAATTATTTAATTTGAATATATAGAAATGGAGAAGACGTCTGATTGCTTGGTGGTGTAAGAGTTGGAAAGAGTTTGGAGGCATAGCATAGCTGGATCTCATTTTATTATTAATTTTTACTCGAGGGAGAAAGTCCTATGCTGTTCTTAATTTATATTAATGATTTACCATTCTATAGTCATGATATAAAATGCAAAATGGGAATGGGAAGAAAAGCGTTTTTAAATAAGCAAAACTTGTTAACATCCAATATTAATTGGAATGTTAGGAAGTCCTTTCTGAAAACATTTGTCTGTAGTGTAGCATTGTATAGGAGTGAAATGTGGACAATAAGGAGTTCAAGCAAAAAGATAATAGAAGCTTTTGAAATGTGGTGCTATAGATGAATGATGAAAATTAGATGGGTAGATCATGTAACAAATGAGGAGGTGCTTAACCGAATTGGGGAGAAAAGAAATTTCTGGCATATCCTGAATAAGAGAAGGGATAGGTTGGCGGGACACATTCTGAGACATCAAGCAATCGTCAACTTAGTATTAGAGGAAGTGTGTGGGGTAAAAATCATAGAGGGAGACTGAGGGACGAATACAGTAAGCAGATTCCAAAGGATATAGGTTGCTGAACGTAATCGCAGATGAAAAGACTTGCCCAGGACAGGGCAGCGTGGAGAGCTGCATCAAACCAGTCTGCGGACTGAAGACCACCGCCACCACCACCAACAACAACAACCACAACAACAACAACACTCATGATGATGAAAAATTAGGGTGTGTTTTTTTTTTTTTTTTTTTTTGCTGATGATGCAAATATAGTAGTTACTTTTGATAAACAACAAGTTAACTGATGAAATTGTAAATAAAGTCTTTCATAAAGTTATTAACTGGTTCTCTGCAAATGGACTCTTATTAAACTTTTATAGAAAACAATGGCATGACACCATTAATAAATATGTGCGGATCGATACTGAACAACACTGGACCAGTGTGTTAAGAAGGTCTTTGGTGTAAGGAAGCGGAAACACCAGTTACCGCCTGACTATTGTACTGTGTATACGAGTAATAATAAAAAGAGGAAACGAGAGAATGAAAGACACAAATGAGGGAATTAATTGGTTTTTTCACAATTTAGCATTACAAAACTTCAGTAAAAACAACTTTTTGTAAAAATCCTTTCATCATTTGATAAATGTCCTTGTTCCCTATGTTCACAAATATAAAATTTCAAACCACCAAAGGATTGAACTCTACTTGCTGCAAGATATGGTTGACCATGTGTGAAAACTAGTTTTCTTAATGGAATTCCAACTTTTTCAAATGTTTGTCTTTGAGACTTATTAATAGTAATGAATTTGAATATATTAATTCTGTGTTCATAAACTGAATTGTTTAATTATATTTAAAAATTGAATTATATTGAAATGTTAAGAATTGAACATTATGAAGTATTTAAAAAATGGGGGCCAAGGGAAATCAAACCTGTGACCCAAGCACCAACTGACTGAGCTAATTTTAGCTGTACCAATATGCCACTTACAATAGGTTATAATACAGTGGATAAAAACTTGGAGAATTTTGAGTATCATTACTGAAATTTCTATTTCTTTTTACCACTCTTTAACGGCTATGTGCTCCCACAATTTTTATATTTGCAACATCTATGACAAACCACCTTTCAAATTATGTACATTTCGTTGGCCTTCTTGTATCATCAATATTAAATATGTGTAACCTCTGTTTCGTGTTAGCGTACTGGTATTTATATAATGATAGTCTGTGAACAGAAGTCTGCAACTAAGGTATTCAAAGTGTTTAGGTGTGGGCATTGATGAGAAATTGAATTGGAAGCAGCACATTGATGATCTAGTGGAACATTCTAGTTCAGCAACTTATGCTTTTGTAGTTATTGCAAATTTTGGTGACAAAAATTTCAATTAATTACCTTGCTATGCCTATTTTCATTCACTGCTTTCATATGGCATCATATTTTGGAGCAATTCATTATTAAGCAGAACAGTAGGCTATCCATTGCACAAAAGTGTGTAATTCGAATAATTTTTAGAGCCCACCCAAGAAAATCCTGCACTTATTTAAGGGTCTAGGGATATTCACCATAGTTTCAGAATATGTATAGGGCAAGTCATAAATAAGAAAAAATATTTTATGCATATCGTCACACACTGTGTTACAAAAAAATTCATTTTCCACTTTTTCTATGTGAATAAAAAAAAGTAAATAAATAAATAAATAAAAAATAAAAAACAGGAATTGAATGTTAAAAATCTGAGGTGCACTTTTGTGTGTTACTGCGTGTTGACATTGGCCAAGGGGACAGATCGGCAACAGGGCACATCATATGAGTGTTGTAGCCTTGTAGGTAGTCTAGCTGCTCACGAGAAGGCAAGGCGTGCAGCGTCAAGCGACGGTCTGGGGGACACTGCGAGCAATGACAGCACTCACATCTATCTCATACTTTGATAGTCCATCCGGGTATGCTACCAGATACTAAGAACAAACTGGTTTGATAATTTCGGTGATCCAACTGTCCGCCATCCTCAGGAACGCTGCTGCTGCTGAGTCCCGTCGAGTACTGAGGGTAGAGTCATATTCACCATCCTACATAAGCATCACGCATGTGTGCCACATCTATCTCATGCCGTTTCCACTGGCCAGTATTATGTATCGTGGCTAGTTGGCATAGGGAAAGGAGCTTGTGCCTTGTTGTCCTGTTGCCAATCTGTCCCCTTGGGCAATGTTGGCACACAGTAACACCCAAAAGTCCATTTGATATTTCCAGATTTTTACCATTCAATTTCATTGTCATTTATTGTCATAGGAACATGCAGAAAACGAATTTATATTTGTAGCTCAGTGTGTGACAATTTGCATGAAATATTTTTCCTCATTTATGACTCACCCTCTATATTCTCTTTGTTATTACTAACCCAACCCAATTCTAAAGTAATAGCAGTGAGCATAGCTACAACACTAGGAGAAAGGATGATGTACACTATTCAATGTTAAATCTAACTTTGGCACTGAATGGGGTGAATTATGCTGCCATAAAAGTCTTTTGTAATTTACAGAGAACATCAAATGTCTGACAGATACCCAACCAGCATTAAAAAAATTGATAGAATTTCTGAATGATAAATCTTTCTACTTAGTAGTTGAATGTTTACATAAAAATTGGTATTTTTGCTAAAAAATATAAAAGATGAAAATAAAACAAATAAAAAATGTAATCTTTTACAAAACTGACATATTCCTCATCATTACAAAATCTCATTATTGATCAACATAACAAGTATTAATCTAATCTAATTTGTTATTGAAATGTTGTATGTGAATTAAAGATAACATTTTCTGTGCTTTATTAAATTTGGAAATTTTAAAAATGCAAATAAACTCCAGTTTTCAGAGGATTAATTGTGGTAGGGATAAAAAAAATGCTTTTTTAATGGAAATTGTATCTTTTTACTTTTGGTCATATGCTCTGCAAAGACTATTCTCAAAAATTTGGTTTTAGGTCTATTACTACTACTACTACTACTACTACTACTACTACTATTTTATGTTTTTCATACATGGGTTTGCTCCATCAATTATGGTGAGTTTCTTAGCTGCTGACTCATGCAATTATACCTATTTTGATGACAGGAAAAGTTACCAATTTAAAGTGATATTTCTTTGCCATAATGATAGATCTGGGATATTCATTTCTGCATTGAATACTGCACTTGAACCCAAGATCCATGCCTACTATACACTAATTTAAAAGTGATATCTGGGATATAACATTTGTAGTAGAAAAATCCCTTTTTCTGAACTGTTCCAGATAATTCAATGGAATTTAATGCCTATCTACATATTTAATGTCTTGAACTATGGAACTTCAAATGATGTAAAATGAACTTGACTTTTATGTTTTCTAAACATTTTTGCGATAAAAGGACTTAAAATACTTTTTTTTAGCATTTAGTATAATGCGCAGTGTGTCCTCATTGCAGATTCTATCTGAATGGGAAGTAAGAGAAAATATATTGTTCCGAGATATGGAAGAACATTTTGGAAACAGTCACAAGTAAGAGTTACAGTACTTACTCTGATGTACAGAGTTCCCGACAACACTTCATACTTGTATTTTTCACGATTCATGGCATTTCCTGGACCAATGACCTCATTGCCTGTCAGTTGCCAGAACTGAAAGCGATGGTTGTCATCATTGCTGGGACATGGCAAAACTGCAATATCACCAACACCCACTTCTTGAACAAGAGTTTGGGCTTGAGTTGGTAGTGCCATGTAACTCCAGATGAGTAACAGGCCAGTTATTCTCTGTAAAAACAAAAGCAATTAGTTAAGTAGATTTTCTTTTATTTGATTGCTGGAGATTATGCTTTTAGGTCTAAAAAATAACCAGATTGAAAAATACTCTTTTCATAGCACAACAAAAGGTAACCATGTCCTGCCCAAATTCAAATATGTAAAAGAGGAGAATTAATTTCTTGACATATTTGGCAGCTTCAAAAGCTATTAAGTATTATTTTATTTATTTATTAGATTCTCACACTTGTTTACCTCTTATGTACTTGTAATTCATGTCACATATTAAATGGGGCATCATATCATACGTTATGTGATATCATACATGCACAAATGCTGTGTTAGGTTGTGACACAGGCTGTATTATATCATGACAGTTGTTGCTGTTATGCAACACATGACACTATGTGTCACGCACTACTACTAAGATAATGTGCCATGTGATAAAATATTGAACATTGAATTTCTCGTGTCATGCAATATTCTACCACATGTCACTGAAGTTTATGATGGCTGCATCCCCAGTCATGGGTATTTCTTGCTATAACATATGTGGCACAGCCCCCATCCAATGGTGCTGGAGAATTACGAGTTAACTCTTAAAATGTATCTAGAAATTTTTATTGAACTATTCTTGAAGGTGCTGGATAACTCAAAAAGGTTGTTCTCTCCTTTGCATATTCTCCTTTTTTTGTTTTATGGTAATTTCCATTTTCTATTCTGGTTACCAACTTTTATCCAACAATAGTAACTGTAGTACCTGATAGGGGTTCAGGATTTCTTCAGAAAACATTAAATAAATGTCACATTTACAATTATTTTACAAATCAAACGATCGCAGTTTGAAAAAAAGCCTCTACAGAAGAAATTTGTGAGTATGGCAGAAGCGGTTTACAAATTTGACAGAAGCACACCTGAGAGCTACCATACAAAGCCCATTAAAGATGGCTCACAGAGGTTTCAAGGTAGCCAAGTAAACCCATCATATAGGAAATTACGCTGTACAGTACCTCAGTCACAGCATTTCACTTCCCATTTACACATGAGACCTCTTAATTATCCTTCAAAAGAGGAACGAGAGGAGGTTGAACTTCAGGAAATGCAAATGTTGCAATTGGTCAAGGCAGGAATATATCTAACATGCTTCGAGAAATAACCAAAGACATGGCTGTGACTCAGTGGTGTATCTAGGACTTGGCTTTGGGGACGGGGGGGGGGGGGGTGATAGATCTGCTTGACGAGCAAAATTTTAGTCAGTTTCCAGACTACCATCTACCACTAACGTTTAAGAAACTAATTCACTCCCATCCAATGAAAGCTTATGGTAAACACCCCAAGTTTCCAATCTTTACCTTTACCAGATTGCTGTTATACGATTTTTTTTTTTATTTTCGGGTTCTAGGGGGGGGGGGCGTTCTATCCCCCTCATCCCCCTCATCCCCCCCCCCCCCCCCCCGCATAGTTACGCCACTGCCCCAGTCCCATCGAGAACACAGGGTAGTATGACATCTACACGGTGATACCTTCACCAATCATTCATTAAAATAAGCAGGACCTAAACACATCGTAGGTGTCGATATTCAAATAAAATTGTCGCGAGAAAATGACTTCATTGTGTGTATGACGGGATCAAATGATGTTGCGAAAAAATAACTGCAGAACTTTTTAGAAGTGAGGAAAACAAGAAACACTGTTGCTGCAGCTGTGCCGCATAGGTATGATCTTATCTACAGTTCGTGGTAGTCAGCGAAGCTATCGCTGAGCTATGGAGGCGGACATCGGTTTCCAAAAGATGAACTTAAGCGCATATGGATCTCTCGCTGTAAACGAGATAAATGTAAAAAATGCCAAAATTTGTTCCGAACATTTTTTGTGAAGCCGATTACAAAAGAGACTTGCAGAATGAATTGTTAGGTCTACCTACAAAGAAGCTGCTTAAAGCAAATGCTGTTCCATCGAAAAGAAAAAAAAGAAAAAATACCAAACTGGCATGGAAACAAATTTGATGTTGCAAGTTCTAGCAACATAGTTACTAGCAACGTTTTCACAGAAAGGGAACGTCGCCACGAAGTTATTACATAAAACAGCACATTTTATCACTGTCTGTCCCTAAAAATTCAAATGTTTGTGTAGCTTATGGGACTTAACTATGGGGTCATCAGTCCCTAAACTTACAAACTACTATGAACTAGCTAACACTAAGGACGGCACAAATATCCATGCCCGAGGGGGGATTCGAACCCCCGACCGTAGAGGCCGTGCAGACCGTGTCTGTCCCTTTAACCTTCTATAACTCGAGAACTACTGACCGTATCGTGATGAGGTTTCTTTTAAATTGTAGATTTCATAAAGGTCTAAAAAAAAAGTCCGTGAGAGCATATGTGTAACTTTTACGAGTGAAGCATATGTACCATTTTTCTCTCCTAAGGCGCTGGCGCCGGATGGCTTCAGACTACATAAATAGTGTTTATGGGAAATCTATAAAAGTTAGACATGTGCTCTCACGGACTTTATTTTAGATCTTTATGAGCGCTACAATTAAAAAAAAAATAAACCTCATCACAATACTTTCAGTGGTTCTCGAGTTAAAGACGTAAAGACGTTTAAATATTACCCGTGCCAAGTCGCGGGGCGGGACGCGTTAGCTAGTTGTTAATAATGTTTGAAGCTTTTCTTTTTCAGTCCTTTGTATGTTAGTATACATATATATTAATCACAAGCGTGTCCCACCGCTTAAAAGCAATGTTTTTGTCGAATGGGAAAAGACGGAGAAAACGAGTTCACGGCGACCTTATAATACAGCGGCTTGCTGCCGAGTAACGTAATACAGCGCTAACCAATGACAGTGAAGAAGCCCAAACTGGCATACCTTTCTAGTCTACGTACCTTGTTCATTGCCAGCTGTAGTCGCTGCATCATCGCCCAGAGCGCTAAGTATCAAAATTTAACTGCTTGAAATTTCGTTGCCAGTTAATTTCTTAATTTTCGTTAGTGTTTCTGTTTTTTAAGAGGTTTCTTCTCACCTACTTGGCAGATTTCGTTTGTGCTACTGCTTTAAGAGTTTATTCCCGCGTATTTTGATAAATACCGTGTGTATAGTTTCCATCTGCTACAAGCTACGTGATTTGTCATATTGTCACTTCCTTATTTCGTGTTCTGCTTTGAGCAAGCTTATATTCCCGCGCGTTTGACAAGTCTACTCCATAGATTTTCTTGTTTATTTTGAATACTGCCGGATTCAGTATCGTTGTTTTGACAGTGTACTTACCACTGACCACAGTTCAGTCAGCCGCCAGCCGCCTTTATTAAAGTACCAGGCAACTTAAAAGTAGATTATTTAGTTTTCTACTTTCTACAGTTAATTGTATCGATAGGATGGATAGGATGTGTGCCTGCTGTCTGCGGACGCAGCAGGAGTTGGCCGCGGTTCGCGAACAGCTGAGCGTGCTGTTGGCTACGGTCAGCCGTCTTCAGGCTGCTGTCTCGGGGTGCAGCGGTGGTGGGGAGTCTGATGTGTCGAGTGGGACACCTCAGTTGTCTTATGCTCCACTGTCTGTCCCTGCTATCGAGGCACCTTCAGATGTACCGGACGTGTTCGAGCCGCCCTCTCCGCAAGGGAAGTGGCAGGTAGACTGGCGTTCGCGTCGCTCGAGGCGGAATGCCAATGTGGAGGCTGGACGTTCGTCCACACCCGTTCATCCTGTGAGTGGACGTGTGGCCACTCCTTCAGCAGGTGCACGGGGGGAGGGGATTATTAGTTATTGGGAGCTCCAATGTTAGGCGCGTGATGGAGTCCGTTAGGTCCCTTAGTTTCGAGATCCGGAAAGAAGTCCAACGTGCTCTCTGTGTGTCTGCCGGGGGGCCTCATCCCAGATGTGGAGGCGGCCTTGCCGGTGGCTATCGACGGTGCGGGGTGCGGTCGACTGCAAGCAGTGGCTCACGTCAGCTCCAATGACGCCTGTCGCTTGGGTTCTGAGGACATCCTCAGGTCCTACGGGCGGCTGGCGGAATTGGTGAAGGCTGCTGCCCTCGCACGCGGGATGCAAGCAGGGCTGTCGATTTGTTGCATTGTTCCCAGGGTTGATCGGGGTCCTTGGGTTTGGAGCCGAGTGGAGGGTCTGAACCAGAGGCTTCACCGACTCTTGACAGTCATGGCTGCAGATTTCTGGATCTGCGTAATCGGGCGGGGAATTGTAAGGTACCCTTAGATAGATCAGGGGTGCACTACACTAAGGAAGCGGCTACTTGGGTAGCAGAGTACTTGTGGAGTGCACATGGTTTTTTTAGGCTAGGCGCTAACTCTGATGAGCACTCGCCTGTCAACATTCAAACAGCGAATTCAGGTCACGTTCGTCTCAAAAATTAGAATATCAAAATATTAGCCGCGAACTTACAAAGTATTAGGGACAAAGTTCCCGAATTTGCCGCACTGCATGGAAATTATTGTGCTCATATAGTTTTGGCACCGAAAGCAGTCTAAATCATGATGTGGCAAGTTCAGAAATATTTAGCGAGGCGTAGAATTACCATTGCACTATCGGCGTGATCTATTACTCTGTCGGTATGCATGTCGGCTGCTCCCAAAGGAGAGTATCCCGGATTCGGTGTATCGCTCAAGGTTTGTCGAACTTTGTTCGCAGCTTGATGACAACAACTTCATCTATACAGATGGCTCTAAGAAAACTGATGGTGTCGGATCCGCCTTTGTCGTCGGGTTCGACAGCTTTCAATACAAGCTCATCGACCAATGCTCACATTTCACAGCTGAGCTCTTTGCTCTCTATCAAGCAGTCCAATATGTTCTCCGCCACTGCCACCTTTCGTTTGTCATCTGCTCAGATTCACTCAGTGCCATTCAGTCTTAGAGACCCATATCTGGTCCATCCTTTTGTACTCAGACTCCAACGCTCCCTTCAGTTGGTAGCCGAAGACGGCTTTCGCGTCCGCTTCCTGTGGGTACTTGGCCACGTAGGTGCGCCAGGGAACGAGGCTGCTGACGCTGCGGCCAAGGCTGCCACTCTCCTACCTGGGACAGCTACCGTTTGTGTCCCGTCACAGAACATTCAAGGGGCTATTTGCAGGCGTATTGTTGCATCATGGCATTGGCAGTGGTCCTCGCTTCAGGACAATAAGCTCAGAACCATAAAACCGATCCCGACAGCTTGGAAGACCTCCTCCCGCCCCTTCCGGCGGGAGGAGGATATCTTGGCCCGGCTGAGAATCGGTCATTGCCGGTTCAGCAGGCGACCCCCCCCCCCCCCACCAGTATGTTCCTGCGGTCACCCGATGACAGTGCGCCATGTTTTAATGTTCTGCCCCAATTTTACTCATATTCGTGTTGCAATAAATCTGCCGTCCACTTTGGAGGACATTTTAGCTGATGACGCACGGGCAGCTGTTAGAGTTTTGCGTTTTATACACATGACAAATCTGTCCAAGGGCATTTAATTCCTTCTAATGCAACATTTACATTTTTTATTTCTCGTTTTAGTGATATTCTGAAATTCCCCTTATCGGCACCTTTTTTAACCTTGTTTTAAATCAATCTAGGGTCAGAATCGGCTGCTATTGACCACTGTAGTTGAGCGCCCTAAATATATGAGGCGCGTCCAGAAAGTAAGTTCCGTTTCAATTTATCTCCGCTGCAGTGCTGCGATTGCAGTTCCGCACATGCGCTGTAGACGATGTGTATCAAGGAGAAGGACGTGCGCCATTTGGAGATCGCTGTCAGTTACGTACGCTTTGTTGTGCTTGTTTGAAATGTCAGCGTTGATTGAAAATCCCGCCGCCTGTGAAATCAGGTCGTTGATTCGGTTTTTGAATGCGAGGAAAGTGAAACCAAGTGAAATTTATCGGCAAATTTGCGATGTTTGCGGACCAAATGCGATGAGTGATTCGACGGTGAGAAGATGGGTCCGACAGTTCAATGGCGGGCGTAGGGATGTGCACGATGAAGAACGAAGTGGGCGTCCACCTTTGGTTACAGAAGAACTGGTTCACGCGATTGATGACAAGATCCAGGAAAACCGTAGGTTTACAATTAGTGCTCTCGCTATAGATTTCCCCCAAATTTCACTGTTTCCAACTGGTTGAAGACACAGGCGGCAGATTTCTATGAAGAAGGTATACAAAACCTGGTGCGACGCTATGACAAATGCCTGCAAAATTTCGGCAGCTATGTGGAAAAGTAGTTTAAGAGTTGTAGAATTTTGTGCAATAAAGATTTCTGATCGACAAATAGACTACTATTTTTGCGAAAATAACATGATTTTATAGATGTCGTTAGGCAGGAATCTACGAGTACAGCTTAAATCTAAATCCTCGCGAATGAAACAAATAGCAATGACATCTAGATTCTGGCTTGTCAAAAAGTACTTTGCTGTTTTCTGTGAATATTTGATTTAGAGAATGTTGCCGCGTGATGAAATCGGCAAAGCTTATTTCGTCATCGGTACGTCACGATGACAAAACGCTGGCCTGAGCTTGGGTGAGAAGGGCACTCGTGAACTTCGATCATAGGTAGTGGTATATTGGGCATAACGTCATTTTGACGAGTCAATTACCTTCCAGCTAAAAATCACGTGACTACTGGGGTAACAATGGTAGGGTCCCGTAGTTGTTAGAGCTTATGTGAACGAAGTAATATTAAATTTCCCGCATAAGTATTATCAGTTTAAAACAATGTCATTTCTTGAAAACAGTCGTTTAAATCCGCTGAAATGTTTGCCAAGAGTTGCGTTGCTTTATGTTTGAGCCACGCCAAGCGCATAAACTGACAAGGAAAGTACTTGGGCTCGAACAAACACATATACACCAAAATCGTATGAGAGATAATGTAAAGATCCCTTATTGCACTAGTGATACTCCCGCAACTGCAAAACTCTGCAGTCGTCCGTTAGAGGCCTCTGCATGTGCCATGCCGCATTGCACTTTGACCTGTCGGTTCGCCAGTAGGTACGGTGCAATGTGCCTCCGAAGTTGCGTTTTGTGATGTTATTTGTGTGGTGAAGCGTCAGATGGGGCGGCGATTGCTAATCAATCCTCCTAATGCATTGCAATTAGTTGAGATGAAGTTACGAAGAACCCTTCTCCGTGAAGATGGTATTAGTGTAGAAGATGACTCATTTGCATGCTTTCTCGTATCTGTTATGGTACAGAAATATGTGCATAAGTTAGATACTGTTGTTACAAACTCATAACAATGACAATAGGGATGATAATGACGAACAACACATTGAAAACGGTAGTGCTACGGTAAGTGCGGGAAGAGGCGATGGAAGCAGTGGCAGTGAATACCAACAGTCTTTCGGGATGAAGGTTAAAGTTGCAACTATCATCACGGCTTTTGATGACAATTCGCTAGAGAACATTTACGATGATTATTACATAAGTTATCGTTAAGATATCTGCATTACGTATGGCGTCTACAATGACATCTACAGTGCTATCTAGAGCATGGTTGCAGAGCTTTTCAGAAAAACGACACCCACCAGCACACTGAGGTGTATGTAGAGATCCTGTAAGCAAACGTTCATACAGATGTGGCGGACCCGAGTGTTAAGCTATATAAATTATATCTCTGAACTTCATTCAATTTTTATTACTTCAAATGTTTTTAATTAGTTTTTCTGTTCTTGTTTCTGGTCTGCAATGTTTTGAGTGATCATTAAAAGTTATAAACACATCCTTTCTCTCATTTTATGAACCTTGTACATAAACAATAACCATATTGGTGACCCCGACGTGATAAACTGAGCTTCAATTTGAAGAAACCATACCTTTATGTTTTTCTTCCAGATGGGCGGAATCTTCACTGAAACACGAGCAATACCCGCTTCGTCCCATGCTGATGTAGGCCGTGAATTTGCGTCGTTGCCGTTGTCGGTCATTTTTGCACTTCACAAATTAAAAATGCGTTCCGCTCCGTATTAATTATTAATAACCATAATTCTAAAACTATTTGTTACAGATAAGATTTAAGTAATGTTTACGTAAAGACATTCCAGATACCACTGTTTTTCATACGATTGTCACAGAAGGACATCCTGTAGCAGCAAAGGCACGACGACTACCACCACATAAAGTCAAGGCAGCTAAAGCAGAGTTCCAACAAATGATTAATATGAAAATCTGCCAGCCGTCAAAGAGCGCCTGGTCAAGTCCCCTCCATTTAGTTCCCAAGAAAGACGGATCCTGGAGACCTTGCGGAGATTACCGTGCTCTCAACAACATCACCAAACCTGACAGATATCCTATTCCTAACCTTCAAGATTTTAACAGTCAACTGCATGGAAAACAAATATTTTCAAAGATAGATCTGGTCAGAGCTTACCATCACATCCCTGTACATCCAGACGATGTACCTAAGACAGCAGTGATAACTCCATTTGGTTTGTTTGAATTTTTACGACTTCCATTTGGACTCCGAAACGCGGCTCAAACTTTTCAAAGATATATCGACAATATACTGAGAGATCTCGATTTTGTGTACTGTTATATAGATGACATTCTAGTAGCATCACAAGATGAAGAAGAGCACAAGAAGCACCTGCAATTGCTTTTCGAACGCCTCAGTAAGTTCAACATCAGAATCAATCTGAATAAATGCATTTTCAGTTCAACAGAAGTACCTTTTCTGGGATATATGGTAGCTGCAGAAGGAATCAGACCACTACCAGAGCGAGTACAAACAATTATTGACTATCCGCTACCTACAACTATAAAAGAACTACGCCGATTTCTTGGGCTCATTAATTTTTACCGAAGAGCACTACCAAATTCAGCCGGTAAACAAGCAGATCTTTTGAACCTACTCCATGGGACGAAGAAAAATGATCAGAGGAAAATTAATTGGACAGAAAATCTTCGACAAGCCTTTAATGACCTGAAAAATAGCTTGGTTGATTCAGCACTTCTGGCTCATCCATCTTCAAGTTTACCTTTAATTTTAATGGTTGACGCCTCAGATTATGCTATTGGTGCATCTTTACAACAAATTAGTGACAATAATCTGCAACCATTAGCATTCTTCTCCAAGAAACTATCAAAAGCAGAAAGGAATTACTCGACCTATGACAGAGAACTCCTCGCTGCCTACTCAGCCGTGAAGCACTTTCAGTACATGCTTGAAGGACGAGATTTTCCGATTTACACCGACCACAAGCCACTCACCTTCATGTTCAAGCAACGTCCAGACAAAGCTTCTCCACGTCAGATCCGACACATTAGTTTCATTGGACAGTTCACCACAGACATACGTTACACTACGGGGAAGGAGAACATCGCAGCTGACGCATGTTCACGAATTGCTTCAATTACTATACCTCCAACTGTTACCTTGGAACAAATTGCAGAAAGCCAACAATGTGACGAAGAGCTTCCACACATTAAGAATACGACATCTCTTGCACTTCAAACAATAATGTTGCCAAATGGTAGAGAACTTGTTTGTGACATCTCTGAAGATATGATTCGCCCATACGTACCCCAACAACTACGACAGGCAATTTTCAACTCACTACACAGTCTAGCTCATCCTGGTGTCCAAGCAAGCATTAATTTAGTGAGGAAACACTTCATTTGGCCATCACTAAAAAAGGACGTGAAGACCTGGACTTCAACATGTATTCCTTGCCAAAGAAGTAAAGTCTGGCGACACACCAATAGTGCAGTGGGACATTATCCACCAACGACAGCAAGATTCAGTCACATTAACATAGATATTGTTGGACCCCTACCTCCATCACAGGGATATCGCTATTTACTAACAATCATTGATCGTTTCTCTCGATGGCCAGAAGCAGTTCCATTAGCTGACATCACAGCAGAAACAGTTTCATTTGCCATCATCTCAACATGGATATCTCGTTTTGGTGTGCCTCAAATCATAACTACTGATCGCGGAAGGCAGTTTGAGAGTCAACTTTTCAAATGTCTCACAAGCACACTGGGCATTGTCCACATTAAAACTACAGCATATCATCCTGCAGCAAATGGAAAAATTGAACGCTGGCACCGTCAGTTAAAATCTGCTTTAAAAGCACAAATGTCAGATGATTGGGTTTCGAAGCTTCCTCTGGTCTTGTTAGGACTTCGCTCCTACATAATTCCGCAAGTCAATACCTCACCAGTGGAAATGACTTATGGTTCAGCAATTAGGTTACCAGGAGCATTTCTCAATGAACAGAAATTAGTAACTGACATCCCAACCTTTGTCTTCAAATTGAAGGAACAGATGAGAAGCCTAAGACCAGTTCCAACAGAACATCACGCCCACAAAAAGATCTTTATTCACCCTCAACTGACGACAAGCAAGTTTGTTTTTGTGCGACATGATGCTATCCGAACACCGCTTCAGCCAACATATGACGGGCCATATCCAGTCTTGTCTCGCAGTGACAAGCACTTTGAGGTGGAGATGCCAACAGGAAAACAAACTATTAGCATTGACAGATTGAAACCTGCCTTTCTTCTGACAGACTATTCATCGAATAACATGGACGACACATCAAGAGAAACCACTCCGGACATTCCGTCACCTTCCATTTCAAAGCCTATCAACCTTCAGAAGACAACAGACAGCAATCAACCCAGTGCACCTTCACCACGGGTCACCAGATCAGGTCGACAGGTCAGCTTCCCTCGAAAATACTTGGACGCTGTCACTGCGGAGGGAGTGTGTGGCGGACCCGAGTGTTAAGCTATATAAATTATATCTCTGAACTTCATTCAATTTTTATTACTTCAAATGTTTTTAATTAGTTTTTCTGTTCTTGTTTCTGGTCTGCAATGTTTTGAGTGATCATTAAAAGTTATAAACACATCCTTTCTCTCATTTTATGAACCTTGTACATAAACAATAACCATACAGATATGTTTGTTCGAGCCCATGTACTTTTCTTGTGAGTAGCTTGCCCAGTCTACTTCTATGGTCCAAGTACGTGAATAAAATGTGAAATTATTTACTACAAAATGATAAAGCTACCGATTCTTAAGCTATCTCAGAAAATTTCTATATTTTTCGAAAGTTAAGAAGTACGTTTTGACTCACTATGTCGTTCCTGTGACACAAAATTGGCTTGCTATTGCACGATTTAATGAGTCTCATCGAAAGGAAATTTCGATTTTGGGTTTGTATACATGGTGCTGCCAAGTGGGGATACGGTCTGGCTGTGTGGCGGTAGACTGCATTTATGGTCACTATGGTGGTTGAATAGTCTATAATCGATATTTTTTTCATTGAAATTAGTTTCCTAAAAGAAGTCATGCAAGAGAGTGTGAATCTGTGGGACTCAACTGCTTGGTTATTAGTCTCTAGCGTACAAAGTACTTAAACTAATGTTATCTAAACTAAGGACAACACATACACCCATGTCCGAGGGAGGACTAGAACCCCCGACGGCGAAATGCCGCGCGCACCGCAGCGCGGCACCTCAGTGCGCACGGCTAATCCGCCGCGGCCACGCAATAGAGGGCTGAATTGCTTGCCTATTATATGTCGTCGTATATATGCGACTGGATTCGTTATTTCGTGTTAGAAAGTTGCCGGTCGCGGTGGCCGAGGGGACTGAGGCGCTTCAGTCACGGCCTGCATAGCCACTGCGGTCGGGGGTTCGAATCCCCCCCTCGGGCATGGATATTTGTGCCGTCCTAGTTCGTAAGTAGTTCATAAGTAGTTTGTAAGTTTAGGGACTGATGACCCCGTAGCTGAGTCCCATAAGCTTTACAAACATTTGAACATTTTTGTTAGAAAGTTCTCAGTATAGTACTTGGTTAAAATGAAATAATTGTATGACATAATTGACAGGTACAAAATGGAAAGAATGAATCAACCGCAAATGGGAAGTACAGAAACCAAGAGCAGCGAGTGAGCAGTAATGAGTAAGAATACATGCCCTGGAAATCACTTACAGGATACTCTTTCAGTGCATGGATAGCCTTGATCCTTTCTGTGAAGGATTCCAGGATTATTGGAAATTTTTCTCCGACGGTGCCCTCAGTGCATTGCACACTGTTGGTTTACTTCAGTGAATACACAATGGAAAAATAGCGTTAGGCGCCTCAGACAACAGGTACTATGATCCACTCTGGGTGCAGCAATCTTCGTAGATTGTTTGATGATGATATCGTTGTTTACCGTTTGTGAAGTCAACATAAGATCAAACTAGTGCGTCCTTGGACGTCTCGATGGTCGATGATAAATGAAGAACAAAGGTAATCCCAATTGTTGTTTGTTTCAATCATCAGTCGTAATGACACTATTCAATTCTACAATCTTTTAGTCTTGACGCTTGGTAGCTATTCTTTTTATTTTGGAACCCCCCCCCCCCCTCTTTCGTCGCGTCTAGGGCCTAAATAAAGGAGATTTCAGTCGTAACCTCTAGCGGAAATTTACAATTAGTTGGGAACTTGCGATCTGTCTCCGTTTCGACCGTGGTAGGCAATTACCAGCGTTCACTAATTGCGGGGGTCCGAAATTAATTAGTAGACTGAAGAAGAGGTATCTACATCACTAAAGTATATTCAGAGACTTCGGTACCCACCAATGAACGGCACCTACTCAACGGCTTTAAGGTCGAAGATAAATTTGAATTTTAGTAAATTGCGTACTTACTGGCGGATTTAATTTTAAATGCTGTCGTATTCAACTCATCAACAGCTGCTATCTTATCTAAAGCTAAACGCGATAGAACGAATATGATATAATTAGAACAAATATGTATTTTAACTACTTACGTCTGAACCGATTTGGCCCAAAATTGGTGGGGAGGTAGCTTAGAAGCAGGAGACAGAGATAGGATACTTTTTGTCCCGTTCGACTGCGTTTCCATGTTACGTGACATAAAACTGAAATTACGCTTCCAGATCGGATCATTTTCTAAGTTCTCCAAGAATCAGCTAATTCATTCGTTACTCGCCTAGCGACAAAATACGCTGCAATGGAGCAAACAAATACGCCAAGGATGTTACATTAAAGGGAGACGGCGTTATCAATGCTGAGAATACATGAGAAACATCATCTTCCTCATCAAGTTTAATGTGTCTGAAACTAAATTATTATGCGGATTATGAAAATATTATTATTTACTATGAAGAGAAAACAACTGTTGCCATCTAAAATTTCATTGGCTCTCTCAAGCTTTGCCGGGATTGGTCTGCTTCATTCCCACGATCCAGCAGCTGTTGCCAACATAGCTATACCACGCCTGTGTCGCAGATTGTAAAATTTTACCGGTATATAGCAATGTTGTTAATCGTGTTTCAATTAGATTCCTTATAAGAGTTCATTATTCACTTACAGGTCAGGAAACAAACAGACGAATATTGCTGCCAATTACACAAAACCATACTATCTGGTTGAGCGAACTAGGCATTTGGCAGCGAAAAACAAGGACGTAGATGATGTGAACATAGAAATTCAAAGCCAAATCGCTAGTCAATAACATACATTTATTAATATTGTCTCAAGGAAATGTATTATTGTTGATAATTGCATTCATTCACTTCGATTGTTTCCATTTCCGATCCTGTTGAAGTCGTCAATTATCCAACAAAATTCCTGAATTCACTAGATTTGCTAGGAATGCCACCGCACGATTTGCAAATCAAGGTTGGGTCTGAGATAATCATATTACGCACTCTAAGCCAACCGAAACTATGCAATGGAACAAGAATTTCTGTGAAGAAGCTGATGAACAATGCGACTGAAGCAACGATAATCACAGGAAAGTTCAAAGGAGAGGATATTCTGATTCCAAGAATACCACTGATTCCAACCGACTTGCCGTTTCAATTTAAGCGTGTCCAGTTTACCGTTCGCCTTGCATTCGCAATGTCGATTAATTAAGCGCATGACCAGTTGTTGGAAGTTTGTGGATTAAATCTTGAATCTTCGTGTTTTTCACATGGGCAGTTTTACGTGACGTGTTCGAGAGTTGCTAACGATCTGCACTGTTCGTTTTCTCTCCGGACGGAAAGACAAAAAACATCGTTCATCAACAAGCGTTACAATGAACGCAACATAAAGAATTCCGAAACGTATTTGCATTTTAGTTAATTATTTTGTTTCATAAGGACTGTCTATCATTAAAGTATGATAATCCTATGATTACTTTGTATTCAACTCATAGGCTCTCAAGAACGTATAAACAAGTTATAAAAAACATCTCTATTCTGCTCGCTGCGAGAAAAACTTGCTAAGCTGTGCTGTAAAAAGGTGCAGTTTTGGTTTCCTTTTTCCAGTCATTTTTAACATGAAACAGGAACGGTTTTTAATGCTTAAATGTATAATCACGCCTGTTCGTACAATAAAATCATTAAAAGTACGGCCATTAAAGTTACTAACATCACAGATAGAGCAACTCGAAAGGTTTATCTAACAACCCGTTTCCAATTGATTTACCCATCCATTTTGACTTATATTACCAATCAGGGTCCCAATAACAAATAAGATCAGAGAGAGGTGGAGGAGGAGATTGAGATTGGGAATGAAATGGATTTAAAAAGGGGGGCAAGGTATATACGCAGAAAGGAGGTGGAGGATATGGATATGGTGTGGGATAAGAGGGAGTGGTGTGTAGATGATGGAAAAAAGACAGGTGGAGGAGGCGATGTGAAAATAGCGGAGGGAGGCAGGGATAGAAATAGGGAGAAGAAGAGGAGAGATTGGGGTACATAACCCACACACATGAGCTACTTCGAAGCGTTGCCGGGTCTGCTAGTGTAAATACAAAAAATAAGTACGGTATCCGAATTATTTTAATGGGTGAAGATTTCGCCGTGGTATATATACGTCCCTGTATTGGCGATGGGACTGGGGTGTTAGTGGTGTGAAGTTCGTGCCAGTTTTGTTTAAATAGCTATATTCTTTATGATTTAGTGTCAACAGTAAAAAAGCTTGATCTCAGTTAAATCAAAGGGGCTTTAGCGCAAATTATTTTCTGAACATGAGTAGCAAAATAGCGTGGAGTATAAACATACAATTACTTATCTTTATATTAATCTTGGCCCCCCGAAAATATGCTATATTCGCCACTGGCTTGAAGCAACTATATTCAGACCGGTCGGCGTTTGTTAATTGAAGGCGAATGGGTATTGTTGTACCACAGACTTGGTATAGGGAAGATACGCACGACGCGGGCTAGTCAAAGGACGCAGTTATCAGGTTATCTGTAAATTACCAACAGGATAGTGTCTATTTACCACTGCGTTATCAAAGATATGCGTCCCCGGGAGTTTAACATTGGCATCGAAGGATCTGAGATCATATCGCGGAGCTTTTGGATACGTTATTTAATATTAGTTAGCTTTCTTTTACGGTATTCAAATTTATCCATACGCAACGCTTGGAATTAAATACAACAGCAAACTTTCCAAAGAAATGCAAGGCCACTGTTCGTATTAAATATGTATTGTCATATACCTATAATGCTTATTGTACTTTCATTTGTCAATAAACAGGGTTATCTTTGTTAGCGGTATCTGACCTATTCGCTGTTAGTTCTATTAACAGACTTATAAAATCATGTAGCAAATAAGTGTCTCTCTCTCAGAATAAAAAATTAATGACTATACTACTGGAATTTAGCACTTAACGAACGAGTTTGCCGACCACTGAAGTGGGAGATCGGTTTAGGTAACTCAGGGCTGGTGGCTTACCACTTGGTCGGTGTCTCGTGACAGAACCAGAACGACGTAGTAGCACGCCTATATGCTAGCGACGTTACTGTCCTCTGCTCAAAGTAATCGCCACGTGAACTGTAATATGACTCCAGGCAGCAAAGACCAAGAGCATTATCTCGTTCGTGTCGGAGTCGTCTTGCTGCTACCATTGTTCTTGAGAGATTCTGGCAACCTGGGATTGGGATGACTGCACTTAAGTTTCACGACTTCGGAACGCCCGTACTCCGGAAAGCTTATGACCTCGAAAACCAACACCTGCGAGGGGCAGTGGTCAAGCGCGGCCTGTTTATACACGGGGAACCGATAACGTCCTCCGTCCACAGAGACTTTCCACCCTGACGACACTCCAGTCGCAGTGTAGGCCGTTTTTGTATCATTGCGCCTCCTTGAGGAAGTGGAAACGTTTCACTAGCGAACCCGACAGTGCTTTGCTATTCATAAATATGTATGGGAGATGAATATAAACTATGTGATCAAAAGTACCTGAACAGCCCCAAAAACATACGTTTTTCATATTAGATGCATTCTGCAGCCACGTACTGCCAGGTACAGCGACTTCAGTAGTCATTAGACATCTTCACGAACTTCGGAACTTGGTCGGGTGACTGGGTGTCACTCGTGTCGAACCTTTACGCGAGATTTCCACACTCCTAAACATCCCTGGATCCACTGTGCTGAGGTGGCAGTGAAGTAGAAACGTGAATGGTCACGTATAGCACGAAAGCGTACGGGCCGACCTAGTCTTTTGACTTACAGAGACCGCAGACAGTTCAAGAGGGTCGTATGTGACAGGTAGGCATCCATCCCGACCATCAGACAGTCCGCTTCCGTAGTCCAGTGGACAGCTGGATTACCACGCAAGGGGCCCGGGTTCGATTCCTGGTCGGGTTGGAGATTTTCTCCACTCGGGGACTGGGTGTTGAGTCGACCTCATCGTCGTTTCACATCATCAACGCGGAAGTCTCCCCTAAAGCACTAGATATACCGAGCTGAACAATCCGCCATTTTGAACCCCCATCCGGCGGCAGTGTTGTATGCTTTGTGTTGTGTAGCGAAGTGAGTCAGCGAATATTTTGCGATTTTCTTGTTTCACAGTATGAAATGGTTTGTTGCTTGGCTCCAAACTGCTCAAATAATATCAGACATTGTCGCTATAAGTTTTATCGCTTTTCTTCAAACATAGATCTGGGTAAAAGGTGGCTTGTAAATTGCAGACGCCAAGTATCGAGCAACTATCTGTTGTAACGTTATGAACAAAACCTTTGTTTTATTTGTATTAGAAATAGTTATGCTCATAGAGAGGTAGTAATAAAAACACAGGCCTATAAATATAAGCAATGGTTTAATTTTGCTACAGATTGTTAACATAAGACGTCATACAGTGTGTTTAAAATAAATACATATGTGGCGTCTGTTCCGAAAGAACAGACGTCATTTCTGATCCTGCAGTTGTTATTGTTCCATATTCACAGAATATATGACATCAATTGCGAATGGGCAAAGCTGAAAATGTTTACCCAGCCGGGATTCGAGCCCGGGTCTCCTACTTTCCAGGCAATGCGCTGACCCCTACACCTCTGGGGACACAGTGGTGTAAGAGTCAGCGCAACTGCCCGGGCTCGAATCCCAGCTGGGTACACATTTTCAGTTTTGCCCATTAGCATTTGATGTCATATATTCTGTTAATATGTTTAAAATAAGCTAATTTGATTTTATTTAGACCAAATAAGGACTTGTAAGGGCTGTTAATTGTATTTTAAGTGTTGGATGAGTGCAGCTGGTTTTATGTTCAAATGTTTGTAAAGCTTACGGGACTTAACTGCGGGGTCATCAGTCCTTAAACTTACAAACTACTTATGAACTAACTTATACTAAAGACGACACAAACATCCATGCCCGAGGGAGGATTCGAACCTCCGACGCGGGAGGCTGCGCGATTCGCAACGGCCTTGTTTCGACTTAGGTCTTTCAGAGCTCTGTCAAATTCTTCTCTCAGTACACTATCTCCTATTTCATATTCATCTACATCCTCTTCCCTTCCTACAATAGTGTCTCGAAGTTCATTTCCTTTGTAGAGCCCCTCTACTCTTTCCACCTTTCAGCTTTCCCTTGTTTGCTGAGAACTGGTTTTCCCTCAGTGTCTTGATATTCATAGAGCTGTTTTTCTTATCTCCAAATGTTTCTTTTATTTTCCTGTAGGCTGTATCTATTTTTCCCCTACTTATACATTCTTCTACATCCTTGCATTTGCCTTCTAGCCACTCCTGCTTAGCCATTTTGCACTTCCTGTCAATCTCATTTCTTAGTCGTCTGTAGTCCATTTTGCCTGTTTCATTTACTGCATTTTTATATTTTCTCCTTTCGTCGATTAAATTTAGTATCTCCTGTGATATCCAAGGATTTTTTGTAGGTCTTGCTTTCCTACCTATTTTGTCCTCTGCTACCTTCACTATTTCATCTCTCAATTTTACCCATTCCTCCTCTACTGTTTTATTTTCCCCTGTTTCTGTCAAATGTTGCCTAAAGCTCCCTCTGAAATTCTTAAGAACCTCAGGTTCCTTCAATTTATCCAGGTCCCATCTCTTTATTTTCCTACCTTTTTGTAGTTTCTTTAGTTTCAGCCTACAGTACATAACCAACAAGTTATGGTCAGAGTCTATATCTGCCCCTGGGTATGTCTTACACTGTAAAACCTGGTTCCGAAATCTATGTCTTACCATTATAAACTGTATCTGGTATCTCCCGGTGTCTCCTGGTCTCTTCCACGTATACAACCTCCTTTTGTGATTCTTGAACCAGGTGTTTGTTATAACTAAATTATGTTCTGTGCAAAATTCTACCAGGCGGCTTCCTCTTTCATTCCTTTTGCCTAGACCATATTCACCTACTACCTTCCCTTTCCTTCCTTGTCCTACTACCGAATTCCAGTCTCCCATAACAATTAGGTTTTCCTCTCCCTTAATTGTATGAATCATTTCCTTTAGCTCCTAATATATTTCTTCGATTTCCTCATCATCGGCAGAGCTAGTTGGCATATAAACCTGTACTACTGTTGTCGGTGTTGGCTTCGTATCTATCTTGACAATGATAATGCGATCACTGTGCTGGTCATAGTAGTTTACCCGCATTCCTATTTTCTTATTCATTATCAATCCTACTCCTGTGATACCCCCAATTGATTTTGTATTTATAATCCTGTACTCACCTGACCAGAAATCCTGTTCATCCTGCCACCGAACTTCACTAATCCCCACTATATCTAACTTCAACCTATCCATTTTCCTTTTTAAATTTTCTAATTTTTCTACTCGATTAAGGGATCTAACATTCCACGCTCCGACCCGTAGAATGCCAGTATTGTCTTTCCTGATGATCACATCCTCCTGAGTAGTCCCCGCCCGGAGATCCGAATGGGGGACTATTTTACCTCCGGAATATTTTACCCGAGAGGATGCCATCATCATATGTTCATACCGTAGAGCTGCATGTCCTCGGGAAAAGTAACGGCTGTAGTTTCCCCTTGCTTTCAGCCGTTCGCAGTATCTGTGTGGCAAAGCTACATTAACTGATGTTACAAGGCCAGCTCAGTCAATCATCCAGACTGTTGCCCTTGTAACTACTGAAAAGGTTGCTGCCCCTCTTCAGGAACCACACGTTTGTCTGGCCTCTCCACAGATACCCCTCCGCTGTGGTTGCACCTACGGTACGGCTATCTGTATCGTTGAGGCACGCAAGCCACCCCACCTCGGCAATGTCTGTGGTTCATGGGAATGGGACAGCAGGATAATAGTGTTTATCATGAATAGATCCCTAAGCGATTGAAAATACGATTTTGTAAAATTCCTGCTCCGCATCTTCCGAATTCACATTATCATGGCTTCTTATGGGTTTTATGTCGTGCACTTGTGACATGTGAGTGTATTGCTGTTCATTGTAACCGAGTGAGTTTCATAAAGTAACCGGAAATGTCTAAAGGCAAGTATACATTCTCATATGGTCTTGAGAGAGAGAGAGAGAGAGAGAGAGAGAGAGAGAGAGAGAGAGAGAGTGGGGGGGGGAGGATCAATGCTCCCGAAATTAGGCGCTCATTAGCTCGACTGATTGTTTTACTGTCGTTATAGTACAAGTATTTCATGGTGTCTTAGTTATGCAATTTATTTGTATTCGGAAGGTTAGAGTGCAGTTTTCCTTGTCGGCGGCTGTTGTAGATGTTAGCTGCGCGATGAGTGACGTGAGGTAAATGGTCTTTATGTTTTTGTTTTGCGAACATTTCAGTGTTGTGGAAACAATTATTTTTTACGAGTAATTTGTAAAACTGCCAACAAATCTTGAATTGTAAAAGTATATCGAGAACCAGTCACTACACGAGTAACAGTCTGTTCGATATACAAATACGTCGTTACGAAACCATGTGTTCGATACGAAACACTTTATACAAAATTAGATTGTACAGTAGCTCTTTAAAAAAAATGTAAATTTTCTACGAATGTGACACGATTTTCGATTATAATGCTCCGCCGGCCAGTACATGAAATATCCTCGTAAAGTGAACGTTTTTTTGCCAACATTACAACACGACGAAGCCACCACAAGTAAAATTGAACCATTAACCGTTTACAAACCGAAAAACGTAAAGTCACAATTCCTACTGGTGTTTGAACGCACGCCGCTATGTATGTATTAATGATTTATATATTAAATTTGAACGTATATTTTGTGCTTCCTCTTTTTTCTTACTTTGTCCTCATTTTTGAAGCTGTTTGTCCTCTTTTTATACGATTACATCTGTTCACCCTAATTATGGGTCAATTTGCTTTTGATGTTTAGGGTACTTTGAAGTAACATTGATAATTATGACATTAAGACTGTGCCCAAAATAGGGAATAAATAAATAAATAAATACATAAATTTCAATTGGACGCCACTTCGGCGACTTGCGTGTCCCTAGCTTACCCCAGTTATCCAACCAAGGGACCCTACAGCTTAACGTGGAATCCGAACCACGTGTCTTTTCTGGCGACTCCTCACATAGTTGACAGGTGAAGGCTAGGTTAAAATGCAGACTGAAAAATCCGAGATCCGACCGGGTTTCGCAGTCGAGCTCTTCACCTCGTGTCCGACATAGGGAATGATAACTGTTGATTAATATCTCAGATTTATTTCAATGTTGGTGGCTCCTCGTGACGACACAAGTGTGTCTCATGACGCGTGACGAACCAGGGTAGGGTTGCTACATAACTGTTGCCTTCCACATGGCAGCAAGCCAGCCTCATTCCTAGGCTCTCAGGCGGTTCAGAGGATTGCTAGCGTAACCAGTTTTTCTTAACTTTATAGTTTGACAACTCGAAAGTGCCAGTATTTCACAGAATCACGCTGGATACATCACTTGCTATTTATCCTCAGAATTTCCCAAAAAGTAACTTACTATTCTACAAACACAGTGTTTCGCAAAACTTTTTCTGATATCAAGGATCTATGTTTGGATGTTAACAGCTAATTCTTCATACAGGAAATAGTGAAAACTATTTCTTTACTTCGAACCTAACAGCAAGTACCCACCTTTTAACAGAGACTTAAGTTCAACATTTAGCCATCCAGCATATCCAACTGCCATCCATCATAAAGATCACAATACGTCGTAAAGAAAGTTGAAGAATGAAGTTCTACATCTTCATCTATACTATGAAAATTATTGGAAACGTATGTCGACCGGTATTTCCGATTGTAGCATGCACGACGACGTGATGAAACGTGATGCGTACGAAATTTTAATCCTGATCTCAATATTGGTTGAGGCGTTAATATGCCAGGTACACACTTATGTTCAGAAAACACTCAACACCTAAAATAGACTAAAAACATGAAGTTCATATTCACAGGACATGCACATTAATACCGCGTATGTTCATATTGATCATCGGTAATTTTTACATAAACAGGGTCCGTACTGTTTACTATTACGTAGACGCATGAAGTTTTAACATCGTTAGACAGGTTGCATAAGTAGTGCATCTACGTAATAGTTAACCAGTATAGACCCTGTTTACATAACGTAACCCAACACAAAAAAAATACGTGCTGAGCAGAATTATGAAGATGGTACTATTGTATTAATTACCGAAACTAGTAATTAAATAACGACTGAAGGTATTTATTTATAAAAGTCCTTTAGGTTCACAAACATTTCATTTGTAAGTTAATATTCATGCAACTTTTTGCCAGTAGTACTTAATTAATCATAGCCGTATGATCTTCGAAAAGTGAGACTAGTACTAATATTGCTGCCAAAATGAACAGAAAGCGTCCCAAAATAATATCCATGATACACATCGGAAGTTATTTCTACATCAGTAGATAATTCTCCATCGAATGTAACGTGCTGTATCTTTCCTAGCATGAAAGTATCAATGTACACACAAATTTAGTCCCACACTCCGCATAAACAGAACTTTGGTTGATAAACGAGGGTGTGTTACAAAGCTAAATACTTTTCTGAAATCAACAATTTTGTCCCTACAAGACTTCCTTGATCCCTGGCTTTCAAGATGTCATATGGGAAAAGAACGAGAAGAGAAATACTAAAAGGAGCTCTAACATGGAAATTAAGCGTTTCCGGACACATGTCCACATAACATATTTTCTTTCTTTGGCCGTACCTTTTTGTAACACCCTGTATATACTCACTCATGAAATTTGTTATTAACAATCCGACCCAATTCAAAAGTAATAGCAGTGTGCATAGCTACAACAGTAGGAGAAATGATGACATTCAGTATTCAAGGTTAAATCTAATTTTAGCTCAGAAAGGGGTGAATTATGCTGCCACAAAAGTCTTTGGTCCCTTACCAAGTAGCATCAAAAGTCTGACATATAGCCAACTAGTATTTTAAAAGAAATTAAAGGAATTTCTGAATGGCAACTCCTTCTACAATGTAGATGAATTTTAGATAAAACTTAAATGTAATAAAAAAATCCTTAAAATATTGATTGTCAAGTGTAAACAACATTTACTAAACTGACACGTTCCACATCATTACGAAATGTCGTATATATGATCTATGGAACAAATATTAATCTAATCTAATACAATCACCACTAGAAACTTGCAACAATAGGCACTTGCTGCTGCTAGTCAGTTTTCAGATTTGGAATTCAAACCTTCAGCAACTTGGGTCAAAGGAGTTTAAACAAAGGCATAAAATCCGAGAGAGAAAGTTTTCAAAATTTGTATCGGAAAGAGAGACTGCTACTTTTGAAGCTTCCCTTGCTGTGGCAGAGCATTTTATATGCCAGACTGGAGTTCTTATCCCAAAATACAAGGACTTTGTTATCAACACCGATCAGACAGATAAGCAATACGTTTTATTTGTCTACGTCAAGCGCAAGACTATTTTGGAATGTCACATTTAATAGGTATACATTTGTATCTTCTCTTTTCAGGCTGCCAGTATCAGTCGACGTACGACCGGACCCTAGAACACCAAGGGTCAAAAGTGGTGTGCGTGAAACGAAAGTATATGAACGAAGTAACAGACTTAGGGCAGGACAAATTCATTTTAACGATAACGCGATGAATAGCGCGAATTCGGCGGTTTTTAAAGAAATATCGCGAATTTGGCGGTTTTTAAGAAAATAACGCGAATTCGTCGATTTTTTTTTTTTTTTTTTTTTTATTATCGCGAAATCGGCGATTTTCAACGAAATTACACTGTGCCTGGATAAGAAATATCGTAAATATATTTATGTCAGTGATATATTTAATGTAGAAATGTTCCGTATCCAAATGTAGTGGCTATTTTTTTTATTTTGTAATGCATACTGTAATAAGACAGCGCCACACATTGTTAGATGCGCATATTCACAGTAGTACAATTTCCGAACGATAACTGTCGGCAAGCTTGTTTCCCCCTCTCTCTTAAGTTATGAAGATATTACGGTAATTAATGTTGAGATGATTGTTTTCACATTTCGATGGATTTCTTCGCCGAAATGTTTCTAGCATTTTGAAACCGACTGATATTATTTTCCGTGATCAAACGCTGATCTGGCGTAAATTCGGCGTATTGCGCATGCGCAGCTTAGATTAGCGTCAAAGTTAAGCTACAGTCCCTTTTTAAATGTTTGTAGTTCCGTATTTGATCCAATGCCCTTACTTTTTTTTTTGCTTATATAAATTAATAAAATAACCTATATAATGTTGCGGTTAATTGTGATGTCAGTCTACATCTACATCAATACTGTGAAGTGCATGGCAGAGGGTACGTCCCACTGTACCAGTTATTAGGATTTTTTCCCATTCCATTCACGTATGGAACGTGGGAAGAATGATTGTTTAAATGCCTCAGTGTGTGCTGTAATTAATCTTGACCTCACGGGAACAATATGTAAGTGTACGCATTGCCAAGGAGCAGAAATAAAATTACCGCCGGGTGGAGATGAACCCGCGACATTTTACCGCTGAGCCAAACACCGCTTCCCAAACACGACGTCACAGGGACAGTTGAGAAGATTCATATGGTGATAGATCAGTATCAATCCATTTATTTCCTAAACGCTTGGACATCTGGAGTTCCCACTTGGGGCACTTTCGTGTCTCACCACGCTCCTCTATATGTACCATAAATTTGGACGAATTCGGCGATAACGAGTAGACGTCCCCTCGTTGTAAAACAAGAACATGTTGCAAGTAATACTCTTACATAAACAAAACTCTTTCACTCCAGTGGGTACTAAAAACTAAAAACATCAACCAGTTATGATCATCATCTATATATATGTATTATGTATAAATGAATTGCTGTTCGTTAGTCTCGTTATAACTCGAGAACGGCTGAACCGATTTGATTAGTTTTAGTCTTGAAATATTCGTGTAAGTCCAGGGAAGGTTTAAACGGTGATAAAATATGAAAAAGTTGTTCGGAAAAAGAGGAAAATAGGGTAAAACTGAAACAGATTTTTCCAGTGAGCTATCTATACCTTTCGTCCGATTGCGATAAAATTTTGTACATTTCATGTTGAAAGCAAGAGGAAGTTCGCATCAAATAAAAATTTGGAAAAGCCACCTGGAAAGTAGGAAAATTTAGGAAAAAACCCAAAGCGATTTATTCTGTGTATTATAAAACTTAATTGCCACATGGTTGTAAGAGCATCACATGAGTATGGCATTCGCACGACGGAGATGGGTAATTTTGTTTTTGTTTTGTTCATTATGGTCGTGGAAAAGTTTTCAGTAATAAAATAGGGACAGTTAAAAAGGAAAGTCGCAAAATTCGAACCAAGTTCCTTTTTCAGTGTGTTTCTAAATGCACTCAACACTGTAAGTTGAGAACCGTTCATCTGATCGTGATAAAATTTTCAACATTTGCCGTTCAAAGCGAGAGGAAGGTTTAAGTACGAGTAAAAGTATGGAATACTTGGCCAGAAAATAGAAAAAAATGTATAAAACTGAAAGAGCTCTTGTCTTTGGGATATCAATATCATTTGTAAGATTGCGATAAAATTTTGCACATTTGACGTTCAAAGAAAGAGTACATACATGCTTCTGTTGTTCTGCCGTTCTATCCACTGTTTAAAAAAGGATCAATGCATTTTTAAAAGTTAATTATAACTTCTGACTAATAGTTAAAAAGTCAGAGTAAATAGTTTTTCCAGAGAGTAATTATTGTTCGATATTTCGCTTTATATACTCGAAATAAAAAAAAAAAAAAAATCTTGAATTACACACTTTCTAAAGTATCTTATCCGGTACTTCAGCGCTCAAGCTATCTCCACACTAGATTTCATCACGATAGATTCAGTGGTTTATGTAGTGATATATTGCCAAATCGGTTCAACCGTTCTCTAGTTTTAGCGAGACTAACGAACAGCAATTCATTTTTATCTTTGACAGTTCATCTACAGACAAGGAGGTTTTATACGGATTCAGATTGTGTAAAGCGAAATTTTTCAAATTATATTTATGAACGCACGCAACACAACAACCAAGTAATTATTTTACATGTTTTAAATCTAAATTTTCCTCGCAATTTTTCCATATTTTATCACCGTTTAAACCTTCCCTGAAATTCCATGAATGTGACATGAACCTTCTCCTGGTCATGTTCAAATGTTTGTGAAACTTACGGGACTTAACTGCGGGGTCATCAGTTTCTAAACTTACAATCTGGTTATGAAATACCTTACACTAAAGACGAGACAAACATCCATGCCCGAGGGAGGATTCGAACCCCCGACGGAGAACGGACTCGCGCATCAGAGCATTGCGCCTCAATACGCTCGGCCACTCCACCGCGGCATCCTGGACATGTGTGCGTGATTTGCCCACTCTTTCCGCCCACTATCGAGCCGATATTTAGACTATCTGATGACGCCTTTATAAAGCTACTGGGTCTAAGATACATATGATTTAAATTAATATGGTTTATATTAACAGGTAAGTGACACAAAGTTCACCGGGTCATCTAGTTTGAAATAAAAAAGCGATAGAACCTATTTGTTACTTTTCTTCAGTGGGTGAATAATGTCATGAAAATAGTAACACTTATGAAATAGACTTCCACATTTTTTCTTTTTCAGTTGGTAAAGTATTCTACTTAGAGGTTTCTAAAGTCTTCCGGGAATCTGAATAGATACGCACAGTTTTGGAACCACAACATTAGAGGAAGTGCAAGATGTATATTTATTCACGTAAAGAAAGCTGGTGACAAAGCAGAGGGAATGGCTACACAGCGATCACGAATGGGCACTGTGCTGCAATGCACCAGCGATCCAGAGCGACCCACTTCTGGACAACAGCTTGCGTCTCCTCTGGTCTGGTGAGCCAGCCAGCCGGTTCTCGCAGAACTGGCCCGATACTGTCTCTCTAGAGACAACTTGTCTCGCCGCTCTCGAAACATTCTGCTCGGAGGCACTGCTGCTCAGCATTCTTAGCTTATCTACAAGTTGTCGGACCAGTTAAACAATAAACGAAGCGCACTTTAACACCACTGGAAGACATTATGGTTCTACAAGTCGGTGTAATTGTAGTAGTAGTAGTAGTAGTAGTAGTAGTAGTTGTTGTTGTTGTTGATGATGATGATGATGATGATGATATGTGAAGACTATGTTGATGTATCTCTTCAGGCCAGTCAGTCCTGTACAAATATCATCAGTGCATAAACTACTACTGCACAAAATACATCCACATCAACCCGCTTAATATAGTTGAGTCTTGTTCTACCTGTATAATTTTACACAAACATACTTTCTTTCCATTGCCAAATTATCTGTAACTTGATGCTTCAGGATGTGTCGTATAAATCTTGTTCTGTATGTCAAGTCGTGCCATTCACGTCTTTTCTCCCCAGCCTGATTCTTCATTAGTTATTTGACTATCCTCCAATCTTCTATCTATATCAATAACAATATAAATGTTTGTTAGTTCAAAGCCATAAATTTCCGAGTATTCGTGACCGACTGCTTTGAAATTTTGAGACAACGTTGCATTCTTATTACATTAATATATTACTTTTGCGATTTTTTGAAACAATGTTCCCCAATTATAAATTTTATATAAGAGGAAATATTATTAAAAATAGACACATAAAACCATGCACGTATTCCAAGGCAATATTGTGTCAAAATTTCGAAGCAACTGGTCAAGAACTTTCGGAAATTTGCAGTTAGGAAAACTTATTTTTTCTATATAACTTCAAAAGTAAATATTCGTTGATTGAAATACGTAAATCCCCCAAAGTTCTTCACAGATTGCATTGAAATTTTGGCACATAGTTGCATTCGATTTCGAACATACTTTTAGCACCCACGTATGTGAAAAATTATACAAACAATGTTTGTGCTTAACCATTAATCTCTTCAAATTCTTCAGTGATTGCTTTGAAATTTTGACACAAAGTTTTATTCTAATAAAGGAGGGCTTTATATACATCTTACTTTAATATATGTTACTTATATACAGGGCGAATCACCTAAAACTTTCATGCCATGTCGTTGCGTATCATCGTGTGTAGGCTTATTATTGGCCGACGGAAGCCAAAAAATCAAAAGATTTATAGTTATCCTTAATGGTTCATCTGGTGGTCCAAACTTAAGCGCACAATAAATTTGTTGAGCAGTGTACCCATATTGTTTAAAAACAGCCTAAAGATGGTACAGTTCCCAGTTAAAGGTTCTGCATCAGAGATGGCATTTGCTTTTTCCACCAAAATACGCACGAATGCCACGCGTTTGTGTGACGAGTGACGGGTGACGGCTAGTCGCATGAAGATAAAGATCAGCATGCATGGGTTTCCGATATACGTTATGCCGTAATGAATCATCATTATTTTTGTGACCTAAAACGTATAGAAAAAGAAGTCTGCCATCTTTCTCAACTTCTAACGTAAATTTGATACTGGGATGGATACATAATGATGTAAAAATTATTTAGAGTGTTTATTCCAAGAAGAAAACCATAAAAATGTCATCGACGTATGTCCAAAGGTAGGCTTTAGAAACGTCTTGTCTTCAAGGTCTTCCATAAAAAGATTCGCGACTATGGGGAAAAAGATTTGATAGTCAATGCTTTTTTTAATTTTTTTTTTTTAATTTAGCTAAAGGGGGAGGGTTGCAGGATCAAGTACGTTCCTCAGTTGATGGTACACGGTATCCATCTGAGTGCATGTGTCTGTAGCACCGTGAATGTCAAAGAGGAACAGAGATCGGAATTTCCCAAGGTCTCTGTTTCTGGGATCTATTTTCATTTTCTAGGGGAGATTTTCGTTGCCAAATCGTCATAAAAAGTGACATAAAACATGTTCCATATTTTTCTGCAAAAAGTCGACGTCAAAAATGTGTGCATCTCTCGTACAAGCGCTCTTGACAACAGGAATTGCCTGCGTATATTTTTTTTTCCCCCAGCTTGGTAACAATAGTGACTCCAGCGACCTATGAAAGGACAGTGCTTTCTTTCACATAATATCTGTGAAATATTTCAGGTATCTCATCTGTTCCTGATGCATTTCCGCAGTTGCTTTTGTATTCCGCGATCCGTTATCTCAGTATCTTCCATTTTGACTATCGTACGGTGACTAAAAGGAGGAATCGTATTACGATATTCAACGGGGAAACAATTTCAGAAGACCGAGTTTATTAATTCACTATTGTCATTTTCCATTTGGGTGACAGTATGCTCACTGAATAGCTGAATAGATGTTTTCCAATCCGCTTACTGCCTTCACGTAAGAATACAACCATTTAGGATTTTTGTCAAAACGGATGATAAAGGTTTACTTTCAAAGTTGTTTGACGCTTCTGGCATTGCTCTCGTTTCGGTCATTTCCGCTTCGTTAATCTTAATCTGGGTGTTCACTTATTTTGAATCTGAGTAGAAGCTCTTTGTTTGTGTGGCACTATTCTAATACGTCTATTAAACCACGATAATTCTATCCCATCCGCCAAGACTTTTCTCGAAAAGAATGCATGTCTTAGGCATATTTGCTTTAAGTTTTCTTTATTTTTGCGCTACCTCTTTGTCCTTAGCATGCAATATCTGATTTGACTAGTCAGATATCCTGAAAGTTGTGTCAAATGACTCTTGATAAGCCAAATTATTTACGTACCTTTCTTGACATTCCTTCTCACAACGGTAGTCACAGATATGCCGTGAGGTGACAAAAGTCACGGGTTACGTCCTAATATAATGCCGTACCTTCTCTTGTCCATCAAAGTGCAGCAGTTCTACGTGGAATGGACACAAGTCGTTCGACATGTCCCATAGTAATGTTTAGCTACACAGATCGTAGTAATGGATGGTAAGGCATCGACTAAAACAGAGGTGATATCGGGCGTTCCACAGGTTAGTGTTATTGGTCCTCTGCTGTTCCTTATTTACATAAACGATTTAGGGGAAAATCTAAGTAGCTCTTTTAGGTTGTTTGCAGATGTCGCCGTCATTTACCGTCTAGTAAAATCATCTGAAGATCAAAACCAACTGCAGAACGATGTAAATAGTATGTCACTATGGTGTAAAAATTGGCAATTGACTCTAAATAAAGAGAAGTGTGAAGTCGTCCACATGAGTACGAAAAGAAATCTGTTAAACTTTGTTTACAAGATAAATCAATAAAATGTGAAGGCCGTAAACTCTACAAAATACCTAGGAATTACTATTACTTCATACTTAAATTGGAAAGAACACGTAGATAATATCGTGAGAAAGGCGAACCAGAGACTGCGTTTTATTGGCAGAACCATTAAAAGATGCAACAGAACTACAAAAGAAACTGCATACACTACGCTTGTCCGTCCATTTTTGGAGTATTGCAGCCCAGTGTGGGATCCTTATCAGGTGGGTTTGACGGAGGACATCGAAAGAGTCCAAAGAAGGGCAGCTCGTTTCGTATTGTCACGATACAGGGGAGACAGCATTACGGAAATGATACAGGATATGGGATGGGAATCATTACAACAACGGCACTTATCGCTGCGGCGTGAGCGACTTGCGAAACTCCAATCGCCAACATTCTGCTCCGAATCCGAAAATATATTGTTCCACATACATAGATAGAAATGATCATCAGAATAAAATACGAGAAATCAGAGCTCGAACAGAGATTCAGGTGTTCTTTCTTCCCGCGCGCTATTCGAGAATGGAATGGGAGATAAATAGTATAATTGTGGCTCGATGAACTCTCTGCCAGGCACTTAAATGTGATTTGCAGAGTATCCCATGTAGATGTAGATGTACCTCTGAAGTCATGCGTAATTGCCTAAGTACTGCCAATGCATGGGTTTGTGCACAACCTGACATCTCGATCGTGTCCCGTGTTCGATGGGATTCATGTTGGGCGATCTGAACAGATAAATAATTCTCTGGAATTTCAATGTTGTTCTCTAAACCAATTGCGAACAGCGACGTGTGCCGATGAAATGACTTATTCCCATCCACACACAGACACTATATATATTTGCAGGGTGGGTACATGAAGTTCATGAAAGGCTGTAAAAGATCCCCAAATAGGTTCCAAAAAGGATAAAGCCAAGATCGCTAGTATATACTTTTATACCGACGCCCGATTTCGCTGGTCTCTGCCATCGAAATAAAACTATATGCTAGCGATCTTAGCTTTATCCTATTTTGAACCTATCATTAATATTGGATCGCCTCTGTACAATGTAAACAGATCTCCAAGTTTGAACATAACGATTTACAGTCATCGATCGGTTCAACTGGACCGGAAGACCACTCCCTTCCATGTAAAAACATGCCACCCCCCTCCACACCAGGTTGCAAAGTGATTATCTGACAACCTGGTTCTGTGGCTCTGTGGGAATTCCTTAACGTTGGTGGCAGCTGTGCCAGGGCGCAGCCCTGTCATACACTCCGCCTGTGTTGTGTACACCGCTGTCGCGTCGCTTCCGCCTGCCCTGGTGCAGGTGACCTGGCGCGCCTCCAGACACCGCCTGATCCCTGCCAGATGCTCTCGCGCGCTCGACGTAAGTGCACCGCCAGCACGCCCCCATCTCGCCTCGTGCTGCACACTTGTTGCGCCACCCACTTTCTCTGTAGCCATCCTCTCATTTTTATTCTTTACGTTTTTCCGTAAGTACTGCTTTAAATCTTTTGACATTTTTATTGATTCTTCTTTCGGTTCCTCGTACATGATCACCGTACTGAATTAAAAGCACAATTTTATTTGTAAACAGAGAGTACCAATCCGACTAGTGGCTATAAAATTGGACACATTGATTAAAAGTTAGACCACATCAAAATCTCAGCATGGTATATTGAACTGAATTGGCCTCCGATGTAATAGCTATTAAGAATATTCTTAAGCAGTCTGGTTAAGTAATCTATAGTATTGCAATGTTTGCACATTTAAAATGTTATAAAGGTACATTTTCCACTTTAAAGTTTTACGTTTATTCCAGTTCTGGTCCCCAAATATTGAAAATATTCCTAAACGATATTGTCAAGTAATTTATTAATTGAAATTATTTATTTTAAATATTGTATAGTTAAAGATTTTCCGTTCAAATCTTTGTATAGCTTATTGGGACTTAACTACGGGGTCATCAGTGCCTAAACTTACAAACTACTTATGAACTAGCTAATCCTAAGGACGGCACAAATATCCATGCCCGAGGGGGGATTCGAACCCCCGACCGTAGTGGCCGTGCAGACCGTGACTGAAGCGCCTCAGTCCCCTCGGCCTCCGCGGCCGGCGATTTTCAGTTCGCAGTTAAAGTTTATTCCTGGCTTTCCATCACCTGCCTCACTGTATGATGCTACCACGCTATCTAATTTTCCCATATTATTTTCATTTTTAGTTGCCTAAGTTTCCTAGAATAGCATATTTGCTAGAAAGGTCTATTCTGTTTATGACTCTGATAACTGTATTGCATTCTACGTCTAATTGATTATTAAGTCATTGATGCCACCTACCCGCGAGAGAATACCCGCGTGGTCTAAAGCTAAATTCCAAGAAATTCCGCCCCCCTTCAGGGGTTCAAGTCCTCTCTCTGGCGCGCGTGCGTGCGTGTGTGTGTGTGTGTGTGTGTGTGGGGGGGGGGGGGGGATGTCCTAAATAGTTTGTTAGTCTAGAGAACGATGACTCAACAGTTTTTTTCTCTTAGGTTTAGAAACATTTCAACATTTCTTTGATGCTACCTAACTATCCGAAATATTCAGGCCTTACAATTGCAATAACGTAAAAGTTGTTTAAAGTATTCTTCAGCATTCTTGTGACATCATATGTTTTATTGGAATGGTTACTCATTTTAAATGTTATACAAGTACATTTATTCTTAATTTGTTCCCCTAACATTCAAAATATTCTTTAGCAGTCTTTTCAAGTAGTCCTAATTATTTGAAATTGTTGATTTATTTAAAATGTTATTAATGTTTTTTAATGTATAGCTATGTTTATTCCTGGTTTCCTCCTCCTCCTCCTCCTGTATACAGGGTGAGTCAGTAGGAAATGTATATGCTCTGAGGGGTGATACTATTTGTGATTCTAAACAAAAAACTTAATAATCAAATGCCCTTCTCTTAACCGTTTGCATGTAAATCAATGGAAACAACTAGGAACGGAAAAATTGCAGGTGACAATAAATTAAAATATTGTTTTGTTTAATTGTATAAGTTTCCTCACAGAAGATGTTCTCGGTCGTCTTGTGGTGCAGTATTATTGATGACTAACTCGTCTAGTTGTTTTAGATAACCGTCTTAATGGGACTGGTATCTTCATTATCTTCAAAATGTGTTACCGGAATACCTGGAGGATATCCCTTTGGCAACACTATCTCGTATTTACTTTCTGCTTGACGGAACTTCTACACATTCCATACGGTCAGTGACGCAGTATCTCAACACAACGTATCCTAGTCGTTGAATCGGTCACCGAAGAGTCAGTACTTGGCCACCGAGGTCACCCAATCTTTCCCCATTGTTGGGTGGCTGTAGAGCGAAGAATACAAGAGCAGATTGGACACAGGAGAATAATTTCTTGCTCCTATCTAACTAACGATTTAGGTGCACTACAAAATGTACGAACGGTTGTGTGCTTTTTCTATGCAACATCTCCTTCCTACTATTATCTATTCCACGCACCCCACTTTTTCCTTTTAAATTGTAGAAGTATTGTCGGGGCTTTTTTTTTTTTTTTTTTTTTTTTTTTAATTAATAGCACAAATTTTAGGTCAATCCGTGTGAGGTTAGGAATTTGTATGCGATTAGCGGAAATTTTATTCTTTTTAGCAGGTTTTAAAAACATGTTACTTTGTTCAAAATTTTTAAATATTTTTTTCTGGTATTTAACCTAGTGCGCGTGCAATTTTTAAATAGATTTCAAACATGATAACATTAAAGTAGACATGTGGTTATTTTCACGTGAATTTCAGTTTTTCTTTGGTAAGTCACACGATATAGTGCCTCCTCCTACGTATATATCTGAAAAGAACGTGAAGGTAAAAATTAGAGAGATTCGAGCTCACAAGTCTATCATCAATTATTCTTAACGTAAAACATTCGTAGTTAGGAATATTGGAAGAGGGCCGTCACCATCCAACAGGTAAGAGAATGATTCTAAATATTCTGGCCTGTACCAGTTTTTGATGTTTCTATAACACATCGCGAAGTCAGAAAATATAGTTTTATGTACCACTAGTTGAAAATTAAACTTTTTTTCGCACAATCCTCATCCCAGTGGTACGAAAGCAAGAAAGAGACTGGGAGACTCTTCGACTAGCATGTCGACGAGTGTGACGCCGCTACTCAAGTAATCCCGTGTGAGTGACTCCATTTAACTACACATGTCGCGTCTGTCGTTCACAGAGAATCTCAATCGCTCGACTGTCAATCCCCGAGTGACTAGGGTCTCAGAGTCGAATCAAGCATACAGACGCAATACATAAAGGAAACATCAATGCTAACATTGCTACTCCTATTCTCTAACATGCAAGGTACAAATCTTAGTGCAGTATAACAACATAAATATGTTAGGCACGTGCGACGTTCTTAATATGAGCATAGTAGAGGAGTTTCTGGAATAGCTTGAGCTAGAAGTAACTGTCACGAGGAGCTACCAATTCTCTCTTGAAGTCACATGATGCAAACACGTACGGCAAGCAAATGAAAGATGCTAATCCGTTTATCAGTTCGGTGTGTATTTGACAAACGGAGGTGGTAACAGAAGATGATGCTTCCACATCTACATATACATACATACTCCGCGATCCACCGTAAGGTGCGTGGCGGAAGGTACAATATACCACTACTAGACATTTCCCTTCCTATTCCACTCCCAAATAAAACGAGGGAAAAAAGAATGCCTATACGCCTCTCTTGTCATTGTGATTACTACGTGAAATGTAATTAGGTGGCAGCAAGATAGTACTATACTCAGCTTCAAATTCTGGCCCTCTAAATTTCCTCAACAGAAATTCACGAAAAGAACGTCGTCTTTCCTCCAGCGATCCCCAATTGAGTCGCCGGAGCATTTCCGTGACACTCGCGCATTGGTCGAACCTACCAGTAACAAACCTAGCTGCTCGCCTGTGAACTGCAATGTCTTCCTTTAAACCGATCTGCTGCGGGTCCCAAACGCTTGAGCAATACTCAAGACGTGGTCGTACAAGCGTTCTATACGCGGTCTCCTTTACAGATGAAGTAAATCTTCCCAAAATTCTCCCAATGAACCGAAGTCGGCTGTCCGCCTTACTCACAACAGTCCTTACATGTTCGTTCCATTTCATATCGCTCTGCAGTGTTAGGCCTTGATATTTGAACGACGCGACTGCATCAAGAAGTTCACTACTAACGTATTCGAATTTCATTGTATTGTTTTCCCAACTCATGCGCATGACCTTACATTTTTCTACACTTCTTTTGTGGGAAACTCCGGGAAGGCGTAGCATAAGTCGAGTGAGTCTTTCGTTACAGCTGGAGATCATATTAATAGTAACGCATGTGAACACTAATCTTTCATATCAATGCAAATGTAGAACGCACTAATATAGAATTGCTGATGCAGTGAAAAATTCTCTATTTGTCTATCCACCTCAACTGCTCAGGAAACACTTCCTCTAAGCTCCCCATAAATTCCGAAACGTGGAAACTTGTTGAACCTCTTATACTGTGATGTAATGGAACTCTGTCTGGTAAGTTTAGTCAGTCAGACCTAACTGTGAATCCGTCTGAAACTTCGACTTGTTTGATCATTTCAATTCTATTTACTAGTAATCCGCGTTGCTTTAGTTGCCGTCATATAAGCCAGATAGTTCATCGGTTCCACAGTAAAAGCACCATCATATTTCTCTCTTCATACGACAAGGACAAATCACATCATATTTGAAACAATATGTCTCCTTTTCCAAGTGACCTAGTTATGACCATTAATAATACACGTATATCCCAACATTTACTCAGCTGACTTTTCGCTCCTGGAGAAAGTTACACTGTCTGCTACGTCAAATTCAGTACTCCGTTACGATTTAACAAAAAAGGAAGTCTTTATGTTTATAATGATCATAGTTATTATCTCAAAAATAATCTGCTCGGCTGTGTCTCTATCAAGAGAGAGCAAATACCACTGAAGAAAATGCCCATTTTATCTCCAAATGGAATTTTTTTCTTAGTTTTTTTTTATGTTATCACGTTACATGATGTTCTTTTCACTTTCCTTGACGTTTTTCCACACTTATATTTCTCTACCTATATATTACTTTAACCTATGTCCATTCTTGGAACAGTCTACCCTGTAAACCAGTCCGCCTGAAAATTATCTCTATTTCTCTAGTCTTCAGTAACACAGGTAAATTATGTTGTTTTTCTGTTACAGCTATTAGTGAATATTTTAGCTTCAAAACTAAATGTCGGACCTCTTGCAAGCAAACGTATAGCTGACAGGGCGCTAAACGAAATGTGTAGGCTTATTACAGGTTGTCTGAAATCTACACCACTACCTGCTCGCAACGACACCGCCCTCAAATTTCCTTCATGAAGTAGCTGTCAACGCAGGGATAACAAATTAGGCACTCCCAGCAATCCAAATGCTGTAGTCCAGTAGAAGGATCCTCAAGGACACTTTTTTTTAAGCAAAGCAACTTAGCAAGGACATAACTGTGGACTACACCACTTGAGAATAATTATAGTTGTACCTGGGCTCTCACTCCGGAAAATCCCCTGCCTGTGCGTGAACAAAATTGGTTCGTTTCTCCGTTCTGGAGTTGGAAGGGCAACGATTAATCTACAGTAGTGTTTTCGATTTATGAGCCGCGACCCCAGAGGAGCCTGTCTTACCCGGGAGGTGGCCGTCACTGTAGGAAGTAGTTGCACCATAAAATAACCAGCCCAGTGCATGTCTGAACACTAACTATTCACTAACATAAAACACAGGTCTAATAAAAGTGAATGTGTTTTATATTAGAACTATGTAGTACCTTGTTAACATTAATTCTACTTTGAATAGAACGTAGTAGATTACTTTATAATTAACTGTAAACCCGGCGTTGCCCGGGTGTTTATTTATCCTACTTTCGTGCCCTTCGACTCAAAATAACTGCTGTCTGGTTGAATGCAACTTTTGTTTCATATATTTTACACCTGATGACTTCAGAATTTACATTAACTTAGGAAAATAATTTTTTTACACATTAGTAAATGACGTAAATTTCAAATATATACTCATCAGAGAAAGAAAAACAGACACAGACAGACATACCGGAAACGAATGACTATAATAAGGGCATTGTTTTCCGATTCAGGCGCAAACTCTGAAAACAAATGTAATGCTGTTCGGTTGCGTCGTACTGCCCGTCCTGGAACAACCAGTTTGAGATACAGTTGCTGCAGTTTGATGAGACGTATTTAGAGGTGAACAGCGACATAGCACAAAATGATGTGCAGTTTACTTTTCGGAATAGCCGCCTGCACGATACGCGGGTAGTTCGCAATGCACCTGGGAAATGGTTCCATTACGTTTCGAAAGCAGTTCTTCTATAAATATGGCGAAGACAGCAGCAGGGCGAGCGGCCAAATGCGAGGCTAGCGATGCTGCGTGGCGCCCGCTTACACGCCCGGCGGTCGAGTCTGCCCTGGCATTGCGCTAGCCTTCTGCGGAGCCAGGTACTCCGGGAAACGCTTTGAGGCACTCTTTAGGGGACAACGAAAACTATTTACAGTAACGTAAAAAAAAGACACCTTTGCCGTGCGGGAATGACCGCGTGGTCTGAGATGCATTGTCACTGATTGCGTGGCCGATGTCCGTCGGAGGTTCGAGCACTCCCTCTGGAGCATATATATGTCCGTGTGTATGTGTGTGTGTGTGTGTGTCATTAGTAGTTTGTACGTCTAGGAACCAATAAGATATCACTATGGTGTAAAAATTGGCAATTGACTCTAAATAATGAGTAGTGTGAAGTTGTCTACATGAGTACGAAAAGAAACCGGTTAAACTTTGTTTACAAGACAAATCAATCAAATGTGAAACTCCACAAAATACCTAGGAATTACTATTACTTCAGACTTAAACTGGAAAGAACACGTCGATAATGTCGTGGGAAGGCGAACCAGAGACTGCGTTTTATTGGCAGAGCCCTGTGTGTGTGAGTGTGTGTGTGTGTGTGTGTGTGTGTGTGTGTGTGTCTGTCTGTGTGTGTGTGTGTGTGTGTGTGTGTGTGTGTGTGTGTGTGTGTGTGTGTGTGTGTGTCTGTGTGTGTCCTTAGTATAAGTTAAAGTAGTTTGTAAGCCTAGGGACTGATGGCTATAGTAGTTTAATCCAACAGGTTTAATCAAATTCACTGTTGAAATGCGTTTTTGAAAAATAAATAAAATAAAAAATAAATAAAGGATGGTAGGATCTGGAATTTTGTGCGAAATAATCACAAAATGGCACTAATAATTCTACAAAGGAAACAAACGGAAGTAAAGTAAACTCCCCGGCTTTTTCTGATGATCATGGACATCTTCAGAACATCTGAAAGTAGCAGTTTTAAGCCTGCCGCGGTGGCCGAGGGGAATGAGGCGCTCCAGTCACGGTCTGCACGGCCCTGCGGTCGGGGTTCGAATCCCCCCTCGGGCATGGATATTTGTACCGTCCTTAGTATTAGTTAGTTCATAAGTAGTTTGTAAGTTTAGGTACTGATGACCTCGTAGTTAAGTCTCATAAGCTATACAAACATTTGAACATTTTTGAGCAGTTATTAAATAATTCTCCCTGAGAAAAAGTAGGAAACAATCACCAACATTTCTCCTGAAATGGTGAGAAGTGTAAAAAATGCCCCACAATCAATGTAATTTGCATTCGATAAAATAGTTACTCGAAAGGAAATGCAAAATAAATAAAATGTTTGTTAAGCTTACGGGGCTTAACTGCGGAGTCATCTCTCTCTAAACTTATGAACTACCTTATACTAAAGACGACACAAACATCCATGCCCGAGGGGGGATTCGAACCGCCGACCGTAGCGGCCGTGCAGACTGTGTCTGGCGCGCCGCAAACCGCTCGGCCACTGCGGACGGCGCAAAATAAAAATAAAAAGGATAATAAATAAATTTTCAACAAGAAATGTGTGTCTAGTAAGCCAAGTAGTAACAGCAAGCCGCGGCGGAGCGGCCGAGCGCATTGAGGCGCTATGTTACGATCCGCGAGGCCGTTCCCCGTCGGGGGTTAGAATCTCCTCTCGGGGTGGATGTTTGTGCCGTTTTTAGTATAAGCTAGTTCAAAAGTAGTTTGTAAGTTTAGGGACTGATGACCCCGTAGTTAAGTCCCAAAGGCTATACAAACATTTGAACATTTTTGAGGATTCTAACCTCCGGCGAAACGGCCGCCCAGTCCGTAGCATGACGCCTTAGACCACGCGGCCATTCGGGCCGTTCAATTGGTTGATGTATCAGAGTGTTCGATTCTCGTCATTTTCACCGTTTTCACTGCCTAATTTGAAAGTTACGTGTATTCCAGTCGTCAGCCTAGTGATACACCTATAGAAGCATATCGGTCATGAGTTTAGACTGACTGCACTCGTGAGTTCAATACACTGACAAGGAGACCACATAGGTATCGGATTTTAGTATTTCTTTATATTTGTGGTACGTGAAGATCAGAACTTAATAAAAATCGGCCAAAACCATTCGACGCAACTCTCAAAAACTCTCGAGTAAATCGACTTTGAAGTTTCGCAAAGGACACGTAGGTATCGATAATTAAAACATTGGCAGCATCTGCCGGTGTGTATATATATATAATGTGTGTGTGTATATTTCGTTTTTTAATTCAGTTATATAAAACTTTTTGGGATATCTAATTCCACTTGTTACATCAGTTTTAGTTTACGTGCATGTAGACGAGTTGAAAACCTTGTTGTCACGTGAAAAGATGGTTGAATAGGTTAGCTGTTTGGAAAGCCATTAGTAGCTGTGGAGATGACTTTCCAAAAATAGTGTCGTAGCTCTTCACAAACTGAACAATCAAAGACTGCCCTCGTCAACTAATAGTGATGACAATACTGTAATAACTCATTTTTTCTTTATTGAAACAATAATTATTTACAACCTTCTATAAAACATATAAAATTACGAATAAACAAAATAGTGCACTTTTCGTAAAAATTACCTTAGATGTTAAAATTGTGTAGATATTCGAACACAGCGAAAAAAAATTTAAAAAAATCCTGTCACCACAGGAATCGAAACACGGCCCCTAGGGTTGTAAATCCAGAACGCTACAACCTGAGATACACCGACAGACGCTGCATTTTAGTGACTTACTCGATTTTCTCGAGAATTTTCGAGAGTTGCGCCGAATGGCTTTAGCTGATTGTTATTTACGATCAGAACTTCACGCACCATAAACATAAAAAAAAAATTCTGTAATCCGATACCCATGTGGTCTCCTTGTGAGTGACAATGGCGCGGTGCCCAGCAGTCAAATTGCTTCTAAACGTATAAATCAACGGACTGTGGTGTGAAGTAGGAGACATTATTCACACGGTCGATCGCAGTCCATCAACAAGCACACGTTGAATTGTTGTACGTATCATTTTTCAACAAAAAATAGTGAGGCGGACATTACAAATGAATGTTTTCCATTCAACATAGTTTCGAGCTCATTCAACACCTTCGAGCAGAAAATAAGATTGACGATTGCAATTTTGTCGTTGGGTACTTGAAAATCGCCAGTTAATCCCATTTTTAATCTTCACTGATGAGGTAACTTCCAGTCGTGACGGCATCAGTATCGCTCTTAATTCACACCAGTGGTTCGAAGAAAACCCACATCTCAATGTGGAGACTCATTTTCAAGAACGTTACTGTTTACATCTGTGCTGAGGTTTGACAGACATGTACTTGATTGGGCCTTTTGTGTTATCACATCGTCTTGCATGGTCTAGTTATTTACTCTTTGTTGAAAATGAGTTTCTAGAAGAGATTCCTTTCGCAACAAGAACGCATGTGTTGTTTCAGTATGACGCGGTTCCTTCTCGTTCTAGTCATCTAATCATCTAAACCTAACATTATCCAGAAGAAGGATCAATAGATATGGGCCGGCCGCGGTGGCCGAGCGCTCTGCAGCGCGCCAGTCACAGTTTGCACGGTGACTACGGTCGGGGGTTCGAATCTCCCCCTCAGGCTTGGATATTTGTGCTGTCCTTAGTGTGGTGTCGCACAAGTACAAAGTGCGCGCCACCTACTTTCGCCGCGCGCCGCCATGCACGCACGGCGCGGCGTTCTCACGACGACAGCCACGAGCGCCCTCTGCTGCAACCCCGCTCGTGGCCACCACGGAAAGACACCGGTCACTTCGGACGGAGATAGCAACCAGTTAGGACCTTCGTAATCAGATAGGCACTAGTGAAGACTTTGCTATCGTACAGGCACTAGGCAGGCCTCTAACAACTATGTATCAACATTCTGCAGTACTATGTAAAAGTTAAGTATTGTTACATTCTGTGCAATATATATCTCTTTCTAATTTACTCTAGTGTTTATAGTTTCTGGCTGCTCCCCTCCGTACCTGCACCAGCGTGCTATCTTATTCCTGTGTCGGTCTCATCCACTCGGCCACCGACACCTACGACGAGGCTGGGACACAAAAGTGGCGACGAAGTTGGGACACAAAACTTAGTATTAGCTACTTCATAAGTAGTTTGTAAGTTTAGGGACTGATGACCTCGTAGTTAAGTCCCATAAGCTCTACAAACATTTGAATTTGATAGATATGGATACGTTTCTTGTCTACCAAGGTCCCCGGAAGTTACCCCTTGCAATTTTTGCCTGTGGGGATCCTATTTTATCGTTCGGATTATGAACATTGTGGCCCTTACAAAAGAACGCAAAGACGACTTCAGAAAAGCTACACCTGATTTTATCAAGAGAAGTCAAAATTGCATTGAAGTTGGTGGTGGAACTTTAGAAAAGTCAGCTTTGAACTTCAATTTTCTTTAAGTTAGTTTCAGTTACACACTAAAAGTTTTACCTCTGTAATCAATATAAATTTTTCACATGACATTTTTATTGCTATACGGCTATACTACCACCTAAAATATTCACTGTTCTCCCGTGAAACACCTTGTGTAGATAGATATGTAAGGAAAACATGTGTTTATTTCTACCTTCTATTTTGGCAAAATAGGTAAGCAAAAATAAAAGGCACCAGAAAGTGAATAGTCGGCAAATATAACCTCTTCACTCAATGCAGAACACCTACATTACAAAGCACAGAAACATGTCAAAACATTCCTGGTATGGTCATCTACAAACTTCCTTCATTAAGCAATAAAAATGATAATATGTCAGACCTGACAAATAACACACGGTAACCAACTAGCAAAATCGGAAACCACACTTAAATTTCAATGAGGCTAAAAAATATAGGTCAATATAAAGTACTTATTCTGAGGAAAATGCACGTTTTGATCAGATATAGTCCAAGCTCTCAACGCAACATACCCTGAACTGAGGCACCTTCTCACAAGTTCCCGTCAGCGTACAGCTCACCCATATCGTCCGTGAACACCCGCTCTCTGGGACGCGTCCTCTAGCGTCCGTGATGTACCGGCAAAGTGTTTACACACACGCCCAGTCGCTCCGTGACGTTGGAGCTTATCTCCGTGCATGTGCAGCTACTCGACCGAGAGCCGTAATGCCGTTATCCATGCAGAACTCTGCTCCTTGTACACAACAGTGTGCCCGCAGCGTCCTGTTGTCATGCTGTAGCCAGGCAAAACATTTCCATTGTTCTCTTCGTGGAAAGGATTATTTACGTAATTCTGGTTATGAACCTTACACCAGTGCTGAAACAGTGGCTGAAGCCGGTTATTGTAAGATATCCAAGACCAAATCTATATTTATACTCTGCAAACTACTGAAGTGCACATCGCAGGATATTTCACTTTCCATTGTTCCAGTAATTACTTATCCCCATGCTCCCAGGTTGCAGTCACGTATGGAACACAGGGGGAAAGGCCGGTTAAAATGCTTCTGTGGACACTGTAATTAATATAATTTTGATCTCAATCCTGAGGAGTCGGTAACGAAAGGCGATTTTTCAAACTTTAACTAGATTTGAGAGTTTTCCCCAACATGTCACAAGTTGTACTGTAATAACGACTGCCACCTCGTCTAGCCGTTATGATAAAGGCTGGATGTCATGATATTGTATCTGTTAGTTTTCTGAAAACTTTTTAGAAATATGAAAAATTAGGAATTGTTTGGTATGATACAAAGTTCGACTGATTCACCAGATTGGTGTGTGTCCCATTAAAGCCACGACATCGTTTAGCACGCAGAAACTGCATGGACGAACACAAGGATTGGAGTGTAATGAATGGCACCGGGTTCTGTTCACTCTTGAGATAAGATTTTGTTCAACCAGACAATCGTCGTTCCATCATATGTAAAGAACGTGAAACTCTGAACAGTCGTGCTTATGTGCAGGAAACATCATATCATGGTTGTGGACGAACGGTGTGGGCAGGAGTCATTATTGGCAGACGTACAGAACTCCATGTCTTTCAGAATGGCGCTTTGACTGCTCGGAGGTATAGAGAGGAGATCCTTGTCCCCTATGGTGGTGCTATAGGAGGAGGGTTCCTTCGGATGGACGATAATGCTTGTCCCCACAGAGCTGCACTGATGGACAACATGTTTGAAGCTGAGGGAATTGAACAAATGGAGTGGCCAGGTTGGTCACCGGACTTAAACCCTATTGGATACATCTGGAAGTCGCATTGCAGCCAGAGCAACACCTCCCAGATGAATTGCAGGTCTGACATTGCAGTCATAGAAGAGTGGCCAAAAATCCGTCAATAGCTGATTCATGAAGTCATACAAATGTTCAAATGTTTGTACAACTTATGGGACTTAACTACGAGGTCATCAGTCCCTAAGCTTACAAACTACGTATGAACCAGCTAATCCTAAGGACGGCACAAATATCCATGCCTGAGGGGGGATTCGAGCCCCGACCGTAGTGGCCGTGCAGACCGTGACTGAAGCGCCTCAGTCTCCTCGGCCACCGCGGCCGGCGAAGTCATATGTTTAACTGTACTGACCGTCTGAGGTGATCACATAGCATGTCAGAGGGCAACGAGGATGACTTTTTCCATTTTTATGGAAAATGCATGTAAATCTCAAGTGAAGAGCAGAGACAGCAGAAAACCATACTGTATTACACAAAAATTACAATTGTAAGTAATATCTGAGGGAAATAGTTACCATATGGATATTGTGTATGCTATCTCACATGATCCTCTAATTATTTTGAGCAGCGTATCTATGCTATACTAGTATTGCCTGTGGTCGAAAATAGACCAATTGTGTTTACAAGGGTCACTGGAGGTAAAATTTTACGTATCATGTCGGCGGCATCGCGTGATTATGTTGGCAACATAAACAAAACGATAGAAAAGCTTTGCCCATTTGTTCGAACCACATAGAATGACTCGATTAGTGTATCGTACAGACCATGAAGTAAACAAATAATGCTGTTACTGAAACTTCCTTCATTCTGGAATGCTGTTACTGCTTTATGGTTGACAGGTTCTTGTATGTATCCTCGTCCGTTCAGTAAAAATAATTTCCCTCTTAAAGCGAAGATTCCATGAGAAAACATCAGCGTTGTCAAGCGACTGGCTAAAATGAAGACTCACAGGATTCTCACTATGCAGCATCTGTTGCCAACATTATCATAGGAGGCCGCTGGGATATTTGGTAAAATTTAACTGGAACTGGGAGATATGAAAAGGTATCTTATACGTGTTAAGGAAAATGCCTGACACAATAACAACAAATAAAAACGGAAGTTATACTTCTCATGCCATTTTCGAATTATATAACTTTCATTAGCCTAATATTTGAAATGGAACTAAAATTTCTGTGTTCGTATATTTATACAACGCCAAGAAATAATGTTATTTCGATACTGCGATATTCAGAATTCCACAGCTGACATGTCGACTTCGTAGTTCCGCCCATGCACCGCTACATGCCTCTCCCGGCGCATCATCATGTATATCGGCATTCTCGACTTCGTAGTTCCACCCGAACACCGCTAGGTGCCTCTCCCGGCGCATCATCCTTTATATCGGCATTCGAATGAAAGAATCCATTTCCTTTAACCACTCTTAATCACTGCGAAAATGAAGCATTTGAACGGCACAAGGACGTGAGTTGGGAGCACTCCATGTTTCGATATTCACTTATTTTAATACTGCAGATGCGCTGCATTACAGCGTCTTTGGTCGAGGCGAATAGCCAATCAATGAGCTGATTGTTGGAGAATCTAGAACTTGATCCAAGCTGTAGATAGGAAAATTTCTACTTCCTTTTACCACTTTTATTGGCCTAATGCACACATAATACTTATATCCGTGAAATCTACGACAAACAATCTTTCGAATTATGTGACTTTCATTGGCCTTCTTGTACGAATAAATTAGTAATCTGCACCACAATTTTCGTATTAGCGTATTTATATAATGATCACTTATTGCCACTACCTTATTACGCTTCTAAAAAGATAAAGCAGTCAACAATCCGAAGATTGGTTTGAACACCACAGTGCTTTACTAGGCATGGTCCTGTTTGGAGGTGGTATGCCGTTGCCTTCCTCCTACCTTCGAACTGACTTGCCCAGCCAGTTATAGGGGGACCTACAGTTTAACGTGGGTTCCGAACCACGGTGCTACTCGGTATTTTTCACATCAGCAACACTGCCAGAGGGGAAAGAAGTGGAAAGTGACAGATAAAAATCCTAGGACCAAGCGGGGATCGAACCCGGGACCCTTGGATTGGTAGTCTGGCACTCTACCACTGTGCTACGGAGCTTCTACAAAGTATTATTTTATCACACAAATCAAGAAATGAAATAATAATAGTGTTACAGTGATTATTAATTTAAAATATAGTTTCTCAGAAATCGATGAAACTTTCGTGTTCTGGAGACCACTTGGTGCCACTCGGCGAGTCCGGAGCGCAAGGTTCAATGTGGTGTTTTCTGGCGGCCACTACGGCATTACGCTGGTTTGTGCAGTCAACTGTTTTGAGAGGCAGCGTCAGTACACATACACGCTGCGCCTCGTGGAAAGCCACGCCGGCCGCGGGTCTAATCTTAGGAGCGCACAAATAGACGGGCCTTGCCTCACCAGCAGGAGACGTCGCGACGATCACGAGCAGACCACGCGGATTATCAGCCGAGTCGTGACGTGCTGACGTGGCGTGTAGGGGCGCGAAGGCGAGCTGACGTTGCCGACCGCGCACCTAACAGCATGCCACCGTATGGTTGGTTGGTTGAGGGCAGTAATAACGAAACAGCTAGGTCATCAGTCCCTTTAGCTCAGAATGGGGTGCAATTAAAGTGTTTGTTGTTTTTTTTGTGGTTTTAGGGTGCACAACTTCTCAGGTCATTAGCGCCCAGATCGGAACAGAGATTCGTTCGATCTCGAAAAAAATCTAGGACTACCAGATAGAGTATCAAGAGAAGGCTAAAAACGGAAGATAAAAAACAATTAAAAGGGTTAAATATCCTTCGATAATTTTGTTAATCTATGAAATGCTAAAATGCTGCTTCACTTTATAGATGTTAAAAACTGTTTATTATTATGGCAATAGGCCTATTTCGGCACTGTGGCCATCATCAGGCTATTTCCATATAGCATCTTGGAGGTATAATTGATTATAATGACTGCAATGATTGCAGTATACATGTTCTTTAGATGGTATATATATTACGTTAATCAGGTCTTAATTCTTTACAGCTAATCTGTCAGTTTGACATGTCCTCCAGCGATGCTCTATGGTTAGTTGTAACCATAGAGCATCGCTGGAGGATATGTCAAACTGACATAAGTATGTGGAAATGAAGAAAGGTTATTTTTTCATATGAGTTTCACCTTTATTTGCAAGGCATCTTCAGTGGCAATCTTTTGTAGGTGATGGTCGCAAGTGCTATTTGTTGAACCAGGTTGATATGTCAGGTTGTTGTGTAACCAGCATCTACGGAAGATTGCCACTTACAATGGCTTGCAAATAAGGGTGAAACGCGTATGGCAAAATAACTTCTTTTATTACACTTGCACAGACGGTGTCTTATAAATAAATACCTGCGTATAAATATACAAAGTAACGGAGATGTCTATGATAATAGAAGAATCCAACGCCCTGGCGAAGTAGCTGAGCTCATTGAGACGTTATGCTCCGATGCACGAGGCCGTTTGCCGTCGAGGGTTCAAATCTCCATCGGGCATGGATGTTTGTGCTATCTTTAGCATAAGTTAGTTTATAAATAGTTTGTAAGTTTATGGACTGATGACCCCGCAGTTAAGCCCCTTAAGCTTAACAAAAATTTAAACTTTTTTGAAGAATCCAAATAACAGAGGATCATGAGGAAACAACAGAGCTTATTAATTTAAGAGTTCGAAAAGGTTACAGCCTCTCTCCAATGCTTATTAATATAAACATTGACGACATTGTACGGCAATGGAAAATGAAACTGTCGCACTATACATATAACTTTAAACAAAAACAAAAAATACTGACTGTTATTCGCAGATGACCAAGAGTTAATTTCGAATAATGGAGATAGACTGCAGACAGTTGTTCTACAAACTATACCAAATATGTTAGATATATGTCAAAATCAATACAAAAAACAAAATCCATGGCTTTCTGTGGAAAAAAACCAGTAAGAACAAAAATAGTTATAGACAACAAGATTATAGAGCAAGTAGATAGATTCAAATTTCTAGCAACCATGTTATCGTGTAAGGGAGATCTACATACAAAAATAAAAAATTGAGGAATTTAACTACTTAAATGGCACTATCAGAAGAGCCCTCCAACGTAAAGTAAGAACAGAAACATATCTAAAATTTTATAAAGTTGTCAGTACGAACCTTTCTACATGGAAGTGAATCTTCGGTAATGAAAAAGATTACAAGTCAATGAAATGAAATTCCTGAGACTACAAAAGAAACACAGATGTCAGGAACGCGTCAGAGGTTCGAATCCTCTCTCGGGCATGTATGTGTTTGTTGTCTTTAAGTTAGTTTAACTTAGTTTAAGTAGTTAGTAAGACTAGGGACTTATAACTAACGTAGTTTGGTCCCATAGAATTACAAACATTTGAACCTGCCAGGAAGGAAGTAAATATTTTCGATGTAAACAGAAAGTTTGACGAACGTCGACAAAAATGGATACCCCATCTGCTACGAATCGACGAGTAAAGATTATCACTACAGTTTTGGCGATATACTCCGCGTTGGAAGACCTGCAAAACGATGGAAGAACCAGATGTAGCTGCAACACGCTGAGGGAAAGCCTAATGCATGACGGAAGAAGAAGAAGAAAAAGACTGTGGGGAAAAAAGGACAAAATAACAATTATACCCAGTTGTTGTTGTTGATTTAGTATTTGGAGGCACGTATTGAAGCCGCATAGTTTCTGGACATTTTGATTGGAGTTGCGTACACCACTTACCGTATTTCAAGTTCAAATGTTCAAATGTTTGTAAATCTATCGGAACAAACTGTGTGGTCATCAGTCCGTAGCTTACAAACTACTTAAACCGAGGTAAACTAACCTAAGGACAACACACACACCCATGCCCCAGGGAGGACTCGAACCTCCACGGCGAGCAACCGCGCGCTGCGCAGCGAGATGCTTTAGACCGCTCGGCTACTACACCGCGGCACTATTAATGAACCTATGATCATAATCGAACATATCTATTTCGACTCAGTGAAATGTATTAGATGACCAAGAAATGTAAACTTCAACTGAAAGTATCTGGGATAGCTTGTAATGCAGAGAATCAACCACATTATCCTCTCCCAGTGGCTGTAGAACAATCTTGGAACCGCAAAGGTTCATGATGAAAAAGAACAGTAAAACGTATCGCCAATATACTATTTTTTCTATATATTTAAGGACCACAGAATTCCTCGTCCCGTGACCTTCAGTTACCACTGGATCGCGCACTCAACAAAAACTCTGGCTGTCACGTTTCCATTTATTTGTAGAAAACTTTTGGAATGTAATAGCACGCCGCAACGTTTGTAATTTGAAACCAACGGAGAAGAGGAAGGAAATAACTGCAAGAGCAGATTTTCTCCTTCAGACTTATTGCTCTCACAAAACTGCTTTCAAACATTTCCTTATGACGTAAAATATGGAAAAAAAGTAGTGCCATTTATTCGAAAGAATCTAGGATTCATTCTTGAACTCACGTTGACAACCTCAAAATCATATTATATGAAACATTTAATCAGATTCTTTAGCATATTTATCAGTCTTTCGTCCGTACAAGAGAATGGGGATAATCTATTCCTTTCTGACATTCTGGTGCTATATTTCTCGGCAAATTGGATACACAGTTGTGGACAGTCTTTGAATGTAAATTCCTCTTACTATACATAGCATTATAGAGATTCTCACCCAGTTTCACAAGACGTTTTTCTACGTGATCGGATATGTAACCTTTGAGTAGATTGTTACTTGAGCATAGGACTAGAAAATGTTTATTTTAGGAAGACTCGTTCCATATTGCAACGACGTGTCTTTTATAAGCTTGCACGAACAGCTTTGATGTAGTGTTCACAATTGCGTTTAGCTTCTGACAGTCACGCATAGTCAGTTTCCGTTCTTTCAAAAATTTTCCGTACGCCATTGATCTGTCGCATGACATACCTCGTCCCATTCTTTTTGCGAGTATGCTTAGAGTTCTTGTATTCACTGATTTTGCTATGCGGGGTCGCAGTCCAATCAAAGATGTGTGAAGGGGTAGGCACAAAGGCAGAATCTCACACCTCCATAAAAATATCATGTTATGCGTCGGTCTTGGAGACTAACGGTAAAATACAAGAAACGTCTTCCCCTTACAACCGACGCGCCGTTGAGTCAACTCATTGTTAAGTATCCACAGTAATTACTGAAACGAAAGTTTCCAAAGAAAAGGCATATATCTCCACGTTCATCAGATGCCACTCCCATGGATCTTTACGAGGAAGACTGGCCATTCTCAAAACACTCATACCATTGCTAAAGTAAAAGACTACATATACCACGCACTTCATGGTTTGGACAGTGATACCACACCATGCCGTAGAATATGTAACAGTGTTCAAAGAGACTTCAAGTACGTATTAGGACGGAAAACTTTTGGACATGAAAATAATTGTAAGTATTGTTTCTATTTGTAATGAAACCTAATCTTTTGTTTACATCAGTGTCCATTGACGTTTGCACCACCCCGTATAATACCGGAGGACAAGGTGCAGTGGTTAGCAATATGGTCTCGCATTCGGGAGAAAGGTGATTCCAAACTGCTTACGGCCATCCAGAATTATGTTTTCCGTGATTTCCCTAAACAACTCCAGGTAAGTGCCTGGATGTTCGTGTGAAAGGGAAATGTTTTTCTTTCCCATCCTCAACAAAAACTAGTCTAACTTGTGCTTCGCCTCTAAAGGACATATTGTCAACGGGACGTTGAACCCTAATTTTTCCTCCTTTCTTCTACTATTCGTACAAAAAATTTAAAAGTATCGAAAACTTTGCGTTATGCTAGTACTCATATAAAAATTATGATATAAATGTGACCGGAAACACGTGTTCTTTAGGTAGGGCTGCATGACGCTTGGTTGCGGATATTACATCCAACATTTTATTTACTGATGAGGCAGGTTTCATAAGAGATGGTTTTGTAAATTTCCATAACAGCATGTATGGACAGATGTAAATCCCTGAGCAATTCAGGAAAGGGCAACAGCACCGATGTCAGACAACGTATCGGCAGGCGTACTTCGTCTTACTTAAATACAGCTATACGCACTACCACAAAAATTAAATGGGGTGTATCAGCTAGACTTTGTCATAATCTTCTTTGTCTATAGGCCTTTTTTCTATTTTACTCTGACCGTATAAAGCACTTCACTGTACATTGGTATGGTGGCGATGGTGGTTGTTATTGTGGTCTTCAGTCCGCAGACTGATTTGATGCAGCTCTCCACACTACCCTATACTGTGCAAGCCTCTTCATCTGAGAATAAGAACGGCAACCTACATACTTTTGAATCTGCGTACTGTATTCATCCCTCGGTCTCCCTCTACGATGTTTACCCTACACACTTCCTTCTAATGTTGACGATTCCTCGATGTCTCAGAATTTGTCACACCAACCTGTCCCTTCTCTTAGTCAGGATATGTCAGAAACTAATTTTCTCTCCAATTCTATTGGGCATCTCACGTGATCCACCCCTCAAATCTTCGTCATTCGTCTGTAGCACCACGTTTCAAAAGCTTGTATTGTCTTTATGTCTGAACTCCTTATCATCCACGTTTCACTCCCATACAATGCTACACTCAAGACAAATGCTTTCAGAAAGAACTTTCTAACATTTAAATTAATATTGGATGTCAACAAATTTCGCTTCTTTGAAAACGTTTTTCTTTCCATAGCCAATATGCATTTTATACTTTCTTTCAAAATCGAATGTTTATAAATCTAAGGGACTTTACTATGGTGGTCATTAGTCCCTAGGCTTACAAACTACTTACACTAACTTAAAGTAAGTTATGGTAAGGACGACACAAACACCCGTGTCCGATGGAGGACTCGAACCCCCGACGGCGAACGGCCGCGCGCACCGCAGCTGGGTAGCCGGTGTAAAAACATTCAAGTTCAAGTCAAATGTTTTTACAACTTATGGGACCTAACTACGGGGTCATCAGTCCCTAAGCTTACAAACTACTTATGAACTAGCTACAACTAATGACGGCACAAATATCCATGCCCGAGGGGGGATTCGAACCCCCGACCGTAGTGGCCGTGCAGACCGTGACTGGAGCGCCTCAGTCACCTCGGCCACCGCGGCCGGGAACATTCAAGTCATCTGACCACAACGTTTTCTCATTTCCTGTAATGACCGGATTTCCCTAAAGCTGCAAACGCAGAGTCGTCGTTCTTGCAGAAAAAGCTTCACAAGCAGAGATCTATCCTACAGACCCATTTTTTTTATTCCACAGCGTTTCCCCCTTCATGTATGTTAATTTCAAATCTACAGTAATTGCGCCGCGTTGTTCTTATTGTATGCATTTTGAAAGTGGGACTTTCATTATGGACACCCGCTATTTGTAGCCAACCTCTGCACTTCTAAGTGACTAGCAATGACTAGGAATATTACTGTCACTATGAACTAGGTGCACATATGACTTTTCTTTAAACTGCAGTTTCTGTGTAGTTAAAGTGTATAATATACATATCAACGTTACAGAAGACAAATTTCCGAGCATGCTCGGTGGCAGGATATTTAAAAAGAGAAATTGTAAATTATTAATACCAAAGAACCTGCTTTTAATAAATTATTTAACACGACAGGCCTGTTTCCGCGTGAATGCCATCGTCAGGTGTACTGTAAAATACAAAGGTGGGTATACTATTTAATTTGATAATTGCACTTTATACATACCTTGGTAGCTCTTCTTACCCTTGTAAGATCGCTGCTTCTCTGATATGTATAGGTTCTTATTTACATATGTAAAAGAACTGTTGTTATTACTCTTATATAACTGTATATATACTTTTTTTAAAAATAATTCTTATGTTGTCCATGTTTGACAGCTATTTTGACAGATAGCTGTCAAACATGGACAACATAAAAATTATTTTTAAAATAAGTATATATACAACTATCTAAAAGCTATAACAACAACAGTTCTTTTATATATGTAAATAAGAACCAATACATATATGAGAAGCAGCGATCTTACAAGGGTAACAAGAGCTACCGATGTATGTGTAAAGTGAAATTATCCTCTTAAATTAAATAGTATACCAACCTTTGTATTTTACAGTACACCTGACGATGGCACTCACACCGAAACAGGCCTGTCGTATTAAATAATTTATTAAAAATAAGCGTCTTTGGTATTAATAATTTACAATGTCTCTAAAGACATACGACGCAGCGGGCCCAGAAGATTATAAAAAAGAGAAAAGTGGAATCATTTTGAGGTATCATCCTAAACGAAATATATAACATCTAGAAAGTGTTAATAGCCTTACGCTATCTAACACTTCAGACTAGTGTGTAGACAGCATCAGCCCACAGAGTTGTGCACAAGCTCGTAACTGAAACGTTAGAAAGTAACTTCTGCTGCATCGACTGACCGCTTTGCGATGTCAGTACCGCGGCTGGCTTTGGCAGTGCATAACCAGGGTATGTGAACTTGCAAAACGATCGACGTGGGTTTAGAAAAATTATCACTATCTACTACTCTACGAGAAGGAAAAAGGAGCCATTTCATTCATTTCCGTGTCGAGATTAAATTTTCTTTTTCCAATAGTTAGCCAAAGCCACGACTTTGTCATTGGCTTGTAGCAGGTCACTGAAACTGCAGGGCTCCGGCAATAGTCGGCACGTAAGCAGATTTGCCTCGTCCTGAACATCTCCGCATCCAAAAGAGCATCGTCATCGTTAGTCAGCAAGCCCCAGTTACGCATATTAGTTTTACATCTACGTACACCAGCCCTCAGCCTGTTAGTGTTCTCCAGACTGTATAAGGAAGCTTGTTTCCAGGTGTCATTTTCTCTTTTAGCGTTATCAGCAGTGCGGTTTGTTCATTCTTCCATTTACTGCCACTGTTGCCTTCCTACGAACCATCAAGGATCTTGGTTCTTGCAATGAAGACGAGTAGTCTGCAGTTACTACAAGGCAAATTACAGGAGCGCTGTTTCCCTAAGAAACCTTTTGTTTTTGTTGTGATCTTGAAGCTTGTTAGATGCAACTCTCCACGCTACTCCTCTGCGCAAACCTCTATCTCAGAACGACCTAAACGAAAGTAACCTGCGTGCTGTATACGGTCCCTTACTCCTTAAATTTTTACCTCACACTTCCTTCCTGTGATAAATTGACGATTCCTTTAAACCTCGGAATGTGTCCTAGCACCCAATCTCTTCTTTTAGTCAAGTTTTGCTATGAATATCTCCCCCTACCCCCGTCTCCATTTCTTTCGGTACCTCGTCATTAGTTATGTGACCTATCTATCTACCTATCGAATCTGCAGCATTCGTGTGTAGAACCATATTTCAAAAGCTTCCATTCTCTTCTTATTTGAATTGCTTATGGTCGAAGTTACAGGTCCTTACGAGGCTACGTTTCAGACCTTCTGTCAGGAACATATTCCTCTTATTTAGGAATAATTTCCTTGCTATAGCTATTCTACATAGGCCTATTATATTCTACTCCATTTTCTTCTTCTTCGCGGAAGAATCACTTACGACCACGCGCAAACAACATTTGTGGGTTTGTTTGTGCGGTTATTTTCACAGTAAGTAAGGAAATACTTGAAACTTCCTGGCAGATTAAAACTGTGTGGCGGAACCGGGATAGAAACCTGGGACCGTTGCCTTGTGTTGTTCTTAGTTTCGTCTAACTTAGTTTAAGTAAAGTAAGCCTAGGGACTAAAAACCAAAGAAGTCCTATAGATTTACAAAAATCTGAACACGTTTTTTAGATGTACCTTGTACTTTTGTGCTCCTTGGGAATGAGTACGCTACTGACGATACAATTAACCGCAACATTATAAAGGCTATTCTGTTACTTTATATAAGCACGGAAGTATAGGAATAGGATGAAATTCAGGACTGGAAACATTAAAAAAGATGTTGTAGTTAACGCGTTTATGGGAACGTCGTGTATGTAAATCGACACTTCCCTTCATTTGGAATTGATACGAGGCGCGTCCAGAAAGTAAGTTCCGTTTCAGTTTATCTCTGCTGCAGTGCTGCGTCTGCAGTTCCGCACATGCGCTGTAGACGATGTGTATCAAGGAGAAGAACTTGCGCCTGTTGGAGATCGCTATCAGTTACGTACGCTATGTTGTGCTTGTTTGAAATGTCGGCGTTGATTGAAAATCCCGCCACCTGTGAAATCAGGTCGGCGATTCGGTTTGTGAATGCGAGGAAAGTGAAACCAAGAGAAATTTATCGGCAAATTTGCGATGTTTGCGGAGCAAATGCGATGAGTGATTCTATGGTGAGAAGATGGGTCCGACAGTTCAATGGCGGGCGTAGTGATGTGCACGATGAACAACGAAGTGGGCATCCACCTTTGGTTACAGAAGAACTGGTTCACGCGATTGATGACAAGATCCAGGACATCTCAAGTCTTTCCTTGGTGGTCATCACTTCACCAATGACGACGAGCTGAAAGAAACTATTTCCAACTGGTTGAAGACACAAGCGGTAGATTTCGATGAAGAAGGTATACAAAACCTGGTGCCACGCTATGACAAATGCCTGCAAAATTTCGGCAGTTATGTGGAAAAGTGGTTTAAGAGTTGTAGAATTTTGTGCAATAAAAATTTCTTCTATATCTGTGTACAATTTCATTTTACTACCAAACGGAACTTACTTTCTGGACGCGCCTCGTAAATTGCATGTACCGGGATGATATTCGAGTAAGAAGCAACGTAAGCAATAATTATGAGCGCATCTTGCGCACGATATAAAAACTGCCTTGTTGCAGTGACTTGGTTCTTTATAATGTCTCCATAGAAAAAAAAAAAAAACTGTCATTCTGAAAACAGCTTCTTTAATCCCACCGTTCAACAGCGAACTACGCGTGACACAGCATATCGCTGAATGCTTGCGAGGATAGGTGTTTATGTATGGTGGAATGTAGTTTGATGCAAGCTTCTCGGGAAGTGATTTCTTCCTCTTTCTCGAGGAGGTAAGTGCATATATAAATACAAAATAACCTACATGATGTTGCGGTAAATTGTAAACTCAGTAGTGTACGCATTACTGAAGAGCTGAAAAATATTTGCCGCCGGGCGCAGTCAAACTAGCGTTCCTCTTAATAAGCCGGCCGCGGTGGCCGAGGAGACTTAGGCGCTTTAGTCACGGTCTGCACGGCCACTACGGTCGGGGGTTCGATTCCCCCCTCGGGCATGGATATTTGTGTCGTTCTAGTTCGTAAGTAGTTCATAAGTAGTTTGTAAGTTTAGGGACTGATGACCCCGTAGTAGCCATTACTTTTCCCGAGGACATGCAGCTCTACTGTATGAACATATGATGATGGCATCCTCTCGGGTAAAATATTCCGGAGGTAAAATAGTCCCCCATTCGGATCTCCGGGCGGGGACTACTCAGGAGGATGTTGTCATCAGGAAAGACAATACTGGCATTCTACGGATCGGAGCATGGAATGTTAGATCCCTTAATCGGGTAGGAAAATTAGAAAATTTAAAAAGGGAAATGGATAGGTTGAAGTTAGATATAGTGGGGATTAGTGAAGTTCGGTGGCAGGATGAACAGGATTTCTGGACAGGTGAGTACAGGATTATAAATACAAAATCAGTTGGGGGTATCACAGGAGTAGGACTGATAATGAATAAGAAAATAGGAATGCGGGTAAACTACTATGAGCAGCACAGTGATCGCATTATCATTGTCAAGATAGATACGAAGCCGACACCGACAACAGTAGTACAGGTTTATATGCCAACTAGCTCTGCCGATGATGAGGAGATCGAAGAAATATATGAGGAGCTAAAGGAAATTATTCAGACAGTTAAGGGAGAGGAAAACTTAATTGTGATGGGAGACTGGAATTCGGTAGTAGGAAAAGGAAGAGAAGGAAAAATAGTAGGTGAATATGGACTGGGCAGGAGGAATGAAAGAGGAAGTCGCCTGGTAGGATTTTGCACGGAACATGATTTAATCGTAACAAACACCTGGTTTAAGAGTCACGAAAGAAGGTTGTATACATGGAAGAGACCAGGAGACACCGGAAGGTATCAGATAGATTTTATAATGGTAAGACAGATTCCGGAACCAGGTTGTAAACTGCAAGACGTACCCAGGGGCAGATATAGACTCTGACCATAACTTGTTAGTTATGAACTGTAGGCTGAAACTGAAAAAACTGCAGAAAGGTAGGAAAATAAGGAGATGGGACTTAGATAAATTGAAGGAAAGTGAAGTTCTGGAGAATTTCAGAGGGAGATTTAGGCAACGATTGACAGAAACAGGGGGAAATAAAACAGTAGAAGAGGAATGGGTAGCATTGAGAGATGAAATAGTGAAGGCAGCAGAGGACAAAATAGGTAGAAAGGCAAGACCTACAAAAAATCCTTGGATATCACAGGAAATACTAAATTTAATTGATGAAAGGAGAAAATATAAAAATGCAGTAAATGAAACAGGCAAAATGGAGTACAGACGACTGAAAAATGAGATTGACAGGAAGTGCAGAATGGCTAAGCAGGAGTGGCTAGAAGCCAAATGCAAGTCTGTAGAAGAATGTATAAGAAGGGGAAAAGTAGATACCGCCTACAGGAAAATAAAAGAGACATTTGGGGACAAGAAAAGCAACTCTACGAATATCAAGAACTCAGATGGGAAACCAGTTCTCAGCAAAGAAGGGAAAGCTGAAAGGTGGAAAGAGTACATAGAGCAGCTCTACAAAGGAAATGAACTTGTAGACGATGTTGTAGGAAGGGAAGAGGAAGTAGATCCAGATGAAATAGGAGACGCTATACTGAGAGATGAATTTGACAGAGCCCTGAAAGACCTAGGTCGGAACAAGGCCCCAGGAGTAGATGACATACCCTCAGAGCTACTAAAGTCTCTGGGAGAGCCAGCCATGACAAGACTATTTCAACTGTTGTGTAGGATTTATGAGACAGGCGAAATATCCTCAGACTTTAAGAAAAATGTAATAATCCCCATTCCAAAAAAATCAGGCGCAGACAGGTGTGAAAATTACAGAACCATCAGTTTGATAAGTCATGGTTGCAAAATTTTAACACGAATTATCTACAGGAGAATGGAAAAGCTGGTAGAAGCTGACCTCGGGGATGATCAGTTTGGATTCAGGAGAAACATAGGAACCCGGGAGGCAATACTCACTTTACGTCTTATCTTAGAAGATAGAGTAAGGAAAGGCAAACCTACATTTTTAGCTTTTGTAGATTTGGAGAAAGCATTTGACAATGTTGACTGGAAACACTCTTTCAAATTCTGAAGTCAGCAGGGGTAAAATATAGGGAAAGAAGAGTTATTTATAACTTGTACAAAAGCCAGACCGCAGTTATTAGACTTGAAGGGCATGAAAGGGAAGCATCAGTTGGGAAGGAAGTAAGACAGGGTTGTAGCCTTTCTCCGATGTTATTCAATTTGTACATCGAGCAGGCGGTGAAGGAAAGCAAGGAAAAATTTGGAATAGGGATTGAAGTACAGGGGGAAGAAATAAAAACATTGCGTTTTGCTGATGACATTGTAATTCTGTCAGAGACAGCGAAGGATCTGGAAGAGCAGTTGAATGGAATGGACAGTGTGTAGAAGAGAGCGTATAAAATGAACATTAACAAGAGCAAAACAAAAATAATGGAATGCGGTCTTAGAAAATCAGGCGATGATGAAGGAATTAGATTAGGTAACGAAACAATGAAGGTGGTAGATGAGTTTTGTTACTTGGGTAGTAAAATAACATGTGATGGTCGCAGTACAGATGATATAAAATGCAGAATGGCAATGGGCAGAAAAGCATTTTTGAAAAAGAGAAATTTGCTAACATCGAATATTAATTTAAGGGTAAAGAAGTCTTTTCTGAAGGCATTTGTGTGGAGTGTTGCCTTGTACGGGAATGAAACATGGACGATAAGCAGTGCGGACAGGAAGAGAATAGAGGCATTTGAAACGTGGTGTTACAGAAAAATACTGAAGATTAGGTGGGTAGATCGGATAACCAATGAAGAAGTACTGAACAGAATTGGTGAGAAAAGGAATTTTTGGCATACCCTAGCTAAAAGAAGGGATCGCTTGGTAGGACACATTCTTAGACATCGGGGAATCGTAAATTTATCATTGGAGGGAAGTGTGTGGGGGTAAAAATCGCAGAGGGAGACAAAGAGACGCGTATAGTAAGCAGATTCAAGTGGATGTGGGTTGCCGTTCGTATGAGGAGATGAAAAGGCTTGCTCAGGATAGAGTAGGGTGGAGAGCTGCATCAAACCAGTCTCCGGACTGAAGACCATAACAACAACAACGACCCCGTAGTTAAGTCCCATGAGCTGTACAAACATTTGAACATTTGAACCTCTTAATAGACGCCGGCCGCGGTGGCCGAGGGGACGGCGGCGCACCAGTCACGGTCTGCACGGCCACTACGATCGGGTGTTCGATTCCGCCCTCGGGCATGGATATTTGTGCCGTCCTTAGTGTTAGCTAGTTCATAAGTAGTTTGTAAGTTTAGGGACTGTTGACCCCGTAGTTAAGTCCCATAAGCTATACAAACATTTGAACATTTTGAATTCTTAATAGGCATCCGCTATCTTACCGCTGAGCCAAACAGCGCTTTCTAAACGCATTTTCACAGGGACAACTGATAAGTTGCATGTGATGATATATCCGTATTTTCCTTTACATTTCTGAAGTTCCCACTTGGGCACTTCCGTCTTTTACTACGTGTTACATGTACCAGAAATTTGGACGAATTCGGCGACGAGTAGGCGTCTTCTTGACACGTTTGGAAGACGTAAAAAAAAAAAAAAAAAAAAAAAAAAAATAAAATAAAAAAAACCTTAAGAAAAAAGTTTAAACTGAAATTCAAACTGGATCAATTAAGCCATTTCTATATATCAACAAAAAACATGGCAAGGTAATAATTCCAAAGCCACGTTTTAAAAGAAGTTCTGCAATCCTGAGTCTGAACAGGAGAGAGATTAGACTCATGGTTGGATTGCTGACAGGCCATGGGAATTTCAAAAAACATCTACATACAATGGGAATAACAGAAGAGGACCCTAAATGTAGGATCTGTGATGACGGTGATGAAACTGCATCACCTCTAATCTTCGAATGCATTGGATTGGAGTGTAAAAGGCACAGAACATTTGGGACAACCAGACCCGAAGAAATTGTGTCTGATAAAGAACTGGTAAAGGGACTCCTTGCACTGTTCAAGGGCATTGGTTGGCTTCACTAGATATACGGGGAGCGATACCGCACAATAAACTTAGTTTTGGTGCGGGCAGTGGCGGGTTGGACCAAGACTGTTTTGGCTTCCCTGAGAAAATCAAATCAAATCAAGCTTACGAGATTACCCATGATGCGCAGGTCACTTCAGACTTAAATTGGAAAGAACACGTAGTTAAAGTCGCGGGAAAGGCGAACTAGAAACTGCGTTTTATTGGCAGAACCCTTAAAAGATGCAACAGAACTACAAAAGAAACTGCATACACTACGCTTGTCCGTCCATTTTTTGAGTATTGCTGCCCAGTGTGGGATCCTTATCAGGTGGGTTTGACGGAGGACATCGAAAGAGTTCAAAGAAGGGCACCTCGTTTCGTATTGTCACGATACAGGGGAGACAGCGTTAAGGAAATGATACAGGATCTGGGATGGGAATTATTACAACGGCGCTTATCGCTGAGGCGTGGGCTACTTACGATCGCCAACATTCTCCTCCGATTGCGAAAATATATTGTTGACTCCCGCTTACATAGGTAGAAATGATCATCAGAATAAAATACGAGAAATCAGAGCTCGAACGGAGAGATTCAGGTGTTCTTTCTTCCCGCGCGCTATTCGAGAATGGAATGGGAGATAAATAGTATAATGGTTATTCGATGAATCCACTGCCAGGCACTTAAATGTGATTTGCAGAGTATCCCATGTAGATGTAGATATCACGCCGTCCGCGTACACTGTAGACGCGTTCACTCGCACAAGACGCACGCATACTATCGCTAGTAGACGGAATAGAATGGATTCTATTCTCACGCGTACGGAAGTGCTTCTCGCATGCGCAGACGACCGAGTGAAGAACCCAGTTGACAGACGAAGCCATGTCGGGCATTTGTTTGAGAATGTGTACTTGTCTCCTGCTCAGAGGAACGTAGTTTTTCGACTCTGAGTATTTTAGGAGGTGATACTATAGAGGAATTGCATTAAAAATTTATTATAACCCGTGTACAATTTTTATTGAATACAGAGATATAGCTGTTAATATGAAATCCAAACAAACGTAGAGGAAATGTAAATCAAGAAATTTTCACTGATTTAAGGAAGTGTGATGTACTACCAAAAGTAGAATTTTGTGTGTGCTACACGTTCATTTCCACGTAGTTAACCGGTTTAATGCTTACTAGGACATATTCAGACTTTAAACTACGTCGAAAACCGGTTATTTAAATAAAAGTCAATATGGTGATCTACCAAGAGCCGACCAAAGAATCAGTCAAAATATCCAAAACAGTTTGTTGTACATACCAAGAGCTGTATCTCTGTAGGCAATAAAAATTGGACATTTTAACTGCAAATCGTCTTTATTACGATCTTCTAAAATATTTGCTATTTTTCCTGAAACATGCTGTAGTTAACAGATTTTTGGTGACCATTACTTGAAGTTTTATCACAGTGAAAGGTCTATGTATAGAAACCTGAGCATGTTCATCATATACATAGGCGCCTCAAACCGCAGGGGCTGGAAGTATGTATTCGCATTTTATAATGAGGACATTAACACACGTGAGCGACGTAGTTACGCATGAGCTGCACGAAAACAATTAAATACCATTTCACAGTGACAGTATAAAACACAAATAAATGTTTTAATCATCACAATATATCATACAGTTTCGAAAAGTGATGTTAACGCGGCGATTCATTTGCTGTAAGTTGACAACAAACAAAACAGGCGCGTGAAGCAGACGACTCAACAAATGCGTATCGTTTGAACGCGTCTTTGTAGTTTGACGGTCTATCGCAAGGAGCGTTGCAGCTGACAACGACTAGGGCACCTGCATATAGACGGGCATGCGCATCAATTTCTGCTGTAGCGGCACTCTCACCGCCATTTTTGTTCCGAGCAGTGATAGCGTGAGCTTGTGAAAGGCTTTTTTTCCGCTTTTATTACATTGAAATATCGCTTGCTTCACTTCTAACACACATACCAAAAAGAAAATATATATTTGGTTAAAAATTTATCTCTTCGTAATAAATTATTGTAATATGGTTTGACAAATCGTTAAATATGTTTTCTGGTATTTGCCCACTTGGGTGTGTATTGTGAGCAACTTTAACGCATTCGACAGCCCAACTTTACGGGATACCAGATGCACTACCAAATCTGCGCTGTAGTTTAGCTTGATACATTCTGTGCGCAAAAATCAAGCAAATGTATCGATTGCCATCCAAGACGAACGTAAAGCATTTTCACAAGTTACAGTTTCAAAACACTTTTGAGCTAATGGAATTTTAACAGCTATCAGGGCTTTAATAAAATTCAGTCTGTGATAAAATTGGTCAATTTTACTTACGACTTCGGCGGCGTAGATTGCTGATGTTGGCAACGACCTTAGAATGCTCTTTCAAAACTCGAACAGCTAGAATGAGAGAAAATAGTTTTTCATGTTTACCAACTTCTTACATGTACCCTTGTCCGGCCAGAAATTGATTATCCTCGTAAAGCGAACACTTTGTTGCAAACATGAGGAAACTACGCCGCCGATGCAGGAACTAAAATTAGCTACACAGTAGCTGTAACTGAAATTAACATCGCAGTAGCTGTAACTAAAATTATCATCGCAGTAGCTTCAAACATCGTTACGAGCCATATGAGCCATTATAACCAGTAAAAAACAGTGTGTATCATTTAAAAGTAATTACTATTGTTATTGTCTAAATGTTGATACTGTTTGTTATCACCAATGTATATATAAATAAAAGTCTTGTAACAGTAGTTCGCAGCTTCGGAATCTTCGCGAAAGAGGACTCGTATCGAAACCTGTCGTCTACAACGTGTAGAAATTGTCCATAACTACAAATGAATTAATCCACCTCTCATAGTTTTTAAAACCTTGTCACGACGACTGTTTATTAACCATATTTTACGCATATCAGGATCCACTGCAAACGAAAAAACTCGAAAACAGTTTTCTGAGCGATTAGAACAATGCGGAGCTTCAGAACCCACCATACTGAAAGCGTATTGACTGCCATATTCTACAATCGCGCTTCGAACAGAAGGAGCAAAAATGGCGGATGCGCGTGCCCGTCTATATCCAAGTGCCCTAACAACGACTTCCTTGTGCGTGTTGCACGTGTCGTATAGAAAGGGCTTTAGGCACGTGGCCGCGGGTCGCCTGTAAGTGGTGAAGTGAACGCAGAGACGAAAATGGCAAAAGAGTGTGAGATGGGAACCGTGAGTGGCTGCTGTGCCCTTGGCCGGTGGGAAAAGCTGAGGCAGGCGAGGACGCGGCGAGTTGTGCTGCCACCGCACTACGCGCGTTCTGCGCCGGCGCACGCGAACTCGCAGTCAACTGACGACTTGACGGTCTTACCACAGTCTAACTTAGCAGTCGTGACACTCACTGCTGTAAACTCTGTTACCGTCTGGCAGCTGGGACGGCACTAGCGCTCCTAGCGGTGAGCAGGAGAGCCGCCTGTTAACGTCCTCTACATCTACGAATAACACTTTATTTTCCAACCCTTTTTCTACGTAATTTACGTCATTATTGTTTCAGTTTAGACTCGAGGGCATTAGTCTAATATCAGACGAAACAGATGATGCTAAAATAAACAGCAGTGGAGCTACAACATATGGAAGCGAGGGCCTGTTCACGCAGAAATACGTTCCGATCTCAAACCATAATAACGTACATCAACGGACGCGCTTTCAAGCGTAAGAAGCATGGCCGGTTAGTTCCAAAGTCACTGGGTACTCCACGTCCTTCTCGAAAAAAAATGTTCAAATGTTTGTTAAGCTTATGGGACTTAACTGCGGGGTCATCAGTCCCTAAACTTACAAACTACTTATCAACTATACATGCCCGAGGGGATGGGGGGGGGGATTCGAACCCCCGACCGTAGTGGTCGGTGCATACTGTGACTGGAGCGCCGCAGTTCCCTCGGCCACCGCGGCCGGCGTATGAGGTACTAAAATGTTCAAATGCTTGTAAATCTATCGGACCAAACTGCGTGGTCATCCGTCCGTAGCTTACAAACTACTTAAACCTACGTAAACTAACCTAAGGACAACACACACACACACACACACACACACACACACACACATGCCCCAGGGAGGACTCGAACCTCCGACGGCGAGCAACCGCGCGCTCCGCAGCGAGGCGCCTTAGACCGCTCGGCTACTCCACCGCGGCGTGAGGTACTTCCAACTAACCCTAGAAATATCCTCAAAACTATTGTAGTTTGAAGTTTACCATATATCCTCATTACGTTTACGTGCATCATTCCAAAAAACACTGTCGAGTATGACGGCTGAGCCTAGATTTTCTACACGTTTTCGGAATTTGCCTGTCTCCGAACTTTCAATTTTTTTCCTAGAATATAAGGTTTCAGAGTTTTGTAGTACATTCTTAAGAATCTTACAGTATAGCTTACAATGCGCACTTTTTCGTTAACTTTGGACATCCAAACTGTTGTATATAGTTCTCTATATACACTATATGAGTCATTTCCTACTCCTAAAAGTCAAACAATCATTAAAATACTTAAATGTATGTAATTTTCTGGTGAATCGTAATGTAAATATTTCGGTAACATGATTAACACTACAATGGTCGCGTAAGATCTCACGGATACATATTACCGGAATAGGCAACCATTGTTAATTTTCATTAAATAAATGTTCTGTTGCTACTGATGTAATACTTACTTGTTCTTCCCTCGTTTTGTTAACTTTTTCACTGCAAAGTATAAGGTTACTTAAATCTAACGATGCAAAGTTGACTCTGTGTTCCACATATACAACGGTACCACCAAAGTTTCCTCCTAGTGACTCGACCACTGCAGTGTTAAGTTACATACCTCTCAGGGTCCTTAGGAAATCCGGAAAATGAAGTATCATTTTCTGGTTTTTGCTGCATTTCATTGCGCTACAAGCGTTCCCCGTTCCCGAAGCCATCACTAAAACGAAGTAGAAGCCCGAAATAACATCATTTACAATGCACATGGTACCAACAGCCCAGTAGTGTCCCCTGCTGACCACTTGGTGCGCTGCTATCGCGGCGGGTAACAAACATTCCCTGGAGTGTCGTGACTGGTATGCTACACTGTGGTCTTACTACAGTCTAACAAGGCTGCAAAACGCTGCAAGGGGAAAAAGTGCTGTTAAAGCGAACCTAGCGCTCCAAGCGGCCAATGGGGAGTAATAGAGGAATTGCACGGTACAAACCAAGAAGTTTTTGTTTTTAATGTTATTACTTCCATATTTCTTAGTCACCAAACGTTTTAGTAAATATTGTAATATGAAAACGTAATTAAATTAATATAACTACTTCTGTTAATGATAGTCTACAATAACAGATCGTCAGAGCAGTTGTAATCGCAGCGTCCGAAAAAGTTTTTATAGCAGAAATTATTTGCAACCTGGTGTGTTCTAGGCGAAACCTTCACTTTTCCTGGTGTAGTGAATTTTCAAACAACTTACGGGTATGCTGCCGGGTGACGTCGTCGTCCACCGCCGATATTTCAACAGAAGTACACCCTGCCATTTTCAAGGCACAACTGCACTCAAGGAAGCAATGTGCAAGCGAATTTACCTGTGTTTGCAAAGGGTAAACAAAAAAGATACACACATAGTACAAGTAACCGTGAAGTTAACACAACCAAAGATGACCAAAACCAGAATGTCATATATTGGTCAGACAATCAGGACTGGAAGACCGGTGTATTCAACAGGAGCGTCACAAACGTTTACAACAGCCGAGCAAATCTGCTGTTTCAGAACATTGTCTTGGCACCGGTCATTCTATGGAATACAACAACACAGATTTTGGCATGCACTTGCCCTATTGGGATAGTATTATTAAGCAAGCTGTTGAAATTAAATTAGCAACGACCTTTTTGTTTAAATTCTGCTTGGAAACCTGCCTTGTTTTGATAGCCGCGGCGGAGCGGCCGAGAGCGTTGAGGTGCTATGCTACGATGCGCGAGGCCGTTCTCGCCGGGGGTTCGAATCCCCCATCAGGCATGGCTGTTTGTGTCATCTTTAGTATAAGGTAGATCATAAGAAGTTTGTAAGTTTAGGAACTGACGAGCCCGCAGTTAAGTCCCATAAGCTTAACAAACATTTGAACATTTCACCTGTTGATAGTCACTGTCGACATTTTTGATGTTGCTTATCTTTGGTTGTGCTGACTGCGGTTTCTTGTACTGTGTGTGTGTTATCTTTCTTGTTTATCCTTTGCAAACCGAGGTATTAAATTCGCCTGCACATTGCTTCCTTAAGTGCAGTTGTGTCCTGTCGAAATTTCGGCGGTGGTCGATGTCACCCGGCAGCATACCAGTAAGTTGTCTGAAATTTTTTATTTGCCTAAAGGGAACTGATTACGATTATATCAGCGTGCACGATGCGTACTTTCACGTTGAACGAGATTTTTATACGTTTTTTTTAGCGGAGGACGGATATTTTAATATATTCAAATGTAAACACGATTTTTACATTCGTGGAGACAAGAAACTACGTCTTCTTATAAACGCTCTTTTCGGCTTGTCTTTGCTTCTAGGCTTCTATGATTTGTTGTAGCTACTTTCCAGATATCAAACTTTATATCGTCAAGAATGTGTGTTGCTAATATTATCAGTTCATCAACAGTTATTACAATGTATAGCGCAAAAAAACCCTCCTAAATAGGTTTGTATTTGGAATGTGTTGCTCCACTCCAAATACCTATCCAATACACAATCGTTTTGCATATGTCTATACATCCCAGCCGCTTGGAAGCGCTGAAGTTGCGTAGTTGCAAAACTTACGTGGAGATTTTCGTGACTCATACGTCAGTCTCTGGCCTTATCATAAGAGTCGCGAAACTCCGCTAGAGTAAAAATATGACTAGAGTGAGCTTTACGTTCAGCGCATGTTCTAAACGTTAATCTGGAACTGTTACGTGATCTTGGGACAAAGCTACGCTTTGCACCATTTTACTTGGTCTCTGAGCTTACACTCGACTCTTAGCACATAGGCTGCTGAGTCACGGCTCAGCTCCTTTTTCTCTTTATAACTAAAGAGAAACAAACATATAAAGGAGAAATACTTCGGACGGAGAAGTGACACGAAAGTTGATTACTAATCGGCAGATCGACAATGTACAGCTTCTTCGTGCACGTCCGAATTTATTTGAAGAGTCATTAAGCTCAAAATGTTCAAATGTTTTTTAAGCTTATGGGACTTAACTACGGGGTCATCAGTCCCTAAACTTACAAACTACTTATGAACTACTTACGAACTAGGACGGCACAAATATCCATGCCCGAGGGGGGATTCGAACCCCCGACCGTAGTGGCCGTGCTGATCGTGACTGGAGCGCCTCAGTCACCTCGGCCACCGCGGCCGGCAGTCATTAAGCCGCGAAAACGTGAATCTTCTCTGCTAGTTTTTGCAAATGATGTTAAGAATCACCTTGAATAAAACCACGTATGAGCGTTATATGCACAATGGTTAACTGTTAACACATAGCTACGGTTTGAAACGACCAGAAACGTTCCGGAGCGACACACAGTTATCCGACTGACTCCGATACAGAAGGGCCACGATAAATTGTGTGGTCAGTCGATTTGTTCCAAAATCACGTGACAATCCGAGCTTACGGTTGCGAACACAAAATCTGATCTCTGAATATGAGTGCTGAGTCCAGAGATATTTTTACTCTGTGAAAACTCCCTGAGATTTTCTACAACTTCGCAATTGCAATCAAGGAGGTTAGAATTAAGGGAGATGGCTTTATCTATGCCAAGCTGCGGTGGAGTAGCCGAGCGGTCTAAAGCGTCTCGCTGTGGAGCGCGCGGTTGCTCGCCGTGGAGGTTCGAGTCCTCCCTGGGGCATGGGTGTGTGTGTTTGTCCGTAGGTTAGTTTACATAGGTTTAAGTAGTTTGTAAGCCACGGACTGATGACCACGCAGTTTGGTCCGATAGATTTACAAACAAACATCTATGGCAAGCATATACGTCAGTTGAAGTCTGTCCGCCATCTTGGTCATTTTTGGAATGCTAATTCTCCGTTAAAACCATGCGTTTAGTCTATCCTCTTACTGTTAATGCATTGAACTGACATTAGTTCAAAGTATGTACTTTCAAACAATATACTTTCTTGAATAAATAGTGACAAATACTCATCTTAATATATTTGTTAAGTTAATTTGTAACGGCTTTTTGCACTCCTTTAAGACGTTGTACATTACGCAAAACCGTCGGATGTTTTATTACTGTTTTAAGTGACTAAAACATTAGCTCTACAATACGAATACTTCGGCAAAACTTAGCAATATGGCGGAGGCAGGCTTCACTTTTTCAGCGTAAGGGCGTCTCCCTGTATTCTAACCTCCTTGATTGAAACTCTGCCAAGCTGCTGCGTTGTATAACTTGACTTTAAAATAACTTTTTAAATCAAGTCGTATTTCGGAGCTAATTGTGGCGTTATAAATTGTAGCGCCAAAGAAAAAGATAATCAGTAAATTTCGTTTTTTCTATTTCCAAAGGATGATGATAAGTAAGAGAATAATGTTACGAATGACTTACAACTACAGACATGAAAAACATTTTCATTCACTTCAAAATTTTCGCTATTACAGAATATTAAATGATTAAATCTAAAATAAAATGGCCTCTGAACAATTGGAGATAATCAACAATTTAGAGAAATAGAGAAAAAAACAAAATGATGTTTATCGGACTAACATTTCAACTCTCTCCCGATTGTGCAAGTTTGTAATTTATTTGGTGGAGAGTTTTTGAAGGGCTCTGCTCAATCTTGTTTCTGCTGTTATTTCTATTTCGATATATCTTATGTTCTTGACTCGTACTCTAACATTAGTCGTTGTTTGTGTGTGTGTGTGTGTGTGTGTGTGTGTGTGTGTGTGTGTGTCCGCAGTCTTTGGACTCTTACAGTTGGTACATACATAACTGCCGGCCGCGGTGGCCGAGGGGACTAAGGCGCTCCAGTCACGGTCTGCACGGCCACTACGGTCGGGGGTTCGAATCCCCCCTCGGTCATGGATATTTGTGCCGTCCTAGTTCGTAAGTAGTTCATAAGTAGTTTGTAAGTTTAGGGACTGATGACCCCGTAGTTACGTCCCATAGACTATACAAACATTTGAACATTTTGAACATACATAATTCTCAAGAGAATTTTCCCAAGTGAAAGTATAGTATTCTGATGAAACAAGCGGAATGAAAATAATGCCATATCATAGTTTTCGTTGTTGCCCAGTTTCACTTTTAAGGGTAAAATGTAAACGAAGGTGCTACGGCCTATTACTTTTAGAGGATATACTTTCGAAACCATGAAACGCAAGAAAAATGTTGAAAACTATAGAAGGAACTTCTAAAATGATTAGAAGTTTTGAAAACCACCCCACCATCATTACTTCATTTTTAAAAATGAGAAACGATTGTTAGGACATAATGAAGCTTTCTTGCCACAATTATCAATATGAGAAAAATATAATTACTGAAATACAATTTTTGAAAATTACCATGTGCTTTCGAAGTATTTTTAATACCCTCCCATTAAATTATATGAACTTTCATTTTCATTTTAATTATTTACTTTATTTTTTATGAATTAATTTGTTTAACATTTAAATTTATTTTTTAAAGGTTTTGTTTTCCGTTTCACATGTATATTGTTAGCTACAAATTAAAAAAAAAATATATCATCTATATTTTTTCGCAATAGCGAATTTCTCTTAGCGTCACTGTATAGGGTATGGATGTTCTACCAAATGGTGACATGTGAAAATTTGTGCCGGGCCGGGACTCAAACCCGGGTTTCCTACTTCTCGCGAGCGATTGCCTTAACCACTAGGCTATCCTGGTGCGGGAATGCAGATAAAGCTGTGAATGCTAAGGGATGGATGCAGTTGAGGCATATGTGCAGTCAGTGTGGCATATGGAAGTTTGGGTCGGTCCTGGAGTCGTTTTCGGGTAGCCTAGTGGTTGAGGCAACCGCTCGCGAAAAGCGGGAAATCCGAGTTCGAGTCCCGGCCCGGCACAAATTTTCATATGTCACCATGTGGTAGAACATCCGTATCCGATACAGTGACGCTAAGAGAAATTCGCTATTGCGGAAAGACATAATATTATCATTACTGTAATTCGTCACCATACAGTAATTTAAAAATATATATTCATTTTCAAAATCCTTACAAGAATGTTAATTTGTATCGAAGTGCACAAATAATATGAACGAAATACCTTTACAGAATACACACGACGGACAAAATATAAAACAAAGTTCAACAGTATTATGTAATTTTGGTGGTCGATCGTCTAAAATCCTGAGTTTTTAGTACCAGAAGACGTCAATAAGGCACCCCTAGTGTCATAATTCATCGGACGGGGTTTGCAATATGATGATATGCAAGGATAACTCTGGATTGTCTCATGCATAACTAGTAAACGTGCTACACATTTAACCTACAGTGTGAAAAAAATACACTTTTAGGTTAAAACACTCCTAGTGCTTTTGCGGTGGGACAGGCCTGTAAAAGTAATAGAAAAAAGTCCATCGGTTCCATAGCTTATGGGCGAATTGGTAGCTAACCTCCTGATATTTAACTCATATGTATATTGGTGATACCGGAAGTGTATGAATGTGACATTCAAATCTCGAATGATTGGATCTGTTTCAAAACTAGTTGTATATCGAAAAAATGTGTTGATGGACAATATGGAAATCTCAATAATAGATTGTAATAAGTAAGATACCAGTAATGCTTTAGGAGAAACATGACAGTCTATATGAGCAGAGTTTTTCGAATATACTTCATACACTGCAGGTAGTTAACTGCATCTTTTTTTCTTTCCACACATTGCTTCTGTTACTTCTATTCAAGGTTTCAATGCTTTTTATTTTTCCATAAGAGCTCTTCGTTATTCTCAGATGCCTTAAAGATTTCTTTGTTTTCTAAAAAGGAAAATACCGAAAAGGGATATTCTTTTACTGTTCATATGAACAGGTACTTAACGCGAAGCTAGCCGTGAGACTTCTCAAATGCAACTCTTTCGCAAGAAAACAGCGTTGTTTGTGCAGGTGGGAGGTACAGTGTACAGAGTGGAGGATAGATAAGCGGCGAATATACAGCAAACGTTTTGTTGCAGTCGGCCGGCCGCGGTGGCCGAGGGGACTGAGGCGCCCCAGTCACGGTCTGCACGGCCACTACGGTCGGGGGTTCGAATCCCCCCTCGGGCATGGATATTTGAACATTTGAACATTTCTTGCAGTCGGCTGCAGTTGTTAATTACATTCGCTTCTTGTGAAATTCGTACATGGATCGCAAGCATTTTGCATCTGCAAATAACTGAAATCATCATCATCAGTGTTCTGCCCTAAGACAGGTCTTCACATGCAGCTCTCCATGCAGTCCTGTCGTTTGCTACCCACTTTGTTTTCTCGTAACTGTTTCCTATCTTTATACTGTCCACCATCTGGTATCTTCTGCATCCTCTTCTTCTGTTCACTGTTCCCTCCACAGCATTGATTAGCAGACAATCTCTTCTCATCCAATGTCCAAGCCAATTCTGTTTCCTCTTTCTCATTACCTTTAGAATTTTTCTCTCTTTACCCTCTCTTCTCAACACGTCTTCATTCCTGCCCACTTGATCCCTTCCATCCTCCTCGTAGTCCACATCTCGAATGCTTCTAATCGTTCGTCCTCTTTTCTCTATGTCCACATCTCAGAGCCATATAGTGCCACACTGCATATAAACATTTTGTCAGTCTCTTTCTCAGATTCCTGTCCATACAGCCGCATACCTCTTCTTATTAAATGCCTCCTTCGAAACTGATATGCGGGTTTTCACTTCCTTGTGGCATCTCATATCTTCTGTAATTACGCTTCCCAGGTATTTGAAAGTACTAACTTACTCTATTACTTCCTGACCTAGCCTTATTGTTGTTCCTACTTTTCTTACGTTTACAGCCATACAATTTGTCTTTTTCTTATTAATTTTCATTCCACTTTTTTCACAGGTCTTACTGAAATCATTTAATATTTCAATCATAGTTCTTTCGCTCTCTGCCAGTAATACCATGTCATCTGCGAATCTAGTACCTTCTATTCTCCTGTCACGGAAATGTTTCACCATGTTCTGCAAGTATTTTTCTCTATTATGTATTTATAAAACTCTATGTAAGTCAGCTTTTAGTTAAACTGCCATTAAAAGATTGCTTCCATACTGTCTGGCAATTGACGATTTCTTTCATCAGTGCACTGGGCCGACATCAGCGAAAATACTCTTGTGTACGGGAATAATATAAATACTTTGTATCAGTTGGCATATGCGTTTAGGAAGTTCGCTTTACTTAAGAAAGTAAATCCACCTTTCTTCCACGGAGTGTACGGAGTCACGTTATCTGTGAGATAACCTTGACAACATAAACGTGTTGACATAAATCAATCTGAGACTAAGACGTTGCGCTAACAGAGTGCGTTACCTCAATACTAGAACGGAGCTCGTGACTGTATTTTACAAAATCGGGGCAAAATTTTGTCTTGTCGGGACATGAAGGTCGAAATCGGTGACGGTCCTGATATATGGACGCAGGTTTTCACGGATTTATGTTACGTTCCGCTGGTCGTTTCAAAGACTAACCTGTAAATGCAGGCAAGGAATATATGGTTGTATGCAACACTAGTGGAACTAAGTGCAAATAGTAGTTTAGGCTTCCACTGCATTATAACTAGGGCCACATGTCGCCCGCTCAATTTGTTACGTATCAATTTTACATGTGTTAACTTACGTGATCTGGGGTCCTACACAGTGCTACATTTTTCAATATTGCTCACAGATATAGGCAAGAGCCTTTCAAACAATACCTCTTCAATTGTAAGATTTAAATTTATTTATGATAAAACTGATTTATATGCTTTGTTATGGTAAGAACCAGACCTCCTTCCCTTACTTTTCCCAGACCCCTTAATTTTAATTGTTTAAAGTGCTGGAATGTCCTTACAGATTCTAAGAGGATAATAGGGAAAGCTACGGCTGTAGCGTGCGACTTGGAGATTTTGAGGCACGGTAGGCTAGGGCGGGTAGCCAAGTGGTTATGGTGGGCGCTGACCTGAAGCGGGAGACCCGAGCTCGAATCCTGTTCCGCCTCACATTTTCACTGAATAATTACAATGCCCTGGCGCAGCTAAAGCCATTCCTATTCTTCCTCTCTTTAATAAAATATTTGAAAATTTGTAGCGAAGGTTGTAAACTCTTCGAAACTTAGTGCTAAAGTCGTGTAGTGGAGGGGTATCACTTATAGGGAGCGTGAGAATGCAGCGTGTGTGACGAAGCCGACGGAGAAGACGAAAGAATGGGAAGATTAGGGTTTAGCGTCCCGTCAACATCGTGGTCATTTGAAACGGACGGAGGAAAAGGTGGGCCGCGGAGCGCACTTCACATGGTAGACCTACAAGTGGCCAAGTCTGTACATAATTCAACAGTTTCTCGGGATTTTACACTAAAGAGTTTTGAAGGAACTACTTTATCAACTTCATATATTTTATGCTGTTATAAAGGTTTAAATAACTTAATGCATCTGGGCACATTATTAGATTGTTTTAGATTCACAGAGAAATACATAGCAGTAGTATAGTTCCGTGTTACTTTTCATTTAGAAAAAACAACTTCGTTCCAGTTTAACTATATGTGAAGGTAGAAGTAACGGCAGTGCAATTACAGTGACTTTCCAAGAGACTGAAGCTGTAAGTCAGTCATATACTAGCACGCTGTTTTACGTATAAACGTTCACTCCTCCAAGAATGTTACAAGGCCATCCACTACTGGGTAGCACTTGTATTTCGCACGTTCCATATTCCTGAAACATGTCTCGTTTTTCTGTTTTTTGTTACTTAATTTTTCATTCCTCATCGCATCACATGGGCTCTGAGGAGTTCGTTGACGGTGATACAATAATTCCCATTCTTAACCAAATATACTTTTTTTCAAAAAGCCGCGATCGAATGGCCGGAGTTCTAAAGCGCCTTGCTGCAGAGAGCGCGGTTGTTCGCCGTCGGAGGTTCGATTCCTCCCTCGGGTATGGGTGTTTGTGTTGTCTTTAGCGTAAGTTACTTGATGTTAAAGTAATTTCATGGCAGATTAAAATTGTGTGCCGAAACCGGGACTCGAACCTAGGACCTTTGTCAATCGCGGGCAAGCGCTCTACCGACTGAGCTATCCCGACACGACTCACGATGCCGCCCCACAATTTTACTTCCGCCTGTACCTCGCCTCCTACTTTCCAAACTTCACAGAAGCTCTCCTGAGAACCATGCAAGACTAGCACTCCTGGAAGAAAGGATATGGTGGAGACATGGCTTAGCCATAGCCTAAGGAGGCGAGGCGAGGTACTGGCGGAAGTAAAGATGTGAGGCGGCATCGTGAGACGTGTCGGGATAGCTCAGTCGGTAGAGCGTTTGCCCGCGAAAGTCAAAGGTCCCAGGTTCGAGTCCCAGTCCCAGCACACAATATGAACCTGCCATGAAGTTTCATATCAGCGCACACTCCGCTGCAGAGTGAAAGTTTCATTCTCGTTAGTTTAAGTAGTTTGTAAGTCTAGGAACTGATGACCAACGTAGTTAAGTCCCTTGAATTTACAAATATCTGAACATTTTTGAACTTTCAGAAAAGTAAAATTAAACCACTATGATTAAAAATTCAAACACGGCTCCGTCGTTAAAACACTTGAAAACCCCAGAGACGCACTGGAAACACAAACGAAGACTTACTGTAATTAAAACGAAGCACTTTCACTTTTATTTTCGAAAACGGAAAGATTCAGGTGTTCCCTTTTCCTGCGCGTAGTTACGTAATGGAACAGTAGAGAAATATCATAAAAGCGGTTCCATGGACGTGAGTGAATTGTGCCTGAAAGTATAACTAACCGCCATAAGTAAACACTTGTTATTCGTAACATTATTCTCTTACTTCTGAGCTTTTGTTTGCAAATAAGAGATTTCCGGATTATTAGTTGCTACAATAAAAGCTCCTAAATTCGGTCGTATTTTGAATGTGCTGCTTCACTCCAAATACACATTTATAATCATTTCGGGGTGTGTTTACACGCCCCAGCCACTGGGGAATGCTGTCGGGAAGATGCAGAAATACACCGGGAGTTTCGTGACTCTTATGTTAGACTCTGGGAGATAAAAGGACTGCACTGCATGAAATCTAAACTGAAACGGTTAAAGGTTAGAGCAGAAAGCAATAGACAGAAGAAAGAAGGAGCTGGACTAAAAAAGAAAGGAATAACCACACACCCACGCTAACGCCGAGAATAGCCGCTTGTTAATATTAAAAGTCGGCAGCTCAGTTTTCGTGTTCACATATTAATATAGTCATATGACAGTTGTACCTCGGGACACACAACTGCTGCCGGTGCAATTCCGCTACATCGCTTATGTGCAGTCAGCAGCTGGACTGGATAGGGGATTTCCTGTCAGAGAGGACACAGTTCGTAGTAATCGATGGTAAAGCATCAACTGAAACAGGGGTGATATCGAGCGTTCCCCAGGGTAGTGTTATTGGTCCTTTGCTGTTCCTTATTTACATAAACGATTTGGGAGAAAATATAAGTAGCTCTCTCAGGTTGTTTGCAGATGACGCCGTCATTTACCATCTAGTAAAATCATCTGAAGATCAAAACCAACTGCAGAAGGATCTGAATAAGATATCAGTATGGTGTAAAAATTGGCAATTGACTCTAAATAATGAGAAGTGTGAAGTCGTCCACATGAGTACGAAAAGAAATCAGTTAAACTATTTACAAGATACATCAATCAAAAGTGAAGGCCGTAAACTCCACAAAATATCTGGGAATTAATATTAATATAATATCGTGGGAAAGGCGAACCAGAGACTGCGTTTCATTGGTAGAACTCTCAAAAGATGCAACAGAACTACAAAATAAACTGCATAAACTACGCTTGTCCGTCCTTTTTTGGAATATTGCTGCCCAGTGTGGGATCCTTATCAGGTGGGTTTGACGGAGGACATCGAAAGAGTCCAGAGAAGGGCAGCTCGTTTTGTACTGTCACGACACAAAGGAGACAGCATTACGGAAATGATACAGGATCTGGGATGGAGATGTTTGTAAAGCTTATGGGACTTAACTACGGGGTCATCAGTCCCTAAACTTACAAACTACTTATGAACTAGCTAATCCTAAGGACGGCACAAATATCCATGCCCGAGGGGGGATTCGAACCCCCGACCGTAGTGGCCGTGCAGACCGTGACTGGAGCGCCTCAGTCCCCTCGGCTACCGCGGCCGGCAATCTGGGATGGGAATCATTACAACAACGGCGGTTAACGCTGCGGCGTGGGGTACTTACGAAATTCCAATCGCCAACTTTCTCCTCCGAATGCGAAAATATATTGTTGACTCCCACTTACATAGGTAGAAAAGTTAATCAGAATAAAATACGAGAAATCAGAGCCCGAACGGAGAGATTCAGGTGTTCTTTCTTCCTGCGCGCTCTTCGAGGATGGAATGGGAGATAAATAGTATAATGGTGGTTCGATGAACCCCATGCCAGGCACTTAAATGTGATTTGCAGAGTATCCCATGTAGATACGTTTACTTTGTTGCCAAAGTGAGCACGCATCGTCAGTGGCGTAACTATGAGGGGGGGGGGGATTAGGGGGATAGAAGCCCCCCCCCCCCCCCACTGAACAAAAAAAAAAAAAAAAAAATCGTATAACAGCAATCTGATAAACTTGGAGTGTTTTACCATAATCTTTCATTGGATGGGAGTGAATTAGTTTCTTCAACGGGAGTAGTAGATGGTAGTCTGTCTGGAAACTGACTAAAATTTTGCTCGTCAAGCAGACCTATCCCCCCCCCCCCCCCCCCAAAGCCAAGTCCTTGGTACGCCACTGTGCATGGTAGTTTGTCGGCTGCGAGATCTGCGTGCCCGCTAGCGGCCATGCGCGGCGCCGTGCATCGCCTTTCGCCTCGTCGGCAGAGCCAGCTCGTCAGCTGGTGAATGAACTGCACTGCGTGGCTGTGACGTCCGTCCTTGATAGCGGCTGCTGGCACATCTGCTGGGGACGGCGACCGCGCCGCCGCCGCCGCTGCAACTACGTCTGCTCTCACTTCCCCAGTGCGGGCACTCATCTCCCGAGCGTGTTGCGTAACTGCAAGTAGTGTCTGAACGATGCACTGTTAATTCACAGGCACTTAGTCACCAGGTAGCTGACCGCTATACACAAAGGAACAATCGAGCTTTTGTCGTTGTGAGTCCTCTTAGACTTGCATGAAGGTTTCGGTTATCACCCAGCCTCCTATGACATGTTGCTGTTGTTGTGGTCTTCAGTCCGCAGACTGGTTTGATGCAACTCTCCACGCCACCCTGTCCTGTGCAAGTCTCTTCATCTGAGAATACGTTCGGCATCCTACATACTTTGGAATCTGCTTACTATATTCGTCCCTCGGTCTCCCTATACGATTTTTACCCCACACGCTTCCTTCTAATGCTAACTTTACAATTCCTTGACGTCTCAGAATGTGTCCAATCAATCTATCCCTTCTCTTAGTCAATATAGGCCAGAAACTCCTAGTCTTCCCAATTCGGTTAAGCACCTCCTCATTAGTTACGTGATCTACCCATCTAATTTTCAACATTCGTCTGTAGCGCCACATTTCAAAGGCTTCTATCATCTTTTTATCTGAACTCCTTAACGTCCACGTTTCAGTCCCATACAGTGCTACACTCCAGACAAATGCATTCAGAAAGGACTTCCTAACATTTAAATTAATATTGGATGTTAATAAGTTTCGCTTCTTCAGAAACGCTTTTCTTCCCATAGGCATTCTGCATTTTATATCTCCTTTACTTCGGCCATCAGAAGTTATCTTGCTACCCAAATAACAAAATTCATCTACTACTTTTATTTTCTCATTACCTAATCTAATTCCTTCAACATCGCATGATTTTCTGACTTTACATTCTATTACCTTCGTTTTACTCTTGTTAATGTTCATCTTATATTTTCCTTTCAAGACACTGTCCATCCCATTCAATTGCTCTTCCAGATCTTTTGCGGTCTCTGACAGAATTACTATGTCATCGGCAAACCACAAACTTTTTATTTCTTCCCCCTGCACTTTAATGCCCTCTCCAAATTTCAGATTGAACAACATTGGGGAAAGGCTACAACCCTGTCTTACTCCCTTCCCAACCTTTCTTGCCCTTCGACTCTAATAACCGCTGTCTGGTTTTTCTATAGGTTGAATATAACTCTTCGCTCCCTATATTTTACCCCTGCTACCTTCAGAATTTGGAAGAGTGTATTCCAGTCGACATTGTCAAAAGCTTTCTCCAAATCGACAAACGCTAAAAACGTAGCTTTTCCTTTCCTTGACCTATCTTTTAAGATAAGTCGTAATGTGAGTATTGCCTCCTGTGTTCCTACATTTCTCCTAAATCCAAACTGATCTTCCCCCCCCCCCCCCCCAAGTCGGATTCCACAAGTTTTTCCATTCGTCGGTAAATAAATCGTGTTAGTATTTTGCACCCATGACTTATTAAACTGACAGTTCTCTAATTTTCACACTTGTCTGCATTTGCTTTCTTTGGAATTGGAATTACAATATCCTTCTTGAAGTCGGAGGGTATTTCCCCTGTCTCATACATCTTGCATACCAGGTGATACAATTTTTTCACGACTGGCTCTCCTAACGATATCAGCAGTTCAGATGGAATGTCATCTACTCCAGGGGCCTTGTTTCGACTCAAGTCGTCAATTCTTTATTATAGAAGACATGATCGACTGGAGAGTGTCCTCAACTGCAGTGTGTTGTTTTAAATGTGTTTATTTCCGTCAACATTTGCAATATAATGGTTTAATTACATGTTTCGATCACTTGGATCATCTTCAGATCTAAAAAACAAAGTAAAATAGAAATGCACAATTTGAAAAACTTACTAAGGGTTAATTGAACAATAGTTAATTTATACATAAATGGAGAGATTTTTCTTTACCTTATAGTTGCGTCCGCAACTCGTCTGGCTGAGTACTAATTGGTACCGAGTTTTACAGTTTGATGTAGGCACTTATAATTTGGAATAATTAATGGCGCAGCAGCCACTTTTTACTAATATTTTTATTGGCACAACGCGTTTCGGGTGGAGTTTTACAGTTACTGTTTCATTATTGACATTATGTTTTGTGTTGTGGATGCCAATGAGGCTATGTTTGGACATTTTAACCTGTTCAGGTAGATATAGCTATTTTTAGTATTATGTTTCAACATTATAGTTTTTGGATGATTGTTGTGTTGTACGTACAGCACTATGTTGTACAACACTATGTTGTATGTGCAACACTACAATAATCCAAAAACTATAATGTTGAAACATAATACTAAAAATAGCTATATCTTCCTGAACAGGTTAAAATGTCCAAACATAACCTCACTGGCATCCACAACACAAAACGTAATAAGTCAATAATGAACCAGTAACTGTAAAAATGCACCCGATGATGGCAGCGTGGTGCCGAAACGCGTTGTACCAATAAAAATATTAGTAAAAAGTAACTGCTGCGGCATTAATTATTCCAAAAAAGTTTATAATACAGTCGCAGACCTCAGAACAATCCAAATATCATGGATAAATTTATGTTTATACTTATAATTTGGTTCCAGGTGGTGGTGGGGAAGGAAAGAGTAGGTGGGAGGGGGGGAATTGGAGGGGATGGCTAGAGCCCTAATAAGCTAGGGTCTTATACTGAACAATTGTTTGTTACATAAATATTTTCCTAAAAGTGGGGTTCTTGAATATATCCAGACATAAAAATTATAAAATTGTATGTGATATAAGTATAAAACTATGGTAAGATAACTAAAACATGCATACAGTATTTTAAAAACTTGAAGGTGTAAAACAAAGATGTACAGAATTACAAATGTCATACTTTAAAATTTTTTAAACGTGGGTTTTTTAATTATCATTAAAGTGATTAAACGTCCTGTATAAAATATTAAAATTTATATAAAACAGCATGGTATGGGCGTTAATTGCCTCTGTCGCTACTTGGTGGCGTGGTTCGGCGCGCAGTTTTTCTGGTACGTTCGTAAGCCAGTCTGCACGCCGACCTGCTGCTAGGGCGGTGTCCGGGCCGACGCGCTGCCGCCGCCAGCCACCGGAAAGTGGGGCCGCCGCTCCAAGGCGCGCTGCGTTGAGGACGAAGGTTGCAAGAGGCTTTCAAAGTTTAAAAAAAAAAAGCGCTGTTATTAAAATCATTCTGCTGATTGAGTGTACTTCCAGGTTCTTGAAGCCGGTATGTGAAAATTTATATTTCTTCTAGTGTCGTTAGGAGGCGTCCTTTTAACTATTGTTCAATTAACCCTTAGTAAGTTTATCAAATTGTACATTTTTATTTTACTTTTGTTTTTTAGATCTGAAGATGATCCAAGTGATCGAAAAAAGGAATTAAATAATTATATTGCAACTGTTGACGGAAATAAACACATTTAAAATGTCAATTCTTTTTGTGACTATGGCGAAAAGTATGTCAAGCATTGCTGTGACAATTGCCAATAAAGTTTTTCATGTAACTATGTTGTCATATCGTTCTTCAGTTTCTCGTGGCGTATTTCTTGCTCGAACAGTCCAGGGGTGTACTGCCGGTTCATAGTGTCCAACGGACTCAATATTTTGGCGATTAGACATGTCACCTCAGGATCTCAGTATGTCAGAGCACCTGACGATGGCGACAAGTCTGATCGCCGAAATATTGTGTCCGTTGGACACTATGAACCGGCAGTACACCGGGGACTATGTTGTCATAGTTATTCATACTCTTAAGTAGGGAATCTCACTTTCTTGGTGGGCCTCGTACGCAAACCGAAATCAGTAAATCCATTCGTACAGTTAAGACTGTGTGTATCTCAAATATGTCACTGATTTAAACTTCAGGAAATACGCTGTGATGATCATCTCACTAAGGCAGACATCGAAACTATTAAGTTGCGCACTCTAAATACTTTAAATTTAGAAATTTTTCCGTGAACTGATTTTGATGAAATAAAACCTGTGAGCTACCCTGAGCTACACTGAAATTGAAAATTCAATGACAATTCTATTAGCTTTGGAAACAGCACTTTTAAACAGACCTACAGCGGTGTTAAAAATTTTATTGTTACAACACAATGTAGATGAAAAGTGCTATTTAATTCTCTCCATAATTAACACACAACGAGGGCCTGAAGATGGTGTACTTGAAATACCGAAACCGGTCGCGCAAAAATTAAAGAATTCCTATATGGCTGCTGGTACTTCAGTCCATTTACAAAAAAGAAATAAGTGCTATTGTTTGTAGTCCTTTAACATAATGAAAATAAAATGGTACCGACCTTTCGACTGTCAAAAATGTTGTTATATCGCCGGAAATTTTGTAATGGACTGTTTTTATTTTACTTTACAATATCAGACCATATTATGCAGGTTCAAATGTCGTAAGATTTCGAATTTGTGCTAGTGTCAGTCACAAGAAAGAAAAATGGATGTGATTAGCTTGCAGCCACAGAATGCTCCGAGCCACAGAATGAAACACCTGGCGATTGTAACCAGCCTTCATGTGCTATCGCGGAATGTGTGATTCCATTCTTGGGAATAGTTTTGCTCCTCGGTTTCCCACAGTCTTTCCCGGAAGGCAATATGTGATCACATTTTCAAACATCGCACTACAATTTGTCCTCTCGGAACTTTGAGGCGACATTGAACACGTTTCTTCCGTTGCATTCAGATCTTTTCCCGATATGTATCAGAAAGTACCACTTTCTTTGAGGCATGTTAGAAAACACAACTGAACGCAGTGCCGCTATATTGATACGACTCGGGTCATATTAATTTCCAGTGTTCAGTTAAGAAAGATTTCCTGATCTCATCAAGAGTTTCCAAGTATATAACTCCTTTCGAAAAACACAGTCTTGCCCAGAATAACGAATGGTCAGTCGGATTTCAGTGTTATGATCCGACCTATTTGCTGCGCAGTTTAACCAAAGAACTCAGAGATCAACATTAAGTGAGTAAGATATCACGTCCGCAATGGACCGAACTACCAGAAAAGGGGAAAAACGGAGCCACTTCCCGAGACGGGTAGGTATGCTGGTTGGCTCTGCTGCGAATCTGGCCGGCGAGTTACGACTGGGAGGAGGGCGGTGTTCCTGCTAGCCTGGATGTGGTTTTTAGGCTGTTTTAACACATCCCGCTATGTGAATAACGGGCTTGTACCAAAGTTCCAATTCAATTACACGATTCAAAAACATTCAGAAAATCTTTCGCACACTTCCACACAGACATTTTGGGTAACATCTCCTCCCGGCAGGATGAGGATGGGCGTGGTGGGGAGGGGGGGGGGGGTGGCGACAAAGTACAATTTGAGAATAACACAAATTTCTTTATTGGTCATACGGGCAGGATGTTTAAAACGAGGTTCAGAGAGCATTTGCTTACAAAAATGGGACAAATAAAGCAGCATTCCACCTTCGCCCAACACTTAAAAGCCACAGGGCATCTGCCATCCATACGAGAAGATCTGTGTCTTACATTGCGTCCGGAAAGGGAGAAAACCTTTTTTTGTTGGAGAAACTTGAAACTGTTAAATATACGCACGGGTGCTTAAGCATCAGATGATTAAGCGGAATCAATAGTGCTATGACACTGATGTCAGTTTTTAAAAGGTTCATTTGGATTGTTGTGCGAGATTTGCCGTCTTTATCAACCCATTTGTTAATATAGCTTTAGCATATTTACGTTAATTGTTCAGTGTTGTCTTTAGCCTGGATATTTATGTGCTAATACTCTTCTATTTAGAGTCGGGTTTAGCTAGGCCAATGCTAGTTTTAGGATTTATCTATTTCAATCCTATGAAGAATCTGAGATGATGTTTTTAAATTTTCTTATATACTAGCTTAAACCCGCGGCTCCGCACGCGTGTTGGTTGATTATGATAGATAATGCGCCAAACGTCAAATCGATTTTTTTAAAGACATGTATTAAAAGAAATTTCTTTTTTATTGCTTTATTTATTTATTCTTATATTTCCTTATTCGTAAGCTTATCCTTGCAGAGAAAGAGCTGAAGACATTGTAGCACGCATAGACCAAAGATATGGTCTGTGGCATCACATTTCGTTTATTGTAACCTGCTTGTGCCGGCCGCGGTGGCCGAGGGGACTGAGGCGCTCCAGTCACGGTCTGCACGGCCACTACGGTCGGGGGTTCGAATCCACCCTCGGGCATGGATATTTGTGCCGTCTTTAGTATAAGGTAGTTGATAAGTAGTTTGTAAGTTTAGGGACTGATGACCCCGTAGTTAAGTCTCATAAGCTTAACAAACATTTGATTTTTTAACCTGCTTGCTATAGAGTCGCAAACGTCATCGCTGGCCTTCAGTCCGATTTTTTTAAAGTATAATTTGACGATTTTCAACCACCATCTCTTCCACCCCCTTATAGATATCGGTATGGAACTGCTATGGTGTACAACGGGAGATTCGGATAACAATTACACACAGACCATTCGTTTGCGTTCTGTAGGTTTCGCTGCAGAGCGAAATATTAACACACACACACACAAACACACACGTAGTAATTTTATATACACCGATGACTTTCCATCCCAATATACTCCACTCTTTTATCATTATCAACCACCAAGCAACAATGCAACCAATAAAATCATTTTCAAATATTAAATATAATTTTCAATGAGTAGTTATTGTTCCGAATTTCGCGTTATATTCAAATTACTAAATATTTATCAGATCGCTATAAAACCAGGACTAATACCTTTCTCGAGTATAAATTAGTAACTGTACAAATATTTAAGTCTCTGTGTCTTGTCGTTCGGACTTGATAAGCGTACACCGAACAGACATTCACATTAATATATATGGATAAATAGCTATCCGATCGCCATAAAACCGTGCCTAAAGCCTTCCACGGGTAGACATTAGTAACTGTACAAATGTTTAGCTCTTTATGTCTTGTGGTTCCAACGTGATAAACGTACACCGTGATAAACGTACACGTTTATAGATATAGATTAACGGAAAGAATGCGAGAAGAGCTCTATAACGCCTGCAGAGCTCTATGATTTTAAATTTTAAGTGTAACGGTTTACTCTGTTGGTAAACTAAGCTTCCTGACTTAGAGCGCCACTAGCGGGGTCTTGCTGTATTATGTAAGTAAGAAGCCAATCACATCACTTGTCAGGGCCGTTTTGAAATGCAGATGTACAACGGCGGCGACATTGTATTCATACTGTTCCTGATGTGTCCAAATCTGTTAAAGTGCGCTTATGTCTGTGCTATCCTGACTGTTTCTGCAATTTTATTTCAGTAAATTTATCCACTTTATACCTTCAAATTCACGATTCATACTCCGGTTATACGTAATTTTTATTATTGTGACGCATATCTGGTTTCGGCAATAAGCTAATTATAAAATTCTGTGCACGGAGAGCTAAGACCTGCAATTGTTTAAAATTTATATAAAGTTCTTAGTGTCGCGATCGTGAAGGATAGGAGCACACTTTATGTTCACTTGTATTTTGCCGTTTACATAGGTTTTCGACGGGTGCCCTAATCCCAATGCTACCTTTAAATGCTGACGCTGTCAGGCTTTGGCGCGAAATCATTTCGCAACGACCGTTGTAAACCATTATTATGAGATCAACAGTATTATATTTCTTATTATCACTGTGCATGATAAGACTAGACATGTAAAGTCTTCCCAAATTTATTTACAGATTCTGATGATGACCCAAAAACGCGAAACACGTTAAAGAAAAAATCATTTCAAGCAAGACTGTTTTATTAGAAGACAAAATGTCTGTAGATCTATGGGAGTTAACTACTGTGGTTATCAGTCCATAGCCTTACAAACTAGTTAAACGAACGTAAACAGCCTAAGGCCAAACACACACACTACACTCACACACACACACACACACACACACACACACACACACACACACACACACACGGACACAAACGCACGCGCGAGCGCACGCACACACAAACACACACACACACACACGACCACACATGCCCGAGGGAGGACTCGAACCTCCGGCGGGAAGCAACTTCGCGCTCCGCAGCAAGGCGCCTCGAAGCGCCCGTCCATTCCACCGCGGCAAGGGTGGCGACTGGAAGACCATACGGCCAGCCCTTAAATTACCCTTACGAATTAATAGTTTAACCACGCGATCCCGCCCTAGCGGGAAAGGCATTAGAAAAAAAAAAAAAGAAAAAAAAAAAGAAGTACGAGTTCCATGTCATTTCTTGGAGTAATAACGTCGATGTAGCTTGTTCTCAGTTTCCAGCTATTGTTTTACGCGATGGTCAGTGTTTGGTAAGTTCCTGCAACGTTACCTACATTCTCATTTTCTGCTTATCTTACTGCTGATCCTTCACAGTACGTCTGTCGAGTGACTCGTCAGGTGGTAAGAGGTTGCTTGCTTCATGAAAATGTCTGGGATATCATTTGACGACAACTATTTAACCAACTCACATCAATACTGTACACAGTAAAAACAAATGGGGAACCAGAATCGTTTAATACAGTGTCTTTCACTAGAACCAGCACTGTAAGCTATGCACGAATTACAAATCAGTTATCGACGATCCACATGGAAGTGCATGGCAGAGGGTTCATCGAACCACTTTTGATATTTCTCTACCGTTCCATTCTCTAATAGCTCGCGGGAAAAAAGAACACCAAAATCTTTCAGTTTTCGATCTGATTTGCCTTATTTTATTCTGATGATCATGTCTCCCTATGTAAATGGATGCTACAATGTATGTTCGCAATCGGCAGAGAATGTTGGTGAAAGAAATCTCGCAAATAGATCTCGTAGAAACGAATAACGCCTTTCTTTTAATGATTTCCACCCTAACGTGCCAGGCACTTAAATGTGATTTGCAGAGTATCCCATGTAGATGTAGATTATTTCCCTGACAGTATCTCTCCTATATATCCTCTTCTGTTCTCTAAATCGTCGGTCAGTCCCACTAGGTGAAGATCCTACAATGCGCAACAATATTCCAAAACAGGACGTACAAGTGTGGTTTAGGCAGTTTATTTAGTAGAACTGTTGCATCTTGTAAGTGTTCTACCAATGAAACGTAGTCTTTGGTTCGCCTTCCTTATCATATTTTCTTGTGTTTTCTTTCCAGTTTATCCGCATCAGAATAGCCGTGCGCACTAAGTCGCCTAGCAGCGATGCGCGGTGCCGTTCGCCGTCGGGAATTCGAGTCCTCCCTCGGGATGGGTTTTTGTGTTGTCCTTAGCATAAGTCTGAAGAAATGGAGCCGTGAGGGAGTGGGCGAGCGCATTGAGGCGCTATACTCCGATGCGCGAGCGCCTCCCCCCGCCCCCCGTCGGGGGTTCGAATCCTCCCTCGGGGATGTATGTTTATGCTGTCTTTAACAAAAGTTTGTTTATAAGTAATTTGTAGGGACTGATGACTCCGCAGTAGGTCATATAAGCTTACAAATATTTGAACATTTGAATGGGATAGGAACGAAGATGGAAACAGGATCTCATTTGAGAAAGTGGAGAAAATGGTCAGCACAGAGCAATAAAGCGGCTGGGGTGGACGAAATTAAGCCGGAACTCGTCAGATACAGTGGAATATCAGGTTTCAAATGGTTACACAGGATAGTTGAGAAGGCGTGGGAATTGGGACAGTTTCCGTCTGACTGGACGAAAGCGGTAAACACACAAATTTTCAAACACGGAAAGAGAAAAGATTGTAACAACTATCGAGGTATCTCTTTAATTAGTGTTGAAGGCAAAATATTCTCAGGTATTGTTGAAAGGAGAGTGAGAGTTTTAATTGAGGACAAGTTAGATGAAAATCAGTGTGGGTTTAGGCCTCTTAGAGACTGTCAGGACCAGATCTTTAGCATACGGCAAGTAATGGAAAAGTGTTATGAGTGGAACAGGGAATTGTATCTATGTTTCATAGATCTAGAAAAGGCTTATGACAGTATACCTAGGAGGAAGCTACTGTCAGTTCTACAAGATAACGATATAGGAGGCAAACTTCTGCAGGCAATTAAAGGGCTTTACGTAGACTGTCAGGCAGCAGTCAGAGTAGATGGCAAATTAAGCTCGTGGTTCAGGGTAGTTTCAGGGGTAAGACAAGGCCGTAACCTGTGACCACTGTTGTTCATAGTATTCATGGATTATTTGTTGAAAACAGTAGACTGGCAGGTCGGGATTAAAATAGGTGAAAACAAAATAAGCAGTCTCGCATATGCGGATGACGTAGTTGTAATGGCCGATACAATTGAAAGCTTGCAAATTAATATTTCAGAGCTCAGTCAGATGTGCATGGATTATGATATGAAGATCAGCATCTCCAAAACGAAAGTAATGTCATTGGGAAAGAGAGTTAAACAGATTGAATAAAGTTAGAATAGGTGACCAGTTTCAAGTACCTGGGATGTATTTTCTCACAGGATGGCAACATAGTGAAAGAACTGGAATCCAGGTGCAGCAAAGCTAATGTAGTGAGTGTTCAACTAAGATCTACTAACTTTTGCAAGAAGGAAGTAAGTGCCAAGACTTAAGTTAGCAGTGCACCGCTCTATCTTTCGACCAACTTCGTTGTATGGGAGTGAAAGTTGGGTGGATACAGGTTACCTTATTCACAAGGCAGAGGTTAGAGATATGAAAGTAGCAAGAATGATTGCAGGTACTAATAGATGGGAACATTGGCAGGAGGGTGCCCATAATGAGGAAATCAAAAACTGGGAATGAACACAATAGATGAACCAGTAAGAACGAACAGACTGAGATGGTGGGGTCATGTTACACGCATGGGAGAAGAAAGGTTACCTAAGAGACTCATGAGCTCGGCAGCGCAGGGTAAGAGGAGGTAGACCAGGAAGAAAGTACTTAGATTCGGCGAAGAATGATTTTGAAGTAAAAGGCATAACATCAGATGAGACATCAATGTTAGCACTGAATAGGGGCTCATGGAGGAATTTTATTAGATGTACTATGCTCCAGACTGAACGCTGAAAGGCATAATCAGTTTCTAATGATGATGATGATGATGATGACCGAATTTTGAAAAATGGAACGCGTGGCAAAATCATTACATACCTTGATAAAAAAAGCCACCTGGTTTTGACCATCCAAGCAAAACGTGATCTACCCTTGTGAGGGGGCTGATATGGAGCCGTTTATTTCGCATGTCAATATATTAGGTGTTCAAGAAGTTTTCATGGTTGGAGAACCGTGTGACGCAATAGTAGAAAGGGTGAGAGAGAGAGAGATAGTAGATGAGCTTGTATCCCGTGGGAAAGCTCCGCCCCTATTGCTAGTTGGAGATCTGATTGGCTCCCGCCTATACTAGTTGTCCGCCAAAACTTTAAGCTTCTTTTATTAATATTTAACTTTCCAACGTCTATTAAAATCATCTGTATACTTTCTGTAATGCTTTTGTGCTAAGCAATATTTCGGTTAATTCAAATATTTAATTATTTGTATATTTTGTAATAAGTTGAACAATGTTAGTCTAGAAGTTTCGCTTGGCACCAAAACGGTGGCTTGTGGCGCGCAGCGAGAGGCGGCGACAGTCAGTCGAGCGCCGACCGCGATACCTTGCACCTTCATGTTAGTTCAGTGCGGGCCAGGGACAGTTTATACGTTATGCAACGTTTATATTTTTAACATTACTCAGTCTGTATATTTGTGCTTGGATATACACTCGCATTTCTTCAATAAAAACAAGCACTGGCATCCTACAAAAGCAAAAGTTATTCGTAGTGCAGTACTTCCTAGCCACATCTCAACACCTCTTTTAGCATCACTTCAAGTACAACGGATGTGCGACCTGTGTGCTTCACCTGCGCAATGGGACATCAACTACGACAGAAGACACAAGGTTAGTAAAAGAGTGAATTCAGACATGCACTGAAGTTGCATGTCGACACGGCACCTCGCGTGCAGTGCTGCCCCGTTTACAAACCAGGGCACTGGCACGAAGTGTGATGGTAACATCGCCGAGGGAAGGCATGAAAGAGAAGAGGTGTTTTAGGAACTTTGTCAACTATGCACTGACCTGTCCTTCCCTGTCTTTTAAAAAAGAAGCCCCGCCGTAAACTCGTCGTGGCAGATGTGCTTACTCCCTGCATAAATGGGGTAAACAGCCATCCCCTCAGTGTGACTGACTGCGGAGGGAATCAGCCATATTGTAGAAAAGTGCGCCAGAAGAGCCTATAATGGGAGTCGAGACGACTCCCTGTTCTCAAGTCCAGAGTCGATAGATTACATTAATAGATTTGAGGTTTGTTTGCAATTCTTGACGTTTGTTATATTAGTGATTTGTGTTTCTTTCTTGTGAGTCTGTATTGCCATCGTATTGCCATACGATACAGAAATACATTTCGGACAGGGAGAGAAGTGCAGCGGTTGCGGTTTACGCAGCGGCTGGTAGCGCGGTGCTATTACTGACGGCGGGAGCCTTGAACCGAGCCGCGATATCTCCGGCGGCCTTGCCAAGCCGAGCGGAAAGACCTGTCCTGTCTCCCGGGCAGCAGCGCCACGCCAAGCGAAGCCTTCCTCTTCCTGGCTGCTGCGGCCACCCACGCCGCGTCAACAGCTGACTGCATGCCGTTGCAGCTGCAACACCGCTCCGCCGCTTACCGCGCTATATTACTCTACGATCCGGCAAAAGGAAACAATTACGGTGTCAGTGAAAGTGACTAGTGAATTAAGCCAACAGTCATCATCAGATTGGGAAGAAATTACATTTGGTGTCCCACAAGGATCCATCTTAGGGTCATTGCTCTGTCTTGGGTACATTAATGATCTCTCATCATAAATAAATTAATAAAATTCAGCAACCAGTTGCTTATGATTATTTATTTTATACGACCGGTTTCGGGCGATTGCGTGCCCTTCTTCTGGTCTCTATACAAACAAGAGGATTGGTATACAGTAAAGGCTATAAAACGTACAAAAGACGGTTTCAGAAATTTGAAGCAGTTTGGAACCAAATCCATTGTAAAAAAAGATATGTTCATATAATGGGATAGAATTAACACTTACATTCTAGTATTGTTGCTTAATGAATGTACATGCTATTAGGAGAATCAACACTAAGTGCAGAGATTACGCAGTGAATAACAATCAGCTGCTAACAAAGTATCTATGGATGAACCTCATGGTGAAAGAGTAAAAATAAATAAGGAAAGAGGCTATGGGAAAACAGTAATACTCGATGTGTTGAAAAGAAAAGCGTGAAGAGGGGAGCAGGTGACTGATAAAACAGTCGCTTAACATATTAAATCAAATGTTTGTAGAACTTATGGGACTTAACTACGGGGTCATCAGTCCCTAAGCTTACAAACTACTTATGAACTAGCTAAGACTAAGGACGGCACAAATATCCATGCCCAAGGGGGGATTCGAACCCCCGAGCGTAGTGGCCGTGCAGGCCGTGACTGGAGCGCCTCAGTCCTCTCGGCCACCGCGACCAGCGGTCGCTTAACATATTAATATTTAGTAGTGTAAGAAGTAAAATGATAAGTGGTGCCATAGGCGGAATATTTCGGAACTAGCAGCTTACACAGTAGTAGGATGCTTAGAATGTTACTATCACGGCATCTGTCAATATAAAGAATTTGTCATAGTGTCTATGGCTTCAAATATTAATGGGGATAGATTGAGAACTGATTCTCACACAATCTGCACATAATGTCTGCACTCAGTGTTGATTCTCCTAATAGCATGTACATCCATTAAGCAACAATACTAAAATGAAAGTGTTAATTCTATCCCACTATATTAACGTATTTATTACAATCGATTTGGTTCCAAACTGGTTCAAACTTCTGTAACCGACTTTTGTACGTTTTATAGCCTTTACTGTATACCAATCCTCTTGTTTGTCTGTATAGAGACCAGAAGAAGGGCACTCAAGCGTCAGAAACCGGTCGTCTAAAATAAATAATCACAAGCAACTGGTTGCTGAATTTTATTAATTTATAACCTGAACAGTTGCTGAAATGGATAAATTACTTCGATCTCTCATCAGTTACACTACCAAAAGCAGAGTTCCTTTTGTTTGCAGATGATACAAGTATTTCAATAAAAAGTACGTCAAGCATAGTTATAGAAATGTCTGCTAATGATATTTTCATGAACATTAATAAATGGTTTAAAGCCAACTCATTGTCATTAAACTTTGGAAAGACTCACTACATGCAGTTCAGAACATGTAAGACATTTCCCGTCAGCACATGCATTAAGTATGAAGAAGAGCAGATAGAAGAGGTTGACAGTATTAAATTCCTGGGATTACAGCTTGATAATAAATTTAGTTGGGAGGAGCACACCACAGAACTGCAGAAACGACTCAACAAATCTGTATTTTCAATACGAGTGTTATCAGACATAGGAGACATAAAAATAACAAAGCTTGCATACTTTGCTTACTTTCAGTCCATAATGTCATATGGTATAATATTTTGGGATAACTCTTCAAGTCAGTCAAAAGTCTGCAGAGTCCAAAATGCGTGTAATACGTATTATTTGTGGAGTAAATTCACGGACGTCCTGTAGAACTCTCTTTAAAGAACAAGGTGTATTAACTATGTATTCCTTAATGAAATTTGTCATAAACAGCTCAGCTCAATACTAGGAATAAAACTGATCTACACAAGGACTTAAAAGCACTTACTTTAGTTCAAAAAGGGGTCCACTACTCAGGAACCATCAAGTATAAAAAATTTAGCTACAAATAAAGATCAGTTTAAGAAGAACCTAAAAGATTTTCTAGAGACCAACTCCTTCTACGCCATTAGTGAATTTCTAGATTGTACCAAATGATGCATGTACTCATACTATATTAGTATTATTATACTATCAGCTAAAAAAACTTAAAAATGTATGTATCTGTATTTATATTATTATTCAACTTGTAAATTTTGTTTCTTGACATGTTCCACGTCCACGAGGATCTCCTCAACAGGGATCTACGGAACGAATAATTAATCTAATCTAATCGGTATTGGTCATGCTCGACAGTCTTCTACACTGCTCAAAATAATTAGCGAATCAGGTGAGATATCTACACTGGTCAAAACAATTAGGGGAGCAGTTGAGACATCTAGGTTCTAGAGTACTGTCGTCGGCAGAATGAGCTAAAATTGTTCGACCTCTATTCGTCGTTTCTGCCGAGTGGACACAACAAAATTACGGCAACCGAGATAGTGGTAATAACAAGTTGCTGCAGATGGGGGTGGTGTTGACTTGTGTTTACCAAACGGAGAAGCAGTTGGGTTCAGATAGTGTAGTGAACAGGTAGTCCAATGCAACAATGTTACTTATCGGAAGCTATGGCATGGGGAGCCATAGGAAGGTAGGAAGCGGGAATGACCCAAAGTGTAATATTCAGGACCTGGAAGATTTCAGACAACAGTAACCGTTAAAAGAAGGCAACGCCGAGGTCGTCTACGGGTAACATCAGCAAGAGATGACCGTTATGTCCGGTTAACAGAGCGTGGAGATAGGAGGCTGAATGCAACTCAGCTGCAACGCACCCTCCAGGCAGCAAAAGGATGCGTCATATCTATACAAAAAGTTCGGAACTGCCTTCGGGAATTTGGCCTCTACGCACGGAGGTCTATGGTGTGTGTCCCATTAAAACCACAACACCGATTAGGCCGCAGAAACTGAACGGAGGAACATCGAGATTGGAGTTGTAACCAATGGCTCCGGATTCGGTACACAGATCCCTGATCTGGAGAGAACGTGGAACTCGCAACAATCCTTCTTATGTGCATAAAATATCACCGTATCATGGTGTGGGCACGATTCAGTACTGGCGGACGTACTGGTTTCTATGTGGTTGCGAATGGTGCTTTGACTGCTCAGATGTATAGAAACGAGATCCTTCGACCTTTCGTGTGCCCTACATTGGTGCTATGGGATATGGGTAGCTTTTGGTGGACAATAACGCTCGTCCCCACAGAGCTGCACCGGTGGATAACATGCTTGAAGCTGAGGAAATTGAACGAATGGAATGGCCAGATTGTTCAATGGACTTAAGCACGATTGAACATGTCTGGGACGCACTTGGGAGACGCACTGCGACCTGACCATCACCTCCCACAACGGCTGCACACCTGGATATTGCATTCATGGAAGAATGGCCAAATATCCTCAAAGAGCTGATTGATAACCTGATACTGTCCATACCACGCAGTTTGCAACTGTACTGGCTGTCCGAGGTTATCACACATCTCATTAGAGAACGACGAGAACGACCTTTTTAGTATTGATAGCCATATGGGGCCTCACTCTAAGTAAATCTCATGGAAACCTCAAGTAAATAGCTGAGACAGCAAAATATCATGCTTTACCATAGACAAATTACAGTTGTAACCAATAAGTGATTAAAATACGTGAACTGGAACATTCCCATTTTGTTCCTCAGGAAGAGTTGATATAAATATCGACAATAATTCAGTTTCAAAAATGTTCAAATGCTTGTAAATCTATCGGACCAAACTGCGTGGTCATCACTCCGTAGCTTACAAACTACTTAAACCTAGGTAAACTAACCTAAGGACAACACACACACCCATGCCCCAGGGAGGACTCGAACCTCCACGGCGAGCAACCGCGCTCCGCAGCGAAACGCTTTAGACCGCTCGGCTACTCCACCGCGGCTAATTCAGTTTCTTGAGCCAAACATTGTCTCGTTATACCAAAAATATTAAATATAAGGAGAGGCCCACAATTACAATTTGTGCTGTGCTATTCCAATATGGCAATTTGATACGTATTTCACAGGAAACATTGAGGCAGAATTAAAGTATTTGGTGTGTAGGGAGACGTCTTTGAAAACAGTCCGTGTAGTTGCTTTGTCCATAATGCTGTGTTAGCTGAGCGGTCTAAAGCAGCTGCCTAGTAAGTAGGAGTTCCTGGGTTGAAATCCCGGCCACAGCACAAATTTTAATTCAATGCCTCTCCTTTGCTATAACGAGACAATTTTTGTCTCAAGGGACTGAATTGTTATTGATATTTCCGGGATAGCTAGTAAATAAGAAATTGTAGATCCACGGACCACCTGATTTCAGTATTCCTATCCAGGAATACGAATTTGGCAGTAGTCTGTGACAGCGTCGAATCACAAAATAAAAACTTGTGAATTCTTACTTCCGATTGGGTGAAAGCGTCTTCTGCATTATCGTGGCACTTTATAGTGAATTCCATTCACATCGATTTTAGAAATTCCAATCTTCGGGCCTCAATTCATTCATTAATAGTTAATGTATGACTCTGCCTTCCTCTCTTCGTCGACAGCCGCCCCTAAGCCTAAGGATTATAGACTGATAGATCCACAGACCGAGCGAGGTGGCGCAGTGGTAACATACTGGAATCGCATTCGGAAGGATGGTGGTTCAAATCCACCTCCGGCCATCCAGATTTAGGTTTTCCGTGATTTCCCTAAATCACTCCAGGCAAATTCCGGGATGGTTCCTTTGAAAGGGCACGGCCGATTTCCTTCCACATCCTTACCCAAACCTTCCGAGCGTAAGCTCCCGTCTCTAATGACCACGCTGTCGACGGGACGTTAAACTCCAAGCTTCCTTCCTTCCAAGATCCACGGCTTTAAAAGCAAGTGTGTCTTCCAAGTGCAGAATGATATAACCGTTAATTTAGACGAATATATGCTGCACAAAAAGTGTCATACAACTAACATATGAGTCCACACTTGAAATCTGTAACACCATAACATAATTCCATCATAACTACATAAGAGAATCGCCGTTACTTAAGAAAAATTATAAGTAAAACATTACTAAATAAATATGGAATTTAGGTTCCATGAAATTTTATCGATGGACTTTCATATAGAAAATGATTAATGATCGTATAGACTCAATGATCACGCCGGCCACAAGAACAGAGGAAAACAATGATGAAACATCAAATGTCCTCACTCCTTCTTTCTCTCCTTTTCCTATCCCTCCTCCCCCTCTCCCCCTCTCACACTCGGAAAAACTAAAGCAAACACACACACACACACACACACACACACACACACAATGTACACAGAAAACAACACAGATAAGAAACAGCTGATACACTCAGAGATACAGGTTTGCAGTTTTGTCCCTTCCAAAAGCCAACAGTAGAACTCAGATGTACAAGAAGCACAAGGACAAGAGGATATCGACACTTGGGGTTTTGTCATGCCGTGCACATACGCGGATTCGCGCCAGGACTAACACGTGCATCGTGCGATCGGCCAACGTAAACCAAATAGTAGGCCCTAACATGCACGATCGATATTTGCATTGGTAAACGGTTTAGGTGTATCGTGTGGTTTCGGCAGTTTTATCTCCATACTTCTACTGTTTGTTACATACATTTCGCTATTCGTCTTGTTGTGGGTCCTTGGCGTGGCTACACGACAGAGCAGAAATGCATGGCCCGCGATCCACACAGGGCCTGCCATTCACCAATTGGCGGCCCGCCTCGTCGCTCATTCTCGTAAACAGCTTCACGGGTAAGTTATTTTTAGTTTGGCACACTTGCACAACGAAGCCACCTCAGCAACAAAGCGACACTCGGCCCTGCAGGAAACAACGTTATTCGGTCATTTGTCACACATTCAACCTGTTCATTTGTGCTTTCAATTTTTGAGACAAAGGTAAGCTGCAATAATATCGTAGTTGAGTATTTTGTTGATCTGTAAGCAGTTTACTTCAAATTAATATAAAAATACAGGACAATTACTACATTGTTACATATTGAATTAAATTTTTTCACTGATATTTCTGACCAGATTGTGATACAATAAAACCTTGTATTGCCCCAAGATTTGCTTAATTTACCTGTAAAAACGTCATGAAAATTAATTTTACAGATTTCCAGATGCTTGTGCATATAGACAGACAGACAGACGGTTACAGATAAATTACGATAACATTCGTTTCTATTATTTGAGTCTGATAAAATAAAGCTTATTTCTTCCAAGCTACCTTCCAGTCACCTGTGAAAAATTTCACACAAATTCCCATTATATTTTCGAAGATTATGGGGTTCAAAGAGACAGACTTGAAGGTAACAGATGAAACTTTAAATCACGATATCTTCTTTACCCGAAACCAGATTTGCATGAAGTATGTTTATCTTGCACAAATCAATGCTTTGTTTGTGAAACCCCACGAAAATTTATGGAGTAGTTTTGGAGACATGGGTATTCAAACAGAGTGACGACAGCCACAACGGTTTTACAGTTTTACTACAGTATAAATGTAGAGATACCCTCGGACTTCAAGTAGAAGAAGAATTCAAATTCGAAAAATAGCAGGTGCAAACATGTTCAAATGTTTGTAATTGTAAGGGACTGAATTGCTGCGGTCATCAATCCCTACTACTTTAATTTAAGTAACTTATGCTAAGGACAACATAAACACCCATGCCCGAGGGTGAACCTCCGACGGGGAGCAACCGCGCGCTCCGCAGCAAGGCGTCTTAGAACGCTCGGCCTCTCCACCGTGGAATAACAGGTGAAAATTACAGAACCATTCGCTTATAAGTCATTCGTAATATACTAACACGAATTATTTACAGAGAATATAAAACTGGTAGAACCCAACCACGTGAATGTCAGTTTGGGTTTAGAAAAAAATGTAGGAACATGCCAGGCAAACGAAGTGATCGATGGACAGAACATATTCTGAGACATCAAGGACTAAAGTCAATTTAGTATTAGAGTGTAGTGTGCAGGGGACGGGAGCGGGTAAAAATAGCAGAGGGCACGTGACGTGTGCAGTAAGCATGTTAAATGCATAGTTGATAAAAGGGGTCCACTACATACATATATAGATGGTCTGGTGTCTGTTCTTTCGGACATGTCCGACATAAATGACATGCATAATCTTCGCCTGATCTTATTAATGCTTGTTACATCAAAAATGTCAAATTAAAATCAGAGGCCTAGCATTTCCAGTCATTTTTTCCTACAATCTGCAATTCATGACCAAAAGTATTTACACATTCCTATGGAAACTGGAACTGACCTTTAGATAGTGTTGTGCTGCCGATCAACAGCAGAGTATGGTGGCAAGGGAGAGCTCAGTGATTCCGAACGTAGCAACTCCACCAGGGACATTTAAATCCTTTTAAAGCTATCCACGCCAACCGTAGGTGACGAGATCGTACAGTGGGAACGTTAAAGAAAAGTCCACGGCTAAATCAAGGTTACGCTTACCTCATGTAGCGACAGAGTGAGACCGAGAGAAGTACGGAGGGCGCTTGTAAACGAAAATCGCATGAAATCATTGGAAGGAGTCACTCGTTAGTTCCACAGAGGTAACAACAGTCAAGAAACCTTCCAGCACCTGATTTGACGTATGCCTGCGAGAGTGGAAGCTGTGATGAAAGGTAAGGGTGGGCCACCATAATACTGAATTGCAGCATTACCGATGGAGGGCCTCGTGAACGTCTAAGTAATTTTTTAGCTAGGTGTCCAGATGAAATACGTCTTATTAAGGCACTAACTGCAGTCAAAAAATGGATTTCATGTAGAGTTTGTTCCCCTTTATTAGAAATCTACATCTACATGGGATACTCTGCAAATCACATGTAAGTGCCTGGCAGGTAAGTGCCTGGCATTCTCGAATAGCGTGCGGGAAGAAAGAACACCTGAGCCTCCCCGTTCGAGCTCTGATTTCTCGTATTTTATTCTGATGATCTTTTCTACCTATGTAAGTGGGGCCTGCCGGCCGCGGTGGCTGCGGGGACTGAGGCGCTCCAGTCACGCACGGTCTGCACGGCCACTACGGTCAGGCGAAGATTATGCATGTCATTTATGTCGGACATGTCCGAAAGAACAGACACCAGACCATCTATATATGTATCTATATACGTATGCTGCTTTGACTGAATATCATACATGTTTTTTCTTCGAGGAAGTTTTTATAATCCGCAAGCCACAGTATGGTGCACGACAAAGGTTACCCCTTCAGTAGACTTCGATTGATCAAATGAAAGATGAATATAATTTTTCATGGGTAGTGTGGAAACTGGATGGCCCGAAAGACTGCGAGGAGTGAAGCGGGCTGTTTGAGATCCGGCCCATAAGGAGTCACAGTTCTATTCAGCCAGTTATCAGACAAGATGATAGTGGGGCAAAGGAGGATCCTAATTTGGAATACGTAGGAGGGAGGTTACCAGTTCTGGCATATGTCTTACAACCAAGGAAAACCTCCCGAAAACCTTGGTCAGAAACTGGGGTTTGTAACTAATTTATGTCTGGAACTTTCATTATCATGATGGAACGAATACAGTTCCGACAACCAAAAATTGGAATCTTGAGTTACTCTCAGCTCGACCAAATTACAATGGACAAGCGTCTCCCTGGACGAACCGTACCCGAAACACAATGTCCTCTGCGTCGATGGGGAGGGCGAAGAAGAGGATGGGCTAATTGAAGAATGGAAACAATACATACTGCGAGAAATTTTACTGTGAACTACATATACCATCTAATATATAAAAATTGATTTTCTTTTTATTCGTATTTTATGCACGGACCCACCGTACATCCGTTTGCGATAAAACTTTGTCAACTAATTTCTTGTACTCGAACGAAGACTATGGGCCTACTAAAATTAACTTCGTATGGTGCATAGTGGAGGGTGCTTTACAATTAGTTAATTCGTTTCTTACGCCTTCACAGCTGAACGGATATGAATAAAATTTGTAAGTTGATACCCTGATTAATACATGGGTCACCTTTCTTAAGCCACCGTATGGTGTGTGGCGGGGGGGGGGGGGGGTACTTTGCATGCTGAAAGGGATGGAGACATTTCAATGAAATTTGGAATTTGAAGCGTGACGGAGGGAACTTTAGCTGCGAACTTCGTCAAACTCTTTCTTCAGTTATTGATGAAATTTTTCACACTTAACCTTCAAAACAAAAGGTACATTGCCATCTACCTGCGGTGTATCGCGTAGGTTACCTTGCAGTAAACTTAGAAACCACTTCACTGATCATCATAAAAATTAGCAGAGTTACACAGTTTTTCACAGATGGAGAAAACAATGAACTGAGCAGCTCGACAGAGAGACTAGGAGGTGGCTGGCAGAGAAAGGGGAAGGTGAAGATGGGCAGGCAAAGGGGGGTAGGAGATGAACAGGGAGAAGTGAGATGAGGAGATGGCAGAGTTAAGGAGATGGGGGAAGAGGAGGAAGAGGAGGAGAGAGAGGGGGAGAGATGTTTCAATTCAAATGTTTGTATAGCTTATGGGACTTAACTACGAGGTCATCAGTCCCTAAACTTACAAACTACTTATGAACTAGGACGGCACAAATATCCATGCCCGAGGGGGGATTCGAACCCCCGACCGTAGTGGCCGTGCAGACCGTGACTGAAGCGCCTCAGTCCCCTCGGCCACCGCGGTCGGCTACTCCATATGCACCGGGATAACAACATATCTTGAGTTAACTGGAAAACTCCAAGAGGGTGTACTAATTTTTATTTATGGCAGAGTAAACATCCGATTTTAAGTATTATGTAATATATATGTTCATGTGATAAATCAATAATTTAAAAATCAAGCCTGTTAAAATACCAACATATGTTAGCTGAACAGCAATTATATTGTTTTTCTGTTTGTCATGATACCTGGTAACAGTAGGAGACAGATAAAAATATGGACCAGAATGTTAGTAATACATAATAATTTCTTTTGATAAACAGAGGTACAATGGAGACGCAATCCAATTCCTATACTTCACATGTTACCGCTTGTACTTTCTGATTCTCTTCATGGGTCAGTTCTAAGGCAGGTGTTGTACAAAATTTTGCAGTGTAATATTCCTTTAAGTTACTAGCTTTTTGAAGACAAAAAACAAATATAGGGTGAAAATGATTGCTCGAAAGTTGTTAGCACAATAGCTTGGCTTGTGTCTGGATTGAAAAGCTCAGTACAGCGACTGCAATGGCGTGTCACTGTTAAGCTTTGAATAGCTGTTTCTGATATTCCTCAAAACGACTTGATAAAGACACGAAGAACAAGTGTGTCTACTGTTGGTTACAACTAAGGGAAACATACATTTCCTTGTACAAAGCTATAAACTGTAGCGAGAAATGGGGTTACAACTAAACGTAAAAAGCAATAGCATTGGATATTTATCTTTCCGTTGTCAGATTTTTTCCATTGCTACTACAACACAGAAGCTATTTGCTTTTGAATATTTTAGACTACAGTAGCTTATAAAGCAATACAATCAGATGTTAACGTTCTCATTGTTGGGCCTGCAGTGTGATAAATCTCGTTGAAGGACATTGTAATAAAAGTTCCAGATCACTGTTTACACTTTATTATATAACGCTACAGCTGTTTCAGCTTTCTGTCTTTATCAAGCGCCTCCGTATACCAGAATTACATTAATCAATTTCCATCCCATTGCAAGCCAAATACTACAAAAAATTGTTATAAATTTTTCTTATAACTTACGTCTACGATGTTTTGACGTTAGTTACTATCATCTGGCGTGAATGTTGTAACGACTGCAAGGAATTAATCACGTATTTCGCAGTTGTATACGTTTTTTGCTGCCAGGTCTTCTGCAGCTTGTAACGTTATGATGTTAAATTATAAAAAATTATATTATGTGCAATTAACAGTTCTGCAAAAGTTGTTTTACATACATATCGTAATCGATTATGTTATCAGCAAGGAGGTTAGAACTTCCTTGGTTATCATAGCTTTTATTGTTTACATTAGTCAGAGACAAGGAGGATTATTTCATTTTTAGCTACGTCTTGTCATTTATCATATCTTTGCTTCGAAACCTTTTTCATCGATAAACTCAATAAAATTAACTAGATAATTTTTATGTTTGAAATCGGCGTGTTCATTAAGTATTACATTCGGATAAATTTTAGTATAAATATATATTTCAAATTCTTCCAGAATATTCATTTCTATTCCCTTTGGTATTTTATGTAATATCGTAATTGCATTTTCGATGTTAAAGTGCTGAGTGGTTTTCGTTTCTGAGATGTATGTAAGTGGAAACCACCGGTCAAGTTTCTATATACATCACAGAAATGAAAACAACTCAGCACTTAACATCGAAAATGTTATTACTATGTCCTTTTCGGTTTTCATAAGTAACCCAATTACATATTTTCAATGAACACTCTGTCCTTCATAAATCTAAACCGATGAATATAACACAGCAGCCATTTTCTTTTGTGATTTTTTATGTTTGTATTTAGGACAGGATCCACATACGACATCTGTAGGTTCTTCTCATTACCAACGTTGCTACCACGACATGTGTGTAGCCGCTCTGCTGTTTGCCTGGTCTGTTAGTATCTATGGTCGAAGCAAAGCACACAAAAACAGCGCCTCCGGTGGCTAGCGTGACATGTATTTGAAATCTAATCAGTGTTGCGAGATCCTCCAAAAAATCTGAAGATTTCCGATTTTTTAAATTATATTATTTTTAAATTATTCCAGAAAATACGAAATTTCGAGTGTGAATCTGAAATTTTCCGAATTCTCCTGAAATTTCAAGTGAAGCTTCCGAAATTTTCCGAATCTTCCTGAAATTTGGAGTGAATCTTACGAAAATTTCATTTTGCAACATGTCACGTCATCTGTGAGACAACCTTGTCGACATAAACTGAGGTCGCGGTAACAGATGGCGCTATTTCAGTATTTACTTACAGTTCCTTCTTATAATCAAGACAAACCTAATCAATGTGTACGATCGATTTTTGATTACTACCGGAAAAATTTTTTTTACATCTGAAGAATGACATTTACAATGATGGTTGCAAAAGAAGAAGCCATGCCTAAATTGGCGAGTAAAAACTTTCTTTAAACATTACTGTTTGTTGCAAAATCTGCCCATAAGTAGGATGGTGGTGTTATGTGAATCGCATCTAAGAAGTATTTTCTTTTATTCTAGATTAATGGCGTTACCTTCTTATAATCAAGAAAAATGAGATGAATGTGTACAGTCAATTTTGATTACTATTGCCACAGAATATCTACATTTGACTAATAATCGAATAATGATATTCACAAGGATGGCGGAAGGGAAGAAGACATCTAGACTGGTGTGTAAAAACGTTATTTGAACATTACGGTTCGTTATAAAATTAACTCTTAAGTAGGTTGGTGGTGCCATGTGAAAAGCACCTAAAGAAGTATTTTTAGTTATCCTATACTGGATGGCGTTACCTTTTATTAAACAAATAGGAGTATGTGATGCTAAAGTCGATGATTGTCTACCGCCACTGTTTGGTGAATTCCAGAGCGAGTTCAACAGCAGCGATGACTCACTTCAGTAAGGCAAAAAAAGAGTGAAATGAAAATTATATCGAAAGTGAAGTGTTACAACCATCTGGGTGAAAAGATATATGGGTAAAGGAAGTATTAGTTTCAGCACACTAATATGTATTGACTTGTGGTAAAATATTTTTGTGAACTTTGGATAATGCTCTATTTGCTTTTACTTACTTTCCTAAAAAGAAAATTTTACCAATTAATTGTAAGTTACGTTCATAAATATTTTCACCTAAAAAGTCAGTAGGAAAAAATGTTAAATTGATAAGAGACTTGATTTCACTCCCCTAGTTCTGAAATAACTGCGTTCTCTCTCTGTCTTTATATATACTAGTATTGCCTGTGGTCGAAAATCGACCAATTGTGTTTACAATGGTCACTGGGGGTAAAATTTTACGTGTTATGTCGGCGGCCTGCGTGATTATGTTGGCAACATCAGCACGATAGAAAATCCATGCCCATTAGTTCGAACCACATAGAATGACTCAATTAGTGTATCGTACAGACCACGAAGTAAACAAATAATGCTGTTCCTGTTTTATGGTTGACAGGTTCCAGTGTGTACCCTCGTCCGCTCAGTAAAAATAATTGCCCTGGTAAAGCGAAGATTCCATGAGAAAACATCAGCGTTGTCAAGCGATTGGCTAAAATGAAGACTCACAGGATTCTCACTATTCAGCATCTGTTGCCAATATTATCAGAGGAGGCCGCTGGGATATTTGGTAAAATTTAACCGGCACTGAGAGGTATGAAACGGTATCTTTTACGTGTTAAGGATAATGCCTGACACAATAACAACAAATTAAAACGAAAGTATATACTTCATATGCAATTTCGAATTATATAACTTTCATTAGACTAATAATTTGAAATAGAACTACAATTGCCGGCCGCGGTGGCCGAGGGGACTGAGGCGCTTCAGTCACGGTCTGCACGGCCACTACGGTCGGGGGTTCGAATCCCCCCTCGGGCATGGATATTTGTGCCGTCATTAGTTGTAGGTAGTTCATAAGTAGTTTGTAAGTTTAGGGACTGATGACCCCGTAGTTAAGTCCCTTAAGCTTAACAAACATTTGAACTACAATTTCGGTGTTCGTATATTTATACAACGCCAAGAAATAATGTTATTTCGATACTGCGATATTCAGAATTCCAGAGCTGACAACCTGTGGACTTCGTAGTTCCACCCATGCGCCGCTACATGCTTCTCCCGGCGCATCATCATTTATATCGGCATTCATATGAAAACATCCATTTCCTTTAACCACTCTTAATCACTGCGAAAACGAAGCATTTGAACGGCACAAGAAAGTGAGATGGGAGCACTCCATGTTTCGATATTCACTTATTTTAATACGTTATTTTAACACTGCATTACAGCGTCTTTGGTCGAGGCGAATAGCCAATCAGTTAGGTGATTGTTGGAGAATGTAGAGCTTGATCCAAGTTGTAGATAGGAAAATTTCTACTTTGTTTTACCACTTTTAATGGCTAAATGCACGCAATATTTATATTCGTGAAATCTACGACAAACAATCTTTCGAATTATGTAACTTTCATTGGCCTTCTTGTACAAATAATTTAGTAATCTGTACTAAAAGTTTCGTGTTAGCGTATTTATATAATGATACCTTCCGACTTTTTAGTTCATCTTCCGAAATTTTTAAGGTTCATCTTCAGAAAAAAAATCGGATCCGGCTACACTGCATCTAATAACGTGGCGCGCAAACACACTACACTCCGTAACTAACATACTACATTGTAGCGCACTGAGAGCGATGACTGGCCGCTGCAAAATGCTTCTGTGAGCTTCCGCGAGGTAACTTTGCTTTCAATTAGACTCAACGACGCACTGACCTTTTATGCAGCCCTGTGGAGGTAAAAAATTCATGCTGGTTTGCCAGTTTCCGATGTGGTATCTGAGCGTACCGCCGGCCTTCCAACGCCCACCTTCCGTGTGTCGCCTATGTAAATGCCACGACTGCATTTCCGCCTGTGACAACGGCTCTCAAGTCCTTCAGTTTACTTACAGGTCATTTACTTTCTAGGATCTAAGCCTTGAATCGAAAAGAGATAGTTTAAAATAAGACGACACAATATAGATCATATCGTGAGAACAGGTTACAGTTTCAAATGTTAGCGATTACAGTTCTTGTGTACAAGGAAAATATCTGTTTTAAATATTGTCCAGAAAAATGAAGACCGGCCGCGGTGGCCGAGGGGACTTAGGCGCTCCAGTCACGGTCTGCACGGCCACTACGGTCGGAGGTTCGAATCCCCCCTCGGACATGGATATTTGTGCCGTCCTAGTTCGTAAGTAGTTCACAAGTAGTTTGTAAGTTTAGGGACTGATGACCCCGTAGTTAAGTCCCATAGACTATACAAACATTTGAACATTTTTGAAAAATGAAGCTCTTAGTCGATTCCAAGACGTAACTATTTAACGTGAGTTTCATTCACAGTACTGTTTCAAGTGCATATCGTTCATGCGAAACACAACTAGCTCTTTACTCACACGAAGTGATGAATGCTCTCGACAAGGGTTCCCAAATTGATTCCGTATTTCTTGATTTTCAGAAGGCTTTTGACACCGTACCTCACAAACGGCTTTTAATCAAACTGCGTGGTACAGTATATAGCCACAAGTTTGCGACTGGATAGCGAATTTCCTGTCAGAGAGGACACATTTTATAGTAATCGATGGTAAGGTATCGACTGAAACAGATATGATATCGGGCGTTCCACAGGGTAGTGTTATTGGTCCTCTGCTGTTCCTTATTTACGTAAACGATTTGGGAGAAAATATAAGCAGCTCTATTAGAATGTTTGCAGATGACGCCATCATTTACTGTCTAGTAAAATCTGAAGATCAAAACCAACTGCAGAACGATGTAAATAGTATATCACTATGGTGTCAAAATTGGCAGTTGACTCTAAATAATGAGAAGTATGAAGTAATCGGAAAGAAATACGTTAAACATTGTTTACAAGGTAAATCAATCAAACGCGAAGGCCATAAACTACACTAAATACCTAGGAATTACTATTACTTCAGACTTAAACTGGAAAAAACACCTAGATAATGTCGTGGTAAAGGCGAACCAGAGATTACGTTTTATTGTCAGATCCCTTAAAAGATGCAGAAGAACTACTAAAGAGACTGCAAACACTATGCTTGTCTGTCCTTTTTTGGATTATTGCTGCCCAGTGTGGAATCATTATAAGGTGGGTTTGACGGTGGTCATCGAAGGAGTCCAAAAAGGGGAGCTCGTTGTTGTATTGTCACGATACAGGGGTGACAGCGTTACGGAAATGATACAGGATCTGGGATGGGAATCATTACAACAACGGCGTTTATCGCTGCGGCACGGGCTACTCCAATCGACAACACTCTCCTCCGAATGCGAAAACATATTGTTGACTCCCATTTACATAGATAGAAACGATCATCAGAATAAAATTCGAGAAATCAGAGCTCGAACGGAGAAATTCAGGTGTTCTTTCTTCCCGCGCGGTATTCGAGAATGGAATGGGAGATAAATAGTATAAAGGTGGTTCGATGAACCCTCTGCTAGGCACTTAAATGTGATTTGTAGAGTATCCCATGTAGATGTAGATACATTGCCTGAGAGAATGTAACGGATAGAAACCGTGTTGACTTCTTTTGAATTTAAAGCAACAACAGTGTCTAAAATTATCCCTTTTTTAGTTAATATTGTGACAATGACAGTGATGTAGATGTAGATATATTCTTAAACAATAAATTACAAGTCTTCAAAATGAAAGTCAGAACCTTGATATTACTGTTACATACAATTATGGATAAGGAGACAGTGGAAACGAGAAGAAGAAGAATAACGGTGAACGTAATTTTGCCACAATTCAGTATGTGATTTTTTGTTCATTATCATCTTCACTGTTTGCCAACTTTTACTATGTGAGTGACGGGTTGAACTGTTGCTTATACGGCGTTTGTATGATAGTTCAAGTCAGTAGCTTTGTATTTCTAAGTATACACTGTGAAAATACGGTAAACTCATTTTGGTACTCTTCGAAACTGCGGGCTGTTTGACACATTGGATTGCCCTCCTGGTTGATGCCATCATACCGAAGAAAAGCAAACTGCAGGTAGGATGAGGACAAGGATACTTCCGTTAATGCATTGTGCATTCCAGAAGGACGAGATCATCCAGGACTTGCCTTGAAAACATTCCCAAGACTAAAACGCCCCACCTCCATTCTAGAAACCTCGAAAAATTGTTGAAGGGTGTGTGCACTGACCATCTGTCCGATGGACCATAAAGAAGGTTTATGTGAAGAGGCTAGCTGTCGTCACTCAGTGGACGTGCAGTTGCGATACTGGCGTGCAATTCCAGTCTTCGACACCGACGAACAGCAGTCAGCATGGGTGCGTGAACTTGGCGTCTGCTACTGAGGCCCATAAGCGGCAACGTTCGCCAAACGGTCGTCGATGACATGCTGTTGGTAGCTTCTCGGTTCGTCAGGGCAGTCAGTTGCTAAACGGCTGAACGTGTATTCGGGCACATACATGTCCATAGCCGTGATTCACCTGTCATCTTTGGCCTCCGTGGTGCATCAGTTCCCCCAAGCGTCAGTATTTGATAGGTTTCTGTCATGTGCGGTAGACATTAACCACGACAAACTTAGCAGTTTGAGAAAGGCCTCTATTCTTGGAGCGAATGCCAATGATCATGCTCATTCGGGCGTCATCTAAATCGCCTCGTTTCCTCATTACAATGACTGTCCTCCCCACCCCCTCCCTCCTGCATGCTTTCAGTACCCTCCACTCTTAGTGTGCCACATGTAGTGGTCGTTGAACGTTGATGTTGAATGTATGCGGTTGTATTATTGTGATAGGGCTGTGTATCTGTACTTACTGTATGTAAACGGATTTATCTCATTTATTCACGTACCAGAGAACCTTATAAAGATTTTCAATAACTAAATATGAGTGTAACTGGACACATATTCTTAACTCGGCTCCCTCAGCACCAATCCCCCATCCTTTCTTTGTACAAATACCCCATCTCTCTACGTGAATCTCCTACTCCAGTCTGTCTGCATTCAATACTCCCAGCACCTCGGACCTTCTTTATTGTTATTGCGTACGAAATGTTGTTTGGAAATTGACAGTGGTTAAAACGAATGGGTAGTCCAGTTGGAACTATTGGCATATGAGGTATACTTCTAGCTGCTGAACTTTTCACTAGAAGCTTAAATTTCGCAGTTATAATCAGTGAATCGGCAGGATTACAAAGCTTCGGACGATTCAGAATCTCTAGAAGTATTCCCGTCATAGTCACAAATACAACAACCCTGTTTTCTGTAAAACCGACGGCGAGGATGACAACTGAAGATTTATCCTACGGTTTAAGTACCCTGCTATCGTAGTTGAAACAGAATCTGTCACTGGAAAGGGTGTGTCCAACGGCTCGTTAAAGCATCGTGTCAGTATAAATTGCGGCTGTTTGCTGATGATGCTGTGGTGTATTGGAGTGTGTCGTTTTTAACTGACTGTAATAGCATACAGAATGACTTAGACAAAATTTCTAGTTGGTGCGAAGAAGGGGAGCTAGCTCTCAATGTAGAAAAATGTAAGGTGAAGCGCCTGAGTAGGAAAAACAATCCCATAATATTCGAATAAAGCATTAGTAGTGAGCTTCTAGATGCAGTCGCGTCGTTCAAATATCTAGGCGTAACATTGCTGAGCGATATGAAATGGAATGAATATGTAAGGACAGTTGTGTGTAAGCGGAACCTTTGATTTACGAGGGCAGTTACTTTTACTGACCGGACAAGGGTACATACAAGAATCATAGAGCAGGAACAGCATTATTTATTTACTTCGTGGTCTGTATGATACACTAATCTAGTCATTCTATGTGGTCTGAACATCTGGACAAAGATTTTCTATCGTGTTGTTGATGTTGCCAACAACGCCGCTTGGATAGAAGATAAAATTTCACTCTTTATTACATAATATGGTGACTTCAGATTGTCTGCTGACATCAATAAATAGGGTATTTTTTTCCAATGGCATAAAATATCTCTCGAAATAATTAGCTTTAAAATGTAGGTATGCATTACTTACAATGCAGTTTTCCCGTTTCTTATTTCTGGCACGTAAAAATTTGGATTGTTTTTAAAGAATGAAGACACCATAATTGCATCAACTTTAGGGAGGTTTCCGCTGTCAGCCTTCACATAACCATCTTCAATTGTGGCATAAAAACTGTAAACGCATTTAGATCACGAAAAAACTGAACTTAAAGCTGCGAAATGGATGAAACGCGAACAATAATACAGCTCCGACTTCTAGTTGCCGCTCTGTAGGTGTTCTATGACGTCACCAGTACTTCAGCCAATAAGGGAGCGTTTTCGATCACGTGATCTAATCGTGAAATTTGATGATTTTTAAGCTTTAATTGCGTAAAAATAACAGATGTTTTGTAAGAATTATGAGCGAAAATGCTGTCTGAATGTTATAATCATTCAGAATAACAATAATTCGAAACATATTTTTAACGCAGGAAAATACCCTAATAGGGATCGCTGGAGGAAATACGACGTTCTTTTCATGAATTTCTATTGAGGAAATTTTGAGGGCCGGAATTTGAAGCTGAGTGTAGTACGATCTTTCTGCCGCCTACTTACATTTCCCGTAGTGATCACAAAGAAAAGATAAGAGAAACTAGGGCTCGTACGGAAGCATACAGGCATTCTTTTTTTCCTTGTTCTATTTAGGAGTGGAATAGGAAAGGAATTGCCTAGTAGTAATGCAGTGTACCCTCCGCCACGCACCTTACGGTGGATTGCGGAGTATGTGTGTAGATGTAGATGACTTCGAAATTTTTGGTAACAACGTTTCCCTTGTATTTGTTACGTTATGTATTTTTATGTTATACAGCAACACTTTGCTGTTGTGTTACAGATTACCTTTTCTAAGCAAAGATGAATGGATGCAAGACTCTTCATCTCTAACGACCCGCTTGAGTTCTTGACGGACAGTAGCTCTACTATTAGAGTGCATAATGACAGACACTTTGTGTTTTTTGTGTGAAAAATGTTTCGGTCCGATCTTTTCGCCGTTTATTCTTCTGAGAGTTAACACAGAAGACCAATACACATTGACGCTTCATCACATTGACCTCCATCATTACAGTTTCATATGCTGAAACGGTTATTTAATGAGATACTTCATTCGCCAAGTGTTTCAGTGGTTATCCCCATATCATAAGATGAACAGGCAGCTTTTACAGATATATTCGAAGTGACAAGTGTCATCGACAGCTTATTTACAATAGCAAGTGATGTGACTGCAACTGTCAAAATATTGCTAATTCGTCACACCATCTCTTGACAAAATTTAGCAAATAATTTTAAAATATTACTACAATTACAGATATGGTGTCATCTCTTTCGAATATATACAAAAGAACACATACCAACACATGTCAACAGCAGTAGATTTACGGGGTCAAGTCTAGTCTCCGATACCACCCGTCGGCTTTGACCAAGGACGTCACTTATGACGTCATTATTTCCGTTAACGTTTCTATTTATATTTTCGCTAATAAATCTGTTCCACAGATAATACTTACATGAGAATGTACGTGTATGTCACTATTTCGTGATTTTTTTAATAATAAAAGCCCCTTTTTAATATATGATTTCTTAAAAGTGTAAAATATGTAATATAGTGATTATTAAACGTATGGAATGTATTAGATTTTGTCCTTTGTTAATTGCGCGTAAATTGTTTTATGGCTATGTTACTTGTAGTTTGGTATTTTGTAGATGTAGTGTTACTGATTTTTAATGTTCATAATTGCTAAAATATCGATTTATACCTTTTTTTCGTTTAGTACTTTTATAATAATTTCTTTTCCGTTAGAAAAATTGAACTTTTCTTTTTAATTCCAATTACGATATGTCCGTTTGTATACTGTGAGTTTGATTTTTTGTAAACAATACATTTATTTATATATCATTGTTATTATCATAAAATGCGCATCTGTTCTCGTAAAATGTCGATTTCCTAAGAAAATATTTCAATTGTGCGCGATTGTCTAATGGGAAAGTCACATGATTGCCAACATAAACAACTTTCGTTGCCACGTCCGTAAGTAAAATTTAACTGATCTGGGCATCATTGTGAGCGGCATATATAAGTGAAACAAAAGTGCGAGGTTTTGGTACTGGTAACTAGGCCTAATTTTATAGGGCATATGTAGATATCGACACCTGCTAAATGCGTACATACATATACTTTAGTTCCCGATACCAGATATCCTATTTTTTTCAGATATATACCAATACATGTCAAGTCTAGACACCGCTGTTTACGATCTATATTTGAAATAAAAATAGACTTTACTTATACAGGTGAAGATTAGATAGTGTTATCCTATAAATACTGGTGAACTAAAAAATATTAAGGGCTGCTATCGGTACCTGGACTTGACCTATATAGCTCAATTCCGCATACCGATACCTAATAAGTATTGGTGAACCACAAAAATGAAGGGCTGGTATCGGTAACTAGACTTTACCTATACAGGTCACGTCTAGGTAGCGATACCTACCCTTCATATTTTTCTTTCACATATAGATATTGCGTATAGGTGGATATATGACAAAATATGAAGATCTGGTATCGCTATCTAGACTTGACCTATATAGGTCAAGTCTAGATAGCGATAACAGATCTTCATATTTTGTCATTTATCCACCTATACGCAATATATACATGTAAAAGAAAAATATGAAGGGTAGGTATCGCTATCTAGACTTGACCTATATACGTCAAGTCTAGTTAATGATACCAGTTCTTCATATTTTCTGGTTCACAATAAAGTATAAAGAACTGGTATCGGTAACTGGACTTGACCTATATAGGTCAAGTCTAGATAGCAATACCAAGTAATTTTATCTGAAATGTGTTTTTGCGTTTTATTTTGTTCCAATTTAATATGTTCCCACTCTAAACCCCCAATTTCCCGCGGTAGTACCGTTAAGGTTTATGAATATTAATATTAATTACAACGTGTTGTAATTTTGGGACTTTATTTTTTGAACATTTTTGTATGTTCCAATTTAGCATTTTTCCGGCCAAAACCTCCAATTTTCTCGCGATAGTCTCATTATGTTATTTACTTTTTATACCGCTCAGATAGTTATTCTCTAGTCACATTTCTATAACTGCGCTGCATATTTCATTTGTTATCTAATATTCGTTGTCGTTCTTTAACATTTATAATGGTACGTATCCTCACTTTCATTTAATTCGAGTCGTATACACAGTTGTATACTCCAACCACAGGCATACCTTATGTCTGGGACTTAACGAGAAACGTTAATTAATACATTCAATTGTTTATTATAATGCGATCCTTGTATCAAAAGTATCGTGACTGTAACGTCTCTGAACGAAGTATGACGTCATTGTTCAAAGCCGACGACTGGTATCGGACACCCGACTTTATCCGATTTACGAATTATTCACGTACTAACATCTCGGTTCTGTCAGTGCATTAAATTCAATGATGAGGTAGAAAATTTGTGACAGATCATACTCACTGTGGAAGAAGTATGTGAGCGCTGCGTTCTGACGCCGAAAATTACATATTGCATTCTGACGCGGAAAATCACGTATTCTCCTCACTGTTCATAAGGGACACAATGTTTTGTTTGTGTATCAAAGACGATGTTTTTCGCCAACGATTACGAGGTCAAAGATATTACACAATAGATTCATAGCAGACCACTGCCCAATAGTACATACGAGGCGTTATGCATAGCAGTTTCAACTGGTATCGGGAGACCTGATTGGTTGTTGGTAGGAGCCAATGACATGCTGCATATTTCGTAACCGGAGATTCGGGTGCTACGCGCCCTCACGTACTAAAACTTCTTGTTTAACCTATACCTAACCTAACTTTCACTTTAAAAAAAAAAAAAAAAAAAAGTGATCTGTAGCGTAGACTTAAGAAGGTTAGGTATAGGTTAAACAAGAAGTTTTCTTTTAGTACGTGAGGACGCTGACTGCTACAGGGCCACTGTGGTAGTATCGATAAGGAGTACAGTAATGACAACAAATACTTGTTTTACAATTTTGCATTTTTGTGTTACGACATGTTAAGCCATTACATAAACTCTGCTAACGCTTGAAAATGGTAAACTAACCGAAGCCGGTAGCACTGAGATAAAAAAATAAACAGCTATGGTCAATATGTCGTTTTGCAATTCTGTCAAAGCTGTTAAGCCCCACCTGCTCCCTTTTTCATACAGTCTCACACCGACCGGCACTGTACGCACTTATCACAATCTCTTGCAGTCGGATTACTTTTCTGTTTATCGGCCTGTTATTTAAATACGTCCTGCGTTCCGAATGTTCAGTAACTTCAATATATTTTATATGACATGTATAAATTTTCATATTCTCTTGCCCAATATTCAGTATCAACTAAAGTCTCCCTGCAAAAACATCCGAAGTGTTCCAACAAAAATATCTACACTGTAATATGTTCCATGAAACGTTACACCCTCTTGAAAAAGGTTTCAGCATCTTATAGTTCTAAGACCGTGACATTGATCGTTTCTTAACAAAATGTTAGAGTTTGCGTCGCAATTTATTCTGAAATGTAACCATGAATGGGAAGACGATGGTCACTGTTAACATGATATTCGAGCAGTGGGACACCAGAAGTAATGCTTTCAGTATGGGTTTCCTGAATGTTGTCTTTTTTTCAATAGACCTTCGTTCTTGTTCAACTTGCCCAACTTATAAGTTCGATAAAAGGGAAAAACAAAGGGAACAACAGCGTCCACCAATTTCTTCAATTTTAATCTAGTTCAATAGCCAAACGAAGGCTGCTTATGGTACCACATACGATCTCGACTTTAAAATAGGTGTCAAATCTGATCTTGATATTGCATTCAGTCATGTTCTCTGGCATCACTTTGGCAGGGAAATTCCTGAAATGAAGCTATTTTCTCTTTACCACTTTGGCTCAAATGACACCCTCGAATGAGATATTAGATTGTTAACGTAATATACGGTGAGTCATAAAGAGTAACTAATCAGACCAGATGTGCCGATTGTATGGAAAATGACATAGAGCATTAAAAAACGTAATGTAAAACTGATTTATACAAGCTCTTTAGTGGTTTGTAGTGATTGCTACGATTTCATTCCTCCTTATAACGAAATCAATCCAACGTAATTCCTTTACCACGCGTCAGTATATTTTCTCAAATTTAGAGACACAAACGATAATAAAGTACGATTTACTCTTGTTTGTAATGTTGATTCTTAATGTTAGCCAAGTGCGGGTCAACTGCACGCCGCTAGAGCCAAAACGGCGGGGGGTTGACTCAGAGATGTTCGCGCTATTATCCCAGATCGTGGGAGAATACTAGCGGACAATGAGCAGACAGATGAACGAGGACATTGTTGTCTGTGAGTAGCTTACAAAATTTTATGGAATAATGTGGTACGGAATAAAGCTAAATACATTTTGAAACTCTTCGGAAGCGGACCAAAATGGCTCAATGTACGTTGTTCACGAGGTAAATTTTTGATGTAAAGTAATGGAACTTAAGCATTAGATAAAGTTTCAGGATTGCAGGCGGATGACATCACGACTATCGATCATTCAGCCATCCTCTTGAAGATATTCACTGTTAACTAATCGACGAAGTTGCTGAACGGTTATCAAAAGAAACATTGCGGAACTTCATCGAATATTCAGTAAGCCGGGACTTAAGTAAGTAACTACACAGTGAATCTGTAAACACTGAAAGACAACCAAGTATTATACCTTGAAATCTTCACATGATAGAAAAACTCTCTAAGTTTATTTCATGTAATTTTTGTTGTTGTGTGCTCCTATATAATGATGCAACAGTTAAATGAAAATAATGTATTCAATCACGATGTCGAAAGTTCAGCGTGTTCTTTCTTCTTTGACTTGTTAAATTTGAATCCGTGATCCGTGTTCAGCGGGAATATCCTCGTCCTGTCTCATAAAAAAAAATTAAAAAAAAATATTAGACCGTGGGGTCAGCAGTTGAAAGTAATTGGCAGTTTTTTGGATCACGAAAGTTATGGTAGGCATTCGGGAAGTACCTAAACTGTAGTCATATTCCTCACTACAACGTCAGAATATGGGCAGCTTAAAATACATTGCCTACATTGAGTAGCTACGTAACTTCTGTAAGTACAGCTTCTTAGAACACATTCCCTGCGAACAACATGTAGCTTATGTGAACAGTGTTGTTTTGTTCATGTTTAGTGAGATATTTTAGAAGTGTCCGGCATAGAGCCTTAGATCGTGCTACTTTGAGCTTGCATTCCGCTATTGTTTGCATCTATATGTGGATTAGACACAAAAATCTCGCGTTTTCTTTACTTATTGCTGCTTTTCATTGCTGTCCGAATAAAGAAAAAAGCGCAAGGAACATATATATTCCTGTGATAAAAATCGCGTACTACGTTTAATTCTGCCGAAAATGGTCATTTAAATAAGTTTTAAGCGATCTTGGCATGTATCTGAATACTGACTGTCATTATGCGAGGTTTGTTTGACGTCTTGCAATAAGTGTGTTGTCTGCTGTCACAAATACACCACATCAGATTTTTGTACTCACATTGCTGAATGTACTTCTATTACGTTATTGAGAAAATGTCAGAATGTATTACAAACGCTAAAACGAAAAAGAATATTAGTCAACGGGATCTTAAGTTTACGTTCGTAGAGGTACACGGTGCCGAAGTTGGCAACAACCGTTGAGTGCTATTTGAAAACCTAGTCGTGTAGAATAAGGGGAATAATCCTTTGTGTTGACCATGAAATAAATAAATAATTCTGTTCCTTCTCTAAAGTTGACAGGTTTTTGTATGTAACAGTACCATTTTCCTGTTAGTAATTTAATAATCCTTGTAAAGCAAACATTTCGTTGCCAACATTAGCACACTTCGCCGCCGCGACCGTAAGAAAAATTTACCCAGTATTCTGTGTCAGCTACGTTATAATAGTCTCTTATTGATAAGCGTCAATATTGTTATTTATTAATAAGATATTAAATTGAGGGGTATTTTGCAATAAAACATCAGATACTATTCTTTCGAAATGCATACTAAAAGCTAAAACGCTAAAACTTCAAAATACTACAACAAATAGCATTTAACGGTAGTTGCCAGTATCGGTACAGAACGCTGCCCCAGCCATAACTAAACTTTTTGCCCAGTATATTTATATTTTCAGTTTTAGTGTTTGTAATACTTTATCGCAATAACTTAGTAGATGTATCTTCAACAATTTGTGCAATGTCAGTACAAAACGTTTTGATGTGGCGTATTTCTCAATATACTATATAAGACACATATAATGTGCTCTAAAAACTGTATGTTCTGGGATGTTTTGATGTGTTATAATATTTTGCGGATGTTAACTCCCTACAGGCAGCTTCTCTGTTAAGAGGTAGTACTTTCAAAAGAGCTAAACGAAAACTTAAGTTCGATTATCACAGATGATTTTTACCATTAAATATTGTTTCAAGTCATAATCATAAATATTTACTTACAATACATAACTGTGCGCTCGGTCCGGATTCCCAGTTTTTGCACCGACAGTTAATGATTCATTTTTTCTTCTCTCAGAATCTCTCGGGAAACTAAACATTCTGTAGCCACCTCTGGAATTATATGAGCAGTTTATGGCAACACAACCACCCACAATGTCGTGCTAAAGTGCCGTGACGCAAATCCTGTAGCACCGCAGTATGTTTAACTTACGAGCACCCTGAAGGTGAATTTTTTGCGTATCCTCATTCATGACCAAATTATAAGCCTTTATTTATTTGCGGAGCAAAATGTGACGTCAAACAACGACCTAGAAATACTGCCAATTGTATGCAATGCCACAAATTCAAGATGAAGGTGTAGTTTTCCAAGAAGCGGTACTCCGAGACATTAAGCCAGAATTCTTCGCAAGTTTCTGGATACATTAATTTTCCCAACAATGGACAGGAAGGGGTTGATTTAAGGCTTGGCCACCACGATTCCAGCAGTTGACGCCCCTGGACTTTTTCATATGGGGTTATGGAAGCATTATGTCTACAATGTTCATGTATCATATTGTAGAGCCAGTCAAAACGGCCGCCACTCCCTCTCGGTTCCCGCAGCACTCGCGCCTCGCTCTCGACGGCTGACGGCGGGTAAAGGGTTGGTAGAGGGGGAGCGATGACGTCACACTCGCGAGAGCGAGTCGTTTCGGGCAGGACGAGTCACGATACTCCCGGGTTCACGTCGCGCCCGCCGGGACGAGCTGAGCTCGGCTGAGCCGCCTCAGCATAGTCGGCGCACGCCGCCGGCTGCGTGTTCACGCAACGCGCCGAACGTACCCGAGACGAAAAAAGGGGGAAAACACACTTTTTCGATTTTCACGTTGTAAAAATTGTTGATGGTATACACGACCACGCTAAATCGTTTTATGAAATCAGTTTTTCCTTACTAGCTTTGCCTTGCCTGTGAAAAAATAAAAAGGCTAATCTTCATTCCGCACGAGTTTTTAGTTCCGTAACGCTCCTCACTTGATTTTGATGAAAGTATGCGGTTAAAAATCTGAATTTTGGACACATTATAGTAAAACATCTTAGCTTTCGAATAAAACATTCACCTTTTCGTAATTTCTAACAGTCGTTTTCAAATGACGCTATTTGTCAAGTATATGCATTTGATTTTCAAATCGTGTATTGAAAAAGTTAGATAGCGGGCAGGTTACTATTCTATCATTTTTAGACCACATATTACAGCGAGTGAAATGGAGCTGAAAGAACAAAAAAGTTTTTGAAATGGTAGTCGCACTGATATCTGCCTCCTTTCACAAGTAATTGCGAGTTATCTGAGCGCCCTCGGGCCGCGATCACAAGTCTACGAACTCAGCCTGTGTTGAGAGTAGCGTGAAGCACTGCAGTGCCCAAAAATCTGAATTGCTGGCTACGTTTGTCGGTCTCTCGTGATGTGTTAAACATCCGTAATCAAAGAACAATAATGAACTAATTTTTACTGGATGGCAACCGATTACAATGGACAACTATCTTCTACGGTTTTACAGCAGATCATACTTGACTTTGAGAGGCATACCTCTGGATTTTTCCACATAATACAATTCATGGTATATATATTTCGTGTTTGGAACTAGAAGAGAAGAACAAAGTAATGTAAACTGCGACTTTCCTCGTAATGGGCTGAAATAAAATTTTCTGACATTACAGTTAACGCCGCGGTGGAGTAGCCGAGCGGTCTAAAGCACCTCGCTGCGGAGCGCGCGGTTGCTCGCCGTGGAGGTTCGAGTCCTCCCTGGGGCAAGGGTGTGTGTGTGTGCGTGTTTGTCCTTAGGTTAGTTTACCTAGGTTTAAGTAGTTTGTAAGCTACGGACTGATGACCATGCAGTTTGGTCCGATAGATTTACAAACATTTGATCATTTTTCACAAATTGTTTCACCTTGTGGTACATTTTTCGAGAGTTACAAAAGCGAAAATTAAGAAAAAGCTAAATAGTGTAATCGTAGGTGTAGATGCATCAATAAATGTAAGTATATTTTTGGGCTTCTTCCGTTTATCATCCTCAACTAGAAAGTCATTGTGTAGAATTTCAGAAATTTTATTTCAGTCCATCAACAGCAAATTCGCAGTTTACATTGTTTCTTCTCTTGTAGTTCGAAACACGAAATATGTATTCCATCAATTGTGGACAACAAACTACTTTTATACAACTTAAGTGAAGTATTACCTTACATAAAACCAGAGCAGATCATTGTCCATTGTAATCGGTCGCACCCAAGAAAAATTAGGATATAGCTATTTTCTGGTTATGGATTATTAACACATCACGATGGACCAACATACGTAGTCAGCAAATAATTTTTTCGGCACTGCAGTGCTTTACGCCACGCTCAACACACGCCGAGTTCGTAGACTTGCGGTCGCGGCATGATTCCGCTCGATAACACGCAATTACTTGTGAAAGGAGGTGCGACTACCATTTCAAAAACTTTTCTGTTCTTTTAGCTCCATTTCACTCGCTGTAATGTATGGTCTAAAATGCATAGAACAGTAAGCTGCCCGCTATCGAAGTTTTTAAATACACTATTTGTAAATTAAGTGCGCATACCTGACAAAAAGCATTATTTGAAAACGATTGTTACGAATTTCGAAAAGGTGAATGTTTTATTGGAAAGCTAAGATGTTGTACTACCCTGTGTCCAAAAACCAGACTTTTTAACCGAATACCTTCATCAAAATCGAGTGAGGAGCTTTACGAAACTAAAAACTCGTGCGGAATGAAAAGTAGACTTTTTATTTTTTCACAGGCAAGGCAAAGCTTCTAAGGAAAAAATAGTTGATAAAATGATGCGACGTGGTCTTATACACCGTCAAAATTTTTACAACTTGAAAATCGAAAAAGTTTTTTTTTCCCCTCTTTTCCGTCTTGGCCCGACCGGCAGTGTGAACGTACCCTCCTAGACGTGTGCCGGACGGGCGCAATAATTAACGGCGTCGTGAGGAGGGCTGGCCGTGCGCATGCGCACTGCTATCGGCTGTTCCACATGCCAGCCGAGAGTACCGAGTCTTCTCGCTCCCGAGACTGTATTATCGGCACGGCCGGTTCTCGGGTGCGGCGGTCTCGCTAGCCACTCTCGTTGGCGGGAACGGGCGGGAGCCAGGCCGCGTTTGATGGCCTCTATCATATTGACTATTAAAAGGAGAGAATCAAAGACACTATAGACTCCATTACACCTGATGTCCTTGAACATATGTGAAATGAATTAGAATATTCTCTAGATGTGTGCTCAGCGACATAGGAAACCACACTGAACTGCACTGAACGGGTATGGAAACTTGCAGAATTTTTCTTCAAATTTCAAACGTTTGTAAAATCTATGGGACTCAACTACTCTGTACATCAGTCCCTAGGCTTACAAACTACTTTACCTCATTCTGAGGACAACAAATAGACCTATGCCCGGGGAAGGACTAGAAGACCAGACGGTGAGCAGCTAGGCTTTTGGAACGCTCGCCTCTCCACCGCGGCAATTTTTCGTAATTTGGTGACTGCTTCACATTTCATTTTGTTTCGTTTCCATTCTGTTACCGGTTAGAACTGCACCATCGCTTTACGGACACACTGTATGAGATAATAACTATGATGCTTACAGTATAGCACAAATTAAGGTTAAATGAGAATATAGATACTACACTCCGGATAAGCACACGAAAATAAGTCACTTATGCGCAAACGTACCCGATACTGTGGCAAAACTGTTCAATAAATGGATTGATTTGCATTCAGAATAATCAGTAAATTCCTGTACATATGTTGCAGAGATGGTGGCAATGTGAATCCAAATGACGACTTCAAAATTAATTTGTCGGTGAAAACATTGTGCCGAACAGTATACACGCAGCAAATAACGTAATATAGCTAAAAATATGTTTACTGAGCTTGTCTGTAATGAAACCCAAAGTAATACGTTGAAACTGCTTCTCCACAACAGTCTATACACTAACAAAAGTGAAAACTCGTAGTTTAAGTATTACTCAACGGATGATTTTGCTTCCGATTATTGGTAAAGCACCTCACACAAATGTAAGTTACGTAGTTAAGGAGAAGCAAACTTTTTGGGGCCACATTTACGATCCGTTTGACATGAAAGGGATCATATGACGTTTCGGAGACTTTGGGGAAATAGTGAAGCGGTATAATTTTCGTAACGAGACATACTTCCTCACTATTCTTACTCTTCGCCCGTTTTTGTTAATGATGACGGTAATAGCTGCATCTTCATTAGCAACGAGTACGCGGTCTCGGCAACAAATAATGATAGTGCACGTCATTGATGTCCGCAAGAATAGACCCCACATAAGTATATATTTAACGTCTTGTAATAAATAGCTTTCCATTAGAAGAAAAAGCACATAAAAATGTGTGCCATCATTCATCACAGAAGCTAAGGTTGGAGTTGCTGGAAGAGTACAAACTGAAATAATTTGAAGAATTCGTGGACTTTTTGTTTATATTAGCAGAGCTATGAGAAAGCGCAGCCGAACTATGTTTGATATTTACGGTGCTTCATGGGTGCAACCGATATTCCTGTTCTTTGTCAGGTTTTAAATATCGATAAAGCATAACAAACCTCTTCAAAAAAACGCTCAACTGTTTGTAAACCAAAGAGATAAAACTGCTTAGGTCATTGGTCCCCAGACTTACAAATTTATTAAGCTTATTTGAATCAACGTATACTAAGAACAAGATACACCCATGGCCGAGGGAGGACTCGAACCTCCGCCAGGAGTGATCGCGCCATCCGTAACACGACGCCCAAGACCACGCGACTGTTTCCGCGCGGCAAACCGTCACTTCTGTAGGGCTCAAGAAACTGAAACAGACACGTAATTCTTGGTAAATACTTGCTTGTCATATTGCAAGTCGCACCATGTTATTGTAACACCTAAATGGGAGAACGGATATCGCATAACTAGCTTAATACCCGCTGCTTCACACGTGTAGTCTGGATGGTGGGAATTGGTTGTTTCTACTTCTAAATATAAATTTTCATAGATTTAACTTCAAAAATGCTTTCCAAATCAAGTATTTTGATACAACTTACCACCCCCTATTGCACCATTGATGGCAGAATTCAAAACACCCCGAAACATTTAAAAAAAATTCTAACCATGGTTCCAAATCCAAATTTTCGCATCAAAATAGTCTTAGTAGCACCCTTAAAAGTGTTCCCTTATTTCCCCAGCTTAATGGTTAAATTTCCAAAAATATCGAAATACGTATTTTTAAAATTTCAAAATCCGAAGTTTTGTATTTCTTGCTTCAAAATTGAATTAATAGTAACGTATTTTAAAAAATCCGTTCATCCCCTATTTGACCCCATTAGGGATGAGAATGTAGAAAAATCGCTGATGCCTACAGTGTAAGATAAACAACGTCTACAAACTTCAAGTTTGTATCGTGTGTAGATTCACTTTTCAGCTCCGTTTTCTGTCTTTTAGAAACGGATCGAGAAGGCGAAATTTGTTTCTTACGCTTTGGCATCTTTCTTGGTAATTTTACTTTTCAAACTGCAATATGCAGTTATTTTTCTTTATTCGTACGCTTGTTGCAGAAAAACAACTGAAGAATGTGCATCACGTTTCGCTCTGTATAACCTCTTTGCTATTTTAGTGTCAAAAGTCATCGCTGGTCTTCAGACCGAATTTTATATAAGCTGACGACTTTCAACCACTATATCTTCCACCCTCTTATAACTATCGACACGAAACTGCTATGGTGTACAACGTTCGTCTCCATTGTGTAGTTTTTGCTGGAGAGAAAAGTATTGATACCCAGACGTAGAATTTTATATAAGTCCGTAACTTTCAACTCCCATATCTTCCATCTCCTTATCGTTATCAACCCTCTACCACCATAGTGCACAATGTGAGACTGATACCTACCACCTCATACAAACACTATTCGTTTGCGATGTGTAGTTTTGGCTGCAGAGTCAAATATAGGCACAAACACGTCACTTTATATATAAATATATATTAAGATAACATTAAGATATCGAGTCGCCTGACTGGTAACCGCCTCTTCTGTCTCTGTCCCATTCTTGTTTAACTATACCTGTAAGAGTCTAAATGCCTATATACACAAATTAAGTATTTGTTCTTCTTAAATTGTAATATTATGAGTAATAACCTTGTAAAAGTGACCCACGGACAAAAGCATCTACTGTTATAACTACAAAATTGTGTTGGCGGTCTTAGCTCTTATTAATGCGAGTAATGTTAACAGCTGTTTCCAAGTTCGCTGAAGGGATCCGAGAAGGAAACCATGAGACTGGAAGCCAAGTAAACAGCCTTTGTCTTCAGCTACAAAACTCTCACGAAGCAGTTTGTAGATTTCCATCGGCAAACATTCTGTCTTTTACGTTTTGTGAGAAACAGGAAAATACTGGATACGTTTGTAAACGCCTTTGACACGTCCAATTCATTTTTCTGTTTTCTGGTCGCTACACCACTCGCCGCGTCGAGGTAAGCCGGACCACCTTTGCAGTCAAGAGAATGTTCTGACAAGTGTGAGCACTTAGTCAGCTTCGTGTCCACAAAATTCCAGTGATGGAGGTAATCATTTGAGATGCCTCACCTGTGTGATTGGTTTGCTTCTGATATCCCTAATGCACGTGACTTACAGAGCGAATCTTTAAAGTCACTCATCTGTTGGGAAGTGTAGATGTAGAACCTTTGGTGATGCATGTAAGCCGCGCGGAAGTGACCGAGCGATCTGGAGCGCTACGTTGCGGATCGCGCGGACTCCCGCGTCGGAGGTTCGAAACCTCCCTCGAGCATGGATGTTTGTTGTCTTTAGTATAAGCTAGTTCAAAGTAGTTTGTAAGTTTAGGGACTGATGACCCCTCAGTTAAGTTTCATAAGCTTAACAAACATCTGAACATTTTTTGTATGCATGTAATATGTAGCAGAGTACAATCTATTTTCCTTAAATGTGCTTACAGATTACGGCACAGACATTTGTAGATTAAGATACGCCATCAATATACGAACGTAGGTTTCCGCGGTCATTATTGTTAACGTTAAAATTCTTCTGAGCTATTTGCCGCGTCATGATAATAAAATCTTTCCAACGTTTCGGATCCGTTGCAGGATCCTTCCTCAGGGAAGGTCGTAGATGGTACTCTTCCGATAGTATTCCCTGAGGAAGGATCCTGCAACGAATCCGTAACACTGGAAAGATTTTATTATCATGACGCGGCAAATAGCTCACAAGGATTTTAACGTTATATGCCATCTAATTTTTCGGTTAAAACGAAGTTTAAGTGAACTGGGCTGCTGCTTGATGTGTTGAAGTTGGCAGCGGTGCGATGAGTGACGGAATGTGGAGCCATCCCAATCAGCAGTGGCGCCCAGGCAGCCAATAGGATTGCGTCTTTCAAGGCCATACGTCAAATTGGCATATATTTTAAAAGTTCTTTCGAGATTTATGTGCGGCAGTGTCCCTTTTATTCACTTAAGGGAGTTACTTAAAATATTTTTTTAACAACGGAATTTAAGCAATTTTTTTTCTTTTGTAATGTGTATTTATATGGTATGTAGGAGAAATTTCTCGTATTCGCGCCATTAAAATTGCTGCGAGATTGCGAATCAGAAAAGTACATCGAGAACCAGTCACTACATGGGTGTAACAGTTTTACGTAATGTAAACTGACCGCATTATCGAGCAATAATATTATTCATTGCTAATTGAAAGAGGCTTTTCAGTCAATGTGTTGTCTTTAGTATAAATTAGTTTATAAGTGGTTTGTATGTTTAGGGACTGATGACTCCGCACTTATGTCCCATAAGCTTAACAAACATCTGAACATTTTGCAGACAACTTTGCTTGTGATTATTATTGTCTGGGGTAAATTATACTGAAGAACTATTTTAGTCAGAAACAGTGCTTAAAATATTGTAGCAAAATAAATTTAGACAGTAGATGGTACTCTTACGATAGTATGAAAATTTTCGGGGAGTTTAGTCCGGAATGAGTTAAAGCATTAATTGGAAAGTATCGTGTTAAAATGAATTTATATGCAAGTGAGAAAAGGATTTGTAAACTTACTGTCACGCGAAGCCAAGTATGATGTATCCTGTCATACCAAGAATGTGTAAACTGTCGTACTTCACATTCGTGACCTAGCTTGTTATCTAAATAATATGACAACCCTGTGCACCTATGTTACAGTTAGTACAACTAAGTCCAAAATATGTGTCACGTGGCCGTGGTGGGATTTTAAATAACGGTGTGTATACCAAATGGTAAGACGTCTCCCACAGGTTTACCATTTCAACAACAAAATTAATATCAGTTGAACAGCAACGCAAGCTATTTACCATTCAGATAGTTTTAAATTTGAAGATTTCTCACAGTACAAAATTTACCAGTATCAAAGAAAATTTGGGCATAGATAGCCCTGCATTTGTCACGTTCGGGTAGTTGATATAGATATTAAGAAAATATAACAACTAATTAATAATGCACTGATTTTAGCCAAACAAATATTTTTATCATACGCCCTACCGTTTTAGCAAAATTTCTGTCTCAATAAAATGGCGTAAAATTCACAACTTGAGAATAATATATTAAGAATATACTCAAGGAAAAACATTGATGCTGATATTTTCTACACTATTCATCTGAAAAAATAAAACTGTGCTCCAACAAACTAATGTGTCTGTAAATTTATGGAAAAACAGAAAACTGTACAGTACTACTACAATTAACTGGCTCTAATATCTCCCTATAGCGAAACAGTTCTGATTACTTATTTTTTATAACTGAACCAAACATATTTAACTGACTTAGTTTTCAAATGAAAATACGTTATTGAATACTACAGTAGGAGTCAAAAGTAAAATTCTGTAATTTACTGCTCCATATGAAGAAATCATGAATTTGCGTAAACTGCACTTTGGTAAAGTTTCCTTTTAATAAAGTCAAGGATACTTTGATATATGCATGTCAGGCTGGGACCCTGTTCAGGTGAATGATGCGAAAAAAAACACGGTTAACACTAATTAGAATTCATCTAATTATTCATATTGATAGATTCTACTGCCGGTTCTTGGTGAAACATTTCAAATTAAATAACTGAATATTTATTATTGCCTTGTTTCACAAAACTTTATTTTTACGACCTAGGTTTCGGGTTATGAGCCCATTTACAAGTACTTTACTGATTCCAAAGTTGTTACACCAGTGAAGACAAACCATTATTATGATACTAGACCTGTAGTATCATAATGGTTTGTCTTAACTGGTGTAACAAATTTGGAATCAGTAAAGTACTTGAAAATGGGCTCATAACCTAAAACCTATGTCGTAAAAGTAAAGTTTGTGAAACAAGGCAATAACTAGTGTTCAGTTATTTAATCATATAATTATTATTCAGAAAATAAATAAAATACTGTACTAGAGTCGAATGGCCGCATGATTACACAACATAAGGTATAAATATTTCCGAACGCGACTCTTTCTGTGTGGCACTGTTTCAGCTTCTTGGCATCGGTTTATAACTTCCAATGCGCCCAAAAGTATACCGTCACGATGGAATAATTGCCACCACGCTATCCGAGGCTAGCTTTAATGCTGTTGTGGTACATAGCCTCACTGTTGTAGTGCACGTTGCTAGACCGCTTCTCAAGATTTCTGTTGTGTACGGTCGCCAACTCCAACTCCACTCTTCGCCACGCTGACTGCTAAAATATACAGTAAATCATATTCAGAATAACAAACGTTATCGTGATACAAATTCATCATTCATCTTACAAGGTAAAGATTTCCAATCTGAAGCACTACCCGCTATCGACTTTGAACCAAAAGCCGTTTATGAAATTGTCAGCAAATGTTACAGCCTTACTCCTTCCAATTGTGTGCCTAAGTTGTACATCGTAGAATCTCATCTGTGTACAGGCGGTTGGTCGAAGCAGCATCTGCATTCAGATCACGTTTGCGTCGTTGAAAGTATCCCCTCGTATTTCGGCAACCGTGGCACGTAACTAACGAAACGCCCCCACGTATGATATCACTACACTTCCTTATGAGCGGTGCATTCGTGTGTTCTATTACGTCACCAAGGTTGAAGTGAGCCGGCAACGCTTGTACGTCATGAAAACATCCTCTAACGAACAGCTCATACTCAAGAGCAACTGTGTTTCTAGACTGCGTAGTGCTAAGAAGTCCAGTGGGGCTAAAACAAAGTAGTTTTACCGGAGGTTCATGTTTCGCGGTATTTCTTTAGCTACCTCAGATATCCTGCAGTTCCGCAAAGAAATTTTTAATACATATAGAACGCTAGAATTTGTACAAGGTAACCGGTTTCCGGAGTTAAATACCTTTAGCCGCGGAGGAGTTGCCGAGCGGTTTAAAGCGTCTCGCTGCGGAGCGCGCGGTTGCTCGCCGTGGAGGTTCGAGTCCTCCCTGTGGCATGGGTATGTGTGTTTGTCCTTAGGTTAGTTTACCTAGGTTTCAGTAGTTTGTAAGCTACGGACTGATGACCACGCAGTTTGGTGCGATAGATTTACAGACATTTGAACATTTGAACACATGATAATTGAGTAACAATCTGTATCGCAATCATTGTGAGGAAATTATTATTCCGTAACCATTTGGAACGTGGCCTCTACGCACTGAGGCCTATGGGTGTGTGTCCCATTAAAACTACGATACCGTTTATCCCGCAGAAACTGGACGGAGAAACTTCAGGATTGGATTTGTAATGAATGGCGACGGTTTCTGTTCACAGATGAGTCACGATTTTGTCTTTAGCCGAACAATTGTCATACTCTTATGTGGAGAACACGTTGTAAAATCCTATTTATGTGCACGAAACATCACCATATCATGGTGATGGAAGAATGACGTTGGCAGGAATCAGTATTAGTGGACGTACGGCCTCCATGTCGTTCAGAATGGCGCCTAGGTTGGTCGGATGTAGAGAGACGAAATCTTTCGAGCTTTTGTTGTTCCCTGCGCTGGAGCCAAAGGGTTTCCTTCTGGTGGACGATAGCGCTCGTCCCCACGGAGCTGCACTGGCGGTCAACATGCTTGAAGCTGAGGGAATAGAACGAATGGAGTGGCCAGCTTCTTCACCGGACATAAACCCGATTGTGTCTCGGATGCACTTGGTAGAAGGAGAGCAGCCAGACCAGTACCTCCCACAATGGCTGCGGAGCTGGATATTGCAATTATGAAAGAATGGCCAAATATCCCTCAAGAGCTGATTGATAACCTCATACTGCCCATGCCACGCAGGTGGCATTTGTACTGGCCGTCCGAGGTGGTCATACACTATATCAGAGAGCAATGAGAATTATTTTTTCACTATTATAGTAGCCCCGTGGTGCCTCGCTCTAAGTAAACCTCAAGTAAAGAGTTGAAACTAGCTTACTGTATCACAAATTACAATTGTAAACAATATATGAATAAAATACGTAACCTTAAAAACTATCTTGGAAACTGTGAACACGTCTCTACTACTGGGGAAATGCTCATAGCTCATAACGTACGCATTTTTTCGTCCTTGTTCACTTCTTTTGTTCAGTTCTATCTCGGTCGAAAATACGGAAAGCAAAGAGACTGCAATAGAAGACATTTGTTCCACTGTGGTGATAGTGCCACTAGATATTGCCGGACATGGATTCCTTATAAAAATATCACGTACTCGCTCCCCTCAACGAGTATATATTCTCAACCATCTTTTGCATAGAAGATGGAGAACGTCTGGGCATTACATGATGAGGAACTTTAATTTACTTCGTAAGCACTTTCGCTCTGCAATCAGTAGTAAACGGCTATTGGTACTTTGTTTCAGAGCTGATGATATTCGTCCCAATATCTCCCGTTAAAGTGAAGCACAATACAGGATAATAAATATGAATGTCTACTGACACACACACACACACACACACACACACACACACACACAAGCTCTCATCTAGAATGATGAGTTCCGGCGGCTAAAGATACCATTTCAGAAGTGGATGACGGCGAACGAGTGGGTGCATTCTCAACCATAGTAATTTCCTCACGAAGTAATCACGTCCTTCAGAAGCGCTGGAACGTGTGCATTAGTGTCATGAGAACGATGATGTAATGCACCGTGTTTTTCTATCTGCAGCTGACAGGGTGTTCTCCTGCCGAAATATCGGCGCTAGTCGATTCTGTTCCCCGGCTGTCTACCCTTTAGCTGTTGGAATACTTCTAAACCTGTTGAACGTAACGAACTGTCTACCGAGCACAGGTTTATATGATGATTCTAGGAATGCTCTATACCGATTTCGTATGGATCCCGAACGTGTCGTGAGGACGGAATTAGTAATTGTAGAAATGACGTGTGTATTTGTACAATGATTGTTCCGGTGCTCTTTACGTGATTCTAACAGGGAAAAAATCCTATTACTGGTGGAATGGGGCGGATGAAGACGTAAAAACACTGATCACGAGTAAATTATAGATACACGAGAATGTTGAGAAGCAGAGAGAATGAAACGTATCAAAACTGGAGAACCGGTAGAAGCCGAAATGTTTCTCGTAATTTCTTGCATTAATTGCCAAAATGGATTATGCTGAAATCGTTTATTTCAAATCAAGTTTCAGCAGAACAAGTTGTCATCTTCAGATTATCTCACTTCATTAAAATAGGTGTCGGTGACGTCCCTGAAATAGTACCGTGTTCAAGTTATAAAATATCTCACCATACTGGATGGTCACAATATTTAAAAAAAAACTACTGAAAGAAAAACTTTATCAATGTTAAATTCACGAGCACAATTGGTCCCGTTCTTGTACATATTACTACAACTACGATTGAAGAAGACTGCGCCGGCCGCGGTGGCCGAGGGGACTGAGGCGCTCCAGTCACGGTCTGCACGGCCACTACGGTCGGGGGTTCGAATTCCCCCCTCGGGCATGGATATTTGTGCCGTCTTAGTATTAGTTAGTTCATAAGTAGTTTGTAAGTTTAGAGACTGATGACCCCGTAGTTAAGTCCCATAAGCTCCACAAACATTTGAACATTTGAAGGAGACCGGTCATATAATAATAATGTAATTTTAATAATGTACTTGGTGTTTCTCGTACCTCAGAATCTTAACAATGCACTTGAAATGAAGCAAGGCGGACATAGGAGTCCGTCTAGAATAGGCAAAGCTGGGTAACTCACGAAGACGTTTCTGCATCTGGAAACACGTAGAAAATTATTGACTTTTGGGAAACTGGAGAAAAGAATAAAATATTTGGGACGTGATATTACAGAAGGCTGGGAAAAAATTACGTAGCTTGAATCGACAAGAGAAGATCTATGTGGGGGGAGGATTACAGGACGTGTTAGACTCCAGGAAACGGTAGTATGTTCTACCATGAAAATCGTTAATTCCTTCTAACCTCCATTCAAGACCTGTAATGTTTCCCACAGAGCCTTGGAATTAAAGTGGTTACGAAACGTCGCAGAGGTTGTATTTTCAACGAATCACCCGACAAACTGAACTACAGCGTGCACCCGGACAGACATTCTTCAGGCAAGTTTGGAATGTGATGCCTGTTACATGACTGAAACTAAATAGTTTATCAAAACATTTCTAGCGTAGTTATTAACGACTCAGTTCTTAATAAGTGAGATATTGTTCAGAAAATTGTATACGAAAATTGCCAGTATAAGACAGTAATGCACTGTTGTTGAAATCATTCTCTAAAGATATGATATGTGTTCCATGACGTTTTTAATTCTTTCATTTAGATTTTGATCTTCACGTACTAAGGACGGTATGTTCCGGCTGCGTTTGAAGCGATTCAATACTTTTAGAAAAGTAGCAGACATCCAGTTATCCTTGACAGAGTCCTGTCACCAGATAGAGGAAAATAGGTTTAGTCCCGAGATATGAGTAATAGCGTTGCTACCAGTTGATTTATCTAGTTATGTAGGAGTACAGGAACATTGCCATACGATCATTAATGAAGTGGCTATGTGCACAGTAATTACACTGGACATCAACAATAATAATAAGCAACGAAGATTATAATTGTAATAATTATTATTATAATAGGCTGAGACATACATGACATTTCAAGTAAAGTTTCTTACTGAAATATGTGAGTCTTTTCAAGTACATACCGGTGTTCGACGAGGATATGGCCTCTGCCTCGCTTGTGTTCAATATTAGAAAAGTCGTTAGAGGACGGGGGAAGATATCGAGGGACCTAGGAGCAGAGAATCGGTAAGTTTTGCCGACAATCAGACTGACTTCACTAAGACTGAAGAAGAAACGAAGTGTGTCGCAATGAGGTTACTTCAGATAGCATCAAAGAGAGGCCTCAAAATATTACTTTAGAAGACTCCTTATATAGAAAGTTTATATTAAAATATCAGAGGATAGCCTCTGTAAACGAAATAAGAACACTTCTTTTAGACATTTATGAGAAAGCACAAGACCACCTTGACTAGACAGTAAAGACCAAATTGTAAAGAGCCTTGAAATTTAAGAAAGAATACCGAATAATATGATATAAATTCAATATTTGGTAATGTTAATGTGGAAGGAATTAGCAGGACTTAAGTGAAGCCGCGGTGGAGTAGCCGAGCAATCCAAAGCGTCTCGCTGCGGAGCGCGCGGTTGCTCGCCGTGGAGGTTCTAGTCCTCCCTGGGGCGTGGGTGTGTGTGTGTTGTCCTTAGGTTAGTTTACGTAGGTTTAAGTAGTTTGTAAGCTACGGACTGATGACCACGCAGTTTGGTCCGATAGATTTACAAACACTTGAAACTTAAGTGAAATAAATGCACACAAGAGAAAACAGAAACTACAAAGCCACTGGAATCCTAGCAGGCAATCACATATCCGTAAAGAAAGAACGAAGAAGAAGAATTATAATGAGATTACTCAGCAGTGTTACGCAGTCTCCTGGAGGTGACTAATGCGTTCTCCATGTGCGTCTTATTCGATAATCCAGAGTGCGACACTGACACTTTGCTTAATGGAGACCGACACTGTTCGCACTTTACAGTGTTGTCGTTACAGCTTCTCTTTGATCATTTCCTTATAAATGCTGAAAGTGCAGAAATCGCCTAACGCAGTACATGTTACACTATACCAAAAAATTGGAGTGGTATGCAGCTCCACGCTTCATTGAAAATCCATTAGTAAATTTCTTAAGACGTCCTCATTCGTTCGGCGTTACAGGCTTCCAGTTAATCATTACTGTATAGCAACACCATTTTCGAAGAGTAATTACTTTGAGACTACAAAAGAAGACGTGCAGAAAAATAGCTATAAGGCAAAGCATGGACTCCTCACAAGCACCAGTTAGCCTTGCACGTGAACGCGATTCTGCAACAGTTTTGAGTACGGGCATATATCAACATGGAACTCTTGCCTTCCAGAAAACTTGTCTGTCAGATGTCACAGCGCCATACGTCATGTTTTACGAGCACATTTTTACCTGTGAACATTTAACTATTTCCTGAAGAAGCATTCTGCACTTAGAAACAATGCAACAAAGAGATTGATAGTAAAGGATTTAACTACTGGAATGCAGTAAATTAATCATCCAACTCCCCCCACCCCTTTCCACTATTCAATTGTTCTGACAATGAGAATTTTGTTTGTCAGTTTCGTTTTATGTGCTGCTCTTTTGTAACTGCACAGCTGCGTTGCTTACTCACAAAATAACTTGTATTCTGTAGAAGGAACACACTTAGCTCCGTGTGAACTGAACCATTTCTATTACGGTAGTGTGTGCATTCCTGCTTACTGCAAAATATTCGTGCATCAACTCCTCCACACAAATATGAACTACTCTTTCAGTATTGTTCTATCGTACATTGGCCATGAATCTGATTATTGCAAAATTGATTTAGTATTTTTGAGTGGAGTCGTATCTCTCTATTATGAAAAGGCAAAACTCACGGTGGTCTTAAAATCGATGATTACATAGCTTCCAAGCGTTGTATCGCAACGTTATTATCAACTTGCACTGTAAAATCTCCTATAATACAGTAAATGTTTTTTGCGAATAAACTGAAAATAGTTTAAACATGGTCATAATATTTTTAGAAAAGTACTTTCTGAGCTATGGTGGTCCCTCGTATCGATTAAGATCATCGCACTAGCGACGTACTTCCAATCCCCCAAACTAGAAGAGTCCAGAAAGTTAAAATAAGTGGTTCAGGTAAACTGCAAAAATGAGCTGATTCCTCTAACTGGGGAGCTATGAAGAATGGGGTCCCACAAGGCTCGGTTCTTGATGTATATTAATGATATATATTAATGATTTGCCATTCTATATTCACAATGATGCAGAGCTATTTCTTTTTGCACATTATATAATTATAGTAATCATTCCCAACAAAAAAGAGTTAAATGATAAAATTGTAAATAATTAAATGGTGATCTTCAAACGGGCTCTTATTAAATTTTGATAAAACACTAGACATACAGTTGCATACGGTAAATGGCATGAAACCGTTAATAAATGCAGTCTCTGAACAGAAGACTGTAACTAAGGTAGCAAATTATAATTTTTAGTTGTGTGTGTGTGTGTGTGTGTGTCAGTATCAGTTTATGTGTGTGAGGTGATGAAAAATTTAATTGGAGGCAACACATTGAGTTCAAACATTAACTTTCCGCCTTTCGGCGCTGCTATTTGTTTCTTATTCGGAGGAAATATATGTTTAAATTTACTACTTTTTTGTATATTTCGATTGGTTTGTTATGTCTTGAGTTTCTTATCAGCTGTAAGTCACTACCACAGACAACATCCAATTAATAATGTTTTATATATACACTTGTTCCGAAAAACCTTGGAAAAGTAGAGATAGGAAACTAATATTCACACGACATGCACACTGTTCAAAACAATTAGGGGATAAGTAGAGATATCATAAGCAATATACGTATGGTAACGTATTTTATTCAAACATTGGCCACAATTTTAATTTGTGTGTGATACAATAAGATATTTTGCTCTCTCAACCCTTTACTTGAGGTGTGCATGGCCAGGGGGCTACTATAATAGTGAAAAAGTCATTCTCGTCTACCTTTAATATGTCGTGCAATCACCTCGGTTGGCCAGAACAGTTGCAAAGCTGCGTGGCATGGACAGTATGAAGTTATCAATCAGTTCTTGAGGGATATTTGACCATTCTTCCATGACTGCAACATCCAGCTCTGAAACCGTTATGGGAGGTGCTGGTCAGGCTGCAATGAGTGAGCTAAGTGAATCCCAGACATAATCGGGTTTAACTACGATGAACAAGCTGGCCACTACACTCGTCCAATTCCCTCCATTTCAAGCGTGTTTCCACCATTGTCGTTCTCCAGCGTAGGGTTCAGGAAAAGGTCGAAGTATCTCGTCTCTGTACGTCCGATCAGTCAAAGCGCCGTTCTAAACGACAATACCTTGTTACACCACTCGTTCACCATCATGATATCGTGATGTTTCCTGCAGAAAATCAGGATTGGTCCGAGTTGCACGTTCTCTATAGATGAGAGACTATCCGGCTGCACACACAGTATTGACTTATGTGAACAGATCACGGGGCCAATCCCGATGCTCCTCCACTCAGTTTCTGCAGGCTAAGCGATGTGGTGGTTTTAACGGGACACATACACCACAGGCCTTCGTGCGTAGAGCCCACATTCCTGAAGGCGATTTCAGACTGTATGTGTTCATATTGCGCGTCCTGTTTCTGCGTGGAGGTTGCGTTAGGGGTGCGTTACAGCTGAGTTGCATTCAGCGTCCTGTCTCGACGGTCATCTCTTGCTCATGTTACTCTTGCACGACCTTGGCATTTGAAATCATGTCTAGGCCCTGAAAATTACACTTTGCACTCAAATAGCTGCAGCCACCGCCCTCTGTGTCTGCCTCGGTTCCAACATTCATGTGGCTCTCCATGCCATAGCTTCGGTAAGTCACGTTGTTGGCCCATTGCCGTATCTGCTCGCTACACTATCTGTACACAACAGTTTGTGTGATTGGTATAGTGACACAACACCAACCCCCTATGCAGAAATTTTCTGTTATTACCATTATCTCCTTTCCAGTAATGTTGTCTCCACTCTGTAGAACCGACATAAACACGCCGAACAATTTTACTTCATTCTGCCGATGACAATACTTCATAACCTAGATATCTCAAGTGATCGCCGAATTGTTCTGAGCAGTATACATTAATATGGCCTGCAGAAGTGATTAGCACTTGAAACATGTCGGTCCGCAGGTTCACTGTCAACATGGATATCGTCGCAACACGGCTTCCCTGTAAACTTTGCCTGCGGCACTCATCGCTTAAAGCGGAATTAATGGATACTGTGACTTGGCGTAGACGTGCTGGATGCCTGTTCAGACCTTACCGTCAAATCAAGGAGTTGGAAAGAGGGCGCATTATTAGCGCGAGAGAATGTGATGAACTTAACTGGCTGATTGCTGATCGCATGGGAGGAATTGTTTTGACAGTGAAACGGGGCCGGCCGCAGTGGTCGAGAGGTCTGCGGCGTGCCAGTCACGGTCTGCACGTCCGCTGCGGTCGGGAGTTCGAATCCCCCCTCGGGCTTGGATGTTTGTGCCGTCTTTAGTGTAAGCTAGTTCATAAGTAGCTGGTAAGTTTAGAGACTGATGACCCAGTAGTTAAGTTCCATAAGCCCTAACAACATTTGAACATTTGAAGTGAAACGAGTTTGTGCAGTGGGGTTCTTGATAGGCAGTAGAACTCGAGGAGATTTGTCATGTAGCACCACCCAGTTAACCCCCCCCCTCTCTCCCCCCCGAGAAGATCGACACTTTGGCATTGCGAGACAGATATGCGTCCTCCTCGATTCTGGCGCAACAGTGGAACCATCGTACTCCAAAAGAGATGACAGTCTATCGAGCGTTTGTTACGGCGTGAGTTACGCGTCGCCCCCTTCTCCGCTTACCTCTACCTGATGTGCAGAAACATTCTAGAATGTCGCAGGTACGGCGCCAAATAGTGTTTTCAGATGAATCCACCATCTATTCGCTAAGGATGGCCGCATTTTGGTGGGAGCGTCATCCTAATGAATGTAGTCCCACACGACATGCAGCACCAACTCAACGCCTTATGGCGAGGGAAGCTTCTGGGTGCAACCACACATCCCAGTTGTTACGTCTCCAGGATACCGTGAAGAGTCTGCCCTACATTAATGACATCCTGCGATGCATAGACTATCCCTTTTGGGATGACACCCCAGATGCCATTTCTCAGAAAGGCAATGCATGACCACATGTTGCTGCACGAACAAGTGCCTTCCTGGTTTCACAGAATGTCAGTCTTTTGGCCTGGCCCACCAGACTTATGGTCGATTGAAAATGTGAGAGATATAGCGAAACGATGGGTGCAGCAGTGCGTCGCAAAGCCAACCACCAGAGATTAACTTTGGAACCAGGTGAATGCAGTAGGGATGGCTATACCAAGTTATCAGAATCCATGGCAGACCGTACTAGGCAACAGGACACAGGCTGAACTGAGGCGACCGAAATGCTAATCTTTAGAACTTACCACTGAACATGTCCTGAGAATATAAATTTCTTCTATAGTCTTTCAGTACGTTCTGTTTTTCCTGGATATTTGTGCATTTATTACCGCAATAAATAACTGTTGAAAAAAAGTGTTCACATAAGCAACACATCCTGCTGCATCAAGGAAAAGAAGGGAACAAGTTGAAAACGCTCTTCTCAGAACACAAAACAGGCAAGAGTGGGGAACCAGCTGCTTCAGTCCTCATTCAGACTTTCGCACCAAAACTTTTGCCATGTGAACACCTTCGCCATTTGATGTACTGAAAGAGAATAGATGAGTCTAACAATGAAACATAAACAAGGCTTTACCAGTGGAAGAAAATGAGGGTGCTGTCATGGAGACAGAGGACAGTGGCAGTGAGAAATATAAATGGATGGAAGTAGTAGCAGTGAGAGTAAAAGAGAGGCGAGAGAATGGAAATGAAAGAGAGATGGGTGGAGGTAACGGACAAGCTCTGGCGATCTGGATGCCCCAGATCTGCGAACTTTAAGAACAAATGTTAATGTACACCTTAAGTGACGATCTCAACATATTGTACAGTGTCAATAATGTTAACATAGTTTTTAATTCATTAATATTTGATATGTAATGTGTTTCACCCTGTTCACTCGCAAATTACAATGTAAAAATGTTAAGGAGGCCACTGATTACGTGAACATAATTCTACTTGGCAACAGATATTGTTTGCAATTCCAACAAATGTCATATGCAAAGACCGAGTATTCTGTGTCTTGTATCTTTGTTTTACCATCTTTGAGAACCTAAGCAATAGCGTCTTTGTCGACGCATGTCAACAAGTTTACCTAATTATGGCCTAATAAGACGAAAACTAGTTAGTAAATAAACAAAAAAAAATAGTTGAACAGAAACAGTTTGTTTGTTTTCAACCTTCAAAATGTTAAATTGTCCACCTTCCCTTTTACCCACATATCAAAGTGTCCTGGTCTTGAGGTTGCAAATCAAAATAAATAATTGAAACAAGGCATGTTTAGATAGGAAACAATGTTTACAGACAGCAGACTGTGAGTAAGAAGGAGACATTGAGTTAAAGACAATCGTACGGAGACAGTGAACGTAACAGAGAAGGAGAGTTAGGTATGGAAGATGAGAGAATTGCTGATGAAAGAGATACTACGATAACGTCAATATCATAGACACAGTGAACGTGACAGAGAAGGAGAATGAGGTCAGGAAGATGGAAGATTTGATGTTGAAAGAGACACTGAAATAAAGACAATAGTACAAAGGCAGTGAACATGGCAGAGAAGGAGAATGAGGTAAGGAAGCCGAGAGAATTGATGTTAATGACAATGGGCGAGACAGACAGGAGAAGGTACCATAGGCAGGAAAAAGGACAGTTAAAGGAAGTCATATGTAGATGTTGGCAAGGAGAGGAAGATATTCTGTACGAATATGTCACTACATGCAAAACGATTTTGGTCAGGACGGTGTAATGAGGACAGGCAGAGTCTCGGATTCTTTTAACCAAGAACACGTTTTCTTTTTTGTGCTCCGACAGGAGCATTTTTAAATTGGAATACACCTGTATTAATGACTTAACGAATATATAACAATGAAAAATCTAGGTTGGAATGTCTGCAACTGACGGTAAAGACGATCGCAGAACCGCAGACAGGTACGTAGGAAAGACAAACACACGTGTCGTAACTTTTAAGATTTCAACCACAGCCTTTGTTGGGAAATGGTAGCATCAGCCGCAGACAGTCGTAAATGCCTGAGTTATGCCTGTGCTATGGAGTGTGCTCTTTTTTCCTGACGATGATTGTGGTCGGAAATTTAAATGTTATGTGAGTGATTGTCTTTCCTAAATGCGTGTCTGTGGCTCAGCGTACGTCTTCATCTATCCTCATTATTTTAATGATTTAACGGTTAGTACGCCTTCATCTATCCTAATTATTTTAATGATTTAACGGTTAGTACTAATGCAGTTATGTAAACTGAATAATATTTTACGAAAATAAACAACAAATTATGGTGTTTCTGCTGTCAACTTGTTACCTGAAACAGTGTATACTCTTTTGGCATGTAAATTGTTTCAACCACAAATGTTTCCCCAACAGCTGATGGTTCTTTTCCGAAACTGGTAGTGAACAATATATGAAATGTGTTGAAGCAGTAAATACATAATAAATTTTATAAATATTTTCATACTGCTGATAGTTGAGTGAAAAAGACATTCATAGAATGAATGTGTCGCTCAACACTTGCTCAATTTACTGAGTGTAGGTGAAACGTTGAGTTATGAGTCAGATTCTGAGGTACAGTGGGATAGGAATGATGAAAACAGGATCACATTTCAGGAAGTGGAGAGATGGTCAATACATTGCAGTGCAATAAAGCGTCTGAGGTAGGTGAAATTACTTCGGAACGAATCAAATACATTGGAATGATAGGTGTCAAATGGTTAGACAAGATAATTGAAAAGGCGTGGGACTCTTGACAGATTTCGCCTGACTGGACGAAAGCGGTAACCACGCCAATGGAATAGAAACATGGAATAGAAAATATTGTAACAACTACAGATATCTCTTTAAGAAGAGCTGTGGGCAAAATCTTCCCAGATATTTTTGAAACTTTAGTGCAAGTATTAGTTGAAGACAAGATGGATGAAAATCAGTGTGGGTTTAGGCTTCTTAGAGGCTGTCAGGAGCAGATCTTTAGCTTACGGCATATGACGGAGAAGTGCTATGATTGCAACAGCGAACTGTATCTGTGTTTTACTGTAATTTTAGAAAACATTTTTGCCTGAGTTCAGCGATCTGTTATAACAAGATTAATTAATTAAAGTCTAAGATTTTTAAAATGAAATATTGCGATCTTAGACTGTTTAATTTATTTATTATGTGTTTTATGGATCTAGGAAAGACTTATGACCGTGCTGCTATGAGGAAGTAATTGTTAGTTCTATACTTTATTATGCAATAGGAGGAAAACTTAAACAGGTAATTGATGGTCTTTACCTTTATAGGCAGGCAACAGTTAGCGTTGACAATAAATTGAGTTTATGTTTCACGATAGTTTCAGGGGGAAGACAAGGCTGTAACCTGTCACCGCTGTTGTTCGTATTATTTATGGATGGTTCATGTGTTGAAAACGAGAGACTGGTAAGGTGAGATTAAAATAGTAGAAAACAAAATAAGCAGTCTTGCGTATGCTGACGACTTAGTTTTCACGGCAGATTCAATGGAAACGTTGTAGAATATTTCCGAGCTAGATGAGAGATGTGTTAAGGCATGAAGATAATCAACTCCAAAACGAAAGCAATATCTCTGAGGAAAGATATGTAAACAGTTTGAGTGCCAAGTAGGAAGAACGAAGTACGAACAGATGGACATTTGTAAGAAAATGGGATGCACTTCCTCACGGTATTGTAACATAGTGGAATAACTGAAATCAAGGTGTAGGAAAGCGAATGCAGTTAGTGCACAGCTACGATCTACTCTCGTCTGTAAAAGTAGGAAGTTTTAAGACATACGTTATGAGTGCACTGTTCAATTTTACGACGAACTGTTGTGTGGGAGTGAAAGCTGGGTGGAAACAGGTAACCTTATTACTGAGGTTGAAATTTCAGATACGAAAACAGCAAGGATGATTGCAGGCACTAATAGAAGGTAACAATACCAGGAAGGTGTCCATAATGAGGAAATGAAAGAAAATGTTTGTAAACCTGTTGCACCAAACTGCTATGGTGATCAGTCCCCAGACTTACGAACTACTTCAATTAATGTACACTAAGGACAAAACACACACACACACTCATGCCCGAGGTAGGACTCTTAACATCCGTAGCATGATGCTGTAAACCACACGGCTACTCATGCGAGGCGAATGGAAGGAAAACTGGGAATGAACGCCCTTACAGAAGCAGTTACGGCGAACAGGCTTACACGGTGGGGTCATGATACACGAATGAGAGAAGCAATATTACCTTAAAGACTCGTAGTTTCGGCAATAGATGGTAGGAGGGGTCGAGGTAGACCCAGGAGAAAGTACTTGGATCCGGTCAAGAGTGATTTTGGACTAACAGGCTTAACATAGACGACACACAAATGTAATCATTGAATAGACGAGCATGGAGGAAGTTTATAAGGGGGCTATGCTACAAAGTGAACACTTAAAGGCATTATCAAATGATGATGAAAATTAAAATTAAAGCCGGCCGCGGTGGCCGAGGGGACTGGGGCGCGCCAGTCACGGTCTGCACGGCCACTACGGTCGGGGGGTTCTAATCCCCCCTCGGGCATGGATAAAAAATGTTCAAATGTTTGTTAAGCTTAAGGGACTTAGCTACGGGGTCATCAGTCCCTAAACTTACAAACTACTTATGAACTACCTACAACTAAGGACAGCACAAATATCCATGCCCGAGGGGGGATTCGAACCCCCTACCGTAGTGGCCGTGTATACCGTGACTGAAGCGCCTCAGTCCCCTCGGCCACCGCGGCCGGAGGGCATGGATATTTGTGCCGTCCTTAGTGTTAGCTAGTTCATACGTAGTTTGTAAGTTTAGGGACTGATGACCCCGTAGTTAAGTCCCATAAGCTCTACAAACATTTGAAGATTTTAATTTAAATGGTCAAATACAAAACATCTGCAAACCGCGTGCACAACGATGGCATGCGGTGACGGTGGACGGGGCAGCTCTCCTGCCTCCACCAACGTCAACGCATTTTATAGCTGTATCAACGTTAATGGACCATGAATCAGAGGCACAACCAAAAATCAAATGTTTGTTAAGCTTATGGGACTTAACTACGGGGTCATCAGTCTTACAAACCACTTATCTACTACCTTACACTAAGGACGGCACAAATATCCATGCCCGAGGGGCGATTCGAACCTCCGACCATAGTGGCCGTGCGGAGCGTGACTGGAGCGCTTCAGTCCCCTCGGCCACCACGGCCGGCGAGGCACAACCGCAGTTACAAAAATGAAAAGTGAATGACAAGAACAATAAACTTTTTTCTTAGAAATTCAAACAATTACACGTTACATATAACGAAAACGTAAAGCTAAGAATACCGAAACGGACACATTCATTGGCAAAGGTATGTCAGCCAGGTTCAAGTTAAAAAGAAATAGTAATAGGAAGTCGCCAAGACGAGCGGTATACTGCTAAGTACACACCTGGCCATTAAAATTGCTACACCATGAAGATGACGTGCTACAGACGCGAAATTTAACCGACAGGAAGAAGATGCTCTGATATGCAAATGATTAGCTTGTTAGAGCTTTCATACAAGGTTGGCGCCGGTGGCGACACCTTCAACATGATGACATGAGGAAAGATTCCAACCGATTTCTCATACACAAACAGCAGTTGACCGGCGTTGCCTGGTGAAACGTTGTTGTGATGCCTCGTGTAAGGAGAAGAAATGCGTACTATCACGTTTCCGATTTCAATAAAGGACTGATTGTAGCCTATCGCGGTTGCGGTTTACCGTATCGCGACATTGATGCTCGCGTTGGTCGCGGTCTAATGACTGTTAACAGAATATGGAATCGGTGGGTTCATGAGGGCTATACAGAACGCCGTGCTGGATCCCAACGGTCTCGTATCACTAGCAGTCGAGATGACAGGCACCTTATCCGCATGGCTGTAATGGATCGTGCCACGTCCGGATCCCTGAGTCAACAGATGGAGACGTTTGCAAGACAACAACCATCTGCACGAACAGTTCGACGACGTTTGCAGCAGCATGGACTATCAGCTCGGAGACCATGGCTGCGGTTACCCTTGACGCTGCATCAGAGGCAGGAGCGCCTGCGATGGCGTACGCAACGACGGACCTGGGTGCACGAATGGCAAAACGTCATTTTTTCGGATGAAACCAGTTTCTGTTTACAGTATCATGATGGTCGCATCCGTGTTTGGCGATATAGCGGTGAACGCACATTGGAAGCGTGTATTCGTCATGGCCATACTGGCGTGTCACTCGGCGTGATGGTATGAGGTGCCATTGGTTACACGTCTCGGTCACCTCTTGTTCGCATCGACGGCACTTTGAACAGTAGTCGTTACATCATCCGATCCTTGCGAAACCCTACATTTCAGCAGGATAATGCACGACTGCATGTCCTGTACGGGCCTTTCTGCATACGGAAAATGTTCGACTGTTGCCCTGGCTAGCACACTCTCCAGATCTCACACCAATTGGAAACGTCTGGTCAATGGTGGCCTAGCAACTGGCTCTTCACAATACGCCAGTCACTACTCTTGATGAACTGTGGTATCGCGTTGACGCTGCATGGGCATCTGTACCTGTACACGCCATCCAAGCTCTGTTTGACTCAATGCCCAGGCGCGTCAGGGCCGTTATTACGGCCAGAGGAGATTGTTCTGGGTTCTGATTTCTCAGGATGTATGCACCCAAATTGCGTGAAAATGATATCACATTCAGTTCTAGTATAATGTATTTGACCAATCATCTGCATTTCTTCTTGGTGTAGCAATTTTAATGTCCAATAGAGTCCAGTGCCAGCTGCCACCAGTGCCACATCGTAAACAGCGCTAAGTATCTGAATTTAATTTGTGTCAAATTTAATTTGCCAGTCTAGTTCATTTTCGTTAGTACTCTGTTTTAAGAGGTTTATTCCCGCGTACTTGCAGATTTCGTTTGTACTACTGTTTTAATAGTTTATTCTATCGTATGATAAATACCGTTGTGTTTAGTCTTCGTCTTTGACCGGTGTATTTCAAAACAAGTCAGAGACCGTTACTAAAGCTCGTTATCAGTCAGTCCAGTGCCAGCTGCCACCCGTGCTTCAGCGTTAACAGCGCTAAACTGCCGGACTCAGTTTTGTTGATTTGACAGTGTAGTTACCACTGACCACAGTTCAGTCAGCAGCCAGCCGCCTTCATTAGAGTACTAGGCTTCTTTAAAGATGTTAATTGCAGTTAATTGTATCGATAGGATGGATGGGATGTGTGCCTGCTGTGTGCGGACGCAGGAGGAGTTGGCCGCGGTTCGCGAACAGCTGAGCGTGCTGTTGTCTACGGTCAGCCGTCTTCAGGCTGCTGTCTCGGGGTGCAGCGATGGTGGGGAGTCTGGTGCGTCGAGTGGGACACCTCAGGTGTCTCACGCTTCGCTCTCTGTCCCTGCTACCGAGGCACCTTCAGGTGTACCGGACGTCGTCGAGCCGCCTTCTCCGCAAGGGGAGTGGCGGGTTGTACGACGTTCGCGTCGCTCGAGGCGGAAGGCCAATGTGGAGGCTGGACGTCCGTCCGCGCCCGTTCGTCCTGTGAGTGAAAGTGTGGCCACTCCTTCAGCAGGGTCCGAGCAGGTGCACGGGGGAGGGGATTATTAGTTATTGGGAGCTCCAATGTTCGGCGCGTGATGGAGCCCCTTAGACAGATAGCGTCCAGATCTGGAAGGGATTCCAACGTCCACTTGGTGTGTCTGCCGGGGGGCCTCATCCGAGATGTGGAGGCGGCCTTGCCGGCGGCTATCGACGGTGCGGGGTGCAGTCGACTGCAAGTCGTGGCTCACGTCGGCACCAATGACGCTTGTCGCTTGGGTTCTGAGGACATCCTCAGGTCCTACGAGCGGCTGGCGGAATTGGTGAAGGCTGCTGCCTTCGCACGCGGGGTGCAAGCAGAGCTGTCGATTTGCAGCATTGTTCCCAGGGTTGATCGGGGTCCTTTGGTTTGGAGCCGAGTGGAGGGTCTGAACCAGAGGCTTCGCCGACTCTGTGACAGTCATGGCTGCAGATTTCTGGATCTGCGTTATCTGGTGGGGAATTGTAGGGTGCCCCTAGATAGATCAGGGGTGCACTACACTAAGGAAGCGGCTAGTCGGGTAGCAGAGTACTTGTGGAGTGAACATGGTTTTTTTTAGGCTAGGCGCTAACTCTGATGAGCACTCGCCCGTCAGCATTCAAACAGCGAATTCAGGCAACGTTCGGAACAAAAATTCGAACATAAAAATATTAGTCGCGAACTTACAGAGTATTAGAAACAAAGTTCCCGAATTTGCAGCGCTGCATGGAAGTTATTGCGCTCAGATAGTTTTAGGCACCGAAAGCTGGCTAAATGATGATGTGGCAAGTTCAGAAATATTTAGCGAAGCGTAGAATGTATATCGGAAAGATAGATCTGATTCAACTGGAGGAGGAGTGTTCATCGCTGTGGACAAAGATATTGTTTCTACTGAGATCGAGGTTGAAAGTAACTGTGAAGTTATCTGGGCATGTATAACAGGTCTAAAAGAAGTAAAGTTAATAGTTGGGTGTTTTTACCGGCCCCCCAGTGCTGCTGTAGCAGTTTTAGAATCATTCAACGAAAGTCTACACCAGGTAGTGCATAGGTATCCGGGCCATGTAATATTAGTCGGAGGTGACTTCAACCTTAAGAGTATAGATTGGTACCTCGCTAGTTACATTTCAGGCGGTACAGACAAGCAGTCTTGCGAGCTACATTTGGACACATTCTCCGAAAACTGTCTTGAGCAGTTAAACCGGCAACCCACGCGCAATGGAAATATTCTAGACCTTATAGCCACAAACAGGCCTGACCTTATTAACGATGTCTGTGTAGAGACAGGAATTAGTGATCATGATATCGTCATAGCGTCGATGGTGACCAAAGTTCATAAACCAGTCAAGAAGGCTAGGAGCGTGTTTTTGTTGGGAAGAGCCGACAAGCAAATGTTACGATCACACTTAGAAAATGAATGGGCATCGTTTAATTCTGGGACTATGGATGTAGAGGAATTGTGGACTAAATTTAAGTGCATTGTTAATAAAGGGTTAGAGAAATATGTGCCAGTAAAGACGATTAAGGATGGAAAAGATCCACCGTGGTATAATAATAATGTTAGAAAGCTGCTGAGAAAGCAAAGGCTGTTACACTCTAGATTCAAAAAAGAACACGCAAATGATGACAGGCAAAAGTTAGTAGAGATTCGTGCGTCTATAAAAAGATGCGTGAAGCATACAATAATTATCACAGCCATACCTTAGCAAAAGATCTTTCCGAGAACCCGAAAAAATTCTGGTCCTATGTAAAATCGATAAGCGGGTCAAAGCCCACTGTCCAGTCACTAGTTGATCATTCCGGGGCAGTAATAGAAGAAAGCAAACGGAAAGCTGAAGTTCTAAATTTAACCTTTAAGAAATCTTTCACGCAGGAGGACCGCACAAATATACCATCATTTGATCAACGTACTAATTCCGAAATCGGGGACATAGCAATAGGTATTTCCGGTGTAGAGAAGCAGCTGAGAGAGCTAAATACGAAAAAGTCTGCTGGTCCGGATGGAATACCAGTTCGGTTTTACAAAGACTATTCTGCGGCATTGGCCCCCTACTTAGCAAGCATTTATAGCGAATCTTTAATTCAGTGCAAAGTTCCTAGTGATTGGAAAAAAGCGCAGGTGACTCCCGTGTATAAGAAAGGAAAGAGAACTGACCCATACAATTACAGGCCAATATCGTTGACATCGGTTTCATGTAGAATTTTGGAGCATATTCTCAGTTCGAATATAGTAAATTTCCTTGAAACGGAAAAGCTTCTTTCCATGAATCAGCACGGGTTTAGTAAACGTCGTTCATGTGAAACTCAGCTTGCCCTTTTCTCACATGACATCTTGCGAGCCACGGACGAAGGGAAACAGGCGGATTGTGTTTTTCTCGACTTCAAAAAGGTGTTCGACGCGGTGCCACACTGCAGACTGCTAACGAAGATACGAGCTTATGGAATAGGTTCACAGATTTGTGACTGGCTGTAAGACTTCCTAAGTAATAGAACGCAGTACGTTGTTCTGGACGGTGAGTGTTCATCAGAGACGAGTGTATCGTCAGGCGTGCCCCAGGGGAGTGTGATAGGACTGCTATTATTTTCTATCTATATAAATGATCTGATGGACAGAGTAAGTTGTAATTTGCGACTGTTTGCTGATGATGCTGTGGTGTATGGGAGGGTGTCGTCTGTAACTGACTGTAATAGCATACAGGTTGACTTAGACAAAATTTCTAGTTGGTGCGAAGAATGGCAGCTAGCTCTTAATGTATAAAAATGTAAGGTGATGCGCATGAGTAGAAAAAACAATCCTATAATGTTCGAATACAGCATTAGTAGTGAGCTTCTTGATGCTGTCGCGTCGTTCAAATATCTAGGCGTAACATTGCAGAGCGATATGAAATGGAACAAGGACAGTTGTGAGTAAGGCAGACAGCCGACTTCGTTTTATTGGGAGAATTTTGGGAATATGTACTTCACCTGTAAAGGAGACCGCGTATAAAACGCTTGTACGACCACGTCTTCAGTATTGCTCAAGTATTTGGGACCCGCAGCGGATCGGTTTGAAGGAAGATATGGAGGCGGTTCAGAGACGAGCAGCTGAATTTGTTACCGGTAGGTTCGACCAATGCGCGAATGTCACGGAAATGCTCCGGCAACTCAATTGGGGATCGCTGAAAGAAAGACGACTTTCTTTTCGTGAATTTCTGGTAAGTAAATTTAGAGGGCCGGAATTTGAAGCTGAGTGTAGTACGATCTTGCTGCCGCCTACTTAAATTTCGCATAAAGATCACAAAGACAAGATAAGAGAAATTAGGGCTCGTACGGAGGCATATAGGCATTCTTTTTTTCCTCGTTCAATTTGGGAGTGGAATAGGAAAGGAAATGCCTAGTAGTGGTACAGTGTATCCTCCGCCACGCACCTTACGGTTAATTGCGGAGTATGTATGTAGATGTAGATGTAGATGTAGTGTATAAACGAGCCAACTGCCTACAGTGTGAACACTGCAGGCATTGAAAAGAGCAACCAGTGAAATGCTTTAATGGTTTAATGAAACAGTCATTAAAGTGTATGACTGTCTGCTAATTAAAGATATTTAACTGAAGTAGAGACAATTAATTAAAATTTATGTCGCGGCTAGGATTTGAACCGGACCTCCTGATTACTAGGCAGACGCCACAACCGCTACGCCACCGAGACTTTTCTTTTTTTTCTCTATGGGCAGTTCTGTTTCTTGCGGACGCTGATCGTGTTTGGTCGTTGTTGTTCGATGTGTTCTTGGCTCAGTTTTTTTTATTACAGAGCCATTCATCCATATGACCGGGCGCACTGAGCCACGACGCCCGGCAAGGCTTAATGGATACAGCGACTGCGCGGGCGGTCTTAAATAATACTTAGCAATTACTATTACATCAGACTTAAACTGGAAAGAACACGTAGATAATGTCGTAGGAAAGGCGAACCAGAGACTGCGTTTTGTTGGCAGAACGCTTAAAAGAGCAACAGAACTACAAAAGAGACTGCATACACTACGCTTGTCCGTCTTCATTTGGAGTATTGCTGCCCAATGTGGAATCCTTAAAGATGTTCAAATGTTTGTATAGCTTATGCAACTTAACTACGGGGTCATCAGTCCCTAAGCTTACAAACTACTTATGAACTAACTAATACTAAGGACGGCACAAATATCCATGCCCGAGGGGGGATTCGAACCCCCGACCGTAGTGGCCGTGCAGACCGTGACTGGAGCGCCTCAGTCCCCTCGGCCACCGCGGCCGGCGTGGAATCCTTATCAGGTGGGTTTGACGGAGGACATCGACAGAGTCCAAAGAAGGGCAGTTCGGTTTTGTTTTGTCACGATACAGGGGAGACAGCGTCACGGAAATGATACGAGACCTGGGATGGAAATCATTACGACAACGGCGGTTATCGCTGCGGCGTGGTCTACTTACGAAACTCCAATCATCAACATTCTCCTCCGAATGCGAAAATATATTATTGACTCCCATCTACATAGGTAGAAATGACCATCAGTATAAAATACGAGAAATCAGAGCTCGAACCGAGAGATTCAGGTGTTCTTTCTTCCCGCGCACTATTCGAGAGTGGAATGGCAGATGAATAGTGTGAAGGTGGTTCGATGAACCCTCTGCCAAGCACTTGAATGTGATTTGCAGAGTATCCCAAGTAGATGCACATAACTTTAATTTATTGCCTCTACTTCAGCTTAATATGTTTAATACATATGAAAAAATATGTGTCTGGAAATTGTTTATTTGATATTAATTAGTCTGATAATTACAAAACCACATGTAAGGAACATTAAGACAATAACGTTGTACGACTTTCTACCAAGAACACTGGTTGGTCTTTGTACTGGTGTGGTTTGCTCACACTACTGTTCTTGTAATTAGGGTGTTCTGTTTTAACCCGAACCTTATTCAGGTCTCCTTTGTCAGTGAATTTGTCTATAGCTGCATGTCTCAGTAACGAGTATTCGCTCGAATTCCATAAGTACAATAATCATTCTCTTTGTCATTGACTTTTTTGTAATTGTGGTTATACTGAAATTATTTTGTGATTCATGTTCCATTTACTTTGTTGCAGTAGCTGATTTGTAACTGAAACCAGTTGTACAGTAAAATAACTCGACACAGATTCGTGTCATGAATTTTGTGGATCATATTTGCACTGTGCCTGAAGAAGATGTTCGAAATCATTTATAAATAACAATTGTCGTCTGCACTATTATTTACAATAGTGGAGGTTGGCGAGTGAGGCAGGAAGGTGTGACTAGATGGAGTTCTGATTGGTTGTTGCTTTGGCAGCTGTCCTGTAAACAACTAGCTGTCAACGCCCTACGTATCGCTGTCGAATGGATTGCGAAGGCATTGTGCACGGAAGTGTTTAACCAATCATTCTTCCCGTTAAGACTTGCGGAGTGTGTTCGTTCGGACACGTCGCTATGTGTTTTAAGTATATATTTTAACTGAGGTTTTTAAGTCTCAGCTGTTCGTAGGTGTTGTAACCATACCATATGGAAATATGAAAATTTGTGCTGGGATTGTTATTCGAACTCGGTACCCCCTGCTTACAACATAATTTCGCTAAACCTCTCCACCACTTCACACCCACGTTCAGCAAGCACGTATCCCGTTCAACCTAGACTTTCGTATGACATTGAAGGTTTGAATCTGGCGAAATACCTGCTTGCATAGTCTTTGCAGCCTGTGTGCCTAGAGTGAGGCAGGGGTTTAGCACAAAGCAAGTGGTCCTGGGTTCCAATCCCGACCCGTCACAAATTTTCATTTTGTATTACCACACCTAAGAGCAACTGATACTAAAACCCCAATTAAAATTCCTCCCTTTCTCTGTTAGTGAGTGAAACGAGAAAATTCTAATAACAAGCAAAGTAAATTTATCCTATTCCATACAGTCTATAATGGTCTGCACAATATGGATGTGGTTGTAGGTATACGGATCAACAGTGACTTGTATAGGACTGCGCACCATTTTTGCAAGTAGCTTCTTTCGTAGTTGTGTGCAGCAGCTCACCGTCGGAGGTTCGAGTCCTCCCACGGGCATGGATGGGTGCGCTGGCATTAGCATAAGTTAGTTTAAGTAGTTTGTGAGTCTAGGGACTGAGGAACACTGCAGTTTGGTCCCATAACTATACAAACATTTGATCCTTCCGAGTTGTTGATGGTACCACAACACTATCGCTGAGCGTAGCGAATATTTGACTTGCGACGTAGCGGCGAACTAATTTCAAAAAAATGTTCAAATGCTTGTAAATCCATGAGACTCAACAGCTTGGTTATTAGTCCCTAGCTTACATACGACTTAACCTAAGGTAAACTACACTAAGGACAACCAAACACCCATGCCCGAGGGGGGGGGGGGGGAATCGGACCCCCGACGGCGGACGGCCGCACACACCGCAACACGGCGCTCCAGTACACGGGGCTAATCCGCCGCGGCCGAATTAATTTGTTAAAAATGTAGCGGAATTTAAGTTCTGATCAATTCCGTAAATTTGTGTTAAAAATATTTAATTTAATATTATATTATTTTTAACACGTTAGTAATATTGAAGTAAAGTGCCATTTGATACGTGAGATAATTGGAATATACTATTAATGCAATTGATTACAATAATTCGTGTGAATTGGATGTTACGTCAAAAGCATGAGTCTCAGTGGCCTAACTAGGCCTTGGCTTTGGGGAGGGGGGGATAGATCTGCTTGACGAGCAAAATTTTAGTCAGTTTCCAGACAGACTACCATCTACCACTCCCGTTGAAGAAACTAATTCACTCCCTTCCAATGAAAGCTTATGGTAAAACACCCCAAGTTTCCAACCTTTACCTTTACTAAATTGCTGTTATACGATGTCTTTTTCTTTACTTTTTTTTATCTCTCTCTTTTTCGGGTTCTGGGGGGGGGGGTTTCTATCCCCCTCATCCCCCGCCCCCCATAGTTACGCCACTGATGAGTCTAGTAAATAATGAATACCAATACTGGCTGTTAAGCAGAAAAAGGATTAAGGGAGAGATTTTGGTGCAAGATGAACAGAAAGAAAAATTATTATCCTCTGTAAAATGAAGAAACATTTCTAATATAAAGGGGAAAAATCCTTGCAATGAATTCCTTATACTTTCACAAGTTCAAATCCCGTAGAAAGAGATTACCTGTAGTACGACAATACAATTCTTACATTAAAACGACCTTGTGAATGATCTTCAATCTGTAAGCTCGTCATTATTGGTATCACTGATTGTCAAACGGCCTAGCTAGAAATGTACGCAATATACTGTGTTTACATATTACTTTCTTTATTTACCATATATACTGTCATTAATTTGTGTTGAATACATTACAAATGGACGCAGCGGATTAACCTATTTTTGGTTGGCAACACTGTTCTACTGTATAGTCCAGTCGGCGTAAGAGTACGCCTCGGTGGAGTGGCCAAGAGCATTGAGGCGCTTTGCTCGTTTCCCGTCGGGGGTTCGAATCCCCCCTCGGGCATAGATGTTTGTGTCGTCTTTAGTTTAAGGTAGTTCATAAATAGTTTAAAAGTTTAGGGACTCATGACACCGCAATGAGGTCCCTTAAACTTCACAAACATTTGAACATTTTTAAGAATACGCCTGTTAATTTTATAGTGCGTAGGTTGGTCAAAATGTTACGAATCAATATCAGTCGGTCAAACTGTCATCGTACATTCGCATCTGAAACATTTGAAAAATTTAGTCATAAGGTCTTACGATTACAGCGTTCGTTTCGGAACATTTTGACATTGGTCATAATCATCAAAAGCCGTCCCAGAAGTCGATTACGAGATGGGGTTCAGCAGTTCAGAGGAACAACATCTGCAACGAATTTAACTACCCGGAAGCGCATGAAAGGTCCGTAACCCGAAAAACATTGCGCAGTAACAGATGCTTTCCAGCTAACTCCAGTACTTTCAGTTCGTCGGCAATTGCAAACGTGTTGGAAAGATATATGTGACGCCTATATGGGTAAATCATTTCTATCCCTACAGTCTCCAAGTGGTACAACGATTTATTACCCAGAGATCAACAAGGAAGTCACGGGTTTTGTTCACGGCTCCTGGAGATGATCAACATTCAACCCGATTTTCTCTACAAATTCAAGTTATGTAACGAAGCCGATCCTCATTTAAAGATCTTGGTAAACAAATACACAATTAGGCATTGGGTGTCGACCAATACCAATAAAATGCCTGAAGGCCACTTTATAGCGCTAAGTTACTATACGGATCGTAGTTTTCGAGTATGATGCTGGCGCTCTTGCCACAGATTGACATGTTGAAATTTTGTAAGAGTTCGAAATGCATACAATGCGCCGAAAAATGTTTATAAGTATGTAACCACTGCAATTCCAAGCTAATGGCATGTCAACAACCATTGAGGAATGGAAAATGACGTTCGCGCCGAAATGGAGACCATTACAAGCGGTAGTCTTTGCAATGTTATGTCCTGGGAGCGTGTTCGTTCAGAAAATTACAGTAGCAACAATGGTGAACATTTAAGAGGCATAATTTATATCTCGAGTCTGACTTAAATAAATTGCATACAATCGATAAATTTATTTTATCTTGTTAGCTACAGTACTGAACTTAAACCTTTTAACTGACCTACGTAAAACAACTGGTATTCATTTTGAGCATTACAGCGTTGAAATGTGTGTGTTATCTGAAAGTAATTACGACGAATTACGTCAAACAGCAAAAGAATGTTAAAATCGTCATCCATCAATAGGGATATTATCAAATAGAACACAACAAACCATATTATTTTGATCTATAACAAAAGTTCTCATTTTTATCAACTGCTGCCATCAGGAGAGATACTGTCAAATAGTGCACAAAAACCGTCATTTGTTGGAAGTGAAAAAATGTTTATCAACATCGGTGAAATTCGATAAGGCACTTCTACTGCTACAGTTTTTGCTTGTTCTGGAGATTTTACTTTCTTTATGTGTGTTTTGAAACGTTCCTCCTCCTATTGTCATATTCAGAAAAATGTTTATAAATCTTACTTCTTTCGCATCCTATATGCGAAATCTAGACAGTTATGTAGATAAGAGCCACACATTTGTTTCGCAGGACCAGACGAGTAGCCGTATCACATTTCCCTCAAACCTACTTTCGGCAGAGAGTGTGTTGGAATTTTCTTCGACAAACGAGCTTCCGTTTCCTACAAGTTGTCACAAGCCATGTAAATAACGCGGTTGTCTGACGATTGCACTTCTTCCGGCGGTAAAACATGAGCAAAGACTTATAAAATGTTCAAATGTTTGTATAGTTTATGGGACTTAACTACGGGGTCATCAGTCCATAAACTTACGAACTACTTATGAACTAATTACGAACTAGGACGGCACAAATATCCATGTCCGAGGGGGGATTCGAACCCCCGACCGTAGTGGCCGTGCAGACCATGACTGGAGCGTCTCAGTCCCCTCGGCCACAGCTGCCGGCAAAGACTTATATCGGTAATGTATGCATCCTTAACGAAAATACTCCTTCCTAGCGGCAACCGCTGACATTTGAACAAGGAAAAGCATTTACAAAGGGCAGTCTTTTCTAAGAAAATACGGTAAGCTAATAATAAGTTAAAGTGTTTACGCTCCTTTAATGTCATGTCTAAATTAATGTTAACAAGTTATGAAATAGCAGATAGGTACAGCCGAAACATGCCGGCCGCGGTGGCCGAGGTGACTGAGGCGCTCCAGTCACGGTCAGCACGGCCACTACGGTCGGGGGTTCGAATCCCCCCTCGGGCATGGATATTTGTGCCGTCCTAGTTCGTAAGTAGTTCATAAGTAGTTTGTAAGTTTAGGGACTGATGACCCCGTAGTTGAGTCCCATAAGCTTAACAAACATTTGAACATTTTGAACAGCCGAAACAGCATGTCAGTTAGCAATACAGGCTGCTCCGTATCAAACTTGAAAATTCTATAACATAATGGATAGTTGCAGTTTTAAGTTCCTGCCTAACCACACTCTCGGAAATCGCTATGTATTCGGGGAAAATGGGCAAATATTTATGAGAACTGACAATATAATAGTGTCGCTGGTCATAGATATCTTGTAAACGCTAAAATAAAAATGAAGTTTCCATGCAGCTTTCTTTTGCTAAAAAATGAGCTCGTGGAATTCGTAACATTGTAGATTCATATTGAAATCTCCTGAAGAGTTTTACTGTCGATGCGGAAATAACGAGCACTTAATTATAATAAATCTTACCAAGGCTGTCCACTTTTGATATACTTTCAATGCGTCAAAAACGACTTTCGGGTGAAACTCTGAGAGGCGGAAAGCAGGCTTTGCGCATGCGGAAAGAGAGATGAAGGTGGTGGCTACAGAATGTGGGCAAAATGAGTATGGTAGGGTGGCCAAACCATTTTCAGAAAAAGTGGGCCAACAGGCAGGTCTTGAATGAACCATCCCTCTCTCTCTCTCTCTCTCTCTCTGTCCCTTCGCTCTCGATATTTTTAACTGAGTTTTGTTAATAAGTTTCGTTAACCCAGTGATAGCCTATTTATTATTACGAAAGGCCACAGGTACAGCTTGTCTGACATAGCTACACAATTCTGACAATGACATTATGGTAACTGGTGTGAAGTTCGAACAGCTTTCAAAACCATCCTCAAGTTGCAGCACCTGGAACAGTTACTAAAATAAAACTATGAAGTTAGAGACGTAAGTTAAAATTTGTGATTTATCGTGAAGTATTCCGCTTAATCGAGTCAAATCCATAAAAACTTTAGCCGGATATAAGGGATGTAGAACAAGATGAATCAATAACACAATGAAAGTCTTCCATAAAGGAAGATTGTGTTTATAAGTGAGAAATACTTAATCACTGCCGTCCTACTGGAAGTAATGTACGATAATGTGCAAAATATGACAAATTAGTTTCAGCCATAGGCCTACACGATACTGGAAACATACCCACGTGAGCTAGAAATCTCCTTCAGAAACGAAAAACGTTCTAATCTATACATCTTATAAAATATGCTGTATGTGTGTATGTTCCACATCTCCTCCTAAGCTACTGGACCGATTTCAACCAAACTTGATACACATGTTTTTTACTATCAGGTAACAATCGCTGTCTGGGTAAGAACTCTCTACGACACAAACGTACGGAGATATGACGTCAAACAATGACAATCGTGAAAAACGGCCGCATCATGCGATAATATTCTACATCTGCTCCTAAACTAGGGGACCGATTTCAACCAAATCTGGTACAAATATTCTTTAAGGTCAGGAATCATTTGCTGTGGTTACAACAACCACCTATGATACATAGTTCATACATCTTGTCATAAATCATGAAAACTGCCCGATCTTACGGCGTGTGATAGCGTGAGTTTATTCGTCAACAATTTGACAATGAGAGCACTTAGCGCCTTGCAATAAACTTTGAACATATTTTCCAATCTCTAAGAAACTTTTTCTCGCTGACAACCCCCAACAAAATATGGAAAGGAAAAAAATTTATCGCTTACTACTTTTCCGATGTTCATTGTGTATATCTACGGCATTTGGCATGACGTTACAAGTTATTACTTCTACACTGTAAATTGTATTCGCGAGATAATTCACAGATAGTACACATACATACCACTGAATATTCCGTCGATACTATATGACAGTTCGACATATAGTTCATGAGATATGAAGTCATAAACAATTTGGTTCATGAAAATCAGCATTATCACGCATGAAGTTTCGATTGATTACATCTTTACTGCTAACACCATTCACGACTTATTTTGCAGAAATTAGGCACATATACCACTGAATATGCCTTATCATTTACATCATAGTACGACACATATTTCAAGAGATATGACGTCATAAACAATGAAATTTCCGAATAAATGTTACATCATGCGCTATTTTTCCACATCTACCCCTAAAATAATGGACGTAACTGAGCGTGGTATACATATTGCTTATTAGCAGACAACAATCGCTGTGGGGTTAAAAACTACCTACGACACATAGGATAGGAGATATGAAGTCGTAAAAAATGAGTCACAAAAACCTTCCCACGCATACCCCTTATTCCAGCAAATCTACGTTTTAACTTAAAGACTACAGTTTCCAGTGAGTCTCGCGTTTTCTATTACAATTAACAAAAATCACAGGGACAATATGTTAAATACCGTAGAGTGACTTTGACAACTCCATGTTTCTCTCATGGACAACTCTATGTCGACTACTCATGGGTGGACTCAGCAAAGTATTTATTCGTTCTAGCTCCTGGACAAGGAACAAGAAATATTGTCTATAGTCAAGATTTGAATTAAATTAATGTTCTACACCATTTGTATTGTATTACTATTTTTCTTTCTTTGGATACTGAACTTAAAATTTTGTACACTATGCATATTTCTTTGTTTTACTGTTTCATAATGTTAAGCTTTTTTCACGAATACATGAAGACGAAATCTTTTTCGAGTTTTTATTTTCATTTCTAACATAAGACTGGAATAATGCATATATACCGGGGCAATGCCGGGCTTAGAAGCTAGTAAGGAAATTAATATCAGCACAATTTGATGACCTTATAGTTCCCATACCTGGAAGAGAGCTACCGTCGAGAAAAACAAGTCAAATGTACACTGCCCATCACATGACGCAGTCTTTTGAATGCTGACATTGCGAATATATTGCGTTTACACGTGGAAAGCAACAGGGCAGTCTACGCAGCTCACGCCCTCTCCTTTGGCTCTCCAATTACACTGCTCTTCCTGACAAACTCCCCCATAGTTACGAGTGTAACTTCTTTAAAGTGTTCCCTTTTGCGCCTCGTTGTTGAAGCCACAGGCAACTAAATTGCACGAACTTATTATCCAGTTTCGCAGAACGAGTAAAAAAACAAAAAAACAAAAAACGAATCACATTGTGGAAAAGCTAACAGGAGGGGGCGGAGCGTCAACTGCAGTTTTGGACGGGGCGCCAAAATACCCGTTGTCGGCGAGCGCTCATCTTTTTAGATTTTCAGCAGCGACGATAATACCAAGGCCCAATAAACAGATGAGCGCGCTCTGAGTTCCAAGAATGCTTGCAATCGAAGTAGCTCGACCTGAAACGATATATATCGAACGTGCAACTCTAAATCGATTACACGGGAATTGATGCACAACATGACAAAATATGAATGTTTACATACAAATTATTTTGACGAGTGGTAATGTAAAGCTGCGTTAACGTGAATATTTTTAGAGCAGAATCTGGACACAGCATAGGAAATAGGTCAATGTTTTTGACGAATTTCAGTGTAAATGTCATTGCTCCAACTGTCATTGACGAAATTGGAAACTGTGATAGTAGGCCTACGTATCTACGTGATATTTTCGTAGAAATGTCTTGAATGTTTCTGATCATATATATTGTAATGTAATGTGGGATACGCATTAGGTATCCATGCAATATATATTACTGAGATGAGCGAAGATAAAATATAAACAATTTCATTTCTGCAAATACGTGACAATTATAGGTACGAGTTTCACCGCATAATAAATCGCTGCAGAATCTCTACAGAAAAGTACTTAACCAATCACTAAATTGGAGTGACAGTTTTCCTTTGAGAAACCTTGACTATGAAGTCTTTTAGATCATAAAAAGAAAAGTATAACTTCGTAATCACTGAAGATCACAGAAACCAAAAAAATATATCCCCATGAATATTTAAGTGGCGGTCAAAATAATACAGCGACCTCTATTGACGAGATTGAGAACTAGGATACGTTCGCGAAATCTCGCCGAGTACTGTGTTGTTAGTCCCTTTTAGACAACACCAGGGAAGATATCGCTGCTATCTATAGTCGTGCGAAAGGAAGCGGTTGAGCTAGACGTGAGAAGAGAGGCATAAAGGTAAGAATCTTGTGGGTCAGAATAATAGAGCCGTTTTACATATTTCCTGTTCAAAGTGATTTTTGCAGTTCTTTTGTTTGTAGATAGACGTTTGGTTTTGTTTACATTCTTCTAGATGGACAGAGCAAAGCATACAAGTGATGAAGAGCGTATTGTAATGTTCCGGATATTCAAACAAGGGGTGTCCATGAATCAAATAGCCAAAGATTTACACGTTTCGCCAAAATGAGTCCAGAATGCCATTAGACGGTCTAAACAAACAAAGCCACAGGTGCGGAACAGGGGGACGACCTCGTCTAACGACTACTCGCTTAAACAGCCTCATCACCCGGGAAGTAAAGAAAGACCCATTTTTGTCAACATCACGACTGAAAGCCATTTAGTTTAGCGACAAATATGATGTTCAACCATCAACCTCAACGATTCAAAGACAGCTGAGATCTGCAAAATTGAATGGGCGCATTGCGAAACAGGAGTCACATGTTTAAAAAGCTAATGTTCGAATAAGGTTGGCCTTTACCCGGAGAAATGAACAAAAACCTAATATTTGGTGGAGGAACATCATTTGGTCCGATGAATACAATCATAGGCCTAATAGGTTTGCCTCAGACGGAAAGTCTATGTGTGCCGCCCAACAAAACAGGAATTTAATCCAAAGTAGGGCCTATGCTTAAAACTGAGAAATACGGTGGCGGAAGTGTTAGGGTATGGAGATGATTTTTCATGGTACGGCATTGGTGCAATACACCGTATGAACGGCATAATGAACGCAGAAATGTACAAAGACATCTTGGCAAATGTGATGCTGCCGTATGCTGAAGAGGAAATGCCACTGAAATCATAGGATTATAAGGCAGTGTTTTCAAGATCACAGTATGGAAGTATTGGAGTAGCTACCTCAATCCCCTGACGCATCACCCAATGAGAACTTATGAGAGGTGTAGGGCAATCCTCAAAAATAAGGGTTACCGCACGAAGAACTAATGCACTCCTAAGCAAGAAAGACTGTTCCTGTAAATTTCATGACTGAGATCAAGTACAAAATATTTTTTTGACACTGTGGTCTGGTATTCTTTTGAATATTGTTGATTATTTTGTGTTGTGTTTTCTATATAACTGACCATGGTACATTGTGATTCTGTTGTAATGGTCCCTGTACAATGCAAAATTTTTCATTAAATAGACAATATCTGTAGTCTTGATCGCAAATTTATTAAAAGTGATGACCGGTTTCAACTCATTTCTGAGTCATCCTCGGATCAGTTTTCGTGTTCGTTAATAGTTGTATCTGTCATCAGACAGTATAACCTTCCAATTATCAAATTGCAACTTATGAAAGCAAGAAGAAAATAATAATAATAATAATGCAGTACAACATTTGAAGAAAACCAGATTGCTTGTTGCACATTTATGACACTTGTTAGTTAAAATATTTTCGAAGAACGGTAACTAAAAGTAAGCATTGTTGGTTAAAATTCAGAAACGTAATTTTAAATACCATTACCATGTGGTTCATGTACAAGACACTGTCAGTGAATTTTAACCAGCAATGCCTAATTTTAGTTACTGTTCATCAAAAATATTTTTACTAACAAGTGTCATATATGTGCAACAACCAATCTGGTTTTCTTCAAATGTTGTACTGCATTTTTTTGGCTTTCATAAGTTATAATATGATGATTGGAAGGTTATACTGTCTGATGGGAGATACAACTATTAACAAACTCGAAAACTGATCCGAGGATGACTCAGAAATGAGTTGAAACCGGTCATCACTTTTAATAAATTTGCTGTCAAGACTACAGATACTGTCTATTTAATGAAAAACATTTAGACCGCCTTCCTGAGAACATGTCAAATAACGTAAAATTTTGTTGAGATTACCTGACATCGTCTGGTCTGAAGGCGATCGATTCGTTCTATAGTTTTCAAAATGGCAAGCCAAGATCGCAAACTAACAATTTATTAAGTGACGACCGGTTTCGGTGGACTGTGTCACCATCATCTGGTCATATATATTTCATAATATGGTCATCTTGTTAAAAAAAATTGGGTATAAAATAACAAGTGCAACATTGCACATAGTCACTATATAAAAAAAATACATAAGTTACAAACATGACAGCTTAAAAAAAGAAAAAAAAACTTATGTATTTTTTTAATATAGTGACCAAGTGCAATGTTGCACTTGTTATTTTATGCCCAATTTTTTAACAAGATGACCAGATTATAAAATATATATGACCAGATGATGGTGACACAGTGCACCGAAACCGGTCATCACTTAATAAATTGTTAATTTGCGATCTTGGCTCGTCATTTTGAAAACTGTAAAATTTTGTTTCCATCGTAGTACAAAGATGTCTGGTAAAAAATGTGCACATTATTCCAAACCTTTGCCAGGTGGCTCTATTATTTTGAGCGCCACTGTACTTTATAAGTTTCACGTTAATCGCTTTACATAATATTCATAGAATATCAACTGCGATTGGGCAAAGCTGAAAATGTGTACCTAGCCGGGATTCGAACCCGGGTCTCCTGCTTTCTAGGCAGTTGCGCTGACCCCTACACCACTGGGGACACAGTGATCACCACACCTGCAAGGACTACCCATGCACGCCTCCCGTCGGATACAAATTCCCAGCTTCGCCCTGCCCATAGTACTCAAACTCGTAGTTTCACTAATTCCCGTAAGAGTAAGGGCTTCAAACTTGCCCACCCCTCCCCACTAACGATAGGATCATTGCCCGTCACCGGCATATTATATATATACATGTGGCGCCTGTTCCGAAAGAACAGACATCACTTCTGATCCTGCAGCTGTTATTATTTAATATTCATTGAATATATGACCTCAACTGCGATTGGGCAAAGCTGAAAATGGCGTGCATGGGTAGTCCTTGCAGGTGTGGTGATCACTGTGTCCCCAGTGGTGTAGGGGTCAGCGCAACTGCCTAGAAAGCAGGAGACCCGGCTGGGTACACATTTTCAGCTTTGCCCAATCGCAGTTGATGTCATATATTCTATGAATATTAAATAATAACAGCTGCAGGATCAGAAGTGACGTCTGTTCTTTCGGAACAGACGCCACATGTATATATAATCGCTTTACAGTTGCACTTTCGATATTCGTCGTTTAAGGCCGAGCAGACTGCAAGCATTGTTGGAAATTGCCCCCTCGCAGTGAGAGCAGACGGCAGCGGAGCGGTACTCACGCAGGCGAGCTCGCCTCTGGGCGGCGTGGAGGGGGCGGCGGGCGGCATCCCTGCTCTGCAGCGCACGCGACGCACCTCGTCCGCGACCAGCGCGCCACTGCCGGCCCGCGGAGACCACGGCTTGGCTCGGCTCGCCTCGCAAGAAACGCCGCGCACGCCGCCTGCCGGCCGCGGCCGCGGCGCCTTTCCCCTCTCCATTGTTCGGCGCCGGACACGTGACGCAGCAGCCGCTGTCACGACTCTCGTGCGGGGCCCAGCTTACGAGTAACCCTTCCCCTCTGTCCTCTTTCTCCTCCCTCCTCACTGCAACCTGACGAAGGAAATCATTTCCGAAAGCTCGTTTCTCACAAGAAGACCACATGGGTATCGGAGTTTAATATATATATATATATATATATATATATATATATATATATGGTGCGGCTAGTTCAGTCGTCAAATAAAAATCAGCCAAAGCCTTTCGACACAACTCTTAAGGGGAGACAGAAGGCAATTTTTATCCCTATTCTGCCAATGCTATTTTACCCTTTGAGTAGGTACACTTTTCAAAGGAACTATAAGTGATAAAACAACCAATTTACAAGTAAAATGAGCATACTAACTCTAATGATTTTGAAGAAAAAAATCGCACTGACGTGTTTTACGGCCCACTTTAGATTTGTAGTTCTATAATAATCTAATAATGTAATAATCTAAATAAACCCTTTTAGGAAAAAAAGTTTAGGTAGTGGCGGGTTTCGAATCACCGACATTTCACATCACAGTCCATCACCTTACCCAATTGATGGCCGTTGTTAACTGATGTTAATATGACATTTGTAGACATTAGATTATCATTTATCGTACGAAGAACGATGTGTTTTTGTTAATTCCCCAGTGTTGCATTGAAATGACAACGTGTAAGTTACAATAAGAAGTTACAATAAGAAAATCATCAAATACGCGAGGATGAGCGGCTGGTTTTTGTTAATTCAATGGAGGGTGTAAAATCTCCATTATTTTTGCAAATATGTCTCAAACGATGCGAGATATGAAAAAAAAAATAATAATAAGGGAGTTAAGTTGTAGAGAATTTTCTCCTCCAGCAATTAGGTTATTTAATTTTCGTGTCAGATGAACGGTTCGTTTGCAATTACAATTATATTACAAACTGCTTTTTTTGGTTTTACTTGGGCAAAGGCCCACTTTTAGTGTTACTACCGTAACCTAAAGTGGGCCAATATTTTATTCTTTAAAATTTAACTTTTTTAGTACATAAATTATTATAAAACAGTTGATGATTGTTTTGTGGTTCTCAATTTACTTGTAATGATTTATTACCATCTTCAGTACAAAAAGACCAAATTTCATCTTTCTAACCCCAATAGTTTATCAAATAATGGTACCTGAAACTAAAAATAGTTTTGAGAAAAATCAATTTAAAGTTTAATATTGCAATTCTAGTACAGTTATTGATGAGAATTACTTACCACTAATATTTCCCTGCGCCATATTGAGCATCATCTGAATCATACTGACACTCTTTTCTTCTCTTGGTCTCTTTTCTTTTCTGTCTAGCTTCTTTTGTGCATTTTAAATTAGCAATATCGGCTTTGCGGTTTCCCTCTTTATCTATTTGCACCAAGGATTTTGCAGTATTTCCACTAGATTGTATGCCCAATAATTCCAAAACATCCAATTTTCTAGTTACACCAACATTGAAGCATAAAATAGCACCATAAACACCAAATTTGAGGGTTGTGATCTGAACAAATAGAGTTTTTCGTAACGTTCGGAAACAATAACAAACACGATCGGAACAAAAAGTATCGATACTAGATACAGGGTAGGAAACATTGAAGCGATAAAAACAATAGAAGCATGAAATAATATACAAAGAGTAAAAGAATGCTGTGTGCCTTTTCTCCGCATGGCGCAAAACGGAAGGCGTGGCCAGATTGCACAGAGCGTCAGAAAAACCATCATAACTCACGAATAAATTGTCGGGTTTATATGAAACAACAACTGTTTCACGCAGGAAATACCAGGCATTTCAAATACGCTTAAATCTAAAAATGGTATTTTTGAGTCCAGTTGCCTTCCGTCTCCCCTTAAAAATACTCGAGAAAATCAACTTTGAAGTTTTGCAAGTACACCTAAGCACCAATATTGTAAACAGCTGCAGCATCTGTCGATGTAGTTCATGTGTTAGAGTTCTGGCCTCTCAACCATAGAGTCGGTGATTCGAATCGAGCTTGGACAGATTTTTTTCGTAGTTTCCCAATTGTTACAATTTTAATACCTAATGTTGATTTTTATGAACAACGCACGTAATTTCTTTCTTCGTAATCAATATACATCAATAAAAATGGAACGTGGGACGTGTATCCGTATATTTCACTTGATAGCTAAAATTATTCACTGCAGACCAACGACGGTTACGCATAACAGTAGCCCTTAGTTTTGCGATGTGCACTACGTTGTTTTGGTCGAGGTGTGTGGCGGTGGGTGAGTGTGGCGCACAAAAATCCGTAAATTGTGGAGCAATACGATGATCAACAGATGCTCAAAGATAAAAAGACTCAAAGATAAAACACTGGGAAACGCAGAAATACATTAACTGAGCATTAACTACACTGGCAATACAAAAATGATCTCAATATAAACACTGGAAAGAAAACTGTAGTGCTTAGGATCAAAATATTGACAACTGGATTAGCAGTTCCGTGTCGATAGCTATAAGAGGGTGGATGATATAGTAGTAGAAAGTCGTCGGCTTATATAAAATTCGCACTGAAGACCAGCGATGACTTTTGACACTATAATAGCAAAGAGGTTATACACAGCGAAACGTGATGCACATGCTTCAGTTGTTTTTCTGCAGCAATCGTACGAATAAACAAAATAAGTGTATATTGCTATTTAAAAAGTAAAACTATTAAGAAGGATGCCAAAGCGTTCTCGATCCGTTTCTAAAAGACAGAAAACGATGATGAAAACTGAATCTACAGACGATAGAACCTTCAAATTTGTAGATGTTGTTTATCTTAGACTGTATGCATCTGCGATTTATCGATATTCCCATCCTTAAGAGGGTGAAATAAGGGATGAACGGTTTTTTGAAAAGACGTTGGTATTAAGACAATTTTGAAGAAGAAATACAGAACTTCGGATTTAGATTTTTGATTGTAATTTTAAAAACACGTGTTTCGATATTTTTGGAAATTCAAGCATTAAGCGGGTGAAATAAGGGAAAATCTTTTAAGAGTGCTACTAAGACTATTTTGATGCTAGAAATGTGAAAATTTGGGTATGGAACCATGTTTATAATTTAAAAAATGCATTTCGAGATGTTTTGAATTCTGACAACAATGGTGCAATAGGGAGTGGCAAGTTGTATCAAAATACTTGAATAGGAAAGCATTTTTAAAGCTAAATCTATGAAAATTTATATAGAAGTAGAAGCAACCAATGTAAACCATCCAGTCTACGCGTGCGAAGCAGCGGGAATTTAGCTAGTTATCTATATTTTATAAAAGGTTACCAATAATGATTATTTAAAAAAGAAAAAAAAACATTGCAAATTTCCCTTTTTTGGCAATATCAAAAGATAGAAAAAATATATTTCATTTCGATGCGGTCTTACACTTGCTAAGATGATAAGCATCGTAAAAACATGGAAAACAAAGCTTTCACAGCATTGAGCACATCGTACAAATGCTTCACTTCTACAGTCGCAATTGTCTTTATTTTTTTTATTATTTTTTTTATGTCCACTGGAAAGCAAAATTCATTTACGTTAATGAAGATTTCTCTTGTATTGCACAGTCAGGAAGCAAAGTATTTCACCGAAGATTGGAGAGGACAGGTAGTGATGAAAAATTGAATGAAGTTTGATGTAGTCCTCTCTATCACTTATGTCACGTCCTCATTATTTCCGGTCGTCACCAATCGAACGTGACGGAAAACAGTGGAGTTTAGTCCCCTTAAAACATGCAACCAGCCAACCAATGGAACTCGTGTGCGACGAGTAACTTCATGAAGGATGTAAACATATGCACACTATGTCAAATTCAGTTACATAAAACATTTTGGGATCTCTAATTCCAAGTGTTGTTTCAGTTTTTGTTTGTGTGTATGTAGAAGGTGCTGAACACCGTGCCGTCACCTAAAACAATGGCTGAATAAGTTAGCTGCTTCGTAAGCCGTTAGAAGCTATGGAGGTGATTTTTTCCCCAAATTGAACAAAGACAAACGTCGTCAAATAATAGTGAATCCAATACCCTAGGGCAAGGACGTGTGTGTGTGTGTGTGTGTGTGTGTGTGTGTGTGTGTGTGTGTGTGTGTGTGTAGTTCTCCGAATAATTTACTTTAAATCAAATGTTTGTATAGCTTATGGGACTTAACTACGGGGTCATCAGTCCCTAAACTTACAAACTACTTATGTACTAACTAATACTAAGGACGGCACAAATATCCATGTCCGAGGGGGGATTCGAACCCCCGACCGTAGTGGCCGTGCAGAACGTGAAATTTAGTTTAAGTAGTTTGTAAGTTTAGGGACCGACGACCACTGCAGTTAGGTCCCATAACTATACAGACATACAATATTTTGACTGAAACCATCACTGTTAACAAACTTTTGTGAAATTTAGAAAATTACGAATAAACAAAAATACGTGCTTTTTCATAAAAATCACCGTTAGATATGAAAATTGGGTAAGTATTCGAACATTAAAAAAAACTTGTTATGGCGGGATATGAACAACCGATCCTTGGGTTGTAAAGCCAGAAAGCTACCACCGAAGCTACACCAACAGATGCTGCTTTTGAGCATCATGTACTTGCAAAACTTCAAAGTCGATTGTCTCGAGAATTTTTGACAGTTGGGTCGAATGGCTTTGGCTGATTACTATTTCAGTTCTGAATTTCATGTACCATAAATATCAAAAACCCGATACCCATGTGCTCTCCTTGTGAGTCGAGACAGATTCCGTCTCACTGGACGAAAGCGGTGATCACGCCAATTTTCTAACATGGAAACAAAAAAATCGTAACAACTATCGAGGTATCTCTTTAATTAGCGTTGTCTGGAAAATATTTTTAGATATTGAAGGGAGAGTGAGATTATTAATTGACGACAAGTAGATGAAAATAAGTGTGGGTTTAAGCCTCTTAGAGGCTGTCAGGACCAGATATTTAGTTTACGGCAGATAATGGAGAAGTGGAACAGGCAATTGTTTTATAGATCTTGTAAAGTCTTATGATTGTGTTCCTAGGAAGAAGCTGTTGACAGTTCTACAACATTATGCAATATGAGGCAAACATTTGCAGGCAGTTAAAGGCCTTCAAGTAGACTGCTAGAAAGCAGAGTAGACGGCAAATTAAGTTCATGGTTCAGGGTTGTTTCAGGGGTAAGACAAATATGTAACCTTTAACAATACTATTTATGGATCATATGTTGAAAACAGGAGACTGGCAAGGTGAGATTAATATAGATGAAAACAAAACAAGCAGTATCGCATATATGTGGAAGACTTAGCTGTGATGGCGGATTCGATTGAAAGGTTGCAATCAAATATTGCAGAGCTCGACCAAAGGTGTAACCGTTACGACACGAAGATCAGCATATCCAAAACAAAAGTAATGTCTGTGAGAAAGTGATTTAAACAGATTGAGTGCCAAATAGGAGGAACACAGCTAGAACAGGTAGTTTCAAGTGCCGTACCTAAGATGTATTTTCTCACGGGATGGCAAAATAGTGAAAGAACTGGAATCAAGGTGTAGGAAAGCAATACACTCAGTGCTCATCTAAAATTTACTCTCTTCTAGAAGAAGGAAGTCTCTACTAAGACTAAGTTGATGTTGAGGTTACAGATATGAAAGTAGCAAGAATGATTGCGTAGACGGGAACAATGGCAGGAGGGTGTCCACAATCAGGAAATCAAACTGGGAATGAACACCATGGATGAGGCAGTTAAGCGAACAACCTGAGATGGTGGGAGAACCAAGGTTACCTAGGAGACTCATCGGTTCAAGAGCGGAGGGTAAGGGGAGTCGAGGTAGACCAAGGGAAAAGATTCGGTGAAGAATGATTTTGAAATAAAAGGCTTAACATCAGATGAGGCATCAATGTTAGCACTGACTAGGGTATCATGGATTAATTTTATTAGGGGGACTATGCTCCAGACTGAACGCTGAAAGGCATAATAAGTCTCTGATGATGATGACGATGATGATGATGATGATGATGAAGAAGAAGCTCGTGTCTATGTATATTACCGCCATTATTTTCATCTGTGTGACTATCGGTTGACCCCTGGAGTAGGCGACATTCCCTCAGAGTTATTGAAGTATTTGGGAGAGGCAGGCATGACCAAACTATTTCATCTAAATCTACATAAATACTCCGCAATTCACCCAAAGTTGCGTGGCGTAGGGTACCTAGTACCACTAATAGTTATTTGGTTTCCGGTTCCTCTCCCAAATAGAACGAGGGAAAACCGAATACTTGTACACATCTGTATGAGACTGGATGTCTCTGCTCTTATCTTTGTGGTCTTTACACGAAATGTAGGTTGCCGGAAGTAGAATCTCTCTGGCCGCCCGCTTCAAATTCCGACCCTCTAAATTTCTAGAACATTCCTTCTTGGAAAGAACTCGCTTTCCCTCCAGGTATAATTGTTGTGGTTGTGACTAAATGTTGAGATCCACTTTGGTGCGCATTAAACAAGCTTTTTTTACACTGTGTTTACATTAGTTATTGAATAACTTAGTTATAGTTTACTTATTTAAAACCAGGTAGTAAAGGGAACTGTTACAGTTAAACGTAGGAATGTGAAAGTTCGAGTGATTTGTTATTTGTTTCGCAAACTACATCCTATGCATAGTGTCTTTAGCTACAGGATCGCAGGTAATAGATTATACCTGCACCTAAGGTAGTTGCTGGGGCATGAATGCAGACACATACGGTTCGATCCTAAGATAACATCGAGCCAAACTTCTAAATCAAAACTGTACATAGCCCAATACTTGCTTTAATCTTAGCAGTGATAAATGTGGTGGAGGATAAAGCGTACAGTCACAGGTCGCACAAGCATTTTGTATTGTGGTCTCCTTTACAAACGAATGACACCTTCAAAAAATTCCCCAAATAAACTGAAGTCGACCATCCGCCTTCCCCACGACTGTCCTTACATGTTCGTTCCATTTAATATCGCTGTGCAGTGTTACGCCTAGAAATTTAATTCACGCGACTCTCTCAAGCAGCTTATTACTAATGCCTTATCTGAGCATTCCGGGATCGTTTCTCCTACTCATATGCATCACCTTACATTTTTCTACATTTAGCGTTAACTTCCATTCCTCACAACACCTAGAAATTTGGTCCAAGTCATCCTGCATTATAGTACAGTCACTCAATGACTACACCTTCCTAGACCCCACAGTATCATCAGGAAACAGCCGCAGTTTGCAACTCTCTGTCTGTCAGGTCATTTATATACTTATACACTCCTAACGACACCCTAGTCTCTGAGGAACACTCACCATTGAGAACAACGTTCTGCGTTCTGGTACGTAATTAGTCTTAGAGCCACTCACATATTTGGCTACCTATCCCATACGCTTCTACCTCAGCAGTCGATTATGCGGCACCGTGTCGGACACCTTTCGAAAACTGGATTTCGCACGATCGATGCTTCCTAAAGCCGTGCTTGTGGATGAACAGAAGCTTTTCCATCTCAAGAAAATACGTTCAAGAATTCAAAAATGTTCAAATGTTTGTAGAACTGATGGGACTTAACTACGGGGTCATCAGTCCCTAAGCTTACAAACTACTTACGAACTAGCTAAGACTAAGGACGGCACAAATATCCATGCCCGAGGGGGGATTCGAACCCCCGACCGTAGTGGCCGTGCAGACCGTGACTGGAGCGCCTCAGTCCCCTCGGCCACCGCGGCCGGCGTTCAAGAATTCTACAGAAAATTGATGTTCTTGATATTGGTCTATAATTATGTGGGTCCGGTCTTTTCCCATTCTTACAAACGGGAGTAACCTGCCCTTTTTTCCAGCCGCTTAGAATTTTGCACTGGTTTAAAGATTCGCGATTAATGCAAGCTAAGTAATGAGCCAATGCCGCAGACTACTCGTTGTAAAACCAGATTGGTACCCCATCTGGGCCTTGCCCCTTGTTTATTTTCAACTTTCTCATGTATTTCTCAACCCCGGCTATGTCTATTACTATTGTCCTCCGTTTGGGAGTTAGTGCGAGATGGACTGAAGGTCCGTTTGCCTGGCCCTCCTCCGTGAATGATTTCATAAACGTTAAAATTAAAACTTCGGCCTTCATTTTGCTGTGTTCTGTCACCACCCCAGAATGAACGACGAGTGACTGGCTCGAGGCTTTTGATCCTCTTACCGATTTTACATAGAACCAGATTTTTTTCGGATTTGCTAAGGTATGACTGTGGTAGCTATTGTATGTTTCGCGCATCTATCTTTCTGCAGATGTACCAATCTTTACTATTTTTTGCCTGTTTTGCTTCTCGTTTTTTAACCGCTTCTGCTTTTTCAGCATCTTTAGAAAATTATTATTGAACCTCGGTGGGTCTTTCCCAATCTTCATCCACTTTTTCGGCACATATTTCTGCGTTTTATTTACAATGTATTTAAATTTTGGCGATAACTCCTCTATATCCATCGTACCGGAACTAAACGATGTGCACTCATTCCTTAAGTGCGATGCTAACAATTGCTTATTTTGCTCTTTCTACCACAAACATCATCAGGGTATCTAGACACGACTCTCGTCCTGCACAAATCATCAACTTATTGCACACTACCGTAGTAGTGCCCTCTGTCCATTACGTCCTCTTGCACGCCGCATTAACTGTATTCTCGGAAGGGATCGAGCTTGTTTGTGCATCTGCATAAAAAGTGTTCAAATATTTTAAAAAGTTCTTAACTTTAGGGACCAAATCGCTAGGGTCATCAGTCCCTAGACTAAGTTATACTAAGGACAACACTCATGCCCGTGTCCGAGGGAGGAATCGAACCTCCAACTGCGTAATTCGTGACTTGGCACCCCAGACCGCGGGCCATACCCGCGCGGCACAGAAAGTGTCATTGTGTGACTCTACGAGCATATCTAATTTTAAAAAAAAAAATCCTAACGCATGTTTTATACCATTACTGCTCATAACTACGCTGTAAACTTTTCATGTCTAGATAGCATCATTTTACTCGCTGTTCTTGACAAGGAAAGCAGGATGAGGTAGGTATCGGGTGTCTCAGTTTGTTACGTGATCATCCACTGAAAACGAAATTGCGTCAGCCTTCATTAGCATAATCCCGCCACTTTGCATATATCATGGTCATTAATGCCATTCGCCGTCTTCTTCACACAGTTCAGGAGGAAATTTAAAAGACGGGCATTAATTACTGACGAATAACATAAAACAGTCAGCACGCAAAACAACAAAAGACACTTTAGGTATGAGCGTGTCGAAGTGGCGAGTACACCAACGTACATAGAGGAGAAGGGGACATGAACTTCCTTCGATGCATCGATAAGAGACCGACAACCAGAACATGAACGCCAGTGGCAAATGCGTACCTGAGACAATCGAATGTTTCATCGCGCTTGTCCATTATAGTATCCAGAGAAAATTATGATTCGCTGACGCCCGTTCACTGATGTTGGCTACTGCGGAAACCAAATATAATATTAAATCGCCGATTACATACGTCACCCATAGATAGTGGTGTTACTCTTTGTTCCGCTATCGTTCTCGTTTATCATCTCTGAACTTTGTCTTCCCATTCTATTATCTTTTTCCTGGCAAGGAATGAGAACGACGAGCGATGAAAATCTTTTGTTCTTTTCGTTTGGTAGTGTATGAGATCAGAGGCATTTTTGTTGGCTGCTCTCAATTATGTAAGTGTTGTAGTGAGAAAAATTTATTTTTATTTTTCTAATAAAATACTAAAATTCAGAATTCACAAAAACGGGTGTTGAATATTATTTCATAACTAAATATCCATTTTTCATTTTTTTTTTTATAAATGACTATTTTCAGTAATTCTTTAGTTTAGTAATTGTAGGTTCATACCATTGTTGGGCGCCATTGTGCGAGCCATGAAGACTCACGAGAATTCTGGTAAAACAGTAATAATAAAATTGAAACCTAACAGTTTATGAATATAAAGTAATTTTATCTCAACATTAACAGTTTAATTCAAAAATAATGATAGGCGAAATTTATCTACTAGTGTTCTACAATAGTAACCTCAGTTTAAAAGGAAAAATATTTAACAGAGAATAAGTGGGTAGATTTCCGCCTGATATAGTGTTGCTCGCCAACCCCTTTTACGTAATTTAAAGAAAAATAAATCATTATAGGTTGTTTTAGTAGTAATGCCAACTACTTTTGCTACGACGCAACGTAACGTGCGCCAATAATAAAATTTTATCCCTGTGTCACCAACCTAAATCCGGTCGCGCGGTCCGCTGGACGCGTATAGTGAAATTTAACCCGACTAGCGGCAAATATTGAAATCACCAAATTTTGACAAACAAGTGAGACGAGCAAGTGGGTAGATTTCCGCCTGATATAGTGTTGCTCGCCAACCCCTTTTACGTAATTTAAAGAAAAATAAATCATTATAGGTTGTTTTAGTAGTAATGCCAACTACTTTTGCTACGGCGCAACGTAACGTGCGCCAATAATAAAATTTTATCCCTGTGTCACCAACCTAAATCCGGTCGCGCGGTCCGCTGGACGCGTATAGTGAAATTTAACCCGACTAGCGGCAAATATTGAAATCACCAAATTTTGACAAACAAGTGAGACGAGCAACGCTATACAGACTTAAGCGATCCATTTTTTTCTGCTACGTAGTGACTGTTGTGTTACACACGGAATTGCACAATAGTCAATGGAAGGGAATATGACAGGATGAAAATATCATTACAGTAATGCTGTAAACACTGCTGTTTTGCGTCCGTCACTAAATTGTTTTCCCTGTGAAAATGTTGAGCACGTGATTTTGGGTTGTGGTCATGATCTGGCTTTACTGAAGAATTTAAGGCGGCCATACTTTTATGTTGGAAGCTGTGTTATTATATTAACGTTACTGGTGTCGCTTACAGGTACTTTCGTTCAGTGTGTGATTTAAAAGTAAATGTGTTTTGGGTGTGAAAACAATGGCATATTGCTCTGCTGTTGGCTGCAATGCTCGAAATTATAACACAAAAGTCTAAGAATTTCATGCTTTCATCCGATAAGCAAGTCTGCAAAAGATTTAACTACCGAAATACTGCAGGATAGACGTTGCAGATGATGCAAACGCCAAAATATGTGAGTACTCCACTCTTTAAAGCCCTTACTATAACGGAGACTGCTAATTATTATGTGTCGTGTTAGTAATCTGAGATCTTAATTCAAATTAGTAACGCATTTATGGCTCTACAGAGTTGAAAGTTGGAGTAGAAATAGTAATGATTGAATTATTAAATATGCGGAAAAGATACTTATTTGAAATGAGAGTCAAGATTACGACGGTATTGTTTATTACATAACTGAGAGGAATGATGCAGTAGTTGCGCTAAAATACATTAATACATAGAATTTTTATTCCATTGGCATGTTATTATTTTCAAAGATATGTGAAGGAACTGCAAATCTACTGTTGGTGAAGATTCAAGATAAAGTATTCAAGGCAATACTACCACATCACTAGAGTGATCTGCTTCCGCGATCCTATCGACATTCACTATCAAAATCCGAGTACTGAATGTTGTATATGCCAGATAGGGTGTAAACGTCCTATTCTTAAAAGCTCTAGTTTTCCGTGGGCTCAATGTATGTTACATTTGACTAAGCTGATTGTAAATCTTACCATTTTTAAGGCTGCATCGCATTGTTGACCACCATAAGCGATCAAATGTTAACATTTATTGACACACTAATTATGTTAGATTGAAATTTTTTTTCTAGCTGTCTATGGATACAAATTGAAATTATACGTTAATTACATCTTGTTTTGTTACTAAAACTTTTCATTTTGACAGTGAAGTGCAATAGAAGACAGTATATTACTCTCTGTTAGCTTGAACATGTTTCGAAATGGTAGCTGCTCAATTTCTCAACCACTTTCTGTTTAAATGCTTGTCAATTTACAGGATGTAACAGTAAAGTTCTCGTAGTCGTACAAAACCAATTTACATACCACGGTTTCAGTACAAACTGAACCATTCCGTTTGTGCACTGACCAGACACAGCGTTTGTCAACGGCAATGCAGGAGGATCGTTGTTCAACTTTGTCTTATTCTCATTCGTTTTTCGCCGCCATTAGTTGCTTAGAAAAAGAGTGAAGGTCTATTTCCGTCTATTGCAACTAAATGAAAGGTGTTTTTCTTTTTGTGTGCCAATCGCATTTTGCTTATTGGTAAGCATTATTAGTGCCGGTTTTTCGTGTTACTCCATGTGTGTCTTCAAGGAGCTGTTTATGTGCTCTCCAGGTGGATGTATATTTTGTTTCTTGAAGAACACATTTATATCATCACTTCACTATGTACTAGTTTTGTACAATACACGAGTACACAGTGAAGTGATGATATAAATGTGTTTATCAAGAAGCAAAATGTACATCCACAAACAGCTCCATGAAGACACACATGGCGTAACAAGGAAAAAAACCGCCACTGATGATGCTTCATAAATAAATAAATAAAGAAGCGAAACGCCTTTCATTTAGTTGCAATAGACGAAAATACACCTCTACTCATTTCATTTTTCGAGGACAAAACTAAGAGTAAACTCCAACAATTTTTTATTTTAATAAACACTTCTTTGTAAGGAGTTTTGATGCAATCGACCAATAAGTGCGTGGCGGAGTGTACCTAGTACCACTACTACTTACTTCATTTTCTGTAGAACGAGGGAAAACGAATATTTGTATACATCTGTACGAGCCCTAATCTCTCTCAATTATCTCTGTGCTAATTACGCGAAATGTATGTCGGCAGCAGTAGGATCTTTCTGCAGTTTACTTCAAATTCGGGCCCTCTAAATTTCAAGTATTTCTCGGAAAGAACTTCTCGATCTCTTCAGTGACTCCCATTTGAGTTCCCGAAGCATCTCAGGAACACTATCGCATTGATCAAACGTACCAGTGAAAAACCTAGGCACCCGCATCTGAACTGCTTCTACTTCTTTCTTTAAACCTATCTGATACGGATCCCAAACACTTTAGCATTACTCAAGACGGAAAGTAAAGAAGGAAGGTTAGGGTTTAAAGTCCCGTCGACAGCTTGGTCCTTAGAGACCATCCCGGCATTTGCCTAGAGTGATTTAGGGAAATCACGGAAAACCTAAATCTGGATGGCCGGAGGTGGATTTGAACCACCATCCTCCAGAATGCGAGTCCACTGTGTTACCATTGCGCCATCTCGCTCGGTACTCAAGGCGGAGTCGCACAGCGTTTTATATGCGGTCTTTTTTATAGACGAATCTCGCCTTCCCAAAATTCTCTCAATAAACCGAATTCGACCATTCGCCTTCCCCACGACTGTCCTTATATATTCGTTCCATTTTACATTGCTCTACAACGTTACGCCTAGACATTTAATTGACGCGACTGTCAAGCAGCACACTACTAATGCTGTATTGGAACATTGCGAGATTGTTTCTCCTACTCATCTGCATCACCTTACATTTTTCTACATTTATAGCTAGTTTCCATTCCTCACAACAACTAGAAATTTTGTTCCAAGACATCCTGCATCATACTATAGTCATTCAATATCGACACCTTCCTCCAAGTCGCACATTGCATCTCACTCTGTCCATCGGATCATTTATATAGAAAGAAAATAAAATATGTTCTATCACACTTCTCCGGGGCACTCCTGACGATACCTAGTTTCTGATGAACTGTTGCCATTAAGGACAACGTGCTGGGTTCTATTACTTAAGTAATATTCGAACCACTCATATATTTCGGTACGTATGCTCGTACCTTCGTTAGCAGTCTGCGGTGTGGCACCGTCTCTAAAGCCTTTCGAAACCACTGAGATCCAAGCTACTTTTTTGTGTTCGGGTATTTACTATCCAGTGTAGACTTTATGGTGGAAGCGGAAACACCTCCGACAAGAATCGTCGCAAGAGAGTTTGAGTGCATGCAGGAGTATGCGACCTAACATTGTCATAGATTAAAGGTAATTCCGGAAACAAACGTGCCACGGCGTTTGTTCTGAATTTCTCTCCTCACTCTGGTTTTTGCTGCAGGTACACGTTCGCGTTTATCGCTGTTCCCCAAACCAACGAAACACTTTTCATTTACCAAAAGATAGCTGACGTGAGATATCGCAGCCAAAGTATTTCAAGACTTTTTATGGTTTAGTAGAGGAGTTGGTGTCGTATGTCATGTACTGTTGTTTTATTTCGGAAGCTCTATATCTAACACATGTTTCAGCGCAAGGGACATGGTGGTCAAGAAAAATGTCACCTTCATTCTGGTTGTGCTGAAGAAATGTCAATGCTGCTCCCATCCTGGTTTCCCTTTGGGAGTCATATCAAATGAGTACCAAAGTTAAAATACTGTATCCTTTGTGTCATTCCTTTGTACAGGAGAGTACGACCGAGCTCAGGAATGGGGAAATGGCGATTCTCTATGACCACTTCAACAGGTTCACAAAAGTCGTTCGACCACTTTGTTCTTCAACATGGACGTCAGAGCGTCCGTCACGAAATGCACATCAACATCGAACCTGGAAAGGATATCTGATGTTATTAGGTAAGAGATGTTCAGAGTGCTAAAGAAATCTAGTATTAAGTACAAAGACATCCGTATCATACCCAGTCTCTAGAAGAACGAGATCGCAGTGACTAGGCACTGTGATCAAGAACAAGAATCAGAATTTAGAAAAGGCGTGAGCACATCCTTGTCTCATTCTATCCTCTTATATCCTTATATCCTCTTACATCTAGGATGCTATAGACGAGGTTCGTGAATCCACTGAAGTGGGAATCGAAATTAAAAGGCAGAAGATAGAGATGCTGCGTTACGAAGATGATATTGCTGTGGTCATGGAGGTAGTAGAGAATCTAAAGAAAGTCTTCAGAACAATAGATAGGACGTTATTTTATTAGTATGTAATAAGACTAAAAAAACGGTAATCAGTACTGAAGCAGACGATGAAACTTTAACAATAACAACTGGAAGAGAGGAGCTGGTAGTAATTTACGGATTTGGGAAACAGAATCACGAGGAATGGTAGAAGCCTGGAGGGAATCGTGATCAGAATATGTTGATATGTTGTTGTTGTTGTTGTGGTCTTCAGTTCGCAGACTGGTTTGATACAGCTCTCCACGCTACCCTGTCCTGTGCAAGCCTCTTCATCTGAGAATACGTATGGCAAACTACTCCTTTTGAATATGCTTACTGTATTCGTCCCTCGGTCTCCCTCTACGATTTTTACCCCACACACTTTCTTTTAAGTTGACGATTCCTTGATGAATATGTCCCACCAACCTATACCTTTTCTTAGTCAGCATATGCCAGAAACTGCTTTCCTCTCCAATTCTGTTGAACACCTCATTAGTTACGTGATCTACCAATCTAATCTTCATCACTCGTCTGTAGCACCACATTTCGAAAGTTTCTATCAATTTTTTTTGAACTCCTTATCGTCCATGTTTCACACCCATACAGTGCTACACTCCAGACAAATGCTTTCAGAAAGGACTTCCTAACATTAAATTAATTTTGGATGTCAACAAATATCGCTTGTTCAGAAACGATTTTTTCCCCATAGCCATTCTGCATTTTATATTTTCTTTACTTTGGTCTTCAGAAGTTATCTTGCTACCCAAATAACAAAACTGATCTATTGCTTTTATTGTCTCATTAACTAATTCATTCAGCATCGCTTGATTTTCTGACACTACATTCCATTACCCTCGTTTTACTCTTGTTAAGAATATACTCAGAATATACCAGACCGAAATTAATTTGAGAAAGAACTCACTCACCAGTAAAGAACATGTCTGAATATAAGGAAACATCATACGTTTTTTTTTTTTTTTTTTTTTTAATTTTCTAATACTTACAGTGCTCAAGCCATAGTCAATAACAATTGAAATTGTTTTTTTTTTACTTGACTAGCTTCAGTGCAGGACGGTACCATTCTCAAGTCTGTAGATAACAGAAAAGTCACAAATTAAAATATGACAGTACAAAGTGACTTTTTTTTAATTGTGACATTTCGCTATCTATACATTTGAGAATGGTGCCGTAGTGCAATGAAACAAGTCATGAAAAGTAAAAATTTCGATCATTAGTGACTGTGTTCCACAAAATATAGGGGAAACTGCCGGATGTTTGTAACGTCCTGAAACGATATTTCGGCACAAATACTTCTGGTCTTTAGGGGAGTACAGCCGACGTACCGGCGAAGACTTTCATTTCTTTCTTTGTTGGCATTTTAATGCACCATCAGGCTAGCAGCAGCTTCTTGCGCTGCTCTTCAACCAATAGATAGAATAATGGACATGAAGTAATTTAGAACATTGTTACCTAGTTAAAACAAACGAATTTTAAAATAAAATGGTGAAAATTTGTAGATTTTACAATTATCAAAGATGGTAAAAGTAGATGTTGGAATTAAAATAATGACACGTGGCTAAAAGCACACTAATTCAAACACAATAAGTTGGACGATGACAGACGGAGACACTGGTTTGATTTTCGGTGCTCGAAACTGATTAAGAAACAATAAATGGACGCACTGCACTGCCCGAACACTAGACGGACGTAGCACTGAAGGCCCCACAAGGAAAAGGAAACGAGGGAGATGGGAAGCGCGGTGAGAAGGGAGAGGGAAAGAAGGATGTGCATAAGGACTCCAGGAGAAGGAGGGAGAGGGAAAAAGGGGTGAGGAGGAGGAGGCCTAGGGTCTATGGAGCGGGGAGGGGGAAGGATTAAGGCTGATAAGATGGGTTAGTTAACGGAACAGAGGGCGTCTTCAGAGAGGGGGAGAGGGCGAAAGTTACCCTGGGAGAGGATGCGGATCGTGTATAGGTGGAGGGAGGGGGAGGGGATACAATGGTGTAGGCGTAGCAGAGGCCCGGGGTTGGTGAAGAAGTAAACCAATGGGAGATGTGAAGTTATGTTCAACTGTAAGAGGTGAGTAAATGGGATTCGCGTAGGGGAGCGGAGGTGGATTCGGTAAGCGAGCTGGAGGGTGTTGCGAGAATCTGAAGGGATTTCTAACAGGTGGGAGGTGCGGAAATCCAGGTGCGATGGAAGCTACATAGGACGGGATGCATGATGAAACGATGTTAGCTGGAGCGGAGTTTTAGAAGGTTGAAGTGGAACAAGGTGCTTTAGCAGAATGTGTGGAGGTTGGTAGTCCGGGAGAGTAATCGATCGAGGATGAGGCTGAGGTATTTGAGTGTGGAGGTGAGGCACTTAGGACGGAGGGTATGGTAAACATCGTCGAGGCGGAAGTCCTATGAGGACTGCCAGGGATTTATCGGGATTGTAGAAAGCAGCCACCAGTCGCACCACGAGGAGAACTCAGTGAGGTGAGACTGGATCAAGTGATGGGAGCGGGCGAGGCATGAGGCGATGGCTTGGAAGGCGGTGTCATCAGCATATTGGAGGTGAACAGGATGCTGGGGTTGGGGCATATCAGCAGAATAAAGAAGGTAAGTACGGGGGATAGAGCCATGAGGATCCCTGGCGGAGGGGTACAGCAAACGGGAGTGGGAATTACAAACAGTGACACAGGAACGGCGGTGAGTGAGGAGGGAAGCAATGAGGCAGACATAATTAATGGGAATGGCGTAGGTTTGGAGTTTGAAAAGGAGACCAGAATACAATGCAAGGTCGTAGACTTTCTCTGTATCAAGAAAGACAAAGATCACACAGCAAAAAGAGTTAAGCTGGACAGTGGTGGGTGGTCGTCGACCACAATCGAAGTGTAGCAGGTGCATGGGAAGAGAGGTTTACATAGCGGTCAACCACATAGGCCATGTAGGAGCGATCGATGTGGGAAAGGAAGTCATCGAGGAGGGGACCAGTGTATCGGATTAGTGTCAAGGATGACTGTGAGGGAAGGGAGGAAGAGACTAAGGATAAGGTGTTCAGTGAAATCATTAAGGAGAGGTCGTAACCGGGTGCTGTGGTGACGGAAGTGGCCAATCGCCACTCCACTTCAGAGGAGGGGGCTACCATCAGTACGGTGGAGGAGGTAGCGAGCAGTGCTGATAGGACGATAGGGTTGTAGCAAGGTTTCGTTGAGGAGGAAGGCTTCTATGTGATGGTGAGACAGTGTGTGGGCATAAAAAGGTTCTTGTTGGTGGGAAGCGAGATTATGTGGTAGAGGAAAGTTTGGGGGACGTGGCATGGTGGGGGTTGTGTGTGTGTGGGGGGGGGGGGGCAGTGGAAGAGAGAGGGTAGGAGGGTAGATGGGGAAAAAGGTTAAGGTGTGTTTAAACTAAGGTAACTTGCTTGTAAAGTGGGTTTCAAGTTGGTATGGGCAGCAAGGGCGATCTGTTGGAGGATGTGGACGCGCTGGAAAGGATGGATGTTCTGGAGGATGATTGCGACGAAATGCATGACATCCTTGACAAGGAATTGTTAGGAGACATCGGTGGGTCGATGTGACGGACAGGGTCAGTAAGGTCAGGGATGGTGAGGGCGAGGACGGATTTACATTTATAGGAATAAAAATGCACGCCGCCTCGTCAATGAATGATTCGGTCTCCATAAAAACCTGCATAAGGTAGGTAGGGTCGGTGCAGTTTTGGATCTGCTTGGCGGACCGAATGGAGAGGTCAGTGTGAGATAAACTCTCACACTGACGTCTCCATTCGGTCCCACCTCCTCTTCTGTGATCACCAGAGTAAGCTAGGTGATCATGGTGGTGAGGGTGGGTGGCCGGCGTGGAGGTTGGGGTTGATGGGTTGAAGATCAAATTCAAATATTTGTAAATCTTATGGGACTTAACTGCGGGGTCATCAGTCCCTAAACTTGCTAACTACTTATGAACTAACTTATACTAAAGAAAATACAAACATCCACACCCGAGGGAGAATTCGAACCTCCGACGCGGGAGGCCGCGCGAACCGCAACTTGGCGTTCCAGACCGCTCGGGTACTCCCGCGCGGCTGGGATGGAGAGGCAGTGTAATATCGGGTGAGGGTTGCATTGGGGCCAAGATGGGGGAGGCGCTGGAGCAAGTCTGTGTGGTAGGTGGGGCTAGGGGACTGAGTTCTTACGTTGAATGTGTTGAGCTGTGGGAGCAGAGAAAGTTCTTTCTGAGTTCTATTAAAATGGTTCAACTGTCGTGGAATCGTGGATCGGGGTGTGACAGGACAAAGGTGTGGAGTTTGGGTTGTTGGGCAGGGAGAATGGGAGAGGTATCCATTTGGTAGGGGTGGGCGGTGGAAGTCGTCGTGGTGGGGAGGGGGGGAGAAGGCTTTTTATAGATAGTGGAGACTGCATGCATGCTGGTACGTTTAGAGAACTTTTTGATGGTGACATAGGTGGAAGGTTGCTGGGGGATAGGGTGAAGTGGGGTGTGGTGAAGAGCGAGGCCCTGTTGCAGTTGTTGTGGTGGCGGCGATTGTGGAGTGACTGATACCGTCAAGTGTTGATGTGGGTGGTGGTAGGGTATTCACTGTGGTCACTGAGGGGGACGGTGGGAGGAGGAGGGAGAACTTGATTGACGGTGGCGTTCGAAAGGATGGCTGATAGGGGGGAGACAGAGGATGGTTATGGTGGGAGGGACGCCTAGTGGTGGTGGTAGAAGCTTGGGAATGGGTTGGATATAAAATAGAGGGGCGAAGATGTTCTGAGCTCAGCTATTTGAAACCGTCTCGGCACAGGCGCTGCATCTTCGCTACGGATTCGGTGGATTAAGGTCTTTAGAACGCCCACCGCTTGTGTAGCAGCTTGCAGGTACAAGTCTGAATGAGTCAGCTTTCTGTTTGCTGAATGACTAAGTGTGCCATTGCTCTTACGTCACACGAAGACGTCTAAAAACGGTAAGCCTCCATAGTTCTCTACCTCTTTATATTCTTTTGTATGTAGTTAATACAACGAAAAACTCTCGGTGGCGGTCGAGACCATGAGGCTACACTCAAAAGTACCGTCAACGTATCACCAGAACACTGTTCGCTTAAAAGTCGCTAAGCCGAGAGCTCTTCCCTCAAAATCTTCCTCAAATAACTGCCTACACTACACATGTGCGTCCTATTTTGGAGTATCCCACAGCAGGGGGGACTGGCGGACGATTTAGAAAAAATTCAGAGAAGAGCAGCTCGTTTTGTATTATCGCGTATAGGAGTGAGAGTGTCACGGAAATGGTGTACGAGCTGGGGTGGAAATCATTGAAAGAAAGACGTTATTTGCTGCGGCGAGATCTATTTGCGAAATTTCTTTCACCAACTTTCTCTTCAGAATGCGAACATATATTCTTAACACCCACCTACATAGGGATACATGATCATCATAATTAAATAAGAGAAATAATATCGAAAACAGAAAGATTTAGGTGTTCCTTTTCCCCGCGAGCTATTAAAGAGTGGAACTATAGAGAAATATCATAAAAGTGGTTCGATTGACCTTCTGCCGTGCACTTCGATGTGACTTGCAGGAGTGGGAAGAGGGGGGGGGGGACTGTTCTTAAAACTCGTTAATAAGAAATATGTAGAGGAAAGAGCTCTAAAATGTGTGCACCAAACACAAAAGCAATGATACGCAGCGAGTATAGAGGCACCTTTGTAAAAAGTAAAACCTCTAGTCGTTACTTTGCAGCGGAAGTACTGAAGTCTGCTGATAAAATCACTAGACTTCCTTACGCGATGTGGACACTTGCCTACCACTGGCTTTGGCAAAGACACCGAGTGCTTTGCTAGGTAATAAGTGGGTGCTCCACTATTACTCACATTTGCAGATATTAGGCAATTCTTACAGCTTACGTGGATCTTATAGCACCTCCTTCGGTGTGGAACTGTTTGTTGAAAGTTCTGTTGTTTTTCTCACCAGTCGGTTTGTCGAATCCTTTTCGATTTTTTATACATTGAGTCACATAATCAAACATTGATCATATTAGTGTAGTCATTCCGTAGCATGAGAAAAGTACCATTGCCTTTGTCAGATTTAAGTAATACTGTATTCATTTCTGCCAGATCCATAGGCGATATGTTGCTCTTCGGCGGTGTAGTTCTGGTCAACACACGGCAAGACTCTCGACGAACTTTTGCTGCTTCATCTGTAACAACTCTGCGAACAACTTCTTCGACGGAACTGACGAAGTCTGCCAGTGGTGGTGAAACAGGTATAGCAGCAAAATTAAGGCCTCTTGTTAACATAAACACCGTCGCGAGAACAAGAATTGGAAACCAAGATAAAATAACCGAAATACTAGGGATCCCTCTCGGGGATAATAATAAAAAGGAGGAGAACTATGGCAGATACTGTGGGACGAAGAGGATTTATTTATTGTATTTTTCGTATGCCTTACATGCAGCGTTGACATGAAAACAGATAATACTTTTACAGGTTAGAGGTCATAATATATACACAACAAATACTATCTAAATTTTAATATTTAAGTTCCTAATCCAGGTCAGCGCTGCAGAGTCAGCCCTCATGAAATCACTCCAGGTCCCTTGGAAGGCTCTCAAAGGGCAGTCTTCCCTGATGTGCCTGATCGTCTGTTTCGAGGCTCCACAGTCACTTCCTGAAGACTCCACAAAACTCCACTTATGCACTGAGTCCGCACAGCGACCGTGTCCCGTATGCATTCTGTTTAATTTCACCAAGAGATTCCTTTCTAGTTCTGCGCCGGTGGTGTCATGGTTGTAGTAGTAAAACCATTTACGTATCTCGGGATTTTCAATGGTTTGACATTTCTGCTCCCACGAATCTCTTATTTTGTTGTTGTCAGATACTAGCTGTTCAGCTTTTCTCAATGGTGGATTTCTTGAGCGGAGTCTTTTTCGACACAGAGCCGATGTATCGTCATGAATAGGCAGGTCCACGTTCTCCTGAATCTTCTGGAATTCTGGAAACAGTGCCATAGTTCTGCGGATATCAGTTGGATATATATTGCACAGCAACGGAAGCCAATATGTAGGTGTTGATCTGATAGTACCAGATATAAGGCGCATAGTACTATTCAGCTGTACATCAATCAGGTTGTTATGGCAGATGTTCATCCACACTGGAGCACAATATTCAGCAGCTGAAAAGACCAGCGCTGTTGACGATATTCGCAACGTACCGTATCCATCGAAGCTCCCCATGTCGTGCCACATAATTTTTGGATGATATTGTTCCGTGTCCTGATCTTGGTAGCTGTATTTTCAAGGTGTTTTTTGAATAAAAGAGTGCCGTCAAGGGTGATTCCAAGATATTTTTGAAAACTGTTATGTTTTAGTTCAGTTCCATTGAAGAGAACATGGAGCTTAGCATGAGCCTGCTTATCGCTTAGGTGGAATGCAGATATTTCTATTTTGGTAGTATTAGGCTTCAGTCGCCACTTTTTAAAATACGAACTTAGAACGGCGAGATCTTCTGTAAGGATTGTTTCTGTCTGGCTAAGATTCTTTGCACTAGTCGCAAGAGTGATATCATCTGCATTACAGAACTTCGTCGATGTGGTGTTAGGAAGATCAGAAATGTACAAGTTAAAAAGTAAAGGGGCGAGGACTGAGCCCTGAGGTAGGTCATTGTTTAGTTTTCTCTCTTTACTTACATTCAGTCCCAGATATACGCGAAAATATCTACTGCTTATCATGTTATTGAGCAGGTTTCTATGTTCTGACACTTTATTACTTTGTAGTTTGTAGATTACTCCATCCTTCCATACAGTGTCGTGTGCTGCACACAGATCTATAAATGCTACAGATGTCTTAAGCTTCTTTTAAAATCCAGCTTCTATGGCAGTGGTTAGAGCAAGCACCTGATCACAGCAACTTCTGTGAGGTCTGAAGCCTACTTGCTCGACTGGTAATTGTCCAAAGATGTGGCCATTAATTCTGTTTATATGTGCAGCGTAGCAAGGAGATTGGTCTAAAGTTTTGAGGCAGATCTGGTGTTTTGCCTGGTTTTAAGATGGCCACTATTTTTGTTTTCTTTAGCTGGTTAGGAAAGATTTCCTTGTCCAAGATGTTGGAGAATAAATGTATCAGTCAGGTTTTTGCAGAGTTACCTAGGTTCTTCAAGAATCCAGGATGGATTTTATCCAATCCAGGTGCCTTACCAAGTTTAATTTGTTTCAAGGCCTCGTCCAATTCGGTGATTGTAAGTGGTGAGGAGAAACGGAATTTCTTCTGACATTGGTCTTTCAGGGACTTCAGTTCTCTCTTTATCCTGGACGTATGTAGCTTGGCACTAGGAGCCGTGGATTTTTCAACTAAGTGGTTCGGAATTTGGTTGGCTGAAGTTCCAGGATTTTGCCCAGATTGGCTAGATGCTCCAACAAGTTTTCGTAGTAAGCTCCAGGCCTTTCTGCTTGAGTTTCTAAAGTTCATATTTTGCATCGTTTCAGACCAGCGTGCCAATGTCGAGGTTGTGGAGGAGATAATCTGCGATGTAACTATCTCCGCTTTTACTATATTCTTCATAAAGTTGTTCACAATGCTCGTTCCACTCAGGTATACGAGATTCCTGAATGTACCCACGAGGATTTATTTATTTATTTATTTATTTATTTTTTTTTATTTTTTTTTATTTTTTTTTTTTTTTTTTTTTTTTGCCAGTGGTTAGGACTGCTCCAGCGAATCGGTTGTAGTTGTTAGGTTCTGGTGGAATAAAATTAATGAACTTGTTCAAATGGTTCGCAAATCCCTGCCAATCAGCCCTTCGGAAATTCCATGTGGGCCATGGTGCAGATTTCCCTAGCGGAACAGATATTCCAATGTCAAGAATTACAGGTCTATGTTGACTGTGTGGGAATGTTAGTATGACTTTTCTGGATATAGGCACTGGGCGTCCTTTATAATCGCAGGATAAAAAGCAGAGGTCTGGATTGTGTTCACTTTGTCAAGCAGCGGATCTGTACGTTGGCAAGTCTTTTGCATCAAATATCAGTCTTCCTTTTCAGACCATTCTGCAAGTGCAATGCCACGTTCATTATTTTGCCTGTATTTCCATTGCCAGTGGTGGCTGTTAAAATCTCCGGCATACACTGGTGGGTGAGCACTAGTCATCAGAACATCTGTACTCCACATCACATTAGGTGGTTTATAAATGTTGTTGATGGTAATCTCTTCTAGTTTTATCGTGACATTATGAATGCTATTAGCTGTATTTTCCGAGACAATATGGGCATTTTCAACATTATTTCTCACATAGGTAGCAACCCCGTGTGCATTGTGATACGTTGTACCTATAAGCTCATAACCATGTATCCTGTCTCTTTTGCGTAGATCCTCTGCAGTAGAAGTATGTGTTTCCTGGATTAGAACTACGTCAATATCATTTTCCTGCAGGAGTTTCGATAAGTAATCGCTTTTAGCTTTGCTAATGCTTTCCACGTTAAATTGGTATATTTCAACTGAAGGTCCTATCCTTTTGGTCTTATGGTCCTGATAAGGCTCGTATTTTGGTCTTCGGATGCTGCGATGATTCTGCATGTTAGTAGCCAGGAAGTCCGTTGATTGGTCTGGCTGCCAGCTTGCTCTAGCTCATTTAGCGTTACCCAAGATGCACGTGTGGTGTATTACCACGGACGCGAGATAGTTTACACCCCGGACGAAGAGGAATCAGGCAGGGAGACCTTTGAGTTGCTACCGAGTGTGCAGGACAGGATGGCGATGAAATACTTTCAGACGAGCTGTATGATGATACTCTTTCTCAATGGCCAGGTCCCAATCCGGCATATCTATGTCGGTTTAACAGAAGGGTGAGACCTACGTGCGACTGTGGTGTGGAAGATGGAGTACCTGAACACGTAGTGAAATAGTGTCCCACATACGATATAACATCACAACCGCCGGCCGCAGTGGCCGAGAGGACTGAGGCGATTCAGTCACGGTCTGCACGGTCACCACGGTCGGGGGTTCGAATCCCCCCTCGGGCATGGATATTTGTGCCGTCCTAGTTCGTAAGTAGTTCATAAGTAGTTTGTAAGATTGGGGACTGATGACCCCGTAGTTAAGTCCCATAAGCTTTACAAACATTTGAACATCACAACCGAACTGAGCCAACAACTTCCCAACTTTGACACATACACACTGATTCGTCATGCGGACCCTTTTGAAATTCTCAATAGTCATGCAGATGTCATCTCCAACAAGGTCAGGGAAGACTTCAACAGAGAACAGCAGTAAGGTGCAGCCAACCCGGACTAACTAACCGCCCGGCCATACCGACGTGGAGGGTGGAGGAGGAGGGGAGGGGGGGTTGGACTGGCTCTCTCAGCTTGCTGGCGGATCCATTGCCCTCCTGGACCAGGGGGACCTGGGTATTAATACCGATGAAGACAACTTAAGAGTTGTAGTTAGTTCTCGTTGATCATTCCGGGGCAGCAATATATGAAAACAAACGGAAGGCTGAAGTTCTAAATTTAACATTTAAGAAAACTTTCACGCAGGAAGACCGCGCAAATCTACCATCATTTGATCAACGTACTAATTCTGAAATGGAGGGCATAGTAATAGGTATTTCCGGTGTAGAGAAGTAGCTGACAGAGCTAAATACGAAAAAGTTTGCTGTTCCGGACGGAATACCAATTCGGTTTTACAAAGAGTAGCCGGCCGCGGTGGCCGAGGGGAATGAGGCGCTCCAGTCACGGTCTGCACGGCCACTACGGTCGGGAGTTTGAATCCCCCCTCGGGCTTGGATATATGTGCCGTCCTTAGCATGAGCTAGTTGATAAGTAGTTTGTATGTTTAGGGACTGATGACCACGTAGTTAAGTCCCATAAGATATACAAACATTTGAAACAAAGAGTATTCTGCGGCGTTGGCCCCCTACTTAGCCAAGGAAAGAGAACTGACCCACAGTTTCCTGTAGAATTTTGGAGCATATTCTCAGTTCAAATATAGTAAATTTCCTTGAAACGGAAAAGCATCTTTCTAAGATCCAGCACGGGTTCAGGAAACATCGTTCATGTGAAACTCAGCTTGTTTTTTTTTTGTTTTTTTTTTCGACTTCAAAAAGGTGTTTGACGCGGTGACACACTGCACACTTACGAAGATACGAGCATATGGAATAGGTTCACAGATTTGTGACTGGCTGGAAGACTTCCTAACTAATAGAACGCAATACGTTGTTCTCGGCGGCGAGCGTTCATGAGAGACTAGTGTACCATCAGGCGTGCCCCAGAGGAGTGTGATAGGACCGCTGTTATTTTCTATCTATATAAGTGACCTGATGGAGAGAGTAACTTGTAACTTGCGGCTGTTTGCTGATAATGCTGTGGTTTATGGGAGGGTGTCCTCTTTAACTGACTGTAATAGCATACAGGATGACTTAGACAAAATAAGTAGGAAAAACAATCCCTTAATATTCGAATAAAGCATTAGTAGTGAGCTTCTTGATGCACTCGAGTCGTTCAAATATCTAGGCGTAACACTGCAGAGCGGTATGAAATGGATCGAACATGTAAGGAGAGTTGTGAGTAAGGCGGACAGCCGGCTTCGGTTTATTGGGAGAATTTTGGGAAGATGTACTTCATCTGTAAACGAGACCAGGTATAACGCTTGTACGACCATGTCTTGAGTATTTCTCAAGAGTTTGGGACCCGCATCAGATCAGTTTAAAGGAAGACATAAAAGCAGTTCAGAGGCGAGCAACTAGGTTTGTTACTGGTAGTTCAACCAATGCGCAAGTGTCACGGAAATTACGCCGGCAGCTCAATTGGGGATCGCTGGAGGAAAGACGACTTTGTTTTCGAGAATTTCTGTTGAGGAAATTTAGAGGGCCGGAATTTAAAGCTGGGTGTAGTACGATCTTGCTGCCGCCTACTTACATTTCGCGTAGTGATCACAGTGACAATATAAGAGAAATTAGGGCTCATACGGAGGCATGTAGGCATTTTTCCCCTCGTTCTATTTGGGAGTGGAATAGGAAAGGAGCCGCGGTGGAGTAGCTGAGCGGCCTAAAGCACCATGCTGCGGAGCACGTGGTTGCTCGCCGTGGAGGTTCGAGTCCTCCCTGGGGCATGGGTGTGTGTGTTTGTCCTTAGGTCAGTTTACCTAGGTTTAAGTAGTTTGTAAGCTACGGACTGATGACCACGCAGTTTGGTCCCGATAGATTTACAGACATTTGAACATTTGAATAGGAAAGGAAATGCCTAGTAGTGGTACAGTGTACCCTCCGCCACGCACCTTACGGTGGATTGCGGAGTATGTATGTAGATGTAGTAGTAGCGTATAACCCTTGCACCAACATCCTTTGTAGTCTGCAGTGAGATTAACGCCAGCCCAGTGCCAGGGGCATGTCCGTCAGGTTTAGCTCGGTGGACCTAGGCCACTAAGTAGGTTTATATTAATCTGGCATGCCTTTAACGCTGCTGACATTCAAGTAGTATCTCCTTCCATTCCCCGTAGATGTTACATAATCCGTAGATCCAAGGTAGTTAGATTAGATTAGATTAATACTTGTTCCATAGATCACATATACGACATTTCGTAATGATGTAGAACGAGTCAGTAGTCATAATTGTAACTTGCAGTAATTGATTGGGCACATTTTGTCACTTAAAAACCTAGAATAATAGGGCCATTAATGTATTAGGTGATGAAATAATACAGAAATGAAAAGAAGAAAACACCGTCGCGTCATCTGTTTCACATTAGTGACTGTGGCTTGACCACTATATTCGGTATGAAATAAATAGATTTGTCAGTCGCATTCCTTTTTTCATTTTGAGTGAAACACACGAGATAATTGTGCAATATTCTGCAAATTTTATTTGTTACTAACCGGTTTTCGGCAGTTACGCCATCGTCAGGTAAACACTACAGAGGTATAGTTATGCAGTTCACAGGTCAAAGATCTTAAGTTGTTGTACAGATAGTATGTATACAGAAATTTCTTAAGGAAGACTAGTGTTATAGGTATAATTACATTATTGAACTTGTAGAACTTTGATAAAATTTAAACTGAACAAAATGGTCTATTGATTAACTGTACAAATATTCAGAATATAGATCGGTGAGTATAATATCAATGAAACATCTGGGAATATATAGATTCCATTTTATGAGCTATTACTGGCATAAATGTCCATTAGTAACTGAACTAATTTATATCAGGCAAGTAGGCTATAGAACTGTGGTAGGGATGTGAGGCAAGTGAATAGGAGTCAGTGGTTTATGTGGGTCCATTAGATTCTGCAGACAGAGTGGTAGGTGCATTCCTTTTTGACAATGTCGAATAAGAAAAATATTTAAAAAAACCTAAGACACAAGATCATTGGAACGATAGAAAAGGAGTTATTGCGGAAAGGACTCACCGGGGATGACCGAGGATGGCCCATATGTAACAGATCGCGAATGATGTTGGATGCCACATATATGTGGAAATGAATACGAAGGCACTCTGTTGCAAACAAATTACAGGATTTAACACTGAAGAAGAAGAACGTCGAAAAACACTTCAGTAATCTCAGTAACTTCACCTACCTTATTCTTCCGTGAATTATCTATTGAAGCACACATTTTAAACACCTGACTGTTATAGTGCTGGAAACGTACCGAACCAAGCTACACAAGGGAAACAAAGTTGGCGACGCCAGCGCCACTCATTTGCGTGACGGAAGAAAGCTACTTTTCGAATTGCCCTCGTACTCGCCTTGTGAATGGCGTAGACACATTTTGCTGAGAATTTCGGGCTTCTCGAATTTACATCATTATACAGATTTCCTTGGTTGATAAATCCCACATAGGGGATTATAAACTATTGTTTACATTGTCAACTGCAGCGCCAGAACAGCCTGATCGCCGCCCAGTAAACAAACGGCGTGCTGGCAGAACGGTTTCTTGTCGGCTGGATCGAGGCTGGTGAGTGTACCTCGAGTGGTGCGGCGCCGGCGTCACGTCTGCGGAGTTCCCAGGCGGGGCCTTGGGCGGGCCGAGGTCGCTCAGAGGAAAGCCGAGTGGCCAGGCGCGTAAACAAAGGCCGCTAATTGCTTCCTGCGGCGCCACCGCAGGCAGGGATTCCTACTTGTTTACCGCGACACCGCTCCACGCACAGTGGTTGGCTTCACGTGTCGAAATTCGTCACAGCTGAATGTGAACCCACGTTGATTGCAACGTGTTAGGTACGGCGCATGTAGAGGCTTCTCTACTACATCGGTGTTCCAAATTAAAGCAACAGATGAAAATGTTGCAAGGTTGCGTTTGTTTTTCCAGGAAACAGTCGAAACAGGTGATAGTAAAGTAGATGCAAAGTATTGAGTACAGAGCGGGAACAAACGCAATGTTTCCTTCGTTCTTCTCCAACATAACGAATTTGAAGACACGTTGCGACAACTGGTTAACGTGCTTCGCATGGGGGTGTGACCACTTCAGCCATGCAGGCCTGACGACAGGGGCATACTGCGAACAATATCATCAGTTTCATGTTGAAGCAACAAAGCCATTCTTCTTGTATAATTGCTTCGAAGTTTGCAGAGTGGGTGTTGGATGCTAATATGATGTGATTGTCGCCCCAGAAATGATCTTATGGGATTAAAATCGGGAGAGCGAGCATATCATACCATTCATGCAATGTATAGTTTTAAGAAAATTTCAACCACGCGTGCTGTATGACATCGAAAATAATGTTTTCTTATAAAATCCCTGTCTTCTAATATAGTCCACTAAATGTAGAACTTATGCAGATTTTATTATTGTCTGTAAAATGTTATTCATTCATTTCTCTTGATGAAGTTCCAAAGCAAACAGACTGGTCAGTTATAAATTTTTGACGACGTTACAGCGTTCAATGAATGAAATAAATCGCAATTTGCGATCAGTTATGGCTTCACTGTACTAGGTTTAGATGGAATACCACAGTACGGCGAATTAAAATTTGTGCCTGGCCGGGATCTCCTGCTTACTAGGCGTACGCGTTGACCACTCCGCCACCGAGGACACGGTAACCAGTCCGACTGCAGAGGACTCTTCGCTGCACGTCTCCCGCCACACCCAAATCTCCATTCGCCACGCTGTCTCTTTCTTATTACCACATCCTCGTTGGCGGAGTGGTCAACGCATCTGCCTAGTAAGCAGAATATCCCGCGTTCGAATCCCGGCCAGGCACAAATTTTCATTCGCTGCACTTTGGTATTCCATCTAAACCTAGTACAGTGAAGCCATAACTGATCGCAAAGTGCGATTTATTTCAGACTGGTCAGTGCTGAGCAAGACACTGCAGCCAGCATCCGCATCTCATCATGCGTATGTTAGAAGCTCGCTTTTCATTTCCCTTCACAAACACCTAATTGCTGGCGTTCCACAACGCGCATAACAAAACACGTTTACTTTAGTTTCAGGATTATAAATACGGATTCCGCTCTTTTGTGTGGCTTCTGAGCACAGAATGTTGGGAGCAGAAGCTTGCATACGGCTTGCAGCACATTGGCTATTACAACAAGACCCGCCTCTATCTCTCAGTGCAGCCAGTTAACGGCCTATAGCGTACGCGTTTTAAAAGAAACAACATGTAACGAGTTGAAGCGTCACAGAAGGAACAAGGAATTAAGAATCGCTTTCATGTTTGAGTAATCGAAAACTGTAACTTACAAGCAACTGGTTGCTGAAGTTTATTAATTTGTAACTTTTATGTACGAAATATAAATATTTTAAGGGACTTATTAATCGGGTGTAGCAACGCTTTCTACCTTTTTTTATCGTCGCAATCACTGAATAACAATCACAGTTAAATTTCTCACACCACTTTCAATGACAGCCTTTCGTTTTCTGTAAGGGGTCGTCGGGGTATGTGGGGTTATTTTAGCAAATAACAAGGTGGAAGACTACAATCAATACCATGCACGAATGAACAATACATTGACGATGGCTACAGTGCACAGTGCTGTTGCGTAGGTAAGGTTGGCAGAGAGCATAAGCATTCAGTAGGCAGCCAACTTCCGTCGACCACAGGGGCCATGTAAAAGTGCGAGACCTGTATATTTCTCAATTGCACAACAGGATTAGATTCATGGGACAAATTTATGCGAAATCAAGAAGGAACCAGCCATAAGTTACAATCCTCATGGAAAGATCTGCAACACCAAAATACCGACTAGAAGCTTCTACCCAGGCCCCATCCAATTGTCCCCGTGTCTTTCCACCCCAGAGGCGAGACGCCCCTCGTACCCGCTCGGTCGGTCGCCCAAGTCAAAGCCACACTCGCCTTCCACCGCCCACTCTCCTCGTGCACCCGCAGTCCAGCAGGGGACGCGGTGCGATCAGACCCTCGCGAAAGACAAACCACTTCAGGTCACAGAGATCAGGGATCAAATATTGTTTAACGCGCGCTGATGACCTCGCTGTTGAGGGCCCTAAAACGCCAATCATCATCAATATTGTTTAAGCACTACTATCATGTTCTTGTTTAGCCCCACAATACGAAATCATGACATATTCGGTAAGAACAGGGAAACGTTTGTGACAAGTAGGAATATAAATGTCATTTTTTGTCCCAGAATCAGTTACAAACACGAAGATGAGCGGGGAAAAAATGTATAGGAGGACGCTAATTACTATTCAGTACTTTCCGCTACTTCACACTAGAGGTCTGCAAATCGCCGGTTTCGCTCGCTCGTACTCGGTCGAGTGCGCAACGCTCGGCGGTGGCGCGCCGAGTGTGTTACACTCGCAGCGAGCGTGTTGACACTCGAAGGAGGCTGCGTGGGGCGGCGCGGGCACAGGCCGCACAGCGTAGTGCTGCCGCTGTACTCACAAGGAAACCTACCCAACTGTCATTCTCTGATTTTTATGAAATTTTCATATGTTATAATACATGAAAAACTATGGGACAAGTATTTTTTTAGCGGCGGAGAAACATATTTAAGGGGTGAATCGGTCCCTCCAAAATTGTTGCTAAAATAGAAAATGACGATAATTTAGACACTAGTGAAGCGATTTTAATGATTTTTGGTATGAAAGTATCTTTTGGTAAAAGACAAATTTCATAGATTCAACTTGGGTAAACCAAAATAACTTTTTGAGCACAAAAAATTGGTCACTTTAGTGGTAGCTGTCCTCCTAATTGTCACTCCCCCTCCAATGTACCTAGGCCGATCTCTTATCAAGAGATACTTTCATACCAAGAATTATTAAAATCGCTTCACTAGTCTCTAAGTTAGCGCTATTTTTCTATTTTAGCGACAATTTTGGAGGGACCTTTCCCCCTTAAATATGTTTTACGCCGCTTCAAAAAATACGTGTCCCACAGTTTTTCATGTATTATAACATATCCAAATTTCATAAAAATCGGAGTGTGACACTTGGGTAGGCTTCCTTGTCAGTCGCTGCGGCAGTGGCTCTGTGGCTCTGAGGTGTGGGCTGCGGTTGCGTCTGACGCAGCCCCACCATCTAAAGGAACTAAAATCAGTTATGCTGTAGACGAGTATTCCTGTATAGTAGCATCTAACCGCAATATCATTATACCGCAAACGAGACGAAAAGGTTGTGTTTGCCAACTACAACATTTGGAAGTAATGTAAATTGTAAAGGATCCAAAGAGAAACTATGGAACGAACGACGTTTTTATTGCAATGTACAAAAGTGAATGTTACCGTACAACAAAGTATACATCGAAACGTAACACCATTATCCCCAAACTATTCGTTGGTGGCATTGTAATTGCAATGCACTGTTAAAATATCATTGACACGTTGTAGATCGAGTCGAGTTCTTCTATCAGAGATCAGGTTCCCTGCTGCACTGAAAAAGTGCGTTCACTAGCTGCATTTGAGGCGGGCACACAAAATACTCCTTTTGCCACTACAGCTAGCTTAGGAAAGAAACTACTGTTGTGTTTCTACCATTCAAGCGGGTCGTCGTCATCACCATCAATTCGTGCTGAATAAAGGTCCACCTCATTGGTGGATTGCGCCTCGCGCATTTCACAGTCCAGGCATGCCATTCCAAAGACATGCAGTTCATTCTTTTGGCTGGTGCACCGGGTGACATTCTTCAGACGGCCCTAAATAAATATAACACAGATATCACTGAAACAGCAGGAGCACCATAAAATCGTACAGCTGTGTAAAGTAAACAATTGGAATAAGAGGATTTAAAACAGTTCTATGAGCGAGCATTAGAACGGCATATGACTCTGACACGAAAGGAAGTGCGGATCCTGTATATTGCACAAAAGCTTGCATACGTTCTTTATTATGTAGATAAGAAAGACGATAGTGGCAGTGGGGGATATATGAAGGACTCACTCGGAAAAGGTAGAGGCGCAGCGACCACGCACAGAGCCAAAATGCTACGGGAATATATATTAACGGGGTGCAACAGAGATTCACAAACCTAACCTAACGACTGTACATCAATATCGTGCATTTAATATCAATATAAAAGACGGACAAAGTATTTCAGGACTTGAGAGTGATAAGAGGAATGGATATAAAATACAATCACTCCCTCTTTAAGACGGCAAGTAACACCTACCACTAAACAGGCATTAACAGTCCACAAAATGGGAAGAAGAAAGAAAGAAAGATCCTGGAAAACTCATTTAGTAAATGGTCTTAGCACAGAAACTTTATATTAATCACGTATAATAACCTGTATGGTAATGTATAAAATGCGAAACTGAATGTCTAGTTCAATTGGATCGACAGAACAGCTTTCGAAGCATCCGGGAGAGGAAACAATTCCAAATTTCGCTGTTAGGATTTATTCTCAAGCGTCTAGTTTGCTCCCGACACTCGCCTTGGACTCGAGTGGCGCAGCGGTGGGCGACCGAGTGGCGAGCGGGCAATGTGGACGGTTCGGGCCAATCGAGCGTGCCCCGCTCGAACGAGCGTGCAGGAAGTCGAGCGCAGCCACACGCCTTGCCGCAAGCTGCAGTACCGACACCTGTCGGATTGTCGGAAAAAAATGTTCAAATGTCTGTAAATCTATCGGACCAAACTGCGTGGTTATTAGTCCGTAGCTTACAAACTACTTAAACCTAGGTAAACTAACCTAAGGACAAATACACACATACACACACACACACACACACACACACACACACACACACACACACACACACATGCCCCAGGGAGGACTCGAACCTCCACTGTGAGCAACTGCGCGCTCCGTAGCGAGAGGCTTTAGACCGCTCGGGTACTCCACCACGGCGGACTGTCAGAGAACGACATGTATCACGCGATTCTAGCGAGCAACCGAGCGACGTGCAGACCTCTACTTCACACCTATAACCACAGGCCATAGTGAACATTATTGCTCATATTTACAATCTAATGGCAGCTTATACCGCTAAGGAGTCATTCATCGACAGTTGCCTACAACGACGCCGTATTTTGATAAATCCTCTGTACATTGAAATTCCTCTTTATCAAATTTTATGAAAAACTAGCTGTTACCCGGTGCGTTGCTGCCGGAGAAGAAATAATTGTACAAATAATGTTTGAAATTAGAAAGTGTTAGCTTGCTTAATTACGAATGACAGAAATAAATATTAATTTTATAGTCGATAATAAATACATTTATTCAGATTTAACGGTATATAAACGAGAAGTATAAATGGCACTGATTTCATTTTGTTGGCTTTATTATTCTAGAGCGTTAGAGCAGACAATATTTATGTTTTTCTGTCTTCAGTGAAAACCAATTTCTTGGCTATCTGACTCGTGAGCACTGGAAAATTACGATTAGATGTAACTCAAATTTATCGGCATCGGAATTAGGGACAAAAGAAAACACTTGTTTGTAACATCTCACCACTTCAATGGCTTTTCAAATACATTGGCCGGTACGACACGCACGCCACTTAACTGTATTACGTCCAGCACCTTCGCTTAAGAGAAAGAACTAAGTTGAAGTTTTATCGCAATCAGATGAATGTATGGCAAGGTATAAGCGATCTACATTCCAAATTGCATTTAAATCCGTCCATTCCTTCTAACATGAAGGAGTAGCAAACTAACCCATTGTAAGGTACCCTCCACCACGCACCATACGGTGGCTTACGAAAGTTGCCCATGTATTAATCAGGATATAAGCTGCCTCTGTTCCAAATTTCATTTATATCCGTCCAGCCATTTCAGCGTGAAGACATAAGAAACGAATTAACTAATTGTGAAGCACCCTCCGACAAGCACAATACGAAGTTAATTTCAGTATGCCTGTAACCTTCGCGCGAGTGAAAGCAATGAGTTGTCAAAGTTTTATCGTAATTGGATGCACGGTATGGCCGTGCATAAAATACGAACAAAAAGACAAACAAATATTAATTTTGATATTAGATATGCATTCGTTGGTTCTGTAGGAGTGGCATATATGTGTGAGTTGATCTTTGATTGCCTTGGTATTGCAGCGGTAAATGGATAACCAGCAGGACAAGGCTGTACGTGATCGCAAGAAGTCGTGGTTAGAAATGGCCTCCGAGAATGAGAATGAAGTGTGGGCTCCAGAAATACGAAGCCAAGAATTATGGATAGTTTTATGTTATCTTCATTGATTATGCAATTCATAGGTTTTATGTGATCTTTTAGGTGACGTGATTGAGACAGAATGATGATTTCACGCTGACATAGTAAGCAAGCTTTGCTCTTTTAGAAATTCTCAGACATTGTTAAGAGCATGGGCAGGTCTCTCATAATTCGCTTTGTGCCCTCCAGACAAAACCGTATCTAAAAACGAGGGCGTGATTGTTTCTTTCTGAGAAACTGGTGTGATTTTTTTTCATTATTGTTTTTAACTGTAAATGATGTGGACATGTCTTGATTGAATATTGTGCTGTCACTTTAAATCTAATTGCGGAAATAATTGTTCATGTGTTTTGCAAATCTTGATATTACCAAAAGACAATTTATAAAGTCAAACCCCACCAGTGCAGCCAATTTTTTATGATTTATCGGCACTCGACCCTTTTTTAAAATACTTGTTACAGAAATCTCACATTGCACAAGAGTGAGGTTAGTAGTTTCCTTTGACTTGCAGATTTAATTTTGATTTGGAGCAATGTCGCCGCTTTGCAAATATATGATTTAAATACTCTTACAAGTTGGAGCTAGTTAAACGATCAAAGTAGTTTTTTTAAATTGAAAACAGTGTTATTTACAGAAGAACGAATCAAACGCTACCAACATTTATATTAATCAGCCAATAGCTAGTTCTTTCATTGTTCAACAGATAACGTCACGAAAATAGGATCAATAAAACCAGTCACCATTTCCAACAGATGAATACGTCTGCAGACAGTTATACTTGCACTTTCGTTTGCTATTAGTTTCACATAAACAAAGAGTTTCACAGATTTGATTCCTCATCATTACTGTGACAAATTGAGTGGAGTGCACTTACACCCTAAATTTCAGCGTTAAGTCAGAGTACGAAACTTTGTTTAATCAAGAATGATTCAGAATTATCTATCAAAGTTTTCAAGAAGTGTTCTTTTGGTAGCTTATAGGACCAGATTGGTATTATATCTGAAATTATTGTTTGTATCCATAATTGTATTGTCGTGCACCGCGACCGTTGATATAATTGCTGGGAATAACACAGCGTTCGACCATAATAAATCTGTTTATTAATCACATATCGATTTCGGCTAGGTGACTAGCCATCAACAGTGTCAAATCTACAAAACAAGAAAACAGGATCACATAGTCAGTACATAACATAAAGGTACATCACATCCATTTTTACATAACAAGGTTGTAAACATAAACGTACCGTAAGCTGCCGTTTAAATTCAAGTGGCGGCGGCGGATCGGCCGAGCGCATTGAGACGCTATGCTCCGTTCCCCATCGGGGATGGATGTTTGTGCTGTCTTTAGTATAAGTTAGTTCAAAAGTAGTTTGTAAGATTAGGGACTGATGACCTCGTACTTAAGTCCCATAAGCTCTACAAATATTTGAACATTTGAAATTCAGATGGTACAAGTTTACAATAGCAAGCAGTAGCGCTACTCCATAACTGTTTATATATGTACAAGCATTCTATGTTGCCATTTCATCATTTTATAAAATAAAACAAAATTTGTATTACTTATTTAACTAGTTACAATTGATCCTTTTATAATTGTTACATATTTTTATATTTCACAAATTTGTTTAATAATAAACAATGTATTCTGAATTCGCTCATATAGAGTGGCGCCATGGTTTGTATGAAGCCACTGTAGCGTTATTGTTTACTACTGTAAACTTGTACCTCTGGAATTTAAACGGCAGCTTTCGAAACATACCTACGGTACGTTTATAATGTTTACAATTTTGTTATGTACAATTGATGTGATTTACATTTATGTTATGTACTGATTATGTGATCTTGTGTTCTTATTTTGTAGATATGACACTGATGTGGCTAGTTACCTAGCCCAAATCGATCTGTAATCAATAAACAGATTTATTGCGACCGAACGCTATGTTATTCCAGTAATTATATCTGAAAGATAAGACAGTTTGTTTTACAGCAGCGAAATCACCCTCAGCTTGATAATTATTTTTTTAATTTTAATTTTTTACTTTAATTTATTATTTATTATTTTATATTTTTAAACATTACCCCAAATTGTGAACAGATTAGCACATAAGACTTTCACTTGGAGACAAGCTTTCACTAGGCGAGGGGCTTATTTATTCAATATTGTACGCATCTTTCAACATTAATAACAACGGTTGGGTGCAGCTGTTTGAGGAGTAAAGCTGTAGGGTCTCGTGTAGTTGAAGCCATAGAGCCGGTCCTAGCTTACGCAGGACCCTATGTGCCTGGATCTCCATATCCTCCCTTCCGCGCCACCCTCCAGCAGAGGTTATACACCTTCATCACGTTTAAAAGGAATGACATACTTACAATATATCAAAACGCTACAGCAGACCTACTGCCTGTTGGAATATAATTAACTGGAGAAGGAATCTTTATAACTATGACAATAACTACGTTACAATTTAATGAAATATAAAATCGATGAATGTTTCTCAAGTGTTCATCAAGATATTGTAGCAGTTGTGCTGGGAACAAAAATTTACAAGGGTGGGACAGCTGATTGAGTCATAACCATCAAAATATATTCGCAATTTTAATACCGAAGTCTAAGCAACAAATGAACACTGCACACGCAAATAACTTATACTATATACCTCTTCATCAATTAACTATACATACATAAAAGAAACCATTTGCAATTTTAGTAATTCAGTCTGACCAACAAATGAACACTGCAAATAACTTGTACAATATACCTGTTCATTAAACAAGGTATACACAAATAAAAGGAACCATTTATGCAATCCTCATACATACAATACTCCCAGTTCTGTGCATTGTATCAATGTCAATACGTTGAACCAGGCATGTGCATTTTGTTGATTCAGCCCTCATAGACACGACTGTCAGAAATAGCATGAAATTTGTAACTAGTGTCTGCTCACTACAGCTCATGTAGCATCGTCGATACCTCAGTGTTCCACAATTACCAGAAACAAATGTATTCCACAAAGCCATGACCTTCCTGTATCCGTATTCTTCTTCTCGCCCTCGCACCGTATCTGCAACACGTGTCTGCGGCCAGCCTGCTTGTGGGCAGTGCGCTCCCTCTCGCCGCTGTCGGCTATTGAGGACAAGCCGTGCTTGCCGATCTCTCAAGACTCCACCGCTTATTTTTCCCTTCCGCCATGCGCCTGCCCGATCAACCGCCCTCTGCCAGAGAGGTTACCTGTCGCAAGTATGACAAGTTGACAACCTTGGTTGGACAGTCTTAACTCCTAGTGCCGATTTCGGCACATACTCGCCTCCGCCATTCTGCAACCCCCCGAATCCAACGCCCATTTATCACTGATATGTTTTATCCCTTTGAGGGGCAGGAAATTTTTTTAAAAGGAAAACACGTAACTTGCCAAAATTATAAAACTTCATACCAAACAGAACAATTTATTTTAATACATTTTTACGATATTTTGCTTACTTTTTAAATTACAGTCAATTAAATTGTGCTTACCTATGTTAACCACCGCCCATTATACTCACTAGTTACTTATTTGTTGCGCAATTTTGAGAGGTAAAATTTTGACTTAGGAAATTTACACAAACAACTCCAAAGTACATTATTATTAAGAGTGAAATGTCTGAAAGCAAGTTTTGCCTTTTCGTAGACAAAGAGGCACATTACATGACTGAGGAAAAAACTGAATCGTTTTACAGTCATCAAGTCATATATATGACTCATTTGAATCTGGAGATGAAGACCAATAATCTCGATTACGTTGTAATTTTTGATACTCATAAATAGATGCCTAAGAAAACCCTCATCTCATCTTCAGTAGCTGGGATGAAAGGCTTTCCTTTTTGTGTGGCATACAAATTGGTATGAAATGTAATGTTTTACCATTTCATCAGTAAAAATTTCACAAAATATTTTATGTTTGATGGAGTTTTAGCCATGCAAAGTTGTATATTATCGCACAAGTGAAGATTACATTCTGGTAAATTATCAACTGCTTCATTGCTACTCTCTTCGTAACATAACACAATATAATCATTGTCAGGTATATATGTAGGATCAATGTCAGAGTCTTCAAACAAACTTACATTATTATCTGAGTCTGATGGAAAGTCCTCAAAGAGTAGTTTTTGTATTTCACTATCACTAAGACACCTCCTAGCCATACTGGAAGAAAGCTGTGTAGCAATTGCGCGGTGATTAGCAGCGCTAACCAAGATGAAAGTAACAAAAATATGAAATAAATGAACTTGTTTCGCGTAACTATTGCACTGAACGTAATTAACATGAACTAAATTTACATATGAAAATACTTACTTGGAAATGAAAGTAGTATATATCTGTCAAATTTGCCCTCCAAAACATACACCAACTAAACCGCGCAAAACTGCTGCAAGGCAACAAACAAACAGTGCTGTACCAATAATAGGAAAGCAAAATGCGTGATATCCAATTCCGTGCCATACAGGGAGAACTCCCTCAACTAACTGTGTGGGTCGCAGTGACAATTGCTGCCCCATTTCGTCACCAGATGTCGTTAAACAAGTGGTTAACATCGGTAACCACCGCCCTTGAAAGAGCTGATGCCTGGTCAAGGCCACTGCCCCTCAAAGAGTTAAGCGAACCGTTGCTGGTGTTAGAAATTCCAGAATCTGACACCGACCACGAAATCTGGGCAGTAACTTTTTGACTATCCCATCAGATGCTTTGCTCATTTCCTGAAAATTTCGGAGAAAAACCGTATCCCCAAATCGATACTACTTGGCCGCTGCCCTTCACTATAACGCCTAGCTTCCCTCCTATGAGCCTTTTGGATATTTTTCTTCGCCCTTCTCCACTGCGCAACCACCTAATGAATCCTCTTTCTTTCAGGCAATAAGTCCTCAATGGACCATAAATTGCTCAATGGCGTCGCGATTCTGTAACCCAAAAGCAAGCTCGCAGGTGTGGACTGATGGCTTTCATGACGGGCGGTGTTGAACGCCGTTGTCAACGAAGGAAGCGAGCGATCCCATCCAGTCGTGGTATGCTTTCAAGGCAGACCGGAGGCTTCTATTAATCCTCTCAGCATATGATGGGTTGGGTAGTAAGGTGTGGTAGTAATCTGCTGTATTCCCAAACCCATACAAAATTGCTGAAACTGACGTGATGTGAATGTAGTGGCACTATCCGTCACAATGGACTGAGGGGGACCAAAGGTACCAAATATTCCTTGCAATTGCTGCATGACTATTAAAGTAGTTGCCCCCTTTGTCGGTAACAACCAGATGAACTGGGTAAAGGCACTTACGCAAACTAAAATGTACTTGTTACCCTCCTTAGACCTAGGTAGTGGGCTGACGAAATCAGTATACATACGCTGGAAATCCCTGTCCACAGTTTTGGAACCGAAATACCCGATCTTACTGTCCTTGCATCGTTTACTCATGGCACAGACCACACAACTGCGTATTCTTCCACGAATCTTCTTATCCATACCTGACCATATAAAGTGCTGTCGGATCCTTTCCCTAGTTCTGAACACCCCTAAATATCCCCCTACTGGTGACTCATGAAAATATTTAAATAATAATTGGACTAGTTCTTTAGGCACAACTATTTCCGGATTATTCTTGCCCTATGCCACACAACATATCAACCCTTCCTTCAACAAAGATGGCTTAACAACCTCTCGTCTTCGCAATTTTTCCTTAATGCTTCTCAAATGCTGATCCGATTCCTGGAACTGCCAGATATCACGGAACAACTGTGGAATTCTGGTGAGAATGGAGGCTACCACCGAATTCATACCTCTCTTTCTCCATTGTTCTTCCCCTTGCTCTTCCTCTTTTCCACCAAACATGAGACTTAACATATCATCAATGAAATTTTCGGAGCCGCATATGCTATTTACTCGAAACTTGAATGATAATATTCCAGTCGCCCATCTGGCTGTGCGTCCAGTTTTTCTAGGTTTCGCCAAGACCCAGCTCAACGCTTTATCTGTTTCTGATATGAATTCGCTATGATCAAGGTAATATTTAAATTTTTCCATACAAAATAATACGGCCAAAGCTTCTAACCCATAGATGGAATATCGTTTCTCTAATTCATTCAGGCCCCTTGAAGTATATGCTATCACCCTATTGGCACGATGCCACAGTTCATCAAGAGTAGTGACTGGCGTGTTGTGACGAGCCAGTTGCTCAGCCACCATTGACCAGACGTTTTCAATTGGTGAGAGATCTGGTTAATGTGCTGGCCGGGGCAGCGGTCTAACATTTTCCATATCCAGAAAGGCCCATTCAGAACCTGCTACATGCTACGTGCATTATCCTGCTGAAATGTAGGGCATCAAAGGGATCGAATGAAGAGTAGAGCCACTGGTCGTAACACATCTGAATTGTAACGGCCACTGTTCAAAGTGCCGTCTATGCGAACAAGAGGTGACCGAGACGTGGCACCCCATACCATCACGTTGGGTGATACGACAGTATGGCGATGACGAATACACGCTTCCAATGTGCGTTCACCGCGATGTCACCAAACACGGATGCGACCATCAAGATGCTGTAAACAGAACCTGGATTCATCAGAAAACTTGACGTTTTGCCATTCGTGCACCCAGGTTCGTCGTTGCGTACACCATCCCAAGCGCTCCTGTCTGTGATGCAGCGTCAAGGGTAACCGCAGACATGATCTCCGAGCTGATAGTCCATGCTGCTGCAAGCGTTGTCGAACTATTCTTGCAGATGGTTATTGTCTTGCAAACGTCCCCATCTGTTGACTCAGGGATCAAGACAAGGCTGCACGATCCCGTTACAGCTATGCGGATAAGGTGCCTGTCATCTCGACTGCTAGTGATATGAGGCCATTAGGATCCTGAACCCACCGATTCCATATTCTGCTAATAGTCATTGGATCGCGACCAACGCGAGCAGCAATGTCACGATACGATAAACCGCAATCGCGATAGGCTACAATCCGACCTTTATCAAAGTCGGAAACGTTATGGTACGCATTTCTCCTCCTTACAGGAGGCATCACAAAACGTTTCACCAGGCAACGCCGGTCAACGGCTGTTTGTGTATGAAAAATCGGTTGGAAACTTTCCTCATGTCAGCACGCTGTAGGAGTCGCCACCGGCGTCAACCTTGTGTGAATGCTCTGAAAAGCTAATCGTTTGCATATCACAGCATTTTCTTCCTGTCGGTTAAATTTCGCGTCTGTATCACGTCATCTTCGTGGTGTAGCAATTTTAATGGCCAGGAGTGTAATTGTGACTGATAGTGTTTCTGGATATTATTTAATATTGATCAGCACACTAAGCAATGTGCATTCCAAATTTTATACTGAACTGATGATTTTGCAGCATCTGGTAACCTAAACTTTAGGCATTTAAGTGCTAGTGTGTGGACAGATTATCTTATTACAGGGTTGTGATCGTTTATCTGCGTTTGTGTTCCTCTTTTGTTTAAAATAGAATTTTTTTAAATAGACACTGTTCTTTGCACAGTTGTTAGGAAATGAAATTATTTTGTTGAAAGTGACTGCCTTTTATTGGCTTGGTTGTTTTTCTAATATTAAAGACTGTATTGTATTGTAGTAAGGTCTTATGATACAGTTTAAAGATGTGTTACTTTATTAACAGAAAGGTTTTAATGATTCATTATGTAAACTGAATATAAAGTATCAATAATTTAGAAACTATTACGTTGAATAAAATTGTTACTACTTTGGCTAAAATAGAAGCTCAGAATTTTGTTTAAAATTAATAAATCAAATTAGTTTTGCAAGGGGCAGAGACTTCTCACAGCTCAACTCGGTCCTACCACTCCCTCTACCGGTACAAATATCAATACAAAAGACAAAATCCATGGCTTTCTGTGGAAAAAATCCAGTAAGAACAAAAATAGTTATAGACAACAGTAAGTAGATAGATTCAAATCTCTAGGAATCATGTTATTGTACAGGCCAGACCTAGATCAAAAAGACAAAATTGAGAAATTTAACTACTTAAATAGCACTATCGAGTCCTCCAACGTAAATTAAGAACAAAAAAATATCTAAAATTGTATGATTTCAGTGACAAGATTACTACATGGAACTGAATCTTGGATAATGAAAAAGAAAGATAAAACAAGATTACAAACCAATGAAATGAAATTCCTCAGGAACATAGCAGGATACACCAATGGACGAATCAAGTTTACCACTACATTTTTGGCGATATACTCCGCAAGGAAAAATATGCGTTGGAAGACCTGCAAAATGGTGGAAGAACCAGATGTAGCTGCAACACGCTGAGGGAAAGCCTAATGCACGCCGAAAGAAGAAGAAGTATCCTGACTACATACGAGGATTGGAACTTAAATAGTGGCAACTCTGCTGTGGAGTCACTATGCAATGGAGTCTACTATTGTCGCTAATAGCACAGGTTGTTGACATACCTACCTTACCTCGGAGCAAATGGACTCGCCCGTCCCACGTCACCGGCATGCGCACAATCGAGGGAAACAGTCACTTGTGAGCGAGCGGTCCAACGCAAAGGTGTCACTATGTTTTCTAAACAGTAACAAGGGAGTTGGACCAAGATTGAATGTGCCAGAGGTCGTACAGCTCGACAGTGTCATCAAGGTCTTCAAGAGCCCTAGTATGGTGAAAGTTAAGATGATTCTCGTGTACGACTGTGGTGGTGTTATCCTAACGCATTACTTTCCTCCACGGCAGACCGTCAACGCACAGTATTACTGCTCTTTTTTGGTCCATCACTTGCGTCCAGTTTTGCGAAAGAAGCGACAACATTTTCTGCGCAACCCACCCATCACTTTACACGCCAATGCGCGGGCGCATACATCGCAAGCTGTGGCTGATCTATTCGGCCGATGGGACTGGGAAGTACAGTACTATCCACTCTATTCCCCTAATTTAAGTCCTTGTGACTTTGATTTGATTTCGAAGATGAAGGAACCACTTCGTGGCAATGGCTTCTGAATGTTGCAGAGATTCGACAGGCAGTAGACCGCTACATTCGCACCATCAACAGAACAAGCTCTGCTAACGATATACCATGCATTCCACATCGCTGCCAATGGGTTCTACACAACGCTGGTGACTAGTTTGAAGGACAGTAACAGGTGCAAACATGTAACGCTTTTCTTTCGGTTTTGAATGTGAAAAAATCGCCTTTTTATTTGCTGCAATTGATTTTATTTCTCCCAGAAGCTTTTCGCCTCGCTGCTAAACACTTCCAAAATGTATACAACTGTGCGAAAAACTCTGTTAGTTACACAATGTGCAACATGCGGCCTTGCCAAGATGGAGGAAACAGCAGAAGATAGTTGAAAAGACAACGAAAATCTAAGTTAAAACTTCTTCCATTATGTAAACAAATACGTAAACTGTTTATAATGTCGAAACAATACATCTCACAAAAAATTGTACTTGTAGATCCCACTGAAGATGCCTGTAAAATTAAAAGCGAAACACGTCTGGGAGAAATAAAATCAATTACAGCAAACAAAAGGCGTCTATTTTTTCACCTTCAAAAACGAAGAATTTCGGCGCTTGCTGCGGAACATGGCCACCGAAACTTCTTATGTAACCCTCCTACATTTTGGATAGTATACCCAAGACAAAGAACACTTTGACTATTGTAATTCACTAAAAATTGTTTGGTTAAGGCATACAAGTTTGGAAGAACACTTGTTCTGTAGGTGAGAAATAGTCCGTGAGAAGCACCCTAGTCCACGCAAGATCACATGTGTAGCACTCTGGAAGACACAGTGCTAGTAGTTGATACTTGGGAGATAAAAGCGCTAACAGAACTCAACTGTATAGTGGTCTGGCACGATGTAATGTAAGGGCAAGCCGGCTGTGCACATCCCATGAGCGAGTAATAGCGCTAAGTGGTTCTGCGTGACACACGTGTTGTGGCTTCTCACGTGGTGCTACCTGTCTCAGGGCGAATGAATAACTAGAAACTTGCCTTCAGAAGCCCAAGTGCACAACGTTACACCACTCATAAACCGGTCCACGGAAGGTATAAGATGGACATTAAACGAGGGTAATGGAATGAAGTATCAGAAAACCAAGCGAAGCTGAAGGATTAGATTAGGCAATGAGACGATAAAAGTAGTAGATGAGTTTTGTTATTTGGACAGCAAGATTAACTTCTGATGTCCAAAGTAAAGAAGATATAAAATGCAAAATGGCTATGGGACCAAAACCGTTTCTAAAGAAGCGAAATTTGTTGACATCCAATATTAATTTAAATGTTAGGAAGTCCTTTCTGAAAGCATTTACCTGGAGTGTAGCATTGTATGGGAGTGGAACGTGGACGATAAGGAGTTCAGACAGAAAGATGATAAAAGCCTTAGAAATGTGGTGCTAGAGGCGAATGAGAAAGGTTAGATGGGTAGATCGCGTAACTAATGATAAGGTGCTCAACAGAACTGGGGAGAAAAGGAGTTTCTGGCATATCCTGACTAAGGGATATGTCGATGGGACATTCTGAGACTTACAAACTACTTGTGAAGTACCTTATACTAAAGACGACACTAAAATCCTTGCCCGAGGGGGATTCGACCCCCTCCCCCCCGACGAGGAACAGCCTCGCACATCGCAGCATAGCGCCTCAATGCGCATGGCCACTCAGCCGAGGCTAAACAGATTCAAAAGGATATAGGGTGCCTCACGTATTATCAGATGAAGAGGCTTGCACAGGTCAGGGTAGCGTGGAGAGCTGCATCAAACCAGTCTGTGAACTGAAGACCACAACAACAGCTACTTACTGGATGAAACGTAAAGTATCCTGCCACTTAAAAATGTGATAAACATGGTTTAAATTTAAAGGAAACATCCGGCCGATCTCTTATTCTGGGTGATGGCAAAAAACGAACCTATTATACAACATGCAAAAAATTAACTTATGTATTTTCAGTTGTTTACTGTCTTTATTTAAATTTAGTATGCATACATGAAATATAGCTGTGGCAATATTTATCCAGTGACGGTATCAGTCATAATATCTTAACTTCAGTCACTTCGCATTGAGGCGCTATGCTACGATGCGCGAGGCCGTTCCCCGTCGGGGTTCGAATCCCGCCTCGGGCATGGATGTTTGTGCCATCTTTAGTATAAGCTAGTTCATAAGTAGTTTGAAAGTTTAGGGAGTTATGACCCCATAGTTAAGTCCCATAAGCTCTACAAACATTTGAAAATTGTTAATCATTATTTTGTTCTTCATTCGTGTTGTTTGATGTCATACACACTAAATATCGTATTTTATCGAAATTGACATTTGGTGAACCGTGGCCGTAGTACTACTAGAGTCGTTCGGAAACTCAGTTCCGTTTGGCAATTAGAAAGGAATCAAGTAGAGAAAAATAAAGCAATCTATTTCACAAAAATCTGTAACACTGTACAACATAACACCCGTAATATTACAGGCGAGTCTCATAGCGTGGTATTTAATATCATCTGTCAGACCGTGTCAGTCATAGATGTTCGTATTTAGTTTCTTGACAAATTCAAGTATGTCTGGTTCGAAATGTTACTGAACAAGCAAGGAAACCACGATTCGATTCCACTGTCATACAAGACTATTACGTCGTATATTGACGTAAATTCCAAACCAAGAAGTAAGTAAGCAATACTAGTTATTTACAAACTGATGGCAATTCTTTTGCTAATTAAAAACCCGTCGAACAACGCAAAATCATATACCAAAGATATGAATGTGCAGGCACACCGAAGGTCTATTGAAAGGTCATTATCTCTCTCTAGATGGCTTAAAAAACAAACAAAATCCTATCAAATTCTTGATATTGCTATTCGAAGGTATACATTTCATATTCAAATGTACTGCGAATTTGAGAGGGCAGACTTTGCTAGGCGTTCGGACGAGATTGCGGAAATGTGCGGACCGTGGTTGTGTGCAGTTGTCGTTCCGGCGGGATAGCCGAGGAGATGAGACTTTGAGACTTGAATGCTGTCAAGCTGTTTGTTTAAGATATGGAGACGAAAGTTATAGATGACGTTGGAGAAACGATCTTTTGAAGTTTTTATAAGGTAAAGTTTTTCATGAAATACTTGGCATGTTTCTATGGCACTTCGCATTGTTAGTTTGAACTTATGATAACAGTAACGGTCGGGAAATATCTTGCTGTTAGCTTGTGGTCTCACGATTCATGCTAGGGACCCCTTTTTGTGTTAGGAAAAGTATTTATTGTAATAGTTTAGTTTTGAGAGTGCGTTTTTTTTATTAAATAGGAATTTCATGGGTAGTTTTCTTGAAATATGGTATTGCTGTAACATTGTTTGTGTGAATCGAGTTACATTTATTAACAAGTAAAGAAATATTTACCTTTGTTTAAAAATAATTTTGTAGGCAGATTAAGTATCTGAGTTACATTTTTCTCTGAAAGATCTTAAAATCCAAAACATGACATTGTTAGTAATTTTCATGAAGTTACATCAGTTAGAAAATGAACCAGATATTTCATTTTTTTATTATTAGTTCGAGTTTCGTAAACAGATTACCAGTTTAACCCTCCTCACATTATTATTAAAAGTGCCATAGATGTTTTCTGTAGTTAGCTTTAATAATAAATAATGTTTGTTAAGCTTATGGGACTTAACTACGGGGTCATCAGTCCCTAAACTTACAAACTACTTATGAACTACTTACAAACTAGGACGGCACAAATATCCATGCCCGAGGGGGGATTCGAACCCCCGACCGTAGTGGCCATGCAGACCGTGACTGGAGCGCCTCAGTCTCCTCGGCCACCGCGGCCGGCGTAGTTAGCTTTCCAGTAGTTCGTACAGCAGGAAGCAGTTTGGTGTTGCACAAATTTATGCAGTAAGTGAAAGTGAGAAAGAATCAGTTTTTGTTGTCATACTTACAGTTCAGTATGATTTACAGACTTCAGGGTAGTACAATTCTTATAGTATTCACTTCAGGTTAACAAGTGTTTGCACTGGGTCAAACTGCATTGATAAATATTGTGTTCGTTTCATTCAGTGAAAGTTCAGTCAGAAACAAATTTGTAGGGCCAGAATTATTAACACAGTGATTTTTAGTATCAGTAATTTTCAGACAGTTAACTTTGTTACGACATTTTCATACAGAAACAATTAGCAGTTTGTGTTTCATTATAATAAACAATATGCAGTCAGATTTTGCAATACATAGAATATAGTTTTTAAAAAAATACGCAGTCAGATTAACATAACGTTGTGCAAAAGCATTCAGATAAAACAAATTCAAACACATTCAGTTGCATTTCATTCAAGTAGCGTCAGTCAGTTACATTTCTTAGATCATATGGTAACACACATAACAATCGCAGCAGACGTAAATTTTGTAAGAGAGAAGGACAAGCAAGAAATTTTCCCTATGCTCAGAAACTATAGTTATACATCCAGGTTGAACAGAGACCTTCCTGGCCAAGGCTATGAAAGAGTTGTTTTCTCACTTTCGCAGTGGACGTCCACTTCGTTCTTCGTCATGCACTGATCATACCCTTACATAAAATGCCATACCCATCGTCTCGCAACTGAAATACTGATTGGACATTCTCCGTAAACCTTGTAGATTTGTCGATAAAAGTTACTTGATCAGCGTTCTCAGCATTCAGAAGACGCATCACAAATCTCCACACACGACTAGATTTTCGACCAACGATGCTATTATAAACATTCACTAAGAGCAACACACACACGCATACAGAGAAAAAGAGAGATGGAGATCTCGAAATGGTGTCGTTTTCCTTGAACCAGAAATGCTACTGCGCATAAGCGGAACTGCGATCATAGCAGTGTCGGAGAGAAAATCGGTACTTATTTGCCGCGGTGGAATGGCCGAGCGCTCTGAGGCGCCTTGCTACGGAGCGCGCGGTTGCTCGCCGTCGGAGGTTCGAGTCTTTCCTCAGGCATGGGTGTGTGTGTGTGTTGTCCTTGTAATTCATTACTTTAAGTTAGTTTAAGTAGTTTGTAAGCTTATGGACTGATAACGGTAGGAGTTAAGTCCCTTGTAAGGCCATTCCACACTGCACATGGCGTGCGTGTCCCGACGTACGCTGGCTACTTTTAAAAATATAGTTTCCCTTGTTATCAAATGAAACTGCAGGGCCACGGCCACGTGCTGGACGCGCATGGCTTCCGTTCGCTCCCTGCGACCTCGTGCAAGCCAAGCCTCACGCAGTACACGCCGCGGCGGAGTGGCCAAGCGCATTGAGTCGCTATGTTCCGATATGCGAGGCCGTTCCACGTCGGGGTTCGAATCCCCCCCCCCCCCTCGGGCATGGATGTTTGTGTGGTCTTTAGTATAAGGTAGTTCATAAGTAGTTTGTAAGTTTAGGAACTGATGACCCCGCAGTTAAGTCCCATAAGCTTCACAAACATTTGAACATGCACTATACAGCGCGTCATCTTTGTTGTCTGGGCTGTTGTGTTTATTGTGGATCATTTGGAAGTAGCTGGTGTTACCTCCATGAGTTCAAAATGGAGCAATTAATTGAAGAAGTACGTTCTCATCCACTGGTTTGGGAGTTACGTTGAAGGAAAAAACACGGGATGAAAGTGCCAAAGCGTTATAAAAGACAGTAGGGTAATTCTGGGGTAATATTATGAAATATCTTAGAAATAAATTTGTATAATCCTTTATTAAAACGTGCAATATTGATAAATGTAGTGTCCGGTCACCATAATTGTTCACCGTATTTATTAATGATATTTTTACTTTTAATTGTTTTTATCATTACATTATGAGAGAAACTAATATTTTAATAAACTAAAATAATCAGAAGAGAATTTTAAAATTAGCTACTGTGATATTCTGTTCAAATAACAGCGGAGAAAATGCAATAATTATAAGATTATAAAATTCGGCACACGAAAATCCAGAATGGCACCACGGAATCGTCCGTGTTGACATCTTTTTGCATACTAGTATAAAACGTCTCTGGTATAGCATCGCAACTGTCGCCGCTGTGTGAATTGGTCCGTGGCTAACGTGGCCGGAGTGGCGTACATCCACTTACACACGCCACGTGCAGTGTGGAATAACCTTTTACAAACGTTTGAACATTTTGGTTTGTACTTACGTTCCGAACTGTCATTGTTTAACGGTGCAAGTATGGTGCCGCGGTGGAATGGCCGAGCGTTCTAAGGCGCCTTGCTGCCAAGCGTGCGGTTGCTCCTAGTCGGAGGTTCGAGCCCTCCATCGGGCATGTGTGTGTGTGTGTGTGTGTGTGTGTGTGTGTGTGTGTGTGGTCCTTAGGTTTAAGTAGGTTGTTAGCCTAGGGACTGACAGCCTCAGTAGTTAAGTCACATAGATTTACAAACAGCCGGCCGCGGTGGCCGAGGAGACTGAGGCGCTCCAGTCACGGTCTGCACGGCCACTACGGTCGGGGGTTCGAATCCCCCCTCGGGCATGGATATTTGTGCCGTCCTTGGTTGTAAGTAGTTCATAAGTAGTTTGTAAGTTTAGGGACTGATGACACCGTAGTTATGTCCCATAGACTCTACAAACATTTGAACATTTGATTTTTACATGTTTCCTTTAAAAAGGTTTCCTTCAATAAGACCGAAGCAAGTTTCCAATCAAAAGACTGTTATATAAATTTTCTTGCTGCGTCCTCAATTTGTGGTTTTGGTTTGCTGCCATAATGTTTGTTTCTCTGTGACGAAATCGGCCTGTGCTGTGTTTTGTTACGGATTTTAAAATTAACTTGATTTAGTACACGGTTTCTGTAATTGCCGTCCAGTTCACTGAAAATTACTTTCGAAACCTAGACTCCGTCCAACGGGCTTCAGAAGGCTCTTCGGCACCAACCGGCCACCGTGTCATCCTCAGCGTACAGTTATCACCGGATGCAGTATTGAAGGGCATGTGGTTAGTTCATCGCTCTCGAGCATTTTTCAGTTACCGTGAATGGAGCCTCTACTTCTCAGTCAAGTAGCTTCTAAACTGTCTTCACATGGGGTGAGTGTACTCCGCTTCGCAGTAGCAGTTGCCGACAATAGCAACACCGAGTTGTCGACTATAGTGAACACTTTACTTTTTCGTATCCGGAAACCAGGTCACAATCTTTCAGCCCAATATAGGATCACTTCCAAAGCTTCTTTCTTGTTCAGTCATAAATCAACATGGTTGCGCGCGCGGTTACTCGCCGTGGAAGTTCGAGTCCTCCCTGGGGCATGGGTGTGTGTGTTTGTCCGTATGTTAGTTTAACTAGGTTTAAGTAGTTTGTAAGCTACGGACTGATGACCGCGCAGTTTGGTCCGATAGATTTACAAACATTTGAACATTTTTCAATATGGTTGCACCTCCTGTACAGGTGGGTAATCATCTGGTACTGTGACCAATTGCCATATGTTACGATCACTTGCGTCAACTTTGCCGCAGTGAATAAACTTACTAATCATAAAAAAGAAAAAAAAAAGTCTCGTATGAGGTGTTGAAGCGAGGTAAGGAAAACTACATAACTTACAGTAAAAAAAAGTTTTAAAAACTGCACCACACCACCGTGAACTGAATACCACTGAACATGAAACTTCCTGGCAGATTAAAATTGCGTGCCGGGACCGGGACTCGAACCTGGAATCTTTGCCATTCGCGGGCAAGCGCTCTACCGACTGAGCTACCCCGACACGACTCACGATGCCGCCTCACAACTTTACTTCCGCCAGTACCTCGCCTCCTACTTTCCGAACTTGCTAGTCTTGCATGGTTCGCAGGAGAGCTTCTGTGAAGTTTGTAAAGTAGAAGGTGAGGTACCGGCGGAAGTAGAGTTGTGAGGCGGCATCGTGAGTCGTGTCGGGATAGCTCAGTCGGTAGAGCGCTTGCTCTATTATGTCACAGCAAGGACAAAACCTTAGAAATGAATGAAGTGGAAGAATTCTGGTTGAAGCACTGACCGAAGGTACACCGGCTGTTTGGCAGAGACGTGTGTAGCACGTTGAAAAAAAAAACCAGGGTAATTAATGTGGGACATGGATAAAATTGTGAAATCTTCGGAAGAGATTTAAGTTATTAGCGTTAATAGTAGTAGCAGCAGCAGCAGCGCATCTGACTCCTCGGATGGTTGACTGTTCTTGTATGCTAGAAAAAATAATAATAAAGAGCTTGTCCGATTACATTTCTGCTGAGTAGATTTAGTTATTTCTAAACAACGAACGAAATATGATTTGCGGCCGAAACCTCCGAAATATTCGGCTCCTCTTCTAGTTTCGGCCGAAACCTTAAAAGAAAATTCCGTAATTAAATTAAAATTTCGGTGAATTTAAATTACACCACAAGTGATTAATTTTTCCACGTTTCGCAAGATCCCCGGAACAAAACATTCTTGAGTGTGTAAGCCTTACCAGGAGTCCGCAGAAGATGATGTTGGAGACGAACAGGTTTAGACAAATCGATGATACTTTTATTAAAGTACTTCCAAATAGGATTCTACTCTCCTCGTTGTGACATTTTCTACCTTAAAAAAATTAAAGTTAGAGAAGAAGTAAACTGAACTCGATACTGTACAGACTCGATATTTCTAAGCTCGGCATTACGAGTTTCGCATAAATCCGAGTGCCATGAAATAAAAAGTGCGGGTGCTTTCTGTCTTCACCGTAAAAGGCACTCCACCATTATATCGCAAAGTAAGTAGTTAAAAGACTTTAAGCTGCCTATTTACACACTTCGTTTATAAAATCCCCACATAAATTTCGATAGTTCGAGGTGGTACCGGACCCGTTCACTTCCAATTAACCAAACTTTTACTGTATAGCCACGACAAAAATTCCACACCCCTGCATATCTTCTTGTAGGAAGATACTCTTTAGCTATACAGGTCATGCCAAGTAGATACTACGAAATGCTAGTTCCTGACTTGAATACCACAATAAAAAATACGCAAGAATAATAAGTTATTTGTTTCATAAGTAGCCTCTTTACGATTTTTTCTTGGGAGTACCAGCCTGCTATTGCTATCTTCATTTCAGTTTTTGCAACAGACATCTTTACATATCTCCTTTTTGGCATACTTAAATACATAATACATATAAGCTTCAGTCAGTAAATCAGCTTCAATCAGTGCTGCAGAAAGTATTTAGAAAAATAAGGAGACAGTTCCGACTAACAGTATGATTGTTGTCAGTATAAATTTACGCAAACTGAACAGGAAAAGCTGTGTACCACATGATCAATGTTTCCTAAACCCACATTAGTAATTAAAAAACTCCTCGCTTTCAAGGAAACACGTTAAAAAAACCTTTCAGCCCAGCAATATGATAAACCCATTTCATTAGGTACAATACTGAATGAGTGAAAATTGTTCATAACTAATATAAGAATATCACTATAAGATGTGATTGCGTTATATGGTGTTGTTGTTGTTGTGGTCTTCAGTCGGGAGACTGGTTTGATGCAGCTCTCCACCCTACTCCATCCTGAGCAAGCCTTTTCATCTCCTCATAAGAACGACAACCCACATCCACTTGAATCTGCTTATTATACACGTCTCTTGGTCTCCCTCTGCGATTTTTACCCCACACACTTCCCTCCAATGCTAAATTCACAATTCCTTGATGTCTAAGAATGTGTCCTACCAATCTATCCCTTCTTTTAGTCAAGGTATGCCAGAAATTTCTTTTCTCCCCAATTCGGTTCAGTACCTCCTCATTAGTTATGCGATCCACCCACCTAATCTTCAGCATTCTTCTGTAGCACCACATTTCAAAAGCCTCTATCCTCTTTCTGTCCACACTGCTTATCGTCCATGTTTCACTCCCATACAAGGCAACACTCCATACAAATGCCTTCAGAAAGGACTTCCTTAGGCTTAAATCAATATTAGATGTTAACAAATTTCTCTTTTTCAAAAACGCCTTTCTACCCATTGCCATTCTGCATTTTATATCCTCTGTACTGCGACCATCATTTGTTATTTTACTGCCCAAGTAACAAAACTCATCTACCTCCTTTATTGTTTCGTTACCTAACCTAATTCCTTCAGCATCACCTGATTTTCTTACACTGCACTCCATTACCCTAGTTTTACTCTTGTTAATGTTCATCTTATATGCACCTTTCAGCACACTATCCATTCCGTTCAATTGCTCTTGCAGGTCATTTGCTGTCTCTGACAGAATTACTATGTCGTCGGCAAAACGCAATGTTTTCAATTCTTCACCCTGAACTTTAATTCCTTCTCCAAATTTCTCCTTGCTTTCCTTTATAGCTTGCTCAATGTACAAATTGAAAAACATTGGGGAAAGGCTACAACCCTGTCTTACTCCCTTTCCAACCACTGCATCCCTTTCATGCCCTTCAACTCTGACAACCGCTGTCTGGTTTTTGTACAAGTTGTAAATAACCTTACGCTCCCTATATTTTACTCCTGCTTGCTTCAGAACTTGAAATAGTTCGTTCCAATCAACATTGTCAAAAGCCTTCTCCAAATCTACAAAAGCTAGAAATGTTGGTTTGCCTTTTCTTAATCTATCTTCTAGGATAAGCCGTAAAGTGAGTATTGCCTCCCGTGTTCCTACATTTCTCCTGAACCCAAACTGATCTTCCCCGAGGTCGGCTTCTACCAGCTTTTCCATCCTTCTGTATATAATTCGTGTTAATATTTTGCAACCATGACTTATTAAACTGATGGTTCTGTAGTTTTCACACCTGTCTGCACCCGCTTTCTTTGGAATGGGGATTATTACATTTTTCTTAAAGTCTGAGGGTACTTCACCTGTCTCATACATCTTACACACAATGTGAAACAATTTTGTCATGGCTGGTTCTCCCAGAGACTTCAGTAGCTCTGACGGGATATCATCCACTCCAGGGGCCTTGTTTCGACTTAGATCTTTCAGTGCTCTGTCAAATTCATCTCTCAGTATAATATCTCCTATTTCATCATCATCTACATCCTCTTCCCTTCCTACAATAGTGTCTCGAAGTTCATTTCCTTTGTAGAGCCCCTCTATATACTCTTTCCACCTTTCAGCTTTCCCTTCTTTGCTCAGAACTGGTTTTCCATCAGTGTCCTTGATATTCATAGAGCTGTTTTTCTTATCGCAAAATGTTTCTTTTATTTTCCGGTAGGCTGTATCTATTTTTCCCCTATTTATAAATTCTTCTACATCCTTGCATTTGCCTTCTAGCCATTCCTGCTTAGCCATTTTGCACTTCCTGTCAATCTCATTTCTTAGTCGTCTGTACTCCATTTTGCCTGTTTCATTTACTGCATTTTTATATTTTCTCCTTTCATCGATTAAATTTAGTATCTCCTGTGATATCCAAGGATTTTTTGTAGGTCTTGCATTCCTACCTATTTTGTCCTCTGCTGCCTTCACTATTTCATCTCTCAATTTTACCCATTCCTCCTCAACTGTTTTATTTTCCCCTGTTTCTGTCAATTGTTGCCTGAAGCTCCCTCTGAAATTCTTAAGAACCTCAGGTTCCTTCAATTTATCCAGGTCCCATCTCCTTATTTTCCTACCTTTCTGTAGTTTCTTCAGTTTCAGCCTGCAGTTCATAACCAACAAGTTATGGTTAGAGTCTATATCTGCCCCTGGGTATGTCCTACACTTCAAAACCTGGTTCCGAAATCTGTGTCTTACCATTATAAAATCTATCTGGTATCTCCCGGTGTCTCCTGGTCTCTTCCACGTATACAACCTTCTTTTGTGATTCTTAAACCAGGTGTTTGTTATAACTAAATTATGTTCCGTGCAAAATTCTACCAGGCGGCTTCCTCTTTCATTCCTTTTGCCCAGACCATATTCCCCCACTATCTTCCCTTCCCTTCCTTGTCCTACTACCGAATTCCAGTCTCCCATAACAATTAAGTTTTCCTCTCCCTTAATTGTCTGAATAATTTCCTTTAGCTCCTCATATATTTCTTCGATTTCCTCATCATCGGCAGAGCTAGTTGGCATATAAACCTGTACTACTGTTGTCGGTGTTGGCTTCGTATCTATCTTGACAATGATAATGCGATCGCTGTGCTGGCCATAGTAGTTTACCCGCATTCCTATTTTCTTATTCATTATCAATCCTACTCCTGTGATACCCCCAACTGATTTTGTATTTATAATCCTGTAGTCACCTGACCAGAAATCCTGTTCATCCTGCCACCGAACTTCACTAATCCCCACTATATCTAACTTCAACCTATCCATTTCCCTTTTTAAATTTTCTAATTTTCCTACTCGATTAAGGGATCTAACATTCCACGCTCCGACCCGTAGAATGCCAGTATTGTCTTTCCTGATGATCACATCCTCTTGAGTAGTCCCCGCCCGGAGATCCGAATGGGGGACTATTTTACCTCCGGAATATTTTACCCGAGAGGATGCCATCATCATATGTTCATACAGTAGAGCTGCATGTCCTCGGGAAAAATAACGGCTGTAGTTTCCCCTTGCTTTCAGCCGTTCGCAGTAGCTGTGTGGCAAAGCCGCATTAGCTGATGTTACAAGGCCAGCTCAGTCAATCATCCAGACTGTTGCCCCTGTAACTACTGAAAAGGCTGCTGCCCCTCTTCAGGAACCACACGTTTGTCTGGCCTCTCCACAGATACCCCTCCGCTGTGGTTGCACCTACGGTACGGCTATCTGTATCGTTGAGGCACGCAAGCCACCCCACCTCGGCAATGTCTGTGGTTTATGGGAGTGGCGCGTTATATGGTACGTAACAAAAAAAAAAAAATACCTACAATTTTTTTTTTTTTTTTTTTTTTTTTTTTTTTCGCTCGAGAATAGGCTCCTAGCAGTTAAACGGCGCACCCGACAACTGCGGTAAAGCGTTATTGTTGACTGAAACCATCAGTAAGTTGAAGAGAGCTACTTTCGGCAAAGCCACAGATTCACTGATTTTTTGCCGAAACCGAAACTGCAGCAGAAACCAATTTTATTTATTTAGTTATTTGTAATACTTTTCTTCTAATACAACTAAAACGCTTGTATTACTGTGAACAGGAAAGAGTGAGTGCGTAATTTTGTCAATAACTGCAGATTTTATTCTCATTATTGTTTCTCACTTCCGATGTTTTACGCATTCTAAGCGCCTCGCTGTTGTGAAATCTCTGGTTTGTTCACCGGCGTTGAAACATGTTGCGACCTTCCTGTAGGTTCTCACCAATAAGACTTGGCAATACATAACTCAGGGTAGTAAAAGTTTATGGCTCGTTTTCTCTGTTTATAGGGGTGAGTTATGTATGTCAGCTTCTATGCCCTAAACAGCTACCCAATCTGTTTAAACAAGATCAATAATTAATCTGTAGTTTAGCCCGTCTCTGAATCTGCATATGATGACGTGAAAATATATTTAACATACATAAATTAAGCCTCTGAATGATCAAAAAATACATTCTAAGATAAAGAAGTGATTCGCTCACGAAGTAATTCTTTATAAATGGAGTTTATTACTCTTATTAGACATGAAACGCGGAGGTGGTCTTACTTTACATACCGGTAACTAACTAAATATTTCCCCAACTATTGTTCATGAGAGGCACAATAAGTATCACACGCACTCTAGAGTGAAAGTTCCAAATTATCACTCGTATGTTAGAGTAGTCCATCGAACTTTGCAGTTCCAAGTTAATCCGCGATAAAAATATTTGTTACAAAACACAGTTTGTCATCACACGAGTACACGATTGCTGAATTATCACAGTTCCACAGCCCTACTACCGTGTATAGTTTATCACTTTTCAAGCAGAGACCAACTTCTGCAGTCACAGTCCCGTAAATTTTCTAAGTCCACACATGCCTATCTCTTCAAATCCTAAGTTCGTAACGCGGCTTCAGACCGCCCAGCGTCACAACCTTTCACCACCACGTCCATGTTACGAGTGCCTTCCCAAGCGTTCGACAATGTGCTCCCTCTGCTCCCAAAATTGTATCCTTCCGCGCATCCTAAAGCCTAATCTTTAAAATACAATTTCCCTTCCAAAATATTATACATTTGAATATCGCAGAATTAAATGCTTTGACCACCTCCCTACAAATATTGTTTACATTTAACACACACATATATATTTAACGATACTAAAAAACGGCTGAGACTGAAGCTCTTTGCTCAGATAGCCATTAAGCATGGCATCTCACTGTTCAAATATACTGCCGCCGTCGAAATATAGTTACAAATTAATATTTAATTTACCATGGCTTTTTATACAAATATATTCAGTTCTTGTTCACAAATACTTATAATTATCTGCTGCAAATCTACTATTTTTAGTCAGCCATGAAATATTTAAGCGAAAGTTTACAACATAAAGAACGTTACTAAGAATAATATTAAATATAATAAATGGGTTAATATTTTGTGTTTCTGTGGTGGAATCTATATTCTGGCACAAGAATATTACTACCTCAACGAAAATCGGAACGCCGGCCGCGGTGGCCGAGGGGACATTCCGCTTTCGGCGGGCGAACGGTACGGACGTGCGGTCGCAGTTAACCAGTGTTTGTGTTGTTTTGAAGACCTTGGAAGCACCGGCAACAGGCGGTCTCAGTGTCGTTTACGTCGCCGGGGCTTGTAAGTACCGCTTATTGTTGATTTTGGTGGCGAGGCGGTGCATCCGCTTTCCGCTTGTTCACCATGTCGGATTCTCTCAGGAAAAACACGTTAAGATTCTCGTTTGACAAGAATACTCGTCATGTTCAGCCTACTGCTTTAGAAATACATGACTGGTTGTATGAAACATTTGGTATTTCAGGAGATAATGCTGAATTTACTCAGTTTGACAGTGAAAAGTACTGTGTTTTTGTCAAGTTCTATAATTCGGTTTTGTGTGACAAGATTTTACTGCAAACTAAGGGACAGGTTCAGTTTCTCCACCGCGATGATTCTGTTAGTTTGGTTGATGTTAGCAATGCCAACTGTGAACTGAAGACTGTTAGAATTCTGAATCTTCCCCCAGAACTTGAGAATACTGATTTAGAACAGGTTCTTTCGAAGTATGGCCAGGTGAAACGCATCGAGTTTGAAAAATGGTCCAGCAGATATAAAATACAGTGCTATAATGGCATACGGTCCGTACAGATGTGTGTAAAATCTGACATCCCCTCCCACATTATGGTTTCGGGATACAAGGCTCATGTTATCTACTCTGGGCAGCAAGCAACATGTCATGTTTGTAACGAGCCGGGACATCTCCGTGAAAATTGTCCGCAGCGGACATTTGTTCTGAAGAACACCCTGCAAAAACGTTCCAGATTACAGTTACAGGATTTAACACCCACAGCCACTTTACGCGGACCCGTTACTGTTGCCGCAAAGGAAGATACCGAACCACCTCTTATAACCTTTGATGACTTCCCTCCGTTGCAGACAGGAAAAATAAATGCATCACTCGCTCCGAAGACAGGTGGCGAGAACGGTGCGAGTCGTACCAACGCTAACCCCGTAAGTTTATTGCAAGAAACCGGCTTAAATTTAAATGACACTGCACTTCTTCGAGAAGAATCCGTCGCTGAAATGAGCGTGGATGTTCATCTGCCTACCAGTGAACCTCAGAAAACCAAAAACCGACCCCTGGAACCGGAAACCGTGGACTCGGAAGAAGGCGACTACGGTGGTAAATCAATTCAAACACCGAGGAAACAGAAACCGGAAACGGTATTGCCCGTGATGCCTGTCACACTTAATATGGAACCGCCCCCAGATGTGCCCATGGAAGAAGCTACGGTATATCAGACGCCGGCAGCAGATGTACCTGTCCCCCTGAGTGACGTCACTAGTGCAAGTAAACAGCCGGCTACGGAGGCAGAGGCACAGCGGGACACGGCGCAGCGTCAACAGCGCGCGGCCCCAGTAGCCGATGCAGAGCTCACACCAGGAGGCGGAGTGCAACACGCCTCGGCATCACGTGTTGCTCTCGCTGACCTCCCAGCCGAGGGCAGCGTTCGGGACCCCGAAAAAATTACCGGCAGTCAGAAATCTCTTAAACCACAAAGTACCACAAAATCTACACGCGTGAAACCAAAACCAAACATGAATGTGGCACGCAATAAAATGAGGAGTGAAGGCGTAAAAGATCAGCACGTAGACAACAGAACGCACGACCCACAAACTGAGACAACAGAACATGAACCTGGACCAAAGCACAAACCTCGTGACTAGGTGGTCTCAATAAATTACCCGCCACACGGACAATAGAAGGGTACTCACGTTTTTTACTCTAAATATTTGTGGGATAAGTAATGCTAAAAAGATTAAAATTTTAGAGAAATTTCTTAGAACTAATGATATTGATATTGCTTTTTTACAAGAAGTGGTATGTGAAGAGGTGGGTTCCTTTTCATCATACAACACGTACAACAATGTTGGCTCGGCAGGGAGGGGTTGCTGTATTTTAACCAGGCACGGACTGGAGTTGCAGGACGTAGAAAAAGAACCTGGAGGACGTATAGTCAAAGGTGTTCTGAATGGGGTGACTGTTTTAAATCTTTACGCTCCCTCCGGAACGCATAATAGGGCTGCAAGGGCAACGTTTTTTACCGAAGATGTGCCATATTTTCTTCGGCAAGCGAAAGATAACTTCATCATGGAAGGAGACTTCAATTGCATATTAAGGGCGATAGACTCTACAGGAGCAACACCATTTTGTGGTCCTCTGCAAAACCTGATTGACGCACTGAACTTGAAAGATGTGGTTGAGCGACTTGGCATCACGCGTCCACACTACACATATGTTTCGACTGTCGCATCGTCCCGGATTGACAGAATCTACATTACAACGGGTATGGCCGTGCAAGATTACGACGTTATCCCTGTGACCTTTTCCGATCATCACGGCGTGATTCTCCGAATAAAGGGTTTCCCTCGTCCTAAAATATTTGGCAGGGGATACTGGAAGTTAAATTGCAACCTGCTCCACGAACCATGGGTAAAGATGGAGTTCAACGCCCGTTACACATCGTGGGTTCGCCGTAAACGCTTCTTCCGGAATTCCATTGAGTGGTGGGAGAATCTTGTAAAACCCGGTATTCGGAAACTATTTACCAATGCTGCCTACAGAATAAACGAAACCAGGAGGAAAAACATGGAGTACTATTATCTTATTGCCCGTGAACTGCAAACTAAAATCGACAATGGGGAAGATCGAGCAAGTGATTTGAAAAAAATAAAAAATAAAATTTTAGAACTGCAGGAAAGAGAACTGGATAGGAAAATCATCACTTGCAAAGACCACGGGCATTTGCCAGACGAGAAGTGGAGTATTTATCATCTCGCAAGAGAAAGGAGAAGGTGCCAACAGAGATATGTAAGTTCCATACTGTCTGCAGATGGCTCTGAATATATTAACCGGGAAGGCATTAAAGAACACTTCGAAAGTTTGTACCGATCACAACCATCTGATGCTCTTACAACAGCCACACTGCTGCAAAACTGTGCGTCGCAATTAACCAACGAAAGTGTCACTATGCTGTTGGATCCGATATCTGAGGAAGAAATTGAGGATGTTATCAAAAGGTTGCCGAAACGTAAAAGTCCAGGAGTAGACGGTATCCCCTAAGAGTTTTATAAATCCTTCTGGTCGGTTATCAAGGAAGAGTTTATGGAGGTGACGAGAGAGAAACAAAGGTATGGACGTCTCTATTCCGAAACTGAACCTGGAATTATTGTACTCGTTCCAAAGAAAACGGTGTCACATAGAATTACGGATTTTCGACCAATAACTTTGTTATGCGCCGACTCGAAAATCATCTCTCGTGTCATGGCAGCCAGACTAAAGCGCACACTTCCAGAGATCATAGGACCGGAACAGACGTGTAGCGTACCTAAGAAAAGGATTATAGATGGACTTTGTCTGTTAAGGGATACAACATTCTACGCATGGAAGAATCAGCAACAAACGGTTGGGCTTCTGAACATCGATTTCGAGAGAGCCTTTGATAACGTCAGTCACCAATACCTAAGGACAGTTCTACGGCATTTCCAATTTCCGCAGGCAACGATAGACTTACTGTTACCGACAAGATACCAAATGTTTGCCAAAGTTCAAATCAACGGGAACTTTACGGAAAAGTTCCCAATCCAACGTTCTGTTAGACAGGGTTGCCCTTTGGCTATGATTTTGTTCGTCATATCCTTGGAGCCACTAATCCGCACAGTTAGCACCTCCATATCTGGGTTGCAGGTTGGTGCCCAACGGTTTACCTTGAATGCCTATGCTGATGATGTTACCATTATAATTACAGAACCCCAAGATACTATAAAAGTGGCAGCAATACTAAACGACTATAAAAATGCAGCAGGGGCAACCATTAACCACAGGAAAACACATCTCCTGTGGCTCAATGAAGGTGCCCAACCCTTCGCACATACTTTCACTGAATCTGTTGAAATGGAAGTGCTAGGACTAAAACTCCGAAAGGATGTAAATGAGCTCCTTTCCAATAATTCTAAAAGCATAGTGGACAAAGTACGGGGATCTCTTATTGCAAATAGTACGAGGCAACTGAACATCATATAGAGGATCGAATGTGTAAATACACTGGCTCTCTCTAAAATGTGGTATGTTGCACAAGTCATCCCTATCGACAGACAATGTATTGCACAAATAAAGAAGTACATAGGTTGGTTTGTGTGGAAAGGTAAACTATTCCGGGTGGCCAGGGATCAGTTGACACAACCATTTGCTGAAGGATTGTGAGGCAAAATGTTCAGCCCTGATTGTGAAAAATCTCATACATACCCTAAAATTACCGGCTAGTCAGTCAGATTTGCTAAAGGCTGGGTGGGGTATCGTAACAGGCAATACAGGTGACAGAAGGCTACCGGCAAATCTACTGCGTACATTGCAGACAGCAACATGTGTTTTAGAGAAATCTCCAAACGTAACGTTCTATACGACAAAGAAAATACTCGAGACCATTGGTGTAAAAGCTCCATATCCTCCAGCAATCCAAAAGAAACACAAAGACTTAAATTGGAAACATGTCTGGTCCAATTTTGCAGATAAATCGATATGTTCAACGTTGCGCTCATCAGCTTACATGTTTATAAATGATTTAATCCCGACTGCTGGCCGTCGCCACAGAATAAAGCTCACCGGTCACCCGTATTGCCAGCACTGCGGATTGGTCGATACTGCCATCCACCGTGTAGTAGGCTGCTCCAAAATAGCGGATCTGTGGAAATGGATCAAGTTTAAATCGGCAGGATTGCTGTCTCTGAGTGTCAACGACATCAACACGAAGAAACTGGTGTACATGGATGTAAAGGCTTTCCCAGTGTCCAAGACCAGAACTCTAACTTGGTTCATATATTCGTTCATCATCTGTGAGCGACTTTCGACAATACATCCTCCGTGCAAGAAGAGAAATCCTCAACGATCCATGGAAAAGAGAAAAATTTGCACCGTTCATTCACTTTTTGTAAGAAAACTTGTTTCACAAAATTATAACTACTTGTAAACACATTTAGTAAATAAAGTTTTTGTTAAAAAAAAAAAAAAAAAAAAAGAGGGGACTGAGGCGCTTCAGTCACAGTCTGCACGGCCACTGCGGTCGGGGGTTCGAATCCCCCCTCGGGCATGGATATTTGTGGCGTCCTTAGTCTTATTTAGTTCGTAAGTAGTTTGTAAGTTTAGGGACTGATAACACCGTAGTTAAGTCGCATAGACTTTACAAACATTTGAACATTTTTTTTTTTTTTTTTTTTTTTAAAGCAGAACAAGAGAGTAAAATAAGTTTATTGAAATAGTATGGAAATAACGTGGTACGTCTTTGTAGATAGGAAGCGTGGTGCAATGCTGCCCATTTTCCTCTTAAATTGTTAGTGATAAACACTATGTATCAATAATTGTAAATATTAGTCTTATATTATTATTATTATTATTATTATTATTATTATTATTATACTGAAATTTGTCGGCTTTTATCTGTGAGGGATATTGAAATTGTAAATATTAGTCGTATAATATTATTATTATAATACTGAATTTTGTCGGCTTTTTATCTGTAAGGGATATTTAAATTGTAATTACAGCGTTTCATTCTCCCAGGTCTCCTAAATCCATTCATATATTTGCCATATGATCATTCCCTGATGTTATATGGATTTTTAGAATAATGTGTGTGGCTATATTGTATTTCAGTTGCATTCTGGGTTAGCCGCCCTCGCTCATTCAAGAGCGTTGCTTCCGGTTTCCGACCACACAAGGAAAAACCTGACTACCTGCTGTATCCCGGCCGACTGGGGACCTCAACACCCTGGCAAAACCCGCCTTTCACATGGACACAATCAGCTTCCCCTTGTATCTGTAATATCACAATGTCATCAGGCCTTGTACAACCAACATCGTCTAGAGACAAAGCCTCACATCAAGCCCTTGCACGTCACACCCAGTGGCCGCGATGGCTAGCTGACTGGCCGGCCGCTACGAGGAAGTGGCCTGTGCCCCACCGACCAGCCATTCAGCTAGCGTTCGCGGCCTCTTGGTGAGACGTGACACAAGCATGTTGTGAGTCCTTGTCTCTATACAGTGTTAGCACAACACATCTGCGGTGCAGCCCAATGACGGCACTGTTTACCACTCATCCCGAAGATACGTGTGTTTGTCACTCACTGTAATTTGAAACTCTTCTGTTTGTCCGCGATGGCGTTACAAATGTGAGATTGTGGGTCCGACTTGGAGCAAAACATTTTGTTTATTCAGATAATCATACTAGTTTCAATGGATATCCCGCCATCAGTGGGCTTTTATTTATTCTAGAAGATTGCAGAAATAACATCAGTAGAAAACTGTGAAAAACATTATAAGGTGTACATTTCTCTTCAGCTGTATCATTGTGTAAACAGTCATTATCGTACCTTGATGTCATTTAGCTATTGCACATTCCGTATTGTTCGTTGCTGTTTTTTCGGCATACAGCAAATCAACTGCAACAGTGTGAGCGGCTGTTTTTAACAAGTGTGACTATTGTGAACTACCAGATTTCGGTGCTTTTACTACCTTCGGATTTACGCCTGTAAACATTTTGGAAACGTGCTGACATTAACTGAACGTTCTCCGGAAGAACTGGATAGGTGTTTTCACTTCACATGAATACATCTTCCACCTGTGGCAGTTGTTTGAATCTTACACCATTTGGTTAACAAAACATTTTTTTTATCTTAAAAAGTAGAAAGCCAAGATCGAAATTTAATTATTTTATGATACTGGTTTCATTGGGCTACGCCGCCATCATCTGGACATATAAATTTATACGTTATATAAAATGGAGGTAAACTAATATGTGTAACATAACACTTACTCAAAATATAAAATACATAAGTTAAATCATCAACAGCTTGTGTCTCTTACAAGCTGTTGATGAGGTAGTAAATTAACTGTTTGTAAATCTGTCGGACTCAACTGCATGGTTATTCAAAAAAATATTCAAATGTTTGTAAATCTATCGGACCAAACTGCGTGGTCATCAGTCAGTAGCTTACAAACTACTTAATCTAAGGTAAACTAACCTATGGGCAACACACACACACATGCCCGACGACGTACGGACGCGCGCATCGCAGCACGGCGCCCCAGTGCGAACGGCTAATCCGCCGCGGTTGAAAATTAACTAATAGGTCAGAATGTAATCATCAGCAGCAACCTGTGTGGAATGTTCTAACAAGGAGAAATTCGGGCCGCGGTGGAGTAGCCGAGAGGTCTAAGGCGCCTCGCTGCGGAGTGCGCGGTTGCTCGCCGTCGTAAGTTTAAGTCCTTAGGTTAGTTTACCAGATTAAGTAGTTTGTAGGCTACGGACAGATGACCACGCAGTTTGCTCTGATAGATTTACAAACAGTTGAACTTTTTTTTTTTTTTTTTTTTTTTTTTTTTTTTTTTTTTTTTTTTTTTTTTGAGAAATTCGGTTGCTTTCAACCACGAATATTAGCTGATTAAAACAACAAGACGTACTACAGGAAATAATGGATAAGATTCTAGTTAGTACTTGTCATTAGTATTACGATGGGATGCAGAAAGTGGACTATATTAAAGCAACTAAAGGGAATACGTTTGAAAGCGGTATTTACAACAACCATACTTACTTAATACTCAGGTTTCATATCGGAAAAGAGAGGGGACAACAACTCTGACACGACAAATGATATAAATCTTTTACTTAAATATCTTGTTATTATTTCCATGATAAAAGTCCATAATCTTACAGTAGAACATTTTTCTTCCATTGCTAGTATCAGAGAAAGAAAAAGATAATGGGAATCTCTCTCGTACAAAGTTATTCCAAAAATTTTGTCAGCAAGGTTTTTTTTTTTTTTTTTTTTTTTTTTTAATGAAATTTAACAGTTCTTCCAAGAGCTACACTGGTCAGCAGCTGGCACATTGTGCCAATAAATGCGCGCATCTACAATGTCACCATTGTTGAAAGTTCCGAAAAACTTCTGATTTAAAAATGTGGAAGCGGATGTAAAGAAATGTGCGGAACTTCCGCAGTTGCGGAAGCGGAAGCAGAGTTGTGTCACATGACTACTGAAAAGCCGCACAGCAGAGACGTAGCCTGTCGCGTGGGTGTACCACTCAGCACCTGGACCAAAACAGAATCTCAAGGTGCTGGGGAAGGCCAGCTGTGCCGAACTATTTCTGCTGGCGCGCATGACGTGCTGACGTAGGCCGGTCCTCTTGGCGCCGCGCCCCACCAGTCCAGAAGCAGCCAGATGGGAGGTGTGGTCATGGGCGCCAGTCAGTGGCACGTGCTCTGCCTACGCACTGTAGCCCACTGGTCACAGCTGTTTCGTCACACGAGGGCAGTGTTGGCAAGTTATTGCACCGTCTGTGTATGATGGTTAGAACTTAAATAGGGGCAACTATTTATTTACGAGCGATACAAAAGCGTCACATGTTTGTACCTGTTACTGTCTTTCAAAGTAGTCACCTGCGTTGTGTAGAACCCGTTGCCAGCGAAGTGGAAGGTGTAGTATACCGTAGCCTGTTCTTTTGCTGGTGCGAATGGAGCGGTCTACTGTCTGTCGAATCTCTGGAACAGCTCTGAAGCCATTGCCACGATGTGGTTCATTCATCTTCGGAGTTAAAGTCACTAGGACCCAAGTCCTGTCAGTGTAGTAGATGGTACAGTACTTCCCAGTCCCATAAACCGAACAGAGTGCAAATTGAGCTGTATGCGCCCGCGCATTGTCGTGCAAAATGATGAGTTGGTCGCGCAGAAATTGTTGCCGCTTCTTTCGCAAACTGGCCGCAGGCGATGCTCCGAACAGTAATACTGTGCACTGACGGACCGCCATGTAGGAACGTAATGCATTAGGATAACACCATCACAGACATACACGAGAATCACCATAACTTTCACCATACTGAGCTCTCGCACTTTCGACTTTCACGCCGACCCATAATGACGCCAATCGTTGGATTGGCATTACAGTATTGACTCGTACGATGTGGCCCATGTTTCATCCAGTGTCACGATACGGCTCATAGCGCACCAAGTGCATCTGAGCAGCGTCGTAACGCATCCAGTTTTGCATTTCCGTCAATTCTACATCTACATATATACTCTGCAAATCACATTTAAGTGCCTGACAGAGGGTTCATTAACCACTTTCATAACTTTTCTCTACCGTTCCATTCTCTAATAGCGCGCGGGAAGAAAGAACACCTAAATCGTTCCGTTTTCGATCTGATTTCTCTTATTTAATATGGGATGGTCATGTCTCCCTAAGTAGGTGGGTGCTAGAAAAATATTTTCACATTCAGAACTAAAAGTCGGTGATTGAAACATCGCAAACATATCACGCCACAATGAATAACGTCTTTCTTTTAATGATTTCCACCCCAATTCGTGCAACATTTCCGTGACGCTCTCCCCCCCCCCCCCGTAACGTGATAAAACAAAACGAACTGCCATTCTCTGAACCTTCTCAATATCTTCCGTCAGTCCCACCTGGTGAGGGTCCCACAAGGGGCAACAGTACTCCAAGAGAGGACGCACAAGTGTGATGTAGGCAGTCTCTTTGGTGGAGCTGGTGCATCTTCTAAGCGTTCTGCCAATGAAACGTAACCTTTGGTTCGCCTTCCCCACAATATTTTCTATGTGTTCTCTCCAGTCAAAGTTGTTCGTAATTGTAACTCCTAGGTATTTGGTAGAATTTACGACCTTAAGGTTTGACTGATTTATCGCGTAATTGAAGTTCAGCGGATTTCTTTTAGTGGTCATGTGTATTACTTCACACTTTTCTTTATTTAGTGTCAATTGCCAATTTTCGCACCAAGTAGAAATTTTGTCTAAATCGCTTTGCAGTTGCTTTTGATCCTCTGTTGACTTCACTGACCGATAAACGACAGCATCATCCGCGAACAGTCTAAGGGAGCTATTCAGATTATCTCCTAAATCGTTTATAAACACGAGGAAGAGTAGGGGACCTATAACGCTTGCTTGTGGAACGCCAGATATCACTTCTGTTTTACTCGATGACTTACCGTCAATTACAACGAACTGAGTCCTTTCTGATAGGAAATCGTGAATCCAATCGCACAATTGGGGAGATATTCCATAAGCACGCAATTTCATTAGAAGCCGCTTGTGGGGTACAGTATCAAAAGCCTTCCGGAAATCCAGAAATATGGAATCGATTTGAGATCCCTTGTCGATGGAACTTAACACTTCATGTGAATAAAGGGCAAGCTGTGTTTCGCAAGAGCGATACTTTCTGAATCCGTGCTGACTATTGGTTAATAGGTAGTTCTCTTCGAGGTAGTACATAATATTCGAACAAAGTATATGTTCCAAAATCCTACTGCAAATCGACCTCAATGAGATAGGCCTGTAATTTTGGGGATCACTCCTATTGTCTTTCTTGAATATTGGAGTAACTTGGGCAACTTTCCACTCTTTGGGTACGGATCTTTCGCTGAGTGATCGGTTGTAAATTATAGCTAAGTACGGAGCTATTGCATCAGCATACTCTGAGAGGAGTCTAGTTGGTATACAATCTGGCCCGGAAGATTTATTTTTGTTTAGTGACTTAAGTTGTTTTACTACTCCAGGAACATCTACTTCTAAGTTTCGCATGCTGGCAGGTGTTCTTGGATTGAATACTGGAGTGTTCACTTCGTCTTCTTTGGTCTTCTGTGGTGCAATATCTCGCATGCCCAGGATTCGAAACACAGTCGTATGCGCTAACCCGGTTTCATGTGCGAGTCGTCTGGCGAGTCGTCTGGCGACGATCACTGTCCACTAACGCGGCAATAGTATGCACTTCTTCTTCAGGGGCGCTAGGGCGACCAGCCCGATGCATGACTGCCACAGTTTGCCGACCTTCGTTGAAGGCTTTTACCCAACGCGCCACTGTTCTGTACGGCAATGCCGATTCCCCATACGCCTCTTGACACTGCTGTGCTTTACTACCTCATGCACATTCAATCTTGATCTAAATCCGTTATTCCTGTTTCGAAAACATAGTGACACCGTTACTTTAGATCGTTCACTCATAAGTGACCGTGTTCCCCTAGATTGAGCGCAAGCCGGTGATGTAGGATTGGTTAGTCCATTTGCTCCGAGGTAAGGTAGGTATCTCAACAACGTGTGATATCAGCGAAATAGTAGATTTCATTGCATATTGTCTCCACAGCAGTGTTGCAACTATTTAAGTTCCAACCCTCGAACATACTAGTTAAACTTGGCACCCTCTTCTGTGGCTAAGCATGAATGGCCAAATATACAGGGTGTAACATGTATAAGGACAGATATTCCTAGAGGAGATGACAGAACGCATAGGGCCTGCTGAACAACATTATAAAATGTGATATCTTCCACAGTGTATGAACTTTTGTGACTAATCGAGGAAACGCTACGGAAAAAAGGCCTAATAAATTTACATTAGAAAAGACCTGGTTTCCACGTTAGAGATTATTAATTCAGTCATACTTTGTTGCAGAGGCTGCAGTTTAACCCGTGTTGTAGCCACACGTTGTAGCCACAATTACAGCATGGTTTAAAATGGTTTTATGTGCCTCAATGCACACATGAGAGTTAATATCGCAGTGGTGCCAACGCTGCGTGGATATGCTCATCCAGTGTCCCCAAATCTAGAATGGGCTCTTCATACAGGATACTTTAAAGATGGCCCCATAACCACAAACTGCATGTGTTGAGATCTAGTGAATGTACACGCCATGTAAATTTCCCTCCTCGTCAATCCATCAAATAGGGATCAATCGGATCATCAATGGCACAGTTTGAGGAACAACCTCACTCTGTTGGAGAAAACCATGCAAACTGTAATTGTGACTTCATGTTACAGCGCATATTACACTTGAATAAACGGCCTCTATAACTGAAACCATACATTTATGGACAGAAGTTCATTAGTTCTTGAAACGTCCTGGTAGGTTAAAACTGTGTGCCAGAACTGGGATTCTAACCACGGACCTTTTTCTTTCATGCACAAGTTCTCTATTAACTGAACTATCCCAGCACACTTCGGCTCATCCTCAAAGCTTTACTTTCACCAGTACCTCGACTTTTACTTTCAATACTATTTTGTTCTATACCCTCTCTTCGATCAATCAATTGTTCAAATGTTTATATATCTATGGGACTTAACTATTCTGGTTATCAGTCCCTAGGCTTACAAACTACGAGGGTTAGTCAAATGAAAGCCTTAAACATTTTTTTAATATTATTTATTGTGCAGAAGTGGTACAAAGCTTTAACACTTTTCAACATAATCTGCTCCACGCTCAATGCAAGTCCTCCAGCGCTTAAAAAGTGCATAAATTCCTTTAGAAAAAGATTCTTTTGGTATTCTGTGCAACCAATCATGCACTGGGCGGCGTACCTCTTCATCAGAATGGAACTTCTTTCCTCCCATTGTTTCTTTGAGTGGTCCAAACATATGGAAATCACTTGGGGGCAAGGTCTGATGAGTAAGGTGGACGAAGAAGACACTCAAACGCAGGTCTGTGATTGTTGCAACACACTGTAAAACTGGAGCACATCATGCACAATGTGGTGTCCCGACCCATGACTAATCTGTCAACATGCTGCAATGTCATTCAGTGTCATTCAGCGGTTTTCCTTCTCTATGGCTTCAGCAGTTGCAATGTTCTGTGGAGTCACAACTCATTGTGCCTGACATGGTGAGGAGCATCTTCCACTGAAGTTGTGTGGACTTCCTACTCCTTTCTTAGACTTGCTGCTGTGACAAACATGCATCAACAAACTGAACCTTCATTCAAAGATGAATTTCAATATGTTTCACACCTTCACTACGCAAAAACCGAATAACAGAGCGCTGTTCTTCCCTGGTGTAAGTCGCAAGTGGGACGGCCATCTTTATACTGGTACTGCGACGGCATGTGTGCATCTGCACTATGCTGCCACCTACAGGCCATTCTTCATGCTGTTTGTAGCACGATTACCAACTTACGGCGCTAAATTTCGATTTGTTATTACAAATTTACGGTTCTCATTTGACTCAACCTGGTACTTAAACTAACCTAAGGACAACACACACACACACACACACACACACACACACACACACACACACACACATGACCGAGGGAGGATTCGAACCTCCGAATGGAAGCAACCGTGTACTCCGCAGCACGGCATTTTAGAGCGTTCGGCCATTCCACCGCGGCCTCGATCAATTCTTAGAGTTTGTACACACAAGGAAAAATAATTTAGAAAAAATCATAGCTGTTAAAAGTTGTAGGTAGTAGCTCTCCAGATCAGGCATAAAGTGGAGTAAAGAAAAAGAAGCTCGACTATCTGGTAGCGGGCTGTCTGAGGTAGGAACGTGGAGGAACACAATACGAAGACTATACGGCCAAGTGTCGTTCACTTGCGGCAAATGTAGCACCGTTTGAGTGTCTCTTTTTTTTCTGGGTCACTGTTCGACCCAGAGAGAGAAAGAAAGAGAGAGAGAGACACAAAAAACCAACACACTGATATCTGAACATATTAACGTACCACACATATATTAATATTTTCACTCAAACATGTGACACCCTACATCCATTTTAACACATTTCCTCTGCAAATCACATGAAAGTGCCTGGCAGATGAATCATCGAGCAGCTTCCATTATATTTCTCTACGTTCCATTCTCTAGTAGCGCGTGGGATAAAGGAGCATAAATGAGGTCTATGACGGAAGGAGTTTCTTATCTTTTATTGTGATGATCATGTCTCCCTTTGTAGGTGAGTGTTGGCAAAATAGGTTCGCATTTGTGGCAGAACTTTAGTGAACGAATTTTCGCAAATAGATCTCCCAGCAACGAATATCGCCTTTCTTGTAATGATTTCCACCACAACTCGTGCATCTAAATCGTTTATAAAAATAAGGAACTGAAGTGGCTCTATAACACTTCCCTGGGGAGCGCCACATGTCATTTCTATTTCACTTGTTGACTTTGCATCACTTATTACAAAATGTGTCCTTTCTGACAGGAAATCACAAATTCAGTCGCACTACTGAGACGATATTCTATTGGAATATATATGCCAAAGAATTATTGCGAACATACACTCACAAAGAAAATACATCAATCAAAGAAATATCACATTTGAGTGCATCTCTGAAAGAAAAGTGAGGAAAATGTCGATTCTCAGAAAATTATACTTATTTATTATAAAGCTAGCAGATTTTTTTTTTGTCTTGGCATTCATATAAATTCTGTCGGTTTACAGACATTTGTTCCTGAGTAAATCAATTATTTTCTGCTTTCTGAGTATTTACTTCCCATCACCTCTGGCCATCTTCTTCCTCTTTTTCTCTGCCCATTTCTTCTTTCGCTTGTTATATTCAACAGAAAAAAAATTACAAATTCATAGTTACTTCAAATTTTGTGGTAATAGCTAACAATCGTGAAGCTAAGTGTTTATGGTAATCAGAAGTAAAACTTAGGCAAATTCTGAGTGATGTTTAACCATTAAAGGATTTTACAATGACTAGAAAATGAAATCATTTCTTAAGGAATGCATCACTAAAATTTAAGCTCCCAAAAGAACTCAATTTTATAATTTACTAGCGGCGCTCTCCGGCTATGCACAGGTAGCACTAATTTCTGTAGCCAGGTAACTTCTGGTGGATGGACGGAGAAGATCGTTTGACGAAGTTTTAGCGGGATACATGTATACATACAGTACCTTGCTACGTCCACTCGGGAGCAAGCCACATACAAATGGTCGTGTAAGAAGCAAACCAGCAATAGTCAACAATCGGCCTTGTACGTTGTTCATGGTAGTAGCACAGGCAAGACGCAAAGGGAACTGGAGCCACTTGAATTCGATTTGTAAATCTTTGGAAATCATCGGTATGCGTGCCTTTGAATTTGCCGCCAATGATTGTGGACTCGATTAAATTTGACCTCAATTTATTCATGTTCAATTTGGTTCCGTTGTTCAGTTTTGGTATGGTTAAGTTGCGAATGAACATCAGCGTTGACCCAACCTTCAATGTTAATACGTGCATTGGCATTCCGAGTGGTTCCAACAAGGAGGTTAGAATCTCTGGTGACACCCATAGAGTAGAAATATCTCTGGAGTGAGCATTGCATTCTGCGCATGTTCTCAACATTTCTGGGGACGACGCTGTTCGTTAATTCCATAGACCAAAGATAACATAGACTGCGCATGACCATGGAGGTAAGAAGAGGGGAGATGACACTACTGGCGTTTGCTGTACTTCTGTTTGAAGCCGGTCAGCAGCCATGTTTGTTTGTTCAAAAGACTTACAGACCATAATGAAATGTGATTCTCTTCACATTATTAATGATATCAAAACGGTTAATACAAACATAAATAACACACACAGGCATTATCAACTGCAACTCTTCGACAACTCAACACAGCAACTCAGCAGAAAACTAATGTTTTGATCAAACTGTAATGGCGGAGCTAGGTTTGCCGGCTTCAAGTTTGTGACGTCATGCCCACTCCCCTCTTTTTACCTCCATGCGCATGACCCTATCTCTGCTGTGTTGTGGTTTGAAACCAACATCTAAAATTGCCCCGAGTCACGTGACCTAGTTTTCCTCATTATGAGCAACAGTTTTTCTCATTTAAAGGTGATATCAAGCGTTGATTTTAACAATAAAACGACTTCTAGTATTCCTATTACACATATAGTAGTAATGGTAACGTAATTTCATCATATTGTTAATATTAATGCAGTGATATTCGTGCTTACATGTGCCCAGGTGAAAAGTACCGAATTGTCAGTTATTTTTAGAAGCAACAGAATTACATATCTCCGGTGTTTGTGTTACGCTATGAATCTTTAACTTTTTAAACTTACGAATGTGATTATCGACGGGAAAGTATTTTAAGCTGCTCTTGAGCAAGTTTATACGTCAACAAGTAAGTCATTTCTGCTGAAAATCTGCTTACAATAACGTTATATAAAACTAAACATTCATACAGACTGTATTTCCCACATGAAGTCACTGCTTGGCTAGTGCATCGATGATGTTTCCTCACTCTATTATTTAATGTAAACAGCCAATACTTTGTTTTACGCTTTGGCGTCACGGTCTGTGCCAAAAGTCATAAAATATAAACGGTTGTATTTTGTTAAAATATGGATGCAAACAGATTCCATTTCTTATAAAATCACAACGAATTATTTTACATATATTGTTGAGGAATCGTAAGAAAGTCGATGCTCCTTTCAAATTAATATTTGATCTACTCCTGTGTAAAATGCAGCCTAAAAGACTCACAGTTCAACGACGACAATGCAGTTCTGTTACTTGTAAAAAGACTGCCGATACGTTTCATATAGGAGCATGTAAAAACTGTAGCTATCGCATTAACTCTTGCGGAGAACTATCCCCAATTTTACATCTAAAGATGTACTAATAATGCGCTAATTCGTTTCATTGTTCAAATATACGCTTAATTTCCGCTACAAAGAACTCTCAGCTATATTTCGCATTACTCTTAATGATGAAACCGGTATCCTGCCCCGAGTCACGTGACTTAGATGTTGGTTTCAGTGTAATGACGTCACACGCAGTCTATATTATCTATGGTCTATGGTTAATTCACACTAATTATGACGTCATGTCATGTTAGGGTTTCTCGGTAGCAAAGTTTTAACAACATAATCTTCTGGTGACTTGGAAATTTATTTTCGCCGCGCTCTGTAGTTTATTTTGTGCTTTTGTTGTTTCTGAATTTCAGTTTATGACTGTGATTTGTAAATGTAACATTACGAATTGCATTTTTTTTCATTGAGTGTTGTTCCAGAAGCAATATCGGAATGTCAGATATCTCAAAATGAAAACTCACTGAGGTGAACAAAGCTGAGTTTTGAGTTTTTGATTTATGTGTTTGAATATTGGTCAATGGTTTCGCTAGAAAATTCATATCGATAATCTGAAATGATGTTTTCCTTCTCAGTAGTTTCCCACATACAACTGATGAAGAACACGACATTTACTATGGTCATTAAATAATTTCATAGCTGTTATTTTCTCAGATTTGACACTATACTCAAAATATTTTATCATGGATAGTAGTTATAGCTCCACTTCCATTGCTCGGTACAGAGCTAAGCAAGTTGACGTGACGTAACGTACAACTTAATGCGATGGCCACTGTGAATTAGCCTTTTGCTTATGTTCAAAGGTTATGTTGCGTGTGATCCATTTGTTTACTCATAATAACAGAGGTGAATTACATTTGTTGTTATATGTGTTACAGAATTTTTTTTTAGCCCATTCACCCAATTGTCTGATTTTCTCTTGCTTGAGACTTCATCTGTTACTTACTAAGGGACTGTACATAGAATGCGCAATGTATTTACGTAGGAGTGTTACCGGCAAGTAAATCTGAGTGACAGCTTCCAAAAAAAAAAAAAAAAAAAAAAAAAAAAAAAAAAAAAAAAAAAAAAAAAAGTAATGAAGAATCAATTCCGTCTGTAATTTTTCCAGACCTGTTGAAGGCCAAGGTTTACTATCATGTCATTTTGCAACACCCTGGAAATTTGGTTGTGTTTCATTATATGAGGGTGAAACGGGATACCTCATTTGAGAATTGCTGAAGACAGCAAATCTGAATGTCGAATCAAGTTTGTTGCTAGAGATTAGTATATAGCATAGCCTATGTTCACGACAATGTGGAAACACTTTACCAAATTAGCACTTTTTTCATTTGCATTTTAGCTGCAGTAAAGTAAATATGAATGCCTATCAGTAACGATCGAAAACTGCAAAATATGGAATGGCTTTGACAAGAGACTGGACTTTTCAACTTTTAAATATTGCTTAGTGACTTTAACAATATACTGTTCATATTTTCATTTTTCACACTTTACAAGCAAGAACATATCACTGACACCTGAACAGAGATACTGTTAAATTTTACTTATGGCCTCGGCCACTTAGTGTGGTAATGTTGGCAACAAAATGTTAACAATACGAGGATTATAAATCTGCTGGCCACAGATGAGTACATATAAGAATCTGTTGATCATAGAGCAGGAACATCATTAATTATTTATTTCACGGTCAACACGAAAAATGATTCCCTCTTATTCTATGTGAATGAGTTTTCAAACACCATTACATGGTTATTACCAATATTGGCACACTACGCCGCCAATGTTGTAAATAAAATTTTACCCAGAATTACCAGTTAGCGTATATATTCGCCAGTGACTGTCATTTGCTACCTGTGAATGTTTCACCTTGAAGTAGCATATAAGGTGATTCATTGTGGATCGCAGTAATTGGAGAAATCGTAATTGGTAAAGTTTTGAAAGGAGAAGCTGTGAATTCGCAAACTTCTGATTTAAACCGTGACAAATCACAAGTAATATCACAGCTACCGAAAAGTAACATTCACATAAGTCACTGTTATCGGACCGTCACTGTTTAGGTCATTCCCAATACAGACAAACATATGTCGTCCCGAGATCACGTGACCATAACGGCAATAGATGTTGACGACACAAGATCCCTTCTGCGCATCTGAATGCTACTCCAGAGATATTTCTACTCTATGGTGATACCACTGAAAAAGTGAAGCCAGCAAACTGGGCACTCCGGCTTTTGTTTTTACCCAAAACATTGGGTATAGTGTAAGTCTATAGGAGATCTAGTCGTTGAATTGTACGTCATGTGTAAGTTAATACCCCAATGTGACTGTCAATTTAGTAGCTTTACGTAAAGAAGGCCATATTGACACAGGGTTTTAACCGAGTAATCTTTGTTACCCTCTGGGTCCCTCCGGCTTCAACCAGTAGAATAGGTAACTCCACCTCCCTTTTTTCTAACCTCCTCGGGTTCATTGAGTTCAAAAATTCGTTTCATTATTAAATATGGAATATTGCTTTAATTTCTTTTGCCTATTCGTATTGGAAAATTCACCACTAGATTTAGTGACTGGAAAATATGAAGATAACAGCATTAAAAATAGTTCTCCGTTTATATGTGACCATTCTTCTGTTAGTGCTTGTGCTGCCACTTGGAACACTAGCGTCGCTTCCATGACTGTTCATACCATAGGTTCATACTGCCGATACTGTTGGCTTTCTCCGCTAGGGACGCTATAGTCGTTCCAATTGCCAGTCGTAAAGTATAACGTACACCTTAGACTCTGATATTATTACTTAAAAATGAATTAAACACTGAGGATTGTGTGTGCATGGTATTCATTGTTTTGAATTTTACATGAAACATAACACCCAGTAAAAGAATTTTCTGAAAGATGAAAAGTGAAAGAGTAAATAGCACTACCAAAGAGTAAGTATTGTTTCATATTTAGCGTTATATCACAGTCTAACATACACAGTCGCGACTCTCACTGCTATAAAATTTGTTATCAAATGACAGTGGCAACGACACTAGCGCTTCTAGCGGTGGGAAAGTCGCCGAAGGAGTAATGCTTGTTTATAATTATATTTTACGTAATTAAAGAAACAGTTACTATAACTCTGCGTTACAAGCATTAGTAAAATATCGATAGGCATGCATAATCGGGAAATTAATGTACAAACAGCCAAATTTCACTGATTCATTGTTATAAATAAAACGTTATTCATGAGCAAATACTTAGGAATATGTGTACATTTGCAGCTTATTCCACTGAAAATAAGCATAATATAAACGTAAGATAAACATAAATTTTTATTGTGGTTTGTTATTACTGTGACAAGCAGCTTTTTTGACACGTGTCAATTCGGTTCGAGGTCTAATGATTCTCACACTCTTACATTCAATCGTCTTTTTTTATATTCGCATGTTCTTTTGAATGTTATAACTTTTGCTTAAAAGATTCTTGACGTTTGTTGTTCAGATCAAGTAACATTTGTGAAATCAGTTTTTTCTTTGTTGGTAAAAAGTTTGATTGCTTTTGCCGTTTTATTAACACGTATGTAACGTGTTTCCTTCAGCTACAGCTGTGGTGGCTGCTTTGGTACGTTAAATACTGTATTTATTGCACTCTTACATATGTTTCCTACGTTCCAGCATCACCGACTTTACTGGGATTGTAGTGAAGAAGAGTAGATAAGCGATGTCTTTCTGCGAAAGGTCAAGTCTTATTGTGTTTCCTAGCGATTTGTATCTTAAATATAAAATGAAATTCTTCTGTTCAAAATTGCAGATTACAAGATAATTTTATGTAAACTGTTATGTATTATACCGTTTCATATTTTCTCAGTGATCTTATTAAACATAAAAAAGACAAATGTGGAACTATTTTTAAGTTTATACCTATTTTTATGGCACTAGATATGTTCCCTAATGTAAAAAAGTATTTTAAAATCAATATAAACGATACTATTCGCTTTCTTCAAATATTATATTCAGGAATGTAGCTTGCAGACCGCTTGGAATGCTGCTGTCCTAGCATATAACAAAAATCAGTAACACCGATTTTTATAAGAATAGAAGAAAAACTACAACAACCCTTTTAAATGATGTTGAAATCTTCAGAATTAAACAATACAGTAATGAAACAATGAGAGCAATTAGAACAGGAGACTTGGAAGAGATACAAGAAAGATTTTAAACAAAATGACATACATTCTAACTCCCTTTTACCCTTGCAATTACTAAGCAACACTGTGTTGTATGTTTCTAAAACACACAGCAAACTCTTAAAATACATGTAATTAATAAGCATACAAGGGTCAGCAAACCCTCAACATATAGCAGAGATAGAAAGGCTCAAGACTGCCCGAAACAGATTAGCAAAATTTAAATAACTCAGGAACGAGCCACGCTGCTCAACATATTATTGTTTTAAGCATCCCGTCCATAGTAAAGTGCTAGAAACAAGTTTTCCAGATTGGGCGATTAACATGCTTTAAACAAGCTTTTCAAATAGAGGAAGTGACACTGGACCAATAGCACACCATTTATTAGTACTACTTGTACCTTCAATTCATACTAATTGCAGCAATTACGAAAGCAGCTCCTACGGCAGGAAACTGGTTTCCAATTCTGTTAACGCAACACACAAATAGTTTAAGATTTTAAAAATCTTCATATTACCCAGTCCCATAGAGTAGGGACTCAGCAGCGGTGGAGTAGCCAAGCGGTCTAAGGCGCCTCGCTGCGGAGCGCGCGGTTGCTCGCCGTCGGAGGTTCGAGTCCTCTCTGGGGCATGGCTGTGTGTTTATACCTACTTACTTTACCTTAGTGTAAGTAGTTTGTAAGCTACGGACTGATGACCACGCAGTTTGGTCCGGTAGATTTACACACAGTAGTGAGTCAGCTCCAATGGTTCGGTATTCGACTGCACACTGATTCAACAACACAAGAAATTAATTCCCGTAAGGAACCAGATACTATGGATTCTTAAACCAAGAAATGCACAAAGCTCCGACACAAATGTAAACTAAAATACAGTTAGCCACAGAAGATGGAACGTCACCTACTTCGGGAACAACTAAATTTAGATGTCGAGAAACCTGACTAAGGTAACTACACAAGGTAAGAACCCTAAGAGAAAACAACTGCTAATCGATTGCCCCGAAGAGAGGTTGAGAAGAACCACTTCTGATTTAACGGCGAAATCACTCCCAGAACGCCAAGAGAAGGCACACTAAAGGCCGTTACAAATCGGCGGAAGCTCGCAAATCAAAGTTACAATAACTGAAGCACTTGCAAAACCGGCACAGGAAAACCATCGAACTGACGTAACGCAAGGACCGCTAACAGGTGACTCGCAGAAAGGGGCCTGAGCTCACTGCATCTCTTTTGCCAACAGTTCTACTGAACACCGGCACGCAAGTGTGATGTGGCGTCAGGCTGGAAAGCGAGTGACTAGCAGATAAGACTGCAGTTTCGCCGGCCGCGGTGGCCGAGGGGACTGAGGCACTCCAGTCACGGTTTGCACGGCCACTACGGTCGGGGGTTCGAATCCCCCCTCGGGCATGGATATTTGTGCCGTCCTTAGTATTAGCTAGTTTGTAAGTAGTTTGTAAGTTTAGGGACTGATGACCCCGTAGTTGAGTCCCATAACTATACAAACATTTGAACATTTTTTTGACTGCAGCTTCGAGTCTCGATGACCAGCTGAAACGTGTCAGCATCGGTGGGACATCAGTCTGACAGTTAGGCGCCATTCACACTAAGGTGATGTAAGGAGCGAAGACAAAGGCAAAGGTCCCAGGTTCGAGTCTCGGTTCCGGCACACAATTTGAATCTGCCAGGAAGCTTCGTTTTAAGAAGCGATAGTTCGTAAACGAAATACGATACCCGACACGTACGGACAAGTACCGCTTGTCGGTCTCTTCAGCGACTAGTATGGTACGATATTTCGAGCTGTGAACATGACGGGAGGAAGAGAAGACAACTCTTTTCTTCCTTTCATTAATTTATTGAAAGCTCATCGTGCATCTGGAACTGTTCCATTACCTCATATAGGACATAAATGTGATACGTGATGCGTGGAAAGAAATTACATCAGAAATAAATATCTATTTATTAAACTCAAATGTTCAAATGTTTGAGGAGTCTATGGGACTTAACTACGGGGTCATCAGTCCCTAAACTTACAAACTACTTATGAACTAGCTAATACTAAGGACGGCACAAATATTCATGCCCGAGGGGGGATTCGAACCCCCGACCGTAGTGGCCGTGCAGACCGTGACTGGCGATCCTCAGTCTCCTCGGCCACCGCGGCCGGCATTTATTATGTAAAAGACAAGTAACTAATCAGATTTTTATGTTATTAACTCACAATGTAAATATTTTGGAACTCTGACGCACAAAATACGTAATTCATTTATATTAAAGGTTGAAAACGAATAAACTGTTTCTGTTCTACTATTTTTTTCTTTATTTACAAACTAGTTTTCGGCTTATTAGATCATCATCAGGTAAAATGTTGACAGGCGTCGACAAAGACGCTCTTGCTTAGGTTCTCAAAGAAGATATACAAAGATACAACACACAGAATACTCAGTCTTTGCATATGGGATTTGTTGGTACTGCAAAACAATCATCTGTTGCCATGCAGAATTATGTTTACATGATCACTGGCCACCTTAACATTACACTGTAATTTGCAAGTGAACAGGGTGAAACACATTACATGCCGGTACTAAATATTACTTAATTAAAAACCACGTTAACATTATTGACATTGTAGCATATGGTGAGATCGTCACTTAAGGTGTTCATTAATTATGTTGTCCACACTGAGTTTACAATTCCCTTATTTGACAGCATCTGGCAAGGTCCACATATTTAAATTACATTTCATATTACTGTACAATTTATTATAGGTATTGTTTCGATCTTAAAATCTAAAAGCAAACATGGTAGGAATGGGAACTCTGTGTGATACTACGATGGTCTGTGGTAGGCAGGTGTTTTGATTACATTCTGTGAAGCTTAACAGTGGGGATGTGGTCAACTGTACTTGGTCATTTAGCAGTAGCTGCGGATTTTTTGCTGAATGTTTGTTTATTTCCAATGCTTCTAACAGGTTTAGTTTCCTGCCTTTGTTGGCTTTGTGAAGCACTTCTGTGTGGACCTGGTAGCTGTGTCCTTCTTTCAGAACGTGATCAGCAAAGGTGGAGTCTGCTGTCTGTAATCTCCAGATACGTTCATGTTAAGACAGTCTAATTTCAATTGCCCTGCCTGGATGACCTATATACAGTTTGCTGCAGTCATTGCATGTGATTTTATAAACCCCACTGTTACTTTAAAGCATCCCTTGTGCCTTTTCTGTTCATTTAAAAGTCATAGAGTAAAATCATTCAGTTTGACAGAATTAATAACGATAGAAAAGAAGCAACAAATTAAATTTTCATTATCGTGATAACATTATAATGTAACATTATTTTATATTTACAAATAATGGAGTACATCTACAAATTTATTTTAAATTTTCGTAGTCTTAAATTTTAATTTCAGGTATTTATTAATACAGTATTCGTTGTTCTAAATTTCTGGGTCTTACAAGACGACACAATGCCATCAAATTCGGTATTCAATAAGATTAACACATGGCTACAAAAATGTGGAACTAATTGGGGTAATTTGTGAAAAGTAATAAAAATAAATCTACTCAGTTTTGCTAATGCTGCTGTTTATATTAATAAGTAATTAACTTCTAGAAATCCTTATAAACACAAAACTTTTCAATTTTGTGAATACTGTACTTTATACTCATATCTTCTTACCTTATTGCAATCAGAACTTTTTCATCTGGAGAAATAACATTTCTAAAACGTGTATCTCTTTGTTTTTTCTTTCTTTCTTTCTTTTATTTCAACCGTTGGTGATGTAGGCCTTTCAGAAAATGAAAGTTTTCAGGATTGGTTCGATAAAACTCCTTGAATATTTATGTTGAGACAACTCTCTAGAAATAGCCGAGCTAAGGTACAGGGTGGTAAGATTGTAAGGATGTACCCATCGTTTCCTTTATCTTCTCATCCTATGTCTGAACCAACAAGCCACTATGACGTCTTCTTCACTTGAGATCCCATTTGCTATTTAAGTAGTGAAAATTATCTTCCCGCCACATTTTTATCGCCCAGATCGCGCCAATTTATCGTCTGCTGTTGTGAACTTTACCAGCAACATATCGTCGCAATGTATTGCTTACTAAATATCACTTACATTGCCTTACTATGAACGACGCCTTAGACGCCGTACGCCCGACAATCTGATGTGGCACATTTCATTTCATCGCAGGGCTCATTTGGTTATCGTCCGCGTCACCCTTAGGCCGTATTCACACTGCCGGCCGGGCCGAGCCGAGCCGAGCCGAGTCAAGCCGAGACGAGCCGAGCCGGGCCGGGCCGGGCCGGGCCGAGCCGAGAGATTAAACACATTTTTTTAAAATTGCGCTGTTCACACTGCCGGCCGAGCCGAGACGACTCCGCTTCAGCCGGCTCACGCCGAGCCGACAACATTCGGAATGTTTAATATTTCCGGCGCGAGCCGGCGCCGGCGCGAGCCGATTGGACTATGGTATTGCTTCTGCAGCAGAAGTATCTCACGTCTACAGCCTCTTTTCAATACAAGTCTCACTTCATGATAGCTTTTTTTTTTTTTTAAAATTACACTTACGAAAATATGATTTGTTTATTTTTTCTTTTATTACTATTATTCTGTGAAATGAATACAAAATTTAGATTTTTTTTAGCTGTTCTCATAAGGAAAACTCTACTAAATGTCAGTCGAAATTCATGGGACGAGTCCACTAACACCTGTCTCTTATGTGCTTAAAATTCTACGAGTCACTACAGTGTGACAAAAAGAGCATAAAGTATCTCACGTCTGCAGCCTGTTTCCAATACACGTCTCTCTGGATGATAGCTTTTTCTTAAAACAACACTTGTGAAAATATGTTCTTTTTATTTATTTATTTATTTTTGTATTACCTTAAATCTGTAAAATGAATACAAAATTCGGAAATGATTTTTTAGCTGTTCTCATAAAGAAAACTCCCCCATAAATGTAAGTCGAAATTTATGAGATAAGTCCATTACCACCTGTTTTATGTGTGATTAAAATCCGATTAGTCACTACAGTGTGATAACAATAGAAATAAAATAACAAAATCAACGAACTGTTAGCTGGCTCTAAGTAGACGGCAATGGACAAGTTTTGTTCACCACCGTGTTTCCTTCTATCTTCAGCTGACAGTGGGTGAGGATACCTTGTTGCTGGGGACAAGCCCACCAAGAAGCCAAAAACAAAACACAACAAGAAACAAAGTGGCACACGCTGCTCATTCTTTACTGACCTGACCTGTAGTGTCTGAGACAAATCGAAGTACCATTGAGACACACAAAATTTTCAACAAACGATACAGCAAAATGTTCGTAGAAATGCAGTTCCCCCTCAGACAGCGTCTTAACAAAATAAATATATAATAAAGTTCTGAGACCTGTGTAGAGTTCTTTGAAAGTGGAGATGGGGTGAAATACAGTACGTGTCCTACATAAAACTGGTAAACCTCATGCATGCCAACACTTGCAACATTCCTTATAAGGAGGTAACTACATGTTTTTAATGTTACTTTTATCTATTTTATTTTACTTAGTTCGTTCTTAATCTCCGGCGTTACGTGGGACAAGCTGTATACAAATATTTTTACCTTGTGGTACGACATTTTTCGAGAACTACAAAAGCGAAAAAATGACTAAATATGCCTCAGGAACTGATGTACCTATAAATTTCAGTATAACTTTCGGCTTCTTCCTTTTATCATTTCCAACTAGAAAAGCAATAAGTATAATGTCAGAAAATTTTATATCAGTCCATCAAAACGAAAGGCTCAGTTAACATTAATTTATTCTTTTCCTGTCTTTCCAAACACGAAATATTTATTCCATAAATTGTATAATATGGAGAAGAAATGCGTTATTGTGCCTCTTATAAAGTATGACCTGATGCAAAAGCATAGCATATCATTGTCAATTGTAACTGGTCGCCACCCAAAGAAAAATAGTTTATACTTTCTTCTGGTTATGCATCATTAACAGATCGGGGGAGTGGCACACGTGGCCAGCAATTCATTTTTTTTCGTGTTGCAGTTCTTCACGTTACGCCCGATATCCGCCGAGATCGAAAGCTTGCGGTCGCGGCTTAACGCCACTCAGATAACTCGTAATTACTTGTGAAAGGAGGTAGATACCAGTGCAACTACCATTTCAAAAACTTTTCTGTACTTTTAGCTTCTTTTCACTCGCTGTAACGTATAGTCTAAAATGCGTAGAACTGTAAGCTGCCCGCTATCCAACTTTTTCAATACGCGATTTGTAAATCAAGCGCACGCGCTTGGCAGATAGCGTCATTTGAAGACGACTGTTACGAATTATGAAAAGGTGAATGCTGTATTAGAAAGCTGAGATATTTTATTACAATCAGATTAATCTCTCGACTCGGCCCGGCCGGCAGTGTGAACACGGCCTTACAGCACAGCGACACGTCGACGATATTCTACGCTACTTTTAGTTGCCCTTTTAGCTGTCCGTCCAGACAGGGGTGGATGTAGGATCTGAGGCGTCCCTCTATCCCACCCCTTACCTGCCTTATCACCGTACAGACGAAATGTTAGGTCTAATGTAAGCAGTACAGTTGAGTTCGCTTTTAAAATTAACAGCAACCAGTTGCACCTTTTTTTTTTCCTTTATGCTTCAGTAATAATGAGTAGTTTAGTACGGTTTGCGGGTTTTTTCCGCAAGGTCTCATGGAGTGAGGGCAACGGGACATTGTCGATGGTGATCCGACCGTCGGATGGGGACACACCTGTTACAGTCACTTACACTCAACACAGACACTTCAGCACACAGTTCTTACACTTCGCGAAGGAAAGGTGCCTGCTGGCACGGAGGATGGGGAAAACCTTTCCAATTAGGTGGCTGACCCTGTCCTTCGGGTCTCCCAGCCATTCATGCCATACGGCTTTACTTATTAGTGGACGGAGGACCGCGCTAGGCGGGCTACCAGGGAGGAACGGGCCTATACTTTACGTAGGCTTAGGCGTTAGGAAACAGTAGCGGAGGGACCAGTGCCGATGCTCACAGAGTGTTTTTCCTGCATCGACGCATATACCAAGGCAGGAATACACCTTACAAATATGCCAATTTATTCAGTCTGGTTGTCCTTCAAACTACTTCAGACTGAAAATACAACGTATGCCTGCAGAAGAGCGGAAATTGGGCGACCTGACCCCTATCAGTACTATATGGTAACGGAATCGCTCAAATAACATTCAGCAATCACTAAACAACTTAATAGGAAACAAAAACTCCTACAATAGATCCTGATACTTCTGACAGTAAACTTATTGGCAAAAATTATATAATAACAAATTTTGAGAGGAACACAGCGATCAGTCAGGAAAACTGTTTATTATAGATCAGTGAACTATGTACAATAGTCATAGACAATAAGTCATATAATACAGTACATTATGGGATGTAACATCCACCGAGTGGGGTGGCGCAGTGGTAACACACTGGACTCGTATTCGGGAGGACGGTGGTTCAAATCCACCTCCAGACAACCAGATTTAGTTTTTCCGTGATTTCCCTGAATCACTGCAGGCAAATGCCGGGTTGGTTCCTTTCGAAAGGGCACGGCCGATTTGCCTTATCTGTCCTTACCCAAAAAGTCCGAGCGTAAGCTCCGCCTCTAATGATCACGCTGTCGACGGGGCGTTATACACCAGTCTTCCTTTCTCCTACCATAACATCCACGTTTATATAACAAAATTATAAACATTGTAAACATACCGTATGTTAGCAGGAGTGTTACGCAAGCTGCCATTACAAATGAAGTGATATAAGTTTAAAATTAACAATAGGCTGCCGGCCGCGGTGGCCGTGGGGACTGAGGCGCTCCAGTCACGGTCTGCACGGCCACTACGGTCGGGGGTTCGAATCCCCCCTCGGGCATGGATATTTGTGCCGTCCTTAGGGTTAGCTAGTTCATAAGTAGTTTGTAAGTTTGGGGACTGATGACCACGTAGTTGGGTCCCATAAGCTATACAAACATTTTTTTTAACAATAGGCTGAACAGGTGACTTGTACAAACAATGGTGTCTTTTACATGCCTTTTACATACCTTTTACATGCCTCTCCTTATTTTTAATTCTGAAGAAATTTAATTTTTAATTAATTTGTCAAATACGGAACCTTGTTATTGTTTTACCAAGATCGCTTCTCTATTTACCACATTAACCGGTTTCGACTGAGCTTGCAGTCATTATCAGATCTATAAAGGGAAAAGAACATCACTCAACGCACCTGCCTATTTACTATTTATGAATGTCCATGATTAAATTCGTCATATTTCCACGGGTATGTAGGTATCCAAAATAAAATGTGTAAAGCTATGATTTTAGCGTTCATGGATAGCAAAGAGGCAGGTACAGTGATTGATCTCCTTTTCCCTGTATAGCTCTGATGATGACTGCAATTTCAATCATAACGGGTTAATGTGGTAAATAGAGAAGCGATCTTTGCAAAACAATATGAGGTACTGCATAAAAAAAGATCGCACCCAGCAACAGGAGTAAATTGTTTAATCTATCAAATATAAAATGGCACAAAGCCATTCATCAATTGTAACTGTGTAGTTACAGAAGTGCAATAAACTTTTTTTTTTTTTTTTTTTTTTTTTTTTTTTTTTAATTTTAAAATGAATATTATCATGGAATGCTGGTACTGTGGCATGAAAAAAGTTACAAATCGTACTAGTTTAGTTGCCATAAACAAAGCCAGCTAGAATCGGGTAAGTAAGAAAAAGCTCGAAAAAGATTGTTATGGCAGGTGCAATAAAATTCACATTACCGAAGCTGATTTGTGACGTCCGCCTCTGCTGAACAGATTGTCTTCGAATAGTTCCCAGAAATGGGTAATTTTTGTTATCTGCTCATTGAGTAAGTGGACCCTTGAGGATTTGCGGTGGCGACACACTTCAATGTCCTCAAGAATGACCATAGACCTCCCTTTCTCTGCACGGTACAGTAGTCTCACATGCGATTCGATAATTGTATACCATGTACACTTTGAATAAAATGAGTAGTAAAATTTGATTTCTTTGTAGCATCCTTTCTTTCTGCTGTGTACGCTAAAGCGGATCGCCACTCTGACCCGTCTGACCAACTTGGCTTCACAATGCGGGCATGAAATTTTGTTCACCCCGACTCGTTTAAACAATTATTTAGTGTACAGTGTCGCTATGCACATTCATCCAGTGATGGATTCTAATGTAATTATAATTACAAATTAATTGTAGGATTTTATTTCTTGTACTATGAAACATAGCTTATTGTCAAATTTCATGATTCAAAGTAAACAGGCTTACACGATAGGTTTGCTATTATCAGTGTATGGAAGGTAAATGGCCGTAGATTTCTTTTGCCCTGACTTAATAGCTTAAATATTTTACGCCATGTACATAAACTTCATGTTGAGACCTAATCTGGCCTGGAGGACTTGAGGTAAAGCGCTCGACCGCCTTTCCCCGGTTAGATAACTGGAGTAGGTTAGGGACATGCAAGTCGCCGAAGCGGTGTCTAGTTGCACCAGGCCACTGAGCAACAAGAAATTATTATCATTAACTCGATACCTGTACCTGTCGACGAGGACAGGTGGTTTTGACAGTCAGACAGATGGACGAACAACAATGTTACCAGAGATATGAAACTGAAGGAGAGGTACTGAATTAAAATTTGGGCTAGCGTTTGAACCTCGGACCTCCTGCTTAATAGGCCGCCGCTATACCACTAAGCCACCATGACTTAATAAATACGGTGGCTGTATGGACCGTCTTAAGGCACGTCTCCCTCCACAACACGAACAATTTTCAAATGTTTGTACAGCTTATGGGACTTAACTACGGGGTCATCAGTCCCTAAACTTACAAACTACTTATGAACTACTTACGAACTAGGACGGCACAAATATCCATGCCCGAGGGGGCTTCGAGCCCCCGACCGTAGTGGCCATGCAGACCGTGACTGGAGCGCCTGTCCCCTCGGCCACCGCGGCCGGCACAAACAATTTTCCCCTTATGTTTTGGAGGGAGACGTACCTTAAGACGAGTCCATACAGGCGTCGTGTTTATTAAGTCATGGTGGCTTAGTGGTATAGCGCCTGCCTAGTAAGCAGGAAGTCTCAGGTTCAAACCCTGTTCCAAATTTTAATTCAATGCCTCTCCTTCAATTTCATATCTCTAATAATATTGTGACAAGATATGTCTCTGGAGAATGATTTATTCTTTGATATTCAAGCAATGTTACTGTTTAATGCAGGAAACCCTAGAAACGGAACAAAAAGAGAGATACTTCGCGCTTCTAGGGGGAAAGAAACCTACGAAAATTGATAGGAGACGCAAAATACTCAGTTCATACATAACAATACTACTGTATAAACTCAACCTTTACTTGTGACTCAAGTAACACAGATACAGCGAGACATTACGTACTTCAAAGTTTAAAAATGGGTACAAATACAAGTATGTGTAATTAATAAAGCCGACCTCGGGGAAGATCAGTTTGGATTTAGGAAAGATTAAGGAAAGGAAAAGCTACATTTCTAGCTGTTGTAGATTTGGAGAAAGCTTTTGACAGTGTTGATTGGAATGTCCTCTTTCAAATTCTGTAGACAACGGGGGTAGAAATATAGGGAATGTAAGGTCGCTTGCAATAAAACCAGACAGCGGTTGTAAGCGTCGAAGGGAGTGGAATTATTGGTTGGCATGAGAGTAAGGTAGGGTTGTAGCCTTTTTCTAATGTTATTCAATCTGTACATTGAGCAAGCTGTGAAGGAAAGCAAGGAGAAATCGCAGAGGGTATTAAAGTTCAAAGTGAAGAAATAAAAACTTCACGTTTTGCTGATGACATGTAATTCTGACAGAGACAGCAAAGGACGTGGGAGAGCGGAATAGACACTGTCTTGAAAGGCGCTTACGAGATGAACATTAAGAAGAACAAAGGAAGGGTAATGAAATATAGTCTAAGTAAATTAGGTGATGATGAAGGAATTACCTCACAAGCGTCTTCTAATCAAACTGCGTGCTTATGGGATATTGCCACAGTTGTGTGAACGGATTCGTGATTTCCTGTTGGAGAGGACTTAGGTGCTTACTTGTATATGTTTTGAGACTTCGGTTATTTTTCACCTGTTACGCTTTGTGGACTTGGAATTTCAGATTCACTATTCTGACACTGTCTGAATCTTGTATCTGTGACCTGAGTATCATAGAGGTGTGATAGCCAGATTGAATCAGCAGCAAGGACGCGCTGATAACGTTATTCCCAGCTCTGGTGTCAATTGCGCACTCGACAGTCTTGTGTCCAGTACACGTAGTCTGACAAGGAAAGTACTTGGGCTCGAACAAACACATATACACCAAAATCGTGTGAAAGATAATATAAAGATCCCTTACTGCACTAGTGATACTCCCGCAACTGCAAAACTCTGCAATCGTCCGTTAGAGGCCTCTGCGTGTGCCATGCCACATTGCACTTGGACCTGTCGGTTCGCCAGTAGGGACGGTGCAGTGTGCCTCCGAAGTTGCGTTTTGTGACGTTATTTGTGTGGTGAAGCGTCAGATGGGGCGGCGATTGGTAATCAATCCTGCTAATGTATTGCGATTGGTTGAGATGAAGTTACGAAGAACCCTTCTTCGTGAAGATGGTTTTAGTGTAGAAGATGAATCATTCGCTTGCTTTCTCGTATCTGTTATGGTACAGAAATAAGAGCATAAGTTAGATACTGTTGTAACACTAACTCATAATGATGATAAGAGGGATGATCATGACGAACAACTCATTGCAAGCGGTAGTGCTACGGTAAGTGCGGGAAGAGGCGATGGGAGCAGTGGCAGTGAATACCAACAGTCTTTCGGGAAGAAGGTTAAAGTTGCGACTATTATCACGGCTTTTGTTGACATTTCGCTAGAGAACATGGACGATGATTATTACATAAGTTATAGTTAAGATTTTTGCATTGCGTATGGCGTCTACTATTACATCTACAGTGCTATCTGGAGCATGATTGCAAAGTTTTGCATTAAAAAGGATACCCACCAGCACATTGAGGTGTACGTAGAGATCCTGTAAGCAAACGTTCATACAGATGTTTGTTTGAGTCCATGTACTTTCCTTGTGAGTTGGCGAGACATAGCCGAGCTTGTGGTTTCGTTAGACACTGTGTGCTTACCGTGGAAACATAGGCTGGGAGTAGAGCATTCACGCTTCTGTCTTGAGAAGTTTTTTCTTTCGATCGGACCGCGATTTGCTGCATTCCAACCGCACTGCCGCCGCCGCGCCGTCCCAGTTCCAGCAACGCCGGCTTCAGCAGCATTTGCAACTGCTTATTTGGGCGAGACGATTCTTCCTTTTGACGGTTTTCTTAAACATAATTTTATGTGGAAAGTGCTCGTAATTATAGCTCGCTCCCTTGGTTTCCTTTCGGTTGTGAGTTATTTGCCGCTGTCCGAATCTACAGTTATAGTAGGAACTTACCAGATGTCCGTTTCCGTGATTTTGCTAAGTCGCTGCAGCAAATGCTGGGATAGTTCCTTCGAAAGGAATATTAACGTAAAAGTTGATATTCTAACAAACTACCATCACATGACGCTTTAGACCATGCGGCCATTCTCGCATCGCTATTAGCTTTCAATACTGACTGTTGGGCACAAGACCTGTTCCAAGGAGACAATTATGTTTTAACTGTTGTAAGTAGTTTCTAGGCGCTCAAATTTTGGTGTCGGTACGGAGTTAGTTTCGTGTAAAGGGGTACATGTTGTGTGACTTTGGTTTCTTGTTGTTCAGACATGCACCTGATGATGTGGTTCTGGGCCACTAACCCAGGAGTTCTTGGATAAAAGTTGGTACTGTGACCGTTGGTAGCGGAGTTTCCTTTGTAAAATGTACAACAACAGCTGCGGGTGCCCTGAACATCGGGCCGCCTGTTTCCCAACGTTATAAAAACAATCCGTGCTAATGTCCACGCTGTCGACGGGTCGTGAAACCCAAATATTCATTCGTTCTTTTCTTCCTTCTTTTTTCAGCTGAGAACGTTTCGTGCATTATGAAAAAGTATTAACGTGCCAGTCGATCAGAATTATGCCCAATATTCCTCAGGCAGACATAGATAAATCAATGCTCAGCTGAATATCTGCTTGAGTAAGGACCATAAACAAATCAATGAGTTATTGACTTGCGAATTTTGTTCAGTCCCTTCTTCATGAATAAATCATTTGTTTGTTTTTGAAAATGTTAGCATTTTTTAAATGGTCAGATAATAAATCTAATGTCTTAATCGCAATTTTTATTTATTATGATTACTAGTTTCGGCTCATCTCTGGGCCATTCTCAAATCTAAAATACAGAAAATAATCATATTATACGCAAAACAATATTAAGTACACAAGAATAGATCGATACCTTAGCTATATATATATATATATATATATATATATATATATATATATATATATATATATATATATATATATGTGTGTGTGTGTGTGTGTGTGTGTGTGTGTGTGTGTGTGTGTGTGTGTGGCGTATATATATGTGGCGTTGCAGTACAACATGTTGCAATTTTATAGAAATAATTACATAATAAATATTACAAATGGAATTGCTGTTCAATGTGTATTGTATCAAGATAATCTGAGAAAATTGTACATTTCATTTTGATTGAATTCTTAGAATAAAATAATGAATGGATACATATTTTTGTCATATATATAAACAGTACCGGTAATTATTATATAGATATAACAATAACGAAGGTATAATGGTAGTGATTTACAAGTACTGATAATAGATTTACAAGATAAATCTTAAAATATGAAAACAGCCATGACAACCAGAAGATATTTAATCGATTTTGAAAACAATTACAATATTTGGATGGGAAATACAATATCAGCAGATGAGAATCAATCTACGGTTATTAAAAACACAATTATTTTTTCCATTTTGAAATGTAAAAACATTGCGGTAAAAACAGCATGGTCAGCCAAGCAGCATAGGAGTATTTGTTCATGGCTCAGGGTCTAAGATTATTTGTCGGTTACAGCACAACTTGAATGAATAATAAGAATACATTCACTATGTTTTCAATAGCAAAAATTGTTCCTTAATTATATAAAACATAATGGCATAAAAATTTGCAAAAGGGTAACATAATTAAAAGTTGTGTAAAATAAGGTGTGATTAACTAGAATTTTGAACAAACTGTGAAGGATTTCAAGGAGAATTTCGGAGAGGAAATTAAAGTCCAGAGAGAAGAAATTAAAATTTTACGGTTTGCCGATGACGTAGTCATTCCGTCAGAGACATCCAATGACCTTGAAGAGCAATTAAACGGAATTGACAGTGTCTTGAAAGAAGGTTAATGCAATGTAGTATCAGGAATCTGGCGGTACTGAAGGAATTAGGATACGTAATGTGACAACAGAAGTAGGGAGATGAGTTTTTTCTGATGGTCTAAGTAAAGAAGATATAAAATGCAGAATTGGTATGGGTAGAAAATCGTTTCTGAAGAAGCGTAATTTTCTTGTTGTTGTTGTGTGGTCTTCAGTCCGGAGACTGGTTTGATGCAGCTCTCCACAATACCCTATCCTGAGCAAGCCTCTTCATCTCCACATAAGAACGGCAACTTACATCTGTCTGAATCTGCTTACTGTATCCATCTCTTGGTCTTCCTCTTCGAGTTTTACCCCACACACTTCCCTCCAATGCTAAATTTACGATTCCCCGATGTCTAAGAAGGCTTAAATCAATATTCGATGTTAACAAATTTCTCTTTTTCAAGAACGCTTTTCTACCCATTGCCATTCTGCATTTTGTATCCTCTGTACTGCGACCGTCATTTGTTATTTTACTGCCCAAGTAACAAAAATCATCTACCTCCTTTATTGCTTCGTTTCCCAATCTAATTCCTTCAGCATCACCTGATTTTCTTAGACTGCACTCCATTACCCTAGTTTTGCTCTTGTTAATGTTCATCTTATATGCATCTTTCAGCACACTGTACATTCCGTTCAATTGCTCTTCCAGGTCCTTTGCTGCATCTGACAGAATTACTATGTCGCCGGCAAAACGCAATGTTTTTAATTCTTCACCTTGAGCTTTAATTCCTTCTCCAAATTTCTCCTTGCTTTCCTTTACAGCTTGCTCAATGTACAAATTGAATAACAATGGAGAAAGACTACAACCCTGTCTTACTCCCTTCCCAACCACTGCATCCCTTTCATGTCCTTCAACTCTGACAACCGCTGTCGGTTTTTGTAAAAGTTGTACATCACCTTACGCTCCCTATATTTTACTCCTGCTTGCTTCAGAACTTTACAGAGTTTATTCCAATCAACATTGTCAAAAGCCTTCTCCAAATCTACAAAAGCTAGAAATGTAGATTTGCCTTTTCTTAATCTTCTAGGATAAGCCGTAAAGTGAGTATTGCCTCCCGTGTTCCTACATTTCTCCTGAACCCAAACTGATCTTCCCCGAGGTCGGCTTCTACCAGCTTTTCCATCCTTCTGTATATAATTCGTGTTAATGTTGCCGCGAGAGATCGCAAACACCAAGTGCCGGCGTGGCGCAGGGGATAGCGTCACGGACTGCGGAGCAGAAGGTCGCCGGTTCAATCCCACCTTCGAAGTCATGCCTGCTTCCATTGGAACGCGACAATATTTTGCAACCATGACTTATTAAACTGATGGTTCTGTAGTTTTCACACCTGTCTGCACCTGCTTTCTTTGGAATGGGGATTATAACATTTTTCTTAAAGTCTGAGGGTACTTCGCCTGTCTCATACATTTTACACACTAGGTGAAACAGGTTTGTCATGGCTGGCTCTCCCAGAGACTTAAGTAGCTCTGAGTGTATGTCAACTACTCCTGGGGCCTTGTTCCGACCTAGGTCTTTCAGGTCTCTGTCAAATTCTTCTCTCAGTACAGTATCTTCTATTTCATCTTCATCTACATCCTCTTCCCTTCCTACAATATTGTCTCGAAGTTCATTTCCTTTGTAGAGCCCTTCTATATACTCTTTCCACCTTTCAGCTTTCCCTTCTTTGCTGAGAACTGGTTTTCCATCAGTGTCCTTGATATTCATAGAGCTGTTTTTCTTATCTCCAAATGTTTCTTTTATTTTCCTGTAGGCTGTATCTATTTTTCCCCTATTTATACATTCTTCTACATCCTTGCATTTGCCTTCTAGCCACTCCTGCTTAGCCATTTTGCACTTCCTGTCAATCTCATTTCTTAGTCGTCCATACTCCATTTTGCCTGTTTCATTTACTGCATTTTTATATTTTCTCCTTTCCTCAATTAAATTTAGTATCTTCTGTGATATCCAAGGATTTTTTGTAGGTCTTGCCTTCCTACCTATTTTGTCCTCTGCTAACTTCACTATTTCATCTCTCAATTTTACCCATTCCTCCTCTACTGTTTTATTTTCCCCTGTTTCTGTCAATTGTTGCCTAAAGCTCCCTTCTTAAGAAGCTCAGGTTCCTTTAATTTATCCAGGTCCCATCTCCTTATTTTCCTATCTTTTTGTAGTTTTTTCAGTTTCAGTCTACAGTTCATAACCAACAAGTTATGGTCAGAGTCTATATCTGCCCCTGGGTATGTCTTACACTGTAAAACCTGGTTCCGAAATCTATGTCTTACCATTATAAAATCTATCTGGTATCTCCCGGTGTCTCCTGGTCTCTTCCACGTATACAAACTTCTTTTGTGATTCTTGAACCAGGTGTTTGTTATAACTAAATTATGTTCCGTGCAAAATTCTACCAAGCGGCTTCCTCTTTCATTCCTTTTGCCCAGACCATATTCACCTACTATCTTCCCTTCCCTTCCTTGTCCTACTACCTAATTCCAGTCTCCCATAAAATTAAATTTTCCTCTCCCTTAATTGTCTGAATAATTTCCTTTAGCTCCTCATATATTTCTTCGTTTTCCTTATCATCGGCAGAGCTAGTTGGCATATAAACCTGTACTACTGTTATTGGTGTGGGCTTCGTATCTATCTTGACAATGATAATGCGATCACTGTGCTGGTCATAGTAGTTTACCCGCATTCCTATTTTCTTATTCATTATCAATCCTACTCCTGTGATACCCCCAATTGATTTTGTATTTATAATCCTGTACTCACCTGGCCAGAAATCTTGTTCATTCTGCCACCGAACTTCACTAATCCCCACTATATCTAACTTCAACCTATCCATTTCCCTTTTTAAATCTTCTAATTTTCCTGCTCGATTAAGAGATCTAACATTCCACGCTCCGACCCGTAGAATGCCAGTATTGTCTTTCCTGATGATCACATCCTCCTGAGTAGTCCTTGCCCGGAGATCCGAATGGGGGTCTATTTTACCTCCGGAATATTTTACCCGAGAGGATGCCATCATCATATGTTCATACAGTAGAGCTGCATGTCCTCGGGAAAGGTAACGGCTGTAGTTTCCCCTTGCTTTCAGCCATTCGCAGTAGCTGCGTGGCAAAGCCACATTAGCTGATGTTACAAGGCCAGCTCAGTCAATCATCCAGACTGTTGTTGCCCCTGTAACTACTGAAAAGGCTGCTGCCCCTCTTCAGGAACCACACGTTTGTCTGGCCTCTCCACAGATACCTCTCCTCTGTGGTTGCACCAACGGTACGGCTATCTGTATCGTTGAGGCACACAAGCCACCCCACCTCGGCAATGTCTGTGGTTCATGGGAGTGGCGAAATTTGCTTACATCCAATATTAATGTCAATGTTACGAAGCTTTTTCTGGCAGCATTTTTCTGGAATGTAGCATTGAATGGAAGTGAAACGTCGACATTAAGAAGTTCAGACAAAGACATGATAAAAGCATTTGAAATGTGGTATTACAGAAGAATGATGATTAGGTGGGTACATCACGTAACTAATGAGGAGGTGCTCAATATAATAGGGGGAAAAGGGAGTTTCTGGCATATACTAATAGACAGGATAGGTTAGTGGGACACATTCTGAGACATCAAGTAATCGTAGAGGGAGACCTAGAGAGGAATAGAGTAAGCCCATTCAAAAGGATGTAGATTGTCGTTCTTATTCTGAGATGAAGAGACCTGCACAGTATAGGTATGCGCGGAGAGCTGCATCAGATCAGTCAGCGGACTGGAAACCACAACAGCAACACATTGTTAATAAGCCATACTAATATTATAAATGTGAATGTGTCTGTTACACTTTCACGACTAAACGACTCCAACGAATGTGATGAAATTTTGTATGGAGGTAACTGAGGAAGGACGTAGGATACTTCAGAAAGTTTGTAGTGAAAAATATAACTCGGAATATGGCATAGTAATTACATTTTAGAAAAGTATTTGCTCTTTGACGTTTCAGCTTCATCGTATTTGTGAAACTGTTGTATTGTATGATACATAATACAATTCAACGTAATGAATGCAATCCTTTTACAATCCTCACTTTCGGTCAAAACAGTTCGGGATCAATTGAGATATTCAAAATCCGCTGTCTTCTCATCGGCAGAATGAACTAAAATGGTTCGACGTCTTTCTATCGTTTCTACGGAGTGGAGAAAGAACATTAGCGTACTATTATTTATGTAAGTGCCCAGTTATATAGAAATGGTTGTTCACATTCGAGAGTATTCCTTCTAACACACATGACTGGTTTAGGTTGTCATAATTCTACGATCATTTTATCCACAAAGTAAGTCGAGTGGCAGGTCTAGCTGAGAGCTCTGAAAAATAAGATCACCCAGCCACTGACATTCATTTCAGTACCAATACCAACATTTTAGATACTAAAAAGCGCCGTGCGAGAATGGCCGAGTGGTCTGGAGCGCGTTGTCCCTCACGTCGGAGGTCGAGTATTCGCTCGGAAATGTGTGTGTGTGTGTGTGTGTGTGTGTTGTCCTTAGTATACGAGTAGTTTCTAAGCCTAAGGATAGATGTCCACAGGAGTTTGGTCTAATAGGATTACAAAATTTGAACAATTTTTAATTTTTATTTTAAATAAATGCAGAAAAATTGAAGCCTATCAAGATGTGTGTTTTGAACTTAGGATGAATTCCACTACATCTGCTCGCCTCAACGATGAAACAAGCTGTTTACATGGTGAGCTAAAGTTGTTAAGCACACGAACTTGACAGGACTATGCTGCTTCACTTTTGTAGGACCTTGAAAATACTCCAAGCCATACAAGCAAAACATCGTGAGTATCTGATTAAGCGTGACCCGTCTATTCACTTGTTTATCTTCTTTTTCGCAGATTATTTACTCGTTTGACCACTGTACGTGTCTGGAAGCGCTTACACATCGTTTACATCTTTTGCGTTCAAATGGAAATTTTTTGTCGCTTCTGCTAACACTCACAATGCTCATCCTTGGAAAGTGTGAATATTTTGGTTTGTGATGTCAATAAAGCAGACCCTTACTGACAATTTCTTAGCTAGCTCTTTCAATGAAGTTTATATGTTTTTATTGCTTCCTACAGTAGCGTATTCGCCTTCCACAACGTCTTATAAAATGCTATGTAATATCGCATACACAGAAGAGGTGGGAATTGACTGATTACTGTATATTATTTTTGCAGTTATTCTTATTGTTATTTAGTTTTTCCTAGAGAAGGAAAAGCATCTGAAATAGAGATGATGAAACATTTCGACCGTTTCGGGACGTTGAAATAAATTCAACGACTAAGATGAAAATTTGTGCTGGAATGGGATTCGAATCAAGATTTTCTGCGTGGGGCTAGAGGTCGCCTTAACCAGTTAGGCTATCCAGACACCAGACACCAGACACCAGATTCTCAGCTTATATCACACTACGATTGTTGAGCCCTGTGTCCATTGGTTCCTCTTGCTCGCAGCTTATACTGTACTAGTAAAAGCCTGGCAGTCAACAGAATTGATTGTTCTTCTAGATCAGTGCTTTCCAAACTTTCCCACATGGCGACATCCTTTTATAGCTTACAGTTTTGCGCAACATCCTTTCACTAATATAAATACATATGGTAGAATTTAGATGGTTCGAGCGGGGCTGGGGGTTGAGGACGGGTATAAAGTAACGCTTAAATGTAGTTTGTAAACGAAACTGAATCTGAGGAAATGCATACTGTAAACCATCAGCTGTTTATTATTTTTCCAAACTTCTCCCGGTTTCGGTTATAAACCATCTTCACGGAAGAGAACTAGACAGACTGATTAAACAGGTGCATTATATGCCTCCTTATGCATACTGGCATCAAGTCTTGGTTAAAAACATAAAAACAATGCCAGGCTGTGTGATGGTGAACCAAGGTCTATTACAAGAGGGAAAGAGGACCAAACATATACGTTGGCAGAACGCTTAGAAGATGCAACAGTTCTACTGAAGAAACTGCTTACACCGCACTTGTTCGTCCTATTTTGGAGTATTGCTGCACATTGTGGGATCTCCATCAAGTGGGACTGACTGACGATTTAGAGAAAGTTCAGAGAAGGGCAGCTGTTTTGTATTATCGTGATCTAGGGGCGAGAGTTCCGCGTAAATGATGCACGAGTTGGGGTGGAAATCATTAAAAGAAATATGTCATTTGTTGCGGCGAGATCTATTTGTAAAATATCTTTCACTAAGTTTCCCTTCCGAATGCGAACATATTTTGTTAGCACCCACTTGCATAGGAAGACATGGTCATCAAAATAAAATAAGAGAAATCAGACCGAAAACGGAAAGATTTAGGTATTCCTATTTCCTCGCGAGCTTTCAGAGAATGGAACTGTAGAGAAATATCGTAGGAGTGGCTCAATGAACCCTCTACCATGTACTTCAATGTGACTTGCGGGGTATTTAAGTAGATGCAGATGTAGATAGATGTGAAAAGTTGTCATTCTGTGAAAAGCGATGTGTTGCACATTTATTGCGAAAAAGTGGTGGCAACAATATTTTACTGACATTTTTGTGGAGAGAATTAATCTCAGGATTTGTTTAAAAATTTGTGATTCATTTTGAGAAAGACAATGGCATTATTTCTTCTTGATCTGAGAATGTAGGTATTGTGAGAAGTTTAACGGAGAAACGCGTATCTGCATATTGTTGAAGTTGCTGACAGTAGGATATTTCAGCAGTGTTCACTTTTGAGAAATAAAAATAAGTACGGTGTTCCGTTGCGCAGAAAAGAAAAGAAAGATAATTAGTTCGGAACATGGTGAAATAGAATACCTTAGTTTGTTAGCGCTATAGTGCTTTGCATAGATTTTAATTTCATGCAGTTTATCTCAGATAATTTTATCAGATAGAGTTCATGTTCCTTGGTCAACCAGAAAGATTACTAGTTCAGAAAAGTAAGAAAAGTTCTTTAAAAAAAATATTAATCAAATTATTAAATTTATAAATTGATTAATCAAATCTGCAAAAGTAAATTAAAAATACAAAACTTGTCGGAAAGGCATCAAAAATTAGCGGTTGTCATTATTAATGTTAAGAAACACCAGGAAACGCCACTACAAAAGAAAGCTGGCGAAAAGTTACTTTTACATGCCGAATGAAGTCTAGATGATTTTTACACCTTTTCTTGCGCTGAAACATTGATGGAAACTTTACCTTCCGCCGTAAACTGATACTTAGTCATTTCACGCTTCGCGTAACAAAGTTTCAGGACCGTGTTAAGTTATTGTCATAATGGGTGAATAAAATTACAGAATATCTAACTTCGTCGGGTAAAAACATTAATTACAGGTTCTGAAAATCAAATCAGTATAAATTGAATGTAGGCAAAAGTTTGAACAAAACTTATGTATTCACAAAGCGAACCTCAATAATGACTAGGCACCTTTTCTACAATTGAAAGCAGCTTGCTGAAAACACAGAGTAAAAATGAGTAGGAATAGGAAATCACATTTTGAATTAAAAATATTTGAAATGAAACTGGGCGTTTAGTACCATAAAAATTTGAACTGACAGTTACATGTCCCACGCAGAGAGTAAGAAGTGACTTCCGTTCAGTATCGCGGTTAAAGTATAGAAGACGACGAGCGCTTTCGTTCTCTCTACAAGTCGGAGTAAAAATTTGACCAACGGATACGCAAGCGACAATCATCGCAGATATAATTTCAGTAAAAATATTCAATGTGTTACTACAGACGAACAGTGTTTTTCCTAAAAATGCGATAAAGAAATCTCACGGACCTGCCAGTAATACAGTTCGAATTCGAAGTATAACAGTTAGTTTAAATTTGCAACTACAACGAAAGTTGCGTTTTGAAAATAGTTGCGTTGATTATAATGCAAGTACAAACTCTAAACGTGCTGCGAAACTAATTGATATAACAATCATGATCTTGGATTCGCATCTTAATACTATTTAACAGCTGCTTTCATAAAGCTTAGTACACTTTTATCAGGTGTTTATTAAACGTATAAAGTCCACAAATTTGTGAAATTGCTGTCAAAGAGTTTGATTGTAACGTTTGGTGGGCGACATTTCAGTATGAAGACAAAAGTTACAACAAAACACTGGTATTAAAAATGCGCCTTGGTCTGCTGCCACAAAAACATTCCACACAGAAATAAAACATAGTTAATAAATATACTTTGCCATACTCATATATATGGGTGTTTGTATGCGAATATGACACTGTTTTAGAGTATCTGTTTAGGCAGGGACCCGAGAGTGCAGTTTTAATTGCTACCAGTGAAATGAGCAGGAATGATATTTACTGTCTTGCTTGTCAAAAGTAGATTTGTTTTTCACTAATATGTCATCATTTTAAAGGATGCACTTTACGAGGATAATTAATTTATTGAACGGACAAGATTACATACAATAATCTTTCAACCATAGAGCAGGAATCCAGGAACAGCATTAAATAATTCTCCCGATTATATACAAATTCCGAGGTCATTTTTAGGTTGGAACAGAAGAGTAAGGCTGAAACAGCCCAACCGAACATTCGTGACGATAATATTTTTAAATTTCACTGTTGGTGTGTTCTGATCAGCTAACTACAGCTAATTTGCTCTACTCGAACTCTGCCTTCTGATTTTCTAACCGTAACACGTGCACAGCGTAACTTCGATTTCACACTTCGCAAAGCTCTCGCGCCGTATTTGTCAAATTTTGTATTTATACTTCAGCATGATATGCTATACGGCATCAAAGGTCTCCACAAAATGAGTCAAGAAATATATCGCAAAGAAAAAAAAATAATATCAAAATTTTCAGTGGGGTATGCCGAGCATACCCACTCAAATTTTGGGGTATACTTGAGCGACCGAGCATACCCTGAGTCGGCGCCTACGTAACTAGTAATCACATGGTAGTGCGACGCGTATAGTACGGGTAATTGTCTTTTTTCCAGTACACTGGTGAGTGACCCTGTGCGCAACACGTCTGCAGGACTAGACAACGGGTGGCCGATCGGCTTCCCGCTGGAACTCCTGTTGTTTACACGATTACTCCGTGCTACCGGTGATTCGCCTCGGAGATTCACTGTGCTGTCGACGCCTTGGAGCTCGCGTCAATCCCGCTGACGTCATGAGGGAAAAGAGTTTAGCTCTGCCTGAGACACAGCTAATGGAGAAACACAGAAATCTGTATGGGCGACTATTACTTTATCAATTGTAATACGGATGAACATTTCTATGGAGGAATAGTGTATGGGTTTTCAAAGTAAAGGATACGATGCTTTGAGTTCAGTGAGCAGCAATGGGGATTTTTTAAGAGTACTTTGAGCTGGCGCCAGCAGAGCAATACCAAGGACAGAGAGTGACGCCCGGAGATCCTGTTCACGGTCATCTGAGCTGCCGGTACCCAGAAACCGTCTATATTTATCAACAAAGGAGTCTGAAAAACCCCTATTAGATATAACGTAGCATCGCGTACTACACGTTCCATTGCAATACAATACAAGGGTTCAATACAAATAGGTTTTAGAACTCTAAAACAGAATAATGACAACATTTACCTACAAACGATAACACGTTTATATGAAGAAATATTAACTGAGACAATGTGTTCAATAATTTACCAAACGAAGCATCACTTGCTATATGGGCCCTTTGGCAAAACTACATACACTCATGCAAGTGCCACCTGAGATAATTAAGCGCTCAAAACACTTTGAGGCAAGAAGCTGCCTGGACCGTGCTACAGTTATATTTATGGAAAACTACAAAACTGCCCACAAGTTGCGGCTGGCATTGCCTTTGGAAAAAACCCAGTGTACACCAATGGCGATGCAACCGAGGCATTAACAGCATAGGCTCAGTGCATTCACCTTATGCCCCACTAATATGTAATCCAGCAGACAGCAGCTTCCAGTATCAGATGCTTTCTACATGACTCCCGATGAGACACCGTGTCATCCCCAGGACTATGGCAAAGCAATTACCGTGCAGCTAAACGATCTTCAGTAGCGCTCCAACAATCTGTGGGAATGGAGACTTGGGTAAAGCGGAACGAGCTCAGTATGACCCCGCATGGAATCTTGTGCTCTTGGCACCCACCTGGTCTCGACGGGATGTTAAGCGGAGATGTCATCTCTTGCTGATGTTACCCGTGAACTACCTTGGTCTCGCCTGATAAAATCGCGTCTACGTCCTGGAAATTACACTTTGGCACACTCCACTAGCTGGAGCCATCTCCCTCTGTCGCTGTCCCGCTTCTAACCTTCCTATAGCTCTCCATTCCACATTCGGCAAAGTCATGTTGTTGCATTGCACTACCTGCTCACTACACTATCTGAAACCAACTGCTTCTTTAATTCGTTTGCTAAACAAAAAACAGAACCCATTCCCTATGCAGCAACTTTCTGTTATTACCACTGTCTTGGTTGCCGTAATGTTGTTCTATAAGCGACAGAAAGACTTCGAACCAATTTAGTTCATTCTGCCGATGAAAATGCATCAGAACCTAAATACCTCAACTGATCCCTTAATTGTTTTGACCAGTGTATAATCTAAACCATAGTCACCAATCCTTATCTAACCTATGTTCATGCATCCTCTGTAGTAAAATAAAAATATCAGAATACAGTATATTACACAAGTACACCAACAGTTATGTAAGCGATTTCCAAATTAAATAATTAAAACTACAGACAGACAATAGTTTGCATTAGATTTCCGCAAGTCAAAACACGAATTATTAATACTCAGTAATCGCTTTACAAACTGTTATATGGTATAGATAGAGCCTAAATTATGCTTTGGCAGCTTTTAATAACCAGCTGGTAACTCGTCGTTGCCAGGGTATTATTTATCCAGTGTTCTGTCAGCCGATCTCCGCTACTATATTTCGTCCTGCCTCCTATCTCTGCCCATCTCTTCCTTCCGTCCCTCTCTCTCTCTCTCTCTCTCTGTCCACTACCTCCATCGCCCCATCTATCCAGTTTCCTCTTTAGATCTTCTTCTTCCCTCCTTCTGATATAATGCTACATGATAATAAGGAAACAGTCCTGGTGCACTATTTAAATTTACACTACTGGCCATTAAAATTGCTACGCCAAGAAGAAATGCAGATGATAAACGGGTATTCATTGATCAAATATATTATACTAGAACTTACATGTGATTACATTGTCACGCAATTTGGGTGCATAGATCCTGAGAAATCAGTACCCAGAACAACCACCTCTGTCCGTAATAACGGCCTTGATACGCCTGGGCATTGATTCAAACAGGGCTTGGATGACATGTACAGGTACAGTTGCCCTTGCAACTTCAACACGATACCACAGTTCATCAAGAGTAGTGACTGGCGTATTGTGAGGAGCCAGTTGTTCGGCCACCATTGACCAGACGTTTTCAGTTGGTGAGAGTTCTGGAGAATGTGCTGGCCAGGGCAGTAGTCGAACATTTTCCGTATCCAGAAAGGCCGGTATAGGACCTGCAACATACGGTCGTGCATTATCCTGCTGAAATGTAGGGTTTCGCAGGGATCGTATGAAGGGTAGAGCCACGGGTCTTAACACATCTGAAATGTAACGGCCACTGTTCAAAGTACCGTCGATGCGAACAACAGGTGACCGAGACGTATAACCAGTGGCACCCCTTACCATGACACTGGGTGATACGCCAGTATGGCGATGACGAATACACGCTTCCAATGTGCGTTCACCGCGATGTCGTCAAATACGGATGCGACCATCGTGATGCTGTAAACAGAACCTTGATACATTCGAAAAAATAACGTTTTGCCATTCGTGCACCATGGTTCGTAGTTGCGTACACCATCGCAGGCGCTCCTGTCTGTGATACAGCGTCAAGGGTAACTGAAGTCATCGTCTCCGAGCTGATACTCCATGCGGCTGCAAAAGTCGCCGAACTGTTCGTGCAGATGGTTGTTGTCTTGCAAACGGTCCATCTGTTGACTCAGGGATCGTGACGTGGCTGCACGATCCGTTACAGCCATCCGGCTAAGTTGCCTGTCATCTCGACTGCTAGTGATACGAGGTCGGTGGGGATCCAGCACGGTGTTCTGTATTTCCCTCCTGAACCCACCGATACCATATTATGCTAACAGTCATTGGATCGCAACCAACGCGAGCAGCAATGTCGCGATACAATAAACCACAATCACGATAGGCTACAATCCGACCTTTATCGAAGGCACGAGGCTCACAACAACGTTTCACCAGGCAGCGCCAATCAACTGCTGCTTTTGTATGAGAAATCGGTTGGAACTCATGTTAGCATGTTGTAGGTGTCGCCACAGGCGCCAACCTTGTGTGAATGCTCTGAAAAGGTAATCATTTGCACATCACAGCATCTTCTTCCTGTCGCTTAAATTTCGCGTCTGTAGCAGGTCATCTTCGTGGTGCATCAATTTTAATGACCAGGAGTGTACATTATTTTATACGAGTACACCAACAATCATGTAAGCGATTTCCAAATTAAATAATTAAAACTACAGACAGACAATAGTTATATGGTGCAGATAGAACCTAAATTACGTTTTGGCAGCTTTTAATAACCAGCTGGTAACTCGTCGATGCCCGGGTATTTTTTATCCAGTGTTCTGTTAGTCCATCTCCGCTACTATCTCTGTTTCGTGCTGCCTCCTATCTCTGCCCATCTCTTCCTTCCGTCCCTCTCTCTCTCTGTCCATCACATCCTCCGTCCTATCTATCCATTTTCCTTTGTATACCTTCTTCTTCCCTCCTTCTGATATAATGATACATGATAATAAGAAAACAGTCCTGGTGCACCATTTAATTTTATTAAGGTTTCGAGCCTCGTGTAAATCATTTTCTAATAATCACTGAGATCCACAGTGTTTCCGAAAATTATGGTTTCACAATGACATTCCTAAATTACATATTTATTACATCTTACATTACTCCACCTCTCCTTCCTCCGTTCTCTGGTCACCTGCTCTCTCTATTTCAACTGTCGCGTGTCCATTATTTTTCCTCTGTCAATCCCTAGCTCGCCTGTCCCTATTCATTCTCCCCCTCCCCCCTCTTTCCCTTTTCTGTGCCGTGGGCTCACCAACTCTCCCATCAGTTCCTATATCTGTCCATCTCCTCCTCTCTCTTTTCATCTCCTCCTCTTCCTCCCTCACCCCACCTCCTTTCCCGCAGTCTATGAAAACATGTATCTGTCAACTTTCATGGTGACAGGCAAAACGGTGTTGAAGTTTATTGAAAGGTACCCTCCGCCTTGTACCGTACGGCTAGAGCATAAAAACCTTCGCCACGAAAACTTACATACAGGAGACAGATTATATGGTGATCAGTCACAAAATGTGCAAAGTACCAGATGTAACCTTAAGTAGAAAAAGATCTTCTACTTTCGAAGGTTGAGATTGCAACATTAAATCAGAATAAAACTGTAGAATGAAGTCGAAGTGTTGTAAGGTATCCTCCACCACACACGGAACGAAATTCTGTGTGGACAGAGCTACCTCTTCTTTTGAAAGTCAAGTGCTTACACGAAGCTGTTACAATATACCATTCAGTAGTCCATTTGGTTTTAAAGTCGCCGAGTTCCAACACATTCTAACGTAACAGTCGCGACATGCAGTCTCTCTCTCTCTCCTTTTTTCCCCACAGCGATAGAAAAGTTTCAAGCGGCTAACAAACTACACTTCTGAAAACAATATAAAATGCTTTCGAATATTATCGTTTGTACTGAACTGTCTTTGGTTATTTCAATACGAAACGGATGTTGTCCCATTAAAATCGACATGAATTTTGAAAAATGACACCACCTACTGTCTCTCTTTAGTTCCCTAAGGACCCTTGCACGAAACATTACATAATAGAACAAGGTTTTTACGATTCTCTTAGACTGTACAGATATTTACTGAAGACTGTCATTTCCTTTTAAGAACAGAAACTTCCGACTAAACACCAGAAGGTTCAGCATTTTGCAGAAGCCGTAACGTCATATGTCTACCCAAGGGACTAATAACTAACGCAGTTAAGTTCCAGCCGGCCGCGGTGGCCGAGGGGACTGAGGCGCTTCAGTCACGGTCTGCACGGCCACTACGGTCGGGGGTTCGAATCCCCCCTCGGGCATGGATATTTGTGCCGTCCTTAGTGTTAGCTAGTTCATAAGTAGTTTGTAAGCTTAGGGACTGATGACACGTAGTTAAGTCCCATAAGCTATACAAACAAATAAATAAATAATTCTGTTAAGTTCCATAGATTTACGAACATTTGAATATTTTTTTTAGGAACTCACAGCTCCTGCACCGCTCCACACCAACTCGGAGCAACATTCTGAAGATGGCCCAGCATTATGTAGAAAGTAACTGGAAGTAATCAGTTTTGCACTTTAAACTGCTTTTATATATAAAATTATCACAATGGTGGTGTTATCCCTAAAGAAACAAAACTGTTCCCAAATTATGTGATTTATAAAAAAAAGTGAGAAAGTCACGTTAAGTGGAAGAATGAGCGAATTATTTCCAAGGGAACAGCTTCTTGACATCTCTACTGCGGACTGGAGACAGCTGGTGGCGACTCAGTTACGCTCTGTGGAACAGTTATGTGGGCATCCACGGGTCCAGTGGACTAGTGGAAGACACTATGACAGCCAGTAAATATCCTACACTGGTTGCAGGCTATTGGCAGTGGTATTTCTTCAAGAAGATAATGAAGCATGACACGAATCTAGGAATGTGATGGTGCGGTTCGAGGAACACAGAGGCGACTTGCAATTGATGTGCTGTCACCCCCACCAAATCGCTAGATCTCAACCCGAATAAACGTGGCGTTAGAGCTCGGCGGTCCCTTCAAAAAAAAAAAAAAAAAAAAAAAAAAAAAAAAAAAAAAAAAAAAAAAAAAAAAAAAAAAAAAAAATGTTCAAATGTTTGTAGAGTCTATGGGACTTAACTACGGGGTCATCAGTCCCTAAACTTACAAACTACTTATGAACTAGCTACAACTCAGGACGGCACAAATATCCATGCCCGAGGGGGGATTCGAACCCCCGACCGTAGTGGCCGTGCAGACCGTGACTGGAGCGCCTCAGTCCCCTCGGCCACCGCGGCCAGCGCGGTCCCTTCCCTTGAATTTGCGAGAATCTGGTGAGTTTGTGCAGGTGTGGTGCCAACGCTCTCAGCGACCCACAAAGGCCTTATTACTTCTTTTCCAAGAAGCCGCTTCGCTGTCATTCGTGTAAAAAGTGGACATACCGGCAATTAATTAAGTGGTCATAATGATATTACTGACTGGTGTTCTTTCATTGCATAACTCAGTGCTTTCCAAACTTTCCCTCATGGCGACAACCTTTTATAGCTTACAGTTTTGCGCGACACCCTTTCACTAATATAAATACATATGGTAGAATGTAGATGGTTCTAGCAGGGGGGGGGGGGGGGGGGACGGAAATAAGGTATCGCTTAAACGTAGTCTGTAAACGAAACTGAAATCCTCGTACGCATTGACATGTTTAATGTTGATCCTGACTGCAGTAATTACGTACATTCATTGCAAGAAAAGAAAATATCAGGAACTAGGGAGATGTACAACAGAGTAACACCGCAGAAAACAATGCCTAACTAAATGTTCAAATGTTTGTAAAGCTTATGGGACTTAACTAAGGGGTCATCAAGTCCCTAAACTTACAAACTACTTATGAACTACTTACGAACTAGGACGGCACAAATATCCATGCCCGAGGGGGGATTCGAACCCCCGACCGTAGTGGCCGTGCAGACCGTGACTGAAGCGCCTCAGTCCCCACGGCCACCGCGGCCGGTAATGCCTAACTCACACAGTAATACTTGCTTCTCCTACATGCGACCCAACTTCCGAAACTGAATTTCGGAAGCTGATTTTCACTGTCGTGTGTACATGTCAGGGCCAGATATGGTTTTTCTGGATCGATTGAAAACGGCATCTGGAAATTAGCTGCTCGGATTTATGATTTAGACAGCACAGTGTCTGTTCCCTTTCTGTTCAATATTATCACATTATTTTCAGAAATAAAGTGGATGACTTGATGACAAGTGATGAATTATTTTTTAAGTTCTTTGTTACGTTCTTGCTTCACCACGACCTCGGAAGTCCCGACATATTCGGAAAAAATTGATAAATATTTGTGACAAGAATATGAATGTAATTTCTGGTCCCAGAATCTGTTAGAAACAGGAAACAGAGAAAAAAATATTAACGCATACCAGGGTTCGAACCAACGATCACTGCATTTAAAATACTACTCTCCGTTAATCACCCGGCCATACTCCATACTAAACATCGCTACTGAATAGCTTTAGTCAGTGTACAATTGTGACTGCTTTTACAATCTGTGACAGCTTTTACAGCCACTGTCATTGATTGACATTTAATTATAAGAAACGCTACCGAGGGTGACGTGGCTTTGATAAATCCATTAGAAAACGTTCAGGTGCAGCTTTTTGAGACTACAGTGAAGGTTAGTTCTAGAAGCTGCCAGTTCCAGCAAACTGCGCATGGGAAGAGCTGTTATCGAGTATCAGCAGCAGCTCTGCGCATGTGCAGTGTGCTGGAATGCGGTGTGTAGTTCCAGCGGGTAATGTTGTACATGCTCGGACCGGATAACAAAGGTATTTATTTACTCGCGGTTGACAATCCGGATAATCGCGAATCCCTGTAACTGAGATCCGGATTATCGAGTGACCGATCATTCCTTTAATGCGTGATCTGTGGTGCACTGAATGAGAAGAAGGATGATTAGCTGCAGGCGAGTTATTTTGTGACAAGTCTTTTTTTTTTTTTTTTTTTTTTTTTTTTTTTTTTTTTTTTTTTTTTTTTTTTTTCATCCACTTGAGCCTACTTACTGTTTCCCTCTACGATTTTTACCCCACACGCTTCCCTCTAATGCTAAATTGATAATTCCTTGTTGTTTCAGAATTCGTCCCATCGATCTATCCCTTCTCTTAGCCAAGATATGCTAGATATTTCTTTTCTCAAAAATCAAATGTTTGTAGAACTTATGGGACTTAACTACGGGGTTATCAGTCCCTAAGCTTACAAACTACTTATGAACTACTTACGAACTAGGACGGCACAAATATCCATGACCGAGGGGGGATTCGAACCCCCGACTGTAGTGGCCGTGCAGACCGTGACTGGAGCGCCTCAGTCTCCTCGGCCACCGCGGCCGGCTATTTCTTTTCTCCCCAATTCTATCCAGTACCTACTCATTAGTTACGTGATCTACCAATCTGATCTTCATCATTCATTCGTAGCACCACATTTCAAATTTATCTTTCTGCCTGAACTCCTTATCGCCCATGTTTCATTCCCGTACAATGCTACATATCAGACAAATACTTTCACATATCATTTCCTAACATTTAAATGAATATTGGATGCCAACAAATTTCGGGTTTTCGGAAATGCTTTTCTTCCCATAGCCGTTCTGAATTTTATATATTATTTTCTTTATTTTGTTACCCAAATAACAAAACTCATCTACTACTTTTGTGTCATTACCTAATCCAATTTCTTCAGCATCGCCAGATTTTCTAACTCTAAATTCCATTACCCTTGTTTTATCCTCGTTAATGTTGTTCTTATACCCTTTTTTCAACACAAAGTCCATTCCTTTCCTTCCTCTTCCAGGTACTTTGCTGTCTCTGATAGAATTACAGTGTCGTCAAGTTTTTATTTCTTCGTCCTGCACTTTAATTCCATCTCCAGATTTCTTTTGCATCCCCTCACAGCTTGCTCAATGTATAGATTGAATAACCTTTGGGAAAGACTACAAACCTGTCATACTCCCTTCACAATCACTGCATCCCTTTCGTGTTCTTCGACTTTAATAACTGCTGTCTGGTTTTGGACAAGTTGAATACAACTTTACGTACCCTATATTTAATTCTTGATACCTTCAGAATTCGAAAGAGTGTATTCCAGTCAACATTATAAAAAAAGCTTTCTCTAAATCTACAAGAGCTAGAAACGTAGGTTTAACCTATCTTGCGAGATAAGTCGTAATGTGAATATTGCCTTGCGTGTCTACAAATGTGACTGTAGTATTCCTGCAGTGTATTAGGGATAGGATCGTGCAGAGATTCCAAATCTGTTCACTGCAGGAACAGTATTTTCTGAATCCCGCTTTATATTCGCCAATGAGGGGGTTAACCTGTGGTTCCACTCACTGTGATAACATGCCGCCTAGACACGAGGCACAGTGTAGCACAGCGTCTTCAACACCATGACCCAAATGCATGTTAAACTGATGATGTGCATACCATTTGTAACTTGCCACAGTGATGGCGGTATGTTATCACAGTGACTCACACAACTCTTCTCTTCATGACAGGCATGATTTCCCGGAATCCAATTATCAGGTAAATTTCTCGGTTTCTTAATTCAGGCCCAGGGTAACGAATACTTTTCCTTACGTGCTGTCATGATTTTTGGTTTGAAATTGGTTTTGTGCTGAGCTCCGAACAGACCACAGGCTTACGACTGGAGTTTTCAAGTCCAGAAAAAAAAGTAGCCGCGCCGACTCAGCGAACAGAACCTCATCGGACTACTGTACCAAAGAATTTCACACAGCTGTGTCTGGGTTTTTGTGCTAGTTTTTGTCCCTGGGTATTTCATATCCCGAGTACTACCCATAACTGGAAGGCTTTTACCTATCCGCAACCTTGGAGAGGCTAAATTCCTCCGAAGCCTTTTTTCTTTCAAAATTCAATTCAAAACTAAGTTCTTTTTCGCCAAAACCATACTGTCAATTATTCAAATTGATCACGAACTACTTGATCAGTATCACCACGTCGTCCGTACACAAACTAAGGAGGTTAAAAAATATTCTAACATCCTTGACACAAACGAAATATTAAAAAATGTTCAAAATTGTCTATGACAATCTGTGAAGATAAAGAGGGTTCTTGTCGAAGGTAGAAAGGTAAGTTTCAAATAATATGTAAATATAAATGTGATCCTCAGCCCCGTAGATTTTTTTGCAAACTTCTGAAAGTTTTTTTTCCCTTAAACATCAACATCAGAGATAGTAAGTCACTGCGCTTCACTATCGATAAACTAAAAACATAAATAAAATAAAAAGACACCATATCCTTTCAGTCTTCAAAGTCGAAACTTCCAATACCATTCAAAAACATTAGTCTCATCACAAAACTTAAAAAAGAAAAACCTTTTCGTCATAATTAAATTCTTCAGAAAGTTGTATGATACTTATTGGTAATTAAATATTTTTCGTAATATTAATTTATTTTATATTACACAATACAAACTCATGAGCAAAATGCTTACATGAACTTCATAACAAGGCGTCGAATCAAGAACAGAGATCTTTTGTCTTCCATACATTTTGTAAAATTTTTACAATAAGTATTTTTAATTTTTCTTATTTATTTTATTGTGATGGATAGCCGCAAAAACCGACCACAGTATCTTCTGCCGCCTCGTGGCTGTCGACCTGTGACGTTAAGTTGCCACCTATTCTATATCTTTTTCGGGCTGAGAAGATGCTGTGCTCCTCGCGAGTTGCGTCATTGTCACCGCAAATGAAGCAGAAGTATTTCCTTAATAAAAATATTACATCATTATCATTAAATAATATACTAAACAAATATTTACCAGCAAAGTGAGCTGATGGAATGCAGTAGTAACACTTAAATTTCACGTCCAACTACAGTTTGTTATCTTAAGTCTCATACTGTGCCAACATGGCCTAAAATGGGGAAAAATCCCACGAAGATTATGTGAATGGAATTACAGGAAGACCTCCATGACCGGTAACATACGATTCCATTACTGTTGCATCTGTCGGGTGTGTGAGTGTGTGTGTGCTAGCGATGCTAAGAAAGAGAAACACGCACTATTTCATTAGCTGGCCGGAACTAAGTAAATTAACTTCATTTGTTCGGCTTCTCAATCGAGAAGCAGACTGATTAAACAGCCTACACTGTCACCAACAGGGGCCTGTACTTTCGCAAACATTGGACTGTTAGAAAGTTCTTGTATACTAATATTAGTCTACAATTGTTTATACCATGTTTTTTGTTAAAGTGATACGTAATAATCTTGGTACCGTAAACTGAGGTACAGGGGATCACATGGGGTAAAGCGAATCAAAGACATATTCACATACAAAATCACCGCCTTGTTGGTAATGGGGCAGGGAAACGGACTGCGAGACACATTTAGAAGGCTGTGACCTGCGTGTTTATTATCTGTACTGTTAACATTGAAAGAGATTTCCCACAGACGAGGGAAAAACAAGCGAAAATTTGGTCCTGTGGGAAAAAGGAAAAAATAAGGAATAATTGCAGAAAATGTGGGAATTTTTGATATGTTTAGCCAATAAGAAAAGTTCACCATTTAACTACGTTAGAAACAAATGCAACGTTATTGCATAACTTCTGCAAGTGAGCTGACTGCCGGGTATTTCCCGTTCATAGAATGTAATAATTCCCGCTACCAACGAGCTGCCTGCCAGGGATTCCGCTGTTTATGGAACCAAATGTTTGTAATTATATCGGACCAAACTGCGTGGTCATCAGTCCGTAGCTTACAAACTACTTAAACCTAGGTAAACTAACCTACGGACAAACAAACACACCCATGCCCCAGGGAGGACTCGAACCTCCACGGCGAGCAACCGCACGCTCCGCAGCGAGGTGCTTTAGACCGCTCGGCTACTCCACCGCGGTTTAATGGAACCTACCCTCACCCTGCGGAAGAGCAACTTTATTGTGTCGTTTCCCATGCAGCGCAGTTGCGTTTCTCTGTTGCAATGAAACTACCTACATTAACATTTCGGTGTATATTGTACATGTGATAGGCTTACGTGTGTAAAATGAGTGGCAAACGAAGTAATTCTGATAAGAAAAGAAGACTTCGTGGTGAATTAATGTCAGAAGAAGACGGTAAAAATTTCCAGAAAGAAAAGTTTTCAGGAGCAGTGGCTGGAAGACGTTACTTTTAAAGGATAGTTAAGACAAATTCCAGGTAATGAAATCAAATGTAGGTGTGCTGCCTGTAACGTTGAAATATTATGTGGGAAAAGAGAACTACAGAAACATGATCAAAGTAAAACACATATCAAGTTGGTCAAAACTTTCATGTCCACTCCATCCATAAGTGGATACGTATCTAGAACAGAAGCAAGTGAAAGTGTAGGTAACAGAGCTGTCAGAGAAGCAGAGATTAAACTGGCAACCTTTTTTGCGGAACATAATGTTGTCTTCCAGGTTGTTGACCATTTAGTCCCTTTAGTGACTGATGTAGGCCAATTTTCTGATTCTAAAATTTCCCAGTACATTCAAATGAAAAGGTCAATATGCACCAGCATCATAAAAGAAATTGTTGCCAAAGTAGAAACGGATGAAATTGTTGCAGATATCAAAACAACGCCATTTTCAGTGTTGTTGGATGAAAGTAACGACATTAGCGTGCATAAATCCCTGTGCGTTCTGGTAAGGTATATTTCTCCAGATTTGGGTAGAATCAGAACACAGCTTTTAGAACTCATTAGTTTAGACGCCAAAGATTGCTCTGCAGATAAACTTTATATGGCTTTTAAAGAGTGCTTGTGTGCAAAGGCTATTGCAGTAAGGAATATTGCAGGGATTTCGTGTGATGGTGCCATTGTAATGGTCGGTGTTAGAGATTCTCTCTCTCTCTCGCCTGAAAGAGGATTTAAATGGTGTCCTCCTAATCTAATGCATCTGCCATTCAGCAGCTTTGGTAGATAGTAAAGCTTGTGAAAAACTCCCTCGTGCACCAGAAGACCTTTTAAGAAGTATATCTTGTTACTTGTCTCATAGTTCTAAGCGTTGTGCCCAGTTGTTTGACAGAAACAAGAGTTTATAAACATGGAAAAAAGCAAGATGCTGAAACCAGCGACTACTAGGTGGCTAGCAATGCACCAGTGCATATGCCGCGTAGTTGATAATTCGTCTGCATTATAGTGATTTTTCGATGTAGCTGCATCTGAAGACAGATTAAAAAGTGCTGATTTTATCTTGAGCGAACTAAATAACCTTTACACCAAAGCCTACCTCTTGTTTCTGAAGAATGTTCTGCAGTTTTTCAAAGTTTCAATGCTCTCTTCCATTGTCTAAAGATTCTTATTCATTCCCTAGCAGAAAATTCCGTTAAACTTCTAAAAGAAATTGGCCAGAACTTTTTGTCGGTTAGAGCACTGCAAGAAATTGAAGTACTTAATCGATATTGTCCTGGAAACTTCCTTCCGTTAAGTGAAGTGTATTTAGGGTCTGAGTGTGAAACGTTGCTAAAGGAGCTACCTGCTTCTGGCGTTGAAATCAGTTTAATTAATCAATTACATTCTTATACAGGGGCGTATCCAAGATTTTGCTCGGGGGGGGGGGGGGGGGGACTGAAGTCATAATATCGTATTGTAGAGTCGCATCAAAATTTTGTTTCATTTTTCATTTTATTGTGGCGAGTATTAAAAATTGTCTTTCTCTCCTTTTTATTTTTATTTTATTTTATTTTTTTTAAGTAAGTTCATCTCTGGTCGGGGCGGCTGCGGCCTCCACGCTGGATACGCCACTGTTTTATATAATTTCAAATAGAAATTATGCATGTGTGGGAAAAATGGTTGTCTTGTGGGAAATTCTGTGCATGCTTGTGAGAAAACTGCTATAGAGTATCTGGCAACATTGGATTGAACTAAAAGTAAATATTATTATCGAGTTATTTTGAAGATTTGTGATTTCAAAGAAAACTATTGCAGTACCTAAATGTAAGCAAATACATTTATTATTAAGTGGGTTTATATCAGAGCAGTACAGTATCTGCATTATGTCTGAATCTCAGTTTCTTAGTGTATATATTCGTTTCGTTATTGAACCAAACTTTTTGTCATTTTAGGGAAAAAGTGGATCATGCGGCGAAAATACATTAAGAAGCGTGGAGAAGACAGTAAAAGGAACTATAATGAAGCTTACTTGCATGAAGCAGTATGTAAAGTGAAAAACAATTAAATGAGTTTACAATATGCTTCCGAAATGTATGCTGTGCCCTATACCATTCTGCAAAGGTGGGTGAAAAACGGCGATAAACTGATGAAATATGGAAGGCCGAATGCGTTAAGCGAAAAGAGGAGAAATGTCTTGTTGAAGGCCTTCTCCTATGTTCACATTGGGGGTTTCCACTTGGAAGCACAGATATTAGAGTGGTAGTGCAACAGTATCTGAACAGGAAGGCAGTAGCGGAACCAAGATTTGCAGGCAACATGCCTGGGGTGGACTAGTTTCATTCATTTATGTTAAGAAATAAGGAACTAACTGTAAAATTTTCTGAAAACATTAAAAGGGCAAGAACTGGGGTTTCACAGGAATGCATTGTGTCTCATTTTAAAAACTTAGGACAGTCTTTAGAAGAAGTGACACTTTCCCATATCATCAATTATGATGAAACAAACTTTACAGACGACCCAGGAGCTGTGAAAGTTGTTGTAAAGAAGGGTGTAAAAAATCCTGAACGAATTGTGGACTGGAGCAAAACAAGCACCAGTGTCATGGTAGCTGCAGCTACTGATGGACATGTTCTCTCCCCTTATGTTGTTTACAAGGCTAAGCACATTTAAAGAGGATGGACTGAAGGTGGAATTAGTGGTTCTGCATTCAATTGAAACTCCAGTGGGTGGTTTGATGCAGACACTTTCTGTGACTAGTTCACAACAATTATTTTACCTTACTGCAGAAGGACAGATGGTCCCAAGCTGCTCATTGGTGACAATCTTTCACGCCACTTGTCATTATAAGTTATCAAAGATTGTGAAAGTAACAATATCTGTTTCGTTTTACTTCCACCAAACGCAAACACTATGCCAGACTCTAGATGCAGAATATTTTCGCCCCCTTAAAGAGAGCATGGTTGAAAGTCCTTGATGTGTGGAAAACGAAAAACAGGGGACAACTTCCCAAAACAGAATTTCCAAGGTTGCTGAAAAGTGCATTTGAAGCCATAAATTCTACATCAGAATGTGAGGTCAGGTTTCAATGCTTGTGGCATAGTCCCTTTAAACCCACAGCATGTTGTGACTAAACTGCCAGAAAAATGTAGAACCCCTAATATAGACTTGGAACAGTCTTGGACAAACACTCTTAATGAACACTTACAAAAAACTCAGGAGAGTGAAACATCAGGAAACTCCTGCAGAGCAGGGAAACGGGTGAAAATTTTACTGGGGAAAAGTGTCCAATCTTAAGATTTTGATGTACCAGACTGTATGGAAGAGAGAGAAATTAAATATGATGAAAACAGGAGTGCCATGGAAATAGAAGAAAGAGAAGCTTCTCAAAATTCATTATGACAAAGGAGACCATGTCCTTGTTTCCTTTGACTCTGAAAGAAGAGAGATATGTTTTGTAGAGATAATTATGGAGGCAGATGAAGCTACTGCCATGATTAGCTTTTTAAGAAAAAAAAGGGGGAAGAAGGAGACATTTTGTATATCCTGATGTTGCTGACATATGTACAATCAGTTGCCTTCTCAAATATCAGTTGTAAGGTAAGAGTAAAAAACTTGAGGAGGGGCCAATATGCTGTCTCAGACATTAATTTGAGAAATGTGGAGTAAAAAAAGAGATTAGATTAGTTATTCATTCCGTAGATCCATGATGAGGAGATCCTTGTGGATATGGAACATGTCAAGAAACAAAATTTACAAGCTGAATAATAGATAATTTTTTTAATTTTTTAAGCTGATAATATCATAATACTAATATAGTATGAATACCGATACATGTATCATTTGGTACAATTCAGAAATTCACTAATGGAGTAGAAGGAGTGGGCCACTAGAAAGTCTTTTAGGCTCCACTTAAACTGATCTTTATTTGTAGCTAAATTTTTTATTCTTGATGGTACATTATTGAAAATTTGTGTTCCTGAGTAGTGGACGCCATTTTTGAACTAAAGTAAGTGCTTTTAAGTCCTTGTGTAGATCATTTTTATTCCTAGTATTGTATGTATGAACTGAGCTGTTTGTTGGGAAAAGGGATATATTATTTATGACAAATTTCATTAAGGAATAAAAATACTGAGAGGCAGTAGTTAATTACCCAGTTCTTTGAATAGGCTTCTACAGGATGTCTGTGAATTTACTCCACAAATAATACATATTACACGCTTTTGGACTCTGAAGAATTTGACTGACTTGAAGAGTTACCCCAAAATATTATACCATATGACATTATTGAATGAAAGTAAGCAAAGTATACAATCTTTGTTATTTTTATGTCTCTTACATCTGATAACACTCATATTGAAAATACTGATTTGTTGAGTCGTTTCTGCAGTTCTGAGGAGCGCTCCTCCCAACTACATTTATTATCAAGCTGTAATCCCAGGAATTTAATATTGTCAACCTCTTCTATCTGATCTTCTTCATACTTAATGCATATGCTGGCGGGAAATCTCTACATGTTCTGAACAGCATGTAGTGAGTCTTTTCAAAGTTTAATGACAATGAGTTGGCTCTAAACCATTTATTAATGTTCATGAAAACATCATTAGCAGACATTTCTATAACTATGCTTGACGTACTTGTTATTGCAATACTTGTATCATCTGCAAACAAAACGAACTCTGCTTCTGGTAGTGTAACTGATGAGAGGTCAATAACGTACAAAAGAAAAGGCAATGGTCCTAAGATTGATTCTTGTAGGACACTACATGTAATTTCTTCCCAATCCGTTTTTAAAGATTTTATTATGGTAGTTATTTCTGGTGGTAAAGTGAATGACATATTCATGTACATGAAGTTATTTGTAAATGTTAGTTTCAAATAGTCAAGGGCATTATTTACTGACCCAGACAATCCCATGCTATCAGTAACAGATATAAAGTACTTGTTAAATAGATTTGCCACACTATGCCCATCAGTGTCTCATCTACTCTTAATGCTACCTGCTCTTCTTCCTTTATGGTTCTACCAGTCTCCTCTTTCACTATATCCTATATTGTTTTTATTTGGTTTCCTGATGTTGCTATCTTCTTCTCATAGTGCATTTGTTTATATGCCTGAATAACGTTTTAAAATATTTTACAGTATTCCTTATATTTAGCTATATCACCATCATTGCAACTATCTTGGCTGATAGATACATTTTCCTTTTTGTCTTACATGAAATCTTTATTCCTTGTTTAATCCATTGTTTTATTATGGACTTCTGTTTAATTTGAGTTACTTTTAGGGGAAAACAGTTTTCAAAGATGATACTAACATTATTAATAAATATGTTATATTTTTCATTCCTGTTTGTGATGGTTTCACATTTCCTGCTGCCACGACTTCTGCTTTTGGTTTTACTATTCAGCTACTGTGCTTGTTGTTCCTGACATTGCTGTGAGTTCTGTTGTTGCTGTTGCTACTTTTGCTGATATTACAGTTGTTGAGGGTTCTCCTGTTATTGCTGGTTTAGTTGCTGTGACTGTTGTTTCTGGTGAGGTTCCTGTATTTGGCAGTGAAGGAGCTCTTGTTTCTGTTTCTGGTGAGGTTAATGCATTTGCTGGTGATGATACTGTAGATGTTTGTTGTCCATAAGGAACTGTCTTCATTGCAGGTGCTTTGGTAGTTGGGTCTGCCTCTATTTCTATATTAGGACAAATATAGAATTTTCTGTAAACCTAACTGTATCATTAACCCTAGAATGCTTCATTGACTTGTCTGCTACAATGGGATACAGGTGTACCCCAAATAAGAACAGACTTTTAAAATGTTTACATCTTTTTTTTATTTGAAAGTAATATAATAAACAGTTAAGCCATACTTAAGAAAAAAATTAAAAGAAAAAATTTACGATACTGAAGACAAGAAGCGCACACTTTTCTTTAGTGGTCCAAATAAATTCTTTAACTATGAATATTTGGTCTGGGGCCCTTGGATAGGAAACACACTGCCCTGTTGTGGATTCTGGAATTCCTTGGAGTGATTCTTCTTTTGGCAGATCCAAAATACTGCTCGTGGTTTGGCAGAGTTCTCTTATTGGTTTCCCCAAAAGTCATATTCTGTGTGGTTATCTATAGCCAGTGTCTTCGGGAAATATCTCGTGTTCCGAAATATTTCCTTGTCATATGCAGTGCTCACTTTCAATAGGAACAGAGATGTATCCTCTTCCTGTTTGCTATCGAAGGTGTTTTTGTAAGGTCGATTTGATTTGATTTTCTCAGGGTAGCCAAAACAGTCTTGGTCCAACACACCACTGCCCACACCGAAACTAAGTTTATTGTGCGGTATCGCTCCCTGTATATCTAGTAAAGCCAACCAATGACTTTGAACAGTGCAAGTATTCCCTTTACCAGTTCTTTATTAGACACAATTTCTTCGGGTCTGGTTGTCCCAAATGTTCTGTGCCTTTTACTCTCCAATGCAATGCATTCGATGATGCAGTTTCATCACCGTCATCACGGATCGTACATTTAGGGTCCTATTCTGTTATTCCCATTGTATGTAGGTGTTTTTTTTTTTTAATTCTCATTGCCTGTCAGCAATCCAACCATGAGTCTAATCTCTCACCTGTTCAGGCCCAGGATTGCAGAGCTTCTTTTAAAACATGGCTTTGGCATCATTACCTTGCCATGTTTTTGTTGATAGACTTTGGTCCAATATTCTATGTGCTGTCTTCTGAGCCAGTTACGTAGCTCCAATTTGATTGTTGCCTTGGTGATTGTCAGGACAGGTTCCGGTCCAATAAATGGAGTCTCTGCCCCCATTCTGGCTAATCTGTCGGCATGTTCGTTTTGCCACCAATCCCTGAGTGGCCAGGGACCCACAATATGTTTACTCTATTGCTTTCCCCTAGCTCCACCAGAACCCCATGACATTTTGCAACAATTTTAGACCTTGTTGCAGGAGCTGCCAGTTATCCCAGGACTGCCTGGCTGTCTGAATAGATATAGATGCTACGATCTTTGTAGCACCTATGTAAATTCTCCTCCACACACGCCCTGATGGCAGTGATATCGGCCTGGAATACTGAGGTCAGTTTCCCTAGAGAGATGATGCCCTCCAGTCTCTGCTGCACCCCATATACCCTGGCCCCAACGCCGTAGTCTGATTTTGACCCATCAGTGAACCAGACAATATCCCCTGTACGGTTTCGAACTATTTTCTCCCACTGCTCTCTACTTCCAATTGTTATATTGAAAGGCTTGTTGAAGCAGTATGGGGTTATAATATAGTCGACTGGCATTTCCCAAACCTTTCCTATATTTACCTCACTCACTATTTTAGTGTGTGATTCTGGATATGCCAAAGAGTTCCAGTTGTTGCCAGTTTTGAGTCTGTATGCACCAACTGCTGCCTCCATCTTGACCCAAAGGTGTAATGTGGGCATATCCAACATGGTTTCCATCCCACAAGTTGGTGTGCTGCTAACTCCGCCTGTTATGGCTAAGCAGGCTAATCTCTGCACCTTACCAAGCTCCTTGGCAGCAACCTGCTGTTCTACCTTCTTCCACCACACGACCACCCCATAGGTGATCCTGGGTCTAATCACCGTGGTGTATATCCAGTGCATACCCTTGGGGCTCAGGCCCCAATTTTTGCCACAAGCTCTCCTGGTACTTACCACAGAACCTTTTGCCTTGGAGCAAATATTCCTAATGTGAGGGGTCCATGTCAGTTTCTCATCTAAGGTAATCCCTAGATATTTCACTGTCCCCTTCACAGGTAGTGCTTCATTGAAAAGCTTTAGATCCCAACTTGAATGTTGGATATGCTTCTTTGTGAGTGGTACAACAACAGTCTTCTTAGGACTAACCCCCAGATCCTGTTTTCTGCACAATGTCCAAAGCACCTTGTGCCATATTATTCACTGTGTCAGCAAATTTACCAAGTATTACTATGACAAGATCATCTGCGTATCCTTGGCAGAAGTACTGCCTAGAATTTAAGTCTCCAATGAGATCATTCACCACTAGATTCCACAATAAAGGGGAAAGAACTCCTCCTTGCGGGCAACCCCTAGTGGTGTTGATTACCATTTTTTCATTCATCATGGTAGCCTCTACCTTTCTTCCACTGAGCATGGCCCTAGTCCACCTACATATAGTGGTCCGTAGGTTACGCACCTCTGCTGCCCTAACCATGGAATCGAAGGTCATCTTGCTAAAAGCCCCCTCGGTGTCCAGGAAGATACAGAGGGCTATTTCCTGAAAGTGTAGTGCTTTCTCCACCTATCCAACGAGTTGGTGGAGAGCTGTGTCACATGATTTACCTGGCTGATATGCATGTTGGTTTGAATGTAGAGGAGCCCTACTTAACCTCCTTTCTCCAACATGCACATTAACCAGCTTTTGTCTTAAGAATGAAGGATGACAGGTTGATTGGTCTCATATCCTTGGCCTTGGTATGATCAATTTTCCCTGGTTTTGGAATGAAGACAACCTTCAGTGTCCTCCAGGCATTGGGAATGATTCCTGCTGCTTTCATAAGGTCATTTCGTTTCATATAAAAAAAAAACTAAATTCCAGATAATTTTCCAGTATCTACTATTAGAAAACAACAAGTAAGTTAAGCTTCACTACTAGCACAGTATAATTTCTTTTTTTTTCCCTTTATTGTTACTTCTAAGGCTATATAGACACCAAGTAGGTTGGCAGCAGCTTAGGCACCACTCTTCAGCCAAGAGACTTTATAAAAAAATGGATGTGATGAGATTAAAATAGCAATGACATGGCTTTAAAATATGAAGTATTAAAATCCTTGAAGTATGATGAACATACATATTTGACAGATGACAAAAACATGTAGTCAGTTTAAATCCTTGTGCCAAGGTGGCATTAAAAACACATTGAGAAAATCAGACACCCAATGCACAAAGAAACACCCAGAGACACTTTTCAAAATATTCGGTGGCGACACTTTTTTATAGACGGTGAACAAACTGATTAAAACACAATGAACCAATGAAGACACTGGACAAAGTACTGTTTAAAATGATGGCACTGAGGACCCCGCAGGGGAAGCATGGGAACCGTGGGATGATGCGGTGGGTGAGGCTGGGGAGGGAGTGTAGGGACTCCAGGGTTGGGAAGGGGGATAGCCAAGTGGTGGGAAGGAAAAGCAGAGGAGGGGGAGAGGGGCATTGCATCCACGGGGAGAGGATCAGGGTTGGTGGAAGTGGCAGAAGTTACCCTGGAAGAGGATGTGGAGCGTCTGGAGGTGGAGGGAGGAAGGGAATACAGTGGTGAAGGCATGACAGAGGCCTGGGATTGAGAGGTTGGGGTGGACCAGAGGGTTATGGGAATCTATTTTACTGTGGGTGTGAAGGATGCAGATGTGTTCAAAGTACTGCAGGAGATCATGGAAAGGGATAAGATCATAGAGGATCCATGTGGGGTAGGGGAGCCAGATACTGTAAGTGCGGTGAAGCCCTTTTTTTCCTTTTAATTACTGTAAATATCATGCACTTGACACCATATTTACAGGTATAAAGCATCTTAGTCCTAAAATTTCTTAGACATTATGCTACAATGGTGTGCTACTGTACCCCAAATGTTAAATAACATAAAAAGTATAAACACTGTTGACCCTTTGAAAGTCTCACCAGAGTCGACTTGTTTAGCTATGAAACTACTGCTTCACATTTTGGAAACACTGGGGTACTAGCATACTTACTCCTAGTAGCATTCCAGGGTTAATGATGTTCAGAACTCAAAATATTAATATCTCAACTAACAATAATAATTATTCTAACATAGGTAACAGATTGTAATTTCGGATGTATTCAGCCAGTTTAATTTCTAATAATCACTTTTAGATACCATATCTATCTAAAGTCTCTGTATTAAACGAATGCATCATATCATTTGTGCCTGTGTTTATTTGAGAGTTTTAATTATTTATGTGCAACAAACAGTGAATAATAAATGAACATTGTTAGTAAACTTACCATACTTATAGTAGGTGCTGCATGCCAATTAGTCAGTCTAATGTCTGAAATCAGTTTAGTCTGGAATCTGCATTGTTAAAAGTGGTGGATTTTGATGGAATAAGGACTGTGTGCAACCAAGTTAGTTACAAAAGTGAGACAGAGTTGATTGTAATGAAGATGGATGATGTGTTACATGATAAGTGTAAGTCAATATAAGTAATTATCTATGATAAGGACATGGGATAGATTTGGGGAAAGAAGGTTGAAGCAGATATGGGGAAGTGGATGGGTTAGATTCCCAAATAACTACCCACATATAATTGTCTAGACTTTATTAGACCTTATTGTACAAAGTTCAGTCACAAGCTAAAATTAAACATGGCAGCAACATGCTCACAGCTTGTGCTGTCTAAAGAGCCAGTCACACAGACATAAGAACACTTTGTGTGTATTGATATTGTGGTGTCGCACAAGTACAAAGTGCGCGTTACCTACTTTCGCCGCGCGCCGCCATGCACGCACGGTGCGGCGTTCTTACGACGTCAGCCACGAGCGCCCTCTGCTAAAACTCCGCTCGTGGCCACCACTGAACGACATAGTTCACTTGGGACTGAGATAGGAACCAGTTAACACTTTGGAATCAGATAGGCACCAGTGAAGACTTGGCTATCGGATAGGCACTAGGCAGGCCCATAGCTGAACTATGTATCAACATTCTGCCGTACTGAACTATGTAAAAGTTAAGTATTGTATAAATTCTGTGCAATATATATCTCATTCTAATTTACTCTAGTGTTTCTAGTTTCTGCTGTCCCACTGGCTCACCTTTGTACCTGCACAAGCGTGCATCCTTTATTCCTGTGTCGGTCTGTCTACTCGGCCACCGACACCTACGACGTAAAAGAGACACAAAAGCGGCGACGAGGCTGGGACACAAAAGTGGTAACAAGGCTGGGACAAAAAAGATATAACTAGTTGCTTTATGTGTGTCACCACACAGTCCTCCAGTATGGAGTACACTTTTGGGGCCATAGGGGGAGGGGGATGGGGTGAGATGACTACTGCGTTGGCTGGAGAGAAAACTGACACATGTTCACAGTGGATAATTCCACCGCATCAGCTGGAAGATGAGGCAGAGGTTGGTGTCGGCGAATCGTTGGGCCTCTGTTGGATGTAGGCATTGCAGTTCACAGATAAAGTGACAGCTGCCAGAATGGTTTGTGTAGTAGGTTATACACTAACACTTCACCTGAAGGCAACACAAACACATGCACACTAGGGGGAATAACCTGCCTAGAAAGCTCAATTCACCTAAACAGCTGACACTGGATGGGAGTGATGGATGGGGATGAGTTAACAGTCATACATAAAATGAAGATCAAAAAATAAATCATCCCGGCTGGGGGTAATGGAACCTTGGAAGGGAGAGGCAGGGTTGATGAGAGGATATTGAGGGAAGTGAAGGGGAAGTCTGGTTGGGAGGCATAAGAAGTATGCTCATACTAGAGGGTATGTGGCCCAGTGAATGAAGGGCAACTGCTGAGGTTGAAAATCATCAGTCGACTGGGAACAAGGGAGGTTCTGGAGAGGGGTGGTGTGGGTACCCAATAAAGTGCTAGAGACATGCGAGTCAAGCACCATGATAAGATGCATGTATACTGTAAGAGAGAGGAGTAAGGAGTACTAGTGAATGACTTCACATAGGTCAGTTTGACTCACTTGGTCGACTCTGTGGTAGGAGAACATCCGATGAGAATGACCGTGGGGTTCTGTATATGATGGAAGACTGGAGTATGACGGTCATAGTGGTGGTTGGGCCATATTGTCTCTGAGCGTGGCAAAGGTGCGGAAGTCAAGTGTGCATGGGATGTGTGGGCATGTGACTCATCAGGGAAGCAGGCTGGATTTTCGAGTAGTGAATGCCGATGCGGTCAAGCAAAGAAGGCAGCTCAGCAACTGTAGGTCATGGGGTGGCATTGACCAGTTCAGCCAGCAGGACCAAGGATTGTCCATAAACGAACTCCACAACAATGCCTTTGAAGTTCTCTTTGGAAGTTGTGTGGAGCCCAAGGATATCAAAGTGTAGAGTCTCAGTCCACAGGGTATTGTGGCAGTAGAGGGCTGCATTAAGTGTCATACGCCACTGCTCAACCAGGCCATTACTCTACAGGTGTCACGATGTGGTATTGTTAAGTCGGATGCCATACAGTGCACAAATGCCATTACAGAGGGCCAACTCAAATTGCAGAATCTGGTATTTCGTGATCATGGTAAGACAACTGAAATATTCAATCTATGAATATGTGCCACCATTTTGGCTGTAACGTCGGAAGGTATGGGGAATCTGCCAAGGGGTGGCATAGTGTGTCTCATTGTTTTGCTTAGCTGGGATGGGACGCAAGCTCATGTCAAAGCTCAGCAGTCACATTTCACATCACACCATATAAAACGTATCATCTGAAGTAGGGTTGATGCTTTAGCTCCAGGGGGTGCTAAGTTATGCTTTTTATTGAAAACTTCCCACTGGAGGGAGCAGGGAATGCAAGGACGAAGAGTGCCAATGGATTTGTCACACCATACTTCACTGATGGCGTCAGGGAATGAGGTAGGAATCAGTTCCATAGAGGAACTGTGGTCTGAGATTAACTCCATAGTCTACTCATCAGCCACAACATTGTCTGTTCCTTTAATGCACCATATGTCTGTGGTGAATTGGGTAATGGAATCAAAAGTGCTGAAAGCTGCATGGCAGTAGGTCAGCAGGCAGGTTGTGAATAGCAGCAGCGAGAGGTTTGTGACCAGTAAGCATGCAGAAGGGATGTCCTTCCACTGTGGAGTGAATACAACAAGTAATTTGTGGTCAAAGGTTGAATACCTTCTCTGCACTTCATTCCGTTATTTAGAAAGAGCTGTAGTGGCGAGGAGTCACTGTCAACAGTTTAGCTGAGAATAGGGCCGACAGCTGTGTCACTGGCATCTGTTGTTATAAAAGTTTTGGATGTGGGTGGGCGATGGTGGTTGCCATAGACAAAAGTTCTTTGAGTTCAGTGAAAAGTGTCTTTCATCTTGGGCATTCACTAAAAGGGGCATGTACCAGAAGTGTTCTTCCCCACCTGTGCATCCCTCAAAGGTGCTTTTCTATCTGCTACACCTGGGAGGTATTGATGGTAGTAGTTTATGGTGCCTAGTAATCATCTACATTCCTTGAAAGTTTCTGGGTGAGGTAAGTCCGAAATTTTTTCACTAATTTTCTAAGGTGGCGGTGAAATAGATGTCTCTGAATCAATGAAACTGAGGAAGGTTACAATGGGTTGGTGCATTTGAAGATTTTTAGAATTCGTTTTCATGCTGGCTGCAGCAAGGGTTTGCAACACTAACTTTCCATGTTCTTTGTTTTCCTTGACCATTTTGCCTAACACAAGTATGTCATCTAGGTAAAGAAAGCAGGACTTTAAATGAAATAAAAATTTATTAATAAAACACTGCCAAGACTGAGCTGCTTTCTTAAGTCCAAAAAAACATATAGCGAAATTGAAATTATCTAATAGGTGTCATGACGGCAGGTTTTTTCAACTTCAGGGGCCATTGGAATCTGGTGATAAGCATGTTTGCAGTCTATGACAGAAAAAAATTTGGCACCTGCCAGAGGGTGAGTACTATTTGTGATGTTCAGGATGGGATAATTGTCCATAGTAGATCTGGTGTTAAGTCTTCGGTAATCACTGCTCATATGCCAAGTATCATCATCTTTCTCAGCTAAGTGAATGGATGAAGAGCAATTACTACAAGAAGGTTCTAAGAAACCAGTTTATAAAAGTTCACCAATCTGTTTTTTAACTAAAGTGAACTTCTCTGAGCAAAGTCTTCTAGATTTACTAGAGATTGGAGAGCAAACTGTGAGATGTAGTTTGCAGAAATGATAGTCAACATGTGTGGATTGGTTTGTTTTTGATCTCTACGCCGCAATGTTGTAGTCACACAAGGTGAGGTGGGACTATGGGATTTGGAATGGGGCATGGCGCCCAAAGTCATCTGAGGTGGCAGCATAGCAGTGGATGCAAAAGGCAAGAGGTTTATTTGGTCGCTGCTTGGTAGTGAGGCCAAGGATCAAAAGAGTCGGGGGCAGCTGACAGTTGTCGAAGTGGGTGTACAGTTGTCGAAGTGGGTGTACAGTTGTCGAAGTGGGTGTATAGTAGATGAAGAGGCCTCTGTATCAGCTGAGACTTCATAATGGAGCATACAGAAGACGGCTGCCACAATGAGGCAGAGTCATGTAATACGATCAACATGGGGATGGCCGAGTGGTTCCAAGATGGATGCTTAGTAGTACAAGAGGCCATTGGCTTTAGTGAAGTTGCCATAGTTGTGCATGTGGAAGATGGCTGCTGAAGTGAGGTGTGTGCATGTGAAGTGACCAAGTTTGGGAAAGCCCAAAATTTCTGACAGTATTAAAGAAATTTTTCCTGTGTAGTTCACTGTTGTGACATGTAGGTTCAGTGGTGCTCATGGTGGGAAAGTTACAATTCCTACCAAAGGGTTGAACCTTGGCACTTATGGTCACAAAACATAAGATCAATGAGTGGGCAGACGTTGAGAGTTTGTAGTGCAGGAGTCAGCCGTGAGGGTATTAGTTGGTGTTACTGGTGTGTAAATACCTGGTGTTGACACAGCAACTGAGTTTTGTTCACAAATGTCCATGTAGGTGCAATGTGGACAGGTAGTGTCACAAAAAGGCATTGTCAATCTTGTGCTCAGGCATGACTTCACCGTGAAAACTAAGACAGAGCTCTTTTATATTTACCAACCTGAGTGCAATAATCCACTGAATTCTTGCATAGAGTCTTTACCATGTTTAGCAAGGAGGCGAGTTCAGAATGCATGTTGTCCAAATGTTCCTGTTGTAGGAGTAGTACTTGTTCATGTTATTTGAACCACTTACACATAACCTTGTTGATGTTGACCAAAGTATCAATACTGTCTTGAATAAGCTGTACATGAGAGGGTGAATAGTCACTATCAGAGCTTGACTGAGAACATGAGAAATGCCTGTCTGTCAGGTGGTGGTCCACTGTGTGACACACAACATCCAGGGAGAGTTTATGGTGGATCAAGAAATCTATACCCACAATTGGTTCCAGGATGTCTGCAACAAGGTAGTTCCAATGTAGTTTCCAGTTGGGTACAGGTGCATTGTGAGGCTCTTAAGCCTGCAGATGTTAGTTCAGTAGCGTTGACAAAGCAGAGCATAGTGTGGTGTGATCGTAGGAGGTTTGTCTTCGTTGATAATGGCAGGAGTGACACATCAGCACCTGTGTCCACAAGAAAACATGCACCTGATGCAGAGTCTTTAACGTAGAGGTGGCCAGCTTCGGGTGTGGAACCACGAACTGAGTGGAGTGTGTAAGGCCACCTGTCTATCAGGTCACAGGAGGCGGCACCCAAACCTTCTTATGGTTGGTGTTGGGTGCTGTCATGCGGACTAGCACTTCTTTGCAGCATCTCCGAACTAGCTATGGTGGTAGCAATACAGGTAGTGGGGGTCTGATCCTGTGGAAACTGTATGAGCAGAAGGGGCTCATTATCCAAACTGCAGTTGTTAAATCCAGTTTTGGCAATGAGGAGAGAGAGGCGAAACAGTAGCTTGTACGGTGTCTAAGTGGTGTGTAGAACCCCGTGCATCAAGTGTCTCAGTAGGTTTATGGGAGGGGGGAAGGGGTCTATTTCTGGCGGGGTGTGGAGATGAGCACCCAAGTAGTGGGTGGATGATCAGCGGTACAATTTGGGGTTAAGGCATGGAAGTCCAGTGCAGCCAGAAAAATGGGCATTTGTATGTGAGTGTCTGTGTCAGCTGTGGTTGTGAGTGGCAGTTGTTGTGGAACACATGGCCTGGCAGGTGTGTCCTGTGACAAGGCACATAGTTGCACATTGGAAATATAGTCACTTGAAACACTATCAATGTGCACTATGTCACTGCAGTGGTAGCCTGAGAATACAACTTCACACAATTAAAACTTGAGGTGAGTGGAAGTTCAAGCTTTGTTGTTCTGGTGTTACCTAAAATGTCCACAGTGCACACAAAAATAGGTGCACCTAAGGTATGATACAAGTGTTCAAAATTATGAGGTAAATCCACATGTGGAGTCTGGGGAAACACACACACAGCTTGTGCTGTCTAAAGAAAGTAAGTTACACAGATATAAGTACACTTTGTGCATATTGATACATGTAGTTCCTTTATATGCATTGCCACATAGGCAACCAGCACCTTGAAAACAAAGACAAGCTCAGTACCATTGTAAACAACAAGTAAACATCGTATGAGAAGGAGTATACTGAAGAAGATGATGAGAGGCTAGGGTATGTTAATCTACTATAAGGTAAAGTGGAGGAATCAGATAATTTAAGTTCTAAAGATAAGGAACAAGAATATATTGTGGAAATATTGTGAAGTTTTTGACGATAAACCAGCTAGGCTGAGAAATTATGAAAATAAGAAAGAAACCTCATGAATGTTGTTTATTATGCCATGTGGGGTACCAATTCCCAAGAGAAAAGCTGTTGAACATGAACTTTAAAAAATGGAGTACTGGGGATTAGTTACAAGAGAAGAAAGTCAAACAATAATCTGCTTCTTGTCATTTCCAAGAAAGCAAGAGGAGTCAGTTTGGTTTTAGATTTTAGACAACTAAATAAATTTATTGAAAAAAGAAACTGATCATCCAGAAAATATTGAAAAGCTTTTGCACAAATTGATAATCACAAATACATGAAAAGCCTTGATCTAACATCAAGTACTATTGGAAGAAAATTCTAGAAACTACATTGTGGTCTTGTATGGGGACATGTTATGTTTACTGCATAGTGCTTTTTGGATTAAATGTGTCTGTGGCAGAGTTTATTAGAGCCTTGGATTTTGTATTAGGGAAAGATCTTAAAAAATTGATTGCCTATATCAATGATATTTTGGTGTTTGGGATAAGTTGGGAAGAACTCTTAAATTTACTTAAGGAACTATGCATTATGCTCAGAGTTAGAGGAATGTGACTTACACTAGAAAAATGTAAATTTGCATTTAAATTTAATAATTGAAAGTCCAGGTTGGAATAAATAATATAGTGAGGACAGTTACAACTCACCGCAAAGACGTGGCGACGAGATGCGACAGGCACATACAAAAGACACACACATACAACACATTCAGCTATCGGCCATGGCCTTCTTCAGAAATAGAGCACTCACGCAATCACACAGGCACACAACACAGTCATACAACCATCACCTCCGACTGCCACACTTCGAATCACGCTCTGCAGCGAATCGGGGACGGGAGAGGAGGGGAGGGGGAGGGGATAGAAAGGTTACGTCACGGTGGTGGGGATGGGTTAGATGGGAATAACGAGATGCAGCTTAGGAATGGAGTGGGGAGGCGGGTGAGGGGAGAAAATAAAATAAAATAAAGTAAAATAATATATATATATATATATATATATATATATATATGAAACGATTATTAAGACGAAAAATTCCTAGCAGGAAAAATAAAATATAAAAAATATAGACGAAGATTACTCACCAGGTGAAGGAGCACAGGTGTGACAGCATCACAAATAAATAAATGAATACACACACACACACACAATCGCAAGCTTTCGCAACCCAGTTGCGTCTTCAGGCAGTAGGGAAGGAGAGGGAAAAGGAAATGATGAGGGTTTTAAGGAAGGGGGTAAGGAGCCATTCCAATCCCGGGAGAGGAAAGACTTACCTTGGGGGAAAAAATGGAGGGTAAACAAATGCACACATGCCCACACATTCTGCCTAGGTGTACTTGTGTCTGTGTGAATGTGTGGGCATGTGTGCATTTGTTTACCCTCCATTTTTTCCCCCAAGGTAAGTCTTTCCTCTCCCGGGATTGGAATGGCTCCTTACCCCCTTCCTTAAAACCCTCATCATTTCCTTTTCCCTCTCCTTCCCTACTGCCTGAAGACGCAACTGGGTTGCGAAAGCTTGCGATTGTGTGTGTGTGTGTGTATTCATTTATTTATTTGTGATGCTGTCACACCTGTGCTCCTTCGCCTGGTGAGTAATCTTCGTCTATATTTTTTATATTTTATATATACACACATATCCACATCCAAACACACAATGTCTGCCTAAGTGTTTTTTTTTTTTCCCTTACCTTACAGTTCCTACCTCTGTATCCCAAACCTCGCTTGATTTGAGTGGTGTGTGAATGTGTGATCGTGTGTGTGTGTATATGTATGTGTGTGTGTGTGTGTGTGTGTGTGTGTGTGTGTGCGTGCATGTGTATGTGTGTGTATGTGGTCTTGTGCACTTGCAGTGTGCATGAATTTTCTCTCTCTCTCTCTCTCTCTCTCTCTCCCTCTATATATATATATTTTACTTTATTTTATTTTATTTTCTCCCCTCACCCGCCTCCCCACTCCATTCCTAAGCTGCATCTCGTTATTCCCATCTAACCCATCCCCACCACCGTGACGTAACCTTTCTATCCCCTCCCCCTCCCCTCCTCTCCCGTCCCCGATTCGCTGCAGAGCGTGATTCGAAGTGTGGCAGTCGGAGGTGATGGTTGTATGACTGTGTTGTGTGCCTGTGTGATTGCGTGAGTGCTCTATTTCTGAAGAAGGCCATGGCCGATAGCTGAATGTGTTGTATGTGTGTGTCTTTTGTATGTGCCTGTCGCATCTCATCGCCACGTCTTTGCGGTGAGTTGTAACTGTCCTCACTATATTATTTATGCATTTAAATTTATGCGTAACAGAATCACTAAAGCTGGTATATCAACTGACAGATACAGACTAGAAGCTATTTAAAAGTTTCCTAAACAAAAAGCTAAGAAGCATTTAATATCTTTCCTGGGCATCTGCAGTTATTATCAGAAATTTGTGAGCAGTCAGTCAGTCAATACACCTTGTCTAAACAATTTACTTAGAAAAAATAGTCTGTGGGTATGGGGTGACAACTGGCAGAAGGCTTTTGACCAGAACAAAAAGGAGCTATGCAACAGTGAAATGTTATATTGGCCTGACAAATGTTTGCCATTTTGCCTCATAAATGATAGCAGTAATGCTGAATTGGAAGTGCATTTGTTTCTAAAAAGGATTGTAAATGGAGAAAACATTCATCAATCCATTGCCTTTCCACGTAGAACTTTCCAAAACATGAGAAATTGTATACCACCACAGAGAAAGAACTTTTGGCTACCTCTTGGGGTTTTACAAGATTTAAAAATTACTTGTTGGGACACCAAGTCATAGTATACACTGACCATAAGGCATTGATTTGCCTTCAAGAGTGTATATTGTATCATGATCTAATCACAAGATGGGTCATGTTCTTGCAGCAATTTGACTATTCCATTAAGTACATCAAATGCAAATAAAATGTCATAACAGACTCTTTATCTAGGCTTCTTATTAATGTTGATTCCATTATCAACATTGATGTGTGTGAAAGAGAGTTTAGAATTATGTACATAAAGTTTGTTGTAGATGAAAACTGAATCTGTAAGATATGGTATTAGGAGATATGGTATTACGAGATACCAAAACCATGAGCAAAATTTGAAACTTGTGAAAAGTTATTTAGGAAAGAAAAGACATGAAAAAGTAGAGTCATACTATAAAGTATGCAAATGCATTCTGTTTCATAGAATGAATGTAGTTTGTGATTTCTGGAAATTATACTGTTCAGAAGAATATGCTGAAGTTGTGATTAGAAATGTTCATGAGAGAGTTTTGGACACTGTGGACCCTTAAAATGGATGGGAGAGTCATGTAGTATTAGCAGGGTTAATTGTTTTGACTTTACTGTGAAACTTTGAAGATTAATATGATATTACTTGTTTATTATGATACCTTAATTAATGTTCAATGAATAACAGAGGGTAATGATTTTAAATTTTATTTGTAGTACTTAGAAACATTGAAAATAAAAGAGTTTAAATTTCAAAGATTGTAGAAAGTGTCTTGTAGCATCAGCCACTTTCATTAATTCATAATGAAGGTTGTAAATAATAATATATATTATAGAAGGAGATTTCCCTGGTGGGATAAACAAATATAAAAAATAGAAAATGGATGACTTACCCAAAGGACAGGCTGGTCGACAGACACAAATTCACACACAAAACACATATAAGCTTTCGCAACCGTTGGTTGCTTCTTCAGGAAAAGAGGAAGAAAGGAGAGGAGAAAGGGAAGGATATGGGTTTTAAGGAAGTGGAAAAGGAGTCGTTCCAATCCCAGGAGTGGAAGGGGAAAAAAAGGAAGGTAAACAAATACACACACACTCACACATATCCAAATGCAAACACACCTAGACAGACATTTGTCACTGTGGTGAGGATGGATACAGCATGGCCTAGATGGGAATAATGAGATGCAGCTTAGGAATGGAGTGGAGAGACAGGTGAGGGGAGATAAATAAATAAAAGAAAATGAAAATAATAAAATAAAATAAACAAAAAAATATATAAAAATTATAAAAAATAAAAGTATATAAATAATAACACTTGCATGCCGCATGCACACATATAAAACATGCACTCGCACACACACACTCATGCACCACTCAAAATGGGAGAGGTTTAAGATAGAGGTAGGAACTGTAAGGTGTGGAAAAAAAGGGAAGTTATCATAGGTTGAGGCCTGGATGATTTCGGGATCAAAGAATGTACTGTAGGGATAATTCCCATCTGTGCAGTTGAGAAAAGCTAGTGGAGGATGGGAGGATTCAGATGGTCTTGGTTGTGAAGCAGCCATCAAAATCAAGCATGTGCTCTGCTGAATGCTGTGACACAGGTTGGTCCACCTTGTTTTTGGCCACAATTTGGTGGTGGCCGTTCATCCTAAAGGGCAGCTGGTTAGTGGTCATGCCAATAGAGAAAGCTGCACAGTGATTGCGGCACAGTTGGTAAATTATATGGCTGCTTTTACCAGTGGCCCAGCCTCGAACAGGTTAGGATAAGCCTGTGACAGGACTGGATAGGAACTAACTGCTGGGTGGGTGGATTGGACAGGTCTTGCAGTGGAGTCTTCCACAATGATATGATCTCTGTGGCAGCGGGCTGGGTTTCAGGGTGGCATAGAGATGGACTAGGATGTTATGGAGGTTGGGAAGGTGACAGAACACCACTTTAGGAAGCTCAGGAAGGATCTTGGGCAGAAAGTCTGTCATTTCTGGGCACAAGAAAAGAAAATCGAAACCTTGGCAAATGATGCGATTTAGTTGTTCGAGCCCAGGGAAGTACTGGGTGACAAGGGGAGACACTCTTTTGTGAATGATCACTGGTGTTAGAGGGAGGATTTGGGATGTGTGAGGTTATGGCATGGGAGATCCGTTTGTGGACTACGTCTGTGGGATAGTTTCTGTCTGTGAAGGCCTTTGTGTGAAACCCTCAGCATATGCTGCACTGATGGGAGTTATCCCTACAGTACATTCTCCGATCCTGAAATCATCCAGGCTTCAACCTATGACAACTTCCCTTTTTTCCACACATTACAGTTCCTACCTCTATCCTAAACCACACCTATTTTGAGTGGTGCATGAGTGTGTGTGTGTGTGTGTGTGAGAGAGAGAGAGAGAGAGAGAGAGAGAGAGAGAGAGAGAGAGAGAGAGAGAGAGAGAGAGAGAGAGAGAAAGAGTGTATATGTGTGTCTGTGTATGTGCGGCGTGCACACGTTTTATTTATTTATTTTCATTTTTTATATATTTATTTTGTTTATTTTATTTTAGTATTTTTATTTCCATTTTATCTTACTTATTTGCCTCCCCACTCCATACCTAAGCTGCATCTCATTATTCCCATCTAGACTATGCTGTACCCATCCTCACCACCATGACACAACCTTCCTATCCCCTCTCCCCTCCTCTCCCCAATTTACACACCGTACAGTGTGACTCGAAGTGCAGCAGCCAGAGATGACAGTTGTATGACTGTGTTGTGTTCCTTTGTGATTGCGTGAATGTTCTATTTTCTGAAGAATGCCGTGGCCAATAGCTGAAAGTGTTGTATGTGTGTGTCTTGTATGTGCCTGTCACAGATCATTGCTACGTCTTTGTGATGAGTTGTAAACTGTCCTTATTACTATATTATAAATTCAGTGTAAATACGTTTAGAATGTTCTGGAAAGCAAGACGTAATTTAACACATCATTTTACTCACTAACCATCAAAGTTCCACAAAATTACTCAGTCTGATCCCTACATAAACTTTATTAATCTGTATACTCACAGTACATTTTAAACAGATCATTACAGATAGTTGTCATCTCACTAATTAGCACACTAAAGATTAAGCAGTCTGTCCACATGTTTGTATTGAGTGATACAATACTCTGACTCTAAGGAGATAAATGTGATATCATTTCTGGTATTGACTATTTCATAATGATGAGGGAGCTAGTATCACTACACCCCTCCTCCCCAATCAGCTCGCTGTAAAATTCATTTGACAACTGATGGATGCACAAAGAAAATTTCCACTTATTTTGAATAGCTTCGAACCTACAGCTGGATTGGCTGCTAGGTACCTCATAACAGTTCTGTCTGGGCTTGGTTCATGACAGTCCACATTCACAGCATCATCAGATCCTGAAAATTCCAAGTAGCAGTCAGTGGGTGCCAGTTCCAGTCCGTGCAAACTCAGAAGACAGTCTCAGGGACCAGCTAAGCCCTATGATCCAGCCATACTGTATTTGCATACAAACATCCTGCTTCAATTTTATTATTATAGCTAGACTTGGTAGGCAAATATGTACACTAACCAAAGTATTAAATATCTATTTTTTTTCTTACTGAGTTTGCATAAAATATTGAATTAAAATAACTTGACAAATATATTTGATACTTGCAAAACACTTAAATTGACTTTAACAAGTAAATTAACTAACAAACTCTATAACTTTTTGGATGGATGATCAAATTTGAAGAATTAATTAATTCATCATACTATGTACTAAATAAAATGACTTTTGAAAAACCTCTCAGGTAAAATATTGTGTTACAAAGCTTATATCACATATATGACACGTTTTTCCTTACTGTTCCAAAATAAAAATATACAAAATCAAACACTCTCATACTAATGAAGAAGAATAGGTTGATAGATGAAAGATAACTTGTATAGATTACAGAATGAGCAAGAGATGTGCAATCAGGAACCAAAAGTAGAAGTATGACACCATATTGCCCATTGCTGGATACCCAGTGTTTGCTATGCACTTAGCACACAAAGGACATGTACCTTCCTGTGGTTCACAAGTGGACATACAAATTCATCATAAGCACTAAGTTCAAAGTAAAAAAATATCCTTAAAATAATGTAAAAAAAATTACTGTTTGTACAATTTAAGTTCAGTTATGTTTCTCAGACCGAATGGTCTTCCAGATCTAGGGTACTCCAGTTGATCTGCATTTGGATGAGGAATCCCTACTATTTTGAAAATGTCAAAAAATTTCTTCAGCTCATTGCTGATAGGCTTAGATTTCTCTTGAGAAAGGATGAGGACCATGGCGCCAATGTTGAATTTTGTCGTCTTCAGATTCTTGTCATGTATCTTTTTCCAAACATCTGACTGCTCTTTCATAGTCTGCCAAACAATGTCTTCTCTCTCCTGTTTACTCAGTTCTTTACAAGGTGGGAAGTCTACTAATTCACTGCTGAGATTCAGTGATGATTTGCTGTACATGATTTCATATGGACAAAATTTTGTGGAGCAATGCTGCAGACTGTTCAAAATTTCTACAAACTCAGATACATATTCTATCCAGGATGTGTGGTCCTTGTTACAGTAGGTCATAAATAACCTTCCAATTTCCCTCATGTACCTTTCTTCTGGTTTACTGGATGCCTGATAGGTCGAAATTAGAATGGGCTTAATATTTTCATCTTCTATAAATGATTTCTAATGCTTGGATGTAAACTCAGTTCCATTGTCGGAGAGAATACCTTTTGGTTTGCCAACAGTTTGAAAGTAGTCATTCCTAAACTTGTTTATAATGTTCTTGCTGGTGACTTTCTTGACTGGGTATAACCTTACAAATTTTGAGAACAGATCCAAAAAAAAAAAAAAAAAAAAAAGGCCATGACTGTATCCTCCTCTAGCTTTTGGAAGGAGCCCATAGAAATCTACAGTGACTATTCTAGCTATTCCTGTAGCAATATGCTATGCATGAATCCTCTGTAAGTTTGATTCGACACTTTAACCCACTATATCTTGAATCTTCTGTATGCATTTTCGAGTCCCACAATGTCCAAAACTTTCATACACATATTTAATCAATATATCTACACAGTCTTCAGGCCAAAATAGCTTCCACTTATCACTGTCTACACTCATTCTTCTAAACAACATTCCCTTATAGGTCTTAAAATATGTCCCTCTTTGTCTTTACTTCTCTTACAAAGTAAGCTCATTACCAGTCTTCAGTTTGAATCGTGGGTTTGGTATCTATGCATCTTATCACAAAATTTTCTGACCTCTGACTATTCCTTCACTCCTTTTAAGCACATAACTCTAAATTCTTTTTTACAGGGTCCACTGAAATCTTCACATTCGCCTCCCACTGGCAGACTAGATTGTCGTTGCCCTGTATATATTTTACTGAATAACCAAACTGCTGCAGAAATAGTGCCCACCTGGTAATGCGGCTGTGATGCAGCTTGCACTCTTGGATATAAGTCAAAGCCTTGTGATCTGTATAGACAATAGTTTTGTGGCCTAGAAGATAGTTCTTAATAATAATAATAATATGGTTTTCTGTTCCACAGGACCTAATTGAGGAGTGAGACTCCATGGTCATGGAACAAGTCAATACATGAAGTTTAACACAGGAATGGTAATAGAAAATTTTTAAGTAGTCTTATGCACACAACAATCTTAAGACAAAGTGAAAAGAATCAATAAAGAAAAAAAATGAATTTGCTTAATTGTTTAACTTTACTAGGAGTTAAATTTTGAAAATGCCCAAAATGTAGCCAAAAGTTCCTTTTTGGTGATGGTATAGGACTTCTCATGTTTCTGCAATGTTCTATTGAAAAATGCTATGGTTCTCTGTTCTAGATGGTATCCAATCAACTTTACTTGGAATAAGTGAGCACCTAAACCATAGTCACTACTATCAGTGGTAAGAGAAACTGGCAATGACATACAAAATCGTTTCTTAATCTCTTCAAAGATTTCCACACATTCTTTTTACCAATTCCAAATGGTTTTCTTCTTCAATAGATTGTTTAGACATGGAGCATTGAGGGCTTGAGTACTCAAAAATTTTTGATAATAATTCCAAATTCCAAAAATGATTTAAGCTGCTTCTTGGTTTATGGAACAGAAAATTTTGCTATTGCTTCTAATTTTCCTTCATCTGGCACAATACCCTCTTCTGTGATTATAGTCCTAAAAAGTTCAGATGTTCTACAGCAAATTTACATTTTTCCAGCTTTAATGACATACCACCTGCATTTAATCTCTTGCATACCTCTTTTAATAAGCTGATGTGTTCTTCCCAAGTTTTCCCACTGATCAGAATGTCATTTACATAAACTCTTAATTTTGCCAACAAATCTTTTCCAAAAACTGAATCCAATTCTCTGATAAACTCCACTAAAGACACATTGAGACCAAAAGAAACAACTCAATTTTGGTAACTAATCCCACTGTATCAAAAGGCTGTGTACTTTCTGGATTCCTTAGCCAGAGGTACCTGATGAAAACCAGAAGTCAAATCCAGACTAGACTTTTATTTGATGTGCTCAAACTTGTGTAACAACTCATCTATACTTCCTGGATGGTCCGTTTCTCTTTCTAGAAATTTGTTTAAATGTCTCAATTCTAATACAATTCTCACATACCCAATCTTCTTAGAAATAACCACAATGGTACTGTTGTGCTGACTGCTGCTTCTTTCTATGATGTTCCAGTTTTCCATCTTCTCCAACTCCCTTTCCACTGCCTTTCTCTTTGCAATAGGGACCCTGTATGGTTTAATGTAGAATGGTTCATGTGGCTTAACCCTCAGGGTACAGTGATAATTTTTGACTCTTCCCTGTCAATCATTGAATACATCATAGTAGTTAAATAGTACTCTTCTTAGCTCCTCCTTCTGGTCTTGATTTAACTTATCTGCTTCCTGCAACTTGGTGTATACCATGTCCTTATAGTCCATATCTTCTACACACTCCTCCTCTGGATAAACAATTTCTCTACACTGATCAATCAGGTCCAGTTCAACACTCTGCGAACTTAGATTACTACTACTTTTCCTGATCATCAGGGTACAAAATAATGCACCAGTCTTCGGATCTTCAAACATAATCTTCTTTCCTCCCCAATAGTCATTAGTATCTATTACATTTTCTTTCGCTAAATCACATAAGCCAAAAACATCATGATCTTCATCTAATTTGCAGTCATCTACAGCTTTGTCTTCACATGTGTTGTACACATTGGCAACTGTTTCTTCATATAAGGCTACCTCTTCCTTATCTTCATGAGGGTCATCTTCTTTACAAGCTTTTTTGCAGATAAAATCTCACTGTTCCTTGTTAAACCTGAGCCCATTAATCCTGTGTTTTGCTATGTTTCTCTGTTGATGTCATCCGGTCCCTGAACTATTTCCAAAACCTTCCCTGTTGTCATTAGCTTGATTTCTAGCCAGGTATCTCACCCCAACCTGACAGGCTCTCATAGGGGTGACATTCAGTTTTCCTGACCATTCCTGTTTGGCCTGTAATTGCTTTGATTCCTGTAATTTCTCCAAGTTCTATTCCTGTTGTCTGAGTCCAGTTTTATGGCAACAAATGCAGAAAAATGCTTAACATTCATCTTTCACAGTGTATGCTGCCATGTGTGGAGTAAGAAATGAGTTACAGCAGTGAATAAATAAAGGTGTATGTACTTAGGCACAGATGCATTTATGGCTGTGAGTTTAAAAGTGGACTTGGTCCATTTTGGTTGTGTACCCCTTTGGTTGTAATTCCTGGACTTTCAAGTTGATATTCAATTTAAATTTAGCTTTACATGTATGCCTAAATGACAGAACAAATGCAATGCTCAGTGGCTGCAACACAGCTGAGGTTCAATTTTACTCACATGCCTCACACTATTGTTTTTCTGAAATGCAGATAATTGTGACTGACTAAAATTTCCCATTAGTCCTGTTAACAAAATTAAAAAATTGAATTGAAGAAAGAGACAAAGGATTTAAATACAAAATTTTATTTTGATTTCCTTAACAAAAAAATCCCACCATACACTCATGGAAAGCCTGAGCTATGTGCAGTGTGTTGCAAAGCTGTTTTCACTGCACACCAGCAACACTGCCCCACCCCCCCTCACCATTGCAATCATCACTCACAAAATAATTTTATTGTAGTAGGCCTATAGCAGACCTGTTAAACAAAAATACTAGAAAATACAGCTATATATGTCTCAGATAAACTGCCTTTGCTGCATCTTCCTGAAGTGAGAGTTGAAAAGTGTCGTGAACAATTTTGACTGCAAGTGATATGTAAAGTTATTGAAAATTAAATAAGTATCCCAGTTGTGAACATAATTAATACAGTATATGCTATTATGTATGTCATACATGCCCTGTGTTGTGGACTAAATTTTATAATTTAAATATTCAAAAATTGGAATGGTAATGTAGGCTTAGCTTGACTGGACTGAAGAATTAATGCAGCACTAAATAAGTACAGTACCAAACTAAGCAATAAGTCCAAGAAAATGGACAACAATCAAAATATTCAATACTTTTTTTTGTGTGCAAGTCATGTCATGTCAAATAAAATTCTCAAGCTCTCAATGGTAAACTCCATCATCATCATCATCATCATCAGGAGTAAAATCACTGACTACCATGGTGCTTATATATCTACAAAAATGTTTAAAATTAAAAACAGTCTAGATTGCAGAATTATTGTTTTTATTTCATGACCAGTTTCAGTCAATGTAGACTATCTTCAGATGACTGGCACCATGACGGCAGGAGGTGGCGGTGGAAACGGCAGGTCACATTATTCAGATAAAGTTCACAAATAGTGCATATTAGTAAATTTTAATGATATTTCTTAAACATTCTACATTATTATACATTGCCAGAATGTTCTAGATTAATCATGCATTGTTTATAAAGTTGTTAATTAGAAGCAGCAGTCCTTTCTGCTTAATTACATGTAAGTATTAGTCTGTTTCGTGTATTTTATCTTTACACCTCTCCTATTATTTTAGTAAAAGATATTGATATTATTAATCAAATTTCTCATTAAACGTGACAATCTTTAGTACTTAATTGTTACTCAGTTAACTATAAAGATCACTTCATAAATATTGTGAACTGATACACATCACACAACTTTTCAACTCCTTCTTGTTTAAACCATCTAGTAATGTTTCTACAGCACTGGTACTGAGTTGTTTGCTGTATGATAAAGGATGAGTATCATTATGATACACAATACATCAAACAAAGAGCACTTAAGAATTTAGGTGTGACCAAACCTAGCCTAAAAAGGTCATAAAATACAGCTTCAAAAACTGAAAATTTTAGTCAAATATCTTCTTACTGGGATTCTGTTATTAAAGAAGCAGCTGAAATTAGATTAAATAGTAGCAATTTCAACAGAGACCAGGGGTACACAATCAGCATTGTGTCGGACTAGGCTTTGGACATTGAGCAGAAGCAGAGGTTTATCACTTGTAGGAAGATGCGAGCACAAGTATCAAATGTGGCACTAGCTGAGTGTGTCACATGATTTCTCACAGTACTGTGACGTGATAGAACTGTGTGTTCTAACATCTCCATTCACACTCTTTGGCCCTCCAGAATGTTCCAGACATAGCCATTGCAGCTGTTTAAACAGGACACTGAGCAAGTCCTAGCAGTCAGTGATTTTACCCCTGATGAAAAAGACAGAGTTTGCCATCAAATATGCAAGAATTTTATTTAGTGTGTTGCAACTTATACCAAGAAGATTTTAATGAAGAATGTCTCCATGAAAGACTCAAAGGACATTCAAAACCTTACCAGTACTTAATATTGTAAGACAGGTAAAGATTGTCCTACAGTGTCACATTCCTTCATACATATGCAATATGTTTGTGGATGTAGAGCAACTGTAATGTATGAAGGAGAGCCCAGACGGTATTCAGGAAGTGACAAAGAAGGAGATGTATGTTCTGATTGTGTAAAATGAGATGAACTGATGGCCCTGCACAAATACAGACACAGCCAGTGACTTACATTGCAGCAGTAAGGGGTGGGGTGGAATTAGAACAAATACAAATGGAGGAGGAAAGAGAAGGGACAGCAATAAAAACAGAGCAATACCAATGGACATGTAAGCCCAACTGGCTGCCACCATAGGGTTCATTGTGAAGGGGACCCTACCCATTCAAAGGATAGAAGTGGATGTGCCACACAAACTGACACAGCATGGACAAATAATGCAGTGGTGAGATGAAAGCACAAGATCAAGAATCTTCATGAAAACAGGCAGTAGAACAGATAAAGTGACATATTTCCCACCGGACAAAAACATGCAGTAATTAACAACAGCAGATGCCATTAGAGAGACAGCGCAGTGCACAGTGTAAATAGCTTTCGAGAAGGGAAATAAACCAACCACTATAGAATAAAAATCTATAGAAGTGATAGAAAGAGGCATATACACCTTGTCTCTCAAACAGGATTGTCTGAAGCACAAGCATACAGAATAGCATTATCTGTTGAGTTACATATTGTTTTGCTGCAAAAAGTGATGAATGTTGACCTACATAGCATTGTTGCTACACAACATTCATTCATCTGGGGAATGCATGTGATCTCAAGTTAGCAGTCCTGAGAAAGGAAGGTGTAATATAGAAATACATGGAATATCTAACAGCAGCAAGATATATCACACACATCACCAGGACACACATTATAAAAACTATAGTATTTATTAGGAGTCAATGAGCAGAATTTTTCAAAGATGAAATGGCTCCATTGTTTGTCAGATACTATGATCACATTATATATGGAGGTGACTAAAATTGCATCCTGTCACCAAAAGCCCAGATATCAAATTATAACTGTTTATAATATCTAGCAAGAATAATAAGAAATCTGCATCTGATAGATACCTAGGAGCATGTAAATCTTCATTGGCCAGGATTCAAACGTGTTACCTGCCACTCAGATAACTGAATTGGTCATAATTATGTAACAGCATCCTTAAGTCATAGAATTGTGCACCAGGGGTATGGCTGACCATATATTTTTGACAATGCACAGTTAATCTCCTGAACCACAGGACCCATCAACAGAGAGGATATTGAAAGTTGAACATTTTGTACTCGCATGAAATGTAATATTAACAACTGTTTGAGACAACATGGACAGTTTGCAAATAAGAAGTCCTCAATTTGCTTCAACACTAGAAGGGTGCCTCAGATGTTTAAATTCATTGATCAGAAAAGTTTTCATGTAATACTTCCTACCTCAAGTAACACACATGCTGCGAACTGACAAAACAATTCCAAAAGAATTCAATGTGACCATTGTCATACCTCTTCCCACAATGCCAATAGGGAAAGCTACATTACGTTACCGCCCATTAACCCTGTTAAACACCAATTACAAAATAATTGCTAGGGTAACAGCAAGAAAGTTGTGGCAGCGATAGCCATAATTGGCTTTGTACAAATAATTTTATCTTTACGATTGTCTTTGGGCGAGCCGTCTCTCAGCCACCATCACAATGCTAAGCAGTCTGTGTAAATGCTTGTGCACTATTGGTGAATAAAGTGTTGTTGTGCAGACAAGTGTGTTTTCTCGAGCTCACACCCTATGAAGAACCCACATTTGTCTGACTCCTTCTTCCCCCTCCCCTTCCTCTCATTCAAGGTCTCTCCACACCCTTCTACCTCTCCCTACTGAGGTTTCTGCATTCAACCTCTTCCTGAGGCTCCTGTCCTAGAATTCGAGGTTTCTATCCCTCCCCAACACTCTTCCGACATTACAAATTTTTTGCACCAAGGCTCGATCGTCATTTTGTGTACAGGTGTCAGTGCTCGCTCCCCCCTCCCCAGCAATGTAGGTATGAGTTATTGAAATGTTTCTCCCCTCCTGTTTCTTTTAATTTGGATGCTACATGAGACTTTCTGCTTCCCTCAGGAGTGGTTAGAGTGATACTCAGTGGAGTTGTCTATCACTCTGACTCCACACACACAACCATTGCTAGCTGTCACACCCCACCCCCTGCCGTCACCTCAACACAAGTACTGTGTACCTGTACTGCAGGGGGGGGGGGCTGTGTGGGGGCAATGGTCATAATTGACTTTGTACAAATAAATTTATTTTTATGATTGTCTTTGGGCAAGCCGCCTTTCGGTCACCATCACAATTCTGAGCAGTCTGTGTCTATGCTTGTGCACTATTGGTGAATAAAGTGTTGTTGTGCAGACACGTGTGTTTTCTGGGGCTCACAACCCATGAAAAACCCACAAAGTTAAGACCAGTGACATCCATGAGTCAAATGAGTGTTGGTACAGACCGCAGCATTCATGATACTCATTGTGATTATTGAGACATAATAGGAATAGTAGCAGATTATTGCATCCCATGTGGAATGATTGCACTTGGTATTTACAAAGCATTGGACAGAGTTAATCATGAGTATTTTTAACAGGCCATGAAGGCAATGAACTTCCCACATCGATTGATAACAATACTTGAGCATCTTCTGTGACATTCACAGTATGCCGCACAGATAAATGGATGACCAGTCAGGCCAATAACAATTGGAAACTTGGAAACATAAGAATGCCTGATGTCAGTGACACTATTTACCATGGCAATCAAGACACTGTTAAGTAATGCACTGACAGCTGCAATGAGTCATGATGAGAGCTCAGAAATTGGTATGTTGAGCTTATCAGATGATGCAGCAGACCTAATAAAACAAAAAATAATAATAAGCATTGTAGAGCTGTACAAGAAAGCAGTAGGAGGGAAATTCACTCAATACATTAAGTACACAGTTGCAGTACATTATAAAAACATTGCTTAATAAAGTGCATGCAAGTATATGTCAACACTCACTGAGATCCATGGACAAAATACAAAGAGCAGCATTAGTGAACATTTATCTCACATCCAAGATCAGTTAAATGCATAAGTGCTCCAATAGCAGATATATTATTAGTAGTATTTGAACACTTTGCCAATCATGGAGATAATTTTAAAGTCAAATATTCAACTTTGACACGATAATGTCTGGAGGATGAAACCTTATTGATGTACATACAAAGATATTGTCACTGTGTATAAGCCTTACATACAAGAGACAAAAAAACTCACCAAATAATATAGCCATCTGAGTATTGAATAAAACAAAGCCAGCTAATATGGAACATCCACTCAGTATTCACCACAGAGAAATTATTGGTTGAATACAGCTATGTTAGCATGGGAAAACATGACAGAAATAGTCACAGTCTGAGCAGTGCACAAAATTATGATCAAGAAGCATGCAAATATGATATAGAAGGTAAATAATGGAGATATGACTGGGTTCTCATATGAAAAAGTGTTGAACACTCACACACACACACACACACACACACACACACACAAACACACATCTGCGAACAATAGCAGGGTATCTAAGAGTATTACATGGTCAGTTAGAAAATTCTCTTGAATTCAAGACTGCATGTGATATACCTAACTAACTATGCCCCCTGTGTATCATGCAGAGTGCAAGTTACAGTTGAACAGCAATTTGTATGTGGGATAGTATATGGCAGATGGAGGTGGGGTTAGAAATCTCTTAGCATTTCTCCAACACATCTATCACCCTTAATTATTTTTCCCCAGAAGAGATTCTTTACCCTGATACAAAGATAAAGGCCATAATTTGGCTAAATGGCCAAGCAATATATTACATCCTCACAAATATAAAACAAAGTATAGGGGAATTTTATACATAACTGAAAACACAGCACAGTCAACTACAACAAATATCATATTTCAGGACATATTATGCAAATTTTCTCATGAAATCAATTATGGGTGCTGCAGCAAATGGTAAGATTTTGCAGAAAATAAGAAAATGAAGAGTGGAGAGATGGAAAACAGAAAAATACTGAAGTAAAGGGCCAATCAAGAAGATGAAATTCATAGCTATCCATCATTGGGAAATAATCAGAATGATAAATGGTGATTGATTGATTGTGTGAATATATAAATTAATGAATCCTTAGCTTCTATCAACATACCTGTGCTTTTTCGCCTGGTAAGTTAAACCATCTCTATTTTTATATGTATTTCTCCTACCAGGAATGATTAAATAAAGTAAAGAAGGTTTGACTTACCACGCAAAAAGTCACTGATCTGTTGACACACACATAAATAAAAACATACACATACACACACTCACAAAATGAGCTTTTGCAACCATAGGCTGTTTCTTCAGAAAAAGATCAGGGAAGGAGAGGGAAAAGGAAAGGATGTAGATTTCAAGGGAATAGGTGATGAGTCACTTGAATTCCAGTAGAGGAAAGACTTACCTTGGGACCTTGGGGGAAATTGCATATGTCTATCTTGTTGTGTGTGCGTGTATATGTGTGTGTGGGCGTGTTTGTTTACCTAGACTTTTTCCCCCAAGGTAAGTCTTTCCTCTCTCAGGATTGGAATGACTTGTGACCCCTTCCCTTAAAAGCTGCATCCTTACCTTTTCCCTCTCTTTCTCTGCTCTTTTTCTGAAGAAGCAACTTAGGGTTGTGAAAGCTCTGTTTTTGTGTGTGCATATGTTTTTATTTACGTGTGCGTCAATGAACCTGTGCCTTTTTGCCTGGTAAGTCAAACTTTCTTCACCAGGCGAAGGAGCACAGGTGTGACAGCATCACAAATAAATAATGAACACACACACACACACACACACACACACACAAGCTTTCGCAACCAAGTTGCTTCTTCAGGCAGTAGCGAAGGAGAGGGAAAAGGAAATGATGAGGGTTTTAAGGAAGGGGGTAAGGAGCCATTCCAATCCTGGGAGAGGAAAGACTTACCTTGGGGGAAGAAAGGAAGGTGAACAAATACACACACACACATACATTTACACAGACACAAACACACCTAGGCAGACATACTATAGAAACCAAAGAAGTTAAGAAGTTAGACAGAGATGCCACTAGAGGCAGAGGCTCTGTCCAGAGAACCGAGGCAAAGATGTTAAGATGTTAAAGATGGCGGGCGGAAATTCAAATTTAGCGGAGGTTGAGACCAGGTGGGCAACGGGAAGAGAGAATATGCTGAAGGGCTAGTTCCCATCTCCGGAGTTCTATAGTTTCTATAGTATGTCTGCCGAGGTGTGTTTGCATCTGTGTGAAGGTATGGGTGTGTGTGTATTTGTTCACCTTCCTTTTCTTCCCCCAAGGTAAGTCTTTCCTCTCCCAGGATTGGAATGGCTCCTTTCCCCCTTCCTTAAAACCCTCATCATTTCCTTTTCCCTCTCCTTCCCTTCTGCCTGAAGAAGCAACTGGGTTGCGAAAGCTTGCGTTTGTGTGTGTGTGTGTTCATTATTTGTTTGTGATGCTGTCACACCTGTGCTCCTTCGCCTGGTGAGTAATCTTTGTCTAAAATAAAGATTTTTGACTTACCTAAAGTACAGGCTCGTTGACAGAAAGATAAAACACACACAAAACACACAAACATTCGAGCTTTCGCCACCACTGGCAGCTTCTTCGGGAAAAAGAGGAAGGAAGGAGAGAAGAAAGGAAAGGATACGGGTTTTAAGGAAGTGGAAAAGGAGCCATTCCAATCCCAAGAGTGGAAGGACTTACCTTAGGGGACAAAAAGGAAGGTAAACAAATACACACACACTCACACATATCCACATGCAACCACACCTAGGCAGACATTTATATATTTGTGTGTGTGTGTGTGTGTGTGTGTTTTTTTAAATTTTTATTTGTGGTTTTTATGTCTGTCAATGAGCCTGTACTTTGGGTATGTTAAACAGTCTAAATTTTATATATATATTTTTTTAATAAAAAGTAAAGAAAGCAACATGACCTTCGATTCCATGGTTAGGGCAGCAGAGGTGCATGACCTAGGGACCACTATATGTAGGTGGACTAGGGCCATGCTCAGTGGAAGAAAGGTAGAGGCTACCATGATGAATGAAAAAATGGTAATCAACACCACTAGGGGTTGCCCACAAGGAGGAGTTCTTTCCCCTTTATTGTGGAATCTAGTGGTGAATGATCTCATTGGAGAATTAAACTCTAGGCAGTACTTTTGCCAAGGATACACAGATGATCTTGTCATAGTAATGCTTGGTAAATTTGCTGACACAGTGAATAATATGGCACAAGGTGCTTTGAACATTGTGCAAGACTGGTGCAGAAAACAGGATCTGGGGGTTAGTCCTAAGAAGACTGTTGTTGTACCATTCACAAGGAAACATATCCAACACTCAAGTTGGAATCTAAAGCTTTTCAATGAAGCGCTACCTGTGAAGGGGACAGTGAAATATCTAGGGGTTACCGTAGATGAGAAACTGACATGGACCCCTCACTTTAGGAATATTTGCTCCAAGGCAAAAGGTACTTTAGTAAGTACCAGGAGAGCTTGTGGCAAAAATTGGGGCCTGAGCCCCAAGGGTATGCACTGGATATACATCACAGTGATTAGACCCAGGATCACCTATGGGGCGGTCGTGTGGTGGAAGAAGGTAGAACAGCAGGTTGCTGCTAAGGAGCTTGGTAAGGTGCAGAGACTAGCCTGCTTAGCCATAACAGGCGGAATTAGCAGCACACCAACTGCTGGGATGGAAACCATGCTGGATATGCCCCCATTACACCTTTGGTGCCTACAGACTCAAACAGACTCAACAGAACCCCAGAAGTGCCCCTCTTGTCACCGGATACTTTCCGGGACTGGAGCGGACTCTGAATGTGGCTCTCCAGCAAGGATACGGCTTCCTTAAATCCTGCCCCGAAATGAGATCCATCCTTAATGACATCCTCCCCACTCCTCCGAAAGTGTCTTTCCGCCGCCCACCTAACCTCCGTAACCTCCTAGTCCATCCCTATGAAATCCCCAAACCACCTTCCCTACCTTCTGGCTCCTACCCTTGTAACCATCCCCGTTGTAAAACCTGCCCTATGTACCCTTCCACCACCACTTACTCCAGTCCCGTAACCCGGAGGGTGTACACAATCAAGGGCAGAGCCACTTGTGACAGCACCCATGTGATTTACCAACTGACATGCCTGCACTGTGAAGTGTTCTATGTGGGAATGACCAGCAACAAACTGTCCATTCGCATGAATGGTCAGAGGCAGACAGTGTTTGTTGGTAATGAGGATCACCCTGTGGCTAAACACGCCTTGGGGCACGACCAGCACATCTTGGCACAGTGTTACACCGTCCGGGTTATCTGGATACTTCCCACCGACACCAATCCTTCAGAACTCCGGAGATGGGAACTAGCCCTTCAGCATATTCTCTCTTCCCATTGCCCACCTGGTTTCAACCTCCGCTAAATTCGAATTCCCACCCACCTAGGTGTGTTTGTGTCTGTGTAAATGTATGTGTGTGTGTGTGTATTTGTTCACCTTCCTTTCTTCCCCCAAGGTAAGTCTTTCCTCTCCCGGGATTATAATGACTCCTTCTTAAAACCCTCAGCATTTCCTTTTCCCTCTCCTTCCCTTCTGCCTGACGAAGCAGCTAGGCTGCGAAAGCTAGCGTTTGTGTGTGTGTGTCTGTGTGTTTAATTGTTGCTATCACTGCCTGTGCTCCTTCGTCTGGTAAGTGGATTTCACCTATTTAAGGAGACTTTCCTGGAGGGAAAAATATGTATAAAATAAAGATTTTTGACTTACCTAAACTACAGGCTCGTTGACAGAAACATAAAACACACACAAAACACACAAACATTCGAGCTTTTGCCACCACTGGCAGCTTCTTCAGGAAAAAGAGGAAGGAAGGAGAGGAGAAAGGGAAATATAGGGGTTTTAAGGAAGTGGAAAAGGAGCCATTCCAATCCCAGGAGTCCCCTAAGGTAAGTCCTTCCACTCCTGGGTTTGAAATGGCTCCTTTTCCACTTCCTTAAAACCCGTATCTTTCCCTTTCTCCTCTCCTTCCTTCCTCTTTTTCCCGAAGAAGCTGCCAGTGGTGGCGAAAGCTCGAATGTTTGTGTGTTTTGTGTGTGTTTTATGTTTCTGTCAACGAGCCTGTACTTTAGGTAAGTCAAAAATCTTTATGAGGAAAAATTCCTAACAGGAAAAATATACGTAAAAAATAGATGTAGTCCACTTACCAGGCGAAGGAGCACAGGCAATGATAGCAACAATGAAACACACAGACACACACACAGACACACACACACACACACACACACACACACACACACACACACACACACACAAAGCTAGCTTTTGCAGCCTAGCTGCTTCGTCGGGCAGAAGGGAAGGAGAGGGAAAAGGAAATGATTAGGGTTTTAAGGGAGGGGTAAGGAGTCATTCCAATCCCGATACAGGAAAGACTTACCTTGGGGGGGAAAAAGGAGGGTAAACAAATACACACACACCCACACATTTACACAGACGCAAGTACACTTAGGCAGAGGAAAAATATATGTAAAAAGTAGATGAAGTTTACTTACCAGGCGAAGGAGCACAGGTAGTGACAGCAACATAATTTTTTTTTACACACATAAACGCAAGCTTTTGCAACAATTTGTTGCTTCCTCAGGCAAAGAGCAGGGAAGGAGAGGGAAAAGGAAAGGATGTGGGTATAAAGGAGCAGGTGAGGAGTCATTGGGAGAGGATTACCTTTGGGGAAAAAGGATAGGTAAACAAACACACACCCACACACATATACATGTGCACAAACACAAAGGCAAAATACCTTTCCATATATCTGCCTTTGTGTGTGTGTGTGTGTGTGTGTGTGTGTGTGTGTGTGTGTGTTTAGGTTGCGAAAGCTCAGTTTTGTGTGTGTAGGCCTATGTATGTGTATGTTTCAATTTTTATTTGTGTATATATGTATATAAGTCCAAGATCAAAAATGTAAGTTGTATGAGTGTGATTCTCTATTTTACCTGCCTATCTGTGGCTCGGTGATCACCATTATGGTGAGTTGTTATCTAGTCTCTATTATTAAAAAAGCAAACAGTGACATTAAAATTAATGCCAGTGGGTACAGAAAAATAGAGAGTTGGATGTTACGAAGATTCCACACCCTTGGAAAATTCCTTTTGATTATGTTACATAATTTCAGCCATTGTCATTAGAAAAGAAAGAAGAAAACAAATGCAGTGAAGATTGTTGAAGAAGTCATTATAGCTAAGCCACAAATGATAAACAAAATATAAGAAGAAAAATGTAAATAATAAATTAAAAATTACAAATATGGCACAGTAGCTAACAAAAGTAGGTGAGTCAGGTGAGGAAATCAAATGGATGGGCTGCAAGGGGAGATGGGACTGCCCCTTCCGCCCTCCACAGTTGGAGTCCCCCTCCACCACACAGATTCAATCCACAGTCAGTCATAGAATTTTTATCTTTTACTTGACACTCAAGTTGCACCTTAGTTCAGAATCCATAATCATACTTAAGCCCCTATTACTGGTTGAGTACATCAGAGGTTGGATGAAGGCAACAGCTTACTATCTCCAGCAGGACCATGCCAAGTAAAGTACTATGGTATTCAAATCAATCTTACGATTGATGACTGCTTTACCTTTTAATGTTAGCTTTATACCCTCTATTCAGTTGGTCTTCCAGTCCTTTGTGATCTCTGACAGAATAACATTATCAGCACATAACAAGATTTTTATTCCCTCCGCTGAACATTAATTCATTTATGCAAATTCTTCATTGATTTCCTTTGCAGCTTGCTCAAAGTACAGATTGCAAAACATTGAGGAAAGGTTACAACTCTATCTTACTTCCCTCCCAACCACTGCTTCCCTTTAATACCCTCTTACTCTTACAATGGCTGTCTGGCTGCTATATAAGTTGTATATAACTTTTCATTCCATATATTTTATTCCTGCTATCTTCAGAATTTGAAAGAGAATATTCCAAGTCAATACAGTCAAAATCTAAAAATGTAAGTTTGCCTTTTCTCAACCTGTCTTCTAAGATAAGTCATAAGTATTGTCTAGTGTGTTCCTACTTTTTTTCTAAATCCAAACTGATCTTTCCTGAGGTCAGATTCTACCACAATTTCCAGTCTTTATAAATAATTTCTGTTAGTATTTTCCAAACCCGACTCACTGAACTTATAATTCTGTAATTTCCATACTTGTCTGCATTTGCTTTCTTTGCATTTGGAATTACTATATTCTTCTTGAGGTATCACAGTATTTCCACTGTCTCATGCATTTACACACAAGGTGAAACAGATTCTTCATGACTGGTTCTCCTGCCAATATTAGCAATTCAGTAGAATATAATATATTCTAGTGGGCTGATTTTATTTGAGTTTAACAGGGAAGCCAAAACAGTTTTGGTCCAACCTGCCACTGCCCACACCGAACCTGAGTTTATTGTGCTGTATCACTCCTCGTGTATCTAGTAAAACCAACCAGTGCCATTCCAAAGTGCTAGGAGTCCCTTTACCAGTTATTTATTAGACACAATTTCTTTGGGTCTGGTTGTTCCAAATGTTCTGTGCTTCTTGCTCTTCAATGTAATGCATTTGAAGATTAGGTGTGATGCAGTTTCCTCACCATCATCACAGATCCTACATTTAGGGTCCTCTTCAGTTATGCTCATTGTATGTAGTGTTTTTGAAGTTCCTATGGCCTGTCATCAGGCCAACCATGAGTTTAATCTCTTTCCTTGTAGCATACCTGGTCATAGACAGTTGTTTCTTGATGTTCTCATAGACCGTTGCTCTCAGTAGCGGCTGGCTGAAATTTCATCGGGCAAAACTAATCCACTACAAATAATGTAGGCAGCACACAGAATTGCAATTCTTTGACACTTTTAATGATTCATAAGTGCCCAGTTGTCCCCATTTATTACCAGTTTACAAATCTAATTAATTACAACCATTAGAACCAGGTACGTACATTCCACACATCAATAATACGAATTCACACAGCTCATATGTGGAATATAAAAGTTCAAGGTGTACAGTGTGGTAAAAAATATGGATTAATCACAGTAGATACACTTTCTACATGAGTAACACTGATGAACTTTTAACATGCTGTTCAAATTAGATTTCCTACTGGCATAGATTGTGCCTCAGATTACTCTAAATAGGTTCTTCAACAATTACTTAGTAATAAATGGTAATTATAGAAAAACTTTCCTAACATTACTTGTGAAACACCGTAATACCTGCTTTAATATTATGAGACAAGAATTTACTTACTTTTAACAGAAATACTAATTAGTATACTATCTGAAATATAATAATACACCTTTGGCATTAACTTATTAATATTTTCTAATTAAAAAAACTTCTCCAACTTAAAATAATAGAAAATGACTTCAGCTAGTTATGTTATAAAAAAAGAATAATAAAAGTTTTGGAAAAGAAAACGATAATAGAGTAATTACATTCATATCGGGAGGTTCCATAATGCAAGCAGATTTGAATAAATCCCAACATGCTTCTTTACATTCTGTTCAAACTCAGGATTACAGAGCTCCTTTTAAAACATGGCTTTGGGATCATCATCTTACCATGTTTATGTTTACAGATCTTGGTCCAATATTCTACGTGCTGTCTTCCTAGGGGGCCTTGTTTCAACTTAAATCTTCCAGTGCTCTATAAAACTCCTCTTACAGTATCATATCTCTGATCTCATCTTCATTTACTTTGTCTTTCATTTCTACAATACTGCTATCAAGTTCTTCCTTGTACATCACTGCCATATATTCAGCTCTCCTTGTTTGCTTATTACTGGTTTTACATATGTGCTGTCGATATTCATATGGCTGCTTTTCTTCTCTTCTGACACTGATTTTCATTTCCTGTAGGTGCTTGCTGATTTGCACTACTTCTCAGTTTTTAGACATCTGATAATCTTTTACCAGCTTAATTTGCTGCATTTTTATATTGTCTCCCTCCAACAATTTCTACTAGGCCTCTTCTTTCTACCTGTTTGATCCTGTAAGGCCTTAATTATTCCATCTCTTAGAGCTAACCATTTTTCTTTTGCTGTATTACTTTCTCCTGTTTCATTTAATCATTGACTAATACTCCCTCTGTAACTCTCAACAACCTAAGTTTCCTTCAATTTATCCATTCCAGTTCCTTAGGTACATTTATAACTTTTTGCAGTTTTTTCAATTTTAATCTCTATTTCATAACTAATAATTTATGGTCAGTGTCTATCTATATCTGCCCCTGACTAGTTCTAAAATTTCTGTGTTACCATTATAAACTTGAAGTGAGCATGTGTGTGGCCATTGATTGCAATGCTATAAGCAGTACTGACTGAAACTGACAACAAGTCTTCATGATAAAATTACATTTATTCATTACACTGTGTAATTGACATAAGACATGTAACAGTAAAAGTTGGTAAAGAAATCTTTATGTGTGATTGGTTGGATCAACCATTGTTCATGAAGGGTGCACACTCCACAGTGATCTGGCACATGTCATGTTACTTTAACATGGAAAAAGTAACAGTCATGTGTCTGGCAATAGAAAAATGTCTTCCTGAGCCACAGAGCACGAAGTGTTTCACATTGCCAATTAACACAAGGGATACCTGGAAAGTGTAAAAGAAATACTTCTGTACCTACAAGTTGGTTATTTGTGTTAAGCTCTATTCCTGTGGACTGTGCGAAACAGGAAATGAAATGCTATCAACTTTCTCACATGTGGGATGCATGTTGCACTGTTGCCAAAATTTGGTGTAATGGTAAACTTACAATAATTCGAGGAACTACTAGCTACTGTATATGGTGACTGTGACTGCAGGACTGCCACAAGCATTTTTCTGCTGTCTCATGGTCTCTTCCATGACTTTTAAACCAAGAGTTTGTGATTATTAGATTGTGCTCTGTACAAAATTCTACTAGGTGACCTCCTCTTTCATTTCTTTTCTTCAGCCCGTATTCCTTTTCCAACACTAAATTTCTGATTCCTATCACAAACAAGTTTTTCTCTTCTTAATCTGTCTGAATAACTTGTTTTACTTTATCATACATTACTTGCACTACTGTGGTGGGTGTTGACTGGCTGTTTCTCTTCCCATGATAATGTGTTCCCTACTTTCTTATTAATTATTAGACCTACTACTGCATTAGCCCAAAGTGAATTTTTTTATAGCACTGCACCCACTTGCCCAGAGAACCTGTTCAACCTGCCAACTTCAGTAATTCCCACTATATCTAATTTCAGTACTCATATCTACTTTTAAAATTTTCTAACTTACCTACTTAATTAAGGATAGAATATTTCATGTTCCGATCTACAGAGTACTATCAAATGGGGTGATTTCGGACAGTTTTGAGATTATTTTCATTATAACTTTCCTAGGTTTTGTCAGATTTCATTGTTTTTTATGTAAGTGATGGGGTATATGTATAAACGATAAAATATCCTAGAAACAGAATGTCCATGTGCCTCTACTTTTGCCTGAGGCAGACAAATATTAAAGTGTCCAAATAAAGGACCGGGGTGATTTTGGCCATCATTAAAATAAGGGATAAGGACTTAGGAGTTTTATTTATTAAAGGCTTTTCTATATGATAATTTGCCACTCTGAATATCTCAAACTGCTTTCTTTAAAATTTCCGGGTCACAATTACTCTGATCTTTAACACATTTCTTACTTTTATACATTCTCGTCATTGTTCGAGTACAAAACTACTCACAGTGCCACAGCCTACTGATCTCATTGGCAACTGATGCTACAGTACTTTTCTACCAGTCACAACAGAAAGTTTCCACTCCATAACACAGTGGGAACTTTCGACAATGAGACTGTTCGACTGATAATTGCATAGATAAACAATCAATCCAAACGCAGGGGCATGGGACACAGGAATTACAGAATTTTGCATAAAAAAGCAGCGTACAGAAGTGGAAATTAGTGCTAATTCGTTGCTGTGCAGTGGGAAAGAGAAGATAAACCATATCGTCCGAAATCACACTGGTGTCCGAAATCATCCCATTTGATGGTACCTGTTTTGATTTTCTGATGGTAACATCCTCTTGAGTAGTCCCTGGCTAAGGATCCAAGTGGGGGTCTATTTTACATCTGGAATATTTTACTCCAGTGGACACCATCATTAAACATCCATACTGTAGAGAAAAATAACCTTGGGAAATGTAACAGTTGTAGTTTTCCCTTGCTTTCAGCCATTCAAGAGACTATTTGGGAAGCTACATTATTTGATGTTACAAGGTCATATCAGTGAGCCATCCAGACTGTTACTACTGCAACTACTGAAAAGCCTACTGCCCCTCTTTAGGAACAACACATTTCTCTTCACAGAAATCCCTTGACTGTGATTGCACCAATGGTCTGGCAATCTGTAACATTGCGGCATGTAACCCACCTCACAACAACATTGTTTCTTCATGGAATTGACACATATCAGTAACTATTTTTTCTTTCTTTTCTCTCTCTCTCTCTCTCTCTCTCTTTTTTTTTTTTTTAAATTTTCACATAATATGGAAGACTAGTTTTATAGATCACTATTGACCAACTTTTACCGGGCTCAGGATATTTACGGCTGTGAATCTGTATATATGAGTGCACTGTTTTTAAGGACCAAGCAGTGTGGTGCAGGACTTGCATTCAGGAGGATGGCCATTCACACACATCTCCAGCCATTCAGATTTAAATTCTTCATGATTTCCCTAAATTGTTCCAGACAAATACGAGAATAGTTTGTTGGAATGGGTGTGGCCAAATTCCTTTCCCATCTTTAACAAAAAGTCTGAGTATACATCACACTGTCAACTGGATGTTTAACCCTAATTTTTCTTTGTTTTCAGGAACAGATTTAAAGAATTTGTTATCAGGGAAATTACTCACAAACATGACACCAGAAATAAGGTATTCGTTGACAACACAATCCAAAGTTAGAACTGTCAAGATCATTCCTAAAGTGAATGCCTTCATAATGTTTCATAAGTTTCCTATTGATTCAGTTTCCTTGTCATATTCAGGGGAAAAAATAAAATAGAATTATATGACTGAATAACAAAAGAACACATTACAATATGCTTTTGACAGGATGTTAATATTTAAAAATATTGCTGTATGCAAGATATTTAATTTGTACTGTGAATTGCTATTACCGAAAAAGCCCATTCTATTTTATGTGGTTGCGGCAGTGCTAGCCACCAATGCAAATGTCATATCTGTCTGACTATCTTTGGTTCTTGCTCTTCTTGTATCATCTGCCATGTATAATTATTCTGTGGTTGTTTGCTGTATTGACAATATTGAATAAAGCATGTGTACTGTAAAGTGTGTGGTCATTGGGCTCCACTGCCCCTGGTAACCTCCACAGTGGTGACCCCGTACTAAAACAGTTGTACGTGTTTGGTGCAGTGTTGTCCTGCGGTTCTTGGTGTGTTCTTTTGACTGTACTCCCTCGCTCTCGGTACACCAATGTTCCTGTGCCCAAGGTCATCATGTGGACACCCGTGCAACCGTCTCCTGGACTCGCACTTCCTCATTAACCTGTCGCTTCCAGCACTTTCATGAGTGTAAGCAGTTTGCATGACGCCAAGCTGCTGCACTTGTCCAGGCATTCGCCACAGAACATCTTCACATCACCACAGTTCAACAATGCCGTGTTTCACCATTTCTGGCTTTTTCACTCTACAGATGCTTTTCAGTGCTCCTTTTTATGTCACACCACTGTTCTAATGCTCTCGGCTCTTCTGTGCTTTGGACAATGCCAGCTGCAATGTGTACTTTGTTCAAAATTCAAATGTGCAACTGCCTGCCACCACAACAGGTACTCCAGTGTATCGCTCATCTGGTCATGTGCCCAGCCACCAATGGCCAGGTGGGCTACGAACTTTTGCCTCTTTGAGTGCTGTGCATCAAAGTGTACCTTATGAACTTCACCAGCATAGTTACTGTGCCCATTTTTATGCTGAACATTATGCTAACTTTTCGAGTGCACCTCTTCACGCAAACTCATCTCCAGCAGCTCGTCTCCCTTCTCTGTACTGGCTCAGCTGCCTCATTTAGTGCATCCTGTGCACATTCCATGTAACAAACCATCCTACAATACCCACTGTTTCATCCACTGTGCCAATTATGCAAACATGTGTGCTACACAGCATGTGCTACTGTGTGCCATGCCTCCGGCTGTGCCTTCAATGACATGAAGTGGTCTCCTTCCATAGCTGAACTTTACTGGACTTTTGCCCATTGCTCAGGTGCCACCTGACACCTCTGCCGTGCCGTGTAATGCTTCCTCGCCTTTCCCGAACAATGATGCCACAGTACCTCTGCCACTTCCCGGCTCGCCTCCTCTGCCGGCAGGCTGCCTGCCAAAGCTGCCTCGATTTTCATTTAATGCTCTGATCACCTGATTCACTCTCATTGAGTGTATATTTGAGCATTACAATTTGGACAACTCCACTTGCTACCTCTGTTTAATCACTTTGGTGCACGACCATATGGATCTGATTTGTGACCTGGATTACCTCCCCCCTCCCCCCCCAGTCGGGACCACTATGGCAGTGCTAAATAGACAATCCTGGATTGTGTTTCCGATACATAATTCAAGAGGAGGACCTTGGTGACAAACATCTATTGACAATATGGCGACACCTTCAGCTCTTGGTTAATGAGCAGATTATGCCTGATACTGTGCTCATGGCAATCTGGATGAGTAAAGTCCCTCTGGCTGTGCAAACAGCATTAATGTACAGTGTGCGTATATGTGTATATTCACTGCGAACCATGTGCATGAAGCTTAGCAGCAAGAATGTCATCTTCTGCAATCCGCCATGCCAGGCCTCACACCATGCCTACCTACCTGCACACAGTGCCATTCCCACTTTCTGGAGGAGATAATGGATCAGCTTGGCATTCCACACTGCATCATCACTGCAACACTGCAGCCATTGTCAGCACTTGAGGGCATCAGCTCTAGTGAAGAGGACACCCTCCCCCCTTCGCCCCCATGCTTCCCGCAGGAACAACAACCCACTACCAACAATGCTATTTCCACGCTCATTTTGGCAGTGCTGCAAGGAAGTGTAGGTCCTCTTGCAGCTACCCAAATGAGATAGACAGGATGTTCTATGTTACTGACCTGAACTCTGGCATAAACTTCCTCACTGACACTGGTGCTGATGTCTCGCTTCTGCCTCTTAGACTGACTCCGAACCCTGTGTGACTGACCAAAAGGCTTCTTCAAGCTGTCAATGCTTCGTAACTCCGCTGCTGGGCTCCACAACTTTCAAAGTCAAGCTCTCATCTTTGTGTGTGTTCAAGTGGGATTTTCTAGTGGCCAGTATTCCTAAGCCTTTTCTTGGAATTGACTTTTTTTCATATCGCAAACTGTTTCCTGATATTGTTCGACGTGCAGTGTTTCACTCCCCCTCACAAACTTTTACTGAGTGTGCTCTGTTGAGCTGTTCTAATCTTAGTTTAATTCGTTAGTATCTACATACTGTCACCAAACTTGGAAGTATCATTGATTAGTTATCTGCGGAACAAATGCAAGTCGAACAATTATGCTGTGAACGCTTTAGTGTAATTTATGATTGCTTGGAAACTGCAGCCAATCTTCAAAGTGCCATTGATAGTTTAATTTGGATCACACACAAGTGGAACAGTTACAATATGAACAGGTCAATCTGTCTTGGCTGTTGGCTGAAAGTCAATGTGCACTCGACTCTGCAAGACAAGTCCTCAAGCAGCTGTCAGCCCCACACCATGCAAATCACAGGTTAGTCACAGTGTTGCTTTGTCTCATGTTCCCAGTGTACCACCTCCTACTTGAGCTTTTGCCTTCTCCAAGTATTACTCCTGCTCCTCTCCACTCATATGTGGAGGTCTGCAAAGACAATAGCTAACTCTCGCTTCATTCGTGTGCTCCACAAACTGTTGTGCTCTCAAACTCTGCACAAAACAGATGGTTGTGAATTCGTTTGAGTGCTCCGCGAGTGACTTTCCTGAACCAACCCACTGTGTTCACTGTCCCTGTTTCAACAAAATCTAGTGAAGTGTCTCAGCATGTGCCTGTTAGTATCCCTGCTTCTCACAAATCCTCTGTCAAACATTCATGTGCACACCGCCCTACAGATCTAATTTCACCAACTGGCTTGCTGTGATGTTGGCAATGTTGTCTCCCCTCCAGCTTGTGTCGCCTCGCCGGCCACCCACTCAGCTGTGGACACATAGCCTTCTGGCCCCAGCGCTCCGTCTCCTGTTTCTCTGATTCTGACACTAGCCGCTGCCATCTTCTTGGCACCACGTGCACCCGTCTGAGTGCCACCTGTGGCCAGCGCATGCACCAAGCACTCGCGGCTCAACTGTTCTGCTGCTTCCTCATCAACTCCGGCCACTGTCACCATTGCTGTGTCGGTGCTACGTGTGCCCCCAGTGGTCACCTCGTCACCTAAGGCTCCTGCTCTGTCAGCTACCACTCTGCCAGTGCTGCTGTTCTCCTTGATAGCCTACGTAGCAACTACTTCGACTCGGCTGGCTACACGCACCATGCACGCTGACCAGGGCTACTGCTGCCACCTCCTCACTGCTACCAACTTCTGTCACACCTGCACAGTCACCTCTGCCAGTGCCATGTCTGTCAGCTGTTACTCTGTGTGACCTGCTGTCGCACCCGCCACATCCTGCACTCCTTGTGCCACACCCTCACCTGCCTCACAAGCAGCTGTCATAATGAACAGCATGGTTCTGCTCCTCACTGACAATGTCCCTGTGTTTTCTAAACCGCACCCTCTGTGTCCCGAAAAATTAGCTGCAGTTGACACGCAATTATCTGAACTACTGTCAACCAGTGTGATCAAGTGATCTTCTAGCAGTTGGGCCTCACCCATTCACTTATTATAGAAACATGACGGCACCTGACACATGTGGGGCGACTATCACAAGCTCAATGCTAAGACCATTATGTACTGCTTTCCGATTTTGAACATCACCAATTTTTCCAAATTACTTGCCAGATCTAAGTTTTTCTTGTTTGTAAATTGTAAGCATGCTTACCATCAAATTCCCATGGCCCCTGAGGACATTGAAAAAATGGCCATTACCACTCTGCTCGGCCTTTTCCAGTACCGCTTCATGCCTTTCGGGCTTAAAAACACAACACAGACCTGGCAACGGTTTATCAGTGAGGTTTTACAGGACTTAAAATTATGCTTCGTGTACTTAAGCAACATTCTAACTTTCAGCTGCTTGGTCAAGGAAAACAAAAGACATTTGCAAATCAATTATATATTTTTGATGACATTACAGCATTCAAGGAATGAAATAAATCGCAATTTGTTATCAGTTATGGCTCCATTGTACTAGATTTAAATGGAATACCAAAGTGCGGCGAATGAAAATTTGTGCCCGGCTGGGATTCGAACCCGGGATCTCCTGCTTACTAGGCGATGCATTAATCACTGTGCCATTGAGCACACAGTGACCACCCCGACTGCAGAGGACTCTTCCCTGCACGTCTCCCGCCACACCCAAATTTCCATTCGCCATGCTGTCTCTTTCTTATTACCACAGCCTATTTTTTCTGTAATGCTTGCAGCCACAATACTATATTTCGATGATGTTACAGCATTCAATGAATGAAATAAATCGCAATTTGCCAAAACTGATTGCAAATTGTGATGTATTTCATTTGCAAATCATTCTTGACACGCTGGCTGAGGCATGAATCAAATTGAATGATGACAAATGTCAACTGCATCTCCCCTCGGTACAGTTCCTTGGGTATACAGTCTTGTGTGAGGGCGTCACCCCTCCCCCCACCCCCCATCCCATTAACAAGGTTAACACGATGCAAAAAATCATGTATCCCTCCACTTACAGAGAGCTTCGTAGGTTCCTAGGCACCATTAAGTATAACAGGCGGCACCTGCCCAACACGGCTGAGCTTCAGGCCCTCCTTACAGACACGTTGGTTGGCACGTACACATTGTGTGACCATGCGGTGCCCTAGAGAGACCAAATCATTTAATGACTCAAGGAATTACTTGCTCGAGTAATCACGGTTGTTCATCCACATCCCGACGAAGAAGTTTTTCTCACTAATGACATGAGTGACACTGCTATCGGTGTGGTTCTCAGCCAATCTCATGACAGTTTAATCTCCCTTGCAGCTTTTTTTCCAAAAAATTAAACAATGCACAATGCAAGTACTTGGCCTATGACAGCAAACGTCTTTGCCATCTACGAGGCAATTAAATATTTCCGGGCAGAACTTGAAGGTTGTGCCTTTCATGTTCTTACTGAGCACCAGTGCAGGATTTACGTATAATCTAAGCAAGCTATAGCTTAGGGCTGCCACTTCCTTGGGAGCCCCAGAAAATTGTCTGAGTGAGCAATTATGATATATATAATTGTCGTTTACATCTACATGGGATACTCTGTAAATCACATTTAAGTGCCTAGAAGAGGGTTCTCGAACAGCGCACAGGAAGAAAGAATGCCTGAATCTCTCCGTTCGAAATCTGATTTCTCGTATTTTGTTCTGATGATCATTTCTACCTATGTAAGTGGGAGTCAACAATATACTTTTGCATTTGGAGGAGAATGTTGGCGATTGGAGTTTTGTAAGTAGACCATGCCACTGTGATAAATGCCATTGTTGTAATGATTCCCATCCCAGATCCTGTATCATTTCCATGATGCTGTCTCCCCTGTATCGTGACAATAAAAAACGAGCTGCCCTTCTTTGGACTCTTTCAAAGTCCTCTGTCAAACCCACCTGATAATGATACCACACAGGGGAGCAGAAATACTCAGAAAAAGGATGGATGAGTGTATTGTATGTAATTTCTTTAGTACTTCTGTTGCATCATTTAAGTGTTCTGCCAATAACACGCAGTTTCTGGTTCTCCTTTTCCACAACATTATCTGTGTCTTCTTTCCAGTTTAAGACTGAAGTAATAGTAATTCCTAGGTATTTAGTGGAGTTTACTGCATCCAATTTTGATTGATTCATCTTGTAAACAAAGTTTAACGGATTTCTTTTCATACTCATGTGAATGACTTCAGATTGCTCATTACTTAGAGTCAATTGCCAATTATTACACCATCTTATTCAAATAGTTCTGTAGTTGGTTTTGATCTTCAGATGATTTTAGTAGACAGGTAAATGATGGCATCATCTGCAAACAACCTAAGAGAGCTGCTTAGATTTTCTCCCAAATCGTTTATGTAAATAAGGAACAGCAGAGGACTAATAACACTAGAAACACTATCCTTTGCAATGCCAGGTATCACCTCTTTTAGTCGATGCCTTACCATTAATTACTACAAACTGTGTAATCTCTGACAGAAAATCCCCTATCCAGTCACAAATCTGGGGTGAAATTGCATAACCACGCAATTTGGTAAAAAGCCGTTTATTATTTATGGTGTCACAAGCCTTCTGGGAATCAAGAAATATGGAATCAATCTGTGAACCCTTGTCGATAGCACTCATCACTTCGCGTGAGTAAAGGGCTAGTTGTGTTTCACATGCACGATATTTTCTAAATCCACGTTGATCTTGGGTCAATAGACCTTTCTGTTCAAGATAATCCATAATATTTAAATACAGGATATGTTCCAAAACCCTGCTGCAAATTGACGTCAGTGAAATAGGGCTGTAGTTTAGTGGGTTACTCCTACTGTCTTTCTTGTATATAAGTGCGACCTGTGCAACTTTCCAGTCTTTTGGTACAGATCCTTTTTTGAGTGAGCAGTTTTATACGGCTGTTACGTAAGGAGCAATCACTTCAGCATAATCAAATAGAAATCTGATGAGTATAGAGTTCAGAAAAGAAGATTTGTTCTTGTTAAATGATTTAAGTTGCTTCACTACTCTGAAGATATCTACTTCAACGTTACTCATTCAGGCCTTTGTAATTCGAAATCTGGAATATTGGTTTCATCATCTTTGGTCAATGAGTTTCATATTTAAAATAATGTGAAAATTAGGAGGATATTGTCATTTTTATCTTTACATTGGTAGTGAATAGTAGGTGAATATGGAAAAGGACTGAAAGAGGAAGTCGCCTAGTACAATTTTGCAAAAAAGCAGTTATAGAAGAAGGCGTATCAATTATGATAATGAGGATGCTTTAGAGAAGCTTGAGCCAAGAGACAAGTTCAGAATCAAAACATTTATACCTATGATGGAGGCATTAGACTCAAGTCTGTCACAGAAGGCCTCATTATACAATAATGTTGCAAAAAAGTTTTCATTCTAAACAGAATTATAAGCTACAGAAGAAGAGATTTGTGAAGGAGTGACTGCTTAATGCCAAACATATTCTGCAGATATGCACATGAATTTTGTAGGACAAGTCAAGCATTTTCACCAATATGTTAGACATAGTCAAGCCTATGTTTAAGCCCTAAAACAGCACCTATGGTTCAGCAGAACACGATAGTCTGACACATCAGGATCTGTATAGGATTTGATGATCATGTCAAAACAGCAATCCTTAATGTAGCAGCAGTTTTCATAGTGTTTCTTATTATGATGGTAACAAATTGCTCTGAAGGAAGATCTTTTCCTCAACTGGAAAGTATAAAAATAAATTGAGAACAACAATGACTCAATACAAATTATGTTCTCTCAGTCTCATGTGCATAGAAAGGGACAAATTATGCAGTTTATCATTTGATGATGTCATCTTTGACTTTGCTCCGGCAAAGGCAAGAAAGAAAATATTTTAGTGTTAATATAATTTTGGTTTCCTTAAAACATGTTTCAGGAGATTAGATTACAAGCCTTTGTAAATTGTGCCTTTTGAAAGAATCTTTGTTTCTTTTTAGCAAAGTTTTCTTTTTTCCCCCTTTTTTTTGTTATGTTTGATATGAATAAAAATGATTGTAATTGTATACCAATTAAATCCTTTAGGTATAATAAAATCATATTTGGCACTAACATATAATATCTGGATATCTAAAGGGCTCCATAACTTAGCTTAGGGCCTTTTCAAGTATAAATCCGGCCTTGCTGATCACAAACCACTGGCTGCTGCCATCAAAAATCCCCAGCTGACCTGTTCCCTAGATGCTTCTGCTGCCTCAACTACATCTCACAATTCACAATGGACATGTGTTACATCAAGGATGCAGATAACGTGGCGGCGGATTTCCTCTCTCAGATCAATTTTGTCTCTACCGTCATCGATATCTCCAACCTTTCTGCCCTGCAACCCACCGACAGTGATCTCCTTGCTCTCATCTCCAACCCTTCCTCTTTCCTACAGCCCATCTGCACTACCTTTCTGGGTGTCACCAGAAAGGTATGGTGCAATGACTCAACAGGCAAACTGTGTCCCTTTATTACCCACTCTCTTCAATGTCCTATCTTACAAAAGTTGCATGAGCTCTCATGCTCGTGGGTGTCAAAGCCTGGTCATGCCTGGTATGTGAGCATTTCATTTGGTATGACATGAGGTGGGGTTGTCAGGCTTGGGCCCCCTCTTGTGTCACATGTTAGTGGAACAAGGTCTTTTTTCACATGTCCCCATCGCTTGGTTCTTCCCTTCTCCATCCGACAGATTCCAGCATGTCCACTTGGATCCTATTGGTCCCCTTCCACTGGTTGATGGTCACCAGTACATCCTTTCCACAATCAACCACACCACAAGGTGGATGGTGGCGACACCTCTGCTCAACATCACTGCTGAGTCTGTCACTCGTGCTTTCATTTCCACCTGGATTGCTCACTTTGCTTGCCCATCATCACAACTGCCAAGGGACGCCAATACGAGAGTGACCTTTTCACTAATATTTGTCACTATTGTGGCATCTGCTGGATCCACACAACCGCCTACCACCTGCAGAGCTATGGGCTTGTGGACTGGTGGCACCAGATCCTAAAAATGGCCCTTCAGTGCCACAGGTCACTTTGGCTTGATGCCCTTCTCCTGGTCCTCCTTGGCCTGCATTCGACCTACAAGTAGGATCTCTGCGGCACCATTGCGGAATTCATATACAGGCAACAACTTACCTTACCAGGTGAGCATGTTGCCCTGTTCCCGCCCCCCCCCCCCTTGCTCGAAGATCTCCCTTCCCTGGTAAACCGAGTCCACCTCATCTGTACTGTGTTCTCCCCTCCCCCTCCTGCCAGCTACTCTCCTCCACCTATAAGGGTACCTTTGGACCTGCAGACTTGCGAGTTCATGTTATTGCATGATGACACTGTCCACTTGCCCTTACAGCCCCCTTACACTGGTCCTTAACTTGTCCTTTGTGCAGCAAATACCTACACCCTTCTTCTTAGAGGCAAACCTTATGCCATTAATCACCTAAAACCTGCGCAGCTCGATCCCGTTTCCTCTCTCAAGGTCGAGGCCCCCTCCTCTTTCTTCTCCTCATTTGAAGTAGTTTATGGGCCAATTGAGGACACTATTGTATAAAAGAAGTTTTTATATCCAGCAAAAAATGATGTAGAATTATTGAATTAATGTGATGAAGGAGTAATTATATGAAAACTGTGTATATTGAACTATGTACGTTGAACAAACGCTTGTTCTTTAAGGACTTGCAAAGTGTATCTAAGAAGTTGTTACATCTGACAATGCTAAGGCCAATGCAAAAATAATTCTTACTATTGATCTATTCATGTGTGTGCATTTAAGAGAAACAGTTATTAACTTACACTGCATTTGTAGCTGAAACTGACATTATTGTTTAATGACTCATTTTGTGAGAAGAATAAACTTACTAACCATTGTTATTAGCATGTCTTGGAAAATGCTATTCAGTGACAAGTTATGTAAATCAAGTTGTAAAAAATGTTCAGAAACTTTGTGAAACTGGTTTTGTAATTAGTGAAGATTGTATTGACTTAGTATTGATAGTAGATTTACAGGAAAAATACTCTCTGATGAATAAGACTCATCAAGAATAAGAAATTCCTGTTACAATAAATGCAATTAAAAGTAAACTTCTTGATATGGAAGAAAATTTTAGAAGTGGTAGTTCTTTTAAAATGAAAAATTGGCAAAATAAACAAAAGTATTTTCATTGAAGTGGAACATATTTGTCTGTGGATGTTTGCTGTCAATTGTACTCCACATAATAATAATTCCATAATGATACTTTCACTCATCAGTGAAGTGTGTACTTCTGTGAAGTTTGGAAAGTAGAATGCAAGGTACTTGCTGAAGTAAAGCTGTGAGGATGGACTGTGAAGCGTACTGGGATAACTGAGATGGTAGAGCACTTGCACACAATAAGAAAAGGTCCCAGGTTTGAATCCTGGTTCTGGCACACACTCTCAGTCAGCTAGGATTGAAACTGATAAGAAACAAGAAGGTCTTGATATCAGCCACAGAGGCCACCCTCCCCTCTTTCCTGGTCCCAAAGACTGCGGAGCATGGGAAGGTTGTTGGATACCAACCTCAACAATGGAGGAGAAGTGTTTGGTTGATGATGACAGGGACTGCAGGTTCCAACCATCTGTATAGAGAGTGTAGGTGTTGAGCACAGCAAAATTTGTCAGCTAGGTGGGAGGATTGAGTTGATGCCCCTCCTGTGAATGAGGTATTGCTCACAAGAGGCCCTAGGCTTGTGCATGTGGTAACAGAGAAATGGAGACTGAGGAAGCATTCTGGAGAAAAAGCTGTCATGATGCCATATTCATCCATGCTGTGAGGTATCATAAAGCTGCAAAAAAGCACAATACTGAGAACACGGTCATCTGAACTCACAGAGGGATGCAGGGAGAGCAAAATGTGTATGCTGTCATGTGAGTAGGCAGAGATGTCTTCCTCCTTGAAAGTGAAAACATTATCAGTAGACATTGCCGTGTTAGGAATGGTATGCTGCAGTTATCGTCATCGAAGTACTGAAGCTGAGATAAGTCTCCATTGTTCAGTGGGGCATGAATGGCATCCACACAAAGAGGCAATCCATGACCAAATCATCCAATCCACAAATGTACAAAACATCAGTGGTATATTGGCTAGTTGTGTCCATGTGGAAGAATTGGCATGAGAGAACATAATTGTTTGGGCTTTGGATAGCATCAACTAACAGCTTATGGTCTATACTGATCAGAAACAGGCGTCCTTCAACATCATCACAAAAGTAACAGAAACCCTTGTAAAGAGCTACGAGCTCTCGATCGAAGGTGGACCATTTACATAGTCAAGAAGGAGTTTCTTCAAAAAGAACTGAAACAATGCTGGGAATTTGTATCTGACGGGAGGCGTGCATGGGTAGTCCTTGCAGGTGCGGTGATCACTGTGTCCCCAGTGGTGGAGGGGTCAGCGCAACTGCCTAGAAAGCAGGAGACCCGGGTTCGAATCCCGGCTGGGTACACATTTTCAGCTTTGCTCAATCGCAGTTGATGTCATATATTCTATGAATATTAAATAATAACAGCTGCAGGATCAGAAGTGACGTCTATTCTTTCGGAACAGACGCCACATGTGTATATAGAACTGAAAGAGTTGACTGGTGTCACCAATATGAACAGAAGTATCACTTGCATTCACTGTGACAGACATGTGAGCATTAGCCAAGGGGAGGACTAGCATAACAGCATTGCAAAGTGACATCGTAAGTGCTTCAGATTCTTGTACTATACCTTGAAACAGTTGAATTTTGTATTTGCTGGAAGTGTTCTTTCCAGCTAAAGCATCAATGAATGGTGTCTGAATGGATGCAGCATAAGATAAGTAGTGTTCCTGAGGCTCTCTAAGGTAAAAACAAACTGCCCGGTCCACATCACACAGACCCCATTACCTGTGTAATCACTTCTTAACTGTAGAGGATGCCTGACTTATTCAACAGAACCTGGAACTTATGGCCAGCCCCCTCATCATACTGAAGTACCGCAGACCTCTGTCAATGTGAGAATATGATACCACCACCTGATTCCACAGAACAGTGTGTGATGTGATGTGTATTAGGGACTCTTTGGTCCACATAGACATGGTGAAGTAGAACAGGACAGATTATGACTAAAGGACAATGTGTAGAATGACAAACTGAGTGATAGATTGCATATTAATTATTTGGGATAATTACTGACTGACAGTGAACTTGTGAATAAGTGGACAAATTTCGTTTAATAAATGCTAAACCAGTGCTAGAGTTATTAAACAGTGAAATAATGTCTGATGTAAATGTTACACTAGGCTGAATGATTAGAAAAGACCTTGGCTGATAATTAGCAAAATAAAGAACATCTTTCTTGAATGTTTGACATGTTTCCATGTTAAATAATTGTAAATAGGAAAGTGAATAGAGCAGATATCAGTAGAATATGATGAGACATTTACAATGAAATTTATTAGGCAATTCATTAATTATTTAAATGTATATAAGTGAATAAATCAGTTAATATGAAAACACAAACAGTATGAGACTTTATGTAATAATGTACATAAATTCCTGTAGATTATTTCATATGGACATTTTGTTCTCATTCATCCTTGTAAATGGACTTCATACAAATGTTATAAATAACTTCTGTAATTAATTATTAAAGGAATGTTATTCTTATTGCCAATTCATGCCACTTTTTGTGTTTCTCAATCATATAGCAAAGATACAATTGATTCTGTTGTATATAATACCTGCTGCAGCCAGAGGTAATAGTTGTATGACTGTGTTGTGTGCCTGTGTGATCGGGTGAGTATTCCATTTTCTGAAGAAGGCCATGGCCGATAGCTGAAAGTGTTGTATGTGTGTGTCTTTTGTATGTGTCTGTCGCAGCTCGTCACCACGTCTTTGCACTGAGTTGTAAACTGTCCTTATTACTATATTATTAGCCCTATTATAAACTCCATCACCCTAGAGTGAAAGTTGGGATTTCTACAGCTATAAGTCACAGAACTATCTGAGCCTCTGATTCAGACTGCCACTCGGCTTTGTACCGAAGGACTGCAGTCACTACTGTCCACTCTGCTGAAGATGGTGATCTCTGCCTTTATCTTGCAAGCAAGACTGGCAGTTTTTATCACTTCAGATAGTCTCCCAAAACTCAGAGAATCTCTTGTAATCCAAAGCTACACAAATTGTTGGTACCGACATGCGCCACCCCCTGGAACTGGCTGCACCCTATACTCTTCATGGCTTTCGGAAGGAAGGACCCATTCCACATAAGGAATCACTCCACCTGTTATGCACACAGACTATACACTGGATTCCTTCCCCTCCCTAGCAGTCTCATCCATAAGGGGCCCCATTACCCTCCTAACATTGGAGCTCCAAACTACAAGCAATCCCACTCTTTATGATTGCTCAGATCTTGCAGAATGAGAGATGAGGTCAGTACATGCAACGCTATCTGCAACACTGTCTGTGCCTCGAACATCTTGGTAAGATGAACTAGGAAGGCCTCTCATTTGGTGACCCAGGTAGCCTTTTTCTGCCTTATATGCACTGAGTTGACCTTCCATATGATCACAAGTGGGTTATCTGCCTCATTGTGAGCAGTAACATGTCTGGCCACAGCTGTGGGTCAATTGGTGGACACATAAGACATGCTGGAAGTCTGTTGATTCCCTAAAATTGGCCCACAACACTGCTGCTCCTCAACCACAACATCCAGCTGTGCAAATGAATTTTACACCGCCCGAAGCTGGGAGCAAAGTATCACCAACTAAGCTTGCATCTGGGCACAGTAAGTAAGTAATGTAAATGTGAGAAATGCATAAAGATGAAAGACTATCAAGCGGATGTAAGTAACTGAATTAAGAAGTTACAAAAGTGAGACTAACTAAAATGATTGTCACAGTAAAGGAGGCTTAGATGTACAGCTGCCAATCTAACCAATTTTGGAGAAAAGAAATAGCATGCCTACTAAATAAAATAAAATAAATAAATAAAAAGCAATGTACATAAGAAGTACGACTACAGAGCAGACAAGTAATGAAAATAGCTCACTCATACCTGATGTTTGTGTGCTGTCTGTGCTGCATGCCTGAGAGCCACAATCCAACTGAATAACCTACTGTTGGCTACTGCTCAAACATGTAAAAATAAATGTCTGTCATGGTAAATGAGGTGCAAATACATAGCTATAAAACTACATTTTTGGAAAAATGACAGGGGGTCTATTAAATACAAAAACAAGCTCAGCCACAAGAATCAAAACTGTAGATCAAACAAATAGATGAAAGTAGTTATTGGTACTTAAATTTTGTTTGCTGTCTGTGCTGCCTGCTTGAGAGCCACCATCCAATTATTTAAGAAATTTACAGGAAACTGTTGTAATCATTTGGGGTGTAAATAGTACAAGCTGCCTAAATTATACTGACAGTACATCTCTGTGTGCTCGACATAAAAGTCTAGTAGTTCATTTACTTACTGTTCCACATTTTGACATCATGAGTGTGAAACATAAACACATAGGCAACTACAATCTGTGTGTCTAAGTCATTGCGATACACCAATCAATGACAGTCCTTGAGTAACCTGTGCAAAACTCTGTTAAACAGTATGATGGAAGGAAAATTTATTATTACTGAACAATGCAATATTAATTTAATTAATACAATGGAAAAGGTGTTCCGAGGGCATCTGTATGAATTTATCAAGAAGGCTTCTCACAATGAAGACATCCTGCACAATAACTCTTGTTGCTATTCAACAAAGGTTTATGTCATTGTGATTTTTTATTTTTATGCAATTACTTTGCAATTCATACATAATCAAGTACAGTAATTATCTTTGTTGTTGGTTCTGTCTTTAGTCCACAGGCTAGTTTGATGCAGCTCTCCACCCTACTCTGTCTTGAACAAGCCTATTCAACTACTTATAAGAATGATAACCAACATCTATTTGAACATGCTTACTGTATTCGTCTCTCGGTTACCCTATGGGATTTATACCCCACATACTTCCCTCCGATGCTAAATCCACAATGCCTTGTTGTCTAAGAATGCGTTCTACCAATTGATCCCTTCTTTCAGTCACGGTATGCCAAAATTTCCTTTTCTCCAATCTACCCAACTAATTTTCCTCTTCCTGTCTGAACTATTTATCATCCATGTTTCAGTACTCCACACAAAAGCAATAAGAAAAGACTTCCTAACACTAAAATTAATATTTGATGTTAACAAATTACTCTTGTTCATGAATGCTTTTCTACCAATTGCCATTTTGCATGTTATATCACATGTACTGCAACCATCATATGTTACTTTACTGCCTAAGTAACAAAAGTCACCTAGCACCTGTATTATTCTGTTGTTGTTGTTGTGGCCTTCAGTCCACAGAGTGGTTTGATGCAGCTCTCCACACTGCCCTGTGCTGTGCAAGTCTCTTCATCTGAGAATACGTTCTGCAACCTACATCCTTTTGAATCTGCTTACTATATTCATCCCTCGGTCTCCCTCTATGATTTTTACCCCACATGCTTCCTTCTAATGCTAAGTTGACAATTCCTTGATGTCTAAGAATATGTCCAACCAATCTATACCTTCTCGTAGTGCGCATATGCCAGAAACTTCTTTTCTCCCCAATTCAGTTAAGCACCTCCTCATTAGTTACGTGATCTACCCATCTAATTTTCATCATTCGTCTGTAGCATCTTTTTTTCTGAACTCCTTATCGTCCACGTTTCACTCCCATACACTCCAGACAAATGCTTTCAGAAAGGACTTCCTAACATTTAAATTAATATTTGATGTTAACAAGATTCGTTTCTTTAGAAACACTTTTCTTCCCATAGCCATTCTGTATTTTATATTTTCTTTACTTCGGTAATCAGAAGTTATCTTGCTACCCAAATAACAAAATTCATCTACTACTTTGATTGTTTCATTATCTAACCTAATTCCTTCAGCATTGCCTTCTGACATTGCATTCCATTACATTTGTTTTACTCTTGTTAATGTTCATCTTATATCTTCCTTTCAAGACACTCTCCATCCCATTCAATTGCCCTTCCAGATCTTTTGCAGTTTCTGACAGAATTACTATGTCATCAGCAAACCACAATGTTTGTATTTTTTCTCCCTGCACTTTAATGCCCTCTCCAAATTTCTCCTTCCATCCCTTCACTGCCTGCTCAATGTACAGATTGAACAACATTGGGGATAAGCTACAACCCTGTTTTACTCCCTTCCTAACCTCTGCGTTCCTTTCTTGCCCTTTGACTCTAACAACCACTGTCTGGTTTTTGTATAGGTTGAATATAACTCTTCGCTCCCTATATTTTACCCCTGATACCTTCAGAATTTGGAACAGTGTATTCCAGTCAACATTGTCAAAAGCTCTCTCCAAATCGACAAACTCTAACATAGGTTTGCCTTTCCTTAGCCTATCTTTTAAGATAAGTCGTAATGTGAGGATTGCCTCTCATGTTCCTACATTTCTCCTAAATTCAAACTGATATTCCCCGAGGTCAGATTCCACAAGATTTTCCATTCATCTGTAAATAATTCGTGTTAGTATTTTGCACCCATGACTTACTAAACTGATAGTTTTGTAATTTTCACACTTGTCTGCATTTGCTTTCTTTGGAATTGGAATTACAATATTCTTCTTGAAGTCCGATTGTATTTCCCCTGTCTCATATATCTTGCATACTAAGTGATACAATTTTTTCCTGACTGGCTCTGCTAACGACATCAGCAGTTCAGACGGAATATCATCTACTCCAGGGACCTTGTTTCGACTCAAGTCCTTCAGTGCTGTCAACTTTTTCTTGTGGTATCATATCTCCTATGTCATCTTCCTCCACTTCGTCTTCCATTTCTAGAATACTACCTTCAAGTTTATTTCCTTTGTGTAGGCCCTCTATATATGCCTCCCACAGTTCAGCTTTCCCCTATTTGCTTAGTACTAGTTTTCTATCTGAGTTATAGATATTCATACTGCTGCTTGTCTCCGAATGTCTCCTTTATTTTCTTGCAGGTTGTCTCCATCTTTCCCCTAGTTATACATTTTTCTACGTTATTGCATTTCTTCTGTAGCCACTTCTGCTTAGTCAGCCTGCACTTCCTGTCAACTTCATTTTTCAGATGTTTGAACTCCTTTTTGCCTATTTCAGTTCCTGCATTTGTATATTTTCTCCTTATCCAAGGATTTCTATTAGGACTTGTCCTTCGCCTTATATGATCCTCTACAGCTTTCATTACTCTATCTCTGACAACTACCCATTCTTTTTCTACTGTATTACTTTCCCCCATTTCAGAAAATCCTTGCCTAATGCTCCCTCTGAAACCCCCAACCACCTATGGTTCCTTCAATCTGTCCAGATTACATCTCCTAGATTTTCTCCTGTTTGCAGTCTCCTAAATTTTAATCTAGTTCATAACCAATAAGTTATGGTTAGAGGCTATATCTTCCACTGGATATGTCTTACAGTTAAAAACCCACTTTCTAAAAAAGTCAGTCTGGTACCTCCCAGTGTCTCCTGGTCTCGTCTATGAATATAACCTTCTTTCAATCAAGTGTTTGTGATTATTAAATTATGCTCTGCACAAAATTCTGCCTGGCGATCTCCTCTTTCATTCCATTTCCATGGTCCATATTCATCTACTACATTTCCTTCTCTTTCCTTTCCTACTACTGTACTAAGTTCCAGTCCCCCATCACAATCAAGTTTTCATCTCCCTCAACTGTCTGAATAATTTCTTTCATCTCTTCATACATTTTTCCAATCTCCTCATCATAGGCAGAGCTAGCTGTTATATAAACTTGTACTCTGATTTTGTATTTATAACCCTGTACTCACCTGACCAGAAATCCAGAAATCCTGTTCATGCTGCCACTGAACTTCGCTAATCCCACCATGTCTAATATTAACCTATCCATTTTTCTTTTGAAATTTATTAATTTACCTAGCCGAATAAGGGATAGAACATTCCACACTCGAATCTGTGGAATAATTGTTTTTTTTTTCCTTGATGATGACATCTTCCTGAGTAGTCCCCACCTGGAGATCCAAATGGGGGACTATTTGACCTCTGGAATATTTTATCGAAGAAGATGCTATCATCATATATTCATACAGAAGAGCTGTATGTCTTCAGGAAAATTAACGATTGTAGTTTCCACTTGCTTTTGGCTGTTTGCAGTAACTGCATGTTAGCTGATGTTACAATCAGTCAGTCATCTAGACTGTTGCCCAGGTATGATAGGGCTGCTGCCCCTCTTCAGGAACCACACATTTGTCTGACCTCTCCACAGATATCCGACTGCTGTGGTTGCACCTACAATATGGCTATCTGTATTTTTGAGGCATGCAAGCCTCCCCACCTCAACAATGTCTGTGGTTCATGAGCTAAACAGACTAAATTGAGTCTGTACTGCTTTTGATACAGCAATGAAACATAAACAAAGGTCCAATATAATAATGGAAAGTCCAGGTTGGAATAAATAATATAGTGAGGACAGTTTACAACTCACCGCAAAGACGTGGCGACGAGCTGCGACAGGCACATACAAAAGACACACACATACAACACATTCAGCTATCGGCCATGGCCTTCTTCAGAAAATAGAGCACTCACGCAATCACACAGGCACACAACACAGTCATACAACCATCACCTCCGACTGCCACACTTCGAATCCAATTCGAAGTGTGGCAGTCGGAGGTGATGGTTGTATGACTGTGTTGTGTGCCTGTGTGATTGCGTGAGTGCTCTATTTTCTGAAGAAGGCCATGGCCGATAGCTGAATGTGTTGTATATGTGTGTCTTTTGTATGTGCCTGTCGCAGCTCGTCGCCACGTCTTTGCAGTGAGTTGTAAACTGTCCTCACTATATTATTTATAAACAAAGGTCCGCAAGACATATCTGAGTATACGATGGATTATCTAACTAATAAAAGTAAACAATGAATATGAAATAACCTATTAATTGGTAGGAACATAAATTATGAAATAGCTTAATGTAAATCTGCAAATATAGCTGAGCACATGACTGATTAAATAGATGTCATGTGTTTCAGCTCAAATTACCAATATAAAGTTATGTGTGAGGTTGTATGCTAATACTAATAATCAGTTTTAGTTTACATTTTACAGAATAACAAATTAAATCATTAATGCCATATCCACTGTTTAGATAAACCCAGAGAAGGCCTATGCATTCTTTTTAATCAATCACATCACAAAACTGAAAATACTTGTAAATCATAGCTTTATAAATGTTAGGAATGGTGTGTTATTATTTTTCAAGTTATTATGATAATAAAATTCAGTAACTGGTTGTTGAATTTTATGAATTTATAACCTGAACAGTTGCTGAAATGGATAAATTACTTTTTATTATGGTAAATGTAATATTCAATGTTCCTTTTCATATTTAAGTACATGTTTGGTAATTGGAAACGTGTATGAATGTATACATGTTAAAAGATGAAGACACGTGGAAGCTTGTTTTATAGAACATGAAATGTTATTAAGATTGAGAAAAATGACTTTAATAACTGCATGTTTTTTACAAATCTAACAATGCAAGGTGCTGTTGAGAATTGTATATAAAGTTGGTCCGAAGAGGTCGTGAGGAGCAGTCATGGTTTCGAGGCAGTGAGTATGCCTGTCAACATGGTGATTATTCATTGTTGTATGAGATTCTTGTGCATATACCAGTTTATTTAAAGTTATCATATTAAGCCACTCATTCAAACTCACCTGATTTTGCTCTGCATAATTTCAAATCAATAACATATACATTAATGGAGTCTGGTTGCTGGTATTCAAAATAATCCAGAGGTTTCTGCACTACTGAAATTTCAGATGTTGAGTTACCAGCAGTTACACCAAGCCCTGACATAACAAAATTATGCTTTATATGCACCATTAAGAGCACTGTGGAGGATTTTAAATTTTTTGTGGCCTGATCTAAAACAAATGGTTACACTGCAATTGTTGAGCTGAACTGGCTTGGTTTCATTAGACCTACATTTGTAATATGCCCAACTGGTTTTGTATTTATAACCCTGTAGTCACCCAACCAGAAATCCTGTTCTTTCCACTGATCTTCACTATCTGTTTCCCTTTTTAGTTTTTTTAACTTCCCTACCCAATTAAGGGATCTAGCATTCCACACTCTGATCTGCAGAATGCCAGTATTGTCTTTTCTGATGATGATATCCTCCTGAGTAGTCCCTGCCTATATATTCAAATGGGGGACTATTGTATGTTAGGAATATTTTACCTAAGAAGATGCCATCATCATATATTTGTACAGCAGAGTTGCATGTCCTCAGGAAAATTAATTACTGCAGTTTCCCCTTGGTTTCAGCCGTTCACAGTCAGAATTTAATTTTCACTATGTTTGTGTTGTAAAAAGGGAAATAGCTGATTATAAGTAATTAAAAATGAATTCCTTGGTAATTGGTGCTAAGGAAAACATTTTCTTTGATGTTAGTTTTTATTTACTTGTGGCCTTTATTGTGGTATTATTGTAAAAGACAAATTGTTTGCAAAAAATGAATTGACAGCCCAATGACTGTCTACACTGCTTGATTCAGTAACATCTGACTGCTATGCCATGTCATTGTACATGTCCAATGTTTACATTTTGTGTCACAAAATGTATTTGTGCACTCTCTTTCTTACATGCCATGTATGTGCTGGCTATGCAGATAGGCCATGTGATTGCTGGGCTCTCTCATGTATCGTCAGTTCACAATGTAAACCAAAATATGTGTACTATCAATACTCCAAACACTGGCTTTTAGGAATACAAAAATAAAAGACATTATACAAAAATATTTCATTAGACGCTTTTGTCAGACAGACTGTGATGTGCCGTCTGTATAATTTCGACAGCTTATACTGCTTACAACCTGTATACAAATCAAACACCCTGCATTTTAGCCACAGGCCACTGCTGCACAATGTTTAAAGCAGTGGTAATACAAGTGCTTCAGGAAGTGACCTGCAGCTATTTGGCACTGCTAGTGTTGTGGTTTCATGCACGATGGTTAATGAAGCCGCCGTGCAATTCCGTGCAGCTGACTGTAGGGGCACTGCACTCAATATAGTTCTATGGCAGTGGCACCAAGAAGGTAGGGCCAGAAAGAGTGTAGCTATGAGGACAGTTACTCTAGAACCACCTGAGTGTACATATCCATTAGTTTCTGAAGTGTGTTTTGTTCGGTATGCATTTGGAGGTGTGAAATAAAGTTTGTTCAAAGTTACTACATTTGATTGGCAACAAGTTTGGGATTTTCTGTCTCTTCAAGTAACATGAACATTAATGATATGGTCATCCTTGAGCAACTTAATCAAACAGCAACAGCTTCTCACCACTGGTACACACGAGTTCGTTTCTGTCCACAGAAATGGCTGCCTCTCATCGTTGACAATTCCCACTTTTCCCCCATATGATGAGGCAGCGGAAGACTGGATAGACTATGAGAAACACCTTCGACAGCATTTCATGGCTTTCAGCTTTGCTGATCAATGATCAACAAACATGTAAGTCTTTATTCCTTTCATTGATTTTGCCACAGTGGTATCAAATATTGTCTCAACTAGCCCGGTTGAAAGACCCTTCCTCATTGTCATTTGGTGAAATGTGTCCCCTTCTTTGAACATTGTGCTTGGTCTAAGTTACTGAATTATAAGGACTCATTCGCAAAAGTCAATTTCTAACAGAAATTCACAAAGAATCATATGCTGACTCTATCATTAGGAATGCAATTTTGCCTTCTGCGCTGGATAAAAAAGTTCACCAACAAGTTCTTCAGCTAGATAATTCCATGTTGCATAAATTACTTTCCATAGCTCAGTCCTTTGAAATCACTCATGCCGTGGGCACTCAATTAGAGGCATGGGGTGATGTCAGTGAGTTACACTCATGTTGGGCAGACGTTGATGTGCCAGTGAGGATGTTGCTGCAGTAAACATGCGCCCCGAACATCGGTCATGCAGTGACTACAACATAAAGGAGCTGAATAGAGGTTTGCTTTCTCTTCCTTTCCATCCTTGTTGTTTCAACAATCATGCATGTGAAAACTGTTCAAAGTTTTGGACAATTTGCCACCAATGTAGAAAGAAGGGGCATGTTTTGTCTGTTTGCAAGTCAGAAAAAGTGTTCGATCCTTCAGTTACAATAATACAATTATAGTTCGTGCACAGGAGAGGAAGGATGAATGGGGATACACAATCCAAAGACGTATCTGTTCTGTTAGTGACTACATCACGAGGATTGCTATAAAAGATTCTTTATAGCTCAGTGCCTAAATTTAGACAGAGTGAACACCCTGTGAAGAAATCAGTTCGTCAGTGGAGAAAACATTCAGTAACATAGAGGGGAATGATGACTGCCAGTTCACCTTAGACGAGTTGTTGGAGCAAGATTCTGGAACATTTGCAACGGGACTGGTTGATGTGTGTGTAACGGGGCTACTTAATGTGTGTGTGCGTGTGTTGCTTTCAGTACTAACAGGGGTCTACAAAAATGAAAGATCGTATCGGGCTACTAAAATTACGGATCTGACTGCAATACTACTAGGAGAGTAACTTGACAATTAGTGCGCAACATAATGTTGACCTATGTAAGGCAAGTTTGGGCACGTCGAAACTTACGCTATCTGACTGCAATATTAGAAGGATTAAAAAGATGCAAAATCTTGGTTGGCTGATAGTTACTTTACGAGAACAATAAAAGAAGTCGTACTGTGTTGTACTTGTTGGCCCTGTTTTAGTATTACTATACCTGAAAATGGCTGAACGTTTGTCAGCCGAAATTTCGTGGCAAGAAATCGACGGCATCCGGCTGCAATCCCGAAACTTCATGGAATATACACTCAGTTTGCATACACAATTACTGACTGCATGCCAGAAATATTATTTTGTTGTAAAAAGGGAAGTGATACCTCGCTTCACACCAACTCACATTCTTCACTTCATATCGTTCATGTCACCTACTTTCTACAATTTACTTAAGTACCATTAACTTACAATCACTTACAGCGTCAAGAATAATCACAAACAAAAAATTAAACCAATCAAACTGAATAAATCTGTATTAAAGAAAATTAGCAATCAGCAAATTCGACACGAGTAACATAAACTATAAAAATGAAGAATGTGCATGTTATTGCGAAGTCGTGCAATGAAGCAGTTTCTAAAACAGGGATGCAGCCCTACCCTCAGGAAAGAATTAATTATAAAAAAGTAAAAATGACAAAAAGTGAAAGGAACTGATTTTTTTATTATTACGTTTGGTAATGCCCTATCCATGTTATTACAATTACAGTGACGAGCCACGAATTAATCAAGGTTGTGTATAGGTTCCTACTAAATGGAAAGTGACATAAAATAAAATGAGCGACCTTGCGCAATGCGAAAAACATTTAAAGTGAATTGCCCAAAAATTAGCAGCATCATGAAGAACTCCGGGCTGTGTCCACCGCGAGCTCCAGTGCAACCGTCACGCTCCGCTACTACTCTCCGACTCTCCGCGCGGCAACACCGAGCAAACCCCCGCCTACCGGCCGCCAAAGATAATCCTTGCGGACCCAACAAAGATGTTTATATATATGTTGTTGCCAACATATATAATACCAAAACTTAAGGCAGGAAATTTCCATTCAGTAGCCACCTTACACATTGCCTCATATAAAGACAGTTAAGGACAGACTGAGAGAAAAGTGTGGGACACTATTGCTTTTAGTACAATCCGCACCAGGGAAACTGTTGTGTGCTTTCATAGTTCAGGTGAAAAAATTATAAATGATGCTTGATATTCTTCAAAGTGCAAAGATGAACAAGTAGAATGAGAAAGAATTGCAAAGGCAGCTGCCACTATAATTTTGGATGAAGTTCAGTCAATGACGTATGATAGTTCTGTTTTTCCACCCTATGACAAATTCTGTAGTGAAGATGAGGAAATGGTACATCGTTCTCTCCAAGTCTTCATGGACGGCATTTCGGCGATAAAAAGGGCAAAGCAGAAAATTAAAAAGAAGATGGCATCTATATCCCATGCCCTCATTGCTGCTATTCGCCCACGATCATTCATAACTACATGCTGCCGCATACTGCGTTACTAGTTATTTACGAGATGTGCTGCGGAAGGGTCGGTATAACTTGGTGAAACACCCTGTAGTTCCTTCTGTGATCTAATGGGGTAGATGGAGTAGGGATCCACTAGCTCAAATTCAAATGTTTGTAAATCTATCGGACCAAACTGCGTGGTCATTAGTCCGTAGCTTACAAACTACTTAAACTAACGTAAACTAACCTAAGGATAACACACACGCCCATGTCCCATGGAGAACTCGAACCTCTGACGGCGAGCAACCGCGCGCTCCGCAGCGAGGCCGGCATTACACTGTAAAAGATCTTTGACAAAGATCTTTGTAAAAGATTTTACCCAAGATCTTTGACGAAACTACTTCACAGGAGGATATTACACTAGCGTAAAATATTTCGTCATAGTTGCTGAAAAGAGACTCCCAAATAGTCAATCGTCTCTATTATAGTACGTAATATATTGTTGCTCAGGAGTGCATTCACTGCAAAGAACGAAAAATGAGAACAATTTTAGGTAAAACCGTGAATAACGAGAGGAAAATACGCGAAAAGTGCTCGCACAAATGTACTACACTGCTGGGACATAATAACCTATAGTTTAAGAACGTGTGTACAAACATTTTAATTCGCCCACATATTTATGAATACTTCATCATAATCGATGTTTCAGGAAGCCCTAAACTTGTGTCAATGGGTAAATAATGAAACACTGAAATAATTTAACGTGTGTCATGCTAAACATAACCATGTTAGACACTTTATCATAAGAAGAGAGAATATTTTCGTAGTTCTTTCATTTTATACTTCATTGCGGATTATGCGGTCCGAAAGACATTTTAATAGTTTACTGCAGTCTCACATTTATTTTGCTTGATTTTCCGAAACATAAAATATCCGTATAAAAACCGGCACTTGTGGTTAAATGTCGAAAAGCATCGTGCAAAGCAAGGAAACATATGGAGCTAACTAATGCAGTATTTCATTACGCAAATCATGAATGCCTTTTCCGCTGAAGATCGTCTCATTTATATCCACATACAAAATCTATTCCAGCAGGCAGTGTAGGCCTAAGATTTCGTGTATTATTTCAGACATAAGTGAGCCAAAATGTAAATCACTTTAGGAGGACGAAGTTAGGTTAGAGTACAAATAAAAACATTTATTTCACTTACGCATCTCCATATATCCTTTGATCCATATAATTTCTTCCCTATCATCATCCACAGTGAGTCACTTTGAATACAACTGACATCAGTAGCTTTTTCTTTATACGATTCTAACCGTATATTTTAGTAAATGTGCTTTGTATTAAGAAATATTCCGTACACTTATCACTTTGAAACGATCACTGTGGCAGTAGCGACACAACAAATACCCTTTGACGTTAATTTGTGGGTTAAACGGCGTCAAAGTAAGGCATGTAAACACTGGCGAACTTTTATAAAAGCTAGGCTCTCCCGCTAACTTTTATCAAATATCTTTTATAAAAGAAATCTTTTATAAAAGATGACCTATTACACTGTCAAAGATTTGACCAAAGAGCTTTGATAAAAGATCTTTGTCAAAGATCTTTTACAGTGTAATACCCGCCTTAGAGCGCTCGGCTACTCCACCGCGGCATCCACTAGCTCGCTCCTCGTTTTGCAGAAGCACAAATAAGGGAAGTGCTTGACATCATTCCAGCGTCAAGCTTTCCCTCATCTTCTACACCCACCCCCGACCTCCCCAAAACCGCACCCTCTCCCGCTGCCACCTGGCACATCCTCAGAACAAAATGTATCCCTCAGTACTGTTCTACTGTATTTAAATGACGTATTGGCTTTTGATATTTGGTCTTAATCCACTTCATTTATCAATAAACATTAATTTTATACTAGTAAAATAACGTTTTCAAAAATTGCCACTTTTTCACCCCTTGTAATGAGAATATTATTAGTCCTAGAGAAAAATGAATAGAACATTTTCTGTAGTAAATTTAACGTACTTTAATTTTGTACTGGGAATTATTTTCACTAGAAGCCATGGTTTTTGAGTTATTTAAGAAAAACGTGAAAAAGTGACCTTTATAAACGCACCCCCACCCCAACACACATACCCCACAGGTCAGGATTTTTAGTATGTTGTTCATGACACTCTCCTCTACCACTGTACAAAAATTTGCGACTACAAGAATTTTTCCCCCTAATTTTCCTTCCTTGACTGGGGTATACTTTTAATTGAATCCTGTGTTTTTATCGCATTATTTATGTCTATGACGTCCACTATATGTTCACCTTTGTTGTGTTTTAAAGCCATCTATTTCTTCATCTAGTCAGGTTTTTAAATCTACATGTTTTTAAATTCGTATCATGTTTTTCACAACGTCGTGTCATATTCATGTATTCACATGGCTGAAGAGCAACGTACAATGCTGCTGCCAGGCTGCCGACTCTGTCGGCGAATAAACAATAAAGAGAGAGAGAAAAAAAGGCCTCCCATCTGCAGCAAACCGCGCTGCCTTTGCCCGGAGATACTGGCTGCTGTCAAGGAACAAATTACAGATCTTTTGAGATCGGGTGTCATTGAGCCCTTGTCCAGCAGCTGGTCGTCACCCATTCACGTAATCCCAATCAAGATGGCTGTTGGCGCATGTGTGGGGATTACCACAGGCTCAATGCCCGTACCTTATGGAAATTATTCTGAACATTGCATATTTCACACAGAATCTGGCATGTGCAAAAGTGTTCTCTGTTGTGGACTACAAGTGTGCTTACCACCAGATACCTGTGGCTCCCGAGGACATTGAAAAGACTGCCATCACCAGTCCCATTGGATTATTTCACTACCGGTTCCTGCCATTCGGTCTTAAAAAGGCCACTCTAACTTGGCAATGTTTTATTAATGAAGTACTTTTCCCCTGAAATTTTGCTTTGCATACCTCGATGACGTATTCGTATTGAGTGATTCCGTCGAGGAAAACAAGAAACATTTGCAAATCCTTCTTGAGACTGCGACTGCGGCAGGCATCGAACTTAACGACAGCAAACGTCAATTATACCAACGCTCGGTGCTCTTCCTTGGTTTCACGGTTGCTACAGATGGGATAAAAGCCCCCCCCCCCCCCCCACCCCTCCAGAGAAAGTTTCCTTCAACCTTCAAAGAATTGCGCCGCTTCCTTGGAAGCATTAACTATTACCGACAGCATTTACCCGGCGCGGCCGAGCCTCAGGCCCCGTCATTGACGCCTTGGTCGGCAAGCGCACGCCGCGGTGGAGTAGCCGAGCTGTCTAAAGCGTCTCGCTGGGGAGCGCGCGGTTGCTCGCCGTGGAGGTTCGTGTACTCCCGGGAACATGGGAGTGTGTGTTTGTCCGTAGGTTAGTTTACCTAGGTTTTAGTAGTTTGTAAGCTACGGACTGATGACCACGTAGTTTGGTCCGATAGATTTACAGACATTTGAACATTTGGCAAGCACACCTGTGGCGATCGGACTGTTCCTTGGATGGACGCTATGACTTCTGATTTCTCTGCCCTCAAAGACCTCGCTTGAGCTGTCACTGTTGCTCACCATCATCCAGGTGCCGAACGTTTTATTACATCTACATCTACATAGATACTCTGCAAATCACATTTAAGTGCCTGGCAGAGGGTTTATTAACCACAGTCATTACTTTTCTCTACCGTTCCATTCTCTAATAGCGCGCGGGAAGAAGGGTCACCTAAATCGTCCCGTTTTCGATCTGATTTCTCTTATTTTATTGGGATGGTCATGTCTCCATAAGTAGGTGGGTGATAACAAAATATTTTCACATTCAGAAGTAAAAGTCGGTGATTGAAACTTCGCAAACAGATCACGCCGCAATGAATAACGTCTTTCTATTAATGATTTCCACCCCAATTCGTGCAACATTTCCGTGACGCATCCCCCCACGTAACGTGACAAAACAAAACGAGCTGCCCTACTCTGAACCTTCTCAATGTCTTTCGTCAGTCCCACCTGGTGAGGGTCCCTCAAGGGGCAACAGTACTCCAGGAGAGGACGCACAAGTGTGATGCAGGAAGTCTCTTTTGTGGAGCTGTTGCATCTTCGAAGCGTTCTGCCAATGAAACGTAACCTTTGGTTTGCCTTCCCTACAATATTTTCTATGAGTTCTCTCCAGTCAAAGTTGTTCGTAATTGTAACTCCTAGGTATTTGGTAGAATTTATGACCTTAAGGTTTGACCGATTATCGCGTAATTGAAGTTCAGCAGATTTCTTTTAGTGGTCATGTGTATTACTTCACACTTTTCTTTATTTAGTGTCGATTGCCAATTTTCGCACCATGTAGAAATTTTGTCTAAATCGCTTTGCAGTCGCTTTTGATCCTCTGTTGACTTCACTAACCGATAAACGACAGCATCATCCGCGAACAGTCTAAGGGAGCTATTCAGATTGTCTCCTAAATCGTTTATAAACGAGGAAGAGATGCGAACGATACCGCCATCAGCGTAGTTCTGAGCCAATCCCTCGACGGTGTCACGTCTACTTTGCAGTTTTTTCTGAAGAAACTTAACAATTCTCAAAAGAAGTACTCTGATCGGGAACTCTTGGCTGTCTATGAGTCTATTAACCCTTTCATTCCCAGTGTTGTTCCTCGACAATAACGTTTTAAAAGCTGATTTATACCGTATTTTGTGTCTCAGTCGTGAAAGTCGCATTGTCGATGATGAACAACATGCTTCTACTCACGCTTGGGAAAGTTACCTTTTCAGACAAACTGCGTTAAAGTTAAAGTTACAGTTATAGTTACTATACATCGAAAGTAATTATTTATTATTATTAATTATGAATATATTATTGTATTTGATTATTGATTGAGATTACAGCTTGTTTCCTTTCTACATGTTTAAGGTTTATTACAGATTTGTAAAATGAGGTAAAATTACAATGATTAAAAGTAACTGTAAAAATAACTGTAAAGATACTTGTTACTCCTCCCCCTCACTGCGGCGCTCCCATCAGCTCAGTGTTTCTATCATCGTCAGTGACAGTGCTTCGTGTGCTGTGCAGTGCTTCATCAGTACATGTTTTTCAACTGTTGCAACCGACGCCGTACCAGCAGAACAGGTGTTGCCATTGTGTTTTAACTTGTGTCTCGATTGTTACTCCGTGCTTGAAAAGCACAAAAAGACCAGAGCATTCGTCAATTCGTCACCGTAGTTTCAAGATACGTGTATGAACTTTTCTACCTATTCTATACCATGCCATGAATACTGGACTCTCTCGTCGATACCCACTCTGGACATGGTTATTTTCACGCCTATTGCGATTGTGCTTTGAGGGAAGCTTAGGGTTTAACGTGGTAATTAGAGACGGAGGTAACGCTTGGAGTTTTGGGTAAAGATGGAGAAGGAAATCGGCTTTGCTCTTTTGAAAGGAGCCATCACGGCATTTGCGTGGAGTGATTTAGGGAAATCACGGAAAATCTGAATTAGCATGGCCGGAGGTGGATTTGAACCACCATCCTGCCGAATGCGAGTCCAGTGTGTTACCACTGCGCTACCTCGCTTGGCCTGCTTTAAACTTGTATCGTTGTGTCGTGATCTTTGCCATTGATGGAAACCTCAATCGTCAGAAAAGTTACATCGATTTAGAGTAGTTAACGGAAAACGGTAGCCAAGTAACTTATTTACCCGCTTAACCAGGTAATGTGAATATTGGGGGATTAGTGTGTGAATATTCCGGAAACTATCGGAATTATTACAGAAAGAAACAACTGACCGTGAGATCAATGGGGGAAATATTGTGGAAAGATCAAATATGTCGGTCAAAAGTGAAAGTATAACATGCCTGGAACGACGGTAGACATAGGAGCGCCGCGCGGGAGTAGCTCAGCGGTCTGGCTTTGATACCTCCCTCGGGCATGGATCTGTGTGTTTTGTCCTTAAGTTAATTTAATTTAGTTTAAGTAGTTGTAAGTCTGGGGACTTAAGACCAAAGTAGTTTGGTCTCATAGAATTACAAACATTTCAATATTTTCTAATTCAAGTGCCTGGCAGAGGGTTTATTAACCACTTTCATAACTTTTCTCTACCGTTCCATTCTCTAATAGTGCGCGGGAAGAAAGAACACATAAATCGTTCCGTTTCGATCTGATTTCTCTTATTTTAGTGGGATGGTCATGTCTCCCTAAGTAGGTGGGTGCTAGCAAAATATTTTCACATTCAGAACTAAAAGTCGGTGATTGAAACTTCGCAAACAGATCACGCCGCAATGAATAACGTCTTTCTATTAATGATTTCCACCCCAATTCGTGCAACATTTCCGTGACGCTTCCCCCCCCCCCGTAACGTGATAGAAAAAAACGAGCTGCCCTACTCTGAACCTTCTCAATGTCTTCCGTCAATCCCACCTGGTGAGGGTCCCACAAGGAGCAACAGTACTCCAGGAGAGGACGCACAAGTGTAATGTAGCCAGTCTCTTTGGTGGAGCTGGTGCATCTTCGAAGCGTTCTGCCAATGAAACGTAACCTTTGGTTCGCTTTTCCCACAATATTTTCTATGTGTTCTCTCCAGTCAAAGTTGTTCGTAATTGTAACTCCTAGGTATTTGGTAGAATCTACGACCTTAAGGTTTGACTGATTTATCGCGTAATTGAAGTTCAGCAGATTTCTTTTAGTGGTCATGTGTATTACTTCACACTTTTCTTTATTTAGTCTCGATTGTCAATTTTCGCACCATGTAGAAATTTTGTCTAAATCGCTTTGCAGTTGCTTTTGATCCTCTGTTGACTTCACTAACCAATAAACGACAGCATCATCCGCGAACAATCTAAGGGAGCTATTCAGATTGTCTCCTAAATCATTTATAAACATGAGGAAGAGTAGGGGACCTATAACGCTTCCCTGTGGAACGCCAGATATCACTTCTGTTTTACTCGATGACTTACCGTCAATTACAACGAACTGTGTTCTTTGTGATAGGAAATCGTGAATCCAACCGCACAATTGGGGAGATTTTCCATAAGCACGCAATTTCATAAGAAGCCGCTTATGGGGTACAGTGTCAAAAGCCTTCCTGAAATCCAGAAATATGGAATCGATTTGAGATCCCTTGTCGATGGCACTTAACACTTCATGTGAATAAAGGACAAGCTGTGTTTCGCAAGAGTAATACTTTCTGAATCCGTGTTGACTACTGGTTAATAGGTCGTTCTCTTCGAGGTAGTTCATAATATTCAAACAAAGTATATGTTCCAAAATCCTACTGCAAATCGACGTCAATGAGATAGGCCTGTAATTTTGGGGATCACTCCTATTGCCTTTTTTGAATATTGGAGTAACTTGGGCAACTTTCCAGTCTTTGGGTACGTATCTTTCGCTGAGTGATCGGTTGTAAACGATAGCTAAGTACGGAGCTATTGCGTCAGCATACTCTGAGAGGAATCTAGTTGGTATACAATCAGGCCCGGAAGATTTATTTTTGTTTAGTGACATAAGTTGTTTTACTAATCCAGGAACATCTATTTCTAAGTTTCGCATGCTGGTAGCTGTTCTTGGATTGAATACTGGAATGTTCACTTCGTCTTCTTTGGTGAACGAATTTCGGAAATCTGTGTTTAGTAATTCTGCCTTAGCAGTACTGTCATCGGTAGTATTACCATTGCTATCGCGTAGTGAAGGTATTGTGTTTTGCCGCTAGTGTACTTCACATATGACCAGAATTTCTTTGGATTTTCTGCAAGATTACGGGACAGGATTTCGTTGTGGTAACTACTATAGGCTTCTCGCATTGAAGTCCGCGCTAGTTTGCGAGTTTCAGTAAAAGATTGCCAGTCTTGTGGATTCTGTGTCTTTTTTAATTTTGTATGCGTTTTTCTTTGTTTCTGCAACAGTGATCTGACCTGTTTTGTGTACCACGGGGAGTCAGCCCCCTCTTTTATTAATTTATTTGGTATAAATTTCTCGATTGCTACTGATATTATGTCTTTGAAAGTAAGCCACAACTGATCTACACTCGCATTTTTAGTTTTGAAAGACTGGAGACTATCACTCAGGAAAGCGTAAAGCGAATTTTTATCTGCTTTATTGAATAGATGTATTTTTCGTTTATTTTTGGTGCATTTGGGCATTTCGATATTCAGTCTCGCTACTACAACTCGATGTTCGCTAATCCCTGTATCTGTTTTGATGCTCTTTACTAGCTCAAGATTATTTGTTGCTAGGAGATCAAGGGTATTTTCGCAACCTCTTACTATTCTAGTGGGTTCATGAACTAACTGTTCGAAGTAGTTTTCAGAAAAAGCATTCAGAACTAGGTGGGACAATGTTTTATATTTGCCGCCGGTTTTGAATACGTAATTATGCCAACATATCGAGGGTAAATTAAAGTCGCCACCGATTATAACAGTAGTCTTCGGATACCTATTTGAAATGTGATTCAAGCTTTCTTTGAACAATTCGGCAACCGCATCGTCTGAGTCAGGGGGCCGATAAAAAGACTCAATTATTAATTTATTCCGGTTGTCAGGTATAACCTCTACCCAGACCAACTCACAGGAAGTATCTGTCTCAATTTCGCTGCAGGATAGACCGTTAGTAACAGCAATAAACACGCCACCCCCTTTTTTATTTATTCTATCATTTCTGAAGACCATTTGCCCCTTTGAAAAAATATCGGCCGAACTTATCTCAGGCGTCAGCCAGCTTTCAGAACCTATAACCATATGTGCCTCAGTACTTTCTATCAGCGCTTGGAGCTCTGGAACTTTCAAAAAAAATGTTCAAATGTTTGTTAAGCTTATGGGACTTAACTACGGGGTCATCAGTCCCTAAACTTACAAACTACTTATGAACTACTTACTAACTAGGACGGCACAAATATCCATGCCCGAGGGGGGATTCGAACCCCCGACCGTAGTGGCCGTGCTGACCGTGACTGGAGCGCCTCAGTTACCTCGGCCACCGCGGCCGGCCTGGAACTTTCCCAATACAGCTACGACAATTTACAATTGTTATACCAATGGTTTCTAGATCTGCTTTCTTCCTGTGTCTGACCTGCCCCCTTTAAGACTGAAACCCATTTTGTGTATTCCCGAGGCCCTCTAACCTAAAAAAACCGCCCAGTCCACGCCACACAGCCTCCGCTACCCGTGTAGCCGCTTCCTGCGAATAGTGGACTCCTGACCTATTTAGCGGAACCCGAAAACCCACCACCCTTTGACGTAAGTCGAGGAATCTGCAGCCCACACGGTCGCAGAAACGTCTGAGCCTCTGATTCAGACCCTCCACTCGGCTCTGAACCAAAGGTTCGCAGTCAGTCCTGTCGAAAATGCTGCAGATGGTGAGCTCCGCTTTCATCTTTCAAGCAAGACTGGCAGTCTTTACCACTTCTGATAGCCACTCAAAACCAGAGAGTATCTCTTCCGATCCAAAGCGACACACGTCATTGGTCCCGACATGAGCCACCACCTGCAGCTGGTTGCACCCTGTGCTCTTCATGGCATCCGGAAGGACCCGTTCCACATCTGGAATGACTCCCCCCGGTATGCACAGGGAGTGCACATTGGATTTCTTCCCATCTTTAGCAGCCATTTTCCTAAGGGGCTCCATCACCCGCCTAACGTTGGAGCTCCCAACTACTAGCAAACTCTGTGAGTGCCCGGATCTTGAAGGCAGAGGGGCGAGTACAGGACAAGCGACACCATCCGCATCAGGAACATCCCCTGCCACAGACAGCGCCTCGAATCTGTTGGCAAGACTAACCGGGGAGGCCTCCACTTCGGCTACCTCCTCGCGGGCAGTGAGCGGGCTGGCCACAGCCGCAGGCCGATCGGAGGGCACAACAGACGCACAGGGCGTCTGCTGCACCCCCGCGAGCGGCCCACAACAGCGGCGCCCACCCACCGCAGTCTCAAGCGTTGCCAGCGAAGCCAACGCAGCCTGAAGCTGCGAGAAAAGAGTCACCAACTCTGCCTCCATCCGTTCGCAGCAGTCACAGTTCCTAGCCATTCTAAAAACCTATGTAACTTCCAAGTAAGTACGTGTGAGGACACAGAAGTTTGATAAACAGTGAGAGTCGAAAAATCTGAAGCTAACACTAAACTATTAACGGCGGATCTGAAAAATAAATAAATAATAAATCAAGATAACAACAACTGACAACTAAACGCGATTATTAGTAAATAAACACGCGAACACACTAAAGATTTAAGAACTGTAAAAGAAAGCACACACGAAATGAAAAGAAGTCGCTTCTATTAAGAAGCCGGTTATCTTACAATGTAGAGGAGCTGCTGCTGCTGCTGTCCTGTGCGTCCTGGCCGGCGTTTACTGAGCAACAATGTGACGATCCGATGGCAGGTTGTGGGTATGGCCAATACCCGGCGAACGTCATCTGCCAGCCAGTGTACTACAAACAGTAAAATTCGGAGGCGGTGGTGTGATGGCGTGGTCGTGTTTGTCATGGAGCAGGCTTTTATCTCTTATTGTTTTGAGTAACACAATCACGGCACCTTCTTGCTTTCCACTGTTAAAGAGCAATTCGGGGATAGCGATTGGTATCTTTCAACACGATCGAGCACGTGTTTATAAAGCACGGCCTATGGCAGAGTGGTTACACCATGACAACATCTATATTATGGACCGACCTGCAGGGACATGAATCCTACAGAACACCTTTGGGATGTTTTGGAACGCCGATATCGTACCTCAAAAAAAAAAAAAAAAAAAAAAAAAAAAAAAAAAAAAAAAAAAAAAAAAAAAAAAAAAAGCACTTTGCCTACTTTCCTACTTTGCCTACAATAGGAAATGTTTGCACCCATAATACTCGTGCTTCCTACAAACAACTGAGCGTATTCGAAAGGGTTCTAATTGTGGCATTCCGAGTGATGGGATGGCCCTTTCGGAGAATCGCCATGCTACGTTCGCCGTGCTACGTCATTCTTGCAACGATTCTGGTTGCAATGGGCACGTGAACATTTTCACACCCGTACAGAAGGAATTCAAGGAGAACTTTGGAGAGGGAATTAAAGTTCAGGGAGAAGAAATAAAAACTTTGCGATTTGCCGATGACATAGTAATTCTGTCAGAGACTGCAAAAGATCTGGAAGAGCAGCTAAATGGAATGGACATTGTCTTGAAAGAAAGATATAAGATGAACATTAACAAGAGTAAAACGAGGGTAATGGAAAGGAATGTCAGAAAATCAGGTGATGCTGAAGGAATTAGATTAGGAAATGAGGCAATAAAAGTAGTAGATGAATTTTGTTATTTGGGTAGCAAGATAACTTCCGATGGCCGAAGTAAAGAAGATATAAAATGCAGAATGGCTATGGGAAGAAAAGCATTTTTAAAGCAGCGAAACTTATTAACATCCAATATTAATTTAAATGTTAGGAAGTCCTTTCTGAAAGCATTTGTCTGGAGTGTAGCATTGTATGGGAGTGAAACGAGGACGTTAAGGAGTTCAGATAAGAAGATGATAGAAGCTTTTGAAATGTGGTGCTACAGACGAATGATAAAAATTAGATTGGTAGATCACGTAACTAATGCGGTAGTGCTTAACTGAATTGGGGAGAAAAGAAGTTTCTTAACTTTTAAAAGTTTGTAGAGCTTATGGGACTTAACTACATGCGATGATGTTCAGCAATGAAAGCATACTCAGCCTGCATGCAAGTGGTGGTCATTTGCATGTAGGGCGTAACTCTGTCGAGGGCTGTCTCGGTGAGTGCATCCACCCAAGACACATTGGCCCCAGAAGGCCTGGGGTGTGAAAAGCTACAGCTGTCCTTCATGTTTCGTGTCTGCGGAGGGACCACTGACTAGCACTTGGTATTTATGTCTTGTAAGGCTCGTTATTTTGTCATTACGGCAACAGTAAGGTGTGTGGTTGCTCTAACAGGTTAATGCTCGACTACACACTGCGCATGAAACTTACCATTCTATGAAAGACGTGCAGGAACTTCCCTGTACAGCACTATAACCGGACTCGTCTCCAATCGAGCATATGTAGATATAACGATTGCACACAACAACTGACACGTGCTACTTCGTATCCCACATCTGTTGCAGATCTGTGTGAATAGGTCGTGTAGGTTCAAATGTTCAAATGTTTGTATAGCTTATGGGACTTAACTATTGGGTCATCAGTCCCTAAACTTACAAATTACTTAGAAACTAGCTAATTCTAAGGATGGCACAAATATCTATGCCCTAGGGGGATTCGAACCCCCGACCTTATTGGCCGTGCAGTCCGTGACTGGAACGCCTCAGTCCCCTCGGCCACCGCGGCCGGCGTCGTGTAGGTATTGAATATGTATCCAAAGACGGTATTCGCCATATAAATGATCGAATGGATCCCAGAGTCAACGCCTGGAGTCTACACCATGTTCTAGTATGGGTGTTTCAGCATGGAATGACAAGCAGTACCACAGTACAGCATATTGATCTGTACGTACGAGGGTAAGTCAATTATTATCCGCAAAGTACTTATAAAATGTTATTGTAATCAAATAAGAAACTTACGAGAACATCGACAAAGTCTCCTTGTGTTTCGACGCACTTGGTCCATCGTTGTACAAACTTACTGATGCCCTAATAAAAGGTTTTCGGTTGAGTTGCGAGCCAGGAAGTTCAGCTTCCTTCAATGCTTCGTCCGAATCAAAGCGATGGCCTCTTAATGCCTTTTTGAGAGGACCAACAAGTGATAATCAGAAGAGCAAGATCGTGTTTTTTTTATGACCCAGTACTTCAAATTTGAGTTTCTGAAGCGTTCCAGCAGTGTGGGCAGAAGTATGCGGACGGGCATTGTCGTGCAACAACACAACACCCTTTGACAGCGATCCTCGGCGTTTGCTTCGAATTGCAGGCCATAGCCTGACAGTAAGCATATCGCTATAACGTACACTGTTTGTTGTTGTGCCCCTTTCCCCATAATTCCAGTACTGGACCTTGTGCGTCCCAAAAAGCCGAAAGCACCAGTTTTCCTGGGAACAGTTGGGTCTTCAACTTTTTCTTGCACGCCGAAGTGGGATGTTTCCATTCCATAGTCTGCCGTTTACTCTCCGGCTCGTAATGATGGATCCATGTTTCGTCACCAGTAATGGTCCTGTCTAAGACGTTGTCCCTTTCATTACCATAGCAATCCAAATGTTTTTTGCAGATGTCGAAGTGCGTTTGTTTATGCAACTGTGTGAGATATTTTGGGACTCATCTTGCACAAAGTTTATGAAACCCCGACTGTCTGTTGTCGATGATTTCAAAGGCAGAACCGTGATTAATTTGCAGACAGTGTGCCACTTCGTCAACAGTTAATCGTCTGTCTGAGAGATCATCGATTGTTTCTTCGTTTGTGGCGGTAAACGGTCGTCCGACTCTATCGTGGTTTGCGACCATTTCGGAAGTTTTCAATCCATTCGTAGATACTCCGCTGTGGCAAAGCACTGTTCCCGTACTGTATCGAAAGTCTTCGATGAATCTCGACCCTTGATAAGCTTTCTGATAAAAAACGGATCAGTGAACGTCGCTCTTCTTTGGTGCAAATAGCGGAGCAGCCATTCACGGCAGTAATAACATAACCTAGTAGCTTGAAAATTGCAAAGATATAACAACAAGTAAACAAAGCATGTGTCATCAACGTAAAAGACAGTACTACCAAAATACACAAAAATATAACTACATTACAGATAATAACATTTATTTTCTACATTGCTTTTTGTTATAGTTATGAAAGTATAGGTGCCACTGTTGTGCAAATATAATCACAAAATTCAATTAGCTCTGTCACAATTTGTCTCATTTGGAGACGTCATCATCATTAAACGAGGAAAATTAAAAATTTTAACGGAAATGAAATAAGTAGAGTGGCGCAGAACGTTTTTAATACGAGGAAGTTAAATTACAAAGCCACTCTACATTTGCGCATGTACTGACAAAACTCTGCTTTCGTATTAAATGGCCCGGAAAATGCCGCAAAGAGGACAGAAAAAGGGATCACATGTGCATTCCAGGTAACGAATTTATAGTCTGGTAATTTAATGTAGCCCTTGCTACCAATTATCTTGTGTGTGGGTGCAAGAGAAGCTTATCAAAGCGGAAAACAGTAATTTGCCTGTGCCGTTTCAATTTACGGATAAATAAATTTTAGGCAAAAGTCAAATAAAACTGCATCTCATAAAAGTTTGTCATACATGATGGGGTGATCTGTTCAATTAAGTTCGCTTGAAATTTTTATTTAGATGACCGGGTTTGAGAGATTAAACTGAATCTATTGTGTCCACAGCACATTAAAACATGATAGTTTTGAATTTTTTTATTTTTTTTTTTTATTTTATTTTATTTATTTATTTTTTTTTTTTGCATTATGACAAGCCAACAATAATGTTGGTATGTTTTAGAAGTTTTCCTTTGTGGTGTGGTGAATGAAATGCAAAATCCGATGATGGAAATTTAATTTGCCGGAACCGGCCATCTGAATAAAAATTACAAGCGATCTGGGCTGTCTTCCACAATAAAATAAAAACTACATCTCACACCAATTTTTTAAACAACTGAAAGTTTGCAATTTCCGGAGATTTTTAAGGTTTTAGTAAGCAGACAGTGAGGACCTACTCATGACGTCTGAACTCAGTACTGACAGGCATATGTTCGGATGACGTGTATTCACTGCTAGCAACGAAACTCGGCGCTGCCTGGGTCGAAATACATTTTTCTATATGTTCATCACGTTCACATTGTGATAATATTTAACGTAAGTTCCATTTGTGTAACCATTTCGAATTGGTGTAATTATCAACAATATTTAGGTATACTTCGTTTGTAAGTTATTCAGATTTTCAACTGTCTTACATAATTTATTTATCAGCACGATTTAGCCGGAAGTTTCGTCTATACGATAGATGCCTTCTCCTTATGCTTGGAAATCACCTGAAATTCGTGCTCTCACGTGAACTTACTTTCCGTATGGGCAATTTTTTTTCAAGCAGACATTAACTTCATTTCCTGGAGTCGATATCGGGATGACAGGCAGCGTTTGACGGAAGTCGCCTGAGAATACTAAGAGCGCACGTCCCATTAAGCTCGTGTTATTTCGTCGATCTTAGAGTGTTCTATTTGGCAAAGTACACTCTGCCACACCATACGAAACTGTGAAAAAGTTCGTCAGAGAACTCGATGCACCGTTAACGCACACCAACGTGAGTTTCTCTTTGTTTATGACGTCATAAAGCCCGCGCCGCGGTGGAGTGGCCGAGCGGATTGAGGCGCTATGCTCAGATGCGCGAGGCCATTCCCCGTGGAGGGTTCGAATGCCCCCTCGGGCATGGATGTTTGTGCTGTCTTTAGTATAAGCTAGTTTATATGTAGTCTGTAGGTTTAGGGACTGATGACCCCGCAGTTAAGTCCCATAAGCTTAACAAACATTTGAACACATAACGCTCGCCACCGTGAGCAAACTTCTTTACTTAAAACTGAACATAAAGAGCTAACTACCACTACAAGCTATAAGAGGTGGCAGTGGGTTATTATGGAGGAAAGACTGGACAAACCCATACGCCCTTTCTCTGTATATATTGATATTGGAATCACAAACAAAAATCATCATCAATTTCTTGAGGTAGTTCACTGTAATGTTGTGCCACGCTTTAGGAGTCCACCTCTTTCGTGATATTCCCTACTGTGTCATAAAGTCCTATAAAGAAAAGAAAAGTTGAAGATTAGGGTGTAACGCCCTTTCGTGAAGTCCTACAGGCTACAGTGTAATGTTTGTTGAACTCAAAGAAACTCTTTATGGACGGAAGAAAATATGAAGATTTTAGGAGAAAGAATTACTGCAACATTACTAGCAAACAAAGATGAAAAGTCGATATGATAACATTTATTTATGTAAGTAACAGCAAACGAAGAGACTGACCAACCTCATGTAGGCCTACAGAGATCTTCTGCGTTGGATCAGCAGTGTCAGAGCTAGTGGCATCAGAAACCTCGATACTACTGTCGATAACAGTCGCAGTCACTGTCGCGAGAACATAGGCAGTTGCCAGTAGCAGTTCCTAGATTTAAGTTAGAGGCCGCACATACTATGAAGGTTATCAGTTTCGAATGAGACTGCCTACACTGTAGCTAAACAGCCTCTAGGACAGTGTGCATCGTGCCAGCATAGCGTACTTCGATCTAGAGAGTGTACATCTATTCAGGACACAGCGCATCGTCTCGTCAGAGAGTCCTGATGTTGATACATCGACCCGCAGTTTCTAAAGTCTGTATTACCTATTGAGACTCAGAAATTATCTCGTTCTCTCAAGGTAACTTTGAAGCATTCATTCAAATGTCGTGACATAATCAGTTTGTTATGACTGTGCTTCTCCATCGCCCAAAGATGAGTGTTCATTTGTTTGTAATGAATGTCATTTGCTCCTAATGTTGTGGACTCTTTCTATTAATGTGTACACCTTAGTTGCCTTATCAATAAAACCTGCACAAGAGGAATCATTTGGAAATTGGTTCTGCCGAATTCGGTGTTAATGTGTTCCGAACTGTGGACACATTCACGAGAAGAACATGAAGAGCTTCAGTTCTTTATTGACAAATAACACATACGGTTTTCATTGAATCACACAAATATGGCAGAAAGGAAGGTCGATGATTGATTAAAAAAAAAAAGTTAGTTACGGATTCAGACAGGTTAGGTCTTTAACAACAACGAAATTATATCTTGGGTGTAACATACATTTATAATTTCCAACAAGTACTTGATAGTTGCATACTAAGAGAAACACAATTAACAGGGAATTTCAGTTCACCAAAGAAGTAATTAATGGCAGTCACGGCACACGGCCCCAAGGGGAGCTGTACGTCTGAATATGTGTAACAGATGTGAGCTTTAAAATTTTCCCAGCGGATAGAATGTTCATAGAAGTTTCGGGTATGCAGCCGGTCGTTGCGTAATACATCACACGATATTTCGGCCAGACACCTGCTAGCCATCTTCAGGTCTTTCGCGCAAGACTGATGAGAGCACCCAGCTTTCCGCTGTATATAGCAATATATATGCGATTATAGCGCTTGCGACAAAAGACTATGTCAGGTAATCTTAAATCGCTATCTATATAAAAGCGGAAGGACACTCATTCACTCACTCACTGACTAAACACGAAATCTCGAAATCTACTTCACCTATGAAGCTAACATTTGGTAGGAATGGAGTTTATAGGTAGAAGACGTCAGCTAAGAAACGATGTTGCGATAGGGTCCATAGAGCAGGAGATATGACGTCATATACAATGAAAACGTCCCCGTCTTGCGGCACGTGATAATGTGACTTTATCAGTCCACTATTAGAGAAGGAGAGCACTTAGCGACTAATTTTAAACATAATTTTAAACCTGTAGGAAACTTTTTCTCGCTGACAACCCTAGCAAAATGATGAAAGGTAAAAAGTTTGTCGCTTACTACTTTTTCGGCGTTCATGCAGTAAAATAACGGCATTTGGCATGACGTTACAATTTATTAGTCGTAAAATATTAATTGTATTGGCGAGAAATGTTGCAGACAGTATACATACATACCGCCGAACGTACGTTCTTAATTTTATCATATTGTGACACACAGTTCATGACATACGGAGTCATAAACAATTAGATTCATGTAAAACCGCCCCATCAAGTATGACGTTTTGATTGATTACGTCTTTCCTACTAACTCTATACGCGACGTATTTTGCAGACATTTTACATATACACGACTAAAAGTACCAATGAAATAATATCGTATTACGACATATAGTTCAGTTGTTATGACGTTAAAGACAATGAAATGCATGAAAATTCGCCCTAATAAGCATGAGGTTGTAACTTACTACGTCTTTACTTCCAACTCCATTTACACCACATTTCGCAGGCAGTTTCCTAATATTGCACTCTACGAACCTGGTAAAGAATGTTCTTGCAGGACACATAATTCAGGTGATATCTCTATATACAGAAAAAGGAAAGGTCACTCACGCACTCACTGACTAAACACGAAATCTCTGAAACTCCTGCACCTATGAAGCTGAAATTTTGCCGGTATGTAGTTTATAGGTGGAAGACATCAGCTAAGGAAGTATTTTGCGATAGGACAGAATTAAGATGCATGGCGGAGGAAACGTTTCCTATAGACATGAAATCTACAGTTTCATTCCGATCTTCACGAAATTTTGCACGCTTGACCTTCATATCAAGAGGAAGGTCACCGTCTACCTAAAGCTTCATACGATGCATGGGGGATGGTACCTTGCACCATAATAATGGATCTATAAATACCTCGGTGGCACCATAACTTGAGAACGGCAAAACCGATTTTATATATCCTTTTTCTTTTCTTTTTTTCACGTTATTCTCAGAACAAGGGCTTTATTAAAGAAAAGAAAAAAAATCTTGTAGAACAACGAAGTGCATTTTTCAATGTGACCCAATGTTTCTGTTGCCTACAAATGAATAGTTTTATTCCGATGTTGATGAAATTTTGCACACTTGACCTCAAAAAACAAGAGGACTGTCACTGACTGTATAACATTTCGGTCGGTGCATGATGAAGGGTACTTAACTTACGGACTTCCACAAAATGTATAGTTTTGCTCTGATCTTGATGAATTTTTGCACACATGACTTTATAACCAAGATGAATGTCACTGGGTACATAAATGTTTGTATGGTACATGACAGAGGGTCTCTTCAAAAAACTTTGCCAAGAGAGGGAAAGGTAGAATTTTTGCACACATGACTTTATAACCAAGATGAATGTCACTGGGTACATAAATGTTTGTATGGTACATGACAGAGGGTCTCTTCAAAAAACTTTGCCAAGAGAGGGAAAGGTAGAAACGAATAGAGAGATGGGAGGAAAAGAGATGGATGCGGAGAGAGGATGGAAGGGGAAGTGGACTACGAGAGAGTGGAATAAATAAATACGTGGGCAACGCCAGGTTTACAACTAGTATAATATATATGTATAAAAGATATATAATGTTAGGCAACAGCACTACATGTTATAGGACCATCACTTCCATTAACAGTAGCCCTGACAACCTACAGCAAACGTTTTTGAAGCATTTAAGGGCAAACATCACCGATAAACGTAACAACAAATAGCTTTGAATTAAAACAAATCTGTAAATACCATCTCGAAAGATGTTATCTGAGCGGGAAACTAAAAAGAAAACAAAAATACTAATTCTACTGCAAAGTATATTTTAGAATATGAAAGCAGGAATAAAATAGATTCGAAGTTTAGTGACGTCGGCTAGGATTTACTGTAGCAAAATATCACCTGCAGTGTGCTTTCATTCAAAGTAAAATCTGTGCTGTGTGAAACAGTCAATAACATTGCAAGCACAAATGAAAAGACTCCATAGAAAAGGATGAGCGATACAGACCTTTGCCTCAGATGCAATTTAATGGTCACTGTCCCACACCGATTCAGGTGTGGGGACAGAGTTTACCTTTGGAAGCGGATTAGACAAAAGATGAATACGTAGAACCAACAATATTATATAGGCCACACAAACAATACTACCCCAATGGAAAACTGATGCCGTTATATGGCTAGTAGGATAATACATTAATTACGTCATAAATAAACTCGGAGGTGACAGTGTTACACACTTATGACACACATGGAAACAGAGTATGTCAAAATGTGCAAACATGAAGATCACAAGAAGAAATCTGAAAACGCCCTTCAAATAACTGATACCTGGACAGGCATAGGCAAGTGGTCTGTCAAATACTAGAAACGTGTACGTCTAGGAAACATAACCCAATGGTCATTAATCTGAAAAACAACTGGTGACCATTTTCGGATGACGTGGGTAGATGACCTCGAAGCACCAGTGTCGCCGCAGTTATGCCCCGCCATTATTACTGCGGGGGCGAAACCTGCGTCATATTATAACACGTTGAAAAATGGAGAGAAAAGGAAAAATATAAACCAAGAGGATAAATAGGAAGGAGCATTTCAGTTTTTTCCGTGTGATATTGTGAACGAATAGAAAGCTTATTTTTGTTACTACTATGTTATAAGAACGCGTAAAAAAAAAAAAAAAAAAAGGGAAGAAAACAAAGAAGGATCAGGATACGCAAACAAATTCTCGCTAGCAAGACAATGGGTGCGTAAAATGCGTCGGAGGCGTCGGCAGTCGCCGGTCGGAGGCGGCGTCGGCTTCCGTATCCGGCGGAGGCGGAACTCCACGCAGCCGTTTTTTCTTCTTCCCTTCTAATTTCAATTCCCCACAGGGGGGGGGGGGGGATGGTAGCCGATAAACACCGCTCTTTAGCCAAAGGTTACGCGACTTTAACGGATGCAGCACAAAAAGTGTTGCATCACCAGGATTCTAGGGGTACGTAAAATAGAATAGATGTATACAAAAAAGCCAATTTCAGTTCTAATTTACTCCATTTTGCGGCTGGTATAACAACCAGTTTTGAAGGATGATATAAATAAATAGCCTTCATTGCGGATTGTCATACTTTAATGACACGTTTCGCGGAGAGTATACATCCTCAGATAATATTTACTATACTCCGTTCACCGAGACGAGAGACGTACTGTAAACACACTGAGGCGCGTGACCAGGGGTGGACAAAACAGGGTCGCTCGCTCAGTTTCGCTGCATCCGTTTCAGGTGTAAGGTCGTTGTGTGTTTCGTTATATAGCAGTGCTATTAGAAGCCAAACATTTAAATTTCATTTCTTATAATACATTATAAAATGCGAATTTCTCCGAAAATTTCCCAAATTTGCATCTTCGCTTACTTACGACAACAAGCACTTTGTCAAGTGCTGTAAATTTCTTACGAACAACTTTTTTTCGTGTCGCATTTCATTCAAAGTCATCAGGATGTTCTGAAAGCTTTCTAGTAATTCTTTTTTTTTTTTCTCTCTCTTGAAGGCTTCAAAGACTGCTTGGCTTTTTATTGACTGTTTTCATAACAATGTCACTCACTGACTGTTCTGGACACAACAGCTGCGTTTTATATACACTAGGAACCATGTGTTTCTCTAAAGAACTTTATTACATCATCGCTTTATTTATTTATTCATTTATTTTATTTTATTTTATTTTAATTATTTATTTATTTATTTATTTATTTATTTATTTATTTTTTTTTTTTTTTTTAATTCTATCGGACCAAACTGCGTGGTCATCAGTCCGTAGCCTACAAACTACTTAAATCTAGGTAAACTAACCTAAGGACAAACACACACACACACATGCCCCAGGAAGGACGCGAACCTCCACGGCGAGCAACCGCGCGCTCCGGAGCGAGACGCTGTAGACCGCTCGGCTACTCCACCGCGGCACTTCATGTTTCAATGCTTCTTGCGTGAATTCAAACTGATGGATGACATAATGAGGTTGCTCTTACGTAATACCAATGTGAGAGAAAAAGAGACACACTGACTACGAATGCTGAATGTTATTGTAAACACTAATACTTTCGTTACTATTAAGCAACTGGTCCCTTAACATGAAGTTGACACTCAACATCTATAATCACTGCTATATAACAACACACACAACGACCTTACACCTGAAACAAATGCAGCGAGCGACCCTGTTTTGTCCACCCCTGGTCACGCGCCTCAGTGTGTTTACAGTATGTCTCTCGTCTCGGTGAACGTAGTATAGTCCGGGAGTGGGCAGTTCGTGAATTGTGATATGGCCACCGAGCGAACATATCAAGTGTGCCTGGATTATCAGCTGTTACAGCTTATGATTGTCGGTGGCATCCTTAACCAGCTGCCAGGCATTGCATGCTTCACGGACATAGGACCACACTTGACATATAAACAAGAGCCCGCTACACTTTAGCTATGACAACCTTGTTTCTCCGCATTCTACGTCCGGCAGTGGGCTCTTGTTGATATGTCACGTGTGGTCCTAATTCGCGCGAAGCATGCAGTGCTGGGCAGCAGGTTAAGGATGCCGCAGATAACCATAACCTTTAACAACTGGTAATCCAGCCCCTCTTGACGTGTTCGCTCGTTGGCCATATCAAAATTCACGAACTGCCCATGCCCGGACTGAGGATGCCTACTCTAGGCGAAACGTGTCATTAATGTGTATAAATCCGCAACCAAGGCTGTTTATTTATATCTTTTCAGTTCTCTTTATTGCTCACGAAAACAGAAAGTCACGTTTTGTACCATAATAAGCTAGATATTCTGAATTTGTGTTCCAAATTGCAGCATACACCAGTATCCATAACACCCGTTAACATGTTCTTTTGCACTGACGCATGTATGTATTCGTCGCAGCACGTTGTCCATTAGATCATCGAGGGACTGTTCGTCCTGATTGTACACCAATTAGGTTCCTTTCAGAGTATGCTGATGCAATAGCCCTAGTCCAATACCTAGCTATCATATACAACCGCTTTCACCGCGAACATTCCTTAAAAAAAAAGAAAATAATAATAATAATAATAATAATAAATAAATAAATAAAATAAAAAAAAAATTAAAATGTTTGTAAATCTATCTGCGCGGTCATTAGTCCGTACCTTACAAACTACTTAAAGTAGGGTAAACTAACCAAAGGACAACACACACACACACACACACATACACACACACACACACACACACACACACACACACACACACACACACACACCCATGCCCCAAGGAGGACTCGAACCTCCGACGGCGAGAAACCGCGCGCTCATCAGCGAGGCGCCTTAGACCGCTCGGCTACTCCACCGCGGCCATTCCATACGCAAAGAGTGGGAAGTTGCATAGATCACTCAAATATTCTAGAAAGACAATAGGAGTGATCCCCTAAATTACAGGCCTATATCATTAAAGTCTGTTTGCAGCAGGATTTATACTTTCCTCAAATATTATAAATTACCCCGAAGAGAACGACCTTTTAACCCGCAGTCAATACGGATTCAGAAAGTGTCATTCTTGGGAAACACAGCTACCTCTTTACTCCTGTGATCTGATGAGAGCTACCGACAAGGGATATGATATAGATTCCGTGTTTCTAGATTTCCGGAAGGCTATTGACACTGTACCTCATAAGCGTGTTCTAACCAAATTGCGTTCATTTGCAATATCGCCACAGTTGTACGATCGGATTCGTGATTTCCTGTCGTAAAGGGCACAGTACGTAGTAATTGACGGTAAGTCATCGAATGGAAGTGATATCTGACGATCCCCAGGAAAGTGTTATAAGGCCCCTACTTTTCCTTACTTGTATTAACGATTTACGATACAATCTGAGTAGCTCTGTTAGACTGTTAGCGATGATGCTGTCATTTACCGGTTAGTAAAGTCATTAGAAGATCAAAAGCAACTGCAAAATGATTTAGATGAGATCTCTGCGTGGTGCTAAAATTGCGAATTGACCCTCAATAATGTAAGTGTGGGGTCATCCGTATGAGCACTAAAAGAAATGTGCTAATATTACAGAGCTTGTTAAAGTATACATGTAAGAAACAGTCAACATATTTTATCTTTTACTCTAATATGATGATCAATTTTGGTGACACGTACTTTAACGACTATGTAATTTTTCTCATTTTATATTTTGACGAGGAACCCTTTATTTTACATGTTCTCTTAAGTGCCCAAGTTTTAAAGCCATGGATGATATTTATCTGGTAAAGACAATTAAATAACGATATTGGCGATCTTGGCTCAATAATCCGAAGAAGGTGTATTTTTATGATATATATAAAAAACGCTCTCCATATGCATAACTATAATCTTTTTCATGTGTGTACATACAATTGTGACAATAATAGATGACTTTCTAAACCCTGAGTTGCATTTACGATTTTTACATAAAGACAGATGATAACAAGTGAAGTTTTTATAAAACACATTCTCATTATCATCAGTGACTAATTATACTCATTATCATCAGTGAATTATATCTGCATTTTAAAATCGTCGAAAAAGTATGTATTCAACCTGAGTCACTGACGATAATGAATTTCATTAGTCACTGATAATAATGGGAGTGTGACATGGCGGTTATTGTTCTAGCGCCTCTTGTGAGGTTACCAAAGACTACTATATTAGCATCTACAGGGCGTTGGGAACACAGTTGGCAGCAAAAGTGCCTGTATTCTCGCAAGTGGCCGCACATTACTAACAGTACACACGAGTGAAACCTGTTTGCCCCAAGCATAGTTATACAGTCGGGCTGTTAGAAGGACTGTACAATGTGTTAATCTAGTCAGCAATGCAACGATCCAGAAGAGTTGTATTATTCAGGGCAACGTGAAACGCTACGCAGAAGAGTGCCACATGATTTATTTTCGCGGGGAGCAATGATTTTTGGACTTAGGCATCTTTACGTTAAACTTTATGTACGTTCCAAATGTCTCGTGTGTATAAATAATTAAAAAATTAAAAATGGCAATATTTATTTTAAAATTTCCCATGCTGCGAGATATTAGGTTATCATGGAAACTAGAAAATGCAATCAGTGATAATTTAAGAGCAATTCCGAGTCAGAGAAGAGCAACAAACGCATGGCATAGAAACTGATATAGCTCTTGTAGAGGCATCAGTGCACCTGTCGCCTTGTGGCGTGCCTAATTGGACGACGTGTATGCACATGCAGTATACAAGACTTGGCTTCGTCTTGCCGTACAGTAGTTCCTTGCTGTCATCGCCAAATATCGGTTGTGTTATGAATGGTGCCATCCCGAGTCTGGAATTAATTTACAAAGTGCGGTAGCAGTGAGGTAGAATGGTCCATTTGCCTTAAAATGTTGAAAACTGACGGCCGCAGTGGCCGAGCGGTACGCTACGGTCGGGGGTTAAAATCCCCGTCGGGCATGGATGTTTGCGTCGTCTTTAGTATAAGGTAGTTCATAAGTAGTTTGTAAGTTTAGGGACTGATGTTATTTTATTTTTTATTTTTTTGTTTTGTTTTTTAAATGTTCAAATGTTTGTAGAACTTATGGGACTTAACTACGAGGTCATCAGTCCCTAAGCTTACAAACTACTTATGAACTAGCTAAGACTAAGGACGGCACAAATATCCATACCCGAGGGGGGATTCGAACCCCCGACAGTAGTGGCCGTGCAGACCGTGACTGGAGCGCCTCAGTCCCCTTGGCCACCACGGCCGGCGGGGACTGATGATCCCGTAGTTAAGTCCCTTAAGCTTAACAAACATTTGACTTTTTTTTGTTGAAAACTGCTGGAGGTATCATAAAATAGCAGTATCATTGAAGAAGAAAGAATCCACAATGTCGTAAGAAAAGGTAAATTTAATTCCTCTGATGTTGATGTACTATACTTACTTTTTTATTGCCTGTTGCTCACTCTGGAGCATAGGTTGAAAGACGACCGTCTGTCGTCTTCCATGTATTTTTATACAGTTATAATTTATTTAATGTCGCTAGATTACATTTTGTTAAAACTTGCCGGCCGCGGTGGCCGAGGAGACTGAGGCGCTCCAGTCACGGTCTGCACGGCCACTACGGTCGGGGGTACGAATCCCCCCTCGGGCATGGATATTTGTGCCGTCCTAGTTCGTAAGTAGTTCATAAGTAGTTTGTAAGTTTAGGGACTGATGACCCCATAGTTAAGTCCCATAAGCTTAACAAACATTTGAACATTTTTTTTTTGTTAAAACTTGAACCCCACTCTTTTCAAGGCTTGAGGAATAACATTTTTATTTCATGTGTTAGAATATTAGTTAATATTGCTAGGTTTTTCTTATTTTGTTATGTTAATAATTTGTTATTATATTAATTAATGTGGCGTAAGTACGATTTCTCTGATACGCCACTGTCCCTGTGAGAATGTGCAGTTGTTTTGTGGGTGTGAGAATCTATGCCTGTTTGAATGTGGGGAGTTATAGCTCGCTTTGCATCGTTCTCTCTGGCTCAGAGTCGATAGTTGCTGAGGTGACCAAAGAGGTTCCCACACCCTTTGGTTGCGGGCTAGTTAACGGACCTGCACTAGCGCGAGTGTACTCGCTCTCCGTCCCCACCACCACTTTTTCAGGGATTCTCCGGTTTCCGGTCGTTTTCCCGCGGCCCGGTGGCCGCACGGACATTCTTCCTCGGCTGGTCGTCTGGTGAGGTAAGGTTGTTTCTGCTCTTGTTTCTGGAGATGGTAACGTTTCATTTGACTAGCACATTTAACTTAGATTCGTGAACATAGAATCATTTTTTTGGAATATTTTCTCCGATCGTGTGCGGAAATGTGTTCTCGTTTTTCAATTCAGTGATTTCCCATAGATAAACGCGGTCCGTGTGATTCTAGTAGCAGTTTGGTAAAGGCCTGATATATTAAAACCTTATGTGATCATGTGCCGGTGCATGAACTCTGTGTAAATACTTTCTAGCTTTGTGGGGCCCTATTTATAATAGGTGATATGATCATTTTTGTGCATGTAAAAATCTTCTCATAATTTCCTTCCGTGAGTGTTTCACGTGGTTGGTTCATAGAACAAAGTTTTCAGCTTCCACTCTTGTTTCTTCCATGTCCATCAGGCAAGTAACTATGCGGGTATCCTTCTGACTTCCACTAACATTTCGCGATCATCTCACCCTGCCTATTTTAATGTTGCTGTTTCTTCTCCGACTTATAGTACGAACTCTGTCTGTGTGAGTAATTCTCTCTGAGCTTTGTACAACCTCCTTCAATAGTTCCCTTATGTAATTCTAAACATTTCCATGGGTTGAATGCTGTAATTCTTAATTTTATTTTTCCGACTTTGTAATTATTTCACTTTTACGAGATTTGGAGACTGGACTTCATCCGTCTCTGTAATCGCTACCTATCGCGTGTGGCTGTATTTCATTCGCTTCCTTATATAATTCTAAGCATTCTATGGGTTACATGCACTAATTAATTGTCTTTATTTTTCGGAATCTAAGTTTATTCAATTTTATCGGTTTTAGGAACCACGTGGGTCCGAGTTCCGACTTTCGGGGTCTGCAGCTAGTCGCCTGAGTTCATGCCACTTCTCTTATAAAACCAGTACCAACCTCGATTTCTAACAGACTGCAACTTAAGAATCCACCATGATTTTGTATAATGAATCCGATATTCAGCCACTTCACCTTCAGTAGAGTGCGTTCATGTAATGTAGCCATGTGTCGCCGTTAGCGTATTTGCTCGCGGTCCAATACAGACGTAATTTAACTTGCTGTACAGACGCACCATCTTAAAACAGGTACGACAGCCCAGAGCCAGCTTCAAAGTGTTTGTATATTGTGTTTTGTGCTACCTCGCCTACGATAGCGGCGCCTGCTTCCGCCTCGTCTCAGCATGCTGTTTTTGGTGAGTTTCGCTGTGGCATTGCGTTTAATCATGTATAATTTAGGCTGGGCACCGTCTGCATTAATTCATGTAAGTGATGCATTTTTATTATATTAACAAAATTGGTTCCTCATTTTGCTTTTTTTTATCTGAATAAACAATTTTAAGTTCAGCATAATCCGTAAGTTGCCTATAAATTGTAGTTTTTGAGCACCTTCCCTCTTTTATTTAATATTGTTTCACAAGTGCTGAAAATAAGATCAGATGCTAATTTTCATAAGTGTAAATTCCGTTGCGCCATAAATGTTTCCTAGCCACCTTTCTAAGATAAATTTAATTGTGGTGGCTTGCTTATTAATGTCTGTGTATAATAACGTGTGAGCTGCTATGTATATTGACCACTGTAGCATTGACTTCCTGTTATTGAAATAATTTTAATGTATTCTTCAGTCTATAGCAGTCAGCCACTGTGACAAAAACTTGAGCAATGACAACGACTACTTGTGCTATAATTTTGTATTTTTATATTCCGACATGTTAAGCTATTAGCTAATCTCTGCTAACGCTTGACAATGGTACATAACCGAAACCGGTAGCATTGAATTATTAATAAACAGCTATGGTCAACATGTCGTTCTACAATTGAAGCGAGTAACCAGAAGTGCTCACGGACCTTATTTACTAATTTTAGTGACAAAGCAAGGCTCTTGTTACGTATAGTGGCTTACCGCTGCCAGGATTCGATCTTCTAGCGGGTCATCTGTTTAATGAAATAGTGTTTTGCTTTAAATGTATGCGGGAGTATTTTTGAATAGTTTTCTTTCCCTTCCCAGTGGATGAATGTATGAGATTAGCAGCGCGCATTAATCTATTTCTTTCATGTTTTCAGCATTTTCTGTGTGTGTGTTTTTGGAAGGGTTATTTTATTTCCTTGTTTTTGTAAAAAGCGCACAGCCACAGTGCATTGCGTCTGAAGGTTTTACTTCGTGTGTTGATACGCGGTTTTTATTATGCTAATCTTGTGTTTGTTACTTCTGTTCAAAATTACTTGTGATGATGGAGAATAGTTCTGCCTCGTCCGTTTCCACTCTCTCTAGGCGTTTAAACCGAAGTCAGGACCGTGAAAAGTCGTCTAGGTCAGATCTTTCCACCGAAAGGAAAAAAGTAGCGAGTACAGACGGCCGCGTTCCCGTTGAAAACGCGACTTGTTTAAACGTGGACGCGACCGGAAGTGAGGGCAGAGCGAACAAAGAGAACCGCAAACAAATATACCGGTTTCTGCTACAGAGAAAACTAGTTCAACCAGTGCTACTAGGCCCATGATGTGTTTCTGATACGACACTAAGCGACCTCATGGCTTTCATGAGAGAATTAAAATCAGAAATGAAAGCAGAGGTAGGTTCCATAAAGGAAGCGCAAAATGCTTCAGTTCTCGAATTAAAAGCCGGGATGGAAGCGCAAAATGCATGTCCGGGCCGAACTTGTCAAGGTTTCTGCGCAGTGCAGGGAGGCGCAAACTAACACCGTTCAGGTTATGAACAATAATCTGGATGGGTTTCGCACCGATATAGTGCGGCTAGTTCAGGAACGGCATGAGGTAACAATGAATGGTATCGCGGAAAACGCGACAAAAATTGCAGGGAATGCGGAAGCTATATCTGCCCTCTCCGACCGTGTTGGGGAGAGTGGGGCACATTGAGCCATGGGGCACAGTGAATCAGGTAGCATAATTATAGTACGGGGTGGTAAATTATTTTTTCCTCTGTGCATATGTTGCCAGTACTGCTCTACCGACTTCTCTTTGTTTTCTGCAGGATCTGGGTTCCACCATTAGTTTTCTGCAGGTGTTATGTTATTTCTGCTACAGTGAAGTAATTTTTCAGCGAATTAGATAGAATAAAATTTAGTAACGAAGGATTGAATAAAGTTCAAAGAAAGTAAGTCATTATAACAATATGAATATTGTGTTTAATGTCACATATCTTAAAATAATAACGATGTTCATACATAACCTCACTTGAGCTTTGTTTGAAATATGTACTGTTGGGGCACATTGAACCAAGCTGTCACGGGGCACGATAAGCCATGGTTCATTGTGCCCCAGGGTGATTCATTCAGCCCCAGGAGTACTGTACTTTTCTGGTTTCTTAGCATGGGTAAAAACTTACGTTAGGTAATTAGGGGTTTTAAATTGAAGAAGTTCGATGAACTAGGCGCACGCTTTGAAGAACTGGCGACCTCGGTGGAGCAGCTTCTACAGGCCGGGGAGAAGGCGGCCGAGTTAGAAGAACGCGTCCCGCGTCTGCAGCAAGTCTCCGTTCCACCCCCACCCCCACCTCCCCCGCAAGTAGAAAACGCCTGTCGCAGTTTGTGTGGAGGTCGGCCCGGTCGTTCCGACCGCGGAGATGATTCGGCTTTCGAGGAGGAGGAGGAGGAGGAGGTCGAACCTCCACGTGCCCGTCCTCCCATAAGAGAAAGAACGAGTCGAGTGCCTGTGCGAGAGATAGTGCAGGCATTTGATTATAACCACTTTCTCACTGTAAAAAACTACCAGGTCTTCCGAAACTCTGCAAGCGGGTAGAGCAATTCGATTACACTCTGCCTCCGAACTGGCCAGAAGGACAGAAAATCGAATATGTGTGCGGATATCTCGAGGGGGAACCCGCTATGCCGATGCGACCTCTCTTAACACGTTCGCTGCCGTTCACGCTCTGGCGCGTGTAAACGTTACTTGAGTCAGGTGCCGCTCACGCTGTGGCGCGTGCTGCGACCTAGCATCCTATTATGGGTTGTTGTAAACTGGCATCGCCTAATAAAGCTGTATGGTAGGCACTCAGGGGAGAGTATAAATGATATGCACACGTACGTGGTTCCAGATTTCCGCGTTTGCATTACCGGCTACGAGCCACACACGCTTTTCATGATGTCATGATAGATTTATGTACTGTTTATATTGTTCATTTGTTGTTTAAAAAAATACAAATGCAAATAAAAAACCATATCAAAAAACTGAAAACTAAAACCATTCAGTGGCTCAAAACTATGAAAAGATACTGTCAAAATACGATCAAGCGCCTGAGCGTCAGTGGCACCTAGCATCATCGCGCCAGAGCGTGAACGGCAGCGAACGTGTTAAGATATTGCCGCTACTACGATGATTTTAGGGAACATTTCCTGTCTGCCTACTGGTCGGAGAGGCAACAGGAACGAGTAAAGAGCAGCATTCTGGTGATGTCCCACTTTGCTAACAGCAATTGCAGGAGTCTCGGAGAATTCTTTCGAGGAATGATGCACAGAAACTAACTCCTCGACTACCCATACCCTCCGCGTGAATTGACAAGAATTTGCGCGTCGCAGCTCCCACGAAATGTGCGCAATGCCGTCCTTGCGGGATGTTGCAAGGAGGATAATGAGTCCTTCCAGGCTTACCTGGAGAACTTAGAATATGACGAGGATTACAGACCTAGAAGAGACGGCAACGGCTCTTCTAGAGGAAGTAATCGGAGCGACAATAGCGCTGGGAACAACCGCACTGAAAGTAATAGCAACGCGGAGTCCGGTCCTTCCAACGCTGAGAATCAGCAACAGCGGAGGAACGGGCACGGTTATTGGCGTGATAAGCGTAAAGACAAGTGGCGAAAGTTCGGGAATGGTAATAAGGGCTACCGATCCCATGAGGGCCCGCGAAAACCACGCGACTCGCCAACAGAAGGCGTGTAAATCAGGTCCGCTGATCGGCGCTATAACAAACCAAAAGACACTGGTCCTAGCACAAGCCAGCAATAATTTGCTGTAGTTGATCGTCACTCGATCAACCTGCTCGGAAAGGAGCATATACATCCTAAGCTTTCTTTAATTTTGTGTAACTTTATGTTTGCTAAGGTAAATTTAAGTGATATTCTTACCACCCATGCAATTTGTGTTTGTAGATTCAGCCTGTATTTAGTATGTCTTTTGTAGTGTTTTCTTTGAATGGTTTGTTTTAATAGTGTATTTTGTTATACAGGGTGTTTCACTAAGTATTTTTGCCTCTGTAACTTATAAAATAATAGGTGACGGGAAATTTTAATGCGGTATAAAGATATATTTTTTTTAAATGAAACAATAGTTTTTTCTATCGTGCATTGGATTCGTTGAAACCAGCTGCGTCCAAATCAATTTAAACTACATTCCTATCACTGTTAGTTTGGGAGTTACAACCTTTCAAAGTTTAGGGGGCGGAGGCTACGACAGCGTAGCTCACTGGCTGGTGGTCATGAGATAGTGGGCCGTGCCCCAGGGGATAGCCACTCGGCCTATCAGCTACGCTATCGCAGCCTCCGCCCCCGGAACTTTGAATAGGAATGTAGTTGGAATTGATTTGGACGCAGCTGGTTTAAACGAATTCAATACACGATAGAAAAAACTATTGTTCCATTAAAAAAATTATACCTTTGTGGTGTAGCCCTTTGGAACTATGTTCATAGCTCCGCAGAAAGTGTAACATTTCTTGTGTTGACCTACCGCATTAAAATTTCCCGTCACCTATTATTTTATAAGTTACAGAGGCAAACACACTTAGTGAAACACCGTGTATGTGTCCCTTGTATATGTATGTGTTTGTTGTGCGATTTCATTTCGACACAACGCATCTTCATGTTGTATGCGTGTTTTGTGTACTATTAGGTACACGCCGCTATTGGGATGGATAACAGAAACTTCCCAGTTCCATCTGGTTGGCTGTTCAACGTACCTTGACGCTCCGTTTTGTACATAAAAAATTACTAGTGTGACATGTTAAAGTGTCCCCGTTAGCTATAAGGCTGCCTGCCTCACGTAGTTCCCCCTTTTTTTATGTTCATGCTTTCATCTTTTTGTTTCCATCGTGAGGATTGATGGTGCATAATCTAAGTTCTTTAGGCCATGTTAAGTATTTTATTGTGTATATTTTGTGAATGTCTTGTTTATGGTAATTTGTGTCCCTGTATATCGTTTTAAGTGTGTGCTCTTCTTCACTGTGCATGAAACTAGCCTTGTTTAGCAAGTGCTTTAGATGCCACCATTACTGTAAATTTTATATCGGCAATCTCCCCGTTAGGTAGCAAGTTTATAAGACGCCGTGGTAGGCGCCAACGCCGTAATTCATAGGATTTTTAGTTGCACGTAGATGGACTGTGGTGCTGATGCTCAGGCGTCTAGATAATTTTGTCCAGGGATTGTCCGTTTGAGTAACAGGAGGTGTGCGATTCGACCGGAAGACGGTCGCGGCAGAGCACTAACGAAGGGGTTCATCAAAATTTCGTTGACGATATACACCCTGGCTTATTAATAGAACCAACTTATATTTTTCAGATAAGTTTTGCAGGACAATTAGTAAATGATAGAGCGTGATCTGTAGAAGAGGCCAGACTAACATTCAGAAGAGGGCAGAATCACAGATGTCAGGAAATACAAACAGAAATAAAAGAGCTGAATAAAGGCAAGCTCCACGTCGAGGAACGTCCGCCCTACATGTACCATGAGGACATCTGAATCGGTAAAACACTAATTTTTCCTTCATGGTGGTGTTAAGGATGCGTTACATTGTAAGTCAACTTTACCTTAGATTATTTTATTAACTTAGGATTGTTAACTTGTGTCGATTTCTAGTGTTTATTTTATGCGTTTGTACATTTGATCATCTGTTTTTCTTTTCTTTTTTTTTTGTCTATGATTGATTGACATGTGTAATTTTCTAGTGTTTATTTTATGTGCTTGCACACTTGATCATGTTTTTTTTCTTTTTTTCTTTTTTTTTCTTTTCTTTTCTTTTTCTTTTTTTTTTCTTTTTCTTTTTTTTTTTTTAATTTCCGAAGTGTATTTTTGTTTTGTTTTGTTTTGTTAATATGTGTTATGGTTTTATCTCGCCTCTGCGTGAGCGATTTTCATAAGACTGTTTACAGGCCCTAACCACGAATTTGCAGCGTTGGAACCAGACCGACTGGCTCAAGAAAACCCCCTCCCCCCTTCGCGCTGTAGCTAGTTAAATTAGGTTGCGCCCGGGCGGTAGGTAGTTAGTTTGCGTAGCGTTGCATAGAGCTTGGTAGTTCGTTTTTTTTTTTTAATTTTTTTGTGTGCATAGCGCTGCATGAGTAAAACTAGCTTTGCTTCACTAACCCTGAGAGTCCTGACTTAAAGTTATTTTGTGTTGTTGTTGTTGTGGTCTTCAGTCCGGAGACTGGTTTGATGCAGCTCTCCACAATACCCTATCCTGAGCAAGCCTCTTCATCTCCACATAAGAACGACAACCTACATCTGTCTGAATCTGCTTACTGTATCCATCTCTTGGTCTTCCTCTGCGATTTTTACCCCAAACACTTCCCTCCAACGCTAAATTCACAATTCCTTGATGTCTAAGAATGTGTCCTACCAATCTAACCCTTCTTTTAGTCAAGGTATGCCAGAAATTTCTTTTCTCCCCAATTCTGTTCAGTACCACCTCATTAGTTACGCGATCCACCCACCTAATCTTCAGCATTCTTCTGTAGCACCATATTTCAAAAGCCTCAATCCTCTTCCTGTCCGCACTGCTTATCGTCCATGTCTCACTTCCATATAAGGCAACACTCCATACAAATGCCTTCAGAAAGGACTTCCTTAGGCTTAAATCAATATTCGATGTTAACAAATTTCTCTTTTTCAAAAACGCTTTTCTACCCATTGCCATTCTGCATTTTATATCCTCTGTACTGCGACCATCATTTGTTATTTTACTGCCCAAGTAACAAAACTCATCTACCTCCTTTATTGCTTCGTTTCCCAATCTAATTCCTTCAGCATCACCTGATTTTCTTACACTGCACTCCATTACCCTAGTTTTACTCTTGTTAATGTTCATCTTATATGCACCTTTCAGCACACTGTCCATTCCGTTCAATAGCTCTTCCAGGTCCTTTGCTGTATCTGACAGAATCACTATGTCGTCGGCAAAACGCAATGTTTTTAATTCTTCCCCCTGAACTTTAATTCCTTCTCCAAATTTCTCCTTGCTTTCCTTTACAGCTTGCTCAATGTACAAATTGAATAACAATGGAGAAAGACTACAACCCTGTCTTACTCCCTTTCCAACCACTGCATCCCTTTCATGCCCTTCAACTCTGATAACTGCTGTCTGGTTTTTGTACAAGTTGTAAATAACCTTACGCTCCCTATATTTTATTCCTGCTTGCTTCAGAACTTGAAAGAGTTTATTCCAATCAACATTGTCAAAAGCCTTCTCCAAATCTACAAAAGCTAGAAATGTAGGTTTGCCTTTTCTTAATCTATCTTCTAGGATAAGCCGTAAAGTGAGTATTGCCTCCCGAGTTCCTACAATTCTCCTGAACCCAAACTGATCTTCCCCGAGGTCGGCTTCTACCACTTTTTCCATCCTTCTGTATATAATTCGTGTTAATATTTTGCAACCATGACTTATTAAACCGATAGTTCTGTAGTTTTCACACCTGTCTGCACCTGCTTTCTTTGGAATGGGGATTATAACATTTTTCTTAAAGTCTGAGGGTACTTCGCCTGTCTCATACATCTTACACACCAGGTGAAACAGGTTTGTCATGGCTGGTTCTCCCAGAGACTTCAGTAGCTCTGAGGGAATATCATCTACTCCTGGGGCCTTGTTTCGACTTAGGTCTTTCAGGGCTCTGTCAAATTCTTCTCTCAGCACAGTATCTCCTCTTTCATCTTCATCTACATCCTCTTCCGTTCCTACAATATTGTCTCGAAGTTCATTTCCTTTGTAGAGACTCTCTATATACTCTTTCCACCTTTCAGCTTTCCCTTCTTTGCTGAGAACTGATTTTCCATCAGTGTTCTTGATATTCATAGAGCTGTTTTTCTTATCTCCAAATGTTTCTTTTATTTTCCTGTAGGCTGTATCTATTTTTCCCCTATTTATACATTCTTCTACATCCTTGCATTTGCCTTCTAGCCACTCCTGCTTAGCCATTTTGCACTTCCTGTCAATCTCATTTCTTAGTCGTCTGTACTCTATTTTGACTGTTTCATTTACTGCATTTTTATATTTTCTCCTTTCATCAATTAAATTTAGTATCTCCTGTGATATCCAAGGATTTTTTGTAGGTCGTGCCTTCCTACTTATTTTGTCCTCTGCTACCTTCACTATTTCATCTCTCAAGTCTATCCATTCCTCCTCTACTGTTTTATTTTCCCCTGTTTCTGTCAATTGTTGCCTAAAGCTCCCTCTGAAATTCTTAAGAACTTCAGGTTCCTTCAATTTATCCAGGTCCCATCTCCTTATTTTCCTACCTTTTTGTAGTTTCTTCAGTTTCAGCCTACAGTTCATAACCAACAAGTTATGGTCAGAGTCTATATCTGCCCCTGGGTATGTCTTACACTGTAAAACCTGGTTCCGGAATCTATGTCTTACCATTATAAAATCTATCTGGTATCTCCCGGTGTCTCCTGGTCTCTTCCACGTATACAACCTTCTTTTGTGATTCTTGAACCAGGTGTTTGTTATAACTAAATTATGTTCCGTGCAAAATTCTACCAGGCGGCTTCCTCTTTCATTCCTTTTGCCCAGACCATATTCACCTACTATCCTCCCTTCCCTTCCTTGTCCTACTACCGAATTCCAATCTCCCATAACAATTAAGTTTTCCTCTCCCTTAATTGTCTGAATAATTTCCTTTAGCTCCTCATATATTTTTTCGATTTCCTCATCATCGGCAGAGCTAGTTGACATATAAACCTGTACTACTGTTGTCGGTGTTGGCTTCGTATCTATCTTTTTATAATAAATATATTATGATCAATGTAACATGTCAATTTTTGCGTTTTTAGAACTGTATTGTATCCTTAATGTTAAAATATTTATGCAGAAGGACTAAAAGCCTAGGCGTTCTGTTCGCCATATTGTAACGGTTACAAACTGGGCAATTATGAAATGTCATTGCAGTTCTTTTGCGGGATGCCAGCTACGGGAAAGTGCAGCTGTAGCTCGGAATTAATTTGCCGAGTGGGGTTACACGCGGACACACACACACACACACTCTCTCTCTCTCTCTCTCTGAATAAATGTCAATATCAAGAACAGTTTTCAACTCTCTGCAGTGTGCGCCCTCTCCTCCTACCTCGTTCAAACACCGTTCAGGCTTACTTACATGATTATACAGACTCGATTAAGTCCCGTTGGATGTTTCCTCTGCCGGTCGTGGACTCTGACGGAATGTAAATCTCGTCGTGTGTTGCTGGAAATTAATATCACAGGAGAAAATGTTTCTGCCTACTTGAAATGAAAGCGGCCTTTCTGAACAATTTTGTTTATTAACTTTAGTGTGGCTAACTACGTTGGAACCGGATTTACAAACTTCTGAAATATCCCGGTAATTAAATCTGTTCAGTACCTTCTCAATATTGAATCTGTTAATTATTAAATTTATCAATTGTGTCGCAGTGACAATATTGACTTCTTTTCCTTTGCAGACTATCCTCGGAGCCGTAACTCGTCTAATTCACACAATATCAGTACCAAAACTTCACACGCACTGCTCGTCACTGTAGAGCTGATAATTCTCATTAATATCACTTTATCTGATGGTTAATTACGCCTAATTACACACTTTATGACCCTAGCCTTTCACATACGTGTTGACCGTCCTGTGGCCTGTCGCAGACTGGGTACAGAGCTCACGCTCTGAGTTGGCGCCTAGACGTTAGAAGCTTTCACCCGATTGGCTGATTTGTATCAGCCAATAACAAATCACTTTCTATAACTTCACTTTCTATAACTGCACTTTTAAATGAATCTGAAATTGTAATTAATGTAATAAGACATGATCGTAATCCTTCGGAAGGTTGGAGTTATGTCCCAGAAAACATTATCGGCAAAATAATGAAATGAAAAGCACGCGGTTCCCGCCTGGACAGCGGCCAGGAAGAACCACCCTGACTGCCGCAGCGTACGAATGCTTTCCACGGTACTGCACCGTATGTCACGGCCGGTATGAACCAGCTCGGCTCGCTTCCGTGTGCGGTCAGCTATCCGAAACAAAACTGTCTGGACTGCAGGTGGCAGGCCAGACAAAAAGAAACGAAAATGTAATGGAATAAATCCCGAAATAAAATAGGGAACAATGTGGGGTAACACCACAATATGGCTAATTTAGGTGAAATTTTTGTTGTTTTAAAATGTTTTTGTATGAATCTCTATGAGGTTATTTGTATTTTTGTTAAATGTTTTGTTTAAAGAAGAAGGCACTCCACGTTTGTGACACGATGGAGTTCCTCATAAGTTTAATATGTCCTGTGATAACATGGTGCACCAAAGTGTTGGCAGATATCTGAGGGTGCCAGAGGACAAGACGGAGGCATGCGTCCGTGGACTTCACGCCAGCCAAACCTGGGAGTTACCATAGTTAGGCGAAGACGGAAGACGGGCGGCCGCCCTACCAAAACGGCTAACTGCTTCCGGTCGAGGGGTCCCAGCCGAGTACACAAAGCTAACGGCCCTCGGCGCGCACAAAAGAGTGGAGTGGGTGATTAGCACCATCACACAAGCTGCGCGGCCGCCGTCCTGATCCCGGTCGCTGGTCCTTTAATCTCTTCTGGCACAGACAAATATATACAGATGGAAAACCTCCGTAAGGGCCCGGTCCAACGCTCAGGGGTGCGGGGCGGGAGGTGCTGAAGCAGTTCCATAAGATGTCCCATGATGGTGCTGCGGGCAGAAGCAGCCTATTAACCCTTTCGTGGTTGTTGGGACATATACATCCCACTAACTTCGGACCTCATTTGTACCACAAGGTGGCGAGTTGCGTAATTCTGCATAGTGCTGTCATCTGTTGGTGGCCCTTCAGAACGCGGAAAAAAATCGAGGCACTGAAATTCTTACAGTGTAGAAGACTGTGTCTGTTTATATAGGCTGCCGCGTGAATTTTAGCGCCGTAACCATTGTTTATTGTGCCTTGAGGCGCATTTCGTCGTTTTCTCGCTACCGAAAATGTCCGAAGTATGTATACTTGCTATTTTATGTTTCTTACAAGTTTACAAACAACAATTACGCTTTCTAAAACTCATTTTACTTCAAAAGTTTTTTTCAGTGGGACGGATGTGTCCCAGTGACCATTGTGTAGTCCTATAATGCCTTTATGTTGCGATATTATAGTACTCATTTTTCAAAGGAAAACAGTTTTTCTGTAAATTTTTAGGATAACTTAAGAAATTATTTTAAAAAGTCTTAGGTAAATTGGTGCCAGAAATGATCAGTGGGACGTATGTGACCCAACTTTTTTTTTTTTTTTTTTTTTTTTTTTTTTTTTTTTTTTTTTTTTTTGGGAAAAATGGAAAGTGCTAAAATTTTTTGAATGTCATATTTGTAATCCTGACTCAAATCAGACTCTGTAACAGCTGAGATATCTTAAGATATTCTAAAAAATGAGTAAAAACCACGAAAGGGTTAAAGTGGCCAGAGCAGGCGGCAGGTAGCGGCTATCCCCACCATCACCTTCCCTCAAACGCCAGCAAGCCCGACACAGCCGTGGCCTCATGGCAGACGGCACGAGCTCTCCCCTCAGCCTCCCCTCCACGCTACCCTCTGACGTGCGAGAGGCACCCTCAGAAGTGCCTCTAGTGTGGTCTACCGGTTGATTGATTGATTTTTCCAGGGAAGCCAAAAAAGTCTTGGTCCAACCCGCCACTGCCCGCACCGAAACTAAGTTTATTGTGTGGTATCGCTCCCTGTATATCTAGTAAAGCCAACCAATGCCCTTGAACAGTGCAAGGAGTCCCTTTACCAGTTCTTTATTAAACACAATTTTTTTCGGGTCTGGTTGTCCCAAATATTCTGTGCCTTTTATTCTCCAATGCAATGCAATGCATTCGAAGATTATATGTGATGCAGTTTCATCACCGTCATCACAGATCCTACATTTAGGGTCCTCTTCTGTTATTCCCATTGTACATAGGTGTTTTTTGAAATTCCCATGGCCTGTCAGCAATCCAACCATGAGTCTAATCTCTCTCCTGTTCAGACCCAGGATTGCAGAGCTTCTTTTAAAACATGGCTTTGGCATCATTACTTTGCCATGTTTTTGTTGATGGACTTTGGTCCAATATTCTACGTGCTGTCTTCTGAGCCAGTTACGTAGGTCCAATTTGATCATTGCCTTGGTGATTGTCAGGACAGGTACCGGTCCAATAAATGGAGTCTCTGCCCCCATCCTGGCTAATCTGTCGGCATGTTCGTTGCCACTGATCCCAGAGTGGCCAGGGACCCACAATAGGTTTACTCTATTGCTTTCCCCTAGCTCCACCAAAAACCTGTGACATTCTGCAACAATTTTAGACCTTGTTGCACGAGCTGCCAGTGATCTCAGGGCTGCCTGGCTGTCTGAATAGATATAGATGCTACGATCTTTGTAGCACCTACGCAAATTCTCCTCCACACACGCCCTGACGACAGTGATTTCGGCCTGGAATACTGAGGCCAGTTTTCCTAGAGAGATGACGCCCTCCAGTCTTGGCTGCACCCCATGTACCCATGCCCCAACAGCTTGGTCTGATTTTGACCCATCAGTGAACCAGACAATATCCCCCGTACGGTGTCGAACTATTTTCTCCCACAGCTCCCTACTTCCAATTGTTATACTGAAAGGCTTGTTGAAGCAGTATGGGGTTATAATATAGCCGGCTGACATTTCCCCAACCTTTCCTATATTTACCTCATTCACTTTTTTAGTGTGTGACTCTGGATATCCCAAAGAGTTCCAGTTGTTGCCAGATTTGAGTCTGTATGCACCAGCCGCTGCCTCCATCTTGACCCAAAGGTGTAATGGGGGCATATCCAGCATGGTTTCCATCCCAGCAGGCTGCTAATTCCGCCTGTTACGGCTAATCAGGCTAATCTCTGCGTGGTCTACCGGTACTAAGCCAGGGAACCGCCTGACACCTGCTAGCATCTTACGGAACTACGGGGGAGCGTAGGACAGTGGTTTATGTTCAAATGTTTGTATGTCTATGGGACTTAACTACGGGGTCATCAGTCCCTAAACTTACAAACTACTTATGAACTACTTACGAACTAGGACAGCACAAATATCCATGCCCGAGGGGGGATTCGAACCCCCGACCGTAGTGGCCGTGCAGACCGTGACTGAAGCGCCTCAGTCTCCTCGGCCACCGCGGCCGGCGACAGTGGTTTAGGAGGGGCTGCTTCTCTGTATATGTTACTCTGTGCTTTTGGTGACGAGCATCTCACCGACGCCCCGCACCTGTCAGGCCACCTGTCACGAGTACAAGGGACACCAGGCCTTGCGGACAGGCGCACTAACCACACCCTCCTACTCACGTCGGATGCAATTGAATAGCTGAGGAAGAGACACAAAAGTAAAAGTATCTACTTATGCGTGCGGGTTTTAGATTCCTCCCATTACCTTCTAGAAGATTGTCTCCCTCCCTCTTCAAAGGCCCTAGTCGACGGTTCGAACCAATGAGAACAGTGTTCATTGACTTAAAAACCAGTGTTGAGTGGACGACAAAGTGAAGGACAGCATCAGGTTGAAAAGTGGTATGAGTAGTAAAAAGAATGAACGCTCTGAGAGTGCAAGATACGATTCACCTGCTAAGAGGCCCCTTTCCCTGTAGCGACCCTGGTCTGAGTTTATTCAATTTTATCGGTTTTCGGAACCACGTGGGTCCGAGTTTCGACTTCCGGAGTTTGCAGATAGTCGCCAGAGTTCACGCCACTTCTCTTATAAAACCAGTACCAAGCTCGATTTCTAACAGAGAGCAACCTAAGAATCCACCGTGATTTTGTATAATTAATCCGATATTCAACCACTTCACCTTCAGTGGAGTGCGTTCATGTAATGTAGCCGTGTGCCGCCATTAGCGTATTTGCTCGCGGTCCAATACAGATGTAATTTAACTTGCTATACAGACGCACCATCTTAAAACAGGTACGACAGCCCAGAGCCAGCTTCAAAGTGTTTGTATATTGTGTTTTGTGCTACCTCCGACTTGCTGAATTTCACCTACGATAGCGGCGCCTGCTTCCGCCTCCTATCAGCACGCTGATTTTAGTGAGTTTCGCTGTCGCATTGCGTGTGTGTGAGAGAATGACTGTTGTTTGTGAAACCTTCTCCCCAGTACCCAGTAGCGTTTAATCATGTATAATTTAGGCTGAGCACCGTCCACATTAATTCATGTAAGAGATGCATCTTTATTATATTAACAAAATTGGTTCCCTGTTTTGCTTGTTTTTATCTGAATAAACAAGTTTAAGTTCAGCATAATCCGTAAGTTGCCTATAAATTATAGTTTTAGAGCACCTTCCCTCTTTTATTTAATATTATTTCACAAGTGCTGGCGAGTTATGTAAGTATAGATAATCATATATGAATGTTAGTAATCACATGTAGTGTTGATTGATGACTTTAGGTTTGTTTGTTTCCGTCTTTTATTACGTTGGCGTTTTCCTTTTAGCACTTGACAACTAGCACCACTAGGCACATGCCATTTTGTTTGTTAATAAAAATACAGATTCTTTAGATTATGAAGCCAAGATCGCTAGTAAAATTCATTATTCTTTAGTGGATTTGATGATTTAAATCATCATCTTCAGAAGGGTTTACAAGGTCTTCAAAAGGGTTTACAAGATCTTCACTTAGGGGAACCTGTCAAATAAAGAGTTTCTCGTCGAAATGTAAAATGAATAACAATGCATGGTCAACATGTTAAAGTATACATCACCAAAATGATCCTCATATTAAATATTAGATTAGATTAATGTAATATGTTGATCCATTTTGGTGATGTATATTTTAACATGACCATGCATTGTTATTCATTTTAGATTTCGACGAGAAACTCTTTCCTAAGTGAAGACCTTGTAAACCCTTCTGAAGCTGATCCTTTAAATAATCGAAACTGGTGAAATAAATGTTCTGAATTAGGGATATTATCTGAACAAACGAGAAACTCTTTCCTAAGTGAAGATCATGTAAACCCTTCTGCAGCTGATGATTTAAACAATCGAAACCGGTAAAAAATAATACATATTCTTTATTAGCGATATTATCTCAACAAACTAAATGTGTATTTTTACTATCATTTAAACACATCGCTCTGCACTGGCATAACATGCCAAGTAACTGTAACATTTTGTTTGTGTTGTGTTTTCGTTGTGGGTGGTTTTTGCAACTGTTGAATCTGTGTCTGTCCTATGTTTGCTTTATGTCAGCGCGCGCGTTTGTGTGTGTGTGTGCGTGTGTGTGTGTGTGTGTGTGTAAATTTTACTCTATAATTACTGTCTCATTTCTTTGACTAGGTTTAGCATTGAGTTTTCATTTATGTTCGTCCGTTCATTTATTGTTTGTTCTCGGCAATGGCTTTTTGGATTTGGTAGTTTTCTTGTGTTTGTATGAGGTGTTTGTTATGATTGTTGGTCCTGATAATTTTCATGACTATATATATATGTTAGTTGGGTAATGGTAAAGTTGTTTTGTGTGTTCGGAAAATGTGGAGTGGTTTGTTTCATATTTCCAACATATGATGTATTCTTTGTGTCGTGTTTTGAAATCTCTATTTGTCACTGCTATGAATTCTGCATCACAACTTTGGCATACAAGTTTTATATTCCCGATCCTTCGAATATATCTTTCTTGATTTTTGTTTGTAGATTTGTTTCTAGAGATTGGGTTGTTTTATATGCTATGTGCAGTCCCTGTTTCTTCAGTATGTTTGTCATTCTGTGTGTAAATTTGTGTGTGTATGTCATGGTGTACCATTTGGTTAGTTTGTATGGTGTTGTCATTGTGCGTGTTTATTGTTTGATATTGGGAAATCTGGGTTTTCTGTATTTTGCTGATTTTTGGTTGAGTTTGAAATGTTGTGATTGTTCCGTATTTGTCTTTCAATTTTGTGATTGAGTTTTTGTACTACTTGTGTGTCATAATCGTTGTACCTTGCTATCTGTATAATTGTGTTCATTTCTTTTTGATAGTTTTTCTTGTTGAGAGGGATTGCGTTTAGCCTATATAACATGATATTTTGTATTCCGCTGTGGAGGGTAGCGTCCGGCAGTTATTTACGGGTACGCTAAGGATCATCAATCCGCGGCTTAATGTCAAGGCGCTCGAAGGCAACTTGCTCCGGAGCCCCGTCAGAAGTTCGAATCCTCCCTCGGGCATAGGTGTGTATTGTCCTTAGGTTAGTTTAAGTAGTTTGAAAACCTAGAGACCGACAACCACTGTAGTTAAAACCAGCAGATTTACAAACATTTGAACGTTTTCTATTTCACTGTTACTGATAGCTGTTGCTTTATTCACATACTAGCTCAAAATCCGGCGTTGGACGGGTATTTATTTATTTATTCAAGCCTTCAGTTAGTACTTCTCCTATCCATTCTCTCTCTGTACATCTCCTTTCTTTCTTTTTTTCTTTCTAAAAACATGTAATATTTATGGGAGATTATTACAGAAATAAGGCTGTCTTGCATAATGTACAAAATAATAAATGCAGTATCAAAACAAAGAAAGGCAGACATCAAGATAAAAATTATATGTTACTTCAATTCAAAACTTGATTATAAACAAATGCTTAGCTAGTATGAATAAATTCTTTAGTTTGCCCGCCCTTGAGTAAGCTACATATAGCAGTCCGTTTGAGAAACACAGATGTGAAATCCACTCCGCAGTATTTAATAGATGTCCTGTGATTTATTAATCACCAGGTCATGCCTCATGCGTTAGTTTTACGGCATCTACAAGAAACTGTTGTGAGCGGTAGATTTCTTTTCGTTTCATCATTTTGTTTGGGGGAGGGGAGGGGCAGTTACAAAACGCTTCACAAACGTCCAAAATTACATGCAAACTTTGTTGCAGGTGCTTAACTACTCCCATTTTGCAATAATTGACGCATAAATCTGCGTATTCTCACGAGGTGGCCTCTCATTATTTATGATGTCATATCTCCTGAGCTATGTGTCGTGCTCTTTTGTTTTTGGATCAGGAACCTTCGTGCGTGTGCGGTGAACAGTTTACCAAAGTTTCATTGCGATCGAATAAATGGTTTATGAACACATAGAGGACATACAGAGTAACATTCATTCTTATACAGGGTGTTTCACTAAGTGTGTTTGCCTCTGTAACTTATAAAATAATAGGTGACGGGAAATTTTAATGCGGTAGGTCAACACAAGAAATGTTACACTCTCTGCGGAGTTATGAACATAGTTTATTGTACCATTTTCCAAAGAGTTACACCACAAAGATATAATTTTTTAAAAATGGAACAATAGTTTTTTCTATCATGCATTGGATTCGTTGAGACCAGATGCGTCCAAATCAATTTAAACTACATTCCTATCACTGTTAGTTTGGGAACTACAACCCTTCAAAGTTCCGGGGGCGGAGGCTGCGACAGCGTAGCTCACTGGCCGATTGGCTATCCCCGGGGGCACGGCCCACTGTCTCATGACCACCAGCCAGTCAGCTACGCTGTCGTAGCCTCCGCCCCCAGAACTTTGAAGGGTTGTAGCTCCCAAATAGTTTAAATTGATTTGGACGCAGCTGGTTTCTACGAATCCAATGCACGATAGAAAAAATTATATCTTTGTGCTGTAACTGTTTGGAAAATGATACAATAAACTATGTTCATAGGTTCGCAGAAGGCGTAACATTTCTTGTGTTGACCTACCGCATTAAAATTTCCCGTCACCTATTATTTTATAAGTTACAGAGGCAAACAGACTTAGTGAAACACCCTGTATATAGATTAGAGCAGGCATGTTTCCTGCCTTCTGCATTTCACGTTCGACAGCGAGCCTGCTGACTGCACCGCCCAGTTCAGATGAGATTACTCGCGTCATCCATTGTGCTGCCGCTGTTTTACCGGGTCTTAACATATAGCTGACATTTTTCAGGTTCGTGAGCTTTACCGAGTAATCTCGACCTGCCGTTCGGTACACACGCGACTGCCTCTTTTCCAAATCGGATGTATTGCAGTCGCAGTACAACCGACCTGGAAAGCAATCTGGCACGGGAGCCCCGGTTCGTCAGAACAGACTATTTGTCGGCCCACTATATTGCAGCACACGAGGTACGTACGGAAGAATTTGTCAAAGTCCTTCTGCAGGACACACGTACCGGTGCCCCCTTTGCTCTCGGAGGAAGAGCTTTGCGGGAGAAATGGCAGCGATTATTCTCCAACAGGCGCAGACGCCGGGTAACAACTTCGGGGCTACTGCTTTCGCTGTCTGCTCAACGGCGAATTGCACAGGAACAATAAAAGCTGTGTCCAATCATTTTCTGCGTGTTCTCGCTTCAGATAGTTTTTCGTTGTCAGCTGAGGAATGTAAGTGATGAAGGACGATCATTATCGTTGACTTCTGAATAGTTTGACCACAGTCACGACACTCCCATTAGTTTTTGTTGTGCAGTGCAACACCAGCGTTCCAAACGGTCGGCATTTCGGAATACGATATTCGATGAGTGCGAAAAGTAGCATTTATATTGATTTTAACATACTTTTTACATTAAGGACCGTATATAGTGCCATAAAAATAGGTAATAACTTAAAGCAGCTCCACATTTGTCATTTTTAGCTTTCCTAAAGTTATGAAACGGTATATTACGGGACAATTTATTTAGAAATAACTTGTAATCTACACGTTTTTGCTGAAGAATTTCATTTTCAATGAAAAATAAATTTAAAAAAAATGTTAGGGAAAACTAGAAGACCTACCCTTTGGCAGAAAGACGTCAGAAGGAAGGAAGGAAGCTTAGGGTTTAACGTCCCGCCGACAGCGTCGTCATTAGAGACGGAGCTCACGCTCGGATATTTGGGTAAGGATGGGGAAGGAAATCGGTCGTGCCCTTTGAAAGGAACCATCCCGACATTTCCCTGGAGTGATTTAGGGAAATCACGGGGAAACTAAATCTGTATGGCCGGAGGTGGATTTGAAGCACCATTCTTCCGAATACGAGACCAGTGAAAGACGTGGCTTTTCTACACAGGAACGTTGTTTCTGCACCACAATCCCACTAAAATCGGTGAGGGTGGAACGCAGGAAACATACGTAGAATGAAAGAACTACAGAAAATCAGCCACTACAGATGTAGCTCAAGCAAAAACATCACTGACGTGCAAATAAAACGGCAAAACCAATGAAAATGTGTCCCAACAAAGAAGAAAGCAGTTCCACAATTGTTGCTACCACAAACGGCAAGAATATTCGAAACTCTGGCTCTTTAAGCTAAAGCATATCCGCGAATTTTTTTTAAAAAAAAGAGTAGCGAATTGTAAAAATGCGCGAATCATTGATGGGCGTAAAAAAAGCTGCCCTAGTAAGAACAGATCATACTATAAATGTGTCTTTCTTTTATGTTTTATTCTAATTACTTTCAGCGGAATAAGCTGCAAATATAGACGTATTCATAAGTATTTCTTGCTAGTATCACTGAATCAGCGAAATTGGTTGTTTTGAAATTAAATTCCCGATTATGTATGCCTCTTGATATTTTAATAATACTTGTAACACAAATATTATAGTAACTATTTCGTTAATTACATACAAAAATAATTATAAGCAAACTGTACTCCTTCGGCGGCTTGCCCACCGCTAGGAGCCCTAGTGTCGTTGCAACTGTCAGTTGGTAACAACTTTCACAGCAGTGAATGTCGCGACTGTATACGTTAGAATGTGGTTTAAAATTTACATTAACATCTTGAGAGTTCACTGTTGCGGCGGCGTTTTAACTGCGGCGACACAAATACATTTTAGACAGGGAAAAACATATTGTCTTCGATAGATGCAAAGACTATTAACCTGGGGTTCGTGTGATGTGGCTGGCGGCTACGGCGATACGCAGTGCTTCTAAAGTTCGCGACAGGCACGTTAAGAGACGGTTCCCATGAAGCGACTTTGGCTTGCTTCTGGCGCAGTATATAAAAAAGTATCAGTCTTTTTTTAAATGTTTTATGTAAATTATGCAAAGCTCCATCAACTAATAAACTTACTTGTTCTGTTTGGTTTCGCCCATCCCATTAATTAATTAAAAAGCACTTATTTCAGATTTGCTACTTGTCTTCAGTATATAATAATTCTTATTCGATTTTCGGTAAAGTAATTGACACACGACATTTATTTTTTCATACTTCATAATTTAGTATCGCAGTTTGATTCTGGAATGGGTACTTTTTCGATATGGATTAGCGTTAAATTAATACGTAATTTATAGATAACATTCGAATAATATTTAAAGTGAAAAGAAAAATGGTCACTGGTAACATTACATTTGACATTAAATGAATAGCAAAGTCTTGGCCGCAATTTTTTTAATGCTTGAATTGCGCGTTATGATTTCCCATCTTCTTAGAACAAAAATCGTTTTACAAACGTGGGATATGGAGGCGTAATGTTAGAAAAAACGGCATTACAAAAACAATTAGGACATCGTGATCGTACTGACATTAAATTCTAGTGTGAGGCTGAATAGAAAGAGCAAAAGACGGTAAATTACAAATGTTAAGTGCTGGCGTATGACGTTACTATACAGGTTGCATGAGCCTAACTGGCTTTGGCGTGTAAACTACCCCGATAAGTGGTGCTCGCGTAGGGTAACATACGTATAACAAAAGTAAGTAAAGAGTCAGATGATACACAGGTCAATATATAAAATTATAATCAATAAAATAGAGTTTTAAAATAAAAATACTTGTGTTGGCGCTGGTAACTTTTTTTTTTATCATTTGTTTATTTATTTTTATTGCTTTATTGAAGTGTTCTAACTTAACAGTCAAGAGTCTATATGCGCCTGCGCAAAGTCATAAGTCAAAACAAGTCCATGGCTTCAATTACAACTGGGTAGACATTGCATTAACGAACTAGCGAACAGCTCGTGATAATAATACGTTTTAGTGAACATATGCAATTATAAAATTAGGAGTATTTAACAAGTTATTTTTGTTTTAAAATGCTTTTCTTATTGCTTATAATTTTATATCTAACCCCTGTATCATCTGTCTGGCCGGCCGCAGTGGCCGAGGGGACTAAGGCGCTTCAGTCACGGTCTGCACGGCCACTACGGTCGGGGGTTCGAATCCCCACTCGGGCATTGATATTTGTGCCGTCCTTAGTTGTAGGTAGTTCATAAGTAGTTTGTAAGTTTAGGGACTGATGACCCCATAGTTACGTCCCTTAAGCTTAACAAACATTTTTTTTTTTCATCTGTCTGTTGACAGAAAATAAACATACTTTCGTTATACCTATGTTACCACATCTATGGCATTGTAACACTTTTGAATAGTGATTTCTATTCTTTGACAAATGTGACCACACTTATGCGAGCACTACCTGTCATCGTAGTTTACTTACGTTTAGCCGCGGTGGAGTAGCCGCGCGGTCTAAAGCGTCTCGCTGCAGAGCGCGCGGTTGCTCGCCGTGTAGGTTCGAGTCCTCCCTGGGGCATGGGTGTGTGTGTTTGTCCTTAGGTTAGTTTACCTAGGTTTAAGTAGTTTGTAAGCTACGGACTGATGACCATGCAGTTTGGTCCGATAGATTTACAAACATTTGAACATTTTTTTAAACTTACTTTTAGCTCAACACACCAATGCCAGTTGGGCACATGTAACCAGTATAGTAACATCTAATCATACGCATGCACATTTGTAATTTTGCTCCTTCTGTTCAGCATTACACCAGAATTGAATGTAAGTACGATCACATTGTCCTGATTGTTTTTCATAATGTTTTTTTTTTCCCTCTAATATTACGCTTCCATGTACTTACGCTTGTAAAACAATTTTTTTCCACACTTACATCGGTTTCCCATGCTGTCGATGCTACGTTAAACACTAAGCTTGCGTTCTTCATTCCTAAAATCGTCTTTCACCAGGCCTAGTACGTCGTTACACCGGCAATGATTCAAATGTTCAAATGCTTGTAAAGTCTATGGGACTTAACTACGGGGTCATCAGTCCCTAAACTTAGAAACTACTTATGAACTACTTACGAACTAGGACGGCACAAATATCCATGCCCGAGGGGGGATTCGAACCCCCGACCGTAGTGGCCGTGCAGACCGTGACTGAAGCGCCTCAGTCCCCTCGGCCACCGCGGCCGGCGGCAATGATTCACCTGAAGACCTCTCGTTGTCGTTGTTTAAGAATTCTAGATAGATAGATATCGTAACGAAAACTCCGACAGCCTATTCCCGAAAATGTAATGTGTTGCAGTTTACGTAACTCTACTTCATTTTCTCCCAATAGAACGTAGTTGTCACTGAAGAACACCCAAGTTTTCACAACACAAATTTAATCACACAATTTAGTCTCACAAGTCCAGGTAACACGTATACGTCATCACGGAATAATAATTTGACGAGACGACGAAGGGTAACAAAACCACGGTCTTAATGGAGTATACAAATCGGACGTTCTCATCTATCACGGGACAGAAGCATCGTTGATCGACACACGAAAAGTTAGAGTCCCGAAACTCGTAATATATGAAATAAAAATTACTGTGTCAAGATCTCGCTATTTATTTAATACGTGCCAATTCTGATGGTCGCTTGCCTCAACCATGGACGATGTTTTTAATAAACATTACGTTTAGTTCGTGATAGGTGCTATGTTGCCTTTGAAGTAGCTAACACGTAGAAATCGTTTGAACCCTGGAACAAATGTCATACGTCACTACAGCATGGAGGGAGTAAGATTTTAAGTACCTGGTTTGAGCTCACTGGCGCCGGTTGCGCTGCCATAGTGCGCAACATGCAAGTAAGACCGCTTTGTCGTGAGAAATTTATGGTCGCAGGTCCAATATTTCAAAATGAGCACCACGATCTATTGTTATACTAGCTGACCCAGCGAACACCGTATCGCGAAACAGTCAATGAGTTTGGTGGTAACTTTCAGGTAAATCTAATTACATCTACGTAAATACTCTGAAAATCAAATGGAAGTGTATGGCAGAGTGTTAATGGAAACGTTATAACGTATCCATTAACGTTATAACGTATCCATTAACACTCTGCCATACACTTCCATTTGATTTGCAGAATATATATATATATATATATATATATATATATATATATATATATATATATATATTCCTTTATATTTATATATTTCCTTATATATATATATATATATATATATATATATATATATATATATATATATATATATATATATATATATATATATATATATATATATACGAATATTATAGAGGAAAAATTCCTAACAGGAAAAATATACGTAAAAAATAGATGAAGTTCACTTACCAGGCGAAGGGGCACAGGCAGTAATAGCAACAAATAAACACAGACACACACACAAAAATGCTAGCTTTCGCAGCCTAGCTGCTTCATCAGGCAGAAGGGAAGGAGAGGGAAAAGGAAATGATGAGGGTTTTAAGGAAGGGGGTAAGGAGACATTCCAATCCCGGGACAGGAAAGACTTACCTTGGGGGAAAAATGGAGGGTAAATAAATGCACATACACCCTAGGTGTCTGTGTAAATGTGTGGGTGTATGTTCATTTATTTACCCTCCATTTTTTCCCCCAAGGTAAGTCTTTCCTGTCCCGGGATTGGAATGGCTCCTTACCCCCTTCCTTAAAACCCTCATCATTTCCTTTTCCCTCTCCTTCCCTTCTGCCTGATGAAGCAGCTAGGCTGCGAAAGCTAGCATTTTTGTGTGTGTGTGTGTCTGTGTGTTTATTTGTTGCTATTACTGCCTGTGCCCCTTCGCCTGGTAAGTGTACTTCATCTATTTTTTAAGTATATATATACATAAGGGAAGGCAGACCTACATCTTTAGCTTTTGTAGATCTGGAGAAAGCATTTGACAATGTTGACTGGAATACACTCTTTCAAATTCTAAAGTCAGCAGGGGTAAAATATAGGGAAAGAAGAGTTATTTACAACTTGTACAAAAGCCAGACCGCAGTTATTAGACTCGAAGGGCATGAAAGGTAAGCATCAATTGGGAAGGGAGTAAGACAAGGTTGTAGCCTTTCGCCGATTTATTCAATTTGTACATCGAGCAGGCGGTAAAGGAAAGCAAGGAAAAATTTGAAATAGGGATGAAGGTTCAGGGGAAAGAAATAAAAACATTGCGTTTTGCTGATGACATTGTAATTCTGTCAGAGACAGCAAAGGACCTGGAAGAGCAGTTGAATGGAATGGACAGTGTGTTGGAGAGAGCGTATAAAATGAACATTAACAGGAGCAAATCAAAAATAATGGAATGCGGTCTTAGAAAATCAGGCGATGCTGAAGGAATTAGATTAGGTAACGAAACAATGAAGGTGGTAGTTGAGTTTTGTTAATTGGGTAGTAAAATAACATGCGATGGTCGCAGTACAGAGGATATAAAATGCAGAATGGCAATGGGAAGAATAGCATTTTTGAAAAAAGATAAATTTGCTAACATCGAATATTAATTTAAGTGTAAGGAAGTCTTTTCTGAAGGCATTTGTGTGGAGTGTTGCCTTGTACGGGAGTGAAACATGGACGATAAGCAGTGCGGACAGGAAGATAATAGAGTCCTTTGAAATGTGGTGCTACAGATGAATGCTGAAGATTAGGTGGGTAGATCGCATAACTAATGAAGAGGTACTGAACAGAATTGGTGAGAAAAGGAATTTTTGGCATACCCTGACTAAAAGAAGTGATCGCTTGGTAGGACACATTCTTAGGCATCGAGGAATTGTAACTTTATCATTCGAGGGAAGTGTGTGACATAAAAATCGCAGAGGGAGACCAAGAGACGCCTATAGTATGCAGATTGAAGTGAATGTGGGTTGCCGTTCTTATGAGGAAATGAAAAGGCTTGCTCAGGATAGAGTAGGGTGGAGAGCTGCATCAAACCAGTCTCCGGACTGAAGACCATAACAGCAATATATTTCTCAACAGTTCCATCCTCTAATACCTTGCGAGAAAAAGGAACACTAAATGTTTATGTTTTCGGTCTATTTCTCTTATTTTATGATGATGATCATGTGTCCCTTTGTAGGTGGGTGCTATCACGATATTTTCGCATTCGGAAGAGAAAGTTGGCGCAAGAAATTTCGCAAATAGACCTCGTCGCAACGAACAACGCCTTGCTTTTAATGATTTCCACCCCAACTCGCGCATCATTTCAGTGACACTCTCACCCCTGTTTCGCGATAACAGAAAACGAGCTGCCCTTCCCTGAACTTTTTCTAAATTGTCTGTAAGTCCCACTTGGTGTGGCTCCCAAAATGCGCAGCAAGACTCCAAGATAGGACATACAAGTGATCTGTAGGCAGTTTCTTTAGTAGAACTGTTGCATCTTGCAACGAAGCGTAGCCTTTGGTTCGCCTTCGCTTAAATATCCTCATTGTCCTCTTTCCAATTTAAGTTGTTTGTAACTGTTACTCCTATGTATTTAATTGAATTTACGGCCTGTAGATTTGACTGATTTATCGTGTAACTGAAGTTTAACGGATTTTATTTAGTGGTTATATGGATGTCTTCCCGCTTCTCATCATTAAGGGTCAACTAACAATTTTTGCGCGATATTTTATCTAAATAATTTAGGAGTGGGTTTTGATCTTGTGGTGACTTTACTAACGTGTAAATGACAGTCTAAGAGAGATTGTATCCTAAATAGTTTTAAAAATAAGGAATAGTACGGGCTCTACAACACTTCCTAGAGGAACGCAAGATATCCTATTTTATTCGATGACTTTCCGTCAATTACAACGTACTATGTCCTGTTAGGAAATCATGAACCCAATCCTACAACTGGGCGATCTTCCAAACACGCAATTTGATTAGAAGACGCTTGTAAGGTGCAGTGTCAGAAATCTTCCGAAAATCTAGACACATAAAATCTATTTCACATCCATTATTGATAGCACTCATCACATCATGCGTTTCACAAGAACGTTACTTTCTAAATCCATGTTGACTAAGGGTTAATAGGTCGTTGTCTTCGAGGCAGTTCATAATATTTGAGGAATGTATATAGTCTAATATCTTGCTGCATACCGATGTCAATGATAATAGGCTTGTAATTTTGCGGATAACTCTTACTGACTTTCTGGAATGTTGGAGTTGAAAGGAGTACGCAATATAATTTTCATTTAATTTTTGCCCGGCATACAGCCTTTAGCATGTCTTTTTATAGAAACCTAAGCTATAATTCTGTAGAAAACAAATTTATGTAATATTTTGTATCATTTCATTAATCGATATACCATACTGTACTTAATTTCATATCTTTGCTGTAAACCAAAGACTTTGTTTTATCTTTGTAGTGTGTCTTACACTCAGAGTTATTGCGTTTCAAAAGTCGTTGAGTGACCTTCGTGCAGGAGTGTCGAGGTGTGACTGTCGTGGAGAGCAGTCGTGTGATTATGGTAGAGTTGAGTCGATGAGTAGTAGTCGTGGAACTGTCGAGTTAGTCTTTCTGTGTGTTACACTCGAAGAGTAAACATTTGTAAAGTTTAAACCAAGTCTGCAGATAGTAATTTTTGTATGGAAATTAATCTGTCTCAAATAAGGTAAAACTTGTATTTCTCTATTGTCATGTATGGTAGCCTGTATTTGAACTATTGTAGTTGGTGTTTGTCTTATTTTGCTAATGAATACTCTTTAGTGCAGCTTGCATTTATCATTTAACTCTGAGTCATTTTACCAGTTCCTCGTTCCTTTCACCAATATGAATTGCAATCCGTTCTGATCATTGTTTCTTGTGATAGTGTTGCACAATTATTGTGTTTGTAAATTTATGTGTTAATTAGAACAGTTCAGTGTAGGCATTTTGTCATGATCAATTGGTCTGTTAATGAGAGCAGGAAATAGTTTGTTTATAAATCCAGTAAAGTTCATTGTTAGAGATTTTCTCAGTTTTAATGAAAGTTTAAATTATTAAGTCAGTTAACGTTAGTAACAGTTAATGTGATTTGTCTGATCAGAAGAGAAGTAGATCATGTAAAGACATAAGAAATATTTGCAGTGAGTGATACTTGAAATCTTTACCAGATTTGTAGGACTTTTTTTATAACGTTGACTCAGTATGGTTATTGTTGTACAGACAGGCACATTATCAAGTGCAGTGATTTTGGTATCCAATTAATCTAAAATATCTTTGTTTGACATCCTGTTTATTCAAGTGACAAAAATTATCACAGTAGTAGCACGTTGTTTTGTTGGTTCTCGCAGTCGAATTGTGCATGTATAGTTTGGCTACTGGAATATGGTGCACGCTAACAAATCTGAACTTTTCATTTGCTCACATTGTCTCTCACACACGAGATTAATGTGTAGACCAATTACGAGTGTAATTACTGCTAGCTTATTAACTACTGTACAACTGAAAGTGTTACCCGTTGCACATCAAACAAAACCACATCCACGTAAGATTATTGCATTTCATGTCAGTCACAATTTATTCTAACAGGACAAAGGAAGGCAGTAGTATGTCTCATTACTTAGTCAAGTTATTTTGTAGCCAAAACCACAACAGAAAATTTATTTGTGAATTTTAGCGGGCACGGTCACTTAACACAAACAGTGACACGCTTGTTCCCGCTCACGCCACACACATACTACCTTTAGCATTCATTCAAATAGAAATACACCACTTTTAGAGTGACCTGTGGAACTTTCCAGTCTTCAGGTACGGATCTTTCACTGAGCGAATGGTTGTATATGATAATTAGGTATGGGGCTACAACATCAGCATACTGTAAAAGGAACCTAATTGGTATTTAATCGGGACCGGGTGACTTACTTCTGTTAAGTGATTTAAGTTGCTTTAATACACCAGTGGTACCCTAAATTACGAATGCTGACGGCTGTTATTAATACGAATTCTAGAGTATGAGCTGCGTCTTCTTTACTGAAGGAATTTCGGAAAGCTATGTTGAGCAATTGCGCCTTATGACTGTCATCAGTAGTATCACCATTGCTATCGCGTAGTAAAGGTATTAATTGAGTTTTGCCGTTTAAGTACATCCTAAAGTAACTGTGAGCTACAAGGCAGTATAAATACGTATAACACTTAACACGGGAGCGGAAGGCCTGGTCCGAAACACCTAATATATTTCTAATTTTGAGATTTACACAATTCTATTTTATTGTTAAAGTTAACCCCACACAATAAAATTTGTTTGCTTTACAATAACTTCACAAAGTAGTAACTTTATTAATAAGACAGTAAGTTAAGAGCGTCAATTTGGAATCACTCATTTAAGGAGTTTCTATAGAAACTGGATTTATAATAATGAAAAGACTTAGACCAGGCACTACACGCAAACAATGCAAAACGCACGGTTAAAATGTCAAACTACAAAACCTGAACGCCCGATTAGACTTACAATACCCTTAATAAACAGCAGTTTGTAGAATTTTCCAAGCTTTTTTAGAACAATTTATTCTTAATTGCAACACGGAATTATTCTAAGGATTTACAATATTTTAATACTAAGGTATATTTTACCTAGACTGATCGTTTACTGGACCCACATACTCTTTCCAATGAGCAGTTGGCGAACTAATAAATTACAGTCAGTTCATCCTATTTTCACTTGTATGATTACATAAACAATACCTGCCAAACCTAGCATGCAGGTAAACACCTTATAGCAAACAAGAAATCAAGAAAAGTTCAAAATATGTTCAAATGTTTGTAGAGCTTATGGGACCCAACTACGGGGTCATCAGTCCCTAAACTTACAAACTACTTATGAACTAGCTAAGACTAAGGACGGCACAAATATCCATGCCCGAGGGGGGATTCGAACCCCCGACCATAGTGGCCGTGCAGACTGTGACTGGCGCGCCGCAGACAGCTCGGCCACAATGGCCGGCAAGAAATCAAGAAATACGTAGAGAAACCAATGTGACAGTCCACTATCATAGGCAAATTCAAATTAAATTACAGCATGACAGATTATAATACATTCAAAGTATAACCTTAATGTACACAGCAAGAGTAGTAACTTCAAATAATAAATTCCTAATGCTGAGGTACGTAACGCTTCTAAAGATACACACAGTCAACGGACTCTACAAACACACCAAAAACTGAAAATATTAACAGTACACTAAAACACAGCAGTCAGTAGCGTATCCAGGCCGGGGGAGGGGGGGGCAGTCGGACTGCAACCCCCCCTCCCCCCCCCCCCTAGACCCTCCTGGAACCCTCCACCCAGACCTTGCTGTAGCCTCCCCTAGGGAGGAGAAAAAATGAGTAAAGGCGCATCCTGTACAGAAACAAGGGTGATTTTTGAAAGGAAGGGGGTATCTCGGTTGAAAGCTTCTTCCTCTTTACGTATCACGCGTACGTGCAGCCCTAGCTGTCCGTGACGTCATACAGCAACGCCACTAAGAACAACAAGTGAGGATTACCATTTATTACCATAGCTACGTCATTCGTCAGTCAAGACTGGACAGACTGAGCCAGTGTTATAATGTTTATACAAACATACAATAATACATCAAATACATGATTAGGACAGAGAAAAGTTCATAGGCACAGATAATATACAATGATTTAAAAGTAGTAATTTTTAGCAAGAAGATGTTCTCTTGATTCTCTTAAAAGTGCATTGTTCAGACCGTCTAGTTTGCTGTTTCACTGTCGAAGAATTCACTCACACTGTATAGTGGTTTCTGGCGTAGATATGGTGACATCTTTCTTTTAAATTTCTCCAACTCCAAGGGCCGTAGCACATTGTTTAGGTGGTTGAACGTTTTAATAGCCACTGCTGGAAAACTGTCTCGAGCTTTGGAGAGTCGACAGCTCGGAATGTCTATCTTACCTTTTTTTCGTGTACCGTAATTGTGAAAATCACTCCTGTTTGAGAATGTTTCCTGATTTTCCTTTACGTACATCAGGCATGAGAATACGTACTGACTGAAGATAGTCATCACTCCTAGTTGTTTGAAAATTGGTTGGCAGTGTTCATGTCTTCTGCTGGACGATATTATTCTTATTGCTTTCTTTTCCAGTAAAAGTATTTTCTTACAACCTGCACAGTGACCCCATAGTAAGAGGCCATAGTTGATATGGCTATGGAACAGTGAATAATACACCGTTAATATATACTACTTGGTGATCATATGTTTCAGTTTCCTCAAGAGGTATATGACTCTTGACAGTAGGTCACATACATATAAGGTGTGTTCTTGCCAAGTCAATCTGTCATCAATCACAAACATCAGTAGTTTCACAGCCCCTATCCCATTTGGGTCTTCTTTGTTACTGAGGCTACACATTAATTTTTGTGTTTTTTCTGCATTGATTTGGGTTAACGCGGAAGATACTTGTCGCCCAATGAAAGGAATTACTCAAACATAAATACTTATCCAATAAAGAACAATACTGTCACTCGCAAAGTGTACGTGAGAGAGAGAAAGAAAGAGGAGACAGGAAAAATGCTTCCCTTCGAAGACGCCCATCAACGGGGTAGCTTTGTCACAAGATATAAAAAACCGCTGGATTGTTGTGTGTCCAAAGAACCATACAACATTACGCAAATAGCCATAAACACTGCAATAACATTGCAAATAACAACATGGCACTTTTAGGTGTGAAATACGTGACAGTCACTGTCTAACCCACCAATATAAGCACTTACAACTCCAGAGGAATACGATGCTAGAAGGAAAGCACCACCGCCAACAACTCTGCACCTCTTAGGAGACCACAAGATGTAATACTTCGTTATTTGTGCCTATCCAGGCAGCACCCGAGCAAGTACATCCCGTCCAAAATAATGACACGCTCGCGCCTAACAGGCGTTAAATCAGAACATGCTGCGACCGTCACCGCAGCGGTCCGGGCCCCGATCCAGCATCCCATTCAACTCCGCGGCACCCCGTAGAACTTCCACAGCTCGCACTTCACACAAGCCTCCAACCAGGGTCGGCGCAAGGTACATGCCAAACACGCGCGAAACGTGCAGCCGCCCATGACCGGGGCGACACCAGACAATAAGTAGCAGTGGCAGGTCTGGCTGTCCCTGTTGGACAAGGTTCTACATCATTATATAAATACGCTAACACAAAAATATGGTACAGATTACTAATTTATTCGTACAAGAAGGCCAATGAAAGTTACATAATTCGAAAGATTGTTTGTCGTAGATTTCACGACTATAAATATTATGTGTACATTTGGCCATTAAAAGTGGTAAAAGGAAGTAGAAATTTTCCTATCTACAGCTTGGATCAAGTTCTACATTCTCCAACAATCAGCTCACTAATTGGGTATTCGCCTCGACCAAAGACGCTGTAATGCAGAGCATCTGCAGTATTAAAATAACGTATTAAAATAAGTGAATGTCGAAACATGGAGTACTCCCAACTCACTTTCTTGTGCCGTTCAAATGCTTCATTTTCGCAGTGATTGAGAGTGGTTAAAGGAAATGGATGTTTTCATATGAATGCCGGTATAAAGGATGAAGCGCCAGGAGAGGCATCTAGCGGTGCTCGGAATGGAACTACGAAGTCGAGAATGCCGATAAAACTTATGATGCGCAGGGAGAGGCATGTAGCGGTGCACGTGTGGAACTACGAAGTCGACATGTTGTCAGCTCTGGAATTATGAATATCGCAGTATCGAAACATTATTTCTTGGCGTTGTATAAATATACGAACACCGAAATTGTACTTCCATTTCAAATATTAGGCTAATGAAAGTTATATAATTCGAAAATGGCATGAGAAGTACATACTTCCGTTTTTATTTGTTGTTATTGTGTCAGGCATTTTTCTTAACACGTAAAAGATACCGTTTCATACCTCCCAGTGCCGGTTAAATTTTACCAAATATCCCAGCGGCCTCCTATGATAATGTTGGCAACAGATGCTGAATAGTGAGAATACTGTGAGTCATCATTTTAGCCAATCGCTTGACAATGCTGATGTTTTCTCATGGAATTTTCGCTTTACGAGGGCAATTATTTTTACTGAGCGGGCGAGGGTACATACAAGAACCTGTCAACCATAACGCAGGAACAGTATTATTTGTTTACTTCATGGTCTGTACGATACACTAATCTAGTCATTCTATGTAGTTCGAACAAATGGGCAAAGATTTTCTATCGTGTTGTTCATGGTGCCAACATAATCACGTGAGGCCACCGACACGATACATAAAATTTTGATCCCTGTGACCATTGTAGACAAAGTTGCTCGATTTTCGACCACAGGCAATACTAGTCTACATAAATACTCTGCAAGCACATTGAAGTGCATGGCTGAGGGTTCATCGAACCGCTTTTAAGATGTTTCTCTACGGATCCATTCTCGCGGGAAAAAGGAACACCTAAATCTTCCCGTTTTCGATCTGATTTCTCTTATTTTGTTTTCATGATCTTGTCTTCCTATGTAGGTGGGTGCTAACAAAATATGTTCGTATTCTGGAAAGAAAGTTGCTGAAAGAAATTTCGCAGATAGATCTCGCCGCAACGAATAACGCCTTTCTTTTAATGATTTCCGCCCCAACTAGTGTATCACTTCTGTGGCACTTTCTCCCCTATATCGTGATAATACAAAACGAGCTGCCCTTCTCTGAACATTCTGTAAATCGTCTGTCACTCACACTTGGTGGGGATCCCACATGCGCAGCAATACTCCAAAATAGGACGCACAAGTGTAGTGTAGGCAGTTTCTTTAGTAGAACTGTTGCATCTTATAAGTGTTCTGCCAATAAAAGGGCAGTCTTTTGTTCGCTTTCCCTACAAGATTTTCTGTGTGTTCTTTTCAATTTAAGTTGTACGTAATTGTTACTGGTAGATATTTAGTTCAATTTACGGCCTGTTGTTTTCACTGATTTATCGTGTAAATGAAGTTTAACGGGATTCTTTTAGTAGTGATATGGATGATTCCACACTTCTCATTATTAATGGTCAATTGCCATTTTTTGCACCATGTAGAGATACCTTATCTAAATCATTTTGCAGTTGCTTTTGATCTTCTGGTGACTTTACCAACCGATAAGTGACAGAATCATCCACGAACAACCTAATAGAGCTACTCAGATTGTCTCCTAAATCGTTTATAAAAATAAGGAACAGTAGGAGACCTATAACACTTCCCTAGGGAACCCCAAGGAGAAGAGCCGTGGAGAATTCTGTGGCAACTCGCTTCTATCTTTTGAGAGTAGCCATTGTAGTGTTTGTGTGGTCGCTGACTATAAAAGCTACTGTTCCAATTGTTGCCTTATCTTTTTTTTTAGGAGAACCGTTGTAGACATTGTTGCTTTTTACGAATGAAAATTACAGAACTCAGGGTTGCCAACTTGGGGGTTTTCCCCCAGATTTAGGAGGGAAATTTTTTTCAGGGGGGGATTTAGGGGGAAAGAAATGTTAGGGGAATTTTTAGGGGGGAAAATAAGTGTCAGGGGGATTTTTAGGGGGAAAAAGAGAATTTATATATTTTTGCATCAAATGTGTGTGTGTGTTTAGCAGTCGGAAGACGTGTTGCCGTACTGATTGCGGATATTTATTGCCAACTGGACAGCGTACTGTCAGCCTGTGTTGATTACATTGTCGCTCTTCTGTCACTACTGTCGCGCTGTTTTCATTGTTACTGCAGTCCATGTTGCCTGCACTGTTTATTTACAGCGCATGAAGGCGGCGCATATTTTCCCTCTCTCCACCCCCATCCCGTTGCTCAACAATACCAGGTTTTTTCTCTAGTAAGGACACTGCACTGAAATACCGCTAAGTCACGTGCTATTATCGGCAATTAAGGGCGTTAGCGATCAATGTGTTGTATTGGTGATCCATCATTATTTTTATTTTCATAAACAACTCAATTTGTGATGTAAATGCATTCATTTATTTATCAAAATGGCTACCAAAAATAAGAGAAAGTATGCACAAAAGTATGCGAAGATCTGGGAAACAGACCCTTTGCTGGAAGGTAAGATTGTAATTCTTCCTTATTATCAGCAATCTTTCGGTATTACACCCCTACTTTCGTGTCCGGGGACATGGCTCTTAATTTTGAGTATATGTGCAATAGATGATGGAAGTGAGAGAGAGAAGTCTCAAAAACAATATGTTTCTTCTTCTTTTTTTATGTACAAGAATTCAGGCTGCAGCTTCTAGCCCCCCCTCTCCCTCCCGTTTGCTTTTTTAGGGGGATTTCGTCCGATTTAGGGGGATTTTATGGTAAATTTAGAGGGAATCTTTGTGGAAGAGTTGGCAACTGTCAGAACTGATTCGGCAGTTGGCCGATGAAGTCAAGACCGATAAGACTCAATTTCATTGCTTTTCCTAGTGTTGGCAAAAGAGGCGCGTCACTGTTTGTTGTAATCGAGATTATTGGCTATGACTGATGTAGTAGGAAAGCGTTCCGTACAATTACACTTGCCAGATTGGAAGACTAAAATACGTGGAAAAAATTCAGTGTGTCAGTATTTTGGAATTGTCGTGAGGCATGAATTTTATAAATTAAAATGTTACTTTATTACATTTCAAATCAACGTCCTGTGTTATGGTTTTCAGTCCGGAGACTGGTTTGATGCAGCTCTCCACCCTACTCTATACTGAGCGAGTCTTTCCATCACCTCATAAGAACGACAATCCATATCCACAGGAATAGTAGATATTTTTTAGTGAAAATATTATTTCTTGTACAAGAAATCTAGAAGACAGCTTGTTGAAGTGACGAGCTCAGGTGACAGCGATGTTCCAGCCCACCTTCTCAACCCCTCAACCCTCTCTCCGTTCGTCTCCTCCTCCCCTCACCTGACTGCTTTACTTCCTTCCTCCTCTCTGTTAATTTCCGACTCAATGTTAGTAGAATAAAAGGTAAAGCAGTCAACAATCCGAAGATTGGTTTGAACACCACAGTGCTTTACTAGGCATGGTCCTGTTTGGAGGTGGTTTGCCGTTGTCTTCCTCCGACCTTCGAACTGACTTACCCAGCCAGCTATAGGAGGACCTACAGCTTAACGTGGGTTCCGAACCACGGCGCTACTCGGTATTTTTCTCATCAGAAATACTGCCTGAGGTGAAAGAAGTGGAAAGTGAGAGATAAAAATCCAGTACCTTGCGGGGATCGAACCCGGGACCCTTGGATTGGTAGTCTGGCAATCTATCACTGTGCAAACGAGGCGCACACGTTTCCTAGATTAGCATGTAAAAATTCGAACTGAACTGTTCGAGTATTTATCCAGATTTGTGATGACTACTGTTCTCTTGCATAGCATATAGGGTCTCGGAAATCCTCGGTACAAACTGAGCGCTTGTAGACAGGGGAATGAATACGTAACAAAGAGTTTGGAAGACATAGTTTCATTTTGGAAAGTCAGAGAACTGGTATATGTATTCAGAATGAAAAAAACCGACAGTTAGAAAAATGTTTTTAAAATTTATTTGATAATAGGGAGACTTGGTTTCGATCTACTCTTGAGATCATCATCAGACCGATTCGTCGTTGATGATCTCAGAGTAGATCGAAAGCCGTCACCCTATTATCAAATAAATTGTAAATAATTTTTCGAACGATTATTTTATTTTCATTCTGAATACATACTAATTTGATAAGGAACCTATGTCCGAGAATGTTACCCATTTACTACGAATCAAATCAATACTACTGCAAGTTCTGTGCTTTTCATATTTTAGACGGAGTAATATGGATCAAAAATAAATAAAAAAAGTACAAAATGTCTTGCAGTCTAAAATGCATAATTAGAGCTTTGAGTAACGTCTTCATATTCGGTTATCTAGGCCTACTGTTTACACGTCTCTTCTACTAGGCAAGTGATTAAAAGGTATTCATTGTGCGCTCCATGTTTAGCAAACTGTTATTCTTGTTTTCGTCGAAGTTAGCTCCTCCCAAAATATGGAAAGCGAAGAGCTTGTCTTGGAAGAGATTTGTTTCACAGTGACAGAGATAAAGAAGTGCTCATAGTGTCACTGGATGAAATTTTACTGACGTGAGATCCTCTTCAAACTATTTTTTCTGCCGGCCGCAGTGGCCGAGCGGTCTGCGGCGTGCCAGTCACAGTCTGCACGGCCGCTATCGTCGGGGGTTCGAATTCTCCTCGGGCATGGATGTTTGTGTCGTCTTTAGTATAAGGTAGTTCATAAGTTGTTTGTAAGTTTAGGGACTGATGACCCCGCAGTTAAGTCCCATGAGCTTAACAAACATGGAAAAAAAGAAAAAAGAAAAAAAAAAAAAAACCCACCATCAACTCTTTCTCCTGTATGAGTGCTCGAAATTTATAATGGAGAATTTTCACAAATCCGTTTATATTTTAATAATTTGCAGCCTTCGTCATTCCGTATGGTCATCAGTGTGCGGTTTAAAAATTTGTAATAAATCGGTCAAGAACTTTCGAGGGTTTCGGTAAAAGCGTTTCCAAGTTTGTATATTAGGCCTATTCTGTGTCTCTTATATAACCGTCATATGAATTGTTTGTTATCGGAACACGAGACATTAGAACTGTCATACAAAGATACAGGGTGTGCAGAAAAGGACTCCCTGATTTTAAAATTAAATATCTCGAAAACAAAGATCGATATAGGAATGCTGTAAACGGTAGGTTTATTGTGAAAGCTGTAAGACGTTTATACAGCAGTTTGAAATAATAGTTACAAAAGCTGCTAACAGATGGTGCTGTAATCGCCATACGTAATGCCTAGTATAAATAGTGATCCGAAGCCCAGAGCGATCAGTTCCACTATTGAAACGTGAAAGGAGGTTAGCGTACCGAAGGAAGAGATTAAACCCATGTACTCTATTGAACAACGCGTTTTTCTGGTGCTAGAGTACCACAGGTTAGAAGAGAGTTCTACGGCAACAAGGCGAACTTTTCAAGCACGATTTAATGTTCTAAAAGGGGTCCGATGCGAAAACCATTCGTACGCTCTTCGCAAATTGCAACGAACAGGCAGCGTAACTGATGATCTAGCGGGGCATGTTGGCCGCAAGCAAACCGCAGTTACGCCTGAAAATATCGCCACAGTTTCTGGAATTATTCAGCAAAATCCAATGTCATGCAATGTCATCCAATGTCATCAATGCCGGCCGCGGTGACCGAGGGGACTAAGGCGCTCCAGTCACGGTCCGCACGGCCACTACGGTCGGGGGTTCGAATCCCCCCTCGGGCATGGATATTTGTGCCGTCCTAGTTCGTAAGTAGTTCATAAGTAGTTTGTAAGTTTAGGGACTGATAACCCCGTAGTTAAGTCCCATAGACTTTACAAACATTTGAACATTTGAATGTCATCAATGTGGAATTGCATCTGAGACTGGTTTGAAGCGTTCCATCACGCAGAAAATACTGAGAAAGAGCCTACACATGTTTCCATTCAAAATTCAAACGCACTAGTCATACCCGTACGAGTTGTGCAACAAAGGGTTGCCTTTACTAATCAGATGCTCACAATGAGTGATAGTGAAGGATTTGATGTTGGCTGCATCTGGTTTACAGATGAAGCACACTTCCACCTGAATGGATACGTGAGTAAGCAGAACTGGCGATTTTGGGGTTCCGAAAAGCAATATTGGTGTGAAGCGAAACCCCTGTATTCTCCTAAAGTTACTGTGTTGGCTGCAGTATGCAGCAGAAGCATTATTGGCCCTTTTTTCATTCGAGAAACGGTCACTGGTGCACGTTACGTTGCAATTTTGGAACAATTTGTGGCCACACAGCGTTAGAGGATCGATCAGGTACTGAATGGTTTATGCAAGATGGAGCCCGACCACATCGGACCGAACAAGTGTTTCGCTTTCTTGAGGAATACTTCGGGAATCGATTCATTGTTTTGCAATATCCCAAATTTACTGGTGCAGGAATGGATTGGCCTCCACATTCGCCGGATTTGACTCCCTGTGACTTTTTTTGTGGGGCTCAGTGAAAGACATGGTCTACCCGAAGCATCCCGCCACGCTGAACGAGCTTGAATCGGCGATCTCTGTGGCATGTGAATCCATTTCGGTTGAGACACTACGAAATGTGATGGCGAATTTCATTCTTCGTTTGCGCCACCTCTGTAGTGCCAATGGTGAACATTTTGAAAACATTGTGATGTGATTGTTTGCAAAGAGTGTTTTCATACGATTATTTCACTTATGTATGCTGATATGAGCTGTACAGCGTACAGCGCCATCTAATAGCAGCTTTTGTAACTATTATATCAAACTGTTGTATAAATGTCTTACAGCTTTCACAATAAACACACCGTTTACTGCATTCCTCTATCGATCTTTGTTTTCGAGATACTTAATTTTGAAATCAGGGAGCCCTTTTCTGGATACCCTGTAGTAACTGACATTAACAAGGTTTTTTTTATGAGGGGGCGGCAACTTTGCACCTCGCACGGGGCGGAATTTGGGTTTGTGCCGACCCTTCCTCCACCCGAAGTTCAAGCGGCGGGGTAACCGCTTGTATACATGACGTCCGCCAAAGGTCACAGACTACACTCCAGCCCAAGTCCTTCCGGGACCTTCGACGGCACAGCACGTACCGCGCTCCACACCACAGACCGCCAAAGATTCCGGCGCGCTGTATAAAGTGCAGCGCCCCCGATGGCGCAGGCGGCAACTAAGTTTCGAAGCTGTGAGACAATACCTGGTGCCAAAGTAATTACTGACAAAGAAAGACACCAGGGAGCCAGCACAGCTCCGTAATAAACTGAATTAAGTTATGTAATTTGTTTCGAAAGTACATATGAAGGAAATAAGTCAACAGAAGTAGAAAAATTAAGTATTTCAGTGGTGTGTTAGCAACAAATTTTCATTAATGGAGCTACGTATTTTGATCAGGGCCAGCCCGAACAAATTTGGCGCCCTAGGAAAATTATTTTAATGGCGGCCCATTCAATAAAATCACAATAAACATAAACTTAATATTTCCCCATCATATATTTTTATACAACAACTAGCTGAAAACCTGGCGTTGCCCGGGATGTTAAATATCTGCCAGGCATCATGTAAAACTGCAGTAGGTGTAGATGGAAAGCACATATCATAAAAATCAGGTTCCAGGCTTCCGATTCTAACTTTCCGGATATACACCAATTTCAAACCAAAGGTTTATTGATACCACCTATTCTTCGATTTCTTTTTCCAATATATAACACACGCGCGCGCGCGCGCGCGCACACACACACACACACACACACACACACACGACATATGTATATCTTCCAGGCTCTAATATGAATAACTTCATTGGTGAACCCGCCCCTGACATGAAGATGCCAAATCCATTCCGAAGTATTTAATAGATTGCCCTGTAATTTATTAATCGTAATAGAAAATGTAAGTTCCAATGGAAACTGCAGTCTCTTGACGGTAGATTTGTGGGATATAATGGGTATTCGTTGGGTGTACTCTGTTTCATTCTGTTCCTTTCCATGTAGCTCTATGGAAGTAAACTGCTTTCGCTTCCAGCCGGATGGAGCAATTTTCCATGAACGTAACTGTTTACGTGCTCATATCTCATGAACTACGTGTCGGAATGTTATACAATTTAGAAGCTACATTCAACTATATATGTGTATACTGTCTCTAAAATTTCCTGTCCCTAAAATTTGTAGTGTTCAAATTATAAATTGTAACGTCATACCGAGAGCCGTAGTTTTACTCCATAAACAGCGGAAAAGTAGTAAGCGAGAAACGTTTTTCCTTTCATCATTTTACAATGATTGCCACCGAGAAAAAGTTTAATAAAGGTTTGAAATTATGTTTAAAGTTTGTTGCAAGTCGCTAAGTACTGTGATTCTCATAGAGTGTATTTCGAAAGTCTCGCCGCATTACATGGCATTTTTTGCGATTTCTATTAGTTATGACGTAATATCTTTTGAACCATGTGCCGTATGTGATTCTTGACCATACAACAATTGTTACCTCGCGGTAAGGAATGTGCGTTCCAAATTTGGTTGAAATCGGTCCAATGGTTTAGGAGAAAATGAGCAACATTGTCGCAAAATACAGCAGTTTTTCGCACATCTCATTGTTTATCACGTCATATCTCGTGAACTATATATCGTATGAGATTCTTACACTTACGGCGACCGTCCTCATAGATTGAAGCTTACGTGTACAAAATTTCATAAATATTGGAACAAAACTGTAGATTGGTATGCAACACGTACAAACATATGGACACTCTGCTTTATATATTAGATGTAGTATTTCATTATTTTCACATTTTGTCTTTTAAAAAGGTTTTGGTTGATAATTAACAATAATTTATACAATTATAAGCTTCATTATGCAAAGAGTCACACATATTACATTTTTCTTACCTTGGATTTTGCAAAATGTGAGACGGTCTCCATTAAACCAATTGTGTCTGCTGTTTCTCGTTCATCTGACAAAGTTGCCAAACCCACAAGTCTTTCTTGAGTCATTGTTGATCGCAGATATGTTTTTATAGTTTTAATTTCGAGAAGCTGCTTTCACCACAGGCTACAGATTCAGGAAGAGTAAACAACACTCTCAGTGCAGTAACTTAATTAGGCACAATGTCTATGTCTATTTTTACAAATATAACTCAGAACGTGCTGTACCCTGAGTTATTGGGTACTCCGCTAGCAATAGCTTGTAATTCATTGGGTAGATCAGTAGCATCAATCTTTGTTAGTTAGAGACTCTACCAAATTAACACATTTTTCAAGAACAGCTTTAGGAGTTTTATTTTGTACATCATGTATGTTGTAAAGACAGCCAAATATACGATTTAGGTGGTTAATCTGATGAAATCTCTCGTCAGTTGAATTTATTGCAGTATCGCCGGCTTTGATCACGGGATGGTTAGTTGCAAACTGCTACACGTCTGTTCATTAAACGCTTCTGAAGAGTCAAACAGAATGCATGTAACATTGACGTACGTCTTGTCTGTTGCCTGTTGCTCTGTCTATGTGTAGTAACTGGGAATTCATGGCTCCAGGAACCGCAGCGCAACAGCAAAGTAAACCGCACCGCGACCGCATGAACGTTTGTCGCGCACTACACATTTGCCGCCCCCAAAATTCCAGCGCCTCAGGCAATTGCCTAGTTTGCCTGTATGGACGGGCCGGCACTGATTTTGATGTATGGGTTGCACTCGAGGTGATTCTAGTCACTGAAGAACATACGGATATACTTTTCGTTTTGTTATTAGTAGCAGTAACAAATAAAGACGGTGGTTTGTCGAAACATGAACATGCCACGTCAATTGACTACGAGAAAAAAAAAGAAAGAATTTTGTAGACTCAGACGCCCTACACTAATTGCTTGGCCTTGGGATTCGTTGTTAATTGTCATGGCGAATGCAAGATAAATGGGGAATTGAATTCGTTTAAATAAAACGAACATATCGATTGGATTCATCGGAATCCTCAGAATTTGAACTTCCTCGACTTCGAATTTTCCTTTGAGTATCGTCGTCAGTCCATTACAGGGCTGTTATGGTGCAACCAATCCGCCATAAGCCGTGCATTATAAACAGGTGCACCACCGTGTTGAAAGATGTAATCGCCATCCCCGAACTGCTCTTTAACAGTGGGAAGCAAGAAGGTGCTTAAAACTCAATATAGACCTGTGCTGTGATAAGGCTACGCAAAGCAATAAGGGGTGCAAGCCGGCTCCATGAAAAACACGACCACCGCCTCCGAATTTTACTGTTGGCACTACACACGCTGACCGATGACGTTCACCGGCAATTCGCCATACCTACACCCTGCCAACGGATCGCCACATCGTGTTCCGTTATTCGTCGTTACAACCAATGTCTTACTCCAAGCGAGGTGTCGGTTGGCATTGACTTGCGAGATGTGTGACTTATGGATAGCTGCTCGACAATGAAATCCAAAATTTGTTTCCTCCCGCCTGTCATAGTATTTGGAGTGGATCCTGATGCAGTATGGAATTCCTGTATGATAATAATAATAATACGAGGTGCATTCAAGTTCTAAGGCCTCCGGACTGGAAAGAGATAGAAACATGCGCATTGTTTTAAAATGAGGCCACGTTCATTGTCAATACGTCCCAGAGATGGCAGCACCGTACGGCAGATAGAATTTTACCGCCAGCGGCGAGAATGACAACTGTTTTAGATACTTAAAATGGCGACGTTTTCCTTACTTGAACAGCGTGCAATTATTCGTTTTCTGAATTTGGGCCGTGTGACACCAATTGAAATTCATCGACAGTTGAAGGAGACATGTGGTGATGGAGTTATGGATGTGTCGAAACTGCATCCGTGGGTGCGACAGTTTAATGAATGCAGAACATCGTGTGACAACAAACCGAAACAACCTCGGGCTCGCACAAGCCCATCTGACGACATGATCGAGAAAGTGGAGAGAATTGGCAGAGTTGGCATTTCTGTGGGTTCTGTGCACACAATCCTGCATGACGACCTGAAAATGCTAAAAGTGCCATCCAGGAGGGTTACACGAATGCTGACTGACGACCACAAGGCTGCCCATGTGACATGTTGCCAAGCAATGTTGACGCCTAACGACAGCATGAATGGGACTTTCTTTTCGTCGGTTGTGACAATGGATGAGACGTGGATGGCATTTTTCAGTCCAGAAACAAAGCGCCAGTCAGCTCAATGGAAGCACACAGATTCATCGCAAGCAAAAAAAAAAAAATTTCGGGTAACCGCCAGTGCTGAAAAAATGATGGTGTCTATGTTCTGGGATAGCGAGGACGTAATCCTTACCCATTGCGTTCCAAAGGGCACTACAGTAACAGGTGCATCGTACGAAAATGTTTTGAAGAACAAATTCCTTCCTGCACTGCAACAAAACCATCCGGGAAGGGCTGCGCGTGTACTGTTTCAGCAAGACAACGCACCCGCACATCGAGCTAACGTTACGCAAAAGTTTCTTCGTGATAACAACTTTGAAGTGATTCCTCTTGCTCCCTACTCACCTGACCTGTCTCCTAGTGACTTTTGGCTTTTTCCATCAATGAAAGACCCTCTCCGTGGCCGCACATTCACCAGCCGTGCTGCTATTGCCTCGGCGATTTTCCAGTGGTCAAAACAGACTCCTAAAGAAGCCTTCGCCGCTGCCATGGAATCATGGCGTCAGCGTTGTGAAAAATGTGTACGTCTTCCTGGGCGATTACGTCGAGAAGCAACGCCAGTTTCATCGATTTCGGGTGAGTAGTTAATTAGAAAAAAATCGGAGGCCTTAGAACTTGAATGCACCTCGTAATAATAATAATAATAATAATAATAATAATAATAATTTAGTGGGCTCATTTACCTACTAGAAGTCTTTCAATTGGACACCACTTCGGCGACTTGCGTGTCCCCAAGCCTACCCTGGATATCCACCACGTGGAATCCGAACCACGTGTCGTTTCTGGTGGCACCTCACATGGTTGTGAGGTGAAGGGTGGGTTAAAACGAAGACTGAAAAAAATCGGAGTCCCGACCCGAGACCCATTTCCAGTAGAGCGTCTTATCCCAAAACCACCGGATCTGACTTTCCTGTGTGATGGTCTGCATAGATGCCAGTATATTACACTGTTCAACTTCAACTGTCGGCCGGCTCTTTGAGTAAACAGACGAGGTCGGCATGTACACTTTCGTGCTGTAGGTCTCCCTTCACGTTCCCACTTCAGTATCACAAGCACTGGACCTAGGTATGTTTAGGAGTGTGGAAATCTTGCGTACAGACTGGTGACACAAGTGACACCCAATCGCCTGACCACGTTCGAAGTCCGTGATTTCCGCGGTGCACGCCAATCTGCTCTCTCAAGATGTCTATTGAGTACTGAGCCGCAGCGGAGCGCATTGAGGCGCTATGCTCCGATGCGCGAGGTCGTTCGCCGTCGGGGGTTCGATGGGTGTTTGTGCCGTCTTTAGTATAAGCTAGTTTATAAGTAGTTTGTAAGTTTAGGGACTGATGACCCCGCAGTTAAGTCTATTAAGCTTAACAAACATTTGAAAAGTTTCACTATTGAGGTCGCTGATATGTAGTACATGGCAGTAGGTGCCATCACAATGCACCTAATATGAAAAACGTATGGATTATTGGGGGTGTCCGGATGCTTTCGATCACATAGTGTAAAAGCTGTATGTGTGTTGTTTAATGTTGAACCTATCGTTAAATCAGACAACAAATTGTTCATTAACACAGCAATTTGGTTTAATTATGCCTCTGATATTGATGTATATACTGTTAAATAAGAAACAGTGCATTAAACTGATTATGTGCGCAACGGATCTTTTAACAAAACAACTGTGGCAAGTCACCATATGAAACAGGCACTGAATATACTAAGAAAACTTGACTGCGAGAAAGATATTAAAAAACCTCAAACCATTGTCTTAATGTTTGACTGCGAGAATTTTATGCAGATCAGTATGTGATTATCAAAATTCAGTATCATAATCAATTAACTGTAGTGTTGCATGACAATCATTTACTATGGCACGAATAATGAAATCTGTTCAACAAGATTACCAAAATCAATACTGCACTTTAAAACCACAAACAACTAATCATCAAATAAAGGAAGTAGGTTATTCTTTTAACTACGTAAATGAAACAAGAAAGAAAGGTCAACTTTGTTACTTGTTATTAATAATCACCATTACATTACCTACATAATAGTACTTTTTTTCTTATGACATGAAATGCAATTACCTTCATTCCAGCGGTGGTACAACGTTTTCATAGTAATAAAAATACAATATATATATATATATATATATATATATATATATATATATATATATATATATTCCAAATACAATCAAATCAATTTGCTGACACAGCAGCCTCTGCTCTACATCGGAGCCATGCACACACCTCAACTGCTCTCTAAGCGAGCTAAACCACAAGTCCCACTCTCCCTCTGCGCGAGCTACAATGCTATGATGCGATACATGATCTTTGCCAAAGATGAAACTTCACAGACTTAAATACACATATCGATACCCACAGTAGAAGTAACATTATACATTTTCTCGCAAGCAAGTTACTCGACACAAAACAGGAGGAACAATATTAGACAATTTCTTACAAATTTTTTTATGGGCACGTTTCAAGTGTAGCTCATGTAGTGGCAAACACAGGCTGGCGTGTCCGTATCTTTCAAGTTGAGAAAAAGAAAGTTTTAGCGTAGTTTGAAATCCATTCAAACAACATCTCATGCTCCTTCTATTACTAGGATGTGTGGAGAAAAGGGGATGCTGATATAAAAATGAGTGAGTAACTTTTTAATGTTATTTTACCGATACTTTAATAGTTATTCTGATATATTGTCCATAGTCGAATCCAACACATCTGAGATAATTAAAATCTCCAAGCCATTCTTGAATTATAAATGGTGTAACTTTATTCATTTAGATTTTTCCGGCTCCATCACAGCCCCTTTGGGCCAGCAAATCACCTAACAGTAATGTTCCTCGCTGCCTACACGGAGGGCGTTCAAATGTTTGTTAAGCTTAAGGGACTAAACTGCAGGGTCATCAGTCCTTAAACTTACAAACTAATTATAAACTACCTTATACTAAAGACAACACAAACATCCACACCCGAGGGAGGATTCGAATCTCCGACGCGGGAAACCGCACGATCCGCAACGTGGTTCTCCAGACCGCTCGGGTACTTCCGCGTGGCGCGGAAGGCGTACGTCCAGCTACACGAGTCTAATCCTTTAGTGACCAAATTATTCCTAGAAGTTGTAGACTTTTTATGAATACTATATTGGGTTAATAAGCCATACATAAAATCATAGTTTAAATCTTGAAAGTGAGAATTTAGCCTACGGGTATTAAAAATTAGTGGGACCTATTGTTACCTCGAACTTTGTAGTAACTGGACTTGATAATTAAAAAAAAAATGTATGTCCTTTATTTTTTAGTACAAAAAGCATATTAAACATTTGATTTACTTTTATATTAGTTCATATTATCCACTGAGTTCACTAAGGTGACGTACTATGGAACTTAGAGAAGCGTGGTGCTACACACAAAGGTGCACGACAGCTGCTAGACATCATTTTTGTCCTCTTTTCTTTGTTTTTGGTGCTACATTGGCGGCACCTTCTGTTTGCAGTAACTTTTGTTGGCAAATGAGTTCCAACTTTTGCCAGATGAACTTCATCTGGAACTCCTGTCACGCCTCTTTCTGGTGTCTGAAAATGAACTGACCTTCCTCTTCGCTTACGACTTGAGAAGACGGAGATGAGCTGCCTTGCCAAATGCAATCTAAATGTTAGCTGGTCTGCTTCTATAACTTCCACATAATGTAGATATTGACAACTGCCAAATATACAAGAAAGATAAATAGTCTCTACCATCAGTTCCATGATTGACGACCTACAGCATAGCGTTTTCGCAGCTGATCAAATCGATCCACCAATACCATTATTTTATTGTACTCTGCCACAGTCAACGGACAGAAAACTTCACTTCTGCTTCCATCTTCTGTTCAAAATCTGTGAAGTATTTGGTGCCTCAAAATCTTCATTATAGTCAGCATCGACATCTGAATCTTGTACATCTTCTGGTAAAGTGTGCAAAATTCTCAAAACCTCTTCTGGCATGAATCCAGGCGTTCTAAACAATAAGAAACAAACAATAACTACAATTCTGATTGCACAGCCATACACACTGCACTTCACACACGTTCAGTGGGAAACATAGTTCCCACTAACTTACCTTGTAATATTTATGTAATTTTCATTGATATCCAGCAAATGTACACGAATTCTATGGCCCCCGTAAATATAAAAGTAGAAAAATACAACACAAGTCTCTTCACACACAAAAGGAAAGCACAATATACAAGAATCGTGGTATGGTCGTAACAGTGGCTTGTTTTTCCACGAAAACTACGCTTCTGCATTGACTAACTAACAATGTAGAAACAGAACCACTGTCGCGCGCCTGTTGACAATCTGTATGTAGTTAGCACACTCTAACAGGGACGGTATCACAAGTTTAAGTGGAAATATTGAAGTTACAGCGAAAACAAATAAGTGGGAACTATAGTTCCCACTTGTCACTAAAGGGTTAACTGTGGAGCCTGGCGTACGCCAAAGCGTACGCCAAGGATGACACCAAGCCACGGTGGAATGGCCGAGCGCTCTAAGGCGCCTTGCTGCGGAGCGCGTGGTTGATCCCCGCGGAAATCTCGAGTCCTCCTTCAGACATGGGTACGTGTGTTGTCCTTATATTAGTTTATGTTAGGGTAAGTAGTCTGTAAGCCTAGGGAATGATAACCATAATAGTTAAGTCCCGTGGATTTACAAACATTTGAACGTTTTGACAACAACACATTTAATGTGGACTTACTATTGCAGGGAGAACATTCCAGAAAGTATCATTTCACTTCCACCGTATTGGGTGGAGTCGGCTATATCCAGGTACGCGGCCGGCCCCAATGTCACTTCGTCTCCTATGTCAATTACGGAAAGACTCCCTTCTGGACGAAGATTCTCCCCGCTACGCCTCCGGACTCTACTGGACTTTGGATCTTCGCTCGACTTCTCGTTGACTCTGGCGCAACTACCGACTTCGTTTCTGGGTTCTCTTTTGTTGAATATTCACTATTCAAGGTTAAATCTCACTTTGGCTCATTTAGGGGTGAATTATGCTGCCACAAAAGTCTTTGGTCACCAAGTAGCATCAAAACTCTGACAGTTAGCCAACTAGTATTTAAAAAGAAATTAAAGGAATTTCTGAATGGCAACTCCTTCTTCAATGTAGATGAATTTTAGATAAAACTTAAAAAAAAAATAAAAATAAAAGTAAAATAAATAAATAAAAGTAATAAAAGCCGGCCGCGGTGGCCGAGGAGACTGAGGCGCTCCAGTCACGGTCTGCACGGCCACTACGATCGGGGGTTCGAATCCCCCCTCGGGCATGGATATTTGTGCCGTCCTAGTTCGTAAGTAGTTCATAAGTAGTTTGTAAGTTTAGGGACTGATGATCCCGTAGTTAAGTCCCATAGACTATACAAACATTTGAACATAAAAGTAATAAAAATCCTTAAAATGTTGATTGTGAAGTGTAGACAACATTTACTAAACTGACACGTTCCACATCATTACGAAATGTCGTATATATGATCTATGGAACAAGTATTAATCTAATCTAATCTAATCTAATTTCTCAACATTTGTTGCTTGAGGGTTGATAATGATAAAAGGGTGAAGTATATTGGGATGGAAAGTTATCGGTGTATTTAAAATTCTACGCGCGCGTGTGTGTTAATATTTCGCTCTGCAGCGGAAACTACAGAACGCAAACGAATGGTCTGTGTGTAATTGTTGTCCGAAGTCTCCAGTTGTACACCATAGCAGTTCCCTGCTATAAGGGGGTGGAAGATACGGTGGTTGAAAGTCTCAAATTATAAAAAAAAATCGGACTGAAAGCCAGCGATGACGTTTGAGACTCTATAGCAGGGAGGTTACAAACAGCGAAACGTGATGCCACAGACCATATCTTTGGTCTATGCTTGCTACAATGTCATCAGCTCTTTCTCTGCAAGGATAAGCATACGAATAAGAAAAATATAAGAATAAATAAAGCAGTAAAAAGATATTTCTTTTACTACATATTTTTAAAAAATCGATTTGACGTTTCGCGCATTACATCAAGTGATCGAACTGTGATGTTATTACAATCATCATTGTTGAATTTCGTGATTGGATTCTTCGGAACGAGTGCATTTTTACGTGTGATTTGATCTACACTACTTACTTTCCTGATGAACAGTAAGTGCATAGACATCTGAAATCTGACAGGAATATTTTTCATTTCCGCTTTATCAGCGACATTTCCTGAAAAATGAGTGAAATTAATTACATTAATTTAACTGTTATTTAAACTTCGTAGATGAATGTGCATTGCGTTACTTTACACATATTACAACAGTACATCTACTTTTAATAGATCACATTCCGACAACATGCCTCGGAAAAGAAAAACGTCATCAAGAAACACTGTCTGAGCAAAACGTATTAAAACATCAAGAACAAACGAAAATGAAGAACAGCGGGAGATAAGACTTTCACAAAGGAGGGACAAGAGGATAGCACTGACGAACGTTGAATCACCATTACAACGTGACAATACGCAACGTGAGGACCGAGATCGAATACAGAACATGAGAAATGATAAAACTATAGAGCAACGCCATTCTCGACAGGAACGTAATCGTACAGTAAGACTTGCATCACGCAGAGGCTTGAATTATCTATCATAATCAACCAATACGCTAGCGGAGCCGCGGGTTTAAGCTAGTATATATATTAAACTGAAGGAGAGGCACTGAATTAAAATTTGTGACGTGGCCAGGAATCGATCACAGGACCTCCTGCGAACTAGGCGAGCGTAATAACCACTAAGCTACCGTGACTTAATGGATTTTGCGACTGCACGGACTGCCTCCAGCCACGTCTCCCTCCCCTACACAAACTTCTATTATGCCTCACGTTCCCCTATCTAAATTCGTATCAATGTTGGCGAGACTTTCCAATAGCCGTATAGCATCCCGTAATTACCGTTTATCGCTATCTGTGATTGTTGTTTGGCCCAGCGGTTTCTGCTGCGTTGTGGACGTTCACGCTGCCGCAACTATCCCGGTTCGTGGGCGGATTCAAAGGGAAGCATTGTTTTTCCCGTTTACTCCATTTCCCCTCACGTACGGTTTGCGTCGGGAGATCTGATCTTTGTTGGTTAATTCCTTATGTTTTGGTGATTCCTTTCATTGAGCGACAATTATCTCCCGTGTTATACCACTTGGTCGCTAGCTGTTATTAGCGTCGTTATTACATGACGTCACGGACTGCTGCAGCTGCACGTACACCACGCTACGTAAGGAGGAAGAAGATTTCAACCGATATACCCCTTTCCCTTCCATAACCACCCTTGTCTCTGTCCAACTGATGTGTTTTGGTGTATTATTATTTTAAGCTTCTGGTGTGTTTGAAGAGGATCCGTTGACTGGGGGTGTTGTTAGAGGCGTTACGTGCCTCAGAAACGGGATTTCATTAAGTCACTGCTCTTGCTACAAATATTAAGTTCATATTTTGAATGTATTATAATCTGCCATGCTGTAATTGAACTTGACTGTGCTAGTGGAGTGTCACATAGGTTTTCCTATGCATACTTTGGTTGATATTAGGTGTATATGTGCAAGGTAGGTTTGTTGCAGGTGTTTTTTTTTATATAATTATACAATTGTGGACGTGGGAAATCTGATTGTTCAAATGTTTGTTAAGCTTATGGGACTTAACTACGGGGTCATCAGTCCCTAAACTTACAAACTACTTATGAACTACTTACAAAATAGGACGGAACAAATATCCATGCCCGAGGGGGGATTAGAACCCCCGACCGTAGTGGCCGTGCAGACCGTGACTGGAGCGCCTCAGTCCCCTCGGCTGATTGTAATCTGATAGTTAGTCAACTGTCCATTGGAAAGAGTATGTGAGTCCAGTGATGGTTCATCTCTAGGTAAAATATACCTTAATATTAAAATATTCTAAAGCCTTAAAATAAGTGTGTCGGGGTTGCTGTTAAGAGTACACGTCTTTCTTCTCTTTTCTTTTCTTTTTTTCTTTCTTTCCTTTTTTTTTAAAATACCTGTAATTCCTAGTGTGATTCCTTGTGTTTCTATTACGGACATGTTGAGCCCGGCCTGAGTATTTTGTTACTATGGTTTAATGAAGGAAGTATAAAATTAGTATATTTACTTTGTTGACAAGGTTATTGTAATCATATGAATTAAACAAGTTTGCTCTAATTAAGTAACTAGAAAATTTGAATATCTGCTTGTTAATGAGGTTATTGTAATCCAAAGAATTTTAGACGGATGGCTTTTCTCTTTAAGAAATGAAATGGAATATGTAGGTAATTATGAAAATGACAATGATTTTTGGTGATACTTCCCAGTTCTGCTACTCCCATGTTAAGTGTTATGTATTTTTATCCTGATTATTAGTTTGTAGGGGGGTATAACTTCATTGCAAGGTACCATTCCCCATGCATCATAGGATGGTTTGTGAAGTATAATAACCTCCTCTATGAAAACATACATGCATGTGCCACGTTTCATGGTGAAACGATGTCGAAGTCTACTTAACTTTCCTATGCGAAGAACCGTTCTGTGGACTGAGGAAGGTAGCCTATACGTTAGTCGAGGGCTCGCAAGCTATTCCCATTCCAAACTGCATCCAAATTCGTAAAGCCATTTAAGTCTGAAGGATCCGCTTTACAGACCAGAATACTTTGCGATGATATCAACTGCAAACTACAACATTCCTCTATTTTGAACAATTTTTTAAGCGTATTTAAAATAAAAATATTTTAGTAAAAATGAAAAAGCATTTAGGTGTCGCTGCGGCGGAGCGGCCGAGCGCATTGAGGCGCTATGCTACGACGCGCGAAGCCGTTCCCCGTCGGGGGTTCGAATCCCCCCTCGGGCATGGATGTTTGTGTCGTCTTTGGCATAAGGTAGTTCATAAGTTGTTTGTAAGTTTAGGTACTGATGACCCTGCAGTTAAGTCCCTTAAGCTTAACAAACATTTGAACATTTGATTAGCATTTAGGTCTCTTACAAACATGACCAAAAGAGACGCCATTTTCTAAGCTTGGGATGGTTCCTTTCAAAGGGCACGGCCGATTTCCTTCCGTATCCTTACCCAAACAACCCGAGCGTAAGCTCCGCCTCTAATGACCACGATGTCTACGGGGCGTTAAACACTAATCTTCTTTCCTTCCTTTCTAAGCTAGCACAATCATCAAAATAACGAAGAATAAGAATAATCATATTGTGTACGATCGTAGAAAAGACCAGGAGACAGTGGACTATATAATGTTAAGGAATAGGTCTAGAATCAAGGTTTGAAAGTGAATGACATATCCAGGCGCAGATACAAACTCTCAACATAACTTATTGGTTATGAACTGTAGATTAAAACAAGGTAGAAAATTAAGGAGATAGAAATTCGAAACACCGAAGGAACCAGAGGTTGATGAGAGTTTCAGAGGGAGCCTTAGGCAAGGATTTACCGAAACTGGGGAAAGTAATGCAGTAGAAGAAAAATGGGTAGCTCTGAGAGATGGAGTAATGAAGGCCATAGAGGATCACAAAGGCAGAAGAATAAGGCCTAATAAAAATCTCTGGATAACACAGGAGATATTGAACTCGATGAAAGGAGGCAATATAAAAATGCAGCAAGTGATGCAGGTAAAAGGGAGTACACACGTCTGAAAAAATGAAGTTGACAGGAAGTGTAGACTAGCTGAGCGGCAGTCGCCAGAGAACAAATGTATGTCGAAGAACGTATAATTAGGAAGACGATATACATCGCCTACCGGAAAATGAAAGAGACATTTGGAGACAAGAAAACCAACTGCATGAATGTGAAGAACTCAGATGGAAAGTCAATACTAAGCAAAAGGGAAGATGAAACTTAAAAGGAGGGCCTATACATCGGAGATATGAAGGGAGTATTCTAGAAACGGAAGACGAAGAACAGGTTGATAGACTGGAGATACGATACTGCTACAAGAATTTGACAGAGCACCGAAAGATATGAGTCGAAACAAGGCTCCTGGAGTAAATGATATTCCGTCTTAAGTACTGATATCGTTATGAGAGCCAGTCCTGATGAAATTGTTGCACCTGGTATGTATGATGTACTAGGCAGGGGAAATGCCCTCAGACTTCTAGAAGAATATAGCGATTCCAATTCCTAAGAAAGAAAGAGCAGACAAATGTGAAAATTACAGAACTATCAGTTTAATAAGTCAAGGGTTGCAAAATAGTAACACGAATTATTTACAGACAAATGGAAAAACTGGTGGAATCCGATCTTGGGGAAGATCAATTTGGATTTAGAAGAAATGTAGGAACACGCGAGGCAATACTTACATTACGACTTAAGATAGATAAAGGAAAGGGAAACCCACGTTTTCAGCATTTGTGGATCTGGAAAAAGCTTATGACAATGTTGACCGGAATAGACTCTTTCAAATCCTACAGCTGGCAGGGGTAAAATATAGGGATCGAAAGGTTATATTCAACTTGTACAACATCCAGACAGCAGTTATTAGAGCCGAAGGGCATGAAAGGGTCGCAATGGTTGGGACGGGAGTAAGACAGGGTTGTGGCCTTTCCCCAATGTTGTTCAATCTGTACACTGAGTAAGCTGTGAAGGAATGTAAGGAGAAATTTAGAGAGGGAATTGAAATCCAGGGAGAGGGAATAAAAACCTTGCGGTTTGCTGACGACATAGTAATTCTATCACAGACAGCAAAGGACCTGGAAGGGCAAATAAACGGAATGGATAGTGTCTTGAAAGGAAGGTATAAGATGAACATTAATAAGAGTAAAACGAAGGTAATGGAATGTAGTGTCAGAAAATCAAGCGATGCTGAAGGAATTAGATTAGGTAATGAGACAATAAAAGTAGTAGATGAGTTTTGTTATTTGGATAGGAAGATAACTTCTGATGGCCGAATTAAAAAAGGAGATATAAAACGCAGAATGGCTATGGGAACAAAAGCGTTTCAGAAGAAGCCAAATTTGTTGACATCCAATATTAGTTTAAATGGTAGAGATCCCTTCTAAAATCATTTGTCTGGTGTGTAGCATTGTATGGGACTGAAACGTGGACGAAACAGACGAATGGTGAAGATTAGATATGTAGATCACGTAAGTAATGAGGTGCTCAAAAGAATCGGAAAGAAAAGGAGTTTCTGCCATATCCTGACTAAGAGAAGGGGTAAGTTGGTGGGTCACATTCTGAGACATTAAGGAATCGTCAAATAGCATTATAAGGTAGTGTGTTGGGTAAAAATCGTAGAGGGAGACAGTAAGGAGGTTCCAAAAGGATGTGGGTTGCCGTTCAGATGACGAGACTTATACAGAACAGGGTAGCATGGAGCGCTGCATCAAATCAGTCTGCGGACTGAAGACCACAACAACTATATGGGTCAGTATTCGAAAACGTCGATTGCCAAAATGTGATTATGGGCCCATATGTTGGATCTAAGAGGTGAAGTATTTTGGACAATCCTTCGTGGAGATAATTTGTTTACCCTTCATAAAAATGGGAACATCATAGTTACCCTACAGCACAGAGTCAAAATTTCACTACGTACTTTCTGCAGCCTAGATAAATTAAGCAAATATTTTGATATTTATACAGAAGGCATTATCTAGGACTGTCTGTATACGTTTTCTGAATGTACCACTTGTTAATAGGTGGTTCCTGGGGCGATCACGAAAAACCGCGCATTCTGGTTACCAAAACTACGAATTGAGTGGATGGCTTTTTATATACCTGTAAATCGTCATCAATACGATAGTGTCGTATTAGTTTCTGATTTTCTTAATATTTTTATCTGAGATTCACAGGTTGAAAGTTACAGTACTTATTTACAAATCATAAAAACTGATTTCTAAACATTGAGCCGTGGACCACAAATATATAAACATTTAACCATATTTAAGTGTTCAAATTTGAACAATACATTATCTAAAGATTTAACTAGAAACTTCATTTTTCAGTTTTCTAAAATCTGATGTTTGTGTACCAATGACGCCAATTCTGCAAGAAAAAGGTGTTCCGTCTGCTATGAAACTTACCTTTCGATTTTATAGAAATAATTCTACGAGAAAAAAAAATATTTTGGATATCTAGATATCTAGATGATTGATTTTCTCTTCGTTATTCGCTGTGCCGTGAACATAAATATATCGGAACTGTGGTGTCGCACAAGTACAAAGTGCGCGCCACTTACTTTCGCCGCGCGCCGCCAGGCACGCACGGCGCGGCGTTCTCACGACGACAGCCACGAGCGCCCTCTGCGACAACTCCGCTCGTGGCCACCACTGAAGGACATCGTGCACTTCGCACTTCGGACTGAGATAGCAACGAGTTAGGACCTTCGTAATCAGATAGGCACCAGTGAAGACTTTGCTATTGTACAGGCACTAGGCAGGCCTCTAACAACTATGTATCAACATTCTGCAGTACTATGTAAAAGTTAAGTATTGTTACATTCTGTGCAATATATCACATTCTAATTTACTCGAGTGTTTATAGTTTCTGGCTGCTCCCCTCCGTACCTGCACCAGCGTGCTATTTTTGTTCCTGTGTCGGGCTCATTCCACTCGGCCACCGACACCTACGACGAGGCTGGGACACAAAAGCGGCGACGAAGTCGGGACACAAAAGTGGCGACAAGGATGGGATAGAACCGTGGACCAGCACGCTAGCAGCAGCCAGACAGCAGCAGTCGGAGCACGCAGAAATTGCTCCCGCCCACCCACCCTTATTATAAGAATTTTGGGGGAACATATTCTGTTACGTATTTTGTGGACTTTTTTGTTGCAGAGCGTCCTCATTTATCTTGCATTTGTGTTTTGTACTAATTTACTTGTATACGCGGCGCCTAATCGGTCAGCATGGCCACTACCCCGAACCCAAACTTAATGGAAATTATTCAGTTACAGACGGCGCAAATTACCCAGCTACTCCAGGCGGTGGCCCAGCTCACAGCGCAAGCAGCTAACCAACAACAGCCGCCGCTTCAGCAGCCCACACCTGCCGCCGCACCGCTTCCGACGTTCCGCCAGTACAACGAACGTGAGGAAGAATGGAGCGACTATTTCGCACAGTTTCAAGAACTCGTCGCGGCTCATCAACTTACAGGTCAGACTGTTAAGCATCTTTTATTGTCCGTGGTGGGCCCCAAAACCTTCGTATTACTGCAGAAACTATTTCCGCAAGCATCTCCTCGTGATGTAGACTTTGAACAAATAGTAGAGGCACTAAATGCTCATTATGAGAGAAAAGTTCTTGTAGCCGCTGCACGATACCGATTTTTCAGACTTGAAAAATTACCGCAGCAGTCACACCAAGAGTGGATTACGGAATTGAAGGGCTTAACCCGCCAATGTAAATTTACTTGCTCTTGTGGACTTTCGTATAGTGACGTGATGTTGAGGGATGCGATTACGCAGAATATTCAGGACCCCAGAATTAGAGCAGCAATTCTGAAACAGTCTGACCCTTCATTAGACAGTGTACTGCAGCTTATTGAAGCGCATGATACTTTTGACTTAGCAGATGTAGAAATGCAAAGCCACAGTGTAAATTCAGTGCGCCGTAACGGACGCTTTCCTAGCCGTAGTTCTCAGTGTAGCACTAGTGATTCTTACAATAGTACAGGCCGTGCTGCACAGACAGTGAACAGTAGCCAGTGTAAAAGTGCGACAGAAAGGTCGCCCCATCGTGTTAGAAACAGTGATTTGAATAACGGGCGCCAACGCTCATTTCAGAAAAATGTTCGTAAATCGTGCCCCCAGTGTGTGTCTCGCCACAAGCGTCCTCATTGCCCTAGTCGCAACGCGACCTGTTATCAATGTGGCAAATCAGGACATGTGCAGTCTGTGTGTATGCAAATTAAAAACTCGAACAGTAACGTTAGAAACAGTGCTTCGCAAAGTGCGAGAGCAGTGCATACGGTCAATGTTATACACGCTGTGGACTTGAACAGTGCTTCTCTTGATTCTAAAATGCAAGACAATATTTCTGTGCCTACGGCAAAACTGTGTAGTGCGCCACGCCGCAAGCGCCGACGAGCGCGTAAATCTGTGCAACGTAAAAGGGTTCGGGACAAGCAAAATGACTATGAACAGTGCATTCCTGTAGTGAAAATAGTGCCTTCTGCAACTGCTCCTTGTAATAGTGCCCAGTACTGTGTAGCTAGTGACAGTAGACATCAAGTAGCTACTCAACAGTTTAGTGCTGTAGTTAGTGCATCTGTAGTAGCCTCGCATTGCGCGGACGCCGATCTGGCGGTAGTGCCATCTAGTGACAGTTGTTAATCCGCTGTGTGCCGATCCTGCGCCGCTTACTTCACTACGTAGCCCGCGCATGCGCAAGGGCAGCAAACACCCGGTGTCAGAAGTTGCCCACATTCGCGCACCGGTCGTGCGCCAGAAGCACAAACTCTTTGTTACTCTCTCTATAGAAAATAAGACTGTGCAATTTCAGCTTGATACTGGTTCCGCTTTCACATTAATTAATAAAGACACTTATGAACTGCTGGGTTCGCCAAAATTGTCGCCGTCACAGCAAGTGTTAACAGCTTATACAGGTCAAAATATTCCCGTGCTAGGAACGTGTAGCATGCCTGCCTCTTTCCAAGGTATAACAAAAACAGTTGCTTTTGTAGTTCTTCAGGCCAAATCGACACAGAACATTTTTGGACTAGATGCTTTTGACTTGTTTGGTTTATCAATTCAAAGAGATGTGCTTCAAATTTCGTCAATAGTGCCTCAGGATAAAATCAATGCATTGTGTGACAAATATAGTGACCTGTTTTCGCCGGAATTAGGCTGTGCAAAAGACTTCGTGGCACATGTAACTTTAAAAGAATCTGCAGTTCCAAAATTTCGTAAAGCTAGACCAGTGTCTATCGCAATGCGGGATAAAGTTGCCGAAGAACTTAAACGTTGGCAAGATAGTGGGGTGATTTCTCCTGTTTCTGCGAGTCAGTGGGCCTCGCCTATAGTAATTATACCCAAGCCGTCAGGAAAACTTCGTCTCTGTGCCGACTTCAAATCAACAGTGAACAGTCAAACAATTGTAGACACTTACCCCCTGCCCAGACCTGACGAACTAATGGACAAATTAGGACAGTCTCGTTTCTTTTCTAAGATTGATTTAGCAGAGGCATACTTACAGATTCCACTTGATGACGAGTCAAAAAAGTTTTTCGTCATTAATACTCACATGGGCCTTTTTCAATTTCAACGACTACCCTTTGGCAGTTCTTCCGCCCCCGCTATTTTTCAGCGCTTTTTGGAACAGCTGACAGTTTCTGTACCGTGTTGCTCGAACTATTTAGATGACATTGTGGTATCCGGACGTACAGTTGAAGAACATTTAGCAAACCTGGAGTGCCTTTTCAAAGTTTTGACTGCAGCAGGTCTACGTTGTAATAAAGCAAAGTGTTCGTTTTTTTCAAACTGAAATAGAGTACCTAGGCCATGTGATTAATGCCCAAGGAATTCATCCCTTACAGTCACATCTTAGAGCAATCAAAGACTTGCCTCCTCCTAAGAATGTGCATGAATTGCAAGCAGTAATGGGAAAGCTTAACTATTATTTCAGGTTTATTCCCAATGCCTCTCAGATTGCAGCTCCACTGCATCACTTACGTAGGAAGAATGTTCCTTTTGTATGGTCCAAAGATTGTCAGGTTGCCTTTGACAAACTAAAGTCTGCACTACTCAGTGATGCATGTTTGATTCCCTTTGACCCACAGAAGCCTGTAGTGCTAGCAGTTGACGCCTCGTCGTACGGTGTGGGTGCAGTTCTGTCACATCGTATTGGATGTCATGATCGTCCTATTGCCTTTGCATCCAAGCTATTGACGCCGACGCAACAGAATTACAGTCAGATAGAAAAGGAGGCCTTAGCAATCATGTACGGCGTCGCAAAGTTTCATCATTATCTCTATGGCAGAAAATTCTATTTGTTGACAGACCACAAGCCTCTCACGTCGTTGTTCTCACCCACAAAGCCAATTCCGCCACGTACGGCACAAAAGCTTCAGAGATGGTCCTTGATATTGTCAAATTATCAGTATGAGATTTTGTACCGACCTACCACTAAACATGCCAACGCGGACACACTTTCCCGACTTCCGGTTGGCCAGGATGTATCATTTGATTCTTCAGAAATGGCATGTTGTCAGATAGACTCCAGAGATGCTTCCGCTGTCGCAGACTTTCCTTTGAACTCTCGTCGGGTTGCACAGGAAACAGCTGCGGATGCAGACTTAAGTGTGGTAGCACGTTTTGTTCGCTCAGGGTGGCCTGCCAGAGCCAAAGACATTGATCGGCCTCTGGTTCGACGTTATTTTGCACAACGTCATGCATTGTCTTTAAGTCAGGGTGTACTGTTGTTGCATACCGACAGCGATCAAACAAGAGTGATTGTTCCTCGTTCCCTGCAACGTGAAGTGTTACGCCTCCTGCATCAAGGACATTGGGGCATTGTTAGGACAAAGCAACTGGCCAGACGTCATTGTACCTGGGTTGGTATGGACGCTCAGATAGAGAGCATGACATCACAGTGTACAGTTTGTGCGGAGCATCAGGCGGCTCCTCCACAGCGTTTCTCAGACTGGCCACGCCCCAAGGGACCATGGCAACGTTTACATATTGACTTTGCCGGACCTTTCTGGAATACGCGCTGGTTAATTGTTGTAGACGCTTTCAGCAAGTTTCCTTTTGTGATTGCCATGAACTCAACGACGGCGTCTAGTACGATCAGTGCCTTAACATCAGTGTTTTGCATCGAAGGCTTGCCTGAAACTATCGTCAGTGACAATGGACCTCAGTTTGTTAGTGCGGAATTTCAACAGTTTTGTCGTGTGAATGGCATTCAGCATATTACCACTGCACCTTTTCACCCTCAGTCCAATGGTGAAGCAGAACGTTTCGTTCGAACATTCAAGTCTCACATGGAGAAGATGAAAGGTCAGCACTCCAGGCAGCAAGCTCTTCAAATTTTCCTGTCTACGTATCGATGCATGCCACGTGACGGCCCGTCTCCTGCCGAGCTGCTACACGGCCGCCGTCACCGCACTCTCCTTCACCTGCTGCAGCCTCCCACGCACCGAGTCGGTTCGTATGGCGCTACGCGTTTTCAGGTTTCCACGCCGGTGCTGTACAGGGTGTTTGCTGGAAACAAGAAGACATGGTTGCCGGGCACCATTCAACGCGTGCTTGGTCGCAATATGTTTGTTGTACGTTCTTCCACAGGGTCGGAGCTGCGGCGCCACGCAAACCAATTGCGCCTGCACAGGCCGCGCGATCCTGTCTCCAGTTTCTTGATTCCAGACCCAGTTCACCGCCAGGGAGCACAAACACATCGTTCGTCAACGGGTCCAGCGTCCCCGGACTACGAGATCGTCCCGATGGAGATCGACGCGACGCCGCCGCTGTCGCCGCCGCAGATGACAGCGTCACCGAGAGGGACTCCGGGACCGTGCGGGCCCCCCCAGCTTGGGCCACGCACCTCAGAAGAAGATGACCTGCTCCCTCTGGGCGGGGGCGGGCGCCCTTCCCCAGGTTTCGGCGGGTTCCCTGGAGGATCTCAAGGCGGATGCCGGGGCGCGGACGGCGTCTCGATCCCGGCCTCAGCTACGACGCCCGTCCCACCAGTAACGCCCCCGCCCAGGCCCTACTCCCAGTGCCGTCGCCGTGGCCCTCAGCCCTATGCCACGACGGCGCGGCGGTTTGGGGGGGAGGGGTGTGGTGTCGCACAAGTACAAAGTGCGCGCCACTTACTTTCGCCGCGCGCCGCCAGGCACGCACGGCGCGGCGTTCTCACGACGACAGCCACGAGCGCCCTCTGCGACAACTCCGCTCGTGGCCACCACTGAAGGACATCGTGCACTTCGGACTGAGATAGCAACGAGTTAGGACCTTCGTAATCAGATAGGCACCAGTGAAGACTTTGCTATTGTACAGGCACTAGGCAGGCCTCTAACAACTATGTATCAACATTCTGCAGTACTATGTAAAAGTTAAGTATTGTTACATTCTGTGCAATATATCACATTCTAATTTACTCGAGTGTTTATAGTTTCTGGCTGCTCCCCTCCGTACCTGCACCAGCGTGCTATTTTTGTTCCTGTGTCGGGCTCATTCCACTCGGCCACCGACACCTACGACGAGGCTGGGACACAAAAGCGGCGACGAAGTCGGGACACAAAAGGAACATGTTAATAATCAGTTATAACTTTACTGATCTGCAAAATGTCTTCTAGAAGAATCACACCATGATCTTGCAATGAAATGCTTCTTTATAAATACATCAATATACGCCCTTAGTCGTTGATGTCGTAAATCTTTTATTTCTTGACTAGTTCCAGTAACTCAGATCCTGTAAAATGAATTAACAACAGGCGACAGTCATTTTCGGCATTAACGGCTAGGGCTATATTGATCTATTTATAAATAATTATACAGCCGCATGTCAGTCCTCTGAGACAATATGGATATACAAAGAAAAAAGCTTCTGTAGGAGCACGTAAAATACTGACAAAAACGTGGTGAACTAGCTGCCTCGGTTGTCATTCCGCCGTCCTGGCCAAAAATGTGGACATACGAACTTATTCGCGCTTCTTTTGTGGTGAAATTAAATGGCAGAGAGTGATAGTGGAAGAGATAGGAAGCAGTGCTCAGTGGAAGAGAAACCGAGAGCAGTCATAATGTCAGAAGCAGTAAAAAGGATAAATTGATGGAGACGAAACAGAGAGGAGACAGTGGGCATGAAAAACGAAGACGAATGGAGTCCATACGGAGCTTTTGGGACTTTATATCTCCGAAACTGCTGAATTTTGATAAGAAAAATTCTGTATACTCCTCCCCCCCCCAACCCATCTTTATACGTAAAGCAAAGTGTACGTGTGTTTGTGTGTACGTATTGCATACAAATCTACAGTTTTGTTCGAATCTTTATGAAATGTTGCACACTCGACCTTCAAAGCGAGGGGACGGTCGCCGTGAGTGTAAGTATCACGTAAAACATACAGTTCAGCAGATATGACATAATACACAATGAGACGCGCGAGATACTGCTGCATTACGCGAAAATGTTGAAAATTTCCTTTTAAACCACTGGACCAATATCAACCAAATTTGGTAGACATATACCTTACCATGAAGTAACAATTTCTGTAAGGGTAAGAATCACATACAACGCATGGTTGAGAAGATATGACCTCATAAACTACAGGAATAACAGAAAACTGCCACATCATGTGAGGAGAATTTATTCACACACTGTATAAGAATTACGTATCGACTTGCAGCTAACTTTAAATATAATTTCGAAACTTTACTATAATTTTTCTCGCTGACAGCTACATAAGAAAGGAAAAAAGTTTCTCGCTTACTACAATTCCGCTCTTCGTAGAGTAAATCTACGGCTTTCGGTATGACGTTACAATTTATAATTTCTACGATACAAATTGTAGCCGCAGAAAATTTTACAGACAATATACATACATATAGCTGAATGTACCTTCAAAATTGTATCACAGAATACATGTAGTTCTTTAGATGTGAGGTCATAAACAATAATGTTAATGGAAAACCGTCCCATCGGGCATTAGGTTTCGATCTGTTACGTCTTGAGTACTAACTGTATTCGCAAATGATTTTACAGACACACAGCACTTATAGAAGTGAATATATACCTACTAAATTACACATTTGTAGAAGACATAATTCAATAAATATGAGATCATATATACTACGATGGGTCACATCATGCTCCACATTGTAATTCATTTCTTATTTACTTTGTCGACACTCCTGGAAAGCTGATGATATTCTTGACAAGTTTGAGCTGTGAAGCGGACACGGCTGCTGGCGATAGTAGTGGTCTTCTATAGAGTTACAAAGGAAGGAAGAGAATGAAGCAAACTACATTCGACGAATACCCATTGTTTCCGACAGATACATCTTTTACCTTAAAGGGACTGCCATTTACAGTGAGACTTGCATATTCTATTATGGTTTACAAATCAAAGGGCTCTATTAAATACCGTGGAGTAGATCGGACATCTCCACGTTTCTCACATGGACAAGGGTGGCTTTCAAAGAATTTTTACATAGTATCTCCTGAACAAGTAACTAGAAGCATCGTTTAAAGTGAAAGTTTTGAATTAAACGAATGCATCAATGTTACATATCATTTGTATTTTTGTTAGATTGTTTGTTCGGATACTGCACTTACAATTTTTTACATTACACAAGGCAGCCTTATTTCTAATGTATTTCACTATTTATTTATTTATTATGGTTTTCTGTTCCATAGGACCCTATTGAGGAATGAGACTCCTTGGTCATGGAACAAGTAAATACATGCAATTTTTACACAAGAATGGTAATAGAAAATTTTTAAGTAGTGCTATGCGATAATCTTAAGACAAAGTGAAAAAATGAAGTAGCTTAATTTTTCTATCTTCTAGGAGTTCCTCGACAGAATAAAAGGAGTGAGCCATGAGGTAACTCTTCAATTTAGATTTGAAAGCGTGTGGGTTACTGCTAAGATTCTTTAGTTCTTGTGGCAGCTTACTGAAAATGGATGCTGCAGAATACTGTACACCTTTCTGCACAAGTGTCAAGGTAGTGTGATGCAAATGTAGATTCGACTTCCGTCTAGTGTTCACTGAGTGAATGCTACTAACTCGTGGGATAAGCTGATATTATTAACAACAAACGACATTAAAGAGAAAACGTATTGTGACGCCAGTGTCAAAATTCCCAGACTACTGAAAAGGGGTCGACAAGACGTTCGAGAACTTACACCACATATTGCTCGAACCGCCCGTTTCTGAGCCAGAAATATCCTTTTTGCATCTGGCGAGATACCCCATAAGATAATGCCCTACGTCATAAGTGAATGAAAGTAAGCGCAATAGACTACTTTTCGTGTTGAAAAACCACTTATTTTAGATATTGTTCTAAAGGTAAATATAGCAGAATTTAGTTTTGGAACAAGATCCTGAACATGGTCTTTCCACGACAGCTGACAGCTGGTATCATCAGCAAACAAAAATACTTTACAGTCACCTGTTATCCTCGAACGCATATCATTTATATAAATAAGAAACAGCAACGGTCCCAAAACAGGCCCCTGGGGCACCCCACACTTAATTGTGCGCCATTACGATTGTACGTCATAGCCATTTTCTACACTGCGGAGAATTACCTTCTGTTGTCTATTATTGAAGTAAGATTTGAACCATTTGTGAGCTACTCCTCGTATTCCATATTGTTCCAACTTCTGCAACAATATTTTGTGATCAACACAATCAAAGGCTTTTGTTAAATCAAAGAAAACGCCTAATGTCCGTAGCTTCTTATTTAACCCGTCAAATGCCTCACAGAGAAACGAAAATATAGCATTTTCAGTCGTTAAACAACTGCTAAAACCAAACTGTACGTTTGACAACAAATTATGTGAACTTAAATGATCAATTAATCTTGAATATATAGCCTTTTCAATAACTTAAAAAAAACGATGACATAGAAATAGGTCTACAGTAGTCTACATAATGCATATAACATGTTTTTAGATACAACAACAGGGCTAATTGTAGCATAATGGGGATTATTTTCTAAGCAGACGTTCAAGACTTACACATCTGAATTGAAACTGTCATAGAACGGAAACGATATATAACTTATACGATATGTCGATGACGGGAAATGGTGCTTTCTTATAGGATCAGAAAAAAATCATCATCATCATTAGAGACTGATTATGCTTTTCAGCGTTTAGTCTGGAGCATAGTACCTCTAATAAAATTCCTCCATGATTCCCTATTCAATGCTAACATTGATGCCTCGTCTGATGTTATGCCTTTTACTTCAAAATCATTCTGCACTGAATGTAAGTACTTTCTTCTTGGTCTATCTCGACTCCTCTTACCCTCCGCTGCCGAGCTCATGAGTCTCTTAGGTAACCTTGCTTCTCCCATGCGTGTAATATGACCCCAACATCTCAGTCTGTTCGCTATAACGGCTTCATCTATGGTGTTAATTCCCAGTTTTTCTTTGATCTCCTCATTATCGACACCCTCCTGCCATTTTTCCCATCTATTAGTACCTGTAATCATTCTTGCTACTTCCATACCTGTAACCTCTATCTTATGAATAAGGTAACCTGTATCCACCCAACTTTCACTCCCATACAACAAAGTTGGTCGAAAGATAGAGCAGTGCACTGCTAACTTAGTCTTGGTACTGACTTCCTTCTTGCAGAAGAGAGTAGATCCTAGCTGAGCACTCACTGCATTAGCTTTGCTGCACCTCGATTCCAGTTCTTTCGCTGTTGCCATCTTGTGAGAAAATACGTCCTAGGTACTGTCTACCTGTTCTAACTTTGTTCCTCCTATTTGAAAAAAAAAAGGGGGGGGGGTTGAGATTGATGAAGAAAAGGAAATAGCACATAAGCAAACAAAACGTACCGATCATGTAATTTTGTCTCCAATGTTTTTCAACGCAGCGGCTGTTTCGTGTCCAATAAAAGGGGTACGATGGTCGTCTTCTGGGAGAGGGCCCTTCCGTTAACAGCCATCTCGTGTTCGCCCTCGGCTGTGGGCGGTTTTTTGCCGCCGCTTGGTGGCTGTGGAGGCTGTTATTCTTGGCACGCGGGAGGGGCCCGCCGGGGAAATCTAACCACTAACTGCCGGCGCCCCGCTAGCTGACCACCGCGGCCGGGGCAACACTCCACACTACACTGCACTATCCTCTTCGCTTCCCGCGTGTCCTATACGACACACAAAACTACTGACATTTGTCTGCTTACAGAACCCATGGAACGCCGAAGGTACATGCCCACGTACTTTCTACACCATCCGGTAGGTTTCGTCAACTACCGCAACGCTCTGCATAGTCACTTGTCTCCAGTCACCGAACGTCTACAGTAGAAGAACAGCTAAGCGATGTTGAGATTTTGTAAGAGTGCGTTTTTTTTACGTTTATTCACGTCCTATCTATCTTGAATCGGTACAGTTTTATTGTCAGCAATCTGATAGTGTGATTCTAGCTCCTTGTAGCACTAAGATGTGGAACATATCCTGTATTCAAATATTATGAATTACCTCGAACAGAATTATCTATTGACAGAAGGTCAACACGGATTTAGAAAATATCGTTCATGCGAAACACAACTAGCTCTTTATTCACACGAAGTGATGGGTGCTATCGACAAGGGCTTGCAAATCGATTCCGTATTTCTTGATTTCCAGAAGGCTTTTGACACCGTACCTCACAAACGGCTGTTAATAAGTTGCATGGTTATGGTATATCGCCCCAAATTTGAGATTGGATAGGGGATTTCCAGTCAGAAAGGACACAGTTGTAGTAATCTATGGTAAGGCATCGACTTAAACAGAGGTGATATCGGGCGTTACATCGGGTAGTATTATTGGTTCTCTGCTGTTATTTATTTGCATAAAGATTTAGGGGAAAATCTAAGTAGCTCTTTTATATTGTTTGGAGATGACGCCGTAATTTACCGTCTAGTAAAATCATCTGAAGATCAAAACCAACTGCAGAACGATCTGAATAAGATATCACTATGGTGTAAAAATTGGCATGAGAGAACAGTGAGGAATATATTGATAATAGTATCCAGGCCTCCAACAGAAAGAAATCTCCCTGTGCCACATCCAAGTCAACCGAAAAGAAAGAGAGGAGTATTGCACATGCCGGAAACTGTCAGTGATAACAAGACTCATTGTTGGAGATTTCCAGGCTTCAAAAGTGTAAGAACGAGAGTTTACTGCAAGGAGGGTCATGTCCACTTCTGTCTTGTGAAAGAAAGAAAATGCTACAAAGCTTACCATACGATGTAAGCTCAAAAATGTTCAAATGTTTGTAGAACTTATGGGACTCAACTACGGGGTCATCAGTCCCTAAGCTTACAAACTACTTATCAACTAGCTAAGACTATGGACGCCACAAATATCCATGCCCGAGGGGGGATTCGAACCCCCGACCGTAGTGGCCGTGCAGACCGTGACTGGAGCGCCTGTCTCCTCGGCCACCGCGGCCGGCACGATGTAAGCAACAAGTTATGCACATCACAGATCATAGCTTTTGTCAATGTAGAATCTGATTTCGTACGGAACATTATCTAATCGAATAATTTCATTGTTCTTGTTTCCTTTTCATTACAAGTTTACAAAAGTATAAAATAATTGTATTACACAACTTCAGTTTTACAATTTGTTTCCCCTCAGTGCCAGTGTGTCGTAAACGACACATCATATTTTGGTATATGTATCCAATAACTTTCTAAAACAAGTACAGAAATAATAGATGGACAACAAATTTTTCTGATGATCTGAAGAGGCTACACCCCAGTAGAGATGCTTCCTGTGTAATTCGGCCTCCATAATAGTGATACGCGGCAGAAGTCAGTCATAAGCTTTTCACCTCGTTTGCTGCTTTCCCCCAACTTCTCCTGTTGGTACTGATCTTTCCATCTCTTCTTAACTTCGTCCATTATTTTACATATTTCTTGAAGTGTGTTCCATCATCAAACACTGACGGTAACTTTGAATATTGCAGCAGTTTCTTAGATTGTCAATAGATTTAACTTAACGTGCACAAAATCGTCAGCAACAATGCATCTGACAAGGATATTTTTCTAATATTTAAGGTACGTGAAGTTCAGAACTTATATAACTTTCAGGCAAAGCCATTCAAAGCAACTCTAAAGAATTCTTGAGGAAATCTGTGGTGTCGCACAAGTATGAAGTGCGCGCCACCTACTTTCGCCGCGCGCCGCCTTGCACGCACGGCGCGGCGTTCTTACGACGTCAGCCACGAGCGCCCTCTGCTGCAACTCCGCTCGTGGCCACGACTGCTGCATCGACACTTGGGACTGAGATAGGAACCAGTTAAAACTTGGGAATCAGATAGGCACCAGTTAAGACTTGGCTATCGGATAGGCACTAGGAATCAACAGTAGGCAGACCTCTATATAATCTATGTATCAGCATTCTGCAGTCAAGAGCTATGTAAAAGTTAAGTATTACTAAGTCTCTATGAAATATATCACAGGTGGTAGCGTTCCGCCCTCACCGCCATACAGTCGATGGTTCGAATCGCTCTGTGACAGATTTTTTCCGTTGTCCTTGAATACTTATGAACTCCATTTTAAGACCTAAATTTTATGAACAATGGACATATTTTTATTTATTCGTAATTTTCTGTATTTTAAAAAATGTTGTCCATAATAGAAATAGGAAAAAAAGAGGAAAAAAAATAAAAACAGCCAATCGAACTCGTGTGCCATAAGTAACCTCATGGAGGAAGTAAACAAATTTACACTATTTCAAATTCAGTTATTAATAACATTTTGGGATCTCTAATTCCAAGTGAAGTGTCAGTTTTTGTTTATGTGCATGTCGACGAAATCAAATGTTCAAATGTTTGTAGAACTTATGGGACTTAACTACCGGGTCATCAGTCCATAAACTTACAAACTACTTATGAACTAGCTACTACTAAGGACGGCACAAATATGCATGCCCGAGGGGGGATTCGAACCCCCAACCGTAGTGGCCGTGCAGACCGTGACTGACGCGCCGCTGTCCCCTCGGCCATCGCGGCCGGTAATGTAGATGAGCTAAATACCTTGTCGTCACCTGAAACGATGTTCGAGTAAGTTAGTCGCCTGGAAAGCCATTAGTAGCAATTGGAGATAACGTACCAGAAACAGTTTCGTAGTGCTTCACAAACTAAACAATCAAAGACAACAGTCGTTAACTAATGGTGAAACCAATACTGTGAAAATATGAAAAATGAAACTTATTACGTTTTTTATATATTTTTTTAATTTAACTATCATTATTTTAATGTTTAAATGTTTGTAGAGCTTTTGGGACTAAACTACGTGGTCATCAGTCCCTAAACTTACAAACTACTTATGAACTAGCTTATACTAAAAACGTCACAAACATCCATGCCCAGGGAGGGATTCGAACCGCCGACGGGGAACAGCCTCGCGCATCGTAGCATTGCACCTCAATGCGCTCGGCCGCTCCGCCGCGGCGGAAGTCCTCTACTTGGTCTCGACTGCAGTTCTGCCATGACTGATTGAACAATTCCGGTTTGGCCGCATCCGCATTGTTAATTTGTGTCAGGAAGGACTCACAGCAAGGGAGGCACTGAGACGTTTCGGAGTGTAGCAAATCAGTGCTGTTTGGACGTGGAGGAGGTAGTGAATGAACAGTAATACAGTAACTGTGGCGTACCCTGAAGGAGCACCATACTCTATACTGATTTTTGTGCGGCCACAGGACTAGTGTTTCGACTCAGACTGTACGTAATAAGCTGTATAACATGCCATTTCGTTCCCGGTCTCCATGGCGAGGTTCAGCTTTGACACCATGAGCGCCGTACAGATGGGCGCAACAGCAGGTGGAAGGAGTCGTCAGAAGTGGCATCGAGGGCTACTCGCAGATGAGATTCGCACCTTCCTTCGGAGGCAGATTGGTCAGCCTGAAGGTCTTACACTCTCCGTCCAACGAGTGTAGCAAGGTTGCGGTTCCCTCATGTTTAGTGCAGGAATTATCTCGGGCCACCGTACGTCCCGGTGGTCGTGGAAGGCAATCAAACGGCTATACGGTATAGGGATCACATTCTACGACGTAAAATGCAACCATATCGGCAGCATGTCGGCGAGGGATTCTTCTTAAGGGACGAGAACTCTCGCTTTCAACGTGAACATCTTGGGAATCAGTTCCTTGGAGGTAAAATTGCAAGATTAGATGTGCTCCATTGAAAACAACTGGGATTCATTGAAGAGAGCTGCTTTTTAGGCGACCCACCAACCAATCAGAGCTACACCGCTGAGGAGTGGCACAATTTGGACCAAGAGTTCCGTGACGCTCTAGTGGAGAGTGTAGGAAGGAAGCTTGGAGTTTAACGTCCCGTCGACAGCATGGTCATTAGAGACGGAGCTTACGCTCGGAGTATTTGGGTAAGGATGTGGAAGGGAATCGGCCGTGCCCTTTCAAAGGAACCATCCCGGCATTTGCCTGGAGTGATTTAGGGAAATCACGGAAAACCCAAATCTGGATGGCCGGAGGTGTATTTGGACCACCGTCCAGTGTGTTACCATAGTGGAGAGTGTGCCACAACGAATACAGGCAGGCATCATTGCAAGAGAACGAGCTACTGGGTATTTTTAAACGTTTATTAAACTATTATATACAGAGTTGACATATATACATCTGTCTACATGGGATGTTACGTTTGTCTCACGAAAATCAAACACAATGTTTCATACATTTTTGTATTTCTATTATCCAAATACGTCCTTTTGGTTTTAATTTTGTTAAATGTCTCTAGATTTTGTGTGTGTCAAGTAATTTGTAGTTTTCGTTTTATTATTATTTACTCACTTTCCATTTGTATCTAGCACATAGGGAATTAATTTAGAATTTGACAGATTTTTACATATTTAAGTGAAGAAAGGTAGAAACGAACATAAAGCAAACAGAATTGTTAATGTTAAATAAAATAATTGGAAATTTGTTTTTTGTGGGATAGTTGTATTCTTAGGTTTCCCTTCAAGAAATGCGGTAGGGTATTTTATTTCCGGCATCGCCGTTTTAGTGAGATTGTTCATTATGTAAAATTTTGACTCACAGTATGATGGTTTCCACCATAGCAATGTGAGATAAAGTAACATCATTGATTTATTGGTGTAAATCGGGATGAAAATGTTACAAATAGAATGACTTTACCAATAAACACCAAGATTCATCTATTCCTAATAAAACGTATGTGTATTTTCAAGTAATTTTCAAAGAAAACATGGTAGGTACAAAATAATTAGTTCTATTGTAAGATAGATGTACGTTGAGAGGGAGGGTTGGAGGAGAGTGAGCTATACAGTGAAATAGATAGAGTAATGGTATATACGCTGTGTGTACACAAATTCAGAATGTCTAGGTTGTTGTCGTACAACTTATCAGTTTCTATTTTCACTAGCAATAAAGAGAACTGAAACGTTGTTTTTTTATCTATTCCATTTTAATGTAAAGGGTTGTGAACCCATAGAACCGAGATGATGCAACACTTTTTTTAGAGCATTTCCGAATAATAAAGCAGACGAGTTGCCTTTGGAAATGACGAACACGATTGTCCTGGTTATGACTGCCTGTTAGTCCAAGCATGGTTTTGTGCGGTCGAGGTAAACGTGTCCCTTGTTAGTAATGATGTGTCAAAGAATTACATTATAAGCACCAGTGATATGAGAACTAATACGAGGAGAACTCATCTTCATAATAAGTCAAACTGGCAACTCATATCCCGATTCCGTCAGACAGGACTCGAGAGACCCATTGGGTACTGACCGGCCGCCTTGTCATCCTCTGCCCGAGGGCGTCAGCGGATGCGGTATGGAGGCGGACGCTACTTCTCAGTCAAGTAGCTCCTGTTGGCCTCACAAGGGCTGAGTCTATCCCACTTGCCAACAGCGCTCGGCAGGCCCGGACGGTTACCCATGATTACATTAGATTAGATTAGTTGGTTCGTTCCATAGATCTGTGTTGAGGTGATCCTCGTGGATGTGGAACATGTCATATTTCTTTTTCTTTTTTTAAAAATTTTTCTTTTTTAACAAGTTAATATAATAGCTATTACTAATACAGGTAATATAATAATAATAATATTAATAGTATGAGTACAGATACATGCATCATTTGGTTCTATTTAAGAATTCGTCAGTGGTGTAAAGGAGTTGGCCACTAGAAAGTCTTTTAGGCTCCTCTTAAACTGATCTTTATTTGTAGCTAAATTTTTTATGGTTATTGGTAAATTATTGAAAATATGTGTTCCTGAGTAGTGAAGTCCTTTTTGAACTAAAGTAAGTGCTTTTAAGTTTTGTTCCTAGTATTGTACGTATGAACTGAGCTGTTTGTTGGGGAAAGGGATATATTATTTATGACAAATATCGTTAAGGAATAAATATGCCGAGAGGCAGTTGTTAATATACCAAGTTCCTTGAAGAGGCTTCTGCAGGATGTCCGTGAATTTACACCACAAATAATACGTATTGCTTGTGCTAGCCAAGCCAGTCCTTAACTTCAGTGATCTAACGGGAACCAGTGTATCCAACTGCGGCACGACCTTTGGCGGAAATTCATGTACCGAAAGTAATATTAAGGATTGTAAAATTTGCATTATTACCAATGTAATTCCTTCTCTCACAAGAGGGCGATATATTGTGCATAATTACTGGATCTGGTTCATTATAGACTGGTAACATGATGTAAAATAAGGAAGTGTGTCTGCAAAATGGTGTTAAAAAGTTCGCTCACGCTATACATGTCACTATCAAACTACTTGGCTGTTCCTGAAAAGCAGCAAAAGAAGAACAATGAACCTGTAGTGACAACTGGCAATTAATATCCTTGTCGTATTGATCCACTAAAAGACATGGTTTACAGCAGACACTAGAACGGAAATAAATTTGAGTTAATAAACAATTACACATATGATCATACATACTGCTTAAATAATGACAGTGTATGCAGGCCCACACATGGCAGTCGTTTGAAATGATAGGACGATGCCATGCAGTAACTGTTTCGTAATTCATTGAATGTTGATTTTTCCACCATATGTGGGCATATACACAGCAAGTTGCTGTGTAACAAGCTTGTACTCGGTGTGCTAACTAAGTTACTTCCAATTTCAAGTTACAGTTTTCAAATTACCATCCTCCCAGATGAGACACTAACATTCTGTTGCTAGGTAATGCAATACGTATTCACCAGTTCAAGAAGTCTATGCATTTAAATTTGTTCAATATAGCACCACAATGTTAGTGTCTCATCTGGGTGGATGGTAATTTGAAAATTGTCACGTGAAATTGGAAATAACTTACACGAATTAATTTTGAATTGTACTGAAAGCAAATTGATTTTAATTCTTGAAAAGGCATAAGATTTTGTCTTTACGATAAAAGATATCAGTTAATGTGACCAATTCTTATTCAGTTATGATTTCACAATTTAATTAAACAATGGCAGTCATTTACCGCACCTCCTTGTGTGCTTCCGAAGGTTTGTGCAGCCATACACATGGCCGTTTTCATTTCTGAAAGTAGTTATAATGTACTGAAATTCAAGTATATACGTTTTTTGACACGGCTATGGCCACTGGAGTATGTCTCGGATTTAGGAAGTTAAGTTTGTATTTGAGTCGAAGTAATCAGGGTTAGTAGGGCTATGTGTCACCACATGACTATTGCACATGCGTAAGATGTACGCGCCCTGTCTACTAGCTGTTGTGACATAATCAACATTACTCTCTTCCGTTAGCAGCGTTCCCTGCTCCGCTCGGTATCAAATGGGATGCCGAGGCAATACACACAAGACCGCCAGGCAGCTGGCACGGCGAGTTGTTTCGCGCATGGACCAAACCCAATTGTCATCAATTCCTATAGTCGACGTCACGTACGAAGGCGCCTCCTCCATTACCGCACTGGCAGCCAATAACGTTCATTCTGCAGGCGCGTGGCTGGCCGCGAGTTACGCAGTGTTTCTCCCGCAGCCACAGCTGTTGGCGCTCGGTCGTAGCTCCTCCCTACCACGTTTCCCCTGTCGCTCCGCCCTATGCGCGATAGCACCTTCTTACATGACACCAACTATAGAGTTACAAACTGCTGTAACTTAATAGTTCTGAATCATTTTATAAGATCTTTACTGCCGTAGATCGCGTATTGGTTGTGTATGACTAGTTTCGACTCGTTAAAGAGTCATTATCCAATCTTACTTGTCCAGGCATGTCAAGAAATATACTTCAGATGAACCAACATCATAGTGGCAAGTTATAAATGGCATGCACATCATCAGTTGAATATGCCCTTTGGGTGACGTTGTTGAAGACCTGTGTTATACTGTGCCACATGTCTAGGTAGTGTGCTATCACAGTGAAAACTGTTTGCACTGTGATAACACACTACCTAGACATGTGGCACAGTATAGCACAGGGTCTTCAACCACGTCACCCAAAGGGCATATTCAACTGATGATGTGCATGCCATTTATAATTTACCACTATGATGTTGGTTCATCTGAAGTATATTTCTTAACATGCCTGGACAAGTAAGATTTGATAATGACTCTTTAACGACTCGAAAGTCATAAAAGCGATCTATGGCAATAAAGATCTTATAAAAGGATCCAGAACTATTACATTAAAAGATTGCCTCCTAAAAAATTCCTGAATAAGATGCTTTAACTTACACTAAGGACAAGACATACACCCGTAGAAGAGGGAGGACTCGAACCTCTGGTGGGTGCGACATCCTAGCCCGTAGCATAAAGCCTTAAATATCGCGGCTGTACCTGCGAAGTGCCCATTTTTTGCGCCTGTCTGCTGTGCCTGTATGAGCGCCATACTCGCAACTGCTATGACGTAGCGACATGCTACCTCAGGGAAGAAAGGAAATGAAATGATAGCATGGCTTTTATTGGCCTGGACATCTCCATCAGGATTCGGACACCTACTGCAGGTCTTTTGATTAACGGCACTTCCGCGACTTGGGTGTCGATGATAATGAAAGTAATGATGACGACAAACTAGTGCTGGTCTGCGGCTGCGGTTAACTGGCGGGTAAATCGAAGGTGCAACTAGTGGGCCACATCCGGTAATCCCCGGTATTATCGTAGGAGGTGCCACACTAATCGGAGGCAGGCCGGAGGAAACGGAGGTGCCGCGGTGGAGTGGTCGAGCGGTCTAAAGCGCCATGCTGCGGAGCGGGCGGTTGCTCGCCGTCGGGGGTTCGACTCCTCTCTCGGGCATGGGTGTTTGTGTTGTCTTTAGGTTTAAGTTAGTTTAAGTAGTTTGTAAGCTTAGGGACTGATAGCCACAGACGTCAAGTCCTATAAGATTTACAAGCATTTGACATTTTTTTTTTTGAAACGGAGGCGCGATGGAATATCGCTGGCGAGAAAGAGCTTTCAAGGAGTGCGCTCCACACGGATACGTCTGGCACTATCGCAGAAGCAAAACAATTAAAATAAAAAATTGATAAGGAATATATGGTTTTACTTCTGGACCTCGATAAAAATTTTCAAAAATATCCGGACCCCATGTACGATTACTTGCCGACCTCTGTTATACACCTTCGTCACATTCAAAAGAATTCTAAATTTCGTCATTGACATACAAACAATATATCAAAAGACTAGCTGTTGCAGACCTAGGCTTCTTTCAAAAGCACAAAAATGGTATTTAAATGGATATGCCTCTGACCGCTTAAGCAGAGATTTCAGAGACTGTCAGCCTATTTATAGAATTTCCTTGTTCATTAGATAAAGTTGATTCGCGTACAGAGCTGTTATGCGGATCACCGGCCAGCTTTCTCCCTTTTGCCACCGCTCATCAGCGTACTTTTAAGCGTTGCACATTATGATAACCATTTATTTAATGTACCTACAATAATCATTAAGGGTTCTAATAATTCAGCGGGTATCTAAAATTCTAGAAAAATTATAAGGGTGGCTCTCATACGAATTGTTATCTACAGAAAAAAAGGATTTCTTTAATAATTTGAGTATATAATTTATACTTTCAAAATATTTTTGCCGGTCGAGTTTTTTGTCTTCCGCGGTCCGGGCCTGGACCGCGGTCCGCCAGTTGCCGACCTCTGGTGTATAAGCTCGCTGGAGGGGGCGGGGAGAATAGGATGCGGGAGAGAACCGTGCTGAAGTTTTGTGCAGGGCCCTGTCCAATCTAGGGCCGGCTCTGGGCCACAATAATATGAGCCAACGTCTTCAGACCGGCATCGTGCACTGCAAACGTGATAGCTGCAACAGTGTCTGAGTACTGAGGTTCAGAAGTCAACATACACTTCGAGTCTGTCATTAGTTGCAAGAGAGACGTTGCAATGAACTTAGTGCAAGTGGTGTGTTTTGTTGATATACTAGAAGTGTATTGCAATACGTAATTCGATTGCATAACATCGATCGAAAAAGAACCAAAATATCAGTGAAGGCGAGGAAAAGTATTATTGAGCTCAGTGAAAAGGACTTTTCACTGCGGAAAATTGAGGAACATTGTCAGAAGGAGCCATGCAAGAACCCAAATCGTAATTAGAAATTACAGGGATCGAGGAAGTGTAGAAAACAAAACTACACGTGGATTACCAAGAAAATTATCTAACAGTGAACATCATTACAAAAGTGAATGCGGGTACCAGAATTAAAGCAACGAAGGTGGCATTAGATGTCGCAAATACTAGACGAAATAATGTTCATCCATAACAGTAGGAAGACTGCTGAATAACATGGGTTTGAAAGAAGAACAGCCAGGAAGAAACCGTTCATAACCAGGGTAAATGAAATAAAGATTCCACATTTTGGAATACAGTGCTTTTCACGGGTGAGAGTAAGTTTAACATCTTACAGTGTGATGGAGAGCAAAACTGTGGCGAAAAAGGAATGAAAGTCGGAAGAAGAGAAATCTTATCCCATCAATAGAGTTTCGGAGTGGAAATATTCTTGTGTGTGGTTGCATGTCTGGAGTTTGAGTTGGGAATTTTTTATTTCTTGGAGGTATTATTCATAAATTGAAGTATCTCACTATCTTAAAGGAGAATCTGAAGCAATCTGCGGATAAACTGGGTCTATGGACTGTGTGTTTCAGCAAGTCAGTGACCCCACCAAGCATATGGCCATTGTCGTAAGGTAATGCCTGCTTCACGATGTACCAAAACAGTGGCATTCGCCACCCCAGTCAGCAGACATTAACCAAATTGAACATCTTTACGGAGAACTAAAACGAAAAAGAAATACAATATCAAAAGCAAAAGTGATTTAAAAATTTAAAAGAAAGAAAAGACGCTATCCCTCGACGTTAGGAAGCACAAGGCGGCAATACGAAATATTAAATTGGACCTGAAAGTGAAGATCATCACAGTCTGTGTTTGCTATTGTCCCTGAGCGCTGTTTCATTTGTATGCTCAAGATGTCAGTATATGGAATTATTAATTATGCAGTGTATGTTGCTTTTCAGTTCCTAACACGTCTGTTTACGTCACAGAAAGTGAATACTTAATATACTCTGATTGAGTTTCACTTCCAGTGTTATGGAATGTCTGACTGATGAATTGAAAGAAATGTATTTGACTTTGTTGCGTGACTATTAACTATGAAACCAACAAGTGTGGAGGAGGGAAGAGCGTTTTCCGCCTCTGGCTACATGTGTAGTTCTATACGAGGTAGATCGGGAAAGAGCGCTATTGCTATTATTTGGTGTTTAAGGTCATGTGTGCAAAATGAGATATTACTTGTTATTTGATATTTATAAAGTTGCAATGTTTTCATTGATTCTGTATTTTAGAAAGAAAAATTAAGACTATTACTTACCTTAAAGTAAATTGATGTGATAATGTAAATTTATAAATAAAGAAGACTGATTATAATTACCTCAGAGATAATATTTTTACTTATCTAGAATGTATAGTGCCTAGACCTAAAAATTACGTAATATTTATTTGCGATTGTTCTAGTACTTATTAACAAGTAAGTAGTGAAACAGTGAAATAACTAGTCAGTTAGATGAATTAAGATCTCGTTGACTTTTGCAATTTGTGATATACATGGAAATGAAGGCAGTATTGTAGAAATGGAAAGGAAAGTAGAAGAAGACCAGATAGGAGAAACAATACTGCGAGAATAATTTGTCAGAGCATTGAAAGATTTGAGTAGAATCAAGGCCCCACGATAGATAATATTACCTATGAACTGTTGATATCGTTGGGAGAGCCAGTCATGTATAAAATGTTCCACCTTGTGTGCAAGATGTGCGAGACTTCAAGAGGAGCGAATCTTCAGGTTTTGGCGGCGCAAAGACTGTTCCATTAAGTTTCGGGTACGCAGCCGCAAGAATTCTCCTTCTTCTTTTAATATTTTGGTGTATAATGTTCAGCAATCTTCAGAGTGAGCCGAGAGACTGACGCTCCAGTGCTCACTACGGCCCTTTATACTCGCTTACCTCGCGTAGTCTTTCACCAATGATACTTAATCTGTACATTGAGGAAACTGTGCAGGAATGAAAGAAGAAATTTGGAGAAGTTCAGGGTGAAGAAAGAAAAACTTTGCGGTTTGCCGGTGACACGGAAATTCTGCCAGTAAAGGACTTAGAACAGCAGTTGAACGGAATGACTCCATGCATATGGCCATTGTCGTAAAAGAATGGCTACTTTCCAGTGTACCAAAACAGTTGCAGTCGTCTCCCCAGTCACCATACATTTAGCCAATTGAGCATCTGTGAGGAGAAGTAAAGCATAGGACAAAAAGAAATAAATCAACAGCGAAGATTATTTTAAAAGCAGCCCTTAAACAAGGGATAAAGTAAGGGTAACGGAATGTAGTGTTAGAAAATCAGGCGATGCTGAAAGAATTAGATTAGTTAATGAAACATTGACCTAGAGATGAATACAGTAAGCAGGTTCAAGTGTAAGTTGGTTGCGGTTCTTATTCAGACATGATGAGGATTGCGCAGAACAGGGTAGCGTGGAGAGCTGCATCAAACCAGTCTGCGGGCTGAAGACCACAATAACACGACAACAATTCACAAGATTTAGTGACATAGCAAAACAAAACCTTTGCAAGATTCCGCTTGATTGAAAGTCAATCAATAACAGTTTGGACTGCAATCACTACTTGGGGTATAGAAGTGAACGCTGTTTCCACATTTTGGATAAGTTGATCTCGTGTAGTAGAAGGTGGCGTATTCCGGGTCACTCATTCCGCGGTTATGGAACAGATGTTTTAGGTAGAACTGGAGAACCAGAGGACAGTAATTCAATCAAAATAATGACGAAGACATCTAGAACAGTGCGTGCAACGCGAGGATCGCGCACCATCCTGCTGCAATGTGACAGTCAGCAAGCTCCGAACGTATGGCAGGACTATAGGCTTCAACACTTCAGAGTTTTAATGCTGGCTGGTCCGTGTACCCATAGTAGGTATCATGTGGGACGAGACTCGTATCCAATGTCATCCGAAACCCTGAAATAAGGCGCACAACCAGTATGGCGATGCATTAGGCAAAATTTCAACAGTTTCACTCTCTTTCCACAGTGCTTACAGACTCAAATTTTGCCGTATGGTGACGCATTCAGAATCGGGATCCGTCAGCAGGAACGATGTCGTTCAATTCAGTTGTCCATGTTCATTCCAGCATTGAGAGGTTAACTCAGTGAAACACGCAGCAATGGACGTTTTCTGGAGTCCACGCTGCTGCAAACGACGTCGAATGGAGCGTGTTATACTGCGTTTTCTTCCACAGACCGAATTTGTTGTGATCAATAGTAAATGGACACCCTTGAAAGCATACTTTTTCATGTTAGGTGGATTGTGCTGCCACCTACAGGTACTCCAAAGCAGCGTGCACAGTAGTCATTAGGCAACGCGAGAGAACAGAAGTGTGCGCTCTGCAAAACTCAGGGACTTCGAACGTGGTTAGGTGATTAGGTGTCACTTGTGTCAGAAATCTGTACGCGAGATTCCACACTCCTAAACATCCCTGGGGCCACAGTTTGTGACGTGATAGAGAATGGCGAAACGTGAAGAAACACTCACATCAAGTAAGCGTACAGACAGTTTTCGTCTGTGACTGTGAGAGACCGTCGACAGTTGGTCAGACATTCTTATACGCTAGCATCTATCCAGACCATCACAGGAATCCCAAACTATATCGTGGTCCACTCCAAGTACTATGACAGTTTGGATTTCATGGTTGAGCGGCTGCCCCTAAGCCACATATCACTAGGGTCAATACCAGACGACGCCTCGCGTGATGTAAGGAGCGTGAATATTGGGCGATCGAACAGTGGGAAAACGTGGTGTGGAGTGACGAATCAAGGTACACAATGCGGCGATCCGATGACAGGATCTGGGTATGACGAAGCTCGGTGATCGTCTTATGCCAGAGTGTGTAGTAAAATTTGGAGGCCGTGGAGTTATGGCGTGCACCCCTTGTTGCTTTGCATGGCACTGTACACCACAGGCCTCCACTGACATTTTAAGCACCTTCTCGCTTCCCACTGAAGAAGGACAATTCAGAGATGGCAACTTTCAACACGATCATCACCTGTTGATAATGCACAGCCTGTGGCGCATTTGCCGTGGTGGAGTAGCCGAGCGGTCTAAAGCGTCTCGCTGCGGAGCGCGTGGTTGCTCGCCGTGGAGGTTGGAGTCCTCCCTGGGGCATGGGTGTGGGTGTTACCCGTAGTTTAGTTTACCTAGGTTTACGTAGTTTGTAAGCTACGGACTGATGACCACGCATTTTGGTCCGATAGATTTACAAACATTTGAACATTTTTGTTTTGTTTTTTTGTTTTGTGGCGCATTTCTTACACGACAGTAATGGACTGGCCTGCACAGAATCCTGGCTTCAATCCTATACACCTTTGGGATGTCTTGGAACGTCGACTTCCTGCCAGGACTCGCAGAACTACATTGATATTTCTCCACACTGCAGCACTCCTAGAAGAATGGTCTGCCATTCTCCAAGAAACGTTCCCGCATTTGATTGAACGTATGCCTTTGGAGTGGAAGCTGTCATCAAGACTCAGGGTGGGCCAATAACGTACTGAATTCCAGCATTACTGATGGAGGGCGGCACGAACTTGTAAGTGTTTTTCAGTCAGGTGTCCTGTTACTTTTGATCACGTAGCGTATGATTAAGTGACAGAGCGGTGTATCGTTGTCATGAACACGCGATTACATGACCGCATGACACTTGTTTGGTTACGTCCTACACGATTACTGGTTTCTTTGGAATATAACGCGCAGTGCCTTTACTTCAGTGGTTCCCAGGCTATAGACCACGACCCACAAGTGGAACGCGGGGTCTATTGAAGCGCGTAGCCGTGTAACACCCCTTCCCCTCACCTACCGGTTATTTATCGGTCAATTTAGATGGACTGTGTTAAGTGTTGCTACAATTAATAGCATAAGGCTATCATTTCCGAAGTGTTGTGGACAAAAGACCGACAACTAAGGGAGAGTTATCACAAGGCATTATCATAGCAGATTTACCCCGTTGAAATTTCAAACAATTACACTCGAACACGCTAGTATATATATATATATATATATATATATATATATATATATATATATATATATATAGAGAGAGAGAGAGAGAGAGAGAGAGAGAGAGAGAAAATAAAATCAATTTGGAAATGATTAAATACAGTTGCCAGCATAGTGAGGGACCATGTGTGGAACATGAAATTGCTAATGATAATGAACTAATCAGTTTAGCAGGTGAGGTGCGACAGTGGTTTGTGACAGATGTGTGCACAATAAAACATTTTTTACTAAAATAATGAACTGAATTTCCTGACTTAAAAAAATTAAAATGAAAAATAATTTAGAAAATATTGCTGACTGCAATTGACTTCACCTCAAATTACCCATAGTTACTCACCTGTACAGAAGAACTACGTTGCAGAAAAACTTTCGAACTTTGATAAACTTGCGGCTAAATTAATACTGAGTAACCAAACATTTCATCAGAGCAAGTACAATGGAATGTTACCACATGAACAACGGCGAAATACAAGCGAACAAGACAATACACAATCAACTAATAGTGCAAAATTCATAAAATATCAGAGCAACAATTTTTTATTTTATAAATTCAGACTCTCATTAGTGCTAGCTTTCAGTAACAAGAAAACTATTTTTAGGTTGTTTGCAAATTACGTCGTCGGTTACCGTCTACTAAAATCACCAGAAGATCAAAACCAACTGCAGACTATCTAAAACAAAAGATATCACTATGGTGTAAAATTGGCAATTGACTCTAAATAATGAGAAGTATGACATCGTCCACATGAATACGAAAAGAAATCCGTTAAACATTGTTTACAAGATAAATCAATCGAAAGTGAACTCCAGTAAATACTTAGGAATTTCTAGTACGTCAGACTTAAAGTGGAAAGAACACGTGGGAAAGGTGAACCAGAACTGCGTTTTATTGGCAGAACCCTTAAGACATGCAACAGAACTACTAAAGAAACTGAATACACTAAGCTTGTCCGTCCTTGTTTGGAGTATTGCTGCCCAGTATGGGACCCTTATCAGTTGGGTTTGACGGAGAGTCCAAAGAAGGCAGCTCGTTTTGTATTATCACGATACAGGGTAGACAGCGTCACGGAAATGATACAGGATCTGGGGTGGGAATCATTTTAAACAAGGGAGTTTATCGCTGCGAAACTCCAATCGCCAACGTTGTCCTCCGAATGCGAAAATATATTGGTGCCTCCCACTGACGTAGGTAGAAATTATTATCAGAATAAAGTACGAGGTATCATAGCTCGAACGGAGAGATTCAGGTGTTCTTCCCGCGCGCTATTCGAGAATGGAATGGGAGATAAATAGTATAATGGTGGTTCGATGAACCCTCTGCCAGGCACTTAAATGGGATTTGCAGAGTATCCCATGTAGATGTAGATGTAGAATATAGGCCTGGTAACATGGAACGTGGCACTCACTGCACGTTCCCGCCTTAGTCATCGCTCCTCTCACTTCAAGCGACAGCACACGATTCCCTCTCTCTCGGCGCACTTTCGTGCTCACTTGCTCCCCGGAAACCACTCTCCGCACAATGAAAAGCTGTGACAAAGACATTATTTCTGATTTTTGCTAACGTTTACCCGTTACAATTATATTTTTCTTTACTGTAAAATTACACATGAATAAGCGAAATATTAAGGTTTGATTCCATTTTTTGGAACCCTGTGCTCAAGGACCACAAAATAATGAATATAGTAAATGTAGTGTATCAACATATCAGGCGAGAACCCCTGCTGCTCAGGACTTGCGCTAGCCGCGCGTTTCGCGTATTTCAAGCCTCAACTTCGCGTTGCAATATCTCGGGATGTAATTGGAATATTGCGATACAATCAACGCCATTGTTTATGTGATTTGTCATGCTATGGATTGCTGAAGAAAAAAAAATAGGGTGTCCATTAAAAAAAAAAAAAAAACATAAGTTTGTGTTAAAAAAACACATTTGCTTTCGTTTTAGAATGTTTCCAAATATGTACATTCATGGGCCCCAGCCGTACATTGATACCGGTGAAAGTCGTCTTCCAATAGCTGTTATTGTTCCAGAAATATTTTGGGTGGACAAGATAGCTGAGACACCCTGTGTATATATCGAGGTTCGAATCCTCCCTCGGGCATGGATATGTGTGTTGTCCTTAGGTTAGTTTAACTTAGTTTAAATAGTTTTTCTGAACGTATTTGTCTGGAGTATAACCTGGAACGGGATTTAAATGTAGACACGAATGGGATAGCTTTTGAAATTTAGTGCTAAAGAAGAGTGCTGAAGATTAGATGGATAGATTGCATAACTAATGAGGAGGCACTGAGCACAATTCTGGATAAAATAAATTTGTGGGAATTCATAAGTAAATGAAGGGATTGACTGACATAACACATTCTAAGACATGGAAGAATCATCAGTTTAGTATTTTAAGGAAATGTGAGGGTATAAATCGTAGACGATGACCAAAAAACGAACACAGTAAACGAGTTCAAACAGATGTGGGTAGCCGTTCTTCTTCAGAGATTAAGAGGCTTGCACAGAAGAGTATAGCGTAGAGAGTTGCATCAAACCAGTCTCTAGACTGAAGACAACAACAACTACGTGGTTGGTGTTCCTTGAAAATTATTTCCTGAAGTTCCATCCAGAACTGATGTGCACATTTTCGGAGATGTAACTTGTATGGCAAGACGCATTATAAGCAAGAACATCTACAAACGTGTCTTATTCACAATTAGAGGAAATGTAAAGAACGAAAAAGTTTTTTGAACCAGGTACACACAGACTGGAAATTGAAATTCAAATATCTGTGAAACTATGGGACCAAACTACTGTGGTCATCGGTCCCTACACTTAAAACTATTTAAACAGATCTATACAATGACTTTCAAATGTCACCAGTTTGCAGTAAAGATCTCCGAAATACTATTAGAAAGTAAGTAGAACATGCATCACAATCAGACTTGAACTTTAATAAATGTTTAATAAATGCTTTTAAACTTTTTTCCCACTTCCTAACTGTGGCTTGCTCGTTCTCTCTATTTCAGTCCATTATTCCTCTTATGAGGTCATTAGAAGGTCATACGGTAAAATATTCTGTAACTATTAAGTTAAACAAAAATTTTTATAGTCCGAAAGCGTGTATATTATTTGTGGAGTGAATTTACGGACATTCTGCAGAAGCTTCGTCAAAGAACTGGGTATAATAACTACTGCCTTTGAGTATATTTATTCCTTAATGAAATTAGTCATAAATAATATATCCCTTTTCCCAACAAACAGCTCAGTTCATACATACAATACTATGAACAAAAACGATCTAACGAGGACTTAAAAACACTTACTTTACTTCGAAAAGTGGTCCACTACTCAGGCACACACATTTTCAATAATTGTAACCAATATCTGAATAAAATACGTTATCATATGTATATATTGTAAAGGATCTCTCACGTTATCCGCTAATTGTTTTAGCAGTGTAGCTTCACCTTTTATAATGGGAAATTATTTTAAAACAGGTTTGTCAATGTAAGGGACTTACCTGCTGTGGTTATCAGACACAAATAAACTTATACTAAGTACAAGAAGCATCTCCGAGGGAGGACTCGAGTCTCCGACGGCTAGAAACCGCGCGCTCTTCGGCATGGCGCCCAAGAGCGCTCGGCCACTGCACCGCGGCAAGATGTTTTTCCCCCGCGCACAGATGGCCTTCAACGCGATATTTGAAAATTAAGCTTTAGGTACAGTTCAGTACTGCTCTCACCTCATGAGATACTGCAGAGGGGTTTGGTAATTAACCCAGCATTGATGCCAAGACATGCGGTAAGTCATTATATGTATAGATGGTGAAAACATGTACCAGCAAAAGCATCCGACACCGCCCTAGAGGCTACGGACACAGCAGCTACCCCTTCAGGGCGAAACTTTGTGTGAAAGAGAAAAAAAGATTACGGTTTTACTCTTGCCACCGACGAACTCAGTTATCGACTCGGATTGAAGGAGGCGGGGAACGAAATGGTGGACACAGAGATCAGCATCAGATTTTCAGATGACGCGTCACCGCCAGGGGCAGCGATCGTAACACGGGGTGGCCATAAGACAGGGAGACCACCGTCCAATCTGAGGACGCCGCCGGTTTAGTGGACAGAAACGACTGCTGGTGGCGTCGGGAGATGCCACAATGTAGATTGCAGGTTCGAACGTTATATTTTGTGACTTTCTGTCGTGTGATCCGCACGTAAAACTCACAACTCGGAATAGCTTCTCTTACAAGGAAGAAGCGAAGTCTGCTTTGCGAAGCTGAGGATGGAGAATGCTGCCGCTCACACACAAGGGCTGGTTTCCAATCGAGTGGTTCACTGTGACAGATGGATGGGCAAACGCCGATCATACCTTATTATACCATTTAAAGATGTTTTAATGCATGGTCTCGCAGCGATTTGAATTCAATCAAGTGCCAAAGTATGGAAAGAAAGAAACCCATAACCTCAGCTTGTTATGGGTTAGATTAGCTTAAATTAGATTAGATTAATGCTTGTCCCATAGATCATATACACGACATTTTGTAATGATGTGGAACGTATCAATTTAGTAAATGTATCAATACATGACAAGCAATATTTTAAGGACTTTTCATTTTCATTATTTTAAATTTTTATCTAAAAATACATCTAGAATGTAGAAGGAGTCATCATTCAGAAATTCCTTTAATTTCTTTTTATATGCTAGTTGGCTATCTGACTTTTGATGCTACTTGGTGAGTGACCAAAGACTTTTGTGGCATCATAATTCACCCCTTTCTGTGCCAAAGTTATATTTAACCTTGAATAGTGTTGTAGACATACACACTGCTATTACTTTTGAATTGGGTCAGATTGTTAGATCGTTAATAACAAATTTCTTGATTGAATACCTATAAAGAATGACTGCAGGATGATCTTGGGTGGGCTCCAGAAACTATTCTAATAACACCCGTATGTGCATTGAATACTTTTTTACTCAATGTTGAATTGCCCCAGAATATGATCCTATATGAAAGCAGCGAATGAAAATAGGCATAGTAAGCTAATTTACTGAGTTTTATATCATCAAATTTTGCAATTATCCTGATAACATAAGTAGCTGAACACAAACGGTTCAGCAGATCTTCAATGTGTTTCTTCCAGATCAATCACTCGTCAATGCAAAACCTTATAATTTTGAATATTCTACCTTCGCTACAGATTACTGTTCAAAGTCATTTGTTAATGGTCTCATGTCATTTACTGTATGAAACTGTATATACCTGGTTTTATCAAAGTTTAATGAGTCCATTTATGGAGAACCACTTAACAATTTTCTGAAAAACATAATTTATAATTTCATTGGTTAATTCCTGTTTGTCAGATGTGATAGCTATACTTGTTAGCAAAAGAACTAGTTTAGCATCTTCGTGAATGTAGAATAGCAAGTCATTAATATATATTAAGGACAGCAAAGGACCCAAGACCGAACCTTGTGGGACCCGATTTTTCATAACTCCCCAGTTAGAGTAATTAATTGTTTCTTCTGTATCATGTGAACTGCTTATTTCAATCTTCTGCACTCTTATAGTTAAGTAAGATTTAAACCATTTGTGCACTGTAACAAATATACCACAATAGTACAGCTTATCTAGAAGAATCTCATGATTTACAAAATCAAAAGCCTTTGAGAGATCACAAAAAAATCCCAACTGACGATGTCCGGTTGTTCAAAGCATTATGTTTAGGTTTGCGTTTAGACCAGAAATAAGTCAAACGAGTTCGTTTGGCTGGTTTATGCCGTCAATTGTGGGGTTATTTTATGTTCAAATATTGTATCTTGTCGGTAATGGTGCACTGAATTCAGAGTAGTTAGATAGTCAAATGTTTTATTGTTGTCACTGTCGTTTTTCCTGTCGTTATTTTTAGCTTATGAAATTAATTCGAGTATGTTTTCCAGTATTTACATGTTTGTGATAATTGATTGAAAAGTGTTCAAAAATGTTCAAATGTTTGTTAAGCTTAAGGGACTTAACTGCGGGGTCATCAGTCCCTAAACTTACAAACTACATATGAACTACCTTATACTGAAGACGAACCCCCCCCCTCCCCCCCGACGTGGAGCGGCCTCGCGCATCGTAGCATAGCTCCTCAATGCGCTTCGCCACTGTGCAACGGCTTGAAAAGTGTTTCATGGTGAGTGCCATGTTTAGATTATAAGAATAACAAACCTATATCAAAGCGACATGTTTACAGGTATTACGAACCTCAACATAAACGGAAACGAGAAGTAATCACGAACACAGTCACAAAGGTGAACGGTGGTCATATTTCTTACTATTACCTAAGAAAATTATGCCCGGCAGTCTGAGATGTTAGTTTTTTGTCAGACGTTATTCAAGAATTAACTATAAACTATGAAATGTGAAGATATTTCCCTCTTTTAGAAGTAAAAACTCTCTAGATACCCGTATTCAGACGTTGCTTCAGGTTACTGAAGTTAATTGTAGACGGGGGAAACAAGGCCCAGACCAAAATTAGGCAAAGAAAGTGGTAGGCCAGCCGAAGGCTTACTGGTAACAGCTCATCGTTTCATCTATTAAAGTCTCGTGTATTAGTAATGTTTTCTCTACCTCATTAAAAAATTCTTTTGTTTCCCAACAAAGAAGTTTCATCATGAAGTACTAAAAGATGCGATACATTTTAAAATGTTTCTGCCCAAGATAGAGTTGGTTCTGGGGTCACTTTATGAGAAGTACAAAAATTTAGTTGTATGTGGCGATTTCAACATTAATTGTGTAAGTGATAAGCTATGAAAAAACACAGCTCTCCTTTATTCCTATCATCTAATGCAAACAATATTCTTTCCAACAGGATTGCAAGGCAATAGCAGTTCTACCATTGACAATATTTTTTTTCATTCTCCATTATTAGAGGGCACTCTGTTAGCAGAATAGTAAATGGTCTTTCAGAACTTGATGAACAAAGTTAATCTCCAAAGGTTTTTGTTCTCAAACAAATGTTAAACATAATTGTAAACTACTTAGAAAAGCTGATCCAGTTGCAATTGAGACCTTTTCAAACCTAATTAAGGAAGAAGACTGGCAGGATGTTTATGGTGCTGATAATATAGATGATAAATATAATGCTTTTCTGAAAACATTTCTTTCACTGTTTGAAACTTGCTTGCCACTAGAACGCGCAAAACAGGGTTCTTTCGGTAACAGGCAGCCAAGGTGGCTGCCAAATGGGATAAGAGCATCATGTACAACTAAGCGGGAATTATATCAAAATGTTAAAAGCTGTCAGAATGGAGCTGCAGTAGCTCATTACAAACAGTACTGTACGGTTCTGGAAAATGTTAAGAAGGCAAAAAGTATGTGGTATGCAAAAAGAATAACGAACTCTCAGGATAAAATTAAAACCATTTGGTCAGTCATGAAGGAACTGTCTGGTCAACAGCACCAGGTAGAGGATATAAAGTCAGTGTGTAGTAGTAATGTTTTTGTTACTGGTAAGTTAGGTATAAGTACAGTATTTAATAATCATTTTCTGAATATAGCATGTGAATTAAACAGATCTCTAGTTTCTACATTGTTAGAAAATAGCTTTCCGAGGCTGTTACACTGAAATGGTCCTCCATGGTACTTACAAAGAAGAGATTGTATCAATAATTAAATCACTAAAGACTAAAGACTCTTGTAGATATCATGGGGTATCTATCAGAATTCTAAAGTTCTATTCTCCATATGTTAGTCCAGTATTCAGCCATATTTGTAACTTTTCCTTTCACAATGGTCAGTTTCCTGACAGTTTAAAATAGTAGTGAGACCACTTTATAAAAAAAGTGGTTTTCTTCTAAAGTTATTGAAAAGACTGTATATTCCAGGTTAATTAACATTTCAGTTTACATAATTTATTGTCAAACGTACAGTTTGCTTTCAAAAGTGATTTAACGACAAAAAACGATATATTTTCATTTGTCTGTGAGGCAATTGATGGGTTAAATAAAAGGCTACGAACATTAGGCGTCGTCTTTGATCACCAAATATTGTTACAGAAGTAGGAACGTTATGGAATAACAGATGTAGCTCACAACTGGTTCACCTCTAATAACAGACAGCTGAAGGTAATTGTCCGCAGTGTTGAAAATGGCTATGATGTACAGTCACAATGGGGCACAATTAAGTGAGGGGTGCCCGAGGAGTCCGTTTTGGGACCGCTGCTGTTTCTTATTTATATAGCCGGCCGCAGTGGCCGAGGGGGACTGCGGTGCGTCAGTCCCCCTCGGGAATGGATATTTGTGCCGTCCTTAGGATTAGTTTGTTCATAAGTAGTTTTTAAGTTTAGGGACTGATGACCCCCGCTCAGCACTCTGACTGGCTGTCAACCACTGGCCCTGGAGCTCCTGGTACCATCGCACTCGCCTCTCAGGTTATCGACTACATGAACCCAAAGACTCCATCGTACTGAAAGAAACCTATCTATCAGCCCTAGAGTACCAGTTGTTTGATAATTTCATCATCACCACTTTACCTTCCACCATGCTCTTCTCTCATCCAGGGAAAGAAAGTGATGGATATGGAAAAGGGCAGCATGATACAAGAGGGGAGGGGGGTAACAAGCTAAATGAACAAGTTACCATTTCCGCAGCTATGAGTTCCGACTAAATAAATAATTAATTCAACGACCACTTCAGCATCTGCCACTAGCCACAATTGCGACCACAATCGATAATTTTTGAAATAACTGATTCGTGAAACAACAGTTCCGTTTCAATATATGTGCGGAATTTTTGGATCGGTCAAACTGTGTCGAAATCTGGACTAAGGTACCCTTCACCATGCACCATATGAAATATTACGTAGATACTGATGTTTCTTTGTTTCAAAGGTCGAGTGCGAAAAATTTAACCAAAATCAGAATAAAATTGATTTGAAATTTGTTGTAAAGTACCCTCTGCCGTACACTATACGAATTATTATGTAGATAGCGCAATTTTTCTTGTTTTTATGGTCAAATGTGCAAAATTTTATCGTAATTACTGATGGAGATCTGTCAGCTATCTGATTTATATCAGTTATAATAAAAATTAGCAGTTGTTTCGATTAAACGTTTTCTCGCGGGCGCGGGTATACCGCTGAGGAAAAATAAATAAATAAATAAAAAATCTTTCCATCTGTGTCAGACTCTGAGCTCATAAGTTGAAATGGGGAACAATGATTAGTCTGTTATAATACTATTTAATCTCTTTCAATTTTCAACTTTGTAATCTATCTGGTTTTATTGGTTGCTGTGGTATGGTTCAACGCATTCAGTGCAATTAATTAAAAATATCGTTTGCGAAATCGAAGGCAACATTATGTAAAAATTTCAACGCAATCTATGAAAAAGTTTTGGATATTTCATATAAGAAGTGATTATTTCATTTTCATGTTCCTAATCGCAAATCTCCGAAAATTATTGTCCGAAAGCTCTGAAATTTTAGGAGTTTTACTGAAATAGGCGCATCTTTTTATGCGCATAATTTTTAATACATGTCTTTTATGAATTTATATAAATTTTATGATGGGGAAACGTTGTCACAAATAAATCTCAAAAGTGACTTAGGTATCTAAAAGGCAATTTCATTAGAATGCAACGTTATGTCAATCTTTGAGCTCCATCAGTGCAAAACTGAAGCGTAAAAAACCAATAGATCATTTTTATCTGCAGAGATAAATCTTAGATAAGTTGCCCTCTTTTCTCTTTGTTGCCCTGAACTTATGAAACTGTGTAAATTGTTTCGGAATGAAAATCCTCTTCTAATTGTGTCCTTTTAGACATTAGAAATTAACTCCTAAGCAACTATCGGTATGAAAATGTGTTTCGTACACAGTGAAAACCCCGTACCTGTCGGTGTGTGCCGAATATGAAAACTGTTTCGTTTAGCGTCCTGTGACTCCGAGCAAATCCCAGTGCGGTGTGAACGACACTCTGTTAGCACTAGCCGGCATTCTCCAACACGATCCGATGAAATATGGGCTATTTGCATTGGATCATTTACGACGTGTATACGGTAAACAAATTACGACAGTTTGACGTGTTAACAGTGAATCTCTTCGCAGCTGCGCACACAGCATCTGCATTAATCAACAATCTGAATAATCCATAGCAACAGCAGCATTAAGAAACTATATCAAGCCTGCTTTAATTAACACTGGTTTTTCCCATTAGAGTGAGATGTTTGGTAAGTCACGTAACTGAATAAATACCTTATTTAATCTTCAAAATAATATTTTATCTTATTTATTTGGTTATTTAACCTGACCAGATTTGGGCCATAGGGCCCTCTCTTACATCTGACCAGGAACAACATAAACGAAGGATTAAAAAAAGCACAGTATTAATAATAACAATATATGCTAATACAAATAATAATAATGATAAAAATAACACAAAAAATCACAGTAATACTAACAATAACAGGAGATATTTACATGGAGATAGATGTTTAACACATTTGAATTCAGTTTAATATAAACAGAAGGAGGGAAATGATTAGTGAAAGAGGAGAAGATTGAAAAATGACAGTGGGGATATATATGAATAGAGATCTCTGCTGACGAAAGGAAAGGGAAACATTTGGGGGGGGAGGGGAGGAGGGATTGACATCAGTGAGGTACAGACTGATAAGTGGAGAAAAAGATGACTGTTGTGGCAGAAGGTGGATCCTTAGCTGTCTTTTGAAACTTGGAATTGATTTTATCTCTCTTAACTTTTGAGGAAGATTGTTCCACAGACGCTTTCCCGATAAAGAAAATGATTTAGAGATTTTTTTTTTTTTGTGGTTTTAGGGCGCACAACTGCTAAGGTCATTAGCGCCCAGACAAGAACAGAGATTCGCTAGATCTTAAAAAATTTGGTAACTGCCAGTTAGAATATCAAGAGAAGGTTAAAAACGAAAGATAAAAACAATTAAAAGGGTTAAATATCCTTTGATAAATTGGCCGAGTTAATAAAACGCAAAACTCGAGCAGCTGCTCGTGTGTCATCAGCTAAAATTTCCTCCAGAGTAGACGCAAAGCGATGGGCTACACGGAGATGATTAAAATTAACACAAGACAGTAAAACGTGTCGCACCGTCAGCAATTCACCGCAGGAGCACAGCGGTGCAGGATCGGCGGTTAGCAAATGACGGTGGCTGAAACGGCAGTGACCGATCCGCAACCGGGCCAGGATGACCTCCTCTCGTCGAGAGGGGCGTGAGGAGGTCCTCCAAATGGTAGGGATCGCTTTTACAGTTCTCAATTTATTGTCGTACAGTGAGAACCACGCACTGTGCCAGGACGACACGATACTCCGGCGAAGAGCCCGTTGAACATCGTCCGATAGGACGCAAAAGGTAGCCATGCGAGGCAAAAGAGCTGCTGCCTTGGCTGCTATGTCGGCGGTCTCATTCCCGAGCACACCCACGTGGCCAGGAACCCAAAGAAAAGTAACGTGACAGCTGTCATCTGCTAGCAACTGGAGGGAGCGTTGGATCCGATACACGAGAGGATGGGTCGAGAAAGGGTCCTTAAGACTCTGCAGGGCACTAAGGGAGACCGAACAGATGGCATAAAAAGGTTGGCGGTGGCGGCAGGTATACAAAACAGCCTGGTGGAGGGCAAAAAGCTCAGCCGTAAAATTCGAGCACCAGTCAGGGAGCTTGTATTGGAAACGGTTGTCCCTGACGACGAAGGCAGATCCGACACCGTCAGTGCTCTTGAAACCATCAGTATAAATAAATATGGCATTATCGAACCGCGAACGGAGTTCGACAAGCCTCGAGCGGTATACCAAATCCGGGGTGCTCTCCTTGGGCAGCGAACTAAGTTCAAGGTGAGTGTGTACCTGGGCCTGATGCCACGGTGGCACTGGGCTCTCGCTCAACCTAAATGTTGAAGGAAGGGTAAAATCGAGCCGCTGAAGCAGGCGGCGAAACCGAACTCCAGGTGGGAGCAAGGCTATCGCAGACAACTGATATTGGCGATCGAGTGAGTCGTCAAAAAATAATCGGTAAGACGGATGGTGGGGCATCGACCGCAGGCGGCATGCGTACCGACACAGGAGTATGTCACGCTGAGAGGTCAAGGGTAATATAGTAGCCTCGGCATACAGACTTTCAACAGGGCTGGTATAAAATGCACCGGTCGCCAGACGTAATCCCCGATGGAGAATAGAGTTGAGACGGCGGAGAATCGACGGCCGTGCGGAGGAGTATACAAGGCTTCCGTAGTCGAGCTTCGACTGAACAATGGCCTGGTAAAGGTGAAGCAGGACAGTACGATCCGCTCCCCATGATTTAGAGAAGATTGCAGTGTTATGTGATGGTACAGAGAGAGTTTTATTTTGGTGAGAGTGTGTGTTTCTGCTGTAAAGTTCAGATATAGTATAAACGTAGAGGATAAGTAAGAAGGTTTGCAATGATTGAGGAAGCGATGCAGCAAACTTAATGTATGATAGGTTCGGCATTTATCTGCACGTAGCCAAGATAACTGCTTGTATGCGGGACTGATATGGTCATAGAAACGTAGGTTACAAATGAATCAGACACAAGAACTCATCGCCATTTCCAGCGTATGTGAATTTTCGTGTGACAGTCCATGCAGAATAGCATCACCATAATCTAGAATGTTAAATATTAGTGTCTCAAAAAGCTTCGTTTTCAGCTGTAAAGGAAATGCTTTTTTGTATTTCTGCAGTGGATGAAGTAACGCATATACCTTCTTGTGTGCTCTGTCCAGTCTAGGTGTTGATCCAATATTACTCCTAGGTTCTTTGCTGAATGAGAAAACCGTATTTGTGAGTCGTTTAGTATTAAAAGTGGAAGAGTTTCTCTGAGCTGTGCATTGATGAGACTTTTATGGGCCACTAAGATTGCTTGCGTTTTTGATGGATTCAGTTTCAAGCCAATGCCATGTGCCCATTTTGATAGTGAGTCCACATTTACATGCTGGATGGCTGTGCTTAGGTTTTTAGGGCTTACACTCAGATATAACTGAAAGTCATCAGCGTATAGATGATATTTACAGTGGGACAGAACAGTGGACACGTAATTTATATTTAGTGAGAATAGCAAAGGCCCCAGTACAGTTCCTTGTAGAACCCCTGATACAACATCCCTCCATTGTGACCTTTTTTTGCAGTTATTAAACACATGAGACACAAATAGAAAGACAGAAGCAAATGAAGAAAACTTTCGAATTTCGTGATTCAAATTTTTAATTCGGGACAAACAAGAAATATTTTAGGGGAAGGTAGTACATTTCAATTTTAATTGCCTACAGAGACACATATGCTAGAATGTAACGCAATTCAAGCGAAGTGGCGCAGTTGTAAGACACTGGAATCGCTTTCGCAAGGACAGTGGTTCAAATGCACATCCGGCCATCCTGATTTAGTTTTTCAATGATTTTCCTAAATAATTCCAGGCAAATACCGGGATGCTGCTATGAAAGGGTACGCCAGAGTACCTTCTCCGTCCTTTCCCAAATTCTCAGCGTGAGCTCTGTCTCTAACGACCACGCTATGGACGGAACTTTAAACCCTGAGCTTCCTTCCCTTCTCTATGTACTCCAAACTAACTCAAAGCATAATATCAGAAACAACTGCAAAATCATTTAGATATTTGCAAGGTGAAAAAAATAGCAATATTCCCTAAATAATGAAATTTGTTAAGCCATCCAAATGAGCACTAAAAGAAATCCATAAACTCCATTTACACGGTAAACCAGTCAAATCTACAGGCCGTAAATTCAATTAAATAACTAGGAATTGCAATTACGAACAACTTAAATTTAAACACAAAGAAAATATTGTAGGGAATGCGAACCAAAGGATACGTTTCATTCGTGTAGCACTTACAAGCTTCGACAGTTCTACTAAAGAAGATTACTGCTGCACGTCTTGGGGCTGACGGACGATTTAGAGTAAGTCCCGAGAAGAGAAGCTCGTTTTTTATTATCTCTATAAATGGGAGAGACTTTCACAGGAATGATGCACGACTTGGAGTGGAAATCATTAAAAGAAAGATTTATTTACGAAATTTCTTTCACCACCTTGTAACCCGAAAGCCGGTTAACTAAACAAAAATAAACTTGTAGATCATACACAAAAATGTGTTTTTAATTCAATACGTTGGTAATCTAACAATAACATTCGGAAGAATCAATGACAATGTACTCGTCGCCTTTCCTTTAAGTTGGTTGGGTTACTTACTAACAGCTGTATAACTGTGGTCAATAAAAACTGGAAACATTCATATGGCATGATTGTAATTCGTCAGTATTACCGTCTCCTAAAATACTCTGTATAAATAAGAGTGACCATTTATGTGTTTATTTGTTTGTAATTAAAGCTGCGGCGGAATAGCCGTGCGCACGAAGGCGCCGTTCTACGGTGCGCGCGGCCGTTTGCCGTCGGAGGTTCGAGTCCTCCCTCAGGCATGGGAGTATGTGTTGTCTTCAGGTTAGTTTAACTTAGTTTAAGTAGTTTGTAAGCTTGGGAGTAATAACTAAGTAGTTAAGTTCCATAGATTTACAAACATTTGAACATTTGTAATTCGTACAAATCTACAGTTTTGTTCTGATCTTGATGTAATTTTGCACATTTGACCCTCAAAATACTTATAACCTTGCAAATCAGGGGTACCTGACAACAGGCTAACAGCATCTTTTATCAGTTATCCTGAAAGTTGGCTAAAGTTTGTTATCAGGGAGAAAGTCTTCATAATCTGCAAGTCACCGTAGGGTGACAGAATGAACAGTACAATACGACACTCTTTCCCGAGAAAGGGGGTGGGGGTGGAGGAGGAGATGGACACACACACACACACACACACAGAGAGAGAGAGAGAGAGAGAGAGAGAGAGAGAGAGAGAGAGAGAACGGATGGGGAAAGGAGAAAGATTGGAATAAATAAATATCCGGGCAACATCGGGCTTAGCGCTAGCTAATTATATGTGACAAGAGAACAGCAATCCGTTTATTTACGCCGAACGTACCAAAAATAAGATTTAAGATTTTTTAATTTCATGAAGATCAAATGATCTTAAATTTATGGGACTTAACTGCGTTGGTTATTAGTCCCTAGGCTTACAAAGTAAGTTAAAGAAAAGTAAGGACAACTCACAAATCCGTGCCCGAGGGAGGACTCGAACCTCCGACGGCGAGCGACCGCTTGCTCCTCAGCGAGGCGATTTAGACCACACGGCTACTCCACCGCGGCAGTTTCATGAAGACCTCTAATGCAGGTAACTACATTACTTCAAAGACTATGTGGTATAATACCTTTGCTATAGACTTATGAGCCACGGTAGACACTGAAGTGCATCCCGCCGCAGCAAATTCTGCGACACAGTGCAATACTTACTTCCTGGTGCTGCCTTGAGACGATAAGAACCCTCGGAAAATATCAACCACACAACAAAATAAAATGAAACTGAATGTATGTTGAAGCACAGAATTACAATTTGTACAGAGCCCGCGTTCGAATACATGTCTCTAAACAGCTGCGCTATCCATTCCACCACACCAGCGTTTAGAAAATCAGAACACACCGGCACGTCTCTCTCTCTCTCTCTTTCTCTGTCACACACACACACACACACACACACACACACACAGCGGTGGAGTGCGGAGTTTAGAGTCCTGCCTCCGGTGTGTGTGTGTGTGTATTGTCCTTAGGCTAGTCTAAGTTACGTCAAGTAGTTAGTAAGTCTAGGGACTGAAGATCATAGCAGTTTAGTGCAATAGGTATAGAAACAAATGTTTTCTGTATCTGAAATCAATGTACAAAATAAGCGGGCTGGAAAAGTGGGTCCTAACAATCACATTTCACATTGCAACCCATCTCCACATCTCTTAGGCGTCGCGCCGAGTCGTCACGGCAGCGGGTTGCAGGGCAACGTTTTCAATGTATTTGTGATACCAAGGTAAAAGAGATGTCGGGTTAAAGATTTATGACATTTATTTGCAAACGCTGCTGTCAGAATAGTTGCAGATATTCCAGGCGGGACAACTCTACAGTTTTCCGACATTTGCTGAAATGTAAACACTTTGCTTTTGGCCGTCAACATGTTTGATTGATAGGTTTTGCATAGACGGTAGCACCTGTGGACACTTCAGAGTCTGGTTTGCCCAGCGTTAGTCAACACTTGTGTGTGTGTTACTGTGTGGAGCGGACAGGAAATGGAGCGTCATTAGTGGACAGGAAGGACAGACTTGCACTGTGATTAGGTGCGTTGGATATAAATGCTCACAGTGCTCAACGTTTGTACGTTCAGAGGTAGTGCCAGATCCACGCCTATTTACTGACGACCATAGGTTCACTTGAAGTACTTTTCCACTGCCACGTTCTCGTAATGGGACATGTGACTTCACGGTCTACTTCGAAACTCGATGTTAAAGGTGCGAAGGCCGACGGATGTGGTCGTCAAAGTACTCTGCGTACACCAGCACTGCTAAAAAGCACACCCTCAATACGCTCGCGGTGGGGTGCACGAGAAATGGGTGTAAGCCATTTCGCACTTTGAAGTGTGTGACATGAAGACGATCTTCACCCTGTACCACCTTCAGAAGGTTTAAACCAGACGATTTACACGCCGATTTGAATTCTGCCAGTGGTTTTTGAAATAGTGTGCAATTCAACCGGAATTTACGAACTGTATACATTTTATGGATGAAGCATCCTTTATACGAGAGACTATTTTCAACAACCACAATCAAAACGTGCTGATAAGGGAAAATCCACACACTGCCTTCGTTCGTGGTCACCAAGATCGCTTCACTGTCAACATATGCGCTGGCTTGGTAGGCGATAATCTGGTTGGCCCACACATGTTCCCCCGGTGTCTGAACGCAAAAATCAAACAAACCTTGTCATAATTATTGGAACATGATACATGTGGCAGTAAATAATGCACCAAGACGATGGTGCACCTGCGCAATTCGCACAGGTGGTGAGAATGCATTTGAATGAAGCCCTCGGTGAGAACTTGATCGGGCGCAGTCGCCGGTGGCATGGCCTGCACATTCCCCCGACATGACAACCAGTGATTTCTTCTTTTGACGCCACCTGAAATCTGTTTTCTAGGAAACCCCATTTGAGATTGTTTGAAAGGTAACAGCACTAATATGGCAACCTCCGATGCTATATCCACTTTGCCAGAAGTATTTGAAAGAGCGCGACAATCACTGCAGCGTCGTTGCACGGCGTGCAATGAAGCAGGAGGGCGTAGTTTCTAACACTTTTGGTTATTGACTCAATAAAAGATAAAATCCGAATTCTCATTTACACTTCTGCTACAAATATATTAAAGACGTTGCCATGCAAACCCACGACCGCGACCTTTAGCGAACAGCGCTAGGCGTCGTTGAACAGCGTCGCGCGCCACCAAGAGGGTAGGCACACATACATACATGTTTGTGTGTATGTCTTCTATGTGTTCATAAACCATTCATTCGATTGAAATGAAACTTTGGTGGACTGTTCACCGTACGCCCACAAAGGTTCCTGACCCAAAAACAAAAGAGCACGAGATATGACGTCATAAATAATGAGACGCCACCGCGTGCGAATACCCATATTTACGCGTCAATTATTGGAAAATGGGAGTAGTTAGAGACCTGCAAAAAAGTTTGCCTGTAATTTCGGACGTTCATGAAGCTTTCTGTAACTGATTCCCCCCCCCCCCGGGCACAAAATAATGAAACGAAAAGAAGTCTACCGCTCACAACAGTTTCGCTGTAGTTGCCGTAAAACTGTCGCATCAGGCATAACCTTGTATCGAATAAAGTTTTCATTACAAATTTGCATGTTACTATTTATTTTTGTCTGAAAGTCTCCCTTAATTCTCTTGTCTTGCATTCAAAATTAAGCAATCTGTTTCCTTAATCTCTATCTATATAAAAGGGAAAAGGACACTCACTCACTGACTAAACACGAAATCTCGAAAACTACTTCACCTATAAAGCTGAAACTTGGCAGGAATGTAGTTTATAGGTAGAAAACGTCAGCTAAGAAAGTATTTTGTGATAGGTGCATGGCGGAGCATACTTCTCCTACAGACTCACGAAATCTATAGTTTCATTCCGATTTTCACGAAATTTCGCACACTTGACCTTCAAAACAAGAGGAACGACACTATCTACCTTAAGTTTCATACGGTCTATGGGGGAAGATACTTTGCAACATAAAAATGGATCCCTAAATACCGTGGTCGCGCCATAACTTGAGAACGGCTCGACCGATTTCACAGATCTTTTTTTAATTTTTTTTATTTATTTTTTTATTGTTTTCGTTATTCTCAGAACAAGGGTTGTATGAAATTATACTGGAATATTTGAGAACAGCAAAGTGCGTTTTTCAATGTGACCCTGCGTTGCTATTGCATAGACATCTATAGTTTTGCTCCAATATTCATGAAATTTTGCACACTCTACCTTAAAAACACGATGAATGTCACTGTGTATAAGATTTCGTTCGGTGCATTGTGGAGGGTACTTAACTTACGGAATTTTACAAAATGTATAGTTTTGCTCCAATCTTTCTGAATTTTTGCAGCCGGCGGCGGTGGCCGAGGGGACTGAGGCGCTCCAGTCACGGTCTGCACGGCCACTACGGTCGGGGGTTCGAATCCCCCCCTCGGGCATGGATATTTGTGCCGTCCTTTGGTTTAAGTAGTTCATAAGTAGTTTGTAAGTTTAGGGACTAATAACCCCGCAGTTAAGTCCCTTAAGCTTAACAAACATTTGAACATTTGAAGAAAAATGAAGACAGAGAAAACAATTCGTCACGTAATTTCCACATTGATCAATAGTATTCCACTGGTAAAACCTATATTTGTCACTGATAAAATTGTTATTTACGGTTTCATTCATGCGTTGAATTACGTTAATGTAACACAGGAAAGTGATGTACCATTTATACCAGGGCTGGAACTTAAATAGTGGAAACACTGCTGTGGAAACACTATGTAACGGAATATACTCTTCTCGCTGATTGCAAACGTTGTTTAGATACCTACCTTACCTCCGAGCAAGTGGACTCTCCCGTCCGACGTCACCGACGTGCGCACAATCGAGGGAAACAGCCACTTATGAGCGAGCGGTCTAACGTAACGGTGTCACAATGTTTTCGAAACAGGTACAACGGAGTTTAATCAAGACTGACTGTGCCAGAGGTCGTACAGCACGACAGTCGCAGACGTGTAGGGAATCGGCTTTGCCGTACAGAACAGTGGGACGATGGGTAAAAGCCTTTAACAAAGGTCGGAAAACTGTGGCAGACATGCATCGGACAGGTCGTTCTAGCGTCTCTGAAGAAGTGCATACTGTTGCCGCGTTAGTGAACAGTTATCGACGTCAGACGAGAGCTCGCCCACGAAACCGGATTAGCGCACACGACTGTGCTTTGCATCCTGAAGAAACGCCTGGGCATGCGAAAAACTGCATCACAATGTTAAGATTACCAGACATAGTCGGGTTTGGAGGCGATCTGATCGTTTTATAGTTTTCAAAATGAAATGCCAAGATCGCACATTAATAATTGATTCAATGACGACCGGTTTCGGTGAACTATGTCACTATCATCTGGTCACATACATATCACAAGCTGGTCATCTTGTTAAAAAAATGGGTATAAAATAACAAGTGGAACATTGCACTTTAGTCACTATATAAAAACTACACAAGGTAAAAACATGACAGCTTACAAAATACACAATGGGTTCCGCATGAATTGACGGAAATGCAGAAATGGATTCGTTACGACGCTGTTCAGACGCACTTGGAGCGCGAAGAGTATTTCTTACGCCATATCGGAACACTGGGTGAGACATGGGACACATCGTAAGAGCCAAAACTGAAACGCTAATCCAACGAATGGTGTCATTATGTGTCGTCGAAGAAAGTCAAAAGTGAGTCAGAGACTCACTATGGTGAAAGTTATGGTGATTATCGTGTACGACTGTGTTACGACAATGCGCGGGAGCATACAGCGCAAGCTGTGGCTGCTCAGTTCGATCGATGAGACTGGCAAGTTCTGTACCATCAACCATACTCCCCGGACTTAAGTCCTTATGACTTTGAAGATGATGGAAGATGATGAGATTTGACAGGTAGTACACCGCTCCATTCCCACCATCAACAAAACAAAACGCCTCCACATCGCTGCAACGGGTTCTACACAACGCTGGTGATTATTTTGAAGTACGTTAACACCTGAAAACATGTAACGCTTTTTGTGTCGGTTGTGTATAAATAGTTGCCACTATGTAAGTTCCAACCCTCGTATTTGAAGGAGGGTTGTTTATGGATACTGTATGAAAACTACAAAACACAAATGCCTGCTACTGAAATAAGTAATGAAGCTTTATTGCGATATACTGAAAAAACTTTAGGTTGTATGTTCCGCCAAAGGAATTGCACAATACAGTACGGCAGCTAATGAATGCCGAATTTTTCTCGTTTTATGGGTCTGGAACTGGAAGTAAAACCGAAATGTACGGAAATAAGAATGAGGAAGCTTAACACGAGCATTACGTTTTCCAATGCTTGCCCAGTAATTGTCGCCAGTAACGTACACCATTAAAATTCCAGTGCGAGTTCAGCGTCTCGAGGCCGCAATTAACTCTGCATTTACGTGGAAAAACCTCGGGAACTGGCCCTAACGTTAGTGCTCGTTCGGCTCCGCTGTGACCAGTTTAAAGGGAATAGCCTCCCAAGGCTGCAAAAATTCCACCCAGACAGTTCTTCCAATAGGTGCCTTGTACTAATGCCACTATTTCCACGTATCATATGACAGTGAACAAATATTGCTCGCGCGATAATACATCCCAAACCCTCTACTCCCTTTTCGTATTCAGACTGTCTTGAAAAAACGCCCTGAATAAAGTATCGTCTTTTCAGACCTGTGAAATTACATAACATCCTCCGACAACAATATTTTTATGAGAATAGAATATTACGGTTGGATCAGTTTACTTTGCACAACGTGTGAGATTTGGCTGTAAATAGACAACGAGTTACTGTAGCTTATTTCAAATCGAATGAAAATTAAATGAAACTGATAGGTGCGAATTGAGTTTTGCTGATGTCATTGTAATTCTGTCACAGACAGCAAACGACCTGGAAGAGCCGTTGAATGGAATTGGATAGTGTGTTGAACAAAGAGTAAAAAATGAACATTAACAAGATAAAAACAAAGATAATGGAATGCAGTCTTAGGAAATCAGGCGATGCTGAAGGAATTAGATTAGGTAACGAAACAATGAAGATGGTAGATGAGTTTTTTTACTTGGGCAGTAAAATAACGAATGACGGTCGCAGTACAGAGGATATAAAATGCATAATGGCAATGAAAAGAAAAGCATTTTTGAAAAAGAGAAATTTGCTTACATCGAATATTAATATAAGTGTAATGAAGTCTTTTCTGAAGGCATTTGTATGGAGTGTCCCCTTGTACGGGAGTGAAACATGGACGATAAATAGTGCGGACAGGAAGAGAATAGAAGCTTTTGAAATGTGGTGCTACAGAAGAATGCTGAAGATTAGATAGGTAGATCGCGTAACTAATGAAGAGGTACTGAACAGAATTCGTGAGAAAAGAAATTTTTGGTATACCTTGACTAAAAGAAGGGATCGCTTGGTAGGACACATTCTTAGACATCGAGGAATCGTAAATTTAGAATTGGAGGGAAGTGTGTGGGGTAAAAATCGCAAAGGGAGACCAAGAGTCGCATATAGTAAGCAGATTAAAATGGATGTGGGTTGCCGTACTTATGATGACATGAAAAGGTTTGCTCAGGATAGAGTAGGGCGGAGAGCTGCATCAAACCAGTCTACGGACTGAAGACCATAACAACAGGTGCAATTTCATACTACTTTGTGAATGGGAACACATTCATCCTATATTCGCTGCTCCCCTTATGATGATGATTGGTGCTCAACAGCGAGGTCATCAGCACCTGGTTTCCCCTTACCTCTGCCCATCTCCTTCCTCTACTGTCTTTGTCGAGGTCCTCTTCATCACCCTCTCCATCTCATTGTCGTTTTCCTCCTCCCCCATCCTGATCTTCTAATCCCTCTTACCCTCTTCCTAACGATCTCCTCCACCACCCTCCACGACTCCTCCCTCCTTTCAACGTCCATGTGATCCCCTTTCTCTGTATTTCTTTGCATCTCCCCTTCTTCTCATCTACTAATATCTGTCCGTTTTTTCCTTCCACTCTTTTTGTCCATTTCCACTCTCTTCCGCTTATTTCTGTGCTTCTTCATATACAACTTGTTATTGAGATAAACACGTGTTTTTATGTACCTCATTTTTATGATACGTCTTATATGCATTTATGTTTTATATTTTGGAAACGTTGTTAGAAAAAATCCTCAACTATATACTATGTGATCAAAAGTATCCGAACACCTGGATTAGCAGTTCGTGGCGCCCTCCATCGGTAATGCTGGAATTCAATATGGTGTTGGCCCACCCTTAGCCTTGATGACAGCTTCCACTCTCGCAGGCACACGTACTGGAAAGTTTCTTGGGGAATGGGAAGCCCATTCTTCACTGAGTGCTCCACTCAGCAGAGGTATCACTGAGGCCTGGCATGAAGTCGGCGTTCCAAAACATCTCAAAGGACCGTGCGTTATGAGCAGGTTCTCGATCGTGTTGAACCGCGGACTCGCCATGCCCGAATTGCCCTTCAGTAGCGTGAAGCAAGAAGGTGCTTAAAACTTCAATGTAGGCCTAGGCTGTGATAGGGCGACACAGAACAACAAGGGGTGCAAGTACCCTCCATGAAAAACAACCACAATACCACTGCCTCGGAATTTTATTGTTGGCCCTTTACATGCTGGCAGATGACATTCACCGGGCGTTCGCCATACCTGCACCCTGGCATCGTATGGCCACATTGTGTACCATGATCCGTCACTCTACGTAACGTTTTTGCACTGTTCAATCGTTCAATGTTAAGATCCTCATACCAAGCGAAGCGTCATTTGGCACTGATCTGCGTGATATGTGGTTTGTAGGTAGCCGCTCGACCATGAACGTTTTCTCCCTCCCGCTGTGACTAGGCGGCGAAATGGTTTGGTTTGGTGACTGGGGCGACAGTCGTGTTGACTTCGTTTAAAAAAAAAAAAAAAAAAAAAAAAAAAAATGTTTGTATAGCTTACGGGACTTAACTACGGGATCATCAGTCCCTAAACTTACAAACTACTTATAAGTAGCTAACACTAAGAACGGCACAAATATCCATGCCCGAAGGGGAATTCAAACCTCCGACCGTAGTGGCCGTGCAGACCGTGACTGGCGCGCCGCAGTTCCCTCGGCCACCGCGGCCGGCTGACTTCGTTTTATATTTGGCTTTAGCTTGCGATTTTTAAGCTGTAGATTACGTCTTGATTTTTCACAGTTGTATTGGATGTATAGGTTCAAAATTCTATTTGTCACCTCAGTATGAAAATTAGGTCGGTAGACCCTGTACTTCTTCGCAGTTAATAAAATTTATATCTTTGTTGAATTTTTCACTGTAAATACTGGTTCTGGATTTCATTTAAACTTAAAGACTTTTTGTGATGTTTGAGCATGAAAATCCGTTTCTAAGGGACTGATATTTAATAAACCAAAGAATAAAAATTTGAATCATTGAGTCCCGGTGGTTTAGATAATTTGACGCCCGTCACAAATATACTGTTTTTGCCTGATCCTTTTCCTTTATAGAATTATTCTTTAGAAAATTTCACCATAAGTTTCTCCTGACCAAAACTGTTAGATATATTCCTTCACACATTAATTAATTTCTTAGGAACGTCACAGATATATTTTCACTTTTAGAATATGCTGGGACAATATTAGGGAACTAAATACTCGCGTAACTGTTTAAGACTTTTTTAAGGTTCATAGATTCTTTATTCTGAAATCAATAGTTACATTCACAACACTTTCACAGTACACACTTTATAAGTTCACAATTTGTGATTATTTTCGTCAAAGTTTGTTTGTATTAATCTCTCTGGATCCTAACATTGATTACGAACTATAATTCTTCAAGATACGTCTTTGAAAAGTTATTGCAATAAACTTGCCAAATAAGTTCAAATTTCAATCTCACGAATGTTCATCAGTTTATTACGGGAGGCAGAAGTTTCTATTTCTTCCGTCCTAGCCTATGCCGATCAAAGTCCAAAGATAATGTTCGCTTTCGCGTATGATCACGATATAAAAGTTGATAATAAAAATTTAATATTTTCTCGGGTTTTTCCCTATCTTGGAATTAAACCGCGTATAATACTTTAAGCTAAGTACTGAGAGCTAGTCCCACTGAGAGCTAAGCACATAGTGAAATCTAGTGACATAGAGAGGTAAACACGTAGAGAGCTAAGCACATAGAGAAAGCTGAGCACATAGAGAGAGAGAGTAACTCGACTGCAGGTACTATTTATAACAGGAATCTGACAAATGATGTCCGATATACGAGATGTTTTAACCTAAGTTTTCCCTGGATACTATTACTCTGAATTACGCTGATATAATTTGAATTTACAACAACAAAAATTGAAAAATGAGAAAATTCTGCCTCTTGACAAATTATTAAAATTACGATGAATGATGTCGGAATACCGTGATTCTAATGCTATGGTCGCGATGTGGTGTTACACTGCATAACTGTCGTAGTACTTGGATCGTGATGCAGTTTGGAATTATTGTGTGATGGTCTTGATAGATGCCTGCATGTTACTCTGTACGACCCTCCTCAGCTGTAGGCGGTCTCTGTCAGTCAACAGACGACGTCGGCCTATACGCTTTCGTGCTTTACGCGCCTCCAATCACGTCACAAACAGTGGACTTAAAGATTATGAGCGTGGACAGCTAGCGTACAGACTTATGACACAACTGACACCCAATCACCTGACCACGTTCGAAGTTCGGTGGAGTCCTCCATGATGTCTAATGACTACTGAGGTCGCCTATATGGAGTACCTGGTCGTATGTAGCAGCACAATGCACCTAATATGAAAAACGTATTTTTAGGAGATGTCCGGATACTTTTGATCACATAATGTATATATATACAATACATTACACGAATATTAACATGCAAAATACAATGGGAATGTCAATAATGGAGGCTCTTGAGCTGCTGGCAGGCAAGAAAATAGACAATCACAGTCACACAACTTAAATTTTCGGTCATGACCTTCATCAGAGAATGAAACACATACATTCACACAATAACCACCAAGTCCGGCCACTCCAGCAGTGGAGGTTCTTACCGAATACCTCATTAAATTTTCACTGAGTGCTTTACAATTTTGATATAACATTGCCATGTAATATGTACATTCATATCTCAAATTGAACATAAAGAGGAAAAGAAAAGGGATATGGAAGGCTTAAGGAGGGGTGGGGGTAAACAAAGTCAATTGCTATTTAAACAACAGTTTATTAAAATATATGATTTCAGGATTACAGTTTCAAACTAGCCACGTACTGAAAAATTAATATTTCATGAAACAAAATAATCCTAAAATACCAAGTAAGTCAGCCACCGTTTTCAGGAAATCAAGTAAATATGAATGAAAAATATGTTCAATTGTAAGCACAGAAGAAATTATTTTTGGCGCCTAGCCTCCATATGTACTGACCAATCACAACAGAGCACTAAAACCTTAGGCGGCCTTTCCCACGGGAATGTAACCTACTGCACCACCTGTTACCGGTACCTCACAGCACTCTGCGTCAGCTGCATACAGATCTGTCCTGACTTGCTCTAAAGAAATAAATCCCGCTCAAGGTAATTATGGAAACACTGCCTACGACATTATTTATCAGATTTGGGATCAATTGGGCAGTTCCAAGCTTGTGGAGTAGGAGAGGTGCTGGGACAAAACATACCACCCTTGTAATAAACTTATTTATTACCTTAAACCACAGGAGACAATTTAACTATGAGAGATGATCAGTCATTTATATTCATTAAGGCATTTATGACTTCATTTCGAGATGAAACTTAAATCTGACAAATAAACATTCATTCATTATAGTAAATTATCATAAACTTTACCGAAGAATTTATTCAACATCCGATGCAATCTGTTAGTTAACTTAAATGCTCTAACAGAACTGTTTACAGAAATTTCTGGTGCAAGTTACCCAGTTATTTACAGTGAAACTTCAAATACACAGCCGGCCGCGGTGGCCGAGGGGACTGAGGCGCTCCAGTCACGGTTTGCACGGTCACTACGGTCGGGGGTTCGAATACCCCCTCGGGCATGGATATTTATGCCGTCCGTAGTCTTAGTTAGTTCATAAGTAGTTTGTAAGTTTAGGGACTGATGACCCCGTAGTTAAGTCCCATAAGCTATACAAACATTTGCACATTTGAACATTCAAACACACAATTTACCAAGAACATACAACACCACAATAAAATTTAAATCATATCACGCATAAATAGAGCCTTGAACATTAATTCAAACAAATCCTTACACAGATAGCCAGCTCCAGTACACGTAAGCAATTTTCCTTTGAATATGAGAATACAGAACCTGTCAAAAGTGACAATATGAGTTTTATTGAAATTAGAGGAAAATACCACTCAACACATCGCCACCCAGTTGTCTCCCACCTCTTGCTGCATCCTGGGCCTCTGCCACGCCGGTACGTTACTATCCCTCCTTCCCTTCACCTCCACACTCTCCACGTTCTCTCCGAGGGTATCTTCCGTTCACTCCCTCTCCCGGATGACGCTCTGCGCCCCTACATCTACCCCTCCTTTCAACCTTAGTCCATCCCCTTATTTGTACGTCTCCCTTCCTCCCCCCCTGTCATCCCTGTCCACTCCCTCGCTTGGCTCTCTTCTCCCAGCTCCCTTCCTACGATGAGTCCTTGCGCTTGCCCCTCTCATCCCTCTCCCCCTCCCCACCTATCCTTCTCCCACCGCGCTTCCCCTTCCTACCCTTTTCCCACTGTGGGGCCCCCGGTTCGACATATTTTAACAGTGCGCCATTTAGTTTTGTGCCAGTGTTTGTGCTTCGTGCCCAAGTGGTATTTTAATACTCAAGCAGCCTCCAATCAAGCAGAATATTAGTGTTGCCGTCTTTTTTAACCAGTGTCCATCATCGTGTAGTGTGCTCCACCAATGTGATTTTAACTACCCTCGATTTTTAACTTCTATCTCTGTGTGATTTTAATCACCGTGACAGTTTTAAATATGAATAAGTTTTACTTCAACTTCTTCACTTTATGTCTGTTTTCTTCATTTTAATGTCCATTGTAGTTTTTAAATTCATCAAATTTTATCACCTTTCTCTGTTTTTTATCGCTTTGTCAACATTGTAAATATGTTCTGCTGAAGAGCAACAATAAAGTTGCTGCCAGCCTGCCACCTCTGGTGGCTTTAAAAAAAAAAAAAAAAAAAAAAAAAAAAAAAAAATATATATATATATATATATATATATATATATATATATATATATATATATATATATATATATAATCAAAATATCCACGGGTGTACTGCCGGTCTATAGTGTCCAACGGGCACAATATTTCGGCGATCATACATGTCGCCATCATCAGGTGAACTGACGGACTGAGCTCCTGGAAACGCGCCGGCACGGAGGTCCGCACGCTACGGCTGCTCGAAGGGAACTGGGTTCTAGCCCGGTAGCGGGCCATTTAAATACAACAATGGAGTTCAACATCAAATTCACTATGGAGACTGAAACGGAGGGTAAATTGCCGTTCCTTGACGTCTTGGTCAAGAGAAGAGCTGACGGCACCCTGGGTCATAGTGTATATCGGAAGACAACGCACACTGATCTGTATTTACACGCAGACAGCTGTCATCACCCTTCACAGAGGAATGGGGTACTTAAAACTCTAGTACATAGGGCGCGCACTATCTCCGACGCAGAGAGTTTACCCCAGGAATTGGAACACCTGAGAACTGTATTTCGAAAAAATGGGTACTCAGAGTGGCAGATTCAGCGGGCTCTCCGGCCAACCACTACAACACAACCTGTGGAAACGGATGAGAACGCAAGGGAGGATGTAGGCACTGCGTTCGTTCCATATACCGGCGCACTCTCAGGGAAGATCGCCCGCATTTTGAGAAAACACCAGGTTGGAACTGTTTTTTGTCCGCCGAATAAAATTCGTGCACTGGTGGGGAGCGCTAAAGATGATCTCGGTTTGAGGAAGGCGGGCGTGTACCAGATTCCGTGTCAGTGTGGAAAGTCATATATTGGACAGACGATGCGTACCGTCGAGGATCGATGCGTTGAACACCAGAGGCACACACGATTGATGTATCCGAGCAAGTCGGCGGTCGCTGAACATTGTTTGTCGGAGAATCACGCCATGGAGTATGAACACACTAGGATTTTGGTACAGACGTCGAGATACTGGGACTGCGTCGTTAGAGAGGCCATTGAAATTCGCACAAGTGACGACCTCATAAACCGTGACTCTGGCTATAATCTTAGCAAAGCTTGGGAACCAGCGATTGGGTTAATTAAGAGTAAATCTAGCAAACGTAACGAAGTGACGACCACGGCGGACAGAGCCCTCACACCGACGTCTTCTCAGACGCCGGCGCAATCGGTTCCACTGCGCGGCCGCGGCGCGGGGCGCGGACCGCGGAGGGGTCGCTCCGCGGGCCGCGGGTATTTAAATGGCCCGCTACCGGGCTAGAACCCAGTTCCCTTCGAGCAGCCGTAGCGTGCGGACCTCCGTGCCGGCGCGTTTCCAGGAGCTCAGTCCGTCAGTTCACCTGATGATGGCGACATGTATGATCGCCGAAATATTGTGCCCGTTGGACACTATAGACCGGCAGTACACCCGTGGATATTTTGATCATCAAATACGCCGGGAGAAACTTAAGAATCATATATATATATATATATATATATATATATATATATATATATATATATATATAATAAAAGCATTACATGCACTACTGGTGGACCCCACTAACTGTCATCACAATGTAGCAGCACTGTTGCACAAAATTTTCGATACATATACCCTGCAACATACAACTCTCAGGAACCAATCATGACACACAATTCTTGTACGCGTCTTATTGACTTCAGTCTCAACATCGCTGATCAAGTTAATGTCTAAGTCCTGTTAGATTCACGTAACTGCCTCACACCATTGAAATCAAGTTCCTCATTGTCAAAATACATACAAACTCTAACAATAGCACCCCATAACACAAGAAGTCTCGACGATCAAAACTTTAAGTACTCAAAGGGCAACCTGGGCAGCGGTACTAAACGCTCCAGCCTTTTTAATACACAACTCGTAAACGCCCCTAGTAACAAGACTGACAAAGTCACACGGACTACGGTAGTTCGTATATTAAAACGTTCCAAGCGCTTACCCGTGTCAGATACTGCAGCAGTTATTTTCCGCCAAATATCCATCCGTCCAGTTTTCTAGTTAACTACTGCAATACTTCTCCAAGAAAGAAAACATTTGCTGGAGGCCAAGCTTAAGTGAGTAACTCCACCAGTACCGATAATCGTGTCCTTCCATGTTGCTCATCGTCCAGCCAGACCTAGTGCTGGACATCTATCAAAACAATCGAGCAACAACAACAACACACAAGCTGCCGACACAGTCTTGTCGCAGTGTCACCACAACACACTCTGCTCGGCCTCCTCTCTTCCGTGTTCACGTCGCCCTCACCCCTCTCTCCCTGGCACTCCACCTCGGAGACACCACTCGCGATACTTCGAAGGCAGTAATAGAAGAAAGCAAACGGAAAGATGAAGTTCTAAATGTAACCTTTAAGAAATCTTTCACGCAGGAAGACCGCACAAATGTAACGTCATTTGATCAGTGTACTAATTCCGAAATGGAATTCCAGTGTAGAGAAGCAGCTGAGAGCTAAATACGAAAAAGTCTCCAGGTCCGGATGGAATACCAGTTCGGTTTTACAAAGACTATTCTGCGGCATTGGCCCCCTACTTGGCTTGCATTTATCGCGAACCTTTAATTCAACGCAAAGTTCCTAGTGACTGGAAAAAAGCGCAGGTGACTCCCGTTTATAAGAAAGGAAAGAGAACTGACCCACACAATTACAGGCCAATATCGTTGACATCAGTTTCCTGTAGAAATTTGGAGCATATTCTCAATTCGAATATAGTAAATTTCCTTGAAACGGAAAAGCTTCTTTCTATGAATCAGCACGGGTTTAGGAAACATGGTTCATGTCAAACTCCGCTTGCCCTTTTCTCACATGACATCTTGCGAGCCATGGATGAAGGGGGCAACATGCGGATTGTGTTTTTCTCGACTTCAAAAAGGCGTTCGACGCGGTGCCACACTGCAGACTGCTGGACTAGCTGGATTTGTGACTAGCTGGAAGACTTCCTAAGTATAGAATGCAGTACATTGTTCTCGACGGCGAGTATTCATCAGAGACGAGTGTATCGTCAGGCGTGCCCCAGTGGAGTGTGTTATTTTCTATCTATATAAATGATCTGATGGACAGAGTAACTTGTAATTTGCGGCTGTTTGCTGATGATGTTGTGGTGTATGGGAGGGTGTCGTCTTTAACTGTAGCAGCATGCAGGATGACTTAGACAAAATTTCTAGTTGGTGTGAAGAATGGCAGCTAGCTCTCAATGTAGAAAAAATGTAAGGTGATGCAGATGAGTAGGAAAAAAAATCCCATAATGTTCGAATACAGCATTAGTAGTGAGCTTCTTGATGCTGTCGCGTCTTTCAAATATTTAGGCGTAACATTGAAGAGCGATATGAAATGAAACGAACAGGTAAGGACAGTTGTGAGTAAGGCGGATAGCCGACTTCGATTTATTGGGAGAATTTTGGGAAGATGTACTTCCTCTGTAAAGGAGACCGCGTATAAAACGCTTGTACGACCACGTCTTGAGTATTGCTCAAGTGTTTGGGACCCGCAGCAGATCAGTTTAAAGGAAGACATAGAAGCAGTTCAGAGGCGAGCAGCTAGGTTTGTTACTGGTAGGTTGGACCAATGCGCGAGTGTGACGGAAATGCTCCGGCAACTCAGTTGGGGATCGGTGGAGGAAAGACGACGTTATTTTCGTAAAATTCTGTTGAGGAAATTTAGAGGGCCGGAATTTCAAGCTGAGTGTAGTACGATCTTGCTGCCGCCTACTTATATTTCGAGTAGTGATCACAAAGACAAGAGAAATTAGGGCTCGTATGGAGGCATATATGCAGTCTTTTTTTCCTCGTTCTATTTGGGAGTGGAATAGGAAAGGAAATGCGTAGTAGTTGTACAGTGTATCCTCCGCCACGCACCTTACGGTGGATTGCGGATTATGTATGTAGATGTAGAAGCGGACGAGCCAAAGATTAGACGTCTGGAGATCAACGCTACGGCCCAGAAATGATTATGATACCTACAAGTCAGAAATATCGCACTACGCTAAAATTTATTAATGGTCAAACGAAACGTTATAATGTAGTTTTGATCAACTTAGTGTGGTAAAGTTCTGATAAGTGAAACAACATTTCGAAATATCGATATTTATCTGCAAACAAAAATATATGCTTACAAAAACATCACACCCGGAATAAACAGACCCTTTTTTTACCTTGTCATGACGTATTGCACCCTTTAAGTAATTAGTGAAGTCATAAACAACCAACAATTTATCATTAATTAGAGTCATTGGGTCATTCAAAATTTCATCAAAATTGCATTTATCAACATACATTCCTATTTACATACAAAATTGTTCAAATGTTTTTAAACCTGAATGAAACTTTCACTCTGCAGCGGAGTGTGCGCTGATATGAAACTTCCTGGCAGATTAAAATTGTGTGCCGGAACCGGGACTCGAACCTGGGACCTTTTCTTTTCGCGGGCAAGCCCACTACCGACTGTGCTATTCCGACACGACTTCCGATGCCGCCTCACAACTTTACTTCCACCAGTACCTCGCCTCCTACTTTCCAAACTTCACAGAAGCTCTCCTGCGAAACTTGCAAGACTAGCACTCCTGGAAGAAAGGATATGGTGGAGACATGGCTTAGCCACAGCCTATGGGATGTATCCTATTAAACCTTTTGGACCAAAGTGTGATGGTTATCAGTCCCCGGACTTACAAACTACTTAAACTAACTTACACTAAGGACAACACAGACACAATTGCCCGAGGAAGAACTCGAACTTTCGGCTGTGCAAATGGTTGTCTTTCAAGTTTGGATTGATGTAACTGGCTGTAGCCGCAGGTCAATTTCCCTTTTTCATATCGGCTAACAAACTGTAACTTCTTATCTTTCAAGAAAAGTCTGTAATTATTGGAAACGCAGTTGATTTCAGGTGGTTATATGAAGAGAAAATTGCAAGACGGCCTTCAACTTCTCAAGAGTCATCCTCACATATGCCTTGTAATGTGTAATATTTCGTGTTTTGTCAGTTTATTTCGTACTATTGAAACATGAGCAGATTTAAATATTTTAAATTTATATTTTGAAAAATACAGAGTAAAATAAGCGTTTCAGCAAATGAAGCTTCTTAATTTGCAGAATGGCAAATAATATACTGGTTTCAGTGATTTTACCGTTTTTAAAATGACGGCCGAGTTTGCGTTGGTTGCCGCAAGGAGCGCTGTTAGTCACACTGTGAATTTTAAACTCGTTGGTTTGGGAGACGACTTTGGTAGGTGACATGGATCAGTCGCTTTAGAGCAGTCTATACTGAGGCGAGTGAAGCAATAATCAGGTAGAATGCAGCTACAAGACACATCCCGATGTCTGGCAGTCGAGTGTTCTATTCTTTCGGGAAAGCATTCTCTGTTGTGCTCTTGGTTCAAGCCAACTCCACCTCGTGCGTTAATATTAAATAGTATTAAATATTTTATAAGGCTAGCAGTGTGAAAAATAAAAGCGCAAGATAAAGCTTTATTATAAAATACTCGGTTTACTTCAGCGTGAGAAATGCGACGGCAGCCGCGCAGCTGGAGAAATATTTCGCAACAAGGTAATTTCCTGCAGACGGCTTCCACCTCAGCATTTGCTGGATGAAAAGGACGAGAATTATTTATCGACACTCTGAGTCGGAAGCACAGTGAGACATTTGGCGCGCGTTTTTGCGTCTCTCTCTCACACACACACACTCTGTTTTCTTGCAGCTCTTTCTTCCGTCTTCACGACAGGGGAAACTTCGGGATAGGAGACGAATGTTACGACTGAATTTACGGTGACAGCCGATTTACGACCCAGACGTTCACCGCTGAAACGTAACCTATAAATATTTACGAACAGTTCACACCCAATATTTTGCGTATTTACGGACGAAGGGCATTTGTTGGAGGATTCTGTCGTGAAAGAAAATCTGCCAGATAATATAGGTGGGGAAAGGTATGTCCAGTGAGCCATAGATAAACATACTCTAGAATTTCGTTTTCTTCATTGTATTTACTAAGAACTGTTATTAATTTGAAGTATAAATACATAAGGTAAATCCTGAAGAGATGGCGGACAAAGTCTCATGGTGCACACATATTTAAAGGATACATTTTTTATTATTCTTTTTCTTATACAATTAGATATACCAATTCTCTATGAAAATTATTTCTTAGTTTTTAAAGTTGCATTTAAACATAATATTTGACAATGAAACAATCTTTATACTGCAGAGTCTATCTATTACAGTGTAAGACTTACACTATGGCTGGTAGACCGCACGCTAGAAACGCACAGAACATATTGTTTCTTACGTAAAAACCTCGATATACATACTTATAAATACTTTTTGGTCATAAATATGTTGTAGGGTAAGGTATAGACTACAGTGTTTTTCAAACCTAACATAGACTAAAACAAACTATGAAAATTACCTTAGAAATCGGAAATGACTTCTAAAAGACCTATACCAGAAACTTTTTAAAAAGATTCAAAACAATTATAAACCTAGAAGTCTTGACTTCAAAAATGAAAATCGCAGTTTGGCTCTTAATAATCATGGAAATTGTAATGAACTTGCTAATTATTTTGGAAAGCTATTAAACAACGCAGAGAATAAATTCCAGCCACAGAAAACTCTTTTCTTTTTCCTGTTCTTTCTGTTGTTCGATCCATTGTGGACATTTTTTTATTTTTGTTCGTGGTTCACTGTTGCTCTTAGCTCAGTTTGTTTCCTTTCTTTTAGAGAGAGCATTCAGCTCTCTCACCGAACGCGCTGAGAAACTGCGCCGAAACCTCTGTACGGTCGTTGAGCGTAATTTCAATTAGCCACGAAACCCGGCATTGCTCGGGTATATATTTTTCCAATCTTATATTAGAAATGAAACAGACATAGTCTGAATACTTTTTGTACTCATTTCCTCTTCTCCATCTCTTCATCCATCTCATCGTCCCTTAATCTATGACCTCCTCATCCTCAATCCTCCTGTCCACCTCCTCTCTCTCTCTCTCTCTCTCTCTCTCTCTCTCTCTCTCTCTCTCTCTCTCTGAAATCCTCCCTCCCACTCTTTCTGCTAGTCTTCTCCTCCACAAAGTCTCATGACAACACCATTAATGCGTCATGGGACGGATTTTCATGCACTTAATTCATTTTGACATCGTATCTCCTCTACTATGTGTCTATTATGATGTAACTTAATTTAAAATGTACATTCAGAGGTATATCTGCACACTGTCTGCAAAAAAACGAACATAGTTGGTAGTAAGGACGTAACCTAACTGTTTGTGTCATCTCAGCTACATGTATTTCTTTATTACTTACTTTAGTCTACCACTTTCTTCCCTTTCTGTCCATCGGCTTCTTCCTTACTATCTGCCCATGTAAGTTTCGTGTTCATGCAGCTCAGTATCTATATCCTTGACTATACATCTACAGCCACATATATACTCCACTCCTGGGCGGAATAGCCGTGCCCAATGAGTCGCCCTGCTACTGTGCGTGCGGCCGTTCCACATTGGAAGTTCGAGTCCTCCCTCATGGGTGTTTGTGATGTTCTTAGGATACGTTAGTTGACGTAGTTCGTAAGTTTAGGGACCGATGACCACTGCAGTTATGTCCCACAACATAACAAACATTTGAACATATATTCGCAATGGACCGTAAGGTACGTGGCGGAGGCTACACTGTATCACTACTAGGCGTTTCCTTTCCTATTCCTTTCCCAAATAGAACGAGGGAAAAAAGAATGTCTATATGCCTCTCTACGTGCCCTAAATTATCTTGTCTTTGTGATCTTTACGCGAAATTTAAGTAGCCAGCTTCAAATTCCGGCCATCAACATTTCATCAACAGAATTTATCGAAAATAACGTCGACTTTACTCCAGCGATTTCCATTTGAGTTCCCGGAGCATTTCTGTGACACTCGCGCATTGGTCGAACTTACCAGTAACGAACCTAGCTGCTCGCCTCTAAACTGCTTCCATGTCTTTCTTTAAAATGATCTGCTGCGGGTCCCAAACATTTGAGCAATACTCACTACGTGTTAGTACAAGCGTTTTATAAGCGGTATACTCTACAAATAAAGTACATCTTTCCAAAATTCTCCCGATGATCCAAAGTCGGCTGTCCGCCTTACTCACAACTGTCCGTACACGTTCATTCCATTTCACATCCCTACGCAATGTTACGCCTAGATATTTGAACGACGCGACTCATCAAGAAGCTTACTAATAATTCTTTATTCAAACATTGTGGGATTGTTTTTGCTATTCATGTACATCACCTTACAATTTTCTACATTTAGAACTAGCCGCCATTCTTGGCACCAAATAGAAATTTTGTCTATGTCATGCTGTATGCTACTACAGTCAATTAATGGGAACACCCTTCCACACACCACACCATTATCAGCAGACAGCCGCAAATTACAAGTTACTCTGTCTATCAAATCATTTATATAGATAGAAAACAATAGCGGTTCTGTCACACACCCCTGTGGCACGCCTGACGATACACACGTCGCTGATGAACACCCGCAGTCGATAACAACACACTGCGTTCTATTACTTAGGAAGTCTTCCAGCCAGTCACAAATATGTGAACTTATTCCATATCTTACAATAATTTAATTTGCCAGATTTTTATATTAGGAAACTGTGTGCGATGAATAAATAGTGAATGAATAAAGTCTCGTAAATCACACGTCGCATGATAGGAAAGTTTTCATGACTCATTGTTTACAACGTCATATCTTCTGACGAAACATCATGCGGTTTTTCATGAACCAAATTGTTTATGACTTCATATGTCATAAACAATATGTCGAACTGTGATATAATATCGAACGTGCATTCAGTGCTATGTATGTGTACTGTCTGATTATTGTCTCGCGAATACAATTTACAGTGTAGAAGTGATAACTTGTAACGTCATGCCAAAAGCCGTAGATATTTATCATCAGAATCGGAAAAGTAGAATGCGATGAACTTTTTTCCTTTCATCATTTTGTTGGGGTTGTCAGCGAGAAAAAGTTTCGTAAAGATTTGAGATTATGTTTAAAGTTTATTGCAAGTCGCTAAGTGCTCTCATTCTCAAATAGTTGACGATTATCGACACGCTATCACGCCCCACAAGATGGGGGCAGTTTTCATTGTTTATGACGTGATATCGTTTGAACTATGTGTCGTACGTAGTATTTTTCCGCTGTAACAAATGATTCCTGACCTTAAAGTATATTTATACCAAACTTGGTTGAAATTGCTTCATTAGTTTAAGAGCAGATGTAGAATATTATCGAATGATGCGGCGGTTTTACATGAATGTCGTTGTTTATAACGTCATATCTCCTGACATATATGTCGTAGGTGGTTCTTACCCAGACAGCAATTGTTACCTGATAGTAACGAACATGTGTACCAAGTGAAATCGGTCCAGTAGTTTAGGAGATGTGGAACATACAGAACATACATCGAATTGTATAAGATGTGTAGATTAAAATTGGAAACGGTCGCTGAAAAATGTAGCCATGTCAAAGCTTTCTGAGGGATATTTGTAGACATACCTCATAGCCCAGACGTTGTGTAGCGCTCCATCGGGCGAAATGAAAACACGCTGAATGGCCTGGCGTTAAGCTGTTGTGCCTAATGTGGTCAGTGTATCGCTGCCTGCAGAAACTACAAGGGTTGCGGCACCTTTCCCGAAGTGTGTGAATATAATAGCGCCTTTTGCTATATGAGAGACTTTTCGCCAACAGAAGTCAAACAATCGAGGAGGAGAGTCGGAAAATGGGACACGACAGCGTGACTAGTGGACTCGCCTTCGTGTGTGAGGAAATGGGTAAAATATGTGAGCTATTACGTGCACGATAGCAAAGCGAAGCAAAGTTACACGAGTGGGATGCCGGTGAAGCGACGTGTGTGCACGCTACAAATTGAGCGTTACGAGGATTGCTCTATGACATGAATAAGTATTGCAGTGTGTCGTGTTGCTCAATGAACTGGAACTGGAATTGCGACAATGTAGGGCAACGCAGAAATAATTGATCGGCGACGTTCTAGTTTTGCGAAATAGCATCGTCTACACCACGCTCTAGATACTGCTAATGACTGAACTATTTGCAGGCAGAAGTAGGTGATGGAGAAATATGTTAGGAGGAGCCATTAAATTAGGGCAACGTATTAGTTTGCTAGCACTCTTGTGTGAAGGGAATCTACAAATTACGTTAGTTCCAAATGGTGACAGTCAAATAAAACGCCTCAAAATCTGCTCTTTGTGTTTGTTTACATCAAGTATTGTCACAGCTGCTAAAATAAGAGTAATATAACCAAAAAATTATATATTTTCAGAAAAAAATGTGACCTCAAATTACTGATAATTTACTGTGTGTATTTAGTTTGCATAAATGTGTTATATGCAGATTGAATAAGGGACACACATACTTGTTGTATTATAATCTTAGAATTTTAACCGCAAAAATGTATATTACTTGTACTATGACCAGCAACAGGAGAAGTAAGATTACAGTGAGTTATATGCGTGAAATTACACTTAATCCATTCCTAACAGCTGTTACGTCGTAGGGCAAATTTGCGTTTAATTATACATACAGAAGAGAGTATACTGTTTTTCTAAATATTACAAAACTTCAAATCAGATTAGAAAAAAATCTGAATAAAAGTTGTTCATCCCGATGAGATACATCCATTAACATAAAGCTCGAACCCTCTGCACCAAATCCGGGGGAGGGTGTGGGGTGACATTGAAATCTTGGAGAGGAACCCCAATTTCAAACCCCCTACACCAAATCCGGGGAGTGAGTTGGGTGACATTGAAATCTTAGATAGGAACCCCTATTTTTGTTTCGGATATGGATTCTCCGTGAAGAAATAGTAACTATTGTTTGAAACAATTTTTTGTTTTATGACAGATAGCGCTGTAATCAGCAAAAACTAATATGAGTTCAAAATTGTTGAAAAACGGTAATATCAGAAACAAATACACATCAGATTAGGAAAGTTAAAGTACAGTGTTTGATAATTTTGATAATGCTGTCATGTGATACGTCCCACAATGGCATGAAGCATATACTGGGATCATACAGTCAGTTCGTAGTCTGACTGTTCATTATACTTAAATGATTCGGGCAATACACATCTTAATTGTTCCACCATTTTAACTATTGCAGACAGAGAGAATGAGACAGATAGAAAGAGAGAGAGGGGGGGGGAGGGAGTAGATATGAATTTTTCGTACTTTGACATTCTCAGAAATGTTGAAGAACCTCGTTAAATGTATGCTGTTACATGTTAGGAATGCTCTTCCTGCAACGACTTTACGACCTATTGTCTGTTTACTGAACCAGGAAATGTTATACCTACAGGAAGAGTCCGAACGCAGCCTGTGACCAACTAGTGAATGTTTTACCTGCAGTTGCTACAAATCCTGACATTAGTTCTCGTCAATTGTTCGAGGTTGAGAAATTTCTCAAAGAAGTATTCTACGCATCTTGCATAAACAAAAATAGCATACATATCATTTATCACTGAATAAAGAATTGCATGGTGACGATTTCCAAAGTCCCTTGAATTTCCGCATCTGGTTACTGGAAAAACTGGCAGGCAACGATAATTTCATGTCAGAAATACTTTTCTCGGGTGAATCACATTTTACTAATGATAGTCAAGTGAACAGACATAATATGCGTTATTGTCCAGTGGTGAATCCTCACTCCTTAGGGCAAGTTGAAAATCAACACCCACGGAGTCAACATTTGGTACGATATGTTAGGTCATTTGCCGATACTTCATAGAATATGATCTGACTAGTCAAATGTACAATGCCATTTTACATATTTTGCCAAAATTAAAGGAAGTTGTTCCACTTCAAACAAGTATTAATATGTGGATTATTCACGAATCTCTCGAGACGTTTTGAATCGAGATTATCCGGGTCGATGGATTGGCCGAGGAGGTTCTCGAAAGTAACGCGCACGTTCACCGATTTCTGCCCATTTTTTTTTTCTTGTGGGGAACGCTGAAAGATTGAGTTTACATGTGTGAACCAACAACGCTAGAAAATATGCACAGCAAATTATGATGTGCAAAAATTAACGCAGAGATACTTGTAACGTCGAATTGTCTTTCAGACACAGAGCTACAATGAGTATTATAAACAACGTACATCATTTCGAACTTGTGCTTCAATGAAACAAGAGGATTCACAATAATCAAGCAAGGGGACTCACATTAATCAAGAATCCCGAGAGAGTCAAAATTGTTGGATAAAAGACCGTCGAACTTCAATCAATATTTTTCTTCTTTCTTCATTAGTATTTACAGCGAGAAAGCCTACTATCAGTGCGGCAGAGAAGAAAACTGGATGAGCGATTTTGAACAGTATGTTGCAAAAGCGACCCGTTTTTTGTTCATCTTATATGCACCTTTCAGCACATTGTCCATTCCGTTCAACTGCTCATCCAGGTCCTTTGCTGTCTCTGACAAAATTACTATTCCGTCGGCAAAACGCAAGGTTTTTATTTCTTCACCCTGAACTTTAATTCCTTCTCCAAATTTGTCCTTGCTTTCCTTTATAGCTTGTTCAATGTACAAATTGGAGAAAGGCTACAACCCTATCTTACTCCCTTCTCTACCACTGCATCCCTTCCTTGTCCTTCAACAGTGACAACCACTGTCTGGTTTTTGTAGAAGTTGTAAATAACCTTACGCACCCTATATTTTACTTTTGCTTGCTTTAGAAATTGAAAGAGTTTATTGCAATCAACATTGTCAAATACCTTCTCCAAATCTACAAAAGCTAGATATGTAGGTTTGCCTTTACTTTATCTTCTAGGATAATCCGTAAAGTGAGTATTGCCTCCCGCGTTCCTACATTTCTCCTGAACCCAAACTGATCTTTCCCAAGGTCGGCTTCTACCAGTTTTTCCATTCTTCTGTACTGAAGGTTCTATAATTTTCATACCTGTCTCCGCCTCAGTATAGTATCTCCTATTACATTTTCATTTACTTCTTCTCCCCTTACTACAATATTGCCTCTAAGTTCACTTCCTTCGTAGAGCCTCCCTATATACTCTTTCCACCTTTCAGCTTTCCTTTCTTTGGTGAGAACTGGTTTTCCATCTGTATTCTTGATATTCATAGAGCTATTTTTCTTATCTCCAAATATCTATTTTCCTGTAGGCTGTATCCATTTTCCCCCTATTTATATATGCTTCTACATCCTTGCATTTGCCTTCTAGCCACTCCTGCTTAGCCATTTTGCACTTCCTGTCAATCTCATTCTGTCTGTAATCCATTTTGCCTGTTTCATTTACTGCATTTTCATATTTTCTCCTTTCATCGATTTAATTTAGTATGTCCTGTGATATCCAAGGTTTATTTGTAGGTCTTGCCTTCCTACCTATTTTGTCCTCTGCTGCCTTCACTATTTCATCTCTCAATGCTACCCATTCCTCCTCTACTGTTTTATTTTCTCCCGTTGCTGTCAGTTGTTTCCTAAAGCTCCCTCTGAAATTCCTTCAGATTATCCAGGTCCCATCTCCTTATTTTCCTACCTTTCTGCAGTTTTTCAATTGCAGCCTACAATTCATGACCAATAAGTCATGGTCAGAGTTTATATCTGCTCCTGGGTGTGTCTTACAGTTTAAAACCTGGTTCTGAAATCTATGTCTTACCATTATAAATTCTATCTGGTATATCTCGCTGTCTCCTGGTCTCTTCCATGTATACAACCTTATTTCGTGATTCTTGAACCAGGTGTTTGTTATAACTAAATTATGTCCCGTGCTGAATTCTAACAGGCGGCTTCCTTTAGCAACGATCAGAATTATATTTCTTCACATTGTATAATGTTAATAACGCCGACTATATGGTGTTCTATGCACTCCACAAAACAACCGGATCAACCTGCTCCTCGTTCTCACAGTGGCAGTCACAAGTGCTTTTTGAGTGGGTAAACGTGGATTCAATAAAGAAAAATTGAAGACCTCGGGGAAAAATAATGATAACCATTTATAAAGTGCTGAGATATGACGACTTCTATGTTAGAAAAATAGTTTCTGTTACACGTTTTAATATTTGTTTCAATATTTATATTTGCCATGTCTCTGCAGATTCATGTACTAGTTTAAGAAAATGAAAGATTCTGTCGGATATGATTGTTTGCACCAAATACATTAAAAATACAGAATTTGTGGGTTACCATTATTTACCCTCGAGATTTTCAATTGGTATTGTTGATTTGTCATTTATTTCCTTCTAAAGCGGCACTAAAATGTTTCTAAAAGTTCTCCGTTTATAAATCAGAAAAATACATGTAAACCGGTTTCACTTACTAACATAATATTCTACGTCTTGTGACAGCATTTCATACGCCCATAAGGAAGAAAGTGAAGAAAGAGGTAGAGACAAGATCGCTTCAGCCAATCTAGCAATGGTAGAAAGATATAAGAGTGCTTTGCTCAAATGTTGTTGGACCAAACTGCTATGGTCATCAGTCCCTAGACTTACAAACTACTTAAACTAACTTAAACTAACCGAAGGGCAATACACGCATCCATGCCCCACGGAGGACTGGAACCTCCGACGGCGAGTAGCCGCGCACTCCGCAGCAAGACGCCTTGGAGCTCCCAGCCAGTCCACCGCGGCTGTGTGCTTTGCACATGCCATAAATAGTAACGGAAAAATAGTACGGGTCAAGGTGCTGAGGAAGGGCTTATTCACAGCCAACAACTATGAGATGTTCTGAATGTCACGTGTTTCAGCCTTACGTAAGTTTTTTCAAAAATTTTCATAGTTTCTAAGAATATAGTGATAAATTTTCACAAATTTATAAAATAATTGTCACTGTTTTTAAACTAAACTAAGCAATGAGACAATTTTCAACCACTTCGTGTATTTTTGACATTAACAAAAATTTGTATCGTCTTAATTTATATTGTCTTAATAAACACTAAGAAAAAGTAAGTGTGAGTTTTCACTGTGTAGCATTTTGTCTGGCTACCAACCGGAAGTACATTATATGATACATGGTCTGTAACTGTGTAGAAGTTTAGAAACATATTTTCTTGAATATTTGACTATCAGTTGTGTTAACCAAAACATTAGTTATTTGTTTTCATTCAGTTTAAAATTCTGACTCGAGTTTCTAGAGGTTAATCAGGAGCAAATCTGATCATCTAACTTAGGGACAAGGGTTAAGAACTGCTTTCTCTTAAGCCTGGTTATCATGCGTAATAACGTCGCTTCGGATTTCGTGGCACCACATTTTTACATTTTGATATTGTTGGAGTTGGCAGCATACCATCGACAGCGGTAAATTGTATTTTATTGAACACCCCTTTTATGACGGGGCAACATACTGTCTTGTTACTTAGTATTTGGGAAGTAGCCATTCTGGTCCGTTGGGGCAATTCATTTTAGTATCACTGGATTAATATGTTCTCGAGCCTCGAAGCAGCGGATAATGATTCTCTGCTACCTGTAGAAATTCAAAATGTCGCACAATTTGTGTGCTATGTTTATGTCAAACAGTAATGGAAAATAGAAAATAAAGAGTATTACATATATTATTAACCTTAAATAAAACAATAAAGGTAATCTAGAGATTAATGTATAAAAAATTTAATAAATACCAGCCTGTAAACGCATCGGGTTGATAACCACAACCCAAATTAAAAACGAAGTTGGAACCAACTGGTAACATTATTTTATAGGACAGTTTCCATTCAGAGGAACTCATTTCATAATATTGAGGTAATTGGCGTGATTCCAAGCAACGTTTACTAGGAATAAACTTTTTACTGTTCTAACGGCGTTACCTCCTGTGTTTGGGACTCCTTTTTATGGCATGCTAATCGCCCATTCTGGAAAACTTTTTATTGCCACTTTACTGTGAACGTGGTCCTTAAATAATTTTCTGAGCAGCATAGCTCTCTCCTTAGTTAATTAACTTTTTGCTAATCTGTTCCTGGAAATCTTTAGCCAACTCATCTCCGCTATACCTAGAGAGTTAGTAGCCTTGCATGTTAAGAATGTTAATTACATGTGTTTTAAGAGTTTATTTGATGTCTGTTTTAGAACCATGTACCGCCCATGTTGTTTAATCCCTTCGGCTGTAATGCGCCTGGACTAAAAGGGGACGCTCTTTGTCTTATTAATTAAAATAATTGCTGTAATTTTTCTGGTTGTTACCTTCAAGCTTTATTTATTTAATTTTTACTGGATTTTTAAAATTAATAACTTTTCCCAGCAAACGTCACTACGGTTGTTTTATCTGAAATTGTCAAATAATATAAAACGATTTTTGTAAAATCTAATTTTCTGCCAACGTTGTTGCCATTTCCGAACGATCGATTAATTTTTCAGCGGCGTACGTCTCAAGACCTAATCGCAGTTTAGTATGACTGTAAAATCTTTTATTGGTTAAAAGATTGCTGCCGCATTTCATTAACACTGTTCTTGATTTCAGGCTACAGTGTTGTACTGTCTTTTTCTCTTAAATCAAAGTTTTAAGGACACAAAAACTAAGATAATAAATTTGCTTCACAAATTTCCAAAGAAACATACGCAAGAAAAGAAAGTCACTGTAGATTAAAACCAGACATTGACACTACCTGACAGCGCTGGTTTTGGAGTCAGTCTGATAGTTTAATATTCTTCAGAAGTGAAACGCCAAGATCGCGAATTACCTCTTTATTTAATAACGACGGTTTCGGATGACTGTGGCACCGACATCTGGTCGTATCACATTTTATGAATTGATCACCATATTTAGAAAAAGGAGATTAAATAATAAGTGCAACACAACATCTAGTCTACATATGAAAATACATAAATTAAAACTTCACAGCTGTCAAGATACTGACAGCCTGGAGGTTTTTGGTATAGATATTGGCGCGTTGTGGCAGCACCCTAACAGGATACTGTTTCAAACGGTTCGGAGGTGTACGTTTGTTGCAAAAAATAAGTTATGAACTTCCTGGCAGACTAAAACTGTATTCCATACAGTGGCGGCGCGTCCTGCATGTTCACTGGTTCAGTGAACCTTCGGAAAAAATTCGTCGTGAAAAAAAGTAAATAAATAAATAAATTAAATAAAAAGTGCTTTTAAACTGTCATTCTTCGTTTTGTTCTTCTATCAGATTATTTTATACGCACATTCAAAGTGTTATATCTCATGAGAAACGTTTTACGTCACGGAGAGAGCATGTATACGAGTCGAAGTGCGGCCGCTTAATGTAGGTGGTAGTGGCCGCAGCGTTGCAATGCGCATGCGCGGCTGAGGTTCAAATTCTCTTCTGAACTCCCTGGAGGCAGCATATGTTGACTCCTGCGGCAGGGTGGGCCGAGGGGAAACGCCGCTTTTAACATTGGCGTTGGAGCTTGTAGAGACGGCAGCTCCTGGCTACTCGAGCTCTGGCGGTTACTCACGAATGTTCCGGAAGCAAGACAATGCAGCTACTGCGCACCTCGCCTTGTGCAGCGCAAATTCTTCATGAAGGCAACATCCGCTCTTCAAATGTACAAATGTTTGTAGAGCTTATGGGACTTAACTACGGGGTCACCAGTTCCTAAACTTACAAACTGCTTATCATCTAACTTACACTAAAGACGGCACAAACATCCATGCCCGAGGGCGGATTCGAACCCCCGACCGCAGGGGCCGTTCAGACCGTGACTGGAACGCCGCAGACCGCTCGGCCACTGCGGCCGGCCTTCCGCACTTCATATTTGTTTTTGGTGCATTGAAAATTCCTCGGAAACACGGCGTATTTGGTAAAATATCTTGTAAAACAGTAAAAGCCTTCAGAAGATCCGATCATGAATAAATGAAGAATGTGATTAGCGTTATCGCTCTGCACTGTTGAGGGGAGTGGGTTCGAGACCGACTGCAAGCAATTTTTTAAACCGAATCTTCTTTCTAACAGGTACAGGAACGACGACGAATTTTGTATTGTTACTTTGGCACATATACTTTGGACATTTTTGCAAATGTGTCGTTGTTGTTGTTATTGGAGCTTTAGGGCGCTCAACATCGTGGTCATCAGCGCCCGCAAATGTGTCACGATTTTGAGGGTAAATGACATTTGTACTGTTTGGAAAGACGTGGGCGAGAGCAGTCTTCGTGACGCGCAGGGTTAGGAGGGGGTGCTGCTTACAGTGTCACGTGACCTGAAGGTAGATTGTCTCTTCATCGTAACAGATTAATATTGTTACACTCACTTAACAGTATAATCAGTTACTTACCGTGTTTTAGTATTCATGTGCATATCTATATGTTATTGGTGTTTAGTTTCACAGAAAAATGAACAACGTTAGGTATCTTTTAGGAACACATTACTCAGCTTTAAACGTGGGCCGGCCACAGTGGCCGAGCTACACCGGGCGCCGTGGCTCAGCGCGCCCGGTCAGGGGGCTAAACGCATTCTGTAATAAAAAGGCTGAGACCAATATTCTATGAACAGGCAAGAACGAACCATACGAACGAACGCAGAGAACAAATCTACCTGAAAAAATAAAATAAAAAAGCTGTCTGCGACGCGCCAGTCACAGTCTGCACGGCCACTACGTTTGGGGGTTCGAATCCCCCTCGAGCATGGATGTTTATGTCTTCTTTATTATAAAGTGGTTCATAAGTAGTTTGTAAGTTTAGAGACTGATGACCCCGCAGTTAAGTCCCTTAAGCTTAACAAAAATTGAACTTTTTTATTTTTTTATTTTTTTTTATTTTTTTTATTATTATTTTTTTTTTAACGCCTCAGCTCGAATTGAAGCAAGCGCAAACAAGCCGAGGTAAGACATTCTGCAAATCTTGTAACGAAAATATATCTAAAGGGAGGGGGTGGGACTGGGGGGCTAACCCCTGGCGCCACTCGCTGGGGCGCGCCAGATGTTTCTTTGGACGCCGAGAGGGGGGAGGGGCGCCGAAAATTTACGCGGGGACGGGGGGGGGGGGGGAGACTCCACTATCAACATCCTGCCCTGTAAGGAGTGAGCCCCTAGCCATCTGAAGCACCAGACGCCACTGGTTCCAGATCGGGATTGGAAACCAGCGCTTTTGTCTACTGCGGACTGAGCTATCGGTACATGGTACACTTAAGTACAGAGTAAAAAACTGTTGTCTTATGTAACTTCTGATCTACTTCATGACACATAAACAAATTTCTGCATGATTTGATTCAGCAGCTACCGTGTTTTATGCTGTTGGTTGTTTGGGAACATTCCGAATGCCGGTAAAAAGGTAATATCTTCAAGAAGGTCATATATTAAAGAATCTCAGAATTTAGCGTAGAGTTCATTGCGAGATGCTTGCAATAGTTTCTACAACGAAACGCTGTCTCTAAATGAGCAAAAATTCTAAAGAGATCTTCCTTGTATGTAAAGTATTCTAGGGACAAGGCTTCTCTATGCGACAGAAAGGCGATTCTACCGATGAATTCTGATAAGGCAGCGTTACTAACCCAAAGTTTCAGAAGTTACTTCAGCAAATACGAGGCGCGTCCAGAAAGTAAGTTCCGTTTCAATTTATCTCCGCTGCAGCGCTGCGATTGCACATGCGCTGTAGACGATGGGTATCGAGGAGAAGAACGTGCGCCATTTGGAGATCGCTGTCAGTTACGTACGCTTTGTTGTGCTTGTTTGAAATGTCGGCACTGACTGAAAATCCCGCCGCCTGCGAAATCAGGTTGGTGATTAGGTTCCTGAATGCGAGGAAAGTGAAACCAAGTGAAATTTATCGGCAAATTTGCGACGTTTACGGATCAAATGCGATGAGTGGTTCGATGGTGAGAAGATGGGTTTGACAGTTCAGTGGCGAGCGAAGTGATGTGCACGATGAAGAACGAAGTGGGCGTCCACCTTTGGTTACAGAAGAACTGGTTCACGCGATTGATGACAAGATCCAGGAAAACCGTACGTTTACAATTAGTGCTCTCGCTATGGACGACGAGCTGAAAGAAACTGTTTCCAACTGGTTGAAGACACAGGCGGCAGATTTCTATGAAGAAGGTATACAAAACCTGGTGCCACGCTATGACAAATGCCTGCAAAATTTAGGCAGTTATGTGGAAAAGTAGTTTAAGAGTAGTAGAATTTTGTGCAATAAAAATTTCTTCTGTATCTGCGTAAAATTTCATTTTATTACCAAACGGAACTTACTTTCTGGACGCGCCTCGTATAACGAAATCAGTATTTCAGATTTCGATTTATCATGTGGCAACGTGCGTAACATGCAAGTAGTATTGAAGCAACTTATATCGTTGTAATGAAAGTTCCGGATCACTGCTTATATTTTATTCAATAGCGCTACAGTTATTTCAAAATTTTGTCATTTTCAAGCACTTACGTATATAAGAATTACATTATTTAATTACAAATCAAATAATACGAAAATATACATAGAAATGTTGTTACAAATTTTCCTTATAACTTACGTCTACGATGTTTGGACGTTATATGCTGACATCTGGCGTAACTGTTGTATAAACTGTATGGAAATATTCACGTATTTCGCAGTTGGATACGTTTTTTAGCTGTCAGGTTTTATGCAGCTTTTTACGCTAAAACGTTAAATTAAAGAAAACTTTTATATGAGGGGTATAGTTCCAAAAGTCGATCTCTGACATTTTGCTCGAAAATGAGGTACCGCCATTTTCTGTTTCTCTGTCTTGAAATACATCTATAAAACACTAGTGCACTCTACAAATCCCGTCTTATTGTGTATAAAATAAGCAGTGAAATTAAGAGTTACTTCCAAAACTCGACATTTTCCCATAAGGGAACGTTTCAAAACTCGACGTATGCAGTTAGTTACATAGTCAGACATTTGCATTTATATTGTGCACCCCAAGAGCATGTAATGTTCCAGATCAAAATATCTCATCACAGGTTGTGTTTCGCTTTTACATGTGTGAATTTATTTTTCTGAAGTTTGTAATTCTGCCTCTTGTTTGCGCGCTTTTCATTGGAGAGAACTTTAACAATGCAGCATTAGCTCAATGCCATATTATTACGCTGCATTATTGTGATATTCATACTTGCACGTCGTATTTCAAAGTGACTTGGTGTGTTATCGTGAGCTTATAAAATGCAGTGGCGGCGCTAGGCGTCGGCGACGTCGGCCACCGCCAACGGCCTCGCGCCTGTGGGGGCCTCGCGAAACATCGTTAAAATTTTAGCCTTTTTTTTTCTTTTTGATACTTGATGTTTAAAGGCGCTTCTCAACTGCTAGGTTATGTAGAAACGACCTACATCTAACTTACACTAGCTTAACCAATGGACGAACACAACATTCGTACCCAAGGGTGATATTCGACCCCCGACGAGAGCGATCTCGCTCACCGTGTTTTGACGCCTTAGTGCGTTCGGCAATTCCCGGCCGGTAGCTACTTAGTTGTCCGTATTTCTTTCCGTATGAGTGCAGCAGTGATGCAATTTTTAGTTAAATACTTGCAAAACAACTTCTTCAGTACATTTTCGGAAACGATTTGGAAGAAGTATATCCAAATGTTTATATAACAATGAGAATCATGCTCACAGTTCCCGTCAGTACAGCTTTGGCCGAGAGAAGCTTCACAAAGTTAAAATTAATTAAGACTTACTTCAGAAGCACAATGAGCCAAGAAAGGCTGTCTGCGTTGTCAATACTATCAACTAATTAACGTTTGATCTTAAAAAAATTCAGTGAAGCGAAAAGGTAAAAAGTTTCTCTAATTTGTGTTTGTTTATTGTAATATTTGTCATTTCAATAATACTTGTATATTATACTAATATAATTTTAGTATAATGATTATTGATGTCTAATTCGGCTCATTTTATTTAACATTTTCTTCATTACTGAAAAAATGAAAGGGGTCTCGCAAAGACGAATTCGCCAACACCCAGTTTTCTCCTAGCGCCGCCACTGATAAAATGGAATCTCCTGTACAAGAGGTGTCGCCTGTAGAACCAGGACGTGGAAGGAGGCGAGTGCGTGTTACCACTAAATGTGCAAAATACAGAAAACAAATAGAATGGTAAGTACTGGGTATTTTGTATTACTCCATTATTTTGACTTGTTTACTTTACTACGCTAAATGTTCGTTAATGTTCTAATGTGTTCTTATTTAATATTGTAGGTACTCAGCGAAAAGCGGTCCCAGAGTTCCAATTTGCAATCATAAAACAGAAGCTTTCCAGTTCAGTCTCTTATCCATACGTGATATAAAGCATTTTCATAAAGTGTTTTATAGTGTTCCTAGAAAGATGGTTCAGGATGCATTCCTTCTGAAATACACAGCAGCTGATAATCCAAGAAAATGAAGAAAGACACTACAGGTAACAAAAAGCGAAGAAATGTCTCCATTAAGTATTTTGTAAAAAAGAGCAGTAAAACATCCAACGATGAAATCACTTGTTGTCCCTGTGTGGCGCCAAACTTTCTTAGGAATCTTGCAGCTCTCAAAGGATCGTGTAGGGCTTGTGTGCAAGTGGCATTTAGAAACTGTGCTACCACCAGTAGAGAAGAGAGGAAGTGATACACGTAGCAAGAGATATGAGATCAAGAAGTTGGCTACTTTCATCGAACAGTTAAGTGTTGTAAGTCAGCTCCATTACTGCAGAGGTCAAATTAATGGCTGCCAGTACTTGCAAAGTGCTCTGAATATTAACAAACTATGGATAATGTTCAATGAATCTGTTGCACCTGACCAAAGAGTGAACAAGGCTTATTTCCGACATTATTTATGTACGAAATACAATATATGCTTTGGAAGTCCATCAACTGATGTTTGTTCCACCTGTCTTATGCTGAAAAAAAAAAATTAAAACACTCTAAAACACCCCAAGACAAATTAGAAGCGATAACTAGCCTAAGAGTACATAAGTTAAGAGCACAAGCTTTCTACGACATTTTACGAACGAAAGAGACCAATGAAATCATTCTTAGTTATGATTGCCAAAAAAATTTGGCAATGCCGAAAATTCCTGACCAGGCAACTTATTTCTCTCGGCAATTGTACTTGTACAATTTCACTATTTGTGTTGGTTCATCTCATGATCCCCAAAATAAGGACAATACTTTCATGTATGTTTGGCTAGAATCATGTCGCCCTAAAGGATCCAACGAAATCGCGTCGGCACTTTATGACAGATTAAACAAGCTTGATCTCTCCGCCATAAAAATTATTAAGCTGATTGCCGACGGCTGTGCAGGACAAGAACAAAAAACAGCACAATTATTGGCATGATATCCTACTGGATGAGAAATGAAGCACCACAAAATATCGATAAGCTGGTCTTTCCAGTTGTTGGCCAATCTTTTATCCCACCTGACCAAGTATTCGGAAGAATTGAAAAGGAAATAAAGAAAATAGATACGAATATTAAACCGGAAGAATATTACAATATATTCAACAAATATGGTTCCCAAAACAAATTGGGTGTGGACTGTACAGTTTATCACTGGAAAACCAGCATACAAAGTGTATTGAAAGCACCAAGGGCCTGGCATTTCAAATTGAGATTTTGCAAGAGAATTATGATAAAACGGTCTAAAAATGGGGTTGTAGTTAGAGGTGAACAGAACTACTGAAATGACCTGAATGTATTCAGAGGTATACTACAACGGGGAAAAACACTTTATGCCATGGAGAAATCGGAGCTTCCAACAGATGCCTGCATCATCAAAAAAAAAAAAAAAAAAAAAAAAAAAAAGCGTGACATTGAGCGATTACTTGGCAAACATTTTGGAGATAAATGTAATCCTTGGCGTATTACAAGAAAATAATAGATCCTGTTTATGAGGAGGAAAATGTGCATCCAGATCAAGAATGTGTTACTTGTGAACCGCAGGAAGATGAACACCATCTGAGAATATAAAATAATATTGTGTAACCTGTTATTAACTAATGTAAAAGAAAAAAGAGCTTAAATTCAGGTAACTAAAATATGTTATAAAATGTTTTTATGTACAGCATTTTGAACAAAATAAACGTTCTTAACTGAAATGGGTCAAATGGCGTTATTATAAGTTCCAAAGCGCGACATTTTCCCATTTGTTAGTTCCAAAAGGCGATATATTCAAAAATTAGTTCCAAAACTCGACATCTCCATATTTAAAATCCTTATTATTCATGAAATAGGTAATTTATTTTATTCACACTTCGAGTTATTTATAATGACAATAATATATAAATTCAATCTATATGAGCACTGTAAACATTCAAAACAGTTTTCTTCGTTTTTCTCAGAATGACTTAGGAAGCAGATACACCTCATATGTTGCGTAATTAACAACAGATCTGCCAAAGATGTTTACATACATATAGTAATCGACTAAGTTATCAGAGACTTTTTAACGTTGACATTGGTCAGAGAGACTTATTTCGTTTTTTAGCTACCTATGGTCATTTAGCATATCTTTGCTTCTAAGCCTTTTTCATCGATAAAGTCAATACAATTAACCAGATAATTTATGAAAAAAAATTTTATGCATATTTTCGTATTATTTGATTTGTGATTAATTAATATAATAACAAAATGTTGAAACAGCTGTAGCGTTATTGAATAAAATATAAGCAGTTATCCGGAACTTTCATTACAATGTCATTTCACGACATTTATGACACTGCAGGCCCAACAATCAGGAAGTCAATTTAAATCACTTATTAGGTTTTCCGTGCCAGATTATATACCGATTATGTTCCTGCAAGAGTACGCTGATCCATTAGTTCCATACTTAACGTCCATATACAACCACTTGCTCAACGAAAAATCCGTACCCATTGACTGGAAATTTTCACAGGTCACACAAGTGTATATATATATATATATATATATATATATATATATATATATATATATATATATATATATATAAAAAATAAATAAAAAAAAGGTAGTAATACGGTAAATTATAACAGCTGATACCACTGACGTCGATTTGACACTTGATTTTGGACATAAACTGTATTTAAATATTGTGAACTATCTAGAAAAGAACGATCTATTAATCCACGGCCAACAAGGATTTCGAAAATATCGCTCTTCATAACTAGCTCTTTACTCATACGAAGTGATGTGTAACACACACAAGGGATCTCAGAAGTTTCATATTTTTATTTCCTAGAAAGGGTTTGACACCGCACATCACAAAAGGATTGTATCAAAATCCGTGCTTAGGCTAATATCCTCTGACTTGTGTGACTACATTTCTGATTTTTCTTTCAAAGAGGACACAGTTTGTAGTAAGTGATGGAAACGCAACGACTACTAAAACGGAAGTGATATCTGTCGTTCCACAGGGTACTTCTATAATTACTCTGTTAATCGTCACCTGCCGCGGTGGAGTGGCCGAGCGCATTGAGGCGCTATGCTAAGATGCGCGAGGCCGTTCCCCATTGGGTGTTCGAATCCCCCCTCGGGCATGGATGTTTGTGCCATCTTTAGTATATTCTGGTTCATAAGTAGTTTGTCAGTTTAGAGACTGATGACCCCGTAGATAACTCTAATAAGCTCTACAAACATTTGAACATTTATTCTTCACCTGTGTAATCGGTTTAATAGGATATAAGAACAGCCATTTTAGATGTTTTTGGATGTTATGCTACAATTTATCGTGAACAGTGTCGCCAGACGTAGGGAATTTTTCCTACACGTAGGTACTTTTAAGTTTTAAAATCATGTAGGGAATTTTCATCCAAGAGTCCCCAACGCGTGGGTACTTTGGTAAAATTTTACAATCGCCGACACAGGCCTGGCGGGTAATGTTGGCAACAGAACAGTTGTTAGCGGGCGGGAATGAAGCCGACCAATTGTGTCAAAGTTTAAAGTAGCCAATGATATTTTAGACGAAATAGTTGTTTTCTGTTCATAGTAAACAATACTAATTTGAAAACTTTGTTTCAGACATTAAAATTGATGCGAAATATGATGATTTCAATGTATATCAGTGGAATGGAGATTCGGTTTGGAAATAGTGTTAGAAAATGTCAGCACAAGAAAAATTCATTGTTTCCATGAACTAAAGACGTTTTATTACCTTGACTAGCCTTATTTATTTATGTCAGGATGATATACTAGTTAGTACTTGTAAATGAGTAGATGCTGACAAGAAAACGCTAAAACATTTGCGACAGCCAACGTTATAATGAACAATTCGTTGTCAACATAGCATTACTCTTTGAAAATCTAATCATGTAGAGTGACGGACTTCCTTCTTAGTGCTGATTGTGAACTAAATAATTACTGCTGTTCCTTCTCTATGGTTGATGGTGTCTCGATGTATCCTTGTGCGGTCAATAAATCAGTTATCCTCGCGTAACAGAGCACTCGGAATTAGCGGCATATTTGGGGAAACTAATTAATGCTGTTTCTCTCTATGGTTGACAGGTTCTTGATGTACCCTTGTTCGATCGATAACTCAGTTATCCTCTTGTAACAGACCACTTGGAATTCGCGGCATAATCTACACTTGACTCCATCAATCAGTAACGATCAGTCACTGAAAAACATATCTAGCAAGTGAAGCACGATGCCAAATATTTATTTTAAAGTTTTTTGAATTGTAACATGTCACATTAATCAACTGGTTAACGTCTGCTGGCCGGACTCCTGGATTCAGCCCCTCCCAGACCCAAATTCTGGCTACGACCCTGATGTAGGGGCATTAATGAGGTGGTAAGGAGAAAGTAGGGGAAACAAAGGTTCATTTTTGTGAGACTGTAGGTACTTTCTCTCTCTCTCTCTGCCATCTGGTAACACTGATCGTGAGTACTGTCCTCAGAATATCAAAACCAAACGTAGAACGCTTTAGATGGGAAGATATCTGTATGGTGTGAAAATAGTTGTTTTACCCTAAATAGTTAAGATTGTGATATCCCTATAAGTACTAAAAGAAATTATTAAATCTCGTATACTATGTGAAAGCCGTAAATTCAAGTTAATACCTAGGAATTACAATTACGACAGACTTAAAAAAGCACACAGAGAATGTTGCGGGGAAGGCGAAACGTGGAACACATACAAGGTACCACAGGAGTACTAAAGAGGCTGCCTAAGATACGCTTCTCCTTCCTCTTTAGGAGTAATGCTGGACTTATCAGTTATTAGTGGCCAGCCGCTGTGACCGAGGGGACTGAGGCGCTCCAGTCACGGTCTGCACGGCCACTACGGTCGGGGGTTCGAATCCCCCCTCGGGCATGGATATTTGTGCCGTCCTTAGTATTAGTTAGTTCATAAGTAGTTAAGTCCCATAAGCTTTACAAACATTTGAACATTTGAGTTATTAGTGACGGTAGAATCTAGTACATACAAAGAAGGGCAGTAAATTAAACTGTATTATTACGTAATAGAGAGTTACATAAAAATAATACACGAGTTTCTGTGGGAATAGAACAACGGCATGTTTCTTTGAGGCGACATCTACTTATAAATTTTCGATCACTACACAGGGAGAAACGATCACCACAGTGAGAGCTCAAGCGAAGAGATGAAAGTATTCTTTTCTTTATTCCAAAACTGAATGGTGAAGGGCGACCGTCTGTCGTCTTCCATACATTTTTTGTATATTTCTATAAAGTTATAATTTATTTAATGTCGCTAGATTATCATTTTGTTAAAACTTGAACCCCACTTTTTTCAAGGCTTGAGGAATAGTATTTTTATTTCATGTGTTAAAATATTAGTTAACATTGCTAGGTTTTTCTTATTTTGTTATGTTAATAATTTACTATATGTTAATTAATGTGGCATAAGTACGGCTTCTCCGCTACGCCACTGTCCCTGTGAGAATGTACAGTTGTTTTACCTTTAAGTGTGTGCGAGAATCTATGGCTGAATATGAGGAGTGATAGCTCGCTTTGCATCGTTCTCTCTGGCTCAGAGTCGATAGCTGCTGATACTACCAGAGAGGTTTCCACATCCTTTGGTGGTATCACTGAACGTTGCTCTTCTTTGGTGCAGATAGACAGGGGAGCAGGCATGATTAACAGCACGGCAGCGACAACGAAACTAACGTAGCAGCTTGAAAATTGCAAAGATATAACAACAAATAAACAAAGCATGCGTCAACAACGTAAAACGACACTACTACCAACATAAACAGAAATATAACTAAATTGCGGATATTAATTGACTTACCTTCGTAGCAGTTTGTAAGAGGGCACGCATTTAGGTCACTCACCCCTAGAGGCGCAGCGCCGGCGTGCGATTGGCTGCCGGTCGTCCGCTGCCTTCTGCACGATCGTTCTCGAACGTCTGGCGTGTGGTCCTGACTTTACGCCACAGCAGATATTATCCAGTTGAAGCTCTCCAATGTGGCAATTACCTTTCCATGCTGCTTTGAGGAACTGACTGAGGAAGAGGGCTACATAAAAAAATTCTTCAAATTCCAACAGCGGAGAGTTGAAAGACGTGTACAGCTGCAATCTCTACCTGTGAAGTAACCTGCAGCAGAGTGCGGGGATATAACCACGTTACGCAGTGTGACCGGGGGAGAGACAGGAGGAGCAGGCCTTTGTGGTTTGTCTAACGGTGAAACAGCGTCGTGAGCAGAGTAACGCTGTTACGGAGATCCGCGTGTGTGAGGCGTGGGCTGACAAGTCAACCACTCAGCGTGACGTCAGCACACAGGCCCAGGGGAATTCGGGCAATGAAGCGTGATTGTGACGTCAACCGAAAGGGACTCAGCGAGGCGAGTGTCGCACAGTGCTACGGCATTTGCGCAACTGCCGCGCGTCTTTCCATTTTATTTTCTAACCGCGAACTTTTTGAGAATTTAATGATGTAGAAATTCTTTTTACTTATACAAAAAGTGCGAAAACGGAATATATTACTTATTTATTTTATAAACTTTGTTTTGCAACAACAATGGTTCATTTATAGTATATGTGTACGAAGCGTACGTCAAAAGTTATGCAAAATGTTTTTAGCAATACATAGTTCAAAGTTGAAAGTTTAATTACGGGACTAAACCGCACAGTCATTGGTTCAAAAACTTACACACTACTTAAACTAACTTAAGCTAAGGACAAAACACACTCCCATGCCTGTGGGAGGACTCGAACACCGGGCACCACGGATTCCGTGACATGGGGTTTCAGACTGCGCGGCGAGCTCTGCGCTACTACAATACACACATCTTGTTATAACCTCTTTTGCTTGGGTCAATACAAATTTTCGGTGCATTTATTAATGAATGTTTTAATACTTTTGTTGTTGCACTTATGGCTTTGTGTCTTCCTTTTCACGTTCGTCCCACGATGAACTGTATGTTTCCCGTACAGTTCCAGATGTCCTATAAGGACTAAACACATGCATATTTATCTATACGTTGTACTGGTACATTTAGAGGCCGACGACTTGCTATACAACAACTGCTTCATTGTATATTTTCTTTAACTCTGTATTATTTTCCTATATAGAATTCTTAATCATTTTCTTGATTTGCAGCTCTTATTCTTGCCGTGTTTGCAGTGAAAATTTCTTCCCATTTTAAAAATTCGTCTGTGTTTAAAATGCGAATTTTAAAAGTGGGAAGTGATTGTGATAGAAAAAGTCCGCAAAATATGTGTATTACATGTGTGCTATATACAAAAGCGCGGAAGAAGAAGTGTATGCCAAAGGAAACTATGACAACGCTACCACTACATAAGTATGTAAAAAAGGTCCCACATGAACACAGAAAGTAAAATAAGCATTAAATAAACTGAAAGCCCACTGATGATGGCACAGAGGTGCCTAAACTAGTTTGAGTGCATAATAAAACAGTGTTTTGCATATCAGGCGGACCTCATACCCAGAAATAAATAGAATTCGTTCATACCAGATCCGAAGATTAGTCATTGCAGATTCGTCTTTTTAAAAAGCCTGTATAACGAGGGAAGTCACTTAATATAAAACCAGTAAATTTTAGTTGCAGCGACTTCATATGTTAGTTATAATGTTGTTTATCCTGTTGCTACACAACCAACGATCACAAACATATCAGTTTATTTTTACTGCGCGAGCGTTAATAGTTTTTGCTGTCAATTTTATGGCAATTAAGTTTTCTGAATAATCTTTAGATTTCACTAACAAGTCTGTTGGATCTAACATTCAGTTGATAACTATTTACTTCGAAATATATTTCCGTGAAACGTCCACAGTCATAGATACTTTTACCTTGCCTTTGCGCAGTCAGTTATCGCTGGTTTCTTTACACACTGAGTTTTCGAAATATCTTCAATTAATTTTAACCAGTTAATTTGCAAAATTAAAACTTTCAGACACAGTTATATGTTAAAAACTAGCAATTCTGTAATTTTGAATCTTAGAATGCAGTCCCAGATTAATACGACAAAAATTAACATTTCGTTAAATCCACTTCAAAGATATTGTTAACCCGACTGTTTTCACCAAAACTTAATTTTAAAAACCCAAATCACTTTTCCAATAATCGAAATATGTTCAAAAAAACAATCACAATCACAGAAGAAATTATTGAAATATTCTATCTACAAATTCACAAGTCTTCACAGTTCGTATAAATAGTTTCAACCAAACATTTTTTTTCTTGAGTATAATAGTGCTTCTCGTAATACACAACCCGTTACATGAATTTTACATACAATGATGTGTCTCGATCCGTGTCACAACATGAACTAACTTTTTACAATCCAAATTTACAAAGATTTATTTCCATTACTGAAAAAATAACCGCAATCGGGAATCGGCGCGCGAGGCATCTTCTTCTTTGGTGCAGCCGTCGACTGGACGTTGATGTCGACCAGATCTCGAACAGATTTTTAACCTGCTGCTTGAGGTTGAAGACTGCCGTCGTCGTCGAGTTACTCGTTCGATATACACGTAACAAAGAAAATTATATTTTGCAGCAACAAAACTTTTAAAATAAACATACAATATTTCAAAGTACAAATGTAACACGTACCTATCTATTGCGGTCCGTGTGCCTTTTCGCGGCTTTTTATTTTGTCCCATTACAACGTTCCTCAGTACTGAGGCGTATGTTTTGAAAGTACGCGTGATTTCTGTCTGTACTGCTGTAAACTACTGCGGTGCGTCCTTCTGTTCAAATGTTTGTATGCCTATTGGACCAAACTGCTAGGGTCATCAGTCCCCAGACTTACAAACTGTATAACTAACTTACGCCAAGGACAACAGACACAGCCGTGCCGGAGGGAGGACTCAAACTTCCGACGTGGAACGGCCGCTCACTCCGCAGCAAGAGACTCGTTAGTGCGTTCGGCCACTCCAATGTGGCGTCCTTCTATTAATTGATTTTATAGGTTTCTGTTATACTTAAGATGGCTGCAGCCAACTATTGCAGCGGTTATCGATGAAGTACATTGGATTAGATTGTTGAACAAACTAATTATTTGTGTAACTTACACATTTTGTTAGTGCGATCTGGTATCACTTGTTTTATGGATTTTCAAGGGAAAATTTTTCTCATACAGTTTTCAATTACTTCAATAACGTATAACTGGTTGAGTCCGGGTTCGGAACCCACGTTAAACTGTAAGTGTCCCTCTATAACTGGCTGGGAAAGTCAGTTCGAAGGTCGGAGGAAGGCAATGGCATACCATCCCTAAACATGACTCATGCCTAGTAAAGTAGAAGGAAAGGAATGCCAAATGTAATAGGACCACGCTTAGTTAATGGTGGTGGAAACTAGGACACTTTATTTGTTAGTAGGTGAAAGTAACATCTATATCAGTATAAAAAAAGAAACTATATTTTCTCAGATAAGAAATTACTTTATACAAATTAAATCTAGAGGAGATTTGTTGCAGCGTTTGGTCTTGATACAAATGATACTTTCTCAATTTCGATTGACACCTGCAGGTTTAATCCGAAAATCGTTTTCCATGCAGAGTAAATGTTCGCTGGCATAACTAAGTAGTTGTAGATATGGATGCCATTAATTCCGCCGAAGTCCATTTTAAACACTCGATATTGAACGATGCAGAATTATTCAAAGCGCCCATGGTGAAATAAATACAAAATGGAAATATAGTATAAAATAAAATAAAAGAACACTACAAACATGGACTCACACACTAAACAAAAGTGAAATTAGGTACGATTCCGGAATCAGAGAATGAAATGTTCAAATGTGTGTAAAGTCTATGGGACTTAACTACGGGGCTATCAGTCCCTAAACTTACAAACAACTTATGAACTACTTACGAACTAGGACGGCACAAATATCCATGCCCGAGGGGGGATTCGAACCCCTGACCGTAGTGGCCGTGCGGACCGTGACTGGAGCGCCTTAGTCCCCTCGGCCACCGCGGCCGGCAATCAGAGACTGAATAAATCATATTGTTGCAAGTGGAAGAGAAGACGCCGCGATGGCGGATTCACCAGTAGGCTGAGTAGGCAGGAGCCTTGGGCGGCAGATTTTACAGGCGGCAAATTTGGGGTCAAAATTTTTAAACTGTAAGTAAGTGTAAGAAAAGATATTGAATTACATTTACCGAATTTTGATTATTGCGTAGGACGTATTAAAGTATACCTTGCCCCTATATTATTAGTAATTTATGATTGTCCTTTTATTATCTCAGAAATATTAACAGAAATAATATCTTGTGCAATCTTAACCAAATAGCTGGGTTGTAAACATAATCTAGGAAGTGAAACTTCGATCTCCTAGTTAACAGTCAGTCAATTTACACAAATAGGTGGTAAAAATAGGAGTGTAGTGCACAAAGACTTCAAGAAAAATGTTATAATCCCCATTCCAAAGAAAGCAGGTGCAGACAGGTGTGAAAACTACAGAACCATCAGTTTAATAAGTCATCGTTGCAAAATATTAACACGAATTATTTACAGAAGGATGGAAAAGCTGGTAGAAGCCGACCTCGGAGAAGATCAGTTTGGGTTCAGGAGAAATGTAGGAACACGGGAGGCAATACTCACTTTACGGCTTATCCTAGAAGATAGGCTAAGAAAAGGCAAACCTACATTTCTAGCTTTTGTAGATTTGGAGAAGGCTTTTGACAATGTAAATTGGAATACACTCTTTAAAATTCTGAAGCAAGCAGGAGTACAATATAGGGAGCGCAAGGTTATTTACAACTTGTACAAAACCAGACAGCGGTTGTCAGAGTTGAAGGGCATGAAACGGATGCAGTGGTTGGGAAGGGAGTGAGACAGGGTTGTAGCCTTTCTCCAATGTTATTCAATTTGTACATTGAACAAGCTATAAAGGAAAGCAAGGAGAAATTTGGTGAAGGAATAAAAGTTCAGGGGGAAGAATTAAAAACATTGCGTTTTGCCGACGACATAGTAATTCTGTCAGATACAGCAAAGGACCTGGAAGAGCAATTGAACGGAATGGACAGTGTGCTGAAAGATGCATATAAGATGAACATTAACAAGAGCAAAACTAGGGTAATGGAGTGCAGTGTAAGAAAATCAGGTGATGCTGAAGGAATTAGATTAGGTAACGAAACAATAAAGGAGGTAGATGAGTTTTATTACTTGGGCAGTAAAATAACAGTACAGAGGATATAAAATGCAGAATGGCAATGGGTAGAAAAGCGTTCTTGAACAAGAGAAATTTGTTAACATCGAATATTGATTTAAGCCTAAGGAAGTCCTTTCTGAAAGCATTTGTATGGAGTGTTGCCTTGTATGGGAGTGAAACATGGACGATAAACAGTGCGGACAGGAAGAGGATTGAGGCTTTTGAAATATGGTGCTACAGAAGAATGCTGAAGATTAGGTGGGTGGATCGCGTAACTAATGAGGAGGTACTGGAATTGGGGAGAAAAGAAATTTCTGGCATACCTTGACTAAAAGAAGGGATAGATTGGTAGGACACATTCTTAGACATCAAGGAATTGTGAATTTAGCGTTGGAGGGAAGTGTATGGGAGGAAGACCAAGAGATGGATACAGTAAGCAGATTCAGGCAGATGTAGGTTGCCGTTCTTATGTGGAGATGAAGAGGCTTGCTCAGGATAGGGTATTGCGCAGAGCTGCATCAAACCAGTCTCCGGACTGAAGACCACAACAACAACAGTGCACAAAACATAAGGCTACAATTGCGCTGATGAAAAACTATAATTAGTATGATTGTGATATAGGGTATCGAACTTTACAGTTCGCTAGGGGCGGAAAAATTTGAACAGTCCGCTGGGGGCAAATTGAAAACCCGCCAATGATGCGACGTACCCATATCGCGATTATGACGAAGGCTACAACTGAATTTTTCTCGTATCACCCTGAGTACGTTGTGAGCCATATTGGTTTCTTGTGTGGGACAGGTTTTGAATAAACTTCCATATATTTTCAGTCGGCTAGATGTTACATACAAGGAGGCCTTCAGGTCTCGGAAATTTTGCAGCTTAGTAGCATAGTTGAAGGGTGTCTACTCACAGGAATCCTAAGGCGCAATATCCAGTTCGGTACATCAGTAATAATTTGACAATTTCTTTCTGATTCGGTACATGTGCATACAGGGTATGACGAATAACAGAGAGGAAGCAGTAATTTATGCAGAGAAGGTACTAGACCGTACGATAACTAATGAAATTTTTTCACAGAATCGTTTTCTTAAAACGATGTGATTAGTATCAAATAATAAATGACTGTCGAGAGGCACTTTTTGTCTCGATAAATAACAAAAATATTAAATTCAAGAAGACGAATTGAATTAAAATTTGTGGCGCGGTTGTGATTCGAACCTAGAACTTTGCACTAACTAGACTAGCCCTGTAAACACTAACCAATCACAAGCAAGTGAATACGGTGATTGCACTATCTTGAAGCATGTTATTCCCCCCACAACACAACCTTCAATTCTGCCTCATGTTCCCCTATACAAATAAGGATCAACGTTGCCGCCTCGACGGAGAGACCAAGCGCATTGAGGCGCTATGCTTCAATGCACGAGGCCCTTTCCGGGTCGCGGGTTCGAATCCCCCCACGAGCATGGATGTTTGTGCCGTCTTAAGTATTAGGTAGATAATAAGTAGTTTAGGGACTGATGAGCCCGCAGTCCATTAAGCTTGACAAACATTTGAACATTTGATCAACGTTGCCGAGGTTCTCCAGTAGCGGAATAACACGCAACCAATGAACGTTAATGGGGACGATCCTGACTTGTACCTCAGACACAGGTGATATAAATATCAAATAATAAGTCAAGGTCCTGAGACATTATATCACGTATTTATGTAGGGGAAAATGAGGCACAATTAAAGTTTGTTTTGAGGAGAGAGAGAGAGAGAGAGTGAGAGAGAGATGTTTCAAGACAGTCAGTGCAATCGCCGTATCCATTAGGACTCGGTGATTTAGTGGTTACAGCGCTTTCCTAGAAACCTGGAGGTCCTGGGTTCGAATTCCGGCAACGAGAAAAAATTTAATTCAATGCCTCTGCTTCAATTTAATATATTAGTGACGACAATTATTTTGTATCAAGTGATAGTTCTTGGACAGACCTAGGTAAATAATGCTGGCTTGCCCGCCAGATGTAAAGCCAACGTTGAGAACGCGATGAAATAAAATTTCGATACATCTTCTGAATTACACTCACTGCAAGGTACACTACTGGCCATTAAAACTGCTACAGCAAGAAGAAATGCAGATGGTAAACGGGTATTCATTGGACAAATATATTATACTAAAACTGACATGTGATTACATTTTCACACAATTTGGGTGCATAGATCATGAGAAATCAGTACCCAGAACAACCACCTCTGGCCGTAATAACGGCCTTGATACGCCTGGGCATTGAGTCAAACAGAGCATGGATTACGTGTACAGGTATAGATGCACATGCAGCTTCATAATGATACAACAGTTCACCAAGAGTAGTGACTGGCGTATTGTGACGAGCCAGTTGCTCGCCCACCATTGATCAGACGTTTTCAATTGGTGAGAGATCTGGAGAATGCGCTGGCCAGGGCAGCAGTCGATCATTTTCCACATCAAGAAAGGCCGGTACAGGACCTGCAACATGCGGTCGTGCATTATCCTGCTGAACTGTGGGGTTTCGCAGGGGGTTGGCCGCGGTGGCCGAGCGTTCTGCGGCGCGTCAGTCACAGTCTGCACGGCCACTACGGTCGGGGTTCGAATCCCCCCTCGGGCATGGATATTTGTGCCGTCCTTACTATTATCTAGTTCATAAGTAGTTTGTAGGTTTGGGGACTGATGACTCCGTAGTTGAGTCCCATTTGAACATTTGAACATTGTTTCGCAGGGATCGAATGAAGCGTAGAGCCACGGGTCGTAACTCATCTGAAATGTAACGGCCAGTGTTCAAAGTGCCGTCAATGCGAACGAAAGGCATTCCATACCATCACCCTGGGTGATACGCCAGTATGGCGATGGCGAATATACGCTTCCAATGTGCGTTCACCGCGATGTCTCCAAACACGGATGCGACCATCATGATGCTGTAAACAGAACCAGGATTCACCCAAAAAAATGACGTTTTGCCATTCGTGCACCCAGGTACGTCGTTGCGTACACCATTGCAGGCGCTCCTATCTGCGATGCAGCGTCAAGGGTAGCCGCAGCCATGGTCTCCGAGCTGAAAGTCTATGCTGCTGCAAATATCGTCTAACTTTTCGTGCAGATGGATGTTGTCTTGCAAACGTCCCCATCTGTTGACCCTGGGGTCGAGACGTGGCTGCACGATCCATTACAGCCATGCTGATAAGATGCCTGTCATCTCGACTGCTAATGATAAGAGGCCGTTTGGGATCCAGCATGGCGTTTCATATTGCCCTCCTGAACCCAGCGATTCCATATTCTGCTAACATTCATTGGATCGCGGCGAACGCGAGCAGCAGTGTCGCGATTCGATAAACCGCAATCGCGATAGGCAACAATCCGACCTTTATCAAAGTCGGAAACGTGAGGATACGCATTTCTCCTCCTTACACGAGGCATCACAACAACGTTTCACCAGGAAACGCAGGTCAACTGCTGTTTGTGTATGAGAAATCGGTTGGAAACTTTCCTCATGTCAGCACGTTGTAAGTGTCGCCACCAGCGCCGACCTCGTGTGAATGCTCTGAAAAGCTAATAGTCTGCATATCAAAGCATCTTTTTCCTGTCGGTTAAATTTCGCGTCTGTAGAACGTTATCTTCATGGTGTAGCGTTATTACGCCACGAGTCGATACGTCGCGTCCTGCTCTAAGTCATCGTATCTTTGACCAGAGTCTGAGCCGGCAGGATAGAAAGAGATCTATGCGGTGTTCTCTCTCTGGTGGCGGAAGCTCCGAGGAGTGTGCAGGAACATTTTGATAATGGTCAGCTTCATTTAAACAAATATTCATAGAATATATGAGATCAACTGCGATTGGGCAAAGCTGAAAATGTGCACCCAGCCGGGATTCGAACCCGGGTCTCCTGCTTTCTAGGCAGTTGCGCTGACCCCTATACCACTGGGGACACAGTGATCACCGCACCTGCAAGGACTACCTAGGCACGCCTCCCGTCAGATACAAATTCCCAGCTTCGCCCTGCCCACAGTACTCAAACTCGTAGTTATGACTAATTCCCGTCAGAGTAAGGGCTTCAAAAATGCCCACCCCTTCCCACTAACGATAGGATCATTGCCCGTCACCGACATATTATATATATACATGTGGCGTCTGTTCCGAAAGAACAGCAGTTGTTATTATTTAATATTCATAGAATATATGACATCAACTGCGATTGGGCAAAGCTGAAAATGTGCACCCAGCCGGGATTCGAACCCGACTAACGATAGGATCATTGCCCGTCACCGGCATATTATATATATACATGTGGCGTCTGTCCCGAAAGAACAGACGTCACTTCTGAGCCTGCAGTTGTTATTATTAATATTCATAGAATATATGACATCAACTGCGATTGGGCAAAGCTGAAAATGTGCACCCAGCCGGGATTCGAACCCGGAGGGGTGGGTAAGTTTGAAGCCCTTACTCTTACGGGAATTAGTCATAACTACGAGTTTGAGTACTGTGGGCAGGGCGAAGCTGGGAATTTGTATCTGACGGGAGGCGTGCCTAGGTAGTCCTTGCAGGTGCGGTCATCACTGTGTCCCCAATGGTGCAGAGGTCAGCGCAACTGCCTAGAAAGCAGCAGACCCGGGTTCGAATCCCGGCTGGGTGCACATTTTCAGCTTTGCCCAATCGTAGTTGATGTCATATATTCTATGAATATTAAATAATAACAACTGCAGGATCAGAAGTGACGTCTGTTCTTTCGGAACAGACGCCACATGTATATATTCATTTAAACAAATGGAAAAAATTCCGCAAATGTTGCCCACATTGCCGACACCGGCAGCATGAGCACGTAGAAGAGAGAAATACCTTTCCGGTGAAAGGTATAACTGTCGAGGACCCAAGACAGATCCACCCCCTTAATCATAAAAGAAATTTCACTCTCCCGGTGGAAAAAGAAATTTTGACTGCGGGCGATGTGACTCCAGAGCTAATATAAAGAAATTCAATAACAAAATAAATACATAATAAAGTCAACATAAGAAGAGAACAAGGGTACCAAAATAAACTAGGGTAGCCTAGAAAGGATGGTTTCAATGTCAGAGTCCGGGTGTCCTTTGGTGGCCGTATATTATTGTTGCTGTAAGAACAGTGGCGAACATCTCTTGGTAGCGACCGTCTCTCTGTAGCTGGAGGTATTGTTCGCTAAGGAGTGTTTATTGCCGCACTGTGTGTGGTTCGCGGGGCGTGACCAGGCGGAAGGTAAAAGCAGGCGAATTGAGGGAGCCGGCGGCTGCATCTCTAGCCCGACTCTGCTCAAATACCCCGGGGAGAAAACCTTCCACTGGTTCGTCGCAGTGCTGCTAGTGTACGAGTACGGCAAACACCACGGACTAGCAGCTTTCGCGCTCTTCGGAGTGACCGGTTATTTAAAGATTGTGTGTTGGTGTCCGCTTTGGGGAGTGAAAGTTTCCTCCGAGACCAAGACGTTTAACTTGAAATCCCTACTGCCGTCTTACACGACGCTCAGTTTCCCTCTAGATAACAATTTTACACCTTCAATAGTTTGTGACATTCGGGTTATCTTATAAAGCATTATTGTAAATTTAAAGATCCTATTAGCAACTTGGTGTTTTGTTATGTGTTGTGATGGCCGTGACTGACCAAGAGGAACCATTTCTGTGTTATGTGGCGCGCGCACGTGCTATTGTATTCTACAACAGTGTTTTTCACCACAAGAGTGGGGGGGGGGGGGGGGCGCAAAGAATTTCTTGAGTTGTCGCCATGACACGAGGAAGTACTTACACCATTGAAAAATCAGCCCAGTTTACCACAAAGGGGACGGCCGCGGTGGCCGAGGTGTCTGAGGCGCTCCAGTCACGGTCAGCACGTCCACTACGGTCGGGGGTTCGAATCCCCCTCGGGCATGGATATTTGTGCCGTTCTAGTTCGTAAGTAGTTCATAAGTAGTTTGTAAGTTTAGGGACTGATGACGCCGTAGTTAAGTCCCATAAGCTTTACAAATATTTGATTTACCACAAAGGGTCCGTAATTCAAGAATATACGCCTAATGAGTGAAATTTACTTTTCGTTGAAATTATATTATAATTCCTTGTTCAAAATTAATTCTGAATCAAACAGAACCTAGATTGTTTGGGGTTACCGTGTATTATTGATGAATAAGCGCAAAGTCTAAAACTGTTCCAGGAATCATTCGTTAGGTAAATGATAAACATGGAATTATTAATTCTAAGATATTAAAAATACTTCTTTAAAATTGTCTATACAGTGGGAATTTTCTTGAACAGCATAATTAGGTTCTGAATCTGGCCTAAGTTCGAATAAAAAAATGTTCAACTGTTTGTCAAGCTTAAGGGACTTAAGTGGGGGGTCATCTGTTCCTAAACTGACAAAGTACTTATGAACTATTTTATACTATAGACGACACAGACATCCATGCCTGACGGGGGATTCGAAGCCCCGACCGTAGCGGCCGTGCAGACTGTGACTGCGGCCGGCAAGTTAGAATCACTCATTAATATATATATATATATATATATATATATATATATATATATATATATATATATATCGAAAAACCATGAAAAAGTATTCCATTCTGAATAGTACATATTTACGTCCAACAATTTACAAGAAAGCTATATCAACAGAAAGAATATTACATTCCTTGCCTTTAAGACAACGAACGTAGGTTTGTTAGAGTTAATGATTGAGGGGGGGGGGGAAGGTGAGTCGCCAGGATATTTTTGATTGGCAGGGGGTCACATATAATGTTTAGTTTTATAATAGGTTTCAGCCAAGATCGCTATTTATTAAATTTGATGACCGGTTTCGATGCTACTTAGGCATCATCTTCTGATGTAGAAAAGCATAAAGACTATACAAACGGAATGCATAAACGAAAACATAATAACGAAAAAGTACACACGCATATCAGAAAATAATACAAAGGTAGTATTCACCATAAATGTGCTCAATAACTACGTCATTATTCTCATACATACTTCATGTCAGCTGTACAAGATACACTATACGTAAAATACAAAATGATGTTTGTCTGCATGTTAACAATAATGTCAAAGTTTGTGCACCGTTTAAGTAGGGAGTATGACAAACTGTGATTTTTGTTTTACGGAGGAAGACATATAAGAATCGTATTTAATCGTTATAACACTATGGTCAAAAGATAATGATATTGTTTGAAAATAAAGATTTATAAAGTTTAATGGAGACTTAAGTACATATTTTTTTCTCTCTCACTGGTGCAGCCTTGTCTCTCTTGAACTTTCTGCTATTCCTGTGCAGCAAAAATTTCGCGAATAAATCCGCATCCAAAATAGTTCCCCACTCCTCTGTCAGAGTCCTCTTTCTAGAAAATATTTGCCTTTTTGTGCTTCGAATGGAACATTTTCCATCTGGTTCCCTTCTTGTCTATTCTACCACACGTTGCGCTGCTTAAACAATTCTGAATATCAGTATCGATTTGACAATTCCTGCACAAGTATGCAAAATAGCAAAAAGATGCACAATTATCGACATAACATACCTGTATAATGTCCAAATTCCAGTGGCTTCACATGTAGTGTTTTTGAAATGGAATTATAGGTACATCCTAACGGCCGCGAAGTTAGTTAGCTCTGACAGAAATGGGCACACCATGCGCATTCGTCCGACGGATCTGAAACCAATATCTCTGTAACGCAAAGGGATGTGCTCTCAATTTTCTATAAAATTTCAATATCTGCTTTGAATTTCATATCCTGCTATGTACATACATCTAAGTCTACGCAATGTGTTTTTACTTCTACAAATACTTAAAAATGTTTTGCAATATATTGCGACGAATAACGAAAATAAACATCAGCCATTCATCGTGCACAAATATCAAACTGTGTGTTATGCAAATATTAACTTTTTTCGTCTAGGAGATGTCTGCAATTCGGGAGGAATGTTTCATAGCGGCCGAAACGCCATCTCGCAGCGCAATTGAAGCGTTTGGCATCCAAACAACACTATTTGGTGTATCTTGATAACGGAAATGGGTTTTTAGATAAACGTCTACAAAGTATGTTGTTAAAATATGAGCCCTTTTATACGTTCAGTTATATCGGAATTTGAGTTCACAGAGAAGTTAGTGTGTAAGAACAATAACTTTTAACCACTAAATCTCGGAAACAGATGAAGGTATCGAAAAAAAAAAATTAAAAACTATTTTGAAAATATCATATTAAGAATAAATGTTAAGAATTGAGATGTTTTGTAATGAATAAATGTATAGACGTAGCCATCCTCCTGTTTCTAACGAACAGTCCATGAACAAATAGTTCAAATTAATATTAGGCAGAGAGTTATCCAAAACACATCATTATTTTTGTGATCCGCGATAACAGCCTATAAAGAATCACATTCCCGCACGCAGCGCTCTCCAACATCCTCTGATACGCGATATTAGTGTCAGGTGGTGTAGTAGGGAATAATAAGTTCTTGAATGCTGCAGTTGGAAAATGATACTGCTTAAAATTTATTTCTTGACTAGCTTAAATGCCCGTGCTTCACAACGGTTGTTAGATAGGGACCTGTGTATACATGGTTTTTAGGCTTGCTGATCAAGGCCAGAAAAAACGGAATCCTTGATGGATCGCTCTGTCAATAAACTGTTCTCCTAGCCAAGATGTCAAAGGTGAATGTTTATAAGGATTTTCACAGAAAAAGTAAAATTAAAGGCCGTACTCCAGAACAATGTAAATTCAATTTTAGGTTATTTTCATGTGTGTAATTGTCTGTTTGGCGTACACTTTTTAAAACATACTATCGTTGAGATGAAAAGTAGTAATAATAATAACAGCGCCATATATTGGTTCTGTGTTGTAGTACTGAACTGTTTATCTCTCACAGTAAGTGTATGCTGAAGTATTAGTATGTTGCAGTGTTGCACTGGGGACAATGTAGTTATTCTGTATGCAGTGCTCCCTATTATCGAAAACTCGACGAAAGCAGAAAGCCTGGTAATTGAATGAAAAGAGCAGTTCATGTCTATTTAAATAAGAAGTCATGGTGGTGTCAATGTGCAATAAAGTAAGTCTGGGTAATCGTTGAAGGAATGGCGTCAAATGATAGTCTGTATAGAACTTTCCGTTAAATATAGTATTTCCAGTGAATTGTCTTGACTGTGTTAGTAGCATCGGCCACTCTTTCAGCTAATACATTTCCCCACGTCCTGCAGTGATTACTTCCTAAAGCATGAAGTTGAAATCGACCTTGTGTAGTAAAATTATATATTCAGAAGTCGGATTATAAGTCTAAGTACAATTGTCACTGCAAAAGAAGATGTCTTTCTCTATCTTAATGTAGTCCGCACCAAAACAAAAAAATTACATATTTTAATCACAATATCGTAACGAACAATAGAAAGCAAAGAGGTTACTGATGAGTTTGTCGATCGCGTGTGTATGTTACCTGTAGTGACAGGCACAGAACAGAATTATCGCTGGAGTCAGCATTAAGATCTTCGGAGATTCAGATGCGCAGAACAGATTTTGTGTCCTCAACATTAAGGTGGAAATGTTACGTGATATTGATAACAATCTTCTAATAGCTGACTTTATCTTGGTCCTTTTTTGTTCGGTTAAGCTGAATGACTATGTGTAAGTGGCTCTTTTAGCGACGCTTCCTAACTTTCTTGTTGCTTCTGTGACACATTTATTTACATATTATTTCATGTTAAATGCGCTGAAGGCGATCGTCTCGGGTGCGCAATATTATATCGCGCCGTTCACACATTCCTGATCAACCGAAACAGCTGCAACTTCCTTTGAGACAGGAGCATTTATCTGCTCTAATTACGAATTTATAGTCATTAATTTGCTCTTGTGGAACAGACTTCAGTGTAGCTTTAAAACTGTGAACATATGGATTCAGTCGATGGAGCCTGTCTTGAAGAAGAGCAATGAGGTCATTATTAAGGCGAGGAAAGTTTTGATTTCAAATATTTGCCTGGTCTTCAAATCAGAAACAAAATATATCTGAAGAAACTTGGGATCATTTTCAGGTAACAAAGCTCCGATAAGGAGGTAAACCTGGCCCTGAACCTTAAAAGTAGGTATGAGTGACCCGTTATTTGTTTCGCTCCAAAAGATGTCGTTTGGAATGCACTATTGTATGCACGGACGTTATCCAGTAATTGTTGTGATTGTGGGTGGTCACCATTCAGGAGAAATTTTAAGATCTTAGGTGGGTTCTGAAAGATGTCAATGTGCACTTTCCCACTCGAGGAACACATTCCAGCCGGTTCTTTTCGCCATTCCAGAGCCTCACAAAATTTACACTCTACCGTTATTTCACCAACTGAAGCAAATGTGGCGTAATCAATCATAGGATTATATGTAAATGCACTTTTTTCTTTATTAGTCCAAGGACGTTCGGCGTACTGCGGAACTACTGCACCATGTTCTCCTAAATCTTTGGGCAAATGCTGCGAGTGTCTGAGTCCAACAGCGTGTAGCCGACCTTGGCGACGTTCTTCTCTCTTTAGCTGCTGAATTCCATCTGTTCTGTCCGTTTCAATTTCTGCGAAGTGCAGCTGATGTAGGTCACGCTGCGTCAACGTTTCTGAGGCGCTAGATGTATGGAGTTCACGATCACCGCTTAGCCGCGTTACCCGATTATCTCTGCTATCGAGAGACCTTGAAGAAACTCTGCAAAGACGCTGAGAAATTCGGGGGGTTTACCTGTTACTGATAGGATCTGAGGAGCGAGACAATAGATGACGTTCCTGATCACTGTTACATCGCACCTCTCCAATGGAAGGAATTTTCAGAGTCACTTTAATATTCATGTACTCGAGCTGCAGCAAGTTTCGCCTCACGTTCTGAGTTGGATTCCTCTGACCTCTTAGTCCTCATTTCTTTAGCCGCTCTTGTTTACTGCGACAAGTTGACCTCTTAGATTTTGTCATGTGAGTACGTTCTTGATGTTCCAGAGCTGTACAATCATCAACGGATTTCTCGGAATGCACTATCCTTTGCTTTCTAGATGCTAGTGTCTGTTTAGAAAGACTCGAATGTTTTGTAGGCATTTCTTAATGTAAAGTACCTAAACACACCGAAATCACGAAATTGCACACACTGTATTGTCTTTGAAAAGAATTCTTATATAAATGAAAACAATCGGGTTTTACGAAGGACTGTCGTCATGTTTTAAACATAAATAAAACATACAGAAAGAATAAAATAAATGTTAAGTTTTCGAAACACAAAGTGACGTCAGTAACTCTCTGTTCAATGTTTGTTGGTATTCGTAGAGATAAGATTGCGGCGCTTAATTCTGTCACAGACACACGGTTCACTGCTGCGCTACGCCATTCTTATTACGCAGCATCGGCATCTATTAGGTCTTCGGTGCACTAAAGCGCCTCTGTAGCTAGTAAAAAAAAATATTTTTTCGTTTTATACCTGGAATAAATTTCACTTGCAGTGGCAGCGGTTCAGTATGTTAACGGTGGCAACGAAATATTCGCTTTAGGAATCATTAATTTACTTATCGGAACAACATTAATTATTTATTTCATTATCAACACACAGAATTATTCCCTTCATTGTACGTGATTTTTCAAAAAGGATTCAACGGCCGTTGCCAACATCAATACACCACACTGCTGCCGTAAAGAAAATCGTAGTCCTCGTTTCAGAGTATTTCACCTTAGTTATGAGAATTAAAAACACAGCATCGCCATCTATTAGTCAGCGCCTCTGTCGGATCTTTGATGTACTACGCTGTAATTCAAGCATAGCACTCACCAGTAACTACAATTTACGATATCTTTTTTTTCTCTGCTGCGATTTGGATGAAATCAAGCTTTTATGTTGGCTCAAGGTACTGTCAGTTGACCTATGTAATCCCCTGAAAGTTCGTGTAGTACTCTCGGAGATTTGCTGTACTGCACAATACTTATTAGCATAGTATACACATAAACGTCAAATTACGAAATCTTTCCGTCCTCTGATCCGATTGTGATTAAATAACTCCTATATTACTCTCCAAACTATTCTCAATTTACCTGTGGAAACACACGAAAGTTTGCGTAGTACTTTTGGAGATTACCTTAAAAAAATAGACGTACACAATGGCTTTTAAACAGATGATTAAATTATGATATCTTTATTTTCTTTGATCCGATTTTAATTATTGTAGCTTTTAAGTAACCACACGATATGCTCAAGTTATGTGTGAAACCCCCATGAAGATTCGTCAAGTAGTTTTGGAGATAAACGTGTTCAAAGAGACAGACAGACATAACGGTCGTAGATAAAAAATTTCTAATTATGATATTCTTTTTTTCCGTGATCTGATTTTTATGAAACTAAGTCTATATGTTGTCCAGAGTTACGCTCAAGTTACCTGCGAAAAACCCCATGCGAATTCGTGAAATAGTTTTGGATGTAAGAGGTTTTTAATAGTTGAAAAAACAGATGCGACGGCTACTGGAAACACATAAAATTACGATAGCTTTTTTTCCCCGTAGTCCGATTTTGATAAAATTATGCCTATATGTTGACCTGTGAAAACCGCATGATTCGTCCAGTAGTATTGAAGATTGAAGGGAACAGCGACAGGCCTACATATACAGATGTATTATTGGTATAGAACAGATATATTTGATCATACTGAAGGAATTAAATTTGGATTAAATAGTTAATAACACAAGAAATTATATGAACGGAAAGCAATGCAAGAAACACAAAAGACTGTTCTTACTCATGGAAAAAGTATCGTCATTTCACTTTCGATATATTGAAATTGATAGTTCGGTTAGCTGACGATAAAAAATAAAGATAATATTTTTACCACAGATGGTGATACGGCTGCCAGAACCGAATAACAACTAATTTAGGGCCCAATACGCTATATGAATGCATACGTGTTCCCTAAAAGACGGTTAATATGACAAAATTGAACTTAGAAATCGAGTAGGGAAGATACAAGTTCTAAATTAAATCGGAAAGCAGAGGATAATTAATAGGAAGAATCACGTTTTTAAAAGTAATGGCGGCACTAATCATACTGCCTAATAATGGTATAAAAAACTGTCAGAACCTTTAAATAAAGAAATTACTGAAACACTAAGTGGAAAATGGGCTTTGAAATGAAAAGACAAAACCTTAGCAAGCACTGGAAGAGATGATATGTAAGCAGGACGCCTTGCCAACACCGGCAGTCAGTGATTTTATTCCTGATGACGATGGCGGAGCTTGCTATCGAAAGCTCGAGGATTTTATACGCTTTGAAGCGGCTTGTAAACTGAGAATCTTTTATGGAACAATGCCGCCGGGAAAGACTGCGAGGACACTCCGAGGACAGATTTAATTGAAATTGTCTTACGATTTCAGTTAAGTAACTTTCTTCCAGGAGACTGGAACAGCGCACCTGTCTGACATTAAGCCAGGAATTATGGTCACAAAAGACATTCCTTTTTGTCTCACCGAAATAATAATTCATTCGTCGGGCCCGGTGGTCTTGGGGTAAAGCGCTCGGGCCCGGTCGGACCTCGGATTTTTTTAGTCTGCACTTTAATCCACCCTTCACCTCTCAATGATGTGAGGAGTCGCCAGAAACGACATGTGGTTCGGATTCCACGTTAAGCTGTAGGTCCCCTTTCCCCGGTTGGATAACTGGGGTAGGCTATGGACTCGCAAGTCGCCAAGTGGCGTCCAATTGAAAGACTTGCACCAGGCCAATGAGCCACATAAATTATTATTATTAATGACTAATTACATCATTCAATTTTCGTACTACTGATTTTAATGTTAGAGAGAAAGGAAGAAAAATATTTCTTTGGTAAACAACGTTGCATTTCAGAATTTGTTCGATAGCCACCTCCATGAACTGCAAACGTTCATAACTATTTATTTTATCCGATTTACAACACAGAATGATCATATTGTCACGTTGCAAACTGCAGGTGGTCCGGAATTCGAAGGCTGGTCGTTAATAGAGCACAACACTTTACACTTAGAACACGTTTGTTGCTAACACAAGCATATACTCAGTACAGACTGACTTCTGCTTGGAGTGCTCCACTATTCATACATAGAAAGTATTTTCTGGAACTTACAAGTACACCAAACATAAGAAACATGTAGAACCTTCTAGAAATAGCAAAACAATCAATTTTTTTCTGTCCGTGGCGGGATTTGAACTGGTGACCGGAAGTACAACGGTTTGCGATGCTAAACACAGCACCACGCATTCCGTCGGAAGACTCGCGGCAAATGATAAATTACAGTACAACAAATCCCATTTCTACATGTTACATTTATCATACAAATGTCCGTGTACCTTAATGCATTTTTAATATATAGTTTCGCATTAATACACTCTCCGGAAAGGTAAAAGAGCGCGGAAATTATTCAGAATTACTCTCTAGTGTAATTTACTGCGTAATGTATTCTTCGAGGAATAATCTCTACATTTAGGAATATGAAAGGCAACGCCTCTTATACACATAGCCTGTTTTAACCCTTTAGAGTGTTCCTTGTAACAACACTCCACACAGGGATAAAGTTGTTCAGACAAACTAAACGTTTCCACGTAATACAGTATCACCTCGACTTCTATTCGTTATTGTAGTTCAGCACCAGCATTGTAAATGTTCAAGTCCTTGTAACTCTGACTTAACTACTATAATTATCAGTCCCTAGGCTTACAAACTATTGAAACTAACTTAAAATAACCTAACATACACATCCATTCCAGAGGGAGGATTCGAAGCTCCGACGGGGAGCAACCGCGCGCTTCACAACAAGGCGCCTTAGAGCGCTCGGCCTTTTTTACCGCAGCCACTCACAATTAAAACGAATACTTCGCTAAGCTTTCGGAATGCTCTGTTCAAGGAACTATAAACAGAAATTCAATTACAGAAACTACGAAAGCAACAATTCCCCTGCAGTTCGCTCTCTATAAAGATTACAGTTTCTATGTTACACATGCAAATGTTAGTTTCATTTCAGCCGTTGTACAAGTTGGTAGTGTTGTTATGTGGTAGGGTGGTTTATTTTTATGAAGTTAGTGTTTATTAAGTTTGATGATCTTATAATTATTGTTTTTATCATTTCCATGGGTTAGTTTATAAAACTATTGATTTTGGGGATCAATGATGGAAATATTTTTCTGCCCTTGAAGCTTTAAAAGTATTTTCTTAATTTTGATTTACAAGACCAATGTTTTTCTTTAAACTATTAAAACTAATGTTTATATTTGGATACTTGTTTATCAATTTATTTTCCTGGTGTTTACGTTTTTTGTTCAAAACCTAAACACTTATTGGTAATTCTATTAAAATTAGAATATATAGTTCTTTCTTTATTTATATTTTGTATTTTTCTTGTTGAGTTTGATTATGATTATTTTTTCCCTATTTTTTTTCCTGTTCGTGAAGGTGCTTTGGGTCTTTCTATTTTAGTTTTAATAATTCGCTCTCATGGTAATGATTATTTAATTTTTGTGTGTGTTTACGTTAAGGTATATATTTATAATTGTTTTTTATCCCTATCTGTTTATTAATTAATTATTGATGATTAATTCATTCTTTAATGTTTTTATTAAGTTTTGTTTTAATCGTTTCGATATATTCTTATTCTGATTTAAGAATGATTAGTTATTATTTTGCTGTTGATTTTTATTCTTTTATATTAATTTTATTTAGTTTCTGGGTTTGTTGTTTAATAATTACTGCAAGAAGCTCAATTTATTTTTTTCTTATCATTCTATTTTTTTATTTTTATTGTTTTATTATTATTAATTATGTTATTTCGTTCTTTTTCTGGTTTAAATTTGTTTTCTTTTTATACTTTCTTTGAATCTAGATTGATTCCTACTTTGTTTCAGATTTAAGGTTGAGTGTTGACTGGTGATCATATGCTAACGTGCTACAGCAGACTGAAAATATCGCATTTAAATTATACGCCATTACTATTCGAATGCGTGTTGGAATGCTAATAAACTGGACGGAAACATGTTTTATACGGCTCTCTGTGCGATAACTAGAAAGAGCGGAGCGCTGTACTTGATTACAGTCGCGCAACGTTCAGACTCATCCACCTGTTTACTAATCCAAGTGTGCTCGTGTTACGTCATCCCTGCTGGCACTAACTTCGTTACAGTACTCGCAGCCCTCGTCAGTATACCCCTGCTGTGGAATGCCGTTAGTTCGCAGAAAAAGTCTATGTAAAACAGTGCAAGGAACGTAGAGTATTATAAAGATATTATTCTAAAGACACCGTTTTCCAGTGCAAGACTAAATTGTGAGTTAGATTGAAGTAGCCCTACTTCAAATTTAAGTTCAGCAAATTGCGATGCCGGAATCGACTTCACCGGTATATTTCAGAGTAAGTGTGTGGAAGTAATCGCTCCCGCATCCACGTTCGCACAATATTTCACATGAGATTGTCTGTATGTAAAACTAACACGCTCTCAAAAAATTGATTACTGAGGCAGATTTCAAGAACAATATTGTGCAGCTGTGGTGTCGATTACCGATTGACATGTACACTTTGTTCCAAAATTAAAGCAACAAACCTAAATTTTCCCCGTCGTTTGTCAAAGTCACGATATAATTACACAGTCAACGGGTGTCGGTAAAATTGTGTTCGGCGCGAAAAATGGCCTTTCGGTGAGTGTACAACCATTTCATCACGACATCAGGCGTCTATTCAACGGGTTACTGTTTGTAATGTATTACCACAATCAAAATTGCTGAGTGCAAATTCTGCGGCTGAATCGAAAGCTCCTCGCAACAACCGCAGATGTACGAAGATCTCGTCGGAGCTCCAGGCAAACTTCACACTGCTGGATTCTTCGATATTATTCTAGATAAGAAGTACACGGTGAAGAATTGAACATCTCGGTGCCCTTTAGAACTACAGCTGGCACCTGACATAAGCCTCGATCCGAAGATTGTGACTTTACGAAGTAATGTCCGTAGAGTCGAGCAATTTGTAGTGCCGCTGATATGTGTTTATGTCTTTACAAGAACTTACGAGTGTAGAAATGGTATTCGGGAAACTTAAACTGTTTTGAACTGTTGACAATTTCATGATGAGTGTTTTCGAAATGTATATAGTGTTTTTGTGTTTCATAAAGTTATGATTATTTAGTTGGGGAAAAGGGCTGCAACTGAGGTAGTTGCTGGAGCCTGAAATCAGAAATTTACGGTTCGACTCGACTCAAGATAACGTCCAGAAAAACTTCTAACCTCATACTCTTATAGCGCATAGTCACACTTAATACGAGGCGCGTCCAGAAAGCAAGTTCCGTTTGGTAATAAAATGAAATTGTACACAGATACAGAAGAAATTTTTATTGCACAAAATTCTACAACTCTTAAACTACTTTTCTACATAACTGCCGAAATTTTGCAGGCATTTGTCATAGCGTGGCACAAGGTTTTGTATACCTTCTTCATAGAAATCTGCCGCCTGTGTCTTCAACCAGTTGGAAACATCAGTGATCGTGAAATTTGGAGGAAGTCCATAGCGAGAGCACTAATTGTAAACCTACGGTTTTCCTGGATCTTGATATCAATCGCGTGAACCAGTTCTTCTGTAACCAAAGGTAGACGCCCACTTCGTTCTTCATCGTGCACATCACTACGCCCGCCATTGAACTGTCGGACCCATCTTCTCACCATCGAATCAGTCCTCGCATTTGGTCCGTAAACATCGCAAATTCCCCGATTAATTTCACTTGGTTTCACTTTCGTCGCATTCAGAAACAGAATCACCGACCTGATCTCACAGGCGGCGGGATTTTCAATCAACGCCGACATTTCAAAGAAGCACAACAAAGCGTACGTAACTGACAGCGATCTCCAAATGGCGCACGTTCTTCTCCTTGATACACATCGTCTACAGCGCATGTGCGGAACTGCAATCGCAGCGCTGCAGCGGAGATAAATTGAAACGGAACTTACTTTCTGGACGCGCCTCGTATTAGCTGCGATAAATGCGGTGCACATTAAAGTATAAAGTGGCAAGATCAGACGGCGGAGTAACGCCTTTCGTGCATATCGCCCGCCAACGGCCACAGCATCCAGTCCGCCTCCTTCGACAGCACAACACGCACTTCGGCACGGCACAGCGCGTATTGACTCTGCGCATCACGCCCCTTCAATGATACGGCGCGGTGACTATCGATACAGCGTAGCGCCACCGATGTCGAAGTCGGCAACTCAGTATCGATCTATATTGCGAGTCTGGGCGACAAAAGAATTACTGACAGGGAAAGTTACAGGGCACGGCACGCTCAACCTCCCACCCCCAACCGATGGCCCATTTTTTTTTTTTTTTTTTTTTTTTTTTAAATTTTATAGTAACGAACAAACAAGGCTCAATATCAAGTGGTTTAAAGAACAAGTAAATTTTTTTCTATCTTCGGTTTACTTTCACCTATGAAACGACCGAGATTGCAAAATCTCCTAGTAGAAACACCAATATTCAAAGCCGCCAACTGCCCAGCCAGTTTTGGGGCAGCCCACGGTGAAAAGAAATGATATCAGATGAATATAGCAGTGCGGCGATGTTCCATCTCAATGAATACTGGATTCTCCCTATTATAGAAGATGTGGTGGAAAACAAAATGATCTTTGAAGAAAGTTTCTCGGTCTCGAATGTGAAATGTGACTTGCATGTTCCCTAATTCTTAGGATGTTGTGGTTCTTCTTGAAGGGAAGTGAACCACCACAACAAACATTACAGAGGATGGGAAACTGTCGTCTAACTTTACTTCCAGGAAACTCAATGTGATGTTTAAAGTTACATGATCTGGAGTAATAGTTATAAACTCGCACGAGTCGCATATGAGGAATGATGAGTAAAAAAATTTGTTGCATTACGTGTGCGTCGTAGGCAAACTCACGAGACCGACATATTGATTCCGTCGACGGAAAGTCACCCTTCAGCTCTCCTTTTACTGACAGCGAAGGTGAGAGGCTCAAAAGATGTCTAAAGCTAATAAAAGCAGCAGGACGTGATAGAGTGTTCCCAGAATTTATCATCCACCTTCGAAAAATGGAAGGACATGGCTACAGAGATTCTTTACAGACTTATTGTGCAAGGGGAAGGTATCAGCAGATTTTAAGATCGCAAAAAACCTTTCAATTATCAAACCAGGATAACCAAAATATGATCCCTCGAGTTACCGATCAATTGCCATTATCAATGTCTGCTACAATGGGTTATCTATAATAGGATCTACCAAACAGTTGATAGTAAAGTGCCTTCCTATCAAGCAGGCTTAAGGAAAAACCGCAGCTGCTGTGAGAAGGTATTGGCGCTCACTTCATATAACGAAGCTGGATTCCAGAAAGGGCTGAAAACGTATCATTTGTAGAACTACTGCTGCTTATGACACTGTGTGGCAGGATGGACTAATGTTAAAGCTAAAGCTAAAACTATTCCATGCTTAATTAAGACTAACAGCACAGATGTCCAATATGCTGAAGAACCGATATTTTCGAGTCTGTCTTCATGAAAAGCGAGCATGTCCTATAAACTAAGAACGGCCTACCACAAGGATCTGTCCAGACTCCACTATTGTTCAACCCATACATAAGTGACATGCCACAAACGATATCCAGAAAGTTCTGCTACGCTAACAATACCGCCATTGCACATAAAAGCAAGCACCTAGAGTAGGGAGATAAAGTGCTCACAAAAAAGCTTAGATTACTTGGTGACTATTACAGAAATTGGAGATTGTGTCCTAACCCTACAAAAATCGAAGTGATAGCATTCCACCTCAACAATCAATTAGGAAACTAGCCACTAAATGGCACCTTCTGTAACGAATCAGTTAAAAACAACCTTCATCCTAAGTATCTTGGGGGTCACACTGGACCGGTCACTAACGTACAGGACTCGCCTCACATCACTAGCAGAAAAATTAAAGACGTGAAACAACGATATCAGGAAACTAGCTGGAAGTTCTTGCGGTGCATAAGCTGACACTCTCCGTACAGCAGCCTTGTCTCTTGTATAATATGAGGCTGAATATTGTGCACCGTAAGGTTGATGTTCAGTTGAATGAGACCATGAGAATTGTAACAGGCACCCTGAGACCAACCCCAGTACCTTGACTGTCTGCTATCAGTAGCATCGCCCCACCTCACTTGAGACGACAAGAAGCAGCGACCCGCGAATTGGAAAAGGTTAAATCCGTGAAGCTTTCCCAAAGGCTCCTCACCCAGGCAATACTATTACATCCACCCTGCGTGCGTCTCAAATCAAGAAAACCATTGTGGTCAGCTCTAAAACCCGAACCATACATGGATACATGGAAAAACAATACCAGCATATTTAAAAAAAATGTTCAAATGTTTGTTAAGCTTAAGGGACTTAACTACGGGGTCATCAGTCCCTAAACTTACAAACTACTTATGAACTACCTACAACTAAGGACGGCACAAATATCCGTGCCCGAGGGGGGATTCGAACACCCGACCGTAGTGACCGTGCAGACCGTGACTGGAGCGCCTCTGTCCCTTCGGCCACCGCGGCCGGCCAGCATATTTCGCCGTGGCCTCGAAGACCCTACATGTATACCAGGCTTCCAACTTCCTAGAAGAACCTGGTGTACATTCAACAGGATCCGATATGGACATGGAAGAACTAAGTCTTTCACGTACAACTGGAGATTGAGACTCCCCGTTGTGTGACTATGGATGAGCAGAAGAGACTATTGAACACATTGTTGAGGAAAGTAGCAACAGACGTTTTAGTGGAGTCTGGCAGTACATAAGCAACGCCTCACCAACAGCACTTGAATGGATAGACTCGTTAGATATCAGTTTGTGATATAAATAGTTACGATAACTTTTGTACATTCCTTTTGTAATATATAAATATTTAATTTGTATTTAGTAAATATGGCTGTAAATTGCATGTATATTTCCATACGACACATTAACAGTAGTGTGTTGAAACAGCTTGTGCCATTATTTGAGCTCCTGTTGGGTATGTACCATGTGTTATTGACGATAATTGCCGTACACAACAATGAAGTGGAAAACTCATAAACCTTAGAGTTACAAAAACTACTTCCACTAACTTACACTACGGACAAAACACACACACACACACACACACACACACACACACACACACAGAGAGAGAGAGAGAGAGAGAGAGAGGGGGGGGGGTTGGGCGCCCGAAGGAGGACTTGAACTTCCGGCGGGATAATGAACAAGACATCGAGCGAACTTAAGTGGTGCGGCACCGGGGAGACACAGAACCAGAAACATGTGAACTTTTAATGTGATTAATACCACCTCAGCCACTGAAAACTTGATGTTTATTATCGATATTACTGTTGATTTTCATCTTTGGTCGTGTTATGGCGCTGTGTGCTTGCTTGTTCGGTGTGTGTTGCCTTTATGTTGTCATTGAGAACCGAGGTTTTAAACTTCGTCGGACATTGCTTCCTCGCTGCCGTATTTGAATACGTGAACTTACAGCTGAGGGAAAGATAAGCTTTTAGTTTGTCATACTGAATAGAATACCACATCCTTGATAACATTAATGGACAGTTAAAATATGCGTTCAATGACGCTGAAAAGGATGTATTATCCTGAATCTTTATATACAAATCAGAGTGTCCATGTGTTTGTGTGTACGTGTTATATACAAATCTAAAGCTTTTTTTCCAATCTTTATGAACATATGGGCACTTGTCCTTCAAAGCGTATGAGTGGTCGCCGTAAGTGTAAGGTTCATGTAATACACATACGTCACGAGGTATGACGTCTTACAAAATGAGATGCGCGTTAATCTGCTGCATCACGCGACAGTACTGCACATTTCGTCTTAAACCCCTTGACCGCTATCAACGAAATTTGCTACACTTCTTCCTTAACGTGAGGTAGCAATTGCCATAGGGGTAGGAACCACATGCGACGTATGGTTCAGGAGATATAACGTCATAGACAATAGAAGTTAGAAAACAAATTGCCATTTAATGCGACGTGACTTTACTCACAAACTGTATGACAATGAGAGTACTTAGCGACTTGCAACAAACTTTTAAACATAATAATTTCAAAGGTTATTATACTTTTTCTCGATGACAACCACAGAAAAATAATGAAAGTAAAAGTAGCTTTTTTTGCTGTATGACGTTACGATTTATAATTCTTGCACTGCAAGTTGTACTCGCAGTAAAGTTTACACAGTGTTCACACATGCAGTTGAACGTTTCTTCGAAATTGTATCACAATAAGACATGAAGTTCATGAGATATGATGAAATAAACAGTAAAGTTCACAGAGAAACGCCCCATCATACAACAGGTTTTAATCTATTATTTCTTTACAACTAACTGTATTCGAAAGAAATTTACAGAGATACGGAGAGATGGAGGGAGAGAAGGGGAAGGGAGATTGACTACAAGTGAATAGATAAAACAAATACCCAGGCATCAGCGGCGATTTCAGCTAATGAGTTAGTAAATCACATTCTTACTGACAACCCCAATAAAATGAAAAGAGGGAAGTAAATCACGTACTACATTTCCGCTGACCAGGCGGTGAAACTAGGTTACAGTTTATTACTTCTGCACTAATAATTGCATTCGTAAAACATTTTACAAAGAGTACACACACCCATACCAACGAATGAAGCTCCGAAATTATATTGTGGTATGACAAATAGTTCGTGATAGATGAGACAGTTTTGGTTAATTAAAAACCGCTCTATGAAGCATGAGGTCCCGATTTATTACATCTGTACTGCTTTGTTGCAGACAGTACGCACGTATACTGTTCCACTGAATGTATCTTCGAAAATATGTAATAGTACCATACAATCCAGGGGGTATAATGAAACGCATGATAATCTGTACCTACATCTACATCTACGTCTACATGGGATACTCTGCAAATAACATTTAAGTGCCTGGCAGAGGGTTCATCGAACCACCGTTATCCTATTTTATCTCCCATTCCATTCTCGAAGAGCGCGCGGGAAGAAAGAACACCTGAATCTCTCCGTTCGAGCTCTGATTTTTCGTATTTCATTCTGATGATCATTTCTGCCTATGTAAGTCGGAGTCAACAATATATTTTCGCATTTGGAGGAGAATGTTGGCGATTGGAGTTTCGTAAGTAGCCCACGCCGCAGCGATAAGCGCCATTGTTGTAATGTTTCTCATCCCAGATCCTGTATCATTTCCGTAACGCTGTCTCCCCTGTATCGTGACAATACGAAACGAGCTGCCCTTCTTTGGACTCTTTCGATGTCCTCCGTCAAACACTCCTGATAAGGATCCTACACTGGGCATCAATACTCCAAAAATAGGACGGACAAGCGTAGTGTATTCAGTTTCTTTAGTAGTTCTGTTGCATCTTTTAAGGGTTCTGCCAATAAAACGCAGTCTCTGGTTCGCCTTTCCCACGATATTATTACGTGTTCTTTCCAATTTAAGTCTGAAGTAATAGTAATTCCTAGGTATTTAGTGGAGTTTACGGCCTTCACATTCGACTGATTTATCTTGTAAACAAAGTTTAACATATTTCTTTTCGTACTCATGTGAACAACTTCACACTTCTCATTATTTAGAGTCAATTGCCAATTTTTACACTATAGTGATATCTTATTCAGATCGTTCTGCAGTTGGTTTTGATCTTCAGATGATTTTACTAGATGGTAAATGACGGCGTCATCTGCAAACAACCTAAGAGAGCTACTTAGATTTTCCCCTAAATCGTTTATGTAAATAATAACACTATCCTGTGGAACGCCCTTTATCACCTCTGTTTTAGTTGATGCCTTACCATCGATTACTACGAACTGTGTCCTCTCTGACAGGAAATCCCCTATCCAGTCGCAAATCTGGGACGATATACCATAACCACGCAATTAGATTAAAAGCCGTTTGTGAAGTAGGGTGTCAAAAGCCTTCTGGAAATCAAGAAATACGAAGTCAATTTACGAACCTTTGTCGATAACACCCATCACTTCGTGTGAGTAAAGACCTAGTTGTATTTCGCATGAACGATATTTTGTAAATCCGTGTTGACCTTGGGCCAATAGATCATTCTGTTCGAGATAATTCATAACATTTGAATACAGGATATGTTTCAGAACCCTGCTGTAAATTGAAGTCATTGAAATAGGCCTGTAGTTTAATGGGTTACTCCTACTGCCTTTCTTGAATACAGGTGTGACTTGTGCAACTTTCCAATCGTTTGGTACAGATCCTTGTTTGAGCGCGGTTGTATGTGGCTGTTAAGTAAGGAGCTATTGCTTCGGCATAATCAGGTAGAAATACAATACACATGATGTAATTTATTACATGTTTACTTCTGTTATAATTAAAAGCTTGGTTCTTCAACGGCGGTTTATTGGTATGACTTCTTAAATACTCGAATGTTGCTCTTTGAAGATAGTTGAAAGGTACGTCGAAGCTTGTTGGTGTATGGTCTCCATTCGGTTGGCGTCAGTCTGTCTTCGGTCGTCAATCTTCAAATAACGGAAACTTCTCTGACTGCTGACTTCATAGCGAAGCGAGAACTGCTGGTGTAGCCGTCTGGCTGGGCCTATGTAGTAGTAGTAGACCAGTCACAAGCAAGCGGAAGGAACTGCAGCTGGCATGGTTGCCACAGCGACTTCTGCAAAAAATGGGGCCTGTCAGGATCGCGCACATTCCGTTTATTTACCTACTCTGGGGTTGTGGACGTTGATAATGTAGACCTATTTCTATGCCATCGTTTTTTTTCTAAAGTTATTGAAAAGGCTGTATATTCAAGATCCATTGATCATTTCACTTCACATAATTTGTTGTCAAACGTACAGTTTGGTTTTAGAAGTGTTTAACGACTGGAAATGCTATATTTTCGTTCCTCTGTGAGGCACTTGACGGGTTAAATAAAAGGCTACGGACATTAGGCGTCTGCTTTGATTTAACAAAGGTGTTTGATTGTGTTGATCACAAAATATTGTTGCAGAAGTTGGAACATTATGGAATACGAGGAGTAGCTCACAAATGGTTCACCTCTTACTTTAATAATTGACAACAAAAGGTAATTCTCTGCAGTGTTGAGAATGGCTATGTCGTACAATCGCAATGGGGTGCAGTTAAGTGTGAGGTACCCCAGGTTTCTGTTTTGGGACCATTGCTGTTTCTTATTTATATAAATGATATGCCTTCGAGAATAACAGGTGATTATAAAAAATTTTGTTTGCGGATGATACCAGCTTGGTACTGAAGGATGTTGTTCGTAATATTGACACAATATTAAATAATGCAGTTCAAGAGATAAGTTCATGGCTTGTAGATAACAAGTCGATGTTAAATCACAGTAAAACTCAGTTTTTACAATTTCTAACACATAATTTGACGAAAGCTGACATCTTGATTACACATAATGGGCATATGATAAGTGAGACTGGTTTAAATTTCTAGGTGTTCAGATAGACTGTAAGTTGTCCTGGAAAGCCCAAAACTATATTCTGCTTTATTTACCATTAGAACAATATCTGAAATAAGTGATTTGTCAACACGAAAAGTAGTCTACTACGCTTACTTTCACACAGTTATGACGTACGGCGTTATTTTCTGGGGTAACTCGACTGGAACAAAAATGATATTTTTGGCTCAGAAACGGGCGGTTCGAGCAATATGTGGTGTAAGTTCACGAACGTCATGTCGACCCCTTTTCAGTAGTCTGGGAATTTTGACACTGGCGTCACAGTACGTTTTTTCTTTAATGTCGTTTGTTGTTAATAATATCAGCTTATTCCCACGAGTTAGTAGCTTTCACTCGGTGAATACTAGACAGAAGTCCAATCTATATTTGCATCACACCACCTTGACACTTGTACAGAAGGGTGTGCAGTATTCTGCAGCATCCATTTTCAATAAGCTGCCACAAGAACTAAAGAATCTTAGCACTAACCTACACGCTTTCAAATATAAATTGAAGAGTTACCTCATGGCTCACTCCTTTTATTCTGTCGAGGAACTCCTAGATAAATTAAGCAATTAAGCTAATTCATTTTTTTCTTTATTGAGTCTTTTCACTTAGTCTTAAGAGTATCGTGTATATAGGACTACTTAAAAATTTTATATTACCATTCTTGTGTTAAACTTCATGTATTGAGTTTTTCCATGACCATGGAGTCTTACTCCTCATTTAGTTCCTGCGGAACAGGAAACCATATTCTTATTATTATCGCCTACATACCAGGGTGTATGTTGATCCGCCAAGATATCGTGTTAGTAGTGTTCCCATCTTGACAGCACTTTCCTATGGCTGGTAGTAAAGCTCCTAATTATATTCGGAACACATTTCACAGACGTTTCCCTAATATTTTTGTCTACGGAATTGGAAATTTGTCACTCTACAAACCTGGACGTCTTTGCTATTGGGGGCCACATGGTTCAGAATATACAACATCACGATGGCTAAGTTACATAAAAATGAAACCGGAGTCGATAGAGGACAGAGAGGAAGACATGGTTTTGTCTAACGTAAGGGAGAAATGAATACACACCCGGATAACGCCGACAACTGAGGCCACTTGTTGCTTTTATGTCAGGATCATCAAGTTTCTTGTTTTATCAATTAAAACATAAACCAAATTCGTTCAGAATCTCGAAGAAAGTTAATAGGAGTGCGTGGAAGTAGTAAAGCATAAGCAAATTGTAAATACAACTTTTCGTCGACACTTATCTATGATGATATGTACAAATTATCATTACTTCATTACAGTGTACCTTAGCTAACAAAGAAATACGCATTCGGTAGTGGTAATTTATTTTTAAATTATTGTGTTACTTCCTCTTCGTGCATTCATTATCTTTTTGTTCCTGGTGGTATCATTAATAAAAATAAATACTCCCTCATCCAGATGACTGTTGACATCTCCATAGACATTATTAACATCACAAAATGAAAAGTCAGTGTCTCACTGGAATTGTCGGTGGTTAACACTTCACTGTTTTTGTGATAAGCTTTGACGTGTTAATTGCCAGTTTTGTCTGCAAATAGGACCTGTGTGTATTAATATCAGTCTGCATTGCGAAAATAAGCATTAAAATTAATGACTTATGAATATTATTATTCGTCGTGACTTTCATAAAGTGAAGCATTCGGTATTCTTTCTTCTCTTCTAAGTTTTATGTGGCAGCTTCCTTACGGCCTAAGAGGCAGTCTGAGAATGTGCCTGTAAGTCGCGTTTATTATAAAAAAGTGAGAATCGTTGCCTGCTTCTTGTTCGGTTAAAATGTATTTAAAAGAAAACTTGTAACTGACTGACCATGATCGTTTCTCGGGTTAAAGAATACAATATGAGAGGGTCAACATTGTGAGTTTCTGAGAGTTTTGAAGGAAATGCATGGAGCAGCACACACTCATATTGAAACTGTATAATCTAATACAACAAATGCAAAACTCGTTCCCACACAAAATGTATTAAGTCAATATCAGTCAGCTGCTAAAGTTTCATTTCGCGTATGTCTCTGGAAAGTACCAGTGAAAGAAAACAAATGAATCCTAACTGAGTGATGAACGTTATTACAGCATTGTATTTCTTTTGCGATGCTCTAAAAGCAACTGCGCAAGCAGTATAAATTATAGAAAATGAGATTAACATAATCACAAAATTTACATATTTGACAAATATTGATCATTATACGTCTTCATATGACGCTCTCGAGAGGGAGAAGAATTGAACATCAAGTGGAACTCTTCAAGCAGTGCGAGTATAAATACAGTCCTCTGAAGTTCGATAGTAAGAAAACACAGCTTATGTCACGTTTCTGCGCCTCTAAGACAAGAACAAATGCACGAGCACAGTTTTAACGACACAAAATATTACAAAATAATGTCACGAAATATATTCCTCGAATGAAATTAGAACGCAAATCAGAAACAAAATAGTGAAGTCTTCTAACGAGATGTCAGTCTACAAGATTTCTTATAAGGGTCCTAGAAATCCGACTCTTGTAGGAAACAGAGTAAAAGACTGCAATGAATAATTTGTAATGACATATTATAAAGTTATATTTTTGACCAAAATCAAATACGGTTCACTAATTACAACACAAATCTGCCGAAAAATGTTTGGGTAGTTACGTTTCGTGGTTTTTCCCAACAGGTGGAACCCATGTCTCTTAAACAGTGTATTAAATTAGTTTTAAAAATATGACACTTGCTGTCAAAAGCAAATGTTATTTTTCGTGTGACAAATAACGCAACTTTGTTGTAATTGAACGACTTTACACTAAACACGGAGTAAAATATATGAATTATTTACTCTATTGATATTTCTTCGTGGACACTTAATAGAAACAGAGCGGCAGTGTTGGAATTTGGGCAGAGAGGACAATGAAGTCCGGCACATGTTGGAGTGTAGCGCTTTTAGAGAGCTACGCACAGGCTTAGTTCACGGCTGATGAGAGTGAGATATGTTAAGTCGCAAGCGCAGTCGTGCAGGCTAATCCGGGATCAGAGCCCCTCCTGCTCAATTACAGACACGCTGCCTGTTGTTATCGAATTCCCGGCAACGCAATACTCTGTTCTCCGCTTTCGGCTACAACGGTAGTGCGTTAGATCACGCAACGTCGGACGGATTTATCAGCCAGCGTTCCCTTCAGGGAAATGTTAGCAGGCTTCATAAGGATGGCTGCAGCACACCAAAGCCAAGTATATCGGATCTGGGCTGTAGAGCGAATGTCGATGGTCGTTCGTGGCAGGGTTTCTCATCTCGTCGTCGAATTACTGAAATTCTATATACCTAACTGTGATTTCATTTAACCAACATTACCTTATTAAACTTTTAGAATACATCTTATTTTAATTTTTGAAAGCCAGAACTGAACCAAGTATTTCTAGCACAAAATGATTTGGGTGAAATATGACGCATAATGTTATCCTAAGGCGTCAGAGGTTAAGCTGTAGGTCATTATTTTTCTTTTGGCCTAAAGTGCGTACATCGTTATTTTCGTATTTCGGAGACCTGATGAAACCTTTACAGTTTTACATGGAAAGAAAACATTTATTTAAAATTCAAGGGAAAAATATATGTCTCTGTTGAAGTTAATAATAATTAATAATTAATAATAATTAATAAAATTTATGTATCAACATATTGAATCTTTAAAACTTCTGACGCTGTATTAAGCAAGATAAAATAATCTAAAACAGTGGTGTTATAAAGGGTGATCACCTGTGTTAAATTGTTAAAAAAATCATAAAATTCGAAAAACGCATTGGTCATCATTAAAATGTTTTATAATAATGGCATTATTTGATAAATCGATTGATAAGTAAATTTTATTAACTGCAACATAGACGTATTGTTTTATTGAACTGAAAAATACTTTTTACTTTACCAGACCATAGTTTCGAGGAACATACCTGTTATTTGAAACTTTTTCTAGGTTGGAAATTAATATATTTATTTTAATGAAGGAGACTAGCACCATGCAAGACTAGCACTCCTGGAAGAAAGGATATGGTGGAGACATGTCTTAGCCACAGCCTAGGCAAAGGTCCCAGGTTCGAGTCCCGGTTCCGACACACAATTTTAATCTACCAGGAAGTTTCATATCAGCGCACACTCCGCTGCAGAGTGAAAGTTTCATTCTGGAAACATCCCTTAGGCTGTGGCTAAGCCATGTCTCCACCATATCCTCTCTTCCAGGAGTGCTAGTCTTGCATGGTTCGCAGGAGAGCTTCTGTGAAGTTTGGAAAGTAGGAGGCGAGGACTGGCGGAAGTAAAGTTGTGAGGCGGCATCGTGAGTCGTGTCGGGATAGCACAATCGATAGTGCGCTTGCCCGCGAAAGGCAAAGGTCTCAGGTTCGAGTCCCGGTTCCGGCACACAATTTTAATCTGCCAGGAAGTTTCAGCCCTTCATTAAATTATAAAACTTATAACACAATATAATCAGCTAATGCTGGAAACCTAACATCCCAAAACAATAATCACTAATATTTTCATAGCATTACGTGGTAGAAAATTTTTTCACGATTTCTACCACAGTGGGAAGTAGTATGTGTGATCTAACGATAAAGCAATTGCCTAGATAACTAGGGAAGGTTGTGTCTGTACAACTCTAACCCCTCAAAGGTTTCAAAAATTTTTAATCACACATCTCTACTTGTAAATTTTTGTAATAGATGTCTGTAACCCTAAGGGTCCAAACTGCTGAGTTCATCGGTCGCTAGATTAACAAAACTTATGCTCAGTACAACATATACAATCATGCCCGAGGGAGGACTCGAACCTCCAACGGGGAGCCGCAGCGCAATCCGTGGTAAGGCGCTTTAAACCACACGGCCGTTTCCGCGCGCCATATTTGTTGTAGGTGTGTTCTATTGTAATTATTTCTTTTCCTTATTTTCAGACTGCATTTTAAATCTGATTGTTGGGTTGTTGGGTAATGATTATAACAACACATTGCATCAATAAATAAGGAAATCGTCTGGCTAAATATCTTATTAGAGCAGTTAATACAGTTAGCTGTTTTCAAATAGGTATGTTGACTATGAACCCCAGTCTTCCTATATACAGGGTGAGTCACCTAACATTACCGCTGGATATATTTCGTAAACCACATCAAATACTGACGAACCGATTCCACAGACCGAACGTGAGGAGAGGGGTTAAAACAAACCATAAAAAGAAATGCACGGAAGTATGTTTTTTAACACAAACCTACGTTTTTTAAATGGAACCCCGTTAGTTTTGTCAGCACATCTGAACATATAAACAAATACGTAATCAGTGCCGTTTGTTGCATTGTAAAATGTTAATTATATCCGGAGATAATGTAACCTAAAGTTGACGCTTGAGTACCACTCCTCCGCTCTTTGGTCGTGTGTATCGGAGAGCACCGAATTAAGTAGGGATCCAAAGGGAACGGTGATATACCTTAGGTACAGAAGAGACTAGAAAAGCACATTACGTCCACATGATAACACCTTTATTGGTCTTTTTCACGGACTCACATGTAAATTACCATGAGGGGTGAGGTACACGTACACACGTGGTTTCCGTTTTTCAATTACGGAGTGGAATAGAGTGTGTCCCGACATGTCAGGCCAACAGATGTTCAAAGTGATGGCCATCATTTGCTGTACACAATTGCAATCTATGGCGTAATGAATGTCGTACTCGCCGCAGTATATTTGGTGTAATGTCGCCGCAGGCTGCCACAATACGTTGTTTTATATCCTCTGGGGTTGTAGGCACATCACGGTACACATTATCCTTTAACGTACCCCACAGAAAGAAGTCCAGAGGTGTAAGATCAGGAGAACGGGCTGGCCAATTTATGCGTCCACTACGTGCTATGAAACGCCCGTCGAACATCCTGTCAAGAGTCAGCCTAGTGTTAATTGCGGAATGTGCACGTGCACCATCATGCTGATACCACATACGTCGGCGCGTTTCCAGTGGGACATTTTCGAGCAACGTTGGCAGATCATTCTGTAGAAACGCGATGTATGTTGCAGCTGTTTGGGCCCCTGCAATGAAGTGAGGACCAATGAGGTGGTCGCCAATGATTCCGCACCATACATTTACAGTCCACGGTCGCTGTCGCTCTACCTGTCGGAGCCAGTGAGTATTGTCCACGGACCAGTAATGCATGTTCCGTAGATTCACTGCCCCTTTGGATCCATACTTAATTCGGTGCTCGCCGATTCACACGATCGAACAGCGGAGGAGTGGTACTCAAGCGTAAACTTTAGGTTACAAAATCTCCGGATGTAATTAACATTTTACAATGCAACAAACGGCACTGATTACGTATTTGTTGATATGTTCAGATGCGCTAACAAAACTAACGGGGTTCCATTTAAAAAAAAACGTAGGTTTGTGTTAAAAAACATACTTCCGTGCATTTTTTATGGTCTGTATTAACCAATTACACTAGCCCCTCTCCTCACGTTCGGTCTGTGGAATCGGTTCGTCAGTATTTGATGTGGTTTACGAAATATATCCAGCGGTACTGTTAGGTGACTCACTCTGTATATGTTTAAATTTATGGCTAGCCACACGAGAGTGGTCGTGCGCTCTAAGGCGCCTTGCTGCGGATTGCACGTCTGCTCCCCATCGGAGCTTCCAGTGCTACATCGGGCATGGAGGTGTGTGTGTTGTTCTTAGCATAAGTTAGTTAACGTAAAGTCTAGGGACTGATGACCATTGCAGTTTGGTCGCATAACCTTACAAACATTTGAACATTTAATTTTGTGCTTATTTCTGTGTCATAGTTAATATTGTCTTTCCATCTTGTACCCGACGCCTGTTTGTTGTTTCATCGTGTATTTTACTTGACTCTCTGGCACTCTGGCACTCTCTTACAAACTACTTAAGCTAAGGATAACACACACACACTCATGCCCGACGGAGGAATCAAAACTCTGAGCGCTTGGCCACTTCACCTGTCATTTTAATCCTTTTTGCCCATAAAATAAATTACAATTTTTTTTCAAAAGAGAAACAGTCTTCAAAATAAAATGTAAAATGTTTGAAGAAGGCATTAGAGTAGCTCTTATTGGCTGGCCTGCAATGTGACTTAAGCTTTATCACTTAAATGTTATTTTATCACGTGACTTGTATTGTGTACATCAAACTAGTACTTAAATTTTATTTAATAGACTGTGTCTCTTTTCAAAAATTATGTAATTTATGTTATGGGCAATGCCAGTAATATCTGATGAAGGAATTCTTAGTAGTTATCGAAACCAGGTAAAGTACATTCCATCTCGGCGACCTACTTAGGGTGGCCAACTTTTTCAAAACTCGAGGATGTGAAGGTCTAAATTCGCGTGACTCATTGCGCCAGTTATTCTGGCGTTAGGAAAGAAATTTAGGCGATCAGAGTAGATGATTAGATAGATTATTTATTTGTTCCGTAGATCCATATTGAGGGGATCCTCGTGGATGTGGAACATGTCAAGAAACAAAATTTACAAGTTGAATAACAGATAATACTAATAATATAAATACAAATACATACACTTATAATATAAATACAGATACATAATTTTATAAGGGTTTTTTTTCTGATAATATAACAATACTAATATAGTATGAGTGCATGCATCATTTGGTACAATTTAGAAATTCACTAATGGAGTAGAAGGAGTGTGCCACTAGAAAGTCTTTTAGGTTCCTCTTAAACTGATCTTTATTTGTAGCTAAATTTTTTATACTTGATGGAAAATTATTGAAAATGTGTGTTCCTGAGTAGTGGACCCCTTTTTGAACTAAAGTAAGTGCTTTTAAATCCTTGTGTAGATCATTTTTATTTCTAGTATTGTATGTATGAACTGAGCTGTTTGTTGGGAAAAGGGATATATTATTTATGACAAATTTCATTAAGGAATAAATATACTGAGAGGCAGTAGTTAATATACCCAGTTCTTTGAAGAGGCTTCTACAAGACGTCCGTGAATTTACTCCACAAATAATACGTATTATACGTTTTTGGACTCTGAAGACTTTTGACTGACTTGAAGAGTTACCCCAAAATATTATACCATATGACATTAAGGAATGAAAGTAAGCAAAGTATGCAAGCTTTGTTATTTTTATGTCTCCTATGTCTGATAACACTCGTATTGAAAATACAGATTTGTTGAGTCGTTTCTGCAGTTCTGTGGTGTGCTCCTCCCAACTAAATTTATTATCAAGCTGTAATCCCAGGAATTTAATACTGTCAACCTCTTCTATCTGCTCTTCTTCATATTTAATGCATATGCTGTCAGGAAATCTCTTACATGTTCTGAACTGCAAGTAGTGCGTTTTTTCAAAGTTTAATGACAATGAGTTGGCTTTAAACCATTTATTAATGTTCATGAAAATATCATTAGCAGACTTTTCTATCACTATACTTGACGTACTCTTTATTGCAATACTTGTATCATCTGCAAACAAAACGAACTCTGCTTCTGGTAGTGTAACTGATGAGAGATCATTATTGTACACAAGAAAAAGCAATGGCCCTAAGATGGATCCTTGTGGGACACCACATGTAATTTCTTCCCAATCCGATGATGACTATTGGCCTAATTCACTAGTCACTTGCACTGACACCCTTTGTTTCCTGTTAGTGAGGTACAACTTGAACCATTTTGCAGCATTTACCGTGACCCCATAGAATTCTAATTTACTTAAAAGGATGTTATGGTTCACACAATCAAATGCATTTGACAAATCACAGAAAATACCTGCTGCTTGCAATTTATTATCTAATGAATTAAGTACATTCTCACTGAAAGTGTAAATAGCCTTCTCAATATCGAAACCTTTCAGAAATCCAAACTGTGTTCTAGATAATATGCCATTTGCGGTTAAGTGGTTGAGAAGCTGCTTGTACATTACCTTTTCTATAATTTTTGAGAATGCTGGCAAAAGTGAAATGGGTCTGTAGTTTGATGGTATCTCTTTATCCCCCTTCTTGAAGAGAGGTTTAATATCTGCATATTTTAGGCAATCATGAAATGTTCCCGTTATAACAGACTGGTTACACAAATAACTTAAGATTGTGCTAAGTTCACAAGAACACGCTTTAATTAACTTTGTTGATATTTCATCGTAACCACTGGAATTCTTTGTTTTTAAAGATTTTATTATGGAAGATATTTCTTGTGGTGAAGTGACTGACATATTCATGTGTGTGAAGTTATTTGTAAATGCTAATTTCAAATATTCAAGCGCATTATTTACTGACCCAGACAATCCCATACTATCAGTAATGGATATAAAGTACTTGTTAAATAGATTTGCCACACTATGCCCATCAGTTACTAATGTCTCAGCTACTCTTAATCGTACCTGCTCTTGTTGCTTTCTGGTTCTACCAGTCTCTTCTTTCACTATATACCATATTGTTTTTATTTGGTTTCCTGATGTTGCTATCTTCTTTTCATAGTGCATTTGTTTAGATACCTGAATAACTTTTTTAAATATTTTACAGTATTCCTTATATTTAGTTAAATCATCATCATTGCAACTACTCTTGGCTGATAGATACATTTTCCTTTTTGTCTTACATGAAATCTTTATTCCTTGTGTAATCCAAGGTTTTATTATAGACTTCTGTTTAATTCGCATTACTTTTAGAGGAAAACAGTTTTCAAACATGATACTAACATTATTAATGAATACATTATATTTTTCATTCATGCCATTAGCACTATATACATCTTTCCAGTTCATGTCTTTGAGGAGTTTTCTAAAATTTTCAATTTTTGGTGGGTTGACTACTCTCCTGTATGTACATTTTGCAGTCTTCATAATCTGTTTAGAATCTATACCTAAAACAAGGAGCTGCATATCATGATCTGACAGGCCATTTATTATTGGTTTTATGATATGATTTTGTTCCTTTGATTTGTCTATAAAAATATTATCAATTGCTGTCCTAGAGGTTTTAGTTACCCTAGTTGGAAAGTTTACGGTGTGTGTTAGATTGAAAGACAAAGTTACTGACTGCAATAAATTTTTACTGGAGGACTGCATAAGAAAATCTGTATTAAAGTCACCAGCAACCAGGATTTCTTTATTTCTTCCTGTTAAATAACCCAATAGAGCTTCTAGATGATTTAGGAATAGATTATAATTTCCTGCAGGTGCTCGGTAAATAGTTACTATAGGTCTACTCATTTACTTTTAAAGTAACGTATCTAATATGACCGACATTTTATTCTTAATTTTCAATCTTTATTTACAGTTCATAAATATTTTACATGCTCCTATTTTGAATTTTAGAATCTAACAATTTTAACATATTCTTTCCCCGTTACGATTTTTCGAATAACTTCTTTGTCTGTACTGGTCCACACATTGTGGTAAGTAGATTACTTCACCCAAAGAATTATGTTTTGCAATAACCTCGAATTAAATTTGATAATAACTACTTTATAAAACCATTTGAGCTCCTATATTATAGAAGTTCTTTCAATGAAGTGCACAGTTCAGTTCTACCTTACTACATGCAATGCTCACTCACTTTCGTTGTTTCATTTTCAGATATCACCATCTTTTTATTTCTGAAGTAAGGAAGATGGATGCTGAAATTGTATTAGCATGTCATATTTTAAATACGTTTATACTGATTGCGATATTACATAATGTTTGCCACCATGAGGGCCGCGTGGGAGTAGCCGAGCGGTCTGAAGCGTGGCTTCCCGCGTCGGAGGATAGTTTAGTTTAAGTAGTTTGTAAGACGAGGGACTGATGACCAAAGCAGTTTGGTCCCACAGAATTACAAACATTTGAACATTTTTGAACCACCATGATAACCGAAAAATAATCCATTACACTTATTGAAACGTACTTAAGAAGGCACAAAAATACGCCAAAAACTGAAGTTTAAATAAGTCATTCTATCATCAAATGCAGTGGCAGCTTAAACAAAAATAACTTCTACTGCTAGCGAATTTGTCATTTGGAAATAGATGATGCGTATCGCATTTTTTCTTTTGTATTTAATGTAAGAAAACTGTCATTTATTAGTAAATGACGCGTTGTGATGTAGACTTACAAGCAGTATGACATAGCGTGTTGTACACAAATAGTTTTGACTTGTGTTCTTAGACCAACAATTTTAAAAGGACTGCAATGCCAGACGTTTTTGTGATTTTGCGGGACTTTTCATTAATCATCCTAATGCGGGACAACGAGTGCAAATGCGGGAATGTCCCGCAGGATCCGGGACGGTTGGTCGCCTTAGCCCTTTACTTCCTTTCGATTATGCAAAAATTTAAAATAAATTTATTTCATCACTCATGTGGACGATAGGTTTCAGAGCATTTGAATTCAGAAGATGCATTAGAAGATAAGTATGAAACCTCTCCTAACCGATTGAACTGTTATGAAGCAGCTTTTCAGTTACTCTTCAAATAACAAGAGACAGTATTCGGCTCAACCAAGTTTTGACCATGACGCCTAGATCTAATGATCAGAAGGGATAAAAATTATGTGTGAGACTGACACCACCATGCTTCTGTGTGTATTCACTGATTGCATGACATTAGAAACAGCAGTACAGCAAAAAATTCTAACAGATAGTGACGGGCACAATAGTTACTGTATTATATATCTAAATCTACTCTGCAAATCACATTTAAGTGCCTGGCAGAGGGTTCATTAACCACTTTCATAACCTTTCTCTACCGTTCAATTCTCTAATAGCGCGCGGGAAGAAAGAACACCAAAATCGTTCCGTTTTCGATCTGATTTCTCTTATTTTATAGGGATGGTCATGTCTCCCTATATAGATGGTTGTCAGAAAAACATTTTCACATTCAGAAGTAAAAGTCGGTGATTGACAGTCTAAGGGAGCTATTCATATTGTCTCCTAAATCGTTTATAAACACAAGGAAGAGTAGGAGACCTATAACGCTTCCCTGGGGAACACCAGATATCACTTCTGTTTTACTCGATGACTTACCGTCAATTACTGCGAACTGTGTCCTTTCTGATAGGACATCGTGAATCCAATCGTACAACTGGGGCGATATTACATAATCACGCAATTTCATTAGAAGCCGCTTGTGAGGCACAGTGTCAAAAGCCTTCCGGAAATCCAGAAATATGGAATCAATTTGAGATCCCTTGGCGATGGCACTTATCACATCATGTGAATAAAAGGAAAGCTGTGTTTCGCAAGAGCGATACTTTCTGATTCCGTGTTGACTATTGGTTAATAGGTCGTTCCCTTCGAGGTAGTTCATAATGTTCGAACAAAGTATATGTTCCAAAATCTTACTGCAGATCGACGTCAATGAGATTGGCCTGTAATTTTGGGGACCACTCCTATTGCCTTTCTTGAATATTGGAGTGACTTGGGCAACTTTCCAATCTTTGGGTACGGATCTTTCGCTGAGTGATCGGTTGTATATGATAGCTAAGTATGGAGCTATTGCATCAGCATACACAAAGAGGAATCTAGTTCGTATACAGTCTGGCCTGGAAGATTTGTTTTTGTTTAGTGACTTGTTACACTACTCCAGGAACATCTAAATTTCGCATGCTGACAGCTGTTCTTGGATTGAATTCTGGAGTGTTCAGTTCGTCTTCTTTAGTGAACGATTTTAGGAAAGCTGTGTTTGGCAATTCTGCTTTAGCAGTACTGTCATCGGTAATATTACCATTGCTATCGCGTAGTGTAGAAAGTGTTTTCCCGTGTACTTCACATATGACCAAAATTTCTTTGGATTTTATACCAGATTACGAGACAAGATTTCGTTGTGGAAACTATTAAAAGCTTCTCGCATTGAAGTCCGCGCTAGGTTGAGGGTTTCAGTAAAAGATTGCCAGTCTCGGGAATTCTGTGTCTTTTTTAATTTTGCATGCGTTTTTCTTTGCTTCTGCAACAGTGAACTGACCTGTTTTGTATACGACGTGGGGTCGGCCCACTCTTTTATTAAATTATTTGGTATAAATCTCTCGATTGCTAGTGATATTATGTCTTTGAAAGTAAGCCGCAGCTGATCTACACTCGCATTTTTGGTTTTGAAAGACTGGATACTATCAGTCAAGATAGCGCGAAGCGAATTTTTATCCACTCTATTGAATAGATGTATTTTTCGTTGATTTTTAGTGCATTTGGGAATTTCGATATTCAGTCTATGTACCTGTTTTGATGCTCTTTACTAGCTCAGGATTATTTGTTGGATAGTCCAGAAAAAACTTGATCTCATAATCCTGATCACTGTTTGTAGAAACTGCAGGCTGTCGATCGGTCCGCCATGATGCGACGACGGAAATCGCACGGATGACAGCTGACGATCGACTAATGGGCTGTGGCCACTCAGGTGAGCCTGCCGCTGTCTGGCGCCAGGCGGTTCAGCCAACCCCACCTAGAAGACAAGGCCTCACAGCAGGCCGTGCCTACGTCACGCCTACAGACCGCGGCCGCTATCTGACTGGCCGGCTGCTACGCGGCGATGGGCGTGCCCCAGCAGGCAGCCAGTGAGCTGGTGGCCGCGGGCTGTAAGTGTGACGTAGGCACGGCCTGCTGTGAGGCCTTGTCTTCTAGGTGGGGTTGGCTCGGTCGGTTGAAAACTCTCAGGTGAAGATCTCGGCTGGCGGGAGGGGGTCACAGCTGGTTTCTTTCGTGGCATCTTTTAGGTTGGTTCTATTGTACAATGCTCAAGATCAGGTGAGATATCAAACACAATATTCAGTTGGTAACGTAATTTTATTCAGATATTGGTTACAATTCTAGTTTGATATTTTACGATGTTTTACTGTCTCAGCACCATTGAGTTACTGTAATAGTGCAAAAGTCATTTTCGTCGCTCTCTAATATGGTATGTGGTCTTCGGATGGGCAGTACAGTTGCACACCTGTGTGGCATGGACGGTATGATGTTATAAATCCCCTCTTGAGGGATATTAATGCCTCCCAGACGAGCTCACTCGGGTTTAGGTCCGCTGAACAATGTGACCGTTCCATTCGTTCAATTGCCTCAGCTTCAAGCATGTTGTCCACCGGTGCAACTGTGTGGGGACGAGCGTTATCGTCAACCAGAAGAAACCCATCTCCTGTGACACCAGTGCAGGGCACAACAAAAGTTCGAAGGTTCAAATGTTCAAATGTTTGTTAAGCGTATGGGACTTAACTACGGGGTCATCAGTCCCTAAACTTACAAACTACTTATGAACTACCTTATACTAAAGACGACACAAATATCCATGCCCGAGGGGGGATTCGAACCCCGACCGTAGTGACCGTGCAGACCGTGACTGAAGCGCCTCAGTCTCCTCGGCCACCGCGGCCGGCAAGTTCGAAGGAACTCGTCTTTGTACCTTGAGCAGACAATGTGCCTTACTCCACGACAGAGGACCAAAAGTCCTCCAGTACTTACTCCTGCTCACACCATTCGTCGACCACCATGATGTGGTGATATTTCCTGCACATAAGTATTATTGTTCTACATTCTTTGCACGTGAGAGTTCGACGATTGTCCGAATGAACGCAAAATCTTGACTCATCTGTGAACAGATCCTCAAGTCCTAATGTTACTCCGCCCACTCTCTTTTGGCTTAACGGTGTCGTGGTTTTAACAGCACACACCATAGACTTCCATATGTCGAGGCCACATTCCAGAATGCGATTTCGGTCCTAAAATATATACAGAATCAGAAAGCATGGAGCAAACTTTCATGGTAGAAAGTACACGATAATAGAAGCAAAAATGTCCCAGTAGACGAGTCGTTTGCGAGTTAATTACGACTGTATGGTACCCACCCTCATTTTGCATGTATCATTTTATTTACAGACGTAGCAGGATTCACACACGACTGTGTTTTTAATTATCATTATACACGTTTGTCGTTTGAAATAATTTCACATGCTGTTCATGAGTCACCGCATCAGCAGAGTCTCTCACTGAATGTGATCGACTCATTGGACCAAACATTCTTCCACAAAACGTAATGGACGAAGGTCCCTTAGGTTTCTTCAGCGACATCTTCCAGGATTGCTTGAGATTCTTCCCGTTCAGCAACGTCAGAGTATGTGGTACATGCATGAAGGAACTCCGGCAAATGTTCTGCTGCTGTGAGACCGCGTCTAGTGCACAGATACGGTCAAAGATGATTAGGTCGAGGCGGACCTGTATCTTGGCTTCCAAGATCACCTGATATAAAACCCTTGTATCTTTGTGTTTGGGGTCACCTCAAAAGCGAAGTGTACAGCACCCCATTAACATGGCTGAAGAACTGGATCGGAGAATTGTATACGCTTGTCAAGAATTTTTTTTTGAAGAATTCGAGATTCAATGAGGGACGAGGACAGTATTCCATCCAGATGCAAGGAAGACACTTCTAACGCCTCCTTTAACAGGTAACCCATACGTGAAATATGAACTAAATGCGATTTAAAACCCAATATTACAGTCTAAATTTCATATTAATGGGTAATAACTAGGACGATGTTTACAATGACGTAATTATTCTCGCAAACGGCTCGTTTGCGGACCCATGTTTACTGGGGCATTTTTGCTTCTATTATCGTGTACCTTCAACCGTGTAAGTTTGCCCCATTCTTTTTGTTATACCCTGTATATTCCGTAAAATACAATTTTCCAGGTTCGTAGAGTGGAATATTAGAAAACCGTAAGCGAAATTTGTTGCGAATGGAGTTGGCAGTAAAGACGTAATAAATTACATCAGGCATGTTGAATCAGATTTTTACGCATTTTACTGTTTCTGCAGTATGTGTCGTACTATCATTCCGAAGGTATAGTCGGTGGTATAAGTGCATACTGTCTGCTAAATATGCTGCGAAAAGAGTTAGTTGTAAAGGCGTAATATATCAAACTGATGCGTGATCGGTCGTCGAACTTAATTGTCGCTTATAACCTCATTATCTATAACAGTGTGATATTCTCATCAGTCTATAAGTACAAATATGTGTACCTTCGTTCGTAAGCTTGTATCTATGTCTTTCGCGTATTTTGTGTGCTGAGACCGCGAGTGCACCGTCGGGTACCTCTGCGATATCAAATGATGCCCCTTGGAGTGTTCTTGCAGCAGTACTTCGTGAGCTAAACGAATCACAAGTTAGTTGTTAGTCAATATGTCGTTTCAACAGTTCGTAAATAATACATAAAGCTTTATGTGTTTATCTTCGTTTAGTGAGTGATAAGTAAAGATGAACTACTGAAGAATTACGCGAAAGTCAGCAGACGTGTATTATTTCAATTTTCCAGCACACGTCTGAGTACCTGGGTTCTTAGTGCGTTCTTTTAGAATAGCTCTTTATAAAGTACCGTATTTTCGCAGCTAAGGCGCAGAACATAGGTCAGAATGTTCAAATTCTGAGTCTGAGGCTGACTTATTTGCTGAAAAGAATCAACAGCCTACGAGTCGACTCAGCAGTGATGCTAACCGCGACATTCAGTCTCAAAACATTGAAGATTTAATGAATAGAGGAGTTAATAATTCCACAAGAGTTTATGGTCGAGATGTAATTGTTTAATATTGCTATATTTTGAAGAATATTTCTTTTTGTTTCTTCATTTATAACAAAACACGTATCGAATTCTAATAAAAATGTTGTTTGGTGCTAACCCATGGTTTGTTCGTTTCCATTTCAGCATGTCTGACATAGGCTCATTTCTGGAGAAGAAGCAGGAAAGTGATTACAGTGGACTTAAACGGGTATTGGACTCTTTCATATAATAATTTCCAGCTGAATTTTGGGAGCTTGTCGCATATAATACAAACCTGAAATCCATTCCAGCTAATTAATTTAGTTTGAAAACAATAGCATCAGAAATGCTGCGTTACGTTGGATTAGATTTAGATTAGATTATTTATTTGTTCCGTAGATCCATATTGAGGGGATCCTCGTGGATGTGGAACATGTCAAGAAACAAAATTTACAAGTTGAATAACAAATAATACTAATAATATAAATACATACACTTATAATATAAATACAGATACATAATTTTTTAAGGGTTTTTTTTTTTTTTTTTTTTTTTGGTGATAATATAATAATACTAATATAGTATGAGTGCATGCATCATTTGGTACAATTTAGAAATTCACTAATGGAGTAGAAGGAGTTGGCCACTAAAAAGTCTTTTAGGTTCCTCTTAAACTGATCTTTATTTGTAGCAAAATTTTTTATACTTGATGGTAAACTATTGAAAATGTGTGTTCCTGAGTAGTGGACCCCTTTTTGAACTAAAGTAAGTGCTTTTAAATCCTTGTGTAGATCATTTTTATTTCTAGTATTGTATGTATGAACTGAGCTGTTTGTTGGGAAAAGGGATATATTATTTATGACAAATTTCATTAAGGAATAAATATACTGAGAGGCAGTAGTTAATATACCCAGTTCTTTGAAGAGGCTTCTACAAGACGTCCGTGAATTTACTCCACAAATAATACGTATTACACGTTTTTGGACTCTGAAGACTTTTGACTGACTTGAAGAGTTACCCCAAAATATTATACCATATGACATTAAGGAATGAAAGTAAGCAAAGTATGCAAGCTTTGTTATTTTTATGTCTCCTATGTCTGATAACACTCGTATTGAAAATACAGATTTGTTGAGTCGTTTCTGCAGTTCTGTGGTTTGCTCCTCCCAACTAAATTTATTATCAAGCTGTAATCCCAGGAATTTAATTCTGTCAACCTCTTCTATCTGCTCTTCTTCATATTTAATGCATATGCTGTCAGGAAATCTCTTACATGTTCTGAACTGCAAGTAGTGCGTTTTTTCAAAGTTTAATGACAATGAGTTGGCTTTAAACCATTTATTAATGTTCATGAAAATATCATTAGCAGACTTTTCTATCACTATACTTGACGTACTCTTTATTGCAATACTTGTATCATCTGCAAACAAAACGAACTCTGCTTCTGGTAGTGTAACTGATGAGAGATCATTATTGTACACAAGAAAAAGCAATGGCCCTAAGATGGATCCTTGTGGGACACCACATGTAATTTCTTCCCAATCCGATGATGACTATTGGCCTAATTCACTAGTCACTTGCACTGACACCCTTTGTTTCCTGTTAGTGAGGTACAACTTGAACCATTTTGCAGCATTTACCGTGACCCCATAGAATTCTAATTTACTTAAAAGGATGTTATGGTTCACACAATCAAATGCATTTGACAAATCACAGAAAATACCTGCTGCTTGCAATTTATTATCTAATGAATTAAGTACATTCTCACTGAAAGTGTAAATAGCCTTCTCAATATCGAAACCTTTCAGAAATCCAAACTGTGTTCTAGATAATATGCCATTTGCGGTTAAGTGGTTGAGAAGCTGCTTGTACATTACCTTTTCTATAATTTTTGAGAATGCTGGCAAAAGTGAAATGGGTCTGTAGTTTGATGGTATCTCTTTATCCCCCTTCTTGAAGAGAGGTTTAATATCTGCATATTTTAGGCAATCATGAAATGTTCCCGAATAACAGACTGGTTACACAAATAACTTAAGATTGTGCTAAGTTCACAAGAACACGCTTTAATTAACTTTGTTGATATTTCATCGTAACCACTGGAATTCTTTGTTTTTAAAGATTTTATTATGGAAGATATTTCTTGTGGTGAAGTGACTGACATATTCATGTGTGTGAAGTTATTTGTAAATGCTAATTTCAAATATTCAAGCGCATTATTTACTGACCCAGACAATCCCATACTATCAGTAATGGATATAAAGTACTTGTTAAATAGATTTGCCACACTATGCCCATCAGTTACTAATGTCTCAGCTACTCTTAATCGTACCTGCTCTTGTTGCTTTCTGGTTCTACCAGTCTCTTCTTTCACTATATCCCATATTGTATTTATTTGGTTTCCTGATGTTGCTATCTTCTCTTCATAGTGCATTTGTTTAGATACCTGAATAACTTTTTTTAATATTTTACAGTATTCCTTATATTTAGTTAAATCATCATCATTGCAACTACTCTTGGCTGATAGATAGATTTTCCTTTTTGTCTTACATGAAATCTTTATTCCTTGTGTAATCCAAGGTTTTATTATAGACTTCTGTTTAATTCGCATTACTTTTAGAGGAAAACAGTTTTCAAACATGATACTAACATTATTAATGAATACATTATATTTTTCATTCATGCCATTAGCACTATATACATCTTTCCAGTTCATGTCTTTGAGGAGTTTTCTAAAATTTTCAGTTTTTGGTGGGTTGACTACTCTCCTGTATGTACATTTTGCAGTCTTCATAATCTGTTTAGAATCTATACCTAAAACAAGGAGCTGCATATCATGATCTGACAGGCCATTTATTATTGGTTTTATGATATGATTTTGTTCCTTTGATTTGTCTATAAAAATATTATCAATTGCTGTCCTAGAGGTTTTAGTTACCCTAGTTGGAAAGTTTACAGTGTGTGTTAGATTGAAAGACAAAGTTACTGACTGCAATAAATTTTTACTGGAGGACTGCATAAGAAAATCTGTATTAAAGTCACCAGCAACCAGGATTTCTTTATTTCTTCCTGTTAAATAACCCAATAGAGCTTCTAGATGATTTAGGAATAGATTATAAATTCCTGCAGGTGCTCGGTAAATAGTTACTATAGGTCTACTCATTTACTTTTAAAGTAACGTATCTAATATGACCGACATTTTATTCTTAATTTTCAATCTTTATTTACAGTTCATAAATATTTTACATGCTCCTATTTTGAATTTTAGAATCTAACAATTTTAACATATTCTTTCCCCGTTACGATTTTTCGAATAACTTCTTTGTCTGTACTGGTCCACACATTGTGGTAAGTAGATTACTTCACCCAAAGAATTATGTTTTGCAATAACCTCGAATTAAATTTGATAATAACTACTTTATAAAACCATTTGAGCTCCTATATTATAGAAGTTCTTTCAATGAAGTGCACAGTTCAGTTCTACCTTACTACATGCAATGCTCACTCACTTTCGTTGTTTCATTTTCAGATATCACCATCTTTTTATTTCTGAAGTAAGGATTCTACAAATCCTAGATTGTACAAATACAACATACTGTAATTAATTTCATCTTCAAAAAAACTAGTTTCCTATAAGAAAATTTAAGAACTATATTTAGGATTGAAACCTAAAATATGCACAAATGTGCACCATCAATAAAAAAAAATGAATGTTTTCTAAATTGCAAAACAAAAATCTGTTGCCTATGCAACCTAATAAACAAGAAAATAGACTTGTGTGCCGGAACCGGGACTCGAACCTGGGACCTTTGCCTTTCGCGGGCAAGCGCTCTACCACTGAGCTACCCCGACACGACTCACGATGCCGCCTCACAACTTTACTTCCGCCAGTACCCCGCCTCCTACTTTCCAAACTTCACAGAAGTTCTCCTGCGAAACTTGCAAGACTAGCACTCCTGGAAGAAAGGATATGGTGGAGACATGGCTTAGCCACAGCCTAGGGGATGTTTCCAGAATGAAACTTTCACTCTGCAGCGGAGTGTGCGCTGATATGAAACTTCCTGGCAGATTAAAATTGTGTGCCGGAACCGGGACTCGAACCTGGGACCTTTGCCTTTCGCGGGCAAGCGCTCTACCACTGAGCTACCCCGACACGACTCACGATGCCGCCTCACAACTTTAATTCCGCCAGTACCCCGCCTCCTACTGGCGGTTTCATTCAAGACAATAGACATTTTCAAAAATTCAAATTAACGTTGGCACTGGGACTAAAGACAACATAATTTCGAAGGTACACTCAGTAATATGGATATGTATTGTATGCAAATTTCTCGCGTATACAATTGGTATTGCAGAAGTAATAAATTGTAACATGGTTTAACTGCATGGGGAGTGGAAAAGTACTAAGCGATAAACTTCTTTTCCGTTTTGGGGTTGACATAGGAAAAAACTTTCGTAAACATTTGACATAATGTTTCAAGTTTGTTGCAAGTCTCTTAAGTGTTCATATTGAAACATAACGGATGAATTTCTGTGACTCTCATTGTTTATGACGTATCTCGTTATCTGTGTGTACCTTTTCAGTGATTGTTTCCTTACGGTAAAGATTATTTCTACCAAATCTGTTTCATGAAAGGGTCATGAAGGGGAGACGGGAACATTGTTCCATGATCCAGTTTTGGCGAATTTAATTGTTTATAACGTATATATCCTGAAGTATGTGGGTCTTATCACCACAGCCATTGTTATCCTAAGTGAGGAACATAAGTACCAAGCTTGGTTGAAATTGGCATAGTAGTTTAGGAGATCTGGAGAGAGAGAGAGAGAGAGAGAGAGAGAGAGAGAGAGAGAGAGAGAGAGAGAGAGAAAACACAAACACACACACACACACACACACACACACACACACAAACATATAGTCATTTTATACTACGTATATATTTGTTTGTTAGAGGGGTAGGATTGGAAACACACACACACACACACACACACACACACACACACACAAACATATAGTCATTTTATACTACGTATATATGTGTTTGTTAGAGGGGTAGGATTGGAATTCTTGATTCAGTGTTGTCAGTTGTAGTTCATGGAATTTATTCGGAATCAATTTTTGATCCCATTGATAACAGTTTGTTCGATTTGGACACTTAATATCTGTAGTCGAAAGTTCCGCCTTATAGTTCAATGAGCTTACAATAGTTTTATAATTTTCAAATTATTTACTACAAAATGATATTCCATCTTACGTAGTGTAGACAAGGCAGAAAATTTCATAGGTCTGTACGTACAGGGTGAGCCATAAACGAGGAAAAATATGTGGAGGACCGCATGCTGCTATGAGTAGCACGTGACGCACTGTTGTTAATTTCGTTCTCAGTACTGTGAACATAAAACAAAAACACCTGTTAACCATTTAACGAGATACCGACGGGCCTCGCGTTCACGACATCTCATTCTGCCCATAGACAACACATGACACACCATAGAGATGATTTGTATCTACCAGCGTTTGAAAGATACGAGAAAGAACAAATCCCATCGTAATTATGTGAAATAATATCAGAACTTGTGAATCACACGTTGCCGGCGGTAAAGGAGTGTACAGTCTCACGTTAGGGAATGTTTGTCCTGTAAGCAGAGAAAGTGGCCATCAGCGGAAGTAAAACCGCGGCGTGCATGACGTGCACACCAATATCTGGTGTGGTATTCTTGATCACCTTCTGATAGGGCCACTAATGCAAGATCTCCGCGCTGCTCACCCTGCCCGATAATCGCCGTGTCGACAGGTGCTAACTGCCGCGTCGCAGTGTCACTACAGTGCCGTGGTAAGTTTAACTAACGAGGAATACGCCGACATCCACCTCACCTGCGGCTTTGGAGATGGAAGAGATGACGTTGCAAGGCAACTGTATCACTAGAGACTTTCTGTCCGGCGCCTTCCATCCGCAAAGAACGTTTTATTCTGTGGACAGGCGTTTGAGGGAGCATGGTGCATGTGTAGCACCTCCAGGATTTAGTGGTCGAGGCCGACCGTCGACTTACAGTGCGAATGGCGGAGAAGATGTGTTACAGACTGTTACGGAGGACGGAACAGTAAGCACCGGATCTCTCGCCACTGCGCTCAAAATGTCACAATCTACTATCGTGCGAGTACTCCGTAGAAACCATTACTATCCCTTCACCGACGAAGAAGGGTATAGTGAATTCGCATAATTGGCACGAGTGGGCGAAAGAAAACCCCCACGGCACAGTGATACGAGGGTACCAACAACGATGCGGTGTCAGTATCTGGTGTGGTATTATTGATCACAATCTCATAGGGCCACATGTGCTACCACAAAGGCTTACAGTAGAGCGGTTCCTGGATACTACATTACCGGAATTGTTGGAAGACGTTAGTTTGGGCTCTCCTATGAACCTGCGTTACATACATGATGGTGTCCCCGCTCACTTCAGCGGCGTAGTACGATGCCTCCCCTTCGAAATGGGTTGGTCGTGGAGGCCCTGTAGCATGACCAGCAAGATCGTAAGACCTGAATCCATTTGATTTCATTTTTTGGGGGCCATCTGAAATCTGTGATTTTTGAAGGAGAGGTTGTTGATGTCAACAATGTCCAACGCAGAATACAACATGCCTGTGGTATTACGCAAAGAGATACAGACAAGATGGATCGTGTTCAGCAATCCTTCCTTGCAAAGAGTTCAACTTTGCGACACCATATCATGATCATAATTTCGAACGGAACTTATAAAACGCCACTGCAGCTTTTATGTGTTTCTATGTTAGTTTCTATATGTGCAGCTGTATTGTATTAGTTTGTAATGACTGACACGTTCCTCTGTATAATTTTGTATTCTGCATCTGTGTACTCGTTTCTTCAAACTCAGTCCGGGACACAAAAACCAAATAATGAAACGTGCATGTAAAGTAGTGCAGCCCCTCCTCACGTTCCTTTCCCTATACCAACTAGCCATGATACATAATACCGGCCAGCGAAAACGGTACGAGGTTGATGTGAGCGCTGTCATTGCTCGCAGTGTCACACAGACCGTCCCTTAACACCTCACCTTCTCGTGAGCGGCTAGACTACCTGCAACACTCGCATGTCGTTCAGTGTTGCCGATCTGTCGCCTTGGCCAATGTCGGCGCACAGTAACACCAAAAATGTTCAAATGTTTGTATCGCTTATGGGACTTAACTACGGGGTCATCAGTCCCTAAACTTGCAAATTACTTATGAACTAGCTAATACTAAGGACGGCACAAATATCCATGCCCGAGGGGGGATTCGAACCCCCGACCGTAGTGGCCATGCAGACCGTGACTGGAGCGCCTCAGTCCCCTCGGCCACCGCGGCCGGCACAGTAACACCCAAAGTCCACTTCATATTTCCAGATTTTTCCTCTTTAATTTGTAAGGAGTCAAGTCAGACATATTTTCCTACTTATTCGGACCTTTAAAACAGACTTATTGCTTACAAGTAACATCTGACGGGTTAATTAATTTATTTATTGCTTTTAAAGAAGTTATTATTCGAAGTACGACATTAGATCACAAGTGCGGTAATTGGTTTTTTTCGAGGCTGAAGCAACTAACAGTTCAGACACACATACACTAAAAGAAATCCGCTGAACTTCAATTACGCGATAAGTCAGTCAAACCTTAAGGTCGTAAATTCTACCAAATACCTAGGAGTTACAATTACGAACAACTTTGACTGGAGAGAACACATAGAAAATATTGTGGGGAAGGCGAACCAAAGGTTACGTTTCATTGGCAGAACGCTTAGACGATGCACCAGCTCCACCAAAGAGACTGCCTACATCACACTTGTGCGTCCTCTCTTGGAGTACTGTTGCCCCTTGTGGAACCCTCACCAGGTGGGACTGACGGAAGATATTGAGAAGGTTCAGAGAAGGGCAGATCGTTTTGTTTTATCACGTTACGGGGGGGAAAGCGTCACGGAAATGTTGCACGAATTGGGGTGGAAATCATTAAAAGAAAGACGTTATTCATTGCGGCGTGATCTGTTTGCGAAGTTTCAATCACCGACTTTTAGTTCTGAATGTGAAAATATTTTGCTAGCACCCACCTACTTAGGGAGACATGACCAACCCAATAAAATAAGAGAAATCAGATCGAAAACGGAACGATTTAGGTGTTCTTTCTTCCCGCGCGCTATTAGAGAATGGAACGGTAGAGAAAAGTTATGAAGGTGGTTAATGGACCCTCTGCCAGGCACTTATATGTGATTTGCAGAGTATCTATGTAGATGTAGATGTAGAGAATATTTTTGGTTACAATTGATCATTTAAAATACCATGGCAGACAGTACTTGGAAACGGTATTTCATTTGGTTTTCAAATATGGTGCAATACTACGTCACTCGCGGTCGCGAGTCTCTGCGTAGCAGTAGGTGACCTCGGAAGCGGGGGTCAGCCTAAACGCGGTAGAAGCGGGTCCGTAATTGGGCAGTTCGAGGGCGCGCGTAAAGCCGAGCAATAGCGCGGCTCGTTTAAGCTAAGGGATGCTAACATAGAGACGTGACGTGGCGAAGAGACAGGGAGAAAAGTGGGGAGGTATGTACTATGCGGATGGTGCATGCCAGGGAACTCTAGCGCTCTGCCTCGTGAACGACACGTAGTGTTGACGGAGAGCGAACTCACTGTGGGCGCGATTTGCACATCTTCGAGTGCGGATAAAGTGAGTGAGAGAGGAGACTTATTTTCGGTATTTTACTGAAAAGAGCAGCTATGTGGAAAGCAGATATGAAATTACTTCTTGTTTGAGAGTAATCAGATTGTGCGATATTCACTGTGTTGGTCAGGCACTTCTTGTCTGACGCGAATAAGGACAAAGTGAAACAGTTAACGCCTGTGGGCTAAATATAGTGGCATCGCGGTGGGTTGATTCACGCAATCAGCGTACCACGCCAGTAGCGAGACTAGGATATGTTAGGTGTTCGCAACGTCATTCAGACATAGAAAGTATTTCGATCGACAGAAGCTGATCCAGTCAGGCAAGTTAGGTTGATTTTCAGTGATGGCGAACCAGTTTGCAGCCGTCTCAACGAAGGGTGCTGTGTGCAATACTCATCCTTAGGCATCAAAAACATCACACATTTAGTGCGACAGCCTCGAACGTATCTATAGCTTTGTCAATAAATCAAGTTAGGCGCGGTGTTTGAGCCATTATGCCTAGTGCAGATTTCTTTATTTTTAAAATTCATTTAAAAACTCGGGATAAAGTTTCTGTGATATTTTTGTATTAATTTATGTTCCTCCAGTTAATAGCTTCTATCCTAACAAACCTGAATTCTTGTGAAATTTTAGTTCAATCAATATGTATTCTTTGTTTAAATAAATTAAATACACAAAAATCGTATTTACTTTCAGTAGCTAGTGACGCCAAATTTGTACCCAGTTCGACATTATAGTAATATGTTTTTCTTACAGGAGATGTAATCTGAGTTTGTTTGAGTAATGTTATATCTTAATTCAACAAGGAGCATCTTGCACTTCTACACGACTTGATGTTAGGTTATTCCACGCAAGAGCCACGGGTACACTGTTAGATAGCTATTGCGCAATAAAAATCAGTTGGAAGTTTATTCAAAACTACACCACAGCAAGCTTCAATTTTCGCGTTGAATTGTCAATTACTGAGATAGGAAAATGCGGAAAACGAATTTATGTTGGTAGCTCAGTGTGTGAATTTGTACGAAATATTTTTCCCCGTTTGTGACTCATCCTGTATAAATGAATGCCGATTTCCCTTCGTCACGCCACAACTTGAGAACGGCTCAATCAATTTGAATTATCTGTTTTTGCTGTTGTTGTGTTCGTAAATCTTAGGCAAAGGTTTTTATAAAATAACATTTTTGGAAATCTCGCGAGAAACTGGACAATTTGAGAAGGACTAAGAGTACTTTTTTGCATGTGTCCATGTGCTTAGGTTGCACTGAAATCCTTAATTTTTTCCCGATCTTGAAGAACTTTTGCACACTCGACTTTCAACAAAAAAGGAAGATATTTCTACATAAAATTTCATTGGGTGCATGGCGGAGAGTACTTAAAATATGGAATTCGATAAAGTCTAAAAGTTTGCCCCTTTCTGGATGAAATTTTGTACACTTGACCCCCCATAAAATTTCGTATTGTGCATTGCGAAGGGTACTTAAATATGGACTTTGACTAATCCATAGTTTTGCTCTGATCTTGACGAATTGTAGCACAATTAATCTTTAAATCAAGAAGATGGTCACAGTCTACAAAAACTTTTACATGGTGCATTGCGGAGAGTACTTCACCTTTCGGAATTCGACAAAATCTAGGTTATTTCCATCTTGATAAAATTACCATGAAATTAAACTGACTCATGCATGTATGTTTTCATGAATAAAGTTTTTGAAAATTTCCTTACGTGTCGTTGTAAATAATTCTTTTTAACTAACTTTCGATAAATATAAATTTAACAGCCAGAAGGAAACCTTAGAAAAATTCTACAGAAATGTTTTGTGATAATTTACGCGTGCATCTTTGTCCATAACCAAATGAAGCCCCTACATTGTGTTGGGACTGTGAAGAAGTGAAAATGGCCCCGTTGGTACCGTTACGAGACCCACCACATTCATGTCTTTCATGAAAAGGGCCATAATCTATACATTTTAGTTATATCCAGCGGTAAAATAATTGCTTTCAAATGACGTCATCAAACGCAACAAAAGTTATTCTACGAGGCGCGTCCAGAAAGTAAGTTCCGTTTTGTAATAAAATGAAATTGTACACAGATACAGAAGAATTATTGCACAAAATTCTACAACTCATAAACTACTTTTCCACATAACTGCCGAAATTTTGCAGGCTTCTTCATAGAAATCTGCCGCCTGTGTCTTCAACCAGTTGGAAACAGTTTCTTTCAGCTCGTCGTCATTGGAGAAGTGATGAGCAGTAATTGTAAACCTACGGTTTTCCTGGATCTTGTCATCAATCGCGTGAACCAGTTCTTCTGTAACCAAAGGTGGACGTCCACTTCGTTCTTCATCGTGCACATCACTACGCCCGCCACTGAACTGTCGGACCCATCTTCTCACCATCGAATCACTCATCGCAAATTTGCCGATAAATTTCACTTTCCTCGCATTCAGAAACCGAATCACGGACCTGATTTCACAGGCGGCGGGATTTTCAATCAACGCCGACATTTCAAACAAGCACAACAAAGCGTACCTAACTGACAGCGATCTCCAAATGGCGCACGTTCTTCTCCTTGATACACATCGTCTACAGCGCATTTGCGGAACTGCAATCGCAGCGCTGCAGCTGAGATAAATTGAAACGGAACTTACCTCCTGGACGCGCCTCGTATATAATTTTATGCCTACTTTCAAGATAAGTATAATGAAAAGCAAACTTTTACCGCCATGTGGCTGGTGCAAAATTCGTTAGCAGCATTCAGTTAAAATGGTATAATGTACCTCTGAAATGCCGACAGCCACCAGAAGTGAGTGTGTTTGCAGAAGTTTAGCGGAGAAAGGCAGCGCTGACACGTGGCATTACAAACTATTCGCTGTATAGTTTCGTATCTACACATAGAAAAAAATGAATCCCCGTTTCCATCGGTCAGCCCATAGCTCGAGAACGGCTGGACCGATTTGCCTGATGTTTTTGTTGTGTTCGTAATTATCACCACAAGGTTTTTGCGAAATTAAAGTTTTGTAAAACCTACCGGAAAACTGTAACATTTTGAAAAATGAAACGTCTTTTTAAACGTGTACGTTTCTTTTTGTTCCATTTCTTGTTCCGATCCTGATGAAAGTTTGCATGCCGGCCGCAGTGGCCGAGGGGAGTGAGGCGCTCCAGTCACGGTCTGCACGGCCACTACGGTCGGGGGTTCTAATCCCCCCTCGGGTATGGATATTTGTGCCGTCCTTAGTATTAGCTAGTACGTAAGTAGTTTGTAAGTTTAGGGACTGATGACCCCGTAGTTAAGTCCCATAAGCTCTACAAACATTTGAACATTTGAAAATTTTAAAGTTTGCACACTTGACCTTCGAAACAAGAGACAGGTGACTGTTTACATAAAATTTCGTTCCATGCATGGTGCAACTTCTAAATTTAGTGGAAGCTTACAGCAGTTAGACTGGGATGAGGTGTACAAGGAAACAAATGCTAATTTGAAGTGTAACTTATCATAATAGTAAGATTACCTGACATAGTCGGGTTTGGAGGCGATCTGATCGTTTTATAATTTTCAAACTGAAATTCCAAGACCGCACATTAATAATTTAAATACACTTGTGTATTTTTATATAGTGACTTTGTGCAATGATGCACTTGTTATTTTATACCAAATTTTTAACAAGATGACCAGCTTGTAATATGCATGTGACCAGATGATGGTGACACAGTTCACCGAAACCGGTCGTCAGTGAATAAATTATTAATGTGCGACCTTGGCATTTCATTTTGAAAATTATTTATCATAAAACGTTTGTAAATATATTTGAAAACTGTTCCCCAAGAAAATAGTCACATATAATGTAAAAACCATGGCTAACTAATAGAATAAAAGTATCTTGTAACCAAGAAAGGGAACTGTGTCTAACAGCAAGAAAGAGTAATCAGCCAGAAACAGTCAAATGTTATAAAAACTACTATATTAGGATAATTTATTAAAATGTTCTGAAGTCTGTGTATGTGTCTAATTTTAGTACCTCTGATAATAAAACAATCTGGAATATAATTAAAAGGGAACCAGGGATATAAAGATAACAAGGAAACTTTAATACTATTAAAATGAATGAATATAGATAAAAATAAATTAATCAGACAAATAAATATACTCGAAAAGCGTGAAAGTCAAGTTTTCCCCGGGTTAATTAAAATTTAGCCACAAGTAATTCGTGAGAAGGGGCCGCAGTATTACGCGCTGCGAGGTTCATACTCAGTCGACTGTCGTCTTTTTGAAAATGCCTTAAACCACCGTAACTCCTGGACCCTTCACGAAAACTGTCGCCGCAGGCTTCCTAAAGCTTTTCAAAGGTTTCCGTTGCACTGTGTCCAAGTCTGAAGCAAAACGGGGTAGAAAACCGCTGCCCGAAGTTGTTGGCATCCATTCCAGGACACAAATAAAAAACCTGTTTCAGGAACCAACGCACTACGGGCATGCGCCGTGTCTCAGTGACTTGTAACGCACACTGAGGGCACATCAGACCTCCATCTACGTCTTCTCCACGGCCCGTCGCCCCTGTGTTACTCGATAGAATACTGTATAGTCAATCTCATTTACACACATCGTAAATACTGTAATAGGTTCCTCAAAACTACATTTCAATAAGAAAGTAAAGCAAAAACTTCGATGCGAAAGGCTATACTGCCGGAAAATCCAAATAACACCTATCGGCAAAGCAAAAGTTTGATGAAAATGCAGTACGATAAAATTCACACATCAGTGGATCAGACAATTACTTTCAAATCGAGACTGACAAACTCAGAATTGTAAATATATTTGGTTGGTCAGCACTGACGACGTTTTAAATGAATAAAACAGAAGGTGTGCGGTAGAATAAACGCGTGTTTTCCCATTAACAAAGCTTTTAGCCCCGCAGCAGTCACGACTGTTTGCTGAGCTACGGAAACGGCTAAGAGAAATGGCTAAGCTTTAGTTGGGGCAGTCCACGCGATGCCCTACGCAGACAAGCCGTGGGCTGTGCTCCTCGCGCGGCGCCTCTTACAGTTCTGCCAACCACGTGATCTGCTCTTTGGAGAGAAGTGGCAATCGACAGCACTGTCACGGTCTTCGAAACGAATTAGTTAAGCAAAAACTCCCTCAACCATACCAAGGTATGTAGTGCATTTGTAAGATTCTGTTCTGCTATTCTGGAGGAGGATACTTCTAAGCACATGTTCATCCGGATTTGCATTTGTTATATTTCCTAACTTGCGTAAAGTAAATACTGAGACGCTCCTTCATAAAGGCGCTTGCCCATTTCTAAGTACATCCTTTCCTAAAAATAAAAAATAATAAATGAAAAATAAATAAATAAATAGTTGGTGATCCATTCCTTCTCCTTTCCCTGTTATCGCCATGGCAGACAGTAGTTCTGTATATGGCTGTTGCAGAAGTCTGCCACAGATACACTATTTACAGCCAAGATTGTGTTTCCGATTACGAAGAGCACTTAAATGTTGCAAAATTTCCACAGACACTTTGTATGAGCAGATGCAAATCTCCAAGCACTTAAGGAAGGGAATAAACACTTGTTTTCAGTCAACTTCGTGCAGTAGAACGTTAAACGGGGTTTTTCCTGTTAACGGACTGTATTGCGCCTACCTCTCTGATGAGGGGGGGGGGGGGTCAACACAGATTTAGGAAATATCGTTCATGCGAAACACAACTAGCTCTTTACTCACACGAAGTGATGAATGCTATCCACAACGGTTCGCAAATCGATTTCGTATTTCCAGAACGCTTTTGACACCGTACCTCACAAACGGCTTTTAATCAAATTGCGTGGTTATGGTATATCGCCCCAAATTGGCGACTGGAAAGGGGATTTCCTGTCAGAGAGGACACAGTTTGTAGTAATCGATGGTAAAGCATCGACTAAAACAGAGGTGTTGTCGGGCGTTCCACAGGGTAGTGTTATTGGTCCTCTGCTGTTCCTTATTTACATATTCGATTTAGGGAAAAATCTAAGTAGCTCTCTTAGGTTGTTTGCAGATGACGCCGTCATTTGCCGTCTAGTAAAATCATCTGAATATCAAAAGCAACTGCAGAACGATCTGAATATCACAATGGTGAAATAATTGGCAATTGACTTTAAATAATGAGAAGTGTGAAGTCGTCCACATGAGTACGAAAAGAAATCCGTTAAACTTTGTTTACAAGCTAAAGCAATCAAAAGTGAAGGCCGTAAACTCCACAAAATACCTAGGAATTACTATTACTTCAGACTTAAATAGGAAAGAATACGTAGATAATGTCGTAGGAAATGCGAACCAGAGACTGCGTTTTATTGGCAGAACCCTTAAAAGATGGAAGATGGATGTGCAGAACTATAGGCCTATATCTCTAACGTCGGTCAGTTGAAGAATTTTGGAACATGTATTATGTTCGAATATAATGGCATTTCTCGAGACTAGGAATATGCTCTGTAGGAATCAGCATGGGTTTAGAAAAAGGCGTTCGTGTGAAACCCCGCTCGCGCTATTCGTCCACGAGACTCAGAGGGCCATAGACACGGGTTCTCAGGTAGATGCTGTGTTTCTCGACTTCCGCAAGGCGTTGGATACAGTTCCCCACAAACGTTTAATGAACAAAGTAAGAGCATATGGTCTATCAGACCAATTGTGTGATTGGATTGAGGAATTCCTAGATAACAGAAAGCAGCAGGTCATTCTCAATGGAGAGAAGTCTTCTGAAGTAGGAGTTATGTCAGGTGTGCCACAGGGGAGTGTCTTGGGTCCGTTGCTGTTCACGATATATATATAAATGACCTTACGGATAATATCGGAAGTTCACTGAGGCTTTTTGCGGATGAGGCTGTAGTATATAGAGAGGTTGTAACAATAGAAAATTGTATTGAGATGCATAGAATTGACGCATGGTGCAGGGAATGGCAATTAAATCTCAATGTAGACAAGTGTAATGTGCTGCGAATACACAGAAAGAAAGATCCTTTATCATTTAGCTACACTATAGCAAGGCAGCAACTGGAAGCAGTTAATTTCATAAAGTATCTGGGAGTAGTTATTAGGAGGGATTTAAAATGGAACGACCATATAAAATCAGTCGTCGGTAAAGCAGATGCCAGACAGATTCATTGGAAGAATTGGAAGGAAATGCAGTCCGAAAACAAAGGAAGTAGGTTACAGTACACTTGTTCGCCCACAGCTTGAATACTGCTCACCGGTGTGGGATCCGTACCAGGTGGGATTGAGAGAGGAGGTAGAGAAGATCCAACGGAGAGCAGCGCGCTTCGTTACAGGATCATTTGGTAATCGTGAAAGCGTTACGGAGATGATCGATAAACTCCAGTGGAAGACTCTGCAGGAGAGACGCTCTGTCGCTCGGTACGGGCTTTTGTCGAAGTTTCGAGAACATACCTTTACTGAGGAGTCTAGCAGTATATTGCTCCCTCCTACATATATCTCGCGAAGAGAACGTGAGGATTAAATCAGAGAGATTAGAGCCCACACAGAGGCATGCCGACAATCCTTCTTTCCGCGTACAATGTGTGACTGGAATAGGAGGGAAAATCGATAGTGCTACTCAAGGTACCCTCTGCCACACACCGCCAGGTGGCTTGCGGAGTATGGTTGTAGATGTAGATGTGGAACTACTAACGAAACAGCATACACTACGGTTGTCCGTCCTTTTTTGGAGTATTTCTGCCCAGTATGGGTTCCTTATCAGGTGAGTTTGACGGAGGGCATCAAAAGAGTCTAAACAAAGGTAGCTCGATTTGTATTGTCACGATTCAGGAGAAGCAGAGTTACGGAAGCGATACAGAATCTAGGATGGGAATCATTATAACAACGGCGCTTTTTGCTGCGGCGTGGGCTACTTTCGAAACTCTAATCGCCAACATTATCCTCCGAATGCGAAAATATATTGTTGACTCCCACTTACATTGGTAGAACATCAGAATAAAATACGAGAAATCAGGGGTCGAACGGAGATATTGTTCTTTCTTCCCGCCCGCTATTCGAGAATGGAATGGGAGATAAATAGTGTAAAGGTGGTTCGATGAACCATCTGCCAGGCACTTAAATGTGATTTGCAGAGTATCCCGTGTAGATGTAAATGTAGGTGTTAGCAACAATTACAATTGTGGTTCATGCACGCCGGTGTCCTAGCACAGTTTCGTCACAATGTGCGCGAACATCTGACGCAGACATTTCAGGACCGCTGGATTGGTTGAGGCGGCCCCATAACTTGGAATCCTCGTTACCCAGACTTCACTGCCCTTGATTTTTTGGTGTCTACGCAACTCCAATCACTCCAGACACTACAATGCCTGCCATCAGGTACCACTACAACCGGGTGTACTTCAAATGACGCGTTGTCACGCCGAATGGCGGACGGATGCATTGCCATGAAAGGGAAGCAATGTGGAACACCTCCAATAACTCCGCATCGGAGGTTCTAGTCCTCCCTTGGGCAGGGTGTGTGTATGTGTGGGTTTTTAGTATAAATTAGTTTCAGTAGTTTGTAAGTCTAGGGACTTACGACCACTGTAGTTTTGGTCCCATAGCGTTACAAACATTTGAACATTCGAAAACCTACTATAAACAATTCTTTATCTCAGAAAGTATGCGTTTCTGGACCCATATCCATAGGACTTACTTTTTATCCACCAGTACTACCACCTCTGAACATCCTACATATCTACCTGAGTGGCGTATGGTCATTTCCTTACCACAGAGATGGTAATATCGTTAGACTTCATGCGAGAACCGGATCGGCGAGGATCATAAGAGAACAAGGGCGACAGGGGTCTATTTCAGAAGCCAGAGACCTGTGAGAATTTGGGATGGATAGCCTGATGGTTGACGCAAACGCTGGCCCGAAGCGATAAATCAGGTTTGGAGTACAGATCAGGCGCAAATTTTCTCTGGTCACATCTGAATTATTTCAGTGGTCTAGTGTAATCAAAGTGAATCCTGTCCCTCCTCTCCCCTCTTCCTCCCTCTCGTTTAAATGAATCTTCACTTGGCTGAATTCGCAGCGTGCACGTTCAGTCATGTTTGGCAGTATCATTCCGCTCATGTCACTTCTTGGCACTTTCCCATGACCGTCTCTTCCACTGACACTGTCTTTCACTCTTTATATTGCTCTTCATTTGCGCAATCTCTTCTGTTCCTCTTTCGTGCACCTTTCACAACCTCTCTCTCTGCCATTACCATTGTTATTTCGCTACCACTGATACCCTCACAGACGCTAGTTTAGAGTTTGTTGTCTTTCCCCCACATATTTCATTAAGGATGGTTGACTTGGGATTTTGACTGGTGGCGTAAGGGGACAGGACAATAGCGCAATTCCTGTTTTATTTTAAAATTCATTCTTCCGGCGGGTGGTGAATCCAGACCGCTTCTCCCCCTCCCAGTCTATATATAGTCTCCGATAAATATCTTATCATTTCCGATGTTTACTCCCGTTTTACTTCTACCGCTTTACCCTTAGGAATCTCTCTTCCCCTCTTACTTCCACTGTCTCTCCCACAATGTTTATATGCTCTCTATTTCGCTCCCACTAGCACTAATTTCCACATCTTCCTGTGCCGCTGCTTCTTTCAGTATAAACGTTTTTGCCGACTCACTCCGCTGCCATGCCGAATAGAGCTGTCATCTCTGTCACGAAAATTGACAGAATAATAAATTTTGATATGTCTGTATATACAATTTTTTTTCTTTGGAGTAATGGGGAGGGGGGGTGGGATGCTTAACATATCTTCCCATGGGACGTCAGAATTTTCATAAAAATGAGCTATACTTCCAGGTTACACGTACCGTTATAAAACAATTCGGCGTTTGATTAGCGACCACAAATAATTTTGTATGAACAAATAATTTTTGTCAGGAGATTACACCGCCAAATGGTATCATGAAATAATTTTCAGGCCAAGACATCCGGTGTGAAAATGAAATGGCCTTTAAACACGGACATGACGTTACAGTTTTATTGGCGAAGTATGGCAACTTAAAACACAGTAGGCCTCTGTGTGAGCTGAAAAACTTTGCTATGATACCAGAACCCCTTCGATTGGTTCAGTACGTCAGTCAAAATCGCTCATATGACTCAAAACAAATTTTATGTCCATATTATACATGCAGAGGTACAACAACTATGAACCTCTGCAAGTAGGTAATATATAATGACATCGAATAAAATATCAACGTAAGAAAACAAAAGGAAACATTGAATTTTGTGGTAAATAAAAACTATGAAAGTTAGTTTCGCCACAAATGGCGCTTTTATTATCCAGAAAACATTGCTTTACTGGTATATGTTGATAATGCTCCCAACTTTTGAAAACAGGTAAATGGCGTACGTAAATAAATGCTTATTTGAAGAACACACAGTTAGAATTTGAGTCATTTGCTACTGTTAGGTTTTGAATAATTGTGGTCCATTGAGAAAAAAAATGTTTAAAAATAGCTTTTTGCAATTTTCTACATAAGCACGGTATCTTTAAAGCTCTGAATCTCGGTAAGGGATATGATACCTAAAAACCTTTCATAGTTCCCAGGACCTTAATGTTAATAAATTATAAAAAAATTAGTCTATTCGCAGTAGGAATGTAGAAGTGACAATTTCAACAGTTGCCACTATTGGTACCCATAAATCTTGATATACTGGTATTTTCTCTGGAACAACCAATGGGGAAAATGGTGCTTTTATAGCGTATAAAGCTTACATTAAACCACACAAAATACACAAAAGTCGATTAGCATAATTTTCTCTAGGTTCGAGAAATGTGTAATGTTCAAATTTTGACAATTTACTGTAGCATAGCTACCGCATACCTAATATTCAACGGCAGGTCAAGGTATACCCAGAAACACTACACTTCTTATCTCCGTGATCTAAAGAACTTTGGATATGGCCCACTGAAAAATTGCATTTTCGTACGCGACATTTGCGAAAATATCGATACAGTATAAAATTTCAATACTTCATATACATTTCATACATTTTCAAGTGAGCAATACTCAATTATAAATTTTTAGTCCTACAAACGCTTTACAATTTTCTCCAGTACTTTACTTAATTTGATTCTATATAGTAAGCTTTACGAATAACGAATATAAATTCAGTTCTTCATGCGAGAGCATATCAAACTGAAAAAGGGAAATTCAAAAAATTAATAAAAATAAAAATTGGCATGGAATTGATAGATAATGTTATCCTGTAGCATTGAAAGGGACAACAGTGGTAAGTTTGTACATCTGGATCTTGTTAACGGATGGTAATACCGAATACTTTTCTATGTCCCCTGAGAACATACTCTTAAGGAAGATAAGGTAAAGACTTCGACTACTTAAAACGAATAGAAATTATAAAAATGACGACTCTAGATCACATTTAGTGTCTAAATGTAATTTTTTCTTTTTTTTTCTTTTGCATTGTGATGAAGGATGAAGATTTTGGAAAACCGAAAATTGAATTCCCAGGTGATTGTTAATCATAAGCATTTAAAATTTAACTCATGATCTCATGTAATTCACCCTATTTTGATTATATACAAAATATACTCACACCACTACAATTGTTACTGTATCCAGTTAATGAAATGTCACGTTTTAATGTTAACGTCAGACAGATAGCGTACTTCTTTGTGAATACTCATTACAAAACTTCTTCGAAGCTCCCCATCGCTTTCGTTAACGTATAATCTGAAACAGCAGTGAGAGTAATAAAATTTTGAACACAGCTGCGTTCTTTCAGCAACCGTTTACATATCTAGTGGATGGTGATACAGCCCTGGGTCGGGGAGCTAAAATTTATTTTATACGATTATTGATGTGGTGTCTGTCATTTTCGAACATGTCCGAAAAGAACAGACAGAATATCAATGTAAATATGCCCACAACAGGTAATGACAATTTCATTGCGGACGCATTCATACGCTCGGTCTCTTGCGGGAATACAGTATACGCTACAAACAAGCTACGAACAAGAGGAACCAATGAGCTACAATTGCTAGAAGTTGGTAATTTGGGTTGGAAGAAGACTATAGCAATTCCAATTCATAAGAAAGCAAGTACAGACAAAAGTGAAAATTACAGAACTATCAGTTGAAGTCTTGCTCGCAAAATACTAACACGAATTATTCACAGACGAATGGAAAAACTGGCGGAATCCGACCTTGAGGAAGGTTTGGATTTAGGTGAAATGAAGGAATACGGGAAGCAAGGTAGGTTGAGGTTGAGGAAAGGGTAACCTACGTTTTCGGCACTTGAAGTTCTGGAGAGAGCTTTTGACAATGTTTACTGGAATACACTCTTTCAAATTATGTAGGTAGCAAGGGTAAAATGTAGGGAACGAAGAGTTTTATGCAACTTGTACAAATACCAGACAGCAGTTGTAAAAGTCGAAGTGCATGAAAGAGTTGCTGTGGTAGGGATACATGGCTTTTAGCCTTTCTCCATGTTGTTAAATCTGTACATTGAGCAAGCTGTGAAGGAATGCAAGGAGAAATTTGGAAAAGGAGGGTATAAGATTATCATTAAGAAAGGGTAATGGAATGTAGCTTAAGAAAATCACGCGATGAAGTCAACAGATTAGGTAATGAAAGAATAAAAATAGTATATGAGTTTTGTTATCTGGCTAGCAAAATCTGATGGCCGAAGTGAAGAAGATATAAAATGCAGAAAGCCTATGGGCAGAAAAGCGTTTCAGTAGAAGCGAAATTTGATGACATACAATATTAGCTTAAATGTTAGGAAGTACTTTCTGAAAGCATTTGCGTGGAGTGCACCATTGTACGGGAATAAAACATGAACGATAAGGATTTCAGACGAAACAATGATAGAAGATTTGAAATGGGGTGTTACAGACGAATTATGAAGATTAGATGGATAGATCACGTAACTGATGCAGAGGTGCTCAACAGATTTGGGGAGAAAAGGAGTTTTTGGCATATCCTAACTAAGAGTATGGTTAGGTTGGTGGGACACATTCTGAGACATCAAGGAATCGTCAACTTAGCATTAGAAGGAAGCGTAGAGGGATACCTAGGGACAAATACAGTAAGCAGGATGTAGGTTGCCGAACATATTCTCAGATGAAGAGACTTGCACAGGACACGGTAGTGTGGAGAGCTGTATCAAACCAGTCTGCGGACTGAAGATCACAACAACAACATCTAGGAATTAAAATTACGAACAACGTAAGTTGCAATAAATACAAAAAAATATCCCGGGAAAAGGCGGACGAAAAGCTACGTTTCATGGATAGAACACTTCGATGCTGCAATAGTGCTACTAAATACACTGCCTACGCTACATTTGTCTGCCATATTTTGGAATGTTGCTATGTGCATAATGGGATACCCGTCAGGTGGGACCGACGGACGGCATAGAAAAAGTTCAGAAAAACGCAGGTTGTTTTGAATCATCGCGATACAGGGGCGACAATGGCATGGAATGATGCACAAGGTGCTGTACGACCCATTAAAAGAAAGGCGATATTCGTTGCAGCGAAAGCTATTTCTGAAATTTCCGACGCCAGGTTTCCTTTATGAACAGAACATATTTTGTTAGCCCCAATGGAGACATGATCATAATAATAAGAAAAAAATAGCTTGCGAAAGAAAAGATTTAGGTGGTCTTTTTCCCCCGCTCTTTATTATAGAGAAATATGACAGTGATTCGATGTACCCTGTATTTGGCACTTAAATGTGATCTGCAGAATGTATACGTAAATGTAGATGTAGTAGGAATTTCATTACTTACTTACGGCTCATTGAGTGTACGAGGTTTGTTCCAGTATACTTTACTTTGGGTAAACATTTCTCGAGTAATTATCATGCAGTCATTAGCTGTGTGAACTGTGGCTCCAACTTGTTGGAACCACATGTCTTCCATGTTCATTCGTATCGTGTAGTATCAGGAAATTGCCTAGCACTGTAACAAATCAGCGAGTCATCACTGTTTCATTAAGACCGCCTTCTACAAAAATAAATAAGTAAAACTTTACACCACACAGTTATGTACTGTGCACTTGTTTTTGATGCACTTCTTTGTCGGTAGTTTGCTGTCAAGTAGTGACAGATTGTTTATTTGCATACCAGCCTAAGTGAAAGAGTGCTCCATTGCATATTATCAACACAACATTATCAGCAGCAGCATGATCTACAAGCATTCTCTCAGAAAACCGACTCCGTTCGTCAAAATCATAGTCGTGAATCTTCCGCACGATTATTACTTTTTAAATGCGGAAACTTATCCGTAGCGATGCGCTGCAGCGTGCGACAAGTTTAAACCATGGGTACACAGAGCGTGTATCTGAACGAGTGTGCTCAATGTGTCGAGATTCTGACGATACAACGTGCGAGCCGTATGTTGGGCGGCTTTCCCAACGGAGGTGGGGGGGGGGGGGGGAGGGGAGAACATGCCAGAAAGTTATGAAAGTTCACCAATCAAATGGAAAAACGTCACCGACATCACACCACGTGGCTCTCCTGGGGAGGGGTCAGCTCTTTTTGGTAGAGAGAAGTAGACGACGTGATATTGCCGTTGCTAGAAGCCCGTATTTAACGAGTTTTATATACGTAACCTAGGTTTATGAATAAATGTCATTCTAAAACGAGTAAAAGGAATTGAGTAAATCAAAGATCTCTCAAAAACCGGTCGTTATAGGTACCAAAAAGGAAGGAAGCTAAGGCTTTTACGTCCCGACGACAGCCTGGTCATTAGAGACGGAGCTTAAGCTCGGCTTTTTGGGAAGGATGTGAGAGGAAATCGGCCGTTCTCTTTGAGAGGAACCATCCCGGCATTCACCTGGATTTAGGGAAATCATGGGAAACTTAAATCTGGGTGGCCGAAGGTGGATTTGAACCAGCTTTCTCCCGAATGCGAGTCCAGGGTGTTACCACTGCGCCACCTCGCTCAGTTTATAGGCACTATTTGTAGGAAGAAATGACTGGTTAAAGAATTTCCGTATTACGGAAATCTGCCGTTCCAAGGCAAGGGTGCATTGAAGATCCGTCAAAACGAATTGTTCGTTATATGCCTATTTTGTAATTACGGGTCAGTAAATGACATATCTACGAGTAGTATATTCAACACATCTAATATCTGCGTTATAGATAGTAAGACGGATGAGGGGTGTAATGCAGGGAAGTGAAATCGCGAACTGTGAAGCTGATGATGTTAAGTGGGCCTGGTTCGACACTCACAATGGGCAAATATATTTTTTTCTCATATTCCGGTTTTCTAATAGGCTTATTAATTTTTTATTTCTGTATAATATTCGATGCTATGAAAATATAAGCGCATATCCTCTGAGAAGTGAGTTTGTTGAAGTGTGTTTTACAAGGTCTAAAAAAAATAAAAAAAAAAAGCTATTTCATGAAAATTTCATAAGTCGCTGTCCTGATTGGCATAATATGTACATTTTTAAGTCTTATGTTCATAGATATTTCGTAATTACTTATGTAGGCCTATATCACAAACATGAACAAATGCACAAGCGCGGAAATATGCGTTTTAATAGAGGTTAAGTAGGAATTCCACTCTTTTGATTTGGTAAACAGTGTTAAAATGTTTGTAGAATTTATCGGACTTAACTACGGGGTCATCAGTCCCTAAGCTTACAAACTACTTATGAACTAGCTAAGACTAAGGACGGCACAAATATCCATGCCCGAGGGGGGATTCGAACCCCCGACCGTAGTGGCCGTGCAGACCGTGACTGGAGCGCCTCAGTCCCCTCGGCCACCGCAGCCGGCCGTAAACAGTGTGATTCCAGCAACTGATACCGCCGACAAATGTCGCTGGAGCGCGCTGCGGTCGCGAGTAGCTCGTTGAGGCACACGTCTCACATGCACAAGTCGCGCCGTCTCCGAGCGTTCAGCCGCACGTTGGACTCGGCACGTTGACCACACACGCTCCGTGTGTCGACGGGCTTAGAGTCGCAGAACGCCTGTTCATGGAGTGATGAAGACTTTGAAGAACAGGTGCTCTCACGCCATCGACATTTTCCTGCTTTCGCATCATGCAAGGACGATTAGGCGACGTCTGCTTCACTACTGATCCAGTTTTGCGCAAAGAGGCAGCGCAATGCAATACTGTGTAGCGATTAGAAATTGAACCATTTCGCGGTACATACAAATGTGTACGGAAAGTCTTTGAACTTAGATAATTGAATCATTACCTTTGGAGAAATGTTCAACAGCAGGAACGCGATAGGTACACGGTCCACTGCGCCATTGTTCCTTAAAGTGGACGCTCTGGCCTACAAAATAACAGGTCCCCAAGCCCGCCATACCATTTCCACCAAATCCATGCGCTGTTTTTGCGTAATCGTGTATTTGCAACTCATTGGGCAAAAGCAGTTAAAATACGGTTTTTGTAATTTTGTACCTTTGAACATACGGATCGCGGAAATGGATGAAGAAGATATTAAAGAAATTTTGAACGTTCGACAAAAATAACATATTAAGGATATATGGTAAACATTTCGACAATGTACAACGAATAAAAATTGTTGAATGGACAATCCCCAGAATTCATATACCTAAATTTCATACTTTTTCGTTGTTCTTTTACGAAACGATCGTGAAGAAATGGTACTTTTATAAGCCGTATATATCCGACAGTAGGCCACACCTAATGTGCTAATTCGCTGAATTATCCTGACCTACACAATAGGAAGAGAATAATGTGTAAACTGTGAGCCTGTAGAACAATCGATGTGGTCTGCTAAAGAATATATTTTTCGAACGCGAAGTTTTCCAACATATTAGTACAGCTCCCTTTCATGCTTAGTACGATTAAAAACAACTTATACAACGATGCTCATACCATCAATTAGCACCGAATTTTCTTTCTTTTATCTTTTTACTTTCCTGTATTTTCTCATACGCACCAGGTGCTACTTGATTTGAGGTATGGAAGGAAACTCTTAATAATACTCTTGGTATTTTCTCGTGTCTGTTGTCAATTTTATATCAATATAACCATCAGTTGCAGAACGTCATATTGACCACAGCTGTTTATTTTTTCTCAATGCTACCGGTTTAGGTCAGTTTACCATTATCAAGCTAATCTCTGATAACTCTTGATAATGGTAAACTGACCGAAACCGGGAGCATTGAGAAAAAATAAACAGCTATGGTCAATATGTCGTTTTGCATTTATGTCAAAGCTGTTATGCCCCACCTGTTCAAGTTTCTATAACCATCAGTGTTACTTCTCAATTTAAATGATTCTACTATTACTCTCATACCTGATGTCAGTCTTAAAATTTTGTTTGTCTTTTTATCGTTATTCTATTTTTCATTTATGCCATGCGTATTTATTGCACACTTGAATGCACAATAGTGGTATATCGAAGTCTTGTTCCGAAATCATATTTCTCCTGTACTTTATAGGCGTAATTATTGTTCAGATTTTATTACATAATTTGTTAAACAGAGCAGTGGTGAAATATTACTACTACCTGGCGCCTCTGATTTTCCTTTATTACACTGTAGCAGAGTTTACGTTGCAAATGATGTTCAAAGACCTAACCCTGTCGCTAGTGTCAGTATGAATTACAGAAGATGTGAAGGATGATATAACAGACGATGTTATCAACGCCATAGTCCTTTCGTAATGGCTTAAATGAATGACACACAGAAACACACACACACACACACACACACACACACACACACACACACACACACAGGCAGACAGACAGAGAATGAGATATGAAACTCAAATTTTCTTTGAAACTTCCTTACTATCTAAACGGAAAAGGGAGACAAATGGGAAATTTCTTTTGCAGAATTTTACCTGCAGCAGAGTTATGGGCCTGCTGCCAAATATGTCTGTGGACTCCAAAAAGAGAAGCCAACGTTTTTCTCAGTGTGACACATAACCTCCTTTGTAGCCACGTAAGTCGTTAATCCGTTCCTGTGTTCCACGGCAACGCGTAGCTACCCGCAGCCAGAAAGGTCCACCCGTCTTTACATCCCTCCACCACACACACACACACACACACACACACACACCGTGCTCCCCCCCTCCCCCTCCACGCAGCCTCTCTCAAAATGTCCGGCAGCTACACATTCAATACAGGCGTGACCAGGGATGACAACGACATTTCGCTCCAACACTCCATTGCCGCGAAATTACCTATCTTCCCCAATCTTTTTGAATACTTGGAAAATATTTTCCGAAGATTTCCTAGTATGTTATAGGTTTAGGTGTAGGTTTCAACTTAATTGATGCAGACTGGGAGACCAACATGTTTACGTCGTGTGTCATGGAGAGAGTATCAAGGTATATTGTTCTAAGCGCTGTATCTGAAAATTACCTCTAACAGTTTAATAGAGTGCCAACTAACGTGATCGACTTGCTAATAACAAGTAGACTCGAATTTTTCGATTTAGTGTAGATCAGGGTATCATAGCTCATAAAGTCATTACAGTATCAATAAATTCCGCTGTATGTAGAAATGTCAATAATGGATGATAGGTAACAACTCACCATAAAGAGGCTCGCTGAGCTGCCGACAGGCTCGAAAGTAGATAATCACATTCAAACAACTTAAATTTTCGGCCATGGCCTTCGTCAGAAAAACACAATCATTCAAACAACTATACACACAATACTACCATGTCCGGCCACTCCAGCGCCACAAGGATTTAGACTGTGAATGAGTTGGGGAGTGGAGGGGGAAGGATGTACGGTGAAGGTGGGGATGGAAAGTTCCGCGGTGCATGGTGGATTATAAAAACACTGATAGGCGGAAATTTAAATTGCGCCACTGAATACAGTGAAGGGAAGGGGTGGGAAAGGATGAAAGGGAAGTGTAGAGGAGTTTAGGGGGCGAGTGGGGGCTATGAAACGATAAAATAGGAAAAAATAAAAGTAGGAAAACAGGAAGAGGATAGGAAAAATTTATAAAACAGGAAAAAAATAGGGAAAAAGTAATATAAAATAAATAATAAATGAAAAAGAAAAATTAATTAATTGGATATTGCAAGGGGCAACACACAGTTTCAAGGAAGACATGAATTGGAGAGATGCAGGGTAATGAGTGGGTAAGGAAGGGGGGGGGGAGAGTTATTAGGCGTAGGGTGTAGGGATGGGAAGTTAGGTTGGGTCCAGAAGGGTTGCGGGACATTAGAATGTGTTAAGGGATAACTCCCATCTGCGCATTTCAGAAGAGCTGGTGGTCGAGGATCAAGATGTCTCGTGTACTGGAGCGGCTATTGAAATCCCGAGTGCTGTGTTCAGCCGAATACTGTGCCACATGGTGGTCCAACTTGCTTTTCGCCACCGTTTGGCGGTGGCCATTCATCCTGACAAACATCTGGCTCGTCGTCATGGCCTTTACCCGGCATCCTTCCCCCTCTACCTTACTCGCAGTCTATATGACGATGAACCAGCTGTCCGTCAGGATGAATAGCCACCGTCAAATGGTGGCGAAAAGCAAGTTGGACCACCATGTGGCACAGTATTCAGCTGAACACAGCACTCAGGATTTCAATGGCTGCTTCACTACCTTAGATATCTGGATCTTCCCCTCCACCACCAGCTCTTCCAAACTGCGAGTATGGGAGTTATCCCTTCAATACATTCTACGGTCCTGCAACCATCTTGGCCTCAGCCTAACTTCCCACTTTCCGTCCCTACACCCTATGCCTAACATTCCCCCCCCCCCCCTCTTCCTTCCCCACTCATCATCCTGCATCTCTCTAATTAATGTTTTCTTGCAACTGTTGCCCCTTACAATATCCCCTTAAATAATTATTTTTATTTATTTTATTTTCCCTATTTTCCCTATCTTATTCCTGTTTTTATATTTTTTCCTATCTTCTTCCTGTTATTCCTGCTTTCATGTTTCCTAATGTTATCGTTTCAAATCGCCTACTCCTTCTCTAAACTACTCTACACTTTCCTTTTATTCTTTCCCACTTCTTTCCTTCATTGTATTCAGTGCCGCAATTCAAATTTCTGCCTATCATTGATTTTACAGTCCACCATGCACCGCGGAACTTTCCATCCCCCTCCACTCCCCACTTCACTCACAGTATAGATGCTTATGACGCTCGAATGGCACAACATGGTGGTTGTGTGTGTATACTTGTCTGAATGATTGCGTGAATGTATGTTTCATTTTCTGATGAAAGCCATGTCCGAAAATTTAAGTCGCGTGTACGTGATTATCTATTTTCGTGCCTGTCGGCAGCTCAGCGAGTCTCTTTACGGTGAGTTGTTACCTATCATCCATTATTGACATTTCCTATCACATTTTCCATTATTGAAAAATCAAGAAAAATAGAAAGATCACCTTGTATAGCAAGAGCGATAAGCCGTGCGAGAATGGCGTGCGCGCTAAGGCGAAAGGGGTCAGATTTCTGAGTATTTGACTGCTCAAGACGATAGTTTCGTCTCAGACAGTGACAGGTGAGTAACTGTCGACAGTACTTAGTGAAATTATCCTGAGTGAAATAATGTGAGATGGGGAAGATCCTCTGTGGTTCAACAACTGAGTTAGGAAACTGTCACGAAAGAAAAGAGAACCTTACCGCAAATATAAACGTTGCCAAAGTTTTGCAGACAAATAAAGTTAAATGATGCCAAAATTAACGTAAAGGGTGCCATGCCATGTTCTAAGTCATTAAGAGCAATATTTTGTATACCAACTTGGCACAAAAAAAAAAAAAAAAAAAAAAAAAATATCATAAGAAATTGTCGCGTTGGAATAGCCGTGCGCACTGGGGCACTATGCTGCGGTGCGCGCCATCGTTAGCCGTCGGAGGTTCGAGTCCTCCCTCGGGCATGGGTGTATGTGTTGTCCTTAGGTTAGTTTAACTTAGTTTAAGTACATAATTCTTCTTTGTGTTTTTGTCCTCCTTTTCCGCAGTTACAGTTATACAATTTATATAGGCTATGGGACCGTCTCATGCAACTGTAAAATTAGTCTACTTTAGACCAGACGCGTTTCGCTTTATTCTAAAGCATCTTCAGTGGTCATATGTACAAGAAATGATTTGTGTTGCATTATTTGTTTGATTTTTTTACTAAATTCCATCGGTAACAGTTCTCACGCAATTGGGTTGTTTTGATTTTGAATAAAATGGACTACTAATATTACACACGTATTTTTATGTTTTCCTCTTCATTTGCGATTTGTAGCACATTGCCACTTGCTGTCACTGCTTATATTTACACTTTTTACAGTTCTGTATGTCGTTTGTTTTGTTTTTGTTTACTGTCTGTGTGTGTGTTATTTGCTTTCGAGTTATTTGGTTCGTGCTGTGAGATGTGTTTTTGTTTTGTTTCTGTCCAAAAAAATGTTCAAATGTTTGTTAAGCTTATGGGACTTAATTATGGGGTCATCAGTCCCTAAACTTACAAACTACTACGAACTACCTTATACTAAGGACGGCACAAATATCCATGCCCGAGGGGGCATTCGAACCCCGACCGTAGTGGCCGTGGAGACCGTGACTGGAGCGCCTCAGTCCCCGCGGCCACTGCGGCCGGCTGTTTCTGTCCAAATAGACGTCTGGTAGCAACTTTGTCTGATGTTCTGACTGTATTGAGTGTGTGTTTATAAATATGATTTCAGTTCAACTAGCGACTTTCTGTGTGTGTGTGTGTTCGATTGTTTGCGTGGCTACTTCACACTGATTTGAAGATTATTCAGAGAATTGGATATTAATAGTTACCCTTTGAATAAGCTATTTCCTCTTCCACTTTTGAATTTTATCATACTCATGAATATGCTGAATCATTGGTTGTCATGTTCTACGTAATACAATTCTTCATGATCAATCGAAAGTTTATACTATCCGAAAAGTGGTTCATCCATACACTCATACCGAGACTGATACTATTTAATATGGAAGTAATTCGTTACGTTTTGATATCACATATCAACTGCTGGCCCGTGACGTTAGCACAGCAGTATGCACTGGGGGCACCAACAAAGCTGCTTTCAGAGGGAGCCCAGAGTGTTACGAGATTACTAGCGCCAGTGCGAATTAATTCCTTCATCGTGCTAATTCACGTTTCTCTCTGTCCATCGCTTTCTGCCCACTATTCATTTCAGTTTCGTTTTCATGCAGCTCAATCTTTCTAACGTCATACATCCCGAACTATGTGTCTTACAATAATGTAATTTTTCAGCTTGGTGTACTTAAGTATTACGAAACACATCGCTAAATTTGTTGCGATTTGAGGTGGTAGTAATTCATTGACGTCAATGAACTTTGTGTCGTATTATAATTTCGAAGGTAGTTTCAATTCTACTAGCGTGTACTGTTAGCAAAATAAAACGCGAGTTAGTAATAAAGACGAAATAAATAGAAGAGTCATGTGTGATGGAGCGGTTTTCTTGAGCCAATCTGTTCATGACCTCATATCTCATAAAATATGTCTTGTGCTATGATATAACGTCTGAGGTACGTTCATCTGTAAAATATGTCGCGAATACAATGAGTAGTGTAGAAGTAAGAATTTTTACCGTCATGCCGAAAGCTGAAGTTTTATGGCATGGAGAGAGGAAAAGTAGTATGAGGTAAATATTTTCTCCTTTCATAAATTTGTTCAGATTGTAGGCAAGAACGAGTTTCGTACTTAGGTGTCTTGTTTTTGCAAGTCGCCAAGTGTAAATAGTGGATTAATAAATTCTAGTTATTCACTTGGCACATAATGGAGCGGGTTTCATTGTTCCCGTCGCCATAACTCTTGAACTGCGTCTTTCGTGTTTGTTACCACAAAATAGCGAGTGATTAAGGGTGGTAAACAGTATTTTGTTTCTAAATTTGAATGAATCTCTCCAGTGATGATGATGATCGTGTGGCATTTATGACCGTTAGACCCCAACTGGGGTCGTTTTCAGCCTGCCTGGTGCAAGTCTCTTTATCTGACGCCACTTCGGCGGCTTGCATGTCAATGATGATGGAATGATGATGAGGACGACACAACACCCAGTCCCCGAGTGGAGAAAATCTCCTACCCGACCGGGAATCGAACCCGGGTCCCCTGCGTGGCAACCAACCACGCTGTCCACTGGACTACGGAGGTGGACATCTCTCCAGTAACATTTTAGTAGGAACATTTCAGTAGGTTGTTGCAGTTTCCCGTGAATTATATTGTGTCCTGAAGTATTAGGCTTAGGTATTTGTTTACCCGGAAACCGTTGTTATCTGATGGCAAGGAATATGTATAGCACGTTTGTTAGAAATTGGTTCCATAGTTTAATAGGAGATGAGAAAGAACGCAACCACCCTCCCCCCTTTTTTTCTCTTTCTCTCACACACACACACAAGCGCGGACGCATACACAAACACACAAACATTTTTATTTTTGTCTCCCAGCCTCGTCGCCACTTTTTGTGTCTCGTTTTCGCCGGTTGTCTTTGGTGTCGGTGGCCAAGTAGAGAGAGAGACCGACACAGGAAAATAGGATGCATCCGTGTGCAGGTACGGAGGTGACCAGCCATTGGGACAGCAGAAACTAGAACACTAGGCTAAATTAGAACAAGATATATATTTCGTGGAGTCTTGGTAATACTTGACTGCAGAATGCTGATACATAGTTTGGATAGAGGCCTGCCTACTGATGATTCCTAGTGCCTATCCGATAGCCAAGTCTTAACTGGTGCCTATCTGATTCCCAACTGGCCGATGCAGCAGTCGTGGCCACGAGCGGAGTTGCAGCAGAGGGCGCTCGTGGCTGACGTCGTAAGAACGCCGCGCCGTGCGTGCATGGCGGCGCGCGGAGAAAGTACGTGGCGCGCACTTCAAGACTTGTGCGACACCACATTTATAATACGCATTGATGATTCTGTGACACTGCAAATTCCCGTTATTTCTCTGCATCTTCTCTTTGTTTTAGATATGACGGCACCTCATCTTCCGTCATACTTCTTATTAGTGTGATTTTACATTTCTCTGCCTCCAACATCCCTTTCTCCATGCCCACTGCTGCTACCACTCATAATTAAAACCTCACCTTGTAAGCTTGTGCGCACCCTGGAAACATTTGCTACGAACGCGATACCCATAGCCATTGTAAGCGTCCTTCGAATGAAATCATTTGCTGTATACAGACAATGATTATCCTTCATGACAACTCATGCCCTAATGATCGAAAATATTACGAGCATATTTAACAGCGTGATGGTCAATGCAATAAAATGGAGATACCACGTAGGATCTTCTCAACAAATTCTTAGCGAGTATCTCTAGGTCTGGATACACTTTATGTTTTATGTTTTATCCGGCGAGACATTTGTGGGCGTTACGCTTGTACACAGTAGCGTCCCATATCGCTTTCACCAGACTCTAATTAGAATGATTTGGTGGCCAAGACACTAACTTCTCTTCATACTTAATTTGCTCATCGTAGGAAACAATCGTATTACAGTAATATAATGGGGATACCACGTAGGATCTACTCAACAAATTCTTAGCGAGTATCTGTAGGTCTGGATACACTTTATGTTTTATGTTTTATCCGGCGAGACATTTGTGGGCGTTACGCTTGTACACAGTAGCGTCCCATATCGCTTTCACCAGACTCTAATTAGAATGATTTGGTGGCCAAGACACTAACTTCTCTTCACACTTAATTTGCTCATCGTAGGAAACAATCGTATTGCAGTAATATAATGAGGAAATGCTAAGATTGCATAAGTTGATTTTATTTTTTACGCAAGATGGCCGGTTTCGACACTCAAGGATGTCATCTACTGGTTTCTGCGGAAAGTGTGTAGAATGTATGGTACAAAAAATAATTACAGGATAAATACAATAAGTGTAGTTACATAAAACAAAATGATACTTTCAGATTTCAAATACCGCTTACATATCTGCTGCACTTGGCATTTATCTGCATATATAAGCGCTCCACAAACTATTTTGAAATTGTGCTGGAGATCGTCAGATATAACAAGTTGTTCCGATGGATAGTCAAACATAAAGCAATAAAATAGATACACAGAAAGAACCAGCATAGGGTACATTGCTGGCTGACAGCGTCCATAAAACGGATTAGTGGCGTAGCAGTTACGTACTGTAAAGATATCTGTGAATGTTGCTACAAAAAATAATTACAGGATAAATACAATAAGTGTAGTTACATAAAACAAAATGATACTTTCATATTTCAAATACCGCTTACATATCTGCTGCACTTGGCATTTATCTGCATATGTAAGCGCTCCACAAACTATTTTGAAATTGTGCTGGAGATCATCAAATATAACAAGTTGTTCCGGTGGATAGTCAAACATAAAATAGATACACAGAAAGAACCAGCATGCCAGCATAGGGTACATTGATGGCTGACAAAAAAAAAAAAAAAAAAAAAAAAAAACTATTTGTAAATATTGACTGACTACAGGAATAATTTTTCTGGAATGTTATCTAATCTATTGTGCATGCTGTGGTTTTACAATTTGTCGGAAGTTGCTAAAATTAGTTATTTTAAAAGAACAATAACTGCAATTAATACAGTTGAACATTACGTGTCCTCATTACATTTTCTTGTTATATTCTCTTTGCACATTTTATAGACTATAGAACCGCCTACAGGTGTAATAATAGAATGGAAAATCGGGTGGAAGTTGACCTCAGGTAAGATCAATATGGATTTAAGAAAACTGTAGAGACACGGGAGGCAATACTTACTTACGACTTATCTTAGAAGACAGACTAAGGAAAGGAAAACTTGCACGATTACCTTGTATAGCTTTGGAGAATGCTTTTGACAATTTTGATTGGAATACAATCTTTGAAATTCGGATGTCAGCAGAGGTAAAATATAGGGAACAGGAAGTTATTTATAACTTGTACAGAACCCAGACGGCAGTTGTAAGAGTCGAAGGGCATTATAGGGACGCAGTGGTTGGGAAGGGTGTAAGACAGCGTTGTAGCCTTTCTCCAATGTTATTCAGTTTGTACATTGAGCAAGCTATAAAGGAAAACAACGAGAAATTTGGAGAAGGAATTTAAGTTCAGGATGAAGAAATAAAAATATTACGTTTTTCCGATGACATTGTAATTCTGTCAGAGACAGCAAAGGGTCTGGAAGACCAGTTGAACGAAGTGGACAGTTTATTGAAAGGAGCGAAACAAGTGTAATGGATTGAAGACTAAGAAAATAAGGTGATGCTCACGGAAATGGATTAGGTAACGAAACAAGAAAGGTGGTAGATGAGTTTTATTATATGGGCAGTAAAGCAACATATCATGGTCGCAGTACAGAGGATACAAAATGCAGAAGAAAAGCGTTTTTGAAAAAGAGAAATTTACTAACACCCAACATTTCGTTCATGCGAAACCCAACTCTTTATTCACACGAAGTGATGGGTGCTATCGACAAGGGTTCGCAAATCGATTCCGTATTTCTTGATTTCCAGAAGGCTTTTGTCACCGTACCTCACAAACGGCTTTTAATCAAATTGCGTGGTTATAGTATATCGCCCCAAATTTGCTATTGGATAGGGGATTTCCTGCCAGAGAGGACACAGTTCGTAGTAATCGATGGTAAGGCATCGACTAAAACAGAGGTGACATCTGGCTTTCCAAAGGGTAGTGTTATTGGTCCTCTGCTGTTCCTTATTTACTTAAACGATTTAGGGGAAAATCTAAGTAGCTCTCTTAGGTTGTTTGCAGATGACGCCGTCATTTACAGTCTAGTAAAATCATCTGAAGATCAAAACCAACTGCAGAACGATATGAATAAGATATTAGTATGATGTAAAAATTGGCAATTGACTCTAAATAATGAAAAGTGTACTCCACATGAGTACGAAATGAAATCCGTTAAACTTTGTTTACAAGATAAATCATCCCAAGTGAAGGCCGTAAACTCCACAAAATACCTAGGAATTACTATTACTTCAAACTTAAATTGGAAAGAACACGTAATAATGTTGAGGTAAAGGCGAACCAGAGACTGCGTTTTATTGGCAGAACCCTTAAAACTTGCAACAGAACTACAAAAGAAACTGCATACACAAAGCTTGTCCGTCCATTTTTGGAGTATTGCTGGCCAGTGTGGGATCCTTATCAGGGTGGTTTGACGGAGGACATCGAAAGAGTCCAAAGAAGGGCAGCTCGTTTAACTGTTTGTAAATCTATCGGACCAAACTGCGTGGTCGTCAGTCCGTAGCTTACAAACTACTTAAACCTAAGTAAACTAACCTAAGAACAAACACACACACCCATGCCACAGGGAGGACTCGAACCTCCACGGCGAGCAACCGCGCGCTCCGCAGCGAGACGCTACTCCACCGCGGCGGGGGCAGCTCGTTTCGTATTGTCACGATACAGGGGAGACAGCGTTACGGAAATGATACAGGATCTAGGATGGGAATCATTACAACAACGGCGCTTGTCGCTGCGCCGTGGGTTACTTACGAAACTCCAATCGCCAACATTCTCCTCCGAATGCGAAAATATATTGTTGACTCCCACTTACATAGGTAGAAATGTTCATCAGAATAAAAATACGAGAAAACAGAGCTCGAACAGAGAGATTCTGGTGTTCTTTCTTCCCGCGCGCTATTCGAGAATGGAATGGGAGATAAATAGTATAATGGTGGTTCGATGAACCCTCTTCCAGTTACTTAAATGTGATTTGCAGAGTATCCCATGTAGATGTAGATTAACTTAAGTTTATATTAGGTAGCTAAGGTAGGGTATTTAACAGAAATGAGGAGAAAAGAAATTTATGGAATATCGTGACTAAAAGGGAGACCAAGAGACGATTCAAATGGTTGTGGGTTGACATTCTTATGAGGAGATGAAGATGTTTGCTCAAGGCAGAATACGGTGCACTGTCGGGGGTTCCAGTCCTCCTCGGGAATGGGTGTGTGCGTGCGTTGTCCTTAGGTTAGTTTAACTTATTTGGCTTGTAAGCCTAGGGACTGATGACCTAAGACGTTAAACCCCATATATTTACAAACATTTGAAGAGTAGGGTGGAAAGTTGCATTTTAGCAGTCCCTGGACTGAAGACCACAACAACAACAACAACAACAACAACAACAACCATCTCTGACAATAAAGTACGAGGAACAGTCTTGTAACATTAATGTAGATTAACTACGAACTACAGTTACCTTACTATTTGAAATAGTCACTTCCCATATGTATGCACCGCTGAGCTCTGCGATACATACCCTGGAAACTTAGCACCAACTTTTGTCTTGAGATGGTGTTTAAAAGCGACGTCACGTTTTCTTTCAAAACGAGTTTGTGTTAAAAGAATAGGATGACGAGTGGAGTACTGAGATCCAACTAGTATGGCGCATAGACCCCTTTTTTATCAGGAAATGATTTACTATATTGACTGACTGTGGGCGAGCGTTTTCGTGCAACTTGAACATCCCCCATACTCACCGGATCTTAATCCTGCAGACTTTTTCCTATTCCCTAGCTTTGAAAGGAAAGAGATTTGACGATATTCCTGACATCCTGTCAAACGTGACAAGGCTCTCGAACACCATCCCAAAGGAAGACTTCGTGCAAAGTTTCCAGGACAAAAATTGCATAGCTCAGTGCTGCATAGTTATGGGAGGTGACTATTTCGATGGACAGTATGATAACTGTAGTTCATATTTCATCTACGTTAATGTTACAGGACTATTCACCTAACTTTATTGTCAGAGGTTGTACATCTGTACCTGCCTATTTGAGACTTTGCTTGTTATATCTCTAAACTAATTTACATGTACTCTGCGTATGAAACGTTTCTTTTTCTCAATATAATTTATTACACTATCCTGGTTTGTAATAAGAGAATACATTTGATGCCAAATGTCATCAAGGAGGAAGCAATGAGTGATTTAGTCGGTTTTATGATCACACCTCTCTGTAATGTAAACGGATTTTTGGAGACATTGGAAATGAACGTAGATTTTTGCTTTGGATAACAGGGTCAATTTGTTACGAGTCTAGCCGAATTCACTTGCCTGTCCGTTAATGTCCTCAGCTATGGACAATGGTGCGACCCCAACGACCTTGTTTTGTGAGCAGGCGCTGTTTTGAGGAGGAAGGATTGGTATCTCTAATCACCCTATGCTGCACTGGGATTGTTGCAAATTTTCCAGTTTTCTCTTCCCGAAAACTGTGCCAAACAGGTGGCGCTGTGTCGTGAGAACAGGAAAAATCCTCGCCCTTCTCCGTTTCTTTGCCAATTATTGGTTGATACACTTTTAACAGATCGGGGGAGGTCTCTGTATGTCAGGCTCCTGATTGGGGGGAAGCATCTAAGCACTTGTGTCGATTGGCAGGAAAGATAGTGTCGAGCACCTACTTGATGCCTTAAGGAAACGCAGGGTAAAACTTGCACGCTTAAGTTCTGAGGCCTTATTTCGATTTCTCTTGTAGTCACAGCCATCACTTAAAGGTATTCGGCCTTCTTTCGAATCAATAAAGTTTCTACTCGACTACCATAAAGAATCAGAGTTGAACCCGATCGCGGTCAGCAACCACCGCAGGTAACTTGAGCTCAAGCATGTCACTGGTAACGGTCGCCGTCCCCACCTGCAAGAGCCGCAGCCGCTGACTCGAATCATGCTTCAAACCGCACATGCTATGCGCGACGCGAAGTTAATTAGTTGCCACTGTTTATAGCTCTTCATGTGTATCACGCAGAACGTAACTTACTGAAATCAGTCGCATTTATAGACGGTGGTGAGTTGTACACCTATGTTATCTTTACACTGTACTACTTTGTACTTTCTTTTTCCGTCTATATCATTTTTGAAATTATCTTTTTCACTGTGTTTGTAATTGACATCAAACCTGGATACACTGTGTGTATTCTTTATTTTGACTACTATCGGGTGATCACAAAGTCAGTATAAATTCGAAAACTAAATAAATCACGGAATAATGTAGATAGAGAGGTACAAATTGACACACATACCTGGAATGAGATGGGATTTTATTAATACACAAAAAAAAAGAAACAAAAAAAGGTTTAAAAAATGTCCGACAGATGGCGCTTCATCTGGTCAGAAAAGCAATAATTAGCATAACAATTTAAGACAAAGCAACGATGATGTTCTTTACAGGAAATGCTCAATATGTTCACCATCATTCCTCAACAATAGCTGTAGTCGAGGAATAATTTTGTGAACGGCACTGTAACCATGTCCGGAGTTATGGTGAGGCATTGGCGTCGGATGTTGTCTTTCAGCATTCGTAGAGAAGTCGGTCGATCACGATACACTTGCTACTTCAGGTAACCCCAAAGGCAGTAATCGCACGAACTGAGGTCTGGGGACCTGGGAGGCCAAGCATGACGAAAGTGGCGGCTGAGCACACGATCATCAACAAACGAGGCGCGCAAGAGATTTTTTTTTTTTTTTTTTTTTTTTTTTTTTTGTAAATAAAACCCATGTCATTCCAAGCATGTGTGATAATTTTTACTTCTCTATCTACATTATTGCGTGATTTATTAAGTTTCAAAATTTGTACTAACTTTTTGATCACCCGTACTAGAAAACATAAACTCTGAGAGAGAATAGTAATTCTTCAACGAATTCTTATTAATCCTGCAACCAACAGTGATTCGGTGGTCACTACAGTGCAACGCTGCGATTACCTCACCTATCGGTGATATGGCGACAGCGTTCGACACACATCTGTGCAATAGCAAGAAACTTCTATGACTGCAAAAGCAGGACAATAATTTAAATATTCTGCCTCGACAGATGCATATCTCAGACCCGCACACAGGTGCGTTCAAACCTAGAGGCCGGTTTCTAAGGATTGTGCTACACCGGAGCAGAGCTCAGACCCGCAAACTTAAACGTCGCCTCAAACATGGTGTGGTTTCCGCACCAGATATCCTCCGATCTGCCAATTTCGTACCTGCTTACAGCGAGCTAGCTTCGACACATCGCAATTGGACAGAGAACGGGCTCTTCAGACATGGTCTAGGTGAAAATGACCAGTCGTGATGGAGTACAAGAGTGCCACGCCACCCTTTGACTACAGCACGGCTTATCCACAATTTGCCACGTATTTCCCGTTACTCGGTGAAACACAGAGCCCAACTCAGAGCTCGTCAATGCGTAGCAAAAGCATTTTAAAAGTCTGAAACCGAGACGTAAGTCGTTGGTGAGCGTATTACTAATTTCATTAAAAGTCACTCCAAGGGCAAACCAAAATAAATCTTTATTTTTGTTTTTACATTGACAAAACAATCCAGTTACTAGAGATGGCGATCTGTAAAACTCTGCATGAACACGATATGTTACTGTATCGTAGTGACATGTAGAGGTACAGTTTCATAAGAATGGAACACTTGCAGTTTATCCTGAATTGATTTATATTATGTCTTGAGGGTAGAAGGAAACGTTCGGTGCTAGCTTAGAAGAAGAAGGCTGATACTTCAGGCTGGTATACTAAACTGATAATATCTGTCGTCCATTTGCAAACAGGGACAAGTCATTGAGAACAAAATGTTGGTAAAACCCAGAAAATTACCTGGGACTGATGAAACTGGAATTATTATAACCTTTTCAGCCTAAATAAATCTGTAGGATACGTACATTGAGGGAATGTATTTTCGTAAATCTTATGTTACTACTTTTCTCAATAAATGAAAAATAATTTTGGACTTATCACCCTATACAACTTTTTGATGGACTTGCCACTTATTGCAGCAGTAGGGAACTAATCAAGTAAAGAAAAATATGCAAACTATACTTTCCTCTTTTCCAAATTTTATTAGAATATAGACAATACATCATAATATAGAAAATACACCATATTTATGACATTTTATACAAAAAATATGCACTAATCCAAATTATTATGTTAATATACAAATGAAAATCAAACATTTAGTATGGTACTACTTTCTACTAACTGTTCTAACATTATTTAATTGTTTATATTTATTCTATTGCCACACACAAAATCTTAAAAATTAAACACTTATGCCTGAACACTAGTGAATCTCCTATTCACAGCAAGGTGACTAACGATTTAAAGAATACCACTAAGCTCTGTATTAAAAATTTTCCTGAAGTAGTCGTACTCAACTTTTAGTTCTGGAGATTGGAGATTGTACATGTTCCACAAGGTCTTTACGCTTAATTCACTAGGTAAATAGTGCTTTGATGTGTTTTTAGCCCTATTGTATTGAGACTGTACAGGCTGCAATGACTGTATGAAGGTTTTCACAGCTTCCTTTTTTCTACCTAATGCCTGATTCTCACATTTCCACCACGATTTTCTTTTGGGGAGTTTCTAGTGTGAAAATATCTCTTGCAAACGCCTTCTACTCTTCTTTTACAACTTATAGCACGGATAGAAATTTATCCTTACACACCTGAACGTCTTCATGCACAATAACATCAATTCTCTTTGGTAAATAGTATTTAGTGTAGCAATTCTTACGTGATTTGCATGAAATAACTTGCATGAAACGTGTGTGACACGGAGGATTATTTCATCTTGGTTAATCCTCTTGCATTGCTAACTCTGAACACTTAAATCGTGAGTTTTCAGGGAGTTTCTAGTGTGAAAATATCTCTTGCAAACGCCTTCCACTCTTCTTTTACAACTTATAGCACGGATAGAAATGTATCCTTACACACCTGAACGTCTTCATGCACAATAACATCAATTCTCTTTGGTAAATAATATTTAGTGTAGCAATTCTTACGTGATCTGCATGAAATAACTTGCATGAAACGTGTGTGACACGGAGGATTATTTCATCTTGGTTAATCTTCTTGCATTGCTAACTCTGAACACTTAAATCGTGAGTTTTCAGGATGACTGCATTCGGAACGCGTTGGAAATGATTTAGAGGAATTTCTGCAACAACAAAACAGTCCCATTTGTCTGTTGTTACAGTAACATCAGAGAAAATAACAAATTCCAAGATTAAATACACTACTAAGGATATTGCAATGTGCTTACATGTTTCTTCTTTCTATATTTCGTTTCCATGTTGATGGCAAACGGAGTTTCTTCCTTCTTCCTTTTCCTCTCAGTGATAGTGTAATATTACCCTCAATAATCACATCAGGTAAATCTCACATAGTGAAACACCCTACTTATCAACTGGCAGCTAAACACCAACACGTACTAAGACACAGTCTTATGCTTGCATTGTCACCAACCAACAATAAACCTGCGTGAGTTTTGGCGCACAAAACAGCAGAATGAACAAAGAGTGATAATTCTGAAGGCCTTGTCCCATTTTGCATCCTCAGTTATAAGAATACATAAACTAATCCAAGGACTTGTCCCTATTTGCAGCCTAGGTGTTTGGTGTGTGCACTTGTCCCCTTCTGCATCAGAATTGCCATTGCGCATGTCCCATTCTGCAAATTTTTGTAAATTTCTAAGCGAATTTAAAGCTAGACTTATTATGTTATGTAGCATTTTTATATATCGTTCAGTTCGTCATGGAAAGACGGACAAGATGGCACAAAGACTTTGAAAAGTGGAATTTTGGGATTTGTCCCCTTTTGCAAATGGACGACAGATATGTGTCTGTTTGAAAAGATCACTTCACTTGGCTATATACTCACAGCAAAAGCAGTTTGTGACTTCATTTATTGTAGCGTGTAAATTTAGATTGACAGCGAGCAACTACAACAATACGCTTGGATTCAATAACGTCCCACTTTTTAAGATGGTTAACGCATCAGTTCACTTCATACTTTGTAAAAAATCTTGAAACATTGTGTATGACCGTAACTTCACGTAGTATCGATCACTACAACGAATGCTTTAAAGAGTCATTTCAGATTACATAATTACGTAATACTGCTTTTATTATTTTATCCGTTATAGCTACAGTACACCTTCTGTTCTGAATAAAATTCAATAGTGTTCACTTTAAAATAAATTACTTTCACAGTCACGAAAAAAGATTGTCCTCGAATATAAAATAACCAACAACTTTAAGTTGAAACCATAGATACCGATGAGAGTTAATCGAAACTGCAAAAGTACAGATATGTATTGCAAATTCTCAATAAAAGGAAATTTTATAGTTTCGGTGTCTGTCTTTTCTAAACTCATTCAATCTAAGGATTTATAATACAGAGGAAACATGTGGAATTAGAGGAAATTTAAAATGTTCAAATGTTTGATAAGCTTATAGGACTTAACCATGGGCTCATCAGTCCCTAAACTTACAAACTTCTTATGAACTAACTCATACTAAATACAACACAAACATCCATGCCCGAGGGAGGATTCGAACCTACGACGTGAGAAGCAGCGCGATCCGTAACGTGGCGCTCCAGACCGCTCGGCTACTCCCGCGCGGCGAACTAGAGGAGAGTTTAACTACTGTGTCAGATTTTATATCAAGGACACCACGCCCACAATAGTACTCTTTAAACCACACTATTATACTGACTCAGTTTCTCTTACAAATAATTAACTTTTTCTAAATTTGAAATTACTATAATATGCGTTACTGGAGGTATTACGCCAAAATTTGTAATTATATGTTTCTATTTTATTCTCTGTAAACTGCTCTCTTAATTCCTCTGGACCAAATAAAAAACCTAGTGTCTCCTCCCCTCCCACCCACCCCCACCACCATAACTCTTATCACTCTTCAACATCTACATCTACATGGGATATTCTGCAAATCACATTTAAGTGCCTGGCAGAAGGTTCATCGAACCACAATTATACTATTTATCTCCCATTCCATTCTCGAATAGCACGCGGGAAGAAAGAACACCTGAATCTCTCTGTTCGAGCTCTGTTGTCTCGTATTTTATTCTGATGATCATTTCTACCTATGTAAGTGGGAGTCAACAATATATTTTCGCATTCGGAGGAGAATGTCGGCTATTGGAGTTTCGCAAGTAGCCCACGCCGCAGCGATAAGCGCCGTTGTTGTAATGATTCCCATCCCAGATCCTGCATCATTTCCGTAACGCTGTCTCCCCTGTATCGTGACAATACGAAACGAGCTGCCCTTCTTTGGACTCTTTCGATGTCCTCCGTCAAACCCACCTGATAAGGATACCACACTGGGCTGCAATACTCCAAAAATGGACGGACAAGCGTTGTGTATGCAATTTCTTTTGTAGTTCTGTTACATGTTTTAAGGGTTCTGCCAATAAAACGCAGTCTCTGGTTCGCCTTTCCCATGATATTATCTACATGTTCTGTGTAATGAAACTAGAAAATTCTTATTTAAATAACAGAAAACTTTATATGGTAAATGTGACGCAGAATCAAGTGTGTTATGAGAACCACCGATAAGTAATTTTTGTAGGCTGTAGTGTACTAGGTGGCTACTCTCACTTCACAACCCTCTATGCATACTCCTCCCTTTTCACCTTTCTCTTCCGTCCCCCTCGCTTTCCTCACCAGGATTTTTTCTCAAAAGATTGTTATTTTACGGTTTTTTTTTCCTTTGTTGGCAATTTTATGCCCTTAATGAGCAAGGTGGCTGTATAATGCCTTCACAACTCCGTATGCATACTCAGCCACTTTCACATTCTACCCCCCCCCCCCCTACTTCTTTTTCCTCATCTGGTTTCTTTCAAAAGATTGTGTTTTGTGGTTTTTTTTTTTTTTCGTTATCGGTAATTTCACGCCCGTATTGGGCACGCGGGCAGCAGCCCGATATGCCGCTCTGCAGCTGATGGAAATACAATGACTAGTTTGTGGTGTTTGATTAAGCGACTCTCAAGTTTGCCTCCCCGGCAGTTAGCAGGTCTTGTCCTTGAGACGGCACCTGTGCTGTTTGCTTCCTTTGTTCCCATAGTCCAGTCCAGTTTTACGTGCAGTGCCAACGTCACCTAGATACGTGGCGTTGGCAGTGCAGAGCAAATCAGCAACGATGTGCACTCAACAACAGAAAGCGCTTTGTGTTATTTGGTTGTGAGAAGAATGCAACGTAAATTTAGACGTCGTTATGGTGCTGAGCTAACTACAGTAAGAACTATCGTCATTGGCTAAAGTCTTAAGGAAACAATAGAGTTTTAAAAGCAAAATCACCAGGTAGGTCGAGAACTTTTGAAGCTCTTGTTGAACAGGTCCTTGTTTCATGTGTTCAGAGCCCGAAGAACTCATTGGCCAGACGTAGTCTCAATTACGAGTGCTTAAAGGTACCTGAAATGAAGGTGAATACGTGGCGAGAAGTGCATGGCAACAAATGCATCCCACTTGAAGAAAATTCATGATATCTATTCATTGATGTAATTTTTCATTAATTTCCCCACTATACTTTAAAATAGCATGTTCCTTTTCAAACACCTTGTATGTCAGAGAGAGAATGAAAGAAAATTGGATAATTACATATATTTATGTCTTCCCATTCTATATTCACGAAGATGCTATGCTAGTTCTATTTGCTGATGATACAAGTATAGCTATCACACCTGACAAACAGGAATTAACTGATGGAATTGTAAATGATATCTTTCAGAAATTTATTAAGTAGTTCTCTACAAATGGACTCTCATTAAACTTTGATAAAACCCAGTATATATAGTTTCATACAGTAAATGGCATGACACCATTAATAAATTAAGACTTTGAACATAAATTTGTAGCTAAAGTAGAGTATTGAAAATTTTAGGTGTTTGCGTTGACGAGGGATTGAAGTGGAAAAAAAATGTATTGAAGATTTCCTGAAACGTTTGAGTTCAGCTACTTAGGCTATCAGAGTCATTTCAAAATTTGGTGATACACATCTCAGTAAATTAGCTTACTGTGCCTATTTCCATTCATTGCTTTCATATGGCATCATATTCTGGGGCAATTCAAAATTGAGTAAAAAAGTATTCATTGCACAAAAGCGCGTAATCAGAATAATTGCTGGAGCCCACACAAGAGCATCCTGCAGACATTTATTTAGGAATCTTCACTGTAGCTTCACAATACATGTATTCACTCATGAAAATTGTTGTTAACTATCCGTCGCAATACAAAAGAAATAGCAGTGTGCATAGCTACAACACTAGGAGAAAGGGTGATATTCACTATTCAAGGTTAAATCTAACTGTGGCACAGAAAGGAGCGAATTATGCTGCCACAAAAGACTTCGGTCACTTACCAAGTAGTATCAAAAGTCTAACAGATAGCCAACTAGTATTTAAAAAGAAATTAAAGGAATTTCTGAATGGCAACTCCTTCTACAATGTAGATGAATTTTTAGATAAAACTTGAAATAATACATAAATGTAATAAATAAATAAAAAAATAATAAAAATGTAAATAAAAATCCTTAAAATATTGATTGTCATGCAAAGACAATATTTACTAAACTGATACGTTCCACATCATTACGAAATATCGTATTTATGATGTATGGAACAAGTATTACTCTAATCTACTCTAATCCTGATCCTGCTGCAAACAATCAGACGTTCGTTTGACCACTGATGTGACTTTGTTCCGACGGACAGGGTCATGTTTTCTTCTTGATAAATGTATTGTTCTCCGAAGTACTCGTTAAAACTTACTATCTTTCTTTCTTTCCCCTCTTCCACTCATGTCTGCTAATTATTTGTGCATGAAGAAAAATTGGAGAAATCGTAAATAAGTCTTTACTCACAGTCACCTTCTCTTGTCGTCACCAGATAATGATGACACTACGACATTTCCTAATGAGCGTTGAAGGTTTATTCAGTTTTTCAGCTACGCTAACACTTATATTTCATTATGAGCTTGAATTTATGAACCGAAGAGAGCTCTTTTGATGTCCTTCACTTTTCAAACTTCTACTTTTGTGTTTCATTAAAGTGAGATGTACCTGCAGCCCCTCGTTTCTGAGCAAGACTTACTTAATTACTCTAGCCGCCTTTTATTAAATTCGCTCTTGTTGATGAAGATTGCTGGTCATAGCTTAGAAAATATTATACGAAAATTTGTTCCCTTACACGTCGTAATGACATACTGAAGTCTATTGAGTCTTTAGCCTGTACTAGTTTCATTACTTTTCTCGTCAATTCAATGAACTTTACTTTTATCTATTTTTGTATAGGATTCACAATGACATTTAGAAATAATTTCGTATTGAACTACAGATATTAACATGTTTCTGTGATACAGTGTCTTGGGTTCAGTACTTTAACTGTAATTTTAAAAAATCAGAATTCATATATAATACTTAAGCCACCACGCTATGCACTACAGATGGTACATCATAACACTTCAAGTCAGACGTGACATGAAGTCGTTAATGAGGTGTGCGCCCGTATCAGTATTAATTGATAAACAGCCATACAATTTTACTATGCAAACCCCCTTCCATGATTCTAAAGATGATTTTTATTGAAACGCGTCAATAAACGCATGACCACATCACTATCTGCGGCTCTATAATTTTACCCAGGGTCCTAATAAAAAATGTTCAAATGTTTGTATAGTTTATGGGGCTTAACTAAGGGGTCATCAGTCCCGAATCTTACAAACTACTTATGAACTACTTACGAACTAGGACGGCACAAATATCCATGCCCGAGGGGGGATACGAACCCCCGACCGTAGTGGCCGTGCAGACCGTGACTGGAGCGCCTCAGTCCCCTCGGCCACCACGGCCGGCGCGTCCTAATAGCACTGTTTATCAATTAATACTTCAAGTCAGCCCATTTCCTACTTTTGTTGCAAATGGAAAGATATTGGATGCTGCAGCCGTTATGTAAGAAATGAATTTGCATTAGTTACCAGTGGTCATTGAATCGAACAACGCACAGCTAAAAGATTCAGTCCCGGATCGCCTGCTTACGAGGCACGCTACCGAGACAATGGTCACCACACCTTCATGGACTACCCTGCAATGCCCCCAGTGAGAGACAAACTTTCCTTATTACTAGCAGCAATTTGCCTGTTCTCGTAAGATTTAGAGCGTGGTACCGTTTCGCTCTCGGATGCGGTTCCTCTAGGGTGACGCTTCTCCATTGCAATTTTGTTGATCTTTTGCTAGCCACTTGAGCGTCCAATTTTTGGTTGTCAGGAGTGCACTCTTGCTCTCCTGATGATTAAATTTAATAATAAATAAATGAAATCGGTGTCAATCCCCCGGTTGCGACCAAGGATTTCGGGAGACTTTCGTTGGTTGTAAGACGTATGCCGGACATGGTAAGCCCCTCCCAATTGGGATTCCCCTTTGCCCCACTATCAGCTTGTCTGATAATTGGCTGAATAGAAAATTCAAATGTTTGTAAATCTTTCAGACCAAACTGCGTGGTCATCAGACCGTAGCTTACAAACTACTTAAACCTAGGTAAACTAACCTAAGGTCAACCACACACACCCATACCCCAGGGAGGACTCGAACCTCCACGGCGAGCAACCGCGCGTTCCGCACCGAGGCTGAATAGAACCACGACTCTTTATTGGCCCTCCTCGGAGTTCAGAATGAAAAGAATTAAGTTTGTTTTCTTCACAACATAAACATAACACGCTTAAAATCTATGAGCTGCACTGAAGAAGGGATCACTTGCATGCTACAACTCTCTCAGCAATCGGGCCGCGGTGGAATGGCCGAGTGCTCGAAGGCGCGTTGTTGCGGAGAACAGGATTGCTTCTCGTCGAAGGTTCCAGTCCTCCCTTGAGAATGGGTGTGTGTGTTGTCGTTAGGTTAAGTTAGTTCAAGTAGTTTTAAAGCCTAGGGACTGATAACCAATGGGGTTAAGTTCCATAGATTTACAAATGAACAGTAATCAGCAAAAAGCCATGAGTGAAGAGTGAAATGGGCAGGGGCACTACAATAGCAGTGTGTATGTATAGCGAGTTCAAAATTTGCCTCTGATTGGAGACTTGCTAGTAAGCGGAGGCGTGGTGACCACTGTGTCTGGGTGGCATAGTGGACAACACAATTGCCGGCCGCGGTGGCCAAAGGGAATTAGGCGCTCCAGTCACGGTCTGCACGGCCACTACGGTCGGGCGTTCGAATCCCCCCTCGGGCATGGATATTTGTGCCGTCCTTAGTCGTAGGTAGTTCATAAGTAGTTTGTAAGCTTAGGGACTGATGACCCCGTAGTTAAGTCCCATAAGTTGTACAAACATTTGAACATTTTACAGCACAATTTTCTAGTAAGCAGGGGACCAGCTCCGTGACAAATTTGCAACTTTTCCTAGTCATTGCTCACAGTCAGAAACTTCGTTGTGTCTTTAAAACATCTATGTACAATTATGATTCTGTACAAACCCTAATTTACCTTAACACTCCGGTAAAAGGGTGTTTCCTATGATCATATACAAAAGTAGAGTGTAGTGCATCTCAACACTTATTTTCCTGCTTCATAGATTTTTCTTATAACACTTCTAGTAATATGTTTGTACAATATTGTTATAATTTTTACTCTGTAGAGAAGGACACTTCTCAGAGAAGATGGCTATATTTTGATATTGTTTTTCATGACCGATTTCAGTAACCAAGATAACCATCTGTTCATATGAACTACTTTATCAAGAAGTATGCTTGGACCTGTAATAGACGTATTTTCCTAAAAAGCGTGCAAAGCATTGTTTCCTCACAAATACAAATAAAGAACTCGTAACAGAGAGAAGAAACAGGAGGCACATGCCCAACTAATACGTTTAGCATTACACATTTATTTCACCGAAGGCTGTTTCGACTTTTCTTCGCCGCGGCGGAGTGGCCGAGCGAATTGAGGCGCTATGCTCCGATGGTTGGTTGGTTTGATTTTGAAGAGGGACTAAACGACAAAGGCTATCAAGTCCCTTGTTCCAAGTAGAAAGAGTACAGGAATGATCGCTAAACAGATGCATAAAGCAATGTGATAAAATGCACCAAACAAATGGGGTTAACAAGTCAAGAAATAAAAGCAGCAAGTAAAGAACAACGAGAAAGGAGAGAAAGAATTGGAGAAAAAAACCAACGATAGCGGTAATAAAAATAAAAATAGAACATCCGGCCACTCTGTTAGACATTAAAACCACCTACCTAAAAGTGCTAGGTAAGTGGCGGGTAGATTGATACTAAACAATGAAATTCAGATGAAATTATATAATCCACTCGCAGGAATAAATTTAAATCTCCCTCAGTCGTAGAGGCATTGTCTGCTAAAGCAGAGCTCAGGTCGTCCTCTTTTATGTTGAGGCGATAGAAAAAAAATTACGCCCCTCACATAAGGCAGCCAACCGCCCCGGATTCTGTCGCACCGTTCCACACTGAAAGACTCGATAAAAGTGTCCCGCAAACTGCCTAATTTATCCCGCAATTTTCATATTTCACCATCTGCAGATTATTCCCAAGTTTCGTATGCACTAGAAATCAGGATTTGAGGATTTATGAGTTTGATTATGTGCAATATCTTTCGTTGTCTAATGTGCATAGAAAAAGAAATAAAATCGTAGTTGTGCGTCCTGTGTGTTCACTGGTGCAGTGAACCCCGAAGAAAAGCTGGTGGTGAAAAAAGTAAATAAATAAATACAATAAAAACTGTTTTTAAACTATCATTCTTTGTTTCCTTCTTCTATCAGATTATTTAATATGCACATTAAAAGTATTTTTATCGCATATGAAACGTTTTACCTCGCGAAGAGGGCAGGTATACTTGTCGTAGCGCGACCGCTTAATATAGGCGGCAGTGACCGCAGCGTTGCAATGTGCATGAGCGGATGAGGTTCAGATTATCTTCTGAACCCCCTGGAGGCAGCGCGGCAGTGACCGCAGCGTTGCAATGAGCATGAGCGGATGAGGTTCAGATTATCTTCTGAACCCCCTGGAGGCAGCAAATGTGCACTCCTGCGGCAGGGAGGGCGAGGCGAAACGCCGCTTTTAACGATGGCGTTGGAGCTGCTAGAGAGACCAGCTGCTGGTTACTCGAGCTCTAACGACTACGCACGAATGCTCCCGAAGCAAAGGCAATGGAACTACTTCGCACCTCGCCTTGCGCATGCGCAAATCCTCCACGAAGACAACATCCGATCGTGTTATCCGTTTTTGGCGCATTGAAGATTCATCGAAAACACGTCATATTTGGTAATATATCTTATAACTATAAATTAAAGACACATCAACTGTCGCGATTTTGAGAGTAAGTGACAGTTATACTCTTCGTTGTAATAAATATTTAACTGGTTGAAAAGATATAGTGCAGAGCAACCTTTCTTCATGCGTAAGGTTAGGATGAGCTGCTGCTTATAGTGTCACATGACTCGAAGGTAGCTTGTCTCTTCAAGGTAACAGATTCATTTTATTAGTCGACATCAGTTACTTACTGTCTTATAGTGCACCCGCCGCTAATGAATATATATATTTGCTGTTTGCCCGGGTTGCCCACTTCTAGTTCTGAGGTTCGCAGCGATATGAAATAACTAAATAAACAAACAGCTTCCAGATGAAACATTCCGGGTGAAGCCGAAGTACAACGGGCGATTGTTTAGATTGTTAGTCCGCGCGGAGGCTCGACATTGTTGATTTGTTTTTGCGTGCTTCGCGGAGTTCCGAGAACTAATTTGCTTGTTTTACTTAGCAGAGCCGCCGACTCGGAGAAAAGGTGAAGTTCTCAACTCACTAAAGACTTGCAAAAAGAGTTCCGTATTTTTACAAAAGTTCGCACCACATTCAGCGGTGCAGTGCAGAACGCGTAATGGGGGTGTTCTCTGTTGTTCACGGCGGTAAACACGATATGTCTCATTTAACATCCGACAAAAATAAAAGGCCGAAGACGGCTTCGCCGATTACGAAGAACTTGTAAGATGTTCAAATATCTGTAAATCTATCGGACCAAACTGCGTGGTCATCAGTCCGTAGCTTTCAAACTACTTAAACCTAGGTAAAGAAACCTACGGACAAACACACACACCCATGCCCAGGGAGGACTCGAACCTTCACGGCGAGCAACCGCGCGCTCCGCAGCTTGGCGCTTTAGACCGCTCGGTTACTCCACCGCGGCGAACTTGTGAGACCTGAGGGTTTGTGGGCTTTCCTGAAGGCAGCTCACAATCACAGTGTTAGATCGATGGAATGCATTCCTAACGTGATTCAAAGAGTTTCAAAAGACGTTTAGCTGCGAGAAAACTAAGTGCGAAGCAATAATAATATAACGACAAACTTTAGAAAAAAAGACGTTGAATTTATCTCTGCAGACGTTTCAAGTCTCAATGATCTGAAAATATTTCCAGTATTGCGGACTTTCATACAACGACTGGAGTTAACGTATATTAGATGTCCTGAATTTACCTGGTGAAACTTATCATATATGTTCCTTTAATGGACATACTGGGGCCGCGGTGGAGTAGCCGAGCGGTCTAAAGCGTCTCGCTGCGGAGCGCGCGGTTGCTCGCCGTGGAGGTTCGAGTCCTCCCTGGGGCATGGGTGTGTGTGTTTGTCCTTAGGTTAGTTTACCTGGGTTTAAGTAGTTTGTAAGCTACGGACTGATGACCACTGTAACGATACTGCTGGCCCCCTCGTCTCAATGTTATCGTACGATACCGTCTGACTGGTTCTCTCATCTCAATGTCATCCTACGATACCGTCTGCGTTGGATCCGGAATCATGTGGTTCAGTTGTGATATATGTTGCGTGTGAAGTTAAAAACGTAATAGCCAGCCTAGGAATCAGTGTAGGGCAGTGTTTCGGTGATACTGCGATTAAAACAAGTGATAGATTTCATTAATTAAGAGATTCATATATTTTCTTTCTAGACAGTTCTATAAACAATAGTTGTGTCATTGTATGTTATTTCAAGACTTAAACAGACGAATTGTAAAATCTTTTGTAAAAAACAAGAATACATGAAATTAAATAGCATTGTATATATGTTAGGCTCATAAACAAGTTGTGTAGACCAGCTAATTGTGTAATTAATGATGTACTCGAGATTTGAACATTGTATTTCTATGTATATATTGACTCAATCGAGATTTTGAACCTATTTTGAGAATTACGAAGATATTTAATAGTTCAATATATGTTAGGAACATGTATGATGGACTCATTAACTAATTAATTGACATTTTACATTTTGCTTTGTTGTCAACAGAAAGATCGGAAATTTCGTCTTAAAAAGATTTACGCCATCCAAAATTATTGTATGTTTAGTTTTCCATTTTATATTGTGATTATTTTTGTATACATGAAATGTTTTACTGTTGAGTTCGTTAATTGTAAATTACTATATTCAATTGTTATGAACAATGTATGGATAATGTAATGTCATTATTGTCGAGGTTATATATTTGCCTCACCGCCTTGCGTGGGGGAGTTAGAGTTTTGGCGGAGTTCGAGTTTCAGTCGTTTGTCATGTGCACTGGAATCTATGTCACTATGTGTTTTGAAATGGAAGTACTACAGTTTTGATGCTTTGTAATTTGTATATGTTTTGAAGTTGTTATGCTTTGGTGGAGGATGATTTCAAATTATAGAAGAAGTGAAAAATTGTAGATATCGAGTATTTATTTCTACCAAACTTACAAACTACTTATTTACTACCTTATACTAAGGACGGCACAAATATCCATCCCCGAGGGGGGATTCGAATCCCCGAGCGTAGTGGCTGTGCAGATCGTGACTGGAGCGCCTCAGTCCCCGCGGCCACCGCGGCCGGCAATGTTTTCTTCAAACTTCATGTGGGCTTAGGGAGAAAAAAAAAGGGGGTTGGCTTAGGGTGCGTAGCGCATATTGCACACAACGCTACACAAAAATCAGCAGATTTGTCACCAGTGGAGGTCGAGTATAGTGTTACGAAGATTTATTCGTACTTAGTGCGTGTAGAAGCTATCAAGGATTTTTGAGAACAAGCAGAAATGCAATACAAAAGAATTCTGCGATATGGTAAAACACTATGGTTTGCACTTTTGCCTGCAGAAGAGAGAGTCCTGACACTGAGTCACGTGTTCGTAGTGTCCTTGGTACTGCCCGCATTGTGATTTGAAAAAGTTGGCTGCCTTATCCTTAGGTGTTCCGTATTGCTAGTACGAACGGTGAAAGGTGCAAGTAGATTGTGGTAACACGACTGATGCATATGAGTAGAAAAGGAAAAAAAAGTGTTTTTTTAGGCCGAAATTTTGAATTCATGTAGACGTAGTGTAGCATCTGTGTCGTTCCATTTGCCATGAACTTTGTCCCACAAGCCCACACTTGATCAATCCCAGTTAAGTTATGCAAAGTAATCTACATCTACATATATATTCCGCACTCCACCGTAAGGTGCGTGACGGAATGTACATTGTACCACTACTAGGCATTTCCTTTCCTACTCCACACCCACATAGAACGAGGAAAAAAATGTCTATATGCATCAGTACGAGCCCTAATTTCTCTTGTCTTTGTGATCATTACGTGAAATGTAAGTAGGCGGCAGGAAGATCGTCAGCTTCGAATTCCGGCTCTCTAAATTTCCTCAACAGAATTTCTCGAAAAGAACGTCGTCTTTACTCCAGCGATCCTTATCTGAGTTCCCGGAGCATTTCCGTGACACTCGCGCATTGGTCGAACCTACCAGTAACGAACGTAGCTACTCGCCTCTGAACTGCTACCTTTAAACTGTTCTGCTGCGAGTCCCAAACACTTGAGCAATACTCGAGACGTGGTCGTACAAGCGTTTTATACGCCGTCTCCTTTACAGGTGAAGTACATCTTCCCAAAATTCTCCCAATAAACCGAAGTAAGCTGTCCGCCTTACTCACAACTGTCCTTACATGTTGCGGCTAGGTATTTGAACAACGCGACTGCATCAAGAAGGTCACTACTAATGCTCTATTCGAACATTATGGGATTGTTCTTCCTACTCATGCGCATCATCTTACATTTTTCTAAATTGAGAGCTAGTTGCCATTCTTCGCACCAACTAGAAAGTTTGTCTAAGTCATCCTGTATGCTATTACAGTCAATTAAAGACGTCACCCTCTCATGAAACACAGCATCATCAGCAAACAGCAGCAAATTACAAGTTACTCTGTCCATCAGGTCATTTATATAGATAGAAAAAAATAGCTATCCCATCATACTCCCCTGGGGCACGCCTGACGATACACTTGGCTCTGATGAACACTCGCCGTCGAGAACAACATACTGCGTTCTACTACTTAGGAAGTCTTCCAGTCAGTCACAAATCTTTGAACTTATTCCATATGCTCGTATTTTCGTTAGCAGTCTGCTGTGTGTCACCGCGTCAAATGCCTTTTTGAAATCGAGAAAAACACAATCTGCCTTTTCACCGATGTTTCCTAAACCCGTGCTAATTCATAGAAAGAAGCTTCTTCGTCTCAAGGAAGCTTACTATATTCGAGCTGAGAATATGCTCCAAAATTCTACAGGAATATAATCGATATTAGCCTGTAATTTTGTCGGTCAGTTCTTTTACCTTACTTATAAACGTGAGTCACCTGCACTTTTTTCCAATCACTAGGAACTTTTCGCTGAATTAAAGATTCGCGATGGATGCAAACTAAGTAAGGAGCCAATGCCACAGAATACACTTTGTAAAACCGAACTGGTATTCCATCCGGACCAGAGACGTTTTAGTATTTAGATCTCTCAGCTGTTTCTCTACACCGGAAATAACTATTACTATGTCCATTTCGGAGTTTGTACGTTGATCAAATGATGGTACATTTGTGCGGTCCTCCTGCAAGAGATATTTCTTAAAGGTTAAATTTAGGACATCAGCATTCCATTTGTTTTCTTCTATTACTGCCCCAGAATGATCAACGAGTGAGTGAATAGTGGGATTATCGATTTTACATAGTACCAGAATTTTTTTCGGGTTATCGGGAAGATCTTTTGCTAAGGTATGGCTGTGGTAATTATTGTATGCTTCGCGCATCGGTCTTTTTATAGACGCACGAATCTTCACTACCTTTTGCCTGTCATCATTTGCGTGTTCCTTTTTAAACCGAGAGTACAACAGTCTTTGCTTTCTCAGCAGCTTTCTAACACTATTATTATACCACGGTGGATATTTTCCTTCCTTAATCGACTTCAGAGGCACATATTTCTCTAACTCTTTATTTACAATGTATTTGAATTTAATGCACAATTCCTCTACATCCATTCTAAGCCGCGGTGGACAGTCCAAGCGGATTGAAGCGCTATGCTTCGATGCAGGAGGCCGATCCCCGTCGGGGATTCGAATCCCTCATCGGGCATAATGTAGCTCATAAGTAGTTTGTTAGTTTGTTGTTGTTGTTGTTGTTGTGGTCTTCAGTCCGGAGACTGGTTTGATGCAGCTCTCTAACCTAATCTATACTGAGCAAGCCTCTTCATCTCCTCATAAGAACGGCAACCTACATCCATTTCAATTTGCTTACTATATTCATCTCTTGGTCTCCCTCTGCGATTTTTACCCCACACACATCCGTCCAACGCTAATTTCACAATTCCTTGTTGTCTAAGAATGTGTCGTACTAGTCGATCCCTTCTTTTATCAAGGTATGCCAGAAATTCCTTTTCTCCCCAATTCTGTTCAGTACTTCCTCATTAGTTACGCGATCCACCCACCTAAACTTCAGAATTGTTCTGTAACACCACATTTCAAAAGCCTCAATCCTCTTCCTGTCCGCACTATTTATCGTCCATATTTCACTCCCATAGAAAGCAACACTCCACACAAATGCCTTCAGAGAGGACTTCCTTATCCTTAAATTAGTATTCGATGTTAACAAATTTCTCTTTTACAGAAACGCTTTTCTTCCTATTTCCATTCTGCATTTTATATCCTCTGTACTGCAACCATCATCTGTTATTTTACTGCCCAAGTAACAAAACTTGTCTACGTCCTTTATTGTTTCGTTACCTAATCTAATTCCTTCACCACCTGACTTTCTTAGGATGCACTCCATTACCCTTGGTTTGCTCTTGTTAATGTTCGTTTCATATGCTCCTTTCAACACACTGTCCATTCCGTTCAATTGCTCTTCCAGGTCCTTTGCTGTCTCCGACAGAATTACAATGTCATCGGCAAAACGCAGTGTTTTTATTTCTTCACTCTGAACTTTAATAATTCCTTCTCCAAATTTCTCCTTGCTTTCCTTTATATCTTGCTCAATGTACAAATTGAACAATACTAAAATATTTCCATTGCGTGTGGGTTGCAGGTTTAACTGAACAAGACAGGTTTCTGAGAATTCGTCCAAAAGTAACTCGAAGGACTGCTTTTCAATACCGCATGAAATGAAACTAGACCAGTCCCAATCTATAGTGTTAATGTTGAAGTCTCCCCAGACTAATATTACATGCCCAGGTTACCTATGCACTACCTGGCGTAGATTTTCTTTGAATGACTCTAAAACTGCTACAGCGGCACTGGCGGGCCGGTAAAAACACCCACCTATTAACATTACTTCTCTTAGACCTGTTATACGTGCCCAAACAACTTTGACACGTTGTTAAGAATACTGTGTATTTTACATGTAAGAAGAAACAGCACTCAATGCGCTTTCCGGTTGTGTTCAAATTACTAAAGGTATTCAGAGACTGGAAGCAGTTTTCTAATTAAAGCGTAAAACACCAATTCGGAGTAGTACGTATTACATAAAACGAAACTCTGGAGAAACATTCCAGTTGAAAGAGAAGCAATGTGGTACAAACAATCGGGAGCGACACAGCGTCTGAGGACCTAATTGTTTTTCTGCTACTTTCGCGAGGGTCTGGCAGACACAACAGCGGCACGTGGACATTAACGGAGGGCAGTCTGAGAGTGCGCTTTCAGCGCTTGTTCTGGGCTGGACACACTACCAACGGCTAAAGCTGACTCGCCCGACTCAGTTTCTACGAAGCCCGAGTGCTCTGCTGACGACAGCGACAACAAAGGAGACCCACCTCTGGCGTTTTACAACAGAAGCTGGGTGGAAATATTCCGTGCCTTAACCCTCCCCACCCTACCTCGTTGTCTCTCCGCCCTCCCTCGAAAACTCTTTTACATACCTCCTACTCAAGCGTGAGAGAAAATTTCTCGTTTTTCTTTGTGTATGAACAATTTTTTCTCTGTACAATGACGAAAAATTTTTTCACGTGTAAGTGTACAATAAAATATCGCATTCAGTGTGAAATCTAAGAACAAATAGAGGAAGTCGAGAAATAACAGAGGGGCCTTGTGCAGCGATTGAGAGGAAGAGCTAGTAGTAGACTCAGACGTTTAACAAATGTTCAAATGTTTGTAGAGCTTATGGGACTTAACTACGGGGTCATCAGTCCCAAAACTTATAATCTACTTATGAACTAGCTAATACTAAGGACGGCACAAATATCTATGCCCGAGGGGGGATTCGAACCCGCGACTGTAGAGACGTTTAACAGCGATACACACACAGCCACAAAACGGATGGTTTATTGGCAGAGCGTTTACTCCAGTAATTAACGTGAAAAGGTATTGAATCGCAGGAGACGCATCGAATTAAAATTTGAGCCGTGGTCAGGTTTCGAACCTAGAACTTCCAGCTATCTAGGCAAGCACTATAATAACTTACCCACGGCGACATAGTAGATATGGTGATTTTACGGACTGTCTCAAAGCATGTCTTGCTGCTCAACAGAAACTGCAATTCTGCCTCACGTTTCCCTATATAAAAACGTATCAACGTTGCTGATGTGGGCTTGGGGTAAAGCACTCAAAGGAACCCGATCGGACCTCGGATTTTTTTCAGTCAGCGTTTTAACCCATTATTCACCTCTCAACGATGTGAGGAGTGGCCAGAAACGACACGTTAAGGTATAGGTCCCCTTTCCCCGGTTGGATACATTAAATGTTCAAATGTCTGTAGAGCTTATGGGACTTAATTACGAGGTCATCAGTCCCCAAACTTACAAACTACTTATAAACTACCTAATACTAAGGACGGCACAAATATCCATGCCCGAGGTGGGATTTTTACCCCGACCTTAGAGGCCGTGCAGACCGCGACTGACGCGCCTCAGTCCCCTCGGCCACCGCGGCCGGCCGGTTGGATAACTGGGGCAGGCCAGGAACACGCAAGTCGCCGAAGTGGCGTCCAATAGAAAAACGTGGACCCGGCCAAATAGTCACACGAAATTATTATTTATTAGTAGTGAAAGTTAATGGAAGGAACAAGACAGGATCGTTCCCATTAACGCTGTTATCTGGGTTGCTATTGTACTGTTAGAGAGCCTCAGCAAATTTGATACCTAATTGTAAAGGGAAACATAAGGACGATTTGCAGTTTTTGTTGCAGAGATGCTTTAAGAAAGTACGTGCAATCACTAAATCCATTAGGTCGTGGTGGCTTAGTGTTAAAGTGCTTCCTTAGAAAGCAGGAAGTCGCAGATTCGAATCGAGGTCACACCACAAATTTTAATTCAATGCCTTTCTTTCAATTTAAAATATTTGATATATATTCAGAGAAATTATGAGTCTGGACATTTATTTATTGATTGATAATGTGAAAAGGTTTCTAACAGGACCAAGGCCAAAGGATGTTATTTTAACAGACTTTGAACGTCGAATGTTGGTAGGAGCTAGACATTTCTCTCGCAAATTCAGTATTCCTAGACCTTCAGAGTTTCTCCACGATATCCAGTTTCATTTTCGTAATTTGACTCCATAATGGAGATTGTACCTGCCCACCTCAGTATTGTAATAATAATAATAATAATAACACATGCAACTAGGTGGGCGATATGAAATATTTATTTTCACTAAATTTACACCGATTTTGTTCACATGTTGGAGCATTATCAGTGCAGAATGCAAGTCACGAAGACTCGTGTACTCCGCATAAACATTTAACAGTCAGGTCCATAAAATAATTAAAAAGGTCTTCCTAGTACATGTTACAAGTTTTAAAAATCTGCGCTAGTCGTCTTCGTTTACCTTAGTTATTGCAGAGTCCACACCGATACTTTTTAGTCGTTCGTTTTTCGGTACTACGTCACGTTTAGGGACTGTGACTACTGTGTGCGGATGCAGGATGGGTTGGTGACAATGCTATACCAGCTTCGAGCTGTGCTAACCTTGGTTGCCCAGCTGGAGGCTGAGGATGGGGGCGCCGTTACTGTGAGCCAGCTTTTGGAATGGATCGGACATCTGTCGCGCTCGGCGTGTCCACGGATGGGCCCGCGGCTCAGACGATCTTCATCAGTGCTCGCAATGAGGAGGACACCTTACCTGTGGTCGCGTTGGTCGCCCCTCTGCGCGAGGCCTCCACAGTTCGCATAACAAACAGGTATGAGGCGCTGTCTGTGTCAGATAATGTTCCAGAGCTGGATGGCGTCTCTTACTCTGAGGTCACCTACCAGCCAGCAACATCAGGGCTGTCACAGAGGGTGGATTTGCTTGTAATTGGCAGCTCCAATGTAAGGCGGGTAATGGACCCCCGGTGTGGGATCCGTACCAGGTGGGATTGAGAGAGGAGGTAGAGAAGATCCAACGGAGAGCAGCGCGCTTCGTTACAGGATCATTTGGTAATCGTGAAAGCGTTACGGAGATGATCGATAAACTCCAGTGGAAGACTCTGCAGGAGAGACGCTCTGTCGCTCGGTACGGGCTTTTGTCGAAGTTTCGAGAACATACCTTTACTGAGGAGTCTAGCAGTATATTGCTCCCTCCTACATATATCTCGCGAAGAGAACGTGAGGATTAAATCAGAGAGATTAGAGCCCACACAGAGGCATGCCGACAATCCTTCTTTCCGCGTACAATGTGTGACTGGAATAGGAGGGAAAATCGATAGTGCTACTCAAGGTACCCTCTGCCACACACCGCCAGGTGGCTTGCGGAGTATGGTTGTAGATGTAGATGTGGAACTACTAACGAAACAGCATACACTACGGTTGTCCGTCCTTTTTTGGAGTATTTCTGCCCAGTATGGGTTCCTTATCAGGTGAGTTTGACGGAGGGCATCAAAAGAGTCTAAACAAAGGTAGCTCGATTTGTATTGTCACGATTCAGGGGAAGCAGAGTTACGGAAGCGATACAGAATCTAGGATGGGAATTTCAGGACCGCTGGATTGGTTGAGGCGGCCCCATAACTTGGAATCCTCGTTACCCAGACTTCACTGCCCTTGATTTTTTGGTGTCTACGCAACTCCAATCACTCCAGACACTACAATGCCTGCCATCAGGTACCACTACAACTGGGTGTACTTCAAATGACGCGTTGTCACGCCGAATGGCGGACGGATGCATTGCCATGAAAGGGAAGCAATGTGGAACACCTCCAATAACTCCGCATCGGAGGTTCTAGTCCTCCCTTGGGCAGGGTGTGTGTATGTGTGGGTTTTTAGTATAAATTAGTTTCAGTAGTTTGTAAGTCTAGGGACTTACGACCACTGTAGTTTTGGTCCCATAGCGTTACAAACATTTGAACATTCGAAAACCTACTATAAACAATTCTTTATCTCAGAAAGTATGCGTTTCTGGACCCATATCCATAGGACTTACTTTTTATCCACCAGTACTACCACCTCTGAACATCCTACATATCTACCTGAGTGGCGTATGGTCATTTCCTTACCACAGAGATGGTAATATCGTTAGACTTCATGCGAGAACCGGATCGGCGAGGATCATAAGAGAACAAGGGCGACAGGGGTCTATTTCAGAAGCCAGAGACCTGTGAGAATTTGGGATGGATAGCCTGATGGTTGACGCAAACGCTGGCCCGAAGCGATAAATCAGGTTTGGAGTACAGATCAGGCGCAAATTTTCTCTGGTCACATCTGAATTATTTCAGTGGTCTAGTGTAATCAAAGTGAATCCTGTCCCTCCTCTCCCCTCTTCCTCCCTCTCGTTTAAATGAATCTTCACTTGGCTGAATTCGCAGCGTGCACGTTCAGTCATGTTTGGCAGTATCATTCCGCTCATGTCACTTCTTGGCACTTTCCCATGACCGTCTCTTCCACTGACACTGTCTTTCACTCTTTATATTGCTCTTCATTTGCGCAATCTCTTCTGTTCCTCTTTCGTGCACCTTTCACAACCTCTCTCTCTGCCATTACCATTGTTATTTCGCTACCACTGATACCCTCACAGACGCTAGTTTAGAGTTTGTTGTCTTTCCCCCACATATTTCATTAAGGATGGTTGACTTGGGATTTTGACTGGTGGCGTAAGGGGACAGGACAATAGCGCAATTCCTGTTTTATTTTAAAATTCATTCTTCCGGCGGGTGGTGAATCCAGACCGCTTCTCCCCCTCCCAGTCTATATATAGTCTCCGATAAATATCTTATCATTTCCGATGTTTACTCCCGTTTTACTTCTACCGCTTTACCCTTAGGAATCTCTCTTCCCCTCTTACTTCCACTGTCTCTCCCACAATGTTTATATGCTCTCTATTTCGCTCCCACTAGCACTAATTTCCACATCTTCCTGTGCCGCTGCTTCTTTCAGTATAAACGTTTTTGCCGACTCACTCCGCTGCCATGCCGAATAGAGCTGTCATCTCTGTCACGAAAATTGACAGAATAATAAATTTTGATATGTCTGTATATACAATTTTTTTTCTTTGGAGTAATGGGGAGGGGGGGTGGGATGCTTAACATATCTTCCCATGGGACGTCAGAATTTTCATAAAAATGAGCTATACTTCCAGGTTACACGTACCGTTATAAAACAATTCGGCGTTTGATTAGCGACCACAAATAATTTTGTATGAACAAATAATTTTTGTCAGGAGATTACACCGCCAAATGGTATCATGAAATAATTTTCAGGCCAAGACATCCGGTGTGAAAATGAAATGGCCTTTAAACACGGACATGACGTTACAGTTTTATTGGCGAAGTATGGCAACTTAAAACACAGTAGGCCTCTGTGTGAGCTGAAAAACTTTGCTATGATACCAGAACCCCTTCGATTGGTTCAGTACGTCAGTCAAAATCGCTCATATGACTCAAAACAAATTTTATGTCCATATTATACATGCAGAGGTACAACAACTATGAACCTCTGCAAGTAGGTAATATATAATGACATCGAATAAAATATCAACGTAAGAAAACAAAAGGAAACATTGAATTTTGTGGTAAATAAAAACTATGAAAGTTAGTTTCGCCACAAATGGCGCTTTTATTATCCAGAAAACATTGCTTTACTGGTATATGTTGATAATGCTCCCAACTTTTGAAAACAGGTAAATGGCGTACGTAAATAAATGCTTATTTGAAGAACACACAGTTAGAATTTGAGTCATTTGCTACTGTTAGGTTTTGAATAATTGTGGTCCATTGAGAAAAAAAATGTTTAAAAATAGCTTTTTGCAATTTTCTACATAAGCACGGTATCTTTAAAGCTCTGAATCTCGGTAAGGGATATGATACCTAAAAACCTTTCATAGTTCCCAGGACCTTAATGTTAATAAATTATAAAAAAATTAGTCTATTCGCAGTAGGAATGTAGAAGTGACAATTTCAACAGTTGCCACTATTGGTACCCATAAATCTTGATATACTGGTATTTTCTCTGGAACAACCAATGGGGAAAATGGTGCTTTTATAGCGTATAAAGCTTACATTAAACCACACAAAATACACAAAAGTCGATTAGCATAATTTTCTCTAGGTTCGAGAAATGTGTAATGTTCAAATTTTGACAATTTACTGTAGCATAGCTACCGCATACCTAATATTCAACGGCAGGTCAAGGTATACCCAGAAACACTACACTTCTTATCTCCGTGATCTAAAGAACTTTGGATATGGCCCACTGAAAAATTGCATTTTCGTACGCGACATTTGCGAAAATATCGATACAGTATAAAATTTCAATACTTCATATACATTTCATACATTTTCAAGTGAGCAATACTCAATTATAAATTTTTAGTCCTACAAACGCTTTACAATTTTCTCCAGTACTTTACTTAATTTGATTCTATATAGTAAGCTTTACGAATAACGAATATAAATTCAGTTCTTCATGCGAGAGCATATCAAACTGAAAAAGGGAAATTCAAAAAATTAATAAAAATAAAAATTGGCATGGAATTGATAGATAATGTTATCCTGTAGCATTGAAAGGGACAACAGTGGTAAGTTTGTACATCTGGATCTTGTTAACGGATGGTAATACCGAATACTTTTCTATGTCCCCTGAGAACATACTCTTAAGGAAGATAAGGTAAAGACTTCGACTACTTAAAACGAATAGAAATTATAAAAATGACGACTCTAGATCACATTTAGTGTCTAAATGTAATTTTTTCTTTTTTTTTCTTTTGCATTGTGATGAAGGATGAAGATTTTGGAAAACCGAAAATTGAATTCCCAGGTGATTGTTAATCATAAGCATTTAAAATTTAACTCATGATCTCATGTAATTCACCCTATTTTGATTATATACAAAATATACTCACACCACTACAATTGTTACTGTATCCAGTTAATGAAATGTCACGTTTTAATGTTAACGTCAGACAGATAGCGTACTTCTTTGTGAATACTCATTACAAAACTTCTTCGAAGCTCCCCATCGCTTTCGTTAACGTATAATCTGAAACAGCAGTGAGAGTAATAAAATTTTGAACACAGCTGCGTTCTTTCAGCAACCGTTTACATATCTAGTGGATGGTGATACAGCCCTGGGTCGGGGAGCTAAAATTTATTTTATACGATTATTGATGTGGTGTCTGTCATTTTCGAACATGTCCGAAAAGAACAGACAGAATATCAATGTAAATATGCCCACAACAGGTAATGACAATTTCATTGCGGACGCATTCATACGCTCGGTCTCTTGCGGGAATACAGTATACGCTACAAACAAGCTACGAACAAGAGGAACCAATGAGCTACAATTGCTAGAAGTTGGTAATTTGGGTTGGAAGAAGACTATAGCAATTCCAATTCATAAGAAAGCAAGTACAGACAAAAGTGAAAATTACAGAACTATCAGTTGAAGTCTTGCTCGCAAAATACTAACACGAATTATTCACAGACGAATGGAAAAACTGGCGGAATCCGACCTTGAGGAAGGTTTGGATTTAGGTGAAATGAAGGAATACGGGAAGCAAGGTAGGTTGAGGTTGAGGAAAGGGTAACCTACGTTTTCGGCACTTGAAGTTCTGGAGAGAGCTTTTGACAATGTTTACTGGAATACACTCTTTCAAATTATGTAGGTAGCAAGGGTAAAATGTAGGGAACGAAGAGTTTTATGCAACTTGTACAAATACCAGACAGCAGTTGTAAAAGTCGAAGTGCATGAAAGAGTTGCTGTGGTAGGGATACATGGCTTTTAGCCTTTCTCCATGTTGTTAAATCTGTACATTGAGCAAGCTGTGAAGGAATGCAAGGAGAAATTTGGAAAAGGAGGGTATAAGATTATCATTAAGAAAGGGTAATGGAATGTAGCTTAAGAAAATCACGCGATGAAGTCAACAGATTAGGTAATGAAAGAATAAAAATAGTATATGAGTTTTGTTATCTGGCTAGCAAAATCTGATGGCCGAAGTGAAGAAGATATAAAATGCAGAAAGCCTATGGGCAGAAAAGCGTTTCAGTAGAAGCGAAATTTGATGACATACAATATTAGCTTAAATGTTAGGAAGTACTTTCTGAAAGCATTTGCGTGGAGTGCACCATTGTACGGGAATAAAACATGAACGATAAGGATTTCAGACGAAACAATGATAGAAGATTTGAAATGGGGTGTTACAGACGAATTATGAAGATTAGATGGATAGATCACGTAACTGATGCAGAGGTGCTCAACAGATTTGGGGAGAAAAGGAGTTTTTGGCATATCCTAACTAAGAGTATGGTTAGGTTGGTGGGACACATTCTGAGACATCAAGGAATCGTCAACTTAGCATTAGAAGGAAGCGTAGAGGGATACCTAGGGACAAATACAGTAAGCAGGATGTAGGTTGCCGAACATATTCTCAGATGAAGAGACTTGCACAGGACACGGTAGTGTGGAGAGCTGTATCAAACCAGTCTGCGGACTGAAGATCACAACAACAACATCTAGGAATTAAAATTACGAACAACGTAAGTTGCAATAAATACAAAAAAATATCCCGGGAAAAGGCGGACGAAAAGCTACGTTTCATGGATAGAACACTTCGATGCTGCAATAGTGCTACTAAATACACTGCCTACGCTACATTTGTCTGCCATATTTTGGAATGTTGCTATGTGCATAATGGGATACCCGTCAGGTGGGACCGACGGACGGCATAGAAAAAGTTCAGAAAAACGCAGGTTGTTTTGAATCATCGCGATACAGGGGCGACAATGGCATGGAATGATGCACAAGGTGCTGTACGACCCATTAAAAGAAAGGCGATATTCGTTGCAGCGAAAGCTATTTCTGAAATTTCCGACGCCAGGTTTCCTTTATGAACAGAACATATTTTGTTAGCCCCAATGGAGACATGATCATAATAATAAGAAAAAAATAGCTTGCGAAAGAAAAGATTTAGGTGGTCTTTTTCCCCCGCTCTTTATTATAGAGAAATATGACAGTGATTCGATGTACCCTGTATTTGGCACTTAAATGTGATCTGCAGAATGTATACGTAAATGTAGATGTAGTAGGAATTTCATTACTTACTTACGGCTCATTGAGTGTACGAGGTTTGTTCCAGTATACTTTACTTTGGGTAAACATTTCTCGAGTAATTATCATGCAGTCATTAGCTGTGTGAACTGTGGCTCCAACTTGTTGGAACCACATGTCTTCCATGTTCATTCGTATCGTGTAGTATCAGGAAATTGCCTAGCACTGTAACAAATCAGCGAGTCATCACTGTTTCATTAAGACCGCCTTCTACAAAAATAAATAAGTAAAACTTTACACCACACAGTTATGTACTGTGCACTTGTTTTTGATGCACTTATTTGTCGGTAGTTTGCTGTCAAGTAGTGACAGATTGTTTATTTGCATACCAGCCTAAGTGAAAGAGTGCTCCATTGCATATTATCAACACAACATTATCAGCAGCAGCATGATCTACAAGCATTCTCTCAGAAAACCGACTCCGTTCGTCAAAATCATAGTCGTGAATCTTCCGCACGATTATTACTTTTTAAATGCGGAAACTTATCCGTAGCGATGCGCTGCAGCGTGCGACAAGTTTAAACCATGGGTACACAGAGCGTGTATCTGAACGAGTGTGCTCAATGTGTCGAGATTCTGACGATACAACGTGCGAGCCGTATGTTGGGCGGCTTTCCCAACGGAGGTGGGGGGGGGGGGGGAGGGGAGAACATGCCAGAAAGTTATGAAAGTTCACCAATCAAATGGAAAAACGTCACCGACATCACACCACGTGGCTCTCCTGGGGAGGGGTCAGCTCTTTTTGGTAGAGAGAAGTAGACGACGTGATATTGCCGTTGCTAGAAGCCCGTATTTAACGAGTTTTATATACGTAACCTAGGTTTATGAATAAATGTCATTCTAAAACGAGTAAAAGGAATTGAGTAAATCAAAGATCTCTCAAAAACCGGTCGTTATAGGTACCAAAAAGGAAGGAAGCTAAGGCTTTTACGTCCCGACGACAGCCTGGTCATTAGAGACGGAGCTTAAGCTCGGCTTTTTGGGAAGGATGTGAGAGGAAATCGGCCGTTCTCTTTGAGAGGAACCATCCCGGCATTCACCTGGATTTAGGGAAATCATGGGAAACTTAAATCTGGGTGGCCGAAGGTGGATTTGAACCAGCTTTCTCCCGAATGCGAGTCCAGGGTGTTACCACTGCGCCACCTCGCTCAGTTTATAGGCACTATTTGTAGGAAGAAATGACTGGTTAAAGAATTTCCGTATTACGGAAATCTGCCGTTCCAAGGCAAGGGTGCATTGAAGATCCGTCAAAACGAATTGTTCGTTATATGCCTATTTTGTAATTACGGGTCAGTAAATGACATATCTACGAGTAGTATATTCAACACATCTAATATCTGCGTTATAGATAGTAAGACGGATGAGGGGTGTAATGCAGGGAAGTGAAATCGCGAACTGTGAAGCTGATGATGTTAAGTGGGCCTGGTTCGACACTCACAATGGGCAAATATATTTTTTTCTCATATTCCGGTTTTCTAATAGGCTTATTAATTTTTTATTTCTGTATAATATTCGATGCTATGAAAATATAAGCGCATATCCTCTGAGAAGTGAGTTTGTTGAAGTGTGTTTTACAAGGTCTAAAAAAAATAAAAAAAAAATAAAAAAAAAAAGCTATTTCATGAAAATTTCATAAGTCGCTGTCCTGATTGGCATAATATGTACATTTTTAAGTCTTATGTTCATAGATATTTCGTAATTACTTATGTAGGCCTATATCACAAACATGAACAAATGCACAAGCGCGGAAATATGCGTTTTAATAGAGGTTAAGTAGGAATTCCACTCTTTTGATTTGGTAAACAGTGTTAAAATGTTTGTAGAATTTATCGGACTTAACTACGGGGTCATCAGTCCCTAAGCTTACAAACTACTTATGAACTAGCTAAGACTAAGGACGGCACAAATATCCATGCCCGAGGGGGGATTCGAACCCCCGACCGTAGTGGCCGTGCAGACCGTGACTGGAGCGCCTCAGTCCCCTCGGCCACCGCAGCCGGCCGTAAACAGTGTGATTCCAGCAACTGATACCGCCGACAAATGTCGCTGGAGCGCGCTGCGGTCGCGAGTAGCTCGTTGAGGCACACGTCTCACATGCACAAGTCGCGCCGTCTCCGAGCGTTCAGCCGCACGTTGGACTCGGCACGTTGACCACACACGCTCCGTGTGTCGACGGGCTTAGAGTCGCAGAACGCCTGTTCATGGAGTGATGAAGACTTTGAAGAACAGGTGCTCTCACGCCATCGACATTTTCCTGCTTTCGCATCATGCAAGGACGATTAGGCGACGTCTGCTTCACTACTGATCCAGTTTTGCGCAAAGAGGCAGCGCAATGCAATACTGTGTAGCGATTAGAAATTGAACCATTTCGCGGTACATACAAATGTGTACGGAAAGTCTTTGAACTTAGATAATTGAATCATTACCTTTGGAGAAATGTTCAACAGCAGGAACGCGATAGGTACACGGTCCACTGCGCCATTGTTCCTTAAAGTGGACGCTCTGGCCTACAAAATAACAGGTCCCCAAGCCCGCCATACCATTTCCACCAAATCCATGCGCTGTTTTTGCGTAATCGTGTATTTGCAACTCATTGGGCAAAAGCAGTTAAAATACGGTTTTTGTAATTTTGTACCTTTGAACATACGGATCGCGGAAATGGATGAAGAAGATATTAAAGAAATTTTGAACGTTCGACAAAAATAACATATTAAGGATATATGGTAAACATTTCGACAATGTACAACGAATAAAAATTGTTGAATGGACAATCCCCAGAATTCATATACCTAAATTTCATACTTTTTCGTTGTTCTTTTACGAAACGATCGTGAAGAAATGGTACTTTTATAAGCCGTATATATCCGACAGTAGGCCACACCTAATGTGCTAATTCGCTGAATTATCCTGACCTACACAATAGGAAGAGAATAATGTGTAAACTGTGAGCCTGTAGAACAATCGATGTGGTCTGCTAAAGAATATATTTTTCGAACGCGAAGTTTTCCAACATATTAGTACAGCTCCCTTTCATGCTTAGTACGATTAAAAACAACTTATACAACGATGCTCATACCATCAATTAGCACCGAATTTTCTTTCTTTTATCTTTTTACTTTCCTGTATTTTCTCATACGCACCAGGTGCTACTTGATTTGAGGTATGGAAGGAAACTCTTAATAATACTCTTGGTATTTTCTCGTGTCTGTTGTCAATTTTATATCAATATAACCATCAGTTGCAGAACGTCATATTGACCACAGCTGTTTATTTTTTCTCAATGCTACCGGTTTAGGTCAGTTTACCATTATCAAGCTAATCTCTGATAACTCTTGATAATGGTAAACTGACCGAAACCGGGAGCATTGAGAAAAAATAAACAGCTATGGTCAATATGTCGTTTTGCATTTATGTCAAAGCTGTTATGCCCCACCTGTTCAAGTTTCTATAACCATCAGTGTTACTTCTCAATTTAAATGATTCTACTATTACTCTCATACCTGATGTCAGTCTTAAAATTTTGTTTGTCTTTTTATCGTTATTCTATTTTTCATTTATGCCATGCGTATTTATTGCACACTTGAATGCACAATAGTGGTATATCGAAGTCTTGTTCCGAAATCATATTTCTCCTGTACTTTATAGGCGTAATTATTGTTCAGATTTTATTACATAATTTGTTAAACAGAGCAGTGGTGAAATATTACTACTACCTGGCGCCTCTGATTTTCCTTTATTACACTGTAGCAGAGTTTACGTTGCAAATGATGTTCAAAGACCTAACCCTGTCGCTAGTGTCAGTATGAATTACAGAAGATGTGAAGGATGATATAACAGACGATGTTATCAACGCCATAGTCCTTTCGTAATGGCTTAAATGAATGACACACAGAAACACACACACACACACACACACACACACACACACACACACACACACACAGGCAGACAGACAGAGAATGAGATATGAAACTCAAATTTTCTTTGAAACTTCCTTACTATCTAAACGGAAAAGGGAGACAAATGGGAAATTTCTTTTGCAGAATTTTACCTGCAGCAGAGTTATGGGCCTGCTGCCAAATATGTCTGTGGACTCCAAAAAGAGAAGCCAACGTTTTTCTCAGTGTGACACATAACCTCCTTTGTAGCCACGTAAGTCGTTAATCCGTTCCTGTGTTCCACGGCAACGCGTAGCTACCCGCAGCCAGAAAGGTCCACCCGTCTTTACATCCCTCCACCACACACACACACACACACACACACACACACCGTGCTCCCCCCATCCCCCTCCACGCAGCCTCTCTCAAAATGTCCGGCAGCTACACATTCAATACAGGCGTGACCAGGGATGACAACGACATTTCGCTCCAACACTCCATTGCCGCGAAATTACCTATCTTCCCCAATCTTTTTGAATACTTGGAAAATATTTTCCGAAGATTTCCTAGTATGTTATAGGTTTAGGTGTAGGTTTCAACTTAATTGATGCAGACTGGGAGACCAACATGTTTACGTCGTGTGTCATGGAGAGAGTATCAAGGTATATTGTTCTAAGCGCTGTATCTGAAAATTACCTCTAACAGTTTAATAGAGTGCCAACTAACGTGATCGACTTGCTAATAACAAGTAGACTCGAATTTTTCGATTTAGTGTAGATCAGGGTATCATAGCTCATAAAGTCATTACAGTATCAATAAATTCCGCTGTATGTAGAAATGTCAATAATGGATGATAGGTAACAACTCACCATAAAGAGGCTCGCTGAGCTGCCGACAGGCTCGAAAGTAGATAATCACATTCAAACAACTTAAATTTTCGGCCATGGCCTTCGTCAGAAAAACACAATCATTCAAACAACTATACACACAATACTACCATGTCCGGCCACTCCAGCGCCACAAGGATTTAGACTGTGAATGAGTTGGGGAGTGGAGGGGGAAGGATGTACGGTGAAGGTGGGGATGGAAAGTTCCGCGGTGCATGGTGGATTATAAAAACACTGATAGGCGGAAATTTAAATTGCGCCACTGAATACAGTGAAGGGAAGGGGTGGGAAAGGATGAAAGGGAAGTGTAGAGGAGTTTAGGGGGCGAGTGGGGGCTATGAAACGATAAAATAGGAAAAAATAAAAGTAGGAAAACAGGAAGAGGATAGGAAAAATTTATAAAACAGGAAAAAAATAGGGAAAAAGTAATATAAAATAAATAATAAATGAAAAAGAAAAATTAATTAATTGGATATTGCAAGGGGCAACACACAGTTTCAAGGAAGACATGAATTGGAGAGATGCAGGGTAATGAGTGGGTAAGGAAGGGGGGGGGAGAGTTATTAGGCGTAGGGTGTAGGGATGGGAAGTTAGGTTGGGTCCAGAAGGGTTGCGGGACATTAGAATGTGTTAAGGGATAACTCCCATCTGCGCATTTCAGAAGAGCTGGTGGTCGAGGATCAAGATGTCTCGTGTACTGGAGCGGCTATTGAAATCCCGAGTGCTGTGTTCAGCCGAATACTGTGCCACATGGTGGTCCAACTTGCTTTTCGCCACCGTTTGGCGGTGGCCATTCATCCTGACAAACATCTGGCTCGTCGTCATGGCCTTTACCCGGCATCCTTCCCCCTCTACCTTACTCGCAGTCTATATGACGATGAACCAGCTGTCCGTCAGGATGAATAGCCACCGTCAAATGGTGGCGAAAAGCAAGTTGGACCACCATGTGGCACAGTATTCAGCTGAACACAGCACTCAGGATTTCAATGGCTGCTTCACTACCTTAGATATCTGGATCTTCCCCTCCACCACCAGCTCTTCCAAACTGCGAGTATGGGAGTTATCCCTTCAATACATTCTACGGTCCTGCAACCATCTTGGCCTCAGCCTAACTTCCCACTTTCCGTCCCTACACCCTATGCCTAACATTCCCCCCCCCCCCCTCTTCCTTCCCCACTCATCATCCTGCATCTCTCTAATTAATGTTTTCTTGCAACTGTTGCCCCTTACAATATCCCCTTAAATAATTATTTTTATTTATTTTATTTTCCCTATTTTCCCTATCTTATTCCTGTTTTTATATTTTTTCCTATCTTCTTCCTGTTATTCCTGCTTTCATGTTTCCTAATGTTATCGTTTCAAATCGCCTACTCCTTCTCTAAACTACTCTACACTTTCCTTTTATTCTTTCCCACTTCTTTCCTTCATTGTATTCAGTGCCGCAATTCAAATTTCTGCCTATCATTGATTTTACAGTCCACCATGCACCGCGGAACTTTCCATCCCCCTCCACTCCCCACTTCACTCACAGTATAGATGCTTATGACGCTCGAATGGCACAACATGGTGGTTGTGTGTGTATACTTGTCTGAATGATTGCGTGAATGTATGTTTCATTTTCTGATGAAAGCCATGTCCGAAAATTTAAGTCGCGTGTACGTGATTATCTATTTTCGTGCCTGTCGGCAGCTCAGCGAGTCTCTTTACGGTGAGTTGTTACCTATCATCCATTATTGACATTTCCTATCACATTTTCCATTATTGAAAAATCAAGAAAAATAGAAAGATCACCTTGTATAGCAAGAGCGATAAGCCGTGCGAGAATGGCGTGCGCGCTAAGGCGAAAGGGGTCAGATTTCTGAGTATTTGACTGCTCAAGACGATAGTTTCGTCTCAGACAGTGACAGGTGAGTAACTGTCGACAGTACTTAGTGAAATTATCCTGAGTGAAATAATGTGAGATGGGGAAGATCCTCTGTGGTTCAACAACTGAGTTAGGAAACTGTCACGAAAGAAAAGAGAACCTTACCGCAAATATAAACGTTGCCAAAGTTTTGCAGACAAATAAAGTTAAATGATGCCAAAATTAACGTAAAGGGTGCCATGCCATGTTCTAAGTCATTAAGAGCAATATTTTGTATACCAACTTGGCAAAAAAAAAAAAAAAAATCATAAGAAATTGTCGCGTTGGAATAGCCGTGCGCACTGGGGCACTATGCTGCGGTGCGCGCCATCGTTAGCCGTCGGAGGTTCGAGTCCTCCCTCGGGCATGGGTGTATGTGTTGTCCTTAGGTTAGTTTAACTTAGTTTAAGTACATAATTCTTCTTTGTGTTTTTGTCCTCCTTTTCCGCAGTTACAGTTATACAATTTATATAGGCTATGGGACCGTCTCATGCAACTGTAAAATTAGTCTACTTTAGACCAGACGCGTTTCGCTTTATTCTAAAGCATCTTCAGTGGTCATCTGTACAAGAAATGATTTGTGTTGCATTATTTGTTTGATTTTTTTACTAAATTCCATCGGTAACAGTTCTCACGCAATTGGGTTGTTTTGATTTTGAATAAAATGGACTACTAATATTACACACGTATTTTTATGTTTTCCTCTTCATTTGCGATTTGTAGCACATTGCCACTTGCTGTCACTGCTTATATTTACACTTTTTACAGTTCTGTATGTCGTTTGTTTTGTTTTTGTTTACTGTCTGTGTGTGTGTTATTTGCTTTCGAGTTATTTGGTTCGTGCTGTGAGATGTGTTTTTGTTTTGTTTCTGTCCAAAAAAATGTTCAAATGTTTGTTAAGCTTATGGGACTTAATTATGGGGTCATCAGTCCCTAAACTTACAAACTACTACGAACTACCTTATACTAAGGACGGCACAAATATCCATGCCCGAGGGGGCATTCGAACCCCGACCGTAGTGGCCGTGGAGACCGTGACTGGAGCGCCTCAGTCCCCGCGGCCACTGCGGCCGGCTGTTTCTGTCCAAATAGACGTCTGGTAGCAACTTTGTCTGATGTTCTGACTGTATTGAGTGTGTGTTTATAAATATGATTTCAGTTCAACTAGCGACTTTCTGTGTGTGTGTGTGTTCGATTGTTTGCGTGGCTACTTCACACTGATTTGAAGATTATTCAGAGAATTGGATATTAATAGTTACCCTTTGAATAAGCTATTTCCTCTTCCACTTTTGAATTTTATCATACTCATGAATATGCTGAATCATTGGTTGTCATGTTCTACGTAATACAATTCTTCATGATCAATCGAAAGTTTATACTATCCGAAAAGTGGTTCATCCATACACTCATACCGAGACTGATACTATTTAATATGGAAGTAATTCGTTACGTTTTGATATCACATATCAACTGCTGGCCCGTGACGTTAGCACAGCAGTATGCACTGGGGGCACCAACAAAGCTGCTTTCAGAGGGAGCCCAGAGTGTTACGAGATTACTAGCGCCAGTGCGAATTAATTCCTTCATCGTGCTAATTCACGTTTCTCTCTGTCCATCGCTTTCTGCCCACTATTCATTTCAGTTTCGTTTTCATGCAGCTCAATCTTTCTAACGTCATACATCCCGAACTATGTGTCTTACAATAATGTAATTTTTCAGCTTGGTGTACTTAAGTATTACGAAACACATCGCTAAATTTGTTGCGATTTGAGGTGGTAGTAATTCATTGACGTCAATGAACTTTGTGTCGTATTATAATTTCGAAGGTAGTTTCAATTCTACTAGCGTGTACTGTTAGCAAAATAAAACGCGAGTTAGTAATAAAGACGAAATAAATAGAAGAGTCATGTGTGATGGAGCGGTTTTCTTGAGCCAATCTGTTCATGACCTCATATCTCATAAAATATGTCTTGTGCTATGATATAACGTCTGAGGTACGTTCATCTGTAAAATATGTCGCGAATACAATGAGTAGTGTAGAAGTAAGAATTTTTACCGTCATGCCGAAAGCTGAAGTTTTATGGCATGGAGAGAGGAAAAGTAGTATGAGGTAAATATTTTCTCCTTTCATAAATTTGTTCAGATTGTAGGCAAGAACGAGTTTCGTACTTAGGTGTCTTGTTTTTGCAAGTCGCCAAGTGTAAATAGTGGATTAATAAATTCTAGTTATTCACTTGGCACATAATGGAGCGGGTTTCATTGTTCCCGTCGCCATAACTCTTGAACTGCGTCTTTCGTGTTTGTTACCACAAAATAGCGAGTGATTAAGGGTGGTAAACAGTATTTTGTTTCTAAATTTGAATGAATCTCTCCAGTGATGATGATGATCGTGTGGCATTTATGACCGTTAGACCCCAACTGGGGTCGTTTTCAGCCTGCCTGGTGCAAGTCTCTTTATCTGACGCCACTTCGGCGGCTTGCATGTCAATGATGATGGAATGATGATGAGGACGACACAACACCCAGTCCCCGAGTGGAGAAAATCTCCTACCCGACCGGGAATCGAACCCGGGTCCCCTGCGTGGCAACCAACCACGCTGTCCACTGGACTACGGAGGTGGACATCTCTCCAGTAACATTTTAGTAGGAACATTTCAGTAGGTTGTTGCAGTTTCCCGTGAATTATATTGTGTCCTGAAGTATTAGGCTTAGGTATTTGTTTACCCGGAAACCGTTGTTATCTGATGGCAAGGAATATGTATAGCACGTTTGTTAGAAATTGGTTCCATAGTTTAATAGGAGATGAGAAAGAACGCAACCACCCTCCCCCCTTTTTTTCTCTTTCTCTCTCACACACACACAAGCGCGGACGCATACACAAACACACAAACATTTTTATTTTTGTCTCCCAGCCTCGTCGCCACTTTTTGTGTCTCGTTTTCGCCGGTTGTCTTTGGTGTCGGTGGCCAAGTAGAGAGAGAGACCGACACAGGAAAATAGGATGCATCCGTGTGCAGGTACGGAGGTGACCAGCCATTGGGACAGCAGAAACTAGAACACTAGGCTAAATTAGAACAAGATATATATTTCGTGGAGTCTTGGTAATACTTGACTGCAGAATGCTGATACATAGTTTGGATAGAGGCCTGCCTACTGATGATTCCTAGTGCCTATCCGATAGCCAAGTCTTAACTGGTGCCTATCTGATTCCCAACTGGCCGATGCAGCAGTCGTGGCCACGAGCGGAGTTGCAGCAGAGGGCGCTCGTGGCTGACGTCGTAAGAACGCCGCGCCGTGCGTGCATGGCGGCGCGCGGAGAAAGTACGTGGCGCGCACTTCAAGACTTGTGCGACACCACATTTATAATACGCATTGATGATTCTGTGACACTGCAAATTCCCGTTATTTCTCTGCATCTTCTCTTTGTTTTAGATATGACGGCACCTCATCTTCCGTCATACTTCTTATTAGTGTGATTTTACATTTCTCTGCCTCCAACATCCCTTTCTCCATGCCCACTGCTGCTACCACTCATAATTAAAACCTCACCTTGTAAGCTTGTGCGCACCCTGGAAACATTTGCTACGAACGCGATACCCATAGCCATTGTAAGCGTCCTTCGAATGAAATCATTTGCTGTATACAGACAATGATTATCCTTCATGACAACTTATGCCCTAATGATCGAAAATATTACGAGCATATTTAACAGCGTGATGGTCAATGCAATAAAATGGAGATACCACGTAGGATCTTCTCAACAAATTCTTAGCGAGTATCTCTAGGTCTGGATACACTTTATGTTTTATGTTTTATCCGGCGAGACATTTGTGGGCGTTACGCTTGTACACAGTAGCGTCCCATATCGCTTTCACCAGACTCTAATTAGAATGATTTGGTGGCCAAGACACTAACTTCTCTTCACACTTAATTTGCTCATCGTAGGAAACAATCGTATTGCAGTAATATAATGAGGAAATGCTAAGATTGCATAAGTTGATTTTATTTTTTACGCAAGATGGCCGGTTTCGACACTCAAGGATGTCATCTACTGGTTTCTGCGGAAAGTGTGTAGAATGTATGGTACAAAAAATAATTACAGGATAAATACAATAAGTGTAGTTACATAAAACAAAATGATACTTTCAGATTTCAAATACCGCTTACATATCTGCTGCACTTGGCATTTATCTGCATATATAAGCGCTCCACAAACTATTTTGAAATTGTGCTGGAGATCGTCAGATATAACAAGTTGTTCCGATGGATAGTCAAACATAAAGCAATAAAATAGATACACAGAAAGAACCAGCATAGGGTACATTGCTGGCTGACAGCGTCCATAAAACGGATTAGTGGCGTAGCAGTTACGTACTGTAAAGATATCTGTGAATGTTGCTACAAAAAATAATTACAGGATAAATACAATAAGTGTAGTTACATAAAACAAAATGATACTTTCATATTTCAAATACCGCTTACATATCTGCTGCACTTGGCATTTATCTGCATATGTAAGCGCTCCACAAACTATTTTGAAATTGTGCTGGAGATCATCAAATATAACAAGTTGTTCCGGTGGATAGTCAAACATAAAATAGATACACAGAAAGAACCAGCATGCCAGCATAGGGTACATTGATGGCTGACAAAAAAAAAAAAAAAAAAAAAAAAAAAAAAAAAAAAAAAAAACTATTTGTAAATATTGACTGACTACAGGAATAATTTTTCTGGAATGTTATCTAATCTATTGTGCATGCTGTGGTTTTACAATTTGTCGGAAGTTGCTAAAATTAGTTATTTTAAAAGAACAATAACTGCAATTAATACAGTTGAACATTACGTGTCCTCATTACATTTTCTTGTTATATTCTCTTTGCACATTTTATAGACTATAGAACCGCCTACAGGTGTAATAATAGAATGGAAAATCGGGTGGAAGTTGACCTCAGGTAAGATCAATATGGATTTAAGAAAACTGTAGAGACACGGAGGCAATACTTACTTACGACTTATCTTAGAAGACAGACTAAGGAAAGGAAAACTTGCACGATTACCTTGTATAGCTTTGGAGAATGCTTTTGACAATTTTGATTGGAATACAATCTTTGAAATTCGGATGTCAGCAGAGGTAAAATATAGGGAACAGGAAGTTATTTATAACTTGTACAGAACCCAGACGGCAGTTGTAAGAGTCGAAGGGCATTATAGGGACGCAGTGGTTGGGAAGGGTGTAAGACAGCGTTGTAGCCTTTCTCCAATGTTATTCAGTTTGTACATTGAGCAAGCTATAAAGGAAAACAACGAGAAATTTGGAGAAGGAATTTAAGTTCAGGATGAAGAAATAAAAATATTACGTTTTTCCGATGACATTGTAATTCTGTCAGAGACAGCAAAGGGTCTGGAAGACCAGTTGAACGAAGTGGACAGTTTATTGAAAGGAGCGAAACAAGTGTAATGGATTGAAGACTAAGAAAATAAGGTGATGCTCACGGAAATGGATTAGGTAACGAAACAAGAAAGGTGGTAGATGAGTTTTATTATATGGGCAGTAAAGCAACATATCATGGTCGCAGTAAAGAGGATACAAAATGCAGAAGAAAAGCGTTTTTGAAAAAGAGAAATTTACTAACACCCAACATTTCGTTCATGCGAAACCCAACTCTTTATTCACACGAAGTGATGGGTGCTATCGACAAGGGTTCGCAAATCGATTCCGTATTTCTTGATTTCCAGAAGGCTTTTGTCACCGTACCTCACAAACGGCTTTTAATCAAATTGCGTGGTTATAGTATATCGCCCCAAATTTTCTATTGGATAGGGGATTTCCTGCCAGAGAGGACACAGTTCGTAGTAATCGATGGTAAGGCATCGACTAAAACAGAGGTGACATCTGGCTTTCCAAAGGGTAGTGTTATTGGTCCTCTGCTGTTCCTTATTTACTTAAACGATTTAGGGGAAAATCTAAGTAGCTCTCTTAGGTTGTTTGCAGATGACGCCGTCATTTACAGTCTAGTAAAATCATCTGAAGATCAAAACCAACTGCAGAACGATATGAATAAGATATTAGTATGATGTAAAAATTGGCAATTGACTCTAAATAATGAAAAGTGTACTCCACATGAGTACGAAATGAAATCCGTTAAACTTTGTTTACAAGATAAATCATCCCAAGTGAAGGCCGTAAACTCCACAAAATACCTAGGAATTACTATTACTTCAAACTTAAATTGGAAAGAACACGTAATAATGTTGAGGTAAAGGCGAACCAGAGACTGCGTTTTATTGGCAGAACCCTTAAAACTTGCAACAGAACTACAAAAGAAACTGCATACACAAAGCTTGTCCGTCCATTTTTGGAGTATTGCTGGCCAGTGTGGGATCCTTATCAGGGTGGTTTGACGGAGGACATCGAAAGAGTCCAAAGAAGGGCAGCTCGTTTAACTGTTTGTAAATCTATCGGACCAAACTGCGTGGTCGTCAGTCCGTAGCTTACAAACTACTTAAACCTAAGTAAACTAACCTAAGAACAAACACACACACCCATGCCACAGGGAGGACTCGAACCTCCACGGCGAGCAACCGCGCGCTCCGCAGCGAGACGCTACTCCACCGCGGCGGGGGCAGCTCGTTTCGTATTGTCACGATACAGGGGAGACAGCGTTACGGAAATGATACAGGATCTAGGATGGGAATCATTACAACAACGGCGCTTGTCGCTGCGCCGTGGGTTACTTACGAAACTCCAATCGCCAACATTCTCCTCCGAATGCGAAAATATATTGTTGACTCCCACTTACATAGGTAGAAATGTTCATCAGAATAAAAATACGAGAAAACAGAGCTCGAACAGAGAGATTCTGGTGTTCTTTCTTCCCGCGCGCTATTCGAGAATGGAATGGGAGATAAATAGTATAATGGTGGTTCGATGAACCCTCTTCCAGTTACTTAAATGTGATTTGCAGAGTATCCCATGTAGATGTAGATTAACTTAAGTTTATATTAGGTAGCTAAGGTAGGGTATTTAACAGAAATGAGGAGAAAAGAAATTTATGGAATATCGTGACTAAAAGGGAGACCAAGAGACGATTCAAATGGTTGTGGGTTGACATTCTTATGAGGAGATGAAGATGTTTGCTCAAGGCAGAATACGGTGCACTGTCGGGGGTTCCAGTCCTCCTCGGGAATGGGTGTGTGCGTGCGTTGTCCTTAGGTTAGTTTAACTTATTTGGCTTGTAAGCCTAGGGACTGATGACCTAAGACGTTAAACCCCATATATTTACAAACATTTGAAGAGTAGGGTGGAAAGTTGCATTTTAGCAGTCCCTGGACTGAAGACCACAACAACAACAACAACAACAACAACAACAACCATCTCTGACAATAAAGTACGAGGAACAGTCTTGTAACATTAATGTAGATTAACTACGAACTACAGTTACCTTACTATTTGAAATAGTCACTTCCCATATGTATGCACCGCTGAGCTCTGCGATACATACCCTGGAAACTTAGCACCAACTTTTGTCTTGAGATGGTGTTTAAAAGCGACGTCACGTTTTCTTTCAAAACGAGTTTGTGTTAAAAGAATAGGATGACGAGTGGAGTACTGAGATCCAACTAGTATGGCGCATAGACCCCTTTTTTATCAGGAAATGATTTACTATATTGACTGACTGTGGGCGAGCGTTTTCGTGCAACTTGAACATCCCCCATACTCACCGGATCTTAATCCTGCAGACTTTTTCCTATTCCCTAGCTTTGAAAGGAAAGAGATTTGACGATATTCCTGACATCCTGTCAAACGTGACAAGGCTCTCGAACACCATCCCAAAGGAAGACTTCGTGCAAAGTTTCCAGGACAAAAATTGCATAGCTCAGTGCTGCATAGTTATGGGAGGTGACTATTTCGATGGACAGTATGATAACTGTAGTTCATATTTCATCTACGTTAATGTTACAGGACTATTCACCTAACTTTATTGTCAGAGGTTGTACATCTGTACCTGCCTATTTGAGACTTTGCTTGTTATATCTCTAAACTAATTTACATGTACTCTGCGTATGAAACGTTTCTTTTTCTCAATATAATTTATTACACTATCCTGGTTTGTAATAAGAGAATACATTTGATGCCAAATGTCATCAAGGAGGAAGCAATGAGTGATTTAGTCGGTTTTATGATCACACCTCTCTGTAATGTAAACGGATTTTTGGAGACATTGGAAATGAACGTAGATTTTTGCTTTGGATAACAGGGTCAATTTGTTACGAGTCTAGCCGAATTCACTTGCCTGTCCGTTAATGTCCTCAGCTATGGACAATGGTGCGACCCCAACGACCTTGTTTTGTGAGCAGGCGCTGTTTTGAGGAGGAAGGATTGGTATCTCTAATCACCCTATGCTGCACTGGGATTGTTGCAAATTTTCCAGTTTTCTCTTCCCGAAAACTGTGCCAAACAGGTGGCGCTGTGTCGTGAGAACAGGAAAAATCCTCGCCCTTCTCCGTTTCTTTGCCAATTATTGGTTGATACACTTTTAACAGATCGGGGGAGGTCTCTGTATGTCAGGCTCCTGATTGGGGGGAAGCATCTAAGCACTTGTGTCGATTGGCAGGAAAGATAGTGTCGAGCACCTACTTGATGCCTTAAGGAAACGCAGGGTAAAACTTGCACGCTTAAGTTCTGAGGCCTTATTTCGATTTCTCTTGTAGTCACAGCCATCACTTAAAGGTATTCGGCCTTCTTTCGAATCAATAAAGTTTCTACTCGACTACCATAAAGAATCAGAGTTGAACCCGATCGCGGTCAGCAACCACCGCAGGTAACTTGAGCTCAAGCATGTCACTGGTAACGGTCGCCGTCCCCACCTGCAAGAGCCGCAGCCGCTGACTCGAATCATGCTTCAAACCGCACATGCTATGCGCGACGCGAAGTTAATTAGTTGCCACTGTTTATAGCTCTTCATGTGTATCACGCAGAACGTAACTTACTGAAATCAGTCGCATTTATAGACGGTGGTGAGTTGTACACCTATGTTATCTTTACACTGTACTACTTTGTACTTTCTTTTTCCGTCTATATCATTTTTGAAATTATCTTTTTCACTGTGTTTGTAATTGACATCAAACCTGGATACACTGTGTGTATTCTTTATTTTGACTACTATCGGGTGATCACAAAGTCAGTATAAATTCGAAAACTAAATAAATCACGGAATAATGTAGATAGAGAGGTACAAATTGACACACATACCTGGAATGAGATGGGATTTTATTAATACACAAAAAAAAAGAAACAAAAAAAGGTTTAAAAAATGTCCGACAGATGGCGCTTCATCTGGTCAGAAAAGCAATAATTAGCATAACAATTTAAGACAAAGCAACGATGATGTTCTTTACAGGAAATGCTCAATATGTTCACCATCATTCCTCAACAATAGCTGTAGTCGAGGAATAATTTTGTGAACGGCACTGTAACCATGTCCGGAGTTATGGTGAGGCATTGGCGTCGGATGTTGTCTTTCAGCATTCGTAGAGAAGTCGGTCGATCACGATACACTTGCTACTTCAGGTAACCCCAAAGGCAGTAATCGCACGAACTGAGGTCTGGGGACCTGGGAGGCCAAGCATGACGAAAGTGGCGGCTGAGCACACGATCATCGGCAAACGAGGCGCGCAATAGATTTTTTTTTTTTTTTTTTTTTTTTTTTTTTTTTTTTTTTGTAAATAAAACCCATGTCATTCCAAGCATGTGTGATAATTTTTACTTCTCTATCTACATTATTGCGTGATTTATTAAGTTTCAAAATTTGTACTAACTTTTTGATCACCCGTACTAGAAAACATAAACTCTGAGAGAGAATAGTAATTCTTCAACGAATTCTTATTAATCCTGCAACCAACAGTGATTCGGTGGTCACTACAGTGCAACGCTGCGATTACCTCACCTATCGGTGATATGGCGACAGCGTTCGACACACATCTGTGCAATAGCAAGAAACTTCTATGACTGCAAAAGCAGGACAATAATTTAAATATTCTGCCTCGACAGATGCATATCTCAGACCCGCACACAGGTGCGTTCAAACCTAGAGGCCGGTTTCTAAGGATTGTGCTACACCGGAGCAGAGCTCAGACCCGCAAACTTAAACGTCGCCTCAAACATGGTGTGGTTTCCGCACCAGATATCCTCCGATCTGCCAATTTCGTACCTGCTTACAGCGAGCTAGCTTCGACACATCGCAATTGGACAGAGAACGGGCTCTTCAGACATGGTCTAGGTGAAAATGACCAGTCGTGATGGAGTACAAGAGTGCCACGCCACCCTTTGACTACAGCACGGCTTATCCACAATTTGCCACGTATTTCCCGTTACTCGGTGAAACACAGAGCCCAACTCAGAGCTCGTCAATGCGTAGCAAAAGCATTTTAAAAGTCTGAAACCGAGACGTAAGTCGTTGGTGAGCGTATTACTAATTTCATTAAAAGTCACTCCAAGGGCAAACCAAAATAAATCTTTATTTTTGTTTTTACATTGACAAAACAATCCAGTTACTAGAGATGGCGATCTGTAAAACTCTGCATGAACACGATATGTTACTGTATCGTAGTGACATGTAGAGGTACAGTTTCATAAGAATGGAACACTTGCAGTTTATCCTGAATTGATTTATATTATGTCTTGAGGGTAGAAGGAAACGTTCGGTGCTAGCTTAGAAGAAGAAGGCTGATACTTCAGGCTGGTATACTAAACTGATAATATCTGTCGTCCATTTGCAAACAGGGACAAGTCATTGAGAACAAAATGTTGGTAAAACCCAGAAAATTACCTGGGACTGATGAAACTGGAATTATTATAACCTTTTCAGCCTAAATAAATCTGTAGGATACGTACATTGAGGGAATGTATTTTCGTAAATCTTATGTTACTACTTTTCTCAATAAATGAAAAATAATTTTGGACTTATCACCCTATACAACTTTTTGATGGACTTGCCACTTATTGCAGCAGTAGGGAACTAATCAAGTAAAGAAAAATATGCAAACTATACTTTCCTCTTTTCCAAATTTTATTAGAATATAGACAATACATCATAATATAGAAAATACACCATATTTATGACATTTTATACAAAAAATATGCACTAATCCAAATTATTATGTTAATATACAAATGAAAATCAAACATTTAGTATGGTACTACTTTCTACTAACTGTTCTAACATTATTTAATTGTTTATGTTTATTCTATTGCCACACACAAAATCTTAAAAATTAAACACTTATGCCTGAACACTAGTGAATCTCCTATTCACAGCAAGGTGACTAACGATTTAAAGAATACCACTAAGCTCTGTATTAAAAATTTTCCTGAAGTAGTCGTACTCAACTTTTAGTTCTGGAGATTGGAGATTGTACATGTTCCACAAGGTCTTTACGCTTAATTCACTAGGTAAATAGTGCTTTGATGTGTTTTTAGCCCTATTGTATTGAGACTGTACAGGCTGCAATGACTGTATGAAGGTTTTCACAGCTTCCTTTTTTCTACCTAATGCCTGATTCTCACATTTCCACCACGATTTTCTTTTGGGGAGTTTCTAGTGTGAAAATATCTCTTGCAAACGCCTTCTACTCTTCTTTTACAACTTATAGCACGGATAGAAATTTATCCTTACACACCTGAACGTCTTCATGCACAATAACATCAATTCTCTTTGGTAAATAGTATTTAGTGTAGCAATTCTTACGTGATTTGCATGAAATAACTTGCATGAAACGTGTGTGACACGGAGGATTATTTCATCTTGGTTAATCCTCTTGCATTGCTAACTCTGAACACTTAAATCGTGAGTTTTCAGGGAGTTTCTAGTGTGAAAATATCTCTTGCAAACGCCTTCCACTCTTCTTTTACAACTTATAGCACGGATAGAAATGTATCCTTACACACCTGAACGTCTTCATGCACAATAACATCAATTCTCTTTGGTAAATAATATTTAGTGTAGCAATTCTTACGTGATCTGCATGAAATAACTTGCATGAAACGTGTGTGACACGGAGGATTATTTCATCTTGGTTAATCTTCTTGCATTGCTAACTCTGAACACTTAAATCGTGAGTTTTCAGGATGACTGCATTCGGAACGCGTTGGAAATGATTTAGAGGAATTTCTGCAACAACAAAACAGTCCCATTTGTCTGTTGTTACAGTAACATCAGAGAAAATAACAAATTCCAAGATTAAATACACTACTAAGGATATTGCAATGTGCTTACATGTTTCTTCTTTCTATATTTCGTTTCCATGTTGATGGCAAACGGAGTTTCTTCCTTCTTCCTTTTCCTCTCAGTGATAGTGTAATATTACCCTCAATAATCGCATCAGGTAAATCTCACATAGTGAAACACCCTACTTATCAACTGGCAGCTAAACACCAACACGTACTAAGACACAGTCTTATGCTTGCATTGTCACCAACCAACAATAAACCTGCGTGAGTTTTGGCGCACAAAACCGCAGAATGAACAAAGAGTGATAATTCTGAAGGCCTTGTCCCATTTTGCATCCTCAGTTATAAGAATACATAAACTAATCCAAGGACTTGTCCCTATTTGCAGCCTAGGTGTTTGGTGTGTGCACTTGTCCCTTCTGCATCAGAATTGCCATTGCGCATGTCCCATTCTGCAAATTTTTGTAAATTTCTAAGCGAATTTAAAGCTAGACTTATTATGTTATGTAGCATTTTTATATATCGTTCAGTTCGTCATGGAAAGACGGACAAGATGGCACAAAGACTTTGAAAAGTGGAATTTTGGGATTTGTCCCCTTTTGCAAATGGACGACAGATATGTGTCTGTTTGAAAAGATCACTTCACTTGGCTATATACTCACAGCAAAAGCAGTTTGTGACTTCATTTATTGTAGCGTGTAAATTTAGATTGGCAGCGAGCAACTACAACAATACGCTTGGATTCAATAACGTCCCACTTTTTAAGATGGTTAACGCATCAGTTCACTTCATACTTTGTAAAAATCTTGAAACATTGTGTATGACCGTAACTTCACGTAGTATCGATCACTACAACGAATGCTTTAAAGAGTCATTTCAGATTACATAATTACGTAATACTGCTTTTATTATTTTATCCGTTATAGCTACAGTACACCTTCTGTTCTGAATAAAATTCAATAGTGTTCACTTTAAAATAAATTACTTTCACAGTCACGAAAAAAGATTGTTCTCGAATATAAAATAACCAACAACTTTAAGTTGAAACCATAGATACCGATGAGAGTTAATCGAAACTGCAAAAGTACAGATATGTATTGCAAATTCTCAATAAAAGGAAATTTTATAGTTTCGGTGTCTGTCTTTTCTAAACTCATTCAATCTAAGGATTTATAATACAGAGGAAACATGTGGAATTAGAGGAAATTTAAAATGTTCAAATGTTTGATAAGCTTATAGGACTTAACCATGGGCTCATCAGTCCCTAAACTTACAAACTTCTTATGAACTAACTCATACTAAATACAACACAAACATCCATGCCCGAGGGAGGATTCGAACCTACGACGTGAGAAGCAGCGCGATCCGTAACGTGGCGCTCCAGACCGCTCGGCTACTCCCGCGCGGCGAACTAGAGGAGAGTTTAACTACTGTGTCAGATTTTATATCAAGGACACCACGCCCACAATAGTACTCTTTAAACCACACTATTATACTGACTCAGTTTCTCTTACAAATAATTAACTTTTTCTAAATTTGAAATTACTATAATATGCGTTACTGGAGGTATTACGCCAAAATTTGTAATTATATGTTTCTATTTTATTCTCTGTAAACTGCTCTCTTAATTCCTCTGGACCAAATAAAAAACCTAGTGTCTCCTCCCCTCCCACCCACCCCCACCACCATAACTCTTATCACTCTTCAACATCTACATCTACATGGGATATTCTGCAAATCACATTTAAGTGCCTGGCAGAAGGTTCATCGTACCACAATTATACTATTTATCTCCCATTCCATTCTCGAATAGCACGCGGGAAGAGAACACCTGAATCTCTCTGTTCGAGCTCTGATTTCCCGTATTTTATTCTGATGGTCATTTCCACCTATATAAGAGGAAGTCGATAATATATATTTCGCATTCGGAGGAGAATGTTGGTGATTCGAGTTTCGCAAGTAGCCCACGCCGCAGCGATAAGCGCCGTTGTTGTAATGATTCCCATCCCAGATCCTGTATCATTTCCGTAACGCTCTCTCCCCTGTATCGGGACAATACGAAACGAGCTGCCCTTCTTTGGACTCTTTAGATGTCCTCCGTCTAACCCACCTGATAAGGATCCCACAGTGGGCAGCAATACTCCAAAAAAGGACGGACAAGCGTAGTGTATGCAGTTTCTTTTGTAGATCTGTTGCATCTTTTAAGGGTTCTACGAATAAAACGCAGTCTCTGGTTCGCCTTTCCCATGATATTATCTACATGTTCTGTGTAATGAAACTAGAAAATTCTTATTTAAATAACAGAAAACTTTATATGGTAAATGTGACGCAGAATCAAGTGTGTTATGAGAACCACCGATAAGTAATTTTTGTAGGCTGTAGTGTACTAGGTGGCTACTCTCACTTCACAACCCTCTATGCATACTCCTCCCTTTTCACCTTTCTCTTCCGTCCCCCTCGCTTTCCTCACCAGGATTTTTTCTCAAAAGATTGTTATTTTACGGTTTTTTTTCCTTTGTTGGCAATTTTATGCCCTTAATGAGCAAGGTGGCTGTATAATGCCTTCACAACTCCGTATGCATACTCAGCCACTTTCACATTCTACCCCCCCCCCCTACTTCTTTTTCCTCATCTGGTTTCTTTCAAAAGATTGTGTTTTGTGCTTTTTTTTCGTTATCGGTAATTTCACGCCCGTATTGGGCACGCGGGCAGCAGCCCGATATGCCGCTCTGCAGCTGATGGAAATACAATGACTAGTTTGTGGTGTTTGATTAAGCGACTCTCAAGTTTGCCTCCCCGGCAGTTAGCAGGTCTTGTCCTTGAGACGGCACCTGTGCTGTTTGCTTCCTTTGTTCCCATAGTCCAGTCCAGTTTTACGTGCAGTGCCAACGTCACCTAGATACGTGGCGTTGGCAGTGCAGAGCAAATCAGCAACGATGTGCACTCAACAACAGAAAGTGCTTTGTGTTATTTGGTTGTGAGAAGAATGCAACGTAAATTTAGACGTCGTTATGGTGCTGAACTAACTACAGTAAGAACTATCGTCATTGGCTAAAGTCTTAAGGAAACAATAGAGTTTTAAAAGCAAAATCACCAGGTAGGTCGAGAACTTTTGAAGCTCTTGTTGAACAGGTCCTTGTTTCATGTGTTCAGAGCCCGAAGAACTCATTGGCCAGACGTAGTCTCAATTACGAGTGCTTAAAGGTACCTGAAATGAAGGTGAATACGTGGCGAGAAGTGCATGGCAACAAATGCATCCCACTTGAAGAAAATTCATGATATCTATTCATTGATGTAATTTTTCATTATTTTCCCCACTATACTTTAAAATAGCATGTTCCTTTTCAAACACCTTGTATGTCAGAGAGAGAATGAAAGAAAATTGGATAATTACATATATTTATGTCTTCCCATTCTACATTCACGAAGATGCTATGCTAGTTCTATTTGCTGATGACACAAGTATAGCTATCACACCTGACAAACAGGAATTAACTGATGGAATTGTAAATGATATCTTTCAGAAATTTATTAAGTAGTTCTCTACAAATGGACTCTCATTAAACTTTGATAAAACCCAGTATATATAGTTTCATACAGTAAATGGCATGACACCATTAATAAATTAAGACTTTGAACATAAATTTGTAGCTAAAGTAGAGTATTGAAAATTTTAGGTGTTTGCGTTGACGAGGGATTGAAGTGGAAAAAAAATGTATTGAAGATTTCCTGAAACGTTTGAGTTCAGCTACTTAGGCTATCAGAGTCATTTCAAAATTTGGTGATACACATCTCAGTAAATTAGCTTACTGTGCCTATTTCCATTCATTGCTTTCATATGGCATCATATTCTGGGGCAATTCAAAATTGAGTAAAAAAGTATTCATTGCACAAAAGCGCGTAATCAGAATAATTGCTGGAGCCCACACAAGAGCATCCTGCAGACATTTATTTAGGAATCTTCACTGTAGCTTCACAATACATGTATTCACTCATGAAAATTGTTGTTAACTATCCGTCGCAATACAAAAGAAATAGCAGTGTGCATAGCTACAACACTAGGAGAAAGGGTGATATTCACTATTCAAGGTTAAATCTAACTGTGGCACAGAAAGGAGCGAATTATGCTGCCACAAAAGACTTCGGTCACTTACCAAGTAGTATCAAAAGTCTAACAGATAGCCAACTAGTATTTAAAAAGAAATTAAAGGAATTTCTGAATGGCAACTCCTTCTACAATGTAGATGAATTTTTAGATAAAACTTGAAATAATACATAAATGTAATAAATAAATAAAAAAATAATAAAAATGTAAATAAAAATCCTTAAAATATTGATTGTCATGCAAAGACAATATTTACTAAACTGATACGTTCCACATCATTACGAAATATCGTATTTATGATGTATGGAACAAGTATTACTCTAATCTACTCTAATCCTGATCCTGCTGCAAACAATCAGACGTTCGTTTGACCACTGATGTGACTTTGTTCCGACGGACAGGGTCATGTTTTCTTCTTGATAAATGTATTGTTCTCCGAAGTACTCGTTAAAACTTACTATCTTTCTTTCTTTCCCCTCTTCCACTCATGTCTGCTAATTATTTGTGCATGAAGAAAAATTGGAGAAATCGTAAATAAGTCTTTACTCACAGTCACCTTCTCTTGTCGTCACCAGATAATGATGACACTACGACATTTCCTAATGAGCGTTGAAGGTTTATTCAGTTTTTCAGCTACGCTAACACTTATATTTCATTATGAGCTTGAATTTATGAACCGAAGAGAGCTCTTTTGATGTCCTTCACTTTTCAAACTTCTACTTTTGTGTTTCATTAAAGTGAGATGTACCTGCAGCCCCTCGTTTCTGAGCAAGACTTACTTAATTACTCTAGCCGCCTTTTATTAAATTCGCTCTTGTTGATGAAGATTGCTGGTCATAGCTTAGAAAATATTATACGAAAATTTGTTCCCTTACACGTCGTAATGACATACTGAAGTCTATTGAGTCTTTAGCCTGTACTAGTTTCATTACTTTTCTCGTCAATTCAATGAACTTTACTTTTATCTATTTTTGTATAGGATTCACAATGACATTTAGAAATAATTTCGTATTGAACTACAGATATTAACATGTTTCTGTGATACAGTGTCTTGGGTTCAGTACTTTAACTGTAATTTTAAAAAATCAGAATTCATATATAATACTTAAGCCACCACGCTATGCACTACAGATGGTACATCATAACACTTCAAGTCAGACGTGACATGAAGTCGTTAATGAGGTGTGCGCCCGTATCAGTATTAATTGATAAACAGCCATACAATTTTACTATGCAAACCCCCTTCCATGATTCTAAAGATGATTTTTATTGAAACGCGTCAATAAACGCATGACCACATCACTATCTGCGGCTCTATAATTTTACCCAGCGTCCTAATAAAAAATGTTCAAATGTTTGTATAGTTTATGGGGCTTAACTAAGGGGTCATCAGTCCCTAATCTTACAAACTACTTATGAACTACTTACGAACTAGGACGGCACAAATATCCATGCCCGAGGGGGGATACGAACCCCCGACCGTAGTGGCCGTGCAGACCGTGACTGGAGCGCCTCAGTCCCCTCGGCCACCACGGCCGGCGCGTCCTAATAGCACTGTTTATCAATTAATACTTCAAGTCAGCCCATTTCCTACTTTTGTTGCAAATGGAAAGCATATTGGATGCTGCAGCCGTTATGTAACAAATGAATTTGCATTAGTTACCAGTGGTCATTGAATCGAACAACGCACAGCTAAAAGATTCAGTCCCGGATCGCCTGCTTACGAGGCACGCTACCGAGACAATGGTCACCACACCTTCATGGACTACCCTGCAATGCCCCCAGTGAGAGACAAACTTTCCTTATTACTAGCAGCAATTTGCCTGTTCTCGTAAGATTTAGAGCGTGGTACCGTTTCGCTCTCGGATGCGGTTCCTCTAGGGTGACGCTTCTCCATTGCAATTTTGTTGATCTTTTGATAGCCACTTGAGCGTCCAATTTTTGGTTGTCAGGAGTGCACTCTTGCTCTCCTGATGATTAAATTTAATAATAAATAAATGAAATCGGTGTCAATCCCCCGGTTGCGACCAAGGATTTCGGGAGACTTTCGTTGGTTGTAAGACGTATGCCGGACATGGTAAGCCCCTCCCAATTGGGATTCCCCTTTGCCCCACTATCAGCTTGTCTGATAATTGGCTGAATAGAAAATTCAAATGTTTGTAAATCTTTCAGACCAAACTGCGTGGTCATCAGACCGTAGCTTACAAACTACTTAAACCTAGGTAAACTAACCTAAGGTCAACCACACACACCCATACCCCAGGGAGGACTCGAACCTCCACGGCGAGCAACCGCGCGTTCCGCACCGAGGCTGAATAGAACCACGACTCTTTATTGGCCCTCCTCGGAGTTCAGAATGAAAAGAATTAAGTTTGTTTTCTTCACAACATAAACATAACACGCTTAAAATCTATGAGCTGCACTGAAGAAGGGATCACTTGCATGCTACAACTCTCTCAGTAATCGGGCCGCGGTGGAATGGCCGAGTGCTCGAAGGCGCGTTGTTGCGGAGAACAGGATTGCTTCTCGTCGAAGGTTCCAGTCCTCCCTTGAGAATGGGTGTGTGTGTTGTCGTTAGGTTAAGTTAGTTCAAGTAGTTTTTAAGCCTAGGGACTGATAACCAATGGGGTTAAGTTCCATAGATTTACAAATGAACAGTAACCAGCAAAAAGCCATGAGTGAAGAGTGAAATGGGCAGGGGCACTACAATAGCAGTGTGTATGTATAGCGAGTTCAAAATTTGCCTCTGATTGGAGACTTGCTAGTAAGCGGAGGCGTGGTGACCACTGTGTCTGGGTGGCATAGTGGACAACACAATTGCCGGCCGCGGTGGCCAAAGGGAATTAGGCGCTCCAGTCACGGTCTGCACGGCCACTACGGTCGGGCGTTCGAATCCCCCCTCGGGCATGGATATTTGTGCCGTCCTTAGTCGTAGGTAGTTCATAAGTAGTTTGTAAGCTTAGGGACTGATGACCCCGTAGTTAAGTCCCATAAGTTGTACAAACATTTGAACATTTTACAGCACAATTTTCTAGTAAGCAGGGGACCAGCTCCGTGACAAATTTGCAACTTTTCCTAGTCATTGCTCACAGTCAGAAACTTCGTTGTGTCTTTAAAACATCTATGTACAATTATGATTCTGTACAAACCCTAATTTACCTTAACACTCCGGTAAAAGGGTGTTTCCTATGATCATATACAAAAGTAGAGTGTAGTGCATCTCAACACTTATTTTCCTGCTTCATAGATTTTTCTTATAACACTTCTAGTAATATGTTTGTACAATATTGTTATAATTTTTACTCTGTAGAGAAGGACACTTCTCAGAGAAGATGGCTATATTTTGATATTGTTTTTCATGACCGATTTCAGTAACCAAGATAACCATCTGTTCATATGAACTACTTTATCAAGAAGTATGCTTGGACCTGTAATAGACGTATTTTCCTAAAAAGCGTGCAAAGCATTGTTTCCTCACAAATACAAATAAAGAACTCGTAACAGAGAGAAGAAACAGGAGGCACATGCCCAACTAATACGTTTAGCATTACACATTTATTTCACCGAAGGCTGTTTCGACTTTTCTTCGCCGCGGCGGAGTGGCCGAGCGAATTGAGGCGCTATGCTCCGATGGTTGGTTGGTTTGATTTTGAAGAGGGACTAAACGACAAAGGCTATCAAGTCCCTTGTTCCAAGTAGAAAGAGTACAGGAATGATCGCTAAACAGATGCATAAAGCAATGTGATAAAATGCACCAAACAAATGGGGTTAACAAGTCAAGAAATAAAAGCAGCAAGTAAAGAACAACGAGAAAGGAGAGAAAGAATTGGAGAAAAAAAACCAACGATAGCGGTAATAAAAATAAAAATAGAACATCCGGCCACTCTGTTAGACATTAAAACCACCTACCTAAAAGTGCTAGGTAAGTGGCGGGTAGATTGATACTAAACAATGAAATTCAGATGAAATTATATAATCCACTCGCAGGAATAAATTTAAATCTCCCTCAGTCGTAGAGGCATTGTCTGCTAAAGCAGAGCTCAGGTCGTCCTCTTTTATGTTGAGGCGATAGAAAAAAAATTACGCCCCTCACATAAGGCAGCCAACCGCCCCGGATTCTGTCGCACCGTTCCACACTGAAAGACTCGATAAAAGTGTCCCGCAAACTGCCTAATTTATCCCGCAATTTTCATATTTCACCATCTGCAGATTATTCCCAAGTTTCGTATGCACTAGAAATCAGGATTTGAGGATTTATGAGTTTGATTATGTGCAATATCTTTCGTTGTCTAATGTGCATAGAAAAAGAAATAAAATCGTAGTTGTGCGTCCTGTGTGTTCACTGGTGCAGTGAACCCCGAAGAAAAGCTGGTGGTGAAAAAAGTAAATAAATAAATACAATAAAAACTGTTTTTAAACTATCATTCTTTGTTTCCTTCTTCTATCAGATTATTTAATATGCACATTAAAAGTATTTTTATCGCATATGAAACGTTTTACCTCGCGAAGAGGGCAGGTATACTTGTCGTAGCGCGACCGCTTAATATAGGCGGCAGTGACCGCAGCGTTGCAATGAGCATGAGCGGATGAGGTTCAGATTATCTTCTGAACCCCCTGGAGGCAGCGCGGCAGTGACCGCAGCGTTGCAATGAGCATGAGCGGATGAGGTTCAGATTATCTTCTGAACCTCCTGGAGGCAGCAAATGTGCACTCCTGCGGCAGGGAGGGCGAGGCGAAACGCCGCTTTTAACGATGGCGTTGGAGCTGCTATAGAGACCAGCTGCTGGTTACTCGAGCTCTAACGACTACGCACGAATGCTCCCGAAGCAAAGGCAATGGAACTACTTCGCACCTCGCCTTGCGCATGCGCAAATCCTCCACGAAGACAACATCCGATCGTGTTATCCGTTTTTGGCGCATTGAAGATTCATCGAAAACACGTCATATTTGGTAATATATCTTATAACTATAAATTAAAGACACATCAACTGTCGCGATTTTGAGAGTAAGTGACAGTTATACTCTTCGTTGTAATAAATATTTAACTGGTTGAAAAGATATAGTGCAGAGCAACCTTTCTTCATGCGTAAGGTTAGGATGAGCTGCTGCTTATAGTGTCACATGACTCGAAGGTAGCTTGTCTCTTCAAGGTAACAGATTCATTTTATTAGTCGACATCAGTTACTTACTGTCTTATAGTGCACCCGCCGCTAATGAATATATATATTTGCTGTTTGCCCGGGTTGCCCACTTCTAGTTCTGAGGTTCGCAGCGATATGAAATAACTAAATAAACAAACAGCTTCCAGATGAAACATTCCGGGTGAAGCCGAAGTACAACGGGCGATTGTTTAGATTGTTAGTCCGCGCGGAGGCTCGACATTGTTGATTTGTTTTTGCGTGCTTCGCGGAGTTCCGAGAACTAATTTGCTTGTTTTACTTAGCAGAGCCGCCGACTCGGAGAAAAGGTGAAGTTCTCAACTCACTAAAGACTTGCAAAAAGAGTTCCGTATTTTTACAAAAGTTCGCACCACATTCAGCGGTGCAGTGCAGAACGCGTAATGGGGGTGTTCTCTGTTGTTCACGGCGGTAAACACGATATGTCTCATTTAACATCCGACAAAAATAAAAGGCCGAAGACGGCTTCGCCGATTACGAAGAACTTGTAAGATGTTCAAATATCTGTAAATCTATCGGACCAAACTGCGTGGTCATCAGTCCGTAGCTTTCAAACTACTTAAACCTAGGTAAAGAAACCTACGGACAAACACACACACCCATGCCCAGGGAGGACTCGAACCTTCACGGCGAGCAACCGCGCGCTCCGCAGCTTGGCACTTTAGACCGCTCGGTTACTCCACCGCGGCGAACTTGTGAGACCTGAGGGTTTGTGGGCTTTCCTGAAGGCAGCTCACAATCACAGTGTTAGATCGATGGAATGCATTCCTAACGTGATTCAAAGAGTTTCAAAAGACGTTTAGCTGCGAGAAAACTAAGTGCGAAGCAATAATAATATAACGACAAACTTTAGAAAAAAAGACGTTGAATTTATCTCTGCAGACGTTTCAAGTCTCAATGATCTGAAAATATTTCCAGTATTGCGGACTTTCATACAACGACTGGAGTTAACGTATATTAGATGTCCTGAATTTACCTGGTGAAACTTATCATATATGTTCCTTTAATGGACATACTGGGGCCGCGGTGGAGTAGCCGAGCGGTCTAAAGCGTCTCGCTGCGGAGCGCGCGGTTGCTCGCCGTGGAGGTTCGAGTCCTCCCTGGGGCATGGGTGTGTGTGTTTGTCCTTAGGTTAGTTTACCTGGGTTTAAGTAGTTTGTAAGCTACGGACTGATGACCACTGTAACGATGCTGCTGGCCCCCTCGTCTCAATGTTATCGTACGATACCGTCTGACTGGTTCTCTCATCTCAATGTCATCCTACGATACCGTCTGCGTTGGATCCGGAATCATGTGGTTCAGTTGTGATATATGTTGCGTGTGAAGTTAAAAACGTAATAGCCAGCCTAGGAATCAGTGTAGGGCAGTGTCTCGGTGATACTGCGATTAAAACAAGTGATAGATTTCATTAATTAAGAGATTCATATATTTTCTTTCTAGACAGTTCTATAAACAATAGTTGTGTCATTGTATGTTATTTCAAGACTTAAACAGACGAATTGTAAAATCTTTTGTAAAAAACAAGAATACATGAAATTAAATAGCATTGTATATATGTTAGGCTCATAAACAAGTTGTGTAGACCAGCTAATTGTGTAATTAATGATGTACTCGAGATTTGAACATTGTATTTCTATGTATATATTGACTCAATCGAGATTTTGAACCTATTTTGAGAATTACGAAGATATTTAATAGTTCAATATATGTTAGGAACATGTATGATGGACTCATTAACTAATTAATTGACATTTTACATTTTGCTTTGTTGTCAACAGAAAGATCGGAAATTTCGTCTTAAAAAGATTTACGCCATCCAAAATTATTGTATGTTTAGTTTTCCATTTTATATTGTGATTATTTTTGTATACATGAAATGTTTTACTGTTGAGTTCGTTAATTGTAAATTACTATATTCAATTGTTATGAACAATGTATGGATAATGTAATGTCATTATTGTCGAGGTTATATATTTGCCTCACCGCCTTGCGTGGGGGAGTTAGAGTTTTGGCGGAGTTCGAGTTTCAGTCGTTTGTCATGTGCACTGGAATCTATGTCACTATGTGTTTTGAAATGGAAGTACTACAGTTTTGATGCTTTGTAATTTGTATATGTTTTGAAGTTGTTATGCTTTGGTGGAGGATGATTTCAAATTATAGAAGAAGTGAAAAATTGTAGATATCGAGTATTTATTTCTACCAAACTTACAAACTACTTATTTACTACCTTATACTAAGGACGGCACAAATATCCATCCCCGAGGGGGGATTCGAATCCCCGAGCGTAGTGGCTGTGCAGATCGTGACTGGAGCGCCTCAGTCCCCGCGGCCACCGCGGCCGGCAATGTTTTCTTCAAACTTCATGTGGGCTTAGGGAGAAAAAAAAAGGGGGGTTGGCTTAGGGTGCGTAGCGCATATTGCACACAACGCTACACAAAAATCAGCAGATTTGTCACCAGTGGAGGTCGAGTATAGTGTTACGAAGATTTATTCGTACTTAGTGCGTGTAGAAGCTATCAAGGATTTTTGAGAACAAGCAGAAATGCAATACAAAAGAATTCTGCGATGTGGTAAAACACTATGGTTTGCACTTTTGCCTGCAGAAGAGAGAGTCCTGACACTGAGTCACGTGTTCGTAGTGTCCTTGGTACTGCCCGCATTGTGATTTGAAAAAGTTGGCTGCCTTATCCTTAGGTGTTCCGTATTGCTAGTACGAACGGTGAAAGGTGCAAGTAGATTGTGGTAACACGACTGATGCATATGAGTAGAAAAGGAAAAAAAAAGTGTTTTTTTAGGCCGAAATTTTGAATTCATGTAGACGTAGTGTAGCATCTGTGTCGTTCCATTTGCCATGAACTTTGTCCCACAAGCCCACACTTGATCAATCCCAGTTAAGTTATGCAAAGTAATCTACATCTACATATATATTCCGCACTCCACCGTAAGGTGCGTGACGGAATGTACATTGTACCACTACTAGGCATTTCCTTTCCTACTCCACACCCACATAGAACGAGGAAAAAAATGTCTATATGCATCAGTACGAGCCCTAATTTCTCTTGTCTTTGTGATCATTACGTGAAATGTAAGTAGGCGGCAGGAAGATCGTCAGCTTCGAATTCCGGCTCTCTAAATTTCCTCAACAGAATTTCTCGAAAAGAACGTCGTCTTTACTCCAGCGATCCTTATCTGAGTTCCCGGAGCATTTCCGTGACACTCGCGTATTGGTCGAACCTACCAGTAACGAACGTAGCTACTCGCCTCTGAACTGCTACCTTTAAACTGTTCTGCTGCGAGTCCCAAACACTTGAGCAATACTCGAGACGTGGTCGTACAAGCGTTTTATACGCCGTCTCCTTTACAGGTGAAGTACATCTTCCCAAAATTCTCCCAATAAACCGAAGTAAGCTGTCCGCCTTACTCACAACTGTCCTTACATGTTGCGGCTCGGTATTTGAACAACGCGACTGCATCAAGAAGGTCACTACTAATGCTCTATTCGAACATTATGGGATTGTTCTTCCTACTCATGCGCATCATCTTACATTTTTCTAAATTGAGAGCTAGTTGCCATTCTTCGCACCAACTAGAAAGTTTGTCTAAGTCATCCTGTATGCTATTACAGTCAATTAAAGACGTCACCCTCTCATGAAACACAGCATCATCAGCAAACAGCAGCAAATTACAAGTTACTCTGTCCATCAGGTCATTTATATAGATAGAAAAAAATAGCTATCCCATCATACTCCCCTGGGGCACGCCTGACGATACACTTGGCTCTGATGAACACTCGCCGTCGAGAACAACATACTGCGTTCTACTACTTAGGAAGTCTTCCAGTCAGTCACAAATCTTTGAACTTATTCCATATGCTCGTATTTTCGTTAGCAGTCTGCTGTGTGTCACCGCGTCAAATGCCTTTTTGAAATCGAGAAAAACACAATCTGCCTTTTCACCGATGTTTCCTAAACCCGTGCTAATTCATAGAAAGAAGCTTCTTCGTCTCAAGGAAGCTTACTATATTCGAGCTGAGAATATGCTCCAAAATTCTACAGGAATATAATCGATATTAGCCTGTAATTTTGTCGGTCAGTTCTTTTACCTTACTTATAAACGTGAGTCACCTGCACTTTTTTCCAATCACTAGGAACTTTTCGCTGAATTAAAGATTCGCGATGGATGCAAACTAAGTAAGGAGCCAATGCCACAGAATACACTTTGTAAAACCGAACTGGTATTCCATCCGGACCAGAGACGTTTTAGTATTTAGATCTCTCAGCTGTTTCTCTACACCGGAAATAACTATTACTATGTCCATTTCGGAGTTTGTACGTTGATCAAATGATGGTACATTTGTGCGGTCCTCCTGCAAGAGATATTTCTTAAAGGTTAAATTTAGGACATCAGCATTCCATTTGTTTTCTTCTATTACTGCCCCAGAATGATCAACGAGTGAGTGAATAGTGGGATTATCGATTTTACATAGTACCAGAATTTTTTTCGGGTTATCGGGAAGATCTTTTGCTAAGGTATGGCTGTGGTAATTATTGTATGCTTCGCGCATCGGTCTTTTTATAGACGCACGAATCTCCACTACCTTTTGCCTGTCATCATTTGCGTGTTCCTTTTTAAACCGAGAGTACAACAGTCTTTGCTTTCTCAGCAGCTTTCTAACACTATTATTATACCACGGTGGATATTTTCCTTCCTTAATCGACTTCAGAGGCACATATTTCTCTAACTCTTTATTTACAATGTATTTGAATTTAATGCACAATTCCTCTACATCCATTCTAAGCCGCGGTGGACAGTCCAAGCGGATTGAAGCGCTATGCTTCGATGCAGGAGGCCGATCCCCGTCGGGGATTCGAATCCCTCATCGGGCATAATGTAGCTCATAAGTAGTTTGTTAGTTTGTTGTTGTTGTTGTTGTTGTGGTCTTCAGTCCGGAGACTGGTTTGATGCAGCTCTCTAACCTAATCTATACTGGGCAAGCCTCTTCATCTCCTCATAAGAACGGCAACCTACATCCATTTCAATTTGCTTACTATATTCATCTCTTGGTCTCCCTCTGCGATTTTTACCCCACACACATCCGTCCAACGCTAATTTCACAATTCCTTGTTGTCTAAGAATGTGTCGTACTAGTCGATCCCTTCTTTTATCAAGGTATGCCAGAAATTCCTTTTCTCCCCAATTCTGTTCAGTACTTCCTCATTAGTTACGCGATCCACCCACCTAAACTTCAGAATTGTTCTGTAACACCACATTTCAAAAGCCTCAATCCTCTTCCTGTCCGCACTATTTATCGTCCATATTTCACTCCCATAGAAAGCAACACTCCACACAAATGCCTTCAGAGAGGACTTCCTTATCCTTAAATTAGTATTCGATGTTAACAAATTTCTCTTTTACAGAAACGCTTTTCTTCCTATTTCCATTCTGCATTTTATATCCTCTGTACTGCAACCATCATCTGTTATTTTACTGCCCAAGTAACAAAACTTGTCTACGTCCTTTATTGTTTCGTTACCTAATCTAATTCCTTCACCACCTGACTTTCTTAGGATGCACTCCATTACCCTTGGTTTGCTCTTGTTAATGTTCGTTTCATATGCTCCTTTCAACACACTGTCCATTCCGTTCAATTGCTCTTCCAGGTCCTTTGCTGTCTCCGACAGAATTACAATGTCATCGGCAAAACGCAGTGTTTTTATTTCTTCACTCTGAACTTTAATAATTCCTTCTCCAAATTTCTCCTTGCTTTCCTTTATATCTTGCTCAATGTACAAATTGAACAATACTAAAATATTTCCATTGCGTGTGGGTTGCAGGTTTAACTGAACAAGACAGGTTTCTGAGAATTCGTCCAAAAGTAACTCGAAGGACTGCTTTTCAATACCGCATGAAATGAAACTAGACCAGTCCCAATCTATAGTGTTAATGTTGAAGTCTCCCCAGACTAATATTACATGCCCAGGTTACCTATGCACTACCTGGCGTAGATTTTCTTTGAATGACTCTAAAACTGCTACAGCGGCACTGGCGGGCCGGTAAAAACACCCACCTATTAACATTACTTCTCTTAGACCTGTTATACGTGCCCAAACAACTTTGACACGTTGTTAAGAATACTGTGTATTTTACATGTAAGAAGAAACAGCACTCAATGCGCTTTCCGGTTGTGTTCAAATTACTAAAGGTATTCAGAGACTGGAAGCAGTTTTCTAATTAAAGCGTAAAACACCAATTCGGAGTAGTACGTATTACATAAAACGAAACTCTGGAGAAACATTCCAGTTGAAAGAGAAGCAATGTGGTACAAACAATCGGGAGCGACACAGCGTCTGAGGACCTAATTGTTTTTCTGCTACTTTCGCGAGGGTCTGGCAGACACAACAGCGGCACGTGGACATTAACGGAGGGCAGTCTGAGAGTGCGCTTTCAGCGCTTGTTCTGGGCTGGACACACTACCAACGGCTAAAGCTGACTCGCCCGACTCAGTTTCTACGAAGCCCGAGTGCTCTGCTGACGACAGCGACAACAAAGGAGACCCACCTCTGGCGTTTTACAACAGAAGCTGGGTGGAAATATTCCGTGCCTTAACCCTCCCCACCCTACCTCGTTGTCTCTCCGCCCTCCCTCGAAAACTCTTTTACATACCTCCTACTCAAGCGTGAGAGAAAATTTCTCGTTTTTCTTTGTGTATGAACAATTTTTTCTCTGTACAATGACGAAAAATTTTTTCACGTGTAAGTGTACAATAAAATATCGCATTCAGTGTGAAATCTAAGAACAAATAGAGGAAGTCGAGAAATAACAGAGGGGCCTTGTGCAGCGATTGAGAGGAAGAGCTAGTAGTAGACTCAGACGTTTAACAAATGTTCAAATGTTTGTAGAGCTTATGGGACTTAACTACGGGGTCATCAGTCCCAAAACTTATAATCTACTTATGAACTAGCTAATACTAAGGACGGCACAAATATCTATGCCCGAGGGGGGATTCGAACCCGCGACTGTAGAGACGTTTAACAGCGATACACACACAGCCACAAAACGGATGGTTTATTGGCAGAGCGTTTACTCCAGTAATTAACGTGAAAAGGTATTGAATCGCAGGAGACGCATCGAATTAAAATTTGAGCCGTGGTCAGGTTTCGAACCTAGAACTTCCAGCTATCTAGGCAAGCACTATAATAACTTACCCACGGCGACATAGTAGATATGGTGATTTTACGGACTGTCTCAAAGCATGTCTTGCTGCTCAACAGAAACTGCAATTCTGCCTCACGTTTCCCTATATAAAAACGTATCAACGTTGCTGATGTGGGCTTGGGGTAAAGCACTCAAAGGAACCCGATCGGACCTCGGATTTTTTTCAGTCAGCGTTTTAACCCATTATTCACCTCTCAACGATGTGAGGAGTGGCCAGAAACGACACGTTAAGGTATAGGTCCCCTTTCCCCGGTTGGATACATTAAATGTTCAAATGTCTGTAGAGCTTATGGGACTTAATTACGAGGTCATCAGTCCCCAAACTTACAAACTACTTATAAACTACCTAATACTAAGGACGGCACAAATATCCATGCCCGAGGTGGGATTTTTACCCCGACCTTAGAGGCCGTGCAGACCGCGACTGACGCGCCTCAGTCCCCTCGGCCACCGCGGCCGGCCGGTTGGATAACTGGGGCAGGCCAGGAACACGCAAGTCGCCGAAGTGGCGTCCAATAGAAAAACGTGGACCCGGCCAAATAGTCACACGAAATTATTATTTATTAGTAGTGAAAGTTAATGGAAGGAACAAGACAGGATCGTTCCCATTAACGCTGTTATCTGGGTTGCTATTGTACTGTTAGAGAGCCTCAGCAAATTTGATACCTAATTGTAAAGGGAAACATAAGGACGATTTGCAGTTTTTGTTGCAGAGATGCTTTAAGAAAGTACGTGCAATCACTAAATCCATTAGGTCGTGGTGGCTTAGTGTTAAAGTGCTTCCTTAGAAAGCAGGAAGTCGCAGATTCGAATCGAGGTCACACCACAAATTTTAATTCAATGCCTTTCTTTCAATTTAAAATATTTGATATATATTCAGAGAAATTATGAGTCTGGACATTTATTTATTGATTGATAATGTGAAAAGGTTTCTAACAGGACCAAGGCCAAAGGATGTTATTTTAACAGACTTTGAACGTCGAATGTTGGTAGGAGCTAGACATTTCTCTCGCAAATTCAGTATTCCTAGACCTTCAGAGTTTCTCCACGATATCCAGTTTCATTTTCGTAATTTGACTCCATAATGGAGATTGTACCTGCCCACCTCAGTATTGTAATAATAATAATAATAATAATACATGCAACTAGGTGGGCGATATGAAATATTTATTTTCACTAAATTTACACCGATTTTGTTCACATGTTGGAGCATTATCAGTGCAGAATGCAAGTCACGAAGACTCGTGTACTCCGCATAAACATTTAACAGTCAGGTCCATAAAATAATTAAAAAGGTCTTCCTAGTACATGTTACAAGTTTTAAAAATCTGCGCTAGTCGTCTTCGTTTACCTTAGTTATTGCAGAGTCCACACCGATACTTTTTAGTCGTTCGTTTTTCGGTACTACGTCACGTTTAGGGACTGTGACTACTGTGTGCGGATGCAGGATGGGTTGGTGACAATGCTATACCAGCTTCGAGCTGTGCTAACCTTGGTTGCCCAGCTGGAGGCTGAGGATGGGGGCGCCGTTACTGTGAGTCAGCTTTTGGAATGGATCGGACATCTGTCGCGCTCGGCGTGTCCACGGATGGGCCCGCGGCTCAGACGATCTTCATCAGTGCTCGCAATGAGGAGGACACCTTACCTGTGGTCGCGTTGGTCGCCCCTCTGCGCGAGGCCTCCACAGTTCGCATAACCAACAGGTATGAGGCGCTGTCTGTGTCAGATAATGTTCCAGAGCTGGATGGCGTCTCTTACTCTGAGGTCACCTACCAGCCAGCAACATCAGGGCTGTCACAGAGGGTGGATTTGCTTGTAATTGGCAGCTCCAATGTAAGGCGGGTAATGGACCCCTCAGGGATATGGCTGCTAGGGAGGATAAGAAGGCCAACGTGCACTCCCTGTGTGTACCGGGTGGAGTCATTACAGATGTGGAACGGATCCTCCTGGATGCCAACTGCTGATGGTGACTCACGTCGGTACGAGCGATGTGCGTCTCTTTGAATCGAAGGAGATCCTCTCCGGTTTTGTGCGGCTTTCTGAAGTGGTAAATACTGTCTGTCTTGCTTGCAAGATGAAAGCAGCATAGTTGACTGAACAGACTGTGGATCTTTATTACAGAGCCGAGTGCAGATTCCTTGACTTGCGCCATAGGGCGGTAGGGTCCGGGTTTGCCGGCCGCGATGGCCGAGGGGACTGAAGCGCTCCAGTCACGGTCTGCACGGCCATTACGGTCGGGGGTTCGAATCCCCCCTCGGGCAAGGATATTTGTGCCGTCCTTAGTGTTAGCTAGTTCATAAGTAGTTTGTAAGTTTAGGGACTGATGACCCCGTAGTTAAGTCCCATAAGCTATACAAACATTTGAACATTTGGTTCGGGTTTCGCTGAATGGAGCAGGGGCCCACTACTACACGCAGGAGGCAACTACACGGATAGAGGGAGATGTGTGACGTGGACAGAAAAGGTTATAGATGGGACGAACACAGATCTCCAGACCATTGGTTTAACAGTTGTAAATTGTTGTAAAGTGCCAGAGCCTCAAGTGGTAATAGAAAGTACAGAACCTCAAATAATTATAAGTACGGAAATCTGACTAAATCCGGAGAGACGTTCAGTAGAAACTTTGACAATGGTGCTCAGAAAGGACTGAATAAAACAGGTGGCGGCTTATTTACTGCTACCACACGCGGTTTACGTTGTAGCAAAATTGAAGCGCGTAGAACCTGTGAATTAGTATGGGTAGAGGTTCTACCTGACACTCGGAATAAATCACCGACCCCCTGATACAGACGATTCGATTGCAAAAATGTTCAAATAAAGCTTGGATCAAAATATCAAAACATGCCCAAAGCATACAATTTTAATTGATGGCGACTTTAACTTATCGTCGATATCTTGGCGAAATTACAAGTTCAAAACTGGAGGCAAGTATAAAACGTTGCCCAAAATTGTACTGTACGCATTCTCCGAATATTACATTGAGCGATCAGCTCATGAACTGGCTAGAATAGTAAATGGTTCTGAAAACATACTTGACCTCTTAGCAACAAATAATCCGGAGTTAAGAAAGAGCATCAAGACAGACAAAGGCATTAGTGAATTCAGAGTTGTCTTACCCTGACTAAATGTAGAATTATCCAAATTTTTGAAAATTAAACGAAAAATATATTTATTCAGGAAAGCAGAAGTGACTTACATTCAAATACACTACTCGCCATTGAAATTGCTACACCAAGAAGAAATGCAGTTGATAGACGGGTATTCATTGGACAAATATATTTTACTGAAACTGACATAGATTACATTTTTACGCAATTCGGATGCATAGATCCCGAGAAATGAGTACCCAGAACAACAACCGCTGGCCGTAATACTCCTGGGCATTGAGTCAAACGCAGATTGGATGGCGTTTACAGGTACAGAGGCCCATACAGCTTCAACACGATACCACAGTTCACCAAGAGTAGTGACTGACGTATTGTGACGAGCCAATTGCTCGGCCACCGTTGACCAGACGTTTTCAATTGGTGAGAGATCTGGAGAATGTGCTGGCCAGGGCAACAGTCGAACATTTCCCGTATCGAGAAAGGCCCATACACGACCTGCAACATGTGCTCGTGCATTATCCTGCTGAAATGTAGGGTTTCGCAGGGATGGAATGAAGGGTAGAACCACGGGTCATAACACAAATGTAACGCCCATTGTTCAAAGTCCCGCCGATGCGAACAAGAGGTGACCGAGGTGTGTAACCAATGGCACCCCATACCATCAAGCCAGGTGATACGTCAGTATGGCGATGACGAATACACGCTTCCAATGTGCGTTCACCGCGATGTCGCCAAACACGGATGCGTCCATCATGATGCTGTAAACAGAACCTGGATTCATCCGAAAAAATGACGTTTTGCCAGTCGTGCACCCAGGTTCGTCATTGCGTACACCATCTCAGGCGCTCCTGTCTGTGATGCAGCGTCAAGGGTAACCGCAGCCGTGGTCTCCGAGCTGACAGTCCATGCTGCTGCAAACGTCGTCGAACTGTTCGTGCAGATGTTGTCTTGCAAACGTCGCCATCTGTTGACTCAGGGATCGAGGCGTGGCTGCACGATCCGTTACAGCCACGTGGATAAGATGCCTGTCATCTCGACTGCTAGTAATACGAGGCCGTTGGGATCCAGCACGGAGTTCCGTATTGCCCTCCTGAACCCAGCATTTCCATATTCTGCTAACAGTCATTGGATCGCGGCCAACGCTAACAGCAGTGTCGCGATCCGATAATCTGCAGTAGCGATAGGCTACAATCCGACCTTTATCAAAGTCTGAAACGTGATGGTACGCATTTCTCCTCCTTACATGAGGCATCACAACTTTTCACCAGGCAACGCCGTTCAACTGCTGTTTGTGTGTGAGAAATCGGTTGGAAACTTTCCTCATGTCAGCACGTTGTAGGTGTCGCCACTGGCGCCAACTTTGTGTGAATCCTCTGAAAAGCTAATCATTTGCATATCATAGCATGTCTGTAATGTCTACTTTTTATTCCGCGCGAGTTTTTAGTTTCGTAACGCTTCCCACTCGATTTTGATGAAAGTATGCAGTGAAAAAAATTTGTTTTTTGGACATATGGTAGTAAAACATCTCAGCTTTCTTATAAGGCATTCACCTTTTCATAATTAGTAACAATCGTTTTCAAATGACGCTATTTGTCAAGTGCTTGCGCTTGATTTACAAATCGTGTATTGAAAAAGTTGGATAGTGGGCAGCTTACTGTTCAATTCATTTTAGACCATACATTACAGCGAGTGAAATGGAGCTTAAAGTACAGAAAAGTTTTTGAAATGGTAGATGCACTAATATCTACCCCTATTCACAAGTAAATACGAATTATCTCAGCGGCGTTATGCCGCGACCGCAAGCCTTCGATCTCGACGGATGCTGGGCGTAGCGCGAAGAACTGCAACACGGAAAATATGAATTGCTGACCACGTGTGTCGTCCCCTCGTGTTGTGTTAATGATCCTTAAGCAGAAAACAAGTATAAACTATTTTTTCATGGGTGGCGACCGATTAGAATTGACAATGATCTGCTGTGCTTTTACATGAGGTCGTACTTTATAAGAGGCATAGCAACCGATTTCTTCTTCACACTATACAATTAATGGAATAAAAATTTCGTGTTTGTAACGACATGAAAGGAATAAATTAGTGTTAATTGCGTCTTTCTTTTGATGGACTGAAATAAATTTTTCTGACATTATACTTCTTGCCTTTCTAGTTGTAAATGATAAAAGGAAGAAGCCGATATTAAACTGAAATTTATAGGTACATCTACGCTTGAGCCATATTTAGTCATTATTTCGCATTTGTAGCTCTCGAAAAATGTCGCACTACAAGGTACAAATATTTGTATACAGTTTGTCCCAAGTAAAAGTAATATACTCACGCCCGAGATTAAAGTAAGAACGAACTGAGTAAAATAGAATAGAGAAAAGTAACATTAAAAACATGTAGTTACCTTCGTGTAAGGGATGTTGCAAGTGTTGGCATACGTGAGGAGTACCACTTTTATGTGAGATACGTTTACTGTAGTTCGAACCAGCTCCACTTTCAAAGGACACTACACAGTACTCAGAACTTTATTGTATATTTAATTTGTTAAGAAGCTGTCTGAAGGGAACTGCATTTCTACGAACATTTTGTTGTAATATCTGTTGACAATTTTCTGTGTCTCAATGGTACTTCGATTTGTCTCAGACACTACAGGTCAGGTCAGTAAAGGATGAGCAGCGTGTTCCACTTTGTATCTTGCTGTGTTTTGGTGTTCGCTCCTTGGTGGGCTTGTCCCCAGCAACAAGGTATTCACACCCACTGTTAGCTGAAGATCGAAGGAAACACGGTGGTGAACAAAACTTGTCCATTGCCGTCTACATAGAGCCACCTATCAGTTCATTGATTTTGTTATTTTATTTGTATTGTTTTCACACTGTGAAGACTAATCGGATTTTTATCACACATGAAACAGGTGGTAATGGACTCATCCCATAAATTTCGACTGACATTTACAAGAGAACAGCTAAAAAAAAAAAAAAAAAAAAAAAAAAACATTTCTGAACTTTGTATTCCTTTTTACAGAATTAATAGTAATACAAGGAAAAAAAACTTATTTCCACGACTGTTATTTTAAGTAAAACCTATCATGCAGAGAGATGTGTATTGGAAACAGGCTGCAGACGTGAGATACTTGTGCTGCAGAAGCAATACCGTAGCGCAATCGGCTCGCGCCGGCGCCGGCTCGCGCCAGATTTATTGAACATTCCGAATGTCGTCGGCTCGACGTGAGCCGGCTGAAGCGGAGTCGTCTCAGCCCGGCCGGCAGTGTGAACACGGCCTTACATTAGACCAAAAAATGTTCAATTTTTTGTAAATCTATCGGACCAAACTGCGTCGTCATCAGTCCGTAGCTTACAAACTACTTAAACTAACCTAAGGACAACACACACACACACACACACACACACACACACACACACACCCGTGCCCCATGAAAGAATCGAACCTCCGACGGCGAGCAACGAGCAACCGCACGTCCTTTTTTTTTTTTTGTGCTCGGTCGCTCGTTGATCGTTGATCATTTGGCTCAGCTTACTTTCTGTTACAGAGGACGTTCAGCCCTCCGACCGGGCGCGCTGAGCCACGGCGCCCCGCAGACTCGGCTACTCCACCGTGGCTACGTTAGACCGCTGGCTTACAAGTCACTGTGTTTTCCTCGATTGCAAGCACGTCGCTGACGTGGGATGGGCGAGTCCATATGCTCGGAGGTAAGGAAGGTATTGTGAGATTACCGCCCAATAGAAATATTGGTAATTAATAGCATTTGATAATTAAAAAGTATGAAGTTCACTGCAAACATTGACCATGCCAATGCACTAAATGTTACACAATTTTAATCTTATTAATTATGGTAGCAATGTATGTACGCAGTTGGGAGACAACAATTATAGTTAGGCCATAGGTAGAAATTCTCCACGTTGAGATTTGCTGTGTGCTTGTAGCTGACGGGAGTCCAGCGAGCAGGCCAACGTTGGTGGCTTGTTCCAGCTTAGGATTTTCCAGGTTCGTTTCCGGTGAGGGGAAAGAGGGACAATGGCGAGTGCCAGGCACAGTGCAGTGCACAGCGTGAAATAAAATATTCTACTACTACTGGCATTTGAAGTAATACAACGCAGTCAGGAACCTTTAAGGCCCTCATTACAAAATAATCTGTTGACAAATAAACAATACATTAGCTGATATAGTCACATCTGGTGTAGTATGTTTAAGTGACAATGAAAAGTAATAAATTACCAATGAATACAAGACAGTTACACAACTAGCATGGCAATGTTTGTTTATAAAAGTAATATATTAACTATTTCTCATTTTATTTTCAATTAATCTTGTGTATTTTATCTTGAAATATTCAGTTAAATCACTTATCCGTGATATAAGAAATTGCACGATTGTAATAAATAGTGCAAAGGATGTTTATACCAATATAGAAACATAATAAGAAATTTGTTTAATGCATAGTGTAATTATTTTGATTTTAAGTAAAATTTTAGCAATGTTTTGGCTGAGCGCTGTACGTTGGAAGTCGGTTAGAACAGCTCACATGGGGAAGTTGATGACGTAGGGAAAAAACCCGGCAGTTGGGCTTTAAGCGCGCGAGGGCAGGAAGTGACGAGTCGGGAGAAAGTGGTGTAGCTGGTCGGGCGGCGTCGCTCTGGACAGTCAGCATGTGGATCTCCAGGTGGAGACTATAGATTTTGTGTGGCAATTGCCAAGTGTGGTTGCTCGTCATAGACTGCACCAAGTTGTATCGAGTGCTACTGTGTGTTGTGAATATTTAGCCGGTGGAACAAGGTGTGCATCGCACTAAATTAAAGTGACTGTGTTTTGTTAATGTAACACGTGTCGTTGCATAGGCATGAACATAAACGGTGTTTGAGACAGGCACATGGTGTGAAAACAATTTGCAACAAAAATATGCATTTTGTCTGGGGGCTCACGAGCTATAACTTTATTTGATAAATGTGTCGACGTACAGACGTATCAGCCACAGGGTTTTAATATGGTGTAATAAACAACATTAAGTGAACTTTCATGTGTGTTCAAAAATAGTAGTTAGTACACCCTTTTCTCACATGAACTTTATTATGAATTTTGTTGGCCGGCCGTGGTGGCCGAGGGGACTGAGGCGCTCCAGTCACGGCCTGTACGGCCACTACGGTCGAGGCTTCGAATCCCCCCTCGGGCATGGATATTTGTGCCGTCCTTAGTATAAGATAGTTGATAAGTACTTCGTAAGTTTAGGGACTGATGACCCCGTAGTTAAGTCCCATAAGCTTAACAAACATTTGAACATTTTTTTTTAAATTTTGTTGTTAATCATATGCAGGAAGGAAAGCTGCGAACGTGTGATATCATCCCCTAAAATACGAGTCAAACATTAGCAATCACAGTTCCAGTGTTTTTGCATGTTTAGGAATTTGGTTCGCAGTTTATGGTTGTGAGTTTTAAAAAATTAAACTTTCCGTATTTTAAACTCTCACCCCGACCTTCACCCTCGCAGTATGTCAAGAACGTGTGCTATCAGCGGAAATGGTGAATTCAGCTGCATAGTGCCTCCAGTCCACGTATATCATTAAGTTGTATTAAAAAATTAGTCAATTTCTAGATACAATCTTATGGTTGCTGGTGAATAATGGACCCCTTTCGGAGTTAAGTCCATGTATAGATCGTGTTTTCTCCTCCTGTTGTACTTATGAACTGAGCTTTTTGTTGAAAAAAGGGATGTAGTATTTGCGACAAATTTCTTTAAGAAATAAATATACTGAGAGCAATGGTTACTATACCCAATTCTTTGCAGATGCTTCTACAGGATATCCGTGAATTTACTCAACAAGTAATTCGTATTTCACGCTTTTGGACTTTGATAACTTTTGCTTGATTTGAAGAGTTACCCCAAACTGTTATACCATGTGATATAATGGAATGAAAGTAAGCAAAGTAGGCAAGCTTTTTATTTTTATTTTTCTGTCGCCTACATCTCATTACACTCGAACCGAAAATACAGATTTCATTCACTGACTTTTCCGTCGTTTCTTGACGGAATATTTTATAAATTATGAATGAAACACACAAGATAACTGTGAGATATTCTCCAAACATATCTCACAATTATCTTGTGTCTTTCATTCATAAAATACAGATTTGTTGTTTCTGCGGTGTGGTCCATTAACTGCCAAAATAATTCGCTACATACGCATACATATTTTGTAAATGTGAAGTATTAAATTAAGCAGGCTCCACTGAAATAGTTGGTTAATTGCAATCAGAAACGGTCTGAAATTATTTCTGTACAACAGTAATATCATTAAGTGCCGAATTTTATAAGTGGATATATTTTGTCAAAGATTGACTTCCATGCCTAAAAGTTTATCACTTGGTTCATGAAATTTTCCATTCTTGTGGACACGCGACCTTACGTTGGCATGTACGAAAAAATTGTGTGAAAAGTCTTGGTCGCAATTAGCTTTATTTCATGACGCGTTTCGAGAACATCATCATCAGAAAAAGATTTTAAAAAACGATGGGAATTACACCATCTTGGTATAGATGCCTGATTACAAATTTAAAATACCATCATGGATGTCTGGTGAAGGTGTTCAACCAGACTTACATGCTCAACTGTGGTGAGCACCACAGTTGAGCATGTAAGTCTGGTTGAACACCTTCACCAGACATCCATGATGGTATTTTAAATTTGTAATCAGGCATCTATACCAAGATGGTGTAATTCCCATCGTTTTTTAAAATCTTTTTCTGATGATGATGTTCTCGAAACGCGTCATGAAATAAAGCTAATTGCGACCAAGACTTTTCACACAATTTTTTCATACATGCCTAAAAGTGTAACCCATCATCGTACATGAATAATTGTTATTCGTGATGATGTTTTACATATCAGTGTCTTTTCTAAAGGAAATGAAAGATTTCCAGATTATATTTTTGATAGCTGCTACATTTTATGCGCCACAAAAGCTCCGAAGTACGATGGTATTTTTAACATGCTGCTGCATTCCAAATAACACATTCTACACCCAATCGTTTCGCGTTATGTTCATAAGACCCAGCTTCTTGGGCGTGCTGCGGCCTTTAACTGGCAGACATTCTCTGGAAGTTTCACGACTTGTACGTTTGGCACTGTCCGTGGTCTCGCGTTTTGTTCTCGTAATAGCTCTATTCAGCTGCCAACACATGCCTTTCGTAATGGCGATGATATTAAACGTGGGCTGTTCTTTTTTGTTTGTGCGCGAGAGGGTATTGTGTATGACAATGAGGGCACGTAGATGCTTGACCACTAGAGTCTCGTAAATCGCAGGGATTTTCAGCGATTTTACAACTGGAACGCCGCCAAGCAGCTGGGTCATCAAAACGTACCACGAGAATATTATATTGTGCGCTGAATGTGTATTTGGACTGAAACAACTCATTCATAATATCCTGGTATTTAGGATCAATCAAAGATAATGTACCAAGACCTCTGTTTTGCAAAGAATTTTGAGAAGTAAGAGAATAATGTTAGGAATAACAAGTGCTCATTTACGGTGGTTAGTTATGCCGTTAGGAATGAAAGAAAATCTGTAACAGTTCATTTATTTCGAAACTTCGGCACTTAGTGAATTCCCAAACTCTTAAATCTATACTTCATAATATTAATACTGTATAAAAGTAATCTCCGAACGCTTCCCATTGCAGTTTATCAACTATTTCAGTAGAGGCTTCTTAGCTTCGTACTTCAGTTACATAAAAATTATAGGTCAATAACCGACATATTTTGGCGGTTACTTACTAGTTTAAAAGTAAATAAGTACCTACAAATAAATAATATGTCCGTGTTTAAACTATTAATATTAGCACATCACATACATTCCTGAGGATATTCAGTTTGATACCAAGTATCTAAAAAAAAAAAAAAAAAAAAAAAAAAAAAAAAAAAAAAAAAAAAAAAAAAAATTAAAAAAAAACTGAAAAAAAACCATGATAGGTACATGCAAGGCACAGGCACAAGGAGAAATTGAAAAAAGACAGTTTATAAGTAGATGTAGAACCTAGATTCTAGATCAGTATCAGTTCCTTTTATTCTTGATGCGGCTCTCCACTTTACTCTATCCGGAGCAAGTCTCTTCATCTCCTCATAAGGGCAACCCACATCTATTTTGGTCTCCCTCCCTCTGCACTTTTTACCCCACACACTTCCCTCCAATACTAAAATCTCGGTTCCTTGATGTCTATGTGTCCTACCAATCGATCCCGTCTTTTACTTAAGATATGCCAGACATTCTTTCTCACCCAAATTCTGTGCAGTATCTCCCAATGTTCAGAGACATATTTTGTCTCGATATCGATTAAAGATATTAAAACGAAGGAGAGGCATTGAATTGGAATACGTTAAATTGACATGAGGTAGAATTAAAGTTTGTGTAGTGGAGAGAGACTTATATTAAGATAGTACAGTCACCATATCGTGGCATAGTCGCCGTGGCCTAGTGAATGGCCGGCCGCGGTGGCCGAGGGGACTGAGGCGCTCCAGTCACGGTCTGCACGGCCACTAAGGTCGGGGGTTCGAATCCCCCCTCGGGCATGGATATTTGTGTCGTCCTTAGGATAAGCTAGTTCATAAGTAGTTTGTAAGTTTGGGGACTGATGACCCCGTAGTTGGGTCCCATAAGCTTAACAAACATTTGAACATTTAATTTGAGCCTAGTGAATGCCGGGCACCGTGGCTCAGCATGCCCGGTCAGGGGGTTAAACGCCCTGTGTAGTAAAAAAGATAATAATTATAATAATAGGTTATGGCGTTTGCCTAGTAAGCAAGAGGACCTGCGTTAGTATCCCGGCCGTGGCATAAATTTTATTCCAATGCCTCTTCTTCAGTTTAACCTCATTAGTTACACGATCTACCCACCTAATCTTCAGCGTTCTTTTGTAGCGCCAAATTTCAAAAGCCACTATCCTCTTTCTGTCCGCACCGTTCATCGTCCATGTTTCACACCTGTACAAGGCAACCAACACACAAATATGCAATCTGAGAAGCTTTACTTACACTTAAATTAATATTTGATGTTAGCAAATTTCTCTTTCTTTTCTTCCCATTGCCATTCAACATTTTATATCCTCTGCACTGCGACCATCATATGTAATTTTACTGCCCAAGTAACAAACCTCATCTACCACCTTTATTGTTTCGTTGCCTAATCTAGTTCCGTCACCATCATGTGATTTTCTTACAAGGAGACCACATGGGTATCTGATTTTAGAATATCTTTATATTTATGTTACATGAAGGTCAGAACTTAAATAACAATTAGCCAAAGCTATTCGACGCAACCATAAAAAATTCTCTACTTTGAAGTTTTGGGTAGTGAACGTAAGTACCATAATAAGAACAGTTGCATCTGTCAGTATAGCTCCGGTGGTAGCGCTCTGGCCTGAGAACCATACAGTCAGTGTTTCGACCCCCATGGTGACAATAGTTTTTCGTTCCTGAATTCGGTTTTATAAAACATTTTGCGATGTCTATGTAGACGAGCTGAAAAACTAGTAGTCTCGTAAAACGGCGGCTGAGTGGGTTAGCTTCTTGGAAAGCTATTAGTAGCTATAGAGGTAACTTTGGAAATATACTGTCGTAGCTCTTCACAAACCGATCAAAGACAATCTTCGTCAACTAATAGTGAAACCAGTACTGTGAAAAATGTGGCATTTATGACTCTTTCAGTGAAATTACAATTAATATTAACAAACTTTTATAAAATATAGCGAGTTACGAATAAAAAATATGTCCACTTTTCTTAAAAATTAACATTACTTATTAAAATTGTGTTAAGTATCCGAACACAACGAAAAAAATAAAAGATCTCTCACAACAGGATTGGAACCACCGATCGCAAGGTTAGAAAGCCAGAAGCTACCACCTGAGCTACACTAAGAGATGCTGGAATTTGTTTATTGGTACTTAAGTGTACTTTTCAAAACTTCAAATTCGATTTTCTCGAGAAGTGTTGATAGTTGCGTCGAATGGCTTTGGCTAAATATTATTTGAGTTCTGAACTTCACGTACCATAAGTATCAAACAGTTCTAAAATCCGATACCCATGCAGTCTCCTTGTTAGACTACATTCCATAAGCCTTGTTTTGCTCTTGTTAATGTCCATCTTATACGCTCCTTTTAACATACTGTGCCGCGTGGAAGTAGCCGAGCGGTCTGGAGCGCCATGTTACGGATTGCGCGGCCTCCCGCGTCGGAGGTTCGAATCCTCCCTCGGGCATGGATGTTTGTGTTGTCCTTAGGTAAGTTAGTTTAAGTAGTTTGTAAGCAAGGAACTAATAACCCAGCAGTTAAGTCCCATAGATTTACAAACATTTGAATTTGAACAACATACTGTCCATTCCGTTACACGTCTACTGCTTGTGTGGTCGTGTTCCATTTTGAGTTTTGAATTGTAAGGAGGTCTACTTTCATTACTCTACAGTGCTTCTCCACTATTAATTTTGTTTATCTGTACGTCAATTATTCCTTTATTAATGATCAATGCCCCATGTTTATATGTTTCCACCCGTGTGAATGTTTGTATGAATGTGGAGGGTTGCTTTTAATATTGACTGACTGCCCCGCAATGGCTTACAGTCGCCGCTTCGCGCGTTAGGCCTCGTTTACTATACTTAAAACTCATGGTTTCGTATGTCGTCTGCACTGCCGTCTGCAACGTAAATTTCTTTTGTAAATGTTATTTGATCCACCATGTTCGTACACCACGTGGTACTTAAGGATAGTATGCCACTGCCTCCCCGTACATGAGTTCATTCATGCATAGTATACTTTTAAATTGTGCTTGAAGACATCCGCCATCTAGTGAAATCGCCGCCGACGCTTTGTTTTGCAGCTTTCATGAATTGTTCCCGATTGAATAAGTGTTGCAAGCATTATGCATGTGTCTGAGAGTGAATGTGCTTTCTTAATCCCATGTGTATTTGCAAATATCCTCCCACGATCCATTCATATTCAAAAAGGGCAGAAACCATTTATGGACAGTAACTTAATAACTTAATTCATTGTTGTACAAGGTGTGTGATTCATTGTGCTTAATTGGTCTCCCCACATTTTTGCTTGTTTATTTTTGTGAATAGATAAAAATCTAAAGTATCGAACTTCTGCTTTATAATTGCATGGTTCCTGTCCCCAGTTTATTTATGTAGGCCTATTACTTCTTATATACTACCTTTGTGTTTGTTGAAATGTTGGGTGCTCCCTTAAGGAGGAAGGAGTCCAATAAATTTCCACGGCGCAAGAACTGTGGCTGTGGCCACTCGCAAAGCAGTGAGCGTTTTAACTTACATTTTCTGATCTCTATCGACGGATATATTTCAATAGAAAATTTAACAAGCAACTTTCACGTTCAATTGTTCTTCTAGGTCCTTTGATGCTTCTGACAGAATTATAATGTCATCACAAAAATGCGTGTTTGCATTTCTTCATCAAAATCTTTAATTCCTAATATGAAAGTAACAGCATAAAAAAAACACACTGACGTGTTTTGCAGCCCACTTTAGATTCGTAAACAAAATAATAATTTAAATAACAAAACTTAATCAATAAGAGTGTCTGAAACTCTTTTAGGAAAAAAAATAGGCAATGGCGGGTTCCGAACCACCGACTTTTAGCGTTCTTTTTTTTTTTTTTTTTTTTTTTTTTTTTTTTTTTTTTTTTTTTTTTTTTTTTTTTTTGCTCTATGGGTAGGTCAATCTGTTGCGGATGCTGATCGTCTTTGTTCGTTCTTGTTCTGTGTGTTCTTGGCTCAGCTTTTTTATTACAGAGAGCATTCAGCCCCCTGACCGGGCGCGCTGAGCCACAGCGCCCGGCGAAAAAAATGTTCAAATGTTTGTATAGTCTATGGGACTTAACTACGGGGTCATCAGTCCCTAAACTTACAAACTACTTATGAACTAACTAAGACTAAGGACGGCACAAATATCCATGCCCGAGGGGGAATTCTGACCCCCGGCCGTAGTGGCCGTGCAGACCGTGACTGGAGCGCCTCAGTCCCCTCGGCCACCGCGCCCGGCAGCGTTATAGTCCAACGCCTTGCCCACTACGCTACGGCTATCAATCAAAAGATGAGTCCTTTAATCACATACTATTGGTGGCGGTTGTTAACTGATGCTAATATGACATTTGTAGACACTAGATTATCATTTATCGTACGAAGAACAATGTGTTTTTGTTAATTCTTCTGTGCGCCATTGCTTTGAAATGACAACGTGTAAGTTACAATAAGAAAATAATCAAATACGCAACGCAAAATGGCGTATGCCAGAAAGAGGTCTGGGCGAGGAATGTCACGTGACATCTCCGAACGGCTGGTTTTCGTTAATTCAATGGAGGGTGTCAAATCTCCGTTATATTTGCAAATATGTCTCAAACGATACGAGACATGAAAAAAAAAAAAAAAAAAAAAGAAAAACGTAAAGGAGCTAAGTTGTAGAGAATTTTCTCCTCTGCTAATTAGGTTATTCAATTTTCGTGTCAGATGAACGGTTCGTTTGCAATTATGTTACAAACGGCTTTTTTTGGTATTACTACAGTATTTTTTTCCGAAAAATTTGAAAAAGCGAGGTTCTGGTCTCTGGTGGCCTACAATCATGTCTGTAAAATTTAGTGCTGATCGGTTGAACGGTTCGTCTTAAAAACAGGGAACATATTACGGACAAACAGACATACATCCCAAAATCGCCGTTATTTTTACAAATATCTTTGAAACGCTACGAGATATGAAAAAAACATAAGAGAGCAAAGTTGTAGAGAATTTTATCCTCTACAAACTCGGGTATTTAATTTTCGTGTCAGATGAATAGTTAAGCCGTTATTTTCATTTAAATTTCGAGCTGTCAAACGACGATCGCAAAGGCCCACTTTTAGTGTTACTACCGTAACCTAAAGTGGGCCAATAGCAAATACTCACTTTGTATCATGCCATTCTTCTGCTTTCCCCTACTGACCGCTTGGTGCGCTAGCATCGTTATAGGTGCAGTTTGTCCTCTAGAAAAATTCGCAACTGTGTTTGTTGATTGACGTCGAGACTTCAACTGCCCCGTAACGCAATCGTGTTGTGGAGTGTGTTATTTCGGCTGGAAGGCGACTTGTCATTTACTGCTAGCTCCGCCGTCCGCCCTAGCCCAGCCGTGCTAGAGAGCGACAATGCTATGCAATTAGTGCGGAATGTCTCTGGCGGCGTGAAGAGCATTGTGGTCGCAGATGCCGGTCGGCGGCGCGTCGGTTACCGATAGCTCGGCGGACAGGGAGCCCGCCTCATGTTCCCAGTGTCAGTGGACCGCGCAGCGCTGTCCGCTGGCGACCAAACATTATCTCTGGCCAGCCGTTTCAGAGTGACGTAGCAGTCACTTAACAGGATAGCGTCGTGTTACTGCAGTGCTGTTGGTCTCTTTGTAATAGTCACCCGCATGCGCGTTCCTCTCATCAGTCATGCTCAGCAATTCCGTTTATTGTCAGAGAACTACTGTGGTGTAGGCACTCAAGCAATCTAATGCTATGCTAACTGTAGTACACCGCTAGCCACACAAAATACAACATCCGTATCTAAAGTAGGAGGTAAAACTTGCCGCATACGTTTGCGGCGACGACAGAGGCGCTTAAGTAGCATTTCAAACCATACGCACAAAGACGGGCGACAGTAGCAGTCGTGTAATGGACAAAACGTAACCGCCGGCCGCGGTGGCCGGGGGGACTGAGGCGCTTCAGTCACGGTCTGCACGGCCACTACGGTCGGGGGTTCGAAACCCCCCTCGGGCATGGATATTTGTGCCGTCCTTAGTTGTAGCTAGTTCATAAGTAGTTTGTAAGTTTAGGGACTGATGACCCCGTAGTTAAGTCCCATAGACTCTACAAACATTTGAACATTTTTTGAACAAAACGTAACCGTATGGTGGTCTGTATGAAATAAGACACCACATCCGGTTCGCAGCCATTTGTACATTTTAATGAAAGGGCGGGAAAGGAAAATGGTAGGCAAGGGATTGAGTTCGCTGCTCTAAGGCACTGAAAGGTGCAAATGGTGAGAAGTGAAAATTTGAACAGGGCAGCTTTGGGTCAGTGATCATCTTAAGGAGGGTAAAACAAGGTAAAGCAGTTAACAATCCGAAGATTGGTTTGAACACCACAGTGCTTTACTAGGCGTGGCCCTGTTTGGAAGTGGTATGCCGTTGCCTTCCTCCGACCTTCGAAATGACTTACCCAGCCAGTTATAGGGGGACCTACAATTTTATGTGGGTTCCGAACCACAGTGCTACTCGGTATTTTTCACATGAGCAATACTGCCAGAGGTGAAAGAAGTGGAAAATGACAGATAAAAATCCTAGGATCTGGCGGGGATCGAACACGCGACCTTTAGATTTGTAGTGTGGCACTATACCAATGTGCAACCGAAGCCTACTCCGTAACGAGGGATGTACACGAAAATCACCAAAATAAGGAGGGATGTACACGAAAATGAACAAAATTTACTGGCTCTTCCTTTAGCACATGGTATAGAAATTTCAATTACCAAATATTACGTTCCAATTCTGCTTCTAAATGCGAAAAAATTGTAATAACTTGCACAGGGCCGTGCCCTATTCATTTTCTCGTATTATCTTTTTAAGCAGCGGTTTAAATAGTCTGGTACGAACATGCGTTGAATAATTTGTGTGTGGCCTATATCGTCGGGGAACCTTGTATATAATATTCCTCCAAAACACAAGCAGTAAATTTTTGTAAAATCTATGGGACTTAACAGCTTTGGTTATTAGTCTCTAGGCGTACAAACTACTTAAACTAAGTGAAACTAACCTAAGGACAATCCATGCCCCAGGGAGGATGCAGTATATAGGCATGTAACAGCGGTTACATCACAAATGGGGCAACATACGATGTCCAGCTCAATTGCCGTAGCGTTCTATTTTAAATAATGTCACCACTTCCCCTCAGCCCACCCCCCCCCCCCCCCCAAAAAAAAAAAAAATTGTCTATGGTTTCTTCGGTCATTTCTGGCGTTGCAATCTGGATGCCTACATAAATACATCAAAACAAGTATTGCATCACCCACTAAACAAAAAGTCTTTGTTAAGTTATTCAAAAAATGTTCATATGTTTGTAGAACTTATGGGACTTAACTACGGGGTCATCAGTCCCTAAGCTTACAAACTAATGAACTTATGAACTAGCTAAGACTAAGGACGGCACAAATATCCATGCCCGAGGCGGGATTCGAACCCCCGACCGTAGTGGCGGTGCAGACCGCGACTGGAGCGCCTCAGTTCCCTCGGCCACCGCAGCCGGGTTAAGTTACACTATGATGAATTGGTATTTATGAAGTATTACATACACAAATATATTGACAAACGAAGCAAAACAATTAATTTCTTTTGTATGCTAACTGTAAAATCACTTTTCTTGATGAAGACCTATTGTGGGTAAACAGAATTCAATAACGAGTTTCATGACCCCTTTCTTGAATGAAACTAGGCACACCGTATGCCACACAGCCCATGATTTCATTTAACCACTGCAGGCCTGACGTATTCTTCATTAGAAATTCTGCTTTGGACTGATGACCACTGCAGATAGGTCCCATAACTTTGCAAACAGTTGGACATTTTCCCAGTTCTGCTTAACTCCTGTAGATTTCGAGCTGGGTCAGGACTTGTTAGCAGAGCGCGTTTTAATCTATTAGTCCAGTCAAATGGTAGTTTGAAATCGAAAAATTTGGTGTAATTGTTTTTAGTGGTTTATTTCATGTTTTTTTTGGCGAATCTGAAGTTTTCCAACAAAAATTCCCTCGGCAAATATTAGAAATCACATTTTTTGCGGTTATCAACTTATAACTCATAAAGCAAGCTGATTACACGAAAAGTGGCCCAGTAGTAAAATAAAGAGGAGAAAATTACCTACAATTTATGTCTCTAACATTTTTTCTGTAAGTCGTATGGTTTCCACAAAAAACAGTGGTAAAATATCAGGAAAATCAGTCATTTTTTGAAAACAGCAAAAAAGAAACATTAATATATAGTTTTTATTTCATGAAATTAAACATTATTATATTCAAAATCGGGATCGCCTTGTTGGCAAGCTACAATAAATATTCCCTTTATGTATAGAAGCTGGTCGAAAGAGTTCACAGTTGCTTGTTGATTCATTGATCTGGTCTGTTCTATGGATGCAACTAAAGCTGTATATATTGTATTGTGATCAGATGGTGGAGCGTTCATAAATGGTAGACAAGCAACAAAGGTTGTATGAAAGGGGAGACTCCATGAAGCCACTCCATCCTGGAATTCCAGGCACATCTTTCCGCTAGCCATAGAGCCAAAGAAGATCTGATAAAGAGGATATTATTGTATCAGGTGATACAAATAGCTGTTTGAGATCCTCAATGTTGATATTCTTTAACCCAAGAGAACGTGTCTTCCCAAAATGTTTTAAGGAAACAGCTCCCATTTCAACAATTAGTGGAGCTGGTATTGGTTTCTTTACTTGGAAAATTCTTTGATCCGGAGCAATGGCATTTTTAGGAGTAACCAAATGTATTCCTCCCATTGCATGGAAGGTATTATATCCATCCAATGTACGTTTGTTAAATTAGCGTTGTAATGAACAAATTGATGGAAAGCTGTCGGATCTATTTGTAGTGGTGGCCTCATGATTGCTGACACTTCAAGACGAACAGCTTTGGATTAAGAGGCGCAAAATCCCAAGGATGACACAACATCAATCAGTTTTCGTGATCCATAGTTCTTATAAAAGAAAGGTGACAGCCCAGTTTGTAACGGGGAAAGGCAAGAAGTTGCCCTGACAGCAGTAATAACACTGTGTGAAATGGCTAAAACTTTTTTTTCCCACTTGTCAGTGCTTGTTCGCTTCTTCTTGAGTATCAGTCTTTCCAAGAAAACTTTGAGAATCTCCGGGACAAGGCGTTCATTTTCGTCCATGAAAGATTCTGGAGGAGGATAGTCGTCCACAGCACACGGTTTTGATCGTATCTCTTCAAGAATTACATCAGCTGCTGCCTCATCTAATCGAAGACGTTCTTCCCGTTCTGACGAACGTCTTTCCATGTACCACGCTTCATTCAAAATCTTATGCCCTGTATTATTGAAACATACGACTGTATTCTGTCTGATCTTTGATACGATAATATCTTCCCCATATCTATCCAATAAATGTTGTATTACAGTTCTTCTTTTGGGAATGAAGTTGCCCTCTATCTGAGGTATTAGCTGATCTAATGAAAACTGACATTCCTCGTCATTCCTTTCCATAAAATAGAAAATGTCATGCCCTCTGAATCTCTTCAGCATAAGACCCAACGGTATTCTTGGCCTTGGGCCTACTAATGTAGATATTTTTTAAACATTTATCATGCTACTTACAGTCAGCAGCCATGTATGGCTGGATGTTATCGACTGGATCCTGTTAATAACTGCTGCACCGAAATCATTTCCACGTAGTTGAGCCTGTTTCATAACTGTGTCTTTTTGTCACCGGATGCACCAAATTACGTTTATGAGGAGGCAGTCGTTGTTGTGACCATGCGTAATCTTCGGGAATACCTGTTCCACACACAAAACAATGTGTATTCCAATGGAAATAGTCAGAGGATGATCTTAATTTTCCTGAATATGTGCTTGGCTCAGCAGCTTTCTTCAAGTAGGCAGCTATCATTCTTTCATTTATGTCACTTTTCTGGCATGAAACATATACGTTGACAGATGTTTTACCTGCTAAAACAGCCACCTTCCTATCATTTCTTTTTTTACTAGCATCACGTAAAGTTTCTATTCCGTTTTCCTTGACCACTGCACCCTCAGCTAAATCTTTTCCACAAATAAAACACTTATCACTCGACATTGCGCCCGAGTTGTTGCGCTATATCTCAACGAAAACATTCAAACATAGCTTCACGTCTTTGGGAGAAAGGAAAATAACACGATCACGGCAGCGAACGTACACAAACTGGAGAATTGAGGACAGTTCGGTTTTTCGGCAGGAAGGCCTCCCTTCGCCTGTCTTAAATTTAAGGGCAGCGGCTGCAAAGGTGGGACGGAGGGGCGGGCCGCAGCCACAGGCAGACGGTCAGCGTGGGCACTCAGCTGTGTCCACGGTCACAAAGGACAACAAGAAGAGCTGCTTCCATGGTTCGCATAAAAAAAAAAGTTTGCAATTTTTTCTATTTTCCAAAATTTACTGATTTCAACAACTTTTTCAACGCTGTTTTACGTGTAAACCATACGACCTACAAAAAATGTTACAGGCATAAATTGTGGGTAATTTTCTCCTCTTCATTTTATTACTGGGCCACTTTTTGTGTAAATAGCTTGGTTTGCAAGTTATAAGCTGCAAACCACTGACAATTGTGATTTGTGATGGAATTTTGTTGGAAAACTTCAGATTCGTATTCAGCACATCAAAAAACATAAAATAAGCCACTAAATACAATTACACCAAATTTTTCGACTTTGAGCCCTTTTTGTGCACGATTTGACTGGACTATATACAGACGCCACACGTTCATCTTCTCAGCACCAACCTGAGACAACTCGGTCTGAGGATGATCTCAGTATGTTAGAAACCGGTCACATAAAGAAAAATAAAGTGTATAAATTTAATGTTAAAAACATTATACAACCTGACGGCCTTAGAAAAGAAAGGAGAGAATGTTTTCCAATCTCATTATACCGAGAATGTTCAGTTGGATTCATATCGAGTGAAACATTCAGACCAATCCTATCATGCAATACCGGGATGATTGATGAAATCGTTGACGACGCCTGCGCATTAGACTCTAGATTTGTCAATCATAAAATTGAACTGTCTGGGGAAATGCTGATGAAGCGGCTCAACGATGGTTGTGTTGCCATGAGCTTGCTGTTGATAGGCAACTGCATCTGAAATCCCCGGATGATACCCTCCCAAAGAAGGGTGATCTGGCATTTTCTGTACGGCGCGCTTCTAGCTTGGCGCATTACCAGGTTTCCTCTACACATCTAGTTGGCGGTCATCTGGTGTCAGGCATATGCGGGATTCGTCTGTGCGAATTTTTCTGAGCCAGTTTGTGGCTCATCTGTACCATGCAGCATGGTGTATTGGCTTATGGACGCAAAAACGTCATGGTCGGTTAGCAAACAGAGTCGTTGGAGAGTCTGTTACGTTCAGTAGCATTGGATACTTACCTCCCTTATGCTATCTTGTAATTGTATTCAAAAGCAAATAGCCTTTTTCTTTTCATTTCTACAAGAGGGGACTGATAACCCAGTCGTTTAGTCCCCTTTAAAACAACAACATACAAACAACAAACAACAACAACAACAACATTTCTAGAAAGTCACTGAAAAGGTTATTTATTTGCCACAGCACGAAATATTTTTTGAGGAACACTATTCTGAATGTCGTAAAGCGATTTCTCATTCTCTCTCTCTATCTCTCTCAGTCAAGAAATCTAATATATAAAAATTAATGTTTGTTTGTTTGTCTTTTCGTTCGTATTGTATGCATAGCTAAAAATGTTCAAATGTTTGTAATTCTATCGGACCAAAGTGCGTGGTCATCAGTCCGTAGCTTACAAACTACTTAAACCTAGGTAAACTAACCTACGGACAAACATACACACACCCATGCCCCAGGGAGGACTCGAACCTCCAGGGCGAGCAACCGCGCGCTCCGCAGCGAGACGCTTTATGTATGCATAGCCATACCGAACAACTACATCTACGTATATACTCTGAAATCCACCGTAAGGTGCGTGGCGAAGGATACACTGTAGCACTACTGGGCATTTTCTCTCCTGTTCCACTCCCAAATAGAACGAGTGAAAAAAGAATGTCTACATGTCTCTGTACGAGCCCTAATTTATCTTGTCTTTGTGATCTTTACGCGAAATGTAAGTAGGCGGCAGCAAGTTCGTTCTGTAGTCAGCTTCATATTCAGACCCCTCTAAATGGAAAAAGAGTTTCTCGAAAAGAACGTCTTTCCTCCGGTAATTTCCATTTGAGTTCCCGGAGCAGCTCTGTGACACTCGCGCATTGGTCGATCCTACCAGTAACGAACCTAGTTGCTCGCCTCTGAACTGCTTCCTGTCTTCCTTCAAACTGATCTGCTGCGGGTACCAAACCCTTGAGCAGTACTCAAGACGTGGTCGTACAAGCGTTTTATACGCGGTCTTCCAATAAAACGAAATGGGCTGTCCGCTTTACTCACAACCGATTGCAATAAAACTTTATCATCGTATTGCTTGCACATCCGTGAAGGTTATATGCATAATTATGTCACTGTACGACATACACTTCAGAAGATATGAAGTCATGAACAATGAAACGCGTGAGAAATTGCTGCGTTAAGAGTGACGTTTAGATTTATTACTTATTTGTTCCTAAATGCATTCGGAACATATTTTGCAAATAGAGTCCTCTTATGCCAATGAATGTACCTACAAAATTATTTATCTATACTAACAATTTTAAACAAGGCCGTTAAAGACAGCAACCGTTCGTCGAAATCACTTAAAAATAGCTCTTCTGTTGCGAAAGTGTTGCGTGTTTGCAGGTGAGCTTCTGTGAAGTTTGGAAAATAGGAGGCGAGGTACTGGCAAAAGTGAAGTTGTGAGGCGGCATCGTGAGTCGTGTCGGGATAGCACAGTCGGTAGTGCGCTTGCCCGCGAAAGGCAAAGGTCCCAGAAACGAGTCCCGGTTCCGGCACACAATTTTAATCTACCAGGAAGTTTCATATCAGCGCACACTCCGCTGCAGAGTGAAGTTTCATTCTGGAAACATCCCTTAGGCTGTGGCTAAGCCATGTCTCCACCATATCCATTCTTCCAGGAGTGCTAGCCTTGCGTGTTTGCAGCAGAGCTTCTGTGAAGTTTGGAAAGTAGGAGGCGAGGTACTGGCAGAAGTGAAGTTGTGAGGCGGCATTGTGAGTCGTGTCGGGATAGCACAGTCGGTAGTGCGCTTGCCCGCGAAAGGCAAAGGTCCCAGAAACGAGTCCCGGTTCCGGCACACAATTTTAATCTACCAGGAAGTTTCATATCAGCGCACACTCCGCTGCAGAGTGAAGTTTCATTCTGGAAACATCCCTTAGGCTGTGGCTAAGCCATGTCTCCACCATATCCATTCTTCCAGGAGTGCTAGCCTTGCGTGTTTGCAGGAGAGCTTCTGTGAAGTTTGGAAAGTATGAGGCGAGGAACTGGCAGAAGTGAAGTTGTGAGGCGGCATCGTGAGTCGTGTCGGGATAGCACAGTCGGTAGTGCGCTTGCCTGCGAAAGGCAAAGGTCCCAGGTTTGAGTCCCGGTTCCGGCACACAATTTTAATCTGCCAGGAAGTTTCATATCATCGCACACTCCGCTGCAGAGTGAAGTTTGATTCTAGAAGTAAAACTGTTTGTTACCTATGAATAAAAAATTAAGAGTAGTTCAAATTATAGAGATAGTATGAAACATCATATTCTAAGACACGATTTCACACACTACTTACATATGAGTATATAGTCAAAAGATGGTCCTGAGCTGTAGGGGTCTCGTTAAAAATTTAAAAAGTTTGTACATTGAAAAAGTTTTAAAACAAATGTGACAACGTGCTGTTGAGGGTTGCGTGTGCGGACAGCACGGCAGGTGGCATCAGACTGAGAGGCGAACACGCTATCGCGCCATCTGTTATTCAAAGTGAACTGATATTGTTACTTATTAGACTAAAAAAAGCGCATGGAATGTTAAAAAAGTATGTTACTCGATGACAAAACAGTTTGACAGTTACACAGAGTGAGTGTATAATAAGAGAGAAGAACAATATTTGAGGTTACAGACTGAAAACTGGGTACCATATTTCACATTACATGATTCTGAGTAAGGTCTTTACGCCATAAAAAAGTTTTTATCAGGAAACAGCAATTGTTCATTGAGAATAAATTGGTCATTGTGAGAAAAATGTTTATAAATTTCTAGTTGTTCAAGCATGTGAAGTCTGAAATCTTTCTTTTCTGTCTGCAAAATACCAACATCATGAACTACTTTAGGTTTGTTGCTTGTGGTCAGAATGTGTTCAGCAAAGGACGAATCATGTATGTTTGTCCTTTTTTTTCTTATAGGTACTCTTTATATCTGATGGGCATACAGTTTGAGCAGGTGTTACAGGAAATTTTATAAACGCCTGAGTTTTGCATCGGCGAACGTCTAGGTTTTACGCTGTTGTTGTTGTGGTCATCAGTCCGCAGACTGGTTTGATACAGCTCTCCACGCTACCCTGTCCTGTGAAAGTCTCTTCATCCGAGAATACGTTCGGCAACCTACTTCCTTTTGAATCTGCTTACTATATTCGTCCCTCGGTCTCCCTCTACGATTTTTACCCCTCACGCTTCCTTCTAATGCTATGTTGACAATTCCTTGATGTCTAAGAATGTGTCCAACCAATCTATCCCTTCTCTTAGTCAGGATATGCCAGAAACTCCTTTTCTCCCCAATTCGGTTAAGCACCTCCTCATTAGTTACGTGATCTACCTATCTCATTTTCATCATTCGACTGTAGCACCACATTTCAAAAGCTTCTATCATCTTCTTATCTGATTTCCTTATCGTCCACGTTTCACTCCCCTACACTCCAGACAAATGCTTTCAGAAAGGACTTCCAAATATTTAAATTAATATTGGATGTTAACAAGTTTCGCTTCTTCAGAAACGCTTTTCTTCCCATAGCCATTCTGCATTTTACATCTTCTTTACTTAGGCCATCAGAAGTTATTTTGCAACCCAAATAACAAAATTTATCTACTACTTTTATTGTCTCATTACCTAATCTAATTCCTTCAGTGTCGCCTGATTTTCTGACATTGCATTCAACTACCTTCGTTTTACTCTTGTTAATGTTCATTTTATATTTTCCTTTCAAGACACTGTCCATCCCGTTCAATTTCTCTTCCAGTTCTTTTGCGGTCTCTGACAGAATTACTATGTCATCGGCAAACCGCAATGTTTTAATTTCTTCTCCCTGCACTTTAATGCCTTCTCCAAATTTCTCCTTCCATTCCTTCACTGCCTGCTCAATGTACAGATTGAACAACATTGGGGAAAGGGAACAACCCTGTCTTACTCCATTCTCAACCTCTGCGTCCCTTTCTTGCCCTTCGACTGTAATAAACGCTTTCTGGTTTTTGTATAGGTAGAATATAACTCTTCGCTCCCTATATTTCACCCCTGATACCTTCAGAATTTGAAAGTCGTAGTTATTTGTAAGGAGACGTTGTAATCTGTAAGATACAGGTCCTACGTCTGGTAAAGAAAAATATTTTTTCGAATCGTTGTACTAATTATAGTTTATGAGGTATAACGATACACACTGGCCGCATCATGTTCGTTCGTATTTCATGCGCTTCCGTACCGTTGATCGGATTGCGATTAAATTTACTGAATACTCAAACCAAGAAGAAAGCCACTAATAGGTAAAATTTGGCATGATGCATAACAGAGGGTACTTTACATATGGAGATCGACAATATCTACAGGTTTATTCAGATCTTTAGGAAATTTTGTGCACTTCTTCAAAATAGAGGAAGGTAAACATCAACGCGAGATTTCATACGGTGTACCGAAGAGGCTACCGCGCAATATACTTAGAACCACATCAATGATCACAGTGAAAGTTATCAGAGTTGTGTAATCTTTGACACATGCAGGAGTGAATGTACTGAGGATGTGGAGGGGAGGAGTTGGACAGAGGAGGTGATTGGCAAAGAAAGGGGAAGGTGGATATGGGCAGAGAGGGGGTAGAAGGATATGAACAGAGAGAGTGTGGTGAGGAGATGTACAGAGAGGAAGGGACAGGAAGAGACGGGTAAAGAGAGAAGGAAAGAGAAAGTGGACAGAAAAAGGGAAAGGAGAGACGGTTTAACTTAAGACTGGAATAAATATATACCCTGGAGACACTAGTCATACATATTTCGAGACATGCTACGTTAGAACAAGTTTCCATAAATTATATTCTCATTCAGTTGGACGTTATCCTAAAAAACCGCATTCGCAATTGTAGTAATACATTAATGATTTTTTTTATAACTTGTGCGATGCTTGTCGCTGATTTCTGCCCTTTCTCTGACAGCGTATCGATAAACATATGACATTTGTCACGTTCAATTTTTTTGCAACAAGCTGAAGGGAGAGAGCGGATCTGTTCGTCACCTACTTTCTTCTCCTTCATGTGCTAGGACATGTCCCAGGATTTGGTGTAATTAATGTAAGTGTGAGCTTAGTTTTTTTTATTAATTTCAATAAACCCCCACAGTTAATTTGAAATATCTTACTTACTTACAATCCCTTCCCCACTCTCACTAATTTTAAAGTTATTTATTTTCAGCAGATCCAGTACTTCATAAAGTGATGCTCGGGTATTGTTGCGATTTGTTTCGCGATTGTACTAGAGCATTCTCTGTGTAACTTTTATTTATTTCGTGTCTATGAATGGTTTATTACATTTTAATGCCTGCAGAAAAATCTTTGCGATGTTTATGAAGTCCGATAATTTTGCAGTTTTTGGCGACTATCATGATTAATTTTCAACACGGTCATAGAACAATAGTAAACGAAATGCACAATCCCAGCATCAATTTATCGAAGTAATATTCCAGTCATCACAGCTAGAATCACTACAGAATATGATCTAAATGTTTGTACCAGCTCTCAATAAGGTAAAATTTAGATTCCGCCGGCTTCTTCTGTAATGTTGCTTTCTGGTGTTGTATTTGCTACCGAAATTACGATCGCTACCATTTAATGGCGGAATCCAATAATTTTGTTTAAATTGTCCTTTCCTTGTCAAAATTGCTTAGTAATCTCATTTAAAAATATTTCACTACCTGGTAAAATTTCATTTGCGGTCCCCAACCTTAACTTTAATACGCAACACCCATTTTCATACGAAAGCAGCATTACACAATTAAGTGTGTAGCTGAAATAAAGAAACTGGGAACATTTCTTATAATCAGAATTTCAAAGGTCATACAACGCATTGGAGGGAACATACATACGTGCTGCAGACAGACGGAGTACGCCTCACAGCTGTCAGCGAGCTGACATTATTGGCGAATGCATCTCACGGCGCTGCATCGCATTCGTTTATATTCATGAGCTTTTAATTTGCGATCTGCAGCGTGCTGCTGCTCCCACTAACCTTGTTAGAGCGCCGTCAATTTTATGTGTAGCCTTCTCTTAAACACATTATTCCGATAATACCATAATCATGTCAGTTACGTGGAATTGATGCTCCATTACCATGCACGCGAATTAGAGAAAAAAAAGGACGTCGAAATAAATGTGTACCTTGTACAGAGGCATTTGGTTGAACAGAATAGATGAAGAACTCACCTGCACCACATTTTTGTTGTCTATTTCATGCAGAAATTCGTCCTCCTTTACTTATTATTGTTTCACACAAAATAGTAAAATTTCGCTTTTATGCGTCTGCAATGTAGCATTGGGTTTATGTCTTGTAATTTTTTTTCAAGGGAAAAGATTACTAAGCAAAATTTTCGAATTATTTTGTGTGCTTTTTGGTAGAACGCAAAAAAGAAAAAGAAAAGATGTATGACGCTTGATATCTGCAATTTCCTCTTCGTTAAAGTCTCCTTTAACAGATGATATTCAGTATTTGCAAAGTGAATAATTAATAATCTTACTTCCTGGATACCACAGGCTAGATCGAAACTCGTAGTCTGGGAATTGTGCTGCAGGCGTTTCCTTTTTAGTAACAGAAGTTTCGCGTCTGCCTTAATGAGTTGTGCATGCTCTGGATGGAAAGTTTTAGCAACGCACATGATAACCCGTAAGACTAAATTAATTAATTAATTAATTGAGTATTAGCGAGGAAAATGTAGCGTCTTTTGGAAGAACTGCTTAAATTTCGTACAGGGAAAAATACCCCAAAAGAAAACTTACTGACAGAATAATTTTATACGAGTATTATATTCGTGTGTCTCACTATGTGATCTCGATGTTCAATAATCACACTTGTTCACCAAAATAATAATGTCTTTGTACCTGTGGATTTCTTTGTGCCATTTGATACTTTTACCAGAAAATACGTACGAGTTTCAAATTGTCGTGCTCTCTCTGATTCTAGCGAAGTATTAAAAAAAGTTGTACTGTTAGATGTATTGTTATCATGAAAAAAAAAGAAAATGTTTATGTATCAGTAATCAGTTTCCTTCAATTGCTCTATCAGCGTAGCTGCCTGTCTCTTTTCCTTCATGAAGTCTGAGTTATGAGTAAAGCTTGCTGTAATAAATATTGATGTCAGAAGTAATCCGTTTATGCTTCAAGATAGTCCACTTCTGCGTCCCACCGTTATTGTTCTCCGCAGTATTGTTCTTTTATTCCAGTAATGCTCGTGTTGGATGTAACAAAAGATATCCCCTTGAGAACTTTCTGGATGGATTGCTGCTGATGATTACATTCTGTCCTACTAGTTAATTTTATGGAATCGTATTTAACTAAAACAAGGCCAAATATATTTATCTGAATTATATATTCCACTATTTCTGCTGATATTGGGCTCCATGTAATGATCTCCTTTCTCCCATGAGCAATTTTCAGCTTTAAAGTAATTGGTTCAGTAAGCAATCTCATTCATTTACGCACATGTTTTCTTTCAAAAATGAAATAGAAAAAGAAAGGAGACATAATAAAAGGCACTAAAAAGGACTTGAAAATACCAACAGAAATGCAAGAAGTTTTTTTTAACACAATACGGAATCGATATTCTGAGACATCAAAAAATCCTCAGTTTAGTATTGGAGGGTAGCGTGTGGGGTAAAAATTGCAGAGAGAGAGAGAGACCGAGAGACGAATACGGCGTAAGCAGGGTTAAAATGGCTGTGGGTTCCCGTTGATTTATTTATTTCTTTGATTATCAATAAAAATAGTTTACCGAGAATCTCTCGACAGGACTGATAGTTCTCATCTTATGTTCACATCTTATCACATGGCACAGACACAGTTATTTTAAAAACAACTACAGATAGACGAATACTTCTTGAACTCACTATAAATATCACTGCCAATAATTAACAACTAGACAGTGAGGGCGTGTTCCGCGATGTCTTAGTGCTTCAGTAATAAGAAAAAAAATTAGAAATACAACAGTATTCTGTAGTAAACACCTGAAGATGTCGATCAGCTGTCAGGTAGAAATGTAGCTCAATTTTGACAATTCCATCCGACGCGACACTCATGACTCGCGGAAAGAAATTAATAAGTCGGGAAACCCTCAAACAGCACAAAATTGCTGCTATTCCTTTGCTGCCGTACTGCCTAGATAGCCGTAGATACCTGCGAAAGTGTTGCTGGTACAGAATTTTACACACGAACAGATCTGCCGATAAACTCTCATACATGTTCAGTGGCCGGTCGATCTGGGTGGCCGAATGATTCACTGGAATAATTCCGAATGTCCTTCACCCCAATCGCTATTTGGGAATATCAATGGCTTCCCTTCCGTACAATATTTTCTGTGTGTTCTTCCTTTTGTGTCTCGTTTCCGCCGGTGGTCCTGGTATCGGTGGCCGAGTAGAAAGAGACCGACACAGGAATAAAGGATGCACACGTGTGCAGGTACGGAGGTGACCAGCCAGTGGGACAGCAGAAACTAGAAACACTAGAGTAAATTAGAACGAGAGATATATTTCATGGAGTCTTGGTAATACTCTACTTTTACATAGTTCTTGACTGCAGAATCCTGATATATAGTTTAGATAGAGGCCTGCCTAATGATGATTCCTAGTGCCTATCCGATAGCCAAGTCTTCACTGGTGCCTATCTGATTCCGAAGTGTTAACTGGTTCCTATCTCAGTCCCAAGTGAACGATCGGGCAGTCGCGGCTACGAGCGGAGTTGCAGCAGAGGGCGCTCGTTGCTGACGTCGTAAGAACGCCGCGCCGTGCGTGCATGGCGGCGCGCGGCGAAAGTATGTGGCGCGCACTTCATACTTGTGCGACACCACACTTTCCACTTTAAGTTGTTCGTAATTGTGATTCCCAGGTATTTAGGGATGCTGAAAAGTAATTTTTTCCGGGGATACCTTACGGCTTTTGAAATAAACCAAACTGTATTACAATACCACATCTTTATTCACCATTTCTGCATATTTATTTCTCAACATAGTCACCCTGGCGACGCACACATTTCTCTCAACGAGAGACCAGTTTGTGGATCCCGTCACTGTAGAAGTTTGGACCTCGTTGTCTGAAACACCTCGTCACCTCCGCTTGCAGTGCTTCATCAGTTGTAAAGTGGACACCGGGAAGGTGTTCTTGCTGTTTTTAACGTAGTTGAGGTTGGGAAACTTTAAGTTACGGTATTTGATAACTCTTGTACTCTCACAGTGTTTAGTTGTTTTATTAGTGACGCTTGAATTTGAACTTGTTTATACAAGCAACAGTGTAAAGTTTCTGTGGTAGTGTTATTTGCTCTTTTCTGATACTATTAGTTGTTGTTACTTGATTTGTAGAGACTGAGGTTTGTTGATTGCTGTAGTTAAGAGGTACTTCCTACTTATTTTGTAGAAACTTAACTTCATAACGTAGACGTCTAGTTTTTCTTAACAAATTATTGTAAAATTTTACCATGAGTGAAAAGTGTGGGCTCTGTCGTAGGGTCGTGCGTAGTGGGCTGCAGTGTGGGATTTGTAGTAAGTATTTTCATGGGGGGGAGTGCAGTGGGGAAGACAGTGGGCATTGTGGTGAGGTTCTCTCCTGGAACTGTAGGATTTGCAGCAGGAATAAGTTGATAGAGGAGCAGGAGCGTTTGATCTGCGCCCTTCAGGTGCAGTTGAAAAACGCTGAAGAGGAACTAGGTAGGTTGAGGAGGGGAAGGGGGGCTGGGGAATGGGAACTGGCAGTTGGCAAGAAGGCAGCTAGGAGAAGGTATTCAGATAGCTTTACATTGCAAGTTGCAAATAGGTTTGACCAACTGTCAGAGTTGAGTGGAGATGAACCTCCTGTAGCTGTAGGTGTAGGAAGTACGCAGCAGACCTCAGCTTTTGGTAAGCCGAAATCTGTAGAGAGGTCTCTTAGGAAGAAGAAGGTTCTGCTGCTAGGTAGTTCTCATGGCAGAGGTGTTGGCCAACAGTTGCAGGAAGTACTTGGGAGTGAGTACCAGGTCACCAGCATAGTGAAGGCTAGTGCAGGGTTAGCTCAGGTCACTTGTAACATAGGGGACTTATGTAGGAATTTTTCAAAAGAGGATCAGGTAGTTATAGTGGGTGGGGCCGGGAACAGTCTTGATAGGGACGGGGAATATGATATAGGTGGTGATCTGGAAAGGATAGCAACTGAGACTGGTGGCACGAATGTGCATTTCGTGCAGCTGTTTCAGCGTCATGATAGGCCTTGTCTTAATACGGCTATCAGCCGTCTTAACATGGGGCTTGAGAAGGCGCTGATGACGGAGGGCATGGATCACATTGCAGTGGTGCCAGTTGAAACTATCCAAAGGTCGGATTTTACTAGGCACGGTCTGCACCTCAATAGGTATGGGAAGGGGAGGTTGGCAAAGCTCATAGGTGACAGTGTAGTAGGGGTGGGGGTTTCACTCATGGAAAAATTCCTGTAGTAGTTGGTGTTAGGGCTGCACCTTTTTTAGACTGAAGACAGCTGATAGATATTCCTGCTTAAAGGAAGTCCCTCTAAGAAATGATGAACCACCTTTGACAAAGTCTAAGAATATAAGTAATAAGGGAATTACTGTTTTTCATCAAAATATACAGGGTATCAGAGATAAAGTTAATGAAATGCTTATTGATACTGATTCTGACATTATTGGAATTTCAGAGCACTTTTTAAGTGGTGTGACAATTAAGAGACTTCCTTTGCCAGGATACAGGTTAGCTGCCTTCTACTCTAGGAGTTCTTTGCAGTGTGGGGGAGTGGCCATGTATGTAAAAAACGATTTTTCATCGGAGTCAATCGATTTTTCTAAACACTGCACAGAACAGATATTTGAATGTTGTGCAGGAGTTGTTAATGTTAATGGAACTAAACTAGTAATAGTTGTTATTTATAGATCCCCTGACTCAGATTTTAAAATGTTTCTGCCCAAGCTGGAATTGGTTCTGGGTTCACTGTATAGGAAGTATAAAAATTTAATTGTGTGTGGAGATTTCAACATTAATTGTGTAGGTGATAGCTCAAGGAAAAGTCAGCTGTTAGATCTATTTAATTCCTATAACATGATGCAAACAGTATTTTTTCCAACGAGAGTGCAAGGAAATAGCAGTTCTACCATTGACAATATTTTTGTTCATTCTTCATTATTAGAGGGGCACTCTGTCAGCAGAATAGTAAATGGCCTATCAGACCACGATGCCCAACTTTTAATTCTAAAAAGTATTTGTTCTCAAACAAATGTTAAACATAAATATCAACTACTCAGAAAAGTTAATCCAGTTGCAATTGAGACCTTTTTAAGCCTAATTAAGGAACAAGAATGGCAGGATGTTTATAGTGCTGATAATGCAGATGATAAATATAATGCTTTTCTGAACACATTTATTATGCTGTTTGAAAGTTGCTTTCCGCTAGAACGCTCAAAACAGGGTACTTTCAGTAACAGACAGCCAGGGTGGATGACAAAGGGGATAAGAGTATCATGTAGAACTAAGCGGGAGTTGTATCAAAATGTTAGAAGCAGTCAGAATGAAGATGCAGTAGCTCATTACAAACAGTACTGTAAGGTTCTGAAAAATGTCATTAAGAATGCAAAAAGTATGTGGTACGCAAAAAGAATAGCAAACTCTCGGGATAAAATTAAAACTATCTGGTCAGTCGTGAAGGAAGTGTCTGGTCAGGAGCAGCAGGTAGAAGATATAACGTCAGTGCGTAGTAGGAATGTTTCTGTTACTGACAAGTTAGATATATGTGCAATATTCAATAATCACTTTCTGAATATAGTAGAGGAACTAAACAAAACTCTAGTTTCTACAGGTAATCATATAACGTTTTTAGAAAATGCGTTTCCGAGGCTGTTGCCTGAAATGATCCTTCATGATACTTCCATAGGTGAGATTGAGTCAATAATTAAATCACTAAAGACTAAGGACTCTTGTGGATATGATGGGGTATCTAGCAGAATTCTAAAGTACTGTTCTCCATATGTTAGCCCAGTACTAAGCCATATTTGAAATTTTTCCTTTCAGAATGGTCAGTTTCCTAACAGATTAAAGTACTCAGTAGTGAAACCGCTTTATAAAAAAGGAGAAAGGGATAATGTAGACAACTATAGACCTATTTCTATGCCATCGGTTTTTTCCAAAGTTATTGAAAAGGCTGTATATTCAAGATTAATTGATCATTTCAGTTCACATAATTTCCTGTCAAGCGTACAGTTTGGTTTTAGAAGTGGTTTAACGACCGAAAACGCTATATTTTCGTTTCTCTGTGAGGCACTTGATGGGTTAAATAAGAGGCTACGGACATTAGGCGTCTTCTTTGATTTAACAAAAGCGTTTGATTGTGTTGATCACAAAATATTGTTGCAGAAGTTGGAACATTATGGAATACGGGGAGTAGCCCACAACTGGTTCACCTCTTACTTTAATAATAGACAACAGAAGGTAATTCTCCGCAGTGTAGAAAATGGCTATGACGTGCAATCCCAATGGGGCACAATTAAGTATGGGGTGCCCCAGGGGTCTGTTTTGGGACCATTGCTGTTTCTTATTTATATAAATGATATGCCTTCGAGTATAACAGGTGATTGTAAAATATTTTTGTTTGCTGATGATACCAGCTTGGTAGTGAAGGATGTTGCTCGTAATATTGACACAGTATCAAATAATGCAGTTCAGGAGATAAGTTCATGGCTAATAGAAAACAAGTTGATGTTAAATCACAGTAAAACTCAGTTTTTACAATTTCTAACACATAATTTGACGAAATCTGACATTATGATTACACATAATGGGCATGTGATAAGTGAGACTGAACAGTTCAAATTTCTAGGTGTTCATATAGACAGTAAGCTGTCATGGAAAGCCCATGTTCAGGATCTTGTTCCAAAACTAAATTCTGCTATATTTACCATTAGAACAATATCTGAGATAAGTGATTTTTCAACACGAAAAGTAGTCTACTTCGCTTACTTTCACTCACTTATGACGTACGGCATTGTTTTTTGGGGTAACTCGCCTGATGCAAAAAGGATATTTCCGGCTCAAAAACGGGCGGTTCGAGCAATATCTGGTGTAAGTTCGCGAACGTCATGTCGACCCCTTTTCAGTAGTCTGGGAATTTTGACTCTGGCGTCACAATACGTTTTTTCTTTAATGTCGTTTGTTGTTAATAATATCAGCTTATTCCCACGAGTTAGTAGCTTTCACTCGGTGAATACTAGACAGATGTCTAATCTACATTTGCACCACACCACCTTAACACTTGTGCAGAAAGGGGTGCAGTATTCTGCGGCATCCATTTTCAATAAGCTGCCACAAGAACTTAAGAATCTTAGCACTAATCCACATGCTTTCAAATCTAAATTGAAGAGTTATCTCGTGGCTCACTCCTTTTATTCTGTCGAGAAACTCCTAGAAAAGTTAAAGAATTAAGCTAATTTATTTTTTCTTTATTGATTCTTTTCACTTTGTCTTAAGATTGTCGTGTGCAAAGGACTACTTAAAATTTTTCTATTACCATTATTGTGTAACAATTAATGTATTGACTTGTTCCATGACCATGGAGTCTTACTCCTGAAGTGGGTCCTATGGAACAGAAAAAAATAAATAAATAAATAAATAAATAAATAAGTTTTGGGAAGAGGTGAAAATCGGATGGAGCCAAGTCTGGACTGTATGGAGGATGATTGATGACAGCGAATCAAAGGCGGCGTATCGTTGCAGATGTCGCAGCGATCGTGTGCGGTCTAGCATTGTCATGCTGAAGGAGAGGGTGTTCCATGTGGGGACGAGTTCTTCGAATGAGTGCTTTCAATTTGTGGAGAGTCTCGCTGAACCGTGCGGAGATTATGGTGGTGCCTTTAGGCATGAACTCCATATGCACGACACCTCGAACAGAGAGCATGATCTTGCCTGCCGACGACATGGTCTTGCACTTTGGGGGAGGTGATCCGTGTTAGCGGTACTCCTGTGATGCTCGCTTGCTTAGGGGATCTAAATGGTGCACCCAGCTTTCATCACCTGTCAAAATGTTGTTAAGAAACCCATCACTCTTCTGCTCGAAACGCAACAGCAATTGTTGACAGATGTCCAATCTCCTTTGTTTCATGTCAGGGGAGAGCATACGGAGCACCCACCGTGCACACACTTTTCTGTACTGCAGTTCTGGAATCACGGCCTGTACACGCTCCCGTGATATGCTACATTGCAGTGACAGTTGTGCCTGTGTTATCCGACGATTCTCTCTGATGAGTTGATCAACCTGATTCCGATGAGTCTCGTCTGTTGCCGTACGCGGTCGTCCACTCCGTGCTCTGTCACAGACGTTGAGGTTAGGGCCATGTTTACGAGCACGGACAGCCCACCGGCTCACATTACTGATGTCGATGCACTCGTCACCGTAAACAGTTTTCATTCTTCTGTGGATCTCAATTGGAGGCGTGTTTTCTGCGGTTAGAAACTCGATTACAGCACGCTGTTTCTCACGCACAGTCACGACACTTCCGCAGATTTTTGTTATACACTGCGACAGCAGCGCTCCAAGCGGAGGGCAAGCAACTTTAATGAATACTATAGTGAATGAGTGCGAATAGTATCGTTTATATTGATTTCGACACATTTTTTACATTAGAGAACGTATGTAGTATCATATAATAGATAATAACTTAAAATAGCTCCAACTTTGTCTTTCTTAGTTTCCTAAGATCCCTGACAAAGTTGGAAACGGTACATTGCGGCACAGTTTATTTACTATTATGTTGTAACCCACAGGGTTATAATGAATAATTTAATTTACTATTAAAATAGAAAAATGGCTAGGAAACACCGAATACTGCCCTTTGGCAGAAAGACGAGTTTTTTCTTCTGAAGAACGTTTCTCCACTCCTAGTGAAATCAGTGAGGGTGGAACGTAGGAAACGAATGTAGAATGCAATAACTACAGTATTTAACATATCAAATCAGCCACCACAACTGTCGCTGAAGGAAAACATCAAAAACGTGACAAGAAAACTGAAAAAGTGTATCAAACTGTATTCAACAAAGAAGAACCCAATTCCACAATTGTTGCTACAGCTGTACTACAAACGGTAAGAAACTTCAAGACATTGTCTTCTTAAGCAAAAGTAATCACACTCAAAAGGATATGCGCTTATAATAAAGACGAGTGAGGCCTAAAAATGTGCGAATCATTAGACCCCATACCACAACGATACGTGTCAAAAAATCTCTTTGTCATAGTAAGAACACACCAAAATAGAAATTTATGTATCTATTATGTTTATATTCTACTTACTTTCAGCGGAATAAGCTGCAGATATACACATATTCGTAAGTATTGGTTCATGACGAAGTTCTTCGTTATACCACTGAATCAGTTAAGTTCGACTGCTTTTACATTACTTTCCGCATTATGTATGCCTCTTGATATATTACTAATGCTTGTAACACAAAAATTATATTAACTATTTCGATAATTACGTACACAAATAATTATAAACAAACATCACTCTTTCGGCGGCTTGCCCTCTGCTAGGAGCGCTAGTGTCGTTGAACTGTCATTTGGTAACAACTTTCACAGCAGTGAGTGACGCGACTGTATATGTTATACTGTGGCTGTACTTTGCGCCAGCTACGCGAAAAGGGCAACCGAGTAATATGCAGGACATGCGAAACCTCAACCATGCTGCGAACAGCCGAAAAAATTTGGAGGCATTACTTTTCAGCATCCCCTCGTAGATGAATATACGGCCTTTAGATTTGACTGGTTTATCGTATATATGACGTTTAAAGGGTTTCTTTTAGTGCTCGTATGGATGACTACACACATTTCATTGTTTAGAGTCAATTGCCAATTTTGCACCATGCAGATATTTTACCTAAATCATTTTCCTGTTGATTTCTCTAACCGATAAAAGCGTCATTCGTGAAGTCTAAAAGAGCTCGTCACATTGTCTCCTAATTGGTTTATAAAGGCAAGGAAAAGTAGGGGCCCTATAACACTTCCCTGGGGAACGCCGGATTTCTATTTCATTCGACGACTTTCCGTCGGTTACTACGTGCTGTATCCTGATAGAGAATGACGACTCCAATCGCACAACTGTGGCAATATCCTATAAGAACGTAAGTTGATTAGAAGTTGCTTGTGAGGTGACAAAAGTCTTCCGCAAATTTAGAAATATGAATCTGTTTGAGATCCCTTGTCGATGGCATACTTTTGGAATCCATGTTGACTTTGAGTCAATAAGGCGTTCTCTTCGAGGTAGATCGTAATGTTTGACGAAAGTATATGTCCTGCTGCAAACCGATGTCATTGCTGATCACTCCTATTTTCTTTCTTGAATATTGGAGTGACCTGTACTACTTTCCAATGTTTCGATACGGATCTTTGGCTCAGCGAGCGGTTGTATATGATAGCTAGGCACGGAGCTAATGCATGTGCAAACTCTGAAAAGTACCTAATTGGTATACAATCTAGACTGGGCGACTTGAATTTGTTATGTTGGTGAGATCAACCAGTTACCGGTTAAGTTGGATCATAGATCTAAGACCATTCCGTGTAGGTACAGCCTGTAGCGTCGGGAATGTTGGCTGAAGCTGTAGCTGTGGCTAAATACAGAAAAGATGGGAAAATTACCCTTCAAAGAGTCTCCGACTATCATTGCTCCCTGACAGGCAACTCACCTGCAGATCTTCTGTCCCAGGCGGTCGGACTTCGTCTTTTACAGCAGGGGTTTCAGCTCCTGGTAAAAGGTGTACAAAAAGGGACAGTAAGGGAAGCTACAGGAAAATGAAAGTCGAGATATCCAGTAGAAGCATATATTAGAATTAAAGTACGCAGAGGCGAGGTAGCCCTGTCACAAATTTCCATAAACCCTCAAAAATGAATGCAGCCAACTGTGCGTGTAATAGACTTGCTGTAGGCCAAGTCGCAAAATACATACAAGAGTAAGAATATAAATAAGAACCAGTCCTGAGAGAGTTTAAGACGAAATGTAAGAAACTAGCCATGAATTCGACCACGATTGCAAGAACAGGGGTCGGACCTAGGCATCCAACATGATACATACCGGGGCAGCAGTTCCCGAAAAGACGGCGCAAATGCAGAAGTAAGACGATCGCGACCACGGGTGATGCGAAGTATGACTTATCGGTGATCATGTAGAGTCCAGCGCGGAAGTGTAGGACAGGCTGCTTGCTCCAAAGGTAATGGGAAGCACGTGTCACTTAACGACGGTAGATGCCGCACGCTTATTTCCCGATGTCGATACGTGCAGGAATTGCAACGGAATGGGGTCGGGAGCTGCACTCCAGGCTATTTAAAGAAGTGACCAATGCATTCGTGTGTACCTCCGCGGTTGGCGAAGAGGTCACTGTAGCCAACCTAACAATGGAGGGAGGACTCACCGGTATCTATCTCGCGGCCGCTGGCAGTGGCGGAACTCCAACCGTCACGTTGGGTGGCCTGAACTGGCGCGGATTCGCAGGACGCGAAAACTCGTCTCCCTCCGCCACCACGTGCTACAGCGACGCTTTGAAATAACGGCCGAAGGGAAACTAAACAAGATTTAGCTATCTTGGCCATTACTCTGTACCAATTAAATGTGTAGTACCAAAATTAATGCTGCTCCCTGCAACCGACGCTCCTTTAAGCACACAATACATCGGTAGTATCTGTGTGCCTGGGAAAATTAGTTTTAGGCCTATATTCGTGCGATAAAATTTTAATGCTTATTAATTAACAAATTAACCGTACTGAGTGTGTAATCAACAAACTCGCGATTTCAAATGTTCAAATGTTTGTATAGTCCATTGGACTTAACTACGGGGTTATCAGTCCCTAAACTTACAAACTACTTATGAACTAATAAAGACTAAGGTCGACACAAATATCCATGCCCGAGGGGGGATTCGAACCCCCGACCGTAGTGGCCGTGCAGACCGTGACTGAAGCGCCTCAATCCCCTCGGCCACCGAGGCCGGCAAAAACTCGCGATTTCATCAGGATGCACAATTTGTAATTAAATTTGACGTATTATTATTATTATTTTTAAATGAACCTTTGCCTGAGGACTGGCCCGAGAGATTCTGCGGCTTTGTTACGTGTCTTTTAGCGTTACTGGAATTTAGTGAGTTACAGCTGCCCCCCCCTCAAGGAGCCCGATTTGAGAAACATCTGCCCTCGAAACCAACACATCTCTTTTCACACTCTGTACATAGCAAAAACAATCACAAAATGAATGGTGCGTATCAGGCCTACCTCCGTTGAAAACACTTTACAAAAACAAAAAATTACCTAACCTAAATGTAATATACTGATATTATAATAAAATATTCAACAATTCTTGCACTGATAGAGGAAGCACAATGTGACCAAAGAGGGACCCTTCCACAAAAAGAATTGTTCAGTGCTGTAACGCGAATCACAAACTCTGCGTAGAACCCTTCAATAAACTGAAGCGTTAGCTCTTCTGGTTAAATCACTGAATAAGGGTTCACTTGGTCCTTTAAATCTCACGAGTAAACACTGTCACTCACATCACTCGCAGGTAGAGGAGGGGAGGCATCCAGCTGTTGGCCCGGCTTCCAGCAGGTAGGACAGCCCTTTAACTGGCCTGGGCGACGCGGCGGTCGTCGCCCCCACGCAGTGACTGCGGCCACGCCCCAATGGCTGAAGCGGTGGCGTGTACCGGCGTCTCGAAACAACACTCCAGTGCCTCAACCCACGATTCCCTACTGGCCCGCCACTTATTTCAAATTCAAATGTTTGTATAGCTTATGGGACTTAACTACGGGGTCATCAGTCCCTAAACTTACAAACTACTTGTGAACTAACTAAGACTAAGGACGGTACAAATATCCATGCCCGAGGTGGGATTCGAATCCCCGACCGTAGTGGCCGTGCAGACCGTGACTGGAGCGCCTCAGTCCCCTCGGCCACCGCGGCCGGCCCCGCGACTTGGAGAGGCGTGCGCTTGCCGCCAGCTGCGACCAATTTGTACCCTTCCGGGTAAACAACACGTTCGGGATTCTCTGAAGGAGAATCCGCCGATGGACAGTTGCGTGACGTCCTCTCATAGCCTTATGCACTTCATTCACCTTAAAAATAATACAGAATACATGAAAGTTGTGTGTGTTTCTTTATTTTTGTATGAATGCTAATGGTAGTTTGTGTGTGTGTGTGTGGGAACAAGCATGTCACTGTGTTAAGTTACTATTCCCGCTAAAATTCAGAAATAAATTTTCTGTTGTGGTTTTGGTTACAGAATAACTTGACTAAGCAGAGACTTAGTACTTTCCTTTGCCCCGTTAGAAGAAATTTGACATGGAATGCAATGATCTTACTTGTATGGGGTTTTGTTTGATGCGCAACGTATAACTTTTTAGATTGTACAGTAGTTGATAAGTTAGCAGTAATTAAATTCGTAATTGGTCTACAAATCAATCTCGTGTGTGAGAAACAATATGAGCAAATAACAAGAGCAGACCTATTATCGTACACGATATACCATCAACGAGTTTATATATGTACAATTCGACTGCGAGAGCCAACAAAACAGCGTGCTACTACTGTTATAATTTTGTCACTTGAATAAACAGGATGTCAAACAAAGGTATTTGATATTAATTGCATACCAAAATTACTGCACTTGATAATGTGCCTATCTGAAAACAATTACCATATTGATTTAAAAAATGTCCTACAAAACTGGTACAGATTTCAAGTATCACTCACTGCAAGTATTTCTTATCTCTTTATGTGATCTACTTCTTTTCTGATCACACTGTTACTAACATTAATTGACTTAATATTATGAACTTTCATTAAGACTGAGAAAATCTCTAACTATGAAATTTACTGGATTTGTGAACAAACTACTTCCTGCTCTCATTAATAGACCAACTGATCATGACAAAATGCCTACACTGAACTATTCTAATTAGCACATCAATTTACAAACTCAATAATTATGCAACACTATCACAGGAAACAATGATCAGAATGAATTGCAATTCAAATTGGTGAAAGGAACGAGGAACTGGTAAAATGAATCAGGTTTACATGATAAATGCAAGCTGCACTAAACAATATTCATTAGCAAAAAAAGACCAACAACAATAGTGCAAATACAGGCTACTATACATAACAACAGATACAAGTCTTACCTTATGTCAGACAGATTAATTTCAATACAAGAAACAATCTGCAGACTTCGTTTAAACTTTCCGAATTTTTATTCTTCGAGTCTAACATACATACAGACTAACTCGACAGTTCCACAACTACTACTCATTGACTTAACTACCATAATCACACAACGACTGCTCTCCACGACAGTCACACATCGACTTCTCCACGAAGGTCACACAACGACTCTTTAAATGCAAAAACTGCGAGTGTAAGACACACTTCAAAGATAAAACAAAGTCTTTGGTTTAGAGCAAATATATGAAAATAAGTACAGTATGTTATATCGATTAATGAAATGATACAAAATATTACATAAATTTGTTTTCTACAGAATTATAGCTTATAGCTTATGTCTGTATAACAAAACATGCTCAAGGCTGTATAACAGGCAAAAATTAAGTGAAAATTATATTGCGTACTCCTTTCATATATACATATTAATTACAGTTTTCTTAACGACTTAGTTTCCTTGCGTTTTTGTAATGCCGCATCAGTCAGTTAAGGTCGTAACACTCGTACAGCATTTTATAGAAACTTAATAAATCATTTCGTAACCATAAACATTTCTGGACTGTATGTTCCCGAGTGGCGGCTGTACTCTAACTGATCTACCCCTTCTATTTTCGTCTATCTGCGTCACTTTAATACAGTAATAGTACATTATTCTACGTTACAATGCGTTCATCAATTTGAATGTTACTCTTTCGTTCAACATCCTATTCTTAGATGAGGTTAATAGAACAGATACAAGTCTCATTACAAGGCAGCCTTTCTCACACAATTCAGACTTTATTTTCTGTATTTCCTAGGTATGGGAAAATTAGTTTTAGCTCTATAAAAAAATGTTCAAATGTTTGTTAAGCTTATGGGACTTAACTACGGGGTCATCAGTTCCTAAACTTACAAACTACTTATCAACTACCTTATACTAAAGACGGCACAAATATCCATGCCCGAGGGGGGATTCGAACCCCCGACTGTAGTGGCCGTGCAGACCGTGACTGGAGCGCCTCAGTCTCCTCAGCCACCGCTTAGCTCTATATTCCTGCGATAAAATTATTAGTTAACTAATTAACCGGTCTGAGTATGTAATCAATAAACTCTGAGGACTGGCCTGACAGATTCTGTGGCTTTGCCACGAGTCTTTTAGCGGTATTGGAATTCAGTGCGTTACAAGCCCACATCATCGTGGTGCCGTTAGCAGCTTACACAGTGCTCTGTTGACAATTTGGGTCCATGGCGTTTTGGGGCTTCAAACTAGAACGTTACCATCAGCTCTTTCCAATTCAAATCAGAACACATCTGACATAACCATGGTTTCTCATTTTTTTAGTCTCCAACTGAAACGGTCGTGCGCCCAGAAGTGGAGCTGCAGGCTAAGTCGTGCTGTTGGCAAAGGTGGTCGAGTCGGTTGTCTGCCGGCACATCACTTTAACACCAAATTGCACTGTACTGCCCTTAGGAACACACTGGCGCCAACTGATTTCTGCGGTTTTATCACAAAGTGATGCTTGACAATCGGCAGTGACAATTTTAAGCACACGCTGCTGCACTAAGTCGCCGGCCGTCAGCAATTGCGAAATCTGTGGCAGCGAATAATGCCTGAAATTAAATATTCTCGGTACAGTTTGACATTATGGCTTAAGAATGCAGATTTCTCTGTTGAGGAAAAGGACTGTTCCATGTGTCCATCTACACATCAGTTAGGGGATCAGCTGAGATCAGCTGAGATCTCTGGGGGTCTGAAGTATTGTCATCTGCAGAATGAACTGGAATGTAATTACGTGGGCTTCCGCGGTCAGAGTCAGATGATATAAACGTTTTCTGGATGTTGTACCGCGTCATGATGTAAGAAGGCTATTACTTAAACAACCGACGTTTCGGCCAACGATACAGTGGCGTTTATACTGATGTGAGCTGGTTGTTACTACGCTTTATATTTACTTTCAGTTAGACATTACGTCATAATTTTTTAAAATCAGCTATGTTATTGTTGGATTTTTAGCCGAAGAATGAAAACTTTATTATGATAGGATGCTGAGCTGGAGTGAGTAGAGGTTAGCCGTTGCTATTGCTTCTTGCATAGCGAGACATGATTGGTGTTCATCGGCGAATGGGGTGAGGGCTTACGTTTCTCTCCTGCTGGCCGTGGGCCGCGCGGCGGCAGTTGCTTACTAGTGACGCTCGCGTGTTGTGATGTCAGTACGGCCTATTTCGCTGTGATGGCTGGTAGCCAAGGGGGAGCAAGCCTGAGTCCATCTTCTCTATTCATGTTATTAGGGTGTTTAACAATTTCGATGGCTTCCCTTATCTTGCGTTTAACCATCCCTGGTTGCTTGGCGAGTATTCTGGCATCGTTAAATTTTTAAACTGAAATGGTTAGACGTCGGTTCTACGGTGTGCAAACAACATTACGGTAAACGAGGTAGTAGTAATAACAGAAAGTTGCTGCAGAGCGAGTTGATGTCGACTTGTGTTAAGTCTAGTAAACGAATTACCCAAGCATTTAGGTTCAGATGGCGTAATGAGCAGGTAGTGCAATGCAACAATATCGTGACTTAATCCGAAGCTATGGCATGGAGAGACACAGAAGGAGGTGGCTGCAGATATTGAATGACTGATTTCTAATACGAACCGTTAAAAGAAGGCTAGGCCAAGGTCGAGCACGGGTAACATCAGCAAGATATGACCGTTATTTCTGGTTAACAGGCCGTAGAAACAGGAAGCTAAATGCAACTCAGCTGCAATGCACCCTCTAGGCAGCAAACAGTCCGAAATTGCCTTCCGGAATGTGACCTCTACTCACGACGTCAATGGTGTGTGTCCTATTAAAACCACGACACCGTTTAGTCCGCAGAAACTGGGCGGAGGAACAACAGCATTGGAGTCGTTACGAACAGCGCCCGGTTTCGTTCACCGAAGAGTCTAAGTTTTGTGTTCAGCCAAACAATCGTCGTTCCCTCATCTGGAATTCGGAATAATCCTGGATGTGTGCAGGAAACGAACACCGTATCACGATGGTGGACGATTGGTGTGGACAGGAGTCAGTATTCGCGGACTCAATAATCTCTATGTCGTTAAAAATAACGATTTGATAGATGGATTCCTCCTGGGGGACGCTAACGCTCATCCACACACAGCTGCACTCATGGGCGACATACATGAAGCTGAGGGAATTGAAGGAATGGAGTGGCCAGCTTGTTCACCAGACTTATACCCTACTGAGCATGTCTGGGATGTACCTGGCAGACTTAGAGCAGCCAAACCAGCACCTCCCACAACGGTTGCAGTGCTGGATATTGCAGTCATGGAAGAATGACCAAATATCCCTCAAGAGCTGATAGATAATCTCACACTGTTGATGCCACGTAAGTATGCAAGCCTACTGGCCGTCCGAGGTGATGAGACATCGTATTAGAGGTAGTCCAATGCTGCCCCGAACTGATAGCGTACTGTATTATACACAAATTATAACTGTAACCAATATCTGAATAAAATACTTTACCAATGTATGTTGCGTATGACGTCTCACCGACCCCCCGACCCCCAACTATTTTGAACAGTATACGTCTGTGCCTGCAAAGTGTTAAAGTGTTGATTCGCGACGCGCAGCTATAATCACGTCGGAAAATCTCACTGGATTACAAATGACAGATATGTCTATGGTCCGGCTAAGCGGTCCCGGCTCCTGTTTCTTCGATTTGATTACTACCACAAATACCATCGATGTCTCTGTGCTTCCACCGCTTGTCGCGCTGTTTGATCTATCGTGCGTCAATTGTCTCCTGACGTTTTCGGGGGCAATGTATGCCACGAGCTGAAGAGGTTTGTCTGGAGAGCCTTTCTGTCAAGTCATAACAGCACCTAGGTGCGGGCTATTTACTTCCTCTCCCGGCTATGTGGTCGCATTCCTAGCGGCCGTGCGACACCGCATCCGTCCCTCGTCAAGCGTCGGAGCTGTCAACAACTGCTAGAGTACTCCGCACTCAGCCCCGGCTGCGCCTCGCGTCGTTCCAGCCGCTTTTCGTCTGGGATGTATCAAATGTTTCCGGGCATTGGTTGATACCCTCCTCCTACACCATCGCGAGGGTGCCTGCATTTGTCGTGGAGTTGTTGTTATGGTCTTCAGTCCGGAGTCTGGTTTGATGCAGCTCTCCCCTACTCTATTTTGAGCAAGCTTTTTCAACTCCTCATAAGAACGGCAACACACATCCATTTGAATTTGCTTACTATATGCGTCTCTTGGTATCCCTCTGCGATTTTTACCCCACACACTTCCCTCCAATGCTAAATTTACGATTCCTCGATGTCTAAGAATGTGTCCAACCAAGTGATCGCTTTAGTCAAGGTATGCCAAAAATTCCTTTTCTCACCAATTCTATTCAGTACCTCTTCATTAGTTATGCGATCTACCCACCTAATATTCAGCATTCTTCGGTAGCACCACATTTCGAAACCCTCTATTGTCTTCCTGTCCGCACTGTTTATCGTTCATGTTTCACTCCCGTACAAGGCAACACTCCACACAAATGCCTTCCGAAAGATTTCCTTACACTTAAATTCATATTCGATGTTAGCAAATTTCTCTTTTTCAAAAGTGCTTTTCTTCCCATTGCCATTGTCATTCTGCATTTTATATCCTCTGTACTGCGACCGTGGAGTAAGAAGTAAATACGTTTAGTGACTGATATAGTCCTGTTCCGCAAATTTGTGTGTTGTTTATTGTTGTTTATTCATGTGTCATACCGCACTTTTAGTTCGGTTCAAATGAAGTATTGTTTTCTGTTTGCTCTGAGTAGCAAGTACTCTATATGCATTAACTTGGCTGACGTAACTGGGGAATTTATCTGGTTTGTGCCACTCTGCTGGCTCGCATCTGCACTGGCGGTAGTTGTATTGCTTTGTTTTTCCCTTTTTATCTTCTCGTTGCAGAAATTTTTCCCTCCGTGAGGCATCGCCACCCCGCGGCTGTAATTTGCCGTTGTATCCGTTTGTGTAAGCCCCTTTGTGTCAGAGCTGTAGTTATTGTTGACCGTTGGGCACTTTATTCCTCTCCTTCCTGTTTTGATTCAGCTCATTTGTTTTATCTTTAGTGTGATGTTGATAAGTAAGCTGAGCTGTTTTCATTTAAATTGCATGGTTCACTTGTAAACTTATTGTGTGTTGTTTTATTGGCTTTCATTGATATCATTGAGCACAGTTTCTTCTTACCAGCCTTTATAATAAACTTAGACCTTACTTGAATTTTTGAGCTCGTCTTTAGTGTGCTTGTTAATTTATTTTTAAAGGGCTCTGTTCACTTAAATTTTGGGGCCCCCACTTTTGTGTGATTTTGATAATTACGCTGAGCTGTTTTCATTTAAATGGCACGGATCATTTGTGAATAATATTGTATTTACAAGGGTTGCTTTCAACTAAGACTTTCTACGTTCGCTTAATTTTTTGGGCTCTTTGTGTCATTTTTTTTAAAGTTTTTTTAAGCCTTATTAACTTATAAAAAATTGGTTCTCTCAACTTGGCCTTCTGCCTTGCATCACTTATCGGAACTGTCTTGTTGGGTCTTCAGCCTCTGATTGTAATATATACTACATATATAAAAATGAATTGCTGTTAGTCTCGCTAAAACTCGAGAACGGCTGAACCGATTTCGCTAATTTTAGTCTTGAAATATTCGTGTAAGTCCAGGGAAGGTTTAAAAGGTGATAGCATATGGAAAAGTTGTCCGGAAAAGAGGAAAATCGGGAAAAATTGAAACAGCTTTTTCCTGTGAGCTAAAATTTGCGATAAAATTTTGTAAATTTCATGTTGAAAGCAAGAGGAAGGTTCGCATCAAATAAAATTTGGAAAAGTTGGAAAAATGTAGGAAAAACCGAAAGCGGCTTTTTCTATAAATAAAAAGCAATTGGCAAATGGTTCTAAATGAGTACGGCTTTACAGGACAATGTATGAAATAAATAAGTTAAACGTTCTTATGAACTAAAAATTTGGGCAAATTAGCCAGAAAATTTGAAAATTTCCGAGAAACTGAAAGAGCTTTTTTCAATGGGATGTCAATATTATTCGTCTGATTGCGATAAAATTTTGCATATTTGACGTACAAAGCAAGAGTAACATTCTTATGAAATAAAAATCTGGAAACGTTTCCCAAGAAATTGGAAAATTCATAAAAAAAAGAAAGAGATTTTTCTATGAAATATCAATACCATTCATCTAATTGCGATAAAATTTTGCACATTCGACGTTCAAAGCGAGAGGAAGGTTGGAGTGAAGTAAAAGTTTGGATTAGTTGGCCAGAAAATAATAAAATTTGTGGAAAACTGAAAGGGCTCATTTTTTGGGATATCAGTACCATTAGTACGATTGCGACAAAATTTTGCATATTTGACGTTCAAAGCAAGAGTACATACATATTAGCAATTAGATTACTAGATCTAAAGAGTAAATAGCTTTTCCGGAGAGTAATTATTGTTCGATATTTCGCTCTATATTCTTCAAATAAAAAATATCTTGAATGACATACTTCGTAAAGTATCTGACCCGGTACTTCAACGCTGAAGCTATCTCCACACCAGATTTCATCACAATAGATTCAATGGTTTATATATTAATATATAGCCAAATTGGTTCGGCCGTTCTCCAGTTTTAGCGAGACTAGCAAACAGCAATTGATTTTTATCTTTGAGGGTTCATGAACGGGTGCAGATCGTGTAAAGCGAACTTCAGTCTTTCAAAGTATGTTTCTGAACGCACCCAACACAACAACCAAGTCATTATTTTACACGTTTTAAATCTAAATTTTCCTTGCAATTTTTCTATATTTTATCACCGTTTAAACCTTCCCTGAACTTCCACGAATGTGACATTAACATTTTCTTGGACATCTGTGCGTGATTTACCCTCTCTTTCCGCCCACTATCAAGCCGATACTTAAACTATCTGGTGATGTCTTTGTAAAGCTAGTGGGTCTAAAATACATATGATTTGTATTAATATAGTTTAAATTAAGAGATAAGTGATACGAAGTTCACCGAGTCATCTAATATATATATATATATATAGGGTGTTTCACTAAGTGTGTTTGCCTCTGTAACTTATAAAATAATAGGTGACGGGAAATTTTAATGCGGTGGGTCAACACAAGAAATGTTACACTTTCTGCAGAGCTATGAACATAGTTTATTGTATCATTTTCCAAAGAGTTACAGCACAAAGATATAATACTTTTAAATGGAACATTAGTTCTTTCTATCGTGCATTGGATTCGTTGAAACCAGCTGCGTCCAAATCAATTTAAACTACATTCCTATCACTGTTAGTTTGGGAGCTACAACCCTTCAAAGTTCTGGGGGCGGAGGCTGCGATAGCGTAGCTCACTGGCCGAGTGGCTATCCTCTGGGGCACAGCCCACTGTCCCACCAGCCAGTCAGCTACGCTGTCGTAGCCTCCGCCCCCTAAACTTTGAAGGGTTGTAGCTTCCAAACTAACAGTTATAGGAATGTAGTTTAAATTGATTTGGACGCAGCTGGTTTCAAAGAATCCAATACACGATAGAAAAAACTATTGCTCCATTTAAAAATTATATCTTTGTACTGTAACTTTCTGGAAAATGATACAATAAACTATGTTCATAGCTCCGCAGAAAGTGTAACATTTCTTGTGTTGACCTACCGCATTAAAATTTCCCGTCACCTATTATTTTGTAAGTTACAGGGACAAACACACTTAGTGAAACACCCTAAAACAAATGGATTTTCTTTTATGAATTAATCAATTGTTTTAAAAATTGATTGTATGACTTTATATAGGAAAAGAAACTATTTTGAAAATTGAGTTAAAAATGTCCTCTTATAAAACAATCAAATTCTGGAGCCGCTTCAGCTGTTTTGCAACTAGATAAAAGCAACTAGAATGTTGGGACTCATTAGCGAATTATGACGAGAGAAAAAAAAATTAACACCTGAAGATGCGTCTCTATTGACGCGAAACCGGTAGTGGACCTGTATATAAAAGGATCTCAATAAAAACAGCTGAAGCGGCTCCAGAATTTATTGATTGTTTTATAAGAGGACATTTTTAACTCAATTTTCAAAATAGTTTCTTTTACTATATAAAGTCATACAATCAATTTTTTAAAACAATCGAGTAATTCATAAAAGAAAATGTATTTACTCAGCTGCGGATGCCCCAATTATAAAATAACTTGTAAAACAAATGGAACCGGAACTGACTATGCTTGCTTAAGTTCCTCCACCAACTAGCCACCACTCCCACTACTACCATCTCACCGGCCTTTTGTTTTTGAGTACGCACGTATCGGTTGTTGATAACTAGCTATTAGCACCGTGTTGTTGGTGCTGCCGTCTTCTTTCCAAAGTCAGGAACTGAATGTGCAGCCGGTGAATCCACTGGTTGTGGAGCCTCGCCTCCCCATAACGGGTGCTTTACGGGCTGTCCCTACCGGCAGGGCAATTTCCGCACATGGAATTGTGCCCAGTCCTGAGAGTTGGCAGAAGGCCTTTTGAATGAGAGAAAACTTTTTCCGTCCCACGGTCTGAAAGCCACGACTTGGATATTCTGAAAAAGACAACTAACATATGGAGGTTAATCGTCGTTATTATAAGGAGAGAAGACGTTAGACTGTCAGCCGTAGGCAAGTCTGTCATAGACCTGTTTCCCCTGTAGGAAGACGTGCAATCGGAGGATGATTTATACCTCGGGTTGCACCAAGCCAATTCGTGTCTGTCCTACATCTAATATATAAAGCAGTGTGTCCGTATATTTGTACGTGTTGCATACAAATCTACAGTTTTGTTCCAATCTTTATGAAATTTTGTACACGCAAGCTTCAATACATGAGGACGGTAGCCGTAAGTGTAAGAATCACATACGATATATAGTTCACGAGATATGACCTTATAAACAATGAAATGTGTCTAAAACGGCTGCATTTAGCGACAATGCTGCTCAACTTCTAAACCACTGGACCGATTTCAAAAAAATTTGGTACACGTATTCCTTACGTGAGATAACAGTTGCTGTACGAGTACGAACCACATACGATGGTTCAGGAGATATAACGCCGTAAACAATACGAATCGCAGAAAACTGTCACATAATGCGGCGAGACTTTATAAATACGCTATATGAGAATAAGAGTACTTAACGACTTACAATAAACTTTAAACATAATTTCAAACCTTTATTAAACCTTTTCACGCTGACAACCATAGCAAAACGATGAAAGGGAAAAAGTTTCTCGCTTACTACTTTTGCGCTGTTTATGGAGTAAACTACGGCATTGGGTATGACGTTACAATTTATAATTTGTACACTACAAATTGTAGCCGCAGGAAATTTTACAGACTGTATACACACATATAGTTGAATGTACGATCTAAATTGCATCACAGTACGACACATAGTTCATGAGATATGAGCACATACATAGTAACGTTCCGCTGTTCATGGACTAAAACTACGGCATTCGGATGACGTTAGAATTTATAATTCATACACTACAAACTGTAGCCGTAGGAAATTTTATAGACAGTATACACGCATATACTTGAGTGTACCTTCTAAATTGTATAAACAGTACGAGACGTAGTTCACGAGATATGGGCATATAAACAATAATGTTCATGGCAAACCGCCCCTCACGCACCAAGATTTAATGTATTACTTCTTTACTACTAATTGTATTCCCAAGAGATTTTACATACATCCCTTATACAAATGAATATGCATCAAAAATGGCAGGAAAAAATAAATAAATACCCGGGAAACGCCGGGTTTTCAGCTAGTCTACGTAAATACGCTACAAATTAAATTTATGTGCATGGCAAAGGGTTCATCGAACCGCTTATATGATATGTCTCTACCGTTCCATTCTGCAATAGCTCACGGGAATAAGGAACATCTTAATTTTTTCGTTTTCTTTGTGACTTCAAAAGTCTGTGAACCTATGGGACTTAAATACTGTGGTTATCAGTCCCTAGGCTTACAACTATTTAAAATAACTAGTAACTTAAGGAGAACAGACACACACAACACACACACACACACACACACACACACACACACACACACACACACACATTATGACTGAGGGAGGACTCGAACCTCCGATGGGAGCAACAGCGAGCTCCGCAGCAAGGCGCCGTAGAGCGCTCGGCCATTCCACCGCGACCGTTGTGACTTATTTTTTGTGTCTCGTTTCCGCCAGTTGTCCTGGGTGTGGGTGGTCGAGTAAAGAGAGACCGACACAGGAAAATAGGATGCACGCCTGTGCAGGTACGGAGGTGACCAGCCAGTGGGACAGCAGAAACTAGAAACCCTAAGCTAGATTAGCTAAATATATGTATTTCGTGCACACATAGAAATACTTATCTTTTACATAGTTCTTGACTGCCAATTAAGTGTACTGCTAATACATAGTTGATAGAGGCCTGCCTACTGATGATTCCTAGTGCCTATCCGATAGCCAAGTCTTAACTGGTGCCTATCTGATTCCTAAGTGGCCGATGCAGCAGTCGTGGCCACGAGCGCAGTCGTGGCCACGAGCGCCCTTCATACGTGTGAGACACCACATTATTTTATTATCACGATCACGTCTCCCTATGTAGGTGGGTGCAAACAAAATATTTTCGCACTCGGAGTATGTTGAAAGAAATTTCGCTTATAAATATCTCCGCAAGGAATAACGCCTTTCCTTTAACGATTTCCACCCTAACTTGTCCATCAGTTTCGTGACATTATCTTACCTACCGCCTCAGTCTAATATGGGGGAGGGGTGGTGGACCCACAATGCACAGGAGAACTCCAATATAGATCGCACGAGTTTAGTGTAGGCAGTTTCTGTAGTAAAACTGTTGCATTCTATAATTGTTCTGCCAATGAAACATAGCCTTTGGTTCATCTTGCCTACAATATTATCTACGTGTTCCTTCCAATTTAATTTGTTCGCAGTTGTTATTCCTAGGTACTTAGTTGAATTTACGGCCTGTAGATTTGGCTGATTTAGAGTTTAAATGTAATTTAACGGATTTCTCTTAGTGCTCATATGGACGACTTCACACTTATCTTTATTAACGGAGAAATAAAATGATTTTCCGTCAATTACAACGTACTGTGTCCTTTCTGACTTAATACCGCGAATCCAATTGTGGCGATACTTTCGAATGCTTTCAGTTTCATTACAAGACGCTTGTGAGGCACAGTGCCAAAAGCCTTTCGGAAACCTGGTAATGTGGTATCCATTTCATATCCTTTGTCGATAGCACACATCACATTGAGTGAAGGACTAGCTGTGTTTCACAAGAACGATATTTTTTGAATCCGTTTTGACCATGGGTCAAAAGGTCATTCACTTCGAGCTAGTTCATAATCCTGCAGCAAATCGACGCCAGTGATATAGGCCTGTCATTTTGCGGATCACTCCTATTGCCTTCCTTGAATATTAGAGTGGCCTGCGCAGCTTTCCACTCTTTGGGTAAGAATCTTTCTCTGAGCATGCAGTTGTATATGATAGCGAGGTATGGAGCTGTTGCATCAGCATACTCTGTAAAAGGAACTTAATTGTATACAATCTAGACTGGGAGAGTTGCTCTTGTAAAGTGATTTAAGATGCTTTAATGCTCTAGGGATATATACTTATAAATTACGATTGCTGGCAGAAGTTGTTGATTCGAATCCTGGAGTATTTGCTTCGTCTTCTTTGGTGAAGGAATTTCGTAAAGCTGTGTTTAGCAATTCTGCTTTAGAAGAGCTGTCATCAGTAGCATCTCCACTGCCCTCGCAAAGAGAAGGCATTGATTGTTTTTTACCGCTAGTATACTTCACATTCGACCAGAATTACTTTGCATTTTCTACCACATTACTTGAGAGGGTTTAGTTGTAGAAACTATTCTAAGCCCCTAGTTGTTGGAGCTAAAGTTCGAGTTACTTTAATAGATGACCAGTCTTGGGGCTTTTTGTCTGTTAAAATTTGCCATACTTTTTTTTTCTTTAATTTGAGCTACGTCCTATCTACACTCACATTGTTAGTTTCGAATTTTTATCTGTTTTTGAGTAAATATATTTTTCTTTTAATTTTCATGGATTTGGGAATTTCGATATTAATTCTCGCAAAGACGACTATGTGTTCACCAATCCCTGTGTCTTGTTTTGACGCTCTTTATTAGCTGTGAATGGTTGTTTCTAGGTTTTCACAACCTTTTATCTATTCTAGTGGACACATGAACAAATTACTTGAGATAATTTTTCGAGAACGCCTCCGTTTTATAACAAATATTTTTTCCAACATATCGAGGGTAATTTAAAGTCACCACCAATTAAAACTGAATGCTTATATATATATATATATATATATATATATATAGTTTTGACGAATTACAGCGTTCAAATGAATGAAATAAATCGCAATTTGCGATGTTATGGCTTCACTGTATTAGGTTTAGATGAAATACCAAACTGTGGCTGTGGTATAGGAAAGAGACAGCGTGGCGAATGGAGATTTGGGTGTGGCGGGAGACGTGCAGGAAAGAGTCCTCTGCTGTCGGGCTGATCACTGTGTCCTCGGTGGCGGAGTGGTCAAAGCGTCTGCCTAGCAAGCAATAGATCCCGGTTTCGAATCCCGGCCGGGCACAAATTTTCATTCGCCACAGTTTGGTATTTCATTTAAACATAATACAGTGAAGCCATAACATCGCAAATTGCTATTTATTTCATTTGAAATACATTCCTAAAATTTGATCGAAACTTTCTCTGAACATTTCTGCAATCTCCACCAATTAAAATTGAATGCTTTGGATACGTTCCTGAAATTTTATCGAAACTTTCTTTGAACATTTCTGCAATTTGTTTATGGGGGATGCTCATTTTTTAGAAGAGTGTTTTGAGCAAAGGACAGCAGATTAGTGCAGTTCTTCTTTTATCATTCAAATGGTAGAAGTCAGTGTATCAGCATATTTTCTTCCTAGCTGCTAACTGCATCTCTGATACTAGGCTTAAAAAGGCGGGTGTACTTGAGTGGTGGACTGGGACGACATATTTGCTGATAATAACCTATGGCTCGTGTTAGTGAAACCCATCAACGTGTAAGTAGATAAAAAAGCTATAACATTGCCTTGGGCGAAGCTTGTGTAGTTCGCATATCTGCCGCAGGGCGTGTACAGCGTGTACATTGCCAGTTGCAGCATGTTATGAGATTCACGAAAGTCGCAGGGAATTTCTGCAACTACCCAACTGCAGTCCTGTAAAGTGGCTACGATGTATAAACGTACGACGCAACTAGTAGAAATAAAAAAAATGTTATCAGTAAATCTGTCAGTTCGGTATGCAAGGGATGCTGGAAAATAAGGGAATAATGTTACGATTAACAAATGTTCATTTAGGGTGGTTAGTTATACATTTAGGCGTGGAAGAAAGTTTTTAACAATTAATTCATTTCGAAACTTCGGCCATTAATGAGAACTGCAAAAGCCTAACCATTACTTCACGATACTGCCGCGAGTCTTCGGACGGACCGTGTGCTACAGTGGTTAGCATCGCAAATCATTGGGCTTGTGGTCACCAGTTCAAATCTCGCCACCCGCAGAAAAAAAAAATTATTTTATTCTATTGACTATTTATAGAATGTTCTACATGTTTCTTAAGTTCCAGAAAATTCTTTAATATATAAATAGGGAAGAACTCCAAGCTGGTGACAGTTTGTACTGACAGTACGCTTGTATTAGCAATAAACTTTCGAAGTGTGTAGTGTTGTGCTGAATTAACGACCAGCCTTCGAATTAGGACCATCTGCAGTTTTCAACGTGACAATATTAAAAAGTAATCTCTGAACGTTCCGATTGTAGTTAACTATTTCAATAGAGCCTACTTAGTTTCTTACTTCAATTCCACGAAAATTATAGGCCTACATATCGACATATTTAGGCGGTTACATAGTGGCTTGAAAAAGCGAACGCGTAGCTATAAATAAATAATATATTCGTGTATAAAATGTTTAGGAAACATCAATATTCGAACGTAACATTCTTGTAGATATGAAAAATTTGGTGTGGAAACTGGTCTGGTGTGTAATGGTGTCTATGTACACCACTGCTCTTTGCAAATAATTCAACTGGATTCGAGACGCGAAGCAAATCTCAACGCCTACAACAAAGCATCACAATCGACTTCAACCACACGAAACTCAAGGCAACACCATTTTAACACAAATTTGTACGGGGACTTTTAGTCGGTGTTTAATGGAATTCAATAAACATTAAAATTTTTGAAGACAGTTTTAAGTATCATTGTCCTGAGGCAAATCACATTCACTCGCCTTGTCATTGTTATTATAATGTGTTTAAATGTGTTATAAAGATTAAAGATTACAGTGTGCAAGATTTCAAAAGTTTAGTATGGCCGCGGTGGAGCAGTCTAAAGTACCTCGCTGCGCAGCGCGCGGTGGAGGTTCGTGTCCTCCCTGGGGCATGGGTGTGTGTGTGTTTGTCCGTACGTTAGTTTACCTAGGTTTAAGTAGTTTGTAAGCTACGGACTGATGACCACGCAGTTTGGTCTGATAGATTTAAAGACATTTGAATTTTTTAGTATGGCCTCACAATACTAAGGAAGTACAAAAACTTTAATTAAATTGTGAAAACATAACTACATAACAATTGGTCACATTAACTGACATCTTTTAACGTAAAGCCAAAATCTTATGCATTTACAAAAATTACACACAATTTCTTTTTATTATAATTCAAGATTCATTTGCCAGCGAAGCTACAATAATTAAAGATTTTATTAGAAGTGTAAATTTGTCTGCAGTTGTTTCCAAGTGCAGTAGTTTGGATATCATATTAAATTCAGTCAGCAAATTTACCTGCAAACTAAATTTATCCTTTTTTAGGACAGTATATTTCTCACTTAACTTAAAATCACACTTAAAAAATTTTAGCCCCATCAAAGGTGGCGACAATAATTCTTTTCTTTAAGTCAAAACGATTTCAGGAGAATTAACTAAGTTGAGTTACCAGTATTCTATAAGCTACGTTGCTGCAATGAACCCAATTGGAAATCAGTAAGACACGGTTAGCGCAGAAGTATTCATGTCTACAGTGTTTTGAATAGGAATGGAGTCCTTCTATCGTGTTTGTTGTGGTTGTAAGAAGTTCAATATTTTTTAAAAGATTACCTTATTAAATTCCATAGTTTACGCGGGTCAAAATTAATAACTATGGGAGAAAGGTAATCGTAATTACACTAATTTGTTGCATTTAGTCAATTTAAAACTACAATTTTTTTTGGGTGAGAATCTGTGTCATTATTAAGAGAAGGAAGGCGAAGGCCAGGTTGTAAACACGTTGGAAGAGGATGCAATGAAAGTAAATTTTTGCTGGTAGCCGTCCCAAAGTAGTGAAGTGCCGGGGTTCGCATCCCGGCGCCGCTGGCTGACTCAGGTTGCTGTGGCCGTTAAAGGCGTCCTGCACGTAATCGCCGAGTGTTACTGTTGTCCGATAACTCGTGTTACATACCGTGAAGTACTAGAAGTAGACTGACTTACACATCTATATCTATAAATGTGAATGTCTGTTCGGTGTACATTTATCACGTCTGAACCACAAGACATAAAGAGCTAAAAAATTTTACAGTAACTAATGTCTACCCGTGGAAGGCTTTAGGCACGGTTTTATGGCGATCGGGTAGATATATGTAAAACCGTGCCTATATATATATATATATATATATATATATATATATATATATATATATATATATATATATTAATGTGAATGTCTGTTCGGTGTACTCTTATCACGTCCAAACGAGAAGACGCAGATAAATGTTTGTACAGTTACTAATTTATACCTGAGGAAGTTTTTAGGCACGGTTTTATAGCGATCTGATAGATATTTAGTAACTTCAAGAATATAACGCGAAACGTGGAACAATAATTACTCTTTGAAAATTATATTTGCTCTTTGAAAATGGTTTTATTGGTTGCATTGTTGCAAATGTTCAAATGTTTGTAGAACTTATGGGACTTAACTACGGGGTCATCAGTCCCTAAGCTTACAAACTACTTACGAACTAGCTAAGACTATGGACGGCACAAATATCCATGCCCGAGGGGGGATTCGAACCCCCGACCGTAGTGGCCGTACAGACCGTGACTGAAGCGCCTCAGTCCGCTCGGCCACCGCGGCCGGCTGCATTGTTGCTTGAGGGTTGATAATGATAAAAGGGTGGAGTATATTGGGATGGAAAGTGTATATAAAATTCTACGTGTGTGTGTGTGTGTGTGTGTGTGTGTGTGTGTGTTAATATTTCGCTCTGCAACGAAAACTACAGAACACAAACGAATGGTCTGTGTGTAATTGTTGTCCGAAGTCTCCCGTTATACACCATAGCAGTTCCATACCGATAGCTATAAGGGGGTGGAAGATATGGGGGTTGAAAGTCGCCAAATTATAAAAAATTCGGACTGAAGGCCAGCGATGACGTTTGCGACTCTATAGCAAGGAGGTTACATACAGCAAAACGTGATGCCACATACCATATTTTGGTCTGTGCGTGCTCAATGTCTTCAGCTATTTCTCTGTAAGGATAAGCATATGAATTAGGAAATATAATAATAAATAAATAAAGCAGTAAAAAATAAATTTCTTTTAATACATCTCTTTAAAAAAATCGATTTGACGTTTTGCACATTACATCAAGTGATCAATCTGTGGTATTATTACAATCATTATTGTTGCATTTTGTGATTGGATTCTTCCAAACGAGTGTATTTTTAAGTGTGATTTGATCTACACTACTTACTTTCCTGATAAACGGTAAGTCCATAGACTTCTGCAATGTGATAGAAAATATTTTTCAGTTCCTTCAAAACCAGTCTCATTGCACACTACTGAAAGATTGCTTATCTATCATAATCAACCAACACGCGAGCGGAGCCGCGGGTTTAAGCTAGTAAATTATAAAAAGAGGGGGACGAGTTTTTCTTCGTAAATTTTATTAGTTCGGTGATAGGCGGGAATTATTTTTATATCCGTCAGATTCAATTCGAAATGAATATATTTCACTATGTGAACGAAGAGTTCGGTTACAGATTGACATATATGTGGTTTATACCAAACGTATCCCAGATCGTAGCTCCGCTGTATCGCTCCCGGAAAAAATGTGCCTTTCGTATACATGTCAAAAACTGAAACTTGCTTCGTTGAGTGACAGAGGCGTTGTTCATTTCGATCCTACTAAGCTGGTAACTTTGGCTGCATATGCATCTTCTTGCGGGATTGAAACTGAGTCCTCGCACAGTGTTGGTTCACAGGGCAGGTCCATTTCTGTTTGCTTCCAGGCTGTTGACAAAGAGGCAGTGTAGTTACTCGCAATCAAGAATGAGAGTCTTGTAATTTTCTATGGCGTAAGTATCACCAATATCTGTTTGGTTGAATGTTTTGTACCTGGTGATGAACCACAAGCCGCTTCAGTCATTGTTTTATCCATCCAAACCTATTCCTGCATGCACTGCTCAGAAATTGCAACATTGGGCCATATTTGTGGCTCAATATACTACGAAATATTGCATCGGCGCACATCAAAGCATGGAAATGATGAGGCCCGTTCTCTTCTTCCTGTCGCTCCTGATTCAGAATATGACAACACTGAAAATACGTGTTGTGACACTGATGTGGAGGACAGTGAAAAGTTATAGTTTTTAATGTGTCGCGCATACCACGAAATATATTTTTATATATTGCACCAAAACTGGTGCTTTATTGTAATGCTGACTAGTTTTGGGCTTTGCCCAAATGTTCAAAAGTTTGTTATCCTATGGGACCAAACTACGTTGGTCATCAGTCTATAGTCTTACGAACTACTTAGACAAAGTTAAACTAACCTAAGGACGACGATTCGAACCTCCGATGCGAAAGGCCCCGCGATCCGTAACGTGTCTCTGTTTTGTTTCCAAGTAAAATTTACCTGACTTATTTCGAGGCCCGTCTGAGGGACAGTCGTAATCATAGGCGAAGTGTTTGCTACTTCTATATATACATAGATACTCTGCAAATCACATTTAAGTGCCTGAAAGGGGGTTCATTAACCACTTTCATAACCTTTCTCTACCGTTACATTCTCTAATCACGCGCGGAAAGAAAAACACCTAAATCGTTCCGTTTTCGATCTGATTTCTCTTATTTTATTGGAATGGTCATGGAATGGTCATTGGAATGGTCTCCCTATGTAGGTTGGTGTTAGCATAATATTTTCACATTCAGAAGTAAAACTCGGTGATTGAAATTTCGCAAGTAGATCTCGCCGCAATGAATAACGCCGTTCTTCTACTGATGTCCAACTCAAATCTTGCAACATTTCCGTGACACTCCCCCCCCCCCTCCCCACGGTAACGCGATAAAAGAAAACGAGCTGCCCATCTTTGAACCTTCTCAATGTCTTCCGTCCTACCTGGTGTGGGTCCCACAATGGGCATCAGTACTCCAGGAGAGGACGCACAAGTGTGATGTAGGCAGTCTCTTTGGGGGATTTGTTGCATCTTCAGACCGTACTGCCAATGAAACGTAACCTTTGGTTCGCCTTCCCCACAATATTTTCTATGCGTTCTCTCCAGTCTAAGTGGTCTTAATTGTAACTCCTAGGTGTTTGGTAGAATTTACGATCTTAAGGTTTGTCTGATTTATCGTGTAATTGAAGTTCAGAGGCTTTCTTTTAGTGGCCATGTGAATTACTTCACACTTTTCATTATTTAGCGTTTTTGCTATTTTTCGCACCATGTAGAAATATGGTCTAAATCGCTTTGCAGTTGCTTTTGATCCTCTGTTGGCTTCACTAACCGATAAACGACAGCATCATCCGCGAACAGTCAAAGAGAGCTATTCACATTGTATTCTAAATCGTTTATAAACACAAAGAAGAGTAGGGGACCTATAGCGCTTCCCTGGGGAACGCCAGATATCAATTCTATTTTACTCGATGACTTACCGTCAATTACTACGAATTGCCACCCCCATGAACCACAGACATTGCCGAGGTGGGGTGGCTTACGTGCCTCAACGATGCAGATAGCCGTACCGTAGGTGCAACCACAGCGGAGGGGTATCTGTGGAGAGGCCAGACAAACGTGTGGTTCCTGAAGAGGGGCAGCAGCCTTTTCAGTAGTTACAGGGGCAACAGTCTGGATGATTGACTGAGCTGGCCTTGTAACATCAGCTAATGTGGCTTTGCCACACAGCTACTGCGAACGGCTGAAAGCAAGGGGAAACTACAGCCGCTACTTTTCCCGAGGACATGCAGCTCTACTGTATGAACATATGATGATGGAATCCTCTCGGGTAAAATATTCCGGAGGTAAAATAGTCCCCCATTCGGATCTCCGGGCGGGGACTACTCAGGAGGATGTTGTCATCAGGAAAGATAATACTGGCATTCTACGGATCGGAACGTGGAATGTTAGATCCCTTAATCGGATAGGAAAATTAGAAAATTTAAAAAGGGAAATGGATAGGTTGAAGTTAGATATAGTGGGGATTAGTGAAGTTCGGTGGCAGGATGAACAGGATTTCTGGTCAGGTGAGTACAGGATTATAAATACAAAATCAGTTGGGGGTATCACAGGAGTAGGACTGATAATGAATAAGAAAATAGGAATGCGGGTAAACTACTATGAGCAGCACAGTGATCGCGTTATCATTGTCAAGATAGATACGAAGCCAACACCGACAACAGTAGTACAGGTTTATATGCCAACTAGCTCTGCCGATGATGAGGAGATCGAAGAAATATATGAGGAGCTAGAGGAAATTATTCAGACAGTTAAGGGAGAGGAAAACTTAATTGTTATGGGAGACTGGAATTCGGTAGTAGGAAAAGGACGAGAAGGAAAAATAGTAGGCGAATATGGACTGGGCAGGAGGAATGAAAGAGGAAGTCGCCTGGTAGAATTTTGCACGGAACATGATTTAATCGTAACAAACACGTGGTTTAAGAATCACAAAAGAAGGTTGTATACGTGGAAGAGACCAGGAGACACAGGAAGGTATCAGATATAGACTCTGACCATAATTTGTTGGTTATGAACTGTAGGCTGAAACTGAAGAAACTACAAAAAGGTAGGAAAATAAGGAGCTGGGACTTAGATAAATTGAAGGAAAGTGAAGTTCTGGAGAATTTCAGAGGGAGATTTAGGCAACAATTGACAGAAACAGGGGGAAATAAAACAGTAGAAGAGGAATGGGTAGCATTGAGAGAAGAAATAGTGAGGGCAGCAGAGGACAAAATAGGTAGGAAGGCAAGACGAACAAAAAGTCCTTGGATATCACAGGAAATACTAAATTTAATAGATGAAAGGAGAAAATATAAAAATGCAGTAAATGAAACAGGCAAAATGGAGTACAGACGACTAAAAAATGAGATTGACAGGAAGTGCAAAATGGCTAAGCAGGAGTGGCTAGAAGCCAAATGCAAATCTGTAGAAGAGTGTATAAGAAGGGGAAAAGTAGATACCGCCTACAGGAAAATAAAGGAGACGTTTGGGGACAGGAAGGGCAGCTCTACGAATATCAAGAACTCGGATGGGAAACCAGTTCTCAGCAAAGAAGGGAAAGCTGAAAGGTGGAAAGAGTACATAGAGCAGCTCTACAACGGAACTGAACTTAGAGAAGATGTTGTAGGAAGGGAAGAGGAAGTAGATGAAGATGAAATAGGAGATACTATACTGAGAGATGAATTTGACAGAGCCTTGAAAGACCTAGGTCGGAACAAGGCCCCAGGAGTAGATGACATACCCGCAGAGCTATTAAAGTCTCTGGGAAAGCCAGCCATGACAAGACTATTTGAACTGGTGTGTAGGATGTATGAGACAGGCGAAATACCCTCAGACTTTAAGAAAAATGTAATAATCCCCATTCCAAAGAAATCAGGCGCAGACAGGTGTGAAAATTACAGAACCATCAGTTTGATAAGTCATGGTTGCAAAATTTTAACACGAATTATCTACAGGAGAATGGAAAAGCTGGTAGAAGCTGACCTCGGGGAAGATCAGTTTGGATTCAGGAGGAACGTAGGAACCCGGGAGGCAATACTCACTTTACGTCTTATCTTAGAAGATAGATTAAGGAAAGGCAAACCTACATTTTTAGCATTTGTAGATTTGGAGAAAGCTTTTGACAATGTTGACTGGAATACACTCTTTCAAATTCTGAAGTCAGCAGGGGTGAAATACAGGGAAAGGAGAATTATTTACAACTTGTACAAAAGCCAGACCGCAGTTATTAGACTCGAAGGGCATGAAAGGGAAGCATCAGTTGGGAAGGGAGTAAGACAGGGTTGTAGCCTTTCTCCGATGTTATTCAATTTGTACATCGAGCAAGCGGTGAAGGAAAGCAAGGAAAAATTTGGAATAGGGATTAAAGTTCAGGGGGAAGAAATAAAAACATTGCGTTTTGCTGATGACATTGTAATTCTGTCAGAGACAGCAAAGGACCTGGAAGAGCAGTTGAATGGAATGGACAGTGTGTTGAAGAGAGCGTATAAAATGAACATTAACAAGAGCAAAACAAAAATAATGGAATGCGGTCTTAGAAAATCAGGCGATGCTGAAGGAATTAGATTAGGTAACGAAACAATGAAGGTGGTAGATGAGTTTTGTTACTTGGGTAGTAAAATAACATGCGATGGTCGTAGTACAGAGGATACAAAATGCAGATTGGCAATGGGAAGAAAAGCATTTTTGAAAAAGAGAAATTTGCTAACATCGAATATTAATTTAAGTGTAAGGAAGTCTTTTCTGAAGGCATTTGTGTGGAGTGTTGCCTTGTACGGGAGTGAAACATGGACGATAAGCAGTGCGGACAGGAAGAGAATAGAGGCTTTTGAAATGTGGTGCTACAGAAGAATGCTGAAGATTAGGTGGGTAGATCGCATAACTAATGAAGAGGTACTGAACCGAATTGGTGAGAAAAGGAATTTTTGGCATACCCTGACTAAAAGAAGGGATCGCTTGGTAGGACACATTCTTAGACATCGGGGAATCGTAAATTTAGCATTGGAGGGGAGTGTGTGGGGTAAAAATCGCAGAGGGAGACCAAGATACGCGTATAGTAAGCAGATTCAAATAGATGTGGGTTGCCGTTCTTATGAGGAAATGAAAAGGCTTGCTCAGGATAGAGTAGTATGGAGAGCTGCATCAAACCAGTCTCCGGACTGAAGACCATAACAACAACTACGAATTGTGTCCTTTCTGATAGGAAATCGTGAATCCAATCGCATCGAACAATTGGGGCGATATTCCATAAGGGTTTTTTTTTTTTTTTTTTTTTTTTTTTTTTTTTTTTTTAAATGGCGCACAACTGCTGAGGTCATTAGCGCCCGAATAAAATTGGTCAAGTTGATAAAATTCAATACTCGAGCAACAGCCCGCGCGTCATCAGCTAAAATTTCTTCCAGTGTGTCCAGCAGATGTATGCAATCCGAACAGGAGTAACATTGCAACACGACAATAAAACATGGCGCACCGACAGCGGGTGGCCACAGGAACATAACGGTGCGGTGTCACCAGTGAGCAAGTGGCGGTGGCTGGACCGGCAATGTCCGATCCGCAACCGCGCCAAGATGCTCTCTTCTCGTCGCGAGCGGCCTGAGGAGGTCATCCAAGCCACCGGGAGCGGTTTAATGGTCCGAAGCTTATTATTTGTAAGCGAAGACCACACATTATGCCACAACGATATAAGGTGACGGGAAAGAGGCGATGGGACACAGTAAGTAGCTGTCCGAGGTAAGAGCGTTTCAGCCTTGGCAGCGGCATCAGCAGCCTCGTTACCAGGAACGCCTGCGTGGCCAGGTACCCACAGGAGATGAACGCGAGGGCCGGCGGCAGCTAATAACTGAAGGGAGCGGTTGATGTACCGAAAAGGGGTCCCTCAGACTCTGGATGGCGCTGAAGGAGTCAGAGCAGATGACATAGGAAGGAGAACGGTGTCGGCGGATAAACAGTACAGCCTGATAGAGGGCAAAAAGCTCAGCTGTGAAATTCGAGGTGGATCCGTATGTATGAAACCTGAATTTTCGAGCCGTGCACAAAGTTCAAGAAACCGCGAGTAGTATAAAGCATCCAAAGTGATCACCTTCGGGAGTGAGGTGCGTTCGAGGTGAACGCGAGTTTGAGCCTGAAGCCAAGGTGTCACTGGGCTCTCACCTATTTGAAATGTGGAAGGGAGAGTAAAATCGAGCTGCCGAAGCAAGCGACTAAAGCGGACTCCAGGAAGGAGCAGGGCAATCTCAGACAGCCCGTATTGGCTATCGAGGGAGTCGTAAAAGAACGACGGATAGGAATGATGGTGGGACATCGAAAGCAATCGGCATGCATACCGATACAGCAGTATGTCGCGTCGATAGGGTAAAGGTAATTTGGCAGCTTCGGCATAGAGGTTGTCAACAGAGCTTGCGTAAAAAGCTCCTACCGCCAGGCGTAACCCCCGAAGGCGAATCGAGTTTAGGCGGCGTAAAATGGACGGCCGTGCGGAAGAGTAAACGAAGCTTCCGTAATCCAATTTTGAGCGGATAGTGGCCCGGTAGAGGTGAAGGAGAACGGTTCGATCCGCTTTCCATGACGAGCCGCTAAGAACACGGAGGACGTTAAGGGAACGAATACACCGGCCAGCCAGATAGGACACATGCAGAGACCAGCAGAGTTTCCTGTCCAATATTAGCCCTAAAAATTTCGTCGTCTCCACGAAAGGCAGAGTAACGGGGCCAAGATGGAGAGACGGCGGAAGAAACTCTTTGTACCTCCAGAAATTTATACAGATTGTTTTCTCACTGGAGAACCGGAAGCCATTGGCGACACTCCTAGAGTACAGACGGTCGAGACAACGCTGAAGACAGCGTTTCAGGAGACACGTTCTCTGGGCACTGCAGTAAATCGCAAAGTCGTCCACAAAAAGGGAGCCAGAGACGTCAGCCGGAAGACAATCCATAATTGGGTTGATTGCTATGGCGAAAATTGCCACGCTCAACACAGATCCTTGTGGCACGACATTCTCCTGGCGAAAGGTGTCCGAAAAAACAGAGCCCACTCGTACCAAAAACCTTCGATCTAGTAAAAATGCTTGAATAAAAATGGGGAGGCGGCCGCGAAAGCCCCTTGTACGGAGCGTGCGGAGAATACCCGCACACCAACAGGTGTCATCTACATTCATCTACATACATACTCCGCAATTCACCGTAAGGTGTGTGGCGGAGGGTACACTGTACCACTACTAGGCATTTCCTATCCTATTCCACTCCCAAATTGAACGAGGAAAAAAAGAATGCCTATATGCCTTCGTACGAGCCCTAATTTCTCTTATCTTGTCTTTGTGATCTTTACGCGAAAGGTTAGTAGGCGGCAGCAAGATCGTACTACACTCAGCTTCAAATTCCGGCCATCTAAATTTACCAAACAGAAATTCACGAAAATAACGCCGTCTTTCGCCCAGCGATCCCCAATTGCCGGAGCATTTCCGTGACACTCTACCGGTAACAAATCTAGCTGCTCGCATCTGAACCGCCTCTATGTCTTCCTTTAAACTGATCTGCTGCGGGTCCCAAACACTTGAGCAATACTCAAGAAGTGGTAGTACGAGAGTTTTATACGCGGTCTCCTTTACAGGTGAAGTACATCTTCCCAAAATTCTCAAATAAACCGAAATCGGCTCTCCGCCTTACTCACAACTGTCCTCACATGCTCGTTCCTTTTCATATCGCTCTGCAATGTTAGCCTAGATATTTGAACGACGCGACAGCATCAAGAAGCTCACTACTAATGCTTTATTCGAACATTATGGGATTGTTTTTTCTACTCATGCGCATCACCTTACATTTTTCTACATTGAGAGCTAGCTGCCATTCTTCGCATCAACTAGAAATTTTGTCTAAGTCATCCTGTATGCTATTACAGTTACAGACAACACCCTCCCATACACCATAGCATCATCAGCACACAGCCGCAAATTACAACTTACTCTGTCCATCAGATCATTTATATAGATAGAAAATAATAGTGGTCCTATCACACTCCCCTGGGGCACGCCTGACGATACACTCGTCTCTGATGAACACTCGCCGTCGATAACAACGCCTAGCCTTCTCCAAATCAAAAAACACAGCCACCGTCTTACGCAAAAAGTAATCCGTAATGTAGGTCGACAAGGTAACAAGGTGGTCGATAGCCGATCGATGCCTTCGAAATCCGCATTGGACGTTGGTAAGGAGACGGCGAGATTCGAATAGCCAAATCAGCCGAGCATTAACCATGCGTTCCACCACCTTGCAAACGCAGCTGGTGAGAGAAATGGGGCGATAACTCGAAGGAAGATGTTTGTCCTTCCCTGGTTTTGGTATGGGAACAACAATTGCTTCACGACAGCGTGTGGGGATCTGACCTTCAATCCATATGCGATTATAATTGCGGAGGGAAAAAATTTACCCACAAGAGGAAGGTTGTTCAGTATTTGTATATGAATTGCATCAGGGGCTGGAGCGGAAGATCGGGACACGGAGAGAGCACGTTCAAGCTGCTGCATGGTAAAGGTGGCATTGTAACTTTCCCGATTGAGAGATTGGAAAGAAGGTGGCCGTGCCTCTTCTGTCTGTTTTCGAGGGAGAATGGCGGGGTGGTAATGTGCGGAGCTCGAAACCTCTGCAAAAGATTGACCCAAAGCGTTGGATATATCGGCTGGGTCTACGAAGACTTCATTTGCGACGGTCAAGCCAAGAATTGGGGAGTGGACCTTAGTGCCAGATAACCGGGCAACAGAAGAAGGAGTAATTCTGCTAAATGAACTAGTAAAAGCAATCCAGCAGGCCCGTTTGCTTTCCTTGATGACTCGACGGCATTGCGCTCCTAGACGTTTGTTGCTGATACAGTTCGCCGTCGTTGGGTGGCGGCGGAAGGTGGGTTAGCACGTCTCCGGGCTCTAATAGCATCGCGACATGCCGCAGTCCACCAGGGCGGTGGGACTCGACGTGGAGAAGACGAAGTACGTGGAATTGAATATTCGGCAGCATTGAGAATGACTTCCGTCAGGTATTCGACCTGTCACGGGTGGGGAAAATCCCATCATGGAAAACCGCCATGGAGAACAGTCCTCAGTCAGCTTTCGAGATGTTCCAACTATTGGAACCCGGAGTTAGGGTATGACGAAGGAGATGAATTATACAGGGGAAATGGTCGCTCGAGTACGTGTCAGAGAGAGCATACCACTCAAACCGATGCGAAAGTTGAGCAGTACATATCGAGAGGTCCAAGTGAGAATACGTATGCGTCGTGTCTGAAAGTTGGTGCACCTGTGTTTAGGCAGACAAGATTAAGATGGTTGATAATGTCCGCTAAAAGGGAGCCTCTCTGGCAAGAGGCTTGAGAACCCCATAGGGGGGTGGTGGGCGTTGAAATCACCTATCAACAAAAAGGGGGAAATAAGTTGGGCAACGAGTTGCAGCACATCTTCCCTAGTAAAGGCAGAAGACGATGGGGTATAGATGTTACAAATGGAGAAGGAAAAGGTGGGGAGAATGATACGGACGAAAATGTTCAAATGTTTGTTAAGCTTATGGGACTTAACTACGGGGTCATCAGTCCCTAAACTTACAAACTACTTATGAACTACTTACGAACTAGGACGGCACAAATATCCATGCCCGAGGGGGGATTACGAACCCCCGACCGTAGTGACCGTGCTGACCGTGACTGGAGCGCCTCAGTCACCTCGGCCACCGCGGCCGGCTGATACGGACGGCAACTGCCTGTAGTTGAGTGTGCAGTGGAATAGGATGGTAGTAGATGTCATCTCTAATGAGCAACATAACCCTTCCAGGGGCTGCAATACCCTCCACAGGGGGCAGGTCAAAGTGCACGGAGGTATATTGTGAAAAAACTATGTCGTCGCTTGGGCGTAACTTCGTTTCTTGAAGTCCGATCATGAATGGGCGGTGTAATCTGAGTAGTAGTTTCAATTCTTCTTTGTTGGAACGAATGCCGCGAATATTGCATTGAAGAAGATCCATAAGGTGAGAAGATAGAAAGAGAAGAAAAAAAACTAGAGGAGATCACCTCGCTGGCCACTGAGGGTCTGACTTCGAGGGCACGCTGCTACTGGATTGTAGAGGTAAAGGGTCATGTTACATCGCTTCATCTGGAGTTTCTGCCGCCTGCCTGGATTTATCGGCAGGGGCAGCTTCCTCCGCCAGTAAAGGGCCGGATAATCGGCTAGCAGTAGCGCGCCCCGGAGAGACAGAGGAAGACCGGGTGGTGCCACTGCTAGATGGCGTGACAGTTGAGTCGCGCCGTGGCGGGAAAGGAGAGGAACTCTCTTTTTCTGTGTGCCTTCTTAGAGGAATGACGATGAGATGTGTGTGCAGACATAGGTTGTGCAGGCTCAGATCTTAGGAAATCTTCACGGACATGCTCTTTCTCGGAAGTCTGGGCATACGATTTAGACGCCCGTGATTTGGGAGGAGCTGCTGATGACTGTATTTTTCGGTGAGAGGAAGTGAGTGGAGAGGTTGATCGGAAAATCTTTGGACTGGCCGATCTGACAACCGTGTCGCTAACAGTAAAATCACACGTTTGTGTGCCAACCTCCTTAGTAGGACGAGGAGAGGCAAGGACAGCGCTGTATTTACCCGCTGGGATCTCAGCGGGCTTTCGACCGGCTAGTATCTTCCGCGCAGCAGAGGTCGAAACTTTTTCGCGTACTCTGATTTCTTGGATTACCCGCTCCTCCTTGTAAATAGGGCAGTCTCTGGATGAAGCAGCATGGTCGCCCATGCAGTTGATGCAGCGAGGGGATGGATGCGGACAATCCCCCTCATGAGCGTACCTGCCGCAGGTGACGCATTTGGCTGCATGGGGACAAGACTCACAGGTATGATTATACCTGTGGGACTGGTAACGTGTGGGATTCGGGATATAGGGGAGAAACGATATGATTTCGTAGCCTGCTTTGATTTTGGAAGGGAGATCCACCTTGTCAAATGTCAGAAATACGGTTTGGGTTGGTATCAAACCTGTATCAACTTTTTCTTAACCCTATGGACAGCTATGACTCCCTGATCAGTCAAGTAGTACTTTATTTCTTCGTCTGATAACCCGTCGATGCATCGAGAGTAGACCACCCCACGTGACGAGTTAAAGGTACGGTGGGCTTCGACTTTTACCGGGAAAGTGTGCAAAAGCGTGGCGCGGATCAGTTTTTGAGCCTGAAAGGCATTATCTGTCACAAACTCCCATTACGTTGTCGAGAACATTTCTTCAACGGACCTGCAATGGCATCTACACCCTTCTGAATAATGAAGGGATTGACCTTAGAGAAATCATTACCATCAGTACAGGTAACAATCAGAAACTTAGGAACGTTTGGTAGTATTTTCTTTGTTTGAGGGGCATCCAAATTTAGTTTCTGGGTCGAAGTCAAAAGGGAAGAAAGAGAGGTAATTGCGGAAGTGTCCCCCACGGTTACCGGCGTATCCGATGGCGCGCTCCTTCCTAATGGGGCCCTCACTGAGGGCAACCCCGCGTTGGGTGATTGTTCACACCTGGCCTTTACCAGGGGTACGTACGTACCCTACTTTTCTAGCCGGGGTGGGGGGGATTACGCGTGAACCTGTCACCTGCTACGCATGGGAATGCGTGGGTCGGCCTTCAGACACGCACAGGGAGGAAGGAAGAAGAATAGTGGATGGAAAGAGAGAAATAGAAAAGTGAGAAAAGGGAGAATCTCAAACGCCGAAGCCGAGATGATATGGATGGCTCCAAGGTAGGAACAACAGAGTAAGAAGAATGAGCGGAAAAAAACGAGTGAAAGGAAGGAAGGACCGGTAGGAAAAGGAAAGCGTAGAAAAGGGGATAACCTGAATTTACTCAGACACCCGTCTCTGGAGAAAGGCACGAACCGGGGGGAAGTGTGAAGCAGCCTGGGGAAGAAGAAAGGCTACTTCGGCTCGGGGCCCCGTGCGCGCCACACACGTACCCACAAAAGAGCTGTGGACCCCCTGGGGGGGGGGAGATATTCCATAAGCACGCAATTTCATTAGAAGCCGCTTGTGAGGTACAGTGTAAAAAGCCTTCCGGAAATCCAGAAATATGGAATCGATTTGATATTCCTTGTCGACTTCATATGAATAAAGGGCAAGCTGTGTTTCGCAAGAGCGATACTTTTTGAATCCACGTTATTGGTTAATAGGTCGTTCTCTTCGAGGTAGATCATAATGTTCGAACGAAGTATATTTTCCAAAAAATCGACGCCAATGAGATGGACCTGTAATTTTTGGGGATCACTCTTATTACCTTTCTTGAATATTGGAGTGACCTGGACACTTTTCCAGTCTTTGGGTACGGATCTTTCGCTGAGTGATCGGTTGTATTTGTTAGCGAAGTATGGAGCTATTGCATCATCGTACTCTGAGAGGAATCTAGTTGGTATACAATCTGGCTCGGAATTTTTTGTTTTGTTTTGTTTTTTGTTTAGTGAATTAATTTGTTTTGCTACTGCAGAAATATCTACCTCTACGGGAAAATTATGCCAACCCGTAGTCGTATTTTTGGGCGATGTTGTGGGACCTTAGAGTTTCCTTTCGAGTTAAGGCTGTAGCTCCTTAATTCGTTCGTACACTCCTTAAACCGTACCCTTTCTCTTTTCTTTTTCTCTGTGGCCACTCGCAGTACTCTTGCTGCTTCGAGTTTGCTGCAATGGGAATTGATTAGTGTTTACCATTGATGTTGCTTTTCCTGCTGTAATATGATTTGGTAGTTGAAACCTTTACTTAAATTTTACGTTTTTTATTTAACTGTCGTTGACAAAGGCCTACTATAAAGGATTGTTTTGCTAATTTAATTGATGCCCTTGAAGCAAGTTAAAGCCTTTATTTTAAATTTTAGTGGTCCTGGCTGTCTTTGAATGGTTTAAGGATTACCTTGGGCAAGATAGTGTTTATATTGTCATTTGTGTTTGTTGTTTGCTTTTAATAAGCATTGCGTGCTTGAATGTAAGTTAACCCAACACAGACCTTCCTAATTACGCATTGGTCTATCCTTACGTATGTACTAGTTATATTAATTCAACATGAAAATTAGTAACCCCATTGAGATTGAGATGCTCTCAGTTTTATATGAACATTAAAGCAGCAGAGGTCAATCGTGCGTGCTTCCCACATATGCTATGCTGCTATTCCTGTCGACGTAATGGTCTATACTCCACAACGGTGCGTTGCCTGCAGAGTTCTGCATGGCTGATGCCACAGTACGTTGCTGCAGCTGCTTCACTCACTGCAACGCACGAGCCTACTGCAACAAGCAGTTGCCAGTATGCACCTAATGATCCCGTTCTTTTCATAGTTCTTTGCCACTCCAGGCGCCGGTAACGTGTTGCTGTTATTCGATATTTGGGCGCTTGTCTGTTTCTTATTCAACGTCTGTCCGCGTTGCTGCGCCATCAACAATCAAATGCGTTATCGTAATATAGAAATCTAAGTTTGCTGCTAACAATATTTATTCAGCCTGTGCAAATTGATTCCACTACAAGCTTGTTTCGGCTTATGCCATTTTCAAATGGACGTTTACGTTGGACTGACGTCCATAAAGCATATTAGAGTTAGTTTATTTTTGTGACAAGATGGTGTTGGTGTTGTTGTTGTGGTCTGCAGTCCGGAGACTGATTTGATGCAGCTCTCCACAATACCCTATCCTGAGCAAGCCTCTTCAACTTCACATAAGAACAGCAACCTACATCTGTTTGAAGCTGCTTTCTGTATCCATCTCTTGGTCTTCCTGTGTGGTTTTTACCCCACACATTTCCCTCCAACGCTAAATTCAGAATTCCTTGATATCTAAGAATATGACCTACCAATCGATCCTTACTTTTAGTCAAGGTATGCCAAAAATTCCTTTTCTCCCCAATTCTGTTCAGTACCTCCTCATTGGTTACGCGATCCACCCACCTAATCTTCAGCATTTTTCTGTAACACCACATTTCAAAAGACTCTATCCTCTTCCTGTCCGCACTGTTTATCGTCCGTGTTTCACTCCCATAGAAGGCAACACTCCAATTTCTCTTTTTCAAGAAAGCTTTTCTACCTATTGCCATTCTGCATTTTATATCCTCTGTACTGCGACCATCATTTGTTATTTTACTTCCCAACTAACAAAACTCATCTACCTCCTTTATTGTTTCGTTACCTAATCTAATTCCTTCAGCATCGCCTGATTTTCTTAAACTGCCCTCCATTACCCTGGTTTTGCTCTTGTTAATGTTCATCTTATATGCACCTTTCAGCACACCGTCCATTCCGTTCAGCTGCTCTTCCAAGTCCTTTTCTGTCTCTGACAGAATTACTATGTCGTCGACAAAACGCAATGTTTTTAATTCTTTACGCTGAACTTTAATTCCTTCTCCAAATTTCTCCTTGCTTTCCTTTATAGCTTGCTCAATGTACAAATTGAATAGCATTGGAGAAAGGCTCCAATCCTGTCTTACTGCCTTCCCAACCACTGCATCCCTTTCATGCCCTTCAACTCTGACAACTACTGTCTGGTTTTTGTACAAGTTGTAAATAACCTTACGCTCACTTTAATGCATCAACAGAGTAAACAGTGTCTATATCTGAAACTTCATGGCAGATTAAAATTGCGTGCCGGAACCAGGATTCGAATCTGGGACCATTGCCTTTCGCGCTCTACCGACTGTGCTATCCCGACACGACTCACGATGCCGCCTCACAACTTTACTTCCGCCAGTACCTCGCCTCCTACTTTCCAAACTTCACAGAAGCTCTCCTGCGAACCATGCAAGACTAGCACACCTGGAAGAAAGGATATGGTGGACACATAGCTTAGACACAGCCACTTCCGGAAGTAGAGTTGTGAGGCGGCATCGTGAGGAGTATAGGGATAGCTCAGTCGGTAGTGCGCTTGCCCGCGAAAGGCAAAGGTCCCAGGTTCGAGTCCCGGTTCCGGCACGCAATTTTAATCGGCCAGGAAGTTTCATATCAGCGTACACTCCGCTGCAGAGTGGAAGTTTCATTCTAGTGTCTATATCTGTCAAATAAAAAAAAATTAACGAGATAAAACGTGACTATACCATCTTCTCATCTGCTTTATGGACGTCAGTCCAACGTAAACGTCCACTTGAAAATGGCATAAGCCGAAACAAGCTTGTAGTATAATCAATTTGCACAAGCTGAATAAATATTGTTAGCAGGAAACTTGGATTTCTTTATTACGATAATGTCATATTTTGCCCTTGTATATGCTGCGGGCCCAGTAGAGAAGAAACTATTAATCAAATGCGAGCTTGTCGATTGTGAGATGCTTCTGCAGAATTTATGTTCACAGACTACCGTCTCCCGGACGTTTAGCGGTCGGTTCGGCCGACCCCCGGTGCTACGTCAGCACCGCCCGCGTAACCGATGGCGTGGAACGCCTCGCCGCCGCCGCCGCCTCCCTCACACTCGCTCCCAGCGCCACAGCAGTTCGACTTCCTGGCGCTGATACCAGCGCCGCTAGAGATCCCTTCGCCTCCGCCTCCGCCGTCACCGCCCACATCACCGGTACCTCAGGAAGTTGGCACGCGATTCTTCCTTGGGTTATCCGATCTATGTTCCCCTCGGTGCTTCATCTACATCTACATGAGCTGGCTGACAGGCTGGCCAAAGAGGCCACTCACAAGCCTGTCCTCAATATAGGCATCCCATCTGCTGATCTGCGTTCTACACTACGCAGTAAAGTTATCGGTTTGTGGAGTAGTGAATGGCGCACCCTACAGGTGCCCAACAAACTGTGGCGTATAACACCAACGTGTGGAAGACCTCTCTGCGGGCCCCTCGCGGAGACTCTGTTGTTCTCTGCCGGCTGCGTATCGGCCATACTTGGCGTACGCACGGCCACCTTCTCCGTCGTGAGGATCCTCCCGAGTGTCGATGTGGTGAGCGTCTGACAGTCGTCCACATCGTCGTGGAATGTCCGGCTTTAGCCGCTCAGAGAAGGAATTTTTATCTCCCTGAGGATTTAAAATTTGTTTTAGCTGACAATGCCTCTATGGCTGACGCTGTTTTAAATTTTATTCGAGTGATTGGGTTGTACCGATCTATTTAATTTTTTCTACAATGTTCATTATGTTCTCCACTTTCCTACCGCTTTTAGGCAGGTGGTTTTAATGTACAACACTGGCCAGATGTCGTTCTACCTTATCTGTGGTCACCTGGCCAGGACACACTGGTATCGTTTTTCCACCTTTCTCTTCTTTTATTGGTTTTTACTTTGATTCTTTTATTTCTTGACGTGTTACACCCTTTGCTTGGTGAGTTTTAACAAATCGTTTTCTCTTGCATTTTAGTGCTTTTTATTCTACTATCTACGGTTGGAACAAGGGACTGAAAACCGTAGTCGTTTAGTCCTTTTAAAAATCAAACCACCCATCCATCCATCTACATCTACATAGATACTCTGCAAATCACATTTAAGTGCCTGGCATAGGGTTCATTAACAACTTTCATAACTCTTCTCTACCGTTCCATTCTCTAATAGCGCGCGGGAAGAAAGAACACCTAAATCGTTCCGTTTTCGATCTGATTTCTCTTGTTTTATAGAGATGTTCATGTCTCCCTAAGTAGGTGGGTGCTAGCAAAATATCTTCACATTCAGAAGTAAAAGTCGGTGATTGAAACTTCACAAACAGATCAAGCCGCAATGAATAACGTCTTTCTTTTAATGATTTCCACCCCAATTAGTGCAACATTTCCGTGACGCTTTCCTCCCCGTAACGTGATAAAACAAAACAAGCTACCCTTCTCGGAACGTTCTCAATGTCTTCCGTCGCCGCGGTGGAGTAGTCGAGCGGTCTAAAGCGTCTCGCTGCGGAGCGCGCGGTTGCTCGCCGTGGAGGTTCGAATCCTCCTTGGGACATGGGTGTGTGTGTTGTCCTTAGGTTAGTTTACCTAGGTTTAAGTAGTTTGTAAACTACGGACTGATGACCACGCAGTTTGGTCCGATAGATTTACAAACATTTGATTTTTTTGTCTTCCGTCAGTCCCACCTGGTGAGGATCCCGCAAGGGGCAACAGTACTCCAGGAGAGGACGCACAAGTGTGACGTAGGCAGTCTCTTTGGTGAAGCTATTGCGTCTTCGAAGCGTTCTGCCAATGAAACGTTACCTTTGGTTCGCCTTCCCCATAATATTTTCTATCTGTTCTCTCCAGTCTAAGTTATTCGTAATTGTAACTCCTAGGTTTTTGGTAGAATTTACGACCGTAAGGTTTGTCTGATTTATCGTGTAATTGAAGTTCAGCGGATTTCTTTTAGTGGTCATGTGTATTACTTCACACTTTTCTTTATTTAGTGTCAATTGCCAATGTTCGCACCATGTAGAAATTTTGACTAAATCGCTTTGCAGTTGCTTTTGATCCTCTGTTGACTTCACTAACCGATAAACGACAGCATCATCCGCGAAGAGTCTAAGGGAGCTTTTCAGATTGTCTGCTAAATCGTTTATAAACACAAGGAAGAGTAGGCGACCTATAACGCTTCCCTGTGGAACGGCAGATATCACTTCTATTTTACTCGATGACTTACCGTCAAGTACAATAAAATGTGTCTTTTCTGATAGGAAATCGTGAATCCAATCGCACAATTGGGGAGATATTCCATAAGCACGCAATTTCATTAGAACCCGCTTGTGGGGTACAGTGTCAAAAGCTTCCGGAAATCCAGAAATATGGAATCGATTTGAGATCCCTTGTCGATGGCACTTATCACTTCATGTGAATAAAGGGCAAACTGTGTTTCGCAAGAGGCGCTTAGGGCGCTTAGGGCAGAAGTCGGAACACAGCCGGGAGCTCGGCGAAAGTTATCAATATTTTCTCGCAATAGCGAATTTCTTTTAGCGTCACTGTATAGGGTATAGATGTTCTACCAAATGGTGAAAATTTGTGCCGGCCCGGGACTCGAACTCGGGTTTCCCGCTTTTCGCGAGCGGTCGCCTTAATCACTAGGCTACCCGAACACGACTCCAGGACAGACCCAAACTTCCATATACTACACTGACTGCACTTATGAGTCAACTGCATTCATCCCTTAGCACTCGCAGCTTAATCTGTATTCCCTCACCTGGGAGAATGAAATAACGAGGCATTAACCTACGCTGTTATCGTCATTGCTAGTGGTTAAGGCGACCGCTCGCGAAAAGCGGGAAACCCTGGTTCGAGTCACGGCCAGGAACAAATTTTTATATGTCACCATTTGGTAGAACATTTATATCCTATACAGTGACGCTAAAAGAAATTTGCTATTGCGAGAAAATATTGATAATATTATCATCACTGTAATTCGTCACCATACAGTAATTCTCGGCGAAAGTTTCACTAGTGACTTCCAGCTCCTCAATACGTGCATTTTCCTGCCACCCTCCCCGCTGTCTTAAGAATGCTTCCTATGTGACAATGACGCGGCACTTGGGGGGGGGGGGGGAGAATGTGCAGTGTTATTGTATCCACTGCACACCAACCTACACAGCAACGCAAGAACAATATCTACCAGACGCCGCAAAATGTGCCGATTACAACAAATGCGGCCATGTGCACAGCTCCATAGCCGGTACAGAGAGCAGAGATCTCTGTGATACAGATTAAACCAGAACAGTGTACTGGTCGGCACAGTCGGCCACCGCACTCACGAGCTGCTGCCGTAAGAATCAGCCAGGAGCATCTAGCTTAATTAGTTTTTCGTCAATTATGAGTCTTCCTGTTGGCATCGTAACTGTTACCTTCTACAAAACTCGAATCAAGTTAGGTGTTTGTAATTTTAGAAATCATTAATGCAAAGCAGCGATCTTAAAATACTGATTGAAATTAAAACAGTCCAGATCGCAGAAATTTAGTTTTTATTTTGTGACCTGTTTCAGTCTATGTAGACTATCTTCAGATAACTAGCACCGTGATGGCAGATGGTGGCGGTGGATAAGTTGAGTCGCACAAACGTAGCTGGCGTGTGTTTTAAGTAACTTTCCTTTTGTTGTAGACACTTGTAGGTCGATCGCATACCGTAACGAGCGCGTGCGTCGTGTACCGGCGTACCTCGACAACAACTGTGCTCAGTTTCAGCTTGGTAACTAACCTGTACGATTCTGTTCTGTGCTTTTAAAATGTTTAAGACTATCAACTCGCCCTCCGCGTGTGAGGTTCGCTCAGAGATACGGTTTTTGTCAGCAAGGAGACAGTCTCCTGCAGAAATTCATCGACAGATTTGCGAAGTGTACGGTGCTATTGTTATGAGTGAAAGCAAGAAGCGTAAAGGCTAGTCTACACGTTGACACTAGGTTGCCAAACTTGTTTCATGAAATGAATTGCGCGCAACTTGTTTCGTGTATGTCTGTAGACACGGCACCAATACTGTACACTTCAGTTTCGTTGTGTTGTGAGTGCCGCAGTCGCCGTGAAATAATAGTTTTGATAGATGTAAGAGTTGTGGCGAATCTATTGCTTGTCTGTGTGAAGTCGCTGCATAAGACTAAACATAAAAAAGAATAAGAAACGTGTTTGGGTTCGTGAATGGATTAAAAAAAAGACGTCAGCTCTGTTGCTCAGCGACCTTGCTGAAAGAAATTGTGATTGAAGACCCTAGAAGTTTAATCAACTTAGAATGTCACCAGAGCAGTTAAAGTTCCTTTTAAACAGTTAGTAATTCAATAAAGAAACAAGTTACCGTTATGCGTGAAGCATTGTTACCAGAATTGATATTACAAATTGCATTACGTTTCTTGTCAAGTAGATATTCGTCTCTGCAGTACTTGTACTGTGTTCCGAAATCCACAATTTCCATACTTCGTTTGTATAGGTGTTTCGAATTGGATGTATTTTAGTCTGCAATTCACTAATCGTCAACCCATCAATATTTAATTCACAAATATTTGCTAGAAGAGCACTAACACGCAACGCATATATGTTCAAAAACCGAATTATTATTTCTTCCGTTCCCCCCTGTATATTGTATTTTGTTCTGTATTGGTCATAACCTAACCTAAAAACACGCGCAATCAGTTTCGCCAAAGTTGGGATGTGCCGAAACTATTTAGTTTCACCAACGAGTTGCGCGAACGCCTGCCGCGCATGCGCATTGGCCAGTAGCTCAGTTTCATGAAACGTAGTGTCGTCGTGTAAACTAGCCTTAAGTGGATACGAGAATTCAAAGATGGCCGTGACAACGTCCATGATTCGTGAGACTAGGCGCCTCACAGTAACAGGTCTCTGAAACGAATTTACTGACGTGTCAAGACCGGTGCTTTACAATACTGTGACGTGAAAACGGCAGTGAAGTTTGGTTATCGGAACAGGCGGCAAGTTTTTATGAAGAGGGTATTTTAAAATAGGTATGATAAGTGTTTGAACAAACATGGAAACTATGTCGAAAAGCAGAGTAAAGTATGTACTTTCTGAAAATAATTTTACTTTTTTGAGATAACCATTCGTTATGTACTTTTGTTCAAACGGTACTTACTTAAAAAACACGTCTTATAAAAACAAAAATTCTGCAACCTGGACTGTTTTAATTTTAACCATTATGTGTTTGTGTTTTGTTCTATTAATCAGTATGGTTGTTCTAGTAATGCTCCCAAATCGGCGTCGTTATGTGTGTCGGCTGCTGTTATCCGACAGTAGTGGACACAACACATGCCGACGAGAATACACAACAGTTTCCACGTTTCTAGATTTCCAGAACTGTATCGACGTTTTTCCTCCCTTTTAAACGATCTGAGTAATTCTCTATCAGGATGATCAGAATTCGAGGTAATAGACTGAATATCATTTAGTAAAAGAGGAAAGATATATCGGTTTCCCCTAGTCAGTGTCATAGGGATTCTGATTTTCCTAATCTACATAGATAAACTACCAGTCATTTTAGGTTGCTTGCCTACCATTTACCACCTAGTAAAGCCATCAGATGTCCAACACCAATTGCTAAATGATCTAGAGAACATATCTATTAGACTGAAAAGAGGAAAGTGACAATAACGAATGAGATTATTCACATGAGTACTAAATGAAATCCATTTAACTTCACTTATATGACAAATTGCGCCAACCTCAAACTTCTGAGTTCAACTGTATACGAAGGAATTACTACCATGAATAACTTGAATTAGAAACACCACATGGATTATATTGAACTAAAGATAGCGATGCTGGCAGAGCATGCTATATTAGGCTTGTCCATCCTATGGTGGAATATACCGGATAAGACTGATGGAAGACTTCGATAAAGTAAATGGAAGGGCAGGTCGTTTTGTATTATCATGCAATCGGAGACAGAGTGTTAAGGTTATTAGACGAGAGTTTGGGTGACAATCCTTAAAGCAAAGGCGGTTTTCGTTGCAACAGGATTAACTGTCCTGTTACGAAGCATGTGAGAAATGTATATTGTGAAAAGTAAATACATTTATGCTGTTTTTATTGATCTAGATATAGATTTCGACAGAGTTTAATGGAACAAGCTGATGGCTATTTTGAAGAAGATACTAGATTTGAAGGAGAAACGACTGATACAGAATCTATATTTACAGCTGAAAGTAAGAGGAACAATTGGAAATATCGGAAGGAACCAGAATTGGAAGGAGTGTTAGAAAACATTCTTACATCTCCCCTATGTTAATTTATATTTGGAAGAGACTGCTGTTAAATGCATAGATGGTAATAGGGGAGAACGTATTGATGGGAAGACAACAGAACGCTTAAGAGTTGCTGATGTCATACTGTTAGTCACAGAAAGTGAGAAAACTGCAAATAATATGGTAAAAGATCTGACTGAGGCTTATGTTTAACAGGAGATATATTAAGATAGATCAAATACCCGTAACCAAAGTAGAAATTTTAAATATCTTGTGAGTAGGATCACTGAAGATCTGAGATGCGATCCTGAACTCAAAACCCCCACTGTTCTAGCGAAGGAGGCATTCAACAAGAAGGGACGATTATTATTTGGCAAACTGGTTAAAGACCTGAGGAGAAGGCTTGGCAGCTATTTTGTTTGCAGTGTGGCACTCTGTAGGGCAGAAACATGGACACTAAGACGACATGATGGAAAAAGGCTAGAAGCCAGAATAACATTCTCACTCTGCACAGGAGCTCGCGTTGATATGAAACTTCCTGACGGATTAAAACTGTGTTGGACCTTTGCCTCCCGTGGGTAAGCGCTTCACCGACTGAGCTATCTCTGCACGCTTTGCAGTTCGTCCTCACAGCTTTACTTCCGCCAGTACGTCGCCTCCTACACTCCCAACTTCACAGAAGTTTTTCTGCAAACCATTCAGAACTAGCAGTCGTGGAAGAATATGGCGGAGTCAGAATATCATTCTGGAAATATCCCCAAGGCTGTGGCTAAACCATGTCTCCACCATATCCTTTTTTCTAGGAGTGCTAGTTCTGCATGGTCCGCAGGAGTACTTCTGTGAAGTTTGGAAAATACCAGGCGAGGTACTGGCGGAAGTGAAGCTGTGAGAACGGACCGTGAAGCGTGCCGGGATAGTTCTGTAGACGGATTGCCCGCAAAAGGCAAAGGCCCCACGTTTCAATCCCGCTTCCGGCATACAATTTTAATCCGCCAGGAAGTTTCAAAGGCTAGAGGCATTTGCGATGTGTATGTGGTGGACAATGGAGAGGATGAGCTAGATGGAAAGAATCAGAGACGAAAGTGTGTTGGAGAGGGTTTGTGAGAAGAGACGACTGCTGCAGGTTATAAGAGAAAGGAAGAAGAACTGGATGGGGCATTTGTTGAGACGAGGATCTTTAATAACTGATGCTTTAAAAGGAGTAATTTGTGGGAGAAGATTGAGAGGGACGAGGTGATATAAGTTTATAGACGACATAAAGGGAAGTAGAAAATACGTAGACCCGAATAGGATGGCGGAAGACAGAACAGTAAAGAAATTAACCATCTGAAAAGCTGCCTCTAGCAGAACACAGATGATGATGATGGAGATGATGACGATTAATTTGCGAGGTTTGACTCATCGACTTCCTCCACCGAATGCGTAAATATTGTATTGACGCCCAAAAAACAAATAGAAAAATGATCACCTAATAGGAATAATCAGAGCTCAAACGGAAATATTTAGATGTTTTCCCCAAACGTTGTCTGAGAGTGGAACGACAATTAGTTTATAGTTCGAAAAAATGTTCGATGATCCATTTTTTTAGGCATTTAAGTGTGAACAATGTTGTAGTAACATATATGTAGGTGTAAATATATATTGATTTGTATCTGATCTGTCGTTTCCACCATTTAATTAACTGGTTATCTTGATGTAGTGTACTGTGTTGCAAAAATAATAATACTTTTACAAAAAGTAGACACTCTCTCCCCTATATCGTAGTAATACAAAAGGAACTGCCCTTCTCTGAACTTCCTCTAAATCGTCAGTCAGTCCCACCTGTTGTGGATCCCACATGCGCAGCAATACTCCGAAATAGGACGCACAAGCGTGGCGTAGAACTGTTGCATCTCCTAAGTGTTCTGCAAAAATACTAATACTTTTACAAAAAGTAGTCCCATCAACTAGTTTGAAAACTTTCTTAATGTTACAAGTGAATTTTTCAAGAGTAAACGATCTTCGGTCTTTGGCGAGTCGATATATTTTAAAAAATTTTGTCATTACATGATCTTTATTTTGTAAAACCACCTTTTTGAAGGCGTGTCTTAGTTTTTTAAATGTTTGATCCCTGTATTAGATGTGTGCAGGTATACTCATGGTGAACTTAAAGCCCCTTGGACCCTTAGCTGAACATATTGAATGTTGTTGTGCCAGTTGTTATTTTGCATAATTGATTAAATATTTTTATTCTCCTTTTGTTAGGTATTAAGGGATATACACGACTCAAGTATTCATGTTACATCTGAGGAAAACCCCCGAAACTCCGGCCAGAGTCATTGCTTGTTTCCTATTATTTCGTCTTCATATTTCCTTCAGTTTGCAGATATTTAGGTAATTTTTTTTTTTTTTTTTTTTTTTTTTTTTTTTTTTTTTTTTTTTTTTTTTTTTTTTTTACTGAAATGTTTTAGTTCTGGATGCTTATTATGGTGAATTGTTTTTGTTGCTATTACGATAGTTTCTGTTGGGTTGTTATATTTGTGTGACGGACATGGTAGGTGGAATGGGGACGTTGTTATACAGTCGCCACCACTTGTGTTTAAGAGAAAACTGTATATATTTGGTCACTATCTGTCATCTTGTGGTCGCCCCAGGTCACGGGTTGCAGCATTATACGTTTCTCCATTGTGTCTATATTCAGTGTTACATAGTGTTCTGCTCATTTCGTTCGGTATTTTTCCTATTTGTATGAGCATTCCTCGAACAGTGGCATTTCTTCTTCTCCATTGCGTTTCATTACCACACCATGCGATTGACGCTAATTGAAGTATAGGCCTGATCTACATCTTATAACTGCATGTTACTATCATATACATGCACCTCCAATGTGATGTAAGAGTCTGGTCTTTACGAATTAGAAATATTAAAACATTTCGACCGTTTCAGGACATTGAAATGAATCCAATGGCAAAGATTGAAATTTGTGCTGAACCGGGATTCGAACCCGGATATTCTTCTTAACCAATTACACTGTCTAGGCACGCTTTCCTTCCAACCCAAATTCTCGAGTTATATTACACTACGATTGTAGTGCCCCCTGCCCATTTGATTTCACTTGCTCGCAACCTATACTGTATTCCTGCAAGGGATCGAGTGTGTTAATGCGTCCCATTGAAATTGTCAGTGGCCCGTTGGGGGCAGATATACATGTCCGAAAAGAACAGGCACCATATAAATAAAAGTCTGGTCTTTGTTAGTTTGCCGTTTGGCGTGATAACTGCTACGGCATGCTCAATAGTAATTAATTATTTGCAGGATTCAGCAGGAAATCCCACATTCGCTTCTGTTGAATGTGTTCCATGAATTACCTTTGCCAGAAGATCGTGGTGATACGTAGAATTGCCCCAAAGCAAGGAAGTAGGTGTACCATTCAGTTTTTAAAATGATGATTTCTTCGAAGGTGTTATGAGATTAGGAATTAAGAGAGTGATATCCACATGTCGAAATCTCTTGATTACCATCCTATGTGATACTGCCGTTGACTACCTAATGAACCATGTGAATTACGCCTGATTCCGAAGACAAAACCTCATAGGTGAACAGATAATCCATCCTGAAACGTTGGCCGCGCTCCATTGGCCGTGTGCCCTAAGGTATCTTGCTGCAGAGCGCGCGACTGCTACACGTCCGAGGTTCGAGTCTTCCCTCGGGAATGGGTCTGATTATTGTCCATAGCATAAGTTAAAGTAGTTTTTAAGCCTAGGGACTGATGACCTCTGCAATTTGGTCACAGAATAAGGAGTATACAGAAAGGAAACTCCCGCTGCAGTGTCTCGTCCAAAATTTAGTGCGCATGCGCGGAATCGGCCATCTTGAAAAGCAGTAAACGTGTGATCACTCCCTACTCTTTGGCGTAATAACGCGCCGTCTTTGTTTGTTAATTGTATAATTTAACAGCCTGAATCGCATAAAAGTAAACGAGTATTTGGTGCAGTGAAAAGAAAGAACTGTGTGTTAGTAGTTGGAACTGTTCCGTTTTTATTATGAGCAGCAATAAAAGAAAAGGCGGCCGATGGTGTTCAGCACCTAATTGCCGTAATAATTCCAATACAAATAAGGATATAAGCTTCTTCACCTTCCCAAAAAATGCTGAGCAGTAAGTGAACGTCGGTATATACGAGTAGTGAAAGTTAAATGTTATCAGTTTCGAATGAGAGCAATGTGTGCATAATTATTAAAAGCAGCCTCGCTTCTTCTCTTGACGATAACTCTCGCTGTTGCTGCAGCAGTTCAACAGCATCGAAATGTTGAAGTACATTTATATTTTATAAGTTTAACGTTGCAGGGAATAATTTAAAATGAATGACAAAGAATAGTGCGTAAGTAGGCAGGTAAAATTTCTTGTTTATAACTAATTTCCCAAACATAAATCCACGTTATTTGGGATTTTCCTTGAGATAAGCACCAAATAAAACGATCATCGATTCCACCGTACATTTTCGTAGTTGTATTAAAATTTAGGCCTATTTTTTTTTTTCGTTGGATTACAATTAGGTGCAAGAAGAGGCCGCAAAATAGATGAGAGCATAATGAAAAGACGTTTCCTTTCCTTCTGATACTCAAACAAATAGATTAAGGGAAATAATTATTTTATGCTGTTCCTGCTCTGTGGTTGACAGATTCCTCTATATGCCCTTCTACGATCAGTAAATTAATGATACTCCTAATGCAAATACAACTTTTATATATGCCCAGACGTCATTAGTTCTGTGTAATCACGTTGTACTGCTAAGTCTGACTCAATACTTTGTACTGCTAAGTCTGACACAATACTTTGTGCGAATTTATTCGTGTCAAATAAAACCTGGCAGTTGTAAAGTCACTTTCTTGTTTATAACTAATTTCCCAAACATAAATCCACGTTATTTGGAATTTTCCTTGAGATAAGCACCAAATAAAACGATCATCGATTCCACCGTACATTTTCGTAGTTGTATTAAAATTTAGGCCTATTTTTTTCGTTGGATTACAATTAGGTGCAAGAAGAGGCCGCAAAATAGATGAGAGCATAATGAAAAGCCGTTTCCTTTCGTAAAAGTCGGCGAGATTAGCTGTAGTTCGTAAAAAGTCCATTTCCAGCCAAAGTACTAAGTGGCAATAGTTCCGCGTTTACTGCTTTTCAATATGGCGTCGAGCGCAACGCTTGGTAACACACAGATCAAAGGCGCCGCCCCCAGCTTTCCCTTCTGTATGCTCCCTATTCTGTGATTTGGTCTCATAGTTTTCCGAACAATTGATAAAAGGTGAATTATGAAGAGGGCTGTATCCTACTGCTTCCACCTGCTGAAGCTCAGATTGAAAAATTAATAGTAGAACCTCTGAGTAACAGTCAGTGTGAAACCTGAGATGCATGATGTAATGTTCTACCATCCATATATTTTACATGTGACCGCATAATGCTACTAGATGTTCAAACATAACCTTCTAGTGAAACAGTTGCGTAGGTGTGACGTGTGTCTTTCCGTGGTCAATAGTTGTCTGAATAATGGTTTTAGGAGTAAACTCGACAATTCAGCAGAATTAAGAGGCATCACACGTGAAATATGGTCCACATCTCTGCGTGATATTTCACGTTTGCGGTGTGCGGTTTCTAAACATCCACTAGCAAACATATATCGTGCTGCGATGCAACTGGTATAACGAAACATTCAGTCGCATCAGCGTTAGCTACCTCAATGTTATTTGCGGTCAGTTTAATCTGATAATGTTTCAGTTAGCAACCGACAGTTTGTAACATTAAACCAAATGAAGTGGCGTAGTGCTCAACATACTGATCTGGCATGCGGGAGGTCTGTGGACCATCCAGGCTTACATTTTCAGTAATTTTCCCTAAATCGGTCCAGGAAAAAAATGGAACACTGCCGATCTCCCTCCCGGTTCTTGTAGACATTAGAAAAGTATGCTCTAATGACCTTGAAGTCAACGGGAAGTTAAATGTGGTTGTTTCTATGACTAAACCGACAAAACTACTACTTGTCATCAAGTCTGTTGATGATGAACAGCAGTCGCAAATATTTATCTACCGACGCGAATCTAGATTTCATTCATTCTGTGACGACCATCAATGAAAAAAAAAAAAAGTACCAGTTACAGTCAGTTAACATGAGTACCGTTCATATATGTCATATTTCAGTGAATAATAAAATACATACCTAAGAATGTAGTTTAAAACATTCAAATATTTTCAATGTTCGTGTTAATGATTACGTCCACAGTGAGTTAGATGTTATAACTTTTACACAACTTCATTGTACTTCACTGGCGACTGTGAAGCTCTCATTACGTTACTTATTCATAACACAATGTATTCACTTTACTGTCATTTTACAATTACCTTGATTTTATTTTTATTACATATTTAAAATTGTGTTAATTAATATAAATATATACAGTTTTCTCTTAAACACAAGTGGTGGCGACTGTATAAGGTAACTGGTGCCTCCAACTATACTGTAAGTGAACAGTTTGATACCTTTTTTAAGTTTTATTAGTAATCTCGTTCAAATCATACATATTAAGGGCATTATGTTGGTTTATGAATGTAGTTGGAGTAAGTACAATCAAGAGACTGTGTTATAACTTCCATGCCATAGACAGAAACGACCATGATGTTTCTTATTATAAAACGTCTTAACTATCACTGTGTAGAATTAAAATTATCATAAATATTACAGTTTAGTGCTAACGGATTTTCACATACTGGACGTATAAATACGTGACAAATATATATTTGCCAGCATACATAATGTACTCACAAGTCTTCTGCCGGCAGATTGGACGTAAATGGGTCGTTATATTTCACTCAGTGATTTTTTTTTATTGAAGTTTAAAGCCCCTATGGTGTAGGCTGTCAGGAACATACGAGTATTAAACGGCTATTCAGGCGTCAGAGTTTACAATAGAAACACCTGAAATAATGAGCATGACGTGGCGGTAAAAAAAAAGAGAATTTTTTAAAACATGGTGGAGGTAGATCTAAACTTTCACTCTCCAGCTGTGTGTGCGCTGATAAGACACTTACTGGTAGATTAAAATTGTGTGCCGAAACCGGGACTCGAACCTGCCTTTCGCGGGCAAGCGCTATGCCACTAAGCTATCCCGACACGACTTTAGTTCTGTCAGTACCTCGCCTCCTACATTCCAGACTCCACAGAAGTTCTCCTGCGAACCTTGCAAGACTAGCGCTCCTGGAAGAAAGGATATGATGGAGACATGGCTTAGCCACAGCCTAAGCCTTGTTTCCAGAACGAAACTTTCACTCTGCAGCGGAGTGTGCGCTGTTATGAAACTTCCAGGCAAATTAAAATTGTGGACTGGGATCGGGTCTCGAATCTGGCACCTTTGCCTCTCGGGCAAGCGCTCTGCCACTGAGCTATCCCGACAAGACTCACGGACCGTCCTCACAACTTTACTTCTGCCGCTACCTAGCCTCCTACTTTCCGAACTACCAATTTGGAAAGTAGGAGGCGATGTACTGGCAGAAGTAAAGTTGTGTGGACGGACCGTGAGTCGGGATAGCTTAGTGGTAGAGCGCCTGCCTGCGAAGGGCAAAGGTCCTAGGTTTGAGTCCCGGTATCGACGCTCATTTTTAATCTGCCAGGAAGTTTTATGTTGGAGGTATTTTACGAAGAACTCTTAACCCAGGTAGCGGAAATTAAAAACATCAAGTCTTCTTAAAACTGAGCCACGTTTTAAAAGCATTTGGATTGACGTTGACACTATTACAAATACAGTAAGGCGCAATTAGAATCAAATTGGTGATACTTGTCCTCTTGTTTCCGATCGTCGCTAAACGAAAAATTCAGTAACGGTTCCTAGCAATGAACATGCAGGAAGCACTGTTAAAATTGAAAGAGGGAGGTACGGCAACATAAGGGAGGTGTCGTGCCATTAGGCAGAGCCCCTAGCAAGCACACCACCAGATGGACATCCGTGCAGAACAGGCAGCAGCAGACCAGGCGTTTACCAGAGACGCCGGCTGTGACTTGTAAACATCGACGAGAGGAAAAGTCGACCTTAATGTCAAAGATGTTAACAGGGCACTATATTTTGCAGGGTTCGCTGCCACCGGCCGCAGTCCGCTATATCTGGATGCGACACGGACGCTAGCCGCGGTGTAGCCGAGGCGCCTCGCTGTAGAGCGCGCTGTTGCTCTCCGTCGGAGGTTCGAGTCCTCCCTGGGGCATGGGTGTGTGTGTGTGTGTGTTGTCCTTAGGTTAGGTTAGTTTAAGTAGTTTGTAAGCTACGGACTGATGACCCCGCAGGTTGGTCCGATAGATATAGGCGCCTCGCTGTAGGGCGCGCTGTTGCTCTCCGACGGAGGTTCGAGTCCTCCCTGGGGCATGTGTGTGTGTGTGTGTGTGTGTGTGTGTGTGTGTGTGTGTGTGTGTGTGTGTGTGTTGTCCTTAGGTTAGGTTAGTTTAAGTAGTTTGTAAGCTATTGACTGATGACCACGCAGGTTGGTCCGATAGATATACAAACATTTGAAACATTTTTGAAACAAACACGCCGACGCTAACGCCAGTTCGCCGTGAGTAATGCCGACAGCCACGATTACCTCGAGGACCGTCTACTGCCGACCTACGCCTGCCCACTGGACTTGGGTGTTCGCCGGGGTTGTGTTGATGCTGTTCCGACTTCGAACTTCTACTTGTCTACAGACTGGTATACCTTATAACGACTTTGTGATTCCGGGCTGCGGCCCGAGTTCTCTGGACTGAGTGAACTAGTGTTTCTTTTGTGCCTTTCAAGGAGTGGACCTTAACGTTTCTTGTTAACAGTGAACATGGACGAATGTTCATCTAGACTTATGAATAAACAGTGTTATCGGAAGTTTTTGTTGTATTAGCCAGAACAGGAGGGATGGAGGGGGTGAGTGCGGGGTAAGGGGTGAGGGAAGAGGAACATGACAAACAGCAAGGGAGTCCGATTGGTGGTGGTGGGAAAGTTTAGGAGTGGTAGGCGAGGGGAGAGGAAGGAGGAGGTGCGATTGGAGGGGGAGGGTCCCTGATTCATGGGTAGGATTACAATTGATAGGAGGGGTAAATGTCGCGACTGACATTATCCGGGAGGAAAGGTCGTCGGATGTTACCATGGGATAGGTGATATCTTTAGCGGTGCTGAGGGGGGGGGATGCAAATATTGTGAAGACCAAGGTTTAGGGGAGTCCAACTTCCGGGAGGCACAGAGATTTTGGATGTGTTCAACGAACTGCAGGACATGGGGCAGGTGGATGAGCACATATGATCGGCGTGGTGGTACGGAGACGGATGCGGTAGGTGAGTCTAAGAGCGTCGCGGAAATTCAGGCGACGCGTAAGCTGCACAGACCAGTCTTCTCACAGGTGACATGCGAGTAGATTACCTATGCGTAGAGCATATGAAAAAGTCCAGTAATTTCTCATGTTTGTTGCTATTTTCAACAGCTGGAGACCGCGATCTATCACTGAATATGAATCTCGAGAGTTAGTATCACTTATTGTACTATTTAATTACTAGTTTCAACACTTAAAGTGCCACCTACTTCAACATCAACTTCTACATCGATACTCTACCAGTCACATTGTAGTGTATGGCAGAGTGTTCATCGAATCACTATTATATTTCCATGTAGGTCCAAATAGTTCGCGGGAAAAAGGAACAATTAAACCTTTCTGTTTTCGATTTGATGTTTCTTATTTTATTATGACGATCATGTCTCCCTATAAAAGTGGGTGCTAACAATATATGTTCGCACTCGAAAGAGAAAGTAACAAATAGATCTCGCCGCAACAAATAACACCTTCCTTTAAGGATTTCCACGCCAACTAGTGTACTCTCTCCCCTATATCGTGGTAATACAAAATTAACCGCCCTTCTCTGAACTTTCTCTCAATCGTCAGTCAGTCCCACCTGTTGTGGATCCCACAATGCGCAGCAGTACTCCGAAATAGGACGCACAAGTGTGGCGTAAAACTGTTGCATCTCCTAAGTGTTCTGCCAATGAAACGTAGTGTTTGTTTCGCCTTCCCTACAATATATTCTATGTGTTCTTTCCAATTTAAATTGTTCGTAATTGTTACTACAAGGTATTTAGTAGAATTGGCGGGTTGTAGAGTTGACTGATTTATCGCTTAGCTGAAGTTTCACGCATTTCTCTTAGTAGTCATTTGGATGACCTCATACTTATCAAGGAACAATTACCAATTTTTGCACCATTCAGATATCTTATCTGAATCATTTTGCAGTTGTTTTTTTATCTTCTAGTGACTTTACTAAGCGAAAAATGACAGCATCATTCGCGAACATCCATGTATTATGTACAGCGTGTGGTATCTGCCCCTGAAACTTTGAAGGGTTGTGGCTCCCAAACTAACACTGATAGGAATGTAGTTTAAATTGATTTGGACGTAGCTGGTATCAACGAGTCCAATGCACGATAGAAAAAAACTATTGTTCCATTTAAAAAATTATATCATTGTGCTGTAACTCTTTGGAAAATGATACAAAAAACTATGTTCGTAGCTCCGCAGAAAGTGTAACATTTCTTGTGTTGACCTATTGCATCAAAATTTCCCGTCACCTATTATTTTATAAGTTACAGAGGCAAACACACTTAGTGAAACACCCTGTATATGCGGACAGCTCCTATTGCCTTTCTTAAATATTGGAGTGACCTGTGCAACTTTCCAGTCTTTGTATATGGTAGCTATGTATGGGGCTATTATATCAGGATACACTGAAAGGAACCTAATTGGTATACATCGGGACCGGAAGACTTACTTTTGTTAAGTGATTTAAGTTGCTTTAATATACCAGCGGTATCTGCTTCTAAATTATGCATACTGGCAGCTGTTCTTGATACGTATTCTGGAATATTTGCTTCGTCTTATGTAGTGAAGGAATTTCGGAAAGCTGTCTTAAGCATTTCTGCCTTAGTAGAACTGTCATTATCATCACCATTTTTATCATGTAATTAAAATATTGATTGTGTTTCACATACGTGCAGAATTTCTTAGGATTATCAACAAAATTGACAGGATTTCGATGTCGTAACTATTGTAAGCTTCTCGCATCTAAATCCGAGCAAAGTGTCTAGTTTCTGTAAAAGATTGCCAGTCTTAGGAATTTTGTGTTTACATTTGCTTTTCTTTCTTTACTTTTGCAAAAATGATGTAACGATACACTAAAATTTTTATTTTTTTGTTTATCTTTGATCATCGATGCTTATCGCCTCCGGTTCCCTCTGACTCGCAATGCAACTAATTTAATTTCGTTCCTTATTTTTTACTTCCGAATAAGCGAGAAGGCGGAACCGTGACAGTAGTTCTACTCACTCTCTTGTTTGTATCTGAAGCGTGAAGACGTCTTTCATACCTGTATCCACTCATGTAAGTAAGAATAATGCAAGCTGTTGCTGAAAATATATTATTTAAATTTAAAAGCATTCCGTCTCCTTGGTTTTCATTTAAATCAAACTCCTCCCCGTCAAATATATAATTTCTTAATGTTTTTCAGCTCCTCATCATCCGTAATAGTTTAATGTTCAGACGCCATTACAATCGCTTCGCATTGTCTGCAAAATTTCAATCAATCATCCTTATACAATACTTTGCTTGATTTTAGAACCTGCAGTAATTTCTTTTGTAATTTCACGAAGTCCGATCATTTTTTAAATTATTTTATAATTACCAGTAACTTCGTGTTCCACCCAAGGTCACACAACAATGAAAAGCGAAGTGAACAGTCTGAACATTGATCTCCTGCGGAAAGTATCTCGGACATTCACTTATTAAATAAAACGTAAAAGTTATCATTTCCAGCTTCTACAATACGAAGCGCAGGATCCAGGTAGATGCTTTCCGTAAGTCTTATAACGTGCTGTTGCTTGTATGGTGCCCGACTTTAATATGCAACCCGTGGTTTATTCCCTTTAATGTTCATTTTGTGCTGTACTTTAACTATATTATTTCAAATTCAAAAATTCGGTACCATCAATTCCTTGTCAAAAATATAATCTCGGAATCTACTTTAACAATTATGGCATCATACGAAGCTAGGGCAACGTTATAATGATCTAACCTGTTTTGTGTAGCGTGGCGGGTGAGTTTTTTGGTATATCTCGGTCAATGGTTGTCCGTATTATTTGTTTGAATGTAAGGCACACACCCATTGTTAGTTTCGAAAGACTGGAGATTCTCCCTCAGGAAAGCGTTAATTGAATTTTTATCTGCTTTTTTGAATAAATATACTCTTAATGATGATGAATTTGGAAAGCCCAATGTTCAGTCTCGCCACGACTACTCTCTAATCACTAATCCCTGAATCTGTTTTGATGCTCTTTATTAACTCCGTATTATTTGTTGCTAGGAGATTAAGTATGTTCCCACAACCATTCTAGTGGGTTCATGAAGTAGTTGCTCGAAATATACAAATCATACAAATGTTTAAAATGAACGTCTGTCCTTATATCAATCAAAAACATCACGTGATTAAAACATTAGAGTCATTACTTAGAAAAATAATGTTCATGTCCATAAATGATGAAAGAATATGTGGTCTTGAATCGGACCAATTCGTGCCACATACAATACCTTTAAGAAATACGAGGGCTGTTTAATAAAGAACGATCATAATTTTTTACGGTCATAATTTCCTACACTAAAATTTAATCTTCCAATATTCTGTTAGCTTACTATGAAACAACTGCGCCTTAGGTTCACTGCTGGGACTCTCGGTTCCCGCCTGTGAGAGGCAGGCAAGTTCAGACGTGTTCAGTATCGCCTACCGCTGCAATGGAGGTAACATGAGAGGAACAATACGCGACTTTGAAGTTCTGCTTTCGACTCTAGAAATCTTCGGCTGAGGCCTATACAATGTTACAGGGGCATATGGAAAGTGTGTTCTTCCCTAAAGCATAGATCGAAGGTGGTTTGATGAGCCTGGTGCTCCAATTATTGCTATTACGGAAGAAAGCATAAACACTGCCGCTATTATTGTGAAAGAGGTTCGGCAAATTCCCCTAAAATAACTTTCTGAACTACTGAACATTTCATCCAGTGTCACCTACTCGTTGGTGATAGAAATATTACATAAGGACATCCACGTGCTGGTCTGCATGGAGTTAGTTCATGTTAGAAAGAGGATCCGGAGTTTATTTCAAATGTAATCACTACTGATGAAACTTGGTTACATCATTTTGATCTTGAAAGTAAACGGCAAAGCTCAGTGTGGAAATCTCCATCACCAAACCTTACAAAAGCAAAATTGTTAGCTTCAGCTGGGAAAGTTATGGTTATCTCATTCAAATCAAATGTTCAAATGTTTGTATAGCTTATGGGACTTAACTACGAGGTCATCAGTCCCTAATTTTACAAACTACTTATGAACTAGTTAATACTAAGGACGGCACAAATATCCATGCCCGAGGGGTGATTCGAACCACCGACCGTAGTGGCCGTGCAGACCGTGACTGGAGCGTCTCAGTCCTCTCGGCCACCGCGGCCGGCGGTTATCTTATTCTTTGACATCCATGGAATGGTTTATCAGCATGTACCTGCACACACAATCATAATTGGAGAATATGTCTCTACGTATTGCGTTTACAGCCCGTTAACCAATTTTCGTACTATTTAGAAACTTTCTACTTTCTTACAAATTTTACAAAAGATATCGTCAACTGCATAAAAATATCGATGTTAATTTTATAAATATTTAATTCTGAAATTAAGGAATTCTGTAACGATATAGCTGAAGCATCGATGAACCTAATTTCGTAAAATGAAAAATACTACTGACACCATTTATCTTCCAATGTACTTGGGGTAATCTGTTACAAAATTCAGGCTAAGTTTTCAATAGTACTCAACACATTCAAGGAGCTTGCGAGACTTAATTCCGCCTTAATGAGCTACTCGTACATACCACTAAAACCAATTTGTAGCTCTCAAGGAGTGCGTGCTCGCAATTTCAGTCCCTCCGAGACGCAAAACTACGCTACTCTCGTAATCAGGAGAAAATCTCCATTAACGAGATTTTATGGCAGCAACGCTGGACTAGTAACACAACTAGGTAATTGGCATCGTGCAAATTAATGAAATTCGGTTGACGTATAACATAGCAGAAACTGTGTTCATTGAATGTAGCCCCTTTTACACATGTACATACTGCGGACCGTAAAACTCTACTCTGAAGCAGTAACTTTGTTTCGTAGTGCTCTGCCACCCATAATTTTTGGGCATTTGTAATGTCAGACAACCAGCAGCCAACAATTTTGCTATTAAAATAACGAAGTCTAACATCCTTTCCGCGTGGGAAAATTCTTCGACAACACTACCTGAAAATTTCTCTTCATTTATAGTCTTCTAAAATTGACTACTTCTCCTTCCTCGATCATCCATGTGTTGAACTCGTCGCAGTACTTATTGCAAAGGGCTGTCGGTTCTCGCAAATTTCGCCTACGGTTCTACATAATTTTACATAACTACTCTGTAAATCACATTTAAGATCATGGCAGAGGATTCATAGAACCGGATGCAATTACATTCTCACTTTGGTTTCCCAAATGCTAAGAAGCGTGGGTAATTACAAAACTAAGAGACAGGAAGGGCTTCACTATTCAGCGTTAAATATTTGGCTCAGAAAGAGATCAACTATATTGCCGCAGAAGTCTTTGATAAAATCAAACAATAAAAATAGCATCAGAAGTCTGATAGATAGCCAACAACCGTGTAAGAGGACTTGGACCTGAACGAGCTGCATTTTCATACCTTCTTGTCGGTGTACATTACTCTTCATCTGCAGTGCGGAGGAAGTTGCGAATTTTTTACCAACACTGAATGGCATTATCTCAATCTCCCCTCAGGGGGCTCACCGCTCTGTGGTGAGTACGTGCGTGGCGAGCACGGGGCCCCAGCCTTTGTGGCATTCTTTCTTTTCCGTGCTACACGACGCTTCTCCAACTTTCCTTTTCCCCTCTCTTGGGGACCGAGTTTTGTGCAACCTTCAGGGAACCAAAGTTATAAATTTTTGATTTCAGTTCTCTCACCTTTCTGTGCCTCTGTATCAGTGTTTGAAGCTTCTCCTCCTACTATTTCTTTCTTCCTCCTCCCTGTACGCACCTGAAGGCCACCCATATGGTTGACTGGGTAATGCGTAAGTCTCAGCACCGGGCTGGCATGTAGGACGCACGTGCGTCCCCCTGGTTAAGGCCAGGCCAGGGGAGGGGCGATTGCTTGCGCTGATGCCTACCCAATTCGCCGATTGGTCCCTCCGTCTGTAGATCGTGAGGTGCGACCTGGGGTGGGAAGAATCACTCAAGGCGGGTATGCTTCCGTTGGGGGCCCCCAGCAGGAAGAAGCGTGCCATCGGAGACACTGGCAATCGTGGGGGATACATACGCGATGGATTTTATATAAAAAAAGAAAATGTAAAGAGTCTCTGGAGGTTGACATTCTGGATAATAGTGTATGTGAACAGAAGAATGTACAATCGACATCTAAGTTCCTTGTGGTTACCTCGTCGGTAAACCCATTTATCATTCAGAAAGGGGTTGATGCCATTGCGGGTCCAGTTAAAACCTGCAACCGCTTGCATAATGGAACATTACTGTTGGAAACAGAAAGTGGCTCCCAGGCACAGCGGCTTCTCAAGGCTAATTTGCTCCACAGTTACCTGGTTCGTGTTGAGCTTCATCCAACCCTCAATTATTCCTGAGGGGTAGTCTACTCAGCCAGTTTGGACGGTCTGACTGAGGATGAACTAAAGGAATATCTGGCAGTACAAGGCGTCATTGCAGTACAGTGAGTGATGAAAAAAGAGAACAACGTTTTAGTCCCTACTCACAGTGTTCCTGATCTTCGACCGAGTGGCTCTGCCGCCGAAGATTAAGGCAGGATATGAGGTAGTGACAGTACGACCCTACATCCCTAACCTCGCTCGGTGTTACCAGTGCCATCGCTTTAATCACACAAGTCAGTCGTGTAAGAACACAGTAATATGCGTCACCTGCACATGAGGGGAATTGTCCACCACCGTCCCCATTGCATCAATTGTAACAGGAATCATGCTGCCTCCTCCCGGGAATATCCTGTGTTTGCCGATGAATGGGCCATACAGAAAATACGTGTCAAGGAACAGGTTCCAATACATCTTGCACGTAAGATGTATGCCAGTCGTAAGACTAAGACCCCACCGTGTGGTAACTACGGTACTGTAGTTGCAGCGCCTCCACCAAAGCGGAATATGGCCACACAGTCATGTGACCTACATTTTAGTACTGTAGTCGTCAAACAGTCTACATCGACAACGACGTCACGTTCGACAAAATGTGTGAATACCTCTTCCAAATCTTCATCTTCAGCTGTGAAACTACAGATCGAGACCCGTAAGTCTAAGAAGGAGCATTCGCACGAGGATTTCCTCCGAACCCCTTCCAAAACACCTGAGCCTACCAAGGAACTTCACCAGGGTTCCAAGAAGTCAAGTAGGGGGAAAACTTCCCCCTCCCTTTAACCTCAAAATGCGACAATGGCATCCCCTGGAAGCCTATAGTCTCTCCAGGTGCATCAGCCAAAGATGGGGCTGCCGACCACCCTCACGCGGCTGCTGTGGTCACCTCTGAGAATATGGAGGAAGACCCTCCCGTCTCAGACACGTCGGGCTGAAGTCCACCTCCAACTCTTTTTATCCCACTATGGATATCCTACAATGGAACATTCGTGGTATCTGATCGAATTGGACAGAACTGCAGCTTCTAACACGAACATATCACCCAATTATCTTCTCTCTGTAGGAGACAAAATTTCTCCCTGGTACTCGACTTATTTACCCACGCTACACTGCCGTTCGCTTTGACCTTCTTCCAGTGGCAGGAATTCCAGCCCACAGGGGTGTAATGTTGATCGTCTGGGATGACGTACACAGTACATCCAACCCTTTGTGTACTCCGCTACAAGTTGTTGCCATCTGGATAAACCTTCCTGGATTTATCTTCACACTGTGCAATATTTACGCTCCTCCCTCCTTTCCCGTCACTAGATCTTATTCGTCAGCTTCCACGTCCGTTTTTGTTGGTAGGCGATTTCAATGCCCACCACCCCCTTTGGGGCTCCCTAGGACCATAGCAACGGGGCTCCCTCCTGGCAGATATACTGAACCACCTTCAGTTCATCTGCCTTAACACTGGTGTACCAACTTATCTTTCGGACTCCACACACGCTTTCAGCCATATAGCTCTATCTATTTGCACTGCTCAGCTGGCACGGCGTCTTGAATGGTCTGTTCTCTCAGACACACATTCGAGTGATCTTTTCCATGTGTAATTCACCTAATGTCGCCTGGCACTCTTGAGCATCCACACCGCTGGCAGATAACCAAAATGGACTGGGAGCTCTACGTGTCACTGGCGGATTTTTGTACTTAAGTGGAACATGTTACCACAGTTAATCTCACAGCCGCGGAATGTTCCATCCCCTGTAAAACTACCCAAGGACGTCGCCCCCTTGTCCCGTGGTGGACCGCTGAATGCCGTGACGCTCTGCGAGAACGGCGACGTGCCCTTAGAACCTTGAAACAATGGCCCACGCTCAACAACTGTATCCGATACAAACGGCTGCGGGACTATTGTCGTCGCCTCTTTTGCGACTGTAAACACGCCAGCTGGCGCTCATTCATGAGCTCTGTTAATAGGTCTACCCCTTCCTCCATCATTTGGGGTAACCTCAGAAAAATATCAGGTACTATGGCTCATTCCTCGATTCCCGATCTCTGTGTCGCAACTGATACCATCCTCGACCCTCCACCAATAGCCAACGCATTCGGTCGACATTTTGCAGAGATCTCTAGCTCTTCACACTACACTGACGCTTTCCTCGCTAGGAAACGGACGGTGGAGGCGACTCATTGCCCTTTACCTCTCAGAACCGTGAATGCTACAATACCGAGTTTACTGTTCAAGAGCTTTACCACGCACCCTCGTCTTCGCGGTCACCCGCTCCAGGACCAGATGGCATTCACATAGCGATGTTGCAACACCTTTCACCAATGGGCTTGCACTTCCTACTGGCCACCTACAACCGCATATGGATAGAAGACACCTTTCCGCGATGCTGGCGTGAAGCCATAGTCATTCCCATATCAAAGCCTGGGAAGGACAAATTTATCGCAGCTACCGCCCCATTTCCCTCATCAGTAGCGTATTAAGGTGATGGAACACATAATTTACGGGCGTCTGGTATGGTGGCTTGAAACACGACATCTCTTTTCTAATGTCCAATGTGAGTTTCGCAAGCACCGTTCTGCGGTGAGGACGGGCATCCTCCGCACTCTGCATTCATGGGGTTTTCGGGGTCGTCTGCCAATTTTTATCCGAGAATTTTTAACAGTCCGTGTTGTTAAAGTGCGTGTTTCGGTTTTATCGATCACTTTTATTCAGGAGAACGGGGTTCCCCAGGGCTCGGTTCTGAGCGTCGTTTTATTTGCAGTGGCAATCAATTCTATAGCCGATCATCTACCACCAGGAGTGTCGACGAGTTCGCGATCTACAGCAGCTCTGAGCAAACGGGTCTCAAGGAGTGGCGCCTTTAGCGGTGCCTAGACACTCTCCACCCGTGGAGTATGGACACTGGCTTTCGATTCTCGGCTGACAAGACAGTCTGCATGAATTTCTGGCGACAGAAGGAGTTCCTTCCCCCGTCCCTTCGTCTGGGCCCCATAGTACTTCCATTTGGGGAGACCACGACATTCTTGGGACTTGTTTTTGACAGGAAGTTAAGTTGGTCTCCCCACATATCTCGTTTGGCAGCTAGCTGTACCCGCTCTCTCAATGTGCTGCAGGTGTTACGTGGCACTTCGTGGAGAGCTGATCGGTCTACTCTCCTCCATCTGTATCGCACCATAATGAGGTCCAAACTGGACTATGGAAGCATCGTTTATTCTTGGGCTCGACCGTCCATACTGTGCCACCTTAACACAATCCATCACCAAGGGATCTGTTTGGCGACGGGGCGTTTTACACTAGCCCTGTTGAAAGCCTCTATGCCGAGGCTGCCAAACTACCCCTTTCCTATCGTCGGGAACTCCTGCATAGCCATTATGCTAGCCGTTTGTCATCCATGTGAGGACACCTAACGTATGCAGTTTTCTTTAATGACTCACTTGACGGTCTCTTTGCCGTTCGACCGTCTGCTCTGTTACCACGGGGAGTACGGTTGTGTTTGTTACTTGGCCAACTCTCGACTGGAGAGAGCACCTCTCCACTGTGGCTAAGCCACAAAGTCTGTGTTGGACCTTCATTCTCTTCCAAAGGACTCCACACCTAGTTTCGTTTACCAGAGAGAATTTCTCACACTTCAGTTCAAATTTGATGACAATTTGTTAATCTACACTGATGGCTCAAAGACAGACCAGGGTGTTGGGTGTGCCTTTGTACTTGGCAACGCCTCGTTTAAATATCGTCTCCCTGAGTGGAGTTCAATTTTTACAGCTGAGCTGTATGCATTATATCAAGCCACCCAATACGTCCGGCGAAACTCCCTCAATAAGACTGTCATTTGCTCAGACTCTCTGAGTGCTCTGTTGAGCCTTCGCACAATATATCCTGTCCATACAAAGCATCCGCAATTGCCTGACCTCTCTTCAGCGAGCGAAGCTACTGTGACGTTTCTGTGAGTCCCTGGCCATGTGCGAGTGTTGGGGAATGAGTCTGCGGATACGGCTGCCAAGGAGGCAGTTCTCCTTCCTCGGCTATCTGCTTTTCTACTAGCTCTGATGACTTTTGTGCTGGTGTTTTCCGGCGTATCATCTCCCGTTGGTTTTTAAATTGGTAATCCCTGCCATGGAACAAATTGTGGCACATTAAACCTGTGCCTGATCTTTGATCAATGCCATCTCAACCCTCTCGTCGAGAGGAGATTGTCCTGGCCTGGCTTCGTATTGGCCACTGCCGTTATAGCCACCAGTGTTTACTTCGTGGTGATCCTGCTCCCTTATGTGAACACTGTGATGAACCTTTTATTGTGTACCACCTTTTAGTACAATGTCCGTTTTTAATCGTCTCCGTCATGATCTACGTTTGCCATTTGAAATGTCTGACATTTTAGCTGATGATCCGCATTCTGCTAACAGGGTTTTACTTTTTATACATCGTGCAAATATGGCGAAAGCCATTTAGGTTCTAACCCCGGTACGATTTTACTATGGGCAGTGTTGGGCGCTAATGACCTCAGCAGTTGTGTGCTCTAAAACCACACAAAGAAAAATCAATCTTTAATAGGAAATTTATTGAAATATCTGTTATAGTTTTAGAAATAAAATATTTTGCATAATAAATGTTTTTATAATACACGTTCGCATTATGGAACCATTTCCTGGTGCATCGTCAGTCCAATAGCATTTACACTGTTGAAGGCTGCTATCAACATTCACAGGACAACATTATGCCTCTTGTTTTGAAGTTTGGAGTATATCTGAGGAAACAGAATGAGGTGGTGACACTGATGCCACCACTGTAGATCAGCAGGAGGACGCGAAAAAAATTGAGATAATTTAGGAGAGGTTATAGCTGCATGGGGTGATGGCAGAGATGTCAGTACATTGGAGGATATAAGGAGTGGTGCTGATGGGTTGCATGAATGTCTCGTTGAGTAAGAAGGCGTCCATGCAATGGTTGGAAAGGGTGTGCAAAAAGAGATTCTTGTTTGCAGGGAGGGAGCAGATATTGTGGTACTGGAGGGTATAGGAGGGACATGCCATATGGGAGAGAGAAAGAGAGAGAGAGAGAGGGGAGGGGAGTGTAGATGGAAAACTGTTTAAGGTTTTAAATGAAGGTCACTTGCCAGGAGAACATGAAGTGGTAACAGTTGTGGTAGAATATGGCGTAGGTTTTGAGGTTAAAGATGGAGCGGAAGCGAGGGCAATCCGTTGCTGGGTGGGGGGATGCTGGAATAGGTGGATGTTCTGGTGGACAATGGTTATAAATCGGATAACGTCCTCAACTGTGGGTGTGGGACACAAGGAGTTGTTAGGATACATATGTGGTTGGATGGGGTGGACAGGTATCGTGAGAATGGGGGAGGGATGGATTTGCGTTTATAGGAATAGATGGGTAGGTGCCACCACAGTTGTTACAGGTTGGTGGGGAAGCAATGTTGGGACATTGTTTCAGGACTTACTGTGGGGACAAGTGGAAGGGTTGCAGCAGTTACGGGTTAAGTGATCGTTGTAGGTAATGCATTGGGCACAGCAGTAGGATTGGGGTTGAGAGCAGGAAGGTTCCACCTTGTGGTAGAAGATCAATATGCCCTCGAGGAGGAGGCAATCAATGGATGATGCGAATTCAGTAAAAGTCCGCATTAGGTTGGTGGGGCCGGCTGAGTTATGGAAGCGCTTGGCGGAGCAAATGGAGGTCTGGGTGGATTTTAATTGGCCTAACACCTCCTCATTGATAACCAGGGTAGGATCACGGTGGTTAAGGTGGGTGGGCAGTGTGGAGGGGGGGTGTTGGGGAGCATGGAGTGAAGAGGCAGTGTAGAATGGGGTGAAAGTTGCTTGGGGGACAGAAGTGGCCATGGTGAAACCTTTGGAGAAGGTCAGTGTGAAAGGTGGGACTGGAGAATTTGATGAGGACTGAGTCTTTACACAGCATGAGTTGAGCTAAGGGGGGAGGGGTGCCGGGAAGTATTTTCGGATTTCCATGGAGAGGGTGCGATTATCCAAGAATCGGGGATCAGGGTGGGAGAGGAGAAAGGTGTGAAGGTCATCTTTAGAGAATTGGTGCAGCGTCTGTGAGGTCAGTGGTAGGGGCAGAGGAGACCACCACCTCCATGCTGTACACCACCCCGTCAAAGCCCCCCACATGTAGTACATCCTACCAGCACACTTCCTCCATCGCCCCAGTAGCTACCATCCTCTCTGCTTCCACCATCACCCGTTTCTTTGCTCCCTCTCACTGACCCCCGAAAATATCCCACCCTCTGTTCTCCTGCTCCCATCAACGATCGTCACACTGCAATCACGTTCACCTCAGATTCACCAACAGCAATCCCCCCCTCCCTGCCACATTGCCAATTCCGCAGCTCCCAACATCTAATGCAATCAAAAATCAACTAAACGTGGCAGCGTGGACCCCGTCACCTCCAACTGCAAATAAGCTCCCCCTGCCCCTCTCCTCTGCCCCTCCCACTGACAGCAGTGCAGCGAAGCGGCGAGAGCAACCTGCGAGGAGACAGCCGAAATAGCACTGAACTATTAAGTCTATGCCTGCTTCCAGGAGGTGGATGTTGTGTGCATAAGTTGGTTTAAGTATTTTGTAAGCACAGGGCTGATAACTGCAGCACTTTAGCCACTTAGATTTACAAACATTTGAACATTTTCACAACTGTTCATCTCTTTTGATGTTTTGCTCATGGTTGAAAGCCAAACATTATAATAACTATTTCGTTAATTGCGTTGAATAATAATTATAAACGAACATGACTCTTAAGATGCCTTGCTCACCGCTAGGAGCGCTAGTGTTGTTTTAAATGTCGGTCGGTAACAATGTTCAAAGTAATGAGTGTCTCGACTGTATGTTGCAGACAATCCAGTCTGATCCCGCCGTTCTCTATTCCCTGCCTTGATGATTTGGCGTCTCCGGACGCTCTGTCGCCTAACTCGTGGGAACAGCTGCCTTAGTCTCAACCATCAGCCACGAATTTGTTTGGCTATCAGTAAGTCATTAATATTTAAATATCTCGAGAACCATAGTTGTGATTTTCATGCAGTTTTGACTAAACGTTCTTAAAATCAATACTGTATCCACATACTTTCTGTTACAGTCTCCTTCTTATGTTATTCAATTCTAATATTTGAGAAAGAGGTCTATCGGTTATCAGCAAAATAGGTCACATTGCACCAAGTACTGCCACGTCCAAAGTGCACTTTTTTAAAAAGTGGGTGACTGCCGTTATCGCCGGTGGCTATACATTTCATTAGTCTATATTTGTGTAATAACCATTACATAAAATACAAAAGCGGAAATCTGGTCCGAACAACTATGACAAGCCAGTTAGTGTCAAACGACATTGAATGTCCTCTTAAACCCTAAAGACAAAATGTTGCAATTTAATTACACTCGACATGTGTTTTGTATTTATTTGCACGAAATGTGTGAGACGACATAAAGGATTAGGAATGTTTAACATGTGCAACCGTTGGAGCCATTTGAACCCTTCGAGAATAGACGAGTGATAAATTTTGTTTAGCCAGCAGTAAGTGTCGGAGCTTCTTCCAAACTTGTCCCTACGAAATAATGTGTATCCTTTCCGAGCATGGGTAATACTGGTGTATGTCTCACTAGCCGTAGCTCTGAGAATCTGAAGCACTGGATGGACGCTGCAATGATGACAGTGTGCAAGACTCCGTTCTAAACCTTAAGAAAACTGGTGAGTGATATGTAAAGTAATGCAGCGGTAATTCCTAACAGCACTTAAAGAAAATGTTAAAGTTCAGATTTCATGAATTCTTTCAAGAAATAAGAAATGTGACAGTTTAAACGGAATGTATGACGCTCTAGCAAGACATAGCTAATTAAAAGAATGTGTGTATCGTAGAACTAGAAAAAGAAGTGCAAAGTGATTCATAGTGCAGTATGAATAATGCTGAAAACTGCAGTATTCTGTTTACATTTAGATTTCCAATACGCACAGTGTGAGTTGTCATTTGCATTGTTTTCATGTTCGTTGCATTGTGGTACTAGGCATTCACGGAAAAACCTTGAACGAACGTTTTAAATGTAATTAAAGCATTCAGAGGCGCACAAAGGTAGTTTTTATCTAATAAAGCGCACTAACTGCATACGGCAATGAACGCAAAGCTACTTGCAACCATTCACAGATAATGGAACACAAAAAACTATATCACGTGAATGTAATTAGTTTACTTTGACATAACGATTTTATATTAACAGAAAAACATGAATGATTTAACACACAGTGAGAGAGAAATACCATTTGAGGCAATGTAAAGCGGCTTCTCATTCAGTCTGATTATTCATTATCTGATTCTAGCTACTAAAAATGCACTTGTAATGAGCATACGTCTTTCAGTCTTATTTGAAAGCAGTAGGAAGAAGCTCTCATCATAATGACGTAGACGAAGTGTCGACTGTGCAGACGAGACAGGCTTCTTAGAACCCAGAAGAAAGATTTCTGGACCTCCTCAAAACTGTACTGCTTTAATTCCATGTACATTTCATTGGAGACAGGGAAAATCAGTTGAACTGACTGAACAGGTGCTGGCCGGCCGCGGTGGCCGAGGTGACTGAGGCGCTCCAGTCACGGTCAGCACGGCCACTACGGTCGGGGGTTCGAATCCCCCTCGGGCATGGATATTTGTGCCGTCCTAGTTCGTAAGTAGTTGATAAGTAGTTTGTAAGTTTAGGGACTGATAACCCCGTAGTTAAGTCCCATAAGCTTAACAAACATTTGAACATTATTTTTTGAACAGGTGCTGAAGAATCGGTTGGTGGTGGTGTTAATAGTAACACTGATAGCAGTGGTACATACATAGGGAGTTGTCTTTAATTTTATGATTTCTACAGCGAGACTGTGTGATTAAGACAAGTGGCGGATGTTCTGACAAGTTGCTGAAACGTAGCTGTGAGATTTGCTATTGTGTTCGCCACGCGAATTCGAATCAGTTGGAGTTCAGGAAGCTAGCGAAGAATACAGGAGGTCATCAAAATATTGTGCATAAATTGAAGAGAACTTTGTGCAACACTCGAAAGCTCACTATTAACCTGCCAATGTACCTATTAAATACACAAAACCAGATAATCTCACATTTTTCTGCGTATTTTATGCTTTTAACCTTTCGGTGGGTGCACCTGTGAAACTTGTGCGTGCTGCACTGTCTGCTGCATCCACAAAATCTGTTTCTCCGCTTGTGTAGCAGCCCTTGTATCATGTAAGGAAAGTAAAATCATTAGAAACAAATCACGATATCGAACTCAATTATATATTTGGTTCTTGAGCATATTACACCGTTTCAATATAACGAATTTTTCAATGTAAACTAGAAATCTTTCCTCAATAAACTATAAAATATCAAACGCAAGTGACTAAAGCGAAAACGTATTTCGTAATCGTAGATAACTTTTTGAAAGAAAGAACATACAACTATTGAATACAGCCTATTTCATAAGATTATAAATCAAACATATAATAAAATAAAAACAGAATTTGACAGGCAAAATAGTAGGCAGCTGCTTACGCTGACAGCATTATGAGAATAAACAACATTGAGCAAGAGTACAGTAACTGAATAGAGCACTACCGATTTGAACATAATTTGTAGGTTCGTAGGGCTCTCTCTTGAAAATAGAGATAAATAGAAAACCTTAGGATTCCGGTCTTTGAAACGTATCACAATCTTTACACGTTGCAATATGTCATGAGTTCCTTACAAATTGTTTACAATCACTACATATGATAGTAGAACGATTGCACTTTTTACTCCACAGAGATAACATGGTCCGTTTTGTTTTTCAGCTACTGGGGCTAGCGGTATTTTACAGGAAATTGTCGGATATCTTTTGGAAGTGTGCTCATCTGAGCCCTCATTTTCAAATGACCCTCTAAGAGTTCGAGCATTAATTCACAGAAATTCGCGATGGTCTATCGTCGATTCTGATTATTTTGGAGAAACACCACATGTGAATTCGACAGTAAAGTCCAAAAAACGGAAAAAAATGCTTGGAAGACAACTCCTTGTTTACCGTTCAGTAGAGTAAGCGATGCACATTTAATTGACTCTATCAATACCCCCTGTGATTGAATTATAATCGGTGTTGATCAGTGGTTTACCTGTCATTTCGTCGGTAACATTCCGGTCATGTATAGTCGATAAAATACATATTTCCTTAGCTTGGCCTGAATGAAACAGGTGTTTTATCGTCCTGAAACCCATAAAGATATGAACCTATTTCCAGTGAATTTTCTGGGTCAGAAATGACATGAGCCCTATGCACTAAGGGTCAACGTGAAGGGGTTATTCGAACCTTTGTGCATAGGGCTCATGTCATTTCTTACCCAGAAAGTTTGCCCACTGAGCTGTCTCATCTGGAGGTAACTTTTCATTGTGTGTTTCATCCTCCTAAAATAAAGGCACTGTTGGGATCCGTTAAGAATGATCTCGGTTTGCGCAAGGCGGGTGTCTACCGAATGCCGTGGCATGTCATATGTTGGTCAAACTATTAGGACTGTTGAAGACCGTTGTATTGAGCATAAACGTCACACACGTTTACAACAGCCAAACAAATCTGCTGTGGCTGAACACTGTCTTGACAAAGGTCACCCTATGGAATACAAGACGGAAATTCTAGCATGCATTTCCAACTACAGGGACTGTGTTATCAAGGAAGCAATAGAAATAAATCTAGGTGACAACCCTATGAATAGGGATGGAGGCTTCTACTTAAATTCCGCTTGGGATCCTGCTCTCTCACTTTTCAAAAAACAGAGGGACAAAACTAATCCGACCTCATCCGTGGAGAACTGAAGTTTATTATCGATATTCTGATCGGTTTCATCTTTGGTCGCGTCGGCGCTGTGTGCTTGCTTGCTCGGCGTGTGCTGACTTTCCTGTTAACTCATTGAAAACCGAGGTTTTAAAGATCGTTGCACATTGCTACCTTACTGCAGTTTTGCCTTGAAAATGGCAGGGGTGGTCTCCTGCCGAAATATCGGCCGTCGTCGATTTTGTTACCTGGCAGCATGCCCGTAAGTTTTTCAAAATCTATGGCTTATTTTTACACTATTTATAAATTAACCAATTAAACTACGAAAACAATTGCACAAGAAATAAAATAAGTAGGCTCGCATTATTTTGAAAGTGGAAGAGGAGAAACGTGGTGGAAATGGAGTGTATATAATCAGCTCGTAAAATAAATAAGCAGCTTCTATGCTACAAGCCAAATAGAAAATTAACGTGAGTTTCTAAGTGTAAAAACTGAACTTTAATTACGCAACTGTTGTTAACAAGATTTCACTCATTGGCGCCACTGACCTAAGCTGTGGGTCGCCGCATATGATCAATCGACTCGTAACTTCAGCAAAGCAGAAACAATTGCGACAGTATCAGAGCTGGTTGCGACGGCATTAAACCCGCTCATGGTAACAGCAGCACACGTTCTCAGTGGCGGGATCAAGATGGCGACCCACTGTCTCGTTTACTTGTGCTTGGTATAGTTAAGTTGTGATTTATTACATATATACTATTTCAAATTAAAACAATAAAACATAATAATATAAAAAAGTCTTTGGGCGGCTGCGCCACTAGATTGTAAGACACATGAGTAGATTGGCTACCCTGTGATCGATTTCGGCGTTGGATTTCTTTCGCAAATACGAACTCTGGTGGAGGAAAATGGGGATCTTTGGCAGTAGATTCGTCTGTGGTGTGAGATTACCGCCCAATAGAAATACTGGTAATTAATAGCATTTGATAATTAAACAGTATGAAGTTCACTGCAAACATTGACCGTGCCATTGCACTAAATGTTACACAATTTTAATCTTATTAATTATGGTAGCAATGTATGTACGCATTTGGGTGACAACATTTATAGTTACGCCAAAGGTAGAAATTCTCCACGTTGAGATTTGCTGTGTGCGTGTAGCTGACGGGGGGCCAGCGAGCAGGCCGACGTTGGTGGCTTGTTCCAGCTTAAGATTTTCCAGGTTCGTTTCCGGTGAGGGGAGAGAGGGACAATGGCGATTGCCAGGTGCAGTGCAGTGCACAGCGTGAAATAAAATATTCTAATACTACTTGCATTTGAAGTAATACATTGCAGTTAGGAACCTTTAAGGCCCTCATTACAAAATAGCCTGTTGACAAACAATACATTAGCTGATATAGTCACATCTGGCCTAATATGTTTAATTGAGAATGAAAAGTAATAAATTACCAATGAATACAAGACAGTTACACAACTAACATGGCAATATTTGTTTATAAAAGTAATATATTAACTATTTCTCATTTTGTTTTCAATTAATCTTGTGTATTTTATCTTGAAATATTCAGTTAAATCACTTATCTGTGATATAAGAAATTGCACGATTATAATAAATAGTGCAAAGGATGTTTATACCATTATGAAAAAATTAAAGAAATTTGTTTAATGTGTAGTGTAATTATTTTGATTTTAAGTAAAGTTTTAGAAATGTATTGGCTGAGTGCTATACGTTGGAAGACTCTTAGAACAGCTCACATGGGGAAGTTGATGACGTAGGGAAAAAACTCGGCGGTTGGGCTTTAGGCGCGAGCGCGGCGCGCGCGCTCGCGCGAGGGTAGGAAGTGACGAGGCGGGAGCAAGTGGTGTAGCTGGCCGGGCGGCGTCGCTCTAGGCAGTTGGCACGTGGATATCCATGTGGAGACTTTAGATTTTTGTGTGTCAATTGCCAAGTGTGGTTGCTCGTCATAGACTGCACCAAGTTGTATCGAGTGCTATTGTGTGTTGTGAATACTTAGCCGGTGGAACAAGGTGTGCATCGCACTGAATTAAAGTGACTGTGTTTTGTTAGTGTAACACGTGTCGTCGCATAGGCATGAACATAAACGGTGTTTGAGACAGGCACATGGTGTGAAAACAATTTGTGACAAATATTCATTTTGTCTGGGGGCTCACTAGCTATAACTTTATTTGATAAATGTGTCGACGTACAGACGTATCAGCCACAGGGTTCTAATATTGTGAAATAAACAACATGAAGTGAACTTTCACGTGTTTTCAAAAATAGTAGTTAGTACACCCTTTTCTCTCATGAACTTGACTTTATTATGAATTTTTTTGTTAATCGTATGCAGGGAAGGAAAACTGCGAACGTGTGATATCATCCCGTAGAAAACGAGTCAAACAATAGCAATCACAGTTCCAGTGTGATTGCATGTTTAGGAATTTGGTTCGCAGTTGGTGGTTGTGAGTTTTAAAAAATTAAACTCTCTTCCCGATCTTCACCCTCGCAGTGGACAGCCGGTTACGGGGCGAGCGAGAAGTGCCTTTCTGTGACAGCATGGAGAAGGTTGTTGTAGTTCGCTGTTACACTGAGTACCAACACGAGTCGGTACGGGCGAGTGCAGGAGGTTACGATTGCTGATTGTGTCTTTCGTTTCCGGGGAGGAACTGCACGCAGACAAATTTGGCCAAATGATACAGTGTATGTTGTCGGCATGTATATTAAGGTCACGTCGGCGAATGATGTATTGAGGTATGGAAACTGGAAGAGCCCATGATATGGCTTACAGCAATGCAGGTACTGTGATTGTGTTCGGTGCTTGAAATCGGCCTGAGCTATATCAAGTGCAACTTGCTGTGAGATGCGGTGGACATTTCCATATGGCTGAGCCACATTATGACTTTTAATGTCTGCTAAACTGTATGAACTGCTTGACACAGGTTTTCGTTGGTTGATTTTGTTTGGGGGTGGTTCCTCGCTGGTGTGCTATACTTAATACCGCTATTAACAGTGGGGTGTGCTAATTAACATTGAGCGGATGAAACTGTGGTGACGTATTGTGGTGGACATTGACAAACCGTTAATACTAGACTGTTGCAGGTACATCACCTTGGAATATGTTGTTACAGTATATGGCAGGAAGCTCAATGTATTTACTGAACTGAGTTATGAGGTCATCAAGGAGCTGGATAAGTGTATAAAGGAAGTTTCTCGAATCCTGTTTCCTGACCTGGACAAAATTCTGAGAGGGAAGCATACGTTTGTTTGAATTCAATAATTGTTTTAATTTTCATATTCTTGTATTATTGCTGTAGTGTATACTAGATTTGGAATTTGTTCAGTTGCAGGCTGACACCACATTATTGAAGTATTTGTAAATTATCAAATGTTACATGGTCGGTTTTTAAATTAATATTGAAAGTGGTTAAGTAGCTTGTTAACGTCAATCGACTTGATGAACAGCATCAATGAAGAGAAGTTTTCTAATTTGTTTTCAACTTAACTATCAATAAATGTTATTAATTGTGGAAGACTGTAACTGAATCGTTACTACCTTTAATCCTAGTCCACATGTTCTGCCATCACAAATGACAATCAGTCCTTTCTCAAGAAGGATATCAGATACATTATTGTTTTCACAGTTGCTAAATATGGGTAGGTATTGTATATACCTCCTGTACTCAATCCTCTAATCTTACCTTTGTCCTATTTCTGTGTATTAGCTAGCTGAAAAACGAGTGATGCCCAGCTACACAATGTGAACAAAAGAATCCACACACCTGGCTAGAAATGACTTATAGAGGTATCAATGTAGGTTGGTGATGCATGGCATGAAGTCAGAACTGTGTGCAGGCCAGTCCATTACAGGGATATTATTGTCTAGTAACACTCCGCCACAGGTCGTTAATTATGAACAGATGCTCGATCGTGTTGAAATATGGAATCGCTAACCCCGAAAAACTCGTTAACAGTGGGAAGCAAGAAGGTGCTTAAAACATCAATGTAGGCCTGTGCTGTGATTGTGCCGTGCAAAACAAGGGGTGCAATCCCCCTCCATGAAAAACACGACTACACCACAATACTACTGCCTCTGAATATTACTGTTGGCATTACACACGCTGGCCAATGACGTAAGGAGTCAAGTCATTTAGACGCATTGTCCTACATATTCGGACCTTTAACACAATATTTGTTGCTTACATATGTTAATTAATTAATTTATTGCTTGGAAAGGAATTATTATTCGAAGTATGGTATTAAATCGCGAGTACTATAACTAGTTTTTCTCGAGGCTGAAGCAATTAACAGTTCATACATACACACTGAGAGAATATTTCTGATTCCAATTTATCAGTTAAAATACAATTGCAGACAGTACTTGGCAACGATTTCAGATGCTTACAAATTATGGTGCAATACTTCGTTATGCGCGAGCGCGCGCCTCTGCGTTAGTGGCATGTGACCTTCAAAAGTGTGGGCAAGCCGAAACGTGTCTGCATTATTGCCCGTTTTTTGGGCGCGCCTGAGGCCAAACAAAAGCGCGTCTCCGGTAGGTGAAAGTTCTCTGACGTGGCGAGAGTTGGAGGGGGGGGGGGGGGAGGGAGGTATGTTACGCTGAGCAGCGGCAACAGTAAAGCCCTTTTTAAACGATGAACTAAAGTGAACAAGATAGATAATAGTCTACTGAAGCGCTCCTAGCGTACTAGCCCAGAACTACAAACTCAAGCAAGATCTTGTGGCAGCGTGTTTAGACGATAAACGTAATCGAACAGTAATACCCGATGTTGAAAGTGAGGTTATAACAGGCGAATTGTTATGTAGGAAGTCATAGTTTAATACTGGAATTGAGGAAACAACGCTAAATGTTATTGACGGCCAAAGAAAACCTTGCAGTCTATGTTTTTCGTCAACTTAGTGTGGTAAAGTTCTGTTAAGTGAAACATTTCCAGACATTCACATCTATTTTCAAGCGAAAAAAAAATAAATTTATGAACACATCAAGCCATATTTATAAGAGCGTAAATAGACCTTCTTTACTTTATCTACTCGATTTGTCCATTGACATTGTTCATGTCATGCACAACTGAATTGTTGTCTTTCATTTGGACTGACTTTTTCATTTAAAATGCTATTTAATGAAAATTGCATCATCAAAGTATAATCTTATTCAAATAAACAATTGGCTTCAGTCTTTTCTTTTACGATATTGCAAAACATAAACCATTTTTCGGTTTCAGATGTAGGCCTACGACCTCGCTTTTCGGTGGACAATAATTGACATAAATATTTAAGTCTTCATGAAACATTTGCAATTTACCGCTAAACCAAAGTATAATAATAAAATAAAGATTAATAAAACAAACTTGCGTGCAAACCGTGTAATTGTCGACTACAATATGAAAATCGCCTGATGAAAATAGGTGAACTTCCGATGTCAGCAGACAACCGTTCAATCAAAACAATATTCTCGAGAATGCTTAACATGACGTTGACGTTAGGTGACAGTCTGGTGACGAACAGCGTGAATGCCGTCATTAGAAATACATTTTGTAATACATTCTGATCATAAATTTCAACATAACGCAAAATATACTTAAATACGAAGAAAATGGCGGACTAACTGGAGCGGTGACTGCAGCTGACAGCTACTAGCTCGCGCATGCGCAGTGAACCCACTAGTACCGAATTTAGAACGGGCCCTATTTCTTTATCGCTATAATTATCGCGCTTCGATACTAGCGCGATCATACTAGTGCAGCCGTTTAAACGACTGACGGCCGCCGTTAACGCAACTTGTTATCAATCTATTACAAGTTCGTTGATCGTTTAAAATGGGCTTAAAACACTCCAGCCCTTGGTCTGGCGGCGACAGTTTGTGTGGAAGGCGAGCGAGCACTCTGTGGGCGCGATTTGCGCATTTTCGAGTGTGGACCAAGAACAGCTCTGTGGGAAGAGTAATCAGATTGTGCAATATTCGCTGTGTTGGTCAGCCACTTTTTGTCTGACGCCTGTGGGGGAACTGCAGTGGCATCACGGTGGGTTGATTTAGGCAACTGGCATACCACGCCAGTAGCGAGACCAGGAATTGTTAAGCATTCTCAACATCAGTGAGACGTAGGAAATATTTCGATTGACAGATGTCGATCCAGTCAGCCAAGTTAGGTTTGTTCCATCGACGGCGCACCAGCTTGCAGCCATTTCAGCAAACGGTACTGTGTGCATTGCTTCTGCTTAGATCACGCACTTAGTGCGACAGCCTCGAGTGTATCTGCAGCTTTGTTTGTTAATTTGAAGTCAAGTTAGGCGCGGTGTTCAGCCATATTTTCCAAGTGCAGTTTTCTTTACCTTAAAGTTCAAATCAAATGTTCAAATGTTTGTATAGTCTATGGCACTTAACTACGGGGTCATCAGTCCCTAAACTTACAAACTACTTATGAACTACTTACGAACTAGGACGGCATAAATATCCATGCCCGAGGGGGGATTCGAACCCCCGACCGTAGTGGCCGTGCAGACCGTGACTGAAGCGCCTCAGTCCCCGCGGCCACCGCGGCTGTCCCTTAAAGTTCAATTTAAAATTTTATTCTTCCATTTAACAACTTGCTTTCTATCCTAACATATCTGGATTCTTTGCAAATTTAAATTCATTTAATACGAAATTTTTTGGTTAAATAAATGAAGTACACAGAAATCGTGTTTACTTTCAGTAGCTAGTGACGCCAAATTTACATCCCGTTTGTCCGTACTAGCAATGTTTAGATATATGTTTCTCTTACAGGTGATGTATCTGCGTTGTGTTAAGTAATGTTGCAGAAACATATCTTAATCCGGCGAAGGACATCTCTCCGACTTCTACGCGACTTGCTGTTAGGTTCCTCCACGCAGGAGCCACGGGTACACTGTCAGGTAGCTAGCGCAACAAAATCAGTTGGAAGGTTGTGCAAAATTACACCACAGCAAAGTTACGCACGTTAGAACGTTCCACAGGACATTTGCCATTATCACACCCTGACATCGGATCGCCACATTGTGCACCGTGATTCGTCAGTACACACTTCTGCCACTGTTCAATCGTCCAATGCCTCTGGGGCATTGACAGGTGCTGTTACTGGCTATAATGAAAAATGTAACACCACGTAATAAATAGTCAGTGAAGCACTAAATACTAAACACCTGCCGATGGCACTTAACGCTGAAAGATATCTTGTAATATACAAATAAAATAATTAATTACAGTGTTTTGGAATAACCTTTCACAATATGTCAATATACGACATTTCTAACACTGTGGGCCCAAGATATAATAAGTATGCAGTGTAGTTTTTCTTTTGTTGAAGGTGAAGTGTACAAACCTGTATCGCAGTCATATGAACTGCACAACAGCTCAATAAATACAAATCTAATCGAAAGTTACAAATATTACCATTCTAAATTATTTCGAGTTTTAACCGTCACATACCGGTTTCAGTTCTGAATCTAAGAAAATCCGGGGACTCACTCATACATACAAAATTTTATCAGAATTGGTCCATCGGTTTAGGAGAGTTTAGTGACATACACACGGTTCCTTCAACACGTTTGCTTCGTTTCTTTTTGCTACACGCATTATTGAGCGTATATTTTTTCGTGGCGCTTTCGTAAAAGAAAAATATGAAGTAAAATTAGAATTAAAATGAAATACACGGAAAATGTATAAATCAATATGATGTCGTAGGAAAATTTGGAAACATCGAGGAAATATTTGAAAGCGTAACAAGGCGTCATCTTCTGGAAGCTTACCCAACGTAGATAGTAAAACGTACGTTCCACATTCTGACCCTTAAAGGATCAATCGGAAACAACCATGCGTTGCTGTGACAGTTTTAATGCTTTGAATCAATATTTTAGCAAACCATTTAATACGATCAAAGTAGCGTTCACTAATAATGTTAAGAACGTTTTACTAGAAGTAAGCATCCATGTAATCGAGAATTTACGGAAAAATGGGAAGTTTCGAAGAGATGATATTAAGTATGAAAGAATAGAATGTTTTAAATTTTATTTAAGTCATATTCCAGTGTAATTTGTAATAAATAAGTAATTTAAAAAGTCCTTCATTACTAACTAATAATTTTCCATCGTACCTCTTTGGTACAGGAATTGGTTAGGTTAGATTTTCCGAGGCATTTAATGAAAATAAAACAGTACAATTACAAAATAAATATATAAATAAAATAAAATAAAAACGCGAAACATGTTTATGGCTTATGAACGTTTGTAAAACATGCGAAGTGTGAAATAAACTGTAGCATCAAGGAAATGTTCGTAATCATATATACGAGTAATAACAACTTCCTGTCTTTCAGTGAGCAGGGTGCACGTATTAGAACTTCATACCAATTTGGCGAGTTGTATGTTCCTAAACTACTTCAGTTGTCCAACTACAAATATAGAACTCACAGTTTAACGTGAACTCATCACATCAGTGGCGTAACTATGGGGGGGGGATGAGGGGGATAGAACCCCCCAGACCCCGAAAAGGGGGAAAAAAAGAAAGAAATCGTAAAACAGCAATCTGGTAAAGGTAAAGATTGGAAACTTGAGGTGTTTTACCATAAGATTTCATTAGATGGGACTGAATTAGTTTCTTCAATAGGAGTGGTAGATGGTAGTTTGTCTCGAAACAGTCAAAAATTTTGCTCGTCAAGCAGATCTACCCCTCCCTCCCCCCAAAGCCAAGTCCTAGTTACGCCACTGCATCACATCATTGATTATTGAACGACGGTTTAAATTGGGTTGTTTGGTTGGGATAGGGGGACTAAACTACTGAGGTTATCAGTCCCCCGATGGGGGGGGGGGGGGGAGGGAGGAAAGTAAATGCAGTCCGGGAAGTAAAGAATGAAGGAAGACTGCATTAGCTCGGGGCCCTGTGCTCGCCACGCACGTACTCACGAAAGAACCGTGAGCCCCGGGCGGCGGTTTAAATCAAAATTCATATGTTAGTAATTCTGTGGGACCAAACTACGTTGGTCATCAGTCCCTAGACTTACAAACTAGTTAAGTTAAACTAACCTAAGGACAACACACACATCCATGCCCGAGGGAGGATTAGAACCTCCGACGCGAGAGGAACGACGGTTTTAAACGCAGATTGAGAAATTCGCAGTTCCAGTGAGGACCAAACCAAGACTTTTTGTTTTCGAGACAAACGCGTTTCCGCTAGCCCATACTCCAAGTTAAAGATCGGCGCCAATGAATCGGATACTTACCCAACCTCGATAACAACATCTACTTTGCAATAAAATAATATTGAGATTATGAATCGAACTAAAAGCTATTCTATCTTTTATGTTGGTCCAAATCACTCATACTGTGCAAAATTACTCGTACATTAAGATCAGTTAAGTAATTTGCTAGTCTATCACGGACAAACATCATGAGCCGGGATTTTTATGTACATAAAGATTTTAGAGATGTGGTATTAACGTTTATGCATTATAGAGCATGTCTTTTCAAACTTAACTTCGACCACGCAGTATTGGATTTCCAGTGATTTCCCTAAATCGCTCAGGGGAAAAACTATGATACCTTTGAATAGAACCTGGCCGACTTCGTTCCCTGTCCTTAACTGAAACGTTCAGGATGTCAACTCGATGTGAAGCCCGCATCTTCCTTCTGCTATTTTGGATATACATGTCACCAAAGCAACGGTAGCATCGCAGATGGCGGATAGCGTCGCCGTTATGACAGGTGTATTATAGTGCCTAATTATGGAACTGGTCCCGCAATCGCTTTGCCGCCGATCTGGTGCCCGCATGGCGTCCCGTATGTGGGACCATCAGGCCCGCTACCCCCTGTAATTCTGGAACTGAACTGGCGCACCTGAGGGCGTGGCCGATAATTGGTTTGCGGTTCAGTAGACCACTCTGTACATCAACTCTGTCATTATGCTAACTTATTGGGAACTGTTTCGTATTTGACACATTTCAGTCTGCTATTATTTCTTGAATTATCACAGAGAATGGAAATGTGAAGTAATGTCATAAAAGCGGATCGATGAACCCTCTGCCGTGCACTTCAATGTAACTTGCTATTTCTCGATTTCATTAAGGCATTTGGCACGGTGCCGCACTGGAGACTTAACGAAGATACGAGCATATGGAGTAGGTTCACAGATCTGTGAGTGGCTTGAAGACTTGCTAAGTAATAGAACGCAGTACTTAGTTCTCGACGCCGAGTGTTCATCAGAGGCGAGTGTACCGTCAGGGGTGTGATAGGACCGCTATTATTTTTAGTCAAAATAAATTATCTGATGGGCAGAATAACTTGTAATCTTGCTGCTTTTTGCTGATGATGCAGTGGTGTATGGGTTGGTGTCGTCATTAACTGGCTGTAATTGGATACAGTGTGACTTACAAGAAGACCACACTAGGGTATCGGGTTTTATAATTTTTTGATATTTATGGTACGTGAAGTTCAGAACTCAAACAACAATCAGCCAAAGCCATTCGACGCAACTCTAAAAAATTATCGAGAAAATCGACGCTGAAGTTTTGCAAATAAGGGTAAAAGGTGGTAGCGTTCCATCCTTACAGCTATAGGGCCAGTAGTTCAAATCCTGTGCTGGTAATTTTTTTTTCATTGTGTTTGAATACTTACATAATTCATTATCTAATGATTCTTTTTTACGACAAGTGCACATATTTTCGTTTATTCATAATTTTCTATATTTTATAGAGGGTTGTAAGTAATGATTCTTTCAATAAAAATATAAAAAAATATTTTTACAGTATTGGCTTAACTATTAGTTGACGACGGTAGTCTTTGATTGTTCAGTTTGTGAAGAGCTACGACAACGGTTTTGGAAAGTCATCCCCGTAACTACTAATGGCTTTCGAAGCAGCTAAACTACCCAACCATTGACAAGATTCTCAGCTCATCTACAACGGCGTTTCCGCTCGTCATTCGCTGCCGCGGAAGCGCCCGTATACTGCCTCCAGGGGATGAGAATTTGAAGCTTAGCTGCGCATGCGCCTCGCATCGCTGCAGCCACTGTCGCCTATATTAAGCGGCCGCACTACGACTCATATACGTGCTGTCTCCGCGACGTAAAATGTTACTCATGCGGTAAAAATTCTTTGAATGTACATATAAAATGATCTTATAGAAGAACGAAAGGAAGAATGGTAGTTTAAAAACACTCTTTATTTTTTCATATTCACAGAATATGTGACATCAACTGCAAATAGGCACAGCACGTGGTGTTAGAGACCCCAAAACGTTTCATATAACTGAATTCTAAAATTATAAATTTTCTATCAGAGTGGGATTCGAACCCGAGACTCTATTACTATAACGGCGGTACGCTACCACCTAAGCTACACCGACAGGTGCTGACACCGTTTTAGTTATTGATACTTACGTGTACTTTGCGAAACTTCAAAATCGATTTTCTCGATAATGTTTGAGAGTTGCGTCGAATGGCTTTGGCTGATTGTTATTTATATCGTGAACTTCAAGTACCAGAAACATAAAGAAATTCAAAAATCCGGTACCCATGTGGTCTCCTTGTTAGAATTTGTTGGTGCGAGGAATAGCAGCCAGCTCTCAATGTAGAAAATTGTGAGATGATGCACACGAGTAGCAAAAAACAATCCCATTATGTGAGAATACAGCATTAGTAATGAGCTTCTTGATACAGTCGCGTCGTTCAAATACCTAGGCGTAACATTTAAAAGCGATATAAAATGAACGAACATGTACGGACAGTTGTGACTAAGGCGGACAGCCGACTTCGGTTTATTGGGATAATTTTGGGAAGATGCACTTCCTCTTTAATGAGACAGCGTATAAAACGCTTATACGACCACGTCTTGAGTATTGCTCAAGTGTTCGGGACCCGCAAAAAATCATTTTAAAGGAAGACATAGAAGCAGTTCAGAGGCGAGCAACTAGGTTCGTTTCTGTTAAGTTCGACAAATGCGCAATGTCACGGAAACGCCCTGGAACTCAAGTAGGAATCGCTGGAGGAAAGATTATGTTCTTTTCGTGAATTTCTGTTGAGGAAATTGAAGCCGACTGCAGAACGATCTTGCTGCCGCATACTTACATTTTGCGAAACGATCTCAAAGATAAGAGAAAGTCACGGTGGAGTAACCGTGCGGTCTAAAGAGCTTCGCTGCGGAGCGCGCGGTTTCACGCCGTCGGGGGTTCGAGTCCTCCCTGAGGCGTGTGTCTGTGTGTGTTCTTAGGTTAGTTTACCTTAGTTTAAGTAGTTTGTAAGCTACGGACTGATGACCACGCAGTTTGGTCCGATAGATTTACAAACATTTGAACATTTTTGATAAGAGAAATTAGGGCTCGTACAGAGGCATATATTCTTTTTTCCCTCGTTCTTTTTAAGAGTGGAATAGGAAAGGAAATGTCTACTAGTGGTACAGTGTACCTCCGCTACGCACCTTATGGAAGATTGCGGAGTAATATTTGTAGATGCAGCTGTACATGTGCCATATACACAGTGCAGTCAGTAATCAAGAGCCATCGCAGGTGTTTTAACTGTTTTCAACAGTATCAGTATACTTGGATAAAATATAATGGTCTTGACCACAGTTGTCACTTTAAAGCAGAACGGAAAGGCAATAACGCCATATCGCGGATACTCCACGTAGTTAATGGTGGGTCAAGCAGACGTCAGTATACGCTTGTTAGGAAAAGATGGTCTGTGGATATTTACTTTCAGGCAGACGTCAGTATCCGCTTGTTAGGAAAAGATGGACTGGGGATATTTACTTTAAATGTCTGTTTTATATATACTGACGTATGTCCATGACACAAATTATTTTGCGAAGGCGAATTTTTCATTTTCATTCAAGTAATGATTTTGTGTCTGGTTTTTCTCAAGTTAGAATTCTCAAGTGTGGCCTTCAGCGTTTGTGTAAACTTAGTAGGTTTAAATTTTCTTGTTTATTAAGTAAAGTTTTCTCGTTGCACTGTATCTGTGATTTTGCGAAATATTTCTCAGATTTTCTAGTTTCTTTCCATCTTTCCTGTCTTGTATGATCGATTGCACCACGTGCTTTCATAATGGCCATTCCTCCAGCCATGCTCTTATTAATACTAGCTTGCTTCAATATGAATTCTCGTGTGTGCTTTACCTGCTTATTCTAAATTAATTTTTTTGTTAATTCTATGTAATTCTTCTTGGTCAAACACCATGTGGTACTTAAAAATAGTATGCCGCTGTCTCCTCGAACATGAATTTGTTTAGTGCACAGTGATTTTAAATTTGTACTTAGAAACACCTGCCATCTCGTCAAAACGCTGCCGACGCTTCATTTGTCACTGTTATGAACTGTTCCTACACGAGTAATGTACCATAAGCATTATGCGTGTGTCTGGCTATGAATGAATGAGCTTTCATCTATCCATAGTGTGTTTAGAATTTTCCTCCCACGTTACCACCATATTTATAAAAGGGCAGAAACAGTTTTACTACGAGCAGCAACTTTATGATTTAATTCTCTATTGTACAAGGTGTGTGCTTAATTTGGTCATCCCATATTCATTTCCTTGTCCATTTTATTGAATAGATGATGATTTGAAGTAAAAGACCTTTGCTTTATAATTTCATGCTCCACGTCCCATGTTTAATTATCTATTCATTTATTTTTTAACATTAACTTTGTGTTTGTTGAAATGTTGGCTGCTCCCTCAAGGAGTGAGCAGTTAGATAAATTTCCGTTGTGCAAGTACTGTGGCCACTCGTAAAGTAATTTAGAGCAGCTGTGAGCGTTTTAAGTTACATTTGCAGATCTCAACTGCCCTAGACCTTGCTTAAATCACATAGCAGGCCGCTTTCAACCTGGCATGATTGTCTGTCATGGACACCGATGACACTTTTTCGGAAAACACTTATTTAAGCAGGAAAAAATTCAGTTTAATTTGTATTAATTCAGGTGCTCTTTTTCCTACTGGTATATTGTTGAAGTTAGTAGCCTTGACGGCTAGTAAAGTCTTTTTCTTCCCACTTTATTATAGTTTAGATGATACATTTTATCCCGGGGAAATCCAGAAATCATACTTGTATAATTTTTGGAATCACTGAAAATAAAATCAGGATACGGAATTTGTTAACTGACATATAAATACGAGGAATTTCCTTTAAAAAAAGAACGAAGGAAATAGAAAGACAAATGCTGACAAGGATATTTGAACTTCCCACAGTATGCACTTCAGCCCAGAATGCTAGCAACTGTGCGACACGCGACTTTACAGGCAACTGTGCTCAGAAATTTTTGAAGTTAAGATTCTTTCTTTCCCAGCGAGAAAGCACTAGAGGTGGCATACTGTAGACTGAAACAAGTTGCCAAGACGGTTTGTTCTAGAAGTTAGATCTTTTTACAATTTACACTACTGAAGTATCAAACTACAGATTCGAAAAACATGTGCTAATTAATTAGGGTAGGCCATACTTATGATCTTTGTCATCTATGATTTTACCTGAACATTCATGTTAATTCCTCTTATGTGAACACTTCAGATGCAGACATATCTTCCGAATGTACTGCGGATGCCCAAATAAGTACGGAACAACTGATACAGCGCTCATTTAAGAACCGTTTTGATTTAATCGAAAACTAACTTATTGTGTGTTCGTATTTAAGGTCACAGGCATAGGTTATTTCAGTTACGACTCAAATAAGAGGGAACGTGCTGAAAGTCGTAGGCAACTTCTTCTTGTACTTTTTTGTACGAAAAATATTTTTTTTTAATCCAGGCACATCACGTACGTCATCACCTTCAACAAACTTTTGTTTACTTTTCAACAATGTCCATTTCTTTGCACACACTTTTTCCATCGTGCTACAAAATAGAAAGGGAACCCTGTCCCGAAAACACGTATTTTCGTCCTTATTTCTTTGTGTGTTTTACTACTGGCGACATAGCAAAAAGGTATGTACTGGCCAGCCAACCTACCTCTTTTGAAAAATAATTTCTCTCTGTGGAGAATTTCTGTCATTAATCGAATATTACCTTCGTGGTCTAGATCCTTCTTACAGTTTAACTATCTTTATCTCTTGGCTATCATTTATTCCTTCTGTTATCGTGTTAAATTTTGCTACCCTTCCATATGTAGCCTGTACTTGTGCTTTTTACACCCATATCTACTTTTTACTCCCATATCAGTTTATTTACTAAATAGATATTTATTAAAGAGAGGTCTCTCTTACTGGAGATTGTTGCAATAACCCGACATTGTTTACAAATTTTTCACAATTATTTCGACTAAAATTTCAGCGACTTTTTCGTTAACACAAACCTATAACAACGTTTTTATTTATCAGCCGTTACACCACCAATTTTGCGCCGCTGGTAAACTTTAATGTACCGCCGGCGATCTTTAATGGACCTTTAAAAATCTTTTATGTGCCGCTAGCGATCCTTTATCTGCCGCCAAAGATCCGTTTTCTGCCCTCTACGATCTTTTTACAACCATTCAACTTTTCCATCGGCACTTGTTTGATTGTATTATCGTTGGAAAATCATATGTAAAAACAAGATTTTCGAAAACTTATGATATTGCCAAACTGCAGTCCCGCCTTCTTTTCCTCCAGTCCTGTTTGTCATTTGGAATAATTCCCAAAGGACTCACTTTAAAGTTCCCATCTCTGAGTGTAATCCTTCTCTCCATCACTCACTCCTTCAATTCCAAATTCAGCAGTCCTTAGCTCTCACCCATCTTGTCCTTCGACAGTATGTTTCCCCTTGTAACTATCAATCCCAACAGCTCCCTCCTCTCTCTGAATTACTTCTCCTCTCAGCACCTGGCTCAATGAACACATTCGGATCACTCATACAACAAGCCAAATGTAAACTTTATACCACACAACACCTAAGAAAACTATTCACCCTAGTGGTCCATCATCTCAGAAGCGGTATCCTTCTTCCCATCACCCAGAACTACCCACCACAACACCACCCTCAAAACCCCCCACTCATTGGCAACAAACCAAGGCTGGCTTCTTTACTGACTCTTCCAATCCCAGCATACACCTCATCCAGAACCAATCACAACTATCACCACATGCAAACACCACCCAATAACAATTCCAATTCAGTCCTTCTCATCCAAGTCCCTCTCCATTCCGGAAATATCTGTCCTGTCTAAAGGCTTAACATTCTGTCCTACACCTAAATTTAATCACACTGCATTGGTCAAGAATTTCCTCTCGTTCACCCGCAACCTCAACTGGAAATTTCACTTCAGCACCCAGTCACAACCCCCTCCCCTCCAGGCACCAGAGCCACTGTTCAACCCTATTTGAACAATTCCGACCTCCCTCCCAAAGAGATCCTCCTGCTCCTCCCCAAAACCATCCCTTGTAGGCATTCCAGGAATTCCTTAAATCCAGTATTGCTTCCCAATCCTTCCTGAACAACATACCAACCACTCCCAACATCAGACAAGCTACCAACACATCTAACCTATAACCTGCAGGCTCCGATCCTACATCAAAGACATGAACCACTTTCAGGAACGCCTCAAATCTATCCCCATGCCTCTCCCACCTTCCTTGTCACCAAAGATGCCACATCCATCTACACCAACATCCTCCACACTCATGGTCTATCAGCCCTATCATTTCCACCTGAAAGCCTCCCAAAACCCTCATTCCTTGTCACACTTGCCAATTTCATCTTCACCTTTGAGGGCCTGATCTACAAAAAAGAAAAAAAAAATCAGGGGGACAGCTATGTGTACCAGCTATGGGTACCAGGATGGCCTCATCCTATGCCATCCTCTTCATGGGCTGCATGGAAGAGGCATTCCTTAAGACATTCCTGGTTTGGTATAGATTCATAGATGATATCTTTGTGGTCTGCACTCTTGGTGAAGAAACCCTTCTGAAGTTCCTTCAAGACCTTAACTCCTTCTCCAACCTAAAATTTACCTGGTCCTCCTCTAAAACTCAAGCCACCTTCCTCGATGTTGACCTTCACCTTGCAGAGTCCCACACCTCAGTCCATATTAAAACCAGAAACAAGCAACAGTACCCCCACTTTGACAGCTGCCATCTCTTCCATATTAAACGACCCCTTTCCCTGCTGTGGGAAACGTATCTGCTCCAGTAACAAATCCCTCACCACATACAACAACAATCTATCCAATGCTTTCCCCTCCCAACTACCGTACAGACCTTGTCCTCAAGCATATCTTTTGAGTTGTCCATTCCTCCCCTTTTAACAACAATGTTCCTACCCCCAGACTACCCAGAAGTATCCCATTAGTCACCCAGTACTATTCTGGACAGGAATGCCTCAAGAAATTGCTCTGTCACAGCTATGACTTTCACAAGTCATTCCCCCGAGATGATAGCTTCACTCCAAAGTGTTCTTTCCACACCACCAGTACCCTTCTGCCTTCCTCTCAACCTCCGCAATATCCTCGTCCAACCTTACAAAATCCCATAACCACCTTCCCTATCTAATTCTTCCTATCCCTGTAACCGATCCCGCTATAAAACCTGCCCAACGTATTCTCCTACCACCACATACTGCAGCCTCACCACAGGAAAAACATACACTATTCAAGGCATTGAAAGGCAGGGAAGGGCATGACCTAGGTCGTAAATACCATCCCCTTCCTTTCCCATTCTTTTTTTCTTCCCTTCTCTTTACCTGAAGAGGGAACAATGTTCCGAAAGCTTGTTTTATTTTCGTCCTTGTATCTTCTGTGTGTGGCTAGCGGCGGTACAGCAAAAAGGTGAGTACTGGCCAGCCAACCTATCTTTAGAAAAATAATTTATCATCACTATGGAGACTTTCCATCATTAATCAAAATATCAACAAAACTCTTCTGGGTATGACACCGCGTCGTCATTTTATACTCTGTACCGACGTTTCGGCCACTGTTGCAGGCGGCCTTCATCAGGGTCGGTGTCTGACTGCTGAATGTTCGATCGCTTGGTGTTTATATATCAGCGGATGAGGGAGAGGAAGGGGGACGTTGGTTACCCTTTATTGGTGCTTATATTATTGCACGCCATTGGTGGAAAGGGGCGTTGCTGAATGGTGTTTTAATGGCTGGTTTTTCATATGATTGGATGTTGCATTCTTCTCCTTTATTGGCCAAAATGGACGTTTCCTATTGGTTTTTGCATTAGAACTTGCTATTGGCGGAATGGACCTGGGAGAACGGACAGCGGTTGCGGCGTGCCGCTGTTGACGTCGCCTGGCGCAGACGGCGGCGGGCCGGTGCTCTGCGTGTTCGCGGCCGCTGTGGTCTCCGGGGCGCCTGCGCGAGTCATTCCGCGCGCGGTGCCGTCACGTAGCGTTGCAACTGCTGGCAGCCAAGACGCCGGCAGCCTGTAGCCATCCTCCCTGTTCATATTGGCGGGACGCTTCGCTATTTCTATAGCCTCTCTAATCTTCCTCCTCGTTGAGAATGGTTGTTTTGCCAGCACGCGGGCCTCACCGAAAGATAACTGTTTTCCGCACTGATTGCGGTGCTCAGAAACCGCTGACTTTGTGTGCTGTCCAAGCCGTATGTATCTTTCATGTTCCGAGAGCCTCGTGCAGTTTGCTCGTCCGGTCTCTCCGATGTAGACCAGCTCACACTCGCAGCTTATTTCATACACGCCGGCATTGCTCAGTTTGTCAACTGCGTCCTTAGTTGAACCTAGGAAATCCTTAGCTTCATTGGTGCTGCGGAAGATTGGCTTGATGCCTGCCCGACGAAGAACCTTGCCCACACGTTCAGTGACGCCCTGCACGTAAGGTAATAGGGCGATGCTTTGTGCTTCCTGCTGTTCCCCTCTATTGTTTTCATTCCTCCTGGACATAGTTTTATTTATTTCACCCAGTCCATAGCCATTAGCCACAAAGGTGAATCTGAGGTGTCGTAGTTCCTCCTGTAGGTGATCGGCATCGCTGATCCTGTAGGCCCTCCTGGTTAAAGTTTTAAGGGCGGACTTCTTCTGCATGGGGTGGTGATGGGAGGAGGCGTGGAGGTACCTTCCCGTGCTGGTAGCCTTGTACACCCTGTGGCCGAGTTTACCGTCAGACTTTCCGTAGAGTTCAACGTCGATGAAAGGCAGTACCCCATTATTTTCTACTTATATTGTGAAGTGTATTTTGCTGTGCTGCCGATTGAGATGTTCGTGGAAGTTCTGTAGCTCCTCTTCCCCATGTGGGCAGATGACGAAAGTGTCATCAACGTATCGCAGCCAGCATGCTGGGCGTAGTGGCGCTGACTGGAGGGCCGTTTCTTCAAAAGCTTGCATGAAGATTTCTGCTGCAATCGGCGAAAGAGGGGAGCCCATAGCTGCAGCTTGGCAAAATTATTCATCTGACGACTGGTGAGGCTCTCAGTAGACCTCGTGGCTTGTTGGAAGGTCAACATATCTACCTTCTCCCAGTATGCCACATCCAGTTTTCTTGCCAGGAATAGGCGCAGTTCGTAGAGCTTTTTGTTGTTTATGTCAAGGCTGGTCCGTATGTTTCGTATCCTAAAATAAATAAAACTATGTCCAGTAGGAATGAAAACAATAGAGGGGAACAGCAGGAAGCACAAAGCATCACCCTATTACCTTACGTGCAGGGCGTCACTGAACGTGTGGGCAAGGTTCTTCGTCGGGCAGGCATCAAGCCAATCTTCCACAGCACCAATGAAGCTAAGGATTTCCTAGGTTCAACTAAGGACGCAGTTGACAAACGGAGCAATGCCGTCGTGTATGAAATAAGCTGCGAGTGTGGGCTGGTCTACATAGGAGAGACCGGACGAGCAATCTGCACGAGGCTTTCGGAACATGAAAGATGCATACGGCTTGGACAGCTCACAGTCAGCGGTTTCTGAGCACCGCAATCAGTGCGGAAAACAGTTATCTTTCGGTGAGGACCGCGTGCTGGCAAAACAACCATTCTCAACGAGGAGGAAGATTAGAGAGGCTATAGAAATAGCGAAGCGTCCCGCCAATGTGAACAGGGAGGATGGCTACAGGCTGCCGGCGTCTTGGCTGCCAGCAGTTGCAACGCTACGAGACGGCACCGCGCGCGGAATGACTCGCGCAGTCGCCCCAGAGACCACAGCGGCCGCGAACACGCAGAGCACCGGCCCGCCGCCGTCTGCGCCAGGCGACGTCAACAGCAGCACGCCGCAACCGCTGTCCGTTCTCCCAGGTCCATTCCGCCAATAGCAAGTTCTAATGCAAAAACCAATAGGAAACGTCCATTTTGACCAATAAAGGAGAAGAATGCAACATTCAATCATATGTAAAACCAGCCATTAAAACACCATTCAGCAACGCCCATTTCCACCAATAGCGTGCAATAATATAAGCACCAATAAAGGGTAACCAACGTCCCCCTTCCTCTCCCTCATCCGCTGATATATAAACACCAAGCGATCGAACATTCAGCAGTCAGACACAGACCCTGATGAAGGCCGCCTGCAACAGTGGCCGAAACGTCGGTACAGAGTATAAAATGAGGACGCGGTGTCATATCCAGAAGAATTTTATTGATAGTTACAAATGCCGCGGAAGCCTACGTTTGCATTAATCAAAATGTTCAAATTCTTGTAAATCTATCGGACCAAACTGCGTGGTCATCAGTCCGTAACTTACAAACTACTTAAACCTAGGTAAACTAACCTACGGACAAGCACTCACACACACCCATGCCCCAGGGCGGACTCGATCCTCCACGGCGAGCAACCGCGCGCTCCGCAGCGAGGTGCTGTAGATCGCTAGGGTAGTCCACCGCGGCATCATTAATCGAAAATAGAAAATTTCCTTACTGTAGCAATAGGCCCCAACTGCCCGAAGATACTGATGCACAGCTTTCTGCATATGATCCATCGTCTCAATAGATTTGACCTCACAAATATGCCTTCACAGACCCTAAAAGATGGTAATTGAAAGGTGCCAAGCCGGGATTGGTGGGAGATGTGGAAGAGTTTCCCCACCCACCGTGCTAATGTTCTCCACAGTGGTTCAGGAAATGGAGGACGATAATGTGCTGCAGAAAGATGTCTTTCCAGAACTTTGTCGGTGGCGCACGGAAATGGCCGTGCGTTCGTAAGCGCCTTTGTGAGGAGTGCGTGCCTGCTATCCGTCGGAGGTTCGCGTCATCCATCGGGCATGGGAGTGTGTCTTGTCCTTAGCATAAGTTAAAGGAGTTTTTAAGTTTAGAGGGAGATGGCCACTGAAGTTTGGTCCCGTAGCTTTACAAACATTTGAACATTGTCGCATAATGCGTTTCGTAGCATCCGAAGCGTCTGGTTATACCGGACAAAATTTATGCATTGTCCAGGTTCACGAAAATCAACCAAGATGCAACCTCATGCATCTCAAAAGACACGTTCCCAACGCATGTCACTATCTTCCGTATTTTATTTGATGGCGAATCCAAGTGGTACCACTCTGTACTATAGCGTTTAGTGTCAAGCTCTTAATTATGAAACCAGCTTTCATTACTTGTCACAATACTCGTCAGAACAACATCAGCTTTATTCCGAAAAGTGAAGAAGGTAGTCAGATTTGGTTGTTCCCTGAAGTTTTTGATCTTCAGTCAAAAAACGTGGTGTCCAATGGGCACAAACGTTTAGGTACCCTAAGTTTTGAATTGTTTCTTGCACTACCTATTGTCCTACTATAAGTTTCGTAGTGATTTCACGCACAGTGACAAACGTATCTTCCCCAATGAGTGCATCAATCCTCTCCTTGTTGTGATCCACGAAGGCAGGGCGTGACGAATGTTACAAGATTCATATTGGATGCTTCATCCATCCCCTTACGCTGCTTGCGCACACGCAGGCATGTCGATACGCACGTTAAAGGCTGAAGTAATGTCAACAGTGGATTTTTCCTCTTTAATGAGGAAGTCAATGACAGCACGCTATCTAAATGAAATAATGAAATCTGCCATTTTGAAAATAATGCCTGTTCTCACGTGATAGAGTTCAACGACCTCAGAGCTTGACAACTTGTAGAATAAAATTAATAATTCTATAATGCATTTGTTTACATTACATTGTTGGGTTTGAATTTTTTCATTAGGTTGCTCACGACTATCAGAATCCCGTCTCGTACATACGGAATGCGTAACAATCTGTAAATACTACCTTTCGATCGTCCAGTCGTTCCATAAAATACTGTACTACAGTAACAATTCAGAAAAGCGCTGCAAACGTATGACTCGCGATAGAGACATGGCGTCGTAGCTGATTACCCAATAACGTGTGATTTCATTTGTGATCCCTTTCAGGGTGAGGCACATAAGTTTTTGAGAATATCTGAAAAAAATACAAATACGGCTAAAAAAAGTTGCAATAAAGGTTTTACCTCCAAAAGGGACAATCATTCCATAAAACACGACCCCATGCACCATCCTGGGGCGGGGGGTGGGTGAGTGAAATCTTTAATCGGAACCCCTATTTTATACTGCAAATTTGGATTTTATGCGCAAAATATGTAACTTTCATATAAAATTTCTTTCGTAGCACTGTAATCGGCAAATATGAAAATGTTTGGAAAAGGATTATATCTCAAACACTTTTGACGCTTTCTCTAGGATTAACACTTCTAGTTTCAGAAAACGGCTGCAAATTCTGTGAAAATTAATTACAGACGGAACATTCTTATCAGATTAGCATACGTTTGACAAGCTCTTTCTATTAGTCTCAGAGTGATGTTTCCTTCCCCTGAAGCCTTATTATCGTGGAACAGTTGCCTAGAGATGTGCATAGACCGAATCATTGAATTAAAATAAACAATGTGACCATACACTGAGAGCATCATAAAAGTTTATGCTTCTTTCGATTGCGGGAGGTGTCACAAGATACCATTTTCAGAAATATCAGAAACTGTATTTTGCTAATTTTGTATTTGTTTGAGATATTATTCTCGTTTCCAACGATTTTCAACTCATTTTCATTCTTGTTTATTACCGCGCCATCTATCATGAACCGAAAGAAATGTTTCGAGGAAAAGGTTAAAATGTTTGTATACCTTATGAGACTTAACTACGGGGTCATCAGTCCCTAAACTTACAAACTACTTATGAATTAACTAAGACTAAGGACGGCACAAATATCCATGCCCGAGGGGGGATTCGAACCCTCGACCGTAGTGGCCGTGCAGACCGTGACTGGAGCGCCTCAGTCCCCTCGGCCACCGCGCCCGACGAGGAAAAGGTTAAATATTTTCTCAGGGAAAATCAAAATGTGCTATAGATTTTTTTTTACTTTAATGTTATTTTCAAGCCTAGGTACATAGGCAGGCTGTTAGCAACTTATTCGTCGCTATGCAGCCGAATTGTTTATGAATTGAGTTAAAATGGGAGAATTAAAACTTAGTCGTGATAAAAATTTGGGGAAGTACAAATATCGTCATAAATGATAAAAGTAGAATTGTTGTAAGATAAAAGGATACCATGGTGGTTTCAAAACACTGATGCACCAAACCCTGACACGATGAGATGGATGATGATGATGATGATGATTGGCGTTTTAGGGCGCTCAACAGCGAGGTCATCAGCCCCCGTATGCTAACGTAAACAGATGAGAAGAAAAATAGTTCAATTGAGGTTAAAAGACAGTTCAAAGGAAAGGACTGCATACGGGGATAAAAGTTTGATAGATGTATGGGGCCTGGTGACTACTTAAAGAGTGACCGAGCCACACTGTCACACAGTAAAATCGTACACCCAATATTTTGGGAAGAAGTCCAGATCTTAGCACACAATCCACGGACGCCTCATCGTCACCTAAAATAGATTTCAGGTTCTGTAAGAGGCATTCTGTGAAAATACGTCGTATCGACAATTGTGTCCGACATCTGTTACACTCTGGTGGTTTCTCACGACGCAAAAGAAAGCCATGCCTTAGCGGGAAGTGTCCAATTCTAAGGCGAGTGAGAGAGACTTCCTCAGCTCGTCGAGGGCGGAAGGAAGTACGCCATGGACGAACTGAAGATTTTAGTGCGCGTAACTTGTTATCCGTCACATCCAGCCACTGATCCTCCCACGATGAGACGAACAGAGAAGTAATATCAGAAAGATGAATCAACAGCTTAGTACTAATAATATGACAAAGAAATTGCTCCAATATTAACGTTATTATATTGCATTAAAATAATAAGTCTGCCATTCATAGTAACACTGATTAGAAAAACCACAGGCGACACTTGTTCTTCTCGCGGTGGACACAGCTTAAAAAAAAAAAAAAAATAAATAAATAAATAAATAAAAAAATTAAAAAAAAACAGGTGAAGACGCACTGTACACAACACGTGATGAAGCACCAGTTAAAAGTGTGGCACTGTGGTCCCTGCAGGGGAATGGAGAAAGGGGCGGGAGGAGCGGGAGAAGGGGGTGGGAAGGGGGACAGGGAGGAAGGTAAGCCTAGGGATTCCAGGGGTGGGAGGGAGAGGAAAGGAATGCTACGGGATGGGAGGACAGTGGAGGGGAGAGAGAGGGCTTTCGCACCTATGTGGAGTGCGAGGGGAGGGGGGACATTAGGTCAGGTATGAAGGATAGATGTCGGGACGGAGGGCGTCATCTGGGAGGGGGAGGTTGCGGAAGTTACCCTGGAAGAAGATTCTGAAAGGTGAAGGGAAGGAGGGATGCATTAGTGATTGCGTGACACAAGCCCAGGACTGGTAAGGATGGGGTAAACCAGTGGATCAGGGGAATCTATTTTGCTTGTGATGGAGAATATGCTGCAGGAGGTGAGGAAATGGGATTAGGTCATATAGAATCTGCGTGGGGGAGGGGAGGCGAATACGATAAGTGAGGCAGATAGCATGGCGTTCTAGAATCTGTAGGGTTTATAATAGGTATGGGGAGCGGAAATCCAGGTGGGGTGGCAGCTACAAAAGACAGGGCACTTGATGGAACAGTAGGTGTAGTGGAAGTGTTGAGTGAGGGATAGAGGGTAAGGTATTTAAGGTTGGGGGTAAGGTGGATGGAGTAGTCACGGAGGGTAAGGAAAACTCATGGAGGCAGAAGGAAGAGGTGGTACGACCTAAGAGGGTTGCCTGGGTTTTATGGGGTTGATGGAAGGGAACCAACGGTTATACCCTGTGGAGAACTTGGTGAGATCCAACTGGAGTGAGCGAGGGAGGGGACGATGGTCAGGAAGGCGGAGCCGTAAGCATATTGCAGGAGGTTTCAATAGAACTCAGAGATTCATGTTTATGATTTAAAGTCACTCTCCGTCTCCCAGGAGAGGGGGAGGTGGGGAGGGGGGCAGGTTGTAAATGCATGTCACGTATCGAGGAGAACAAATTTTAGTGCGATGACTTACGGTTCTGTAATATAATTTCCCCCCAGAAACAAAGTTGTTTATCAATTTTTGGTCAAGTTACGTTATACACATATGATATAGAATGTTGTGCATCATCTCTGGTAACGATTGCTGCTACCAGAACTTTACTAGACATTTATGGGCTGTTACACATACATTGAAAAGTGTGCCTCTCTGGATTAATGTTTATCGCAAGAATATGACCAATGTCACTTCTTACCTTAAGTGTAACGAAGAAGGGAAGAAATCATAAAGATAAACCCAGATAAATGGTCAAAGAATGTGAAAAATAAGCCGTATACAACTGCAATACATAGCAAGAGTAAAACGCGGTATGCCACAGACGTTTGTTTATAGACGTAGAAAGCTGAGTGTAGATTGCTTCTTGCTTTGCGGTTGATACAAGATAGATGCTCTTGGAAATCCATTATTGCAAATCCTTCTTACGAAATAGATTTTGTCATCAAAGTGGTTCCCCAAGTACAATTCGTCAAATTTTCACTTACAGATGCTGGCATCAACTGATATATCAAACTAACAACGACAAAGTTCATGGGGGCTGCAATTTATGTTAACCAGTCGAAGATTTTGTTGGGAACACTACAATCTCGTGCAACCTTGGCATCGTTAACCTTCTGAAGAAGAAACGAGGACAACAAGATATTGTGTGCTTCCAATACCACTACAACAGTTCCTACTACCGCACAAGATGTTGATTTCTCTTTCACCAGAAAGAAATAACCATTTGTTCCCTGTGATACATAAAGCCGTGCTACGCAAAATTTTCCAGGTCATTCAATTTTTTTTCTAATGACTGACTATAGTATTTTTTACGTACAGTGGGATGTAAAATGTGGTGACTGCTGATTGTAGTGATGTTTTTGATCAACTGTAACTTCATTTTTACAACGTAGTTCATAATTCGTGATGTTCTCTAGTTGGTACATTTGTAAAAAAAATGCTAAGAAAAGACATACTACATTTTATAATTGTCTGTGGGTTAATTGTCGAGTACAATATGTACTAATATCTGACTATTATTTCTTATAACCTAATAATTTCTGAACTTCATAGAACATCGAGTTTATTCTTTGACAGTGGAAACTAATGTCTTTCCGTCGAATATTAAACGGTCTTTATGTAAATTTTTAATAAATGTTTAAATGTGAATTCGGCTGAGCACTTCACCACTCTCTTTGCGTTTCTACCACTACCGAAAAGTGAAATTATTTCAGCAGTCCTTAATTTTGAACTTCAGAAAGTTCTCGTTTAAAGAGAGTACTTAAATGTTTACATCTGTGGACACTTTGTGGACTTAGGGAAATCCAGCCGCGGTGGAGTAGCCGAGCGGTCTAAAGCGTCTCGCTGCGGAGCTCGCGGTTGCTCACCGTGGAGGTTCGAGTCCTCCCTGGGGCATGGGTGTGTGTGTGTGTTGTCCTTAGGTTAGTTTACCTAGGTTTAAGTAGTTTGTAAGCTACGGACTGATGACCACGCAGTTTGTTCCGATATATTTAAATAAATAAATTTAAAAAAATTAAAAAAAAATTAGGGAAATGCAGAATGTTTCACTTCACGTGTTCAGTATGTGAATGATTACATCGAAAGGATACTTATTCGAATCTAGAAAGATAAATCAACTTTTGAAGAAAAAAGAAAGAGAAACAAAATTTCAGTGTATTACAACTCATCCCATAACGTAAACCTCTTTCTTGCAAACCGAAAAATTGACATAGATTATTTCCCCGAAATATTAAAACTGTCTCAGTTAATGAGGATGGAATACAGCCGTATTTAGAACACTCTGACACGAATGCAATGAGTTTAATCTACGATATACAGTGAACCGACATTTCGAGCAGTATTGATTCATATTCAGTGGAGATGAGGGCACTTGCGTAAATCTGTATGGATCGGACGACCTGCGTAAAGTATGTACGCGGAGTGACCTTTTTGCTTTCTGGCAAGATTACATTTGTAAAATTTTAATGTGTTTCGGAGTGCCTCACTCAGCTATTTTAGGTCCAGCGAGAAGCCACATGTGCCTCTGTTAATTATTTTATGTTACACCTCTCTCTGTGCACAGAATGCATTTTATAACTACACGTCACGTAAGTATTGTGTTTATGTGATTGTATTGCTCATTTTGTACGTGTCTTTGTGTGTTCGAAAGTGTCTGTGTTTGCGTTTGTATGGGATGTATATTACATATGGAAGCTTTCCTACTGGATAGTTAGTATCATAGACAGAAGCAGCTGGTACTAATTCAAATGGTATCCTATTGTTTAAATATTCCTCCAGAATGAGAACATAATGAAACCGCAAAACCATATTGTTTATGACTTCTGAATGCACTCAGACGATACACTGTCGGACATACAAATTAATACTCCGTCTTTAAGTATTCCAATTCACTCAAAATTTTTGATTGAAACTGTGCAAATGGACTACATGGAACAATTACACTTCCATAGCAATAGCTCAAACGGTACTGTGGTACCACATGATCATCTTATAAATATGGAATAATATAATAATAATTTCGTGTGGCTCAGTGGCCTTGTGCAAGTCTTTCAATTGGACGCCACTTCGGCGACTTGCGTGTCCCTAGCCAAACCCACTTATCCAACTGGGGAAAGGGGACATACAGCTTAACGTGGAATCCGAACCACGTGACGTTTTTGGCGACTCCTCACATCGTTTATAGGTGGAGGATGGGTTAAGACGCAGACTGAAAAAATGCAAGGTTCGACCGGGTTTGAACCCGCGACCCTTCGGTTTAGAGTCGAGCGCTTTACCCCAAGACCACCGGGCTCGACAACGTGGAATCATTTCCCTGTATATTTTCCTTTCCTTTAAATAAGAAATATGAAACTGACAGACAACAATTTCATGTCGGCCTGGTCATTCGATCTGGCATCTATATTAATCAAACAGATATGCATTAATGTCAGTGGCAGTGCTTCCTATGTGTTCACTGGTTCAGTGAACCCCCGGAACAAAATCTCGTCCAGAAAAAAAAGTGAATAAATAAATAAAATAAAAAGTGTTTTTAAGCTATCATTCTTCCTTTCATTCTTCTGTCAGATCATTTTATATGCTCATTCAAACTATTTTTATCATATAAGAAGCGTTTTACGACGCGGAGACATCACGTAGTACCACTCGTAGGGCTGCCGCCTAATATACACGATTGTGCCGCATCGTTCAGTGCGTCTGCGCGGATGAGGTTCAGTTTCTCTTCTGAACCTCCTCGAGGCAGCATATGGGCGCTACCGCGACAGGGAGGGGTGAGGGGAAACTGGCTTCTCGAGCTCTGGCGGCTACGCACGAATTCTCCCGAAGCAAGGACAATGGAGCTACTGCGTAGCTCGCCTTGCGCATACGCACATCCTCCATGAAGGGTAAATTGGACATTGATATTTGTTTTTGGAACATTGAAGGTTCATCAAAGACGAGTCATATTTGGTAAAATATCTTATAACTATAAATTAAATACGCATCAACTGTAAAAGCCTTCAGAAGATTCCATCATGAATAATAACGACGTCAATATTCTCCACCCAGCAAGAATTACTGTGTTTAGCGGCAACGCTCTGCGGTGTGGAAGGTAGTGGTTCGAGACTCGCCACCCGCCTGCTGCGGTGGCCGACTGGACTGCGGCGTGTCAGTCACGGTCTGCACGGCCACTACAGTCGGGGGTTCGAATCCCCCCTCGGGCACGGATATTTGTGCCGTCCTTACTGTTAGCTAGTTCATAAGTTGTTTGTATGTTTAGGGACTGATGACCCCGTAGTTAAGTCCTATAAGCTGTACAAACATTTGAACATTTGATTTGGTTCGAGTCCGATAGCAATCATATGTTTAACAGATACGGGAACAACAATGACTTGTATAGTTTCTTGCCACATTTCTTTGGACGGTTTTTGCAAATGTTTCTCGATTTTTAGGGTAAACGAAGCTTCTGTCTTCATCGTAACAGATACATGTTACAGTCACTTAACAGTGTAATCAGTTACTTGCTGTGTTTTAGTGTTCATGAGCAGACCGTGTAACGGAAATATATCTAAAGAGAGGAGGGGGGTGGATAAACCGGGGTGCTTTCCCCCGACGCCAATTGCAGAGGTGCGCCAAATTATTTCTTTTGGACGCCGAGCGGTGGGGTAGGGGGCACTATCAAGATCCGGCACTCAAAGAAGTGAACCCCCAGCCATCTGAAACACCAGACGCCTCTGATTAATGTTGCGTATGGAACATTAATATTGTGAAAACTTCTTGTAATGTCTGTGGCTACAGTGTAACAGCATTGCGCAATTACTCCACGGAACACATACCCCGTACTAGACTGTGGGTCACCAATAGTTATATCCTATGTATTTGGCGAGAACTGTAAATAATATCTTTCGTTATTAAAATTAACTTCCTCACTGAAAATTACCTACAGATTGATAGTTGTATTACGGGCACAGTAATTTGTGGTACCTAATTCTGGATTATTTACAGTTTTTACTTAGAGGTATAGTGTCAATATACATGTCGTACATTGAGTTTATGAAAAATCAGTGCTATTGCTCGTCTCCACATTATTAACTAAAGTGGAATAATGATATCCCTGTTGAGCTTCCCTTCACTATTTTGAGCAAGAATAGTCATGTATGGAATTATCAGACTAAACTGGATCGTATGATTGAACGTATTTTGGTCTGTAATAGTCAACTAGATAGTTCCAAGCTTTCTTTTTTCTAGTAATGCCTCATGTAAGGTTTTTTATGGTGCAACGGTACGTGAAATTTTTACTTTGATAAATGAATTCTTATCAGTAGTCATGAGGAGTCTAACTAGAATTTTTTGGTATGATTTCAAATATGAATAATTTTGTAAGATAATTAAATTAAGAAATTTTTGTTTATGAATAAAAGATCTTCATTGAAAGGTATTACTCAATGGATAATACAATGTTCCAGCCTCTCTATAAATGTTTGAGATTAACAAATTTACAGAAGGAAGAGGTTTGAAGTTAGAAGCTATAAAAGATCCCAATCAGAAAATTACGGGAAAAAAATTTGAAAATTATTACATGCATTTAAATGAAATGGCAAGCTAATTAACGGTGGAGTATTGTGCAGGCAGAATCAACGAGCGGTTACCTTTAACAAGAGATCCATCAGTGGTTGAAATCTGGGTGTAAATGAAACTTTCATAATACGATAACCACTCGCCGAACAGTGGATGGCAGTTCGTCAATATCAAACTAGGACTCGTGTAGCAGACCTTAAAGTAAGATACGTGACATGATAAAATTCGGATACGAACATTACGTAAATTAAACTCATCGGACTTCCAAAACATTTACAAGAAAATCGACTGCAGATTCTATCGCCGGTAAATGATAATAGTATGGAATAAATTAAAAAAAAAAGAGGCAGGCTATACGAAATATCACCATTGAATATTAACTAAAAACAGTGCCATCCATTGTTGCTGCGATGCAACAAGGCTGAAAAAACATCATGGGCGGAGGGAGAAGAAGGCAAAATTAATTTAAAAAATTCAAAAGTGCAAATTTAAGTGAGAGGTGGGGTTTATTAATAAAAGTAAGATTCACGCACAAGACATATATTTACCTGAATGTAGAAAATCCATATAACATCGGCCACATAAAATGATAAAGTACAGCTCTCGTCTGCAAGATGCTATCGCTACGAAGTACAGGGCAAGACAACAAATTGAAAGTGTTCTTAAATTTTTTTATCTGACATTCATAGATAATTAGTTTTACATGCCAAAATAATATAAAAATACAAAATTTTCTCTGATAATGTCGGGGAAAGGAAACCGAGTCATTATAATAAGGAAAATACATATAGGTTACACACAATGTAGTAGAAAGGTATCTGTACTTATGTCCATAGGACACATGCGTCCTAATGTTCAAAAGTAAACCATCGATGTTAGAGTATAAAAATATTAAAACATTTTAGATAGGGAAAGAAAATCTGTTATCGACAACGACAATACCTTTGTAATGCTGACATGATGTGACGTAGGATCTTTGACCTCTGACTTGGTTAGCTAATTCTGACTTACCTCGTGTGTTGTTACAATCATCGTGCTGTGCAAACAACATAAAGTGTTGTTATGATCGCCAATATTAAAATGTAGAACTGATATCCGTTTTTAAGTACTTTTGCTTAAATATTTGTGGAAAAAGCATGACGTATATCTTCCAGTGAAATTAAAATCACTTGCTGGATTGTTCACAGATTACGTGTTTATTACGCTAGTAGTTTGGTCGCTTAGGTTTACAAACATTTCATGATTAGGGTCGAAATCTACCGTCTATGATAAAAATTTGGGTACTGCTGTGAAATTTCAATACGCGATTTTTAACCTATTACGAAAATGTCTGACACCTCTCAAAACAAATAGCATTAGTGTTCAGGTCATAATAAATTAAAAACTCATACGCGATTATGTTTTTTTCATCCATATCATTGTTCATGACATTACATCCGCTGAATTATGTGTTGTACCACGATATGATTTTGGAAATACTGTCAGTAGGATATGCACATACTATCTGCATAGTGTGTCATGAGTAGAACTGCGAGTAAAAGTGAAATAAAGGTTCATATGTGATGAAAAATGTCATAAAAAAGAAGGGGAAAAATTCTCAAGTTTGAGTTTAGCTGTGAAATAATTTCTGGGCTACATTCGGTGATGGTTTTGCACTGTTCGTAAAACGAACTGCGAAAATTGTCAGTAGTGTAACACTGTAATGTCGTGTCGAATCCAAACGACATTCAAGGAAATAGGTATTGTGACGCCATTGTTAGAATTCCCAGACTACTGAAAAGGGGTCGACACACCGTTTGTGAACTTACAGCAAATATTGCTCGAACCGCCCGTTTCTGAGCGAAAAATATCCTTTTTGAATTAGTAGTCATAAGCGAATGAAATTATGCAAAATGGACTGTTTTCGTGTTGAATTACCACTTATTTCAGAATCGGTTCTAATGGTAAATAACTCAGCATTTAGTTTTTTTTAACAAGATCCCAAAGATGAGTTTTCCACGACATCTTACTGTCTTTGTATCGGAACGCCTACAGGTTTCAATTTTTCAGTGTAACTTATCACGCGTCGTTTCCGTGTATAAAAATGTCAGTTTTTGTTGTATTGTGAGTTAGAAACTGTAAACACTGAATCTTACTGTCATTTGGCATCAATTTATTTTCTACAAACCAAGTACTTATTTCTTTAACTGACTCACTTAATACTGGACTAATTTTACCGATAACACACATCACTGCCTAGCTAATGTCATTAGAAAACAGAAATGTATTGGAACTACCTGTTATACTTGACCGTATATCATTTATACGTTTTAGAAACAAATGTGGCCCCTGAACAGACCCTTGGGGCACCCCCATCCCCACATATATTTATCCTGAAATTTACTTCGGATGTAACATAGCTCTCATTGCTATTGTGTTAGTAAATTTAAATGATGTCAAATGCAACCTTCTCCCTATTTTATATATTTCAGTATTTAATGCGATTCAGGTTTAATGATTAAACTTTGCTTTACAGGTTCACATGTGCAGTAAGTATTTCGATCGTGCCTCCCGTGATGGTCTTCTGCAGTCAGCTGTGCTGACAGTTTCCTTCCTTCGCTTCACTCGCGGAATAAACTCCCCAGCACCCTGGAAGCTCATTACGCCCCCTCTCACCCTGACGTTCAGGACCTGCAGTCTACCAAAGCCGCTCGCTGGGGTTCGCCGTTAGCGCATTACCGACCACTTACGCCGTACGAATACTAAACGCTATCACAGACCGGCGTCTGAGTTGCGCAAATGGAGGCGCTGGTTTTGCTTTAAGCGGCTTAATAGTCGCTAATTCTGCCGCGGCCGCACTGCGGCGGTTCCCCGATTGTTCGTCGCAGCGGTTAATTCGCTTCCGGTGTTTCTCGCTGCTATCTAGTTACCTCCGGCTCAGAGCTGCTGCCCACAGTCTCGCCACCCCTTTGCGCAGGTCTCACGCTGTTCACTCTGGATGGTTCCAGGAAGAAGCATACCAGCGTCGCGTGCTTCAGCAGCGTTTCTCCTGAAACATGCTAGTCGAATGGGAGCACGTCGTTATAACATTAACCTCAAAAGGCAATGGCAGCGGCATCTACATTCAGTAGTTCACGCTCGAGGTACATATCGGTAGGCTATTTCAATCATCCCTGTACTTCTTCATGTCCTATTTATATATTTCTCTGAATCATTCATATAATCTTTAATAATTGGATTCGCAACAGTTATTAATTTTAAACTTGTTTATTTCCATTTCTATGCACTACCCGAGTTTCGAACCTATGTCTCATCATCAGCTGGATGAGGAAATTACAATGAAATAAAATAGTAACTTCTGTCGTGTAATAAAATGGCTACCAAACATCTTTACTAAAATAATTCAGTACAAATGGAGTATATGTACTTAGTTGTTGTTATGGTCTTCAGTCCGGAGACTGGTTTGATGCAGCTCTCCACAATTCCCTATCCTGAGCAAGCCTTTTCATCTCCTCATAAGAACGACAACCCACATCCACTTGAATCTGTTTACTATACGTGTCTCTTGGTCTCCCTCTGCGATTTTTACCCCACACACTTCCCTCCAATGCTAAATTTACGATTCCTCGATGTCTAAGAATGTGTCCTACGAAGCGATCCCTTCTTTTAGTCAGGGTACGTCAGAAATTCCTTTTCTCACCAATTCTGTTCAGTACCTCTTCATTAGTTATGCGATCTACCCACCTAATCTTCAACATTCTTCTGTAGCACCACATTTCAAAAGCCTCTATCCTATTCCTGTCCGCACAGCTTATCGTCCATGTTTCACTCCCATTCAAGGCAACACTCCACACAAATACCTTCAGAAAAGACTTCCTTACACATAAATTAATATTCGATGTTAGCAAATTTCACTTTTTCAAAAATGCTTTTCTTCCCATTGCCATTCTGCATTTTATATCCTCTGTACTGCGACCATCATTTGTTATTTTACTGCCCAAGTAACAATACTCATCTACCTCCTTTATTGCTTCGTTATCTAATGTAATGCCTTCGGCATCACCTGATTTTCTTAGACTGCACTCCATTACCCTAGTTTTGCTACTGTCCATTCCGTTCAATTGCTCTTCTAGGTCCTTTGCTGTATCTGACAGAATTACTATGTCGTCGGCAAAACGCGATGTTTTTAATTCTTTCCCCTGAACTTCAATTCCTTCACCAAATTTCTCCTTGCTTTCCTTTATAGCTTGCTCATTGTACAAATTGAACAACATTGGAGAAAGGCTACAACCCTGTCTTACTCCTTTCCTAACTTCCCAACTGATGCTTCCCTTCCATGCCCTTCGAGTCTTAATGCCTGCGGTCTGCCTTTTGTACAAGTTGTAAATAACTCTCCTTTACCTGTATTTTACCCCTGCTGACTTCAGAATTTGAAGCAGTGTATTCCAGTCTACATTGTCAAAAGCTTTCTCCAAATCTATCTTCTAAGATAAGACGTAAAGTGAGTATTGCCTCCCGGGTTCCTACGTTCCTCCTGAATCCAAACTGATCTTCCCCGAGGTCAGCTTCTACCAGCTTTTCCATTCTCCTGTAGATAATTCTTGTTAAAATTTTGCAACCATGACTTATCAAACTGATGGTTCTGTAATTTTCACATCTGTCTGCGCCTGCTTTCTTTGGAATGGGGATTATTACATTTTTCTTAAAGTCTGAGGGTATTTCGCCTGTCTCATACATCCTACATACCAGTTCAAATAGTCTTGTCATGGCTGACTCTCCCAGAGACTTTAGTAGCTCTGAGGATATGTTATCTACTCCTGGGGCCTTGTTCCGACGTAGGTCTTTCAGGGCTCTGTTAAATTCATCTCTCAGTATAGTATCTCCTATTTGATCTTGATCTTCTTCCTCTTCCATTCCTAAAACATCGTCTCTAAGTTCAATTCGTTTGTAGAGCTGCTCTATGTACTCTTTCCACCTTTCAGCTTTTCCTTCTTTGCTGAGAACTGGTTTCCCATCTGAGTTCTTGATTTTCGTAGAGTTGCTTTTCTTGTCCCCAAATGTCTCTTTTATTTTCCTGTAGGCGGTATCTACTTTTCCCCTTCTTATACATTCTTCTACAGATTTGCATTTGGCTTCCAGCCACTCCTGCTTAGCCATTTTGCACTTCCTGTCAATCTCATTTCTTAGTCGTCTGTACTCCATTTTGCCTGTTTCATTTACTGCATTTTTATATTTTCTCCTTTCGTCAATTAAATTTAGTATTTCCTGTGATATCCAAGGATTTCTACCTATTTTGTCCTCTGCTGCCTTCACTATTTCATCTCTCATTGCTACCCATTCCTCTTCTACTGTTTCATTTCCCCCTATTTCTGTCAATTCAGGCCTAAATCTCCCTCTGAATTTCTCCAGAACTTCACGTTCCTCCAATTTATCTAAGTCCCATCTCCTTATTCTCCTACCATTCTGCAGTTTTTTCAGTTTCAGTCTACAGTTCATGACTAACAAGTTATGGTAAGAGTCTATATCTGCCCCTGGGTATGTCTTACAGTTTATAACCTGGTTCCGGAATCTATGTTTTACCATTATAAAATCTATCTGATACCTTCCGGTGTCTCCTGGTCTCTTCCACGTATACAACCTTCTTTTGTCATTCTTAAATCACGTGTTCGTTACGATTAAATCATGTTCCGTACAAAATTCTACCAGACGACTTCCTCTTTCATTCCTTCTGCCCACTCCATATCCACCTACTATTTTTCCTTCTCTTCCTTTTCCTACTACCGAATTCCAGTCTCCCATCACAATTAAGTTTTCCTTTAGCTCCTCATATATTTCTTCGATCTCCTCATCATCGGCAGAACTAGTTGGCATATAAACCTGTACTACCGTTGTCGGTGTTGGCTTCGTATCTATCTTGACAATGATAATGCGATCACTGTGCTGCTCATAGTAGTTTACCCTCATTCCTATCTTCTTATTCATTATCAGTCCTACTCCTGTGATACCCCCAACTGATTTTGTATTTATAATCCTTTACTCACTCGACCAGAAATCCTGTTCATCCTGCCACCGAACTTCACTAATCCCCACTATATCTAACCTCAACCTGTCCATTTCGCTTTTTAAATTTTCTAATTTTCCTACCCGATTAAAGGATCTAACATTCCACGCTCCGATCCGTAGAATGCCAGTATTGTCTTTCCTGATGACAACATCCTCCTGAGTAGTCCCCGCCCGGAGATCCGAATGGGGGAGTATTTTACCTCCTGAATATTTTACCCGAGAGGATGCCATCATCATATGTTCATACAGTAGAGCTGCATGTCCTCGGGAAAAGTAACGGCTGTAGTTTCCCCTTGCTTTCAGCCGTTCGCAGTAACTGCATGGCAAAGCCAGATTAGCTTATATTACAAGGCCAGCTCAGTCAATCATCCAGACTGTTGCCCCTGTAACTACTGAAAAGACTGCTGCCCCTCTTCAGTAACCACACGTTTGTCTGGCCTCTCCACAGATACCCCTCCGCTGTGGTTGCACCTACGGTACGGCTATCTGCAGCGTTGAGACACGCAAGCCACCCCACCTCGGCAATTTTTATTAAATGACAGACGTCACTATTTTATTCGAGTGTAATTTGCAGACACACCTGATGATGAAGCATAGGTAACGAAACTCTGGTAGAGCATAGAAATAAAAATAGACAAGTTTAAAATTAACAACTGTTGCGGATACAATTATTAAAGATGAAGAAGGACGGTTATGAATGTCACGAAGGAAGAAAATTGTGGCATTGGTATAAACTTTCTTGTTTTACGACATTCAGTACATTGAAAATTATCTACGTAATTGGGTACATTTTTCCTCATTAAGACACAAACTTTAGCTAGTGAGGAATAGTTTAAAGAAAATATAATTTAATATATAAAATGAATGTTTGTATTCGTATTTTACTCGCGGCCGTACCGTTCAGCCGATTGCGACGAAACTTAGTCAACATATTGTTTGCACTTTCGCGATGGTAATAAGCACCAATAAATTACTGTACCACAAATAATTCAGGAGATATGACGTAATAAACAATGAAATGGGCGGAAAAGTGCTGCATCATGCAACGTCTGCTTCTAAACCACTGTACCGATTTCAACCAAATTTGATGCACATATTCCTTCCATGTGGTAACAATTGACGTAGGGGTAAGAACTGCTTCCGACATATAGTGCAGGTAATATGACGACGTAAACAATCATATGCTTAAAAACCTGTGGCATCATACAACATGCGAATAAGGACACTTTATTCATCCTAAAATCTTCATGACATTTTGGACGCTTGACTTTCAAAACACGAGAAAGTTCACTGCCACATAAAATCTTGGATGGTGCATGACGGAGGATACTTTACATATGGACTTCGTCAGATCCTGATGAAATTGTTAAATATGATTGAACAATTCAGTTTATCATTGCAGTATTAATATATTCAAATTACCTACAATCATTTCAATTAATTGACGTGACTAAACAGTTAATTTTCAGATTTAGTCGAAGTTTTGAATGAATTAAAATTTCTGAATATTGTAGCAGCTCTCTCTGGGAGTCACGTTACATTTTTCAGGGCGATAATCATCAAAGGTGTGGCTTGGGAGCAGCCGGCTGCCCGTTCAGATGACTCAACGCCCTCTTTAATATAAAAGCTTAGCCAAGAACACGAACAATAACGAACATAATGGATCAACGACCGCAGTGAACGGGAATACTCTCAGAGCAAAAGAAAGTAGCACAGTGGTAGAGTGCCAGACTATGAATGTAAAGGTCGCGAGTTCGATCTCCGCGAGGTCCTAGGATCTTTATCTGTCACTTTCTACTTCTTTCACCTCTGGCAGTATTGATCATGTGAAAAATACCGGGTAGCATCATGTCCACGCCCACGTTGAACTGTAGGTCCCCCTATAACTGGCTGGGTAAGTCAGTTCGAAGGTCGCAGGAAGGCAACGGTATACCTCCTCCAAACAGGGTCATGCCTAGTAAAGCGCAGTGGTGTTCAAACCAGTCTACGGACTGCTGTTTTTTATCATAAAAACATTTAAAACATAAATATTGTTCACACCATGTGAATTTTATGTAAGTAATTTAAAGTAAGAAAATTTTTAAGAAATGTGCTTCTGTGGAAAACATACTTGATTCAGATTTTTAAACGACGGTTTTTTGGCTGTCAGCTTTGATGCATATCAAGCGTACCGTATCATTGGTGTGAAAACCACCAGAAGAAGGAATTTTTAGTTACGATCGTATGGATTTATGGCGAATTTGAAAGTAAGTACATGAAGCTAATATATAAAAATTAATGTTTGTTTGTTTTTTATGCATGGCCATATTATACATCTGATTGTGACAAAACTTTGTTATGTATTCCACTGTAACGTTTTTCAAGGAAACGCCTTTTGCTACTGCAAATGAAGGGTTTTATTTTTATAAGTCACCCACACGCATTTAGCCTTTGTCACAAGGCATCATCGGTGGGTGATAGCACTTGTTACTCCACATCAGTCTCTTTCCGGCAACCAGGTCGAAAGGTTCCACTGTTTTCTGAACAACTTTGCATTTTTCTGGTTCCACTGTCATCTGCTGCCATGTATGGTATGGTACAGTATGACAGTATGTCCCGGTCGTGTTTTCCGGGATTTCAAATGTTCAAATGTTTGTAAAGCTTATGGGACTTAACTACGGGGTCATCAGTCTCTAAGCTTACAAACTACTTATGAACTAGCTAAGACTAAAGACGGCACAAATATACATGCCCGAGGGGGGATTCGAACCCCCGACCGTAGTGGCCGTGCTTACCGTGACTGGAGCGCCTCAGTCTCCTCGGCCACCGCGGCCGGCGACGCATTTCGCTCCAGCTAATTTTCCCCTCATACTGAATGTGTATCGGGTCTGGATCCTCTCAGTATCTTGCATCAGAGTGCAGGATTTACTTGTTTCGCCGCTCACAGTCGCGACTGCGCTGGTCTTCCTCTTTGTAGCAGGAGTTTCTTGCTTCTTCTGCGGCATAACATCGGCCTTTACATTCCCGCGAGGGGCTTGCTTGTCCGTCTCCTGTGCTCCATTCTTCCGACGAGGCATTCGGAGTTTATGTGGCTTCTCTTGAATCAATAAATACAACTACAATAACTGGCGTGAGCCCCGCAACGAACAAACGAAGCGGTGAGCGACGTGAAGGTGAGTGCGCGGCGAAACTGTTGGTTGAACCTCAGCAGCTGGCGTTGCAGAACGTCTGTGTCTTGCTTGTTTGGTGTTGGTTTCCTGAATGCTGGTTCCCGGTTGCTCGTGGTAGGGGAGACTGTACCGTGCCAAACTTACTACCCAAATCTGATGATTAATTCATTTTCCGTGAACGCTGAGTGAGGGCGTCTGGGCTATTTATTTATCTAGCGTGCGGCCGCTTGTTGCTCCGTTACCTGATCGGGGAACAGGCGTTATTGCTGGCAGTGTGTTTTGCCTCTGCGCTGTGTTTCCCGCTTATCCGTTGCTGTAGTTTTGGCAGTTCTATTCAGATAACTTTCATTTTCATCTGCTTTGCTCTGTCCGTTTCTTCCTCCTGTGATCCTTACTTTTTCCGCCGTCGTTACCGCGCCGGTGATGTCTAAGCTTGTGTTACTTTAATTGCCCCTTCCTGTTGTAAGTTGTGTGGAGGTGTTGGTTAAAAGAAAGGAAAAGGATTTTTTTCCTTGTTCAGACACTGGTGCTATTTGTTTAAACGTGTATTATTCAATACAATATAATGCATACTTGATTCGACTCCAGTTGGAGCTTTAATTTATTTAATGTAACTAGCTGAAAACCAGGCGTTGCCCTGGGATTTATGTATTTATTCCTGCCGTTTTTCAGGTTTATATTCATTCGTATAAGGGCTGTAGGTCTGTAAAATCTTTTGGGAATACAATTGGTAGTAAAGAAGTAATAGATTAAAACTTGGTGCGTGATGGGGTGGTTTTCCATGAACGCCATTGTTTATGTACTCATATCTCATGCACTACGTGTCGTACTGTGATACAATTTAGAAGGTACACTCAAATATATGTGTGCATACGATCTGTAAAATTTTCTGCAACTACAATTCGTATTGTCGAAATTATAAATTGTAACGTCAGACCGAAAGCCGTAGTTTTAGTTCATGAACAGCGGATTGTTACTGTTTATGTGCTCATATCTCATGAACTACATGTCGTATTGTGATACAATTTGGAAGTTACATTGAACTATATATGTGTATACTGTCTGTAAAATTTCCTGCGGATAAAATTTGTAGTGTTCAAATTATAAATTGTAACGTCATACCGAGAGGCACAGTTTTACTCCGTGAACATCGGAAAAGTAGTAAGCGAGAAACTTTTTTCCTTTCATCATTTTACTACGGTTGCCAACGAGAAAAAGGTTAATAAAGGTTTGGCATTATGTTTAAAGTTTGTTGCAAGTCGTTAAGTACTGTCATTCTGATACAGTGCATTTCGAAAGTCTCGCCGCATTATATGACATTCTGCGATTTCTATTGGTTATGATGTAATATGTTTGGAACCATGTGCTGTATGTGATTCTCAACGCTGCAGCAATTGTTATCTGACGGTAAGGAATATGTGTACCAAATTTGGTTGAAATCGGTCCAATGGGTTAGGGGAAAATGAGCAGCATTGTCGCAAAATGCAGCAGTTTTTGGGTCATCTCATTGTTTATGACGTGATATCTCGTGAAATATATATATATATATATATCGTATGTGATTCTTACACTTACGGCGACCGTCCTCGTGGACTGAAGCTTACGTGTACAAAATTTCATAAAGATTGGAACAAAACTGTAGATTTGTATTATGACATGACAGTGCCCCCAGGCCGATACAGCGCACTTGTATTTTATAGAGCCACACACCGGCACATTTAAATAATATTGGGGAACCTTATGAACGTAGGGGTTTTTCCGCGGGACTGGAAAAACGGAAGCCGAGTCGCGCAGGGGAAGGGGAGAGTGGTGTGGACTGTCGAGGACGGCGGAGCGTTGTTGCTCGTCGCGGCATTTCTGTAAAAACGTGGGATAGTTTTTTTCGCGGCCGAAGGGCCGTTTCTTATGCCTTTGCAGTTAAAGGATTTCGGTGTGTGGGCTAAAGTGCGAAGTTGCGTGGGGGCTCGAGTCGTAGAAAAAACATTTTTATAACATTAAATACGTGCAGTGTGATAAACAAAATAAACTTATTTAAAACAACAGCTATGTGGTGAACATTGTTCTTTCGCAACTCGCCCTGTACGCCCATAAGTGTGTAAAATTAGTATGTACTTTTATTTATTTATTGGAAAATATATTAAGGCGCACGTGCACGGAATAGCACCCAAGCGGGAATCATATAGTGTTATCCCCTAAACGACCACAAAACATTGTTTCATCTGAAAGAAGGAAAAGCATGTTCCGCCCCGTCGCAGTATGCAACACGTACAAATATACGGACACTCTGCTTTATGTATTAGATTGCAACCTTGTTCAGTCACATATACTGTTGAGTCTTATGTTTCTTGGTGTGTTTTATAGTAATTTAAGGAAAGTTTAAATCTGGCTCAGTCTTTGTAAGTTTTGAGAGCTGAGTATAGCCTAAAGGTTCTGATGGGGTCCTTGATGCGTAGTTTAATTTACTAATTAACAAATATATTTCATCTGTCCTTAGCCACAAGTGTTTTTCCTGATGCATGGAAACGTGGACTAGTTAAGCCACTGCCAAAAAAGGACATTGCCACAACACCCTCTGATTACCGACCTATCTGCATTCTTCCGGCACTGTCCAAAGCCCTAGAATATATAGTACATGATCAGCAAACCAGCTACTTGACTACTAATAAACTTCTTGACGAACACCAATCAGGTTTTCGCAAATATCGCAGCACAACATCTGCTTTGATAAAAGTAACAGACGATCTTAAGCAGGCAATGGATAGACAAGAGGCGACTATTATGTGCTTCTTAGACTTTAGCAAAGCTTTCGACACTGTGGACTTTGATATTTTACTTGCTAAACTTAGCAGTCTAAATTTCTCTCAAGGCGTGGTGCAATGGTTTCGCTCATACTTGACATCGCGTCTTCAGTGCGTCATGTCCAGCACCGAAAAGTCACAATGGAGAAAAGTTCTATCAGGCGTACCACAGGGTTCGGTGCTAGGTCCACTTCTCTTTTCATTGTATGTAAATGACGTATCATCGGTCTTGTCCTTTTGTAAATACCACATGTATACCGATGACCTCCAGTTGTATTTAAGTGCAAAACCAAAAAACCTGAAGGCAGCAATCGAGAATTTTAATTCTGACCTATGTGCACTATCAAAGTGGGCACAGAATATAGGATTAAAGCTCAATCCAAGTAAAACACAAGCGATTCTGGTAGGTCATCCTAGACTCATTAACCACAAATACCGCGAATCTCAACCACCATTAATATTAAATGACACACCTATCCATTTTTCGCCCTCGGCAAAAAGTCTGGGAGTGATAATAGACGACAAACTAAATTGGGCTGAGCACACAGCCGCCTTGTGTAGGAAGGCATCAGCATCTCTTCATGCCCTACAGAGATATAAGAAGTTTTTTCCTCTCGATCTTAAAAAGAAACTTATACAAACGCTTGTAATTCCAATTATTGATTACGGTGATGTTATCTTGCAAGGTCTCTCTTGGGAAAGCTCACGACGTCTGGAACTAATCATGAATGCCTGCGTTCGATATATATGTGACATCCGTCTCTTTGATCACATTTCACCATCTTATAAGCAACTATCCTGGCTCCGTGCTGACAAGCGCAGAGATTTTCATACACTCTGTTTCCTCTACTCTCTTATCAACGTACACTGTCCCTCATATCTTTCCTCGACCTCAACACTCTTATCTGATCAGCATAAAAGAACTACTCGTTCCTGTCAGAGCAAAACCCTTTCTGTCCCTATCCATCACTCAGCCGGTTTCTCAAAATCCTTTTCAGTAGCAGGAACCAGGCTCTGGAACAATATACCTCAGTATATCAGAGAACTGAATAACACTGCCAGCTTCAAACGACAGTTAATGGATTATCTACTAAAGAAATAATGACGCCAGTCTTTATTACCCTACGGTCCAGGTACGTCACATCCATTCCTCCTCCCAGATATTCTTCAACTGCCATTGCTCTCGCCAGGTACAGCTTCTGTCGGAATTCGCCATGCGTTAACCAGTCTCGATATATTCAAAAGTAAATATTGTATCTGCTAATATAAATGTTGTTACTTCTATTATTACACCAGCAGCAGCAGCAGAAGGTGTCTCAGTGGTACTGTTAGTATTAATCCTATTTAGAGTTAAGTCATTACATATGTAGAGTTAAGTTATTACCTTTTATTTACATCCTTTTACATGTAATCAACCTGTATAAATAATGTTATTAACTGTTCATCTGTAAAAATCATTATTATGTTATAGGTAACTCACAAATAAGAAATACTGTATGTGTAAAACCCTGGTGCGATGTAAGAGAGGGCCTGATGGCCCTAATCTGATCAGGCTAAATAAATAAATAAAATAAAATAAATAATAAATAATTTTAAGTTACCCAAAATGCCTTATTGTCCCCTTTTACAAGAAAATTTTACTAAATCTTTCCTGTTAATCACTGTCTATCGATAATAAATTTCAAATCTCCAGCAGGTGATGACTGTCTGTGGTAAATCCGCCTAGCCGCCCAGGCAGAAACGCTCGCCGCGCAGGAGCGCCCAGACTGGCGTTTCGGGCGCGCCCCAAAGTTCTGCGTAGCGCGGCGGCAGGGCAGCGAGTCGCAGCTGCAGAGAGACCGTTGTAGTAATACATTAATGATTTTTTTTATAACTTGTGCGATGCTTATCGCTGACTTCTGCTCTCTCTCTCTGACAGCGTATCGATAAACATATGACATTTGTCACGTTCAACTTTTTTGCAACAAGCTGAAGGGAGAGAGCGGAACTGTTCGTGACTTACTTTCTTCTCCTTGAGGTGTTAGGACGTATTCCAGGACTTTGTCTAATTATTGTGTGAGCTTCCTTTTTATTAATTTCAATAAACCCCCATAGTTAATTTGAAATATCTTACTTACAACCCCGTCTCCATTCTCACTAAATTTAAAGTTATTTATTTTCAGCAGACCCAGTACTTCATAAAGTGATGCTCGGGTATTGTTGCGATTTGTTTCGCGATTGTACTAAAACATTCACTGTGTAACTTATTTATTTCGTGTCTATGAATGGTTTATTACATTTTAATGCCTGCAGAAAAATCTTCGTAATGTTTATGAAGTCCGATAATTTTGCAATTTTTGGCGACTATCATGATTAATTTTCCACACCGTCATAGAACAATAGTAACCGAATCGCACAATCCCAGCATCAATTTATCGAAGTAATATTCCATTCATCACAGCTGGAATCACTACAGAACATGACCGAAATATTTGTACCAGCTCTCAATGAGGTAAAATTTAGATTCCGCCGACTTCTTCTGTAATGTTGCTTTCTGGTGTTGCATTTGCCACCGAAATTACGACCGCTACCATTTAATGGCGGAATCCAATAATTTTGTTTAAATTGTCCCTCCCTTGTCAAAATTGCGTAGTAATCTCATTTAAAAATATTTAACTACCTGGTAAAATTTCATTTGCGGTCCCCAACCTTAACTTTAATACGCAACACCATTTTCATACGAAAGCAGCATTACACCGTGTCCGTGCAATCGCTGCCGCTGGGATATGCGTGGCACTTGTAATGAACCGAAAGAAAGCAGAGCGCCGTGTTTGGGTGAAAGAATACAAATGTTCAAATGTTTGTTAAGCTTATGGGACTTAACTACGGGGTCATCAGTCCCCAAACTTACAAACTACTTATCAACTACCTTATACTAAAGACGGCACAAATATCCATGCCCGAGGGGGGATTCGAACCCCCGACCGTAGGGGCCGTGCAGACCGTGACTGGAGCGCCTCAGTCTCCTCGGCCACCGCGGCCGGCAGTGAAAGAATACAGCCACTACTATAGTCATTTGCCTTTAATTAATGAACTGCGCGATAATTTCCCCGATGATTTTATAAACTATTTGCGGATGGATTCTGCCTCGCTTAACATTTTGATGGATTTGATTAAGCACAAAATTACAGATGCAGTGATGAGAAAAAGCATTTCAGCAGAAGAACGCCTGACAGCGACACTCAAATTTTTAGCAACTGGTCGCTCTTTTCAGGACTTAAAACTCAGCACAGGAATTTCAGCACCATCACTATGTGCTGTTATCCCAGAGACATGCAAAGCACTATACGACGTTCTGAAACCAGACTGTATGAAAGTAAATGTATGCAACTATCAACAACAACAACAAAATGTTCAAATGTTTGTATAGTTTATGGGACTTACCTACGGGGTCATCAGTCCCTAAACTTACAAACTACTTATGAACTACTTACGAATTAAGACGACACAAATATCCCTGCCCGAGGAGGGATTCGAACCCCCGACCGTAGTGGCAGTGCAGACCGTGACTGGAGCGCCTCAGTCTCCTCGGCCACCGCGGCCGGCATACAACTATCGTAGTTATCAGTTTAGAAATTAGATTAATACTTCTTCCATACATCATGAATACATTTGTTAAGGATGTGGAACGTGTCACTTTAATAAAAGGCGCCTTTACATTATATTACATGACGGTCAATTTGATTTTTATTATTTTTTATGTTTTTAATTTGTTAAATTGTTTTACCGTGGTTCGGAACCCACGTTAAACTGTAGGTCCCCCTATAACTGGCTGGGTAAGTCAGTTCGAAGGTCGGAGGAAGGCAACGGCATACCACCTCCAAATAGGACCATGCCTACTAAAGCACTGTGGTGTTCAAACCAATCTTCGGATTGTTGACTGCTTTACCTTAAATTGTTTTAGTTTTATTTATTTATTAAATATCTAATTTATATCTAAAAAAACTTATCTACTGAGTCATTCAGAAATTCTTTTAATTTCTCTTTAAATGCTGGTTCGCTGTCGGACTTCTGACACTATTTGGTTAAGTGACCAAGCTCCTGATCCGTTATGAATGTTAGGTCATAATACCTTATATTGGACACATAAACTTCATCACTCGACCTACCAGATCGATTGCTGTCCAAAACCTTTTTCCATTTCTTTTCGGAATGAACTACATAAATATAGATTTTTTTATTTTTTTTTAATTTTTTATTTATTTATTTATTTATTTATTTATTTTTTGCACCAAATTCCCTATCAGTATTATGAAAAATTTGTTTGTGTAAAGTTACCAGTCTATCGTATGCCTCGTTTTTTAGGTTTTTATTTTTTTACTCCTTACTGCGAATTCGCCACAAACAATGCTGTTGCTGGTATAATTCAATAAATTCACATAGGAATTCCTTCGTCCAACTGCGTGAGTCCGCCATGGTTCTGGACTGCAAGCGCGGCCGTACTGCAAGCCCGGCCGTGTAAATGTGAGGACGTTCGGCGTGACGGTTCTGCGCGAGGGACGGAGTGGCCGAATCCCCCCGGGAGCGGCTCAGCCCGAGCACAGACAAATGGCCCGAGTCGCTACCTGCTTGGCGCGGCGCGGCACAAATCGCGCCGGCAGAACTGTCCGTGTAAAGGCCGCTATTCCTTCAAGCACTTCAAGTAGAGTTCTTGCAAGAGGACCACTCCTTATCCCTCTTCCACTCCGATCAATTATAATGATACTAAGGCACCGTTTTTTTGAGCAAACATACACTTTTTTTTTAAATAGAACTTATTGATGTTAACAAAATGGAAGTAGTGTAAATTAGAATGTCAGTGGCGTTTGTTGCAGGACTTTAGTGCCATTCGCATGTACAAAACCTGTGGTAGCACACCCTAATCCACGGCACGAGTGCGTACACTGACGACGTGATTCTGAGCAGTAGAGAGACTACTGACCGCCACTGATTGTGTTAAAAATGACCACCGGTTTTACACACTTCTAGTCTGGTAAGGAAAGACTGCTGCACAGGTGTTAGCATTTCACCGAAGATTTCCGAGAAAGTTGCATTAATACGTTATTGCAAGTCATCAAGCGTAGTTGTTATGTCCTTGTAGAAGACGTATTTCAGAGTGCAAACGCCAACCCCCCTGACCCCCCCCCCACCAAAAAAAAAAAAAAAAATAAAATAAAAAAAAAAAAAATAAAAAAAAAAATCAGGATGTAGCGTAGGGAATGTTGGATGAAACTGTAGCTGTGGCTGTGGCTGAATAAGAAAAGGTGGAAAAATTGCTCTTCAAAGACTCTCCGACTATCACTGCTTCCTGGCAGGCAACTCATCTGCATCTTCTGTCCCAGGCGGTCGGACTTCGTTTCCTACAGCAGGGATTTCAGCGCCTGGTAAAAGGTTTAGAAGAAGGGACAGTAAGGGAAGCTACAGGAAAAGTAAAGTCGGGATAGCCAGTCGTTACATATATTAACAACAAAGCACATAGAGACGAGGTAGCCCTGTACAAAAATTTCCATAAGCCATCACACACTGAATGCAACCATTGGGTGTGTATTAGACTTGCTGTAGGCCAAGTCGCGAAAAAAGTACAAGAGTAAGGATATAAATAAGAACCAGTCCTCAGAGAGAGAGAGAGAGAGAGAGAGAGAGAGAGAGAGAGAGAGAGAGAGAGAGAGAGAGAGAGAGAGAGAGAGAGAGAGCTTGAGACGAAAGCTAAGAAACTAACAATGAGTTCGCGCACGATTACAAGAACAGAGGCCGGACCTAGGCATCGAACATGTTACATACGGGAATAGCAGTTCCCGAAAAGACGGCGCAATTGGAGAAGTAAGGCGATCGCGTCCATGGAAGATGCTAAGTGCGTCGTATCGGTGATCTTGTCGAGCCCGGCGCGGAAGTCTAGGACACGCTGCTTGCTCCAAAGGTAATGGGAAGCACGCGTCACTAGACGACGGTAACTACCACATGCTGATCTCCCGATGTCGATACCTCCAGGAACTGCAACAGAATGGGGCTTGGGATCTGCTCTCCAGTCTGTTTAAAGAAGTGACCAATGCATTCTTGTGCACCTCACCGGTTGGCGAAGAGGTCCCTGCAGCCAACCAATCAGAGGAGGACTCACCGTAACCTATCTTGTGGCCGGCGGTACTGGTGAAGTTCGAACCGTCACGTTGGGTGGCGTGAACTGGCGCGGATTCGCAGAACGCGAAAACTCGTCTCCCTCCGCCACCACGTGCTACAGCGACGGTTTGAAATAACAGCCGAAGGGAAACTAAACAAGATTTCGGCGTCTTGGCCATTTTCTGTGATAGTTAAATGTCCAGTGCCAAAATTATGCTGTTCCCTCCAACCGATGCTCCTCTGTGCAGACAATACATCGGTAGTGTCTGTAGGCCTGTGAAAATTAGTTTTAAGCCTACAATCTTGCAGTGAAATTTTAATAATTATTAATTAACAAATTAAACGGTCTATGTGTAGCCAATAAACTCGGGATTTCATCATGACTCAGAATTTGTAATCAAATTTGACGTATTATTATTATTATCTTTTTTGGTAATGACTCTACCGGTTCCTGAGCAGTGGCGCAGCTATGTCACCAAGGGCCCCGGGGCAAAAATGACATTGGGGCCCTCTTTACACTAATACTGTACAGATGCAAAACTACTTCATCATCAGCTTCGAACCGCCCACAGGAAGACATAATAAGGCAAACATAAATACTACTAAGTAAATTATTATGTGTCACGCAGCAGATAATATTTAATCGTACTCTCTAATATAAGTGTGAAAGTTTGTTTGTTATGCTTTCATGCAAAAATTACAGGTGATGTGGATGAAATTTTGCAGAGGGATAGAGATAGAGTTGGACCTGGGTAGAACATACAGATGAAAATGCCCCATGGGATATTTTTCGTCAGCGGTAACATCAGGCGGACTGTTGTCAGTGGCGACAACTCACTCTCGCTAAACTACTGCCCTGTTAGCTCATTTCGTAGATAGCCCAGTCAAAGAAGGAGTAAAGATGTTTTCATCAAAAGTAAGTTGTTGGATTTTGTTTCATGAAACATGTAGGATTGACCCGTGCCCCTATCAGTCTTCTTGAAGTATATGTTAAATCTCTGGCCAGGAAAAAGTAATAAGTAAAATAACTAAGTCGATATCTTCGCTTATTATCGTGACAGTGGGGTGGAGGGCACCTTCTTCATGCACAAGTAACTATTGAGACAAAGTAATTATTACATGAAACTTCTGATCCGTGAATGTAATTAAGCTTTTAAATGGCAGAATAAAATAATGTGCGGGTAGAAACGTACCTTAAAAGATTGCGTGATGTGCTGAATTCTCATCATTACTGTAAAACACAGTGAAGTGGTTTGTTTTTCACATATAAGAACTGAGCAGGATGCGGCGGAGGGTATACTGTTAGTATGTACGTAAATCGAAGAGCGAATAGTTCTCATAGTATGGGAAGGCACCGTTCCCAGAAAAAAGGCACAGAATGCCGAATCCATTTCCCGTCTTCCATTGCAAGGTAGTGAGTAGAAAGGTATGTAGATTCTGTTCGGTATTCCTTTCAGTATTAACGCATTTGTAGAAAACAAACATGCCTGTTTACTGGCGCAACGCATTTTGTAGAAAATGCGCACTCTTCAGGTCTATCTGCGCACTACGTCATCTGTGATTTATGAGATGCACTGTGGAAGAGTCTGTATAACTTTGTAAAACACCTTGTAATTTCCTTTTGCGACGTAATGGGGTAGACAGAGTGGGGGCTCGCTTTCTCGCTATTCGTTTTGCAAACGGCAATGCCTGACCATTCCAGCGGTCTGCCCTTTCCCGCACCTTCTGCCCTCCAACCCCCCCCCCCCCTCTTCCTGCTGTCACCTGTCACATCCGCACAACAAATCATATGCCCAATACTGTTCTACTGTACTGAAATATGCTGTATACATTAAATATTTTGTCTTAGTCCATTCTGTTTAACAATAACTATATTAACATATTGGCTGCCAAAGGTATACTTGGGTTACCGCCCCCCGGGCACCATTTACCTTTTTTTCCATATTCTGCTTTAGTTTGCTTGAAGTAAGCAATTTAAGTACAAATAAGTTGAAAATATTGCAATTTAGTACCTTAGTTTATGTTTTTTGTGTGAGTTAGATATGACTCACATGGCGCCAGAGTAAAGTGCCAAGTGTGTCATTTGCTATGTCGCTAATAATTTTGGGTCAGTACTCCTGTAAGTCTTTTATTCCACAACATTACTTGCGTACAGTTCCATTATTGTTTTTCTGCATTGTTACTATAGTCTTTAATCGGTGTTGTTTGCTCCGTAACACAGTGATATTGTAGCAGGAGAAAGTGTCTCGAAGAAGTTACGTAGATGAACAAAGGCATGTGAAGAAGCTTTAAGATGAAGTTATGGACATAAGTGAAGAAGATGAAGATACTACTGAAATGGAAAAATAAGAGGAATGTGTTGATGCTGAGTACTGTTCATGGAGAGGAAGAAGCTGAAGTTTAAACCAAGAGGAGCACAAAGAAAAAAACCAGGAATGATAACTGACTATAATCAGTCATTTATAGATCTCTCTCGCCAAATGAACTCCTATATTGTCTAAGGCGGGGTGTGGAATTGTACAGGAAGCTTGCCATTTAACTGTTGACAGGGTCAGCACTGGTAAATGCTCTTGTGATTTACCGATACATCAACAACAAGATCATCTCAATCACAGAATTCAAAGAGGAAGTGACTTTGAGACTACTCCATACAGAAGATGCCGATGCCCCTGAGAAATCTCTCAACGTAGCCACCGAGCTGCCTGCAGATTGTGCTCTTGTGAACAAGGGAACAGCAAGTCATAGGTGTACGGATGCTACGAAAAAATGCAGAATGAATTTGGACGAGAGCAAGCTGTCAAGAAATGTAAACAAACTACATGGAAATGTAAGAAATTGTTAATCATATTTTTGCAAAGTTTGTTTCTTCATAAAGCACAGTGCATGCAGGTGTTAGAGATACAAAGTGGAATTACCCAATTTTTTCAGTCTTGTTTCATTTTTGTTGTAATTCAAACTATTTGTGATATATAAGCTACTGTATAAGTCTTATGTAACACCAAATAATAAATTATAAAAACAAGGAAACTCCAATATGACTGGATCATGTCAGTTATATGTTGTTGTGGTCTTCAGTCCGGAGACTGGTTTGATGCAGTTCTCCACAATACCTTATTATGAGCAAACCTCTTCAACTCCTCATAAGAACGGCTACCTACATCTGTCTGAATATGCTTACTGTACTCATCTCTTGGTCTTCCTCAGCGATTTTTACTCCACACACTTAATGTCTAAGAATGTGTCCTACCAATCGATCCCGTCTTTTAGTCAAGGTGTGCCAAAAATTCCTTTTCTCCCCAATTCTGTTCAGTACCTCATTAGTTATGCGATCCACCCACCTAATCTTCAGCATTCTTCTGTAGCACCCCATTTCAAAAGAGAGGAGAAATTAAAAGTCGGAATTCCTTCATTCAATTAAAATATTTTATACAGTCCAACGTCTATTATCGGAAGTGGTTTGGGGACATGGATATTCAGAAAACCGATTTATTCGGATATTCGAACTGTACACTTCTTTTTTCCAATAAGAAGTAGTGTACAGTAAATGTATTTATACTGTATTTGCCGGCCGCAGTGGCCGAGGAGACTGAGGCGCTTCAGTCACGGTCTGCACAACCACTACGGTCGGGGGTTCGAATCCCCTCTCGGGCATGGATATTTGTGCCGTCTTTAGTATAAGGTAGTTCATAAGTAGTTTGTAAGTTTAGGGACTAATGACCCCGTAGTTAAGTCCATAAGCTTAACAAACATTTGAACATTTTTATACTGTATTTGGAGGAGCGCCATCCTTCACATTGCACGCCACAACACTTGGAAAACGCAGCTGTTGCTGTGAGTAGCTTTGATGCTGCCGCTACTTCTGCCGACTGAAGTGTGTCGATTGTTGGACACATTGACTGGCCGCTTCGCCTGTCAGCAGCGCCACATAGTGGCGTCTTGTGAACGCCTAATTAGAAGTATTGTTCCGCCAGCCGGTGGCCCAGTGCGGCTACTATGGAAAACATGGTTTCTGGGGAAGGGGATATGATGAACGATAGGGTGGTGAGGTAAAAAAAGAATTAAATAAAAATTCGACTCTCTACTGCAACTTTTTTCGATCGTCGCTCACGAAGGACGAGGGGCCCCTGGAGCTTGGGGGCCCTGGGGCACTGCCCCGCCTAGCCCGATAATAGCTACGCCACTGTTCCTGAGTACTGGCCTGACAGATTCTGTGGCTTTGCCTTACTGGAATTCAGTGCCTTACAAGGAGTCAAATACGGTGCCAGCTGTTATCGCTGCCTCATCGCGCTAAGTGTCATTTAATTGCGTGAAATTTCGTTGCCAGTTAATTTCTTAATTTTCATTAGTGCTTCGGTTTTTAAGAGGTTTCTTCTCACCTACTTGACAGATTTCGTTTGTGTACTGTTGTAAGAGTTTATCCTCGCGTAATTTGATAAATACCGTGTGTATAGTTTTGTCCGCTGCAAGTCATGTGATTTATGTGTCATAATGTCACTTCCTTATTTCGTGTTCTGCTTTAAGAAAGCTTAGGTTCCCGCGCGTTTGATAACAGTGTATTCCATAGATTTTCTTATTTATTTTGAAAACTGCCGGACTCAGTTTCGTTGTTTTGACGGTGTAGATACCACTGACCACAGTTCAGTCAGCTGCCAGCCGCCTTTGTTAAAGAGCTAGGCTAGTTAAATTTTGATTATTTAGTTTTCTACTTTATACTGGTAATTGTATCGATAGGATGGATAGGATATGTGGTTGCTGTGTGCGGCCGCAAGAGGAGTTGGCCGCTGTTCGCGTACAGCTGAGCGTGCTGTTGGCTACGGTCAGCCGTCTTCAGACTGCTGTCAAGGGGTGCAGCGGTAGTGAGGAGTCTGATGCGTCGAGTGGGACACCTCAGGTGTCTCACGCTTCGCTCTCTGTCCCTGCTACCGGACGTCGTCGAACCGCCTTCTCCGCAAGGGGAGAGGCGGGTTGAACGGCCTTCGCGTCGCTGGAGACGGAAGGTCAATATGGAGGCTGGCCGTCTGTCCACGCCCGTTCATCCTGTGAGTGGACGTGTGGCCACTCCTTCACCAGGGTCCGAGAAGGTGCACGAGGGGAGTGGATTAGTGTATTGGGAGCTCCAATATTAGACGCGTGATGGAGCCCCTTACGCAGATAGCCCCGAGATACGGAAAGAAGTCCAACGTGCACTCGGTGTGTCTGCCGGGCGGCTATCGATGTCGAGGGATGCGGTCGACTGCAAGTCGTGGCTCACGTCGGCACCAATGACTCTTGTCGCTTGGGTTCTGAGGACATCCTCAGTTCCTACGGACGGCTGGCGGAATTGGTAAAGGCTGCTGCCCTCGCACGTGGGGTGCAAGCAGAGCTGTCCCAGGGTTGATCGGGGTCCTTTGGTTTGGAGCCGAGTGGAGGGTGTGAACCATAGTCTTCGCCGACTCTGTGACAGTCATGGCTGTAGATTTCTTGATTTACGTTATCTGGTGGGAAAAGGACTCCCCTAGATAGATCAGGGGTGCACTACAATAAGGAAGCGGCTACTCGAGTAGCAGAGTACTTGTGGAGTGCACATGTTTTTTTTTTTTTTTTTTTTTTTTTTTTTTTTTTTTTTTTTAGGCTAGGAGCTAGCTCTGATGAGCACTCGCCTGTCAACATTCAGACAGCGAATTCAGGCCGCGTTCGGCTAAAAAATTCGACTATCAAAATATTAGCCGTGAACTTTCAAAGTATTACAGCCAAATTTTCCGAATTTGCCACGCTGCATGGAAATTATTCTGCTCTGTTTTAGTCACCGAAAGCTGGCTAAATCATGATGTGGCAAGTTCAGAAGTATTTAGTGATGCGTGGAATGTGTATCGGAAAGACAGATCGGACACAACTGGAAGGGGAGTGTTCATCGCTGTGGACAAAGATATTGTTTCTACTAAGAATGAAGTTGAAAGTAACTGAAATTATCTGGTAACGTATAACAGGTCTAAGAGAAGTAAATAGTTGGTTTTTTTACACCCCGCTCCCCAGTGCTGCTTTAGCAGTTTTAGAGTTATTCAAAGAAAGTCTACGCCAGGTAGTGCGTGGGTATCTGGGCCATGTAATATTAGTCGGGGGAGGCTTCAACATTTGAAAGTATTGATTGGGGCCTCTCTAGTTACGTTTCAGGCGGTACAGACAAGCAGTCTTGCGAGCTACTTTTGGACACATTCTCCGAAAACTGTCTTGAGCAGTTAAATCGGCCACCCATGCGCAATGTAAATATTTTAGACCTTATAGCTATGAACACGCCTGAACTTATTAACGATGTCTGTGTAGAGACAGGAATTAATGATCATGATATCGTCGTAGCGTCGATGGTGAACAAAGTTCATATACCATTCAGAAGGCTAGGATCGCACTAGGATCGCACTTAGAAAATGAATGGACATCGTTTAGTTCCGGTACAATGGATGTAGCGGAATTGGGGACTAAATTTAAATGCATTGTAAATAAAGGATTAGAGAAATATGTGCCTGTAAATCCGATTAAGGATGGCAAAGTTCCACCGTGGTATAATAATAATGTTAGTAAGCTACTGAGAAAGCAAAGACTGTTGCACTCTCGGTTCAAAAATGAACACACATGATGACAGGCAAAAGTTAGCAGAGATTCATGCTTCTATAAAAAATATCATTGGAAAACGACATATTGACTATAGCTGTTTTTTGTCTCAATGCTACCGGTTTCGGTTAGTTTACCATTATCAAGCGTTAGCAGAGTTTAGCTAATAGCTTAACTAAATCAAATGTTCAAATGTTTGTTATGCTTATGGGACTTAACTACGGGGTTATCTGTCCCTAAACTTACAAACTACTTATGAACTACTTATGAACTAAGTACGACACAAATATCCATGCCCGAGGGGGGATTCGAACCCCCGACCGTAGTGGCCGTGCAGACCATGACTGGAGCGCCTTAGTCCCCTCGGCCACCGCGGCCGGCGTAGCTTAACTTTGCTAACTCTTGAAAATGGTAAACTAATCGAAAACGGTAGCATTGAGATAAAAAATAAACATATATGGTCAATATGTTGCTTTGCAATTATGTCAAAGCTGTTAAGCCCCACCTATTCACCTTTCTAAATATAAAAAGGTCGATGCGAGAAGCATACAATAATTACCACAGGCATACCTTAGTAAAAGATCTTTTCGAGAACCCGAAAAAATTCTGGCCCTATGTAAAATCGATAAGCGGGTCAAAGCCCACTATCCAATCGTTAATCATAAGTTCAAAATTTAATCTTTAAGAAATCTTTCACGCAGGAGGACCGCACAAATTTACCATCATTTGGTCAACGTACTAATTCCAAAATAGATGACATAGTAATAGGTATTTCCGGTGTAGAGAAGCGGCTGAGAGAGTTAAATACGAAAAAGTCTCCTGGTCCGCATGACATACCAGTTCGGTTTTACAAAGACTATTCTGCGGCATTGGCCCCTTACTTAGCATTTATCGCGAATCCTTATTTCAGCGCAAAGTTAACTCCCTGGAGCATATTCTCAGTTCGAATATAGTAAATTTCCTTGAGATAGAATAGCTTCTTTCTATGAATTAGCACGGGTTTAGGAAACATCGTTAATGTGACACTCAGCTTACCCTTTTCTCACATGACATCTTGCGAGCCATGGATGAAGGGCAACAGGCGAATTGTTTTTATCGAGTTCAAAAAGGCTTTTGACGCGGTGCCACACTGCAGACTGCTAACGAAGATACGAGCATATCGAATAGGTTCACAGAATTGTGACTGGCTGGAAGACTTCCTAAGTAACAGAACGCAGTACGTTGTTCTCGACGGCGAGTGTTCATCAGAGACGAGTGTATCGTCAGGCGTGTCCCAGGTGAGTGTAATAATACCTCTATTATTTTCTATCTACACAAATGATCTGATGGACAGAGTAACTCGTAATTTACGCTGTTTGGTGATGATGCTGTGGTGTATGGGAGGGTGTCGTCTTTAACTGACTGTAATAGCATACATGATTACTAAGACAAAATTTCTAGTTGGTGCGAGGAACGGCAGCCAACTCTCAATGTAGAAAAATGTAAGGTAATGAGCATGGGTAGGAAAAGCAATCCCGTACTGTTCTAATAAAGCATTAGTAGTGAACTTCTTGATGCAGTCGCGTCGTTCAAATATCTAAGCGTAACATTGCAGAGCGATATGAAATGGAACGAACATGTAAGGACAGTTGTGAGTAAGGCGTACAGCCGACTTCGGTTAATTGGGAGAATTTTGCGAATATGTACTTCATCTGTAAAGGAGACCGAGTATAAAACGCTTGTATGACCACGTCTGGTTTGGGGATCCGCATCAGATCAGTTTAAAGGAAGGCATGGAAGCAATTCAGAGGCGAGCTGCTAGGTTTATTACTGGTAGGTTTGACCAATGTGCGAGTGTCACGGAAATGCTCCTGGAACTCAACTGGGGATCGCTGGAGAAAAGAAGACGTTCTTTTCGTTAATTCAAAAGTTGAAATGTTTGTAGAGCTTATGGGACTTAACTACGGGGCATCAGTCCCTAAACTTACAAACTACCTTATACTAAAGACGGCACAAACATCCATGCCTGAGGGGGGATTCGAACCCCCGATCGCAGCGGCCGTGCAGACCGTGACTGGCGGGTCGCAGACTGCTCGGCCGCTGCGGCCGGCTCTGATGAACACTCTCCTTCGTAGATAAGGTACTGGGTTCTATTACGAAAGTAGTCTTCGAGCCACTAACATCTTAGGACACCTATTCCACGTGCTTGTACCTTGGTTAGCAGTCTGAGGAGCGGCACGTTGAACGGCTTCCGAAAATCGAGAAATATGGATCTGTTACCCTTCATCCTTAGCACGCAAGATGTCAAGAGAAAAATGGCAAGCTGAGTTTCGCACGATCGATGGCTCTTAAATTCGTGCTGAAGCACGGACAACAGCTTTTCCGTGTAAAGGTATTTACGGTATTAGAACTGAGAATATGTTCAAGAATTCCTCAGCAAACTGATAATAATATTGGTCTGTAATGATGTGGGTCCGTTGTTTTGCCTTTCCTATACATGTCAATCACCTGCACCTTTTTCCAGTCGCTTTGAGCTTTACTTTTTCTCGAAATAGTGACAATGTGGTAAGAGAAAAACGCTGGGAACATAATTGTATTACGAACAGTTTAGACTACATACTGCATCAGTTTGACGTTAATATTTTTTGTCATGTAGTTTGAGACATTCAGTTTCGCCCTTGGTCACACCTACACACGATCTATTAACATAATTATGCAATAGACGGATGTCGATACGTATTTTAAGGGATTGATATTTTGGGAATGGACTATACCACTAGTCACGTGCAATCAGAAACGATTTTAAGATGAACTTACGTGAAAGTTTTCAGTGCAAATTTCTTCCCGTCATTTATGTTTCATATTTGTCCATCGACGCTGACAAATCATCCCGTCTCTAGGGCCAGAAACGTTTCTATTGACACACCGTTTGCATAACAGTACCGGAGAAAAACAGTTCACCCGGAAAGACGAAGTAGATTTTGGATTGCAATAGATGTACTGATGATGATTTCAAGGTGGTCCGCCAACAAATAGCGTAGCGATACTGCTGCCAGACAGCCATCTGCGAGCATCCTTTAATAGGGAATTTTTACAGCCGTAACGACCATTGTGATAACGTGTGAAGACAGCAGGCTTCCTTTCACGTAGACGCTCTCCTGCTTCCTACAGCCTATTGAAGGAATTTGAAAGCAGTCAAGTGGCGGAATGGTCCTGTAGGAGAGTGACCACTCAAGTTGTACGTTATGAGTCTGTTGTGTAGCGCTTCCGGTTGCAATGGTCGTGTGAAAAATCTCAGACTTAGACAAGGTTCAGGAAGTCCACGCTACACGGACGTTCGCTGTATTGTAAGGGCAGCAGTGGCAGACCGCATATCTACCACAGAACAGAGTTTGTGAAGCTAGAAGCATCAACACGGTTAATCGCTTTTTATTGGAACTAGTCCGTCTTTGTCATGTCACAACATCGATGTTTACGATTTGACTGTACATGGGATCAGCTGGAAGATGGTATTGCGAACCATGATGAATGCAGATTCTGCAGCACACAAGTCATGGTCATATGCGTGTATGACATAGACATGGCGAGTTCAATTGTCAAAGATGCAATAACCTCACCTCTTATTTACTTAATTACCCGTGGCTTGTTTTAAGAGTTGCTCTTTTGTTATTTTTTCAACAGGTGATATATTCAAATGTTTGTAAATCTATCGGACTCAACTGCGTGGCCATTAGTCCGTAGCTTAAACTAAGATAAACTAACCTAAGGCGAACACAAACACCCGTGACCAAGGAGGGACCGGCCGCAGTGGCCGAGCGGATTGCGGCGCTCAATCACGGTCTGCACGACCGCTGAGCTCGGAGGTTCGAGTCTCCCCTCGAGCGTGGATGAGGGACCAAGGAGGGACCGGCCGCAGTGGCCGAGCGGTTTGCGGCGTGGCAATCACGGTCTGCACGACCGCTGAGGTCGGGGGCTCGAGTCCCCCCTCAAGCATGGATGTATGTGCCGTCTTTAGTATTAGCTAGTTCATAAGTGGTTTGTAAGTTTAGGGACTGATGATTCTGTAGCAAAGTCCCATTAGCTTTACAAAGATTTGAACATTTCAATTTGAACCAAGGAGGGGGCTCGAATCCCCAACGGCGAACGGCCGCGCGCACCGCAGCACGGGGCCCCAGTACGCACGGCTAATCCGCCGCGGACAGGTGATATGTTGTTCCAACAGCAAATGTTCCCCGATACACCATGCGTGAAACTCATCACGTTATGCAGCAACTAGCCATCATGACGTCCAGACTTGTCACCTATCCACCAGCAGTGAGGTATCACTGGACGAAAAGACGACACGTTGCGACATGTCAAGCCGTAACTCATGCAGAACTACATGAAGGAAGGAAGCTTAAGGGTTTAACGTCCTATAGCGCGGTCAATAGAGACGGATCTCAGGCTTGAATATTTGGGTCCATTTATAATAACCGTCCCGGCATTTCTCAGGGATGATTTAGGGAAATAGTAAAGAAAGTAAATCAGAATTGCTGTAGGTGGTTTTCGAATGTTCGAATGTTTGTTAATCTATAGGATTCAACTGCTTGGTTATCAGTCCGTAGCTTACCCATGCCCGAGAGGGGGACTCAAACCCCCGACCTTCAGGCATTAGCTAAAGAAGTAAATTTTCTAATAAAAGTAAAAACGGCTAGGAAACAACAGATGACCTTCCCTTCCACAGAAAGATGTCGCTTTTCTACTCAGGAACGTTAAGGTTTCTTCACTAAATTCCAGTAAAATAAGCGAGGTAGAACGTAGAAATGTATGTAGAAGGCAATACCCATATTATTTAATGTACCAAACCACCTCAAATGTTCAAATGTTTGTAATTATATGGGACCAAAGTACTTTGGTCATCAGTCCCTACACTTACAAACTACTTAAGTTAAACTAACCTAAGAAGATATACACACATCCATTCCCGAGCGAGGTTACGAAACTTCGAGGCGGGAGACCGCGCGATCAGCAACGTGGCGCTCCAGACCGCTCGGCTACTCCCGCGCGGCACCAACTCAGCCACCACAGCTGTATCTGAAGGAAATCTTAACAGACATAGTAACAAACGGCAAAAGCAATCAAACTGTTTCCCAACAAAGAAGAAACTAATTCCACACAAATGTTGCTATAACTGAACCACAAAAGGCAAAAATCGTCAAGACATTGACTTGCTAAGCAAAAGTAATTACATTAAGAACGTCTACGCATATAAGAAAGACGAGTGAAGCGTGAAATTATGCGAGTCATTAGACTCCATAGTGAATTGATGTGCGTCAAAAAACTGCCTTTCATAATAAGAACAGACCTTAATAGCAACTTATGTTTCAATAATGTTTATGTTTTACTTACTATTAGCAGAGTAAGCTGCAAATATACAATTGCTTGTGAAGGAATTTATTCATGAATAACTTGTTCTTTATACCACTAAATCAGTGAAATTCGGCTGTTTTCACATTAATTTCCCGTTTATGAATATCTCTTGATATTGTAGTAATGCTTGTAACGCAAACATTGTAGTAACTATTTCGTTGAATACACAGAAAAGTTATTAAAAACAAACATTACTCCATCGACGGCTTGTTCACCACTATGAAACACACACTATGAGCGCTAGTGTCGTTGCAACTCACAGTCGATAAAAAAATTTCACAGCAGTGAGTGTCGCGACTGCGCATGAAGCACTCGCAGAGATGAAAGGCAAACTGCAGACATCTCTTTAGTTTCTACGTGAATTACTCTTCTCATTCTCCATTCCGAGGAGTGGAGCGGACTGCATATGATCTGGCCCGTAAACGGCCGCGGTTCTGTTCAGACATAAAATATTGCCTACATTTCCTTTACATCTACACTACCGGAGCTATACGAAGTGCAGTCATACGTTAAGTTGGACTAACTATTGCTTATGTTCTCTTTCTAGTGCGAACAATCTAACTCTTCCAGGCTTCTTGACCGATTTATTAACATTAGTGGCCATTGTCGATATGACATCATTGATAAGGTCAGTGCTGTTTGTAGGTATCAAGTCCAAAATATTTTCATTGCTTATGGGCTGACGATTTAACTGCTCAAAGGAGTTTTCTGATAAAGTGTGAGTTATGTTACTGGTAGGGAGGGAGCAACTACGGAAGGTGTAGCCCATTTGTAATGAGTGCAAGTCTTGTTGTCATACATATTTGTTGACACAAACATAATTCAATGTTTAATGTGTTCTACAAACAAGTTGCCATAAGGGCCAAAATCATTAATTCACATTTAGTAAACAAGTAAACAACTAATCCAAATCATTAAAAAAGTACAACAAGTCTCTTAAAACAGGGCATCAGTGGCCCTCAGTTGTGAAGCATTAATCGCAAGATGATAGATTACCTTTCTAAACAATTTTTTGCGGTAAAAAATTTCTTTAAAAAAAGTTTGGAACCAATTCACCGTTAGGGCCAAAATCAGAGCCAGTTGCTCTACTAAGAATTCTTCAGACTAAAGCAATTATCAGAAAATTTCTGTAAAAAAACAGCTGTAATTCCAATAATGGAAAATAGAAGAACAATGTTGTTTGGTAAATTTCAAAGCACGAAGCAATTACACTAGTACAACTTTCCTAAGACAGAACAGATAATTACAAATAAAAAAATACCATTTGAACATGTACGACAGTTAAAAGGAGTGGCTACGAGACACAGGGCCAGGTAACAGGCTGTAAGGAGGAACACTGAATATTAAGCACTCTTTAAGACAAACTTGGATTTAACAATACACAATCTCAGTTAACTGGTAAGAACAATTAATACGTATCATAAAAATGATATACACACCGTGGCACTCCCGCCAACATATACCTTACGTATTTAAGTTGTGCACTACGGCTTAAGGCCCAGGAAGAACATACAAACAGCTAACCATAACTGGCTTGTGCATAACATCACGCGCCATTGATAGTACAATGGGTTATTTAGTAATAATAAGCTTTCAACATGACAAGCGAAGCCACCTTACAAATACATCAACTAGCACAGAAAATTACTTAACTTCAGCCATTTCTGTGTTCCATCAGGTTTGGCAACGAACAAAAAGACAGGCAGTCCACGCCGCCACAGACAATATGGGGCTCCGCACTATGGCTTTACTAAAACTCAAATACACAACACGAAATATTAGTAAGATACGTCACTCCTGAACAAGATAAATAACAAATACAACTTGTGATAAAAAATACTCGTAGTAAAGGAAGGTATACAAGTTCACTGCGAGCCACAGGATACCAGGAACCGCAAGCTGACTAGGGAGAACTTCATAACAGTACTCCAATTCCATGGGCAAGATATCTGATGTTTAGGCAGACAAGTGCAGGCCATCTCGCTCAAAATTCCAATCACAAGCAATCGCGGCCGTCCATACTGCCACCGACCGCATCTGCCACTGCCTTTCCAGGATCGGTGTTCCTCCTTCCGGCAGCACACGTCAACAACCACTCACACAGCCACCGCCGGCACCTAGTCCCGATGGGCGCGCCCTCTATCCTATTTGCACAGCCAGGAAGCCGTCTAGTGCGGGAAGGCAGATACCGGAGGAGAGGCGCGAAAACAACCATGCAAGCCATGACACGGCTTAACGTGTTCAAAAACATCTCACAAAACTGTTTGTCTGTACCGTCTGTAGTGAAACCATAGGCGTCCCATACCACAGCATGCTGAAGTCGCCCCCAACTAGTAATTCGAGGTCTGGGCACCTTCGTGCTATGGATCGTAAACTCCCACTGAATGACTCTAGCACTGTGACGGTAGAACCGGGTGGCAGGTATAAAGACCCAACTATTAACTTGATTTCGCCTATACGAGTTACACATACCTGATCTATCTTTGCGATATACATCCCATTCTTCGCTAAATACTTCGAAGCTTCCTACGTCGAGATTCAGCCAACTCTCAGTCCCGAGGATAATTCGAGCGCGAGGACTTTCCTGCATTGCAGTAAATTCGTGAACTTTGTTTATATTACTTACTGCTACTATTTGACAGTTGAAGAGTTCTTCTGAATGGGACCTGATTTTACTGTCTGTACGTCAATAGGCGAGTGTTAATTAGAAGTATCGGCTAGCCTAAAAGAACCATGTGCACTCCATAAGTACTCCGCTACTCGAGTAGCTGCTTCCTTTGTGTAGTGCACGCCTGATCTTTCAAGGAGATCCTTACAATTCCCCACCCGATAACGCGGGTCTCCAAATCTGCAGCCGTGACTGTCACAGAGTTGAGTCCTCGACTCCGAATCAAAGGACACCGATACATTCTGGGGAAAATGCTGCAAACTGAATGTTCCGCTTGAACCCCACGCGCGAGGCCAGCAGTTTCACTAATTCTGCCAAAAGTCCGCACGATTTGAGAAGTTCCTCAGAACCCAAGCGACAAGCATCGTTAGCGCCGACGTGAGCCACAACTTTCAGACAAGTGCACTCCGTACGACACCTGCAAGGCCATCCCGGATGAGGCCTTGGCAGACGTAACGAGTGCGCGTCGGAATTATTTTCGGCCCCGGACGCTATCTGCCTAAGGGGCTCCATAACGCGCCTAACACTGGAACTCTCAATCAGACCCTCCCTCTGTGTGCCTGATAAGACCTTGGAGAAGGACCGGCATCCTGATGACTCGCAGGATCATCGGGCGATGCCATACTGCCAACCTCCAGATTGGCCCTCCGCCTCGAGCGACACAAACGCGCTACCCGCCACACATCCTGCTGCAACGGCGGAGTACCTGCGTCCGGTATACCTGAAGGTGCCGCGGCAGGAAAAAGACCGTGGGGGACCAACATGACACCTGACATGCACCATGCGACACGCCAGACACTTCGCCGCCTCCGGACCGTAGGCAGCAGCCTGGAGACGGCTGACCGTGGCCAAATGCACGTTCAGCTGTCCGCGAACAGCGGCCAATTCCGCACACACCCTATTCACCCTACCACTACTGCTGAAACAGTGAAAATAAATGAAGTTATTAATTCGCTACTACGCTCCCCCCTCAATCCAGAATGAAACTTTCACTCTGCAGCGGAGTGTGCGCTGGTATGAAACTTCCTGACTGATTAAAATTGTGTGCCGGAACCGGGACTCGAACCTGAGACCTTTGCCTTTCGCGAACACCGCTCTACCCACATCTAGATTCATACTCCGCAATTCACCGTAAGGTGCGTGGCGGAGGGTACACTGTACCAATACTATGCATTTCCTTTCCTATTTCACTCCCAAATAGAAAGACGAAAAAAAGAATGCTTATATGCCTCCGTACGAGCCCTAATTACTCTTATCTTGTCATTGTTATCACCACCCGAAATGTAAGTAGGCGGCAGCAAGATCGTATTACACTCAGCTACAAATTCCGGCCCTCTAAATTTCCTCATTAGAAATTCACGAATAGAACGTCGTCTTTCTTCCAGCGATCCCCAATTGGGTTCCCAGAGCATTTCCGTGACACTCTCGCATTGGTCGAACCTACCGGTAACAAACTTAGCTGCTCGCCTCTCAACTGCCTCTATGACTTCCTTTAAACTGATCTGCTGCGGGTCCCAAACACTTGAGCAATACTCAAGACGTGGTCGCACAAGCGTTTTATAGGCGGTCTCCTTAACAGGTGAAGTACATCTTCCCAAAATTCTCCCAATAAACCGAAGTCGGCTGTTCGCCTTACGACTGTCCTTAATGTTCGTTCCATATCGCTCTGCAATGTTACGCCTAGATATTTGAATGACGCGACAGCATCAAGAAACTCACTAATAATGCTGTATTCGAACATTATGGGATTGATTTTTCTACTCATGCGCATCACTTTACATTTTTCTACATTGAGAGCTAGCTGCCATTCTTCGCACCAACTAGAAATTTTGTCTAAGTCAACCTGCATGCTATTACAGTCAGTTACAGACGACACCCTCCCACACACCACAGCATCATCAGCAAACAGCCGCAAATTACAACTTACTCTATCCATCAGATCACTTATATACACAGAAAATAATAACGGTCCTATCGCACTCCCCTGGGGCACGATAGACGATACACTCGTCTCTGATGAACACTCACCGTCGAGAACAACGTACTGCCTTCCAGTCAGTCACAAATCCGTGAACCTATTCCATAAGCTCGTATCTTTGTTAGCAGTCTGCAGTGTGGCACCGCGTCGAACGCCTTTTTGAAGTCTAGAAAAACACAATCCGCCTGTAGCCCTTCATCCATGGCTCGCAAGATGTCATGTGAGAAAAGGGGAAGCTGAGTTTCACATGAACTATGTTTCCTAAACCTGTTCTAAGTCATAGAAAGAAGCTTTTCCGTTTCAAGGAAATTTACTATATTCGAACTGAGAATATGCTCCAAAATCCTACATGAAACTGATGTCAACGATATTGTCCTGTAATTGTGTGGGTTGGTTCTCTTTCCTTTCTTATAAACGGGAGTCACCTGCTCTTTTTTCCAATCAATAGGAACTTTGCGCTGAATTAAAGATTCGCAATAAATGCAATTTAAATAGGGGGCCAATGCCATAGAATACTCTCTGTAAAACCCAACTGGTATTCCATCCGGACCACCAGACGTTTTCGTATTTAGCTCTCTCAGCTGCTTCTCTACACCGGAAATACCTATTACTATGTCCTCCATTTCGGAATTAGTACGCTGATCAAATGATAGTACATTTGTGCGTTCCTCTTGCGTGAAAGATTCCTTAAAGGTTAAATTTAGAACTTCAGCTTTCCGTTTGCTTTCTTCTGTTACTGCCCCGGAATGATCAACGAGTGATTGGACTGTGGGCTTTGACCCGCTTATCGATTTTATATAGGACCAGAATTTTTTAGGGTTCTCGGAAAGATCTTTTGTTAAGATATGGCTGTGGTAATTATTGTATGCTTTTTATAAACGTACGAATCTCTACTAACTTTTGCCTGTCATCATTTGCGTGTTCTTTTTTGAATCGAGAGTGCAACAGTCTTTGATTTCTCAGCAGCTTTCTAACATTATTATTATACCACGGTGGATCTTTTCCATCCTTAATCGTCTTTACTGGCACATAGTTCTCTAATCCTTTATTTACAAAGCACTTAAATTTAGTCCACAATTCCTCTACGTCCATAGTCCCGGAATTAAACGATGCCCATTCATTTTCTAAGTGCTCTCCTAACATTTGCTTATCGACTCTTCCCAACAAAAACACGCTCCTAGCCTTCTTGATTGGTTTATGAACTTTGGTGACCATCGACGCTATGACGATATCATGATCACTAATTTCTGTCTTTACACAGACATCGTTAATAAGGTCAGGCCTGTTCGTGGCTATAAGGTCTATAATATTTCCATTTGCCAGTTTAACTGCTCAAGACAGTTTTCGGATAACGTGTCCAAAAGTAACTCGCAAGACTGCTTGTCTATACCGCCTGAAATGTAACTAGAGAGGTCCCAATCTATACTCTTAAGGTTGAAATCTCCCCGACTAATATTACATGGCCCGGATACCTATGCACTACCTGGTGTAGATTTTCTTTGAATTATTCTAAAACTGCTACATCAGCACTGGGGGGGGGGGGGGGAGGTCGGTAAAAAAACCAAACATGAACTTTACTTGTTTAGACCTGTTATACGTGCCCAGATAACTTCACAGTTACTTTCAACTTCGATCTCAGTAGAAACAATATCTTTGCCCACAGCGATAAACACTTCTCCTCCAGTTGTATCCGATCTCTCTTTCCGATATACATTCCACATCTCGCTAAATATTTCTGAACTTGCCACATCATGATTTAGCCTGCTTTCGGTGCCTAAAACTATCTGAGCACAATAATTGCAGTGCGGCAAATTCGGGAACTTAGTTTCAAATACTTTGTAAGTTCGCGGCTAATATTTCGATATTCGAATTTTTGAACCTAACGTAGCCTGAATTCGCTGTTTGGATGTTGACAGGCGAGTGCTCATCAGAGTTAGCTCCTAGCCTAAAAAAACCCCATGTTCACTCCACAAGTACTCTGCTACCCGAGTAGCCGCTTCCTGATCTATCTAGGGGCACCCTACGATTTCCCACCCGATAACACAGATCCAGAAATCTGCAGCCATGACTGTCACAGCATGGGATTGTTTTCCTACTCATGCACATCATTTTATATTTTTCTACATTGAGAGCTGGCTGCCAACTAGAAATTTTGTCTAAGTCATCCTGTATTCTATTACAGTCAGTTAAGTACGATGCCCTCCCATACACCACAGCATCATCAGCAAACAGCCGCTAATTACAACTTACTCTGCCCATCAGATCATTTATACAGACAGAAAATAATAGCGGTCCTATCACACTCCCCTGGGCCTGATGATACCCTCGCCTCGCATGAACACCCGTATCTTCGTTAGTAGTCTGCAGTGTGGCACCGAGTCAAACGCCGTTTTGAAGTCGAGAAAAACACATTCATGGCTCGCAAGATATGTGAGAAAAGGGAGAGCTGAGTTTCACATGAACGATGTTTGTTAAACCCGTGCTAATTAATAGAAAGCTTTTCCGTCTCAAGGAAATGTACTATATTCGACCTGAGAATATGCTCCAAAATTGGCCTGTAATTATGTGCGTCAGTTCTCTTTCCTTTCTTATAATCGGAAGTCACCAGCGCTTTTCCAATCACTAGGAACTTTGCGCTGAATTAAATATTCGCAATAAACGCAAACTAAGGGTCCAATGCAGCAGAATACTTTTTGTAAAACCGAACTGTTTTTTTTTGTTTTTTTTTTGTTTTTGTTTTTGGTTTTTTTTTTTTTGTATTTAGCTTCCTCAGCTACTTCTCTACAACCGAAATAGCTATTACTATGTCCTCCATTTCGGAGTTTGTACGTTGATTACATGATGGTACATCTGTGCGGTTCTCCTGCGTGAAAAATTTCTTAAAGGTTACATTTAGAACTTCAGTTTTGCCTTTGCTTTCTTCTATTACTGCCACAGAATGATTAACGAGTGATTGGATAGTGGACTTTGATCCGCTTATCGATTTTACATAGGTCCAGTATTTTTTCGAGTTCTTACCTTTTGCTAAGGTATGGTTGTGGTAATTACTGTATGCTTCGCGCATCGATCTTCTTATAGATTCACGAATCTCTACTAACTTTTATCTGTCATCATGTGTGTGTTCTTTTTTTGAACCGAGAGTGCAACAGTCTTTGCTTTCTCGGTAGCTTTATTATTATACCACGGTGGAACTTTTCCATCCTTAATCGACTTTACACGCACATATTTCTCTAACCCTTTATTTACAATGCATTTAAATTTAGTCAACAATTCCTCTACATCCATTGTACCGGAACTAAACGAAGTCTATTCATTTTCTAAGTGCGATCCTAACAATTGCTTATCGACTCTTCCTACGAAATACAGACTCCTAGCCTTCTGGATAGTGTATGAACTTTGGTCACCATTGATGCTATGACAATATCATGATTACTAATTCCTGTCTCTACACAGACATCGTTAATAAGGTCAGGCCTGTTCGTAGCTATATAGTCTAAAATATTTACATTGCGCATGGGTGGCCGGTTTAACTACTCAAGAGAGATTTTGGAGAATGTGTCCAAAAGTAGTTCGCAAGACTGCTTGTCTGTACCGCTTGAAACGTAACTATAGCGATCCCAATCTATACTTTTAGTGTTGAAGTCTCTCCCGACTAATATTACATAGCCCGGATACTTACGCACTACCTGGCGTAGACTTTCTTTGAATGACACTAAAACTGCTACAGCAGCACTGGGGGCCGGTAAAAACACCAAGCTATTTACTTCTCTTAGACCTGTTATACGTGACCAGATAACTTCAGTTGCTTTCAACCTCGGCCTCACTAGAAACAATATCTTTGTCCACAGTGATGAACACTCCTCCTCCAGTTGTGTCCGATATATCTTTCCGATACACATTCTACGCCTCGATAAATATTTCTGAACTTGCCATATCATGATTTAGCCAGCGTTCGGTGCCTAAAACTGAGCGGAATAATTTCCATGCAGTGCGGCAAATTCGGGAACTTTGTTTTTAATACTATGAACGTTCACGGCTAATATTTTGACAGTCGAATTTTTGTGCTGAATGCGACATGAATTCACTGCCTAGCCTAAAAAAAAAACTACATGTGAACTCCTCAAGTACTCTACTACCGGAGTAACCGCTTCCTTAGTGCAGTGCACTCTCTGATCTATCTAGATCCAGAAATCTTCAGTCACGGCTGTCACAGAGTCGGCGAAGCCTCTGGTTCAAACCTTCCACTCGGCTCCAAACCAAAGGACCACGATCAAACCTGGGAACAATGCTACAAATCGACAGCTCCGCTTGCACCCGGCGTGCGAGTGCAGCAGTCTTCCACCAATTCCGCCAGCCGCCCGTAGGAACTGAGGATGTCCTCAGAACCCAAGCGACAAGCGTCATTGGTGCCGAAGTGAGCACGACTTGCAGTCGACTGCACCCCGCACCCTCCATAGCCGCCGGCAAGGCCGCCTCCACATCTCTGATGAGGCCCTCCGGCAGACACACAGATTGTACGTTGGAATTCCTTCCAGATCTGGACGCTATCTGCCTAAGGGGCTCCATCACGCACCTGACATTGGAGCTCCACATAACTAATAATCCCCTCCCCCCCGTGCACCTGCTTGGACCCTCGTCAAGGAGGCCACACGTCCACTCACAGGACGAACGGACGCGGACGGACGTCCAGCCTCCATTTTGGCCCATCGCCTGGAGCGCCGCGAACGCCGTACAAGCCGCCACTCCCCTTGCCGAGAGGGTGGCTCTACCACGTCCGGTAAACCTGAAGGTGCATCGGTAGCAGGGTCAGAGAGCGAAACATGAGACACCTGAGGTCTCCCATTCGACGCACCAGACTCTCCACCATTGCTGCACCCCGAGACAGCAGCCTGCAGATGGCTGACCGTAGTCAACAGCATGCTCAGCTATTCGCGAACTGCGGCCAACTCCTCTTGCGTCCGCACACAGCAGGCAAACATTCTATCCATCCTATCGATACAATTAACTGTAGAAAGTAGAAAACTAAATAATCAACTTTTAAGTAGCCTAGTACTTTAGTAAAGGCGGCTGGTGGCTGACTGAACTGTGGTCAGTGATAAGTACACTGTCAAAACAACGAAACTGAGTCCGGCAGTTTTCAAAATAAAGAAGAATATCTATGGAATACACCGTTATCAAACGCGTGGGAATATAATCTTTAACAAAGTTGAACACGAAATAAGGAAGTGACAATATGACAGGTAGCTTGCAACAGACGAAAACTATACACACAGTATTTATCAAAATACGCGAGAATAAACTCTTAAAGCAGTAGCACAAACGAAATGTGTCAATTAGGTGAGAAGAAACCTCTTAAATACAGAAAAACTAACGAAAATTAAGAAATTAACTGGCAACGAAATTTCACGCAATTAAATTATGATACAGCGGCAGCGAGAACAGCTGGCACTGGACTGACTACTAACTGACTTAATGCTAATCTGCCAAGTACGCGGGAATAAAGTCCTTAAAACAGAAGTACTAACGAAAAATGAAGAACTAGACTGGCAAATTTAATTTGACACAAATTAAATTAAGATACTTAGCGCTGTTTACGATGTGACACTGGACTGCCACTGAGCTATCCCGGGGCAGATTAAAATTGTGTGCCGGAACCGGCACTCTAACCTGGGACCTTTGCCTTTCGTGGGCAAACGCTCTACCACTGAGGTCAGAAGTTTCATATCAGCGCACACTCCGCTATAGAGTGAAAGTTTCATTCTGAAAACATCCCTTAGGCTGTGGCTAATTCATGTCTCCACCATATCCTTTCTTGCAGAAGTGCTAGTCTTGCAAGGTTCAAAAATAACTACGGGGTCATCAGTCCCTAAGCTTACAAACTACTTATGAAATAGCTAAGACTAAGGACGGCACAAATATCAATGCCCGAGGGGGGATTCGAATCCCCGACCGTATTGGCCGTGCAGACCGTGACTGAAGCGCCTCAGTCCCCTCGGCCACCGCGGCCGGCTTGCAAGGTTCGCAAGAAAACTTCTGTGAAGTTTGGAAAGTAGGAGCTGAGGTACTGGCAGAGGTTGTGAGGAGGGACCGTGAGTCGTATCGGGATAGCTCAGTGGTAGAGCACTTACCCGCGAAAGGCAAAGGTCCCGGGTTCGAGTCCCGGTTGCGGTACTCTATTTTAATGTGCCAGGAAGTTTCATGCCCCCCCTTTTCCCAAATGTTCAAAACTCTTAAAACAGAAACTTTAAAGAAAATTGTCAAATGCGCAACAATGAAGCTCTTAAAAACAGAAGCAAAACGTAATTTAAGAAACTGGCTGGTAATGAAAATGCACACAAATTTAATTATGCTGCTTAGAGCTCTGAACGATGTGACTCTGGCAACAGGTGACAGAAGGGAACAAGTAAGCAAATAGAGAGAGAGAGATAGAGAGAGAGAGAGAGAGAGGGAGGGAGGGAGGGAGGGAGAGAGAGAGAAACAGACAGACAGACAGACGAATTTTCAAGTGTATAAACCAAGGCCTTTGTCCTAATTTGCCGTCTTAATCTTCTATGCGTTTTGCTGTGATCTTTTCTGACTACGTTTCAGAATTCAGAAAAAAATGGAAAACAGTCAAATGATGATTATCTGTGAATTTAAAAATACTCCCCAAAGTCAGAAAGTGGCTAAAGCATGGTCAATAAAACATGGTTCGATGCATATGACCCAACAAAGAACTTCCGCCGTTTAAAACGTTGAAATAAGTCTATGCCTACGTCATAGACTTATAAATTACTTTAACTTATTCTGAGGACAACACACAAACATTCAAACCCGAGGGAGAACTCTAACCTCCGACAGGGAACGGCTGCGAAATCCGCAGCAAGTCGCCTTACACCGCAAGGCCCTTACAGTGCGGCGTTTCCAGGTTTGCTGCACCATATTACTTAGAGTAATAGGTGCATTGCATTTATGGACTTCGCTCATTTTCTCCATCTTCTATAAAAAGTGAACGCGTTTTGAATTACCAGTTCTTATTGCAGCAACGGTGTTAAAAATAAATTTACCACGAATGTTGTTAATGAGTCACTTTGAGGCGACACATGGTTGCTTGTTGTGGTGTGAGCGACAGCCATCACGCAACAGTGGCTGTGGTGAACTTACAACGTGCCTGTACCCGTAAAAAGCTGGTTAGCCCGACAAGACCCCCGAATTCCATGCAAGTGTCACTCCGTGAAATTGTTCCAATCCCTTACGAATCATTACTAGTTGCACTGGTGCGGTAAGAACGAAATTTCGAAAGGAAGAAATGAAAAACAGCAAGAACTGAGTAAAATCCTGTTCAAATGCCACACATGTAGATCGTTGTTGTTGTTGTTGTTGTCGTCTTCAGTCCCAGACAGGTTTGATGCAACTCTCCACGCTACCCTGTCATGTGCAAGTCTCTTCATCTGAGAATACGTGCGGCAAACTACATCCTTTTATATCTGCTTACTGTATTCGTCCCTCCGTCTCCCTCTGCGATTTTTACTCCACACACTTCCTTCTAATACTAAGTTGACAATTCCTTGATGTCTCAGAATATGTACCAGCAATCTATCCCTTCTCTTAATCAGGATATACCAGAAACTCGTTTTCTCCTCTCTTGAGCACCTCATTAGTTACGTCATATACCCATCTAACCATCATTCGTATGTAGCACCATATTTCGAAAGCTATCATTTTTTTATCTGAACTCCTTGCCGTCCACGTTTCGATCCCATACAATGCTACACTCCAGACAAATGCTTTCAGAAAGGATTTCCTAACATTTAAATTAATATTAGATGTGTAGAGCGATACCTACAAAAATTACAACTGACGATATCTTGCATACAGTAAAGCTAATGCGTATGGCAAACAAATTTAATGGTTTCTTTCAGTTGAAATTGACGAAGAAGTAATATAATTATCAATATAACGAGTAAATTTAATTTATTTTTCTTTATTATGATTAAAGAAGATAAAAAGGTCTTGTATAACACTACGTATAACCGATATACAGTATTTTGCTCTTTTATAGTTTCATCTGCGACAGCAGATTTTTAACATATTTGCTACCTTTATTGTTACTAAATTAAGACTACAGGAGATATAAAAATTGGCACGTCGTTCGTCAAAGAGTAATAGCCTCGTTAGGTTACTTATTAAGTTAAGAAATTTCCGTACTCTATCATCAAAGAACCACACCCCTATATTAAATTTACGTAACTCATGAAAATTGTCCCGGAAAGCAATTTATAACTAATGACAGCCCTCGCGGAGATAACCAGCTCCGTCGAAAAAGTGAAACTTTTATTAAATATGACAGCAAATTAATCTCGGTAGCCTGAAACATTTAGCGTAACCTCTGACTAAAAATGCGATAGGCGGCTTCCACTTCACAACCACACACTTGACACTATTTTGTAATAGTTTCGCACCATGACAATAATATTACCTGCAAATATAATATTTTATACATACACCAACTTAAAAACATGGACTTTGCACAATAAGTTAAAAAATCTTATAAAGTTTGTTTCCATAGTGGATCACTGTGTTCAGCGACTGTTATATGTGAATGAAGAGCAGAAATCAGTCGCAAATATTTATTTCTTACTGCAAATCTTAGATTTCTGTCACTGTGAGACCGTTACCAGATCTCCAAAAACGTTGTTTAAAAATATAAAAAATGTAATCTTCATGTCGAAGATAAAAGACATTACATAAGTTTTAAACCACTGTGTCTCCAATATTAATGCATTAAAAACTTGCTTTACGGAAGATAATTTTTTTTTTAATTTATGTTGAAAATTGAAAAGAAAAAAATGTAAATTTGGTTATAAGAGGTGATATGTCTTTTGCTGACTGCAATTAAGAGATTTATTTTACACCAGACGAGTTCCGCTTTTTTATTTAAAAGCATCTTCTGTGGTGGTGTTGATGTCTCTTCTTTACATGTTACTACTGTTTTTCCGTCTAGTTGGCTGGAGTTCGTTTGTTCCTCGCGTGTGTTTGTCGACTGTGTACAGTAATTTTCGTGTGTTTTTGTTTCGTTTCTTTCTTTTCATCCCAGCACATCACATCACTTCACTTTTTTGAAATGTATACAGATTACATATCACCTGTTATAAGTGGAATGCCTGTCTGTTTATTTATCATTTCACTACAGTGTGGCTATGCACATCAAACCACCACAGAAGATGCTTTTTAAAATAAAAAAGGGAAACGCGTCTGGTGTAAAGGAAATCTCTTTATTGCAGTCAGCATAAGACAGATTACCTCTTACAATCAATTTTAACAGCTTCTGCGGAATATAGCCACACAACCAAACAAAAATGTAAATGTTTCAAACTACAGTTTTAAAGCATTGTTAATGGTTACACACTCACTAAAATCAAGATCTGCAATAATGAATAAATATTTCGATCTGAATGCTGATAAACATTCCCATAGTTTGAATCTATTTATGCAAAACGAATTGTACAAACCTATGTATAGATATTTACAGCACCACGAAGATGGTTTATAAATAGAAAGCAAAACGCGTCTGGCGTGAAATAATATTCTCCTAATTGCAGTCAACCTGTTACAGTTACATAGTTGCTAAGGAAGATGGGCACACAACCAAACACATTACATTTTTGTCTTCAGTCACTGAAGAGAAACGATGTACTATTCGTCAACAATAGTGTTGAAAATAGCATTATTTACGGTAGGAAAAAGTACAAATTTAAACATGGCTGTTAATATAGAATAATCACTTGAGAAACAACTTTTCGGTTGTGGAAGTTTTGATAAAATGTTTACTTTACCATGGTTTCGGCTTCACTAAGGGAGCCTTCATCAGAAGTAAAATAGTTTTTTACCTATGAATAACAAATTTAAAAATAGTACAAATTGCAGATAGTATGAAACATCATATCACAAGATATGATCCCATGAATTACTTATATATGAATGTATAATCAGTAGAAGCTCTCGAGCGGTAGAGCTCACGTTAAAAATAAAAGTTTGCACATTGCAAAATTTTTAAAAACAAGTAAGACACCGCACAGCTAAGAGTCGCGTGTGCGGCCAGCACTGCAGGTGCCTTCAGACTGACAGGCGAACACGCCGTCGAAGCTGTCACGTGGCCACGATATATCGCGCCATCTGTTATTCAATAGTAGCGCTTTACATGCAAAGTGAACTGATATGGTTTAGAATAGACAAAAGCACAAGGCATGTTAAAATATATTACTAGATGACGAAATAGTTTGAAAATTACACAAAGTGGGTATATAATAAAAGAGAAAAACAGTATTTGAGACTACAGACTGGAAACTAGATACAGTATTCCACATTACGTGATTTTGAGTAAGATTCTGATTAAGAATAAATATTGGTCAATACGAGAAAAATGTTTATAGATTTCTAGTCGTTCAAGCACGTCTGAAACCTTTTCTGTGAGCAGAATACCAACATCATGAACTTCTTTAGATTTGTGGCCTGTGGTCAGAATGTACTCAGCAAAGGACGAATTATATATGTTTGTACCTTTTTCCTATGAGATGCTCTTTATATCTGTCGACTACGATGTGCAGCACGTCAGGACTGCCTCCACTGCGTGGTTAGTGGTGGGCGAGGGGGGGGGGGGCATCGGGACCTTAAACGAATGCTTGAGCTCTGTCCGCAGCATGCAGAAGCCTCGTGCCGCTGATGCTAGTGCCGTGTGAGTTCCACACTGGGCTTTTAGCATTAAAGTCTCCTGCGATACACGTCTTATCTCTGATTTGTGGTAGTGCTTCTGCGTCTTCGACACTAACAAGGAAAGTTCTTGGGCTCGAACAAAGACATATACGCCAAAATCGTATGAGAGAAATTGTAAATGTCCCTTACTGCACTAATGGTACACCCGCATCTGCAAAACTCTGCAGTCGTCCATTAGAGGCCTCTTGCGTGTGCCTTGCCACATTGCACTTTCGCCTGTAGGGACGTTGCAGTGTGTGTCCGAAGTCGCGTTTTGTGACGTTATTTGTGTGGTGAAGCGTTAGATGAGGCGGCGATTGGCAATCAATCCTGATAATGTATTGCGATTGGTTGAGATGAAGTTACAAAGAACCCTTCTTCGTGAAGACGGTATTAGTGTAGAGGATAAATCATTCGCATGCTTTCTCGTATCTGTTATGGTACATAAAAATGAGCATAAGTTAGATACTGTTGTAAACTATCATCACGGCTTTTGATCACAATACGCTAGAGAACATGTACGACGATTATTACATAAGTTATAATTCAGATATCTGCATTACGTATGGCGTCTACAATTACATCTACAGTGCTATCTAGAGCATTATTGCAAAGTTTTGCATAAAATCGACAGTCACCAGCACACTGAGGTGCACGTAGAGATCCTGTAAGCAAATGTTCATACAGATATCTTTGTTCGAACCCAAGTACTTTCCTTGTAAGATGCGCTCACTACTCCCTGCGCGGTTTCCACTGCGACGATTGTGGATTGTACAGTGGTCATTCGCGACGTGGTAACTCGGTAGTGCTTAAAGATTTGCTTTACCTACACCAGCTGTCAATCTGTCATTAGGATAGCACGCGTAGTTAGTGATGTTTGCTCGGAACCCAGGTTTGAACTGAGTTTCATTGACAAGGCAAATGTCAAACATATGGTCGTACAGGATTCGTCGCGTCGAAACTCCGGTAGAGACGGGTAGAAACTCTCAGCATTCCGTCTTGCTGTGATGCCGCCTCTGTGTAAGGTACTGCCAAACCTCAGAGGGTAGCCTAAACAGCTGCAATGAGAGTTGCTGAGAGATGAGCTAAGGCGTTAGCAGTAATGTTGCCTGAACTTCCTTTAGCATGGAGATGACCTGAGATAAGCTATGAGTTGGATGTTTGGTCTGCCTGCTGTGCTGTTGGGCGCCTGTCGCCAGAGTCGGTGGGTTCGGTGGTGATGGTTGTTTTCCTGCCAGTGCGAAAACAGTAGGTTTTGTCTGAGCTCACTAATGCGACTTTGCTCTGGTCGTCGATCCGATGGTGGTACTGGCGGTCGGACAACCGCCCGCCTACGTTCTGTTCTGGCTCCTCCTCGTTAGCTGGCACTTTCTGCAGTGGTTCTCTCCGCACTTGACACATCGAGGTGGCATGGAGCATAGGCGGGAGGTGTGTCCCGGCTCTGACAATTTAAGCATTGTATCGGCCCCTTTTGTGCTCGAAGTATTTCCACACTCACGTTGAGGTCGCAAAATCTTTTGAGCTGGTAAATCGTAAGATTTTCCGACGTGGCATTTAAGTAAACTTCCATCAGCGGAATTGGTGCTTCTTTCCCTGGCATTTTCATTCTGTAGACTACATTTGCAAGATAACTGATGTTAGCAAGTTCATGTTTAACGCAATCGGCCGTTATCTTGAGGGAACTGTCCCTAATGGCCAAATTACACAGTTTTGGTCGGATTGTCAGAAATATGCAGTAAGGGACGCGTTTTGCTCCAACCATGATTGAAACATAGTCGTCTTTGCAGGTTAAAGTTAACTTGATCTTGTTACCACTGCAAGCATTAACCGTAAAACGAGACATGCAGTTTTCTTTGAGCCATTCTCGGTTGTGTAGTCTTCTTGGTAGTGGATGAATATCGGCGGCAGCTTCTGAGTTGTAGCTGCAGGGTTGGTTTGTTGTTCTCCCGTAGCAATTCCTTCCAGTGTATTGTCGTCGGCTGCTAGTGACGCAAAGGCGTTCCGTGTTTCCACTTCTCGGGTGAGCTCTTCTTTCTCGACGGTTTTTTTTAAAGCGGGCTTCATTACTAGCAGAAGAATGCTGATCCTCACTCGTCGTCACTTCTGCCGAACGCTTCTGGGCCGGCCCAGGCGGAAAGCAGCCAGCCGACCCCGGCGCGGTCGAGGCGCCGACCTCGACCGCGAGGGCCCTAAGTAGTTGCCATTCCGACATCGTAAACAACTAGACTGACAGCAAAGCGCTCCCGTCTACCTTATATACTGTGGGGTGTAGAGGTCTGCAAATCGCCGGTTTCGCTCGCTCGTACTCGGTCGGCGGTGGCGCGGCGAGTGTGTACGCTCGCAGCGAGCGTGTTGACACTCGAACACTCGAACGAGGCTGCGTGGAGCGGGGCGGGCAGAAACCGCACAGCGTAGTGCTGCCGCTGTACTCACAAGGAAACCTACCCAAGTCACTCTCCGATTTTTATGAAATTTGCATATTTTGTAATAAATGAAAAACTATGGGACATGTAATTTTTTTAGCGGCGGAAAAACATATTTAAGGGGTGAAACGGTACCTCAAAAATTGGAGCTAAAATAGAAAAATGGCGATAACGTAGAGATTAGTGAAGCGATTCTAATGATTGTTGGTATGAAAGTATCTTTTGATAAAAGACAAATTTCATGGATTCAACTTCGTTTAAATCAAAACAATTTTTGATCAGAAAAGTTGGCCGCTTTAGGGGTAGTTGCCCCCCTAAGTGTCACTTCCCCTGCACCTAGGCCGTTTCTTATCAAAATATAAGTTCATACCAAAAAATCATTTAAATCGCTTCATTAATCTCTAAGTTATTCTATTTTAGCCCAATTTTTGACGGACCGTTTCACAGCTTAAATATATTTTTCCACCGCTTAAAAATAAATAAATAAAAATAAAAATACGGGTTGCAGAGTTTTTCATGTGTTATAACAAATCAAAATTTCATAAAAATCGGAGAGTTACACTTCGATAGGTTTCCTTGTCAGTCGCTACGGCAGCGGCTCTGTGGCTCTGAGGTGTGTGCTGCTGTTGCGTCTGACGCACCCCCACTAACTAAAGGAACTAAAATCAGTTATGCTGTAGACGTGTATTCCTGCACAGTAGCATGTAACTACAATATCATTAAACCGCAAACCAGTCAAAAAGCTTGTTTTCACTAAATACAACATTTGATAGAAATGTAAAGGATCTAAAGAGAAACTACGCCGGCCGCGGTGGCCGAGGGGACTGAGGCGCTCCAGTACGGTCTGCACGGCCAATACGGTCGGAGGTTCGAATCCCCCATCGGGCATGGACATTTCTGCCGTCCTAGTTCGTAAGTAGTTTGTAAGTTTAGGACTGATGACCCCGTAGTTAAGTCCCATAAGCTGTACAAACATTTTAATTTTTGAGAAACTACGGAACGAACAACGTTTTTATTGCAATATACTAAAGTGAAAGTTACCGTACAACAAAATATACATCGAAAAGTAACATTATTCCCCAATTATTCGTTAGTGGCATTGTAATTGCAATGCATTGTTAAAATATCATTGACACTTTGTAGATCGAGTCGAATTCTTCTATCAAAGAACACGTGGAAACGTGTTCTTTGATAGAAGAATTCGACTCGAAAACTGAAAGTGCGTTCACTAGGTGCATTTGAGGCGGGCACACAAAATACTATTTGCCAATACAGCTAGCTCAGGAAAGAGAGTACTGTTGCGTTTCTACCAGTCAAGCTGATCGTCGTCATCACCATCAATTCGTGCTAAATAAAGGTCCACGTCATTGGTGGATTGCGCCTCGCGCATTTACAGTCCAGCCATTCCAAAAATATGCACTTCATTCATTTGCCTTGGTGCACTCGGGTGACATTCTTCAGACGGCCCTAAATAAATATAACACAGATATCACTGAAACAGCAGGAACACCATAAATTCGTACAGCTGTGTAAAGTAAAGAGTTGGAATAAGAGGATTTAAAACAGGTACAGGATATATGAGGATTAGACCGACATATGACCCTGACGACGGAAGAAAGCGCGGATCCTATATATTACACAAAAGCTTGCATGCGTTCTTTATTATGTAGATAAGAAAGACGACAGTGGCAGTGGGGGATATATGAACGTTGAAATTGGAAAAATTCCCGTTAAGGACTCACTCGGAAAAGGTACAGCCGCAGCACAGTGCAAAAATGCAACGGGAATATGTATTAACAAGGTGCATCAGAGAGAGAGATGCACAAAACTAACCTAACGAATGTATCGGAGTATTTATTATCAATATAAAAGACGGACAAAGTATTCCAGGACTTGAGAGTGATAATAGGAATGGATATAAAATACAATCATTTGCTCTTTAAGATGGCAAGTAACACCTACCACTAAACAGGAACTAACAGATCACAAAATGGGAACAAGAAAGATCATGGAAAGTTCATTCAGTAAATGATCTTAGCACAGAAACTTTATGTTAATCACGTACAATAACTTGTATGGTAAAGTACAAAATGCGAAACTGAATAGCTAGCTCAACTAGATCGAGAGAACAGCTTTCGAAGCACCCGGGAAAGGAAACAATTCCAAATTTCTCAGTCAGGATTTATTCTCAAGCGTCTACTTTGCTCCCGATACTCGCCTTGGACTCGAGTGACGCTGCGGTGGGCGACCGATTGGCGAGCGGGCAGTGTGGACGTTCGGGCCGGTCGAGCGTGCCCCGCTCGAACGAGCGTGCAGGAAGTCGAGCGCAGCCACACGCCTTGCCGCAAGCTGCAGTACCGACACCTGTCGGACTGTCAGAGAACGACGTGTATCACGCGATTCGAGCGAGCAACCGAGCAAGGTGCAGACCTCTAGTGGGGTGAGCCAGTGCGCGTGTTTACTGGGAAGTCGTCGTCACAGACGTACCACACTGACGACAGTTGCAGTGCCCTCTGAGTATATAATCATCACGTACTGTAGTAGATATCGATGGAAAATATGTATGAAGTCGTAGCGCCCTCTGTAGAGCGTATGTAATCACATTCTGTGGTTAACAGGGTTGCAGCGCCGTTGTCGTTTTCGATTGCGATTGCCAGATTCCAAATATTGTCAAGATTAAAACTATCATCAAAATTAAATTACTCGCTAGTCGAATTTCAGTGACTTCTCCAAAACATGAATCCCAGAAGGATGAAACTGGTGATAGAATCTTAAAATTTTCGTAGTCCATGTTATGGCCAGTCTGAATACAATGTTCAGTTTCAGCAGAATTATCATGTTATAGTAGGCGGGTGTAACGTCTATGCTACGCAAATCGTTCATGAATTATACGCAAAGTGCGTCAGATATACGAACGTCCGCACTGGCAATGAATTTGATGCACACCTGCCATCAGCAAAACCAAATATTCCTCCACAGAGCCGACAAGCTAGCAGAAAAAAAACTCCTACTTTCTTATTGGAGGGGATGCGGCCAATTTTGGTGATAAATTACCTATATATGGTAGGAAGGCTAATTGGCAAACGCTGGTTAATCGGTGTATGATCCCCAGTATTAATACGATGTTTTATCGTAAGTCGTTTCATTTGGCTCTTCCCTTGCCCGGCCAGGAATACACGTGAAAATTGGTGTACAATGGTTAACACCTGCTGAGTTGTTCCTGAGTCAGACCGGGCCCTATATCCTCTAGTGCATTATCGGCAGAAACAGCAGACCATGACACTTCTTCGATGACATTGACCTCACCGTTCTGGACTGATTCAGCTGTTCCAATAAACATTGCTTTAGAAATGATTTGCGATTGCTCGTGAAAATTAGTGATCCAAAATTCTCTTTGACTACCTATAATGAGTTGGTTTACTTTATAGGAGGCGATCTATTTATATTATTGTAAAAAGATATAAAATAGCCAAGATCGCTTATCATCAGTTTTTATTAATGACGACCGGTTTCACTGATCTATGTCAGCATCATCAGGTCAAATAAAATATTTTACAAGGCCATAATCTTGTAACGTCAAATAGTTGTTATATAAAACGATTTACAGCTTTTGTCACTCACTGTGTTAATTACGTTTTATTATAATGACTTAGTGCACTTATGCACTGTAAATCGTTTTATATAACAACTATTTGACGTTACAAGATTATGGCCTTGTAAAATATTTTATTTGACCTGATGATGCTGACATAGATAAGTGAAACCGGTCGTCATTAATAAAAACTGATGATAAGCGCTCTTGGCTATTTTATAACTTTTTGCAACTACCTATAATGCTTATGACAGCCGCTGATATGTAGATCTTCGTTGTATTGATCGACAAGCACTTCATAGTTCACCTGGTCATCTTGGCTGCTGACTGGAATTATTCTCATTGTTAACGGCGGGATCTCAACATTCAACCTACCAGAGGAGTTCGTGTTACGCGTACTCGAGGGAACGGCTTCCCCAGTTTGTAGCTCATATCTTCCACAGTCAATGGCCGCCTGGGATCCCTGAAGGACGTCCGATCCGAGGATGGCGTTAAGGCTACATTCTGTCAAAACGGCAATTTCAAACTGCTACTTCCTGTTATTATTCCAGGGACACATGTTGTGATTTCTTTAGTTTGCGGCGGTTATTAAGAAAGCTCCTGCATCGATTAGTGTCCGTACACGGACAGGTTGGCCGTCGATGATGACGTCAATGATACTTGCCGACAACTTAGCAACTGTCATCTATGGAAGATGTTCATCTGTGGCAGCCTCACAACAGCAAGGCTTCACACCGTTTTTTCTACTCCGTGGTCGTGAAGCTGAGACGATAATTGATACGCTGTTCCCGTTCCAAACAGACGACACTCAGGATGAATACGTGAAACAGTTGAAACTGCATGCCGAGGAGAAGAAGGACCGTCAGCGGTATAAAGACAAGCACCGAACTGTTGTGTAAAACCTTGGAGATCTGGTATTGACTTTTACCCCTGTACGGAAACTTGGATTATTGGAGAAGTTACTGAAGCGATACTTTGGTCCATATTGTGTCATAAGCTCTCAGACGTCACGTACAAAGTCGAGGATTATGAGCCATTCTCTAAACGAGACAAACGAAGAGAAATCGTTCACGTGCTCCCTATGGAGCCAAAGAAGAGACTGCGTCTTTGTCAAGGAGTCCGTTATAATGATGAAGCCACGACAGGAGTGTCTGGCGCCGGTCATCGTCACGGTAAGAAAGGCGTGCATGCAGAACGGAAAGATTCTCCGAAACTGCCATACAGAGGACCCATGACAAGATACAGGACTCTGCAGCTGGCTCCAAAGGGTCGCTGTGCTTTCAGGAAGGAGAGCAATGCCACGAGTCTTCCAACGGAACGTGTGGTGGCGTATTTAGCGTCGCAGATCGCTGTGCTGGCGGTCCCCGGTTCAAACCCACCACTGGCAGAAAACTAAAATTCTTTCTCTTTACTATTTCTAGAATATTCTACGTGTTTCTAGTGTTTGATGTACTTGAGAGTTCCAGGAAATTCTTTCTATGTATAAATAAAGAAAGATCCAAGCAGGAGGCAATCTGTACTGAGTGTGCGCTTGTGTTAGCAATAAATCTGTTTTAAGTGTATTGTTCTCTATCAGAGAACCAACTGCACCGATTATCAGTCGAAAGTTGGGAAAGTTTTTTTTACATTAAATGTTTCAATCCATCTGGATCACCTTTAGAATCTTGCGTTTGCAACCCCTCTCGTCAATGTTGTGACAAATAGTTTCTTTCATAGTTAACACGTTGTACGATGATCACACTACTGAAGGTACAGCTTCACATGAAGGGAGGACAATGAGAAAATTCCGCATTCAGTGTTGCGGTCTTGCCTACAAACGCAACTACCAGCCCGGCATTAAATCGAAGCCGTTCTGGATATGTTGTTGAGGTATAGCTACCTAAGTTGCTTCTATACATTGCCAAAGTTGATTTGGTGTAGTAGCTGGTGTTGTCTCCAGTGCTGGTTGTTCCGCTATGATCGACCAGACGTTTTCGATATTTGATAGGCGAGAGTCTGGAAGGACATGAATCTCTAGGCAGCAGTGCAATGCGATGGACGTTCCGCCTGAGGAAGTGCATTATTCTTTTGGAATGTAGCGGGCCGATCGCGGTGGCCGAGCGCAATGCGGCGCGCCAGTCACAGTTTGCACGGCCACTACGGTCGGGGGTTCGAATGCCCCCCCCCCCTCGGACATGGATACTTGTGCCGTCCTTAGTATTAGCTAGTTCATAAGTAGTTTGTAAGTTTAGGGACTGATGATCCCGTAGTTAAGTCCCATAAGCTCTACAAACATTTGAACATTTGAATGTAGCGGTCTATAAGCTACAAAGATATGGGTGCACAATAGACTCCAAAAATTCAGTGATGTGACGGAGGCCGAATTCCATGCCGGCGATGCGTAGCACGTGGTGGGAGGGAGGGGGGGAGGGGGGGAGGGGGAGGGAACAAGACTAGCGAGACATTTATAAGCAACAGTTCAACCGACTCTCACCGTAGTAAATCGACCATCGCGGTGGCGCAGGAAGAATCTCAATTCCTCGGCAAAAACAATGTTGAGCAATTCCAATTCTTAGAACACCACGAAGATGGTATGATTAGAGTCTGGTGACACCGTAGCAGAGATTGTTAAACAGCTGCCTGTTGCATCAACATGCTGGTGCTCGACCCAGTATTATTGATTGGTGTGGTACTGAATTTAATTCCCATATGAGCGTAGCACATATTGAAGATTTGCTAACCCGTCAGCATTAACTCTCTGAAGTATTCAAGCCAGCTAGATTAGGTTCGATTAGTCGTACGTTCCATAGATTCATCTTGAGGAAGTCCCCATGGATGTGGAACATGTCAAATATATAATAATACTAATAGCATGAATACATACATCAATTCGTCAATGCAGTAGATGGAGTTGGCCACTGGTACGTCTTTCCTTTCATCTTTATTGGTGACTAAATTTTTATGGTTGCTGTTACATTGTTGTAAATGTTTGTTCCTGAGTAGTGGTCCCCATTTTGAACAAAATGAAGTGCATTTATCACCTTGTGTACATCGTTTTTACTCATAATGTTGTACGTATGAACTGAGCAGTTTGTTGGAAAAAGGGATAGTTATTTATGATAAATTTCAGTAAGGAATAAACATACAGGAAGGGAGTAGTTAGTATACCCAGTTCTTTGAAGAGGCTTCCCTGGGATGTCCCTGGATTTAGTCAACAAATTATACAAATTACACGCTTTTCGACTCTCAAAAGAAGAGAGAGAGAGAGTTAGAGAGAGAGAGAGAGAGAGAGAGAGAGAGAGAGAGAGAGAGAGAGAGAGAGAGAGGCAGAGAAATGTCGCCTACGTGTGGTAACACTGGAATGGCAAATACAGATTTGTTAAGTAGCTTCTGCAGTTCTGTGATGTGCTCCTCCGTAATGGACTTACTATCAAGTTGTACTACCAGGAATTCAATACTGCTAATCTCTTATATATGCTCTTCTTCATACCTTATGCATATGCAAGATGGACATCTCTTACATATTCTGAAGTTTAATGTCAATGAGTTGGCCTGAAACTAATTTTTAATGTTCATGAAAATATTATTAGAAGACATTCCTAGAACTACGCTTGACATGCTATTTATTGCAATACTTGTATCGTCTGCAAAAAAGCGAACTTTGCTTGTGGCAGTGTAAGTAATTAATGTAAACAAGAAAAAGCAATGAGCCTGGATCCTTGTGTGACACTACATATAAATTCTTCCGAATTTGATGACGACTGATGAGCCGGCCGCGGTGGCCGTGGGGACTAAGGCGCTCCAGTCACGGTCTGCACAGCCACTACGGTCGGGAGTTCGAATCCCCCCTCGGGCATGGATATTTGTGCCGTCCTTAGTATAAGGTAGTTGATAAGTAGTTTGTAAGTTTAGGGACTGATGACCCCGTAGTTTAGTCCCATAAGCTTAACAAACATTTGAACATTTTTTGAACGACTGATGGCTTAATTTACTTTCCCTTTCATTGACACCCTTTGTTTCCAATTAGCGAGGTATGACTAGAGCCATTGCCCGTGACGTCTTAGAATTCTAACTTACTGAAAAAGATTTTGTGGTTCACACAAATGCCTCTGAAAAATAACACAAAATACCTGCTGCTTTTAATTTATCGTCTAATTAATTAAGCACATTCTCACTGTATATGTAAATAGACACATTTGTAGCTTGTCGACAGCCACATCGCAACAGTATAATGCACTGACACTTGTTACGCAATGTTGAAGACTTCTTCGCTGCCCATCAGGTTCCCTTACTGGCCTGGCTTCCCTGTTCTCCAGATCTCTCCCGATTTTTCTAATATGGAGTGCTATATGAGAAAAAGAAGCCCATAGATTCTTTGATTCAACACCAAGGTTGAAGCACTAACTAGGGATTTCATCATCTTCCGCGCCTCAAATGGGACTGCGTATTCAGCCGCTTTATATTTATGCGCCGTGTTATGTACCAAATAAATTTGTTTGTAATATCTCCAACCGTTTACGGTGTTTCATCTTGGTTTGAGAGTAGTATGTGATGAGACATTCGGCGCCAGTAATTTTGTTTAAGTAATAGATTCGGAAACATCATCATACATTGAATCAAAACAGCTATTTTAAAAAATTATTCCAAATTGAAAAGTTTACTATTATGTGTCATCATACAATCCTGAAGCTTTCCCAAACATATTTGTAAACTCTTTATCATTATATATGTACATAATGCAGCAGTCTTTTTATTATTATCACACGACGCATTTTGCTTTATTTAAAAGCATTATCAAATGTCATCTGTAACAATATTTTTATTTTACATTAATACACGTTTTTATTGAACTGGATCGTGAACAAGCTGTGACTTTGTATTGTTCTAAATATAGTTAAAAATTAAATTACTCGCGTTGTCTATATTGACGTCTTCATAATTTCCCGTCGAACTCACTTTTGCCAGTTATACTATTTTGTATCAATCTTCTTTACAAACCGCCAGCAACATGATATTTCTGTGTCTTCTTGTGAAATAGTGAATTGTTGGCGAGTATGTAAGGAAGATTATGACAAAATATGTAGTGTAGGTATAAATTCCATTTTCAGTTCAATAGAAATGTGTCAGCAGGACAAGATAAAAACATGAGTTATCTGAATAGTTAATTATTTTTCGAACAATATAGAGCTATAGCATGAGAACTGTTCATGATGAAAATGAAAATTAAAAAAAAAATGTAAAGGAAATATGTTGTTACAGATGACCATGCACATGCTTTTAAAAAAAGCAAAACGCGTCTGGTCTTGATTAGACTATTTTGCCGTTTCTAAAGACGGCTAATTATCCTATACAAACAGCATAAATGCAACTGAGGAAAAGAGGCATATATAAGCAACTTATAAGAGATAAATTCTCCTTTAGTGTATTTAGTTTCTAAAATCGAAAATACTTCGGAAATTTTGTATGGACCGAAATGATCGTACTTTACACGCACATAAACTCTACGTAAAACATAAAACTGTAACGTTACTTTTATGGACTGGTTATTACTGGGGCTGTCTTTTTAGTGTTGTAAAACGGTATAAAAGCCTCAATAACTTCGAACTAAGGCGTAAAGATTCAATCTTAAGAATTGGGTTCTTTAGTGTTACGATACACGTAATATGAAGAAGACGTGATGTGAAGAGCAAAAAGCCCGTGCAGTAACTTCACGTTTCCTCGGGGAGTTCGCGAGGGGCTCTTACGCCTTACCCCCGTCTCTACTGGCAACATCCACTCTAGTAAAGACTGAGTTCGTGGCAGGGTAAAGCGGATTTAGGCTGAGCCGGATACTAGGACACGAGGACTCTCAGAAAACCGAGGACCGTTTGCCCGCCTCTCCCATCATAGGACTCTTCATAAAGCACCCATGACCGAGTTGCTGTCAGAGACCACTTAACGTTGCTCTGCACTATTCTGCAAGGTCAAGGACTTTGGGAATAAGAGAACAGCACTAACGTGTTTTGCGTCCCACTTAAGAAATGCCTGTAGTTTCATGATTTTTTGCAAACATTTCGGACTAAATAATAGAAACATTAAAAAAAATTAAAGACTATGCTGTTACGAATCTATTACTGTGATAATAACTATTCACCAAACACGTAAATTCTTTCAGACCGTATTTTAACAAACAACCAAATTATTAAATATTTCCGTTCAGCTTTGACAAACTTAGTCTTTATTGAACTTTTACCTCTTTAAACTGTTATTTTAATATCTCTCCCACATTTTTATTATCTTTTTCCATTAAAATGTTATCACCTGTCTCGCTTTGGTAGATCATTCTAAGTTTATTACATTATCATATTGCATTAAAATAAGAAGATTTTTATTTGTGGTAATCATAATAGGAATTATTATTGGAAATGCGACATAAAGTTATTAAAGAGGCAGGTGACCATGATGGAATGATTGGGTAGTACTGCTGTGAAGCTGGTTAGGTCGCAAATTCTTTATTATAGGTCACACTTCATGTATAGCGCTATACATGAAGTGTGACCTATAATAAAGAATTTGCCACCTAACCAACTTCACAGCAGTACTACCGAATCAATTATTATTGGAGCAATGGGAGGGTTAAATCAAACATCACTACGACAAGTCATGGCATACTCATGAATTAGACATTTAGGATGAATAATTAGATCAATAATCACTAGAGAAAATATATGAGAGTTTTATTTTATCATCTATTCAATATTAAACATAATCATTATAATGCTATTAAAAATAGCAAATCTAGTCATCTTAAATCAGGTATACTCAACAAGATATTTTAAAACAGAAGTTAAATTCATAATAATAACATACTTATATTTACCAATATCTCTGAAACTATGGGAGATATGGAAAGAAAAAACCATAAGAGAGCAAAGTTGTAGAGAATTTTCTCCGACAAATATGTTTTGTCAGTGTTAGTGTCATATGAAAGGTTAAGGCATTATTTTCATCTAAGTTTCGAGCTACAAAGAGCGATCGCAAAGGCCTACTTTTAGTGCTACTACCGTAACCCAAAGTGGGCCAAAACATAAGATGGCAAAGTTGTAGAGAAATTTTTCCTCTACAAATTCGTTTATTCAACTTTCGTGTGGGATTAATGGTTCATTTGCAATTAAATTTCGTGCTGTCAAAATGCCATCGCAAACGGCCGTTCTTTTAGTGTTACTAAACTATTTTTGTCTAAAATATTTGAAAGAGGGATTTTATGATCGCTGGCGGCTAGCAATTATGCCTGTAAAAGTTGATGCCGGTCGGTTGAACGGTTCGATCTAAAAAGAGGGAACACGTTACAGACAGCCAGGACATCGTCAAATCGCCATTAGTTTTGCAAATATCAGTGCAACTATGCGAGATATGAAGATAATATAACAGAGCAAGGTTGCAGAGAATTTTCTCCTCTAAAAATGCGTTTAGTCAGTCTTAGGTGAGATGTACGGTTAAGACTTTAATTTCATTTAAAATTCAAGCTGTCAAAAGGCGATCGCAAAGACCCACTTTAGGTTACGGTAGTAACTTGCGGGTATGCAGCCAGGTACGAAACTCGACATCGGCCGGTATTTCGGCAGGAGCACACCCTGCCATTCTCAAGACAATACTCCAGCGAGGGAGCAATGTGCAACGACGTTTAAATCCTCGGTTCTCAATGACACCGAACAAGCAAGCACACAACGCCATTACACCACCAAAGATGAAAACCAACAGCAATATCGATAATAAACATCAGTTTACAGCGGGTGAGGTGGCATTAATTTCGTGGACAAGTGAGGGAGCAGGATTCCAAGCAGAATTTAAGCATAACCCTCCATCCGCATTCATAAGGTTGTCAACTAGTTTTATTTCTATCGCTTCCTTGATAACAGTCCCAGTAGCTGGTAGTGAATGCAAAAATTTCCGTTTTGTAGTATTCCATCAGGTGACGTGTATCCAAGCAGTGTTCGGCAACAGCAGGTTAGCTGGGTTGCAAACGTGTGCGTCGTTTATGGTCAATACAACGGTCCTCGGCGGTCCTAATTGTTTGGCCAGTATATGACATGCCACAGCTGTGTAACAGGCAGGCGCGGTGCGTTCCTGCCGAAATACCGTGGCTGCATACCCGTAATTTTTATTTTCATTTTAACTTTATTTATTTATTTTATTTTGTGGAAATGCGGAAGAAGCTTGTAGAGAATTCGGCATGCTGTTTACTAACCACAGGAAACCAGATTCAAAAGCGTTTACTTCTGTGTTTAATACCCCAGTGCCCAGGAGTCAAGTTGCTTCTGAACGTGTAAATGAACACTGTGGATGAAGTAGAAGGCATTATTCGCTCGGTAGAATGTAATCCTACAACAAACACGAGTTAGAATTCTGCTGGTTGGAAAGCCGTTAGTAACTATGGAGATGACTTACCAAAAACAGCGTCGTAGCTCTTCACAAACTGAACAATCAGAGACAACGTCATCAACTAATAGTGAAACTAATAATGTAAAAAATTTAACGTTATTTTTAATTGAAAGCTTAATTTTTAACAACTTTTTATAAAAGATAGAGAACAACGAATTAATAAAAATACGTGCATTTTTCGTAAAAATTATTATTAGATATCAAAATTGTGTAAGTATTCGAACACAACGAAGAAAAGAAATATTTGTCACGGCCTGAATCGAACCACCGACCCCATGGTTGGAAGGCCAGAACGGTACCACCTGAGTTACAACGAGAATGCAGCGATTGATTCAATTATTACTGCTTATGTACTTGCAAAACATCACAGTCGATTTTCTCGAGAATGTTTGAGAGTTACTGGCTGAAATGGATTTTGAGTTCTGAACTTCACGTACCATAAATATCAAAAAATTGTAAAATCCGATATCTTTGTGGTCTCCTTGTTCCATTACCCCCTGGTTAATGTTCATCAGATACTATCCTTTCAAAACATTGTCCATTCCGTTCAATTGCTCTTCCACGTCCCTGTCTCACTCTGAAAGATGATCGAAAAACTAAGGTTTCATTTCTTCACCATGAATTTTAATTCCCTCTCCAAACATCTTGCATTTCCTCATAGCTTCGTCAGTGTAGAGATTGAATGTATTGGCGATGTGCCCTTAGAATCTAATAACTCCTGTCAGGTGTTATGTACAAGTTGAATATAACTCCCGGTTCCATATATTTTACTCCTTCTACATTTAGAATTTGAAAATGTGTATTCCAGTCAACATTGTTAAAAGCCTTCTCTAAATCTATAAAAGCTAGAAATGTATATTTTCCTTTCCTTAACCTACCTTCTAAGGTAAGTCGTAATGGGAGTATTACCTCGCGTGTTCCTTTTCCTAAGTCCAAACTGAACTTCCACATAATCGAATTACACTAGTTTTTCCATACGTTCGTAAATAATAAGCTTCAGTATTTTGCAACCATGACTTATTAACCCAGATGTTTCTGATATTTTTTCCGGCTACTTCTGGTTTAAAACATAGTTTATTAGAGCTGTAATAGATCGTTTATATCTTGCAACATTGATTTTACAAGAATTGCACCCTTAGTCTCGGCACAATAGATCGTCCTACTGGAACGAAATAAAAATGAAAACACTAATATTACTTGTTAGGTATGACATTTTAATTGTAAATCCATCCAAAAAAATAAGACTCATGTGTAAGTGCTTACACACCCAAAATCATGAATCAACGCATACATTGCTTCTGAATCCCTGCCGGCCGCGGTGGCCGAGGAGACTGAGGCGCTTCAGTCACGGTCTGCACGGCCACTACGGTCGGGGGTTCGAATCCCCCCTCGGGCATGGATATTTGTGCCGTCCTAGTTCGTAAGTAGTTCATAAGTAGTTTGTAAATTTAGGGACTGATTACCCCGTAGTTAAGTCCCATAAGCTTTACAAACATTTGAACATTTTTTTCTGAATCCCTGTCTTTAAAGGTGAAACTTAGAATAACGTTCTAAAACAATGATTTTTTCAGTATTTGCATGTCAGTGATCGACATGGGCATCGACATGGGAACAGGCAGATAGTGTTTTTCCCGATTTCAAAAAGGCATTTGACGCAGTGCCACACTGCAGACTGCTAACGAAGATACTAGCAAATGGAATAGATTCACAGATTTGTGACTTGCTGGAAGACTTCCTAAGTAATAGCAGGCAGTAAGTTGTTCTCGACGGCGAGTGTTCATCAGAGACGAGTGTATCGTCAGGTGAGCCCCCGAGAGTGTGATAGGACCACTATTATTTTCTATCTATATAAATGATCTGATGGACAGAGTAACTTGTAATCTGCACCTGTTTGGTGATGATTCTGTGGTGCATGGGAAGGTTTCGTTTCTAATTGACTGTAATAGCATACATGATTGATTAGACAAAATTTCTAGTTGGTGTGAAGAATGGCAGCTAGCTCGAAATATAGAAAAATGTAAGGTGATGCGCATGAGTAGGAAAAACAATCCAACAATGTACGAATACAGCATTAGTATTGACCGTGTTTTAAAACATAGGTTATTACATCTGTAATAGATCGTTCAAATGTTGCAAGACTGATTTTACACTAATTGCAACCTAAAGCCGTCCTCACACGGGACGTGTTGTCCCAACGTGGCGCAGGCCAGACGTGCTGTCTACCTAGCTACAGAACGCTCTGCTATATCACACGGAACGTGCTGCTAATCGTGATTTGCTTTTGCGACCGCAGCGCTCCCCAGTGCCCGTTGTGGGCTGGCGCATTGACCAATGTGTTTACAAACATGGATGTGCGTAAAACTACACGGTATCTCTCTTAGCCATCGTCGGAAAAAAAAAAAAAAACAAAAAAAAACCGAAATGCTTTCTTATGCTTGCAAGTGGCATGCAATACTCTTACAGAATTTGTATTTTTTTCCTTCAACAAGCACAAAGACGGTACATGTATCTGAAAGCGGTTGAGAATAATAACGAAAATTACGACAAAATCACGTTTGGCAAAAATTCTTAAAAAAATGGTCAATGGTGAAATACATCATTTGCACCAGCCCATATTCCAATTTTCCACGTTGTACATATTCTGTATATTCGGAGATAATAGGTTCTGACCATAATTACATTTTACTTGTTATACACGCGGATCAACGCGTCACCTCGACAATGCTCGTTGTGATAATGTTTGCTTTTGTTATTGTAGGTAAACACTGTTCTTCCTAGACTGCATCTGCTTCTGTAGCCACGCGCTAGCCATGTTCACTTTGCACTGTGATACTGAACTACTCCGACACTGTACTGAATTGAAACTTAATTCAAATACCGTGGGGAAAACCGAGTGACGTAGGGTACCACCGGCGCGGTGGCCGAGGGGACTGAGGCGCTTCTGTCACGGTCTGCACGGCCACTGCGGTCGGGGGTTCGAATCCCCCCTCGGACATGGATATTTGTGCCGTCCTTAGTTAGTTCATAAGTAGTTTGTAAGTTTAGGGACTGAAAACCCCGTAGTTAAGTCCCATATCCTTTACAAATATTTGAACATTTTTTTAGGGTACTACTTCGAATTTTATTTGTTCCTGTGGCCTACAACGATAAACTTAACAAATTCTCTCTTGGACTAAGTTCGTTCTTGTTTCTAATAAATAACGCCGAATACCGGATATCATAATTGTATTAAATTAACAAATAAGTTGCATTAACCATAATTAAACAAAATGGTTAAAAACGTCTGGAAGAGTGTAGATGCAAACCTGTTATTTACATCTTTTTTTTCCTCCACAGATCGTGACTAACTACGAAGCTAATACGTTGTCTTAAAAAGAAATAATAACGAATATCGGTAATTACACTTAAATTAGCAAGTTAAAGTATTTCGGCGGTGCACAGACGCTATCCTTGTACGCATACAATCTCTGCGCCACAGTCAGTTACACTACGAACTACGCTATTCCTACACTTCTGCAGCTTGGTAGCTTTTCAGATATTACCCGTCTAAAACCTGTTGTAGTATGTTATTTATCTATGATATATCATCGTAAAGACGCTGATGATAGAATGCGTTATACCGTAGCTTGGCTTACCAAACTGCTACTATACTCAATGTTCGATTTACATGACGCCAAGGTTTTCAGCTCGTCTGCATAGACATAAACAATAATTGACACACAAGTGGAATTAGAGATTCCAAAATATTTTATATAACTGAAATCGAAAACGAAAAATCTGTCACAGTGGGTTTCGAACCACGGACTCGATAGATGTGCAGGCAGAACGCTACCACAAGAGCTACACCGATAGATGCTGCAACTATTTAAATTATTCATACTTACTTATACTTTACAAAAGTCGATTTTCTCGAGAATTTTTATAGTGTTGCGTCAAATGGCTTTAGCCCATAGTTATTTATTTCATGAACATTACTTACCACAAATATAAAGAAATTATAATATCCGGTATCCATTTGGTCTCCTTGTCAGATCATTCAGTGGTTAAATTCATCTTGGAATGTTGTGTCTCGTATCCGATCTTCTGCTTCCTCGTCCATTTCTACTATAACACCGTAAGGGAAGAAAAAACTGCCTCGAGATATTCCTGTCTACGGTACTCAGTCGCATATTCACAGCAGCATTAAAAAGAGGGAGCTGTGTTTTCTGCTTCCAGTGGGGTGGCTAGTTCTCGCGGTGGCGTACAGCGCTGGACATGTGTCAAGCAGCTGCTGGAACTGGTCCGCAGTGTGTGTCAGATTGCCGCCCCCCCCCCCCCCCCCCCCCCCCCCCACTGTGGGCTGCACATTTCCTGTCCACTCCAGCGCGACTCTCCGCGACTATGCCCGCGGCGTTCATTTAGCACCGGTGATTCGGCGCCACGCATATTGCTTCCGCGCTTCGCTTATGGTACCGGAGCCTGGAGTTATGCCGAGTGCTGGATGGCTTCGCTCTAGGACTTTCTGGCTGCAGTAATTTTTCGTTCCCTTCAGGAATAAAAACGCACGGTAGCGGAATACGCGCGGCAATAGCAGACGCAAAAATAAATAACTAGCGGTGCACGAACAAATTCAGGAGAAAGTTTTACAGTTAGAGCAAACGTGATTTGTTCAAATGTTCAAATGTTTGTATAGTCTATTGGACTTAACTACGGGGTCATCAGTCCCTAAACTTACAAACTACTTATGAACTACTTACGAACACAAATATCCATGCCCGAGGGGGGATTCGAACCCCCGACCGTAGTTGCCGTGCAGACCGTGACTGAAGCGCCTCAGTCCCCGCGGCCACCGCGACGTGATGAGAAACACAGAATTATGTACGTTCTGTAACACCACATCGCGACCATAGCATTAGAATCACGGTATTCCGACCTTTTTCATCGTTACGTAATTTTAATAATTTGTTAAGAGGCAGAATTTTCTCGTTTTTCAAAATTTTTAGCAAAATTCAAATTATATCAACGTAATTCAGAGTTATAGTATCCAGGCAGTACTTGGGTCAAAACATCTCGTACATCAGAGATAGTTTGTCGGATTGCTATTATAAATAGTACCCGCAAATGAGTTACACTATCTCTATGTGTTTAGCGCTCTATGTGCTCAGCTCTCTATGTGCTCAGCTTTCAGTAGGACTATCTCTCAGTACTTAGCTTAAAGTATTATACCAACGCCACCTGTATTATACAAGGCCTGTGAGCTGCCTGCTAAGAGTAGTTTGCACGAGCAAACTATTTGTCTTGTGCAGCGTTGTGCTGAGTTTGGGAATACGTACACGTTTCACACTGTGCTTCAGAATGTTTTTCGTGTTATCTATGTCACAGGGAGATTTTTGCTGGTACTATATCTTATACCAAAACAGATTTGTCTTTGAATCACATAAATAACATTAAGAACATTGTGAAACAGTGTGCAACGTGTACGTATTTCCAAACTCAGCACAACGCTGCACAAGACAAATAGTTTGCTTGTGTTATGACTACTCTTGGCAGGCAGCGCACAGGCCTTGTAACTATGTGGCGTTGATTATACGCGGATTCATTCCAAGATAGGAAAAAACCCGAGAATATATCTAAAATTTAATATAAATTCTTATATCGTGATTATACGCGATAGCGAACATTATCTTTGCACTTTGATCGGGATAGGCTAAGACGGAAGAATTAGAAACTTCTGTCTCCCGTACTAACTGATGAACCCCCTTAGAGAGATTAATACAAACAAACTTTGACAAAAATAATCACTAATTGTGAACTTATAAAGAGTTTACTGTGAAGGTGTTTTGAATGTAACTATTGATTTCAGAATAGAGAGTTTATGAACCTTATCAAAGTTCAAAAATGTTCAAATGTTTGTAGAGTCTATGGGACTTAACTACGGGGTCATCAGTCCCTAAACTTACAAACTACTTATGAACTAGCTAATCCTAACGACGTCACAAATATCCATGCCCGAGGGGGGATTCGAACCCCCGACCGTAGTGGCCGTGCAAACCGTGACTGGAGCGCCTCAGTCCCCTCGGCCACTGCGGCCGGCTTATCAAAAGTTATTCGAGTATTTAGTTCCCTAATATTATCCCAGCGTAGTCTAAAGGTGAAAGAATATATCTAACAATAGTGGTCAGGAGAAACGTATGGTGAAATTTTCTAAAGAATAATTCTATACAGAAAATGGATTAAGCAAAAACATTATCTTTGTGATGGGCGTCAAATTATTTGAACTACGGGGGCTCAATGATTCGAATTTTTATAATTTGGTTTATTAAATAGCAGCCCCTGAGAAACGGTTTTTCATGCTCAAACATAAAAAAAGGTCTTTAAGTTTTAAATAAAATCCTGAACCAATAATTACAGTGAAAAATTCAACAAATTTTATTGACTCCGAAGAAGTACCAGGTCTACCAACTTAATTTTCATACTGAGGTGACAAATAGAATTTTGAACCTATACATCCAATACAACAGCTGTGAAAATGAAGACGTAATCTACAGCTTAAAAGTCGCAAGTTAAAAACCTAATATAAAACGAAGTCAACACAACTGTCGCCCCAGTCACCAAACCAAACCATGTCGACGCCCAGTAACAGTTCATAGAGATACAAAATTAATCTGATGGGCTTCTAGAAAGTACCCACGTGATTTCCGTTGTTGGTAATTTACCTAATTCATTCAGACTCAGATTTCTAATCAATAAACTACACCTCTGTTTCGTCACTTCCTTCCTGGTGTTATAATTTGAACTGATTGTCCGTCTTACCAACTCCAATGCCATGACACAGCTCATGCGGGGGTGTTTACATCTTTGTGCGGGTTAATACAAAATGCGAATATGCTTGTAAAGTTATGGGACCAAACTGCAGTGGTCATCGGTCCCTAAACTTATAAACTACTTTAACTTATCCTAAGACGCACGCACACACACACACACACACACACACACACACACAAACACGACAGCGCGCGCGCGCTCATGCACACACATGCGCGAAAGAGGACTCGAACCTTCGACGACGAACGGCCGTGCCCACCGCAGCAAGGCGCCTTAGGGCGCACGGCTATTTCGCTACGGCGGTTGAGATGAATCTCAGAAACCTTGTTCTTGATGAAATATACACATTTAGTTTTCAGGAGACTGTGGAACCAAGGTGATGCATTACTCTTTTTGATGGGTGTAATACTGATTTTAAAAAGTTACTTGTTGTGATTGATAGCAGCGTCATTGTCTGTCTGTTGCAGACATCTGTCTGGCACTACTTCAACCGGTTGCATAAGCTTCTGAGCCAGACAATTTCTTTAAAAAATAGAAATATAGGAAACATGATGGACCTGGATTGAATGTGGGTAAATGTCGATACAAATCCACCGATAGGCGTAACATTTCTAAACGGGTGCTCGATCACTAAGAAGGCGACAACGACACTCCAGTAAGAGAGAAAGCTCAACAGAAAAGTGCACGGAACCGCCTCTGATGTGTCAACATTCTGTGAGAAAAGCTGCCCTGCAAAAAACAACATATACTAAAGAATCTTGCAAAGCAATTACGGAACTGAAACAATTCATTACTTTTTTTACATGACATTACTGTCAAGGAGTGTTATTGACTACGTAATATTTTGTTTAATTCCGCATACCGGGTGATCAAAACGTCAGCATAAATTTGAAAACTTAATAAATCACGGAATAATGTAGATAGAGAGGTAAAAATTGACACACGTGCTTGGAATGGCATGGGGTTTTATTAGTACCAAAATAAAAAAAAATAAAAAATTATTGCTAGACGCGTGAAAGACCTCTTGCGCGCGTCGTTTGGTAATTATCGTGTGCTCAGCCGCCACATTCGTCATGCGTGGCCTCCCAGGTCCCCAGACCTCAGTCCGTGCGATTATTGGCTTTGGGGTTACCCGAAGTCACAAGTGTATCGTGATCGACCGATATCTCTAGGGATGCTGAAAGACTACATCCGAGACCAATGCCTCACCATAACTCCGGACATGCTTTACAGTGCTGTTCACAACATTATCATTATTCCGCAACTACAGCTATTTTTGAGGAATGATGGTGAACATATTGAGCGTTTCCTGTAAAGAACATCATATTGGCTTTGTCTTAATTTGTTATGCTAATTATTGCTTTTCTGATCAGATGAAGCGCCATCTGTCGGACATTTTTTGAATCTCTCTCTCTCTCTTTTTTTTTTTTTTCCTAATAAAGCCCCATCTCATTCCAAGCATGTGTGTCAATTTTTACCTCTCTCTCTCTACATTATGTCGTTATTTATTAAATTTTCAAATTTATACTGACTTTTTGATAAATCGGTATATAGCGGTTAAGCCACAGTCACCGAGATGGAACAAAATAATCTTAATTCACTTTAATGTAACTAGTTTCGATTCACTATGGCACGATTATCAGACGTTTGATTAAGAAAAATTACAAGTTGCAAATAATAGGAATTATCCACAGCACACGGTATCATACCAGTTCTGACATCAACAGAAGAAGCTGTATTGATGTTGTACTACATTGAACATATGATCATATAGCACTCACAAGCGAAATTGTGTGAAAATAAAATTTAAAAATAGATAATATATGGTTGACATGATGGTGGGAACCTGTCAAAATCTCGTACACTGTTCTTGTATTTTATAAAACTGTATTTAGGTTTATTTGCGACTAGACCTTGATTAGACAATTGTGTCAACGATATTGAACGTTTACATCAGAGGGTATTTTCTGTGTTGTCTATTTTCTATGTTGCTATGGATCCAGGTATAGAATGTCTTTGCTAATCTCATCCGTTTTCATGGTGGAAGATGCGAATAAAGTTTTCGATATAATTTTTATGTTTGTTTCCACACCGTACTCGTAGCTGGTACAGCAACTGGTTATGAATATATCGTAAAAGTCAGTCTCAGCTGCAAAATTTTTTCTTTATTTCACTGACGCGCTTCGCCCTTTTGAGGCATTATCAGATTATGTAAACATATGGTGAGCTATTTGTCATCATTCTAAAATAGGTTACACTCCTATATGGATTATTTTACGATGAAGACATACAGCTCACCATTTATTTACATAATCTGGTAATGCCTCAAAAGGGCGAAAAGCGTCAGTGAAATAAAGAAAAATATTTGCAACTGAGACTGACTTTTGAGAGATTTTGTGTTGCAGTTCTATTTGTTGATTTATTATCATTAAACTGTAAAATTAATTGGTCAATTAAGGACATATATGTAATTGATTAGTGAACATCTTATACCCTGAGCTACTAACCACTTGACCATTTAATAGATCGCAAATTACATTTGATTTTGAGTAATGTACTGAAACTGTATTATACGTTTATTTCAATTCAAATAGGTATGTTTCATTTCTCATGCTTGTAGCAGTTGCTCAGTTTTAACAGCAACTGCCTCTCCATTTGTTGTACCATTTGTGTACTGTAAATATTATGCTAGGAAATGCTTTTTTAATTAAGCTGTTCGTTTATGGTTAATTCGACTGTATTTTAGTTGTTTGCCTGTTAGTTATATCACCAAATGTCAGAAATTGTAACATATAGGTTATTTCAGTTTGTGTTTACAAGACTGAGACGATGTCGTACTCTGGTTGATGCAATTAGTTACTATATTGACCGTTCATTTGTTTCTTCCTTAACACATGGACAGCCATGCCCTATTGTGACCATTTTCACAAACAGGTAATAGTAGCCATGCCAGACTGTTCAGTGTGTTGACAGCTCCTACTGAGTGTAGATCATTTTGATATCTTGTATGTAGAACACACTATGTTTGTGATGTGTTCTAAATTTTTTCATACTGCTTCTGCATAGCGCAGAACTCCTTTAAATATCCTGAGTCCAGTTACCAGCCGGCCGCGGTGGCCGACGGGACTGCGGCGCGCCAGTCACGGTCTGCACGACCACTACGGTTGGGGGTTCGAATCCCCCCTCGGGCATCGATATTTGTGCCGTGCTTAGTGTTAGCTAGTTCATAAGTAGTTTGTAAGTTTAGGGACTGATGGCCCCGTAGTTAAGTCCCATATGCTACACAAACATTTGAATCCAGTTACCACATCAACTGAAGGTTTTCGAAGTCTTCTTACTTGAAAATGTCAATCAATTCCTATTATTTTACAATCTGTAATTTCACTTATTCATACGTTTGATAAAGATGCTTTAGTGCAGCGAAACTAGTTACGTTTGAATAAACTTATTGAATTTCCGTCTCCTGATCGCATTTAACTTCTATAACATGACCGGTTGACCGGTTTCGGGACAGCTGCCCATCTTCAAATCAGTTTTATGAAGTTACAGAGTGACTTGTCGCGTGATGAACAGAGTTTTCACAGTAACGACTGTGAACACGCCGTTCATCACGTGACAAGTCACTCTGTAACTACAAAAACTGATCTGAAGAAGGGCAGCTGTCCCGAAACCGGTCATGTCATAGAAGATAAATGCGATCTGGAGACAGAAATTCAAGAATTTTATTCATATGACGATCGCGGAAACTCTCTCTAGCTTTGATAGTTACTTTTGTGTGAATCAATAATTTTTGTACGTACTTGGTGACTGTGGCAAAACCACTAGATATGTGGTGTAAAATAAAAATGAAACAACTGCGTTAATGAAATGCAGACACCACAGACAGCTCGCAACAAGCGGGTCTAAATCGCTCATTTTAAAAATACGTCTCATAGCGAGGACTCACAATGTAATAAATTATCTGATCACCCGCTCAGGAGCAGTTCATCAGCTGGATGACCCCATTTAATTCCCAAGAGGTTCTGCCTACAGTTTTATGTGAAAGTGTGCAGAGTGAAGCAGTCAACAATCCGGAGATTGGTTTGAACATCAAGGTGCTTTGCTAACCACGGTCCTTTCTTTCACTGTAGGATCTAGGGCAATTGAGACAGTAACAATCAGAAAAGGGAACTGCCAGCACAATGCTGGTGAATACGAAGCTCGCCCATGAAGACCCCAACCCACACCATCCGTGGAACTGCTCCCTCCCATGATTCAGGTACTTTATTTTTATTCGTTCATTTTTTTTTTATTTCTTTATTTTAGTTCTTAAGAAAAGAAATAAACTAAAGGGATCTTAAATCTGCTACCTTTTGCTTTAAACCTCTTCAGGCTGTAGGGTCACATACCTAGGTTGGGGAGCGATAAGGAGCTGATGCCCAAGTAACTAAACAAACTACGGTACAATGTATTATTAATAAATCAAGTATCTTAGAGAAACTAATTACAGAACTGACTGCTTAAGACACTTATCTCTGAATTTAAAAAAGGTCTCCTTACAATAAATCTGTCCTCAGATATGTATCAACTGAACATCCATGCCTTTCTGTCCTGGGCATCTTCCTTCATTTGCTTCTAACTTCTTCCTTTCTTTATATCTGTTAGCGTTTCGAACCTTCTTCCTCTTTTTGCTTCTACTTTCCTCTCCATTGTCCTCTGCAGTGAAGTTCATTTCTTCTATTACTATACTCAATTTCTCCTCATTTCTCATTCTTTTAGTCCATTTAATTTTCTTCATTCGACTCCGCCGCCACATTTCAAAACTTTCTATTTTTTCTGTCTGACTGTCCACGCTTCAGAGCCATAATACACCACGTTCCACACAAAACATTTAGCGAACCTCTTCCGGAGATTAATGGGAATGCTTCTGGTTCTCAGTAAATCTTTCACTCTCCCAAACGTTTCCTTTCCCACGTACATTCTACGTCTCACTTTTTCCGTTCAACTGCCATTGGAAGATATCAAGCTACCCAGATATTGGAATGATTGAACCTGTCACAGTTTCCTTCCATCTAGTGATATATTCATTGTGTCACCGTCTTTTCCGATTTTCATCACTTTGGTCTTGTCGATGTTCAGTCTCATTTCGAATTCTTTCCCCACCCTTACAATATTCTCCACCATTACTTGGAGCTCTTCTTTTTCTTATAGTACAATCACAACTTTCTGTCCCAAATAGAGTTATCAGCCTTATATCCGTCCAATCAATATCAGTATCTTTCAGAATCTTCACTAGCATACACCAGTCATTTCCGTTAAATGCTTTTTCCCCCATTTGATAAAACAAATATTTCTTATCTTACTTTTTCAAAACCTTTCTGCTAAGATCTTCAGACACCTAATTGCATCTCTGATCCCTCTACCATTTCTATATCCTTATTGGTCTTTCCTATATGCTACTCTTATTTTCCTGTCTATTCTTCTGATCACTAGTCTGGTCACAGCTTTTGTGACATTGCATATAAAACTAATTGTTCTATAATCTTTATCTTGTTTGTCATTAAATTTCTTTGATAAGAGAACCATTATTGTCTTTAGACTGTCTGCCAGATACCTGTGTCATGTATTCTACTGATCATATTTGTAATTTTAGTTACAGCCTCATTTCCGAAGGCATTCAGTGCTGCTGCCGGTATCTGGTCACAATCCGTTTCTTACCTTTCCTTGAGATCCAACGCCTTCTCCACCTCCTCTTTACTCTTATTGTTCTCCATTGATTTTTTGTCACATTCTTGTTCCTCCTCTAAGCTCAGTCCTTCATAATCAGCTGCAGAATCATGTAAATCTATGTATGCCTTCCAAATACCCTTGTTTTCTTCGATATTCTTTATCTTTCCCTGCTTGTAACCATACATATTATTTTTAAATGAATTTTACTATTCGTTCTTGTTGCGTAAGTAAAGAGTGACAATAACATATAAATATTCTTTCTGGTGAAATTAGGAAATTATTATCAAATAGTTTTCCAAGAAAAAGTATAAAGTTAACTTGCAAGAAACATATATCGTAAGATTGTTATAAAATATGCCAGTCTCATACACATCACAACTTAAAAAAATTGCTTGGTTTACGATAAAAAAAACACCCTGACGAAATAATGCTGTTAAGAGTTCAGTTTAGCAACTTAGCGAAAAGATTCTTAACAAGTGGTAAATATCATAAAATTACAGGTTTGCACCAAAAACATTTTCAAAATAGTTTATTACCTCCCATACCTACAACACCGGTAACATGAAACAATTAAAATATTGGTCTTTGTGTCTAATTTTCCTAAATAGATAGTAAAGGCTATCGCCAATTAAGCCGATGATGTAGTGGAGGTTATACCCGGAATGTTGGTGCCACTTTCTACTTCGCAATAAAGATCGGTTTGTGGCAAGGAAAACATCGTAAGAAAAAATGATTTATATTTAAGAAATGCATGATGAACGGGACATGTTAAATAATTTGAAAAAAGAAAACAATTTTACGGTGACCAGCTGCATGTAGTAGCAAGAAAATTTAGTCAAACTGCAACGAGAACGAACTTAATTTTGATCCTACAATTATGTAAATAAGAGGGCACGGAATTTGTACTATGCGGGCCAAAAGACACATGTACTGCACTTAGATCACACAAATAACACAATTAGGACAGCAGCTGAAAACAGAACATAAATTTCAAATAACACCACAGCAATTTATTATACAGTGAATGCATATCTCGCTTAATACTTACCATGTACAACTTTCAGAAGATCAAAATAAATAAGCAACTGATCGTTACTAATTTCTAATACACTGATTGTAATTGGACAACAAACGGTACTGATAGATTTTTGAATGGGTTAAAGAATTTATCGTAATAATTATGCACTTAAATGATTTTGATTAGTTTCAAAAAAATAGTTTGGCTGTTCAAAATGTGTTCTTTCCTGAGCATAATATAATAAAGCACTGTCACGAAATGCCGGTCTCAAACAATTTCACTAATGATCACTGGTTTGTAAAAAATATTTGCAATTTAGGAAAGTTCATTAAGCATCACTCTCTTATTATATTCGAAGAAAGCTTTTACCAGTATCGCTCGTCCTCCAACAGTCATGATAAGATATAAGAAATTCTATAACTAGCAACACTTGTATCGTTAACTGAACTTTTCTGACACAGAGCAAATTAACTTTTATTCAACTGTGAAAATTAAGCAATTAAGTTACTAGTTCTTTCTTATCCGGAATTATTCTCGGTATAATTAGAATTAGGAAGGAACCTGTCTGGACGACGACTGTGCTGAATGAAGTCTTTACCACAGGTTCTTAGTTAATATGTTTCACCATTACAAATCGCACCACTGATACGCTGGTTAGCCATTAATGCTAATTCTGATGTACTAGTCGGGTCTTAGTTTATATATATGGCGTATTGCTGCTGCAGAAGCGTATTTTGCACGAAAATCCGGGGACGCATACAGTGCAAGCTGTGGCTGCTCTGTTCGGTCTATGGGACTGCGAAATACTGCACCATCCACTATACTCTCCGGACGTAAGCCCTTGTGACTTCGATTTGATTCCGAAGATGAAGGAACTCGTTCGTGGCATTCGCTCCAGAACTGTTCCAGAGATTCGACATGTAGTAGACCGCTTCCTTCGCACCATCATCAAAAGAAGCTCTGCTAACTGTATACTAGACTGTCGACCACGCTGGCTTGGTGATTACTTTGAGGAAACGTAACAGGTGCAAACATGTAAAGCTTTTATATCGGTTGTGAATAAATAATTGCATTTAAATTCCAACCCTCATACATAAAGAGGTTCGGTTGCGAAATAAAGTCCTTGGTACACGACAATAATGTGCGACGCCGCGTACTAGGTTTCACACAGTAGGAAGGACTGAACCAGAAAAGAGGAAAAATTGAGCGTCGTTCGTTTAAAGCTTCTAAAAATTTAAGGGGGAATAAAATTTTAATACAATTTAAACACCAGCAAACTAAGATTCAAATATAATTTTAACAGACTTCCGCTTAATTTGCAACATAAAAAAGTGAAACTTTCAAGGAAGATTATAGAATTCAATTGCTCATAATTCATTTAAGTTTGTACTACATAAATGGTAAATACCTTTAGTCTGAAGTTGGCTAAGCATTGCAAACAGCTTCCAAATATTTAAGGAAAAGGGGCAATCAGTAATTCTTTAAAAAAATGTTCAAATGTTTGTTAAGCTTATGGGACTTAACTACGGGGTCATCAGTCCCTAAACTTACAAACTACTTATGAACTAGGTAATCCTAAGGACGGCACAAATATCCATGCCCGAGGGAGGATTCGAACCCTCGACCGTAGTGGCCGTGCAGACCGTGACTGGAGCGCCTCAGTCTCTTCGGCCACCGCGGCCAGCATTAATTCTTACAAGGATAACTTCCCTTGAACAAAGTGTTATGCCACAGATTAAAACTTAGAATCAGAAACTATACATAACAGAACACCGATGTCGTGCCTGTAAGATATGACTATTAACAGTGTCTTCCGACAAGTTCAGAACCCCGGTCGGCACGTTGACCAAAAAACAGGCACACGCAAGATGCATCCAAGCTGCTCAGGCACAAAGCAAGACATAATTGACTAAAACACACCAAAAATCTTTAAGGCAAAAGAAAACATTGAATAGCAACCACGCTTCTATTTTATAAGTTAAAGGGAAAGGGCACTTTTAGAGAAAATTAAAGTTTCAAACAAATTACCACAATACTAAAGGGAGCATTACAAACGAAGCATGCTACTTAAAGCTGCAACCGGTACACTAGCCCGAATGTAAGATTTATCAACAGAGGAACATCGCTTGGCAATAAAATACAAAAGGGAAACAAATTGCATCCAAGAGGGTGATTGAGTGAAGCGTTACTAGGTCGACATAAACACGCCAAGAAGGCACTATTTGAGTGAAACGGACTTGAATCGAAGAAAGAGCTCCCCACGACAGGACAAAAGAAAGCGTGGAATAGTTTTAACGGTCCAGAACACTCCACTGGCTGGCTCTGTAGAAAACCACCAAAGCACGAGGGTAATTATAGCGCTAACCCAGTCTTTAACAAGTCCAAAGGCAGCAATACTCCGTCTTTTGGTAAAACCAGCAGCCTCAGTGAGATCTGGAGAGCAGCAGTTGTCCCGGGCCCCACGTCTTGTGGGGGCTCGCTGCCGCTGCAGGAACGTCCAGCTCGACGCTTCCCCGGTGTTTTGCTTTTTCTCGGCCACGGAGATCGGAAACGTCTTCACATACGGAGCCGCCTTACAACCCAATCGAGTCACCAGCGCTCCTTTTTGTCAACCATTCGACAACTTCCCTCGCTCCACCAGTCACGAGGTATTGACCTTGCAACACGAGTAAGTCCTTTTGTAAATAACTGACAAAAAGGAAGAATTCCGTAATATGCCATAATTTGTAAATAACCCTACCTGTATCTACTGGAGGTGTTTAGTCTACTCGTCGGAGACGAATTCCAGCTGTAAGTGACCGAGGGGCGCGAAGATTTTAAGTACGACGAACGTACAACGTAGAAGCCTCAACCCTAATATCCTCAAAAGACGGGGGTGTAGTATATCCTCATTGTTTGTTTTGTGTCCCAGCCTCGTCGCCGCTTTTGTGTCTCGTTCCGTCGTAGGTGTCGGTGGCCGAGTGGAATGAGACCGACACAGGAATAAAGATAGCACGCTGGTGCAGGTACGGAGGGGAGCAGCCAGACACTAGAAACACTAGAGTAAATTAGATTGAGATATATATTGCACAGAATTTATACAATACTTAACTTTTACATAAATAAGTACTGCAGAACGCTGATACATAGTTGAGTTAGAGATCTGCCTAGTGCCTATCCGATAGCCAAGTCTTCACTGGTGCCTATCTGATTCCGAAGTGTTATCTGGCTCCTATCTCAGTCCCAAGTGAACGATGTCGTTCAGTGGTGGCCACGAGCGGAGTTGCAGCAGAGGGCGCTCGTGGCTGACGTCGTAAGAACGCCGCGCCGTGCGTGCATGGCGGCGCGCGGCGAAAGTAGGTGGCTCGCACTTTGGACTTGTGCGACACCACAGTTTGTAAGTGGTATGCTATTCATTACCTTCCTCCGACCTTACCCAGGAAGTTTAAAAGCTGTATGTGTGTTGTATGATGTTCAACCTGTCGTTAAATCACACAATAAATTGTTCATTAACACGGCACTTTGGTTTAATTATGGCCCTGATATTGATGTATATACTGTTGAATAAGAAACAGTGCTTTAAACCGATTATGTGCGCAACGGATATATTGAACACAGCAACTGTAGCAAGTCACCATGAAAGAGATACTGACTATACTAAAAAAATTTGACTGCGAGAAAGACATTAAAACCACAAACCACTTTCTTAATGTTTGACTGCGAGAATTTTATGCAGATTAGTACCTGATTATCAAAATTCAGTATCATGATCAATTAACTGCAGTGTTGCATAACAATTATTCACTATGGTACAAATAACTAAATCTGTTCAACAAGATCACCAAAATCAATACTGCAATTTAAATCCACAAATAACTAATATCAAATGAGGAAGTAGGTTAATCTTCTAACTACGTGAATGAAACAGGAAAGAAAGGTCAACTTTGTTACTTATTATTAATAATCACCACTACATTACCTACATCATACAACTTTTTCCTAATGACATCAAATGCAATTACCTTCATTCCAGCGGTGGTACAACGTTTTCATAGTCATAAAAAATACAATATATATTCCAAATACATTCAAATCAACTTGCTGGCACAGCAGCCTCTGCTCTACATCGGAGCCATACACACAACTCAACTGCTCTCTAAGCGAGCTAAGCCACAAGTTCCACTCTCTCTCTGCGCGAGTTACAATGCTATGCGATATATAATGTTTGCCAAAGATGAAACTTCACAGAGATAAGTACACATATCGATACACACAGTAGAAGTAATATTATACATTTTCTTGCAAGCAAGTTACTCGACACAAAACAGAAGACACAGTATCAGACATTTTCTTACAAAATTTTTTTATGGACCCGTTTCAAGTTACATGGCGGACGTACAGTTTAAAGTATAATTCGACAACGGTGCAACTCAGCACTTTTACATTAAAAAATTGACTATGTGGAAGAAGTGAAAAGGGACAAAATAACTGTCCTATGTCTGAAAAGCGATCGAACACACACACTTAGGATATTTAGTGTGACTTTCCTCCAGTGACCCATCGAGCAACACCGGAACGAGGGTACAAGTCCCGAATTCACCTTGTGGGATGTGGGAAACCTTTTTTCTTCACCGTTGCAAGTTACAATCTTTTTAATATTAGATGTCGGACCACGGCTGAACTGATTGTAATTAACTCTTTATGTAGTTGTACCCATTCGTTAATGAAAGGCAATGGGATAATAGGAAGAAGAGATGAATGAAGTAACTACTTCTGCTCCTACATGCCTAACGTAGGCGCGTGAAGCAAACCAACCTCGTGTGACCACACCTGTTAGCTGTCATCGCAGCAAACACAAAGGATGCCCTTAGCAGCGCACTGTATTTAGATTCTTCCCCACAGCCGACATAGCGAACGTTAGTCAGGCCAAAGATACGACGTGTAATTTGGAGTAGTAAAATGAATAACTGCTAAACTTGTTTTACTGCATGCAAGAAATGTATTGACCATTACAAATATGATCAACCATCAGCACACAATTTGTGCAGGACCATGATTCAAATCTGTATTTTCTATTTGCAGATAACGATTGCATATTTTGGATATCCACGCACGCCTCCTAGACCGACTGAAACCTCTTTAGACTCACAGACTACTATTGAGCTATCTGCAAACATGGGATCTAAAATGCGTACCGTAAGAGCTATGAGCCCATATCATATTCGATATTGACAAAAGTACATCAAGTGCTCATAGCCCTTAAAGAATACAATTAAGAGCCCTTGTTTAGAGGGTGTGTTCTTTTACAAAGATATGGAAAGTAAACAGTTTACAGTAAAAGAGTAAGTGCTAATACCGTCATTGCACGTCATTCTCGGACTAGGTTACTAAGTCTGAATTTTACAAACTCCCTGTATATGACATTTATGTTTTTCTCGCGTTTGTGGTTGATGCGTTCATCGCCCAGCAATGATGCGGAATTTATTAAATAAAGCTAGAAATAGACTGAACTTTGATGAAAATTATTTTAAGTCGTTTATTAATACTGTTGTTGCGGCGGCTTCCAGTTTTATTACACTATTGACTACTTTGATTTCTTGCTTGTGGACAGTCATCAAGAAAAATAAACTGTAAATCCAAAAATTTGGTTATTCACAATTGTTATCATATTCGTGAAACTCAAAGGTCGTAAATATTGACAGTAGTATTAGAACATTTTAATTCATTAATGAATTTGGTTTGCAGCATTGTGATTTTAGCGCTCTCATTTTATATGCTAGCTCGGTAATGTTATGGCTAATTCTGTTGCTTAAAGGTAAACGCGTGTTATCACTTACTTTCGATCGATTTGTGGAATTGTTTTTAAACAGAAATCCTTGTTCACTTAAGTAAATCGTGGAGAAAATCTTAAGATAGTGGAACGCGATTTCCGGGCTGTTAATGTCTGATTTTACAACAAAACTTTCCAAGAGGATGCATTCAATTTCTCTTGTATAATTTGTGTAACACAAATGAAGGAGTTTCAAAGGATACCGGTGTTGTCCTGAAGTTGTTAATTTGTCGTGGTCATACATCATGCTTGACTGAACACGTAATGAGAATTTAATAGTATGAAATAAGTCAAATTTTGCCTCTTTCGCGGAGTGTATTTTAGTCTAATTCTTGCTACCCACCTGAGGTCCGCGAAACAGATTGAGAACCACTGTAATATGGGATACAAATTGGTGGACTCTGTCAAATCCAGGAACAAATACAAATGGAAACGTAGAAACTAAATAAAAATTACTTATCTGCTAACAGTCCTATGTCCTTTCATAGACTACTGATTCTGAAGGTAAAATATACTACAGTCGGGGGTTCAAATCCCCCTCGGGCATGGAGTTTTGTGCCGTCTTTAGTGTTAGCTAGTTCATAAGTAGTTTGTAAGTTTAGGGAGTGATGACCCCGTAGTTAAGTCCCATAAACTATACAAACATTTGAACATTTTTTTGAAGGATTTGATGTTGGATGCATCTGGTTTACAGATGAAGCACACTTCCACCTGAATGGATACGTGAATAAGCAGAACTGGCCATTTTGCGGTTCCGAAAAGCCATATTGGTGTGAAGCGAAGCCCCGGTATTCTCCTAAAGTTACTGTGTGGGCTGCAGTATGCAGCAGAGGCATTATTAGCCCTTTCATCATTCATGAAACGGTCACTGGTGCACGTTACGTTGCAATTTTGGAACAATTTGTCGCCACACAGCAAGCGTTAGAGGATCGACCAGGTACTGAATCGTTTATGCAAGATGGAGTCCGACCACATCGGACCGAACAAATGTTTCGCTTTCTTGAGGAATACTTCGGAAATCGAGCCTTTGCTTTGGAATATCCCAAATTTACTGGTGCAGGCATGGATTGGCCTCCATATTCGCCGGATTTGACTCCCTGTGACTTTTTTTGTGGGGCTCAGTGAAAGACATGGTCTACCCGAAGCATCCCGCCACGCTGAACGAGCTTGAATCGGCGATCTCTGTGGCATGTGAATCCATTTCGGTTGAGACACTACGAAATGTGATGGCGAATTTCATTCTTCGTTTGCGCCACCTCTGTAGTGCCAATGGTGAACTTTTGGAAACATTGTGATGTGATTGTTTGCAAAGAGTATTTTTCATACGATTATTTCACTTATGTATGCTGATATGAGCTGTACAGCATACAGCGCCATTTGTTAGCAACTTTTGTAACAACTATTTCAAACTGTTATATAAACTTCTTACAGCTTCCACAATAAACATACCGCTTATTGCATTCCTCTATCGAGTTTGAAATCGGGGATCCCTTTCCTGGACACCCTGTATATTGCTCTTGTTGATAGCTGTTCCTTGCCTCATCTTGTCGAATACAACTTGATGAATCTACTGTAAGAATGTCACCCACAATAAACATACCGCTTATTGCATTCCTCTATCGAGTTTGAAATCGGGGATCCCTTTCCTGGACACCCTGTATATTGCTCTTGTTGATAGCTGTTCCTTGCCTCATCTTGTCGAATACAACTTGATGAATCTACTGTAAGAATGTCACCCGTGTAATGCTCCAAAACCGTTAATTAGAATATAAACAAAGAACAATCACACTGACGTGTTTTACGGTCCATTTTACATTTGTAGTTTTATAAGATTTTGCAAACATTTTGGACCAAAATAATAATGTAAACAATAAAAAATTAATTAATGAGAGTGTCTGAAACCCTATTAGGAAAAAAAAAAAAAAATTGGTAGTGTCGGAATTTGAACCACTGACCTTCAGCATCACAGTCTAGCGCATTACCCACTACACTACGGCCAACACTTACAAGCTGCGTTCTTTAATATCATACTATTGATGGCTGTTGTTAACTGATGCTAATATGGCATTTGTAGACACTAGATTATCATTTACCGTACGAAGAAATACGTGTTTTTGTTAATTCTTCAGTGCGCCATTACTTTGAAATGACAACGTTTAAATTAAAATAAGAAAATCATCAAAACTCGTTATTTTTGCAAATATCTCTCGAACGATACGAGATATGAAAAAACATAAGGGAACAAAGAGAATTTTCACCTCTACAAATTCATTTACTCAATTTTCGCGTCAGATGGACGGTTTATTTGCAATTAAAATTACATTACAAACGGATTTTTTGGTATTACTAACGTATTTCTTGTCCAAAATATTTGAAAAAAGCGAGGGCTCTGATCTCTGGTAGTCAACAATTATGTCTTTAAAATTTGGTGCCTATCGGTTGAACGGTTCGACCTAATAAGTGGGAACACGTTAAAGCCAGACATATCGTCAAATCGAAACGGCGTTTTTTGGTATTACTAACGTATTTTTTGTCCGCAAAATTTTAAAAAGGGAGGTTCTGGTCTCTGGTGGCCTACAATCATGTCTGTAAAATTTGGTGCTGATCGGTTGAACAGTTCGTCTTAAAAACAGGGAACACGTTACGGACAGACAGACAGACATACATTCCAAAATCGCCGTTATTTTTGCAAATAGCTTTGAAACGCTATGAGATATGAAAAAAACACAAGAGATCAAAGTTTTAGAGAATTTTCTCCTCTACAAATTCGGTTATTCCATTTTCGTGTCAGATGAATGGTTAAGCCGTTATTTTTATTTAAATTTCGAGCTATCAAAAGACGATCGCAAAGCCCCACTTTTAGTGTTACTACCGTAACTATCAGTACCCTCCGACGGTATGCTAAGGTTACACAAGATCAAAAGACACTAAATTAAAGGTCCAGTGGTTTACAGATCCAATACGTTACAATTCCAGTTTCTCAATCGAGGACGTCAGTGTGGCGACCTACAGTTCGGCCGTCCCCACAGTCGGCGGCGGTGCTGCGGAACCCGATGGCGACTTTGGCGGCGTGGCTGGGCGGCGACGTCGGACGGCGGAGGCGTGGCAGGTCCCTTGGCTGACGTCCGACTGTCAGGCGGTTCTCGGCCTTAAATATGCACGCGGAAGGATATTTTCCTGGCCTAACTCCGCGATCACGTGCACTGCGGACGGGAGTAGGTCCCGTTTTACTGAGTCATCTGTGAGTGCTGCTGGGGCCCCCTGCATACTCATCGAGGCCCGTGGATTGCTCGCCTAGCTGCCCGGCAACCCGCAACGCCTATGTGTTGTGAGTGTTGCCGCTGGAGTAGGCGGACAGGACACAACTTCAGTTTCTAAATTGGTAGTTATTAAATTGATGAAATCTTCTCGGGTTACAAGCCGCGTCATGTGGTTTACTGCTACGAGCTTTCGATAAAGAACTTCTCTGCCACTGTTAAGTGGATGACTGTCAATTCGCGGCCGCTGCCGTGCTTATAAGCCGCGCCGCCGCCAGTGACGTCACTGGTGCCCAGATCCTTGACCATATAAGGCAATGTTTTGGTCGCGCGTACGCCGCGCCCGCTTCAACTCCGCGATTACGGGATCCCAGGCCGTACTGAGCTGCCAACCGCCGTCTTTATTGAGGGTGATTTCTGAAATTTTGATCTGTACTGCCTCATCTATTACGCTGTCCCAGAAGCCGTTGGTCCGTTTAATAATAGATTCTGTGTGAGTGTGGGCAGTTTTATGTCGGCCAGACTGTTCGCACTATTGAACAACGACGCCTAGAACACGAGAGGTGCTTTTGATTACGCTATCCTGTGGTGAAACATGCTTTAAAAAACGGACACCGAATTGCTTTCGACGAGACCTATTATTAAACGGACCAACAGCTTCTGGGACAGCGTAATAAATGAGGCAGAACAGATCAAAATTTCAGAAAACATCCTCAATTAAGACGGCGGTTTGCAGCTGAGTACGGCTTGGGATCCCGTAATCGCGGAGTTGAAGCGGGCGCGCAACCAAAACATTGCCTTATATGGTCAAGGAATTGGGCACCAGTGACGTCACTGGCGGCGGCGCGGCTATATAACCACGGCAGCGGCCGCGAAACGACAGTCATCCACTTGACAATGGCAGAGGAGTTCTCTGACGAAAGCTCGTGGGCAGTAAACCACATGATGCGGCTTGTAACCCGAGAAGATTTTATTAATGGATATCGCCGCGAAAACATGCACTGAGTTATTAAATTGTTTTTAAGTGCTTAACATACACCGATTAAAATATATAGCGTTATCTCATTGTTATGATTTTTCTTTAACTGGTAGCTCTTCTTCTGCGTTATGGGAAATCACTGACCGCGTTCAGTTCAAACGAGGGCCCGTTATACGCGGCCGTGCTATCACGTTCTCTACGGTCTGCGCCACCAACGCGAGATCGCTGTCAAGTTCAAAGCCGCGACTGTTGGACCATGCGGCGCAATAGCCCACCAAAAGCCCGCTATACAGAAACGAGTTCACAATTACTTTACGATGGAAGTGAAACTGCGAATCGTAGCGTGGTGGTAAAATTGTACAGTGAAGCGCAGTATTGCGTCAATGAATACTATAGTATTTGTGTTCCTTCTGTAAAAAACCGTCTTGATTGCAAATTGTTTTATTAACTAATGATGCATTTCGCCCTTTAGCAGGGCATCTTCCGATTATCTGCGTGACAGAATTTACACATTGTAAGCTTTGTTTACCATTTATACTGTCTTCTTAACACAAAATAAGCCCATGTACCATTATACCCGTTTGTAATTCCGCCTTGTAATGTTGTGTAAATTCTGTCACGCAGATAATCTGAAGATGCCCTGCTAAAGGGCGAAACACGTCTCATTGATTAATAAAACAATTTGAAAACAAGGAGGTTTTTTACTGAAGGAATATTTATTCTGACTGAATGCTGTACACAATGGACTGGAAATCATTTTATAATTTGTAATCCGTCTACCTCCACATGTTCGTAAACACAGGGCTTTATTTGCATGCTAGAAGGAATAAAATCATCATAAATTTCTGTTCAAATTAATAATCAGCAACTTGCTAAAATTTTGTAAGGCTTTTTTTTTTTAACAAGAATATTGTCCCATTGAAAACTGCAGGTGATCCGAAATTCGAAAGCAAATTGTTAATGGGACACAAAACAAGTGTACACTCAGTACCGACAGCCTCCTACTTGGAGTGCTCCACTATTTATACATAGAAAGAATTTTCTGGTACTTACATCAAATATAAGAAACGCCTAGAACATTCTGTAAATCTAATATATAAAGCAGAGTGTCCGTATGTTTGTACGTGGTGCATACAAATCTACAGTTTTGTTCCAATCTTGTACACGTAGGCTTCAATCCATGAGAACGGTCGCCGTAAGTATAAGAATCACATACGATATATAGTTCACGAGATATGACGTCATAAACAATTAGATGCGCGAAAAACTGCTGCATTTTGCGACACGGCTGCTCATTTTTTCCTAAACCATTGAACCGATTTGAAGCAAATTTAGTGCACACATTCCTTACCGTGAGGTAACAATTACTGCATGGTTAAGAATCACATACGGCACATGCTTCAAAAGATGTTATGTCATAGCCGATAGAAATCGCTAAAAATGCCATATACAGCGGAGAGACTTTCGAAATACACTGTATGAGAATGACAAAACTTAGCGACTTGCAACAAACTTTAAACATAATTTCGAAACTTTATTAAACTTTTTCTCTCTGGGAACCATAATAAAATGATGAAAGGAAAAAAGTTTCTCGCTTATTACTTTTCCGCAGTTTATGGAGTAAAACTACGGCTCTCGGTATGACGTTACAATTTATAATTTGAACACTTCAAATTGTAGCGACAGGAAATTTTACAGACAGTATACACATATATAGTTGAATGTAGCTTCTAAATTGTATCACATTCCGACACGTAGTTCATGAGATATAAGCACGTAAACAATAAAGTTCATGGAAAACCGCCCCTTCCCGCATAAAGTTTTAATCTATTACTTCTTTACTACTAATTCTTTTCCCAAGAGATTTTACAGACATACAGCCATTGTACAAATGAATATAAACCTGAAAAATGGCTATAATAAATAAATAAATACCCGGGCAACGCCGGGTTTTCAGCTAGTAGTAAATAAAAACAATTTTTTTCTGTGCGTGGCGGGATTTCAAATGGGAACCGCAATCAGAGCGATGTGAGCTGCTAACCACTGTGCCACGCAATCGGTCGGAAGACTCGCGAAATTGGTCCCCTTCCTGCCTAGCTGTATCATCAGAAAATGTGACGACTATAAGTATTGTACCCCAATCCTTCTGCTCAACATCGACGTCTATCGAAAGCATTTCTGCCAACGCCTTGTTAGAACGTTCTGTAAGACCATTTCTCTAATGATGGTAGGCAGTTGCGATTCTGTGGAGAATGTCGCATCGTGACATCATCGCGAATACTAGTTTTGGCACGAGTACTTTTCCTCGATCAGATATCATCATAAGTTGTGCACCATGCATCAAAATAATGTCTGCTACTAGGAATTTTGCAAACTCTGGGGCTTCTGCAGTCGGCGCAGGTTTGGTGACAGCGTATCGTGTGAGGTAGTCAATGCAGACTATTATCTATCGGTTACCGGTTGTCGACTTAAGGAACTTACGTTAAAGGTCTATTCCAATCTGGTGGAATGGAGCTACTGCATGTGGAATTGGTACCCCATCCCCATGACATGGAGGTAAATGCAGCACATACTGCTGTCTCTGGCACTCACATAGTAGAGACTTTGCAGTAATACCTGCGTCTGATTCTGTCTAGGGTGTTCACAAATCCAAGATGACCATATATTGGAGAATCGTGGAAATAAGAATAGCTGGCACGAGATGAGCTGGAACAACCAGTAGCCATTTGGGGCCCAGTGGATCGTAGTTACTCTTATATAATGTCATAATGTCCCATTTATGACTTGAAACTCTCCTTTGGTTGGTTTTCTTTCCTCCAAGGCCTCTATGGTTAGTAATAATTCTTGGTCTTCCCTTTGTTTAACTGTAATGTCACCTAATTTTCATCCATACTGTTGTGTTTGGCTAATGAATTTCTCGAACGGAAGTCCTTGTATTCTTGGTGTCTTAGTGTGCATCTAGCTAGTCGACCTGATGGATCCTTCAAACTTGTCAGCCAACATAAAGAAATATTCTCTCTGTCAGGTTCGTCAAACTCTATTTGCCAGTAACCTGTCTGCATGTCCATGGTTGAGAAGTATGTAGCTCCTTTCAAGCAGTCCAAGGTGTCGTCAATGTTCAAATGTTCAACTGTTTGTTAAGCTTATGGGACTTAACTACGGGGTCATCAATCCCTAAACTTACAAACTAATTATGAACTACTTACGAACTAGGACGGCACAAATATCCATGTCCGAGGGGGGATTCGAACCCCCGACCGTAGTGGCCGTGCGGACCGTGACTGGAGCGCCTGTCACCTCGCCCACCGCGGCCGGCTGTCGTCAATGCACGGCATGGGGTAGACATCTTTTTCCGTGATTTTTTTCAGCCGTCGATAATCGACAAAGAAACGCCACGTGCCGTCCTTCTTCTTACGAGGGCCACTGAAAACGACCAGGGTCTATCTCAATGTTGAATAATGTCATCGTGCAAAATCTTCTCCCTTTCGAATTATCCGCCTTCCAGCTGGCGACGATCTGTACGAACGCTGGCTAATTGGTGGATGATCCCCAGTATTGATTCGGCGTTTTATCGTGGGCCGTTTCACCTGGCTCTTCTCCTGCTTGGCCTGGAAAACACCTGGAAATTGATGTAGTACTGTTAACACCAGTTGACGTTGTTCCTGCGTCGGACCGGGCCCTATATAAAATGCCATAGTATTTTCCTCTAATGCTTTGGCGGCAGTAACTGCAAAGCATGAGTATTTGTAGATAACATTGAGCTCACCGTCATGGACTGGTTCAGCTGTTCCAACACCCATTTCTTTTGGGATGAGTTGCGACTGTTCGTGAAATTAGTGATCTGAAGTTCTCCTCGACCAACTGTATTGCTTATAATAGCCGCTGGTACGTAGATTATCATTGTTATACTGATTAGCTTTATGCGATCGACAAGCACTTCGCCGTCCAACGGGTCATCTCGGCTGCTGACTGGAACTCTCCTCATCGTTAACGACGGGATCTCAACATTCTGGACAGCAAACAACCTTCCTCGTTGGAACGGTTTCCTCAATTTGCAGCTCAGATCTTCCACAGTCAGATGCCTGAAGGTAGTTCCATCCGAGAATGGCGTTATGGCTACATTCTGTTAAAACCACAATTACAAAAGGCTGCGTCCTGTTATTGATAGTTATTCTTGCGACACATGTTCCTGCCGGCCGGACGTATTTTCCATTTGCGACCTTCAACACAGTTGCTCTTTTATCACAGAACATTATCTTCTTTATTTTTCGGTGGTAGTCATTCGATAATACAGAAAAGGAAGCTCATGAATCGACTAGTGCCCGGACAGGTTGACCGTCGATGATGACGTCAATGAGATGTCCCGACTTTTAAGCGACTTCTTAGCGATTCCTCGTTTGCAGATCACTTGTTAATTGCAGGACATGTCCCCGAAAAAATTGAAAATGTAGACATTTTGCATATATAAAAGCAGGGGCGCAAACGTGACATCTGGGAAGAGTTAGAAATTTTTTAACACTTGTCGTTGCATGACGGACTGTTATTGAATGAACAGGTGCAACTTCCTAGTAGAGGTTTCATTAAAGGGCACCAATCCACTACTTTAGACAGTCAATTTAAGTTTCACTGACCTACTCTTGCAGGTTCTGTGATACCTTTTCTTTCACATTAATATGTCTTGGTATTTATGTTTGGTTATTGGATTTCGTTAAATATTGTTCATGATGTACCACTTATGCTTCTATATGTATAATGTGTAGAATGTTTGACCTCTATCGGTTTGGTACGCAAGCTACCTGCCACATAACTTGGCCACTAGATGGCGATAAGCTAACATACGCGCTTTGTACATATGCGCGGTTAGTTATCTGTCGACGTTAGCAGCGGAGACATCGCAGTCCCTAGTGACTGCTCCGCCTGGCCACAATTATTTTTACTTTTTCGGTATGACTATCTGATTATGCCAGATACTTTTTGTATTATTTTAGATCTTGACATGTAGTTTTATCGCATTCATTTTCGTCTGAAGAAGGTGCCCATAGCAGCATTGAAACCTGGTTACGATTATATTCCTACTTTGCGACTGATGGCTGCTCCTTAAAAGATTAATCGACAGTAATCATCTGCAGCTGACAGCCGTTCAAAGACTGGACCGATGGTTGGCGTCTTGCGGCATAATAATTGTCAAATACTCATCTCCTCTTCCTACAGTATCGTACGACATGCCCGGGAAGGCCACAGTGGAAACACAAGGGCGTGTTGTCTTCTGTCCTCCAGATATCTGTCCTCCTGCGAGGCTTCACTGAGGAGTTAGTTATGGTCGCGTCGGTCGCTTCTTAAGCTGCCATTTGGCGGCTGCGGCGAGGCCATTCTTCACATCGATTGCGGCTGGCGGGGTTGACAGGCGCTAATGTCTGAAATACCTCTCCTTATGCAGCGTCGGCTCCCGCATGACAGGGCAGACATTCATGGCCATAATCTGGTGGTCGCTTGGTCCAACAGTCCCAGTCTAGCTTAAACCCGCGACTCCGCTCGCGTGTTGGTTGATTATGATGGATAAGCTATCTTTCAGTAGTGTACTATGAGACTGAATAGTAAGTAGTGTAGATCAAATCACTCGTTTCGAAGAATCCAATCACGAAATTCAACAATAATGATTGTAATAATATTACAGATCGATCACTTGATGTAATGCGCGAAACGTCAAATCGAATTTTTTAAAGAGATGTATTAAATGAAATTTCTTTTTTTACTGCTTTATTTATTTACTCTTATATTCCCTTATTACTATGCTTATCCTTACAGAGAAAGAGCTGAAGACATTGTAGCACGCATAGACCAAAGATTTGGTCTGTGGCATCACGTTTCGCTGTATGTAACCTCCTTGCTATAGAGTCGCTAACGTCATCGCTGGACTTAAGTCCCAATTTTTTTTATAATTTGATGACTTTCAACCAACATATCTTTCACCCTTTTATAGCTATCGGCATGGAAATAGTATGGTATACAGTGAGAGACTCCGGACAACAATTTCATACAGACTATTCGTTTGCGTTCTGTAGTTTTCGGCGCAGAGCGAAATATTACACACATACACACACACACACACACATACACGTAGAATTTTATATACACCGATAACTTTCCATCCCAATATACTCCACCCTTTTATCATTATCAACCATCAAGCAACAATGTAACCAAAAAAAACCATTTTCAAAGAGTAAATATAATTTTCAAAGAGTAATTATTGTTCCGAATTTCGCGTTATATTCTTCCAATTGCTAAATATCTATCAGATCGCTGTAAAACCGTGCCTAAAATGTTCCTCAGGTATAAATTAGTAACAGTACAAATATTGAAGTCACTGCGTCTTGTCGTTCGGACGTGATAAGCGTACACCGAACAGACATTAATATATATATATATATATATATATATATATATATATATATATATATATATATAGCTATCCGATCGCCATAACACCGCGCCTAAAACCTTCCCCGGGTAGACATTAGTAACTGTATAAATTTTTAGCATTTAAGACTTGTGGTTCAGATGTGATAAACGTACACCAAACAGACAGTCACATTTATAGATATAGAAGAGCTTGATACATGTCTTCCACAATACCATTCCTCAGGTGTGAAACTTCATCAAACTCCGTCATGTCCGGGTTAAATACGTGACATAGGATCAAAACACACTGCATATACGACTGTGGTGACTAACCATGCCGTTGGTCTCTGTTCTTCAATTGTTCTTCTGATAAACGGACTTGCCGCTTGTGGTCGCCAAAGTCTCCTTCAGTTTTGTCTGGAATTTTTCCCAGCTGTCGAGTTTGTGCTCGTTATTTCAAATCATTGCTGAGCCATGCCGTCCATGTAGAAATAAACGTTTGCAAGCACATAATGTGATTCCACCTATTATACTTGGCGACTCGGTCGAATCCTTTCAGCCATTAATTTGGGTCCTGTCCAGCGTCTCCCCAGAACATCGATGGGTGCCTGATGTGCAGCTGGCTTACCGGTGTTTTGGTATCCATGGTGTTTTTGATGACAACGGACGGAGGTTGATTTGATTTGATTTTCTCAGGGACGCCAAAACAGTCTTGGTCCAACCCGCCACTGCCCGCACCGAAACTAAGTTTATTTTGCGGTATCGCTCCCTGTATATCTAGTAAAGCCAACCAATGCCCTTGAACAGTGCAAGGAGTTCTTCATTAGACACAATTTCTTCGGGTCTGGTTGTCCCAAATGTTCTGTGCCTTTCACTCTCCAATCCAATGCTTTCGAAGATTCGATGTGATGCAGTTTCATCAACATCATCACCGATCCTACATTTAGGGTCCTCTTCTGTTATTCCCATTGTATGTAGGTGTTTTTTTGAAATTCCCATGGCCTGTCAGCAATCCAACCATGAGTCTAATCTGTCTCCTGTTCAGGCCCAGGATTGCAGAGCGTCATGGATTTGGCATCATTACCTTGCTATGGCCGGCCGCGGTGGCCGAGGTGACTAAGGCGCTCCAGTCACGGTCAGCACGGCCACTACGGTCGGGGGTTCGAATCCCCCCTCGGGCATTGATATTTGTGCCGTCCTAGTTCGTAAGTAGTTGATAAGTAGTTTGTAAGTTTAGGGACTGATGACCCCGTAGTTAAGTCCCATAAGCTTAACAAACATTTGAACATTTTTGAACCTTGCTATTTGTTGATAGACTTTAGTCCAATATTCTACGTGCTGTCTTCTGAGCCAGTTACGTAGCTCCAATTTGATAGTTGCCTTGGTGATTGTCAGGACAGGTTCCGGTCCAATAAATGGAGTATCTGCCCCCATCCTAGCTAATCTGCCGGCATGTTCGTAGCCACTGATCCCCTAGTGGCCAGGGACCCACAATAGGTTTACTCTATTGCTTTCCCCTAGCTCCACCAGAACCCTGCGACATTCTGCGACAATTTTAGACCTTGTTGCAGGAGGTGCCAGTGATCTCAGGGCTGCCTGGCTGTCTGAATAGATATAGATGCTACGATCTTTGTAGAACCTACGCAAATTCTCCTCCATACACGCCCTGATGGCAATGATTTCGGCCTGGAACACTGAGGCCAGTTTCCATAGAGAGATGCCGCCCTCCAGTCTTGGCTGCACCCCGTATGCCCCGGCCCTAACGCCTTGGTCTGATTTTGACCCGTCAGTGAACCAGACAATATCCCCCGTATGGTGTCTAACTTCTTTCTCCCACTGCTCCCTACTTCCAATTGTTATATTGCAAGGCTTGTTGACGCAGTAAGGGGCTATAATATAGTCGGCGGCATTTCCCCAAACTTTCCTATATTTACCTCACTCACTACTTTAGTGTGTGATTCTGGATATCCCTCAGACGGTGGTAGTCAGTATACCCTTTGTATTCCGGTTCTTGTCTGTGTAAGCGACGGCTGTTACGCTGCCTAATCGGAGCCACGAAGATGCACATGTATTGCAGGATACCCGGCGCCTCCACCAGAATGTGTCACGTTGAAAACTGCAGGTGTCAAGAATTTGGTCGTTAATAGAGCACAACACTTTACACTTAGAACACCTTTGTTGCAGATACAAGTGTACACTCCTGCTTGGAGTGCTCCATTATCAAATATAAGAAACATGTAGAACATTCTAGAAATAACAAATACAAATATTTTTTTCTGCCCGTGGCGGGATTTCAACTGGGGCCGCAAGTACAATGATCTGCGATGCTAACCACTGCGCCACGCATTCCGTCGGAAGACTCGCGGCAATATATAATTGCCTTTAAATAACGAGGATTATGATAACTCGTTCGGGCCACTAGGTTTCTGAGGAATACTTCACCGAAACATCAGAATGAAAGATATAGATTACGATTATGTTAACGTTTACATTTTATATTACTAACAAATTAAAAAATAGGAATGAATTCAGAAACGAAATAATTATTTTAATGTTACGGTACATGACTTTAACATCATGATTACATAATTTACGAACTCATTTTGCATTTCTCATACTAGTATTCTTGCTCCTGTACTGTAATATTTTCTTTGCCATCGATGCCACTTATTCTACTATATATGCACAACCCACCTAGAATTACATGGGAAGCATCTGATATGAACTATTAGCTCAACTGAAGGACACTAAATTACTCCTAGCTGTAATAATAATAATAGTATTACGGAGATGTGGTTTGTTAGCTCACACAGTTTAGTTCATTCAAAAGCGAATATATGCAAACACACCCTGCGATATTCCCTGTTGCTTTACACCTGTGGGATGTCAAATAGTTTGTTCAATATTGAAATATTTGTGAAGCTATGGGACCAAACTGCAGACCCTAGCCTTACGAACTACTTAAACGAACTTATGCTAAGGACAACATAGAGACCCATGCCCGAGGGAGGACTCGAACGTCCCACGGGGAGCAGTCGCGCACTCTGCAGCAAGGAACCTGAGGGCGAACGGCCACTCCCGTGCAGTGAATAGTGCGTATACACAATCTGGATTTGAGCTACAAGTAACGGCATGTCACTGGGGCATGGATGAGAAGAGGGTATGACCATACCGGAAGGTAGAAACACAATTCTTCTGAATTGTCTCACAAAAAATTGAAAATCTGATTAAATCAAAATCTCCATGGGTCATGAAGTGTCATTTTTTTGCAATATTACGTAAATAAAAAGTAGAAGAAGAAGATAAAAAAAGAAACCCTCAGCAAGGATGTATCCCACGCAATGCTTTTTTGTGTATTCAAAGGGCAGTAACAGTATAACAAATGTGCAAATGTTGTTCGCCTACACTGTCTGACTTTCTAAAGTAACCAACAGCCTTGTAAGACTTGTATTAAATGATACAATTCCACAGTTATTTGTTTATTATGCAAAACGTGGCAGAAGGTATTATATTAAACGTCAGTAAAGTAACTAAAGGTTGCCTCAGACACAGATATACCAACGATATCGCTCAGTGCACCTCAGTTACGAAAATACGAAGTTGTTGTGTATAGACTTAAAGTTTATACCATAAAACAATTAAAATCCTAAGTTAATAGAAAACGAACTTTAACGACACTCAGTCTTGTTTTAGAGAAATAAACCTTGAAATATTAAATATCCGTAAAGTGCCTAGTGGCTAGGTTGGCCCAGGAATGGCTGCCGAGCACCGCGTGAGGTTCAGCCGACCAATGGTAAGACGTGAATGTCGGCAGTCCACACAAAAGATTGTCGGTACTATCTACATAAAGACCGTTACACTTATGTACCCGGCCAATGAGACCCAAGCTCTCCTCTCCATGCCAGAAGCACGATTTTTTTATACGTCGCAATTGTCTGTAGCTGGCGTCAAATAAGAGGGCGTTTCCGCGCATAGAGGCGGAACAATAGGGCTAGCGGGAGGGGAGGAGCTACGGCCGAGCGCCAACAGTTGCGCCTGCGGGAGAAACATTGCGCAACTGGCGGCCAGCCAAGCGCCCACTCAGAGCTTTCCAAACTGGGTGTCGCGACACCCTGGGGTGTCGCGTAGTAGTATCAAGTGTGTCGCGAGAGTAACAGATTTAGACTCTAAACAAATAAACTTGTCATAAAATAACACAAAATATCCTTCTCTTCATACTACCCTGAAGACTCGCCTGCAGCTTATCATCGTTCTCTTCATTCAGTGCCCCACAGATCACGTATTACAGGAATGATCAGTGCACATAAATTTCATGCTCAGCCGGTAGTCGGCAACTCTGGTACATCAGCAGTAGACACTCAAGGTTAGTGTCAGTTGCCAGTTGCCAGATTCCAGCAAACTGCGCATGCACAGAGCTGCTCCTGATATTCGAAAACAGTTCTTCCCATGCGCAGTTTGCAGGAACTGGCAGCTGCTTGAAGGAACCTTCACTGTAATTTGCTTTACATCTCAAAAAGCTGTACCTGAGCGTTTTTAATGGATTTATCAAAGCCACGTCAGTGTTTCTTACAATTAAATGTCAATCAATGACACAGTGGCTGTAAAATCTGGCACAGGTTGTAAGAGCAGTCACAATTGTCCACTGACTAAAGCTATTAAGTAGCGATGTTTAGTATGGAGTACGGCCGGGTGATTAACGGAAAGTAGTATTTTAAATGCAGTGATCGTTGGTTAGATCCCTGGTATGTGTTTCTCTCGGTTTCCTGTATGTAACAGATTCTGGGATCAGAAATGACATTCCTATTCTTACTTGTCAGAAATATTTATCCATTTTTTCCCAATATGTCGGGACTTCCGAGGTCGTGGTGAAGCAAGAACGTAACAATAGAACTTAAATAATAATTCATCACTTGTCATAAATAAATCCTCTTTATTTCTGAAAATAATGTTATAATATTGAACTGAAAGGGAACAGCCACTGTGGTGTCTAAATCAGAAATCCGAGCAGCAGCAGATGCCGTTTTCAATCGATGCAGCAAAAGCGTATCTGGCCCTGACATGTACACACGACAGCGAAAAACGGTTTCCGAAATTCAGTTTTCGTGTTTCGGAAGTTGGGTCGCATGTGGAAGAAGTAAGTATTACTGTGTGAGTTAGGCATTGTTGTCTGCGTGGTTACTCTTTTGTACATTCTCCGTAGTTCCTAATCTTTCCTTTTCTTGCGATGAGTGTACGTAATTGCTGCAATCAGGATCAACATTAAACATATCAATGCGTACGAGAATTTCAGTTTCGTTTACAAACTACATTTAAGCAAAACTTTATTTGCTCCCCCCCCCCCCCCCCCCCCCGCTAGAACCATCTAAATTCTACCTTATGTATTTATATTAGTGAAAGGGTGTCGCGCAAAACTGTGAGCTATAAAAGCGTGTCGCCATGAGGGAAAGTTTGGAAAGCATTAGCGTACAGAATGAACATTATTGGCTGCCATTGCGGTAATGGAGGGGGATGGGCAAAACGGCTGAAAACTGGGCCGCCTTCGTGGGTGACGCCGACTATAGTGTCGCCTTGACGAGTATACTCCATGTTTAGCCGATCACTTTGATTATTTATCTGTAAGAAATTTTACTACCAATTATTTATCGCTGTTCAGAGACTCTACAAGGAAGTCCTCAGACTCATAATTTAAAGCTGTATAATTCAGTTCATCAAGACTCACTGCCGGAAAACTACAGTAAGTGATGAACACTAAATTTGTACTAATTAATGAATCATCATTGACCTCAGAATTACATTCAAAAATAGCATTCTGTCAGTATATTAAGGCATTTCTGCATCAACCTACATACTCCGCAATCCACCCAAAGTTACGCGGTGGAGGGTACTCAGTGCCATTACTAATTAGTTGCTTTTCTGTTTTATTACTCTATGGAACCAGGGAAAAATGAATCCTTGTATGTACTTCAACGAGCCCTAATCTCTCTCTCTGATCTTACCTTTGTGGTCTTTGCACGAAATGTAAATTGGTGGCAGTGGAATCTTTCAGCAGTCCGTTTCAAATTACGGTCCTCTAATTTTCTTCAACAGTGTTTCAGAAAACAACTTCGCCTTCCATCCAGTGATAACCATTTGCGTTCCCAAAGGACCTCAGTATCACTCGCGGATTATCGAACCTACAAGTAAGAAACCTAGCCGCCCCCTCTGTATTGGTTCTGTATCTTCCTTTAAATCGATCTGCCGGCCGCGGTGGCCGAGGTGACTGAGGCGCTCCAGTCACGGTCAGCACGGCCACTACGGTCGGGGGTTCGAATCCCCCCTCGGGCATGGATATTTGTGCCGTCCTAGTTCGTAAGTAGTTTGTAAGTTTAGGGACTGATGACCCCGTAGTTAAGTCCCATAAGCTTAACAAACATTTGATTTTTTAAATCGATCTGGTGGGAATACCAAACACGTGAGCAATACTCAAGACGGTCTCGTTTACAGATGGCATAACAGCTTCCCAAAATTCCTCCAATAAACCGAAGTCGTCCATCTGCCTACCCCACGGCTATCCTTATATGCTCGTTCCATTTCATATCGCTTTGCAGCCTTAAGCTTAGATATTTGACGCTGCTGCTCTGTCAAGCAACACACTTCTAAGTACGTGACTAAGTTCACCGCAATATTTTTTAGTATGCTGAAGTGGGATGCCCCACCTTCCCTATGGGTAGTAATGGATAACCTATATGGATGAACCTACAATTTCATTTGAAACCTTAGCATCAATATTATCTTTTCTAAGGTCCATCTCTTTAATAATTGCTGTAATGGCTGGGATTACCTCTTCTTCAGGAGAGATGGACTCCATGACGCCGGCCGCGGTGGCCGAGGTGACTGAGGCGCTCCAGTCACGGTCAGCACGGCCACTACGGTCGGGGGTTCGAATCCCCCCTCGGGCATGGATATTTGTGCCGTCCTAGTTCGTAAGTAGTTCATAAGTAGTTTGTAAGTTTAGGGACTGATGACCCCGTAGTTAAGTCCCATAAGCTTAACAGACATTTGAACATTTTTGGACTCCATGACCAGCTTATAGTCATTCCGAGATTTTCAGGCATCTAATATTTGCAAATTTTTTCTACTTTCTTACAAAACCCAACAATTTCTTAAATTTCTGCTTGTGCAGATTATTAGACAATACCAATAATGGTCCATCCTTTCTACCACAGAAGATGACAGCAAAATATCGTATAAGTTCCATTCAAAATGTCCAAAAATACATTTCGTCAGAAAAGTGAACGAGCCGAATAGCAATCTTTAACAGTACATGTCCGTAACATTAACATATATTCTGAGAGGAGGTTTTACATTACATTTTAATGGCATCCAGTTAATACTGAAACGTACTGCTGATAACACTGTTTTCTATATTCGTAATAGTCTTGTCGTTTAAGTAGGCCTCCATTTTACCACATCAGTGCTGAATTTTCAGTGTATTAGTTAAGTACTTTCATGTTGATGAACAATAAGTATGAATATCTAAGAGTCCCATAGCAGCCAGAATTAAATTTTTCAGTGGACCAGTACCACCATTAGTTGATGACAATGCTACTGAAGAGAGAATTTTACGTAGAGGGTTCTCCTGTTGATTACTGCCACGGTAGTTTTTATACGTGCCGAATGGGGTCTCATACACTTTATGGCATACTGCATTTATCTCACTAAGTTCTTTTATTTATTTTCATACTTTAAATTCGGAAATCTCTAACAATATCTTGCAGCCTGTTGATTATGCATAATGATTTAGCAGTAGCTCGTACTTAAAACTCTTTCGATTTCTTCCAGTTCATTTTCCTAAAAGCTGTTTTTCATATCGTTTGATCATGTTTGGAACGTCTATTCGTCAACAGACACAGTGTGTAAAGATAAGGAAAATTTCATCACAATTTATGTATGAAACTAATTTTAACATGTTCGTCAGCAGACACAGTTTAAGTTATCAGCAATGTTTTCATCAAAATACATTTATGAGAACAATACCTATAGTCTCCAAGAATTCACACATTGCTAAACTTAATAATGACGAAAATTATATTTTTTCCCCTGACCGTTTGAAATTAAACGACTTACTGCTCAGTTACAAGATTTTTTTAATATACACTATAAGATCTGTTCTCAAGTAACAGGTCTAGGGTCTGCCTTTTCTTCAAAGCTAGTAAATGGTTGTTTTCTAACTTAACTTATTTTCTGTCTAAGATCACAATCTGCCGACCCATATTCGTATTTGTGTTCGAAATAATTTCTTGCATAAGCGTAGTGAACTTGGGTCAATCTTTCTTGAAAGTTTGTGTTATAAACACAGATTTTTTGTTCGTATTTATTGAACTTCTAATGCATATCCAGTTTAAGACTACCAATGCTTTGTAATAATTTTTGAAGCGAATTTGGCGGCAAACACTAAGTTTGCACATACGTTTGATTATTTTCGTGTCTTGAACCATCAGATGAACATTGCCCTCAAGTGACTGAGTTTTCGATTGCATAGGTTTTACATCTTCCTAACACGAAGGTTGTTCGGAAATAATTATAATATTTTCTACCTGGCCATTGTCAAATTCATCGAGATCCGGTTCCATGTAAATTTTATTTTCGTTATTGGAAGCCATGTAGTGAAATAGAAAACACTTCCAAAACAATGAAGTTTAGAGGGAAATGAACATAATATTTATATTATTATTATTATTTATAATATTAAGGGCGTTCAAAAAGTTTTGCACAGTCGTCTCCAATTTTTTTTTTCCAGGGAGGTAATGATATTTTTTGTGTACATACTTGGAAGGTTTAGCTATAAGTTGGTATACATAGGTACTTTCTTTTATTTACAGCTGACCGTGAACTAAATGTCAGGTTGCGACAGCGGTCGGTGATAGTGTTCTTCTTCAAGATTGGCAATGAGTCTACCACATCGATTCATAGAAAACTGCTCCTTGTTTATGGGGAGGACACAGTGGATCGCAGCAGTATGCAGCGACGGTTGCAGAGGTTTAAAGAAGGTGATTTCTCTCTGCTAGACAATCCACGATGCGGCAGGTCATCGACAAGAATGAGTGATGTGAATAAGGAGACCGTTAATCAAATCATTAAAATGACACACGTGTGACGATACGACAGCTTGCGAAATGATTCTCTTTGGGTAGTGTGGTGTCACTGGTACATTAACAATGGTACAGAAAAATCTGTTCACTTTGGGCACCTAGATTATTGACAAGAGAAATGAAAACGATGAGGAAGAATGTGTGCGAGGGTCTCAAAAAGACATTTAAGAAGAGTGAAACGGCGTCTAGAGCCAGGATGAAATATGGTTGTTTTTGAAACTTCCTGGCAGATTAAAATTGTGTGCTGGAACCGGGGACCTTTGCCTTTCGCTGCCAAACGCTCTGCTGACTGAGCTATCCCGACACGACTCACGAAGCCGCCTCACAACTTTACTTCCGCCAGTACGTCGCCTCCTACTTTCCAAACTTCACAGAAGCTCTCCTGCGAAAGTTGGCAACACTAGCACTCCTGGAAGAAAGGATATGGTGGAGACATGTGGGAATACAATGTTAATCTGCCAGGAAGCTTCATATTAGCGCACACTCTGCTGCACAGTGAAAGGCTGTGACTAAGCCATGTCTCCACCATATACTTTCTTCCAGGAGTGCTAGTACTGCAAGTTTCGCAGGACAGCTTCTGAAGTTTGGATTAGGATGCGACTTACTGGCGGAAGTAAAGTTGTGAGGCGGCATCGTGAGTCGTGTCGGGATAGCTCAGTCGGTAAAGCGCTTGTCCGCGAAAGGCAAAGGTCCCAGGTTCGAGTCCCGGTTCCGGCACACAATGTTAATCTGCCAGGAAGTTTCATATCAGCGCACACTCCGCTGCAGGCTGAAAGTTTCATTATCGTTGTTTTTATCTGAACCTGACAGCAAAACCCAATCCATGGAGTTGCGTCGTCCGTGTTCCCCTTGGAAAAAGAAACAAAGACATTCACGAAAATCCAGGCACTCTTACTTCTTGAATCAGTGTAATTTTCATTGACTTTTTGGAGCGTAATACCACCATTAACTGGGACCGTTACTATTTATCATTAGACTAACTGCGACGTGCCATCAAGACCCACAGACCACAGCTTCAGGGTCAGCTCATCAGACTACACCAAGACAAGCCCATACAGACCTTATGATGCAGAAGAAAACCAGGAAAATGGGTTGGAAAATTGTTCCTCATCATTCCTACAGTCCGGACTTGGCTCCGTCTGATTTTTACCTCTGGTCGTCTAATCGCCCATCTGCGACGTAAAACCTTTGATAGTGAGAAAGGCCTTATTCCTGTTTTAAGCGATGGTGTAATAGTCAATCCCCAGAATTTTACCAATGTGTAATTATATCATGGAAATAACGTTGGGCCAGATACATCACAACTGTATTGAGTAGGCTCAAAAATATACAAAATAAAATATTTTTTCACTGTCTTTCTTTCTGTCGTGTTGTTAGCACACTTCGAGCGGTTGTTTTCATCTAACCTTGAGCAGCATATGGGCTGTTATCGCTCGCACAGTAGGTCTTCACAAGCGCTATAAATTCAGGCACACTACAGCGGTACCGCGAGATATTTACTTGCTAATTACCGACAACATGCGCATGCACATACTAATTCCCAGGATGCCCCGCGGCCAACCGTGCCGTGTGAGTGTCCTTACGTAAGCAATTCAGAAATGATGATGATTTTATTCGTAGAGTTAATTTGATTGGCATATTTTATTTTTGGCAATGTCTGTCGTCCAAAAAGGATTAAACTCGCCTGAAAACATCGAGACAGCACGCACTGTGTTTCACTCCGGCCTCTGGAACTAGATCAAGGGTAACAGGAAAGCCAATTGTTATTGAAGAGCTGCCTCTTTCGCGTAAAAAGAGAAATTTAAACCCATCACCCACTAAGCTCGGTGCCAAGTCAGGGCAGAAGTATTGCACAAACCATAATTTTATGATTTAGCTTATAAATCTTCTTGATCAGCCTTTATTATTCTCTGAAGTTCCGATGAGTATCAAACATAAAACAACTTCTTTCTTGTGATTCTTCAGTTTCTCCCGGCGTATTTGATAATCAAAATATCCACGGGTGTACTGCCGGTCTATAGTGTCCAACGGGCACAATATTTCGGCGATCATACATGTCGCCATCATCAGGTGAACTGACGGACTGAGCTCCTGGAAATGCGCCGGCACGGAGATCCGCACGCTACGGCTGCTCGAATTCCTACCGGAAGATCAGCGTTGACCCTAGAAAGAAAGTGAAAAAAAAAAAAAAAAAAAAAAAAAAAAAAAAAAAAAAAAAAAAAAGACGAGGGCGCTTCTCAAGGATGGGGATTTACCGGAGGGTGTCGCCAAGAAACTGCTACCTCAAGATCCGGTACCGCCAAGACTTTATGGACTCCCTAAGGTTCACAAAGATGGGGTGCCGTTACGTCCCATTGTCAGTAACATCAGACCACCTACAAATTTGTTGGCCAAATACTTGACGGGAATATTAAGTCCTTATGTGGGTAAATGCCCTCATCACATCCGTAATTCCGTGGATTTTGTTAAACGCCTTAAAAGCTTCAGGCTGGATGAGTCAGATATCATGGTGAGTTTTGACGTCGTTTCGTTGTTTACGAGGGTGCCCCTTCGAGAGTCACTAGATTTGATTGGTCAGAAGTTTGAGGAGAAGACCCCTGAACTTTTTAGGCATGTCTTGACCTCCACGTATTTTCTTTTCAATGGCGACTACTACGAACAAACGGAGGGAGTCGCCATGGGTAGCCCACTCTCCGCTGTGGCCGCAAATTTGTACATGGAGAATTTCGAGGAGGAAACCTACTTGCTTTTTTCCGTTACATGGACGACACTTTCGTCATATGGCCAAATGGTATGGATAAACTCATTGACTTCCTTACACATTTGAACTCCATACACACCAACATCAAATTCACTATGGAGACTGAAACGGAGGGTAAATTGCCGATCCTTGACGTCTTGGTCAAGAGAAGAGCTGATGGCAGTCTGGGTCATAGTGTATATCGGCAGACAACGCACACCGATCTGTATTTACACGCAGACAGCTGTCACCACCATTCACAGAGGAATGGGGTTCTTAAAACTCTAGTACATAGGACGCGCACTATCTCCCACGCAGAGAGTCTACCCCAGGAATTGGCACCTGAGTACTGTATTTAGAAAAAATGGGTACTCAGAGTGGCAGATTCAGGAATTGGCACCTGAGAACTGTATTTCGAAAAAATGGGTACTCAGAGTGGCAGATTCAGCGGGCTCTCCGCCCAACCACTACATCACAACCTGTGGAAACGGATGAAAACACGAGGGAGGATGTAGGCACTGTGTTCGTTCCATATACCGGCGCACTCTCGGGGAAGGTCGCCCGCATTTTGAAAAAAAAAAAAAAAAAAAAAAAAAACACCAGGTTGGAACTGTTTTTTGTCCGCCGAATAAAATTCGTGCACTGGTGGGGAGCGCCAAAGATGATCTCGGTTTGAGGAAAGCCGGCGTGTACCAGATGCCGTGTCAGTGTGGAAAGTCATATATTGGACAGACGGTGCGTACCGTCGAGGATCGTTGCGTTGAACACTAGAGGCACACACGATTGATGTATCCGAGCAAGTCGGCGGTCGCTGAACATTGTTTGTCGGAGAATCATGCGATGGAGTATGAACGCACTAGGATTGTGGAACAGACGTCGAGATACTGGGACTGCGTCGTTAGAGAGGCCATTGAAATTCGCACAAGTGACGACCTCATAAACCGCGACTGTGGCTATAATCTTAGCAAACCTTGGGTTCCAGCGAATGGGTTAATTAAGAGTAAATCTAGCAAACGTAACGAAGTGACGACCACGGCGAACAGAGCTCTCATATCGACGTCATCTCAGACGCCGTCGCAATCGGTTCCACTGCGCGGCCGCGGCGAGGGGCGCGGACCGCGGAGGGGTCGCTCCGCGGGCCCAGGGTATTTAAATGGCCCGCTACCGGGTTAGAATCCAGTTCCCTTCGAGCAGCCGTAGCGTGCGGATCTCCGTGCCGGCGCATTTCCAGGAGCTCAGTCCGTCAGTTCACCTGATGATGGCGACATGTATGATCGCCGAAATATTGTGCCCGTTGGACACTATAGACCGGCAGTACACCCGTGGATATTTTGATTAACTTCTTTCTTCTTAATTGTGGCTTGGGCCTTGGAGACCATACGCGTTCTCTAAATTCCTCTTGCATCCTCTTTGTTCCTTGCTTTTGCAGTCCATTCTCCTTTCCTCAGGCCATGGTCAACGCATCATCCTCGATGTCATCCTTCCATCTAGTAAGTGGCCTTCCTCTCTTTCGTCTTCCCTCCATGGATTCAGAGAATGCTACTTTAGGTAGTCGCTCCTCCTCCATCCTAATTATATGTCCAGCCCACATCAGTCTTCTTTTCTTCATCCTTTGACTAACATAAGCCTTCTGCTTTTCTAAATGTAAAGCTTTCTGACCCATATAGAACTACTCGTAGAATTACACTCTGATAGAATCTGAGTTTGAAACTTCTCGAAATAGCTTAACTGCCTAACACATTTCGTAGGCCAAAATAAGTTTTATTCGCTGCTGCTAGCCTCGTTTGAATTTCAATTTCCATTTTATTCTCTTCACTGATGATGCTTCCGAAATATGTAAAGGTTTCTACTCTTTTAAAAGTGAGATCATCAAGTGTCAGAAGACTCTAATCATTAGGTGTCTTGCTCACAACCATGTACTCTGTTTTCTTCTCGTTGATCTCTAACCGTGCTTTCTTTACCATCTTTCTGTAAGAGCTTGTGTTGCAATTCTTCTTTATTGCTACTTATCTGGACAATATGGTCCGCATAAGCAAGATGATGTACTTTATTATGACCCAGATTGAAAAGTATTGGGTATAATACATTTCCTTGCCTAAGGCCTCTTCTGACTTCCAACTGCTTAGATACTCCAGTGATGGTCTTTAGTGTACAATGCGTTTCCTCCAGGCACATCTGAACTAGGCTTATTAACTTTCCAGGAAATTCAGAATCTTCGAGGACGTTGGTTTTTGTGCTTCTGTGTATGCCAATGTAAGATTTTTTGAAGTCAACAAATACCGTGTGGATGTCAACGTAATATTCACAGGCCTTCTCAGTTATCTGTCGAAGTGTAAACAGATGGTCGCTAATTGACTTATCTCTCTTCTAAAACCACACTGATAATCATGTATAATTTCCTCTGCTAGAGGTATCACTCTCTTGAGTAAACACTGTGACAGAATTTTGTAAGTCACATTAAGGAGTGAGATTCCTCTGTAATTATCACAGTCCATGGGGTCATTATTTTTTAATATTGGGAAGATTACGGCTGTTTTCCAGTCGTCAGGCATTTTCTCGTGTTCCCACACTTTCCCTATCAGTTTAGTAACTCGTTTTACTAAACCCACAATTTTATCTTCACCTGAAGCTTTAATATTTTTTAGATTTTTAACTATTCCCTGTATTTCTTCTTCATTGGGTGGCTCTTCTTTGGTGTCTACTGTATATAGCACATTACATGAAAGGAGTTCAGTGGGGTCTTCGCAGTTGAGTAAATTATCGAAGTAGTCTTCCCAACGCTGTTCTACTTCATCACTTGTGAGGATTTTTCCTTGGTTATCTTTAATACATATTTCTCTTCTTATATTTTTGTGTAATTTTCTTTACCTTTCTGTGATGAATACAATCCTCTCCTGCTTCTTATGTAAATTCCTTGTAATATTTACATTTCTCTTGTGTTACTATAGTAGTTGTTTCCTTTCGTATTCTGGTATACTTGTCTCTGAGATCGTGGTCTCTCAGATTTTCTAACCAAATCTTCCTTACCAACCTTCTTTTTTCAATTTTTTGGCGGCACAGTTGGTTAAACCACACTTTATATGACTTTTTCCTTTTGCCCACTATCTTAGAGGCTGCACTATTTATTGTTTCCTTAATTTGAGACCAGTCATTATTCACATCACCAGCATCTACCATCTCATCACAACTCATTTGGCTCTCTGCTAATGATGTCTCAAACTTTCTTCGTACCTCCGTTTCTTTTAGCCTGTTTGTGTCGTAAGGTGCAGTCTTATTACTTATCTTGTACACCTTCTTATATTTACTGTTCATTTCACTTATCACCAGGAAGTGATCAAATATAAAACACATATAATATCCAGCAATCGAGTCTGGTCACGGTTTCGCCAGATTGTTTGATATTTTATAATAGGGAGTGGAAATTATAGTTGTAAAGAAATTCATACAATATTTTAGATGCCATTTGTACTAATGAATGTCCTACCAACGGGCCCGCCAGATGCAATCTGTCGATGCTGTTGTTGAGCTTGCTTTATGAGAGGACACAATGCGAGAGTAAATGAATGATTTACAATGTTGTATTGCTTAATACGTGACACTGAAACATTGTGGCATCATCGTAATTCGTTGTTCGAAAAATTAAATGCAGACGTTTTCATTTGTTAAGGTAGCAATGATTTCACGTTTACCGTAATGGTGGACGCTGAATCGTAAATTGCGAAATGCGCTTATCATCTGTAAGAGAAATCACACGAATGAAATACATGACAGGGCTTATGAAATGAGAGATAGGAATATCCGTGAAGAGACATACAGTTATTGTGGATTAATAAATGGTACAACGTTGTATATGGGGGTACGTCTACGTTACGTGACAGACAACAGAAGGTGTGTGTGTATGTGTGTGTGTGTGTGCGTGAGAGAGAGAGAGAGAGAGAGAGAGAGAGAGAGAGAGAGAGAGAGAGGAATCTCTATTATTTCAACTTAGAATCAATTCTCTGAGTAATAGCCTCGATATTAAGGATTGTCTGAGTGCGTGATACTAGGCGATGATTAATTACGTAAAAGCTTAACTGGAAGCGGCAGAAATTATTCGTAGGAACAGCTAAATGACTCCGAATTGTTTTTCTGTACGCAGCGTTCATCCTTCTTTTGTCGTATCCATGTATGTATATATGGATATTCAATGTTGCTTTTATCTTAGGTGAATTGCACCAAATTGTCTTTCTCCTTCCTTTTATAATTTTAAGTATCTTTCACGAGCGACCTCTCTCGCATTGTACACCTTCTAAAGTACAATAATTTTGCAACTTTTTTCTTACGTTATGACCAGTAATATCAGGAAAAAGGAGAGGTTCTAATTATCCGGTTTAAATATAAGCCATACGTAAAATGTAGGTAAATACTGTCTTTCTTTATTCACCTGAAAATGAAGATATTCTTAAATCGGAAAAGAAACACTTTTTTACAACGTGACACATAAGCAATATTACAACTGCCGAAGCTGCGAGTTCAGATGATTTTCCAAACAGCACACAACGTGACAGTAGGTTTTCAAACGTAGAACAGAAGAATTTCCGGTATTATAAATCAATGGAAGAACTAAAGGTTTCAAGAGACTGGAAGTATCACTGTTTATTCCAGTGTTGAAGAAGAAACGTCGTGTTCTTGTGAACACAGATGAACACTTATCGCTGGACTCCGTCTGATGAGGAACCAAGGAGCAATTTATGCCCAAGCGCATGACGAAACTAGAGGCTGAAGTCGGATTCTCCCAGAGTTTGCACGTGTTCAGGTTGTTATTGAACTATTTGAAACAAAACGTAAATTAATCACAAACTACGCTGTGTACACACTTTATTCAACATGCAAACGTCACTAGAGATATTCGAATTACGTTATGGTGAATATACCTGCCTTGCTTGGCGATAATGTGACGCCGGCCGCGGTGGCCGAGGGGACTGAGGCGCTCCAGTCACGGTCTGCACGGCCACTACGGTCGGGGATTCGAATCCCCCCTCGGGCATGGATATTTGTGCCATCCTTAGTCTTAGCTAGTTCATAAGTAGTTTGTAAGCTTAGGGACTGATGACCCCGTAGTTAAGTCCCATAAGTTCTACAAAAATTTGAACATTTTGATAATGTGACGCAGAAGAATAGCAAATCCTGAATGACCCGCTGAAATGTTGGAACATCGATGCTGTAGATGATCCCCCCGATTGTTTTCAGTTCAGAGATATATTTTGAGTTTCTAATGTACACCTTGTCTTTAATATAGCGCCTCAAACAGGAGTCGCATTTGCCGAGATCCGGAGGATATGGTGGCTAATCTTGGGCCATTCCAGTGGCCTCTTGCTACGAGTCAAAAAGCCAAATCAGTCAACAATCAGAAGATTGGTTTGAACAACACAGTGCTTTACTAGGCATGGTCCTGTTTGGAGGTGGTATGCCGTTGCCTTCCTCCGACCTTCGAACTGACTTACCGAGCCAGTTATAGAGAGACCTACAATTTGACGCGGATTCCGAACCTCGGTGCTACTCGGCAATTTTTTATATCAGCAACACTGCCAGAGGAGAAAAAAGAAGTTAAAAGTGACAGATTAAAATCAGAGGGCCTTGCGGTGATCGAACCCACGACCTTTACCTTGATAGTCTGGCACTCTACCACTGTGCTACCGAGCCGCTCGCTCAGAGCCAAAATACGGTCCCCAAAGTTCCCCTCCTGAACATTACTCTCTTGCTTCTAAGGGGCCGAGCTCTGTCTCGCATTAACCGCGTGTTGCCAAAATTAAGGTCTCTTTGGATAATGGAGATAAAATCATCTTACAACACCTGCACGTACCATGCGGTAGACACCCTGTCATCACAGAAAATCGCACCGATTATTCAGTGACAGTATAATGCCCAACACAGTAACCCTTTGAGGGTGAAGAGACTTACCGATCGTGAAATGTGAATTATCCGTCCGAAAAATGCGCCAAATTTGGTTACTGACGAACCCATCCAAATGAAAGTAGACTTGTCGCTAAACGAAACCATATTCGCATCAAAGTCCTGTTCGTCGGTTCTGTGGACAATATTGTTATTGAAACACAAGAGCTATAAATTCAGGCACACTATACCGCTACCGGTACCGTGAGATATTTACATGTTAATTGCCGACAACATGCGCATGCGCATACTAATTTCCAGCATGCCCCGCGGCCAACCGTGTCGTGTGACTGTCCTAAAGTAAACAATTCAGAAATTATGATGAATTTATGCCGTAGAGTTAAGTAATTACTGTTATATGTAAAGAGTTGATGAAACGAAAATATTGGTAAAATGTAGTTAACAATTTGCAAAGGAGCTACACTCAAATAAATGACAGCTTTTGAAAGTGAAAAAAGTGAGCACTGTTCCAGACTTGGGTACATATGAAAAACGAGCAACAAAAATCTTTTGCGGTAGTCATCGAAAGTGACAGAGAAGAACGATCCTATAATAGACTGAGTTGCGTTGGAACAATCACAAGGAAATAAAATTAATCTACAAAACAGGAGGGATGCGAAACACCAATTGGCCTGTCGATTAGCATTGCTCATTACTTTGTGATCCTTAAATAAGGTGGAAAGAAAAGTCGCAGCTTTAGTCCATATTCGATAAATAAACATTAAAATACCTATGGAACTCTAGGAATCAGGAGTAAGTTTTTTAACGCAAAACCATTAAAGTAGTGAATTATCCCCGACGCACTCGTCTATTTGATTTTCAACTGATTGCAGTGTTACAATGTCAGACACACAGACCCAGTAGAATAAAGCCGATTATCTGGAATCCAGGAAACACTGATCTAATATGAAGGACTTTAGCCGCGCGGTCTAAGGCGTCAGCCGACCGCGGTGGCCGAGGGGACTGAGGTGCTCCAGTCACGGTCTGCACGGCCACTACGGTCGGGGGTTCGAATCCTCCCTCGGGCATGGATATTTGTGCCGCCCTTAGTACTAGTTAGTTCATAAGTAGTTTGTAAGTTTAGGGACTGATGACCCCGTAGTTAAGTCCCATAAGCTATACAAACAATTAAGGCATCTAGTCACTGATTAAGCGGCCGCTTTTCTAAACTTTGAATTCTCTCTCGGCCATAGGTGTGTGTGGGGGGCTTGTCCTTAGCAACGGTCAAAGTTAGCTTAAGTATTTTTAAGTGTAAGGACCGATGACGTGAGCTCTTTGGTCTCTTACGTTTACAAATATTTGAACATTTTAAGGAACATTAAGTAAACAAAAAAAGAAATAGCTAGTAATACAACTTCAAATACGCTACCAAATAAACGACAGAGCATCGATTAAAGCAAATGCGTCCTTATTGTGACACGCAGCAAGACGACACAAGATGCACGACCCGATGTAACGACGTCCTTTATTCCTCCAGCTGAGAACAGCGCTTTATTCTGCCATTTAACGACTTGTTTTTCTAGTATATGCCGATGCACTTAGCGCAGCAGAAAAACCTCTGTTTACTCTTACTGTCAGTGGAGAGAGGGTGGAGGAGAGGGTGGCGGACTCGAGTCGTGGAAGGGGTGAGGAAGGCGCGGGGGGTAGCGGGATGGAAAGAGGAAGAAGGGAGGGTAGGATGTAGCACCGTCGTGTTCTCTGCGCCCCATTCCACACAACTGTACCAACTTTTAAAAGTCTCTCAAACTGTATGCTGCTGCAACCAAATAAGCATCCGCAATGGTAAAAGTCTAGTTTACGAGTCCACGACTTGTGCTCGGCGTGTAGATGTTGGTAACGGCGCGTTGCATGAGGCAAGTGAAGGCAAGTGAACCCAAGGAGTCGCGTTCGCACGGGCAATAAGAAACAGCTTTAGTGTTTATGATTTGTAAACAAATAATAGTAATAGACAAAGGGATGCCATCACATATCTGCTCATGCTGGACGTGAATTTTACAGGTTTTCTCGTGACGAATTTTCGCCTACTGCAACTTCAGACTCAAAGTAACACTGCGCCCGGAATTCGCGACGAATTTGTGGAAATTAATTAATGCTTTTCCTGCTCTATGGTTGGCAGGTTCTCGATGTACCCTTGTCCGGTCAATAAATCAGCTATCCTTGGGAAACAGTGCCCTCGAAAACTACATCGATATTTAACAAACCTAATAGTCTTTAATCACGAGATCACTGCAATTCATAACGAAATCCTCCGTATCGGGCTTACAGCAATTTTAAAACTGACGCCAAATTCAATAGACATGAAACAATCCTGTTGGCTGCGCGAACGCGACTCCTGATTCGCTACCTTCGCGCCGTTGCCAAAATCTACTCGCCAAGCACCATCCCGGGACTCATAAGCTAGACTTTAACCTCCGCAATGATTACCTGAGTCTTGCATTGCTCCATCTGAGATAAACGATGGGACTATGCACATGCATCGTCCAATGGTATCCTGATTTACAAATACGCAAATCATGATGGATATAAAGAGAAGCACTGAATTAACATTCATGTCGGTGACAGGAAAATATTTCGCCTTACACTGAATATCTGAGATGCATTAGAAACCAGGTTTCTCTCTGAAAAACGTATTTATTAGACCTTACAAGGATTTTTACGAAAGTAATGCCTTCTATTTTTATTCATAGAAAGAGCGCAGATAAATAGAGCAGCAATTGAGCTGCAGAATATCTTTACTCCACACAGTCGTTATGCAATTCTGCCAATAATGAACCAGAGCATGAATGAAGGGCTTGTAAAACTGGGAACCGGCTCAGACTAACCACTTACTTACAGTTTTAACAACAGCATCGTAGTCACAAAAGTGTTAGCCTCGTGCTTCATATTTCAGAGGCCCGAAAAGATGGAAGTCCGAAGGCGTTACTCGTGGTAAGACAGTACAGAAGATTTTTACAATGAGATGCGTGGTCGCGAAAACGGCGTGGAGCCTGGGTTATAATGTTGCAGAGTATTCTTCTCTGGTCTTGTTCTGGAAATTCTGGCTTTCATCTTAGTGGCATCTTTTAACGTGCTGAATTGACAGTGTCTCTAGGCTCTTTGAGTTCCAAATGAACTACATATGACTTCCCTTCAAGACTGGGTTCATTACTTTTCCTGTAGACGGCTGTGCCTTCAATTCCTTCTTTAACGTATCATTTGCACGTCGCCGTTCCATGGACTACCTTTTGGGTTGCGGCTCATAGTGGTTACACCACGTCTCACCTTTTGTGAAGATGGTATACATATAAATTGTACCTTCAATTTCATATTGATCCTGCAGGTCCCTACAAATTTACATTCTTTGATTCGCATCCACAGGACCCATCTCGCTCAGACAGATCACCAAGACTTCAACATTTTTCCTCAGACAGTATGGCCGACGTTCAGGTTTTGCACACAATTCTCAGGTCTTCATTGCGAGAGATGACAGCTGTGCAGGTTCGACCATCCCTTATGATGCAAATACATTTCAATCGCCGCAGTTTCTTCAGTAGTAAGGAATTCAATGACACATCGCATACTCGCGTCCATATCAGACCCCATTTTGAAACACTCCTATGCTGGCACCAACTACCTCAGACAACGAAAGTACCTTCATATGAAAGAGGAAGAATAGACTGTTACCACTACATCAGCGACATCTGGCGCGTAAATCCAGTGTACACACGCACACACACACATACGCACGCGCGCGCGCGGAATGGAGCATAGGGAGAAATTCTTTTGAAACAACCGTCGTAATATCACGCAACTCATATATCTTACCTACAGCTTCCTTAATCTCTCTCTATTCATAATAGCAGCAAATTTTCCCTGTATTGCTAGTTCTGTCTTATTTTCCTCCTTAATCTCTCCAATTTGTCATTCAGATGCCTCATCTGTCCTCGAACGTCATTTTCATTTTTCATTTTTCATCATTATTCTATTCACCATATTTGGCTCCAATTTTTTTTCACTTGTCTTTCCTCAAATTCCAATTTTTCCTTTAATCTGTACATTATCTTGCACATTTTTACCTATCTGTACTTCGGTATTCGTTTCAGCGTCTTGTACAGCTTGTTCGATTTCCTTTTTCCCTACACTCTTCTTGCGTATAAACTAGTATTCTTCTTCTCAACTAGTATTCTAGAGATTCCTCTTGTAGTATGTTTGTGACTCTTTCATTTCTACGTCCATCTAGGATGTGTGATCATGAATAAATTGAATTTATAGAACCCGAAAATCTCATTTGTAGGAACAATCATATGTTTCGTGAACAAGCGTCATGTGAAACTCACTCTGATCTCTCTCGATTTTTGGAAAGCGTTAGATATTGTTATGCCGGTCCTTGGTTTTCGGAGGGCGTTCAATACAGTTATTCACTGCCACTTAACGAACAAAAGAGTAGCACCAGACCAACTGTGTGACTGAACTGAAGCAATACACGGTACGTCATTAAAACACGAAAGAAATTTTCAGACGAGATAAAATGAATGGTATAGTGTTGACAGTGTACTTATACAAATATTTTTACTGGTTGATGTTTTAATATAAAGACCGAGTGTAAAAGATTGGCGTCTCCTGATGCAGATCATAAGGCGTTGGCTAAGGAGAAAGGATCTCTATTCTGCTTTACACATATCCCTTATTTTGTCCAAATCTTAAGAAAGTAATTCACGATGATAAATAGCGTTAAGTGATTTGAGTCTGCCGGTCCTGTGGCGTTAATCGCAAAACCTGTAACCGAGTCATGACGCAGTGTAAGTGAAAAATTTCGGTGCAAATTGGTGATGGATAGGAGAACACATTTATGAGTGAAGTAAATAAACGCGGTGTTGTTTCGACACTTAGAGTCATGTTTAAAGAACAATGAGTTTAACCCTAAAAGCCGTGTGTCAGGTCTTTTCAGTGCACAAATGCAGATCGTCACTCTACAATTGTTACAATAAAACAAGGACGAAACGTTTTGTACAACAGCTGATGCCGCAGAATTGGGGGAGGGGGGGCGTTAAAACTTAATCGACGTATTAAACTGCCATGTAATAATTAGTATCGAGTATATGTCAGTACATGCAAATAAATAAAATGACGTAAAATATTTAAAAAAGACCGAAATTGCATAGCCAGCGATGTTTTTAACACAAATTAACATTACTGTGAACTTACATCTACAGTACGACTATATTACATTACGAAAATTAATATTGTATTTGGTGGGCGACTAATATGAACACTTCAGTCCTTCCAACAAATATCATAATGGAATCATGAACGGAAAGGCTCGTTGGGAAGGGGAAACGGAGAGTCATCCACCAGGAGCTGAGGGTTTAACGTAAAGCCCCTAGAGAGGCGGAGGCATCCTAAGGGGTTGTAGCACATCAGGAAGATGTGAAGACATTCAAATTCCTATGCATTGTGAAGCAAAAGGAAAGCCGTGAAGTCCTTGGCACAGCCCATCCGTGGCGAGAAGAGATCACTTTAGAGTGACCTTCCGTTGCCGGGAATCGTTCCTGGGAGGAAATTAGTTCACATGATCATCAACGGTAAAACGATATACTCAGACGTCATCAAGGGCAACATTGCAGATCAAGTATTGCCTGACGACTACTTATTTCAAGTGGAACGGTGATTTCTATGAATAAACGAATGGCGTTGCTATGGGAAGCCCTTTAAGCCCGATTGTAGCAAATTTATACATGGAAAAATTCGAGAAACACGCATTGAAAACAGCAAATAAAAATAAAATAATAAAAAAAACTGCCATTTGGTCCCGCTATGTATTCGATACGTTTGTTGTGTGGAGGCATGGTAGAGAGGAACTAGATGGTTTTCTTAAACGCCTCAACAGAATTTATTATAGAATTCAGTTTACCATGGAGAAAGAGGCAGATGGAAAACTGAATTTTCTTGACGTGTCAGTTTTCAAAAAGGGTAATGCCGGCTTGGGCCATACACTTTATCGGAAGCCGACACTCACAGACAGTTATCTGCACCGGAATTCAAGCCACCACCCATAGCAAAAGCGGGGCATTATAAAGACGTTGGCGGACAGAGCAAGGAACATCTGCGAACCGGAATTACTCGACGCGGAATTGAAGCACCTGAGTAATGATTTACTTAAGAATGGCGATTCGTCTACAGAGATAAGGAGAGCGTTGAGACCGACACGTAGACTCTAAAACGATGAAAAGGTGAAATCCAAAGTGTTCCTGCCTTTCATTAAGGACGTCACCGACCGCATCGGTAAAAGTTTGACGAAACGACATTTTCATGCTCCAAAATAGATAATAATTTGCATAAATAACGCTATCTCAGTATGTTAATCCACAGTAACCACCTTTCTGGTTCTTTCTGGGTCTGCGTGAAAAACTACAGAAATCTGTCTGGCACATGGCGGAATTCTTCTGCAGACTTTTTCCATTTCGTAAAAGAAACAGAGAAAAAACGCAAATGATATAAATACATAATATGAACCTATAAAGACTATTTAACAAGTGGAAACCAACTCTGCAATAACAACTTGAGAATTAACTATAATTGGGAATAATAACTTACCAACGTCGCTAATCAGATATGACGCCGATAGTCGCGCGCAAATGTGAGTCCACAGTTGTTGAGCTATCCACCAGTGTTTTCGTGCACTGAGATCAAAATAAAAGAAAAAATACAACTGTGTGGACTGTCAGTCCTCGCGCGACTACTACAGGATTCCATTAATTCTTTACTAGAAACAAACTGCCATTGTCTGGAGAGGTGCCTGCAGGTGAATGATCTGTTAGGGAACAATGTAAGCCGGTGTTTCTTGAAAAAAGTTAATTCTTCCACCTTTTATTGATCCTGACTCGTTAAACAGTTCCTTTCATCAACATGGCCAGACTACACGCTGTCACGTCGTCGAGCTTTGGCTCCCTTAAGCTAGAAGGTATCCCAGGCCGCAGGCAGCGGCGGGGAACTCCTGCACGGCGAGGAAGCACTGGAGCGTAAATTATTCTGATACTTACGCGGCTCAGAGCTCTTTGGGGAACTTCACCTGGAATTATATTGGAAGCTCCATAAGACTGATAACTTTCGCAGGCAGCCGAAATGTGGTTTCAACAGTGTATGAGGGAGTAGACGAATACACCTTACAGATACACTGAAGTCAAAAAAAAAAAAAAAAAAAAAAAAAAAAAAAAAAAAAAAAAAAAACCTTGTGAGGCTTGATGTAGGAAGTTCTAATTCACAGGACCTGTACATAAGTATGTTCTGCAGAAATTGTAAACATTTGAACCATGACCGCCCATTGGTTCAAAGTCAACATCGATATCACGGAGGAACATCACCTAAAGCTGCATCTCTCGTTCTCACTGTAAACCAAAGGTAATGAGCAGACATATACACCTGGCGGAAAATGACTTACAAGTTCGTAGCGTCCTCTATCGCTAATGCTGGAATACGTACGGTGTTAACTCACCCTTAGCCTTGATGACAGCTTCTACCCTCGTATGCGTGTCTTCAATCAGATGCTGGAAGGTTTCTTCGGGAATGGCGGCACATTCCTCCCAGAGTGCTGCACTCAGGAGATGTATGAATGTAGATCGCTGAGATCTGGCGCGAAGTCGGCGTTCCAAAACATCCCAAAAGTGTTCCATAGGTTTTTAGTCAGGACTCTGTACAGGCGAGTCCATTACAGGTATGTTATTGTCATGTAATTTCTCCGACACCGACCGTGTATTATGCAAAGGTGTTCGATCGTGTTGAAAGATGTAATCGCCATCCCCGAACAGCTCTTCAACAGTGGAAATCTACAAGGTGCTTATAATATGTATGTACGTTTGTGCTGCGATAGGGCCACGTAAAACAACACGTGGTGCAAGTCCCTACCATGAAAAACACGACTATGTGGGACTCTGTTGCACAGTGGTAGAGTGCGATATCATGAATCCGAAGGTCGCGGGTTCGATCCCCACCAGGTCCTAGGAATTTCAACTTCTTTCACCTTTTGCAGTGTTGTTCATGTGAAAAATACCGAGTAGCACCTTGGTTCGGAACCGATGTTTAACTGTAGGTCCCCCTATAACTGTCTGGGGAAGTCAGTTCGGAGGAAGGCAACCTCCAAACACGACCATGCCTAGTAGAGCACTGTGGTGTTCAAACCAATCTTCGAATTATTGACTGCTTTACCTTACAATAAGACCACGGTCTCCGAATTTTACTTTTGGCACTACAGACACTGGCAGATGAAGTTCACCATGCATTCGCCATGATGTCTCAGAATGTGTCTCACCAACCTATCCCTTCTCTTAATCAGGATATGCAAATGTCCACCACGCTCTAACTCGTATTCTGATTCCATATTGACACAAAACTTCACCGAAATTCTGCACAATGGCAGTATGAAGTCAATATACGATGGGAAGTGTCATGCCGGACCCAATATAGCCCCTAAGGACCAGGAACCCACATAACCGATAAGTGTACCCGGTAGCTTTCATTAAAAGCGTACCTCAAGCTGCACACATTTTTAATTAAGAATCGTAAGAGACGACAGACATTTGACGGTACGTCAAGGATGATAACAAGAAGGACAATATATAACGTGCACTGCTTCTTGCAGGTGGAGCTTTAAGCAGACAGAGAGCGGTGCAAGTCGGCACTGCAGGCAGTATCAATACTGCGCAGCCGATATCTAGACATACAGCAGGCTCAAGAACACCAGGTTGGCTTCGTGTGATGCCAGTTATGAGAAGACTCGCCTCCAGACGAAAACTATCTCCGCTGCGCCTGTGGTCTTTAGCGGGCTTTGGATCTTCCCAATGGTTTCTTGACTTTCTTTACTGAAACTGTCCAGCATACACCTAGCACAGAATTTATTATTATTCATAATAAGCCATTATGAATTTTTTTTTCAAGAAAAAGTGAGAGACGGCCAAATTCCATCAGAATGAGTGACACCTTTGCTTCTATGTAATTACAACAATATCACCCTCTAATTTTATTCGCCAATGATACGTGTATTGCTGATTATCAGAACTATAATTTATTGCCGCGAGGAGTGGCCGCGTGTTCTAAGGCGCCAGGCTACGGACTGGGCGCCATTTCTCGTCGGATGTTCGAGTCTTGCCTCTGGCGTCCTTATTGTTTTAGTTTAAGTAGCAAATTTTTCAGCAATCAGTCGTAAATAATAATTTATTCAAAAAAAAAAAAAAAAAATTTCAAATGTTTGCTAAGCTTAAGGGACTTAACTACGGGATCATCAGTCCCAAAACTTACAAACTACTTACTAGCTAATACTAAAGACGGCACAAATATCCATGCCCGAGGGGGGATTCGAACCCCCGACCGTAGTGGCCGTGCAGACCGTGACTGGAGCGCCTCAGTCCAATTTATTCACAGGTGTAGATTTCGATCACTGTGTGGTCATTGTCAATGATTAAAACAAAACGGTTAAAACACCTTGGAGGTTACGTTCATAGTATTTTAACAGTAATGACCACACAGTGGTCGAAATCTACATCTGCGAAAAAATTAATATTTACGACTGATTGCTTAAACATTTGCTAAAAATCAAAGTCGTTGAGCACACGTACCACCATTGAATCAAACCGTTTAGTTTAAGGAGTTATATTTAAATTTAAAATAGATATGCAAAGTGTTAATCAGTGAACAATTTCTTTGAGAACTACTGTTGTTATCATTGTGGCCACTGACACAGGTTGACTAAAATTTCATCCGTAAATTAGAATATGGAGTGATAACGTTACTGGAGCTCTAAGCTGGAGGTCGTAAAACGATGGTCCCAGGAAACACTCAAGCGCAGTTTATTGCAATGTTTCGAACTTCGAGAGAGGTCTTATCTGTGGAATGAGAGGCATAAGAGAACAATTGGCTCTAGAGCAAAAGACCTAAGAACGCATGATGCGAATGAGTCAAGACAACAACGTGCCAAGAGGAACAGACAGGTCCCCAAAATATATTAGAGTCGACATGTTTTGGTGACAAGACTGGTATCAGAAGCCGAAGTAAGAGCAGTTGCTGCAGGTAGAGAGTCACCGCGAAACGACGGGGACAGATTGTAGAAAGCGATGTTGAGATGTTCATTTGCCATGCATTTTTATTCCTTACACCAAACTTAGCAAGCTAGAGAACTGTATGGTGAGGAACCAGAGTCAACAGGGTCAATGAGCGACGTCATGTGGTTCTCTGTGGTGAGTTTCTCTTCTCTCTGCGACGATTAGATCGACGATAGTGTCTACACTGACAACCTTGCGAATTTCTGGACGCACACCTCTTCAGCTTCCTAAATCAGGCTGCGTGGAGCTACTGTATCAGACATCAGGAGAGTAAATAATTGCCGAAAGGAAGCTGAATGCTCTAAGCTTTATCCTTATCGGTAAATTCCAACGAGACCCTCATTTCAATTTCACGCTGCCAACGCCTCGACTGACCTGATGTCTGGTATGTGGTAGGCCTCTAGCTACCGATATTTATGAATAAGCTTAGAATGGCCTCAGTCGTGGCAAGAAACTAAGTAATCAGCGATATTAAAGTGCAATATTAAAGTAGGTTCGTGCTCGTGGGCATCTCAGATGGTTATTGGTCATGAGTAACTGTTACAAAAGATTAAAGTTGAGTTATAATATACCCAAAAGTTTTAATAATTAACATTTCACGTTGTATCACTTTAATTTTCTGTCAGTGTAAAATTTTCTATAAAAATGCGGTATTAAAATGCACAATGATTCGAAAAATAATATCGGAACTTTGAAGATCTGGAACTTTGTAAAGAAGAGGAGACCTGAGATTTTTCTGTCGCCGATTTAAAGAAGCGCTGATGTTTCGTTTCGTAGTGATTTGCTCGCCAGGAGTGCTATTTGTCCAATTTTGTTGTTAATGGAAATATGGAAATGCTTATCGAGTACGATGAAGGAAATTGACGTGCATTTCGAAAAAAGTGTGGTGTTCTGCCTCCTGATAGATGGAGTATCAAATGTTGGTATAAGGAATTCAAACATAAAGGGAGTTGTGCAAAAATAATAGTTCCGGACGGCTGCGCACTAGTGAATCAGTTGTCCGCCATTCTGGAAGAGTGATGCATATTTCACAACCGACAATTTAGAAGAAGGTTTCTGATGAAACGTTGAAATTGGTTAAAGCCCTTTCCGAAGCTCATAATTTGAAAAGACTCGAGTTCTACGGGTTTTCTCGTTGAGGGAAACAGATGACTTGTTCATATCGAAAGTTGTGTTTAGCGACATAGCTACAAGTTCACAGCATTGGGACCGCAGGTCACACCAATATTCAAGAAAGGCAGTAAGAGTAACCAAGAAAATACAGCCCTATTTCATTGACATCAACTTGCAGCAGGGTTTTGAAACATTCTGTATTTAAGTGTTATGAATTATTTCGAACAGAATGATTAATTCACAAAAGGTCAACACGGATTTAGAAAATATAGTTCCTGTGAAAGACAACTAGCTCTTTACTCACACGAAATGGTGAGTGCTATCGACAAAGGATCTCAAATTTATTCCGTAATTCTAGATTTCCAGAAGGATTTTGACAGAGTATGTCACAAATGGCTTTTAATCAAATTGCGTGGTTATGGAATATCGCCCCTGATTTGTGACTAGATAGGGGATTTCCTGTCAGAGAGAACACAGTTTTTAGTAATTGATGGTAAGGCATCGACTAAAACAGAGGTGATATCCGGTGTTCCACAGTGTAGTGTTATTGGTCCTCTGCTGTTCCTTATCTACGTAAACGATTTGAGAGAAAATCTAAGCCGCTCTTAGGTTGTTTGCAGATGACATCGTCATTTATCGTCTAGTAAAGTCATCTGGAGATCAAAACCAACTCCACAGCGTTCGAAATAAGATATCAGTGTGGTTTAAAAATTGGCGATTGACTCTAAATAATGAGAAGCGTGAAGTAGTCCCCATGAGTTTCAATAGAAATCCGTTAAACTTTGTTTGCAAGATAAATCAAACGGTTCACTGAATTCTGGGCCCAGTGAATTCTGGGCCCAACCAGAAATGTGCGAATTCTGGGCCCAGTTTCCTGGAAACTACCTGCCTGTGGCGATGGCAGAGCCACCCTGCCCTCCTGGGAGTCCCTGCCCCCCTGGGAACGCTCATTGTCAGTCACGGTCCCGAAGGTCTCGTCCAACGCAGTGGCTGACCGCTTAGACAGTCACTGCCAGCACAGACAAATATATATGTTACTCTGTGCTGTCAGTACGACTTAACTTGTGTAGTATTCAGTTCGTGCATCTTTTCTCACAGTGTGCTTTAATTTCGAAATGGAAGTGTCAACGACCATCCGTGGTAAGCCATGTGCGCACTATGACGGCTACTCATATACATAAGGAGAACCAAAGCAGATGGGACTGTGATTTGTCGCTGTTCAAAGCAAAGAACAAAGTATTACCGAGGAATGCTTGAGACGAAAGACTGTGGGGTGCTTAGTTCAAACGAGCATCAATGTGGCGCACCGGATGACGCTCGCATAGAAATACAGAAGGCAGTAAATCGGGATAAGAAGATATCGAGAGACGAAGAGACTTTGATTTCTAAAATATATACTGAAGAATTAGGTGACCTCCACAATCGAGGGTATCATTTTGTGTCTGAAATTCCAGAAGAGATATCAACGAAGTGGATATTATACAAGCATCAGTCCAAAGCATGTGGAGCCAGAGACGAAACAAGAAGTCGATCTTTCGCCTGAGCTACTAAATATGAATGACGGTAGAAGTTTTCTCTTGATAGGGTGATAGTCTTTAATGGAAAAGCAGGAAGAGAGGCTTTAAAGACTAAACGAGCTTTTTATGGATGGGACCTTCAAATGTTGTAACAAGCAATTTTTTCAAATATATACGATACATGCAGACTTTGGAAGTTCAAAGTATGAAACAAATATCTATCCGGTGGCCTTTGCACTGTTACCCAACAAAAGAAAAGAGACATATATTCGTCTTCTCAGCACTCTTAAAAATAATATAAAAGAATGGAATCCTTAAAATGTCACCGTTGATTTTGAAATAGCTGCTATTTCTGCATTAAAAGTTGTGCCCCCGTCGGTTCAAGTTCATGGCTGCCATTTCCACACGAAAGAAAGCTCTCTGGAGGAATACAGAGAAAATGAAGAAGTAAGGTTGCAAATTCAGATGTATGCTTCTCTGGCATTCCTTCGACCAGATATCCCCAAGCTGTCTCAGTTTTTCGACTATTTCGTAGACAGGTGCTTAGAAAACGATTAAGTCCCGATCAGTGTTTGGAGCTGCTACAGACTGTGCCATCGTACCACCAACGCTGTAGAAGGTTGGCACAACAAGATTAATAATTTGCTTGGGAAACAGAATCCTAAAATTAAACACGTAATCAAGTGCATGAAGACGGAAGCAGAGAACTCGGCACGTGCTTTAAAGAGATCAGAGTTAGGTATGGAGGGAAAACGAAAGAAAAAAGAAAAAAAACATGTGAAACTCGATGAAAGGATTGCAAAAATAGTACAAAAGTACGAAGAGGATGGTGACACCAGGGCCTGTTTGAAAGCGATCTGTTACCTTCAAAAATTTGAATAAATTCATTGGCCTACTTTGAGACAACGTATGTGAAAAAATGTACAAATAAATAATAATTTAAAAGTTAATAAAATAAAATAAATTAAAAAAGATACAAATACTGATTTTAAACGCGTCTGAATGACAATGTATTCTTGTCATTTAGCCATTCCATTGCCTGGATAAAGTGTGATGGGAGTCTGTTTATTAAGAAAATTCCGTAAACATAACATGATCACTTCCTGGAAAAAGCGAAATTCTTATATGGAGCACTGTGACTTTTTGTAATATATTGTCTCTCTGACGCAATCATTTACATATAAATCTTCAAAAAGGTTTCACTTATGACCAATTTCAGCCAATCTCAACTACCTCCAAAAACAATGGAAAACTTAAAACCTAACTACAAAAATGTAATTTAAAAATCGTATCTAGTCTTCTTTACAAAACTTTCTATTAAAATAAATATAAAATAATATACTCGTCATACCTCTGGATGGTATACGTAATGTAAAGAACATAATATATGATGCCGTACGAAAAAAGGGTAGAATTATGCACATAATTAAAGATCATTGGATATAACTCACATACAGTGCGTAGGTGACATAAGCTGTACATGGCTTCTGTTGATTTCAAAACAGAATAACAACTGGCAAGCCGTCAGAAAAACTAAAAGATACATTTTTGGAAGCAAAGAGTTAAAACTGCGTTCAGAACGACACAATCTTAAACTGCGATTGCGTGATAATATACCACAAAAGAAGCCAAATATGAAAATTACGGGGTTTATGAATGTGCTGTCGCTGAAAAGGCCTCCACTGGCTAGACTCGAAGGTCCTTCATACGTGGCGATTTGAAGAAAATACTTATGGCAGCAAGAAAATTGCATTAGGTTTGCATTGTGACAAGGAGAAATTTAGCATAGATAATACTGAAGATCAAATGGAAATGGTGGACAAAAGCGACTCTGTTGGAGAGACAGATTGCAAAAAGAAATGAGCAAAATTAATTTTCTCCTAATGCCTTATTTAAGATTTATGATGTTATGCCGTCCTGTCAGAGCCGCGTTAACACCGCCCTTCAAATGACCACCAACGGAAACAAAATGTCCTGCTGCCGGAAGAATAACGTTGAATGTTGACATAATGTTCAACGATATTCCCTCTTTTAAACGCGTATTGCTCGGGCTCTAATTTTTTCCTGTTTTCCCTTGTTTTACGATGCATTCTCTGTCATGGTATGGAAAATCATGCCAATCATTGTAGTCGTAAACACGCACTCTTATTATGTACATTATTTTATGCTTCACACACTCTCGTTTTAATGTATGTCTTAATACGCGAGTTCATATTGCTGATTCTATATATTTTACACTTGGCAATACTAATAACGTTATGCAGGATTATAATTACAAAATAGAAAGGGTTTTCCTGTTTCGAAGTCATATGTAGGGGCCATGCACATTTAGCGCTATGAGTGAGATGGGAAGCAATACGCAGATTATTTCACCTATACGTGCACATTCCTGGTTCATGTACATTACATGTAGGCCTAACATTGGCAGGTCGATGGGTGTGGAACATTTTATTTTACGTTAATTTAAATGTTCTTTGTCCAACAGACGTGATTTTAAATTCTGTGTTTGTAATTTGGATTCCAGGTTTTTCATTGTAGCTTCTGAATATGCAATCATAAGTAAAAGCTGTCAAAGAGAAATTACATGACCACTTTCAACTGTATCAGTTTTGGTTCTCGTTTGATCATCTCCATACCTCTTTCATCAGTACAGCACGTATGGCTACGTTTGCACGGGCCATAAAAATTGTTATTGCCGACAACACTGGCCCACAATGTTTTCTGGCAACATTGATACCACTCGAATTGCAGCCACATGTACTATAACAATGCCGGTTACTGTTGCCTTGTAATGTTTGTAGAAAAGTATTTCAGGGCCGAGTGTGTTGACATGAACCAAGCTACCGGCGCAAAATAATCAAGACGGCTCGCTTACCTGCCGGCCGGCACCCATCCCAGCGTGAGGGAGGGGGGGGGGAGGAGGAGGATTAGTGGCCCGACCTTTTCCGGGCCCAGAATTCACTGGGCCCAGAATTCACTGGGCCCAGAATTCGCGATACCAAATCAAACGTGAAGGCCGTAATTACTATTTCTTCAGACTTGAACTGGAAAGAACACGTAGATAATATCGTAGGACAGGCGAATCAGACACTGCGTTTTATTGGCAGAACCCTTAAAGGATGCAACAGAACTTGAGGTGTCCCGGCTCGTGTTTCTTCGATTCACACTGCCCTTTTTATTAAATTACTGGCGCAAGTACTATCGATCTTTCTGTGCTTTCAGCGCTCGCGGCGCTGTTAGATCTATTGCGTATCACTTGTCTTCTTACTCGTGTGGCGCTATTTGAGCTTCGCGCGAGGAAATTCGGGGGAGGTCGGTTACCGGTCAGTCAGAGTCGCTACGGGGAACACCTGAGTGTCAGTATCCTGCAGTGTTAAATGGCGTTCAGGGCGTTTGTTGATATCATCCTCCCACACCATCGCGAGGGTCGCTGCACTAATCTTGGAGTGAGCAAATTAAGTGACTACATTCCTGCTCTGCAAATTTGTGTGTGTGTGTGTGTGTGCGTGTATTTATCAGGATCGGTGATCGTTTCCCATGGACCGTAGTTGCCAATGCCTACGTCTATTGATGTTTTCTTATATGTTGTGCCGCACTTCTGGTCCTGCTCAATTTAATTTTTCTCTCTTTATCTCAGTGTAGCAATTATTCCATTTTCACCAACTTGATTAACGCCACTGGGGAATTTATCTGGTCTGTGCATCTGCACGGGCGGTAGTTATATAGCTTTGTTTTTTATCTTCTTCTTGCAGACTATTTCCTCCGTGACGCATCGCCAATTCCTTTTAGTATAAGTCCCAGTGAGTCAGATCTGTAGTTCTCGTGGACGGTTGGGCACCCTAACCCTTCTTCTTCCTGTCATGTCAGCTCATGTGTTTCTACAGGGTGTTTTACTAAGTGTGTTTGCCTCTGTAACTTATAAAATAATAGGTGACGGGAAATTTTAATGCGGTAGGTCAACACAAGAAATATTACACTTTCTGCGGAGCTATGAACATAGTTTATTGTACCATTTTGCAAAGAGTTACAGTACAAAGATAATATTTTTTAAATGGAACAATAGTTTTTTCTATCGTTCATTGGATTCGTTGAAACCAGCTGCGTTCAAATCAATTCAAACCACATTCCTATCACAGTTTTGGAGCTACAACCCTTCAAAGTTTCAGGGCAGATACCGCAAACGCTACGCATAATGCAATGCGCCTTCTAAGTGTGGTGCGGTCGAGTTGTAACATCGCCAGTGTCACGGAGCGAGAAGCTGTTAGACTGCCGACTGTCGCCGCACACGGCCGACAGTTGGAGCCACACAAACAACCAGAGCTCAATATACCACAGATACTGACAATGGCATACACGAACAACGAGTACGTTGACATGTTGCTGATGATCGGCGAGTGCCGACACGATGGCACTGAAGCAGCCACGGCGTATGCCGTGTGATATCCTAGGCGAAGAGCCCCAGCACCCATTACGTTCTTACGTGCCGAACAACGACTTTGGGAAACAGGCAGCTTGGTAATGCGCTGCAGTAACAGACAAAGACCTGCAAGAAGTGAGGAGACGGAGCTATTTGCTGCACTACACGACGATCCTCATGTCAGCTTACGAGCCGTTGCTGCAGTCGCTGGTGTCAGTCTCACATCTGTGTGGCGTATAGTATACGGCCACAGGTTTCACCCCTAACGCCTGTCACTGACACAGCAGCTGCATGGGAACGATTTCCGTGAAAGAGTGACATTCTGTGAGTGGGCCATGCGTAATTTCACGCTGGAGTCTTTACAAAGTGTTATGTACTCTGATGAGTCCACGTTCACGAATTATGGTGCAGTGTATCGCCATAACATGCACTACTGGGCCGCAGACAATCCTCGGTGGGTACGACCTGTCGACCGTCAACGTAGATGGTCAATTAACGTGTGGTTTGGAATTCTTGGGGATGAAATCATCGGTCCACACTACTTCCCAGATGATCTAAAACGACGCATCGAGGACGGCTGTCACTCCGTCACACCGGCGATGTTACATCTCGTCCGCAGATCCCTCGACGGCGCATTGCATTATGCATTGAGGAACATGGACACACATTTGAACATCTCGTGTAAATCAACTTCCCGCCGTCTTTTTAGCCTTGTCCCCCATTTGTCTGTTTTGTCTAGTGTCTTATTAGTGCCTCTGAACCTTTCTTTATTATACATATGATGTAGGAGGAAGAGCGTACGTCCTTTCGTATTGTCTCTTCCCTTGCCTGTCTCCTGCACCATTTAGCAGTATTAGACTCATCTCTTCATAGTATGGGCGCTGATGACCACGATGTTGAGCCCCATAAAGCTCCAATAACATCAACAACAACAATCATCAACCACCACACAGCTATGTATTATGTATAGCGTGTGGTATCTGCCCCTGAAACTTTGAAGGATTGTAGCTCCCAGTGATAGCAATGTGGTTTGAGTTGGTTTGGACGCAGCTGGTTTCAACGATTCCAATGCACGATTAAAAAAAAAAAAAAAAAAAAAAAAAAAAAATTAAAAAAAATTGTTCCATTAAAAAAATTATATCTTTGTGCTGTAACTCTTTGGAAAATGATACAATAAACTTTGTTCATAGCTCCGCAGAAAGTGTAACATTTCTTGTGTTGACCTACCGCATTAAAATTTCCCGTCACCTATTATTTTATAAGTTACAGAAGCAAGCACACTTAGTGAAACACCCTGTATGTTGGAGTATGTATTAAATTAACGAGTAGCCAGTGATGTTCTTAAATTAATTTTATATTATACTGGAAGCGTTACTGATTGTCTCGGGGCCTTTTTTTCATTGCTGTTTGAACATGTGTGTCTTGTTAAAGGTCTGGCCCGAGTGCTTGTGTTTTTGCCTTGATTTTAGGTAACCTTGCTTGGGCTCTTTTATTATTTCTGAAACTGCAGTCTCTCTTACTGTGATACATAATTTGTTTACTCGGCCTTCGTCTTTGTATTGTCATTGAGCCGGATTCGTTTTTCCTGCTACCAGCGTTTTGCTTACTATTGTAGAAGTAAGATAAATGATTCTTTCCGACCTTCAGCCCTTATACTAAATTATGTCAAATTTTTTTCTTAAATCGGACTTCAGCCTGATTCAGCTGGTTTCATTTAAATTTTGGAGCTCACCTTTACTTACTTATTGTAAAAGTCTGCTTCGGGTCCTCAGGCCGTTATTAGTCCACGTTAAAAAAAAACGTTTTGGTCTGGCTTTCTGCATGATAATTTGAAGGAGTTGCTTTTACTTAAATTTTAGAGCTCCATTTTATTGTTATTTTCATTGTATGATTGTTATTTTAAAAGGTCCCTTCGGACCCTCAGTCCGTTATTAAGTTAGCTCAAAAAATTTTAATTGGGCCTTTAGCCTGATAATTTTGCACCCTTCTTGATTGTCTTGTTTGCCATATTTATTTACTCTTATAAAGAGTTGATTGGGCCTTCTGCCTTGCATCACCGTAGCTAAACTGTTTACTGTTGTTCTTTCAAAAAATTCTTACTTGGCCTTCTAGTTGTAAAAGGGATTTCCTTTTTTATATTTTGGTTAAATAAAATCTGTCAAAGGAACCTGAACTGACTACCCTTGCCTAGCCTTACTAGTCAACTCCCCGCTGCTCTCGCTAGCCTTATCAGAACTACAAAAGAGACTGCATACACCACGCTTGTCCGTCCTCATTTGTAATGTTGCTGCCCAGTGTAGGATTCTTACCAAGCCGGTTTGACTGAATCCATCGAAATAGTCCAAAGAAGGGCAGCCCGTTATGTATTGTCACGATACAGAGGAGACACCGTCAGGGTAATGATAGAGGACCTGGGATGGGGATCATTACAATAACAGCAGTTATCGCTGCGGCGTGAGCTACTTACAATCGCCAATATTCTCCTTCGGATGCAAAAATATATATTGGCTGACTGCTACCTACATAGATAGACATGATCATCAGAATAAAATACGAGAAATCAGAGCTCGAACGGAGAGATTAAGGTGTTCTTTCTTCCCGAGCGCTATTCGTAAATGGAATGGTAGGTGAAAAGTGTAAAGGTGGTTCAATGAACCTTCCAGGCACTTGAATGTGATTTGCAGAGTATCCCATGTAGATGTAGAACGTCAATGGACACAATTTTTGTATATGATGCAGTCAGAATACGCTGGCAACAATTCAGCATGAACGTTCTCTGCCTTTATTATTATTGTTTCTCTTGTCTTTGGAGGCGCAGCTGTAACTAGGCGAATATTGAAGAACTGGTTGTTCCCTCAAACCCATGAAGAGCCACGTAAATTAAAATTCTAGCAGGATTAAGTAACACCCATTCGTCCTTATCTGTCCCTGCCTATTTGAATGAAAGGTACCCAAAGCAATGAATCAACCCGAAGCACCTCGTGATAGATCACTTGATCATTGGCCACCATCAAGGTCTGACTATACCTGTATTTTTTTTTCTACGGGAGTTCATTGAAGATATGGGTTTTCGACTATACCAGCTAACATTGAGGTACCAAAAGAAGTAATAGCTGTAGTTATCGAAATTGTTACACCTGAATGCCACAAAAAGAGTGTGGAATTAGTTTGAGTTTCGAATTGATGTCTTTCGAGTGTTTTGATTCGGATATAATGAATACTCTAAACTTGTTTCCTATAGAATAAAACTGTCAAGTACTGTTCACACTGATTAATTATGCAAGGTTCAAGAGTGTCCCTTTCATCAAATATAGCTTTAGAAAGTTATGGTATTATTTTTGAATAATACCCCATGTTGTAACAATATAGTAAAGCTACGTGCCAGTAGGAGACAGGGTTTATGAAAGGATTTGTAAAGCCTAGTTTCAAATTAATTACAGCAGTCGTAAGAGCCAGACCATTAATTACCTTTTTTGTTGGACACTACACGTGAATAATACTCGCTCGTCAGCACGGTTGCTCATTGAAACCAGCGTACAATGCTCTGCCTACAATGGTGTGGTAACGACCTGGCGGCTTCACGGAACCACCCACAATGCTGCGCGGATTCCACCTGACCCAGACACTTGAATGTGGTATTCATGCTAATTACGAAGTTATTCCACGGGAACGTACTGGCTAGGCATGTTGTACAAAAGAAATAAATAACTGAAATACACGTGTTCACAGGAAGAATTTCCATTACCAACGAGCTTCATACAAAAAACTACATTGAGCACTGACTATAAACTACATTGTTTAGGTGTATACGTCAAGATATACTATTACATTACAGAACTATCACTCATGGTTGCAAAATACTACACTAATTATTTACAGAGTAATGGAAAAACTGGTGGCTCCAACCTTGGGAAATATCAGTTTCAATTTAAGAGAAATGTAGGTTCACGTGAGGCAATACATTACGACTTATCTTGTAAGATAGGTTAAAGGTATGGAAAACTACGCATTTAGCATTTGTGGATCTGGAGGAAGCTTTTGACAAAAATAACTTCTGATGGCCGTAGTAAAGAAGATATAAAATGCAGAATGGCTATGGGAAGAAAAGGCTTTCTGAAGAAGCGACATTTGTCGACATCCAATTTTAGTTTAAATGTTAGAAAGTGTTCTCTGAAAGCATTTGTCTGGCGTGTAGCGTTGTATGGGAATGAAACGTCGACGATAAGGAGTTCAGTCAAAAATATGATAGAAGCCTTCGAAATGTGGTGCTAAGACGAAGATTACATGGGTAGATCACGTAACTAGAGATGCTCAACAGAATTTCTGGCATATCCTAAGAGAAGGGATAGGTTGGTGGGACACATTCTGAGACATCAAGGAATCGTCAACTTAGCATTATAAGTAAGATTGTGGGTAAAAATCGTAGAGGTAGACCGAGAGACGAATACAGTAAGCAGATTCAAAAGGATGTACGTTGCCGTACGTATTCTCAGGTGAAGAGGCTTGCACAGGACAGAGTAGCGTGGAGAGCTGCATCAAACCAGTCTGCGGACTGAAGACCACTACAGAACAATATACCGCAGTCGAAGATAATGCAATTTACAACAGAAAAACAGTGATCTGTAGCAAAATAAGGTATTTTTATTAGATATACATATCGACTACGACATAGCCGTAATCAGTGTTACAGCGTATGTCACAGGAGTGGTTATGAAACACTCAGGTTATAACCACCGACACAAAGTATTAACGATGGCCGCTGCACATTGGTCCAAACATTGATTCAAACACGAATAATCCAGTGTGTTAAACAGTCTCTTGATTAATCTCGGACTGTAAAGGCACTGTGTCATATCTCATGCTGAAGCACTGTATACCATTTTCCAAACACAGGAGTGCGAAATATATTATGCTGATTCAGGTGCCTTTTTTTCTACTGATACTGTATGTGTTTGTTGCAATATCGCAAGTACACTGTTCTTCTTTCCCTACAAAACTTTAACGTTGTACACAAGAAGTTTAATAAAATTATTTTTGTTGTTTATTGTTCTCTTGATATAATGCATCTACAACATTCTACATCTACGTACATACTCAATCACATGTAAGTACATGGCGGAGTATTCATCGAACGGCTTTGTGTTTAGTTCTCTAATGGCTCGCGGGAAAAGCCCTTCCTTTTTCGAACTGATTTCTCTTATTTTATTATGATGATAATGTTTCCTTATGTAGGTGGGCGCTAACAAATATGTTCGCATACAGAAGAGAAAATTGGTGAATGAAACTTCGCAAATTGATCTTCCCGCAACGAATAAAGCCTTTCTATTAATGATTTCCATCCCAACTCGTGCATCATTTCTTTCACACTCTCTCCCCTACATCGCGATAATACAAATCGAGCTGTCCTTCTGTGAACTTTATATTCTCGGCCAATGCCACTTGGGGATCCCACAATATGCCACAACACTAAAAAATAGGTCGCTCAAGTATAGTGTAGGCAGTCTCGTTAAGTGAACTGGTACATCTTCTAACTCCTTTGACAATGAAACTTAGCCTTCGGTTCACCCTTCCTATAATATTTTCTAGGTTTTCTTTCCAATTTCAGTTCTTCATAATTGTTATTCCTTGGTACCTAGATGTATTTACGATCCTTATATTTGACTGGTTTATCATATAAATGAAGTTTAACATTTCTTTTAGTGCTTATACGTATAACTTTACGCTTTTCATTGTTTAGCGTCAACTGCCAATTTGGGCACAATGAAAAAATCTTGACTAAGTCATTTTGCAGCTGTTTTTGATCTTCTGGTTACTTTAGTTACCGATAAAGGACAGCATCATCCACGAACAATCTAAGAGAGCAGCTAACTTTGCCTCCTAAATAGTTTAAAAGGATTATGAATAGTAGGTGCCCTATAACACTTCCCTGCGGAAGGCCAGATATCACTTTCGTTTGACCCGATGTCAATCTGAAAATCCATAATCAAATCGCACAACTGTGTCGATATTCCATAAACACGCAGTTTGATTAGAAGACGCTTGGCAGGTACAATGTCAAAAGTCTTCCGGAAAACGAGAAATGTTTAATCGATTTGAGATTCCTTGTGGGAAGCGCTGTTCACTTCATGTGGATAAAGAGCTAGCTGCGTTTCATAAGAACGATACATTCTAAAAACTAATCACACTTTGCTGCTGCATTTTCAAAAAATGAAAACAATGCTTGATCAGAGAAACTGTATTAAGAAAAATCAGGTACAGATCATGGGGAGGCGAATGTTTATTTCTGGAGGCGTTTGTTGCTGTAAATATTTTGAATTGTGTTTGTGCGTGATTTTAATCTGTTGCTGCCTGAGCCTGGAAATATATGCTATAGCTTACAAGAAAGCGATAGGTGGAGGTTATGCTACTCTTAATATTCAGTCGGCTAGTCCATAAGTTAGGTTGTCGAAAGTGAATACAACGTTCCTAATCTCTGTTAAATTCAGAACACTCGGGAAGAACAACGAAAAATGAATTTGTATGGTTCTTCCAAACAGCACTCGAAAAATTTGTATTCCACAGGAAATTCCAAGTAATTAGCTTTATTATCCCGCTTACAAATTACCTAATGGCAATAATGTTCACCTTAATAGTAAAAAATATGTCTGAGTGCCTACCGTGGGGATTTTCGAATGTTTACGGTAGCAACGCGAACTTCGAAATGGATGTAAGGCACACGTTCACTTCTTCGAAGTTAGCAGAAACCAGAACCGGTGGAAAGAAGTGACGTCTGGTGTCGTTGACAGCGATCGGAATCCAGATGTGGTCGTGTAAGTTCTGAAGCCGTTAACGCTCCCCTGCTTCTCTCGACTGCCGCGGATCGATCTGAACTCCCGTCAACACCTACCGCTTAGGAATACAGGATCTGAGCCAACGTAAAAGTGGAACATTAGTTTATCTGTAGCTCTTTGTAAAGAATTAGTGTCCAGTTCTTTTAGTGTACAAAAGAACAAATCTCTTTATAATTTGAAAAATTAGAGCTTAAAATGCTAATTTTTAAATGTATAGTACGAACTGCTCGCGTGGGGCTGCTACGACCACTAGATATAGTGGATACCGAAGAAAATAATTTTTGGTGCCAGCTTAAACTAACAGCCAGATGGCCAGAGTCGCGGGGGATTAGCCGTGCGCATTGGGGTGCCGCGCTGCGGTCCGCGCGGCGACCGTTCGCCGTCGGGGGTTCGAGTCCCCCCACGGGCAGGGGTGTTTGTTTTTGTCCTTAGGTTAGTTTACCTTAGTGTAAGTAGTTTGTAAGCTACTGACTAATAACCCAGTAGTTGAGTCCAATAGATTTATAAACCCTAGTGATTCAGACCTGTTTCTGATTTAGTTCATTCTTCTACTCTTGTTACTGCTGGTGTATATTTATTAATTAGTTTTAATCCTATATTTTTAGTTTATGATTTTGGTTGGTATCTTCTTTTTATTTATAGCTGGTCCTGGGACATATTTTGAATTTGATTTAAGGTAGATTATTGCTCTTTTTTAAGTCAGCTTGTTTTAATAACAAGAATTTTATAAATGTGTTATTCTAATCTTGCTTTTTTCCACTTATTAACTCATGCTTTATTTACGGCTTTATCACTTCTGTGTGCAGGGTCTTAACCGCTACTGAACTTTATTACTCATATAAGAAATGTATCTTATCTATGAAAATGGATATGGTTATGTATGTATGTATGTTTTCTATAGACACAAAGACGCCTGAAACACTTTTGATGAAATTTTCAGCTTAGACCAGCAGGTGAATCGATGTTCTTTGGTAGCGATGGAATCAAGATATTTATTAACATAAACGTTTAGCATTTGGAACGAGATTTGCCCCCCTATCAGAGAAAGAGCCAACCGCCATTCTTCTGTAACTATTATGCTGTCGCTTGTAGCGCTAGCGTCGCTTTCCTGACTGTCCGTGATGAATATTTGCAATGATGTTTGTGAATTACGACACGCCCGATAACGATCCAAAATCTCACATTGTGTCAATGTTTCTATTTAATCCAATTGGATTATATCATCCTGTTTGGGAAGAAAGAACAAGTGTATTACAACTATACCTGCAACAGGAAATGGTAACACAAAGTGGAATGTGAAGAATCAATTCAGTGTTGCGTTATCAACTGGGTGTCTCAATTGGAGTAACGGTTCGCAATAATTTTTGCTACTAAACTAATCGTGGGATGTAAACTGTGTGCACATTGATGATTAAAACACAACTACGCTTTCACCGATATACTATTAACGAGTACACAACAGGCGGGGGCGGAGGTAGCCCAGTACCTGCGTCGTAGACTCAGATATGAAACTCTTTCGTGTTTCGAATCTACTCGCATCCCGCATTCTTCTGCCCCTTACGTACAGTTGTCTCAGTTCAAGACAGCCCATAAGACCTCAACTGCTAACTGTTCCATACCGTATTAAGAAGTTATCGATCAGCTCTTTTTCAGTGTATTACCACATCATAAATTAAAGATGCAGTATAACGCTATCGATTTGTGAATTATCATGAATTCTACAGACACCATATTTAGATCCTGAAAGTAGCTCATAATATTGCTTTCATAACTCAAAGGTACTTTAAAGAAAGAATCTATTTCAAAAACACATGTGCAATGTAAACTACGATAGTAATCCTGCCCCCTGAATCACTGCCCCCTCCAGTGCTTTGCACGCAGGGGACGCTTAATGACATGTGTCTGAATGTATATGTGCGGGCACCTTACCCTCCCCAGTGCGGTTTGTAAAAATGGGACCATTCACTGAAGCTTGTAGACCCACCATATATATATATATATATATATATATATATATATATATATATATATATATATATATATATATTTAAGCGAGATTTTTAAAGTTTTTTTAAAGTTTCCCCTTCAAAAGTAGAGCTAGTTAACAACTTATGATTCTAAATAGATTAGATTGGATTGATACTTGTTCCATAGATCATATATACCACATTCCGTAATGATGTGGAACGTGTCAGTTTAGTAAATGTTGTCTACACTTGACAATCAATATTTTAAGGATTTTATTACACTTGTTGTTGTTTTTTATTTTTTAAGTTTTATCTAAAAATTAATCAACATTGTAGCAGGAATTGCCATTTAGAAGTTCCAATTTCTTTTTAAATACTAGGTGGCTATCTGTCAGACTTTTGATGTTACTTGACTTGGTAAGTGACCAAAGACATCTGTGGCTGCATAATTCAACCCATTAGATTTAATCTTGTATAGTAAATATCATCCTTTGTCCTAGTGTTGTAGCTATGCACACTTCTGTTACTGTTGAATTGGATCGGATTGTTAATAACAAATTTCATGAGTAAATATATACATTGTGTAGCTACAGTGAAGATCCCTAGATCCCTAAATAAATGTCTGTAGGATGCTCTTGGGTGGGCTCCAGCAATTCTTCTCATTACACGATTTTGTGCAATGAATACTTTTTTACTCGATGTTGAATTGCCCCAGAATATGATCCCATATGAAAGCAATGAATGAAAATAGGCGTAGTAAGCTAATTTACTGAGATGTATATCATCAAATTTTGCAATAACTCTGATAGCATAAGTAGTTGAACTCAAACGTTTCAGGAGATCTTCAGTGTGTTTCTTCCAATTCAATCCCTCGTCAATGCAAACACCTAAAAATTTCGAATATTAGCTACAGATTTATGTTCAAAGTCTAAATTTATTAATGGTGTCATGCCATTTACTGTATGAAACTGTATATACTGGGTTTTATCAATGTTTAATGAGAGCCCATTTGTAGAGAACCACTTAATAACTAAAAGATATCATTTACAATTTCATGAGGTAATTTCTGTTTGTCAGGTGTGATAGCTATACTTGTATCATCAGCAAAAAGTACTAGCTTAGCATCTTCGTGAATGTAGAATGGCAATTCATTAATGTACGAGGCGCGTGCAGAAAGTAAGTCCCGTTTGGTAATAAAATAAAATTGTACACAGATACAGAAGAAATTTTTATTGCACAAAATTCTGCAACTATTAAACAAAACCAGGTTTTGTAAATCTGCCACCTGTGTCTTCAACCAGTTGGAAACAGTTTCTTTCAGCTCGTCGTCATTGGTGAAGTGATGACCGCCAAAGAAAGACTTGAGATGTAAGAACAGGTGAAAGTGAACCAGTTCTTCTGTAACCAAAGGTGGACGCGCACTTCGTTCTTCATCGTGCACATCACTACGCCCGCCATTGAACTGTCGGACCCATCTTCTCACCATCGAATCACTCATCGCATTTGGTCCGTAAACATCACAAATTTGCCGATAAATTTCACCTGGTGTCACTTTCCTCACATTCATGATTTCACAGGCGGCGGGATTTTCAATCAACGCCGACATTTCAAACAAGCACAACAAAGCGTACGTAGCTGACAGCGATCTCCAAATGGTGCACGTTCTTTTCCTTGATACACATCGTCTACAGCATATGTGCGGAACTGCAATCGCAGCGCTGCAGCGGAGATGAATTGAAACGGAACTTACTTTCTGGTCGCGCCTCGTATATTAAGAACAGCAAAGGACCCAAGACCGAAACTTGAGGGACCCCATTTTTGAGAACTACCCAGATACAGGAATTAATTGTTTCATCTATATCATGTGAACTGCTAATTTCAACTTTCTGCACACTTCCACTTAATTTAAACAGTTTGGGCAATGTCCCACTCATACCACAATACTTAAGCTTATGTAGAATAATCCCATGATTTACACAATCAAAAGCCTTTGGGAGATCACAAAAAAATCCCAAGAAGTGATGTCCGGTATATATAGTATTTTCAGTTGAAAAGATTTCTTGAAAACCAAACTGACATTTTATTAGTACTTTATTTTTACTAATATGTGAAGCAATATGTTAGTGACCAGTTTCAAATAGGACCACATGCCACTTAAGGGATAAACCAAGTATATCAACGTACAGGAGATAGTATCGATATGGCAGGATACCAATCAGGACCGTCGAAAATTACAGTGGTAGTAAGGCTCCCATTCTCTAACCTACACGTGAAAATACGCATAACTTCACGTGAGTGAAGCCCTTTTCTCGCATGACATTTTGCGAGCCATGGATGAAGGACAAAGGGCGGATTGTGTTTTTCTCGACTTCAATAAGGCGTTCAACGCGGTGCCACACTGCAGACTGCTAACGAAGATGGAGCTTATGGAGTAGGTTCACAGATTTGTGACTGGCTGGAAGACTTCCTAAGTAATAGAACGCAGTACGTTGTTCTCGACGGCGAGTGTTCATCAGAGACGAGTGTATCGTCAGGCGTGCCCCAGGGGAGTGTGATAGGACCGCTATTATTTTCTATCTATATAAATGATCTGATGGACAGAGTAAGTTGTAATTTGCGGCTGTTTACTGATTATGCTGTGGTGTGTGGGAGAGTGTCGTCTTTAACTGACTGTAATAGCATACAGGATGACTTAGACAAAATTTCTAGTTGGTGCGAAGAATGGCAGCTAGCTCTCAATGTAGAAAAATGTCAGGTGATGCGCATGAGTAGGAAAAACAATCCTATAATGTTCGAATACAGCATTAGTAGTGAGCTTCTTGATGCTGTCGCGTCGTTCAAATATCTAGGAGTAACATTGCAGAGCGATATGAAATGGAACGATCATTTAAGGACAGTTGCGAGTAAGGCGGACAGCCGACTTCGGTTTACTGGGAGAATTTTGGGAAGATGTACTTCACCTGTAAAGAAGACCGCATATAAAACTCTTGTACGACCACGTCTTGAGTATTGCTGAAGTGTTTGGGACCCACAATAGATCAGTTTAAAGGAAGACATAGAGGCGATTCAAAGGCGAGCAACTAGATTTGTTACCGGTAGGTTCGACCAGTGCGCGAGAGTCACGGAAATGCTACGGCAACTCAATTGGGGATCGCTGGAAGAAAGACGACGTCCTTTCTTTCGTTAATTCCTGTTGGGTAAATTTAGAGGGCCGGAATTTGAAGCTGTGTGTAGTACGATCTTGCTGCCGCCTACTTACCTTTCGTGTAAAGATCACAAAGAAGATAAGAGAAATTAGGGCTTGTACAGAGGCATATAGGCATTATTTTTTTCCTCGTTCAATTTGGGAGTGGAATAGGAAAGGAAATGCCTAGTAGCGGTACAGTGTACGCTCCGCCACGCACCTTACGGTGAATTGCGGAGTATGTACGTAGATGTAGATGAATCACATGACAAATACTAGTGTTTGATAGTAAGAGTTATCCGCTGGCTCAGTGACAGATGTTCTTTTTTGCTCTCGCGGGATGCCTCACAGACGGTCGGCCGCGGCGGTTATTGGGGAAAGTTGTCCGCGGGCGATGAATGGGCGTCACGTGTGGCGCCGGCTGGCCGGCGTCCAGCGCGGAGATTGATTGGCCAGCCAGGGGGCTGCCACCGTCTCTCTATCCCAGCGCCGACACCTGCTGCACCCGCGCCACGCCATTTCTCCTCACGTGGGAAACAAGTGCGCGCTCCTGGGCCGGCCGATGCCCCACACCTCGTGCTCACAAGGGCTCCTATTATTCAAGGTAGTTGGTGCTTACCGTATCCGCGCCAGAGGGAAGCCTACCTGCAGCTCAGCAACCCTAGAAAAAGTAATAACAGAACGCCATTGTGGCACATTGACGTCTATGCCTAACTAGTTCACCCGACATACTACATATGCAGGGGAATTGAATATTTGATCTCTCTGACCATAATTTCTCTTGCCCGTCTTACCATCCACTTACAAGGAAAGTACTTATGCTCGAACAAACAGAAATACACCAAAATCGTATGATAGATAATGTAAACGTCTCTTATTGCACTAGTGATACTCCCGCATTTGCAAAACTCTGCAGTCGCCCATTAGAGGCCTCTGCGTGTGTCATGCCGCATTGCACTTTGACCTACCGGTACGCTAGTAGGGACGGTGCAGTGTGCCTCTGCAGTTGCGTTTTGTGACGTTATATGTGTGGTGAAGTTGTCGGATGGGTCGGCGATTGGGAATCAATCCTGCTAATATAGTGTTACTGGTAGAGGTGAAGTTACGAAGAAACCTTCTTCGTGTAGATGGTATTGGTATAGAAGATGAATCATTCGCATGTTACCTATTATCTATTATAGTGTTTCTAATCTATGCTCATATTTCTGCACTATAACAGATACCAGAAATCGTGTGAATGATTTTTCTTCTAAACCAAGACCGTATTCTTGAAGAAGGGCTCTTCGGAATTTCATCTCAACCAATTGCAATACATTAGCAGGATTGATTACCAATCGCCGACCCATCCGACGCTTCACTACACGAATAACGTCAAAAACGCAACTTCAGAGGCACACTGCACCGTCACTACTGGCGTACCGGCAGGTGAAAGTGCAATGTGGCGTGTCACACGCAGAGGCCTCTAATGGGCGACTGCAGAGTTTTGCAGATGCGGGAGTATCACTAATGCAATAAGGGGTCTTTACATTATCTATCATACGATTTTGGTGTATTTCTGTTTGTTCGAGCCTAAGTACTTTCCTTGTTAGTCCCTTCACGTTTCTCTTCGGCATTAGCTAGTTGAATACACGGAGCAAATGATTCTACCTCTTTTATCTCCACCTCCCTTCTGTCGCTTAACTTTTAGTCTACTTGTGCCGCAATTATATTTTTCCCCCAATTCTGTTCAGATCCTCTTGTTAGTTATCCGATGTACCCATTTATCATTCTAGTTTAGCACGAAATTTCAAAATCTTATGCTTTTCTCCATATAAGACTACACTCCAGACGTATTCAAAACATTCCTTTCATTTCCTTTTGTATTGGATGATTTATTAATACAGCCTACATTTTAATTTGCCAAATGCCAGCGACTGTAACTTATTTTACTGTTATCATAGCTATATTGATCTACCAGTTCCAATATCCAATATCCCCATTCTTCTTCATCTTTTTCTTCTTTTCTCACTCAATGGGGGTCTTCGTTCCTGGCTTCTCCATTTGCCTCGGTTCCATACGACCTTTAACTTAGATGTTTCTCCCTCAAATATTTACGTAAACGGTCCCTCCATCTTCTTCTTGGTCTAACCTCTTCCTCTGTCACCTCCCACTACCATTTCTGTCATTCTCTTGCCAAGTCTCGTCCCTTCTCATAACATGATCATACCACTATAATCTTCTCTCTTTAACCTTCCTTGATAGCTCCGTCACTTTAACACAGACTGTTATTTTCTCATTTCCGATCGTATTGGCTCTCTTGACACCACAAATTCTTAACATTTGGATTTCAGCCACATCCATTACCTTAAAATGTGCCTTAGTTGGTGCCCTTGACTCCATACATCAGTGCAGGTCTTCATTCCTTTAGTCTTCAGGTTTATTCTCCTGTCACACAATATACCAAACGTCCTTTTCCAGTTCATCCATCCTATCTACACTCTGCAGGCTACTTCAGAATGGCCATTGCTGGACACTGTTGATCATAAGGAGTTAAAGCTATCTACTTTTTTCACGTCTTCCCCATCCAACTGGACTGTTTCTTCTCCTTGTCGTACCTGGCACATATAATCCGTTTTATTCCTATTAGTTTTCATCCCTCTGTCTTCTAAAGCTTTTCTCTATATCTCCAGTCGTATTTCCAAGTCATCCTTGTTGCTGCTACAAAACACTTCATGTGTGAGCATCATATACCAAGCAGCTTGTTTTCTAACCACTTATGATAATAAATAGATGACAGATTGAAGATATATGGACTCATCGCAGACACTTGATGCAAACCAACTTACGCTGGATAATTCTCCACCATAATTATTTCTTTGCGTACATGACATAATTACTTATCGTGACGATATATATATTCCGTTCAACTGATCTTGATTTCTTTGACAAAATTCTCGTGTCACTGTAAAAGCTCGTTGTTTTAAGTTTGTTAAATAAAGTTAGTTCCCTTTCCAAATTTCTGCTTAGTTTCCTACACATTAACATTTACAATGTATTACAACTCTTTCTCTTTCCCATCTTGACTGTTACCGCCTTTTAACGTCTTTCGGCTTTCAATAACTGCAGTCCGCTTAATATATAATTAGAGATTAACTGTAATTTATTGCTACTTTCTTCAGAATTTCTAGATGGAGTTCCAGTCGTCATATTCCAAAGCTTTCTCTTAATATACGAATACTATATCTCTGCATTTACCATTGTTTTACGTACTTACCCTGATAAGAGGTGGGCTCAACATTGTTGCCTGTTCCTAAACTTCTGCGACGTCCATTACACTTTTACGCGAGGGAATTATTTCCTTACTTCTGTAAATAATTCCTGTCCCTATTATGCAAACAAGAAACTGACAGATCGATTGTATCCAGACCTGTCAGCATGCACCATCTTTGTAATTTCAGTTATTATATTGATTATGAAGTAATAATCTATTTCGCTAGTCTCGCAGTCTCATATTCTTGCATATTAAGTCGAAAGTTTTGTCGTAGTTTGTTCACGGAAAAGTCTACAAAATTTTGAAGGGATGTTGTGACGTTGAAATAAGGGAAGAACAATAACGACTGGAAAGGCAGGCAACTTTATGGGAACCAATTACTACACTGTTACACCCTGATCACATTTAAATAAACTACAGAGCTTCTTAACAACATTCATAAAGAACCCGTAAATGAAATAAATTTAGAAAAGAGACAAAAACCCATTGAGAATACAGGACTTCTTAACCAATTGAAGAAAATCTTTGAAAGAAATGTTTACATAAAGTTTAAGAGTGTAACAATCTTGCAAATACTACTGACTGGCTTAAATTCAAATAATAATCCTCCCCCCCCCCCCCCAATGACTTTCAGCAAGAAACCTTTTAGTAGACAACAACTAAGCAAAAAGTTCTAAATTATTTAAAATCTAAAAAAGTAGTTCTAAAATTAAACTTCTTTGAATCATTTACATAACAGTTAACAAATTACAATACTTAAACAATTACTTTGGAGAGTACAGTTAACGAAATTAAATATGACTGAAGGTCATATGAAGTTACAGTTCTGGGCACATAACGTAGGGCTATTGTCAGGACTGGCTATAATACATTACAACTGGCCAGTTACAAATGCATATACGTCCGATGCCAAAACGGAGTTTTAAAAATAAGGTAAACGACAACACACTGAACAGTTTGGAGGACGAATGATTGAGTTAAAACTTTCTTTGTTGATCACTAATATGCAATAATAAAACAAGAACAGGTGGAAAATACACGTAAACCTAAAATCTGCTGGTGAGATGATCGATGCACAGCGATACCCTACGTAAATAAATCAAAGGACGAGCTCGTTAAATAGGCCTATGCCAAAAGGGCCAATTGCCCCTCGGTGGAGGCATCTCGCTTGCTGTGAAAATAACGACAGCCACCAAAGAACTAGTCGGAAAATAGGGAGTAAGGTAGAGATAGAAACCTTTTCGGGCACATTTAAGTTACGCAATGCCACATCTCCATTAGGTGGTGAATCGGATTAAAATACACTTCACACGTTGCGGAGTAATAACAGTAAATGCAAATTAAGTACCAGGAAGGAGGATACTGAAGGAAAGGGCCCTACCAACTCTTTCGTCTGTGCCTCGGTCGGGCAACGAAACCACAGTTAGCTACTGACCAGGCAAAGGAACGACTAACACAGAAAGAAGAGGTACACAAAGTTCAAGAACAAACACGGAACGAAACACACGGCCAAATTACATCCACTCGCCGGGCAGTGTCAGTGGAGGGTAGGCAAAACACTGCCTACACATACACCCGCGGCCAGGGCTGGCAACTGACACGCGAACGCCTACAAAACAGAAGAAACCACTGGATACGCGTAAAACAGGATATGAAAGTTTGATTTAGAAAATATCAAGTGTTAAGGAGGCACCTGAAACACAAAAGGGAAAATCAAAGCCGCAACGACGGCCGAGGCTAACACATCTATGATGCCAAATTTAACTGGAAAAGTTCTGGCACAAGAGACTGGTGGAATCCGGCTACTTAGAATTCCGCCGAGAAATGGCACGTTGCTGCAAGACCCATTGGCGTTGAGACGGACAGCCGTAGCGGCCACAACACGCCCCAGTGCAGCGGTCCTTCGCGGTGTCCACACATGGGCCACGAGATGACGTTCTGTCTCTCGGTCAACAGCCAAATCACCTTTTCCTACTAGACAAGGCTGCGCGGCCGACCAAAGATCAGATAGTGAGGGCCTAGCTTATAGCGAAAAAATAAAGGGAGGAGGCGAATACGTGCGACTGGACTGGGAACTGGCGCCAGTGCATTGCAAAGAAAACGCAACGAAAATCGAGCCATCAAGGCTCAGATCTCTTCAAGTCATTGATCTGTTAACATCTGTAAGTGGTGAAATTCTTCTTGCATCCTTCATATCCATCCTCTTCAAATTCCACTAACTTGTGATCAAAAGTATCCAGACACCTAGCTGAAAATTACATGTTCGTGGCGCTTGCCATTGGTAATACTGGAATTCAATATGGTGCTGGCCCACCCTGCGCTTTGATGACAGCTTCCACTCTCGCACGTTGAAATAGTTGCTGGAAGGTTTCTTGGTGAATGGCAACCCATTCTTTTCGGAGTACTGCACTGAGGAGAGCTATCGATGTAGGTCGGTGAGATCTGGCACGAAGTCGGCGTTTCAAAACATCCCTAAGGTGTTCTATAGTATTCAAGTCAAGAGCCTATGCAGGCCAGTCCATCACAGCGATGTTATTGTCGTGTAACCACTCCCCCCACATGACGTACATTATGACCAGGTGCTCGCTCGAGTTGAAAGATGCAGTGGCCATCGTCATCAACAGTGGAAATCAAGAAGGTGCTTTATACATCAATGTAAGCCAGCGCTGTGCTAGTGACACGCAAATCAAAGCGGTTTAGAGTAAAACAAGAGCAACTTTAGTTTTGAATTTTCTATTGGCATTTCCAAGATTAGCACTGCTTGTACTGTACTGAACTATGGTCACAATGAAAATCTAAAGAATACTGCTTAAGGTTGTAAAGCGTTAACTTTTGGGCACACACTGAATGTGCTGGGCTCAGCTGCACAACAAAAATCTATGTTTCTGATGTTTACAAATAGATACGAATGTTGAGAATTTTTGAAACAAAAAAACTTGGAAATAAAAAATTGAACTCATCGATTTTTCTGTAATTAATAACACTTTATATTGTACATGTTAACTTTCTGTAACAGGACCGTTTCGGTTGTAATAGACCGTTATAGAATTAATTCAGTACCGGATCTTCATTTATCCTCAACAACAAATCTTAACAAACATATCAAATAACTTTTATTTTTTAATAGTAGCCAATTACCGTCTAATATGTACAAAATGGCGGTTTACGCACTAATATCTATGTTATCGCAATTTATCCATTTCAGCCCCTTAAATATGTTTTACCGTCACTAACAAAATACTTGTCGATTAGTTTTTTTTATTTCGAAAAATTTGCAGATTTACACTTCCGTTAGTTTACTTGTAAGCGGTCGGCATATAGGGCATATATTTGATTTCTAACTAATGAAAACTTTGAACATAGTTGCAAGATTTGCTCGTCTTTCTATGAATATACGATGCGTAAGCATGAATAAAAACTCTATATGTGATGTTTTTCTTAATTTTGACTATCGTGTAATTAACCATACAATGTAAATTTGTTAGTTAAAAACGTATTATATGAAGCGTTTACGAATTTTTTGTGCAGTTTGTAGCTAATTACAATTGAGACGATGCCTGTATTTCAAAAGATAACAATTCGGTATTTAAAACTGGGTTACAACCCATTATGCCGCCTGGGTTGATCTCGTCTATTTTATATGAACTGATAAAACCCCAATAGAGCTATACGCATCAGAAAAAGTAAAAAACTTTTGCAACCGTGGCTATATACTTTCGACAAATTAGGTATTTATTAATAACCATGTGTTGACGGATTTTATATTTAATTGACGTATGTTTTTGAACTTTGTAAAAATTGATAATAATGATGCAAACGACATTTGGAAATATGTCCAGCGACAACGAATCTCGATTGCTACTGTTTCGTGGATCCATCTTTTTGTATTTTATGTTACACAAAAACGTTCCTAGAACATGTGATTTTCTGTAACTATTTGCATCAGCTGGGAATCGTTTACAGGCTCGGAATACGAAAGTCAAACATTTTACAAAAGTGCCATTCTAGCAGTCAATCATATCTACATACAAACTCCGCAATTCAGCCAAAGGTGTGTGACGAAAAGTACTCAGTACCACTACTAGTTGCTTGTTTTTCTGTTCCATCTCGCTTGGAATGGAGGAAGAACGAATGCTTGTAGAGACCTAATCTCTCTGATGTTATCTTTGTGGTCCTTACGCGAAATGTATTCTGGGGGCAATAGAGTCTTTCTGCAGTCCGCTTCAGATTGCAGCACTCTAAATTTGTACAACAGTGTATCTCGAAAAGAACGTCGCCTTCCCTCCAGCGATTCGCAGTTGACTTCCCGAAGCATTCCAGGTACACTCGCACATTGGTCGAAACTACCAGAAAAAAACCTGGCTGTCCGCCTATGAACTGTTTCTATGTTCCCCTTTAAATCGATCTGGTTAGGTTCAAAATGTTCAAATGTTTGTTAAGCTTATGGGACTTAACTACGGGGTCATCAGTTCCTAAACTTACAAACTACTTATGTACTACCTTATACTAAAGACGGCACAAATATCCATGCCCGAGGGGGGATTCGAACCCCCGACCGTAGTGGCCGTGCAGACCGTGACTGAAGCGCCTCAGTCTCCTCGGCCACCGCGGCCGGCTCTGGTTCGGTCCCAAACACTTGAACAATACTCAAGACAGGGTCGCAAAAACGTTTTGTATGCGGTCTCCTGTATGGATCCCACCTTTCCACGATTCTCCCAATAAACCGAAGTCGACCACCCGCCTTTGGAACGACTGTCATGTACTCCTTGCGTTTCATATCGCTCTGCAGCGTTACGCCTTGATATTTAATTGACGCGACTGTGTCAAGCAGTACACTAGTAATGCAGTATTCGAATATTACGGAGTTCTTTCTCCCTTCTTTTCTGCATCACGTTTTTCTACACCTAGAAGTAGGTGCCATTCCTCACACCACCTAAAATTTGTTCCATGTCATACTGCATCCTACTACAGTCATTCAATGACGACACCTTCCTGTACACCACAGGATCATCAGCAAACAGTCGCAGATTGTAAGGCACACTACCCATCATATACGTAGATAGGAAATCGTAGCGGTGCCATGACACTTCCCTGGGGCACATCCTCTTCAGGGTATTAGAAACGCTCGTGATACATCAATGTCTGTCCTCCCTAGACTTTGTAAAGGTCTGCACAGACATTTTGGTGCAGCCATAAAAAATGGCTTTATAAAAGTTGTTAGACCAGGAATGATGAAGATCTAGATGGTGGTGAATTCTTTATTCATTCTACGCGCTTCGGGCGATGAGCATCAGCAGAGAGTCCAGACAAAATACAAGTATAAACAAAAATTACAATATTAAAAATAGTTTCCTTAAAATATAAAGGTGAAATAGGGTAACCAAGATTACGACATACCTCAGGTCGCAAATGAAATGTAAAAACAGGGCGTTATAGCGCATGTATAACAGTTTTTGACTGATCATCAAGTACAGCCTGGTGCGTTAAGCATAACAAACTGTTCACGTATGCAACAAGTACGCAGGAAGGAAAACAAGAAAGAAATTGCACCAGATTTAATTATCTCCAGTGACTGACGTCATCACAAACACAAAAACAGGCTTTTTTTCATTTCTATGTTCCACAGATTATCTAAATTAACTGACTCGGAGGAAGCTATCGAAAAAGATAAGTTATGCAAGTAGACTTAGCTAATGGGTTCAGTAAGAAAAGAGACATTGTACAAGTAGTGTTAATAAGATACATTCTATTAACCTATTTTGGTGTAATATCAGAAAAGATCGCGAATGCATTTCGGAAGGTAAACGTCAAAGTCTGATTCCGTACTAACAATAAGTCTTGAATGTTACTACGGCATAGTGTAGCCTATCCCTGATAAATATTGTAGAACTGGAGTATTCGAAATTCTGTGTGGTTAATGTAAAAATTCTATACTGGACAAACCGGTAGAGAATTTCGTGGTAGATAGCGTGAACACGGGTGCACCAGCAATAGCAGGGTATTAGGTGAACATTTATGGTGATACCAACACCTTTTGAAAACTGTTGATAGTTTATCTTTTCTACACTTCGCTACTAAGGGTACTATTTCAGACATTTTAGAAGAGGTTGAAATACGGTATATGTAAATTTGTAAAAGGAGCTTGATCTGGTAATTAATGAACATATCAGAGCAGGCCGTTAATAGTTATTCGAATTTTTTAATGACATTCTAATAAATAAATTTATTTTGGTTCTAATTTGTTCACATTTATAACTATACATTTCGCATTGTATACATATTTTGTATTCTTGCGAGACTATATTAACTTGACTTTATACATTTGTGTGTGTTTACTTTTTCCTATGTATCCAGAACCTATGGTGCTGTCCTCTGGCACAGTTTCTTTCTTGCTTTCCTGCTTACGTACCTGCAAACGTGAACAGTCTGTTATCCATAACGCACCATGCTGTACTTGATGACCAGTCAAAAACTGTTATACATAGGCTATAACGCCCTGTTGTTTTTATTTCATTTGTGACCTGAGGTACGTCGTTAGCATGGCTTACCTTGTTTCAATTTTATATTTTAAGGAAAGCGTGTTTAACATTGTAACTGTTATGAAATGAAGACTCCAATAAGAGCGATGTGCACCACGATCGTAAAATGAGAAATATCAAAAGAAATTTCAGCATTGGTAATAAACTATCATTTATTTATTGCAAACGATTTCAACTATGGAATAGTCATCTTCAGTGCAACATGCACAATCGAATTGATACATATACGGTGTTACATGTCAAGCCCCAATGCGTAGCTACAAAATATGTAAGATACTCCAGAGTGCCAAATCGTCGCTTGGCACTCTGGCATATCTTACATATTTTGTAGCTACGCCTTGGGGCTTGACATGTAACACCATGTATGTATGAATTCGATTGTGCATGTTGCACTGAAGATGACTATTCCGTAGTCGAAATCGATTTGCTATAAGTAAATGGTAGTTTACGACCAATGCTGAAAATTCTTTTGATATTGTAATTGTTGTTTATATTTGTGTTTTGTATAGACTCTCTGATGATGGTCACCGCGCGAAACGCGTAATAGGAATAAGGATTTCCCCACTTTTGTGTCCCAGCCTCGTCGCCACTTTTGTATCCCAGCCTCGTCGCCGCTTTTGTGTCTCGTTTCCGTCGTAGGTGTCGGTGGCCGAGTGGAATGAGACCGACACAGAAATAAAGATAGCACGCTGGTGCAGGTACGGAGGGGAGCAGCCAGAAACTAGAAACACTAGAGTAAATTAGAACGAGATATATATTGCACAGAATTTATACAATACTTAACTTTTACATAGTACTGCAGAATGTTGATACATAGTTGAGCTAGAGTCCTGCCTAGTGCCTAACTGATAGCCAAGTCTTCACTGGTGCCTATCGGATTCCGAAGTCTTTACTGGTTCCTAACTCAGTCCCAAGTGAACGATGTCGTTCACTGGTGACCACGAGCGGAGATGCCGCAGAGGGCGCTCGTGGCTGTCGTCGTAAGAACGCCGCGTCGTGCGTGCATGGCGGCGCGCGGCGAAAGTAGGTGGCGCGCACTTTGGACTTGTGCGACACAACACCCCTCCACCCAAACCGCCGCGCCGTCGTGGCGTAGGGCTGAGGGCTACGGCGACGGCACTGGGAGGAGGGCCTGGGCGGGGGCGTTACTGGTGGGACGGGCGTCGTAGCTGAGGCTGGGATCGAGACGCCGTCCGCGCCCCGGCATCCGCCTTGCGATCCTCCAGGGAACCCACCGAAACCTGGGGAAGGGCGCACCCCCCCCGCCCAGAGAGAGCAGGTCATCTTCTTCTGAGGTGCGTGGCCCAGGCGGCGGCGGCACGCACGGTCCCGGAGTCGCTCTCGGTGACGCTGTCATCTGCGGCGGCGACAGCGGCGGCGTCGCGTCGATCTCCATCGGGACGATCTCGTAGTCCGGGGACGCTGGACCCGTTGACGAACGATGTGTTTGTGCCCCCTGGCGGTGAACTGGGTCTGGAATCAAGAAACCGGAGACAGGATCGCGCGGCCTATGCAGACGCAATTGGTTTGCGTGGCGCCGCAGCTCCGACCCTGTGGAAGAACGTACAACATACATATTGCGACCGAGCACGCGCTGAATGGTGCCCGGTAACCATGTCTTCTTGCTGCCAGCAAACACCCTGTACAGCACCGGCGTAGAAACCTGAAAACACGTAGCGCCATACGAACCGACTCGGTGCGTGGGAGGCTGCAGCAGCTGAAGGAGAGTGCGGTGACGGCGGCCGTGTAGCAGCTCGGCAGGAAACGGGCCGTCACGTGGCATGCATCGATACGTAGACAGGAAAATTTGAAGAGCTTGCTGCCTGTAGTGCTGACCTTTCATCTTCTCCATGTTAGACTTGAATGTTCGATCGAAACGTTCTGCTTCACCATTGGACTGAGGGTGAAAAGGTGCGGTGGTGATATGCTGAATGCCATTCACACGACAAAACTGTTGAAATTCCGCACCAACAAACTGAGGTCCATTGTCACTGACAATAGTTTCAGGCAAGCCTTCGATGCATAACACTGATGTTAAGGCACAGATTGTACTAGACGCCGTCGTGGAGTTCATGGCAATCACAAAAGGAAACTTGCTGAAAGCGTCTACAACAATTAACCAGAGCGTATTCCAGAAAGGTCCGGCAAAGTCAATATGTAAACGATGCCATGGTCCCTTGGGGCGTGGCCAGTCTGAGAAACGCTGTGGAGGAGCCGCCTGATGCTCCGCACAAACTGTACACTGTGATGTCATGCTCTCTATCTGAGCGTCCATACCAACCCAGGTACAATGACGTCTGGCCAATTGATTTGTCCTAACAATACCCCAATGTCCTTGATGCAGGAGGCGTAACACTTCTCGTTGCAGGGAACGAGGAACAATCACTCTTGCTTGGTCGTTGTCGGTATGCAACAACAGTACACCCTGACTTAAAGACAATGCATGACGTTGTGCAAAATAACGTCGAACCAGAGGCCGATCAATGTCTTTGGCTCTGGCAGGCCACCCTGAGCGAACAAAACGTGCTACCACACTTAAGTCTACATCCGCAGCTGTTTCCTGTGCAACCCGACGAGAGTTCAAAGGGAAATCTGCGACAGCGGAAGCATCTCTGGAGTCTATCTGACAACATGCCATTTCTGAAGAATCAAACGACACATCCTGGCCAACCGGAAGTCGGGAAAGTGTGTCCGCGTTAGCATGTTTAGTGGTAGGTCGGTACAAAATCTCATACTGATAATTAGACAATATCAAGGACCATCTCTGAAGCTTTTGTGCCGTACGTGGCGGAATCGGCTTTGTGGGTGAGAACAACGACGTGAGAGGCTTGTGGTCTGTCAACAAATAGAATTTTCTGCCATAGAGATAATGATGATACTTTGTGACGCCGTAAATGATTGCTAAGGCCTCCTTTTCTATCTGACTGTAATTCTGTTGCGTCGGCGTCAGTAGCTTGGATGCAAAGGCAATAGGACGATCGTGACATCCAATACGATGCGACAGAACGGCACCCAGACCGTACGACGAGGCGTCAACTGCTAACACTACAGGCTTCTGTGGGTCAAAGGGAATCAAACATGCATCACTGAGTAGTGCAGACTTTAGTTTGTCAAAGGCAACCTGACAATCTTTAGACCATACAAAAGGAACATTCTTCCTACGTAAGTGATGCAGTGGAGCTGCAATCTGAGAGGCATTGGGAATAAACCTGAAATAATAGTTAAGCTTTCCCATCACTGCTTGCAATTCATGCACATTCTTAGGAGGAGGCAAGTCTTTGATTTCTCGAAGATGTGACTGTAAGGGATGAATTCCTTGGGCATTAATCACATGGCCTAGGTACTCTATTTCAGTTTGAAAAAACGAACACTTTGCTTTATTACAACGTAGACCTGCTGCAGTCAACACTTTGAAAAGGCACTCCAGGTTTGCTAAATGTTCTTCAACTGTACGTCCGGATACCACAATATCATCTAAATAGTTCGAACAACACGGTACATAAACTGTCAGCTGTTCCAAAAAACGCTGAAAAATAGCGGGGGCGGAAGAACTGCCAAAGGGTAGGCGTTGAAATTGAAAAAGGCCCATGTGAGTATTAATGACGAAAAACTTTTTTGACTCGTCATCAAGTGGAATCTGTAAGTATGCCTCTGCTAAATCAATCTTGGAAAAGAAGCGAGACTGTCCTAATTTGTCCATCAGTTCCTCAGGTCTGGGCAGAGGGTAAGTGTCTACAATTGTTTGACTGTTCACTGTTGATTTGAAGTCCGCACAGAGACGAAGTTTTCCTGACGGCTTGGGTATAATTACTATAGGCGAGGCCCACTGACTCGCAGAAACGGGAGAAATCACCCCACTATCTTGCCAACGTTTAATTTCTTCGGCAACTGAATCACGCAATGCGATAGGCACTGGTCTAGCTTTACGAAATTTTGGAACTGCAGATTCTCTTAAAGTTACATGTGCCACGAAGTCTTTTGCACAACCTAGTTCCGGCGAAAACAGGTCACTATATTTGTCACACAATGCATTGATTTTATCCTGAGGCACTATTGACGAAATTTGAAGCACATCTCTTTGAATTGATAAACCAAACAAGTCAAAAGCATCTAGTCCAAAAATGTTCTGTGTCGATTTGGCCTGAAGAACTACAAAAGCAACTGTTTTTGTTACACCTTGAAAAGAGGCGGGCAGGCTACATGTTCCTAGCACGGGAATATTTTCACCTGTAAACTGTTAACACTTGGTGTGACGGCGACAATTTTGGCGAACCCAGAAGTTCATAAGTATCTTTATTAATTAATGTAACAGCGGAACCAGTATCAAGCTGAAATTGCACAGTCTTATTTTCTATGGAGAGATTTACAAAAAGTTTGTGCTTCTGGCGCACGACAGGTGCGCGAATGTGGGCAACGTCAAATATACCGTGTTTGCTGCGCTTGCGCGAGCCACGTAGTGAAGTAAGCGGCGCAGACTCGGCACGCAGCGGATTAACAACACTGTCACTAGATGACACTACCGCCGGATCGGCGTCCGCGCAAGCATGCGAAGCTACTCCAGATGTACTAACTACTGCACTACACTTTTGAGTAGCTACTTGATGTCTAATGTCACTAGCTACACAGTACTGGGCACTATTACAAGGAGCAGTTGCAGAACGCACTATTTTCACTACAGGAATGCACTGTTCATAGTCATTTTGCTTGTCCCGAACCCTTTTCCGTTGCACAGTTTTACGCGCTCGTCGGCGCTTGCTACATGGCTCACTAAATAGTTTTGCAGTAGGCGCAGAAGAACTTTCTTGCAATTGAGAACCAAGTAAAGCACTGTTCAATTCCACAGCGTCTATAACATTTACTACATGCACTGTTCTCGCACTTTGCGAAGCAATGTTCCGAAAGGCACCGTTCTTTGAGTTTTTAATTTGCATACACACAGACTGTACATGTCCCGATTTGCCACATTGATAACAGGTTGCGTTGCGACTAGGGCAATGAGCACGCTTGTGGCGAGACACACACTGGGGGCAAGATTTACGTACATTTTTCTGAAATGAGCGTTGGCGCCCGTTATTCAAATCACTGTTTCTAACCCGACGGGGCGATCTTTGTGTCACACTTTTACACCGGCTACTGTTCACTGTCTGTTCAGCACGACCGGTAGAAAAATAAGAATCACTAGGGCTAGAATGCGAACTACAGCTAGGAAAGCGTCCGTTGCGGCGCACTGAATTTACACTGTGGCTTTGCATTTCTACATCTGCTAAGTCAAAAGTATCATGCGCTTCTATAAGCTGCAGTACACTGTCTAATGAGGGGTCAGACTGTTTCAGAATTGCTGCTCTAATTCTGGGGTCCTGAATATTCTGCGTAATCGCATCCCTCAACATCACGTCACTATACGAAAGTCCACAAGAGCAAGTAAATTTACATTGGCGGGTTAAGCCCTTCAATTCCGTAATCCACTCTTGGTGTGACTGCTGCAGTAATTTTTTAAGTCTGAAAAATCGGTATCGTGCAGCGGCTACAAGAACTTTTCTCTCATAATGAGCATTCAGTGCATCTACAATTTGTTCAAAGTCTACATCACGAGGAGATGCGAGAGGGAAAAGATTTTGCAATAGTACGAAGGTCTGGGGGCCCACAATCGCTAAGAAAAGGTTCTTCACTCTCTGACCTGTAATTTGATGAGCCGCTACGAGTTCTTGAAACTGTGCGAAGTAGTCGCTCCATTCTTCCTCACGTTCGTTGTACTGGCGGAACGTAGGGAGCGGTACAGCGGCAGGTGTGGGCTGCTGATGTGACGGCTGTTGTTGTTGGTGAGCAGCCTGTCCCGTCAACTGCGACACGGCCTGCAGTAGTTGAGTGATTTGCGCCGTCTGTAACTGAATAATGTCCATTAAGTTTGGGTTCGGGGTAGTGGCCATGCTGACCAATTAGGCGCCGCGTATACAAGTAACTTATAACAAAACAAAAATGCAATATGAGAGAGGACGCTCTGCAACAAAAAAAGTCCACAAACACGTAACTGAAAATGTTCCCCCAAAATTCTTATAATAAGGGTGGGTGGGCGGGAGCAATTTCTGCGTGCTCCGACTATTGCTGTCTGGCTGCTGCAAGCGGGATGGTCCAAGGTTCTATCACTCCTCGTCGCCACTTTTGTGTCCCGACTTCGTCGCCGCTTTTGTGTCCCAGCCTCGTCGTAGGTGTCAGTGGCCGAGTGGAACGAGACCGACACAGTAACAAAGACAGCACGCCGGTGCAGGTACGGAGGGGAGCAGCCAGAAACTACAAACACTAGAGTAAATTAGAAAGAGATATATATTGCACAGAATATAACAATACTTAACTTTTACATAGTACTGCAGAATGTTGATACATAGTTGTTAGAGGCCTGCCTAGTGCCTGTACAATAGCAAAGTCTTCACTGGTGCCTATCTGATTCCGAAGTCTTTACTCGTTGCTACCTCAGTCCGAAGAGCCCGATGTCTTTCCGTGGTGGCCACGAGCGGGGTTGCAGCAGAGGGCGCTCGTGGCTGTCGTCGTAAGATCGCCGCGCCGTGCGTGCATGGCGGCGCGCGGCGAAAGTAGGTGGCGCGCACTTTGTACTTGTGCGACACCACAGTTTGCGTAGCGCCACAGCTCCGACCCTGTGGAAGAACGTACAACATACATATTGCGACCGAGCACGCGCTGAATGGTGCCTGGCAACCATGTCTTCTTCATACCAGCAAACACCCTGTACAGCACCGGCGTAGAAACCTGAAAACGCGTAGCGCCATACGAACCGACTCGGTGCGTGGGAGGCTGCAGCAGGTGAAGGATAGTGCGGTGACGGCGGCCGTGTAGCAGCTCGGCAGGAAACGGGCCGTCACGTGGCATGCATCGATACGTAGACAGGAAAATTTGAAGAGCTTGCTGCCTGGAGTGCTGACCTTTCATCTTCTCCATGTGAGACTTGAATGTTCGAACGAAACGTTCTACTTCACCATTGGACTAAGGGTGAAAAGGTGCAGTGGTAATATGCTGAATGCCATTCACACGACAAAACTGTTGAAATTCCGCACTAACAAACTGAGGTCCATTGTCACTGACAATTGTTTCAGGCAAACCTTCGATGCATAACACTGATGTTAAGGTACTGATTGTACTAGACGCCGTCGTGGAGTTCATGGCAATCACAAAAGGAAACTTGCTGAAAGCGTCTACAACGATTAACCAGCGCGTATTCCAGAAAGGTCCGGAAAGTCAATGTGTAAACGTTGCCATGGTCCCTTGGGGCGTGGCCAGTCTGAGAAACGTTGCGGAGGAGCCACTTGATGCTCCGCACAAACAGTACACTGTGACGTCATGTTCTCTATCTGAGCGTCCATACCAACCCAGGTACAATGACGTCTGGCCAATTGCTTTGTCCTAACAATACCCCAATGTCCTTGATGCAGGAGGCGTAACACTTCTCGTTGCAGGGAACGAGGAACAATCACTCTTGTTTGGTCGTTGTCCGTATGTAACAACAGAACACCCTGACTTAAAGATAATGCATGACGTTGTGCAAAATAACGTCGAACCAGAGGCCGATCAATGTCTTTGGCTCTGGCAGGCCACCCTGAGCGAACAAAACGTGCTACCACACTTAGGTCTGCATCCGCAGCTGTTTCCTGTGCAACCCGACGAGAGTTCAAAGGAAAGTCTGCGACAACGGAAGCATCTCTGGAGTCTATCTGACAACATGCCATTTCTGAAGAATCAAATGATACATCCTGGCCAACCGGAAGTCGGGAAAGTGTGTCCGCATTGGCATGTTTAGTGGTAGGTCGATACAAAATCTCATACTGATAATTTGACAATATCAAGGACCATCTCTGAAGCTTTTGTGCCGTATGCGGCGGAATTGGCTTTGTGGGTGAGAACAACGACGTGAGAGGCTTGTGGTCTGTCAACAAATAGAATTTTCTGCCATAGAGATAATGATGAAACTTTGTGATGCCGTAAACGATTGCTAAGGCCTCCTTTTCTATCTGACTGTAATTCTGTTGCGTTGGCGTCAGGAGCTTGGATGCAAAGGCAATAGGTAGATCGTGAGAACCAATACGATGTGAGATTACTGTGCCCAGACCGTACGATGAGGCATCGACTGCTAGCACTACAGGCTTCTGTGGGTCAAAGGGAATCAAACATGCATCACTGAGTAGTGCAGACTTTAATTTGTCAAAGGCAACCTGGCAATCTTTGGACCAAACAAAAGGAACATTTTTCCTACGTAAGTGATGCAGTGGAGCTGCAATCTGAGAGGCATTGGGAATAAATCTGAAATAATAGTTAAGCTTTCCCATTACTGCTTGCAATTCATGCACATACTAAGGAGGCGGCAAGTCTTTGATTGCTCGAAGATGTGACTGTAAGGGATGAATTCCTTGGGCATTAATCACATGGCCTAGGTACTCTATTTCAGTTTGAAAAAACGAACACTTTGCTTTATTACAACGTAGACCTGCTGCAGTCAACACTTTGAAAAGGCACTCCAGGTTTGCTAAATGTTCTTCAACTGTACGTCCGGATACCACAATATCATCTAAATAATTCGAGCAACAATTCCATTAGTTCGTCAGGTCTGGGCAGGGGATAAGTGTCTACAATTGTTTGACTGTTCACTGTTGATTTGAAGTCCGCACAGAGACGAAGTTTTCCTGACGGCTTGGGTATAATTACTATAGGCGAGGCCCACTGACTCGCAGAAACAGGAGAAATCACCCCACTATCTTGCCAACGTTTAAGTTCTTCGGCAACTGTATCACGCAAGGCGATAGGCACTGGTCTAGCTTTACGAAATTTTGGAACTGCAGATTCTTTTAAAGTTACATGTGCCACGAAGTCTTTTGCACAACCTAGTTCCGGCGAAGACAAGTCACTATATTTGTCACACAATGCATTGATTTTATCCTGAGGCACTATTGACGAAATTTGAAGCACATTTCTTTGAATTGATAAACCAAACAAGTCAAAAGCATCTAGTCCAAAAATGTTCTGTGTCGATTTGGCCTGAAGAACTACAAAAGCAACTGTTTTTGTTACACCTTGAAAAGAGGCGGGCAGGCTACACGTTCCTAGCACGGGAATATTTTGACCTGTATAAGCTGTTAACACTTGGTGTGACGGCGACAATTTTGGCGAACCCAGAAGTTCAAAAGTATCTTTATTAATTAATGTAACAGCGGAACCAGTATCAAGCTGTAATTGCACCGTCTTATTTTCTATGAAGAGAGTCACAAACAGTTTTTGCTTGCGGCGCTCGACAGGTGCGCGAATGTGGGCAACGTCTGCTACGGTTTGTTTACTGCGCTTGCGCGGGCCGCGTAGTGACGTAAGCGGCGCAGACTCGGCACGCAGCGGATTAACAACACTGTCACTAGATGGCACTACCGCCAGATCGGCGTCCGCGCAAGCATGCGAAGCTACTCCAGATTTACTAACTACTGCACTACACTTTTGAGTAGCTACTTGATGTCTACTGTCACTAGCTACACAGTACTGGGCACTATTACAAGGAGCAGTTGCAGAAGGCACTATTTTCACTACAGGAATGCACTGTTCATAGTCATTTTACTTGTCCCGAACCCTTTTCCGTTGCACTGTTTTACGCGCTCGTCGGCGCTTGCTACGTGGTGCACTATATAGTTTTGCCATAGGCGCAGAACTACTTTCTTGCAATTGAGATCCAAGGAAAGCACTGTTCAATTCCACAGCCCGTATAACATTTACAGAATGAACTGTTCTCGCACTCTGCGTAGCACTGTTTCTAATGGTACCGTTCTTTGAGTTTTTAATTTGCATACACACAGACTGTACATGTCCTGATTTGCCACATTGATAACAGGTTGCGTTGCGACTAGGGCAATGAGCACGCTTGTGGCGAGACACACACTGGGGGCAAGATTTACGTACATTTTTCTGAAATGAGCGTTGGCGCCCGTTATTCAAATCACTGTTTCTAACACGATGGGACGACCTTTGTGTCGCACTTTTACACTGGCTACTGTTCACTGTCTGTTCAGCACGGCCTGTACTATTCTAAGAATCACTAGTGCTACACTGAGAACTACGGCTAGGAAAGCGACCGTTGCGGCGCATTGAATTAACACTGTGGCTTTGCATTTCTACATCTGCTAAGTCAAAAGTATCATGAGCTTCTATAAGCTGCAGTACACTGTCTAATGAGGGGTCAGACTGTTTCAGAATTGCTGCCCTAATTCTGGGGTCCTGAATGTTCTGCGTAATCGCATCTCTTAACATCACGTCACTATACGAAAGTCCACAAGAGCAAGTAAATTTACATTGGCGGGTTAAGCCCTTCAATTCCGTAATCCACTCTTGGTGTGACTGCTGCGGTAATTTTTTAAGTCTGAAAAATCGGTATCGTGCAGCGGCTACAAGAACTTTTCTCTCATAATGAGCATTCAGTGCATCTACAATTTGTTCAATGTCTACATCACGAGGAGATACGTCGGGGAAAAGTTTTTTCAGTAACACGAAGGTGTTGGTGCCCACCACAGATAATAGCAGATGCTTCACTTCCTGACCTGTAATTTGATGAGCCGCTACGAGTTCTTGAAACTGTGCGAAGTAGTCGCTCCATTCTTACTCACGTTCGTTGTACTGGCGAAACGTAGGAAGCGTTGCGGCGGCAGGTGTGGGCTGCTGAAGCGGCGGCTGTTGTTGTTGGTTAGCTGCTTGCGCTGTGAGCTGGGCCACAGCCTGCAGGAGTTGTGTTATTTGCGCCGTCTGTAACTGAATAATTTCCATTAAGTTTGGGTTCGGGGTAGTGGCCAAGCTGACCGATTAGGCGCCGTGCATACAAGTAAATTATAACAAAACACAAATGCAATATGAAAGAGGACGCTCTGCAACAAAAAAAAGTCCACAAAACACGTAACAAAATATCTTCCCCCAAAATTCTTATAATAAGGGTGGGTGGGCGGGAGCAATTTCTGTGTGCTCCGACTGCTACTGCTGTCTGGCTGCTGCAAGCGGGCTGGTCCACAGATCGTCTATCACTCCTCGTCGCCACTTTTGTGTCCCAGCCTCGTCGCCGCTTTTGTGTCTCGTTTCCGTCGTAGGTGTCGGTGGCCGAGTGGAATGAGACCGACACAGAAATAAAGATAGCACGCTGGTGCAGGTACAGAGGGGAGCAGCCAGAAACTAGAAACACTAGAGTAAATTAGAACGAGATATATATTGCACAGAATTTATACAATACTTAACTTTTACATAGTACTGCAGAATGTTGATACATAGTTGAGCTAGAGTCCTGCCTAGTGCCTAACTGATAGCCAAGTCTTCACTGGTGCCTATCGGATTCCGAAGTCTTTACTGGTTCCTAACTCAGTCCCAAGTGAACGATGTCGTTCACTGGTGGCCACGAGCGGAGATGCCGCAGAGGGCGCTCGTGGCTGTCGTCGTAAGAACGCCGCGCCGTGCGTGCATGGTGGCGCGCGGCGAAAGTAGGTGGCGCGCACTTTGGACTTGTGCAACACCACACCCACCATCTGATCTTCATCACTAATAGAGTCCAACCGCCTTCTTAATTTTTTTGTAATTATGTTTGGGTATTTAAGTTCGGAACTTCACGTATTGTAAGTGAAAAGAAATAAAACCATCAGTTTTCAAAGGATAAAATTGCAGCCCTCGGTCTCAAAGATAAAATTATTTAACCTGGTTTCTGTGGTGTCACACAAGTCTGAAGTGCGCGCCACGTACTTTCGCCGCGCGCCGCCATCCAAGCACGGCGCGGCGTTATTACGACGTCGGCCACGAGCGCCCTCTGCTGCAATCCCGCTCGTGGCCACCAGAGGGCGCTCGTGGCCACCACTGAACTGCATCGGTCACTTGGGATTAGGACAGGCACTAGGACTCATCAGTAGGCAGGCTTCTACCTAGTTATACTATGTATCTGAATTCCACTAGTCTTCAGTTAACAAAGTTAAGTACTACAGTGTTTCTTCGAAATATATCTCTTGTTCTAATCTAGCTTAGTGTTTCTAGTTTCTGTGGTCCCACTGGCTGGCCACCTCATACTCTGTACCCGCATACGCGTGCATCCTATTTCTAAGTGTCGGTCTCTCTCTAATCAGCCACCGACACCTAGGACAACCGGCGGCAACGAGACACAAAAGTTTCGGCAATAACTATGATTCCCTTCATCAGAAAATAGGAATCGGATGCCTCTGTACAGTAGAGCGGCCCCTAGTGACTAGCTCTTCTTACGAAAGTAGGAGGCGAGGTACTGGCGAAAGTAAAGTTGTGAGGTGGCATCGTGAGTCGTATCGGGATAGCTCAATGGATAGAGCGCTTGCCTGCGAAAGGCGAAGGTCTCAGGTTCCAGTCCCTTTTCCGGCACACAATTTTAATCTGCTAGAAAGTTTCAGCTGTTCTTATATTTATCAATTCATACGAATAAACAATATGTCAAAGACATTATTGATAAATATGAAGCATTGAATTAAAATTTGTGGTGCGGCCGGGAATCGAACCCGGACCTACATGCTTACTAAGCAGACGTCTTAACCGTTAGACTACCATACCACTAACGATTAAGGCGCCTTGTAATAGTCTAAGCACGATTTCCCTCCATGTTACCAACTTTAATTCGGTTTCTGTGTTCCAAAGATAATTGCCACTATTGCCAAGGCTCTCCATGCAGCGGAATAGCACCTCGGTAATGGACATGGTGGAACAATCCTGTTTTAGGTGATATAAATATCAATTTAATACAAATAAACAATCCCTGAGACGGATTTTCGTCTCAATTATGTCAAAGACATTGTTGATAAATATGAAGCAATGAATTAAAATTTGTAGTGCAGCCGGGAATCGAACCCCAACCTCCATACTTTCTATGCAGACGTCTTAACCGTTGGACCACCACACCACTAACCATTAAGGCGCTTTGGAATAGTCTAAGTGGTGTGGTGGTCTAACGGTTAAGACGTCTGCCTAGTAAGCATGGAGGTCCGGGTTCGATTCCTGGCCGCACCCACAAATTTTAATTCATTGCTTCATATTTATCAATAATGCCTTTGACATAATTGAGACGAAAATCTGTCTCAGGGATTGTTTACTTGTATTAAATTCTCAGTTATGTTTAAAATTTCAACAATCAGTTTTTCCTGTGGTCTCCGCATGAGACGGTAGTAAGCATCTGGAGTGTCGGACGCGCCAGAGACCTAGCTGCCTGAGGGTTGATAGGGAAGGCCGCGCGCCTCTTCAAGGGGCTGAGAGCGCGGCTGGCGCCGCCAACTATTCGCCGCCGGGGCGGTTTAATTAGGAGCCAGGCGAGCGGAGCGGAGCCGCAATCTGCCGAACGGAATGCGTGCCGTAATGACGCGCCTGCCCAGTCAGTCGATTGCTTCCCGAAACCTGCGGCGGCCTCCGCTCTGCAAAGGAGTCCACACCAGCTGCTGCCATCACTATAGTCAGTGTCACGTAGGAAGTCGGCGCAGATTCCAGCCGTTCTGCGCATACCACTCCATTAGCGCAATGGCAGCCAATAATATTCATTCTCTAGGTGTGTGGCTGGCTGCGAGTTACACAGTGTTTCTCCTGCAAGCTCCCCTGTTAACGTTAGGCCGTAGCTCCTCCCCTTCACACTTCCCCTCTTGTTCCTCCTCTATGCGTGGAAGCGCCTTCCTACATGATGCCAACTATAGCATTGCACAGTAGCTTCCGTTAAGGGAAGACACATGGTTTGCAACCAGATGCAAGAAAACCCTTCCAGTTCAGATGTTTCACGATATCGAGATACACTGGTCAAAACAATTAGGGGATCGGGTAAGATATCTACATTCAGAAGTGTTCTCATCGGCAGAATGAATTAAATGGTACGATGTTTTCCTGTTAGTTCAAATTCAAATTCAAATGTTTGTTAAGCTTATGGGACTTAACTACGGGGTCATCAGTCCCTAAACTTACAAACTACTTATCTACTACCTCAAACTAAGGACGGCACAAATATCCATGCCCGAGGGGGGATTCGAACCCCCGACCGTAGTGGCCGTGCAGACCGTGACTGGAGCGCTTCAGTCCCATCGGCCACCGCGGCCGGCTTCCTGTTAGTTCAGTGCAGTGGAGACAACAACATTCCAGAAACCGAGATAGTGGTATAACTGAAAAGGGCCTCCGCTCAGCTGCTGCTATCACTATAGTCAGTATCACGTAGGAAGGCGGCTCAGATTTCAGCCGTTCTGCGCATACCCCTCCATTAGCGCAATGGCAGCCAATAATATTCATTCTCTAGGTGCGTGGCTGGCTGCGAGCTACGCATTGTTTCTCCAGAAAGCTTCCCTGTTGACGTTCGGCCGTAGTTCTAAGTTGTTTGTTAAGCTTATGGGACTTAACTACGGGGTCATCAGTCCCTAAACTTACAAACTACTTATGAACTAGCTAAGACTAAGGACGGCAAAAAATCCATGCCCGACCGTAGTGGCCGTGCAGACAGTGAGCGCCTCAGTCCCCTCGGCCACCGCGGCCGGCCGGCCGTAGTTCCACCCCTTCACACTTCCCTTCTCGTTCCGCCTCTATGCGCGGAAGCGCCTTCCCACATGATGCCAACTATAGCGTTGCACAGTAGCTTCCGTTAAGGGAAGACGTATGGTTTGCAACCAGATGCACGAAAACCCTTCCAGTTCCAATGTTTCACGACATCGAGATACAATGGTCAAAACAATTAGGGGATCAGGTGACATATCTACATTCTGAAGTGTTCTCATCGGCAGGATGAACTAAAATGGTATGATGTTTTTCTGTCGGTTCAGTGCAGTGGAGACAACAACATTCCAGAAACAGAGATAGTGGTATAACTGAAAAGGGCCTCTGCTCAGCTGCTGCTATCACTATAGTCAGTGTCACGTAGGAAGGCGGCTCAGATTTCAGCCGTTCTGCGCATACCCCTCCATTAGCGCAATGGCAACCAATAATATTCATTCTCTAGGTGCGTGGCTGGCTGCGAGCTACGCATTGTTTCTCCCGAAATCTTCCCTGTTGACGTTCGGCCGTAGCTCCTCCCCTTCACACTTCCCTTCTCGTTCCGCCTCTATGCGCGGAAGTGCCTTCCCACATGACGCCAACTATAGCGTTGCACAGTAGTTTCCGTTAAGGGAAATACGATATTCGCTACCACGCCGGCGCCGGCCGACAACTCAGCAGCTGGCACCACGCCAAGTAGACGGCCTGCAGCGCAAGCCACACAAGGAAGTAAGGCGCGCAGATCGAAGGCTCGCCGGCCGGCCGCACGGTACATTTCGACTGGACCGCTAGAGGGCTAGCGTTGCGATATGGAAGCGAGTCTACACTAGACGTCCACGGCGCCATCGCCTTGCTCACACCCGAACTTCCAGAAGCGAATATAGGCGGCCGCACCTGCCTAAGCAAGCCAGTGTACTCTCGCCTTCGCCAGTGATACCTTCGCTTGCAGGAGTTATTGACGTGCCGAACTTAGTGCTACGAGGACTTCAATAGTGAGCTGCCACTTCCGGCTCTAGATTCCTGTGCTGTGTAAATAAATTGTTGAAAGCTTGATTTTGCTTTTATTGTGTTATCATTATAACAGGAAGATATATATTTTGCAACCAGATGCACGAAAACCCTTCCAGTTCCTATGTTTCACGATATCGAGATACACTGGTCAAAACAATTAGGGGATCAATTAGGGGATCAAGTGTTATCATCGACAAAATGAACTAAAATGGTACGATGTGTTTCTGTCGGTTCAGTGCAGTGGAGACAACAACATTCCAAAAACCGAGATAGTGGTATAACTGAAAAGTGCAGCAGAGGTGGTGATGATGTTGACTTGCGTTTACTCTGCCAAAAAAATTCATCTACATCTACATAGATACTCTGAAAATCCCATTTAAGTGCCTAGCAGATGGTTCATTAACCACTTTCATAACTTTTCTCTACCGTTCCATTCTCTAATAGCGCGCGGAAAGAAAGAACACCTAAATCGTTCCGTTTTCGATCTGATTTCTATTATTTTATTGGGATGGTCATGTCTCCCTAAGTAGGTGGGTACTAGCAAAATATTTTCACATTCAGAACTAAAAGTCGGTGATTGAAACTTCGCAATCAGATCACGCCGCAATGAATAACGTCTTTCTTTTAATGATTTCCACCCTAATTCGTGCAATATTTCCGTGACGCTTTCCCCCCGTAACGTGATAAAACAAAACGAGGTACCTTTCTCTAAACCTTCTCAATGTCTTCCGTCAGTCCTACATGGTGAGGGTCCCACAAGGGGCAACAGTACTCCAGGAGAGGACGCACAAGTGTGATGTAGGCAGTCTCTTTGGTGGAGCTGGTGCATATTCGAAGCGTTCTGCCAATGAAACGTAACCTTTGGCTCGCCTTCCCCACAATATTTTCTGTTTTCTCTCCAGTCAAAGTTGTTCGTAATTGTAACTACAAGGTATTTGGTAGAATTTACGACCTTAAGGTTTGACTGATTTATCGTGTAATTGAAGTTCAGTGGATTTCTTTTAGTGGTCATATGTATTACTTCACACTTTTCTTTATTTAGTGTCAATTGCCAATTTTCGCACCATGTAGAAATTTTGTCTAAATCGCTTTGCAGTTGCTTTTGATCCTCTGTTGACTTCACTAATCGATAAACGATTGCATCATCCGCTAACAGTCTAAGGGAGCCATTCAGATTGTCTCCTAAATCGTTTATAATTACACAAACAGTTGCGATGAGATAGTGTAGTGAGCAGGTAGTGCAATGCAACAACACCATGACTTATCCGAAGCTAAAGCATGGAAAGCCATAGCAAGGTTTGCAGCGCGACAGACACAGAGGGAGTTAGTTGCAGCTATTGGAATACCCAAAGTATAATTTCCAGGAACTGTACATGATATCAGCAACAGGAACAGTTCAAAGAAGACAAGACCAAGGTCATCTGCGGGAAATATCAGCAAGTGATGACCGTTATTCTGGTTAACATCCCATCGATATAGGAGCTAGAATGCAACAACTGCAACGCACTCTTCTAACATCAACAGGACACGCAATATCAACGCAAACAGTCAGAAATCTCCTTCGGAAATGTAGCCTCCATGTACGGAGACCTACGATGTGTGTCCTATTGAAACCTAGAAACCGTTTAGCCCGCAGAAAGTGGTTGTAGGAACACCAGGATTGGAGTCGGTAAGACTGGCACCGGGTTCTGTTTACAAATGAGTCAAGATTTCGTTTTCAGCCAGGCACCGTCGTCCTTTCATCGGGAGAGAACTTAGAACAAATCTGCTTAAGTGCTGGAGTCGCCATTTCATGGTGGTGCACGAATGTGTGGGCAGGAATCTATTGGCAGACATACGGGCGTCTATGTCTTTCAGAATGGCGCTATGTCTGCTCAGATGTATAGAGACGAGACTCTTCGACCTTCAGTTGTGCTATACGCTGGTGAAATATGAGATCGGTTCCGGCTGGTGAACAATAACGCAGAGTTGCACTGGTGAACAACATGCTTGCAGCTGAGGGAATTGAATGAATGGAGTGGACAGATAGTTCACAGGACTTTACATTGATTGAGCATGTGTAGAATGCACTTGGCAGACTCTCTGCAGATAGACCAGCACCTTCCACATCAGGTGCTGAGCTCGGTATTTCACTTATGGAAGAAATATCCCTCGAGCAGATTGTAAACTCATACTGCCACGCAAGTATGCATTTGTACTGGCCGTCCGAGGTGACCACATACTCCTTATTGGAGGGCAGCGTGAAAGACGATATCACTAGTATGGTAGCCCCAAGGTGTCTCAAGGTGTCTGAATGCCATGTAAACCTTAAGTAAAGACTCGAGACAGCAAAATATCGTACTGTTTCACGTACAAATTACAGTTGTAACCTAAAATGAACGAATTACGGTTTCATATGTATATAATATCTCACCTGTTCCCCTAAATGATTTGACCCGTGTAGTTGTAAATACACGGCCTGAGGAAAAATAAGTGATACCCACTTAGAAATCTTTAATTCACTCAAGATATATTTTTGAAGCAGTGCATATGGAGAACACGAAATGATTACATTTCAAACAGCTCAAGCGGTACTGAGGTACGATGTGTCGATCCATACAGATACACCCATAATCGTACGTGTGTACTCTACAAAGGCGCCAATGCACTCGCCGTTTCTTGCACCCAGTTCCTTATAGGGATTGCGAATACTGTTTTGGAATACATTATTCCATGCCTGCTCAACCTATTCACAGTGACCAACGACACTGTCTGCGTGTGTAAACACGATAAGATATATGACAGCGGATAGTATGAGAAATATGTTCAAAATGTTCAAATGTTTGTTAAGCTTATGGGACTTAACTACGGGGTCATCACTCCCTAAACTTAGAAACTACTTATCAACTACCTCATACTAAAGACGACACAAATATCCAGCCCGAGGGGGGATTCGAACCCCCGACCGTAGTGTCCGTGCAGACCGTGACTGGAGCGCCTCAGTCTACTCGGCCACCGCGGCCGGCTGTGAAATAGTCTGGCGCGAGGCGCGAGAGAGAAAGGTTGTCGTTGTTGAGCTCTCGAGGTGAACGGTAGAAAAGTTGGACAGCAGCAGAAAACTGTAATAGTGTGGTTTTACGACACGTTGTTACGAGCAGCAGTTTGGCAAATGGGCACTTGCAAATAATTAGCATGGGCACAGCGTTAAAACTGCAACAGGAATCATCTGAAGAGGAGTGCTGTGGGCCCAATGTTTAAACAATATCTCGTCACCAAGAAGGTACCACTTTTGCCAGTCATTGTAAAAGTGACAGCAACAATCACCAGCCACACTACACTACCGCTGAAAAGTAAGATTTTAGCAACCAACCCAACGTTAATTATTCAAGGAGTCAATAGCGAACTTGTGTGAAATTAATCAGTATCGATAAAATTATTCACCCCCAGCACTATCCAAACAGGTTCCTATTTCGTTACCTTTAGTATTCCGGGGTTCAACCTGAACAATAAAAGACGTTACGTAAATCTAACTAACATCAGCTGTATTTCAAAAGATTTTAGTGCTCGAAGAATAATTAGTACTGTCGCAAAACTCAGAGCACAGTTAATAACAATTGCAGATCATTGACTATGAATATGTAATCATTCAATACAACTAAGCAGTGAATATAAACTATGAGTTTGGTATTCAATTCACGTGTACTAAAAGACGCACTGCAATATTTGGTTAATGGATTAAACTGAACAATTCAATTATATTGCTAAAATGTTAGATAGTAGATCTAGTTGTTGATATTATATGCAACAATAGTCCATGCGATAATATTACTTCTCAAAATTAGGATTTGATTCAATTTTTTAAAGAAACGTAATTGCAGTAAACGACTCACTAATCAGTTAACTAATAATTGCAGACACAATTCAATTACAATTTTAATCATTATTGATAATAAGATGCAGTACAGTGGCTTAGCAAGCATTATGGTGTTTGTTGGACTTTACGTAGAATTGTTGCATGCATGCTCATTATTAAAAAAACCTTATATTCATTAGAGAGATTTGTGATAATTTTTTCCACTGCATAAGTAATCTAAGGTTCCTGATTTTATATTACTCTGTTTCCTTCTGCTGTGGCGTGTGCGTTTATCCTGCATCTGTGAACACGTTGTTCCAAATTAACCAATCGTTGAGTATTGATATTAGACAGTACATTTTATTAATCAAATTTGTTGGTCGTACGTCGAGCAGGCGACTGTATATATTTACTTATTCAAAACTGTTCTCTTGGTACAGTTTTATCCCGGGCTTCTAAAGTCTAAGACAATTGTGCAAGATTTCGTTCACTAAACGATCGTTATCGCGAATTAAATCGCGAAGTATCGTTTGTAACCACCACTACAGCCTTATCTGGGTAATTCATTCATTAGGCACACGGATCCATATGAAGTCTAATTACTCGCGATTGTCAGTAGCGTAGGCCGGTAAGGTTACAAGCAGAGTTATGATTTGACAAGTTGCAAGTGTCTCTTGTCGTCACATCATAGCAAACACGTATGATTGGAGACAAGTCCATATATCGTTCTGGCCAGGTATGTTACTGCACTTCTAGCAGAACACGTTGAATCTCTCGCGCAGCCTCATGTTGATGGAACAAGCTGCACGTTCCGAGCGCTGCTCAGCTTGCTCTCAACAAACGCAAAAAGTGAACGAGAGATGTAACTCCCTTAACCCGTCACTGCGTAGTAGGCATCACTGCGAAACGCGAAACGCCTACCAACTGCTGGCAGGCTGCCCTGCGCAGCACGCCGTACGCTCAGCGAGCGGCGCTGTAGGCCTGACCCTGATATGTGTACTGCTTATTCTCCCTCACAAGACTGAGGAACCAAAATCCGCGTAAATCATAATTTTCGAACTTTCGAACTTTACCCAGAATGATTAACACTATAATGGTCGCATAAGATCTCACAGATATGTATTCTCGGAATAGACACCCGTGGAATCCAGCGGACGTAAGCATTCTATTGTTAATTTTTATAAAATAAATATTCAGGTACTATATCGAGTAGTATCTTGGTTCGGAATCCACATTAAATTGTAGGATTCCCTATAAACTTGTTAGATAAGTCAGTTCGAAAGTCGGGGGAAGGCGAAGGCATACCACCTCCAAACAAGACCATGCCTCGTAAAGCACTGTGGTGTCAAATGTATCTTCGGACTGTTGATTGCTCGACTTATTTTACTATTATAATACTTGTTTTTACCCTCGTTTGTTTGCTTATACGCTGCAACTTTTGAGATAAATTAAAGCTAACGTCACGATATTGCCCTTGTACCTCACAGATACAGCGCGACCACCAAAGTTCCTCGTAGCGACGCGAACATTGCAGTGTTAATCGACGCTGCGGAAGTGTAGATAGGGCGTGAGGCTTGCCAGAAGACTCCATACCACCACAGTCTAACATATTCATTCGCAGCACTCACTTCTGGGAAACATGTTACCAACTGACAGTTGCAACGCCACTAGCACTCCTAGTGGTGGGTAATGCGCCGTAACGGTAATATTTGTTTAGAATTAATTTCCTACGCAATTAAACCGACAGTTTCAGTAATTTTAGCGTTCGAAGCAATAGTGAAAAATCGAGAGACACAAAAAATCGTCAAATAAATGAGAAAACAGACTGAATTTTACTAATTCAATGATAAAAAAAAGCGTAAACATGGTGCAAAATTTACGAATATGTGTATATCCCACCCCCATGAACCACAGACTTTGCCGAGGTGGGGTGGCTTGCGTGCCTCAACGATACAGATAGCCGTACCGTAGGTGCAACCACAGCGGAGGGGTATCTGTGGAGAGGCCAGACAAACGTGTGGTTCCTGAAGAGGGGCAGCAGCCTTTTCAGTAGTTACAGGGGCAACAGTCTGGATGATTGACTGAGCTGGCCTTGTAACATCAGCTAATGTGGCTTTGTCACACAGCTACTGCGAATGGCTGAAAGCAAGGGGAAACTACAGCCGTTACTTTTCCCGAGGACATGCAGCTCTACTGTATGAACATATGATGATGGCATCCTCTCGGGTAAAATATTCCGGAGGTAAAATAGTCCCCCATTCGGATCTCCGGGCGGGGAGTACTCAGGAGGATGTTGTCATCAGGAAAGACAATACTGGCATTCTACGGATCGGAGCGTGGAATGTTAGATCCCTTAATCGGGTAGGATAATTAGAAAATTTAAAAAGGGAAATGGATAGGTTGAAGTTAGATATAGTGGGGATCAGTGAAGTTCGGTGGCAGGATGAACAGGATTTCTGGTCAGGTGAGTACAGGATTATAAATACAAAATCAGTTGGGGGTATCACAGGAGTAGGACTGATAATGAATAAGAAAATAGGAATGCGGGTAAACTACTATGAGCAGCACAGTGATCGCATTATCATTGTCAAGATAGATACGAAGCCAACACCGACAACAGTAGTACAGGTTTATATGCCAACTAGCTCTGCCGATGATGAGGAGATCGAAGAAATACATGAGGAGCTAAAGGAAATTATTCAGTTAGTTAAGGGAGAGGAAAACTTAATTGTGATGGGAGACTGGAATTCGGTTGTAGGAAAAGGAAGAGAAGGAAAATAGTAGGCGAATATGGACTGGGCAGGAGGAATGAAAGAGGAAGTCGCCTGGTAGAATTTTGTACGGAACATGATTTAATCGTAACAAACACGTGGTTTAAGAATCACAAAAGAAGGTTGTATACATGGAAGAGACCAGGAGACACCGGAAGGTATCAGATAGATTTTATAATGGTAAGACATAGATTCCGGAACCAGGTTATAAACTGCAAGACGTACCCAGGGGCAGATATAGACTATGACCATAACTTGTTAGTCATGAACTGTAGGCTGAAACTGAAAAAATTGCAGAAAGGTAGGAAAATAAGGAGATGGGACTTAGATAAATTGAAGGAAAGTGAAGTTGTGGAGAATATCAGAGGGAGATTTAAGCAATAATTGACAGAAACAGGGGGAAATAAAACATTAGAAGAGGAATGAGTAGCACTGAGAGATGAAATAGTGAAGGCAGCAGAGGACAAAATAGGTAGAAAGGCAAGACCTACAAAAATCCTTGGATATCACAGGAAATACTAGATTTAATTGATGAAAGGAGAAAATATAAAAATGCAGTAAATGAAACAGGCAAAATGGAGTACAGACGATTAAAAAATGAGATTGACAGGAAGTGCAAAATGGCTAAGCAGGAGTGGCTAGAATCCAAATGCAAATCTGTAGAACAATGTATAAGAAGGGGAAAAATAGATACCGCCTACAGGAAAATAAAAGAGACAGTTGGGGACAAGAATGGCATCACTACGAATATCAAGAACTCAGATGGGAAACCAGTTCTCAGCAAAGAAGGGAAAGCTGGTAGGTGGAAAGAGTACATAGAGCAGCTCTACAAAGGAAATGAACTTAGAGACGATGTTGTAGCAAGGGAAGAGGAAGTAGATCAAGATGAAATAGGAGATACTTTACTGAGAGATGAATTTGACAGAGCCTTGAAAGACCTAGGTCGAAACAAGGCCCCAGGAGTAGATGACATACCCTCAGAGCTGCTAAAGTCTCTGGGAGAGCCAGCCATGACAATACTATTTGAACTGGTGTGTAGGATTTATGAGACAGGCGAAATACCCTCAGACTTTAAGAAAAATGTAATAATCCCCATTCCAAAGAAATCAGGCGCAGACAGGTGTGAAAATTACAGAACCATCAGTTTGATAAGTCATGGTTGCAAAATTTTAACACGAATTATCTACAGGAGAATGGAAAAGCTGGTAGAAGCTGACCTTGGGGAAGATCAGTTTGGATTCAGGAGGAACATAGGAACCCGGGAGGCAATACTCACTTTACGTCTTATCTTAGAAGATAGATTAAGAAAAGGCAAACCTACATTTTTAGCTTTTGTAGATTTGGAGAAGGCATTTGACAATGTTGACTGGAATACACTCTTTCAAATTCTGAAGTCAGCAGGGGTAAAATATAGGGAAATGAGAGTTATTTATAACTTGTACAATAGCCAGACCGCAGTTATTAGACTCGAAGGCCATGAAAGGGAAGCATCAGTTGGGAAGGGAGTAAGACAGGGTTGTAGCCTTTCTCCGATGTTATTGAATTTGTACATCGAGCAGGCGGTGAAGGAAAGCAAGGAAAAATTTGGAATAGGGATTAAAGTACAAGGGGAAGAGATAAAAACATTGCGTTTTGCTGATGACATAGTAATTCTGTCAGAGACAGCAAAGGGCCTGGAAGAACAGTTGAATGGAATGGACAGTGCGTTGAAGAGAGCATATAAAATGAACATTAACAAGAGCAAATCAAAAATAATGGAATGCGGTCTTAGAAAATCGGGCGATGCTGAAGGAATTAGATTAGGTAACGAAACAATGAAGGTGGTAGATGAGTTTTGTTACTTGGGTAGTAAAATAACATGTGATGGTTTCAGTACAGAGGATATAAAATGCAGAATGGCAATGGGAAGAAAAGCATTTTTGAAAAAGAGAAATTTGCTAACATCGAATATTAATTTAAGTGTAAGGAAGTCTTTTCTGAAGGCATTTGTGTGGAGTGTTACCTTGTACGGGAGTGAAACATGGACGATAAGCAGTGCGGACAGGAAGAGAATAGAGGCTTTTGAAATGTGGTGCTACAGAAGAATGCTGAAGATTAGGTGGGTAGATCGCATAACCAATGAAGAAGTACTGAACAGAATTGGTGAGAAAAGGAATTTTTGGCATACCCTGGCTAAAAGAAGGTATCGCTTGGTAGGACACATTCTTAGACATCGGGGAATCGTAAATTTAGCACTGGAGGGAAGTGTGTGGGGTAAAAATCGCAGAGGGAGACCAAGAGACGCGTATAGTAAGCAGATTCAAGTGGATGTGGGTTGCCGTTCTTATGAGGAAATGAAAAGGCTTGCTCAGGATAGAGTAGGGTGGAGAGCTGCATCAAACCAGTCTCCGGGCTGAAGTCCATAACAACACATGTGTATATCTGCAGCTTACGCTGCTGAAAGTAATATAATAAAAACACACGAGAAACATAAATTTCTTTCACATTCGGTCCTTACATGACAGACACATTCTTTGGCGTGTAGCATTCCCATAATTCGCTTCGGAATCCAATGATTCGAAGATTTTTACACTTCATCCGTCTTTGCGTTTTAATGCAATTACTTCTGCTTACAAAACGAATCTTGCCCTTTATGGCCGTTTGTGGTTCAGCTGTAGCAATTTATAGCGATACAGCGATTCCGAAGGGCAAAGACAGACAATAGCGAAGCCAGGATTTAAGTCTGTGTCAAAAAACTCTAAATATCAGAGTGGCATGAGTGTGCAATGTCCCCCGATCTGCCTGAATGTTACAGATCGCGGACTAGAAAAACCACTTAGTTGTCGGCAGATAACGTGTGTGTTTCCCCAGCTACCAATAAAATCCTCGACAGGTCACGTAACGGCATATATCACAGTCTCGGTCGTATCGTGTTTGATTCGTACCCTGCTGGCATCCGTGTTACAATGGTACATTGATTTCATACTTTGTATTGTTATAGGGACGGTATATGTTCAAACTATTTTCTTTCATTTTTGACCAATTTCAGAGGAACTACCTCCCATTCTCAGATGCTTTCACCTCATAAAACTGTCATCATCGACGATAGCAACTAAACCGTAGAGTAAGTTCGTAACTTTTGAGTAGCAACGACGAAGGAAGGAGGAAATAAGAGCAGGAAGGAAGATCAGTTTGTCAAAGAGAAAGAGGTGAATATGGGCGGCAGAAGCAAGTAAGACAAGGACAGAGATGGATAAAGGGAGCCGGCCGCAGTGGCCGAGGAGACTGAGGCGCTTCAGTCACGGTCTGCACGGCCACTACGGTCGGGGTTCGAATCCCCCCTCGGGCATGGATATTTGTGCCGTCTTTAGTATAAGGTAGTTCATATGTAGTTTGTAAGTTAGGGACTGATGACCCCGTAGTTAAGTCCCATACGCTTAACAAACATTTGAACGTTTTTTGGATAGAGGGATAAGGACGAGGTGGTGCGGGAGGAGGTAGAGAGATAGGGGCAGGAAGGAACAGTGAGAGCACGGCGAGTATGGAACAGAATATACAAAATCTGTCATGGTACAGAGTCGGTAAGTCATCTTACTTTTAATAATATTAGATACCATTTCATGCATCGGTGTGGACCACGACCACAATATTAATATAACACACGGAAGGAGCAACATTGGTCGTAGTTCTTGATTTATTAATAGCAAATCGATTTCAATCACAGAGGGACCCTCATCAGCGCAGATCATCAAGCTGAATACTACATAGAAATATGCAACATAGAGCTGTGAGCAAAGAAATAAATAAAAAAAAATCGTAAATCCATTATAAAGATATTTCTCGTACTTACAACATTTATGAAGTTGGTTATATATATTACTACGTAGTATGATGATATACATTTTACTGATTTCACGGTGTCAGGTAACAAGTTCAAACAGAGCTGGTCGTGTAAAGATTTCACGTAGCAGATCTCGGTTCCTGGCTGTTATTAGCGTCCTCTTTATTCAACTAAAATTATTATATGATTTATGTTAATGACAATAGATTTGAATAAATGAAAACGGGAAGTACTTTCTGTTTATGATTAGCATAGAATATTTTTCTAATTAAAAGAAAGGGCTCGTTCTATGAAAATGGAAATTGCGTCTCTTATGGCGACCCAAGTAAGTAAGAAGATACGATGTAACAGTTATTATATGGTTTGGTCTGTTGCATTGAAATAAATACCATTCGGTGAAGTAATGATGCCGAATGTCATTTATTTCAATGTAACAGTCCCGCTTATATAATAACGGTAACATCGTCTTCCTAAACTCATGTTGCGCCATAAGTATCGCAATTTTCATTTTCTTAGCACGATTCTTACCTTCTAAGAAGAAAAATATTTTTTGTTAACCATGACAGAATGTACTTTCCGTTCCCATTTATTCAAATCTGAAATCTGACGTCGTTAATATACGTCATATAATTACTTTTAGTTGAATTGGTGCTAAAACACCCAGACACCTAGTTCAGCTACGTGAATCTGAATACAGCGAGCTCAGTTTGAACTTGTTACCTGACAAAGATAAATCAGTAAAATGTATAGCATCCTACGACGTAACCTAATTTAAATGAATGATATCTATGAGCCATATATAATTTTATTTCTTTGTACAAAGTTCTGATTTTGTACAGCTTTTATCTTGTATTCAGGTCGATCATCTGGAGTGATAGTGATGATGGTCATTCTGTGATTGAAACCGATTTGGTATTGATAAAGTAAGTAATACGATCAACACTGTTCATGCCATGTGGTATATTGATCAGAATTTTAACTTTATGCGGAAAAGGGTAAAAAAGTATATTCAGATCCGTCCGCTGTAAAATTAATGATTTTCTAAGATAACTTTTTTTCTCCAATCTTCCTTTTAGTGTACGTAGGCAGTGCAACAGCACAAGAGAGCGTAGAGAATCGAAAGATCTATTTTCTCGTTTCGTCTATATGTGTCTCGCTGGCTTGGTAGCACAGTAGTAGAATCCCAGACTATGAAGCCAAATGGCAAGTGTTCGTTGCCCGCAAGGTCATAGGGATTTTTATCTGTCACTTAACACTTCCTTGCCGTCTGGCAAAGTTTCTGATTTGAAAACTATCGAGAAGTACCGTGGTTCAGAATCCACGTTAAACTATAGTCCCCCTATAACTGGCTGGGTAAATCATTTAGTAGGTCGGAGCAAAACAACGGCATACCACCTCTGAACAGGACCATGCCTATTAAAGCACTGCGGTGTTCACACCAATCTTTGGATTGTTGACTACTTTACTTTATTTTTTACGTCTATGTCTGCAAGAATTTCTTAATGTACTGTCCCATTCATTTCATATCAGGCAAAGCGCCAGCGGAGTGTGTCAGGGTTTAACTAGGAGTTGAATGTAGGTTACGATAACAGTTTTCAGTGTGTTTTCTGGATATTAAGCTCAGTAGACTACAAATCAAAGCGTAATAGTAACGAAACCAAGACGTCGAAAAACGAGCGCGCCGCTACTCATTTTCTCTGCTAGGTACACCAGGTGTATTTTTGGATATGGGTGGGAGGGAGGCAGAGAGAGAGAATGAGAGACAGAGAATGAGAGAGGTAGTGAGAGAGAAAATGAGAGAAGAACGAAGGGAGAAATAAGAATTACCTTCTTGCATGACACCTCAGATTTTCTAGTATCTTGGTGGAAGGGTATAATACTCAGAACCAAGAAATACTATCAACTTCTTAGAAAATCGACACCCAAAGACGCTTCCGGAAAAGACAACTTGATAACCAACATGTAAGGAGTGTAATAGCAATCTAATTTATTTTAGGAATAAATAAAATTAAATCTAGAGTTCTACACTAATAACTGATACTGCTGTCAATGATACTTTTTTGTGCGACAAAATTGCTTGCCTCTTTAGAACATTATCGAATAATAAAAAAATTAAAAATAATAATAACAATAAAAAACTTTATTCTTTTCATTCTCTAAGGAGTGGAGCGGGATGTTTATGATCCGGCCCAAAAAGAGCCGCGGTTCTATTCAGTCAATTATCAGACAGCTGATAGTTGGGGAGAGGGGATCCCTATTGTGAATATTGTGGGATGGAACTTACCAGTTCCGGCATACGCCTTACACTCAACGAAAACCTTCTGAAAACCGTGGTCAGAACGGGGGAAGATGGGACAATTTAATTTGACGTCCGAGACAAAAAATTAATCATCAATATAGCTCGAGTGACTCACGACAACCAAAATTTGGACGCCCCAGTTTCTTTCGCAAACTCGCAACCATCAGCTCGACGAAATTGCAGTGAACAAGCGTCTTCCTAGAAAACCACACCCGGTGGCGCGGCCTCCTGAAAGATGAGAATAGTTATTGTACTGTATTCACATTTTGCGAATTTTGTTCTCTTATCCAGCCGGCATAACTCCTCCCAGTCGGCATACCTCACGACAGCGGTGTCAGGCTGGCATGCGATTGGACACGCGGCGAAACCCCAGACGTCGCCTGCAAAACTCACAAATCCGCAAAAACAAGTCCAGATTGTACACAAATAACAAATTCAAAACAAACATAGATGAATATCCGGGAGGGTTTTTATTTGTTTTATTAAAAAAAGAAAAAAAAAAAAACAATTAGACTCTTCTAACTGGATGACGATGTCGACATAGTCAGACTCGCCCACAGACCGGGGCAAGTTCTCCTTCACCGCTTCTTCCGAATTGGATAGCCTTACGTAGGACGTTGCTACGCGTTCTGACTTGTTAGTTGTTGCACTGTGCTACTACCTAGCCGGAATGTGGTACTTGGCCTGCTGTTGCTGTGACTTAACGGAGAACAGCATTGGCGTTTCCAGAATGACACATTCACTCTGCAGCGGAGTGTGCGCGGATATGAAACTTCCTGGCAGATTAAAATTGTGTGCCGGAACCGGGACTCGAACCTGGGACCTTTTCCTTTCACGGGCAAGCGCTCTACCGACTGAGATATCCCGGCACGACTCACGATGCCGCCTCACAACTTTACTTCCGCCATTACCTCGCCTTCTACTTTCCAAATTTCACAGAAGCTCTCCTGCGAACCTTGCAAGACTAGCACTTCTGGAAGAAAGGATATGGTGGAGACATGGCTTAGCCACAGCCTAAGGGATGGCAGATTCGAGTCCCGGTTCCGGCACACAATTTTAATCTGCCAGGAAGTTTCAGTACTGGGGTTTGTTTCTTATTTTTGGAAGTCAAGTGATTATTTTAGTTTATTTTTTTTTTTTCACTCACTCGTTAAACAAACCCAGAGTTGTAACTTTAGTTCGATATAATATATTGTGTTGTGAGGAACAAGTGCCTCGTGAACACGGCAATTTGAATGTTCAACTTGCGATCTTTTAAGCTTGAAGGACCTTACACACGTTTATCCAATTGCTCAAATATTTCAGTCTGCTGCTTTAATTCTCGACTATTTATTACAAATGTATTTGATGGTAGTATCATCAGTATACATAGTAAGAGACAAGGGATGCAGCTGTTCAGCGGTGGCGTCCCCATAGTGCGGTTTTTGGCGTGAGCCGTGTTTGGCGACACCAGAGCTTTTGTTTGCAAATGAGACCGCCGCACGTCTGCCAATATGTTTTACGGTCTCGTGGTTCCGCACCGACTGCCACGAGGCGTGTAGCCACGACTGTACCATCTGTTGCGTAGACTTACGACCAACTGCGCCCTCAGGTTCAACAGCTGGCCACATGCATTTCATTTCGCTTCCCAGTACAGATATACTGAAATCTACTTCGTTACGTTCTCGTCAGTTATATTCAAAGTAGTTGGAATATTTGTAAACCTGAAACTACTGAGGTTATCGATCCCGAGCCTTAAACGAACTCTGATGGGAGCGCCCGCAGAATCCATGAGATAGCGCCTTAGACCACTCGGTCTTCAGTTAGGCTGAATGTTTTCACCCATATATTTACCTACAGAGTAGACACCCGGGCAAAAGAACTAATGGCGGTGGGGGAAGGGAGTTTGGGATACTAGTGTTTTCGGTTGAGCCATGAACATCTAAAATGCAGAATAGTGTTTTGCATGGTAATTATAGTAAGTAACAATTTGAAGGTTATAAGATTTCTTTTTCGAAAATCTGCGTAATTTTTATTACTTCCTTGTGCCCCTCAAACATTTTCTAACAACAGTGTCACGCTAAGTTTTCATTAACATGATGTCAGCCGTCGCTGCCTCACTGCACAGCTATAAATAATTTAGACCAACCTGAAATAAACACATGCCGTAATATTTGTATTAAACTATTGAAAATCCAGTGAAATTTGAAAGCTAAGAAATACCTAATTTTTTTTTTATTTGTCCATGTTGTCGTAAAGCTTCGTCAGTTTTCACTCTGTCGCTATTGGTCCCCTACTCTTCCTCGTGTTTATAAACGATTTAGGAGATACTCTGAATAGCTCCCTTAGACTGTTCGCGGATGATGCTGTCGTTTATCGGTTAGTGAAGTCAACAGAGGATCAAAAGCAACTGCAAAGCGATTTAGACAAAATTTCTACTTGGTGCGAAAATTGGCAATTGACACTAAATAAAGAAAAGTGTGAAGTAATACACATGACCACTAAAAGAAATCCGCTGAACTTCAATTACGCGATAAATCGGTCAAACCTTAAGGTCGTAAATTCTACCAAATACCTAGGAGTTACAATTACGAACAACTTTGACTGGAGAGAACACATAGAAAATATTGTGGGGAAGGCGAACCAAAGGTTACGTTTCATTGGAAGAACGCTTAGACGATGCACCAGCTCCACCAAAGAGACTGCCTACATCACACTTGTGCGTCCTCTCTTGGAGTACTGTTGCCCCTTGTAGGACCCTCACCAGGTGGGACTGACGGAAGATATTGAGAAAGTTCAGAGAAGGGCAGCTCGTTTTGTTTTATCACGTTACGGGGGGGGGGGGGGGGGGGAAGCGTCACGGAAATGTTGCACGAATTGGGGTGGAAATCATTAAAAGAAAGACGTTATTCATTGCGGCGTGATCTGTTTGCGAAGTTTCAATCACCGACTTTTAGTTCTGAATGTGAAAATATTTTGCTAGCACCCACCTACTTAGGAAGACATGACTATCCCAATAAAATAAGAGAAATCAGATCGAAAACGGAACGATTTAGGTGGTCTTTCTTCCCGCGCGCTATTAGAGAATGGAACGGTAGAGAAAAGTTATGAAGGTGGTTAATGAACCCTCTGCCAGGCACTTAAATGTGATTTGCAGAGTATCTATGTAGATGTAGATGTAGATGGGGATTTTTCCAAATTAATTTCCAGCGGAACACATTTCCTGCTATCGTCGGAAGCGTTTCGGGTAATCCTGGTTTTGGATGAATTGAGTTCCGTTAACCGCTGATTTACACTACTCATGGAATGTAATATTACTAAAATTACTGAAAAGGCTGTACATGCGAGTTTAATTGATCGTTTCAGTTCCCATAATCTGTTTTCAAATTTACAGTTTGGTATGTGAAGTGTTTTAACAACTGATAATGCTATATTTTCTTTTCTCTGTGAGGCGCGAGGTGGATTAAATTAAAAAAGAAATAACTGAGAACACTAGACATATTCTTTGATTTAACAAAAGTATTTGTTTGTGTTGTTCATAAGCTATTGCTGCAAAAGTTGGGAGATTACGGGGTAAGGGTAGTATCTCGCAAGTGGTTCACTTCTTACTTTGTTATTAAGGTGGTCTTCTGCAGTGTTGTAAAGAGCTGTGGGGCGGGAGTGGAGTGGCGCAGTGTTCTGTTCTGACAAGGAAAATACATGGGATCGAACAGACATATCTGTATGAACGTTTGGGTACAGGATCTCTACGTACACCTACGTCGTTTTTCAGCAAAACTCTGCGATCATGCTCTAGATAGTACTGTAGATGTAATTGTAGCCGCCATACGTGATGCAGATATCTTAACTATAAATTATATAATAATCATCGCACATGTTCTCTAGCGAATCGTCATCAAAAGCCGTGATGATAATTGCAACTTTAACCTTCTTCCCGCAAGACTGTTGGTATTCATTGTCACTGCTCCCATCGCCTCTTCCCGCACTTACCGTAGCACTAACGCTTGCAATGAGTTGTTCGTCATTATCATCTCTGTTATCATCATTATGTGTTAGTGTTACAACAGTATCCAACTTATGCTCATACTTCTGTACCATAACAGATACGAGAAATCATGCGAATGATTCATCTTCTATACTAATACCATCTTCACGATGGAGGGTTCTTCGTAACTTCATCTCAACCAATCGCAATACATTAGCAGGATTGATTACCAATCGCCGCCCCATCTGACGCTTCACCACACAAATAACATCACAAACCGCATCATTGAAGGCACACTGCATCGTCCCTACTGGCGAACCGACAGGTCAAAGTGCAATGTGGCATGGCACACGCAGAGGCCTCTAACGGACGACTGTAGAATTTTGCAGATGCGGGAGTATCGCTAGAGCAATAAGGGATCTTTACATTATCTCTCATACGATTTTGATGTACTTGTGTTTGTTCGAGCCCAAGTACTTTCCTTGTGAGTCCACCGTAGCTTCTCGTTTAAATAAATGATATTCCTTCAAGTCTAACAGATAAACATTTCTGTTTCCTTATACTATCCTGGCAGTGAAGGACGTCTTTGATGATATTGGTGCAGTTTCAAGTATTGCTGTTAAAGTAATAAGTACGTGGCTTGTAGAAAATAAATTGATGCTAAACACAGTAAGACTAATTTTCACAGTTTCTAACTCCAAATTCAATAAATACTGATAATTTTACCACACAGAATGGGCATATGATAAGTAAAACTGAAAATTAAAATTTGTCAGCATGCAGATAGATAAGAAGTTGTCTTGGGAAGCCCATTTTCAGCATCTTTGTTCCGAAAGTAAATCCTGCGTAGTTCTCCATAAGAACCAGTTCTGAAATAAGTGATAGTTCAACACAAAAAGTAGTCTACTTTGCTTATTTTAATTCACTACTAACATTTGGTGTTATTTTTGTGTGTGTGTGGGGGGGGGGGGGGGGTTAATTCCTCTGATTCAAAACGGGTGTTACTGAGTAGAGACGGTCAGTTGGAGTAATATGTAAGTTAAGCTCGCGAACCTCTTGCCGACCTCTGTTTAGGAGCCTGGGGTTTCTGACATTGGCCTCTCAATATAAATTTGAACGTCATTTGTTGTTAATGATGTTTGGTTAATTCCAGAAATTTGCAAAAGTTTTCTGCTTTCATTTGGCTGATACCAGACGGAAATCTAATCTGCATTTGCATCACATCTCCTTCACCCTTATGCAATTATGTGTCCAATATTCTGCTGCATCCATTTTCAATTAGCTGCCACAAGAATTCAAAGAGCTTAGTAATAATCCGCGCACTCTGAAGGCAGAACTGAAAAGTTTGCTCATGGCACACTATTCTGTCGAGGAATTCCAGGAAGAATAAAAAACTTAAGCTAATTTTGGTATTACATTGTTACATTCTTTAATTTGTGCTTAAAACTATCGTGTGCTTACGATTGCTGTACGTTTCCTTTATCAATTACTACTGCTTTGTAACAAACAAATGTACTAACTCGTTCCATGACCATGGAGGTTTACTCCTTAATTAGGTCCTGAGAAACATTATAAATATAAATAAATTATTTTGAATGGTATGGCTTACATGAAGTCTATTTAAGCACTACTCCAAAGAGACTTCATTATGCGTATAGTGAGAAAATGAGTATGACACTCAATGTGGAAAACACAGACACTACATCCCTTCTCCCAGTAACTCCAAAAGCTTCAGTTTATGCCTTAAGAAAGAACTATAACAGTTCGTAGTTGCCGCGTCATCTACGGGTGGCGTCTTTGACTAATAATCAAAACGACCAAGATCCTGGGTTGCAACTAGCCACTATATTTTGAAACACGCTACAGGCTAGTCTGAATTTGTAGTTGAACGCTTTCGATGTGCAGCCACAAACCACAAACTGCTTTTCTTAAAATCGGATGACAAGTACTTCGCATGCACAGAACTGCGTGCAGTTCCCGCGTCTGTCCGTCGAATATAACGCCCTATATCTCGAGAAAGAAATAGTTTTGCTCTCAACCTTGAATAAAAGTTTGATATCTTACCAACATTTGTTCCACAACTTTGTAAGTGCTAAATCTAAAATCAACCATACACAAAGTCTAATTTTGCGATTTTTAGTCTACGAACTCTTTAAAAGTTTGCGCAGTAGTTTACTTCATTTGATATAGCACAGTGACTACAAGAAGTAACGAATAGAAAGTCATATTATTATCGAGCGAATATTTCACAGTATAATATGTGAAAAAAATGAAAATTTTTCATTGAATAATTTTCTCAGAATCGGTTCATAAGTATTGTTAAACGCTGGGAACGTTTTAGTGGAATAGGCCCAGCACGTCCGACGCTAGCAGGCTGGCCATACTTTCCCTATACAGAGCTCTAAGCAGCGAAGGCTAAAAGAGCCATATGTTGAAAGGAACATAAGCGGCTTGCCTGTCTGATCTTATTTCACGGTAATGCCTCAGTCGCTGCACAACAAAAACGCTAACAGAGCCCTACATCACTTCTTATAAATCAAAAGTAAGGATAATTATTCGATTTCTTTTAATGACAGCTGTTATACGCGTACGGATAGAACAATGAATATTTCTTCTCGTTATAACTTAACATTAGTACATTAATAGCAATGATTACTTTGTACGTATATAATTTTGTATTGTCATTGCTATGGTTTTTGTGCGAAGAATAGCATTGAGTACATATTGTGACATATTATAAGGCTACTACTGCACCATTTTTTCTGGGTACATTGGAACCACTTTCAGCTTCTTTAATTGTCGAATCTTCAATCCCTATTTGAAGAATTATTGAGGAAAGTGCGTCTTCAGCCAAGGCAGCTGTTATCTTGCCAGAAATTTCGAAAAACTTAAGGGTATGCAGCCAGACACACAGTGCCGTTATTCTCAGATTGAGAGGCAAGCTTTAGCGATATTGTATGGTGTCAACAAATTCCATCACTATTCGTATGGAAAAAAATTTTTTTTAGTTACTGACCACAAGCCATTGCAGTCAATGTTCCATCCAGCCAAGCCAATTCCTACGCGCACGGCACACAAATTGCAACGTTGGGCATTGCTCTTATCACAATATCAGAACGAGATTGCTTACAGACCCACAACTCGCCATGGAAATGCTGACGCACTTTCCCGTCTTCTGGTTGGTCATGACAAAGACTTTGATGCTTCTGACATGTCGTGTTGTTAGATAGATGCACAGGAAGATAGTTTGTTGCAATCCTTCCCGTTGGACTATAGGAAAACTGATCGGGCCACAGAAACAGATCCTGATTTATAAATTTTGCTGCGCTACATTCGCACAGAATGGCCTCGTTCACAACGTGACATTCAAAATTCACAGGTGCGTCGCTATTTTGCTGAACGGAATGAACTTTCAGTGCATAGAGAAGTGATTCTGTCAAATGACTGTGGACAATCGCGTGTGTTAATTCCACGACATTTGCAGAACGAAGTATTGTACTTACTTCATCAAGAACATTTGGGAATGGTTCGCATTAGCCAAGTGGCACAATGACACTGTAATTGGCAGGGTATGGACGCCCAAATAGAAAAGATTACGTCACAGTGTTCAGTGTACGCTACCAACCAGTCCGCTCCACCCCAGAAATTTTTTTGCGTGGCCAAAAGCAGATTCACCATGGCAACGAGTGCGTATTGACTATGCTGGTCCGTTCTGGAACACTAAGTGGCTTATTGTGATTGATTCTTTTAGTAGTTTCCCGGTTGCAGAGCCATTGTGTTCTACGACTTCTAGTAGCACAGTAAAGGCGTTGTCTTCAATTTTTTGTCTGGAAGGTCTCCCTGAACGGATAGTCTCTGACAATGGTTCTCAGTTCACATCGCAAGAATTTCCCTCCTTTTGGTGAACGCAGTGGCATTAAGCAACTAACCAGTGCACCGTTTCACCCGCAGTCAAACGGCGCTGCGGAACGCTTCGTCCGGGCACTTAAGCAACAGATGTCCAAACTTCGGAGCACTCACGGGTGGCAGCACTGCAGCTGTTCCTCGCCTCCTACCGCTCGCGTCCATGAGAAGGGTCATCGCCGGCCGAACTTCCACACGGCCGCCGCCACCGCACCCTGCTCCATCTGCTCCACCCCCGCGCGCCCGGAGCAACAGCAGCCGACTACACGCAAGTATCGCTTCGCTCCGCGTAACTTTTTTTTTTTTTTTCCCAGAGTCTTTGGCGGTCGCAGATGTTGGAAGCGGGGCGACATCTTAAAGTATTCCGATGCTCACATGTTTGAAATTTCTGGTCCCGATGGCATCGCACGCAGGCACTGCAGCCAAATTCGCCCTTGTCGTGTACCCTGCGATCCTTCTTAGTTTCTCTCGGTAGATTCTCGCAACACGCAGACCACGCGGCCTTCGCTCCCGCCGCAGTTCTCCACGGCACTGCGGCCCGACGTCATGGAGACGGAGCCCTCGCAGCCTCCGCCTCAGCTGAACATCCCCATGGACATTGAGCAAGACCCCACGCAGCATCCGTCGTCCCCACCGACGTCACCGTCTACATCATCACCTGGGCCACAGGTCGTGGACGTGGACCCTTCGGAGGTCTCCCCAGAGGACGTTCCCAAGGGAGCTCAGGCCGGATGGCGGCGACCGGCCGGTGGTCTGGCGTCGTATGAAGCTACAGACTCCAGTCCATCAGTACGTCCACGAGCCTGCCTCCTCCTCCCCCATTGTCGAGCTCCATACACGACAAGGTTTCGGCATTTTAGGGGGGAGGGATGTTGTAACCGAAAGTCAGCACCACACGCCAGACGGAAGAGAACGATCGTGAAGAAGGCAGCTATCGATCGAAATCCAATCGCAAGCAGGCGCCGCACATCCTGGAGGGAGTAACTGAAGAAGCGCGCCCTCTACAAGCGGCTATATCTAGGCCGTCTTACGTCTGGACGGCCCGTCAGTTACCCGTCAGTTAGCAGTCAGCTACGACGTCAGGACAGTACTAACGAGGAAAGTACTTGGGCTCGAACAAACATATCTGTATGAACGTTTGGTTACAGTATCCCTACGTACTCCTCAATGTGCTGGTGGGTGTCGTTTTTATGTAAAACTTTGCAACCATGCTCTAGATAGCACTGTAGATGTAATTGTAGACGCCATACGTAATGCAGATATCAGAACTATAACTTATGTAATAATCTTTGTACATGTTCTCTAGCATATTGTTATCAGAAGCCGTGATGATAGTTGCAACTTTAACCTTCTTCTCAGAAGACTGTTGGTATTCACTGCCACTGCTTCCAGCGCCTCTTCCCGCACTTACCGTAGAACTACCGCTTGCAATGAGTTGTTCGTCATTATCATCCCTATTATCATTATTATGAGTTTGTAACAACAGTATCTAACTTATGCTCATATTTCTGTACCACAGCAGATACGAGAAAGCATGCAAATGATTCTACACTAATACCATCTTCACGAAGAAGGGTTCTTCATAACTTCATCTCAACTAATCGCAATACACTAGCAGGATTGATTAGCAATCACCGCCCCATCTGACACTTCACCACACAAGTAACATCACAAAACGCAACTTCGGAGGCACACTGCACCGACCCTACTGGCGAACCGACAGGTGAAAGTGCAATGTGGCATGGCACACGCAGAGGCCTCTAACGGACGACTGCAGAGTTTTGCAGATGCGGGAGTGTCACTAGTGCAATAAGGGATCTTTGCATCATCTCTCGTACGATTTTGATGTATATGTGTTTGTTTCAGCCCAAGGACTTTTTCTTGGAACGCAGCTACAAACGTAGCAGTAACTAGGTCACAGCGCAGCTAGCATCATACGGACGCCGCAAGAAGAGAGAAGAAACAGCTACATGTTCTAAAGTTGAGTATCATTGTAATTTTCAGTTAATAAAACTTGTAATACTAATCTCTGTAGATACGTTTTAGCTGATCATCGATTCCTGCACCAGTTACTTTCATGAAAACTAGTCCGGGACGAGTACTCAACTAATGGCAGAAACAATGAAACAACAAACGGCGACGAGGTCACAACACCAACCAAAGCCCAGTCACCAAAAATTGCAATGTAAATGCAGTTATATGTTCGAAAAATGCTGATAATTGAAAAAAAAATCAAATGTTTGTAAAGCTTTATGGGACTTAACTACGGGGTCATCAGTCCCTAAACTTACAAACTACTTATGAACTACTTACGAACTAGGACGGCACAAATATCCATGCCCGAAGGGGGATTCGAACCCCCGACCGTAGTGGCCCTGCAGACCGTGACTGAAGCGCCTCAGTCCCCTCGAACACCGCGACCGGCGATAATTGAAAAGTTCACTCTTTTTCGAGTATACGAGATATCTCCACAATGTAAGGTCCTTTTGGTTATACAAAACAAACGTGTACAGATACAGATAAGAATAATTATTATACAAAAATCTATAACTGTTAAGTAACGTTTCTACGTACCTTCCGAATTTTTTAGGTACTTGTCATAACGTGGCAAATGTTTTTGTCTGTCTTCATCACAGGAGGTTGCCGCGTGTGTATTCAACCATGTAGTAAAATGTTCTTTCAGCTCGTCATCATTGTTGATATGATGACTTCCAGGGACAGATTTTAGGCGTAAGAAGAGATGCCAGTGAAAATTCCGTAAGATTCGTTTAGTCACATTCGCCGTGTGAGGTCGAGCCTTATCGTCGACAAAGCTACAATGATTGACAATAAACTTCGGCGCTTGTTCTGTACTGCGCGGCGAAATTTCGTAATGCTCTCGCAGTAACCATGTGCATTAATTGTTTGCCCTAGTGCTAAGAAATCAGCCAGCAAATGCCTTTTCTGCTCAAAAAATGATGCACATGACTTATCGAGGTGTCAAGATTTGTTTAGGTTTAACCTTCGTTGGGGATGAAGTGTGCCTACATTCCACTGATTGTCGTTTTGTTTCAGGGGTGTCGTACGTTATGCAAGTTCCATCCCCCGTGACTTCCCAAGAAAGAAAACCATCGTCTTCTTCAATGTAGCGTGTCAAACATTGAAGTACACTGCCCATTGTTCAGTAAGAATTTTGGGTACCTGACGTGAGCAAAGTTTTCGAAATTTCAATTTTTCAGTTAGAATTTCATTAATAGTGATCGAGAGATTTGTGGAACTTCATAGCAAGGGCACTAAGTGTAACGGGCGCACTAAGGCGCCCAGCCGCGGTGCGGGCGGCCATTTGCTGTCGAGGGCTTAAGTCCTCCCTCGGTCGTGCGTGTTTGTGTTGTCCTTAGCATAAGTTACTTTTAGTGTAAGTAGTTTGTAAGCCTAGAGACTAATTACCAACGTAGTTAAGTCCCTTAGATTTAAAAACATTTCAACATTTAAACTAAGTATTTTATTTTAAAATTATTTTGAGTTTTCCGAATGAAACAAATCAAATTTCACCCCTCTAAGTGAATTCTAAATGTGTTTTTATTACTGCAAAGTTGACGCATTGCGTAAATGGTTGTAGCGACTTGGTGTGTCACCTTTGACGGCGCAGCTCGCTGGCCGCAAGCAGGGTATCTTTGCGGAATTAGACAGTGTTTTGTTTTGCAACGTTGTATGGCTTTATCTCTGTGACAAGTGACTGTTCATATCGGTAAACATAAACGCTACACCGCGTGTGTTGACTTGTGGAATTTGCTTTGTGTTGTTTAGCTGTTCAATTTTGCGTATTTGACGAATTTTGCTCGTACCTGTTTTACGTATTTGGTTTTTAGATATCAATATTCTCCGTTTCAGCAATCGAGTGTTTAAGAAAACGCACAATGAGAGGAAGTAGAAATCTTTCGTTGTTTCGGAGAGAGATGTTGCTCAGACTGCTTCACCAACTATCCCAAATGAATGTGATGTAACTTCTTCCAGCAAGAAACTTTGTGACGACAAAGAAAAATTTGAAAACTATCAAAGTGACAGTAATGTTGTGAATGAAGTAATTATCATTCCTTGCTCTCTAATATTTTGAAACATAACGTATATACCAAGTTTGTAAGGAAAGAGGACTGGAACTGAAAATAACTGCACAAATTGGTTTTGTATGCAAAATGTTATTGAAGTGCAGCAAAAGTTTCGTTTTCTAATTATAACAGTCTTATTCGTTGTGGTAATAGTGGAAAGAAGGTGTATGATATAAATGTTAGGCTAGTGTATGGCTTGCGTTGCATTGGCAAGGGCAGTACTGCAGGGACAATGTATGTGGAATTATGATCTTGCCAAAACCACCAACGAAGTTTGGATTTTAGAATGAATTGACGGGATCTTCTGCGGAAAATATTGCTCAAGCAACAATCAAGAAAGCACCTGAAGCAGCTGTGACAGATAATGGTATTTATAGAGATTTAACTATTGCTTTAGATGGATCATGGCATCGTAGATGACATAAATCTCTAAATATAGTTGTGAGAGCTACCAGTGGAGACAGTTGCAAAGGAATTGATGTTGTTATTCTCTCAAAACATTGTACATGTAAGGACAATATCAAGACGAACATAGTGAAAGATGTGACGCAAATTTTCACGGTGCGAGTGAGCGATGGAAGTATAGGGAGAGAAAGCAATTTTTTTCCAGATCACAGGAGTGGTATAATGTACGATACACTAACTATCTAAGGGATATAAAAATGTAGAGGAACTCAAACCTTATGGTAATGAAATTCACATTAAAAACAGAAATGCATTGGACATGTGCAGAAGCAGATGGGCGGTCGCTTGCGCAAACTAAAGCAGAAATAAGGATCCCAGAAGCTTAGAGATGGTAAGACCCTTGGAGGAAGAGGGACAGATGAATAAAGTGATAGATTGCAGAGGTATTATGGGTGTGCAATTCGGCAAAATACAAGAAGCATTGAGTATATGAAGAGAGCAGTTAAAAGCTGTATGTGTGTTGTATGATGTTGAACCTATCGTTACATCAGACAACAATTGTTCATTAACACAGCAATTTAGTTTAATTATGGCCCTGATATTGATGCATATACTATTAAATAAGAAACAGTGCATTAAACTGATTATGTGCGCAACGGCTCTTTTAACAAAACAACTGTGGAAAGTCACCATATGAAACAGACACTGACTATACTCAATATATTTGACTGCGAGGAAGATAATAAAAAACCACAAACCACTTTCTTAATGTTAGGCTGCGGGAATTTTATGTAGATCAGTACCTCATTATCAAAATTCAGTATCCTAATCAATTGACTGCAGTGTTGCATAACAATCATTTACTATAGCACAAATAACGAAATCTGTTTAACAAGATTACCAAAATCAATGCTGCACTTTAAATCCACTAATAACTAATTAACAAATGAAGGAAGTAGGTTAATCTTCTAACTACGGCCGCGGTGTAGTAGCCGAGCGGTCTAAAGCGTCTCGCTGCGGAGCGCGCGGTTGCTCGCCGTGGAGGTTCGAGTCTTCCCTGGGGCATGGGTGTGTGTGTTTGTCCTTAGGTTAGTTTACCTAGGTTTAAGTAGTTTGTAAGCTACGGACTGATGACCACGCAGTTTGGTCCGATAGATTTACAAACATTTGAACATTTTCTAACTACGTAAATGAAACAGGAAAGAAAGGTCAACTTTGTTACTTATTATTAATAATCACCATTACATTACCTACATAATACAATTTTTTCCTAAAGACATCAAATGCAATTACCTTCATTCCAGCGGTGATAGTAATAAAAAATACAATATATATTCCAAATACAATAAAATCAACTTGCTGGCACAGCAGCCTCTGCTCTACATCGCAGCCATACACATAAGCGAGCTAAACCACAAGTCCCACTTTCTCTCTGCGCGCTACAATGCTATGCAATACATGATCTTTGCCAAAGATGAAACTTCACAGAGTTAAGTACACATATCGATACACACAGTACAATCAGTATTACACATTTTCTTGCAACCAAGTTACTCGACACAAAACAGGAGGCACATTTTCTTACAAAAAATATTTTTATGGACAGGTTTCACAGTATGAGCATTATTTTTTCATACTGCATCAACAAGCACTGTGCCCCACATCTCATGGTGTGTGTGTACCAGTCAGGAGAGGCATATCCCTATAAAACAGTTTGCCAAATGTTGTAATTGATGTAATTAAGCCCATATTCAGAGATTTATCACAGCCAAATTCATAGGAAAAGTGTTTACAAGGGAAAACATAAAGTCCAAATGAAACTAAATAATCTGGATTAACATTCCCAAAAGAGTGTTTGTACAGATAAAAACATTGCATTTTGGAGTTTATGATGCAGTGGCAACATACAATGAAGGAAACATTATCAAATGTGATGTGCTGAAACGTTAGGTTTCCAACCAGGACATAACACTATTTACACAATGCGCCTAATTGATGAAGAAAGACTAAGAAGTGCAGGACGAAGAGACCAAAACGTAGAACATGCAAAAAAATAATAAATAAATAAATAAAAATAAAAGAAAATAAAAAAATACAATCACTGTGTTTTCTGGTAGGGTGCTTTCGTGTTTATTGTAATTCGTGTTGAACTGTCTTTAGGTCGAAACATACATAATCATTCGTAGTGCTTGATACTAACCCTCAGTTTCATTCAAACAGTGTCCTGTATGATCACCTGCGGCTGGATATCAGCTGAAATAGTGTTGACATGTTTGGTACGTTACATTTTTAACGGCATTGTATGTGCTGTTTCCTAACGGCTAAAAGTGCAAACGATGTTATTGGCGACTGTACATACGTAGAAATGATTAGGGGGACAAGCGAACGCACGTGGCAGCGGAATACAAACGGTGGTTAAACACATCCCCTGCGAGTAAATTTGGCAAAGCGAGTAAACTAACATTCTGTTTGCAAGGCTGCAGACAAACACACGCAGAATTATACGCACGGCACAGGGAACAGGCGACCTCCAGAATAATCAGTGAGTATGTTCACAGCAGCATTACGATGAAACGGTTAAGACTTCATGTGTACACCTCAGGGCGAATGCGTTACTCTGTTACATGTCTCTATGTAGATTATGGAATGTATGTCACAAGCTTGTATGAAGTAGTTTTTGACTCAGCTGCTGAGTAATGTTACTGCTCAGCCGACTCTGACTGTATTCTCCGATATAAGCAAACATTAAAATATACATAATTCTTCTTTATGTTTTTGCCCTCCTTTTCAGCAGTTGCAGTTATACAATTTGTATAGGTTATGGGACCGTCTTATGAAACAGTAAAATTAGTCTACTTGAGACCAGACGCGTTTCGCTTTATTCTAAAGCATCTCCAGTGGTCATCTGTACAAGAAATGTTTTGTGTTAAATTATTTGTTCTTGTTTTTACTAAATTCGATCGGTAACAGTTCTCATGCAATTGGGTTGTTTTGATTTTGAATAAAATGGACTACTAATATTACTCATGATTTTTTTATGTTTTCCTCTTCATGTGTGATTTGTAGCACATTGTCACTTGCTGTCACTGCTTATATTTACACTAGTTACACTTTTTACAGTTACACTTCTTACAAAAGTTTTCGAAAAATCGCCATTTCTTTGGCCTTGGAGGTTATGTATATGGTTTGTTTTGTTCTTGTTTATTCTCTCTCTCTCTCTCTCTCTCTCTCTCTCTCTCTCTCTCTCTGTGTGTGTGTGTGTGTGTGTGTGTGTGTGTTATTTGCTTTGGAGTTCTTTGGTTCGTGATCTATACAAAAACACAAATCACAGCACAAACCAAAGCACTCGAAAGCAATAATAACACACACAGACAATAAACAAAAACAAAACAAACGACATACATAACCTGCCAGGCCACAGAAATGGCGATTTTTCAAAAACTTTTGTAAGGAGTGTAGCTGTAGAAAGTGTAAATATAAGCAGTGACAGCAAGTGGCAATGTGCTAGAAAACATACATGAAGAGAAAAACATTAAAATTCGTGAGCAATATTAGTAGTCCATTTTATTGAAAATCAAAACAACCTAATTGCATGAGAACTGTTACCGATCGAATTTAGTAAACAATCAAACAAATAATGTAACGCAAACCATTTCTTGTACAGATGACCACTGAAGATAATTTAGAACAAAGCGAATCGCGTCTGGTCTAAAAGCAGACTAAATTTAAAGTTGCACAAGACGGTCCCATAACCTATACAAATTAAAATATAACTCAGTGGACTGATTCCCAATGAGGAGGAGGGGGATAACTACATTGCTCAATAAAATATTAGGCGATTAGGTGAGATATCACTCACATTATGTATATATGCGATAATGTATTTTATTCAGATATTGGTTACAATTGTCATTGGTGTGTCATACAGTGCGATATTTTGCAGTCTTAATTCTTTAACTGAAGGTTTACCTGGCGTTTACTTGGAGCGAGGCACCATGGTGATACGATAAAAGTCAATCTCGTAGCCCTCTAATATGGATATGGTTCGACATTACCTCGGAGGACCATTACAGTTACAAACTTGTGTGGCATAGACAGTTTGAGGTTATCAATCAGCTCTTGAGGAATATTTCGCAATTCTTCAAAGAGTGCAATATCCAGCTCTGCAACCGTCGTGGGAGGTTCTGGTCTGGCAGCAGTTCGTATGTGAAGTGCGTCTCAGACTAGGTAAATGTTTAAGCTCTGTGAACAGGTTGGCCTCTCCATTGCTCAATTCTCTCAGCTTCGAGCATGTTGTCCACCAGTGCAGCTCGGTAGGGACGAGCGTTATTGTCGACGAGAAGGAACCTATCTCCTGCAGTACCAGCGTGGTGGAGTACTACAAAAGTCGAAGGATCTCTTTTCCTTACCTCTGAGCAGTCAAAGCGCCATTCTGAACGACATAGAGGTCCGTATGTCGGCCAATATTCTATTCACACCTTCCGTCTACCACCGTGATATGCTGATTATTGCTGCACATAAGCAGGATTTTCCCAGTTCCACGTTGTCTGCAGATAAGATAATGACGATTGTCCGGATCAACATAAAATATTGAGTCATTTGTGAACAGAATTCGACACCATTCACTAAGACTCCAATCGTAATGTTCCTCCGCACAATTTATGCACGCTCAACGATGTCTTGGTTTTAATGGGATACACACCGGAAGTGGTTTCAGATGGTCAGTTTTACTTAAAGAAATTCCTTATGTTAAGAAGTATAAGATTTTGGAAGGGATGGCGATCGGCCTATGAGGAAACGACAAAGGGACAGAACTGGTGAGGGGAAAAGAGACTCCATGTATTGTCCTGGCAGCAGAAGGACCCTCGTAGATGATAGGAGTGATTCGATAGGGGGAGGGTGTTATGATTTGCACAGTGAATTGTCGCTTCTCTGGACTCTAAATTTGATGAGAGCAAGTGTACACCATTGTAGAAGATATTTGTATATGGTTTTACACAATAACGTAAATCAAATCAAATGTTTGTAGAGCTTATGGGACTTAACTACGGGGTCATCAGTCCCTAAACTTACAAACTACTTATGAACTAGCTAACACTAAAGACGGCACAAACATCCATGCCCGACGGGGGATTCGAACCTCCAACCGCAGCGGCCGTGCAGACAGTGACTGGCACGCCGCAGACCGCTCGGCCACCGCGGCCGGCCAATAACTTAAGAGTGTAGAAATGGTGTTTGGGAAACTTAAAACTATTTTGAGCTATCAATAAAATTCTTCTGGGTATTATACCGCGTCGTCATTTTGTAAACTTTGCCGACGTTTCGGCCACTATTGCAGGTGGCCTTCATCAGGGTCTGTGTCTGACTGCTGACTGTACGATCGCTTGGTGTTTATATACCAGAGGATGAAGGAGAGGAAGGGGGCGTAGGTTATCCTTTATTGGTCGTTATATTATTGCACGCCATTGGTGGAAAGGGGCGTTGCTGATTGGTGTTTTAATGGCTGGTTTTTTCCATATGATTGGATGTTGTATTCTTCTCCCTTATTGGACAAAAATGACGTTTCCTATTGGCTTTTGCATTAGAACTTGCTATTGGTGGAAATGACCTGGGAGAACGGACAGCGGTTGCGGCGTGCCGCTGTTGACGTCGCCTGGCGCAGACGGCGGCGGGCCGGTGCTCTGCGTGTTCGCGGCCGCTGTGATCTCCGGGGCGCCTGCGCGAGTCATTCCGCGCGCGGTGCCGTCACGTAGCGTTGCAACTGCTGGCAGCCAAGACGCCGGCAGCCTGTAGCCATCCTCCCTGTTCATATTGGCGGGACGCTTCGCTATTTCTATAGCCTCTCTAATCTTCCTCCTCGTTGAGAAAGGTTGTATTGCCAGCACGCGGGCCTCACCGAAAGATAACTTTTTTCCGCACTGATTGTGGTGCTCGGAAACCGCTGACTTTGTGTGCTGTCCAAGCCGTATGTACCTTTCATGTTCCGAAAGCCTCGTGCAGATTGCTCGTCCGGGCGAAATAAATGAAACAATGTCCAGGACGAATGAAAACAATAGAGGGGAACAGCAGGAAGCACAAAGCATCGCCCTATTACCTTACGTGCAGGGCGTCACTGAACGTGTGGGCAAGGTTCTTCGTCGGGCAGGCATCAAGCCAGTCTTCCGCAGCACCAACAAATCTTAAGGATTTCCTTGGTTCAACTAAGGACGCGGTTGACAAACTGAGTAATGCTGGCGTTTATGAAATAAGCTGCGAGTGTGGGCTGGTCTATATAGGAGAGACCGTCGGCAAAGTTTACAAAATGACGACGCGGTATAATACCCAGAAGAATTTTATTGATAGAATTATTTTGAGCTGTTGAAAATTTCATTACTTGGGGAAAAGTGCTACCAATTTCTTATCGCCGACAATTCAACTTTTAAACAATTTATGGTTAATGATTCATCTGATCACTTCCAATAAGGAATCAATTCAATTGAATAAACAGTATTAAACGTGTATACATCACTTCCAAACGTTAGAATAGAACCTATTTTATTAATGAACTACTCATTTTATGCCATATTCCTTATTTTATTCACAAACTACAGCGTATGCATAGAGTGTTTTAACTACAGGATCACAGGTAAAAGATTATATTTGCAACGAAGGTCGTTGCTGGTGCATGGTGACATGTTCCGTTCGACCCTTAGACAACATTGAGCTATGCTTCTATATCAGAACTATACGTAGACCCATACGTACGGCATAAAGTCACGCTTGCTTTAATCTTAGCTGTGGTAAGATGCCTAGAAGAAAGGTGTAAAGTCGCAAAGTTACCGAAAGATCCAGCAAGGTCTGAAATCCCGATACAGTGTATCCTCGTCTCTTACGGAGTTTGTCGCATATATTTCCACACGACATATGAACAGATCAAAGATGCTGCTGAGAAGCCTCACGTATCCGCTGTTGGTATTCCACACTTTATGATTATATTGTATTCCGATTAAAAATGACCAGGCTTAGTAAATGGGAATAATTCAACAAAATTTTGAAACTACATCTTATTCTGAAATTCTCTCCCATGAAGTTCTTGTTGCATGGACTTATCATATGGATAGTAACCATGACCGAAGTAGGGGCGCTCAAACACTGGTGCCATTAGAATCTTATTTGGAAATTCACACACGCTTCATATTTGCCGATGACAGAAACATCTACCAGAATAAGCGAGTGTAGAATGTGGGACGAATGTTAAATGTCCCACAGAAAGACTTTGAAAACTATGAATAGAAAACTTCACGACTTAAGAGACAAACACGACCTTAATGGGAGGCGTATTACTCATATTGCGAATTGATGTTAGTTAAACGCTGCCCATCATACCGAAATCGGATGAAATAAATGTCTGTTATGAGATGGCTGGTCATATGGACGCAAGTTAAAGTAAGCAGGATCACAAAAAATATGAGATCGCAAATTCCCGCAGACCAAAGAACAAAAGAATTAGCTGAAAACCTCTGACAAACAGAAGGAAGGCAACCGTCCAACAGAAGAAAATTCAGGTCAAACAGTATGTTTACATGATTGAGTTATTCTAGCAATGAGAAATAAGTCTGTCACCAACGTAAGAAAAAGACCGTCTAAGAGATGAATCCGAAGGGAAGAAGATTTATAAGTCATACCATACAAAGGCTGACGGAAATTGTTATTATTATCCGGTTTTACAATGTAATTTAGTTCACATTTTACGGTACTCCAAGATTATACATTCCAATATTTTACATTAATATTATTACATTATTATTTATTAAACATTATTTTATTTTCATTCTCCATTTTTATCTATCTGCCCATAAATTCTTCTATATTCCTTTTCCCCACTCCCATGAACCACAGACATTGCCGAGGTGGGGTGGCTTGCGTGCCTCAACGAGACAGATAGCCGTACCGTAGGTGCAACCACAGCGGAGGGGTATCTTTGGAGAGGCCAGACAAACGTGTCGTTCCTGAAGAGGGGCAACAGCCTTTTCTGTAGTTACAGGGGCAACAGTCTGGATGATTGACTGAGCTGGCCTTGTAACATCACTTAATGTGGCTTTGCTACTGCAAGGGGAAACTACAGCCGTTACCTTTCCCGAGGACATGCAGCTCCACTGTATGAACATATGATGATGACATCCTCTCGGGTAAAATATTCCGGAGGTAAAATAGTCCCCCATTCGGATCTCCGGGCGGGGACTACTCAGGAGGATGTGATCATCAGGAAAGACAATACTGGCATTCTACGGGTCGGAGCGTGGAATGTTAGATCCCTTAATCGAGTAGGAAAATTAGAAAATTTAAAAAGGGAAATGGATAGGTTGAAGTTAAATATAGTGGGGATTAGTTAAGTTCGGTGGCAGGATGAACAGGATTTCTGGTCAGGTGAGTACAGGGTTATAAATACAAAATCATTTGGGGGTATCACAGGAATAGGTCTGATAATGAATAAGAAAATAGGAATGCGGGTAAGCTACTATGACCAGCACAGTGATCGCATTATCATTGTCAAGATAGATACGAAGCCAACACCGACAACAGTAGTACATGTTTATATGCCAACTAGCTCTGCCGATGTTGAGGAAATCGAAGAAATATATGAGGAGCTAAAGGAAATTATTCAGACAATTAAGGGAGAGGAAAACTTAATTGTTATGGGAGACTGGAATTCGGTAGTAGGACAAGGAAGGGAAGGGAAGATAGTAGGTGAATATGGTCCGGGCAAAAGGAATGAAACAGGAAGCCGCCTGGTAGAATTTTGCACAGAACATAATTTAGTTATAACAAACACCTGGTTCAAGAATGACAAAAGAAGGTTGTATACGTGGAAGAGACCAGGAGACACCGGGAGATACCAGATAGATTTTATAATGGTAAGACATAGATTTCGGAACCAGGTTTCACAGTGTAAGACATACCCAGGGGCAGATATAGACTCTGACCATAACTTGTTGATTATGAACTGTAGACTGAAACTACAAAAAGGTAGGAAAATAAGGAGATGGGACCTGGATTAATTGAAGAATCTGAGGTTCTTAAGAATTTCAGAGGGAGCTTTAGGCAACAATTGACAGAAACTGGGGAAAATAAAACAGTAGAGGAGGAATGGGTAAAATTGAGAGATGAAATAGTGAAGGTAGCAGAGGACAAAATAGGTAGGAAGGAAAGACCTACATAAAATCCTTGAATATCACAGGAGATACTAAATTTAATCGATGAAAGGAGAAAATATAAAAATGCAGTAAATGAAACAGGCAAAATGGAGTACAGACGACTAAGAAATGAGATTGACAGGAAGTGCAAAATGGCTAAGCAGGAGTGGCTACAAGGCAAATGCAAGGATGTAGAAGAATGTATAAATAGGGGAAAAATAGATACAGCCTACAGGAAAATAAAAGAAACATTTGGAGATAAGAAAAACAGTTCTATGAATATCAAGGACACTGATGGAAAACCAGTTCTCAGCAAAGAAGGGAAAGCTAAAAGGTGGAAAGAGTATATAGAGGGGCTCTACAAAGGAAATGAACTTCGAGATAATATTGTAGGAAGGGAAGAGGATGTAGATGAAGATGAAATAGGAGGTACTGTACTGAGAGAAGAATTTGACAGAGCCCTGAAAGACCTAAGTCGAAACAAGGCCCCTGGAGTAGATGATATTCCCTCAGAGCTACTGAAGTCTCTGGGAGAACCAGCCATGACAAAATTGTTCCACCTGGTGTGTAAGATGTATGAGACAGGTGAAGTACCCTCAGAATTTAAGAAAAATGTAATAATCCCCATTCCAAAGAAAGCAGGCGCAGACAGGTGTGAAAACCACAGAACCATCAATTTAATAAGTCATGGTTGCAAAATATTAACACGAATTATATACAGAAGGATGGAAAAGCTGGTAGAAGCCGACCTCGGGGAAGATCAGTTTGGGTTCAGGAGAAATGTAGGAACACGGGAGGCTATACTCACTTTACGGCTTATCCTAGAAGATAGATTAAGAAAAGGCAAACCTACATGTCTAGCTTTTGTAGATTTGGAGAAGGCTTTTGACAACGTTGATTGGAATAAACTCTTTCAAGTTCTGAAGCAAGCAGGAGTATAATATAGGGAACGTAAGGTTATTTACAACTTGTACAAAAACCAGACAGCGGTTGTCAGAGTTGAATGGCATGAAAGGGATGCAGTGGTTGGAAAGGGAGTAAGACAGGGTTCTAGTCTTTCTCCATTGTTATTCAATTTGTACATTGAGCAAGCTATAAAGGAAAGCAAGGAGAAATTTGGTGAAGGAATTAAAGTTCAGGGGGGAGAATTAAAAACATTGCGTTTTGCCGACGACATAGTAATTCTGTCAGATACAGCAAAGGACCTGGAAGAGCAATTGAACGGAATGGACAGTGTGCTGAAAGGCGCATATAAGATGAACATTAACAAGAGCAAACCTAGGGTAATGGAGTGCAGTCTAAGAAAATCAGGTGATGCTGAAGGAATTAGATTAGGTAACGAGGCAATAAAGGAGGTAGATGAGTTTTGTTACTTGGGCAGTAAAATAACAAATGATGGTCGCAGAACAGAGGATATAAAATGCAGAATGGCAATGGATAGAAAAGCGTTCTTGAAAAAGAGAGATTTGTTAACAACGAATATTGATTTAAGCCTAAGGAAGTCCTTTTTGAAGGCATTTGTATGGAATGTTGCCTTGTATGGGAGTGAGACATGGACGATAAACAGTGCGGACAGGATTGAGGCTTTTGAAATATGGTGCTACAGAAGAATGCTGAAGATTAGGTGGGTGGATCGCGTAACTAACGAGGAGGTACTGAACATAATTGGGGAGGAATGAAATTTCTGGCATACCTTGACTAAAAGAAGGGATAGATTGATAGGACACATTCTTAGACATCAAGGAATTGTGAATTTAGCGTTGGAGGGAAGTGTGTGGGGAAAAAATCGCAGGGGAAGACCAAGAGATGGATACAGTAAGCAGACAGATGTAGGTTGCCGTTCTTATGTGGAGATGAAGAGGCTTGCTCAGGATAGGTTATTGTGGAGAGCTGTATCAAACCAGTCTCCCGACTGAAGAGCACAACAAAAACAACAACATTCCTTTTCCGGATAGTCGCCTGAATTCCTTTGATCCATGTAGTTGGTGGTCTGACTCTCTTCCTGCTTCCTGGTGGCTCCCATTCTAGTATTCTCTGTGGTAGTCTTACCTTTGTCATTCTTTTTGTATGCCCGTAGCATAAGAGTTGTTTTCCTTCTATAAAATCTGTAATTGTATTCTCAACATCCATTTTCTTCTTGATGACTTCATTCCTTATTTTTTTGCCATCTACATATTCCTGCAGATCGTCTTCAAAAGTCCATCTCCGTTGCCATCAACCTCATTTCTTTGATCCCATAAGATACTATTTAATGTTCCAATACTACAGTTCCCAGCACTTATTCTTTCATTATGTTGCTTGTCTGTTTGCTTTCATGCGTGGTAGTTGTTCCTTGGTTGAAGGAAATTAAAATGTAAATTTTCCCTAAACATTTTTTAATTCGTTGATTTTGGAATGTCGTTAGAATTCCTTATATTTCATGTTTGTTTGCCAGTCAATCTAATTTCGCAATCTCGGGATATGAATTCACAGAAACTGCGTAACAGCACAAGACTTTTTTCAGGTATGTGTGGTTGGGATTACCTTTATTGTAACTTTAATCGCAACTTGTTGATATCCATCTTCATTTTCTCTGGATGGACAGCAATTGTTGCGAGAGTTCTTCCTGAGGTGATGTCCTTATCTTTCCTGGGTCTTCTGTCCTTTGTCGTGTTGGTTCTTCCATCTGTTGTTGTTGTTGCTCCATTCCTGCGTCGCCGGCCGCGGTGGCCAAGCGGTCTGCGGCGCGCCTGTCACGGTCTGCACGGCCACTACAGTCGGACGTTCGAATCCCCCCTCGGGCATGCATATTTGTTCAAAATGTCTAATTTTTTGTATAGCTTATGGGACTTAACTACGGGGTCATCAGTCCCTAAACTTACAAACTACTTATGAACTAGCTAATTCTAAGGACGGCACAAATATCCATGCCCTAGGGGGCATCCGAACCCCCGGCCGTAGTGGCCGTGCAGACCGTGTCTGGCGCGCCTCAGTCCCCTCGGCCACCGTGGCCGGCATGGATATTTGAATGTCCTGCATAAGTAGTTTGTAAGTTTAGGGACTGATAACCCCGTAGTTAAGTCTGATAAGCTCTACAAACATTTGGACATTTTTTTGAACTCCTGCCTTCAACACATTCAAAATTTGGAGCCAGTAAGAAGGCGTGAAGAAAGGGTAGGTGTTTAGTAACTGGATGTCTTTGGTTGCTAGGATGTAATTCAAAGGTTTTAACAGTGCAGGATCGACCGGTTCATGTGGAAGAGTTTGTGTAGGGTTCGGTGAGAACAGGTAAGATGGAATGTTGTCAGGATTTCTGTCCTCCTGGATCAGTTCTATGCGTTCCTGGAAGAGTTTTTGTCTATCCCTCTTGCCGGCCGCGGTGGCCGAGGGGATTGAGGCGCTCCAGTCACGGTCCGCACGGCCACTACGGTCGGGGGTTCGAATCCCCCCTCGGGCATGGATATTTGTGCCGTCCTTAGTTGTAAGTAGTTCATAAGTAGTTTGTAAGTTTAGGGACTGATGACCCCGTAGTTAAGTCCCTTAGACTCTACAAACATTTGTTTTTTGTCTATCCCTCTTGAAGGTGACCTACATTCGCAGCCATTTGTTCTCTTCTGAAGATTCCATTTCCACTGAGAATGAGCTGCCAGGAGGTGGTGAAATTTCGTGCATCTTCATTTCGGAGCCTTGTTTCGCGGTTTTTGCAAACGTTCCTTCCCCTGTGACGATTTCCATGGCTTCCACGGAATCTTCAGTTTGGATGGTAGCATATATGGTAGGTCATCTGACTTGCGTCTCCTTCAGTTGTTGTAGTTCTTCTTTGAGTTCTTCAATGTCACGCCGGAGTGCTTCTATCTCCTTGATAGTGGCTGCCCAGACAGAAGGGCTGAAGTGGCGTTGTCCATGAAGGTTCTATTGTTGTCGTCCCTTGTTGCTACCATCCCTGGACGTCTCAGCTCGGTGATCTTGTCATTTTTTTTCTTAGTTACTAATTTTTTTTTTTTTTTATTTTTTTTTACCTATTCATAACTGATGACTCAAGTATTGGACGACAAAATGTAGGTGCACTCTGCACCAAACGGTGATGCAAAATAATAGCCTGGCCTCTAGTCATCATTGAGAGAGCCTTGAAAAGTATAAAACGATACCGTCGAGCCACAATAGGACCTCCTCCTGAATTATCGAAAGGAAATAAAACCTTTTGGGGACAACAAAAATAGGAAGATGGTCCTTCACTGCAACAAAATTGAAACAATCTTCTAAAAAGGGATGGTGCCGTGCTCCAGACATACTATGCCACACCTATTTTAATACTAAGCTGAGACAACAGAGTGACAACTGACTCAGAGAAGGGAAGCAAGTTTTGCCATCTTTATTCAATGACAGGATTATGGAACAAAACAAGAGGGTACCATCAAATTGGAGCAGCGGGTGGGAGTCGAAACAATAAGCTCCAAACTGTAGTGAGACTAAAATTAGCTCAATATCTACAAGGAGAAAATATGGTTAGAACTAAAAGCGACTGCAAAGCTATTCCCGGGGCGATTGGCTCAAAAGAGAAGTATGAAGACGACAAAAAAATAAGTGAAATTGAGGGTAGGCCTAATATATCACACACAGAAATTGGGGATACATGCTATTGATAAAGGTATCTGTAAGCGGTTCAGAGCCCTTTGATAGATGTGGATGAGGGTCGGAGACCGCTCCTTGTACTTCTTGATGGTCTGCCCAGAGATAGGCCATGAACTCCACGCATGAGCTGCATGCCCAGCTAACCAGACGACGGTGTCGCTTTTGTGGGCTGGATAACTTGCATGGTATGGTGAACCACTTCACCCGGACATTATGGGGAGTTATTCTAGTAATTAGGGCCACCATACCACGGGTAAGATCCCATTCAGATGACACCCTCTGGCACTTGAAAGCGATGCTGCCAGGTGTCCGGGACATGACGGATGGCGCAATCTCGAGAGTCAACGAAGTGGATATCAGCGTGTCTGCGTGGTTGGTATGGTATTGTTCACCAGCCTATACCACAGAGTGAGAATTTCTGTCGGTAGGAGCAGGTGAAAAACATTGGCCCATACTTGTCCCATCTCAGGTCATCGGATCTCCAGTTCATGGTCTGGTGGTCGTTGTAGGGTTCAGGGCTTCCAGTTCTTGACGTAAGTACAACGGTGGTGGTTCACGGCTTGGTCGCAGCCGCAATTCACACACTGGTGGGCAGTCTCCTTGGGTTTTTTGCAGTCTCGTGTGTCGCGCACTTTAAACACGCGACCGTATTCACGCAGTGCTGCGCTACGTGCCCTAACTTTCGGCACAGGTAGCTTTGCACCAGGGCCGGCGCAAGGCATGTGCGAAACGTGCGGCCGCACAGGGCGGCACTTTCCGGGGGGCGGCAAATCTGCTGCCGCCCCCCCCTTTTTTCTTTTTTATTTTTAATTTATTTTGGGACAAACTCAACATTCATGCCCAAGAGGGGATTCGAAACCAAACCTTGGAGAGAGCGTCTTCGGGAACTGTGGCATGGCTTCTCGACTTCCTGCCGGCCGCCCCTGTTGAACAAAGCCACTATGACAGCACAGTCGTGTTTACGCCGGAGGAACAGAAAGGGGGAAGCCGTCTGGCGTACACGCCAGTGTTCTCGTGAGTGCAGCGCTGCCAGCCTGCGTTGACTTACGACGAATTTTGCAGAAGACGAAATCTAATTTGGAAATTCGAATGCACTGTTCGATAATGCGATTATGTGTTAAACCTGAAGAAATTTTGCTAAGCCCTTCAATGGCAGTGTCCGAGTTTGTAAATTCACAAGACTTATTAAAATTAGCTAGATTTCTTCAATCAGGTTTGACTCCATCTTTGAGCTGGTGCCCAGAGACTGTTTTGTACAAATCTGTAGAGAAAGTCACCAATCAGTCGCAGTTATTATTTTTATTTTCCAGATCTACATAGATTTGGGGTACAGTGTGGCTATTCTCAGTGCTTTGAGTTATGTTTACATCTATTCCGTCAAGCTGAACGTAACTGTCAACATGACGGTTTAGATGTAAGCACATATTAAAAGTTTTGAGACTGGCCACTCGCTGGCCGAAACAGATCTGAAAAGTAAAAGCAAAAATTGCGATTGATTGGTGACATTTCCCTACAGATTTGTTTAAATAAAATTCCACAAAAGTTTTGTAAAAAATAAAAAATAATTATATATAAAAACTGGTGGGGCGGGAATTTTGCAGCTCGCACAGGGCGGCACTTGTGCTTGCGCCGGCCCTGCTTTGCACTACATGTTTTCGCGGCTGTCTACAACGCCGGACAACGGCAGCAAATGCTCCACGATGGCGGCGATGTGACCCGTCCTGGCCGACGGCGCTACGCGTTGTCCGCGGGGCTTCTTGGCACTTGTCCAGAGCAGCAGCGGGCGATACGCAGCGAACGGCAGCTAGCTCTCGACTGAGGGTTATCTGTATAGACTACAAAGAAGAGTAAATGCCAATAACAATCATGTTATGGTAATTTAAATTTAGACTACAGGTACGAAAGCTGTAGGTGAAAAGTACTCACTAATTATTTCATATTTATCGCGGTGTCACTAGACGTCATAACGTTATCTGTCATTCTGTGTCCTGTTTTATAAAATGTTAAATAAATTAGATTGCCCGAATTTAGACACTGTGGAAACGGCAAATGGCAGAAAATTAAGCATACATACCGGTGACGTTGCGCTGGGGGCGCCCGTCGTCAACTATGTGGTGCTCGTGACAGAACTGTTACCGTCAGAAGTGCGCATGCGCAAAAATCAAGTCGAGCGTGAGGCGGTTAGCGCTTTGAAACAAGTATTCTAGCACAGAAGGTTTACATATCACAAAAATTGTTTTTAATGTGAGAATGAAATCACGTCGCTATTTTACATCGTTAAACAAGCAGCTGCCTTTTATATAATCTTGTAATAAAATGTAGATTTTCTTAAATCATGTTTTAGTCTGGCAATAAAATTATAGCATATGAATTGTATCAAACATTACCAAGCAAAATTTTTTCGAATTTAATAGTGCTTAAGTAGGTTATCTATGGGTATCCAATAAGAAGAATACATGCCTTATGTATGTATTTAAACAATCAAAATTTCGAAGATGTGGCGATGGAGTAGCTCAACTTGTCCGTTTAGAGTGTACATTGCAAGATGCTTCTTGCATCTTACTATTTCAATCTTTTCCAGAATAGTAAGTTTATGTCGCTTCCTTTCCCTGTGGAGAATTTTTAGATTATTTTTTCAAATTTCTAATGGAGTGCTCGTCTTGCTTGCTTAAGGCAGACTTGGAGTTAGCAACATTCATGTGTCATTGAAATCTAGTGCAGAAACTTCTGCCTGTAGTCCAATGTATCTCATGAAACAGTTATCACACCTTATGCAGTACTGTATTTGTTATCTATAGAAATTTCTTGGTATCTATATTTCTTCCCTAGATTATATGATACGAAAAAGCTAGTTGTAAATTTTTTATTGCGTAGTTCTGTCCCCACTTATTCCAAAATCTTACCAAAATATGGAATACGGTGATACGTCTTGCACTGTGTGAGAGAATCTGCTTTAGTCAAATTAAACTGCTTCGCTTTTCACCTCTCATATGGGACTATGCTGTTTGCACTTTCGTTGTATTATATGTCACTCGTACTTTTAAATATGTATTGTTTTATGTCTTGTACATATGATTTTTCTACTTTTATTCTAAGGCTGTATGATGTGAGACACTTATTAATATTGTGCTATACATTGTAAGAATCTCAATTCTATTGTAATATTGTCACTGTAATAACCGCTGGCTGTATGAACTGTAACCAAAAGCCATAATAAAGACAAAAAAAATTAAACTGTTGTACGTATTTGTCTGAGCTTTGTTGCATTTTCTCAGAATCTCTTTATTGATGTTATCGACGAAGTTTGCATCATATACGTTAGAAAAGGCAAGTACTGAATTAGCAGGTACTATGTATCTCTGGCTTCCTGGGAAGGACGGACACGACATTCTGTGTAGTAATGGCCTAAAGGCTGCCATTTTATATGGCAGGGGGTGGTTAGACGAACTATGGATTACCATATCTTCTTTTCGCTATACACTCCGAGGAATGGAGCGGGCTGTTTGAGATTCGGCCCGTTAAGAGACGCGGTTATATTCGGCCAATATCAGACAAGCTGATAGTGGGGAAAAGGAGTAAATGGGAGAGGCTTGCCAGTTCCGGCATATGTCTTGCAGCCAGGGAAAAACTCCCGAAAACCTTGGTCGGAACCAGGGGTTTGGAAGCAATTCATTTCTGAGACATCGTTGTTGTTGTTGTTTAGAGGGGGCTAGACTGCTTGGTCATCAGTCCCTCTGGGACATTGTCCCAGACTAAAAATAGATTATCACACGAGCACGAGTGCACACCCGACAACAAAAAATTCTACGCCCGAGCTACTCTGGTAAACTAGCAGGTATCAGCTCGACCAAATAACAATGGACAAGCGTCTCCCCAGAGGAACCGCAAGCAGAGCACGGTATCCTCTGCGATTACCATATCTATCGTTGTCGGTTGAACGTAATCGATCTCAGTATAATGACTGTGAGAGAGGGCAGGGGGTTTATTTACCACGAATATCTTTAATGCCAACTGTGTTGGCCCTCGGTCTCAGGTGGTTATAGTTTCAAGGGAACGTGACTTACAGCATCACTATAAGCGAAGTACAGTGTCAAGCCTGAAGATAATGTGGCCTTAACCTACTGGAATTATGATTTCCACGTAGGCCTAGCTTGCTTATCATTTAGATGAAATCAATTTTTTTGTTATAGCCTTAACAATCAATATATATGGCAGTTTTGGAAATATATGTAAGGAAATAAACATTATATTAATATAAATAACTGTTGATATTAATCTGTTTTATTTAGGTAATAATATTCTATGACATTTACCATTGATTAACGTAATATAATCTGTGTACATTGTGCCATTGACTAAAGAACCGCATATATCTCAAAATGGAGAATGTTTCCAATCCCGTCAACAGAGCGGTAAGTTCTGACACAGGTTACACCTGCTGTTACAAGGAGTAAAGTTACAAATTGTAATCATGGAAATCAAAGGCATTAATAACTCAATAACCTAATTCAACATGCAAAGCGACCGGATCATCAGATGAACACAAAGAATAATTCTTGAAAAAAAAATCATATATGTAATGTCGTTACCGCAATAAAGTTACAAGAGGAATTCGACGAAAATCATTATCTTCAAATACATCGATCAGTGTAGGATGTAATTTGATTTGTATGTGTTTTACCTTTGGTTTATCACAATGTGGAGCAGAAAAAAGTTCGTTTGTGAAGTAACTAAATAAATGCTGTTATAACTAACGCTTTAATTTCATACATCGTAGCTTTCATTCATGTATCTCTCATCGGTAAAAATCGCACACGTAATTGCAAGTGTACTAGTCTCGTATAAGATTTTAAACTATTGTGCAGTCCAGCACTGAGATCATTCACATTTTCCCAGAGTTCAGATTTCATGATATACTTAAATATTTCCATGTTTTTCGCATATGGATAAAGTCAACAGCTGTTTTACTGAGTTGAAGTAAGAAGAAGCCACTATTATAAATAGTACCGGAAACTTATGTCAAGACTTTAAACATGAGCTTCAAATATTACGTAGAATGGACTAGAGAAAATCGTCTTTATAGGAAGTGTGAATTTTTATAAACCTCAACAGGTGTTGAAGTAAGTTTCTTAGCCACAAACTAAATAGCAATTATGCGCTCATTCTTCTGAACAAAATCATTCAATTCCGGATTCTTGGTTCATGGACCGCCTGATCCACCTTTTGGTTGACTTCTCTTGCTCGTCAATTTAGCTGACGAAGCCAGTATTTCATTACTTTCATCGACCTTCATTATTTTGCTGCCAGATTTTTAAACTACTAGCTGCTAAACCCGATATTCCCCGGTTATTCATACTTTTTCCAGTTTTATATTAGAAACAAAAATAAAAATCCGGAAAAGATTCCATTTTCATCTATTCATTAAAACATCTTAGAAATTGGCAACAGTAAAAACAAAGACATATACGTAATGTACAAAATTATATATGAGTTGGTTTATGTTCTAGGAGGCGATCCAATTATGATATTGTAGAAAGATATAAAAAAGCCAAGATCGCTGATCATCAATTTTTATTTAAGACGACCGGTTTCGCTGAACTATGTCAGCATCATCTGGTCCAATAAAAACATTTTACAAGGCCATAATCTTGTAATGTCAATCAGTTGCTATATAGCATCATTTACAGTGCATAGGTGCACTATGTCATTATAATAAAACATAATTATCACAATGAGTGACAATAGCAAACTGATACATGATGTAAGTCAAAGACTTATGTATGTATGTGTCAGTTTGCTATTGTCACTCACTGTGATAATTATGTTTTATTATAATGACATAGTGCACCTATGCACTGTAAATGATGCTATATAGCAACTGATTGACATTACAAGATTATGGCCTTGTAAAATGATTTTATTGGACCAGATGATGCTGACGTAGTTCAGCGAAACCGGTCGTCTTAAACAAAAATTGATGCTCAGCGATCTTGGCTTTTTTATATCTTTCTACAATAAAATTATATATGTAGTATCCAAAGAAAGAAAAATAGTAATAATATACAAATGATGTATAACATTAATTTAATTAAAAATTTGACTATAAACAATATTTCTTGTTATTGTCCAGGAGCTAGTATGAATAAATTCTTTGGTAGGTCACCCTTGAGCAGTCGACATACAATTGTCCACGTGCGAAACAGGGAGATGTCAAATCCACTCCACGGTAATTGACACATTGTCCCTGTGACTTTGTAATAGTAATAGAAAATGCAGTCTCACTGGAAACTGTAGTCTCTTGAAGTTAAGAAGTAGATTTGTCGGAATAAGAGGTATATGTGGGAAGTTCTTTCTGACTCATTGTCCTCGACGTCACACCTGTTGAAATATGTGTCATAGGTAGCTATTAACCCCACAGCGATTGTTGTCTGATAGTAAGCAATATGAGTAACAGGTTTATTTTAGGAGATGTAGAAAAATAGCGCAAGATGTAACAGTTATTCGAAATTTTCATTGTATATGACGTCATTTCTACCGAAATATCTGCCGTACTATGACATACATTCGAAGGTACATTCAGTGGTATATGTGCTTCATGTCTGCGAAAAATCTCGTGAATGACGTTAGCAGGAAAGACGTAATAAATGGAAACTTTCATTAACCATATTGTTTATGACTTCATATCTCAGGAACTAGATGTCGAACGGTGTTATAATACCGAAGGAACATGCAATGGTGTGTACTGTTTGCGAACTGTCTCGCGAATACAGTTTATAGTGTAGACGTAATAATTTATAACATCATGACAAATGCCATTTTATCGGAAAAGTAGTAAGCGATAAAATTCTTTCATCATTTTGTGGGGATTGTCAGCGATAAAGTTTCCTAAATATTTCAAATTATGTTAAAATATTTGTAAACCTATCGGACTCAACTGTGTGGTTATCAGTCCGTAGCTTACAAACTACTTAAACTAAGGTAAACTAACCTAAGGAAAACACATATATCCAGCCCGAGGGGGGATTCGAACCCCCGACGCGGGTGGCCGCGCGATCCGTAACTTGGCGCTCCAGACCGCTTGGATACTCCCGCGCGGCGATTTGAAATTATGTTCAAACTTTATTGCAAGTCACTAAGTGCTACCATTGTCAAATAGTTGACGAATAAAATCACGCTATGACACGCCAGAAGATGGGGCAGTTTTCATGATTTATGGCGTGATAGCGTATGGGTTATCGTAAGTGGTTTTTGCAACCACAGTAAATGATTCCTTACCTTAAAGAATATTTGTTCCAAAGTAGGTTGAAATCGGGCTATTACTGTTAGGAGCAGATGAAGTATATTATCGCATGGAGCGGCCATTTTTGACGACTGTTTATGACGTCATATCTACTTTCATATGTGTTGCAGGTGGTTCTTACCCCAAAGGCGATTGTTGCCTGATAGTAAGGAACATGTGTACCAAGTTTGGTTGAAAACGGTCTAGCAGTTTAGGAAGAGATGTGGAACATACATACATACACACATACCCACATACAGTATTTTATAAGATGTATAGATTAATAAACAGAGTGGACAAAATTTCTGTCACTAAATTTTAACAGAGGATAGTTGATGCCAGTAGGAAAAAAAAAAAAAAAAAAAAAAAAAAAAAAAAAAAAAAAAAAAAAAACAACTGCCGTGGAGGTTCGAGTCCTTCCTGGGGCATGGGTGTGTGTGTTGTACTTAGGTTAGTTTAGCTAGGTTTAGTTTGTAAGCAGTTTGGTCCGATAGATTTACAAACATTTGAACATTTTTTTTTTAAAATAACTAATGTTGTGTAGGTCGGAAATGAACTGTTTCTGAACTAAGATTGGCCGTGGTCTTGCGTAGTCCGGGGTATTCACCAACACGGCAATCTCATGGTCAACCGGAGCGCGTGGCCGTCCAGTTTTTGTAGTTTTAAAATGGTGCATTTTTGACCTACACAATACTAGTAATTTTGTTTCCTACTAGCACCAGAAATCCAGGGATAAAATTTCGTAGTTGTCGAACGGCCTAGCGAACTAAGGGGCCTTGCTGTGGAGCACGCGGTTACTCCCCGTCGGAGGTTAGATTCCTCCTTCGGGCATGGGCGTTTGTGTTGTACTTGGGTTAGTTTAAGTAGTTTGTTAGATACATCAAGTATCCGAGCAAGTCGGCGGTCGCTGAACATTGTTTGTCGGAGAATCATGCGATGCAGTATGAACGCACTAGAATTCTGGTACAGACGTTGAGATACTGGAACTGTGTCGTTACAGAGGCCATTGAAATTCGCACAAGTGATGACCTCATAAACCGTGACTGTGACTATAATCTTAGCAAAGCTTGGGAACCAGCGATTGGGTTAATTAAGAGTAAATCTAGCAAACGTAACGAAGTGACGACCACGGCGAACAGAGCCCTCACACCGACGTCATCTCAGACGCCGGCGCAATCGGTTCCACTGCGCGGCCGCGGCGCGGGGCGCGGACCGCGGAGGGGTCGCTCCGCGGGCCGAGGGTATTTAAATCGCCCGCTACCGGGCTAGAACCCAGTTCCCTTCGAGCAGCTGTAGCATGCGGATCTCCGTGCCGGCGCGTTTCCAGGAGCTCAGTCCGTCAGTTCACCTGATGATAGCGACATGTATGATCGCCGAAATATTGTGCCCGTTGGACACTATAGACCGTCAGTACACCCGTGGATATTTTGATTATCAAATACGCCGGGAGAAACTGAAGAATCACAAGAAATAAATTGTAACGTGGTGCATGATGTGGAAGGATTTTTACCCATCGCAGTGTATATGATCTCATATTTATTTAATTATATGCTGTTCAATTGTATAATTTTGCAGGTATATATTCATTTGTACGTCAGGTATATCAGTAAAATCTGTTGTGAATATATTAAATGGTAAAGAAGTAATAGATTAAAACCTGATGTGTGAGGGGCGGTTTTCCATAAACGTTACAGATTACATTCTAATATTTCATGAACTACGTGTCGTACTGTGATACAATTTCGAAAATACATTCAGCTGTATGTGTGTATACTGTCTGCAAAATTTTATGCTAGTACAGTTTGTAGTGTAGAAATTATGAAGTGTAACGTCATACCGAATGCCGTAGTTATACTCCATGAATAGATAAAAGTTCGTAAGCGAGATACTTTTCTTCCGTTCATCATTTTCATTTCATTGTTAGCAACAAAAAGTATAATAAAAGATTGAAATTATATTTGAAGTTTGTTGCAAGTCGCTAAGTACTGACATTGTATACTGTATGATTGAAGTCGCGTCTCATGATGCAGTTTTTTACGGCTCCTATTGTTTATGTCGTTATATCTCCTGAATGATGTGTCGTTTGTGGTTCGTACCTTTACAGCTATTGCTACCTCATACCTCACGGTAAGGAACTTGTATACGAAATTTGTTTGTACTAGGTCAAGTGGTTTCATCGCTAGTTGCAGCGGTTTTCTGCGCATCTCATTGTTTATTATGTGATATCTATGCTGTACATGACCCTTACACTTAAGGCGACCGTCATGAATTAAAACCTACGTGTGCAAATTTTCATAAGGATTGGAATAAAACTGTAGATTTGTATGTAATACGTTCACACAATCACACGGACACTCTGCTTTATACATATTCTACATCTACATCTACATCTGCATGCATAAACCGAAAGCCACCCGATAGGTCTGTGGCGGAGGACTATCGGTTCTCTCTCCTATTCCAGTCGCGTTTTGTTCGCGGAAAGAAAGATTGTCGGTGTGCCTCTGTGTGGGCTCTAATCTCTCTGATTTTATCTTCATGATTTCTTCAGGAGATATACTTAGGAGGGAGCAGTATACTGCTAGACTCCTCGATAAAGGTATGTTCTCGAAACTTCGACAAAAGCCCGTAACGGGCGACAGAGCGTCTCTCCTGCAGAGTCTTCCACTGGAGTTTCAAAAATGTTCAAATGTTTGTAAATATATCGGACCAAACTGCGTGATCATCAGTCCGTAACCTAAGGACAAACACACACACCCATGCCCCAGGGAGGACTCGAACCTCCACGGCGAGCAACCGCGCGCTCCGCAGCGAGACGTTTTAGACCGCTCGGCTATTCCACCGCGGCTCCACTGGAGTTTATCGATCATAACGCTTTCACGATTACCAAATGATCCTGTAACGAAGCGCGTTGCTCTCCGTTGGATATTTTCTACTTCCTCTATCAACCCCACCCGATTCGGATCCCACACCGGTGAGCAGTATTCAATCTGTGGGTGAACAAGTGTACTGTAACCTACTTCCTTTGTTTTCGAACTGCATTTCCTTAGGATTCTTCCAATGAATCTAAGTCTGGCATCTGCTGTACCGACGATGGATTTTATACGGTCGTTCCATTTTAAATCACTCCTAATGCCTACTTCCAGTTGCTGACCCGCTATAGTGTAACTAAATGATACGTGATCTTTCTTTCTATGTATTCGCAGCACATTACACTTGTCTACATTGAGATTCTCTTGCCATTCCCTGCACCATGCATTTGAACACAATTTTCCATTGTTACAACCTCTGTATATACTACATCGTCATCTACAATAAGTCTCAGTGAGCTTCCGATGTTATCCGCAAGGTAATTTATATATATCATGAAGAGCAACCGACCCACGACACTCCCCTGTGGCACACCCGACATTAGTCTTACTTCGAAAGACTTCTCTCTATTAAGAATGACATGCTGCGTTCTGTAATCTAGGAACTCCTCAATCCAATCTGATAGACCATATGCTCTTACTTTGTTCATTAAATGTCTGTGGGATACTGTATCAAACGCCTTGCGGAAGTCAAGAAACACATCTACCTGTGAACCCGTGTCTATGGCCCTCTGACTCTCGTGGACGAATAGCGCGAGCTGGGTTTCACACGATCGCCTTTTTCGGAACCCATGTTGATTTCTACAGAGCAGATTTCTAGTCTCCAGGAATGTCATTTTACTCGAACATATAACACGTTTCAAAATTCTACAACTGACCGAGATACAGGCCTAGAGTTCTGCACATCTGTTCGACGTCCCTTCTTATAAACGGGGATGACCTGCGCCATTTTCCAATCTTTCGGAACTCTACGCCCTTCTAGAGACCTAGGGGACACCACTGCAAGAAGAGGGGCAAGTTCCTTCGCGTACTACATCTACATACATACTCCGCAATTCACCGTAAGGTCTTTGTGATCTTTACGCGAAATGTAAGTAGGCGGCAGCAAGATCGTAGTACACTCAGCTTCAAATTCCGGCCCTTTAAATTTACTCAACAGAAATCCACGAAAAGAACGTCACCTTTCCTCCAGCGATCCCCAATTGAGTTGCCGGAGCATTTCCGTGACACTCACGCATTGGTGGAACCTACCAGTAACAAATCTAGCTGCTCGCCTCTGAACTGCCTCTATGTCTTCCTTTAAACTGATCTGCTGCGGGTCCCAAACACTTGAGCAATACTCAATACGTGGTCGTACAAGCGTTTTATACTCGGTCTCCTTTACAGATGAAGTACATCTTCCCAAGATTCTCCCAATAAATCGAAGTCGCCGCGGTGGAGTAGCCGAGCGGTCTAAAGCGTCTCTCTGCGGAGCACGCGATTGCTCGCCGTGGAGGTTCGAGTCCTCTCTGGGACATGGGTGTGTGTGTTGTCCTTAGGTTAGTTTACCTAGGTTTACGTAGTTTGTAAGCTACGGACTGATGACCACGCAGTTTGGTCCGATAGATTTATAGACATTTGAACATTTGAAACCGATGTCGGCTGTCCGCCTTACCCACAACTGTCCTTACATGTTTGTTCCATTTCATATCGCTCTGCAATGTTACGCGTAGATATTTCAACGACGCGACAGCATCAAGAATCTCACTACTAATGCTGTACTCTGTGTAAAAACGAACTGGTATCCCATATGGTCCTGCGGCCTTTCCTCTTTTGAGCGATTTTGTTTTCCTATCCCTTTGTCAATTATCTCGATATCTTCCATTTTGTGATCTGTGCGGCAATCTAGAGAAGGAACTAAGTGCAATCTTCCTCTGTGAAACAGATGTAAATAATATTTTGGCGTATAGTGAAGTAATTAAAAACCGCGAGCCTTTATAATTCTAAAGCCTGTCGATCCATATCTTTTAAATATGGAAACAGTTATATAGGATATAAGGAACTCATATTTCAATGGGGCGATCTATAATTGTTTAATAATGATTATGCAGCCAAGATCGCAATTTTCATTTATTATGTTACAGGTTTCAGAGTACTCGACGCCATCTTCAGACCTGTCGTAATTTACATAATTTCACGACATTTTTATATACTAAAAGAGTACATCCAGGTTGAGGCATCGTTAAACATAAAATCAGTAGTCACAAATAAAAAGTATATATCGATCTTCTAATGGTTTTGAAGTGAGGTACTTTAAAGTCTAAGTACAATACTAATTGAAGTTCAGTATAACACTAACACTAATTTGCCATTTAGTAATTGAACATAATTAAAAATGCGATCTTAAAAAATTATTAAAAAGTTATATAGGAGTGCAGATATTCCTTTCTTCCAGAGCCTAATGGAACTGGCATTGTTTGTGGCGGGCAGCAGATGTCACCCCGTCCGCCAATGCGCTCACAGCTGCCACATTCAGCTGGCAGAGAGTGACTGATTAGTCACCGCGCAGACAACGCGCCCGCTGAGTCACCGGTGACGCGCCGGCGCGCTCTGTTGTTGTAATACAGCCGCGCCGATTGAATTACGGGCTCTCGCGGCCGCTGATTACGGCCGTGTCACCGTGTGTCACCGTCTGCCGGCCGCCCAGCGTGGATAATTGCCTGTCAGTCAAGCCACCTCTCACTTAGGTGGCCGTACACGCTCAGCGGTTCCGACCCACGCGACGCTGCGCGCAGCATCGTACCACTGTCTAACCAGAGACTGCACTCCGTCCACCGAAACGAGACACTGACTGTAAACACGATGCAAGCCCCTAGCACGCCGTAGGGGAAAAGTGAGACAACTGTCCCCCAATTGAAGCAGCTGATCGCCGCCATTTGCAGGGTAGAATCCTAGACGCAACATGACAGCAAAATGAAGCACAAATGAACGCATGTTTGTTAAAAATAAGTACTGGAGTATGGTTTTTTTTCCTTTTTTTTTGTGGACTTAACTACGGGGAGTCTGTTTAAAAAGTATTCTTAAATGAATGAAGTTTCCTAATTTCCGAAATACGTCTGCTTAGAGACAGGAAGTTTAAGAATGTAAGGCTCTTTTCTGAGAACGTTGGCGAGACTTTGCAACGAAATACGAGGCGCGTCCAGAAAGTAAGTTCCGTTTGGTAATAATATGAAATTGCACACAGATAAAGAAGAAACTTTTATTGCAACAAATTCTACAACTCTTAAACTACTTTTCCACATAACTGCCGAAATTTTGCAGGCATTTGTCATAGCGTGACACTAGGTTTTGTATACCTTCTTCATAGAAATCTGCCGCCGGTGTCTTCAACCAGTTGGAAACACTTTCTTTCAGCTCGTCGTCATTGGTGTGAGCGAGAGCACTAATTGTAAACCTACGGTTTTCCTGGATCTTGTCATCAATCGCGTGAACCAGTTCTTCTGTAACCAAAGTTGGACGCCCACTTCGTTCTTCATCGTGCACATCACTACGCCCGCCATTAAACTGTCGGACCCATCTTCTCACCATCGAATCACTCATCGCATTTGGTCCGTAAACATCGCAAATTTTCCGATAAATTTCACTTGGTTTCACTTTCCTCGCATTCAGAAACCGAATCACCGACCTGATTTCACAGGCGGCGGGATTTTCAATCAACGCCGACATTTCAAACAAGCACAACTAAGCGTACGTAACTGACAGAGATCTCCAAATGGCGCACGTTCTACTCCTTGATACACATCGTCTACAGCGCATGTGCGGAACCTCAATCGCAGCACTGCAGCAGAGATAAATTGAAACGGAACATATTTTTTGGGCGCGCCTCGTATTTGCATAAGATGATTCCATGAAAATTGTAAAGTAGCAGAGAGTGCGATTATTATTTAATCCATGTAATTTTCTGTCAGGTCCTGTTTACTTTCTGCCGACTACTCTGTACGTTTTGCACGCTTATTTTTGTATAGCACAAATTTTCTACATCCTTTTCCGTATTACATAGAATTTTTCTTTCAACTTACTCGAATTTGTGTATGAATAATTATAACATACCATTTTTTTTTAAATGGGCAGATGATTCGCACTTTACTTTGTAATATAGTACCCCTTAAATTGGTTCAGTATGCAACATTCGATCAAATATTTTACTATTTACGAAGTACAATCACCACCTGGTAACTGTACAAAAGCAATTATTCTACCTACCTCTGAATTATACATATATGACTAAAAATCTAAATACTTCTTATATGCCTACTTCTTAATTCAGGTAAACTTAGTACGTTAATCGTGTTAATATTTTCAGTAATTTATAGGCATATAAAAATGAGTACTTCAAATGCAACAAAGTACTTCTTTCAGTTTTAGAGAATCATTTATAAAGGAAACCTAAACCAAAAAATACGCTCATGATTTTTTATTTCTTCATGAAAATACTATACAGCATACAAGTAATGACAGGTCTATGAAATTTAACACTGTTTCTGTCTTCGTCTTTGCGTCCATTCTTACTGATGCAATTAAAAGCAGCACACGAACGAATCGCGTTTACGCACTGTTTCCCTGCAAATTACGGCTTCCGTCAAGTTAAATGTGGGGAGTAAGACTATTACACGATGTGGCGCGTAACCAGGGGTGGAAAACACACAGGAACCTGTACAGCCGGCCGCGGTGGCCGAGGGGACTGAGGCGCTTCAGTCACGGTCTGCACGGCCACTACGGTCGGGGGTTCGAATCCCCCCTCGGGCATGGATATTTGTGCCGTCCTTAGTAGTAGGTAATTCATAAGTAGTTTGTAAGTTTAGGGACTGATGACCCTGTAGTTAAGTCCCTTAAGCTTAACAAACATTTGAACATTTGAACCTGTACAGTCGCTGCGTGTTTCGTTACGTAGCACTGGTAATAGAAAACAAACATATTTAAAATACATTTCTTTTAATAATTTATAAAATGTAGTCTTTAGAAATTCACCCAAAAAAGCATTTTTCCTTAAGAGAGCAAGCACTCGGTCATTTATTGGCAGTTCTTCATGAAAACAAACATTCATGTATCCAGAGTGAAACTTTCACTCTGCAGCGGAGTGTGCGCTGATATGAAACTTCCTGGAAGATTAAAATTGTGTGCCGGAACCGGGACTCGAACCTGTTTCATTGCTATCGCTTCATTGATAACACAGTCCCAGTAGTTGGAAGTGCTTGCCAGAATTTACGTTTTTTTTATTTCATAGGGTGATCTGTGTCAAAACAGTGTTCAGCCACAGCAGATTTGTTTGGCTGTTGTAAACGTGTGTATCGTTTATGCTCATTACAACGGTCCTCAACAGTCCTAATAGTTTGACCAACATATGACATGTCACAGCTACATGGGATACAGTAGACACCCGCCTTGCGTCAACCGAGATCATCCTTAACGGATCCCAACAGTGCCTTAATTTTAGAAGGTGGACGAAACACACATTTTACATTGCTTTTACGCAAAATGCGACCAATCTTATTGGAAGTGCTGCCAACGTATGGCAGAAAGACCACTGACGTGGGTGCCGACTTAGTCATCACAAGCCCGTTGCACATGTGGTCAACAGCGCAACGCTCTTTTTTAATAGCCCTTCACCATAGCCATTTTGTCGAAAAGTTACCTCCAGATGAGACAGCTCAGGGCAAACTTTCCGGGTCAGAAATGACGTGAGCCCTATGCACTAAGGTTCGAAGAACCTCTTCATGTTGAGCTGGGTGGTGACAACTTGCGAATACAAATCAGTATGCGTTTCCTTCCTATAAACAGCGTCTCCCAACGTACCATCTGCCTTTTTCCTCACCAACACATCAAGGAAGGGAAGGCAACCGTTCTTTTTCACTTCCATTGTCAAACGGATGTTGGGGTGGATTGAATTTAGATGTTCCAAAAAATAATTCAAGTTCTCACTACCATGAGGCTAAACAACAAACGTGTAGTCTACATATCTGAAGAAAGAAAGAAAGAAAGAAAGAAAGAAAGAAATCAAGCAGGTTTCAACGCCGCTGACTCCAGTGCACGATCTTCAAAGTCCTCCATGAATAAATTAGCAGTGATAGGTGAGAAAGGGCTTTCCACCGTAACTCCATCTGTCTGCTCGTAGTACTCGTCATTGAATAAAAAGTAGGTGGAAGTCAAAACATGTCGAAATAAATTCGTTAAATCAGTACAAAACTTCGTCTCAATTAGTTGCCGTCGTCGATTTTGGTACCTGGCAGCATACCCGTAAATTTTTTGAAGTTGTTATTCGCCAGAAGAAATTAAGGAATTACAACACTTTTTCCAGATTTTCCGTTGAGAAAGTTCATCCCTTGTCTGTTAGCATATTATATGCTGAGAATGACTGTTCCACGTCAACGAATGACACCAGAACATATTTAGATGAGGGTGTTAGACACAATAGGACTGCATAATCATGTTCTGTTGATTTACCTGGTAAGATGTCAGCCGCTGTGCAGAGGGTGGTCAGTCCTGGGTTGTTATGTAGCAATGTCTTTAGTTTCTCACTAACTTTCATACCAACAGAACCTGGGACCAAGTTGATATTTTCTGCCACCTCTTCCGTCAATCGCAGTTTGACGCTTTGCAGCGTGCGACAAAATTCAAAAGTTTGTTAAGCTTAACGGAATTCGGGGTTATAAGTCGCTAAGCTTAAAACATACTTATGAACTAGCTTATACTAAAGACGGCAGAAACATCCATGTCCGAGGGGAGATTCGAACCCCCGACGGGGAACGGCCCTGCGGATCGCAGCAAAGCGCCGTAATGCGCTCGGCCACTCCGCCGCGGTAGCAAGAGACAGCGCTCTGCGGAGCAGCGCGGGCTAGAACAGCCTGGCGTGTGCCGTCTTCGTATTACTCAGGATTGTTCACGTATGCAAATAAATAAGCCGGAGGCTAGAAGAGTATTTTTAGTCATAAAAATTTTGAATGTATTTTTAAAAATCAGATACAGACTGGTTCTAATATCAAATTAGGTACGTTAGGAACTATAAAATTACAATTTTCGATAAAATGTTAGCATAATTCTTACACCTAAACGTTCAGATGTCAGACACTCAGATCGGTACCAAACGTTGTATATCGATAGAGTAATGCCGCGAGAGAGCACGAACACCGACTGGCGGCGTGGCGCAGGGGTAGCGTCACGGACTGCGGTGCAGAAAGTCGCCGGTTCAATCCCGCCCACCGGCAAAAATTTATTTCTTTGTAATTAAAAATTGCAGAAGGTTCTACATTTTTCTTATGTTCACTTGTAAATTCTACTTGTTTCTTATGTTAACTGTTCTTCTAATTTCTGGTAAATTCTGTCTGCAGAGCACTCTGCCTGAGAGGCAGTCAGTGCTGCGTGTATGTTGAGTTCGTAATAAACGTGCTTTCAGTATAAGTGCTGTGTTTAGTTGCCTTCGAAGTCAAGCCTACTTCCATTGCAACGCGACATTGTTTGGTGGAGGCGCCGGGTACTGCGCAACAGCTGCATCACCGTGGCTCCGATTAGGCAACGTAGAAGCCGGAATACAAGGGATACACCGAGTACATCCTTCCAAAAGTCCGTATTATCAGAAGAACGATGGAGACGAAACCAGCAATAAGCCAGCTGCACATCAGACACCCGTCGGTGTTCTCTGGAGATGCTGGACAGGACCGCAACAAATGGCTAAAAGGGTCCGACCGAGTCGCCAAGTACAACAGGTGGGATCATACGATGTGCTTGGCCAACGTTTATTTCTACCTGGACGGAACAGCCCAGCAATGGCTCGAAAACAACGAAGACAAGTTGAATGACTGGGAGACGTTCCAGGAGGAACTTAAGAAGACGTTTGGAGACCGCCAGCGACAAATCCGCTCGGCGGAAGAACAACTGAAGAACCGGGCCCAACGACATGGTGAGCCGACACAATCGTACATACAGAGTGTTTTGGCCCTGTGTAACGTATTCAATCCGAACATGACTGAAGCGGACAAAATCACGCACCTGATGAAGGGAATTGCAGAAGATATGTACCAAGCTGATCTGATAAAAGACGTCGCTACGACAAAAGAGTTCATCAAGTGGTGCCAGCATATTGAAGAGATGCAACAAAGGAGGGTTGGACGCAAGAAGTATGACAGACTCCCAAATGTCGTCCCTATGGCCGTTGTGGAAGACCAGCATGACTTCGCTTCTCTTATACGACAAATCGTGAGAGAAGAATTACAACAGTGCATGGCAGCCGGGACTATTAGACCGAGCGAGCATCAGATTATGGCCATGGCGAGCCCTGTAAGTCACGAGGGAGCCGACGCCGCTGAGGACGATGTATTTCAAACATTAGCTCCTGTCTGCCCCATCAATCGCACCCGACGTGAAGAATGGCGTCGCCCTGCTATGACTTACGCTACAGCCGCCAAACGGCAGCCCGTGAACCGGCCGACGCGACCACAGCCAACTCCCCAGGTAACTATGACGCCCCGCAGAAGAACAGACGTCTGGAGGAGCGAAGACAACACACCACTGTGTTTCCACTGTGGACGCCCTGGACATGTCGTACGCTACTGCAGAGAGAGGAAGCGAGTATTCGATGATTATTTTGCCGCAAGACGTCAGCCGTCGGAGCAGTTCTATCCCAGGCAGTCACCTGCTGATGAGTTCAGTCGTCCTATAGGAAGAAGCCCATCGCCGTTCCCTAGACGAGGTCGCTCCCCGTCGCGCCGCAGCCGTTCACCGTCGCCGTACAGAGGTACCAGCCGCTCCCCTAGCCGCCACGTCCAGGAAAACTAAGCGAGGCGACCATCTACGGAGGTGAGGCCGCCGCAGATGAAAATCCTCCATGGACGACAGTCACTAAGATGTCGGGAAATGTCATCGACGTCATAATCGACTGCCAACCTGTCCGGGCACTTGTTGATTCAGGAGCCTCTTTTTCTGTATTATCGGATAATTACCGCCGCACACTAAAGAAGACAATGTTCTGTGATACGGGGGCAACTGTGCTGAAGGTCGCGAATGGAAAGTACGTCCATCCAGCAGGAACTTGTGTCGCAAGAATAACCATCAACAACAGGACGCAGCCGTTTGAATTTGTCGTGTTAACAGAATGTAGTCACAATGTCATCCTCGGATGTGACTTCCTTCAAGCATCCCAAGCTGTCATTGACTGTGGAAGATCTGAGCTGCAAATTGAAGAAGTTGTTCCGCCAGATAGACGTAATACAGAATTTTCTGGGAAGTTATTCGTCGTTGACAATGTAACGATACCGCCGTTGACAATGAGAAGAGTTGCAGTCACAGATGACTGGTTAAGATGTGAAGTTCTTGTTGATAGTAAAAAGTTTATCAGGCTCACAAAAGAAATTTACATACCAGAGGCTATCATAAGCATTACCGGTGGTCAAGGAGAGATTTGGATCATTAATTGTCACGAGCAGTCACAACTTAGCCCCAAGGGAATATGTATCGGGACAGCTGAAGCAATCCAGGACGGTGAGCTCAACGTCATCAATGAAGACCCATGCCCTAGTGTTAGTACAGACAACACGCTGGAAGAAACAAACGTGGAACTGCCAATAGGGCCTGGACTGACCAAGGAACAACGGCAGCAGGTGTTAGGTATATTACGCCAATTTTCGGGTGCATTCACACCTCAGCAGGGGAAAAGTCAGACGAAACAGCCCACGATAAAGCACCGGATCAATACGGGGATCATCCGCCAATTAGCCAGCGTTCGTATAGAGTGTCACCAGCTGAAAGACGGATAATTCAAGAGGAAGTGGAGAAGATGTTGCGAGATGACATTATTCAACCTTCGGAGAGTCCTTGGTCGTCTCCGGTAGTCCTCGTAAAGAAGAAGGATGGCACGTGGCGATTCTGTGTCGACTATCGGCGCCTGAACAGAATCACAAAGAAAGATGTCTATCCATTGCCGCGTATTGACGACACCTTAGACTGCTTGAAAGGAGCTACGTACTTCTCAACTATGGACATGCAGACAGGTTACTGGCAAATCGAAGTTGACGAAGCTGACAGGGAGAAGACTGCTTTTATTACACCTGACGGCCTCTATGAATTTAAAGTAATGCCATTTGGATTATGTAATGCTCCAGCCACATTCGAACGCATGATGGACAACTTGCTTCGACACCTTAAGTGGACGACGTGTCTCTGCTATTTAGATGACATTGTCCTTTTCTCGAAAACATTTGAAGAACATCTGAGTCGCCTGTCAACTGTGTTGAAGTGTGTTCAGGCTGCAGGTCTCCGCCTCAATCCAAAGAAGTGCCTCTTCCTCGCCAAAGAGATAAAAATCCTGGGGAACCTAGTCAACGGAGATGGTGTCAGTCCTGAACCAGATAAAGTAAGGGCAGTCACAGAATTTCCAACTCCTCAGCGCATTCGTAATGTGAGAAGTTTTCTCGGGCTGTGCTCATACTACCGACGTTTCATAAAAGGATTTTGTAACAAGATGTGAGAAGTTTTCTCGGGCTGTGCTCATACTACCGACGTTTCATAAAAGGATTTTGTAACAAGGCACGTCCATTACAAGAACTTCTGCAGGGAGACGCCAAACTTTACTGGGATGAGACAAAAGACAGAGCTTTCCAAGCACTTAAGGAGGCTCTCACTTCCGCACCAGTACTAGCCTTGTACGACGAGAATGCAGAAACGGAACTTCACACAGACGCCAGTGGTTATGGGATTGGTGCAGTGCTTGTACAAGTTCAGGAAGGTGCTGAAAAAGTGATAGCCTATGCGTCAAGAGTACTCTCAAAGTCCGAGATAAACTACTCTACAACTGAAAAAGAATGTCTCGCGGTTATCTGGGCTATCAACAAGTTCCGGCCGTATTTATTCGGCAAACCATTCACCGTCGTGACAGACCACTATTCTTTGTGTTGGCTGACTAGCTTGAAGGATCCATCAGGCCGACTAGCAAGATGGGCACTAAGACTCCAAGAGTACGATGTCACAGTGGTATTCAAGAACGGGCGCAAACACAAGGATGCCGGCTGCCTTTCGAGGAATCTATTAGTGGAACACAACAGCATTAATGAAATTTCAGCCATTACTGAATTAGATGACGTTACAGCTGAACAGAGGAAAAATCCAGCACTATTAAAAACCATAGAGGCCTTGGAGAAAGGAGAACCGACCAATGGAGAGTTCCAACTTATAAACGGAACATTGTATAAGAGCAACTACGATCCACTGGGCCCCAAATGGCTACTTGTTGATCCAGCTCATCTCCAGCCAGCTATTCTCAAATATTTCCATGATGCTCCAATATCCGGTCATCTGGGATTCGTGAAGACCCTAGACAGAATCAGACGCAGGTATTACTGGAAAGGTCTCTGGCGGCATGGAGCATGGAGCACCACGTGATCGGGGAAAAGTATTCCAGTCAAAACTAGTATCAGAGGTAATTTCACGGTGCAACATTGTCCACAGGATGACAACTGCATACCATCCTCAGACAAATGGTCTTACGGAACGTTTTAACAAGACGTTAGCCGACATGCTGTCGATGTACGTCGATGTTGAGCAGAAGGATTGGGATACAATTCTGCAAGTCGTGACGTTTGCTTACAATAGCGCAAGACAAGACACCACAAGCTTCACTCCGTTTTTCCTGCTCCATGGCCGTGAAGCTGAGACGACAATGGATACGCTGTTCCCGTTTCAACCGGACGACACACAGGACGACTATGTTAAACAGCTCATCAGCAGGGTCGAAGAAGCAAGACAGCTGGCTCGCATACGGACACTGGACGCCCAGGAGAAGGATCGTCAGCGGTATAACGACAAGCACCGATCTGTTGTGTTCAGCCCAGGAGATCTGGTATGGATTTTTACCCCTGTACGGAAGGTTGGACTGTCAGAAAAGTTATTGAAGCGATAATTTGGTCCGTATCGTGTCATACGCCGCCTGTCAGACGTCACATACGAAGTTGAGGATTATGAGCCGTCGTCGAAACGTCAAAAACGAAGAGACATTGTTCACGTCCTGCGCATGAAGCCTTACTACGATCCTGAAGAGCAGGTAGACGACAATGGCTTCTTGTTCAACGACTTTACGCACGGTAATGTTCCTAATGAAGCCACGACAGGAACGTCTGTCTTCGATAATCACGGAGAAGGGAAGGATTCTCTTGAACTGTCATACAGAGGACCCATGACACGGTCAAGATCCAGGACATTGCAGCTGGCTCCACAGGGATCATAACAGCGGGTCACTGTTTCTCCTCCAGGAGAGGGAGCAATGCCGCGAGAGACCCCCAACACCGACTGGCCGCGTGGCGCAGGGGTAGCGTCACGGACTGCGGTGCAGAAGGTCGCCGGTTCAATCCCGCCCACCGGCAAAAACTTATTTCTTTGTAATTAAAAATTCCACAAGGTTCTACATCTTTCTTATGTTCACTTGTAAATTCTACTTGTTTCTTACGTTAAAGTTCTTCTAATTTCTGGTAAATTCTGTCTGTGTGTAAATAGCAGAGCACTCTGCCTGAGAGGCAGTCAGTGCTGCGTGCTTTCAGTATAAGTGCTGTGTTTAGTTGCCTTCGAAGTCACGCCTGTTTCCATTTCAACGCGACAGTACCAACCGAAACTTCTATATGAGTCGTGCTATGTGCTGCCGTCCAGGAGAACGTGCGTAAACGGTAAATAATATGTAACACCTGTGCTACGGAGCATAGGAAAAGCGTAATCTGTTGGAGTCTGCCGTGGGATGCCTGATACAGTGAATGTTTCTCGTTCCGAATGTCCTCGGTTCAAACCCTGATGGCGCGATTCTTTGTTTTCTGTATGACGTTGCAAACTGTTCTACGTCGACAAACGTACACCGAGTGTTACGTGAATATTACTATTTCTGTGTCGTTTACCAGTCATGACTGGACAGACTGCGTCAAGATTATATACATACATATACATATAAAAGAAGAAGAAAAAGAGAAAAAAGGTTTACAATTTGGACATATACAACACAAATATTATCATTTTGTCCAGTCACTTTCATCACTGTTGAAAAATTCACCAATTGAGTATAGTGGGTGCTCTTTCAGGTCCTGTGCAATTTTCTTTTTGAATGGTTCTGGTGGCAGGGATTGCACTTCTTTTGGCAGCGAGTTAAACATTTTCAGTGCAACCATTGGAAAACTGTCTTGTGTTCCAGTCAGACGACAACTTGGTATTTGAATGCTCCTCTTGTTATGGGTGTCGTGGTTATGTATATCTTGCCTCATGCTGAACTCCCCTTGGTTTTCTTTTATGCTCATGAGGCATAAAAACACATACTGGCTGAAGATCGTCATAATACCTAACCGTTTGAATATTGGCTTGCAGTGGTCCAATCTTTTGCTTGATGTAATTATTCTGACAGCCTTTTTTTTGTAGCATTAACACATCTTTACAACCTGCAGCATGTCGCCATAGCAGTAGGCCATAATTAATATGGCTATGAAATAGCGCATAATACACTGTTACAAGGTATTGGTCAGTTAATGTACCTTTAAGCCTTCTCAGAAGGAATATTACACGGGAAAGCTTGGAGCATACATACACTGTGTGTTCATTCATTGTAAGTTTGCTGTCAATCATGAAGCCTAGAAGTCTAACAGCTTCCATATTCCGTGACAGCCAATTTTGCTAAGGCTGCATATAAGATGTTGTGTTTTTCCTTCATTCAGTTTCATTTTATTTTTGATGAACCATTCTTTTGTGTATTCGAAGCGGTCGCCTGTTGTTTGAAGAGCTTGTGCTGCAGTTTTTCCTTTGGCAAAAAGAGTGGTGTCATCAGCAAACTGTAACATGTGGTTGTTACAGCCCATATCATTAACATATATTAGGAACAGGAGAGGACCTATGACGGACCCTGGGGGTACGCCATGTTCCAACTTTTGTTCTTGTGATAAGGCTCCATGTACTGACACCACCTGCTTTCGGTTTTCCAGATAAAATTGGAGGGTTGCCAGAACAGCACCTCCAACACCATAACAGTTTAATTTATTGATGAGTATCTTGTGTGAGATGCAGTCAAATGCCTTGCTCAGGTCACAGAGTGTCAGTGCCACACATTCTCTATCTTCAAATACCTGTCTTATCTTTCTAGTCAAGTCCAGTGCTGCCGTAAATGTCGACTTTCCCTTGCGAAAACCATGCTGTGCGTCCTGGAAGAGCCTATTTTCTTCCTGAAATATAAAAGTAAAATGACTGTTCGGATTTTACAACACTGTGTCATTGGCAGTTTGCCTCTGCTTCGTTTGTTGAAAATAGCAAAACTGTATATTCGTAGAAGAAAGAAACAATTTGCACCATGCGTGAAACCTGCGTTCCTGCATTTGACACTGTGCGTCTGTGTTCGTGCCTGAACTTTATGTACTTATTATTTTCATTATTACTATTGTGATTATTGTTTTTAACATTACTATTATTTTCGTTGTTGTTGTTACTATTATTACTACTAATAATGCTGAATGTGTGATGCAGTTGTTTCTTTATTCGTATGTTCCGATTATGTTTATTTCTTCTGTGAAAATACAAATAAACCCTACAGATTTGCTACTTTCAAATAAACGAAGCAAGAGCAAACTGCCGATAACACATTACTCTAAAATCCAAACAGTCCTTTTACATGCGAGGAACACGTTGCCTCTTTTAATAATTTCCAACGTGCTAAAGTAAAAAAAAAGTTTTTTATTATTATTTAATGTGGAACGCTTCACGATTTTTTTTTTTTTTGCGTGTCATCCTTGCGCTGGGGCCATGCTAATCTTCTCTGTATCGTTCCAATTTTAGTATATGAACTGCCGAAGCAAGTACACTAGGCCACAGTAGAGCAACGTGATAACTTCTCACAGTCATGTTTTCCTGTACTTCGTAGGTTAGGTGTTACTTATTATTATAGTTTATGCACGTTCTCCTGGACGGCAGCACATAGCACGAATTATATAGAAGTTTCGGCTGATACGCTATCGATATACAACGTTTGGTACCGATCTCAGTGTTTGACATCTGAATGTTTGGGTGTGAGCTGGGGAGACCACGAGAGAAATTTTGGCATACAAATTTTTATTTAATTAGATTTTTTAAATTTGGGTTTTCGTCCATAAATTTGCGTAATTAGTGTATGTACAACTTTTATTGCCTTTATTTAATGAGGAACAAACAAGGTTTTTACCTAAAATCCCATGTCTTGTCATGTATGTCAGACGTACACTTCGCTTCGCAGTTTCTCAGAATGTAATTGATGCATCGCGATGCAACTGACGCCATTCTTTTTATGATTTTTCATTCTATTGATTGCCTAAGAAATGATATGAGGTATCCATAAAAAAATTTGTGTTGTAAATCATATTTCTTTACGTTCTACACTGTATCACAGTACGTACTTTAATAAGACCCTGCCGTACGTCATAAACGTGAAAGTCGTTTTTCAATATCTCCTGTAGTTCCAGAGATATCTGGGGCGAAAAAGTTGAGTGGGACACGCTGTATTTACAGGGTGGTCCATTGATTGTGACGGGGCCAAATATCTCACGAAATAAGCGTCAAACGAAAAACTACAAAGAGCAAAACTTGTATAGCTTGAAGGGTAAAAAGAAATGGCGCTATGGTTGGGCCGCTAGATGGCGCTTAGGTCAAACGGATATCAACAGAATTTTTTTTAAATAGGTACCCCCATTTTTATTACATATTCATTTAGTCTAGTACGTAAATAAATATGCATGTTCCATCTGGAACGCTTTTTTCGCTTTGTGATAGTCACAAACGTATAAGTACGTGGTATCGCGTAATATTTCGCCAATTCGGGCGGTATTTGCTTCGTGATACGGTACTCGTGTTAAAATGGACCGTTTACCAAATGCGGAAGAGATCAATATGCTATTTATGTATGGCTATCGCGATCAAAATGCCCAACTGGCCTGTGCTATGTATGTTGATCGTTATCGTGGAAGACATCATTCAAGTGTCCAGACCATTCGTCGGACAGTTACGTTATTTAAAGACACAGCAAGTATTCAGCCACAACTGAAACGTCAACCACGGCCTGTAACAAATGATGATGTTCAAGTAACTCTTTTAGCTGCTGTTGCGGCTAATCAGTACATCAGTAGCAGACAAATTGAGCGAGAATCGGGAATCTCAAAAACGTCAGTGTTGAGAATTCTACATCAACATAAATTTCACCCGTACCATATTTCTATGCACCAGGATTTGCACGACGAAGACTTTGAACGTCGTGTACAGTTTTGCCACTGGGCAGAAAATAAATTACGGGACGATAAAAGATCTTTTTCACGTGTTCTGTTTAGCGACGAAGCGTCATTCACAAACAGAGATAACCGGCATAATATTCACTATTGGGCAACGGAAAATCCACGATGGTTACGACAACTGGAACATCAGCGACCTTCGTAGGTTAATGTACGGTGCGGCATTGTGGGAGGAAGGATAATTGGCCAGTATTTTATCGATGGCAATCTAAATGGTGCAATGTATGCTGATTTTTTACGTAATGTTTTACCGATTTTTCTACAAGATGGTTCACTGCATGACAGAATGGCGACGTACTTTCAAAATGATGGATGTCCGGCACATGGTTCGCGTGCAGTTGAAGCGGTCTTAAATGGAATATTTAATGACAGGTGGATTCGTCGTAGAAGCACCACACCATGGCACGCTCGTTCACCGGATCTTACATCACCGGATTTCTTTCTGTGGGAAAAACTGAAGGATATTTGTTATCGTGATTCACCGACAGTGCCTGAAAACATGCGCCAGCACGTTGTAAATGCATGTGAGAACAGTACTGAAGGCGAACTACTTGCTGTTGAGAGGAATTTCGTTATGCATATTGCCAAATGCATTGAAAGTCATCATTTTGAGCATTTATTGAAGTCATGAGGTAATTACAGGTAATCAAGCAGTAACTGCATGCGTTCTCATAATTTATGATAATTTCACAAATGTACGTGTATCACAACCGAAATAAAATTCAAACGTACCTACTTTCTGTCTTTTAATTTTAAAAAAGCCTACCTGTTACCAACTGTTCGTCTAAAATTGTGAGCAATATGTTTGCGAATATTACCTCGCTATCTATCACAAAGCGAAAAAAGTGTTCCAAATAAAACATTCATATTTATTTACGTACTAGAAGAATATGCAATAAAACTGGGGGTACCTATTTAAAAAAATGCAGTTGATATCCGTTTGACCTTCGGCAAGCCCATCTAGAGGGCGAGCCAAAGCGCCATCTATTTTCCCCGTTCAAACTGGAAAAATTTTGTTCTTCGTAGTGTTTTCGTTTGATGCTTATTTCGTGAAATATTTGGCTCGGTAACAATCAATGGACGACTCTGTATATTATCAAATACAGGACTGTTGGACAGTCGTCTCCAATATGCAGGCCAGAAACAATCAAACAGTTCTACCGTATCACATATATATCACACACATACATACGCAGACGAACATGTTCATACACAAATAAAGAGGAAAAAAATAAATAATTATAATAATAAAATAAAAGAGTGCTGCTGCATTATTTTCCACAATTATTACAACACACGTGGTACAGTTGGTAATAAAAAGACCTTCAACAGTTGACAACACCACCGAAAACAAAAACGTTAAACAAACAAGGAGGCATGTTCCTAGTGCTGCCCTTATCTCAGTGAGATAAGGGACTTAATAAAACTGCCAACCAGACGGAACAGGTAACGTATGTAGAACAACATCTACGAAAACTTTGAGTCTTAATAAAATTAAAGTATTTATATCCTTAACTATCTAAAATATATTAAAATGTAATATTGTAAAACAATCATGTATATGTTCAAGACCATTGAATATGCCTAGCAGATAACGGCGAAACGCTTATGGAAGAATAATTTTTTTTTAATTCAGTTGCAAAGACTGTTCGTATAAATAACAATCTGCAGTTTAATATAAGAAGCAACTGACGAAAAATGATAGGAGACAACTAAAAATGTTAGTTTGATGCAGTTTTCCATGCTACTCCATCAGCAGTTGTTATACTTCTGGACTCGAATTCGGGAGTACAATGGTTCAAATCCACATCTGGCCATACAAATTTAGGTTTTCCTTAATTTCCCTAGATTACTTGAGACAAACGCCTTGATGGTTCCTTTGAAAGAGCAAGCTCCATTTACTTTCCCATACCCCAAAAATGTGAGTGAGAACTACGTCTGCAATGACCATGCTGTCGACGGGACGTTAGACCCTAATCATCTTTCTTCCTACTATATACTTCTCCATTTACGAATAACTACTGGAACTCGCATTCTTCGGATGCTCTTTACTGCACTCATCTCCAGGTCTTCCTTTATAGTGTTACCCTTCCCCTCCCTCACAACACATATCCCTTAAGTAGCAAACAGATAATCTCATCATCTTCCACTATGTGTACTACCAGTGGAACTCTTGTTTGAGTCGTCATGACAAAAGTTATTTATCGGCAATTGTATTCAGCACATTGTCTATTATCTGACCTTGAGCTTTCTTCTGCAGTACAATATTTCAAAAGCTTCTCTCTCTCTTTGAACTCTTATCCATGTCTCACATGCGTACAAGGCTATATAATCAAGACAAATACTATCAAACAGTTAAATCTATACCCTTTCTCAACAAAAATCATAAGAAATGGTTTTCTGGCTTTTCCTCTACTTACTTCTTTATCTCCCCACATTCGGCCACCCTATTTTGTTCATCAGATAATACCACTGATATACCACTTTTATTGTCTCGTTTCGTAATCTAATTCCCTCACCAGAATCTAATTTAATTCAACTAGAACCATTACTATTGATTTGTATCCAAGAATTTCGTAATATTCTCTGTAATAGCACGGAAATGTTCCACGAAATATGAAATGCCACGGACGGACGTAGCCAGCGTGCTGAAATGCCAGGTCAGGCAGGATTACACTCTGAAACCTAAACCGGGGGACTTCCAACGCCTGGCAGAAGAATTGCAACAAGTGGTTGTTTTAGTGGTCGTGCCACAAAGGAGTCACTCTAATTACCTGGGCAGGCGTCGATCCGCAGTGCGACTAGCAAAGGCCCTGGGCTCTTTGTCACTGGGTGGCCTGTTCCACGGTATATTCACAGAATAAAGGAAATTAGCAAAATAGTGCTACTCCAACTCACCGGTCATCACTGTCAATTGAGCTACTCTTCTACGTCATTTATTTCTTCCCACTGAATTGATTCTCGCAATATCTCTCTAAAAATGCTACGAACATACGTTTGACTTTCCGTAACCTATCATTTAAGATAGGTCATAGGATCAGTATTCACTCCCGTATTCCAACATTTCTCATAAATTCTAACTTATTTTTAAGACTGCTTTAAATAATTCGTGTTAGGTTGTTACAACCATGATAAATTAAACTGACGATCCAGTAGTTCTATTTTCGAAAAGATTTGTGGAGAAACAGCAATCGTTAATGAAATTGTTTTTATAAAACACACTCTCGATCGCAAGAGATTTTTATTTTTATTTTTTGTAAATAACAATAAAAAATTCTCTTGCTGTCGAGACTGTGTTTTTGAAAACGTAAGTTCTCTAATATTCACATTTGGTTTTCAAATGTTTGTATAGTTTAAGGGACTTAACTACGGGGTCATCAGTTCCTAAACTTACAAACTACTTATGAACTAACTAATACTAAGGACGGCACAAATATCCGTGCCCGAGGGGGGATTCAAACCCTCGACCATAGTGGCCGTGCAGACCGTGACTAGAGCGCCTCAGTCCCCTCGGCCACCGCGACCGGCTCACATTTGGTAGCAGTTATTTTCTTTGCAGGTGGATAAATGGAAAGCATTTACTAACAATTTCGCAGGGCTTTCTATCTCTTGGCTGTTCTGCTGTATTGTAACAAACAATATTCTTTCTATCTTTTCTCGTGGAAACCCTTATTTTTTACGTTGCTTCTAGTGGCCATTTTAGCAGCAGGTGAATACTATGTATTTTCACAGCAGCAAAAGGCGTTTTCTTTTAAAAAATTCTACTATTAAAATGCCCTTATTTTTGTTCTGAACGTTGCTGCTTCTTCTATTAATTCTTCTAATATTTCCATTTCGCTAATGTCTGCTTTTACTTCCTTCATCCGTGTAATTTACGTTTCTGGATTTATGCCAGGAAAAATTAATAATTCTCTTCTATCTATTTTCATCTATTCGGTTTAGGTCTCCATAGAATGAAACTCTTGTCCTTCACGCCGTGTATGTGATCTTCCATTATTCCACAAACCTTTCTATCACCTGCTATTTTACTTTCTATTTCTCAATCTCATATACTGATACTAAGATTTGAATTGCAGCCACATAAAGATAAGAAGCGAAATTGTAGAAAGTTGCGGTAGCAATCAAAATAAAGCCGGTCACTCCACACACACACGCACACCCACACACCCCCCCCCCCCCCCCCACACACACACACACGCACGCGAACGCGCGCGCGTACACACACACACACACACAAGCGCGTGCGTCTTTGGAAGTACGGCCTTCGTTGTACCCGTCCTACACTCTGTTATTTTTTTTTTTTTTTTTCAGTAGATATATTTAAATCTGCTTTTGAAGCTGCCTCTTGTAGAAGGTTTATTTGCTTTACTAAAAGTTCTATCAATTCTACTAAGAGTGCAAGATTGTCTGCAAAACACAAAAAATCAGAACCCAGATTGTTCGTCTTATCCTAATTTTGATATTTTAATTCCTTCTTTTTATTACCTTCTATTACCTCTCGTTTCTAGTTCGCAATTGAAGAGCACTGAGGAGACTCCAGCTCCTTGCCTGACGACATTTATGATCTCAAAAGCCGGCCGCGGTGGCCGAGGGGACTGACGCGCTTCAGTCACGGTCTGCACGGCCACTACGGTCGGGGGTTCGAATCCCCCCTCGGGTATGGATATTTGTGCCGTCCCAGTTTGTAAATAGTTCTTAAGACGTTTGTAAGTTTAGGGACTGATAACCCCGTAGTTAAGTCCCATAAGCTGTACAAACATTTGAACATTTTTTGATCTCAAAAGCCTTGTGACTTTCACCTAAAAGCGTTGTTGTGCATTTTGTACAAATTAGCTCGCGCTTCATGACTACCAAAGAATTATTACAGCTACAGATATTTTTAAAGTTTTGCTAATGTTTCCCTGTCAATGGAATGTCCCATTGAGTGCACGACCTGTATGTTAACTTTAGCAGTCACACGTGGTGTGCCGTGTGTTATGTTACAGTGGTCGTCCTCGGTTGTGCAACTCCGCTTTCGCCATCGCGCGTCCACAAAGCGCGATGTGCTCGTTAGGCAAGTTGGACTGAAACATGGATTTCAGTACAGTGGAGGGAGCGGATGCTGCCTTGTTTACTGCGGCCATCCCGGGCTGTATTCTCGGAGCTCCGTACAGCCTCATTAAACCACTGCTCTTCGACTTGCTCTAATTATCAAAGTTTATAATGTTAATTGCTTTTACGAACTGGACATTAGGACAACTCGTCGCTTTCCCTCCGTCTTTCTCTATCTCCTATTCCCTCCTTCTCTACCGGTCAAACACACATACAAACTACACACAAACTCTGCCTAGTAACGAAGCAGTGGCGTTGGATGATAACAAAAGGTTCATGTTGAACGGAGTATGTCTTACAGTGGGTCTATTTCTGCGCGCGTTCGCTCGCCGTCGGAGGTTTGAGTCCTCTCTGCGGCATGGGTGTGTGTGTTGTCCTTAAGTTAGTTTATCTTGGTTAAAGTAGTTTGTAAGCTACGGACTGATGACCATGCAGGTTGGTCCGATGGATTTACAAACATTTGAATTTTTTGGTGTATTTCCTTCAGCACTAGCGACTGATAAGGGCATTCTTGGTGGACAGGTTATACGGCAATTTCAACCGACGACTTGGTAAAAACTGCTTGCAATTGTGGGGCTCTGCTTTGATAATATTCCATAGGGCCGTTCCCATCCCTCTGATAAGGGTTTGTGTGTGTGTGTGTGTGTTTTGTCCTTAGTGTGTAAGTTGTTTATAACTCTAGGGACTGATGGTCATATCAGTTTGGTCCAATAGGTTTAGAAACTATTATATATTTTTGTCGACTTTACAGCGTTCATTGATTGAATTAAATTGCAATTTGCGATCAGTTATTGCTTCACTGTACTAGATTTAGATAGAATACCAAAGCGCGGCGAATGAAAATTTGTGCCCGGCCGGGATTCGAACCCGGGATCTCCTGCTTACTAGGCAGTCGCGTTTACCACTCCGCCACCGGGGACACAGCCCGACTGAAGAGGACTCTTCCCTGCACGTCTCCCGCCACACCCAAATCTCCAATCGTAACGCTCTCTCCTGTGCCACATTACAGAACAAATAGGCTGTGGTATAGGAAAGAGACAGAGTGGCGAATGGAGGTTTGAGTATGGCGGGAGACGTGCAGGGAAGAGTCCTCTGCAGTCGGGCTGGTTACTACTCGGTGGCGGAGTGGTCAACGCGTCTGCCTAGTAAGCAGGAGATCCCGGGGTCGAATCCCGGCCGGGCACAAATTTTCATTCGCCGCGCTTTGGTATTCCGTCTAAAACTAGTACAATGAAGCAATAACTGATCGCAAATTGCGATTTCTTTCATAGGTTTAGAAACATTTGAATATACCGAAGGAATTATAATGTTATTGTGACAGTAGAATGTGCTCGGTTACACATTAGCTTTCGCGGAGTAGTTACACTGTTTAGTTCTCTCTCCATCCACCCCCTCCCCACTCCCTCTCACACTTTTCCTCTCTCGATCTATGTGGTAATTTCAATCATTGATACATCGTTTGGTGTTCGTGTTATTTCAGAATGAAGTAATGTTAATATCATTCACGATTTGAAGAAGGTTGGGGGATTTTTAGAGATTGATATGTTGCTTTTGGTTTTCTAGATATCATGATGTAATACGAGTATTTACGTACAAAATCAGAAATATCGAATTTAACCCTATTGCCTTTTCTCGGAAATTATGTAAAGAAGTAACCTTAACTGCATAAGATTTAGACGTTTATCTACAAAATCCTTTATCTCGATTTCAAATACGTTTGGCCGTCAACAACATACACCGGAAAAACCATGATAAATGGAAGCCAAATGTGCCAATTGTGCTCTAAGACACCATTCCCGCCACTGTGAAACTTCAGACTTTAAGAAATTGATATTGGGAGAGGAGGTGCTGGTACAGTGGTACAGGATAGAGTGGAGAGCTGCATTAAGCCAGTCTTCGTATTGGAGACCACAAAAACAACGAGAGTAACAACCCGTGAACCCATGCTGTGAGGCGCACACATTGATATGTCCTGTTCTACTAAAAGTATTGTAAAACCAGTAAATCGTGCAACTAAAGATCTTTATCTAGGTCCTTCCTACATGAAATGTAGAAGCAATGTCATTCTTTTATATAACCAAGGATGTACTTGGTTCCACAAAGGACAACATAGAGGCACTACACGCATCAGGAGTATACAAGGTGGAATGCAAGTGTGGGGAAGTATACATAGGTGAGACAGGGAGGGCAGTGGCAACACGCATACGCGAACATGAACGCTACATTCGATTAGGCCAACACAAGAAATCTGCAGTAGCCGAACACCAGCAAGATTGCAGTAAAAAGATAAAATTTAACGATGCTAGAATACTCGCCAAGCAACCAGGGATGGTTAAACGCAAGATAAGGGAAGCCATCGAAATAAAATGAATAGAGAAGATGGACTCAGGCTTGCCCCCTCTTGGCTACCAGCCATCACAGCGAAATAGGCCGCACTGACATCACAACACGCGACCGTCACTAGTAAGCAACTGCCGCCGCGCGGCCCACGGCCAGCAGGAGAGAAACGGAAGCCCTCACCCCATTCGCCGATCAACACCAATCATGTCTCGCTATGCAGGAAGTAACGGCTAACCCCCACCCCTTCCACCTCAGCATCCTATCAAAATAAAGTTCCATTCTTCCGCCAAAAATTCACCAATAACATCGCTTATTTAAAAAAAATAATTATGACGTAATATCTAAATGAAATTAATATAAAGTGTAGTAACAACCAGCTCACATCAGTATATCCAGATGAAGGCCACTGTAACGTTGGCCGAAACGTCGGTTATTTAAGTAATAGCCTTACATCATGACGCGGTACAATACCCAGAAAACTTGTATGTCATTCTTTTATGTTGGTCGACCATGTAGTCGTTTGTAAAGTGTATGTTGACCTCTGATATCAACGTAATATCAAAGCGTGACACCCTCTGGGAGACTCTTCAGAAATGCATGAGGCACGGAGTCGCCATTCATCTGTCATTGTGATTTGCAGATCCCAGAGGCCTGAGGTGGCTGCATCTTCGCAGTTTGTCTCCTGCATGCGACCCTCGAATAATATATGGCACTCTGGTATATACTGCGGGTAGCGCCGTTCTTATGAAGACGCGTTCCTTCACAATGTAAATCGCGTTCTGACGTATTTCATGTGTTCCCGACAGTACTGCTCAATAAAGAGCAACTGAACAGTGCAAAAAGATTAGTGCCATTATTCACAAAGACAGCTCTCGGTGATATTGTATTCCTGGTAGTCGGATGTGTTTCCGTATTCTTTATCCACGTACTGATACAGGGAAAAAGTCTTTCCAAAGTTTGTGGATGACGCACTGCTTTGTTGCCAAGTTGTGCTTCCCTACAGAGCTCCAAAATTTATATATAAGAATCTTACTTTGATTAGAATTCTGATAGTAAAAATACTAAATCTGTATAGCAGTACTCGTATTATCACAACTGGAACTTATTTGAAATGCCAGTTCAAGAGCATGGTGTAGTGGAGCAACATGTGGACTGAACAGGCAGACCAAAACATACAAAGCAGGCAGCACGTAACATTTATTACCTTAAAACGCTTTGAGATTTACAAATTACTAAAACGTGCATTTCTTTCAACGTGGGAAATCACTGAGGTTTAATACACAAGCAAGACAATTAAAACAATAATCACTCAGTAAGCACCTTCTACTACTTCAGAAAATAGACTTTACTAAGATATAAACATAGTGGATATTTCCCTGAATAACCAAAATTTCAAATGAAAAAACTGTATTGAAGTGTTAAAAATACTCTTCTTGCACTCTAAAGTACATGAAAATTGTAGGAACCTTACAGAACCACCACTACACTTCAGGTAAATCTCAAAACTGTTTTAAACACAATGAAATTACCTTTAAATTGGAAAATAATTCACAAAAATATAAGAAAACGTGAGAAACAGACGCGTCAGTACGCATGGAAGTAACTTCTCAAATAATCCACCGTTGTTTCTACAGTATGTACAAACTAAGATACCCTTTCCCTCCGATCTCAATATCATTGTTGGCAGTATCACCACACATGTTGTTAACGTCTCTATCCAAGGCAGTATTAACAAATACAATTTTTTTCACAGGTTTTCTTAAAATGAAATGATAAATATTTTGTAATGTGCCCCAAGACCTCCTGGACAGGAGCCACCGGGGTTCCTCCGCTGGATTTGATACCAATAACTCAAGAAAACCATTAGATAATTATGTGTTCGTACTTTTAAAAGAAATTTTGACATCACCTCTGAATTTCATTGTGGCGGTACTACCTTGTAAGCTAGCAGCCATTTCTTTATTTTATTTCATAATTTCATTAATTGTATGGATTAGTATGAAGTGGCATGAACAACATAGTAGCCATATGATACTGTAATTACGGTCCTGTGGGAAAACGCCGCCCCCTTTCTCAAAGACTGATCTGATTGGCTGTTGCTATATCTTTACGCGCCACAACCTCCCAGCTATTTTATTAATTATTTATTAAATAAAAATTCAGTTATCAATTCTATTGCCATAACGTGTGTTAGTTAATTGTATGTGATTACACTATTATTTCGTAGATTTATTAAATTAAGTATTTTAGGTAAAGAGTGAGTATGGCGTTCTAGAAGTGTCGGTAGGCGCCAAAACTCTAGGCGCTAGCGTGAAGCCCAGCTCCACTGCTAGTTAGTTCACTGTGAGGCCCGACACGGTAAACATCTAGCGGCACTTGCGATAACCAGTCTTGTATTAAGAAGGCGATAATGGGGCTAAAATATTTGTAAATTGCGTGCAATGTATGTCAAAGTGTGTTATGGCTGTAACAACGTTATTTTTGTTAATTTTGATGTCAACATGCAGTTTGTGGCTTCTGTATTCGTGTGACTGGCAAAAATAAAAGAGCCACTGGCATCTCCGAAGGAATTCGTTGACTTCGTTAATGGTAGTCAGACAGCCACAGTATCCACCACTTTCAATTTCAGCCTCACCTCAAAAAACTTAGAGTCTACGACCTGTGTGCTGCTTCTGCGCTGGTGACATCTACGAGAGAGAAGATACCAGGTTAGTCAAATATTAAGTGACAACCGCCTACGGGCCTCACGTGCAACGTACGGTCTAGACGAGTTAGCACGCTGCTCGTGGTGACGTGAGTGGGGTAAAGGGAAACTGTCACAAGTGGACTTCACAATATAAACTTTAACCATAACATTTGAATGGTTTAAAGATTTTTTCTATATCCACCCCCGGCGTACTATGAAAGAACCGAGCCGGCCGCGGTGGCCGAGGGGACTGAGGCGCTCCGGTCACGGTCTGCACGGCCACTACGGTCGGGGGTTCGAATCCCCCCTCGGGCATGGATATTTGTGCCGTTCTTAGTCTTAGTTAGTTCATAAGTAGGTTGTAAGTTTAGGGACTGATAACCCCGCAGTTAAGTCCCATAGACTATACAAACATTTGAACATTTTGAAAGAACCGAAATCAACCATACGCAAAGTGTACGAAATATCATTTTGCCTTTACAAACTGTTTGAAATGCCACTGAATACTTCAATTTTTTGCTACAAAATAACCAAGGCGAATAACGAAACTAAAATAAATTTTTCATATTACGATGAAATCAGACTGAAAGAGCTGAAAAAGCTATTTTTTCGTCGAGTTCATTTCTGAAAGTCGATAGTCTCATAGTGGCGAGAATGCTGTATTAGAGTACAGTTGGCACTTTTGGTTGCCATTCATCATGATTTTTCGACTGTATATTGCTAACGGCCAAAACGGGATAATGGATTTTCTAGATAAATATATACATCGTATGCATTTAAGATTAATCTTTCACACAACTGCCGACAATGTCGTCAAAATTGGTGAAATTAGAATTTTACGATTTTTACATAAACGTTTTAAGGTTTAGCCAACTATAGCAATGTATCCAAGAATTTAAAAAGAAATTCGAATATATAATCTTAGCCAATACATGATAAGTATTTCGACGGTTTTCGGTGTATAGAAAGGATCATCAGCAGAATTGTAGTTTTGATTTTGGAAAACTATTACCATGGTTTTCACACAAAATCCCTTACGAGGAAATTGTGCGTTTACAAGCTGTATAAGGCGTACTCCAAGCCGTACGTGATTTTATCATATTGGATGGGCATGAACACTCTAAGGCGCCTTGCTGCGGAGCACGCAAGTTCTTCCCCAAATATGTTCAAATGTTTGTAAATGTATCGGACCAAACTGCTTGATCATCAGTCCGTAGCTTACAAACTACTTAAACCTAGGTAAACTAACCTAAGGACAACACACACACACACACACACACACACACACATGCCCCCGGAGGACTCGAACCTCCGATGGCGAGCAACCGCGCGCTCCGCAGCGAGGCGCCTTAAACCGCTCGGCTACTCCACCGTGGCAGATTCTCCCCGTCAGACGTTCCAGTCCTCCATCGAGTATGTGTGTGTGTGTGTGTGTGTGTGTGCGTGTGTGTGTGTGTGTGTGTGTAACGTTTAAACTTTTCATAAGTCTGGCCTGAAATATGGGTCCCTGATTTGTTGAAATTCAGGATACTGCGTATATTAATACAGTGCATGACTATCTGCATCGTTTAAACAGACTTATCTCCTAACTTATCGCGTGTATACGTTTCTGGGGTTAAACCGATGTTGTGATTGTAAGTATCTATGACAAAGCTATAAAAAACTTCAAGATAAATTTTCAGTAATCGTGTGTGCTTAGGTAATTAGCTCTGAATGTGCTTCTTATAGAATTAACTTTGTAGTTGTACACTTTATTCTCAAATTCATAGTTCCCAGATTGTTCGAACATATATTTGATTTCAACAAAATGGATGGGCATATCTAATATAAAAATTACGTCGGATACTCCTGGTGGGTGTATAGTAAGAGAACACACCTACCGTAACACCTGCATGTACATGGATACTCTACAAATCACATTTAAGTGCCTGGCAGAGGGTTCATTAACCACTTACACAATCTTTCTCTACCGTTCCATTCTCTAATAGGGCGCGAAAAGAAAGAACACCTAAATCATTCCGTTTTCGATCTGATTTCTCTTATTTTTTTGGGATGGTCATGTTTCCCTACGTAAGTGGGTGCTAGTAAAATATTTTCACATTCACAAGTGAAAGTCGGTGATTGAAATTTTGCAAATCGATCTCGCCACAACGAACAACGTCATTGCTTTAATGATTTCCACATCAAATCGTGCATCATTTCCGTGACGCTTTCCGCCTGTAACGTGATAAAACAAAACTAGCTGCCCTTCTCTGAATCTTCTCAATGTCTTCCGTCAGTCCCACCTGGTGAGGGACTCACTCTGGGCAACAGTACTTCAGGAGAGGACGCACAAGTGTGATGTAGGCAGTAACAAGATATATCATCTTACGTGGCGTCATTTTTTCGTGATGAATCGTTTGGAAACCGTTCCATACGACGCCGTCTTTGGACTGAAGAATAATTCCATGCGGGTTTTCTCGCTGTGTATGACATTACCTCATGCAGCTGTGTTTTATTTCATAACAGAGGAACGACGTCGTTGCACGGGTCTGCTGATAATATATCTCCGTACGTGAGACGATACCCCTGTATATGACAGCCGCCGAAATGAGTTTTTACGGAATAAACTTGTAATCTACAGCGGCTCACAACAGTGGGTTCAGTTCCGTCATCTCTTCACCACGAACGAGGTCTCCGTGTACGTAGGCTGTCTGTTCACCGTCTGCAAAGGATTTATTGGTTACACATCTGTAATCAGGAAAAAATGATTTTGTATATGTTTCTGTATGTAATAGAGAACAGGAAGACACTGGAATGACCAGACGAGATTCGCTACATGTGAATCTTCAACAACAGTTGTAAATAGCAAGTTTTTGGGATATTTCGACGACGAGTCAGTAAATAATTCGCAAACTGAGGTAGACACGTTAGTTCTGCGCGCTGTGCAGGGGTATTTCTCTACCAATACGACACATCCGTCTTGTGGGTTGAAGCAATTTAAGGAACCAAATAAAGCCACATCTCAAAAGCGTCACTTACAGGATGCAAACGCTGCCACAAAAATTCCAAGCTCCAGGCTTTTAGAGACTTAACGATGAAACGAGTGTTTAAATTTACAGGTGAAGTCAGCTGAAAAGTAAAGCAATTTTCACGTTTGTAAACGCAGTACTGGCTTGTCTACCTCAGTTTGCGACTTACTTACTGACGCACCCTCGTATTTCCATGTGGTTTCACGTTCTGTCGTCGGGCCAGGTGGTTTGGAATAAAGTTCTCGACTGGAGTCGCGGGTTCTAAACCCGGTCGGACCTCGGATTTTTTCAGTCTGTACTTTAACCCATCCTTCACCTCTCAACGATGTGAGGAGTCGCCAGAAACGACACGTGGTTCGGATTCCACGTTATCTGTAGGTCCCCTTTTCCCGGTTGGATAACTGAGGTAGCCTGGGGACACGCAAGTCGCCGATGTGGCGTCCAATTGAAAGACTTGCACCAGGTCAATGAGCCACACGAAATTATTATTATTAATTTACCGTCCGGTCATCCAGATTAATGTACAGTGGAGTTCGCCAAAGTGCCTTAATATTTGAATAGTAGGGTAAGGTGGTACAAATTCGTTGTAGGTACAATTCCGATCAACATAAGTTTTAGCGCCATTTGTCAATTTCATGCTATCTCGTTGTGTGGCGTTTTAGTGTAACAGTTTTCTACAGCTCCTCCTGTCTTTTCCAAGAATATATCACTTTGTGCTACGGAGATATAATTTTTTTTCCCTTTTAAGACATAAGTGAAGCTACTTAGTCCAACGCGCTCTTATACATTTTCTGGTTAACCGTGATTGGATTCGCTGCTAAATATGCAATGATTGCTACCACGATGTGTGCATTGGTGCCTTAAGGAAAAAGTGCTTTCTATGTGGAAGATGCCCATTATCAAAATTGTACGAGGAAGTGATCATAATTGTACCTGTACATTTTCGATCGATTTTCTCAATTCTGTAACCTTTTCTAGTATTTATATCAACAATTGTAACTGTCTAATATTTGTGTTATATATTCATTAAACATCCGGGAACAAGTGAAATAGTTAAAATTATATATTTTCTCAATATATTTCCAGTTACAATATTTGTCCGAAATGATCGAAATTGTACCACCTTACCCTACGATGTTTTCGCTCTGCAGCGGTGAGTGCGCTGGTATGGAACTTCCTGGCAGATGTCAGAAAGAACAGACACCACACCACACTACAATAAAAATGTACACTCAAAGACGGCGTTTAATTCATTTACTTCACCGTAGTTGAGGTCAAGCATACGCCCTCGCTAGGAAATCCGTAATGAGTGTAACAGGGCTTGGACGATCGGACGCTACAGCCACAGCGTGCGACTTCTAGAAGTCGGCGAGCACGGTTAGTCAAGTGGTTAAGGCGTCCGCTGAGCCGATGCGGGAGACCCGGGTTCGATTCCCGGCGGCTCACATTTTTCTGTTGTTGCTATTGGATAATTTCAATGCCCTAATGCAGCTGATGACAGTCCTTATTCCTTCCCCTCCATAATAAATTTGCAAAGGTCAATGATACTATCGACGAGCTAGCACTCTGTTGCTAACCCTGCCAGCTTTATCAAGAGGTGAACTGTCACCACGGCATCTGACTCCAGCGGTTCCAAGCCTGGACCCACGAGCAGTGGCGTAGACCGGATGAGGTATAGAGGACTACTCCTCCTGTTTCGACCCAGACGCCTGGGCCCGGCCACCATGTCCGAAAAAAGTGTTCAAATGTTTGTATAGTCTATGGGACTTAACTACGGGGTCATCAGTCCCTAAATTTACAAACTACTTATGAACTACTTACGAACTAGGACGGCACAAATATCCATGCCCGAGGGGGGATTCGAACCACCGACCGTAGTGGCCGTAGCCGGCCGCGGTGGCTGAGGGGACTGAGGCGCTCCAGTCACGGTCTACACGGCCACTACGGTCGGGGGTTCGATTCCCCACTCAGGCATGGATATTTGTGTCGTCCGTAGGATAAGCTAGTTGATAAGTAGTTTGTAAGTTTAGGGACTGATGACCCAGTAGTTAAGTCACATAAGCTATACGAACATCGTAGTGGCTGTGCAGACTGTGACTGGCTCGCCTCAGTCTCCTCGGCCACCGCGGCCGGCACCATCGTCCGAACAGTACATCAGCAGGCCCATAGAAGACGCGTCGAGGTGGCATGCTAATGGGGCCAAAGTAGACGCCACCTGTTGATCTAGCTCCTGCCGAGCTAGCCTCTACATCACAGAATCTTGTATTCAGTTGAAAAACTTGTAAACTCTAATACAGTTTTATTAGCGTCCTCTTGTAACGTCACAGCTGGGTCCACCTAATCTTCGATGGGTGAAGTTGCCGTTACATTCTATTTTATGCTTAATCATTTAATAATCGTTCCAATGATTTGACGGTATGAGATGTGGACAATTACTAGGTTGATCCATAACAGTAAACTTTGTTAACTTCCTTTATTATGTAACGACAAATGTTAAAAACTCTTCCCTTTAAATACACTGATTAAATAACTGCGTGCCACTACACTGAAACATTTCAATATGCAACTGCAACCCGTATGCGATACGACGGAATGGCAACAACTTTAGCCACCACTAAACGCAGGTTACGAACTCACTGCCGACATGCTACCGCCTCGCTCTGAGGTCGGCGGGAGACTGCCGCACCCCGGCCAACAAACAAAGAATATTCCAACCTAAGCATTGTTGCCAGCAGCTCTCGCTGCACGCCAACGATAACTATCGTTCGACCAAAACGTACCAAAGATGTTACTAACCTAAAACCCTGTATCCTCACACTCTGTCGCTCTAACAGGTTTCATGCCTCATTCTGACATCAAACTGGGAACCTACCGCTACCCTCAGCAAAATTATGACAAGGTATTGACTAGATGGTTCGAAGAACACAAACGAAAATAACTGACTTCGTTTCCTTTGAGATCTCACAAATTTTTGTGGGGTACGGAATTGGTCGTCATACTTGCATTTTTAATTATATTTTCTTATGAGGTAAATCACATGCCATAAAGCAAAAAAATCGTCCGTTTGAAGGTATAAATGGTGTACGAACTCAAGACGAAGTAATTAACTTTTCATACCGTATGTTACCAGTTATTGAAATACACCTGATATTACTCTCTATGGAGGTGTATAATTAAAAAATTTATAATTACTTCAAATAGCTTAGAATATATCTTGAAATAAACTTTTGAGTCTTGACCACTAATTTAAATTTATTGAGGCCTTACGCGTTTAGACGTTCTTTCATTATCGAAGGCTACAGTAAGACAATGGAATTAACATTTATCAAACATTTCGATAAAACATAAATGAGAACACAATCATCACACCCACCATATCTTTTAAAACTTATTAAAAAGTGAAACTAAACATTCCTTCTAAAATAATCACTGTCAAAGACATATGTCAAACATAAAATAAATTTAAAATCCCCCCCCCCCCAGAACATCTCTGTAGGATGGTCAAGTGCATAGTAAGGTCAGCAAAGCGGTCAGTTATTAAGTGGAGAACCCGCCAGATGGGATGTGGTCATTCCACTTCTCTCACACTCGCATATGCGCACTCACTCCCTCTGGGATTTTTTAAATAATAATAATACCTTAAACCTGCACAATATTTTGTTACTGTTAAGTTATACCATTATAAACTTACAACTATAAAACTTTTACAATCACTGTGTACAATAATTTTCATTTACATTATACAATTATATTAGCGCTGCAACAAATATTTTATTTTGTTTTATTTATTTATTTATTTATTTTTGCCATGCTATATGTTGACATCGTTAGGAAAGATAGTGTTTAGTGACACATTGCTGGCAGTCACCAAAATCATGATATCTATACAGTATTAAGGTGAGGAAAAGTGTGTTGGGGGGGGGGGGGGGGATGAAAGGTGGGGCACACATAAAAGTGCTGGGAAGGAAGAACAGCCACCAAGCACCAGCTGCTTACAAAAACCATACGGTGGTTTCTATACCGTACAAGGTTGCATTTGCCTCTCGTATAAATGACAATGTTGGCCTACAACAGCAATGCAGTATGTTAAAGCAGTGTCACATTTATATAAATTTGATTACATTTTGTAACATGAGGAAGTACTATGTACAGTATTACAGTTTAGGCAATGCTGATGTGAAACGATATCTTCAATATAAACTCTAGGGGTAGTTAAAATATCCTCTTCCATAAGTGTATTGCACATGTTAGCCCTCTATTATAAAACATGAAATAAAGCAGTTTTATTTATTTTTATTTTATTTGGTTATTTAACCTGACCAGATTAGGGCCATAGGGCCCTCTCTTACATCTGATCAGGAACAACATAAACAAAGGATTTAATTACAAAAAACACTGCATTAATAATATTAAATAAAAACAATATATGATAATTCTAATAATAATAATGACAATAATAACACAAAAATCAAAGTAATACTAATAATAAGATATATTTACATGGAGATAGATGTTTAACACATTTGAATTAAGTTTAATATAAACAGAAGGGGGAAAATGATTAGTGAAAGAGGAGAAGATTGAAAAATAACAGTGCTAATGGATGTGAGGAAGTGGAGACATATATGAATGGAGATCTCTGCTGGCGGAAGGAAAGGGAAACATTTATGGGGGGAGGAGGAATTGACAATAGTGGACTACAGACTGGTAAGTGGAGAAAAAGATGGCTATTGTGACAGAAGGTGAACCCTTAGCTGTCTTTTAATGTTTTGAATTGATTTTATCTCTCTTAACTTTTCAGGAAGATTGCTCCACAGACGTGTCCCCGATACAGAAAATGATTTAGAGAAGATTGCAGTGTTATGTGAAGGTAGAGAGAGTTTTATTTTGGTGAGAGCGTGTGTCTCTGCTGTGCTGTTCAGATAGTAATATAATCGTTGAGGATATGTATGAAGGTTTGCAATGATTGAGAAAGCGATGCAGCAAACATAGTGTATGATAGCTTCGACGCTTATCTGCACGTAGCCAAGATAACTGCTGGTATGCGGGACTGATATGGTCGTAGAAACGTAAGTTACAAGTGTATCGGATACAACAATTCATCGCCAGCTCCAGCCTACGTGAATTTTCGTGTGGTAGTCCTTGCAGAATAGCATCACCATAATCTAGATTCGGAAGTATTAGTGTCTCAACGAGCTTCTTTTTCAGCTGTAAAGGAAATGTTCAAATGTTCAAATGTTTGTAAGGCCTATGGGACTCAACTACGTGGTCATCAGTCCCTAAACTTACAAACTACTTATGAACTACTTACGAACTAGGACGGCACAAATATCCATGCCCGAGGGGGGATTCGAAACCCCGACCGTAGTGGCCGTGCAGACCGTGACTGAAGCGCCTCAGTCCCCTCGGCCACCGCGGCCGGCTAAAGGAAATGCTTTTTTGCATTTCTGCAGTGAATGAAGTGATGCATATACCTTCTTACAGACTGTCGTTGTGTGCTCTGTCCAGTCTAAGTGCTAATCAAATATTACTTCTAAGGTATACTGATCAAATGCATTACACTCAAGACTCCTAAAATGAATGAATATTTTAAGTAAAAAGGGGGAGGGGGAAGGGTGATGATTGATGGATCAACTACAGGTTATAGAATGTAATTTTGTGCACTCTTACAGTTTGTTATAGTAATATTAACCTAATTATGCAGTTCCATGAAAAAAAACCGTTACTATATTAATAAGTAAGGTGTGCATAGTTATGAGGTTATAGCATTACATCTGCATTCAGCTGCTTATACTTGCTCGTCTTGCTGTAGCCTTCGATAATGACGGAACGTCGAAACGCGTAAGGCCTCATTAAATTGAAATTAGTGGTAAAGTGCACCTTTATTTCAAGTGCATCAATATGGCCACGTCTCACAAATGTCTCATGGAGACAGCAAGGCTAGAATATATCTTGAAAAATATGCATCAATGTGAAAAAACGCTGCCTTGACCCAGATTGACTGACAACTAGATAGTCGTTTTTGTGCCCTGAACCTTCGGACCGTCCCCCGAGAGGGCGCTTCTAGGCCACCAGTGAGGTTTGAATCCACTGGCTGCGGCGTCACGAATTTCCAGGTTTCAGATAAACGTGGAAGTGCGAAATAATATCGGCTTCATAACAGCTATGATAATGAACAAATTTATATAACGCCATTTCCAATAATAATAATTGCTCAGAGAAGGCCATGATTATGATGTAAACTGTGAGATTCTACATCCCCTGAAGAAAAGCAGAAAGGTGACACTACTGGAAATATTGGAAATCAATAAACATTTGGCTCAGGATCCTAGTTTAGTATTAAACGATCAGATCCAGTTCCTCTCTACACCTCTACTGAAATAAGTTTTATTTTCAACCTTCCTTTTCAATAATAATCATATTAGTTTTGATTCTTTACACATATTTATTATATTTTTATATAAATGTTAATAACTCTCATTAATAAGTATTTGCGATGAACTTTCCTGTGAAGTATCGATTGTGTCTGATAACATCTTTGTAAATCTTAACTTCTTTGAAAACATGTGTACCACATTCAGTTGTCAGCTGATGATGGCCTAAGAAGCCGAAAGCCGGTTTGTGACCAATAAAAAAGTTTTGCAGAACATCAGGAAGTTGTTCCTTTTTTATATTATTATCATGTTCTGTCAAGTACCGACGGAAAAATCAATTAATTTAAATAATAATTACAATCACAGTGTGTCCGCAATGTCTTTCCGCAGTGTTGATCTCCGTGTGTCTCGCGTTTCGGGGCGTGTAAGTTTGGCGGCACAGACAAAGTGCCCCTGCACGTGTTTCGTGGACCTGCGTTGGTAGTAGGGTAGGGGTAGTGTTGCTTACACAACGACGTGAACGTGATGCCAGTCCAGCCTAACGTGCCCTGCGAGACACGTGGAGCTCGCCGCTGCGGAGATACTTTGCGGACACACTGTATAATAATCAAAGCCTGCTCCAGCAAGAGCAGAGTTTCTTTGTGAAAATTTTACGGTAGGGAAGAGATACTTTGTAAGTATTCGCTACTCGCTCTCTCGTCAGTCACATAATACCATTACCAAAGTAATAACGCTCTTCTTTCTGAAGTCAGCGTAATTATCTCTCATGAAATGTCCCGCCTTTCCACATAGTGCACCACTTTTATGACTTAATCAGATGTCCGTGAAGGTGTATACATTCACTTATTCATTCATTAATCCATATTTAAGAAGTTCCCGGCTGCATAGGGCGATCATCACACAAGGAAGTCAGGAATGAAAACGAATCTCTACAGTCCATATTGAAGATATCGTTTCACATCAGCATTGCCTACACTGTGCGTGTCTAAGAACTGCAGTCCACTCCCCTTCCCAAGCAATTTATTATTTTGTGCAATAAAAAGTAATATATCTTTGCTCTTAATTTACCGAAAGGAATCTATATGAATTCGTAGTTTCCGTGTAACGAGATCCATGCATCCACACATATTCGGAAAAAGTGGCAAAATATTTTTGATAATTAGGAACGTCATTGCTGGTCGCAGAATCTTTTGGGACCGCGAATATGAGAAGAAAAATAATAATCTATAGCGGAACATGGACCATCGAATATTACTTTCGAATAGTAACTCCACGCCTCTAACTATTCGGCACGTTAAAAAATGCTATTCACCGCTTTTTATGCACCTTTAGAATCTATTGGGAGCCTTTACCGACAATGCATCATACACTGGCATTTTCTTATAAGATAAAACATTAAATCACCATGAAAGATCGAGAGCCGGAAGGTGGAAGGAATATATAGAGGGCCTACATATAGCGGAAGATGAGATAGGATACTGCGAGAAGAATTTGGTAGAACACTGAGTGATTTAAGACGAAACAAGACCCCTGGTGTAGATGATATGGTCGGGAGAGCCAGTCAACAAGTTATTGGCATACAGGCGGTCACTTTTCCCACAAACCATACGCGACGGGAACAGGATCAAGTGACGATGACAAGGTACTCACAACATGAGAGTGCTTGTTGTGCTTGCTTTAATATATATAGGGTGTTTCAATAAGTGTGTTTGCCTCTGTAACTTATAAAATAACAGCTGACGGGAAATTTTAATGCGGTAGGTCAACACAAGAAATGTTACACTTTCTACGGAGCTATGAACATAGTTTATTGTATCATTTTCCAAAGAGTTACAGCACAAAGATATAATTTTTAAAATGGAACAATAGTTTTTTCTATCGTGCACTGGATTCGTTGAAACCAGCTGCGTCCAAATCAATTGAAACTACATTCCTAGGAATCTAATTTAAAATGATTTGGACGCAGCTGGTTTCAACAATTCCAATGCACGATAGAAAAAACTATTGTTCCATTTAAAAATTATATATCTGTGCTGTAACTCTTTGGAAAATGATACAATAAACTATGTTCATAGCTCCGCAGAAAGTGTAACATTTCCCGTCACCTATTATTTTATAAGTTACAGAGGCAAACACACTTAGTGAAACACCCTGTATATATATGTATATAAAATATCAAAATAAAGCTGAATACATAGCATTTGAAATTTGAGGCAACAGTTTTAAGCAATAACATCTTATTAGTGAATCTCATCTATAATAGGTCTTAGTGTGGCAAGTAATGTCCGAGAGAAGTTGTTACTTACCCATTCTCATACGTTTCATTCAAGTTATTATGTTGATTCTGTATTTGGATGGTGAGAAGATTCTCCAGAAACTAAAACTTTCCGAACCTCTCCGGGGGACACCACCTTGACGAAGCACTGTCCGTGCGGGTGGAGAGGCTTGCGTATCCGCGTGAAGCAGAGGGCTATACCGAAGGTAGAGAACCTACTGCCGGAAAGGCCTCAGCTGATGGATCAGACTAAGAGTGTCCCACAACGTCCCGTCTTCTTTTTCCTCTCCCAGTCCCTTCCCCATTTCCTTTCCCAACCCAAGGTGTGATGCGATCCGTGCCGAGGGGTGCGCGGCACATGGGTGGATGTGTCTCGAACGGAGCCTCCGGGATTCCGGGCGACCTCCCTGAGTAAGTAGCCTTGCACCACGCGGGGTTATCGTGGTGTGGACCATATAAATCCCCAAATCTCGTGGAACTAAGATGAACACGGAGAAAGAAAGTATTTTAAAAGAATCTGAGGGGCAATCTGAGACCTCAGATACTCAGACATCAGGATCAGGACCGATGGAGTGCATTCCTACTTCTGAATCAGGGTCTAGACCTGAGCAAGAAGTGGAAACCGTAACAGAGAAGTTGGACCACATTAGGATTAAGGCCTTGTCTGGGGCTCAGAGGAGGAAACTTCTCAAGGAACAGAAGCAAAAGGAAGGAAAAGAATGGCTTCCTAAGCATAAGTGGAGGGAATCAAAAGGGCTTGAGCCCAAGACCTCCAAAAAGAAACTGCCTCAGGTCGAAGGGGATACTCAGACCCCCTCGACGTCAAAGACAGGTGGCAAGAGGGTTAGGGAGGAATCTAAGACTCCCTCCTCTCTGGACAAACGTGATCCTAAAGGGCTGAGGCAGGAAATAGGGAAACAGACCTATAGTACTGCACTCTCGGTCTTTAGAATGGCGGTTGTCCAAGAAGGATACCCACTGGTGAGCATCACCTCGCAGCAGGAGCAGCTCGTGCAGATGGCCCTCTTCGAAGAGGTTAGGTTGGGGGAGACGCTGGTCCAGGACCCAAATTCAGGAGGGTCTATCTAGATCGCGGTGCCCTCATTTTTGTCTGCGAGGGGGAGCACTCAGCAGAATGGCTTAAGGAAAAGGTGCCCATGATATCCCCATGGGAGGACCCGAAGCTACTGGTAAAGACAGCAACCGAACTCCTGAAGACCGCAAAGGTATCAATATGGGTACCAAAGATCCTTAAGGATGTCCCTCCAAAGACTCTGTTCGAGAAAATAAGGGTCCAGTACCCAAAAGTGTCGACAGAGGATTGGAGGGTAATTAACCAAAAGGTCGTTCCAGAAGGACGAACCCTGGTGGTGGAGGTCGGAGAGAAGTCCCTGAAGCCAATGCGAGAGCAAGGCCTGGAACTGTTTTTAGGGTTCTCGCAGGTCGCCGTCAGGATAATCAAAGACCTTAAAGGCAATAATGGCAGCAAGATGGGGACTGGAAGTGCTGCAGATAAACCTGCAGCACAGTAAAGAGGCCACTGCTGCCCTGAGACGTCGCCTGGGGAGACAGGAGGTGGACGTGGCCCTGATACAAGAACCCTATTTATACAAAGGGGGTGTATTGGGCCTCGGTGGTACTGGAGGTAAGCTTATTTATGCTAGAAATCTAAAAAACTCCAGAACATGCATTTATGTTAGAAATGGAATACCTTTCATACCAATGATGGATTTTTGTTCCAGGGACTTGGTGACCATCAGGATGCAGCAACGTGAGGAAGGCATCAAGAAGGAAATTGTTTTGGCCTCGGCATACGTTCCTCATGAAGACAGCTCTCCTCCTTTGGAAGTGAGGAGACTGACGGAAGCCTGCCACCGGCAAGGTGACGAACTGCTGGTGGGATGTGATGCCAATGCTCAAAATCTATCGTGGGGCAGCAAGGACACCAACAGTAGAGGTGAGCACCTTCTTGAATTTCTCCTAACAACTTGGAGATCCTGAATAGGGGTGATGAAGCTACATTCAGGAATAGTAGAAGGGAAGAAGTAATTGACATAACTTTTGGTTCCATGATGATGGGAAGTTACATCAAACAGTGGCATGTGGTCCGGGAGCCATCCTCATCAGATCACATGTATATTAAATTCAAGGTTGAAATGGGAACCAGACAGACCATGGCCTATAGGAATCCCAGGAAAACGGATTGGGAGAAATATAGGAAAGACCTTGACTTCAGCCTATCGGAAATTAAAACTTCGATAAGGAATCCAGCAGAGTCTGAGGAAGTAGCAGAGGCCGTAACCTCTGCTATAGTGACCTCATACCAGGACAACTGCTCAATCACTAAGAAGTGCACAAATAGGAGTGTGCCTTGGTGGAATAATAACCTGGAAATGCAAAGGAAACAGGTACGAAGACTGTTTAACGTTGCGAGGCGCAAAGGACAATGGGCAAAGTATCGTGAGGCCCTTGTCAATTACAACCTTGCCATCAGACGGGCAAAGGAGGATTCCTGGAAGGTATTCTGTGAGGAAGTGGAGGGCACGGCTGCTCAAGCGAGACTTCATAAAATCCTCACTAGAGTACCAACTAATCCAGGAGGAACATTGAGGAAGGAGGATGGGGAGTATACAAAGACAGCACATGACACACTGGAACTGCTCATCAAGACTTACTTTCCTCAATATACTCTGGGGGATAACTCAGACCAGAATGTGATTCCTGAGAGACAACGGTTCTCAGTTATTCGCAAAGAGGACTGGGATCTGGCCAAGGAGTGTGTCGATTTCAGTAAGGTCCGATGGGCGGTGGGAACATTTCAACCGTTCAAGTCACCTGGCCCCGATGGAATATTTCCAGCTCTCCTGCAACAAGCGGGAGAAAATCTTATTAGATTCCTATGCAGGTTATTCAAGGTTAGCATAGCAGCAGGAATCATTCAAAAATGTTCAAATGTTTGTAAAGTCTATGGGACTTAACTACGGGGCTATCAGTCCCTAAACTTACAAACTACTTATGAACTACTTACGAACTAGGACGGCACAAATATCCATGCCCGAGGGGGGATTCGAACCCCCGACCGTAGTGGCCGTGCGGACCGTGACTGGAGCGCCTTAGTCCCCTCGGCCACCGCGGCCGGCCAGGAATCATTCCCAATGCCTGGAGGGCAGTGAAGGTTGTTGCGAGCGTGAAGGTCGGGGTGAGAGTTTAAAATAGGGAAAGTTTAATTTTACAAACTCACAACCACCAAGTGCAAACCAAATTCCTAAACATGAAAAAAACACTGGAACTGTGATTGCGACTGTTTGACTCGTTCTCTAGGGGATGATATCACACGTTCGCAGCCTTCCTTCCCTGCATATGATTAGCAAAACAAATTCATAATAAAATCAAGTTCATGAGAGAAAAGGGTGTACTAACTACTATTTTTGAAAACACGTGAAAGTTCACTTTATGTTGTTTATTTCACAATCTTAGAACACTGTACCTGATACGTCTGTACGTCGGCACATTTATCAAATAAAGTTATAGCTCGTGAGCCCCCAGACAAAATGAATATTTGTCGCGAATTGTTTTCACACCACGTGGCTGTCTCAAACACCGTTTATGTTCGTGCCTATGCGACGACAAGTGTTACATTATCAGACACTTTAATTCAATGCGATGCACACCTTGTTCCACCGGCTAAATATTGACAAACACACAGTAGCACTCGATTTAACTTGGTGCATTCTACGACGAGCAACCACACGTGGCGATTGCCACACACAAATCTAAAGTCACCACCTCGAGATCCACATACCGACTGATCCCAGAGCGACGCCGACCGGCCAGCTCCCCACGTGGTCGGGAATCGTCACTTCCTGCCCTCGCGCGCGCGAGCCAAAAGCTCAACTGCCGGGGTTTTTTCCCCTACGTCAACAACTTCACCATGTGAGCTGTTCTAACCGATTTGCCAACGTACAGCGATCAGCCAATACATTTCTAAAGCTTTACTTAAAATCAAAATAATTACACTACACACTAAACAAATATTTTCTTACGTTTTTATATTAGTATAAACATCCTTTGTATTATTTATTATAATCGTGCAATTTCTTATATCACAGATAAGTGATTTAACTGAATATTTCAAGGTAAAATACACAAGATTAATTGAAAATAAAATGAGAAATAGTTAATATATTATTTTTATAAACAAACATTGCCATGCTAGTTGTGTAACTGTCTTGTCTTCGTTGGTAATTTATTACTTTTCATTGTCAATTAAACATATTATGTCAGATGTGACTATATCAGCTAATGTATTGTTTATTTGTCAACAGGGTATTTTGTAATGAGGGCCTTAAAGGTTCCTAACTGCATGGTATTACTTCAAATGCCAGTAGTATTACAATATTTGTGCACTGCACTGTGCCTGGCACTCGCCATTGTCCCTCTCTCCCCTCGCCGGAAACGAACTGGAAAATCCTAAGTTGGAACAAGCCACCAACGTCGGCCTGCTCGCTGACCTCCCGTCAGCTACACGCACACAGCAAATCTCAACGTGGAGAATTTCTACCTTTGGCGTAACTATAAATGTTGTCACCCAATTGCGTACATACATTGCTACTCTAATTAATGAGATTAAAATTGTGTAACATTTAGTGCATTGGCATGGTCAATGTTTTCAGTGAACTTCATACTGTTTAATTATCAAATGCTATTAATTACCAGTATTTCTATTGGGCTGTAATCTCACATTGTCTTCATTCCAAAGCCAGAGAGAATTGATCATACCAAGGCCAAGGATATGAGACCAATCAGCCTGTCCTCCTTCATTCTTAAGACATTCGAAAAGCTGGTTAATGTGCATGTTGGAGAAAGGAGGTTAAGTAGGGTTCCTCTACATTCAAACCAACATGCATATCAACCAGGTAAATCATGTGAGACAGCTCTCCACCAACTTGTTGGGAAGGTGGAGAAAGCACTACACTTTCAAGAAATAGCCCTCTGTATCTTCCTGGACATTGAGGGGGCTTTTAGCAACACGACCTTCGATTCCATGGTTAGGGCAGCAGAGGTGCATGACCTAGGGACCATGTATGTAGGTGGACTAGGGCCATGCTCAGTGGAAGAAAGGTAGAGGCTTCCATGATGAATGAAAAAATGGTAATCAACACCACTAGGGGTTGCCCGCAAGTAGGAGTTCTTTCCCCTTTATTGTGGAAACTAGTGGTGAATGATCTCATTGGAGAATTAAACTCTAGGCAGTACTTTTGCCAAGGATACGCAGACGATATTGCCATAGTAATACTTGGCAAATTTGCTGACACAGTGAAGAATATGGCACAAGGTGCCTTGGACATTGTGCAAGACTGGTGCAGAAAACAGGATCTGGGGGTTAGTCCTAAGAAGACTGTTGTTGTACCATTCACAAGGAAACATATCCAACACTCAAGTTGGAATCTAAAGCTTTTCAATGAAGCGCTACCTGTGAAGGGGACAGTGAAATATCTAGGGGTTACCCTAGATGAGAAACTGACATGGACCCCTCACATTAGGAATATTTGCTCCAAGGCAAAAGGTACTTTAGTAAGTACCAGGAGAGCTTGTGGTAAAAATTGGGGCCTGAGCCCCAAGGGTATGCACTGGATATACACAACAGTGATTAGACCCAGGATCACCTATGGGGCGGTCGTGTGGTGGAAGAAGGTAGAATAGCAGGTTGCTGCTAAGGAGCTTGGTAAGGTGCAGAGACTAGCCTGCTTAGCCATTACAGGCGGAATTAGTAGCACACCAACTGCTGGGATGGAAACCATGCTGGATATGCCCCCATTACACCTTTGGGTCAAGATAGAGGCGGCAGCTGGTGCCTACAGACTCAAATCTGTCAACAACTGGAACTCTTTGGGATATCCAGAATCACACACTAAAATAGTGAGTGAGGTAAATATAGGAAAGGTTGGGGAAATGCCAACCGACTATATTATAACCCCATACTGCTTCAACAAGCCTTTGAGTATAACAATTGGAAGTAGAGAGCAGTGGGAGAAAATAGTTCGACACCGTACGGGGGATATTGTCTGGTTCACTGACGGGTCGAAATCAGAGCAAGGCGTTGGGGCCAGGGTATACGGGGTGCAGCCAAGACTGGAGGGAGTCATCTCTCTAGGGAAACTGGCCTCAGTATTCCAGGCCGAAATCACTGCCATCAGGGCATGTGTGGAGGAGAATTTGCGTAGGTGCTACAAAGATCGTAGCATCTATATCTATTCAGGCAGCCAGGCAGCCCTGAGATCACTGGCAGCTCCTGCAACAAGGTCTAAAATTGTTGCAGAATGTCACAGGGTTCTGGTGGAGCTAGGGGAAAGCAATAGTGTAAACCTATTGTGGGTCCCTGGCCACTCGGGGATCAGTGGCAACGAACATGCCGACAGATTAGCCAGGATGGGGGCAGAGGCTCCATTTATTGGACCGGAACCTGTCCTGACAATCACCAAGGCAATGATTAAATTGGAGCTACGTAACTGGCTCAGAAGACAGCACGTAGAATATTGGACCAAAGTCCATCAACAGAAACATGGCAAGGTAATGATGCCAAAGCCTTGTTTTAAAAGAAGCTCTGCTCTGGATCTGAACAGGAGAGAGATTAGACTCATGGTTGTATTGCTGACAGGCCATGGGAATTTCAAAAAACACCTACATACAATGGGGAATAACAGAAGAGGACCCTAAATGTAGGATCTGTGATGACGGTGATGAAACTGCATCACATACGATCTTCGAATGCATTGCATTGGAGAGTAAAAGGCACAGAACATTTGGGAGAACCAGACCCGAAGAAATTGTGTCTAATAAAGAACTGGTAAAGGGACTCCTTACACTGTTCAAGGGCATTGGTTGGCTTTACTAGACATACAGGGAGTGATACCGCACAATAAACTTAGTTTCGGTGCGGGCAGTGGCGGGTTAGACCAAGACTGTTTTGGCTTCCCTGAAAGAATCAAATCAAATCAAATCAAAAACTTCCGAAAGATGCATTGAAAGTAACTATTGTAAATACTCAAAGTGTACTAAATATTAACACGATGACTTCGAGACGAAATATCTAGAGCGATACAAAACTATCCTTTATTACACAGCAGCGCTTAACTGTCTATACGTATGACTAATTCATCACAAACGTAATTCTGCAGAAAAATGTTAATTCAAACATAACTAGAGAATGTACCTAACGTTGCCTTGATGAGGATAAGTTTGGAGTGTAAAATTTCACCTTAGATTCATTATTTGCCTGATAAAAATATGCCTTGTGGGAGTAGCCGAGCGGTCTAGAGCGCCATGTTGCGGATCGGGCGGCCTCTAGCGTCGGAGGTTCGAATCCTCCCTCGGGCATGGATGTTTGTGTTTAGTATAAGTTAGTTCATAAGTAGTTCGTAAGCTTAGGGACTGATGATCCCGCAGTTAGGTCCCATAAGCTTTACAAACATTTGAACAATTTTGATATGAACTATAGAGAAAACATATCCCTTTGACCTATGTTACCTACACTTAGGGTGTGTGGGCGGAACGCAGGCTTGTTTCATAAGTTAACGGATGGAGCAACAGATTGAGTCATCATCTACATCCTTACTCCGCAAGTGGTCCCATGGTGTAGGTAGGTTATAAGGCCGTGGTCCATAAAACTTTCCAGTTTCACCTAACGTTTCGTCCAAAGCTGCGCCGGTCATCTTCAGAGGTCTTCTTACTTGCGTTGAGTCTGTCTTGCCGGCAAGACTAACGCAAGTAAGAAGACCTCTGAAGATGTCCGGCGCTGCTCTGGACGAAACGTTAGGTGAAACTGGAATGTTTTATGGACCACGGCCTCATAACCCGGAAGTTCTACCAGCAACTATGACATCCGGTCGTGAAAGCCTTCATTACTGGTCCCATGGTGTGTCACGAAAAATTCTCTGTGTACCATTCGTTTCATTCTAGTCGCGTATTGTTCACAGGAGCAACCACTGCTCGTCCCAAGAGAGCTGCACTGTTGCAGAACCAGCTTGAAACTGAGGTTTTGAACAAATGGAGTGTCCAGTAGGCTCGCCGGAATTTGATTGAGAAATTGTGGGATGCACTTGGCAGACGCACTGAAGCCAGATCAACACCTCCAACCACAGCTGCAGAGCTGGTTATTGCACTCTTGGAAAAATCGCCGAATATCCCTCAAGAGCTGATTGATAACCTCATACTGTCCATGCACATAGGTGTGCAACTGTACTGGCCGCCGTCCGTGGAGATGATACAACATGTAAGGGGACAACGAGAGTGACTTTTTCGTTATTATGGTAATCACATGCTGCCTCGCTGTAAGTAAATGCCATATGGATCTGAGTGTTGAGACAGGAACATATCGCAATGTATCACACACAAATTACAATTGTAACCAATATCTCAATACAATACGCTATCATGCGGATATTATGTATGATATCTCGCCTGATCTCCTAATTATTTTGAGCAGTGTACATTGTGAAAAGGTACGGTCCTGCAACACTCTACTGGAGCAGGCCTGAAATCATATTCACATCTGAAGATTTCTCTCCGTTGAGAACGACATGCTGCGTTCTGATAGTTAGAAACGCTTCAATCCAGTCACACAGCTGGTCTGAAATTCCACATGCTCTATGTTGGTTAGGCAACCGTGCGGAAAATTATCGAACTCCTTGCGGAAGTCAAGAAACACGGCGTGTTCCTAAGAATCTGTATCTACTCCCACTGGGCCTTGTGGATGAAAAGAGCGGTATGTATGTACGATGTATGTCTGCAAAGTATGTTCCGTTTGCTTATATAAAACAAACGTCTACAGATACAGAAAAAATATTTATTGCACAAAAATCTACAACTGTTATATTACTTTTCTTCATAGCTTGTAGGCACTTGTCATACAGTGGCGCAAGTTTTGTATGCCTTCTTCATAGAAGGTTGTCGCCTATGTAGTCAACCATGTGGTAGCATGCTCTTTCAGCTTGTCATCAACGTTGAAGTGTTGACCACCAAGGACGAATTTAGGTGTAAGAAGAGATTAGAGTCGCCAGGATCGGGGTCCGGGCTGTTGTTTTTTCTGTTGGTCAGTAAGAAGTTTGGGTACCCAAGTACGCAGAGTTATCGAAATTTCAGTTTTTCAGTACAATTTCAGTTATTTTAGCGATCGTGACATTTACGGAACTGCCATAGGAAGGGCACTAAGTTGTGCTTAATCTTCAGTTGTGTGAACGAGCTCATCTGTAACCACAGAGGGCCGTCCACTTTGTTCTTCATCGTGCACATGATCACGTCCTTCACTGAACCGTCTGACCCCTCTTATAACCATTGAATGACTCGTAGCATTTTGTCCGTAAACCACGCAGATTTGCCGATGAATTTAATGGCGTACATTATCCTTGATTAGATTAGATTAGATTAATACTGATTCCATACATCATATATACGACATTTCGTAATGATGTGGAACGTGTCAGTTTAGTAAATGTTGTCTACACTTGACAATCACTATTTTAAGGATTTTTTATTAATTTTTTTGTTTTTTATTTATTTTCATTTTTTTAAAGTCTTATCTAAAAATTCATCTAAATTGGAAGGACTTGCCATTCATAAATTCCTTTAATTTCTTTTTAAATACTAGTTGGCTGTCTGTCAGACTTTTTATGGTACTTGGTAAGTGACTGAAGACTTTTGTGGCAGCATTATTCACCCCTTTCTGAGCCAAAGTTAGATTTAACCTTGAATAGTAAATATCATCTTTTCTCCTTGTGTTGTAGCTATGCACACTACTATTACTTTCGAATTGGGTCGGATTGTTAATAACGAATTTCATGAGTGAATATATATATATATATATATATATATATATATATATATATATATATATATATATATATATATATATTGTGAAACTGCAGTGAAGATCCCTGGATCACTAAATAAATGTCTGCAGGATGCTCTTGAGTGGGCTCCAGCAATTATTCTGATTACACGCTTTTGTGCAACGAATACTTTTTTACTCAATGTTGAATTGCCCCAGAATATGATCCCATATGAAAGCAGTGAATGAAAATAGGCGTAGTAAGCTTATTTACTGAGATGTATATAACCAAATTTTGCAACGACTCTGATAGCATAAGTAGCTGAACTCAAACGTTTCAGGAGACCTTCAATATGTTTCTTCCAATTCAGTCCCTCGTGTATGCAAACACCTAAAAATTTTGAATATTCTACCTTAGCTACAGATTTATGTTTAAAGTCTAAATTTATTAATGGTGTCATGCCATTTACTGTGTGAAACTGTATATACTTGGTTTTTATCAAAGTTTAATGAGAGTTAATTTGTAGAGAACCACTTAACAACTTTCTGAAAGATATTATTTAGAATTTCATCAGTTAATTCCTGTTTGTCAGGTGTGATAGCTGTACTTGTATCATCAACAAGAAGTACTAGCTTAGCATCTTTGTGAATGTAGAATGGCATGTCATTAATACATTACTTACTAGCTTAAACCCGCGGCTCCACTCGCGTGTTGGTTGATTATGATATATAAGCTATCTTTCAGTTGTGTGCTATGAGACTGGTTTTGAAGGATGAAATGAAATACAATACCTTCTTTAGAAACAAACATTTTTAATCAACATTCAAATAAAAAAAACTATTCGTATGCTGAAGACATTGTAGCACGCATAGACCCAAGGTATGGTCTGTGGCATCACATTTCGCTGTATGTAACCTCCTTGCTATAGAGTCGCAAACGTCATCGCTGAGCTTCACTCCGATTTTTTTTTAATAATTTGACAACTTTCAACCACCATATCTTTCACCCCCTTATAGCTATCGGCATGGAACTGCTATGGTGTACAACGAGAGACTTCGTTCGGCCAACAATTACACATAAACCATTTGTTTGCATCCTGTAGGCTTCGCTGCAGAGCGAAATATTAACACACACACACACACACACACACACACACACACACACACACACACGTAGAATTTATATACACCGATAACTTTCCATCCCAATCTACTCCATCCTTTTATCATTATCAACCCTCAAGCAACAATGAAACCAATGAAACTATTTTCAAAGAGTAAATATAATTTTAAAAGAGCAATTATTGTTCCGCATTTCACGTTATATACTTCAATATGCTAAATATCGATCAGATCGCTATAAAATCGTGTCTAAAACCTTCCCCAGGTATACATTAGTAACTGTACAAATATTTAAGTCTCTGCGTCTTTTCATTCGGACGTGATAAGCGTACACCGAACAGACATTCACATTGATATACATAGCTAAATAGCTATCCGATGGCCATAAAACCATGCCTAAAGCCTTCCCCGGGTAGACATTAGTAACTGTACAAATGTTTAGCTCTTTATGTCTTGTGGTTCAGACGTGATAAACGTACACCGAACAGACTTTCACATTTAAAGATATAGATGAACAGCAGAGTAACTGTCGGGTATGCTCAGGAACTACAGTCGTAGCGCTGCCGCGGATATAAGTAGAAACGGTACTTTGTAGATGAAATGTTAGTAATTCTGTGGGACTCAAATGCCAGGTAATTAGTCCCTAGTTTACAAAATACTTAAACTAAGTTAAACTGAACTATGGACAACACGCAGATCCATGCCTGACGGGGGATTCGAACCCCCCACGCGGGAGGCCGCGCGATCCGTAACGTGGTGCTCCAGACCGCTCGGCTAACTCCCCCGCGGCTTTGTGGATGACCCTCATATAACCGCGGACAAAAATCTTAGCGCAGATCAGACAAGCAGTAGGAGACATTGTCGCTGAACAGTAAGTGCTCCGCTGCTGACGCTGCGACGTTAGTGATCAGTAAGGCCTCGACGGTCCGTCGGCTCCTCGGGAGCAGCCACCCTCCTCGCTCCTGGCGGGCAGCAGGTGGAGCGGGTCCTCGGCCATTAGCAGACGGCGTCGTTTGCATCGATCGGCCGCGGTAGCCGCCTGGCCGGCCGGTTCTCTTATCTGCGGCTGTGGCCAGCCCTCCCTGACTCAGCTGATGCCGGCTCAGGCGGGGCACGGTAGGTTCCCGCTGACGAAGCAACAGACGCCGACTTTTCCCGTGGTCGATAGAGTCCTCTAGCCCTTTCAGACTCAAGGTTGTAGGTGATGTCAAATTAATATAGAGAGGGACAAGATACGAAATATCTGCAGTAATTCATTACAAGAAAATAAAATAAATATATTTTCAAAATTTTTTTCCCCATATAATGTGTGTCTGTTTTGGGCCTTCACTGCAATTTTTTTAATGCTCTGATCTTATAGTCACATGCCTTTGAAGGAAATGACATAATATCACACGATCATATGAAATCGACTGGCTGTCAGATATGATAGGCCGGCCGCGGTGGCCGAGGGGACTGAGGCGCGCCAGTCACGGTCTGCAAGGCCACTACGGTCGGGGCTTCGAATCACCCCTCGAGCATGGATATTTGTGCCGTCCTTAGTGTTAGCTAGTTCGTAAGTCGTTTGTAATTTCAGGGACTGATGACCCCGTAGTTAAGTCCCATAAGCTATACAAACATTTGAACATTTTTCAGATATGATAGCTTCACATGTCAAAACAAGGATATCAGCACTTTGTCAACAAGTCTTTCTTGCCGCCGTACAGTGGTCTGAAAAGGCCGAAAAGCTGACCAAAATTCGAAAAATATTCGTATATAATTGGAAGTATGTATTTAAAGGTTTTTGGGTTCGAATTCGATTTTGAGGCTAAAATCGAGGATTGAATAAACCCGAGTTATTTAATAAAAACGTATAAAATGTTAACTTAAATTTGCAAAACAAGGGTTTTCGGGATCGCTGATTGCAAATAGAGGATTAATTACATTTAAAAAAGTTATTTTTACAATAACAAGACATCAGCGTTAATTTTGAAACACTGCAAAATGTTGTCGTTACAAAATGAATATCCGGCCACTGTGGCCGAGACGTCTGCGGCTCGCCAGTCACGTTCTGCAAGGCCACTACGGTCGAGGGCGAATCCCCCCTCGGGCATGGATATTTGTGCCGTCCTTAGTATTAGCTAGTTCATAAGTAGTTTGTAAGTTTAGGGACTGATGACCCCGTAGTTAAGCCCCATAAGCTATACAAACATTTCAACAAAATTAATCTTATCGTTGTCTGAGGCTGATTCATAAAAGTCAGACAAAGCAACAGTACACTGATATCCAGACTCATCTGAAGGCAATGAAATTTCTAAGGCCTCGGATGTCTAGCATTTTGAAATACATCTCGGTTTATTAAGCCATTTTATCCTCCAAAACCGAAAACTGCGTGTTCAAATCCGATTCCCCATCATTTTTCATCATGATGTAGATTTCTTTTCGAGTGCATAGTACCTGGTTACCACTCGACCCTGGTAGGTAAATTAGGTAAATTAATGTAGTGTTATACTAAATAGAAGCAGATTTAAATTATTTAAACATTTGCAACTTATCGAAATGTACACATGATTCAATATTGTTTTATTAAGTCAACTCCATTATTTAATGTACGCTGTGAAAGTAATGTAAGCCGAGAGTGACATTCGACCAATGTCTTGTATTAAATTTCAAAGTGCATACTGGATATACAATACCCTTAGCGGACCTTTTGCACTCCGCGCTAGCTGGCTACCAGTGCACAGTCTCAGTAAACGTGGCATTACAACGAGAATCTCAATAAGTCGCAGGCAACTGCTGTACCATTCGACACAAGACATCCTACGCTACATATTACACTATCGCACATCGCAGAATCTCGGGTGATCATAACTTTTTCGATCATTTTAGATACATCTACATATGAATGGAGGACAATACGGGGTTATGTTATGAAGTGACTTACCACGAATCGAGCATAAATTTACCATCACTTAACCCCTAATTGTATTCTACGTACCTTCCTTAACATTCTACATTTAAAAAAAAAATTGACTACTACACTTACAACAAAAGTTATTCACACTTTAAGCACATAATGTAATCCGAAGCGGTTCTTCCTGGCGTGTGATACTTCGCCATGCCTAAAATTGAACTACTTTCTTGGGTATCAAAGGTAGGTTCCGCTCCCTCTGACATAACCAACAGTGTTGATCTATGTCCTCTAAACATTACTGTAGGGGACTAAACCCATATTTTGATTTTCATTTTTTTTACTTTTGGCCAGCTTTTCGGACCTTTCAGACCACTGTGCGCCGTTGTAAGCGTACTGCAAGTTTGCCGACTATGCCGACTGCTGGTGTCACCCAATGTAGAAACATGGAACCAAAACACGTTGCACACGTTACCGCAGCCCATCCACTATTGTGTTATGCAGTCCCGAACTGCCTACCGTGAATCACAAAGAAATAAAGCGTGCAAAACCAGAACCGCACAGTTGTGCGTGCAGGACCTGAAAGGACTACGCAGCGATTTTCGTAACGTAAGAACCGGATAACAATTGTCCTAATACACTAGTACACAGCTGGTCATGCAGAATGCAGCACATGTCACAGCCAAAGTTATAAGGGATATCACACCTTGTACTGAGATCATATATCTGAAAATATCGCTGCGGCGAAGTAGCCAAGCGCACTACGGCGCCTTGTACGGTGCGCGCGATCGTTCGCTGTCGGAGGTTCGAGTCCTACACGGGCATGTGTGTGTGTGTGTGTGTGTGTGTGTGTGTGTGTGTGTGTGTGTGTCATTCTTAGGAAAACTTAAAGTAGTTTTTATGTATAGTGTTTCGATAACCAATGCAGCTAGGTCCCGTAACATTACAAACAGCATCTGAAAGTGTCGCTCCACGTGAAGTGAGGAAGATAATAAAACCAGTATTGCTTGTTGCCCCCACTGCTAGCTATAACCACTACTACACGTCTTTCAACCAAAGGAACTCTGGATGCGTTGTTGCGGTACAGCAGTGTAGTGTCGAAGACATCAATGACACCAAAGGAACCTACATCGCCAGTCAGGACGACGGGAATACCGACAGCTGAGAACAACACCTCCTGCACCCCCTTCAAAGACGGCGCATTTCCGGCCGCGGTGGCCGAGGGGACTGAGGCGCTCCAGTCACGGTCTGCACGGTCACTACGGTCGGGGGTTCGAATTCCCCCTCTGACATGGATATTTGTGCCGTCCTAGTTCGTAAGTAGTTCATAAGTAGTTTATAAGTTTAGGGACTGATGTCCCCGTAGTTAAGTCCCATAAGCTTAACAAACATTTGAACATTTTTTTGACGGCGCATTCCAAATACTACCAAGTGTCTCAAACCTGTTTGGCTAGACTGTAGGTAAATACCCGGCACATAGACCTAAGTGTTGATCGTGTCACGACAGTCTTCATCGACTCAGGACACTTTACGTCGATTAAGGGCAGTGAGGAAAGTGTACTTCAACCCCGGATATAGAGAGTAGTTTCGTCAAATAGTGCTACCCTTTTCATAACATTTATCTCGTCCTTATTCAGTGACTCATAGGGCCTGAAGGCTTCCTTAACGATTGACAAAATTATCGCGGGAAAAGGTAACTTTGAAGTATTCACTCAGATGTCTTTACCTCTTCCCCAATTCCCAAATCTGAGCATGCAGTTCTTGGCAATATTTTTAATATGTCACAAAAGTTCGGAAATCCTTCAGTCAGGGTGTACCAAAATCGCCTTACTAACAACAACCCCCCCTCTCCCCACAGCAAGCAGTCCACATTGCTTCTACATATTGTCCAAGTTGATCTGGCGTATCACAGATGTGATATTCTATTTTTTGTTATTTGGATTTTTCAGTGATAAACTTCAATAGAATTACGTAAAATGTGTGAGAAAATACTGTTTACATTTTTTAACTTGTGTAAATGCGTCAAGCCACCAATGTCTTTGTTGTGAGAAAAAAATATACGATTCTAATTAATTATATAAGACATTAATATTGTTAATGTATAAATAATAGTAAGCAAAGCTTCTTATTCGTCTTGATGGGCAGTTCTAGGTTGAAAAGGACATTTTGTAACAGATACGTAATTGTAGTACAGCCGTCGTTAGATTGTTTTATTAAATGCAATCTGAGAAATGGATAAGGCGTGTATTATGTGTACAAAGGCTACTAAACATGTTAACCTATGTGTGTCAAACGTGATTGCGTGGTTTTCATTTTCATAGAATGAGGTATTTCAGTAAAACTTGACAGCTGCCGCAGTGAGCAGACGCCGTCTGGAATCCCAGCATTCCGCCGCCATTACGTGGCAAATTTAAAATTACAGTTCAATTAAATCAGAGTTGAGCGGTAATCCTTTTTGGGAGGTACCGCTGTGAATAAGTGAGTATGATGCCTCCGTGCAGGCGTGCAGCCCATAGTGGCTAGCTTTTTCCAAAAAAAGTCTTTTTAAACTTAGTGACGTAAGCTACACAGCTGAATAGTATATTTTATTATGTGACTTGTTCTGTTTTATATTTTCTGATGAAGGCAATCTTAGTTATTGCCAAAATCTGGTAAAATAATGTTTAATTTGCGACCGAGGGCTGCTTGTTTATCCATTGACGTTGTAACGGTCGCTGACAATAGCTGCTATGTTTAAAATTTTACTTTCATTAATTAATGATGTTAACAAATTTCTCTGTTTCATAAACGCTTTTCTTCCCCTTGCCATTCTGCATTTTATATCCTCTGTACTGAGACAGTCGTGTGTTATTTTACTACCCAAGTAACAAAACTCATCTATCACCTTCCCTCATTCGTTACCTGATCTAATTCCTTCAGCATCACCTGATTTTCTAAGACTGCATTCCATTACCCTTGTTTTTCTCTTGTTAATGTTCATCTTATATGCTCCCTTCAACACACTGTCCATTCCGTTCAACTGCTCTTCCTTTGCTGTCTCTGACAGAATTACATTGCATTACTGCATTACATTACCCTTGTTTAGCTCTTGTTAATGTTCATCTTACATGCTGCCTTCAACACACTGTCCATTCTGTTTGTTCAACTGCTCTTCCAGGTGCTTTCCTGTCTGACAGAATTACATTGTCATCGGCAAAACGTAATCCTTTTATTTCTTCACCCTGAACTACAATTCCTTCCCCAAATTTCTCCTTGCTTTCCTTTATAGCTTTCTCGCGGTACAAATTGAATAACATTGGAGAAAGGCTACAACCCTCTCTTACTCCCTTTCCAACCTCTGCATCCCTTTTTGTGCCCTTCAACTCTGATAACTGTTGTCCGGTTTTGGTATAAGTTGTAAATAACCTTCCGTTCCCTAAATTTTACTAATGGTGATTTGAAGATCTCAAAGAATGTTTTCCAATCAACATTATCAAAAGCTTTATCCAAATCTACAAAAGCTAGAAATGTAGTTTTGCCTTTCGTTAATCTATCTTCCAAGATAAGCCGTAAAGTGAGTATTGCCTCACGTGTTCCTACATTTCTCCTGAATTCAAACTGATCTTTCCCGAGGTCTGCTACTACCATCATTTATATTCTCCTGTTAATAATTCGTTTTAAAATTTTGCAACCATGTCTTATCAGATTGATGATTCTGTAATTTTCACACCTGTCTGCGCTGATTTCTTTGAAATGGGTTTATTATATTTTCTTAAAGTCTGAGGGTATTTCGCCACACGCCAGGTGAAATAGTTTCTGTCATGGCTGGCTCTCCCAGAGACATCACCAGCTCTGAGGGAATATCATCTACTTCAGGGGCCTTGTTCCGACCTTGGTCTTCAGGGCTCTGTCTTTCAGTATAGTATCTCATATTTCATCTTCATCAACTTCCTCTTCCCTTCCTACAATATTGTCTCTAAGTTCATTTCCATTGTATAGCCCCTCTATGTAATCGTTCCACCTCTCACCTTTACCTTCTTTGCTGAGAATTGTTTTTCCATCTGAGTTCTTGATATTGGTACAGCTGTGTTTATTGTTCCAAATGTCTCTTTTATTTTCCTGTAGGCAGTACTTACTTTTCCCCTAGTTATAAATTCTTCTAAAGACCTGCATTTGGCTACTAGCCACTCTTGCATAGTCATTTTCCACCTCCTGTCAATCTCATTTCTTAGTCGTCTGTACTCAACTTTGCCTGCTTCATTTACTGCTTGTTTACATTTTCTCCTTTCATCAATTAAATTTAGTATTTCCTCTGTTATCCATGGGTTTTTGTAGGTATTGCCTTTCTACCTATTTTGTCCTCTGCTACCTTCACTATTTCATCTCTTAAAGCCACCCATTCCTCTTCTATTTTATTTCCCCCCTTTTCTGTCAAATTTCATGAACTTAAGGTTCCTTCAATTTATCGATGTCCTATCTCCTTATTTTCCTACGTTTCTGCTGTTTTTTCAATTTTAGTCTAAATTCATGACTAATAATATATGGACAGACTCAGTATCTGCCCCAGGATACGTCTTAGAGTTCAAAAACTGGTTCAGAAATCTATCTCTTACCATTTTAAAAACAATCTGATATGGTGTCTCCTGGCCTCTTCCACGTATACAACCTTCATTCATGATTCTTAAACCAAGTGTTTGTTATGATTAAATAATTTTCCGTGCAAAATTCTAACAGGCGGCTTCCTCTCATTTCTTTTCCCCAGTCCATATTGACCTACTATATTTCCTTCCCTTACTTTTCCTACTACCGAATTCCAGTCATACATCACAAGTTTTCCTCTCCCTTAACTGTCTGAAAAAATTCCTTTAACTCCTGATACATTTCTTCAATCTCCTCATCATCGGCAGAGCTCTTGGCATCTAAACAGGTACTATTGAGGTCGGTGTTGGCTTCGTATCCATTTTGACTATGATAATGCGATCACTGTGCTGCTCATAGTAGTTTACCCGCATTCCTATTTTATTATTCACTATTCATTATTATATTCATTATTATATCCCATGCTCCGATCCGTAGAATACCAGGTCTTTATTGATAATGACATCCTCCTGTGTGAGTAGTGCCCGCTCGGAGATCAGAATAGGGGACTATTTTACGTCCGGAATATTTTACCCGAGATGATGCCACAATCATATTTTCATACAGTACAGCGGCATGTTCTCGGGAATCGTAACGACTGTAGTTTCCCCTTGCTTTCAGGCGTTCGCAGTACCTGTATGGCAAAGACACATTGCCTGATGTTACAAGGTCAGTTCAGTCAAACATCCAGACTCTTGCCCCTGCAACTCCTAAAAACCAAACGTTCTACAGATACCCCCCCCCCCCCCTCTGTGGTTGCACCTACGGTACATCTATCTGCATCGTTGAGGCACGCAAGCCACCCCATCTGGGCAATATCTGTGATTCATGGGGGTGGAAAAAATGTACTCGTCTATAATAATACCGAAACATATTCGTGTTAATAAGCCAAAGTATTGAAACAACTCCTTCTAAGAAATGAAACTACACACAGTTCTTGTAACACCAGGGATGACTTCCCCACACACATAACTGACGAATCTTAAACTGTAACCCCCCCCCCCCCCCCCCCCACACACACACACAAACACACTGCTCTTGCTAGTAATACGTGCGGCGTCTGCCCTCCCATCGACACGGCCAAACGTCTTAAACATGTACTTCACCCGTGAGGAATCGCTTAATCTCGTTTCCTTTTATAGTCTACAGGTACAGCCATAGAAATGAGGTGAAAGCAGTTGGAGGGGCACAACATTAACACGGTGATCACACGTAAGAACAAGATGCCCACTCTAACTCCTTTCTAAAATCGTTAAGAAGTGGCAAACAGGAAAACTTCCAATGCGCCAGGTTCTCGAAGCTCTGAACTGCCTCCAATCTAACCACCATGCCCTCATATCCTCCTAAGCCGTCTCTTCTATCTGACTGCCCGCCTTCAACTACTCCGCTGTCTCAGTCAACAGCGGAAGATTATGCGCAAAGCGCAATCGAAATATCGGACGGCACCGACATGGCTCACCTAGACCTCATCGTTGACATGTTTCACGGCTTCTTTTTAGCAACCTCACTATTATTCGACATTGTAAATGATACACTGCGTAACGGGTTCTTTAATTAGCTTCCAGTTATGTCGAGAATCGCGCCCGAAGTCCCAAGCTTCTGGAAAAATCGGCAGGTGCCCCTTCATGTAAGAATGGTTAAGTTAAAAGTGAGCCACTGTACGGTATAAAAGTTTAATTCTGGTAGGAGGTACCCAGATGAGAGTTACTGTCTACTGTTTTAACAAAATGCTAATCTAGCATTATGAAATAAATTACAATCTTATAAAAAAATATATGGAAATTGCAGATCACTACCCGGAAAGTCAGTTATATGCAGAATTATTGGATATCTTCCTTCTTTGTGTATATTTTCTTGGCACGGAAAATCTTCTTAGTAACAGTATGGTTTTAGAAACTCGGCTCGGAAGAAATAACGTAACAAAGAGCAAGCTATTTGTCCATGGGATCAGTCAGTTGGGATTTTCCTTGATTCTTTAAGTCGACATGATTCCGACTAGCTGCTTCTTTAGATTATGTCGGCATAAGGAAAGGAATCCATATAATAAGGTTTTAGTTGAATAAGACTGTACTGTATATCAATTTTTTGATAACCAATTAACTTTTCTAATTTACCTACTCACTAGCTTCAATTACATTAGCTGTAATTTTTTTATGTTCCAGTCTGATGATACCCTAGACGCACGAAACACGTAACTCGACGAAATGAACATTTACAATTTGCAGCAGAGACCAATCACTATTTGAATTACATGTTCTCATTTCAAATGAAATTGCCTTTATACGTCCCCTCTTTTTATGTAAGTGCCAACAATGATTACGCACCACCGTATGGACTGGCATAATTGTAGACTGAAAATAAAATCAGTGGTAAGAGCAAAAAATGAAAAATTTTGTTTTATTGTGAAAATGTGGGCTACATGCCTAACACTACTCAGTATAAAGCTGGCTACCTGTTAGTCAATGTGGAAGTAGTTCCAATGTTTCTCACAAGAATGCCCGACGATCTATGTGCCACCTGTTGTGAAGCAAAATCTGGGCTATGTGCCAGTGGCCAGAGGTGCACGTGAGCTTTGTTATTACTGTTTGAGTTGAGGTTCCATCGTGTAGCAAGCAGTAACTATTTATTTTGTGCTTTTTCTACAATGGAAATGGTAAATAAGCTTAGAGCAGAAGGGAAGTCCCACAAGAAAAGCCAGAATGTGACAGTGCCCGAGAAACAACCTCCACCTGTTGCGGTAGGTTTAAATACCTCTATAACTTCATAGATCTAGGTTTTCGTTTATTAATAGCTCAAATTTGTATTCCTTCGGCTTCTTTTAATGTCGCAGTTGTTTGTGTATGCGTTTTTGTTCTGAGTGGAAATTAGTGGAAAACAGGTTATTAGACATAGTGTTTACACTTGGCTTTCTTATATGTAGGTTTTATGCCGATGCCCATATCTATACAGAAGCATTGCCTTCAAACAAAACTAAACATCTTCACTCAGTTTTATGAACTAGGAGATAACGTCAAGCAAAATTCGTATCTAATGGGAAACATAAGTATTAAACGTAGGCGACATGGGTCGTACACAGATTCGACAGAATGTAGAAGACAAGCCAATGTATTTCATACGATTCCTGATGGCAAAGGTGATCAAAAACAAGTGTGCAAGCAAACATTTATGGAAATCCATGGCATCACAAAACATAGGGTTGAAACATTAGCTAAATCGAAAAATCGTGCTGACGTTACGTATGTTGAATGTAGGGGAAATAAAACCAACGATAAGAAGTACCCAGGTGATGATGCACAGCGTATAGTTCAAATGTTCAAATGTTTGTATAGCTTATGGGACTTAACTACGGGCTCATCAGTCCCTAAACTTACAAACTACTTATCTACTAGCTTGTCCTAAGGACGGCATTAATATCCATGCCCGAGAGGGGATTCGAACGCCCGACCGTAGTGGCCGTGCAGACTGTGACTGGAGCACCTCAGTCCCCTCGGCCACCACGGCCGGCAGCGTATAGTTGAACAGCAATTTTCCCCCAAGAGGAAAGTCATTACACAAGGGCTAAAAGTTCACTTATGTCTTTAAGCCAAGATATCAATGATCAGAGAATGTATGACGCCTTTGTTGACCTTCAGCCAGACCACAATGTCCAATACAGCTTTCCATTTACTCAAATTTCGGACATAGCCCGGTTTTTACAGTATAAGAAATTGCACAAAGCCCGGTATTTACAGTAGAGGGTATAGCACATAGCCCTATTATTATTTTTAATCACGAAAATATTTTTTTCATAAAGATAAAAATTGAATGGTCAATTCAACTGTAATAAGTCTTTAAAGATTAATGGTAGACACAAATTGAGACGAAAGAAATTGCACATAAAGACAAACTGTTCATTTTAGGAGGTTTTTTGCGTTTTACTCAAAACGTTCATTTTGGCACTTAACACGGATTTTATAGTCAGTCTACAATTGTTCTTAACAATTGTACATTGTGCATTGTCAAAAGAAGATAGTGTCTATTTTCACCGCTTGGTATGTAAAGGTAATACGTTCCTGAGTGCCATCAGATTTAGCCCAGCAGATGTGAGGTATTACAAAGACGCTTGGTAATTGTTGCATATGGTGCATCTGGGTAAGTAAAAAATTGTAGCAGAGAGCAGCTAAAAGGTGAGTACTTCACAGGGCCAGCTTTGAACGCCAGGCTTTCAAGTTTATATTACGAGCTCACTGTCCATCAACAGTGCAGCCGGGCTCCACGTGGAACATGGCAGTGCATTGTTTCCCACGTGAGAGGCTCAAAGATCCTGCGAACAATGAGGTCTTCCAAAGAGGCAGTTGACGCACCTGTGTGTGTTTGGAGTGGATGTTTGGAAGTGGGTGGTGTTTCAAAGCGGGCAGGAACCGAGAAGGGAGGGAGGCATCTGACGTGCACCTATTGTGCACCACGGTGTGCTGTAGCTGAAAGCAAGTGATAGTCGTCGTGAGCCATCTCGCCACACCGCACTGCAGTGAGGCTTATATACGCACACGGTGCACACACATGTAACTCATATGCAAGTATGAATGCAATAAATTAGTTACAGGTTTTAGTGTTTTATTAATATTATTGTTAATGATAATGACAAATAAATTATTAAATTGTTATGACCTATGTAAAACTAGTTCAATGTCTTCTATGGATTACAAAATCTTGCACCATCTCTTAGGTTAGAGTACATCTGCCTTTCATAGCAGAAAAAGAGCCTTGAATCACTGTTGAACGTGTTGAAAGGTGTCTTCTGAAGTGATAAAAAATTTAAAATTTAAAGATAATTGTTGAAATGATCGGTATCTGTTTAAGTGGACAGAATATCTATTGACATATTTCCTTTCAATAAAAATTGAACTGCGTACATGTCTTACATTGGCACCTAACAACTCTTGAAATTTATGAGAACCAAATTCAATTAGTTGAAAATAAAGTACGGATTTTGCACGCAGAATTATCAGAATGTGAAAGTGACTGCACAGTTTTTTAGAAAGGTGAACAAGTGGGGCTTGACTGCTTTGACATAATTGCAAAACGACATATTGACCATAGCTGTTTATTTTTTCTCAATTCTACCGGTTTCGGTTAGTGTACCATTATCAAGCGTTAGCAGAATTTAACTAATAGCTTAACATGTCGTAACACAATAATTCAAAATTGTTAAAAAGCCAGCCGTGGTGGCCGAGGGGACTGAGGCGCGCCAGTCACGGTCTGCACGGCCACTACGGTCGGGGGTTCGAATCCCCCCTCGGGCATGGATATTTGTGCCGTCCTTAGTGTTAGCTAGTTCATAAGTAGTTTGCAAGTTTAGGGACTGATGACCCCGTAGTCAAGTCCCATATGTTATACAAACATTTGATTTTGTTAAATAAGTATTTGCTGTAATAACAGCAAATACATATTTTACAATTTTCAATTTTGTGTTACGACATGTTAAAATATTAGTTAAACTCAGCTAACGCTTGATAATGGTACACTAACCGAAACCGGTAGCAATGAGAAAAAATAAACAGCTATGGTCAATATGTCGTTTTGCATTAATGCACTGCCTTTGTCGAATTTATGACCCTATTCTTTCCCTTAAATTTAAGTTGAATAACGCATTCTGTTGAATTAAAATGTTTGTAAATATATCGGAACAAACTGCGTGGTCATCAGTCCGTACCTTACAAGCTACTTAAACTAAGATAAACTAACCTAAGGACAACACACACACCCATGTCCTAGGGAGGACTCTAACCTCCGATGGCGAGCAACCGCGCGCTCCGCTGCGAGGGTCTTTAGACCGTTGGCTACTCCTCCGCGGCACGTATTTCATTCTCTCGCACGAATTAAAGCGACATAGCATGGCAACGGCAGCAGGTAAAATCACAAATAAATAATTCGTGTGTGCCTAGAGCAATGTGGCCCAAAGTGAAGTATGGTGACTTAAAAATCGAATTAAAAAAAAATAAGTATGCACTGGTAAGTGGAAACTAACTACGTGAATTAAACGATGTAGACTGACACATCTTTTAGTTATAATAAAGGATCCTATATTGACTTCGTAGCAAAACTTTACAGTGATCAGAACTTTAGATTTGCTGGCTGGTGTATATTTATCTCTATGTTCTTCCTTACCCAAAAAATCTTCTCTCCCAAACAACTTCGCTCACAAAAAACTGCCTGTGACTCCTCGTATCAACTGATACAGACAAATTGAATATACCGAGTGCTTGCCATCGACTCCTTACTCCCTACACTATATGCTCCCAGCGATAATAGTATATCCAAAGATACAGAGTATTGTAGCACACCAGCTCTGTAGCGAAAGTATAGCGGTACATTTTTCTAAGTCTTGGTTGCTGTAGAAACATTGCGGTGTGTCGACAGAACGGGGAAAGGGAACAGCAGCTACTTTGCGTCATACTTACCGAGTCAAGCTGACAGGAATGGACACACATGCGCCGGACTGAATAGCACGCATCAGCGGAAGTTAAATGGAACAGTGAGAGCTTGCAGTATCTCATCACTTCGTTACGTGAGGAAACGATGCCTAAGTCTAACGCAACAACGCGTATTCGGAGCCTTCTGGAACCACCAGCTAACCTGTTAAGTGAACACGGCAAGATGTAAAACGCCGACAAATTAGTTTGACAGGGCCGATGCGGTCATGGCAGAGCACGTAGGGGAAATATCAGCCTCTCCACACACACTCCATGACTTGAGTTCATAGTCTATCGGTCAGATGAATCAATGGCTTACACTTCGTAGCACTCGATTCTCTTACGTGTTATAACGTCGGTACAAGTCTGTTATAGAACTCCAGTACTCTTCTACAGCAGCTGACAATCAGGAAGATGTCGACTCCTGCGTAGCTCCGAGTTCGACTCTTGCGCTACAGGCAACTACGGACGCAGAAAATGTGTCTAGGAGGACTTCCACGTCCTGCACACCGGAACTCCAGCGTTCCTAGAGAAGACGCCTACTTGCCGGTAGACCAGAAGTCAGCGCACATCACGACCACACGACAACCGTCAACGCGGTCCAATATGAAGATGATGCAAGACAGCAATTAGGGTGGGGACCGAGAACCACCTGTTCAGTCGCGTGAATCTCTCATTCACACATTCCACCGTACTACCGCACGGTTCCACAACAAACGGCGCGGCAGAGGGGTCGCCTACCTCCGCACGCCCAGCTAGTGCGGTCGCAGCCGCACTGTCAGCGCACAGTACGGCAGGAGGCTGCTGACGTCATTGATCCGGTCGCCTGGAGTACGCAGCAATGTGTACCACTTCAGAGTAAATGTTTTGCCGAAAAATATTCTTTCATTACACAATCGGAGGCACCTGGACCGCCCCTACCCCTTCCTGCAGGGCATACTGTGGCGGTTAGGAGTGTGACCTCCTGACAACTAACCCGCTCTCCAACACCACCTGAGTGCGCGCCCACCAAGGGGTGCGCCAGTAACCAAAAAATTCAAATGTTCAAATGTTTGTTAAGCTTATGGGACTTAACTACGGGGTCATCAATCCCTAAACTTACAAACTACTTATGAACTACTTAATACTAAGGACGGCACAAATATCCATGCCCGAGGGGGGATTCGAACCCCCGACCGTAGTGGCCGTGCAGACCGTGACTGGAGCGCCTCAGTCCCCTCGGCCACCGCAGCCGGCGCGCCAGTAACCGCTCCACCCGGTGCAGTATTAAATAAGCTATGATATTGACATAGAATTAAAAAATAAATAAAGTTTAATATAGCTACTAACATTGGCAAGATACATAGAATGCACATAGAATCAAAAATACAAAATTAAATTAAGAATTTACATAGAATCGAAAATATAGAATTAAATGTAAGAACCTTACAAAGCTTTATACTGTTAATCTGCAACAAGTCAAGAAACGATCCTGCAGATCTTCGTCGTTATGTCCCAAGTTTATTATTCCATTTTGCTTCAATTCTATATGCTTTCTTACAATGGCGCATGTACAGCATTGTTCCTCTTCTTCGTTAGCCTTTTTTTTCTAGTAGTGATTTTTTTGTTAGTTCGGAATGAGATATGATGACCAGGGCGCTCAACAGCCAGGTTCTCAGCTCACGGACATAATAATCAGAGACGAGTGATAGGAAAGTGATTCAAAACAGGAGCAGAACCCAGGCTGAAATACAAACTGTAAAAACATTGATACAAACTCAATCTGTCGCGTCTAAGGATTATATGACTGACTACAAGGTATAATGTGGCTCAGGGATGAAAAGAAAAAGCCAGGCACCTTGCAAAACACTAAAACCTCTGCGCTAAAAGATGCAAATGTCTTAGAAAGCTTCCTCATTAGGCACATACTGTGTGGACAGGTAAAGGGAGCATACAGTCAGTCGATGGCTCACACGTTACGGAGAGAGCGACAACTTGGCTGGTGATAAGAAGAGCGACTCGGAGTCATAGGATGTTTCATCGAAAATAATCACTCCCTTTTCACTCTCCACTAAGATCGTCCTTTCTGTAGATAACCTTAATCAACTCTTAAATACTATAAATAGCAGCCCAAGGCGCTGTAAAGCTACTTTTAATTTTCAAATTATCATTTATGAATTCTGAAAGGGCGTCTAGCGTAATTATTAAGACTAGCAACTATTGGACATAGAGGGTGACAACTGTTTTTCATTTATTTATCACTTGATTGTATTTTTATCGGCTGTGTCACGCTTCCTTTTTCGCTTTATCCTTTGCTTTCCTTTTGAGAGTAGGTGTATGTAGTGTAGCTGTGCTGTGGTTTATTAATATATTGGTAGGATACATCGTAGTTGCTCTGATAGTAAATGGCAGGGCAGTTCTAAGATGCGTATGTAGTGAAGTAGCATCTCAAGGAAGGAAGGCGAGGCTTGCCACAGGAATGGCTGACGAAAGCTTGCTGAGGTGGATTCGTAAGGTAGAGAGGACGGAGACAACTGCCTCAGCCAGCGGTGATTTAAGTGAGAGCCGTAGGGATCAATGGAAAGAATGTTGCGGCGACTTCTGGAGGGCTACCAAGACGTCATAACCTGGAACACGGCTGTGATGTGATGGTAAAAGCAAGCTTGCAGTGCTGTGCGGTTTAGTATATTTTGTTACGCAGTCATTTCATTAGGAGTTCAGTGGTTATAGTAATGCAATTAATATAATTTTTTTGGTTAAATTTCTTGATTTTAATAGTATTCTTTGTACTTTGCAATTGGAGCACTTGCTTCGTGTCTGGTGACTCTTCTACAGTATAATATTACCGCTCATGAGGTCGTTTACTTGTTAATTTGATTTGAGCTGTTTGCTATAAGTCATGGTAAAGCATTTGGATTAATTTGGTGGCGTGTGTGTGTGTTTGTACAGCTTATAGGACTTCACTAAGGGGTCATCAGTCCCTAAACTTACAAACTACTTACGAACTAACTTACAGTAAGGACGGCACAAATATCCATGCCCGAGTGGGAATTCGAACCCCCGATCGTAGTGACCGTGCAGATCGTGACTGGCGCGCAGCAGTCCCCTCGGCCACCGCGGCTGGCAATTTGGTGGCGCAAAGTCGTTTCACACTAACGGTCTCTTTGTGCATCGTAGTTATGCACGTGGTTGCGTCTTCTATGCTGTGTGACATAAGGGTAAGAACAAAAACCAATTCTGACTGAGCTTAATCAAGGTTAAAATAAACGGAGTGTGTCTGCTATCAGATTATTCAGCGGGAGTTTCTTATGTGAATACTTGTTGCTTCTCATTCGGTGCCACGCTGCCTCCTAATGGTTACTGTCCGATATGGCACGCCATGCTCTGCCTTGTGGTGTTTCTATCATTTGTATAATTGTTTGCAGGCTTATTTTATGTGTTTTTGTTCATTACGTTCAGTCTTTGTAACGGAATTTGTGTTGTGGACACATGGTGCACCATAGTCAGGTATGGAGGTGCTTAGTAGCATGTTTGAAGATTTATCAAGTCCATCAGAGCAATATTTAGCAAGTGATTTGCACAATGACTATCATTTTATGTTTTTTAAGAACTTTCGAGATTCGCTGTACGAGCGACAACGTTTCACGATTTGTTCAGGAATTGCTATCGCTAGCTTTTTTAGCTCAACAAGTTTTCACCTGAGCTGCTACACGCTGGCAGTAGTTCGTCTTCCTAGTTGGTTTCATTTAACGTATTTTCTGCATGGTTCTGCACGAGAATGCTGAGTGACACTCAAGCGTAATCTTCCCCTTGTTCTCATACAGTGTGGCCACGAAAGCGTTAATTCGAAGGGGACCAAAAAAGACATCATTTGTGTTTTCTTTTACTGTAATAATAGTTAAATTCATGTTGTTTCAATGATGAATAAACTATGCAGTAGGTTGAAGAGTCAGTTGAAAGAAAAGGATGAGGATTAATAGTTAAAATAAACGGGGAGGACAAGGGTAAACGCTGGAAACTGAGGGAGATTTTCCCATTTGAGTTTTTTCATTAATTTACGCCGTGTGTCGTTCCAATATTTCTTTCGATATGATACTGAGAACTCTCTGTTGAAATGTGGTTTACACGGATGTTTCCTTGGAAAGTGAGAAGTTGTGTCTTTACTGTTTTTTTGTGATGTTAGATTAGATTAGATTAATACTTGTTCCATAGATCATGAATACGACACTTCGTAATGATGTGGAACGTGTCAGTTAAATGAAATGTGTCTATACATAATATTACATGACACTCAATATTTGGATATTTTTAATTTTTTTTTTAATTTTTATTTTTTAGTTTTTTTAATTTTTTTCCCTAAAGTACTAACTTTTATCTAGATTTCATCTAATGTGTAGAAGGAATTGCCATTCAGAAATTATCTTAATTTATTTTTAAATGCTAGTTGGATATTTGTCAGAATTTTTATCAAAAGTTCAAATGTTTCTAAATCTAACGGACCAAACTGCGTGGTCATCAGTCCGTAGCCTACAAACTACTTAAACCTAGGTAAACTAACCTAAGGACAACACACACACCCATGCCCCAGGGAGGACTCGAACCTCCATGGCGAGCAACCGCGCGCTCCGCAGTGAGACGCTTTAGACTGCTCGGCTACTCCACCGCGGCAGAATTTTGATACTACTTGGCAAGTGACCAAAGACTTTTGTGGCAGAATAATTAACTCCTTTCTGTGACAGAGCTAAATTTAATCTTGAATGTTCATGTATTTAGTGCTTGGTCTCTGTTATTCTGAGATGGTCGACAAATGTTATAGGTGTGCTTTATCCCATCAACAAGTAATGCAGAAATTAAGTTCAGGGAAACGATTCCTGACTATTGACGCAATAAGTCCGTTCACAGAGGCAAAGCTGTTATCAGCGCAACACTAGCGGGAGCTCCGGATCCGACGCAGATTTCCGCTTTGCAGGCGGCAGCAGTCGATAGCAGGGTGGGTGGTAGGGAGGGGTGGGGGGGTGGGGGGTGCTGGGGTTAGCGTGTTAGGGGCTCCCACTGGCGCCCGTGGGAAATCCTGCCCCGATCCGCTGGCGAAAGTGGCGCTGGGAATCTGCGGGCTCAAGTCGGCCTCTGAGCAGCTGATGCCTAGTGCGCTCGGCTTGTTCGGTGGTCGCTGTTTTTCGGAAGAGGGAGGAGGGACTCGACGAGGACAGCTAACACGCCTATGAGGTATTTGTCAGGTTGAGGTAATGTTTCGGAACGAGAAGACAATGATAGAGCCGGTGGAGAGATGGTGTAGAATGAAAGCGAGAGGAGGAAGGGGATATTGGATAGCGGTATCCACCGCTTTGGTCGTTCGGAAAATTTGATTATCTTTCAGAGTGTTGGTCTGTTGGTACCACACTTTGAACTTTCCTTTTGTGTGGCATCGCCATCTGTAACCACAGTTAGTCTAGCTTTCTGTTGACCCCTGATAGGACACTCGTCAGTAATAGTTTCCTAAACCGAGACTTGTTTCAGTAGCTAAGTAGTTGCATTCTGATCGCTAGGGTACTGTATCTATAGATATAGCCAGTCATTTTCAGTCTTGTTTATGTAATTTTGTATTAAGTGTTCTATTAATTCATGTTTTGTGTTTTTAACGCGATTAGTGTTCCAACTTTGTATACGTTGATAGTGACAACTGATCACAAAGTTTGATTTTTCTCTTAGGCTATATTATCTTTATTGTTAAATGTAATAATTGTTTTTGGAATTGTTTTACCTCACTAAAACCCTTCAATTATTTTGGTGGGTTATGTTTTCATATGTTTAAATAATGGGAAATAATATATAATTTTGAAATCTTAAACTTGTAGCCATTCAACGGTTAGGATAGGCTCAGTTAATTTTTCTGTTTTTTTATATAAAATACAGTGGCGGCCCATGATAAATTTGCTTATAAATAACTTGTTATATATTAAAATCAATCTGCAGGTATACAAATTAGGGTGCAATGTTAGGTGTTTTGCTTTAATTTATCAGAGAGATGTCATGTTTAATGAGCAATAAAAGGTCACACCTAAACGCCTACATCACGACAACATACACTTTTTACTGTTTTGTCAGGACAATGATCCAACGTACACAGCAGTTATCGCAATGGCAAAAGTGCACGACTCGGGATTCGAATTTGTCCCGCAGCCACCCTATTCACTAGACTTGACTCCGAGAGACTTCTTCTTCGGAAAGTTGCAAATTTGGTTCGCTGGGAAGAAATTTTCAGCGAATGAGGAAGTGTCCGCCATTGTGACAGACTATTTTGCAGAGTTTGACAAAGCCTACGATCGGTTGGAAAAATTGGAAACTCGCTGGACCAAATGTACAGCCTTGGAAGGAAACTATGTCGAGAAATAAAGCGAGTTTTTGCCTTTAAAACAATTTTTATTTTATTTTTAGCAGGTATATCAAACTGCATAAGTATTGTCAACACTTAGCAAGCTACGAAGCCAAAGATCTTCTTGAAATGGCATATTCGCACAGGATGGGAACGGCACCAAATTTGTAAAAAAAAAAAAAAAAAAAAAAAAAAAAAAAAGTTCAAATGTTTGTTAAGCTTAATGGACTTAACTGCGGGGTTATCAGTCCCTAAACTTACAAACTACTTATGAACTACTTACGAACTAGGACGGCACAAATATCCATGCCCGAGGAGGGATTCGAACCCCCGACCGTAGGGGCCGTGCAGACCGTGACTGGAGCGCGTCAGTCCCCCCCCCCCTTTTTTTTTCCTTTGTAATGGGGAAAGGGAGAAATAAATAGTTGCTTCATGTATATTCTTTATTAGTATGTATAGTTCTGCATTTTTATGTAGAAAATACTGCCGTTCCACATCCGGCGTAAAAACAAAATAAAGAGGTCGTCGCATTACGACATGGTGCGTTCCAAGGAAGGTCTAGCTGCGGATTATCAATGAACGTCTTCTCGATTTCTTTCGCTGCCGGTTGTAGTTCAATCAGTGCTTCTGTCGTTCTGGGGTCAACTTCTCCTTTCATCGATATTCCAGCTGCGAGGCGAGTTATGGAACGCACTCCAAAGAAAATTGGAAAAATATTCGCGGTACTTGGGGTTCCTAACTATTGCACAATGTCGCTCGTTTATATAGTTCCAAAAATCAAGTACAGTCTTCTCTCCATCGCCGAACAAATAGTGTACAGCGTGGCCGTCCCCTCGGCCACCGCGGCCGGACCAAATTTATAGCACCAAAGCGTAACTACACAGAACAACCACCAACTACGGCATTTATTACAACAAATAGCTGCACTAAATTGTATTCCACATCATTCTAACTCTCATCAGAAAGTTATTTTCTAACGATAGCCAATATCTAAATAATAACCGGACAAAGTATTATGACACAAAACTTGAAAAAGACAGATCAAGTAAGTCACCTGGAAATGCCACTTTAACGATGCGATTACGGGCACCAACTACAAGACCTGACCCCAGCAAACGTAAACCACAATACGCTACTTCTTCTACCAAATCAAGATAAACCTATTAAATAATTGTAGTCCGTTGTAATCTTCTGCTAAGATTCTGCATACTACTCGTAAATATTTAAATTTGATTTCAAGCACTTTCACAATGCCTCCAAAAATTGTTAAAGTACTTAAGATTTTAAAAGCTGTCTGAAGTACATGTTGCCCACAAAACATCATCATAGCCATGCGATGTATTGCATTCATTCCGAAATGTGCGCAGTGCGGGTAACTGACACGTAATAGTCACAAACAACGCAGCAGCGCGGAAATGCTATGACTATCCCCTACAGAGATTGCAGAAAAGCATATTCCACTCGGAAAGGCACACTGGAACTCTTAGCAAAGTTCCCGCTGGGAAAGCGCAAGTCTTGTGACAACAAAGAAGCAGATTCACATATTATAAATGGAGGAAAAGGATATCCACCGGGTAATACGGGTGTTTGCAATCCTTCTGCGCAATGCATGCTTGAACAAAGAGCATTTAGAAGCAGAGAATATTACGTAACTGCGCCGTCCTGGACAACTAACTCCAGGTTTATCTCTTGTGTCTCGTCTTTAGGTCACGACTATCTTCATTAGTGAATATAAGTGGAAAGACATGTTTCAGAGAAAAATTAAAGCATTTTAAGTTGAGCGGACAAAATAAACCGAAGAGAAGCTTTTAGCTAATTTGACCAGAATCGGAAAATGTCGCAAATTAACACGCATCTGTGTCTGTGGACTTCTGCTTAGGAATTACGATCAAAGTTTTATTGGCTGCGTTGAACAATCAACAGTTTTTTCGGTTGATACCACCCCCGCTATGGTATATAAATTGAATCGTGGAGCTCGTCTTTCAGTGACATTCATTCTTCGAGGGATATTTATGACCCTGTATTGTTACTTCTTTCTTATTTCTTTGCAATCTTATAGAGCTAGATATTCCTTTTGGAAACCACATACTTCTTGCCTTCTTAATTACCTATTTCAAACCCTTACCATCAGATTTGTAATAAGCTAATGCAATTTCATTTTGACCGCATCTGACATTTTAATATAATTCCTGCTTTCTTTTATACGATATATTCCTGTCATCCATCTAGGCAACTGCATGACAAATGTGTTAAGGAAAGAATTTTATTTATCATCTATGAATAAGTACTATAAACACCCTGACAATCTTGTTAAACAATTAGTTTAACCTAAGATGTGGCGACTAAAGGAGGGAGGTAAAGGTTAGTTGTTAGGAGGCAGGTGTGTTATAGGAATTATGAAGATTGGTTAATGAGGATAAGCTGAAATGGTGAGGGTGGTTAAAGTTAGTAGAGATGGTGCCGTCGGTGGGGCAGTATGTTAGGTGAGAACAATGAGGATGGATAATAATATATGGTAACGGAAATCAGGAGGGGAAGAGGGTTGATTAAGTTTTATGGCAGGAGTCGTATGGAGAGGACAAGGGAAGAAACCAAATACACACAGAAATAAAATAAGGAAATACATTAAAATGAATCTTGCAGACTTGGCAATCGATGGATAACAACTGGAAAAAGTTATACTGGATAATGTGGAAAGCAAGGTGATTGAAATTATAGGAAGTGGGTGATGTTGGTGGGGTGTTATGCTAGGTGAGGCTTCAAATGATGGGGATACTGTAGCAGTTTTTAATACGGAGTTCTCTATTGAATGTAGGAAATTACTAAAATGCTGGAAACGAGAAGTTTACTTAAAGTACTTATAATGGATTAATTTGCAGAGATTCCTGTGCGAAACAAATGTACACAAATCTACAGAACATTGAGACGAAGTCAGCTTATGTTTTATATGAAAAAATGGAAAGATTTACTCCACACAATATTAGGTGTTCCTGCAAAATAAGGCACATAATGAGCGACATATTCACAAAGCTGTCCAAAGAGGGCAAGACACATAATCTGCCGTGATATTTATCAAAGTGCTGTAAAACTAGCTTGTGTGTCACGTTACGTCAGGTGACTTGAGGTTTCGTCATAGGCTTAGCTCAAATAATTTCCAACTGCCAGACGACCCGTTTGGTTAGCCGTGTGGTGTAACGCACCGCTTTTCGAGACAGGAAGGCATACCGGTCCCGGTTCGAGTCCTCCCGGCGTATTAACGAAGGGGGTCGGAATGCCGGCCTGACTGGTTGTGGTTTTTAGGCGGTTTTCCACATCCCCCTAGGTGAAGACCAGGCTGGTCCCCAATTCCCGCAAACATTTCGTAACAGTACACTTTCACACATTTAACACTATACGCAGACATTTGACCACACATTTCCCTCCGGGATGGGACACCATGTTATTTACAAAATTTTAGGTGTCGGCGAAACTCAAGCTAAAAGAAGTTTTAATTGAGATTTCTCGGATAAATGTCATTTCAAGGTCTCAAAAACCTTCAGTTTCCATATAGACATTAAGATTAAAAATACGGATATCCACGCTATATTTTTCGCACTCAAAGTTCACACACACACACACACACGTAGTGCGTTACTGTCGTTCTATGTTTCTGTATCGTAATACACATCGTAATACACATTGGTCTTTTTGTGTGACGTCAGTTGGTACGACTTAAGCCGGTGGTACCGCGGTGAAATGGCCGAGTGGACTAAGGCGCCTTGTTGCGGAGAACGAGGTTGCTCCCTGTCGGAAGTTCGTATCCTTCCTTTTGCATGGACATGTGTGTTGTAGCTCAAGTAGTTTGTAAGCCTAGGGACATAACTGCAGTAGTTATGTTCCATAACTGTCTCCCATAGATTTACAAACATATGAACATTTGAAGCTGGCGATGGCTGAATAATTTTCTGAGCTGTGTTTTACATGGAATGGACTGGATTCTCCAGTTCAACTGAACCTATCATTGACTGTAAATGGATATGTTAATTTACTAGGAGACCGACTGCAGCTAGTCAAGGATTTAAGATTACCAAGAAACGATGGAACTTTTACTGATGACAATACAGTGTCACTGGACCACATTTGAATGCGATTGGTTTTTAGAACGTTCTGGAAGATTTCGGTGAATTATTTGGCCACTAAGCTCTCCCTCCTTCAATAGGGTATTTTCCTGTGTTAAAAATATGGTTCGAATTGTTGTTATTCCGAATGATTATAACATTCAGACAGCATTTTCGCTCATAATTCTTACAAAACATGTGTTATTTTTACGTAATTAAAGCTTAAAAATCGTCAAATTTCACGATTAGATCACGTGATCGAAAACGCTCCGTTATTGGCTGAGGTACTGGTGACGTCATAGAACACCTACAGCGCGCCAACTAGAAGTCGGAGCTGTATTATTGTACGCGTTTCCTGCATTTCGCAGCTTTCAGTTCAGTTTTTTCGTGATCTAAACGCGTTTACAGTTTTTATGCCACAATGGAAGATGTTATGTGAAGGCTGACAGCGGAAACGTCCCTAAAGTTGATGCAATTATGGTGTCTTTATTCTTTAAAAACAATCCAAATTTTTACGTGCCAGAAATAAGAAACGTGAAAACTGCATTGTAAGTAACGCAAACCTACATTTTAAAGCTAATTATTTCGAGAGATATTTTATGCCATTGGAAAAAAATACCCTATTTGTTGTCAGCAGACTTAATCTGAAGTCACCATATTATACAATAAAGGGTGAAATTTTATCTTATATCCAAGCGGCCTTGAGTGATTATGTTGGCAACATCAACAACACGAAAGAAAATCTTTGTCCGGAAGTTCAGACCACATAGAATGACTAGATTAGTGTATCGTACAGACCATGAAGTAAATAAATAATGCTGTTCCTGCTCTAAGATTCTTGTATGTACCCTTGTCCGGTCAGTAAAAGTAACTGCCCTCGTAAATCAAAGGTTTAGCGACAAAATATTTGTGCTGTCACGCTATTGGCTAATTGCAACGTCTCATGATTCTCGCTATTCAGCATCTGTTGTCAACAAAGTCACAGGAAGCCGCCGGGATAGTTAGTAAAATTTATCCCAGTAAAGCACACAGTTAAGGGAGTAATTTTATTTAACTGCTTCAATACTGGTGTAAAGTGAAACATCAAAACCTGTAAAATACAGCAAAAATGCCTTGCGTATAGTTATACGATATATCTATAGTGTAGAACAGGGACAGCGGGATGCGTCGGGGGTGTTTTCATATCGCTCGTAGGTTGGCAACGAACTTTTCGCGTAGCCAAAGGCATGTCACTTTCACGTAAACATTGCGAGCGAGACACGATGGAATAAATTTATAGCGCCGAAATTACAGAGCTTTTCTGGTTTGTTGTTTTTGTGAGTGAATGTTTGCGATTGTGTAAACTTTCTGCCATGCATATCAGTATTTTCCTTACATATTCAAGATTTGGTTTGATATGAATGTGTCACTACTTTTGACACTACAAACTAATCCATTTACGTTTACTCGTCCACATACGAAGCCCCATGCTTTAATTAAAAAAAAAAAAAAAAAAAAAAAAAAAAAAAATAAAAAAAAAAAATAAAAAAAAAACCACGCTAATCTGGTGAAACGTTATTTACTTGCAAATGCTTGGTAGAGCCCTGTGCAGAAGAAAAGGCTTACGTTATTTTGTGTTTAGTAAAACTTTTATATTCCATCATATTTTTCGTTGAAACACTGTGTCAATAAACACATATTTGGGTAACTAACACTTTTAATCGTATTTACACTTGCATATTACGAAAGTTTGAAAGCTAAATAAATCGGCGCATTAAAGACATCTCCCATATACATATATTACGATAGCGTAAGTTGTTGTAAAGTAACCAGAAGGGCGTTTTCGATGTATAAAACGGTTGTTTGACTAAGATCTATTGGTGATAAAATTCCACTCACTGGAGATAATCAGTACTATACATTTATAGTGGGCTGCAACAATATTCATGTGGTTCTTTCACCAAATATATTAGGAAACGGCTTTAATTACACATACAATCGTTGGCGTGGAACATTATGAAATTTTACTTCGCAAATGTAAACATCAGGTCATTAACCTACACATAATACTACTTTACACATTTGCAGTAGAAGAGAATGATACTAAACAGTTTAGTTTACCAATGGAATAATATTGTTTACTTACATCAAAATAATCGTCACAGAAATACACACATGAAGTAGTCGCTATTTCATTTGGATCTCTTCGTGCCAGTGTCAACCACATTTGCGTATCTTCTCATTTTTTGGTACTTGCAAGAACAATTTTTCTGGAGTCTTGACATATGTATTAGTACAGTGCAGAACTAAGCAATATTTGTAGGTCATTATGCAAACGTTAACGTCTAAACACGAGGCCTCGGCCCAAAAAATATACAGGTATTTGTTTATCTTACGAGCACAGCAGCAGTAGTAGCAGCAGCGTGTTGTATGACGTCACAGGCATCACGTGATTCAAATGTAGCGTTTTAGCGGGCTTTCAAATTATTTGAATTTCATTTCGTTTTTTTAAAAAAAAGTACTGCAATCCACGAGGTAAAAAAGCATGTTCGGACCATAATATGACATAATTAACAATTTAAAACGATTTCCAGAAAACAGTCAAATACCCTATTCTATTGTAATTTATGAGACAATAGAGGCCAGACTGTCCATTAAAACGTGAACATAGCTTTCCCAATTATGGATGACTATGGAGGCAGCATGTTACTGCAGAGGATGACATTTTGAGTAAATCCTACGTCGAGTTGCCATATTTCTCCTGAAATTATGTAAGCTAACACACTGTGTTACTTCTATGACTGGAACAAGGGACTGATAACCGTTGCCGTTTAGTCCCTTCCAGAAACCAACCAACCGAATCTCCTGGAATTATGGATTGTGTACACTCACAATGTATTGTCCCAATTGAAGGAGTTGTACTTGGATGAAACATATCAGCAGGCATATTTGCACTCTGTTATTGCAGTGGTGCGTTGTCGTGTTATGGAAATATGTATTTTTACAGGTAAGCCATGCATCATGAAAATATCTTCGTTTTGATGGCAAACGACTTACGTCCTTACATAAGAGAGATGATAGTTTCTACACTAACGGAAAGAAGTTTTTATATCATAAATGATGAATATAAATGAGTTATTGTTGGAACAATTTATTTTTCGTCACGTACGGACTAATAATTTCCTGTAAATCTGCTTGGTCTTATCGATCGAATACTAGGTATTTCCTTAACACGGAATCTCCACAACCGCGTTCATTGACTACAAATGAGCATGGTACATCAGTTTGCTCCCAATACATCTCTTTTACTCGAAACAGCTATTTCGTCAGTGGAAGTATCTCAAAAGCAGCACAACTCTCCGCCTTGCCTCAGTGACTAATTTCTTAATTTATCGTAAATTTTACCACTTTGGCTTTAGTTTCTGATATTAATCTGACAGTAACTTTTAGGACAAGATAAGTACAATTCAAAGTATGTACCAATTCCTTTCGTGTCTCGACACAAATTGTATTGAATAGAGATTTATATAATCCAATTAATGCGAGCCTACTCGTTTTATTTCTTGTGGAATTGTTTTCGTAGTATAAATTGTTAAATAATTAAAAGTGTAAAAATAAATCATAGATTAATTTTTTTAAATTAGCACCCTCAGAACAAAGTCCTGGCTGCGCCACTGTTGCCAGCCGCTTGTAATGCTGCAGTCGAGGTGTATATAAAAAAAATGTTATTGAGAGAGCGTGACTGTTTATGTTACACTGTACTATTACATGAACAAAGATACGACAAAATTTATAAATCAACGTGTAGCTTTAGAACGAACTGTCGAAAAATGATGTATATAAACATCGTAATTGTTAGGTAAAAAGTTTGCCATAGTTTTGCCACGCGTAATATGTACAAAGAGTACAATTTGTATGTGCACCACGGTAATCAGTTTATGACAGATATATAAGAATGCAGAAAGTGGCATCGAAATGTTACTATACCAACGTCATGTACGTGGTATTTTCTGTCGCTATTCTTTTAAAAATATCACACCCAACATTTACAATTGATATTATTTTTTATTTATTTGTTTTTTTGATTGACAGTGCCACAAAGCTGAAACAGCGTAGCAAGAAAAAAGAATTAGAGGTTTCAGAAGGACAAATATCTATCATGTCTATTATAATGTAATGCTCCAGGTGGAGTATTGCTTGAAATATAGGGATATCATCGTACATGTCATCGTTGAACAATTTCACTAACATTTCCCGAGTCCATGCTACAGGCATCGTCAAGTCTTTCATGAATGATGCCTGGTTTGCAGGACTGGATAGTCCTGTATATTCTGTCCGACACGAGTCCAGCTGAGCCGGCCGCGGTGGCCGCGGGGTTTGAGGCGCTTCAGTCACGGTCTGCACGGCCACTACGGTCGGGGGTTCGAATCCCCCCTCGGGCATGGATATTTGTGCCGTCCTAATTCGTAAGTAGTTTGTAAGTTTAGGGACTGATGACACCGTAGTTAACTCCCACAGACTATACAAACATTTGAACATTTTTTTTTTTTTTTTTTTTTTTAGTCCAGTTGAACAGTCTTCGGATAACTTGGAAAGCGATAATGAAGCACATCCACATCAGAGTCAAGCAAAATTGTCATCGAAGAATGGGATAAATTAGACCAGCGGTAGTTAAATAACAATGTAAGCCGGCATGTCACATAGGGCGCAATCTTACATTCATGCAAGGGGTCATATAACTCTTAAGTGAATGAAGTTGGTACACAATGGCTTCTCTTAGAGCCGGCCGTGGTGGCCGAGGGGACTGAGGCGCTCCATTCACGGTCTGCACGGCCACTACGGTCGGGGGTTCGAATCCCCCCTCGGGCATGGATACTTGTGCCGTCCTTAGTCTTAGTTAGTTCATAAGTAGTTTGTAAGTTTAGGGACTAATGAACCCGTAGTTAAGTCCCGTAGACTATACAAACATTTGAACATTTGCTTCTCTTAGGGTAAGTGCTTTAAGGTTCTGTTTGAACATAAAAGAAATGATTTGTTGGGCTTCGTTTTTCAAAAATCAAAAAATGTTAAAATATTTGCTAAGTTAACGGAGCTAACTGCAGTGGTCATAGATCATTAAACTTACAATCTACTTGAACTAACTTATATTAAGAAAAACACACAGACCCATGCCGAATGGAGAACTCGCGGCCGTGCGCACCGCAGCAAGGCGCCTTATTGCGCACGGCTCTTCCGCGGCGGCTTTCAATAATCACTTTCAAAATGCCAATGACCATAATGAAAAATGCCATGTTGGTGGGTGATACAAAAACTTAATATATTGATAAATCTAATTATAATTAAAGTAAATAACTTCGAGATATTAAAAAAGTCAAACAACGATATCTTTATGTGTAATACCTTAGATAAAAGACAGAAAGTTTGTTAAAGTGAGTACAGATTGCAAAAATGTTGCTTACGAACATAACAAAGAAAACTGTAATTCAAGATAAAGTGGTAAATAAAACCAGTTTCCTGATAAATGAAAAAAATATTTTATTTACAGCAGTAAGAACCTTTGTGGAGATGTTAGAGTGCTTATTTTCATGATTAAGATCAGATTACATTATTTTGTTCCTGCAGTCTTATCCGAGATCTGTACTACTAAGAGCAACGAGAGAGTGAGAGGGGAAAGTAAATGAGTCCTTCTCCCTCGAATACTCAAGACGAGATCCAATTAAATTTTCAATTCCGCCGTTATCTGCGTGCAGTCCGCACACCATTAGGAAACCAATTTCTCTGCTTGCTGGGAAACCATTTTCGGTTTTCTTTTCACCGTCGTGAATTGTGACTACAAGCCGACTACTTAGGACGACTGTTGTTTCCTTGAGAAATCTGGAACGCACGAAAGAGAAAATCCGTTTGTACCGTTTGTACTCAATATATTTGCTGCAGATCACGTTTCTCATTTACAATCATGACAATATCTTGCTGCCTCTTAGATGTATTCTTTTACGATATATATCTTGCTGCGTCTTGGATGTATACTTTTACCAGGATTTTTTATTTCAGGTTGCCGTTTATCAGCCTTAAATTAAATGTCATCATTCTCCTATAATTTATTCTATTCGGTGCCAAGGCATTCACATTACAGGTATTTGATCGTCGTACTATTCGTTGTGGAATGTATTTACTTTCTGAGGCTATTTGATTGACGTATCTCCCTCTTTGTATTGTTCTTGTCTGATGTTCTGACTCTACTCTCATTTCATGCTCTAAATTATTTTATGTACCTAATCACACCTTCATTATAATGTTATATTAATCACTGTCTTAGGTTACCTTCAGTTCATCTTCCTCTCACATACTAGATTATGATGATGTGACCATACTTTCTTCAAATTATTTTCGAAATACATCTAAAAAGTAACTACGGTGAGCAATACCGTTCAAATTATGAACTGAAGTCTTTCAAGGAAAATATTGTCAATACCAACAACTTCGTAGCTGAGATGCCGTGGTCAATGCATTAAACTCTCTCCTCATGTTTCCCTTTCGACTGCGGAAGGAATCCTCGGAAGGTTCCTCAGCTCCGAGGATACCTTCCGCAGTGGAAGGTGAAATTACAGAGGAAAGTTAAATGCAAGGACCACGGTATCTCAACCCGGAGGTTTTAAGAAATGTTCAAATTGATATGCTTCTAAACCCGACATAAAATGAAAGATCACGGTCAGAACACATGTTCAGTCACTACACAAAGCCCACATTGTATTATTGGGACGACACTTTCACCACCATTTTACATTCAGTTTCTCACGCGTGCTGGTTTCATCTTATGTAATGGATACAGCAATTTCATCGCCATTCATATAATTAGTTTTTCACGCAAGCTGGCTTTAGTGCGTGGATTCGTATCTGACGAACCTGGTGTAGTCCACGTGAAAGGGCTACACTGGTGAAAACAGTTAAGGGTTCATTTGAGGTATCTATGTTCGACGTATTGTTAACAACAGAATGAAATAAAATGGTTCTACTTCTGTCCGTTTTATGGAGTGGAGATCACGGCAACCGAGATGTAATAACATGAAGTTGCTGCAGAAACGGTTGGTGTTGTAACTACCTTACCAAAATAACTGCAAAAGCATATCGGTTCAGATAGTGTAGTGATAAGGTAGTGCAGTATAACGACAACATTTAAGCGAAAGTGTAGCATTGAGAGCCATAGGAAGGTTGGAAGCGGGACGGACACAGAGGGAGGTGGCTACAACTATTGGAGCACCCTAATTTGAAGGACCTGGATGCGATTTCAAATAGCAGGAACTGTTAAAAGAAGACAACAGTTGACCGCTATTTCCGGGTAACAGACCGTCAAGACAGGAGGTTTAATGCAACTCAGCTGCAATGCACACTCCAGGCAACAGCAGGACGCGAAATATCAACATAAACAGTGCGAAATCGCTTTCAGAAATGTGTCTTATTAAAACTACTACACTGTTGAGCTCATTGAAACTGGGTAGTAGGGCATCAACATTGGAGTCCTAACGAATGATGCTGGCTTGTGTTCAGCCGTACAATCGTCGTTTCCTCAACTGGAGAGAACGTGAAACTTGTAATCCGACTTATGTACAGGAAGCGTCACCATATCATAGTGGCAGGAGTCAGTATGAGCAGAGATACTGACCTCTATGTCGTTAAGAATGGCGTTTTGACTGCTCAGAGGTATAAAGACGAGATCCTTCGACCTTTTGTTTCGCTCTACGCGGTTGACATAAGGGATGGGTTCCTTCAGGTGGAGCATAATTATCGTCTGGTCATAGCCATAACGCTACACTGGTGGACAACAAACTTGAGGCTGAGGGAATTGAACGAATAGAGTGGCCATCTTCTTCACCGGACTTAAAGCTGACTGAGCATGTCTCGGATGCACTTGACAGACTCTTTGCAGTCATACGTGTATCTTCCACAAGCATTGCAGAGAAGGATACTGCACTCATGGAAGAATGGCAAAATATCCCTCAACAGTTGATTGATAACCTCATACTGTCCATACCACGCAGGTGTGCAAATGTACTGGCTGTCCGTGGTGATATCACACCATATTAGAGAGCAACGAGAATGACTCTTTCACTATTATGGTAGCTCCACGGTTCCTCGCTCTAAGTGAATACCATGTAAACCTCACGTAAAAAGTTGAAACAGCAAAATATCGTACTGTAACACACACTAATTACAATTGTAACCAATATCTAAATGAAATACATATTGTGTATGATACCTCAAATCATCTAATTTTTTTGAGCCGTGAAGTTGCCTTTTCAATTGTGGCCCTCTGGGGACCTTCCGCAGCTCAGTTGTTGTTTGAAGCACACTGGACTCTGCTTTGAATAAGAGTTATCTTTACCTGTAATTGGAATTAGCGTATGTCTGAAAAGGCCCGGTGTCTATAAGATTCCCCGTAGCTGCGAGATATATCGGAGAAACGTGTCGCACCGTGGAGGACAGATGCGTTGAACATCGACGACACACGAGTCTTGACCAGATAGAGAAAACTGCAGTGGCTGAACACTGGCTCCGTGCCGGGCACAGTATCGTTTACAAAAACACAAAAATGTATTTCATCTACGTGCTCGTACTGGGACTGTTATTAAAGACGTGGAGAAAATTCACAGCTCTTCGAATCTGCTCAACAGGGACACTTGATACCAACTTAGCACAGCATGGGATCCTGCACTGAATCTGACCACTGAGGGAAACGGCTGCGTCTGCAGATGAAGAAGCATCGGTAGTGGCATAGTTTTATCGGTTGACCATGGCGACACAGGCCAGCATGGACACATAGTAAATCGGCACGTGGCTACAAATAGAGGTCGTTGGCGCAGTCGGCGGCGGCGCTTAGGATGTGGACAGTTCTGCGCGAGGGTCAAAATGTTTACCTCATAGTCCAACAGGTGGCGTAGCAGGCTCTTTCATATACGAATGCATTACTAAAAATCTACAACACTGAATATTATTACCGTCACCTCCACCACAACCACCGTCTTATACACAGTTCCCTCACAGGCCCCGACAACCATAACTTGGAGTCTCTCCCTCCCCCAATCTCCTGTCTCCGTCCTGCTGTCAGCCACTGCCTCCTCACCCCCCCCCCACTCCTCCAAGTACTGGCAAGCCTTCCACCAACTTACTGGCAGTCACTCCTCTCCCCACTACCCACTACTCTGTAATGATCTTCCTTTTTCGGTCAATGCCAGCAAGGCAAACCACATCGCCACAGACGTGACCATAGTCCACCACTGAACTGGGCAGATGATACCGACGATTGCTCTCCCTGTGAAGACATGTCCGACGTACAGAAAGATACTGGAACGGCTGCTGGAGTCCGGACGGTAGAATGAAACCAGCTACTGCCGCCGCAGTTGAAGATGATCCTGACTTCTTCTAAATGCTGCTCACTTATAATAATTACGAAGAAGCTATAGTATGAAGCATACCTCTAGCAAATGACACCCTTGCAGGCCTATCGTGTTGCGACAATTAACATCAACAAGATTAGCAGCACTTTCAACTTACGGAATCTTCAAGATTTCTTGTACACGGCCGAAATCGACATTGCCATGTTGCAGGAAGTAGTAGGAGGAATTAGTCTCGACTACATCACGGGCTATAATGCTTTGATTAATCCCGGACTTGGCAATGATCTCGGGACTGCCATAATGACGAGAGAAGGCATCATCGTCACCAATGTGGAACGACTCACCAACAGCAGAGGTATCACTGGCACTATTAATAACATACGACTGATTAACGTGTACGCACCATCCGGGATAAGGAAAAGGCAATTTTAATTCTATGCTTATTTATAAATAAGTATTTGATATATTAGAGCCAAAAATCCATCTCAGGGATTGTTTATTTGTATTAATTGATATATTACCATAATAGGATTGTTCCAATATGCCCATTGCTGAGGTGCTATTTCGCTGCATGGAGAGCCTTGGCAGTAGTGGCAATTATCTTTGGAACACAGAAACTGAATTAAAGTTTGTGACGTGGAGGGAAATCGTAGTTAGACTATTCCGAGGCGCCTTAAACGTTAGTGATGTGTTGGTCTAACGGTTAAGACGTCTGCCTAGTAACCATCACAAATTTTAATTCTTTGCTTCAGATTTATAAATAAGTCTTTAACATATTAGAGGCGAAAATCCGTCGCAGGGATTATTTATTTGTTTTAATTACTTTAAGTAGTTTGTAAGTCTAGGGACTGATGACCAAAGTAGTTTGGTCCCGTAGAATTACAAACATTTGAACATTAGAAGCAGTTGGCCGGTAGAATCTACACAGTTTTGAGTGTGACCAGTGTCGATCAATTCGAGCAATTCCGTTCTCCCACAGTGATATAATATTTTGTGTCATTTTATTTACTTAAAAGAAGCAGATACAGGCCTGTCGCTTTCAGTAATCCTCTCATCGGCTAGCTACTCCATTAATTCACGAACAAGATAATTTTTTCCAATAAAGACTCCACGTCAGTATTCCGTTCCCAATAAATTTCTGTTTGTGTTTATTGCGTTAATGTTTTTGCATTTATATAGACTTTTTGATATTAGATAATGTAAACGAATCGCCTGAGCTTGCAACGGCAAAATAAGCGCAAACATTTTGTTTTTCCATCATTTACCTTTGGAGCTGTCAACAGAAAGAGCATGTTAAATGTACAGATACAAAATACATGCTGTCAATATTTACACGAGACCGACAGGCAGACGCGTCAATCGTCGACAGCTTGCTCACTGACGAGGAAAGGATAACGGTGCATTGTACATCTACCAGCGCCGCAATGTAGCCACAGAGCTTTTTATTTCGTATAGGCACCAGCGTCAATAGCCACAGCTGACCGGCTATATATTTATTCACTTCCTATGTTAAGGCATCTCTTTCTTCCCACTCTCTAAGTGGCTTCCTGCCCTACCCTTTGTGCCTTACCCTAAATCAGGAGAGACAATGTGGTTGTAGTTTCTTTTTCACTAAGCCCAATTTATGACGTCATATCGCATAACCGCGCTTTCTTTAACAATATAATTTTCCTGGAACATACTGTGATTTTTTGGAAAATTTCTACAGAAAATATTTCGAATAATGTTAGTAATAGGACTTCATAAATTAAAACTCGATGGGTGATGGAGTTCTGTCTCACCCTTTTTATCATTTATGACGCCATATGTCGTGCGTTATGTGTCGTAGTATGACTTATTTTTGTAGGTACACTTAATAACTCGTCGTGTGAATAGAGACCGCAGTAAAGGAGTTGAAGCACACTGCTCTCTCCTCCGCAAACCTCTTCATTCCTAATTAAAAACGGCAGTTCACATCTATTGGATCGTCTTTACCGTAATGTCTAGTTTCCCTCTGTATTGTACGCTCTCTCACACTCTTCCATGTAATATTAAACTGACTGTAAGTTGAATTCTCAGGAAGAGTTCTTTTAGTCAAGAGAGGCCAAAATTTTTTCTCGCCGATGCTGTAGGTAACGTCTCATTAGTTTTGCTACCTTAAGTCTTCGCATCATCTGGGTAGCTTACATGCCATACTACGGTTATTTGCTCAAGCAATTTGTAAATTTTCCTGTTCTGTATATTTTATCCATGTTACCTTCAAAATTTTCAAGAGTACTTCAGTTAATATTATCAAAAGCTTACTCCAATTCTACCAAAGCTATGAACCTTATTTTTCCTGACCAAAACCTGTTCCCTAAGATAATTCGTAAGTCGAATATGGATTCTTGTAATCCAAATTCGTCTTTCTCGAAGTCGGTTTCCATTGGTCTGTAAATAATTTGGGTTAGTAAGTGTGAGGGTACTTCTCCCATCTCTTACATCTTGCACACCAGATGGAATAATATGTCATGTCTGGTTGTCCCACATATTTCAGTAGCTCTGAGGGAACATTAACTACTATAACATTATGTACAAATATCTAATAGAAAGAATCAACAGTACATACTCTGGGGTGAACCTCAGAATGTTAGACATTATTATAGTGCATCAAGTAACGTTTGTTAAGTGCTATGTAACATTAAAAAGTAACAATGACGCATAGTACTATTTATGTGAAGCAATACAAACAATGGTAAGAAAGTTGTATTGATCATTCTTTCGTCGTTACGGAAATTCTATCCTTGATAACTAAGCCACTAGAGACCCGTTGCGTGAATGTCCTCATACAGGGTGTCCAGAAAAGGACTCCCTGATGTCAGAATTAAATATCTCGAAAATAAAGATCGATAGAGGAATGCAGTAAACGGTATGTTTATTGTGATAGCTGTAAAAAGTTTATACAGCAGTTTGAAATAATAGTTACAAAAGCTGCTAACAGATGGCGCTCTAATCGCTATACGTAATGTCTAGTATAAATAGTGATCCGAAGCCCAGAGCGATCAGTTCCACTATTAAAACGTGAAAGGAAGTTAGCGTACCGGAGGAAGAGATTAAAACCATGTACTCCATTGAACAACGCCCTTTTCTGGTGCTAGAGTACCACAGGTTAGAAGAGAGTCCTACGGCAACAAGGCGAAGTTTTCAAGCACGTTTTAATGTTCCAAAAGGACTCGTTGTGAAAACCAGTCTTACGCTCTTCGCAAAATTTCAACGAACACGCAGCGTAATTGATGATCTAGTGGGGCATGTTGGCCGCAAGGAAACCTGAAAATATCGCCACAGTTTCTGGAATTATTCAGCGAAATGCAGAATTACATCTGAGACTGGTTTCAAGTGTTCCAGCACGCAGGAAATACTGAGAATGAGCCTACACATGTTTCCATTCAAAATTCAAACGCACCAGGCCATACCCGTACGAGCTGTGTAACAAAGAGTTGCCTTTGGTAATCAGATGCTCACAAGGATAGTGAAGGATTTGATGTTGGCTGCATCTGGTTTACAGATGAAGCACATTTCCACCTAAATAGATACGTGAATAAGCAGAAATGGTGATTTTGGAGTTCCGAAAAGCCATATTGGTGTGAAGCGAAACCCCTGTATTCTCCTAAAGTTACTGTGTGGGCTTCAGTATGCAGCAGAGGCATTATTGGCCCTTTTTTCATTTGAGATACGGTCACTGGTGCACGTTACGTTGCAATTTTGGAACAATTTGTCGCCACACAGCAAGCGTTAGAGGATCGACCAGGTACTGAATGGTTTATGCAAGATGGAGCCAGACCACATCGGAGCGAACAAGTGTTTCACTTTCTTGAGGAATACTCGAGAATCGAGTCATTGCTCTGGAATATCCCAAATTTACTGGTGCAGGCATGGATTGGCCTCCATATTTGCCGGATTTGGCTTCCTGTGACTTTTTTTTTTTTTTTTTTTTTTTTTTTTTTTTTTTTTTTTTTTTTTTGTGAGGCACAGTGGCCGGAAGCATCCCGCCACGCTCTACGAGCTTGAATCGGCGATCTCTGTGTCATGAGAATCCATTTCGGTTGAGACACTACGAAATGTGATGGTGAATTTCATTCTTCGTTTGCACCACCTCCGTACTGCCAATGGTGAACATTTTGAAAACATTGTGATGTGGTTGTTTGCAAAGAGTGTCTTCATAAGATTATTTCACTTATGTATGCTGATATGAGCTATACAGCGTACAGCGCCATCTGTTAGCAGCTTTTGTAACTATTATATCAAACTGCTGTATAAACTTCTTACAGCTTTCACAATAAACGTACCGTTTACTGCATTTCTCTATCGATCTTTGTTTTCGAGATATTTAATTTTGAAATCAGGGAGCCCTTTTCTGGACACCCTGGGGATAGAAAATCTCAATTATTCCAGATGTTGCCTCATGATGACAGAAGGCTCTGCTCATCTGATCAACATACCGACCATCTCAAAACGCCAAGAAGCAATATTGCATTTGGTGCTTATTGTTGCTGTAGTGTTCAGTCTGGAGACTAGTTTGATACAGTTGTCCACGTTACTCTGTTCCGAATCTTGTCAGCTGACAATAAATTCTGCAATCTACATCCATTTGAATCTGCTTCTTGTACTCATCTTGTGGATTTACTCTGCAACTTTACACATCCACTTTTCACCGAAAAAATTGACTATTCCTTATTGTCCCTGTGTGTTCACTATCAACCGACTGTATTTGTTTAGTTATACAACCCGTTACTTTAAGTTTTGTTTAGTAGTTCATTAGTTATACGATCTACCCCCCAAATCTTCAACACTTTTCTGTAGCGCCACAGTTCAAAAGCTACTATCTTCGTAGTCCTACTGTTTGAATTGCTAATCGTCCAAGTTACCCTCCCGTTCATGGCTAAATTCCTGACAAATGTCTTCAGGAAAGATTTTATAAAATTAAATTAATAATCGCTTTTAGTAAATTTGACTGTATCGGTTGACGAGGGTGACATGGAAGGAAATAAAGACCACGAAATATTAGTAGAAAGGAAAGAAATGAAGAAAGGAGTGCAGAAATTGGAGGAGTAACACTGATATTGGAAAATAGAATTCTAAGCCAAAGTCGAGAGGTGAATGAAAGAAGTATCTAACAACGTAGGCTTTTGCGGTTATTATTGTTAAAATTCAAATTCGTCTGAGCTATTTGCCGCGTCATTATTATATATTTCTCCAACGTTTCGACTCCATTACAGGAGCCTTCCTCCGAAGAAGAATCGATTCCGAAGTGGAAGATCGAAGTGGACCTCATATTGGCAGCAAGGCAACTCCAAGAACAGCATTATGAATATGGGGAGACCCTGTTGATGGCATTTCTAGACAAAGAAAAAGCTTATGATAGTGTATATAGGAGAAAATGTTTAGTGAGTACTTGAAAATAGGGAAATGGAAGAGGAGACTGTGAGCAGGGTAAAGGAGTTGTGGGAGTATGAGCTGTGTCGAAGTGGGAGAGGGAGGAACAGAATAGTTCATACAAGTGTGTGAGCTGAAGCAAGGCAAGCATTGTCACCCCGTCATTGAGGTCATGGATGACCTCGTAATGACAGAGGCAGTACGGAAAATCGGGGAAGAAAAGATAAAAGCAATGGTGTTTTCAGACAATCCGATGGTCTGGGGCAACAAGGGTAAGGAAATCCAGGAGCAGCTGAATGCTTGGGAAGAAACAGTGAGAGAATACGGATTGAAACTTCCTGGCAGATTAAAATTGTGTGCCGGAACCGGGACTCGAACCTGGGACGTTTGCCTTTCGCGGGCAAGCGCTCTACCACTGAGCTACCCCGACACGACCCACGATGCCGCCTCACAATTTTACTTCCGCCAGTACCTCGCCTCCTACTTTCCAAACTTCACAGAAGCTCTCTTGCGAAACTTGCAAGACTAGCACTCCTGGAAGAAAGGATATGGTGGAGACATGGCTTAGCCACAGCCTAAGGGATGTTTCCAGAATGAAACTTTCACTCTGCAGCGGAGTGTGCGCTGTTATGAAACTTCCTGGCAGATTAAAATTGTGTGCCGGAACCGGGACTCGAACCTGGGACCTTTGCCTTTCGCGGGAAAAAGCTTTCAAATGTTCAAATGTTTGTAGAGCTTATGGGACTTAACTCCGGGATGATCAGTCCCTAAACTTACAAACTACTTATGAACTAGCTAATACTAAAGACGGCACAAATATCCATGCCCGAGGGGGGATTCGAACCCCCGACCGTAGTGGTCGTGCAGACCGTGACTGACGCGCCGCAGTCCCCTCGGCCACCGCGGCCGGCCTGAGAAGCTTTAGCATTTTAGTGTGGTTAAGGGTGTACTACAGAAAAGTAAAGGACTTTTATACCGATGCTATAATCCGATATTGACCTATTCGACGGAAACGAAGAAATGAGTTACGAGCTGAATACAAGCAGGTAAAATGAAATATCTAAGAAGCAGAAAAGGGGCACGAAAAGAGACAGCATGAGGAATGAGAAGATCAGGGAAATAGAGACGTGCCCGTACGGGATAGACTGCCATGCTATGGCCATTTAATGAGAATTGAGGAGAAGAGGATCCCCAGGAGGATACACGAAATACAGATGAGGAAGAAATAACCAAGAGGAAGACCAAGGGATATATGGCTAAAAGAAGTAGAGGATTGTGTCACGAAGAGAAGAGAAATGTTCAAATGTTTAAAGCTTATGGGACTTAACTTACAAACGATTTAAGAATTACCTTATTCTAAAGACAGAACAAACATCCATGCCTGATGGGGGATTCGAACCCCCGACAGGGAATGGCCTCCCTTATCGCTTCACCGCGGCGAAGAGAGGAGAGAACTAGGCCAGAGTGATCACAGTGGTATCGTGGGAATACAAGACGAAGTGGCGTGGCTTGTGTTCCAAAGAGACCCAGCCTGTTGCTGGAAACTGTGCAAGATGATATTGATGTTAGGAAATTTCTCTTTTTCAAAAATGTTCAAATGTTTTTATAGTCTATGGGACTTAACTACGGGGTCATCAGTCCCTAAACTTACAAACTACTTATGAACTACTTACGAACTAGGACGGCACAAATATCCATGCCCGAGGGGGGATTCGAACCCCCGACCGTAGTGGCCGTGCAGACCGTGACTGGAGCACCTCAGTCTCCTCGGCCACAGCGGCCGGCTTCTCTTTTTCAGAAGAACTTACTTTTGCCATTCTGTATTTTATATCTTGCTACTCCGACCATCAGACGTTATTTACTTCCCTAATCTTGAAATTCATGTTCCACCTTCCTAGTCTCATTTCCTGATCTTATTTATTCAGCACAATCTTACTTCACTCAAATACGTCCCACTGCCCTTCTTTTGCTATTACTAATTATCTTATACCTTCCCCATGGGAAACAGTTCATTCGGTTTTCATTTCGAAGTTCTTCGCTCTTCCTGAAATACCAAAGTTTATATTTCTTATCGTGTATGTATCTGTGTGTGTGTGTGTGTGTGTGTGTGTGTGTGTGTGTGCGTGCGTCTGTCGGTGGTTTCTTTGGGTACTTCCTTCTCTTCCGGTCCGAGTTGCGTATGATTCCCGATATATATGACTGCCATTAAGCCACTGTGCTGCCTCTACTCTGATTTCATTCTCATGGTATTTCCATAAGATATATTGTATTTTGTCCGTTAGGTGACAATACTGAACCTTATTCTCCTGGAAAAAGAAGCAAGAACATCAAGAATTCGTCGATACGGCAAAGGGAAATTTTATTGACATATTATTTAGGTTGTATACAACACGCGATCTCACAGACAGAGTCTTAGCGTTGGCAAATAAATGTTAAAATATTTGTAACTCTATGGAACTGCTGTGGTTATCAGTCCTAGGGCGTACAAACTAGAATTCTCGCCACTCCATCGCGGCCGAGCGTTCGCACTTTCTACGCCCGTGCCGTGTGTACCCTCCTTTAGCAGAAATGCAAGCTGCATTTCTCCCATGGAGACATTCATATAGGTGCCGAATGCAGTCTTGCTGAATGGCCCGCCAGGCAATTTCTATCTGGTGCCTCAGTAACGCGAGGTTTCGTGCGACGCGCAAGATGACATTTCATCCGGTCCCAAACATGGTGAAAAGGTAGTTGCCGTACACCAAGTCGAGCACGCCCTACAGGATACATATAAACATATGGAATGACCTGTTGGTAAAGCATATCGCCTTATTGCTGGACGAACGGTAGCGAGACTGGTTGAATAATGGTTTCACTGTTCCGTGCACTGTTCTATATTTTCTCGAGGATACCCAGAGCAGACTGGCCAGTGTAGGATATAGCTACCCACAACATGATGCACGATCAAGCTTGCAGTTAGGACGCCTTCCATCACGCCCCAGCATCTTTCAAATCAAATGTTTGTTCAGCTTATGGGACTTAACTTCGGTGTCATCAAACTACTTATCAACTACTCACGAACTTACTTATACTAAAGACAAGACAAATATTCATGTCAGAGGGAGGATTTGAACCCCCAACGGGGAACGGCTTCGCGCATCGGAGCATAGCGCCTCAATACGTTCGGCCACTCCGCCGCGGCGACATCTTTGATCTATCTGCCCAATTCCAGTGATGTCGCGATAGATGCTTATGGAAGGACGAATGCAAACGTCTCGTCTTCACCCTGAGGAGTGGAGCGGGCTGTTTGAGATCCGGCCCATAAAGAGTCGCGGTTCTATTCAGCCAATTATCAGACAAGCTGATAGTGGGGCAAAAGGGGATCCCAATTGGGAATAAGTGGGAGGGGCTTACCAGTTCCGGCATACGCCTTACAACCAAGGAAAACCTCCCAAAAACCTTGGTCGGGTCGGAACCGGGGGATTGGGACCAATTTAATTTGTCTCTGGGACATTGCCCCAGACTGTAAATGGATTATCTGGATAGCGCGAGTGCACTCACGACAATCAAGGATCGGACGCCCGAGTTACTCTCGTAAACTCGTATAGATCAGCTCGACCAACAATGGACGAGCATCACCCTGAAGGAACCGCACCCGTTAGCACGGTCTGCGTCAGCGACACCCTGGTCAGACGTTATATTACAGAGGGGAGATTGCATGGACCACCTGCGGGAGGAAACACGACAGATGGTTATGTGAAACCTCATGTATATAGAGACAACCGGATGCCCGGTGTAGCCTGACTGAAGTGGTACTTACGGTTGTTGCTAGGTACCCTCCCACATGCCTTGTAAGAAATTTCAGGTAGACGGTGACCGTCGTCTTCTTTTGAAGAACAAGCGTGAAAAATTTGAATGAAGATGTGAATGAAACTGTGGACCTAGTTATTCTACAGGACCTTAATTCGAAGCTATTGCAAGACACTTTCTTAGATGACGTCTTCTACCTATAAAATACATACCTGCAAAACTTCTGCTTCTAGGTGCAGTAATTTTTGAGATTTCTTGTTAAGTCTGTGAGTGAATGAGTCGTCATTCTCTTTTATATATGTAGAGATAATATTGAAAGTACAAAAGTGTTAATATAAACAATACTCGACTAACTTCTCGTCCTTTAATACTTCGAAACTGGCTGAATCAAAAGTAATCGGTCAATACGGAATGCTTTCCTGTTCCTTTCATTTACACATGAAAAGGCTAACAGACACACACACACACACACGCATACCTTATAGAGGGATGTTCACAAAGAAAAAAAAGAAACAAATGACTTAAGTCATTATTTGCGGCAAATACCTGTACCGTTGTTTTTCCTTAAAAACGACATTTGTAATCAGAGAAAGTCCTTATAATTCAATCAAATTATTCGTGATGATAGCTCATTGTACGTCAAACAGCATATAGTGCTTATACTCAATAACATGTTATTTACAATAAACAGAAATTATCTACCAAACAGCTAGTTAAGTATGCAATCCATGTGTTATTACTAATTAAATGACCGTATGAATAACTACAAAATAATGACTTTCTCTGTAATCTGTTATAGGCAATTAGTCAGCTAATTCATACATGTTATGGATTTGGCATGTGATGTGAAGTGTTACGGAGATACGAATGTGGCGTGAAAATTTGGTTGCACGCAAAAGGCACGCAGTTAAACGTTTTAAAAAGGAAAACCAAGCGAAACACCACAGTAAACGAATAAAACAATGTGAGTTCAGATGTACTTACGCTCGTCCGCTTTAGGAGAATACGAAATACCTTTGTCGCGACAGACATGCATTTTGAAAACTCTGGAATGTCGTAATTTCTGCAAGGAAACTGGTTTTTAGAGTGCCAGGTTGTTAAACTGGAATGCCGCCTCAGCTGCCGGAAATATCCTCCGCTGGAAACAAAAGGCTGGATGTGACACTAATTGTGTGAAGAGACCGCCGCGTTTCGGACTGGAGAATTCCATCTGCAGGCGGCTTGAGAAAATTGCGCAGGCCGAGTGGAGGGCGCTGGCAGCGAGCCACGGCGGCTACTGACCGCCGGCGCCGGAGTGGCGGCCGTTTGTGGGGATGTGTTCTTCAGGAGGGCCCTCAAGAGTGCTCGCCCCAGTGGCAAGTAAAGGCACACACAGCCGCCGCACAGGAGAGACGCCAGACCCCGCCCGACTCGCTAACTCCTCTGTTGGCCACAGGTGACTAACAAACGATAGAGAATCCCTTTGCCTTTCGCGGGCAAGCGCACTACCGACTGTGCTATCCCGACACGACTCACGATGCCGCCTCACAACTTTACTCCCGCCAGTACCTCGCCTCCTACTTTCCAAACTTCACAGAAGCTCTCCTGCGAACCATGCAATACTAGCACTCCTGGAAGAAAGGATAAGGTGGAGACATGGCTTAGCCACAGCCTAAGGGATGTTTCCAGAATGAAACTTTCACTCTGCAGCGGAGTGTGCGCTGATATGAAACTCCTGTGACAGCACAGTCGGTAGTGCGCTTGCCCGCGAAAGGCAAAGGTCCCAGGTTCGAGTCCTGCTTCCGGCACACAATTTTAATCTGCCAGGAAGTTACATATCAGCTCACACTCCGCTGCTGAGTGAAAGTTTCATTCTGAATAGAGAATCGTTTGCACGGTTTTGGAGTATGACGTTTAAAACAAGACAGATTAGTCTCGTATTTTCATTCAGTAGGGCAAACAGAATAGACGACACTAATACCGGAGTAACTAACTACATTTTTTAAATTTATTTTGGCCCACTTTAGGTTACGGTAGAAACACTAAAAGTGGGCCTTTGCAATCGTTTTTCGACAGCTCGAAATTTAAATAAAAATAACGGCATAACCATTCAGCTGATACAAAAATCGAATAACCGAATTTGTAGAGGAGAAAATTCTCTACAACTTTGCTGCCTTATGTTTTTTCATATCTTGTATCGTTTCAGAGATATTTGCAACAAAAAAAAAAAAAAAAAAAAAAAAAAAAAAAAAAAAAAAAAACGGCGATTTTCGGATGTATGTCTGTCTGTCCGTAACGTATTCCCCGTTTTTAAGACGAACCGTTCAACCGATCAACACCAAATTTTACGAACATAATGTATGCCGACAGAAACCAGAACCTCCCTTTTTCAAATTTTTCGGACAAACAATACGGTAGTAATGCCAAAAAAAGCCGTTTGTAATATAATTGTAATTGCAAACGTATGATTCATCTGACACGAAATTTGTCAGTGGTTCTAAGACCGAAACTACCTAAAAAAATTGTTTTCTTAAAAGGGTTTCAGCCATTCTTATTAATTAATTTGTTGTTGTTTACATTATTAATTTGGTCCAAAAGTTTGCTAAAACTTATAAAACTACAAATCTAAAGTGGGCCGTAAAACACGTCAGTGCGATTTTTTTACTAGCTGAAGACCCGGCGTTGCCCCGGTATTTATTTATTTATTCCTGCTATTTCTTCGGTATATATTCATTTGTATAAGGGCTGTATAACTGTACAATCTCTTGAGAATACAATTAGTAGTAAGGAAGTAATAGATTAAAACTTGGTGCGTGATGCGGCAGTTTTCCGTGAAAGTTACTGTTTATTTGCTCATATCTCATTAATTACGTGTCGTACTTTGATACAATTTAGAAGGTACACTCAACTATATGCGTGTATACTGTCTATAAAATTTCCTGTAGCTACAATTTTTAGTGTAAAAATTATAAATTGTAACGTCATACCGACAGCCGTAGTTTTAGTTCATGAACAGCGGAACGTTACTGTTTATATGTTCATATCTCATGAACTACGTGTCGGAATGTGATACAATTTAGAAGCTACATTCAACTATATATGTGTATACTGTCTGTAAAATTTCCTGTCGCTACAATTCGTAGTGTTCAAATTATAAATTGTAACGTCATACCGAGAGCCGTAGTTTTACCGAGAAACTTTTTTCCTTTCATCATTTTACTATGGTTGCCAGCGAGAAAAAGTTTAATAAAGGTTTGAAATTAAGTTATTTGTTGCAAGTCGCTAAGTACTGTCATTCTCATACAGTGTATTTCGAAAGTCTCGCCGCATTATATGACATTATTTGCGATTTCTATTGGTTATGACGTAATATCTTTTGAACAATGTGTCGTATATGATTCTTAACCCTGCAGCAATTGTACCTCACGGCAAGGAATGTGTGTACCAAATTGGTTGAAATCGGTCCAGTGGTTTAAGAGAAAATGAGCAGCATTGTCGCTAAATGCAGCAGTTTTCCGCGCATCTCGTTGTTTATAACGTCATATCTCGTGAACTATGTATCGTATGTGATTCTTACACTTACGGCGACCGTTCTCATAAATTGAAACTTACGTGTGCAAAATTTCATAAAGATTAGAACAAAATTGTAGATAGATTTTTTGTTGTTGTTGTTGTTGTAAGGGACGGTTTCAGACGCTTATAGAGGACAAAACTTGATTATAATAAAATCTGAAGACCATTTGAATTCACGGAGGCAAAATACTAACACGAATTATTTACAGACTAAAGGAAAAACTGGTGGTATTCGACCTTGATGAAGATCAGTTTGGATTTAAGAGAAATATAGGAACATACGAGGCAATACTCACATTACGACTTATCTTAGAAGATAATTTTGGAAAGGGAAACCTTCGTTTTTAGCAGTTCTGGATATGGAAAAAGCTTTGGACAATGTTGACTGGAATACACTATTTCAAATTCTTAAGGTAGTAGCGACGAAATATAGGGAGCGAAAAGTTTTATTCCACTTGTACAAAAATGACAGCATTATTAGAGCCGAAGGGCATGAAAGGGTCACAGTCTTTGGGAAGGGAGTAAGGGTTGTAGCCTTTCCCAAATGTTGTTCAATCTGTACACTGAGCAAGCTGTGAAGGAATGCAAGGAGAAATTTGGAGAGGGAATTCAAGTCTAAGGAGAGGAAATATATAACCTTGCGGTTTGTTGATGACATAGTACTTCTGTCAGAGACAGCAAAGGATCTGAACCAGCAATTAAATGGAATGAACAGTGCCTTGTAACGAAGATATAATATGAACAATAATAGAGTAACCGAGGGTAATGGAATGCAGTGTCAGAAAATCAGGCGATGCTGAAGGAATTAGATTAGGTAATGAGACGATAAAAGAAGTGGATGAGTTTTGTTATTTGGGTAGGTAGATAACTTCTGATGGCCGAAGGAAAGAAGATATAAAATGAAGAATGGCTAAAGGAAGAAAAGCGTTTCTGAAGAAGCGAAATTTGTTTATATCCATTATTTCTTTAAATGTTTCTGAAAGCATTTGTCTGGAGTGTTGCATTGTATGGGAATGAAACGTAGACAATCAGGAGTTCAGACAAAAAGATGATAGAAGCTTTCGAAATGTGGTGCTATAGACGAATGATGAGATTAAATAGGTACATCACGTAACTAGTGAGAATATCCTCAACAGAATTGCGGAGAAAATGAGTTTCTATCATATCCTAATAGAAGGGATAGATTGGTGGGACGCATTCTGAGCCATCAAGGAATCGTCAATTTAGCATTAGAAACAAGTGTGTGGGGTAAAACTCGTAGAGGGAGAGGAAGGGATGAATACAGTAAGCAGATTCAAAAGGATATGGGTTGTCATTCGTATTCTCAGATGAAAGGGCACAGGGCGGGATAGCGTGAAGAGCAGTCTGCGGACTGAAGTTCACAACAACAAACAACAACACGAATTCTTCAAAGCGATGGCTTTGTGCGCCGTCCCTCTGTGGTGAACTAAGGGCGGAGGAAGGGGGGCAGGGCGAACCGCCCAGGGCTTCTCGGTTTGGGGCGGGGGGGGGGGGGGGTGTCCAAATACCTCGAAAGCACTTTTCGATTTATAATTTTTTTTTTAGAGTGCCCTTGACCTGTCATTCTGGGGCCTCCAAATCTCGGAAGCTATTTTCGTTACACTTGTCCGTGCCTCTCGTCCGGGGTGGCCTCCAAATCTGAGACATTACTTTTTCATAGTAATTCATGTATTTCCATGAGGTCGGAGAGCCTCATTTGTCGCCGCCCTGGGCCCCCGATAGCCTTAGTCCGCCACTGCGCCGTAAGGAGAATCCTCCCATTTATGGTGCTTTTAGCGTACATATTTCAGCACACCAAGTGTCAAATGAATGTATTTTATATTGACACAATACGAACTACAATTATTAATATAGTTGTAGCTCTTTCGGACAAACCCGAAAGAACACACACCATGCAGCAAATTTGTATATATGCCCCCAAGAGGCAACACACACTTTCTGTGGAGATGCACAAATACGCTCAATCCCTTGCTGGAATCCAGTATAGGGTGCGAGAAAGAGGATCCAATTATCTGGGGGCACTATGATCCGTGTCTGCGATGTGTTGAGGATTTGGGTAGAAGGGGAAACGTGCCTGGATTACCCAACTGGTATTAACTGGCTGGTGGTATTGCGATCGATACACCGCATTTCCTTCGACAAAGAAACACGTGCCACGTGATACCGGGTAGTTAAAGGTAAACAAGCAAACCGATCGACACTCTATACAGATGATGTATGCACAGTTCGGCAAATTCCGGACGACTATGAACAACGGGCAACACGTGGCCCAGCAGCAGATGTTTGGCGTTTAGGGCAACAGATAAGAGCTTCCTTTCTTCGAGTGGGGCAACAAGACGTTGGACCAATTTCCGGGTTCTTTCCGGAAATGGCGTACTATTCACGTACTACAACGGATGCGAAAACATGGAATCAAGTACTACTCATGCTCTATCTATTCAGAGACACCCCAACTTATAAGAACGACATAGGAAGATTGTACGTAGTCCTATATACAGGGTGTTTCACTGTGTTTGCCTCTGTAACTTATAAAATAATAAGTGACTGGAAATTTTAATGTGGTATGTCAACTCAGGAAATGTTACACTTTCTGCGGAGCTATGAACATGTTTTATTGTATCATTTTCCAAAGAGTTACACCACAAAGATATAATTTTTTAAATGGAACAATAGTTTTTTCTATCGTGTATTGGATTCGTTTAAACCAGCTGCGTCCAAATCAATTTAAACTACATTCCTATCACTGTTAGTTTGGGAGCTACAACCCTTCAAAGTTCCGGGGCCGGAGGCTGCGATAGCGTAGCTGACTGGCCGCCGAGTGGCTATCCCTTGGGGCACGGCCCACTATCTCATGACCACCAGCCAGTCAGCTACGCTGTCGTAGCCTCCGCCCCCTAAACTTTGAAGGGTTGTAGCTTCCGAACTAACAGTGATAGGAATGTAGTTTAAATTGATTTGGACGCAGCTGGTTTCAACGAATCAAAAGCACGATAGAAAAAACTATTGTTCCATTAAAAAATATATATATCTTTGTGCTGTAAGTCTTTGGAAAATGATACAATAAACTATGTTCATAGCTCCGCAGAAAGTGTAACGTTTCTTGTGTTGACCTACCGCATTAAAATTTCCCGTCACCTATTATTTTATAAGTTACAGATGCAAACACACTTAGTGAAACACCCTGTATAGACGGAATTTTTCCAATTTTTATTGAATGCGTTTCAGGACCCGCCACATTGCTCTAATGTGAATGTCCTGGGTAAGAGAAGATAAAATATCAAAACAACGAAGGAATGAAAGGAAGACGTAAAAAGGTAAAGTAATCCTAAGGGAGTACGTACCCGGATGCCGGAGCGGGGAAGGGATAGGAATAACTCTCGGCACTGTGCAGCGTGTATGTTTATCTATTATAAGCGAAAAGACAGTTACGTTTCTGTATAAATTTTGCGCACGGTGAATAGATATACTTTAAGAATACCTCTATACGAACAATTTTTTTTCTCGACTAGCAGCGAATGTTACAAGTGGTTAAGGAAACCAATGAGGCAAAGCTGGATATCCGAGTTCGAATCCCGCTCAAACATAAATTTTCTACTTTGCCGTTGAATTTATTTCAACGCCCTGAAACGACCGAAATGTTTCAAAGTTTCTAATTTTGAAATATGAACTACCGGAAGAGAACGACTTATTAACCCACGGTCAGCACTAATAAAGAAGACATCGTTCTTGAGGAAAAAATCAAGCTCTTTACTGGTATGATATGATTCTTGCTATCGAGGTTACATCTAAAATCGATTCCATATTTCTAGATTTTCGGAAGGCTTTTGAGACTGTACCTAACAACAGGTTTCTAATCGCTTTGCGTGGTTAAGCGACAACGAACAGTTTCACGACAGGTTTCACAGTTTACTGTCAGAAAGGACAGAGTACGTATTAACTGACGAAAACTCATCAAGCAAACCAGAAGTGATATCTGTCGGTCCCCTAGGAAGTATTATGAGGCCCCTACTGTTCCTTGTCATTACAACCGATTTATGAAACAATCTAAGCAGCTATCATTGACTACTCGTGGAAGATGCCCTCCTTTATCGGTTAGTTAAGTCACCAGAATATCAGAAGCAACTACAAAACGATTTACAGAAGTTATTGCTCGGTATGGAAATTTTCAGTCGACCATAAGTAATAAAAATAGTGTTGTCATTCATATGAATACTAACAGATATCCGTTAATATACATTTACACTATGAATCAGGAACATCTACATGCCCTAACTTCGACTAAATACTTAGAAATTATAATTAGGAACAACTGTAATCGTAACGACCATATAGAATATACAGTGTGGAAGGTGAACATCAGTTTTCAATAGAACACTTAGAACATTGAACTGTTCAACTAAAGGAACTGCCTGCACTACACTCGCCTGTCCTCTTTTATAGCATTGCTGAGCAATGTCAGACTCACACCATGTGGAACTGACGTAGGATATAGAGAACAGAGAAGGAAAGCCCCTTTTTCTCCGGTAGAGATCATTAAAAGAAACGAGTTATTCATTGAGACAATATCTATTTGCGAAATTTCTTTCTGCTCCGAATGCGATTTTATTAGCATCGACCAGGCAGGAATGATCATCGTAATAAATAAGAGAAAGCAGATCGCAAACGAAAAGATTTAGGTGTACCTTCTGTAGCATTACATATTTTCGCAAAAACTATCAGCGACGCTTGTCGCCAGTGTATCCGTTCTCCTTTCTCCTCTCTCATTTTGTTTCGATAGTCAATCGTTTTCCTCTAACTTCGTCCTTTCCCTCTACACCGTGACACTTAACGCACGTCTCTCTTTCATCTAGAATTATTACACCAATAAGTATGAGCCCGCATTTCTTGTTATTGTTACAACTGACAAATGATGGTACCTTCTCATTTCAAAACGTCCCATTGTTTTCCAATTAATAATTTATTTCCCATTTCGGCAAGCTGCATTTGAACGTAACAAGATGCTTGGCTTTCATTACGGTTCGATTCGCGATTGTACCTTAACTTTCTTTTTTCAAGATCCTTTCATACTGATCTCGATTTTTCAGAGCATGCAATCAAAGTTTAGTTCCTGCGAAGTCCAGTACTTCTTCGAATCATCCACCTACTGTGACAGTATTTACACAAGCTCGCGAAACTTTATTCCATAAAGAGTAATAAATGTTCAAATGTTTGTTAAGCTTAAGGGACTTAACTACGGGGTCATCAGTCCCTAAACTTACAAACTACTTATGAACTACTTACGAACTAGGACGGCACAAATATACAAGCCCGAGGGGGGATTCGAACCCCCGACCGTAGTGGCCGTGCTGACCGTGACTGGAGCGCCTCAGTCACCTCGGCCACCGCGGCCGGCAAAGAGTAATAATAACCAAGCATCTCGTTACGACGGAAAGTTATCTGATTCAGTTAATTATCCGCACTAAGTTATCAGTTTCAGCTCATCTCAACCTCACCCGGTTAATGTTGCAGAAAGCTTTTCGCCAATTTTCTCTGGGTGATATTTTCGTGTGTTGGCTTGACCTCAAGAATAACTCCCGCTACCTTCTTATGCCCGATTTATTCATATTTTGCGTTGGCTTCTCCAATTTTTAATTTAATTCCTACTGCTTATTCCTAATTTTAATAAATAATAGTTGACTCCCATTCTGACGCGGGTTTCAATTTGAACATATGTACACAACAGCACGAAGTATATAGCTACACTTTTATCCCGCGCGCTATTACAGTCTGGAACGATATAGATATATCATGAAAGCGGTTCGAGAAACGCTCTGCCAAGCACTTAAAACTTATTTGCAGAGTAGATATCTAGATGTACACGTAGAAGGAGTAGATTAGTACGCCAGATGATATGCCATACATTTTAGCAGTCGTTTATTTTATGAAATATTTTTTACTCGTTTTTTCGTAACGTACCGTGATATCATGCTGCTATCGCTAGTTGAGCTACTGTTATCTGCATATTAATGCAAAGTGAGATGATGGTTAGTTTCAATGGGTAGAATCGGCCACTTACCGAAATTCATAACATTTTAATTTGTGTATACCTCTAGTAAGTTGTATGCTAAATCATTTAATCTCTTTCATTATACTTGCGTTGAAAAATAATTGTTTTATTCCGAACACATAAAAGTCAGCAACAAACTGTAATAAACAAAACATAACAATTTCACACTTTCACATTCAGACTATGAATTCCATTCTTCTAACTACTAATATAAAAGTTTTTAGTTACTAAGGTAGTGTGTAAAATGAAATTACATTATTGAAATTTGAATAGATATGTGATGACACAAATATCAGAGGGTATTACTATTCCGTGTTTCATGTTTTATTTATTACCGCAGTATTTCTTTCAGTTTACTTTATTCTTAATAGAACAAGTAATGCGCATTAGAGACATGTAGAAAGAGCTATGTCTTATTGGATGAAGTAGAAATACCAGGTAACAATAGCAGTTAACATGCGATGTGACAAATATAGCTTGCTACAAACCGGTGGCAATGTCATTTTTATACTAAGGCTTCATGATGTAACTATCTGTATGTGAAATCGTTCATTGAGGATGTTGCGTGTAATATTGTACTGTGTGTCCACATACATAAATTTAAACTAAATATCAGTACTTTACATTATTGGTACAAAAAGAAAATTATCGTTAATTCACTTCATGTAACTCTAATGAGTCTAGCACTCTGTTCAAACACGAGCACTTATAAATATTATTGAAAGTGAATAAAGCAGTAGAGATTGTGTAATGAATTTTATAACAATAAAACTGACGTCAGTCTATTACATACATCATGAGTATTTTAACTTGAAAACTTGGAAAATGTTGCACTGTATTATGTGGGAGGCTGGCTGATGATATCTTTTTCTCATTGATCAAATCAACAATTTATTGCTGTCATGGTACAAAGCAGATCGGATTTCAGTGTCGTAGCTCAATACTAAAAAAGTTAATATTTTTACGTTACTCACGACTGTGTAAGGCAATGTGAATTAATATTGGCTAGAATTATTGTACTTTTACAGACATTGCCGAGGAGGGGTGGCTTCTTGCGTGCCTCAATGATACAAACAGACGTACTGTAGCTGAAACCGCAGCAGAGTGGTATTTGTGGCGAGGCCAGACAAACGTGTGGTTCCTGAAGAGGGGCAGCAGCCTTTTCAGTACAGCGGAGACCCGAAAACTCTGTCTAATGTGGACCGAAGGTTGGCCGAGTTTGTGAAAATGCCAGGATATCGGGAACGGTGTTAAATAAGAATAGGTAAGAATTTTTGTTATAAAATACTTCCTATTGTTACTTTAGAATACAATGTAAATGATAGAATACAGTAACAGAAAATAGTAAATGTAAGACAATATCTTACAAACGATATTCGTTATTTACATTCGCATGGCCTTCACAGTACGCGGTTCAGAAAAGACAAAGGCTGTAGATAGACTGAGCGGCAGAGGACACGCAGCCCCGTCACATGTGTGTCATAGTTTCTCAGGAATAGATAAAAAAAACCTATGGTAAGCCTTATAGACGCAAACAAAACCATTGTTCATCGAACCCCTGCATCACAGCACAACTGACTGGCACCGCCGACAAACCGGCAATTGCAAGGAACACGAACAAGCACAAAACACAAATCCCACACTGACATACACTTAGATGCCGATCTCAAAATCGACCACTTGCCTGTCGATTGTTGCAGCCACCCGCCGCTGATGATGGTCTAGAAGACATCCCCAGTGCCAGCTGCAGAGGGGCGACTCATCAAACCGGACTGACAAACTTATGACAAACACGCAATGAAAATGGTACCCAGCTTGCACGATACCCAATAACTAACATAACCAAACCCTTGCATGATGTGTCGCAGATAGCTAGAATCCGCTACTGCTCTTACTACCCGCTCCTGACTATGGCAGAGGTTTTTTTCCTTGGCACTTTTTTCAAAAAAATGTTCAAATGTTTGTTAAGCTTATGGCACTTAACTACGGGGTCATCAGTCCCTAAACTTACACACTACTTATCAACTACCTTATACTAAGGACGGCACAAATATCCGTGCCCGAGGGGGGATTCGCACCCCCGACCGTAGTGGCCGTGCAGACCGTGACTGGAGCGCCTCAGTCCCCTCGGCCACCGCGGCCGGCGCACTTTTTTCTCTCTGTCCTTAAAACCGCTCTTGTTTCAAAAGCTTTCGACCACTTCTATCATCCTGATGGACCGTATTAAAGGGAAATCTTACCCACACGTACGGCACACATCACAGTACCCGCTCCTGTGACTCCTACATTGACAGTAGAACTATTGAGTTGGTCATCATACTAGTGCGAGCGTGGAGGGGCTCCACTCCTTAAAAAAAAAATGTTTTCTGCTGTAACCAAGTTCATTACTGTCCATCACGTCTAAGCTCATTTTAAACGACACTGTGAAAAAAATGCACCCATACATAGTCTGTCCTGCATTATGCGAGCACAAAATAATTCCGGCGGGTGTGCCGGGATGTGGCCGAGTTATCCGGACTGTCAGGTTACCGAGTGCCGATTTCTCGGGACTTTACTATAGTTACAGGGTCAACAGTCTGGATGATTGGCTGAACTGGCTTTGTAACATCAGCTAATGTGCTTTGCCACACAGTTACTGCAAACGGATCAAAGCAGAGGGAAACCACAGCCGTTACTGTTCCCGAGGATATGCAGCTCTACTGTAGGAATATATGATGATATCTTTTCGGGTAAAATATTCCGAAGGTAAAACAGTCCTACATTCGGATCATCGGGAGCGGACTACTCAGGAGGTGGTGATCATCAGGAAAATCAACAATGACTTTCTACGGATCGGAGAGTGGAATGTTAGATCCCTTAATCGGGTAGGGATGTTAGAAAGTTTAAAAATAGAAATGGATTGATTGAAGTTGGATATAGTGGGGATCAGTGAAGTTCGGTGAAAAGAGAAACAGGATTTCTGGTCAGGTGAGTACAGGATTATAAATACAAAATCAGTTGTGGGTATTAAAGGAGTAAGTCTAATAATGAATAACAAAATAGGAACATAGTGATCGCATTACAGTAGTCAAGAGATACGAAGCCAATACCATCCTCAGTAGTACAGGTTTATATGCCAACTAGCTCTGAAGATGGTGAGTAAATCGAAGAAATGTATGAGGAGGTAGAGGAAATTACTCAGACAATTGAGGGAGATGAAAACCTAATTGTAATGGGAAACTGGAATTCGGTAGTAGGAAAAGAAAGGGAAGGGAAGATACTAGATGAAGATGGACTAGGCAAAGGAAATGAAAGAGAAAGCCGCCTGGTAGAATTTTGCACGGAACATAATTTAATTATAACAAACACCTGATTTAAGAATCACGAAAGAAGACTGTATGCATGGTAGAGACCAGAAGACGACCGAAGCTACCAGACAAATTTTATAATGGTAAGACATAGATTCTGGACCCAGGTTTTAAACTGTAAGACATACCCAGGGGCAGATGTAGACTCTGACCATAACTTATTGGTCATGAATTGTAGGTTGAAACTGAAAAGACTGCAGAAAGGTAGGAAAATAAGGAGATGGGACCTGGATAAATTGAAGGAACCTGAAGTTCTTAAGAATTTCAGAGGGAGCTTTAGGCAACTGTTGAAAGAAACGGGGGAAATAAAACAGTCGAAGAGGAATGGATAGCATTGAGAGATAAAATAGTGAACGCAGCAACAGGTAGAAAGGCAAGACCTACAAGAAAGCCTTGGATTTCGCAGGAAATACTAAATTAAATGGATGAAAGGAGAAAGTATAGAAATGCAGTAAATGAAGCAGGCAAAATGCAGTACAGACGACGAAGTAATGAAATTGACAAGAAGTGCAAAATAGATAAGAAGGAATGGCAAGAAGGCAAATGCAAGTCTTTAGAAGAAAGTATAAATAGGGGGAAATAGATACCGCCTACAGGAAAATAAAAGAGACATTTAGAGGCAAGAAAAGTAGCTGTGCGTATATAAAGAACTCAGTGGGAAAAGCAGTTCTGAGCAAAGAAGGGAAAGCTGAAAGGTGGAAAGAGTATATAGAGGGACTCCACAAAGGACCTGAACTTAAAGACAATATTGTTGTGAGAGAAGAGGAAGTAGATGATGACGTTGTTGTTGTTACGGTCTTCAGTCTGGAGACTGGTTTGATGCAGCTCTCCTCCCTACTCTATCCTGAGCAAGTCTCTTTCTCTCCTCATAAGATTGGCAACCCACATCCATTTGAATCTGCTTACTGTATGCGTCTCTTGGTCTCCCTCTGCCATTTTTACCCCACACACTTCCCTCCAGTGCTAAATTTGCGATTTCATGATGTCTAAGAATGTTTCCTACCAAGCGATCCCTTCTTTTAGTCAATTTATGCCAAAAATTCCTTTTCTCACCAATGATGTTGACACCGTCAAATGATTTTACGTAAATCAGGCGTTTCGAAATGTCACGTGACATTCCTCGCCCAGAACTCTCTCTGGCATACGCCATCTTGTTTTCTACATTTTATTATTATAACTTACGCATTGACATTTTAAAGCAATGACGGACTGAATAATAAGAAACACACATCGTTCTTAGTACTATAAATTATAATCTAGTAACTATGTTAAAAATGCCACATTATCAGCTGCTAAAATCTGTCATCAATAGTACGAGAATTACAGATCAGTTTTGTAATTGATAAAATCCCCTCGGGCTTCCAGCCGCGTCAAGTGGTTTGGTATCCACGAGTTTTCGGTCGAAGTCCCCTCGGTCATTGTCAAGTGGTGAGTGTCTTATCATTGCTGCCGCCGTCCTTATACACCTGCGCGGCCTCCTGTGACGTCACTGGTGCTCAGCCACATCGCCATATATGGCAATGTTTCGGCCGCGTGCCTGTCGCGCCCGCTTCAACCGTCCGATGGCCGGGTCCCAACCAGTGCTCATCTGCGAGCCGCCGTCATTATTGGATTTTTCAGATTTTTTATTTCGATAGTCTCTTTTGTATTACGCTATCCCAGAAAGTATTTGTTCTGGTAATTACTGATGTATCCTCGAACGCAATATGATGTTTGTTTTGTGGAGCGTGCTCCGCAATTGCTGATTTCGCGGGAGTGGAGCCCTCAGATCGTACACACTGAGCTATCGACTGAAAGTTTGTGCATCACAAACAAATTTGCCTATATGTTATCACAATACTAGAGTCGTTATCGTATCGTCCATCATTTTTTATTATTCATATTTATTTTTATTATTTTTGTGCAAAATATTTGCAAAAAACCATAAAACTAGAGGCAGATCTGTAGTGGACCGTAAAACACGCCAGTGCGATTTTTTTTCTCTAAGCAGTAGCATTATCCTCCTAGCAACTAATATCGATTTATTAACAAGTTTCCTTTCGACACACATGTGGAATACTATTAGATGAAGAGTTTAATTTTCCCATTTATAGTCGCTGTACAGAGACTAGATGGTCGTGATGTTTTTGTTTAAATGGTTTTCATTCAGAAAAATGGTTTCATATAGTTTTCCACACTATCCTATACTAAGCTTTTCATCTCCATGAATAGGTAATTCGAGCCACATCCATTTAAACATGATCATTTACTCGTCTCTTGCTCTCCCCATGAAATTTTTACTCCAACACACTTCTGTTCAGTACTACACTGACCACTCCTTCACGTCTTAGAACGGATGTATCGTCTGACCCCTTCATTTAGTCAAATGTAACCACAAACTTCTTCACTTTCCAATTCTGTTCATTAAGTACCAATTGGTTACCCAATTTCCTCTTTATTCATAAACGTCTCCATCGCTTGGCTTGCTGTTGTATTCGTTCTAAAAATGTGTGCCAGGTTTGCAGTTGTTGTCGCTGTGGTATTCAGTCTGCAGACTGGTTTGATGCAGCTCTCCATGCTGTCGTTCTAAACATAAAGTGCAACCAATAATACGTCGCTCTGGGAAGTATTATTGATTATGGTGTACAAACTTCGTAGAGTTTTCTGATAGAAAGGTTGCTCACTGAGAGGAATCACTGAGTATAAACGTCTGGAGAGATAATTCCGAGATGCCACTGCCTACAATGAACTGTTGTTGTTTGACACATTTTCTGATATTGAGGAAATGTAAAATTCCAATCGGAAGAAGCGGAATTCCTTTAGTAAGCAGATTACTTTCCTCTGTGTTCCTAAAGCTCAACTTCTTTGTCAAATTATTGTCATGTTTGTTCTTGGACTGCTTAACCTAGAATTCAAATGCTAAACGATGACAATCTTGGTACCTTATTTTTCAATACGACTGAAAGTAGAAAGCAGTTTTGGCTGACCATTGTCCCGGTAGAGAAGAAACTAATACCGTGCACATCGTTTCCCAGGAAAGGCTGGGAAACACCAAGGGGATGGAAGTAATGACACCTAAACAACAGAAGCCCCGGGAGCACAAGAATCTGGAAGACATAGGAATCGTACCTACTACACCCTGTGTGACTTTAGAGTGTGGTGGGTCAAAGCATTATTTTTTTTTAACTTTTTATTTATCAAGAAATCAAAACAGATACGGCAGCTGACTTCTCGCTTAAAAAAAAAAAAAAAAAATAATAATAATAGTTGTCCTACAAAACTGAAAAAGATTGTCTGAAGTACAATGACCTGCCACAGGGCTCCCAGAGTGATGCTAGAGCGAATAGATCTGCTGAACTGCTTGATGTGATGTGACGTAATCGAAACATAACAACTGAGGTACATTATTGAGGAAAGAGGAGAGGAAATATATTCATTGTAGCTGACAGTTTTCCTGTTATGCCCAGTGGTGGAGAAAGTGCTATTTTATGTAGATTGGTAGAAAGTATTTTCTGGTTTTGTTGATGAAGGAAGCTGAGAAGGTACCTGCAGGGGGTTGAAGGCCATGACAGAGACTGCTACTTCAGAGTTAGGGTTGGTAGCAGAGCACTTCCAAGTGCACACTTGTTAGGCCTCAGCCATTCCACCAGCGCTGTGCTCACGTTACAGCTACTCCTATGTGAAGAGGAACTTGCAGCACCAACATGACGGGGTGAAGGGAAGCTAACAATTCAGCATTATGTTCATTTCAGTCTTCCCGTGGTCGACAATGAAGTCGAACTGGGATGAATAAAAACAGTTTCATATCCAAGTGTCACAATCCGTGTGATACATGCAGTAATTAATTCACTAGCCAAAGAAAGGAAGATGATGATCTTCAAACTTTATTAGCCAATGATTTTTCTATGCCAATTGCTTTTTAATGTAGATACATTTAGTTACATTTACCGGGTGATCATGAAGTCAGTATAAATTTGAAAACTTAATAAATCACGGAGTAATGTAGATAGAGACATGCTTGGAATTTCATGGGGGTTTTATTAGAAAAAAAAGTTCAAAAAATGTCCGACAGATGGCGCTTCATCTGATCAGAAAAGCAATACTTAGCATAAAAAATGACGACAAAGCAAAGATGATGTTCTTTACAGGAAATGCTCAATATGTTCACCATCATTACTCAACAATAGCTGTAGTTTAGGAATAATGTTGTGAACAGCACTATAAAGCATGTCCGGAGTTATGGTGGGGCATTGGCGTCGGATGTTTTCTTTCAGCACACCTAAAGATGTCGGTCGAGCATGATACACTTGCGACTTCAGGTAAACCCAAAGCCAGTAATCGCACGGACTGAGGCCTTGCGACCTGGGAGGCCAAGCATGACGAAAGTGGCAGTTCAGAACACGATCATCACCAAACGACGCACGCAAGAGATCTTTCACAAATCTAGCAGTACTTTTTTTTCTCTTGGTTCTAATAAAACCCCATGTCATTCCAAGCACGTGTGTCAATTTTTAACTCTCTATCTGCGATATTCCGTGATTTATTAAGTTTTCAAATTTATGCTGACTTTTTTATCATCCTGTATCTGCTTCCTTCACTAAGAGCAGTTATAATGTTGCAAAGTGTGTCACTTACTCTATGTTATGTTCTTACTTACTGTGTCTTGAGACTGCACTTCCTGTAATAAGAAAATGTAGCTAGCAAATCAATTTTCATGGCCAAAACGAACAGACACCATGCCAATAATTGTATATATGGCTCCAACAGGCGACTGACAATTTCTGTGAATAAGTACAAATATGCTTGACCCCTTGCAGAAATGCATTAGCTGGCCGCAGTGACCTTGTGGTCTGCTGCTCGCCAGTCACGTTCTGCACGGCCACTACGGGCATGGATATTTGTGCCGTCTTTAGTATTAGCTAGTTCATAAGTAATTTGTAAGTTTAGGGACTGATGACCACGAAGTTAAGACCCATAAGCTCTACAAACATTTGAACATTTTTTTAAAAGCATTATAGGCTGCAAGTAAGAGACACTGATGGACAGGGGGCAGTACGATCGTAATGTGCTACAAGTTCAGAATTTCGGAAGGACGCTAAGGATGATTCGATAGTGTAACTAGTTAAGGCAACTGCTACCCCAAAGCGCGAAATCTGAGTTCGAATCGCGGTTCAGCTTGAATTTTTGAAATTTTCCGTTGAATTTACTTCAGTGCCCTGAAACGGTCGCATTGTTTCAATATTTCGAATTCTTTATGGTTGTTGGTGTCAACCAATGGTGTTTGTTCTTTCAGACAGGATCGAAAGAACAGACATCAATAACCAGCTAGGAGTCTTAGTAGTCTATTTTCAATATCTTCGTCTCTTTCTTTATCTCTGTAATACCTGCGGTTTAGACCTCTATTTACGAGCTAAATGCCATCATCTCATATAAAGCCTCCGAAATAAGATGTTTTTCCTCTAGTTCATAAAGGAGGTTTACTGATCTCGTGTATAACTCCAACAAAAGAAAATTGGAAACCAAATAAAATGCTTTTACTGGACGTGTGCTGCAATTCCCTACTAATATTCATTTTATTTTACATATTCGTGTTAACTAAAGTATGATCAGGTATCTACCAAGACATCAACTTGTTTATACGCAGATGGAAAGCAATAATGTCTGCACAGTCTATACAGTGAAACAAGAGTTAGGTGCAAAGATCTGCCCGACAATCCAGTCTACACAGTGAAACCTAAGGTGAGGCGTAAATTACTGGCAACGAGAGTGGAAGCTTCCAATTACTAAACAACCCTTAGTATCACGAAAGACACAACATTTATATTTCAATCAAATCTCTTTGCAAACAATACTAATTGAAAAATACTAAAATATTATAAATCGTCTTCTCACACATCCACCATTCAGCATGATTATAAGATAATACACATATATCATATTATGATGGGTGAAATGAGGTACGAAAACTGGTCTATAAATTAAACATAATGGTATTGTTCCAGTTTTCTATATTTCATTTTGTGTGTTGGTTCAGGAGGGAATTATTCACGGATATTACTGTACAAGCATTGTAACCGCTGCTTGCTAAAGTAGCCTATTTTCAATTGTGGTCAGCACGATATTCGTGATTTGATACAGTTGAGCATAGTAGACTGCACAATAGCATTTGCTGCATTCAGGTAAATATTCAATATAAAGTATTTGGAGGCGAGGTACTAACAGGAGTGAAGTTGTGGGGCGGCACCGTGAGTCGTGTAGGGATAGCTCAGTGGTAATGCGCTTGTCCGCGAAAGGCAAAGGTCCCATGTTCGAGTCCCGATTTCGGGACACAATTTTAAATTGCCAGGAAGTTTCATTGAATATAAATACCAACAGTCACAACAGGAAGTTTTAAATTTACATCGCAAATGAAAGATTGAATAAAATGCGTCACTAGGTAATTGCTAAGCCAAGGAAACTCAATGTTTATGGAAGGAGGAGGTGTTTAGTGATTGTCATGTCACTGTAATGGGACAGGCCGTACAGATAGATTAAACATTCCTCATCCGGTACATATTCAACTACCATATTTCAAAGTTGACACCACATTGAGAACAGACGTATGTGTTATAAAAGTAGTGTCTGCAACACAGTGTTTACAGTGACAAGAATATTTCTAGTAGTGAAAGAGTTAATGCAAACCATTTTAATAGCGTTTATGTAGAAATCAGACAAGACAAATCTCGTTGACTTTTTTTTTTTTTTTTTTTTTTTTTTTTTTTTTTTTTTTTTTTTTTTTTTAAGTAAAGAACAATCTAGTGCGCATTTTTTTATTTTTCTACTAGCTTCGATCCATAGGTGGACCATATTCAGGCATGTAGCTCTGTAATACACAGCTTTAACATTTAGAGAATTTTTAAATAAACTCGATTTCTAATATGTCTGAGTTAAATTGAAAGCGAACTAGAAATATCAATGTTATACCCAGAGGTGATGCGGAGTGAAGCAGCAGCTGTGGGTTCCTACAGGTTCTGCGTCTGCTGGCAGGAGCATGGTCTGCTGCAAATAGCACAAGCTCCACCATTAATAGCACCTAATGAAATGACTGCGAAATTAAATCATGACGATCGAATTATGATCCCGATTAAAAAATATTTTTGTCACTATTAATAAAAAAGTTACTACTCTCATAGTTCCGATACATAAAATGAAACGTAAAATATAGAAACAAAACTACCGTGATTTTCGATAGGGAGCTCTCGTGACTGTTGTGTTTGTAGTACAAAATTCTGGTTATGCAATACACTATTACTTTTACACAAAAATATGTTTCAGCACCACTGCGCCATGATCAGTGGGTTTATTTATTTATTTATAGCCGTGAAAAAAGAAAATATACTTTGCTTTAGTACTAACCTATGTGTATCAGGTCTAGAATTCATAAATTTCTGCTTCTTACCTTGTTTTTTACATTAGATGATCCTTTTGGACAATTTTAACGTAATTAGGTAGTGGTAGCATTGCATCTGCAGGCAAATCATCTATTCTATTCTTTCTATTTCTAGCGTGAAAACGTGAAATTTGGTAGGAGAGACTATATCAATAATTGGACTGAATTTTCTGTTACTGTTTGTTTAGAAAAACAGTTTCCTTTTCGCTTTTCCGTGGACCCCACACAGGATTTACACATATTTCGTGGACTATTTTTTCCCCCGCCATTTACAACTAACGTGGAGTACTACTGTGCACACTATCTTATTAATCGTACGTACTATATAGCTTTCATTTGTTCTCCATGAGAATGGCGGTGGTTTCCAATTTTTTTCATTTTATCTGCCTGCCTGCCCGTGTGTGTGTGTGTGTGTGTGTGTGTGTGTGTGTGTGTCTGTATGTGTGTGTGTGTGTGCTTCTTTCATCAAACATATTAAGTCACTGTCATAATGGTAACAGGGTATAACTTTGTATTCCTTTGGTTGTATTATGTATTTCAACATTTTTATTTCCATGTTATTGATGAAGATGATGGCTAGAAGGCGAGTTATCGATGATCCCATTGGCAGTCCTTCCAGATGGGAATAGAAGTCTTTGTTGAACACAAAGTAATTTAATTCTGTTATGGTCCTTAGTTTGTTTTTATTTCATCAACGTGTGTCTGGTGTGTTCCTGCTGTGTCTGGCATGTCCAGATTCTTGATTCTGTCTGTTAGTTCCTTTGACTTTTCTAGATTCCTGTTGTTTTCAAACGTTGTGTATCATATATCATATGCGCTTGAAGAAGAAGAGATTAGACATACTATACAAGAAAAGACCACATTGAATTATCTGGTTGTATAAATTGAGCGTCTTCTTGTCAAATGAATCTTTGGAAAATTATGTATAGAAGAGAATGGGTTGTCAATACAGAACTACTTCTTGAAATTGTATCTTGCGACTTGAGTACTATGATGTTATGATATCACAATGGGAGAAAATGTTTATTAAATCAGTGGTCCTGAAGCCCTTCGGCAATGCCTTCGTTACTTTTAGCAAATCTCTGAGAATTTTTAATAAATAAAAACCTGATGCAGGAAAACTTACCGAATGTCCTGAGCAAGAAAAGTGGCTTGTAGTGAGCCAATCATTCGTTAGATAAGAAGTAAAATAATACTCCTTAAATGACTACGCTTAGAAGACCTAACAGAAGGATCGGATGTGATTGTTAGAGACATAAAAGAGGTCGTTTACAGGGATAAAATTAAATATCTCCTGAAATTCGAGAACATGTCATTACTGTACCTGTACTATTACTGGTTGGAAAAAGAAAGTGAAGATCTCCATGTAGATTTTAAATACAAGTTAAAATCAGGTTGTGTTTTATTAAAACCACACCAAACAAACATAGATAACATTGTGTCATGTGTGTAAGCATGCAGTAATTCGATTGGTGTTGACAGGTGTTTGGGATCATTTACATCTGAGAGAGAAGAAGAAACTCTGCAGCGGAGTGTGCGTTAATATGAAGCTTCCTGGAAGATTAAAATTGTGTGCCGCAACTGGGACTCGAACCTGGGACCTTTGCCTTTCGCGGGCAAGCGCTCTACCGAGTGAGCTATCCCGACACGACTCACAAGCCGTCTTCACAACGTTGCTTCCTACTTTCAAAACTTCACATAAGTTCTCCTGCGAACCTTGCAGTACTATCACTCTTGGAAGAAAGGATATGGTGGAGACATGGCTTAGCCACAGCCTAAAGGATGTTTCCAGAATGAAGTTTGGAAAGTAGGAGGCGAGGTAATGGCAGAAGTAAACTTGTAAAGACGGATCGTGAGTCGTGTCGGGATAGCTCAGTCGGTAGAGCTCTTGCCCGCGAAAGGCAAAGGTCCCACGTTCGAGTCTGTCAGGATGTTAGCGCACACTCCACTGCAGAGTGAAAGTTTCATTCTGGAAACGTCCTTTAGGCTGTGGCTAAACCATGTCTCCACCATATCCTTTCTTCCAGGAGTGCTAGTCTTCCAAGGTTCGCAGGAGGTGTGAAGTTTGGAAAGTAGGAGGCGAGGTACAGGCAGAAATTGTGAAGACGGATTGTGAGTCGCGTCGGGATAGCTCAGTCGGAAGAACGCTTGCCCGCAAAAGGCAAAGGTCCCAGGTTCGAGTACCCGTTCCGGCACACAATTTTAATCTGCCAGGAACATGCACTATATTATAATTTACAGTAATAAGAATGACGTGTTTTGTTAATTCTTCAGTGCACCATTGCACTGACAATGCGAAAGTTATAATACGAAAATCATAAAATACAGCAAGAAAGATAGCGTATGCCAGTGACAGTTCTAGGCGAGGAATGTCACGTGACATCTCCGAGCGCCTGGCTTATGTAAAATCAAGTGATGGTCTCAAATCACCGTTACTTTTGCAGATATCTCTCTAATGGTGCAAGCTATGAAAGAAACATAACAGAGCAAATTTGTAGAGAATTTTCACCTCTACAAATTCGGTTATCAATTATCGTGCCATATGAATGGTTAAGCCGTTATTTTCATTTAAATTTCGAGTTGTCAAAAGGTGATCGCAAAGGCCCACTTTTAGTGTTACTACCGTAACCTAAAGTGGACAAAAAAAATGCCATTGATGGTTCCATAAAGGAACCAAACGATTTTACATATCAGGAAATCTTATTGAATTACAAAAGTTTTAAAATTCTTTTATGAATATATATACCAAATCAAATTTTTTTGTGTCCCAGCCTCGTCGCCGCTTTTTTGTCTCGTTTCCGTCGTAGGTGTCGGTGGCCGAGTAGAAAGACCGACACCGGAATAAAGGATGCACGCTTGTGTTGGTACGAAGGTGAGCAGCCAGTGGGACAGCAGAAACTAGAAACACTAGGGTAAATTAGAAGAGATATATATTTCTTAGAGACTTAGTAATACTTAACTTTTACATAGCTCAGTACTGCAGAATGCTGATACATAGTTGAGCTAGAGGCTCGACTAGTGCCTATCCGATAGCCAAGTCTTTACTGGTGCCTATCTGATTCCGAAGTGTTAACTCGTTCCTATCTCAGTCCCAAGTGAACGATATCGTTCAGTGGCGGCCACCAGCGGGATAGCAGCAGAGGGCGCTCGTGGCTGAAGTCGTAAGAACGCCGCGCCGTGCGTGCATGGCGGCGCGCGGCGAAAGTAAGTGGCGCGCACTTCATACTTGAGCGACACGACAAAATTTACTGACGGCTCATCCTCCTCCTTTGTCGGCTATTTTTTTCCTGGTGTTTGTTAAAGCTAAACTCAAAGATCAAATAGTTTAGGCTGTTTGGTAAAATACGGTCAGAAAGAATATTACGTGTTGGGTGCAAAGATATTATCACAATAGAAGAATCGTAATCGTATCGTCCATAGTCTTTTGTTATCTATATTTTTATTATTTTTGTTCCAAATCTTTGCAAAAAATTTAAAACTTTACGCAAATCTAAAGTGGGCCGTAGGCACGATAGTGTGATTTTTTCCCCTTCTGCAATCAGATCAGTTCAGCTTTGTATTAAGAATGGAATATTTTAAAATACTGTGAACTAAAGTTCTGATGGCTGCACGGTGTAGTGTTGCTTAACGATTTTGTGACACATTTCGTGCAATCTTTTAATACCTTCGAGCATAGATATCTGCCGTGAAGCAACGAAGCGCCGCGAGTACGTGGCAGATGCACATTTTCGGAAATAAATGTACAATTCTCTTTATTTAGAATCAAAAATAAGGATAACAGACTTTGTTTCGGGTTAAAGTTTCACTGGAAATGGCTTTTATTTGAAATGATTTATTATTTTTCATCAAAAAATACTCACTGGACGTCAGATTCTGGTCTTTATTGGATGTTACAGTTTTCTGTCCGCAAGTACAGTGATTAAGTCAGACATAATCTAAGAGTTAGGAGGACAGTTAATTGTTAGTTCTTGTGTATTATTGCTCTCTGCACCAAAGAGCTCCGATCACCAAACTATAATTTATCATACGAGAAACCTTTGATCGAAAGTATTAATATGTGGGACTTAACTACGGGTTCATCAGTCCCTAAACTTACAAACTACTAATGAACTAGCTAACACTAAGGATGGCACAAATATCCATGCGCCAGGGGGGATTCGAACCCTCGACAGTAGTGGCCGTGCAGATCGTGAATGGCGCGCAGCAGTCCCCTCAGCCACCGCGGCGGGAATACTGTAACATCCTTTTAGACTTTAAAAATTCAGGACCTATCTCTGCAGTTAGATGCCAATCGAGGTAATAAATAAATAAAACCTTTTTCTCATACGGCTACGGTAGGTGGGTATTACACTGAATAGGCGAAAAAGACTGCTTTGCTTTCCAATTTTTGTTTGCGAAAGTTCCATCACCAATATTAATATACGGTATATCAATGCAATGTCCTTTCAAGAGATATTGAATACAGTTGTCAAAAGTCTCGTTTCCATACATGGAATCGTTCACGTAATAAAAGGGGTGGAATATTTTGGTGACTCTCTCTATATTTGTAGCGTGTGTCTGTAGGTGTTCTGAGCCGCTGGTTATACGATAAAGGCGAGAGACAGGAAAAAACCTTTCAGTATTGTTTGACCTGGAGATATTTTCAGCTACTTGTTTTCTCTGTCAATTATCAGAATGAAAAGCAAACTGGAGCCAGAGAGAGAGAGAGAGAGAGAGAGAGAGAGAGAGAGAGAGAGAGAGGGAGGTTTGCGAACAGTATTGACTTTTATGTCACTATACGCATTCAGCCAAAGCTGATATATTTTGCACGTGCAAAGATCAGGGAACAGCAATGTGTGATCAAGCGTTTAATGCATTTAGCACTGTTCCTCGTAACGGTGAGGCATTTTACATCTTGTGTGATCATTGCTCGGTAATGGCGGGCTAGAAGATGTCTATTGACCTTTCAGGCACTTCTTACGTAATACTCGTAATAAAACAAGAATACCTCGATTTCTGCTAAGTGTATCAGATCATCTACGTAGTTCTTAATATGTTTGTTACTTACTCTTTGAATTCTTAGGTCCATAATGCAGCCTGGTATTCATTTATTTATCATCGAGAGATATTGTCAAGCGACACTTTACATCTCTTTTATCCTTTGACATAGATATGCTGACAGAAAATGCACCAATGTAGTCAGTCTGTTTCATTTTACTTTTCTGATGATGGATAATATCCGAAACCGGTAAAGTTCTAAATACAATAAACATATGATAGTTGACAATATGCATTTGTTAAAATAAAACAAGATAGGAAACTCCCATGAACCACAGACATTGCCGAGGTGGGGTGGCTTGCGTGCCTCAGCGATACAGATAGCCGTACCGTAGGTGCAACCACAGCGGAGGGGTATCTGTGGAGAGGCCAGACAAACGTGTGGTTCCTGAAGAGGGGCAGCAGCCTTTTCAGTAGTTACAGGGGCAACAGTCTGGATGATTGACTGAGCTGGCCTTGTAACATCAGCTAATGTGGCTTTGCCACACAGCTACTGCGAACGGCTGAAAGCAAGGGGAAACTACAGCCGTTACCTTTCCCGAGGACATGCAGCTCTACTGTATGAACATATGATGATGGCATCCTCTCGGGTAAAATATTCCGGAGGTAAAATAGTCCCCCATTCGGATCTCCGGGCGGGGACTACTCAGGAGGATGTGATCATCAGGAAAGACAATACTGGCATTCTACGGGTCGGAGCGTGGAATGTTAGATCCCTTAATAGAGTAGGAAAATTAGAAAATTTAAAAAGGGAAATGGATAGGTTGAAGTTAGATATAGTGGGGATTAGTGAAGTTCGGTGGCAGGATGAACAGGATTTCTGGTCAGGTGAGTACAGGATTATTAATACAAAATCAGTTGGGGGTATCACAGGAGTAGGACTGATAATGAATAAGAAAATAGGAATGCGGGTAAACTACTATGAGCAGCACAGTGATCGCATTATCATTGTCAAGATAGATACGAAGCCAACACCGACCACAGTAGTACAGGTTTATATGCCAACTAGCTCTGCCGATGATGAGGAAATCGAAGAAATATATGAGGAGCTAAAGGAAATTATTCAGACAATTAAGGGAGAGGAAAACTTAATTGTTATGGGAGACTGGAATTCGGTAGTAGGACAAGGAAGGGAAGGGAAGATAGTAGGTGAATATGGTCTGGGCAAAAGGAATGAAAGAGGAAGCCGCCTGGTAGAATTTTGCACAGAACATAATTTAGTCATAACAAACACCTGGTTCAAGAATCACAAAAGACGGTTGTATACGTGGAAGAGACCAGGAGACACCGGGAGATACCAGATAGATTTTATAATGGTAAGACATAGAATTCGGAACCAGGTTTTACAGTGTAGGACCTACCCAGGGGCAGATATAGACTCTGACCATAACTTGTTGGTTATGAACTGTAGGCTGAAACTGAAGAAACTACAAAAAGGTAGGAAAATAAGGAGATGGGACCTGGATAAATTGAAGGAACCTGAGGTTCTTAAGACTTTCAGAGGGAGCTTTAGGCAACAATTGACAGAAACAGGAGAAAATAAAACAGTAGCGGAGGAATGGGTAAAATTGAGAGATGAAATAGTGAAGGTAGCAGAGGACAAAATAGGTAGGAAGGCTAGACCAACAAAAAATCCTTGGATATCAGAAGAGATACTAAATTTAATCGATGAAAGGAGAAAATATAAAAATGCAGTAAATGAAACAGGCAAAATGGTGTACAGACGACTAAGAAATGAGATTGACAGGAAGTGCAAAATGGCTAAGCAGGAGTGGCTAGAAGGCAAATGCAAGTATGTAGAAGAATGTATAAATAGGGGAAAAATAGATACAGCCTACAGGAAAATAAAAGAAACATTTGGAGATACGAAAAACAGCTCTATGAATATCAAAGACAATGATGGGAAACCAGTTCTCGGCAAAGAAGGGAAAGCTGAAAGGTGGAAAGAGTATATAGAGGGGCTCTACAAAGGAAATGAACTTCGAGACAATATTGTAGGAAGGGAAGAGGATGTAGATGAAGATGAAATAGGAGATACTGTACTGAGAGAAGAATTTGACAGAGCCCTGAAAGACCTAAGTCGAAACAAGGCTCCTGGAGTAGATGAGATTCCCTCAGAGCTTCTGAAGTCTCTGGGAGAACCAGCCATGGCAAAATTGTTTCACATTGTGTGTAATATGTATGAGACAGGCGAAGTACCCTCAGACTTTAAGAAAAATGTTATAATCGCCATTCCAAAGAAAGCAGGTGCAGACAGGTGTGAAAACTACAGAACCATCAGTTTAATAAGTCATGGTTGCAAAATATTAACACGAATTATATACAGAAGGATGGAAAAACTGGTAGAAGCCGACCTCGGGGAAGATCAGTTTGGGTTCAGGAGAAATGTAGGAACTCGGGAGGCAATACTCACTTTACGGCTTATCCTAGAAGATAGATTAAGAAAAGGCAAACCTACATTTCTAGCTTTTGTAGATTTGGAGAAGGCTTTTGACAATGTTGATTGGAATAAACTCTTTCAAGTTCTGAAGCAAGCAGGAGTAAAATATAGGGAACGTAAGGTTATCTACAACTTGTACAAAAACCAGACAGCGGTTGTCCGAGTTGAAGGGCATGAAAGGGATGCAGTGGTTGGGAAGGGAGTAAGACAGGTTTGTAGTCTTTCTCCATTGTTATTCAATTTGTACATTGAGCAAGCTATAAAGGAAAGCAAGGAGAAATTTGGAGAAGGAATTAAAGTTCAGGGTGAAGAATTAAAAACATTGCGTTTTGCCGACGACATAGTAATTCTGTCAGATACAGCAAAGGACCTGGAAGAACAATTGAACGGAATGGACAGTGTGCTGAAAGGTGCATATAAGATGAACATTAACAAGAGCAAAACTATGGTAATGGAGTGCAGCGTAAGAAAATCAGGTGATGCTGAAGGAATTAGATTGGGAAACGAAGCAATAAAGGAGGTAGATGAGTTTTGTTACTTGGGCAGTAAAATAACAAACGATGGTCGCAGTACAGAAGATATAAAATGCAGAATGGCAATGGGTAGAAAAGCATTTTTGAAAAAGAGAAATTTGTTAACATTGAATATTGATTTAAGCCTAAGGAAGTCCTTTCTGAAGGCATTTGTATGGAGTGTTGCCTTGTATGGGAGTGAGACATGGACGATAAACAGTGCGGACAGGAAGAGGATTGAGGCTTTTGAAATATGGTGCTACAGAAGAACGCTGAAGATTAGGTGGGTGGATCGCGTAACTAATGAGGAGGTACTGAACAGAATTGGGGAGAAAAGAAATTTCTGGCATACCTTGACTAAAAGAAGGGATAGATTGGTAGGACACATTCTTAGACATCAAGGAATTGTGAATTTAGCGTTGGAGGGAAGTGTGTGGGGTAAAAACCGCAGAGGAAGACCAAGAGATGGATACAGTAAGCAGATTCAGACAGATGTAGGTTGCCGTTCTTATGTGGAAATGAAGAGGCTTGCTCAGGATAGGGTATTGTGGAGAGCTGCATCAAACCAGTCTCCGGACTGAAGACCACAACAACAACAGGAAACCTGATATCGCCTCGTTTGCTTATGGATATTATGTGAAATCAGTTCTTGAACCACGTTATTAATATTTATTATACTTATGTGTTTCCTTGGATAATTTGCAAATCTGTGGTTTTACCTCTTCAGAATAGGCCAGTTATATCGGATCTAGCTAATTTTTTTTACAGAAAGCAGCATCGAAGATCTCTAATTATTTTTAGTAAGATTACCCTTATCGGCGGACTATACTGCAATTATGAGATGTGTTAAGATGTGGATGAAGCACCATCAGTGTAATGACAAGGTGAGGGACAAATTTCGTATTGTGACATGGCAAAATGACGGTGTTAGCGGAAAATTGCTTTTAATTGGTATACGTAACATAAAACAAGGCAAGGCAGTATACAAAGACCATGCTAAAAGCTAAAATACACACACCAAGAAAAAAAAAGTTATATCATCATGTTTACAAGGTCTCCTGAATATTAAATTTGAATGTGCATACTGTAGGAGGAAAACAGAATCTCCACATATATCAATTTGCACAAAGATGCAAATAACCACGCATGAGCAGAGCCAATAGGCGGAGTAGGTAAGAGTTTCGATCAGTTCCAGGAAGTAAGTACACTGCTTGTGTTGACTGACTTCTGCTATGCACAATAGGTCAGTTCGGAACTTTGATCATATCCACATGGTTACTTCGCGTCAGGAGGGACTCTCATCAACGAAAGTTTCCAGCCATCTCTCAGTAATACTAAGCGATGTTGTTCGGCCGTAGTGGAGGTGTACAGATAAAGGAACTGTTAATGACTGGACTTGATTTGGCTCTACTGGCGGATTTCAGCTCGGAGGCACCCTGAGAGGAACGCCACAAGACGTCGTGTTTCGACTCAAAAACGTTAGGTAATTTGCGGCCTGACGTGGTAGTACACTCCAATGGCGAGACAATTCCGTTAGTCCTCCAGGGTCAGCGACCGTCTCGGCTTCCCTGTCATCGCTGACCGCCACAATCGCCAGAGTCTTATTGTCATCCATGGCACCACAGGTTTTCCCGTTAGCACGAGTAACAACACCTAGTATGCCTTGCCACGAACACATTCTAACCCCCACCCTAACAAATTACGTTACCACTAACGGAACATAACACAATACACAACAAAACAACGCTGTAGCAAAATAAAGACCTCTAAGAAATAAAAAAATTAGTACACGCACTGACTGTTTAGCGGTAGCACGGTGGAACTTACTCTGCGCAGGGTCGTCACGTTGAACCATGCCCGCGTTGCAGGAGTAAGGAACTTGATTTTAATTTGATTACTGTGTGTAAACTTTATCCCTTTCCTTAGTCTACCAATTGAGTCTGCAAAGCTATTTGGGTGAATTTCATACAGCAGACTGGCCTGAATAGTTCAGGCACCTCATCTCGAAGGTCTGGTCCCTAGAGTGTTACAATATTTTCATACATTCTTATGATTTTGAGTCCAGAATCATGATCTATAGTGAACAGATATAAACACGGATTATGTCAACTATTCGGTTATGCTCCTCCAAGGGACTTTCTACCACTAGCACGTCGTCAGTGTAATAGGTTATGCGCTTACACAAATCGCTCGGCAATACAAGGTCAAGCTCTTGAATAAAAATCGCTGAAGAGTCGTTTAAGCTGAACGGCAAACTCCTAAACTGATAACATTTACCAAAGCATAAAAAAGCGGTATATTTACTGCAAGATGGCTCCAATTCCTCTTGCCAATAGCTAGACCTCAGGTCGATTGCCGAGAGTACTTTCACCGCATGAAAACGCTGCACTAATTTACCAAGCGTTTCTAGTCGATCTGTCTCTGGCTCAATTACTTCATTTATACGACTCGCGTCCAAAACCAGTCTGATGGCTCCACCCCATTTTCTTACGGCATGCAAACACGGAACAGAGCAACAGTTAAACAACATCTAAAGTATGAAATTTTTCAATCCGACTTGGCTTTCAGATCCTAACATTCGGCTCCGTAGTCAAAATTAACTACAAACGGCAAGATTTAGATTCAAAACCTTAAGTCTACAAGATCTCTAGTTGCAGTCATCCTGTAAAGAGGCAGGAAGGATATTTCATTAACTTGTAACCCAGAAATGAATCACGTACGAAGTCTACCGTACAAGCTACAACAGAACTGGTATAAATATAAGTTAGCTTGAGAAACAGATAGATATTTAGTAACCAGGATGACATACACTGAGATTACCTTGCACATAATAAATTAAAATACGATTCATAAAACCTCAGATCACAGGGCAACGTCTGACTAAAATACAGCAATCCTTCTATATGTCCACTAGTGAAGTCAGAAACCAAGCCCTGTACTATTCCCCCCCCCCCTTTCTTTTTAAAGTTATGATCTTCAGGGAGATCGATGCTTTGCGGTAGTTGGTTGAGTATGTTACTCCAATTTTTAATTTAGTTATATATATATATATATATATATATATATATATATATTCTTTTTTTAATTACAGAAGGCGTCACACTATTGTATCTGTGATGACCGGCGTCAGTACTATATATATATATATATATATATATTTATTTATTTATTCTTTTTTTTTAATTACAGAAGGCGTTGAGCCCACTGAGCGAGTGCGCTGAGCAACGGCGACCGACAAAACCACTCGACCGGCGACGGCTCTCCGATAGTGACTAATGTGTGGTCAGCATATCCAAGATACAGTATGGAAACACAAAGATATTAATTACCATTGACACCGTATATATTAGTAAAACAATCATCTTCAGACGATATTACGATGTATAGCGTTAAAAACGCGATTTTCATCAACTTGAACGGAAATCGCTAACCCATATGTTAGACCCTCTCCTTGTAAGAAACAAACAGGAAAGTTGGTACAAATGTCTGTACGACAGAAGAAGAAACGTATTCCAATGAAATTATTCTACTATTTCAGTAACAATTAAAGCAATTAATAACATGTAATGAATGGTGTCAGACAGGACCGAGACTGGATGTGACAATCTGAAGCATGAAATCCATGAAGCCGGCCGCGGTGGCCGAGGGGACTGAAGCGCTCCAGTCACGGTCTGCACGGCCAATACGGTCGGGGGTTCGAATCCCCCCTCGGGCATGGATATTTGTGCCGTCCTTAGGATTAGCTAGTTCATAAGTAGTCTGTAAGTTTAGGGACTGATGACCCCGTAGTTAAGTCCCATAGACTCTACAAACATTTGAACATTTTTTGAAATCCATGAAAAACAAACATAAGCTCAATAGAGTAAGACAAGATAGGTAATGGCGGACTGAAAACGAAATGGATTCATTCAGTTATTGTTTCTTTAGTGAACGAGCGAAGACGTGTACAGTCCAGAGTTTGTTGTAATGCAAGTACGATACGAATCGAGATTTAAAGTCCGAAAGTATGAATTTTTTCTCAGGGAGATGGCTTTCACCTGAAGATGTAAATAGATAAATATAAGGGATAGAATTATGCTTCTAACAGTGAAAGGAATCGTACACTCATTGGAAAAATTGGAAGAGGAGTGCGATGAATGCTGCGTCACACTATTGTATCTGTGATGACCGGCGTCAGTACTATTTTTCGTATCGTCTAAAGCCTTCATTAAAATGTAATGTAACACGGAGGAGCGGTATTAAGAGTTCAGAAGTTTGCAATCTTGCTATTAAGTGACTTATCCATACACACATTCCACAATGTTGTTGTTGTTGTTTGTTAAGCTTATGGGACTTAACTACGGGGTCATCAGTCCCTAAACTTACAAACTACTTATGAACTACTTACGAACTAGGACGGCACAAATATCCATGCCCTAGGGGGGATTCGAACCCCCGACCGTAGTGGCCGTGCTGACCGTGACTGGAGCGCCTCAGTCACCTCGGCCACCGCGGCCGGCATTTCCACAATGTACCGTAAGGTTCGTGGAGGGGGGAACCTCCTACCACTTCTAGTCATTTCGTTTATTGTTCCAGCCCCAAGTAGAAAGAGGGAAAATAAATGTATATACGAGGGTAAGTCAATTATTATCCGCAATTTAGTTATATTTTTGTTTATGTTGCTAGTACTGTCGTTTTACGTTGGTGACGAATGATTTATTTAGTTGTTGTTATATCTTTGTAATTTACAACCTGCTACGTTAGTTTCGTTGTCGCTGCCGTGCTGTTAATCATGGATCCTCCGCTGTCTAGTTGCACCAAATAAGAGCAACGTTCAGTGATACGTTTTTTGTGGGTGGAAGGTTTATCAGGAGCCGAAATTCACAGAAGACTTTCAGTACAGTACGGGAGCAGTGTTTTGCCACAACGAAGTGTGTACGAATGGATTGAAAAATTCTGAATTGGTCGCACGAGTGTCAAGCACGATGAAGGAGCCGGACGTCCGTTTACCGCCACAAATGAAGAAACCATTGAGCGATCACGTGAAATGATTCTCTTAGACAGACGATCAACTATTGATGAAGTAGCTCATCGTCTTCAAATTAGTCTTGGTTCTGCCTACGAAATTATTCACAACAGACTTGGGTTTCATAAAGTTTGTGCAAGATGGGTCCCAAAACAATTCACACAGTTGCATAAGCAAACGCACCTCGACATCTGCAAAAACATTTGGATCGCTATGGTAACGAAGGGGACAACTTCTTAGACAGAATCATTACTGGTGACTTAACATGGATCCATCATTACGAGCCGGAGAGTAAACGGCAGTGTATGGAATGCGAACATCCAAATTCGCCGTGCAAGAAAAAGTTCAAGACCCAACCGTCTGCAGGAAAACTGATGCTTACGGTTTTTTGGGATGCACGAGGTCCTGTACTGGAACATTAAGGTGAAAGAGGCACAACAATAAACTGTGTACGTCACAGTGAGATTCTTAGTGACAGGCTTAAGCATGCAATTCGAAACAAGCACCGAGGATTGCTGTCAAAAGGTGTTGTGTTGTTGCACAACAATGGCCGTCCGCATACTGCTGTCCACACTGCTGAAACGCTCCAGAAACTCAAATTCGAAGGACTGGATCATCCTCCATATAATCCCGATCTTGCCTCTTTTATCACTTATTTGGTTCACTCAAACAGGCATTAAGGGGCCGTCGATTTCACTCGGATGAAGCAGTGAAGGAAGTGGTGCATCCCTAGATTAGATTAGATTAATTCGTTTCGTAGATCCATGTTGAGGGGATCCTCGAAGATGTGGAACTTGTCAAAAAACAAAATTTACAAGTTGAATAATAGATAATCTCATAATATAAATACATACATACATACATATATATATATATATATATATATATATATATATATATATATATATATATATATATATTTGCTCGTAATATAATAATATAGTATGAGTATGCATCATTTGGTACAATTTAGAAATTCACTAATGGAGTAGAAGGAGTTGGCCACTAAAAACTCTTTTAGGTGCCTCTTAAACTGATCTTTATTTGTAGCAAAATTTTTTATACTTGATGGTAAATTATTGAAAATGTGTGTTCCTGAGTAGTGGATCCCTTTTTGAACTAATGTAAGTGCTTTTAAGTGCTTGTGTAGATCATTTTTATTCCTAGTATTATGTGTATGAACTGAGCTGTTTGTTGGGAAAAGGGATATATTTTTTATGACAAATTTCATTAAGGAATAAATATACTGAGAGGCAGTAGTTAATATACCCAGTTCTTTGAAGAGGCTTCTACAGGACGTCCGTGAATATACTCCACGAATAATACGTATGACACGTTTTTGGACTCTGAAGACTTTTGACTGACTTGAAGAGGTACCCCAAAATATTATACCGTATGACATTACGGAATGAAAGTAAGCAAAGTATGCAAGCTTTGTTATTTTTATGTCTCCTATATCTGATAACACTCGTATTGAAAATACAAATTTGTTGAGTCGTTTCTGCAGTTCTGTGGTGTACTCCTCCCAACTAAATTGATTATCAAGCTGTAAGCCCAGGAATTTAATACTGTCAACCTCTTCTATCTGCTCTTCTTCATACTTAATACATATGCTGTCAGGAAATCTCTTACATATTCCGAACTGCATGTAGTGAGTCTTTGCAAAGTTTAATAACAATGAGTTGGCTTCAAACCATTTATTAATGTTCTTGAAAATATCATTAGCAGACCTTTCTATCACTATGCTTGACATACTTTTTATCGCAATACTTGTATCATCTGCAAACAAAACGAACTCTGCTTCTGATAGTGTAACTGATGAGAGATCATTAATGTACACAAGAAAAAGCAATGGCCCTAAGATGTATCCTTGTGGGACACCACATGTAATATCTTCCCAATCCGATGACGACTGTTGGCTTAATTCACTAGTCACTTGCACTGACACCCTTTTTTTCCTGTTAGTGAGGTACGACTTGAACCATTTTGCAGTATTTCCCGTGACCCCATAGAATTCTACTTTACTTAAAAGGATGTTATGGTTCACACAATCAAATGCCTTTGACAAATCACAGAAAATACATGCTGCTTGCAATTTATTACCTAATGAATTAAGTACATTCTCACTGTAAGTGTAAATAGCCTTCTCGAAATAGGAACCTTTCAGAAATCCAAACTGTGTTCTAGAGAATATGCCATTTGTGGTTAAGTGGTTGAGAAGTTGCTTGTACATTACCTTTTCTATAATTTTTGAGGATGCTGGCAAAAGTGAAATGGGTCTGTAGTTTGGTGGTATCTCTCGCAGCTCGCAGCTCAACCGAAAACCTTCTTTTATGAGGGCATAAGGACTATGTCGAAAAATGATGTTCTTGTAAGTTCAGTATTTTATTACAATAACATTTTATAATTACTTTGCGGATAATAATTGACTTACCCTTGTATATCTCAGTGCGAACCGTAATTTCTATGTCCTCTCCTTGTGGCCATCTAAGTTCGCAGCAGCACAATATTTCTACAGTCTACTCCAAATTCCGACCTGGCGTCTTGCCTCTTGTCCTTTGCTCTATCAGAATGCGCCTTGGCTGTATTCTCAGACACATACGAATTCAACGCCTTCTACATGTATATTTGCTTAACGCAGGAGCCTTCTTAATATTTGGGCAGCTGACATTTGCTATTTGCCTGAATCGAACACGCCATGTGCGCTTGAAGCGCCTCCATGCTGAGGTAGTGGTGAATACAGGAAACGTGTGGACTTTCTATACACACTGTGTCCCAGAATGCCAAGAGGTTTCTGGTTGAATGAGATGTCAAGAAACGGAAGAGCGTAGATCTGTTTAACCTCCATCGGTAAACTGCGGCGGGTTATGGGGCTGGATAAATCAATTAGAAATGACTTTCCAAGAAAACGGCTACAGCTTCAAGTGGATTGCGACATTAAGCATTAGCATGGCACCGTATTTATCACAGCTAATACTAAAGAAAGGGTGACTACACGCTGTAAGAACATGTGTATTGGGCTATGTACGATTTAGAAGTTTGCCTCGACGTTATCTTACGGTCGAACCGTACATGGCTGCTTTCATTCCCCAAAGCCTACATTCGTTACTGATTTCACCTGCATTCTTGTAGTTAATAAAAAACACTCTGGTTTGGGACACAAATAAGAAATATTACATAAAATATCTGTTATTTTAATAAAACTTGTTTTAATCTAATGTTTGCAATGGAGTACGCATAGTCATTGACTTGTATCAGGTTTAATCAATCGAATTGGTTCCTTATTAAAAGTTTTCGGATGTATTATTAATCATAAATAGATTAAAATGTTTAAACAGTTTCACTGTCTGCGATAAGAAATAGGTAGCATTTTTCCACGACTAAGTAAGCATAACTTAATGAAACATAGAAATGCTGTATATTTAGTATTCATAAACATTTGTAATTTTAGGGATAATAAAATTAGGTTTCTAATTATTAGACCCTCAGACTTTAAACAAATGTAATGATCCCTATTCCAAAGAAAGTAGGCACCGACAAATGTGAAAATTACGGAAGCATCAATTTAATAAATCATGGGTAAACATTTTGACACGAATTATTTACAGAAGGATGGAAAGGCTGATAGATGCTGACCTAGTGGAAGATCAGTTCGAATTCAAGAGAATTGTAGGAACACGGGAGTTAGAACACACTCTTCCAAAATATGGGGACTGGAAGGTTATTCACAAATTGTACATTAACCGAACAGCTGTTATTATATTTGAAGGGCATGAAAGCGACAAGTGGTTGGGAAGGGGATAAGACAAGGTTGTATCCTTTCTCCAATGTTATTCAATTTGTACATTGAGCAGGCTGTTAAGGAAAGCAAAGAGAAATCTGGAGAAGTAATTAGAGTTCAGGGTGAAGAAATAAAATCATGGTGTTTTGCTGATGACATTGTAATTCTGAGACATTAAAGGACCTGGAAGATCAGTTAAACGGAATGGACAGTATGTTGTGACCACAAAGGTTTTCCCGGCGTAATAACTGTTTGTAATCTTCTCGGGTCTGCAGCCGGATACTAAAGTCAACTTGACACAATATTTCAGCGGCGCAACTGCCCGCCATCTTCAGGTGAGCTTGCTGATAGACAATCTCGCCGGCGAGATTGTCTATCAGCAAGCTCACCTGAAGATGGCGGGCAGTTGCGCCGCTGAAATATTGTGTCAAGTTGACTTTAGTATCCGGCTGCAGACCCGAGAAGATTACAGACATAGTATGTTAAAAGGAGCGTATAAGATAAAAATTAAAAGATCAAAGGAAGGGTAGTGGCATGCAGTCTAAGAAAATTCGGCGATGCTGAAGGAATTAGATTAGGTAAGGAAACAATAAAAGTGGTAGATGAGCTTTGTTACTTAGGCAGTAAAAAACATGTGATGTTGAAAATACAGAGGAAATAAAATGCAGAATGGCAATGGGAAGAAAAGCGTTTTACAAAAGAGAAATTTGCTAACATTGCATATTGATTTAAGTGTACGGTATTCTTTCCTGAAGGCATTTGTGTAAAGATGCTTCTGAAATGTGGTGCTACAGAAGGTCAGATAGATCACGTAAATAATGAAGAGGTATTGAAGAAAATGTGTGGAAAAGAATTTTTGGCATACTTTGACTAAAAGAAGTGATCGATTGGTTAGACATATTCTTAGACATCAAGCAATTGTAAATTTAGCATTGGATGGAACTGTGTGGGGGGAAATCTCAGAGGGAGACGGCGAGACGAATGTAGTAAGCAGATTCAGATGGATGTGAGTTGCTGTTCATGTGAGGAAAGGAAGAGGCTTGTTCAGGTTAGAGTAGGGTGGAGAGATGCATGAAGCCAGTCTCCGAACTTATACCACAACCACTAAAACATACGTGCGTAATTATTCCGACTCGGTTTAATCCGGTACCTTGCTTGTACTTGCAGCTGACCAAACCACTTGACACGGGCCACTGTCGGCCTTTTACCTTTCCACACAATACCACTACTTACACTAATTGCGCGACTCTACGGCTATACCACCGTAAAGTCACAAGATTAAATACCTAGACAACAGCAGGATGATGAACAAAAGCACAAATCTCCAGAAAGCATCTCGTTCGCAGATGATCGGAAGGACTCGAGCGTTAAATCTGTATTTCTATCTCCACATAAAGGTAGACACCACGAGGAATAGTGAATGCTGGTGCAGGCAGGCCTTCAGATGTTTACCAAATACTCCTGCCATTGCTGAGAGCATTTAGAGAAATTATTCGATTTATAAATACTAACTGCCGTTTCTTGGAAGGATGGGAGCCTAGGGTTTAACATCCCGTCGACAGCGTGGTAATTAGAGACAGAGATTACACACGGATCTTTTTTTTTTTTTTTTTTTTTTTTTTTGAGAGAAAACATCCAGGCGGTGGATTTAAAACTCTGTCCTCCCGAATGCGAGTCCAGGGTGCTTCCACTTGTCCACATCGCCCCTTACGTATTTTGCTCCCACGTTTTTTTATTTCTCCAAGACTGGTTATGAACGTAAAAAAGTACAAAACCTTGGAAGTTGAATAGTTGTACTACCTGAAACCCGTGACAATATGACACGAAGCGTAGATAGAAAACAAAAAAACGAAAAATCCTCACACTGTCGTCGCCTTAAAGTAAAAAGGCGAAACGCGTCTGAGAGAAATATGAAATTCAGTGAAACAACAGAAAGGATCCTTTGTTTTCAAAACGATTAATTTGGGTCTTTCTACGGATGGTGGCAAAAAAAAAAAAAAAGAAAATCAAACTTATCATGTAGATGACTGTGCGCACAGTAGCATAGACGCCTCCAGTAATCTACGGCAAAGTCAACTGTGGGCAACCGTAGTATAAAACTGGCCATATTATGAATAATGACAACACCAAAATACAGAGGTTGTCCTCCGAGATTTCTCAGTTGAAGAGGCCAATGAAATTAGATTGCTAGATACGATTGCGGCCTATACATGGCATAGTTGGGTGTGAATCCTACACTGAACGCAGGAAGAAAAAAGAACAATTTTTGGGCACGAAATTCGGAAGCCCAGAGCGATATTTTGAACGCTGGAGACCAAAATTCATTCATACCAATACTCCGGCATTCTCTCTACCTCCACCATCTACCAATCCACGAGTGGCGACTACACCGGAGGAGGAGGTAACGGTCGAGATATACACGACACTGCGAGAAGAATAGCATCATTTATCATAGACCACATCGTAACGTGTTCCTCTGTCGAAGCGTGATTGAATGATCACCAGGGCATTCAACAGGACGCCCGAAAATCATCCAAATCATGTACCTTCATCACTACAGATATTTTGTAACAGGTGACCCAACAAAATCGACCGAAGTTTAATCATTAGTACAAGATGAAATTTCAATATAGGTACGGTTGTTGAATCATTGTTGGATTCCTTGAACTAAGGTCGTGGTTCAAGAACATTATCCTCTTCCAATACTGAAGATGGTTAGCTTTACAAGCACTGGTTCACCATTAAACCAGATCAGAAAACTGAGCTGTTTATTGCTTTAGTCCCAGGTACGTAATATTGGTAATATTTCAAGAACCGGCCGTGAAGGCCGATATGAAATGATAACTGTTGATGTCACGTCAAGCATTTTTCTCCATTGGACACCCTGTACGCAGCAACATCATTCTATCTTCAAAATAGGGCTGTTATTTGCTAGAGTTACTAGGCTCAAACCATGTCTCATGATAATCCATTTATCTATTATGATAATTTTAATGTCACTGTAATATCTGTCCTTGCAGTTTACGCATATATTTGAGGTAAGTTTCATTGGCCCAATTATCTCAACTGATGATGCAAGCAAAGCAATTCTCAGATATCAGTACCATAATTATATATAATGTAACGACTGCTTGACCACAGTCGCGTCGATATCTAGGCGTAATATTACACTGTGTTTAGAAACGGAACGGGCGTGTAAGGACAGTCGTAGGAAAGGCGTTGGGTGGTTTATTGGGAGAATTCTGGGAATATGTGGTTCTTCTGTATTGGGGACCACAAGTAAAATAAATATTTGTGGACCTTTCTTGAGAGTTACTCAAGCGTTTAGGATCCCCACCAATTCGGGTCAAGGGAAGACATAGAAGTTGCTAAGTTTGTTACTGATAAATTCGATCACTGCGCTAGGGTTACAGAAATGCCTCCGAGTCCCAAAGGGTGTCCCTGTAAGGAAGGCGACTTTATCTTCGGGGTTGTTGAGGCTTTTATGTGTTGTCAATCAAACATAGAGAATGATTAACTTTCAATTTTGGAAAATTGGAGTGCCTGATATCACTGCCACTGACGTCAGTTGAGATACGCATTACACCACACTTTCACGCTAACAAACACCAGTCCAAGTAGTACCCCAGCCCGTCTCTCTAGCAACATAAATTTGAGATCCACTTTAGCTGAATGTGATGTTTTCCTCGGCCCAGCCTACTAGCTTCATGACTATGTTTTATATATATTTTTCATATGATAAAAGAATTTAAAATTTTGTGTTACAAGAGAATATTGAGGATTGCGTGAAGTATATCGCGTAACTAAAGAGGAGATACTGAACAGATCTTGGGAGAAAAGAAATTCCTGGCATCGGTTGGTGGGACACATTCTGAAACGCCAAGGAATTGTCAATATTACAAAAAACAGTCTTGTTCGCAGAAATTAACAGTTTCTATTTACCGGTTTCTACCTGATATAGGTATAAAATGTAGTCCATGTGGCCAGTGCTGGACTCGGCTGGGCTGGGCTGTTCTGGGCTGTTCTGCTGCCAGCAGGTAATATTAATCATACTAAATAGATCGCTGTTTTTCTCATCTGAAAATGTTGTCAAAATTAGTAAGGAATTGTCAGTTTGGCAACGGAGGGGGCACAGGTTTGAGGGGTGGGGAGAGCTGCATCAAATCAATCTACGGGCCGAAGACCACAACATATTTTTAGTTGCTGACAAACTATTGATGCTTAAACGTGTGCAGCTGATGAAGAAAGTGTAAGCTGTGTGATTGACATATTTCTGTGGTATGAAGTTACGTTGGCTGCATAATACCACTATGTTTTCTAAATTTTTAATCGTCTCATGCGATAGTTACGGAAACTTACAATGATAGTTTCGAAAAGAACAGACATAAGTAATTATATAATCTCAATTATTTTCACTATAGTTGAAGTACGGAGCTTAAGGTAATTGACAACCAAATATCACAAAATGTGACATATAATGCCCACAATAGATGAGGTAAATAAATTGTTGAATGAAAGGCTCAATATAATAATTACCAGGTAATCAAAAGATGAGACTAGTTTCATACGAGACGTCATGTAACACAGATTCGCAACGTGACTGAACATCAGTCTTGGCATGTGCTTATTGTCTCCATGCCTCTTCTATGAATGTCTGGCTTCAGTTTTGATTATATCATGATAAAATCCAAAAATATCATTCAAGCCCTCAGTCACCGTACCACCACTGATTATTGTGCGTTTATTATAGGATACATATCGTCACCTCTGCCACGTATCTCTTACATGACTATATTGTTAACTACTGGCATTTTGTGATAATTTGTTGCCAATGACCTTAAGCTCGAGATTTCCACTATAGCGAAATTAAATGAGATTATATAATTACTTATTTTAAGCTGGCCGCGGTGGCCGAGGGGACTGAGGCGCTTCAGTCACGGTCTCCACGGCCACTACGGTCGTGGGTTCCAATCCCCCCTCGGGCATGGATATTTGTGCCGTCCTTAGAATTAGCTAGTTCATAAGAAGTTTGTACGTTTAGGGACTGATGACCCCGTAGTTAAGTCCCATAAGCTATACAAACATTTGATTTGATTTGAACTTATTTATGTTCTCTTCGAAACTATCATTGTAAGTTCTACATCTACATACATACTCCGCAATTCACCGTAAGGTGCGTGGCGGAGGGTACACTGTACCTCTACTAGGCATTTCCTTTCCTATTCCACTCCCAAATTGAACGAGGAAAAAAAGAATGCCTATATGCCTCCGTACGAGCCCTAATTTCTCTTATCTTGTCTTTGTGATCTTTACGCGAAATGTAAGTAGGCGGCAGCAAGATCGTACTACACTCAGCTTCAAATTCCGGCCCTCTAAATTTACTTAACAGAAATTCACGAAAAGAACGTCGTCTTTCTTCCAGCGATCCCCAATTGAGTTGCCGGAGCATTTCCGTGACACTCGCGCATTGGTCGAACCTACCGGTAACAAATCTAGCTGCTCGCCTCTGAACCGCCTCTATGTCTTCCTTCAAACCGATCTGCTGCGGGTCCCAAATACTTGAGCAATACTCAAGACGTGGTCGTACAAGCGTTTTATACGCGGTCTCCTTTACAGTTGAAGTACATCTTCCCAAAATTCTCCCAATAAACCGAAGTCGGCTGTCTGCCTTACTCACAACTGTCCATACATGCTCGTTCCATTTCATATCGCTCTGCAATGTTACGCCTAGATATTTGAACGACGCGACCGCATCAAGAAGCTCACTACTGATGCTGTATTCGAACATTATGGGATTGTTTTTCCTACTCATGCGCATCACCTTACATTTTTCTACATTGAGAGCTAGCTGCCATTCTTCGCACCAACTAGAAATTTTGTCTAAGTCAACCTGTATGCTATTACAGTCAGTTACAGACGACACCCTCCCATACACCACAGCATCATCAGCAAACAGCCGCAAATTACAACTTACTCTGTCCATCAGATCATTTATATAGATAGAAAATAATAGCGGTCCTATCACACTCCCCTGGGGCACGCCTGACGATACACTCGTCTCTGATGAACACTCGCCGTCGAGAACAACGTACTGCGTTCGTAACTCCCGCATGAGAAAGAGCAGTAATAACTTTTTCCCGACTAAGGTACCGTAACTGTGGAGCGTAGGAGACTCAGATCAAGGCACCCTGCGACTTCCACAGCCAAGACCCTACTAGAAGATAAGTGTGACGTCTATCTTTCCTGGAACGAAAACTGCCAACAACAATGCCCCGAAACATGTCAAAGTCTACACTGCATTCTGCAAAAACCACCAGGATTCAATCAACCCGTGTTGTGTGGAGAGGCCTCAACCGTTCCACATGGACGATGTGCGGATGCGCTTGATGAGAGGGGAGAAGTCCCTTCACCAGAATGCGACTGTGGTGCTGACGGACAGGCAGATAAACACTTAGTGATTTATTGACGTCGACAGCTGATGCCATACAATATTTTAAGAACTTAAATATAATGACCTATTTTTATAAATAGTTGTAAGTGTTACTTAATTTCATGTCTGTAATACCAGAGGATTGCAATTTGTCATTCTCTAAAATAGATACCGCATTCCAACAGGGAATCGAGCACATGAATGCTTCCGCATAGAAATTGCCAATTGCTTATTGCGGGAATATACACAATTATTTTTATGGTGTTTGTTTTTTTGGATATGTCCAAAAGGAACAGATAGTATATCAATAATTCTGAAATCGTAATTGCTGTAGTGTTTAACCCTAGTATGCATACCTGGGTCCAATGGACCCGGGAACAATTTTAATTTTTAATTTGTGTATTAAAGACTTGGAATTGAGTCCCAACCGTTCAGGTATGCTCTCTGAAAATATTTAGTAATACATTACAGATTGTGTGTCATTAGTTTAAGTGCTACATTAATTTTCATATTTATATTACACATTTACATAACCTGGGTCCGATGGACCCTCTGGTTTACGTTAAAGTGTCGTTACATTAAATTGGGCTGTAATCAATTACTTTTGTTGGAGTACCGAGAATACGTTACTGCCACACATATGCATTGTTGTGATCGCAGAAAACGTATTGTTATAACTTGGCATGTTCAACTGTCAGGCAGCATACTTCTGTGTTGTGTAAGAAGCAAAATATCGCAGTGGGTGGTTATTAGTGTGTGACGCTGTACAGAAAAATTGTAGGAGTTTGCTACATAACAGTATTGTTTGACATTCGATGCTCATTCGGAAGAAAGGTAAGGGTTATTGGTAACACTAAAAAATAACATGAAGAGCTGCTATATTTCTAAACTCCATAGGAGAATAGAGTATTGAGGTTATTTATTCATATTATTTTTCAGACAATGTCAGGATCTGCATCTAAAAAAAGGAGCAGGAAAGAGGATAGCATACGTCTTTCAAGCCCAAATTTTGAATCAGTTGTTACTCAATGGGTAGCTGAAGATGACGATTTCCTTTCAGATATACGTTCTGCTTCAGATAAAAACCATGAAGCTGTTCCTCAGGCAGTGTCATACGACTGTTTGGGTAAATAACCACGTAGTGATGGTGGTGAAGATGATGATCTAGATAATAACATCGCAGGACAAATAAGCAGTGAAAGTGCTAACGTTTATATTGTTCCAAATGGTATGCCATGGAATGAAAGGCCCCCAGTGCCAAATAAAACGCCTGCTCAGAACGTGGTGGAATTTATACCAGAACCAGTAAACTGATGTGATGTTTTTTGAAATGATTTATGCTTTGTCAGTGGCAAAATCACATATTTGAACACTGTGAAAAATAATATTGGTGATGTCTGTATCAGTTTTCATAATATAATCTATATAAAAAATTATTCAGGGTTAAAATCATACTAATTCTACATTTTAAAAGCCAGTAAAATCATTAAAATAGCCACAGCTTTCTTATATTATACTCAGGAACCTCCAAATAAAAATATTCGTGCATGATAATATCCACAAAACACTTATTTTCATTTAAATTCTCATATTAGACGTAACGGGTCCAATGGACCCAGGGTATGTAAATGTGCAAAAACTATAGGTCATGTATAGAAGGGTTAAGCTCGAACGATGCTCCGATAATATAAAGCTATACTGCGACACAGCACGCTCGCCAGCCTCGATAGCAGCGATCGGCTTGGCGGATGTTTGCGCCCTGATAACGTCAACTGGCTGTGGCTGTGCCCAGATCATAGCGCGACCGCTATAACGCCGCCGGCGCCGCTGCCATTCACGAGAGCAGATAGCGGCCGGCCATTGATCGCCATGCATGCTGACGTCGGAGTGCGAGCACTTCGTCCCGTAATGAGTGGCGGCCGATACACGCGGCTCCGATGTCCTCTCATCCGTCACACTAACTCAGCGTTCTGCGCGCTGCGCTGTGAGATTACTGCCTCTGGAGACTTGCATCCAGTGAAGGACGTAATCAGTATTGTGTACTGTGGGGCTGTTGCATGGTAGACGTGCGTATGTACACTTCAAGAGAAAGACCCACAAGTGATACCCGAGAGATGTATTGCAATTAAATGATTACTCAACTTTTGTACACTGCTGAAAGCAATTAGGGCATCAGTTACTATATCTTGGTTCTGTAGTTTCGTGATCGGCAGAATGAGCTGAAATGGTTTCTACGAGTGTAGACAACAAAATTAAGCCACTCGAGGTAGTGGTAATAGCAGTGTTGACTTGTGTTTGCCAAAAAAATGTCACAAGCAGTTGGGTTCAGATATTGTAGTGAACAGGCAGTCTAATGCAATAACATCTTAACATGTCCGAAGCTATGACATGGAAAGTCAAAGGAAGTTTGGAAGTGGGAGACGTAGAGGAAGGTGGCTACAGCAGTTGGTGTAAAGTGTAATTTCCAAGACCTGGACGCGGTTTCGAACAGCAAGAAGGCAAGGCCACCGTCGCCCATGGGTAACACTAGCAAGAAGAGACATTTCTGTCTGGTTAACAGCCCATCGAGACAGGAGGCTGAATGCAACTCAGCTGCAACGCACCCTCCAGGCAGCTACAGGACGCGATGTGTACACACAAATAGTCTGAAATGGTTTTCGGAAATGTGGCCTCTACGTACGGAGGTCTATGGTGTGTCTCATTAAAATACGACACAGTTTATCGTCCATAAATCGGGCAGAGGAACATCAGGATTGGAGTGGTAACGAATGGTCGTAGTTCCCTCATCTGGAGAGAAGGTGGCACTCGGAACAATCCTGCTTATATGAAGGAAAGGTCACCATATCATGGCGATAGAGGAATACTGCTCAGAGGTATAGAGATGAGACCCTTTGAACGTTTCTTGTGCCCTACGCTGGTGCCAAAGGAGTTCGTTCTAGTAGACGATAACGCTCGTCTCCACAGAGCTGCACTGTTGGACAACAAGCTTGAAGCTGAATGAATTGAACGAATGGAGTAGCCAGCTTGGTTACCGGACATAAACCCAATTGGCATGGACTGGGATGCACTTGACACACCCATTATTGCGAGACCAGCACGTCTCACAACTATTTCAGAGCTGTATAGCCGGTCGCGGTGATCGAGGGTACTGAGGCGCTCTAGTCACGGTCTGGACGACCACTACGGTCGGGGGTTCGAATCTCCCCTTGGGCATGGATATTTGTGCCGTCCTTAGTCTTAAGTAGTTCATAAGTAGTTTGTAAGCTTAGGGACTGATGACCCCGTAGTTAAGTCTCATAAGTTCTACAAATATTTGAACATTTTAGAGCTGTATATTGCACTCATTCAAGAATGGCAAAATATCTCTCAATAGCTGACTGATAACCTCATACTGTCGATGCCACGCTGGTGTGCGACTGTAATGGCCGTCCGAGGTGATCATACACGAAGTAGAAAGCTGAGGCAGCAAAAATCATACTGTATCACACACAAGTTAGAATTGTAAGCAATTCGTGAATGAAATCTGTCACCGCATGTTTATTGTGTATGATATCTGATCCCATAATTGTTTTGAGCAGTGTATATTACTAGCTTACTGATTCAATTGTATAAACTTCAAAGTTCCTTTTCCTGTTCGCAGTAACTTCTAAGTTACTGAGCCTTTTAATGCTGCCTGCCTGTTAAATTTGAGTGTTAGCTCGGAAATATGAATTTTGAGAAAGTGATAAAATGAATTACGGCATACAAATTTGGAATAAAATATCTGTCAGAAATTAATGTTTGAATCTGAATGCACTTATGTTGGCACGCAGGATTATATTTGATGAGGGGAAGCGATATTGTACACTTCACAGAAAGAAAAGTGGCCCATTGATGAATGCAACCTAACTTACGTAGCTGTGTGACATGTCCTCTAAACACCAAACCCAGTGGGGTACAGTCGCTTGACTACACTCAAGAGGTACCACAAGTCACTAGAGAACATTGTTCCTTATAGCAGTCAGACCAGATGTAAACCAATGCCTTCATACAACAAATATTAGAATACACGTTATTAAAAATTAGACAGTAAAATTGTAAATTAAATTTCATTACAATAAGTGACAAGTCATACACCTTTTCACATTCATAAAATGACATGATGAGCTATTGGTCGTAATCTGAATTTGAACCCACTATTAACTAACCAAAGCTTACGTGTTTGATCGACACTCGATTATGTATAAAGACACATAAGACACTGACTTTATCGTATCAGTTTATAAGGCCGATGGGCGGATCCGAAAATAAATGATAAAATTAGCAGTTCCATTAAGCAGATATTGTTGCTGAAACGTAACCACGAAAGATATGTAATGTATTGCTACTCTCTGTTTTCAAACGATATACAGTAGTGGAATAGAACGTTGTACCTATATTTAGATTGTTAGAACACGTAACTAATGAGGAGGTGCTTAACCGAATTGGGGAGAAAAGGAGTTTCCAGTATATACTGACTAAGAGAAGGGGGTAGTGGTTCCATGAACAATAAGTAAAACATGTGTATAAATTTTATATATATATATATATATATATGTATATATATATATATATTAGTTGTGTTGCCATGCGAAACAGAGTCGATTATTTTAGTTAGTGTTCATATAACCACTTATTTCTTATCTAATTAGGAATCCACCAAAATTTATTATGTAAATGTGAGGTATTTCATTCCTACGTTATTACATTTTGTTACATAGTGAAATATAAATTATTTTTATATGTCGATGTGTAATAGGACGATCATTATATTATGGTGCAATTGCGAAGTCATTGTATGCATTATAGAAATAAAGATGGATAATGCTAATATAGTCTCTATAAATTTTGGTAGTTTCCTAATTAGATAAGAAATAAGTGCTTATATAAACACTAACTAAAATAATCGACATTGTTTCGCATGGCAACATAACTGATATTTTTGTGTCCCAACTTCGTCGCCGCTTTTGTGTCCCAGCCTCGTCGTAGGTGTCGGTGGCCGAGTGGAATGAGCCCGACACAGGAACAAAAATAGCACGCTGGTGCAGGTACGGAGGGGAGCAGCCAGAAACTATAAACACTAGAGTAAATTAGAAAGAGATATATATTGCATAGAATGTAACAATACTTAACTTTTACATAGTACTGCAGAATGTTGATACATAGTTATTAGAGGCCTGCCTAGTGCCTGTACAATAGCAAAGTCTTCAATGGTGCCTATCTGATTACGAAGGTCCTAACTCGTTGCTATCTCAGTCCGAAGTGACCGATGTCCTTCAGTGGTGGCCACGAGCGGAGTTCTGCCAGAGGGCGCTCGTGTCCGTCGTCGCGAGAACGCCGCGCCGTGCGTGCCTGGCGGCGCGCGGCGAAAGTAGGTGGCGCGCACTTTGTACTTGTGCGACACCACACCCCTCCCCCCCAAACCGCCGCGCCGTCGTGGCGTAGGGCTGAGGGCCACGGCGACGGCACTGGGAGGAGGGCCTGGGCGGGGGCGTTACTGGTGGGACGGGCGTCGTAGCTGAGGCCGGGATCGAGACGCCGTCCGCGCCCCGGCATCCGCCTTGAGATCCTCCAGGAAACCCGCCGAAAACTGGGGAAGGGCGCACGCTTCCGCCCAGATTGACCAGGTCATCTTCTTCTGAGGTGCGTAGCCCAAGCTGGAGGGGCCAGCACGGTCCCGGAGTCCCTCTCGGTGACGCTTTCATCTGCGGCGGCGACAGCGGCGGCGACGACTGCGTCGGAGGTGCGTCCACCTCCATGGGTACGATCTCGTAGTCTGGGGAAGCTGGACCCGGCGGCGAGCGATGTGGCTGTGCTCCCTGGCGGTGAACTGGGTCTGGAATCAAGAAACCGGAGACAGGAACGCACGGCCTATGCAGGCGCAATTGGTTTGCGTGGCGCCGCAGCTCCGACCCTGTGGAAGAACGTACAACAAACATATTGCGACCAAGCACGCGTTGAATGGTGCCCGGCAACCATGTCTTCTTGTTTCCAGCAAACACCCTGTACAGCACCGGCGTGGAAACCTGAAAACGCGTAGCGCCATACGAACCGACTCGGTGCGTGGGAGGCTGCAGCAGGTGAAGGAGAGTGCGGTGACGGCGGCCGTGTAGCAGCTCGGCAGGAGACGGGCCGTCACGTGGCATGCACCGATACGTAGACAGGAAAATTTGAAGAGCTTGCTGCCTGGAGTGCTGACCTTTCATCTTTTCCATGTGAGACTTGAATGTTCGAACGAAACGTTCTGCTTCACCATTGGACTGAGGGTGAAAAGGTGCGGTGGTGATATGCTGAATGCCATTCACACGACAAAACTGTTGAAATTCCGCACTAACAAACTGAGGTCCATTGTCACTGACGATAGTTTCAGGCAAGCCTTCGATGCAAAACACTGATGTTAAGGCACTGATTGTACTAGACGCCGTCGTTGAGTTCATTGCAATCACAAAAGGAAATTTGCTGAAAGCGTCTACAACAATTAACCAGCGCGTATTCCAGAAAGGTCCGGCAAAGTCAATATGTAAACGTTGCCATGGTCCCTTGGGGCGTGGCCAGTCTGAGAAACGCTGTGGAGGAGCCGCCTGATGCTCCGCACAAACTGTACACTGTGATGTCATGCTCTCTATCTGAGCGTCCATACCAACCCAGGTACAATGACGTCTGGCCAGTTGCTTTGTCCTAACAATACCCCAATGTCCTTGATGCAGGAGGCGTAACACTTCTCGTTGTAGGGAACGAGGAACAATCACTCTTGTTTGGTCGTTGTCCGTATGTAACAACAGAACACCCTGACTTAAAGACAATGCATGACGTTGTGCAAAAGAACGGCGAACCAGAGGCCGATCAATGTCTTTGGCTCTGGCAGTCCACCCTGAGCGAACAAAACGTGTTACCACACTTAGGTCTGCATCCGCAGCTGTTTCCTGTGCAACCCGGCGAGAGTTCAAAGGAAAGTCTGCGACAGCGGAAGCATCTCTGGAGTCTATCTGACAACATGCCATTTCTGAAGAATCAAATGATACATCCTGGCCAACCGGAAGTCGGGAAAGTGTGTCCGCGTTGGCATGTTTAGTGGTAGGTCGGTACAAAATTTCATACTGATAATTTGACAATATCAAGGACCATCTCTGAAGCTTTTGTGCCGTACGTGGCGGAATTGGCTTTGTGGGTGAGAACAACGACGTGAGAGGCTTGTGGTATGTCAACAAATAGAATTTTCTGCCATAGAGATAACGATGAAACTTTGTGACGCCGTAAATGATTGCTAAGGCCTCCTTTTCTATCTGACTGTAATTCTGCTGCGTCGGCGTCAGTAGCTTGGATGCAAAGGCAATAGGACGATCGTGACATCCAATACGATGCGACAGAACAACACCCAGACCGTACGACGAGGTGTCAACTGCTAACACTACAGGCTTCTGTGGGTCAAAGGGAATCAAACATGCATCACTGAGTAGTGCAGACTTTAGTTTGTCAAAGGCAACCTGACAATCTTTAGACCATACAAAAGGAACATTCTTCCTACGTAAGTGATGCAGTGGAGCTGCAATCTGAGAGGCATTGGGAATAAATCTGAAATAATAGTTAAGCTTTCCCATTACTGCTTGCAATTCCTGCACATTCTTAGGAGGAGGCAATTCTTTGATCGCTCGATGATGCGACTGTAAGGGATGGATTCCTTGGGCATTAATCACATGGCCTAGGTACTCTATTTCAGTTTGAAAAAAACTGAACACTTTGCTTTATTGCAACGTAGACCTGCTGCAGTCAAAACTTTGAAAAGGCACTCTAGGTTTGCTAAATGTTCTTCAACTGTACGTCCGGATACCACAATATCATCTAAATAATTCGAACAACACGGTACAGAAACTGTCAGCTGTTCCAAAAAGCGCTGAAAAATAGCGGGAGCGGAAGAACTGCCAAAGGGTAGGCGTTGAAATTGAAAAAGGCCCATGTGAGTATTAATGACGAAAATTTTTTTTGACTCGTCATCAAGCGGAATTTGTAAGTATGCCTCTGCTAAATCAATCTTAGAAAAGAAGCGAGACTGTCCTAATTTGTCCATTAGTTCGTCAGGTCTGGGCAGGGGATAAGTGTCGACAATTGTTTGACTGTTCACTGTTGATTTGAAGTCCGCACAGAGACGAAGTTTTCCTGACGGCTTGGGTACAATCACTATAGGCGAGGCCCACTGACTCGCAGAAACAGGAGAAATCACCCCACTATCTTGCCAACGTTTAAGTTCTTCGGCAACTGAATCACGCAAGGCGATAGGCACTGGTCTAGCTTTACGAAATTTTGGAACTGCAGATTCTTTTAAAGTTACATGTGCCACGAAGTCTTTTGCACAACCTAGTTCCGGCGAAAACAAGTCACTATATTTCTCACACAATGCATTGATTTTATCCTGAGACACTATTGACGAAATTTGAAGCACATCTCTTTGAATTGATAAACCAAACAAGTCAAAAGCATCTAGTCCAAAAATGTTCTGTGTCGATTTGGCCTGAAGAACTACAAAAGCAACTGTCTTTGTAACACCTTGAAAAGAGGCAGGCAGGCTACACGTTCCTAGCACGGGAATATTTTGACCGGTATATGCTGTGAGCACTTGTTGACACAGCGACAATTTTGGCGAACCCAGCAGTTCATAAGTGTCTTTATTAATTAATGTCACAGCGGAACCAGTATCAAGCTGAAATTGCACAGTCTTATTGTCAATGGAAAGATTCACAAAAAGTTTTTGCTTGCGGCGCTCGACAGGTGCGCGAATGTGGGCAACGTCTGCTACGGTTTGTTTACTGCGCTTGCGCGGGCCGCGTAGTGAAGGAAGCGGCGCAGACTCGGCACGCAGCGGATTAACTACACTGTCACTAGATGACACTACCGCTGGATCGGCGTCCGCGCAATGCGAGTCTACTGCACTAAAATTACTTTCAGTATCTACAACAAGTCTACTGTCACTAGCTACACAGTACTGGGCACTATTACAAGGAGCAGTTGCAGAAGGCACTAATTTCACTACAGGAATGCACTGTTCATAGTCATTTTGCTTGTCCCGAACCCGTTTCCGTTGCACTGTTTTACGCGCTCGTTGGCGCTTGCTACGTGGTGCACTATATAGTTTTGCCATAGGCGCAGAACTACTTTCTTGAAATTGAGATCCAAGGAAAGCACTGTTCAATTCCACAGCCCGTATAACATTTACAGAATGAACTGTTCTCGCACTTTGCGAAGCACCGTTTCTAACGTTACTGTTCTTTGAGTTTTTAATTTGCATACACACAGACTGCACATGTCCCGATTTGCCACATAGATAACAGGTTGCGTTGCGACTAGGGCAATGAGCACGCTTGTGGCGAGACACACACTGGGGGCAAGATTTACGTACATTTTTCTGAAATGAGCGTTGGCGCCCGTTATGCAAATTACTGTGTCTAACACTACGGGGCGACCTTTGCGTCGCACTTCTACACTGGCTACTGTTCACTGTCTGTTCAGCACGACCGGTAGAAAAATAAGAATCACTAGTGCTATACTGAGAACTACGGCTAGGAAAGCGTCCGTTGCGGCGCACTGAATTTACACTATGGCTTTGCATTTCTACATCAGCTAAGTCAAAAGTATCATGCGCTTCTATAAGCTGCAGTACACTGTCTAATGAGGGGTCAGACTGTTTCAGAATTGCTGCTCTAATTCTGGGGTCCTGAATGTTCTGCGTAATCGCATCCCTCAACATAACGTCACTATACGAAAGTCCACAAGAGCAAGTAAATTTACATTGGCGGGTTAAGCCCTTCAATTCCGTAATCCACTCTTGGTGTGACTGCTGCGGTAATTTTTTAAGTCTGAAAAATCGGTATCGTGCAGCAGCTACGAGAACTTTTCTCTCATAATGAGCATTTAGTGCCTCTACTATTTGTTCAAAGTCTACATCACGAGGAGATGCTTGCGGGAACAGTTTCTGCAGTAACACAAAAGTTTTGGGGCCCACCACGGACAGTAACAGATGCTTAACTTTCTGACCTGTAATTTGATGAGCCGCGACGAGTTCTTGAAACTGTGCGAAGTAGTCGCTCCATTCTTCCTCACGTTCGTTGTACTGGCGGAACGTAGGAAGCGTTGCGGCGGCAGGTGTGGGCTGCTGAAGCGGCGGCTGTTGTTGTTGGTTAGCTGCCCGCGCTGTGAGCTCGGCCACCGCCTGGAGCAACTGGGTTATTTGCGCCGTCTGTAACTGAATAATTTCCATTAAGTTTGGGTTCGGGGTAGTGGCCATGCTGACCGATTAGGCGCCGCGTATACAAGTAACTTATAACAAAACACAAATGCAATATGAAAGAGGACGCTCTGCAACAAAAAAGTCCACAAAACACGTAACTGAAAATGTTCCCCCAAAAAATCTTATAATAAGGGTGGGCGGGCGGGAGCAATTTCTGCGTGCTCCGACTGCTGCTGTCTGGCTGCTACAAGCGTGCTGGTCCAAGGTTCTATCACTCCTCGTCGCCACTTTTGTGTCCCAACTTCGTCGCCGCTTTTGTGTCCCAGCCTCGTCGTAGGTGTCGGTGGCCGAGTGGAATGAGCCCGACACAGGAACAAAAATAGCACGCTGGTGCAGGTACGGAGGGGAGCAGCCAGAAACTATAAACACTAGAGTAAATTAGAAAGAGATATATATTGCATAGAATGTAACAATACTTAACTTTTACATAGTACTGCAGAATGTTGATACATAGTTATTAGAGGCCTGCCTAGTGCCTGTACAATAGCAAAGTCTTCAATGGTGCCTATCTGATTACGAAGGTCCTAACTCGTTGCTATCTCAGTCCGAAGTGACCGATGTCCTTCAGTGGTGGCCACGAGCGGAGTTCTGCCAGAGGGCGCTCGTGTCCGTCGTCGCGAGAACGCCGCGCCGTGCGTGCCTGGCGGCGCGCGGCGAAAGTAGGTGGCGCGCACTTTGTACTTGTGCGACACCACAGATATTAATATATATATATATATATATATATATATATATATATATATATATATATATATATATATACACACAGGGTGTTCCACTAAGTTTGTTTGCCTCTGTAACTTATAAAATAATAGGTGACGGGACATTTTAATGTGGTAGGTCAACACAAGAAATGTCACACTTTCTGCGGAGCTATGAACATAGTTTATTGTATCTTTTCCAAAGAGTTACGGCACAAAGATATAATTTTTTAAATGGAACAATAGTTTTTTTTTTTTTTTCTATCGTACATTGGCGTCGTTGAAACCAGCTGCGTCCAAATCAATTTAAACTACATTCCTGTCACTGTTGGTTTGGGAGATACAACCCTTCAAAGTTTCAGGGGCAGATACCACACGCTGTACATAATACATGGCTGTGTGGTTGTTGATGGATGTTATGGCGGTGGGAAGTTTATTTACAAGAGATTTTCAAATGTGTGTCCATGTTCCTCAATGCATCATGCAATGCGCCGTCGAAAGGATCTGCGGACGAGATTTGACATCGCCGGTGTGACGGAGCGACATGCGTCCTCGATGAGCCGTTTTAGATCATCTGGGGATGTGACATCAACACGATCCTTTAGATATCCCCACCAAAATAAATCTACTGGCGTTACATCGTGCGACCTTGCGGGCCATGAATGCGGACCATGGCGCCTCAACCATCTTCCTGCAAACCTGTTGTTTAGTTCTTCCACAACAGCATGCGCAGAATGGGCTGGGTGACCATCGTCCTGCATCCACACATGGACTCTCGTGTGTAGACACACATGTTCAAGGAGACCACCCAAACTGTCGGCTATAAAAGAGCGATATAACTCACCTGTCAGTGTACCTGGGAAGAAGTGTGGACCGATGATTTCAACCCCAAGGATTCCACACCACACGTTAATAGACCATCTACGTTGACGGTCGACAGGTCGTACCCACCGAGGATTGTCTGCGGCCCAGTAGTGCATATTATAGCAATTCACTGCACCATAATTTGTGAACGTGGACTCATCAGAGAACATAACACTTTGTAAAGACTCCAGCGTGAAATTACGCATGGCCCAGTCACAGAATGTCACCCTTGCACGGAAATCGTTCCCATGCAGCTCCTGGGTCAGTGACAGGCGGTACGGGTGAAACCTGTGGCCGTGTACTATACGCCACACAGATGTGAGACTGACACCAGCGACTGCAGCAACGGCTCGTAAGCTGACGTGAGGATCGTCGTATAGTCTCCTCACTTTTTGAAGGTCTTCGTCTCTTACTGCGGCGCATTACCAAGCTGCCTGTTTCCCGAAGTCGTTGTTCGGCGCGTAAGAACGTAATGGCTGCTGTGGATATTAGACTAGGATATCTCACGGCATACGCCGTGGCTGCTTCAGTGGCATCGTTTCGGCACTCGCCGAGCATCAGCAACATGTAAACGTACTCGTTGTTCGTGTATGCCATCGTTATCCGATGTCAGTAACTGTGGTACATTGAGCCACGGTTGTTTGTGTGGCTCCAACTGTCGGGTATACGGCCGTGTGCGGCGACAGTCGGCTGTCTAACAACGCATCAAGGAAGCTTCTCGCTCCGTGACACCGGCGACTTTACAACTCGTCCGCACCACATTTAGAAGGCGCATTGCATTATGCGCAGCGGTTGTGCTATCTGTCCCTGAAACTTGGAAGGGTTGTAGCTCCGAAACTAACAGCGATAGGAATGTAGCTTAAACTGATTTGGACGCATCTGGTTTCAACGAATCCAATGCACGAAAAAAGAAACATTGTTCTATTTAAAAAATTATATCTTAGTGCTGTAACTCTTTGGAAAATGATATAATAAACTATGTTCATAGCTCCGCAGAAAGTGTAAAATTTCTTGTGTTGACCTACCGCATTAAAATTTCCCGTCGCCTATTATTTTATAAGTCACAGAGGCAAACACACTTAGTGAAACACCCTGCATGTATAACCACATGGGAGTGCATAGTTCATTGTTATGTGATTACGTTTGGTTATATAATGCAATATAAATTATTATTATTTCATTATGACGATGTGCAAGAGCCAGATCATTTTATTAATTCTTATGTCACAGTAAGGTGCGATAGCATAGTCATTATATTTATTATATAAATAAAGATGTACAATTTTGATAAAGTCGCTAAGATGTTGGTAGGTAACTAATTAGATAAAAAATTATAACAAGGTGTTGATAAAGTGGTTCCATGAACACTAAATAAAACAACCCACTTGGTTTCCCATGAGATAGAACGCCTTTTTATGGTGGAATGAATACGTCTCGAGACTTCCATTTTTTTTTTTTTTTTTTTTTTTTTTTTTTTTTTTTTTACAGTTTATGTTTTTGATGGGATTTTAACAATACTGGCAATGTCCTATTCCGTATTATTGATATCACTGATGTCAGTCGTCGCCATATTACTGCCATAATGTGGTTGTAAATAACTACTAAGTTAAAGATAAGATAGTCTTAAGATATAGTACTGAAGTGATAAAAGTACTTCACGTTTATAATGTTGACGACTATATAATGGTAATGAGAAGTATCTACAGTGGAGTTACTATATTTCATTAATGTCTACAGTTCGAATCAAACCCGTCTTTTTCTAGGACTATGCTCGTTATAAAAGTGCTTCTGAACGCAGAGACGAATGCTTGTTGTTGATAACAAGTGTCCGTATTCACTGGTGTGTTCTTACGAAAACTGCATTCAGCTTAAAATGTGAGCAAATGTATCTGATGTTCACGATATAATACGATCCTACAATTTTTGTATTAAATTAAACTGGTACGTAAATATAGACTCAAATTCAGAACCTGTCTAAACCACCACGAAAAGATTAAAATGTTATTTAATTCAGAAATTGACTAAGTAACATACACAATTTTTCGACATTTGTATAGGTAAGGTGGCGGCGTCAGGCTTCATTAAAACCAGCTACTTTGCCAGTCTACTTGATGTATGTCTGTGACCACGTACCATGTAACAGTGTCTGCCAGACAAAGAAATTAATTGTGAGCATTCACTTTTGATATGTCAGTACAATAACGAAGAAATTCATAATCTGAAACCGTTAAATAACATAAATAAAATCGAAAGAATAATCAGACTGCAATCATATGCAGTTATATAACTAAAATTGACAACACCACGATAAAATAGGGACGTGCAAATGAACATATGTTTAACGAAAATTAAACAATAATTAAACAATAATTACGTTTTCAATAATTTTAACCGAAAACCGCAGGAAGTCTGACTATGGGTATATTCCTGTTATATTCAAGCAATAAATAACGACTGTTACATACTTCAGCATTTTGTTATCGCTATTATTACTCACATTGTGAAAAGTATGCCGTAATTTATCACCAGAATAAGCCGCTCTCAATAAAGGCGCCTCGAGACGCTGGAATTATTATAATTATATGAGGGGGGGTGAGGAAACAAAATGTTCATGGAATTAATAGAGCTTTCTCAGCGACGAGAGTCTTGGAGTGAAACTTCTTTGTTGTTGGCGATCTGAGACACTGTATGAATAGCACGGTAGAACACCAGCATGTAACGTAAAAGAGATGGCAGAATACTAGCGAAAAGAAGAAATGGAATCAATTCACGTCACACGAAACTAACCTACAACCAATCATGTAGATTTTGATTGCGTAACACTGACATAAAAACGTTAAAAAGTGTCAGGCGACAGGATTTTTATTCCCCTTGTTTCTTTTTATATTGGTATTCTCCTTTTTATGTAGGCCCCAGCTGCTACCTTTTAAGTGCTTACACAAGCTCCGCCAAAAGCTCTGCTTTCATCGCTGTTTCTTTTTCTTTGTATTTTTTCCACGTAGAAATGGGACTCAGATCCTGGCATTATCACTTTGTCGCGTGATGTATCAGCGGACGGTTTTACAAAACGTTCCTGGCCCTACGTACACAGAATAATAGGATCGGAGATAACCTACCAAAAGAAGGCTCTTATAAAAAAGCTTAGGCGTGTTTCGTTTAAAAGATTACCCAAGTTACTTACTGAGGGATAATTAATCACCCCCTCTACGGCAGCTACTCTGACGTAACACAGGCTCAGAATGCTTAATCTGCGGCTTAACTGCAGGATATACGTCGTGTACATTTAGCGGCTCAGGTTTTCAGGCACAGAGGTCCAGCAATCACAATAAAATTAGATACAACTGCGGAATTAAAGTAATTTTAAAATAAATATCCGCATATTATCTTATGACATTTCTGCTGATAGAGACCCCTTGAACTGCTGTGGGAGTAATTTACGAAGTTGTGTTTGTATCAAGGAATATTCGTCGCATTACTGACTCTTCGATGAAAGATAGAGTACGACACTTAAATAAGTTGTAAGAGGAGGATTATTGGACCCACAGTCCCTCCACATTTTTGTCGCTGCATATAATTTGTCATCTGTCGTGCTTTCAACACAGCAGTCGAACTCGTACTGCAAAATTGTAGCACGTTTCACCCAACGTTATTGTTGTTCTTGCTTTAGTCCAGTTAGCATAAGAATATACATATACGTAAATACTTCGCTAATGAAATTTAAGTGCATGACGGAGGGTTTATCGAATCGCTTTTATGATACTTCTCTATAGTTCCATTCTCTAATAGCTCGTGGGAAAAAGGAGCACATAAATTTTTCTGCTTTCGATCTGATTTCTCTTATTTTATTGTGATGATCATGTCTCCCTATGTAGGTGGGTGCTAACAAATAATGTTTGCATTCGGAAGAGAAAGTTGCTGACAGAAATTGCGCAAACAGATCTCGCCGTTAGGAAAAATGTCTTTCTTTTTACGTGCATCATTCTTGTGACATTCTCTCGCCTATATCGTGGTAATACAAAAGAACTGCCCTTCTTTGAACTTTCCCCACTTGGTGGGTATCCCACAATGAGTACCAATACTCCACAACAGGACGCACAAGTGTAGTGTAGACATTTTGTTTGGTAGAACTGTTGTATCTTTTAAGTGCTCTGCCAATGAAACGTAGCCTTTGGTTCGCCTTCCCTACAGCATTTTATAGACGTTTCTTCCTATTTAAGTCGTTCTCAATTGTTATTGCTACTATTTAGTTGAATTTTAGATTAAACTTATTTACTGTAAAAAATAAGTTTAACGGTTTAGCTCTGAGACGGATGACTTCAACCTTTCCTTTATTTATGGTTAACTGTCAATTTTTGCATCATGCTGATATTCATTTCGCAGTTGCTTTTGATCTTCTGGTGACTTTACTAACCGATGAAAGAGAACATCATCCGCGAAGAGAGCTGCTCGAATTGTCTCATAACTCGTTTGTAAAGATTAGGAAAAGTAGGAGCCCTGGGACACTGCAGATACGACTTTTGTTTTACTGGATGATGTTTTATTCGATGACTTCTCGCCAAAACCACGTGCTGTGTCCTTTCTGGCAGGTAATAGTGAATCCAATCGCACAACTCGGGCGATATTCCATAAGAACTTTTTTATTCTTTACAAAAATTCTGAAGCACCATCCTGAGTGTTAACGATGATCTTCAAAAGTTAATCGTCCAGCATTATATAGAAAGTAAATTATAAAAAATCTCAGCAAATGATGTACGTCTTCCAGTTTCTGTATATTCTCAACCCTCGTGCATCACAGCATTCACACGTTATTCAAACTCCTTAAAGTTTAATTTGCGTGAACCTAATAAGAAAAAATGTTCAAATGTTTGTTAAGCTTATGGGACTTAACTACGGGGTCATCAGGCCCTAAACTTACAAACTACTTATGAACTACTTACGAACTAGGACGGCACAAATATCCATGCCCGAGGGGGGATTCGAACCCCCGACCGTAGTGGCCGAACTGACCCTGACTGGAGCGCCTCAGTCACCTCGGCCACCGCGGCCGGCCGAACCTAACAAGATATATACCATATACTTTATCTATTGCACCAGGTTTTCAGGATCCAGTGATTAGGGACTAAACATGTTCTTGATACATCTCAAAAGCGTGTACCAAAATATTCCATTTTATGGGAACAGTTATAAAAATGAGCAACTTAATTTGAGGATTCTGCAATCTTTGAAATGCTGGATGGCTTTACGGTTCACAGGAAAAAATGAAAAGTGTGATCGATAGTTTCATAAGGAATAAAACCTTTAACCAATAGAGAATAGTGTACTTAAAACATTTAAATGCGTCTCATGAGAGCAAATTTCATTAAAAAAATTGTTTGTGGAAACATGGAAGTGATACAAGCACTTTCTGGAAGAAGAGACCTAGGACTGATGAAAATCAATTACCATCAACGGGAAAATATTCCTGGCCGGAAATGACTAGTTTAGTAATCCCAATAGAAAACGTTTGCACAAGTATGGAACAGGCATACAGTTTAATATCACAGAAGATAACACCAACCATAGGTGAAGAATGTTTGTAGTAGCATCTGTGTAGCTGTAGCTAACTATGGAAGAGGTATTAACGTATGCTTAGTCAAGCAGAAAAGAAACTGACACTCTAGACAATCTGTCGTAGAAGATCATGCATTTCAAAACGAAAACAACGAAAAAATTTAGTGTACTATTTGTCATATGAGCTTGCATAAAAGTTGAAAAGTCAAAGAAAGACGAAAATGCACCTAGAGAATAGCGATTAAAAATTACGCTACCGGATAAAGGTGCTTAATCTAGCATTCGGCATGGTGAGGTGAATGATGGTACCTGCAATACAGAGCACAAACATCTATCAATTAGAGGCAGAAGAAACCGGAAGTTAAAAATGATGATGATCTGGTATGACGTTCGTGTAGCAGTACATTCAAAAGAATTGCAACAGCAGAAAATACGAATATAATTAGTACTGAAATTTTAAAGCGAAATAATATCTGACATTCATCTAGGTTGCTTACACTTCTGTAGGCCAATTTTCACCGTCTGAAAAGGTTACTCTTATCTGCAAACGAGTTGTTTCCTTGTACATACTGTTGCTTTGCAATGGCTCTCGGCAACGCAGTTTTCCTCTTTAGTTTCAAAGTTGTAAGAATAAGCAGACAACGCATAACAGCGACAAACTTCGTGATCCTTAACAAAGAAAATGTGGTTTCGCAGCATCCGTTCTTTCTTGAAACTTGCTGCTTTCTGTACCAGTGGTACTGAGTTAATTAGGTCTTCTTCCCACAGATTCCAGTTTGACGATACTAAATCAACTCAGATGTCGTCATAACGTAAGTAAATACAATATTAATCTGAGACATGTAGTTCGTTAGTAGTCATCTAAACTTCGTATAATTGAGGAATGGATGTAAGAACAATCTGTTTGAAATGTTAGTAAAATATTTATCTAGGTAGTTAAGGAAAGTATCATTTAAATTTGTCACAGTAATATTAATATTATTATGCCCGCAGTTCGAGAGCACAACAGTGTGTACGAGAAAAATAGAAAAAAATAATGAACTGCTGTTTACAACGAGACTAGTTCTCAAGACACGCACACAAGAAAACTGTATAAAAATATTTTCCGTCAATATTCATTATGATCTCTGGAGTTTCTATATATTACTGTGGTGGATGCCATAACAGTTCCTTAAAAAATGACACAGTCGATTTCTTTCACAATAGTTTCCTACAAAAACCTTTTGTTCTCTTTGTAATGACCTGTTTTATAAGGGACCTTAAACAAATAAGAAAATAAAAATAAGTAAGAAATGGTATGTTCGATTCTGATTAATCACTGAAGTCTATGCGCCTCTGCAACTTACGACGTTTTTATAAATTCCATGATTTCATGGTAAGCACATGAATGTGGTCGAGCAGCTTTATCATAGAAATATTGTGCAGTTTTCATACTACCATCCAACGCGACGCCCGTCGAAACTGCCTAAAGTTTCAAAATGTTTAAATGTTTGTATAGCTTATGGGACTTAACTACGGGGTCATCAGTCCCTAAACTTACAAACTACTTATCAACTAACTAAGGACTAAAGACGGCACAAATATCCACGCCCGAGGGGGGATTCGAACCCCCGACCGTAGTGGCCGTGCAGACCGTGAATGGAGCGCCTCAGTCCCCTCGGCCACCGCGGCCGGCACTACCTAAAGAACACACAAAAGAGTTACCGCTCTGGCCTCAGAAACAAAGTATTGGTTGTTCGAATCCTGCGACGACAGACTTTTTCCGTTGTTTACCCTATTTCAACATATAATGGTAATTTTCACGAAAAAAATCACATAATTGTTTATTCGTTATTTTCTATATTTTGTAAAAAATTATAAACAAAGTTGATTTCAATAAAAATCATTACTTTTCTTTTTACAAAATTGACATCACTATTAGTTGACGATGGTAGTGCTTGAGTGTTTGGGAAAAGCTACGGCGCTGATTTTGGAAAGTCATCTCCATAGCTACTAATGACTTTCCAAACAGCTAACCAACTCAACCATCGTTTTAGGTGATGACAGGGAATTCAGCTTGTATACATACACATAAGCAAAACTAACACATCACGTGGATTTAGAAATCCCAAAATGTTTTATACCGACTGAATTCGAAAATAACGAAAAAAATATGTTACAGCGGCATTGGAACCACAGACGCTATGGTTGTGAGGCCAGTACGCTACCACCTACACCGACGGATGCTGCAGCTGTTTTAATTATTGATACTTACATGTACTTGCAAACTTCAAAGTCGATTAACTCGAGAAATTTTGAGAGTTGCGTCGAATAGCTTTGGCTCATTGTTATTTACGTTCAGAACTTCACGTACCAAAAGTAGAAAAAAATTCTAAGATCCGATACCCATTAGGTCTCCTTGTAAATATACTCACGTAAACGACAGTTTATGTTTGAGCGGCCAAGTAGAAGGCAATGGGATGCCGAATTGCCCAGGCATAGCTTCGGATGCATACAGTTCCCAGTTTCCTTTAACTTTTGGAAATTTTGCACAGTAATGGTTTGAAGTCGAACCCATCCATGCAATTAGACGGTTCGTGACCTCTCAGTCCACTGAAGCGCACGATCTCCCAAGTGTCGGTCAGAACAGAGGCATGATTAGCGCCTAGATGCTGCGTCGTTCTCTGTGGCGGCTCTCAATTGTGGTTTGGTAACTCGTCTGCACCCGTAGGCTTCTCCTATCCTGTAAATCGGTTACCAGTCTTTTCAACTCACGTATTTCAGTTTCGTTTTTGTGTAGGCGTTGTTGTTGTTGGTTCTGCACCGATCTGCTTTTTCCTAATTCCTTGTGCAAATTATTCTCTGTTATTACTGAGTTTCTACAGTTGACAACTGAGTGTTAAACTCTGCAATCTGCTCACTGTTGTCGTATTTAACTTCAACGTTGCTAGTTCTCTGTCTGTACTCGCGCCTTACTTTTTCAGTCGATTGTTTCTTCAAATCAGTCTTTTTACGCGTTGCCTCTACTTTGTCTATTCTTGCACCTAGTTACTCTACAGTTTTCGCTAACGCCTGATCTATAATTTTTCTAGTTTGGGCAATAACGCTTTCGCGAGTTTATTTCGCACTTTTGTCTATCTCTTTGATCACGTATTCTAACACGAACCACATATCTTTAAATATCTATGTGGTGCTACTGCTCGAAGACGGTTGCGAAACACATGGGCTCAGTTTATCATTATTCAAACTAGAAGGTGGGAGTGTTATTCTCTCCACATCATTAGTTTCCGTTTCTCACTCAGGCATCTACGTGTTGCGGCATTCCTGTGTTGGGTAAGCTAGTGCTTGAAGAGCCTTCGAAATCCGTTTCCGTCGAAGTGACGTTCACGGTTTCAATTCCAACACCTCTAGGGTCAGTTATTTCGCTTGGGCTATTACATTCTTGCGTCCCCATATATAATTCCCCACGCTCACCTGCCTGTTCCATTTTGTCGGCTAGAGGGTTGCAGTGATTAACGTTAATTGAACTCGCCTTACTGCGCGTGAACATGAATATTTAACGAACCCCGAAATTACGAACATGAAATATAACACGATTTAACTTGGCAACACACATAAAATGTATCACTTTACATCACCGTGTTACAACGCAGCTATTCGCAGATGTGACACATAACTCAAAATAACCGTGCCGTAAATAAATGCATTAATCAATTGCTAAAGCCAGATTTTATTACTGGTATCTTCGCTCATTGTTTTGCACGATTAAAAGTTTCAATGAAAAATGCATATTCACTCGTAATTGTCGAGACTGATTCTCAAAAGGGCCACGAAATTTCGAAATCCTGGCAGGAAAAAGCCTTTTTGCAGGACGGTCCCCCGATTGTTTTTTGCGCAACGTATCGAAGCTAATTGATTTAATAGTGACCAATATATGATTTATTAGTGACCAATATTTGATTTATTTAGGCCCTACACCTCCATCCTTGGCAATTTAGTGCTAAATGTCTCTGAATCGTCGTGTTTTGACTTCGGCATATAAACTAGACATCTCTGTTAAGACATCTTTTTAGTGATATTCAAATTGCATGTGAACTTGGTTAACCCAGTTCTACTATCAGAAAAAGACCTTGTCGCTTTAAACATTTCATATGTAGATCAGCAAATTAAATTCAAATATCAGTTACGAAACATGTTACAACAATGGTCTGAGTGACTGTTGGCATTCACAGAGGGGAATCCTATCGCGTAAGCAGTATATTCAGTGGCGGATTTCCACATAGGCACACTAGGCACGGGTCTAGGAGCGGCACCTTAAGGGGGGCTGCATTTTTTCTCTGTACTGATTTTAACCTTTTACGTTTTAAAATAGCTGCGCTTACAAACGAATTTTTTTTATTATTGTTAAACAACTGACTAGTTTAAATAACCCTAAGAACGAAATTCGACAATACAGGCTTGGATATAAAAATAGTTTACTTGGTGACTGACTGGAAATTTAACATTGGGTTTCTGTCTGGTATCATCTTCATGACTGATCAAAATATTTTGAATATCTACAATACAATGTTGGAAACCTTATTATTCCGAGAATGTTTTCGGCTTCTACATAACCCTACCATAATTTACCCGTGAAAATACGGGGACCCCTGAAAAGCTGTGATGAACTACTCAGCAGTTTCTTAAATACCGTAACATATGAAATACTCAGCAGTTTCTTAAATACCGTAACATATGTGTTTCTTGATGACGACGTTCTCAATTTCCAGCTCGGAGATCGGAATGGGGGATTATTTTACGGGCGGAATATTTTACCCAAGAAGACGCCATTATCATAAATTCATATAATAGAACTGCATGTCGTCGGTGAATAACGACTGTAGTTTCCCCTTGTTGTCAGCAGTTCACAGTAGCTGGTTGGCGAAGCCACGTTATCTTTGTTAGAAAGCCACGACAATAATCCAGACTGCTGCCCTTACAACTGTCACGAAGGCTGCTGCCCCTCTTCAGGATCCACATGTTTTCTGGCGGCTCCACAGACACTTCTCAGTTGTGGTTACACCTACGGTAAGACTATCTGCATTATTGAGGTATCAAGCCAGACCACCTCGGCAAATTTTGTGGTTCATAGGGATGGCTAGGATATCTGTGGGTAGTATTTTCGAAGTTATCCCTTAGATCAGTGCTTTCTTAACTTTCCCTCATAGCGACAACATTTTATAGCTTACAGTTTTGCGCGACACCCTTTCACTAATATAAATACAATTGGTAGAATTTAGATGTTGGTAGCGGGGAGGGGGGACGAAAATAAAGTATCGCTTAAATGTAGTTTGTAAATGAAACTGAAATCCTCGTACGGATTTACATGTTTAATGTTGATCCTGACTGCGGAATTACGTACACTCATCGCAAGAAAAGGAAACTAATAGGAACTACGTAGATGTACAACAGAGTAACAACGCAGACAACAATGCCTAACGGCAATTGGACATTAGCTGCTCGGATTTCTGATTCAGACAGCACAGTGGCTGTTCCCTCTCAGTTCAATATTATCACATTATTTATGTATTTATGACAAGTGATGAATTATTATTTAAGTTCTATTGTTAGGTTCCTGCTTCAACACGACCTCGAAAGTCCCGACATATTTGGAAAGCCGGCCGCGATGGCCGAGGGGACTGCGGTGCACCAGTCACGGTCTGCACGGCCACTACGGTCGGGAGTTCGAATCTCTCCTCGGGCATGGATATTTGTGCCGTCCTTAGTAGTAGCTAGTTCATAAGTAGTTTGTAAGTTTAGAGACTGATGGCCCCGTAGTTAAGTCCCATAAGCTATACAAACATTTGAACATTTTGAATATTTGGAAAAAATATTTGTGACAAGTAAGAAAATGAATGTAATTTCTGGTCCTAGAATTTGTTACATACAGGAAACTCAGAGAAAAAATATTAACGCATACCAGGGTTCGAACCAGCGATCACTGCATTTAAAATAGAGACGGACACTGAGAGACATCTAGCACCGTTACTGGACGTTAAATGAAACAAATACAATGAGACTTTATTAAATGGACATAGAAAACATTCGGATAATCGCAAATCCGGATAATTGAATGTATGCATAAAACCGTGATTTGTATTATTAATTCTAGATGCGTTCACATATTGTTTCCTATCTAGGATGAACATGTAATGTTAGGTGCTTATTCAAAACAAGGGAACAGAAACAATATTGTGCTTTGACATTTTTAATCACACGTGGCCGACGGCCTAGCGGCATAGCGATTGGCAACGGCCTGACTCAATTAACGATGAAACATTCGCTGTCTAAGCCTAATAATAAATAAATGCTCGCTGTCTAACTCGAACAGTAATTAAAGTCGTGGATCACAGATGGTGTGGGATGCGGTGGGTAGTTCCAGCGGGTAATGTAGTACGTGCCCGGAGCAAACAACAAAGATAATTACTCGCGGTTGACAATCCGAATAATCGCGAATCCCTATAACTGAGGTCCGGAAAATCGAGTGACCGATCATTCCTTTAATACGTGATCTATGGTGCACTAAATGAAGAGAAGAATGATTAGCTGTAGGCGAGTCTTCAGGGTAACATTGTAATTTTGTGTTATTTTATGACAAGATTTTTTGTTCAGATACTACTGTGCGACACACCAGGGTGTCGCGCCACCCCGTTTGGAAAGATCTGTCTTAGATGTTCCGTCACTAATGCTATAAAAACATCTAATGATCACGTTTCTGTTACTTTTAACGCCGAACGTTGCCCAGATTATGTCACATTCCGGATCTGCACTCCGAGCAGTACTATTTTCATCGCCATGAACACCCATCTCCCTGTAATGTTCAGCATCTCTCTGCGGTATACGTTATAGTCTGAGTTTAGGATTTCATTAATACTGACATCTGGTTTGAACCAGCCATCCGTCTCGAGTACTATGTCAGCTTTGTGATCACATACAAGTTCTAGGAACTTTTCATTGACTCTCCTGCAGTTAACTAGTATTAAACTTTTCTCTCCCCCATAGCCGCGGTGGTGTGTGTGTGCGAACCAAGAAGCCTTGCTGCGGGGCGCATCTGCTAACCGTCGGAGGCTCGAGTCCTCTCTCGGGCTTGACTGTGTGTGTTAGTCTTCCGCATAAGTTAGTTTAAATAGTTTTTAAGCCTAGGGACTAAGTCCCATAAATTTACAAACATTTAAACATTTCATATTTCACCCTTCTAATATGCCATGTACTGTCCTGACCTGGATCACTAGGCGATTTATGCGGCCTGTGGATATATTTTTTTGTCTCAGCCTCGTCGCCACTTTGGTGACTCGTTTCCGCCGGTTGTCCTGAATGTCGGTGTCCGAGTAAAGAGAGACCGACACAGGAGGTAGGATACACGCGTGTGCAGAAACTAGAAACACTAGGCTAAATTAGTTCAATAGATATATTTGGAAGAAAGATTACAATACTTATCATTCGTAAGTTTCATGACTGCAGAACGCTGATACATTGACTAGGTAGAGGCCTGCCTACTGAAGAGTCCTAGTTCCTATCCGGTAGCCAAGTCGTAACTAGTGCCTACCTGATTCCCAAGTGAACGATGCAGGTCAGTGGTGGCCGCGAGCGGAGTTGCAGCAGAGGGCGCTCGTGGCTGACGTCGTAAGAACGTCGCGCCGTGCGGGCATGGCGGCGCGCGGCGAAAGTACGTTGGGCGCACTTTAGACTTGTGCGACACCACAATATTTTTTAAGAGTATTACATTGACCTTTCTCAGAGCATCACGAGGTTGCAGGAAGAAAGGTTCTCTTATTTATTTGGTAACAAGTGACTACATGCCATTGCAAAATACGAGGGGGATTTGAACTTAGAAATATTTGGTAAGTGGGCAGGTTTTAGGGCCTACTAATGTGGTTATAAATTTCATTCGATTTTACGAATTCACATCAGATCACCTCTATATCCTGAAAATATAATTTTATTTTATCTGCCATCATGTGTATTACAATTAATTTTTGTCCGCAGGTGTCTACTTAGATTTTCCTAGTTTATTATTTGACATCAAACATCTGGGAATCATTACCAAGTTCATCGTTTGTCGAAGATGATTGTCAGAAATGAGCAACTACACTCAAATGGTGAAAAGAGAAATATGGAATGAAACTTTCACTCTGCAGCGAAGTGTGGGATGATATGAAAATTCTTGGCCGATTAAAATTGTGCGCCGGAACCGGGACTCGAACATGGGATCTTTGCCTTTCGCGGGCAACCGTTCTACCGACTGAGCTATCCCGACACGACTCACAATGTCGCCTCTCAACTTTACTTCCGCCAGTACCTCGCCTCCTAGTTTCCAAAATTCACAGAAGCTCTCCTGCGATACTTGCAAGACTAGCACTCCTGGGAAATTCGCAGCGGAGCGGCCGACCTGTGCGGACGCAGCGCTCGCGGACAACCTCGCCGTGGCTGGCAGTCAATAGCTCGAAAGAGTGGTTGCGAACAAGCTGAAGAGCGGACGACGTCGGAGAGCGCCGATCTCGCTGTCGCCTAGTGCGCATAGCGAGACAAAGAGCTCCGGCTCGTAGCTCCTTGTGACCAAGGTTACAATTCCCTAGCGGGACTCACCCGTTCTTTGGTAGGGTATTTCTGTGCCAGGGGCCCGTTCACGTCGGATCACCCCGCGCACAGTAGGCCTTTCTCTTCTCTCCGCGCTCCCTTGCGCCGATAGACAGTAGGGACTCCCCTCTTCTTAAACACATCTTGCCTATCACAAAGAAGCAAAAGTTGCCGTTATCCCTTCCTTAATAAATATCCTTCTGCTGGAAAGATGGCTAGTCTGCCCAGCAAAATCCCATACCGCACCAGAAGCCAGGCGCAAGCGCCAGAAGGGACGGTGATGCCGAGTTCACCCCTCGCCATCACAATCTCGCTCGCAGCTCACCAAGAGCAGATGGCAAAGGCTATTGCGCAAGCAAGGGCCGAAGCCGCTGCCGAGGTGAGGGCCGAGATGGCGGGCACACAAAACAGCACACCTACACCGAACACACACACAAATGCCACATTTAACCTCGACTCCCCCGAAATCGGTCAACTTGTGATCGACGAGGACCAACAACACGAACACACAGACGATGGGGACGGCCCGTGGCAGGTCGTCGGACGCAAACGGAGCAATAGTCTCCCACTCGCCACACAGACATGTGAGCTCACAGGCTCAAAAGGCAAGCGCCGCGCGCTCTTGCCAACACCCACCACCCTACCAATTAGCACACAAAACACAGGGAACAACAGAACCGCACCTGTGCTGGGAAACACTCAGCAAACAGCCACGCAGGTCACAACAACACGGACTGGATTCCCACCAGTCATCATTCAAAACTATGGCGACCTCAGTCGCCTAAACAAAGAGTTCGTAGACTTACATAAGCCTACCACATACCACACAAAACTCACGAGGGAACACGCTGCACTGTACGTGGATTCCAAAACAGATTACACCAATCTCCTGAGCTTCCTCAAAGCTAAGGAGATAGAACACCAAACGTACAGAACCGCGGACGAACGCACGCAGCTGTACGTTGCGAAGGGGGTGGATCCAAACACACCTGGCGACACCTTGAAACAAGACATTCGTGACCTGGGCTTTGACTGTCTCAGAGCAAGCCGGATGACAGGTCAACGAACACACGCACCACTACCAAACTACCTTGTGGAGCTGGCCGACACAGCTCATTCCCGAGAGATCTTGAAGGTGAAATATTTCCTTCATATGGGAGTCAAGGTTGAACTCTTCGAACCACCTCGCGCCCCCCAACAATGTAAACGCTGCCAACGCTTTGGTCATTCGGCTGTTCGCTGCAGCCTGGCATATCGGTGCCGCAAATGCGGAGGCAGCCACTCAGCCCAACACTGTACACTGAGACAGTCAGACGCACGGAAATGCGCTAACTGTGGGCAGGCGCACGCGTCTACCTACAGAAGGTGCTCCGCCTACATCGCGGCCCTGATGCGAAAGACGCAGCAGCAAAATACAGTAGTACAAACCAAAACAGCTCCGAGACCCCCCCCCGCGACCCGTGATGAATGGGATTTCATTCGCCGCAATGGCAAGCGGGCAGGGGAGGGCAACGGACGCGCAGGGCCCGACAAACGCACAAAACACATCCCCAGCAACAGAAAAACAACCAACACAGACAACACAACAAACAATCCAAACACTGCAAACAACGCTACTCGCCCCAAACAACACGGAACCTACCCCCTCCACGTCGAGCTGTTACACGCACGACAAGATAAACGCACCTACACAAGGGAAACCAAAACCCCAGCGTAGGAGAAGGGGACCCAGAAAACAGAGAGGGAACACTACCACACCACAACAAAATAATCAGCAACAACGGAACACCAACTCTCCGGCACAAAACGTAACAAAGGAAACGAGAACACACGTTACACAACCCCTCACCACACCGGAAACACAGGCGCCAACAGAAGCTATACGTACAGCTGAAACACAAGCCAGCCCAAACACAACGCTAACACAAGCACAAACGGCCGCCAACTCGCCAACACAGGCCGACATACCCAACATCCCAACAACACCGGGAGGAATATTGCAGGCAGTGATGCAGGCACTATTCCCCCAACACACGACTCAGCAGATCTTTTCGAAGATCTGGGGAGCCGTCACCACACTGTTCACGCAGCTCATGACTGCCGAAACCGGCCAGTACTGGACTGTCATACAAACAGCGATCACAAACCTGTTTACTCCCATACATGGATAACACGCCACACCCGTCCCCCCACATAAACAACGTAACACTATCACAGATCCTGTTCTGGAATGCAGACGGGATCACCAACAAAAGGGCAGAATTTGCCGCGCTCCTTGAGGCAAAGGGGATTCTGATTGCCCTTGTGAACGAGACTAAACTCAAACCTCACAACAGACTAAACTTTACTGGCTACTGCGTCTATCGTACCGACCGAGCGGACGGCAGAGAAGGAGGCGGAACAGCAATCATCATACACAAAGACATTGAACACACAAATATCCAGCTCCCTGCACTTGAAAGATTAGAGGCCACGGCCGTCAGGGTCAAGTTCAACGGAGCATACACTGCACTGGTGTCGCTCTACAACGCTCCTGGTAACATTGTAACACGCGACATCAGCACAGTACTCAACATTGCACCGCGAGTCATCGCCGCTGGAGATCTGAACGCAAAACACCGCGACTGGAACTCAATCAGACAAAATCGCAACGGCAAAAAACTGTACGAAGACTCACTAGGCAGAAACTACATCACACTTGCACCGGTTGAACCGACTTATATTCCTTACCAAAGGAATCAAAGGCCAGACGTGATAGACATGGCTCTCATCAAGGGCATAACAGTTACCCTCAACCTTGAGGTTGTAAACGAGAACACACGTTACACAACCCCTCACCACAACCCCTCACCACACCCCCGTTATACTTCACACGGAAGAAACACTGCAGTACAATGAACCACGCAGGATACTAAATTACAAGCGCGCAAATTGGGCTCTGTTCAAGGAAACGCTTGATAATCGTATTCCTGATACTCACGAGATTACACAAACAGAACAAATTGATGAAGCTGTTGAAGTCCTCACAACTGCTGTCCAAGACGCAATAGCCGAATCCATACCATTACGTGCCACACAACAACACTCAGCGGCCCTGCCCCAGGAAATCCTGGGCCTTATCTCAATGAGAAACCGACTCAGGAGATACTGGCAGCGTACCAGGCGTCCGGTGTATAAACATCACGTCAACAGGCTACAGGTTATCATACGGGGTAAAATAACAACATTCAAAACGACACAATGGGACCAGAAACTCGCTGGACTTGATACCACACGTCCTGGAGTGTGGGCTCTGGCCAGACACTTCACCAGGGAGAAACTCTACACGCCTACCTTACAGGGACCAAACGGCCCAGCATACTCAGCGGAAGAGAAAGCTGAGCTAATGGCCCAAACACTAGCAGCGTCATTCACACCGAACCTGGCTCCTTCCGACCCAGTGTTCACACTAGAGACGGACCAGGCGATCACACGCTTCATGGCCCAGCCTCCGCGCAACGAAATTAGACGTACTAGCACACATGAAATCACATGGGCCATCAAGCATACCACAGCCAGAAAAGCGCCTGGCCATGATGGCATTCAAAACCGGGTTCTCCAGGAGTTCACGGATAGAGCAGTAGAGTACCTGACACACATCACAAATGCCATCCTGCAACACCAACACTTCCCTGCCTTTTGGAAGGCGGCCAAGGTCCTGATGTTCAGGAAGCCAGGGAAAGACAACTCCCTCCCACAAAATTACCGACCCATCAGTCTGCTGAGCTCGCTCAGTAAGATAGTTGAGAAGGTAATACTTAAACGTCTCACTCGGCACTGCATCACCAATGACACCCTAAGACTGGAGCAATTCGTATTTAGGAATCACCACTCCACAACACAACAACTCCTCCGCGTAGTTGAACACATAACAGACGGCTACAACAAAAACAAAGCCACTGGGGCGGTGTTCCTGGACATCGAAAAAGCTTTCGATCGTCTCTGGCACAACGGCCTTATACGCAAACTTAACGACGCCGCGTTTCCCGACGGACTCGTGCATCTCATACACTCATATCTCACCAACAGAAGCTTCAACACTGACGTGCAGGGCAAACAGTCTACACGACATGGTATTAAAGCCGGAGTACCCCAAGGCAGCATCCTGGGGCCCCTCTTGTTTAACCTATACATTAATGATTTTCCATCCACACATAACACGATGACTGCAACCTACGCAGATGACACCGCCATCATGGCGCAAGATTGGAAGCCATCAAACATTAACTCACGCCTACAGACAGCACTCAGAACTGCCGAACCTTGGTTGGAGAAATGGCGTGTTAAAGTCAACGTCGACAAGTGTGAGGCAGTTCTGTTCACATGCAGACCGAAACACTTGCGCAAACACCAACACTGTAGACCAATTACTCTACACACACGCCCAATACGCTTCCGTGAGAAAGTCAAATACCTTGGTGTCTGGCTGGACCGGAAACTCATATGGGGGGACCACATACAACACATGACCAACAGAGCAAACGCGAGGCTCAAACAACTCTACCCGATGCTCAACAGGGAAAGCAAACTGAATAGCCGGGTATCGAGGAACCTCTACATGACACATATTAGACCTCTGATGACGTACGGTGCTCCGTGCTGGGCATACGCGGCGCCAACACGGCTGCGCCGCCTGCAGCTCATACAGAACAAGGTACTACGCATCATTAGCAACGCTCCACGATACACACGCACCGTGGACCTTCACAACGAATACCGCCTAGAGCGCCTCTCGGTGGTATTCAAGAAACTCGCCACACGACTATACAGAAACTCGAGACACTCGAACAACCCAATCCTACGCTTGGGGAACTACGATCACAACCATAGGTGGAAACATAATCGCCCAAAAACACTTCTCCTCAGAGACTAACCACCTACGGCCGTAGGGAACACCAACTCACAAACACGATGAACATGGCAAACCCCTGCAAAACAGCAATCTGACTGGCAATGCCAGCTGAGCCCACAGCCGACCTACAGGCAAGGCAGGGAAACCATATTCATCGCACTAAACACAAACAAACCTAAACAGTCCCGCACACTTAGCCAGTTCTATGACCGAACTGCCTAACTACCTTGACAGACTTGGCTATGTTACAGGTATTCTGCCACAGCCGACCCAGGAGGCATCATTGGAGCTCAGCTGCAGCAGAACCTCGCATCAAAACGGACTGATTCTTTATGACGAACCTAGCAAAGTTAATGGTACTGAGAAAATACCCATCACTAACATTACCAAACCTTGCATGATCTGTCGCAGATAGCATACCGCTACTGCCCTTCATACCTACCCCACTGTCGCAGAGGTTTTTTTCCCTTGGCTCTTGCCTTGGCACTTTTTTTCCTCTGCCCTTACATACCTTTACCCTTCGTATACCTTTCGACCAATTCTATCTCCAGATGCACCGTATTAATGGGTGATCGCGCACACACGTACGGATAACATCGCGGTTCCCACATCCCGTGATCCACCTTAGCAAACTAACTTAATTACGGAGGTGACAGTAGAACTTTTGTGATGGTCACCACGTTGGTGTGGGCGTGGAGGGGCCCCATCCTACTCCTGGGAAGGAAGGATATTGTGGAGACATGGCTTAGCCACAGCCTAAGGGATGTTTCCAGAATGAAACTTTCACTCTGCAGCGGAGTGTGCACTGATATGAAACTTCCTGGCAGATTAAAATTGTGTGCCGGAACCGGGACTGGAACCTGCGACTTGGGACAGTTGGTAGAGCGCTTGCCCGCGAAAGGCAAAGGCCCCAGGTTCGAATCCCGGTTCTGGCACACAATTTTAATCTGCCAGGAAGTTTCATATCATCACACACTCCACTACAGATTGAATGTTTCATTCTGGAAACATCCCTTAGGCTGTGGCTAAGCAATGTCTCCACCATATCCTTTCTTCCAGGAGTGCTAGTCTTGCAAGTTTCGCAGGAGAGCTTCTGTGAAGTTTGGAAAGTAGGAGGCGAGGCACTGGCGGAAGTAAAGTTGTGAGGCGGAATCATGAGTCGTGTCGGGATAGCTCAGTCGGTAGAGCGCTTACGGGCGAAAGGCAAAGGTCGCAGGTTCGAGTCCCGGTTCCGGCACACAATTTTAATCTGCCTGGAAGTTTCACAAAGAAATCTATTCACATCTATCAATTCACGGTTTTATCGAAATACTAGCTTGACGAAAAAGTTGATACTTTGCAAACCATTCGCAAAGTTGAATCACTTTCAGTGCGTCATTGAAATCATCAAGCAAAATGAGCAACACAAGCGTGAAAAACGAAAATTGACTTATCGTAAAGCACTTTCCATAAAATTTTCATTGAAGGCCAATCTAATATGGATCAGTGGTCTGAGAAGAAGCGATAATAAAAAGGCTGATAGTTGTCTACTGTGCGAAAATGAAGAATCAACGCAGTGACTGAATGTAAAATGCCAAACTTAGAGAATAACAGAAGTTTTCTTTTGGTATTTAATAATAGTCCGACTAAGAGTTCCTGAGGAAATTTGAGATTTAACAACTACATCGGAAAGAGAAAAATAATTCCCAGAAATCTAACACATTTATTTACCTGCAGGTTTTCTTCGAAACGCTAATGAAAAGAAGATTGTTTCGCAGGTTAGTTCTCGAGTTTCATATTAATTTGTAAACAGAGTTGAAAATGTTGTTGCATGAAAAGAAATTCTTGTCTGTGAAAGACATAGCACTGATAAGAAATTTCTATTAAACAAACGTAACAGCTAGCACGCAGTAAGAAAAAAGTCACTGTCAGATATATTCAACATGTAGAATAATGAAACTATGAAAATGAGAATAATAATGAACGAAGGAGGGAGAAAATTCAGAACTGTGAAGTGAAAGTGTATTCCTTTCAAACAATGAAGTGCAAAGTTTTCCAGACAAAATGCTTCGTTATTTACTTATTTACACCGTTGTATCCCGTTTAGAATTCCGTTGGTATTCCTACAATTTTTGTCTTTCTCGGATCGGGTTTTCATTAATTTTGATTCTGGAACGAATCGACACACGTTGTTTTGCCTTACAAGGGTAACGAGGAAGGTAATTCGAGTAACGGGCGTTACTGAAGAATGATACTGGGAAAATTGATATTTTCCTAGAATATAGATCAAAGCATCCAATTAAGAATATCGAAAACCTCTCTTTATCCTGGCTGATAATGGTATTCATGGAGAAACAGACTAGGAAATACAGTTGCGAAAGAACAGGCATTACATAAGGCATCCAGGTTTCCTTATTGACTAAACCATTGGTTCTTCAGAATTTTTATATTAGAAAAATTTCTTTTTCCGAAGCTTTTAAGATAAATGATATTGACACTAAATGCGACTTTGCAGCTAATATTTGAGAGTGATCATCATGATATTGATATGTTTCTATAATCCTTAATTGCAAATATTTTGAGTAATGACATTAAAATGGCGTATGAGGTTAGTCGCACATTCAGTTTGCATACATAGCTACTGTATATATATATATATATATATATATATATATATATATATATATATATATATATATATTTTTTTTTTTTTTCTTTTTTTTTTTTTTCTGGGACACTGCCTTTGTGTGTCCGTTAAATCAGATTACGTTAATTACTGAAGGAAATGTATTTCATGAGACAAATATTCTGAATAATGGGATCCGCATCAGTTATTTCACATTTTGGTTCGGTATGGGTAGGCGCACGGAATATACAAGCACTCTTCTTAACATCGCCAATTTCCTATCTTTTCGATGTTCCGCATCTTAGTTGTGGGACTTTTATTTCACATGCAGACCCAGCCTTGTGAGGGGCTATGTCGCGACCAAGTAGCCTATTGTGCTTTCCGGCTTGTTGCACGTAGCAGTGACTCACTATTTTAATCTGTTCCTAAATGTAACTGTTTTGCGGACTTACTAAGTACGTATACTCCCGTCGTACTGAATAATTTAGTACAGCTGTAGGGTAGCCATTTTATTACTTGATAGACGTCACTATTTTATTTAATTGTAATTTGCAGAAGCACCTGATGATGGGATATATGTCTCGTAACTCGTGTAGTGCATAAAATAAAATAAGAAGTATAAAATTAACTACTGTTGTGGATCCCATTGTTTAAAATGAAGATTCACCGTTGTGGATGTCCCGAGAGAAGAAAGTTGTGACAAATATTCTGATTAATGGCTAGGGATATATTGCATGCAAGCTCGATCAATACTAACCAAGACGCTTTACTCTGCAATTGACCACTTTCAATCACATGGTAAAGATATAGTTGAGGCCAGGGAAAGGTACAAGAAGGGCGTGTTAACTATACCACTTGTTATATTTCTGCAGAAATTTTCGGCTTGCAATATCAAATACAAATATTTTACAGAAAAATTGTAAATATGATGGTATAAGATGGTGTGTTACATATATTAATTCTTTACTAGGCTTGAATTGTTCTTCAACTGGTTGAAGTCTATGGTTTTCCAAAGTGGGTTACCGTTTCTACTTACCGTTTCTACTTATTATTAACAAATGAGTTCATCTAAGTACTCACGCTTAAAGGACCATCTCACGTGTGAAGGCTGTGCCGCTCTACCGCGCTTGGAGAAGTTTCTCACGTTTCCCGGTGATCGGATCGCACCTGACGCTCAGCCGCTGGGTGGATCTGCAGCAGATATCGCGCTCATCGGAGCTGCCCGCTTCTCGGCCTCCCTCGCCCCCTCCTATACTTCACGGCTACGTGGCCGGAATACGGGCGAACTCAGCGCCGACCCACCTGCTAAACTCTCCAACAGCGCTCTCCTTTTTTCAGTTTCCAATATCAAATCATTTAAGATATAGCCGAAGACGTCTTTACGCTAAGGATATGTAGCGTTGTCAGTGGTCCATCAATTATTGATAGTCACGAAGCGCCGTCGTACAACGTATTCAGTTGATTAACAAACACCCGATATACTTAAAGGGAGACGGTAAGCCCGTACCGACAATGTTAAATTAAGCAAATTCATGCCCCATTTTCTCAGGAACTACTGAACAGATTTGTCTGAAATTTTCACCGATAATTAAATGATCTTTGTGAAACTCACTCAACTAAAATCGTATTGGTATTGTAATTTATAATATACTTATTAATTTAATTGCCGTGAATTAAATTTTTTGTGAAAATAAGTAGTAAATATTTTATAACGGATAAATTACTCGTGAAATCAATATTACTGCAGTTCCACAGCTGTAATGCAGTATTGTTTACAATCTGTGAAATTTTCAATGACGTTTCTCTGATAGTTTCTGAGAGAACGGAGCAAACGTTTCAGAATTTATGGTTTTGAGAAAATGAGACATAAAGTTTTACATGTTTATTCTAGGAAAAACTGACAGATCTGTCCCCAAGAAGTGGTAAGAAGCAGCCTGATCAAAGAAGCATTTGCCTGTTTCCTTTTCCTGCTTCTTGACTTTTTAGACAATGGAAAAGTAGCGAAATCTGACTTTGCAATATGCAAGTTATCAAGTTCTCTTAGTTACAGTATTCTGTTGGGGTGTTATGTCTAACTGTGCTTGTTACTGAGCATCCATGACAATGAAAGTCAATAAATTTACGTGTGTCAACACTTCTTGTGGAACAGCCATTCTTTGAAGTGTGCCCCCTTTTCTGCCAATTTCCATCAAAGGCAACAGGAACGTATTTCCATTATTACAATTATTATTATTGTGTCTATTCTTTCGGATATGTCCGAAAGAACAGACACCATATCAGTAATTGTAAAATATCGACCAACAGTCAACTGACAATTTCAACGCGGACTCATTCAAACACTCCATCCCTTGCTGCAATCCAGTAAAGGCTGGGAATAGGAGGAATCAATGGGCAGGGGCTACAAATTGAGAATTTGGGTTGGAAGCGTGTCTGGACAGCCTAATTGGTTAAGGCGACCGCTGGTCCGAAGCCGAAAGTTCGGGTTCGAATCCCGATACAACAAAAAATTTCAACTGGGCCGTTGAATTTATTTCAACGCCCCGAAACGATCGAAATGTTTCAGTATTTCAAATACATGATTCGAGATTCTCCATCTATATGTTTATCTGTCTGCAGTCATTTCCTGATGACGGCATGACGAAAACCGGTTCGTCAGATAATATAATTATTGTAGATTATTACGCAGTTAATTTTTTTTTTCAGAACGTCACACTGAACACAGCTACTTAATTTATTAGCTCAAAGCTACAGGTTTCGGTTAATAAACAGTTATCAAGTGGCAGCAGAGCTTAGCCAGTTGATTAACGTGATATGTTACAATCTTTAAAATTTTTTTAATGAAATTTGGCATTATACTTCACTTGATAGATACGTTTTTCCAGTCACTGTTGACTACAATGGGCTAATAAATTAAGAAGGCATGGTAAACATAACATTCTACAAATATTTAAAAGCAGTTAACCCCCACCTTATCACTTTCCTAAATATATTGTGTTTCATAGAAAAAATGCTGTTAATCTGTCTGGACGTATTAGATGGTGAATGAAATCAATTATTATGCAGCATAAGTGAAAGTACAACCTTTTGTTTCAGAAACTCTGTAGAAATTAGGAAACATGAAAATTCCAGTAATGTATGAGTGCCGCGGTGGAGTAGCCGAACAATCTAAAGCGTCTCGCTGCAGAGCGCGCGGTTACTCGCCATGGAGGTTCGAGTCCTCCCTGGAGCATGGGTGTTTGTGTTGTCCTTAGGTTAGTTTACCTAGGTTTAAGTAGTTTGTAAGATAAGGACTGATGGCCACGCAGTTTGGTCCGATAGATATCAAATGTTCAAATGTTTGCAAAGTCTATGGGACTTAACTACGGGGTCATCAGTCTCTAAACTTACAAACTACTTATGAACTACTTACGAACTAGGACGGCACAAATATCCATGCCCGAGGGGGGATTCGAACCCCCGACCGTAGTGGCCGTGCAGACCGTGACTGGAGCGCCTCAGTCTCCTCGGCCACCGTGGCCGGCCCGATAGATTTACAAACATTTGAACATTTTGAATGCATGAGTGATGTGGTATATCTTTTACGGTATGCGCAATCTTGAAATCAGCTATCTAAGTCAATTTCTTTTTGACGAAAAGGTGATCATCAAATAGTAAATGACATCATAATTCTGTGACAATTTTGTCACTTCGACGTAGCAGTTGTGGTTAAAAATTTAAAACATTGTTTTAAAAACACGCATGACCTTCTTAAAGAACACATTTATTTAACACGCTATCGCTCTTGGTCAACGCAAATCTGAAAGCGCTGATTACGGATGTCCAAGGTTCAAATGTGTGTAAAGCTATGACACCAAATTCAGTTGTCATTAGATGTAGAAAGTACTATATCTTATACTAAGGAGAACACATACCCCCTCCCCCACACACACATACACATACATATCGGAGGGAGGACTCGAACTTCCGACGGGGAGCAGCTGCGTACTCTGCAACAAAGCGCCATACAGCACATGACCATTTCAGCGGGGCATTTACGGATTCCCCTCATATAGAAGTCAAGTGGTCTGTATTCGTGTCATCTGAATAGCCATTCCACAGAACCACACCCACCAATCCACTGACCAGGAAATAGAACATCTAACTACGGACAAATAACTGCTCCGTAGTCTGGTGCTCTCCCATCCTGTTGAATGTACGAGGATATATAACTGCGTGCTGCATTTTCAAGAAGCTTTGAGCATTAGTTTCAGGTCACTGAAAATGTGACGATGATTATGATGATGATGATTGGTGGTATTGCGCGCTCAACATCGAGGTTATCAGCGTCCGAAAATGTGACGGTTGACTTAACCACTGACAAAATGCGTTCACCTCAACTCTTAACGTGATACTTTGTGCAAATGAAGAATCTTGAAGGTTTTGAGCCATAACTGCTGCGTGGAACCGGTTTACAGGAATAAACTTGTCAGAAAAGATTGTATTATTGATGTATCACACGAGTATTTTACAATAAAAATTTTACTTACATTTATCTCGAATTTTTAATGCAGCGCAAAGTTTCTAGTGATAGGAAAAAAGCGCAGGTGATTCCCGTTTGTATGATAGGTAAAAGAACTGACCCACACAATTACAGGACGATATCGTTGACATCAGTTTCCTGTAGAATTCCGGACTATATTCTCAGCTCGAATACAGTAAATTTCCTTGAGGCGAATAAGCTTCTTTCTGAGAATTAGCACGGATTTAGAAACATGGTTCGTGTGAAACACAGCTTGCCCTTTTCTAGCTATGGATGAAGGACAACAGGCAGGTTGTGTTTTTCTCCATTTCAAAAAGTCATTTGACGCGGTGCCACACTGTAGGCTGCTAACGAAAATACGAGTATATGGAATAGTTTCACAGATTCGTGAGTGGCAGGAAGACTTTCTTAGTAATAGAACGCCGTAGGTTGTTCTCGACGGCGAGTGTTCATTAGAGACGAGTGTATCGTCAGGCGTGCCCCAGGGAAGTATGTAGGACCGGTATTATTTTCTATCTATATAAATTATCTGATGGACAGATTTACTTGTAATTTACGGCTATGGTGTATGGGAGGGTGTCGTCGTTAATTGATTGTAATGGATACAGGATGTAGTTGGTGTGAAGAATGGCAGCGAGCTCTCAATGGAGAAAAATGTAATGTGATGCATATGAGCTGGGAAAACAATCACATAATATTCGAATACCGCATTAGTAATGAGCGTCTTTTGCAGTCGCGTCGTACAATTATCCAGGCATAACATTGCAGAGCGATATGAAGTGGAACGAACACTTACGGTCAGATGTAGGTAAGGGGGACAGCCGAGTTCAGTTTATTGGGATAATTTAAGGAAAATGTACTTTCTCTGTAAAGAGTCAATCGCCGCCATACTGAATAACGATTTTTGTACAGTCACAGGACGTTGTTTTCCGCCTCAGACTTTAGCTGTAGACGGCATGACTTGCAATTTCGCTCCCTACGTCCATGGCGAGTCCCGCCTTCACACCAAGAAATCATTTCGTGCGGTACAGATGGGCCAACAGCATGCTTAATGGACTCAGAATTGGCATCGATTGTCATTCTCAGATGAGAGTCGCATCTGCCACTAAGCAAATCGAAGGAGACGTTTTCGGAGGCAACCTGGTCAGCTTGAATGTCTTAGATAAACGGCCCTGCGAGGGCAGCAAGGTGGTGGGTCGCTGATGTTTTAAAGGCTACTTTCATGTTGTTTGTTTATTTTTGTTCTGTAGTTCCTTCTCCCAAACTAGGAAAAGCAAAGGACTTGCTTCATGATATCGAACATAAATAATCATCCATAGACCAATTGGACGACGTTTTCGGACACGGGATTTTATCCCAGTTTTGTCCCTCATGACATGTTCTACCTCATCTGGAAGTTTTTTCACTCTGTATTTTTTTTGTCTATATAAATTAACGTATAATTGTCATGCGAATAATAATAATAGTTATGATGATGATCATAATAATGTACCTAGTTTTGTTAACTATAATGACTCATAAAAGGCATGCATGCATATTTCTTTCACAGCGCCGCGTCGTACGGATATTATTTTATCGCGTTACATAAACCGTTTTGTAATAGGACAACCAATTATCAAGTTTCAAGTGATGGCATATACATTTCTCAATTTCCTGTCAGTTATGGCTTCACTGTACTAGGTTTGGAAGGAGTGCCAAAGTGCGGCGAATGAAAATTTGTGCCCGGCCGGGATTAGAACCCGGGATCTCCTGCTTACTAGGCAGACGCGTTGACCACTCCGCCACCGAGGACACAGTGACCAGGCCGACTGCAGAGGACTCTGCCCTGCACGTCTCCCGCCACACCCAAATCTCCATTCCCCACGCTGTCTCTTTCCTATTACCCCAGCCTAATTTGTTCTGTAATGCTCGCAGCCACAATACTGTATTTCCGCATCAAGGAGAACAGATCATGAGGTATCGAGACACAATTAATTGTCGTCAGGATCCCCTCCTCGGCTTGAATACAATTATATATTTGTGACGACGTCACAGCGTTGATTTTAATGAAATAAATCTCAATTTCCGATCAAGGAAGTGTCCTCTGCAGTCGGAATGGTCCGTGTACCTCGGTGGCGGAGTGGCCAATGCGTCTGCCTAGTAAGCAAGAGATCCCGGCTTCGAATCCCGGGCGGGCACAAATTTTCATTCGCCGCACTTTGGTATTCTATCTTAACCTAGTACAGTGGAGCCATAACTGATCGGAAATTGAGAAATATATATGCCATCACTTGAAACTTGATAATGGGTTGTCCCATGACAAAACAGTTTATGTAACGCGATAAAATAATATCCGTAAACGCGATAAAATAATATCCGTACGACGCGTCACTGTGAAAGATATATACATGCCCTTTATGAGCAGTAACTGCTGCATGGGTCACTGTATTTGAAGATTACTACCAGAAAAGGATGATTCAAGAAAGGTCTACATTTCATTTGGCTATATTATAAACCTCGTGTCACGAGGACATTTACTGGTTGGTATGTGAACAAAATAGCACCGCTGGTAGTTAAATTTAAGAATGTGTAAAATTCTGTACACCATTCTTCCTAGGTATGAACTAGTACCAAGGATGAGTTTGTTCCGGCTTGTAGCTCTCTGCGAGGCAGCACACCCGTTTCCCTATAAAAACACAACTCCTGGCTTTTCTAAAGGGCTTGTCTGCGATGACTGTCTCAGTGAACACCGTTTCTCCTCGGAATCTTTTGTACCTTCTTCGCCGAAGTGATTCCTTTAGAAGAAAGACGATATCGATAAAAAGTAGCAATTACGGCACCAAGTGGTGGTGTTACAACGCCACTTCTTGGGTTCTTTAATTGTTTGAGCTTCTCAATGAGACAGCGAAGGGACGACCACTTTCAGGGGGAGATAGTGCCTCTTGAGATCAAAGGCGTTCATTCACAATTCAGAGTGCTTGCAAGTAGTGTCATCCGTTGTCTGATGAAGTTCGTCTCCACAGTCTCTTATTCCTTAATTCTGCTAATTTTCTGAAGAGTGTAGTCACGTCTTACTTCGGGTACAAGCTGCAGCAGAAGCGGAGAAGAAGAGACAGGAAACCGATCCAAGACATCCTTTGTTCGGATATGTGCCTCAACGGCCAAGACTGAGGTCAAGGAAAAGTTTCCTGCAGAAAACTACAGCAATTCGTGTACCCCCAGAACTCGCAGAGAGGAGCTCTGGCGAGACTCTCTCTGAAGGAAATCAAATAAAGGTCAAGGAGGAACTAGCCGAAGGCTCACACCTGCCATATGGGACCTGGAAGACCTTAAACAGGCTGCGGGTTGGAGTGCCAAGATGCAAAACCAACCTCAAGAAGTGGGGTTTCAGCAGTGAGGATGAAATGTGTTCGTGTGGTGCCGTGCAGGACGAACAACATCCACTCGTCGGCAAGAATCTACCGGCCGCGTGTACAACTGATGACTTAGCGGTAGCCAGTGAGACTGCTGTGAAAACCGCCGAATAGTGGGCTAAGCAGAAAATATAATCATCTTACCATCCCGTTTGTAAATGTATATTAATTAATTTTGTAAATTTGTGCTGTGATTAAATACCTAGTTGGTTTATATTTTTTCCATGTCCTGGGCACGAAAAATAAATAAATAAATAAACTTCGGTACTGCTAAAAATCTGATACAACATAAATTTTCTAAAACATATAAGTAGTACATATGTGCATTAGGTGCATCGAATAGTGTAAAGGTACTGATTGGGGAACAATATCTGGTTTGCAAGTGGCTGCCAGTAAAACATCTCACACTTCCAAAGACAATAGTCAGTCGTCACAGGTGTTTTTTTAACTGCAGAATCAGATATTTATGGCGCAAGGATTTTTTAAAATTAATTCTTTACTTTTTTTGTTCCTTCTTTGCTTATTTAGTGTACTGACTGTTTTTAGAATCACAAAATGCTCACGAGAGTGCACCAAAAAGTGATATTTAAAAGGTGCGTCTGCTAACTTCGGTGAATTATCTCAGAAAATATAGCAAACGCGTATTACAAACAAAAGTCCTTTACTATCCTTTAATTACGATTGCTACAATACACTTCTAACATGTGTTGTACAGATGTAGGAAACTGTCATCAAACGATTCTTGTGGGATCGCTCGAAGCACTGACGTTACGCGTTGTTGGATCTCTGCAACCACGCTGATCTTCAACAATTCTGCTGTCATGCTCAAAGACAGCCGCCGAGGATCCGCAAGCACCCGTCATACTCATTTGATGCTGTCCGTGACTGTGATTCTGGACAGTCGATCTGAACCTGGCACATACTTGACACCTTCCTTCGCGTGTCTAAAGCGTTTAAACCACTGAAAATATTCGATGTTTGTAAATCTGTGGGACTTTACTGCTTGGTTATTAGTCCCTCGGCTTACAAACTACTTATACTAAGTTACACTACCTAAGGACAACACACACATCCATGCCGGAGAGAGGACTCCAACCTCCGACGCCGAACGACCACGCGCACCGCAGCACGTCTATTCCGCTGCGGCTAAACCACTCAAACACACACTTTTACTAACTACTACAAATCCTATACAGTTGCACTTGCATCCCATGGGTCTCCGTCGCTGTTTTGCCTAATTTGAAACAAAACTTTGTTAACGCTTTGCTCCATTTTGCGCTCCATGTTGCAATGACACGAGTTCTCACATTGACCCTAATAGCTGGCTCGCTACGTGCATCACTGCAGTGCTTTCACGATAGGTGGCGTTTGTTAACATGGCCCTCAGTGTCTGAGCGGGACATCTCATCCTCGCAAGCGCGGTTTGTAATATATGGGACCATTCACCGAACTTTTCATACGGACCTTGTACATTTATCTACAGCTATCGGCAGTCCTTAAATTAGGTATGCCGGTCATAGGAATTGCAACACCCAGTTGGACAAAATTAGGAGATAACGCGTTCTACAAAGATCGTTTTACGATACAAAATACACACCCGTGTGTAGCAACGAACGCGATAGTGAAATCGATATTAAGTGTTGCCCGCTGCTGGATATAAGTGCCGTAACATGCCTCAGCGATGAATCAAAGAGGCTCTGGATGTATTGCACAGATTTCCAAAGTTGAACTGGTGTGACATGGGGTGATGTATAAATATCTATGGAATGAGCGAGCATAGGCTACTGCGCATTTTCTCAACATCTGTCTGCGCTAGTCATGTGGTATTGATACGATTCGGCTTGGTTGCGTATTGCGATGCTATGGATGCAAGGAAGTGAATGTTCAAATGTTTGTAGAGCTTATGGGACTTAACTACGGGGTTCATCAATCCCTAAACTTACAAACTATTCATGAACTAGCTAATACTAAGGACGGCACAAATATCCATGCCCGAGGGTGGATTCGAACCCCCGACCGTAGTGGCCATGCAGACTGTGACTGGCGCGCCGCAGAACGCTCGGCCACCGCGGCCGGCGTATGTGAAAGTAGGACCTCTTTCTTTTCATAGGTGAGTTATTAAAACTTAAGTACATGCCTACTTGTAAATGTCGTGCTGATGTGAGGCACTTTAAATGTTTAAAAGTGCATGTAAATTACTTGCAAAATTGTACAACCGACACACTAAATTTAATACACGAGTGGCAAATCATGATGCTTGCATTATCAGCATTGTCAGTGTTGCTATTGAGAATATGATAGAGAGTATAATTCCATTATAAATTTATATCAGTTGTAATCAGTCGTAAAATAAATACATACAAGAGACAACAAGCTATCATCTAAAACAGAGTTTGTTGAAATTGCAAGATGCTTTCAAAAGTTGCTAATTTTAAGATTCATTTTTCTAAATTTTTACTTATTAGTCATAAATATTTGTAATTTTTGTTACATTGAAATTATTTTTAGGATCATGAGATGTGCATAATTAATCCGACATTGGAGATGTCTTAAATTTTGATGGTAAATAATATAATTATTTTATTCTGAATTACTGGAGTGTGAAACTCACAGAAGTCCTTCAGACAGTCTAAAAAACGGTCGGTTAACAGAACCTCAATTAATTTTGACTACAAAGCATCAGCCTTCCCTGACTTCCACTGATTTGGACAAACCCCCGGTGGCTGTCGGTTTAACCTGATACCTGGCCTGTGTGGTAGGTTGTGATATTCCTGGCCTGTGGCCACTTCATATTTCTGGCCGCTGGCCGCTTCTTTGCTAACATTGTACGTGCCTTAAATGCGGAAGAAAGACAGCAGTACAGCATATGTTGAAATGTGGGATGGGGAGCAGTAGCATACGGCGCAATAGGTGCTGGTTCCCGTGGGAAAGCCCGCCTATGTTACTGGTGCTCTCCTCGTATTGGCTGCTGCATTTCACGTCACGTGATTTCTTTTGAAATTACTTTTGTTTATTATAAACTAAATATTAATTAATCAGAGCTGAGAATTTTTTTATAAATATCTCTCAAGGACAGGCTAGGTTTTGACAATTTAAAAAGTTTAAGGTGCCTTCTCTTATTGTAACAAGAGAAGAGCGATTTTGCAGAAAGCGCGCGAAGGCCCTGTTTTGGCGCGAAATAGGGCGTCAGGTGCCCTCTCGCAACGCGCCGCAGTTTCAGTCTCGAGCTGACCACCATACGCGCCGGACAGCGCCGGTCATGAGTAAAGATTTTTGAGTAAATGTGATATCAGTCGAGGTCTCAACATGAACTATGGGCAGCATAGGCCGTATCATATTAACAATAGTTGCTAATTTTTTATTATTTATTTAATAAATGGCATCTCTGACAATTAAAAATCCCGCGAGTCGCTTATTACGCTTCCATCATGAAGAACTTTAGCCTCACTTGTATGCTGTAGAAGAACCAACGACCTGTGTGCTGTCTTCTGCGCTGGGGACACAACTATAGAAGACAACAGGTTAGTCAGAAATCTATGCTGTCCATAAAGTCTTGGACAGCAACTACAGCACCTCGTGCGTACTGTAGGGCGGTACAAACGCACACTGCTACGCAACAACATCCGCAAGGATGTGGAGGTTTTTGGGGACTTGTGGGAGGAAGCAGTATTAACTTCTCCGTCCGCAAATAAAACCCAAGGAAGCTTGTAAGGTGCCCCAACCGCTTGCCGCGGTCCACTGCCTTTTATCTTTCCATAAAATACCATTAAACCACACTAATCATGCGACTCTACGGACATTACTTTCTTAATCTTATACGTAACTGGTGCCTGTGATCTGACCCTGCGCAGCGCTGCTAATTTTTTGCACCTCATGGCACCGCAAATGAACACTGCCAAATTTCACGTTTCTTATGCTTCCTTCAAGGTTTCGACGTCTTTTGAGGTATTTTAGTATTGATGACTCGGAACGAAAAACATGTGCCCTTCCTTTCACCGTATCCGCCCCACAGTTGAAAATAGTTGGCATCCGTCACATTACTTTCTACAGTGTTACCTCAACATAAATTCGACCAATGTGACAAACTGACTTAGTGTGCAGGGTGTATACGCAGAGAAGGAATAAACATTCCCGGACTTCCCAATTAAAAATACACTTTCTCCCGTGTGAAAATGTAGATTTTTCCTAGAATTATTCCTTTCCCCCGGTGAAATACAATTTTTGCGTTACAAGTCGCAATATACTTTTCATTTGAACAACGAAAACGATCAGTCCTTTCAAAGTTAAATATTCTATACATCGGCGGTAGAACTTCTGTGTCGGCATTTTTTCACGATGTGTCGGTGGGACAGTTGATATGAAATAAGAACGGGCAATCAGGAGTCACGTGCAAACCACAGGCATGTATGAGGTGCTAATAAACAGTGAGTATGTCGTTTCCCATTTCCTATGTTTCATAAATGTAGCTCGTACATATTTCAATATTTTGTGATGACAAAGACGTTGTAATTTATGAGAAGACAGTTTATCATTTATTTCGTTTTCTAAAATACATCACTGTTTTATACGAATATGTTACGATGTTCACCGTGTTTGTTAGGCTACAACACAGTAGCAAAAATATTCAAATGTTTGTAAAACTAAGGGACTTAGCTACTGCGGTTACCAGTCCCTAAGTTGACCAACTACGTAAACTTACAAACTAACCTAAGGACAAAACTCATGCACGAGGGAGGACACTTAACTCCCCGTGCTCCGCAGCAAGGCGCCTTCTAGCATTCGACCACTCAACCGCGACAATCCAGTAGAACAGGTTTAACTGCGCCATCACCTTTACACTCTTGCTTATCAAATATATTTGGCGTTTTCTTCGAATGTGCCACGATTTTAGAATATGATGTTAGGCGCGAACCTAAAAAGTGGAAGCACACAAAGCACAATTCTTCATAGAAAACTGATAAGCTATAATCACTTCCCATATTTATTTTAATAATAATTATACTTTTTGCCGTTGTTATCACATTATTTGTAATTTATATATGACTAGCTGAAAACCCGATGTTTCCCGGGTATTTATTTATTTACTCATGCCATTTTTCAGGTATATACTTATTTGTATAAAGGCTGTTTGTGTGTAAAATCTCTTGTGAATACAGTTAGTAGTAAAGAAGTAATAGATTAAAACTTGGTGCGTGATGGGGCGGTTTTCAAGGAACGTTACTGTTTATGTGCTCATATCTCATAAACTATGTGTCGGAATATGATACAACTTAGAAGGTACACTCAACTATATGCGTGTATGCTGTCTGTAAAATTTCCTGTGGCTACAATTTCTAGTCTACAAATTATAAATTGTAACGTCATACCGAATCCCGTAGTTTTACTCAATAAACAGCGGAAAAGTATTCAGCGAAAAACGTTTTTCCTTCCATCATTTTGCTATGGTTGTCAGGGAGAGAAAGTTTAATAAAAGTTTGAAATTATGTATAAAGTTTGTTGCAAGTCGCTAAGTACTCTGATAGCGTATTTATAAAGTCTCGCCGCATAATGTGGCAGTTTCTTGCAAATCCTATTGTTTATGACGTCATATCTTCTGAATCATGTGTTGTATATGATTCTTAACCATGCAGCAATTGTACCTCACGGTAGGGAATATGTGTACCAAATTTGGTTGAAATCGGTCCAGTGGTTTAGGAGAAAATGAGCAGAATTGTCGCTAAATGCAGCAGTTTTCTGCGCATTTCATTGTTTATGACGTCATATCTCGTGACTATGTATCGTACGTGATTCTTACACTTACGGCGACCGTTCTCATGGATTGAAGCTTACGTGTACAAAATTTCATAAAGATTGGATCAAAACTGTAGATTTGTATGCAACACGTACAAATATAGGGACACTCTGCTATATGTTAGATTGAATTAAAATAAATATCAACAGGCAGCCTTGAAGCTTGGTCTTTTTCAACGTGTAATATTCTGTAAGATACAAAAAGCGAATGTTCCATTAAAATTTTTAACACTTACAGGACGGCGCCCGTACGCTATACAGGCGCGCTCTACCGGGCGTTGCCGACGGCGGCCGTATGGCGTACGGGCGAGATCATTTCTTCCGTCTTACGCGCGGTTTGCGTGTCTCTGAAGCAGTTTGTTCGCGAAATGTGGAGGTAGTTAATTGTTCTTTCACTAGACAGCAGCGCTTTTTGGCTACCTCAACATAGAGGCGATTTATTGCTCGTTCACGAGACGACAGCCCAACACTGTGGCGAGTGCGAGAAGTACGAGACTGAAGTCAATTGTCGTTCTTTCGCAGGTGTTTACGAAAGCATAAATGGCGCCCAACAAGCTGACAGAAATCCTAGATAATTTATATGCTGAGCCTGGATCAAAAGTCGAGGATAGTGACAGAGAGGATTCGTACTTTTTTTAAATTATTATTATTATTTTATTTTTTATGGGACTTAACTACGAGGTCATCAGTCCCTAAACGTACAAACTACTTACGAACTAGCTAACGGACGGCACAAATATCCATGCCCGAGGGGGGATTCGAACCCCCGACCGTAGTGACCGTGCAGACCGTGACTGGAGCGCCTCAGTCCCCCCCTTTTTTTTTCGTTAAAAGAAACTGTTTAAAAAAATCTAGGAATAAACAGCAATATCCATTGCAAAACAGAAACAAACGTATTCTTCTTTAAAAGGAAACCAACGCCTAACCGCGTTTAAGCAGTGCACACACACTACTACAGATTTACGAAACAAATTTTCAAATGTTTGTAAATCTATTGGACCAAACTGCGTGGTCATCAGTCCGTAGCTTACAAACTACTTAAACCTAGGTAAACTAATCTAAGGACAAACACACACACCCATGCCCCAGGGAAGACTCGAACCTCCACGGCGAGCAACCGCGCGCTCCGCAGCGAGACGCTTTAGACCGCTCGGCTACTCCACCGTGGCTTTACGAAACCAAACCAAACTTGTAGAGAGGAGGGAGCTGCGCGATGCCGCGGCTACAGGAGGCCGGCGGCAGGCGTCTGGCCGCCCACACAACCCACCGTTACCATATGCACTAGACTGCTTTTTTTTTCGTTAAAAGCAACTGTTTAAAAAAATCTGTGAATAAACAGCAATATCCATTGCAAAACAGAAACAAAAGGTTCTTCTTTAAAATGTAAGTGAAATTGTTGCGTCTTTAAATGGCTACAGTAGCAGTAATTACAGTCCCAAGACCAAAAAAAGTTTATCCTCTTCCAGCCTTTTCAAAAGCTATATTTAGCATGTTGCTAAACTGTTTTTTCTCATCAATAGTGTTTATGATTCTCCATCTCGCTGTGTTCATGTACGATTGAAAACTTATGGGATTGTCTACTGCAGATCCGCGGAATATATAGTTTACATAATTACCGAGAAGCTACATAATTGTATTGTTCTTTCTTTTCGGGTAATAACTTCTTTCCGGCCACATCATAATTTCTGAAGTGTAGCTAGTTTCGGAGGTTCTTGATAGTCATGCTGTTCGTTTCCTCGTCCACTTCCAGTTTTCGATATGTCCGCTACAAGTGAATCTATGGATTATGGTGTCCAGTAGTCCACATTTTCTGCATTTGTCTGTATCACTTTTTCCGATGCGATGTAGCTTTTCGTTCGTTGCTATCGTCTGGTTGACGACTTTGTACCAGGTGGACGCACCCTCTGACGTGTGGATTTTAAGGCTGATGTTTTTCCACACTGTCAACCAGTTTCTATGTGGAAACTTTAGCATAATACTGTTTGGCATATCTTTCTGTTGCCATATCTGTAGGATTTGGGTTGTAGTTAAAGTCGTAGATGGTACACGACTTTCTTTTAAGTAACTATAGTCCAGGTAAAACAGACTGATATGTTTCAGACGAAAGTTATGATCGCTGATATCTATCGGCGGATTCATGCTCTTTGGTTGCAGTATTTTATAGAGTTTTTCTGTAATATTACTGTGGTTGCCATGTATTAATCTTTCTGTTCGTCTAAGGTATAAAGCAGTTGCCTTCCTATGAATATCAGTGAGTGCGAGTCCTCCAGTCAATCTTGGTTTTGTTAATGTTCCGGGTGTGAGCTTAAAAATGTTTCCTCTCCACACGTACCTGGCTGCTAAATGCATTACTTTATTTGCCTGTACTTTTGGAATCGGGAAAATCTGAGCCACATAGTATGCCTTGGACAATAGATAGGTGTTGACAATCCTCACGGCTCCAATAAGGTTTAGTGATCGCCAGGTTGCTTCTAAAGTAGTCCCTTGCATTTTGTTAATTGTCGCTCTCCAGTTCAGGGCCGCCATTTTTAATGGACATTTATCAACGATGATCCCTAAAGTTTTGTGTTGTTCGACGGTTTGTGCCCATGGCACGGCTACGTCGTCGAACCCTCTGATATTTACTAATTTACACTTTCCCGTGTTAATTTTTGCACCTGAAACTGCACAGTAGGTGTCAAAGTCCTCTTTTAGGCTTGTGACCTCATCTACTGTTCTTAGTAGCACTCCCACGTCATCAGCATACGCCCCTGTAGTGAATTTAACACCCGAAAGCTGTAACCCAGAGAGTTTCGTGGTAACCCTTTTGAGTATTGGTTCCAAGGAGAGCACATACAGCAGCATAGAGAGAGGACTGCCCTGTGGGACCCCCCTTTCAATGTTTATAGCCCCCGTTAATTGTCCATTGACAGCTATTTTAGTCGTTATCCCTGTAATCAAATTTCTTACCACTTTTAAAACTCTTTCTTCCAGGCCTAGTTCCTTCATTACTTTTTCCAGGTATTGGTGATTTACTCGATCAAACGCTTTATTAAAATCTATAAAAATAGTGCACACTTTATATTTGTAACGGAGGCTATGGATATGACATCTCTGTAGGCAGAAATTGTGTTCATGACAGTTCCTGCAGGGAAACAGGATTGGTGTTTTCCAATAATTTTACTTATGGGAAGACTCATTCTACTGGTAACTGCCCGGGCGATGGTTTTATAATCAAAATTCAGCAAAGTAATAGGCCTGAAGTTGTCGATGCATTTTCGTCCCTTGTTTTTTGGAACTAAAACAATTTTCCCTTCCTTAAACTCTTTAGGAACTACGACACCTTTTAATATTTTGTTTAGAATATCCGTAAAAGTTGGTCCTATAAGGGGCCAAAATTTACAATAAAATTCTTTTGGCAACCCATCAGGTTCAGGGGATTTGTTGGGCGGCGACCTTGAAATGAAAATGTTCAAATGTTTGTTAAGCTTATGGGACTTAACTACGGGGTCATCAGTCCCTAAACTTACAAACTACTTATGAACTACTTACGAACTAGGACGGCACAAATATCCATGCCCGAGGGGGGATTCGAACCCCCGACCGTAGTGGCCGTGCTGACCGTGACTGGAGCGCCTCAGTCACCTCGGCCACCGCGGCCGGCCCTTGAAATGAGATCTAAAACTTCACGTTCTGTAAACGCAGTTAATATGTCACTGTTATCATCAGAATTAATTTCCGGAGTAAGTACTTGAAAAAATTCACCTACTGCACCCTCATCAACATGTTCTAGAGAATACAATTCTCTATAATGTTGATGTATTTCCTGTACTATGTCGTTTTGATTTACGAGCAGTCTACCATTTGACGTCAATAGCTCATCAATGAACGTCCGCTTTCGGTTGGTATTATGTTTAATTAAATGGTACAGAGACGTCATCTCTTCAACTACCAGAGAGCGTGATTTGGACTTCATTTTCAGACCCTCTAACTGTGTGCGCTTGATAATAAGTAAATTTGCTTTGATGCTCTTGATTTGTTGGAAGTGCGATCCATTATTGTCAGATTTATCATAGAGTTCTCTTAATATTCTGTGGTGTTTTTTATTTCCCTAGCTTTTTGTCTGCCGTAGTTTATCACACACTGACGAAGTTTTCGTTTTGCGTTTGTTCACCAGTCTACTTTGGATTGATAGCGGCTTAGGGATCTGAGACAAACGTTCCATGTGTCCCTGACGTCGTCCTCTAATTCTCTGTCTTGTAACAGCGAGATATTAAGCATCCATTGTGATCTATATAGTTTGGTGGGCTGTTTATCGAGATCAAGTGTTACAGCAAGCGCACAATGGTCAGAGAATACTGCAGGGATTACTTCCGCGGCGCGAAGCCTGTCACTAATGTTATCCCTCACATATAGTCGGTCAAGGCGGCTGCATGAGTGGGCGGTGAAGTAGGTGAATCTCACCAGTGTGGGGTACTTCACTTCCCACGCGTCCTGCAGCTTTATATGTTTTACAAGTTCGTGCAGCTCTTTACAGTAATTGAAATGAGGATGCTGATCTTTCGCATGTAAAATGCAATTAAAGTCTCCACTTAACAATATGTATTGCGGGTTTTTCCTTAGAAGGTAGATAATCTCCTCCTTGAAATATCTGGAACGTTCAGTTTTATTAGAATTCCCCGACGGAGCATATAAATTTACCACGGTGACATTATACAAATTAAAACTTATTCCTCGACCGGATTCCAATTTTTCAATCTCTTGAAATGGAATACCGTCTTTAATTAAAACTGCAGTACCGGTACTGTTCTCCAGGGCTATGTTTTCTATGGCGTTGAAGCCCGATATACGGAGGTTCGTTGTTAACACCTCCTGTAACAGCAAAATATCGGCTTCAGATTCATAAACAAACTGTTTGAAGGCCGCGATTTTCAGGTCAGAGGTGATTCTACTGATGTTCAGGGTTACAACTTTATATGCCTGCATCTATCTAGTCCAGAAAAGCACTACTTTTTAACTTCCTGCGTCCGCGTCCCAATCCTTTGATGCTTTGCCACTTGTTTTCTTAGTATCAGTCTTGTATTGAGAGTCAGAGTTTTTATTTTTCTTTCGCGCAGCGTTCATTTTCGGCTGTACTTTACTCCTACGCCTGCCACTGCTGGTGAAACCCACAGCAGAAGGCGAGGTGAGCGGCTCGCTGCAGACGTCCAGCTCCATATCAGAGTGCGACAGTTGGCGGGCCACCGAAGCGGCAGGCTGCGGTCTCGCCGGCTCGCCACTTCCTGCTTCGCTTTCCATTTCCGCGTCACTGTTTATGTTTACGTCCGCTCTGTTTTGGACGCTGCTCTGACTTGGCGCGGTTTGTGTATTGACAACAGGATCACAGTCCGGGTTGTTTACTATCAGAGGTTCGGTTTGATGATGTCCACTAACAACTGGGTCGGGTTTGCCTGGTGTCCCTAGGTCTACGTGTTGTATTTCCTCTACTGATGTTTGCAGCACGGGTGATAGAATTTCTTCCCGTTGCTGCGGTTCGGATTCTAAACTAGAACTGTTTGAAATCTCTATGAGATTTCTTTCAATTATTGTATCCGTAACGGGTGTAGGAACTTTAGATTCTAACACGGTGTTAACGGTGTTTTTGCTGTTATCGTGTGGCGAACGTTCGAATTTGTCATCCGCACTACTTTCATCAGAGGTTCGTCTCCGTTTATTAGCTACAACTGGGGTAATGACTTTAGTGGGCACCTGATCTAAGTTTACTTTTGCTGGCAGTGGTGGAAATTCAGCCGGGACCAGAGGTGGTTGCTCAGAAAAACTGCTACTGGGTGTTGGGTCATCAACTTCCCGAGTGGGTGCTACTAATTCAGCTAACGTCAGTTTTTGCGTTGTTGTAAGTTATTTCTTAATACAACCGGTTTTTTCGGGCAATCCTGACGCATATGTCCGCTTTCGTTACAGATGTAACACGTTTCTTCCTGACCAGAATATGTCACATGATCTCTGTACCGCCGGCCGCGGTGGCCGAGGTGACTGAGGCGCTCCAGTCACGGTCAGCACGACCACTACGGTCGGGGGTTCGAATCCCCCCTCGGGCATGGATATTTGTGCCGTCCTAGTTTGTAAGTAGTTCATAAGTAGTTTGTAAGTTTAGGGACTGATGACCCCGTAGTGAAGTCCCATAAGCTTAACAAACATTTGAACATTTTTGATCCCTGTACCCACAGACAGTGATATGAGAGGGAATATTAGTTCTAACGTGCATTTCTACTGATCTTATACCACTGAAACACTGAAGTTTATGTTGCTTTGACCAGCGCTCGTTTCTAATTTGTTTAATATCGCCATAACGTGATAACACCTTTCTAAGATAACAATTTTCTACTTCTGGCGGCAAATTGAAAACGCGAACATTCTTATATTCAATACCGGCATTAGATATGGAAACTGTACTCACCGTTGAGTCTCGATGTCGAAATTGAGCAGATGTTCCGTGTTTCATCAGGATTTTGTCTAGTTGAACGAGTTCCAGTAACTTGACGTAAAAGCAGTATTCATCCAAATCGTAATAAGCGGTATGTATTTGTTCAGAGACGATTCCAAAAACGCTGTCGATCCAATCGTGAACTTCTACCGAACTCGGTTGCTTATTCCTGGTTGCCTTTTCAAACTCGAAACGCAGAGTGCACTTCCTGGGGACCTTCTTTTCCATATTTACACACTGAGGATTTTGGTTGTAAACGTGCCCTTTTGAATGGTACACAGATAACGCTCTTGCAGCCACGTCACAGCGCTATCTATTGAATCTGCCACGATCAAATGGGGATGAGAAAAACTGAATGGTTAAGACCGATTCCGATATTTTAGTTCCGAATAACAATTCTTACGGTATTTATTGGGTGTGGGTTTGTCCGGATAAAATCGCCACTATAGTTACTTTCAATAGTAATAGTTCTAAATGTTTTTTAATAATTGAAAAAAAATTAAAAATCAGTTCTATATATTCGAAAAATTCCATTGTTGTGAAATACGACGTAAGTCTACAAAGTAAGTTCCATTTGCTTATATAAAAGTGTACAGACAAAGAAAATATATTTATTGTACAAAAATCTACAACTGTTAAACTACTTTTCTACATAGCTTCCGAAATTTTGTAGGCACTTGTCGTAGCGTGGCACAAGTTTTGTATGCCTTTTTCGTAGAAGGTTGCCGCCTGTGTATTAAACCATGTGGTAACATGTTCTTTTAGCGCGTCATCGTCGTTGAAGTGTTGACAACCAAGGACAGATTTTAAGTGTAAGAAGAGATGAAAATCGCTCGGAGCGACGTCCGAGCTGTACGGAGGACGATCAAACACGTCCCAGTGAAATTCCCGTAAGAATTGTTTGGTCACATTCGCCGTGTGAGGTTGGATATTATGGTGGAAAAAAATAAATCACCTTTCGACAGTAATCCTCTTCTTACTCCTAAATTCTGTGTTTGCTGCTCAACACTTCAACGATGATGACGAGCTCAAAGAAATGTAACCAAATGGATGAATACACATGCTGAAACATTCTGTGAAGAAGGCATACAAGAACTTGTGCCATGCTATGTCAAGTGCTTGCAAAATTTCGGAAACTATGTGGAACAGTAGTTTAACAGTTGCAGATAATTATGCAATAAATATTTTTTCTGTATCTTTACACGTTTGTTTTCTATAACTAAACGGAACTTACTTTGTTGACATACCTCGTATTATGTTATCGCAGAAACTAGGATATGCAATCACTGACAAACACCTGGCATAAGAATTGGTAGAGTTGATTTCGAGGCATAAGCGCACCTGTTGTCTTGTGGCGTGGCCTATGCACGTGCAATGTGCAGTACGTGTCTCCGTCTGGTCATACGACAGTTGTAGCTGTCGTCGTTAAGCAATTTAATAAATGATTTACCTTGAGATGTTGAATGTTTTCACTAATGGATCAACAGGAACAGTGTGTTGCTACTTTCCTCTCGTGTTAGTTAATACTTTGAAAAGAAAAAAATCTGATTTGTTGCGTTTCTACACTACATTTCTGTATTTATTTGGAGCCCTTTGAAACGCCCAAATTAACAATAAATACGAAATCCACCAGCCTCTGTTTAAACCCTTTTGTACTGATTATTCGTAGTGCCCAAATAGTGATGTGATCCTTGATTACAACATGATTTTTCAGTAGCCTTTCAGTATCAAAAGGAGAAAGCCGGTGATTTTTTTGTAGTATTCAACCCCGCATTACTTTTCGATAAAAGCAACTAATGATAGACAGACTAAGATTTGTTACTGTTCCTTGTTTGACCAAAATCAAATGTTCTAATGTCTTTAAATCTTATGGGACTTAACTGCGGGGTCATCAGTCCCTAAATCTAGAAACTACTTATGAACTATCATTAAAGACAGTACAGACATCCATGCCCTAGAGGGGATTTGAACCCCCGCCGGGGCCCTTGTTTTACTACATATTTTCATTCTAAGTATCTTGAAGAAACGTACAATGGAAAATTAAAATACACACTTTTGTGTTTGTTCAACAGTATTTTTATTTGGGAATCGATTTTCGCTTCTTAGGCCATGATCAGACACTTACCGAAGTTTACTCAAATAGCTTGTGATGCCAACATACCAGAAGAGATGTTAGATGCAGAGAAATAAATTATCATTTTTGACGGAGCATTTACAATGTAAATAAATATTTAAATGAAATTTGTAAATTTATAGTACTGCAACATGTAAATAATGGCACTATACCTCGAGAAACAGTGCATATATAGCAATGGACTGTGAGCCAGACGTTTGTTAATTTCTAAGGCGTCTAGTTCAAATGATCAAATGTTTGTATAGCTTATGGGACTTAACTACGGGGTCATCAGTCCCTAAACTTACAACCTACTTATGAACTACCTAATACTAAGGACGGCACAAATATCCATGCCCGAGGGAGGATTCGAACCCGCGACCGTAGTGGCCGTGCAGACCGTGACTGGAGCTCCTCAATCCCCTCGGCCACCGCGGCCGACAGGCGTCTAGTAGATTGAGTTTCTGGCCTTTGTTAGCTATGTGGCGTACGTGAGACTGTGGTTGGTATCTTTGGCCTGCATTCAAAACATGTTCAGCAAAAGGGAAGTCAAGAATTTGTAACCTCCAACTGTGTTCATGTTCTCTTAGCCTAGTTGTTATGTCCCCGCCAGATTGGCCAATTTATTAGGTTTCATGTCACCTTGTGTTTTGAACAATCATTCAAACTTTAGATTCTTGTTTAGTTTAATTTTATTCGAACTAGTCGTTGTTACCATGAAATTGTTTCGTGTGCACTAAGAAGCCGAAAATTGATTCACATAATAAACAAATCTGTAGAACAAACACAAAATTATTTTAATTTCTATACAGATTTTTTTATCAAGAACCGATGGTAGAATCAGTTAATATAATGGAATAGTCTGAGAGATTCTTAAAATTTTTCATCTTCGCATTTCTACATTTGTTACTGGATATTACAGCAATAAAAAACCAAAAACCATCTATACATTTCATTCCATTTCATGATGGTGGAGGTGGCGGCTGGTGCAGCAACAGTGATAAATAATTAAATAATTCTCAGTCTCTGTGCGAAACGCGTAATTGGAGTAATCCAATTACGCGTTTCGCACTGTTAGCGCATCATCAGACTGGAAACAGGCAAATGTTTTATTACAGTCCGTGTACCTGGCGGGCAGCGAATCTAATGTGCCTAAGGTGTGCAAATTTTGAAAAATCAGACTTACTTGGGCGGGGATGGAGCCACAGAACTATCTAAAGCTGTGGTGGAAAATCAGATCGAATGTCTGTAAATCTATCGGACCAAACTGCGTGGTCATCAGTCCGTAGCTTGCCGCGGTGGAGTAGCCGAGCGATCAAAAAAAAAAAAAAAAAAAAAAAAAAAAAAAAAAAAAAAAAAAAAACCGGTCTAAAGCGTCTCGCTGCGGAGCGCGCGGTTGCTCGCCGTGGAGGTTCGAGTCCTCCCTGGGGCATTGGTGTGTGTGTTGTCCTTAGATTATTTTACCTAGGTTTAATTAGTTTGTAAGCTACGGACTGATGACCATGCACTTTGGCCCGCTAGTTTTACAAACATTTGAACATTTTTTAGTCCGTAGCTTACAACTTAAACCTTGGTAAACTAACCTACGGACGAACACACACACCCACGCCCCAGGGAGAACTCGAACCTCCACGGCAAGCAACCTCGCGCTCCGGAGCGTGGTGCTTTAGACCACTCGGCTACTCCACCGCGGCGCTGTGGAAATTAACGGAATGTTTTTTATGTGATAAAACTCACCATAGCAGCAGAGTAGTCGCTGTCGCGGCAGGTCTACGTTTACAACAGGTATCATTGTTGATAACTGCGGAACATAACTAAGTTAAGCAAAGCGGTATGGGCAGATTTACGCTGCTATTAATTTCCATACTGTACACCTTTAGTCCCTAGTTATTCCACTTAAAATAGCCGTTACGTACTTTGTACGTTTACCTCTTCGCAGGGGGCCCAATGACAGAACACAAATTGTTAAGTTACCTCCTGTGGTGTTGCACAAGTATGAAGTGCAAGCCACGTACTTTCGCCGCGCGCCGCCATACACGCCCGGCGCCATGCACGTCAGCCACGAGCGCCCTTTGTTGCAACTCCGCTCGTGGCCGCCACTGAACTGCATCGTCACTTGGGACTCAGATAGGCAACAGTTAAGACTTGGCTCTCGGATAGGCAGTAGAAATCATCAGTAGGCAGGTCTCTCTCCAGTTTAACTATGTATCAGAATTCTGCAGTCTTGAACTTTGTAAAACATAAGTATTATCTTATTTCTGCAAAATATACAACTTGTTCTAATTTAGCCTAGTGTTTCCAGTTTCTGCTGTCGCACTGGCTGGTCACCTCCGTACCTGCACACGCGTGCATCCTTTATTCTTGTGTCGGTCTCTATCTACTCGGCCACCGACACCCACGACAACCGGCGGAAACGAGACACAAAAGTGGCGACGACGATGGGATACACAATCTCCACCTCAGCTTTAGATAGTTCTGTGGCTCCATCTCCGCCCAAGTAAGTCTGATTAGATTCGCTTTCCGCCAGGTACACGGGCGGCAATAAAACATCTGTCTGTTTCAAGTCTACTGATGCGCTAACAGCGCGAAACGCGTAATTGGAGTAATAAAGAAAACTGCAACAGAGACTGAGAATTATTTAATTAAAAACCAGCTAATTGAAAAATGTTTTCATGAGTAGTTTTTAAAACAAAGTTAATGTGGAAATGAGAAAAAAAATGGTATACCCGAAAAGCACTTGTTTCAGCCTATCATCAAACCCATGTCTACTTTCTTCGAGTAGTGTGTGAGCGATTTTTTTTTTTTTTTTTTTTTTTGTTACATAATTTTATTTCCTGCCTGACACTTCGCTACCACGTACATTACGGCACTGCTGCAAAAAGCCCGCTGTATCTGAATCTCCACTTTATGCAAAGCCACAAAGAGAGGGGAAAAAGAAGAGATTAGGAAAGATGGCAAAGCTTGCAACCGTCTAAGCCAAACCGCAGCGGAGACAGCTGCAGAAAGAGGATGCTGCCTTGTAGCGACAAAGGCTCTCGGTGACAGCAGGCTGCGGTGCCCGCAGGTGGCAAACAATGCGCTGACGTCTGCCTAGCCAGCGGCGCAGTCTGGTCGCGGAGGGTTGGGGGGGGGGGGGGGAGCAGCGCATCGTAAATGAGAGAAGCAGGCCGGCAGAGGGCGGCTAAATCCCTGCCAGACAGGGAGGAGCGCTCCACGGCGCTCACCGCGTGGAAATCCTCGCCGTTTGCTGGAGACGGCGCGAGGGCGGCCATGGTAGGACGCTTGCTCTGGACGGTTCGGAGAATCTGCCAGGTACTGCTTTGCGCTCTGATGGACAGGAAGCGTCCCGCCACATGTTCAAAAGGGGATAGCGTCACTGATGTCCCGCCACGCACGAATATGCTCGGACTCGTATTCATTCCTTACCTGTTTCCGGTCTCTGACTACGCGAATAACCGAACGCGACCAGTTTCCGTTGACGTCTAACCTAAGCTCAGCTCGCCTAACCATACACCACAAATCCGAAATCTCTCTCTCTCCTTCCCATACTCTCTCTCTCTCTCTCTCTCTCTCTCTCCTCGCTCACCCATCGTCTGTACACTTATGTTTACAACAACGATTTTGTGAACACCTCACACGGCTCTCACACCGAAACCTTCACACGTTAGACTCTCAGGTCGGTACCAACCGTTGTATATCGATAGAGTATCAACCGAAACTTTTGTGTCCCAGCATCGTCGCCGCTTTTGTGTCTCGTTTCCGTCGTAGGTGTCGGTGGCCGAGTAGAAAGACCGGCACGGGAATAAAGGATGCACGCTTGTGCAGGTAGGAGGTGACCAGCCAGTGGGACAGCCGAAACTAGAAACACTAGAGTAAATTAGAACGAGATCTATATTTCTTAGAGACTTAGTAATACTTAACTTTTACATAGCTCAGTACTGCAGACTGCTGATACATAGTTGAGCTAGAGGCCTGACTAGTGCCTATCCGACAGCCAAGTCTTCACTGGTGCCTACTGATTCCGAAGTGTTATCTGGTTCCTATCTCAGTCCCAAGTGTTAACTGGTTCCTATCTCAGTTCCAAGTGAACGATGTCGTTCAGTGGTGCCCACGAGCGGAGTTGTAGCAGAGGGCGCTCGTGGCTGACGTCGTAAGAACGCCGCGCCGTGTGTGTATGGCGGCGAAAGTAGGTGGCGCGCACTTTAGACTTGTGCGACATCACAGAAACTTCTGTATCATTCGTACTATGTGCTTCTGTCCAGGAGAACATGCGTAAATTATAATAATAAGTAACTCGTAACCTATGGAGTAGAGGAGAAACTTACCTGTGAGAGCTCATCACGTTGTGTTACCGTGGGCTAGTTGATAGAGCGTTAGTTTATCGAACGGAGGATCGTGGGTTCATGCCCCGCCTAGAGCCCTTTTTCTAACTGCAGTACGTCGAAAATTGTTAAAAGAGAATTCTATGACGTTCCAAGAGATTTATTTCGCAAAACAGCTCAGTCAGCTGCAGCAGTAGCAGTAGCAGTGACGTGCTGACTGGAGAGCAACGTCATCCCCACTTGATGGTGTGGGTAAACACACTAGCCACAACACGCGCATCCACTGAAGGGCGGTGCTGCCTATACTTCCACACGTATCGTGCAGTGGTTTCATTCTTCTGAGAATATACTCTATTTTGTGTCCCAGCCTCGTCGCCACTTTTGTGTCTCGTTTCCGTCGTAGGTGTCGGTTGACGAGTAGAAAGACCGACACAGGATTAAAGGATGCACGCTTGTGCAGGTAGGAGGTGACCAGCCAGTGGGACAGCAGAAACTAGAAACACTAGAGTAAATTAGAACGAGATATATATTTCTTAGAGACTTAGTAATACTTAACTTTTACATAGCTCAGTATTGCAGAATGCTGATACATAGTTGAGCTAGAGACCTGCCTAGTGCCTATCCGATAGCCAAGTCTTCACTGGTGCCTATCTGATTTCGAAGTGTTAACTGGTTTCTATCTCAGTCCCAAGTGAACGATGCAGTCCAGTGATGGCTACGAGCGGAGTTGCAGCAGAGGGTGCTCGTGGCTGACGTCATAAGAACGCCTCGCCATGCGTGCATGGCGGCGCGAGGCGAAAGTAGGTGCGACACCACACTCTACAGGTTTGTTACTTTCAAATAAAACGAAGCAGAAGCAAGCTGACTATAAAATCAGAACAGTCCTTTTACATTTATATTTCAGGAACATGTTGTCCCATGTAACACTCGGTGTACGTTTGTCGACGTAGAATAATTTACAGCGTCAAAATAAATAAATAAATTCGTGCCACCAGGGTTTGAACCGAGGACCCTCATAACGAGAAACACTCGCACGTGAGTTGAGCGCGGAGACCCCTACAGATGCGCTTTTCCTATGCTCCGCAGAACAGGTGTTTTATTTCCCGTTTATGCACGTTCTCCTCCTGGACGGCAGCACACAGCACGAATTATATAGAAGTTTCGGTCGATACTCTATCGAGATACAACGATGGTACCGATCTGAGGGTCTGAAACCTGAAGGTTTGGTTGTTAGAAAATAACTCGATTTTTTTTTCTTTTATTTATTTATTTATTTATTTATTTATTTATTTTTTTTTTTTTTTTTGATAAACACATTAAATATTTTGGTCATTAAGGGGATAATTTGAGATATCTAGGCACTGAAGTGCTGTCTTCGGCAGAATAAACTAAAATGTTTCGATGTCTTTCGGTTGGTGCTACGGAGTACAGAGTACAAGATCACGTCAACCAAGACAGTGATAACAACAGAAATTTACTATACTGAAGGAATTACACAAGCATCTGGGTTCAGATACTTATTGAATGGAGAGCCATGGGAAGTTTTGGAAAAATCATAGACACAGAGGGAGGTTGCTGAAGCTATTGGAGTGTTCCAAACAGTAATTTCCATGACCTGGACGCGATATCAGACAACAGGTACCGTTGAAAAAATGGAAGTCCAAGTTTGTCCATGCCTAACATCAGCAAGGGATGGCCGTTATTTCCGGTTAACAGCTTGTCGAGACAGGAGGCCACATGCATCTCAGCTGCAAAGCACAGTCCTGGAAGCAACTGGACACGCAATATAAACACTAACAGTCCGAAATCGATTACGGAAATGTGGCCTCTTCGCACGGAATCCAATCGTGTGTGTCCCATTAAAACCACGACACCGTTTAGCGCGCAAGAACTGGGCGGCGGAATAATAGGATTGGACTCGTAATCAGTTTCGGACTAATGGGTGGCGAGGGGTGGGGAGGGGGGGGGGGTGGACCGCCCCGTCCTCCGCTCTTGGGGAACCTCCAAATACCTAGAAAGTAACAGTTATTTTTTTTTTGGGGGGGGGGAGGGAGGACGCAGGTGCACTTGTCATCTGGTTCTGCTTAGGCCTCCAAATCTCGAAAGCTAGTTTTTCAGACTGACCCGTGCCTCTCGTCCTGGAAGGAGCCTCTAATTATTTTTATTTGTTTAGTAATATACAGGGTGTTTCACTATGTGTGTTTGAAAGGAGGAAGGAAGCTTACGGTTTAACGTCCCGTCGACAGCTTGGTCATTAGAGACGGAGCTAGGAAATCGGCCGTGCCCTTTGAAAGGAACTATCCCGGCATTCGCCTGGAGTGGTTTAGGGAAATCACGGAAAACCTAAATCTGGAAGGCCGGAGGTGGATTTGAACCACCATCCTCCCGAATGCGAGTCCAGTAAGTGTGTTTGCCTCTGTAACTTATAAAATAATAGGTGACGGGAAATTTTAATGCGGTAGGTCAACACAAGAAATGTTACACTTTCTGCGGAGCTATGAACATAGTTTATTGTATCATTTTCCACAGAGTTACAGCATAAAGCTATAATTTTTTTAAATGGAACAATAGCTTTTTTTTCCATCGTGCATTGGAATCCTTGAAATCAGCTGCGTCCAAATGAATTTAAACTACATTCCTATCACTGTTAGTTTGGGAGCTACAACCCTTCAAAATTTCAGGGGCAGATACCACACGCTGTACATAATTCATGGCTGTGTGGTGGGTGATGGATGTTATGGCGGTGGGAAGTTGATTTACATGAGATGTTCAAATGTGTGTCCATGTTCTTCAAGGCATAATGCAATGCGCCGTGGAAAGGATCTGAGGACGAGATGTAACATCGCCGGTGTGGGGGAGCGACATGCGTCCTCCATGCGCCGCTTTAGATCATCTGGGGATGTGGGCTCCGTGACATCAACACCATCCTTTAGGTATCCCCACAAAAATAAATCTACTGGTGTTAAATTGGGCGACCTTGCGGGCCATGAATGAGGACCATGGCGCCCCAAACATCTTCCTGCAAACCTGTTGTTTAGTTCTTCCACAACAGCATGCGCAGAATGGACTGGGTGACCATCGTGCTGCATCCACATATGGACTCTCGTGTGTAGACACACATGTTCAAGGAGATCACCCAAACTGTTGGCTCTAAAAGCGCGATATAACTCACCTGTCAGTGTACCTGGGAAGTAGTGTGGACCGATGATTTCATCCCCAAGGATTCCACACCACACGTTAATAGACCACCTACGTTGACGGTCGACAGGTCGTACCCACCGAGGATTGTCTGCGGCCCAGTATTGCATGCTATGGCGATTCACTGCACCATAATTTTTGAATGTGGACTCATCAGAAAACATAACACTTTGTAAAGACTCCAGCGTGAAATTACGCATGGCCCACTCACAGAATGTCACTCTTGCACGGAAATCGTCGCCGAGTACTATACGCCACATAGATGTGAGACTGACACCAGCGACTGCAGCAACGGCTCGTAAGCTGACATGAGGATCGTGGTGTAGTGCAGCTAAAACAAACACCTCCGTCTCCTCACTTCTTTCAGGTCTTGGTCTGTTACTGCGGCGCATTACCAAGCTGCCTGTTTCCCGAAGACGTTGTTCGGGCCTCTTCGCCTAGGATATCTCACGGCATACGCCGTGGCTGCTACAGTGGCATCGTGTCGGCACTCGCCGAGCATCAGCAACATGTCAACATACTCGTTGTTCGAGTATGCCATATTCATCTGATGTCAGTAACTGTGGTTCATGGAGCCCCGGTTGTTTTTGTGGCTCCAACTGTCGGGTATACGGCAGTCGGCAGTCTAACAGCGCATAGGGGAAGCTTCTCGCTCCGTGACACCGGCGACGATGCAACTCGGCCGCACCACATTTAGAAGGCGCATTGCATTATGAGCAGCGTTTGTGGTATGCTCCTGAAACTTTGAAGGGCTGTAGCTCCCAAACTAACAGTGATAGGAATGTAGTTTAAATTGATTTGGACGCAGCTGGTTTCAAGGAATCCAAAGCACGATAGAAAAAACCATTGTTCCATTTAAAAAAATTATATCTTTGTGCTGTAACTCTTTGGAAAATGATACAATAAACTATGTTCATAGCTCCGCAGAAAGTGTAACATTTCTTGTGTTGACCTACCGGATTAAAATTTCCCGTCACCTATTATTTTATAAGTTACAGAGGCAAACACACTTAGTGAAACACCCTGTATGTATTTCTAAATGGACGGGGGGGCCTCCATTCGTTTAGCCGCCGCCCCAGGCCTCCAACAGCCTTAGTCCGCCACTGCTCCTAATGAACGACTTCTGATTTTGTTCACAGATCAATGTTCAGCTGGACAATCATCTTTCCTTCATCTGGAGAGAACATGGGACTGGGAAAAATCCTGCTTATGTGCAGGAAATGTCATCCTATCATGATGATGTATGAATGATGTGGGCAAGAGTCAGTATTGGCGGGCGTAAGATGTCATTCATAACGACACTTTCACTGGCCATGGGTGAAGAGATCTTTCAAATGTTCAAATGTTTGTTAAGCTTATGGGACTTAACTACAGGGTCATCAGTCCCTAAACTTACAAACTACTTATGAACTACTTACGAACTAGGATGGCACAAATATCCATGCCCGAGGGGGGATTCGAACCCCCGACCGTAGTGGCCGTGCTGACCGTGACTGTAGCGCCTTAGTCACCTCGGCCACCGCGGCCGGCAAAGAGATCTTTCGACGTTGTATTGTGCTCTAAGCTGCTGCCGTAGAAGGTAGTTTTCTTCTGGTGGACAAATAGCTTGAAATTGAGGGAATTTAGCGAATGGAGCGGCCAAGCTTCTTCTCTGAAACCAATTAAGCAAGTCTGGGATGCACTTGTCAGACGCTTTGTAGCCTGACCTCACCCAATGTTTGCACAGCCGAATATTGCACTCATCCCTTTCAAGAACTGATTGACAACCCCATACTCACCAGCTGTACAACTGTACTTGCCGTCGTAGGTGATCGTGCACTATATTAGATGGTAACAAAAATCACTTTTTCCCTATTACGATAGCCCCATGTTGCCTAGCTGTAAGTAAACGCCAAGTAAACCTCGAGTACAGTACCACACACAAATTACAATCTAACCAATATTTGAATAAAATGCATTATCATATGTGTATTTTGTATGATTTTCCACCTTTTCCCGTAATCATTTTGAGTAGTGTAGTTAAGACGTATTTTCTAATAGAACATTTCCGGTGATTGCCATTGTTGTGACTTAAAATACTCAAGGTTACACAAATTCATTTAAACAATCAATCTTACGCGTTCAGGTAATACGTATATCTGTGTTACGGTAAAATCGTTTGACTACAAGACATACAGAAACAATTGGTAAATAGAGCTCCCACGGGCGTTAACGAAACTACTTTTATCACAGCACGGTAGCATCTTGGCACACGAAAAGCTAGAGTCCAAGAGGTCCACTTTAGGAGTCACAGAGAAACATCTAAGATCACCAGGAGAGTCCAGAGATGAAGTTCGTAGCAGTTCCAGAGAATTCATGAGAAGCCGAGCGAAGTTCGAAAGAGATTCCTGAGGTGTAGCGAAGATAGTCTCCGTCAGAGGCGTGTCTTATCATCACTGGCATACGAAGGCGAAATATCGCTGGGACTGGCTGCGTGCCTGGATACAACCGGCTCTAACCAATATGATGCAAAAGTAGTTACACTTCCTGCTGTTCTGTTGGTTGTCTCTAGCTCCACCTACGAGAAGGAGACGTTATTTATGTTTTTTTCTGTTGTCGTTGGCCTATCCAGAAGTTACTGATAGCTGTCTGTTCTTTCAGACGTATCCGAAAGAACAGATCACATTGGTTAACATTAACAGCTGTATATTTATGAATTCAAATATCGTTGAAACATCTCGACTGTTTGGGAAGGACGGCAAAACCTGGATAACCTAAATGGTTAAGAGGATCTCCGGTCCGATGAAGGAACTCCGGGTTCCAATCCCAGTCGTGGGCATTAAAAGAAATGGTTAATGGTGCCACTGAACCGAATTTCACTGAATTCCACTGAACCGAATTCGTTGAATCTATTTCAATGGGCTGCACGGACGAGATATGAGAATACATCATCTGGCAATGAAGCTCGGTGAGTAGTTTTGTAACATTAACATAGATGAACTATGAACTAAAGCTACCTTACTGTCCTTCAAAATAATGACTTCCCATAACTGTGCACCGCTGAGCACTGCGGTACATGTCCTGCAATCATTGCGAGAAGTCTTCCTTTGGGATGGTGTTCAAAAGCCTCGTCACGTTCTTTGGGTGTCAGATATATGGTCTAATAAGGTGTAGGAACTTAGGAAGGAGTCTGGGGGATTGAGATCAGACGAGTTTGGTGGAAGTTCAAGATTCGCCCACACAAAGCCATATCCTCAAACAATTGCTGATGAAAGCAGGAGGTGGTGCAACATCCACCATACACGTTGGATCTGAAGCCTCCAGATTTCTTCCTATTCCGTCGACTCAAACTCGGTTTGAAAGGGCAGATGTTTGAATATACTCCCGACATCCAACGATATGTGACGAGGTTTTCGAACACCACCCCTTATTTCTTTATTTGAAATCTACTGTGCGACAAAGCTGAAATGTCATTTCTTTCAAACACATTGTAATACCCTATGAAGCGGTTACATCCCGTGAACCGGTTCGCGAGCTAGGCGGTAAGATACTCATATTCTTAAGACAAAACCGATACTGCGATGCAGACACATGTCACCTCGGACGTTCTGGCCGCTACTTATGGCTGTAACCAGGTGGTAGGAATGGATAATGCCGATTATGACCAGAAGTAGACAGTAGGATAATTTCTAGTTACAAGTAGCATAGAATTGGAGGGAGAAATTACACTTAGTATGGGGGGGGGGGGGGGGACTGCAACACAAAAATCATGAGGCCAGACCAGTGTCATGGGCACGCTCCCTGAGATTAGCAGACTCAACAGGGCAACGCAAGAATGGTTTGCAGTTCACCACTGGCGCACCTGTAACACTGCAGGTGCACATTAGTGAAGTGATAAGTGCCATCGACAAGTGCTTTCAAATCGATTCCATATTTCTGGATTTCCGGAAGACTTTGACACTGTACCTCACAATGAAATTGCGTGCTTTGGAATATCGCTCCAATTGTGCGATTGGATTCGCTTTTTCCTATCAGAAAGGACACATTTCGTAGTAATTGACGGTAAGTCATCGAGTAAAATAGAAGTGATATCTGGCGTTCCCCAGGTAGGCTCTCCTACTCTTCCTTTTGGTTATAAATGATTTAGGAGACCATCTACATAGCTCCCTTAGACTGTTCGCGGATGATGCTGTCGTTTATTCGTTAGTGAAGCTAACAGATGATCAAAAGCAACTGTAAACCGATTTAGACAAAATTTCTACATGGTGCGAAATTTGGCAATTAACACTAAATAATGAAAAGTGTGAAGTAATAAATGACCACTAAAAATCTGCAGAACTTCAATTACACGATAAATCCGTCAATCCTTATGGTCGTAAATTCTACCAAATACCCAGGAGTTACAATTACGAACAACTTTGACTGGAGACAACACACAGAAAATATTTTGAGAAGGCGAATCAAAGGTTACGTTTCATTGGCAGAACGGAAAATAATTTTCAAATGTTTGTAGAGTTTATGGGACTTAACTACGGGGTCATCAAACTTACAAACTACCTATGAACTAAGAACGGCACAAACATCCATGCCCGAGGGGGGATTCGAACCCCCGACCATAGTGGTCGTGCAACCTGTGACTGGCGCACCGCAGAACGCTCGGCCACCGCGGCCGGCCATTGGCAGAATGCTTCGAACATGCTACAGCTCCGCCAAACAGACTGCCTACATCACACTTGTGCGTCCTCTTCTGGAGTACTGTTGCCTAGTGTGGGGCCCTCACCAGGTAGGAGACGGTTCAGAGACGGGCAGCTTGTTTTGTTTTATCGCGTTATAAGGGGCGAGGGGAATAGCGTCACGGAAATGTTGCACGATTTGAGGTGGAAATACTTAAAAGAACGCCGTTATTCGTTGCGGCGAGATCTATTTGAGAAATTTCAATCGCCGACTTTTACTTCTGAATGTGAAAATATTTTGCTAGCACTCACCTACATAGGGAGAAATGACAACCCCAACAAAATAAGAGATGTAGGATCGAAAACGGAACGATTTAGCTGTTCTTTCATCTCCCACGCTATTAGAGAATGGAACGGTAGAGAAAGGTTATGAAAGTGGTTAATGAACACTCTGCCAGGCACTTAAATGTGATTTTCTAGCTACGTAAATGTAGATTTAGACATACAGTAATTGTTGTTGTGGTCCTCAGTCTGCAGAATGGTTCGCTGCAGCCGGCCGCGGTGGTCGAGGGGACTGAGGCGCTTCAGTCACGGTCTGCACGGCCACTACGGTCGGGGGTTCGAATCCCCCCTCGGGCATGGATATTTGTGCCGTCCTAGTTCGTAAGTAGTTCATAAGTAGTTTATAAGCTTAGGGACTGATGACCCCGTAGTTAAGTCCCATAGACTATACAAACATTTGAACATTTGAATTTTGGTTCGCTGCAGCTCGTCATGCTACCGTGTCCTGTGTAAGCCTCTACATGTGAGAAACAGAACGGCAACCTTCATCCTTTTGACTATGCTTCCTGTATTCCTCCCTCGGTCTCTCTCTACGATTTTTTTCGCGCACATTTCCTTCTAATGCTATGCTGATGATTCCTTGTATTCTCAGAATGTGTTTCACCATTCTATCCCTTCTCTTAGTCCGGGTGTGCCAGAAACTCCTTTTCTCCCCAATTCTCTTGGGCACCTCCTCATTAGTTACGTGATATACCCATCTAATCTACATCATTCGTCTGTAGCAACACGTTTCGAAATCTTCTATCATCTTTTTGTCTGAACTCCGTCAAAGTTTCAATGCTATACTGTGCTACACTCCAGACAAATGCTTGCAGAAAGAACTTCGTAACATTTAAACTGATTTTGGATGTCAACATATTTCGCTTCTTCAAAAACACTTTTCTTCCCATAGCTGCATTTGATGTCTTCATAACTTCTGTCATCACAAGTTATTTTTCTACCCAAATAACAAAACTCATGGAGTACTCTTATTACCTAATCTAATTCCTTGAGTACCGCATGATTCTCTGACATTCCATTCCATTAACCTTGTGTTACTGTTGTTAATGTGAATCTACACATTCCGTTTAGTTGTTGTTCCAGGTCCTTTGCTGTCTCAGACAGAATTGTAATTGTAGCAAAACAAATAACTTAACACTTTGTAAGATCACAGGTCGTGACCTTCCATCTGCGGGTTGATTACAGAGATATGTAATCGTATTTTGTAATCGTGTTTTGTATAATTTTGTGAACAAATATTTTAGGTATTTCTTTACTTGTTCATTTCATGTATGTTATATGTTTAATTTGTAATGTTAATTGAATATTTTGATTGTATATATCTAAACTATGCTGTCAAAGATATTATGTATAAATGTAAGCAGTATATTGTTGAAGCTGAGGCAGTCGGTGGGAGACGGAGTTTGAGTGTAGGACTCGAACGTGAAGATTACGTGAAGAAACGAATGCTACAGATGAGTACTATTTTGTAACTTTTACGTTAGAATATGAGTGAATTAGAAGTTAATAAAGACTTTTTCTATTAATACCTAACAGACCTCATAAGAACTAATTTGCAATAATAATTGAAAAGTCATTAGAAAATTTGAAAGGAGTGCGAATGTTTAACTGACGAGGACATATCACCTTCATTCATTCAATAAATATTGAGTTTGAACTGAGAAAATTCAATATTGTGTGCACTAGAAATAAAGGTCAGTGATTAAAGTTAGAATTTTGATGAAATAATAATAAACAATATCATAATAACAATCAATCAATATGCCATTTTGACAATAATGAGAGAGAAAATTAGTAAAATTCATTAACAGACAATTTTTTATAATAGTTAACATCGATAATTTATCTGATTAGATAAATGTACTTGTACACAGCTAATGTTTGAGTATAACAAAACCCACAGCAAAGAAAAAAGAATTTGTCATTTAAAAAGGAAAATCATAATTGCATTTATATATTTTACAAAAAAGCGAGCATACAGATTTTTATTTTATTTTTGCAAAACGATTAAAGCTGTTCCAGTTAACAGTATATACAGGGTGGTTCGAAAATGTTGAAATGCTTGTCAGGACGTTGTAGGGCAGGTTGTATTGAGACATGGATGTTAAGAAAAAAATTTGAACGTCGCGCCGTTTCCGAGTTATTTAGCTTAGAAGTTAGCCAATCACGTCGTTTGGCGCGCAGATTCGAACAGCCAGCAAGAGGCAGCGTTGCCAAACGTATTCTCCATGTGGTTGTCTCACAAGGAGAAGACGCCTACTCGTCATCGACTAATGCGAATTATGGTATATGCAGTTCATGGGCAGAAATGAACGTGATAGCACTGGGAGCTCCAGATGGCCAAGCATTTAGGAAAAAATAGCATTTCTTGCGTGGGTCTGGAACGCTGTATGACACTTAAGTGAACGCTGTCAGCAAGCTGCGGTTGGTGTTGTGTGACACTTAATTAAACGGAGTTAGCAAGCTGCGATTGGTGATCTGGGAAGAAGTCAGATCGGTATTCAATTATGCGATGAATGTGGGTTCGACTCCTAGTATGGGAAATTATTTTTAATTCTTATATGTTAATTTATGCATTACTTGCACTGCAAATAAATGAAATTTATGCACAATATATCGTATTTATTAATGTTTCACAAAGAAGACGTGAAAAGGAAAGGCAATGGAATTTTTGTTATTGCAAATCCATGACCAAGACAGGAATGTATCACAGCGTCGACGAGGACTCTGGAAATAACTTTCCGAAAAAGAATTGTAATTGAATCATGCAGGACTTCGTATTTCGTTAATTTAATTTCCAGTAGACCTCGTCAGCTGCTCTGGAGCATTAGGTTCGTGGTTCCAGTAAAATCGGCCAATTGGTCGTTGTGGATAATAGTTACGGTTGCCAGGAAACCTATTTGCAGTCACACATTTTGGCTTGCCTTTCCTTGTTATTCCTTTTATGAAATATTAATAAATATGATATATTGATCATAATTTTGACTTATTTGCGGAGTACGTAATACATAAACTGACATGAACAAAATAAAAGTAAACACTCCCACACGCGGATTCGATCGTACGCCCCTCGTGTGTTCAATTTCCGAACTGTGTTCTTGCCACTACGAGTAGGCGTCCTCTCCTTGTCAGACCGAACAAGGGACCAATACAAAAACAAACACGTGAAAATATTCGACGGCATGGGGTATCGAATTCGGGCCAATGTATCAGCAATCCCTGCGCTACGATGTACGCTATGCCAACATCCGACGGTAATTATATCGGCTGTGTAGTGACCCTTTTTCTACTTGTCATTGGATCATCGTTGGGAATCGTACGTATGCAATCGATCTTTGCCGGAACAGTTCTTGTAGCTGCGAAGGTACAAGGAAGGAGGTGCGGTAGAGCAGCGACGGACGTCGTCGTGACACACAAGTAGTGGTATAATGGCGGTACTTCTTTAAGGAATACGCAGATATGCATTTAGCCTTCGGCGCTGCGGGTCAATATGGACCAGCTGCCCGCGACATCTACCACTTAAGATTTCCCAGCCGCGTTATTCCGTGTGTAAATACATTTTCAGCTGCTGATAGACGGTTAAGGGAGTCTGGAAGTTTTGCTGTACCCAACGTTGACGCTGGACGAGAACGTTACATACGGAACGTTCAGTTCGAAGAAAACGTTCTCGAAATGGTTGCTGCAACACCTAGTACCAGCTAGAGGGCTATTGGTATTGCTTTGGGATTAAGTCACGTTATTACTACATTCTTGAAAAAGCCTGCAAACTACACATGGAAAAATGTATCCTTTTGTTTGTCGTTACAGGTTTCGCACGGTGTAGTATTGGACGTCTTACACGACGAAACCTATTTCCGAATCACCTACAGAAGGTGCACGATTTGGTTGAAGAGGACTACCCCTCTCGTTACCAATATTCCGTGTGGTATTTTAATAAATGTAACGAAAATCCACATTTCGCAAAGATGGTGTTGTGGAGAGACGAGGCATGTTTCACCAGAGAAGGAACATTCAATTCCTGGAACAGCCACATTTGGATGGACGCAAATCCGCATGGCACTTACGTTAAATCCTTTCAGCATAGGTTTAGCATCAACATCGTAGGCGACTTTTTGTTGGGTCCGGCCCTACTCCCTCCCCATTTAAATAGAACGACGTATTTAGTAGTGATGGGACAACCGACTGTTTTTAACAACCGATTGGTCAATCGGTTGTTTTTTCGTTCAGTCGGTTTTTTCAGTCGAATGAAACAACCGAACGAAAATAGTCTCTGTGGCCGTATGAATGTTTTTACTCACTGGCGGGGTTTGAGTGGTTTCAGTCGATGCGAAACAATCGAATGAAACCAGTCTCTGTCGGTTTCAACCGCTATATGAATGTTTTCACTCATTCAGTGGGTTTGAGTGGTTTTAGTCTATGCGCGGCCACCGAATGAAACAAGTCTCTGTCCTTTATATGAATGTTCTCGCCATTGAGTGGTTTCAATTGATGCGATACGACCGGCTGGAAAAAGTCTCTGTCGGTTACTGCAGTTACATGGATGTTTTTATTAATTCACCGACTTTGTGTGACTTTATTTGCATACTCCTTCAGTCTTTTCGGGTATAAATGAACCGTGATTCAGCATGAAACTTTCTTAGACCCAAATCTTATAAATATAGCAGTGTGTCCGTGTGTGTGTTTCTATTGCATGCAAATCTACAGTTTTGTTCCAATCTTGATGAAATTTTGCACACTTGACCTTCAAAGCAAGACGAAAGTCACTGTCCACATCAAATTTCATTCGGTGCATGGCGGAGGGTACTTCACATACTGACTTCGACAAAAACCACAATTTCGCTGCTATCTTGATGAAATTATGCACACTTGACCTTTAAAACAAGGCGAAGGTAATTGTGTACAATAAATTTAGTAGGTGCATGGCGGAGGGTACTTTATCTGCTAACTTTGACAAATTCCGTTTGTATTCGAATTTTAATTATGTATTTCACTCTCCACCTTCAAAGAAAGAGAATGGTCACAGTCTACATCTACTTTAGTTTAATGCATGACAGAAGGCATTCCAGACTTTGACGCAAATATAGAGTTTCATTCCGATCTTGATGAAATTATGCACACTTGACCTTTAAAACAAGGCGAAGGTAATTGTGTACAATAAATTTAGTAGGTGCATGGCAGAGGGTACTTTATCTGCTAACTTTGACAAATTCCGTTTGTATTCGAATTTTAATTATGTATTTCACTCTCCACCTTCAAAGAAAGAGAATGGTCACAGTCTACATCTACTTTAGTTTAATGCATGACAGAAGGCATTCCAGACTTTGACGCAAATATAGAGTTTCATTCCGATCTTGATGAAATTTTGCACACTTGACTTTCAAAACAAGTGGCAGTTCACTGTTCATGTTCAAATGTTTGTTAAGCTTATGGGACTTAACTACGGGGTCATCAGTCCCTAAACTTACAAACTACTTATGAACTAATTACGAACTAGGATGGCACAAATATCCATGCCCGAGGGGGGTATTCGAACCCCCGACCGTAGTGGCCGTGCTGACCGTAACTGGAGCGCCTCAGTTACCTCGGCCACCGCGGCCGGCTACATTGTTCGTTTAAGATTTTGTATGGTACATGGCGGAGGGATGTAATAAACCTCCACACCGTTTCACCGATAACCACAGAAATACATGGCGGAGGGATGTAATAAACCTCCACACCGTTTCACCGATAACCACAGAAATATCTTGAGATGAATGTTTTCATACACTGTTGACGAATACAGACGCGCTGAAGAAAATTTACAGCACTGATAAATGTTGCATGTCTTCTCGTACTCCTTCAAATTAAATGGAATTAACAAAAATATTTTAGAAGAGATATTTTTATACAAAATACTTTCATGAAGGCTTTTTTTACAGTACCTAATGTTTTAGTGATCTTCGAATTTGGATCTAGGCTATATGCTCAAAGTTGACATACTTAACTCTGTCCTACTAGAACCTTAGATATGTATGAACAATAAGCCGCAAACCGCACGTCTCTACCTGTTCCCACTTCGGAGATACAGTATGCGAGATTAAACCTGTAGAGATCATTTTGGAACAACCTGTAGTTACCACGCCTCTTTATTGAGACAGTAAGAAACCGACAACAATCGGCGATGGCACGCCCCGCCCCCCTGGCCAGACACTGTTGTGTGGAGTTTGGCGCGCGCCTGCTGGCGCTGTCAGCAGTGGAAACGCAAGCGGGGCAGCAACCCCTCTCGTATCCCCGCTCCCCGCGGTACTTCGTGGTCATTGGCCACTTATCTTCTACAGATTGTAGGTGTCAGCGAAAGTAATCTGATTGGGCCCAGATGATCGGCTTTTCTGAAGTCTGGGGTGGGCAATTAAAGTGATCGCAGGCCTGCTCCAGCGATAAGACATCCAATTAGTTACTCGTTGATGGCACCTCGAACAATTTAATCTACAACAAAATATGAATCACTGTTACTGTGTATTATAAAACGAAAAGTTACTTCATTCAGTACGTAATTAAATGAACATTGTAATACGCAATTTATCTTTGACATACACCTTTTCCATGGCGGTATAATGTAGCACTGCTGTAGTTATCTGATGTGCATGCCAATTTCATTCATACAAATAAATGGATAGCTCTGTAAGCTAAAACATTAATGAGTCGTTTCAGTTGGGATAATGATTACATGGTTCAACCGACAGAAAAACTTACTGCACTGTTTTCACTTGAAAAGAAAGAATGAGTAATGCAGTCAATGTACAAAACTGCAAAAGTGTCGCATATTTTCATTCGGTTGTTCCCACTCTACTTTCATTCGGAAAACAACCTAATCCATCTTACACGTAAAACTACGACCGACTGACTTTCATTCGGTTGCTCCTACTGACTGGTTTCAATCAAAAGAACGAATGAAGGGGCCAACGTACTGTGTCAATTTTTTCATTCGGTTGGTCCCATCGACTGATTTAACTCAAAAGAAAAGGAATGAGTGGTCCAACCGACTGTGTCGAGTTTTTTTATTCGGTTGCTCCGACCGACTGATTTCACTCAAAAGAAGGAATGAGTAGTCCAACCGAGTGCATCGATTTTTTCATTCGGTTGATCCCACCGACTGGTTTCACTCAAAAGAACGAGTGAATAGTCCAACCAACTGAATCGGTTGTTTCATTTGGTTGGTCCCACCGACTGGTTTCACTCAGAAGAATGAATGAATAATTCAACCGATACAAGAAACTACAACCGAATGATCGGCTTTTTTTCCAACAACCGAATGAATCGATTGTTTTCATTCGATTGTTCCCATCACTAGTATTTAGCATTCATTGAAAACGTCCTTCCGCTTTACTTAGAAGACGTTCATCTGGCGGTGCGTCGGGGAATGTGCTTCCTACACGATGGCGCACCGCCGCACCTTGCTTTTGCGGTACCTAAGCATCTAGATGTGTTGTACTCTTTGTATAAAGGTGAATTGGCCGAGGCGGTCCATTACTCTGGCCAGCTCGTTCACCAGATTTGACACCGATAGACTTTTATTTGTGGGCACATGTGAAGCAAATCGTCTAGGCGACCCCAGTAGACACAACTGAAGAGCTTCTTGCGAGGATAATTTTAGCCTTGGATGAAATCAGGGAAACCTTTGATTTCAGAAAGCTTGGGAAGTCAATGACGCAACGTTGCAATGCGTGCCGTCAGGCTGGAGGAGGACACTTTGATCAATTTAGTGTTAAGTTCCTGAAAATAGCGTTCTTACGTTAAACAGTTGCCTAAATATTAGTTTATTGTTTTACTTTATGCATTACTTTCCCTGCATTTGTTACATGCATGACCATTGACTGTGTATGAGGTTTATTGTTTTTCCATATTTACGTCCAAACAGGTACATATTGTTAGACCTTTGTAGGATGCATTTATGAACAATTATTGAATGTTATGGATACTGTAGCTTTCGCAATAAATGTGCATAATTGGGGCCAACGCCAATGTGTTTAAGGAAAAAAAAAATGATGTACAGTTCCGTTACTTACATGAAATCCATACATAAATGATTAGGCAAAAATACTGATGTGTTTCCCCATTTGGATAAAAACGAAATGATAACCCAAGTGGGGATCCAACTCACAAATCCAGCTCTCTATCCCCAGAGCACAGTGTCTCACGTTACAACAGCCTTTCATATACAAGTTTATACCCATATGACTACATCATGGAGATACGTTTGGCAACGCTCCCTCTTGTGCACTGTTCGAATCTGCGCGCAGACGAAGTGATTGGCTAACTTCTAAACTAAATAACTCGGAAAAGGCGCGACATATAAATTTTTTTTCTTAACATTTATTTCTCAGTGCAACCTCCCCTACAACGTCCTGACAAGCATTTCAGACATTTTCAGATGGGGTGGTAATTAGAATCTTCTGTGAAGTGATCAGATGTGCAAAAACTAATTAGCAATCATATTCATTCAGTTAATTAACAAGCCAATTAATTTTATTCATAGTGGCAGGGCCTAAATCAGAAAAGTAAACTGTATTTTGTGTGTTTAGATCTGACTAACTGTTACGAACTTTTACCAGTGTGTTTCGAGCTAAAATCATTAACGAACCATTCTATTCTCATTTTTCAATCCAAATATTTATCCACCAACACACCCTACCTTATGAATGGCGACCCTGCCATCGATGATTTTTTGACCTGCTGATAGGTATTAACAAAAAACTTTTTCATTAATTACCAATTTGGACTATACTGATCAATTATTACATTTTAGTGCATGTTATTTATAAGTTGCATTGCGCTGATCCTTTATTATTATTGGGAAAGTTTTATATTTCAAACAACTGGTGGTTTATTGAGAACCGGGATTTTGTATTGTCGGTCGCGACTGAGACGCAACAAATAGAATCCTGGTATGCGCACGCGTTTAGCAGCAGCCCGCGAAGTAGGGTTGTCAGATTGAACTCGAGGCAGGCCCGGAGACCAGACGTGCCCCCATTGTCGTCGTCTACAGAAAATTATTTCGGCAAGAAATTAAGAAGCGACTGATTCTTCTTTTGTGTGGTAATATTAGCTTTGTTTCTTTCTGATTTAAATGTTTATTCACAGCTTTCACTCCGTCGTACTCCGAGTAAATTAGGTATTGCATATTCTGCACTTACACACACACTCATCAGTATCGACTTTTTGTAGCCACTCTTTATAATTTTCTTCCTGCAACCATTCTTCACGGAACGAACTTAGATATCGTCTCTTCATATCACTGTTATTACTCACTAATCTGAGTTAATGTAAGCTTGTCTGTTCACACACGATCCGTGTATTCCAAAAATTGCCGATAAACTGATAAACAATGAACGAACGAACACAAATAATAGACGTCGCCAGCTGACACGTTGCCGCAACAGTGTTTGCTTGATAATGCGCTAGCCGATTACTACCGACGCAACAATGAAAAGTTTTCAGATGAAGAATAGAAAAGAAGCGTTTTGTTGCAATAAGAAATTGTCATTTATATAAAGTTATTCATAATTACGAGAGAGGAGCCGGCCGGGAATGGCCGAGCGCACTGAGGCGTCTTGCCGCGGTGCGCGAGGGTGCTTCCGCCAGAGGTTCGAAGCCCCCCCCCTAGGGCATGGATGTTGTGTTCGTCCTTAAGTTACGTTAAGTTCGATGTAGATCGCCGCTACATGAGCATAGTACTTAAAAAGCATCGTAAAAAAAGAAAAAGTTGATATGAAGGTTACATTCAAGCCCGGAGATGAGAGTCATTGGCCCATAGACCCGGAGAATTCATTCCAAACCCGGGCACTCCGGGCGGCGCCCGGAGATCTGGCAACCCTACCGCGAAGTGAAACCAAGGGACTTGAGTACAACAAATAAAAAGAGTGACGTTAACGAAATTAATAATCAAAGAGGGTTTGATGAAGTAGACATGGTAGGACGATCGGTAGACAATATGAGATTAGGTCGTATGTCGGAAAAGAGACTGGCGATGAATTTTGGTCACTCAGACGGGAATTATGAAACACAGACGCAAAAATTAGAGAAGAGGAAATCTGGTGTAGACAGGAAAGATGGGACAGAAATAGGGGAGGACAACAGCATCATGGAATTATTAAAATATATAAAAAACAGGGACTGGAAACAAAAGAGTTATTAAAACAGGAAACAGCACAAATAAAGAAACAGATTATAAAATGTGAAAAGAAATAGAAGGGGAAGTAGATCGAAAATTACATGAACATAGAGAAACTTGTGATATGAATCTTAATGTAACTGTCCTCTCGTTAAACAATCGGTGAAACAACAGTATATGGAAAATAAACAAAATTGTGATGAATTAGTCATAGCGGCATCGATCGTTACGAAGGAAAAATGTAATAAGAACATAGAAGCCCATACGAGAAGAACTCATTGAAAGAGTAAAAGAAATTAATAGGAAGGTAACGAATTTAGAAAATAGTACAGCGACTGAACAACAACATGTTCGAAATGCGCAAATTACTGGAGCGCAAGTCATACACGTTAGCAATCAACAAGAAAATAATTGTTATCCATTAACACGACAGATAAATCGGGAAAGTTTCGGTTTGTAGTCGTCGCTGCCGAACGCTGAAATAATGAACATAAGTCAGCGTGCTGAAACAAGTAGAACAGGAATGCGCATAATGCAACGTAGTGAGTAAGTAAACGGAATTTCAACATCATTGGAGTCGAGAAGGTATCAAGATGAAAGTAGATACGATGTTAAATATATGCAAGGACGCAACCCCTCCGCCGGCCGCAGTGGCCGAGGGGACTGAGGCGCTTCAGTTACGGTCTGCACGGCCACTACGGTCGGAGGTTCGAATCACCCCTCGGGCATGGATATTTGTGCCGTCCTTAGAATAAGGTAGTTTATAAGTAGTTTGTAAGTTTAGGGACTGATGACCCCGTAGTTAAGTCCCATAACCTTAACAAACATTTGAACATTTGATTTGCAACCCCTCCAGTCACGGTCTGCACGGCCACTACGGTCGGGGTTTCGAATCCCCCCTCGGGCGTGGATATTTGTGCCGTACTAGTTCGTAAGTAGTTCATAAGTAGTTTGTAAATTTAGGGACTGATGACCCCGTAGTTAAATCCCATAGACTATACAAACATTTGAACATTTTTAGGCGCAACCCACCCGTGTTCAAACCGGATGGCGAACTACAAATATTGGATTATCTGCACGTAATGGAGCGCATGTTTCCTCGATAATGGGATGACATGAAACGTATCGACTACATTATATGCCATGTGGATTCAAAAGCACAACCAGACTTAATCGAAATGAGAAAAGAAAACCTAAATTACCGTGAATTTAGAAATTTACTAATAAAGAAATTTTGGTCAGAAAGCAAACACGCCAATGTATACAGTGAGATACACGAAGCACCGTTATATTAGACAAGCGGATTCAGATCCATGGCAGAATACTTCCAACATTATTGAAAAGAAAAAATAAATAAATAAATAAGTAAAAAATGAAATACACCAATTTTGGAACATTGATCGTGGCTGTAATGAAAGCGGAATTGCCAAAATGGACAAATCAACATCTAATTGGGCTTCACGTAAAATCAGTGGAACACATGCTCGAAATATTGAAAGAATGCGACAAGCTACAAGAAGAGGACAATCATCACAGACGCAGATATCGGGAGGATAACATGGACCGAAGGGATGTATATCAGCAACAGGATAACTGTTACAGGTGAGAACGGGAGGATGGAAGACCACAATACAAAATACAATAGGCCAAGAGGAGGAGGAGACTATATTATGAGATTTGACAATTGCAATCATCAAATTTCGGAAAATATTCAAAATTATAAATCACAGAATAATGCGAGAAATAGAGATGAACCAAGAAAAGAGAACTGGAGTCAAAGAAGAATTAATGAAGATTGGTAGAAGCTGAAAAATGATTTTATTTTTACAAAGAAAATTCAAAGCACCATAGCGGCGGAGATAATCAAAGGGAATACAGCAAATGCGCCGCCCACAATGTGTACGAACGGAGGGAGCCCCGTGACAAAAGAAAAGTCTACGCTCTGCAAGCAACTTATGAAAATAACAGAACACCGAAAATTCAGGAAGTATCAGATACAAATACAGCAAGTAATTTCAGTCAACAGGGACCGCTAAACTAATATCGCTGCCCGCATTCCCCGATGCGTGGCTCCAGAAGCGTGCGTCAGGGGAAATATTAATTACGAAGAGCACAAACAAATTAATCAGGAGAATAGAAGGGAACAACAGCATAGTCAAGAACAAGATAAACTGCTATTACAAACGAAGAAAAAGACGGAATACGGACCTAAACAGGAGATGCAAGTATTTACACTATGCACCGAGTACATGAATTTGCTGAATACGCCGGAAGAAGATAATGCAATTTATTGAAAAGGTAATAATTCATATTCAGAAAGAAGAGCCATTCGTAATGAAACAGTGAACGAAGAATCACAATACATTGGAGGTACACAAATACATATTTTGAAGAAAAATGAAGAAATTAAAGTTCATCGTTGGAAAGAAAGTATATCAAGCATTATTAGATACTGGTTCGATGATCTCAATTGTCACCAAAAGACTGTATATGGACTTTAAGCTACAAATCGAAAGAACTGAAGAATTACCGTCACAAAAATTGAAGATATACCGAGCGTTTGGCACGAAACATCTGAAAGTGCATAGAAAGATAAATCTACCTTTCACAATTGACCAGACAGATGTACTGATCTACCAAGAATTTATCGTAGTAGAAGACATTACTGTACGATTCATAATTGTTCACAGAAGCATAAAGCGATTGTTGATTTCGAAAAGAACTAATTAGAATTGGAAGCTGATGGAACAGTGCAGGTAACAAAACTATTTGAACAGAATTACTATAAAATTCAGTGTTTTGTTGTTGTTGTTGTGGTCTTCAGTCCAGAGACTGGTTTGATGCAGCTCTCCACCCTACTCTATCCTGAGCAAGCCTTTTCATCTCCTCATAAGAACGACAACCCACATCCACTTGAATCTGCTTACTATACGCGTCTCTTGGCCTGCCTCTGCGATTTTTACCCCACACACTTCCCTCCAACGCTAAATTCACAATTCCTTGATGTCTAAGAATGTGTCCTACCAATCTATCCCATCTTTCAGTCAAGGTATGCCAGAAATTTCTTTTCTCCCCAATTCGGTTCAGTACCTCCTCATTAGTTACGCGATCTACCCACCTAATCTTCAGCATTCTTCTGTAGCACCACATTTCAAAAGCCTCTATCCTCTTTCTGTCCACACTGCTTATCGTCTATGTTTCACTCCCATACAAGGCAACACTCCATACAAATGCCTTCAGAAAGGACTTCCTTAGGCCTAAATCAATATTCGATGTTAACAAATTTCTCTTTTTCAAAAACGCGTTTCTACCCATTGCCATTCTGTATTTTATATCATCTGTACTGCGACCATCATTTGTTATTTTACTGCCCAAGTAACAAAACTCATCTACCTCCTTTATTGTTTCGTTACCTAATCTAATTCCTTCAGCATCACCTGATTTTCTTACACTGCACTCCATTACCCTTGTTTTACTCTTGTTAATGTTCATCTTATATGCACCTTTCAGCACACTGTCCATTCCGTTCAATTGCTCTTCCAGGTCCTTTGCTGTATCTGACAGAATTACTATGTCGTCGGCAAAACGCAATGTTTTTAATTCTTCACCCTGAACTTTAGTTCCTTCTCCAAATTTCTCCTTGCTTTCCTTTATAGCTTGCTCAATGTACAAATTGAACAACATTGGGGAAAGGCTACAACCCTGTCTTACTCCCTTTCCAACCACTGCATCCCTTTCATGCCCTTCAACTCTGACAACCGCTGTCTGGTTTTTGTACAAGTTGTAAATAACCTTACGCTCCCTATATTTTACTCCTGCTTGCTTCAGAACTTTAAAGAGTTTATTCCAATCAACATTGTCAAAAGCCTTCTCCAAATCTACAAATCTAGAAATGTTGGTTTGCCTTTTCTTAATCTATCTTCTAGGATAAGCCGTAAAGTGAGTATTGCCTCCCGTGTTCCTACATTTCTCCTGAACCCAAACTGATCTTCCCCGAGGTCGGCTTCTACCAGCTTTTCCATCCTTCTATAAATAATTCGTGTTAATATTTTGCAACCATGACTTATTAAACTGATGGTTCTGTAGTTTTCACACCTGTCTGCACCTGCTTTCTTAGGGATGGGGATTATAACATTTTTCTTAAAGTCTGAGGGTACTTCACCTGTCTCATACATCTTACACACAATGTGAAACAATTTTGTCATGGCTGGTTCTCCCAGAGACTTCAGTAGCTCTGACGGGATATCATCTACTCCAGGGGCCTTGTTTCGACTTAGATCTTTCAGTGCTCTGTCAAATTCATCTCTCAGTATAGTATCTCCTATTTCATCATCATCATCTACATCCTCTTCCCTTCCTATAATAGTGTCTCGAAGTTCATTTCCTTTGTAGAGCCCCTCTATATACTCTTTCCACCTTTCAGCTTTCCCTTCTTTGCTGAGAACTGGTTTTCCATCAGTGTCCTTGATATTCATAGAGCTGTTTTTCTTATCGCCAAATGTTTCTTTTATTTTCCGGTAGGCTGTATCTATTTTTCCCCTATTTATACATTCTTCTACATCCTTGCATTTGCCTTCTAGCCATTCCTGCTTAGCCATTTTGCACTTCCTGTGAATCTCATTTCTTAGTCGTCTGTACTCCATTTTGCCTGTTTCATTTACTGCATTTTTATACTTTCTCCTTTCATCGATTAAATTTAGTATCTCCTGTGATATCCAAGGATTCTTTGTAGGTCTTGCCTTCCTACCTATTTTGTCCTCTGCTGCCTTCACTATTTCATCTCTCAATTTTACCCATTCCTCCTCAACTGTTTTATTTTCCCCTGTTTCTGTCAATTGTTGCCTGAACCTGCCTCTGAAATTCTTAAGAACTTCAGGTTTCTTCAATTTATCTAGGTCCCATCTCCTTATTTTCCTACCTTTCTGTAGTTTCTTCAGTTTCAGCCTACAGTTCATAACCAACAAATTATGGTCAGAGTCTATGTCTGCCCCTGGGTATGTCCTACACTTCAAAACCTGGTTCCGAAATCTATGTCTTACCATTATAAAATCTATCTGGTATCTCCCGGTGTCTCCTGGTCTCTTCCACGTATACAACCTTCTTTTGTGATTCTTAAACCAGGTGTTTAAGTAAATTATGTTCCGTGCAAAATTCTACCAGGCGGCTACCTCTTTCATTCCGTTTGCTCAGACCATATTCACCCACTATATTCCCTTCCCTTCCTTGTCCTACTACCGAATTCCAGTCTCCCATAACAATTAAGTTTTCCTCTCCCTTAATTGTCTGAATAATTTCCTTTGGCTCCTCATATATTTCTTCGATTTCCTCATCATCGGCAGAGCTAGTTGGCATATAAACCTATACTACTGTTGTCGGTGTTGGCTTCGTATCTATCTTGACAATGATAATGCGATCGCTGTGCTGGTCATAGTAGTTTACCCGCATTTCTATTTTCTTATTCATTATCAATCCTACTTCTGTGATACCCCAACTGATTATGTATTTATAATCCTGTACTCACCTGACCAGAAATCCTGTTCATCCTGCCACCGAACTTCACTAATCCCCACTGTATCTAACTTCAACCTATCCATTTCCCTTTTTAAATTTTCTAATTTTCCTACTCGATTAAGTGATCTAACATTCCACGCTCCGACCCGTAGAATGCCAGTATTGTCTTTCCTGATGATCACATCCTCCTGAGTAGTCCCCGCCCGGAGATCCGAATGGGGGAGTATTTTACCTCCGGAATATTTTACCCGAGAGGATGCCATCATCATATGTTCATACAGTAGAGCTGTATGTCCTCGGGAAAAATAACGGCTGTAGTTTCCCCTTTGCTTTCAGCCGTTCGCAGTAGCTGTGTGGCAAAGCCACATTAGCTGATGTTACAAGGCCAGCTCAGTCAATCATCCAGACTGTTGCCCCTGTAACTACTGAAAAGGCTGCTGCCCCTCTTCAGGAACCACACGTTTGTCTGGCCTCTCCACAGATACCCCTCCGCTGTGGTTGTACCTACGGTACGGCTATCTGTATCGTTGAGGCACGCAAGCCACCCCACCTCGGCAATGTTTGTGGTTCAGTGTAACGAAATATTTAAACGCCGAGATTCAACGGAAGACGACTGGGTCAGGAAGAAGATGATTGTGAAGAATGGACAGATATAGATTCCATGGATTCAGAAGCAGGCAGTGACATGATACGAGACAAAACTGACGTGCGACAAAACGAGGCAAATGTAAATTTCATACGATACCGGAAGAGGCACAAAGTGAAGATGAAATTACTACCAAATCTGAAACTGAATGACAATAAGACGTCATCAAAGAAAAACAACAGATGTAGAAGGCTATTGGAAAACAAAAAAACACAAAGTAAAAATGAAAACACCATTAGATAATGAAGATGCAGTGGTTCACTCGAACATGAATAAAGAGCGTAGTGGATACTGTAACAATGTTATCTCGGAGTGTAATTGACGAACTGTAAACAATGACATTCCTTTTGATATTTTTCACGCTATTGATTGCATAAGTAATAATATGTGGTATCCAATAAAAACATAAATTTGTGTTGAAAATAATATTTATTTACCTTTTATCATGTGGCTTAGTATTTTTCTTTCATAAGCCCCTGCCGTAAGATCATGCATGGGTAAGTCGTAAGGCGCCTCGCTGCGGAGCGCTCGGTTGCTCGCCGTCGGAGGTTCGAGTCCTCCCTGGGGCATGGGTGTGTGTGTTATTTCCTTAGGTTAGTGTACCTTATTTTAAGTAGTGTGTAAGCTACGGACTGATGAGCACGCAGTTTGGTACGATAGATTTCCAAACTATTTCAACATTTTTGGGAAAGTAATATTTCAATGTCTATTGTTGTTACACTAATATCAGGGGTGAATAGTTTAATTGGGACACCGCGTATGCTATAAACTGATCACCTACAATACTACGACTGTCTGTCTAATAGTATGTCTCGTTTTGGATGGATAACAGCAGCAACATGTGGGAGCAATAAGGCACTGGTAAAAAGCTGGATATTTTTGCCACCATATCTGCACACCTAATTCCGGTAAATTCTGGGGAGGCAAAGAGAGGCACGATAAGCTGTAGCACCACATTCGATCTCATCCCAGTAACGTTGTGTTCAATTAGTGAGATGACGAGGGGTGGGGGTGAGCGAAACACATAAATTGCGACTCTCCACTATGCTCCTGTAGCCACATCATCATACTGCTAGCCTGGTGACATTGCACATATCTTGGTGAAAAGAAAATGCCATAGCCGCTGGGAAACACGATCGTTATGAAGCATATATGTCGTACGCAAACAACACCTGATACTTCTTCAATCTCATAATGCCACTCACAAGGTATCCTGGATGCCCTCATCCAAAGAGCATAACTGAGCCGACACCAGCTCCTCTCCGTATCATAGTGTCAAAGAACCATTGCCCCCGTAGACGACGGATTTGTAACTTCCCTTCATATGAAGAAGAAGGTATCAAGATTTATCACATCACTTTGACAACGTCCGGTGACGATGGTCACGTGCGCGCTTCAGTCTTAGTTGCCCATGTTAAGTTTAGCAGATGCATAGGTCAACGGCTGCGGAGGTTAGTCATGAGGAGTATTCTCGGTGCTATATGTGTCGAGAAACAGTTGTTCTGTATACACTATTACCGTCCGATGTTAGTTGTATCACAGTCCGCCAATTTTCTTCTTTTGCCAAGCCTACGACGTCCGACAGTGGTATGAGGGCAGGGGCATATTAATATATTGGGCAATTTTGTTAAAACTTTGAAATTCCCTTTAATATACAAGGTGCGTCTGAAAATTTCGGTTAATGTTCTCAGGAAGCAAGAGTTACAAACAAAATACACGACTGGCCCTTAAAGTTTTTACGCCAAGAAGAAATGCGCATGATAAAGGGGTATTCATTGGACACATATATAATAGTAGAACTGACAGTGATTACATTTTCACGCAATTTGGGTGCATAGATCTTGAGAAATCAGTACCCATAACAACCAACTCTGGCCGTAATAACGGCCTTGATACGCTTGGACATTGAGTAAAACAGAGCTTGGATGACATGTATAGGTATAGATGCCCATGCAGCTTCAACATGATACCATAGTTCATCAAGAGTAGTGACTTGCGTATTGTGACGATCCAATTTCTCGGTCACCGTTGACCAGACGTTTTCAATTGGTAAGAAATCTGGAGAATGTGCTGGGCAGGGTATCAGTCGAACATTTTCCGTATCCAGAAAGGCCCGAATAGGACCTGCAACATGCGGTCGTGCATTATCCTGCTGAAATGTAGGATTATGCAGGGATAGAATGAAGGGTAGAGACAAGCGTCGTAACACATCTGAAATGTGTCGTCTATGCGAACAAGATGTGACCGAAACGTGTAACCAATGGCACACCATACCATCACGCCAGGTGATACGCCAGTATGGCGATGACGAATACACGCTTCCAATGTGCGGTCACCGCGGTTGTGACCATCATGATGCTGTCAATAGAATCTGGATTCATCCGAAAAAATGTTCTGCCATTCGTGCACCCAGGTTCGTCGTTGCGTATTCCTTGGCAGACTCTCCTGTCTATGATGCAGCGTCAAGGGTAACCGCAGCCATGGTCTCCAAGCTGATAGTCCATGCTGCTGCAATGTCGTCGTACTATTCGTGGAGATGTTCAAATGTTCAAATGTTTGTATAGCTTATGGGACTTAACTACGGGGTCATCAGTCCCTAAACTTACAAACTACTTATGAACTACTTACGAACTAGGACGGCACAAATATCCATGCCCGAGGGGGGATTCGAACCCCCGACCGTAGTGGCCGTGCAGACCGTGACTGGAGCGCCTTAGTCCCCTCGGCCACCGCGGCCGGCGGCACAAATATCCATGCCCGAAGGGGGATTCTAACCCACGACCGTAGTAGCCGTGCAGACCGTGACTTACGCGCCTCAGTCTCCTCGGCCACCGCGGTCGGCTCGTGGAGATGGTTGTTGTCTTGCAAACGTCCCCATCTGTTGACTCAGGGATCGAGACGTGGCTGTACGATCAGTTACAGCCATGCGGATAAGATGCCTGTCATCTCGACTGGAAGAGATACTAGGCTGCTGGAATCTAGCACGGCGTTCCGTATTGCCCTCCTGAACCCACCGATTCCATATTCTGCTAATAGTCTTTGGATCGCGACCATCGCTAGCAGCAATGTCGCGATACGATAAAGTGCATTCGCGATAGGCTACAATCCGACCTTTATCAAAGTCTGGCACGTGATGGAACGCATTTATCCTCCTTACACGAGGCATCACAACGTTTTACCGGGCAACGGCGGTCACCTGCTGTCTGTGTATGAGAAATCGGTCGGAAACTTTCCTCATGTCAGCACGTTGTAGGTGTCGCCACCCGCGCCAACTTTGTGTGAATGCTCTGAAAAGTGAATCACAGCATCTTTTTCCTGTCTGTTAAATTTCACGTCTGTAGCAACTCATCTTCGTGGTGTAGCAATTGTAAGGTCAGGTGTGTACTTTTACTAGCCTTCGAAGTAATCGCCACTTGCTACAATACACATCGGTTGTACAGCTGTTCTAGAATGTCAAAAAGTGCATGTTGTGCAATCGCTCGAAGAACTGAGGTCAGGCGTCATTGGATCACCGCAACTGCTCACGCTTGTTACTGCTTCAACACCATACATTTGCACCAAAATCCTATGGGTCTCCGTTGCCATTTTTCCTAATTTGAAACAAAAGTATGTTAACGTGTTGCTCCATTTGTTCTTTTCGCGCTTAAAGTTGGAATGACAAGAGTTTTCACCTTGACCGTGTTAGCTGGTTCGCAGCCAGGAGTTTAAAATAGAGGGTAATGGCGTTATCTATGCCGAGCACCTACGTCGGTTGAACCCCGTCCACCATCTCGGTAAGTTATGGAATGCTATTTCTCCACTAAAACTACCCGTTACGTCGACCCTCTTACCGTTAATGCATTTAACCGACAGACAGTGAAAAGAACGAGGCGCGTCCAGAAAGTAAGTTCCGTTTGGTTATATAAAACGAACGGGTACAGATACAGAAAAAAATATTGATTGTACAAAAATCTACGACTGTTAAACTACTTTTCTACATGGCTTCCGAAATTTTGTAGGCAATTGTTATAGCATGGCACAAGGTTTTGTGTGCCTTTTTCATAGAATGTTGCCGCCTGTGTATTCAACCATGTGGTAACATGTTCTTTCAGCTCGTCATCATCGTTGAAGTGCTGTCCACCAAGGACAGATTTTAGGTGTAAGAAGAGGATTACTGTCAAAAGATTTTTTTTTCCACGATAATGCCTGACCTCACACACCGAATTTGACCAAACAATTCTTACGGAAATTTCAATAGGACCTGTTAGATCATCCTCCATACAGCTCGGATCTCTCTCCTAGCGACTTTCATCTCTACTTACACCTAAAATCTGTCCTTGGTGGTCAACACTTCAACGATGATAAAGAGTTGTTACCACATGGTTGAATACACAGGCGGCAACCTTCTGTGAAGGATGCATGCAAAAACTTGTGGCACGGTATGACAAGTGTCTACAAAATTTCGGCAGTTATATGGAAAAGTAGTTTAAGAGTTGTGCAATAAAAATTTCTTCTGTATCTGTGTACAATTTCATTTTATTACCAAACGGAACTTACTTCCTGGACGCGCCTCGTATGTACTTTTAAACGATAGACTTTCTTGAATAAATAGTGATAAATACTCAATATAATATATTTGAAAACTTAATTTTCACCCTAATTTTCACTCTTTTAGCACGTTGTACATCACGCCAAAACCGCCGGACCTTTTATTCCTATTCGACATAAAACATCATCTTTACAACACGATTACCTCTCCAAGACTTAGCAATATGGTGGAGGCAGGCCGCAGTTTTTCAAAATATAGGCGTTTCCCTGTATTCTAACCTCCCTGCGGCAGCCTGTACCACCGATTCACTGCAGGGCTTTACACAATAGGGGGCGCTAGTTGACATATTCCTCAATGTGTATGCGCAGGCACCTCAGTATCGCAGACGCAATTTGTCAAATATGGATCCATTCACCGAACTTTTCAGACGGACCTTGCATTGCACTAACTGGAGATGCCATAATCCGATATTATTGGGCATTACACACTGAGTGCATGAGGACTTCTTCATCTCTGTGGTATATAACACATATTGTATGGCTCCATCTGAACATGCTTTATTTCATAAGACTTTTTTGCTTTCCAGATTATGGCGTGAAACATGATATTATAGCTCAGTCTCTTTCTAATGAGCAGCTTTTTATCCTGTGTACTTATTATATTCATTTCGCTGTAGATATAGTATTGCTCATACTAGTTTTTTAAATGATTTACTAGCTGCGAACCCGACTTTGCCCGGGTATTTATTTATTTATTCCCGCAACTTTTCAGGTATATCTTCATTTGTATCAGGGTTGTATATGTGTAAAATCTCTTGGGAGTACAATTAGTAGTAAAGAGATTAAAACCTGGTGTGTGATGGGGTAGTTTCCCATGAAAGTTACTGTTTATGTGGTCATATCTCATTAACTTCGTGTCGCACTGTGATAAAATTTAGAAGGTGCATTCAGCTATATGTGTGTATACTGTCTGTAAAATTTCCTGCGGCTACAATTAGTACTGTAGAAATTATAAATTGTAACTTCATACCGAATGCCGTTGTTTTAGTCCATGAACAGCGGAACGCTACTGTTTACGTGCTCATATCTCATGAACTACGTGTCGGAATTTGATACAATTTGGAAGGTACATTGAAATATATTTGCGTATACTGTCTGTAAAATTTCCTGTCGCTACAATTTGTAGTGTTCAAATTATAAATTGTTACGTCATACCGAGAGACGTAATTTTACTCCATAAACAGCGGAAAAGTAGTAAGCGAGAAACATTTTTCCTTTCATCATTTTACTATGGCTGCCAGTGAGAAAAAGACAGGAATTAGTGATCATGATATCATCATAGCGTCGATGGTGACCAAAGTTCATAAACCAGTCAAGAAGGCTAGGAGCGTGTTTTTGTTGGGAAAAGCTGACAAGCAAATGTTACGATCGCACTTAGAAAATGAATGGGCATCGTTTAATTCTGGGACTATGGACGTAGAGGACTTGTGGACTAAATTTAAATGCATTGTTAATGAAGGGTTAGAGAAATATGTGCCAGTAAAGACGATTAAGGATGGAAAAGATCCACCGTGGTATAATAATAATGTTAGAAAGCTGCTGAGAAAGCAAAGGCTGTTGCACTCTCGATTCAAAAAAGAACACGCAAATGATGACAGGCAAAAGTTAGTAGAGATTCGTGCGTCTATAAAAAGATCGATGCGTGAAGCATACAATAATTATCACAGCCATACCTTAGCAAAAGATCTTTCCGAAAACCCGAAAAAATTCTGGTCCTATGTAAAATCGATAAGCGGGTCAAAGCCCACTGTCCAGTCACTAGTTGATCATTCCGGGGCAGTAATAGAAGAAAGCAAACGGAAAGCTGAAGTTCTAAATTTAACCTTTAAGAAATCTTTCACGCAGGAGGACCGCACAAATATACCATCATTTGAACAACGTACTAATTCCGAAATGGGGGACATAGCAATAGGTATTTCCGGTGTAGAGAAGCAGCTGAGAGAGCTAAATACGAAAAAGTCTGCTGGTCCGGATGGAATACCAGTTCGGTTTTACAAAGACTATTCTGCGGCATTGGCTCCCTACTTAGCTTGCATTTATAGCGAGTCTTTAATTCAGCGCAAAGTTCCTAGTGATTGGAAAAAAGCGCAGGTGACTCCCGTGTATAAGAAAGGAAAGAGAACTGACCCCTACAATTACAGGCCAATATCGTTGACATCGGTTTCATGTAGAATTTTGGAGCATATTCTCAGTTCGAACATAGTAAATTTCCTTGAAACGGAAAAGCTTCTTTCCATGAATCAGCACGGGTTTAGGAAACATCGTTCATGTGAAACTCAGCTTGCCCTTTTCTCACATGACATCTTGCGAGTCATGGACGAAGGGCAACAGGCGGATTGTGTTTTTCTCGACTTCAAAAAGGCGTTCGACACGGTGCCACACTGCAGACTGCTAACGAAGATACGAGCCTATGGAATGGGTTCACAGATTTGTGACTGGCTGGAAGACTTCCTAAGTAATAGAACGCAGTACGTTGTTCTCGACGGCGAGTGTTCATCAGAGACGTGTGTATCGTCAGGCGTGCCCCAGGGGAGTGTGATAGGACCGCTATTATTTTCTATCTATATAAATGATCTGATGGACAGAGTAAGTTGTAATTTGCGGCTGTTTGCTGATGATGCTGTGGTGTATGGGAGGGTGTCGTCTGTAACTGACTGTAATAGCATACAGGTTGACTTAGACAAAATTTCTAGTTGGTGCGAAGAATGGCAGCTAGTTCTCAATGTAGAAAAATGTAAGGTGATGCGCATGAGTAGAAAAAACAATCCTATAATGTTCTAATACAGCATCAGTAGTGAGCTTCTTGATGCGGTCGCGTCGTTCAAATATCTAGGCGTAACATTGCAGAGCGATATGAAATGGAACGAGCATGTAAGGACAGTTGTGAGTAAGGCGGACAGCAGACTTCGGTTTATTGGGAGAATTTTGGGAAGATGTACTTCACCTGTAAAGGAGACCGCGTATAAAACGCTTGTACGACCACGTCTTGCTCCGGCAACTAAATTGGGGATCGCTGGAAGAAAGACGACGTTCTTTTCGTGAATTTCTGTTAAGTAAATTTAGAGGGCCGGAATTTGAAGCTGAGTGTAGTACGATCTTGCTGCCGCCTACTTACATTTCGCGTAAAGATCACAAAGACAAGATAAGAGAAATTAGGGCTCGTTCGGAGGCATATAGGCATTCTTTCTTTCCTCGTTCAATTTGGGAGTGGAATAGGAAAGGAAATGCCTAGTAGTGGTACTGTGTACCCTCCGCCACGCACCTTACGGTGAATTGCGGAGTATGTATGTAGATGTAGATGTAGATGTAAAGGTTTGAGATTATGTTTAAAGTTTGTTGCAAGTCGCTAAGTACTGTCATTCTCATACAGTCTATTTTGAAAGACTCGCTGCATTATATGGCATTTTTTGCGATTTCTATTGATAATGAAGTAATATCTTTTGAACCATATGCCGTATGTGATTCTGAACCATGCATCAATTATTAACTCACCGTAAGGAATATGTGTACAAAATTTGATTGAAATCAGTCCAGTGCTTTAGCAGCAGTTTTTCTCGCATCTCATTGTTTATGACGTCATATCTCGATTCTTACACTCACGGCGACCGTTCTCATGGATTGAAGCTTAATTGTATAAAATTTGAGGAAGAATATATCAAAACTGTAGATTTGTATGCAACACGCACACACATACGGACATTCTGCTTTATGTATTGATCGTCTAACAGCATTTTACACTGATGTTTATAATAATAGTTTGTCTATATCCACAAATGCTTTTAGTTCTCTCACTTGGACGGTCCACTACGAATATAGTGAATGGAGCGGTACCTCGAGTTAGACCAGTTACTCAACATTTTACTTAAAACGGTTGCGTCTCTTTGTAGACAAAGAGCTGAATTCCGCGAGTTGCGACGTTCCGCTGGAATTTCGAGGGAGCGACGTATGGGTGGTGGAGTGGGGGGGGGGGGGGGCGGGGAGCGTGTGTAGCTAAGCTGTGACGTCAGCGAGTTCTGTGTATTCAGGACGCAGCAGCTACACGCAGGGCCCCCCAGCCGGGCGAGTGGCTTTCAATCGTTTGATTGGAAACGAAACAAGTTCATCCATGTGTCTGACGGCACACTCTTTTTTTTTTTTTTTTTTTTTTTTTTATTTGTCTGCTGCGATAAAATCGATCACACGCAACGACCGTACACATTAGAGACCAGCCCTATATGTAGACAGATATCAACTGTAATAGCTTTTCTCGCTGGCTTTTATACAACAAACTTTTGGGTTACGTGTAGTGACTGTTCGTGATAGTACCTATTACGATATACAGGCTGTCCATAAGCATTTACCCTAATAACGCTCTTTATCGCTTCAGTAAACCTTCGTTATGACATGTAAGGCTTTTCTGAGTAAGTTTTTAACCTTACATAAATATTTAATATACGTACTTCGCTTCAACATGAAAATCTCTTTTACATATTGTGACAAATATTGATCAATATGAAATTAAAAAAAAAAAAAATCGCACTGACGTGTTTTACGGCCCACTATACATTTGTAGTTTTACAAGTTTTTTTAAAACATTTTGGACCAACCAAACGGTTGGTTTTCGTTAATTCAATGGAGGGTGTCAAATATCCGTTAGTTTTGCAAATATCTCTCCAACGAAACGATATATGAAAAAAAAACAGCAAAGTTGTAGAGAATTTTCTCCTCTACAAATTCGGTTATTCAATTTTCGTGTCAGATGAATAGTGAAGCCGTTATTTTCATTTAAATTTCGAGCCATCAAAAGACGATCGCAAAGGCCCACTTTTAGTGTACCTATCGTAACCTAAAGTGGGCCAATTGTCATAACGTCTGATTTTTTTTTAAACCATAAAATCAAAACATTCTACGTTTAAAATTAAACTACCGCCGGTGAGCGTCCAAACTATTACACACGGAATATACTCCAGTTGAACGGAACCGAAACACTCTTTCAGATAATCTGTGCCTCAAATGTTAAAAGAATGTCTAATTCCTTGAGTAAAGTGTGTAATATTTACATGAAACCGCCTTTAATTCTTTTGAAATTCGTGAATCTTTCTTCACTGTGAAAGACCACCGTTAACTGTAAAATTAACTCTAGCTGAAGGGAGCCAGAAGAAAGTTTACTTTTAAAATATAACTCTGGCCTTAAAACCAGCTGAAGGATTCGCATGAACCAATGACTACTTCCTGCAACAGTATCTAGTTCCCTAGCTCAGAATTTAGAACTGACTCAAACTTTACTTTAGCAACAGGAAGACAAAGAGACGGTGGCCAACATACGTTGTAGATCACGAGAATTACACACAATCATTAATACACAAGCCACCCCGAACTAAACCCTTTCATGAATGTGGCTGTGAGAACATTTATGGCGCAACGGAATTAACAATATGTGTTCTCAGCACTGGTGAAAAACAGCATTAAATAAAAAAGGGAAGGTTTTCGTTAACTAATGTTCATAATTAGGATGAAGTTTGACTGATAATAAATTATTTATTCACTTCAAACAGAGGCAAATGGGGGCACCAATTTTGTTAAACAGTAAAAATGTATCCACATTTAAAATAACTTAAAGTAATCTGAACTGAACATCGTCGGGGGAGAGATTTACAATCGACAAATATTCAGTCACTCCCACGCGCGAAGCAAAGCGAAACTATCCCAACTCAGCGTGCTGATACGAAGCAGAAGCAGGCGCCGCTATTGTAGGCTAAATTCAGCGAACCAGGATGTACCATACAACTCAAGAAAAAATAAACTTCATAAGTGGCTCTCTGGTCTGTCTTTCTTTACTTGAGATGGTACGCGATAATAGCGAGATTAATTTCCATTCAAATCAAACCGTGGGCATGTGGAATTATTGAGACCCGCGGCACGTGTCTGCTACATTACATATTCGCACCCCGCTGAAGGCGAAGTGCTTAAAGATTGTATTCATTTCAACAAGAACCAACGGAAATACAGATTACGAAGCAAGAATACACAATAGGAAGGCACTGGTGTTTGAGCAGTGGCGAGAACTCGAGTGACTAGCTATAAACCCTTGAAGTCAAAGTTTGGAGCCACGTGATTCCGAAAACCAGTAAAAATATAAAAATGAAATTTCTGAAAAATAAAGAAAAATAGCTATGGCACAACCCTTAGAAATGCGTAGGATATCATAAGGAAGCTAAAGAAATAGAGGCGATTGGGAAAGTTTTACACGGATGAAAGAAGTCCAGTCTTCAAATGTCAGAAAACTAGAATAAAATCAAAGTCAACTAAGAAATACGGCTTTCAGCCTCTAGAAATACGTAGTATTTCGTAAGCAAGCTAATAAAGAGGTCGTACAAGGCTAGAAGACACTTTACTGAGGGGTCTGAATGCAAAGTACAAATTTGGAAACGAAACAACAATTTAAAAATAGACGTAGAGGAGATCGCGATGTAATAATGGAAATCAGAAAGATGCATACATAATTTCTTGCCTGAAGGGTATAGGAACAGACACAGGGGTAACTGAAGGTTTTGTTCTAAGAACAGACGAAATTGAGTACATATCACTCATGGAAGGAGAAAACGGAAAGGAATATTTCACATGCACCACACAGAATAAAAATATTCCCTCATTTTAGTCACACCCCACAAAGCTTGAAAGAAATTAAACAGAGTTCTTACACCACCAGCTAGTCTCACACAGGTTACCGATTCCCATCCATTATCAAATCAAATTAGTTGCATATTCACGGCGTTTACTTATGCTAAATCACCGAAATGAAATTGAGTACATTTCCGTACATGATCGGAGAAACTTATCCCAAAAAAAATGAACCTAAGATCTAAAGTCTAACAAACCAGACAACGAATCGCTACCATCTCACGGGAGGAAGCGCAGCCACAGAATGTCCTATCGGTCCCTGAGACCCCGCCACCAGCCGCCGGAAATAGACCGGAAATCGGCAAAACCCAGGAAAACGCGGTTGTGGGGTAGAGCTTAAGCTCGTGTGTCTTGGCGAGGCTTGCTATCTAGGCATTGCCAACCCAACTTGTAGCCAAAGGGTGGAGGAACCTCTTTGGTAGCTCCAAAATCAGAGGTTGGTAACGAATACCTATCAATACAAAGCTAGAGAAACACTAGTACCAAGCAGCTATCAGCCGACGACGAAAATTCTCATACATACACACAGACGCCCATGCTAAAAGTTTCTCATACATGCACATACAGAATAAAGCTAGTATATATTCTCACAGGGACAGTGGCGTCACAGAGAAGCCGTTCATATGGCCACATTCATTGACACAATGATAAATTATTAGCATAATAAAGTCCCAGCAATATTACAGAAACTAACATTTAATAAAAAAACATGAACACAATGATAAATTATTAGCATAATAAAATCCTAGCAATATTACCGAAACTAACATTTAAAAACATGAAATGAAAAAGCTATTTCTCACGCCTCCGAACAAGGGGGGTTCTCATTTAGCAAAAAAGCCCTTTTAGTGAACTTAGATAATTTACAAGTTAAAAACCTAGGGAAGATGGCAGACAGACATATTTCAACTGTAACATATTGTATGTTTTTTTTAATTGTAATGAAAGTTACTCAGAAATGCTCCGGAAGTTCGTGGCTGTTTCCGAAACACACACCACCGCCTGCAAACAGCACAATGCAAGCAATCAACGACGCAGTTTGGTCGCGTCGATGATTGCTTGCATTGTGCTGTTTGCAGGCGGTGGTGTGTGTTTCGGAAACAGCCACGAACTTGCGGAGCATTTCTCAGAAACCTTATCAATTGCTGGGCGGCAGCTATCTAAGAAACTGGTGTTCTTGGGAGTGCATTGCTCGTTGGACGTGTCTTCCTTGGACATTTTTGGTCTGTCACACTTGAAAATGGCCTAACATAGAGGCTGAAACCGGTAGTGTGGGCTTAAAAATAAAGCATCAATAAATGCAACTGGAGATGGAATTTCCTTAAAATTTGTACCACAGTTGTGGCAACAGCAAGCATCCAGTGATGGAGAAACTAATAATATTTTATGTGGGTTTTTTACAATTAAACTCTGTTACGGTGTAATCTTATATTCTTGTACATTCCCGTAGTTTTTCAATGATAGCTTCGCCTGTGAATGGTTTTTTTTGTAGATTCTCCGACCTTTTCAACTGCAACAATGCTGTTTGCATGTACACCTGTAAACTGGTAAACTGACAATGTTTTTTTTTTTTTTTTTTTTTTTTTTTTTTTTTTTTTTTTTTTTTCAATTGTGTTTGGTCTATTCATGTTGTGCCACTTCTGCAGCAATCGCCTTGTCGTTATGTACTGGTTCGTCAATACAGCATCTCCGACATATCTGGAGTGGAGGAAATATACTCCTACATACTGTAGTTGGTAGTTTATATTACGTATTGGCGGCCGCATACTCGCAAGCTGGACCGCCCGAAATAGTTATGCAGTTAAAGTCGTCCAAGAAGTAAGCATTAGAGAAGATACATATGTTTACAATTTTGATTTTTTTCAAGTGCCGTCTAGGTTCGTCAGCTGTTTCCGTTAATGAGACCCTAAATGCGGTCCAATTTTTTGTAATCTTCGACAGTGGCATTTTGTCGATTATTGTTCCAAGGCGTATAATGTTTTCGACCGTTATGACGGTCAAACTTCAAGGGTAGTATGGTCGGAAGTGCGATGCGGACTTTGATTAGAATATGGTAAGGTTTAACGACGACGTCCACTTTTATCATGAACGGTTCGTCTGTAAGGAAAACTGCAGCAGCTGTTGAATGGAGGATCCGAGTGCAGTCATGGAACTGATGGCAGATTGACTTCTGAAAGGTACGTGGCCGTGTTAGAAGATTATTTCATCCCTGTTGTCCGAAGTGACCCTGTATTCGATGAGATGCGGTTAATAAAAATCGAAGCTTGAGCCCACCGAAGCAGGAGAGTGATGTCCTGAAGGAGCACTCTGGGATCCGATTTCTGGGTTGTACCCACCCAGAAGACACTGGCTTCGGCATCTATTAGTCGCCATATTCGCCAAGTCTGAACACTTGCGACTCCTTATTGTCGAGCTACATTAAAGGTACAGTATACAATCCAAATATAAATATTAATCCACATGCAGATTCTCATCATTATCCTACACAGAAGAACTCTGCATTACATACGCTGGCAGCATGAGCTCACAGGCTTAGCAACGCTGTCATAATTAGAACTGAGTCACCTGAAGATAACATTCCGCGCCAATGCATACAGCAACAGGGCCACACAACAAGTTATGAGGCACAAGGAAGACAAGACAGGAAATGATGCAGAAGAAACTCTTCCTAAGGTTCGCCTATCTTGAGAGGCGTCAGCGAACGTATATGTAAGGTCCTTAACCGAAGAGAAATCGAACCGATTTTCGAGAGTGGCCGCAATATCCCTGAACTGTTGACGCCCACGAAGGATCCCATAAATTCCCTCCACACTGCTAGAATGTATGAACTCCAGTGTGAATGCAGCGAAATTCATTTTGGTGAAACCGGGAGACCCATCCGCACTCGCATTTCGGAACATGAACATTTCATACGATTGGACGAAGTCAGCCGCGGCGGATTAGCTGTGCGTACTGGAGCGCCGTGTTGCGATGCGCGCGGCCTTTCGCCGTCGGGGGTTCGAGTCCCCCTAAGACATGGGTGTTTGTGTTGTTCTTAGGTTAGTTTACTTTAGTTTAAGTATTTTGTAAGCTACGGACTGATAACCTAGAAGTTAAGTCCGACAGATTTACAAACATTTCGATTTGGGACAAGTCAACAAGTCAGCTGTGGCAGAACACCAGAAGGAATGCGGCGGTACTATTAACTTCTGAGAACCTCACGTGCTTGCCCGGGAACCGTGGAAGCAACAACGCAAAATAAGAGAAGCCATCGAATTAATTAAACGACGTAACAACATGAATAGGGAGGATGGCTACAAGGTACCTCAAACGTGGCTGCCGGCAAACCCTGCCCAGCGGGCCGCGTGTGTGCGCCACCCAGCGGCTCCACTTGACTCGGGCTCTGCAGTATAAACAAAAATGTTCAAATGTTTGTAAAGCTTATGGGACTTAACTACGGGGACATCAGTCCCTTAACTTACAAACTACTTATCAACTACCTTATACTAAGGACAGCACAAATATCCATGCCCGATGGGGGATTCGAACTCCCGACAGTAGTGGCCGTGCAGACCACGACTGAAGCACCTGTCCCCTTGGCCATCGCCGCCGGCCAGTATAAACAGCGGCCACAGTAGAACTGACGCGCGGCCTGAACATTCGCAGCAGGAAACATTCTTTGGATGCTAGTAGCTGCTTGACTGTTGACTTCCGATCAAATACAAGAGTTTGCCTACCATTTATCAGGGTAGCAAAAGTAATAGCTTACTGATACGCTACTGTCTACCAATCACCATCTTAGATGTATGACGTCAGTATTAGATAACCTAAAAATTTACAGTTTGTAAGGGTACACATTCAGCAGTGTCCAACAGTTAACTGCCCTAAAGAGGACCACTGCACAGTGGTCGAAACGTTGGCTGTTCATTTGCTGTTGAAAAATGACGCGGCCTGATAACGATAATTGCTTTATTCGAAAAATGGACGTCATACATCTAAGATGGTGATTGGTAGACAGTAGCGTATCAGTAAGCTATTACTTTTGCTACCCTGATAAATGGTAGGCAAACTCTTGTATTTGATCGGAAGTCAACAGTCAAGCAGCTACTAGCATCCAAAGAATGTTTCCTGCTGCGAATGTTCAGGCCGCGCGTCAGTTCTACTGTGGCCGCTGTTTATACTGGCCGGCGGCGATGGCCGAGGGGACAGGTGCTTCAGTCGTGGTCTGCACGGCCACTACTGTCGGGAGTTCGAATCCCCCATCGGGCATGGATATTTGTGCTGTCCTTAGTATAAGGTAGTTGATAAGTAGTTTGTAAGTTTAGGGACTGATGTCCCCGTAGTTAAGTCCCATAAGCTTTACAAACATTTGAACATTTTTGTTTATACTGCAGAGCCCGAGTCAAGTGGAGCCGCTGGGTGGCGCACACACGCGGCCCGCTGGGCAGGGATTGCCGGCAGCCACGTTTGAGGTACCTTGTAGCCATCCTCCCTATTCATGTTGTTACGTCGTTTAATTAATTCGATGGCTTCTCTTATTTTGCGTTGTTGCTTCCACGGTTCCCGGGCAAGCACGTGAGGTTCTCAGAAGTTAATAGTACCGCCGCATTCCTTCTGGTGTTCTGCCACAGCTGACTTGTTGACTTGTCCCAAATCGAAATGTTTGTAAATCTGTCGGACTTAACTTCTAGGTTATCAGTCCGTAGCTTACAAAATACTTAAACTAAAGTAAACTAACCTAAGAACAACACAAACACCCATGTCTTAGGGGGACTCGAACCCCCGACGGCGAAAGGCCGCGCGCATCGCAACACGGCGCTCCAGTACGCACAGCTAATCCGCCGCGGCTGACTTCGTCCAAGGGACCATACTAACCTGGTCATCGGTCTCTAGCTAGGGACAACACACACACACACACACACACACACACACACACACACACACACACACACACACACACAGCCATGAACGAAGGAAGATTCGAACCTCTGGCGCGAGTGGCCGCGCGATAGGTAGAATGCATAAGAGAAGGAGGAAATGTACAGTAAGCATCTCTCAAGCTCTTTATAAAATTCATTAATATCATTCTTTTTGTGTCTTGATTCGGCGCATTATTAGTTTTCGATGGGGAAAAGAATGTGGAGGGAGTATAAAGCTATTACGTGTATAACAGTTTCTACATATCCCATTAAAACCCAACATCATAGTACAGCTGCGGAGGAGATTCGACTATGTTATATTAATAGTTGTTCCATATACCATAAACTCGACACATCGCAATTTTGTGGAACGTGTCAGTTTATTAAAAGGTGTCTACACATGAAACTTAATATTTTAAGGGACCTCTGGAACAGTTTTGAAGCGAATGCCACAAAGTGATTCCTTCATCTTCGGAATCAAATCAAAGTTACAGTACTTACCGATCCCATCGACTGAACAGTGCAGCTTGCGCTGTTGAAACACGTCCACTAAATGTGTGGTCATGTTCCATTTTGAGTTATTTATTACTCTTGTTTCTCCGCCATTATTATTGTCTACTTGTAGGTCAATTATTTTATTCTTTTATTGATGATGAATGCCCCATGTTTATATATGTTTCTACCCATGTGATTGAACTTGTGTGTTCTTGTGAATGTGGAAGGTTGCTTTTAACATCGACCGACTGCCGCGGAATAGCTTATAGTCGCCGCCTCGCGCTTTAGGCCTTGTTTACTTTATTTAGAACTATGTTTAGTCTTATGTTCAAAATCTCATATCTCCGAAAATTTTTGACCGAATGCTTTGAAATTTTGATATAACGAACTACTGGATTACGCGGATGTATTTACATACCTATTATTTAAATATGTATCACATACGAGTTTACATAAATTTTACAATGTGGAAACCTTGAAGCCAATAATCGCAAAAGTGCCATATGCAAAGGTTATGAGTAATATATTAAACAAATAGGTGTCTAAAAACTTTCCTGTGTTACACTGCAACGTTGTGACAAATATGGAGCTCAATCGGTGAAGAACTTTTTGAGATCTTCAAACACACACAAACCAACACACACACACACACACACACACACACACACACACACACACACATAAAGGATTCATAAGAGAATCATATCTGAATTGTCATATCGAGGATATGTGGGCATTCAGCAATTCAGGAAAGATGACATTTACACCGATTGACAGAGGTACTTGGAGATGAATCAGTATGGTTATAAATTCTAATACAAAAGTTGAATAGGGTGCATTATCAGGACTTTGGCATTACTGTACTATCTACCTCGCTGGGGGTTGTGCCATGTCAGCAGTGATTCCTGAAGTTGTTTCTCACATGATAGCTCACCAGCACACCTTAGTCACAATGGGTGCGAACATCTGACATAGACTTTCCAGGAACGCTTTATTGGTCGCGGAGGCCCCACAGCTTGGCCTTCTCGTCGCTCAGACTTCCACACCCTTATCTTTTGGTTATGGGGACACTTAAGGGAAGTGGTATTCAATGCGTGCCAGCAAGTACCAGAACAACAAACAGCATCCCTTACGGCGAGTGGCAGAGTGATGCATTGCGGTGAGTGGAGGTCACGTAAGACACTCGTGTTAACACACCTCTGAATGTTCACGTTTCCCGACCAGTGCTTATTCGACTTATTCTTCTTATGTCTGTGAGTACTACCTTCCCGTTGGATGTTCCAGCCCACCCTCGGCTTTATTGTGTGTGTGTGTGTGTGTGTGTGTGTGTGTGTGTGTGTGTTGTCCTCAGGTTAGTTTTAGTTGACCGCTGGTGAGCATAGAAAATAAAGGTTATGGTGTCTCCCAGAGTTGCTGTGTCAAGAGAAATCAAGCGTTACTGGCCATTGCTAGACAGTCTCGACTACTCTCACCCCGAATATGACACTTTGGTCACAATAGTATCAGGTGAAGCATTTATCCATTTGATGCTATGGTGATGTAGATATTTCTGGATTGCAGGGTCCTAGCCTCATTAATTGGGCAGAGTGCTGAACTGCGCAAGTTCCCAAGGTCTAGGTGGCGAACGGAAACTTCGTTCCTCCGTGACGATGGTGTACTCCGCCTCACCAGCCTAGCTGTTTGATAATTTATTGGCCACAGGCTTTAACGCAGTTCTCCAGGGCTAACTATGTGGAAACCATCGAGCTCCCTCTTACTTTCAACTGCCTCGAATTGGAACAGTGACCTAATTTTAATGGTTACTATACCATAGCCAATAGTGCCGTGGATTCATCTTGCATCTCAAGGGTACTACATTCGCAAATAGACGAGTGCAATGAGTTGTGATTGTCACATATTCAGTATCCGTATATCTCTATAACCCCCAGAATTACAGTACGAACTGGAATGTACATTACGAGGTGGTGGACTGCTAACACACTGTAGATCAAATCCACTTCTTGGCATCCAGGTTAAGGTTTACCTTGATTTCTCTATATCACCCAAGGCAAATACCTGATACCGGCACGGTCCTAAAAAAAGGGCAACAATATTGGCCTATCTATGTATGCTTGGTGGCAGCAGTACTGTGACGACGTCTTTGCAATTTCATTACACTTAGGGCGGGGTTCCATGCCTTATCTAAATTAAACATCTGTGACCATACTTGTTTTAGTTCCAAAGAAAGACATTCATGGCCATCAATACAGCTCGGATGAAGAGATGCACACCTCATCCTGAAGCTAACTAAAAACGTCGAGGGATGACCATCTTGGCTCACAGTGTATTAACAGTTTTGGTAATTACTACTGAAATACTGAGCACTTAGTTTTTTCTCCAAGTGAATTCTTTTACCATGTCTGCTCCTTATAGATGAGTGTGATACCTCATTCGCAATCAGTAGGAACAATTCGTTGCTCAGGGTACCCCTCAAAAAGTATGGTAAAGAGGGGATCTAAATTCTGTGTAGAAACGGTTGAGACCTGGAGCTTCACTGTGCTATAGAGATTTGAGCTTGTTTTAAACCACTATCAGTGATTACAATGCGAGTCATCAATATTTCTGATTTTCCTTTGTAAACGGTGCAAGTTTCTCGTCCAGTCATAGGGTATCTGTACACTTCTATTTTGGCACTGACGGCACTCACGTTACGAAAAATGTTTAGTCAGGAAGGCTTTCTGTGATAATGCTTCCAGTGTTATCTTTACAAACTGCGTTTCTGGTTATCACCCGTATTTCAGTCCACATTTGGCTATCATGATGTGAGTTGTCTTGTTCATGATTTGGAGAATACATAGATTCTTTCTAGCATCCAGACCTTTACAACGAAAATGAATATAATATATAAAGTATTAGTGCTGTTTGCTGTTCTATTGATAGTACATGTTATTACAGTCTTCATTCATTTTAAACCCCTGCCGCCATCTTATTGTGACTACTCCTATGTTCCCTTTTAAACTCAAGACATTTGTAACGGTGTACATTATAATGTTTCAAAGGCCGCCTGGACTTTATTTCAATATTTATTCATTTATTTATTCTGCATAATTAATCTCTTCTATGTGTTACGATTATTCTTTGTTTAATTCATGCAAAATATTATGTATCGATAATAGAGCTATCTTATGCAAAGAAAGTATAATGTTAACAGGAACATTATTATCTGTACATTTACGCTTATCATATGTTTTACTGTATAAGAAGGAGCAGCAGTCTCCATTCTTCCTCTTCTTTGTCTAGCATTGGTAGGTCTCGGACGCAATAGCGCATAGCTCTTTGTTTAATTTATCAGAATCATAAATTCTTTTCGTGCAGGTAAGAAATAATTGTAAGTGTATGTTCAGCATCTTGGAAATATAAACCGCTAATTTTATTTAAAGAAAATTTTCTTTTCTCAATATTTTTATTATTTAAAAAGCCACCTCATTAATTCTAATGGTACAATATGTTAATAGCATGTGCCTTTTTTTTATTATTATTTTTTTAAGGTTACCATCGGCCGCCTTTTTCTTGCAGTGTGCGAAATTAAGAGTTGGAACGATGTACAATACTTCATTATAATCTTAGAATCGTTTGTTCCGCACCAAACGTCCCTGAGATATACGCCAGTTAATCAAAATTTAACTATTTTAATTTTTAGCTTGCCGTGGAGTTAAGATAAATTGGTGTTTTACGAGTACGTTCCAGCAGTTAATTTCTGTGCAATGTATATGTGGTGAGCCAGTCTTCTATTTAATCAGGCAGGATTTTAGGCAGCTTGCTAAAATTAAATATTTCCGTACCATTTAACACATTCAATAAGTTGCAGATTGTTTTACGGAACACTTTCTTTTGGCCCACTTCAGGTTACGGTAGTAACACTAAAAGTGGGCCTTTGCAATCATCTTTTGACAGCTCGAAATTTAAATGAAAATAACGGCTTAACTATTCATCTGACACGAAAATGGAATAACCTAATTGGTAGAGGAGAAAATTCTCTACAACTTAGCTCCCTTATGTTTTTTTTTTTTTTCATATCTCGTATCGTTTGAGACATATTTGCAAAAATAACGGAGATTTGACACCCTCCATTTAATTAACGAAAACCAGCCGTTCGGAGATGTCACGTGACATTCCTCGCGTATTTGATGATTTTCTTATTGTAACTTACACGTTGTCATTTCAAAGTAACGGCACACTGAGGAATTAACAAAAACACATCGTTCTTCGTACGATAAATGATAATCTAATGTCTACAAATGCCATATTAACATCAGTTAACAACGGCCATCAATAGTATGAGATTAAAGAAATCGTGTGGGCAGAGTGCTGGACTATGACGCGGAAGGTCTGTGGTTCGAAACCCGCCACTACCTAAATCTTATTTTCCTAAAAGGGTTTCAGACACTCTTATTAATTAATTATTATTTACATTATTACTTTTTTCCAAAATGTTTGTAAAAACTTATAAAACTACAAATATAAAGTGGGCCGTAAAACACGTCAGAGCGATTTTTTTATAACAGTGATATGCAACCCGGCCATTAATTTGAAATATTTCTCCCGCCGTAATTTTAGCGCCCCAGTTTTCGTATCAATATTTAACATCGATTTCAAACTTCATTTGCTTTGGTTCTAAACTTTCTTTTCGCGGAACATTATTTTCTCAGGCGCTACCTTTTATCATTTTTAAGTATTATTATTATTATTATTATTGAACACACCAGATGTACTGAGCAGCATTGGCCTTTAATGTTTTATTTAAAAACTACAGATTTTTCAATCACGTAGTGACCATCTTCAGTGTCCTTCTAACAAGCATTATGAATGCCCTGAATGTAAAATGTAACTCATTCAGGGCATTCATAATGCTTGTTAGAAGGACACTGAAGATGGTCACAACGTGATTGAAATCGATTTGTTGTTTTTAAATAAAAAATTAACGGCCAATGCTGCTCAGTACATCTGGTGTGTTCATCATTGTGTGGTCGTTGAGCACCATCCTGGAAATGGAATCAAACATCATAATTATTACTGTTGTTGCAATTATTTACCTTTACCAATTAAATTTTAAGGGAGGGGTATTGCAACATTACGCCTACTCTTTCAACTTCTAGTCAATCCGCAACGCTGTTCTTGCTCTGGGCACTTCACCGTTGGTTTCCATTACGACACTTGAATACTATATTAGGTCTCATAGAACCTACGAAAGTCTGGCAATGGCGAATCGCCACTGATGCGGGTATTGGGTAGTTCGTTTCCGCGATGCACCCCGTCATCGGTCTTCTCGGCACGTGCGACAAATAACCCCTTATTACTGTCGCCACCGTGCCCAATTTTCGCAGCGTAACGCGGCGCCCTCGTTCGCGGCCATTTGTTCTTATCGCCGGGGTGTTGGCTCGGTTTACGGGCAGTCGTAAATCTAGGGTGTCCGCAGCTGCTGCGAGGCGTGAGGGGGATCCGCAGACTGGGGCGGCTTGCGGTCTGTGCACTCCGGGCCACTCAGAGGTGGAATCCACCCCACCCCTTCGCTGGCCATCCTGCTAGCCGGACCGCGGGCGGACGTGCCTCTGGCGCCAGCCGCATTCCTAGCCGTGGCCCTCTCGGGACAAAGGTCTTTGAGCAATTAGGGCAGCTGGGGGCAGCAGCCACGTTCGTTTCTCACAGGCAAGCAGGGACTAAACTTATACGACGTGTTATTCATCCCTCACTGCTACTGTACAGCTAAGACGTTTCTAAAACCAACACAAGGTCTCATGAACCACACTGCCAGACGTTTTTTTAAAGTTATTTATTATTTAACATGCCCCATTGATTTGATTTGATTTGATTTTTCCAGGGAAGCCAATACAGTCTTGGTCCAACCCGCCACTGCCCGCACCGAAACTATGTTTATTGTGCGGTATCGTTCCCTATATATCTAGTAAAGCCAACCAATGCCCTTGAACAGTGCAAGGAGTCCCTATACCAGTTCTTTATTAGACACAATTTCTTCGGGTCTGGTTGTCCCAAATGTTCTGTGCCTTTTACTCTCCAATGCAATGCATTCGAAGATTAGATGTGATGCAGTTTCATCACCGTCATCACAGATCCTACATTTAGGGTCCTCTTCTGTTATTCCCATTGTATGTAGGTGTTTTTTGAAATTCCCATGGCCTGTCAGCAATCCAACCATGAGTCTAATCTCTCTCCAGTTCAAGCCAAGAATTACAGAGCTTAAGACATGGCTTTGGCATCATTACCTTGCCACGTTTTTGTTGGTAGACTTTGGTCCAATATTCTACATGCTGTCTTCTGAGCAAGTAATTTTATCATTGTCTTGGTGATTATCAGGACAGGTTCCGGTCCAATAAATGGAGTCTCTGCCCCCATCCTGGCTAATCTGTCGGCATGTTCGTTGCCTCTGATCCCCGAGTGGCCAGGGACCCACAATAGGTTTACTCTATTGCTTTTCCCTAGCTCCACCAGAACCCTGTGACATCCTTGAACAATTTTAGGCCTTGTTGCAGGAGCTGCCAGTGATCTCAGGGCTGCCTGGTGTCTGAATAGATATAGATGCTACGATCTTTGTAGCACCTACGCAAATTCTCCTCCACACACGCCCTGATGGCAGTGATTTCGGCCTGGAATACTGAGGCCAGTTTCCCTAGAGAGATGACGCCCTCCGGTCGTGGCTGCACCCCGTATACCCCGGCCCCAACGCCTTGGTCTGATTTTGACTCGTCAATGAAACAGACAATATCCCCCGTGCCCCATTACATAGTAATATTACATGTTTACTGGTTAGATTCAGGCGGTTACATCAAATATTTTTTGCAAACACAAGTACAGTATATAAGTTGACAGGGTTTACAAAGGGACAAACAATTTTATACATCAGGAAATCTCATTGTATTTCCAAAAATTGTAAAAGTCTGTAGTGAATTTATGTACTAAGTCATATTTACTGACGGGCCATCCTCCTCCTTTGGCAACTATTTTGTTCCTGAGATGGTCCCTCTCTTTCAATACATTGCAGCAGTCAAAAAGCACGTGGTCCAATAGTTTGGACAGCACTGTTACATGTGCACGTTCCGCCTTCAATTATTTTGAACCGCTGATAGTAGGCTTTTAGTTTCCCATGACCTGTTAAAATAGCTCTAAACTCTTCTCGAAGTTTCTTCTTTACGGCACTTGTAGGTATTTTTTATAGCGTATTAATTGTCGTGATCGAGCTGCTCTTTTAGCAAGGTTGCCAGATAGTTCCCCATATTCCTTGATGTGCCTTAACCCATTCGAAATGCACCAGCCAGTTGTGTGTCTGCAACATTCTGTCTTTACATCTTATTTCTTCAATTAACTAGTTGTGGTTCTTCGGATTTCACGAAGAGTCCAAAGTAATCCTGCTGTCTGTGTGAATTACTGCAGTTGTATCAGTATTCGAGAGATTATTTATGAACTCAAGAGCATTGAGGATGGTAAATTGTTCCGCTTGATTGTTTGAGCATTCATTAGAAAGTTTTAGCTACGTTTGTAAACTTTTGTAACTCTATCGGACCAAACTGCGTGGTCATCAGTCCGTAGCTTACAAACTACTTAAACCTAGGTAAACTAACCTACGGACAAACACACACACCCATGCCCCAGGGAGGATTCGAACCTCCACGGCGAGCAACCGCGCGCTCCGCAGCGAGACGTTTTAGACCGCTCGGCTACTCCACCGCGGCCACACTGCCATACTTCATGGCAAAGAGGGGGGGGGGGGGGTAAATAAACTAACTTTACTGACAACGGATTGAAATATTCCTCCCATAATTTTATTATTTTAATGTAAATTTTTAAATCAGTATAAATTTTTGCAAATAAATGTGAGGACGAAATAGAATAACTGGAAAGAGTGGTTGAGAGAAATATTTCAATGCTGGTTACGTAGCAAAACCATCTATCTATTGAGTGCATGGAATAAGCGAAAATTTTTGACTTCAGGACTTTATTAGGGATAGTTAGTAGTGAACATACTAAAAGACCCCGCCCCTGGGGGGTGAACTAAAGTGGGGATGGGGGTGGAAAGGTACCATTTTTTGGTTTTTCGCTTATATCTCGAAAGCGGTCCGTCTTAGGAAGAAAATGTTCTAAATAAAAATGAAAGATAATTCAATTTGCTATAAAATTGTCTCTATAAATATTAATCGAATTCCCAAAGGTTTTCGAGATATACGTTACTGAAAATCGACAATTTCGAAAAAAAAAAAATCATTTTTACTTCACTAATTTTGTCAATTTACTTCTAGTGACTCAATCGATCGTTTCTCAGAAAATCTGTCTGAAAGAAAGTTGTAGAGCATTAAATTTCCTCTTTTGAGCACTCATTGACTGGACTAATAACTAAGTTTCTGGCTCGTTGATCTGTTACTAATCGAAAATCGTAAGTCGTTCGTAATCTCAGGGTCGCAGTAAGAACAATTATTTAATAAAAAAAACATGATAAAAATGGGTCCTATTGTACACATCTCCAACAATTAGATTTGTAAATCAGTGTAATACATTATTCTTTTGTGCTGAAAAATAAATTGCATCACAGTTAAATGAAAAATGTGAAAGGAAAAAATAAGGCTCCAATCTCACTACAAATAAGTACTCGGACAAATTTCGGTAAACTCACGAAACAGTTATTATTCAAATAAATGAAGCAAGTATACATAAACATCACATTCAAAGTTCAGTTACCTTTGTGAAATCTCATTAACGTCATACAGTCGAGATCATGTCGTACATTCAGTACACCATTTCAATTACAACTTTCTCATCGACATAGATCGTATAGACATTTCCACAATTCATCAGGGCGTATACAAGCGTAATATGGAAGAGCAGTTCACTAGACGAGAGCATAATACAGAAGAAAAAAATGGCGTCACTACTCTTTTTTTTAAGAAACAATAGCTAAATCTATGTATTATTCTATTTGCTCTTTGTTTAGAGTTAGTTTTTGACTTGGTTTTTCAAAGAATATTGCGTCTTTAAGAATTTAGTGACACATTGAAAATGACACGAAATTACAAGAAAAAATACAAATATAAGCATAATTAATTTAAATATGTGCAAATAAATGTTGTTTTGTATGTGGAGGCGCAGGTAACACTACAGGATTTAAAATTAGATGTACCGGTTTTCCCGTACCTTTACTAGGGTTATTTTTGACCCGTTGTTGTTGTTGTGGTCTTCAGTCCGGAGACTGGTTTGATGCAGCTCTCCACAATACCCTATCCTGAGCAAGCCTCTTCATCTCCACATAAGAGCGACAACCTACATCTGTCTGAATCTGCTTACTGTATCCATCTCTTGGTCTTCCCCTGCGATTTTTACCCCATACACTTCCCTCCAACGCTAAATTCACAATTCCTTGATGTCTATGAATCTGTCCTACCAATCTATCCCTTCTTTTAGCCAAGGTATGCCAGAAATTCCTTATCTCCCCAATTCTGTTCAGTACCTCCTCATTAGTTACGCGATCCACCCACCTAATCTTCAGCATTCTTCTGTAGCACCATATTTCAAAAGCCTCAATCCTCTTCCTGTCCGCACAGTTTATCGTCCACGTCTCACTCCCATACAAGGCAACACTCCATACAAATGCCTTCAGAAAGGACTTACTTAGGTTTAAATCAATATTCGACTTTAACAAATTTCTCTTTTTCAAGAACGCTTTTCTACCCATTGCCATTCTGCATTTTATATCCTCTGTACTGCGACCATCATTTGTTATTTTACTGCCCAAGTAACAAAACTCATCTACCTCCTTTATTGCTTCGTTTCCCAATCTAATTCCTTCAGCATCACCTGATTTTCTTACACTGCACTCCATTACCCTAGTTTTGGTCTTGTTAATGTTCATCTTATATGCACCTTTCAGCACACTGTCCATTCCGTTCAATTGCTCTTCCAGGTCCTTTGCTAGGAAATTTCCATTTTATTTATATTTGTGTGGTGTTTTGGGTTGCTACATGTTGACATTACATTCAAGAAGACTCTAATGTACAAGAAAAATATTATTTGTTCTCTAAAATGATAGTACACAGTCAAAAGTAAATTTTCAGAAGTAGATGTTATTTTCATTTCATATTTTACAGATGAATTTCTGCAGTATTTTATCAAACATTATTCGAACATGCATGCAAAACAATTATATAGTGCTTATCTTTATAGAAATATTGAAACAGAGACAAAACATACAACTTATTTGCCTAGTAATAGTATCATCATCATCATCATCATCATCATCATTAGAGACTGATTATGCCTTTCAGCGTTCAGTCTGGAGCATAGTACCTCTAATAAAATTCCTCCATGATCCCCTATTCAATACTAACATTGATGCCTCGTCTGATTCAAAATCATTCTGCACCGAATCTAAGTACCTTCTTCTTGGTCTACCTCGACTTCTCTTACCATCCGCTGCCGAGCTCATGAGTCTCTTAGGTAACCTTGCTCTTCCCATGCGTGTAACATGACCCCACCATCTCAGTCTGTTCGCTCTAACTGCTTCATCTATGGTGTTCATTCCCAGTTTTTCTTTTACTTCCTCATTATGGACACCCTCCTGCCATTGTTCCCATCTATTAGTACTTGCAATCATTCTTGCTACTTTCATATCTGTAACCTCTACCTTATGGATAAGGTAACCTGTATCCACCCAACTTTCACTCCCATACAACAAAGTTGGTCGAAAGATAGAGCGGTGCACTGCTAACTTAGTCTTGATACTGATTTCCTTCTTGCAGAAGAGAGTAGATTTTAGCTGAGCACTCACTGCATTAGCTTTGCTGCACCTCGATTCCAGTTCTATCGCTATGTTGCCATCCTGTGAGAAAATAAATTCCAGGTACTTGAAACCATCTACCTGTTCTAACTTTGTTCCTCCTATTTGGCACTCAATCTCTTTCCCACAGACATTACATTCGTTTTGGAATCCTTGCACCTCTGATCGAGCTCTGAAATATTGGTTTGCAACCTTTCAATCGAATCGACCATTACAACTAAGTCATCCGCATATGCGAGACTGCTTATTTTGTTTTCACCTATTTTAATCCCGCCCTGCCAGTCTACTGTTTTCAACATATGATCCATGAATAGTATGAACAACAGTGGTGACAGGTTACAGCCTTGTCTTACCCCTGAAACTACCCTGAACCATGAGCCTAATTTGCCATCTACTCTAACTGCTGCCTGACAGTTTACGTAGAGCCCTTTAATTGCCTGCAGAAGTTTGCCTCGTATACCATAATCTTGTAGAACTGACTAGCTTCCTCCTAGGGACACGGTCATAAGCCTTTTCTAGATCTATGAAACATAGGTACAATTCCCTGTTCCACTCGTAGCACTTTTCCATTACCTGCCGTAAGCTATAGATCTGGTCCTGACAGCCTCTAAGAGGCCTAAACCCACACTGATTATCATCTAACTTGTCCTTAATTAATACTCGCACTCTCCTTTCAACAATACCTGAGAATATTTTGCCTTCAACGCTAATTAAAGAGATACCTCGATAGTTGTTGCAATCTTTTCTGTTTCCAAGTTTGAAAATTGGCGTCATTACCGCCTTCGTCCAGTCAGACTGAACCTTTCCCGATTCCCACGCCTTCTCAATTATCCTATGTAACCATTTGAGACCTGATATTCCACTGTATTTGACGAGTTCCGGCTTAATTTCACCCACCCCAGCCGCTTTATTGCACTGTAATCTACTGACCATTTTATCCACTTCCTCAAATGGGATCCTATTTCCATCGTCGTTCCTATCCCTTTCTACCTGAAAATCTGATACATCATTGAACGCTTCACCTACATAGAGCAATTCTTAAACATATTCCCTCCATCTGCCCAAGGCATCCACAGAATTGACTAGCAGCTTTCCTGACCTGTCCAAAACACTTGTTAATTCCTTCTTCCCTCCCTTTCGGAGATTGCTAATTACGCTCCAAAACGGTTTTCCCGCGGCTTAGCCCAGAGATTCTAGCTTGTTTCCAAAGTCTTCCCATGATTTCTGCTTGGATTCTGGAATTATCCGTTTGGTTTTGTTTCTTTCTTCAACATAACCTTTTCGGTCTGCCTGATTTCTAGTATGGAGTTATTTTTGAAATGCCTTCTTTTTCTTTTTACAGGCTGCCTTGACTGTGTCAAGGTTGAGGGACTAACCGGTGGATTTGGTGGTCTTTGCCGTCTGAGCACAAAGGTGGCCACGACTCAGAATATGTCCGAGATGCCCAACCTCATTCTAAAGTAACTGGTATCCCAACTGTCAGGACCACTTACTAGGCCACTCATACGTTGCCCGTGGTTCATGAACTAGGACATGACTACAGGAACCCACAACATGAACCACTAGTAATAGTAGTTTTACCTTTATTGTTGTTGGTTTTTGAGGGGACTAAACAGCTAGATCATCCGTCCCTCACCTTTATTAACATAAAAGGTAAGTACCGAGTATTTGCAAAAACGTCTAAAATGCAGCATGTTATCTTGCTTGTTGCAATTAAGGGTCAAAATATAATAACAAACAATTTCAGTCTATAATTGTGTTTGGACATATTTAGGAATAAATAGTCGACAGTAGACTCACAGTTCTGACAATGGACAAGAGTTTTGGCTTAGCAGCTTTTGCACATATACTTCTTGGAGTTGAAATATAAGTTTGATGTTTCATTCACCTGTAGTTGTTTATTGGAAACATGTTTTCACAGTGTCTTCTACTTCCATATCAGCCATTTTCGGTACCAAATGCTTGCAAGGTGACATTGGCTTCTCTCTGCAGTTTTCAGAAGGGACGAAGCACATCTGTTATTTTGATAATGAATTTTCGCCTTGAAGTCTGCTAACAGGCACATCTAATATATAAAAATTAATATTTGTGTGTTCGTATTTTATGTGCGGCCGTACCGTTCAATCGATTGTGATGAACTTTGTCAATATACTGATTGCACTTTCGCGATGGTCATAGGCACCATGAAATGACTGTACTACAAATAATTCATGAGACATGACTTAATAAATAATGAAATGAGCGGAAAAGAACTGCATCAAGCGACGTCTGCTTCTAAATCACTGTACCAATTCCAACCAAATTTGGTACATATATTCCTTCCATGTAAAAATTGACGTAGGGGTAAGAACTGCTTACCACATATAGTTCAGGATGACATAAACAATTATATGGTTGAAAACCTGCGAATAACGACATTTTATTCATCCTGAAATCTTCATGGCATTTTGGACAACCAGAGGGAGGTCATTGTCACAAGAAGTTTTGGATGGTGCCTGACGAAGGATACTTTACATGTAGACGTCGTCAGATTCTACAGTTGTGTTCCAATCCTGATGAAATTTTTAAATATGTTTGAACAATTCAGTTTATCAGTGAAGTATTAATACATTACGGAGCGGGGGGTGGGGGCGCAGTGGTAACGCACTGGACTCGCATTCTGGAGGATGGTGGTTCAAATCCACCTCCGGCCATACCGATTTAGATTTTCCGTGATTTTCCTAAATCACTCGAGGCAAATGCCGGGATGGTTCCTTTCAAAGGCCACGTCCGCTTTCTTTCCTTATCCTTAACCAAACAACCCGAGCGTAAGATCCATCTCTAATGACCAAGATGTCTACGGGACGTTAAACCCTAAGCTTCCTTCCTTCCTATTAATATAGTCAGATTACCTACAATCATGTCAGTTATTTAACGTGACTAACAGTTAATTTTAAGATTTCGGCGAAGTTTCGAATGAAATAAAATTTCTCAAAATTCTAGCAGCTCTCTCAGGAAGTTACATTACATTTTTCAGAGTGATAAACATTAAAAGATACATTTAAAACATACATATTGTTCAAACCATGTGAATTTTATGTAAACTAACGAATTTTTAAAAAGTACATGTTTCAGTGAAAACCAGAATTCATTCAGAATTGGCTGTCAGCTTTGATGCATATCAATCGTACCGAATCATTGGGTTGGAAACCACAAGTAGAAGAAATTTGTTGTTACCAACGTATGATTATAATGCGAATTTCAAAATGAATCTAATATATTTTATCTATAAAAAGTAATGTTTGTTTGACTTCTTGTTTGTATTTAATGCACAGCCATACCGTATATCCGATTTCGATAAAATTTTGTCGATTTATTGCTTGCACTTCTGTAAAGGTTAAAGGCACACTAAATTCGTATGGTTCATGATGCTTCACAATTAGTTAATTCGTTTCTTACACCTTCAGGCTGAAATGGGTGGACAGATATAAATGAAACGTGGAATTAAGATAGCTTATACCCCGAATTAATGCACGGGCTACCTTTCGTAATCCTCCGTAGCTGAATGGCGGAGGCTACATTACAACAAACATCCAATTTGTTTGACTGGTAAACATGTTCAGGTGTTCGTAAATCTATCGGACCGAAGTGCGTGGTCATCAGTCCGTAGCTTACAAACTACTTAAACTACGGTAAGCTAATCTAATGGCGACACACACACCCATGCCCCAGGGAGGACTCGAACCTCCGACGGCGAGCAAGCAAGCGCTCCGCAGCGAGGCACCTTAGACCGCTCGGCTACTCCACCACGGCTGGTCACCATGAAAGTCAACACATAATTGTATGTTTTCCTGAAGCCATAATCTATAAGCCAGTGAATTTAGCATATGTGAATGTTTTCATATAGACTATAGGAGGGAGAGGAGTAGGGAAGGAGGAGGCTGACAGAAAGGGGAGGGAGAAGACCCGGAGGGAGCGAGTAGAGGAGGAGACGAACAGAGAGAGGGGACAGGAGCAGAATGAGAGATGAACAGAGGGAGAGAGAAAGAACGGAGGAGGAGAGCGGGAGATGGGCAGAGGGAGAAGGAAACAGAAGGTGGACAGAGAGAGATAAGTGGAAGGAGAGAGGGACCAACTTAAGACTGGAAGAAATAAGTACTCGGGCTATTAACTTATAAATTGTGTGAGTATCGATCACTGCAAGGTCAAGAATGTTGTAAAAGACATGCACATGCCATCGGTGAGTATCAGCAAGTACACTGTCATATCTTGCCGTTTGGTAAACTATACCATTTCCACCCATGGTTTCATTATGAAACTACACAGTTTCTGGAAGTTTGATTTCAGTATTATCATTGACCTGACACCCAGCATGTATGTTACTCAGAATAAGAACAGCCATAAATCAGACGTACTGTGGACTGCGTGCTTACTAGTTCAAAAACCAAAATGTTTTCATTTAAAGAATGGTACATGTTTACGTTGTGCAAGATGTAAATCATAGATGTTTCAGAATATTTTTGACTAACATTTGATAAATCTGAATCACTTGAGTCGTCCTCTATGGTCGTCTCACTATCGGATTCGTCACTTTATTTCGTCGGTGAAGCGTCGACGGCAGAGAATCCCGGCGTTAGTGAGAGGCATCACCTTGCGATTGTAGTTTCAGTGACGAGAACTCGTCACAATAAACCACAAGCTCACTTTGCTGCCACTCATCACCCCCTAGAAGAGAAGGCCTGACAACTGGCCGTTAGAGCACTGTATAGTACAAGCAGAACAATCCGCCATTTTGAATCCCGCGTTGAAGGTGCGCATTTAGCGACTACGGAACACTTACGCTATTTAATATGTTCTTAAGGCCATTAAATATATTTTCCTAACACAGAAAATATTACAGCATAGTACATTTGTTTGCTTACATCTGACTGTAAGAGGCAAGAAACTTAAAGTAAGTGGTTAGATGGATATTTAGATATATGATACATTCACCCACATTTCCAAATTAAGGCATATATTGCCGTTCTAAATATTTACCACACACAGTTAAAATACGGTAAAATTATAGTATTTTCTGGTTTATAAATGGTGCGTCCACATACGTAACGGTAACTAAGAGTTGTTTTCGAAATGTTAAACTGCGATACTGCACTTCCCGTCTTACCCCTCTAATGTCTTACATATTTTACAGGCGTCATATTTCAGAGTAGATTTTACGTCAAAAATGTGTTAAATGTGTTAGATAACAGCTAAATAAAGTCTCTCTGTTAGTAGGAACTTCGAAATAAAGTGAATGTTGCATGCTAAGTTCAGAATTTAATGCCTTTCATGTACGATTTCTTTCCTGTTCGCATTCTTTGCGATTTCAATTTATTATTGTTATTATAACTACTACTACTATTTTTAATTTATTTTTTCAAACATCCAGTTCACAGCTTGGCTTAGGCCTACATATTTCCGTGTTAAAAGTCACCTTTAAACACTGAACAAATCGAAATAATAGGATTTAAAAACTACTAGCTGGGTAAAACCAGCTGCCGCGCGGGAGTAGCCGAGTGGTCTGGAGCGCTACGTTGCGGATCGCGCAGCCTCCCACGTCGGAGTTTCGAATCCTCCCTCGGGCAGGGATGTTTGTGTCGTCGTTAGTATAAGCTATAAGTAGTTTGTAAGTATATGGACAGATGACCCTGCAGTTAAGTCCTGTAAGCTTTACAAACATTTGATCATAAAACCAGCTGCACTCATGCCACACTTAAAATACAATTAACAGCCATTACAAAAAGTCCTTAGTTGGTCTAAATAAAATCAAAGTAGCTTATTTTAAACATATGAACGGAATATATGACATCAACTGCTAATGAACAAAGCTGAAAATGTGTACCCAGCTGGGATTCGAGCCCGGGCAGTTGTTTCTGAACAGACGCCACATACATATTTATTTTAAACACACTGTTTTATGTTAACAATCTGTAGGAAAATCAAACCATTGCTTTTATTTATAGGCCTGTGTTTTTATTACTACCTCTCTATGAGCATAACTATTTCTAATACAAATAAAACAAAAGTTTTGTTCATAACGCTACACAGATAGTTGCACGATTTCGGCGTCCATACTTGGCGTCTGCAATTTACAAGCCACACACCCAGATCTACGTTTGAAGGAAAGCGATAAAACTTATAGCGACCATGTCTGCTATTATTTTATCAGTTCGGAGCCAAGCAACAAACCATTTCAAACTGTGAAACAAGAAAATAGCATAATATTTGCAGACTCACTTCGCTACACAACATAAAGCATACATCACTGTCGCCGGATGGGGATTCAAAATGGCGGATTGTTCAGCTCGATATATCTAGTGCTTTACTGGCCGCGCCTACGTCACACCGAGAGGCGGATGCTGCCAGCTGACTGGCTGGCAGCTGGGGCACGCCCACACGCCCACCGCCTCGCAGCGGCTGGCCTGTCAGCTTGCTTCCGCCGCCTCTCGGTGTGACGTAGGCGCGCCCAGTTGTCAGACCTTGTCTTCTAGGCGGTGTTGTGCCACCACGAATGACTGAGCCCACTCGACTTGACCGAAGGCAATGGTTCACAGCCAGGAAACTTCTGTTGGGACATCTGACATCTACTATCGTGTCATAGATGTATTAGCAGTCCCTCAGACGGAGATGTGGTTATTCTGTGACTTAACACTGCCACTTCATAGATCTGCATTGCGCCATTTCTCAGAAAACCGAAAGCCGCACTGATATAACGCTTCAATCGACCTCCAAATATTTCGCTATATCTCGTTAAATTTGGCCTAAAGTGTCATAACATAACATACTCCAGCATTTCGTAAATAACGTCGAGACAAGACCATCTAAATCCTCCACTGCTGTTATCAGATTGTGTTAAATTGCATATGAGTCAAAAATGACCCATACGGTAGTACTGGTATCAAAGATAAATTTTTCATATTTGTAGGCGGCCTAGAGAGATGAAATTTTGATGAGTTATACAACTCTATAAGTCATTAAAAGCCACGTGAGGGTTTGGTCCTACAAAGAATATTGTGGCGGGTAAGGCCTCTCGAAACACTCATATGAGTCAAAAATGACCCACGTGGTACTTCTAGATAAATCATATAAAAATGACGATTCGTTTGATATATTGCAAATTTCGTTCCAATTAATATACAGGAAGTTTATCAAATCAATCGCTGATCAAATCATATAAACCTTATCTTGCACGACAGTCTAGTACCACCGAGTCATTTCCTGACCAAAGGATCATAGTCTCGTGGGGGCGAAATATTTGTTCAGTTCTTGGAATAATTAATACATTAAATTGGTGCCGGGGTGGAATGGCCGAGTGCTCTAAGGCGCCCTGCTGAGAAGTGTGCGGTTGCTCCCCGTCGGAGGTTCTAGTATCCATGAAGCATGGGTGTGTGTTTTATTCTAAGGTTAGTTTGAGTTAGTTTAAAAATTTTGTACCATTTATGTGTGAACTGTGTGAAAGTGCAAGGGGCAGATCGGCTATGTTTGAAGAATGGCTTGATGCAGGGAAGTTTACTTTTGCTGTTCCTCTTCACTGTAGTGATAGTGCAATGAGTACAATAGCACAAGTATTTGGTGAAGAAAGATGAAAGCTATTGTCTTTGTAGATGATCTGATGATTTGGGGGATTAAGGAGGAGGAAGTACAAGAGGAATTGGACGTATGGGAACAAACAGTACAAGAATATGGGTGAAATGTAGTGTAAGTAAGAGTGAGATGATTATCACAACAAGAACAAAGGTACAGAAAGATGGAAAAATCGACAGAGAAATCAACGAGCGGGGGAGAAAAGCAGAAGGATTTTGGAAGAGTGTGAGAAGCCTGATACGGAGCAGGGATGTACCCCAAAATAGTAAAAAAATTATATACCAGTCATACTTTGTCCCGATTGTTACATATGCTTCCGAAACCTGGGTTATGAAAGGAAGAGAGAAAAGCAAACTACAAATTACTGACATGAAATTCTTTAGAAACGGTATTGGAGTTACAAAGATAGACAGGTTAAAAAATGAGAGGATCAGAGAATAAATGGTAGAACCAATACAAGAGGAGATAGAGAAATCATTGCTGATATGGTATGGGCATGTTAAGCGAATCGAGGACCAGAGGCTACCCAGGAGGATATACGAGCTGATGAAACTGGAGGGCAAGAAACAGAGAGGTGGCTGAAAGGAGTGGAGCAATGTGTCAGGAAGAAATAAGAAGATTGGACCAAGTTGAAGCGGAGATATGGTAGCAATACAGAAGACGATGGAGAGGCTTATGTTGCAAGCAGACCCGGTCAGAGGCTGGAAACCAAGATGACTCATAATCTTAGATTTTTGAAAATTCTTTATTTTATATTCTTCATCATAACCCATTACCTAATACATCAATGGGCCTATTATTCGAAGTTTTAATTGAGAGCTATATCCAGTTAGTTACTGCAAGTTACAAATTTTAGATCACCATGGTTCTACTAAAAAAAAAACCAAAAAACTATTTTAATATTTTCGGCGATACAGGAGTGTCAGATTAAATACTAACTTACTGAGTGGCCGAGGTCTACCGAGATAAACCTGGGAGACATGCCCCGGCACTGAGGTGGTCTTGGTCTATCTGCACACTGCAAACGTTGTTGCTAGTTTTAGATGTTACTAAAACAAAAAATTAACTACAACTAGCTGAGCCCACAGTTTTCATTTGTGTTGACGCCAGGTCCCCCCCCCCCCCCCCCCCCCGGTAGGCAGCATATCCTGCAAGTTGCAAGTGAGCTGATGGCCAGTGCGCCTCCCCGGCTGCATGGCTGGGCGTTTAGTCAATCTGTGTTGGCTGCCCCCTACTGCAATTCTCCGAGGAAGTCCTGCCGGACCTTGTTGGAGACGGCATCTATTTAGAATCTCAAAGGCGTTAGCATGGCGTTTGAGTGTGTACGTTGTAACTGCTCCACCAATTTTTCATTGGATGAAGCTGCTAAAAATTGATCTCTTAAAATACAGAGAATTAGTTTATCGTAACAGCAATCTAGTCAACCACATATTTCACATGGGTAACGATAAGTCTGAAGTCTGCACTCCGATAAATGGTACAGTAATATGTGTTACAGGATCCCAATAGAGAATCAGAAACATTTGATGAAACTTTTATGGAAACGACTTTATTTCCATCTTAATAAAATATTTTAAGCGCAGACATCCAGAAGCAGATTACTGAGCTAGTTGCGGCTTCACAAACAAGTAAAAAGTGAGAAAACATGGCTTCCACGTTAAGCTCACCAGCGAAACTGCATAATAAGATTAATTATCAAGTTTGTAGTGCTTAATTAAACAACACATTTAATCTTGAACTAGGCCAAAATATATAAATTAAAATATTACATTTTGATTTTAACTATTAAGTTCAATTTGTGTACGTGTTTTTTAAACTTTCATTGAACATAATACGCAAATTAAAAGTCATGTTTTGACTCTATAAGTTCTCATGTTAAACTTACGAATCTTATTAAATGTGTTGGTGATTTCGAGGTGTACAGATATATGTTCTGACAATACTGGTTTGGTGTACTATTATTTAGACTCATAATTTTAGTCTTTCAATTTGTGGGTTAATTTTTTATAAATACGGATTTGTTTAGTATCGTATTTTTTTTAAGTTTTACAATAACTCGTATTTTCTGACAGATTATTCGAATGACAGATTTAATAGTACTTGCTATGTGATCTCTTAGACCGCACAGGAATTTTTGCGCTCGCTCTTATATTGTTAGTTTTGGTGGGATGCTGCTGTGCACCTCCTGCCCTCATTAAATCACGCGTCCAACAATGTTTTATGGTCAGTTGCGTTATTGCCTTCGTTGCTGTTGGGAAGATGTATTGCGGTCTCCCAGACCGCACCTCGTGAATTATGTACCTTTTTTCTACAGTGCAGTACACCATGTCTTTGCAAGAACGTGTCAATTTTAACGATCCTAATTTTAATAAAATTGTTAAACATTGGATAGAGGAAGATGTAATTGATATAGACAAAAAAATAAACGATTTTGCAGTCGCCATTGATCATGGTTCTTCTAGTGAACAAGATATTGATTCAGAGGAAGAACTTCAGGAGCATGGTAATGGATATCGGTCTGTTTCTTCTGTCATAGAAGAGTCAGGAACAGCTATACAGAAAGAATATTACTGCGGCAGGAATGGTTTCAGGTGGTCAAGTGATCCTTTGCAAAGTCGATTTTCAAGAACACCGAGGCACAATATTGTGTTGCAGCGACGTGGTCTTTGTTCTGCAGCCAGAGCTCTAGTGCGTCATTTGGAGCTACCCTCACATGCAAAGAATAATTCAAAATACCCATCTTCCACGTGATCAGAGGGCTTGCTAGTGTTCAGAGTTCTGCTAGTGAGTACAGAAACTGAACCAGTGGATGCAGCAGACGATCGTCTTGACAAGAAGACGACTTGTAAATTTTGCGATCTAAAGAAAAAAAAAAAAAAAAAAGGAATACATCATACCTATTTGTTTTCAGTGCTTCAAAAATGTGTATGTAAAATGTGTTTCAGAACTTCTGCGTGAGACATCAGTGTTTTCAGAAAAAAGTAAAATTTTCAGAATACTCATTTCCTCAGTATTTAAATAGTATACATAGTGTTGTTTAATGGTACTGTATTCTAATTGGCAATAAAGAGAAATGTATATTTCAATACTGTGTGTCATGCAGACTTACTTTTCGTACCTATCGACCGCACATGTTTAAACTCTGAAATGTAAACTGATGTGAAATTTTACTTGTTCCATAGGCGCTATTATAATTCAGAAATCCCCATTCACTTTTCTAAAACTCCCTTTGTAACTACCATTTTAAGAAACACACGCAAAAGAACGTAATTTTGTATCATAAAAAGTAAATTACTACAGGCTTCATATACTGCAATATAATCAACGAAGAGTTTTTAAACAACACTTAAATAACAGTAAAATTAATTGTTATGTAAGTTAAACTGAAATTTAAAATGATTTACTCCTTAAACCATGATTTCAACATAGGGGTCAAAGAGACCACACCTCGTAGAATACGTTACAAACAAGTGACCTCTTGAGTTAAGTTCCCCGGGTAGACATTAGTAACTGTACAAACTTTTAGCTCTTTATATCTTGTAGTTCAGACGTGATAAACGTACACCGAACAGACATTCACATTTGTAGATATAGATTTCATGTTAGTGTCTGTACATTGCCCATGGAATTTCTAATCTCAATTGCAATTTAGAACATTGCCTCACCTTCCTCAAATGTTAAACTGGAGCCGGCCGCGGTGGCCGAGAGGACTGAGGCACTTCAGTCACGGTCTGCACGGCCTCTACGGTCGGGTGTTCGAATCCCCCCTCGCGCATGGATATTTGTGCCGTCGTTAGCTAGTTCATAAGTGGTTTGTAAGCTTAGGGACTGCTGACCCCGTAGTTAAGTCCCATAACTTCTACAAACATTTGAACATTTGTTAAACTGGATAACGTCGTAAAGCATGAAAAGTTCCTCTTTCTGAAACTGGTCGGTCTTAAGAGTGCTGCTTGCTTTGACCTTTTTTCATCTGTGCGTCAACGTATTGGTTGTGCGCTGGCATGACCGCCACAAACAAATGCAAGAGTCATCAATGAACACAAACGATAACACTCACTGCAAAGTTCACAATTTCGTGGTTCATCTTTCAAGCTACTCATTCTCCTTCCTATGTAATGCCTAATAGTGAAAGCATCAGTAATGACTAAGCAAAGGTAAAGCAGTCAACAATCCGAAGATTGTTTTAAACACCCACAGTGCTTTACTAGGCATGGTCCAGTTTGGAGGTGGTATGCCGTTGCCTTCCTGCGACCTTCGAACTGACTTACCCAGCCAGTTATAGGGGGACCTACAGTTTAACGTGGGTTCCGAACCACGGTGCTACTCCGTATTTTTCACATCAGCAACACTGCCAGAGGTGAAAGAAGTGGAAAGTGACAGATAAAAATCCTAGGACCTGGCGGAGATCAAATTCGCGACCTTTGGATGTGCAGTCTGGCACTCTACCACTGTGCTACAGAGGCGCAACTTACCTTAAATAACCTAGTATAACCTGATATTTCTCCCGTTTAGAATCGATGAATTATGATGGGAGTGAAGATTTGCGTATGCAAATATTTCGCAATTCACAGCCTGCTTTATATCTGTCTGGTAGTTGTGTAATTTATCTAAAGTCTACTCTCCTATTCTCTTAAAGCAGTTTGCTATTCTGAGACTGCCAAACTTGACACTGAAATGTACCTGAGTTCGACAGATTTTCGAAAAATCGGAGTGCCAATTATGGCCTAGTCTATATTCCTATCTTTTCTTCGTTCGATATTAGGGTCACTTATACTACATATTACACTCTGAACAATTCTGCATATCTCGCACATGTCACAAAATGCATCAATATTAAAAGACATCGGTTATGTAAAAAACTGTGCCAGGTATGTTTCATTTCTCTTGATTATAAAAGGTTATTCCCCAATTCCCAATAACCAAATTAACAAGTTATGGTGGCAAAATACTAACAAAATTATTTGCAGACGAATGGGAAAACTGGTAGAATCAAACATCGAAGAAGATCAGTTTGGTTCACGGAAAAATGCAGGAACACGCAAGGTAATACATTACGACTTGTCTTAAAAGATAGGTTAAGAAAAGACAAAACACGTATTTAGCTTTAGTAGATTTGGAGAAAGCTTTCGATAATATTTACTTGAATACACTGTTTCCAATTCTGAAAGTATCAAGGTTAAAAATATAGGGAACAAAAGGTCATGTACTACTTGAACAGAAACCGGACAGCAGTTACAAGGATAGAAGGTTTGGAAAGGTACGCAGTAGTTGGGAAGGAAGTAATACAGCGTTATAGCCTTTCGCCAATGTTAAGCACTCTGTACATTGAGCGAGCTGTGAAGGATTGTAAGCATCAATCTGGAAAAAAAAGAATTAAAGTTCAGAGAAAAATGTTTTTGCTGTTTGCCGATGACATTGCAATTTTGTATGAGACAGAATTAGAAAATAATAATGAAATTCGGTTTGTGAAAATCATCTGTTGCTGAAGAAATTGTATTAGGTAATGTGATACATAATAATAGTAATAATTTCGTATGAAAGATATGACATCACTTATATATAACTAATTTAATTAGCTGATAATGGACAATGATTCTTTTTTCAATGCGGAGGCACTCCTAGGCCCTTACTCGTCCGGAAATGTTTTACAAATACAACGATTTTGTGTAATAGTGGGCAGGAGGGAAAAGTCGAGAAGTTGTATCTAGCTGGAGGCGTGCCTTGTGTAGTCATTGCAGGTGTAATGATTGCTCTGTTGTTTAGTAGATCAACGCTGTCAGAGGATTCGCTACGGTATGTAACAAAAGAACTGAGGGAACGAAGAAACGTCCGCAAAGGACCGATCAAACCCAACCACCAAGGAGGAGAAGAAAAAGTGGTAAAAGGGGTGAGCGCAACTACTTAGATGGCAGGAGACTTCGGTTCGAATTCCGGCTGGGTACACATTTTCAACTTTATCCGTTCGCAGTTAACGTCGTAAATTCCGCGAACTCTTCACATCGTTGAGAAGTGAAGGCTGGGTTAAAACACAAAGTGAAAAAATCCGACATCCAAGAAGATTACAATCCCGTGACCCTTCATTTTGTAGTTGAGCCCTCTAGCAGAGACCACCGAGTCGGACAGGTAATGAGACAATTAAAAATGCAGAATGTCTACGAGAAGAAAAGCAATTGCAAAGATGCAAACTTTGTTGACACATAAACTTAATGTAAGTATTAGGAAGTACTTGCAGAAATCATTTTTGTGGACTGTAGCATTTTATGGGAGTGAAAAGTGGTCTACCAGACCGGGAGAATGACAGAAATATTTCAGATGTGTTGCTATAGACGAATGATTAAGATTACGTTGGAGATCGTATAACTAATACGGAGGTGAGAAGAAAAGAAATATCTGGCATTTCTCGACCAAGAGAAGGAATCGATTGGTGGCACACATTCTGAGACATCAAGGAATTCTCACTTTAGCATTGGAGGGGAGTCTGGGGAGTAAAAACACGTGAAAATGGTCAATTGCTTTGGCTTTAGGCGTGCTGTAGCGATTTCGCGTTTCCTGCTAGTGCCAGCATTCGTTGCCATTGACGAGAGAGTGCAGGTCTCTCACGGCTAACTAATGACTCTTATTCGATAGTAATACCATAGTATTTCAAACCTTTTCCAATGTTTGTGCGAAAAGAATACTCGCGTATCAAGGAGCATTTGTCTAGAACATTTGACATCTAAACAATCAAATTTGGCAAGATTGCATACATGCTTATTTAGCTAATTGACAACCTTGTAGTTGCTGAGCTCTTCAATCCGGAGACTGGTTTGATGCAGCTCTCCACAATAACCTATCCTGAGCAAACCTCTTCAACTCCACATAAGAACGACAACCTACATCTGTCTGAATTTGCTTACTGGATCCATTTATTAGTCTTCCTCTGCGGTTTTTACCCCACACACTTCCCTACAACGCTAAATTTACAATTCCTTGATGTCTAAGAATTTGTCCTACCAATTGAACCCTTCTTTTAGTTAGGGTATGCCAAAAATTCCTTTTCTCAACAATTCTGTTCAGTACCTCTTCATTAGTTATGCGATCTACCCACCTAATCTTCAGCATTCTTCTGTAGCACCACATATCAAAAGTCTCTATCCTCTTCTTATCCGCACTGTTTATTGTCCGTTTCACTCCAATACAAGGCAACACCCCAAACAAATGCCTTCAGAAATGACTTCCTTAGGCTTAAATCAGTATTCGATGTTAACAAATTTCTCTTTTTCAAGAACGATTTTCTACACATTTCCATTCTGCATTTTATATCCTCTGTACTGCGACAATCATTTCTTATTTTACTGCCCAAGTAACAAAACTCATCTACCTTCTTTATTGTTTGGTTAAATAATCTAATTCCTTCAGCAACTCCTGATTTTCTAAGACAGCACTCCATTACCCTAGTTTTGCTCTTGTTAATGTTAATCTTATATGCACCTTTCAGCACACTGTCCATTCCGTTCAACTGCTCTTCCAGGTCCTTTACTGCCTCTGACTGAATTGCTATGTCATCGGCAAAACGCAGATTTTTAAATTCTTTACATTCCTTCTCCAAGTCTCTCCTTGCCTTCCTTTAAGGCTTCCTTAGTTAATAAATTGAATAACATTGGAAAATTGTTACAAACCTGTCTTACGCCCTTCCCACTGCATCCCTTTCATGCTCTTCAACTCTGATAACCGCTGTCTGGTTTTTGTACAAGTAGTAAATAACCTTACGCTCCCTATATTATACTCCTGCTTGCTTCAGAACTTGAAAGAGTTTATTCCAGTCAGCATTGTCAAAAGCCTTCTCCAAATCTACAAAGCTAGATATGTAGGTTTGCCTTTTCTTTATCTATCTTCGAGAATAAGCCGTAAAGTAAGTAGTGCTCCCGTGTTCCTAAATTTCTGCTGTATCAAAACAAATCTTCGCCGATGTCGGCTTCTACCAGCTTTTACATCCACCAGTAAATAATTTGTGTTAATATTTTGCAACCATGACTTATTAAACTGATGGTTCTGTAGTTTTCACACCTGTCTTCGTCTGCTTTCCTTGGAATGGGAATTGTAACATTTTTCTTAAAGTCTGAGGATACTTCGTCTGTATCATACACCTTGCACACCGGGTGAAATAGTTATGTCATGGCTGGTACTCCCAGAGACTTCAGTAGCTCTGAGGGAATGTCATCTACTCCAGGGGCCTTGTTTCATCATAGGTCTTTCAGTGAACTGTCAAATTAATATCTCAGTATAGTATCTCCTATCTACTTTTTCTCCCCTTCCTACAATTTTGCCTTAAGTTTATTTCCTTCGTAGAGCATCTCTATATACTCTTTACACTTTTCAGCTGTTCCTTCTTTGCTGAGAACTGGTTTTTCATCTGTGTTCTTGATATTCATAGAGCTGCCTTTCTTATCTCCAAAAATCTCTTTTATTTTCCTGTAGGCTGTATCTATTTTCCCCCTATTTATACATTCTTCTACATCCTTGCATTTGCCTTCTAGCCACTCCTGCTTATCCATTTTGCACTTTCTGTCAATCTCGTTACTTAGAGGTCTGTACTCCATTTTGCGTGTTTCATTTACTGAACTTTCATATTTTTCCTTTCATTGCTTAAATTTCGTTTGTGCTGTGATATCCAAGGATTTTTTGTAGGTCTTGCCTTTCTACCTATTTTTTTCTCTGCTGCCTTCACTATTTCATCTCTCATTGCTAGCCATTCTTCCTCTACTGTTTTAATTCCTCCAGTTTCTGTCAATTGTTGCCCAAAACTGCCTCCGGAATTCTCAAAAACTTCAGGTTCCTTCAGTTTATCCAGGTCCCATCTCCATATTTTCCTACTTTTCTGCAGTTTTTTCATTTTCAGCCTACAATTCATGACCAATAAGTTATGGTCAGTGTTTATATTTGCCCCTGGGTATGTCTTACAGTTTAAAACCTGGTTCCGAAATCTATGTTTTACAATTATAAAGTCTACCTGGTATCTCCCGGTGTCTCCTGGTCTCTTCCACGTAGAAACCTTCTTTCGTGATTCTTAAACCAGGTGTTTGAGTAAATTATGTTCCGTGCAAAATTCTACCAGGCGGCTTCCTCTTTCATTCCTTTTTCCCAGACGACCATATTCACCTACTATCTTTCCTTTCCTTCCTTGTCCTACTACCGAATTCCAGTCTCCCATAACACTTAAGTTTTCGTCTCCGTTAATTGTCTGAATAATTACCTTTAGCTCCTCATATATTTCTTCGAACTCCTCATTATCGGCAGTGCTAATTGGCATATAAACCTGTACTACTGTGGTCGGTGTTGGCTTCGTATCTATCTTGACTACGACAATACCGTCACTGTGTTGCTTATGGTAATATACCGGCATTCCTATTTTATTATTCATTATCAGACCTACTCCTGTAATACCCCCAACTTATTCTGAATTTACAATCCTGTACTCACATGACCAGAAATCCTGTTCCTCTTTCCACCGAACTTCACTAATCCCCACTATATCTAACTTCAACCTATCCATATCTCTTTTTAAATTTTCTAGCTTCCCTACCCGATTAAGGGATCTAACATTCCTCGCTCCGATCCACAGAATGAGAGACATTCTTCATGATCACACCCCCATGAGATGTCCCCTCCCGGAGATCTGAATGGGGGACTATTTTACCTCCGGAATATTTTACCCGAGAGGATGCCATCATCATATGTTTATACTAGAGCTGCATGTCCTCGGGAAAAGTAACGGCTGTAGTTTCCTCTTGCTTTCAGCCGTTCGCAGTAACTGTGTGGCAAAGCCACATTACAAGGCCAGCTCAGTCAGTCATCCAGACTGTTGCCCCTGTAACTACTGAAAAGGCTGCTGCCCGCGGTGGCCAAGGGTATTGCGACGCGCCAGTCACGGTCTGCACGGTGTTAGCTAGTTCATAAGTAGTTTGTAATCTTAGGGACTGATGACCCCGTAGTTAAGTCCCAAAGCTATACAAACATTTGAATCGATTTTTTTTTTTTTTTTTGAGTTGACGAAAATATTTGTCGTATGGGATAGTCAAACGATAGATTCAGATCACTACATGTTCCTAGTCAGAGAGTGAATAAAGGTCTGATATTCTGCAAGCGATAATTATACACAAACATTGTAGTTGAGGAAAATGTTTGTGTAAAATTAACGGTAGCAGAATATCAGACCTTTGTTCATTCTCTGACTAGGAATATGTAGTGATCTGAATCTGTCATTTGAGTAGGCCATACGACTAGCCTGTTATACTCATTTTACAGTTTCCAGGGATCTTTATTGTTTAATTCTGAATCACATACACGTGTTCTTATTCGATTTTTGTCCACCGCTAAACAAAAGCAATGTGTTTTACTGGGCAATTATGTAACATCTCTCTTTCCGTAAGGTATTGTGTACTCATTCGATTGGATTATTTTTTTAATTAACTATTTTACCAACTTGTATTCACATACTTAATGCATATTATAGCACATCCACGTTGTGATATTGTTCTCCCTTGTTGTTTAACTTGTAGTCACGATTATAAAGGACGTGATACTCCTTTAATTTCTCGATGAAATGAAATGATCGTATGGCTTTTCGTAGCCGGGAAATCCCCATATGTGTCTGTCTGCCTACTGCACATCTTTTTATTGACACCACATCAGCGACTAGCGTGTCGATGATGATGAAAGTGATAATGAGGCCAAACACAAAATACCCAATCCTCGCCGCGAATGGAATCCAGGCCCCTTGCATCGGTGTTCAGCGACGCTGCCACTAAGCTATGGAGTTTTTTTACCAATGAACAAAACAAAATATTTATATCTCTGCAGGAAATACAATACTTTTATTCTCAGTAGCTTCATTGACTAACTATGTAACTAATTGTCAAGAACTAAAGAAACTAGTATACAACCTCAAATGTAAAATAAAAGACGTGGTAGAGTGGCCGAGTGCTCTAAGGTGCTTTGCTTCGGAGCAGGCGGTTGCTCGTCGTCGAAGTTTCGAGCCATCCCTCGGACATAGATATGTGTGTTGTCCTCAATCTAAGAAAGTTTAAGTAGTTTGTATGTCTAGGAACAGATGACCATAACTGTGTGGTCCAATAGTTTTAAAAACATTTGAACATATAAATATAATAAATATATGTATGATGAATGCCGAATTGTCAAGTCTCAAATTAAAATTTTGAGTGGTCTCCGAAAATAAAATTCAAACTTATAAGTACAAAAGATCATAAGTATATAAATTATTATTGAACTTATGGCAATATATGTAATACCTTTACAAACCGGCTTTTTCCAGGGTGACAAACATTCTTCATTGATCTATCCTGACTAGGAGGGCACAAGCAAAACCATTTTCTTTCTAATGAAATAAATCGAAATTTGCGATCAGTTATGGCTTCACTGTACTAGGTTTAGATGGATTACCAAAGTGCGACGAATGAAAATTTGTGCCCGGCCGGGATTCGAACCCGCGATCTCCTGCTGACTCGGCAGACGCGTTGGCCACTCCGCCACCGAGGACACATCGACCAGCCCGACTGCAGAGGACTCTTCCCTGCACGTCTCCCGCCACACCCAAATCACCATTCGCCACGCTGTCTCTTTCCTATCACCACAGCCTTTTCTCGTGACTCATCATCAGCAGTTGGAGCCGTTATTTCATCGCCAAGATTGAGGAGGTTGCTTCATATATCCGTCTCGTACACTGTAATCTTCATTTAAGTTTTTACTAGAGATATCTGCTAGAAACGTCTAGAAATTGATACGGGTACAGATTTCCGTTTCAGCTTGAACAAAATGTTCTAGTTTACTGCGGCGGTACTTAGAAAACAATAAGAATACCTCATGCACCAGTGGCCGCTTCTTGTTTTACATGAGAAAATGTGGCGCAGTTGTAGTACTCAACAATATCTGACTTTCCTCGACCTCATAATGCATGCTAAACAGTATTATCACAGTCTAACATATACAGTCGCGACACTCACTGCTGTGAAAGTTGTTACCAACTGACAGTTCAACGACACTAGCGCTCCTAGTGGTGGGTAAGCCGACGAAAGAGTGATGTTTGTTTATAACTATTTGTGTACGTAATTAACAAAATAGTTAATATAATTTTTGTGTTACAAGCATTAGTAACATATCAAGAGACATACTTAATTCGGAAATTAATGTAAAAACAGTCGAACTTAACTGATTCAGTGGTATAACGAAGAACTTCGTCATGAACAATACTTACGAATATGTGTGTATTTGCAGCTTATTCCGCTGAAAGTAAGTAGAATATAAAGTAAGTAGAATATAAGTAAGTAGAATATAAACATATATTTCTATTTTCGTCTGTTCTTACTATGACAAAGAGTTTTTTGACACGTACCATTGTGGTATGGAGTCTAATAATTCGCACATTTTTAGACTTCACTCGTCTTTATTATAAGCGCATATTCATCTGAGTGTGATTACTTTAGCTTAAGAAGACAATGTCTTGAAGATTCTTGTCGTTTGTGGTTCAGCTGTAGCAACAATTGTGGAATTGGTTTCTTCTTTGTTGAATACGGTTTGACTGATTTTTCAATTTTCTTGTCACGTTTCTGATGTTTTCCTTCAGCTACAGTTGTGGTGGCTGATTTGGTGCGTTAAATACTGTAGTTATTGCATTCTATATTCATTTCCTACGTTCCACCCTCACTGATTTCACTGGAATTGGAATGAAGATACGTTAACGTTCTTGAGAAGAAAAAATACGTCTTTCTGCCAAAGGGCGGGTATTCGGTGTTTGCAAGCCATTTTTCTATTTTTAATAGTAAATTAAATTATTCAGTATAGCCCTGTGGGTTACAAGATAACAGTAAATAAACTGTGCCGCAATGTACCGTTTCCAATCTTGTCAGGGATCTTCGGAAACCTAAGAAACACAAAGGTGGAGCTATTTTAAGTTATTACCTATTTTATGATATTACATACGATTACATACGATCCCTAATGTAAAAAATGTGTTAAAATCAATATAAACGATACTATTCGCACTCATCCACTATCGTATTCATAAAAGTAGCTTACCCTCCGCTTGGAGCGCTGCTGTCGCAGTGTATAACAAAAATCTGCGGAAGTGTCGTGACTGTATATGTTAGACTGTGGTATTATCACTTCTTGTCGGTGTTTCATTGAAATAAATAATTTCATCGGCTTAAATAAGAACCTTGTACTGCCCTGTGGCATGGATTACTTGAGATGAAGGAAGGAGGAATCACCGCGGTGTAGTAGCCGAGCGGTCTTCCCTAGGGCATATGTGTGTGTGTGTGTGTGTGTGTGTGTGTGTGTGTGTGTGTGTGTGTTGTCCTTAGGTTAGTTTATCTTAGTGTAAGTAGTTTGTAAGCTACGGACTGATGGTCCGATAGATTCACTAACATTTTAACATTTGAAGGAGGAATTTCTTCGTCACGTCATCTACGCATAACATTAACTTTCAAATGTTCAAATGTTTATATTGTCTATGGGACTTAACTACGGGGTCATCAGTCCCTAAACTTACATACTACTTATGAACTACTTACGAACTAGGACGGCACAAATATCCATGCCCGAAGAGGGATTCGAACCCCCGACCGTAGTGGCCGTGCAGACCGTGACTGAAGCGCCTCAGTCCCCTCGGCCACCGCGGCCGGAAACATTAACTTTCTCTTGGTAAATTGGAAGCATAAAATGTGTTTCTCGGTTTGCAAGAATACCAATGGTTACAAAATACGAGTGTGGGGATTTTCTGCTTTAGGAAAGAAATTGGCAAGTAGGGGAAGGGAGGGCAAGATGGAAGGGGCGGGCAAGACGGAAATTACTGACAACTCCGAACCACGTGGCAAGGCACGCGAGTGGCGACGCACGCAGCAGCAGGCGACCACTGGAATCTATGAACGGCGTTTAGTCGGGCTCGCGCCACCAAGTGAAGTACACGTGCGCTGTGTTTGTTTTTCGTCGAATTCGTAGGAAAATTGTGATTTTTTGCTGCGTTATTGCTTGTGAAAGGTAGGTATTGTTACTATTTTGTTTGTACGATACATGTTTAAGAAATATAGGCTGTTAGAATTGATATTTGAACATGGAAAATGGTTAACATTTTCTAAATACTTCAATTTAACATTGGCGCCATGCTTATGGGCAAGACGGAAATTTGTATTTAAGGGCAAGATGGAAACCAGTCCTTCGGCTGAAGTCAATGAAGACTACCCTACGACCAACGACGAAGATGATGTAATACCCACAGAAAAGAACTGCGCAGACAATGCAGCTACTGTTAATGACATTTCTTCAACGACTAAACGTAATGACAACGCCTACACTGATATTGTTACTAACGAAGGCGAGAATCCTGATATCACTACTGATGAAAAAGGCGTCACGTCTGTTAATAAGAAGGGCATTGTTTTAAAAGAACAGGATATTCAGAAGAAAACTGTAGAAGACAGCAAATATGCATCTAGTGTAGACCCTGTTGACATTTTTGCACAACCATCTACATCGTACGCCATCTCTCCACGGAAAATACTTCCGTCGCCAAAAGTTACATCATCAGTTAAAAAAAGGATAGTCAGAAGTACAAAATTGGAGATTCTTACGAGTTCACAATTTAGATCAATAATTGAATAGAAGAATGAAGTGAGGAAAACACCAAAATTAGACGTCGTCTAGACCATTAACGGAAATGAATGTAAACGAGAACATAACAGAAGGGGAAGCATGTATAAGGAAAGGGAAAAGGTAAATGAAAGGGAAAATGGGCAAAGAAAGACGAGAAGATACCGCAAATCAATCATGCAGATGTGTTTTGACTATTGCGCGTTGAACAATACATCGATCCACCCTCAGAAGATGTTGGAATGTGCATCGTGTCATAGTTTGGCACATTAGTTGTGCGGCGATACGGAAAATGGTTGTTTCCTGTGTGTCCATTGTAAACGGTAAGATAATCTCAAACATTCCATCTTGCCCGTTCAAGCTTTCCATTTTGCCTTCAGGGTAAGGGCAAGATGGAATTTTCTTCAGTTTTCTTTTATGCGTCATATCATCTGATTTATCAAATATTGATTGTTATTAGTTACAACTTTTTGTAGTTTAATAGGATACCTTTCATGACTGATTAAAATAAAATGTTTATATTTGCATATTTTCGTATTATTGTGTCGTTAAATTAACCCTTCCATCTTGCCCTCCCTTCCCCTATGTCGGTTTTCTCGTATTTTCCACAGCGTCCAGATATGCTCCTCGTAGGCATCTGACACTCCAGTGATGCTATTATTTGCCAGGCGCCGACGAGCGGTGATAATTTGCGCCAGAGTACCCGCTGCTGAGCACACAGAGTGTGCTGTGTTGCATATTCATGGCCCGGCGGCGGCGGGGACATACGGCCGTGTGTGCGTCGCGCCTCGTGATAGCCGTATCACTCCTGGGATTGGGGGCCACGCTGCACGTACCTAATACCGCTGCACTGTTCCTCGCGTAAATTGTCATTCATTAAACCGAGAACCGCTGAACTCTGATGTCTTGGAGAGTCAACTTTCCCCAAGGGAAATGCAAACTATAGGCTAGTAAAGAAAAAAAAAAAAAAGTAACCAAACACTCGGCTTTTTCCTAGCTCATTTTAAACATCCAGTTTTTTTAATTTTTTTTTATTTTTTTTTAACATAGCTGTAATCGTCAGTGACCGTTACAAAGTTTATGGATGAAAATGTAGCCCTCGGTCGCGAAGATAAGATTTTTTAATCAGGTTTCAATAGTTAAGATTGCCTTCACCACAAAGTGTAAAATTAATACCTATAATGTGTAACTGCAAAATTTATAAAAGATTCAGTTTCATAAAAAAGAGAACGTAAGTACTAATTTGATGTACATCACTGAAGCAGTATTTACAAATCACATAATAAAAGTACAAATTCAGCGGTAAAGCCTTACCGCTGATTTTGTAACTTTTATTACGTGACTTGTAAGTACTGCTTCAATGTTCTGCATCAAATTAGTACTTACATTCTCCTTTTTATAAAAACTGACTCCTTCCTAATTGACTTTTTTTATCAATTGATTCTTTTACAAATTATGCATCAAAAGCTACATCTAAGTATGAGGATTAAAAAAAAAGAACTATTAAATACAGATATGGCCATTCATTTTAATTTTTACTTTGTTATCATCCAGTTAATATTTAAGTTTATATAGAACGTATTATGCTGCTAATTGAGGTCTTATTATCTGGTTACTTCTGTACCCACTCACAGTTGGAACGATGTTCGTAGTATCCATTTTGAATAGTTGAGGAAACTGGCACGGTATTTAGGATGCACGTGTATCAGACAGGTCGTTGGTTTTCTGTGTGCACAATATTATTACAGATGTAACGTCGAACTCCTTCATACATCTTGTGCCTAGATGTCTGAAGTAGTTTTCAGTATGATTGTGAAACGCGTACAATCGAGCGATTGACATTGCTTCATCCAAACTCGATAAGCGTATCTGAATTCTTGGCACTGCAATATTGCCTTCGAGTGCAATCTTGAATTTGGAAATTTGTACTCAGGAGATCTACCAAATTTTCCAGAAGCAGAAAGACATGTACACAAGTACGATACTGCCACATTCGGCATTTGTAAATAAAATAGTCAGAAGAATATTTGTAAGTCGGTATCTGTAAAGAATATTTCCTGATATCTTGATAATAAATTAAATATATGAATGGTTTCCCAGAACAAAGCTGTCTATCATTTTTGTCCATTTTGAGTACTGTTCTTAGTAATGTTACACTTCATCTCTAGAATCGATTGCTAATATTATGACACGGCCATGATATCTCTGGAGTCTTTTAACTAACCTTCAAACGGAAGCCTCTCTCGAATAACGTTGATATCATAACAAAATGGCTGACGTTGGTCTCCTAGTGCCTTAAAAGCAACAAACAAAGGTAGGAAACAAAAATTCAGGCAAGATAAGAGGTCAACAAATGTGTGGACGAGGCTTACACCAATGCAAAAGACTATAACATCGATGGAAAATAGCCATCATGTAAAACACGGGAAAAACGTATATTCCTTATAAAGCGTAAGTAATGCGCTGAAATTATTCATTGCTTTTGATGCTTTTCCTAAAGTAATATTTCTATGGCTTAATGTTTTGGAGGCCGCGGTGGCCGAGGGGACTGAGGCGCTCCAGTCACGGTCTGCACGGCCACTACGGTCGGGGGTTCGAATCCCCCCTTGGGCATGGATATTTGTGCCGTCCTAGTTCGTAAGTAGTTCATAAGTAGTTTGTAAGTTAGGGACTGATGACCCCGTAGTTAAGTCCCATAAGCTTAACAAACATTTGAACATTTTGCTTAATGTTTTCACTACTTTATTACTAAAATTTTTAGTTTATATAAATGCTAACAATGTATGCCACATTTTGTTAATTTATAAACAGAGTTGATCCACGAAAGCAACCGTTTCTTCCTTAAAGACCTTTAAAAAAGTACATACGTGAGAATCCATTAATTTTACAATGTATGTCATTATGATGGTTATTATGTTATATATTCATGTTAGCAATTTTATCAGCAAACAGTCCTGGATTACATTTTTCGTCCATACTGAAAAGTAGCGGAAAGGTACACCCAGCCTTTTTCCGCTTTATTTCTGATTTAATTATTTCACACAGATGTAACAGGACAGAAATTACATACTGAAATTCTTCTCAACTACGTTATCCCCACCTGCTAGTTCTGCTTATAGCTCCCTCATTGGAAGACAACGCACAAACAAACCCACGATGAAAATTTCATTATGTATTTATGTAGTATCACCAGCTGCAAATACGATCAAAGCCATTGCTCTTAGGACAAGTATAGTATATGCCTATTGTCCGGCTACTTTCCATTCGTACTGTAGCGAGAGACATATTATTACGATGGTGAAGTTGTATGACAGTCTAACATAAACAGTCACGACACTCACTGCTGTGAAAGTTGTTACCAAATGACAGCTGCAACGACACTAGCGCTTCTATTGATGGGCAAGGTAATTAACCAATTTGTAATTTTTGCGTTTCAAACATTAGTAAAATATCGAGAGACATAAATAATCGTGAAATAAATGTACAAATAGCCGAATTTCCCTTATTCAGTGATATAAACAACAACTTATTTATAAGGAAATACGAATATGTGCAAATTTTGTAGCCTACTCCACTGAAAGTGCGAGAATATAAATAGACGGGAAATACTAATTCCTCTTATGGTCAGTTCCTATACGACAGGAACTTTCTTTGACGTGTAAAAATTTGTTGTGGAGTCTAATAATTCGAACAGTTTTACACTTCAGTCGTCTTTGTTAAAACCCATATACTTTTGAGTATAATTACTTTTGTTTATAAAACGAATGTCTTGAAGATTCTTGTCATTTGTGGTTCATATGTAGTAAAAATGGTGGAAATGGTTTCTTTTTATTTGGCAAACTGTGTTTTTTCTTTCGATATTTTATTGTCAAGTTTGTGAGGCTTTTCCTTAAGATACAACTGAAGTGGCTCATCTGGTACATTTTATTTTGTTGGTAATGTATTCCATGTAAGTTTCTTACGTTCAACACCTCCTGATGTGACTGAAATTGTTGTACACAAACCCTACGTTTCCGAAGTCTTGTTGTAGAAGGTTGGGTCTTCTGTTATTTATTAGCAATTTTTGCTCTTAATAGAAACTTAAATTGTTGATTAAAAAGTCGTAGGTTTCAAGGCAATCTTAAATAAACTCTCCCGAAAAGTATCGTTTCATACCTTCCAATGGTTCTCAGGAAAACTCATAAAGACAATTGTCAAGTTTTTTTCTGGTCATTACAAATTTTTATAGCACCACATACCTTCCCCGTTGTAAAATTATGTTAAAATCAATTTAAACGACACTGTTCGCACTAAACCGATATAGTATTCAGAAATGTACCTCGCCAGATGCTTGGAGTTCAGCTGTTGTCACGTATAACGAAAATCAGTAGAATTTTCGTGACTGTATATGTTAGGCTGTGGTTGTATATTGTGATTAGGTGTGCCTTTTATTGTTTTGATTGTTGACGGTATTCAATCGAGTAAAGCTAAAAGTTATTTCCTATATTGCGAAGAATAAATTCGATGTGCTTTCTAAATACATTTTACAAGTTACATCGACATAGGATCTAGAGAATATTGTTAATGAAACTGGTGATTTATTTTTGTGTACTTGGAATATATAGGTCAAAATTCACAACAGTATTGCGTTTACTTATTGTTTCTATTTTTCATTTAAAAATTTTTGTGCTGCTGAAATGCAGATATGTGATTACTGATTAGTAGAAAGCATAGAAGAAAGAACTTAACACTGCCGTTACCTCACCTACTTGTACTTGCAACACGTTCGTGATTGTAAATGAACCTTCAGCGTTATTTCGAAAATAAGAAGCACAGTGGATAAGTTTACCAACATTTCTCCGTTAAATGACTATTTTAACCTCCAGATATATTGAAACGATACTGTAGTATCATTCCATTAAATCCTTGTATACTACAATGTACGTTACTTTCATGTGATTATCATTTCGTAAAAGTGTGTTTGGCCTTTAGTGCCACTATAATGGGAGATGTACTAGGTGGAGACAAGAATGCTCTATTGTTTATTAAAATTGTTATTACAGGACAAATAAGTGAGCGCCGCTCACATAAGGAGCTTCGCTCCACAGTACCCGACTCATCTTATACCTTATGTGATTGTGTGTGTGAGGGTCTGTAAGTGTGCATGAAGCCGCGGCTGGGAAGCCAGAGATGCAGAACACTCAGTAGGTTTGCCAACTTTAGTTTTGGGGTGTGGCAGAGAGGTTTCCTTGGGGATGAGATGGTAAAGTGGCTGCGACTTGCGAGTTCCTTCAGAATTCGGAGGTTGGCAGAAGATCCCGTTAGATCACAAGCCAATGAGGGCGCGGCTACTCGCGAACGGGAACGGGGGGATCGGTTAGGATGGGGAGCGGCCACGAGAAGGGAGAACGTTTCCGGGTGACGAAGAGGAAGGATGTGAGTATGGTGGCCTCCGTGGTAAAGTATGAGGAACTGTGTTGGTTGTTAATTCTGTCTCGATTTCAGCGGGGAAATGATTTTGTCTAATGGGAATGTTGTACATAGCTACGTGGGTGCAGTATGAGAGAGTAAAGAATGTACGGTATGAATGTAAGGTTACGATCCTTGTCTCAATCCATTGGTGATACATTTAGTGAATGAATATTTTGTATTTTGGCTTTAAAATGATGATAGGGAGATATACAGTGAATTTAATAAACTTGTGTAAATAGTATACATTTCCTCTCTAGTTGTTTTTATTAAATTCTGAGTCCCAATTATACTTGTGAGAATATAAATGGGGGAAATTCAACTAGTAAGGGAACTGCCACCGGTATGCTATCAGTTGCTGCAGTCTTTTGTGTGTAAAAAAAAAAAGTCGTTATCCGTTGCAATACAATTTATCAGGGCAATAACATCTGCTTTTAACACCGAAAATAATCACTGAGCAATGCGGCAACTGGTAGGAATCGGAGGGTGGTTAACTTACAATATGACTAAATAGAATATAACTTGAACCGCGAAACACAAATGACAATCGGTAATACTGGAATACCAACATACAAAATGAGTGAATACACGTCACTGTGTCTAGCTTCATATCCGTAACACGTCTAAATCGGTCACATGTAACAAGAAATTAAATCATACTACCGTTAGCTATTAAACACAATTTCCTGTCACATATTTTCCTTTACTTACTTTCGTGTTTCACAGTCCATCATTTCGCTTGAACTGCCTAGTAACCCCGGTTGTTTTCGGTTGCTAAGGAAGGAGAACCGCACCGACTCTGAAACAGCAGTACCCATTTCTGGTTATTGTCTTTTATTCGTTTATCTGAGCAGGCAGAATTTGCGAAGCCTTTCCACACTGCATTTCGCTGTTATCTTGCCGCAGTCAACCTCATTTTTGTGAGTAAGGAGACGGCCAGAGGAGTGCCTGTGGACTGTGAGTTTTCGCAAGGAGGTGTCTCGAGCGAACCACGCTGCCGTTTCCTTCGCTGCACGATTCCTGTAGCTGGCGGCGGCTCATAACCACACGGTATACTATGTTCCCTTATACTTTATTGCTGCGAGTTTCCGACAGAGCGGCATGCCGTGCACAAGCAGCGCGAAATACGTTCAAAGTCTCGGTAAACTGTTCCATTTGCAATTTAAAGTTCTCTTCTACCCCCTCTTTATATTATAAAGACTTTGAATATTTTCACATTCTCTTGCATCATTTCCGCATTTTTTGCGGTGAACTTTTGTGTTACACAAGTGTTCGGCGGTCCAGGACAGCGATGCTGTTGATATATCTTAACCACAATTCCGTCTCAAGTAATATATCCAGTCTGACATTATGTATATTTCGTGCCCATTAAACTGCTTCATATTCTGTACTTGGCAAGGAATGCAATAGTATGCATTAATTTCTTATTACATGTGTCCAATTTAGACAGGTAACGGATATGAAGCTGGAACAGCGATATGTATTCACCCTTAGTATTCCAGTTACTTAATTTACCGACTGTCACTTGCGTTTCGAGAGATATATTATACAGGAAGAAGATGCTGTGATCAAATGATTAGCTTTTCAGAGGATTAACACAAGGTTGGCGCCAGTGCCGATACCTGACATGAGGAAAGTTTCCAAACGATTTCTCATGCACAAACAGCAGTTGACCGGCGTTTCGTAGTGAAATGTTTTTCATCAGAAAAGGAGGAGAAATGCATACCATGCTTCCGACGTCGATAAAAGTTGGATTGTAGCCTATCACGATTGCGGTTTATCGTATCGCGACATTGCTGCTCGCGTAGGTCGCGATCCAATGACTGTTAGCAGAATATGGAATTGGTGGGTTCAGGAGGGCATTACGGAACGCCGTGCCGGACCCCAATGGCCTCGTATCAGTGGCAGTCGAGATGACAGGCATCTTATCCGCATGGATGTAACGGATGGTTCAGCCTCGTCTCGACCGCTGAGTCAACAGATGCGGACGTTTGCAAGACAACAGCCATCTGCACGAACAGTTCGACTACGTTTGCAGCAGCATGGACTATCAGCTCGGAGACCATGGCTGTGGTTACCATTGACGCTGCATCACAGACAGGATCGCCTGCGATGGTGTACGCAACGACAAACCTGGGTGCACGAATGGCAAAACGTCATGTTTTCTTATGAATCCAAGTTCTGTTAAGAGCTTCACGATGGGCGCATCCGTGTTTGGCGACATCGCGGTGAACGCACATTGGAAGCGTGTATTCATCATCGCCATTCTGGCGTATCACCCGGCGGTATGGTATTGGGCAGTGGCGGTTTGATGTGGGGGGGGGGGGGGGGGGGGGGCTGACCGTCACCGGACACCGCCTGCGAAAACCCTACATTTCAGCAGGATAATGCACGACCGCATGTTGCAGGTCTTGTACCGGGCTTTCTGGATACGGAAAATGTTCGATTGCTGTCCTGGCCAGCACATTCTCCAGATCCCTCACCAATTGAAAACGTCTAGTCAATGGCGGCCGAGCAGCTGGCTCGTCACAATACGCCAGTCACTACTCTTGATGAACTGTGGTATCGTGTTGAAGCTGCATGGTCATCTGTACCTGTACACGTCATTGAATGCACGGGCGTACCAAGGCCGTTATTACGGCCAGGGATGGTTGTTCTGGGTACTGATTTCTCAGGATCTATAAAGCCAAAGTGCGTGAAAATGTAATCACATACTAGTTCTAGTATAATATATTTGTCCAATGAATACCCGTTTATTATCTGGGTTTCTTCTTGGTGTAGCAATTTTAATGGCCAGTAGTGTATTTAGTTACGTATCTGGTGGTTACAAGAGTCGTATTTTACTTGTCCATTCTTCTTATTTTCAAAACAACGCTGAAGGTTCATTAACCATCTCGAAAGAGTTACTAATACAAGTAGGCGAGGTAATGGCAGTGTTTAGTTCTTTCTTCTATGCTTTCTACTATTCAGTGATCACACATCTGCATTTCAGCAGCACAGAGTGTTTAAATGGAAAATAAAAACAATGCGTAAACTCAGTCCTGTTGTGAATATTGACCTACATATTCCTAGGGTACAAAAAGCAATCACCAGTTTCATTAGTAATATTCTTTAGAGCCTATCCCGAGCTAACTTGTGAAATGTAAATTACTTGTGCTGTCTACATCCGCTAGGGCATTCACCCTTGTAGTATGCAAACTCCGTTCCACAATCTAGTCACTGGAGACTTTAAGTGCTCCTATCCACAAATAGTGGATTAATAAAATCTCATTATTCAGTCACCACGTGATTGTTTACGACGTCATATCTACAAAAAGTAAATGTTCAAATGTTTCTATATCCGAGGGACATAACGTCTGCGGTTATCCGTCCCTAGGCTTACAAAGTCATTAAACCAACTTGATGCCAAGGACTACACACTTTCGAACGCCCGACAGAGGTCTCGATCTCCGCGACCACGTGCTCCTCAGCAAAGCGCCGTAGAGCGTCTGCCACTTCACCGCGGCTTCATATCTCCTGTAATATTTTTCGTATGTTGGTATTATGCTCAGAGCGATTGTTAGCTGACTGTAAGAACAATGATGTCCAGAAGGCAATATGTAAAATTGCGGCATGATGCTTTCTCGCGTTTCTCCTTAACTACGTGTCGATTGTGGTTCTTACTCCGACAGTGCCCTTACTCTTCCTTTGAAGATACAGTGCGCAAAATTTTACCAATATCGATTCAAAATTGTAGATAATTATCGTTGTGGATCCATAGCACGGAAGGTTTAGAAATTTATTTTACTGAATATAATGAAGAAGTAGTTTTGTACTATGAGATTAGTAGCTCGGGTTTTAATGGAAAATGTGAATCTGGAAAGTGAAAAATCCGAAGGAAAAAGGCAGAGGATGTAGTACATAAGTAAAAAGAATTATAACAATGGTAGCAAGCATATATCGCGTTGTCTTTACACCACTCCATGGTCACATGCGTTAGCATTCCTTCCTTACACACTGGAGATGTGTTAATAGTCGTTTGAAGTGGAAGTTTATCTTTAGTTCATAAATATTACTACCAATTCCGATTATTAATAACTTTTCAACGTAACATTGGCAGTTAAGAGGGATATTCCGACGCATCTGCCAATGTGTACCGTTTTATAGAGCCCCTTTTGTTACCTGTGATGTGGATACCTCCATATTTTAATGTCACTGTTCGACGCTTTGTGCTGCCTGCTCTGTTGGTAGTTAACATGTGAATAGAGAAAAATTTTAATAGTAAGTTATATTCGTAGGTGATTGAAACAGTTACTTGGTGTCAGTAAGTTACATGTATGCACGACAAACAGTGGCGTAGCGTGGGGGAGGGGGGGCGTGGTGGCGAGGGGGGCGGTTGCCCCGGGCGCAAAATTGTATGACAAAATTTTTGTCATACAATAAACTAAAATAGTTCAGAAATATTGTCTATAGCCCGCATGATTCCTGGTGTTTACATTAGTGTCTTTACAGTTATTATCTTATGTAAGGGGAAGTGGAGATCATCGTTCCCATTGCATGTCGATTTTTCACATCTACGATTGACTCAGTTTTTTCAATATACAATGTGCAAAACAATTGCTTCAATTGCTTCAAGACAGTTTCCTTTCTGTTCGGTAATAATGACTATTGCCGGCAGGCGGCACCATATATGTGAGCTGAAAAAAAAAAAAAAAAAAAAAAAAAAAAAAAAGCTGCTTTTATATACAACGCCCAAATGAATAATATTTCTATATTACACCCACAGGTGTCCGAAAAGGGCTTGGAGGAGGGAGCAGGGGGAGAGGAAAGCGGGGCTCATGCAGTCCTCCAACATCAAAAAAATGTTAAAACGTTTGTAAATCTATCGGACCAGACTGCATGGTCATCAGTGCGTAGCTTACAAACTACTTAAACTAAGGTATACTAACCTAAGGACAAACACACACATACACACACACACTCACTCACTCATGCCCTAGGGAGGACTCGAACCTCCGACGGCTATCAACCGCGCGCTCCGTAGCGAGGCGTCTTAGGCCGCATGGCTACATCACCGCGGCCTTCCAACATCTTGAACCTAGAGTACACTAATTTTTATTGGTTACAGAATACTCATTTTTTTATAGTAGGAATTGTGTAAAACTTGTCCTCTATCCAGTTGTAGATTTATGTGGCCAATCGCAGTTACCATGTTTTTCTTAGAAAGTGTAACACCAGACACTTGATTTCGGAAGTAGTTACTCATTCGTCCGTGGGACGTTATCCGCTTCAAAATAATGATTTTCCTTTATTCATCTGTAGCGTCGCTAATACAGACGGGTTCACAGCGCGTTATAGCTCAAGGACGGGAAAGACTGACCATATCCAAGGAATCATTGCCAGATAAAATTGCCATTTTGCAGTCTAAGCCAGCAAGACAAATATTTAATGGCAAATCAATTCAAGTTAATCGTTGTAGATTTTAGTTTAATTTAATTTACTTTTTGTGATTCTACTTTTCTAATTATGTCAATTTTAAAGACTTTTAAGCCTTCCTGTTCTTCAGTAATCAGAAAAGAAGGCATGTGTATTTTGCTTTATTAGTATTAACTTTTTTAATTAATTTATTTGTCAGGTGCAAAAGAAACGTCTGGGGTGTCGAGCTCCTCGTCCAGGTTTATAGTTTTCAGTGATATTAGTTACTCTCCAGAAAATGTAAGCGACACATTGAGAAACTAACTTTTTAAGAGAGGGACGTATGAACTACAAAATAAAGAAGCATTTTTCGACAGATGTTTCTGGCAGATCATTTTCTAAGGGTTGGTTTTATATGAGGTTAGAAAATGGCGAGAGAGTTTTAAGAACATGGTTGTTAATCTTTCCTGTAAAATGTGCGATATATTGTTTTCCTTGCATGCTTTTTAATAAAAATATAAGTAGAAGTTCTTTTGTACAGGCACATGGTTCGAAAACCTGGGTAAAGTTAACCCCAGAGTATTAGCTCATGAAACAAGTCCGTATTATATTGAAGCATTTGAAAACTGGAAAGAGCTTGAAATGCGACTACGGAAATTTGAAATAATCTGCGATGCTGTTAATTTACAACAATAGCAGTCATTTGAGAAATGGAAAGCTATATTGAAAAGAATTCTTGATTGTGTATTGTATTTAGCCAGGCAAACCTTACCATTGCGTGGGCCCTTAGAAGATCTTTGTGAGAGTGATAACTACGGTAATACCATTGAAACCTTCAAGCTACTTGCAAAATATGATCAAGTTGCGACTCTTCATCTGGACAAAGTTCAGCAATCACAAGGCTATGTTGTCTCTTATCTTTCTCCACAAAGTCAGAATGTATTTATGAAACTACTTGGCGATCATGTCAGAATAGAAATATTTAAAAGAATAGCTAAGGGTAAGTATTTTTCTATCTTGTTTGATAGTACACCAGATATATTGCATACCGACAAAAGTCTCAAGTAAATCGTTATGTACACATTGAAGGTTCTGAAGTCACAGTTGAGGAATAATTTATTGACTTCATTCTATTATACGGGAAATCAGCTACTGAAATTACACAACAAATTTGTAACAAGTTGCTAGCAGATGGTCTAAAATTTGAGTACTGCTACGGACAAGGATAATGCTGCGACCTTGGCTGGACACATTAGTGGTGTTCAGAGACGTATTTCGGATTTAAACCTCAAAGCAGTGTTCGTGCCAAGCAACAGTCAATCGCTAAGCTGGGGTGCATGCTGCCACTGTTGGAACAAAATCTGTTACTTTTTTTTTACATTGTACAAAATGTGTACACATTTGTATCAAGCTCCACACATAGGTGGGATGTACTTAAGCAACATGTTCCAATTAAAATGAAGCGATACTGTGACACAAGATAGAGCTCAAAGCACGAAGGTGTACATATGCTTGCTGAACACATTGAAAGCATAATAGTAGCTTTGGAAATCTTGAGAGACGGAGCAGAAGAAACTCCAGAAACCAAAGGACAAGCACGTAGCTTATTGGTTACATTATGACCTTTCCTTTCTTCGCTTTTCTATATATTTGGAATCCTTTACTTACTGAAGTCAATGATTCTCAGATATACTTACAACAAAAAGTACTTAGACTTGATCAGTGTGTTCAAAAGCTAAACTCACTGATCCTATTTTGCGAGGAAAAGCGTGATTCCATAGTCACAAAAGCAGCTGAGAGGGCCAAGGAGATATGCAATGCATTTGACATATCAACAGAAAGAGGGACTGGAAGACGAAAGAAAATGTCTGGTGAGAAAAGTGTCGACTCTGGCTTGAATTTAATACAAGAAACTTGTCGACAACAGCTAGAGGCAATGTATAAGTTAACATCAGAATTTAAAAAAAAAATCGCAAGTTACAAATTAATGTACTTTATGAGTTATTTGCCTTTCACAAATTCGAGTACTGTTGGATGCTGTAAAAAGTGGATTTATTGTCCGAAACATTCAACATTTATTCGGAAAAATATTCAGAATTGAATGCGTAAGATTGGACTGCAGAAGTACATCGTATTAGACGCCACATTTCTTTATTTAAAGTTCACCCAGAAGAGAACATTTTTGAATGGACGAACTTAAAATTATTGAGCTGGATAATTATGTGGAAGAAGAAAGAAAGTTTAGTTAACATCGTTTTGGCACTAAGAATAGCCGTATCAGAGGCCAACTAAGACTCAGGAAAGATTAACTAACATTGCAATTCTGTCGACTGAAAGAAAAATAAATGTAAATTTTAACGATGTAATTGAAAATTTTCAAGAATAAAATACAGAATGTATTAAATGGCGGTGAAATGTCTGTTATTTAATGTTTTAAGTTTTCCTATTTTTTTACAGTTTAAGTATACAGTATATAGTTGTTAATTTCAATTTAGAAGTAAACGTCAATCACTTAGAAATGTATCTAGATTTTGTGATTATGTAGATTTAGAAAAAAAATAATTTTAAATCTTGGATTTGTAAAAGTATATGGTGGGGGGAGGGGAGGGGGTTATGGAAGGCAAAATTTTAAAATGCCCTGGCGCGCAAAACCCACGTTGCGACACTGACGGCAACGCGAAATTTCAGACGATAAATATAGCAAGCGTTTCCTAGATTACAGGCTAAGAATGGATTGCATCTAGTGTCGGACAGTAACGGAAACTCAACCGCCATTATGTGGTTTCTCGAGGCCAATAATATGTCGGGGCATCCAGCGCTCGTGTAATTGCATTTCGCTTTCTGGAATGCCTGAATTCGTAAACTGTCTGACTGGAGTTACCTTCACCATGATAGAAAACCGCGGCAACAGAAATGGAAACACTGATCCAGAATATTGCGCAATAGGGTATATGTATTTCGGCTGCAACTACTGCAGCGGTAGTTCCGAAACAAGTTGTTTAACAATTTCAACTGTTTCTAATATTGCAACACAACGCACGCTACGTCACTTCACTTTGTAAAACTTGTTCCTTCCTTTATTGTGCGGTATTAATCATATATGCAAGGAATAACAACATACTTTCTGCCATACAATGAACAAAAAATAAATTTTAAAGGCAGTATAGAGTTCTGATTGGCACTTGCAAGTACAAATAACTTAAAAGTCTATTTAATTTAATGTCACAGTGAGCTTTGCATGAAACGTACATTAAGGTTTATTCCTGCATTTATGAAGTACAATAAATTTCAAGTATTTTGTTATTTATTAAACATATACGTATGAAATTTGTCTTCTATTGGCTAAGTTTAACGTGCTAACTACTACACAAAAACCGTAACTTAAAAGGTGATTATGTTTGAGATACATTAAATGATGTAATCGATCTACTAGAAGATTTGTATTAGTATTTGTCAATATGAAATTCACTCTACCTAAATAGTAACGCATTCTGGAAAGTCAAGGTTCTTAATAAGGCCAATAGCTACAGAATTATTTACTAGGACCTCGGCTTTATACCATTTTCAAGTAACCTGCAAATATGTGCAATGATAGTTGTTCGTATGAATGAGACCTTCAACACCAAGAATCGTTTGTTGGCTTTTGCCAAGATCAATGTGTAGTTTTTTGTTTATTTTTTAATATTACATAAGAAAATAAGGTAAGGATATTTTAAGTGGCCGTATTACGTTTGCTGGAGCTGTTTTTAATTTCTGTATTAAAACTACTGAAACTTGTGGTGGTTCTGGGTGGTTGACGATCGCTCTTGTTAGGAATGACGATGCAAATATTGGTGGCCTTGAAACTTTCAACGAGAGGAACATTATTGCATATCGTACTTGGAGAGGTGCCTAACCGTCATTAAGCTACTTCTTATCTTGATGCCGATAAACCGTTGTGTTTGATGACATTGGTAGCATTTGACGCCCGTGTTACCAGTATAGTGAACTGCCAGCGTCTTAGTTGTGAATATGTGTTATGCAGTACATGTATTTCCCACAAGAAGTTAACAGATTAACAGTGTGAATTTCCTGGCTGTTACTGTTAAGTAGGGATAATCTAAAATTAAAGGGAGACCTGATAACAGCAGTTATTATTTCTTACGGCTATAGGTATATGCTGTTTTCAGTTGGCATTTTTAACTCTCTGGGGTGGGTATCCCTTCGAATTAGTTCATTACTGCAGATATATAACAAATTTGTAAAGTGGGCTGCTGTAGTACTTTTCGGCATCTTCCTATATATAATGTATTTTTCTTAATATTACTCCTGAAAGTGACGTAAATGAAATAACCATGCATTAATAACTGAAACATTCCTTCTCAGTTTGCTCTATAACATTTTTCTCGTGGGTTAAGATGGACGAGAAAGGTGTACTCCTTTACTCTCATCCAGTGTCATGACCGGTCATCGGAGCAGTTTAGAATTACTCATATCAAGACTCCGTCAATTAAATTTTGAATTCAAAGAATAATTAACTCAGTGAAAAATCAAATTCACTGTGGCAAGTTTATCTCTCCATCGTATCATTCTAAGTCTCGATGCATTACTGTTTCAGATGTTTGTAAAATTATTGTACTAAAATGGTTTATTGATCTGTCCCTAGACTTACAAACTACTTAATAATGCTTAGGAGAATACACACACACCCATGCTCGGGAGAGAACTCGAACCTCCGGAGGGAAGGCCGCCCAGACAAAGCAGCCATCCCGCTCGGCCTATAACGTTTCATGGGCCGCCTGGACTTTACTTCAGTATTTATTTAGTCTGCATAATTAATCTCTTGTATTTGTTACGATTATTCTGTGTTTATTTCATGCAAATTATTAGATATCGATAAGACACGTATCTTATGCAAAGAAAGTATAACGTTAAGAAGCACATTATTATCTGTACATTTACGCTTATCATATGTTTCACTCAATAAGAAGGAGCAGCAGTCTCTATTCTTCCCTCTTCTTCGTCTAGCATTCATAGGTTTCGTACGCAATAGCGCATTGCTATTTGTTTAATTGTCTGAACTGTAATTTCTTTTTGAGCACATAATGGATGTAGGAAATTATTGTAAGCGTATGTTCAGTATTTTCAGAATATATACCAACTAATTTCGTTTGATAAAAATTAGCATTTCTCACTATTTTTATTTAAAAGCCACCTCATTATTCCTTACTGTAAAATATATTAATAGTGTCTGAACTCTTCTTACAGATTACCACTGGCTGCCATTTTCATGCAGTGTGCGAAATTAAATGTTGGAACGATGCACAATACTCCATAATTATCTTAGAATCTCTTGTTACGCACTAAACGTCCCTGAGACATACGCCAGATTATCGAAATTTAACTATTTTTAATTTTTTTGAGCTAGCCGTGGACTTATGATAAATTGGTGTTTTACGAGTGCGTTCCAACAGTTAGTTTCTGTGCGGTGTATACGTGGCGAGCTGCTCTTCTACGTAATCAGACAGGATTTTAGGCAGGTTGCTAAAATTAAAGATTTTTGTGACATTTACCAGCTCCATTAAGTTGCAGAAAGTTTTTGCTGGGACAATTTTTAATAACTGTGATTTGCAACCCAGCCACTAACTTGAGATATTTCTCCCCCCGTAATTTTAGCGCCCTAATTTTCATTTAAAAAATTTCGATCAATTTCAAACTTCATTTGATTTCGGTGTAAACTTTCTTTTCGTGGAACATTATTTTCTCAGGCGCTACCTTTTCTAGATTTACATCATTACATCGAACCATTACTTTGATTTTATCATTTTCAATAATAAATATAATTAATATTTTATTATTATTATTATTTTTAAACCAATCATTTAGGGAGAAATATTTCAGACCCATTACTGTTTCAAATTACGATATTAAAATTCCAGCTATCTTATAACAGGAACTCCTCAAGGATTCGCTTTGAAAGTGCAGTCTGGAATTGGATGGGACTATGTGAAATATATTTGGCATTGCAATTAAGTACTCAACAGTTGATAACAGAAGTAATTACCGGAATTCTGCTAGAAAAACTATTATTTCTTTCCTGTAATAAACATGCAGCCATAATAATTGAAAGAGTGAGAGCGCACCTTGATGTACAATGGGTACATCTTGATTATGACCATAGTTCTTGAATGGTCGTGGGCCTATTACTCATGTATTAAAAGAATAACGGCTACTGTATCAGCATTCTGCTAACTACTTCCATTATTATGGCACTAAAATGTACGCCACGCTGCAGCCCAACAGAAACGACATTTAAGAATTGTTTCATAAAAGGTCCTCAAACACACAAGACAGAGTGAAATGATAATTGGAAAGCGATTGTGATGATAGTTACCTGCTACACGGTTTCACAGACCCCTTCGTGAATTTGTAACTTAATACATGGTAATAACTGTGAGAAATTAGGACGAAAACGATTGATCATTCAAGCACACTTACATCCGTACCCCGATTCAAAGAATGGCGAAACATGACAAAGATCCTGTACTCCAAGGAAATCAGCCATGTTATTTTAAGGAAACATCGCGCTATTTGCCTGGATTAATTTAGGGAAAATCACAGAATTCTTTTTTATGACGAAGTGTTCTTTAGTTACTTCGGAGAAATCATAAAAATCATCATAGTGGTGAGAAAAGTTTCGCTATTGGCGAGACACAAAACTCTCACAAGATCCAAAGGAACGTCACATTTTTCAACTTCCATTTTTTTTAATTAGAGGAAAGTCTCAGTCAAAAGTTAAGTATGAGTGTTCAGTGACGACTTACGTAAGGTGAACTTCGTCAAACAAATCATTACCGACCAAGTATATCCATAGGATATTTCAAAAGTACTTCGGTTGTGCTGAATCTTTATGCGACATCTGAAAAACTACCCCCTTCCCTCCCTCTTAAAGCCAACCCTTACAAAAACGCTCAAACCACTACCCCCCTCCCCTCCCCGCAAACACACTCACACACACACACACACACACACACACACACATATATATATACAAGACACAGCTTAAACATAGTTTAAAAAAATACTTTGGCAACAATCACAGACCACGCTAAAAACGTTGAACAGACAAAAATAACACTGTGACATTTTGGTAAAGCGATAAACAAAGCGAGAAGCATTACACTTAAAACGATTGATGTCCAAAATTTACTTAGTTTAAAATAAGTGAATTTAAGTGTTAACAAACGGAACAGAAGAAACGATATAAAAATAGGCGAAAATTGTGTATACAATCGAAAACCGCATACCACAAACCGACCAATACCAATCAACAAGTCGGAAAAACAGCAGTGGGAGGTATGGCAATAACACCTTTAGTACAGTTTGCATCAATTTGAAAATGCATAACGCGCACAGAAAGTTTAAAAAATGAAAGATTTTTAGAGACATAAGTATCGTTATAGAACCACAGAAGATTATTTTAAAATAAAAAGCGAAACGCGTCTGATGCTTTAACAATTGCTGAGGAAGATGTCCACAGAACCAAACATGGTTTTGCAAACAATTTGTTTGTGCTCCAGCTGTATTTCGTCTTTGAAACATTACTTATATGATGTAACATGACAACAGAAGATAGATGTGATGATTACTCAAATGGACGCCTGTAGTAGTGACCGAAAACTTGTTATCCATGATGATTGCTGAAACAGGAACCGAGGACCACGACTCCCAAAATCGCGATTCCGCACTCAGCCTCTTATTAATGATATTATTTTGAGAAATTTTATGATTTTAGTAAGTGCCATTATTTATGTAAATGATGATAGAAGTATTTTCAACAGATGAATAGTGAAAAGTGCATAAATTTCGGATTCTGTAATAAAATTATAATGAAGGCTTAATTTAATCGCAAAATAGTTCACGGTTTGTAATATAAATTTTGTAAAAAATCGCATACGAATGTCATTCGATAGGCATATCTCCGTGTTGGGACAAAACTCATCGAAACTACTTTGCCGAAATAAGTTTTCATAAGGGATCAGTTGGTTTGTAATTGTGTATAACTGCCTTTAGAACGTTCTTTGGGAAATTCGAATATCTGATCGAGCTTCGAAGGAACTGTTTCAGTGGACGGAGGTTCTGCTTCTCAGCTAAGAAACACCTCGTCTTATAGCGTAACTCGCCGATAGCGATTAAAGCTCGCGTATTACATATTCCCACCCCCATGAACCACAGACATTGCCAAGGTGGGGTGCTTGCGTGCCTCAACGATGCAGACAGCTGTACCATAGGTGCTACCACAGTGGAAGGGTGTCTATGTAGAGGCCAGAGGTAGGTAGGTAAGCTAAACAATTTAAAAAGAGAAATGGATAGGTTAAAGTTAGATATGGTAGGGATTAGTGATGTTCAGTGGCAGGATGAATAGGATTTGTGCTCAGGTGGGTACAGGGTTATCAAAACAAAATCAGTTGGTGGTAACGCAGAAGTAGGTCTGATAATGAATAAGAAAATCGGAATGCGGTTAAGTTACCATGAACAGCATAGTGAACGCATTATCGTAGTAAAGGTAGCCAACACCGAGCACTATGCCAACTCGCGCGGCCGATGATGAGGATATCGAAAAAAATGTATGAGGAGATCAAGAAACCATTCAGAAAATTAAGGGAGACGAAAACTTGATTGTGATGGGGAACTGGCACTCGGTAGTAGGAAAGGAAAGAGAAGGAAATGTAGTAGGTGAATATGGACTGGGAAAAAGAAATGAAGGAGAAGATCGCTTGGTAGAATTTTGCGCAGAGCACAATTTAATGACCACCAACACTTGGTTTAATCATCATGAAGAAGGCTGTATACGTGGATGAGACCAGGAGACACTGGAAGGTACCAGATTGACTTTATAATGGTAAGGAATAGATTTAGAAACCAGGTTCTAAACTGTAAGATATCCAGGGGCAAATATACACTCTGACCATAGCTTATTGGTTATGAACTGCAGATTAAAACTTAAGAGATTGCAAAAAGGAAGGAAGGTTAGGAGATGGAACCTGGACAAATTGAAGGAACCAGAGGTGGTTGAGAGTTTCAGCGGGAGGCATTAGCCAAGAATTGGCTGAACTGTGTGTGTGTGGGGGGGGGGGGGGGGGGGGAAGTAATACTGTAGAAGAAGAATGGGTAGCTCTGAAAGATGGGCTAGTGAAGGCTGCAGAGGACCATATAGGCAGAAGGACAAGGCCTAATAGGACTCCCTGGATAACACAGGATATACTGGACTTAATTGATGAGAGGAGAAAATATAAAAATTCAGCAAGTGAGTGCAGGGAGTGCAGACTGGCTAAGCAGGAGTGGCTAGAGAATAAATGCAGAACAGTAGAAGAACGCATAACTAGGGAAAAGATAGATACCGCCTACAGGAAAATAAAAGAGATATTTGGAGACAAGAAAAGCAGCTGTATGAATATCAAGAACCAGTACTAAGCAAAGAGGGGTGAGCTGAACTGTGGAAGGAATATATAGAGGGCCTAAACAAAGAGAATAAACTTGAAATCAGTGTTTTAGAAATGGAAGATGAAGTGGAGGAAGATGAGGTAGGAGATATGATACTGCGAGAAGAATTTGACAGAGCGCTGAAGGACTTGAGTCGAAACAAGGCCCTTGGAGTACATGATATTCCGTCTGAACTGCTGATGTCGTTAGGAGAGCCAGTCATGAAAAAATTCTTCTACCTGGTATGCAAGATGTATGAGACAGGGGAAATACCCTCCAACTTCAAGAAGAATATTGTAATTCCAATTCCAAAGAAAGCAAGTACAGACAAGTGTGAAAATTACAGACCTATCAGTTTAATAGGTCATGAGTGCAAAATACTAACACGAATTATTTACAGACGAATGGAAAAAGTTGTGGAACCCTACCTCGGGGAAGATCAGTTTGGAATTAGGAGAAATGTAGGAACACGAGACCCAATACAATACGACTTATCTTAGAAGATAGGCTAAGTAAAGAGAAACCTATGTTTTTAGCGTTTGTCGATTTGGAGAAAGCTTTTGACTATGTCGACTGGAATACACTCTTCCAAATTCTGGAGGTATCAGGGGTAAAATATAGGGAGCTAAGAGTTATATTCAACCTATACAAAAACAATACGGCAGTTATTAGAGTCTAAGGGCAAGAAAGGGACGCAGAGGTTGGGAATGGAGTAAGACAGGGTCAGAAAACCAGGCGATGCTGAAGGAATTAGATTAGGTAATGAGACAATCAAAGTAGTAGATGAATTTTGTTATTTGGGTAGCAAGATAACCTCTGATGGCCGAAGTAAAGAAGATATAAAATGCAGAATGGCTATGGGTAGAAAAGCGTTTCTAAAGAAGCGAAACCTATTAACATCCAATAATAATTTAAATGTTAGGAAGTCCTTTCTGAAAGTATTTGTCTGGAGTGTAGCATTGTATGGGAATGAAACGTGGACGATAAGAAGTTCAGATGAAAAGATGATAGAAGCTTTTCAAATGTGGTGCTACAGACGAATGATGGAAATTAGATGGGTAGATCACATAACTAATGAGGAGGTGCTTAACAGAATCGGGGAGAAAAGGAGTTTCTGGCATATACTGACTAAGAGAAGGGATAGATTGGTTGGACACATTCTGACACATCAAGGAATTGTCAACTTAGCATCAGAAGGAAGCGTGTGTGGTAAAAATCGTAGAGGGAGACCGAAGGACGAAGATTCAAAAGGATGTAGGTTGCCGAACGTATTCTCAGATGAAGAGACTTGCACAGAGCAGGGTAGCGTGGAGAGCTGCATCAAACCAGTCTGCGGACTGAAGACCACAACAAGAACAACATTACATATTCTGAATGGAAAACTTTGTGTAATTAACTGTAAAAGATATGTCGTTATAGCAAACGTAATATTTTTTTTCTATATATAGATATGGATGAAAGTCGAATGGCGAGCAACACTATATTTGTCGCAAATGTACGTTCTTGAGTAGTTGCAAACAGCGGTGTCGTTGAATTTGTTCGGTAAAGCTGCAATAAGAAACGGAATTACAACTCGGCGTAATGTGATATTAGATATCTATCATTCGTAAAGATTTAGTAGGTGTAGTCGACTTTGACAGAACTACGGTTTTGTATAAAGTTACCAAGTATATTCACTACCTCGAAGTTAAAATTAATTAATATTTAGAACTGATTGAATATTCAGATTGAAGTGATTATTACAAATTAACATGTGAATGCAAGAATAGTTTCATGAAAATATGTTTCCGTTCAATTCGTAACCCAAGACAATGGCGTACAAATCTATATTACATTTATCAAGGTAAAAACCTGAAAAGATATCAGCAGTTTGTTCCCTTAGATTTCCAAACATTCGATCATTTTTACAATTGAGACAAAGGGGAAGGAAGAGATAAAAGAATGGAGCATTAGAGTAAGCACATGAAGTAGGAAATGCTACGCTGTATTGGACTTGCCACCGTTACATCAGAAGGAGGGAATGCAGAGATTGATGGGGGGGTGAACAGTAGGAGGAGGAGATAGACGGAGATCCTCCAGACACTCATGAAATTATATCCTTCCTTTTATGACTCGTAATTCGCTAGACGACTGCATAAAAATGGTTTACGTAAAGCAAATGAGTGAGTTTGAGTGACAACTGCAATGTCTCCTTTTGCAAGTATCTCTTAAGTCGTTGTTTCTTGTTTTACAAGGTCGTGTGGCTTCTTGGGCGGCTAGTGACTTGTACCACAGAAGTTCAAAGCTTTTTCTTTCCTAATGACATGTAAGCATGAATAGTGAGTTTTTGACATAAGCAGTATTCCACAAATAAAAACATCATTGTGGTTAAACGCCACGGGGCAGAGTTGGCGTACAGTATTTGGAAGAACTACGACGGAAAACTGTGAATGAAAATTAATAAAGAAATTATGGGATTGGAATAGATTTATGTTCGTGATATACTCTGAACGCGAATAATGTTAATTCTATCCGTTGAACAGTTATGGAAACAAAAAAGGCTTCAGAAGTGGCATTAGAACTTGTTGTGGAACAATATTAATAATAAGAATAGTATCCTCAATGCAGGAGAGCTAGAATATCGGTCGTCTTCAGGCAAATGAGCAGGAAATGATAGCTCAGTATGACCACGTGCTAACAATAAAATAAATCGTCAATAACAAAGTGGGCATAAGAAAGTAAGACTCTCTCACCGAGTATAGGTGCACGAACAGTCGATTCATCTCTAGAACCGACCATCTCTGAGCTTCTTGCCTGTTATTGAGATCTATAATCGGAAACTCCAAGACTTCCAGTACTTTTAATTTCATTTTGACTAATTGTTCCGTCGCTTCTTGGTAGAACATAACCAAATAAATTAAAAACACAATTTTGTGTGTGTTCTACAAGTTTATTTTTGCTTACTTAACCGGTTTTCGGCTTGTTAGGCCATCTTCATAGGATTTACTGCTGTGGCAAAGAGGTTACATAGTTTAGATGCAGTATGGGAAGAGATGACAAATGACTACACTTAGATCGACATACATAATATAACACTTCTTTGACTTTGTGTTATTACAGTTATGAACTTAAAAACTAAACTGTAGTACAAGAATATACAATGTATGGAGGATAAAACAAGGAATAAATTTGAATATAACTAGGGAATTGAAACTACCTGCTATTACAAACAAACTGATAATGCTAATAAATAAATATATATAAGTGCCTTGTTAATAATTCTGCACTATAATTATAGATGGTGTTGCATATGACAGTTGTAAGGCCAGGTTTGGAGTGGAATCCAGAACTTAAAATGAATAGTTACTTCATTAGATTAAACTATACAAATCTGTCTAATGAAAATTTCACTTAATTCATCTCTGAGTCACATTACCTCCTACCCTGCCAGTTCCAGTCTCTTCATACATTTCCTCATAGTACAGTAAATTACCTAAGTTTTTCTATCAACTCCCACACTGGCTTAAATGTAGACCTAGCATTTTATTTATTTTATTCAAAAAACTGGATTCCTTGTTTACCAAAAAAAATGTTCAAATGTTTGTTAAGCTTATGGGACTTAACTACGGGGTCATCAGTCCCTAAACTTACAAACTACTTATGAACTACTTACGAACTAGGACGGCACAAATATCCATGCCCGAGGGGGGATTCGAACCCCCGACCGTAGTGGCCGTGCTGACCGTGACTGGAGCGCCTCAGTCACCTCGGCCACCGCGGCCGGCCCCTTGTTTACCCCCACAGTTTCAAGCTACTGTGTATTTATTTATTATGTTTTATTTTTAAGTTTTGAAAATTTGGTCCCAGTGCAGCTTACAACATAACACTCATTTTCTTCTACCTGAATTTTTTAGAATATTTTTTCATTAGACAGATTTGTTTAGTTTAATCTAATGAAGTAACTATTCATTTTAAGTTCTGGATTCCACTCCAAACCTGGCCTTACAACTGTCATATGCAACACCATCTATAATTATAGTGCAGAATTATTAACAAGGCACTTATATATATTTATTTATTAGCATTATCAGTTTGTTTGTAATAGCAGCTAGTTTCAATTCCCTAGTTATATTCAAATTTATTCCTTGTTTTATCCTCCATACATTGTATATTCTTGTACTACAGTTTAGTTTTTAAGTTCATAACTGTAATAACACAAAGTCAAAGAAGTGTTATATTATGTATGTCGATCTAAGTGTAGTCATTTGTCATCTCTTCCCATACTGCATCTAAACTATGTAACCTCTTTGCCACAGCAGTAAATCCTCTGAAGATGACCTAATAAGCCGAAAACCGGTTAAGTAAGCAAAAATAAACTTGTAGAACACACACAAAATTGTGTTTTTAATTTACTTTTAATTTCTTTTATCTGTTGTGGAACTACGTTCACATGCTATGTAATTTGCCATTTGCATATGCATTGACTTCATCTCTTATCATCCCTAATGTGATTACCGATAATATTGATAGAACAGCCCATAGAAGAAAAGAATTGAAAGAATTGAACAGAACGCCGACGCCATCAGAGTAAACCAGGAAGAGACTGGCAAGGTAAACGCGGGGGTCGACGCGGTAGATGTGCACGCCGCCAGTATTGTAACGAGCGTTAATGAGGTGAAAGCGCGCGTCGGCAATGCAGAAGCACGTGTCGGCGACGTGAGTAACCCAGCTGATACAACTGATGCGCGCGTCGGTGTAGTGGCCGGCCGCGTTGATGAAGCGATCTCATCTGTTGGTGCCGTAGGAGGACGTGTAGGTACGGTGGAGTCTGAGATTGGTCAACTGAAGAACCAGCTCGGGGACATCACCGGCCGAATGAATGAAATGCGGGTCGCCGGCGGAGATTCCGCGCCTAGTAGCCACGCAATTACCGTGCGTGAGCGGACGGATAAGCGGCCGTCTGAGGCGGTCAGCAATGCGTGCTGTGACCGCAGCGCCGAGTCTGATAAGGACGCCGATTCGGCTTTTGAAGATGATGAAGTTGCGCAACATCCACGTCCGGTGAGCTGTCCGAATAGGGCGAACCGCAGTAGCCGAGAACCAGTTCCTGCCTTTGACTATAACCAGTTTCTCACCGTGCGAAAGTTCGAAACCTTTCGTAACGCTCTCACCGGTATCCACCCCCGCGCTTGGCTGGATCAATTTGAGTACAGCCTCCCTCCAATTGACCGGAGGGTAATAAAGTAGACTTTGTGGTTGGGTTGCTTGAAGGCGAGCCCGCCACAAGGATGCGCGCATTGCTAAGAAACGGGTTCGATTACCGGGGGTTCTGTGAGCATTTTCTCGCGCCCTTCTGATCTGAAACCCATCAGGATAGCGTGAAACATAGCATCTTAATGATGCCGCATTACAACCCCTCGCAGTACTCAACACCTAGTGAGTTCGTGCAGGTGATGCTTATGACGAACCAGTTCCTGGATTTTCCGTACCCGATACCTGAACTAATTAGAATCTGTTTAACGAAGTTGCCGAGGAGATTGCGCAACGCCATCATTGCTGGAAGATGCAATGATGACCTTGAGCAACTTCAGGCGATGCTAGATGAGCTCGAGTTTATGAGCCGCCGGCAAGTAGTTCAAATTCGAGCGGCAGTTTTGAAAGGAACGGGTATCAGGGACAGCATCTCCCGCCGCATCCGCATGATGCGGACAGCAATGCAAGTACGCAGAGCTCGACAGGGCAAACGAGCGCCCGAGTCCGTACGACGGCGCATGGCAGGCAAGGTTAAGGTTCCGTGCCAGAAAATCAGGGGCGCAAAAAGAAACGATGGGGTAACAGTAGAAACGGCCATCAAAACCGTGTACACTAGACAAGGCCTCCGACACCTTCGCAAGGGTGAGGGGGGGGGGGGGACTGAGGCGCTTCAGTCACGGTGTGCACGGCCACTACGGTCGGGGATTGGAATTCCCCATCGGGCATGGATATTTGTGCCGTCCTTAGTATAAGGTAGTAAATAAGTAGTTTGTAAGTTTAGGGACTAATGATCCCGTAGTTAAGTCCCATAAGCTTAACAAACATTTGAACATTTTTTCTGCCGGGTCCGTCGACTTCGAAGGAATGACGACCTCCCTCCATTGCTGAACATTCGGTGAACTTAATCGAACAGGCATCGGAACCGGCAACAAAAATTACGGACATGCGCGAGGTTTTTCTAGCGGAAGAATCGATTATGACTGCGACTACGGAATGCGTAAACGATTTAAAATTTGACGACCTACGAGAGGTTCTTCTGGAGGAGGATCCGCACACGACAGGAGCGACAGTACAACCCGTCCTGGAAATTGAAGTTCAGGGCATGATATTACGGTTTACGTTAGACACGGTAAGTGTTATATCGGTAATGAGTGAGGATGCTTTTAACCGATGCCTGGCAGCAGGTTCTTGGCCAGTGCTACCTCTTCAACGCACCAAGGTTGGTTGGAAGGAGCGTGGAGGTTAGGAAGTAGGCCGAAATTCAGTTTAACTGCCAAGGTTATACTTTCGTCACCAATTTTATATTTGTGCCGTCGCTCGCTGTGGACGTGTTGATCGGCGTTGAAGTTTTAGTAGTGCACTAGGCCACACTGAACTTTGGAGAAGGTGAAGTGCGCCTGTTACTTGATGGGTCAAACATAATGTTAAAATTTGACGAATGCACTACGACGTTGATTTCCGATGGTCCCTCTAGTCACTTTCTCTCTGACTTCCTAACCGATTATCGGGCGATATACGGTGCCGACCCGGTAACCTCCGATTGCGGTCAACCGACGCTATTGTTGCTTAATTCGGATGAACAAGCCGACATTGCGCCCGAGATTGAACAAAAGGTCAGTTCGATAGAAGACGCTCCACCTCTGGCTAAGGCTGAATTGTCCCGCATTTTGCATAAACATGCTTCAGTTTTTTCTGATACCCCTGGTACCATTACGAACTTTCGTTATCAATTCAAAGTGCTGGAACATACTAAGTTTTTTTGTCAAGCTTTACGGTATAACATGGGTGTAAAAAGACGAGGTAGCAGAGGAAATTGAACGAATGAAAAGAATTGCGCATGAAAATGCCGTTGAGCTAGAGACCATTCGGACCAAGAAGTCCCGTGGTACGCACCACGTTTTAGCTTATGATTCTATAGAGAATAAGTGTTAATGTGTATATTTTATTGTATTTATATGTTTGCTGTTATTTGTTGTCTTGTGTATTTATGTGTACCGTTTGAACCAAGGTACCATGAAAATTGTGTCGTAAAGGTTTGTCTGTATTTCGTAGCACGGTCAGCATTGCGTGCGATTCAATAGCTCGGATGAGTAATTTGTACTGTCAGTAAACGCGTAAATGCGTCCCGGTTCTGCGCAAATAGTTGGTGTTTGCCCTTAGTTGTGGTGACGCCAGCTATTGTGTCTTTTGGAGCGCTGGTCAGTACGATTTCTGTTAAGTTTTGTTCAAAAACGTGAATGTTTTTGAAGTTCCTAAGCTCTTGTCTTTTGGTCGCGTGTATGGACGCGAGAAGGGTCATTTCCCGGTACTGTCTGTACCGAGTAACTGGAGTCATTAGATGTGTTGCAATGTCCTTGCTGTAGGATTGTGTTAAGTACCTCAATTTAGGTAGCGGGAAGTGCAAGCACGATCTCCAGAGAGTCATAGTATTTATTTAGTACCATGACGGTACCGACACCGTAGTGCCAGTACAGGCTTCCACCGCACGAATGGGGTTGGCGTTATTAATTTTGGGGAAAGCTTCCCCTGGCTCTCGAGACATGTTATTTGTCTTTGAAAAAGGGCACGATGAATCGGAATGATTCTTAGATTTTCTGCAAGTTGGCCGCTATAAGTAACCATTCGTAGTACATCCAGTAATGAAATCTTCCAGTGTAATGTTTCAGACCGTTTTATGGAATAGAAGAAAACAAATTCTGAACAGTACGGCCCTTCAAGTTTACGAAGCAGTAGAAATGGGTAGAGTAATGCCCATCACACGACAGGTAGTATAAGTCCCGCTCTTGGTGCACTAAACAATAATATGTTTTTATTTCAGGAATCCAGTAAGTAAATGAAGCTGTAAATAATTGATGTATTGTATGTGTCATATCATCTTGTATGATTTAATATGATGTACATTTTCTTTTATCCAGGTTAATGTTTTTATTGTGTTTTCTTTCCCTAGATATTATAGTATAATGTATTTTGTGTCTGTAATTATCTGATGTTGCATTTTTATTATATAGGCATAGTGTGTTTTATTGTGTCACCCTGCATCTTAACATGTGTTAGTTTGTAGTAATGTTGCAGTTTTTCTCTCATATTGGCGTAATGTGTTTTATTGTTGTAATATATTGCATATTAAAGATGTCTTTTATTTCCAGGTATTTCCGGAGCATGCATTTGTTTCCGTAATTATATTTTATCTCTAGCATAACATTTTGGGGAAAATTCAACTTGTTTACCTTGTTTTTTTTGTGCAAATAGCATTTTGTGAACGTTCGATGCGTCATGATGGCACGTCACTGTCATGTGTGGTTGCTTTGCCAATTACATATCATGAAGAACGATACAATGTTACAACCCACTGAAACGGGATAGCAAGTCACTAATACTGAAAAACTGATCTCCGCTACCGGGAGATGCAAAGTGTTTGTGTCTGTGTTTGTTCTCCATTTTCAGACAACCCAGCATGCAAGAGAGAAGGAATGGCGCCAGTAGAAAGATGGTGGCTGGTTGCGGTAATGTAGCTTGTGTTAAGGGGTAGATAATGCATGACAAGTAGCAGCGCAACGCGCCATTGCCAATGTTTGTAGTTCCTTGCTTGTAACACTACCGCTCAGCCATATCTTAATTCCACGCTTCTGCCGCTCGGGCGCCTTCTGCTTGCTGCCTCCCTGTGTGCGTGAATTTATTGATGTATTGGCCACGAATGTTCAAATGTTTGTAAATCTATCGGACCAAACTGTGTAGTCATCAGTCCGTAGCTTACAAACTACTTAAACCTAGGTAAACTAACCTAAGGACAACACACACACACCCATGCCCTAGGGAAGACTCGAACCTCCACGGCGAGCAACCGAGCGTTCCGCAGCGAGGCGCTTTAGACCTCTCGGCTACTCCACCGCGGCTGAACATTTGATTTTGTAACAAGAGAGTAAACAACAAAACGATCAACATAGAACAAACCGTGCCAACGTGCATAAAGAACAAGACAGATCACAGGGTGAAAAATGGAAAGAAAAAAATACGGAAGAAAACGAAACTGATTAGTAGGAATGAGGTCCCAGGCACGAATTTCCACATTTTCATGTTGTATCAGTACACTTCCTACTACACATTTGAGAGTCAAAAGCCACCGTTGACATTCATTTTTTCAACATCTGCAGCACCTCATGATAATATGTCTGAAAGAACAGACAGCGCAACTCTTGAATTAATATCTGATGTTAATAAATATATTTTTCTTATTCAGAAATACACTTCCTCCCATTGCCATCCTGAATTATTTTCTGTAATCTGGTCTTCGTAAGATATCTTATTACCCGAATAACAGAACTGAACTACTACTTTTATTGTCCTGTTTCCTTATCAAATTTCCTGATGACTGAGGACTGAGGGACTGATGACCCTATAGTTAAGTCCCATAAGCTCTACATTTGAAATGTTCAAATGTTTGTAAATCTATCGGACCAAACTGCGTGGTCATCAGTCCATAGCTTACAAACTACTTAAACCTAGGTAAACTAACCTAAGGACAACACACTCACCCATGCCCCAGGGAGAACTCGAACCTCCGCGGCGAGCAACCGTGCGCTCCGCAGCGAGGCGCTTTAGACCACTCGGCTACTCCACCGTGGCTGAACGTTTGATTTTGTAACAAGAAACAGAGTAAACAATGAAACGATCAACATAGAACAAAACGTGCTAACGTGCACAAAGAACAAGTCAGATCACAGGGGGAAAGGGGGAAAGAAAAAAAATATGGAAGAAAACGAAACTGCTTAGTAGGAATGAAGTCCTGAATTTGAGTACTTGCCCCAGCACGAATTTCCACATTTTCATGTAGTATCAGTACACTTCCTACAACACATTTGAGACTCAAAAGCCACTGTTGGCATTCATATTTCCAACAACTGCAGCATCTCATGATTGTATATCTGAAAGAACAGACAGTGCAACTCTTAAATTAATATCTGATGTTAATAAATATATTTTTCTTATTCAGAAATGCTCTTCCTCCCATTGCCATTCTGAATTAAGTATTTTCTGTAATCTGGACTTCGTAAGATACTTTGCTACTCAAATAACAGAACTGAACTACAACTTTTATTGTACTGTTTCCTTATCAAATTTCCTCACCATATCCTGATTTAAGTCGATAGGATTCCATTGCTCTTAGTTTGCTATTGTTTATGTTCATCTCATAACTTCCATGTATACTCTCAAACATCATTCTTACACGCCTCTTTTCCCTTTTGTCAGCTTCATTTTTAAGGTTGTTTATATTTGATTCCTTCATCAGTGAAGTAACATACATCGACTCTCACCTAAGTATATGCACTGAGTCCTCACTTTTTGTCACACTGATTCTCTGGTAACTTCACTGTTTCATATTTAGCATCAGCCAACTGAAACAAACTACTTAAACCTAGATAAACTAACCTAAGGACAACACACACACCCATGCCCAAAGGAGGTCTCGAAACTCCACGGCGAGCAACGGCGCGCTCCGCAGCGAGACGCTATAGACCGCTCGGCTACAACACCGCAGCGTATTGGCCACAAAGGGATAACTACATTTTTTTTATATACATGTGGCGTCTGTTGCGAGAGAACAGACGTCACTTCTGATCCTGCAGTTGTTATTGAATATTCATAGAACATATGACATCAACTGCGATTGGGTAAAGCTGAAAATGTGTACCCAGCCGGGAATCGAACCCGGGTCTCCTGCTTTCTAGGCAGTTGCGCTGACCCCTACACCACTGGTCATCGCACCGGCAAGGACTACCTAACCACGCCTCCCGTCAAGGGCCAAGCTGGGAATTTGTATCTGACGGGAGGCGTGCTTAGGTAGTCCTTGCAGGTGCGATGATCACTGTGTCCCCAGTGGTGTAGGGGTCTGCGCAACTGCCTAGAAAGCAAGAGATCCGGGTTCGAATTCCGGCTGGGTACACATTTCCAGCTTTGCCCAATCGCAGTTGATGTCATATATTCTATGAATATTCCTTTTTTTTTTTTTTTTTGCTTCATAGATTATCACCTTATTTTAATTGTAAAATTTGTGTTCTTGTACTTAGTCCTAAGTGATACATCTGCTATGGCAGCAGTGACTTTATTTGTTTTATTAAAACAACCATTGTGAGGACATATATTGTTGTTGTTGTTGGTTGTTTTAAGGGGACTAAACAGCTAGGTCATCAGTCCCAAGGACATATATATTTTATGTATTTCAAATATGTGATTGTAAAGATCTGAGGAATGTCGTCCTGTAGAATGGACAATTACAGGCGACGTGGTTTAACATTCAGAATCTTGTGAATTGTAAGTTTTGCGCAGACACCTGGGAAACTCCACGCCACCGACAGCGGCAGCACTGCTCGCCACCCGCAAGCCCAACGCGGTCAGCGTGACGCAAGCAGACACGCCCCCTGCAGCAGCAGCCGCCGCAGACGCCCCGGGGGCCAGCTGATTGAAACGGCGCTGTCGACGACCCTGCTGCAGTCCAGAGGCGTCCCCCGGCAGGGGGGCGTGCCAGCAGAGGGCGCCTGGGGATCAACTGCTGGCTCTGCAGCAGAGGCTCCGAGAGCGGAGGTCTCACGCGGACTGCAGCTCAATCGCGGACCTCACACCATCGGCTTGCCATCAGCTGTCAAAAACGATAAAATTGGCATAGCCCCTCACTGTGTTGTGCAAGAAGAGCTGCACAACCTGTCACCCAGTAAGTGCACAGTCCATTTGAGCAATACTAGTCTCGTCTGTTTCTAATGTGCAGGCAGATGAGGGTAACAAGGTAACGGCCCCGCATAATGCAAAACGATACCACGGGTGAAAACTCGATGCAGCGGGAAAGTCACTGTCACTGACGTTCAGGCAAGCTGGTGTTCCATCCATATCGACAACGAGATGTTCTCCAAATCAGTCATGCGCGAGGTGACGTAACCAAGACGCTGCTGTGCTGGTGTCGGATCTACTGTCAGAGACACTCAAGCAGTATAAATAAACTTACAGTGTGGTCAGTAGTGTCCTCCAAGTTGCTTTGGAAGAAAGTGCCTCCCCATGCCACTAGAACTGAATCGTGTGTAAACATGTGTGGCGATCAAAAGTTGAGTTGATAATTATAGTAAAAACAGACCTTGTGACACACAAAGACGTGTTGATACAAGATTGTGGTGGATCTGATGTTATGTCTTTGAACTTCTAATATTGAAAATTGAGACTTAAATTTAGCCTTCGGGCAAGGACACATCTACGAATGTGTGACACACTACAACGAGAGTGTTTGAATACTTTTTTTTGTTTCTATCTGACATTGTCTATATGTGTTTTTATGTGACCTCTGTATTAATATTACACTGATGTATGTCCCCAACCTGTGGTCTAACCAGCCACACCAACAAACACACCATTTGTTTTCTTTTGATGATTTTTCAAATGGATTTATGATTTGTGTTGTTATAAGAGGCCAGTCCACTCTGCCCATGCTCTATTTTATGCCATGATTTTCTAAGGACAACCTGGTAAATAAAGAAGTGCCTGAAGCTCAAAATTATATGATAAATTTGAGTTCAGTCAATTTTTTCTCACTAAAGAAGGGCTGATGAAACACGTCCACATAACGTGTCCATTTAATTGACTCCCCATGAACAAATGTTGACGTGCTTCAAACATTATTTTTAGTGTAACAAGACACTCCACTCGCAATATGCGATATACCAGGCATTATATATTGATTTAGTTTTATCTGTATGTAAAATTGTAAGTGTCTGTTGTACATGAGGCTCCAAATGTATATTAGTGTGTACTGCGATGTGCTTCCCACTGGCCCTGGCTTTCACAGAATGAATGAAACTTTGTAAGTAAGAAAGTTTAGCAAGTGCTAGGCGCGCCTCGTCTGTTTCGTGACGTCGTTTCTTTCAAACGCTAGGCGTTGAATGTCTCTGGGCCTCTCCCTCAGGTCACGAATGGCCGCCCTCTCTTTACTAGTGATGTTCGACTTCATGGGCTTGGATTTCGTCAGCGCACGACAAGTTTCACGACGTATTTCCTCAGCTGATTCAGGAGGAAGTCGAGCTGCAACCTGTTCAACAGCACTAATAATTTCTGCGACCGGTGTGAACTTGAGGGTAGGAGCAAAGTTGAGTCCTTTTTCCAAAACTGAGACAGCATCATCACTCAACCCCATGCCACTCAGATTGATGACAGTCTTGCATGGAACCCGCAGATATGGTTTGTCAAGGAGGCGTGAGAGCTGTTTGACGTCCCGTAGCCTTCTTATGGGCGGAATCGGCTGCAACCGAAGTAACACCATCAATCCAATCCCAGGAAAAAGACGTGAAGTGACTAGCCAGTTGCAAATCGCATTTCTTCGCGAGAGAGTGCATTTCACCCGCCGTAGCCTTGAGTTCATCTCACTGCAACTATTTAAACTGCATGGTGTTACTTCGGTTGCAGCCGATTCCGCCCGTAAGAAGGCAACGTGACGTCAAACAGCTAAGTTCTCACGCCTCCTTGACAAACTATCTCTGCAGGTTCCGTGCAAGACTGTCATCAATCTGAGTGGCATGGAGTTGAGTGATGATGCGGTCTCAGTTTTGGAGAAATGAATCAACTTTGCACCTACCCCCAAGTTCACACCGGTCGTAGAAATTATTAGTGCTGTTGAACAGGTTGCAGCTCGTCTTCCGCCTGAATCAGCTGAGGAAATACGTCGTGAAACTTGTGCGCTGACGAAATCCAAGCCCATGAAGTCGAACATCACTAGTAAAGAGAGGGCGGCCATTCGTGACCTGAGGGAGCGCTCTGAAACTGTTGTCTTACCGGCTGAGCCGGCCGCGGTGGCCGAGGGGACTGAGGCGCTTCAGTCACGGTCTGCACGGCCACTGCGGTCGGGGGTTCGAATCCCCCCCCCCTCTGGCATGGATATTTGTGCCGTCCTTAGTTGTGGGTAGTTCATAAGTAGTTTGTAAGTTTAGGGACTGATGACCCCGTAGTTAAGTCCCTTAAGCTTAACAAACATTTGAACATTTGAATTTACCGGCTGACAAAGGCAATGCTATGGTTGTTGTCTCCCATACGGGCTACACTGAAAAGATGCAGAGCCTGCTAAATGATGATTCCTACCGGAAGATCAGCGTTGACCCCACAAAGAAGATGGGAAACAAGACGAGGGCGCTTCTCAAGAATTCGGATTTACCGGAGGGTGTCGCCAAGAAACTGCTAACTCAAGGTCCGGTACTGCCAAGACTTTATGGACTCCCTAAGGTTCACAAAGATGGGTGCCGTTACGTCCCATTGTCAGTAACATCAGAGCACCTACATATTTGTTGGCCAAATACTTGACGGGAATATTAAGTCCTTATGTGGGTAAATGCCCTCACCATATCCGTAATTTGTTAAACGCCTTAACAACTTCAGGCTGGATGAGTCAGATATCATGGTGAGTTTTGACGTGGTTTCGTTGTTTACGAGAGTGCCCCTTCGAGAGTCACTAGATTTGATTGGTCATGAATTTGATAAGAAGACCACCGAACTTTTTAGGCATGTCTTTGACCTCCACGTATTTTCTTTTCAATGGCGAATACTACGAACAAACGGAGGGAGTCGCCATGAGTAGCCCACTCTCCCCTGTGGTCGCGAATTTGTACATGGAGAATTTCGAGGAGGAAGCCCTGGCATCATTTGAATGGAAACCTACTTGCTTTTTCCGTTACGTGGACGACACTTTCGTCATCTGGCCAAATGGTATGGATAAACTCCTTGACTTCCTTACACATCTGAACTCCATACACCCCAACATCAAATTCACTATGGAAACTGAAACGGAGGGTAAATTGCCGTTCCTTGACGTCTTGGTCAAGAAAAGAGCTGATGGCACCCTGGTCATAGTGTATATCGGAAGACAACGCACACTGATCTGTATTTACACGCAGAAAGCTGTCACCACCCTTCACAGAGGAATGGGGTACTTAAAACTCTAGTACATATCTCCGACGCAGAGAGTCTACCCCAGGAATTGGAACACCTGAGAACTGTATTTCGAAAAAATTTGTACTCAGAGTGGCAGATTCAACGGGCTCTCCGCCCAACCACTACAACACAACCTGTGGAAACGGATGAAAACACGAGGGAGGATGTAGGCACTGCGTTCGTTCCAAATACCTGGCGCACTCTCGGGGAAGATCGCCCGCATTTTGAAAAAAACATCAGGTTGGAACTGTTTTTTGTCCGTCGAATAAAATACGTGCACTGGTGGGGAGCGCTAAAGATGATCTCGGTTTGAGGAAGGCCGGCGTGTACCAAATTTCGTGTCAGTGTGGAAAGTCATATATTGGACAGACGATGCGTACCGTCGAGGATCGATGCGTTGAACACCAGAGGCACACACGATTGATGTATCCCAGCAAGTCGGCGGTCGCTGAACATTGTTTGTCGGAGAATCATGCGATGGAGTATGAAAGCACTAAGATTCTTGTACATACGTCGAGATACTGGGACTGCGTCGTTAGAGAGGCCATTGAAATTCGCACAAGTGACGACCTCAAAAACCGTGACTGTGGCTATAATCTTAGCAAAGCTTGGGAACCAGCGATTGGGTTAATTAAGAGTAAATCTAGCAAACGTAACGAAGTGACGACCACGGCGGACAGAGCCCTCACACCGATGTCATCTCAGTCGCCGTTGCAATCGGTTCCACTGCGCGGCCGTGGCGCGGGGCGCGGACCGCGGAGGGGTCGCTCCGCGGGCCGAGGATATTTAAATCGCCCGCTACCGGGCTAGAACCCAGTTCCCTTCGAGCAGCCGTAGCATGCGGATCTCCGTATCGGCGCGTTTCCAGGAGCTCAGTCCGTCAGTTCACCTGACGATGGCGACATGTATGACCGCCGAAATATTGTGCCCGTTGGACACTATAGACCGGCAGTACACCCGTGGATATTTTGATTATCAAATACGCCGGGAGAAACTGAAGATTCACCCATGTGGAATGTTTTACTAAACAATATTTACTATTACAGAGTCATGCGCGATACAAGGTAGTCTGCAGATAAATCCAAGTTGTTCCATGCTCTAGGGGGCAGCACATGGTATACACGTTATCGTCACGTAAATGAATACATATAAGGTAGAAAATGAAGTTTTTCTCAGCGGAACTGATGAGGAAGGAAACAGACGAAGAACAGTGACAGAAGAAGCAAATTATGATAGGACATTTGATAAGACAGGAAGGAGTATTTTACGTGTTTGTGAAGGGAGCGATAGAGGGTAAATTTGAAAAACGAGAGTGTATAGCAACAAAACCTAATATGAATCAGTTTCCACAGGAGGTGAAACTGTCGCACAGCCTAGAAATATTTAAATCAGTGCTATTGATTTCTTCTGCCATGTATTTGCGTAGTATTATCTAAAACATTAAATTCATATAAATTTCAAACTCAGTCTCTAAACTCCTATCTTACGCTCTCCAGGCAAACGCGTAAATGTTCCCTTCACTATTACCTGATGCTATATGCCATTCTGTCGTCGTTTCCGCTGGACCTTCTCTGTGGGTAAATGCTGGCCCCATCAAGTCATTCACAGGTGTTTCGCGTTTTCTCTGAAACACTTAATACGAGTGTTTTGCTATGAAGCTCACGGTCGATTTCTGTCCTAATGTCATTCCAACCCATATTTCGTCGTTTTCCATAATTATTGACGGAAGGTTGCTAATTGATATTACTCGTTCTGTTGAAAAACGGGAAAAATTTTCTTTCGCATATGATGACCGCAGCGGCGGAATAGTCGTGCTAACTGAGGCGCCTTGCTGCGGTGCGCACGGCCGTTCGCAGTCGGAGGTTCGAGTCCTCTTCTTCTTAGGATAAGTTAGTTTAAGGAGTTTGTAGGTTAAGTCCCCGCAGTTAAGTCCCATAATTCACAAACATTTTTAACAATTTTATGACGACCTATTTGCCTCCCTACGTGGCTTAAGAAATTTTGAGTCACAAAGGTACTCTAAACGTTTCTATGAATCTAGTTTCGAAGAATTACTTATGCATTACTTTATGATTGTTGTAAGCATTTGTCATACTTACCCTTTCAGGTCGTTCAGTTTGCTGTTAAAAGTTCTTGCACTGTAAAAAATAGCACAACTTTCCCAGTAAGACACGTAGTCACAATTAAAGGATATGAAAACTGTATGTGAGAATGTCGGGAACTGGTCCAATGATACAGAACATTTCCACCTCATTACCGTTCCACTTCTTGATTGTCTACAAGCCATATTAACTAAACTGTAAGTGGAAAGCTTTACTTCAGTGTATTTTACGATTCAATATTAGATTGCCAATAGATATCAGTGCATTGCACTTGGTACCGAGTCAAAGGCTCCTTCAAAATCTACGAATCCCAGACAATTCGGTAATCCATGTCTATGGTTCTGTTCTGTTGTTTCGCTGAAGAAAGGAAACTTAACCACTGCATCGTCTGAGTTCTTATTATGACGACTAGTTGCAATCATTCATAATATTCATTTGTATACAATTCGAGTAATCGAGCTGTCATGTCCGAATGCTACTATTAAGCTGTAGTATTCTGATATATATTTCTGCATAAAAATAACAAATTCTAAAATGACCTGTACCGGTGAGTATATAATAAATGGCAATTGTAACGTTTCGATATAAATGAGTGCCTTAGACTATGAAATGACGAATAAATTTTTCATTATTGGCAGACGAGTTTGTCCTCATTGGAGGTTCAATTCTAATCTTCCTTCCTTACTTCAAGAATGGTTATCAGTCCCTAGGCTAACTACTTAAACTAACAGAAATTAACAAAACGATAAACACACACACCTATGCACAAGGAAGGTTTCGAACCTTCGCCGGTGAGCAACCGCGCGCTTTGCAACAAGGCGCTTTAGACCGCTCGGCCGCTCCACCGCGGCTCTTTACTCCAGTTTGTCAACAATAAAGGTCTGAGTTATTCTAATACAGTAGAAATGACAAAGCATCTATTGGAACGGAGTCCTCAGGCTTTTTTTGTTATTATTATTTCACATGCCCCATTACATAGTAATATTACATGTTTTATTGGTTAAATTCAGGTGGTAACATCAGGTATTTTTACAAAAGAAGCGTTTTGTCGCGTTACATAACAAAACCAAACGATTTTATACATCGGGAAATCTTATTGAATTATAGAGATTGTAAAAGTCTACAGTGAATTTATGCACCAAATCAAATTTACTGACAGGCCATCGTCCTCCTTTCTCGGGCTTAAAATTTGTTATTTTCTAATTACATGGAGACGCAGAACACGAAATTTTATTGAATTGCTGGAATGTAATGAAGCTTTTTTAATTTCAGGAGAGGGTAAGAAAAAGATGAAAAGAGGCTTGTGAATTTCTAGATGTGGTACTACTACGCTGAGAATACTTTTTTTTAAGTTTAAGAATTACTTCGTCTTCCCAAGAACTCACTGTGGAATTCTTAATTAAGCTACTTATTGTATGCAAGGCTAAACAGCAAAATTCACATCTTGGTTTGAGCGTTAATTAAAACTTTTCACTCGACTATATTCCTCCTTGAGTATCACTTCTCTAGAACAACAGTTGCGGAAAATTTTCTCTGGATACACTTGAAAGAAAAGAATCTTTAACTAGCAGTAAACACAGGACGTTTTTACAATTAATGATTCATCCTATCACTTGATGTTAATTAGAGCATATCTATTCATTAGTAATTTCTGGTAGCTTGTTTCTCTGAAGACACTTCTCGCTTTATCTTTCTCTATGTATCGAATACTTTTCTTAAAATTCTTTGGCTTCAATGATTATGATGTCGATATTGCATGACATCTTGTCACGGTCGTTATTAAAGTCTGAACGGTAACGTTCGATATTCACAGAATATGTAATTTCCCCTAAGAGTATTATTGTGCAATTTTTCTGTTTCTTTGCCAGAAACACTCAACCATTACCATTCACCTTCATGAAATATGCACTTATACATTCCTCATGAATCGCATGTCCCATTGGTAAAAACCGAATAAAAATCTCTTCAGTAGCTATCGACTTTATTGAGGACAAACACGTGTTTCACCATCGTGCGAATAATTTCAACAATCTTACCGAGGTCAGAAAATGTAAACTTTGTGTTTCGAAATTTTATTATTGCAATGTTTGCCAAAATGATCTTCTGTTACAAGAAATATATTCGCAGTTGCGAGCATGAATCAGCATCAACTGGTCCGTGTTGTGCTGATTCCAATCAGCATTCCAAGCGTTTCTCCAGTCGTCTCAGTAATCATTGTGCGATCCGTGCACGCCCCCAGTGTGGACCTTAATGATCAACGCTAAACACTGTGTACTGCCCGTTCAATCTCTGCCGCATAGAAAAAGTAGTTTGTCAGAAACTATTATATCCCATATAAATTCCTTACTGACACTTAAATCAGTTTCTCCTTGGGGTTACCGAGTCTTGACTGATCGTTGGACAAATGAAATTTTGTGGGCCGGCCGCAGTGGCCGAGCGGTCTGTGGCATTCCAGTCACGGTCTGCACGACCGCTGCAGTCGGGGGTTCGAATCCCCCGTCGGGCATGGATGTTAGTATAAGCTAGTTCATAAATAGTTTGTAAGTTTACGGACTGATGACCCCATAGTTAAGTCCCATAAGCTCAACAAACACTTGATTTGAAATTTCGTGCCGGGTCTGAAACCTCCAGCTTACGAGGCACCACCGCTAAGCCTCTACGTCCCCAATGAATACAGAGATCGAAGTAGGAAGACTTATGAAGATTTCGTACAGATGGACTACGTGATTGGGTAATCCGTGCAGGTGTGTTAAGTCCGTGTGCCCCGGGGGCGCAGGGGCCCAGGGCCCCAGCCCAGATTTTTATATGTCTGCCTATCAACACCTGAGAGTAAAAAAAAAAAGTTACAATTTATATTGACATCAGCAGCTGCATCATGTAGCGATGTTTGTTCTTTCGGGCATGTCTTAATAGTAATCCAATTAGTCGCGGTATGATGCTTATTTCAGTGCCTACAATGTCGAGACAGAAGGACATATGAGAGTTTCGGGCAAAAGGAGTATGACCCTGGTAGGTCTTGAGGATGGGGTAAGCCACAGACAAATATATACAGACGGGAAACCTACGTAAGGGCCCGGTACTAAGCTCAGGTGTGCGGGGTGGAGGCGGGGGGGGGGGGGTGCTGAAGCAATTCCGTAAGATGTCTCAAGATGGCGCTGCGGTCAGCAGCAGCCCTTTAAACAGGCCAGAGCAGGCGGCCGGTAGCGGCTGTCCCCACCACCACCTCCCCACAAACGCCAGCAAGCCGGACACAGCCGTGGCCTCATGGCAGGCGGCACGATCTCTCCCCTCCCCTACACGCTACCTTCTGACGTGCGAGAGGCACCCTCAGAAGGACCTTAGTGTGGCCTACCGGTACTGAGCCAGGGAACCGCCTGACACCTGCTAGCATCTTACAGAACTACGAGGGGAGCGTAGGACAGTGGTTTAGGGGGGACTGCTTCTCTGTATATGTTACTCTGTGGTTAAGCCCATATTCTTGTTTGGCAAAGAGTTTTAACATGCTTACATTGCAGTTTAGCGCGCTTTGTCAGAATGATCAATGTCCTTTGTAAGAAGAAAGCCATCCGCGGTGGCCAAGCGGTCTGCGGCATATCAGTCACTGTCTGCACTGCCACTATGGTCGGGGGTTCGAATACCTCCCTCGGGCATGGATATTTGCGCCGTCCTTAGTATTAGCTAGTTCTTGAGTAGTTTGGAAGTTTAGGGACTGATGACCCTATAGTTAAGTCCCATAAGCTCTACATTTGAAAAGTTCAAATGTTTGTAAATCTATCGGACCAAACTGCGTGGTCATCAGTCCATAGCTTACAAACTACTTAAACTTAGGTAAACAAATCTAAGGACAACACACTCACCCATGCCCCAGGGAGAACTCGAACCTCCACGGCGAGCAACCGTGCGCTCCGCAGCGAGGCGCTTTAGACCACTCGGCTACTCCACCGTGGCTGAACATTTGATTTTGTAACAAGAGAGTAAACAACAAAACGATCAACATAGAACAAACCGTGCTAACGTGCACAAAGAACAAGTCAGATCACAGGGGGAAAGGGGGAAAGAAAAAAATATGGAAGAAAACGAAACTGCTTAGTAGGAATGAAGTCCTGAATTCGAGTACTGGCCCCAGCACGAATTTCCACATTTTCATGTAGTATCAGTACACTTCCTACAACACATTTGAGACTCAAAAGCCACTGTTGGCATTCATATTTCCAACAACTGCAGCATCTCATGATTGTATATCTGAAAGAACAGACAGTGCAACTCTTAAATTAATATCTGATGTTAATAAATATATTTTTCTTATTCAGAAATGCTCTTCCTCCCATTGCCATTCTGAATTAAGTATTTTCTGTAATCTGGACTTCGTAAGATACTTTGCTACTCAAATAACAGAACTGAACTACTACTTTTATTGTACTGTTTCCTTATCAAATTTCCTCACCATATCCTGATTTAAGACAATAGGATTCCATTGCTCTTAGTTTGCTTATGTTTCTGTTCATATCATAACCTCCATGTACATTCTCAAACATCCTTGTTACACGCCTGTTTTCCCTTTTGTCAGCTTCTTTTTCAAGGTTGTTTATATTTGATCCCATCATCAGTTAAGTAACATATATCGACTCTTACCTAAGTGTATGTACTGAGTCCTCACTTCTTGTCACACTGATTCTCTGGTACCTTCACTGTTTCATAATTAGCATCAGCCAACTGAAACAAATGGTTTTTCTTGCATTTTATTGTTGTACCCTGTGTCCCCACTATCATGAACGACAGACAATGGGATGTGATTTGGCTTGCGTGGCTCAACGATACAGACAGCCGTACCGTAGGTGCAACCACACCGATTTGGGGTTGACCTGTCGGGTGTCCAGATAAACGGGTGGTTCCTGAAGAGAGGTAGCAGCCTTTTCAGTAGTTACAAAGGCAAAAGTCTAGATGTTTGGCTAAGCTGGCGTAGTAGCAGCAGCTAATGTGGCTTTGCCATACAATAACTGCGAACGGTTGGAAGCAAGAGCAAACTACAGTCGTTAATTTTCTCGAGAACATGCAGCTCTGCTGTATGAACATATGATGAAGGCATCCTAACGGGTGAAGTATTCCAAAGGTAAAATAGTCCCCCATACTGATCTCAATGTGGGGATTACTCAGGAGGACGTAGTCATCAGGAAAGACAACACTGGCATTCTGTGTATAGGAGCGTGGAATGTTAGATCGCTTCATTGGATAAGGAGGATGAAAGATTAAAAATAGAAATGGAAGTTGAAGTTTGATATAGTGGAGATTAGTGAAGTGGGATAGGTTTCTGGTCAGGTGAGTACAGAATTATAAATACAAATCAGTTGGAAGTATTTTAGGAGTAGGAGTGATAACGTATAAGAAAATAGGAATTCGAGGAAGTTACTATGAACGGCAAAGTGTTTGCATTATCGTAGTAAAGATAGATACGAAGTCGATATACAAATGTTTGTAAATCTATGGGACTTAACTAGGCCTACTAACTAGTTGAACTAAGTTAAACTAACCTAACGACAACACACACAAACATGAGCGAAAGATGACTAGAACCTCCGATAGTGAGTAAACGCGCGCTCCGGAGCAAGGCGTCTTAGACTGCTCGACCACTCGTTTACTTCTCCTTAGGCAACAACTGACAGAAAAGATTAAAATAATAAAAATAGAAATGGAAATGCTGATAGAAACTGACCTTGGAAAAGATCAGTTTGGCTTCAGGAGAAACGTAAGAACCCAAGAGTCAATACTGACCTTAAGACTTAACTTAGAAAATAAAATTTCTAGCTTTTGTAGATTTGGAAAACATTCTTTCAAATTCTGAAGTCTGCAAGGATAAAACACAGGGAATGGAAAGTTTTTTAACAACTTGTACAAAAGCGAAACAGCAGTTATAAGAGTAGAAACCCATGAAAGGGACTCAGTGGTTGGGAAGGAAGACCAAGAAACAAATAAAGTAACTAGATTCAAGTGTATGTTATTATGAGACTTGCTCAGGATAGAGTAGGATGGACAGAGTTACATCAAACCAGACTGTGGTGTCGCACAAGTCTAAAGTGCGCGGCACCTACTTTCGCCGCGCGCCGCCATGCACGCACGGCGCGGCATTCTTACGACGTCAGCCACGAGCGCCCTCTGCTACAACTCCGCTCGTGGCCACCACTGAACGACATCGTTCACTTGGGACTGAGATAGGAACCAGTTAACATTTCGGAATCAGATAGGCACCAGTGAAGACTTGGCTATCGGTTAGGCACTAGGACTCATCACTAGGCAGGCCTCTAGCTCAACTATGTATCAGCATTCTGCAATACTGAGCTATGTAAAAGTTAAGTATTACTAAGTCTCTGTGAAATATATATCTCGTTCTAATTTACTCTAGTGTTTCTAGTTTCTGCTGCCCCACTGGCTGCTCACCTTCGTACCTGCACAATCGTGCATTCTTTATTCCTGTGTCGGTACTCTTCTACTCGGCCACCGACACCTACGACGGAAACGAGACACAAAAGCGGCGACGAGGCTGGGACACAAAACAGACTCCGCACTGAAGACCACAAAAACAACACACCTCCGTAAATAATTATAAAGCTAAGGCTCTCGGACGTTCAAAGCAACCTATTGTTGATGTGCAGACTGTTTCGATACAGCTCTCCACCCTGTCCTGTCCTGCGCAAGTCTATTCTTCTGAGAATATAACGGCAACCTACATCATTTTGAATCGGCTAACTGTATTCGTCTCTCGGTCTTCCTCAATGATTTTTATCCCACACCATTTTTTCTAATGCTACGTTGACGATTCCTTCGTGTCTCATAATGTGTCACACTAACCTGTCCCTTCTCTTAGTCAAAATATTACAGAAATTCCTTTTCTTTCCAATTCCCTTGAGCACCCAATCTAATTTTCATCATTCGTCTGTAGCACCATATTTCAAATGCTTCTATCCTTTTTTGTCTGAGTCCTTATCGTCCAAATTTCACTCCCATACAATGCTAAAATCGAAACAAATGCTTTCAGAAAGGCTTCCTAACATTGAAACTAATATTGGGTGTCAACAAATTTCGTTTTCTTACCACAGCCCTAACATCTCTGATATAACTCTGTGATATTGCCATCACCGTAAGCGAGATAGCTTATTTCGACCTCATTTTAATCTCATCCTGTCAGTTTCAACTTTATAATTTTATTTCGCTGTCTGCAAAACATTAAGTACAAAGATGAAATAAAAAGAGTACAGGCATTATGGCACGCAACTCAGATTTCCGGAATCAGAGCTGTCGTTCGACCATTGCGAAATAACGTTTTCTCCATGGCTTTCTAGGCTTGGTACCGAAAACATTTTCCTTTACGTCATTTTCCATCTATGTGGGTTAAGGGGCCCTTGAGAAAAGAAGCACCATCTGTTTTCTCGGTCCCAGCAGATAGAACGTGATCGCGACTTCTCTCAGCTAATGGCGTGAAGCCATTTCTTTGGCTCCAGTAGCGTTCGAACGACCGACCGTTTCGAGGCCACAAAAACTCCGGGACGCAAGCGTCTCTCCCACTCTGCCGTTTGGTCATCTGTGGTATGAGCTAGTGCTACATTCAGAAGACGCTAACACAGGATGGGGCAAACAAATGTGACCCCGTTGACTGGTTACGATTGTAAGTGAATTATGCATTGTCGCTAAAGAGATATACAAAATACTTTGATGCAGTTACTAAGGTGTCTTAGGTTCGAAACACACCTCGTTTATTTATTTTATAAACTGGGCTCTAGTATCTTCTTGGTGTATTGACTAATAATGTTCCAGAAATTTATATTAGTGTGTGTATATCCCGCATAAACCTCTAGCCATAGTTATTATCATATACGTCAATAAGAATAAAAAGCCGTCTAGATCGTATAACACTGCACCACCATCGTGGCACTAGGATTGCAACATTTTAGTCATTTGTAAATATTTTCTGCGAGGCAGAGCTAATTATTTTTAAAATTAAATCAAAATAAATGTAAATTATTTTAATGAAAAAAAGTAAAAGACATAGAGTAAACGGATCAAAGCACCCCAAATTATAACAGTGTTTTGTCTATAAAATGAGAATAAATAGAACTAGCAGCTAGCATTTTCTCTCTTTCTGTAAGGTCAGCTGTCATTAAGTTTAGACGTCTGTGAATGAAGCTCTGTTGTAGATCGAATCCCTGTCAAGATCAGATCCATGAGGTTTAGCTCGCTGATAGGCTGTTATCTATCGTGTGTAGCTCTGCCTCCAGAGTTCAGAATTAACTTCTTCAGATACATTTGGACAGTCACAGCTATCGAGAATAGTAGGTGTTTTGATAGCGAAAATTCATTTAGATGTATTTCACTGTAATGTTTTTAATGACCACTGCAAGCAACGTATCATTTAGATGGAAGGATAATAAGGGAATTATTATTGTAGGAAGTTATCAGGTATTGACTACGGACTGTAAATAGAATCTGAGATTTGTGTGTAAAAGAAGATATTGAATGTGAAGAATTCATTTTCGACATTACTAAATATCATAATTAACAGTTTTTAAAGTATAATACCAATAGACTAAGTAACGTGGAAATAATTTGAAGATACGTAGAAAAAGATATTTTTAAGATATTCAGTTCATAGGTATACCTTTAATATCATCTGTGAAGTACTTTGGAAGTAGGTGAACTAAAAAAAACTGTGACGCTCAAGGTAATCTCATGCTTGGTCAGGACAGAATTGTTATGTTTGAGGTTTCAGTGGACAGAATATCATTTGAATTAATTAACTTCGAGGGCAATATCAGACTAGAGCTTGTGGAATACACTGTCTTGTAATATGCTCCCAATCAAATAGAACTAACCGGGACAATATACCAGTACCCAGCATGTTCAAAATGTTCAAATGTTTGTTAAGCTTAAGGAAATTAACTGTGGGGTCATGAGTCCCTAAACTTACAAACAACTAATGAACTACCTTATATTAAAGACGACACAAACATCCATGCCCGATGGGGGATTCGAACCTCCGACAGTAGCGGCCGTACAGACTGTGACTGGCGCGCCGCAGATCGCTCGGCCACTGCAGCCGGCTACCCTGCATGTCATTTTGTGTCATAATAAAATCAAGCCCCTGAGAGAAAAAATCATTCATGCTCATATTGCGAACCGCCCGAGCATATGGCTTGCGCGGTTCCGGCTGTTGTCGGTCAGACAAGTTTGAAAAGTCTCGTGACAGACGAGTATGACAAGTCTGGAGGGATATCCGTCTGGAGAGGACGAGTAGTGTGGACGCACCTTGACACACTGACCGTCCTCACGGATTGAAGCTTACGAGTGCAAAATTTCATACATATTGGAAGAAACCTGTAGATTCGTATACAATACGGGCAGTCAAGCACATAACACAAATCATCCATTCACAGCCTGTGTTTGATTGGGGCTCTTTGAAGTGCGGCTGTAGACCCTATTTATACAAACTGGCATCGTCGTGTCTAGGGGCCAGCCACACCTGCTGCTGCAATGTCCCTAAAATGTTTAGCTTTAAATAAATGCAGGCAGGAACAAAAAACAAAAGCACAGATGACACATTTACTTTTAACTAAATTGATGTTTATTGCACCTAATATCCGTCAGTGAATATTTGCCGAGTTCCTTAAGGCTGCCACACCAAAAATAGCCGGCCGCGGTGGCCGAGGGGATTGAGGCGCTCCAGTCACGGTCTGCACGGCCACTACGGTCGGGGGTTCGAATCCCCCCTCGGGCATGGATATTTGTGCCGTCCTTAGTATAAGGTAGTGGATAAGTAGTTTGTAAGTTTAGGGACTGATGACTCCGTAGTTAAGTCCCATAAGCTTAACAAACTTTTGAACATTTGAACACCAAAAATAAAAACTTGACTGAATAGTTTCTACGTCGCACAGTCGCCAAATCAAAATTAAAGTCTAATAACTATCCTGAGAAACTGAATATAGTCAGAGTCAACAAAGCGCCAATGAAGACTTTTTCTAAGTTACACACACGCAGAATAAAATCAAAGTTCTCGAAGCACCACAGAACAAATATTTCTAAGTTTCACACTAGAACACTTCGCAGAAATTTTACAAGTCCTTAGCGACTCCACTGTCACTAAACAGATAGCTCATAACAAACCTATTGGGCCGCCTTAAGTAACCTCGCTGGCTTACTCTGAAGTCAAATCAGTAACTTACTTTCACAAAATTTCCTCTTTTACATTAAATACAAATGAATTGTGATGATAATATTCAACGAAATTTTCCGCTGAAACAGAATATGGCATCAAAAACATTGTACATATCGTTGTTTTTGCATTATCAAAAAATTAAACTGTTCTACAGTTGCTTTTCCAGTATTTAAACATGGATTATTCACTGTACTATTGATCCTGTGGTTTCATTAATTATTTACGTTAGTCTAGTTTACCGTACTCCCGCTAATAATACAGTAATTACAGTTTATTTATTAAAAATCTGGCTTTTATACCGGGAAACCATGTTATTGACCTCTAATTCACATTTACTGAATTTGCGCAAAAACTAAATATACATCTTAATAGTACTCACTTAGATAAATCATTTGACACGTTGTACGTAATATTCGGTTAAGCCGTTTTCGAGATATATTGTTTAAAAATTGTTATTTTATAACTTTTGATTTATTATAACTAAAAAACTAGTAAAGTGACAGAAGGAGCGTTCATATCTGTCCATCCGTCTAGTCTTTATCTTTAAAATTAGTCCATATGCTACTGTGTATCATATGTAAATCAATAGTTATTAATTTTTAAGTTGTTTATTGCATATTTCTCCAAGGCCAAACAGGGCTTCTCCCGCCGAGCGCCATTCACTGCATAACTGACTGCCTGGATTTTCCAGTCACGTGGCTGTACACAAAGCGAGCGACCAGACGCCCGTTCGACAGATGAAAGCTGCCGCTATCTATTGACTAACCCTTGTGCTACGACGACTCAGTGGCTGTGAAACACATCATGATTCCCGAACCTGAGCGCGATTTACCACAAAATTGCAGAATTCAAGTGTTCCCACGAAACTGTCCCCTTCATCTGCCAGCATCTGAAAACCTCTGAACTTGCAAAGTACAGTTCAGCATCAATACTGAAATCTCTAGAGATCAGATGATGGCAGATGACGTAACGTCGTGATAAATATATAATTTTAGCGCTCTTGACGATTTTTTATTCTTATTAAAGAAAATGAAGGTCACTGACTGTAAGGGAAACGGAATGTTTCCGTTATACATAAGCTAAAGTACGTCCCTGACTACAGCTATATTAAGTATTACAGTGTTCTTCAATCTACTATCGACGTCCTACGACATCGCTATGTGACATTTTAGCTCACAAAATATATATTAACCACGTCACAAATTCTCCTTTATGAGCACTAAATTGGCCAATAGGTTCCTGTGTAAACAACACTGGCGGAAAAGTGGGGACCCAGCTGCTCAATAATCATTCCGCCTTCCTCACCAAAAATTTTGGCATTCGCACACGATAGCTCTCTTTTAATACAGAAAACGCTAAATACTATACTCCTGGAAATGAAAGAAGAACACCATGAAATGGTCGATCCAGCAGAGAAAAATTTTGACAATTACTTGAGGATGGATGCAACACACGACCACACAGACAGAGCCACACTCACCTTAGTACATTTTTTTGTGTGGTTTTAGGGCGCATAAGTTGGCGAAGTTGATAAAACGCAAAACTCGAGCAGCTGCTCGTGTGTTATCAGCTAAAATTTCCTACAGAATAGACGGAAAGTGAAGGGCTACACGAAGATGATTAAAATTAATACAAGACAGTAAAACAAGTCGCACTGTCAGCAGTTCACCGCAGGAGCACAGCGGTGCAGGGTCGGCGGATAGCAAGTGACGTTGGCTGAAACGGCAGTGACCGATCCGCAACCGGGCCAGGATGACCTCCTCCCGCCGAGAGGAGCGTGAGGAGGTCTTCCAAGCGGTCGGGACCGGTTTTACAGTTCTCAATTTATTGTTGTACAGTGAAAACCACGCACTGTGCCAGGACGACACGATACTCCGGCGAAGAGCCCGATGGGACGCAAAAGGTAGCCATGCGAGGCAAAAGAGCTGCGGACTTGGCTGCTATGTCGGCGGTCTCATTCCCGGGCACACCCGCGTGGCCAGGGACCCACAGGAAAGAAACGTGACAGCTGTCATCTGCTAGCAACTGGAGGGAGCGTTGGATCCGATACACGAGAGGATGGTTCAAGAAAGGGTCCTTAAGACTCTGCAGGGCACTAAGGGAGTTCGAACATATGGCATAGAAAGGTTGGCGGTGGCGGCAGGTGTACAAAACGGCCTGGTGGAGGGCAAAAAGCTCAGCCGTGAAATTCGAGCACCGGTCAGGGAGCTTGTATTGGAAACGGTTGTCCCCGACGACGAAGGCAGATCCGACACCGGCAGTGCTCTTGGAACCATCAGTGTAAATAAATATGGCATTATAGAACCGCGAACGGAGTTCGACAAGCCTCGAGCGGTATACCAAATCCGGAGTGCTCTCCTTGGGGAGCGAACTAAGTTCAAGGTGAGTGTGAACCTAGGCCTGATGCCACGGTGGCAATGGGCTTTCGCTCAACCGAAAGGTGGAAGGAAGGGTAAAATCGAGCCGCTGTAGTAGGCGGCGAAACCGAACTCCAGGTGGAAGCAAGGCAATCGCAGACGATATTGGCGATCGAGTGAGTCTTCAAAAATAATCGGTAAGATGGATGGTTGGGTATCGACCGCAAGCGGCATGCGTACCGACACAAGAGTATGTCACGCCGAGTGGTCAAGGGTAATACAGCAGCCTCGGCATACAGACTTTCAACAGGGCTGGTATAAAATGCACCGATTGCAAGACGTAATCCCCGATGGTGGATAGAGTTGAGACGGCGGACAATCGACGGCCGTGCAGAAGAGTATACAAGGCTTCCGTAGTCGAGCTTCGACTGAACAATGGCCTGGTAAAGGTGAATCAGGATGGTACGATCCGCTCCTCATGACGTGCCACTGAGGACACGAAGAACAATAAGGCATCGGGAACAACGGGCTGCCAGGTAGGACACGTGTGTGGACCAGCAAAGTTTACGATCCAACATGAGTCCCAAGAATTTCGTAGTCTCCACAAAAGGGAGAGCAACAGGGCCGAGATGTTGAGAAGGTGGAAGAAATTCCTTGTATCTCCAGAAGTTTATACACACCGTTTTCTCAGTAGAGAATCGGAAGCCATTTAAGATGCTCCGGGAATATAGACGGTCAAGACAGCATTGAAGAGAACGCTCCAAGAGACACGTCCGCAGGGCGCTGCAATAAATTCAGAATTGTCAACAACAAAAAAAAAAAAAAAAAAAAAAAAAAAAAAAAGAGAGAGAGATATCCGGAGACGTCGGCGGAAAGGCAATCTACGATCGGATTGATTGCAATGGCAAAGAGAGCCACACTGAAGACGGAGCCCTGTGGTACCCCATTCACCTGGCAAAAGATATCTGACAAAACAGAGCCCACCCGTACCCGGAACTTGCGATCCGCCAAAAACGCTTGAATGAAAAGAGGGAGGCGGCCCCGAAGGCCCCATGTGTGCAATGTGCGGAGAATGCCCGCTCTCCAACTGGTATCGTATGCCTTCTCCAACTCGAAGAACACTGCTACTGTTTGACGCTTCTTTAGAAAGTTATTCATAATGAAGGTCGACAACGTAATGAGGTGATCAGCAGCAGAGCGGTGTCGACGAAAACCGCATTGGATATTAGTCAGGAGGCGGCGAGATTCGAGGAGCCTGACCAACCGAGCGTTAACCATGCGTTCCATCACCTTACAGACGCAGCTCCTCAGAGAAATGGGGCGATAACTGGAAGGAACTGGTTTGGATATGGGTCACAACAATGGCTTCACGCCAACTTATGGGAACATGACCTTCAGTCCATATGCGATTGTAGGTACTAAGAAGAAAGCACTTGCCCGCAGGAGAGAGGTTCTTCAGCATATCAATATGAATGGAATCGGGCCCGGGAGCAGAAGATCGGGACAGGGCGAGAGCACGGTCTAGCTCCTGCATGGTGAAGGCGACGCTATAATTTCCACGATTAAAAGAGTGGAAAGAAGGCGGCCCTGCCTCCTCTACCTGTTTGCGAGGGAGAAAGGCAGGGTGGTAATGGGCAGAGCTCGAAACCTCTGCAAAGAAACGGCCCAATGCGGTGGAAACATCAGCGGGGTCCACGAGGACTGTGTTCTCCACGGAATCGGGGAGTGGACCTTAATGCCGGATAAACGGCGGAGGCCACCCCAAACAACCGTAGAGGGAGTAAAACGGTTAAAAGAACTAGTAAAAGCAGTCCAGCAAGCTTTCTTGCTGTCGTTTATGATACGACGACATTGCGCTCTCATACGTTTATAATGTATGCAATTCTCCAAAGTTGGGAGGCGGCGGAAGGAGCGTAAAGCACGGCTTCGAGCTCTAAGCGCGTCGCGGCAGGCTGCAGTCCACCAAGGGACCGGCACACGACGTGGAGAAGATGATGTACGAGGTATGGAATGTTCGGCAGCGGTGAGAATAACCTCTGTGAGGTATTCGACCTGACTGTCACAGCTGGGAAAATTCTGATCGTGGAAAACAGCCATGGAAGAATAAAGCCCCCAGTCGGCTTTAGAAATGTTCCAACTGATGGGACGAGGAGATGGGGAATGATGCAGGAAGTGGATGATACAAGGGAAATGGTCACTCGAGTACGTGTCAGAAAGTTCATACCACTCAAACCGACCGGCAAGCTGAGGAGTGCATATTGCGAGGTCTATATGGGAATAAGTGTTTGTTGTGTCCGAAAGGCACCGGTGTTGAGGCAGACAAGATTGAGGTGTTGGAGAATGTCCACCAAAAGGGAGCCTCTCAGACAAGGTGCCGCAGAGCCCCATAGTGGGTGGTGGGCATTAAAGTCGCCTACCAACACGAAAGGTGAAGGGAGCTGGTCAACGAGGTGTAGCACATCTGCCCTAGTAAGGGCAGATGACGATGGCGAATAGATATTACAGATGGAAAAGGTAAATGTGGATAGAGTGATGCGGACGGAAACTGCCTGTAGGTGAGTATGCAATGAAATGGAATGGTAATAGACATCAGAACCCCTCCATGGGCTTGGGTACCTTCCGCAGGTGGCAGGTCTTTTTCAAAGTCCGGGCATCTTGTTTAGGTGCCCGCGGTTTACTAGAGGTTGGCGAAGACTGTACTTTAGAAGCAGCAAGAGGAAGCGGGGACGTGGAACGGGCAATCTTCGGGCTGGCGGAACGCACAACTGTGGCAGCGAAAGTGAAATCACAAGTCTGGGTACTTGAATCCTTAGTAGGTCGAGTTGAGGTGAGGACCTTACTATATGTGCCCGCTGGGAGAACAGTGGGCTTTCGACTCGCCAACAACTTTCGAGCGGCAGATGTTGATATCTTCTCCGTAACCCGAATTTGCTGGATGATTTTTTCATCCTTATATACAGGGCAGTCTCGAGAGGAAGCCGCATGGACGCCGTTGCAGTTAAGGCAGTGAGGGGACGGAGGTGGGCAATCCCCCTCATGGGCGTCCCTACCACAAGTGACACATTTTGCTGCGTTAGGACAAGATTGACTGGTGTGGTTGTATCTGTGGCATTGAAAACAGCGCGTTGGGTTAGGCACATAAGGGCGGACAGAGATGACTTCATACCCTGCTTTGACCTTCGATGGGAGTTCAACTCTGTCGAACGTCAAAAACACAGTACGAGTCGGTGTCAGCTGGTTATCTACCTTTTTCATCACTCTGTGGACGGCTGTTACACCCTGATCGGACATATAGGATTGGATGTCTTCATCAGACAACCCGTCAAGGGATCTCGTAAAAACTACCCTCCGTGACGAGTTGAGTGTGCGGTGCGCTTCTACCTTGACTGGAAACGTGTGTAACAATGTAGTCCGGATTAGCTTTTGGGCTTGGAATGCAATGTTCGCTTCCAGCAACAATGTGTCATTGCGCTGACGCGAACAGGTTTTAACAGGGCCAGCAATTGCATCAACACCTTTCTGTATGACGAAAGGATTGACAGAATTGAAGTCTTTACCGTCGGTGCGAGACACAACAAGAAATTTCGGTAGATTAGGCAGAGTCTTTTTTTTGCTGAGGCGAATCTATCTTACGTTTCTGGGCCAACGTCACTGAAGAAGAGAAGGGAGTAATCGCGGAAGTGTCCCCCGTGATTACCGGCGTCTCCGATGGCGCGTTCCTTCCTAGTGGGGGCCCTCTCCGAGGGCTTACCTGCCTTAGGTGATTGTTCACACCTCAGGTCACACCTCCCGAGAACTGACGGAGGGACCAATTGGCATGTTCGGAAGGTACCAGCTCGGATAATCACCCCTCCCTGGGCCTGGCCTTTACCAGGGGGTACGTACGTGGCCTACTTGTCTACCCGGGGCGGGGAATTACGCGTTACCCCGTCACCTGCTACGCATGATAATGCGTGGGTCGGCCTTCAGACACGCACAGGGAGGAAAGAAGAAGAATAGAGGAAGTGAAGAGAAAGGAGGAAAGAAGTGTCTCAAATGCCGAAGCGGAGGCTAATGAGGAGGAGGAGAAGGCTAAGAGAGTACAGCAAGAAGAGGAAGACAGAAACAAAGCTAAGGAAAGGAAGGAACCAAGGAATAAGAGAAACTAACACAAGAAACCACCGTAACACGCGAAAGACGTCCGTCTCCGGGCGAAGGCATAAACCGGGAGGGAAAGTGAAGCAGCCTGGGGCAGAAGAAAGTCTGCTTCGGCTCGGGGCCCCGTGCGCGCCACACACGTACCCACAAAAGAGCTATGGTTCCCCTAGGGGGCACCTGAGTACAGTCACCAGAACATGTGTAACGACGACACTAGTACCGCGAATACTATCCTTTTACAACAATACAATACAAGCTGCAATTCTCCCATTGGTACGATCATAAAGGTGGCGAATGTAGTCTTTCGGAATTGTTTGACATGCAATTTCCACCTGCTGCCTCAATTGAGCCAAATTTCGTGTTGGTCGTGCAGACCGCCCAAAATAACGTTTCATCCGGTCACAAACAATCTCTATTGGAAACAGACCTGAGTATCGTGCTGACCAGGGTACTTTACATACACCTTGAAGGGACACACATTGTCTTAAATGATGTCTGCAATAATTATTAATCATAGTCGCCTGCCTCCTCCGTCACTTTATCTCACATTATGTGTATATTGTCTTGCTGGTAAAGCATATCACCTTGTTGGTGCATGAACGGTAGCAAGGCGCATCGAATGGTGGTTTCATGTCCTGTGTACTGTCACTGTTCCTTCAGAGGACAACAGCCACTGTGGGATATGGCTCCTCACATCAAGACAAAGACCTTGTAAAAAATAACTAGACTCACTAACGGCGCTGCTGTCGCGGGATAATTTGAACCTTCGGCCGCCCGCAAGATAGTGGTAAGCGTCAGATAAGTATGAGTGGTGTTAGGAGATAAATCGGGTATTATATAGCTACTGCGGTATATATACGTAATACATACTCAGGTCTGTATTATTTGACTATTGCAGTGTACATAATGCATGATGGTGAAGAGCTGCTCAGCGTTTAACTGCATAAATCTATTTAAGAAAGGAATTAAAAGAACGAATAGTCTCTTCCAACTAATATTTCTCAGGAATACAAGTAGCTCTACTACTTGTGTTCATAGATAGTTACTCTTACTTAACAGGCTTCAGTCAAGACAATATCGGATTTTTAATGAAATAAATAACAATAATGGTAGCTCTTAGAAACGAGCTACTATAGGCAGTATTGGTGGACAGGAAGTTCAAAAAGTTTCATTATATGATGTGTAGATTGAGATTTGGAGGTACGAGCTCATTTACCTCACTACAGTTCGAATTTTTGTTTATGACATTAATATTAACAACTTGTAACACAGAATTTAAAGGTCATCTGCTTTACATAAAAGTATAAAAACTGCAAGGTGTTTGCTGAGCTGTGTATAGTTCCATATATGCATGACACATTGGCACACTGGATGCACATTGTAGAGTTGGACCCTATGACGACAGTTGATGAATTTTGAACAATTCACGCTACTTTAAGGTATTTGGTTTACAGCATAAAAATGCTAATATACGTGCTAGATGCCCTAATGCCAATGTTACGTGCACTTAGTTAAGAAAAATTTATGCCATACTTGGTGTTCTTAAAAGAATTTGGCAGTGGCTGGTTCCTGTATTCACAAGGCAAGAAACTATTTTACAGTTTTGTATCGGGTAGGGTATTACATTTTCACAGTCTATTTTTAACATTAGCTCTTTCAGGCAGCTGTTTCATTTTTTGATGGTATAAAATATCTAAATATTGGAGAATACAGCAGGCACTCAAATAAACACGTAGAGATTTGTCAAACTCTTCCGAAATTAATGTTTGTACAAACATTTCACCATCGTAGAGTATACTGAGAAAGAGCCAAAAAACCGTGTCTGACGATAAAATCCGTTCATATGTTGCTCTTGGAATGCTAAGAAACTGACTGTTATAATTCGGTTTAGTTAGGAAGAAGAAAAGCTGTTGGCCGATTTCTACACTGTATGTGTAACAATTATATATATATTTGACAAATTACAGCGTTCAAATGAATGAAATAAATCGCAATTTACCATGTTATGGCTTCACAGTATTAGGTTTAGATGAAATACCAAACTGTGGCGAATGAAAATTTGTGCCCGGCCGGGATTCGAACCCGTGATCTCCTGGTTAGTAGTGGTCAACGCGACTGCCTAGTAAGCAGGAGATCCCGGGTTCGAATCCCGGCCGGGCACAAATTTTCATTCGCCACAGTTTGGTATTTCATCTAAAACTAATACAGTGAAGCCATAACATCAAAAATTGCGATTTATTTCATTGTATGTGTAATAAATTTACACACAACCGATAGTTGATGTGTGTTCAAATAGTTTGAAGCTCTTTTGTAGTTATATATTTACATGAGACATAGTTTTCGTGACTTAACTCGAATGAATACACACGCTATTCAAAAGAGTCTTACGCACATTTAAAGTTCTCGCGGAAGTTTGCCACCATAATGGCCGCCGAAGCGCTCTTCAATTTGCCCGCTGTTCGCTGTCGGCCGCTTACGGAATTATGAGGGCTTGCATAAAGATGCACGATCATGCGTGTTGTTAGGGTGTCTTCCTCTCACGCTCCAACATCGTTTAGCCCTCCTCCAGTGAAGTCCCGATAGACGCTTATGGAAGAACGAATGAAGATCTGTCGTCTTCAGCAATAAAGGTCGCTTTTGCCTCGGTGCTAATGATGGTCGTACGCGTATGTGGCGTCATGCAGGGGAACGCGAAAATCTGGACTGTATACTAAAGGGGCACATGGGACCTGTGTAGTGATGTCTTTGTAACACATGCTATGTGTAATCTATGTATGACTTGTTACTCTGAGTTTATTAATATCTGTATAATAAAGTGTAAGTGTGAATCAAGAAGGCCTCCTTCTTGAAACAGCTGTAGCTCTAATACCATTTAGAAGCCCTGGTTGTAACGAAACACCACATCTGGTTCCGAAACACAGGCTATCCTACACTAAGGGATGCTACCGCACTCCGGATCAACTGCATCTGGGCTCTTGGGTGGTATTCAACGCCAGGACGCCGAGACGACGACGCGACAGCACACTGTATACTGTCAGATAAGTGTGGTGCACTCAGAGCCGGCGCAAGCCCAAGTGCCGCCCCGTGCGAACTGCTAAATTACCGCCCCCCCCCCCCTGGTTTTCTTTCTTTCATCAACAAATCTGTAGGAAAAGTCAGCAATCAATCGCAATTTTTGTTTTTACTTTTCAGATCTACCTAGGTTTCGGCCAGTTTCAAAGCTGTTAATATGTGCTTACATCTAAACCGTCATGTTGCCAGTTACGTTCAGCACGACGGTATAGATGTAAATATATCTCAAAGCATTGAGAATAGCCACTCTGTGCCAGAAAACTATGAAGATCTGGAAAATAAAAACAGCTGAAACGGCCAAAGAGTGGGGCGGAAGACAATGGAGAGAGGAAGAATAAGGAGATGGAGTAACATAATAATGCAATAAATACATACTCGGGAATCGACGGGTACTGATGCTAGTCGAAATATATTAACTCACTGCACTGCGGTTGTTCATTTAAAAGAACTGACACTCGCCATCTGTCGTAATTTGCATGTGTCAGTTCTGTCGTGTCTGATTATTGAATAAGGGGTAACAAATTAGTCATCGCCGTATCACGTCACTTTTCTGCGCTTTATTTTCGTTCTAGCCACTGGGGTGACGCGTGCTTATTTGCCGAGTTGCCAATTTTTTAAGTAACAAATCATAAAAAAAATTCCTATTCTGAATTCTTGAAGGAGAAAAATTCTAACTTATGAGTAACATGCATGCGCAATACTAATTGTAAGTTATAAGAAGAGCACTTACCTATTACAACCCAAGTTGCAAGAAATTCGGACGCACCAATCCTTCTGTTCTTGTGAAATGCAACGAAAGTGCTTCTAACCAATCTTGACTCTCTCGGCCAACTATCGGAATGAATTCTGTAGTTTTCGTTGTAGAGAACGCAACAAGACCTATTATCTGGAAAGGCGAAGTGGTGACGTGGTAGTGCCAGGAACTAGGTCACGTGACGAGGTACAGCGAGGCTACTGTTAAACTAGCGCCCAAGAAGATGAAGCAAGAAGCTCACAATAAGTATGTGACCGATGATATGGATAAATGTATTAACAGGCGGTAATTTTTATAGCATTACGAACAATAGAAAGAAATAAGAACTTTGCGAAAACTGCACAACTTTTGTCAGACAGAAATGAGCTTCAAAGCTAGCAAGGAAACCCTTAGAAGCAATGTTCTGTCTGTGGATTTTCGTTTTACAAGGTGTCAAAATTAACGTTTTGTTTCGCTTGGACGAGAAGGCATTGTTGCTAAAAGACCATACTTTCTCAGCTTTTGATCAGAATCAAAGCGACCAGTAGTTTACTTAGACGAAACATGGATTCCCACGCATTATACAATAAATAAATGTTGGCAAAGTGATAGTGTATGAGTGGTATTATCACACAAAAGTGCTGGTCAGAGTTTAATTGTGTTCATCCATGCGGATACAGGTGTTTCAGGGCTCAAAAACCAAAACATCCGACTATCACTCAGAAACGGATAGCAAACATTTTCAAAAATACGTCGAAACACAACTTATGCCAGGCTTACTATCAATGTCTTTATACCCTGTAATTACAGCGTATTTACCCATTCGGAATACTTCTAGCCGTTGTAGGTGATGAACATGTTTGACTGCAGTAATGTTCAACAATTTTTCCATAGCGCGAGAAGAATAAAACACTCACCTGCCATTGAAGGGCTTAGCAAAATTGCTTCAGGCTTAACTTGTAAGCGCAGTATCGAACATTGCATTCGAATTTCCAAATTAGATTTCGTCTCCTGCGAAATTAGTTGTGAGTAAACGCACGGCGCATAACAGGCTGGCAGCGCTCCACTCATAAGAATACTGGCGTGTACGCCACACTGCTCCCCCCTCTCCCCACCCCTCCTCGCTGTTCCACTGGCGTAAACACGACGGCGCTGCCACACTGGCGAGGAAGAAATTAGTCCTCCTCCCTCCCCTTGTTCAAGAGGGGCGGCCGGCAGGTAGTCGAGGCGCCATGCCACAGTTCCCGAAGCCGATCTCTCCGAGGTTTGGTTTCGAATCCCCTCTTGGGAATGAATGTTGAGTTTGTACTACAGAAAAAAAATGGGGGGGGGGGGCAGCAAATTTGCCACCCCCGGAAAGTGCCGCCCATGCGGCCGCACGTTTTGCACGTGCCTTGCGCCGGCCCTAGGTGCACTATTCATCTAAAAATCAACTCAATTGAGAAGACACTGATTTCAAAAAGTTTTTATTTGTGCAGTAGTAATTCTGTAATTTTGTTAGACAACATTGAGTTTATACGAATATTCTCTCAGGTTAAATTTTACTGTATATAAATATCACTTCTAAGTACTTTACCTCAACATACCATGTCTTAAGATGCGTGTTTTGGAAATATCTTTAATGCGATGTTTCATTTTTTCACAAAATTTTCGTAGTAAGCAAGATTAAATACGAAATCGGCCAAATACGGTACATTACCTTGAACTGAAGGTTACGCAACGTGATGTTCCTTTGTTATGCTAACTGAGCACAGGCCACGTGATGTAGTTGGCCAACCATAACACACTGTAATAGCATTAATCAACACTACACTTTCCCGCCGCGCCAACATGTAAATACGAATGATTATCGTTCAAGTTGAAATATGCATATTGTATAGTAAGAAACAAAGTTATGTCTTCACATGCTATGCCCGCACATTAATCTAGGCCTGTGATTTCAGTAAAAGATTTATATACAGTATAACTTTACCTTTGCATATACGTAAATAACGTTGTCAAGGCAACAGTGGTGCCATCTGTTATCAGTATAAAGAACTGCTTAAAACATACGCGTTGTATGCATCATTTGTTACTAGCGCTAAAAAAACTACAGTTGTGCCAACTGCTTAGCCTTGATTTGTCACTGCACTAAGTGCTATGTGTCCAGTGAGCTCAAGAAGATAAACTGGAGATAGCACTATGTACCATGAAGCCGTGACGCTCGACATCTTTGGCCGTCTTGTTGTACGTACGTACGAGCAATTGGCAGCTTACAGCTCATTCGCAAGCCGTCTAAAATAATGTTGCTTCGCTGTTATTATAGGCATAATGTATTATGTTTAGTGTGCAATTTGTGTTCATGACATATGTCTCGATCAAACGTGCAATTAAATGAGCACTGAATACCAATCCAATTTAAAATACAGTTGATAAATATACAGGCAAACTCCCTTCACGTTGATTTTTTTTTCTGTCAGCTGAAAGGTTAAAATTATACTTACGGCAGTGGCGGAGAAATGTGCTACTGTTAGCAACGGCTCTTGATTGCTCTGAAAACTCAATCGCATCTTTCGTGTGCTGACCATGGAATAAATAAACATTGGTGTTCTTACTCTGAGGTTGACATCTTCTTGTATGTAGCTTCGTCTACTGTGTACATTAATTAGTCGTAAAACGAAAATTTGGTTATCATTAACACTCTGCCGATGGCGTTAGTAAATTTTAGCTGATGAAAAATTGTAACAAAAAAAGTTCCAGTTGGGTCTGGTACATAGCATTTCAGTAACTTGGTTATAGCCCTTACCAAACGTCAATTTGTAAGTTAGATTACCTTCATTCTGGAATTTCTAAACGTTTCTTGTTTTTCTGGAAAGATTAACAGAATACGTTCATTCAAAATGAAATGCATTATGTGCTTACAAAGAATTTAACACACTAACTTCTTATTGTCTGATCATATTGGTTTTTATTTACACTAGGCATTTGAAAACAAAACTACTTTTTTCAACTTCTGCCGCATAGAACAATTTTTTTTCTTTGAACTCTCCGAGTTTCAATTTTTGAGTTAGCCCTCAATCTGAGTCCAGTGTAGGCCTATGTTGATGCAGTATCTTTAATTAATTTAGTCTCATGCATGTCTTCCAGTTCAAATGCAGTATTTATTGAATGTGACTTAAAATATTTGTTTTATTAACTGAAAAGTCGCGGGACACAGAATTCACAAATTGGGCATAAATTTTGCCCAAATCTGGCACATATGCAAAGCTACGAAAAATCTTTTCACAACAAAGAATTATTTTATATACAGCTTCAGAGGCAAATTTCAGTCCTCCCCTAGAAATCTGCTGAGTAAAAGCAGTAGGATCACACAAAGGCTTTTTGCAGTATGTGTGGTCACTTAGGCCTACGTGTACATTCTCAAAAATCGACAAGCTGGCACATTCACAACATTTTAAGCTTTTCGTCATTTTTTTACAAGAAATCTTGAAACTTAGTGCAAAATATTATATACATAGCTACTCAGATCTGTATCATTTAAAGAACTGCAATAGTTCAAACACTGATTCACTGATACATCATTTACATCTATATTTTCACTTTCCACATGATGGTACCTAAAGCGGGCAACGGAGAACACAGTGTTTGATTCAAAAACGACAAAATTTGTTTTCGATACAGATGATGTACTGTTTTTTAACAACAATTCTTTCAGTGTTGATTTGAACTGAATAGTATTTTGGTTGTTATTCCATCCTTCTTTACTGCTAATACATGAAAATATCAAATCTATCTGATCCTGAGACACTTTATATATTAAAAAATACGGACACAGATCTCTATCATGGAGAAGAAATTCAATGGTCAGCATTTACACACTCTTAATTGAAAGCAAGACACCCAGAGCAAATGTTTTGCGAGGATGCTGTAAAATGGGAACACCTTATATGGAGATAGATTTAAAAAAAAAATTAATGTTGAATAAGTTTAATGGTTGTTTTATCATAAATATTTATAAAGTTCAAGATATAAAAATCTTTATCTATTTTTCTTATAAATGAAACAGTTGCAGCTGATCCCTGGAAATCTTTATGCTGATGCAATCAAGAAATTCAATAGCATATGCTACACCTGAACTTAGAGTTTGAGCAGCAAGAGAGACATTCATTTTCTTGTAGTAAAATCTGATGTACTGGTCGGTGAGTGAGTTGGCGAGCCTTCACTCTCCTGAAATTCATTTAAATTAACTACCTATTTCCACTACACATCACCACCTACAGTTTGTAAAATTTGATTATCAGCCAAAGTATTTCTTGTCAAATTTAGCACATGGCAAGGGTCCAAAATTGCATAAACATTGCATTCAGCTAATGGGTGTTTAAAATGGGACACAATATTTTGAGTGTCATAGTTGCAACCGAAGTATTTTAAGGCTTGTAGGTTCACTAGTGGACCATCATAAGTAACAGATCTTACAAAAACACCAACTTCATGCAATTTTAAGAGACATGTGTAGATTATCTCAGCTAAAAGTTCAGCTTTAATGCTGTTTACAAAACATATGCTACTGGATATTTAAACTTGTTCTGTACGAAACAATCTGAAATACTAATGCCTCTATGCCTCTCTTGCTAGCTCATTAGCATCTACTGCCATAATGCCACCAAAATTTACACATCGACTATTCATTTTTCTGCTATTGTCCCACAACAACTGCTTTCGAATCATCATACTGTCAAAAATTAAAGCACATTCTTTAAAGCATGGTTCTTTCCCTAAGTTTTCTTTCAAATAACTGAATACTTCACTTATGAACCCAGGTTCATAGTTCACAGACGAGATCCAAGATCTAAAACAGTTTGGATGAGGCAGACAAAATAATGATCTTACATATCTAAATGCTTTAGGAGAATAGAAATACGAGGTCAAAGGAAACTACTTAATGAAATCTGAGAACCTTCTGCCTTGTTTGGCACACGTCGAGTTTTATAATTGATTAGTACCAGAGTGTGGTTCTGATAACAGAAAGGTTCTGTAGGTCTGTAAATAACAAAAGGTAGATCACAATTTACAATTTCGTCATTAGATACTGAGTACAAGCTGGATAGACATAATTGTAACTGGTTGCTCAAAAAAAAAAAAAAAACTGTAATATGTTGTTTATTAAATCACTAGGTATATCTTTCGGCACAAATGCCGTCGTCAAGTGTCTTTGGTGTTCGTAGGTTTTTAACTGTTTTAACTGACTGTTCGATATTTAGGAGGTTCTTTTATTTCCATCAACGAATTTTTTAGTCAGTTATCTGTCAAGTTGTTGGCAAGTTGGATTCTTTTGATAAGTTTGGGGAACACAATGAACGTCTCCTTTCAAAAGAACTATCCCGGTTTACACCTGGCACGATTTACAGAAATAATAAAACATCTAAATCTAGAAGGCCGGAGATGGATTTGAATCGCCATCTTTCGAATGCTTTTCCTACACAGATGTCTAAAGAATTGATTCCTTATGTTTGAAAACCTATTGGACCAAACTGCTATTGTCATCGGTCGCTAAATTTACAAACTATTTAAACTAACACTGACAACACACACACACACACACACACACACACACACACACACACACACACACACACACACAAACACCTGTATCCCAGGGAGGACTCGAACCTCCGACTGGAATGGCTGCCCAGTCCGTAGCATGATGCCTTAGACCACACGGCAACAACTGCGCGATGATTTCTTACATGTTTCATATTTGCATATTTTCACATGAAATCAATTTCTCCTGAATGCAATGATATATTGCTGTGATCTTAGCCTCTAGTAAAATTTTCATATATTGTATCTTGAAAGACGACTGTCTGTCGCCGTCCATATATTTTTATAAAATTGTAATTTATTTGATGTCGCTAGATTAGCATTTTCCTAAAACTAGAACCCCACTCTTTTTCAAGGCATGAGGAATAGCATATTTATTACATGTTTTAAAATATTAATTTCTGAAATGTTAGTTAATATTGCTAGGATTTTGTTATATTAATAATTTATCATAGTGGTTATGAATGTGTCCTTGTTTCACTTTTTAAGTGGATGTGCGAGGATCTAATGGCTGTCTGAATGTGGGTAGTGATAGTTTGCTTTGCATGGTTCTCTCTGGCTCAGTCAATAGTTTGTCATTACCAACCCATGCTTCCCGCGGCTCCGGGCCGCTCGATCGGCACTTTGTTCTTGGACTGTGGTGAGGTAAGATTCGTTCTGCTCTTGTGCCTGAGGAGATGGTAGCGATTCGTTGTCTAGCATGTTTAACTTTGACTCGTGAATTTAGTTTTATTTTTTGGAATATTCCTTCCGATCGTGTGTGGAAATGTCTTATAGCGTTTCAATTCAGTGGTTTACTACAGATAAAAGTTGTGTATGTGTTACTAGTTGCAATTTGATAATGACCTGGCATTTTCAAACCTTTTGTGATTATGTGGCAGTGTACGAACTCGGTGTAAATTCTCTCTAGCTTTGTGGGTACCGATTTCTAACAGACGATATGTTCATTTTTGTACAGTGTATATAACATTTTTCTTATCGTTTCCTTCCGTGAGTGATGTGTGTCCCACGTGGTCGATTCTTAGAACAAAGCCTTCACCTTCCACTATTGTATGTTCCATGCCCATAGGCCAATAACTATGCGTGTATCCTTCTGATTTCCACAAACATTTCGCGATCTTCTCTGCCCGCCTAATTTAATTTTGCTGTTTCTTCTCTGAACTTTTAGTGTGCACTTAGTCTCTGTCAGTAATTCTCTCCGAGCCTCGTACAACTTCCTTCAGAAGCTTGCTTATGAAATTCTAAACATTTCTATGGCTTGCATGAGGTCGTATTTATTTTTATTTTTATTTTTTTCTACTTTGTAATTATTTCACTTTTCCGGGTTTTGAGAATGGACATTTTCCGTTTCTGTGAACGCTCCCAATCGCCTGTATCTGCGTTTCATTCGCTTCCTTATGTAATTCTAAACATTTCTACGGGTCACAAACCGTAGTTAATTTTCTTTATTTTTCGGAAATTGAATTTATACATTTTTCATCGGTTCAAATGTTTGTATAGCTTATGGGACTTAACTACGGGGTCATCAGTCCCTAAACTTACAAACTACTTATGAACTAGCTAACACTAAGGACGGCACAAATATCCATGCCCGAGGGGGGATTCGAACCTCCGACCGTAGTGGTCGTGCAGAACGGCCACCGCGGCCGGTTTTTTCATCGGTTTTCAGAACCACGTGGGTCCGAACTCCGACTTCGGGGGTTTGCAGCTAGTCACCTGAATTCACGCCACTTATCATAAAACCAGTGCCTAGGTAGTTTCCTCTCAGATTGCAACTTACGAATCCGCCGTGATTTTGTGTAATGAATCCGATTTTTTACCACTTCACCTTCAGTGGAGTGCGATCATATAATGTAGCCGTGAGTCGCCGTTGCCGTGTTTGCTCGCGGTCTAATCTAAATGCAATTTTACTTTGATATACTCATGCACCATATCAAGTCAAGCACGACAGACCAGAGCCATCTTCGCAGTTTCATTGTATATTGAGTTGTGTGGTACCTCCGGCATTGCTGAATTTCGCCTACGATAGCGGTGCCTGTTTCTGCCTCGTTTCAGCACGCTGATTTTGGTGAGTATGCATTGCGTATGTGTGAGGGAGTGAGTGCTGTTTGTAAATCCTCCCCCAGTAGCGTTAATTTCTGTGTAATTTATATTAAATTCAATGCTGGGCATCGTCTGTGTAAGATAGGTAAACTTAAGTAGATTATTTCAGCGGGATGCATTTTTATTGTATTAACAAAATTGGTTCCCCATCTAGCTTGCTTTCAATCTGAATAAACAAGTTAAGTTCAGTATAATTTTGACTTGCCTATAAATAGTAGTTTTCGAGCACCTTCCCCCTTTTTATTTAATATTGTTTTTCACCAGTGCTGAGAACAAGCTCCGATGCAATTTTTTATGTTTAAGTTCCATTGCGCCATAAATGTTTTCCTTTAGCCACCTTTATGAAATAACTTTATTTATGGTGGCTTATTTACTAATGCTTGTGTGTAACTTAGTGTGAGCTGCTAAGTATATTGGGCCACTGTATCGTTAACTTCCTGTTATTAGAGTAATTTGAACCAAGTCAGTTCCCATTATGAGCCAGGGAACTAGGTTTTGTAGCAGGGAGTAGACGGTATTTCACACGGATCGTTTTTCCTAATTTTAATGCTAAAATTAAGCTTTTTATAACAGTAAACACTTATCTGGGTATCTCCCACCAGTATTAAGCTTTTATTACGTTCAGTGGTCTACCTTTAATCTGATATACCTCTATATTTGACGTAAAATTTTTCATACGCCAGGTCTACAAAGAATGTTCAAAAGTTTACAAATCTATTTTAATGAACTTCTTTGATTATCAGTCCCTAGTCTTACAAACTAATTAAACAAAATTAAGCTAACCTAAGGCAACACAAACACACACACACACACACACACACACACACACACACACACACACAAGCTCGAGGGAGGACTCGTACCTCCGACGCCGAGCAAGGCGCCTTAGTACTGTCAGCCACTCCACGACAGCGTCAGATCTACACAGTACGGTGTGTACCATTTTTTTTTCGTAAATGGGCCTGCAGCAGTGAGTATATCGTAATATGACATTTTTAATAAGTGTAATATTCTTGTATGCTGATAATTAGCTTTATTTATTTGTCCACTACATCTGTTTCGCCCTATTTGGCATTGACAAGTGGTCTGCAACAGTCGAAATACATGTTTTGAAAATATTTTTTCGAAACAATAGGGAGTACATTATGCAGTTCTAAATTTATTACTTACTTTTCATTTGATGGTAACATACATACACAGCATCTGTACCTCTATATAATTTTTATATAGGTTGGAATGCTTCTCATAATTTGATGCTGCACGGTAACTGTAACAAATAACGGAAAAAATGAATGCATTATCGGTGGAAAATACCAGACTATAAAAAAAAAAAAAAAAAAAAAAAAAAAAAAAAAAAAAAAATAATTACGGTGAGCAGATCCGGTAACTTTCACAGTATCCAGAACGCAGTCTCTGAGTACAGTTGGCACCCTTTTAGTACCCAAATGTTATTGTTCATGTGTGCTTGGAAAGTGATAAAGCTTGTCAAAATCGGTACAATGTCACTTTCAGATAAATGTCTACAGAACATATTGTTTAATTTGATCCATTTGCTACAGTTTGTTATCTACATTTTTGCGTTCCACGGTTCAAAACAGCCAAAAAGAGAGTTTTATAATTTTGTAAGCAGGTACGTTTTAACCTTTGTATTTTAGTGACGAATCAAGCCATCGAATATTAAATAGAAGAAAGTTATTTGAGAATTAAGTCGTACCACCATATGGTAAAAATTTCTCTCCATGCATCAGCAAGCCTCAGGAAGCATCGATAGCGCGAAACCCAGCTTCTCATTTTCTCTCATGACATCTTGAGTGCTATGGATGAAAGGCAACCGGCAGAGTGCCTATTTCTCGATCTTCGAAAGGCGTTTGCCATGGTATCGCACTTCAGACTGCTACCGAAGGTACAAGCTTATGGAGTAGGTATACAAACATGTTCGTGGCTCGAAGACTTCTTCAGATAAATACATTAATATTGTTATTTCAAATTTGAATAGAACGTCTTGGCCCAGTCCTTCCTTCCCTATCTGGTCATTGGTGGTTTCTTTTCGCTCGCCACACTCTGTTACCTCTCACAATATTTCAAAGGTATGCTAAAATTCGCAAATTGCATTAAATAAAACTTTATAAACACATAGGTTAGTCCATTGGTGGATTTTAATTCGTAATTGGAAAACTAAAATCAGTCCATCAGGGTACCGGTAGTGTTTACAACACAATCCAGATATCCTAGAATATATTCCCTCTATGCCGGAGGGCCAATAGAGGATATTTATCTTCGCAATGAAGGGCAGCATGTACACTCACATGTTCCTTTAACTTAGGGGAGAGAGTCGCTAAAGCACTGTATATCGTAAAAGGGGGGAGGGGTGAAGGGTATTGAAAGACAGATGTGAGCTATCCCAAGGAAGCCCATTTAAGAGGCTAAAGAAACAGTTTCGATTGTGCAGTCGCAAGAATTTTCCTTCTTCTTCTAATATTTCGGCTGTGTAACGTCCAGCCATCTTCAGAGTCAGCCGTAAGACTGATGCTGCAGTGCTCGCTTCGACCCTCTATACTCGTGTATCGAGCAACTTGGCATGTGGCCACAGATACATCTGCACTAGAGACGTTGGTCGGTGGCAAAGACGTGCATAATGCACGAGTTAAATCTATGAATCCGCAATCGATCTATGTTAGCATATCGATATACACCTGTGAGCTGCACTGTGACGACGTCTTTGTGAGTTTATTATCGAACGTGCCGGACTCCATGATTTATCTAATTTGAAACCACTATATCTATTAATTAAATTCGTTCTCAAGTAAATTTCAATTACCTCCTTCACTACTGAGTCCCGAAAAGATGATGTAGTTGCCAAAATTTCGACGTTGTCATACAACATACCGTAACCAGTGTCAATGCGGTGCTCTGCCACTAGCGACATGTTAGTTGTAAAAGTCGTTTGTACCTTCGGTGTTCTGTACATCTTTCTAGGGCAGTAAGAGACGTTTGTCCAATGTAAGAAACACCACATTCACATGGAAGTTTGTGAACTCCAGATTTTTGGAGCAGCAAATCATCTTTAACGGAGCCCACGAGGGCACCTTTCTTGGGTGAAGGACGAGAAACCATTTTCACTTTGTGTCTACTGCGAATTTGGATTATATTTGACGAGAGGCTACCCACAAATAGCAGGAAAGCCATATATTTAAAGTTTCTTTGTCTTCTTCTACATTTAGTGACCTCTTTCGGTTTCTTTTGTAGTGCCTTCTGTATCTGCTGTGGAGAGTACCCATTGTCTTCAAACACTCTCTATAAGTTAATCATGCCGACAGCTTTCTTCAGAAATAATATGTCATCTTTGCACCAAACTCGTCGTCTGGGAAGGATTGTGGCAAATATTTGCCCGTAAATACAAATCCGTATGTGTCGGCTTTCGATAAACTCCAAGTCCCAAAGTATATAACATGGAATTTAGGAAAAATCATACAGTCACTTATTAGGATAATGCATATGGCGAGGATGGGAGATAAATGTGTGGGATCATGATATTTATATTTATTTGTTTACAGTTTTCTGTATTGTTTTATTCGAAAATGTCGAGAAAATTTTAAATGCGCATGGTAAAATCTCTTATATCAATTGTAACTTTGTGGGTAACTAGCAAATTGTTGAATTTAGAGTCTTGTTTGGTTTTCTACTTTCCCTTTAGCAGAGGAATTGCCTGTGAAAAACGGTAGTAATTAGTCTGCGAGACGATTTTGTCATAGCTTCACGCATAGTATAGAGGTTTTTTTTTTTTTTATTTATTTTTTTAAAATTTTTTTTCGAAGTTATGGCCACAAAATGTAATTAGTTTCATTTAATTTGAAATCGACGTTCACAACACAAAGTATTTCAACAATTAGGTTGAAAGTGCTACGTAAAAGGGAGAATAAATTCGAATTATATTAGAAAATAGACACGTCCACTATTGTTACAGCGTTCATAAAGGATCCAAGTACTGTTATTGAACCAATGAGAAAAGTGAGGAAAAGAAACTGCTGAAAATTGAGAACAACTTGTACCAATATCGTAACACTACATTCACAGCAGTTTCTAAACTTCAATTTAAATATTCAATAGATGAACCAAGTATTTAATTATCAATGTAGTTTTAAAAGTACTTTTCCCTTTTTAATTTAAATAGAATACTTCGTAACGGAGTTGAGCTTAGCACCAGGATAAAATTGATATTATACCATACAGATAGGAATCTAGACAGTAGTTCTTTCGAAGTTCTACATTGAAATGGAAAGAAAATGAATCTTGATGCCAGATTTAAATGGGATACCCCTTACAACAGTCGCTTGCAAGAATGGACGAAGACTTTAAGGGAAATTCTTCGCTGGCGGTGAGTTAATACCGGAAGCAAACAGAGACGATTCCCATATCTTTATTCCTTCCGGAACTAGCGTCTTAAGAACGACAGGTTATGTGTGTCCTCTACCCTTTCATACAACCTTACTAACGATTGTTAATTCTTGTGCCTAAGGCATAAAATATTTCAGTTACCATTCACGAATATGAATTAACGTTGACGTTAACGGCGATTCAGCAATAGTAATGAAACCACTCACTTACCACTATTTACTGTTCAAATCAGTACCGTACCTCCAACAACTGGAGGTACAGCATTTCTCTAGGGGCTCAATTTCTCAAAAGCTGCTGTTCCCTTCTTGTGAAAAGACTTTATTATTACTTTACTTCCTTAAAATACTACATATCACACCAATGATTTTGTAAAAGAAATCATAAATATCTCCAACAAAACAAGGAAATTATACATAAGATAGAAACTTTTTTGCATTATCTAATTGTAAACAGGCATTTTTAACAAGCTTTATATGAGAAAAGATATATATATATATTCTCTAGCCGAATAGTGATGTAGGATTCACGTAACTTTTGTAATACTAGTATATCAGACGCAACTTAATGTTCTTGTACGTATTCTCTTGTCTAATGTTGCCTTGTCTTGTACTGCATGGGATCTTACTGATAACGGTTGTAAGTGCAAAATAAAATTATTTTAATGTGTAAAATAGACGGATTCTGAAAATATGCAGTAACCTACTTATGACTCTGCTATAACTATTTCATCCATTACTTTTTCAAGCGTTTCGCTCAAACTAACTTTACCTTTGGACGTAAAGAGAAATATGAAAAAAGGAACATTTTTCTGTCAAACTTAAGCAATCTTTCCTTACAGTGACTAGTGAGAGTATTTAAAATCCAAGTATCTGTGATAGCACGAAGGTCTTTTTATTTTGTTTCTTGAAGTGTAGGAACTCATTACGTAAAGTAACTCGATCAAAGTCTTCTGTATTCGAAACGAGACTTAATGAATTAGTAAGCTGTTTGGCCTGGCTCGCGAGAGATTTTGAATATTATGATTGAAATTGGCTTAGCTATTTGTCGATGGAAATTGAATATCGGGAATTGTCATAAAATACTCAATTTTTTAATGAAGACAAGCTCCACGTATTTCCGAGATTAGCTTACACACATGCCACTGCCATGTAACAAGATTATTGTAGGCAACTACGTACATTATGGCCACTGTAGCACAATTAATGGTAAATATGCATCAAAGAAACTCACAAGTATCCCAACACAGACACAGTTTCCAGGTGAGGCTGGAACTGTGATGTCGAAGTGCGATGTAGACTTGATTTGAATATTTTGCAAAAATTTAAAAAAGAGGTATTCTCTAGAGTATAAACTAATGAGAATAAATGTTTCTGATTCGTATCTAAGAATGATTAACTGTGTTAAATGCAAGAAAAAGAAACAGCACCAAAAGGAACCAGAGAAGAGCGTACTTCTGCAAATAAATTATTTATGGAAGACTGACTACAGTATTAAGGACGCCGACTGCAACCACAGAAGAAGGTATGTATAAGGGTGTGTGTTCCCTAGCTCTCACGTACGGTGCAAATGATCGTTATTGTCTTTGATTTTCCAAATGAACGTTTTTACAAAGTAGTTCAAAAGATTGAAAAGTTAAGACACTAAGTAGAGGAATTCAGTGTTATTAATAGCATCTTATATATATATAAGAAACGAATTGTCCGTTCCATTTACTTTATTATTTCAATATTCAGCTCAAATATTTCATTATCTAGAATCACTATAAGTGATTGCACGAGAAAAATATTATATTATTATGGTAAAATGAGTAAACAATTATGCCAAATTCAAAGGCATATTCAATTTATGTCCGGCAGAAAACGTACATGAAAAAAGAAAAAAAAGAAAGAAAGGAAAAAACATGATGTCTTTATAGTCGTCATTTTATATATTCTCTATTGCAGATTGTACTACATTCAATTTCCTTACTCTAACTCTGTTGATACCATCCAAGCCGCTAAACTATGCTATTTCCCACGGAATACAAATGATATTACCATTCTCGACGCTTTTATTGACGATTTCGAAATTTTAAATTACCTAATTAAATTTTTATATCATTCCTTTACGGCTTGCAAAAGATATGAATACGATGTGCAGTGTCCATGTGTATATAACCAGTGTAAATGTCCTTCAGATATTCGTGTGTGTTAGAAGGGAGGCACACTGCAGGGCCCACAGCAGTCAAATGGTGTATAAATAATGTATTCGTGATTTCGAATATCAATCAGCCTCTGCTCTTCAATTTAATGGTGATATTTGAATATTTATGCCGGACTGTGACTCGAACCCGGATATCTCTTTTTCAGGGAGTGGTCGCCTCATCCATCACAGTATCCGTGATAATGGATCGACCCATAATTACCTGTGCCACATAGTGCCGACAACACATGAGTGATCCTGCAATCCACTGTGTAAGTCCCACTCTGCGAGAGATGTTTACTACAACTGCCACAAGCACAGCTCAGAAGTATCGTCACAGTTTTCATAGATGCAACCAACACTTTTTTTCTGATATATATGAATAACAAAACGTCAGTCAAATACAAATGTAATGGAAAAAATATGAATTACGTCAATATATAATTATAGAAAGCAATCAATTCAGTATAGATGCCGAAGAAGCCTTAGCTCTTACGGGATTCGGAGCAGTGCGTCGAGTTTGAAGAATTAACGACCATGGCAACAGTACGCCAGTAGTGAGAGGATGAGTTGAGATTTTGGATTGTCGGTTGCCTGCTAGGAATGTAATAATGTATCAAGCGGTGTGAGGAGAGGAGGGCAGTGGGCGCAGTGATCATTACCTAGGAGACAGGATACCAGAGTTCCTGCACACGTTTACATTTATCCCCTCAGAAGTAACACATTTCTTGTGGCAGCTAGAGTCGATGACTGTTTCCGGGCTGTCAGGTTCCATTCCAAACTTCTTGCTCCCCTTTTTCCAGCTGGTGTGGAGGACATCATTCTCATGGATGTACCTCGTTTGGTTCCAGCGCCCCTTTACTGCTGTGCCAGTGTTTGTGCTACGTTCAAAAACAATGTTTGTGGAGTCTATGAGACTTAACTACGGGGTCATCAGTCCCTAAACTTACAAACTACTTGTCAACTAGCTTATCCTACGGACGGCACAAATATTCATGCCCGAGGGGGGATTCGAACCCCCGATCTTAGTGGCCGTGCAGACCGTGAATGGAGCGCCTGAGTCCTATCGTCCACCGCGGCCGGCTTGTGCTACGTGCCCAAGTGGTGTTTTAATACTTCCGCCGCCGCCGATCAGGCCGAATATTCGAGTTGTTATGTGTTTTAATTCTTTACTTCATTGACGTCCTGTTTTTGTTATCAAGTGTTACTTTACTCAGCACGGCTACTTTCCTACGTATGTGTGTTTTTTTACCATCACGGGTCTTTTAATTTCGGACTATGTGTTTCTCAATTCTCCTTGTTTCTCGTAATTATGTCACATTTTATTCGCCTTTATTTTGTTAATTCTACTTTCATTTTCTCCTTTAAGTCGCGTCGTGCGTCGTGCGTCCCATTAATTTGAAATGGCTCCAATGACATTGTGGAAAGTCCAGCGTCAGATACTGCCTATGCAACAACTAAAATTGGAGTAGGGCAGAAGCTCAATGATAAGAGTTTTTAGTTTTGTTCGTAGTTGTAACAGTATTATATACTGTCGCTAGGACATCCCCTTTGGCGGCGTAAAGTCCGGAAGTATTTCAATTATTTATTGCACAAGAACCAAATACTGTACAGATATCATACTTATGTCATAAGAACACCCAAAAGTTTTTATGTATACCACCACATCGTAGTCTGTTAATTTGATGATTGTAAGCGCTAGTCAAAAGCAAACTGACGAGTGTATATATATATATATATATATATACTGTCACTAGGACATACCTCGGGCGGCAAACGCGTCGCTCTATAGACACACGGACCGCGGGCAGGTCTGTAATTTGTGGTTTTTGATAATCGGAGTTAGCAGTTGACTGTAACGATAGTCGAACTAACAGCTGTATCGGAAAGCCCTGTTTCCTATTAATACAATGCTCTCTTGCCGTGGTGGCTGATCCTGGTGTATTTGGTCTTCTCCTCATGGTTTACTGCCTCTGAAAACCTCCAACACAATCTCCGGTGTTGTACGCCATGACAAAGGGTAACGGATGAAACTGACAGAGAATGACAGCGGTACTGTGTTATGTTTTGTAAACTAACGTCGTCTTGTGCAGCATCCATCACCATCTACGCTGCTGGACTGTACAGCGAGGGGCCACATGATAGGAGCATTTCGTGATGTCGTCGCCTTTGTTGTGTTTAGGCCGGATCCACACATTGGACCCAACGTTGGCGCCAACAGTGTTCGTCCAATGTGTGGATCGGTGAAATAGCGTTGGAACCAACGTTGGCGCCAACGTTGGTACGGCTCCGTTGCTTGTCGGGATTTCGACCAAACATCAAAGGACGTTGGGCCAATATGGGTACGTCGTCCACACATTGGCGCCAACGTTTCATTCTGTCTTTGTCGTCTGCTCATCTAGAAACTGTTTCTTTCTTCGTTCGTTCTTCGTCGCCGTTTTAAAGTTTCTAAATCTCTTTGTAAATATTAGAACTGTATCAGAAAGTGATTCATTTGTGAAAGAAACCTCAAAAAACGAAATGCCACAGCAAAACTGGCGCGAACTGTGAAATTAAAAACTTTAAAGACTTTCGACACACTCCATTACTGAATTTAATTTTTTAAAATTAACAGTACAGAACTTAATATTTCATGTCAAGTTTTAAATATCGTTTTGCAAACTTCAATCACTACTAGGGATATCAATTACATGGTTATTTAAAAAGGGAATATTGTCTCCTTTAGCAAGAAATCGAAGCGTAATACCAAAAGAATAGCATCCCTCCAAAACATCTTTTTTATTTTATTTTCAAGCATTTAAAGTAGCAGGTCTAAGTTTTTATAATGTGTATCGTGTACTTGTAGCATATTTTAAAAAAATAATGATTTCGTACCTTAATTAATGTTCGGCAGGAAGTGATACAACACCCCATCATCTTTTACGTATGTTTCCCACTTTGATTTACAATGACAAAATGTAATTATTCACACTCAAAAGCGTTAATGCATTGGCCGCCATTTGTACGTCAGATGTTTTCGTTGGCTTTCGACGAATTCAAAATGTTCAAATGTTTGTTAAGTCTATGGGACTTAACTACGAGGTCATCAGTCCCTAAACTTACAAACTAGCTAATACTAAGGACGGCACAAATATCCATGCCCGAGGGGGGATTCGAACCCCCGACCGTAGTGGCCGTGCAGACCGTGACTGGAGCGCCTAAGTCCCCTCGGCCACCGTGGCCGGCTCGACGAATTCTACTGAATATTGGCTCCAATGTGTGGACGCTATCTTAACAGATGGATACCATAAATGAAAGGAAATGAAGAGGAGCAATACGTGCAGACACCGACAAGCGTCAGCATCTATAACTTTGATGCTCGGTAGCGCCTTTGGATGACGTTCCCAGGCATGTGTTGCATACCTCATTTTGTTCGTCAAGCCATCCTCTACCACCCCACGAACTTTGTCGGTATCATTTAGAAACACCCTAATATACATACAGGGTGGTCCAATGTTAGTGAAGGCCGCTGCGAAGCGTCCCAGCGCATTGAGAAGCTATGTTCCGATGCTCAACGGCGTTCGCCGTCGGGGGTTCGAATCCTCCCTCGGGCATGCATGTTTGTCGTCTTTGGTATAAGGTAGTTCATAAGTAGTTTGTATGTTTGAGGACTGATGACCCCACAGTTAAGTTCCTTAAGCTTAACAAACATTTGAACATTTGATAGTGACCGGGCCAAATATCTCACGAAATTATCATCAAACGAAAAAACCAGAAAGAACAAAACTTTTCTAGCTTAAAGGGGGAAAAACAGATGACGCTATGGTTGGCCCGCTAGATGCTGCTGCCATAAGTCAAATGGATATCAACAGCATTTTTTTTTTAAAGTAGGCGCTGCCATTTTTATTACATATTCGTCTAGTTCGTAAATAAATATCAATGTTTTTATTTAGAACACTTTTGTCGCTTTGTGATGGATGGTGCTGTAATATTCACTAACAAATTGCTCACAATTTTAGATGAACAATGGGTAACAGGTAGTTTTTTGTAAATTTAAACACAAACGTAGGTACGTTTGAACTTTATTTTGGTCGATCCAATGTGATACATGTACTTTAGTGAAATTATCATACATTATAAGAACGCATTCTGTTACTGAGTGATTACCTGTAGTTAACTCATAACTTCAACTTCAATGCATTTGCCAATAGACGTAACGAAATTATTCTCAACAGCAAGTAGTTCGCCTTCAATAATTTACTCATATTTCAGGCGTTATAGGTGAATCAAATTAACAAATATCCTTCAATTTTCCCCAAAGAAAGAAATCTGGGGATGTAAGATCCGATGAAGGTGCGGGCCAAGGTATGGTGCTTCTACAACCGATCCACCTGTCATTAAATATTCCATTTAAGAGCCATGTTCCGTACATTCATCATGTTGAAAGTACCTCGCCATTCTGTCATTTAGTGAAACATCTTGTAGTAAAGTCGATATAACATTACGTTCTGCATACATTGCGCCATTTAGATTGCCTACGATAAAATAGGGCCCAATTATCCTTCCTCTCATAATGCCGCACCATAAATTAGCCCGCCAAGGTCGTTGATGTTCCACTTGTCACAGCCATCGTCGATTTTCCGTTGCCCAATAGTGTTTACGCTACCTCTGTTTGTGAATGACGCTTTGTCACTGAACAGAACGCGTGAGAAAAAATCTGTTATCGTCCCGCAATTTATTTGGTGCCCAGTGGCAAAAGTGTACAAGACGTTCAAAGTATTTCCCATGCAAATCCTATTGCATAGAAATATGGTACGGGTGAAATTTATGTTGATATAGAACTCTCTACTCCGACGTTTTTGAGATTCCCTACTCTATCTCAATTTGTCTGCCAATGATGTACGAATTAGCCGCAACTGCAGCTTGCGTCAACATTTGTTGTAGGTCGTGGTTCACGTTTCACTTGTGGCTGAATATTTCCTGTCTCTTTAAATATCGTAACTATCCGACGAAAGGTCCGGAAACTTGGATGATGTCATCCAGGATAACGATCAACATACATAGCACTGAGATATACCCTTTACTATCATTACCAAACCTTGCATGATCTGTCGCAGATAGCATACCGCTATTGCCCTTAAAACCTACCCCACTGTCGCAGAGGTTATATTTTTTTCCCTTGGCTCTTGCCTTGGCACTTTTTTCCTCTGACCTTTACCCTTCGTATGCCTTTCTACCAATTCTATCTCCAGATGCACCGTATTAATGGGTGATTGTGCCCACACGTACGGATAACATCTCGGTTTCCACATCCCGTGATCCACCTTAGCAAACTAACCAAATACGAGGGTAACAGTAGAACTTTTGTGATGGTCACCACGTTGGTGTGGGCGTGGAGGGCCCCATCCTTCTTTAAAATATCCATGCCCGTGGGGGTATTCGAACTCCCGACCGTAGTGACCGTGCAGACCGTGACTTGCGCGCCTAGACCGCTCGGCCACCGAGGCCGGCACAATTAATTCTGTATTATTTTTAATTGTATTACGGTTTTGTCACACGTGTTTGCAAATATATATATAAAACTGCAGATAACCTAAATTGGGCCATGAAATGCGGCAGAGGTTTATCTTTTTTTGACAACAGTGTACGGTAGGGATGGCGGTTATCGCTGAAACAACCGGTTGTCGATTATACCGGTTCTTTTCATCTCTAGTTTAACCGCATTGTAAAAACTGCTCAAGATAACCGGTTTATAGTCAGTAAATGAACTTCAATCAGTGGTACAGAAGTATTTCGAAAAATAAAGCCACAGTTCCGACTAACAGTATGATTGTTCTCAGTGTAAATTTACGCATATTGAACTAGAAAAGCTGTGTACCACATGATCAAAGAATGTTCAAATGGGTGTGAGTTCTTATAAGACCTAACTGCTTAGGTCATCAGTCCCTAGACTTACAAACTTGTTAACCCAACTGAAACTAGCTTACGCTAAGGACAACAGACACACCCATCACCGAGGGAGGACTGAGGACTGGAACCTCCGACTGGAGCAGCCGCGCAGTCCGTGACATGGAGCCTCAGACCGCTTGGTAAATTTGCCTGGGATTTTCACAGGTAACTTGAGCATAGCTTGGGGGGTAACATGCAACAAATTTAATTTGCTCAGAACGAAAAATAAATATAATAATACTTTTCCTTTAGTTTTAACTTTTAAGTGGCATAAATAAAATTGTAAGTACTTACAGTTTTTCTGCTGGGCAGCTTATATATGGGAAGTGCAACTTTGGTGAAATGAGAAAACCCCTCTTTCTCCACAAGATAGTACATCACTTACATAATAGGTATATGAATCGAATTTACCTTCTCTTCCGAGGAACATTTAGGATGTTTTCTTCTTAGATGACACAGCATATTTGTTGTACCTCCACCCGTTTTCAGCTTTTTGAAACAGGTGGAGCATTGTACCTCACCGCTCTCTTACTTCGTGAAGTACTTCCACACGCGGGATGGTGCCATTTAAGACACAACCGATGCCTGGCGACGACAGCAAGGAACTGCCGCATGACCAGATGGAGGCAAGTCTTGCACACTGCCGGTGCACCCGCGTCGTCTAATAGGCCACGCCACAAGGCAACAGGTGCATCGAAGCCTCAATAGCTGCATCAGTCCTTAAGTTCTTATGCTACGCATTTGTTGCGCGTTTCCCACTGCCGGGATTGTTCTTAAATTATCATTGATCGCTTTTCTTAGTTTCTGCAATGACCTAAAATTTCACAGCAGTGGAAATTTTAGGAATAGCCGTAAACATTAGGCTCTAGTAGTTTTAATTTATTTTAATTATTTACAGAAAACACATTTTGAACCAATTATATATGTTTTTGACGAATTACAGCGTTAAAATGAAAGAAATAAATCGCAATTTGCAATGTTATGGCTTCACTGTATTAGGTTTAGATGGAATACCAAACTGTGGCGAAAGAAAATTTGTGTCCGGCCGGGATTCGAATCCGTGATTTCCTGCTTACTAGGCAGACGCGTTGACCATTCCGCCACTGAGGACACAGTGACCAGCCCGACTGCAAACGACTCTTTCCTGCACGTTTCCCGCCACACACAAATCTCCATTCGCCGCGCTGTCTCTTTCCTATACCACAGCCCATTTATTCAATAATGCTCGCAGCCACAATACTGTATTCCCGCATCAGGGAGAACAGACCATGAGGTATCGAGACACAATTAATTGTCGTCAGGCGCCCACCCTGGGCTTGTATGCAATTATATATGTTTTTGACGAATTACAGCGTTCAGCGGTGGCGGAGTGGTGAACGCATCTGCCTAGTAAGCAGGAGATCCCTGGTTCGAATCCCTGCCGGACACAAATTTTATTTCGCCACAGTTTGGTATTCCATCTAAACCTAATACGCTGAAGCCATAACATCGCAAATTGCGATTTATTTCATTCATTTGAACGCTGTAATTCGTCAAAAACATAAATAATTGTATACAAGTCAAGGCTGGGCTCCTGACGACAATTAATTGTGTCATGATACTTCATGGTTGTTATCCCTGATGCGGGACTGCAGTATTGAGGCAGCGAGCATTATAGAATAAATAGGCTGTGGCAGTGGCGGAACTATGGCGGGGGGGATGAGGGGGATAGAACTCCCTCCAGAACCCGAAAAAAAAATCGTATAACAGCAATCTGGTAAAGGTAAAGATTGGAAACTTGGGGTGTTTTACCATAAGCTTTCACTAGATCGGAGTGAATTAGTTTCTTCAACGGGAGTGGTAGATGGTAGCCTGTCTGGAAATTGACTAAAATTTTGGTCGTCAAGCAGGTCTATCCCCTCCCCCACTCCCCCCCCTCCCCCCGCAAAGCCAAGTGCTAGTTACGCCACTGGGCTGTGGAATAGGAAAAAGACAGCGTGGCGAATGGAGATTTGTGTGTGGCGGAAAACGTGCAGGGAAGAGTTCTCTGCTGTCGGGCGGAGTGCTCAACGCGTCTGCCTAGTAAGCAGGAGATCCCGAGTTCTAATCCCGGCCGGACACAAATTTTCATTCGCCACAGTTTGGTATTCCATCTAAACCTAATACAGTGAAGCCATAAGAGCGCAAATTGCGTTTTACTTCATACATTTTGAACCACTACTACAGGAAGTAGTCGTACCGGTTATTTTACCCGGTTCTTGGAAAAAAAAAAAAAAAAAAAAAAAAAAAAAATAAAAAAAAAAAGGTTACAACCGACACCGAACAAATACCGAAAAAAAACCGGTTATTCGAAACAAAAATACCGGTATCGGTTTTAACCGGTCGGTTTTTGCCATCCCTAGAGTACAGTAGCGTCTGGCTCCTGGCGACATTTACTTGCCCCCAGCCTCTCCGGCAGACTTTGACAAACACGCGGTGCCACGTCGGTGGGCTACTGCGCTACCCCGCACGTTAAAGCCACCTCGGCAAACCGTACCTCGGCTCTGCTGAGAGTGGCCCGCCCCTCATTCCCTGTAGGCCGCCCCGCCCCCAGCGCTACCTCCCGCTAAAGGCGACGGCCCGTCTCCCTCCCCCTTCCCCCAGCAGGCGGCCTTAATGCTCCGCTGGCCACGGCCCGCCTCCGCCCTGACACCTCTCCACCTCCACCTGTCGTACGCCGACAGTCACTCGACGGTGAGAGCCACCTACTGCCTGCCTACCTGAAGTGCCTCTTCTGTCTGTGCGCCTACGGAAGCTGGAACGTGCAAAGGCAGATTTTTGGTTAGTTGTTAGGTTAATCGTGATTTGCGAAAATCTGCCCCACATCTGCGTCGGTGCTTCCTATGTGTACTCTGGTTCAGCAAAACCCCGGAAAAAAAATCGCACGTGTTTTACGGCCCACTTTAGATTTGTAGTTTTATAAGTTTGTACAAACATTTTGGACCAAAATAATAATATAAATAATAAAAAATTAATTAATAAGACTGTCTGAAACCCTTTTAGGGGAAAAAAATTAGGTAGTGACGGGTTCCGAACCTCGAAACCATTATACTCTAACGCCTCGCCCACTAAGCTACAGCTATCAATCAGAAGAGGAGTCCTATAATCTCATACTATTGATGACCGAACTGATGGTAATATGGCATTTGTAGACACTAGATTATCATTTATCGTACGGAGAACGATGTGTTGTTGTGAATTCTTCAGTGTGCCGTTGCTTTGAAATGACAACGTGTAAGTTACAATAAGAAAATCATCAAATGCGCAACGCAAGATGGCGTATGCCAGAGAGAGTTCTGGGCGAGGAATGTCACGCGACCTTGCAAATGTGTCTCAAATGAAAAAATGTTTGTTAAGCTTATGGGACTTAACTACGGAGTCATCAGTCCCTAAACTTACAAACTACTTATGAACTACTCACGAACTAGGACGGCACAAATATCCATGCCCGAGGGGGGATTCGAACCCCCGACCGTAGTGGCCGTGCTGACCGTGACTGGAGCGCCTCAGTCACCTCGGCCACCGCGGCCGGCTGTCTCAAATGATACGAGATATGAAAAAAACATACGGGAGCTAAGTTGTAGAGAATTTTCTTCTCTACCAATTAGATGAACTGTTCGTTTGCAATTATAATTATATTACAAACAGCTTTTTTTAGGTATTACTACCGTATTTTTTGTCCCAAAAATTTGAAAAAGGGAGGTTCTGTTCTCTGCCGGCCTAAAATCATGTCTGTAAAATTTGGTGTTTGTATAGCTTATGGGACTTTACTACGGGGTCATCACTCCCTAAACTTACAAACTGCTTATGAACTAGCTAATACTACAAACGGCACAAATATCCGTGCCCGAGGGGGGATTCGAACCCCCGACCGTAGTGGCCGTGCTGACCGTGACTGGAGCGCCTCAGTCACCTCGGCCACCGCGGCCGGCTGTCTCAAATGATACGAGATATGAAAAAAACATATGGGAGCTAAGTTGTAGAGAATTTTCTCCTCTACCAATTAGATGAACTGTTTGTTTGCAATTACAATTATATTACAAACAGCTTTTTTAGGTATTACTACCGTATTTTTTGTCCCAAAAATTGGAAAAAGGGAGGTTCTGTTCTCTGCCGGCCTAAAATCATGTCTGTAAAATTTGGTGTTTGTATAGCTTATGGGACTTAACTACGGGGTCATCACTCCCTAAACTTACAAACTACTTATGAACTAGCTAATACTACAGACGGCACAAATATCCGTGCCCGAGGGGGGATTTGAACCCCCGACCGTAGTGGCCCTGCAGACCGCGACTGGAGCGCCTCAGTCCCCTCGGCCACCGCGCCCGGCAGTTAATTTTCTTTGCCACTACTGGATATGAATGACTATAGACTGGAACGGCATGGTAGCTCGACGCCCTCTGCAACGAGAGAACTAAGTTATCCGAAACGATCAAAACAGGAAAAAACAAACCAACGTCAACAAAGTAGCTGTACAAATCGACCAAGCAATCAAAAGAGAGTAAACGAAAGACGGTTCAGCTATCACCATCTGAACAGAAGGCCTGTGCACTACCGTGCCACGTCACGTCACACAATTCTAATCATTGAAGAACATAGCTGTATTTAATTAATAAGAGTGTCTGAATCCCTTTTAGGAAAGAAAATTTATGCAGTGGCGGGTTTCGAACCACTGACCTTGAGCATCACAGAGTAAGGCATTGCCCACTTCGCTACGGCTAACAATAAGAACTTGCGTCCTTTAATCTAATACTATTGACGACAATTGTTAACTGATGCTAGTATGGCAGTTTTAGACACTAGATTATCATTTATCGTTTGAAGAACGATGTGTTTTTCTTAATTCTTCAGTGCGTCACTGCTTTGAAATGACAACGTGTAAGTTACAATAAGAAAATCATCAAATACGAAACGTAAGGTGGCATATGCCAGAGAGTTCTGGCCGAGGAATGTCACGTGACTTCTCCGAACGGCTGGTGTTTGTTAATTCAATGGAGGGTGTCAAATCTCCGTTATTTTTGCAAATATCTCTCAAACGATTCGAGGTATGGGAAAAAAAAGAACATAAGGGAGCAAAGTTGTAGAGAATTTCCTCCTCTAGAAATTCGATTATTCAATTTTCGTATCAGATGAATGGTTAAGCCATTATTTACATTTAAATTTCGAGCTGTCAAAAGACGATCGCAAAGGACCACTTTTAGTGTTACCACCGTAACCTAAAGTGTGCCAAAAACTTGTCTTGAGAGAAACGTAAATAATAAAAATAAAATAAAAATAATAATCATTCTTTGTGTTGTTCTAATATCAGATCCTTTTATGTGCACATTCAAATTATTCTTATCGCATGAGGAACGTTTTAGTTTCCGGAGATAGAACATACACTAGTCGTAGCGCAATCACTTAATATAGGCAGCAGTGTCCGTAGCGTTGTAATGCGCAGGCGCGGCTGAGGTTCAAATTCTCTTCTGAACCCCCTGGAGGCAGCATATGGGCCCTTCGGCGGCAGGGAGGGGCGAGGGGAAACACCGCTTTTAATATTGGCGTTGGAGCTGGTAGTCACCAGTTCCTGGCTACTCAAGCTGTGGCGGTTATACACGAATGGTCCTGAAGCACGGGAATGGAGCTACTGCGCACCTGGCCTTGCGCATCGGGAAAACCTCCATGAAAACAAAATGCACTCTTCATATCTGTTTTTGGCGCATTGAAGATTCATCAAAAACACGTCATATTTGTTAAAAATCTTAGAAATTAAAGACGCATCAACTGTAAAAGCCTTCAGAAGATCCGATCATCAGCAAAAACAGCCGTGTGGTTAGCGGCATTGCTCTGCTCTGTCGAAGGTAGTGGGTTCGAGACCGACTGCAAGCAATTTTCTTTTAAACACAATCTTTCTTTTAACAGATACTGGATCAACAATGGATTTCGTATTGTTACTTGCCACATATACTCTGGACGTTTTGAAAATGCGATTTTGTAGATGAATGACATTTATACTTTTCGTTGCGCATGCGTAAGATTAGAAGCGTGTGCTGCCTACAGTGTCTCGCGACCCGAAGGTAGATTTTTTTCATCGTAACTGATTAGTTTTGTTACAGTCACTTAACAGTGTAATCAGTTACTTACGTTTTTTGGTGTTCATTACCAAATAAAAATGAACAACGTTCAGTATGTTTTTAAAACAAATTACAATTAAGCTTGGAAGAGACGTGTGAAATAAAGAAACTTGGTAAGTCGACGACTCAGCTCGAGTTGAAGCAAGCAATGAAAGTAAGCAAAACTTTGCAAGTTTTTTAGTGTTGTGTGTCTATGTCTGATAACACTCGAACTGTAAAATGAAATTTGGTAAATAGTCTGCAGTTCTGTGGTGTGCTCCTCCCAATTGAATTCATTATCAAGTTGTAATCCAATGAATTTAATACTGCCAACCACTTCTATCTGTTCTTCTTCATACTTGATGCATATGCTGGATGGAAATCTATTATATGTTTTTAACTGTATGTAGTGAGTGCCATTAAATAAGATGCATTGCCCTTCATTCGAAGTTGAGAAACCTACAAGTGAAGAAAGCTAGCTTCTGTAGTGGATCTTAGTACGTTAGTAGGGAATTCTTATTAGATGTTCCACATATCTGTGTGGAATATGTTGGAGTAAATAGTAGGAAACAGGAAAGGGGTACTCGTATTGGCAGGTAGAATTAAGAAATAAGAATGAAACAATGAGAAGGAAAGACATGGGAAAAGGCTTGACCCATAATGAAACAGATGTTGAAAGGAGCTGTAGTTAGCAGTATTGATGTCAGGGCGAATTTTACACGCTGAATATGTTTAGTGTAAGGATTTTCTCTTTGGTAGAATGTGCCTTTATAAATGTACTAGCGTACCAGAATCGGCACGAAACCAACAAAAGTTCTTGTATGACTCAAGAAGATAAAGAAATACCGTATAATAAATATAAGTATACTAGCTTAAACCTGCGGCTCCGCTCGCGTGTTGGTTGATTATGATGGATAAGCTATCTTTTAGTAGTGTGCTATGAGGCTGGTTTTGAAGGATGAAATGAATTACGATAACTTCTTTAGAAACAAACATTTTTAATCAACATTATCAGGAAAGTAACTAGTGTAGAGCAAATCACATGCAAAAATGCATCCGTTTCGAAGAATCCAATCACGAAATTCAACAATAATGATTGCAATAATATCACAGATCGATCACTTGATGTAATGCGTGAAACGTCAAATCGATTTTTTTAAAAGATGTATTAAAATATATTTCATTTTTTACTGCTTTATTTATTTATCCTTATATTTCCTTATCCGTATGCTTATCCGTACAGAGAAAGAGCTGAAGACATTGTACCACGCACAGACCAAAGATTTTTTTTTTTTTTTTTTTTTTTTTTTGTGGTTTTAGGGCGCACAACTTCTATGGTCATTAGCGCCCAGCCAAGAACATAGATTCGCTATGATCTAAAAAAATGTAGACTGTCAGAACATCAACAATAGGCTAAAAACGAAAGATAAAAGACAATTAAAAGAGTTAAATATCCTTGGATAAGTTGGCCAAATTGATAAAACGCAAAACTCGAGCAGCTGCTCGTGTGTCATCAGCTAAGATTTCCTCCAGAGTAGACGGAAAGTGAAGGGCTACACGGAGATGATTAAAATTAACACAAGTCAGTAAAACATGTCGCACTGTCAGCAGTTCACCGCAGGAGCATAGCGGTGCAGGTTCGGCGGATAGCAAGTGACGGTGGCTGAAACGGCAATGACCGATCCGCAACCGAGCCAGGATGACCTCCTCCCGCCGAGAGGGGCGTGAGGATGTCCTCCAAGCGGTCGGGATCGGTTTGACAGTTCGCAATTTATTGTTGTGCAGTGAAAGCCACACACTGTGCCATTGCGACACGATACTCCGGCGAAGAGCCCGTTGAACATCATCCGATGGGACGCAAAAGGTAGCCATGCGAGGCAAAAGAGCTGCTGCCTTGGCTGCTGTGTCGGCGGCCTCATTCCCGGGCACACCCACATGGCCAGGGACCCACAGGAAAGAAACGTGACAGCTGTCATCCGCCAGCAACTGGAGGGAGCGTTGGATCCGATACACGAGAGAATGGTTCGAGAAAGGGTCCTTAAGACTCTGCAGGGCACTAAGGGAGTCAGAACATATGGCATAGAAAGGGTGGCGGTGGCGGCAGGTATACAAAACGGCCTGGTGGAGGGCGAAAAGCTCAGCCGTGAAGTTTGAGCACCGGTCAGGGAGCTTGTATTGGAAACGGTTGTCCCCGACGACGAAGGCAGATCCGACACCGGCAGTGCTCTTGGAACCATCAGTGTAAATAAATACGGCATTATCGAACCGCGAACGGAGTTCGACAAGCCTCGAGCGGAATACCAAATCCGGAGTGCTCTCCTTGGGGAGCGAACTAAGTTCGAGGTGTGTGTGAACCTGGGCCTGATGCCACGGTGGCAATGGGCTTTCGCTCAACCGAAGGGTGGAAGGAAGGGTAAAATCGAGCCGTTGTAGCAGACGGCGAAACCGAACTCCCGGTGGAAGCAAGGCAATCGCAGACAACTGATATTGGCGATCGAGTGAGTCGTCAAAAAATAATCTGTAAGATGGATGGTTGGGCATCGACCGTAGGCGGCATGCGTACCGACACAAGAGTATGTCACGTCGATTGGTCAAGGGTAATACAGCAGCCTCAGCATACAGACTTTCAACAGGGCTGGTATAAAATGCACCGGTCGCCAGACGTAATCCACGATGGTGGATAGAGTTGAGACGGCGGAGAATCGACGGCCGTGCTGAAGAGTATACAAGGCTTCCATAGTCGAGCTTCGACTGAACAATGGCCTGGTAAAGGTGAAGCAGGACGGTACGATCCGCTCCCCATGACGTGCCACTGAGGACACGAAGAACGTTAAGGGATCGGGCACAACGGGCAGCCAGGTAGGACACGTGCGTGGACCAGCAAAGTTTCCGATCCAACATGAGTCCCAAGAATTTTGTAGTCTCCACGAAAGGGAGAGCAACCGGGCCGAGACGTAGAGAAGGTGGAAGAAATTCCTTGTATCTCCAGAAATTGATACACACAGTTTTCTCAGTGGAGAATCGGAAGCCGTTTGCGATGCTCCAGGAATACAGACGGTCAAGACAGCGTTGGAGAGAACGCTCCAAGAGACACGTCCGCTGGGCGCTACAATAAATTGCGAAATCGTCAACAAAAAGAGATCCGGAGACGTCGGCTGAAAGGCAGTCCACGATCGGATTGATTGCAATGGCAAAGAGCGCCACACTCAAGACGGAGCCCTGTGGTACCCCATTCTCCTGGCAAAAGGTATCTGACAAAACAGAGCCCACCCGCACCCGGAACTTGCGATCCGCCAAAAACGCTTGAATGAAAAGAGGAAGGCGGCCCCGAAGGCCCCATGTGTGCAATGTTCGGAGAATGCCCGCTCTCCAACAGGTATCGTATGCCTTCTCCAAGTCGAAGAACACGGCTACTGTTTGACGCTTCTTCAGAAAGTTGTTCATAATGAAGGTCGACAACGTAACGAGGTGGTCAGCAGCAGAGCGGTGTCGACGAAAACCGCATTGGATATTAGTCAGGAGGTGGCGAGATTCGAGGAGCCAGACCAACCGAGCGTTAACCATGCGTTCCATCACCTTACAGACGCAGCTCGTCAGAGAAATAGGACGATAACTGGAAGGAAGGTGTTTGTCCTTCCCTGGTTTGGGGATGGGGACAACAATGGCTTCACGCCAACTTGTGGGAACATGACCTTCAGTCCATATGCGATTGTAGGTACTAAGAAGAAAGCACTTGCCCGCTGGAGAGAGGTTCTTCAGCATTTCAATGTGAATGGAATCGGGCCCGGGAGCAGAAGACCGGGACAGGGCGAGAGCACGATCTAGCTCCTGCATGGTGAAGGCGACGTTATAATTTTCCCGATTAAAAGAGCGGAAAGAAGGCGGCCGTGCCTCCTCTACCTGTTTGCGAGGGAGAAAGGCAGGGTGGTAATGGGCAGAGCTCGAAACCTCCGCAAAGAAACGACCCAATGCGTTTGAAACATCAGCTGGGTCCACGAGGACCGCGTTCTCCACGGTCAGGCCAGGAATCGGGGAGTGGACCTTGATGCCGGACAAACGGCGTAGGCCACCCCAGACAACCGTGGAGGGAGTAAAACGGTTAAAAGAACTAGTAAAATCTGTCCAGCAAGCTTTCTTGCTGTCGTTTATGATACGACGGCACTGCGCTCTCATACGTTTGTAATTGATGCAATTCTCCAAAGTTGGGTGGCGGCGGAAGGTGCGTAAAGCACGGCGCCGGGCTCGAAGCGCGTCGCGGCAGGCTGCAGTCCACCAAGGGACCTGGACACGACGTGGAGAAGAGGATGTACGAGGTATGGAACGTTCAGCAGCAGTGAGGATAACCTCTGTGAGGTATTCGACCTGACTGTCACAGTTGGGAAAATTCTGATTGTGAAAAACAGCCATGGAAGAATAAAGCCTCCAGTTGGCTTTAGAAATGTTCCAACTGGTGGGACGTGGAGATGGGGAATGATGTAGGAAGTGGATGATACAAGGGAAATGGTCACTCGAGTACGTGTCAGAAAGTGCATACCACTCAAACCGACCGGCAAGCTGAGGAGTGCATATTGCGAGATCTATATGGGAATAAGTGTGTGTTGTGTCAGAAAGGAAGGTCGGTGCACCGGTGTTGAGGCAGACAAGATCGAGGTGGTGGAGAATGTCCACCAAAAGGGAGCCTCTCGGACAAGGTGCCGGAGAGCCCCATAGGGGGTGGTGGCTATTAAAGTCGCCTACCAACACGAAAGGTGAAGGGAGCTGGTCAACAAGGTTTAGCACATCTGCCCTAGTAAGGGCAGATGACGATGGCGAATATATATTACAGAGGGAGAAGGTAAAGGTGGATAAGGTGATGCGGACGGCAACTGCCTGTAGGTGAGTGTGCAAGGAAATGGGATGGAAATAGACGTCGTCTCGAAGGAGCATCAGAACCCCTCCATGGGCTGGGACACCTTCCACGGGTGGCAGGTCGAACCGCACAGAGGTGTAGTGTGGAAAGTCTGCACGATCACGTGGACGCAACTTAGTTTCCTGGAGGCAGACTAGAAGCGGGCAGTGCAATCGAAGGAGTAGTTTTAACTCCTCCCGATTAGAACGAAAGCCGCGAATGTTCCATTGAAGGAGCGCCATGATAAAAATGAGAGAAGAAATAAGGATAAAAACCAAGTAGCGAGCGGGGTCACCTCGACGGCCGCTGAGGACCGGATTTCGAGGGAGCACTGCTATCGCTGTCTGGGGGCAAAGGGTCATGTTCCATTGGTTCGCCCGACGCGCCTGCCACCTCCCTGAGTTGATCAGGAGGGGCAGTTTCCACCGCCGGTAAAGGGCCGGGCGCCCGGCAAACGGAGCGTCCCGGTGAAACAGAAGACGGCCGAGGCCGGCAACTGTTGGACGGCGTGACAGATGGGTCACGCCTCGGCGGGGAAGGAGAGGAACTCTTTTTCTTGTCAGCTCTTCTGGAAGAGTGACGGCGGGAAGAGGCAGTTGACGGTTGGGAAGCCTGAGAACGCAGAAAATCCTCACGGACGGGTTCCTTTTTCAAGGTCCGGGCATCTTGTTTAGGTGCCCGCGGTTTACTAGAGTTGGACGAAGACTGTACCCTAGAAGCAGCAGGAGGAAGCGGGGACGTGGAACGGGCAATCTTCGGGCTGGCAGATCGCACAACTGTGTCAGCGAAAGTCAAGTCACATGTCTGGGTACTGGAATCCTTGGTAGGTCGAGTTGAGGTGAGTACCTTACTGTATGTACCCGCTGGGAGGACAGTGGGCTTTCGACTCGCCAACAACTTACGAGCGGCAGATGTCGATACCTTCTCCGTAACCCGAATTTGCTGGATTACCTTCTCATCCTTGTATACAGGGCAGTCGCGAGAGGAAGCCGCATGGTCACCGTTGCAGTTTAGGCAGTGAGGGGACGGAGGTGGGCAATCCCCCTCATGGGCGTCCCTACCACAAGTGACACACTTTGCTGCATTTGGGCAATGTTCACGGGTATGGTTGTACCTGTGGCATTGAAAACAGCGCGTTGGGTTAGGCACATAAGGTCGGACGGAGATGACTTCATACCCTGCTTTGACCTTCGACGGGAGGTCAACTCTGTCGAACGTCAAAAACACAGTACGAGTCGGTGTCAATTGGTTATCGACCTTTTTCATCACCCTGTGGACGGCTGTCACACCCTGATCGGACATATACGATTGGATGTCTTCATCAGACAACCCATCAAGGGATCTCGTGAAGACTACCCCCCGTGACGAGTTGAGTGTGCGGTGCGCTTCGACCTTAACTGGAAAAGTGTGCAACAACGTAGTACGTATCAGTTTTTGGGCTTGGAAGGCACTTTCCACTTCCAGCAACAATGTGCCATTGCGCTGACGTGAACAGGTTTTAACAGGGCCAGCAATTGCATCTACACCTTTCTGTATAACGAAAGGATTGACAGAATTGAAATCCTTTCCGTCGGTGCGAGAGACAACCAGATATTTAGGAACATTAGGCAGAGTCTTTTTAGGCTGAGGCGAGTCTAACTTACGTTTGTGGGTCAACGTCATGAAAGAAGATAAGGAGGAAGTCATCGCGGAAGTGTCCCCCGTGATTACCGGCGTCTCCGATGGCGCGCTCCTTCCTAGTGGGGGCCCTCTCCGAGGGCTTACCCGCCTTAGGTGATTGTTCACACCTCAGGTCACACCTCCCGAGAACTGACGGAGGGACCAATCGGCACGTTCGGAAGGTACCAGCTCGGGTAATCACCCCTCCCTGGGCCTGGCCTTTACCAGGGGGTACGTACGTGCCTTACATGTCTACCCGGGGCGGGGAATTACGCGTTACCCCGTCACCTGCTACGCACGATAATGCGTGGGTCGGCCTTCAGACACGCACAGGGAGGAAAGAAGAAGAGGATAGGAAAGGAAGAGAAAGAAGGAAAGAAAAGAAGTGTCTCAAACGCCGAGGCGGAGACTAATGAGGAGAAGAAGGCTAGGAGAGTTCAAGGAGAGAAAGACAGAAAACGAAAGGTAAGAAAGGAAGGAACGAAGGAAGAAAAAGCACAACAAGAACCACCGTATCGCACGAAATATGCCCGTCTCCGGGCGAAGGCATAAACCGGGAGGGAAAGTGAAGCAGCCTGGGGCAGAAGAAAGGCTGCTCCGGCTCGGGGCCCCGTGCGCGCCACACACGTACCCACAAAAGAACTGTGGGCCCCCTGGGGGGACAGACCAAAGATATGTTCTGTGGCATCACATTTCGCTGTATATAACCTCCTTGCTATAGAGTCGCAAACGTCATCGCTGGCCTTCAGTCCGATTTCTTTAATAATTTGACGACTTTCAACCACCATATCTTTCACCCCCTTACAGCTATCGGCATGGAACTGCTATGGTGTACAACGGGAGACTTCGGACAACAATTACACACAGGCCATTCGTTTGCGTTCTGTAGTTTTCACTGCAGAGTGAAATATTCACACACACACACACACACACACACACACACACACACACACACACACACGTAGAATTTTATATACACCGATAACTTTCCATCCCAATATACTTCACCCTTTTATCATTATCAACCGTAAGCAACAATGCAAACAATAAAACCATTTTCAAAGTGTAAATATAATTTTCAAAGAGTAATTATTGTTCCGGATTTCGCATTGTATTCTTCAAATTACTAAATATCTATCAGATCGCTATAAAACAGGGCCTAAAACCTTCCTCAGGTATAAATTAGTAACTGTACAAATATTTAAGTCTCTGCGTCTCGTCGTTCGGACGTGATAAGCGTATACGGAACAGACATTCACATTAATATATATCGGATCGCCATAAAATCGTGCCTAAAGCCTTCCCATGGAGACATTAGTAAGTGTACAAATTTTTAGCTCTTTATGTCTTGTGGTTCAGACGTGATAAACGTACACCGAACAGACATTCACATTTATAGATATAGATAAGAACATAATGACGGATTGTTTCAATACATAATCAAAGATGTAAATTTAATAATCGTGTGGAATTAAAATGCAATTGCAGGGCGAGGGATAGAAGCATGTGGAACGGCGAACAGTAGGCACTGGGAATGAGATATTACAAAGTCTATGTTCTTTAATAAATTTCAGCTATTGCAGGGATATCAGTAGACACGTAGCACAAGTTCGGATAGGTCTATTAAGGATGGAGAAAGAAATCGGTCGTAACCAACTCGTCCTTTTCCTGGAGTAATTCAGGGAAATCACGTAAGCACTACATTCGAAATGCCGGAGGCGGATTTGAGCCATCGTCATGTCGCGTCGTCGCGAAAGCCAGTCTATGTGACTCCTCGCTCGGGTAGGTTCAAAAAGAGTGGACATCACTACAAGCAGAATAATCTTAAATATTACGAAGTTACATGTGAAACACTCTCAGGTAACATAAGAAATACATCAGCTAACCGCGAAACCAGGAAGTAGAAATATGTTCAGCGGTAGACAGGGGTAATATAATGCAATTTACCAAAGAATGGAAGAAACACAATATTCACGAAAGCCAGGACGAAGTACGGTAGGAAACAGGCAAAGAAAATTTTAAGATAACATAAAGGAAACGAACAGATGGAATGACCCAGCACATACCGTTAAGTAAGTGAAAACACCCTACGATGATATTGAAAGCAGGAGCGTGAAATTAAATTCAGCATTTAAGCAGACCACAGTACATACAGATAAATAGAGCTGAAGGTTGCCATGAAGCAATGAAACTGTTCCACATTAGGAAAGACATACGGGAATTCAGTAATTCAATCACTTTGCTGTGGTATTATGGAAGGATTCCACTCAAATAAAGTTGGAATGACAGTTAGTAAGTGATAATCAGACGACTTAACAAGTTGCTCTTTTGAATCCGAAAGCCTTGAAACATTGTCTACACTGTTCCCAGGTTGACAGTAAGACAGAGAACTAGAGAAATTTTATTAATAGCTAATTCATCTAACTTCTAAACAACGTAAATGTATACAAGAACTGGAAAAATAAAGGGAGGATAGTTACATTAAGATTATGAAACCTCTTGGCAGATTAAAGGTGTGTGCCGGAATCGGGATTCGAACATGGAACCTTTGACTCCCGCGGGCAAGCGCTCTACCGACTTTTTTTTTCTTTCAGTTGAACGCCACTTAAAGGAACTACAAAAGAAAAAGAAACTGAAGTGCCACCGTCACTTTGACACTAATAAATAAATTTTAAAAAAAGGGGTGGGGGGGGGAAGGAAACATGTGAAAGGAAGGGGAAAATGTGTTAGATAAGAATAAAACAAAGAAAGTCTCTTTATTTTTGATACAATGATTTTTAGTAGATCTTGATGTGCATTGTATAGTTCAGAAGATTTCGGTTCCCTGCGGCTAGTGAGGTTAGTCACGGCTTCTCGTAGAATGTGCAATCCCTTGACCAGTTCAAGTAGGGACAGCAGTTGAATGCTAGGACATGAGTTAAATCCCATATATATACTAACATTTGAACATTTTATGATTCCAGAACGAAACTTTCACTTTCCAGCGGAGTGTGCGCTCATATGAAACTTCCTGGTAGACTTATTTTTTACAATTTTACAAGTGTTGAGTTGCTGGCTTCACCCGTAATTAGGACACTTTCACAGAGCGAGCAGTGGTCATTTTTGCCCATCCACAATAATTAGTTGTACTCGGACGCAAATGAGAAGACACGTACCATGCCATATTAATTTTCGGCTGGGGAAGTTAGCGAGTCTTATTAATTTTCTGCTAGGGAAGTCAGCGAGTCTTATTAATTTTCTACTGGGGAAGTCAGCGAGTCTTGAATAATCAATATTAATAGGAAGTACTGGTTACAGATTGAAACAGGTAATTTATGATAGAATTTCAGAGTTGCAGCGGACGCTCCACGCAGCGAATGGTAAACGCGCGCTAACGCAAGGCTAATTTTTGCTTCTGCGAAGTCGCTTTCAAGCTATGACAGCGACACCAGCATAGCATTATACTGCATTTCATCCATATTTACGTATTGATATCACATTCTAACGTATACGTACAGCTGCTATGGAAGTTTAAGTCTCACGTTTGGAGCGACAATAGCCCCTGTAGCGGAATAATGATAGCTTTCAGTGATATTTCTACCTCATTAAAAATACTTATTAATTATTATATTCCAGCTTTCCATGCTTCAGTACATTGTCAAGAGAAATGAATGATATTACGTATCATCCAGGTTATATAGAGATCACTGTATGCCATAATAGAGTAGAATTATCTACAAGGTCGATTTCAACATCGTTTTTTACGAAGTACTCACTGCATGACGTGTGGACATGTATTAGCTGAAAGAGTGGCCGAATCTGCTAAGACAGTTAATACAATTCATTGTAAATACTATATTTAACGGAAAGCTGTATACAGACGATCAGCCGACGCCACTCCTTCAACGATTAGATACACTTTCTCTATCACGTATTGACACCACCATGACGTATTATTTAAACAGCGATGAATTGCTCTGTTCCTTGAATTACCGGATTTCCAGCATTCGTCGAGTTTTCGATAATAGTGAGCACTGCATACAGAATAACTACACTGTCACCAGTGCAACACTGTAACATACTAATACTTCAGCATACACTTACTATAACAGATAAACTGTTTAGTACTACACCAACGACCGATACGTGGTGCCGTTATTATTATTATTGTTATTATTATTATTGCTATTACTATTTCTCATATGAACTACCGAAGTGTTTTAAGAAGTTTACGCCAGACAGACAATTACACACCGCAGTCTTAATGTTACGAATACCACACAATATTAAATTTACATCGTTACAGTGTACGGACTTAAATTAATTTCACTTGTTGTATGAAAAACTTTATGAAGATCCATAGTTTTGGACAATGACTTTTAATTACATCTTGGCTCAGACAACTGAGTTTATTGACAGAGCGATATAACAAGGATTATGTTTTTACTGACTGTGGACCGTAACCCTAAAAAGCCATGATTCGCACAGGCCCTTCTTTAACAACCGTTGCGAAGCACGGGTATATAAGCTAGTAAAAAGAAAATAACAAAAATCAGATCGAAAACAGAGAGATATAGGTGTTCCTTTTGCCCTGGAGATATTAGTGATTGGAACTATAGAGAAAAATCATAATAGTGGTTCGATGAACCCTCTGCCATTTACTTTAATGTGACTTGCAGAATATACATGTAGATTTAGATGTAGAAAAGTACATGAAATTTAAATTTAAAAAATACGGCATAAATACAATATCAATCTACAGAATAGTGCCTTCATTTTGTAATTTATTTGAAAGTTTTACTTTAAATTGTTCCCTACCTGTGAGTGTCATAATCGCGTGAATTCATCGCTTCTAAAAAAGGAGCCGGAAGCTTTTGCGTATCAGAGTTGCGAGTTTCTGAAAGAGATTAACTGAATGTCTACTTTGTATAACAAAAAAAAAAAAAAAAAAAAAAAAAAAAAAAAAAAAAAAAAAAAAAAATACTAAAAAAATACAAGTTTGGAGAGGGAATTAAAGTTCAGGAAGAAGAAATAGAAACTTTGCGGTTTGCTGACGACATAGTAATTTTGTCAGAGACTACAAAGGATCTGGAAGAGCAATTGAATGGAATGGACATTGTCTTGAAAGGCAGATATAAGATGAACATTAACAAGAGTAAAACGAGGGTAATGGAACGGAATGTCAGAAAATCAGGCGATGCTTAAGGAATTAGATTAGGTAATGAGACAATAAAAGTATTAGATGATGTTTGTTATTTGGGTAGCAAAATAACTTCTGATGGGTGAAGTAGAGAAGATAAATACAGAATGGGTATGGGACGCAAATCATATCTATAGAAGCGAAACTTGTTAACATCTAATATTAATTTAAATGTTAAATGTTGTATGGGAGGGAAACGTGGACGATAAGGAGTTCAGACAAAAAGATGATAGAAGCTTTTGAAATTTGGTGCTACAGACGAATGATGAAAATTAGATAGGCAGATCACGTAACTAATGAGGAGGTGTTTAACAGAATTAGGGAGAAAAGGCGTTCCTGGCATGTCCTGACTAAGAGAAGGGATAGATTGGTGGGACACATTCTCAGACATCAAGGAATTGTCAACTTTGCATTAGAAGGAAGTATGTGGTATAAGAATCGTAGGGGTGATCGAGGAATGAATACAGTAAGCAGATTCAAAACGATGCAGGTTGCTGAAGGTATTCTCAAATGAAGAAACCTACACAGAACAGGATAACGTGGACTGAAGGCCACAACAACTGCTGTCCTACTTCAAATAGAATAGCCTATCAACAGCTTGCTTAGTTGTGAATTTGTATTGCAATGTTATACATCTTTGTTTAGCCATTGTCATGTTAGAATTTGCTTTGTACTCAGTCGTTGGCATTAGTTTTCTTGTACAAAATTACTCCCTATTTCTCTTATATTTTCGATTGTGCCTACGTCGATATTACTGAGTGTAAACGGTGGAAAAAGGCGGACTGTGGTATTCTATTTTGTAGATATGATTTTGTATAGTCAACATTATATTTTATTTTATTTACTTTTTTCCTGTCCGTGATTTACAGCAGTGATGACGATTATTATCGTAGTCTAATTCGATAAGCAAAGTGGTTTAAACAGCTATAGTACGATCAATGGAGAAACTATCAATTTAATACTAATAAACAATCCCTGAGACGGATTTTGGTCTCAAATATGTCAAAGACATTATTGATAAATCTGAAGCATTGAATTAAAATTTGTGGTGCAGCCGGGAATCGAACCCGGACCGCCACACTTACTAGGCAGACGTCTTAACCGTTAGACTACCACACCACAAACGATGAAAGCGCCTCGGAATAGTCTAAGTACAATTTCCCTCCACGTCACATACTTTAATTCAACTTCTGTGTTCCAAAGATAATTGCCACTACTGCCAAGGCTCTCCATGCAGCAGAATAGCACCTCAGTAATGGACATATTGGAAAAATCCTGTTAAAGTGATATAAATATCAATTTTAATTCAATGCTTCAGATTTATTAATAATGTCTTTGACATATTTGGGCGAAAATCCGTCTCAGGGATTGTTTATTTGTATTAAATTGATATTTATATCACCTTAACAGGATTGTTCCATTATGTCCATTGTCGAGGTACTACTACGCTGCATGGAGATCCTTGGCAGTAGTGGCAATTATCTTTGGAACACAGAAGCTGAATTAAAAATTGTGAGGGAAATCGCACTTAGGCTATTCCAAGGCGCCTTAATCGTTAGTGGTGTGGTAGTCTAACGGTAACGAAGAACATAGACTCCTGTGTAAAAATGTTGAAGACATATGGCTCTATGTTAGACAAAAGTTAGCTAGCATCAGCAGAACCACACCCAATGCCTTCACAGCTGCTGACTTACTAACACCGGATAGCATTCCATATCCAAGAACTAGAAGAAATGCTGTCAACTGGTTGAAATGGCAAACTCTTTATTACATCCTAACTAAAGAATCAAGCAATGTGGAGGATTACTGGGTGTATCTTACAACTGAAGCGCAATAAAAATACAAAGAAACTTTTGCAAATTTTTTGACTAGAACAATAATGTAAAGTATTACAAGAAGTTTTCATTTAGAAGAATATTCTTGTTTTGACTTTACTGTTGCACGCGACAAGAGAAGTATTTTAGGGAAACAAAAAGAAGACCGCCATGGAACATTTAATTTCAGATACTTATGTTATTGCGTTGACGACTCCATATAACCCAGTGATGAAACTGGACGTTCTGTTTCAATTACAAATTTATTTTAATTAGTATAACAAGAAGAAGAAATTTAGTTTACTCATGACTACCATCAACACAGTTTTAAATTATCGATAAATCAGAAGAAGAAACTTAAGTATGTTACCACATTACATCTACGAGGAAACGAACTTATGTATTCATACAAATGATTCTTGATTTCCTGCAAGACAAACCGAAAAAGGGCTTTTCTTTTCATTAAAGATTATAATTCTTTACCATTTTTTCTTATTTATCTTATTCTATTTTGACATCACACAATGTTAAAGATCTCTACTAATTCATCTATGCCGGCCGCGGTGGCCGAGGGGACTGAGGCGCTCCAGTCACGGTCTGCACGGCCACTACGGTCGGGGGTTCGAATCCCCCCCCCTAGGACATAGATATTTGTGCCGTCCTTAGTATTAGCTAGATCATAGTTTAGGGACTAATGACCCCGTAGTTAAGTCCCATAAGCTATACAAACATTTGAACATTTGAATTCATCTATTTGTACGACGAAGAAGAAGAAAGATTTACTTCCTTTACCGAATATTTCCGACACAATACAGAAATATAGAAAAAAATATATATATTTCAGTTATATATGGCAAAAAGGAGCCCACGCCAAAGAAGTTGAATTATGGCGAGCGTAAGGACGGGCTATAGGGGGTGGATGGAGGCCATAATAATAATAATAATAATAATAATAATAATAATAATAATAATAATAATAATAACGGTTAAGGCGTCTGCCTAGTAAGTGTGGAGGTCCTGGTTCGATTCCCGACCGCACCACAAATTTTAATTCAATGCTTCAGATTTATCAATAAAGGTGAAACTTCTTCTGTATTAAGTATTTTATGATCGTGGTGTACACTTTCATTTAAAATGAGAATGGTGTACCGTGTGACGATACTGCCGGCCCTCTCTTCTCAATGTTACCGTATGATACCGTCTGCGTCGGATCCGGAATCGTGTGGTTCAATAGTGATACAAGTTGCGTGTGAAGTTACAAACGTAATAGCCAGTCTAGGAATCAGCATAGGACAGTGTGTTGGTGATACTGTGATTAAAACAAGTGATAGATTTCATTAATTAAGAGATTCATATAGTTTTGTCATTGTATGTTATTTAAAGATTTAAACAGACGTGTTGTTAATCTTTTGTAAAAAACAAAAAGAAATGAAAATTAATAGCATTGTATGTATGTTAGGCTCATAAACAAGTTGTGTAGACCACCTAATTGTATTAATTAATTTAATAGTCGAGATTTAAATATTATAATTCTCTGTATATATTGACTGACTTGAGATTTTGAACTTATTTTGAGAACTGCCAAGATAATTGATAGTTCAATATATGTTAGGAACATGTATGATGTACTCGTTAACTAATTAATTTAACATTTTGGTTTGTTGTCAAACAAAAAAGTTGCGTGACTAAAGCTTAAAAAGATATGTGCGATCTAAAATTATTGTATGTATAGTTTTCATTTTATATTGTGATTATTTTTGTGTAAATGAAATGTTTTACTGTTGTGTTTGGTAATTGTAAATTAGTATACTCAATTGTATGAACAATGCATAATGTAAGGTCATTATTGCCGATGTTATATATTTGCCTCACCGCCTTGCGTGGGGGAGTTCGAGTTTCAGTCGTTTGTCACTCTGTGTTTCGAAATGGAAGTACTACCGTTCTGATGCTTTGTAAATGTTTTGAATTTGTAATGTTTTGGCGGAGGAGTTTGATTTCAAATTAAAGAAGAAGTGAAAAATTGTACATATCGAGTATTTATTTCTACCACGACGCCCCAGGAGAATAATGTTGCATAGGGTTGCCAGATATCCGGGCGCCGCCCGAAGTGCCCGGGTTTGAAATTAACTCTCCGGGTCTACGGGCCAATGACTCTCATCTCCGGGCTTGAATGTTATCTTCATCTTAACCTTTTTTTACGAAGTTTTTTAAGTACTTTGCTCATGTAGCGACGATCTACATCGAACTTAATGTAACTTAAACTAAGGACGAACACAACATCTATGCCCTAGGGGGGATTCGAACTCTGGCGGGAGCAGCCTCGCGCACCGTGGCAACTGCGCTGCTAGCTGTCAGAGCTCAACTCTCGCCGTACGTAGTATAGCACTGTCGAGCAATTCACTATACAATTCGCGATCGTTGTTGATATCCTGTACTTCGGTGTATAATGTTTAATTGATATTACATTAGAACGTCGATTATCCGAACTATTTGGGGCACGTGGGTGTTCGGAAAACTGGTTTATTCGAATAATCTCCTCTCTCATAGATATGACAGCACTATTACGTTTAATCATTTTATGCCCTCAAGTTTACTTCTTTGCGCGGCAGCAAGTGGTGGTAGCAGGGAGCAGACGGTAACTGTGCCCCTTCTCTTCACATGGAGCCAGTGAGAAGCTCTTCTTCGTGGCGCGCGATCCTTCACAGTGCGCGGAGTTGATCCACAGCAACTGGCGGCCTGGCCGGTCAGCTGCGGCATGTGAAGGCCACCCCTAGCAATGGGGGGGAGGGGGGATATTTGCTGGGAGGGAGGAGATGATTAAGGTTTTATTTTATTTGTTATAATTATTATTATTATTATTATTATTTTTTTTGTGTTCACGTGTAATCCTGGTTGGGGGGGGGGAGTTGGCCGCAGTTGGGGGGGGGGGGTGAGTCATTGGCCAAGGGGGAGGGGGGTACGTCTGGTCTCCGGTCCTGCCTCGAGTTTAATCTGGCAACCCTAATGTTGCAGCGAGCAGAACCCCCCATACATCGTTATGTTGAAAAGATGAGTATTATGTATGTATGTATGAATTATGTATTACTTAAAACTCATATAAATGTCATAACCGTGAAATGGACATGTGTTGTAGGCAGAGAACAGCTACGCAGTGGCGGTGTGAAGCATTTAGCCAGCTGCCGCAAACGGCCATCCCCTGCAGCCTCCGGCCAGTGCCACGTGCAGGCAGCGCGCTCAGGAACTCAGGAACGCGGCCCGCGACTGCCCCGGCCGGAATGCAGCTCGCTATCGACTGTCATATATTCACGAGCTGCAAAGCGCCGCCGGGCTGCCGGCTGTACGAAATTGGCATTCCGTTTTCTATCATCTCCCTCCCGTGCGCATTCGCGAATACAAATGGCCGAGTGCCAGTTATAACGCTGATTTGATGAATGGAACATCAGTTTGGAGATAAATATACGACCGGGACCTGGCACATTCCGTGTCTTTCGCTGGGGCTTTCATGTGAGCCTCCTCTTCAAAGTAATAACCTCTGAGTCCTACGTAGATACGTACTGGAGAAAACAAATTTCGCCGTGGTGGAGTAGCCTAGCGGTCTAAGGCGCCTCGCTGCGAAGCGGGCGGTTGCTCGCCGTTGGAGATTCGACTCCTTGTAGAATGGCTCGCTTAGGGCCATAAGGTACCAGGTTTTAAGAAAGCTGGGAGGACACGTCACGAGTGGAATGGGTGGGAAAACATAACAGATGGTGTAGCATACTGCATTACTGTGAGAAATTGCGCCAATGATACCCAGAAACATTCTCATTGGCTGCCCCCCACCTCTGTTTAAGGTCCCCTCGACGTTTCTTTAGTAATGAAAATTAGATAAATTGATGTATAGAAATTGATATGACTTATTGTAAACTGGCTGAAAACTCGGCTTTGCCCGGGTATTTATTTATTCCTGCTTTTAGTGCTTCTCCTATCCTTTCTCTCTCTCTCTCTCTCTCTGTCCATCTCCTTTTTCCTAAAAATATGCTATATTTATCGTAAAATAAATAAGAAATAAGGCTGTCTCGCATAACGTACAAAATTATAAGCATCCAAACAAATGACATATAAAATGCGTACGATCTCATATTTATTGAGTTGTATGTTCTACAACTGTATAGTTTTGCAGGTATGTATTCATTTCTATAAGTGCTGTATGTCTGTATTAAAAGAAATTTCTTTTTTACTGCTCTATTTATTTATTCTTATATTTCCTTATTCGTATGCTTATCCTTACAGAGAAAGAGCTGAAGACATCGCAGCATGCATAGACCAAAGATATGTATGGTCTGCGGCATCACGTTACGCTGTGTGTAACCTCCTTGCTATAGAGTCGCAAACGTCATCGCTGGCCTTCAGTCAGAATTTTTTTATAATTTTACAACTATCAACCACTATATCTTCCACCGCCTTATGGTGTACAACGGGAGAGACAACAGTTAAACACAGACCATTCGTTTGCGTTCTGTAGTTTCCGCTGCAGAGCGAAATATTAACACACACACACACACACACACACACAGATAGAGAGATAATTTTATATACACAGATAACTTTCCATCCCAATATACACCACTCTTTTATCATTATCAACCCTCAAGCAACACTGCAACCAATAAAACCATTTTCAAAGAGTAAATATAATTTTACTCTTTTCAAAGAGTAATTATTGTTCCGCATTTCGCGTTATATTCTTCAAATTACTAAATATCTATCAGATCGCCATAAAATGTTGCCTAAAACTTTCCTCAGGTATAAATTAGTAACTGTACAAGTATTTAAGTCTATGCGTCTTGTCGTTCGGACGTGATAAGCGTACACCGAAAAGACATTCATTTTAATATATATAGATCAATGGCTATACGATCGCCATAAAATCGTGCCTAAAGTCTTCCCCGGGTAGACATTAGTAACTGTACAAATTTTTAGCTCTTTATGTCTTGTGGTTCAGGCGTGATAAACGTTCACCGAACAGACATTCACACTTATAGATATTTTTAGAGTAAGGTCTATTACGGTGTGTTTTGTTTATTTAGAAAAGCTTTAATTATGTAAAACAAATGAATAACTATGTTGGAGACGTGGCGCTTCGCGCCAAAAGTAAGAGTACGCGGGAACGGCACTGCGAGGTAGCAGGCGGTTGCGTGCAAGAGTTCAGAGAGAGAGAGTTCCGCACGACAGGTCAGCACGTATGGAACTAGGAAGTTTAACAGTTATGTTCCAATGAAATTTTTGTACAAGTGCATAACAAGGAACAGTGTGATATATGTCGTTTGTTGTTTCGCGGCATAACAATAAATTATGAAACAATTGGCATCCCGACTTTTTGAAACATTAACTACGGGCCTAGTCTCCGGGTTCCAAAGCTTCCACAGCACACTTCAAGAGAAGAAGATCCACGACCTGTGTGCTGCTTCTGCATGGGGACATCAGATATAACGAAGGAGTCTGGTTAGTGACCAGAAAATTTTACGACATGCACTGACGATGCAGGTAGTTCTACGGCCCTCACGTGCAGTGCTACACGATTAAATCTCGCGACATTGGCACGAGTGTGGTGGCAATATCGCCGAGGGAGGTGGTGGACTGAGAGAAAGGAACAACATTTAGGTGAAGACCAACTGACTTTTAGGTAACGCTCTTTCAACATATCTTTCATCACTTAAACCCCGCCGTATCCTCCCTGGGGCTTGTGTGTGTGTGTGTGTGTGTGTGTGTGTGTGTGTGTGTGTGTGTGTGTTTTATGCTTAGGTTAATTCACCTTAGTTTAAGTAGTTTGTAAACTACGGACTGATGGCCACGCAGTTTGGTCCGATAGATTTACAAACATTTCAACATTTTATTTAAAACAAATTTAATTAGCATAGGATGGCCAGTCTTTTTTTTTTTTAAGTGATTAATCTTTTCTACTCTGATAACAGTTTGGTAAATCGAAACAAATAAAATTAATTTCTGAATGTGTGGCTAATCACGAAACTCCAGAACGACAGGCACAATTCGGAAAGTTTTTTTTTTTTTTTTTTTTGTTTTATTGTAACTTTATGTCATGTTTGGTATTTGATTATGCTCGAGGAATGTTCTTGTGAAGAGAGAAATTGGACAAAATGACACAGAATGAGTTAAAAAGTATTTCCCATTCACATTTTAAGACTTTTTTGCAAGTCCATGTCATTGATGTCTTTCTAAATCAGCGAGCCGACTCTTAAGAAACTCATTTTTGTGTCTGTTTTGTGGATCCCCCCGCCCCCCCCCGCCCCTCCCTGTATGGTTTAGATTCACAATTGGACCCGGGACCAAGCGATGAAAAATCGCAAACAATTGAAATTTGTAACTTTTATGAGCATCACTACATCGGGTTAGACTCGTATTTTAAGAGATACCATACCGTTCATTCGGTTCCAAAAAGTTTTCAAAACAAGAGGAGCGGCACGCTATCTAATAATTGTTATCGTTCATCGCGGAGGCTACTTTACAATAGTCTCACAAAGTCTACAGATTTATTACGATTTGTTGAAATTTTGTACACTTGACCTTCTAAAAAAGTGAACAACCACTGTCTCAAGATTTCGTTTAAGGGTACCTTACCCCAGGCGTCTATTGACACCTTTCTCGAGGCTTCACGAAATTTGGAATTTTTATGTAAATTTTAATACACACATGAGGGAGAAGGTGAACTGAGAAAGGTGACAGGAAGAACTTGGGAAGGGGGATGTATTGATGGGTAGAGTTGAATACGGAGCAGAAAGAGGAGGAGGAGGAGGAGGAAGAGGGGTGTCGTAGAGAGGAGGGAGACCCTGCGGAGGACGAGAAAGTAGTCATGGTAATGGTAAGTAATGGTAGATATAGGGGGAGGAGGGGGTAGAAGGAGAGAGAGAGAGAGAGAGAGAGAGAGAGAGAGAGAGAGAGAGAGAGAGAGAGGAGAGAGATGGAATGGAAGCTGTTAGAAAACTGGCATAAATAAATACCGCAGCAACGCCTGATAATATAGAGAGAAAGGGCAAAGAAAACAAAAGGGAAAGTAAGAAACGGGAACAATGATTGGGGACATTGAGAGGCAGACAGACCAAGGGATGAAGTGTAGGATGTATATCCAGTACTCATGCATGTTTAGCATTTGCTAAGCATTTTGGGATTCGCTAGTAGTACTTAAAGATTAAATTAGTCTAAAATGACCAAAATTTGCCCCTTACACGAGTCCTACAAGACATCCGCGGTATCTGCGGAAGGCAAAAACGGAAAGGGAAATGACTACATGCCACGCACCTCACGGTCAATTGCAGAGTATGTATGTGGATGAAGATGAAGAATCACAGTAGCATCATTGCAAGTAATGGGATGGAATATGTTAACACGATTGGGGAACACTTAGAGTTACAACCAGATTTGGTTCATAAATAATTCACAGTTTTATAATAAACAGGATTTACAAGACCAAGTGTGCAAGTGTCCAGTACTCTGCGACGTGTTGGTACTTACCTAAACGAGATGAACCAGTCTGAAAGACATGTGTCCCGAAATGCATACTTTGTGAGATAAACACGTTTTCTGAGCAGGTCCTATCATGATCATCTCTCTGCTCTTCGTCGTAGGAAACAACGCACCCTTTGATGTACACCGCTTGTCGTAGTAATACTTGTTGGCACGTATTGAAGACGCAGTCCTTTAGTGCAGTGTTTTTCAACCTTTTCGAATATGCGACCCCATTCCAAGTAAAGAGATTCTGGCGACCCCCCTCCCTCCTCATGAATTTTAACAAAACTACGTTATCTCAAAGAAAACAAATTTAATCTTTTTTTCCTGCAACTTTCTTTTAAATTGCTGGCGGGAGTTTTTTTTAAACATTTATGAACGGAACACATTATATTTTTACATGATTTCCGACAAAAATATATTTTGCTTAAGGAGTATTCCGTATTTTAGGCAAGACCAAGTAGCGAATTATACTCATTACGAAATGTCCCAACGTATCACGTTTTGTGAAGAGGTAGACGTTCTGTTTAGAATTTTTCCGAAGTGCTTTTTGTATCGTAGTCTCTTACATATCGATTGGTTTCTGAAACAGTTTGCAGGCTTATTCTTCATTAACATACTGTATTATAAGACTATCTACGACATTTTCAATTGATATTTAAATTGATTATTTAAATAAATTTCAGTTAGGCACATATTTTTGTAATACTAGACCCCCTGAGTAAGACTTTGCAACCCCTGGGGGTCGCGACCTACGGGTTGAAAAACACTGGCCGGCCGCGGTGGCCGAGGGGACTCAGGCGCTCCAGCCACGGTCTCCACGGCCACTACGGTCGGGGGTTCGAATCCCTCCCCGGGCATAGTTATTTGAGCCGTCCTTAGTCTTAGCTAGTTCGTAAGTAATTTGTAAGCTTAGGGACTGATGACCCCGTAGTTAAGTCCCATAAGTTCTACAAACATTTGAATATTTTTGAAAAACACTGCTTTAGTGAGTGCACACAGTTGATTGGAAATTCGTAGATCACTTCCTTTAAGTGACCCCAGTGTCACCATAACCAAAATTTTGGGGACTGAGGCCTCAGTTGCTTGCCGTCGGAGGTTCGAGTCATCCCTCAGGCATGAGTGTGTGTGTTGTACTTAGCATTAGTTAGTTTATGTTGTTTGTAACTCTAGGGACTGATAACCGCAGTAGTTAAGTCCCTCAGAGTTACGAACAATGGAACATTTGATTGAGGTCAGAACAACCAACAGGCCAAGGTCTGGGGCCTCTGCGACCAACCCGGTGGTTACGAAATGTCTGCCTTAGAAGTTCGCGCACAGTGAGACTTTGCAGTCGTTGCTGACATGACACATTCGGTAGGAAGGCAGGCAATGAATTAATGAGAAATTTCAAATAATGCACATTTAACCTTTATGGTAGCACGTATGCTCTACTAATACATCGCGATTGTTTTAATATCCGCAACCAAGCCTCACACTGCTTTTCCTCTAAATATGGGTTTATCTCCGAAAATACGTGTTTCCGATCTCTATTCACTGAACTTATTTCGCTCGTTTGAATTGGCACCTATCAAACTATTAGACACATATGCGAACGACCTGTATACGTTTCAAATCCCACAATAAAGTGTAATGTACCAAGCCTTTACATACAAATTGCCATGTGTGAAAATTACGCGATCAGATATGATGGGGATGGGTGGGTATTCACATGTGGTATCATGTGACATATGACATAATGTCATATATAGTATATAACATAAAATGTGATACGAGCCAGTTTAATATGTAATATGGGTAATCGTAAAACAAGGAAAATAGTGCGAAATTGCCAATATTTTTTGATCGGAATGTGTCTGACGCACTGCCACATAAGTGGAGAATCAATTCATCCTCTTTTCCATCTTTGACGCTGTCCAGGACATGTTCGCATGTTGTTGTTCTGTAACATGAGTCTTTTTCATACTCGCACGATATTTTAAATGTTATTTGAGTGTCTGTCGTAGTAGACAGCTGTTCCAAATTAGAACCTCTTGAAAATTTGTGATGGAAAAATCAAATAAACTTCATTCTTACGATTATTTTACTGTCCCTACTTAAAAGCTTGATGGCGTTAACAAGTGAGCTACGAAATAATTCTCAATTAACAAAAATATATGACAATATTTTAGTTCAATATTTCAATACGCTGAGAATGTCTTAGTACGTGCTAAATTTATCTGTACCTCAAAGTCTTACTGGCTGAAAATCCGTAATGTCTCGAGTGTTTATTCATCCCATACAGTCATTAGTAGAGCTTTCGTCTCATCCTTTGTTCCCTTCTCTCTCTCTCTTTCTGTCAATCTCTTCCACTTTCCTCTTTCTCTCTCAGTTGCTCTCTACTTCCAGCTTCGTCCTCTATTTTCCAGCTTCGCCTCTTCAGCACATCTCCGATACACCCTATGAAAAATCACATACGCAAGTTACTACTAGTGATGATCAGTGAAACAGAGTTCATTCCAACGTACCCTTTGCCAGGTATCACACGATGGCTTACGAATCCCTATGAAATCATTCATACATCACCCAACTTTCGTGACAAATGGTAAAACTGTGTAAGAGTGTACTGTAAGGTATCTTCGGTCATCCACCGAACAAAACGTGAAGTAGGCAGTGTCATTACTCTGAGTTTGTTATGCAAGTGTGCAAAATTATTTCAATATTGGTGTACAGCTGTAGATTTTGCGGAATTCTGTACCTGATGTTCCATCCGCCATACACCACACAAAATTTTTGCAGACAGAAACATTCCTCATCTTTTTTAAGGTCAAATATTCAAAATTTCATCGATATAGCAATAAAGCTCAAAATTTTTATGTACGACCATACTAAAACCCGATTACGATGAAAGTTTTGTCAACTCATTGCATGCACTGGCGCGAAGGTTATAGACATACTAAAATTAACTTCGTATTACAATTAGTTAATTCGTTTCTTACGCCTTCATGCTGAGATGACTGGACGGATATGAATGAAATTTGTAACAGAGGTACCTTACACCTTGATTAATACATGCGCTAGCTTTTGTTCAAATGTTTGTAAAGCTTATGGAACCTAACTCGGGGTCATCAGTCCCAAAACTTACAAACCACTTATGAACTAAAGACGGCACAAACATTCAAGCCCGAGGAAGGATTCGAACCCCCGATGGGGAACAGCCTCGCGCGTGGCAACATAGCGCCTCAATGCGCTCGACTACTCCGCCGCGGCCTACCTTTTGTAAGCCACCTTATTCTGCGTGGCGAAGGGTTCCTTATGACGTGTTAAAATATTTGCTACTCCTTCACGCTGAAAGGAATGGAAAGACATGAATGAAATTTAGAAAGGAGATAGCTCATACTCTGAATTAATACGACCTTTCGTAAGCCACCGTAAGCTGCGTGGCGGAGCGTACCTTAAATGGGTTAATACGTTTGTTACCCCGCAGTTAAGTCCCATAAGCTTTACAGACATTTGTCCATTTGAATACATTTGTTTTTCACTCTGAAACAGCAGGACGAATTTGAGTGAAATTTGGAATGCAGATAGCCTATACCCTGAATTAACGTATGAGCTACCTTTCGGAAGCTACCATTAGGTGCATAACGGAAGGTACCTTACAGTGGGGTAACAGGTTTGTTACTCTTCATGCTGAAACGGCTCGACGGAATTGAATGAAATATGGAATTTGTGCACCACATTAATACACGGTCTACCTTTCGTAATCCTCGGTAGGTGCTTGGCTGATGGTACACTACAACAAACATCCAAAGTTCTTGACTGGTATCCATGAAACTAAGATATAAATATATGTTTTTATGAAGGAGACTTCTATAATTTGCTAGTGAATTTAGCATGGTGGAGTGTACCTTGCGTCTGTGACACAGACTGGCCAGTAGCTATGAAACTTGGCGCATATATGTGTGTTTTCCATATATAGGAGGCAGAGAAGTGGGTGGAGTAGTGGACAGACGAAACGGGGAGGGAACAGATGGACAAGAGAGGGGAATGAGAGAGGGGAGCTGGTGAAAGACAGCTGAAAGAAGAAGAACAGAGCGAGGAGGGATTTTACAGAGACACGAGAATTTGATTGCAGAAAAGCGGAAGGTGGAGATGAGCAAAGAGAGGGGTAGGTGGATATGAAAAAAGAGAGAGGAGATGAGAAAATGAACAGAGTGGGAGAGAAAGAGAGAAAGATAAAGTTAAAGATAAAGAGAGAGAGAGAGAGAGAGAGAGAGAGAGAGAGAGAGAGAGAGAGAGAGAGAGAGAGAGACTGGAAGTGAAGGAGATGGACAGAAAGAGAATGAAAGAGAAGGTGGGTAGAGAAAGAAAAGGGAAGGAGTGATGGACTAATGTCTGACTGAAATAAAGAAGTCCCCGGAGGACGCCGGGTTTTCAACTAGTAAATAAATAAAGCTCTTGACTCAAAATTTGAAAGGTGCGGGCGAATTTGAATTTATTTGTTGAATACTAATTTCAGTCAAACTGACATATTTTACAAAAGAAATAATCGATCTGTAAAGTGTGCCTTAGTACCAGTTTCGGTTCGTCGTTCAAAATTTGCTTATAATTTGTAACACAGTTACAGCAAGACAGAAGTTCTAATACCTATAAAAATGGTTGCTGAACAAAGTTTAAAACTCCCCCACCCAACCCACTATTCCTAGCACAAATATAGACCGAGTACCAACACCCTCCAACAGGATTCTGAACGTCTTTTCACATGTGTAGGCTTCCGTAGCCATTGTACCAATCAATAAAATTCTTCAGGGTGTGGAAATGCATTGTAAATATTTACAAATTATCCCACGTTTCGGCCACTGTTTCAAGTGGCTTTCCTCTTCTGAATGAGCAGTCACTTTTTTTCTTATACAGGTTGTCCCGAAATTAAGTGGACAAATTTTTGAAGCGTATTTGGGGATGAAAATAATCAAAAAGTTCGTTCGAAATTTTGTTCATTTCCATCTCTTACCGAATTAAGCGAGAAAATAAAATTTGAAAGGTAACCCAAGTACAGTTCGTTTGAATTGATGTTCAATTTCATTGACATTGAATGTAAGTACCATGTTTGAATGGGGTACAGGGAGTGTATTCGGTACCAATAACCTCAGAACAGCATCTTAGTGACAGGGTCATGGATGCCGCTCAGCAAATTACTCAAGAGCAATGTTTGGCAGGAACACGATCCTGCGTTGTCATGTGAGGACAACAATTTGAACATTTACATTAGTTTTTTTTTACATAGTTGCAGTGTGTTATTAATTGTATTTAATAATCTGATATATTAATTGGAAGGAAGGAAGCTTAGGGTTTAACGACCCGACGATAGCTTGGTCATTAGAGACGGATATATTAATTATTTGCATTGTTTATTCATGTTACTCGATTTATTCATGTTAAAAAGTATTTTGTAAATAATTACTTCAATTCACTGTGAATTAAGAAAGGCATTCAAACGAATTGTACTTGAGCTTAAAATATTAAAACTCAATTTTTTCAGATTATTTCCGTGACAAATAATAATGGAGGAAATTTCGAAGGAAATTTTTGCTCATTTTGGAGCCCCAAATACACCCCAAAGTTTGAACAACATTTAATTTTGGGAAATCATGTTTAATAATGGTAAACAGTGCTACAGAAAGATTTTGATTGTGGTTGAACACCAGTCACTTCTAGAATATCCTAACATGAAAGGTGTGTTCCACTTGGAAAGCAAAGCGACTCAGAGGTATTACAACGCCAGGATGAGCGCGGAAAGCATCTATTTTTCCATGAACCCCGTGTGCTGGCGAAACAACCGTTTATAGTGAGGTGACAGGTTAGAGAAGTCACAGAAATAGCCAAGCGACCCGCCTCATGAATACAGAAGACCAGAGGGGGCCCGAATGGATTGCGCAGTCCGAGGTAGAAATTCGTCGTACTGCGCATGACGCCACCGCCGAAGCACGCGGCGGCAGTTGTAGCAGTAGCCCTGCAGTAGCTGGTTGTTCACAGTGTATGTTTTGTTTCATTTATTATTCAGAAAATTCGATTAATATATTAATGATTTGTTTGACATTTTAAATTCTTCCAGAATCGTTGACAAAAAGACATTAGTAAATGCCTATGGAACAAACGAGGAGCTCCAAAAAACAATTCTCAGCATAATGTATTTGTGCTGTGAAACCGAAGGAAGCTGTTACCATTTAAGAAACGACTCTTAATGTCAATTAATTCTTTATTTGGCCTTTATTCTGACCTTTTGTCACTAGGCATTAAGTGTATATTAACCCACGACAACATGCACCTTTCAAAGTTAGCTGGTTGTTCACAGTGTATGTTTTGTTTCATTTATTATTCAGAAAATTCGATTAATATATTAATGATTTGTTTGACATTTTAAATTCTTCCAGAATCGTTGACAAAAAGACATTAGTAAATGCCTATGGAACAAACGAGGAGCTCCAAAAAACAATTCTCAGCATAATGTATTTGTGCTGTGAAACCGAAGGAAGCTGTTACCATTTAAGAAACGACTCTTAATGTCAATTAATTCTTTATTTGGCCTTTATTCTGACCTTTTGTCACTAGGCATTAAGTGTATATTAACCCACGACAACATGCACCTTTCAAAGTTAGCTGGTTGTTCACAGTGTATGTTTTGTTTCATTTATTATTCAGAAAATTCGATTAATATATTAATGATTTGTTTGACATTTTAAATTCTTCCAGAATCGTTGACAAAAAGACATTAGTAAATGCCTATGGAACAAACGAGGAGCTCCAAAAAACAATTCTCAGCATAATGTATTTGTGCTGTGAAACCGAAGGAAGCTGTTACCATTTAAGAAACGACTCTTAATGTCAATTAATTCTTTATTTGGCCTTTATTCTGACCTTTTGTCACTAGGCATTAAGTGTATATTAACCCACGACAACATGCACCTTTCAAAGTTACGCGATCGATTGCGTGTATAGTATTTTTCTGACAGTCAAAGAACAGTTTGTAATGCACTTAATATGTCTAAATAAGTGCTTCTAGTTGCATTTATAAGAAAACACAAACATTTTCCTATTTAAATCTGGTAAAATGCCGATTGTTTTAAAATTACTTTGGGCAAAATCGTCACGCGCAAGTCCACGCGGATTAACAGCTCGGCTGAACCAGGGCTGTCTTGAAAATTTGTTCTCACAGATTAGAGGTATTGGCCATTTTATCAGCATCCTCGCCCAAAAAAAGTAAAACATCGGCTGCGTTTATTGCTTCTGGGAAAGAATGCCCAAGACATTCCACTATCTAATACTTCGTCTGTCATACAGGAAGAAGATTCACAACAATTTCTGTCATCTAGTCTGCTGTGTTGAATTTTGCCGGATATGTCTGAAGCAATGACCATGCCAGATGGGGAAGCAGAGAGCCAGGACATACGTTTTAATTGCGAGGTTGCTGTGACAAATGTTGAAATCCCAACTGAAGGATTCAGATATCTGGCAGGATACATTGTACGCCGTGCTGCGAAATATGACACCTCACTAGGGATGGCGTCTAATAAACTACTTTGTTCTCTTCGAAAACACCTCGCAGAATACGGGTGGGTAAAATTTCTATCACGAGGAGGTTTGCAGAAATATCTTCATGTGGCACCAGAGGTCATTAAAATATTCTTACGGATCGAATTTTTATTCGAGTACGTTACATCAACATGAAGCTGAAGAGAGAGAAAGCAGCGGCATCACAGAGGCGAAATTGACGTCAGTGGCATTCTTCGACTGTCGGAAGGATTTAATGAGGTATGTGACTGCAATAAGCAATGCCTAAACAGTTAACTTTAGTGCGTTTAGCCGCGGTGGAGTAGCCGAGCGGTCTAAAGCGTCTCGCTGCGGAGCGCGCGGTTGCTCGCCGTGGAAGTTCGAGTCCTCCCTGGGGCATGGGTGTGTGTGTTGCCCTTAGGTTAGTTTACCTAGGTTTAAGTAGTTAGTAAGCTACGGACTAATGACCACACAGTTTTGTCCGATAGAATTACAAACATTATTATTATTATTTATTTATTTATTTATTTTTTTTTTTTTTATTTTTTTATTTTTTTTTTATTTTTTTTTTTTATTTATTTATTTTTTTTTTTTTTTGTTACTGCGTTTAGTGTCGTTCTACTTGACGGCGCAGCGCCGCTTCGCGCCCCTCGCTGGCAGTGCTGCTTCACCGCTGACGTCATTTCAACGGCCAATAGCAGATCGTTTCGCTTCGGACCAAACCTTATATAGAATAACCTTGGAGAAGACCATTACAGACTCTCTGCCATTGATACAGCGCGCACGAAGCAACTCAGGAGGACTGGCTTGGAACCACGACAGTCGTAGCTAGACCACAGAGCGCTGGCCACATCGGCTAACAATTGAACAACGCCACGGCACAACCGCCGCCCATTTTGCCCATTCCCCGTATCCAGGCAGTGGCAAGCAACAATGCTAACGCCAATTGAAGACATTTTCTCCGATGAAGTCAAATAATGCAACCGCCTTTGGCAAGAAAAAGACTCCATGAAAACGCTTACCGAGGTCGCCCATTTCCACCAATGATGTAAAGCACTGTAAACGTAAATAAATAACGCACAACATCTCCTCTAGTCTTCCTGACACAACTGTTTCGCACTATAAGAACCGAGTCTTCGCTCATTGTCAGATACCCCACAGGAAGGTCACTTTCAACGTTGGACAATGCGGTTCAACACCTTGAAGGATCTTATTGTTTTACAACAAATTAATTCTGTAACGAAAAAATGTAAATAACACATGGCGCCACATCTATAGGAACCATTGTTTCAGCAATGCGAGTAAAGTAACAAAATAACGTACGAATATAATAGTGGGAAGCATTTCTTTTCACAAAATACAGATCACTCACGTAGTACAGGCATGAGCAAACAATGACCAAGAATTAAAGTGTTGTTATACAAATTTGGAATCAAGGTATAAATTCACTGACCACACACACACACACACACACACACACACACACACACACACACACACACAGACTATCTCAAACAATCACCGTCTCAACAGGGGGCAGGACCACGTCCCAACTAACAAGATTCTATTGAATTATTCGTGTTATCCGCATGGTTCATCTGATAAAGCTGACACAGCTTGTCATCAAAATTAATTAGACGTTGATATTGAGATAATGATCAGATCTTTCTATCACAATTATTGGACACGTATTTAGTAGTAGGAATCATTAGACTATGACAGTATATTTAGATCTTAATTTTTACTATTCTATACTCTTTGTTACCTGAAGAATCTTAAAATGTTTGATTACTATTAGTAAATGTATATTTAGTACAACATGTGTTCCATGACAATGACAGCTGCTGTTTGTGCCGTACTTGCTGATGTCTTTCATAAGTTGAGAAATGCTGTGTTTAAGCCTTCTGGCGCCAGTAAAACAGTGTTCTGTACCTCTGAGTAGTCAAACCTCCATTCTAAACGACAAAGAGGTCTGTACGTTCGCCAATACTGACTCGTCGCCATTCGTCCACCTACATGGGTATGATATTGTTTCCTGCACATACAATTATTCCACTTTCTCTCCAAATGAATGAAAGACAATTACCCGGTTGAAACTCCTCTGTGAATAGAACCCAGTGCCATTCCTTATGACTCCAATCCTAATGCTCTCCACCCACTTTCTTCGGATAAATGGTATCGGGAATTTATTAGAACATATATCACATGCCTCCGTGCGTAGAGACCACATTCCGGAAGGCAATTTCAAACTGTTGGTATTGATATTCCGCGTCCTGTTGCTGCCTGCTGGATGAGTTGTAGCTAATTTGCGTTCAGCCTTTTGTCAAGACGATCGTTTAACCGAAGGCTCCGGACGCGGTGGCCGAGGGGACTGAGGCGCTTCAGTCACGGTCTGCACGGCCACTACGGTCGGGTGTTCAAATCCCCCCTCGGGCATGGATATTTGTACCGTCCTAGTTCGTAAGTAGTTCATAAGTAGTTTGTAAGTTTAGTGACTGATGACCCCACAGTTAAGTCCAATAAGCTTTACAAACATTTGAACATTTAACCGAAGGTAACACACATCTTACCCATGGATGACCTTGCCTTCTTTTGAAATCGCGTCCAGGTATTGGACTTTGCGACACTCCAATAGTTACAGCTACCTCCCTCTGTTCCACTTTCAACGTTCCTATGGCTCTCTATGCGATACCTACGTTGTTGTTGCATTGACCTGCTCACTAAGGTATCTGAACCCAACTGCTTACGTAATTCGTTTCGTTAATCCCCACTAACCTCCTCTCCATTAACTTTCTGTTAGTAACACTACAGCGGTTTCTGTAATGTTGTTGTCTTCACGCTGTAGAACCGACATAAAGACGTTCATTTTGGCGATGACAGTACTTCAGAACCTAAATATCTCAACTGACCCCCTAATTATTTTGACCAGTGTAAATCCTCAGTTAGTCTCAGAAGACTACAGTACAAAACACATGCCAACAGCGTTGGGCAAGCATGGAAGTCCATCCTTGTGTCAGCTAATATAGACTGCTCTGAGCTTTGGCGATCGAACGAGGACCGTGGCCATATAAACGTGGCCATTGACAGATGGTACTCTAACGCTTTTCCCGCTTTTGCAAGGCAGTGTGGTGAAATACTGGATTTCTCGTGGTTAAATAACGGGTGGCCCCCATGCCCTTCATGTTACCAATCAATTCCCTCCCACGCTGGCAGGAAGTATGTGTAGCAGAAATGTGTCCGTGTTGTGTTATACATGTGAAAGAGTTCTAACGGTTTTCTAAACACCTGGAGGATTCAACCAACCCCCCCCCCCCCCGTTCCGGAAAACGGTGCTTTAAAGTGCACGACTATTCAAGCGGACCATTGTCAGTTGGAAGCATAACATTAATACTAACAGAACCATAAACTGAAGTTCTTCTTTAAGGAAATAAGAAGCAAGGACGGAATATGAGGGTCTGACACATAATTGTTACTACCCTATGGAGAATAGATACTGTCATTGGTGTTGTGTTCTAAAATAAGTGAAAGCCGCGATATCCTATTACTTACTTGTAAAATAGCAGCAACTCAAACACAAAAAAAAAAAAAAAAAAAAAAAAAAAAAAAAAAAAAAAAAAATACCTGTTCTAACCGGTGTTTCTAGAGACAGTTCAACAGCCGTCATTTCAGTAAATTCTTAGATGTCTGGCTATTGGACATTTCCTACAAGGAATTGACCAGAAGCATTTTCAATTTCTTCTCAGAGAAAAATTTTGTTATCGAAATACAACAGTGGTTGGTTCAGGAAGTCAAAGTATAGCATATTGCTCGTCACTTCATTATGTCATTAAGCTGATTTGTGGAATGCTAAATGGTTTTTCTACCTGTACTAAATGGTTTTTCTACCTGTGTTACACTGCCTGGAGGATGGTTCTTATACAACACACTACCCGATATGCAATTCATACGTCTTGACGAGATAAATTATGTGTATAACTTACTGTACATCTTGGAGAAATAATTCGCTACTCAGTCTTGCACATTATACAGGCACAAGAGTTTAACGTACATAGACGTATATTGTTGACGATCCAGAAAGGTATAATTAGACTAATTGCGACGTAATTTGATATTCGTTCTAAAATGATCTTTAATACCTTCCCAGATTTTATTTCCTAAATGATGTAATACACTCCGGTTTCCCAGTGGAAATGAGCGTATGGCTTTCTTGCCGGGAGATCCCTTGCAGGATTGTTCGGCCGCCTTAATGTAAGTCTTTTTTATTTGACGCCGCGTGGGCGACTTACGTGCCAATGATGATGAGATGATGATTAGGACAACACACAACACCCAGTCCCCTGCTGGGAATCGAACCCGGGCCTCCTGCGTGGAGGAGGCGTCGCTACCGCTGAGCTACGGAGGCGGACTGTTTACCCAGTGTTTTAATCATAATGGATACTATTACAATTATAATGAAAAAACCTCCGATTTTAAAACCGATGCCTTCCAACATTTAAAAGTAATTTTGCTGTGTCTGAGCAGTGAAACACTCGGCACGCCAAGTTGTCATAGACGATCGTTCGTTCCGAAAGATTTATGACGTCGCTCCGCAAAAATTATTCATCACGAAATTATTTATTTATAGCAAGATACGAGTATAATGAAGGGTATATAGGGCGGTGATTTAATCTGTGACGTAGTTAAAATTAATGATGCATTTTAAATTCATGTTTCATTAACAGCCCCTAATTCGCTTTCATAATTCGATTACTACCTTCCTGTAAATAATCTACAGTCAACAATTGGCTGGTACTTTATAATTTATTCAGTTGCTTCATCATTTCCTCGTTTGCTTGCAATTTCAAATTTAGGTAAAAGTTTCACTTTAATGATTTTTTTTTTCATTTTGTAATAAACGCGTTGTCGACGGAACCATAAACTTGATCTGCCCTTTTAATGATTTTACGGAATGTACTACCTACAGACAATGACTCAGTTTCATGCCAGAAAAGAATCAGACACTTGCTGCTCTTCTTATTATCTGTGACAATGATTATTAACCTTCAATAAGGGACACTATTATATTGTAATATTCTTCCATTATTCCGTGTTTGTGTGGTAATAAATTGATAATTTTTCAGTCTCACTTTTCCTTTCTGATCATACTTCCGAGTCAAAATAAATTTAATGTATGCAAGGTCCATCACCCCGCACTTAAGTAATTTTTTAATAAGGCAGTGGTGATCATTGTGTTAGCCTTGCGCCATGTAACTCCCTCATTCCATACTCTCAGGGCTGACCCCCTTGTTTTCCAATAGAGTTATCAAGAGTTCGGCCATGGTACTTATGTAGAAGGACGACAATAAGGTGGAGAATTATCGTACCCTAAGGGTGTAAAGCTTAAAACGGTATAGAACATTAGTTAGCTCAATAAAGGACGATTTCTGAAGGAAACATCTATGTTATCCATGCCACCCTTAGTCTGTAGTACAGTCTAAAGTACAATAACAGACATAATCTCTGGTGAATATTTGTTATGTCTTAAGCAGCCTAGAGAGAGTGTCTTTTACAACAAGTTTGTGTTACATTTATTTTCTAGACCTAAATTTCATAATAATTTTAATATTTTGTAGGTAAGCATGGATACTTGGATTTACTTTGAAAAATGACAGTATTCCTCCACACATTTGTCTATGTTCGTTAGGTTTTGTAGTACAACACTATTAGTGTTGGCCATTAATTGGCCTTTAATAAATATGTAGCAATGCCTTCGTCACAAAAATTTTTATTCCGTATGATGTTTTCGGTTATCCATCTTCTGATACAAACTGTGGAAATATTTTAAAAACAAAATATAAGCGCATGCAAACTCAAACTGAGGTATAATAAGAGATAACAAAACACTCAAGATAAACTGATCGTACTTACACAAAACACTGGCATAAGGCTCAACAAAATGATCAAGGGAAGGTCAATTACAATTGATAAATGCATCTTATGGCTACATGAACCTTTACATGTGACATGTGCCAAACTGGCTTTGGTTTGTAAAGCTGATTATAAGTGAACACGGCCGATAGGTGGCACTAGCGTAGTTGTATACCAAGGCCCCACAATTCCGTAAGCGGCCGCCTGCAAACAGCGTGAAAATTGAGAAGTGCCTCGGCGGCCATTATAGTGGCATACTTCCGCGCGGACTTTAAATATGCGTAAAACCCTTTTGATTAGACTATGTATTTATTCGAGTAAATTCGAGAAAACTGCGTCTCATTTAAATATATAACTACAAAACAGCTTCAGACTCTTTGAATATACAGCAACTATCGATTGTGTTTAAATTTATTACACATACAGGGTAGAAATTGGCCAACAGCGTTTCTTCTTCCTAACTAAACAGAATTATAACATTTAGTTTTTTAGCCTTCTAAGTGCAGCATATAAACGGAATTCATCGTCAGACACGAGTTTTTGGCACTTTCGCAGTATATTCTACGTTGGTGGAACTTTTGTACAAATAATAATTTCAGAAGAGTTGCAAAACACTTTACGTCTTTGCTTGAGTGCCTGCTGTATTCATCAATATTTAGATATTTTATAGCATCAAAAAAATAAAACAGGGCTGCCTGAAACAGCTAAAATTAAAAATCTACTGTGAAAATGAAATATCCCTTCAGATACATAACTGTAAACTAGCGTATTACCTTATGAATACAGCAACCAGCCACTGTCAAATTCTTTTAAGAACACGAAGTATGCCATAACTATTTCTTAACTTAGTGCATCTAACATTAACATTAGGGTACCTAGCCAAATACCTTACAGTAGCGTGAACTGCTCAAAGACAGCAACTATCGTCACAGGATTCAGCTTAACAATATGTATCCATTCACATATGGAAACATACACAGTTCTCCAAACTCATTTCAGTTATTATACCTATATGTAAAGCAGATGACCTTTAAATTCTGTGTTTCAAGTTGTTAATATTAATGTCATTAACAAAAGTTCGAACTGCTGTGACGCAACTGATCTCATTTTTAGTTATTTTACACTATCGTAAAATTAAACTTTTTAAACTTCCTGTCCAGCACTACTGCCTAAAGTAGGTCGTTATTAAAAGCTACCAGTATACTAAAAGCTTGTTATTTCAATCAGAATCCTACATTGTCTTGACTAACGGTCTGTCAAGCAAGAGTAACTATTTCTGAACACAAGTGATAGGGCTACTTGTATTCCTGAGAAGTATAAATGGAAAGACAGTATTCGTTCTTTTTATTCCTCTCTTAAATCGATGTATGCACTTAAAGGCTGAGCAACTCTTCACCATCGTGTTTTACGTGTATTGCAATAGTAAAATAACATAGACATGACTACAAATTGAGTAAATATAGCGCAGTAACTATATAACACAATGTTTATCTACTAACAGCCGGCCGCGGTGGCCAAGGGGATTGCGGCGCTTCAGTCACGGTCTGCACGGCCACTACGGTCGGGGGTTTGAATCCCCTCTCGGGCATGGATATTTGTGCCGTCCTTAGTTGTAGCTAGTTCATAAATGGTTTGTAAGTTTAGGGACTGATGACCCCGTAGTTAAGCCCCATAAGCTTTACAAACATTTGACCATTTGATCTACTAACAACACTCGTATTTATCTGCCACTATCATGGCGGCCGGCCGAAGTTTCAAATTATTCCACGACAGCAACGCCGTTAGTGGGTCTTGTTATTTTCTATAAGGTCATTATCGTATATGTCCATGTCAAAGAATACTAACAAAAATGTCACAAAGCCACAAATTTGGGTGACGTAGGTACAACGAAAGCAAGGACATAGAATAGAATGGACCCCTCCCATCGCGACATCTACCCCTGCATTCAACCTTAGTCCATTCCCGTATTTGTACGTCTACCTTCCTCCCCCCTCCCATCCCTGTCCGCTCCCTCGGTTGGCTCTCCTCTCCCAGCTCCTTCCTACGGTGAGTCCTTGCGCCTACCCCTCTTCCCTCTCCTCCTCCCATCCTTCTCCCACTGCGCTTCTCCTTCCTCCCACTTTTCGCACTGCCGGGCCCCTGTGTCCACATATTTTAACAGTGCGCTGTTTAGTGTTGTACCAGTGTTTGTGCTTCGTGCTCAAGTGATGTTCTAATACTTGAGCAGCCGCCGGTCAGACAGAATGTTAGTGTTGCCATGCCTTTTAAGCAGTATGTTCCTCATCGTCTAATGTGCTCTAACAACGTGATTTTGACCACCGTCGCTGTTTTATTTCTGAATATGTTTTACTTCAAATTCTTTGCTCTATGTCTGTTCTCGGCTGAAGAGCAGCAATGAAGCTGCTGCCAGCTGCCACATCTGGCGCCTTTAAAATACAATACCAATAAAGAAAACAAATAGAATGGAGTTTAAAATATAATAGCAAAAGCTTATGAATATGTTAGCTAAGGTATACAATCCAACATACTACAACCAAGGATTTAGAGGCCATGTGCGCCTGAGTAAGTCAGTAACCGAAAAACAAAGAGTCCTTAATTTTTCTATAATACAAACATTGTACAAAGTGTCAGAATACTAAACAACAGCTCGTGACATAGCTACATATTTAATAAGTCCCTGTATTGAATGATCGCCTTCGTCAAATATGGATGTTTTGAGTCAGTTATCAATTAATTGGGCATGACATTTTTGAAGTAGTCTAAAGCACTAGTTGTTTTGAAAATACTTCATCGTTAGGCGTCGTATTTTCCATTTAGTATTTCGAAACCGCGCTTAATGGCCGGCAAAGATGCTTTTCGCATGTCTTAACTCTTCTCATCAGAATAATTACAATGCTAACTCAACAGTCTTCTTTGGAATTAGTTATTTTCCATCAGTTATCCAATTTCAATTCTATACAACGGAAAGAGTTTCGGGTGCGCCTTAGAAATCAGTCCTAGCTCAAGTGTGAAGTGTACAAACATCAGCGACATCAGGATGGGATTCCGCGCACGGTCCGCCGCCGCAGCGCCACGCCTCGCCTGCAGCGCCGCGACAACTCCGCAAGAGCGGCCAAGTTGCGACGCGACACCAACTTTTCTCATCTGCGGCGCTTCGTACAGCAGCGGTCAGCAGGAGCCGGACAGCGCTGCCTCGGCTTCCACACGCTTCCGTATGCCTTCTGGGAGCAGAGCACACTCGCCCGGGATTCGTCGCGGGTAACTCGCAGCATCAAGTCTCCCACGAAAAGCAAAAAGGACGTCGCCGAAAGTAGGAAGAAAAGCGTCCGCAGAATCCGACAGTTTTTCTGAACAAGCCCTGAAACTTGAAGCACTTTATCATCGCCCAACCACAGAATAGGAATCATACAGAAGGGAAAGCTGGGGGCGGCGCCTTTGATCTGTATGTTACCAAGCGCTGCGCTCGACGCCATATTGAAAAGTAGTAAACGCCGAATTATAGCCACTTAGTACTTTGGCTGGAAATGGATTTTTTTACGAACCGCAGCTTATCTCACCCACTTTTACGAAAGGAAACGGCTTTTCATTATGCGCTCATCTATTTTGCGTCCTGTTCCTGCACCTAATTGCGATCCAACGAAAAAAAAGTAGGCCTAAATTTTAATACGTACAACTACGAAAATGTACGATGGAAACAATGATCGTTTTATTTGGAGCTTATCTCTAGAAAAATCCCAAATAACGTGAAGTTATGTTTCGGAAATTAGTTATAAACAAGAAAGTGACTTTGCAACTGCTTTACTTATGGCAGTGATGTAGTTGTGTTTTAATGTTGGAAAAGTTGTATTTGCTTTAGGAGGATAATTAATTTACTGATCGGAGAAGGGCATATAGAAGAGTCTGTCAACCATAGAGCAGGAACAGCATAAAATAATTATTCCCCTTAATCTATTTTCTTTAGTATCCGAAGAGCATTCGTTGCCAACATTAGCACACTACTCCTCCAATGCCGTAAGTAAAATTTTACCTGCCGACTTACCCACTATTCTTTGTTTTTCATTTTATATTATTCCCTGCAATATTAAACTTAGAATTATAAAATATAAATGTACTTCAACATTTCGATACTGTTGAACTGCTGCAGCAACAGCAACAGCGAGAGTTATCATCGAGAGAAGAAGCAAGGCTACTTGCCCTCATTCGTAACTGATAACATTTAACTTTTACTACTGATAGCGGCCTTCAATTACCGCTCAGCATCTTTTGGGAAGGTGAAAAAACTTATACCCTTATTTGTATTCGAATTATTGCGGCAATTAGGTGCTGAACACCGTTGACCGCCTTTTCCTTTATAGCTGCTCATAATAAAAACGGAACAGCTCCAACTACTAACACACAGTTCTTTCTTTTCACTGCACTGCACTGTACCAAATACTTGTTTACTTTTATGCGATTCTGGCTGTTAAAATACACATTTAACAAACAAAGACGGCGCATTACCACGCCACAGAGTAGGGAGGAATCACGCGTTTACTGCTTTTCAAGATGGCCGATTCCGCGCATGCGGACTAAACTTTGGACGACAGACTGCAGCGAGAGTTTCCTTTCTGTATACTCCTTATTCTGTGGCCCAACTTTCTTTCCGCTTCGAATCAGTGGGTGAAATATTCCAGTAATATCATAGATTCGAATTTGATTAAATTTAAATTTTGGCGTATGATTTGCGTTAGTCATTTGCTGTTCTTTGTTACAGAGAATAATATGTACTGACATCGCCCGCTAGTATACTCCCAGCCTTCCCACTTCGCTCGGCTTGCGTGTTTTGGAGCGTACATCAAGAAGTTACCGTCTTGGCCGCTGCGGCGCTAGTAGCGTGCCCTAAACCCGCGCTGCACGAACATTGTAATCTACTGTAGAAACTAAGTAAACAGTGTAATTTCTTGTTTGACTGACAGACTAGCAAGAGTGTCCTGAGGTACGATCAAGGAATTACGGTGGATTGATTCCGTAATAAGAATGTATGAAATCGTAGTAGCGGAGAGCGGGGCAAGTTGGGGTGGAGGGCAAGACGGGGTTTATGTAATTTCTACCATGACAGATATCGCAAACTAGTGGCGAATAGTTGAAGTAGTAGGCACTTGCTAAGCGAGTGCCTGACAGTGCTGGCAGCCATTATGAGCAAACCATTCGGAGTGAATACATCCAAACGTGTTTTCGTCTGTGATGATATAATTTTTCGTTATTTTCAGACGTGAAAACGAAAGAGAAGTAATTGTTTCTCATACTCCTAAGTATTATCAATGAAAAAATAGCACGCCTGACGATACACTCGTCTTTGATGAACACTCGCCGTCGAGAACAACGTACTGCATTCTATTATTCCATAAGCTCGTATCTTCGTTAGCAGTCTGCAGTGTGGCACCGCGTCTAACGCCTTTTTTGAAGTAGAGAAAAACACAATCCGCTAGTTGCCCTTCATCCATGGGTCGCAAGATGTCATGTGAGAAAAGGGCAAGCTGAGTTTCACATGAACGATGTTTGCTAAACCCGTGCTGATTCACACAAATGTCCGAACCTTTTGTGTTCGTAATAAATGTCCGCAAGATAGATCAACAGTGTCCTGTTTGATAAGATTCAAAATGGATATTCATCGCATCCAAGAAAACCCAAAACCGAGCGCTGTGTCTGTCACACGCGTGCTGCTACACGGCGAGGCGAGAAGGGCGGGGGGGGGGGGGGGGGGGAAGCAGCGGGGCCGCAAGGCGCAACACCGGGGCGCGCAACTACCGACTGCTCGAGTTGGAGGGGCCTGGACTAGTCGAACTCGACAGTGCTTAACTTGGGTGCTCTAACGGGAACCGGTGTAGCTACTGCGGCACGGTCGTTGGTATGAAGGCAGGAAAATTTATTGTATTTTGCGCTACTCCATGTGAAAGGTCTGAAAACAATTCCCATAATTTCCACGTTTTACAGTGAAGAACCCGTGAAGACAAAGCGTACATTTCCTTTTTGTTCCCTAATGTGACCAGTGATCAAAACTTGAGAGGTAATAGAGGTTACTTTGATTTGCTGGTCAGTGGTAGGTATTATTTCCCTGCAATCATTTAAATGTAAAGGACAGCTGTAGGATTAGGATTCAACTGTGTTTGTTTCTAACTAATTTTTGCGTTGATTTGATTTCAATCTTTATAATTGTTGTTGCTCCTGTATGTTTCTTTATACGGACATTGATCCGGCTACAATAATCAAATCGATAAGAAGGTGTCTTTAACAAAACCCTTTATAGTTTTTAGAACATAATCACACATTTTTGGAGGGGTGAAAGTAACATCCTATGAACTGACAGTTGCTGTCAGACTTATAAAATACAAGAGATACAGGAGATTAGAGTGTGTTGTGTATTACAGGGCCAAACTTAAATTCAAATCAAAGTCTTCAGGGTAATTTGCATATGATTATAAAAACTTGGTTTATTAGTCACAAACAAAGTGAAATTATCAGGGATTTCTAGGGTCAGCCACACATGCCCTGGATACCTCTAACACATTCCATGCTTTCTTAAACACCCCACAACTTTTAATTTGGCGATCCCTGCCAGGAGTCCCTTTTTCCACATACACTCCCCACCACAATAACCTTTCAATACGTCATATCATACAGTGGCAACTGTTCTGTTCATCTTCCACGCCGGTTGTCCATTTAGTGCATTTTCACCACACCTCCTCAGTAAGTAATAATCACCTTCTTAATTGAAGTTTTGACATTAAAAGTGTTTTATGCCACCAGACAAGACTAGCGCTCTTCTTGGGTCAGTCAACGATGATTTGAGACTGAGGAAGCCCGGTGTATACAAATTTACATGACATTGTGGTAAGACTAACATTGACCAAGCGATTCAGGATCGGTATATGTAACTTCACCGTCATACTTGTTTGCTCGAACCTGATAAGTTGGCTGTTGCAGAACATTGTCTTAATGAGGTCTTCTTAATTGGTATTTCGATCCCCCTGGTCGCAAAGGCTGGCAGTGCCGTAGGCGCCGCTCTTCAGCCAAGAGTACATTTTTATTTTGACCATTGTAATCTTAAAACAGTATAGGAGAAAATGATCAAGATTTTAAAATTTAAAACAGGTGTGAAATGATGAATAAAATACAGTTGGATAACTTTAAAACGTACCTTTTCAGAGTTAAGACTGCCACAGTGGCCGAAATACACTGATGCGAGAAACAAGAAACGGCGACGAAAACAGAAGACACTTCTTGAAACAGGAGGCAACACACTTCTGCCTTTTCGGCGGTTGCTAAGGTATTACAAATAGCGCGACACAACTGCACACAACGCTGGACACTAGCTCACAGTTAAAAAGTACGAGCAGTGAACCCCCGCAGGGGATGGGAGAGGGAACAGTGGCGCGGGGATGGGGGGATGGGGGCGAGAATCGGAGAGGAGGGAGAGGGGTGGAGGGGGCGGGAAAGGCAGGAGAGCCAAGTGAGGGACGGGGAGGGGGAGAGAGGGGCCACAGCTTATACGGGGAAGGATTACGGCTGATATGAGCGACAGATTTCGGGACGGAGGGCATCATCCGAGGAGGAAGCGGACGGAAGTTACCCTCGGAAAAGATGTGCAGAGTGTGGAGGTGAAGTGAAGGAGGAATGAGTTGGTATCGTCGCGGCAGAGGCCCGGAACTCAAGAGGCGAGGTGAACCCACAGGGTGACAGGATTCTACTGGGTGATAAAAAATTCAGTATAAATTTTTAAACTTAATAAATCACGGAATAATGTAGATTGACAGGTAAAATTGACACACGTGCTTGGAATAACATGGGGTTTTATTAGAACAAAAAAAAGTATAGATAGGCGCGTGAAAGATCTCTTGCGCGCGTCGTTTGGTAATGATCGTGTGCTCAGCAGCCACTTTCGTCATGCTTGGCCTCCCTGGTCTCCAGACCTCAGTCCGTACGATTATTGGCTTTGGCGTTACCAGAACTCGCAAGTGTATCGTGATCGACCGACATCTCTAGAGATGCTGAAAGACAACATCCGATGCCAATGCCTCACCATAATTCCGGATGTGCTTTACAGTGCTATTCACAACATTATTCCTCGACTACAGCTGTTGTTGAGGAATGATGGTGAACATGTTGAGCATTTCCTGCAAAGAACATCATATTTGCTTTGTCTTAATTTGTTATGCTAATTATTGCTTTTCTGATCAGATGAAGCGCCATCTGTCGGACATTTTTTGCACCTTTATTTATTATTATTATTATTATTGTCATTCCAAACATGTTTGTCAATTTTTACCTCTCTATCTACATTATTCCGTGATTTATTAAGTTTACAAATTTGTACTGACTTTTTGATCACCCGGTACATAAGTAAAACTGGGTGACCACCAGTCACTTCTAGAATATCCGAAGAAGCAAAGCATGTTAGAAGTGGTACAACACCAGGATGTGTGCGGAAAGCATCTATCTTTCCGTGAACCCCGTGTGATGGCGAAAAAACCATTTATAGTGAGGAGCAGGGCTAGAGAAACCACAGAAATAGGTAAGCGACCTGCCAACATAAATAGAGAAGACCGTTACAGACTCGCGGCGTCGGCTGCCATCAGTTTAGGGCTCGCTTGAGACTACGGCAGACGTAGCTACACAACAGTAGAGTTCTTTGCTTTGTCTCTCTCTCTCTTTTTTTTTTTTTTTTTTGTCTAATAAAATGCTATGTCATCCCAAGCATATTATTCCGTGATTTATTCAGTTTTCAAATTTATACTGACTTTTTGGACACCCGGTATTTTACAGGATGCCTTAATGAGGGAACAAGATGTTATATAATAGGACACAAATGATTACACCGCCTCCCGCTACTGGGAATTTGTTTTTAAAGATCTGATAATGTAAGGGATAAGGTTTCCCTTCAAGTAAAACTTGGAACCCATTTTTATCTGAAATTAAACAACAACGGTCATTTCGACATGCAATTTCTTTTAACTAGTTCTTGCTTCGCCCATCGTTTTTGCCGATTTTCTCCGCCGGTGCCCTACTGGTTCCATTGCGCCTGGAGGGCATCTACTTCGGTTTCGCGAACGCGCGATGGGTCGTCAGCGGTGTTGGGAGCTGCCGTTTCAGTCCTATTTTTTGTTCTGTTATTTCATTAAATGAGACTCGAAATTTTGATTGCAAGCTCCGTTGTATATCCCAGAAAGAAATCTGAAATAAATTGTCAAAAATAAAGCACATTTTGATGCTGCTTTAGAACAATTGTGAAATAAAGTATTAAGACACATGATCAGCATTCGGCAGAGCTGTTGTTCAGATAACTATTGACCAAGATCAAATTATTGTGTAGTGGACGAATGCAGTAAGCAAATTCAAAAGGTTGTAGATTGCCGTTCTTATTCTCAGGACAGGGTAGCATGGAGAGCTGCAACAAACCAGTCCGTGGACTAAACAACACAACAACCCCACATCGCTTAAGGCATGAGTTACAGTGCAGAAAGCTGGTTTCGTTCCTCATTTATCTCTAATCCCGACTCGTACTTCGTCACCGATGACATCGTGACGATAGACCTAGAAGTCATAATGTTCCTCCTTCTATTGAAGGCAATACAAAACGTCACTGAAGTTTTGATTTGAGACAGTATTTCTCATCTTCTAAAGACTTATGTAAAATAATTACAGGCCGGCCGCGGTGGCCGAGGGGACTGAGGCTCTCCAGTCACGGTCTGCACGGCCACTACGGTCGGGGGTTCGAATCCCCCTCGGACATGGATATTTGTGCCGTCCTAGTATTAGTTATTTCATAAGTAGTTTGTAAGTTTAGGGACTGATGACCCCGTAGTTAAGTCCCATAAGCTCTACAAACATTTGAACATTTTGAAATAATTACTGTGATTGGCGACACGTATCGTACCAGATATATCATCTCTCAGTACTTAGTTACTCGCATACAAGGTTCTGGAGAAGGCATATTTCATTCCTAATTGTTCATATTTTACAGCCATTGTGCTTCATTGAAGGACTTCGAAAGTTTGTTTATTCGTAAAGGGATATAACTCTTGAAAAGAAAGTGAGTTTTTGTGTTGCCTATGACATTTCCTCTTCACTTTCGCATTCGTTTATATAGGAATTATTCATCCATGTGCGAGAGTTTTCTTGAGCAGGCTATGTAAACCATTGTCAAATAATTACTTTTTAGTCCTCTCTGTGTCGGCTAATTCTGATGAATACTCAAGAATTGATCGAAATTGGTTTTTGGAAGTTCAAATGTTCAAATGTTTGGAATTCTATCGGACCAAACTGCGTGGTCATCAGTCCGTAGCTTACATACAACTTAAAACTAGGTAAACTAACCTAAGCACAACACACAAACCCATGCCCCAGGGAGGACTCGAACCTCCACGGCAAGCAACAGCGCGCTCCGCAGCGAGACGCTTTAGACCGCTCGACTACTCCACAGCGGATTTTTGGAAGTGACAGTTGTAAATATGGCCGTTGAAATAGCAACCGTTCGTGAAAGATTAACATTAAAATATACAGCTCATCGGTTGCAAAGGTAGAGGTTGATTACTTAACCATGGTTTCGGCTTCAACTAAGGAAGCCTTCATCAGAAGTAAAAAAAAAAAAAAAAATTTTTTTGTTACACGAAATGGACAATGGTTCTTGAGAAACAGACCTCACGTTCAAGTTACAAATGTGTAATTACATGAGTCAGGATTACAAGCTGAACATATTTCATGTAACTAAAGCGCGCCGCTTTGGATCGCGTGTATGGCCAGCACTGTGGTTGGCATCTAACTGACGAAACTCTAAAACACTCCAATAATTTCCATTGGATGGAGGAGAGCGCGAAACTGAATGAAACCTGGATTCCAGTGTTGAAGAAGAAATGTAACAGTCTTCAATCATGGGACGGTATTAACAATGGACAACGACAATATGCTACGACTAATTTTGCGCGTCTATCCGAAATATCTGACGTCACCCCTTTGCGCGCGAGCCCTCGTAAACGGAATTCGGCTGCAGTAAGTATCGAGCCAGCGTGTGTATCGGACGTACAAAAGATCCACGATCCCCCTTGAGGATGTTTCGCAGATGGGGACGAAACGTTGGGTTCTAATAACAAATTCATAAGACCACGGCGTAATAGCTCGGAAAATTTTAGTAATATTGACATTTCTGGCCGTGAAAGTTTACATTTTACATCATGAATCTTTCACGGCCTTTTCTAGGGCCCTCACAACTGCCCAAATCTCCACAGAACCCAAAACTTATCGATAGGATATAAAGGCGGGAGTAATTCTGTTATATTCAGTTTTCTCAAGAAGAAGGCGAATAGTCTGGATGTCGAAAAACGTTTTCTCAAAATTCCGATAGTACAAGAACTTTCTATCACATAATTCAGTCTTTGTTACTACAATCCAAACATATTTGCAGTGCCTCATAGCGATTGGTTTCTTCGATGCTCGAAACAACACCAACAACTCCGCAGTGCTCAGAACACTGGACTTGCATTCAGGGGTATTGCGGTTCAAAGTGATCAATGATTCACGTGATTTCCCAATATCACCCCAGGCAGATGTCAGGATGGTTCCTGTGAAATGGGACGACTAATATCCCCCCCAAATAAATAAATAAATACATAAATAAATAAAAATAAAAAATAAAATAAAATTAATTTTTTTGTCTCTTACGTCTCAACGAGACATTATATCTAAGTTACCCTTCTTTCCAACTCGTTTTCTAAAATTATTACGTCCTCTGTAAAAGAATACCTGTGACAAATGGAGTCAAAACTATGTGTTCTACCAGTGGCGTAACTATGGGGATGGCGGGGTGGGGGGGATAAAGGGGATAGAACACCCCCAGGAACCTTTAAAAATATATTTCAGCAATCTGGTAAAGGTAAAGATTGGAAACTTGGGGTATTTTATCATAAGCTTTCATTGGATGGGAGTGAATTAGTTTCTTCAACGGGAGTGGTAGATGGTAGTCTGGAAACGGACTAAAATTTTTCTCGTGAAGCAGATCTATCCCCCCCCCCCCAAAGCCAAGACCTAGTTACGCCACTGTGTTCTACTATTTAATTAACCTAGAAATTCCTTAAATTTAACTATACTAGCTGAAGAGACAATAGTTCCAGTCACTCTGCCTGTATTGTGAAAATCAGACTTGTACCATCTTCTACACAGAATGTGGGTGGAAGTCCACAGACTCATAGAATCAGTGTAAAATGAAGGGGGCTGGAATTTCGTTAAATGCTAGAGATAACTCAGTTTCATGGATCACTGTTTCAATTTTTACCGTCAGAGATAGCTGTCTGGTTATTGAGAATCGCCCTATACACTTGCCCTCCATTGTTCGGCCGCTGCAGTGTTTCGCCGGGACGATGCAGTTGACGCGTGAGCGATTACGGCTTCCGGCCCGCCAGACGCCACAAAATACGGCAGTCGGGGTTCTTTCATTTCTTCCGGACGAACAAACGCGACCGTTACCCATTCTCCTGCAGACATTGTGGAGCGTCGCGCTATTCACAACTGCCGATCAACACGAGGCGCGGAGAGAAAGATCAGACCGTTTATTGTCCGCAGGGTGGGGGCTTCCGGATGAAACCCGACAGTGCTGATGCGGGAGGCAGCATTCGCTGTCGAACTTTTTCTCGAGTTATATATTTCCGTCGCTGGTACCTTGTCAAACTATGATAGTGAGGAACGATCTTCATGCTACATTCTACCGACAGGGTAGGTTACATGTTGTGATGGGTTCGCTGTCTAAGCAATCACAGGTAACTTGTTTCACTATAATCTAACCTATTATAAAATAGGCTCTATGTGGGTGTGTATGTTCCACATCTCCTCCTAAACTACTAGATCGATTTCAACCAAAGTTGGTGCACATGTTCCTTAATATCAGGCAACAATCGCTGTCGGGGTAAGAATCACCAACGGCACATACATAAGGAGATATGACATCATAAACAATAGGATGCGCGAAAAACCGCTGCGTCAAACGACAATGCTCCACATATCCCCCTAAACCAATGGACCGATTTCAACCAAATTTAGTACATATATTTCTTATGTGAGATAATTGCTGTATTAGTACGAACCACATACGACATATGGTTCGGGAGATATAATATCATAAACAATAAGAAACTGCCACATAATGCGACGAGACTTTATGAATACACTATATGAGAATGAGAGTACTTAGCGACTTGCAACAAACTTTAAACATAATTTCAAACCTTTATTAAACTTTTCTCGCTCACTAACATAGCAAAATGATGAAAGGAAAAAAGTTTCTCGCTTACTACTTTTCAGCTGTTTATTGAGTAAAACTACGGCATTCGGTATGACGTAACAATTTATAATTTGTACACTACAAATTTTAGCCGCAGGAAATTTTACAGACAGTATACACATATACAGATAAATGTACCTTCAAAATTGTATCACAGTAGACACGTAGTTCATGAGATATGAGGACGTAAAGAGTAATGTACATGGAAAAACGCTCCATCGAGCGTCACGTTTTAATCTTTTACTTCTTTACTACTAACCGTATTCGAAACAGATTTTACCGACATACAGCACATATACATATCAATATGGTCCTGGAAAATTATACAATTGTACAACATATCTATAGTAATAATAAATCTATGAATGTATGCCTGTCGCTGCTCGCTTCAAAGTTCAAAACTGATGGACGAATTATCATGCGGCTTTCACAGGAAACATGAGCGAATATTGGTTCAGGATCTAGGCATGATTTCATCAAAATAGAATCACTAAGTATTTTCATAAACCGTCGTGTCTGTCTGTTCATCTATTAGAAACCATTTCTCAAATACTACTTCACGAATTCGCATGGGGTTTTCACAGGTAACTTCAGCGTATCTTGGAACAACATATAGACTTAGTTTCATAAAAATCGGATCACGGAAAGAAGAACATCACACTTTAACGTTTTTCATCGACAACCATCGTGACTGTCTTTCTCTGTTATCTCCAAAACTAATAGACGAATTTTCAGGGGTTTTCACAGGATACGTGAGAGTATCGTGCGGTTACAGAAACGCTTCATTTCACAAAATCGGATCAGAAAAAGTAATATATCACAATTTAAACATTTCTCTGAAAGCAGTCGCATGTGTTTATTTGTAGAGATTAATTCCAAAAGTAAAATGAACATTCATGGGGGTATCACAGATAAATAGAGAATATCCTGGGGCAACATACAGGCTTTATTTTATCTAAATCAGATCAGGAAAGTAAAAGATATCGTAATTTGAAGTTGTAGGTCTATTTCATGCTTGGAAAGAACGGCGTAATGCAGCAAAGGACTAATACATAGCGGTGCGGGTGTTCGTGTGAAGTTCGGGGCAGCGATCGGAACATTACCCTTTGAAAATGCTACTTACTCTTTTTTCAAAATTACCATATTTTTGAAAATCGTTTACTTGGTTGTTATGTTCTACGAAATATGATTCAACGCAATGAATATAAAACTGCTACAATCTTTGCCGTGTTTAATCCATATATTTACATACTAATATCACAGTCTCACGTATATGTACAACTGACATGGAAGTTTATATCTCAAGCTTGGAGCGACAGTAACGCATGTAACGGAAAGAGAGACAACCGTAAGAATAATAATTGTTTTCTGTGATATTTCTACTTCATAAGGAAATACTCATTACTTATATTATTTCAGCTTTCCATGCTTCAGCCCTTTGTCCAGAGATATGAATGATCATGAAATAAATGTTTTAAATGAGGGATATAACTGATGTATGATGTAAGCTACATGATATTCATGAAGATATGCCTATTTCTAACACGTTTCCCAGACGTATTTTAAGCGGTTTTCACAGAAAATTTGAGCCAATATTGGGGCAACATATAGGCATAATTTCATCGAAATCAGGTCACGGATAAAAGATACATCGCAATCTTAAGTGTTGTCAGTAACTGTTCATCTATTAGAAATACCTTATCACCTAAACTACTTCACGGACTTGCATGGAGCAACTTCGTTTCATAAAAGTGGACCAGGGAAATTGTTTTAGATGTAGGTTCTGCTCGAAGTATGGATTGCGTAGTACAACAAACAGGCAATAGAGGCGCTGTAGTGCACCAAAGAACTAATAAACACCGCTGCTGCATAATGAGTATGGAGTAGCACAGCAAGGAAGCGAACGTCTGTGACAGAATTAAGCAATCTTTTGTCTACGAATACCAACAAACATTGAACATAGTGTTACTGATTTCACTTTGTGTATTAAATACTTAACAACATTTCTTTGCTTATTTTGGCATGTTTCACCTTTTGTATCAAAAAATTTATATAGATATATTGTTTCGGACAATGACTTTTACTTACATTTGACATCTTTATGAAGCCACATCGTTTCGGACAATGACATTTATATACATTTGACATCTTGGCTAGGACAACTGAGTTTATTGACACAGCGATCCAACAAGGATTCTATTTTCACTGACTGAGGTTCAGACCCTAAAAAGCCATGATACAGGCTCTACTTCAACAACCGTTGCGAAGCACGAGCATATAAGCTAGTATGTTCATAAAGTCGTAGGCAAGTTATGTAGGTTTCAGTGGAGCAGTTTGGCAATTTGGGTAAAATGACGCACGTCAATATGTATATAACCGTTCAAAAATGATCAAATGTTTGTAGAGCTTATGGGACTTAACTATTGGGTCATCAGTCCCTAAACTTACAAACTACTTATGAACTAGCTAATACTAAAGACGGCACAAATATCAATGCCCAAGGGGGATTCGAACCCTCGACCGTAGTGGCCGTGCAGAACGTGACTGGAGTGCCGCAGACCGCTCGGTCACTGCGACCGGATATATAACAATGAGAGGTAATCTCCTCTGATCGGTTCTTTCATCTGGTGCTGAGTTATACAACTAAGCATCCAAAGCATGGGAAACCTTACTTGCGTGCTGCCAGCACAACAAGCTAGAGTGTGTTGTGTCATTGTTTCTTCTAATATTTGATCTCGAGTTTCTAAAAGGTAAGCCATTTCATGTTATGTTAAAATACAAATTTATATCGTTCTCCGCATCTCTGCATATTAACACCCACGATACTATAAGTATTATTTCTCTTAAGCAAAGCTTGAGCTGTTATATAAGCCATACCTGTAGGGATAATTTAGGTCACATAGGCAGACTGCATTATCTCACTCCACTTCACACACTCCTCGAATATTCAATGAAAGTTGCAATATTAAAGTATTACATTTTTATAAGACTGGTTTCTTCTGTTCAGATGCCGACGACATCCATCCGTAAAACGGAGAAGGGTTGTTGGACAGCAGATGAATTAAGAACTGCCATCAGTGGTGTTTATAATTGGACTTATATTAGACAGATCACCATCAAGCACAACACACCAGACACAATACTTGGTAGAAAAAAGAAACTAAATGTGGAAGAATCAAAATCGACTTTCGGTTGTTCATCCAAATTTTCTCCCGAACAAGAGTACCATGGTGTCACTGCAGTGGTTGGGACTGTCCTGAAAACTATAACTTGCGACTCTTGTGTGAAGAAACGTCAATTTCGAGACGTGGAAGAGATCAATGACAGAAAACGCTTACAGACGTGTCTTGGTCTTTATTTTACACACTGTTTTATAAAAAAGCTATTATTATTTTATTTATTCCGTAATTAATAAAACTGATATTTTTACTATTTGCTGTATTTAAACTACGTTGTTCAGTGTTTCTCTTCGTAAACATAATATTCTATACATATACTTTCCATTATAAGATGTATGGAATTGAATATATTAGGCAATTTCTCCACATACTGCGTCATAGATCAATGCAATGAAGTCATAATTATCATAGTTTTTCTAAGACATGTAGCTGCATATTTATGGTTTGAGGATATACTACAGAAAACAAATGAAACTACTGCTATGCAATAATTTGAGCGTCTAGGCATAAAATAAGGATAAGAATCAATATGCTTTAGATGCGCCAAATTCCCTCACTTTCTTCCCATGTGGAGTATGAGAAAAGAAGCAAGATTGATCAAAGTTTTTTTTTTTTTTTTTTTTTTTTTTTTTTTTCAAAAACAGAATTGTCCGTTTGCAACATCACAGTACTTCCGTTCGTCACCTACATCTGCGGGGTCGACGTTTCCAGTCTTCGTTGCAGCACTGAAATGTTTCGAATTGGAAGTTCTGTAACATGTCTTATTATATTAAATATTTTTGAGAACTCAAAAAGACATCTTTTTAAGACTCTTAATTTTCAGGACGGAAAAAGGCCCCGAGGACAAAGCTCTAATATATAAATCTGTGTCCGTATGTTTGTGTGTACGTGTTGCATACAAATCTGTAGTTTTCTTCCAATATTTATAAAATTTAGTACACGTAAGTTTCAATCCATGATGACGCTCGCCGTGGGTGTAAGAATCACGTACAACACATTGTTCGCGAGATATGACATCATAAACAATGATACGCGCGAATAAATGCTGCATTTAGCGAAAATGCTGCTAATTTTCTCCTAAACCACTGGACAGATTTCAACCAAATTTGGCACAGACATTCCTTACCGTGAGTTACCAACTGCTGTAGGATTAAGAATCACATACGCCACATGGTTCAGAAGATATGTCATAAACAGTTGAAATCGCAAGAAAACTGCCACATAACGTGGCGACATTTTACAAATACGTGATATGAGAATAAGAGTACTTAGCGACCAGTGACAAACTTTAAACATAATTTAAAACCTTTATTAAACTTTTTACCGCTGACAACCATAGCAAAATGATGAAAGGAAAAACGTTTTTTTCCATTACTACTTTTCCGCTGTTTATGGAGTAAAACACCGGTACAATTTATAATTTGTTCTCTACAAATTGTAGCCGCAGGAAATTTTACAGACAGTATACACACATATAGTTGAATGTACCTACTAAATTATATCACAGTGCGACATGTAGTTCATGAGAAGTGAGCGGATAAACAGTAACGTTCCCCTGTTCATGGACAAAACTATAGAATTCGGTATGACGTTACAATTTTTGAGTTGGTTTACGTTATAGGAGGCGATCCACTTATAATATTGTAAAAAGATATAAAATAGCCAAGATCGCTTATCATCAATTTTTAAAATTTTTTTAAATAAAAATTGATGATAAGCGATTTTGGCTATTTTATATCTTTTCACAATGTTACAATTTTTAATTTCTACACTACAAATTGTAGCCGCAGTAAATTTTACAGATAGTATACACGCATGTAGTTGAGCTTACCTTCTAAATTGTATCACAGTACGTCACGTAGTTCATGGCATATGAGTACTTAAATAGTAACGTTCATGGAAAACCGCCCCATCACGTACTAAGTTTTAATCTATTACTTCTTTACTACTAATTATATTCCAAAGAGATTTTACAAACATACAGACCTTATTCAAATCAATATACATACCTGAAAAATGACAGAAATCAATAAATAAATACCTGGGGAACGCCGGGTTTTCAGCTAGTTACGTATATAAGAGGGCAATGTATGTACAACTGCTTTACTGACTTATTGAACTACAGCGGTTCCACCAAACAATATTAAAACATACAGTACACTACATATTGTTCCAAGTTGACACTCCTGGGTGCGCGTTGACACTGAGACGCGAATGCATTGCACGAGTCTTGCAGTGTATTAAAAGTTTTATTTAACAGAAACAATCTTCGGAATGCATGGCATCAAAGGATGATAACTCGACGATGCGCAATTACTGGGAGCATCTGTAACGAAAACGGTTACACTGTTTAAAATTTCACTAGCCACAGGTAGCTGCAGCGTACACACAACAAGGTTTTGGCGATGACCGAACTGGAAACGCCGAAGACCATTAAAAACCATCGCGCTGAGACAATATCAAGCTACAACGGCGAAAGAGACTGCAGCACTCAGTACTCACTGGCGTAAAACTGGTGAAAAACATTCATTGAAAGGCCGCGTTTGCGAAACCCCCAGTAATGAAAGTCAATGCAAAACTGTTAAAGAAGTATTACCACCAACCTGAAACTTGGATGACAGCAAGAAGTTAAAGTGGTACAATGATTCATCGTTTATATTGCTACTTATAAACAACCGCGTTTAAGTATCGAAAATGTCGAAACAAGCATACGATACTGCATTCATGTTGGCTACATTGAAACATGATGAGAGGTTCCGTAATGATTTCAGCAGCCATATCGTGATGTTCAAATGTTTCTGTCGTTAATCTCCAAGGAGGTCGGAATACAGAGAGAAAGCCGTACGCTGGAAAAGTGAAGCCCACCTCAACCATATTGCTGTTTGAGAAGTGTTCGTAATGTAGAGCTGATGCTTTATGTCACTTAAAACAGTATTAATACGTCAGGTGGATTTGCCAAGATGTACAACATGTTAAAAGTGTGAAAACTAGCGTAAAATTAATTTTTCAAAAATCTTATGAGGAGTATTTATTAGTATTTGTTCCAGAAATTATATTGTTTGAAAGTACATACTTGGCATTAACAGTAAGAGGGCCGACTTGACGCATAGTTTTAACGGATAAATAGAATTTCACAACTTATCAACATGGTGGACAGGCATAGATAATGTCATCTCCCTTTATTTTAACCTCCCTGTTTAAGTGGTCCTCCGACTGTGAATTAATATTTTGCCATCCTCGACAGAAAACTACTTACTATGACCAAAATGTTCCTAAAACATCATTGCCATATTACAAAATAATGAAGCGTCCCCACACACAAAGGTTCAGGCATAGTTTGTGAAGCATCAGATATTTATCAAACATCTCCCATAGAAAGCACAATCGCCAGTTCTCAACATAATTGAACCTTTACGGAGAGTATTAGAAAAGGTAATCAGAGCCAAATTTACAGTTTTGACATGACTGAATTACAATTCGATTTCATGGATCTGTGAGCTCCACGGCCACAATATAATTAATGTAGCACATGGAATACGTAGCATTTATAGTAATCCTTGCTTCATTAATAGCCAACAGATTTCATTTAGTCACACAACTGCGTACGAGTGCTTGAAGTTCTGGATTGATAATCGTCACTCTGTGGTTGAAATCGATTTGGTATTAATAAAGCAAGAATTACGGCCAATGTTGATCATTTCATGTGTTATATTAATCGTTGAAATAATTTGCGGATGTTTTGGTACAACAAAGAACAATATTCTGTTTGAAACTATCAAGGCACACTGCCACGGCGGAGTGACCGAGCGTACTGAGGCGCTATGCTCCGCTGAGCGAGGCCGTTCCCCTTTGAGGGTTCGAATCATCTTTCAGGCATGGATGTTTGTGCTGTCTTTAGCATAAGTTAGTTTATTAGTAGTTTGCAAGTTTAGGAACTGATGACCCCGCAGTTAAGTCCCATAAGCTTGACAAACATTTCATAAAGAAAATTTATTATTTTATTTTTCGAAGAACTATAGCTTCGAAGAACTGTAACTGCACCAATGACGTTTCTTCCCAAAAATCGGAAAGATACAGCTACACAGCTTTAACGTCGAGCATTATGTGATAAGCAGCCAGCAGTCACGCGCAGCCATCACGTCGTCACTTCAAACCCTGTAAAGCATGGAAGAGACCAAAGACTATCTGCTAATAGTAATTCTTTAAAAAAAAAAAAAATGTGCACTAACAACGTATGCGCCCAGCTTAACCTAGCAGTCCTAAAAACAGAAAAAATTCAGATTTGCCTACGATACTGTAATCTTTTCGGAGACACCAAAATACGTGGAAAAGGAATTGACCGGATCGGACAGTCTACTGAAAGAGGGTTATATACGAACATTACGCGGAGAATATGATGATAGTGGACTGTATTCGAAGTAAACAGGTGATGCAGAGGGAATTTGATTGGGGTAGGAGAAAACAAAGTTAGGTAATGCATTTCTTATTTAGGCAGTAAAATAGCTTCTGATAACCAGATTGCAGATGCTATAAAATAGTGAATCGCAATGGAAAGATAATCTTGTAACAGAAATTTGTTAACGTCGATATGTTGTTTGTTAATTTTTCGGGAATGCACGTGGCTGATAAAACAGACAAGATAGAGGCTGTTGCAAATTGGTACTACAGAAGAATGCTCAGGATGCGTGGATCGGGTAACTGATGAATAGGTGCCGAGCGAAATTGTGGAGGAAAGAAATTTCTGGTGTATATTGAGTAAAAGAAGGGATCAGTTGGTAGGTCATATTATGAGACTCCTCAATTTAGTATAGGAGGGAAGTGTATTTGTGGGGGAGGGGGTGTTCGGGGGGCGGTAGGGGCGGGGGGGAAGGGGGGATAGAATCCTAGACAGAGGCCATGAGAAGAAAAGAGTAATAAGTTTCAAGTGGATTTTGGGTGCCATAAAATTCAGATATGAAGAGGGTCGTACACGACGCAGTATAGCTGCATGTGGCCACTCTTCAGACTGAAGATTACAGTTAAAACTTCATCAGCACATAAAAAAATTAATGACAAACAAGACCCTACAAGTCACTTCTTTTGTATTCAAACGCAACCTTCTAAGGTCACTTGTTGAGGTAAGCTGCATAGCAACCTTACGCAGTACAGAACTTCCGCGGTGGAGTAGCCGAGCGGTCTAAGGCGCCTGGGGCATGTGTGTGTGTGTGTGTGTGTGTGTGTGTGTGTGTGTGTGTGTGTGTGTGTGTGTGTGTTGTCTTTAGGTTATTTGGCCTTAGTTTAAGTAGTTTCTAAGCTACGGACTGTAACCACGCAGTTTGGTCCAATATATTTACAAACATTTGAGTGAAGAACTGCATAACTCCTTGCAAGAATGGAAGTCTGCATCCTTCGTTGCATGCTATTTACTGGTGGTCCAATTGATCCCATAGTTCCCGTGGTTGATTAGGACATCCCTCCAAAGGGTTTTTTTCTTTGAATTTTTTTAGCATGTTCAATTGGATTCATATTGGGGATATATTTAGGCTAATCCTATCGTGCAATACCAACGCGAGTGAGGAAATGGTTGACAGCAAACTTGTGAGTTATTGTCCAAAAACTTGAATTCCCCCTTGAAATGCCGATTAAAAGTTTCTGCGATTGTTTGGACGAGCCGCGGTGGAGTAGGCGAGCGGTCTAAAGCGGCCCGTTGCGGAGCGCGCGGTTGCTCGCCGTGGAGGTTCGAGTCCTCCCTGGGGCATGTGTGTGTGTGTATTGTCCTTAGGTTAGTTTATCTAGGTTTAAGTAGTTTGTAAGTACGGACTGATGACCACGCAGTTTGGTCCGATACTTTTACAAACATTTTGTTTGGACGATTTTATCTTTGTAATGAGGAGCTTTGAGCTTGCCGTTGATGGTCGAGCATGAAGTCTGAAACCCCCATGTGATATCCTCCCACTAAATCATTGATCCGCCACCACATACGTTTCTGTTGAACAGAATAACCTATTGCCCCTCCCCCCTCCATAAAAGAAGCTCATTTTCGACCGTCATCTGGTATCTCATATACGCGGCAGTCGTTTGTGAATAAAAGCTAGCGCTAGTTGGTATAATCCATTCTTGCTGATTTTTTGTAGAATGGTGTCTGCCTTTGCATGACCGTCTACAACACGGAGAGGTTTCGTTCTAGTTTTTCCTAGGGCGACCAGAGTCGGCCAAAGCACGAACACTATCAGTAATTCGAAAACGATAAAAGGTCTTTTCCAAATTACACTCAATATCTTTTCCAAATTCAATACGGGTATAGGTCTTGCAGCTTGTCGTGATGAAAGTGCTTGTTAACATAAAGTAGAAATTCGTGTGCTAACAGACGTTGATATTGTTCTTCATCCCATAGGAGAACGTTGATAGAATGTCTACAAATGCTCTATACGATTTCTACAGTGTATATTGAAAAAAATAGTACAAATTTTAATGATTCAGGATTCAAAAAACGGATATGCTTGCATTAGATGAGGCTGAAGGAAAGTTTATATGACAGTATAAATGACTTCGTATTTCTAATCACGTCAACGTGGGTCTGCAAGGAATGTGGGTATAGCATACTCAAGTAAAGCAAAACTTGTTTGATGCTTTAAACATTGTTTAAGTTCGTTAGTTGCTTGTGAGATAGCGTGATCAATCATAATTATAGTTTTCATGATCACAGAGTATGATGGTAGACTGTATGTAATAAATGGTGTTCTTTAGTTTTCAGTAACTTCATTTCAATTTTGAATCAATATTATTAATGTACTATAGATAAAAAGGAACATGACTGCAATTTATTGATATGACGATTTAGAGTGAAACAACTTTTTGCGCCTATAATAACTTCGACGATATCCTAATTATTGAAGATTACATGTTGTATTAGTAATGTCCAATAATTCGCTCCGGATTAGAGGTTGTTACAGTGGTGAAGAATTATAGTCGGATGTAGATGTTGATTTGTGTCATGAGGATCAATTGTGATTACAAAGCGTCACTATTGCTATTACGGCATCACAACGTAATTTTCTGTTCGTTAGGGCTGGTGTTTTTGGTTGTATTGTTTTGTATACTTACTCAAATGGCCTTTTTTTTGCGCATACGTTTTGTTTTAATACCAGAAGACTCCTTTTTAATGACTGGTAATGGTTTTGTAATAATTGTGCAATACAGCTGTGTGGAACCTTCATTTTTCAACAGTTTTCAGTAAGTTATAAATCGACACCTCCTCGAAACAACATTCATTTTAATTTACACACTCTCGTGTCCATACACAAAGACAAATTTGATATTAATTTCTGTGAATAGCTCCTCAAATAGAAGATTAAATATTTTGTAAGGTGTCTAATATTGTTAGCTTTTCACCTGCCTTTTCATCTGCCGTAGTACTTTCACGGGTTGATGCACACAGAGTTGGAGGGCTTTCCAATACAGAAAGGAGCACACTCAAAACTTACAAGCCATGAGATCTCTCACAAGGAAAACTCGCGCACGTAAGGTAAGACGCTGAAGCGTAAACCCCGAAGCAACTTCTAAGCCACACTAAGAGCCTTTGAGAATGAGCAAGTGGAGTACCTTAAGAGCAATAAATGCGACGGACGAGTTTGCTTGCTTCTTGCTACCTGCAGAGAAGTTTGAAACACTCACAATCGTATGCATTATGCATGAGGGGGATAGGACGCGCCTCGGAGCGCATCGGTTCGACCGCTAATGACGTCACTGCTCGTGGGTGCCTCATGGAAACGCCGAGGAACTTTCGTCTGAAATTTTGACGTATCGTTCTCATTTCACAACTCTCCCAGATGCGCTGACGTACTGCTGATCTGAAACCTTCGTCTGAAGTACATCAGTCCTTTTTGAAGTTTGATTCCACTGTTTGGAACGGTGTGCTCGGCGACCACAAAACAATGAATATAATAACTGCAGTATGCAGCATTGGTCGTTTTTTATTAATGTTTTTGCAGATCGATTTCGATCACATAATGATCATCCTCAATTCACCAGTCATCGTAATATTCATGATTGGACTCTACATTGATATGTTAAAAAAAACTGTTACATTCTGCTAATTTGGCATATGATTATGCATAGCTGATATTACGATGACTAATGCATTGAGGATGATCATTATGTGATCGAATTAGATCTGCAAAAACATTAATAAAAAGCGACCAATGGTGCATACTATAGTTTTTATATACATTTCAGTCTTTTGTTTATTTTCTATTGATGGACATCCAAAACTCAGCAGCAAGGTGCCGCGCGTGAGTATACGAGCGGTCTGGAGCGCCACGTTGCGAATCGCGCGGACTCCCGCGTCGGAGGTTCGAATCCTCCCTCGGGCATGGATGTTTCTGTTGCTTTAGTCTAAGTTAGTTCATAAGTAGTTTGTACGTTTATGGACTGATGACCCCGCAGTTAAGTCCCTCAAACATTTGAACATTTGAAGTATTGTTACAGTATCATGCAGTGAAGGCTTTCACGACCGGCTGAAATAATTGCTGTTGAATCTTCCGGGTTATATGGTCGTGCCCGAAGAAACATATGTGCTCCTGACGTTTCGTCCAGAGCTGCGCTGGACATCTTCAGAGGTGCTTCTGGTAGCGATGTGTCTTGCCGACTGACAAGTCGGGCGTCGGAGAGCTGTATAAATACTGTCTAAAATGGGGGGTGCTCAAGTGTTAACGTGCGCAGCAGAGATTAGTCTTGTCAAAGATAAAACATAACTTTCGATAGTCGATGGTCAAAGATAAAAGCGTAACTACCTACTCTGAAGAGTCACAGTCCATATGTCATTAATTTTCATTGCTTCTTCCTTTCTATTAAAAGACTCACCGATACCAGTAGCACCTCTGAAGATGTCCAGCGCAGCTCTGGGCGAAACGTCAGGAGCAGATATGTTTCTTCGACCACGAAGATTCAACAGCAGTTATTACAGTAAATTAGTCCGTGCTGCTTCCAAATACTGTCGGAGTCCATCTGGCTCAGCAGGCCTGTCATTTGACAATCGTCGACCAGACGTTTCTGACAGGCGATTGTGGAAGTTCAAGACAGCAGAGCTATCCAATGGTTGATGAACAAGCCACGTTTCGTCCACAATGTGACTTCTGGAAAGCTCCGATCTCCATAACGGTTATGAACTTTGGATAGCGTGGATAGCGAACGAACGGCACCACAGTTCGAAAATGTCACATAAAAACTTCAGGGACGCCTACTGGTCCACAAAGAGGAAGTTCGGCGCCCGATGGTCAATTGACGGCGGGTGTAGCAGTATCTATTTAACCATCTCCTGTCGAAGGAGGTCCGTGAATTATGATCTCGATCGGTCAAAGACGTCATCAAGACCAATCAGTGACCCGCTGACATATGATTTATTGATTAGCCAAACTGTAAACTTTGCTATGTTCCTGACACTCGTGAGCATTGATTCAAGTGTGATCGTATAGCGACTGTGTGGGAGCTCCGACGAGGAATGCTGACCATTATTAACGGGACTACCAAGATTAATGGGACCGTGGAGTGGTTCACTACGTCGGATATGACACTATCCCACGGTGCCAAGCTCAACTCCACTATGTGGTTGCTGGGGTACTCTTTATTCGCCATCATTGACCTACGCCTTGGGGACGGCGTGGCGTACATGGCTTATCTGTGGATCACCGACCTGCCGACGAAAACGGTCAGGACATCTTTGACGAATTCCTTACGCTGGCACATTTTCATGGCCACCAAAGATGTTAAGTACAATTGTGTCATTAAATGGTGTGCTGTAAAGTGTAAGTGCGATGCGATGCGATGCGCGAGGCAGTTCCCAGTCGCATTTGAATCACCCCTCGGGCATGGATGTTTGTGATGTCTTTAGTATAAGGTAGTTCATAAGCAGTTTGTCAGTTTAGGGACTGAGGACCCTGCAATAAGTCCCATAAGCTTAAGAAACATTTGAACATGTTTTTAAAGTAACTACCTCACCGTGGTTGTGGTACAGTGCAGCTGATGTCAAACTCTTTCCGGAAATCAAAGAAAATGCTATCAGACTGTTGCGAATCATTCATAGTTACCAGAATACAAATGTTCAAATGTTTGTAGAGTCTATGGGACTTAACTACGGGGTCATCAGTCCCTAAACTTACAAACTACTTATGAACTACTTACGAACTAGGACGGCACAAATATCCATGCCCGAGGGGGGATTCGAACCCCCGACCGTAGTGGCCGTGCAGACCGTGTCTGAAGCGCCTCAGTCCCTGCGGCCACCGCGGCCAGCACCAGAATATCAAGTGACAAAATTTAAATCTGAGTTTCACACAAGAGAAACCTTGTAAATCCAAGTTTATTTGCATGAATGAACGAGCTGCTCTCGCCATCTCCCAATGAGCGGGTTTGATGGGTGGCCTGGATGAGTAGCGCCACATGTTTCTCGCTCACTGAGGACTACGGTTTTCGATGGCCTTCAGGAATGTGACGAACGCGTCACCATAGTCCTGATGGTCCGGACGCCAGGACTAGGCCCACTGCTAAGTGCGTGCGATGGACCGGACTAAAGCGCGCACTGGCTGTGCGGCTGCGATCACAGACTCCGGCACCGGAAAACTGCAGGCGGCGAGTCGGGACGGCTACACTGCGCCGAGTGCGCGTATCAATTAGTCTCTTTGTGTCTGCCTGGGTGGAAGCAGCGTTAAAACACCAGCCCAGCGGGCGTGACGTTCCTCATCGAAGCCACTGAGCTTACCACGTTCCGTCGCGAGTCGGTCAGTACTATGCCGTGTTCTGACGAAGATGTAGCACCCATAATACACAGTGGTTGTATATAATTTATACCTTTTCTTTCCTCTAATTATGTTAGATATTTTCTTTTAAGTTTTGGTTATTATTCTTTAAGGTCTTTTGATTCTGGTTGGGGTGAATTATTTGGTGGTCAAAGTTTATATTCCTTTCTTTTTTTTATATATAATTGACTATCTTATACCCGCTGCTCCGCTCGCGTGTTGGTTGATTATGATAGATAACCTATCTTTCATTAGAGTACTACGAGACTGGTTTTGAAGGATGAAATGAAATACAATACCTTCTTTAGAAACAAACATTTTTAATCAACATTCAAATAAAAAATAGTATTATGTGAAGTGCTTAATGATTTACAATAAAGTCTTATTTCGCGCTGTTCTTCATTTTCGTTTGCTCTTGATGATTTAATACGTTTTGCTTCAACAGTGTGTTTTGATAATGACGTTTTCCTTTTCCGAGGCATGGTGTCTGAATATGATCTATTAAAAGTAGATGTACTGTTGTAATATGTGTAAAGTAACGCAATGCACATTTATATACGAAGTTTAAATAACAATTAAATTAATGCAATTAATTTCACTCATTTCTGAGCAAATGTCGCTGATAAAGCGGAACTGAAAAATGTTCCTCAGATTGCAGAAGTTTATGCACTTACCGTTTATCAGCAAAGTAAGTAGTGTAGATCAAATCACATGTAAAAATGCACTCGTTTCGAAGAATCCAATCACGAAATTCAACAATAATGATTGTAATAATATCAGAGATCGATCACTGAATGTAATGCGCGATACGTCAAATAGATTTTTTTAAAGAGATGTATTAAAAGAAATTTCTTCTTTACTGTTTTATTTATTTATTCTTATATTTGCTTATTCGTTTGCTTATTCTCACAGAGAAAGAGCTAAAGACATTGTAACACGTATAGACCAAAGATATGGTCTGTGGCATCACATTCTCCATGTTATAGAGTCGCAAAGTCATCGCTGGCCTTCAGTCAGATATTTTAAAATAATTTGACGATTTTCTACAACCATATCTTCCACCCCCTTATATCTATCGGCATGGAACTGCTATTGTGTACAACGGGAGACTTCTGACAATAATTACACACAGACCATTCCTTTGCGTTGTGTAGTTTTCGTTGCAGAGCGAAGTATTAACATACACACACGTGAGTTTTATATACACCGATAAATTTCCATCCCAATACACTCCACCCATTTATCATTGTCAACCCTCAAGCAACAATGCAACCAATAAAACCTTTTTCAAAGAGTAAATATAATTTTCAAAGAGTAATTATCGTTCCTCATTTCGCGTTATATTCTTCAAATTCCTAAATATCTATCAGATCGCTATAAAACCGTGCCTAAAAACCTTCCTCAGGTGTATAAATTAGTAACTGTACAAATATTTAAGTCTCTGCATCTTGTCGTTCGGACGTGATAAGCGTACACCGAACAGACATTCGCATCAATATATATATATATATATATATATATATATATATATATATATATATATATATAGCTATCCGATCGCCATAAAACCGTGCCTAAAGCCTTCCGCAGGTAGACAGTAGTAACTGTACAAATTTTTAGATCTTTATGTCTTGCGGTTCAGACGTGATAAACGTACACCGAACAGACATTCACATTTATAGATATAGATAATAGATAATATTCAGTCTTTATATGATTGTAATTTTAACGTTTATTTAATAACTTTATTTTTGGAATTTTAATATTGTTTATATTTTTTTATTACCTAAATAGCTTATTATAGAGTTTGACGATGTAGATAAACACGCGAAAATGGTGCAAAATCTTATTACAGCAGACTACTGTAATGTGACTCTTTGTCCAGTGTAGTTTGGAGGGATAGAACTAAATTGTGATGGGAAACCATAGCTGTTTCTTGCAATTACCGTTAATGTTTTCGTTATCATATTGCACTATAATAATACCTTACGCCGGAAGTTATTGAATTTTCAAATTTTAACTGAAAATGCACTTATCCTTATATTACCTAGGTACCAAGTTCTGCTACTGCATATATACTTTTGAACCTATCGTGGCTACCTGGAAATATTAATTACACATGCAAATTCATTCCTAAGAGTCCACGGTGATATGATATTCCCACAATAGTGAGGTGCTGGAATCCAAATTTAATTATATCAGTGGTTTTGAGCGAAGGTTCAAACTGTTATTAATTCATTGCGAGAGTAGTGAGTTGGTGTTTTTTTACATTTTTTTGTTTCTATATCATATACGGTCAGTAAAGGTATTGCTCATCTTCTTTATATTGTTTATTAAAAATATGCTGATCTTCATTTTTTGCTTGTGTTATTGCTACAATAATTTTACATTAATTCCAAGTATGACAGTGTATGTAAAATTAATTTGTGTTTTTTTTTTCATATTGGTATCCACAATTTTACATTTATGAATTGGAATAACCGCTGCAGCTGCCGCAATAGCCGTGCGCACTGAGGCACCGTGCTGCGATGTGCGAGGCCGTTCCCTGTCAGCGGTTCGAGTCCTCTCTAGGGCATGAGTATAAGTGTTGTCTTAGTTTAACTTAGTTTAAGTAAAAGATTACCTGACATAGTCGGGTTTGGAGGCGATCTGATCGTTTTATAGTTTTCAAAATAAAAAGCCAAGAATGCATATTAATAATTTATTAAATGACGACCGGTTTCGGTGCACTGTGTCACCATCATCTGGTCTCATATATGCTATAAGCTGGTCATATTGTTAAAAAAATTGGGTGTAAAATAACAAGTGCAAAATTGCACTTAGTCACTTGTGTATTTTTATATAGTGACTAGGTGCAATTTTGCACTTGTTATTTTACACCCAATTTTTTTTAACAAGATGACCAGCTTATAGCATATATGAGACCAGATGATGGTGACACAGTGCACCGAAACCGGTCGTCGTTTAATAAATTATTAATGGGCGATCTTGGCTTTTTACTTTGAAAACCATATTAGTTTTATAAATTAATAATTTGTTTACAAAGCAATAATTTCCACTGTCTTCCTTTCGCAGATCCTAATGACTGCTAAAAAAATTGGTTTCCTAAATACATTATTCCATGCGTCTTGTAGGACATTGCACTTAAAACGATTACAAAAAAACAACAGAGAAACTTGAAAGATTCCGATAAACCTTAATTAATTCTCCTATAAATGGGCGAAGTAACAGTAGTTTAAGGACGTGATGTGCGGTAAGAGACAACGCGATGTAGTGGAGGTGCAGTTTCCGGGTGTTAAAGCGATGCTAGTGCCTACTTATGGCTATGAATACTTGGCTGCAACAAAAGACATCTTTATTCAGTCTAAAGACGATACAAAGACCGCCGTGATGCGAAGCCTTGAACACACACACACACACACACACACACACACACACAACTAGCTGCCGCGGCGGCGTGGTCGAGCGCAATGAAGTGCTATGCTACGATGCGCGAAGCCATTCCCCGTCGGGGTTTCTGATCCTCCTTCGGGAATGGATGTTTGTGCTGTCTTTAGTATAAGCTAGTTTATAAGTAGGTTGTAAGTTTAGGGACTGATGACCCCGCAGTTAAGTCCCATAAGACTTACAAACATTTGAACACAACTAGCTAAGCTGCCACTGTATGTTTCACTCGTCACCTCGAGAGACTTTTAGCGCCACTGTCCCGAAAGCGGTAAGTACAAACGGCGATAAAATGTCATATTATCGTAAAGGGCCACTGTTGGAGAAAGAGAGGCTAGCCTCGGTAATGTTGGAAGGCAGTGGTAGTGCGTAGCACTCTATTTCTGGCCCCAAGTTGGGCCACTGCCTTAGAGCCTGATGAGACCCCACAGATGGAAAACAGATTTCCTCTCTAGAGATGACTGGCAATACTGATGGCTGCTCAGTGGACCGTAACGTTGTAGACGCTATGATGTCATCATCCGGCTTCAGAGCACCGGTGTCATTCGAGGTGTGCGCCAGCACTCGTAATGCAGTGGAGCAGAGGTGTTGTGCCCGCTACACTAGGATCTTCACAGCACGATCGCCTCATACACATCTACATCTACATACATACACCGCAATTCACCGTAAGGTGCGTGGCGGAGGGTACACTGTACCATTACTAGGCATTTCCTTTCCCATTCCACTCCCAAATAGAACGAGGAAAAAAAAAAAGAATGCCTATATGCCTCCGTACGAGCCCTAATTTCACTTATCTTGTCTTTGTGATCTTTACGCGAAATGTAAGTAGGCGGCAGCAAGATCGTACTACACTCAGCTTCAAATTCCGGCCCTCTAAATCTACTTAACAGAAATTCACGAAAAGAACGTCGTCTTTCTTCCAGCGATCACCAATTGAGTTACCGGAGCATTTCCGTGACACTCGCGCATCGGTCGAACCTACCGGTAACAAATCTAGCTGCTCGTCTACTCAAGACGTGGTCGTACAAGCGTTTTATACGCGGTCTCCTTTACAGGTGAAGTACATCTTCCCAAAATTCTCGCAATAAACCGAAGTCGGCTGTCCGCCTTACTCACAACTGTCCTTACATGGTCGTTCCATTTCATATCGCTCTGCAATGTTACGCCTAGATATTTGAACGACGCGACAGCATCAAGAAGCTCTCTACTAATGCTGTATTCGAACATTATGGGATCGTTTTTTCTACTCATGCGCTTCACCTTACATTTTTCTACATTGAGAGCTAGCTGCCAATCTTCGCACCAACTAGAAATTTTGTCTAAGTCATCCTGTATGCTATTACAGTCAGTTACAGACGACAGGCTCCCATACACCACAGCATCATCAGCAAACAGCCGCAAATTACAACTTACTCTGTCCATCAGATCATTTATATAGATAAATACTTACATACTTAAAAGCGGCCACCGTTTAGCTCTTCGTTCAGTTTGTACCTGCACTAACCTATCGTCAACACTGCAAGGGACCACTCTGTATTCTTAAACACTGCTACAAACCATCGCAGATCAGATCATATCTAATTGAGAAGAAGTAATTGTACGGTCTATGTCAAAGCAAGAACCATTATGTTGAATCAAAAAATCTCAAATAAAGTTTGCTATTTATACCTATGGCTCTTCATGCCTTTCTTTTCTGCCCAAACTTACCGTTTTCACTAGTGCTTTATATCTCTTTAGCACATACCTCTGCCGATGGTATTGTATTGTCGGGACCCCACAGGATGCAACAGAAACAAGTGTGACCCTTGTGACCTGGATGATACTGCCAAGTGGAACTGCTTTTCTCCCCGTAAATTAAATTGTAGCACCGATATTGTGTTCCTACTCTCTTTGGACACACTCATATATGATCCTGAATTACATAAACAAGCTTTGGCTACAAAGCCCATAGCGATGGGCTATATCTTATAGTCCATCGCTTCACCCATACTGCCTTACCTTACCACATAACATTTCCGTTGTCGCTTAAGCTACCCACGAAGCATTAATGCCTCTAAATTATTTAACCAGTCTTTCCACCAATATCCATTTTTTCGCTCTAATGAAATTATAAACAACGACCCTTATATAAATATCATTTCGGACACTGTCGTCGACGAATAACAATAACGACGGTACACCTCTGTTACTTAGATACCTTGTATCCTGCACGTCTTATACCATCTTATGTGGCACTTGCTAACTGTTTGAAGACACTCCGAGCTCGCAGTCAGTGGTCGTTTATTTCAATCCACGATATTTCGACTGGACACCTGACAGCCATATTCCGCCAGGCCTAAGGGAGTGGTGAAAACGCACTCGGTTCCACCGTCTACATCACTCTGAGAGAATTTTGTGCCTGCGCAAAAATTACAGTGACCGACGAAACTCACTACACTACAGCAGCGGTGCAAAACTCAGCTGTTTCCGACGTTGCATCGCGCCCTGGTCAACGGTGTTCAAATCAAATGTTCGTAAAAGTATTGCACCAAACTGCTATGGTCATCAGTCCCTACACTTACAAACTACTTAAACTAACATACACTAAGGACAAAACACACACACACACACACACACACGCATGCCAGAGGGAGCACTCGAAATTCCAACGGGAACGGCCGCCAAGTCCGTAGCAAGACGCCTTAGAAGATGCGGCTATTTCGCGTGGCCAAACGATTCCTCTATCCTCTTGGCGCAGAACAAATCTTGGAGCCTGATGAGACTTCAAAACTGTCTTCAAAAAACAACGTAAAGACAAAAACTGGGTGAGTAACCAATAAAATCAGTTGATACTTTAACGAATTTATTTTCTTTAAAATTGAATAATTGAAATTGATCATCTGATGAAGCTCATCTCTAATTGCTTAAGAACTTCAGCAAATAGGTAGTATTACATTAAAGGATAAAACAATGGTAGTTTACAATTTACACAATATTTCTAGATTTAATACTAAAGGTAATAACAACAAGAAAAACTTCAGCCGGTGAAGCCCACACTTCAGATATTAAATAAATTTATACAAGGAAGCCTTAAGCGAGTGAAGCCCGTGCTTTGAAATTTTATCCATTTTAAACAGGATCAAAAATGTTGGAGAACAATTAAGAAAAGGTGCCAATATGAAATAGGTTTATAATAAATATAGTATACACCATTGGTCGTTTTTATTAATGATTTTGCAGATCGATTTCGATCACATAATGATCATCTTCAATGCCCAGTCATCGTAATATCAGCTATGCATAATCATATGGCATATTAGCTGAGTGTAACAGATTGTTTTGACCATATCAATGTAGTGAGGCTCGCTCATTTCATGGTTGTACACTACAGTGATATGTTCAAAAAAATCTGTTACATTCAGCTAATATGGCATATGATTATGCATAGCTGATATTACGATAACTGGGCATTGAAGATGATCAATATGTGATCGAAATCGATCTGCAAAAACATTAATAAAAACGACCAATGCTGCATACTATATTTATTATATTCATTATTTTGTTTTCGCTGAGCACACCGTTCCAAAAAATGGAATCAAAACTCAATGAAATAGGTTTCTTAAAACAATTATGAATCAGGAACAAGAAGGCACAGACTAGAGCTTTAACCTTTCTTAAATGCAAAGAGACTATCAAAATTCAACAAAATATAACTTGGACGCCACATATAAAATCTGATCATACACTATCAGCACACACATAATAGCCAGATAGCATTTATGACGCAACCAACAGATTGCTGCCGCGGCAGAACAGCCGTGCGCAATAAGGCGCCGTACTGTGGTGCGCGCGGCCGTTCGCCGTCGGGGGTTCGAGTCCTTCCTTGGTCATGGGTGTTTGTGTTGACATTAGCATAACTTACTTTAAGTTAGTTTAAGAAGTTTGTAAGCCTAGGAGCTGATGGCAAACGTAGTTATGTCCCTTAGATTTGCAAATATTTGAACACTAGCAACAATAGAATGCTCAAACTTCAGAAACACGTATTACACTAAAAAGTTATTTCAGGTCGTTCCGAAAACACCTGCCCCAAGGATTATACATAAATACAACATCAAAAGCCACTGGAGACGGTCAGTGGCGACAACAACCGTTAAACACCGACATGCGTCAAATCTAGTAGGGCAAATATAAGGGATGTTAGCCAGATTTCCTTTTCGTAAGGTGATGGGACAACAGTGTGGCGCAATAAATCAAGCATCCCAAATTGCCAAAGAACAGGAACGTTGAAACGTGGTGGTTATCATGTAATTAAATCAAAATCCAAAAGGAATTTAAACAGTCAAAATACCACCAGTCGCCGCGCAGTAACCTGTATAGTGGCAGAAAGAGAACTGCCTCAAAATACGTCGGCGGCCAGGGCAGGTAGCTGACTCGCAAATGGCCTGGTTACAATTAAAGAAACATTTAATTCAAACAGGAAAACAATCGCAGGTTCCATCACACGCCACACTCCTCGATTGTCACTCCAGGAGCCCTTCTCGTATTAGCGCGCATGATCAAGAGGTTTAACGTCCTTAAGAAGCGCGCAACAATCACAAGAACGCCACCAGTGACAACAGGTGGAAACGCAATCGATAGTACAAACCATAACACTTACTTGCGCCTTGAACAACGAAATAATTCGTTTTGAAATATATCGCTGCAAGAATAAGATAGCGATCCTCAACAGAGAAAAGCGATGGGTGTGAGAAGATGAAATGAGGAGGAATTTATTTATAGAAAGAAAACTAAATCAACAACAAAAACCCAAAACAAGGTTGCCCCAAGCGTTAGTAAAGGGGCAACAACGAGACGAAAAATGCAAGAAACTTGAAGCAAGAACTGCCACAGCTTAACCTCCCTACATCAACCTTGATCCGGGGATATAAAACTAATGGATCCTATTGTACTAGCACCGGACGAAACGGCTCAACCTCACACCAAAAGAGCTTTCAAGTATGTAATACTTCCCTTCTCGTATTAGCGCGCATTATCAAGAGGTTTAACGTCCTTAAGGAGCACGCAACAATCACAAGAACGCCACCAGTGACATCAGGTGGAAACGCAATCGATAGTACAAACCATAACACTTACTTGCGCCTTGAACAACGAAATAATTCGTTTTGAAATATATCGCTGTAAGAATAAGATAGCGATCCTCGACAGAGAAAAGCGATGGGCGTGAGAAGATGAAATGAGGAGGAATTTATTTATAGAAAGAAAACTAAATCAACAACAAAAACCCAAAACAAGGTTGCCCCAAGCGTTAGTAAAGGGGCAACAACGAGACGAAAAATGCAAGAAACTTGAAGCAAGAACTGCCACAGCTTAACCTCCCTACATCAACCTTGATCCGGGGATATAAAACTAATGGATCCTATTGTACTAGCACCGGTCGAAACGGCTCAACCTCACACAAAAAGAGCTTTCATGTATGTAATACTTCCCTTCTCGTATTAGCACGCATGATCAAGAGGTTTAACGTCCTTAAGGAGCACGCAACAATCACAAGAACGCCACCAGTGACAGCAGGTGGAAACGCAATCCATAGTACAAACCATAACACTTACTTGCGCCTTGAACAACGAAATAATTCGTTTTGAAATATATCGCTGTAAGAATAAGATAGCGATCCTCGACAGAGAAAAGCGATGGGCGTGAGAAGATGAAATGAGGAGGAATTTATTTATAGAAAGAAAACTAAATCAACAACAAAAACCCAAAACAAGGTTGCCCCAAGCGTTAGTAAAGGGGCAACAACGAGACGAAAAATGCAAGTAACTTGAAGCAAGAACTGCCACAGCTTAACCTCCCTACATCAACCTTGATCCGGGGATATAAAACTAATGGATCCTATTGTACTAGCACCGGACGAAACGGCTCATCCTGACACCAAAAGAGCTTTCAAGTATGTAAAACTTCCCTTCTCGTATTAGCGCGCATCATTAAGAGGTTTAACGTCCTTAAGGAGCGCGCAACAATCACAAGAACGCCACCAGTGACAGCAGGTGGAAACGCAATCGATAGTACAAACCATAACACTTACTTGCGCCTTGAACAACGAAATAATTCGTTCTGAAATATATCGCTGTAAGAATAAGATAGCGATCCTCGACAGAGAAAAGCGATGGGCGTGAGAAGATGAAATGAGGAGGAATTTATTTATAGAAAGAAAACTAAATCAACAACAAAAACCCAAAACAAGGTTGCCCCAAGCGTTAGTAAAGGGGCAACAACGAGACGAAAAATGCAAGAAACTTGAAGCAAGAACTGCCACAGCTTAACCTCCCTACATCAACCTTGATCCGGGGATATAAAACTAATGGATCCTATTGTACTAGCACCGGACGAAACGGCTCAACCTGACACCAAAAGAGCTTTCAAGTATGTAAAACTTCCCTTCTCGTATTAGCGCGCATTATCAAGAGGTTTAACGTCCTTAAGGAGCACGCAACAATCACAAGAACGCCACCAGTGACAGCAGGTGGAAACGCAATCGATAGTACAAACCATAACACTTACTTGCGCCTTGAACAACGAAATAATTCGTTTTGAAATATATCGCTGTAAGAATAAGATAGCGATCCTCGACAGAGAAAAGCGATGGGCGTGAGAAGATGAAATGAGGAGGAATTTATTTATAGAAAGAAAACTAAATCAACAAAAAAAACCCAAAACAAGGTTGCCCCAAGCGTTAGTAAAGGGGCAACAACGAGACGAAAAAAAGCAAGAAACTTGAAGCAAGAACTGCCACAGCTTAACCTCCCTACATCAACCTTGATCCGGGGATATAAAACTAATGATTCCTATTGTACTAGCACCGGACGAAACGGCTCAATCTGACACCAAAAGAGCTTTCAAGTATGTAAAACTTCCCTTCTCGTATTAGCGCGCATGATCAAGAGGTTTAACGTCCTTAAGGAGCGCGCAACAATCACAAGAACGCCACCAGTGACAGCAGGTGGAAACGCAATCGATAGTACAAACCATAACACTTACGTGCGCCTTGAACAACGAAATAATTCGTTTTGAAATATATCGCTGTAAGAATAAGATAGCGATCCTCGACAGAGAAAAGCGATGGGCGTGAGAATATGAAATGAGGAGGAATTTATTTATAGAAAGAAAACTAAATCAACAACAAAAACCCAAAACAAGGTTGCCCCAAGCGTTAGTAAAGGGGCAACAACGAGACGAAAAATGCAAGAAACTTGAAGCAAGAACTGCCACAGCTTAACCTCCCTACATCAACCTTGATCCGGGGATATAAAACTAATGGATCCTATTGTACTAGCACCGGACGAAACGGCTCAACCTCACACCAAAAGAGCTTTCAAGTATGTAAAACTTCCCTTCTCGTATTAGCGCGCATTATCAAGAGGTTTAACGTCCTTAAGGAGCACGCAACAATCACAAGAACGCCACCAGTGACATCAGGTGGAAACGCAATCGATAGTACAAACGATAACACTTACTTGCGCCTTGAACAACGAAATAATTCGTTTTGAAATATATCGCTGTAAGAATAAGATAGCGATCCTCGACAGAGAAAAGCGATGGGCGTGAGAAGATGAAATGAGGAGGAATTTATTTATAGAAAGAAAACTAAATCAACAACAAAAATCCAAAACAAGGTTGCCCCAAGCGTTAGTAAAGGGGCAACAACGAGACGAAAAATGCAAGAAACTTGAAGCAAGAACTGCCACAGCTTAACCTCCCTACATCAACCTTGATCCGGGGATATAAAACTAATGGATCCTATTGTACTAGCACCGGACGAAACGGCTCAATCTGACACCAAAAGAGCTTTCAAGTATGTAAAACTTCCCTTCTCGTATTAGCGCGCATGATCAAGAGGTTTTAACGTCCTTAAGGAGCGCGCAACAATCACAAGAACGCCACCAGTGACAGCAGGTGAAACGCAATCGATAGTACAAACCATAACACTTACTTGCGCCTTGAACAACGAAATAATTCGTTTTGAAATATATCGCTGTAAGAATAAGATAGCGATCCTCGACAGAGAAAAGCGATGGGCGTGAGAAGATGAAATGAGGAGGAATTTATTTATAGAAAGAAAACTAAATCAACAACAAAAACCCAAAACAAGGTTGCCCCAAGCGTTAGTAAAGGGGCAACAACGAGACGAAAAATGCAAGAAACTTGAAGCAAGAACTGCCACAGCTTAACCTCCCTACATCAACCTTGATCCGGGGATATAAAACTAATGGATCCTATTGTACTAGCACGGACGAAACGGCTCAACCTCACACCAAAAGAGCTTTCAAGTATGTAAAACTTCCCTTCTCGTATTAGCGCGCATGATCAAGAGGTTTAACGTCCTTAAGGAGCGCGCAACAATCACAAGAACGCCACCAGTGACAGCAGGTGGAAACGCAATCGATAGTACAAACCATAACACTTACTTGCGCCTTGAACAACGAAATAATTCGTTTTGAAATATATCGCTGTAAGAATAAGATAGCGATCCTCGACAGAGAAAAGCGATGGGCGTGAGAAGATGAAATGAGGAGGAATTTATTTATAGAAAGAAAACTAAATCAACAACAAAAATCCAAAACAAGGTTGCCCCAAGCGTTAGTAAAGGGGCAACAACGAGACGAAAAATGCAAGAAACTTGAAGCAAGAACTGCCACAGCTTAACCTCCCTACATCAACCTTGATCCGGGGATATAAAACTAATGGATCCTATTGTACTAGCACCGGACGAAACGGCTCAATCTGACACCAAAAGAGCTTTCAAGTATGTAAAACTTCCCTTCTCGTATTAGCGCGCATGATCAAGAGGTTTAACGTCCTTAAGGAGCGCGCAACAATCACAAGAACGCCACCAGTGACAGCAGGTGGAAACGCAATCCATAGTACAAACCATAACACTTACTTGCGCCTTGAACAACGAAATAATTCGTTTTGAAATATATCGCTGTAAGAATAAGATAGCGATCCTCGACAGAGAAAAGCGATGGGCGTGAGAAGATGAAATGAGGAGGAATTTATTTATAGAAAGAAAACTAAATCAACAACAAAAACCCAAAACAAGGTTGCCCCAAGCGTTAGTAAAGGGGCAACAACGAGACGAAAAATGCAAGAAACTTGAAACAAGAACTGCCACAGCTTAATCCCTACATCAACCTTGATCCGAGGATATAATACTAATGATTCCTATTGTACTAGCACCGGACGAAACGGCTCAATCTGACACCAAAAGAGCTTTCAAGTATGTAAAACTTCCCTTCTCGTATTAGCGCGCATGATCAAGAGGTTTAACGTCCTTAAGGAGCGCGCAACAATCACAAGAACGCCACCAGTGACAGCAGGTGGAAACGCAATCGATAGTACAAACCATAACACTTACTTGCGCCTTGAACAACGAAATAATTCGTTTTGAAATATATCGCTGTAAGAATAAGATAGCGATCCTCGACAGAGAAAAGCGATGGGCGTGAGAAGATGAAATGAAGAGGAATTTATTTATAGAAAGAAAACTAAATCAACAACAAAAACCCAAAACAAGGTTGCCCCAAGCGTTAGTAAAGGGGCAACAACGAGACGAAAAAAGCAAGAAACTTGAAGCGAGAACTGCCACAGCTTAACCTCCCTACATCAACCTTGATCCGGGGATATAAAACTAATGGATCCTATTGTACTAGCACCGGACGAAACGGCTCAACCTGACACCAAAAGAGCTTTCAAGTATGTAAAACTTCCCTTCTCGTATTAGCGCGCATTATCAAGAGGTTTAACGTCCTTAAGGAGCACGCAACAATCACAAGAACGCCACCAGTGACAGCAGGTGGAAACGCAATCGATAGTACAAACCATAACACTTACTTGCGCCTTGAACAACGAAATAATTCGTTTTTGAAATATATCGCTGTAAGAATAAGATAGCGATCCTCGACAGAGAAAAGCGATGGGCGTGAGAAGATGAAATGAGGAGGAATTTATTTATAGAAAGAAAACTAAATCAACAAAAAAAACCCAAAACAAGGTTGCCCCAAGCGTTAGTAAAGGGGCAACAACGAGACGAAAAAAGCAAGAAACTTGAAGCAAGAACTGCCACAGCTTAACCTCCCTACATCAACCTTGATCCGGGGATATAAAACTAATGATTCCTATTGTACTAGCACCGGACGAAACGGCTCAATCTGACACCAAAAGAGCTTTCAAGTATGTAAAACTTCCCTTCTCGTATTAGCGCGCATGATCAAGAGGTTTAACGTCCTTAAGGAGCGCGCAACAATCACAAGAACGCCACCAGTGACAGCAGGTGGAAACGCAATCGATAGTACAAACCATAACACTTACGTGCGCCTTGAACAACGAAATAATTCGTTTTGAAATATATCGCTGTAAGAATAAGATAGCGATCCTCGACAGAGAAAAGCGATGGGCGTGAGAATATGAAATGAGGAGGAATTTATTTATAGAAAGAAAACTAAATCAACAACAAAAACCCAAAACAAGGTTGCCCCAAGCGTTAGTAAAGGGGCAACAACGAGACGAAAAATGCAAGAAACTTGAAGCAAGAACTGCCACAGCTTAACCTCCCTACATCAACCTTGATCCGGGGATATAAAACTAATGGATCCTATTGTACTAGCACCGGACGAAACGGCTCAACCTCACACCAAAAGAGCTTTCAAGTATGTAAAACTTCCCTTCTCGTATTAGCGCGCATTATCAAGAGGTTTAACGTCCTTAAGGAGCACGCAACAATCACAAGAACGCCACCAGTGACATCAGGTGGAAACGCAATCGATAGTACAAACGATAACACTTACTTGCGCCTTGAACAACGAAATAATTCGTTTTGAAATATATCGCTGTAAGAATAAGATAGCGATCCTCGACAGAGAAAAGCGATGGGCGTGAGAAGATGAAATGAGGAGGAATTTATTTATAGAAAGAAAACTAAATCAACAACAAAAATCCAAAACAAGGTTGCCCCAAGCGTTAGTAAAGGGGCAACAACGAGACGAAAAATGCAAGAAACTTGAAGCAAGAACTGCCACAGCTTAACCTCCCTACATCAACCTTGATCCGGGGATATAAAACTAATGGATCCTATTGTACTAGCACCGGACGAAACGGCTCAATCTGACACCAAAAGAGCTTTCAAGTATGTAAAACTTCCCTTCTCGTATTAGCGCGCATGATCAAGAGGTTTAACGTCCTTAAGGAGCGCGCAACAATCACAAGAACGCCACCAGTGACAGCAGGTGGAAACGCAATCGATAGTACAAACCATAACACTTACTTGCGCCTTGAACAACGAAATAATTCGTTTTGAAATATATCGCTGTAAGAATAAGATAGCGATCCTCGACAGAGAAAAGCGATGGGCGTGAGAAGATGAAATGAGGAGGAATTTATTTATAGAAAGAAAACTAAATCAACAACAAAAACCCAAAACAAGGTTGCCCCAAGCGTTAGTAAAGGGGCAACAACGAGACGAAAAATGCAAGAAACTTGAAGCAAGAACTGCCACAGCTTAACCTCCCTACATCAACCTTGATCCGGGGATATAAAACTAATGGATCCTATTGTACTAGCACCGGACGAAACGGCTCAACCTCACACCAAAAGAGCTTTCAAGTATGTAAAACTTCCCTTCTCGTATTAGCGCGCATGATCAAGAGGTTTAACGTCCTTAAGGAGCGCGCAACAATCACAAGAACGCCACCAGTGACAGCAGGTGGAAACGCAATCGATAGTACAAACCATAACACTTACTTGCGCCTTGAACAACGAAATAATTCGTTTTGAAATATATCGCTGTAAGAATAAGATAGCGATCCTCGACAGAGAAAAGCGATGGGCGTGAGAAGATGAAATGAGGAGGAATTTATTTATAGAAAGAAAACTAAATCAACAACAAAAATCCAAAACAAGGTTGCCCCAAGCGTTAGTAAAGGGGCAACAACGAGACGAAAAATGCAAGAAACTTGAAGCAAGAACTGCCACAGCTTAACCTCCCTACATCAACCTTGATCCGGGGATATAAAACTAATGGATCCTATTGTACTAGCACCGGACGAAACGGCTCAATCTGACACCAAAAGAGCTTTCAAGTATGTAAAACTTCCCTTCTCGTATTAGCGCGCATGATCAAGAGGTTTAACGTCCTTAAGGAGCGCGCAACAATCACAAGAACGCCACCAGTGACAGCAGGTGGAAACGCAATCCATAGTACAAACCATAACACTTACTTGCGCCTTGAACAACGAAATAATTCGTTTTGAAATATATCGCTGTAAGAATAAGATAGCGATCCTCGACAGAGAAAAGCGATGGGCGTGAGAAGATGAAATGAGGAGGAATTTATTTATAGAAAGAAAACTAAATCAACAACAAAAACCCAAAACAAGGTTGCCCCAAGCGTTAGTAAAGGGGCAACAACGAGACGAAAAATGCAAGAAACTTGAAACAAGAACTGCCACAGCTTAATCCCTACATCAACCTTGATCCGAGGATATAATACTAATGATTCCTATTGTACTAGCACCGGACGAAACGGCTCAATCTGACACCAAAAGAGCTTTCAAGTATGTAAAACTTCCCTTCTCGTATTAGCGCGCATGATCAAGAGGTTTAACGTCCTTAAGGAGCGCGCAACAATCACAAGAACGCCACCAGTGACAGCAGGTGGAAACGCAATCGATAGTACAAACCATAACACTTACTTGCGCCTTGAACAACGAAATAATTCGTTTTGAAATATATCGCTGTAAGAATAAGATAGCGATCCTCGACAGAGAAAAGCGATGGGCGTGAGAAGATGAAATGAAGAGGAATTTATTTATAGAAAGAAAACTAAATCAACAACAAAAACCCAAAACAAGGTTGCCCCAAGCGTTAGTAAAGGGGCAACAACGAGACGAAAAAAGCAAGAAACTTGAAGCGAGAACTGCCACAGCTTAACCTCCCTACATCAACCTTGATCCGGGGATATAAAACTAATGGATCCTATTGTACTAGCACCGGTCGAAACGGCTCAACCTCACAACAAAAGAGCTTTCAAGTATGTAAAACTTCCCTTCTCGTATTAGCGCGCATGATCAAGAGGTTTAACGTCCTTAAGGAGCGCGCAACAATCACAAGAACGCCACCAGTGACAGCAGGTGGAAACGCAATCGATAGTACAAACCATAACACTTACTTGCGCCTTGAACAACGAAATAATTCGTTTTGAAATATATCGCTGTAAGAATAAGATAGCGATCCTCGACAGAGAAAAGCGATGGGCGTGAGAAGATGAAATGAGGAGGAATTTATTTATAGAAAGAAAACTAAATCAACAACAAAAACCCAAAACAAGGTTGCCCCAAGCGTTAGTAAAGGGGCAACAACGAGACGAAAAATGCAAGAAACTTGAAGCAAGAACTGCCACAGCTTAACCTCCCTACATCAACCTTGATCCGGGGATATAAAACTAATGGATCCTATTGTACTAGCACCGGACGAAACGGCTCAACCTCACACCAAAAGAGCTTTCAAGTATGTAAAACTTCCCTTCTCGTATTAGCGCGCATGATCAAGAGGTTTAACGTCCTTAAGGAGCGCGCAACAATCACAAGAACGCCACCAGTGACAGCAGGTGGAAACGCAATCGATAGTACAAACCATAACACTTACTTGCGCCTTGAACAACGAAATAATTCGTTTTGAAATATATCGCTGTAAGAATAAGATAGCGATCCTCGACAGAGAAAAGCGATGGGCGTGAGAAGATGAAATGAGGAGGAATTTATTTATAGAAAGAAAACTAAATCAACAACAAAAATCCAAAACAAGGTTGCCCCAAGCGTTAGTAAAGGGGCAACAACGAGACGAAAAATGCAAGAAACTTGAAGCAAGAACTGCCACAGCTTAACCTCCCTACATCAACCTTGATCCGGGGATATAAAACTAATGGATCCTATTGTACTAGCACCGGACGAAACGGCTCAATCTGACACCAAAAGAGCTTTCAAGTATGTAAAACTTCCCTTCTCGTATTAGCGCGCATGATCAAGAGGTTTAACGTCCTTAAGGAGCGCGCAACAATCACAAGAACGCCACCAGTGACAGCAGGTGGAAACGCAATCCATAGTACAAACCATAACACTTACTTGCGCCTTGAACAACGAAATAATTCGTTTTGAAATATATCGCTGTAAGAATAAGATAGCGATCCTCGACAGAGAAAAGCGATGGGCGTGAGAAGATGAAATGAGGAGGAATTTATTTATAGAAAGAAAACTAAATCAACAACAAAAACCCAAAACAAGGTTGCCCCAAGCGTTAGTAAAGGGGCAACAACGAGACGAAAAATGCAAGAAACTTGAAACAAGAACTGCCACAGCTTAATCCCTACATCAACCTTGATCCGAGGATATAATACTAATGATTCCTATTGTACCAGCACCGGACGAAACGGCTCAATCTGACACCAAAAGAGCTTTCAAGTATGTAAAACTTCCCTTCTCGTATTAGCGCGCATGATCAAGAGGTTTAACGTCCTTAAGGAGCGCGCAACAATCACAAGAACGCCACCAGTGACAGCAGGTGGAAACGCAATCGATAGTACAAACCATAACACTTACTTGCGCCTTGAACAACGAAATAATTCGTTTTGAAATATATCGCTGTAAGAATAAGATAGCGATCCTCGACAGAGAAAAGCGATGGGCGTGAGAAGATGAAATGAAGAGGAATTTATTTATAGAAAGAAAACTAAATCAACAACAAAAACCCAAAACAAGGTTGCCCCAAGCGTTAGTAAAGGGGCAACAACGAGACGAAAAAAGCAAGAAACTTGAAGCGAGAACTGCCACAGCTTAACCTCCCTACATCAACCTTGATCCGGGGATATAAAACTAATGGATCCTATTGTACTAGCACCGGTCGAAACGGCTCAACCTCACAACAAAAGAGCTTTCAAGTATGTAAAACTTCCCTTCTCGTATTAGCGCGCATGATCAAGAGGTTTAACGTCCTTAAGGAGCGCGCAACAATCACAAGAACGCCACCAGTGACAGCAGGTGGAAACGCAATCGATAGTACAAACCATAACACTTACTTGCGCCTTGAACAACGAAATAATTCGTTTTGAAATATATCGCTGTAAGAATAAGATAGCGATCCTCGACAGAGAAAAGCGATGGGCGTGAGAAGATGAAATGAGGAGGAATTTATTTATAGAAAGAAAACTAAATCAACAACAAAAACCCAAAACAAGGTTGCCCCAAGCGTTAGTAAAGGGGCAACAACGAGACGAAAAATGCAAGAAACTTGAAGCAAGAACTGCCACAGCTTAACCTCCCTACATCAACCTTGATCTGGGGATATAAAACTAATGGATCCTATTGTACTAGCACCGGACGAAACGGCTCAATCTGACACCAAAAGAGCTTTCAAGTATGTAAAACTTCCCTTCTCGTATTAGCGCGCATGATCAAGAGGTTTAACGTCCTTAAGGAGCACGCAACAATCACAAGAACGCCACCAGTGACAGCAGGTGGAAACGCAATCCATAGTACAAACCATAACACTTACTTGCGCCTTGAACAACGAAATAATTCGTTTTGAAATATATCGCTGTAAGAATAAGATAGCGATCCTCGACAGAGAAAAGCGATTGGCGTGAGAAGATGAAATGAGGAGGAATTTATTTATAGAAAGAAAACTAAATCAACAACAAAAACCCAAAACAAGGTTGCCCCAAGCGTTAGTAAAGGGGCAACAACGAGACGAAAAATGCAAGAAACTTGAAGCAAGAACTGCCACAGCTTAACCTCCCTACATCAACCTTGATCCGGGGATATAAAACTAATGGATCCTATTGTACTAGCACCGGACGAAACGGCTCAACCTGACACCAAAAGAGCTTTCAAGTATGTATAACTTCCCAATCAATAATTTGAAATCACAAATGGAATCGACAAGGGTGAACCAATGCAGCAAAATACGATGACTTAAACGACCGTAAAAAAAGTATTAATCAAAAATCTTCAAGCCAAAGGCATGTCAACAACGAAGTAAAAAGGGCATGACATACTCTAGAAGTTACAAGACGAAGTCGGTATGGCACAAACCCCTCCCCTCCCCCGCCACCAACCCCCGCCCTTTGTGAACACACAACGACAAACAAAACCATTCTTCTACACACACACACACACACACACACTCACACACACACACACACACACACACACACACACACACACACACACACACACAAACATACACCGGTAGTTGTAAGCACTATCGACTGATGATTAAACCACCTACATCCACACTGATAGTTGGGTACACCAACATGCACGGATAGCTCGAACGGCCCCCTGCCCACAACCGCCACCTGATCACAACGTCGTTCAGTTCCAAGCTGCTGAGAGCCCTGTGGTGTTAAAACGCTGGAGTCGTGATGCCTTGTGAACAAGTGTCGAATACTGCTGTTACCTGAGCCACGAGATGCCTGATCAAACCCTAACTGTGGAACACTAGGCTGGCTACCATATAGGAATGAAAAAACGTTCTCCATTTCTTGGAGATACTTAGTTAGTTGTTTAACAGCTGCAACTAAATCACCTGAAGTTTGCAGAGATACGAAACAGTTTGATCCGGGGCTCCTCGCAATTGGGCTGTCAATTCGCGTTTTTCTTCTAATCTTGCAGAGATACGAAACAGTTTGATCCGAGGCTCCTCGCAACTGGGCTGTCAATTCGCGTTTTTCTTCTAATCTTAAATGTGTAAATGAGGAAATCCTAGCGCAAGTGCTCAATCTCCGGATACTGTTGGGGTTCCATGCTGTAGACTGTAACAAATAACAAATACAGCAGTACCAATCTAGAAAATGCCACATATAAATTCTGATGAAAAACTATTAGCACATACAAAATCGCCATACAATTTTTATGACATAACCAATAGATTGCTCAAGTTACATAAATACGTAATACACTACACTGGTATTTATGGTCCGATGACGTTCCGAGAACACCTCCCCCAAGGATTACACAAATGCAGGACCAAAACCCACTGGAGGAAGTTAGTAGCAGCAACCGTTAAACACCAACATACATAAAATCCAATATATATATATATATATATATATATATATATATATATATATAATGTTGGCGGACGAATGGACGACAGTATGAGTACAATGAGTCAAGCAGATCAAACAGGCAAGGAACATGTGACAATACCGCCCATCGAGTAGCACTCAATCATTATGTTTGGGTAGATTAAATGCACCGCAAACATTGACCTTGCCAATTCACAAAATTGTTACACTCTTTTCTTTTATTAATTTTGTTAGCATTATATCTATGTAGACATGTGATATTGATGGGAATGCATTATCTGTATAAATCTGTGATTAGGAAATGTTAAACGCCCGTGAAGCAAAGATTCATAGTGGGCTGGCCAGCACAGAGCCGGTGTGTGTGTGTGTAAGGCGGAAACGGCCGGCCAGGAGAGGGGGTGAGCTTAGCGTCGCCTGGAAAGGCCGCGACAGAGGAAATCCACCGTGCAGCGAGCGAGGTGACAGTGAATTCTACATGATAAAGTTAAATTTAAAAAATAGAACTCAATTAAGACAGAGAAGTGCTACGCAGTTTCAGAAAGGGTTTCATGTGACACGTATAGTGAAGCACAGACTTCTAGTAACGCAAAAACATAGGTTTTCCTTTTATTAATCAAGATAAGTCATAATGTGAGTGTTGCCTCCTGTGTTCCTTCATTTCTTCTAAATCCAAACGGATCTTCCGCAGGGCGGATTCCATCAGTTTTCCCAGTCATCTGTCAATAATTCGTGTTAGTCTTTTGAAACCATAACTTTTTACAGAACTAAAATTTTCACATTTCTTTACACTTAGTTTCTTTGCAAATGGAATTACTATAATCCTCTTGAAGTCGGAGGGTATTTCCTACACAACCCAAAATCAGCACGACTCCCAATGTTGTCCTTGCATCTCCTAACCTCTTCGGGCGCCTACAGAATATGACCTTATTGGCAGTGACCATCCCCCATTCCGCTTACTATAACCCCCCGCCCTGAAAGTGTTCCTGACTCTCTTGCCAAGCTCATCCACGACGCTTCTACGGTGACTGGGATGCCTACCATCGTTTCAAATACACCTAGGTCATCAGTTTCCCCCTGACTCTCCACTACTCGCCTACAATTTCCATGCCTCGTCCTTCCTCCACCAGACTCTTGCCGTTCATGCTCACATTCCCATTAAAGCCATCCACCGCCATCACCTCAACCTACCTCCACTGGCCCTCCTTCTCCACCGTAAATTCCGTCACCTTTACCGCTCCTTCCTACGTTCTCGTGACTGGGACAAACGAAAGCGAGAAGATACTGGGCTTGGCAACAGACGTGCACCCGTCTTAATGCAGCGTTCCCTGTGAACCCCTCCAAGTACTGACGAGTCTTCCACGGTCTTACTTGCAGTCGCTATTCCCCAAAATACCTGCTCCTTCACAACGACCATCTTTTGTCTGACAACGCCAGCAAGGCAGAACTCTTCACTGCCTACCTATCTGACATCTTTAACATCCCTGATATTTCCCAGTTCGACTATTCCCTTTTTCGTGATACCGACACCTCCTTCCGCTGGCTCACCCCTCGCCTCAAGTACTTGGGCCACGTCACCCTTTACTCAACCTTTGAAAAACTTCTCGGCCTGGAAACCATCTCCTTTGCATACCAGCATCTCTATCAATGCCAACCCCTTTCCCTATCACAGTGTGGCTTCCAACAATCATTCTTTGTCGATGATCAATTACTCCGCATCACCCACCTCCTCTCCATCCACGTTAATTCCCGTCATGCTACCACCCTCATATCCCTCGACTTCCAGAAGGCCTACGTCGGCGTACTGCATTCTGCCCCCTTTTCAGGCACCAGACTTATGACCTTCCTATTAATTATGTCCATTTCATCACTTCCTTTCTCTCCAACTGCCTTTCTTATGTTACTATCAACAGATCCGACTCCTGTTTGGTTTACCCCTCCACTGGTGTGGCCCAAGACTTCATACTCTCGCCTTTTCATTACCTAATTTACTCCGCAGACGACGCAACCCCAGCCTCCTGTCCATTTCATACGCTGGCGACACCGCATTCCTTGACCCTCCCCGCCCTCACATGCTCCCAGCACCTTATCCAGTCTCACCTCTCGCAATTAGCCACATGGTGCAATCATTGGTTCCTTTCTATCAACCCTGATATACTCTGGGCAATCATTACAGGTGCTGCCACCTGCTCCTTCCGACACCACGACCTTTACCTAACTTTGCATGACCATCCTATCTGCCAGTCTCCCATCTTCAAGTACCTAGGCCTCAAACTTGATCGCTCCCTCTCCTGGAAACCCCAATTTCAGACTGTGACAGAAAGCCCTGTCCTAAATTCCTCTCCACCCAGACATGAGGACTCAACCCCTCCACCATCCTTCACACCTACCACTTCTTCATCCGTCCCGTCCACTTCAGCTTCCACCCCACCTGCCTACTACAAACCCCTACAAATCCTAGAGTGCCACACCCACTGCCTCGCTTATCGCATCCGTCTCCCACCCCCACGAGGACCCTGTACGACTTTATTCCTTTCTCAGGTTCCTGTAGCACATCCGCACCCTTTATATTAACCGAAAAATACAGTCCTGCGAACCTCTGGTCTCTCCCATGCTCTCGAATCCTGGACCTCTACAGCGCCGTTGCCGCTGCATCCTCTTCCCACCACCTCCACACTCTCCAAATCTTAAACCCCTCCCACTCCTCATATATGCAGCCCCCCTTTTCAGCCACCGGCCCCTCCTTCCATCACTTGACTCTCGCCCTTCCTTCCCTTTCCTTGGAAATTTGTGTTTTATTTATGAAACTTTTAGCGACCGTGGCCACTCTTAAGTCTGATTGTATGTCTTTTTATCTCTCTTTGCACTGTCATTCACCAACATCATTCAACTGTTTGTATATTTTAAACAGTTTGTTTGTATCCCCTTCAATGCTATTTAAATACTAATTGTCAAATTTTATTGTGTCTCTCTGCTTTAGACCGACGCTGAAGCCGCTGCTAGCTTGCCCCATTATACCTGGCTATCAGCAAGGTCTAACCACCTGACGATGTCGCAAAATCTCCCCCACCGAGTAAATATTGTGGTATTTGTAAACTCGTCAAGACTATCTGCAACATATCCTCCGGGTAAGCCTGGATATTCACAAACTATCAATCATATTAGAATATCTGAAAATTTTCTCTCTGTTTCTTCTTTCCATATCCTCCTCTGGCCTCTATATTTTCATCCCCCCTCCCATCTCTCTGCCCATCTAGTTTCCAATATGCATGTCCTAGTCTTTCTGTCCATCTCCTACTCCCTATCTCGATGAAAAACTGTTCACATCTCCCACTTATCATGGTGAGCAGCGAAACGGCGAAAACGAACATGCGGCATTGATGTCTGTTGTACCTTACCCTCAGGCATGCACCATACTAAATTTGATGTAAGCAATAATGTTCAGATATTTGTTAACCTAACCGACGAAACCACTGAAGTCGTTAGCTCCGAGAATTACAAACTATTTAAACTAATTTACGCCAGGGACAATAACCCACACTCATATCTGAGGGAGGACTCAAACCTCCGACGGCATCAGTCAGGCTATCCGTAAAATAGTGTCTAGACCACGCGGTTATTCCCACGAGACCAAATGTGGTCTGTGACATTTCTCTTATCTTGAAGGTTAAGTAATAAAAATTTCAAGTAAATGGGACTAATACTTCAGATTTGTTTGAGGTTCCATCCGACAAATACCATACAAAAGTTACATAGACCGTCATCTGTCTTTTTCGTTTGAAGGTGAAGTCATCAAAATTTCATCAAGATAAGAATAAAAGTGTAGATTTCATCGATGTCCGTACGTGAAAGTACCCCCAGCCGCGTAAATTATGCGTAATATCTAAGGAATTGTGTGTCGTTTTTGGTTCTTACCGCACAGTAATTGTTACATGTATATGTGCACCGAATTTTGGGTGAAATCGGTTCAGTGATTTGGGACGAGAGGTGCAACATTGTCCCCTGATGTATCACTTTTTCGCATTTTCATTGTTTATGACAGAGGAAGCCAACGTCAGGCGGTGCGACGTGTGAGCAGGAAGAGCAAGCCTGTCAATCCGTGTGACGTCAGGCAACAGCCGTGTTCGCAGTGTTGCCTAGATGAAAGGGGCTATGAGTACGGAGCTGGAGGGCTCAGTCAGCAATAGCGCTCTTCACGACAATAATATGGCGAATACAAGCAAAAGGGGCAAGCGGTTTTTCTTTCTGTGTGAGAACAAGTCACTTGCCGAAATCTAGATCATCAAAATAAAGCAGTTCCTTACAAATCACGACTTATTGCTGCAAAAACACCCATTTGGATATCATAAATACAGTGGTAGGCGAAAAAAAAAAGATCCTTATTTACGGAAGGCAATCTGATGAATCTGTTTCTTTTATGCAATGCGGTGAAGGTGAAAAGAGTTTGGTGTATAACAGAGAGACGTACAAAGTATAAAAAAAGTAATTTAAGGCGTCATTGTTCCCTGTTCAACGCAAATGAGTATAATGTGAAGGAGAAGAACGAGAATCCTTAATATCTTAATTAAACGAACGTGATGATGTGGAGGACTGTTAGAGTAGCGAAGCGTCTGTCTGTCTGAGTTACAGAATAACTCTAAATATAGCCAAGTAAGGGTGACTTTGCGGAATAAGTGATTGTGATGCCTGCTGAAGTATTCACATTTTGTAAAAGACTTTGAAAAAGTGGGTTTGTCTCCGAAAACTGTTATGCGACGTATTCGCAACTGGGTGTTACGGCACGTACGTTCATACATTATTCTTTACCTGTCAATGAGAGTACTGGTATATCGGGTACTTCACAGTTAGCTATTGTCATTCGGGGCGTTGATGATAAGCTGAATATAACAGAGGAATTTCTACATTTGATCCCTGTCCAGCCCACCACCACCACTTGGTTTGACATTTTCAAAGGCATAGAAAAAGCTGTTGAAAACGTTGGCCTCAGTTGGAATAAGCTTGTTACTGTCGCAACAGATGGGGCTCCTTCTATGGTGTGAGTTAATGTGGGATTAACAGAACGGGTGAAAGAACTTACGAAACAGGTTTCCGGTGCAATACAAGAACTCACTGCCGTCCACTGCATAGGCCTACTTTATCAAAAGTATTTATGCGCAAAATATATGAAAAATAGAAATGTTATGGATACGATGGTACAAGTAACGAATTCGATCCGATCACTTGTCCTAAGACAAAGACAATTTAAAAGTTTTCTTGAAGAATGTGATATTCAGTATGGTGATCTTCCTTACTTTTATAATGTGCGCTGGTTGTTCAGAGGTAAAGTGGTAGATCGATTCTTTGAGTTAAGAAATGAAATATCATTATTCATGACTATTCAAATTCAGCGTGCTTCCTCAGTTGCAAGAAGAAACCTGGCTTTCTGACTTTGCTGATTTAACAGGCCACTTAAACGAATTAAATACCTCACTCCAAGGAAAAGGCTTCCTCATAACAGATATGTACTCCAGAATTAAAGTCTTCAAAACGAGTCTAAATCTGTGGATGAATCAACTACAGACTGGAAATACTGTGCATTTTACGAAGCAATCACAGGTGTGTGTTCCTGTTCTTACTCTCTCTGAACAATATGAGCAAATTCTGGAAGCTCTTCGTACCAGTTTGAGTCAAGGTTTAAATATGTGGAAATACTATCTACTATGTATCAGCTCTTTGCAACAACGTTTTTAGTAGATGTTAACAATGTTCCTACCAGGTTTCAAACGGAACTGTTAAATTTTCATTGTGACGATTTATTGAAGGACAAATAAAAATACAATGAAGGCTTGGTAGATTTTCAAAAGAATGTTCTTCAAAACAGATTTCCGAGGTTATATGCCTTTGCGTCACGGATATTGTTTATGTTCAGTTCGACGTATGTGTGAGAACAATACTTTTCTATCATGAAATTAACAAAGTCCCAATTCCAAAACACCTTGTCAGATCACAGCATTACATGCAGTCTTGATTATAAATATCAGAAACATTGCACCCTAACATTGAAAAACTGACTAAAGAAAAACGAACTGGAAAATTTCTTCTTGATTGTACTGTACACCTTTGCTTTAAATTGTAGAGAAAATTGTATTGTGTCCTATTCTCTTTATTTTATAACAATTTTATCCTCATAGTAAATTATATTTACATTATAATGCTCTCGTGGTCTACATACGATGTACAATTGTCTGTAATATTTGTCTATTTTTTAATTTGAACAGTTTCAAATGTTTGTAAATCTATCGGACCAAACTGCGTCATCATCAGTCCGTGGCTTACAAACTATTTAAACCTATGTAAACTAACTTAAGGACAAACACACACACCCATGCCCCAGGGCGAACTCGAACCTCCACGGCTAGCAATCGCGCGCTCCGCAGCGAGATGCTATAGACGGCTCGGCTACACCACCGCGGCGGCGTATGTGTGAGAACAATACTTTTATATTATGAAATTAACAAAGTCCCAATTCCAAAACACCTTGTCAGATCACAGCATTACATGCAGTCTTAATTAAAAATATTTCAAGCGTTGCATCCTAACATTGAAAAACTAACTAAAGAAAAACGACATGAAAAATGTCGGAACACCTTTGCTTTAAATTTTAGAGAAAATTGTATTGTGTTCCATTCTCTTTATTTTATAACATTGTTATCCTCAAATAAAATTATATCTACATTATAGTGTCCTCGTGGTCTGGAGAGGATGTACAATTATCTGTAATACTTGTCTATTGTTTAATTTAAACAGTATGTTGTACAATTAGGATATCGGAGACCTCACTGTATTCTGTTCCCTGTGTTTCCTAAATTGTTGCATTCCACACTCCGTATTCTATTTCTCCGTGTCAGCAGTACAGATCGCGTGACGTCACACGGTCAGCTCTACTGACCTGTGAGCAGCCAGAGCGGCCTATCCTCCCCTGGTTTATGACGTCAAATCTCCTGAATTATATCTCGTACAGTGTTATATAGTTAAGCCAATAACCTACACGAAAATGCAAGCAAAATGTTGAAAAGGATTTTTTTGCGATCGATGAATGGTACACCAGAGTCTAAAATACACCCACTTTAATAATGGGAAGTACAGGTTGGAATTAACAATATAGTAATAGGACAGTTTCAAGCTCACCACAAAGTCGTGACGATGAGCTGTGACATGCGCATAAGAAAGACACACACAGACAACACTTTCAGCTATCGGTCATGGCCTTCTTAGGAACATTCACGCAATTACACAGGCACACAACACAGTCATACAACTTCAGCTCCGGCTGCCGCACTTCGAAGTGCCTGTCGCAGCTCGTCGTCACGTCGTTGCGGTGAGTTGTAAACTGTCCTATTACCATACTGTTAATTGCATATATTCACTTTTATAAGATAGATTAAGAAAAGGCAAACCTACATTTCTAGCTTTTGTAGATTTGGAGAAGACTTTTGACAATGTTGATTGGAATAAACTCTTTCAAGTTCTGAAGCAAGCAGGAGTAAAATATAGGGAGAGTAAGGTTATTTACAATTTGTACAAAAAACAGACAGCGGTTGTCAGAGTTGAAGGGCATGAAAGGGATTCAGTGGTTGGAAAGGGAGTAAGACAGGGTTGTAGTCTTTCTCCATTGTTATTCAATTTGTACATTGAGCAAGCCATAAAGGAAAGCAAGGAGAAATTTGGTGAAGGAATTAAAGTTCAGGGTGAAGAATTAAAAACATTGCGTTTAGCCGACGACATAGTAATTCTGTCAGATACAGCAAAGGACCTGGAAGAGCAACTGAACGGAATGGACAGTTTGCTGAAAGGCGCATATAAGATGAAGATTAACAAAAGCAAAACTAGGGTAATGGAGTGCAGTGTAAGAAAATCAGCTGATGCTAAAGGAATTAGATTGGGTAACGAAGCAATAAGGGAGGTAGATGAGTTTTGTTACCTGGGCAGTAAAATAACAAATGATGGTCGCAGTACAGAGGATATAAAATGCAGAATGGCAATGGGTAGAAAAGCGTTCTTGAAAAAGAGAAATTTGTTAACATCGAATATTGATTTAAGCCTAAGGAAGTCCTTTCTGAAGGAATTTGTATGGAGTGTTGCGTTGTATGAGAGTGAGACATGGACGATAAACAGTGCGAACAGGAAGAGGATTGAGACTTTTGAAATATGGTGCTACAGAAGAATGCTGAAGATTAGGTGGGTGGATCGCGTAACTAATGAGGAAGTACTGAACAGAATTGGGGAGAAAAGAAATTTCTGGCATACATTGACTAAAAGAAGGGATAGATTGGTAGGACACATTCTTATACGTCAAGGAATTGTGAATTTAGCATTGGAGGGAAGTGTGTGGGGTAAAAATCGCAGAGGAAGACCAAGAGATGGATGCAGTAAGCAGATTCAGACAGATGTAGGTTGCCGTTCTTATGTGGAGATGAAGAGGCTTGGATAGGGTATTGTGGAGAGCTGCATCAAACCAGTCTCCGGACTGATGATCGCAACAACAACAACAATATTAGACTAGCAACTTTCACAGCTTCGCACGTGTGGAATTTATATTCTATTACATTTGTAAAATTTTATGTGTCTATGTGTTTTATTCGTTACTATATTCTACGTAACATGATAAAACACAATACATATTAAGTTTACACAATCCTCAGCGTGTTTGTCCTTATTTATATACTAATATCACACTCTAAGGTATAAGTAAAAGTGTATATACAACACTGACTGGAATTGATATCTGGCGTTGGTTCAAAAATTTGTTCAGGTCTCGATTCTATTGTGTATTGTGTAACGTTAAACTTAGATCCGCCGAAGCTAGTTGAACTTTCATCTTAGTCAGCATGGAAGATGCTTGGAAACATCGTAAAAATTGTCTATCAACGAAATTATTACGCCTCGACCGCAGATATTAATCGACACACTATATTTGTTATCAAAGATTTCATGTTGTAAAAAGGAAAAAGTGATATTTTGAAACATCTCCCAACACACACACACACACACACACACACACACACACACACACAAATAAATAAACTCTTGCAACCGTGTGGCAATAAAGACACAGTGAAACAGATGAAGTTACTAAAGCCTAGAAGGTGTTGGCACGAAAAGAATATCTGTTAATTTTAACTCTCACAATGTAGGAACGGATAAAGTCTGTGTTAGAGAAATTTTAGGAAAAGGACCAGAAAAAACTTGCACACGAAGAGGTATTGAGGTTCTCTAAAACTGGCATGCGAAAGAAATGGAATGGTGTGTTCTTATCTCTTATGATCCATGCAGCAGACGCAACTCCTGATAAGGGAGAAAACAAAATACCACGTGTAAGTAGATTAGAACCCAAAAACGTTTACATCAGAGCCTACGAGGCAACCACTTTTTTCCGAGCAGATGGATGAAGGCGGTCTTTTTCTTCATGTTAGCTGCGGGTTATTCGTTGAGTATCTGGCTCAGTTGTTTATTTTATTTTTTTCTATTTGCAAACTATTGTCCTCACACTATGTCTTCAGCAGAAAAAAATTATTACGAACTGCACAGTTACTGCTACTCCATCTGAGGGACTACCTGTGAGCTTTTAGATCATTGTTGGGTGCTGTCGCAATTCATACACTTATCTGTTCACTGAAAATATTCACCACCGTCCTAGAAACGACACTAGCGCTCCAAGCGGGACCATTGTAGTTACACAATAATGGCGCTTGGCTCTCTTCGTGCCAAATGCTAAACGTAAACTTTCACGCATGTGGTAACAAGTATCTCGATCCTATCACTATCAATTTTCGAAGGATCACCCATTGGGTTCATTTTAAGATTTCCTGAAGTTTCATCAGAATTACTGTAGCCATCTTGAAGTTTATAGGAAACTAGCTGAAAACCCGGCGTTGCCCGGGTATTTATCTGTTTATTCCTGCCATTTTCAGGTATATAGTCATTTGTATAAGGGCTGTATGTCTGCAAAATCTCTTGGAAATACAATTAGTAGTAAAGAAGAAATAGATTAAAACTTGGTGCGTGATGGGGAGTTTTTCCATCAGCGATATTGTTTGTGTGCTCATATAGAATCGACTACGTGTCGTTCTGTGATACAATTTAGAAGGTACACTCAACTATATGTGTGTATACTGTCTGAAAAATTTCCTGAGGCTACCATTTGTAGTGTAGAAATTATAAATTGTAACGTCATACCGAATGCCGTAGTTTTAGTCCATGAACAGCGGAAAAGTAGTGAGCGAGAAACTTTTTTTTCCTTTCAGTTTTTTTGATGTGGTTCTCAGCGAGAGAAAGTTTAATAAAGGTTTGAAATTATGTTCAAAGTTCGTTGCAAGTCTCTAAGTACTCTCATTCTCATATGGGGTATTTATAATGTCTCACCGCATTATGTGCCAGTTTTTTGCCATTCCTACTGTATATGTCGTCATATCTTCTGAAGCATGTGTAGTATGTGATTCTTAACCTTGCAGCAGTTTTTACCTCACGGTAAGGAATGTGTGTACCAAATTTGGTTGATATCAGCCCAGTGGTTTAGAATAAACTGAGCAGCATTGTCGCTAAATGCAGCAGTTTTTCGCGCATCTCATTGTTTATGTACGAATTCAAATGTTCAAATGTTTGTAAATCTATCGGAACAAACTGCGTGGTCATCAGTCCGTAGCTTACAAACTACTTAAACATAGGTAAACTAACCTAAGGACAACACACACACACCCATGCCCTAGGGAGGACTCGAATCTCCACGGCGAGCAACCGCACGCTCCGCTCGACTACTCCACCGCGGCCATTGTTTATGACGTCATATCTCGTGAACTATATATCGTACGTGATTCCTACATTTACGGCGACCGTCCTCATGGATTGAAGCTCACTTGTACAAAATTTCATAAAGATTGGAACAAAACTGTAGATTTGTATTGAACACATACACACGTACGTACACTCTGCTTTGTATATTAGACTTACATAGATACATAACACACCCTTACACGTTGCTATGTGTGTTGTGCTTATTAACCTTTTGGACTTTATGGAGAGAGAGAGAGAGAGATAGTGAGTGAGAGAGAGAGACAGATAGAGATGTGGAAGAAGAAGTGGGTATGGAACTAGAGTGTCACAGCATTGTAGGAGGGCGTCTCACGTCCTCTCATAATACTGAGAAACAGGGCCATCAGGGGAATCGTGACGATCCATTGTATGTCACCCGCTCACAAAACGCGCACACCTTTTTCTGACGCTAGAAGCCTCCAGCTATATGAAAGTCGGAGGAGGAATGCCAACTGACTGAATTCTCGCACTCGTGTTATACGGCGCCGCCTGCCGCCTGGGGCAGATTATTAAATTCTCTGTCGCTGAACTGTCTCGCGGCCCGGGGTCGCGGGGGCAGAGGGGGAGGGGGCGTTCAGCGTCGGCGGATCAACACGCCACATCTGTGCTTACGTCACCAGACGGGACGTACAGTGCGGGCGACGAGGAGTGCGTCACCAAAAGGCGTGGCAGCATCGGCGACTTCCGTGCCGTCGAGGAACCAGTCGTTCAAAAATGTTCAAATGTTTGTTAAGCTTATGGGACTTAACTACGGGGTCATCAGTCCCTAAACTTACAAACTACTTATGAACTACTTACGAACTAGGACGGCACAAATATCCATGCCCGAGGGGGGATTCGAACCACCGACCGTAGTGGCCGTGCTGACCGTGACTGGAGCGCTTCAGTCACCTCGGCCACCGCGGCCGGCGAACGAGTCGTTCACGTTATTATCCACACTAGCGGGAAAATCGGCGTTGCCCGGGCATTAATTTATTTGAAACTCAAACAGATTGAGTGCCAAATAGGAGGAACAAATTTAGAAAAGGTACTTTCTCACAGGATGGCAACATAGCGAAAGAACTGGAATCCAGGTGCAGCAAAGCTAATGCAGTGAGTGCTCAGCTAAGATCTACTCTCTTATGCAAGAAGTAAGTAAGTACCAAGACTAAGTTAGCAGTGCACCGCTCTATCTTTCGACCAACTTTGTTGTATGGGAGTGAAAGTTGGGTGGATACAGGTTACCTTATTGATAAGATAGAGGTTACAGATACGAAAGTAGCAAGAATGATTGCCGGTACCAATAGTTGGAAACAATGACAGGAGGGTGTCCATAATGAGCAAGGGAACAATGGCAGGAAGGTGTCTATAATGAGGAAATCAAAGAAAAGCTGGGAATGAACACCATAGAGGAAGCAGTTAGAGCGAACAGACTGAGATGGTGGGGTCATGTTACACGCATGGGAGAAGCAATGTTATCTAAGAGACTCATGAGCTCGTCAGTGGAGGGTAAGAGGAGTCGAGGTAGACCAAGTAGAAAGTACTTAGATTCGGTGCAGAATGATTTTGAAGTAAAAGGCATAACATCAGATTAGGCATCAATGTTAGCAATGAATAGGGGATCATGGAGGAATTTTATTAGAGTTACTATGCTTCAGACTGAAAGCCGAAAGGCATAATCAGTCTCTAATGATGATGATCATTTTTTAAATAAGTTTATTTCCGTCAACAGTTGCAATATAATTGTTTAATTACATGTTTCGATCACTTGGATCATCTTCAGATCCAAAAAACGAAAGTAAAATAGAAACGTACTATTTGATAAACTTACTAAGGGTTAATTGAATATAGTTAAATTGTACATAAATAGATTTTTATTTACCTTATAGTTGCGCCCGCAACTCGTCTGGCTGAGTACTAATTGGTACTGAGTTTTACTGTTTGATGTAGGCACTTATAATTTGGTTGCAGGTGGTGGTGGGGAGGCAAAGAGTAGGTGGGGGGGAGGAGGCGGAGGGAATGGAGGGGATGGCTTGAGCCCTAATAACCTAGTGTCTTATACCGTACAGTTGTTTGTCATAAAAATATTTTCCTGAGAGTGGAGTTCTTGAGTATATCCAGATATAAAAAATTATAAAACTGTATGTGATATATGCATAAAAATATGGTAGGATAATTAAAACATGCATACGGTGTTTTAAAAGCATTGAAGATTTAATACAGAGATATATAAAATTACAAATGTCATAATTAAAATTTTTTTAAACGTCAGTTTGTTAAAATTATCATTATCATATTAAAATTTATAGAAAACAGCATGGTATGGGCATTAATTGCCTTTGTCGCTACTCGGTGGCGTTGTGCGGCGCGCAGTTTTTCTTGTATCTTCGGAAGCCAGTCTGCACGCCGACCTGCTGCTAGGACGGTGTCCGGGCCGACGCGCTGCCGCCACCAGCCACCGGAAAGTGGGGCCGCCGCTCCAAGGCGCGCTGCGTCCAGGACCAAGGTTGCAAGAGGCCTTCAAAGTTTTTAAAATATGCGCTGTTAGTAAAATAATGTTTTTGGTTCAGTGTATTTCCAGATTCTTGAAGCCGGTCTGTGAAAATTTCTATTTCTTCTAGTGTCGTTAGGAGGCGTCCTTTTGGTTCCCTATGTAGCATCCACTTCCTCTTTCCGACTCTGACAGTTAGTCACCTCATCCCCCATATCTCTGTTGATTTATTCCTCCGCTTCTCTCATATCATGTCTCATTCCCTTTTCTATGAAAAATTACATGTTCATGGCAGCTGGTGAAACGATGTTGAAAAATACTGCAACGTATCCTCCGCCATGCACCTTAAGAAATTATGTGTAGACAGCGATGTTTGCTTTTGTTTAGAAGCTATAGTGTGGAAAATCTCATCACTGTCGGAATAAAGATGTAGAATACTGTAGACGTCTGTTTAAGATACACCCCACCATGCACCCTACGAAATATGATGTTGCTCTTGTTGTGAAGGTCAAGTACGTAATATTTCATCAAGATCGGAATAAATAGTAGATTGGCGACAAAGTACTCTCTGCCATGCACCGTAAAAGTTTTACGGGGCTGAACTTTAACTGGAGTCGAAGTCCGTAGGTAAGTAAGATTCGCCATACACCATACGAAATCTTGTATCGTAATGACCTTCCTCTTGCTTTGAAGGTCGAGTGAGCAAAATTTTGTCAAGATCGGAATAAACCAGTAGACGTCTTGGTGTTCATTTTCCAGGAGTCAGTCATAAATGTACTGCACAGGGAAGTAAGTAATGCATCAATTTCATCAATTACAAGATACCAGCAAAGATGTATAATATTATTGATTCATTTTTCCCTTTTAACTGGCATTCCAAGTAATCCGTCTTCCCCGAGAGCATTTTCATTGACTAAGCGAGATTGTACTATATTTATTATTATATTCATTGTAGTCCTGAAACATTTCAGAAGAATCAAGATTCGGAAGAAATACAAATGGTTTGATTCAAGTATTATGGTCTTCACTACTTACAAAACCCCATACATAAAACACTAGTTTATTCCCAATTTTTCCAATTTCACATGCTGTAATTATTGTATCATCGGAACCTCCTACCGACAAGTACAAACACAAAATGCGTAATCTGTCGAACCATTCACATGTGATGATCTTACATTCATCATGTAATTGATTTTTATTTGTAAACATGCACGTGACGTATCATTAAATTACCCTTTAGCATCTGGTGGCCTAACAACATCTCAATTGTGAGGAGCCGCCAGAAACGACACGTGGTCTCCTTTCGCCGGTTGGATAACTGCACGCAAGTTCAAAAATGTTTGTTAAGCTTATGGGACTTAACTACGGGGTCATCAGTCCATAAACTTACGAACCACTTATGAACTAGCTAATCCTAAAGACGGCACAAATATCCATGCCAGAGGGGGGGATTCTAACCCCCGACCGTAGTGGCCGTGCAGACCTATATGCAGACCGTGACTGGAGCGCCATGTCTCCTCGGCCACCGCGGCCGGCAGGGCACCCAAGTCGCCGAAGTGGCATCCAATGGAAAGAATTGCAGCAGGCCAATGAGCCACACGAAATTATTATTACTATTACTTGGGTTTCGTTTATGTAGTTCATTACACCCTACATTCTTGCAGAATTGTCAGATCACCCTTCTCTGTTGTATTATCTATATGAATTCAACATTCCGTCTTACATTCATCTCCACTGTGTAAGAGTCCTAATTGCTAGTTATCGACGGTGTGTTTCCTGATGGAATAATGAAGAATGTGTATGTTACTGAATTTTAGATCCAATATATCTAGGTGAACCGTGTTATTCCCATTATTCCTACCGGTCTGTGTCGAGCCAGTGTATTTCGCCAAGGGTGCTTTTGTTCAGAGCCGTTGCCAATGGAAGCATTCACGCAGAAGGAGCCAGCAGGAGGTACTCCAACTTGCACCTTCACTACCGGCAGCCGTCCAGCATTCTCTCACGCCACGGGGCAGCCTGGTGAATTGCCGTGGCTTTCTCGTAGGAATGTACAGAAGAGTGCAGATAAATGGCGACAGCAGAAGCAGGGAAGAAAGGCCCTTAGAACAAGATGGACACAATAGCGTGCGTAGAGAAATCCCTTGTATGCTGATACCAGACGGAATCGCGGGTAAACCATGGACCCCTGCAGAGTGGAACAAGACAGGCAAACCCCTGCGGTGCATACGTACGTGTGTGGGAGAGAGCCAAACTTGCATTACATATAAAGTGGTTCCAAAGTACTACGTTTCTTGATAGGGACAAAGACCCTGATAAATGGCATATCAGGCCTAACACAGCTGCCTCAACGAACTGTTTTCTCGAACCAAGACTGCAGAAGATAAAGACAACACACTTGAAACATGGGAAAGACGCCAGTTCGTAACTCTCATCTCAGACCACAGGAAATTTCCATTGGGAACTGAGAGGTCTGGTCGTGCAAACGGCGATCAACTATTGGTTGGCATTGCAAAAATAACCCAACAATCACAAAGCCAAGGAGACGCAATATTCGAGGATAAGCTGTTGCTGGCGAGAGAAATGGGTGAGAAACCGCGGAGGTGGACACTTGGTCCGACGCCGGAAAAGCGAGAAGTATGCAGGCAGCTCCCGCCTTGGCAAACGCAGCACTTTGGCGCCTTCACTCAGGGTCGTGCCGCGTCGCTCATCTCCAGAGCCCGGGAGAGCAGAACTGTCGTGTGCTCTGCTGCAGCGACCGCCGCCACCGCCGCCACCGCCGACGTGCACGCACACCACACATCGCAGATCCACCGCCTGACGCCCACAAAGTCAACATTGGTGAGACTGGAAATTAACTTCCCATTCTCTCTTCATATGTCAATCGTGTCCACGCCCAGTCAAATCGGCCCTGAGAACTTATTGTTTTGAAAGTATTATTATAAATAAAACTAAATTTCATGTAGTAATCCCCTGCGAAATCTGTTTATTTCTCAAATAAATCCCTTGAATCAAATGTCCCTACAAGCCTAGTTCCACAAATAATCATTTTTAATTTAATTTATTGCAAAGTTGGGGTTTATTCAGGGAGAGGTTTGATTTACCAGAATATATTAACCCATTTCCTTGTTAACAATCAGGATGTATTTGTATATCGAAACTATTGATTTCATTTGCATATACAGCTCTGTTTATGTTTAGTCAGGACGCATCAGAGCCTTTCATTAATCTTCTGACCCTGCTACCGAATCTTTCTGGTACTGTAGATCTGAGACTTCTCTCTTCCGAACTAACATGTCAGTGAGATAACTTGTCCAGAATTTATGACAAAGAGAGTGCATATTAATTAAATTGATATTAAGTATTGATTCAAACATAACGCAAATTACCACTCGATTGATATGTGACAAGGTCCGTTACGATTAAAACTATGAACTCAGTAGAATTAATCGAAAATCAAACCTCATAAAACTTATTTCCCGTAGCTAATATCAAAAGATGCTTGTCTAACCACAGGACTATCCTCTCGTTGGGACGGAGTATTTGTGTTTTGTATCTTCTATTTGACTGCATTACTAAGTGTAACATAGTACCTCACCTTTCGGTGCGTATATTTCATAATATAATGTTGCTATCGTAAGACTTATTGATAATTGGGGAGCAGAAGTTCAGATTTATCAAATGTAACAACTTCGAGCCTTAACTAGTGACGAAAATCGTAACGATACCAGTTCAAACGTTCGCCATTAACTTAAACATGATTTCGCTTAACACCTGTATTACTAAAATGTAGCTGGTAGTACGGTTTGTGTTCTTTTTACACTATCGTCGTGTCGATTATGCCTGGATGAATTTACGTTTGGGGTTGTCTTTTGCAGGTATGTAAAATATTGTGGAATTTTCTAAAATATTTCTTGTTAAAGTCTAGATGAAATTGTTAACGTATTCGTAAAAGGGTAATAATTGTATTTGCTACCGCACATCACAATATATTTTCTTTCATCTCCTGTCATTTATGTGGTTTGGATTCTTTCTATCCTCGTATCCCCGAGTGCTCTGGTAGTCATTGATACAGCATTGAAAAGTTAACGGAGGGCTTGTGTTACATGTGTTTACCGAGTTAAAGTGTGATACGTTAGTGTGTGTGTGGAAAATAATCGTGTAGTTCAACACAATGGAATGCGAACTACAGTCAAGCTAGATTGGAGAGGTCTCTCGAGCTAAATAAATAATTTCACATAATGTAGTCAGATAAGGCGAAAAAGGGAATGGCAGTTACCGGCAAGCAGATGTTGCTTCTCACGAAATGAGAGGCTGCAAGCGAATGTATAATTGAAATTAATCTAGTCAGCAAGTCAAATTTAGGTAGATAAAAACTGAATACCGTACTGATAAATACGATGACACGATAGCGTACTACCTCACAAACACGTTAGTTACGCCTCCGAATCAAAAGATGGAGCACACTGTTGGTATTCGGAATCCACCAACATCACCCGCATCCATTGAAATAACGACGTGCGGTTAATGATAGCTGATTTCCATTAGGAAATGGTTCAGGATGCTAATGAACGGACACGCCTAGCTGGAGAGGAAATAGATGAAAAACACTAAAGACGTAGGCGCAGCAGTGTAGGAACTGGGAAAAGAAGAAAAACAGAAGTGGAAGCTACAGCACGCTTTGGAGCCAACCCTGATTCTGGTAGCAGCAGTTCGAGCGGGAAAATGCTGACGACTTCCACGCACTCCTTTGCTGTCGTCGTGGCTCCACGTTACAGCCATCATAACATGTCTCTACTTTCGATGAACTGAGTTGCAATGTTGTTAAAATGTTGCTATAATCTCGGTAAATTAATGCAGGCTCATCGTGACTGACTGACACAAACAATAGGTAGCTTGTCTTCAAGCTTAAATCTTTGTATTCATATGACGAGTCATGTAACAGGTGAAATATCCTCAGACTTTAAGGAAAATTTAATAATGCCCATTCCAAAGAAAGCAGGCGCAGACAGGTATGAATGTTACAGAACTATCTGTTTAATAAGTCATAGGTGCAAAATTTTAACACGAATTATTTACAGAAGAATAGAAAGACTGATAGATGCTGAACTTGGGGAAGATCAGCTTCAGTAGAAATGTGGGAATACGGGAGACGGGGGAGGAGGGATTAGCCGTGCTCACTAGGGCATCGTGCTGCAGTGCGCGCGGCCGTTCGCCCACGGGGATTCGTCCCCCCCCCCCCCACGGGTATGGGTGTTTGTGTAGTCCTTAGGTTAGTTTACCTTAATTTAAGTAGTTTCTAAGCTACGGTCTAATAATCTGACAGTTGAGTCCGATGGATTTACGAAAATTTGACCCTTTTTGAACAGGGGAGGCAAATACTCACGATTTTTCTTAGAAGATACATTCAGCAGAGGCACATCTACATTTCTAGCTTTTTCGGAGAAAGATTTTGACAATGTTGATTGGAATACACTCTTTCAAATTCTGAAGTAAGGAAGGGTAAAATTTAGGGAACGGAAGGTTATTTACAACTTGAGCATCAACCAAACATCTGTTGAAAAGCTTGAAGAGGACGCAGAGGTTGGGAAGAAATTACGACTGGGTTGTAACCTTTCTCCAATGATATTAAAACTGTACATTGAGCAAGCTGTGAAGGGAAGCAGAGAGAAATATGGAAAAGGAAATAGAGTTCAGCGTGAAGAAATGAAAATATTGCCTTTGCTGATTACATTGTAATTTTGTCTGAGATGGACCCAGAAGAGCAATTGAACGGAATGGACAGTGCGCTGAAAGTAGCGTGTAAGATGAACATTAATAAGAGCAAAACAAGGGTAACTGAATGCAGTCTTAGAAAATCACGCGAAGCTGAAAGATTTACCTTAGGTAACGAAATAATAGTGATTGTAGATGAGTTTTGTTACTGGGGCAATAAAATAAAATATAATGGTCGCATTACAGAGGTTGTAATATGCAGAATGGCAATGGGAATGACAGCATTTGTGAAAAACAGATATTTGCCTACATCTAATATTAATTATATGTAAGACAGTCTTTTAAGAAGTAATTTGTGTGGAGTGTTGTCTTGTATGGGAGTGAAACTTGGACGATAAATAGTTTAGACATGAAGAGGACAGAAGTATTTGAAATGTGGTGCAACAGAGGAATGCTGAAGATTGGGTGGATAGATCGCAGAACTAATGAGGTACTAAACAGAATTGGGGAGAAAAGGAATTTTTTGCATACATTGACTTAAAAAAGGGAACGATTGGTAAGACGCATTTTTAGACATCAAGTAATCGTAAGTTTAGCATAGGAGCGAAATATGTGGGGGAAAACCGCAGACGGAGATCAAAAGAAAAAAATATAGTATGCAGATTAAGATAGATGTGGGTTGACATTCTAATGAGGAGATGAGGAGAGTTGTTCAGGATAGAGTAAGTTGGAGTGCTGCATCAAACCTGCCTCCGGACTGAAGACCACAACAACAGCATGGTTATTGAATGAAATTTTTAAGGAGTGGTGGTCATTGTCACATATACCCTGGCCAGAAAACCTTGTCAGACTACTTCGTGATTTTAAAGAAATGAAATTAAATAAACCGCAATTTGCGATCAGTTATGGCTTCACTGTACTAGGTTCAGATGGAATACCAAAGTGCGGCGAATGAAAATTTCTACCCGGCGGGGATTCGAAACCGGGATGTCCTGCTTAATAGGCAGACGCGTGGACCACTCCGCCACCGAGGACACAGTGACCAGTCCCACTGCAGAGGACTCTTCCCTGCAGGTCTCCCGCCACACCCAAATCTCCATTCGCCTCGCTGCCTCTTTCGTATTACCACAGCCTATTAGTTCTGCAATGCTATTCATTTAAAGTGTTTATTACATTTTCTTAGCGTGTATGTATTATTGTTCTGTAAGGTTATTATTACTTTTGGACTAACCTGAATAAACAAATCGAAATTAAGTATGGGAGCTGATGGCTCAGTCCGACCTTGAGAGAAAATTTCAGAATATTGAACGACGCAATGCCGTCACTAATGGAGAAGAAATCCTGGTCACAGGAATCATGCAACATGACAACAGTATCTGCGAAGTTCTACTTGCGCCTCATGAGATGCCTCCTTGCTGGATTTTATAATTATAATAAAATGCATCTTTAATCATCAGTTGTTTTATTAAAATCCTTAAAATCGACTAGTTTCGGTCCAGGACCAAAAAATGTTCAAATGTTTGTATAACTTATGGGACTTAACTACGGAGGCATCAGTCCCTAAGCTTACAAACTACTTATGAACTAGCTAAGACTAAGGACAGCACAAATATCCATGCCCGAGGGGGGATTCGAAACCCGACCGTAGCGGCCGTGCAGACCGTGACTGGAGTGCCTCAGTCCCCTCGGCCACCGCGGCCGGCCGAGGATCATCATCATAGATAAAAAGATATTAAAACAGGTTAGTCAACAACATTAAATGAAAAGGATCTGGCTAAAACAGCAGGAGTGACTTTCAATAAAATTAAAAACGTCATACTACATTATCATAGTCAAAACAAACATAAAATAGAATAGACTTTGAATACTGAAGAGTGCACAATGCTGGTAGTATGACATTTGTAATTTTATTGAAAGTGTCTCCTGCTGTTTTAACCAGATTAATTTTATTTAATGTTATTGGCTTAATTGTTTTAATACCTTTTTATCTATGATGACAGCCCTGGAACAAAACTAGTCGATTTTCAGGATTTAATAAACAGCTGATAGTTAAAGATGCATTTAATTAAATAGATGTCGGCTGTTAGCACTCACCTTTCCAAAACTTTGCTCGATGCAGTACCAGCTCCAAATCAGTGTTTGAGGGACTTCTTGCCTGACAATGCACTGGCGTCTTGCGCAAAATATGTGAAACAGTTTTCAGCAGCAGAACCAAGGAGGTTAAAATGAAGGGAGATTGCGTAAGTCGACCCTTTTACTGTTAATGCTTTGAACTGACAGTTACTGCGAAGTAGTTCTTTCAAATAACGTACTTCCTTTAATAAATACTTATAAATACTCATCATCAGATATTTTAAAAATTAATTTTTAACTAATTTGCACGCTACGTTGTACATTACGACAAAACCGTCGGACTTTTATTTCTGTTTTAAGTGGCATAAAAAGTCAGCTCTACAATACCATAACTTCTCCAAGACTCAGCAGTAAGGAGGAGGCAGGCTACACGTTATCAGCGAAAGGACGTCTCCCTGTATTGAAACCTCCTTGATCAGAACAGTTGTGTGGTCTCGTACTCACATCATTTTCCTGCTTCCAAAACTTAAATTTACTACAAACGGGGAATGCTCTGAGTGAGCATGAGTGGCATGAATAACAAACTCATGGATTTACACTGCCAGGACATTAAGTCTATTATTGAGGTAAGATGTAATATATAGTTAAGGTTCAAGACAAATTTTTATTGCGGTGTATAATTTTGCTTTCAATGTTCTGTAATTTTTTTTTTAATTTTTTTAAATTATTTTTTTTATTTTTTTTATGTCTATGGGACGTAACTACGGGGTCATCAGTCCCTAAACTTACAAACTACTTATGAACTACTTACGAACTAGGACGGCACAAATATCCATGCCCGAGGTGGGATTCGAACCCCCAACCGTAGCGGCCGGCTGTATTTATTAATCTGTAAATTATGTCTTTATATGTAAAGATGGGGAGTTAAGTTGTGCGACAGAAGAAAGACTTCTGCCACCGATTGTTTTAAAATTTTGTTCTACGTTATCCTAAGAATTTATACTCCACTCATTATATAAATTAAAGATGAAGAGTGCATGTTCTCCAGTTAGTATCAGAACCGAGTATAAGGAAGTTGACAATAATTAGACGTTTTATGTATGTAGGCGAACAGGAAGGCAGGATTAGAATTATAACGGCAAAGGTTGAATTTCACTCGTCGCTGTAGTTTTAGTAACCATTGGACATGCTCCTTTCCTGAGCGAAGTGGTTCCTCCCTTTAGTCTGGCGTCGGGCTACAGATAAGTGCTATCGCAGTTTGCATGCAGATAGCGTTTCGTGCCAAGTGGAGGACGGCAGAGAGAATCGGAGAGGAGAGTACTCCAGCTGAATATCGGAAAACTGTTCCCCGTGGAGGAGAGGTGGGCTGGATTAGCTCTCTTGACACAGTCACCGACACTTATCACAAGGCTGGCCCTCCGAAGAAATTGCAAAAATTAAACGAATGGAAATTTTATACTAAATTGCAATACGAAGTCTGAGTGCTATTTTATGCAGAGTAGACGCATAGAACTTCTGATCTCCAAGATAGGTTAAGGACTGCTAAGTCTTCTGTTAAAGAAATTAGCAGAAAAGAGAACAGCATTGATGTATGCATTTCTTGAAAGAAATAAAACTAGGGGGTAATACACGTCAGTTAAAGAAAGATGTGAATTCCAGTATTATCACCATACTTTAGATACGTTTACAAAACATGTAAATAAAGGAATGAGTTTAAGTGATAACTACAGATGGTATTGCTGTTCTATAACGATCGTTCGATGCCATGTTACCAGAAATTTTTGAAATATTGTTAGTATAATGAAGGAGAATCGTACCGCCCTAACTCAACAATGTTAAATTGGTTATATAAATGCCTCATACCCTCAGGAACTGTTGAGTGTATGAGTGTCGTGTTTTTATCGCATGTTTTGTGATTGCATTGCTCTACAATCACTTTAAAATAACAGCTCGGAAAAATGTCGTGATTTTTTTTCTTAAATAAATAATTTTTGTTGTTAATTTTCACAAATTTCTTGAATTTTAACTATTACAGTAAATGCTATTAAGGAGGAGCTACAACATCATTGTACTATCTATGTTATGTCGTAAATAATTCAATGAAGTAGATTCAAAAGTTTCTGAGTAAAACGGGCATTTATACTGAAAAATATCATTTTGAGAAAATTGTGTTCATAGAAAAAATTTAATGTACAGCCAACTGATATATAAAAAATCAATGTTAGAATACTCCTTGATGGTAGTCCTCATCTCCTCCTTCATCACCCAGTCCTGCCTTCCTTCTCGCGGATCTTGCTCCTTTTGACATATTGTTTGTCGCAATGTCTGCCTTCATATCAACAAATAATACACATCCTTGAGACAACAATGTCCCGTTATACCTAAGGTATTAAATATAAGGAGAGGCAGTGAATTAAAATTTGTGCTGTGGCCGGGATTCGAACCCGGGACTTACTATTTACTAGGTAGGAAACATTGAGGCAGAATTAAAGTTTGTGTGGTGGACGGAGACGTGCTTTAAGGCAGCCCGTGTAGTCGCTTTGTCTGCAACGCTATGTTAGCTGAGTGGTCTAAAGTGCCTATCTAGTTAGTAGGAGTTCCCAGGTTCGAATCCCGGTGACAGCACGCTGTGTTAGCTGAGTGGTCTAAAGGGCCTACGAAGTAAGTAGGAAGTCCCGGTTTCGAAACACAGCACAAATTTTAATTCAATGCCTCTCCTTATATTTAATACATCTGCCTTCATGATTCTCAGTTGCTCCAAATCCATCACACTTTTAGTGCTAACGTTTATGAATTCCAAGATATTCCAGAAGAGCCATCATTGAAAATAAGAACACCAATTTCGGTTTATTCCTGATGAAAACTATCGTAGATAAAAGAGAAACTAAAACACTGCTAGTGGATAACTGACGTTGTCAAACACATGCAAATGTACAGTTCAAAGAGATTACTGCGAAGAACAGCTTGAGAAGGGAACTTACGAAACGGACAGTTCTCTAGAAAACAGAGAAAAACCAACCCTTCTAAATTATATAGTTCCAGGGAAAAATGCCAATATGCGAAATAACGAAAACTAAATCCCCAAAAATATCAGTGCATATTTATTTTCAAATATTGACTTACAATAGTAAAAATCGAATATTTCAATATAACCAACACCAAATGAATCAGAAACATCCATATTTTCATAATTTGCATAAAATTAACTATGAGAAATTTTGTCATTTTGGGCGGTACTACTCCCTGGAAAGGCAGAAAAATTTCATGAATATGTAATCGATGTATGTCTCATGAGGTCAAGGAACTAGGAGGCAACTGCACCACTTGTTGCAAAGTAAGTTGTAACCACAGTTTACATAGCATACAAGACATTTCCGACAAATAACATTACCTAAAATAATTCCCATTTGCAAAGTTTGGATTTTACACTACCTTCCAATAATAACATGTGTAAATACTCTTTCAGATGACTAGTACATACATTGTGTAGCCAAACTCTTGAGATATTTCCCAATTTCTTATCGGACTTCCTTTTTCCCGGCAAACTGCAGCTACTCGAAGTGGCATGCCAGTAGAAGTCCTCTGCAGGACTGCAGGTATTGACACTCATAATTGTGAAACTGTGGATTTCGTGCCAACCTGAAGTGAGCTTTCCACTCCCAATAAGTCTCATATATGTTCGATGGGATTTATGTCGGACAGTCTAGAATTTCGTAGGAATTTTCTAGAATGTTCTTCAAACCGATGATGGGTAGTAGTGATCCCATGTCATGGCACACAGCTATCAATAAAACTTAGATCGTTGTTTGAGAATATAATAATAAACTACTGAAAACGTCTGCAACGGTTTCTAGACAACGATCGGTGCACTTGGTCCAGAGGACCCAGCCCATTCCAATCGTGTACAGGCCACAGCTTTTTGGAGCATACTGCAGCTTGCAGTGTCTAGCCAGAATTTCGTGGGGCCTGCGCCAAAATCTAGCCTTACCGTCAACTTTTCCCAACAGAATTCGCATATCATATGCCAAGCCACCGTTTTCTCATCATACAGAGACCAATGTATATCAAAACGAGCTCCATTGATACACTGCAGTCAATTATGCTTTTAGCAAAACATTCAAGTTGGTGGTAGCCTATTAATTCTAAATGCACCGCACTGTTCAAACTGACATGTTCATCAAAGGCCCAAATTGAATTATGGTATTACTTCACGCGATATTGCTTGTATGTAGGCAACGATATCTCGACACAAACGTTCCTAATCTCTTTCGTTAATTTCCGAACGCCGACCATTGCGTTATCACTGTTGCGGGGTATTGCCCGATATCTGTAATTCTCGGCACTATGAATATTGAATTCCGTAACGATTCCCAGTAAGTAATGTCTCATGTTGCAAATGTATAATACAAATAACAAATAAATAAACGGAAATATTCGGAACAAGTGTAATTTACTTTGTGTGAAAACAATAAGCTAATTGAAGAATTACACATCACATAAGTGGGATATCTGATTGAAAGAGTATGTTGGTATACATCAGAAATTACAGTGATATCAAATACTCTCTTTTAGGGAGAGTAGTGTGTAACAAGCAAGCAAAATATTGAATCAGAATTTACTGACAGAATGCGACAACAAAGGAATGTGTGCGTTGGTTATTGAGCAGCAGTATTAATAGCGTTTTCAACACAGTGTATTAGTAAAATAAAAAATAAAAACGTGTATGTATCTGAAGAAAATGTGCATTCGCGAATGTTCTGTCGCCCTACTAAAGATATCGGACGCGAGTAACAAGATCTTGTGTCACCTTTCAGAAGAAGAAAGAATAGCTTCGTTTCCAACTTAAATGAGACATATTGATAGAAATCTCTGTGCTGAAAGTGTGTTAATACATGAATTGTGGACCTTTCATTTTAGTTTTCGTTTGTGCAAAATGAGCTGTGACTTAATATAAAATTAAACAGAAATCATATTTCGTTGTAACTGTAGTTCTTTAAAGCTAAGTCTCATCCGACTGTGAAGCATCGTTTGATCCTCACAGAAATTAAAAGAAAGCTGCCGACTGTTAAATACTCAGCTCAAAGGAATTAGGAGAAATGAATGGACATCATTTAGTTCTGGTACAATGGATTTAGAGGTAGTGTGGACTAAATTTAAATGCATTATAAGTGAAGGGTTAGATAAATATGTTACAGTTATTCATTATTATGTCATAAATTTTTAATGATATTGTTTCAGTACTGTATACATGACATCAATATCATGTTATTATCATTTTTATCGTTTTTAATTTCATTATACTACAATTAGTGTGACATGTAGTATTCAAAGTAAACCTTGCGCTGCACATATAAAAAGTCATTCATTCCTACAGTCAATGTAGACCTCGAGCTATCCATGTAACTAAATTATTCAAGTTACATGCAATATGTGGCATGTTGCACATGATACCAAGTTGTCCTTATTATTATGTCATTGTCAAGTTTTGTTTGAATAGCATATATATGACTTCAATATCACGTTATTGTCATTTTTAAAGTTTTTAATTTTCATTTTACTAAAATTATTCTGACCCTTTGTATTCTAGGTGAACTTTCAGTTACCCATGAATCATGTCATTCATTTTCATGTTATACGAGAAGCATGTTGCACATAATACCACACTTTTTCAGTGTCATGTTATCGTCATTTTCTAATGTTTTATTTCAGCCACTCATATTACAAGGTTTTTCACTGGTATGTGAATGTCTCATCACCCAAAATACCTACTGACGTCTACATTATATTTTCGTTTTTTAACGACCTTTGTTTTGTAAATTACATAAGCTGTACCCTTTTGTTATAGTAGCGTCATTTTTAAGGTTTTTATTCTTTCATACTATGTATATTTTCACCCTTCACGTTTAATGTAGACTTTGAGCCACCCACGTAATAAAATTAAAGAATTCACTTTTTCATGCGACATGAGGCATGCCGCCCATATAACCACGTTGACTGCAATGTTATGTCATTGCCATTTGTTAATGAGCTTCGTTTTTATACTATGTATAAGGTTTATTCCTTGTTCTCAATGTAGACATTGAGCTACTCTCCAATCCACTTACTTATTCACTCCTGACATGAGAAGAGTTATATAATTACCACACCTTTTATATATGAAAAAAAAAAAAGATATTTCCATTCCAAAGTGGAACTTACACTGGTAGTGGGAAATATATCCATGTTGTGTCTTTGTAACGCCACTGCCACCTGGTGGATACCTATAGCAACACACCTATGGAGTGCTTATCTGTTTCAGTCACCTTGTTACTTGTGTCAGGAACATACATAAGTGTGCAATACAGATGACGATTTACTTTGGTGATGTAAGTTTCAATAATGCACATTTTAATAGTTTGACAATGTTCTGTTTCTTATATTACATTTTCACGAGTAACTCATTATTTTACGTGAGTCCCAAAAATTTGTGCCTATTTTGTTAACTTTTATCCAATTTATTTACAGAAAAGGAATTAACAGATTTTTTAACCATCTTTGTAACTTATTACAGTGAAGATAGGAGAACATTGTAACTTTTCTGAAAATGATGACATAGCTCAATGAACCCGGCAAAGAAACCAGCGAGTAAAATAAATTAGGAATCTTGACTGAAGTAAGTGTGCTTTAGAGAAATATGTGCCTATCAAATCGATTAAGGCTGGAAAAGGTTCACCGTGGTATAATAATAATATTAGAAAGCTACTGAGAAAGCAAAGGCTGTCACATGCTCGGTTCAAACAAGAACACGCAAATCAAGGCAGGTAAAAATTAGTAGAGATTCGCGCGTCTATAAAAACATCTATGCGCGAAGCATACAATAATTACCACAGCTTTAACTTAGCAAAAGATCTTTCCGACAATCTGAAAACATTCTGGTCCTTTGTAAAATCGACAACCTGGTCAAAGGCCATTATCCAGTCACTCGTTGGTCATTCCGGGACAGTAATAAAGGAAAGCAAACCTAAAGGACGGAACAAATATCCATGCCCGAGGGGGGGTTTGAACCCCCGACCGTAGCTAGTGACTCCATTCGATTAACTACCGTTTTGTTTCAGCGGTACCGTACGATATCCAAGTTTTATCCCGCGTGACTATCCGAGAAAGAAAACCAACTTAATCATTGTAGTGTGTCAAAAACTGAAGTGATCTGCCCATCCGTTGTTTTTGTGTTGTTCAGTAAGAATTTTGGGTACCCAACGTGAGCAAAGTTTACAAAATTTCGGTTTTTCAGTAACAGTAACATGATTTAGTGACCGCCAGATTTGCGGAAATTCCAAAGCATGGGAACGTAGTGTGAACATACGATTGTGCTTAATCTTCTCTTTAATTGTGTGAACTAATTCATCAGTAACCACACCTGGGCGTACAGGTCGTACTTCATCGTGCACTTGATCACGTCGTTCAATGAAGAGTCTGTCTTATCTTCTAACCATTTTGTCCATAAACCTCGCTGATTTGGCGGTAGATTTCCTTTGGTTTAACTTTCCTTGCATTTTGAAAGCGAATCACAGATCTGAGATTACACTTGGCGGCAGCTTCAATTACGGCTGACATTATAAAGAAGCACTACAAAGCACACGTGGGCAGCAGCGATCTGAAAATGGCGTACATGTCTTCTCTTAGAGTAACAGCCGCGCATTCTCGAAACTGCGAATATAGCGCAGAAACGGACCTTGTTTTGTAGACGGACCACGTGTTATAGTTATCTGACGTTTGCAATAATAAAGAAAGTATCGCTGTGAAAAGATCTGTGTTGATTATAATAAAAGTGCATGGTCTAAACATGCTGCGAAACATACAGTCAACAATAATTCCTAGATTTCCATCTTTTGTTAATTGTAACAACTGCTTAAATAAAGTCTAGTATAAATTTATCGGGTGTTTACTAAACGTGTCTAGTCAAGAAACTTCTAAAATTGCTATCAAAGGTTGTGAACGTTGATGGGCGAAATTTGAGTACAAAGGCGAAAGTGACAACAAAACACTGCAGCTGAAATTGCGCTTGGGTCAGCTGACGCAAACACGTTCCACGTTGAAATAAAGTGTCGTTGATAACTGTCCTACTTTCCATATTGAAACAAGTAATGTTTGGTACTTGAAATGTGAGTACAAAGATCACAGTGGCAACAGAATACTGTAATAAAAATGCGCCTAGGTCAGCTGCCACAAAAGCATTCTACATCGAAATAACGTATCGCTAATAATATTCGTTGTTGCCCCGTCGAATTAAGAACGTATTTGTTGTAAAGAATACAAACATATACTCCGTCCGACAAGCCTCGAGAGGCCCACTGGGTACTGACCGGCCGCCGTGTCGTCCTTCGCTCGAGGGCGAAAGACATATACAAGTGAAAATATTATGGCTCTTATGGCTTCCATTCTTTGCACTTGTTACATGCCAACCATGGTCGTATTATCCAGAACATATGAAAACATTTTTAAAGAAGGTATAGACATTTAAAAGTCTGGTTTCATCAACCACGGGAGCAAGGTAAGGGGGGAAAAATCTCAAAAACACATCAACACTCAGTAGAACACAGCATTTTTAATGGTGTGCACTGCAAGGGAATTGCAGGATAGCTCATCTTCACTCTTGTTTGAGTACAGACAGACTGAGATCAAACAAGGCAAAACATTTGGTTATCTTGAACGAATTACTCCTCGTTTAATCACTTCGATTAGTGTATTTAACCCTCGAGCGGCAGCGCTGGTACAGATGTGCTACCTGTTTTCTTTAAATGCTCACAGATGACGCAATAATGGAGATGCCGTATTTCCGCATTACCTGTTCCTCAATTAAGCCTTAACATTGATGTTAGTGAAGGTTCTGAGTTTCTAGTGCACGGAAGTGTCCACCCAAAAAAGTTTTGTTAGAGAGTGCATCACTGTTAGCAGATTTGCACCGCGCTGCCTGTCATGTAAGTATATTAGAATTGTTTTGTGTTCCGTCTAGTTTTCATTGCAAATGGATTTGTGGCAGTTTCGAGTAAATATTTATTGTATAAATTTTATCCTACATATTGGAATGTTGAAAAATTTAAATTTATTTCGTAAATAGAAGTTTAACTTTCGATAATTTGTCCTCTTGTTTCTCCTGATTAGCCGTGCTGCAGGTTTCGTCAATCTCATTTTAACCCCTTTGAAGCCTTACACAATCCGAAAATGACTGTTATTCTACTACATAATTTACCTTCAGGTCTCGAAGACGTGGTATGGGTCTAATAGATGAGGAAATAGACTTTTTTCTACAACTAATGAAGATCTTAGTGATTTTTGTCTAGATTCCTCATCAGATCATGAGCAGGATACTATTATTCGAATGTAAACCCTAGTTCCGATTCCGAACAAGATTTCAGACGCAATGAATCTGATATTTAAGACGGCACCGCTCTGTGGAGTAAAACGCCATACAACCAGCACTCCAAAACACTGAAAAAGAATATCATAATAATTTTCCCCGGTTGAAAAAGAAACGAAAGGGGCGTGAGGACAGAGACGCGAGCTCTTTCATTCATGATAGATGATAATATGATTTATGAGGTAATTATGTGTACTAAGTTCCTTATAACACAGACAAAAGCTAACACTAATTAGTCAGGAACTACAGGGAAGTAACGAAACAGGAAATGATAGTACTGCTGGGTCTATTATACATGATTATTGTGCACTTTCGGAATTATGTTACATGTGTTACATTTATACACCAAAAGTAATTGATATACTACTTCAGATATTAACAGATGTGATATTTCTACGTGTAAATTGACCTATTTTTGTTAATTCGATCATTTAGTAGCTATATTCTAGGATGTTAACTCGGAAGCAAATCTGCAAATCTGCACAGGCGCTGCCGCCCGAGGGTTAATGTTCAAATGTTTGTAAATCTATCGGACCAAACTGCATGGTCATCAGTCCGTAGCTTACAAACTACTTAAACTAGGGTAAACTAACCTAAGGCCAACACATACACCCATGCCCCAGGGAGGACTTGAACCTCCGACGGTGAGCAGCCGCGCGATCCCCAGCGAGGCGCCTTAGACCGCTCGGCTACTCCACCGCGGCGTGTATTTAATGCTGAACACTTTAGGCAACCAAAAATTGTATAGACAGTACACACTAAATACTATATATAGGGTAAGGTGGTACAATTTCGATATAGGTACAGTTCTGATCAACATAAATTTGTCAGTCCCGTAGTGTCTCGTTGTGTGGCATTGTAGCGTAGCAGGTTTCTACAGCTCCTCCTGTCTGTTCCAAGAATACACCACTTTGTGCTAAGGAGAGATAAATTTTTTCACGTTATGAGGTAAGTGAAGCTACTTAGTCTAACGAGCTCTTATAAATTTTCTATTTAAGGTTGACTAGATTCTCTATACGAAATGCAATGTTTGGTACAACGAAGTATGTGTTGGTGCCTGACGGAAAAAGTGCTTTTTATGTGGAAGATGCCCTTAGTCAAAATTCTACTAGGAAGTGATCACAATTGTACCTAGTGTGGTACATTTTCGATCGATTTTTCCCAATTCTGTAACTTTTGTGTGTGTCTATACCGACATTTGTAACTCTCTAATATTTGTGTTATATATTAGTTAAACATCCAAGAACAAGTGCTATAATTAAAATTACATCTTTTCTCAATATATTTCTAGTTACAATAACATTTGTCCGAAATGATCGAAATTGTACCACCTTACCCACTAAACACAGAAAGCTCAACAACAACATCCGATAGACTCCTCTCAAGTGTAAAAGTGATCACTGTAATTGTGGCGGACAGGTTTACCAGTTTAGACAGGTTGCCGAAAAGAGCGCCGTAATTCGAGTGCTAGCCACTCTATGAAATTTAAGCTCGTTGGCTGAAGCGAACGTACCGCGCTGGGCTTCAATGTCAGCCAGCACGTGGTTCAACGCTAGGCGGGTCTGACATCACGCCGTACTGCCGCTCAATACGTCTTATAAATCGTTGTGTAGAATTTCTTGTATCATGCACAAACTGTTGAAGACACAAGGCATGACGATAAGGCATAAGAAATAGAAAGGCACAGCTATTCAGTTGATGTGTTGGTATCAGTCATATTTATTTTATAACAAGACTAATCAAGAAATAAGCTGACGATCCACATATAAATTTCTAACTTTTATTTTCATTAGCGAGGGCTAAAATGAAAGATCTAATCGAGACGCTTCTTTTGGTAACATTAATATTACGCACAGTTACGCCAATTTATTGAATTACCATTATAAATTGTGTATAATAACAACAAGACAGATACAAGAATAGCAAGGGAGTGGGCAGTAGCAGGTTTCGTTACACCATTTTTGACGTGATTACATCACTAGATTACTATTTATATACGTTCTCTTTTTCAAATTCAATAACTATTGATAATCGACCATCAATTGTTTAATTTTACGCGCACAAAGAATCTGAATATAGCATAAAAGAGCAGTAGAAAGACTATCAGAGGAATACTTTACTAGAAAGACTGCATTGGTAATTAATGTACATTCTGTATTCTTAAAAACCCGTTTTAATCGGACTTCCTTGAAATTTGCATATGTTAATAACTAATATTTTGGGGAAACTATTACACCTAGAAATTGGTATGAAGTATCGATTTATACGAGAATATTTCCGCGCATCTAATACTGGGATAAATAAATGGTTCAAATGTCATGTAAAAAGCTATGAAATGTAGTGGCAGAACCGTTTGGTCATTAAGTGCTGGTTTCTGGAATTTACGTCTTCATGGCTGTATAAGGCGGGTGCCGGCCGCAGTGGCCGAGCGATCTGCGGCGCGCCAGTCACAGTCTGCACGGTCGCTACTGTCGGGGGTTCTAATCCCCCCTCTGGCATTTTTTTAGTCCTCTTTAGTAAAAGGTAATTCATAAGTAGTTTGTAAATTTACGGATTGATGATCCCTGCAGTTAAGTCCCATAAGCTGTACAAACATTTGAACATTGTATAAGGCGGGCCAAGGAACACTCGTGAGATGGTCGTTTAAGATGGATGGTACTGGATTTGAAAGTGATATGAAACCTGTTGAACATAGCCGTAGAAATGTTCGCACAGAACTTATAAATATTACCACGGTTTCTGACTTAGGTTTACAACACTTGTTAGGAATTATAACTTTACAATGGAAAATTATTATAACATTATATAAATGGTTTTATTTTATATAGCTGGATTGTTTTGTGCTACATTGGCGGTTCGAGGTAATTTTATTTACGGAATCTAGTAGCTTTCGTTGTTCGCACCTGTGAACTTTTAAGAATGGGGGAATCAAGTTCATTAAATAAAATTCAAACATACTGCAACCCATCATCATTATACCGCCACATTATTTAAAAATCCTGACAGTGAATTATTAACTAATTCCTTATTGGAAGTCGAGTAGTACTCCGTATCGTCCCAACTCCTGACGCTTATTCGTAGAATGGTCGTCAACACGCTTCCTAGATGATGGAAGATTAGACCAATGATATTTTCATATCTGATTCCAGACTTGGCCGTGAGAGTGATTCTCGAGGATACGTGTCTGGAGGTATCTTGGTACTCGATTACGTGACCTAAACGTCTTGGAGAGAAAGCGATATAGAAGTACATCGACATCTACATGGGATACTCTGCAAATCACATTTAAGTGTCTGGAACAGGGTTCATCGAACCACCATTACACTATTTATCTCCCATTCCATTCTCGAATAGCGCGCGGGAAGAAAGAACACCTCAATCTCTCCGTTCGAGCTCTCTTATTTTATTCTGATGATCATTTCTACCCATGTAAGTGGGAGTCAGCAATATATTTTTGCATTCGGAGGAGAATGTTCGCGATTGGAGTTTCGTAAGTAGGCGACGCCGCAGCGATAAGCGCAGTTGTTGTAATGATTCCCGTCCCAGATCCTGTATCATTTCCGTAACGCTGTCTCCCCTGTATCGCGACAATACGAAACGAGCTGCCCTTCTTTGGACTCTTTCGATGTCCTCCGTCAAACCCATTTATTAAGGATTCCACACTGGGCAGCAATACTCCAAAAATGGACGGACAAGCGTAGTGTATGCAGGTTCTTTTGTGTTTCTGTTGCATGTTTTAAAGGTTCTGCCAATAAAAGTCTCTGATTCGCCTTTCCCACAACATTATCTACGTGTTCTTTCCAATTTAAGTCAGAAGTAATAGTAATTCCTAGGTATTTTGTGGAGTTTACGGCCTTCACATTTGATTGATTTATCTTGTAAACAAAGTTCAACGGATTTCTTGTCGTGCTCATGTGGACGACTTGACAGTTCTCATTATTTAGAGTCAAATGCCAATTTTTACACCTCAGTGATATCTTATTCAGATCGTTCTGCAGTTGGTTTTGATCTTCAGATGATTTTTACTAGCCGGCAAATGACGGCGTCATCTGCAAACAACCTAAGAGAGCTACTTAGATTTTCCCCTAAATCGGTTATGTAAATAAGGAACAGCGGAGGACCAATAACACTACCCTGTGGAACGCCCGGTATCACCTTTGTTTTAGTCGATGCCTTACCATCGATTACTACGAACTGTGTCCTCTCTGATAGGAAATCCCCTATCCAATCGCAAATTTGGGGCAATATACCATAACCACGCAATTTGATTAAAAGCTATTTGTGAGGTACGGTGTCAAAAGCCTTCTGGAAGTCAAGAAATACCGAATCTATTTGGGAACCCTTGTCGATAGCACCCATCACTTCGTGTGAATAAAGTGCTAGTTGTGTTTCGCATGAACGATATTTTCTAAATACCTGTTGACCTTGGGTCAATAGAATGTTCTGTTCGAGATAATTCATAATATTAATTCATATAATACAGTATATGTTCCAAAACCCTGCTGCAAATTGACGTCAATGAAATATGCCTGTAGTTTAGTGGGTTACTCCTACTGCCTTTCTTGAATATAGGTGTGACCTGTGCAACTTTCCAATCTTTTGGTACAGATCCTTCTATGAGAGAGCGGGTGTATATGGCTGTTTAGTAAGGAGCTAACGCTTCAGCATAATCAGACAGAAATCTAATGGGTATACAATCCGGACTAGATCCCTATTAGTTTGGGATAATATGGACGAATTGGACACCTCTTCATCAAATTGTATGGATAAATCCACAAGGTATAATTGAGATCTTGGGACGCCATTTGCGATTCTTGTCAGAAGCTGGTGGCCCAGACTTAACACTGGTGGAAGATATAGCTTGACCTCATTTAAAATTTCTTGGAAATCCCAAAGATAAAATTTTGGGCACACTAGGGAAACGGATCTCATTACGTCAACATCCAGTAACCATTCCTCGAGACTTGCGAGAAGCTCTGCAGGAAGAATGGGCGTTACTGCCTAAACATGCGAATAATGATATCGTTAACAAAACGCCCTGTCGTTGTGAGACAAGCTTTGTAACATTTCATACTGAGTCCATTACTCAGCTGTCGGAATGTGTTTGGAAATCCGTAAAGACGGAAAAAAATAAAAGAAATAAAAAAAAAGGAAAGAAAAAAAAAACATTCCTGCACCTTCGGTTGTTTTCTTTCTGTGTTCTTTAAATTGTTTCTACATGATTGTCACATGATTATATTCTTTTATGGAAAAATCAATGTTTCTACAACATTTCTGACTGCTGATTTGGATTTAGACAACTGTATACATGATAATGGTGACATATAAACAATAGCTTTCACGAATCTCATCTTCTGTACAGTGAAAATAAGAAAAAAATAGAACGTTCGTATTGGGAAATGAATGTAATAATTAAAAACGCTACAAGAAATATGACTCTGTCGAGATAACATGTTTGAGCCGGGTAGGATTTTATTTTATTTTATTTTATTTTTTTTCTTTTTTTTTTTTTCAATTTCGATTTGGAAATCTTATATACCTGGTCATCAAAAAGTCAGTATAAATTTGAAAAATTAATAAATCACGGAATAATGTAGATAGAGAGGTAAAAATTGACACACATGCTTGGAATGACGTAAAGTTTTATTAGAACCGAAAATAAAGTATTGCTAGACGCATGAAAGATCTCTTGCGGGCGTTGTTTGGTGATGATCGTCTGCTCAGACGCCACTTTCGTCATGCTTGGCCTCCCAGATCCCCAGACCTCAGTCCGTGCGATTATTTGCTTTGGGGGTACCTGAAATCGCAAGTGTATCATGATCGACCGACATCTCTATGGATGTTGAAAGACAACATTCGACGCCAATGCCTTACCATAACACCGGACATGCTTTACAGTGCTGTTCACAACATTATCCTCGTCTACAGCTATTGTTGAGGAATGATGGTGAACATATTGAGCATTTCCTGTAAAGAACATCATATTTGCTTTGTCTTAATTTGTTATGCTAATTATTGCTTTTCTGATCAGATGAAGTGCCATCTGTCGGACATCTTTTGAACTTTTTCTTTCTAATAAAACCCCCTGTCATTCCAAGCATGTTTGCATGTGTGTCGATTTTTCTCTCTCTATCTGCATTATTCCGTTATTTATTTAGTTTTCAAATTTATACTGACTTTTCAACACTAGGTATTTTAAAGCTCTTTTGCTGTGAGGTTGAACCGTTACGTCTAATGCCTTCATACAAAGATCGAGTAGCTTTACATTTTCTTGTTCAGACCTTACTTAGAATATCCGGCTACTCTCTCTCACTTTTGCACTACTGGATTTAATGCATGTTGGTGTTTAAACGCCGGCCGCGATGGCCGAGATGTCTGCGGCGCGCCAGTCACAGTCTGCACGGCTACTACGGTCGGGGGTTCGAATGCCCCCCTCGGGCATGGATATTTGTGCCGTCCTTAGTATTAGCTATATTGTAAGTTTAGGGACTGATGACCCGATAGTTAAGTCCCATAAGCTCTACAAACATTTGAACATTTATTTGGTGTTTAAAGGTTGTTGCTGCTAACCACCTGCAGCGAGTTTGATGGTGCATTTATGTGTAGTCCTTGGGGCAGGTGTTCTCAGGGCATAGTCGAACTTTAAACGCCCGTTTGCTCAGCGTGCATTTCTGTATTGTTAACTGGTTTGTTCGCTGTTGTAATATTTGTGACTAGTTCTCTTTCCTGTCGAAAGTTAAGTTTCGTCTCATCGTTTTGTTGCCTTGCAACTGTTGTAACCGTATGTACAGCTGGTTAACCCTCCGTCGGGCGCACCTCCAGATGAAACAAAGTCAGGCGCACCCGGCCTGAGAGGCCACCCACATATTTTGTGGACTAGCTCCGCCATGTTAAATCAAATTCAAAATGCGTGTTCGCTAGTCTTGAGGAGGATCGAAAGGATGGAATTACAGCAAACTTAAAGCATAATAATGGATTTATTGAACACAATACACCTTAAACTAAAGTAACCAAAATTACTAATTTCCTACAAAGAGCATTAAAAATTGGTCGAACAGACATCCATAAAAGTAATGAAGTTATTTTTAAAGGACGTTAAGCAGTCTATTCTGACATGGAATCATCTTTTATCGCCACATTTGCAGCCAAAAACCGATGCTATAGCTCCCAAATCAACAGCTGAAACACAGGTATGGCACAGGAAGTATACGTCGCTCAAGCAGATTGGTTGATGACAAGCTGAACATTCGTGATTCTTCATCCTCCTAAATCTTGTTTCAGCCACGCATGGTCGACGTTTTAGCCATTTGGGAAGTAATGTGGGAGAACTTTCCCGTTCCTTGTGGGGTAAAAATTTTTTCAGTCGAGTTTGCAGCCGAATCGACATTCCACATATATTCATAGCATACACAGGCTAAATTGTCCAGTTAGAAGTCGATGACACAAGGTTTTGCAATTGGTGGCGACATTTGTAGCAATATCTTTTACACTGGATATTGTGTAATAATGATGTGACTCTTCACACTATGAATAGTAGAAGGTATCTACTTAGACTACTTCGTCGTCTTATCGTTTCCAAAATAAAAACTCCTCACATATTTTCTTCTCTTCTTCATATTCCCGAGCTGTTCCCTAAACTTCCTGTTCAGCTGCTGAGTCCTCCTTGCCTTCTCATACCTCATCCTGAGAGTGGGTGTCTCTCTCATCGACTAAATCTTCGAGCGCGGCTGCATCTTCAGCAATTTCGTCCTCGAAGAGGCGCATTATTTCCATACGATCATTGGCTTAGAGGCATAATATACTTTTCTGGACATTTCAGCAAAAAATATGGATATGATAACGCAGGAAAAGAAAGGAAAACTGAAATTAGAACTCGATCAGGCGCACTCAGTCTGAAGAGCCAGGGTCGTCAAAGTCTTCTTTTTTTCCGAAGGTAACGGTGAAAATCACAGAGGACAGACTTAGTTTGATTGAAACGAAGTAATAAAATAAAAATATCTTGAAAAATCTCACCTTAAAAACTGTAACGTAATCGGGCGCAGACGGCCTGTGAGGCCCAAGGAGTTCCCCGTGATCCGCGTGGAAATCGATGGCAGCCTGCGGATCGGCACTGTGTGAGGTTCCCAAAGTTACGCGAGTAAACGGAGAGGCGGGCCGCTGGGCCACCACTGTTAAGCACGGGAATCAAAAAAGGTGTTTTGCTGGCCTGTGAGGCCGACTGCGCCCGACGGAGGGTTAATTTTTAAGCTTGGCCTCAATCGTTAAACTAAGAAAAAAAAAAGTCTAAAAATGAGCATTTTCTGGCATCCAATTGAGTTTGGTATTAAATTCTATGTACTTGATTAACTGATTTCAAAAATGTTCAAATGTTTGTACAGCTTATGGGACTTAACTACGGGGTCATCAGTCCCTAAACTTACAAACTACTTATGAACAACTTACGAACTAGGACGGCACAAATATCCATGCCTGAGGGGGGGGGGGGATTCGAACCCCCGACCGTAGTGGCCGTGCAGACCGTGACTGAAGCGCCTCAGTCCCCTCGGCCACCGCGGTCGGCTTAACTGATTTGTAGCGTGGGCTTAATCCGTACTTTTAAAAAGGGAATTCTGAAATTTTTCAGGATGCTAAAATCAACTTTACTTAAACATCCAGTAAAGGGCTTTAAATTTGTTGATAAATTTGTTAAAGTAGCAATTGTTTTTAAAAACCCCATCCCAGTCATTGCAGTCTTGTTTGTTTAAAAATAAATTGAAGGCCACAATGTTTATTTACTTTTTATGCATTGTCGCGAAAGGTATTTCTGTAGGACAAGAGGAGGTCAAGGAATGTATGTTTACATTTTGTGCTCAAATTAAGACAGGTACTAGTCAAAACAAATCATGTAACGCACGGCATTGTATTAATGTATTTCTGTTCTATTTAAGCGTGTTAGACAGTGTGTCGTCAAGCAGCTTTCATCCCGAGTAACGGTTGACAATACCGACAGCTTCGGCGGTACAACTTTCCTCGACTGCCACACAGCCTACTGTCCGCAATATATCTGCGTTTACGTCTGTCAGGGTACAATAAACGAGGCCGCGCCACCACTGTATACAGGCGGTTCATCTTGCTAAAAGCCTGTCAGTTGCTGGAGTACAGTAACGCTGGCGTCGCGGAATTTTACACACACACAAATCGAACTGACGTCGCATTGGGTTCCCGAATCTCTCAGAGCAAACAATCGTGACATTTAAAAACAGGCGCCACTGCACGCAGAATCTTAACTGGTCTGTCGCTACATATTTGACTTAAGCCAGTAACGTGACGCAACACGTTTCACTTGTTAGCTCATTTGATCAGTTCCCAGGGTATTGATTGAATCCAGCTCATTTCTCCGAACATTGTACCTGAGGATCTATGAGAGGAAGTGTAATACTCGCTAATTATGAGGAGGTCCAACACACAATTTAAATATTTAAAAATGACCAGTGGTTTTTGATAAAATGGAATAAGCGGCTTTTACCGCTTTGATGGGGAAGCTGAATACGTCGTACGGGGTTAATAGGAACACAATTACAACTCAAATGGTAACGCTACAACACAGTTACCAACGCCAATGTCTGCGTTTGTAAACACGATCAGTATTAATGACAGCTGATAGTATGAGAAATACGTATAGCCTATATGTATATTTATCGTGTATAAATTGTTTAATTTTCTTGTGTAAATAAATTATGTAAATGGCGAATGTTTAAATGATTTCATATTGTACTGAGAAACAAATGTAAAGCATTGTAGTAGACACGTTGGCTTAGCGAGGGCAATGTTCGTAACAACTTTGCGTGGAGCTGTTGTTATCGCTGAATGCAGTCTGGCGCGAGAGAGTAAAGTTGTTGTTGAGCTCTCGAGGTGAACGGTAGAAAAGTTGGACAGCAGCAGTAAACTGTAATAGTGTGGTTTTACGACGTGTTGGTACAAGCAGTAGTTCTGGCAAATGGGCACTGGCAAATAATTAACCGTCTTTAGATCTGCAAATCTAAGCCAACGTTTAGTTTTGCAAAGAATCAAAAGAGAACTTGAGAGAAATTAATTAGTGTGGATAAAATTATTCACCCGCGGCACTATCCAAACAGGTTCCTATTCCGTTACCTTTAATATTCCGAGGCTCAAACTGAACAATAAAATATGTTACGTAAATCTAACTAAAGTCAGTTGTGACCCAAAAGATTTCAGAGCTCGAAGAGTAATTAGTACTGTTACAAAAACTCCAAGTAGGGTTAATAATAATTGCAGATAATTGACTATGAACATGTTCTGTAATCATTCAATACTACCAAGCAGTGAATATCAATGTTGGGTTAAGTATTCTATTCACGTGTACTAAAAGACTCACTGCAATACTTGGTTAATGACTTAAACTGAACAATTCAATGATCCTGCTAAACATGTTTAATGACAGATTAAGTTGTTGATATTATATGGAACAATAGTCCATGCCATAATATTAATTGACCCAGTTTATTAAGGAAATATTAATTGCATAAGTCTCAGTAAATGATCCACTTAATCAGTCGGCTAGTCATTGCAGGCACAATTCAATCATAACACTTTTAATTACTATTGCTAATAAAGTTATAGTAAAGTGGCTTGGCAAGCATTATGGTGATGGTTTTATTTTACGTAGAATTGTTGCATGCAGGCTTATTCTTAAAGAAAATTATATTTATCAGACAGATTTGTGATAATTGTTTCCACTGCATAAGTAACCTAAATTTACTGGTTTTATATTGCTCTGTGTTTCCTGCTGCTGTGGCGTGTGCGCTTAATGTGCATTCCGTGACCGCGTTGTTCCAAATTAATTGTTGTTTATTGCTATTAGACAGTACATTTCATTAATTAAATATGTTGGTCGTACATCGAGATGGCTAACATGTATAATTTACCTATACAAAATTGTTTTCTTGGTACAGTTTTGTCCCGGGCTTATTAAGTCTAAAACAGTTGTTCAAGATGTCACTCACCAAACGATCGTTATTGCAAATTAAATCGCGAAGTACCGTTTGTGTGTGTAACCTCCACTACGTTATTGGTTTTGCATCTTATAGCCTTACTAGAGTAATTATTTCATTAGGATCACGGATTATTATGAAGCCGAATTACCCGCGAATGTTGGTAGCGGTTAGGTTACAAATTGAATATATAGGAGCAGTGTTCAAATGAAAATGAACGAAACATCTTAACAATCAGAAGAGTTAAAATTTGAATATTCAGCTTTGGGCTAAAGTAGTGCAACACCTAGGAAAGAGAATGTATTGTCGTCATCTCCTCTTAAAAATTCAAGGCTGTGCTCAGGGCAGGAAAGAAGATGCTCACCGTATTTTTCCACAACCAAGGTTAGATACTCACCGAATTCGACGAGAACAGAAAACCCTTTGTGACGTGTACTGTGAGACATTACGAAGCCTACGCAAGTCCATCAAGAGCAAACGGCCAGGGATGCTCACGGAGGGAGTGATTGTGCTCAATGATAACGTGCGCCCACACGTCTCCAGGGTCACACGTAGTGTCCTGTCGAAGTTCAAGTGGGAGCAGCTTTATTATCCATAACAAACACTCTATAACGAGCGAACATCTCCAGATCCTATTCTCCACAGATGCCTCCTTTTCCCTGATCCACTACCCACCACAAGAACCATTCGTAGATATGCCAGTGCTGACTGGAACTGATATAAAGAGATCATAAACAAAAAATTAGCCATACCAATAACACTCTTCGACTCACAGGATTTGGAACAGGTGACTGACAGACTAGAAACTGCCTTGAAACGAGCCTTTGACACTGCCATTCCTGAAATAACAATTCACAATTGGAAACCGACTATACCACGTGAAACCATGGAACTCATTCGACGGAAAAAGACAGGTAGAAAGAGACATAAAACGAACTAATAACACGAACATCACACAACCAAGGAACGTACTAAACAACAGAGCGAAGCACTTCATCTCCTCCTACAGACAAAGACACTGGAACGAACTTGATCCCGACTCAATTACAGCGAAGGAGGGAAGTTTTGGAAAGGATTCAAAACGGTAACGGGACAAAAACAGAATTTCACCACTACTTTGATCACAAATAACGAACCGACAAAGAACAAACAACAACAAGCAGACATATTCAAAGGATGTACTGCAAGAATTTTTCTCAATTCCCGAATACAATAACTTTGACAATGACTTTAAGCTAACTGTTGATCTACAGTTACCAAGACTGCTAGAAACGCCGATAGTAGACACCGAAAATTACACGTCTCTTATCAAACCAATTACAGACTCCGAAATAATAGACGCCATTCTTTCAGGGCGAAATTCCGACCCAGGCCAAAATGACATAAGACGTATACAGCTTCAAAAAGCACCCTTTAACGCCGTACCTATGTCTCATCCGTAACTACCGTGTAACAAAAGAAACAGTCCCGAATAAATTAAAGATAAGCAAAAGTACTATCATACTGAAACCGGACAAACCACGCGCTGACCTACGATCTTGTTGAGTTTATATGTACGAAAATTTTATTTCATTAACTTAGTTAAATTCACACATAAAAAGTTACATATATGCTGTTCAAACAACTTACGGGTATGCTGCCGGGTGACGTCGTCGACAACCGCCGATATTTCGGCTGGAGAACAGCCTGCCATTCTCAAGGCACAACTGCACTTAAGGAAGCAATGTGCAAGCGTATTTAATACCTCGGTTTGCAAAGTGTAAACAAGGAAGATAACACACACAGTACAAGTCACAGCAGAGTCAACACAACCAAAGGTGACCAAACATCAAAAATATCGATAGTGACTTAATCAACAGGTGAGGCAGCATTAATTTTATCCCTCTGTTTTTTGACGAGAGACAGTGCCGGATTCCAAGCAGAATTTAAACAAAAACCACCATCTCTGTTTATAAGGTCGCTTGCTAGTTAAATTTCAACAGCTTCCTAAAATAACACTATGCGAGGATCTCCGTGTTGTTGTATTCCATAGGATGACCGGTGTCAAGACGGTGTTCTGCAACAGCGGATTTGTTGGGCTGTTGTAAGCGCGTGTAACGTTTATGTTCAATACACCGGTCCTCCACAGTCCTGATTGTCTGACCAATATATGACATGCCACAACTGCAAGGAATGCGATATACACCTGCCTTACGCAAACCAAGATCATCCTTTACGGACCCCAACAGGGCCATTATCTTAGAAGGTGGTCGAAAAACACATTCACATCATATTTCCGTAAAATACGACCAATCTTGTTGGAAATACTTCCTGCGTAAGGCAAAAAGGCCATATATTTAGGTGCCACTTCATTACTATCGTCACCCGTTGCACAGACGGCTGATAGCGCAATGCACATTTTATCTGTCTCTCACTTATAACCATTCTGACGAAAGGTCACCTCGAGATGGGACAACTCAGCTGACAAACTTTCAGGGTCTGAAATGACATGTGCCCTGTGAACCAAAGTACGAAGTACTCCTTCACGCTGAGCTGGATGGTGACAACTATCAGCTCGCAGATACAAATCTGTGTGAGTAGGCTTCCTATAAACAGAATGTCCCAATGTACCATCAACCTTCCTTCTGACCAACACATCAAGGAAAGGAAGGCAGCCATTCTGTTCCACCTCCATTGTGAACTGAATATTCGGGTGGACTGAATTTAGGTGTTCCAAAAAACCATTTAAATTCTCACTACCATGAGGCCAAACAACAAAAGTGTCGTCTACATATCTGAGAAAACACGCAGGTTTCAGAGTCGCTGACGCTAAAGCACGTTCCTCAAAATCCTCCATAAACAAATTGGCTACAATAGGTGACAACGGGCTTCCCATTGCAACTCCATCAGTTTGTTCATAGTACTGACCATTGAATAAAAAGTAAGTGGAAGTCAGCACATGTCGAAAAAGGTTTGTTAACTCGACACCAAACTTAACCTCAATTAGCTGCAACGAATCTGACAGAGGAACGCGAGTGAAGAGAGACACAACATCAAAACTCACTAAAATATCAGAGTCATTCAAATGCAATCCCTGCAATCGACGTAAGAAATCCGCCGAGTTCTTAATGTGGTGTTCACACCATTGGACTCAACAAACTAGTAAGATGTTTAGCTACACGATATGTCGGAGCACCAATGTTAGACACTATAGGCCTCAGAGGAATGTTCTGTTTGTGAACCTTAGGAAGGCCATACAATCTAGGTGGAACAGCACAGTAAGAATTAAGACTTTTGATGGTCTCCGGTGAGAAAGGAATTTCTTCAGGAGGTTATTAGTCTTTCTCTCAACACTCTTTGTGGGGTCAGCACCGATCCTACGATATGTCGAATCAGAAAGTAGACATTGCATCTTTTGAATGTAATCATCTTTATTCATCAAAACTGTGGCGTTTCCCTTGTCCGCAGGCAAGATAACAATATCAGGATCTATTCTGAGAGACCGTAAAGCAGACGCCTCAGCTCCTGTTATATTACACTTGGGTGGACGGGCCCCAGTCAACACACGACAAGCTTCCCTCCTAGCCTCTTCTGCAGAATCGGAAGGTAGTTTGGAAACAGCCTGTTCAATAGAACTTACGAAATCAACGACCGGCAAACGCTTAGGCGTCGGTGCGAAATTCAAACCATTCCCCAACACAGATAAAGCTGCGTCGTCATAAGTTTTCTCCGTGAGATTGAACACAGATCGTTGCGAAACCTAATTGGAATCAGACTCTGAGCCAAGGAAACGTTCAAATTACTTACTGTGCTGTTCCATCTAGATTGTATGGCCTTCCTAAGGTTCACAAACAGAACATTCCTCTGAGGCCTATAGTGTCTAACATTGGTGCTCCGACATATCGTGTAGCTAAACATCTTGCTAGTTTGTTGAGTCCAATGGTGTGAACACCACATTAAGAACTCGGCGGATTTCTTACGTCGATTGCAGGGATTGCATTTGAATGACTCTGATATTTTAGTAAGTTTTGATGTTGTGTCTCTCTTCACTCGCGTTCCTCTGTCAGATTCGTTGCAGCTAATTGAGGTTAAGTTTGGTGTCGAGTTAACAAACCTTTTTCGACATGTGCTGACTTCCACTTACTTTTTATTCAATGGTCAGTACTATGAACAAACTGATGGAGTTGCAATGGGAAGCCCGTTGTCACCTATTGTGGCCAATTTGTTTATGGAGGATTTTGAGGAACGTGCTTTAGCGTCAGCGACTCTGAAACCTGCGTGTTTTCTCAGATATGTAGACGACACTTTTGTTGTTTGGCCTCATGGTAGTGAGATTTTAAATGGTTTTTTGGAACACCTAAATTCAGTCCACCCGAATATTCAGTTCACAATGGAGGTGGAACAGAATGGCTGCCTTCCTTTCCTTGATGTGTTGGTCAGAAGGAAGGTTGATGGTACATTGGGACATTCTGTTTATAGGAAGCCTACTCACACAGATTTGTATCTGTGAGCTGATAGTTGTCACCATCCAGCTCAGCGTGAAGGAGTACTTCGTACTTTGGTTCACAGGGCACATGTCATTTCAGACCCTGAAAGTTTGTCAGCTGAGTTGTCCCATCTCGAGGTGACCTTTCGTCAGAATGGTTATAGTGAGAGACAGATAAAATGTGCATTACGCTATCAGCCTTCTGTGGAACGGGTGAGTGACGATAGTAATGAAGTGGCACCTAAATCTATGGCCTTTTTGCCTTACGCAGGAAGTATTTCCAACAAGATTGGTCGTATTTTACGGAAATATGATGTGAAATGTGATTTTCGACCACCTTCTAAGATAAAGGCCCTGTTGGGGTCCGTAAAGGATGATCTTGGTTTGCGTAAGGCAGGTGTATATCGTATTCCTTGCAGTTGTGGCATGTCATATATTGGTCAGACAATCAGGACTGTGGAGGACCGGTGTATTGAACATAAACGTTACACGCGCTTACAACAGCCCAACAAATCCGCTGTTGCAGAACACTGTCTTGACACCGGTAATCCTATGGAATACAACAACACGGAGATCCTCGCATGCACCTCCACCTATTGGGATAGTGTTATTAAGGAAGCTGTTGAAATTTAACTAGCAAGCGACCTTATAAACAGAGATGGTGGTTTTTGTTTAAATTCTGCTTGGAATCCGGCACTGTCTCTCGTCAAAAAACAGAGGGATAAAATTAATGCTGCCTCACCTGTTGATTAAGTCACTATCGATATTTTTGATGTTTGGTCACCTTTGGTTGTGTTGACTCTGCTGTGACTTGTACTGTGTGTGTTATCTCCCTTGTTTACACTTTGCAAACCGAGGTATTAAATACGCTTGCACATTGCTTCCTTAAGAGCAGTTGTGCCTTGAGAATGGCAGGGTGTTCTCCTGCCGAAATATCGGCGGTTGTCGACGACGTCACCCGGCAGCATACCCGTAAGTTATTTGTACACTCATTACGCCGGGAAAAGATAAAGTCTTACATATATGCTGTTTGCGAAGTTTCAATCACCGACTTTTACTTTTGAATGTGACAATATTTTGCTAGCACCTACCTACTTAGGGAGACATGACCATCCCAATACAATAAGAGAAATCAGATCGAAAACGGAACGACTTAGGTGTACTTTCTTCCCGCGCGCTATTAGAGTATGGAACGGTAGAGGAAAGTTATAAATGTGGTTAATAAACCTTCTGCCAGGGAGTTAAATGTGATTTGCAATCTATGTAGATGTAGATGTAATCTGTTGCTGTTGTGGTCTTCAGTCCGGAGACTTATTTGCTGCAGCTCTCCACAATAACCTAAGCTGAGCAACCGTCTTCAACTCCACATAAGAACGGTAACCTACATCTGTCTGAATCTGCTTACTGTATTCATTTCTTGGTCTTCCTCTGCGATTTTTACCCCAAACACTTCCCTAAAATGCTAAACTCACGATTCCTTGATGTCTAAGAATGAGTCCTACCAATCGATCCGTTCTTTTAGTCAAGGTATGCCAGAAATTCCTTTCCTCCCCAATTCTGTTCATTACCTCCTCATTAGTTACGCGATCCACCCACCTAATCTTCAGCATTCTTCTGTAGCACCATATTTCAAAAGCCTCTATCCTCTTCCTGTTCGCACTGTCTATCGACCATGTTTCACTCCCATACATGGCAACAATCCACACAAATGCCTTCAGAAAGGACTTTCTTAGGCTTAAATCAATATTCGATGCTAGCAAATTTCTCTTTTTCAAGAAAGCTTCTCTACCCATTGGCATTGTACATTTTATATCCTCAGTACTGCGACCAGCATTTGTTATTTTACTGCCCAAGTAACAAAACTCATCTACCTCCTTTAATGTTTCGTTATCTAATCTAATTCCTTCAGCATCACCTGATTTTCTTAGAGTGCACTCCATTACCCTTGTTTTAATCGTGTTAATGTTCATCTTATATGCATCTTTCAGCACACTGTCCATTCCGTTCAGCTGCTTTTCCAGGTCCTTTGCTGTCTCTGACAGAATTTCAATGCCATGAGCAAAACGCAATGTTTTTAATTCTTCACCCTGAACTTTAATTCCTTCTCCAAATTTCTCCTTGCTTTCCTTTATAGCTTGCTCAATGTACATATTGAATAACATTGGAGAAAGGCTACAACCCTGTCTTACTCCCTTCCGAACCACTGCAGCCCTTTCATGCCCTTCAGCCCTGACAACTACTGTCTAGTTTTTGTACAAGTTGTAAATAACCTTACCCTTCCTATATTTTACTCCTGCTTGCTTCAGAACTTGAAAGAGTTTATTCCAATCAACAACTACAAAACCTAGAAATGGAGGTTTTTCCTTTCCTTAATCTATCTTGTTGGATAAGTCGTAAAGTGTGTATTGCCTTCCGTGTTCCTATATTTCTCCTGAACCCAAACTGATCTTCCCTGAGCTCGGCTTCTACCAGCTTTTCCATCCTTCTGTAAATAATTCGTGTTAATATTTTGCAACCATGACTTATTAAACTGATTGTTATGTAGTTTTGACACATGTCTGCGCTTGCTTTCTTTGGAATGGGGATTATGTCATTTTTCTTAAAGTCTGAGTTAACTTCGCCAGTTTCATACATCTTACACACCATGTGAAACAGTTGTGTCATGGCTGGTTCTCCCAGAGACTACAGTAGCTCTGAGGGAATGTCATCTACTCCAGTGGCCTTGTTTCGACTCAGGTCTTTCAGTGCTGTGTCAAATTCATCACTCAGTATAGTATCTCCTATCTCTTCCCTTCCTACAACATTGTCTCATTTCCTTCGTAGAGCTTCTCAATATACTCTTCCCATCTTTCAGCTTTCCCTTCTTTGATGAGAACTGATTTTCCATCTGTATTCTTGATATTCATAGAGCTGGTTTTCTTATCTGCAAATATGTCTTTTATTTTCCTGTAAGCTGTATCTATTTTCCCCTATTTATACATTCTTCTACATCCTTGTATTTGCCTTCTAGCCACTCCTGCTTAGCCATTTTGCACTTCCTGTCAATTTCGTAGTTGTCTGTACTCCATTTTGCCTGTTTCATTTACTGCATTTTTATATTTTCTCCTTTCATCGATTAACTTTAATATGTCCTATGATATTCAAGGATTTTTTTGTAGGTCTTGCCTTCCTCCCTATTTTGTCCTCTGCTGCCTTCACTATTTCCTCCTCTACTGTTTTATTTTCCCCAGTTTCTGTCAATTGTTGCCTAAAGCTGCCTCTGAAATTCTCAAGAACTTCATGTTCCTTAAGTTGATCCAGGCCCCATCTCCTAATTTTCCTACCTTTCTGCAGTTTTTTTCAGTTTCAGCCGACAATTCATGGCCAATAAGTCAGAGATTATATCTGCTCCTGGGTATGCCTTACAGTTTAAAACATGGTTCCGAAATCTGTGTCTTACGATTATAAAATCTATCTGGTATCTCCCGGTGTCTCCTGGTCTCTTCCACGTATACAACCTTCTTTCATGATTCTTAAACCACGTGTTTGTTAAAACTAAATTACGTTCCGTGCAAAATTCTTCCAGGCGGCTTCCTCTTTCATTCCTTTTGCCCAGACCATATTCACCTACAATCTTCCCTTCCCTTCTTTGTCCTGCTACCAAATTTCAGTCTCCCATAAGAATTAAGTTTTCCTCTCCCTTAATTGTGTGAATAATTTCCTTTAGCTCAGTGCTCAGTGCTAGTTGGCATATAAACCTGTACTACTGTGATCGGTGTTGACTTGGTATCTATCTGGACTACGATAATTCTATCACTGTGTTGCTCATAGTAGTTTACCCTCATTCCTATTTTCTTATTCATTATCAGATCTACTCCTGTAATACCCCAACTGCTTTTGTATTTATAAACCTGTACTCACCTGACAAGAAGTCCTGTTCCTTTTTCCACGAAGCTTCACTTCCCCACTATATCTAACTTCAACCTATACATTTATCTTCTTAAATTTTCTAGCTTCTGTACCCGATTAAGGGATCTAAAATTCCACGCTCCGATCCGTAGAATCCCAGTGTTGTCTTTTCTGATGATCACATCCTCCTAAGTAGTCCCCGCGGAGAGATCCGAATGGGGGACTATTTTACCTCCTAAATATTTTACCCGAGAGGATGCCATCATCATATGTTCATACAGTAGAGCTGCATGACCTCGGGAAAAGTAACGGCTGTAGTTTCCCCTTGCTTTCAGCCGTTCACAGTAACAGTGTGGCAAAGCCACATTAGCTGATGCTACTAGGCCAGCTCAGTCAATCATCCACACTGTTGCCCCTGTAACTATTGAAAAGTCTTCTGCCCCTCTTCAGGAACCACACGTTTGTCTGGCCTCTCCACAGATACCGCTCCACTGTGGTTGCACCTATGGTACGGCTATCTGTATCGTTGAGGCACGCAAGCCACCCCACCTCGGCAATGTCTGTGGTTCATGGGAGTGGTATTTAACCAACACTATTCATTAAAATATAGCAAATAACAATGTTTAATACGCAAGGTTATGATAATTTTGCAAGTTAGTGGTGAGAAAAATCTTTATGCTTTGTGAGGATGCTGATAGTGAGGTCTATAAGAAGCTGTAGGTCGAAAGATGACCGTAAGTCGTCTTACATATATTTTTTATAAAATTGTAATTTATTTGATGTCGCTAGATTAGTTTTTTGTCAAAACTAGAGCCCTACTCTTTTCAAGGCATGAGGAATAGCCCACGACCGCTGTTTTCTCGTGTTTCCCAGTTTCCGGTAGCTTACCTGGCTCCTGGCCGCTCGATCTTCACTTTGTGGCCGTCCGCGGTGAGGTAAGGTTGGTTCTGCTCTTATGTCTGCGGAGATAGTAGCGATTCGTTGTCTAGTATTTTTAACTTATACTCTTGAACTTAGATTCATTTTTCGGAATATTTTTCCGATCGTGACTGGAAATGTATTCTGGTTTTTCAATCCAAAAGATAATTGCGTTGGATGTGTTACTAGTTGCAGTTTGATAACGGCTTGGTATATTCAAACCTTTGTGATTATGTGGCGGTGTACGAGCTCTGTGTAAATTCTTTCTACAGACGATATGTTCATTTATGTACAGTGCATGTGAAATCTTTCTTATTGTTTCCTCCAGTGAGTGATATGTGTTCCATGTGGTTGGTTCTTAGAACAAAGCCTTCAGCTTGCACTATTGTTTGTTCCATGCCCATCAGGCAAGTAACTATGCATGTATCCGTCTGATTTCCACAAACATTTCGCGATCTTCTCTTCCCGCCTATTTTAATTTTGCTGTTTCTTCTCCGAACTTGTAGTATGAACTCAGTCTTCGTCAGTAATTCTCTCTGAGCCTTGTACAACCTCCTTCAATAGCTTGCTTATGAAATTCTATGTAATTCTAAGGGTTGCATGCTGTAGTTAATTTTCTTTATTTTTCGGAACTTGAATTTATACATTTTTATCGGTTTTCGGAACCACGTGTGTCCGAACTCCGACTTCAGGGGTTTATAGCTAGTCACCTGAGTTCACGCCTCTTCTCATAAAACCAGTGCCTAGATAGTTTACCCTCAGGTTGCAACTTAAGAGTCCGCCATGATTTTGTGTAATGAATCCGATTTGTAACCACTTCACATTCAGTGGAGTGCGATCATGTAACGTATCCGGATGTCGCCGTTAGCGTGTGTGCCTGCGGTCTCCTGTAATGCAACTTACCTTTGCTATATTCACGCACCATCTCAAACCAGGCACGACAGACCAGAGCCATCTTCGCAGTTTTATTGTATATTGTGTTGTGCGGTACCTCCGGGGTGTCTGAATTTCGCCTACAATAGCGGCGCCTTCTTCTGCCTCGTTGCAGCACGCTGATTTTGGTGAGTTCTCCTGTTGCATTGCGTGCGTGTGAGTAAGTGTTGTTTGTAAATCCTCCCCCCAGGAGCGTTACGTTATGTGTGAGTTATTTTATATTCAATGCTGGGCATCGTCAGTATTAGCTCATGTAAGTGAGATGCATTTTATTGTATTAACAAAATTGGATCCCCATTTTGCTTGCATTAGACCTGAATAAACAAGTTAAGTTCAGTATAATTTTGACTTGCCTATAAATTGTAGTTTTCGAGCACCTTCCCCCTTTTATTGAATATTGTTTTTCACCAGTGCTGAGAACAAGCTCAGATGCAATTTTTTATGTTTATGTTCCGTTGCGCCATAAATGTTTTTCTTTAGCCACCTTTATGAAATAACTTTAATTGTGGTGGCTTGTTAATAAATGCCTGTGGGTAATTTCGTATGAGCTGCTATGTATATTGGCCACTAACTTCCTGTTATTAGAGTAATTTGTACCAAGTCAGTTCTCAATTTGGGCCAGGGAACGAGGACTAGCAGCAGAGAGTAGCCGGTAGTTCACACGGACCTTTTGCTAATTTCACTGCTGAAATTACGTTTATAACAGTAAACTCTGGATACCTCCTCCCAGAATTAATTGTACTACGTATAGTGCCATACTTTTAAGATAAGCAATTGAAAAAAGTAAGAATTGGAGTAAACATTAGATGAAACATACTTTAGAAAACTAAAGAAAATGTAGATACATTGTTGTAACTGGAAGGTCATCAGATTTTTGAATCATGAACGAGATAAACTCACAGAACCCTGAAGTGACAGCGGATATACACGAATTTTGATAGAATTGGTATTTAATACTACGACGGTGACATTTTCAAAGACTAACAAATGATTAAGTATGTAAATTATTGTCGCGTTGAATGAAGAATAATTAATTGCATATTCTAGATCATGAACAAAGGTAATTGAAAAGGATTCATTAGAGTCTAATCCCCCAGATTTCTTATTTAATTTTAAGAATGGAGCTAAGAAACGTGCTAAATTATTCCTTGTTTATTGCTCAGACGGTGAGGATAAATTGGATTCGAGGAGCTAATTTCGTTTTGTATTTTCCCTACAGCCATCTGCTGTTGAAATGAAACAAGTCTCTATAATAGTATACCGCTCGGAAAATTTAATACACAACTAGAGTCATGGAGAAGTAAAGGTATAGGTTGTCTAATATAATGCCTGTGAGGAACTAACATTTTTTGTTTCGAAAGTACGCTGCCTTCACGGGCTGGTCTCACAATATTGCAAGCTTTTCCTGTAGTCTGCTGCTTTCTTAACGCCGCAAGAAAATAGGGACGGCAGATAAGTAATACCACTGTAATGATTCATCTGATTTCCCTTTTGTAATAAAGCTTTGGTGATAATACTGTGCCACAAAAATCAAATGTAGCTAAGTTCATCTGATGAAGTTTTGTTGTCTATTAGCAAAGATTTACCGTAAGTACATTAAACGTAGCTATATAATAAATCGCTAGTGTTATGAACTGTAATTACCCTTTTGTTCCTTAAGAAAGACCGACGCTTTCACGACAGAAAATCAAGTCAATATGACGCCCAAGTTCAGCAAAATTCCATAGAAGGTGTAACATCCCAAATAATTATATCGCTATATTTCAGTCTTCTGTTGTCAAAAATCATTACCGACAAAATTACAAATACAAAGTATGGTTTCAGTAGCTTGGTAATTTTTTAAAGTGAAAGACCTGTTTACAAGACACTATACCCAGATATTCACCGTTACACCTGAATATTAATAAGATATTTCGTATAACGGTCGTGCTTTGATTAAAATTATGATTAGATTGGCGTCTGTTACCGCTGATGGACCCGTGTGTATTATCCCGTCATTACGTTAGACCCTCATCTTCTTTTCCCTCTGTCCTTCGACTTCAGCCTCCGATCGTTCCAATTTCATGTTCATGTAGTTTAGTACTTATAATGCCACAGTGTGTTGTATGAAAATATAATTTTCCATATACGTTATGGAATATTAGGATGGTGTCAGCGAAATGTGTTGGCGTGTAGAGCCGGTAGTAAAGACGTAATAAATACAGTCTCAGGCGTGATGGTGCAATGTGGAAATGTAACAGATATTAAAAATGGGATCCGAGACAAACTAAATCTTATCTTTACGCATTGCACGCATTTTTCGATATTCTCATCCCTAAAATTTACGTTAGAAAACCTTCATAGTGTAATAGGGATCTTTGACATATCTCGTCCTTCATCAAAGAAATATTATCAAATCTCGGGCCACGCGATATATTTGATCATAAAAATCGATTGTCTTCTGACCACTGCAATGCGAAGTATACCCACTTTTAGCGCTAGCATCCCTTCATTTATTTGACTTTAGTGTGTTTGTAAATACGGCTGCGAAGTTTAGTTAGTGTGTTCAATCAACCACAGAATTAAAATAAATATATGAAGGAGACGAAGTGTCATATAATGTGACACATTATGATAACAAACACAGGTTAAGGAGATTGAAGGGCTGTAAGCAAATGGCGGAGGCTATTAGTCGTGAAGTTTGGTCAGGTTAATGGGAGACGACATATAAAAGAAAGTAAATTTTTGTAATCGAATTACCTGACATCAAACAGCGCCTCATCTACTTGATGCTATTGTATAAATTTTGTATTTCATGGAGCACAAATTGTATTTTATTTATTTACATAGTTTATTACCCCACTGGATCATAATCATGTACTGTTACTTTATTAAAACTACTTCTTAATACTCAAGTAGTGCACTAAACATTTATTTAGTTTCAGATATTCACCTTTCACTGCTTTTTAAATTGATTCACGCGTTTCAGGAGCTTTTAGCTTAATATACATTGTGACATTCGAGTACTGTACTTGAGCCTGGAATAGATATCTGCATTAGCTAGAAATTTCAGTGCTGCCACTCTTGCTTCTGAAGATTTAGCGTTTCTGAACCACGTATTCTGCTTTTTGATGTGAGGAGTCACTTTACTGTGAGGATATCCTACGTTGCGGCATCAATTTATGTGCATATCACTTGACGTCCTCCACCTAAAGCCCTGCAACAAATTTTTCTGAATACTATTGTTGTCACGACGTGATACCCAGGTTTTCACCAAAGAACGTTTTCCTTTTTTCCCACGCTTCTCTTCGTCCACTTGCACAAACAATATAATTGTGATAGTAGCAACTGCAGAGAATAACAGTTTTTACTGTAAGCCGTCTTAAAATACAGCGTAAAATAATACGACAATGTAATACCCCTTCTTTAGCGCCACGTCAAAGATTTCTGTCAAAGATATTTCATGAATATTAGATGATATTTCTAAGTCAATGGTATGATAAAAATATGACACCTTAATACCGGCTTTATTGATGTGGTTGGTTATTTAATGACATGTTTTGCTGATTTATATTCGCTATGGAAAAAAAACCTTATTCTAAAGTATTAAACATATATTGTTAGGTACTGGATACATTCGCCAATTTTAATTGAACAGCAGATAAGCAAAATTATCGAAGAAGTATTATTTCATGCACTTTCTCATTTCGTTTAGAATGTCCATTTTCAGCTCTTATACAGCCTTGAAACATGTAGTTAAATAAACAATATTTAGAGTTGTAAGACAAATTGTGACTGGTTGCGATAATATATGTAACCTCTTAATCATTGTCATTTTGTTGGCGTAAAGTAGAAAACATTTTTTAAATCTAAATTTAAACATTCTCCTTTTCTATTAAAATTATTCTGATGTTAATGAATCTCAATTGCTTCGTTATACATATTTATAATTTGGGCTAAACCGGTCTCTAAAATTAACTCTCCTTACATCTACGTTTGGTAGCAATACTAGGTACAAAAAAAATAACCTTAATGAGAGGACGAGGAAAAGAGGCAATTGTGATCTGTATTACTGGTTTGCACTCGTATTCAGAGCTGAATCGGATGTTAGCCGTGAGAGCACAGAGAGGAATACGCCACGCGCCAGTCAGTGCTCTGCAGTTGGAGTTGTTTACTTGTGCTTCGCGGTATTTGAATGTATAGAGTCGAACGGCAACTCATCTCATGGCGTAGCATTCCACCGTGCGACGATCAAAGCAACGTTTCAAACCGAACATCCAGGTCCCAGGGCCTCTGTAGTTGAGCAGCTCATACGAAGGTATCTGCGCGTGAACTGGAAGTGTACGTACGCGGTACACTCGATAGCGTGGGAGTCAGGCAGGCTACTTCAGTCCCAGACAAGCGAAGCTGAACCTAACAGGAACGTTACAGGATGTTATACTGCCTCCCCGTCTTAACCCTGTGCTACGCTACGTAGCATTTTGTTCAGTATACTTTCAGTGTAGTAGGACTCGCTAATTGGTGAAAAGCTCTTATATACCGGAATATGAAATGACTGGGTCAATTGTATACTTCTATTTAAAGGCAACTAGCTGAAAACCCAGCGTTGCCCGGGTATTTATTTATTCACCTCCTTTTTTTCTGAAAACATGTTATATTTATCTAAGAATATATAAAAAATAAGGCTGTCTTGCACAATGTACAAAATTAAAAGAGCAGTACCCAAAAAAAAAAGTGATCTTAATAAAAATAACATAAAAGTCGTATGATTTCATATTTAATGAGTTACATGTAGTACAGTGTATAATTGTTGATATATAACTATATATCCTTTTGTATAGGTGTATATGGAATCTGTTGCGGATACAATTAGTAATAAAGAAGTATATTGAAACACGTTCACTGAATGTGTGGTCATGTTCCATTTTGAGTTATTCATTACTTTTAAATGTTTCTCCGCCATTAATAATGTCTATTTGTATGTCAATTATTTTATTCTTTATTAATGATCAATGCCCCATTTTATATATGTTTACACCCGTATGATTGAACTTGTGTCTTCATGTTGCGATCTTCCTATCAGTACTCACCAATAAGAATTGGGCAATACATAAGTACGGGTAGTAAAACGTTTATGGCTCGTTGTCTCTGTTCATAGGGGTGAATTATGTATGTCAGCTTCCATGGCCTAAGCAGCTACCCAATCTGTTTCAAGCAGATTAATAATTAATCTGTTGTATAACCAGTCTATCAATCTCCATATGATGGCCTGAAAATATATCCAACCAAACATAAATTAAGCCTCTGAATAACCAACAAAATCGATTCTAAGATAAAGAAATTATTCACTCACGAAGTAATTCTTTATAAATAAAATTTCTCTTCCTGGACATGAAAATGCGGAGGTAGTCCTACTTTATACATCGGTAAATAACTGAATATTTCCTCAATTAATGTTCATGAGAGGCATTATAAGTATCACACGCACTCGAGAGTAAAAGTTCCACATTATTGTAGTTTCAAATTAATCCACTTTTAGAGTATTTGTTATAAAACACAGTTTGTCATCACACGTGTACACGATTGCTGAATTACCACAGTTCAACAGCCTTACTACCGTGCATAGTTTACCACTTTTCACCAGAGACTAAGTTCTGCAGTCACAATCCTGTAAATTTTCTAAGTCCACAAATGCCTATGTCTTCAAATGACAAGTTCGTATCACGGCTTCAGACCGCACAGCGTCACAAACTGTCACCACCACGTCCAAGTTATGAGATCCTTCCCAAGCGTTAGAAAGCATGCCCTCTCTGCCCCCAAAATTGTATCCTTCCACGCTTCCCAACGCCTCATCTTTAAAATACAATTTCCCTTCTCAACTAGTATACATTTGAATATCACAGAATTAAATTCTTTGACCACCACCCTACAAATGTTGTTTACACTTAACAAACAAATATATATTTAACAATACTAAAAAACTGTTGAGACTTAAGCTCTCCACTCAGATAGCCATTAAGTGTGGCGTCTCACTGGTCAAATATACTACGGCCATCGAAATATAGTTACACAATTAATATTTAATTTATAATGGCTTTTTATATAAATATATTCAGTTCATGTCTACAAATACTTATAATTTTTATATATAAATTATCTGCTGCAAATATACTAGTTTTAGTCGGCTATGAAATATTTAAGTGGCAGTCTACAACATTTGAACGTTACTAAGAATAATATTAAATATAGCAAATACATATATAAATGTAATGCACTTTGCTGCGTTCGTGTATTGTATTTCTGTGGTGGAATCTGTGTTCTGACACAAGAATATTATTACCTCAACAAGAAGCAGAACAAGAGAGAAAACAAAGTTTAGTGAAAGAATACAGAAATAACGTGGTACGTCTTTTAAGATAGATAGATTGTTGATATGTTACCCATTTGCTTCTTAAATTGTTACTGATAAACACTATGTATCAATAATTGTAAATATAAGTCTTATAATATTATTATTATAGCACTGAAATTTGTCGACTTTTTATCTGTAAGGGATATTGAAGTTGTAATTACACAGTTTGATTCTCCCAAGTTTCTTGAATCCATTCATATAATTATATTTGCGATATGATCATTCCTTGATTTTATATGAATTTTTAGAATGATGTGTGTGGCTATATTGTATTTCACTTGCAATCTGGGTAGCCGCTCTCGCTCATCCAAGACAGTCGCTTTCTGTTTTCGAGCACATTAGGGAAACCCTGACTAACTGTATTCCATTTACTAGGTCCAAACTGTTAGCCGGCCGGCAAAACCCGCCTTTCACATGGAAACAATCAACTTCCCCCTATATCTGTAATGTCACAATGTGAATGTGGAAGATTAAAAAATGCTCAGTCTCTGTTGCAATATTTTATTCTCCAATAACGCGTTTCGCGCTGTTAGCGCATCGTCAGACTGGAAAAAGACAAATGTTTTGTTACAGTCCGTGTACCTGACGGGCAGTGAATCTAATGTGGCTAAGGTGAGTAAATTTGAAAATTCGGACTTACTTGGGCGGAGATGGAGCCGCAGAACTATCTATAGCAGTGGAGGAGGTATCTTAACAATTTGTGTTGTCATTGGGCGCCTGCAAAGAGGTAAACGTACAAAGTACGTAAGGGTTATTTGAACTACAATAACTAGGGACGATCGATACGCGAAGAATACAATAATTACCACAGCCGTATCTTACCAAAAGATCTTTTCGAGAACCCGAAAAAATTCTGGTCCTATGTAAAATCGATAAGCGGGTCAAAGCCCAATGTCGAGTCACTCGTTGATCATTCCGGGGCAGTAATAGAAGAAAGCAAACGGAAACCTGAAGTTCTAAATTTAACCTTTAAGAAATCTTTCACGCAGGAGGACCGCACAAATGTACCATCATTTGATCAACGTACTAGTTCCTAAATGTAGGACATAGTAATAGGTATTTCCGGTGTAGAGAAGCAGCTGAGAGAGCTAAATACGAAAACGTCTGCTGGTCCGGATGGAATACCAGTTCGGTTTTACAAAGAGTATTCTGCGGCATTGATCCCCTACTTAGCTTGCATTTATCGCGAATCTATAATTCAGCGCAAAGTTCCTAGTGATTGCAAAATAAGTGCAGGTGACTATAGTTTATAAGAAAGGAAAGAGAACTGACCCACACAATTACAGGCCAATATCGTTGACATCAGTTTCATGTAGAATTTTGGAGCATATTCTCAGTTCGTATATAGTAAATTTCCTTGAAACGGAAAAGCTTCTTTCTGTGAATCAGCACGGGTTTAGGAAACATCGTTCATGTGAAACTCAGCTTGCGATTTTCTCACATGACATCTTGCGAGCCATGGATGACGGGCAACAGGCGGATTGTGTTTTCCTCGACTTCAAAAAGGTGTTCGACGCGGTGCGACACTACAGACTGCTATCGAAGTTACGAGGTTATGGAATAGGTTCAGAGATTTGTGACTAGCTAGAAGACTTCCTAAGCAATAGAACGCAGTACGTTGTTCTCGACGAGTGTTCATCAGAGACGACTGTCTCGTCAGGCGTTCCCCAGGGGAGTGTGATAGGATCGCTATTATTTTCTATCTATATAAATGATCTGTTAGATAGAATAAGTTGTAATTTGCGGCTGTTTGCTGATGATGCTGTGGTGTATGGGAGTAATAGCATACAAGATGACTTAGGGAAAATTTCTAGTTGGTGCGAAGAATGGCAGCTAGCTCTGAATGTAGAAAAATGTAAGGTGATGTAAGGTAATGTAATGATCCCATAATTATTCGAATACAGCATTAGTAGTGAGCTTCTTGATGTTGTCGTGTCACTCAAACATACATGTAAGGACTGTTGTGGGTAAGGCGGAGAGCCGACTTCGGTTTTTTGGGAGAATTTTGGGAAGATGTACGTCATCTGTAAAGGAGACCGCGTATAAAACGCTTGTACGACCACGTCTTGAGTATTTCTCAAGTGTTTGGGACCCGCAGCAGATCAATTTAAAGGAAGACATAGAAGCAGTTCAGAGGCGAGCAGCTAGGTTTGTTACTGGTAGTTTCGACCAATGCGCGTCACGGAAATGCTCCGGCAACTCAATTGGGGATCGCTGGAGGAAAGACGACGTTCTTTTCGTGAATTTCTGTTGAGGAAATTTAGAGGGCAGGATTTTGAAGCTGAGTGAAGTACGATCTTGCTGCCGCCTACTTACATTTCGCGTAGTGATCACAAAGACAAGAGAAATTAGGGCTCGTACAGAGGCATATAGGAATTCTTTTTTTCCTCGTTCTATTTGGGAGAAGAATAGGAAAGGAAATACCTAGTTGTGGCACAGTGTACCCTCCACCGCGCACCTTACGATGAATTGCGAGTATGTATGTAGATATAGATAGTTGATTTTTAATTAGTGTTTGAATGATCCTCCCATCTCGTTAAAAAGCCGTCGACACCTTCGTTTCACCGCTGCTATCAAGTGTTGCCGCATGAATAATGTGTCGCAAGCATTATGCATGTGTTTGTGAGTGAATGAATGTGCTTTCCTCTATCCACTGTGTATTTGCAAATTTCTTCCCACGTTTCCTCCATATTCATAAAGTGCAGAAACAATTTCATTATGGGGAGTAACTTTATGATTTTCTATAAGGTGTGTGCTTTATTGTGCTTAATTTAGTCTCTCCACATTTAGTTGATTGTTCATTTTATTCAATAGATGATGATTTAAAGTATCAAACCTCTTCTTTATAGTTTCATGATCCCCATTCCATGTTTAATTATCCATTCCTTTTTCTAAAACATTAATTTTGTGATTGTTAAAATCGAAGAAACTTGAATGATGTTTCAGGAGGAATAGTAAGTATTTTAGGAGGAGGTAGCATAGGCGAAATGCAATATAAATAATGGCGTATAGTGTGTGTTTCCAACTCTCATTATTTAAGGAAATAAAGTAGAGTACAAGGCAGTTTCGTTTAGTTTCTTGATATAACGGTTGCTGTGGACTTGTTTATCGACTGTCAGCAGAATAGTTTTGATGTGGAAGATGTGAACTCGTGCTTTCGTTTACATTGAAGTTTTTATTGCGATCTGTGACTAAGTTTGCTGTACTGTGCCGTGTAAACACTCCGCACGTATTCACACATGCTGGGTATATCGGTATGTTGTTTATGTATTTATTTTTCTTTCATTTTCACACGGCTGCTGCTTGTAGAGAACATGGCATACGATTTGCTCACCGCAGACCGCCAAATTCCAGAGTGTTCACTTGTGTTCAATACTCTGCATAACTCTGGTACAGCGCCCAGCAGTCATATTGCAGCTGAACGTGAAGATGAACAGGAACTTAGCCTGTTAAATGTAGGCGTTGTTTACGTGCATGACATAAAGGCCTCGTCACGATGATCGCGACCAGTCACCGTTCAGATCCCTGTGCGATAGATTCCTAGAGCCCTGTAGTCTGTGGAGAAGCAATTAAGTCGAAGGGCAATGCGACGTTATGACTTAGGCATATGGAAACGTAGAAATAAGATATAATAAGTAAGAGAACGGGAGCTATCAGGCCACCGAACTTTTTAGGCATGTCTTGACCTCCACGTATTTTCTTTTCAATGGCGGATACTACGAACAAACGGAGGGAGTCGCCATGGGTAGTGCACTCTCCTCTGTGGTCGCAAATTTGTACATGGAGGATTTCGAGGAGGAAGCTCTGGCATCATCTGAATGGAAACCTACTTGCTTTTTCCGTTACGTGGGCGACACTTTCGTCATCTGGCCACATGGTATGGATAAACTCCTTGACTTCCTTACACATCTGAACTCCATACACCCCAACATCAAATTCACTATGGAGACTGAAACGGAGGGTAAATAGCCGTTCCTTGACGTCTTGGTCAAGAGAAGAGCTGACGGCACCCTGGGTCATAGTGTATATCGTAAGACAACGACACTGATCTGTATTTACACTCAAACAGCTGTCACCACTCTTCACAGGGGAATGGGGTACTTAAAACTCTAGTACATAGGGCGCGCACTATCTCTGACGCAGAGAGTCTACCTCAGGAATTGGGACACCTGAGAACTGTATTTCGAAAAAAATGGGTACTCAGAGTGGCAGATTCAGCGGGCTCTCCGCCCAACTACTACATCACAACCTGTGGAAACGGATGAAAACACGAGGGAGGATGTAGGCACTTCGTTCGTTCCATATACCGGCGCACACTCGGGGAAGGTCGTCCGCATTTTGAAAAAAAAAAAAAAAAAAAAAAAAAAAAAAACACCAGGTTGGAACTGTTTTTTGTCCGCCGAATAAAATTCGTGCACTGGTGGGGAGCGCCAAAGATGATCTCGGTTTGAGGAAGGCCGGCGTGTACCAGATTCCGTGTCAGTGTGGAAAGTCATATATTGGACAGACGATGCGTACCGTCTAGGATCGATGCGTTGAACACCAGAGACACACACGATTGATGTATCCGAGCAAGTCGGCGGTCGCTGAACATTGTTTGTCGGAGAATCATGCGTTGGAGTATGAACGCACTGGGATTCTGGTACAGACGTCGAGATACTGGGACTGCGTCGCACAAGTGACGACCTCATAAACCGTGACTGTGGCTACAATCTTAGCAAAGCTTGGGAACCAGCGATTGGGTTAATTAAGTGTAAATCTAGCAAACGTAACGAAGTGACGACCACGGCGGACAGAGCCCTCAGCGGACAGCGGACAGAGCATGTCAGACGGCGTCACAATCGGTTCCACTGCGCAGCAGCGGCGCGGGGCGCGGACCGCGGAGGGGTCGCTCCACGGGCCGAGTGTATTTAAATGGCCCGCTACCGGGCTAGAACCCAGTTCCCTTCGAGCAGCCGTAGCGTGCGGATCTCAGTGCCGGAGCGTTTCCAGGAGCTCAGTCCGTCAGTGTCAGTTCAACTGATAATGGCGACATGTATGATCGCCGAAATATTGTGCCCGTTGGAAACTATAGACCGGCAGTACACCCGTGGATATTTTGATTATATTGATTTGGCATTAGACAGTTTCACTATAATAGGTTACAAAACACTTGGCTTCTCATTCGCCTGCTTCACAGTAATCTTAGTACCTGTTTGATCATTACAGGTGACTATATTTGTAGTGAAAATTCGGTATGGTATAACACTTAACTATACTTCGATAATACTACAGTAAAAAAACCTTCTGCTATAACCATTCTACATTAACCTTAAATATAACGTTTGTTACTTATATATTATATTACTCTGCAAATCTGTCAGATATTTTACAATCGTTCCTACGCGCATTATAGGTAATTACTTATCTTATATTCACTGTGTAATTAGTGTCTGCTTGTTGTTTAAAAAATTCATAAATGATTTCTACCATACAGTTAGAATTTAGTTGTGTTACCTGAAATGCTGTGATAGATACAACCAAAAGTCAATTGTAATGGCGAGAATAGGTAATTATTTAGTTTATATTCACTATTTAATTGGTATTATAAGTTGTCTTTTCGAGTGTGGGATTTTTTTTCAGCTGTTCTGTGTATACCTCCAATGGAAGGTAGCACCCTTCAATTTTCCCCACTTATATTTTTATATCATTTATATAATTACTGAATTGAATATCATTTAATAAATCTTGGCTGCCACCATGTTCCAACAAAACATGGAAATAAATAATTGCTGACCTTATGGCCTTCATGATTGTGATGTAGTCATAGGTATCCTTAAAACAAGTAAATAAAATATCAATTCGTACTCTGAGAAAGTTATGAGCTGTACCATGAAATAGTTATTTATTAATTGGTACACTCTGAATATAACTAATCTATTTACACCTCCAAAATACTGCGACAGGATGTTTTAAAGGAAAGATCTACTCAAAACCTAATTTATTTCTACCAATCATAGAACATCGTAACTCATAACAAATCTAATAAACATTTTTTACAGATCTGTACTATAAAGCGAATGGCATTCCCTACCATACTAAGCTGACAATTATATGCAAAGCAAAGAATGTCTTTATATAATTTTACACATTTCGTAAAAATAAAAAAATAAAAATGAAAATGCAATGACTGTCTGAGTCGAAGGAACGGGAAACTCCCCAAACAGTATGTTAAAAAGTTATCTACACAGAAATCTAAAGTTATCTATAGCAAATAAGATCCCCAGAAGTAAAAGGCAAACCTAAATAAAATAATACTTTAAGAAATATCCTAGACAGCAGAATTATGCGAGTCCTGGCGATGATGCTTGCAGTACTTAATTCAATCCAAATTACAGGGGATGGCACCGTAGCAGGCTCGACAGCAATAAGCGATGGCTACAGGAGAGCTGGAAAATAACCGCAACCGTATTCTCACTGCGATCTGTCATACAGAATCGGCATGTAACTCCATTAAGGATCAAGAGGTCCTTATGGCACGGAAGCGTCCACGGAACTCCCCATCTTGTACATCTACACCTACATAGATACTCTGCAAATCACATTCAAGTGCCTGGCAGAGGGTTCATTAACCACTTTCATAACTTTTCTCTACAGTTCCATTCTCTAATAGCGCGCGAGAAGAAAGAACACCTAAATCGTTCCGTTTTCGATCTGATTTCTCTTATTTTATTGGGATGGTCATGTCTCCCTAAGTAGGTGGGTGCTAGCAACATATTTTCACATTCAGAACTAAAAGTCGGTGATTGAAACTTCGCAAACAGATCACGCCGCAATGAATGACGTCTTTCTTTTAATGATTTCCATCCCAATTCGTGCAACATTTCCGTGACGCTTCCCCCCCCCCCCCGTAACGTGATAGAACAAAACGAGCTGCCCTTCCCTGAACCTTCTCAATGTCTTCCGTCAGTCCCACCTGCTGAGGCTCCCACAAGGGCACCAGTACTCCAGGAGAGGACGCACAAGTGTGATGTAGGCAGTCTCTTTGGTGGAGCTGGTGCATCTTCGAAGCGTTCTACCGATAAACGTAACCTTTGGTTCGCCTTCACCACAATATTTTTTATGTGTTCTCTCCAGTCAAAGTTGTTCTTAATTGTAACTCCTAGGTATTTGGTAGAATCTACGACCTTATGGTTTGACTGATTTATCGCGTAATTGAAGTTCAGCGGATTTCTTTTAGTGGTCATGTGTATTACTTCACACTTTTCTTTATTTAGTGTCAATTTCCAATTTTCGCATCATGCAGAAATTTTGTCTAAATCGCTTTGCAGCTACTTTTGATCCTCTGTTGACTTCACTAACCGATAAACGACAGCATCATCCGCGAGTTATTCAGATTGTCTCCTAAGTCGTTTATAAACACGAGGAAGAGTACAGGACCTATAACGCTTCCCTGTGGAACGCCAAATATATTTCTGTTTTACTCGATGACTTACCGTCAATTACAACGAACTGTGTTCTTTCTGATACGAAATCGTGAATCCAACCGCACAATGGGGGCGATATTCCATAAGCACGCAATTTCATAAGAAGCCGCTTTTGGGGTAAAGTGTCAAAAGCCTTCCTGAAATCCAGAAATATGGAATCGTTATGAGATCCCTTGTCGATGGCACTTAACACTTCATGTGAATAAAGGGCAAGTTTCCTCACTGCTAGAGCCCACAGCAAGTCCTCCAGCGGCCATACTCTCGCACCTCAGGCGCAAGAACGCCTTATTGCCTCCCCAATAGGATGGTGCAGCGCTGTAGACAAATTAACTAGCTGTCATCCTACAAAATTCTGCGAATCAGAACGCGTTTTCCAATACCACCAAGAGGCTCCGCCCACACCAGCAATGTACCCACAGAATTTACCGTCGCCAAGGTGATTGCTCTCTAAAAAATTGAGGGCGCTCTCACTCCTGGTCTCCGAACCCAAAAGTTACGCCATTAATGGCCTCTGGAGCCTACCTCTTGCTGCTCCAGACAGATGAAAAACGTCCAGAACTTTCCACCATTCATTACACTAAACATTTCCTGCTCTGCTGCCTTCGGAGAAATTCTACAGATAACAGCCAGCAATTTCATCACCATAAATGAGCTGGCGACCAGAGGGCCATGCTATTGTCGTTTATGGGCCAATTTTCTCTCTTGCGGAACGTCCGATTTTCTTCTAAGCAGCGTCGGGCTGGCTACCACCGGAAACAGTGTACGAGGCATTGTGTTATAATACTGCGCTTTTTTAATCCCACCAGGTGTTGGAGTGGTTGTTAATGTTCGGGGCCGCTTTTAAAGTTTCATTAGCGTTGTAATATTACGGGGAAGTAACGTGGTGGATCTGACACATTTATGTAACTTTATAAATAGCAGACTCAAAAAAAAGCGGGGACTGACTTTAATGTTTAGCGGCGGTAGTAATTTGAAATAAAAGTAACACCTGAGCACATATTACACAAACAAACTAACAGATTCCGCGATGACCTTTCTTACCGACATGTTTGCTTCAAATTGTTTGGATCGTGGCAGATGAAGCTGTAAAACTCTTGTTGCATTATGTAAAATGATCACCACTAGGGGTTGCCCGCAAGGAGGAGTTCTTTCCCCTTTATTGTGGAATCTAGTGGTGAATGATCTCATTGGAGAATTAAACTCTAGGCAGTACTTTTGCCAAGGATACGCAGATGATCTTGTCATAGTAATACTTGGCAAATTTGCTGACACAGTGAAGAATATGGCATTAGGTGCACTGGACATTGTGCAAGACTGGTGCAGAAAACAGGATCTGGGGCTTAGTCCTAAGAAGACTGTTGTTGTATCATTCACAAAGAAGCGTATCCAACATTCAAGTTGGAATCTAAAGCTTTTCAATGAAGCGCTACCTGTGAAGGGGAGAGTAAAATATCTAGGGATTACCTTAGATGAGAAACACATGGACCCCTCACATTAGGAATATTTGCTCCAAGGCAAAATGTACTCTGGTAAGTACCAGGAGAACTTGTGGCAAAAATTGGGGCCTGAGCCCCAAGGGTATGCACTGGATATACACCACAGTGATTAGACCCAGGATCACCTATGGGGTGGTCGTGTGGTGGAAGAAGGTAGAACAGCAGGTTGCTGCTAAGGAGCTTGGTAAGGTGCAGAGATTAGCCTGCTTAGCCATAACAGGCGGAATGGAAACCATGGCTGGGATGGAAACCATGCTGGATATGCCCCCATTACACCATGGGGTCAACACGGAGGCAGCGGCTGGTACATACAGACTCAAAACTGGCAAAAACTGGAACTCTTCGGGATATCCAGAATCACACAGTAAAATAGTGAGTGAGGTAAATACAGGAAAGGTTGGGGAAATGCCAGCCGACCATATTATAACCCCATACTGCTTCAACAAGCCTTTCAATATAACAATTGGAAGTAGGGAGCAGTGGGAGAAAATAGTTCGACACCATACAGGGGATATTGTCTGGTTCACTGACGGGTCAAAATCAGAACAAGGCGCTGGGGCTGGGGTATACGGGGTGCTGCCAAGACTGGAGGGTGTCATCTCTCTAGGAAAACTGGCCTCAGTGTTCCAGGCCGAAATCACTGCCATCAGGGCGTGTATGGAGGAGAATTTGCGTAGGTGCTACAAAGACCGTAGCATCTATATCTATTCAGACAGCCAGGCAGCCCTGAGATCACTGGCAGCTCCTGCAACAATGTCTAAAATTGTTGCAGAATGTCACAGGGTTCTGGTGGAGCTAGGGGAAAGCAATAGAGTAAACCTATTGTCGGTCCCTGGCCAATCGGGGATCAGTGACAACGAACATGCCGACAGATTAGCCAGGATGGGGGCATTTATTGGACCGAAACCTATCCTGACAATCACCAAGGCAAAGATCAAATTGGAGCTACGTAACTGGCTCAGAAGACAGCATGTAGAGTATTGGACTAAAGTCTATCAACAAAATTATGGCAAGGTAATGATGCCAAAGCCATGTTTTATAAGAAGCTCTGCAATCCTGGACCTGAACAGGAGAGAGATTAGACCTATGGTTGGATTGCTGACAGGCCATGGGAATTTGAAAAAAAACACCTACATACAATGGGAATAACAGAAGAGGACCCTAAATGTAGAATCTGTGATAACGATGATGAAACTGCATCACATCTAATCATCGAATGCATTGCATTGGAGAGTAAAAGACACAGAACATTTGGGACAACCATACCCGAAGAAATTGTGTCTGATAAACAACTGGTATAGAGACTCCTTGCACTGTTCAAGGGCATTGGTTGGCTTTACTAGATATACAGGGAGCAATAACGCACAATAAACTTAGTTTCGGTGTTGGCAGTGGCGGGTTGGACCGAGACTGTTTTGGCTTCCCTGAGAAAATCAAATCAATGTAAAATAATGCTTGATTTACTTAAAGCGGATTATGCTAACTGAATGACCGTCGCAGATATATTTTTACTAAAAACAATTTCAATGTATCTTTACTGTGTGGTACATCAAGCACATCCCCCCCCCCCCCCCAAAAAAAAAAAAAAAAATTCACAGGTAAAAAGCCACCTGCATCTGGCCGAAAACCTAAAACCATTTCTCTGACCTATACCACAGAGTAACATATACAGAGGAGAAGCCCCCGCTAAACCACTGTCCTATGCTCCCCTTGTAGTTCCATAAGATGCTAGCGGGTGTCAGGCAGTTCCCTGGCTTAGGGTGCTCATCCCGCCTGCCACGAGGCCACGGCTTGCTGGTGTTTGAGGGGAAATAGTGGTGGGAGCAGCCGCTACCTGCCGCCTGCTCTGGCCAGTTTAAAGAGCTGTTTCTGACCGCAGCGCCATCATCGGACATCTTAAGGAACAGCTGGAAACCCTGCCTCCCCCCAACCCTGAGTGTAGGACCGGGCCCTTACGGAGGTTTCCCGTCTGTATATATTTGTCTGTGCTTATAGGCTTCGGCTGCCACCCAATGGTACATCGATCAGGGCTCCCCTCCTGATTTCGACACGCTGCTTTCCTTGTATTGTGGCCGAGGCTGTGAATGCCCGCCAGCAAAGCTTTCCCCTGCCCTGCATATCCACCGCTGTTTTTCACTCTCCAGCGGTTCCAGCAGAGCACAGCCCGTACAAACTAAAAAATAAACATATACAGAAAAAAATTATTATAATTAAAAGTACTACAATTTCACGAACCAATCTTCCCTGACATGTTCCCAAATGCACAGAAACCTGCATAAACTCATAAAATTGAGAGAAGAATAGTAAATAAAGTAAAAAATAGCCCACATAGAAAGCTATAGAACATAAAAGTCAATAATAAAATAGTCTAAGTATGTCCCCCATCTTACAGTGTCTTCTTGTTATTGGAGTAATTTATAAATGCTTTCACCAAACAGTAAACATTTATTTCAGTTAGCTGCAATGCTATCAAAGATACAGCCACTCGATCAGTTGTAATGACGATTATTTGAGAACGTTACTTTCATATTCACCACGCAATTAATGCCTGTATTATATACCTTTACCCACACACTTTGACCATTATTTATTGTTCAAAGTTACTTCATTACAATCAACAAATTTCATTTTCGTAACTTAATATTTTATAACACACATCTACGTTGTTGTTAACTGTTGTTACTGTCTGATACAGAGTCTGAAAAAGAGAATAGTGTATTCTCGAAACTAGTCAGTCACATCCGAAAGTAATGGCAGAAGGTTTTTCATTTATAACAATAACAGAACGCCGTCTTCCCAACATCTTTCAAAGTAAGATGGATACACAAAGATCTCAAACATTTGTCTTGTAAGCCTGTTATTGCCCATCTTGCTGATATGTCAATCAAATTTGAAACTTCTCTTTGCAAAGATGTTAGTTATTGCGTCTGTAAATCTTTCTTGTCGGTCCATTTATCCAAATTACTCTTGTCTCTTGTTTTCGTGTGGCCCTGAATCCCCGTAGTTTCTGCGGCGTAGATTGCTTCGGGTTATGCTACTGTTTTGTAATGCCTTAGTTTTGTGTTGCGAGAAATAGATCTTTCATTATAGTGATTCCAAGTGAGCATATATGTTTCTTATAATTAAGAAATTCTTTATTGGATGGCTATTGTGTTCAGTGGTGATGGTTGGATGATCTCACCTAAATATTTGAAACATGTAACTTGTGATACTTTCCCGTAAAGGGTTGTGAGGTATGGGTTGTTTGCGCCTTGTTTTCCATGTACTTAGCTCTAGAATAGGAAATTTGTAGACCAGCTTTCTGCGATATTTCTTGCAGCTTCTCCAGTGCATGTTTGACTTCTCCTCTATTGTTGGTTAGGATGGCAAGATCGTCTGCAAAAGCCAGAGACTTGAAATTGATTCTCTGCTCTTTTTTTAATTCTGAGTTAATTTCCCTTCATTTCCTTTCACCATGTCTTAACAATATTGTCCAGAACCAAGTTAAATAAAAGGGGAGAGAGTATATCTCCTTGGCGAACACCGGTATGGACATGAAATGCTTCCGCTGTTTTTCCCATTACTTTATCTTTGGCTGTCGTATCTTCTTATGTCTCTTGGAACATATCCTGTATTCAAATATTGTGAATAATCACATATTTTTGGAAACATTTTCGTTTACCTATGTTTGGGTCAACAGACACTTATTTAAATATATGAATAAAGAACAGTCTAGAATGCAATAATTTTTTCATTCAACTAGTTTCTGTCTTATTTAAACAATCTTCAGGAATATTTTTCAAATGTTTGTATAGCTTATGGGACTTAACTACGGGTTCATCAGTCCCTAAACTTACAATGCTAAGGACGGCACAAATATCCATGCCCGAGGGGAGATTCGAAACCCCGACCGTAGTGGCTGTGCAGACCGTGACTGTAGCGCGTCAGTCCCCTTGGCCACCGCGGCCGGATCAGGAATTTTAACTCCGAAATATATCACAGTTACATTTATAGGAATTTGGAGCAATATACATTACTGTCAAAGCTAACCTAAGTTAATAAAGAGAAATAGAACAAAATAAAATAAACGATGTTATACCCATCGATGTTGTGGAGCTGGCAGGTAGCTGGGAGCCTTCCAGTGCTTCACTGCTGGCTGGAGCAAGGTTTGCTGCTCTTAAATAGCTGAGGCTCCGCTCCTTTGACAGCTCCAGCCATCTTTGATAGCCAATGAAAAGATTACATAGATGAATTTGGCCAAAAAATATAAAATTATAATTAGCCACACATTTCTTAGTCAATGTCTAAGATAAAATAATTATAGTCATCCTAGAGGTATCTAAAATAAAGATTAAAACATTAAAATACTCACATGAATTGCATCACATTCTTTTAATATTTTCAAAGATATTCTATAAGTGGTTCTACAGTATCTACAGTGTTGTATGTAAGTTTACTGGTATTAAAAATTTTAACTGTAAAATTTTTTTTAAATTATACAGAAAAACAATTCAGGATATAACACCTTGCAAACACTGTATGGTTCGTTTGTCATTGAAATTTATGTAAAGCTATTGTTTTCCTTGTGGTGTACAAAGGTGGGTTGATCTTACTTAATTACAATGTTGTAATAATAAAATTAAGGCACAGGGTATGTACATTGTATCTACATGAAAAGTCCTTGATTTATTGTGTGATACTTTAGGTTGCCATCCAAAAATGTAGTGTGCTGCAACCTTGTAAAATTGGGGCCTGAGCCCCAAGGGTATGCACTGGATATACACCACAGTGATTAGACCCAGGATCACCTATGGGGCGGTCGAGTGGTGGAAGAAGGTAGAACAGTAGGATGCTGCTAAGGAACTTGGTAAGGTGCAGAGATTATCCTGCTTAGCCATAACAGGCGGAATTAGCAGCATACCAAATGCTGGGATGAAAACCATGCTGGATATGCCTCCATCACACCTTTGGGTCAAGTTGGAGGCGGTGGCTGGTGCATGCAGACTCAAATCTGGCAACAACTGGAACTCTTTGGGATATCCAGAATCACACACTAAAATAGTGAGTGAGGTAAATATAGGAAAGGTTGGGGAAATGCCAGCCGACTATATTATAACCCCATACTGCTTCAACAAGCCTTTCAATATAACAATTGGAAGTAGGGAGCAGTGGGAGAAAATAGTTCGACACTGTACGGGGGATATTGTCTGTTTCAGTGACGGGTCAAAATCGGACCAAGGCATTGGAGCTGGGGTATATGGGGTGTAGCCAAGACTGGAGGGCGTCATCTCTCTAGGCAAACTGGCCTCAGTGTTCCAGGCCGAAATCACTGCCATCAGGGCATTGGAGGAGAATTTGCATAGGTGCTACAAAGATTGTAGCATCTGTATCTATTCAGACAGCCAGGCAGCCCTGAGATCACTGGCAGCTCCTGCAACAAGGTCTAAAATTGTTTCAGAATGTCACAGGGTTCTGGTGGAGCTAGGGGAAAGCAATAGAGTAAACCTATTGTGGGTCCCTGGCCACTTGGGGATTAGTGGCAACGAACATGCCGACAGATTAGCCAGGATGGGTGCAGAGACTCCATTTATTGGACCGGAACCTGTCCTGACAATCACCAAGGCAATGATCAAATTGGAGCTACGTAACTGGCTCAGAAGACAGCACGTAGAATATTGGACCAAAGTCTACCAACAAAAACATGTCAAGGTAATGATACCAAAGCCATGTTTTATAAGAAGCTCTGCAATCCTGGGCCTGAATAGGAGAGAGATTAGACTCATGGTTGGATTGCTGACAGGCCATGGGATTTTCAAAAAAACACCTACATTCAATGGGAATAACAGAAGAGGATCCTAAATGTAGGATCTGTGATGAAGGTGATGAAACTGCATCACATCTAATCTTCGAATGCATTGCACAGAACATTTGGGACAACCAGACCCGAAGAAATTGTGTCTAATAAGGAACTGGTAAAGGGACTCCTTGCACTGTTCAAGGGCATTGGTTGGCTTTACTGGATATACAGGGAGCGATACCGCACAATAAACTTGGTTTCAGTGCGGGCAGTGGCAGGCTGGACCAAGACTGTTTTGGCTTCCCTGCAAAAATCAAATCAAATCAAATCAACGTTGTAAAATATTAGGAATGAAATGTCATAAACAGAGCATATACAATTCAAATGGCTTCATGGAGCAAACCACATTACAGTTTTTTAATAGTAAAAATGAAGCTATTTACTCAAGTTGAGGATCATCAGAATGATCTTAAATTTGTTTATATATTGCCTTAAGTGGTCACTTTAGTTTAAAAAACATGTATAACAACATAAGTAAGATAAGACTGATATGTCATAAACATAGAAAGTTACCATTCAAATGGCGTCTGTCAATGATAGTACAGTTGTCAGTTAACATTTAAAATGATAAATTTAGGGATTAAAATGTGTCTAAGAATAAAATTTAAATTATTGTACATTGCATTTGTGCATAATGTACATGGCTATGAACCGTAAGGATCGTTTTTTGCCGGCCGCGGTGGCCGAGGGGACTAAGGCGCTCCAGTCACGGTCTGCACGGCCACTATGGTCGGGGGTTCGAATCTCCCCTCGGGCATGGATATTTGTGCCGTCCTAGTTCGTAAGTAGTTTCTAAGTTTAGGGACTGATGAGCCCGTAGTTAAGTCACATAGACTATACAAACATTAGAACATTTTGATCGTTTTTTTTTCTCTTTTTTTTTTAGTTTCAGCCTACATTTCATAATCAATAATATATGGTCAGAGTCTGTATCTGCCCCTGAATATGTTTTACATTATGATCCGTGTAAAATTCTACCAGGTGGCTTCCAATTTCATTCCATTTGCCCAGTCTATATTCATATACTTTCTTTACTTCCCTTCCGTTTCCTACTACCGAATTCCTGTTTTTCATCACAATTAAGTTTTCCTCTCTCTCAATTGTCTGAATAATTTCCTTTACTTCCTCATAAATTTCTTCGATGTCATCATCATCAGCAGAGCTAGTTGGCATATGGACCTATACTGCTGTGGTCGTTGTTGGTTTCGTATCTATGTTAACTACGATAATGCGACCACTGCTCTGCTCATAGTAGTTTACCTGCATTCCTATTTTCTTATTTATTGCTAGACATAGTCCTGTAATACCCAACTGATTCTGTATTAATAATCCTGTACTCATTTGACCAGAAATGCTGTTCCTGTTTCCACCGAACTTTACTAATACCCACTCTATCTAACTTCAGCCTATCTATTTCTATTTTCATATTTTCAAACCTCCCTACCCGATTAAGGGATCTAACATTGCACGCTCCGGTCCTTAGACTGCCAGTTTTGTCTTTCCTGATGTCTACATACTCCTGAGTAGTCCCCACCCGGACAGGCGAATGGGGGAGTATTTTGCCTCCGGAATATTTTCAAAATGTTCAAATGTGTGTAAAGCTTATGGTACTTAACTACTGGGTCATGAGTTCCTAAACTTACAAACTATTTAGGAACTAGCTTATACTAAGGACGGCACAAATATCCATGCCCGAGGAAACGGCCTCGCGCATCGTAGCATGACGCGTCAATGCCTCGGCGGAATATATTACCCAAAAGGTCACCGTCATCATATGTTTATACAGTAGAGCTCTATGTCATCGGTAAAATTAACGGCTGTAGTTTCCCCTTGCTTTCAGCCGTTCGCAGTAACTGTGTGGCAAAGGAACAGGCCTGCTCAGTCAATGATCCAGACCGTTGCCCCTGAAACTACTGGAAAGGCTGTTGACCCTCTTCAGGAACCACACGTTTGTCTACAGATACCCTTCCGCTGTGGTTGCACCTACGGTACGGCTATTTGCATCGCCTGAGTTACGCAAGCCACCCCACCGCGGCAGTGTCTGTGGTTCACGGGGGTGGTTGAAACATATTTCTCTCTGTACCATTGTCAGTTTATCAATATTTTTACAGCTGGGAAAAAGAACATACGCTTTTATAGATCCAATCAACGTGTGAAAAATAAACGTAAAATTCGGAAGTTAATCTCTGTTATTACGTTTGCTATACCAGGCATTGGTAGCGTTGTCATTCGCTATCATACAATTTTGTGTGAATACTTTGATGAGTTAACACACTATTTTGAATGTAAAAACGTAATATCGCTGATTAGGGATATTTCGTTGATCAGCATGTTTTTGCCTTATTTACGGCTCTTTATGAAGCACACTTTCTCTTCTGTCTTTCCGTGAACAACGCCCAAACAAAATACACATTTTTCAGATATTTTGCTGTCACCAACTTTAGAAAACACCACTGTGATTTGTTATTATGCGCCGTTTCTAGTCGGCCTTTCATGTGTTCTCCAGTGGAAATAGCAGTGAAACTGAATTTTATTTTCTCTCTTTGCGTGTATGTGCATGTGTTTGTTTGTGTGTGTGTGTGTGTGTGTGTGTGTGTGTGTGTGTGTGTGTATGTGTGTGTATTTGGATTGGTGTGAGCTAGTAGTTGTGTGAGTGCAAATTTTAACCGTCAGTGTCATCATTTCCGAATTGCTCCTTCAATATATTAAATCATAAGAGCTGCACATACAAAATTATTAATATCTGAGCCAGCTCTGCTTTATACATCAGGAATACCGTGAAGTATACCGTGCAGCAACCGGCAGATAAAATCGTCCCGAACCAAAAAGCTCACTTACTTACTGACTACGGATACACAGCCGTAATTTTGCAAAAAGAAAGGAAAAAAACGCACTGACCTGTTTTACGGCCCACTTTAGATTTGTAGTTTCATAAGTTCTTGCAAACATTTTGGACCAAAATAATAATCTAAATAATAAAAAATTTATTAATAATAGTGTCTGAAACTCTACTAGATAAAAAATTTATCGCGCGGCAGTTCGCGAACGACTGATCTTCAGCGTCACACTACAACGCGTTGACCACTACGCTACATCTAACAGCTTGCAGTTGCGTTCTCTATTCTCATACTATTGATGGCCGTTGTTAACTAATGCTAATATGGCATTTGTAGACACGAGAGTATCATTTCTCATGTGAAGAATGACGTGTTATTGTTAATTGATCTGTGCGCCATTGCTTTGAAATGACAACGTGTAAGTTACAATAAGAAAATCATCACATACGCAACGCAAGAAGGCGTATGCCTCAGAGAGTTCTAGGCGAGGAATGTCACGAGACATCTCGAACGGCTGGTTTTCGTTAATTCAATGGAGGGTGTCAAAACTCCGTTATTTTTGCAAATATCTCTCAAACGATACGAGATATGAAAAAAACGTAAGGGAACAAAGTTTTAGAGAATTTTCTCCTCTACACATTCGTTTACTCAGTTTTGGCGTCAGATGAACGGTTTATTTGCAATTAAAATTACATTAGAAACGGCTTTTTTTTTTGAATTACTAACGTATTTCTTGTCCGAAATATTTCAAAATGCGAGTTTCTGGTCTCTGGTAGCCAACAATTATGTCTATAAAATTTGGTGCTGATCGGTTGAACGGGTCGACCTAAAAAGTGGAAACACGTTACAGCCAGACAGACATCGTCAAATCGCCGTTATTTTTGCAGATATCTCTGCAACTATGCAAGATATTTAAAAAAAAAATTTGAAAAAGGGAGGTTCCGGTCTCTGGCATCCTTCAGTTATGTCTGTAAAATTTGGTGCTGATCGGTTGAACGGTTCGTTTTAAAAACAGGGAACACTTTACGGACAGACAGACAGACAGACATACCAAAATCGCCATTATTTTTGCAAATATCTCTGAATCGATACGAGATACGAAAAAAAAACCAGAATAGAGCAAAGGTGTAGAAAATATTTTCCTCTACAAATTCGGTTATTCAATTTTCGTGTCAGATGAATGGTGAATCCGTTATTTTCATTTAAATTTCGAGCTGTCAAAAGACGATCGCATAGGCCCACTTTTATGTTACTACCGTAACCTAATGTGGGTCAAAAGAAGAAAAAACTACGTGTTTACCGTAACCTAAAGGGGGTCAAAAGAAGAAAAAACTACGTGTTTTCAACGTATAAAACAGTAGGATTATACACCGTGTTATGCGTGGTTTATAGACAATTTTTATCTTACACCCATTTTGCTCTGCCTGTTACTTTCAATGCAACATGTATTCCGCAACATAAGGAAGAATTTTTTCGTGAGGTAATTTAATGACTTGAGGCGATTATACTGTAACCTTTATGGATCACAGCATAAGCATGTGGATACTGCAGTTGTGTTACAAAGCTGAAGCGGGGTCATTTATAAGTAAGAGAGAGAGTGGAGGCCCGTCGCTAGGTGTTTGGGACAAAGCTCCTGGAGAGCGTGGGAGCGGGCAGCTGCGACTGTGGCTGCGGTCTGCGGGACCAGACGCGCCGACGACCCTCTCCCAGCTACGCCTCAGAGGCTGGCGGAGAGCCAGAGTCCAAGCATCAGGCAGAAGTGAGTGCAAAAATTATTACCCAAAAGTAAAACAACAACAAGCTATCAGCGTATAGCATAGTAAGTTGTAAGTACAGTTTTCTGTTTCATGGAAGTCGACCGAAGAAGGCGCAGATGTCCATTAATCATCCCAAAATTGGAAGAAAACATTATTTCCTGTTTAATAATAAAAAGAAAAAAAAAATCGGAAGTTAAATCACTAGGTTGTAAAACTGAAAACGAACTGTCGATTCCTATTTTTGTAAGTATTGATCGCTTTATCCATTTTCGGGATATGTCGAAATAACAACCACAATATATTAAAACCATACATTCTATACCTCGTTTCCCGTTAAGTTCACTAACTTCCTATTTTCTGATGCCGTTTTCTATAAATGTTATTGTAGGTCCCCCCACCCCCGTGAAGATCTAGCCAATACCATTAAATAAGTTTTTTCAACCACAACAAAAAGCTATATATTTCGAAAAATAATTGCATCAGTCATTTGCACAAAGTTTTTGAAGAAAGGAAATACGTATTTCAATACAAGGGTAAAATGTATTCCTTTCTATTTAGGTTAACAATATACGATATGGTCTTCTCGCAGGGAATGCCCATTTCTTCGAGTATTTTCAGATTTTAACCAAATTGGAAGCGTGATAGTAGCTTGACATTTGGCATTTTATAAATGACTGATTCATATTATACTTTTTAATTTTTGAAATAAGTTCCTTTTTTAACCTTCCGGCGGTCTATACTTGCAGTAAATGGCAAGTTTCCGAACGTAGTGGTTAATCAGTTACAAAGTATATTGTTTCTAAGAATTTGTACAAGTTGTGTCGATACATTTCGAAAACGAATGTAGCAATCGGCAATTATTAAAAAAATCATCAATAGTTCGTTTGTAGCCCTATAACGTACTAATTTTACAATTTGCAATCACTGCTATTGTTATTTAATTAAGAACAGTTTAAACAACATTTAGCGACTTCCTTTTCGGCCAAGTTCGCCGTCTTGGATGAAATTGGAACTCTATTTATAGTATAATTTTCTATCCGGTCCTTTTTTGTTTTGTTTCTTATTTTCTGGTAACAATTTTTGCAAATTTAACATTAAGCTGCCATAGTATACTTGGATAGTGCTAGGGGAGAATTCATACTGCGGATTACCTTCCTTTGTTATTGATTCCTCAGTTTCGGACGCTCACAGCAGACAATGCATATAATTTAAACAATAACCCTCCCACTACAGTCTCTTTTCAAAGAAGCTGTAACTGCGGTGACGATATAGCTCGATTCAAAAGTTCAAATGTTTGTAAAGCTTATGGGACGTAACTGCGGGATCATCAGTCCCTAAACTTACAAACTATTTATGAACTAACTTATACTACAGACAACACAAACATCCATGCCCAACGGAGGATTCGCACCTCAGATGCTGGAAGCCGCGCGATCCGCAACGTGGCGCTCCAGACCGCTCGGCTATAGCTCAATTCCGTGATACACGGTTTCTTACGGCGCCTCTTATTTATTATTTCCACATAAAGATTACCCAACATGTCTCTGTAACACTAAATGACAGCTGAATAGGATAGCAGAGGCATCCTGAAGCATGTACGCTGGATCTTGGGATTGAATCTCTTCTTCAATGCATTTGTCTAACAAACAAATTTTTGTATTTGAAAGTGACTGCCTTGAGCAAAACACTATATTCCTTATTTTATTGTCCATACATGCTTCACTGCAGTCTGAACTTGTGCCAGTTGAGCACTTGTGGGATATGCTGACAGAAGAACTGACGCTTGCGGCCTCGTCAAGTAAAGACACTAGCAGAACAGTTGGATCAGGCATGGAACTATTCATCTGTAAATATAATATTTTCATATACTCCATTTGGAGTCGTGAAACTCAAAGAGCATATTCCACATTTTATTTCCGACAGTGTATATGCTTTATTTTCAAGTGATTTGATACTGCCATCGTTCTAAGTTATGATTTGAAGAGCTTAGTCGTTCGAAATTTATCTGGAACCATATGTATGTATTTAAATTTTACACAAATACACACAAAAGCTTCACAAAGAATTACGTAATATTAGGCTTAATCGTAATAAATGTAGCTCACAAAATTTAGATGACATACACTTTCTTACATGAGTGACATGTGGTTGCGGAATACAGAATGTAACAGAAGAAGCACTTCAAATCAGAAGTAAGAAAGAAAATACATGTAATATACGTATATATAATAATATATATACGTATATATAATAATGTATGTTTTCTACCTTGTGACTATAGCATTAGTAGAGAACTTAAGAACTGAAATAGGAACCGAATGTGGATGCTGAAACTGCATTTTGTACAGACAATAGGAGAAGAAATGCGGTGTTTCTCAGAAATCTGGCCCTTCCAAGTACAGTAAAAAAAAAAAAAAAAAAAAAAAAAAAAAAAAAAAAAAAAAAAAAAAAAAAAAAAGATGATGCAGTTGGACAGAGTGTCCTCAAGGAAATGGTTTTCTCGAACTGATTAGGATCGGTTTGAACTTTGTCCTTCGTGGTCTGATGATTATCGCTTAAACGTATTACTCCACACCGATCCATGTCCGTCTTTTTTATGCATATGTGTTGTGCTTACTGAACTTAATGGAATATGTTACAAACTAATGCACGATCTTAATAAGTCAGTTCCAAAGTACAAAGAGATCAAGAGTATATGAACTGAATTAGCACAGTGGGTACATCGCTCTGCACTATAAGAAACAATGTATGAGTTTAATACAACTTTACGTGATCATCCACGTAATTATCAAAACAGGAGAAGCTTACATTAGTCTCCTAATTAGCATTAAATCAGTATCCATTGATCAAACCAGAGATTAGCAAACATTAGAAAAAAATCATTTGAAATAAGTCTACTCAAGTGAAATGACTTAAGTTGCAACCTTTGAAATAACCAATATGTCATACTGTGAAAAGATATAACTGACATATTTTCATGACGCTCAAATGACAGTAATGTGTCATTAAAGATATTTGTCCTAAACTGATAACTAACTAGATTTCGTGCTGTTCCTGAATTCCGCATCTGCACTAATGTTATAACAGTGTTTCAGTACTTTATTAAGAAAAAGAGAACCATTTGGGTTAAATGGATTTTGTTGTCAGAAACTAACGACAAGAAAGAGAACTATCTTAATACATGTACATTTTAATACATACGTTAAGAATGTCTGACTTTACATTTATTTCATAATGAATAAAGAGTATTCAAGTGGGATGCAGCACATGGACTATATTGAAAGCATACAGTAAATCCCAGGGCAAAAGCGACAGAAAACCGCGCACAATGCCCGAACCACAAATGTCCTCTCTCTGGTATTCTAAAAGAGCCACATCCTGAAACAGCACAGGGACAAAAAAAGGAACTGTGCAGTTCCGACAGAGCGAAACGCCAAATCAAATATTCATATCTCCCGGCGAATAAATGACTTTTTCTCGAGAGTGGTCACAATTCATTTTACGAAAAATTAAACTTTTCGTCGATAAAATGTTTCATGCTTCAGAACAGATTAATCTTTTCCATTTACACCTGCAGAATTGAAAAATCACCAGAAAAATCACAGATTAGCCTCAGCTGTTGGGACACAGTTCTACGAAATTGTTTCCGCTCTAGTTGTTTAGTTTCATGGAAGTTACTGTTATAACATCTGCTAAATTAGAAAAGACAACGTTCCCCAGCTCTTGTCGACATAAACATTATTTATGTTACTACGACAGTTGTATTCAACTTGTTTGTTTAACAATTCGTGCAAAATTCCTATTTTTCTAATGATTTTGAAGTATACCATTTGTTCAAGGGAACCGCGCTTCTAAACTGTGTAAGTCCTGTGAAAAGTTTTGCTACATAGGCCTATGGCATTCAATAACAATTTCAGCACAGAATCAGTGTATGATATAACTTCTAAATAAATTTTTTGTACACAGTTGATTGTTTGAGGTAACTGCAAGAAGAGTAACTCATTTTTATTGACGGCGAAAGAGAAAACAGTAGTTCTTTAAGTCTGTTTACAAACTTTAAATGGATATTTAGAAATTCTACAATAAATTAGGATCACAATTCCGAAAATGCATCGTGGGCAGTATTATTGCGTATAGACCTACTCTTTACATCCTTCTTAGCTAACGTTTTCATTGTTGTATCATTTTATCTATTTCTTCACAAATAAATTTAAATCTTCATCTTCTCTTTTAGCTGAATTTGATCGTATACTTATACGTTGGGTTGGAACATAAATAATGGCAACTATCAATTCACAACCGAAACAAAAACGTTACATATTTGCACCTGTTACCGTCTTTCAAAGCAGTCTTCAGTATAGTTTTGAACCCGTTGCCAGCGATGTGGAAGGCGTATTAACAGTCAGCACTGCGAATGGAGTGGTCTACTTCTTGTCGAATCTGTCTAACACTGAAGCGAATGCCACGAAATGGTTCCTTCACCTTCGGAATCAAATCAAATTCACAATGACTTACGTCCGGGGGGTAGTTTGTAAGCTTAGGGACTGATGACCCCGTAGTTAGATCCCATAAGTTATACAAATATTTGAACAGTTTTTTTTTTTTTTAATTTATTTTTTTTTTTTTTTTTTTTTTTTTTTTTTTTTTTTTTTTTTTTTTTTTTTTTGGAACCAAACAGAGCACCAAATCTTGCGCTGTGTGCGACCGCGCATTGTTGTGCAAAACGAAGGCTGGTTTATGCAGAAAGTATTGCTGGTTGCAGGTGATGCTCCAAAAATGAACGGTAATACTGTGCGTTGACATCTTCCGTAGAGGAACATAATGCGTTAAGATAACATCATCACATTCGAACTCGAGAGTCACCATAACTTTCACCATACTGGGGCTCAGACGCACTTTCGACTTTCGCGGCGATCGATAATGACGCCATTCGTTTGATTGGCGTTTCAGTTTTGACTCTTACGATGTGCCCCATGTATCATCCTGTCTTACCAGTGTTCCAATAAGACGTATGTGAGCCTCTACTTCCCTCTCATAGCTCTCCAAGTGCGTCTGAGCAGCGCAGTAACGCATCCATTTCTGCGTTTCCGTAATTTATGCGGAACCCATAGTGGTGAAATATTTAACATCCCCAGGCGTTCCTTCAGGATGCGAAGCACAGACTTACGCGCTAATCCGGATTCGTGGGCGAGCTTACAAATCCTTTGGCGTCGATCACTATCCACTTACGCGGCAACAGTATAAACATTTTAGAGACGCTAGGATGACTTGCACGATGCATGTCTGCCATAATTTGCTGACCGTCGTTGAAGGCTTTTACCCAGCGTGCCATTGCTCTATACGGCAATGACGATTTCCCGCCGCCCCTTGAAGACGTTGATAACAGTGTCGTGCTGTACTATCTCTGGCACATTCAGCCTTGATCCAACTTCGGTTTCCTGTTTCGAAGACAGTGGCAAATTTACGCTCACTGTGTCTGTTTTCCCCTCGATTGCGATCACGCCAGTGATGTGGAATGGGCGAGTCCATTTGTTTGGAGGTAAGGTGGGTATGTACTGACAATTTACTTTAAATGGATAGCTTATATTAGAAAACGAAACAATGTGCACAGTTGGCTAACCAGCTAAGAGATCAGTCGGTGTTGCCACCTGATCATAAATGTTTCCGAGTTCTGAGAAGAATTTAATTCTCTTGTTTTGGTAGAGGTCTTGGTGTGCTAACCAGCACTGTTGTGTGAATTCAGTTTTTTACTTACTACCACTGAGTTTATCACATGTATAATAAGTTCATAAACCTACTTTGAATAAACACACTCCTGGACATCAAAATTGCTACACCACGAAGGTGACGTGCATCTGTCTCTAAATTTAACCGACAGGAAGAAGATGCTGTGATATGCAAATAATTAGCTTTTCAGAGCTTTCACACATGATTGGTACCAGTGGCGACACCTACAATGTGCTGACATGAGGAAAGGTTCCAACCGATTTCTCATACACAAACAGAACGTTGACCGGGGTTGCGTGGTGAAGTGTAAGGAGGACAAATGCGTACCATCACGTTTCCAACTACGATAAAGGTAGTAGTTAAGTGCCATAAGCTCTAAAAACATTTGAACATTCTGAATTTAAAAAAAAAAATGTTCAAATGTTTGTAGAGCTTATAGGACTTAACTACGGGGTCATCAATCCCTAAACTTACAAACTACTTATGAACTAGCTAACACTAAAGACAGCACGAATATCCATGCCGGAGGCGGGATTCGAACCCCCGACCGTAGTGGCCGTGCAGACCGTGACTGACGTGCCTTAGTCCCCTCGGCCACCGCGGTCGACATTTTGATTTCGATTAGATCTATGATAAAACTCGTCGATCACAAGTAGACCGACATATTGAAAACACCTTCTATTTTCTGTTTCTGAATGAACAAATACAGTCGTTCAATCCCAAATTCCTAAAGAATTTCAGGCAAATCATCCCATCTACGTGAACCACGTAATGTTTTCACAATGCTAAATGGTGGTAGTGTATATAATGTTACGTCAAAAAAATGTTTTACCCAATCTATATGAACTGTATTTAACTTTAAGATTACCTGACATAGTCGTGTTTGGAGGCGATCTGATCGTTTTAAATTTTTTTATGAAATTGGAAGGTCGCACATTAATAATTTATACACTGACGACCGGTTTCGGTGAACTGTGTCACCATCATCTGGTCACATACATATTACAAGCTGGCCATCTTGTTAAAATGTTGGGTATAAAATAAGAAGTGCAACATTGCACTTAGTCACTATACAAAAAGAAAAAAAAAATACACAGTTAAAAACATCACATCTTACAAAATAATGCAGAACAATGTCGACGCAAAAATACTTAATTAAAAGTCAGAAATATTTTTTTATATAATAAGGAAATTTAGTTAGTTCACATTTGACCATCGAGTTGAAACACTGTGTAAAATCAAGTCATATGCGTCACACCGATAATCGACTATGTATCGTATTGGTGCAACTCATTATGAATATTTATTGCTTGCGTCAAGCGTATTATTTGAGGAAGTTTTGATTTTAGTGTAGGAATTTTGAGATAAATTTCGGAAAGGTTATTTAGAAAGACTTTTTCGACAGTGTTCACTAAATACTAAATTTCAGATTTTTCTTTCCATATTTTTAATTATCTTTTATTTTCCAGGTCACACATAATGGAAGAGTAATTACAATGACAACAGAACAACAGTGTTATGCTCCATTTTTTTAAAGTTCATAGGTAAGAACAGATAATATCACAGCTTAATACTGAATATAAACACACAAATTATGATTTGTCGTCTTCCCATATCATCTCCTCAGTCATAGACACTTAACACTGCAATTATTCAACGAATCTTGCAGAAAATTGCAATTCATTACCAGATCTTGTTATTCATGGTTTTGCACTGGTTTTGCACTGTTGGTTGTGTCCTGTTGTTTGCCCTGGTCAGACGGTTCAGCTTAAGCGTCTTCAGGTTGCTTCTCATTATGATTCATGAGGTACGAAGGGGTTAATCGGAATATTTCCCATCTAGCCTTTTAACACATCAAATTTTTTTGGATTATTTGTATTACTTCGTAAGGGCTTTCATATGGAGGCTCTAATACTTATTCACTCGGTCAACTCACACAAGTACATGTGTTGAATTACTGAGATCTCTGTGTATGTATGGTCTTTCTTTTGCATTATCCGAGTGTTGTATAGGTTTCAGACGATTCATATACTGCTTCAGCTGTGAAACAAATTGAGGCAAGTCTGCCAGTATTCTGATGGATGAACCACAAAACATTTCTGAAATGGAAGCATTACTGTTCTTTCCGACGTAGCATTAGAGACTAAAGAAGATTACAGGTTTCACTTGAGTTTATTTAGCTGATGTATAGCTACGAATAGCTGCTTTTAGTGTGCGATGAAATCATTCAATTTTTCCATTTGATTGAGGATTATCTGCTGGTGTTTGTATTTGGTTACAAGCACATAGTTTTGACAGTGCTCGAAATAGCTGAAACACCCCTCAATGAACATCCACTATTTGCTATGGTGTCCCAAATCTAGTGATCCAACAACTGAAAAATGCTTGTGCTAATGCTTCTGCTTGTATGCCCGAAGGGGTACTACTTCTGTCCAGTTTGTAGCTCTGTCAATGCATGTTAAACAATGAGTAAATTCATCAGAAGGAGGCATTGGTCCTATCAAATCGAGGTGAACAATTTTGAAACGATCATCGTTACTGGAAAGTGTCCTACTGGTGGTTGAGTGTGTATTGATATTTTGTGTTTCTGACATACAATACATGTTTCTCCCAGTTTTAGACATCCTTTTCTAAATTTATACAAACCTTGATGTATCCATTTTTAAAATTGTGTTAATGCGAGGATGAGCCAAATTACGAAAGTGTTGGAAAATGGCATATAAAAATGGTTCAGGAATATAAGAACGAATGATTTATGTTGACACATCACACCACAGATTTTTATCCTCCATGTGTCAGATGGTATTTTAAGTGATGCATGCCGGCCGGCCTGTAGTTGGCGAAACTCTTCATCTTCTTATACTTGGGCTATCTCATAATAGGTAAATGGAAATAATTCTTCGAGCCTTGATAGACCATTTGCAACAACATTTTCTTTACCAGATATATGACGGAGGTCTGTGGTAAATTGGAAGATATAAAAGAAGTAACGTAATTGAACTGGCGTTGCTTTTTCATTTATTTTGTTTAAATGTATAGCTTAGAGAAACAATGAAATATCTTTCTTCTAACAGAATTTAGAAATGTTTGAACCATATAGATGCTAAGCAGCTCACTATCCAAAGTGCAGCATTTACTAGATCTTCTTTGCATATTTTGAACTGAGCAATTGCCTCTCCTGTTCACTTAATAAAGTTTCGGTCTTTTTTGGTTGTTCCTTTTAGGAAGTCATTGAGCAAAGCTTGGTCTTCTCCTGGATGTTCCAAATGTCAGCGTCAAAAATTGATGATCCCTAAGAATTTTCGAAGTTCACGAATTGTGTTTGGTCGTTTGTAGTGCATTATTTCTGCAACTCTCTCTGGATCTGACTTTGTTTCAGTTGGTGTATTTTAATTTCATAGGAATGTTAGCCGTTGTACACCTAATACTGATTTAGCAACGTTTATGACAAGACCATACTTATTTAACTGCTCAGAAACTAAATGTAGATGCTGAATGTGTTGCTCTTCTGATTTAGAGGCCATTAAAAATCATCCAAATATTCAAATCGAAAATATAGTTCTCTTACAACTTCATTTATAAACCTTTGGAATACGGTAGATGCTTTGTGATGTCCAAGGGAGTATTTTTAAATTCTTAATGACCAAACGATGTTGTATTGTTGATCTTCGTTTATCTTCTTCGGCTAGTGGAATCTGACAATAGGCTTTGTGTAGGTCAACCTTTGAGAATATATTTTTATTCTAAAAAATAAAATTTTCATCATTCTATTCATGGAACGACACTGTTCTGGGAGAGCCCTGTCATTCAAACGGCTATAACCTCCACAAACCCACCATTGACCACTTGGCTTTTTAGCAAGGTATAGCGAAATAGCCCATTGTGATTTTGATGGAGGTATAATACCATCATTGAACAGAAAGTGAAATTCTTGTTTAGCAATTTTCAATTTATGTGAGTTAAATCTAGGAACCTTACTGTATACTGGTGGACCAGTACTTCAATGCCTTTGGCGCTGTAGATAATTTTGTTAGATCAGGCATCCGCGCATCCTAATGCCTCATTTTTAAAATATCCTTTCCCTTCCAATATATTATACATTTCAATTTCTCAGAATCAAATGCTTTGACCACCTCCCTGCATATGTTGTTTACATTGAACAAACAAATATATGTTTAACAATAGTAAAAAACCGGATGAAACTGAAGCTCTTTGCTCAGATAGGCATTAAGCGTGGCGTCTCCCTGTTCAAATATACTGTCGCCGTCGAAATATAGTTACACAATTAATATTTAATTTATCATGGCTTTGTTCACAAATACATATAATTGTTTATATATAAATTATCTGCTGCATATCTATTATTATTAGTCGGCTATGAAATATTTATGTGGTAGTCTACAACAAAGAACGTACGTTACTAAGAATAATATTAAATATCATAAAATACAAATATAAATGTAATGCGCTTTGCTGCGATCATGTTTTGTGTTTCTGTGGTGGAATCTGTGTTCTAACACAAGAATATTATTACCTTAACGAAAAGCAGAACAATACAGTAAAACAAAGTTCACTGAAAGAATAGGGAAATAAAATGTACGTCTTTTAAGATAGGTAGCGTGGTGCAATGCTGCCCATTTGCTTTTTAACCTGTTACTGACAAACACTTTGTATCAATAATTGTAAATATAAGTCTTATAAGAATATTCTTATAGTACTGAGATTTGTCGGCTTTTTATCTGCAAGGGATATTGAAATTGTAATTATGGCCTTTGATTCTCACAACTCTACTGAATCCTTTCATATAATTATATTTGCCGTATGATCATTCCCTTATTTTATGTGGATTTTTAGAATAATGTTTGTGGCTATATTGTATTTCAGTTGCTATCTGGAATAGCCGCCCTCGCTCAGTCAAGACAGTCGCTTCTTGTTTCCGAGCACATTAGGTAAACCCTGACTACCTGCTGCATACCATTCACTAGGTCCAAACTGATAGCTGGCCGGCTGGGGATCCCAACACCCTGGAAAACCCCGCCTTTCACACGGAAACGATCAGCTTCCTTCTGTGTTTGTAATATCACAATCTCTTGCTGATGTCACCAGTGGAAACATCCCTTGCCTTCTTTTAACGTTTCCTGTTGTCTGAGATCGCGTCTACGTCCTGCAAATTACACTATGGGACACTCCAATAGCTGCAGCCACCTTCCTCCAGGCCTGTTCCGCTTCCTTCCTATGGCCCTCCATGGCATAGCTCTGGGTAAGTCACGTTGCTGTTGCATTGCCCCACCTGCTCACAACACTGTCTGAAACCTACTGCTTGTGTGATTCGTATGGTAGAGAAAACACTCGTCGACACCAATCCTCTCTGCAGGATAGCTTTGTTATTGCCACTATCTCTGTTGCCGTAATGTTGTTGTCTCCACACCGTAGCACCGACAGATCTACGTCGAACCAATTTATTTCATTCTACTGATGGCTGTGCTTCAGAACATAGATATCTCAGTGTCCTAAATGTTTTCGCCAGTGTATTTACTATTAGTGCCCCGACAGCCTGTATTTACTGAGCCTCACAGTATTACATTTGTGGTAGTATTAACTCTTATGGTGCGGTAACAAGTACTGAACTAATGTACAAGTTTTCTCGATATGTCAGCTTGAAAATAGCTGTAAGGCGATTTAGTACAGATCGCGCATAACCAATTCAGGGCAGAAGCGGACCTGCTTAGCGTGTTTGTACTGGTGCCATCACAAACTGAAACTAACTGGAGCCTCTGTGTGGGTACGATGCGACTAACACGATTGCAGCAGATGGGCGCGTAGCGGGAGGTCCGCCCGACCCCCGACCTGTGCAAATTGCATCGCTGCCCGCCAGGCGGCCGACGCCGCCCAACTTTCATGACGAGCACAGCAGTTGCTCCCCCAGTGACGCGTCACCATCTGGCAGAGGCGCTTCTGTCCGTAAACAAGTTGCAGCACACAGCGTGCTGCCGGACGCGGTGACCGAGGGGACTGAGGCGCTCCAGTCACGGCCTGCACGGCCACTACGGTCGGGGGTTCGAATCCCCCTCGGGCATGGATATTTGTGCCGTCCTTAGTATTAGTTAGTTCATAAGTAGTTTGTAAGCTTAGGGACTGATGACCCCGTAGTTAAGTCCCATAAGCTATACAAACATTTGATTTTTTTTTTTTTTTTTTTTTTTTTTTTTTTTTTTTTTTTTTTTTTTTGAACAGCGTGCTGCACATACACCAAAGCCCAAAGCATATAACTGCTTCTAATGCGTCAAAAAATATAAAGCAATAAAAAATCCGAAGATAGGTTTGGACACCACAGTGCCCTACTAGGCATCGTCCTCATTGGAGGTGGTATGCCGTTCGTTGCCTTCCTCCGACCTCCGAATTGACTTACCCAGGGGGGCCTAAAGTTAAACGTAGGCTTCGAACCATGGTGCTACTCGATATTTTTCACGTGATAAACACTGCCAGAGAGGGATAAAAAAAAGTGTAAAGTGACAGATGAAAATCCTAACACCTGGCGGGAATCGAAACCGGTACCTTTGGAATCATAGTCTGGCACTCTACCACTGTGCTACCGAGCCGCATTTTTAATAACTGCGCCTCGGTTGTACAGTGGTATAGTCCCAGACTACAAGTCCAAAGGTCGCGGGTTCGATCCCCGCCAAGTCCAAGGTTTTTTATCTGTTACTTTCTACTTCTTTCACCTCTGGCAGTATTGCTAATGTGAAAAATACCGAATAGCACCGTGGTTCGGAACCCACGTTAAACTGTAGGTCCCCCTATAACTGGCTGGGTAAGTCAGTTCGAAGGTCGGAGGAAGGCAACGGCATATACGCTCCGTCAGGGAATACCGACAGAGCCACATTTTTTACAGAAGACATTGTGTATTTATTGCGGAAAAATCCAAGCAATTTGGTATTGGGCGGAGATTTTAACTGTGTTATTAACCGCAAGGACCAGACACCTAATTTTAATGGCTCTGTTTAACTGAAACATTTAATAAACGACTTAAAGCTTAAAGATGCGTGGGAAATTTTTAACCCAACGGCCGTTGTCTTCACTTTCGTGACCAGCACTTCACGAAGTAGAATATACAGGCTATATGTATATGAGAATCTGAAACAATTTGTCCTGGAAGTAGAGACCATACCTGCTAATTTTAGTGATCATAGTACAGTCGTCTCTTGTCTTAACCTCAGTTCTCAACCAACAAGACGTTTCAAAAATCAGTGGAGCCTCAATATCTTCCTTTTAAATGAGGATGATCTCGAGGAGGAAATGTCAGCAGCGTGGGAATTGTGTCTTCGGTCAATCGAGAGATATCCGTCAGTGTTAGACTGGTGAACCAAAAGGGCGAAGCCGAAGATGAAGACAGTCCTAATGCAATTCAGTGCACGGAGGAATAGAGAGCTGAAGGACACCATGAAGCATTATTATACCGTTTTGAGGGAACTGTACGAACGGGCAAGTGTGTCACCTCCTCGCATTGAAGACATCCGGAAAGTCAAAGCGAAGCTCCTGAATCTGAAAAGGAGTCAATTAGAAGGTCTCAAAATAAAATCTAAGGCAAAATCTGTATCTGAAGACGAAACCACTTCGCTTTATCACCTTCTGTGACACGCCAGAAATAGAAGAACAAGTTTCATCGAGGAGATACAGACGGAAGATGGAACGAAACACTCTGTTCAAAAAGACATCGTCAATGAGATCTATAGATATTACCAGGATTTATATTCAGACAACCGAACTGATGAAAATTCTCCCGCAGATTTTCTAAACATCGTTGAGTCGCACATATCAGAGGAAGACAATGACGAACTTTTGTCTCCTGTCACCAAAGAAGACATGTATGACATAATATGCAACTCTCCGCCCAAGAAATCTCCCGACCCTGACGGTCTGCCAGTATAATTTTACAAGCGGTTTTGGTTTCTCATAGGTGACAAAATTACGCAAATGGCAAATGAAGTTCTTGCTGGTAAAATGGTACCACCAGAATTCAAAGTGTGCAAAATTGTTTTGATTCCGAAAAATACAGAGAGGAAGAACCTGCAAAATTTCCGTCCTATTTCTTTACTGAATTCCGACTATAAAATTATATGCAGGATGATCAACGGCAAACTTCTAAGCATTTCCACGAAAATCATTAGTCCTTACCAGTCAGGTGTTGCCAATCGGACCATATTTCGCAATATTTCAGAATACCGGGAAGTAATAGCTCTAACGGCCGTTACCAACATCAAGTGTGCCCTGCTCTTTCTCGATTTCCACAAAGCCTTTGACTTAGTAAACCACAGGTATCTCTTCGGAACAATGAAGAAAATGGGCTTCCTTCCCAGATATATCGATATGATTAAAAATACCGCCACAGGAATAAAGGCAAACATAACTGTTAACGGCCAAAGCACCAGGCAACTAAATATTAGCAGAGGGTTTCCACAAGGCAGCCCGCTGTCGATGTCCTTATTTATTATATCCTTAGAGCCCTTTCTGCAACACGTCCATGCCAATCTAACAGGCATTTTGTTATCTGGGCATAAGGCAGCTATCCGAGCGTATGCGGACGATGTGGCCGTCATATTAAGAAGTAACGAAGATGTAATGAACCTCGACCGGATTGTAAAATACTACTGTCTTGCTTCCGGCGCTTCAATCAATGCTTCCAAAAGCAATTTCTTAAATTTACGGGGCATTCCTCAATTCCGAATACCGTGGGCGGAAGAAGTAGAGAAGATTAAAACGCTTGGCGTACTCCTAACTAAATGCCCATTAAAAATGTCTGCGGCGAACTGGAAAAACACTTTGGGGAAAGTACAAGGATCCATCATCGGGAATAGAGATCGACGGCCGGCCGCGGTGGCCGCGGGGACTGAGGCGCTCCAGTCAAGGTCTGCACGGCCACTACGGTCGGGGGTTCGAATCCCCCCTCGGGCATGGATATTTGTGCCGTCCTATTTCGTAAGTAGTTCATAAGTAGTTTGTAAGTTTAGGGACTGATGACCCCGTAGTTAAGTCCCTTAAGCTTAACAAACATTTGAACATTTTTGAGAGATCGACGTATGAACCAGATCCAAAGAATAAAATTCATAAACTCCTGCATTTTTTCGAAAGCTTATTATACGGCTCAAGTGTTACCAGCACCCGTAATGGTTACAAAAAAGATAATGTCTATTGCAACAAACTTCCTATGGAGAGGGGAAACCTTCAGGGTAGACGTTCTAACAGCAGTGTTAGCCTAAAAATGGAGGTCTCGGTCTTGTGGACATGAAGAACAAGGCTTCTGCATTATATATAAAAAGAACTGTTAACATACTCAGGACACACCCAGATAGCATTACAGCTAAGATATTTCAATGTGTTAAACCCGTCAGCCTGCAGTCTCCGGTGGATGTACAAGCAATAAACCCCCGTCTCCGACACATTTTATATCGAAATGTATGTCCTTTTATATCGAAGCGAGTTAGCACACTGATATTGTCAACAGCTCGAGGGATGTGACGACAAGAGATATTACACGCAAAAAGAAGGAAAATGAGGGAAGAAACAAAATAGCAACTAAGTTCCCAAATATTAACTGGACAGCTGTCTGGAAAAACGTAAACCTGGAATGTTTGTCATCTGATGTCGTCTCTGCATGGTATAAGGTAGTGCACAACATCTGCAGAACAAATGAAAGATTACATGCAATGGGTATAAGTGATACCAATCTTTGCCCCAAATGCCAACTGGTGGACTCAATAACACACAGATTCACTTGTGCGGGTCATTTTGAAAACTGGAAATGGATCAGACAGAGCATCGCTTTCCTGTCGAGGTCTTCGCCCGATTACATTTACCCGGAGGCAATTTACAGGCCACAAAAAATTCACTATCCGGCTGCAAAAAACAACGCCAATACATTTGTTGATGGGCAAGTTCGTCAGTTATGTCATAAACAATTTAGGTACGAATAACACTACAGAATTTACCGCATACATGATGTGTGAATATTCTAAAAGTAAAAAATACATGGATCACAAAAAACAGTTTGGAAACTTGCTAAAAATTACTTTTGAGAGGTTAGGAGTTGGCTAACAGCTACAAACATGAACTAAGCCCATACATCAGACATCGGGATCTCCTAAGGATACCAGCAACAGCGACACTACTTTTGCTTGGCATCGCAAATTGAATATTCACAAAATGTATGTGAGTTAAAAAAGAAGAACTCTATGTTCACAATTACGAAAAAGTTTAGTAAACAAGAAGATGCAGCAAATACAAATATGTCCGTCCGAGGATGATGTGAGAGAAGGTCGTCTTGCGTTCCGTCTGGTTTCGCAATCGATCACCTGGTGTTTTGTTTAAGTTTTCCAGGATACTGGAATGACGAAGAACCGTATCCCATTAATTTTTATTTTTTTCCGAGAGAGATAATTGTTTCAGTTGTTACAAGAACAAATAAGACGAAAGTATACTCTCATGCTCCAACAAAAGAAGTAAATTCAGTTGGCCATTTCATAGTCTAGAAGAGGACATTTCTTTTGTTTTAAATTGATCAGAAGAATACAAGTTAAGAAACAGAGGAAAAACTGTTTACAGCTGACATAACTATCCGATGAAGGCATAATTCTGGCGAGCGCAATAAGAAAAAAGCATACCGCCTCCAAACACGACCATGCCTAGTAAAGCACTGTGGTATTCAAACCAATCTTCGGATTGTTGACTGCTTTACCTTATGTCAAAGCCTATATCTTTGAACTGGCCACGCCGTAAGAACACTGATTTTCTTTCTAACAATGAGACCATGCGAGGTCGGAAATTTTGTTCAGAATTAGATTTCGCACGTTAGTAGTGTGCCTGAAGGGCTTACGTCCTTAAAAGTTGTAAGGAAGATCAGCTAGAAGATCCCGAGGCAAACGTTTTACTCGAAGCTAGTATACTCGACATAAGGCAGCACAATGAAAGTTACACGTTCCATCACTCTCTGTACTACAATTACATTATTTTCTTTAATATTCTTGCAAATCATAAAAAGTTTAAGCCACCCCCATGAGCTACAGACACTACCGTGTTGGGGTGGCTTGCGTGCCTCCACGATACAAATAGTCTTTTACCATAGGTGCCACCATAGAGAAGTGTCTGTGGGGACATCAGAAAACGTGTGGTTCCTGACGAAGGGCAGCAGCCTTTTCACCCCCGTCGGGGTTCGAATCCCCCTCGGGCATGGATGTTTGTGCTGTCTTTAGTTTAAGGTAGTTTTTAATTTGTTTGAAAGACGTCTGAACGACATAGGTATCCTGGAGAGGGGCAGCAGCCTTTTCTCTGAAATCGATAGTAGGATAGGAAAGATAAAGAAAACAGTAGGTGAAAAGGAATGAAAGAGGAACCAGCCTGCTAGAATTTTGCACGGAACATTATTTAATCATAAAAAATACTTGGTTTAATAATAATGAAACTACGTTGTATACCCGGAAGAGACCAGGAGACACGGGAAGGTTCCAGATAGAGTTTATAATGGTAAGAAAATGTTCAAATGTTTGTTAAGCTTATGGGACTTAACTACGGGGTCATCAGTCCCTAAACTTACAAACTACTTATGAACTACTTACGATCTAGGACGGCACAAATATCCATGCCGGAGGGGGGATTCGAACCCCCGACCGTAGTTGCCGTGCTGACCGTGACTGGAGCGCCTCAGTCACCTCGGCCACCGCGGCCGGCTATAATGGGGGACATACATTTTGGTACCAGGTTTTAAGCTGTAAGACATATCTAGGGACAAATGTAGATTCTAACCATATCTTATTGATCATGAACTAAAGACTGAAACTGAAGAAGGGTAGGTAAATTAGGAGATGGCATCAGTATATTTGGAGGAACCTGAAGTTCTTGAGAGGGTCCTTTATGCAGAAATTGACAGAAATGTGGTAAAGAAAACGGTAGAAGAGGAAAGGGTAACTTTGAGAGATGAAATAGTGACGGCAGCAGAGGAAAACATAGTTCGAAAGGCAAGACCTGCATATTTTTTCCGTGTGTTACGCAACATTGTCTACTTACTTTTAAAAAGCTAATTATATGACAACTTGTCAGATGATACATTGTGACAAAGTCAGAGTTTAGACCAGCAAGTGCTCTCATTCTGTGGCACAGAGCCCACATTTTGCGTTCTTGCTTGCAGTATTCTGCAAAAATGACAGCGGTCTATTAGTGTTGCTAACTGGTAATCGATGAGCATGTAGTTCAGTAAGGGCTTGTAATAATTTGTCTCAGACGGTAACAATTGAGACAAGTTTATCGGTACCTTGTCTTCCGTCTCTTGTCAATTTCTTATTACATCCTACGACACGCCAATAACTGTCAAGGTCGCGGTTTCTAGAAATATGTTCCTCTCAGTATTCCTACCTCAGTATCATTCGCAGATTTCTCGCATTATCGATATACAGGCGCAACGATTAAGAGTCCTAAGTATGTACGGGAAACTGTTTACATTTAAAATTTACCATTTGTAAACAAATTCTGCAAAAATATACTTCTTCAAATGAATTTATTCCATTTCTTGCTAAACAGATAATATCGGAAGTACTCTAGATGACGTTCGAAAAAGGAAGGCGGTCTTGTGCCAATAATTGCAAATTAAATTCACTGTTACTGGTTTTACATATAGAAGTCTGTACACTATATCAGAAGCTCTCATCAGAACTCTCGTTTTCAGACGTATCACTGTCATAATCTTGGAAAGTAATACTTCGTATGCTGAAGTATTTAAAAATTCTTCCAACTCAGCGTCAGTCACTGTAGTAATCGCAATCTTGACGCATTTCAGACTGATCGCAACGGATTTACAAATCATGTAAAATGATAAATATTTCAGAGACATGTATCATCTCAATATGCCCCCCCCCCATATTGAAAATAAGGCGAGGTATTGAATTACAGTTTGTACCATGGCCGGGATTCGAACGCAGGGTTTACAACGTTCGAGGGAATCCCTTTATCCACACAGCTACCGGGCCCTTGAGGATAACAGTTGCGCACAGAATAACCTAAGAGTATTACCCTCCTCAAAATGAACCTTAATTCTGCCTCGATATTTCCCTATAGAATCCATATCAATATTCAGAGGCTCTCCAGTATCGCTGAATGACAATTGAGTAACAAAATTCAAATTATGTTCAAGCTATGTGCCGGGCTTTTACGTGGCACCAACAACCATCTCCTTCTGCTGTAGCCTGTAGTCGGCGTCTTGATCCGGAGGTGCCCTCTAAAATATGTACCACGGCCGCTTCTAGCGGGCCAGAGAGCTTTCGTCCTATTCAGGTGTCGAGGCGGTGGCACTTATGCATCTGGATCACCGTTGTGTTTTAATCATACTGAAGCTTGGGTCCCATGCCTTGCTAATTGAAATCATCTGTCTGTATCAGTTGATCATGGAGTCCAGATTAGATTAGATTAGATTAATACTTGTTACATAGATCATATATACGACATTTCGTAATAATGTGAAACGTGTCAGTTTAGTAAATGTTGTCTACACTTGACAATCAATATTTTAAATATTTTTATTATATTTTTTGTTGTTTTCATTTTTTAATTATTATTACTATTTTTTCTCATGTTTTATCTAAAAATTCCTCTACATTATAGAAGGAGTTGCCATTCAGAAATTCCTACAATTTCTTTTTAAATACTAGTTGGCTATCTGTCAGACTTTTGATGCTACTTGGCAAGTGACCAAAGACTTTTGTGGCAGCATAATTCACCCCTTTCTGAGCCTAAGTTAGATTTAACCTTGAAGAGTGAATATCACCCTTTCCCCTAGTGTTGTAGCTATGCACACTGCTATTACTTTTGAACTGGGTCAGATTGCTAATAACAAATTTCATAATTGAATATATACATTGTGAAGCTACAGTGAAGATCCCTAGATCCCTAAAAAATGTCTGAAGGATGCTCTTGGATGCGCTCCAGCAATTATTCTGATGACACGCTTTTATGCAATGAATACATTTTTACTCAATGTTTAATTGCCCCAGAATATAATCCCATATTAAAGCAGTGAATGAAAATAGGCGTAGTAAGCTAATTTACTGAGATGTATATCACAAAATTTTGCAATGACTCTGATAGCATAAGTAGATGATCTCAAACGTTTCAGGAGATCTTCAATACGTTTCTCCCAATTCAGTCCTTCGTCAATGCAAACTCCTAAAAATTTTGAATAATACCTACCGCCTCTCAACACTCCCTGAAGGGGTTGGAATTTTGTAAAATCTTTGTGCCATCGTTGTTTTCTGTGGTCTTCAGTCCGCAGACTGATTTGATGCAGCTCTCAATGCTACCCTGTCCTGTGAAAGCCTCTTCATCTGAGAATACGAACGACAACCTACATAATTTTGAATCCGCTCGTGCCCTCACGGTCCATGAAATATCCGTGAGAGACACAATATTCTACCAAAGCGGATTTGGTCGACTGATGGTTGTCTGTATGACGCTTGAGCAAAGTGCATCTCCTGTACCGTCCGGGTGGTCTGAGCCACATGCATTTTCCCATACGGGTAGCTGACGCATAGAGATTTGCGGTTGACTGATCCTTGTAAGGTTGTTTTGCTGGAGGTTGGAACACGTACCTGATGTTGTGTTTTCGGAGTAGACTGTTGCTAACTTGTTTCCGATATATGGTACAATGGCAGTCGCGACCTGCTTGTCTTTATTCGCAAAACAGCAGTTTTCAAGTAAGCAAGGCTTGGGACCCAGCGTTGAGCATGATTGAAACATAACGGAGATCCAGGTGCACATCTGTCCTCGCCCCGACACCTGAGGATGACGACCAACCAAGCTTAGTGACCGCCGCAGTACATCGGATGGGCGTCTGTGGCTCCAGACAACGCTCCTTCCATTCCCACCACCCACCCGGTCGCAGAGGCTGCAGCGGGCTACGCAGGGTGGGGGTAACACGTATAAGTCCGGCACACAGCAGAGATCCATCATTCTGCAGCTCCGCCTTCCGAAATATCTTGATTCCGGCCGAATTCCTTAGAGGTTTTCAAGCCCTGTTGCGTTGAACGATCGATTGCAGAATGAAATCTCAGCAGCGAAGTATAAGAATCGTTTTCCAAATGAAATTGGAGATGTGAAGCTTAGAAATGAAGGAAGGAAGCTTAGGGATTAATGTCCCGTCGACGGCATGGTCATTGGAGACGGAGCTCACACTCGGAATTTTGGGTAAGGATGGGAAAGGAATTCGGCCGTGCCCTTTGAAAGGAACCATCCCGGCATTTGCCTGAGTGATTTAGGGAAATCACGGAAAACCTAAATCTGGATGGCCGGAGGTGGCTTTGAACTACGGTCCTTCCGAACGTGAGTCCAGTGTGTTACCTCTGCGCCAACTCTCTCGGTGAAGCTTAGGAATGGGTAGATGATGTTTTGGAAGAAATAACATAACGATAAAATTGAAGACAACTGGGTTTGCTTACTGTCTTACAAGCGGACATAGACGTCTTCAACTGTAACTAGTACCAGAAGAAACGGATAACACGTAGCCCCGGTGTTGTTATAGACTATAACAATGGTAAAGTGGAGTAGGCAGACATGACCACCTATCAAGCTATTATATTTCTTGTAGGAGTATAATAAATTGGTGTCCAGAAAGTAAGTTCCGTTTCAATTTATCTCCGCTGCAGCGCTGCGATTGCAGTTCCGCACATGCACTGTAGAAAATGTGTATCAAGGAGAAGAACGTGCGCCATTTGGAGATCGCTGTCAGTTACGTTCGCTTTGTTGTTCTTGTTTGAAAGGTCGGCGTTGATTGAAAATCAGCCGCCTGTGAAATCAGGTCGGTGATTCGGTTTCTGAATGCGAGGAAAGTGAAACCAAGTGAAATTTATCGGCAAATTTGCGATGTTTACGGACCAAATGCGATGAGTGATTCGATGGTGAGAAGATGGGACCGACAGTTCAAAGGCGGACATAGTGATGTGCACGATGAAGAAAGAAATGGGTGTCCACCTTTCGTTACAGAAGAACTGGTTCACGCAATTGATGACAAGATCCAGGACTTTGGACTTCCCCCAAATTTCACGATCACTGATGCATGAAATTGTTACCAACTGGTTGAACACACAGGCGGCAGATTTCTATGAAGAAGGTATACAAAACCTGGTGCCACGCTATGAAAAATGCCTGCATAATTTCGGCAGTTATGTGGAAAAGTAATTTAAGAGTTGTAGAATTTTGTGCAATAAAAATTTCTTATGTATCTGTGTACAATTTCATTTTATTACCAAACGGAACTTACTTTCTGGACGCGCCTCGTATTTAAGATTTTATGTAAAATTAATTAACAATCCATTTCTGCATTTAAATAATGTTGTAATAGTAAGGAAGTGGTTCAGATTGTTAATACAGTTGGGTTGTTTACAACAAAAAATGAAGTGCTTCATCAATGTCTTAGGTAAATTACTAGATGATCATGGTGTAGCCACGGTGGAATATCCGAGCGGTCTAGGGCGCCTCGCTGCAGAGCGCGCGGTTGATCGCCGTCGGAGGATCGAGTTCTCCCTGGGGCATGGGTGTGTGTGTGTTTGTCCTTGGGTTAGTTTAGCTTAGTTTAAGTAGTTTGTAAGCTACGGACTGATAATCACGCAGTTTGGTCCGATAGATCTACAAACATTTGACATCATGGTGTAGTGGAAAGGCTTCAGGATGCAACAGATAGACCAGCACCGAGTGGAGACAGAGTGTTTAGCCAACACTTCGCAGAAAACGTAAACAAAATGCAGCACTGTGCTGAAAGAGTGTGTGAAGGTAAAGGAAAAAAACGTTCAAATGATTGTAATTCTATGGGACCACACTGCTGTAGTCACCGGTCCCTACACTTACAAACTCCAGAACGTATCCTAAAGACAAAACATGAAACCATATCTGAGGTATGTTTCGAACCTCCGGCGCGCAGTCCATCACAACTCGCCTAGAACCGCTCAGCCATTCCCGCACGGCAAAATAGAAACAGGAACTGGGAAAAGAAACGCGGTAGTGGTGTAAGTAGTGTGACATGAGTCTGCGTACCAGACTGCTTCACAGAGTACCACACTCGAGTACAGTTTCGTCAATGGAAACCTGAAATTCTTCTTTTATGCATATGTTTCTTTTAGTAATATGTACATACTAACTTCTTGAAAACAAGAAAAAATTTGAAGTTTAATTCCTTTCTCTTCTGGAAAAGTATTACACTTTAAAAATTGTAGAAAATATGCCATTTGAAAATAGGGAAAATACTGTGTAACAGGTTAGATATAGTTTGAAACTATAAATAGTCTAGTACCTCCATATTTTCTTCACAGCTTGTTTTAAATGATTCCGAAATTTTATTGAAAAAATTCAGTTCACATGGATAAAATCTGTGGGAAGAGTTAAAGCGGCTTACGGCAAAATGCAACGTTTGGCATGGAACTGACACTAACAACTTTTCTTTTCTTTCTTTAAACTGATAGTGTTATCACAGCCTAACATAATACACAGTCACCACACTCACTGCTGTGAAAATTGTTACCAGATGACAGCTGCAACGATGCTAGCGCTCCTAGTGGTCGGCTAGGGACTATAAGAGTGATGATTGTTGACAATAACGCTTCTGCGTCATTAAACAAGTAGTTTTTGCATTTAAAGTTATAAATAATCGTGAAATGCATGCAGAAACAGACGATTTTCACTCATTCAGTAATGTAAAGAATTACATATTCCTGAGGCAATGTTAACAAATATGTCAATATTTGCCGCTTATTCGCTGAAAGTAATAGAATATAACCCGTCTGCTTTGAATAATGACGTCATTAGTCAAAAATGTTTATAAATATAAATGAAGGTGATATTAATTTCTATGTATCAAAGATATGGAATTATTTGCATACGGTCGTTGATTACATTAAAGATAGACAACTGATATCTCGAGTCTCGATTGATCGAACTAGCGTTAAGGACACGATACAATTATATAACGAAATAGCGTCATATGGTACCATTTAAAAATTGTATCGTAAACTAGACTTGATCTCCCCCTGCTCAAGTCAGATTACGAAACAGTTATATAATTGAATAGCCTCATATGGTACCATTTAAAATTGTATCGTTAACTAAACTTGACCTCCCTCTTCTCAGATCAAGAATACGATATAGATAGATTTTAAAATTGCTACATATATACAGAAACATATATTATTACGCTACAATTTTACGCGAACATTGTAGCATATGTAGTTTTTAACGAAATCACACTCATTTGTATTCGTATTTGTTAATATAATGATAAAAATTACATAACAAACATAATGTTGTAAGTTCATTTTTTTCCAGACGCCAGACTTGAAACTGTATCACATCTAAAAAAATCAATACTTTTCATTTAGTTGTAATTTTTAAATAATTTAAACAAGTTTCATTGTTTTTTTTTAATTCGATAATGTAATAGATATGATGTGTTTAATTTATTATACATATTTCTTAAACTAGCTAATAATTATTTAACTGTAATGTCGTTTATAGTATTATATTTGTTACATTAATAATCGGTATATTTCTTGATAGACGTCAGATATTCAAATGTTATAACTTCCATATCTTTGCTTCGTATATGAAGTCATTTGTCAAAGCCGACATGTTTTGTGGTATTCTTGACTATTCCCGAGTATAAATCCCTACGAGATAGATAAATCCGTTTACGGTTTGTTCTTTCATGAAAGGCACACACGTAACAATTTGGTATGGTGTCTAATTATTCGAACATTTATACACTTCTCTCGTCTTTCGTTTAACACATATACTAACGAGTGTAAGTAATATAGCTTCTAAATCGAATGTATTGAATATTATTGCCGTTTGTGGTACAGATGTAGCAATGATTGTGCATTGGTTTCTGCTTTATTAGGAAATTGTTTTTTGCTTTCAATGTTTTATAGTCACGATAGGTTCCAAACAGAATAAAACCAAGATCGCTTGTATATACTTTTACTTCGACGACCGGTTTCAATAGTCTACGCCATCATCTTCTGATCTAAAACTGTTTAACACAGCCGTCATCTTGTGATGTCAACTGGTTATTTTTATTGTTTTACTGCCACTTTTTATGATGATTTTCCTTCAGATGCAATGTGGTGGATGATCTGATACGTTAAACAACGGAGGCATTGTATTTTATATACGTTTCTTACGTTCAACACACACGGATTTGACTTGTACAGTAGTGAGAAAACTTTCACGTTTCTGAGGAGAAAATCGGCGTCTTTCTACAAAAGCTTTTTTTTTCTGACTAGAAAATGAAATTCTTCGTTAAAAGTCATAGATTATAAGAGAAATTTTAATAAAACGTCCTGCAATGTCTGTTTTGATACGTTCCAATGGTTCTTAAAAAATCTAATAAAGACAAATCTTGTATAGTAATAGAATCTATGAAAACTAAATTCAGTCGGCCAGACTAAACTACCCGACTGATTTCCTTCATTTCGGGTTTAAACAAAATGTTTTCATTCGCATATTTGTCATCAAGTATCATAATTAAGTCTCTGCATCCTTTATTTTTACTCAAACGCGGAATCCCTGTGTTCTTGCATTGAATATTTTAATCTGTTTGTTTTACGGTAACTTCTGTATTGTAATTAAGGTACACAGTTCTTTTTGACCTAACAACACTCAGCGGATCAAGCTCTTTCGTTTGTGTTTTCACACACTTTCATTCTGAAGAAACCTTCCATTTTTTCCCATCTTTTTTGTTATTCAACTAACGGTACGAAGTACTCGCTTGGGTTATGTAGTGTGGATTTATTTCGTAGTTGTTACCGATTTTCATGGCACTACATTCCTTATAATTTCGATATAGGTACAATTCCGATCAACGTAAGTTTTCGCGCCATTTTTCTGACTCGTAGTGTCTCGTTGTGTCGCGATGCAGAGTAGCAGGTTTCTACAGCTCCTCCTGTCTTTTACAAGAATACACCGCTTTGCGGTAAGGAGATATAATTTTTTTTTCCCTTTAAAGAGGTAAGTGAAGCTACTTAGTCTAACGCGCTCTTATAAATCATCTAGTTAAGGGTGACTGGCTTCGCTGCCAAAAATGCAATGTTTGGTTCCACGAAGTATGCGTTGGCGCGTGACAGAAGAAGTGCTTTTTATGTGGAAGAGGCGCGTAATCAAAATTGTACGAGGAAGTGATCACAATTGTACCTAGTGTGGTACATTTTCGATCGATCTTTCTCAATTCTGTAACCTTTTTTTGTGTTTATACCAACATTTATAACTGTATAATATTTGTGTTACATATTCAGTAAACATCCAAGAAAAAGTGCCATAGTTAAAATTATTCCATCTCTCAATTTATTTCCAGTTATAACAACATTCGTCCGAAATGATCGAAATTGTACCACCTTACCCTATCAATTGAAACGATACTATTCAGACTCATTCGATATTATATAGCGGGATGTACCTTGCAGACTACTTGGAACACTGTTGTCGTGACGAATAACAAAAATATGTGGCAATGTCGTGACCGCGTATGTTGGACCGTGGTGTTGTCCTATGTTTGGTATGGTGTGGTTCCGAATTTTAGGCCGCGTTGAGACATGCGAGAATCGAGAGGTTTGAAACGCAAAATGACGGCCTGTGTGTTTAGACAGGCCCTGTCCGGTAGCGGTTAGCAAGCGGTTGTCGTTCGCAGTGTGTAGCGGGAATTGACAGTGTCAAAATGGAAGTCGAAGAAGAATTATTGTGTTTACTCTGCTTGCTTAAAAGAAAGAGAACTAAAGAAAGAAAAAGGCAGTACTGGGTGTATCCTGTACTAAGTGATCGGTTCGTATATGACCAATTCGCAATGTTGTATCCTACAATAAGAATGTATGTATAACGATACAGAAGAAAAAAATTGTTTTTATCAGCGATGCTTATCGCCTCCGGTTCCCTCTAGCTTAATTTAATTCCGTTCTTCATTTTTTTACTTCCGGACAAGCGAGAAGACGAAACCGCGATCGTAGTTTTTATCACTCTCTTGTCTGTTTTCTTTCTGTACGGATGTCTTCCATTCATGTATCCATTCAATGTAAGTAATAGTGATGCAACTTGTTATTAAAATATATTACTTAAATTTAAAATCATTCCCTCTCTTTGGCTTTTATGTAAATGAATCCCTCCACGTCAAATATTTATTTTCTAATGTTTTCAGCTCCTCGACGTCCGTAATAGTTTAATGTTCAGAAGCCATTACGATCGCTTCGCATGTCTTCAAAATTTCACTCCCTATTAGTCATTCTTATACAATACTTGCTTGATTACAGAACCTGCAATCATTTCTTTTGTATTTTACGAAGACCGATCATTTTTTCCTCATTTTATCACAACCATTAACTTCGTGTTTCATCCACTGTCATACAATTATGAAAAGCGAAGTGAACTGTCTGAGCATTATTCCAGTACGGAAAGTATCTCGAATAATCTCATATTAAATAAGAAAAGATTAACATTTTCAGCTTGTGCAGTACGAAGCATAGGATCCAGCCAGATGCTTTCCGTAAGTCTTATAACGTGCCGTTGCTTTGTGTGGTGCCCGACTTTAACATTCAACCCGCGGAGTATTTGTGTTAATGTTTGTAAATATTAATTTGTGTTGTGTCTTAATTAAATTATTCAAAATTCAAAATTTCTATACAAGCAATCCTTTGTCCAAATTACAATCGCGGAATCAATTTTAACAACTTATGGCATCATACGAAGGCAAGGGTAACGTTATATATGGAGAAAAAGTCCTTGAATATTTGATAATGTCAATACATTCTTTTGACGCGCTACTTCAATTAGTCAGGGAAGTTATTTCAAGTTTTGAAACACACGAGACAAAAATATGATTCTATGTAAATTAATTTTTGTTCAATAAACATCTACTTATCAAAAACATTCCTTTTTTCCAAACCTATCTTCATCATTTCCAAATATATCCACCAACTCTTGCCACGCCTGGTTTTTGGTAGTTTTATTAAGGTATTCGTCGCTCTGAAGATCCCATAATGCAGGTCGTTTCCCAACTTCATCAATAAATAATTCGGTGTCGAAGCGATCCGTTGCAAGCTTGTGGCACAGAGACGTCTGAACCGCGCGGTGTCCGCAACCAAACTGAACGCTCCTACAGGATTCCACAGAAGTAGAACAGCGCGGCGACGCGTGATTGTATTTTCCAGCTCTCGTAAATAAAATCGACGTGGACTCCGCACTATTCTGTTACCGCGTGATTATCGCCGTGTCTGAACGCGGCCTAAAGCCCTTGTAAGATGGCTACTGAGTGGAAATTTCTTACCTTACGTTTTGAGACTATATATGTTGGCAACAACATATATATAAACATCTTTGTTGGGTCCGCAAGGATTATCTTTGGCGGTCGGTAGGCGGGGTTTTTCCTGAGTGTAGCCGCGAGAGAGTCGGAAAGTAGTAGCGGAGCGTGACGGTTGCACTGGAGCTCGCGGTGGACACAGCCCGGAGTTCTACATGATGCTGCTAATTTTTTGGTAATTTATCTTAATTGTTATTTTTTTTAATTGCGCAAGGTCGTTCATCGCATTTGATTTCACTTTGTGTCACTTTTCATTCAGTAGGAACCTATACACAACCTTGATTAATTCGTGGCTCGTCACTGCAATTGTTGTAATAACGACGATAGGGCATTAGCCAAACGTAATAATAATAAAAAAGCAGTTCCTTTCAGTTTTTTACATTTTTCACTTTTTATAATTAATCCTTTCCTGAGGATAGGGCTGCATCCCTATTTTAGAAATAGTGCACGACTTCGCAATAATATGCACATACTTTATTTTTTATAGTTTATGTTACTCATGTCGAATTTGCTGATTGATAATTTTCTAATTATCATTAATACAGATTTATTCAGTTTGATTGGTTTAATTTTATTTGTGATTATTCTTGACGCTTAATGGTAATTAAGTACATTGTAACAAGTGGGTGACATGAACGATATTAAGTGAGGAATGTGTGTTGGTGTGAAGCGAGGTATCACTTCCCTTTTTTCAGCAAAATAATATTTCTTGCAGACTGATTGTATAATAATACTAAGACTGGGCCAACAAGTACAACACAGTACGACATTCTTTTATTGTTCTCGAGTGTGACTATCGGCCAAACCAGATTTTGTATCTTTTAAATCCTTCTAATTTGCAGTCAGATAGCGTAAGTTTCGATTGCCCAAACTTGCCTTACGTAGGTCAGCATTACGTTGCGCAATAATTGTCAAGTTACTCTCCTAGTAGTATTGCAGTCAGATCCATAAGTTTAGTAGCCCAATACGATCTTTCATTTTTGTAGTTCCCTGTTAGTACGGAAGGCAACAAACACACACGCACACGCACACACACACACACACACACACATATGTATATATATATATGTGTGTGTGTGTGTGTGTGTGTATCCCCACTTAAATGTACACAACTTGACCCGTTGCAACGATGAACGAAAGTGAACAAGATAGATAATATTATACTGGAGCGCTCCTAGTGTACTTGCCCTGAATTACAAACTGATGCAAGATCTTGTGACAGCGTGTTTAGACGATAAACGTAATCAGACAGTAATACCCGATGTTGAAAGTGACGCTATGACTGACGATCTGTTATGTAGGAGGTCATAGTTTAATGCTGTAATTGAGGAATCAACGCAAAATGTTATTGACGGCCAAAGAAAACTTCACAGTGTATGTTTTTGGTCAGCTTAGTGTGGTAAAGTGCTGGGAAGTGAAACAACATTTCAAAATACTGACATCTATTTTCAAGCGAAAAAAAAAGAAATAAACATATGAACACATCAAACAATATTTATAAGAGCATGAATAGACCTTGTTTACTTTATCTACTACGATTTCCCCAGTGATATTGTTAATAATGTCATGCACAACTGATTTTTTGTCCTTGATTTGGACTGACTTTTCCATTTAAAATGTTATTTATTGAAAATTGCGTCATCAAATTACAATCTTATTCAAATAAACAATTGGCTTCAGTCTTTTCTGTTACAATATTGCAAAACATAAACCTTTTTCAGGTTTCATATATACGACCTCAATTGAGGTAAATATTTAAGTCGTCATGAAATATTTGCAATTTACCGCTAAATCAAAGTATAATAATAAAATAAAGATTAAAAAGACAAATTTGCGTGCAAACCGTGTAATCGTCGACTATAATAAGAAAATCTCATAACGAAAATGGGCTAACTTCCAATGTCAGCAGACGACCGTTCAATTAAAACAGTCTTGTGAAGAAAGCTTAACGTGACGTTGACGTTAGGTGACGGTCTGGTGACGGACAGTGTGAATGCCACCATTAGAAATACATTGTGGAATACGAGGTATGTCCACAAAGTAAGTTCCTTTTGGTTATATAAAACAAATGTGTACAGAGACAGAAAAAATATTTATTGTACAAAAATATAAAACTATTAAACAACTTTTCTACATAGCTTCCTAAATTTTATATGCATTTGTCATAGCGTGGCAGAAGTCTTTGTATGCCTCCTTCGTAGAAGGTTGCCGCCTGTGTATTCAACCATGTGGTAACATGTTCTTTCAGCTCGTCATCATCGCTGAGGTGTTGACCACCACGGACAGGTTTTAGGTGTAAGAAGAAAGTCGCTAGGAGCGAGACTGTACGGAGGATGATCAAACACGTGCCAGTGAAATTCCCGTAAGAGTTGTTTGGTCACATTCGCTTTGCGAGGTCGGGCGGTAACGTGAAGGGAAGAAGAAGACTCCTTTCATCTCTCCTCACACCTACAATCTGTCCTTGGTGGTCAACACTTCAACGATGATGAGCTGAAAGAACATGTTTGCCACATGGTTGAATACTCAGGCGGCAACCTTCTATGAAGAAGGCACACAAAAACTTGCCCCACGCTATGACAAGTGCCTACAAAATTTCGGAAGTTATGTAGGAAAGTAGTTGGACAGTTGCAGATTTTTATACAATAAATATTTTTGGTCCACTTTAGGTTACGGTAGTAACACTAAAAGTGGGCCTTTGCGATCGTATTTTGACAGCTCGAAACTTAAATAAAAATAACGGCTTAAATATGTATCTGACACGAAAATTGAATAACCGAATTTATAGAGGAGATAATTCTCTACACATTTGCTCTCTTATGTTTTTTTCATATCTCGTATCGTTTCAGAGATATTTGCAAAAATAACGGCGATTTTGGGATGTATGTCTGTCTGTCTGTCCGTAACATGTTCCCTATTTTTAAGACGAACCGTTCAACCGATCAGCACCAAATTTTGCACACATAATTGTAGGTCGCCAGAGACCAGAACCTCCCTTTTTAAAAAATTTCGGACAAAAAATACGGTAGTAATACCAAAAAGGCCGTTTGTAATGTAATTGTAATTGCAAAAGAACCGTTTATCTGACACGAAAATGGAATAACCTAATTGGTAGAGGGGAAAATTCTCTACAACTTCGCTCTATTATTTTCTTATATATAAATCTTACATTGTTGCAGAGATATTTGCAAAAATAACGGCGATTTGACCATTTCTCTCTTGCTGTAACGTGTTCCCACTACGTTGGTAGTGTAATTTTAATTGCACATAAACCGTTCATCTGACGCGAAAATTGAATAAACGAATTTGTAGAGGAGAAATTCTCTACAACTTTGTTCCCTTATGTTTTTTACATATCTCGTATCGTTTGAGAGATATTTGCAAAAGTAACGGAGTTTTGACATCCTCCATTAAATTAACGAAAACCAACCGTTTGCAGATGTCACGTGACATTCCTCGCCCAGAACTGTCTCTGGCATACGCCATCTTGCGTTGCGTATTTGATGATTTTCTTATTGTAACGTAGAATTTGACATTTCAAAGCAATGGCGCTCTGAAGAATTAACAAAAAGACGTCGTTCTTCGTACGATAAATGATAATCTAGTGTCTACAAATGCCATATTAGCATCAGTTAACAACGGCCATCAATAGTATAAGATTAAGGAACGCAATTCCTAGCTGTTAGCTGTAGCGTAATGGGCAATACGTTGGACTGTGACGCTAAAGGTAAGTGGTTCGGAACCCGCCAGTCTTTTTTTCCTACAAGGGTTTCAGACACTCTTATTAATAATTTTTTTATTATTTAGCTCCATAATGTTTGCAAAAAACTTATAAAACTACATATCTAAAGTGGACCGTAAAACATGTCAGTGCGATTTTTTCTGTATCTGTTCACGTTTGGTTTATATAATAAAACGGAACTTACTTTGTGGACATACCTCGTACATTATGATCATAAACTGCGACAAAACGCAAAATGTACGTAAATACCAAGGAAAATGGCGGACTAACTGGAGCGGTGACTGCAGCTGACAGCTACTAGCTCGCGCATGCGCAGTGAACCCACTAGTACAGAATTTAGAACTGGACCTATTTCTTTATCGTTACAATTATCGCTCTTCGATACTAGCGCGATCATACTAGAGCAGCCGTTCACACGACAGACGGCCGCCATTAACGCAACTTGTTATCAATCTATTACAATAATTAAAACTTCCTGGCTGAGAGGCCGTGGTCTAACAGTAGAAATTCTTTCCCCTGACGTTGCGTTGCCGGCTGCGGGCAGCATCTTCCGAGGAGAGTCGACGACTGGCTGCTGGGCCGTGGAGATCCTGTTTATATAGGGGGCATAGAGGGCGCCACCACTCGTCACGTGATGTCAACAGTAAACTATCTCTGGCTGGCGTCATTATTCTCGATCATAGGTAATCGATTGTCACATCTTTGGTACAAAGTAGACTTCGTACCAAAGATGTGACAATCGATTACCTATGGTCGAGAGTAATGACGCCAGCCAGAGATAGTTTACTGTTGATATCAAGTGACGAGTGGTGGCGCCCTCTATGCCCTCTATATAAGCAGGTTCTTCACGGCCCAGCAGCCATCAGAAGGCCACAGGACGCTTACGCGTTATTTACCCACTGCTCAACCCGCAGTCGCCTCTCTCGTCGCAACACGGGATCACACTGTACCTGTCACTAGTCCGTCCAGTGCTCGAGTACGCGTCCCCAGTCTTTGGAAACGCCGCTGACGTCCTCATCCAGCTGCTGCAGACCATCCAGAACCGCGTTCTGAAGACTGCCCTGCATCTTCCAACGCGCTATCCAACCGACCTGCTTCACGAAGAAGTCGGCATTCTATCGCTCCGGGAGAGATTCCGCGTCACCGCCAGGACTTTCTACGAGAAGACGGAACAGTCCCACAAACGGCTCATCCGGCAACTGGGGACACGACAACACTTCAGGCCGTCATTCGTTGGCCTGACCTTCCTGCGAGATTAATAAAAATCTCGTAGCAAACCAGGAAAAAAATAATACATACAAAGTCAGTAATCTGACCGTCTAAGTCCATTCAAACAGCCAGATTCTAATACTTTTTCCTATGTTTCAGGTACAGCAGGAATAGCAGCAAATGCTTAGCCTGTACAACCATCGGACCAAGGTCGAGGTCCGTTAAGAGAGTGAAGCGTGAAGCCCAGCAGCCAGTCGTGGACTCACCTCGGAAGATGTTGCCCGCAGCCGGCAACGAAACGTCAGAGCAAGAAATTTGTACTGTTCGACCACGGCCTCTCAGTCCGGAAGTTTTAAATACTGAAGACGCCGGCCGTGAAAACCTACGCATTATGAATCTATTACAAGTTCGTTCATCGCTTAACCCCCGGCCGCTCGTGTATATTGTTGTTACACGATAACTCTCGTGTTAGGTTTTTCCTAACAATCAGATCTTGCACTTTCTTATCTCTTTGTGCCAGACAAAGACACATTGATACAATAATTCATTTCTTTATTGTTACCAAAACATTATAAATTAGTATGAACATTATATGGAACATGTAATTTGACGAATTTGTGGATGTTTGCAAGCCGGCCGCGGTGGCCGAGGTGACTGAGGCGCTCCAGTCACGGTCAGCACGGTCGGGGGTTCGAATCCCCCCTCGGGCATGGATATTTGTGCCGTCCTAGTACGTAAGTAGTTCATAAGTAGTTTGTAAGTTTAGGGACTGATGACCCCGTAGTTAAGTCCCATAAGCTTAACAAACATTTGAACATTTTTGATGTTTGCAAGAACAGCTATAGTGCCAAAGCACTAACAATGATAGACGAGATATTCAGGCAGTATATAGCAAACAAGTCTGCAAAATATGGTATCAAGGTATATGCGCTTTGTGATGCCAGGACGTCTTATACGCTAAATATGGAAGTATATGCAGGCAGACAGCCTACTGGGCCATATCAAGTAGCAAATGATAAGGAGCATGTGGTGTTACGGTTGATTAGACCGATCGACAAAACAGGCCGAAACGTGACGATGGACAATTATTTCACATCTGTACCACTACGCAAAATGTACGCCAATCATCGATTCACATTAGTATATACTCTACGGAAGAATAAAAAAATTCCACCGGAACGTAAAATACAGGCAACTAAATAGCAGCATTTAGATAAAAACCAAGCAACAACTACTTCATTTACTCATATGTCTCAAAAAAGAAACACCAAAAGAATGGTCTAATGTTATCCACCACGCACAGCGACGATTCTGTAAACGCGGACAGTGGCGAAGCGAACAAAGTTGAAGTAATTACGTTCTACAATCTCAAAAAAGGAGGTGTAGATGTTGTCAACCGTCAGAAATCAGAATATTATGTTACAAGAAGAAACCGCTGGCCCCTTACTTTTTTTTCAGTTTTATATCCAGTTTTATACCCGACAGAGTATGTCATCTACTCTGTATAAACAATTCCTTCATTCAATTCGTAAAACTCAATATTTACTTTGCTCATAAAAGACGTAATATATGCTGAACACTTTCAGGAGAAAACAAACGAACATAGGCGCATATTACAAGTACAAGAAACAGACTAAAAGTGTAGCAAGCCGGTTTTCCACGGAACGACAAATAATTGTTACGTTAAGACTCACGTGAAAAAAATCTAACACAGCGCGACACTTCAAATAATGCCACAACTAGCAAGCTACTGTTGAAATTTGACTGTTGAGTCACAGATTAATTAAATCAAGATATATGAAAGAATGCATTTCTAGACGCTCTGTTTATTAGCTTTGAAATGTGATGGAATATTCAACTGAAATCATAAATATATATGTACATGTGGCATCTGTTCCGAAAGAACAGACGTCACTTCTGATCCTGCAGTTGTTATTATTTAATATTCACAGAATATATGACGTCAATGCGATTGGGCAAAGCTGAAAATGTGTACCCAGCCGGGATTCGAACCCGGGTCTCTTGCTTTCTAGACAGTTGCGCTGACCCCCTTTTTTTTTTTTTTTTTTTTTTCTTTTTTTTTTTTTTGCTCTGTGGGTAGTTCTGTTCATTGCGGACGCTGTTCGTATTTGTTCGTTGATGTTCGAAGAGTTCTTGGCTCAGCTTTTTTATTGCAGAGGGCGTTGAGCCCCCTGACCGGGCGCGCTGAGCCACGGCGCCCGGCCCCCTACACCACTGGGGACACAGTGATCACCGCACCTGCAAGGACTAACTAAGCACGCCTTCCGTCAGATACAAATGCCCTCCCCCCCCCAAAAAAAATTGTTCAAATGTTTGTTAAGCTTATGGGACTTAACGAAGGGGTCAACAGTCCCTAAACTTACAAACTACCTTATAATAAAGACGGCACAAATATCCATGCCCGAAGTGGGATTCGAATCCCCGACCGTAGTGGCCGTGCAGACCGTGAATGGAGCGCCTCAGTCTCCTCGGCCATCGCGGCCGGCACAAATTCCCATTCTCGCCCTGCCCACAGTACTCAAACTCGTAGTTATGAAACTAATTCCCGTAAGAGTAAGGGCTTCAAACTTGCCCACCCCTCGCCACTAACGATAGGATCATTGCCCGTCAGCGCAACTGCCTAGAAAGCAAGAGACCCGGGTTCGAATCCCGGCTGGGTACACATTTTCAGGTTTGCCCAATCGCAGTTGATGTCATATATTCTGCGAATATTTAAAAAATCATAAATGTTAGATTTTTTTCTACCAACGCGAGGGTATGCGGGTTAAAACGGGCTTTAGAAGTCAAAGCGTTCGCTGTTAGCGTTGCCGACTAGTTATGAGGCGTCTATGGCGCAAGTAGTCAGTAACTGCGAGTTTAGGGAATATGCCGGGTTCCCTGGAGGACCCCGAGAGTAAGGGAGCGGGTGCGGGTCGTTACTGCGCCACGTGGTATGCCGTCGCCGCCGCCTCAGCCAGTAACAGGTTTGTGGCGGCCGTAAGCGCGGCCCCTGGAGCTGTATACCGCGCCCCACTAAAGGTGAGGGGCGGCCGCTGGCCGCCAACCACCGTATTACCGGGCTGCGCTGCGGCCGTTACGGCGGCTCTTACGGCCAGCGGCAGACCTGCGATGCTGGTGGCGACGATACGGGCTGTAGGATGACGCCGCGGCTGCCGAAGGCTCGGAGCGACCGCCTCCTCTTCCTCTTAATCTCTCTCTCCCTTTGCCTACCATATTACACCATATCAATGAACACGTCACGGAGCGACGACCTTCTTTTCCTCTTAATCTCTCTCCCTTTGCCTACCGTATTATAGCTTATTAATCACTCATTCGCCGGCCGCGGTGGCCGAGGTGACTGAGGCGCTCCAGTCACGGTCAGCACGACCACTACGGTCGGGGGTTCGAATCCCCCTTCGGGCATGGATATTTCTGCCGTCCTAGTTCGTAAGTAGTTCATAAGTAGTTTCTAAGTTTAGGGACTGATGACCCCGTAGTTAAGTCCCATAAGCTTAACAAACATATGAACATATATAATCACCCATTCAAAGCTCAATAATGAACTTTTGATAGTTCGAAAATTCTATGGAACACCACTGAGAGAACGAAGAATTCATTGGCGATTCAATAGGGTAATAATATGTAAACATCTGCTTTTATGGATGTTTTTATTCCATAACTACATCAACATCTACATGGAATACTCTGCAAATCACATTTAAGTGCCTGGCAGAGGGTTCATCGAACCACAATTATATTATTTATCTCCCATTCCAATCTCGAATAGCGCGCGGGAAGAAAGAACACCTGAATCTTTCCGTTCGGGCTCTGATTTCTCGTATTTTATTTGTTCAAAATGTTCAAATGTTTGTAATTCTATCGGACCAAACTGCGTGGTCATCAGTCCGTAGCTTACAAACTACTTAGCCGGCCGCGGTGGCCGAGGAGACTGAGGCGCTCCAGTCACGGTCTGCACGGCCACTACGGTCGGGGGTTCGAATCCCCCTTCGGGCATGGATATTTGTGCCGTCCTAGTTCGTAAGTAGTTCATATGTAGTTTGTAAGTTTAGGGACTGATGACCCCGTAGTTAAGTCCCATAAACTATACAAACATTTGAACATTTGAACAAACTACTTAAACCTAGGTAAACTAACCTAAGGACAACACACACACCCATGCCCCAGGGAGGACTCGAACCTTCACGGCGAGTAACCGCGCGCTCCGCAGCGAGACGCTTTAGACTGCTCGGCCACTCCACCGCGGCCGTATTTTATTCTGATGATCATATCTACCTACGTAAGTGGAAGTCAACAATATACTTTCGCATTGGGAAGAGAATTTTGGCGATTGGATTTTCGTAAGTAGCCCACGCCGCAGCGATAAGCGCCGTTGTTGTGATGATTCCCATCGCACATCCTGTATCATTTCCGTAACGCTGGCACCCCTGTATCGTGACAATACGAAACGATCTGCCCTTCTTTGGACTCTTCCGATGACCTCCGTCAAATCCACCCGATAAAGATCACACACTGGGCAGCAATACTCCATAAAAGAACGGACAAGTGTAGTGTATGCAGTTTCTTTAGTAGTTCTGTTGTATCTTTTAAGAGTTCTGCCAATAAATCGCAGTCTCTGGTTCGCCTTTCCCACGACATTATCTACGTGTTCTTTCCTATTTAAGTCAGAGTTAATTGTAATTCCTAGGTATTTTGTGGAGTTTACGGCCTTCACATTTGATTGATTTATCATGTAAACAAAGTTTAAAGGATTTATTTTCGTACTCATGTGGACGACTGCACACTTCTCAATATTTAGAGTCAACTACCAATTTTTACACTATACCGATATCTTATTGAAATCGTTCTGCAGTTCGTTTTGATCTTCAGATGTTTTTACTAGACGTTAAATGACGGCGTCATCTGCAAACAACCTAAGAGAGCAACTTAGATTTTCCCCTAAATCGTTTATGTAAATAAGGAACAGCAGAAGACCAATAATACTACCCTGTGGAACGCCCGATATCACTTCTGTTTTAGTCGATGCCTTACCATTCATTACTACGAACTGTGTCCTCTCTGACAGGAAATCCCCTATCCAGTGGCAAATTTGAGGTGACATACCGTAACCACGCAATTTGATTAAAAGCCGTTTATGAGGTACGGTGTCAAAAGCCTTCTGGAAATCAAGGAATACAGAATCAATTTGCGAACCTTTGTCGATAGCATGCATCACTTCGTGTGAGTAAAGAGCTAGTTGTGTTTCGCATGAACGATATTTTCTAAATCCATGTTGACCTTGGGCCAGTAGAGCATTCTGTTCCAGCTAATTCATAATATTTGAATACAGACCCTGCTGCAGATTGAACTCAATGAAGTAGGCCTGTAATTTAATGGGTTATAGGTGTGACCTGTGCAACTTTCCAATCTTTTGGTACAGATCGTAGCTTATGATTACCCACTTCGCTGGGTTAATGTGCTACATCAGTAGTTTTATAAATGTAATATTCAAGGGGGAAAAACTGCAGTGAGAGACTTTGCGTTCAGTTCTTTACTTTTTAAAATTCTTTTCATTATCACTTTTTTTGCACTCCATTGAATCATGCAATGGTTATTGAAGAAGAAAACTGCATAAATTTTCCTTGCAACAAATTCTTATTAAATGAAAACATCGATAGACGCGAAGGAACGGCGTTAGTTTTAAATTCAAATGATACCCGTTGAAAGAAACACTTTTTCCTATCCATGGTATTGCAAGTCATGCGGGATACAGCTAATCATTTTTTGTGTCCTGCCTGGGTTAAATCTTACTTGCAGTGCCAGCAGTTTAGTTTGCTATCGTTGGCAACGAAATATTCGATTTAGGAGGTTCATTAATTTACTGGCGGGAACAGCACGAATTATTTATTTCATCACTAACATAATGAATTATGCCTCTCATTCTACGTGACTGGTTTTTCCAAAGGCATTGAACGGCCGTTGCCAACATCAGCACGTTACGCCGATGCTGTAAGTAAAATTGTACTCCTCATTGCAGTGTATTAAGCCATGGGTATGATAATGAAAAACGAAGCATCAGCATCTGTTAGTTATTTGGTGTGGTATGTAACTAACATCTCCTCAATTTGTCATTTCCTGTACTATGGTGTTTTCTACGCAGTCCTAAACATACCGAACTCAAAATCTAATGAGGAGAGGCTTACACCGAAATCAGAAAGGAAACTACATAAATTCGATTTTCCTTGCAAAGATTTCGTATGTAAATATATTCAATGAATTCGCATGGATGTAATTTTGGAACTGGCAATGAAATTTTACCACTTGAGCAGCATACACTTATATATAACTTACTAACTTTCCATCACAGACATACATTAACGTATGTCTACAGTCTGTGTATTGCCTGTGTAGTTAATGTATGTCTGTGTTATCATTTGAATCTATTTAGATTTAAGAATTATACAATAACCGTATTTTCACATGTACGATAAGCTTCGTAAGTCTCGGAGTACGTAGCTTTTCCTAAAAGTATTTGGTACAACTGCATTTAATGCGGCCCGGATATTGCTCGCTAGGTGGCGTAAAGACAATTCCTCTCATTCCCTGTTTATCGGTTTGTTGTTCCTGCTCTATGGTTGCAAGTTCTCGACGTACCCTTGTAGGATGACTAAATCAGTAATCTTCTCATTCCCTGTGAATCGGTACACGCGACGCCACCTAGCGAGCGCTAGCCGAGCCTCATTAAATTCAATTCAAACGTTTATTTACTGCTCTAGAAACGCTAAAATAAAGAATACAAACACAGATGTTATTTACTCACCCAACTGAATGACATTAATCTGTTAGTAACGCGATACTGTCCGCTAAACCAAAGTAACCTATGACTTACGATCTTTCCGTCACAGACATACATTAATGCATGTCTACAGTCTGTGTATTGCAGTGAGCTCATAGATAATATGGAGATGGTACTATGTATTATGAAACCGTGAAGCTCGACGTATATTTGTCTCTCTAATCTAGTTGTCAGTATTTTGATCCTAAGCACTACAGTTGCCTTTCCAATGTTTATATTGAGATCATTGTTGTATTGCCAGTGCAGTTAATGCTCAGTTAATGTATGTCTGTGTTTCCCAGTGTTTTATCTTTGAGTCTTTTCATCTTTGAGCATCTGTTAATCGTCGTGTTGCTCCACATTTTACGGATTTTTGTTCGCCACACTCACCCACCGCCACACACCGCGACCAAAACACCATAGTGCACACCGCGAACCTAAAGGCTACTCTCATGCATAACCGCCATTGGTCTGCAGTGAATAATTGTGGCTACATAGTGAAATATAAAGACACACGTCACACGTTCCATTTTTATATATGTATATTGAAGAGCTTTCGAGCGACTGCACATTCATCACCGGTAGATAAGATACAGTAGCGTTTATTATAATGTACAACGTGTAAGTTCACTTTGCGATGGTGGTTTGTGTTTTTAATGCAGGTAATGTCATAATTATTTTGTACTTTAGACACTCACAATTTTCACACATGACAGCATGTAAATAAAGTATAGCAACAAACTGTTATATGTGAACAATAGGCCCATGTTTGTCAAATGTATAATATGGTTGCGCTATTACCTGTAATAAAAACACAAACCACCATAACAGCGTGAATGTACGCTTGGTGCAAGAAAATAAATGCTCCTGAACTTATCCAATGATCATAAGCCTCCAGTGACTCTGAAAGTAGTTAGGGAATTAAGACGTCCAAAAGTTTTCTTCAATATCGGGCACGCAGCAAAATATACATTGTAAAACGACCTTATAAATAAGGATTTCTAATTATTTTATTATTAATGAAACAGTTGTTTCTGCGTTAGGCCATTTCAAGCAATCTGTGAACGAATATATAACTTTGTTATACAAAATTGAGAGAGAAAGATAATAAAATTATTCGATGCTACATGCAGTATTTAACTGTCATAAACTTATTGATGTTTTTGCTACGCTATCCGCACATTCCTATTTATTGCGTGTACCTATGACAAACTTTTTACTAAATCTTTATAAAATTCGTATGTACTCTTACATGACAATTTCCTTTGAATGCTGCATTTCGTAAATTTTATAATACCTTTGATCATACAATAGTGTGCCTATGATTTCCTGCCTTTTTTTTTTTTTTTTTTTTTTTTTTTTTTTTTCGAAGCTTCATTCCAGTGATCTCTATACTATCTGGATGTTGAACCTCAAGTGTTAAATGTTTGTATAGCTTACGGGACTTAACTACGGGGTCATCAGTCTCTAAACTTACAAACTACTTATCAGCTAGCTTATCCCAAGGACGGCACAAATATCCATGCCCGAGGGGGTATTCGAACCCCCGACCGTAGTGGCCATGCAGACCGTGACTGGAGCGCCTCAGTCCCCACGGCCACCGCGGCCGGCGATGTTGAACTTCAGATGTTTGAGCGTGCCAACCATAGATGTTAATATTTCGTTTCTTGCCAAATTTAAGTATGGCCGCAATGAAGAATTTAGGAAAACAAAACGAAAATAAGTTTCAATTCCGCTCCCAAGTTAGCATATTAACCCTATATTGATAATAATTTCAAATCAAGAGGTAAGCAAGTAGTTATTCGTCGCGTAATAAGTGATGGAAAATCGTTTGCCAAAGTTAAACATGGCGGACAATGCGAAGTCGTGTTTAAGACATAAGAATGTGCTGGCACACTGCAGTTCTATGCTCATACACCAGAGTTATTCATCCAGTTTCTATAGAGATCACTGAATGAGCCTCAATTTTCCTGAAATGTTTTTCTCCAGTCTATATCCAGTGATCTCTATACAACCTGGATGTATCTCTCCGAGCATATAACTGCAGCGTGCCAGCACATTTATATGTTTATATGTTTTGCTCATGATTTCGCGTTGCGCGCCATGTTTGAATATGCCAAACGAATTTCCATTAATTTGTAAGTGAGAAGGAATGCTTGCTTACCTCTTGATTTCAACTTTATTTCAATACACGACGTAATTCGCTGGTATTGCAGTGGAATTTAAGCGTACTTAGATTTCTTGTTCTAGTAACATTTCTCAGCAGCCATATTTGAATTTGGTAAAAAACTAAATATAAACATCTTTGACTGGCACCCACAGATAACTGAAGTTCTACATCCAGGTAGTATAAAGATCAAAGTCTATCCCTTTGACTGTATCATTTATGGCTGAAGTTTTAATCGTAATTACGTGCTATCTTTGTATATGAAAAGGTGTTTCTCTGGACTTATCCATTACCTAACTTTATAAGATAGACAAAATTTTCTAAATAACTACGGTGTTTAAAATCTGTGTGATCATTTGTAATTTCGTTAGGGAATGCTTCTCTGCGGATGTATATTTCTAATTCTCCCAGGGTATTCATGTTTGTGCCTTTAGGAATTTTATGTAATATTTTCAGTCCTTTTTCAGTGTCTGTGGCGGTGTGTTTTTGGTTTTTTAGGTGCTGATAGATAATGCACTGGTTGTTATCTGCTATTCTGGCGTGTTCCCTGAATCTAATTTATGAAGTTACGTCCTGCTTGGCGTATATAAACTTTCTCACAGTACACGTGCAGATTATAAATGCATTTACTGGTCCCGGATTCTGTTACAAATGTGAAGACGAAGAAAAAATTTCCCGTGGCAAAACACTGTTCCTTTTAATTTCTTAATACTGCATTACTTACCGCATGCCTGCTGCATGACTATCCATAAAAATACTAACTTTATTCGGAGATCATACAATGTAGGCTTTCACGGCCGGCGTCAGCTTTACTCAAAATATCAGGGCTGATAGGCGTGGTAGATAGATAGAACTTTCTCCTAACGTTTCGTCTTCCGCAACCGAAGACGAAACGTTGCGGGAAAGTTTTATCTATCGACCACGGCCTATCAGCCGAGAAGTTTTAAGTGAAGTTTATTTGGAGATCTCTCGTAATTCTATTAGACTTTCTTGAAGTCATTTGCTGCCAAGGTGTGATTGGCTGATATTTTATTACAATAATTCCTATGAAAAGTGATGATGAAGGAAGAATAGTAATGTTTCAGGCTTTCGAAGTAATGCTGCCAGCTCATGGCTGATTAGGCAATTAACTGTTGTCGAAACCGTACACTATGGATCCATAGGCCAATACCGTTATTCTAGCTGCGCAGGTGCAGAAGCATTATAAGGAGAACACCGGAGATGTGCTCTTGTTCCAGACATCAAGTTTCACTGACTTTAGACAAGTAGTGATGCAGAATACTGCGGTAGTTTTAACTATCCTATATTTTAGATTATCATATGTAAGTTACGTTTAACAGTAACCGTAAATTAAGATGTTTCCCTGCTCTTGTGTTCTTAGAGGGTTGTTGAGACTGTCAATCCAAGTTGATTTATCGTGTAAGACAAATTCCCTATAGGGAAACAGTTCAGAATAATAGAAATGTCACAGGAACAATTAAAAACGAAAATCAAACGAGTTGCCATAAGAACGCTAAGTGAACTCTCAACCGTCGACGATAGTATCGGACACTTTATTCACTGGTTCTGAGTTCTCGTCAGTTAAGGCGTTTTGTTCCTCTTGACGTGTTTGTTGCTCTGTATTTATCTTACGTTTTAGTTTCTTCTGATTCTTTTCACTCACTCCCAGCCTTTCCTTTTTCTCTTTAATTGGTTTATAGGCAAGTATTTTCTAACACCCAATTGTACACGACGTAAACGGGTTGTCCTTCAAGCACTTCGTTTATTCGTTGAGCTCCATCTCCTTTCGTTGATGTTTACGCGTTCACTGGAAGATACCCCTGCAAACACTAATAGATTGTACCCTCAGACAAGCTTACTTACAGAATGCAATCAAGAAAATTTTATGGTTGCGTATTTCGATTTTCCGCTCTCGTTTTAGGTCATGTAGATGGTTTCCTAAGCATGGGTCACATATAGCGCAAGAGGAACCAACCGAGTTGTAGAAACGCCATTTCCAATATCCACTCAAGTGATCGATGAGGATATTTCAACCACGTTTTTCGGTAGCCCCATGTTAAAGACTACAGTAACTATTCTTCGTATATAAATCTGACCTAATGTTTGATATACCGACAATAGCCGTACGTTGAGTATCACATAATCTCATAGCCATTACTAGATGTCTTCATCTCTGGTTGTTTTGTGACACAAATTACTTGTATGGACTTATTTGCATATCGGAGCAAGGTACTCACTGTACATTGAGAACAGTGTCGTTCTTACTAGGCCAACTTTGGATGAAACTCCGTTAACGAGATAACTTTTGAGACAAGTATTTAAATGGCTCCAAGGTATTGTGATCTATCTGTTTAAAAGAAAGCCACGCAACACATCATGTTCCTCGTTGTTCGGCTTCTTGGAATCTTATTGAGAATGGAAGCAATAAGATTTCCGCGGAAATTAATTAAAGTTTTGATCTTGTCATTGCCGGTTTATTCTTGCGGAAAACATCCGATAACGATGCTGGTACTAAAACATTGCGACCATAGAAGTTAATTTCTGTCTTGAGTCTCTGAGGGGATACGGTATCGCGTATTTCCGCAATGTTAAAATATTCTTGCTATAGGGAACATTATCTCAGAACGTACTGGAGACAGGGAGATAAAATTTTTACTGTATCTGGATTCATTTGTTATAACAATACTGAAGCAACAGTTTATTGTCAAAGTCATTTCTTAGAGAGATGTTTTACACATATTTTAAAGTACAAATTTTCCAACAATTTTTACTGGATTATTACCCGTAGCTCTTTTGTAAATAAAGTACTTACAAAATCATAATTTCAGTAAGTAGAAGAAACCCATTTGACTAAGTCATAAAAATCTCACTCCTGTAGGTTCACCAGTAAGTGAGATGAGATTCCTACGAGAAGTAAAAAGCAAACTTACGGAAAACGGAGAAAGAATATTATACATAGTTAATATCCCCATCATAGTCTTCATTATCATCTTCAAGTCGTCTTTCGCAACCATCTGCACCTGTCTTGCTTTTTTCACTAATGTCTTGGTTATACAGTCAGCCTGCCTTATTCTATGCTGATTTAAAGACAACATAGCATGTACTGTGTGGGATCCAACACGCAAACCCAACTTTCAAGGACCTCGCTTTTAGATATATTCTCAAGATTGAAGGTTGCCACACCAAAATGTAATGTATTAACTCCGACAAACATTTGTGTTTGGAAGACGATGCCACATGACATTGTTCAAGCACTCGTCGGGGTTCTGCGTTTTACCATGTAGACGCTACATCAGAAGACTTCTGTCAGCCAGATCTCTGAAAATGGGCTTTATTTCCTCCAAGATGACTAATTGAAACTGTGATGGTGAGTTAATTTCTCTCCATTTCCTAATTGTTGGGCCTGCAGCATCATATATGTCGTAGAAAGACATACTGCGGCTTTTAAAACAATTGTCTTTTGTTTATGCTACATTTATGACCTGTCTTTTTAAATTATGTTATTTCATGTGCGTTTGTATGTCATTTTGTACTAGCGTCTATCCTCTCAGATGTTTTTTGTTCCTATACATAGTTGTTAGGATATTTGGTATTTCTGATTTTGTGAAATTATCTTAAAGCCGCAGTATCGGACACTATTATACCCCAACCACCACACTCGCAGAAACAGGTTGCTTTCTGACGCATGTTCCATCGACTCAATACGATACCAATCAACAAATACAACTATCGAAAAGAACTTGACATGATAATGCAGATAGTGGAAAATAGTGGTTAGAAAAGTAACAGTCACAATGATAAATAACAAGGTATAAGTAAGTGCACAAAACACAAAAGAAGACTTAACAAAACAGAACAAACAGAATCACAACTACCCTTAATAACAAGAAACCACAAATTATGTAAGTGAAGACTGAAGATTTTACACAGTGACATACAGACACAAAGTCACACATACAATAACCGATATTTTTGAAGACAGGGCATATGCATAGTACTCACGACCTACAACTCTGTTCAAAAATTCGCCCTAAAACTAACAAAAGACATAGACATATTCGAAAGGGCTGGAATACACCAACTACAACGCGACACTTGTGATCGGAGATGTATAGCATAAACAAGCAGGACTTTACATGTCAGGTATAAGGAACACATTACATCCTGGAAGAGTGTAACAACCACTTCACATTTCCTGAAAAGGTAGGAGAATACAATGAGAAACCAACATTCACATAAAAAGGTATGAAAACAATTGGAGAAAATAACAGAAAGCGCATTCTAACGCTACAAGAAAGTTATCAATCCCAAAAGGTAACACAGAAAAGAAAAACCTATTAAACGATCAAGTACACATATCGATGAATTCACTGCTCACACTATTAGATGAAACAGGAAACAACCAACTACCTTCACCCTCCCATTAAGCCCCACCTCCCACGAAACATCGAAATAGAAGCTCAAATCATGAAAACACGTAAGAATTTCTGATACTGTCTGAGCTTACACAAATACACACACACAGAAAATAAAAATGTGAATAATGCTCCATCTTTTACGTAAACACTAAACAGACGTGCTTAAGGAACATACGTATGTAAGTTGGCAACACGTTCGAAATAAAGGATTTCTGAAATAAGCTACAAAACTGTGATACACTAAATGTTATACATATACAAAAGTGAAAAAAATGAAGAAGTGCATAAATAGTGAGACTTCAGTCTGTGACTCGGCGGGAAGAACACAAAAACTGAAATTAGCAAGACTGCAGACTGTTAAAAGCCTTATTAATTTTTTTAATTAAGTGAACAGTTTATAATGTCTTAATTTTACATCTAACACTAATGTAATTTCTAGATAACGGATGCATTGATGATGTCCTGAAACAGAATAGGGCAAACGCATCTGGATGAAATTGCAGCAATGAAAAGGCGGTGTCATTTGCAAATCAAATAATTTGATATTTGCTGTGGATGATGGCCACACATACTAACTTCTGTATTTTTATGTATACCACCAGAGTGGCAATGAAATTCCGACAACTATCTTAGCCAGGTTTATTAATGGATGGCCTATGTCCCAAACTAGTAAAAAATAACCAGTTTCAACAAATGAAAATTGGACAGAGGTTAAAATAAATAAAGCAAATCAATACGAGATTACTAGTTCTCAACCCAACACTCTTAAAAGTTCATATCAGAAGAAATTTCTTTCTGTATCTAATAAAAACCGCGTGGTCTAATATTTGATTTGGTAAACAACGGTGAACACTTCAGGAAGCAGTAAAACAAGGAAGCTCTCACGTCAGATGATATAAACACAGTTTTACACGAGGAAAAATGTTGTGTATGTATACAAAGTGATGCTGAAATGAATTGCGGTGTTTTCCCTGCTTTTCCGGCAGTGCATTTCACTTAGTTTTCGGAAGCTAATGCGTCATTCACCAAGTAACCTAAAAAATCTCTCCGTGCAGTCACATAGTTTTCAATGGTAGATTTCGATAAAAATAATAGCTTTATGGGTCTTCCCATCATTCTCAGCAAAAAGGTATACAATCCAGTGCTTGGAAACAAACAAACTTACGCTTATGGTTTAGATATATTTACACCGTTACGTTACACATATATAGCCACCAGTTAAGTACATTTTCTACTACATGTTAATTTATAACATCAACATACGGACCCTCGTAGTTCATAGTAACCGCTCTCATAAATTAAGAACCACAACGTAAGTAGTTTTGTAACTTAAGACAGTCTATGGCATGGTTGGTGCTCCCATGAGGTGAAATAAAATAGGCTAGTCCGGTATGGCTATGACATTAATATTGGATATTCCGTTATACATTATTGCATATGTCAGAATAATGTAAAACTCCAATTTTATATTAGGAATAATTCTGACGAGTTTCCCAATGCAATCGTGTTTTTAACGTACCGAGTCGACATCATATTAGTGAAGAGGCCTTCACATGTAATAATTTTTAACGAAGGTTAAAAACTCATGTTTATTTTAAAAAGAAAAAAATCATTATTTACGATTTCAGATGACGCGTACATTTATTCTAGCCTTAAGTGACTCATTTTAGTCATTTTAGTCAAAGCTGTTGTTAATTACGAAATATATAAAAGTTTTCTTTAATTTAACGTTTTAGCGTAGCAAGCTGCATAATACCTGACAGCTAAAAACCGTATACAACAACTAAATACGTGTATATTTCCATATAGTTTATGCAACAGTTACGCTAGTGTATAAAGAGTCGCTGGAAAGCGGGATATTTGAATTCATGTCGTATAAATGTACTGCTAAAACCTTTATGGTCAGCTACTTGAGACGCGTATATCGAAAGAGCAGTACCCGATCTCCCAAATCTATACAACTAAAATAGTTATAACTCTAGTTGAGCTATGTATGATACGTCATTTTAAAGAGAAAACTTGGCAGAATATAATGAGGCAATAAAACTAAAATCGATTTTTTAACCCAAAATCCGATTCCGTATCCTCTTAACTAAGGAATAAAACTTTAATATAACGATCTTGTTTATTTGGACGACGGTAAATGGTTCTTAATGAATAAAATGAGTCACTTAAGGCTAGAATAAATGTACGCGTCATCTGAAATCGTAAATAATGATTTTTTTCTTTTTAAAATAAACATGAGTTTTTAACCTTCGTTAAAAATTATTACATGTGAAGGCCTCTTCACTAATATGATGTCGACTCGGTACGTTAAAAACACGATTGCATTGGGAAACTCGTCAGAATTATTCCTAATATAAAATTGGAGTTTTACATTATTCTGACATATGCAATAATGTATAACGGAATATCCAATATTAATGTCATAGCCATACCGGACTAGCCTATTTTATTTCACCTCATGGGAGCACCAACCATGCCATAGACTGTCTTAAGTTACAAAACTACTTACGTTGTGGTTCTTAATTTATGAGAGCGGTTACTATGAACTACGAGGGTCCGTATGTTGATGTTATAAATTAACATGTAGTAGAAAATGTACTTAACTGGTGGCTATATATGTGTAACGTAACGGTGTAAATATATCTAAACCATAAGCGTAAGTTTGTTTGTTTCCAAGCACTGGATTGTATACCTTTTTGCTGAGAATGATGGGAAGACCCATAAAGCTATTATTTTTATCGAAATCTACCATTGAAAACTATGTGACTGCACGGAGAGATTTTTTAGGTTACTTGGTGAATGACGCATGTAGCTTCCGAAAACTAAGTGAAATGCACTGCCGGAAAAAGCAGGGAAAACACCGCAATTCATTTCAGCATCACTTTGTATACATACACAACATTTTTCCTCGTGTAAAACTGTGTTTATATCATCTGACGTGAGAGCTTCCTTGTTTTACTGCTTCCTGAAGTGTTCACCGTTGTTTACCAAATCAAATATTAGACCACGCGGTTTTTATTAGATACAGAAAGAAATTTCTTCTGATATGAACTTTTAAGAGTGTTGGGTTGAGAACTAGTAATCTCGTATTGATTTGCTTTATTTATTTTAACCTCTGTCCAATTTTCATTTGTTGAAACTGGTTATTTTTTACTAGTTTGGGACATAGGCCATCCATTAATAAACCTGGCTAAGATAGTTGTCGGAATTTCATTGCCACTCTGGTGGTATACATAAAAATACAGAAGTTAGTATGTGTGGCCATCATCCACAGCAAATATCAAATTATTTGATTTGCAAATGACACCGCCTTTTCATTGCTGCAATTTCATCCAGATGCGTTTGCCCTATTCTGTTTCAGGACATCATCAATGCATCCGTTATCTAGAAATTACATTAGTGTTAGATGTAAAATTAAGACATTATAAACTGTTCACTTAATTAAAAAAATTAATAAGGCTTTTAACAGTCTGCAGTCTTGCTAATTTCAGTTTTTGTGTTCTTCCCGCCGAGTCACAGACTGAAGTCTCACTATTTATGCACTTCTTCATTTTTTTCACTTTTGTATATGTATAACATTTAGTGTATCACAGTTTTGTAGCTTATTTCAGAAATCCTTTATTTCGAACGTGTTGCCAACTTACATACGTATGTTCCTTAAGCACGTCTGTTTAGTGTTTACGTAAAAGATGGAGCATTATTCACATTTTTATTTTCTGTGTGTGTGTATTTGTGTAAGCTCAGACAGTATCAGAAATTCTTACGTGTTTTCATGATTTGAGCTTCTATTTCGATGTTTCGTGGGAGGTGGGGCTTAATGGGAGGGTGAAGGTAGTTGGTTGTTTCCTGTTTCATCTAATAGTGTGAGCAGTGAATTCATCGATATGTGTACTTGATCGTTTAATAGGTTTTTCTTTTCTGTGTTACCTTTTGGGATTGATAACTTTCTTGTAGCGTTAGAATGCGCTTTCTGTTATTTTCTCCAATTGTTTTCATACCTTTTTATGTGAATGTTGGTTTCTCATTGTATTCTCCTACCTTTTCAGGAAATGTGAAGTGGTTGTTACACTCTTCCAGGATGTAATGTGTTCCTTATACCTGACATGTAAAGTCCTGCTTGTTTATGCTATACATCTCCGATCACAAGTGTCGCGTTGTAGTTGGTGTATTCCAGCCCTTTCGAATATGTCTATGTCTTTTGTTAGTTTTAGGGCGAATTTTTGAACAGAGTTGTAGGTCGTGAGTACTATGCATATGCCCTGTCTTCAAAAATATCGGTTATTGTATGTGTGACTTTGTGTCTGTATGTCACTGTGTAAAATCTTCAGTCTTCACTTACATAATTTGTGGTTTCTTGTTATTAAGGGTAGTTGTGATTCTGTTTGTTCTGTTTTGTTAAGTCTTCTTTTGTGTTTTGTGCACTTACTTATACCTTGTTATTTATCATTGTGACTGTTACTTTTCTAACCACTATTTTCCACTATCTGCATTATCATGTCAAGTTCTTTTCGATAGTTGTATTTGTTGATTGGTATCGTATTGAGTCGATGGAACATGCGTCAGAAAGCAACCTGTTTCTGCGAGTGTGGTGGTTGGGGTATAATAGTGTCCGATACTGCGGCTTTAAGATAATTTCACAAAATCAGAAATACCAAATATCCTAACAACTATGTATAGGAACAAAAAACATATGAGAGGATAGACGCTAGTACAAAATGACATACAAACGCAGACTCGCACATTAAATAACATAATTTAAAAAGACAGGTCATAAACGTAGCATAAACAAAAGACAATTGTTTTAAAAATTAACCCAAAACTGATTAAACACGGACATACATCAAAAAGCTGGTATATACCATTACAACGTAACACCTGTGGTGGGAGATATAGAGGGCGAACGAGTAGACTTTTCATGTGTGATATAAGGAGCACATTAGTGCTGGTAGAATGGAAGAAACCACTCCACATTTCCTGAACATCTAAGAGAACACAGTCGCAAACCGCAATCCGCAGAATAAGACGTCGAAATAATTAGATTAAAAAATAGAAAGCACTTTCTAATGTTACGAGAAAAATATCACATAAAAGAAACCAAAGAAGTAAAGAAAATCCTGTTAAATGATCAAGTACACAAGTCAAACAATTCGCTGCTCAGAGTAACAGTTGCAATACAAACTCACTACCTTCGCCACCAACCCAATTAGCACCCATCAACACCACACAGCATCAAAATAGAGGCTCAAATCATCGAAGTACATAATGATGTCTGGCCCTGTCTGAGATTAAACACACACACACACACACACACACACACACACACACACACTCGCACGCACGATCATTTTCGTATACACGCAACACCCACGCCTAACGAACATCAACTATGTGATGAAAAGTATCTGGACACAACCAAAACCATATGTTTTTCATATTAGGTGCACTGTGCTGCCACCTACTGACAGGTATCCATGTCAGCGACCTCAGTAGGCATCACACGTCTTAAGAGAGCAGAATGTGCGTCCGCGGAACTTCCGGTCTTCGAACATGGTCAAGGTGATAGTGTGGCAGAATTGTGTACGGGAATTTCCACACTCCTTCCTCAGTCTACAATTTCTCATGTTATAATGAAGTGGAAATGTGAAAGGACAGGTAAAGTACAAAAGCTTACACGCCGACCTGCCGGCCGCGGAAACCGAGGGGACTGCGGCGTGCTACTCACATTCTGCACGGCCACTACGGTCGAGTCTTCGAATGCCCCCTCGGGCATGGATATTTATGCCGTCCTTAGTATTAGCTAGTTCATAAGTAATTTGTAGGTTTAGGGACTGATGAGCGCATAGTTAAGTCCCATTAGCTCTACAAACATTAGAACATTTGAACAGGCCGACCTCGTCTGTTAACTGACAGAGACCGCGGACATTTGAAGAGGGTCATACAGTGTAATAGGCAGGCATCTGTGCAGAACATCACACAAAAATTCCAAACTGCTGCAGGATCGACTGCAAATACTATGGCAGTTAAGCGAAAGGCGAGAAAACTTCGATTTCATTGACAAGCGACTGACCATATCACGCTAGTCAGTGCCAAAGGACGGCTCGCTTGATGCATGGAGCGTAAACATTGGACGATTGAACAGTGGATAAACGTTGTTTGGAGTGACGAATCCCACTTCAAATGTTCAAACGTTTGTAGATCTAAGGGACTTTACTACAGCAGTTATCAGTCTACACTCATTGAAAATGAAAAAAGAACACCATGAATTCTTCTACCCAGCAGAGGGAAATTTTATTGACACATTTTTACGGTTGTATACAACACACGATCACACAGGCAGAGCCGTACGCACGAGAGTTCAATCACCAGAGCGTCCGCAATGTTGGCGTTAGTACCGTGTATACCTCCTTTTGCATCAATGCAAGCTGTAATTATTTCATGGAAACGATCGTAGAGGTTCCGAATGTGGTTATGTGGAATGTCTTGGCATGGAATTTCCACCTGGTGCCTCAGATGGGCCAGATTTCGTGCCGCTCAATCTGACTGATGTTTCATTAGGTCCTAAACATGCTCAACGGGGGAGAGATTTGGTGATCGTGCTGGCCAGGGTAGTTGGCATACACCTTGAAGAGCACGTTGGGTGGCACGGGAGACACGTGGATCTGCATTATCCTTTTGGAAAAGCATATCACCTTTTTAGTGCATGAGAGGTAGCAATACGTATTAAATGATGGTTTCAGTGTACCGTGCACTGTTCAATGTTCTCTAGACGATCACTAGAGGAGAATGGCGAGTGTAGAATATCGCTCCCCTGACAATGGTGCACGATCATGTGTGCCGTTAGTGTCCTCCGCTCACGCCCCAACATCGTTCAGCCCGCCTTTAATGGTGCCGTGGTACGGTAGGCGCTTATGAAGGGACGAATGGAAACGTGTCGTCTTCAGTGGTCAGAGTCGTCCCTTCCTCGGTGCCAATGATGGTCATACGCGTGGGTGGTGTTGTGCAGGGGAATGCGAAAATCTGGAGTGTACGCGTCAGAGTCAAACGGAGCCGACACCTGGCATCATGGTGTGGGAAGCCATATCCTACACTGGCTCTTCTCCTCTGGTGTTCGTAGTGGGAAAATTAAACAGTACACGGTACACTGAAACCATAATTCAACCCGTCTTGCCTCCGTTAATGCACCTACAAGGCGATGTGCTTTTCCAACTGGACAATGCACGTCCACACGTATACCGTACAACCAAATGTGCTCTTCTAGGTGTACGTCAACTACCCTGCCCATCATTATCCCCAGATCTGTCCCCCATTGAGCATGTCTGCGACCGGATGAAACGCCATCTTAGCGCGGTACACACTACCGGCACGAGATTTAGTCCAGCTGAGGCATCAGGTGTAAACTGCATGGCAGGTAAGACTTCATTCGGTACCTCTACGATCATCTTAATGAGAAAGTTACACCCTGCATTGCTGCGAAAGGAGGGTATACACGATACTAGATTCGACATTGTGCACGCTCTGGTGACTGTATTGACGTGCATATGGTTCTGACTGCATGATCGTGTGTTGTATACATTTTCAAGAATGTGTCCATAAAATTTCGCTCTGCTGGGTTGACGAATTCATGATGTTCTTTTTTCAATTTCCTGGAGTGTATTATATCTCGGCCTCAGCGCCTGCAGCTTCGGCCACCAGCAGAGCAGAACTGGCAGGCGGACCCCGGACCGAGTAGGGGCCAGAGCAAGTGCTCTGCTGAGAAACCAACGACGCGTCTATCAGACGGCAGCCTTGTAGCCGCTAGGGGACGCAGCGGCCAGGGACCTAACTCCTTCCATGTGTCACGAGAGGGAAAATAGGTCCTAAAGGTATTCAGGCGCTTGAGCTATATAGGGCCATGTTGAAAGCACCGTACCACGCCCTTCGCCTCGCCTACCGCATCCGCCTCCCCTCCCCCACGCGGATCCTCTACGACCTCATCCCATTCCCACACCTGGTCCAATTCCTCCAACACATCCACCTCAAGTACATCCACCGAAAGAGTCCCATAACCCACTGGTATCTCCTCTCATCCTGGATCCTGGGCCCCTGCCACGCCTTTACCGCCACATCCCTCCCTCCCTTCACCTCCACACCCTCTACGTCCTCTCTGAGGGTGGCTTCCAAAACCTACCTCTCCCTGACGATGTTCTCCAAAACCGTCCCGACATCTATCCCTCCTTCCAATTTTGACCCCTCTCTGTGGATTGCTGCCGCCTCCTCCCTCCCCTCCCCTCCCACTCCCGTTCCCCGCTTGGCTCACCCTCTCCTTTCTCCACCTCCCCGGGAGCTCCTTCCGGTTTCTCCCACTCTCCCTTCTCCCACCTCCCTCCCCTTCCCCCGCGCCTTCTCCACCCCCTTCCCCTGCAGGGCCAGTAGAGTGCTGTGTTTTTAAGTGTTCAGTGTGTATAGTGTTTCGTCGCCCAGTGTTTTATAACGTTGCGTACACCAGTGTTCAGTGTTTTTTTTTTACCTCAATGTCGCCGTCTTGTTGTGTCTCGTCGTCTGCAGTGAGTGTTTTTTAGCCACCGTGGCAATGTCTTGTTTTAACAACATGTATGTTCTGTCCGCTGTCATATTGTCTTTTAACTTTCTCCCAAACTTTCATCTTGAAATGGTAAGAGCGCCTTTTATCACCTTTCATTTTATATTTCTGTTTTGTCCATTGTTTACCGTTCGCTCGGCTGTAGAGCAGCATCATTGGCTGCTGCCAGCCTGCCTTAGGGCATTAAAATTTCAATAAAGGAAAAAAATAAGCACTGTAGTCAGTTCTCAACGGAGCCAGTCCCCGAGAGTTTCCTCCAACACCGAACCGCCGCCGTCTCGCCGCCGAGAACCGCCGCGCTCCGCGGTGCCCGGCCGTCGCTACGGACCCGCCAATGTGTTGTAGCCTCGACTCTCTGCCTTATTGGGGCCGACCATCACTTAAACTGGTGTCACCTATAAGTAGAATTTTGTGGGACTTGGATATAGCCCAATTTTAAGTTTTCTTTTCTTGTGATTCTCCCGGAGAAGGGTTGCGTCACAGTCTAACATATACAGTGACGACACTCCCACAGAATTTTGTTATACGCTGCGATAGCAGCGTTCCAAGCGGCCGGCAAGCTACGTTTCTGAATACGATATTAGATGAGGGCGAATACTATCGTTTAGATTGACTTCAGCATACTTTTTACATTAGGGAACGTATGTAGTGCCTTATAAATAGGTAATAATTTAAAAATAGCTCCCCATTTGTCTTTCTTAGGTTTCAAAAGATCCCTGATAAGGTACGAATCGGTACATTACAGGACAGTTGATTTACAATCATCCTTTAACATACAGGCTTTAAATGAGTAATTTCATTTTCTATTAAAAATGAAAATGCGTAGGAAACACCAGGAGACGTGCCCTTTAGCAGAGAGACCTTAATTTCTACGCAGGAACGTTAAGTATTCTTCATTACAATTCCAGTAAAATTGGTGAGGGTGGAACATAGGAAACGTATATATAATGCAATAAATACGCTATTTAACATACCAAATCAACCATCGCAGCTGTAGCTGAAGGGAAAACGTCACAGACATGGCAATATAACGATAAAAGCAACCAAACAGTTTTCCAACAAAGACAATTCCACAGTTGTTGCTTCATCTGAACCACAAACGACAAGAATCATCAAAACATTCGTTTTTTAAAGGTAAAGTAATTACACTTAAAAGAATATGACGTATAAGATAGAAGAGTAACGTGTAAAAATGTGAGAATCTTTAAGACTCCATACCGAATTGATACACGTCAAAAACTGATTGTCATAGTAAGAACGGACCATAATAGAAATTTATTATACCATTATGTTTATATGCAACTTATTTTCAGCGGAATAAGCTGCAAATATACACAGATTCGTAAGTATTTGTTCATGACAGAGTTATTCTTTATACCATTGAATCATTTAAATGAGGCTGTTTTTATATTAATTTCCGTTTTATGTTTGTCTCTCGATATTTTAATAATACTTGTAACGCAAAAATTATAGTAAGTATTTCTTTAATTACGTACAAAAGCGATTATAAACAAACATCACTATTTCGGGGGCTAGCCCACCGCTAGGAGCGCTAGTGTCGCAGCAACTGTCAGTTGGTAACAACTTTTACAGCAGTGAGTGTCGTAACTGTATATGTTAGACTGTGTTTGTGTTCCGTTCACGTAGTAATAAACTTTTTATTTTTTTATTTTTCTACGTGTAATTCTGTTGCTCACTGACACAACACAGTCTCTAGGCTTACGAACTACGTAACACTCGCGTCACGAGGAGGAAAATTCCTGATCGTGTTGTATCTGTGGGATACACGGTCAAAATTGCACCATTAGCTTTAATTAACCTCAGATGTTACAGTGAATAAGAAAATGAGGAAAAATAGCGTGAAGGTATTACAATAGTAACAACTGAACATTTATGAAAATTAACAATAGAAAATTTAAATCCGCTGACGCGCGGGTTTTCTATTCCGGGAAGATATATCTGCGAGACCGTACACGACCATTTTAGTATTAAACTAACTTACGCTAAGGCACAGACTGTGGGTAAGGGCAACACACACACCCATGCCCGAGGGAGGAATCAAACCGACGGCGAGCAACTGCGTGCTTTGTAGCAAGGTGTCTTAGAGCGCTCGGACACTCCACCGCGGAACGAATCACGGTACACAATAAGGCGACCCGCAGGGTGTGGGTATGGCGAATGCCCGGTGAACGTCTTTGGCCGCGTGTGTAGTGCTAACAGTAAAATTCAGGATATGGTGTTATGTTGTGGTAGCATTTCTCATGGAGGGGGCTTGCACCCCTAGTTGTTGGTGTGCCAATATCACAGCACGTTTTAAGCCCTTTCTTGCTTCCCACGGTTGAAGAGCAATTCGGGAATGACCACTGCATCTTTCAAAGACGATCGAGTACCTGTTCCTAATGCACAGCCTCTGGCGGAGTGCTTGGGCGGCAACAAAATCCCTGCAAACCGAGTGAGGTGGCGCAGTGGTAACACACTGGACTCGCGTTCGGAAGGATGATGGTTCAAATCCACCTCCGACCACCCAGATTTAGGTTTTGCGTGATTTCCCTAAATAACTCCAGGCACGGCCGATTTCGTTCCACATCCTTACCCAAATACTCCGAGCGTAAGCTCCGTCTCTAATGACCACGCTGTCGACGGGACGTTAAACTCCAAGCTTCTTCCTTCCATCCCTGCAATGGACCGTAGCGCAAGTCAAATTGCTATGCCACAGCTGTTTGCGAGGTTCCAGAAACTCTTCTTACGGATCATCAGCTCTCGATTTCAAATTAAAATGTTTGTAAATCTAAGGACTTAGCTTCTGGGGCTATCAGCCACTACGCTTACAAACTAATTAAACTAACTTAAATTGACTAAGGACAGATATACACACACACACACACACACACACACACACACACACACACACACACACATCTGCCCGTGGGCGGACTCGAACCTCCGACGGCGAGCAACCTCATGCCCTGCAGCAACGCGCCTTAGAAGGTTCGGCCACTCCATCGCGGCGGCTCGATTTGCAGCGGGTCCCATCACTGGTGACAATCCCTAATCTGTAAAAGAGAGTGCACGCCGACTGTGCCAGACAGTACTTCAAACGTGCTGCTCAATGTAGAGAGGTCCACGATAACTGGCGCAAGCGAGATGTGAGCTCTGTTCCTTTCATGAGAACTGACGGTAAATGGTCCATAAAACTCAATATCACTCATTAAAAACTGAACTAAGATTATTTTGTGTCATGAATCGAGATGATCACATATACATAAAATACGGGGGTTGGAACTTAAATAATGGCAACACTGTTGTGGAGACATTATGCAACGGAATCTTCTGTTGTCGGTGATGGGACACGTTGACATACCTGCCTTAACTCCTTGCAAATGGACTCGCCCGTCCCTCGTCTCCAGCATGCGTACAACTGAGTGAAACACAGTCACTTGTGAGCGATTGGTCTAAAGTAATGGTGTCACTATGTTTTCGAAACAGGATAACAGTGATAGATCAAGACTGAATGTGACAGAGGATAACAGTGATAGATCAAGACTGAATGTGACAGAGGATAACAGTGATAGATCAAGACTGAATGTGACAGAGGATAACAGTGATAGATCAAGACTGAATGTGACAGAGGATAACAGTGATAGATCAAGACTGAATGTGACAGAGGATAACAGTGATAGATCAAGACTGAATGTGACAGAGGATAACAGTGATAGATCAAGACTGAATGTGACAGAGGATAACAGTGATAGATCAAGACTGAATGTGACAGAGGATAACAGTGATAGATCAAGACTGAACGTGACAGAGGATAACAGTGATAGATCAAGACTGAATGTGACAGAGATCGTACAGCACAACAGTGCCGTTTAGCTCTTCAAGAGGCGTGCGGGGAATCGGCATTGCCGTACAGAATAGTGACACGTTGGGTAAAAGCCTTCAACGAAGTTCATTTTTCACTCAGGATAAAACCATTTTAATCAGTTCTTTTCCATTGCCCCATCAACTTCTCTACTCCTTTCTAAAATCTATATTTTTCACTCTCTCTCCTCGTCTTACCTAACATGTTTCTCATTTCACTGGGTTGTATACTACTGTCCTCTTCTACTCATAGTCCATGTCTCTGTCTCTGATCCATATGTTAGTATATGAGTGAATTAGGTCTTGTATAGCATAAACCTGCACGTCGTTGCTACCTCCTCTTACACTCAAAGCCTCTTACACTCTGGGAAAATGAACTGCTTAATACACCTCCAGATATTTAAAGTTGCCCACTATTTCAACATCTTGTCCATAGATGGATTTGACCCTTGTCCTCTATGTCCCCTCTGGTTACCACCATGGTGTTGCTTTTCTCCACACTATATTTCGTTTCATAATTCTTGACCTTATCATCCAGGATACTATATGTTGTTGAACCTCTTTAAAAATTTTCAAATGTATGTAGAGCTTTTGGGACTTAACTACAGGGTCATCAATCCCTAAACTTAGAAACTAATTATGAACTAGCTTGTACTAAAGATGGCAAAAAAAGCATGCCCGAGGGGGGATTCGAACCCCCGACCGCAGCGGCCGTGCAGACCGTGACTGGCACGCCACAGACCGCTCGACAACTGCGACCGGCCTCTACATCTTTACTGCTTATTTCCCACACCACAATATCATCTGCAAATAATATTAGCTTGAAACTTCCTGGCAGATTAAAATTGTGTGCCGGAACCGGGACTCGAACCTGGGACCTTTGCCTTTCGCGGGCAAGCTTCTGTGAAGTTTGGAAAGTAGGAGGCGACGAACTGGCGGAATTAAAGTTGTGAGGCGGTATCGTGAGTCGTGTTGGGATAGCTCAGTCGGTAGAGCGCTTGCCCGCGAAAGGAAGAGTCCTAGGTTAGAGTCCCGGTTCCGGCACACAATTTTAATTTGCAAGGAAGTTTCATATCAGCGCACACTCCGCTGCAGAGAGAAAGTTTCATTCTGAATATTAGCTTGTTTTCCCTTCCTCTACGGGGTTCTTTTGCGTCTTTTGCTGTTTCATCCGTCACAATTAAAATAGTAATGGCGATATTACATTTCCTTGTCTCAGCAACGTAAAAATTTTAAATCAATGAGTCCAACTTGTGTCTGGACACAACTGGGGCTTTTTTCATACATTGCTTCGAGGATTTCAGGGGTTTGTTTCCACCTCTCTTTCTCTCCAAGGTTGCCCATACATTTTCCCTTGGAACACAGTCGTATGCCTTCACTAGGTCAATAAATCAATAAATGTCATTACAGATATTTCTTACACTCCCAGCGCTTTTCCTTCAAGTGTCTCATACTGAAGATTGGATCCACTGTTGATCAACCATGTCGAAAGCCATACTGCTCTTTTTGTAAGTCTCCTTCCTCATTATCTCTTACTCTTCTTTCCAATATCCCTTCAGCCATTGTTCCATTTGTTAAGGAAATTTCAGTAGTACACTAAGTGCCACACAACTGTGGTTGTATTATCACAAATTTACATGCCTTGCCAGTTCGATATTTAATAAACTATTTAGTGGTTGTATTAACACAAATGTATATGCCTTGCCAGTTCGATATTTAATAAACTATTTACTACCATCTTACCTGATTTTAAAACTTAATTTCGCCCTCTGCTGCACCTGGTCAGTAGACATGACGTATGAGATAGTTCCATGACAGACGGATGGATTTAAGGGGTTTTGGATAATTTATGCTAGTGTCTGGAGTATTAAGAGTTACTTAACATTTGTACTAGGGTAATATGTCCCTTACCTCTGTCCTGTATTTGTCAAGAATGCTGACAAATGGGCCTTTCTTAGGGAAACATACCCCTTAAAAAACACGAAATTTGCATATAAAGAGTATATTTCACACACATGAATTGCGTTAAAAATTGAACATACATAAACGTTAAATTAAATCCTCGCGCTCGATGCTAATGTCGCCCGTCACACTCAAGATCTTTCCGCACCTCCCGCACTGCCCTTAAAATTAAACTACAGTTCAGAATTTCACGATTTGTACAGTATACAGTGACGTAAATAATGTATTAAACACCTAACCGACCCAGTGTGTAGTCCAACATATTCGTTAATTAACGTTAGAACCCAACGTTGCTGTATATTTATTCCTTACGAATGTTCGTCCATCACCTTATTTCTTCTCTGTCCTTCAACGCTTTCAGTTTCGATTCCCTGCAGCTCTATCCTTATGATGACATGTCTGTTGAATTATGGGTCCTACAATAATATAAATTTCCAGGTTCACGTAGTGAAATATTAGTAAACTGTCTGCCAGGTATGTTGCGAATGGAATTAGTAGTAATCACGTAATGAATGCGTATTGGACGGATTTTCATTGATTCTAAACTCACGTCGCCTGAACTATGTGTTTAACAACAATATAATTGTGGAGGTACATTCAATATAATGTGTGTATACTGCAATGTCTCGCGAAAACAAGTAGTAGCATGCAAGTAATAAAGTGTAAAGAATGTTGTAGTTTTTATCACATCACCAGCTGATAAGTAGTAAGCCATAAACTTCCTTGCTTTCATCATTTTCCTGGAGTTGTCAGCAAGACAAAGCTTCCCAAAGGTTTAATATTGTGAATAAAGTTTATCGAAAGCCAGTTAGGAGTCACATGCTAAAATTGTGGAGGCAATAAGGCTCGTTAAGATCGAGTCGCATGAGTGACAGGTTGTCATATAACTTGAGATATGGGCGGTAGATGGCTTTTGTCACACAGTAATTGATTCATAATACTAAGGAATGTTTGTACCTAATTTGGTTGGAATCTTTGGATTACCTTAGGAGGAGACGTTGAACTTTATCCTATGATGTTGGTTATGGCATCATATACTCTGTCTCTCAGATAGTACTGTTTGTGTAAAGATTAAATTTAATCGATCCAGTAGTTTAGGGGAATATCTCTAACATAGATTCATACAGACATGCATTCAGTTTCTAATATGTATTGGTATAAACGTGTTCCAGCATGTAGAATGGCACAAAACGTGTTTCTATAAAATGAAATCGGAAGGTAGGTCTGAAATACGCTGTAATTTTAAAGACAATAGTGAAACTCAAGGAATTACTAAGTGCACCATAAGGTTTATCAGTGTGTTAATATCTATATAGTACAGAAGAAGGGCACAGTTATTTATTTCTCAAGAGGAGTTATGTATCAAGATCTTCAAATCAGCAGGCTGTCGGTAGAAACTGGAACTCTTATTAACAGTCAGCGCGTGAAGTGCAGTTGAATCTTGCATACGAGATGAGCTGACCTCCTTTAATACAACAGGCGAGGGCGCCAAGAGAAAGGAACAAAGTATACCACTCTAATGTAATTATTGTGAAGCAGGAACGTGCCACTGGATGAATACATCTGTTGTAATAGAGATACCTTGGATTCTACTGGTGGAATTTCTCAAGTAGATATTAGATATGTTAACGTTATAATAGATTTGTAACACATGAAATCTCTCCACATCTCTAATAACTTCTCTCAATTCTACTCATCGTTAAAAAAGTTTACTATCTATGTTCTTCTCCATCGCACTAATGAACTTCAAAGAAATTTTAAGATATCATGACCAGTTGATGACACCAAAATTACTATAGCCTAATGTACAAGTAACCATAACTTTCTTAACGCTCTTCTAGTTGTACCGCAGTCACACGTTCTGTTGTACCTAATTAAATAGAAGAGAAAGAAAAGAGAATGAAGACTAAAATGTGTGATTTCACAACACTTTGTGAATAGGAATTTGGTCTACATCTTATACTCTGCGTTTTTACTGTGTATCTCCCACCGCATTTTATCACAGATAAGATTAAAGCAAGTGTGAACTTACGCTGTAAGAACTTACGAATTGGGGTATGTACGGTATGTCTGCTTTCATGGCCCAGCAACTACCTTAGTTGCATATATTATGTTTTACCTGTTATCCTGTAGATAAAACGCTGTATACAAAGGCTGTAGTTTGCGAAACAAATACGAAAGATTACATAAAATAACTGGTTCATTAATAAAAACATTTTTAACGTTTGCAAATAATGTACGCAAAGTCAGCGACCGAGCGGTCTAAAGCACCTCGTCCTCGGAGGTTCGAGACTTCCCTGGGGCATGGAAGTGTGTGTTGTCCTTCAGTTTGTTTACCTTAATTTAAGTAGTTTGTAAGCTACGGACAGATGACCACGCAGTTTGGTCCGATAGAAATGTTCAAATGTTTGTAGAGTCTATGGGACTTAACTACGGGGTCATCAGTCCCTAAATTTACAAACTACTTATGAACTACTTACAACTAAGGACGGCACAAATATCCATGCCCGAGGAGGGATTCGAACCCCCGACCGTAGTGGCCGTGCAGACCGTGGCTGGAGAGCCTCAGTCCCCTCGGCCACCGCAGCCGGTGGTCGGATAGAAACATTTTTGAAAGTCAGGGGTTTAATTGAGCAATGTTTCATTCAGTCAAATTGGTACCTTATTGAAAGTGGTCGGATGAAATATTAATATAAATAAAATAAAATGGTTAAACATTTACACTGTCAGCGATAAGAAATTTCAGCACTTACCCCAACAAAGTAATCATGTTTAAAAAACACAGAAACTCTGTATATTTCGCGAGCACTAAACTTGCAATGGACTACAGTTCAAAACAATTTAAGTTTCCCGAACACCATTTCTACATTCTTACGTTCTTGTCAAATACATAAACAGGTATCATCTGCGCTGGCGTTGACTTGTTCCAGCTAAATTTAGAGTCCCGAGAAGCGACCGTTTGCAGTGCAAATCATAACACTCTGCCCGATCAAATCACTCCTATCTCCCAGGAGGCTCCTCCTTCTCCCAGGACTAGACATCTTTTTCCGCACACCCCTCCGTTCACCTGCTCTCTCCCAAACACACACTCCCCACCATTTCTGTCCCTTGGGCGCTTTCTCACTGGCCGATCACCACCCCTTCCAAAATCGTATGCATTTTCACATGAGATTTTATATAAGTAAATGCTTACCATCTTATCTGAAACCACTTCCTTACTATTACAACATTGTTTAAATACAGAAAAGGACTGTTAATTACTATTACGTAAAATCTGAAATAAATAAATAGACAAACAAGCTTTCATGAACTTGACCCCTCACGAGACACACTATTTACTTAAATTACTGGAAAAATTTACAATAAAATTACACACTAGATTAAATATACAAGAGGTAAATAAAGCTGCTTGCATTTTTAGTGTTACTGTGGAGTATGTGATGAACCGTTAATATTTCTGTTACAAACTGATATTAGTTAAAATCAGTCTTTGAATAAATATATTTAAGTGTGACAATTTCAAGATGACAGCTTCAGGAATAAGCTATCTTCTAAACCAGAGTTTGTTAAAATTTCATGGTGCATTCAAATGTTTGTTACTTTAACCTTCATTTTTCTTTATTTTGATTTAGTAATCAAAACATTAGTAATTTTTTAGATGTTTAAATTATGAGATGTGCGTAATTATTTCGTTATCATAGATGTCTTAAGCATTGACGGTAAATAATTTTATAGATTTTAAAAAAAAATGTGAATTACTGAAAAAGAAGGCATTTCAAAAATGGCTCCCTACTAGAAAACAGTCAGACAGAGAAAGCTATGTTGAAGAAAGAAACAAAGGCAAACGGTTAACTGCAGACTCTAAGCAGAAATCATGGGAAGACTTTGACTTTGGAAATATGCTAGAAACTCTGGGTCAAGCCGCGGGAAAACCATTTTGGAGCATAATTAGCAATCTTCGAAAGGGAGGGAAGAAGGAATTAACGTTTTGGACAGGTCAGGAAAGATGCCAGTCAATCCTGTGGATGCCTTGAGCATATGGAGGGAATATTTTGAAGAATTGCTCAATGTAGGTAAAACGTTCAATGATGTGTCAGATTTTCAGGTAGAATGGGATAGGAACGACAATGGAAACAGGATCTCATTTAAGGAAGTGGAGAAAATGGACAGTAGATTATAGTGCAATAAAGCGGCTGAGGTGGATGAAATTAAGCCGGAACTCGTCAAATACAGTGGAATATCAGGTCTCAAATAGTTACACAGGATAATTGAGAAGGCGTGGGAATCGGGACAGGTTCCGTCTGACTGGACGAAAGCGGTAATCACGCCAATTTTCAAACATGGAGACAGAAAAGATTGTAACAACTATCGAGGTATCTCTTTAATTAGCGTTGTAGGCAAAATATTCTCAGGTATTGTTGAAAGGAGAGTGCGAGTATTAATTGAGGACAAGTTAGACGAAAATCAGTGTGGGTTTAGGCCTCTTAGAGGCTGTCAGGATCAGATCTTTAGCATACGGCAGATAATGAAAAAGTGCTATGAGTGGAACAAGGAAATGTATCTATGTTTCATAGATCTAGAAAAGGCTTATGACCGTGTCCCTATGAGGAAGCTATTGTCAGCTCTACAAGATTATGGTATAGGAGGCAAACGTCTGCAGGCAATTAAAGGGCTTTACGTAGACTGTCAGGCAGCAGTTAACGTAGATGGCAAATTAAGCTCGTGGTTTAGGGTAGTTTCAGGGGTAAGACAAGGCTGTAACATGTCACCACTGTTGTTCATTCTATTCATGGATCATATGTTGAAAACAGAAAACTGGTAGGGCGAGATTAAAATAGTTGAAAACAAAATAAGTCGTCTAGCATATGCGGATAACTTACTTGTAATGGCCGATTCAACTGAAAGGTTTCAAACTAATATTTCAGAGCTCCAGCAGAGGTGTAAGGTTTATGATATGAAGATCAGCATCTCCAAAACGAAAGTAATGTCTGTGGGAAAGAGATTTAGACAGATTGAGTGCCAAATAGGAGGAACAAAGTTAGAACAGGTAGACACTTTCAAGTACCTGGGATGTACTTTCTCAAATGATGCCAACATAGTGAAAGAATTGGCAAAGCTAATGCAATACGTGCTGAGGTAAGATCTAACCTCTTCTGCAAGAAGGAAGTAAGTACCAAGACTAAGTTAGCGGTGCACCGCTCTATCTTTCGACCAACTCTGTTGTATGGGAGTGAAAGTTGGGTGGATACAGCTTACCTTATTCATAAAGTATAGGTTACAGATATGAAAGTAGCAAGAATGATTGCAAGCACTAATAGATGGGAACAATGGCAGGAGGGTGTCCATAATAAGGAAATGAAGGAAAACCTGGGAATGAGTACCATAGATGAAGCAGTTAGAGCGAACAGACTGAGATGGTGGGGTCATGTTACACGCATGGGAGAAGCAAGGTTACCTAAGAGACTCACAAGCTCGGCAGCGGAGGGAAAAAGGAGTCGAAGTACACCAAGAAGAAAGTACTTAGATTCGGTGCAGAATGATTTTGAAGTAAAAGGCATAACATCAGACGAGGAATCAAAATTAGAATTGAATAGGGGATCATGGAGGAATTTTACTAGAGTTACTATGCTGCAGACTGAACGCTAAACGGCATAACCAGTCTCTAATTATGATGATGATGATGATGATGATGGTGAATTACTGTCCCGCAGACAACCCTTGTGAAACACTCGGCTAAAAGCCCTCATTACTTTTGAGTACAAAGCATGGGTCTCTTCTCAGATTTCCGCCGATGTGGATAAATTGCCGGCCAGTGGCTGGTTTAGCCGGCTCTCTACTTGGGCTGTCTGGCAGCTGCTTCGGACGACTGTCAGCCCTTTATCTTTCCACACAATGCCACTAGTTATTGTAATTGCGCGACCCTACGCACATTATTTCTGGAAAATCACAACTCTCTGCTGTTCTCCTGATCGCTCTTCCCCTCTCTGTGCAGCCCCCCCTTTCCCAGTCTGTCTCCTCTTCCCGCTCTACCAGTGCATCTACTTCTCCATATCCCTGCCACCTGCTTTGTTTGTTCATGTATTCCTCCAACAGCCTCTTTCTGTGCATCGTCAGCATCTCCGTCTCTCCGTCCTTCTCTCATCACCCTCTGATTGACCATACCCTCCTTTTTCCTCTTTGTATTTATTCGCCTTCCTTCCTCTGTCTCCTCTTACACATGTCTCACCTAGAGTCCTTTATAGAGTTATGTTAAAAGTCTAATGTCTACGAAAGTTTTTCATCGATGACTTTGAAATTTTAACACAACTTTGCTTTTGAATATTCTTAACAGATTTCTAATACGAATTATATAAATTTTGTAATGGTGAAATGATTGTATGAAATACTTATAAAGCTACACAACTTTTTTATATTGGTCATATATAAATAATAAAGAAATAGGTTCATAAAACCTTCCTATATTAGGATGGAAATTTGTATCAAAATTCCAAAGTAATCAGTCAAGAATTTTTGCAGATTAGTAGTTTTCAATAATTGAACAAATTTATAAACATATAAGAAGTCGATAGTCTTTGCTATCAAGTTCCTCTGTTCAGAACAGAAACGATAACACATAGCTGACAGTTCAATAAAGGCCTATACAATACACTGGCAGAGTGTGAAGTGTGTTAGGAGCAGACGAGGAAGTTGATGCAGTGGGAAGAGTTGATATAATAACAATCCCAAAGCTTAAAGAGAACAGAATGGATGGAGCAGAAATTAGCAGAAACTGATTACTTACTATTGCAGCAAATTATGTCTTGGAGATGTGGTCGCTACCAAAAACGAACGAAACGAATGGGAAATTCAAGAGGATTACGGAAAAATTATTAAAGTGATATTAAAAACGAGGGCGCTTGCAGATTAACGGAACATTGTAGGTTGATTCGTCTACCCATTCATATCTACACACCGTTCGTAATAGCATTATACATAAGAAGAGAGGGAATGTTCACGAACTGCTGAACAAAGATAAATTTAGTGGAAACGAACAACAGTAGGAAAGAAATGGTTGGAAGAAATTTGCCAGAGGGGGGGGGGGGGGGGGGCTGATTACCAACACCATAAAATTGATATGTGAGAGCAGTGCACTAGTGACGTACTAAATCTTCGCCGTTGACTTTCTGTATATTATACTTCTACAACTGTCAAAACAGATGATCTGTATAATTCGTGATTTCTCAGAATCCATAAGGCCTAATCAATGGGCTTAAATTAACAGAGACATCTGAGACGAAAACGGCTGCACTCTCTAACGGTTTACTAGCGCAAGTCTCCAGGGGTAACGACAGCGTACCCAAAGACGGTAGAAAATCATTCGCAAAGATCAGTAGTGGCCGAGAATCGATGTTAACTAAAAATGATCGTTGAGCATGGAGAACGATTGTGGCCTGATAGTATAAAATTACCACAGGAAAAGTGACTGCAAAACTCAGCACTTGAGTAATTCTATTTCGATAAAAAACAATACGGCTGGAGTTTAACATTCATGGAAGGGCTACACCTGCAACACGATTAATGACACAAGCCATAGCGAAGCTGCGAAGTAAGTGACGCCACGATCATAAAATCTGGACACTTGATGATTGGATTTATGTGATGTCGTCGGATGAAATCATATTTACACTGCTTGCTACGATCGAAAGCTTGTGTGTATCTAAAACCCTAAAAGAAGTTTACGATACAGCAAACCTGCTTCCTACAGAAAGCATAGAGGAGATTCCGTCACGATTTGTGCTACTTCATGCTGGTATTCGACTGTCTTCTCGTTGCCCTCACTGGTGGGATAAACGTGGATGAATATCTCACTATCATCGGCAGAAAAGTGCTTACAATGAATACCATACTGTTAACAAATACTGCCATATTCCATACTGATAATGCGCCCCCAGTCACAGCCAAGAAGGTTCAGACGTGCTTCGTATATCAGCAGAAAATTATAAAACGTCCCCCCTGAACATAAAAATCGTTATATCTCAACATAATTGAAACTTAATGGGGATTTGTAGCAGAGGGTGGGGACTACATTTACAGCTCCAAATGGATAACATTCTGTTGTAACTTGAAAAGACACTTCATGGATGTGTTACTTGAAGTGATCTAGCTCTCCTCAAAGCAAATACTGATCCAACTCCGTACTAATAAATACCACGTCAGTTTAGGCGGTCATACTAATTCGTCCAGCCCTGTAGTACCTGTTAGCGGCAGAACTTACAGATGAAGTGACAATAATACAAAATCTTACTGGAATGGCCCACGAAACAGGCAGATTCAGGGGAGCGCAGGAAGTCACACGTTTTCTATGTAGCGTGCACGACGTCATCATAGAAACAGCCACGGCAGACAGCACACTGTGAAAGCTGTGTAAAAACGAGAACTACATGAAAGATCTTTCGCGTCTCCAGTAAAACTGTCACTTATTAAGAAATATCTTAATTAGAGCACATCAACGAATGAAATCGTACTACTGGCACAGGTAAATTTACGTTTTGTCCTTTGGCGAAATGAACATAATTAGCAAGATTTATAATTATCAACAAGAAGACAGGGTGTTAGGACTCGACACTAATGTTTTAATTATGGTAGCAGACATGGAAACAAAATACATTTCCATTAGGAACGAGCTTGACATGGCGCACATAAACAGTTGTTTTCCTCATCCTAGCGTCTCAGGGAACTTGTGTGGGTCTTCCCTGAAGTTCCACATTTGCATAAGCTATTAAGAAATCATTTGTTGCATGAAGGGGCATGGGACATTTACATGACAATCCAACTCCAGTAGATGCAAAACCCACAATGTTAAGTGCCAATGTTTTTGATATTCCTGTATATAATGGATCTGTTGTTGACTCCGACGACGAAGAAATATTTGTGACACTCATCACCTGGTTACACGTGATTTATAGAGTAAGTTTACTTGTGCCTTCAGAGTCATCACATGAGACTGCTTTAACGCAATCGTACATCTACATCGAAATAAAGACTCTGCAAGTCACATTGGAGTGCATGGCAGAGAGTTAAACTAACCGCTTTTATGATATTTCTCTACATTTCCATTATATAACAGCTCGCGGGCAAAAGGAACACCTAAATCCCTCGTTTTTCGATCTTATTTCTCTTTTTTTATTTTGATGATCATGTCTTCCTATGTCTACATCTACATCTACATCTACATAGATACTCTGCAAATCACATTTAAGTGCCTGGCAGAGGGTTCATTAACCACCTTCATAACTTTTCTCTACCGTTCCATTCTCTAATAGCGCGCGGGAAGAAAGAACACCTAAATCGTTCCGTTTTCGATCCGATTTCTCTTATTTTATTGGGATGGTCATGTCTCCCTAAGTAGGTGGGTGCTAGCAAAATATTTTCACATTCAGAACTAAAAGTTGGTGATTGAAACTTCGCAAACAGATCACGCCGCAATGAATAACGTCTTTCTTTTAATGAATTCCACCCCAATTCGTGCAACATTTCCGTGACGCTTTCCCCCCCGTAACGTGATAAAACAAAATGAGCTGCCCTTCTCTGTACCTTCTCAAAGTTTTCCGTCAGTCCCACCTGGTGAGGGTCCCACAAGGGGCAACAGTACTCCAAGAGAGAACGCACAAGTGTGATGTAGGCAGTCTCTTTGGTGGAGCTGGTGCATCGTCTAAGCGTTCTGCTAATGAAACGTAACCTTTGGTTCGCCTTCCCCACAATATTTTCTATGTGTTCTCTCCAGTCAAAGTTGTTCGTAATTGTAACTCCTAGGTATTTGGTAGAATTTACGACCTTAAGGTTTGACTGATTTATCGCGTAATTGAAGTTCAGCGGATTTCTTTTAGTGGTCATGTGTATTACTTCACACTTTTCTTTATTTAGTGTCAATTGCCAATTTTCGCACCAAGTAGAAATTTTGTCTAAATCGCTTTGCAGTTCTTTTGATCCTCTGTTGACTTCACTAACCGATAAACGACAGCATCATCCGCGAACAGTCTAAGGGAGCTGTTCAGATTATCTCCTAAATCGTTTATAAACACGAGGAAGAGTAGGGGACCAATAACGCTTCCCTGTGGAACGCCAGATATCATTTCTGTTTTACTCGATGACTTACCGTCAATTACAACGAACTGTGTCCTTTCTGATAGGAAATCGTGAATCCAATCGCACAATTGGGGAGATATTCCATAAGCATGCAATTTCATTAGAAGCCGCTTGTGGGGTACAGTATCAAAAGCCTTCCGGAAATCCAGAAATATGGAATCGATTTGAGATCCCTTGTCGATGGCACTTAACACTTCATGTGAATAAAGGGCAAGCTGTGTTTCGCAAGAGCGATACTTTCTGAATCCGTGCTGACTATTGGTTAATAGGTCGTTCTCTTCGAGGTAGTACATAATATTCGAACAAAGTATATGTTCCAAAATCCTACTGCAAATCAACGTCAATGAGATAGGCCTGTAATTTTGGGGATCACTCCTATTGCCTTTCTTGAATATTAGAGTAATTTGGGCAACTTTCCAGTCTTTGGGTACGGATCTTTCGCTGAGTGATCGGTTGTAAATTATAGCTAAGTACGGAGCTATTGCATCAGCATACTCTGAGAGGAATCTAGTTGGTATACAATCTGGCCCGGAAGATTTATTTTTGTTTAGTGACTTAAGTTGTTTTACTACTCCAGGAACATCTACTTCTAAGTTTCGCATGCTGGCAGCTTTTCTTGGATTGAATACTGGAGTGTTCACTTCGTCTTCGTTGGTGAAAGAATTTCGGAAAGCTGTGTTTAGTAATTCTGTCTTAGCAGTACTGTCGTCGGTAGTATTACCATTGCTATCGCGTAGTGAAGGTATTGTTTGTGTTTTGCCGCTAGTGTACTTCACATATGACCAGAATTTCTTTGGATTTTCTGCAAGATTACGAGACAGGATTTCGTTGTGGAAAAAACTATAAGATTCTCGCATTGAAGTCCGCGCTAGGTTGCGAGTTTCAGTAAAAGATTTCCAGTCTTGCGGATTCTGTGTCTTTTTAAATTTTGCATGCGTTTTTCTTTGTTTCTGCAACAGTGATCTGACCTGTTTTGTGTACCACGGGGGTGTAATTTATTTGGTATAAATCTCTCGATTGCTACTGATATTATGTCTTTGAAAGTAAGCCACAACTGTTCTACAGTCGCATTTTTAGTTTTGAAGGACTGGAGACTATCACTCAGGAAAGCGTGAAGCGAATTTTTATCTGCTTTATTGAATAGATATATTTTTCGTTTATTTTTGGTGCATTTGGGAATTTCGATATTCAGTCTCGCTACTACAACTCGATGTTCGCTAATCCCTGTATCTGTTTTGATGCTCTTTACTATCTCGGGATTATTTGTTGCTAGAAGATCAAGAGTATTTTCGCAACCACGTACTATTCTAGTGGGTTCATGAACTAACTGTTCGAAGTAGTTCTCAGAAAAAGCATTCAGAACTAGTTCGGACGATGTTTTATATTTGCCCCCGGTTTTGAATACGTAATTATGCCAACATATCGAGGGTAAATTAAAGTCGCCACCGATTATAACAGTATGCTTCGGATACCTATTTGAAATATGATTCAAGCTTTCTTTGAACATTTCTGCAACCGCATCGTCTGAGTCAGGGGGCCGATAAAAAGATCCAATTATTAATTTATTTCGGTGGTCAGGTATAACCTCTACCCAGACCAATTCACAGGAAGTATCTGCCTCAATTTCGTTGCAGGATAAACCGTTCGTAACAGCAATAAACACGCCACCCCCTGTTTTATTTATTCTATCCTTTCTGAAGACCATTTGGCCCTTTGAAAAAATTTCGGCCGAATTTATTTCAGGCGTCAGACAGCTTTCAGAACCTATAACGATTTGTGCCTCAGTACTTTCTATCAGCGCTTGGAGCTCTGGAATTTTCCCAACACAGTTACGACAATTTACAACTGTTACACCAATGGTTTTTATGTCTACTTTCTTCCCATGTATGACCTGCCCCCTTTGAGACTGAAACCCATTTTGTGTATTCCCGAGGCCATCTAACCTAAAAATCGCCCAGTCCACGCCACACAGCCCCCGCTACCCGTGTAGCCGCTTCCTGAGTGTAGTGGACTCCTCACCTATTTAATGGAACCCGAAAACCCACCACCCTTTGGCGCAAGTCGAGGAATCTGCAGCCGACACGGTCGCAGAACCGCCTGAGCCTCTGATTCAGACCCTCCACTCGGCTCTGAACCAAAGGTCCGCAGTCAGTCCTGTCGACAATGCTGCAGATGGTGAGCTCCGCTTTCATCTTGCAAGCAAGACTGGCAGTCTTAACCACTTCTGATAGCTGCTCAAAACCAGAGAGGATCTCTTCCGATCCAAAGCGACACACATCATTGGTCCCGACATGAGCCACCACCTGCAGTTGGCTGCACCCTGTGCTCTTCATGGCATCCGGAAGGAGCCGTTCCACGTCCGGAATGACTCCCCCGGGTATGCACACGGAGTGCACATTGGAATTCTTCCCCTCCCTAGTAGCCATTTTCCTAAGGGGCTCCATTACCTGCCTAACTTTGGAGCTCCCAACTACCAACAAACCCACCCTCTGTGAGTGCCCGGATCTTGAAGGCAGAGGGGCGAGTACAGGACAAGCGACACCATCCGCATCAGGAACATCCCCTGCCACAGACAGCGCCTCGAATCTGTTGGCAAGACTAACCGGGGAGGCCTCCACTTCGGTCCCCCGGGAAGTCTTACGCTGCCTGACACGCGCTGAGGGGACCTCCCAATCCACCACGGATTGGGGAGCTACCTCCTCGCGGGCAGTGAGCGGGCTGGCCACAGCCGCAGGCCGATCGGAGGGCACAACAGACGCACAGGGCGTCTGCTGCACCCCCGCGAGCGGCCCACAACAGCGGCGCCCACCCACCGCAGTCTCAAGCGTTGCCAGCGTAGCCAACGCCGCCTGAAGCTGCGAGCGAAGAGTCACCAACTCTGCCTCCATCCGTTCGCAGCAGTCACAGTTCCTAGCCATTCTAAAAACCTTAGTTTCTTCCAAGTAAGTACGTCAGAGGACAGATGGGTTATAGCAAAACATGCTCGCATTTGGAAGAGGAAGTTGGTGAAAGAAATTTCGCAAATAGATCTCGACGCAACGAATGACCCTACCTTTTAACGATTTCCACCCCACTCGTGCATCATTTGCGTGACACTCTTGCACCTATATAGTGAAAATACAAAACTAGCAGCCCTTCTCTGAAGTTTCTCTAAATCGTCTGTCAGTCGCACTTAGTCGTGATTCCACAATGAAGCGCTCCAGTCACGATATGCTCGGCCACTACGGTCGAGGGTTCGAATCCCCCCTCGGGCATGGATATTTGTGCCGTCCTAGTTAGTAAGTAGTTCATAAGTAGTTTGTGAGTTTAGGGACTGATCACCCCGTAGTTAAGTCCCATAATCTATAAAAACATTTAAATATTTGATTCCACAATGCACAGTAATACGCCAAATTAGGACGCACAAGTGTGCTTTAGGCAGTTTCTTTAGTAGAACTGCATATTCTATGTGTTCTGCCAACGAAACGTAATCTTTGTTTCGATTTCCCTACAATATTTTCTATGTAATGTTTCCAATTTTAGTTGTTCGTAATAGTTAGTCCTAGCTATTTAGTTTCATTTACGGCCTGCAGATTTGATGATTTATCGTGTAACTGAAGTTTAACGGTTTTCTTTCAGTGATTATATGGATCACTTCACACTATTAAGAGTCAACTGCACTTTTTTGCACCTTGCTGATGTCTTATCTAAATCATTTTGTAGTTGCTTTTGATCCACTGGTGACTTTACTAACCGATAAATGACAACATTATCGGCAGACAGTATAAAAGATATACCCAGAGTGTCTCCTAAATCGTTTATAAAAATAAGGAACAGAAGGAGTCTATGACACTTCCATGGAGAACGCCAGATATCACTTACCTTCTTCTCGCTGACTTTCTGCCAGTTGCAACGTACTGTGTTCTTTCCGTCAGGAAATCACGAATCCACGTCACGTCATGTGAGTAGAGACCTAGCTGTGTTTCACAAGACTGATACTCTCTAAATCCGTGTTGTCTATGGGTTAATAGGACGTTCTCTTCGAGATACTTCATAATATATATATATATATATATATATATATATATATATATATATATATATATATTAGTGTAACGAACTACGGATTGATAAGTACAATCATACGTAAATTAGTAGATACAGGAGTGTATATATTAAAAACATATCCGTCAGTTGGGACGTACGTAAGTCATTAAAATTAAAAGATAAGCCCGTCTGAAACAAACACACGATAAAATTCATATCTCGCTCATCCAGAATTCGGTATATAGAGCAGCGGTCTATAATATATATATGAAACCCGTCAATGATAAAGGCCTTTAAGTTTTAGGATCACTACTATTGTCTTTCTTCAATATTAGAGCGATCTGAGCAATTTTACAGTCTCTCGGTACGGATGTTTCGATAAGCGAGCGGTTGTATATCTTATCTTTGTACGGAGCTATTGAATCAGCATACTATAAAAGGAAGCTAATTGGTATACAATCGGAACCGGGATACTTAATTTTGTTAAGTGATTTAAATTGCTATAATACTTCAAGGGTATCTACTTTTAAATTGCACGTGATGTCAGTTGTTCTTGATAAGAATTCTGGAGTCTTTGTTTCGTCTTCGTTTGTGGAGGAATTTCGAAAAGTAGAACTGTCATCAGCAGCATCACCTTTGGTACCGCGTATTGAAGGTATTAATTTTGTTTTGCCGCTGGTATACTTTAAATACCACCAGAATTTTTCACGATTCCTCATGAACAAAATGCCCAAATTTTTGTGAAGCTTATGGGACTTAACTGCGGGGTCATCAGTCCCTAAACTTACAAACCACTTATGAATTACCTTATACTAAAGACAGCACAAACATCCATGCCCGACGGAGGAGTCGAACCCCCGACGAGGAACGGCTTCGCGCATCGTAGCATAGTGCCTAAATGCGCTCGGCCGCTCCGCCGCGGCCTCAGTTAATCCGTTACTTCTGTACCCACTTTTTATGACCAAAGTCTTGTCGCGTAAATTACGCTCATTTTAGCGCAGGTCGCATCTGTATGCGGCTACGCCCAGACTATGAGCTGAATAACTCTCTAGAAGCACGCGGTAGATCTTGAGAATGGTGTCGCGAAAAGCGGAAACAAGGGAGACCCACAACTTTGCGTAAGCCTGCTTCAACTAAAGGAAAACCGCGACTCTTTAAGTACCTGTGCCAAGTGAGTGTAGGAGGGGAGAACGATTAAGAGTTTAACGTCCCATGTCAGTGGTTTGTACTGCTATACCATCCAGGGCCGCAGTCGAAAGCTTCTTTTTTTTTTTTTTTTTTTTTTTTTTTTTTTTTCTTGAGAAAAGATGTTTTGATACCGAAATGTACCACACTGTCAGGCTAATCCAGAATGAAACTTTCACTCTGCAGCGGAGTGTGCGCTGACATGAAACTTCCTGGCAGATTGAAATTGCATGCCGGAACCGGGACTCGAACCTGGGACCTTTGCCTTTCACGGGCAAGCGCACTACCGACTGTGCTATCCCGACACGACTCACGATGCCACCTCACAACTTTACTTCCTCCAGTACCTCGCCTCCTACTTTCCAAACTTCACAGAAGCTAGGTAGGCTAGTATTTTTTTTAATTATTATTTATTTTATTTGCTGGTTTCAATAGTATTACAACATCTCTACATAAATCGGAGACTGAAAGCGAGTTTTCGTGTCTGCGCAATACTGTTACGAGTTAACGATTAACGTTAACTTCCGTTAAATTGCCCGCAGAGTAACGTTTTAAAGTTTAACAAAGCTAACTTTTTTAGTAACGGATTTATGATTAACGAAGTTAACTTTTCGATCAACGGTGCCCAGCTCTGCCTAGTGTTTTATTTAAACTATAGTGAATTATAAAGAGAAATAACATGAAAAAAAAATGTTCAAATGTTCGTTAAGCTTATGGGACTTAACTACGGGGTCATCAGTCCCTAAACTTACAAACTACTTATGAACTACTTACGAACTAGGACGGCACAAATATCCATGCCCTAGGGGGGATTCGAACCCCCGACCGTAGTGGCCGTGCTGACCGTGACTGGAGCGCCTTAGTCACCTCGGCCACCGCGGACGGCCAATAACATGAAAAAACTGTAATTTATTGTTATTTTATCTACCCGTGACACATCTCCCAAAATCAATAATTATAAAATTTTAAAGCAAACAGTTATTTTAGTTTTCAATTATCAATGACAAAACTGCAGTTCTTTCGGAGTCCAGTGACCTGTATCTTTTCTAGACTAATCAATTAGGAGCACGCTGCACGCTTACTATCCAACCCATAACAAACCCGAATCACCATGAAATTGGGAATGAAGTGATGGGAAATAAATAAGTATAAAACATGAATGAAACTTTCACTCTGCAGCGGAGTGTGCGCTGATATGAAACTTCCTGGCAGATTAAAATTGTGTGCCGGAACCGGGACTCGAACCTGGGACCTTTGCCTTTCGCGGGCAAGCGCTCTACCACTGAGCTACCCCGACACGACTCACGATGCCGCCTCACAACTTCACTTCCGCCAGTACCTCGCCTCCTACTTTCCAAACTTCACAGAAGCTCTCTTGCAAACACGCAAGACTAGCACTCCTGGAAGAAAGGATATGGTGGAGACATGGCTTAGCCACAGCCTAAGGGATGTTTCCAGAATGAAACTTTCACTCTGCAGCGGAGTGTGCGCTGATATGAAACTTCCTGGCAGATTAAAATTGTGTGCCGGAACCGGGACTCGAACCTGGGACCTTTGCCTTTCGCGGGAAAGCGCTCTACCACTGAGCTACCCCGACACGACTCACGATGCCGCCTCACAACTTCAATTCCGCCAGTACCTCGCCTCCTACTTTCCAAACTTCACAGAAGCTCTCTTGCAAACACGCAAGACTAGCACTCCTGGAAGAAAGGATATGGTGGAGACATGGCTTAGCCACAGCCTAAGGGATGTTTCCAGAATGAAATTTTCACTCTGTAGCGGAGTGTGCGCTGATATGAAACTTCCTGGCAGATTAAAATTGTGTGCCGGAACCGGGACTCGAACCTGGGACCTTTGCCTTTCGCGGGCAAGCGCTCTACCACTGAGCTACCCCGACACGACTCACGAGTTCGAGTCCCGGTTCCGGCACACAATTTTAATCTGCCAGGAAGTTTCAAGTATGAAACATATTTAGAATAAAAGCTCTCACTCACTCCATAGCACTACGGTCCTCTGAGGACCTTGGAATCCTCACTATCTAATCGTCTCGGTCCTCATCACGTAGCAACAGCTGAAGAATAGCACACATATACACTGACAGAAAGAAATAATAACCGGGGAAGATGAAGTGCATTTTGTTCCGATTACAGCAAATGGCACCTTGGAAACGGTAGATGTTCTGCTAGCGCTTTCAGTGTCGTCCGTCAACAAAAATCATAGCAGTAGAGAGTCTTCTTTATATACTCTTTAATTGGAAACGGTTTTAACGGTAAGACACATTGTGACATCAAGGCTTGAAGAAAACAGGCTCCATGCCAAATAAACGTGCTTCCTACAGCAAACTGAGGCAGTCTGAAAGGGGTCAAATTGTGCTCTTCCGAATGTCGAGATGGCCCTTTCGAACTACCGCCACATAAATTGACGTTAGTTGTGGAACGATACTGGTTGGAATGTTAACGTGTACATTCTCACGATAAGCTGCACGGATGTCAGGAAAGTTCGTCGTATTGCAAGGGTAACAAATGCAGATCGTGCAGCTGCCACAGCGCAAACGTGAGCGTTTGGTGGGCCCAGTAGTGTCAGTGCGAACTCATGCTACTAGTGATGGGCAGTTCGCATGATTTCACTGATTCGAAATATACGAATCATATGAGTTTACTGAATCGACTCACTGTTTCGGCACACGAAACATCTGGCGCGCCGCAGTGTCTGCATCACTCTCAGTGGCGTAGCTATGTCACCAACAGCCCCAGGGCAAAAATGACATTGGGGCCCTATTTACACTAATGCTGTACAGATGCAAAGCTACTTATCATCAGCTCCTTACCGCCATTGAAAGACATAATAAGGCAAAGGATGTTTTCAGCAAAAGTAAGTTGCCGGATTTTGTTTGATGAAACACTTTGAATTGAGCCGTGCTCCTCCCAGGCTTCTTGAAGTCTGTGTTAGTGTCTGGCCAGGAAAAAGTAATAAGTAAAATAACTAAGTCGATATCTTCGCTTATTATCGTGACAGTGGGGTAGAGGGCAGCATCTTGATGCACAATTCACTTTTGAGAAAAAGTAATTATTACATGAATCTTCTGATCCGTGAATGTATTTAAACCTTTAAATGACAGAATAAACAAATAGTGTGCAGGTAGAAACGTACCTTAAAAGATTGCGTAAAGTGCTGAATTGTCACCACAGTGAAGTTGTTTGTTTTTCACATACAAGAACTGAGCAGAATGCGGCGGAGGGTATAGTGTTAGTATGAACGTAAATTGAAGAGCGAATAGTTCTTATGGTATGGAAGGCGCCGTTCCTAAAAAAAAAGAAAGCCACAGAATGCTGAATCCATTTCCCGCCTTCCATTGCAAGATAGTGTGTAGAAAGGTATGTAGATTCTGTTCGGTATTCCTTTCAGTATTAACGCACATGTGGAAAATAAACATGCCTGTTTCCTGGCGCAACGTATTTTTTGGAAAATGCGCACTCTCCAGGTCTGTCTGCGCAATACGTCATCTGTGATTTATGAGGGGCACTGTGGAAGGGTCTGTATAACTTTGTAAAACACCTTGTAATTTCTTTTTGCGAAGTAATGGGATAGACAGAGCGGTAGCTCGCTTTCCCGCTATTCGTTTTGCAGACGCACAAAGAACGGCAATGCCTCACCATGCCAACGGTCTGCCCTTTCCCGCACCTTCTGCCCTCCAACCCCCCCCCCCCTTTCTGCTGTCACCTGTCACATCCCAACTACAAATCATATGCCCAATACGGTTCTACTTTACTTAAATATGCTGTATACATTTAATATTTTGTCCGATCCCCGGGGATCATTTACTTTTCTTCCACATTCTGCTTTAATTTGCTTGAAGTAAGCTATTGAAGTACAAATTAGTTGAAAATATTGCAATTTAGTACCTTAGTTTATGTTTTTTGTGTGAGTTACATATGACTCACATGGCTCCAGTGTAAAGTGCCAGATGTGTCATTTGCTACGTCGCAAATAATTTTGGGTTGTAAGTCTTTCAGTTCACAGAATTATTTGCCTTCAGTTCCATTATTGCTTTTCTCCATTGTTACTACAGTCTTTATTCAGTGTTGTTTGCTCCGTAACACAGTGATATTGTAACAGGAGAAAGTGTCCTGTGGAAGTTATGTAGATGAACAAAAGCTTTTAGATGAAGTTATGGACATAAGTGATGAAGATGTCGATACTACTGAAATGGAAAAATAAGAGGAATGTGTTGATGCTGAGTACTGTTCATGCAGAGGAAGAATCTGATTTTCAAACCAAGAGGGGCACAAAGAAAAAAAAAACAGCAGTGATAACTGACTATAATCAGTCATCTCTCCCACCAAATGAAGTCCTATATTCTCTAAGGCGGGGTGTGAAATGGGACAGGAAGCTTGCAACTGAACTGTTGACAGGGTCAGCACTGGTAAATGCTCTTGTGATTTACCGATACATCAACAACAAGATCATCTTAATCACATAATTCAAAGAGGAAGATGCCTATGCCCCTGAGAAATCTCTCACCGTAGCCACCAAGCTGCCTGCAGATTGTGCTATTGTGAACATGGGAGCAGCAAGTCAGAGGTGTACGGATGCTATGAAAAAATGAATTTCGACGAGAGCAAGCTGTCAAGAAATGCAAACAAACTACATGGGAATATAAGAAATTTTGACTCGTATTTTTTATGAAGAGTGTTTCTTTATAAATCACAGTGCATGCAGGTATTAGAGATACAAAGTGGAATTACCCAACTTTTTCAGTCTGTTTCATTGTTGTAGCAATTAGAGTTGGAGAACGTAGTTAAAACTGTATGTGACATACAATCTACTGTATAAGTAATATGTAACACCAAATAATAAATTATAAAAACAAGGAAACTCCAATATGACTGGGCCATGTGAGTTATATATAATTCGCGATTTCAAGTGTCAATAACTACTCTTGAGCTCTTGAAAACTGGAGGCCACGAACATGATTTGTTACTGGGGCCATAACGTACTGTAACATCAAGTCACAACACGCTACTGTGCGTTACAACACCACGGAACTTGAAATGAAAAAAATGTCCGTGAGTGGCATTTACTTCACGTGGCCCGAAGAGAAGACTTACTGTGTCTTATATTTAACTCACGTGGCAGTCAATGTGTTAAAACAGTGTTTTCTAAAAGTTGGGAATTTTTCTATTTCTTGTAACACGAATACTATTAGTCCTTGAAAACAAATCATAATTATTTTTCGCGCCTCACTGTGTATCACGAACTTAATGAGCGGCGTTTTTCAAGTCTTGGAGATTTCGTTCGTGTTTCCTCACGCACCGAAGTCAGAATGAAAGAATACCTACTGGAGTAATACAATGCTTCAAACTGTTAGATTGCAGATGTTGGCAAAGATATTATTTCTGATCGGTAATTGTCGGTAAGCGTTTACGTGACTACAGTAAATTTTTGTAATAATATGGGCACACAATTAAAAAGCAGTCAATTTTATTTTAACAATTATCTTACAATCTTTTCCTGGATTTGGGTTTTGCAAAATCATCAATAGGTTCTGTTAAATCTAGACCTCATGCAGCCTTGTTTTCGATTGCTATGAGTGCCATCTGTCCGAGTCGAGATTGAGCCATACTGTACCTCAGATGCGTTTTGATAATTTTTAACTTGCTGAACAACCTTTAGGCTGCAGAAGAAGAATAAAACTGCGGTAAATACTTCCCTAACCTCACATTCTAATAATGCATATTTTGTTATAATTTCCTTACATAATTGGCGAAGTATCCATGTTGGGGGTCAATTTCTGCAGGAGAAATTAGAAGTCGAAATTCCTTCATTCAACTAAAATATTATATACAGTATAACGTCTACTATCCGAAGTAATTTGGGGACATGGATATTCGGATGACTGGTTTATTCGGATATTCGAACTGTACACTTCTATTTGCCAATAAGAGGTACTGTAAAGTAAATGTATTTATACTGTATTTGGAGGAGAGCCATCCTTCACTTTGCGCCGAGCCTGCACGCAGTAACACTTGGAAGACGCGGCTGTTGCTGTGAGCAGCTGTGATGCTGCCGCTACTACTGATGGGCAAACCGAGTACTGAGAATGCAAAGTTCTCGATTTCAAAGAATTCTCGTTGTTCTCGAGAACCTGAGTCCGTTCTCGGAATTTGGTATTCACTTTTAGTGTTAGGAAATTGTGAACACAAACATTTATAATCCTACAAAGTTATAAGTAATGAAACATTTAGTTATGTTTTGTAGTATAAGCCATACAGCTTCTCATGACTGTGTAATTGTCTGGGTTAAAGCGCTAAGACGCTGTGCTGAAGGATCTGAGTTCGAATCCTGGTAGGTTAAAAATTTTATTTTTAAATTATTATCAAAACTACTTCAAAATCATTTTTTGAAACATGATCAAGCATTAGTTTTATTGAAATGATTGGCTCAATGTAACTTTTTAAAATCTAATTTTTCGCTACGTCATTTCAGTTAGCATAGTAACTTTTCATTTCCACTCATCAATGCTTCTTATCGTTCTTTATTCATGTGGAATATTCGTCTATGAGATTTTAATTATTGTTATGCAGTAACTTCAAAATAATTTATGCCGATTTATCATTTTATATTTATGTTTACTGCAATCGTCATCTATATTCCTCATTTCACTTTCATTATATTTATAACACTGAACCTGTTGTTTATACACTGCTCTTCGTTACTTTACTCATAATGAAACAAGAATTAATTCTTAACATGTTTTTATGACGATTACCAAACAAAAGTTCTCAGTTCTCGCTTCTTAAAACACTATTCTTAGTTCTCGCTTCAGATCTCGCTTCTCAGTACTCACTTCTCAGATCTCGCTTCTAAGATCTCGGTTGTTGGGTCTCGCTTCAGATTTCGCTTCTCAGTACTCGCTTCTTAGTTCTCGCTTCTAAGGTCTCGGTTTTCGGGCCTCGCTTTAGTTCTCTCTTCTCAGTACTCGCTTCTAAGTTCTCGGTTTTCTGATCTCGCTTTTCAGTTCTCGTTTGTAGGTTCTCGCTTCATGGTACTCGTTTCTGTTGAGCAAAGCGAAACGAAAATTTTCTGTTTTGTATGTATTCGTTTCAGTCTTGTGGCTGCTATATTTTATTATAGGAATCCAGGCATTGTCACTAAGATCCTCATTTGTCAAACAAATGAAAAAGTTTAATTTGACTATTTCTTAAATCACCCATATGTTTCTTGTCTCTATATACGTAAAAGCGAATGATTACTCACTTACTAATTGGACACGCAATCACGAAAACTACTTCACCTATGAAACTGAAATTTGGCAGGTTTGTAGTTTACAGATACAATACGTCAGCCGAGAAAGGATTTTGCGTTAGGGCCGGATTAAAGCGTATGGCGGAGGGTACTTTAGTTACAGACATCGATAAAATCTCCAGTTTTCTTTCGATCTTCATAAAATTTTGTATGGTTGACTATCAAAACAAGTCAAAGGCCCCTTCTCCGTAAAATTTTGTATGATGCATGGCGGAGGGTACTTTACCTACGGATGTTCACAAAATCTATAGTTCATTTCCAATTTTTATGAAATTTTCACACATGACTTTAAAACCATAAAGGTCACTGAGATAAACAGAGATGGGAGATGAGAAGATGAAAAAAGAAAAAAAAAAGTGAGAGAGAAAGGCCGGGATGAAGGTCTAACTTAAGATTAATATAAATACGTACCCGGGTAACGTCAGGGTTTCACCTAGATAATTATAAATTCGAAAATTTGTGACGGTATTTCTTCACACGGAAACGGCTGGACGAATTTGGCTGAAATTTTTTAATGGTAAACGCTTATACTCGTTATCAACGTTTTCTCAATCGGCCGCGCTGTGCGTGGCGGAGGATATTTTGCAGAAGACGTTGTTTCCGTTTTAATGATCAGTAAGAAAATAGGCAAATGTACGTTTTCATACTCCTAAAGTCCTTGTGTGGTGCAGCGTGGAGCATATAGCACAATAAAATTCAATACCTTTTCACTGATAACCGTCAAGCTAGAGAAGTAGATGTAACTTGTTAATCGATTGAGGGAAAGATAGATTGAGATGGATAGAGACAAGACTGGAGTTAATAAATACTGAAGGAAAAGTCAGTGAATTCATTATCATCGTTTGTAGCAGCAGGAGGGGAGAATACTTTATCATGGTTTCAACATCAACTAAGCATGTCTTCATCAGAAGAAATATTAAAAGAGATTACTCATATACGACGTGTTACACTAGAGCAATACGTGCTGTTGTCACGTAACATTAACATCAGATAGTCGTAAAATAAAATACATTATCTTCTATACATTAATAGCTCGTTACAAATTGTATAAAATAGGTAGTGCGTGAGGTCACGTTTAGGGCCTCGGGGTAGCGACAGGGATTTTTGTGGAGGGCGCTGTTCGATTACCGCGTGGACCCGCTAAAGACTGTAACTTTTTTGAATCGAAATTTAATGAAAGTTACGAATTTTTCACAACTCCACCTAATTAGATGTTCTACTAACATCTGCAAACAGAACATACCGATATGTTCGACTGTTATAATATCATCCTATATGAGACATGTACGTTCTGTGGTTCGTCTTACTGAAATGACACAATGAGGGGTAATTGGCGTTACAAAGGACTTACACCAATGTATGTGACTATATTTCGCTTTATCCATTGAAAGCCTGCAGTAATTTCAACTGACTTGTCACACTTGTAGTGTGTGGGCAAAACTAATTGAGGAAAATATTACCGTGAGTCAAGTAGTGTGTATGACTGTCATGGCAGACTCACGGCATAAGAGTTACATTAATCGAAAAGTAACGATATTTATGTCCAACAGTGCATGTCACGTTTTTGCTGTTGATAATACGTCGGATGTCAAAGTTTGCTCAAATAAAACTTTGTTGGACAAATTAAAAACTAAATAAATAAAATAAATAAAAAATACCTAACTCTTGAGAATCGCTGTAAGAATTAAATTATATATATTTCAACTCGATTACATTCTAAAAGTGACTCACCTGCCTACACACTACAAACATAAACGTTGAAAAGACAAAAATAAATAAAAATAAAACAGAATAGAGAACATATCTTCAACCAGGAGAGGTAACTTGTGAGACACCAGGTCTTCACTGAGCAAAGCGAAGAAATCACTACTTTTTCTTTTTGAGTGAATTAAAACGGTTGGTTCTTTTCTTCATAATGTGATGCAATACAAGCATTGTAACAGGAGTTAGTGATAAACCGTACACAGCAATAGTTCGAGCACTAGCACTAAATAGCGAACACACATTCACTACGAAAAGGGCATTACAAGAAAGATATTGCGTCCATTATTCTCCTTACATCGGAGTAGAATCGTTCAAACGCATCGCAATAGATACTGTAAGCCCGATCTTGGCAGCAGCGTTGGACACCATTTTTCCAACCTTTAGGGACAGATTTGCAAAACATAAGGACTTTTGTCATACCGATGAAGACTGAAAGTACCTTTTTTTTTCCTTTTTCATTGAAAGCAGTAACAATTCATTGTACAATAATATTAATAAATGGGATGTCACCCAATATGTAAGTAACTTTTTCTGAATTTTATTTTTTAGGAATCAGTTTGGTCCGTAGGGACTTTCATGGCGAACGTAGGGATTTTTGACACGTGGGTGGAAACGAGTTGGCAACACTGCGTAGTAGACACAAAGTCGCCAACAGCGCTGATTGTTGTCTAGGTTCTGTAGCCGTTCGGAGTGTAAGACGGTGTATCCAGTACTTAGGAGTTCATGAAACGGGACTGATGTTCTAGCGTTCTCTGGGTTTGTGTATTGCGAATTCGGTATTCGGGGTTCAGCACTTCATAGTGTCTGTTTTCGCGTGTTGATGTCGTACGACCATTACTAGTTTTTGAGTGTGTGAGACAGTGAAGTGCCATTACAAATTGTGACTATTTTTTTATTATTAATTATGGCTTCACGAAGGAATAAGTCTGACGTGTTGGAAGTTTTTGTGCAGAATAACGACCAGGGAGGTCGAACCATTTCAATGTCTTGCAGCTTGTGTCGTAAAGAACTAAAATATTTTGGAAACACCACAAATTTAAAGAAACACTTACAGTCTGTTCATCCCGTGTTCAACTACAGCAGAGAAACTGATCCAGTAATGAGGAAAATTATGGAGAGTTCTGGAGGAGGGCCAAATGTTACACAAGACACTGCAAATTATCCACTGTTAGTTCTGGTGGATCAAAAACAGGAGGGTCAAGGACATTTACTAAGCAAGAAACCTCGGCAACTGGAACTCTGTGCTGTCAGGCCGGCCGCGGTGGCCGAGGAGACTAAGGCGCTCCAATCACGATCTGCACGGCCACTACGGTCGGGGGTGTGAATCCCTCCTCGGGCATGGATATTTGTGCCGTCCTACTTCGTAAGTAGTTCATAAGTAGTTTGTAAGTTTAGGAACTGATGACCCCGTAGTTAAGTCCCATAGACTAAACAAACATTTGAACATTTTGTGCTGTCAGTGCAGAATTAAGCCTTCAAGAAAAGAAAGACATAGAAAATGATAGCAACAGATTTTCAGCCATTGTCTGTTGTTTAAAATGAAGGGTTCCATGAGTTAGTTTATAAAGTGAACTCAAAATACAAACTGCCTTCGCGGTGGGCGAGGGGACTGCAGCGCGCCAGTCACGGTCTGCACGGCCACTATGGTCGGGGGTCCGAATCCCCCCTCAGGCATGGACATTTGTGCCGTCCTTAGTGTAAGCTAGTTCATAAGTAGTTTGGAAGTTTAGGGACTGATGACCCTGTAGTTAAGTCCCATAAGCTATACAAAAATTTGAACATTTTGAACATTTGAAAAAACTGCCTTCGCGAAAACAGGTCACTGAAGTAATACTGCCACAATTTTATGAAGATTGTAAAAGCACTATACAGTCAAAACTAAAAGAATCGAATTTTATGGCTATAACAACAGACACATGATCGTCTGACAGCTGTGAATCGTACGTGGCAGTGACATCCCATTTCATATTTCAAGATAGTATGTATTCCCATCATATTTCAGCTACAAAAGTTTCATCTTCTCATTCTGGAGAAAACTTAGGTAGGTTGCTGAATATAACATTCAGTGAGTGGGGTATTCAGAAAAAAGTCGTAACAGTCGTTACTGATAAAGCAGCAAATATGAAAATGCTGCTAATGAGCATTTAAGAAAACATCACCACCCTTGTGTACCCCACACACTTTATTTTACTGTGAATGAGGCACTGGAAATAAATGTAATTTTTTCCAACATCTTGAAAAAATGTCGAGCTATTATGATGTATTTTAAACAGAGAGCTTCAGGGAAACTTAAAACAACACAAGAAGAGATGGGTCACCCAATTCTAAAAGTAAAGCGGGATTGTCCAACAAGGTGGAACTCCATTCTTACCATGATAGAGAGATTAATGCCATAAAAAAACTTCTGTCAGTTGTAAGAAACTGTTTAATGACAGCACCAGAGTTCCTCAATGCAGCAGAATGGAAAATACTCGAAGACAGTGTGAAAGGAGCACGCAAAATAATTTTCACTTAATTTTTGCCTGTCATACAGCCTTGAGCATGTTTTGTTACAAAAACCTAAGCTATAATTCTGTAGAAAACAAATTTATGTAATATTTTGTACCATTTCATTAATCGATATAACATACTGTACTTATTTTCATATCTTTGCTGTAAACCAAGGACTTTGTTTTATCTTTGGAGTATGTCTTGGACTCGCAGTTGTTGCGTTCAAGGAGTCGGTGTGTGACCTTCGTGAAGGAGAGTCGATGTCTGATTATGGTAGAGTTGAGTCGATGAGTAGTAGTCGTGGAACTGTAGAGCTAGTCTGTCTGTGTGTTAGACTCGAAGTGTAAAAATTCGGAAGAGTCGCAGCCAAGTCTGCAGATTGTAATTTTTGTATGGAAATTAATTTGTCTCAAATAAGGTAAATTTGTACTTTTCTATTGTTATGTATGGTAGCGTGTATTTGAACTATTGTAGTTGGTGTTTGTCTTTTTGCTAATGAATACTGTTTAGAGCAGCTTGCATTTATCATTTAACCCTGAGTCATTTTCCAGTTCCTCGTTCCTTTCAAATGTTCAAATGTTTGCACAACTTATGGGACTTAACTACGGGGTCATCAGTCCCTAAGCTTACAAACTACTTATGAACTAGATAAGACTAAAGACGGCACAAATATCCATGCCCGAGGGGGGATTCGAACCCCCGACCGTAGTGGCCGTGCTGACCGTGACTGGAGCGCCTCAGTCACCTCGGCCACCGCGGCCGGCTCGTTCCTTTCACCAATTTGAATTGCTATCCGTTCTGATAATTGATTCTTATGATAGTGTTGCATAATTATTGTGTTTGTAAATTTATTTGTTAATTAGAACAGTTCAGTGTAGGCATTTTGTCATGATAAATGAGAGCAGGAAGTAGTTTGTTCATAAATCCAGTAAAGTTTTCAGTTAGAGATTTTCTCAGTCTTAATGAAAGTTCAGATTATTAAGTCAGTTACTGTTGGTAACAGTTAAAGTGATTTTTCTGATCAGAAGAGAAGTAGATCACGTAAAGAGATGAGAAATATTTCCAGTGAGTGAGACTTGAAACGATTACCAGATTTGTAGGACATTTTTTTACGTTGAATCAGTATGGTAATTGTTCTTCAGATAGGCACATTATCAAGTGAAGTGATTTTAGTATCTAATTAATATCAAATATCTTTGTTTGGCATCCTGTTAATTCAAATAACACTGTAGCACGCTCTTTGTGTGGACTCTCGCAGTCGAATTGTGCATGTATAGTCTGGCTACTGGTATATGGTGCACGCTAACAGACCTAAACTTTTCATTTGCTCACATTGTCTCTCAGACACGAGATTAAAGTGTAGACAAATTACGAGTGTAATTATTGTTTATTTATTAACCACTGTACAATTTAGAGTGTTATCCGTTGCGCATCAAACTAAACCACATTTACGTAAGATAATAGCATCCCATGTCAGTTGCAATTTATTCTAACAGGGCAAAGGAAAGTACTATGCCTCATTGCTTAGTCAAATTATTTTGTGTACTCCTTTCAAGTGTTCCTATACTGAAGCCATTTGAGTCAGTGACGACTTACATGTCAGGCGAAACGTACGTCACAATGTCACTAATTCCACCAATGGTTTGTGGCTTACAACAAACAGTGAAAACCATCCAGCGCAGCACTGAATGTGTCCAGCAACTTCAGACCAAGTTTCTGGAGATCATTGGTAGAAGACTGGGAAACCTTGAAACAATTAAAGCCAAAGCAACATTCGTGGACCTAAGATTTAAAAAATTAGGCTTTGGCACAGAGGAAAATGTCAGTAATGCGCAACGATGGATCACAGAAGAACTCACATCGATAATAACTACAGCCAGATTTTAGCCTAGAAACATGAGAGAGGCTACCACATCGCGAGTTACAAGCCACCAGAAGAAGAGAAAAGACAATCAGAAGATATATGAGCATTTTTTGACCAAAAAGTAGCTCAAATAAAATCACACACCACACCTACGACTGAAGGTCTTGTGTCTGTGAAACAATATTTGGAAATGCCGTACTTGGGAAGAGAAGAAAATTCATTGAACTTCAGAAAAACACATAAACAATTTTTCCCAGAAAAGTATCCCTGGGCCACTAAATATTTGTGCATTCCAGCAACCTCTGTCCCCTCTGAAAGAGTATTTTCCAAGGCTAGACAGCTCACTAACATGAGACGAAATCATTTGTTACAAAAAACTTCAATGTGATATTAACACTGAATTCGTATTATTAAAACGTTTTCGTAATTACATTACATAAAACTTGCAATGTTTTAAACAAAGTATTTGAAAAATTATCCCCTAGAAACTACATTTAAAAAGATACTGAAATTATGCAACTATATATAATCATTTTATGAATTTCTTTCTACAGATGGATAGGTAGTGATATAATTTGAACATAAATTGTAGTGACTGTAGTTAAAGATGTCAATAAGGTATCAATAGTAAACGTTTTGTGCAACTCATAAAACACGATTTAGGTCTGTAACGTGCTGGATGGCTCTACATTGAAGATTTTCTTTATTGAGGTAAGTGAATTTTCTTATGCAAAGTATATGTTGTAGTTGCATTTATCATAAACAATACATAATTTTAAAAAAATTACAGCACGTAGTAGATTACCTAAGTTTTATAGGAAGTCCTTCAAACGATGCAAACAAAAATTTGAAGCCTTCCATAAATGAAATCGAAGTATTTTTCCATAACTGTCGAGGTTCAAGAAAAGGACAGTATTCTACCGCTTGTAATTGACATTTTAGTATTATACTAGCTGGACCCCCGCTGCTTCGCATGCGTAGACTGGTTGGTATGCACCACTTAACTTTCGTGGTCTTAAGTTTCGTAGTTATAGCTTGAAAATTGAGTTCACAGCACCATATTTTTGAAAATCAATTTTTGCATCTCGTATTTCACCCCCTTATTGGTCGAATTTCCAAAAATACCGAAACACGTGTCTTTTAAATTCTAATCCCGAATCCAAATCCGAAAATTTGTAGTTCTTACTTCAAAATTGCCTAAATAGCAACATATTTTCGAAAAACACACCCTCTCCAATTTAACCCCGTCGATGGTTGAATATCCAAAAATACCGAAACACGTATTTTTTAACGTGTAACCAACTATACAAATTACAATTTTTGCAGCTCTAGCTTCAAAATTGTATCAATAGCAACGTGTTTTCAAAAAGAACTTTTGATTCTTTATTTAACCCTCTTACTTGTTGAATTTCCAAAAATACTAAAAATCATGGATTTTTAATCCTGACCAAGATTCCATATCCGAAGTTTCGTAGTTGTAGCTTAAAATTCGAGTTAACGGCAACATATTTTTGAAAATCAATTTTTTGCGTCACCTATTTTACCCCTCTATTTGTCGAATTTCAAAAAATGCCAAAACACGTGTCTCTTAAATTCGAATCCTGAATTAAAATCGGAAACTTTGTAGTTCTAGCTTCAAAATTGCATAAATAATTAAGTATTTTCAAAAACCTTTTCAGCCCCTATTTCACCCCCTTACGGACGGAATATCGAAAAATCGCTTCTTAAATGATGCCTATAGAGTAAGATCAACACCGTCCACAAATTTCAAGTTTCTATCTTCAGTGGTTTGTGCTGAGCGATGATGAGTCAGTCAGTCAGTCAATCGGGACACTTCCTTTTATATATAGATATGATAACATGTTTTCTAAGTAAATTTTGAGAAAGCTAATTTCATATTCAGAATTGCCTAGGCACCGCCTTCTCATTAGTTCTCGGTTTGGTATTCGATTCTTTTTGGTTCTCCAGGACAGAGTTCTCGATTCCTGAAAGTTCTCGGTTTTGTCCATCTCTAGCCGCTACTTCTACAGGCTGAAGTGTGCCGATTGTGGGACACATTGACTGTCAGCTTCGCCTGTCAGCAGCCCCATATAGTGTCCGGTGAAGGCCCTCTTAGAAGCATTGTTCCGCCAGCGCCTACCGGTGGCCCAGTGCGGCTACTGTGGGGAACTTGGTTTGAGGGGAAGGGGATATGATTGACGATAGGGTGGGAGGGTAAAAAAAAAATTACATAAAAAGTTCTACGCTCTACTGTAACTTTTTTCGATCGTTGCTCACGAAGTCCGAGGGGCCGTGGAACTCGGGTGCCCCGGGGCACTGCCCCGCCTAGCCCTATGATAGCTACGCCACTGGTCACTCTATCTTCCCTGATTCACGTGACCCGCGACAGCTGCATGTACCGTACTGAGTCGGCTCACTGCTTCGGCACTCGAATCATCTGGCGTCTCGTCTAGGGGGGCTTACACATGCCTCAGAAACGACCTTTTTTTCACAAATCTTACCTCTTTTGGGCGGCCCTTGGCCTCGTTATTCTAGGGTCCTGTGCGGACATGTTTTTATTTATTTATTTTTAGTCATACATTTATATTCAACGTGGCCTCATTTTGTTTTACCCCCCTGGGCCTCCGCCAGCCTTAGTCCACCACTGCTCCAAGTTAACTGAATGAGTGTCACACGTTGATGGCACACTCTAGGGAGATTGATTGGAAGTGATTGATGAGCTGACTGATCTGATTATTACAGAAATTAGACGATGTCTATAAAAGGATGTTCCAACTCTTTATTTCCTTCAGATTTTCGAAAGCTATATTTTTTAATGATCAGTTTCTTAAATCTGTACTGGGTTGATTTCTCAATATCTGCCGTTTGTCCCATCTAGTGAGAGTCTCACAGTGGACAACAGTACTCCAGGAGAGGACACACAAGTGTGATGTAGGCAGTCTCTTTGATGGAGCAGGTGCATCTTCGAAGCGTTCTGCCAATGAAAGGTAATCTTTGGTTCGCCTTCCCCACAATATTTTCTGTGTGTTCTCTCCAGTCAAAGTTGTTCGTAATTGTAACTCATAGGTATTTAGTAGAATTCACGACCTTAAGGCTTAACTGATTTATCACGGAATTGTAGTTTAGCGGACTTCTTTTAGTGGTCATGTATATTACTTCACACTTTTCTTTATTTAGAGTCAATTGCCAATTTTGTCTAAATCGCTTTGCATTTGCTTTTGATCCTCTGTTGACTTCACTAACCGATAAACGACAGCCGCGGAGGAGTAGCCGAGCGGTCTAAAGCGTCTCGCTGCGGAGCGCGCGGTTGCTCTCCGTGGAGGTTCGAGTCCTCCCTGGGGCATGGGTGTTTGTGTTGTCCTTAGGTTAGTTTACATAGGTTTAAGTTGTTTGTAAGCTACGGACTGATGACCACGCAGTTTGGTCCGATAGATTTACAAACATTTGAACATTTTTTTGATAAACGACAGCATCATCCGTGAACAGTCTAAGGGAGCTATTCAGATTGTCTCCTAAATCATTTATAAACACAGGGAAGAGTAAGGGACCTATAACGCTTCCCTAGAGAACGACAGATATCACTTCCGTTTTACTCGATGACTTACCGTCCATTACAACAGCCGGCCGCGGTGGCCGAGGCGACTGAGGCGCTCCAGTCACGGTCAGCACGGCCACTACGGTCGGGGGTTCGAATCCCCCCGTCCTAGTTCGTAAGTAGTTTTTAAGTTTAGGGACTGATGACCCCGTAGTTAAGTCCCATAAACTATACAAACATTTGAACATTTTTGAATAATTACAACGAACTGTGTCCTTTCTGACGGGAAATCATGAATCCAATCGCACAACTGGGGAGATATTCCTTAAGCACGCAATTTCTTTAGAAGCCACTTGTGGGGTACAGTATCAAAAGCCTCCCGGAAATCTAGAAATATGGAATCGATTTGAGATCCCATGTCGATGGCACTTAACACTTCATGTAAATAAAGAACGCACTGAGACACGGCGCCTGGAAAAAACCACCAGGTAGCCGAGACAATGGACACAGCCATTTCAGTGAAGGTCTTAAGGCACGTCCCCGTTCTCTACATAAACTTCAGCTCTGGCCCGTGTTCCGTTATAAATAGGTTAACGTTCTTTGCTGGGGTGCTATTTCGATGTTGAAGAATATTGGCAATTTAAAACGTATTTATAAGGGAACAGGGGGCAGGGTTGAATTTATGTAGTGGAGGCGGACGTGTTTAAGACCGCCGGTGCAGCCGCGTGTCCATTAAGCCTCGGGGGTCTAGTACCTCCCGGCCGCCGTGGCTCAGCGCGCCCGGTCTGTAATGAAAAAAGCGGAACCATAACACAACCAACAAACACGATCCGTGATCATAAGGAACGGAACTACCCATAAAAACAAACAGGAAGTAGAATAGTTGTTCCGTTATAAACAGATGATCCCGTGTTCGAATCCCGGCCGCGGGATTAAATTTGATTCAATTACCGCCGGTCGCGGTGGCCGCGGGGACTGAGGCGCTTCAGTCACGCTCTGCACGGCCACTACGGTTGGGGGTTCGAATCCCCCCTCAGGCATGGATATTTGTGCCGTCTTAGTTCGTAAGTAGTTCATAAGTAGTTTGTAAGTTTAGGGACTGATGACCCCGTAGTTAAGTTCCATGAGCTATACATACATTTGAATTTGATTCAATTACTCTACTTCAGTTTAATATCTTTACTGGAATTAATAGTCAACTGTTTTTCACGTTAAGCACAATTAGTATTGAGCATGCACGTTGCTCATAACTGTGACGCTTTCTCCTTCACGACTGCAGATAGGAAAATTTATTTTCTTATGATCTATTACTTGGAAATCGACTCTTTTCAATTGCTAGGATGAAAGCAATGCGAAGAAAAATGATGTTATACGGCGAAAAAACGAGGTTTTTGCCCTTCATTCAAAAAACTGACACGAAATTCCTAAAATGTATCTATAAAATCGGATGTATGTATGATTTTGTAGGCCTCAGTCCTATAAAATTTTTTGAAAGAGCTGTCCGCCATTTGACTGAAAGTTGTTTATTGCCACTACCTGGTTTCGGCCTTAGGCCATTTTCAAGTGCTGCGATAAAAGTTGTCCGATAGGTTTCCTTTGGTAATGGTTATTATTATCAGACAACCTTTATCACAGCATTTGAAAATTGCCTAAGGCCGAAACCAGGTAGTGACAATAAACAAAACTTTCAGTCAAATCGCGGTCAGCTCTTTTAAAAAATAAATTTAAAAAATGATGTATGTATAAAAACAATTTTTTTTTTCTTTTTTCGTCAAAGTTGCACTATTTAGAAGTTTAGTTTCGTACTTGTTCGTCCATTTTCAAACCATAGGCCTTATCCCAACCGTAACAATACAATGTATGAAGCAAATGACTGATAAGATCTGTACGTTGTCCACTATTAACATGATTACACTGAAACGCAAAATAGGTTAAAATAGATGATGCGTTCACGGGCTTCCAACGTGTACTCGTTGGAAGCCCTTACACGTTGGAGGCCCGTGAACGCATCATCTATTTTAACCTATTTTGCATTTCAGTGTAATCATGTATTAACAGTGGACAACGTACAGATTTTATCAGTCATTTGCTTCATGCAGTCTATTGTTACGGATGGAATAAGGCCTATGGTTTGAAAATGGACGAACAAGTCCGAAACTAGTTACCAACTTCTAAATAGTGCAACTGTGACGAAAAAAAAAATAGTTTTCATTACGTATCCAGTTGCTGATACTGCCCCATCTTCAAGATGAATTTTCATCAGATGTATGTATGTTTCAAAAGGTTCGTAAATCTATCGGACCAAACTGCGTGGTCATCAGTCCGTAGTTTACAAACTACATAAACTAAGGTAAAGTAACCTAAGGCCAACACACACACACACACACACACACACACACACATACACACACACACGCGTACAGGGAAGAATCGAACCTCCGACGGCGGGCGCCTTAGACCGCTCGGATACTCCACCGCGTCGTATGTATGTTTCCATGTGCTATATAGACTCCAAGACGATTGGAAAAATTTTGATGAAACTTTCAGATTAGTCAAGTCGATGATCCTCTAAGTTTTCGTAGCGATAACATTAAGACATTTATTAACATAAACGTAAAAGTTTGTGCCTAGCTCTTTAAAATACAGTTTCACCCGTAGGGGAGCAAAGGTCAAACGTTCGTATCATGTGATACTTCCGTTACTGCAAACCAGCAAGCGCTGGCGTCGCTTCCATGACCGTTCATGTTTATAGTGACGCTACGATTGACTCTTTCTACGCTAGTGGCGTTAGTGTCGTTCTGAGTGCCAGCTATTTAACTTTTATTAAGGGAAAAAAACATATTAATAAACCAATGTCCAGAGATATTGATACGTATTTACACAGGGAAACATGAGGCAGAAGTGAAGTTTCTATCGTTGAGGGAGACATGCTTTAAGTCAGTCCGTGCAATCACCGTATCCATCACGTCGTCGTGGCTTTGTGGTAGTCGTGCGCGGTGGCTCAGTGCGCTTTGTCAGGGGGCTCGATGCCCTCTGTAATTAATCATTGAGCTAAAGCATCGGTCTCCGCGAGAAAAGAAAAGAAAGAGAAGGAAATTATAAGAAATTGGTATAATGCTTGTCTAGTTAGCTGGAGGTACCGGGTTCGAATCCTGACCGTCTCACAAATTTTAATTTATGACCTCCCCTTCATTTATATATCTTTTACAAAAGTGTTGGTTGAGATATTAATGTGTATTGAAGGTAGGATGGGTAAAATATAGGGAGCGAAGGGTTGTACTGTGAGATTACCGCCCAATAGAAATACTGGTAATTAATAGCATTTGATAATTAAACAGTATGAAGTTCACTGCAAACATTGACCATGCCAATGCACTAAATGTTACACAATTTTAATCTTATTAATTATGGTAGCATTGTATGTACACAGTTGGGTGACAACATTTATAGTTAGGCCATAGGTAGAAATTCTCCACGTTGAGATTTGCTGTGTGCTTGTAGCTGACGGGAGGCCAGCGAGCACGCCGATGTTGGTGGCTTGTTCCAACTTAGGATTTTACAGTTCGTTTCCGGTGAGGTGAGAGGGACAATGGCGAGTGCCAGGCACAGTGCAGTGCACAAATATTGTAATACTACTGGCATTTGAAGTAATACGATGCAGTTAGGAACCTTTAAGGCCCTCATTACAAAATAGCCTGTTGATAAATAAACAATACATTAGCTGATATAGTCACATCTAACGTAATATGTTTAATTGACAATGAAAAGTAATAAATTACCAACGAAGACAAGACAGTTACACAACTAGCATGGCAATGTTTGTTTATAAAAATAATATATTAACTATTTCTCATTTTATTTTCAAGTAATCTTTTGTATTTTATCTTGAAGTATTCAGTTAAATCACTTATCTGTGGTATAAGAAATTGCACAATTATGATAAACAGTACAAAGGTTGTTTATATTAATATAAAAACGTAAGAAAATATTTGTTTAATGTGTAGTGTAACTATTTTGATTTTAAGTAAAGTTTTAGAAATGTATTGGCTGAGCGCTGTACGTTGGCAAATCGGTTACAACAGCTTACTTGGGGAAGTTGATGACATAGGGAAAAAAACCCCGGCAGTTGAGTTTTGGCGCGCGCGCACGCCTGGGCAGGAAATGAGGACACCAGACCACGTGGTGTGGCTGGCCTGGCGGCGTCGCTCTGCCTCAGTCGGCATGTGGATCTCGAGGTGGTGACTTGAGATTTGTCTGTGGCAATCGCCACGTGTGGTTGCTCGTCGTAGACTGCACCAAGTTAAATCGAGTGCTACTGTGTGTTTGTGAATATTTAGCCGGTGGAACAAGGTGTGCACCGCATTAAATTAAAGTGACTGTGATTTGTTAATGTAAAAAGTGTCGTCGCATAGGCATGAACATAAACGGTGTTTGAGACAGCCACGTGGTGTGAAATCAATTCGCGACAAATATTCATTTTGTCTGGGGCTCACGAGCTATAACTCTATTTGGTACATTTACCGACGTACAGACGCGACAGCCACAGGGTTCAAGTATTGTGAAATAAACAACATAAAGTGAACTTTCACGTGTTTTCTAAAATAGTAGTTAGTACACCCTTTTCTCCCATGAACTTGAACTTATTATGAATTTGTTTTGTTAATCATATGCAGGGAAGGAAAGCTGCGAACGTGTGATATCATCCCCTAAAAACGAGTCAAACAGTCGCAATAACAGTTCCAGTGTTTTTGCATGTTTAGGAATTTGGTTCGCAGCTGGTGGTTGTGAGTTTGAAAAAATTAATCTTTCCCTATTTTAAACTCTCACCCCGACCTTCACCCTCGCTTTTGGGGGCTCGTCCGGGATAAGTTCACGTTGGACTTGCTCGGACGGAGAGATTAGGGTGTGTATAGGACAGTGAACAGTTACGAACAGTTTCAAACAAGTGCGCGGACGCGACGGACAATTTCAAGTGTGTGTGGCGGCTGGCAGCAGAGAGCGGGATAAGTTCACGTTGGACTTGATCGGACGGAGAGATTAGGGTGTGTATAGGACAGTGAACAGTTACGAACGGTTGCAAGCAGATACGCAATCGCGTCGCGCGTTTAACGACGGTTAGTGACGCAGAGTTCGGGCGCGTGCATCCGTAACCGGCGATCGACGGCGCATCGGACCGGCAGCAGTGAGCGGTGGCGCGAGGATTCAACGCACTCAAATTTCATCTTCTGCAACGGACGGCAGTGATCGTGGGGACTTCGCAAGTCGCCAACGGAGCGTCGGTTCCCAGCAGCTTCGATTCTACAAAGGATAAGGGATGCAGTGAGGACATATTCCAGCCACAGTTGTTACAACCGACGGCAGCGAGCGTTGGGGACGTCGCAGCTCGTTGCAGCAACGTATGGATTAAAAGATAAGTAAAGCAGCTGGCGCTATACATTCTTGTGTGTTAATCAAGCTTTCTTGTGGCACACAAAATGGAGCAGATTTTTAAAAAATCGCCAAGCGACGTAGATTCAGAGGGTAGCATACCAGAAAGTCCAGAGAGGGTAAATACTGGGGGAATGTTGTTGACAGCGGAGATGTTCGCAGCCATGTTAGCGAGTATTAGCTCAAATTTAGAATCAAAAATAGAAAATTCAAACTCAAATTTAAAATCAGAAATACAAAATTCAAACTCAAATTTAAAATCAGAAATAGGAACAGTAAAATCAGAAATAGAAACTGTAAAATCAGAATTGAAAGCAGACTTTAAGGCAGACATTGGGGCACTACAAAATTCAATGCTTGGATTAAAGACAGAAATAATCACAGACATTGACAAAAAGATAGGAAGTCTAACAGAACGGTTTGAAAATAGGGAAAAGGAGACACATGCCAGAATTGGTGCTATTGAGACTGAGGTAGGAGGCAAGTTAGATGCTGTGAAACAAATATGTGATCACAGGAATGAGGGCACTATGCAAGCTTTGGCTGAGGTTGACAACAGGATGGTGGCAGGTATTGAGGAAACAAAAACTTTGTTGTCAGGAAAATTAGAGAATCCAGAACGTAACTTTACGAAAAAGATAGAACAAGTAGTGACACTAAACTATACTGAGATTGAGAAGGTGAACACTAGAATAAATAGTCTAGAATTGTGTACTGCATCAGCAAACACTAATTGGTCCATGTTGCAGACACCTAGTGGAAGAAAGTTTTCAGGAGTGGGTAATTATCGTCCAGTAGATTTTTTGGCTGCATGTAAGGACCAATTTGTGCCTGGTATGTCAGACCAGTGTAAAATGAAGTTAGCAAAGAGAATGCTTGACTGTTCTGCTCAAACTTGGGCAAATCAGTGTGCTGATAAATTTGTAACTTTTGAGGCGTTTGAAAAATTGTTTTTAAGTAAGTATTGGGGGGAGGCCAAGCAAGCTAAGATATAAAATGAATTCTTGAACGAACCAAACTATATGAAAGGGAACCCAAAATTTGAAGTAATCATTGAGGAGGAGCTGTTTATTCAAGATTCATTAGTCATAAAGGGACTTTGTTTAAATTTAATGTTAGGAAGTGATTTCCCGTGCAAATATGAAGCTCAGTTGAAGTATGAAGATAAAGTGTTGGAATTGAGTCTGGAGGAATGCATGAAGAGGGTGAAATTCAAAACTTTTATAAGTGATAAAGATTTAATGGCATGTTTACACAAGTAACTGTCATGAAGTATGAGATTCAATGCATTGTAAATAGTAGGTTAAGAATTTGTGTATATTTATTCTGTGGTCTGTGTTAGTATCTACTTGTGTGTTTCGATTTAAGCATTGGGGTCAAGTTTACAAGTAATCTTTGTAAATGTTTTTCTTTTGTTGTTTGTGTTAAAAACATGTGCTTGTATCAGATTTGCAGTTCAACAGTGGTACATGAGCTAAATAAGTATGTATGTATGCCAACACCAAAGGATAGAGGAAGTGGGAGTGTGTGTATATGTGAGCAGGGCTGGATATGTGATGTGAGTTGTGGGGTGACTTGGAGAATGAGAAAGTGGTGGACATTGATGCAGGCAGTGGGGTCTGTGGCTTAGATAAATTGTGATGAAAATATCAGCTGACAGTGTTGCATATTTGGGTGTGACTGACCATATGGGTGAGAAATGAGGAATGTATGTTTGTTGTGGCTGTTTTGGCTAAAGGTGGGTTGGATTGAGAAATGTTTCAATGAGAGAAAGTGGTTGCTCTTAATGTCTGTCTCTTTGAGTGTTTGGTAGGTAACATGTCTAATAGGGAATGCTCTGTATTGTTATACTAAATTGATTCTGATAACAGATTTTGGTTTCTTTAATGGTGCTCAACTGTTGACTGAACAATTTCTGCAACAACAGTTGACGAGAACTATTTTTCTGTCTAGCCTGAGTATCAATAGGGTTTGGTGATACTTCATTTTAAAAAATTTAAATGTTTTGTGATAAACTAATTTTGAGATTAGACTTTAACCTTAGATATTTTATTGTGGGGAGTACTTGTGGAAAGCACATGAGGCTGATGATGGGGATGCAAATTTAACCTCACACCAGTAGAAATAATTTCTTTTGGTGCGAGGGGGTAGGATTTGTATTTATGCTTGTAGCTGTCATTTTGATAGAAGAGAAAATTCTCTATGATAACATTCGTTTGGTAGTAATACTCCAAGTAGGCCACATATTCTCTTGTCTGTTTCATCTGAAGCTATGGCTGTTGAGAGTGCAGGCATGGTGGTTTGGGTTGATCTGATAATGACCAACACAAGCCACTTTGAGTTCTTAATTCTGTTGATTTGCATGTTACTGTACATGTCTCAATACTTAGTTTCAATTGCACCAAGTCTGAATGGCAGGGGGGTGGGATACAAATCCAACCGAATCCTGGTGTCCAGACAAACTTTTGTCTATGTTGACTCATGAGTGCCTTCTGCTCTTCCTGTTCCACGTAGGGTGCATATGACGTTTGTGAACAAGAACGCTTGATCCAGTGCCATGAATCTAAGCTGCAACAGCATGTTGGTTGAAATGACGGAGACATAGGACCGTACACCATGGACCAGAGTTGCTGCAACGATGACTCTCGGGTTCTCAGTGTCAAAGTGGTGAGAGATTTCCTTTAAACAAGTGGAGTGTACACCGTCAAAAGTTTTTATAGTGACAATTCTAGTTTTTCCATGTAGGACAAGGTTCTCTAAAGACTAAAGTTTAATAATATTATAAGTTTGGTGCCAATTCTGTATATAAACAACAGGCACACTTAAATTTCATTGATGTAATTAGTTATAAGGATTCTTTTCTTAAAAATATGCACATACTATAAGTGGTCTTAATGGTACAAATATTGGGAAATTATCTCACTGCCCTGTTTATTTTTTATTTATCTATTTATTTATTTTTTACGTTAGTTGAGGTCATAATTGGCATAGTGTTTGAGCCAATCCGATTAAATAATTTGGTAATTTAAAAATTTTGTTAATTTGAATGTATTAATTTTGGTGCTACTTGCGCCATCCTACACATGGTTTGGATGCCGCAAGTAGGGGTATTGTGAGATTACCGCCCAATAGAAATACTGGTAATTAATAGCATTTGATAATTAAACAGTATGAAGTACACTGCAAACATTGACCATGCCAATGCACTAAATGTTACACAATTTTAATCTTATTAATTATGGTAGCAATGTATGTACACAGTTGGGTGACAACATTTATAGTTAGGCCATAGGTAGAAATTCTCCACGTTGAGATTTGCTGTGTGCTTGTAGCTGACGGAAGGCCAGCGAGCAGGCCGATGTTGGTGGCTTGTTCCAACTTAGGATTTTACAGTTCGTTTCCGGTGAGGGGAGAGAGGGACAATGGCGAGTGCCAGGCACAGTGCAGTGCACAAATATTGTAATACTACTGGCATTTGAAGTAATACGATGCAGTTAGGAACCTTTAAAAAATAGCCTGTTGATAAATAAACAATACATTAGCTGATATAGTCACATCTAACGTAATATGTTTAATTGACAATGAAAAGTAATAAATTACCAACGAAGACAAGACAGTTACACAACTAGCATGGCAATGTTTGTTTATAAAAATAATATATTAACTATTTCTCATTTTATTTTCAAGTAATCTTTTGTATTTTATCTTGAAGTATTCAGTTAAATCACTTATCTGTGGTATAAGAAATTGCACAATTATGATAAACACTACAAAGGATGTTTATATTAATATGAAAACGTAAGAAAATATTTGTTTAATGTGTAGTGTAACTATTTTGATTTTAAGTAAAGTTTTAGAAATGTATTGGCTGAGCGCTGTACGTTGGCAAATCGGTTACAACAGCTTACTTGGGGAAGTTGATGACATAGGGAAAAAAACCCCGGCAGTTGAGTTTTGGCGCGCGCGCACGCCTGGGCAGGAAATGAGGACACCAGACCACGTGGTGTGGCTGGCCTGGCGGCGTCGCTCTGCCTCAGTCGGCATGTGGATCTCGAGGTGGTGACTTGAGATTTGTCTGTGGCAATCGCCACGTGTGGTTGCTCGTCGTAGACTGCACCAAGTTAAATCGAGTGCTACTGTGTGTTTGTGAATATTTAGCCGGTGGAACAAGGTGTGCACCGCATTAAATTAAAGTGACTGAGATTTGTTAATGTAACAAGTGTCGTCGCATAGGCATGAACATAAACGGTGTTTGAGACAGCCACGTGGTGTGAAATCAATTCGCAACAAATATTCATTTTGTCTGGGGGCTCACGAGCTATAACTCTATTTGGTACATTTACCGACGTACAGACGCGACAGCCACAGGGTTCAAGTATTGTGAAATAAACAACATAAAGTGAACTTTCACGTGTTTTCTAAAATAGTAGTTAGTACACCCTTTTCTCTCATGAACTTGAACTTATTATGAATTTGTTTTGTTAATCATATGCAGGGAAGGAAAGCTGCGAACGTGTGATATCATCCCCTAGAAAACGAGTCAAACAGTCGCAATAACAGTTCCAGTGTTTTTGCATGTTTAGGAATTTGGTTCGCAGCTGGTGGTTGTGAGTTTGAAAAAATAATCTTTCCCTATTTTAAACTCTCACCCCGACCTTCACCCTCGCAGTACTCAACTTGTACAAAAACCAGACAGCAGTTATTAGAGTTGAAGGTCATGAAAGGGTCGCCTTGGTTGGGAAGAGTGTAAGATAGGTTTGTAGCCTTTCCGCAATGTTGTTCAAACTGTACACTGAGCAAGCTGTGAGGGAATGCAAGGAGAGATTTGGAGAAGGAATTAAAATCCAGGGAGAGGGAATAAAAACCTTGAGGTTTGCAGATGACATAGTAATTCGTTCAGAGACAGCAAAGGACCTGGAACCCTTTAATACATAGTGTAGTTGATCAGCTACATACCTTATTTCTTCCAGTATCTCTCAAACTGATCAACACTTTACCACAAATTCATTTGTAGCTGCTTCTCTACATAATGTTACATATGCTGGTAACTGAATCAGTTCGACAGTTAGCTGCATTGAGTTACTCCTAACATGTGCGTTTGTTTATTCTCTACTTTCTGGAAAGATAAGAGGCATTATTGTGCAATTTATTGCATTAGGTACATCAAGGAAGCACTATATAGCTGACAAGCAGTGAAGTTTTTGTTGCTAGTAATTTATAACAATTTTGTCAGAATATAAGCACTATACATTAAGCATGGTAGTTTTATAGCTTAAAATTAAAGACACATGCATTAAAGGGTTAAATGGAATGAACGGTGTCATGAAAGGAAGATATTCGATGAACATTAACAAGAGTAAAATGAGGGTAATGGAATGCAATGGCAGAAAATCAGGCGATGCTGAAAGATTTAGATGTGGTAATGATACAATAAAAGTACTAGATGATTTTTGTTATTTGGGTGGAAAAATCTAATGGCAGAAGTATAGAAGATGTAAAATGCAGAGTGGCTATGGAAAGAAAAGCCTTTCTGAAGCATCGAAATTTGTTGATATCCAACTTTAGTTGAAATGTTAGGAATTACTTTTTGAAAACAGTTTTCTGTAGTGTAGCATTGTATGGGAGTGAAACGTGGACGATAAGGAATTCAGACAAAAAGGTGATAGAAGCTTTCGAAATGTGATGCTACAGACGAAGATTAGATGAGTAGATTGCATAACTAATGAGGAGAGAATTTGGGAGAAAAGGAGTTCCTGGCATATCCTGACTAAGAGAAGGGATAGGTTGATGAAACACATTCTGAGATATCAAGGAATACAGTAAGAAAATTTAAAATGATGTAGGTGACCATTCGTATTCTTAGATGAAGCGTGGGTAGCGTGGAGAACTGCATCAAACCAATATAACAATAAATAATCTCAGTGAGAAGTATAAGTTCTGTCAGTCACCGTACATGCGAAAATACATTTTGTTTCCTTCATATTTAATAACGGTTAATACATGACAATGTGTAACATTAACATATAATACGAAAATTCTTCAGATGCCAAAAGACGGCGTTTGGTTCGATGAAACGGAAGTTAAAAATAGATGGAAGTTCATTTATCGTTGGTCAGCGAAAAATTGCTTCGCAAAGAATTCGGGAGTCGTTTGTGGAACGTCGCATAATATGTCCCCCACAATCCATGCGAAGGCGAGGAGGGTTGCTAGTCCATTATAAGGATGCTATATGTCCAGTAGCGGTTCTTCCAATCCTGCAAACGAATTTCAGAGCGTCAATAATTTTCTTCTAGCTTTAGTTACCAGGGAAGCCACGGTATATATTTATTGTATTTTCATGTTAGTCCATTCCTATATCCTTCGCCTTCTGCGTCTTTAGGGAATTTCTGCCTGCAGTTTCCTTTTCACTCGACTCAAGCCTACTGATGTTATATCTTCTAAACATTGTGTCCTACGATAATAATTTTACAGATATATGGAACGGTAGATCAGAGCACTGCGAAGTGTGTTATAAATACAGTTAGTAAAGACGTAATAAATTAAAGTGTGATGCGTTATGGAGCGACATTCATGCAATTAATTGTGTATGCTGTTATATATACTGAACTATCTCTCATTCTGTGATATAATTTCACAAATGCATTCAGAGTATGTGTACATAATGTCTGTAAAATGGCTTGTGAATTCAGTTAGACGCGTAAAAGTAAGGAATTGTAACAAGTTCCGGAATACAGTACTTTTCCTGAATGAGTAGCGGTAAAGTATTAAAAGGTCTTATCTTACAACTTTTTGGGGGTAGGGGGAGGGAGTTATCAGCAAGAAAAAGCTATGTGGGTGTAAAAAAAAGTGTTTCTAAACTTCTTTGTAAGTCTGTTAGTGCTCTCATTTTCAAACAGTCGACGAAATTTGTTTAACTGAACTTGCGACAATATTGAGCACGAACTTGCAGAGAAGTTAAATGAAGCAGATCGACTGCAAAATTTTGCACAAGCAAAAGCCTGGAAGGTATTTGCAACCGATTCTATATTTGTCACTGTATCTCACAAGAGGCTACCAATAAAATTGCATGTTTATAGAATATCGCCACAATTAGCAGATTCGATTCGTGATTTTGTATCGGAAAGGACACGTTGTAATTGACGGAATGTCATCGAGTAAATCAGAAGTTATATCTGGCGTTCCCCAGGAAGTGTTGCAGGGCACCTTACTGTTCCGCACCTCTTTAACCGATTTAGGAGGCAATCTGAGCAGCTCTGTTTGACTGATCGTTGATGATGCTCTCATTTATTGGTTAGTGAAGTCACCATAAGATCAAAATGAATTAGAAACCTGTAGTTTGCAAAAGTGACTACTGAACCTTAACAATGATCATTCTGAAGTTATCGGTATGATCACCAAACGAAATCTGTTAAACTACATTTACATGATAAAGCAGTCAAATCTACTGCACGTAAATTCAACTAAAGACCTAGGAATAACAATTACGATCAATGAAATTTAGAAAGAACACACATGAAATATTATAGGGAAGGCTAACAAAAGGCTACGTTTCATAGTCAGAACGCTTAGAAAATGCGATAGTGCTACTAAAAAAAGTGACTACTCTACACTTGTGTGACCTAATTTGCAGTATTGCTGAGTACTGTGGGATCTCCATCCAGTGGGATTGACGGGTGATGTAGAGAAAGTTTAGCAATGAGCAGCTCGTTTTGTATTATTGAGATAGACGGGACTGAGTGTCACGGAAATTATGCTCAAGTGGGGATGGAAATCGTTACAAGGAAGGTGTTATTCGTTGAGGCGAGATTAAGAAGAGAAATTTCTTTCACCAACTTTATCTTCCGAATCAGAACATATTCTAATAGCACCCACCTACGTAGGGAGACACGATGATCATAATAAAATAAAAAAAGTAGAAAGTAAAATGAGATATAAAACTAGGAGATTTAGGTGTCATTTTTCCCGAGCGCTCTTTGGGAATGGAAACCTTTGCAAAAATATCTTCTAACCGAAAAAGGGAACTATATCTATCCGCAAGAAAGAGTAATTACCCAGAAACAATAAGATATTATTAAAAAAGTACTGTGCTACATTAAGAAAATTTATTAAAATCAACGAGCATATGCGTGATGTCTGAGATTAGTTGCTCTGATAATAAAATTAAAACAATGCGGAATATTATTAAAACGGAGACAGGGCAACCAAGAGGAGAGAAAGAGGGGTTTTATCATCAAAACAAATGAAAACTTTAGTAACTAAATGTCAGAAGTTCAAAACATTTTTAATCATTACTTTTTAAATGTTGTAGGGAAAATAGAATCTAAATGTTCGTTACAAGGAGCAAGGCAGTTAATGGAAGAGGCCATACCCACACAATTTGATACAATTGACACTTCACTCACCTTTCTTTCAGAAATTATGAAAATAATAAATCCTCTCAAGTGTAAAAGGTCATATGGAATTGATGGCATTTCCAGCAGGGTATTAAAGGCTTGTTCCCAAGAGATAAGTAGGATTCTCAGTCATATATGTAATATCACTTTAAAGCAGGGTGTTTACCCAGATAGACTGAAATATGCTTCCGTTAAACCTTTGCACAAAAAAGGGGATATGCCTGATGTCAACAACTACCGCTCCATCTCATTTCTGACTGCTTTATCCAAAATTTTTGAAATGGTTATGTATTCTCGAGTTGATTCACATATTAGAAAAAATAAAGTTCTAACAAAATGTCAGTTTGGTTTTCAAGAAAGCTTTTCAAGGGAAAATGTTATATATACCTTCACTGATGAAATATTAAACGCTTTGAATAATCGGACATCACCAGTTGGGATTTTTTCTGATATCTCAAAAGCTATTGATTGTGGAATGAGTGGGACAGTGCACAAATGTTTTAAGTCGTACTTAACTAGAAGACTGCAGAAATGTTGAAATAAGCAGTTCACATGATATAGAACATGCAAGTAATTCCTTTAACTGGGAAGTTATCAAAAATGGGGTCTAGGGCCCTTTCCCGTTCTTAATATACTTAATATATACTTAATATATAATAATATATACTGTTCTTAATATACTTGCCATTCTACAGTCTCAAAGATGCTAAGCTAGTTCTTTTTGCTGATGATACAAGTATAGCTATCACACCTGACAAACAGGAATTAACTGATAAATTTGTAAATGATATCTTTCAGAAAGTTATTAAGTGGTTTTCTGCAGTTTCATATAGCAAATGGCATGACACCATTGATAAATTTAGACTTTGAACATAAATATGTGGCTAAGGTAGAATATTCAAAAATTTTAGGTGTTTGCATTGAAGAGGGATTAAATTGGAACATACATATTGAAGATCAGCCGAAACGTTTGAGTTCAACTACTTATGCTATAAGGTCCATTGTAAAATTTGGTGATGTACATCTCAGTAAATTAGCTTACTATGCCTATTTTCATTCACTGCCTTCATATGGGATCATATTTTGGGCAATTCGACATTGAGTGAAAAAGTATTCATTGCAAAAAAGCGTGTGATCAGAATAATTGCTGGAGCCCACCAAAGATCATCCTGCAGACATTTATTTAGGGATCTAGGGATCTTCACTGTAGCTTCACAATATATATATATTCACTCGTGAAATTTGTTATTAACAATCTGACCCAATTCAAAAGTAATAGCAGTGTGCATAGCAACAACACCAGGAGAAACAGTGATATTCACTATTCAAGGTTAAATCTAACTTTGGCACAGAAAGCGGTGAATTATGCGGCCACGAAAGGCTTCGATCACTTACCAAATTGCATGAAAAGTCTGACAGAAAGCCAACTAGTATTTAAAAAGAAATTAATGGAATATCTGAATGGTAACTCCTTCTACACTACAGACGAATTTTTAGATAAAATTTAAAAATAGAAATTTTTTTTGTAATGCAAATAAAAATCCTTATAATATTGATGGTCATTTATAGACAACGTTTACTAAAGTGACACGTTCCACATCATTACGAAATGTCGTATATATGATCTATGGAACAACTATTAATCTAATCTAATCTAATCTAAAGGCACTAAAATGTGAATTCGAAAGTAAATTTTTATGTGTTGATGCCTGAACTCAGTTTGTGGTGGATGATTATAGAGCCATCATGCATCATAGTGCGTTCTAAACTGTTTTGCTGTCTGATACTGTCTATGCGACAACCTGACACCAACGTAATCACGATAAATCTAGTAATACACTCTTCAAGGAAGCCAACTCAAACAGTTGTTCGTCCGTATATAAGGACAATCAAATCGAAAACGGAAAGATGTAGAGAAATTGCACTTCAATGTAATTTGCAGAATATTTATGTAGGTGGATGGAAAAGGTTAGATCTGCATAGTTAATTTCGTGACGATATTTCTTAGTAAACAGTTTCTTAAATCTATAATTATAATTGGTTGATATATATTTCGTTTAACACAAAATTGGTATTGTAGACATTTTTCAGAGATTTATTATGTAAATTTTCAGTATTGTTCTAATTATATTTTGTTTTTCACAGAACACATTATCGACACACAACTGTAAAACAATTTGCATGTTCTATTAAATTTATTTGTAGGAGTCTTGATTACGACAAACTTTTCAAGTTAAGTTTCCACACAAAAAGTTAATAGATTATAACACTACACATAAGGAAAGTTACTTGCCTTCCTGTCTTACTACTGTGTTGCGCTGCAAACAGTTGATTTTCTGCACTTTTCAGTATCTTGTTATGTTTAAGTTTGGGACATTGAGAAAAGTTTTTTCCTACTAATCAAAAGACGTGGTTCAAAATAATGTATTTATTAATTTTGGATCATTTTAGGGACAAATCATGTTGCTTTCTACCGTTTTTCTTTTCCGGCGTTTTCGGATTATTTTTAGTTTATTTATTTATTTTTTATCTATTCATATACTTTTACGCAAGATTGGTTTTCTCTTTACCTTCCCGTTCCTTCATTTAGTACTGGATGTTCTCAGTTCGAAAAATCATCAGATCAGATCATATATAGGTTTTGCGTAGAAAGCAGAATCATCTTTGAGAATGTAGGTCATTGGCAGTAATGTACCTAAGAATCATTATTACCGGACAGCGACAACTGAGTAAGGGTTTTGGTGGACTAGTTCCCGTAGCTTCAGTGCTTTTAGTCAAAGATGACACGACGTATCCATGTTCATGTATATTGCGGGTTCCCTTATTTAATTGGAATTGCCCAACTCACCATAAATTCAGCAAATTCATAATTATAATAACAATTTTTATATATTAATCGAGGAAACACATTTGTGAAATAAAACTTCTTCATACACATTAGCCTTCATATCGCTATGCTGCATTCCATCAAAATTCATGGTTTTCAGCTTTACTTCTTCCTTTAGATCTTTACAGGGTATCTTTCTGTTGTTTTTATAATTTAGCCACTGTATCGATTTTCAGCGTGTGATCTATGCTTACTGCCATTAACACACAAATACGGGATACGTACTTTTCGAATGGCTGTGTGACTGAACAGAAAATATTATTAACGTAAGCAAATCACTACTCTGCATTGCCTTAATTGATAGAAGAAGATATGTTTAAATTTATATTTTGAGGAACACATTCAAGTAATAACAGAATTTTATTCCGTTTCACATAACGAATTGTTCAGGCCAAACTAGATCAACCTCAAAATGAATAATTCAAAATGATTTATAAGGAAAAGTAAATCTCACTAAGGGTAAGAGAGATGTAGTGCAACAGCTTAGCGTAAGTAGCCACGCTGTTTTACAGGCACGACGGTTTGATAGCCCAACCTGTCGTACAGTGTAGTAAGCTGCACGGATCCAGTGAAGCTTGCCGTCGGCTACTTCACTCTCTGTCCTTCTAGCTTGTGTATTATTTGCATTTCAATTTTCTTTCCCCATAATTTACCCCTGCCTCCTTGAATTTTGCTGACGACACAGTAATTCTGTCACAGACAAGAAAGGACCTGGAAGAGCTATTAAACGGAATGGACAGTGTCTTGAGAGAAAATTATGATATGAACATTAACAAGAGGAAAACTTGGATAAAGAAATGTACTATCAGAAAATCAGGCGATACTAAAGGAATTAGATTAGGTAATGAGACAATAAAGGTAGTAGACGAGTTTTGGTATTTGGGTAGCAAGATTACTTCTAATGGTCGAAGTAAAGAAGATATAAAATGCATAATAGCTATGGGATGAAAAGCCTTTCTGAAAAAGCGAAATATATTGACATCCAATATTAGTTAAGTGGCATATTATGCCTATGGACAGCGATCAAAGATTATATAAAACACACTTACTTCAGCCGAGATCGATAGTTTATTTGTTGGTTTTTTCACCGGTTTCGATTAACTATGTCATCATCTTCATAAACAATTGTTTTATATCAATTTTCTCGTATTTTCACTTTGTTACTCACACAAAATAAAGAATTACTTGTGAAAATGAAATATAAGAAAAAGAACATTGTCAAATGTTTAAAATTTGCAACACCAAAGTGGATCGCCATCTGTATTGTTCATTTAAAAATTGTGTGTGTTCTTGCCACAAGTAACAAGGAGATTCATATTTCATTTTCACAAGTAACTCGTTTATTTTGTGTGATTCCCAAAGTGAAAATAGGAGAAAATTGTTATAAAAAACGAATTGTTTCTGAAGAAGATGATGATAAAGTTCATCGAAACCAGTAACAATAAAAACCCAACAAATAAACTAGAGATCTTGGCTTAAGTAAGTGTGTTTTATGTAATATCAGTTTAAATGTTAGGAAGTCCTTTCTGAAAGCATTTGTCTGGAGAGTAGCATTGTATGGCAGTGAAACGTGGACGATAATGTGTTCTGATAAGATGATAGAAAATGTGGTGTGGTGATAGAAAATGTGGTGTTACCAATGAATGATGTAGATGAGTAGATCGCGTAACTAATTTGGTGCTTTACAGAATTGGGGAAGTAATGTGGTTTCTGGCATATCGTAAGACAGGGATAGGTTGGTGGGACACCTTATGAGACATCAAGGAGTCGTCAACTTAGCATTAGAAGAATATGTGTGGGGTAAAAATCGTAGAGGGAGACCGAGGGACAAATACAATAAGCAGATTTAAGAGAATGTAGGTTGCTGCACGTATTCCCAGATGAAGAGGGTTGCACAGTACAGGGTAGCATGGAGAGCTGCATCAAACCAGTCTGCGGACTGATGACCACACCAACACAACCTTGACTATGAAAGTTCGTATTCCAATCAACATTACCAACTGCAATTCTCCAAATCTACAAAAGTCAAGAAAATAAATTTGACTTTACTTAACCCATCCTCTAACTTAACACGTGAGTATTGCCTCCCGTGTTCCCACATTTATTCTAAATCCCAACTTTTCGTCCCAGACTTCGGATAGTACCAAGTTTTTCCACTCATATGTAAACAATTCGTGTTTATATTTTTCAAGCATGACTTTAAAACTGATGGTTCTCTAGTATTCCCGGATGTCTCCACTTGCTTTCTTTTGAATTGAATTTGTTACACTTTGCTTGAAGTTGGAGTGTATTTCAGCTATCTCATACATTTTACACACAACATGGAACAATTCCTTCATGACCGGGTCTCCCAAAAATGTCGGAAGTTCAGACGTAATATTATCTAATCGAGGTGCCTTGTTTCGACCCAAATCTCTCCGTGCGCTGTCACATAATTCTCGCAATATAGCATCTTCTACCTCATATTCCTTTACTTGCTCTTCCCTTTCTACAATATTGCCTTCAAGTTCATTCACCTTGTCTAGGCCCTTTAGATATTCCTTGTCCCTTCCAGATTTCCAGTATTTCCATCTGAATTGTTATGTTCATGTAGCTTCTTGTCTCAAAACGTCTCTTATTTTCCTGTAGGCCGTGTCTACCTTTTAACTGGTTATAAGTTTTTCTGCGGATTTGCGTTTGTCCCCTAGCCATTCCTGGTTAGCCATTCTGAATTTCTTATCTACATCATATTTCATCCGTCTGTGCTACCTTTCGCCTGCTTCACTTGTAGTATTTTTATATTTTCTCCTTTAATTAATTAAATACAGTATCCTCTGTGTTATCCGATAATTTCTATTAGGCCTCATCCTTCTAACTACATAATCCTCTGTGGCTTTCACTACTTTGTCTATCATAGCTAACCATTCTTCTACAACTGTATGTGTCGTTAAATTCTCGCCTGATGTTTTCTTTGAAACTCAACAATTACTGGTTCACTTCATTTATCCAGGCTCCGTTGCTTTGTTTTCTATATGTCTACAGTTTTTTATGTTTTCATCTACTGTCCATAACCAATACGTTATGGTCAGAGTCCTTAACTGCCCATGGATATGTTTTATAGTTTAAAACCTGCTTTCGAAATCTAGGTCTTTCCTCTATAATATCAAGGGACTAATAACCTTTGTAGTTCAGTCCCTCACAAAACCAAACACCTCTAAAGACAATTTCTGGTTCTTCCGGTGTCTCCTGGGCTTTTGCATCTATACAACCTTTATTCCATCTGATTTGTATTACATGCACCTGAGAATAACTGTGTTTCATCTTATAACTCTTATAATATTTGTAATATTGATATTATACTATGCATTGTGCATGGTATTAGTATTGGTGGTTTTGTTGTAACTTCGTGGTATTCAAACCGTACGAAGAATGAACAAGAAGAAAAAGACGTGCGTTACATTCCCAAACAGCGCGTGGACAAACCGAAAGCCTAATACTTCCGTTGGAGCCCATATTCCTCTTACTTTCTTATTATGATCATTCCTTCCTTTTGAGTTGGTATTCTACATAATATTTTCGCATTCGGAGAAGAATGTTGGTGATGGAAATTTCCAAGAATATACTAAAAAAAATACTCCTTGTAATGATGATTACCAAAACTCGCCCATTTCCGTGACACTCTCTTCTCTGTATCGTGGTAATGCAATATAAGTTGCTATTAATTAGACACTTCCGATGTTCTACGTTAGCTTTCTTATAATTAAATTTTTCCTAATTGTAATTCCTAGGTATTTTGTCTCTTGACACCTTTACGATTTGTGCGATTAATCGTGAAGACCAAGTCTGACGGATTTCTGTTAATATACATGTAGATAGCGGCTTTATGTTATCTTTCCTTGTGTTTACCAGAAAATATTTTATCAGCCTGTATCTATGCAGTTTGTATTTCTTTCGTTTATATGGACTTCAACTGAATTTGATTTCCTACTTTAACAGACTAGTTTGTTAATATAGTTTTGCCATATCTCACCTTACCTGATTCGAGTATACTCCATTGCTTATGTTACCATAATGGAAATTAATTTTGCAGCCCACATTAAAAGAACTATCAATACCTTTCGGTTCCAATTCTGACGGAAAGACAAGTCAGCCAGAAAGCTTTAATTCTCCTCACGACCATTTGTTTTCTTTCCTGGGGTGTTTACTCTATAAACATATTTTACAAAATACAGAAAAAAGAATAATACAAAGTAATTACTAGCTGATCTTCGGGATGATGACCATGCTTCGCTAGACATTTAGCTTATGACGCCTTGATTCTGTAAGATTTGTTCCAAATTTTATTTGTCTATTTTATAAAATAGTGCTAAGCGGACATCCGAGTGCCTCTAATGAGACGTAGTCAATCCATTGTTCTGCTTTCTTCAAATCATTTCCTAATTTAGTTCATATATTCTCTTTGACACGTTTATCTGTACCTTACCTCTTTAAAAATCAGTAATATTAAGCTGTATTTACAAAGTAACAAACGATTCAGAGCTTAGTGCGAGTCCCTCTACTTTGTATAAGTTTTTCTACACATTTGTGGGTTAGCATATTCATATGAATGCTGGAACAATTCTATATAGTATACAATTTATTAACATTCTAATGGTCTTCATGATTTGATTCCAATTACATCGTCACATACATTATCATGAATGTGATCAGCCATGCGTTTAAAGCAACGTAAATGTCCCCGTTTTGCCCTCTCTCCCTTCCTCCTTCCCTTCCTCTCTCTCCCTCTCTCTCTCTCTCTCTCTCTCTCTCTCTCTGTTCACCCCCACCCCTCTCTCTTTCTCTCTCTCTCTCTCTCTCTCGCGCGCGCGCGCAATTTGTAGCGTAGTCAAGCGTGCCACGTAGCCATATTTCAACGGCGAGGCTTAGAGTCAATCAGTTTTAAATTTAGGTGGCGGAAAAGTAGATAAAGGAAGACCTTTCTTGTCAGACCTTCCACAGACTGCATTAGCCTTGCTGAGCTGTAGAGCACGGATTACCTCCTTCTCGCAAAGGATTATAAAGCACTGGCATCACACTATTTTCCCCATTTCGCTGTCGGCCAAGTAAAATACATAAGAACGAAACGAGGAAGTCTTATATATTCGTTATACGCCCCATTGATTTCAACAGGCATTTATCAAGTTTCTACCCAGTTAATGCCGATTCACTAAATTCTGTCCGTGGTTGTAACTTTTATAACAGTAGGGCATTATTTTCAGTATCCCCACGAACAATTCACTTCAATTAATTTTCTAATATGTAAGAATGAATTCTGTATCTTCCTATGTTTGTTAGTATTTTACACCGTACCGTACAATTCATCTGACTGCAATGAAACTTTTATGATATATTGCTTGCACTTTCGCTAACCACATAGAATAAAATCACATAGTTGAGGAGATATCACATTATGAACACTAAGATGCACGAAAAACTGCCACAGTATGAATGACTTTTAAATGTATTACTTCTTTGAAACATATTTTCCATACAGTACCCATTTACGCCAATGAAAGTACCTGCATAACTATTACATTATATAACTTATAGTTTAAGAGATATGACCAGACCAGCACACAGAATTATTTTTCGATGGAGAGGATGGGGGAAAATCGGGAAGCTAATCTACCTAGCGTGACTTGATTTTGATCTATACAAATGACAATTACGAAGATGACAAATTTAACCCAACCAATTCTGTCAAGCCGTTCTCAAATAATGTTTCTTCATTCAAGCGGCAATTGAATTTTACTAAACTTTTATTGAGGACAGGCTGCAAATTATTACCGCAGACACGCGCCTAGAAATGACACCCACACTCACACAAGTCAACTTTCAGCCACAGTCTTGGCTGGAAGTAGGCACACATACGGTCATAACTCACAAACCGTCTCTCACTGCAGCGCTCCAACTTCAGACATATGACTGATGCTGTGGACAGAAGCTAAGTTGTGAGTGTGTCTTTTCCATGTGCTCGTCTACGCTTCAGCAAACTTTTTTTACCCTGAGCTGCTACTTATCCACAATATATTTATACAAATAAAAAGCATATCCATATGTCAGAAATATAATTATTAAGAGAACTGCTTGACAGAATTGGCTGGATCTCCTTTGCTATGTGCGTAGCTGTCAGGACAAGTATTGTATAGAAGAGAAGATTCCCAGAAGATCTGAATCTCTGAGATCTGCTGAAGAGCCTTTTCCTATAGTCTTTTTGTATGAACTTGTAACGTACCGGATCGTAGCTCATTGCTTCTTGAAGTTCTCGTAGCTCGCCGCTCTCGGTAACGGCTTTCTAAAATTCGATGGGGCAATAGTAATCCACTACAAATAATATAGAGGACAAGTAGAATTGCAGTTCATTGACACATTAATCATTCATTACATCCCAGTTGTTCCCTTTTATGGCCACCATACAGGTCTTATTAACAAGACATCACAACCTAGTACGTACATTCCACAGTCAATAATATAAATTTGCACAGTTCGTGTGTGGAATACTAAAGTCGGAGGTGTACATTTGAATGTGTCAGATATATGAAGGATTAACAATGTAGATACACTTTATACACTCCTAACATTGAAGAACTTTTACATAATTGTCCAAACCTCAAGTCCAATGTGACGTCGGTGTCTCAGATACACCACGAAACAAGACTCCCTACTGGCGTGGATTTTTCCTCAGATCGAGGTTGTAACAAGATATTTACGTGGCACTAAAGCATCCTTTTTATATCTTCCAAACAATGGCACTGGAAATAACGTATTGCTAATTATGTACATTAAATTAATTGTAAAAGAAAAATAAACAATTACATAAAGATGGATATAGTAAAAGGTAACGTAAATAATACTGAGTAAATTAATATACAAGTCTTCGTTTGAGTAGTGGTATTTCATATCCAAATATAATCTAATAGGGTTGTCAACATTACTTTCATAATTATCGGTAATTACACAGAAGCTAATGAGAGCAAAACATTCATATCATAATATGTGAAACATAATAATACCCACTTTATCTTATCAGAAAATAATGTAATTTGTTCTCTCAGAGACACTAATTAGCCTAATATATGACATATAACAATATGCCTTTTGCAGAAAATTAATATTTGCTAATTAAACAAACATCTGAGACGTCAAATCATAGAAACTAACTTCAGCTTGTTACTTTAGAAAGAAGAATAACAAAAGTTTTGGAAAAGAAAATGATAAGATGTAATATACTTATACATATTATTATGCAACACTGATAACGGGAGATTCAGTAATGCAAACAGCTGGGCATAAAACCCAACATGCTTAGTTACAAATTCAAGACCACATTTCACTATTAAAGCGTTGAATATGCTTAACATTTGCTTTGGATCAGTTTTCAGTTGAAACAATCGAACACAGAATCCATTGAAAACTAATGATAAGATTGACGTACTTCGGCAAATGATGTTTGACACATAAGTGTTATGTTTCATGGTGAAGTTTGATACAGAGGGTACCTTGCAACAAGCTTAGACACTGTCAGACCGAACATAACGAAAGCAGATACTTGTAATTTCTCATAGATAAAGGGGAAGAGAAGATGTACAGGGAGAGGAGGAAGAGGAAGAGTAGGAGATTGACATAGATGTAGTGGAAGGTGATGGGTCAAGACGGATAGGGAGGTGTTTACGTGGGCAGAGAAATTGCGGACGAGACAATTTTGAGGTGAGAGGAAGAGATGAAAAGAGAGAGGGATAGAGAGAGGGGATAGAGGAAACAGACGAGTACATAAATTGTCAAGTTGCGTGGATCATTTATTTCATTTCTCCAGTGTACAGTACAGCAACTGATAAAATGTTTGTGAACCACTGTTCTAAACTATTTTGAATTTATTGAACATTGTTGATTTATGGGATACAGCAGTAGAACAAAACAGATGCTAGTTCACAAGATTTGAAAGTGGCAAAGTTCAATGTTTATAACCAGTGCTAAATACTGTCTTCGTGATCAATCACTTACAATTTCTGTGATATAAAAGCATATTGGTAACGATTTCAACTAATATATTACTAAGAAAATTTCTTGATCCTTGTGTACAGAAAGATAAACTTGACTTGTGTCATAGAGGCTATAGCCGACTGAATATTTCATTGCAAATTAACATTTTATTTCTTTACTGCGTTAATGTTACCCGTTTCCAGTTATTGGCTTACTATGTTCTCATTTTATTTCGATAGCAGCTGTCTTGTCTCGTGATGGACTCTTTAGCGGATACAGATTCTTTCAACACATTTTGTATTGCATTATGATTACTTAAACCCAGTTCATCAACAAGTTCAGTACAGAGAGGCCCCCTGGAGTAGATAACGTTCCTTCAGAAATACTAAAGTCTCATATAGAATCAGCCATAACAAAACTATTTCACCTGGTGAGTAAGATGTGTGAAAATACCCTCAGGCTTTAAGAAAAACGTAATAATCCCCATTCCAAAGAAAGCTGGCGCAGACCGGTGTGAAAATTACAGAACAATTAGTTTAATAAGTCATGGTTGCAAAAATTTAACACGAATTATTTACAGAAGGATGGAATAGCTGATAGATGCTAACCTCGGTGAAGATCAGATCGGATTCAGTAGAGATGCACGAACACAGGAGGTAATACTCACCTTACGAAAGAAAAAGCAAAGCTTCATTTCTAGCTTTTGTAGATTTTGAGAAAGCTTTTGACAATGTCGATTGAAATACACTGTTCCAGGTCCTGAAATCAGCAGGAGAAAAATATAGATATGGTTATATACGACTAGTACCCAATGAGACAGCAGTTATCAGAGTTGAGGGGCAGGAAAGGGATGGAAGGGAGTAAGACATGTTTGTAGCCTTTCTCCATTTTTATTCAAATAGTACACTGAGCAAGCTATAAAGGGAAGGAAGGATAAATTAAGAGAAGGAATTAAACTTCAAGGTTTAGAAATAAAAACATTGCGTTTTGCGGAAGACATTTGAATTCTGCCAGAGGCAGCAAAGGACCAGGAAGAGCAATTGAACTGAATGGACCGTGTGTTCAAAGCAGCATATAAGGTGAAAATTAACAAGAGCACAACAACGGTAATGGAATGCGGTCTTGGAAAATCAGGTGATGCTGAAGGAATTAGATCAGGTAACGAAACTATAAAGGTGGTAGTGAGTTTTGATAGTTGGGTAGTTAAATAACATATGACTGTCGCCATACAGAGGATATAAAATGAAAATTTGCTAATATAAATAGTTAATTTAAGTGTGAGGAATTCCTTTCTGGAAGCAATTGTGTGGAGTGTTGACGTTTACAGGAGTGAAACAAGGGACGATAAATCTTTTAGACAGGAAGAGGATAGAGGGTTTTGAAATGTGGTGCTATAGAAGAATGGAGAAGATTTGGTGGATAGATCATGTAATCAATGAGAGGTATTGAGCAGAATTGGGAAAACAAGGAGTTATTGGCATACATTGATTAAAGCAGGGAATGATTGGTAGGACATATTCTTAGAAATAAAGGAATCCAAGCATTGGAGGGAACTACGTGGAGTACAAATTGCAGAGGGAGACCAAGGGACGCATATAGTAAGCAAATTCAGATGGATGTGGGTTGTCGTTCTTATGAAGAGATAAGAAGCTTGCTCAGGAGAGAGTAGGGTGGAGAGCTGCATCAAACTAGTTTCCTAACTGAAGACCTCAACAACATGGTTCATAAATATGTTTGCAAAGAGGACTCTTATTGCTTATCCTTCATGTTGGAGACAGAATTTACTAATGAAGCTGAAATATATTTGTGCTGTGTTGAGTCTGAGAATGGTAAGTTGTTCTTGTATGTGTGCTGTAGGCGTGTCTCTTTTTAACTGTAGATGTCTTTCAGTTACGTTGATAGTTTCTTGTTTTTGGTGTAAATGCTGCTGAGTCACACCTGAAGATGGCGGCCAGGTGGTCCGCCGAAATATTGTGTCAAGATGACTCGACCATGCGGCTGGAAACCCGACATGAATATCAACAATTTATACGCCGGGAAACTCTACGCAATCATACAAATAACGTAGTTTACCAGAATGACCAAAATTGAAATTAAAATGAATTTGGACATTACTCTCACCATACGTGTCGAGATATTGCAATACGTGCTGTAAGGAATAATGTATGTATTAAAAAAATGTATTATTTATTGTAAATCATTAAGCACTACACATATTTTTTTTATTTGAATGTTTATTAAAAATGTTTGTTTCTAAAGAAGGTATTGTATTTCATTTCATCCTTCAAAACCAGTCGCATAGCACACTACTGAAAGATAGCTTATCTATCATAATCAACCAACAAGTGAGCGGAGCCGCGGTTTTAAGCTTGTTAGTAATATATCTGCGTTGACACCAACATAATGTATCGTAATGCAGCGCAAAATATTACCTAAGTATCCTGCTTGCCACCCTCAGGCGGAATGTCGGGTTCGTGACCTGTTCCGGTCTTTGTAATTGCTGGACCAGCGGCTATTTGGTTCTCCTGCATTGTTACCGCCAATCGCGCGCCTCCGGAAGAGATGCCGCTGCCCGGTGGTGGGGGGGGGGGTTGCGGTCGGTGATGGGGGGTACTCCATGCGCGCTTGCTGGTCTGCCCATTCCCTTCGCTGCCTTCATCGGTTTCTCATCAGCGCGTTCGTGGCGTACTTTTGATAACGCTTCACCCCATGCAGTGCTTAGCTGGAATACACTGTCCCTGTTCACTGGGTTGTCGTGTACTCGAATCTCCACAGCCTCTTTGAAGATTACCAGAACCCGTTCGCCCTGCAAAGCACCTCTGTATGTTCGAAATGAAACGTATGGTTTTCGTTGAGGCTGTATTCCGCCACAGCGCATTTATCCTTTCGGCAAAGGCGAACGTTCCATACATGTTCGGTGCAGCGTTGAGAGATGCACCGCACCGTCTGCCCGATATACTGTTTCCCACACTCGCAGCTGATGATGTATACAAATGTTCAAATGTTTGTATAGTCTATGAGACTTAACTGCGGGGTCATCAGTCCCTAAACTTACAAACTACTTATGAACTACTTACGAACTAGGACGGCACAAATATCCATGCCCGAGGGGGGATTCGAACCCCCGACCGTAGTGGCCGTGCAGACCGTGACTGGAGCGCCTTAGTCCCCTCGGCCACCGCGGCCGGCTGCTGTATACTCCAGGCGTCTTTATACCAAGTTTATCCTTCACTGATCCCAGTAATTCCTCGATATTCGCTGACGATCTAAAGATGGTTCCAATGCCATTTTTTTCTAATATCGTGGCGATCTTTGCTGTAGGTGGACCAGCATATGGAAGGAACGCCAAGACCTTGCAGTTTTCTTCCCGAAATTCCTTCTCCTTTCTCTTGTTCCGTTGGAGAGCGCGTCTGATCTGCATCTCCGAATAGCTATTGTTGCGAGAAGTTTTCTTCAAGTACTGCAATTCAGACGGCAGGCTTTCCTCGTCGCATATACGAGGCGCGTCCCGAAAGTAAGTTCCGATTGGTAATAAAATGAAATTGTACACAGATACAGAAGAAACTTTTATTGCACAAAATTCTACAATGCTTAATCTACTTTTCCACATAACTGCCGAAATTTTGCAGGCATTTGTCATAGCGTGGCACCAGGTATTGTATACCTTCTTCATAGAAATCTGCCGCCTGTGTCTTCAACCAGTTGGAAACATTTTCTTTCAGATCGTTTGGGGGAAGTCCATAGCGAGACCACTAATTGTAAACCTACGGTTTTCCTGGATTTTGTCATCAATCGCGTGAACCAGTTCTTCTGTAAACAAAGGTGGACGCCCACTTCGTCCTTCATCGTGCACATCACTACGCCCGGCATTGAACTGTCGGTCACATCTTCTCACCAGCGAATCACTCATCGCATTTGGTCCGTAAAAATCAAAAATTTGCCAATAAATTTCACTTGGTTTCACTTTCCTCGCATTCAGAAACCGAATCATCGACCTGATTTCACAGGCGGCGGGATTTTCAATCAACGTCTACATTTCAAACAAGCACAACAAAGCGTACGTAACTGACAGCGATCTCCAAACGGCGCTCGTTCTTCTCCTTGATAGACATTGTCTACAGCGCATGTGCGGAACTGCAATCGCAGCGCAGCAGCGGAGATAAATTGAAACGGAACTTCCTTCTGGACGTGCCTCGTATCTCGTGCTCTATGTATCAGGGTGGTGAGCTTGGATTTGCACTGTTCTGGATGGTGGCAGCTTTCGGCGTTGAGGTATAAGTCGGTGTGTGTCCTGCTCCTGTCCTAGCGTGCCGTCGGTCTTCTTCTTTGTCATGATGTCAAGGAAAGACAGACATCTGTTTTCTACCATTTCCATGGTGAATTTAATGTTGTTATGTATGCCAGGAGGGCATGGAGACACCTGGCAACACCTGGCAACCTGGCAACACCTGGCAAAACCTTTTGGTAGAGTTTACCACCGCCTTGGAAGTACGTGGTAGTAAAAGTGTAACGAAACAATCCCATTGTGTCCTCCTTGAAATGGTTCCTTTAGTGTTGTGAAGAGAGACGTAACATGAAAGCCGACAAAGATGTTACCTATCTCCAGACGTATCTCTCGAAGTATCATCACAAACTCCGTTAAGTTATCCACATGGCCGGTGCAATGACCCACTAGAGGCTCCTATAGCTGCGCCCGCTGTTTGGCTAATCCATATGTTGCGGAATTTATTATATCCACTATCGGACGTACCTTGGTACGTTGGGGAAATCATTTAGGCGTGGTGGTATCGGTGCTCGGCGATATAACTTCCTCACGGTATCTTTGTCCATTCCTGAATAGTTCAGGAGTGAGATAGTCTTCCACGTCACAGCTTATTCCTTGGTCATTGGTATGTTAGCTGGATCTTGTAGAATGCTCTCGATCTTCTGTCAGTAGTCAGATGATCGTAATTGCCTTTGTCCGCTGCTAGGACGACGGTATTCCGTCTTCTCGTAGGACACGTATCGCCATGCGTTTGGCCAAAGAGATGTTGGTTTTTGGGGCTTTGGCTATTTTCAAGACTCTGCAGATCTTCCTTCTTATTCCTTCGGCAATTTCAGAGGGAAACTCCGTGATGGCCTGCTCTACGCTGCTGATCTCCCTTTTCGGTAGGGTGTTTGGAACTAGTGCAAAGTTCACTCCTTCTTACAGCATGGAAGTTGTTGCTTCGTCCAAATCCTTCCTAGTTACATTGATTATGGTTGTCGTATAATTTGTGTCGATGTTCTGCACTTGAGATCCCGACATCGTTCTAGGATGGTTAGTCTGCTAAGCAGGCTTGCCTTCTTCTTTCGAAGTTTCTGCAGCATCTTGAAGCTTCTCTGTAACTCCTCCCCGTAGAGGTGTACTATATGCGAATTTAGACTTTCTCGGTGCATCATGATTAAGTCTTCTCGAGTTATCAGCCCAGTTGGGGCGTCATTCTGTGGCAACGTTTCAGCAAGTTTCCTAATTGTCATCCTCAGGCGCGATGTCGGGTTCATGACCTGTCCGGGTATTTATAATTTCTGGACCAGCGGCTCCTCTGGTTCTTCTGCATCGGTACCGCCAATCGTGCGCCTCCGAAAGAGAGGCCGTGGCCTGTGGTGGGAAAGGGCATCGCGGCAACTGGTGTGGGGGGGGGGGGGGGACATCGCGGCCGTTTGTGGAGGGGGGGGGGGGTTACTACAAGCGCGCTAGCGGGTCTGTCCATTCCTTTTGCTGCCTTCATCGGTTTCACATCAGCGCGTTCTTGACATATTTTTGGTTGTACTGATGCGACTCCACTGGTTCAGCAATTGTAACTGGTCACTTTCCGGATGTAGGAAACACTCTGAAACGTTGTCACAGAATGACGCCCTGGCTCGGATGATAACCCGAGAAGACTTCAACATCGAGTTGTGCCAAGAATAAATTCGCATACAAAATATTTCATTATATCATGAACTTTTTTTGACATAATCTATTGAACAACGTCTTTGCATCTATACAACACCACAATAATTAGTTTTAAGTAAAGTTCCATCAGTAATCTTGTAGGCAACCTCAAAAATTATCGATATGATGGCCTATACATTTTTGTGAAACAAATTTGAGGCAAAGTAGGCCTTTGCTAATACAAAGACGGAAATGGGACCAGGTCAATCTTAGGAAAATTCATGACTTTTTCTCGGGCCATTGTATGTGCAGATAAATCTGAAAATTACGGAACTATCAGTGTAATAGTTAATTGCAGTTACAAATTAATTATTTACAGAGGAATGGAAAAAAAACTGATAGAAACCGACCTCAGGGAATATCATTTCGGATGTAAGAGATATGTGGGAACTCGGGAAGCAATACTCAATTTACGAGTAATCCAACAAGATAGGTTAAGGAAATGCCAACCGACATTTTTAGAATTTTGAACCAAGCTGCTATTGTCAGCGACCGTTACAACGTCAAAGGATAATAAATGCAGCACTCGGTCGCAAACTAAAAATTATTTAACCTGGTTTCGGCAATGACTATGATTGCCTTCATCAGAAATTACAAAATAAAACAGGTCACATAATAAAATATACAACTTAGCTTTATAGCTGGAATTTTTTAGTTTTTGTAAATTTAGAGAAAGCTTTCGATAATGTTGACTGCATAGAATCATTCATATTATGAAATTAGCAGTGGTGAAATATTGGGAAACGAAAAGTGAAATAAAAGTTGTAGAAAACTAGACAGCATTTATAAAAGGCGAGGGGTATAAAAAAACGCAGTGATTGCGAAGGGACTAAGACAGGTTTGTACAACCCTTTCGTCAATGTTATTCAACCTGTGCACTGAGGAACCTGTGAATGACTGCGAGGAGAATTTTCGAGAAAGGAATAAATTTCAGGGCGGTGAATTAAAAAAAAAAAAAAAAAAAAAAAAAAAAAAAAAACAACGGATTGTCGGATTGCCCATGAGATTGTAAATCTGTCAAGAGACAGCAAGGAACAGGATCATTTGAATGGAATGGACAGTGTCTAGAAAGGAAGTTATAAAACGAACGTTAACCAGAGCTAAACAAGTTGATTGTGTGCAGTGCAAGAAAAGCAGGCGATGCTGAAGGAATTAGATTAGGTAACAATAGAATAAAAGTAGTAGAACACTTTCGTAATATGGGTAGCGAAATAACTTCTGATGGCCAACGTAAAGAAGGTGTAAAAATGTGAAGAATGGCTACGGAAAAAACCGTTTCTAAAGATGCCTAATCTGTCGACATCCAAGTTAAATTTAAAGGTAAAGAAGAATGTAGAATTGTACGGGGGTGAAACGTGGACGATAAGTAGTCGAGACAAAAATACGAAAGGAGCCTTTGCAATGTGGTGCTCCAGACAAATGCTGAAGATTAGATTTGTGGATTTCGTAGTGAACAGAATTTGGGAGAAAATAAGAGATAGAGTGGTGTGACAGATTGTGAGGCATCATGGAACCGTCAATTTGGCATTAGAAAGAAGTCTGTGGGGTAAAAATCGCAGATGGAGGGCGAGAAACGAATACAATAAGCAGATTCAAAAAGGATTTGGGTTGCCGTTCATATTCAGAGATGAAGAGTAGGGTGGAGAGCTGCATCAAAACAGTCTTCGGACTGAAGACCACCACAACAACAACCTTATGTGGCTCTCTCCCAAATTGGCGTAGTAAAAAATTAGATGTTTTTATTACAAATCGAAGAACTATCGACGTTGTCTATCCGCTGGGATTTAGATGAATTAGGAAAAGAAATTTAATTTTTTATTTTTGTTAAATAGATGTGTTTATCTTGAATTTATCGTTGTTATATGGACATTTTTAAGGTGTGCGACCGTAGTGTATGATATTTTTATAAAACAATGTTGCATGAGTCACTTTTCACTAATATTTAATTACCACGACGCGTTTCGCCTGCATGCTGCATCGTCAGGTGCATTATACTTTGTACACACGTGTGGTTCACTTTCTGTGCCAGAGGGATTATTGATCGAACAATAGACCTAAACAGGAGAATAATTCTGTTACAGAATGTACATTATGTGTTTATGATTATTATTAATTATAGCATTATGTTTACTTACATGTGGTTGGTATTTTTCATATTTTGGCACACAGAGCACAATAACACCAATACAATCATTTTCACAGATACGTTTATCGTTCTTTGGAAAGATTCTTATAAGCTAAGTTGAAAAATTTACCAAGGACCCTTAAAAGGTGAGATGACTTTTCTAAGAAATGTAAAGGTATACATCATAAAGTTGAAAACATTTATTTCCTAATTTGTGACATGGTGAATATGTATGATTACTTCTTGTTGTTGTGGTCTTCAGTCCATAGACTGGTTTGATGCAACTGTACACGCCACCTTGACCTGTGCAAGTCTCTTCATTTGAGAATATGTTCGGCAACTTACATCCTTTTGAATCTGCTAACTCTATTCGTCCCTCGGTCGCAAATTCTACGACTTTTACCCCACACACTTCCTTCTAATGCTAAGTTAACAATTCCTTGACGTTTCAGAATGTGTCCAACCAATCTATCCCTTCTCTTAGTCAGGATATGCCACAATCTTCTTTTTCCCCGATTCAGTTAAGCACCTCCTCATTAGTTACGTGATCTGCCCATCTAATTTTCATCATTCGTCTGCAGCACCACATTTCAAAAGTTTCTATCATCTTTTTATCTGAACTCCTAATCGTTCACGTTTCACTCCCATACAATGCTACACTCCAGACAAATGCTTTCAGAAAGGACTTCCTTACGTTTAAATTAATATTGGATGTTAACAAGTTTCGCTTCTTTAGATACGCTTTTCTTCCCATAGCCATTCTGTATTTTATATATTCTTTACTTCGGTCATTAGAAGTTATCTTGCTACCCAAATAACAAAATTCATCTACTACTTTTATTGTCTCATTGCCTAATCTAATTCCTACAGCATCGCCTGATTTTCTGACATTGCATTGCAGTACCTTCGTTTTACTCTTGTTAATGTTTATCTTATATCTTCCTTTCAAGACACTGTCCATCCCATTCAATTGCTCTTCTAGATCTTTTGCTGTCTCTGACAGAATTACTATGTCATGGCAACCCGCAATGTTTTTATTTCTTCTGCCTGCACTTTAATACCCTCTCCAAATTTCTCCTTCCATTCCTTGGCTGTCTGCTCAATGTACAGATTGAACAACATTGGGGAAAGGCTACAGTCCTACTCCCTTCCAATCCTCTGCGTCCCTTTGTTGCCCTTCGACTCTAATAACCTCTGTCTCGTTTATGTATAGGTAGAATATAACTCTTCGCTCCCTATATTTTTACCCCTGATACTTTCAGAATTTGGAAGAGTGTATTCCAGTCGACATTGTCAAAAGCTTTCTCCAAATCAACAAACGCTGAAAACGTACATTTCTTTTTCATAAGCCTATCTTCTAAGATATGTGGAAGCCATGGTTTTTTAAAAATTTTTATTATTATTATTATTATTTAATAAACAAGCTATCAACGCAGAATTTTTTGAATAAAGTTATTACGAGGCGCGTCCAGAAAGTAAGTTCCGTTTCGTAATAAAACGAAATTGTACACAGATACAGAAGATATTTTTATTACACAAAATTCTGCAACTCTTAAACTACTTTTCTATATAACTGCCGAAACTTTGTAGGCACTTGTCATAGCGTGCCACAAGTTTTTCCATGCATCCTTCACAGAAGGTTGCCGTCTGTGTATTCCACCATGTGGTAATAGCTCTTTATCATCGTTGAAGTGTTGACCACCAAGGACAGATTTTAGGTGTAAGAAGAGGTTAAAGTCACTAGGAGAGAGGTCCGAGCTGTATGGAGGATGATCAAACAGGTCCCATTGAAATTTCCGTAAGAATTGTTTGGTCACATTCGGTGTGCGAGGTCAGGCATTATCGTGAAAATAAATCTTTTGACAGTAATCCGCTTCTTAACACCTAAAATCTGTCCTTAGTGGACAACACTTCAACGATGATGACGAGCTGAAAGAACATGTTACCACATGGTTGAAAATACAGGCGGCAACATTCTATGAAAAAGGTACACAAAAACTTGTGCCATGCTATGACAATTGCCTACAAAATTTCGGAAGCTATGTAGAAAAGTAGTTTAACAGTTGCAGATTTTTGTACAATCAATATCTTTCTGTATCTGTACCCGTTCATTTTATATAACCAAATGGAACTTACTTTCTAGACGCGCCTCGTAATATTGCTTTCCATTTTGTAATTCAGTAACATGTATTCATAAGAATTTATTTACTTGGGTATAGTATAGCACATGGGCATATCGTTAAGCGAACTTCTCCATCAGTCCACTACAAGTGTTCTGGCTATAATGATTAGACCTACCTGCACAAAGCCGAGGCGGATCTCTATTAGGATGTAATGGAGGATTAGCAAATAAGGTGGGAGAAACACTGGAGAGAGAAAAGATGCTGGAGGGAAAGTAGGCTACAGAAGGGCATAGCTGAGTGACCGGGACCGACTGTGGATTTTGGTCGTCAGCTGTCTGCAGTAAAGCCAGTACGTGAGTCCTGGAGATAATCCCGACAGCAGGGGGACGTGGGTGGGAGACGGCGCTTGAGGCTGAGTGCTCGGCTGCCGTACTTAGGGGGGCGACTGCATCGGGTCAGCACTTGGGGGCGGTCAGGGGTGCCGGCAGGCGGCCGGGTCCCCTCCACAATTGGCCTTCCCGACTGGCTGCAGGACACTCCGAGGAATTACCAGCAGTAAGTGGACGGGGCCCTAGCGGCCGACAGCAGCATCTCACGGTAATGGCCGATCGTGAATACCGCCCCGTGAGACGGCACTGGTCAGCGACTCACGTCGAAGGTGCACCAGGTATAACGGAGCCATTCTTTCTTACTACAACGAGAATGGAACGAACCTGCGCCCAAGAGCGCTTTGCCTAGGTATTAACGGGCCATAGAGGCCTACCGTTTTATGTCAAAATCTCTAAAGACTTATGATACCAAAATTTACAAAGAACAGGGGATACTCAACAGATAATTCTACAAAAAAAAAAAAAAAAAAAAAAAAAAAAAAAAAAAAAAAAAAAAAAAAAAAAACGCACTGACGTGTTTTACGGCCCACTTTAAATTTGTAGTTTTATACGTTTTTGCCAACATTTTGGACCAAAATAACAATCTAAATAATAAAATATTAATTAATAAGAGTGTCTGAAACCCTTTTAGGGAAAAAAATGGTAGTGGCGGGTTTCTAACCACCGCCCTTTACCCACTACGCTACGGCTAGCAATCAGAAGATGAGTCCTTTAAACTCATACTATTGTTGGCCGTTGTTAACTGATGCTAATGTGGCATTTGTAGACACTAGATTATCGTACGAAGAACTATTTGTTTTTGTTAATTCTTCAGTGCGCCATTGCTTTAAATTGACAACGTGTAAGCTGCAATAAGAAAATCTTCAAATACGCAACGCAAGATTTGAGAGAGAGTTCTGGGCGAGGAATGTCATGTGACATCTCCGAATGGCTGGTTTTCGTTAATTCAATGGAGGGTGTCAAATCTCCGTTATTTTTGCAGATATGAAAAAAACGTAAGGGAGCTAAGTTGTAGAGAATTCTCTCCTCTGCCAATTAGGTTATTCAATTTTTGTGCCAGATGAACGGTTCGTTTGCAATTACAATTATATTACAAACGGCGTTTTTGGTATTACTACCGTATTTTTTGTCCGAAAAATTTGAAAAAAGGAGGTTCTGGTCTCTGCAGCCCTACAATCATGTCTGTAAAATTTGGTGCTGATCGGTTGAACGGTTCGCCTTAAAAACAGGGAACACGTTACGGACAGACAGACAGGCAGACATACATCCCAAAATCTCCGTTATTTTTGCAAATATCTTTGAAACGCTACGAGATATGAAAAAAACACAAGAGAGCAAAGTTGTAGAGAATTTTCTCCTCTACACATACAGTTATTCAATTTTCATATCCGATGAATAGTTAAGCCGTTATTTTCATTTAAATTTTGAGCTGTCAAAAGACGATCGCAAAGGCCCACTTTTAGTGTTACTACCGTAACCTAAAGTGGGCCAATACACTCCAAAACTAACAAAAGGCTCAGATATATACCACTATTCTGGAATATACGAATTACTTGTTGGCACGTATATAGGACAGACCAGCAGAACCTTTGATGTTAGAAGGAGGAAGAGGATGTTTAGGGTTTAACGTCCTATCGACAGCTTGGTCATTAGAGACGGAGCTAAAGCTCGGAGTTTTGGGTAACGATGTGGAAAGAAATCGGCCGTGCCTTATGAAAGGAGCTATCCCGGCATTTGCCTGGAGTGACTTAAGGAAATCACGGAAAACCTAAATCAGGATGGCCGGAGGTGGATTTGAACCACCGTCCGTCCGAATGCGAGTCCAGTGTCTTACCACTGCGCCAACTCCCTCGGTTGTGATTTTGGATACAAATAACGTGTGAGAGCCTGGAAGTATGGTACAAACCATTCCACATTTGCGGAACATATAAGACAAAAGAATCGCAGACAAACCTCCAGTGAAGACGACATGAAAATAATCAAAATAAATAATAATAAAAAACACCTCTTCACACTTCAAGAAAATTATCACGTAAAGAAAATAAAAGATGAAAAGAAAATTCTGCTCAATGATCAAGTAAACGTATCAAACGATTACCTGTTTACGCTGCTAGATGAAATAGTTACACAGCCCAATCCCTCAGACTCCCATTAAACTCTCCCCCTGCAAAGATCATTTAAACTAAAACAAAAATGAACTAAACACCAAAAATTTTTACCACCTTCATACAGATATAGCAATCCTACACACAGACAATAACCCTATTCTGTCCCTCTCTCTGTCTGTCTCTCTCGCTCTCTCTCCCTCTTATTCTTCTATTTCAATTAAAGTTCTTACTCTTTCATTTCTTTCACACACAAAGGTTAGCAACCAACAAATATTTCGTTATGTTGACAAAAAACATAAACAACTGAAACACGAAAATATAGAAAGTAAATCATGGCTGCTAAACACCTTAAAATTTGTACAACTGTGCAAAAAAGTGTGTTAGTTATCCAATGTGCAATATGCGGCCTTGCCCAGATTGAGAAAACAGCAGAAGATAGATGAAAACGAAAATGTTAACACATCTTCCCGTATGTAAACAAATACAAGAATTGTTTATAATCTCGAAACCATACATCTCACACAAAATGTACTTGTAGATCTCACTGAAGATGCCTTTAAAATTTGGCGAAACGCGCCTGGGAGAAATAAAATCAATTGTAGCAAACAAAAGGCGTTTCTTTTCACCATCATAAACGAAAACGTATTGGTAGCGTAACGTAGCGTATTGGTGAGATGGTCTTTCTTTTACGGTATGTACCGAACATAGGCGCCACCAAGAAATTGGCCAACGTTAACAACGAGAGGGTCTGACATGTAGGTCACTATCTTCGATCACATTCAGCATGGACGTTCTACATTGAATATTAAGAGATACGTGTTTTGCCTTTTCTCTAGACAGAATTTTTTTTAAATAATCAAGGTGAAAGCTTATGGAAATTTTTTCAGCAGTCTGTGGTAAAAATATTTATTTATTTGCAGATCTAGATTTCGACCACTATTTGGTCATTATCAGTGCTTGAAAACAATTAAAATACTTAAAATATCTCGACCTCCGTACTGGAGGTTGCGTTTGTACTGACGCAGCTGAAGGAACAGTTTACAAACATTTATTTCCTCCAAACTACAAAAGATAGAACATGATTCCAACGTTAAAGGATTACGAAACGTTTACGAATTAAACAGCCCGGGTAGAAATTCCAAACACGGCCGCAGTGGCGCTGTTGTTTGTTCTTGGTTGTCTGTAGTGAAACGGCGGCGACACCACAGGAGAAGTTTGCTGCAACTAGCAAAACTAGAGTCCGTTGTTGCACTTCAGCGACCACTTCGCCGTCCATAAAATAAACAACCGCCGCATCATAAACAAATAAACGAGTGGCATCGAAAATTCGTAGGAGATGGTTGCATCTGCTAAGGGAAAAGCACGGGACATCCACGCAAACATAAAACGATAATGTCGAGCGTATTCGTACATTTTACGAAAAGAGTCCAAAGAAATTCACATCACGACGAACCAACGGTATGGCGGGTTCTAAGTCATCGTCTGCATAAGCAGTCATACAAAGTGCAGTTATCGCATGCTGACGACCATAACAAAAGGTACGAATTTTGCATTAGCATGTTAGAAGATACGGAATAAGTCAGTTTTTCTCAACGATTAATTTTTTCCATGAATCCACTTTTCATTTTCTGGTAAATTTAATCGGTAGATTTTTGGCAACTGAAAATCCTATGGTAGATATTCAATATGAAAGAGATTCACCAAAGATGAACGTCTTCTGTGCGTTATCTGCAACCATAGTTTATGGACCTTTCTTCTCCATCGAGAAAACAGTGATCAGAATAATCTATCCTCAACTTGACGATCATTCAGATTACTTCATCTTCATGCAGGATGGTGCCTCGCCTCATTTCTCTAAACACGTTCGACGTTACTTGAATAACACCAATACAGAACGTTGGATTGGAAGAGAAGCAGCAGAACATTTTTAACTATGGGGTTGCCTAAAAGACTGTGTTTTATCCCTCGTCTTGAAGATCTACTACAGAGAATTGTTAAAGCTTTGAATTCGGTTACTAGAGACCAGATGGTTTGTGAGTGGCAAGAAATGAGCCACCGTTTTGACATTTGTCGTGTAATACACGGTGCTCATATTAAATACATACCATAACTGCTAATAATAAATTCTAAACTTTCCTGTTTCCATTAATGTTGGAATCATTTTTTTTATCTTCTTTAGTTACGAAGAAATAAATATTTCAGATTTGTTCTTTCTTTTTTCATAACTCTTTATAGGGGTCGAAATTTAATGGTGTTGCAGCGATTAAAGTTTTCGTGTTTTTATGCTGTAACTTTGGTGCTCGTAAACATGATGGCGTTTCCAAGCGCTGTTGCTAGTCGAAGGAACTGTCAACCGTGGATCTAGGTTCAAGCTTCCATCACACAATTCTTTAAATTTTTCCATGTACTTAATAATATTTTCATGTTTGTAATATCTTTTCTTGCCTTATTTTGAGGTAGAGCATCGGGAAATGCGATTAATATTCAAGTAAGTGCGTTATTTGTTTACACTGTTTTATTTGTGATACATAGGGCAAAAACAAGAAAAATAAGAAATAAATAAGAAAATAAAATAAGAATTCTAAAGTATATTATCACCAATTCCAGTTGCTGCCCAGCTATTCGTCAGCGTACTCACAGCCAGTAAAGTGAGACTTATCATAAAAACAACCAAAACATAAATACTTCTCACACCATGCACAATATATGAACGACATTCACATGTTATCGGAGATATTGTTATTGGAAAACATATCTGATTTATACTGCTGAAGACAGGTCCATCAGAAATATATAAATTTCTATCTGCACCATAAGTACAAAAGCATATTTTGAAAGACTGGTGCTAAAAACTAATTATTGATAAGGGCATGAATTTTAATATCAACTTCTCTGTCATACATTTCTCTCTTCTTTGTAATAATATAGTTTAGAATTTATTTCTTATCTTTATTATTTTCGCCCTTTGTATCACAAACAAAACATCTGTGAACAGGTAATACACTTAATTGAATATTAACCCCGCTTCTCGATTCTGTAATTAAATATAACGAAGAAGAGGAATTACAATTATAAGAATACTAGCTTAAACCCGCGGCTTCGCTCGCGTTTTGGTTGATTATGATAGATGAGCTATATTTCAGTATTGTGCTATGAGATTGGTTTTGAAGGATGAAATGAAATACAATATACCTTCTTTAGAAACAAACATTTTAATCAACATTCAAATAAAAAAAATAAAATTATGTGAAGTGCTTAATGATTTACGTTTATCAGGAAAGTAAGTTGTTTAGATGAAATCACACGTATAAATGCACTCGTTTCGAAGAATCCAATCACGAAATTCAACAATAATCATTGTAATAATATCACAGATCGGTCACCTGATGTAATGCGCGAAACCTCAAATCGATTTTTTAAAGAGAAGTATTAAAAGAAATTTCTTTTTTACTGCTTTATTTATTTATTTTTATATTTCCTTATTCGTATGCTTACCCTTACAGAGAAAGAGCTGAAGACATTGTAGCACGCATAGACCAAAGATATGGTCTTTGGCATCACGTTTCGCTGTATGTAATCTTCTAGCTACAGAGTCGCAAACATCATCGCAGGCCTTCAGTCCGAATTTTATTAATAATTTGACGACTTTCAACCACTATATCTTCCATTCCCTTTAGCTATCGGCATGGAACTGCTTTGGTGTACAAATGTTCAAATGAAACTTCCTGGCAGATTAAAATTGTGTGCCGGAACCGGGACTCGAACCTGGGACCTTTTCCCTTTCGCGGGCAAGCGCACTACCGACTGTGCTATCCCGACACGACTCACGATGCCGCCTCACAACTTTACTTCCGCCAGTACCTCGCCTCCTACTGGTACTGGTACTGGCGGAAGTAAAGTTGTGAGGCGGCATCGTGAGTCGTGTCGGGATAGCACAGTCGGTAGTGCGCTTGCCCGCAAAAAGGCAAAGGTCCCAGGTTCGAGTCCCGGTTCCGGCACACAATTTTAATCTGCCAGGAAGTTTCATATCAGCGCACACTCCGCTGCAGAGTGAAAGTTTCATTCTGGAAATGTTCAAATGTTTGTTAAGCTTATGGGACTTAACTACGGGGTCATCAGTCCCTAAACTTAGAAACTACTTATGAACTACCTTATACTAAAAACGGCACAAATATCCATACCCGAGGGGGAATTCGAACCCCCGACCGTAGTGCTATGGTGTACAGCGGGAGACTTCGGACAACACACACAGACCATTCGTTTGCGTTCTGTAGTTTTCGCTTCAGAGCGAATTATTAACACACACACGTAGAATTTTATATACGCCGATAACATCCATCCCAATATACTCCACACTTTTATCATTATCAACCCTCAAGCAACAATGCAACCAATAAAACCATTTCCAAAGAGTAAATATAATTTTCAAAGAGTAATTATTGTTCAGCATTTCGCTTATATTCTTCAAATTACTAAATATCTACCAGATCGCTATAAAACCGAGCCTAAAACCTTCCTCAGGCATAAATTAGTAACTGTACAAATATTTAAGTATCTGTGTCTTGTCGTTCGGACGTGACAAGCGTACCCGAACAGAGATTCACATTAATATATATAGATAAATAGCTATCCGATCGCCATAAAACCGTGCCTAAAGCCTTCCCCGGGTAGACATTAGTAAATGTACAAATTTTTAGCTCTTTATGTCTTGTGGTTCAGATGTGATAAACGTACACCGAACAGACAGTCACATTTATGGATATAGATTACCAAATAAATCGAAAAAATCGAACATAGAATTGCCATGATTGAGATTCGAACTTGGGTTCATGGTTAGACAATCCGAGGCCGGTACCGCTCGACCGGCAACGGTGCTCGGAAAAGCGCTCATGTTCACGAGTACCCAGGCTACAGTATGAAACACAAAAACGTCATTGCAGAACGACATATTGACCACAGCTGTTTATTTTTTCTCAGTGCTACCGGTTTCGGTCATTTACCATTATCAAGCGTTAGCAGGTGTTCAAATGTTTGTAGAACTTATGGGTCTTAACTACGGGGTCATCAGTCCCTAAGCTTACAAACTACTTTTGAACTAGCTAAGACTAAGGACGGCATAAATATCCATGCCCGAGTGGGGATTTGAACCCCCGACCGTAGTGGCCGTGCAGACCGTGACTGGAGCGCCTCAGTCCCCTTGCCCACCGCGGCCGGTGCGTTAACAGAGCTAACGATTGATAATGGTAAATGACCGAAACCGGTAGCATTGAGAAAAAATAAACAGCTATGGTCAATATGTCGTTCTGCAATTATTCAAAGCTGTTATGCCCAATCTGTTCACCTTTCTAAACAGATACGTCAATTACTCGAACCTTATTAAATTTTGAGCTCATATATACTAGTAAAAATGTTCATTTTTAGAAGACCTTCGGATGTGCGGTATTGAAAACGAAATTTTTCATCATCAACTTGATTTTTTTTTTAAATTAGCAAAAAGCCGAAAACCATGTCTCTTTACATTCAATATGGAACGTCCGTGCAAAATGAACTAGATGAATTTCTCTGTCTTCTTCAGTTCAACTTTGAATATAATTATTTTGGTTTCGATGGAAAAACTTATAAACAGCCAATGCTATGGAAAACTGTCTGTCGGGTTTGTTATCAGGCACATTTATTAATAATTTGGGGATTAGAGTCCTCAGTCACACCTTGAGGTTACAAAGAACATTATATTTATAAGATATATGTATACGATATCTTTATGATTGTTAATGGAACTAAAAATGAAATAATGGTTATTTACAATATATTCAATAAGCAGTTGCAAAATATTAATTACTCAGCGGAAATCGAATCAGAAAAGAAATAAGATATTTTAGATCGAAATATTATTGGAGAAGGTCTGACTTCTCTACCTATAGAAAACCTACAAAGTCATATGCTATCCCAGTGAGGTACAAGCTCCCATATTTTCGATCTATGATCACGAAACTAATAAGTTTACCTCTATATAAAAAAAGTCACTAAGGAAGTAATAATTTTAAACTGGCAGTTGTGAACGGTTACAAACAGTTGGTAGTCTCGCTCCTATATGAGAAGGAAAAAGAAAGAATGTATAATAAAGAATGAAATTATAAAAGTATAGGTGATGTTGCAATATATGGGATTGATATCCGTTAAAGTAGCACTCTCTTTCCCTCAAAGATGTGCATTAGGATTCCAGAGGGTAGGAAAATTCCGATGTAGCCTGAAACACAGTGTAAGACATCCTGAGACGAGAGATATCACTGAAAACATAATTTTTCTGTTGTTTACGAGTTACAATGCGGGATATGTGAAGCGTTTTACATTCCGCAGATCGGTAGTAGCTTTAAGACGCAATTCAAGAAATGCATATTTCTTGGGAATCGGATACCTTCATATTGAAGACCTTCAAGTAGGTAGCATTGACAGTACGTTGAAAATATTAATCAGATATAAAAAGCATGCAATTAGACATTTTACAAGATCTTGAAATACTCAAAAGTAAGATAAGAAGAACCTGACGAGATCGAAAAAGAACAGACTGATTTCCGATTCAATTGTTTTTCACTCTGTTTGGGAATGAAATGTAATAAGATTCCTTTTGCGATATGAAAATGAAATAATATACCAGGTATGAGGAAAATTCCTCTTGTTTCTCTCCATCATCCCCACCCTAGAATATTTTGATCCCCGCTGCTTAAACTCCTCCCCTCCCCCTTTTTGATATCCTCTCTTTGCTATATGGTATAAAATTACAATTTAAGGTCGAGATCAATGTGTAGTTAATTGAAAATTAGCCGAACTGATGTAAGGGAAGATAATATCACACATTGTGTTATTCCCTTCCAGGTGATCTTCTCTATGTTGTGACAGAGATCTGTACAGTTGTGGCAAGAGCAATGGTTGCCAGTGACTACGAATAAAGGCCAAATCGCGCGATCCGTCACGTCACATCACGTTCCGTCGGAACGTTCCACAATGAATTTATAATAGCAGATTCACACTGTCCGTCAACGAACCGTCCCGCCATGTCACGTCAAAATTTCTCGGAAGAAAGTTTGACTGAACTGTCGTCTGCTAACATTGGAAATTAACCATCTTTCGTCATGCTCACTCAAAGTAAGCGATTACATGGATTATACGCAACTGTGACTTCTGAATCTTTGTTTTATTATCATACTTCGGTTTAGTGGTAAATTACAAATGTTATGTGATGACTTAGGTTTTTTTTTCTTCTTCAAATAAGTGTCCTTCAAAAAACGAGGTCGGATATTTAACAATAGCGAAACAGAAAAGGCTGAAGCAAACCGTTAATATGAATAAGGTTGTAAGTTGATGAAGCTATTTTCATTCAATAGTTTTTTTTGTGGTTTAGGGCGCACAACTTCTACGGTCATTAGCGCCTAGACAAGAACAGAGATTCACTAGATCTCAAAAAAAAAAAAAAAAAAAAAAAAAAAAAAAAAAAAAAAAAAAAAATGGTAACTGCCAGTTAGAACATCAAGAAGAGGCTAAAAACGAAAGATAAAAGACAATTAAAAGGGTTAAATATCCTTTAATAAGTTTGCCAAGTCGATAAAACGCAAAACTCGAGCAGCTGCTAGTGTGTCATCAGCTAAAATTTCCTCCAGAGTAGACGGAAAGTGAAGGGCTACACGGAGATGATTAAAAATTACGCAAGACAATAAAACGTGTCGCACCGTCACCAATTCACCGCAGGAGCACAGCGGTGCAGGGTCGGCGGATAGCAAGTGACGGTGGCTGAAACGGCAGTGACCGATCCGCAACCGGGCCAGGATGACCTCCTCTCGCCGAGAGGGCCGTAAGGAGGTCCTCCAAGCGGTCGGGATCGGTTTTACAGTTCTCAATTTATTGTTGTACAGTGAAAACCACGCACTGTGCCATGACGACACGATACTCCGGCGAAGAGCCCGTTGAACATCGACCGATGGGACGCAAAAGGTAGCCATGGGAGACAAAAGAGCTGCGGCCTTGGCTGCTATGTCGGCGGTCTCTATCCCGGGCACACCCACGTGGCCAGGGACCCACAGGAAAGAAACGTGACAGCTGTCATCTGCTAGCAACTGGAGGGAGCGTTGGATCCGATACACGAGAGGATGGTTCGAGAAAGGGTCCTTAAGACTCTGCAGGGCACTAAGGGAGTCCGAACATATGGCATAGAAAGGATATCGGTGGCGGCAGGTATACAAAACGGCCTGGTGGAGGGCAAAAAGCTCAGCCGTGAAATTAGAGCACCCGTCAGGGAGCTTGTATTGGAAACGGTTGTCCCCGACGACGAAGGCAGATCCGACACCGGCAGTGCTCTTGGAGCCATCAGTGTAAATAAATATGGCATTATCGAACCGTGAACGGAGTTCGACAAGCCTCGAGCGGTATAACAAATCCGGAGTGCTCTCCTTGGGGAGCGAACGAAGTTCAAGGCGAGTGTGACCCTGGCCCTGATGCCACGGTGGCAATGGGCTTCCGCTCAACCGAAAGGTGGAAGGCCGTGCAGAAGAGTATACAAGGCTTCCCTAGTCGAGCTTCGACTGAACAATGGCCTGGTAAAGGTGACGCAGGACGGTACGATCCGCTCCCCATGACGTGCCACTGAGGACACGAAGAACATTAAGGGATCGGGCACAACGGGCAGCCAGGTAGGACACGTGTGTGGACCAGCAAAGTTTACGATCCAACATGAGTCCCAAGAATTTCGTAGTCTCCACGAAAGGGAGAGCAACAGGGCCGAGACGTAGAGAAGGTGGAAGTAATTCATTGTATCTCCAGAAGTTTATACACACCGTTTTCTCAGTGGAGAATCGGAAGCCGTTTGCGATGCTCCAGGAATATAGACTGTCAAGACAGCGTTGAAGACAACGCTCCAAGAGACACGTCCGCTGGGCGCTGCAATAAATTGCGAAATCGTCTACAAAAAGGGATCCAGAAACGTCGGCTGAAAGGCAATCTACGATGGGATTGATTGCAATGGCAAAGAGAGCCACACTCAAGAAGGAGCCCTGTGGTACCCCATTCTCCTGGCAAAAGGGATCTGACAAAACAGAGCCCACCCGTACCCGGAACTTGCGATCCGCCAAAAACACTTGAATGAAAAGAGGGAGGCGGTCCCGAAGGCCCCATGTGTGCAATGTGCGGAGAATGCGCGCTCTCCAACAGGTATCGTATGCCAAGTCGAAGAACACTGCTACTGTTTGACGCTTCTTTAGAAAGTTATTCATAATGAAGGTCGAAAACGTAACGAGGTGATCAGCAGCAGAGCGGTGTCGACGAAAACCGCATTGGACATTTGTTAGGAGGCGGCGAGATTAGAGGAGCCAGGCCAACCGAGCGTTAACCATGCGTTCCATCACCTTACAGACGCAGCTCGTCAGAAAAATGGGGCGATAACTGGAAGGAAGATGTTTGTTCTTCCCTGGTTTGGGGATGGGGACAACAATGGCTTCACGCCAACTTGTGGGAACCTGACCTTCATTCCATATGCGATTGTAGGTACTAAGCAGGAAACACTTGCCCGCAGGAGAGAGGTTCTTCAGAATCTCAATATGAATGGAATCGGGCCCGGGAGCAGAAGATCGGGACAGGGCGAGAGCACGGTCTATCTCTTGCATGGTGAAGGCGACATTATAATTTTCACGATTAAAGGAGTGGAAAGAAGGCGGTCGTGCCTCCTCTACCTGTTTGCGAGGGAGAAAGGCAGGGTGGTAATGAGCAGAGCTCGAAACCTCCGCAAAGAAACGGCCCAATGCGTTGGAAACATCAGCGGGGTCCACGAGGACTGCGTTCTCCACGGTCAGGCCAGGAATCGGGGAGTGGACCTTGATGCCGGATAAACGGCGGAGGCCACCCCAAACAACCGTGGAGGGAGTAAAATGGTTAAAAGAACTAGTAAAAGCAGTCCAGCAAGCTTTCTTGCTGTCGTTTATGATACGACGACATTGCGCTCTCATTCGTTTATAATTTATGCAATTCTCCAAAGTTGGGTGGCGGCGGAAGGTGCGTAAAGCCCGGCGCCGGGCTCTAAGCGCGTCGCGGCAGGCTGCAGTCCACCAAGGGACCGGAACACGACGTGGAGAAGAGGATGTACGAGGTATGGAATGTTCAGCAGCGGTGAGAATAACCTCTGTGAGGTAGTCGACCTGACTGTCACAGCTGGGAAAATTCTGATCGTGAAAAACAGCCATGGAAGAATAAAGCCCCCAGTCGGCTTTAGAAATGTTCCAACTGGTGGGACGAGGAGATGGGGAATGATGCAGGAAGTGGATGATACAAGGGAAATGGTCACTCGAGTAAGTGTCAGAAAGTGCATACCACTCAAACCGGCCGGCAAGCTGAGGAGTGCATATCGCAAGCTCTATGTGGGAGTAAGTATGGGTTGTGTCAGAAAGGAAGGTCGGTGCACCAGTGCTGAGGCAGACAAGATTGAGGTGTTGGAGAAGGTCCACCAAAAGGGAGCCTCTCGGACAAGGTGCCAGAGAGCCCCATAGGGGGTGGTGGGCATTGAAGTCACCTACCAACACGAAAGGTGAAGGGAGCCGGTCCACGAGGTGTAGCACATCTGCCCCAGTAATGGCAGATGACGATGGAGAATAGAGATTACAGAGGGAAAAGGTAAATGTGGATAGAGTGATGCAATGTAATGGGATGGTAATATACGTCGTCTCGAATGAACATCAGAACCCATCCACAGGTGGCAGGTCGAAACGAACAGAGGTGTAGTAGGGAAAGTCTGCACGATCACTTGGACGCAACTTAGTTTCCTGGAGACAGACTAGAAGGGGGCAGTGCAATCGAAGGAGTAGTTTTAACTCCTCCCGATTGGAACGAATGCCGCGAAAATTCCATTGAAGGAGCGCCATGGTAAAAAATGAGATAAGAAATGAGGATAAAAACTAACAAGCAAGCGGGGTCACCTCGACGGCCGCTGAGGACCGGATTTCGAGGGAGCACTGCTATCGTTGTCTAGGGGCAAAGGGTCGTGGTCCATAGATTCGACCGACGCGCCTGCCACCTCCCTGAGTTGATCAGGAGGGGCAGTTTCCACCGCCGGTAAAGGGCCGGATGCCCGGCAGACGGAGCGTCCCGGTGAAACAGAAGACGGCCGAGGCTGGCAACTGTTGGGCGGCGTGACGGATGGGTCACGCCACGGCGGGGAAGGTGAGGAACTCTTTTTCTTGTTGGCTCTTCTGGAAGAGTGACGGCGAGAACAGGCAGTTGACAGTTGGGAAGCCTGAGAACGCAGAAAATCGTCACGGACGGGTTCCTTTTTCAAAGTCGGGCATCTTGTTTAGGTGCCCGCGGTTTACTAGAGGTTGACGAAGACTGAACTGTAGGAGCAGCAGGAGGAAGCGGGGACGTGGAACGGGCAATCTTCGGGCTGGCGGATCGCACAACTATGTCAGCGAAAGTAAAATCACGGGTCTGGGTACTTGAATCCTTAGTAGGTCGAGAGGAGGTGAGGACCTTACTGTATGTACCCGCTGGAAGGACAGTGGGCTTTCGACTCGCCAACAACTTTCGAGCGGCAGATGTTGATACCTTTTCCGTAACCCGAATTTGCTGGATGACCTTTTCATCCTTATATACAGGGCAGTCCCGAGAGGAAGCCGCATGGTCACCGTTGCAGTTAAGGCAGTGAGGGGACGGAGTTGGGCAATCCCCCTCATGGGCGTCCCTAACACAAGTGACACATTTTGCTGCGTTGGGGTAAGACTGACGGGTGTGGTTGTATCTGTGGCATTGAATACAGCGCGTGTGGTTAGGTACATAAGGGCGGACGGAGATGACTTCATACCCTGCTTTGACCCTCGACGGGAGTTCAACTCTGTGGAACGTCATTCAATAGTATTTTTAACGAATGAATCAGCACTAATGAAGAAGAGAAGCTCAGTTCTTTCTGACGTTATTGGCAAAGTGAGAGAGAAAATAGTAATCGGTGAAACGAATAGGCTCTTCTCTTATAAATATTGTTTATTGTGTGTGTAAGTTTATATTTTTGCTAGAAAATGGATGTCGATGGTTTGAAATGTTGTTTCGCTTCCCAGCAGTTTGCCACACTATTTTGTCCATAAATATGGATTATAAAGTTTGCTATGGCTGTCAAGACAATTAAACGTTTTTGTTTTCTAAATTCCAGTATTAAACTATAACCTCACTTTCAACTTAAGGTATTCATATTGGGCTACGCGAATTGGCGTGACAGGCAGTTTGGATACTCTTTTACGTGACGGTGATGTGAGATGACTAATAGTGAGAATTGGCCTTCAGTTTCGGTTCGTGGAAACAACTGTCTGACCGTTGCGATCCTCCTATACTTGTCTACTGTAGCCCCTGCCTCCTCATACTGCAGCTTGTTTCATCGCTGGACTTAATCAGCATGTTTGCTCTAACAGGCAACCCTATTTCTTCCTTCTTTCAAGCAATGTTCCTTCTTTCCTTCTCTAACGATGTACTGTCTACATGCAAAGCAATAAGTTTTAAGCTCATCACTATCGTTATGCGACTTACTACACCTGATAAAATTTTCAAAGTTTCTTCCAAAAGTCATGGAGAGTACAACATAGTTAGCCTTCTACGAATTATGGCGACACAAAAGAGATAAGGCAACTTAACTGTACCTTGATGTTCCTCCAGTATGCCTACTTACGGATATCAATACCCCCATCTTCATAACAAAGAGTGATGAACAGTGGATAACGAGGAGTGCCTTACTGCTCGCAATTTCGGCTCCCTGTCGTTTTCAATATTGTTAAAATTTTCCGGGCTATTATTCCGTGGTCTTATGGATTTATTACTCAAACCTAACGTTTAGTCCGCAACTGTGGAGGATATTTCAAGGGGAATCATGGCACTTTTGTATGTCCGATGCAGACCGTGGTTCGCTACTGAGCTCGCGCGCAGAGGTGTGGCTTCAGATGTTTTGAATACGCGCGCGCAATTCGTCATTTCCGATTGCCGTCGTCCGTTGTTAATATCGTCCCATGGTGGAAGACACATTTCTTCTTCAACACCGGAGTTTAATGCCCCCCTCCATTTTATTGAAATTATTGGGATGTTTTAAAAATTTTATTGCATCTCTGTACAGTCTTTCATGGTATCCATTTGTGGTTGCTAAAACCTGAGCCTTATCAAATTGAATAAGGTGGTCCCCTGGTTAGAAAAACATGTTCAGCAACATCTGGTCTGTCAATCTCTCCCTTTCTACAGTTACCCTTGTGCTCTTCTAGTCGATTTTGACTGTTCTTTTTCTGGTACCCACATAAACGTCTCCACAGCTACACGAAATCCCATAAATTCCTGCTTTTTCCAGCGGTTTGCGAGCATCCTTCGCCGATTTCAATTGATCCTGTATCTTCTGAGTAGGTTTGTAACTAACGGCAACATTCCGTTTCGTCAGAAATTTTACCGTTGGGACAGGTGACGTCCTTAACAAAGGGCATGAAGACATTAGGAGGGCGTGAAACTAAATGAAATCTGGATTCCGGTGATGAAGAAGAAATGTAACAGTCTTCCACAATGGGACGATATGAACAACGGACGACGGCAATCGGCAACGACGAATTGCATGCACATATCAAAAACATCTCACGTCACACTTCTGCGAGAAAGCCCTCGTAAACGGAGTTTGGCTGCAATTATTAGCGAGCTAGGGTGTTTGCAGATGACGCCGTCATTTACCATCTGAAGATCAAAACCAACTGCAGAAATCTGAATAAGATATCACTATGGTGTAAAAATTTCCAATTGACTCTAAATAATGAGAAGTATGAAGTCGTCCACATGAATACGAAAATAAATCCGTTAAACTTTGTTTACAAGGTAAATCAATGAAACGTGAAGGCCGTACACTCCACAAAATACCTAGGAATTGCTATTACTTCAGACTTAAACTGGAAAGAACACATACATAATGTCGTGGGAAAGGCGAACCAGATACTGCGTTTTATTGGCAGAACCCTAAAAAGATGCAACAGAACTACAAGAGAAACTGCATACACTACGCTTGTCCGTCCTTTTTTGGAGTATTGTTGCCCAGTGTGGGATCCTTATCAGGTGGGTTTGACGGAGGACATCGAAAGAGTCGAAAGAAGGGCAGCTAGTTTCGTATTGTCACGATACAGGGGACACAGCGCTACGGAAATGATACAGGATCTGGGATGGGAAACATTACAACAAAGGCGCTTATCGCTGCGGCGTGGACTACTTACAATACTCCATTAGCCAACATTCTCCTCCGAATGCAAAAATATAGACTCGAACTCACATAGGTAGAAATGACCATCAGAATAAAATACGAGAAATTAGAGCTAGAACGAAGAGATTCAGGTGTTCTTTTTTCCCGCACAATTTTCAATAATGGAATGGGAGATAAATTGTATAATGGTGGTTTGATGAACCCTCTGCCAGGCACTTAAATGTGAGTCGCAGAGTATCCCATGTAGATGTAGACGCATCGGACATACAAAAGTTCCACGATACCCCTTGAAAATATCCTGCGCAGTTGGAGACGAAACATTGTGTTTGAGTACTAAATCCATAAGACCACGGCATAATAGCCCAAAAAATTTTAGTAATACTGACCCGGCCGTGAAAGTTTACTTTTCCCTGTCTTTTTGTCAGTTTCATTACTACATAGGACGCTGTGTTGATGCAACTTGGCTTACCTCTGTCGGTAGAAATGTCAAAGAAAGTTACATTTGCAAATGTTAATTTCCTACGTTGCAAACCATACTATGACTTCCTAATGGGGATATAGCTTGGGAGGCATTTAAAAATAATTACGGACAATTATGGAAATACACAACACACTGATTAAAATTATATCAAAGTTATGAGACTTTGCTACAGAAGTTATGAAATTCGATTACAATATGTTCACATTTACACTAGCTGTTTTCACATTTCCAGAAAACCTAGAAATATTCAGTGACTAATAAGAAGGGTGATTCCTCCATGTTATTAGAGGAATACGGACACGATACCGAGAACGTTCCGATATTTCAATACACACGCTTACTGCATAAGACTTTTTAAAACTAAGGTGACACACATCAGACACTAATCTAACAAGATATTGTTCAATTGGAATATTTTAATTGAATGTAATATATAATAAAAAAGGGATTTCGTGAATTTCTAGTCCATATAAAAGGTTATGATTATATAGGTACTTTACCCAGAAAGTATTTTAACATACTGCGTTTGATTCTCACTGAATCTGATGAAATAGAGGTTAACTAAGTTTTTCAATTAGCGCTATTCATATACTCTGTTAAGAATCTCTATTTAATATAATTTGTGGACCTGTATTATTAGTCAATATACGAAAACTGTTGTGAATATTTTGCATTACACGTACTTCAAGCGCTGCTTTTTAAATCTCTGATTCGGCGATGTGGCGTTGTATTTTGCCATTTAAATAATTCTGCTCCATAACCCGGACTCAAATGTCAAATTAGTCGTTATTATCACACAGAAATAGCTGCATGCCACACGGTTATACAAACTGCCAAAAAATTACAAATGTACGCTGGATTAAAGTAAATTACTCAAATACGACGATTTCACAGCGTGACCTATAAACGTGTGTCATATTCCTGTGGGTACGGAAACACATTTTAAATTCATAGAGATGATACCGCTTCATCAAGCGGTCGTAGTGAAAGAACGATTAAAGTGAAAAGTTGTTGGCTGCACACCAGCAACGGAAAAAAAAATTAAGCATTACTGGACGAGCACCGGCTGCGTCAAGTAAGTTAAAATATTGACGTATTTAGTGTCGTAAATCTGAATTTAGTTGCAGCATTTCCCTTTCAATTTGCATATTAATGGGCGCTGTCGCAGCAGCTTCGTGTTGATGTACGATGACCTGTGTTGGCAAGTACTTCAAATACAGAATACTGGCCGACTCTAACACAAAATGGTGTGCAGCAGTGTACTGAACTTTACATCCGAAATCAGACAGGCTGCTTTGCACTGTATACCAAACTTACAATAGCGCTAGGGACAGTGAACTGGATTAACTTGACAGTACACGTTTGAACATTTAGCTGTCGATTTCGGTTATAGCTACACCCACCCACGCTTCTCTATAACTCAGTCTGATACGAAATGAATGGCGAAGTAAACAAAAGTAATCTGGGGGGTTTAGGATCACCGTGATAACAGCACTCACATCAATACACTGCACTGCCTTGCTGAAGAAAGAAACAATTGTACTGACAGGTTCTCCAAACCAGACGACTGAAAACATTCCTATGTTGCTCCATTTTAACTATGAATTGGAGACGATGTATCGAGTCTAATATATGCGATGTGTAACTGCTCATGAGGTAACTGAAAGAAGCTATTGTTTTCTTCATTTTATTCATCATTTCCTGAATTTTATTCATCTATCCATCTCTTCCATCACCCGTCCCTCTATATGATTCCTTTCCTTGTTCCTCCTACTAATACTATCTAGATTTACATATACATAGATACTCTACAAATCACATTTAAGTGCCTGGCAGAGGGTTCATTAACCACTTTCATAACTCTTCTCTACCGTTTCATTCTCTAATAGCGCGCGTGAAGAAAGAACACCAGTTTTCGATATGATTTCTCTTGTTTTATTGGGATGGTCATGTCTCCCTAAGCAGGTGCGTGCTAGCACAATATTTTCACTTTCAGAAGTAAAAGTCGGCGATTGAAACTTGGCAAACAGATCACGCCGCAATGAATAACGTCTTTCTCCTTCCACCGCAATTCGTGCAACATTTCCGTGACTCTTTGCCACCCGTAACGAAATAAAATAAAACGAGCTGCCCTTCCCTTAACCTTCTCAGTATCTTCCGTCAGACCCACCTGGTCAGGGTCCCATAATAGGCAACAGTACTCCAGGAAAGGACGCACAAGTGTGATGTAGGCAGTCTCTTTGGTGGAGCTGGTGCATCTTCGAAGCGTTCTGCCAATGAACCGTAATTTTTTGTTCGCCTTTCCACAATATTTTCTATATGTTCTCTTCAGTCTAAATTGTTCGTAATTGTAACTCCTAGGTATTTAGTAGAATTTACGACCTTAAGGTTTGACTGATTATTCGCGTAATTGAAGTTCAGTGGGTTTATTTTAGTGGTCATGTGTATTAATTCACACTTTTCTTTATTTAGTGTCAATTGCCAATTTTCGCACCATGTACAAATTTTGTCTAAATCGCTTTGCAGTTGATTTTGATGCTCTCTTGACTTCACTAACAGATAAACGACAGCATCATCTGCGAACAGTCTAAGGGAGCTATTCATATCGTCTCTTAAATTGTTTATAAACACAAGAAAGAGTAGGGGACCTATAACGCTTCCCTGGAAAACGCCAGATATCACTTCTGTTTTACTCGATGACTTACCGTCAATTACAACGAACTGTGTGCTTTATGATAGGAAATTGTGAATCCAATCGCAAAATTGGGGAGCTATTCCATAAGCACGCAATTTCATTAGAAGCCGTTTGTGTGGTACAGTGTCAAAAGCCTTCCGGAAATCCAGAAATATGGAATCGATTTGAGATCCCTCGTCGATGCTAACCATCACTGGTCTCTCCCTCTTCCTTCTGTCATCCACTTTCTCTTCTTTATCTTCACTTTATCCCCCCCCTCTCTTTGTCCGTTTGCTCCTCCCTTTACCCCATCTCCTTTCATTTCTACCTGCAGTTCTGCTCTTCACGTAGTGTCTCCTATAAACATCTTCCATTTCCGTCTGTTCATCACTCCTTTCCAAATTCTCTCTCTTTCTCTTTCCCGCCGTTCACCCCCCCCCTCCCACTTTGTCTGTCCATCACTGTCATCCAGCCATCGCGTTCTTTCTTTCCGGATGCTCCGTAGGAGAATATCCAGGGCCTTAGAAGGAGATGAAAAAAATATTAATGGTGATTATATTAATTACTACTTTACCCTATCAACGTAATCATTTAATCAAGAACAACACCAAGTATTGTTTTATATTTTATGTATACATTCAAAGTTTCTATATGAAATTGTTTCTAAAATTAAACATCTCCAAAACAAAATTGATAGACAAGAGCAGCATTTTTTTTTTTTTTTTTTTTTTTTTGCGAAAGCCGTTGGAATTGTTTAATCAGTTTTGAAAGAAAAATTCGAAATAGGTCTAGAAGCTGCCAACAGATGATGCTGTAAACGCATTTTAACGTGCTTAGAAACAGTGCGTCGCAGCAGTTCCCCCCGCTGCAACGTAAAAGGTTGACAGCGCAACGAAAGAGGAGGCGGAAGTTATGTGTATTTCTGGTACTAGAATACCACAGGTTCCAATACCTACGGCGCAGTTTTCAAAAACCGTTCATCTTCTCAAAAAGACCCTATGGGGAAACAAACAAGCCGCAATTGCAACTGACAGGCAGCGTACTTCATGCAGCGAGAAAGAACGAACTAGATGAATTGTATTCAGATATATTCAAGGTAAACCGTCCGAAGAATTGCGACAGAGTCCTCTTTGAAGTGTGTGATCGTGCAGAACTACACCTGTTCCCACTCAAAATCCAAAAGTTTCGAATCAGGGACTCCTTCGCTAAACATCCTCTACTTTAAACTGAATAACTTTTGGGATCCATATAGGCACCTACCATTGTCATATACTCGCATGATTTCCTGTAGGTGTACACCAGTATTTTTCAACCTTCTCCAATATGTGACCCTCTTCCAAGTAAAAATTACCTGGCGACCCCATCCCCCTTCCTCATGAACCAAATGTTCAAATGTTCGTTAAGTTTAAGGGACTGCGGGGCCAAGAGTCCCTAAACTTACAAACTACTTATGAACTACCTTATACGAAACACAACACAAACATCCATGCCCGAGGGGGTTTGAAACCCCGACGGGGAACGGCCTCGCGCATCGGAGCATAGCCCGTTAATGCGAACGGCCGCTCTGCCGCGGCCCTAATGAACCGTAATAAAACTGCGTTATGTCAAAGGAAATAAGTCATCTTTCTTTTTCTTCAGATTTTAATTGCTGGACGGAGTTGTATTGTGTATTTTTCGGAATGCAACAAATTATCCCTTTTTTACTTGATTTTCGACAGAAAAATATATTTTTTGCTTAACAAGTGTTTCGCATTTTAGGCAAGACTCAGAAGCGAATTATGCTCATTAACAATTTGTAAAGAAGTAGACCTTTTTCGAATGTTTCAGGATAGTTTATTGTAGCATGTTCTTTCTGCTGCTGATTGGTTCCTGAAAACAGTATTCAGACTTTGTGATTACTCATCGTTAACGTACTGTACTGTAAAACAATCTATGGCCTATTCAATTCACAATGAAAGTTACACAAGGAAATCCGTAATTTTAACAGTAAATAAATTTCACTTAACCATACGTTTTTGTATTTCTGAACCCCTAGTTATTTTATGGCGCAAATACTTCCTCCTGTGACGCCGACCGCTCGAGCTAAACTTGGCGGCCCACAAGTTGAAAAACACTGGTTTACACTATACTACTCCAGAGAAGCTGTAAGATGTATCCATGGTACTTAACCATGTAGACTGATTTTGCACTGCAATTTCGTTTTCATGCAGCTCAATGTTTATGACGTCAGTCTTGTGGACTACATGTCGTAAAACAAGAAACGTGTTATATTCTGATATTGGTTACAATTGAACTTTGTGTGTGTGATACAGTACGATATTTTGCTATCTTAAATCTTTACTTGAGGTTCACATAGCGTTTACTTGGAGCGAGGCACCACGGATCTATCTTAATAGTGAAAAATCCATTCTCGTTGCTCTCTTATAGGGCGTGCAATCACCTTGGTTGGCCAGTACAGTTGTACTCCTGCGTGGCATGGAGAGTATGAGGTTAGCAATCAGCTCTTCAGGAATACTGGCGATTCTTCCCTGAGTGTTATAGACATATCATTAACCGTCGTGGAAGGTGCTGGTCTGGCTGCAATACGACTGCCAAGTGCAACACATACATGATTGATCGGCTGCAAGTCCTGTGAACAAGCTGGCCACTTCATTCATTCAGTTCCCTCAACATCAAGGATGATGTACCCAAGTTCAACTCTATGGGGAGGAGCGTTATCGTCCACCAGAAGGAACCCATCTCCTATGGAATTACCAAAGGGAAGAACAAAATGTCTAATGATCTCATCTCCACACTTCTGAACAGTCACAGCGCCATTCTGAACGACATAGACGTCCGCCAACACTGACTCCTGTCCACACCATTCGTCCAGCACCAAGATATGATAATGTTTGCTGCACACATTCAAAACTGTCACGAGTTCCACGTTCTCTCCAGTTGAGGGAACGACGATTGTATGGCTGAACACATATCTTGACTCATCTGTTAAGAGAAACCAACGCCATCCGTTACGAACTCTTATCCTGATGTTCCTGCGAAGATTGTCTGAGGACTAAACGGTGCCGTGGTTTAATGAGACGTACGCCATAGGCCATCGTGCGTAGAGGCCACCTTCCCGAAGGCCATTTCGGATTGTTCGTGTTTACATTTCTTGTCCTGTAGCTGCCTGGAAGGAACGTTACCGATGAGTTCATTCAGCGTCCGGTCTCGACGGGCTGTTAACCGGACTTAACGGTCACTTGCTGATTTCACCCGTAAACGACCGTCCAGCAAATTACGCTTTGGGAGACTTCCAATAGCTGCAGCCACCTCCCTCTGTGTCTGGCCCGCTTCCAACTTTCCTAAGCCTCTCCATGCCATAGCTTCTGGTATGTCACGTTGTTGTCGCATTGCTCTACCTGCTCGATACATTGTCTGAACCCAGCTGCTTGTGTAATTCCTTTGGTAGTGGAAATACAACACCAAACCCCTCTCCAGCAACCTTCTGTTATTACCATTATCTATGGTGCCGTAATATTTTGCCTCCGCAGAACCGACAGAAAGACGTCGAACAACTTAAGTTCATTCTGCCGATGATAATTTTTCAGAGCATATTTATTTCATCCAAATCCCATAATTGTTTTGACCAGTGTACTTTCTTAACAGCTACTGTCGTCATTTCCATGCAGTGGTGGTATATTTCTGTTAGTGGTAATAGCAGGGAAAGCTAAGGGATACAGGTGTTGCTGAATAAAAACGTAATACAAGCAGCATAATATGTAAGGAATTATTACTGGAAACAGGATGTGCTAATTTCTGAAAAGAAAGAGGTAGGAGAATAACTCACGGGCAAAGGAAACACATTGTCTGTAATAAATACTATGTAGTGTTAACCTAAGTGGCTACTTTGTCGAGTGATCCCAGCAGCAGGGGACGTAGGAGTGGAGATAGGATGATGGATCTCTTAAAATGTTGTAATTAACTATAACCATAATCTGCCCATTTCAGATCTTTGTGATTTAAATGATAATATAGTCCTCTGAAAATGCTTCTGCCACGCGGCAGAGCGCATTGTGGTGCTGTGCTACGATGCGCGTGGCCGTTTCCCGTCGGGGGTTCGAATCCTTCCTCGGGCATTGATGTTTGTGCCGTGTTTAGTATAAGCTAGTTCATAAGTCCTATAAGCTCTACAAACATTTTTTGAACAAAATCTTCCAAGAGATTGTTCATATTGTAATATTTGACATGAAGGATTAAAAAGTAACTACAATTAGAAAAAATTGTAATGAGAATGGTATCCGTATTGATCTTGCTGTATCAAATCCACATTCATACATAAAAGTGGGATTCTGAGATACAAAACAACATTTCATTTCTCTTTGTTGCTTATGAAAACAGAAACTGACAAGTACTACATCAATAAGCTAGGCAGTCTCATTTTTTCCACAATACAGCATACACCAGTACTTATAATTAACCCCCTAACACGACAACTTGCACTAATGCATACTGTCCACTTGATCATCTAGGGACTGTTGGTCCAAATTGTCGACGTAAATATCTGAGATTGGTTGATGTATCGTCTCGTTCAAATCAGAGATTTTCCTGTATCCTAGGTATGTTCATGTCGTCTTTTTGAAGATAGATCGGAGACACAAATGTGAACAGCATTTGATACCGAGACTGAAGATTCTACTCTGCACTCTATTGAGCTCGTCTGTACCGCACTGCATTGTGTATAATGGACGTCGGGAGTGAAGTTGCATGTTAGACATCCTATTACTACAGCTTAAGTCGAAACACGACGTTCTGTGGCTGCATGACATTATTATTTAGCTTGGCGACGTTCCCCTCATGGTGACTTGAAGCTGATATCTTTATACTTTGATTCACTTGGAGACATCTGGGACATTCCTTGGTGAGAGTGTTGCTAACACAGTGTATGAATATAAAAGTTTGGAAACGATCTTCTAGGCACGGTAGAACCATATTGAACATAACTGTACTTTCTTCTGAGAATAATTACTGGAAGTGATGGACCATCTTACCCAAGCGTTCAAATGTTTGTAAAGTTATGGAACCTAACTGCAGTGGTCATCGGTCCATAAACGTCCAAAGTACTTAAAGTAACTTATCTTAAGGACAAAATACACACTCATGCCCGAGGGAAGACTCTAACCTCCGTCGACAAACGACAACTCGCACCGCATCAAGACACCTTAGCGCGCACGGCCATTCCGCTAAGGCCCGTCTTACTTTCTCCGAATCTCATACATGGTTGTTCACATTTTGTGCGGATTGCGTGAGATCTATGGACATAAAAGGGACTGTGTTCTTGATGTGATGTAAACATTCGACGTCAGTTTTCAGGTGATCGTAGAACCAGGTTGATGCCGCACTTTTATGTGTGTATGTTGGTATTCACTACCAAACAATACCGTATCAAAATACAAAGAAAAACTTAGAATGACCTAATATGGCAGTGAGACAGTAAATGACAATCAACATACAATTAGGATTAATGAAAATTCAACCTGCTGGGTGATTTCGGAACAGTAACGTCCTTACTATTTGTATTAACAATTTCAAAACAGCTAAAGAAGCGAATTGTTGAATACAAACAATTCAAAAGTTTTGGTTGTTTTGAAATTGTCAGTATAAATTACGATTAGCTTCCTGAGGTCCTGTCACAGCTAAGTTCAAACAATGTATCCATTTCATTAGGTTAATAAGCATGAACACTATTTTATTCGACATTGTTGTCTAGGAGTGTGACTAATATTTTATTTTATACCACATATATAGTGGTTAAGCTATAGTCACAAAAATGAACCTTATATTCAAATAACGTAACTAGTTTCGATGATATTTGTCATCATATCAAACGTAAGACTATTGCAAGAAATTGAGCACAATCTGAGAATATAATATGAATAAATTATGAAAAAAATGTTTTTCCAGTAACTGGAGCCAGGCCATCTAGGAGTGAAAGGTGAAAGAGGAAGGATGGAAGGAATCTTAGGGTTTAACGCCCCTTCGACAGCGTGGTCATTAGAGACGGAGCTCACGCACGGATTTTTGGGTAAAGATGGGGGGAGGAAATCGGCTATGTCCTTTGAAAGGAACCATCCCGGCATTTGCCTGGAGTGATTTAGGGAAATCACGGAAAACGTAAATATCGATGGCCGGATTGAAAGTGTGTCCCAATTGTCTATAAATATGCTGTGAATATAGCAGACTGTTGGGAGCAACTTTCACTCCTCTAGATGGCCTCGCTCCAGTTGCTGGAAAAACATTTTTTCATAATTTATTCATATGATATTTTCAGTTTATGCTCAATTTCTTGCAATATTCTTACGTTTGATAATGATGACAAAGATCATTGAAACTAGTTACGTTATTTGAATATAAGGTTCATTTTTTTGTGACTATTGTTTAACCTCTATATATATGTGGTGTGTAATAAACCATTAGAAAACATGGATTAAATTTGCTTTTCTTCCTAAAAATATATTAAAAAGCTTGATAAAAGTGTTTACATTCTGATGCATTTCACCTGTAATAGTAAATAAATTTAATTATTATTTACTGGTTTATTTTAAAGAGTTCAAAAGTGTAAATCACTATAATATCTTGTATTACTGCCCAAGTGTCAAAACCCATCTACCAACTTCAGCACCGCATGATTTTCTTAAACTGCATTCCATTAACATTGTGTTGCCCTTGTTAATGTTCATCTTATACGCTCCTCCCAACACCCTGTCCATTCTGTTCAATTGCTCTTCCAGTTCCTTTGCTGCCTCTGACAGAATTACATAGTCATCAGTAAAATGCAATGTCTTTATTTATTCAGCCTTATTTTAATTCCTTCTCCAAATATAACACTTAAGAAAAATCTGCAATCCTGTATTACTTTACTCCCTTTCCCAATATTCATGACCTTAGAATCTAACAACGGCTGACTGGTTTTTGTACAAGTTGTAGATAACATTTCCGTACCTATATTTTCATCCTGCTGACTTTGGTATTCGAAAGAGCAGTCAATATTGTCAAATCCGTCTCCAAATCTAAAAAAGTAGAAATGCAAGTTTGCCTTTGCTTAAACTATCGTCTAAGATAAGTGGGCCGCGGCAAAATAGCCATGCAAACCAAGGCGCCGTGCTGCGGTGCGTGCGGCCGTTCGCCGTGAGGAGTTCGAATCCTCCCCTCGGGGATGGGTGTTTGTGTTGTCCTTAGGATATGTAACTTAGTGTAAGTTAGTGTAAGTAGTTTGTAAGCCTTGGGACCAATGACCACTGTAGTTAAATCCCTTAGATTTTCAAACATTTGAACATTTTTTAAAATAAGTGGTGAGTATTGCCCCCCTTATTACTAGTATTCTCCTGATCTTATCCGAGCTCAGGCTCTACGAGACTTTCGATTATTCTGTAAATAATGAGTGTTAAGATTTTGCAATCGCGACTTCTTAAATTCATAGTTCTGTAATTTTTACACCTGTCTGCACCTGCTTTCTTTGAAATGGGGATTATTTACACATTTATAGAAGTCGGAGAGTATTTCGCCATATTTCACATAATACCAGATGATATAGTTTTGTCACGGTTGTTTCTCCCAGAGACTTCAGTAACTCTGAGGAAGTGCTGGCTAAGTTTATTCAACTGCCTGGAGTGCCACGGCTGTGGACAAATTGAAGCTGTTAGTCTTTACTTTCAAGTAAACAACTACTTTCATGAAATAACAGCCAATGCCATTGCTATCCGACAACTTTACTCAACTTATTTACCCACCCTTCACTCCCTTGTACTCCTTCCCTGCCGTTCCATTCTGCATCCCTTTGTCGCTGCCTCCGCCTCTTATTCAAACAGTGTCGTGTATTTATTTGTCTCTACTTCCTGACTACGGACACAAGCGTAAATAGCTATTTTGCAAGCCAAGACTGAAACTGTCATGAAGATACGCGAGGAGATTCGTAAATGTAATTAAGAGTAGTTGATTAATCAAGAAATTAGTGATCAAAATATCGATTGGATTCATCATGAGACATGCACAGAAAACTGTTACATAACACTAATAGAAATTCGACCACGAAACTGATCAGCAGTCTCCGTGATGTAGTATTATAATTAATTAATATATTCACAAACGAATGTGAGTAAATTAATGATGCGATTCTGAACACAATAAGGCGTACCTCTTATGGGCACCAATATATACTTTTTTACCGTACTATGTAAAATTGTACTTCTCAAATAATCTTGATTTAATATAGTGCAGTTTTAGCAAATCAGATAAAGATCATACAAATCCAAAAGTTGTGCACGTAGCACCTATGGATTTTTAAAATCAGAATTATTACTCGCGCGAACTTCCCAACTTCTTAACAATAGTACAGCACACACAGTCACTTATATCAAATGACGGTATACGACTACCATAAGGAATAAAATCGATGAGACTATCCATGCTTTCCCAGCGGATCTATTGTAAATATAGATTGATGCCGGATGACGTTCTGCAAATTCCATAATATTTCCTCGCTGAAACTGTCTGACATCCACAGGCGTTTCAACTTTGGCCAAATACGACTAACGGTATCCGCGCATCGACGCCCCTGCACATAAGACAAGCACGCGAAACACGCGAGCGCATTAATTTGCTGACTAGAGACTCTATGTAATAGACTTGCGCATAATAGTTCGCGATCGGGAGCGCTCACTTTAGTTCGCGGCTCTCAGATATTGCAGAGTGCAGAATACTTCAAAGCTGAAATTTTGTAGCACTGATCTATGTAATCTAGCAGGCAGACGCTAACCTCGAAATGGCTCTCATTAGCAGAAGGAAAACACGTGATTTTTAATTCTGTTCGCGACCTATCGCGCGTATTTTAGTTAGCGACCGGTAGCTCTCCTATTAGTTCGCAGCTCGGCCGCGAAATAGGTCGCTGTTTTTAGTTCGTCCGCTCATTTTGGCTTATGCTACCGCTACTAAAACTACAGCTGAGCTGCATCTCAGCTCGAAATGACGGCAACTGGCAGAAGGGAATCACGCTATTCTGCGCGCTCTCGCGTCTTCTCGCTGTTACCAGTCAGTCTTCGGAAAAGGAGCGGACGAACTAAGAGGCGAGGGATCTGCAAACTAGTTCGAGTAGTTCGCCTGTGGGAGAGCTCTCCTGAACTAGTTCTTTCGCGAACTACACTATACCATTGTATAGAGAGAGAATGGCCACTCGCCGGGGTCCGCCATGTTTTTACCAGACTGCGCGCGGGACGTGCCTTTAGGTAGCGACCCAAGCAGAAATGCAGCCGCTTACCGACTGAAAGAAGGCATCATTTCGACTTACGAGACCATAGCAGATATTCTAGTTTAATGGACAATACCTGGTTAAAACAAATATCATTCGTACTCCTAATAAATTTGTGAACAAATGGACGTCTCATTGAGCGCTGTCTATGCCTGTTGAACGTTAATAGCTATGTTTACGATATCCTGGTAACATCGACAAATTGTCAGTTGATGAATATTGATGAATAATAAAAAGAGATGTTTCTTGTGGCGTATCTCAAAGGAAATACTGCTATTTCGTATTTTACTGTCGAATATCCCGCCCCCTTATAATGCATTTTAAATGTGTTCTTGTCGATATTATAACGTTTTCCTAAACTGGAAAACACAAAAAAGTTCTTTCTGTTCATACTTTTAGGAAACCTGTACAACAGAGACTAGGAAAAATATAAATACTTTCTCTTCTGAAGTAGTACAAAGTGACCCTAAATAGGTAATTCATTAACCACACCGAGTCAATAGTCCTTCCTCCTATTCATGTTACATACCGCAACCAATCACAGGATTGTGAATAGCCTACAATACACAACCAAGGAGAACGTGCCAATTGGACATGCGTTGACTCAGGAATCCGTAGCCATGTTGCAACATATAGTGTAGTGACCACCACGGTTTATTTAAGTCAAAGAAAGTACACTCTGGGTTCGTTAACCAGTGAAACGAAACTAAATTCTTCTATAGGGACAGAAATGCCAAACCATACACAGATTATAGTTTGGTAGATCAAAGGCACAGTCACTAGCATATTTCAGTTCGTCACCCTCAATCCATCAGGTAAACGTTCCAGCCGCTTCCGTCCGGGAGGGCGGCGGCGAAGTCGATAGCAGTCGGCGATCTTGCGTAGTGGAGACGGTCCTAGGCGGCGAGAGCGAACACTCCAACACTGGCTCATTCTTTTTTTTTTTTTTTTTTTTTTTTTTTTTTTTTAATGGGACAAGGTGGAATGGGGTACCATCACTATCCAGTGATCTCCAACCCCAGATGGAGCAGTGTAGGAGGAAGGTAGGCTAACTTTATTTCTTTATTTTGCCATAAACTTTCGGGGCTGACTTGTAAGGGCCTGCAGGGCTTAAGCCCTCGACCCGTAAGGCACCCCGGATAGATGGAGTGGGAGGCCGCTCTATTTGCGAGAGCGCCGAAGGTCCAAGTATTCCTGGGCTATTTGAGCTATCTGTTTAAACTGCTCTTCCGTGAAAACGCAATAATTATTCAAATCATTAAAACCTTGACGGCCCACTAACCGCCAAATAGGACGCTGAATGTCTTCAGCTAATTGAACTGGGTGGTGGGGGGGTGGTGGTATTTTCGATTCGGGTAGGAACGGGTAATGGAGGTCTTCGTCGTCGCAGTCCTTGTTGCGGATCTTCGTCGTAGCAGGACTCATTTGACGTCATGTTTCGTCGGCATCTCCAGGTAGGTCGCGTCGTCTTCCGACACGCCCCCTCCCTCCACGTGCGCGGCGGCCGCCCCCTCAGGCGCAGCCTTGTCGCCAGTTCGTGTCGGAGGCGCGTCCACCTCCATCTTCGCCACGCCCGCGTCCCCCGTGATGGCGGAGTCGAGGGAACCGGTTTCAGTCGCAGTATCAGTAGAACCGCAGCTCATCCCAGCATGCGGGGGCGGGATGTGGCTAATCGTCGCTTTGACGAGCCTCAACTCCCGCTCGAGGTCCGCAATTCGTCGCATCGCGGCGTCGAGGGCGGCGCGGTACTGCTCCCGTTCTGCCACCATCGCGGCCTGAAGACGAAGCAGGGCGTCATCCGCCACGGGATGCAGAATAACGTGTGCACCCAACGTGACGGCGTCGCCACCAGCCGACCCTCGAACGATCCCACGTGGTGCACGAGGCGCATGGGGACGGGGCGGCCGCGGACGCGGCCGGCTTCGCAGTGCCCGTCTTCGACTTCTCCGCATGTCCCGACTTCTGCTTCGTGCGCCATTCTTCAACGTACGGGCAACGGCGGAAGTTGGCGGCGTGGGGGCCGCCGCAGTTGACGCACCGCTTGTCGGCGCCCCGCGGGTGCGTGCAGCGGCGCGTTTCGTGTGCGCCCGCGCAGCGCAAACACGCAAACGGCGCCGTGCAGTCACCGGCCACGTGGCCGATCTGTTGGCAGCGGAAGCACTGCACAAACTTCCGTGCCCTCCGTCGGCGCTGCCTTCTACCCGCGCCTGCCAAGGCCATCACCTCGGCAGCGAGGTGGACTAACGCCGCTAGAACGCCACTTCGTGCCTGCCCCGTCGATTCCTTGTCGCAGCTCGATTTGCCATCTCCGGCGAGCGTTGCTCGCTGTTTACGCGGCTAAGTGCAGCAGCGGCGCGACGCTCCTCTCCTCTCGCTGGCGAGTCAGCTACGACTGTGGCTGCTTGTCATTTCAAACACGCCGGTATTAAGTCAATTCGCTGGCTCGTCGGCTTTTTTTTTTTTTCCTTTATTGTTAATTTCACTCCGACTTTCGTCGGCGGGCTGGCAGCAGCATCAGCGCTGCTCTTCAGCCGAGAGAACAGACACATGACAAGCGAGATAAAAGGAACAAAGACATGAAGTTAAAAACAATGAGTATAAAAACATGGTACGGAGGAAAAATGGAAGACTTACAAACTGGACATCGGAGACAATACTGCAGACTTAAGACACACGAACAAGAGAGACTGACACACATAAGCAGATTAAAAACAGTCTGTGCCACGGTGGCGATAAAATCACATGGAGAGACAACACTGGACACACGAAGTCACACGATGATATAGGTGGTGACGACATGAGTTGCGACGCACTGGACATGAACACACGGCGATGACGATGCACTTGGTACGAGAATACACTGTTGTTAAAAGGCGACGCTGCAGCCCCCGCGGGGCAAGGAGAGGGAGGAAGCGAGGAAGCGCGGGGGAGGGTCGAAAAGAGAGAGAGGGGGGAGGGGAGAAGGTGGGGAGAAGGAAAGACAGGCGCGAGTGAGACTCCAGGTGGGGAGAGGAGGGGGAAATCCAAGCGGGGAGGGGGAGAAGGAGGGGATGGGGAGAGGGGGCCGCTAAGTCTACGGGGAAGGGATCAAAGCTGATAGGAGGGGTATATTTCGGGACGAAGGGCGTCATCCGGTAGGGGAAGGGAGCGGAAGTTGCCTTGGGAGAGGATATGTAGGGTGTGCAGGTGGAGAGAGGGAGGAATGCAGTGGTGGAGGCGTGGCAGAGGCCCAGGGGCGGTGAGGATGGGGTAAACTAGCAGGTTGCGGGAATCGAGTTTTCGGGTGACATACAGGAGGCGGAGGCGTTCAAGGTGTTGAAGGAGGTGAGGGAAGGGGATGAGGTCGTAGAGGATCCGCGTTGGGGAAGGAAGGCGGATACGGTAGGCGAGGCGGAGGGCGTGGCGTTCAAGGACTTGGAGGGTGTGATAAAAGGTGGGAGGAGCAGATACCCAGGCAGGGTGGAAGGAGCAGAGGATGGGGCGCATGATGGATTTGTATGTGTGGAGGACGGTGGAAGGGCGTAATCCCCACGTCCGGCCGGTGAGCAGTTTAAGGAGGTTGAGGCGGGACATGGCTTTTTCACGGATGGATTTCAAATGGGGGGTCCAGGTAAGGTGTCGGTCGAGGGTGAGGCCCAGATACTTAATGGTGTTAGTGTGGCGGATGGGACGGTCGTGGAGGGTGATGTAGAGATCGGGGATGCGGAAGGTGCGGGTGGTACGACCTATAATGATCGCCTGGGATTTCTCAGGGTTGACGGAGAGGAGCCACCGGTTGCACCATGCGGCGAACGCGGTGAGGTGAGACTGGAGCAAAACCTGGGATCGGGCAAGGGAGGGGGCAAGGGCTAGGAAGGCGGTGTCATCAGCATACTGTAGGAGATGGACAGGAGGCTGAGGTTGGGGCATGTCGGCGGAGTAGATAAGGTACAGGAGAGGGGAGAGGACAGATCCTTGGGGCACCCCGGCAGAGGGGTAAAACAAACGGGAGTTGGAATTGCAGACAGTGACATAGGACGGGCGATTGGTGAGAAAGGATGCAATGAGGCGGACATAGTTAATAGGAAGGGCATAGAGTTGGAGTTTGAAAAGGAGGCCGGAATGCCAGACACGGTCGTAGGCTTTTTCTATATCTAGGGACACAAATATGGCGGAGCGACGGGAATTGAGCTGGACGGATAAGAGGTGGACGAGGCGAAGGAGCTGGTCGTCAGCAGAGAAGGATGGCCGGAAGCCACATTGAGAAGAAGGAAGGAGCTGGTGCTGTCGGAGGTGTTGGTGGATACGACGGGAAATGATGGATTCAAGGACCTTGCTAAACACGGAGGTGAGACTGATGGGACGGTAGGAAGAGGCTTGGGATGGGGGCTTGTTGGGTTTGGGGAACATGAGGATGCGGGAGATTTTCCACAGGCGAGGATAGAAACCGGTATAGAGGATAGTGTTGTAGAGGGCGGCAAGGACAGTGTGGAAGGAGAGGGGACAGGCACGGAGGTGCCTGTAGGTGAGCCGGTCATGACCGGGAGCGGTGTTGCGTTTGGTGCGAAGTGTAGCTATGATGTCGTGTGCTGTGATGGGTGTGTTTAAGTCGGAGGGAGGAATGTGCCCCAAGTACTGGAAGCCGGGGGCGAGCGGGGGAGAAGAGGTGTCGGTACGCTCATGGACATCGGGAAAGAGGGAGTAATCAAAATGAGGATTATCAGGAAGGGAGAAGATGTCGGAAAGGTAGGAGGCAAAGTGTTCCGCCTTACTGGCATTGTCGGGAAAGGGACGGTTATCATGGAGAAGCGGGTAGTAGGGGGAGGAGTGACGGCCAGTAAGGCGATTGAAGGCCTTCCAGTACTTTGAGGAGTTGATGGGGAGAGTGGCGTTAAGGCGGGTGCATGTCTGCCGCCAGTCCCGGCGTTTTTTCGCGGACAAAAGGTTTCTAATGTGACGTTGGATTTGCCGGTGGCGTATGAGTGTGTCCCGGTCCCGGGTATGGAGGTACGAGCGGTAGAGGCGTCGGGATTCTCGGAGGAGGAGGACAGCCTGTGGAGGCAGGGTAGGACTGTGCGGGTATATTGATTTGGTAGGGATGTGGGCTTCAACCGCATTAGCAAGGGTTTGCTGGAGAAAGGTGGAGGCGTGTTCAATATCTTCGGGTGTGCGGAGGGGAAGGGGGTGGCTTTCGGCCGAGGTATCTATGGAGCGACCGTAGGCATTCCAGTCGGCACGGGAGTAGTCATGAATGAGTTTGGGAGGAGGTCTAGGACGAGGAGCTCGGGCAGGGCGGGGGCGGTGATCAAGGGTGAGTAGGACAGGGGCGTGGTCACTGCCTATAAGGTCAAGGACGTCTGCCGTGATACGTCCAAGGAGGTTGGGAGACGCCAAGACGACGTCAGGGGTGGTATTGCTTTCGGGGCGAGTCGGGCGAGGGTGGGGCAGGATTCCGCCCCGGAGCGAGGTGGTGACAAACTGATGCCACCGCCGGAGTTCAGCAGGCGGACGGGAAGACAGGTTTAGGTCTGCGGCGACCACATAGGTCGTGTAGGTGCGGTCAACGTGAGAGAGGAAGTCATATGGGAGAGGAGAGGTGCTGCGGACGTAGATGGTGGCGAGGGTGACGGTGAGGGATGGGAGGAAGAGACTGAGGATTAAATGTTCTGTAGGATCATTGAGGAGCGGGTGTAGCCGGACGGGGTGGTGATGGAGATGGCCGATCGCCACTCCGCCTCTGGCCAAGGGAGGGGGACCATCAGTGCGATGAAGGAGGTAAGGAGCGGTACTGACGGGACGACGGGGTTGGAGGAAGGTTTCATTCAGGAGGAAGGCGTCCACGCGGTGATGGAAAAGGGTATGCATGAAGAGGTGCTTGTTGGCTGGGAGAGACCGGACATTATGGTATAGAAAGGTGTATGATGAGCCTGCCATGGTGATGGTGGGGGGGTACGGGAGGAGGAACGGAAGAAGGGGGAGCGGGCGGGCTTAGACTTGGGTTTCGAGGCGGGAAAAAGCGAAGTGGGAGTGGGCGCGGGAGAAAGTGGCAAAGGTTTCTAGGTGGAACACTGACCGTGCGGCCAGTGCAATCTGCTGGAGGGTGTGCGGGCGTTGAAACGGATGGATGTTGGCGAGGACCGTGGTTACAAACCGGATGACGTCCTCGGCAGTGGGGGGAGGGAGCAAGGAGTTGTTGGGGTGCATGGGTGGGTCGACGGGGCGAATGGGGACGGTGAGTTCGGGGACGGTGGGGGCTGGGACGGACTTACATTTGTAGGAGTAGGTGGGATGGGGTCCGCCACAGGTGTTGCAGGTAGGAGGGGAGGCAAGGTTAGGACAGTGCTTGTGCAGGTGAGGGGACTTGCAGTGAGGACATGTGGGGGGGTTGCGGCAATTCTGTGTCAGGTGGTCGTTGTACACGAGGCACCTGGCACAGCGATATGACTGAGGTGGGGAACGGGAGGGCTCCACCTTGTGGCGGCGGTCGTAAATTAGGGCACCCTGGAGGAAAAGGTGATCAAGGGACGATGCGGACTCTGTGAATATCCGCATCAGGTATGTCGGGCCAGTGGCATTGAAGATACGCTTGGCGGAGCGGATGGTAACATCGGGCATGGAGTTGAGCTGACCTAACACCTCTTCCTCCGTGATCAGAGGGCTGAGCTTCGTGATCACGGCGGTGAGGGTGGGTGGGCGGCGGGAAGGAGGCGGTTGGCGAGCTGAGGTGGCGGTGTAGTAAGGGGTGAGAGTGGCACGGGGACCAAAGTGGATGCGGGGGAGGCGGTGGAGGATGTCAGTGTGTAGAGTGGGGCTGGGGGATTTGAGGAGGACGGAGTCTCGGCGGGGGATGATCTGAGTCAGGGGGACGTCGGGGTAGTATTTACGAAGTTCAATGGAGAGGGTCTTGTAGTCAAGGAAACGGGCGTCGGGGCGGGAAAGGACATAGGAGTATAGGTCAGGCTGCACGGGAGCAGGAATGGGGGCAGTGTCCATGTGGTTGGATGGAGGCGGAGAAGGAGGGGGAGGAGCCTTTTGGGGCAAAGTTGGAGTGGGGTCCGCGCTCCCACGTTTGGATGACTTTTTGGGCTTGGCGCCCGTGGAGGAGGATGCAGAGGCGGTGGAGGGAGGGGCAGGAGCAACGGAGACTGGGTTGAGGGGGATAATCGTAGGTTGGTGTGGGGGCAGGAAGGACGGCGGGGGCGACTGTGGCGTGTCAGCCACCGTGGCACGGCGATGTTCAATTCGGGCAGGCGGTAACGGAGGAAACTCATGAGGCGAAGTCAGCGGCGTGTAGACAGGAGGAGAAGGGACGTGGGAAGCGGAGGAAAAGGACATTAAGACCGACAGGGGAATTGCCGGTTGGGGGAGGGAAGTGGAACTCCAGGTGGTGGTGGTGGAGGCCTGGGACGGGGAGGTGTAGTGGATGGATGTGGTTGTAGCAGGTGAGTGAGACATATTACCGGGATGACTGAGCGGCGACGAGGATGATGATGATGATGGCGAAGACACTGAAGACGAAGAGGCGGTGGTGGCGATGAAAGGCGGCAGGCTCGGAGTGGAGGCGGAGGCGGCGGCAGGCTCGATGGGACGGCAGCGACGTTGCAGACACTCGGCGGCGACGGCTGGCTGGCGACGGCTGCTGGGCGGTGGCACAGGCTCGAGGAGGCGACAGCGGCTCTGCAGACGCCTGGCGGCGACTGCGGGCTGGCGACGACTGCTCGGCGGCGGCGGCTGCTGCTGCTGCTGCTGCTGCGAGTTGGCGGCGGCGGCGACGGCGACGGCGACGACTGCGGCTGGCGGCGGCTGGCTGGCTGGCTGGGACGGCGGCGTCTCGACGACTGGCCCTAAAATCGAGAAAAGAACGATATAACGTATCGCCTTTTGTCGATCGCCTAGAGACTTGCGACTCTAGGCCGGTGGATGGCTCGTCGGCTGACGAGCCGGGCTTAAGTAGATGCCGGGAGCCAATCAGGAGGCAGGCGGAAGGATAGTCGGGTCGCAGAGCCACCTATAACAAATAGTCCCTATTACATCTGTTTGTTTTGAGGTTACTGTTTGTGTATGTTCTGGTCTTGGCATCTGGCAGGCGCTGGTTGGTCTCGCGCCGCCTGTCCAGTTGCGTTGCCCGCTTCACAGTCCTGTTTTGAGGTATGTCAGCTGGCAGGCGATTGGCCGGCGGCATCAGAGCATATAGTGCTGCACGACGTGTCAAAACTCAAAGTAATGTACTAATAAAAAGCTAGAAAATATTGTTAAAAATTGTTTCCGTTTACCAGAATCAAGCTCGTTACCTTCACATTACAAACTCGATACGCATACGAAACGCCGACGGAGAATAGCACAAACGGTAGTTTATCAACAAACTTTCATCAAGGCATTTCTTGCATGGAGAGCTATAGAAAACATTTATCTTCAGGCAGAAAGAAATAAATCGTTTGCATAAGTCGCCTTTACGGTTCCCACCTGCTAGGTTAACTTTCACCACCCATTGTTTCCACATGGTGAATGGACGGGGTATTACAAAACGGATTACGACAGGAATCTGCAATTTTCTTCTGATCTTCAGGAAATTTTGCAAAATCAAGTGTTAAAATTTTTGTAAATCTGTGGGAATCAGCTACTATGGTCACCCGTTCATAGGCTGACAAACTAAACAAACTAATTTTAACTTAGGCTTCAGACAACAAGACAAATCGAGCGAGGTTGCGCAGTGGTAACACAATGGACTCGCATTCGGAACGATGGTGGTTCAAATCCACCTCCGGCCATCCAGATTTCGGTTTTCCGTGATTTCTCTAAATCAGGCAAATGGCGGGATGGTTCCTTTCAAAGGGCACGGCCTATTTCCTTCCACATCCTTACCCAAATACTCCGAACGTAAGCTCCAATGACCACGCTGTAAACGGGACGTTAAGCTCCAAGCTTCCTTCCTTCCAACAAGACAACGCCCTTGCCCGAAGGAGGACTCGGACGTCCGACGGCGAGCAGCTGCGTGCTCTGCATCAAGGCGCCTTGGAATTTCTGAGATACCATTCATTGCTACCTCAAGCCGTTCCTGAACTAGCCGCACTATATCAGTGCACAATCCATCCAGATTATTGTCAATAACCTTAACGGTGTTCGTTTGCGCCTCCGTGCATTGCGCAGAAACGTTGTCAAGTTCGGCCTGGACTGAAGCATTTTGCACTTCCATCCCTGCTTTTAATTCTGCTTTTATTTCCTGGACTGAAGCATTCTGCGCTTCCATCCCGGCTTTTAATTCCAGAACAGAAGCATTTTGCGCTTCCTTTATGGAACCTACTTCTGCTTTCATTTCTGCTTTTAGTTACTTAACTGAAGCCTTTTGGACTTCCATCCCTATTTTTATTTCTTTCATAAAAGCCATGAGGTCGCTTAGAGTCTTTTCAGAAACGCAGACGGGCCTAGTAACATTGGTCGAACTATTTTGCGCAGTAGCAGAAACCGGCATATTGGTATGCGGTTCGCTTTGTTCGCCCCTGCCCTCACTTCCGGTCGCGTTCGCGTTTAAACAAGTTGCGTTTTCAACGGGAACGCGGCCGTCTGTACTCGCTACTTTTTTCCTTTCGGTGGAAAGATCTGACCTAAACGACTTCGGTTTAATTGCCTAGAGCGAGTGGAAAAGGACGAGGCAGAACTATTCTCCATCGTCACAATTAATTTTGAACAAACGTAACAAACAAAAGATTAGCCTAACAAAAACCGCGTAACAAAACACCAACTAAAACCTTCATATGCAACGCACTGTGGCTGTGCTCTTTTTACAAAAGCAAATAAATAAAATAACCCTTCCGAAAAACACAACAAAAAATACACTGTAAGATACGAGTGCTGAAAACATTAAATGAAATAGATTAATGCGCGCTGCTAATCTCACACATTCATCCACTGGGAGGGGAAAGAAAACTTTTTAAGAGTATTCACGCACGCATTTAAAGCAAAAAAACTCTTTCATTAAACAGATGAATCGCTAGAAGAGCGAATCCTGGCAGCGGTAAGCCAGATAAAAGTCGACCACTGTACGTAAGAAGAGCTTTGATTTACCTCTAAAATTAGCAAAAGACGTCCGTGTGAACTACCGGTTACACCCTGCTACGAAGCCTTGTCCCCGGACCCAAACTATGAACTGACTAGTTTCAAATTACTTAAATAACAGGAAGTTAATACTACAGTGGTCAATATACATAGCAGCTCACACGTTATTACATACGGACATTAATAAGCAAGCCACCACAATTAAAGTTATCTTATAAAAATGGCTAAGAAAACATTTATGGCGCAACGGAATTTAGACATTAAAAATTATTGCATCTAAACTTGTTATCAGCACTTTTGAAGAACAATATTAAATAAAAGAGGGAAGGTGTTCTAAAACTACAATTTATAGGCAACTTACGGATTATCCTGAACTTAAACTTGTTTATTGAGATAGAAAACAAGTAAAATTGGGAACCAATTTCGTTAATACAATAAAAATGTATCTCTTACATGGATTAATGCGGACTGTGCCCAGCTCAAATTATACATGATTTAACGCTACTGCGGGGAAGGATTTACAACATTCATTCTCTCTCACACACGCGATGCCACAGCGAAGCTCACCAAAATCAGCGCGCTGAGACGAGGCGGAAGCAGGCGCCGCTATCGTAGGCGAAATTCAGCAAGTCGGAGGTAGCACAAGACACAATATACAAAACACTTTGAAGCTGGCCCTGTCGTGCCTGTTTTGAGATGGTGCGCGTGTATAGTCAAGTTAAATTACATCTGAATTGGACCGCGAGCAAACACGCTAACGGCGCCACACGGCTACGTTACATGAACGCAGTCCACTGAAGGTAGAGTGGTTGAAAATCGGATTCATTATACTAAATCACGGTAGATTCTTAAATTGCAGTCTGTTAGAAATCGATGTAGGTTTTATATAAGTGGCGTGAACTCAGGCGGCTAGCTGCAAAGCCCGGAAGTCGGTTGTTCTCTAGGCCTTTTGAAGCCCCTGATAGGCCGGCAACACGACCTATTGCATTGAGTTTAGGGCAACATGCACACCCGGCGAGCCAAAGGTTAATAAACCTGTACAAAAACAAAATAAGCATTCTTGCAGATGGTTTCGACGCACTGCCTACCAGCGTATTCCTACGACAGGCCATCTTAAGGCCACCTCTGCACGCTCCAGGCAGTTTTCTTCCGATCATGGTCGCCCACCAACAAGACCTGCCTTCCTCCATCCCCTATGCCGGCCGCGGTGGCCGAGGAGACTGAGGCGCTTCAGTCACGGTCTGCACGGCCACTACGGTCGGGGGTTCGAATCCCCCCTCGGGCATGGATATTTGTGCCGTCCTAGTTCGTAAGTAGTTCGTAAGTAGATCATAAGTAGTTTGTAAGTTTAGGGACTAATGACCCCGTAGTTAAGTCCCATAAGCTGTACAAACATTTGAACATTTCCTCCTTCCCCTCCGAGCATCTGCAGAACCTCCGCCTATGTAAAGGCCATCACCATCTTGCATATCCCATCTGATCAGCATCATCTCAAATCCTTCCTCGGACTCTCCTATTATAGGAAGTTCAATCTCTCAGCTACCCAGACTGCTTATCCGCTGTATCAGCCAAGCAAAGTGAACACCTCATTCTGCTGGTCTGCGGCCAGCGAGTCAGCATTAGAGACTCTTAGTGAAAAGGTCCTATCTGTGCCGTTCTTAATGCCATACACTCATCTCTTCCCCTCATGTTGGCCACAGATGCATCCGACTATGGCATAAGTGCAAGTCATTCCCATCGGCTACTGGATGACTTCAAGCTCTCCATCTCCACTTGAAGTACTCACAGATCGAAAAAGATTCGTTTGCTATTGTGTTTGCATGCACAAAATTTGTACTATTTTTGTATGGTACTTCCTTTAAGCTGATTACCTCTCACTAGTCTCTACAAACAATCGAGACAGGTGTAGTTTACTATCATTCTATCCACCGCCAACTCCTCATAGTGGATGGAGTCATCCTCCAAGTGGAATGAAACCCCGAGTGAAGTTTCCCAGCTCGGTCCAATCAGCCATTATGCAGATTCTCCTTCAGGGACACTGGGGCATTGCGCGCACGAAGGTCCTTGCCCACCGCCACACCATTTGATTGGGGCTCATCGTTGTGGTCACAGAGATGGGATCGTCAGCGCCAGACGTGTGCTCAGCAGCTACTAAAGCCTCTCTGACCTCAGTATGTTGGCCCAAAGCCGATCGCCCTTGGAAGCATAACTATATAGGTTTTGCTGGTTGTCATAGACTAATTTTCCCACTTTTCTTTCGCCATCACTATCCTTTCTCACTTTTTCCGTAGAAGGCCTTCCTGTTACCTTATTATCCGACAATGTACCTCAATTTCCTAGTCATGAATTCGCCCAGTTCTGTGACAGTAATGGCAAACAACATATTGTCACTCACCTTTCCACCCACAATTCGATGGTGAGGTGTAACTCCTGGTTCGCAACTTTAATATTCAAGTAACAAAATATTCCGTGTACCACTAAGTCAGTGCAGCCTTGACCGTCTTTTTAAGCTCGTATAGGTCCACTCCCAATGGCGACAAAAGTCCTGCCGAACTACTGTATGGGCGACAGCCCCACACACTGCTTCACCTACTCCATCATTCCCCTCGTCGGCCAACACTTCCTTGAACCTCCGGATTCATTGCTAATACCTTAGTATGGGCTCGTTGGTATGGTCCACATGCTAGCTGGCTTTTAGGCTTGATACAGCCGCCAATTGTTCGAGATACACATTGTAGATCGTCTCGTTTCCCAACACAGCAACCAAGTCCTCGATTCCTAACTACCACTTCACCTCGTAACCAGGCAGTACCAGCCGCACCAACTATTCTGGAACCACATTTGTTTCACCCTTATCAATGAATCTGTTCCAGTTCATGCTCCTCCTGTGACGGATGCCGTACCAGCATCAATGACGCCGACTGCTCCAGTCTTCGCCCTGGCCTTTCGACTGCCCTACTTCGCGCCCAGTATGAAGACGAGCCTCTAGTTCTGCCACTGCCACTATCACATCCTCCGACCCACCGACGCTCTTCGCGACTCGCATGACTGGCTGCCCCCTGCTCTCCGCATAATGCGCGATGCCTTGGCAGTCAGTGGACGTCTCGTCTCTCGCTTCCCTACCGGTCAGCTTCCCCCCAGTAAGTTGGTGGGTTCTGACGGACTTCCAGAACCCCTAAAAGGCCTATAACCCAACGTAAAGTTAAGGTTTCCGGGCAACCTGCACGCTCAGAGAGCCGAAGGTAAATATCACCTTGCTTACGTGGGCCTCTTCTTTCAGATGGCTTCGGCGCACTGCACACCGGCGTATTCCTAAGTCAGGCTGGCACTGGTGGGACGCCTTTACTTAAGGTCACGCTGGCACGCTCCAGGCAGTGTTCTTCCGATCGTGAACGCCTCACCATCAGGACGACTCCAGCCTTCCTACGAAGACCGAGGGAAGAGAGACCACACCATTGGGGAGTTACTTTCTCTGTGGGTAGACCTGGACTTGTCATTCAGTCACTTGGTAAATGTTTCGATCTTCATCAAATACCGTGTACTTAGTAGAAGCGTTGAACTGTGAAATAAGTTTGACCAGTGTTCACTTGCAAAGGCCTCTACTGGTCGGGCGCGACCCACAGTTTGGGGACCACTGCTCTTAGTCATTTCAATGGCAGAAGACAAACACATATTCTCTGTTTTTGGAAACCCCTCATGGATGTGCGCCGATATTTTATAAACCTTTCATATATCACTGATTATAATTAATGCCTAACAACTTGTACACTGCTCAACACAATAAAGGGATTAGGTGAGATATTACACACAATGTATCAATGGTAAGTTTTTTTCAGATATTGGTTACAATTGTAATATAGAACGATATTTTGCTGTCTGACCTCTTTACTTTAGGAGGTTTCCGTGGCGTTTATTTAGAGCGAATCACCTTGGAGCTAGTATAATAGTGAAAAATTCCCTTTCTTTGCCCTCTAATATGGTGAGTGATCACATGTATAACATGGAAAACATTAGGCTATCAATTAGCTGGACATTTGGCCGTTCTTCGATTAATGCAAACCCAGCTCTGCAACCGATGTAGGCTACATTGCGTGTGCCAAGTTCATCCCAGACAGGATCAGTCGGGTTTTTAAGTCCAGTGAATAAGCTGGACATTCGTTGAATTCTCTCAGCTTCAAGTAGTGCAGCCGGCCGCGGTGGCCGAGGGGACTAAGGCACTTCAGTCACGGCCACTACGGTCGGGGGTTCGAATCCCCCCCCGGGCATGGATATTTGTGCCGTCCTAGTTCGTAAGTAGTTCATAAGTAGTTTGTAAGTTTAGGGACTGATGACCCCGTTGTTAAGTCCCATAGACTATACAAACATTTGAACATTCAAGCAGTGCATTTCATTGACGTCCTGCGTTATCGTCCACCGCAAAACCCTTCTCCTACGGCAGCAATATTTCGTGGAAGCTCATCTCTGTACCTCTGAGCAGTCATAGCCCCATTTTGAACGACATAGAGACCGACCGTCCGCCGATACTATCATCTGCCCATATAATTCGCCCAGCAATATGATATGGTGATGTTTCCTGCACATAAGCAGGATTACACTTTGGGACCCTCCAATATCTACATCCATCTCCCTCTGTGTAACTCCCGTTTCCAGCCTTCCTATGGCTCTTCGTGTAATAGCTTCGAATAAGTGACGTTGTTGCATTACACTACCTGCTCACTTCAGTATCTGAACCTAACTGGTTGTGGAATACGTGCGGTGGAGTACAAACAAGCCTGCAAAAACTTTCTGTTATTATGATTATCTCGGTTGTCGTGATGTTGTATCCGCTCTGTAGAACCGACAAAAGGAAGTCAAACGATTTTATTTCATACTGCCGACAACAGAACTTCAGAACAGTTTTCTCAACTGATCCCCTAATTGTTTTGAGCTGTGTATATTATTCCGTCGATCAACTAAAGCAAGATTGCAGGCGAGGAACAGACGTTATCACTCTCTAAACCTTATTTTTAAGTGTAGAAGTGTGTATCGGCAGCTAAAGTTACGATTGTATAAGACATTAATAATATCAGTAGTATTTTGTGGTTCTCAAACCTGGAGCACTCGAAAACAAGACCTTATCGACTTCTTACTTTGGAAAGGAAGGTCCTGAGGAAAGTATTTGGACGAGTCAGAGATCAGCCTACTGGTGAATGGATAAGTCGTCATAACATAGAATTTGAAGACCTGCAAAAGGAGCCAAACATTTTGGAAGTCACGAGACACAAAAGACTGCAATGGACTAGACATGTAGTTGGAATGCAGGGAACAAGCTGGCCTAAGTAGTTTGGATAACATTGTCCCAGGAGAAAAACAACGATCTTCCATAGTGATATTTGTATTGAAATAACTGATCGCAGAGGTAAATGTTTTATTTTACCGCTTTCAGTCTAATACGTCATCTTAAGAAAATAATAAATTTACAGCCCACGTGGCCGCTGCTCGACCCAGTACGTTTATTTTTTTTTATTTTTTATATTCTTTATTGCTTATATTGTAGTTTGTCTCTAAGGTGGTGTGTTGCGTTCGTGTGTAACAGTGACTAGCACTTCGCAAAACGCATCGCAAGAACTTTCTTTAACGAAAGTTATTCAGTTTCAGGACCAGCAAATGCAGCAATTAGTGCAAATGATGACACAGATCCTGCCTAGCTAAGCAGCTACAGCAACGGCGACGCCGACTTCACATAATGAGGCCTAGCAACATGTTACAAACTTCGTGGCACCATTTCGACACTTTGACAATACCGTGGAGGAATGATCTGAGCCGGCCGTGGTGGCCGAGGAGGCTGAGGAGCTTCAGTCACGGTCTGCACGGCCACTACGGTCGGGGGTTCGAATCCCCCCTCGGGCATGGACATTTGTGCCGTCCTTAGTATAAGGTACTTCATAAGTAGTTTGTAAGTTTAGGGACTGATGACCCCGTAGTTAAGTCCCATAAGCTTTACAAACATTTTACAATGATCTGAGTATCGCGCCCAACTCGATGCGCGTTTTGCAGTGAATCAAGTGCAAAGCTTTCTCATTTTCTGGCCACGGTCGATGTTTCTACAAATCGCCTTGCTACGAAACTGTTCCCTACATTGCGCCCTAAAAGTGTTGCCTATGACTATTTGGTAGCGGCGCTAGATAAGTATTACGAGTCTCAAATTAATGTGGCTGCGGCTAGGTATAAATTTTTTCGCCTTCGGTGACAACATAATCAGACTTACATATAGTGGGTAGGTCAACAGCAGGGTTTAACCCATCACTGTAAATTCAAATGTGAATGTGGTCCTTAATATAGAGATGAAGTGATTAGAGGCGCTATTACGCAAAATGTATGGGACTCTCGCATTTGTGATCGGATTTTGAAATAACCCAACCCCTCCCAAAACAAGTGCTAGATTTGATTGAACATGAGGACTCGCGTGACGTTTCAGTGGCTGGTTCTGAGGCCGCTCCGATTTGTGCTCTGCAGGGCACTTGTAAACCTTGTGCGCCCGTCAAAAGCCAACCGCGGCGCACCCGGACTCAGGCAGTGCAACGCGATAAATATCGTCAGCGGCCGCATTCACAGGCCAGCAGTGCCAAATCTTGCTTGCGTTGCTTCGACAGGCAGAAACGTTAGAACTGTTCCTCCGGCGACGCTAAGTGGTTCCCTTGTGGTAAATGTGGTCACGTCCAAGACGTGTGTTTGCAAAGAAATAAAGCGCACAATCACGCTACGCATTTCGTCAATGTCGTTGCTACACCGGCTCTTCAAAATGTTCAAATGTCTGTAAATCTATCGGACCAAACTGCGTGGTCATCAGTCCGTAGCTTACAAACTACTTAAACCTAGGTAAACTAACCTACGGACAAACACACACACCCATGCCCCAGGGAGGACTCGAACCTCCACGACGAGCAACCGCGCGCTCCTCAGCGAGACACTTTAGACCGCTCGGCTACTCCACCGCGGCTGCCTACAACGGACAAGATATTTCGGTCTTAGGGGTGTGCAGTCTTCCTGCTTCTTTTCGTAATGTGACGAAAACTGTTTCCTTCGTAGTGTTGTGTTCGACTGAGTGTCCAAATATTTTTGGAATGGTTTCCTTTTACTTGTTTGGGTTGAAAGTACAAGACAATGTATTATCTGTGATCTTGTTCGTGTCTACAACTCATGTGGATGGACTTTGCAATTAATTTAGTAGTATATTTCTCGAGAGTCCGGGCAGGGCTAACAGTTTAGAGGCTCATATTCACATGAAAGACAATGCTCAACCTCGCTTTGTTCGTGCTCGTCCTATTCCATTCGCCATACGGGACCAGGAATTGTCAGCTTTGCAAGAAAGTAATTTCACCCACTAATGACTGTCAGTGGTCGTCACCGTTGATTGTTCTACGAAAGTCATCGGATAAACTAAATTTCTGTGCCGACTTTAAGTCCACAGTCAACCCGCAAATCGCGATTGACTCTCCCACGTTCTGAAGAGCTAATGGACAAGTAAGGTGCAGGTCGCTTTTACTGAAAGACTGATGCTTACTTGTAGTTGCCTATGTCCTTGTTATCAACACCCATCATGGACTATTAAAATTTTTTGCGGCTGCCGTTTGGCTATTTTTCAAAGATATTTAGAACTATTGACGGCTCAGATTCCATCTTGTGCTAATTACTTAGATAACATTGTGGGTTCTAGAAATACCACTGAGGAACATTTAGCAAATTTGCGCAAATTTTTTTAGGTGCTCTCTGATGCAGGGTTGTCATAGAATACCTTGTACACGTTATAAGAGGAATTCACCCACCGCAGTCGCACTTGACGGCTATACGGGATATGCCCGTTCCTCGAAACTTACGGGATCTGGAAGCAGTGTTGGGGAAAATTACGTATTACATTCGCTGCATTCCACAGCCTCGCAGATCGCTGCCCCATTGCATCGCTTGCACAGAAAGCATGTTCCATTTGTGTGGTCTGGCGAGTGCGGCGTTGCTTATCAAAAACTGATTGATGCCCTACTTAGTGGCAGGTGTTTGATCCACTTTGATCCGGCGAAGCCAGTGGTTTATTTTCGTTGACGTCTCGTCCCTCGGGATCGGCGCCGTTCTCTCACACAGGGTTGGTTCCTCGGACTGGCCACTTGCGTCGCGTCCAAACTCTTCAACAAGGCTCAGCAGAACTACTCAGAAATTTATAAATAGGCTCCGGGTAACATTTACGGGGTTAAGAAATTCCATCAATATTTATGTGGTCGGAAGTTCACCTCAAGGAGTCGTCATAAGCCGCTTGATTCCACCCCATGCAAAAGTAGCATCGTTTGTCGCTCCTGCTGTCAAACTATCGTTATGGCATTGTGTACCAAACCAAAAACGAAACACGCAAATGCTGATTCGACATTTGATACTTCTTAAGACTCCTGCTGCCACATTGATGTTCAGGATAGTAAAACAGTGGAGGGCTCTCTGCTTAATTGCCTTCGAATTGCTCAGGCATCGGCAGCGGACCCCCATCTACGGACTCTGATGTCGTACATCCGCACCGGTTGGCCACGTACGTCAAGGCATATCCGCGACCCTGTTGTTCGGCGTTACTTTGCGCTGCTGCACAATTTCTCTGTCCAGCGCGGTGTTCTCTTGCTTCAGACCGACAATGATTGCTCTCGGGTGGCGATTCCTCGTTCAATTCACTCTCCTCTACCAAGGCCATTGGGGCGTGGTTCGAACCAAGCAGCTTGCTAAGCGCCGTTCCACGTGGATCGGCATGGACAAACAAATTGAGAGAATGACCGCAGAATGTAGAGTTTGTGCAGAGCACTAGACTGCCCCTCCTTCCCTTCCCCACAAACGTTCTCTGGCGTCGACCTGCCGCTACTTGGCACAGAGTGCACATAGATTACGCGGGTCCCTTCCGAAATACCTCGTTAGCTTCTGGTTGTTCACGCATATATCAAGTTTCCGTTTGTGGTTCCAATGCACTCAATCACAACAGGTGCCACAGTGAAAACTCTGCAGTCTATGTTTTGCATAGATAGCACCCTGAAGTGATAGCTTCAGACAATGAACCCCAGTATACGTCGTCTAAGATTTTTGTGTTTCTAACGGCGTGAAGCACATCACAACTGCACCATTCTATCTTCAGTCTAACGGTGAGGCGTAACTGTTGGTTCGGACTTTTAAACAACAAATGTCAAAGTTGCGTGTTTCGCATTCCCGAGATTAGGCTCTGTTGCTGTTCTTACCTTCATACCGCTCTCAGCCGCGTAATGGACCCTCTGCAGCGGAACTGTTGCACGGTCGTCGACATCGGACGCTTCTCCAGTTGCTTCATCCATCTTCGCAGTCAGCTTTCGTTCCGTTGCGCCGCAGTCGACTGCAACCCAATGATCTAGTATATTTCCGATACATTCGCAGGGGCCAGCACTGCGAACGAGGCACTGTCATTAAAGTCCTCGGTTCTTCCATTTATCTCGTGCAGGGGGCTTCGGGGGTTTCGCGGCATCATCATAATAAATTGCGTAAAAGCTTAGTGACCCGCCGCTGCTCCTCCTTTTTTCAGACTCTGTGCCCGGAAGCAGCTCGCAGACCCGGTCACCTCCCACTCACTTGCATCCCACGTCGCCAGCGTCGGGCAGGTTCGATCCCCTCCAGGTCCTAGGATATTTATCTGTCACTATCTTACTTCTTTCACCTCTGGCAGTTTTGCTAACTTGAAAAATATCGAGTAGCATCGTGGTTCGGAACCCACGTTAAACTGTAGGTCCCTCTATAGCTGGCTGGGTAAGGCAGTTCTACATCTACATTCAAGTACCTGGCAGAGGGTTCATCAACCACTTTCATAACTTTTCTCTGCCGTTCCATTCTCTAATAGCGCGCGGGAAAAAAGACCACCTAAATCGTTCCGTTATCGATCTGATTTCTCTTATTTTATTGGGATGGTCATGTCTCCCTACGTAGGTGGGTGCTAGCAGAATATTTTCACATTCAGAACTAAAAGTCGGTGATTGAAACTTCGCAAACAGATCACGCCGCAATGAATAACGTCTTTCTTTTAATTATTTCCACCCAATTAGTGCAACATCTCCGTGACGCTTTACCTCCCGTAACGTGATAGAACAAAACGAGCTGCCCTTCTCTGAACCTTCTCAATGTCTTCCGTCAATCCCACCTGGTGAGGGTCCCACAAAGGGCAACAGTACTCCAGGAGAGGACGCACAAGTGTGTTGTAGCCAGTCTCTTTGGTGGAGCTGGTGCATCTTCGAAGCGTTCTGCCGATGAAACGTAACTTTTGGGTCGCCTTCCCCACAATATTTTCTATATGTTCTCTCCAGTCAAAGTTGTTCGTAATTGTAACTCCTAGGTATTTGGTAGAATCTACGACCTTAAGGTTTGACTGATTGATCGCGTAATTGAAGTTCAGCGGATTTCTTTTAGAGGTCATGTGTATTACCTCACACTTTTCTTTATTTAGTGTCAATTGCCAATTTTCGCACCATGCAGAAATTTTGTCTAAATCGCTTTGCAGTTGCTTTTGATCCTCTGTTGACTTCATTGACCGATAAACGACATCATCATCCCCGAACAGTGTAAGGGAGCTATTCAGATTGTCTCCTAAATCGTTTATAAACACGAGGAAGAGTAGGGGACCTATAACGCTTCCCCGTGGAACGCCAGATATCACTTCTGTTGACTTACCGTCAATTACAACGAACTGTGTTCTTTCTGATAGGAAATCGTGAATCCAACCGCACGCAATTTCATAAGAAGCCGCTATGTCAAAAGCCTTCCTTAAAGGTCGGAGGAAAGCAACGGCATAACACCTCCAAACAGGATCGTGCCTAGTAAAGCACTGTGGTGTTCAAACCAATCTTCGGATTGATGACTGCTTTACCTTTTGTCTGTCTGTCTGTAAATCTATCAGACGAAACTGCGTGGTCATCAGTCCGTAGATTACAAACTACTCAAACCTAGTTAAACTAACCTACGGACAAACAAACACACACCCATGCCCCAGGGAGGACTCGATCCTCCAAGGCGAGTAACCGCGCGCTCCGCAGCGAGGTGCTTTAGACCGCTCGACCACTCCACCGCGGCTTTTACCTTTTATTTGTAGTAAATTAGAGATGGTCATTGTAGTAAAAATTTATATGGTATACATCAGAGAGGAATGAACGTTATGCTTTTGAAGTAAAGTAAATGTGAAAACTTTCGAAAATCAACTGCAGCATTTGGTGTGTAACAATCGAAGACACTATGTAGGTCCTCAGATAACGATGAATTTGACCTGATCATCATCAATACTAATGTCTTTTCTGGTTTAAGCCATTTGTATTCATGATGATGAAAGTATGACAACACTGATATTATTGTAATATCGAAACCGATCGTGGAATAAAACAACAAACTTTACGGCTGTTGGTAAATTATTGGAATTAAGACCTAGGAAAAGGTTGATCGTTGGAGTGAAAGAAGACTTGGACCTGGAAATCACGGAAAATTGGAGACAGATAACTGGAAACAGGGGCAGATTGACAGCTCTGTGGTGGCGCGGTCCATTGGGTCTGACTATGTAAAGTAAGTAAGTTAGAGTGTATTATTCCAGGAGCCTTTCCAGGCGCAGCAGAAAGCGAAACACGTGGCTGCAAACTGGCCCCGTTGTTTCCTTTACTGTTTGGACGGAGGCAGTGTCTGTTTCCCCAGTTGTTGTGTCGGGCGATTGTTGCCGGGGCAGCGGGTGCTACCAGCGTGCAGACAACGGCTGCGGTCTCGCGGGTGTGAATGGCCGGCCTGTGAACACCTGTTAGAAGGCTCCGCTAATGAGGGGCCGCCATTCGGCAGAACTGCCGAAACCGCTCTTAATTAACAACCGGCCGTGTTCGCGCGTTAATTACGGACGCCACCTCGGTGCCGAGCAGTTGCGGCTGCGGAGGGGCGAGCAGCTGGCAGCAGCCAGTAGCTGGCAAATCGCTATAAGGGCGGGGCGGGGGGGGGGGGGGAGGGGGGGCCACTGTGCTGGGTGTGTGTACAGGGCGACCACGCCGGCGCACACCCTCGCCTCTTCATGCAGCGCACGGCCAATTGACAACATTAATGCTAGCGAACGCGTCGTCTCAACTGGGGCAGAGATAGTTTATTTACTGATTCAAATGGTTCAAATTGTTGTATAGTTTATGGGACTTAACTACGGGGTTATCAGTCCCTAAACTTACACTTATGAACTACTTACGAACTAAGACGGCACAAATATCCAGGCCCGAGGGAGGATTCGAACCCCCGACCATAGTGGCCGTGCAGACCGTGACTGGAGCGCCTCAGTCTCCTCGGCCACCGCGGCCGGCATTTACTGATTCATAGCTTATTGTATACCGATTAGATTTCCATCTGATTATGCTGAAGCAATAGCTCCTTACTTAACAGCCTTATACAACCGCTCTCTCAAAGAAGGATCTGTACTAAACGATTGGAAAGTTGCAAAGGTTGTGACACAACAACACAGTGACCAACGCCGTTTTCCATTCACGTGTGCGTACAGTACGTAATAAAAACGATAAATCATGTATTTTTCCTCATTACTTGTGTTTTTTGTAATTCATTATGTATTTGTATATTTTGTTTCTGTAACATATTTGCATTGTCCTGTTAATTTCCATATATTTAAAAAATAATACTGTAAATATAGTAGACACGCTGGGTTAGCAAGGGCTTTGCTATTGTATAGAATCATCTTTCAGTAGGGAGTTTTTTATCGCTGGTAGCGCAGAGGCGCACAGCGAGAGAGAGTTTGGGAGTCGTGGATGTGACTTGGGAGAGGACAGACGGAATCGTGAGACGGTGCGCACAATGGTGTACGGCAAAAGTACGTGAAGGAGAATGCGTGTTGGATTGGCACTAGTGGAGGAGACGGTTTACAGGCGGTATTAGTTATTCATACGGGCATAGCTCAAATAATTAATAAATGCATCAAGAGGAATGCTGTGGGCCCAATATTGTAATTAACATTCGTCGGCAAGAAGAGCCTGTGTTTGCCAATTGTTAAGTGCCAACAGTCTCCAATCAGCAGCACCACGTCGAACACCAAAATCAGTCCAGTCCAGTTTGTCTTAGCATGTACAGCTAACCGACGTATTAGTGATAATTGTTCAATAGTGAACACTGTCATTTGTGAATATATGTTTAAAAATCATTACCCATAGTCATTGTCCAGACAAGTTCCTTCCTCATCCATTGTTTTACCGAGAATATTCACAAAGTTACAGAAAACTAAAAATCAAATTCATTAAAGACAATGTGACAGTCGTTAATAATAATTTGTTCAAAAATGTTCAAATGTTTGTTAAGCTTATGGGACTTAACTACAGGGTCATCAGTCCATAAACTTACAAACTAATTATCAACTACCTTATTTAATTTGATTTGATTTGAATTTTCCAGGGAAGCCAAAACAGTCTTGGTCCAACCCGCCACTGCCTGCACGGAAACTAATTTTATTGTGCGGTATATCTAGTAAAGCCAACCAATGCCCTTGAACAGTGCAAGGAGTCCCTTTACCAGTTCTTTATTACACACAATTTCTTCAGGTCTGTTTGTCCCAAATGTGCTGTGCCTTTTACTCTCCAATGCAATGTATTCGGAGATTAGATGTGATGCAGTTTCACCACCGTCATCACAGATCATTTAGGGTCCTCTTCTGTTATTCCCATTGTATGTAGGTGTTTTTTGAAATTCCCATGGCCTGTCATAACCCAAGCATGAGTCTAATCTCTCTCCTGTTCAGGCCCAGGATTGCAGAGCTTCTTTTAAAACATGGCTTTGGCATCATTACCTTGTCGTGTTTTTGTTGATAGACTTTGGTCCAATATTCTACGTGCTGTCTTCTGAACCAGTTACGTAGCTCCAATTTGATCATTGCCTTGGCGATTGTCAGGACAGGTTCCGGTCCAATAAATGGAGTCTCTGCACCCATCCTGGCTAATCTGTCGGCATGTTCGTTGACACTGATCCCCGAGTGGCCAGGGACCCACAATAGGTTTACTCTAATGCTTTCCCCTAGCTCCACCAGAACCCTGTGACATTCTGCAACAATTTTAGACCTTGTTGATTGTTTATTTACTTATTCATAGCTTATTGTATACCCATTAGATTTCTATCTGATTATACTGAAGCGATAGCTCCTTACTTAACAGCCATATACAACCGCTCTCTCAAAGAAGGATATTTACCAAAAGATTGGAAAGTTACACAGGTCACACCTATATTCAAGAAAGGCAATATATCTACAACTACATCTACATACATACTCCGCGTGGCGTTGGGTACACTGTACCACTACTAGGCATTTCCTTTCCTATTCCACTCCCAAATTGAACGAGGAAAAAAAGAATGCCTATATGCCTCCGTACGAGCCCTAATTTCTCTTATCTTGTCTTTGTGATCTTTACGCGAAATGTAAGTAGGCGGCAGGAAGTTTGTACTACACTCAGTTTCAAATTTCGGCCCTCTAAATTTAATCAACAGAAATTCACGAATATAATGTCGTCTTTCCTCTAGTGATATCCAATTGAGTTGCCGGAGCATTTCCGTGACACTCGCGCATTGGTCCAACCTACCAGTAACAAACCTAGCTACTCGCCTCTGAACTGCATCTATGTCTTCCTTTAAACTGATGTGCTGCGGGTCCCAAACACTTGAGCAATACTCAAGGCGTGGTCATACAAGCGTTATATACGCGGTCTCCTTTACAGATGAAGTACATGTTCCCAAAAATCTCCCAATAAACCGAAGTCGGCTGCCCGCCTTACTCACAACTGTCCTTACGTGTTAGTTCCATCTCGTATCGCTTTGCAATGTTACGCCTAAATATTTGAACGACGCGGCAGCATCAAGAAGCTCACTACTAATGCTGTATTCGAACATTATGGGATTGTTCTTCATACTCATGTGCATCACCTTACATTTATCTACATTGAGAGCTAGCTGCCATTCTTCGCACCAACTAGAAATTTTTTCTAAGTCATCTTGTATTTATTACAGTTAGTTAAGGACGATACACTCCCATGCACCACAGCATCATCAGCAAAAATCCGCAAGTTACAATTTACTCTGTCCATCAGGTAATTTATATAGATAGAAAATAATAGCGGTCCTATTGCACTGCCCTGGGGCACGCCTGACAATACACTCGTCTCTTTTGAACACTCGCCGTCGAGAACAACGTACAGCGTTCTATTACTTAGGAAGTCTTCCATCCAGTCACGAATCTATGAACCTATTCCATAAACTCGTATCTACCCTCCACCTAGCAAGAATACCCATGTAGTCAGTGGCATCGCATTGCGCCGTCGCAGGTAGTGGATCCGAGGCCGACTGCAAGCAATTTTTTTAAAACCAAATCTGCTTTTCAACAGATTCTGGAACAACAATGACTGTTCTATTGTTACTTGCCACATATCATTGGATGCTTTTGCAAAAGTGTCGCGATTTTGAGGGTAAATGACATTTATACTCCTCAGTGTAAAATAATAATAATAATAACTGCTTGAAAAGATTTGGGGGACCTTTGCGCATGCATAAGGTTAGGATGGGATGCTGTTTACTTTGTCACGTGACCCGAATGACCCGATGGTAGCTTGTCTCTTCATCGAAGCAGATTCATTTTGTTACAGACATTCTGTTTTATTGTTCATGTGCATATTCATATGTTCTTGGTTTTTATTATCAAAGAAAAATGAACAACGTTCAGTATCTTTTAGAAACAAATTACTCAGCTTTTAGCTTTGAACAAAAGTGTGAAATTAAAAAGCTTCGTAGGCCGACGCTTTGGTTCTAGTTGAACCAAGCGCAAACAAGCCGAGGTAAGACATTATGCAGATCTTTTAACGAAATGTATTTAAATGGGCAGGGTAAGAGAAAAGCAGGCCGCTTTCCCCCGACGCCATTCACAGTGGTGCGCCAAATTGTCTCTGTGGACGCCGAAACACCGACATGCAGAGAGGGCGGAGGAGGGGGGGGGGAGCGCCAAAGAAGTGAACCACCAGGAATCTGAAGCACCAGCCGCCTCTGACTACGTGATGGGTTTCAGCGGCTTATTAGCACAAACAGGAACAAATAATAAATACGTAGTAATTTCCAATTCGATGCTTTGTAATAGTGGTGAGCTGTAATTCCTCAGGCTTTCCCTGCGAGCTACTCTCGGATATTTGCCAAGTTATCGCACGTTATTTATACCGTTTCAGGTGCTACCAGAGAACGGTACTTCAGATGCTACCAGAGATCGGTACTTGGATGAATCATGCCTGGAAGGCACTGGGCACTCCGTAAGTCTGGCTGCAAGATGAGTGCAGGTACCTGAGGTGCCACAGGTCAACACCAGATAGGTACACGCCGCGACCTCCACGTGACTGGCTGGCGCTACGAGGCATTTGGCTGTGCTCCAGCGCCCCCGGTCGTGGCCTGGTCTTCGTGACGTGATACTGGCTGTTGTGAGGCCTAGTATCTAGGTGGTGTTGCACAGGGTGGCTCACGTCAGAGTAGTCACGGAGGAGACGAAACCAATATTCCAGATTTCGAATTACGAACAGATGCTGTAATAAGTAACGTAGAAGTAGATATCATCGCAGTAGTGCAGCAACTAAAATCACTTAACAAGAACAAGTCTTGTGGTCCGGATTGTATACCCATTAGATTCCTATCTGATTATGCTGAAGCGATAGCCCCTTACTTAACAGCCATATACAACAGCTCTCTCAATGAACGATCTGTACCAAAAGATTGGAAAGTTGCACAGGTTACACCTATATCAAGAAAGGCAGTAGGAGTAACCCACTAAACTACAGGCATATTTCATTAACGTCAATTTGCAGTAGGGTTTTGGAACATATACTGTATTCAAATATTATGAATTATCTCGAACAGAACGATCTATTGACCCAAGGTCAACACGGATTCAGAAAATATCGTTCATGAGAAACACAACTAGCTCTTTATTCACACGAAGTGATGGGTACTATACACAAGTGTTCGCAAATCGATTCCGTATTTCTTGATTTCCAGAAAGCTTTTGACACCGTATCTCACAAACGGCTCTTAATCAAATTGCGTGGTTATGGTATATCGCCTCAAATTTGCGATTGGCTAGGGGATTTCTTGTCAGAGAGGACACAGTTCGTAGTAATCGATGGTAAGGCATCGACTAAAACAGAGGCGATATCGGGCGTACCACAGCGTAGTGTTATTGCTCCTCTGCTGTTCCTTATTTACATAAACGATTTAGGGGAAAATCTAAGGAGCTCTCTTAGGTTGTTTGCAGATGACGCCGTCATTTACCGTCTAGTAAAATCATGTGAAGATCAAAACCAAGTGCAGAACGATCTGAATAAGATATCAGTATGGTGTAAAATTGGCAATTGACTCTAAATAATGAGAAGTGTAATGTCGTCCACATGAGTAGGAAAAGAAATCCGTTAAACTTTGTTTACAAGATAAATCAATCAAAAGTGAAGGACGTAAACTCCACAAAATACCTAATATCCTGGGACTGCGTTTTATTTGCAGAATCCTTAAAACATGCAACAGAACTACTAAAGAAACTGCATACTCCACGCTTGTCCGTCAATTTTTGGAGTATTGCAGCCCAGTGTGGGATCCTTATCAGGTGGGTTTGACGGAGGACATCGAAAGAGTCCAAAGAAGGGCAGCTCGTTTCGTATTGTCACGATACAGGGCAGAGAGCGTTACGGAAATTATACAGGATGTGGGATGGGAATCATTACAACAACGACGCTTATCGCTGCGGCGTGGGCTACTTGCGAAACTCCAATCGCCAACAGTCTCCTCCGAATGCGAAAATATATTGTTGACTCCCACTTACATAGGTACAAATGATCATCAGAACAAAATACGAGAAATCAGAGCTCGAACAGAGAGATTCAGGTGTTCTTTTTTCCCGCGGGCTATTCGAGAATAGAATGGTAGATAAATAGTATAATGGTGTTTCGATGAACCCTCTGCCAGGCACTTAAATGTGATTTGCAGAGTATCCCATGTAGATGTAGATGTGTTACGGTGGCAACCGTCTCCAGTTGGTAAGCAGTTTGCAGTGGTACTTCAGATGTGACGGAGATGGGTACTTCTGCGAGAGAAGCTAGTGTTTGTAAAGTTGTGGGACCAATCTTCAGTGGTCATCAGTCTAGACTTATAAACTACATTATGCTAAGGACAACACAGAGATCGATGCCCGAGATAGGACGGGGAGCAGATACACACTCCGATCACATATGCTATGTTTCTGCTTTAATGAAATAAAAAAGCAAAAGAAATGTATCCATGAAAAAAAAAGAAAAGAAAAAAAAAAGACTAAGTCATGGAGAATTCGCTTTAATCCTTAGTATTGATATTTTTCTCTAACTACTATCGTGGGGTCATTAGTGACCCCAAACATTATTAGTACTTCCACTTAATTGGATACAATTTTATGGTAATTATTTTGTAGACATTCATTTCTACTTTATTGCATCTGCTTAATGTGAACATTAGGCCAGACACTCATACAAAACATGTTTATTGTAATGTCTACATTTTTTCAAATCTCAATGCGTAGGTAACTTTTATAGTAACAATATTTCGTTTTAGTCTAACTCTTCATTTTTGCTTCATTTGTCTCGTTGATTACCGTTCTAATGAATCTCCGAAAGGGGGAATGTTATTTTCAATGCATAGTAAAGAAATTAACAGCCATGAACAATAATGTTAGATTTTCTCGTTATAGAACTACTGGGCGGGTTCTGCGACCATGCGAACGTGCTTTTTCCCTTAGTAGTAACTACCACAATCATTTTTAGACATCTTCTATTCCGAGATATGCAAATGAGAAATTGTGTCTGTATTGTTTGTAGTGTGTGTGTACTCTCAAAATCACATGTATATGAATGAAGTTTTTGGCACAATCAGTGATGGGTTATTTCAAATTCAATTTTTAATGTCTGGTGGCCGGTCGGGCACGGCCGTGTGCACTTAGGCACCTTGCTGCCGGAGGATCGATTTCTCCCTCTGACATGGGTGTGTATTGTCCTTAGCATAAGTTAGTTCAAGTAGTATGTACGTCTAGACACTTATGATCACACTGGGGTTATAAAGAGATGTCACACATTAACCTTACATCTCTATAATACGTCACGTAATGATAAGGGCACCTGTAAGCGTACACCATTGCCACATTCAATAAATTTCTTCTTTTTCTGAGACCGCAGTATCAGTCTTTAAGAAACTGATTGACGTTTCTGCCACTGTTACGTGTGGCATTCTCCTGGGTAATCTTCTGACCAGAGAAAAGCCTTTTACAACAGTGGCCAAGATACTGATTAGTTTCTTAAAGACTGACTTAAAGACACACTTGAATTTTATTGATACAGACACTTGTTTAACTTAAAAGCCGCTCATAACGTAGCAATCATTTATGAAATGTGATTTCATGTATATAGTTTGAAATGTACTAAATTGTTGGTAAAGGTAGACAATACGTTCCTTTTCAGACGTCCAATCACACACTGAATAATGAAGTCTTTAATATGTATTAATTCTGAAGATTAAATAGGTGGAGCAAAACAATGAAGTTCTCTGAGGGCAGAGGGGAGATATTTAGAACAACACTTATTCATTAAACATTGATCAAATTTAGGTAATCAATGATAACCAGAATGAAACTTTCACTCTGCAGCGGAGTGTGCGCTGATATGAAACTTCCTGGCAGATTAAAATTGTGTGCCGGAACCGGGACTCGAATTGGCACCTTTGCCTTTCGCGGGCAAGCGCTCTACCACTGAGCTACCCCGACACGACTCACGATGCCGCCTCACAACTTTACTTCCGCCAGTACCTCGCCTCCTACTTCCAAACTTCACAGAAGCTCTCTTGCGAAACTTGCAAGACTAGCACTCCTGGAAGAAAGAATGTGGTGGAGACATGGCTTAGCCACAGCCTAAGGGATGTTTCCACAATGAAACTTTCACTCAGAGTGAAGTTTCATATCAGCGCACACTCCGCTGCAGAGTGAAAGTTTCTTCTGGAAACATCCCTTAGGCTGTGGCTAAGCCATGTCTCCACCATATCCTTTCTTCCAGGAGTGCTAGTCTTGCAAGTTTCGCTAGAGAGCTTCTGTGAAGTTTGGAAAGTAGGAGGCGAGGTACTGGCGGAAGTAAAGTTGTGAGGCGGCATCGTGAGTCGTGTCGGGGTAGCTCAGTGGTAGAGCGCTTGCCCGCGAAAGGCAAAGGTCCCAGGTTCGAGTCCCGGTTCCGGCACACAATTTTAATCTGCCAGGAAGTTTCAATCAATAATAACATTTATTAAAACCTCTAGAAAACAATAGTTAAGAAAGATAGAATATAACTTCATTAAATTGAGGAAAACTTTGCAGGAAATGTTTGCATTACAGTTAAGAGTGCAACAAACTTGTAAATACTGCAAGCTGGTACAGCATTCCTTAATGAAGGAAAATCTTTAAATACACGTTTACAGGGCAGTTGTGAGCGTAACAGACTTCGAAATACTGCCGGCAGGCTTACAGAAATAGTTTAATTAAATCAACAGGAGCCCATCAACGACATTGGCTAAAAAAAATCTTAAAATAACAACAATCAAGTAATAGGCCATTGGACTCAAGCAAAATATCTCGCTCCAATGAGCTCCAATTTATTTGACATCTAAAATTGTATTTTTCCAAAACAACTAATTTTTTCAAATAATTTACATAGCCGTTAACACATTACAGTGGTTAAAAAAAGATATGACAGTAAAATAAGATTACAATGCTGAGCACCTAACGTAAGACAATTTCCAAAGTGGCTCTACACCACTACAAGTTAGTAGTTAACAACAGGTACATCTGATTCAAACTGAGTATAAAGTTGTAACAAAGGTGAACAATTTGTTAAAGATTGCTAAGGTCAGAACTTTCTTGGTTGATTATAAATGTCACACAAACAAAGAACAGGTGGAAGACAAGCCTGAAATCTGCAGGTGAGCAGGATCAATGCACGGTGATGCCCTTGGGAAATAAATCGGATGACTAGGTAGTTACGTGTCGTATGCTCCTAAGGCCCAATTGCCACTCAGCGGAAAATATCGACAGTCACCAAGGAACTAGTCGGAATCTATGAAGTAAGGTAGGGATAGCAGTCTGAAACACACGACGCTCTATAGCCTCTACATGATTTCTCAATAGATTTTTGATACAAGTGCAGGGACGATTGCTGTGACTTCAGTATTACATTATATTAATACTTGTACTGATGTTGTTATGGTCTTCAGTTCGGAGACTGGTTTGATGCAGCTCTCCACAATACCCTATCCTGAGCAAGCCTTTTCATCTCCTCATAAGAACTACAACCCACATCCACTTGAATCTGTTTACTATAAGTGTCTCTTGGTCTCCCTATGCGATTTTTACCCCACACACTTCCCTCCAATGCTAAATTTACGATTACTCGATGTCTAAGAATGTGTCCTACCAAGCGATACCTTCTTTTAGTCAGTGTACGCCAAAAATTCCTATTCTCACCAATTCTGTTCAGTACCTCTTCATTAGTTATGCGATCTACCCACCCAATCTTCAGCATTCTTCTGTAGCAACACATTTCAAAAGCCTCTATCCTCTTCCTGTCCTCACAGCTTATCGTCCATGTTTCACTTCCATACAAGTGAACACTTCACACTAATGCCTTCATAAATGACTTCCTTACACTTAAATTAATATTCGATGTTAGCAAATTTCTCTTTTTCAAAAATGCTTTTCTTCCCATTGCCATTCTGCATTTTATATCCTCTGTACTGCGACCATCATTTGTTATTTTACTGCCCAAGTAACAAAACTCATCTACCTCCTTTATTGCTTCGTTACCTAGTCAAATTCCTTCAGCATTTTATTTTATTAGACTTCACTCCATTCCCCTAGTTTTGCTCTTGTTAATGTTCATCTTATAAGCACCATTCAGCACACTGTCCATTCCGTTCAATTGCTCTTCCAGGTCCTTTGCTGTATCTGACAGAAGCCTTTCTCCAATAATTGTACTACAGATCATGAATACGAGACTTCGCATTTATATAGTACCCCTCAGTTTAGTAAAAGATAATATTAAATAACATGTTACTATTATTTATTATTTTATTTTTATTTATTTATTGTGAAAATACCAATTTCTATGTAAAAAAAAAAAAAAAAAAATTCATCTACTGAGTAGATGCAGTTATCATAGAAGAATTATTTCAATTTGGTTTTAAATTCTGGTTGGCTATATGTTAGAGAATTTATATTATCTGTTAAGTGTCCAAAGACTTATGTTGCATCATAATTCACCTCCTTCTGCGTCAAAACATCACTGCTCAGCAAATGAATTTGGAGAATTTAGTAAACTGATATCATCTAGAGTAACACTCCTTAGCTTTAAAATCTTCAGTAGATCTTGACCAACCCTGGAGATTTACTTCTGCAGTAAGGAGCCGAATTTTCTGCGGGGAGGTAGGTCTCCCGCAAGTTTCCCACAGGAGGATAAAAGCGTTCAGCAGAGGACTGCTAAATTGAGGGCTCAGCCAACTTTAAATTGATCTGATAACGCAGGACCCAGGCTGGGAGAGAGGCTGCGATTTACCGCCGCCTCTGATGCCGCTGGCGTCACGGACAAAGCACCTCAGCAGCCGCAACAGCCCCTCTGGAATTCATCAGCAGTGATGAAGTTTAGTACGCTGTACAGCAGGCATCAATAACGGGGAAACAGCTCAGATGAAGAGAAATGAACCGGGAGTTAAGGTCATAAACGCGGTATTTTGCGGAAATAAAGACGTTGCCTAGCAGTGTGCAAAATACAATGTTGCCAAAAGAAATTGCTGATTCCATTTAGCGCTGTCGTTACTCTTTTTTTAATATTATTAAAATTATGTTTTGCCTCTCCGTCTCCTCTATATTTATACGAAAGTATTGCTCTAACTATATAGGTTACATGAAATATTACACTCAAAAATCTGTTGGTTTCCAATGAACTGAGTTGAACAATATTTTACATTTTAATGCCATTAGTGTTGTAGAGCAGATAATACAATTTTCATGTCTAACTAAACAGGCGACTTTGAAATTTCCAGAAATGATCTCAAAAGACATAATGGTAGCGAGTGATGTAGAGCTCTGTCACCATTATGTTTTTATACCCTTCAAAGAAAGTCTCATGAGTTTTGGTACTTAAAACACTTTCATAAATCATAACTTAATTCTATAAAACTTACAAAAGTGGTAAACTCTTCTGTGGCCTGCTCCCTGTAACTATTAAATCTATTTCTGCTGATGTGCTGACAGAACACTTCAGGTAATAGAGACGTTAGGCAATTTATGTTACTATGAAATATTACTAATTCCAATAAATTTACAATGATAAAAGGAAAGAGTAATTGTGGTACAAACAGTTACCGTCGCACTTTGTACTTACTCCTATCTAACGTTTGTGGAGCGACAACAACTACAGGGAAAAAATTTAGGCGAATGAAAACGAATTACAAATTTAGATAATTACTTTCGGCATTACGACTACTTCGATTTCCCTTAAATCGGAGAGACATTTGAAATACCGATCACCTCCTTAGTACTCTTCTCTGCCAGACCATCTGCACATAGGTCGCATTAGGCCTACAATTATATTTTTGTACGATAATGTATCTGAAAAGTGTGATTATTATTTCATAACTATCGCCACATTTTACTGTATTGGAATATCTGTTTGTTCTGTATGAACTTCATAAGTTGTAACTGCAATTTCAGTTATAACAATGTAATACAATATTGCCACTGTTGATTTAATATAAATACATGGCAGCAGCCCCATGGAAAGTTCTAGTTTTTGATAAACTTTTATCTGTGATTTGTGTCACTGGGCACAATATATGTTCTGTATTTCACCGAAGTAAAATGTGGACCCTGTGTAAGTTATTTGGCAAATGCGGAATAGACACACACTGATTATTCCAGGAAGGAAACCGATATCACGCGTAGAATCAAATATCATTATCTATACTAAGATGTGCGGTTACTTTTTCAGTGAATACTTACATTTCGTTGTGCCATTAGAGCTCTGTGTGACGCATACCTGAAAAGTAGGATATTTTACTTTTATTTCGAGGTTCTTTATATGTTTTTTTTTCTAGGAGCGTACATAGTCATTAAGAGTGATGAAACTAAGTTGATGCTTCCATAACTATAGGTCTAATGTTAGCTGTTCTATCACGCATTAAAACTTTCAAATAAGGAATGTGAACATCGAAAATATATGTGTTACGAAACTCTAAGATGCGCACAGACACCTGAATGTAGCTCCGTTTTGTGATATCGCAGTTTGAATTTTCATTTTCACTAACACAAGTATTCCAGACCACAACTTCCAACCTTCGTAATAATGAAGTTCTTGAGTATAGTTGTCGTTATTTTGCTTACTTTTCTGCAGTTCGAAGGTCATGTTCCACAATTACTAGAATATTTTAAGTAACTTATTAATTTTATTTCTTAATTTGGAACACTTACGACAACAGAAAGGGGATTTCGAAGAAGCGGGAAGAAACGGTTAGACAGGGAAGGAAGGAGGATATGGAAGACTGAAGGAAAGAGGAGAGAAAGAAAATTGGGAGACGGACTAACAGAGAAGGCACAGGAGATAGGGCAAGGTAGTGGCAAACAGATAACGTTAAGGATGACACAGGGTGCAGTGTACCAACATAGATAAATTGCTGTTTTCAAGGGCAAATACGTGTCGCATGATGCAGAGTCGGTAAACTATTTTATATTTATGCTGGATAATAAGGAATTTCGAATATTACTAATAAATATAATTAAATGAATTCATTGGACCTTTTCTAACTATCCTGTTTTTTCAGATAGCCAATGACCTGCAAATCAGGGTATTGGTCGGATCGATGTATTTTACCGCTGGCGTGTACAAGATTCTGCCGTCTGCTTTCCCTTTCATTTCATATCAGAATGAGCTGCAGCGTTGGTCGGCCGGGTTTAGCAATGTAGTTTATTTATTTATTTTCAAATTAACATTGAGCAGCTAAATTCCTAATTCATCTGCTTAACTTTAATACTAATTTCTTCTAACTAACTCAATTTATGTGATCACTGTCATGAAAATAAGTACTTCATAGATTATGTGCAACTTTTTCTTCTAAACAATCGAACATTTTAAATTTTTTAAATTAATTTATTTATTTATTTTTGAAATACAAAATTGTGTATTTTGAATTTCGTTGTGCATTTTCTTACCAGTAGTTGATTTTAAGAACATCTCGATTATTAGTAAGTCTAATGTAGTTAAACTTACCCAATTAACGTCTACGGATTCGGATAAGTTGGCGACGATATTTCGGAATAATGCTGTAAACCGTCTTATTAATTGTTATTCCGCGCATTTTGTTGTTTTAATGATTAATTTCTTTCTATACAACATTAAAAGTTTTGTCAGTGTGGTATCTACCTCTTGAAATATATGAGTACTCAGAAAATCGTAGTATTTATGTCCTATTCCATTCTGCATTAAATAAGGTTATAAAAGTGGCAAACAGGTACGTTGCAGATATATCCTGCTGTACCTTTGTAAACAAGTAGTAGTAAGGATTTCACTTAATTTCATGAAGGAGTACCTTTACGTTCTGTTTATCATTTTTCTTCCTTGATCAGTAAAAGTTTCCCTAAAGAGAAACCTTTCGGAAATTTTTCTGTGGCTCTTTTGAGTGAATGTCATGTCCTCAGATGGGAAACCCGTACTCAGAACAGATGAGGAAAGTAGAAGTTGGAAGAAATTGATGGGCCATACAAGTGATATGAACAGAAAGGCAATATTTTAGAAAGGGAAGAATAAATAGTTGGTGACGTAGAACGTGATTCACTGAGAGAAGAATTTGACAGACCTCTGAAAGACGTAAGTTGAAATAATTACCGTGGAGTAGATGACGTTTCAGCCAAGATACTGATGTATTTGGGAAAGCTATCACTGACACAACTATACTACCTGATGTGGATGGTGTATGAGACAGGCGAGAATAGCCTGTTTTCAAAAACTCCAATTGCAAGGGAAGCAGCTGCAACCAGGATGAGAATATTACCCGTCTGTTAGTTTAATAAGTCAGGGATGCGAATTATTAACACAAATTACTTATAGACAATATACAGGTAGAATCCTTCCGTGCGGAAAATCAGTTTAGATTTACGAGAAATGTTGGAAACGCAAGGCAATACCTCTGAATTAGGGTAGACAAATAAACTTCTACGGATTCTTTAGATGTGGGGAGAGTACGTACGTTTATCATTAACAAAAATAAGAAATAAGGGGCAAAATATAGTTAGGGAAAAGTTAAATATAACCTGTACAAAATCAACACATCAGTTGTAAGAGTAGATGGGCATGAAAGGGACGCAGCGGTTGGGAAAGGAGTAAGCAAGAATGTGTGGGATTTCTTAATTATTATTCAACCGCTACATTGAGTAAGCTGTGTAGCAAAGGATCTCTAAGAGGAATTGCCAGCCCTAGGCGCAGGTGTACATGTAGGTAGTGTATTTTTCCTTTTCTCGACCGATTATGTCCTGTGAGTGGATGTAATATGGCAGTGTGTTTCGTTCCGTACTTGTGCTTGAACTTCGCGTGTCCCTTCTTTCTGTGCTAGTGCTACTTTTCTCTACATTCTCCGGTCAGTAGCGGCCTGTGGGTTCATTGCCCGCTGAAGCTGCAGGGTAGGGCACTTGGTAGGGCACTTTCCTTCCTTGTCCTCCTTCCTGGTGTAGGGGAAGGTCGGGTAGTATCGGACGGCGGCTTATATCGGACAAGTGGTGTTTCTCATACTTGCAACGTGAGGCAGCACGAGTAATGGTCACAGAAGTGTTGGATGTGACGACAAAGGGGTCGTTACGCCATATTGTACCGCTGGGAATTGTCTGTTTTGTGAGTGTGTTTTCGTGTACGAAGATAACTTTGGAGTGCTGTACCCAGCTTTAAAGTAAGTGTAATTCTGTTATAAGGTGGTTAGTAGCAATAAGGGGTATCGCACTATATGTTTATGGGCAGTTGATCTGTTTACACTTATTACAAAGCACTAGACAGTCGAATTATCTTCCCATATCGGTCGGGTTGTATCGGACATCAGCATTGAGGGTTGTATCGGACAACAATCACAGCCAACAAAAAGGAGGTTTTGATGGGTTTGTTTCATTTTACAGGCGAAATGGGCAAAGTGAGGCATATGTGGAAGGAAGAAAATATGAAGATGGCTGTCGAGAAAGTACGTTTAATGAAAATGACGATTCGAGAAGCTGGGATGGTGTAAAAGGAAGGATGGTTCTGCAACAGAAAGGGAAATATCCAGCGAATATCCAAGGAAAAAACTAACATTTGACGATAAAGACACTGGAAGTGATGGCGTGACTCACTGCATTATTTGTGACGGAACTTTTGAAGAGGACTGGATCCAGTGTCGACTGTGTAACGGATGGGCACAGGAAAATTGCGCAGACCTTGAAAGCAGCACTCTGTATTATGAATGCGATAGCTGTTTCTTGAATAAAAAGCAAAAGTTTTGTTAAAGATGCAGTGAAATTGATTGCTAGGAGTGTAAAATGGAAAAATTATTATTACTTGTATAATTTAGTGATTCTTTTTTTGCACCGAAAATTATTAAAATCACTCAATTGAATAAACATTTACCATTAGATATGTATTAATAGAAATAAACAAGTGTTTTGATAGAAATATTTGCTTATTTTCTGTAATTTACATCTTGTCCGATACAAACCTTTTGTGGCTATTATTTTCATATCAAGACATTACTCTATTTAAAACTTGTAAAAAAGCTTAACCGTCCGATTCTACCCGACCTTCCCATATAGGACTTGATTGTCATTTGCAGTTATTCCTCCGCACCATGTGAAGTGTATTTTAATCTGATTCACCACTTACAGGCGACGCGTAACTTGAGTGTGCTCGAAATGGTTGCTATCTGTACCTTCCTCTCTATTTTGCGACTAGTTCCTTGCTGGCTGTCGTTATTTTCACTGTGAGCGAGGCATCTCCACCGAGTGGCAATTGGCCCTTGACGTATACTCTACTTAACGATCTTGACCTTTAATTTACTTACCAAGAGCATCGCTGAGCATCCATCAAGTCTACCAGCTTATTGTAGGTTTATGTGTATTTTGCACCTGATACTTCTCTTATTGTGACACATTAGTGATCAAAAAACATAATTTTTAACCTATGTGTTGTCAGTTACCTAATTTTTAAGACTGCGTTGGACAACGGGTGTATCTGCATTTGGCCAGCTGTAATGTTCTATAGCCAGTTCTGATAAATGCCCTACGTTTATGTTTTCAGCACTGTAACTTTGTCTGAATTTTAAAACAGGGGGCACACCTTAGGTCATACTTAACCTTGTTAGCATTGCTCTCCAAAGTTGTTATTATAACCATTCTCATGTGTCAATTGTCATGTAAATTATTTAAAGAAATTTGTTTTTAGAAGTACTGTGTTTATATGTTAAATAATTTAGAGCTTGTTGCAGAGAGATATCTTGAGTAAGACTATTGCTCCTGTTCTTTATTCTTGTCTTTTCAGAAGGTTCTTTAGTGAATGTCATTGAGGGGCTTGTGGTGATTATTTAAATTGAAGCAAACTTCAAGCCATTTGGCAATGTTTGCAAAATTGTTACACTCTTAACTGTCACGTAAATGTTTAGTTCAAAAGTTTGCTTTAATTGATTAAGAACTACTGTATCTTATGTGGGTTTTCCTTTTTCTTAATTGTTGTTATTAAAAAGTTCTTTATGAATATAATTAAGGAGCTCTATTGATTATTTAAATTTGACCCATTTGTATTAAATAAGTTATCTATACCTATCCTAATAATAAATCTGCAAATGTAGGCCTGTCGCTGTTCACTTTAATCTTCAAAACTACTGGACGAATTTCCATGTGGCTTTTACAGGAAACAGAAAAGTTTGGTTAACATATTGGTATAATTTTATCAAAATCGGATCACGAAAAAAAAAGATATCTTAATGTTAAGTGTTTTCAGTAACCGTTGTGTCTGTCTGTTCAACTATTAAAAACCTCTTATCTCCAAACCTACTTCATGAATTTGCATGGAGTTTTCACGTGTAACTTGAGCGTAATTCTGGACGACATATAGACCTCGTTTCATAAATATCGGATCACGAGAGAGAAAAAAAGACTATCATAATTTTAAATTTTCTTATTTACGATCGTCATGTCTGTCTGTCTCTTTGAACACGTTTGTCTCCAAAATTACTTGACGAATTTCCATGGAGTTTTCATACGTAACTTGCACATATAGTGCGGTTACATAAAAACTTAAATAATTTAAATCGGATCAGAGACAATGAAGATATCATAATTTAATCATTTGTTTAAAAGCGATCGTGTATGTTCATTTGTTGAGCATAACATCCAAAAGTAATTCACGAACTTTCATGGGTTTCCAGAGGTAAACTGAAAGTAGTTTGGGGAGTAACATAGGCTTCAATTCAACAAAACCGGATCAGAGAAAGGAAATATATCTTAATTTGTAGTTTTATGTGTGTACTGTGCTTATAAGTGTTGTGTAGTACAGCAAATGACAAAAAGTACTTTACGAAATTTCATGAGAGTATCTTGGGGCAACATAGAAGCTTTATTTCATCAAAATCGGACCGGGGGGAAGAAAATGTATAGTAATTTGTAGTTTCTAGTGTATGCTATGCTTGAATTGCAGCGTAGTATCCCAAAGATTCGATAGAGGCGCTGTTATTCACGTAACTATGGTGTAATACACTGAAACAAGGGCTACTATTTTCCTTACGGCAGCGGTATAGTGTATTGATGTTGGCTAGGGTCGTTGAATCCTTTTTGAAAAATCAGTCACGTACATTGAGGGGAATAATCCTATGTGTTCTTCATCAAATAAATAATTACTGTGGTTCCGATCAATAAATTAATGATCACCCTTAAGCGAATATATCGGTGCCAACATTAACATATTAAACCACTGCCACTGCAAGTAAGATATAACCCAGGTACGACTCAATAATAATTTTCTAACTAGCTGTATCCCGCATGACTTGCAATGCCATGGAAAGAAAAAACGTGCTTATTTCCGCGGGTATCATTTGAATTAAAAATATTACGAAGTTCCTTCGCGTCTAACGATGTTTTCATTTACTAAGTATTCTTTGCAAGGAAACACGAATTTATGTAGTTTCCATTCTGATTACGGTGCGTACGTATTACATCTTGAGTCCATTCTGTTCAGGCATTCCTAGAAAACCATGTAGTACAGTACAGAAGAAATAGTGGTCCTGTTAGTTACGAAGTGCACTAATGAACTAATAGTTGGCCCTGCTGCATTCTTTTTAATTTTTTATTTCTTTTCAATGGTTATGCCATAGAACTGCAACGAACCACTAAAGGTGCTGTTGGTTTTGTAGTGCTGCAAGGAAACAATACATGATCGTGTTGTGCGTATTCCCTCAGTAACAGAATTATTTTGAATTATGAGCCGCAGTCTTATCTCTGAATATACAAACTAACGTTGAACAGCGAGTTGTTGATTACACTTTGTATATTCACAGCTTAACGACATTTATTTGCTTCTTTTGACAGGGAACATTTGAACTTAAAATATAACCGCATTTCTTCGCGGCTATCAGTTCTCTAATATACATAAGAATTCTTTGCAAGGAAAGTCTAATTATGTAGTTCCCTTTCTGATTTCGGTGTATCCTCATTTTAAGTGCGTTCTGTTCAATGCTTTTCAAAACTCAGTCACTTAGAATGAGGGGAATAATTGTTTATGTTCACAACGAAATAAATAATTTATTCTGTTTGGTCAGTAAATTAATCATCCTCGCCGGCCGCGGTGGCCGGGAGAACTGAGGCGTTTCAGTCACGGTCTGCACGGCCACTATGGTCGGGGGTTCGAATCTCCCCTCGGGCATGGATATTTGTGCCGTCCTTAGTTGTAGGTAGTTCATAAGTTTAGGGACTGATGACCCCGTAGTTAAGTCCCTTAAGCTTAACAAACATTTGATTTTTTAATCATCCTCCTAAAGCGAATAGTTCGCTACCAACGATAGCAAACTAAACCGCTGTCACTGAAAATAAAATTTAACCCAGGTAGGACAAAAATTTCTTTCTAGCTGTATCACATATACTTTGCAATGTCATGGAAAAAACAGAAAGAAGTGCACCTTTCGACGGGTATAACCACAAAATTGTACGTGTAGTAGAAATATCTATGGAGTTATCATTGCGTTCTATGTATCTTCTCAGCATTATGCTCGAATTACTATGTGCTATTGAGACTAATCTACTCTTTCTACGCATTCTACGCTTTTGCGATTGGTTTGTACCTCATTGGTTGCAAAGAAGCCTCACCTCCTTTTCGCAGAGCAAGCACATAACATGAAATAATATCTAAATAAATCAACAAGAAAGTTAAGGAAGCGTCGCTAAAAGGGTCATTTACACATAGTCATCCGTCTTAACCGAATAATAAAGGACCAAGAAAAGAGATTAGTTGATTTTTCCCAATATCACGTGACATTTCCACCTTAATGTTGAGGACACAAATTCTGTTCTGCCCATCCGAATGCTCACTCCAGAGATATTTCTGCTCTATGTCTGCCACTAGAGGTAATATACACGCGCGAGCGACAAAGTAATCAGAATCATCTCTGATTTCATAATTATTTGTACAATTTCATGATTAAAATTTGTAATTACTTACTTTTGGTGCGGACTACATTAAGATAGAGAAAGATGTCTTCTTTTGCAGTGACAAATGTACTTAGAGATATAATTCGACTTCTGAATATATAGTTCTATGAAACAAGGGCGATTTCAACTTCGTGCTTTACGAAGTAACCACTACAGGATTTGGGGACATGTATTTGCTGAAAGAGTGGCCGATGCTGCTACCACTGTCAAAACAAGTCAAAACAAGTCAAAGACGAAAGATGGAAAGAAACGATTACCCAGACTTACTTTATCGCTCATGGAGACAACCATGACATTTTATTTAAACAGAGATGAACTGCTCTGTTGATTGAATTGCAAGACTATCAGCATTCAGTTAACTTTCAATTATAGGAAGCACTGCGTACAGAATAACTACACTGTCCCCATTGGTACACTGTAACATACTAATACTTCAGGATACACTTACTGTGAGAGATAAACAGTTTAGTACTACACCATAGAACCAATACTCGTATGAAGAACTTTATGAACATTCATCGTTTTAGACATTTTTGCTAGGAGAACTGAGTTTATTGAAAGATCGATCCAACAAGGATTCTATTTGTGCTGACCTAGGTCCGGAACCCTAAAGAACCGTGTTATACATTGCTCCCTCTTTAACAACCGTTGCGAAGCACAGGCATATAAGCTAGTTCTAAATAGTAACTGGATCCCATAAAACGTGCCTGCCCTTCCACTAACGGGTTCTCCCACTATTTCAACGTCACAGCTGCATTGATTGTATAAAAGTGACAAAGAAGTATATTGCTAAAGTGAAGGGATCGTAGAAGAAAAATCACAGCAGCAGGAAGAAAAAACTGACATATTGTGTAAAATTGCAGCGGTTCGTGATATGAGGCGAAAATGTGAGAAACGATTTCCCTAATAAAGATATTAAAATTGATAATCCCCTCACAAAACATACGAACTATTTCACGATCTATAAAAACAAACCAAATCTATATCTATAAACGTGAATGTCTGTTCGGTGTACGTTTATCACGTGTGAACCACAAAACATAAAGAATTAAAAATTTGTACAGTTACTAATGTCTACCCGGGGAAGGCCTTAGGCACGGTTTTATGGCAATCGGTTAGCTATTTATCTACATATATTAATGTGAATGTCTGTACGGTGTATGCTTATCACGTCCGTACGACAAGACGCAGAGACTTGAATGTTTGTACAGTTACTAATTTATACCTAAGGAAAGTTTTAGGCACGGTTTTATAACCATCTGATAGATAGTAATTTGAAGAAAATAACTCGAAATGCGGAACAATAATTACTCTTTGAAAATGGTTTTATTGGTTGCATTGTTGCTTGAGGATTGATAATGATAAAAGGGTGGAGTATATTGGGATGGAAAGTTATCGTGTATATAAAATTCTAGGTGTGTGTGTGTGTGTGTGTGTGTGTGTGTGTGTGTGTGTGTGTGTGTTTATATTTAGTTTCGCTCTGCAGCGGAAACTACTGAAGGAAAACGAATGGTCTGTGTGTAATTGTTGTCCGAAGCTTACCGTTGTACACCATAGCAGTTCCATGCCGATAGCTATAAGGGGGTAGAATTAAATTATAAAAAAAATCGAACTGAAGGCCAGCGATGACGTTTGCGTCTCTATAGCAAGGAGGTTACATACAGCGAAACGTGATGCCACAGACCATATATTTGGTCTATGCGTGCTACAATCTCTTCTGCTCTTTCTCTGTAAGGATAAGCATACGAATAAGGAAATATAAGAATAAATAAATAAAGCAGTAAAAAAGAAATATCTTTTAATACATCTCTTTAAAAAAAATCGATTTGACGTTTCGTCCATTACATCAAGTGATCGATCAGTGGTATTATTACAGTCATTATTGTTGAATTTCGTGATTGGATTCTTCAAAACGAGTGCATTTTTACGTATGATTTGATCTACACTACTTACTTTCCAGATAATGTTGATTAAAAATGTTTGTTTCTAAAGAAGGTATTGTATTTCATTTCATCCTTCAAAACCAATCTCACAGCACACAACTGAAAGATAGCTTATCTATCATAATCAACCAACACGCGATCGGAGCCGCGGGTTTAAACTAGTACTTAATAAAAAATGACAACTTCTCATTATAGGAAACGTAAGCTCACAGAAATAATTTAAATGAATGACGTTTCAGTAAATCACAGCTTCCCTCGCGTTCTTGTGTGGTATGAATGAACTATTAGATGAGTCTGTTTTCATCGAGTTTCATGCGCGTAATTGCTGTCTACTGCTCATGCGCGGATTCGCGCGTAGGAATATACGCCATGCATCGAGTAATACGTTTACTTGAAGCAGTACGTAGTTCCAGATAATCAAACTTGTGGTGGTGCTGCATAGGCGTACTTGTCAGGTGTATCGTGTAATACGGCCTTTAGTCGAACCTTGGGTCTGAAGGTGCAGTTGCGGTTACGGAGCTGCGCCATCGGCTGTAGGCAAATTGCTTCCCAGCTGTGTCTGTATGAGGGCTGGCAGGGCCAACAGCGCTACCAGGGTGTCACGAAGACCACAATAACAAATCTTCAACATGGATTCTGGAGTTGTCGTTGTGGTCTTCAGTCCGCAGACTGGTTTGATGCATCTCTCCACGCTACCCTGTCCTGTGCAAGTCTCTTCATCTGAGAATACGTTCGGCAACCTACATCCTTCTGAATCTGCATACTATATTCATCCCTTGGTCTCCCTCTACGATTTTTACCCCACACGCTTCCCTCTAAAGCTAAGTTGACAATTCCTTGATTTCTCAGAATGTGTCCAACCAATCTATCCCTTCTCTTACTCGGTATAGGCCAGAAACTTCTTTTCTCCCCGATTCGGTTAAGCACCTCCTCATTAGTTACGTGATCTACCCATCTAATTTTCAAAAGCTTCTATCATCTTTTTATCTGAACTCCTTATCGTCTGCGTTTCACTCGCATAAATGCTACACTCCAGACAAATGTTTTCAGAAAGGACTTCCTAACATTTAAATTAATATTGGATGTTAACAAGTTTCGCTTCTTTAGAAACGCTTTTCTTCCCATAGCCATCCTGCATTTTATAACTTCTTTACTTCGGCCATCAGAAGTTACCTTGCCGGCCGCGGTGGCCGAGGGGACTGAGGCGATCCAGTCACGGTCCGCACGGCCACTACGGTCGGGGGTTCGAATCCCCCCTCGGGCATGGATATTTGTGCCGTCCTTAGTTGTAAGTAGTTCGTAAGTAGTTTGTAAGTTTAGGGACTGATGACCACGTAGTTAAGTCCCATAAACTCTACAAACATTTGAACATTTTGAGAAGTTACCTTGCAACCCAAATAACAAAATTCATTTACTACTTTTATTTCCTCATTACCTAATTTAATTCCTTCAGCATCGCCTGATTTTCTGACATTGCATTCCATTCCCTTCGTTTTACTTTTGTTAATGTTCATCTTATATCTTCCTTTCAAGACACTGTCCATTCCATTCAATTGCTCTTCCAGATCTTTTGCGGTCTCTGACAGAATTACTATGTCATAAGCAAACCGCAATGTTTTCAATTCTTCTCCCTACACTTTAATGCCCTCTCCAAATTTCTCCTTCCATTCCTTCAATGCCTGCTCAATGTGCAGATTGAACAACATTGGGGAAAGGCTACAACCCTGTGTTACTCCATTCCTAACCTCTGCGTCCCTTTCTTGCCCTTCGACTCTAATAACCGCTGTTTGGTTTTTATATAGGTTGAATATACCTCTTCGCTCCCTATATTTTACCCCTGATACCTTCAGAATTTGGAAGAGTGTATTCCAGTCGACATTGTCAAAAGCTTTCTCCAAATCGACAAACGCTAAAAACGTAGGTTTCCCTTTCCTTAGCCTATCTTCTAAGATAAGTCGTAATGTGAGTATTGCCTCTCGTGTTCCTACATTTCTCTTAAATCCAAACTGATTTTCTCTGAGGTTGAATTCCACACGTTTTTCCAATCGTCTGTAAATAATTCGTGTTAGCATTTTGCACCCATGACTTATTAAACTGATAGTTCTGTAATTTTCATACTTGTTTGCACTTGCTTTCTTTGGAATTGGAATTACAATATTCTTCTTGAAGTCGGAGGGTATTTCCCCTGTCTCATACATCTTGCATACCAGGTGATACAATTGTATCATGGCTGGCTCTCCTAACGACATCAGCAGTTCAAACGGAATATCATCTACTCCAGGGGCCTTGTTTCGACTCAAGTCTTTCAGCGCTCTGTCAAATTCTTCTCGCAGTATCATATCTCGTATCTCATCTTCCTCCACTTCGTCTTCCATTTCTAGAATACTGCTCATCATCATCATCATCATCATTAGAGACTGATTACTTTTCAGCGTTCAGTCTGGAGCACAGTACCTCTAATAAAATTCCTCCATGATCCCCTATTCAGTGCTCACATTGATGCCTCGTCTGATGTTATGCCTTTTACTTCAAAATCATTCTGCACCGAATCTAAGTACTTTCTTCTTGGTCTACCTCGACTCCTCTTACCCTCCGCTTCCGAGCTCAGAGGCTCTTAGGTAATCTTGCTTCTCCCATGAGTGTAACATGACCCCACCATCTCAGTCAGTTCGCTCTAACTGCTTCGTCTATAGTGTTCATTCCCAGTTTTTCTTTGATTTCCTCATTATGGACACCCTCCTGCCATTGTTCACATCTATTAGTACCTGCAATCATTCTTGCTAATTTCATATCTGTAACCTGTACCTTATGAATAAGGTAACCTGTATCCACCCAACTTTCACTTCCATACAACAAAGTTGGTCGAAAGATAGAGCGGTCTTGGTACTTACTTCCTTCTTGCAGAAGAGAGAGGATCTTAGCTGAGCACTCAATGCATTAGCTTTGCTGCACCTCGATTCCAGTTCTTTCACTATGTTGCCATCCTGTGAGAAAATACATCCCAGGTACTTGAAACTGTCTACCTGTTCTAACTTTGTTCCTCCTATTTGGCACTCAATCTGTTTAAATGCCTTTGCCACCGACATAACATTCGTTTTGGATATGCTGATCTTCATATCATAATCCTTGCACCTATGATCAAGGTCTGAGATAGGTCTGCGAGGCTGCTTATTTTGTTTTGATCTATTTTAATCCCGCTCTGCCAGTCTACTGTTTTCAGCATATGATCCATGAATAGTATCAATAGCAGAGGTGACAGGTGTGAGGGGGCTACCATGCAGCCGTTTATTTAGCATATCAATATATTAGATGTTAAAGACGTTTTCTTGGTTGGAGAACTGTGTGAAGAAGGTTGAGAGAGAGAGAGACAGTAGATGAGCTTGTATCCCGTGGGAAAGCTCCGCCCCTATTGCAGGTTGAGATCTGATTGGCTCCCGCCTATACTAGTTGTCCGCCAAAACTTTAAGCTTCTTTTATTAATATTTAACTTTCCAACGTCTATTAAAATCATCTGTATACTTACTGTAATGCTTTTGTGCTAATATATATTTCGGTTAATTCAAAGATTTAATTATTTGTATATTTTGTAGTAAGTTGAACAATGTTATCCTGGAAGTTTCGCTTGGCGCCAAAACGGTGGCTTGTGGCGCGCAGCGAGAGGCGGCGGCAGTCAGTCGAGCGCCGACCGCGATACCTTGCACATTCATGTTAGTTCAGTGTGGGCCAGGGACAGTTTATATATTATGCAACGTTTATGTTTTTAACATTACTCAGTCTGTATATTTGTGCTTGGTTATACACTGGCATTTCTTCAATAAAAACAAGCACTGGCATCCTACAAAAGCTTAAGTTAATCGTAGTGCAGTACTTCCTAGCCACATTTCAACACCTCTTTAAGCATCACTTCAGTTACAACGGATGCGCGACCTGTGTGCTTCACCTGCGCAATGGGACATCAACTACGACAGAAGACTCAAGGTTAGTAAAAGAGTGATTTTAGATGTGCACTGAAGTTGCATATCGACACGGCACTTCGCTTGCAGTGCTGCCCGGTTTACAAACCAGGGCACTGGCACGAAGTGCATTGGTAACATCGCCGAGGGAAGGCATGGAAGAGGGGAGGTGTTTTAGGAACTTTGTCAACTATGCACTGACCTTCTCTCACTGTCTTTTTTTAAAAAAAGAAGCCTCGTCGAACATGTTACAGCCTTGTCGTATCCCTGAAACTACTCTGAACCATGAGCTTAATTTGCCATCTACTTTAACTGCTGCCTGACAGTCTACGTAAAGCCCTTTAATTGCCTGCAGAAGTTTGCCTCCCATACCATAATCTTGTAGAACTGACAGTAGCTTTCTCCTAGGAACATGGTCATAAGTCTTTTCTAGATCTATGAAACATATATACAATTCCCTGTTCCACTCACAGCACTTTTCCATTACCTGCCGTAAGCTAAAGATCAGGTCCTGACAGCCTCTAAGAGGCCTAACACTGATTTTTGTCTAACTTGTCCTCAATAGTCGCACTCTCCTTTCAACAATATCTGAGAATATTTTGCTTTCAAGCTTATTTCCTTTGTATATGCCCACTATACAGGGTGTTTCACTCAGTGTGTTTGCCTCTGTAACTTATAAAATAATAGGTGACGGGAAATTTTAATGCGGTAGGTCAACACAAGAAATGTTACACTTTCTGTGGAGCTATGAACATAGTTTATTGTATCATTTTCCAAAGAGTTACAGCACAAAGATATAATTTTTTAAATGGAACAATAGTTTTTTCTATCGTGTATTGGATTCGTTTAAACCAGCTGCGTCCAAATCAATTTAAACTACATTCCTGTAACTGTTAGTTTGGGAGCTACAACCCTTCAAAGTTTAGGGGGCGGAGGCTATGACAGCGTTGCTGACTGGCTGTTGGTCATGAGACAGTGGGCCGTGCTCCAGGGGATAGCCACTCGGCCAGTCAGCTAAGCTATCGCAGCCTTCACCCCCGGAACTTTGAAGGGTTGTAGCTCCCAAACTAACAAACAGCTGGTTTAAACGAATCCAATACACGATAGAAAAAAACTATTGTTCCATTTAAAAAATTGTATCTTTATGTTGTAACTCTTTGGAAAATGATACAATAAACTATGTTCATAGCTCCGCAGAAACTGTAACATTTCTTGTATTGACCTACCGCATTAAAATTACCCGTCACCTATTATTTTATAAGTTACAGAGGCAAACACACTTAGTGAAACACCCTGTATATTCCTTCCACACGGGCGCTGATAACCTCGCTGTTGAGCGCCCTAAAACACCAATCATCATCATTTCCTTCCACAGTTCAGCCTTCCCCTCTTTGCTTAGTACTGGTTTTCTGTCTGAGTTCTTAATATTCATACAGCTGCTTTTCTGGTCTCCTGGAGAGTGGACTGTAATACATTTACGGAGAATAGGAAATAAATGTTAGAGCAGGCGAGTGTGCAGGCTGCCCCTGGCGGCGGTGTCGGCCTCGTAAGGTACGGCCCGGCCCGGCTCGGCCCGGGACCAGGTTAATCGCAGGTGAGTGGTTTCTTGTGGGGCCGCGGCGCGGCGCTAGCCTCGGGGCTCGTAAAGCCGCCACCGGCAGCCGCGGCAGTGTGCAGTGCGCATGCGCCGTTCACTTGCCCGGCTGCGCTCGGTGAACACGAGAACGCCGCTGTCTTGCGGCGGGCCGTTCTGGCCCAACGGCGGCGTTTGTTCGCCCTTTTGTGGAGCACCGCATTGTGCGCCAGAACAAATGGCTGGCGGTAAACATGCGCCGGGCTGCTCTCGCGATCGGCTTACCTTTTCACGTTGTGTCGACACTATTCGTTCCAAGGGAACGTCTAACATATTGCTAACACTCGCAGCATTATAATTAAACGAAAAATATATTTACTATCCAAAAATGCAGATGAAAACGCGGACGCATGGGATACCGTGCTTACGGGTGCGGTTCCTTTAGGGGGATACTTGACCACTGTTAGTCGAGCTGATCTCTACGAGTTTACGAGAGTAACTCGGGCGTCCGATCCATGATTGTCGTGAGTGCTCTCGTGCTCTCTCGATAATCCATTTGTAGTCTGGGGCAACGTCCCAGACATAATTTAAATTGGTCCCAATCCCCCGGTTCCGACCAAGGTTTTCGGGATGTTTTCCTTCGTTGTAAGGCGTATGCCGGAACTGGTAAGCTCCTCCACTTATTCCCGATTGGGATTCCCCCTTTGCCCCACTATCAGTTCGTCTGATAATTGGCTGAATAGAACCGCGACTCTTTATGGGCCGGATCTCAAATAGCCCACTCCACTCCTCGGAGTGGAGAATGAAAAGAATAAGCAGATGAAAATTGTATTAACGCTTTCCTGAGAGGGCATCACCAGAATTTCGAATCTAACAATACCAGTGTAGATAAGACGTGGCTTACATTCAGAGAAATAACATCGACAGAGATTCATCTATATCTATAAATGCGAATGTCTGTTCGGTGTACGTTTATCACGTCTGAACCACAAGACATAAAGAGCTAAAAATTTGTACAGTTACTTATGTCTACCCGGGAAAGGCTTTAGGCACGGTTTTATGGCGATAAGATACCTATTTTTCTATATTTATATTAATGTGAATGTCTGTTCGATGTACGCTTATCACGTCCGAAGGACAAGACGCAGAGACTTAAATATTTGTACAGTTACTAATTTTTACCTGAGGATGGTTTTAGGCACGGTTTTATAGCGATCTGATAGATATTAAGTAATTTGAAGAATATAACGCGAAATGCAGAGCAATAATTACTCTTTGAAAATTATATTTACTGTTCAAATGTTTGTTAAGCTTATGGGACTTAACTACGGGTTCATCAGTCCCTAAACTTACAAACTACTTATGAACTACCTTACACTAAAGACGGCACAAATATCCATGCCCGAGGGGGTATTCGAAGCCCCGACCGTAGTGGCCTTGCAGACCGTGACTGAAGCGCCTCAGTCTCCTAGGCCACCGCGGCCGGCTTATATTTACTCTATCAAAATGGGTTTATGAGTTGCATTGTTCCTTGAGGGTTGACAATCATGAAAGGGTGGATACATTGGGATGCAAAGTTATCGGTGTCTATAAAATTCTACGTGCGTGTGTTTATGTGTGTGTGTGTGTGTGTGTGTGTGTGTGTGTCAATATTTCGCTCTGCAGCGTAAACTACAGAACGCCATCGAATGGTCTGTGTGTAATTGTTGTCCGACGTCTCCCGTTGTACACCACAGCAGTTCCATGCCGATATCTATAAGAGGGTGGAAGATATGGTGCTTGAAAGTCGTCAAATTATTAAAAAAAAAAAAAAAAAATTCGCACCTGCGGCCAGCGATGACATTTGCGACTCAATAGCAAGGAGGTTACATACGGCGAAACGTGATGCCACAGACCATATCTTTCTCTGTAAGGATAAGGATACGAATAATGAAATATAAGAATAACTAAATAAAGCAATAAAAAAGAAATTTCTTTTAATACGAATAACTTAGTTTACCAGAATGCCCTAAAATTAAATTAATATGAACTTGGACATTACTTTCACCATACATGTTGAGATATTGCAACACGCAGGCTATAAGGAATAATGTATATATTATTTATTGTAAATCAATAAGCACTTCACATAATTTTTTTTTAATTTCAATGTTGATTAAAAATGTTTGTGTCTATAGAAGGTATTGTATTTCATTTCATCCTTCAAAACCAGTCTCATGGCACACTACTGTAAGATAGCTTATCTATCAAAATCAACCAACACGCTAGCGGAACCGGGGGTTTAAGCTAGTTGCAAATAAATTATGAAAAGATGGGGCTGATCAACCGCGCTACACAAAACAGATTACATCACTCTTGCAAAATCAAAAATGAAAGCAACAGACACGAAGTCTCCAGGAACGGGAATCTTTTACTGAGACTGGAAATTTAGCTCCAATTTCAATGCGAGAAGCTTATAAGAGTTTCCACAACTGAACCCTGTGATGTCTCTTGGTAGAAAATCCGAAGAAACTCTGGTCGTCTGTGAAGTACACTAGCGGCGAAACTCAATCAATACCTTCATGATACGGATGACAGATATGCAAAGGCAGAATTCCCAAACAAAGCTTACCGAAATTCCATCACCAAGGAAGACAAAGTCGAATCAAGTTCAATCGCCAACACGGGAATTTAGATGTAGTTATCCCAGGAGTACTAAAAGCAACTTAAATCAACAAAAGTTAGGTTCCTTTCAGAGTATGCTGATGCAATAACCCCACACCTATCATAAAGAACCGCTCGCTCAACGAAATATCCATACCCAAAGACTGGAAAATTGTACAGTCGCTACAATATTCAAGAATGGCAGTAACAGTGATCCGCAAAATTACAGGCCTATATCATTGACGTCGGTATGAAGCAAGATTTTAGGACACATACTTTCCTCAAGTATTATTAACTACCTCGCAGGAAACGGCCTATTGACCCATAGAGAAAAGGGATTCAGAAAGTATCGCTATTTAGTCACATGATGTAATGTGTGCTATCGACAAGGTATATAAAATAGATTACGTTTCTTCGTCGGCATACAGTGACTAAGAGAAGGGATAGGTTGGTGGGACATATTCTGAGACATCAAGGAAGTGTCAGAGGGATGTGTGTGGTGTAAAAATTGTAGAGGGAGACCGAGGGACGAATACAGTAAGCAGATGCAAAAGGATGTAAGTTGCCGAACTTGCACAGGACAGGATAGCGTGGAGAGCTGCATCAGACCAGTCTGCGGACTGAAGACCACAACAACGACCACATCTTTAATGCTTCCGTATATCTGTTCGCAGGTATGTGCAATAAGGAATTTTAGTACATCTTGTTTCTAGGCATGAAAAAACGCAATAATATCGACATACAAGGTTTCCGCGCTTCTTTGTTGTGCGCAAAACTGAGTGCGAACGCTGTGCTCTACGTGTATTGACAAATTCAAGGACATAACAGGAGCGCTCGTCAGAAGCAAACGATACTGGCCTAAACTGGTTACCACAAGACCTATGAACAGTTCTTCATCTGCAACTAATATTGCCAGCTGTCCTGAAAGCCCCTGTAAATACCGTATTATCACTTAATTTGGGCCAAAATCCTGGAGACCCTTACTTTTCAAGCTCTGTACTGTATTTTCGAAATTTACTCCATTCATTTTTCTGAATTACATGATTATTTCTTTAATATTACTTGTCACTTCCCTCTTTCGTTTTCATCCCTCCTCCTAACGATGAATCAGGCGCTCACCAAGAAGAGCTGCACCGGCCTGTTACATGAAGAAGCTTGACGATGTATTCCTGTTTCAGTATTGCTCAGTAGACGAGGAAATCTTGCATCACTTACGCATTTCAATATATTGTTAAGTGTTAATGATGGATTTTCATCCAATGGTGGAAGTATGGATAATATAAACAATAAAATTGACCAGGAGAAGCGAGCCATAAAACAACTAAATGGTATTCTCTTGAATAATAACATAACGCTCGAAACAAAACATATCATCTACCATTCATTTATTAAAAGTATCACCACATACGGGGCAGAGATTTGAAAACTAACTAAAAGGCAAAAAGAACGGCTACTGACAGTTAAAATTGATTTATGGGACGGAGTTGTGGATATTCCAGGCTTGATCATGTTAGAAATGACAGAATCAGAGATATCTTGGGAGTGGAAAGCACGATCCTAGACTGCGTAGAGAGAAAGCGCCTGGTCTGGTGGGGTCATTTACAATGTATGCCAGACTCAAGATGGTCAAAACAATTATGGCAATGTACTCCTCATCAAAGACGAAGGCGAGACAGACCTGCGAGATGCTGGAAAGATAACGTCAACGAAGCAATGGCGACGAGAAGTCTTAATTAAGGAGACTGGAACGACCGAAATCGATGGAAATTGTGATGCGAGAGGCGGCGGCAGCCGTACAAACCTCGTTGATATATATAGTTAATGATACTGGAGAACAAAATTCGGTAATTAAGATAATGATAAGTACGAGTGGTATGAATTGTGGGACCATAGGAATTATTCATGTAATGGTATTCGTTTCGGAATGTAGGAAATACAGCAGGGATAGATTAGTCAGTTTTATGTCTTAATCACAAAGACTGGAAAAGGAAAGTCAACAAATCATATGCACAAGATATATAAGTTCCTTTTTCTTTATTTTTTTTTTTAAAATAATATAGCTTATGGGACTTAACTACGGTGTCATCAGTCCCTAAACTTACAAACTACTTATGAACTAGCTTACAATAAGGATGGCACAAATATCCATGCCCGAGGGGGCATTCGAACCCCGACCGTAGTGGCCGTGCAGATCGTGACTGACGTGCCGCCGAGCCCCTCGGCCACCGCGGCCGGCTATCTAAGTTCTTTAGTATGACGCGCAACTGCGTAACTGCTGTTTTTGTATCATAGTGTATAACAAAAAAATGTTCAAATGTTTGTAAATCTATGGGACTTAACTGCTGAGTTATTAGTCCCTGCCTTACAAACTACTTAAATTTATCAAAATATCCACCAGTGTACTGCCGGTCTATAGTGTCCAACGGGCACAATATTTCGACGATCATACATGTCGCCATCAACAGGTGAACTGACGGACTGAGCTCCTGGAAACGCGCCGGCACGGAGATCCGCACGCTACGGAGGCTCGAAGGGAACTGGGTTCTAGCCCGGTAGCGGGCCATTTAAATACCCTCGGCTCGCGGAGCGACCCCTCCGCGGTCCGCGCCCCGCGCCGCGGCCGCACAGTGGAACCGATTGCGACGGCGTCTGAGATGACGTCGGTGTGAGGGCTCTGTCCGCCGTGGTCGTCACTTCGTTACGTTTGCTAGATTTACTCTTAATTAGCCCAATCGATGGTTCCTAAGCTTTGCTAAGATCATAGCCACAGTCACGGTTTATGAGATCGTCACTTGTGTGAATTTGAATTGCCTCTCTAACGACGCAGTTCTAGTATCTCGACGTCTGAACCAGAATCCTAGTGCGTTCATACTCCATCGCATGACTTTCCGACAAACAATGTTCAGCGACCGCCGACCTGCTCGGATACATCAATCGTGTGTGCCTCTGGTGTTCAACACATCGATCCTCGACGGTACGCATCGTCTGTCCAATATATGACTTTCCACACTGATACGGAATCTGGTACACGCCGGCCTTCCTCAAACCGAGATCATCTTTAGTGCTCCTCACCAGTGCACGAATTTTATTCGAAGGACAAAAAACAGTTCCAACCTGGTATTTTTTCAAAATGCTGGCGATCTTCCCTGAGAGTGCGCCGGTATATGGAACGAACGCAGTGCCTACATCTTCCCTCGTGATTTCATCCGTTTCCACAGGTTGTGTTGTAGTGGTTGGGCGGAGAGCCCGCGGAAATTAAGTTAAACTAACCTAAGAACAACACACACATCCATGCCCGAGGGAGGTTTCGAACCTTCGACGCAGGAGGCCGCGTGATCCGTAACGGGGCGCTCCAGACCGCTCAGCTACTTCCACGCGGCAGTGTATAACATAAATTCAGTAACTGTAGCATCGATTGCGACGTCAAACTAACATGGGAAGTGTTTAGTGTTTCGTGTACGAGAGAAGCATAATATTTCTGTTGACAATGTGTCAGAGCTGCGCGGGAGTAGCCGAACGGTCTTGAGCACCACGTTGCGGATCGCACGGCTTTCCGCGTCGGAGATTCGAATCCTCCGTCGGGCATGGATGTTTGTGTTGTCTTTAGTGTAACTTAGTTCATAAGTAGGTTGTAAGTTTAGGGACTGATGACCCGGCAGTTAAGTTCCTTAAACTTAACAAACATTTGAACCATTGCCAGCATCGCACCTGCTGTCTTCAAGCAGGCGTGTCTATTACTTAATGATGAATAAAAATGGTAGCAACAGGGGAAGACTACAGAAGAGAAGTCAGCCAGTTTAGTGCAATAATCAATATATTCTGCAAGTATCACTCAGATCTACGAGATAGCCTCTTACATCAAACGAAAGAGTTACTAATTCTTGTGCGGGACAAAACCAACAAAAAAAGGAAAACATCGAAAGGAACGAACGTCTCAATAATTCGACCAGCCTTTAAAGAGAGGGTTTCATGAAATTAGCCGTTAGACATGAGTACAGTAGATTAATCAGGGGTGGCACAAACAATAAATCAAAAGCATTTTACTAATCATCACGCCTATCGCCGGATATACAAACCGTTGCATATTTAGTAAACTCGCGACCAAATGACATTACTTTACTGTAATCGCGAGAACATGCTCAGTGAAACTGTGACGTTCATGTAGGTGAAAGCGAAATATCACCCAGATCGAACACGACGACTAGCGGACCTGTCGTCCTAAGAACCGGAAGCAACTGAGGAACTAAGAACGGCCACGTCGCTCACAGGAGTTTTGTTAACGCGAGTTTCTCACTGCTGATTCTTCCGCCGACAAAACTTGTGCTACTAAGTTTGAGTTCGGTCCACCCCACAACGTCCGGTTTCACGCCTTCATGGGTGGCGGCCTTCCGTGGCGGCAATTCTTCAGAGGGCGATAATTCAAACTGAGCTGCCCTTCTCTAAACATTCGCTACACCATCCGTTATTCCCACTCGCTGGGGATCCAACAACGGGCAGCAATATTCCAAATTAGGGCGCACTAGTGTAGGCAGTTTTTTTTTAGTAGAGCCGTTGCATCGTTTAAGTGTTCTGTGTTTCGTCAATGAAACAGCATTTCGTTCCCCTACCTCGAATATTTTCTACGTGTTCTTTTTTTTTTTTTTTTTTTTTCAACTTAAGTTGTTCGTATTGTTAGTCTAAGGGATTTAGTAGAATTTACAGCCATTTGATTGATTTATCGTGTAAATGAACTTTAACGCACTTCTTTTATTTCTCATATTTATGACTTCAGACTTTTCATTGTTTAGGGTCGATTGCCTATTTTCCTACCATGCAGATATCTAAATCATTTTTAGTGGCTTTACTAACCGAAAAACTACAGAATCGCCGGCCGCGGTGGCCGAGGGGAGTGAGGCGCTCCAGTCACGGTCTGCACGGCCACTACGTTCGGGGGTTCGAATCCCCCCTCGGGCATGGATATTTGTGCCATCCTTAGGATTAGTTAGTTCATAAGTAGTTTGTAAGTTTAGGGACTGATGATTTGAACATTTTTTGAAGACTTGTGGAATTCCTGTGGTTAACTGAATTTCGCAGACACAATTTCGAGGAAATTAATTCTTGTTCAACTAACTAAAATTAAGTACCTCAATTACTAGTGCTTTCTTATTTTGAACAATTTTTGGTAGTTAAGTCCCATAAGCTATACAAACATTTGAACATTTGAAAGTACAGAATCACCCGCCAGTAGTCTAACAGAGCTCCTCACATTTTGTCCTAAATTGTTCATAATGATTAGAAACAGAATGGTCCTATAACACTTCCCTGGGGAATGTCAGATTTCTGTTTTACTAGATGATTTTCCGTCAATTACTGGCAGGAAACTACGGATCCAATCGCAGAACTGTGACGACAGTCCTTAAGCAGGCTATTCAATTAGAAGACGCTTGTGATGTACAGTGTTAAAAGACTTCCGGATTTCGAGAAATGTGAGATCGATTTGAGATCCCTTGTCGGTAGCACTCATCACTTCATGTGAGTATAGATCCAGCTGTGACTCGCAATAAAGATTTCCTGAATCCGTGTTGAATATGGGTCAATAGGTCGTTCTATTCGAGGTAGTTCATAATATTTGAAAGCAGTGTATGTTCTAGAAGCCTACTGCAGATCGACGTCAATAATATAGTTGAAGAGACGTTGGCCCTCAGTACCTGCATTTAATGGCTTCGCTAACCTTTGTGGCTGACCGCCATCTTGCCATTTTAATGTATTTATTACTACATGACCCAGAAAATATTTTCGTCCCCACTAGACGATGGTTAGGCAAGCAGACAGTGATACTAGGACAATTCGTTTCATATGAATCAATTCTCAATTATTTATATCAACTTTCTGATAATTAATTGGACCGAACTTTGCAATACATCAAACCAATCGTAATTGTTGGTAGCATTTGAAACCGTGTCAGAAAATTAAGAATTACTTTATTTACACCCTCTTACTTTGTCATAAGGGCTTACAATGTAACTCATGACACCTTTGTGCTGTTCTGAGAAGTCCTAGCTCTACAAATATACTAACGTCCTCTTTTGTAGAGAGTGACAATGCCTGTGTGTACCATTTCTTACTCTGTGTTAATGGTAAACTTTGACTCATTTATTATTTTGCGTTTGTATCTCATATTCATTCTTTTGCGCACTATATTGCTTTTACCCTCTTCAAAAACTTGGCAAACCTATTTCTTCTACAGCACATCATCTGCTTCCCAGTTTTTGGATCAGGTAGGATAAAAAAGATCACCGACAAATTGACAAGGAAGGGTGGGTAAAAAAATTAGTTTTGCCAAAAGCATTGAGCTGTAAGTTCAGCAAAGATGGATTATAAAATGCGTACCTCAAAATCTACGAGCATTAATCAGTAGAACAGGTTTCTCACTCGTTCCAAGATGAAAATTATTTCGTAGTTCTTAAAGTATGTAGTTAACAATTTCCAAATTGAATACTCCATTAGGAGTGACGTGCACCATGGCCATAAAATGACAAATGTCAAAAGAAATTTCAGCATTGTCGTGAATTACTATTTATTTATGGCAAATCGATTTCGACTATGGTATAGTCATCTTCAGTGCAACATTCACAATCGAAACGATACATATCGAGTGTTACGCGTCAAGCCCCAATGCTTAGCTACGAAATATGTTAGATATTGCAGAGTGCCAAGTCCTGATATGGAATATCTTATATATTTTGTAGCTGTGCCTTGGGGCTTGTCATGTAATAACAGATATGTGTCCATTCGATTCCACAGTCGAAATCGATTTGTAATCAGTAAATAGTAATTTACGACCAATGCTGAAATTTCTTTTGATATTTAACAATTTCTGTTTACTATTCGTTTCTGCTGTTTTAGTCCATATTACCTCCTCCAAAGTAAGGAAAGCAAAGATCTTGCTTTGCAAATTATTAGTCACACAGTAATGAAGAAGAAGAAAAGCTTTTAGGGACGCTGGATGCCATTTCAGGTCATTGTTTCCTTATCAACACATTTAAAGTTTCTCTTTTACCTTTCATTATAGTTCAAAATGTAATCAGTAGTTAATTAGCTTGACTAGTTCAGCACAAATTAGATGTTTTGTGTGACCTTTCCTCTGACTGCCATTCTCATCTCCCACACCTCCAAAACTTTAACCGTAGCAATACGAAGGCGACAAGGGGGTTCTTTATGACCACGTTTTCGAAATCAGCATGTGTGTCGGCCTCTTAAGTGAAGCGTCCTCAATGTTTTATTTTCAATGTAAACTGTAAGGGTTATCGTATGAAGATCAACATCTCTAAAACGAAATTAATGTCTGTGGGAATGAGATTTGGACAGGTTGAATGCCGCAGAGGAGAAACAATGTCAGAAAATGTGGACAGTTTAGAATACTCGTATCTTCTCAAAGGAGCTGGAATTTGTAACAAACCCAATGCAGTGAGCGTTCAACTACGAGCTACTCTGTTCTGCAAGGAGGAACTCAGTACCAACACTATGTTAGCAGTGCACTGTTCAGTCTTTCGGAGAACAGGTGTATAGTTTAGACTGTTAAATGTTAAAATATTTTATATACTGACTGGAGATATATGTTTTAACTGATGCAACTGGCAACTCTCTCTCTTACGAAATTCATCCTTTACTAAAGTTATGTGAAATTAATATTCCCTCCATTGCTGGATACGCTAGCTTCCATCTTTTATGACTGCTTACCACGAACTGTCCATTCCAAATAGCTCAAAGATAATCTGGAGCCAGTACTGAGTACTACGAAATCATCTCGCACGAAGAACTATTGGTGAACGTATGTCTGTCAATCTATCCAGTTTTCGCTATTACGAGCATAAAAACAATTTAACATTCTGAAATTTATAATCGTTTGTTCTAGTTCCCTTCGTAGAATGGCATACACAATAGCCGATAAGGATTTTGAAAACTTTAATACTGTTGACAAAAAACATGAGACACAGAACAAACTGCAGTTCTGCAACAAAAGAGCTGAAAAAAGCTTGAGTTACATAAAAGTATCTGTGTGTTCTATTTTTACTCAGATCTAGGGTTTCCGTATCGACACATGTCATGAATAAATTGTGGTACCTCCTCCGGTCTGAATAAAACATGGTGGGCGTTCGATAAAGCTGGTCCTTTCGAGAGATGTGAGGGCGGATTTAAGTACCTGTCGTTAGTTCGAACATACAGACAGAAAATATGGCGGAGACTATACAATGGCTACCAAATGTATTCCAAAATTGTTTTTAGATGCGATCAGTTACTTCACCAAACCCGTTATACACTAAAGGTGTGTAGAGCTGTTGCATGTATGAGACTACGATAACAATGTAATCACTGAGAAAGGAACTAATTAACTTGAGATTTAGAGATGACATGCTGCACCGGTTAAAACAATTAGGGGATCAGGTGTCGTAGACAATATAAAGCAGATATTCATAACAATTGTAATTTGTGCGGGATAAAGTTCAATATGTTGCTGTCGTAACTCTTTTACATGACATAGACACCTTGGGGCTACCATAATAGTCAAAACGCCATTCTCGTTGGTCTCTAATACAGTGTGTGGTCACTCGGGCGACCAGTACAGTTGTTCACCTGCGTGGCATGGACAGTATGAAGTTATCAATCAGCTCTTGATGGTTATTTGGCCATTCTTCCGTGAGTGCAGATTCCTGTTCTGGTCTGGCTGCAATGCGTTTTCCAAGTGTACCCCAGTCGAGATCAATCGTGTTAAGTCCGGTTAACAAGGAGACCACGCCTTTCCTTCAATTCCGTCAGCTTCAAGCATGCTGTCCACCAGAAGAAACCCATTTCCACTGGCACCATAGTAGGGAATAACAACAGGTCGAAGGATTGATGTTTCCTGCACATAAGCAGGATTGTTCCGAGTTCCACGTTCTTTCTAGATGATGGAACGACGATTGTCCGGCCGAACACAAAATCTTGATCCCTCTGTGAACAGAACCCGGCGCTCTTCTTCACGACTCCAATCCCATTGTCGCTCCGCCCAGTTTCTTTAGGCTGTCTCGTTGGTTTTACTGGGACCTCCGTGCATAGAGGGCACATCCCTGAAATCGAATTTGGACTGTTTGTGTTGATACTGCGTGTCCTGATTCTGCCTGGAGAGTGCCTTGCAGCCGCGGTGGAGTAACCGAGCGGTCTAAGGCGCCTCGCTGCGCAGGTTCGAGTCCTCTCGTTTACCTTAGTTTAAGTAGTTTGTAAGCTACGGACTGATGACCACGCAGTGTGGTCCGATAGATTTACAAACATTTGAACTTTTTTTTATTTATTTATATTTTTTTATTTTTGATTTTATTTATTTATTGCAATGCATTCAGCGTGCTGCCTCGACGGGCTGTTAACCGAAGATAACGATCATATTTTGCTGAATAACCTGGACCTTGCCTTCTTTAACGGTTATTGTTTTCTGAAATCGCGCCCAGGTCATAGAAATTACAATTTTGGACACTGCAATAGCTGCAGAGTCTACCTGCTGCCAATATTCATACGGCTCTCCATGCAATAGCTTCTGGAACCTGAAAAAAACCTTAAAAATAAAATGAATAAAAATAAAAAATTACCACCAAAAACTTTAATGAAAATAACATTCTCATAAAAATAATTCTAGACTACTCCGCAAGAAAAATTAAAGTAAAACCACCAGCATCATATTCAACATTAAAACCAGAAACTAACACGTTAATGTTGCATTACACTACCTACTTGCTACACAATTGAACTCAACTGCTTCGCTGGAGTAAACACAAGTCAGCAACATCCCTTCCCCCTCCCCCTTTTGCAGCAACTTTCTGTTATTACTACTGTCTCGGCTGCCGTAATGATGTTCTCTACACTCCGTAAACCGACATAAGAACGTAGAACCATTTTAGTTCATTTAGTTCCTGACAATAATGAATGGAAAGATCAGCGTCAATTCATAGGAAGAAAGACAAAATTAAAGCAGTAGATATCACACTTACGAACAAATATATTTCATTCTATATATACGTGGCGTCTTTTCCGAAAGAACAGACGTCACTTCTGATCCTGCAATTGTCATTCTTTTTATATTCACAGAATATATGACATCAACTGCGAACGGGCAAAGCCGAAAGTGTTTACCCACCCGGGATTCGAATCCGGGTTTCCTGCTTTCTAGGCAGTTGCGGTGACCACTACACCACTGGGGATATAGTGATCACCTCCCCTGCAAGGACTACCTAAGCATGCCTCCCGTCAGATAAAAAATTTCCAGCCTTACCCTGTCCACAGTACTCAAACTCGTACTTATGAAACTAATTCCCGTAAGGGCCACAAACTTTGCCATCACTCCCCACCACTCCCCACTAACGGAATTATTTTCATAACCACGAGTTTCAGTACTGTGGGCAGGGTAAAGCCGGGAATTTGTATCTGACGGGAGGCGTGCTTAGGTAGTTCTTGCAGGCACGGTGATCACTGTGTCCCCAGTCCATCTGTTTGTTCAAAAAATTCGTTATTGAATAAAATGTAGGTTGAAGAGAGAGTATGTTGAAACATGGCTGTCAGGTCTGCGCTGAATAGGTTACCAGTAAGACGCAATGTGTTCATTAAAGGTAGTTTTGTAAAACGCGAGCCCACTCAAAGTCTCAAACAAACATTTATTTAAGTGTCCTTGATTATCGTATGTCCACCATGCAACATAATCATATTGGCGGCTGGCAGTACAGGCCTGTAAACCCCAAAAAATGGCAGAATGGTCAGCTCCATCGCTCTCCATCAGCCGGGGTCATTTAAACATGAAAACTGTGTTTACGACATGGACGTTATTGACAACGTCCAGACATCCCTTAGAAGACACCGTTTGGCGGTATTTCGGAGTCCAGGAGGCGGCTACGGACTATAACTTGGACGCCATTACGAGAGCAGGTAGGTACGTTCTCCTAGCTATGGCCCACAGACCTGGTCTGCTATTAAATTTTCTCGGTTCAAGTTCAAAATACTAGTAACTATTCAAAAAAAATGTATACCAGCTAATCATTATTAATAGCATAACAAAGGTATTCACTATTTGCAAACATCAGTCAGCATGAGCTTTATGAACTGTAGCTACGAGCACTCGAGGGCAACAGGCGATGTGCGGAATACGGAAGTTTGTCCGGATGGCGTCTGCGGGTAGCGTAATGACCACTCGCGAAAAGCAGGAAATCCGCATTCGAGTTCTGGTCCGGCACAAATTTTCATGTGACCATTACATCCTACAGTTGATACTGATCCATATTCGGAAATTGTGAATACATTTCCTATGTTTAAACTGATAGCTGTAGTCACATCAGTGTTTGTTCTCCAGTCTTGCATGTCTAAAGGCTATTTGTTTAATTCTAACGCCGATAATTACATAATTCATAAAATTACATATTTTATGTCATCAAACGAAATCACCAAATTCTGCTAAACTACTCATAACCGATGATCTAGATGGTGATCGGCTGATATACGATAAAATGACCTGTAAATAAAATGAGAGCTTGCCACCTTTCATAATTCGTTCACAGTATTTTGCGTCAGAATGTGCCTACAAATTTAATTGACACAGTTTGTTTAATAGTATCTACATCTACATGGGATACGCTACAAATTACATTTAAGTGCCTGGGACAGGCTTCATCGAACCACCTTTATACTATTCATGTACCACTCCATTCTCGAATATAGCGTGGAGGAAAGATCATCTGAATCTCACCGTTCGAGCTCTGATTTCTAGTATTTTATTATGATGATCATTTCTACCTATGTAAGTGGCAGTCAACAATATATTCTCGCGATTGGAGTTCGTAAGTAGACCACGCCGCAGCGATAAACGCCGTTGTTGTAATGATTCCCATTACAGAGCCTGTATCATTTCCGTGACGCCGTGTCCCCAGTATCGTGACAAAACGAGCTGCCCTTTTTGGACTCTTTCGATGGTTTCCGTCAAACCCACTTGATAAGGATCACACACTGGGCAGCAATACTCCAAATAAGAACGGACAAGTGTGTTGTATGCAGTCTCTTTAGTAGTTGCATCTTTTAAGTGTCCTGCCAATAAAACACAGTCTACGGTTCGCCTTTCCTACAACATTATCTACGTGTTTTTCCAGTTCAAGTCTGATGTAATAGTAATTCCTAGGTATTTACTGGAGTTTACGGCATTCACATTCGATTGATTTATCTTGTACACAAAGTTAAACTGATTTCTTTTCGTACTTATGTGAATGACTTCACACTTCTCATCATTTAGAGGAGGAAGGAAGGAAGGAATTAAGGGTACGGGTTGCAACCAACTGTAGGTGGTAGCTCACATCGGTACCAGTTATTGTCGCTTCGGATATGAAGAGATTCTCTCAGGTTTTGGGAGACTATCTGAAGTGGTAAAGACTGCCAGTCTTGCTTGTGAGATGAAATCAGAGTTCACCATCTGCAGTATAGTTGACAGGACCGACTGTGGATCTCTGGTACCAAGCCGAGTGGAGGGTCTGAATCAGAGGCTCAGACGGTTTCTGCGACCGTGTGCGCTGCAGATTCCTCAACTTGCGCCATCGGGTTCCGTTGAATAGGTCAGGAGTCTACTACACGCAGGAAGCGTCTATACGAGTAGCGGGGGCTGTGTGACATGGACTGGGCGCTTTTTTTAGGTTAGAGGGCCTGGGGAACACACAAGAAGGTTTTCAACCTCAAAGGATACAGGTCAAAGGTAGGACGAACACAGAGCTAAAAACCTTTGGTACAGCAGTTGCAAAATGTCGTTGCTGTGTTTGGAAAGTATCAGAGCTCCAAGCGCATATAGAACGTACTGAATCTGAAATTATTACAGATACCGAAATCTGGCTAAAGCCGGAGATAAGTCCTGCTGAAATTTTTACTAAGGGGCAAATGGCGTTCAGAAAGGATAGATTGAATAAAACAGATGGTAGCGTATTTATTACTGTCATAAGCGGTATATCTTGCACCCTATTTGAAGTATATAGTACCTGTGAATTGGTATGGGTACAGATTATACCAGACAGTAAGAATAAATTTATAAACCCACTGACTCATTTCATTCGCTAGCAAGAATTATCAAAGAATGTTAGAACAAAATTTCAAAAACGTTCTCCCAGCAAACAATTTTAAAGGGTGGCGACTTTAACTTACCTTCGATATGATGGCAAAAATACATGTTTAAAATTGGAGGCAAGAATAAAATATCGTCGGAAAGCGTACTGAACGTATTCTCCGAAAACTATCTCGAGCAAAGTTCATGAACCCACTAGAGTAGTAAATGCTTGTAAAAATATACTTGATCTCTTGGCAACTAATAATCCGGAGCTAATTAAGAGTATCAAAACAGATACCTAAAAGAAGTAAAAATATATCTATTCAAAAGGAGAAAAAAATTGGACAAACGCTTAACTGAGTGAGAATCTCCAGACTTTAGAAACTAACAATGTAAGTGTAGATGAGATGTGACTGATTTTCAAAAAAAAAAAATTATGTCAACCAATGAAAGATTTATACCAAACAAATTACCAAAAGAGAGGTGTGATCCGCCGTGGTATACAAAACAGGTTAGATCACTCTTGCAAAAGCAAAGAGAAAAGCATGCCAAATTTAAACGGACATATAATCCTCAAGACTGGCGTTCCTTTACAAGAACTCGATATTCAAGCTTATAATAAATTCCACTATGGAACCCTGTCACGTAATTTGGTAGAGAATCCTAAGAATTTCTGGTTGTATGTAAAGTATATTACCGGTACAACAAAATCAATATCTTCACTACACGATAGTAACGGTGATGCTACTGATGGAAATTCAGCTAAAGCAGAACTGCTTAACACAGCCTTCAGAAATTTCTTCGCGAAAGAATACTAAGAAGATATATACATGTGGCAACTGTTTCGAAAGAACACACTTCATTTCTGATCCTGCAGTTGTTTTTCTTTCATATTCACAGAATATATGACATCAACTTCGATTGGGCAAAGCTGAAAATTTGTACCCAGCTGGGCTTCGAACCCGGGTCTCCTTTTTTCTAGACAGTTGTGCTGACCACTACAGCACTGGGGACACAATGATCACTTGCAAGAACTACATAAGCACGCCACGCACCAGAAGACGTTCCCAGCTCTTTCCTGCCCACAGTACTCAAACTCGTAGTTTCAGAAACTAATTCCTGTAAGAGTAGGGGCCCAAAACTTGCCCCACCCTCCCCACTAAAGATAGGATCATTGCCTGTCACCGACATATTACGTATATATACCTGTAGAGTGTATCCCGAAAGAACAGGCGTCACGTCTGATCCTGCAGTTGTTATTCTTTCATTTTCACAGAATATATGACATCAACGGCGAATGGGCGCCGGCCGCGGTGGCCGAGGTGACTGAGGCGCTCCAGTCACGGTCAGCACGGCCACTACGGTCGGGGGTTCGAATCCCCTCTCGGGCATGGATATTTGTGCCGTCCTAGTTCGTAAGTAGTTCATAAGTAGTTTGTAAGTTTAGGGACTGATGACCCCGTAGTTAAGTCCCATAAGCTTAACAAACATTTGAACATTTTTTTTTTTTTTTTTTTTTTTTTTTTTTTTTTTTGCGAATGGGCAAAGCTGAAAATGTGTACCCAGCCGGGAATAATAACTGCAGGATCAGAGATGGCGTCTGTTCTTTCGCAACAGACGCCACACACACAGATACACATATATATATAATATGCCGGTGATGGGCAATGATCCTTTCGTTGGTTGGGTGGGATGGGCAAATTTCGGGCCCTTACTCTTACGGGAAGGGTGAAGCTGAGAACCTATGTGTGCCGAGAGGCGTGCTTAGGTAGTCCTTGCAGGTGCGGTGATCACCGTGTCCCCCAGTGCTGTAGTGGTCGGCGCAACTGCCTAGAAAGCAGTAGACCCGAGCTCAAATCCCGGCTGGGTATACAGCTTTGCCCATTAGCAATTGATGTCATTTATTCTGTGAAGCCGGCCGCTGTGGCCGAGGTGACTGAGGCGCTTCAGTCACGGTCAGCACGGCCACTACGGTCGGGGGTTCGAATCCCCCCTCGGGCATGGATATTTGTGCCGTCTTTAGTCGTAGCTAGTTCATAAGTAGTTTGTAAGCTTAGGGACTGATGACCCCTTAATTAAGTCCCATAAGTTTACGAACATTTGAACATTTGATATTCTGTGAAAGTGACTAAGCAAATACTCCATGAATTCGTATGCGTATTTAGCGACTGCGAAGTGTTACCGCGTTCTCCAACTGAACTAATTTATCTCATGAGCAGAAAATAGGGCTTCGAATTAACTTAAGGGCAGTGGTGTATTTTGGGTACATACATGTGGTGTTTGTAAATATATTTGACTAAACTGCTGTGGACATTAGACGCAAGACTTACGAACTACTTACATCAACTTACACTTACGACAACATACACGCCCACGCCCGAAAGAGGACTCGAACCTCCGGCGTAAACCGCTGCCCCAGTCCGGAGCATGATGACATAGACTGTGAGGTCATACCGCATGGCTATTTACATAATTTGTGGCACCAGATATGTATTCGACAGAGGTTCTTCTTTTCTATTACTTCCTGTATTTCATTAAGAAGCCTATTCGTGTGTTGTTCTATTTTAATATCATGGTCTTTGTCATGTTTGGCATTAATTAGAGCGACAGTTATCGAAGATAAGTGGCGCTACGAAAATACTCGAATTTAAAAGATATTTTGTATAATATACAGCAGTACTTTTCAACCTTTTCCGAATATGCAATCCCTTCCAAGCAAAACTATTCTGGTGACCGCTTTCCAATTCTGTCGACCCTCCCTCTCATTTTACGAACTGTAACAAAACTGTCTCAAAGGAAACAATATTTATCTTCTTTCGTTTCGGATTTTGTAAATCATTTTAAATTCCTGGATGAAGTTTGCTTGTGTAATTTTTAGAATGGAACACATTAAGCTCTTTTTACGTGATTTACAACAGAAAAAATGTATCATGCCTTACGAGTGTTTGGCATTTCAGGCAATAAGCAAAACGAATAACTGTGCTCATTCACACACATGTTTGTTAAGCTTATGGGACTTAACTACGGGGTTATCAGTCCCTAAACTTACAAACTACTTATCAACTACCTTATACTAAAGACGGCACAAATATCCATGCCCGAGGGGGGATTCGAACCCCCGACCGTATTGGCCGTGGAGACCGTGACTGGAGCGCCTCAGTCTCCTCGTCCACCGCGGCCGGCGCTGTGCTCATTAAGAAAGGTCTCACTGATTAGAAATTTTTTTAAAAAAATGGATCTTTTGAAATGTTCAGATTTACTTATTGTAACAAGTCCATTTGCCTGTCGAATGGTTCGTGAAAACAGTTTTCAGACTTTCCGCTTATTCATCTTTGACACACTGTCTTATAGAACAATCTGTTATCTATTCAGTTCGTAATGAATAGTACGCAAGGAATTCAGTAATTTTAGCATTGCCGCGGCAGATTAGCCGCGCGTACTGGCACCACCACCTAGAGACAAGGCCGTGGCACTCTCGTGTGACGTCATGCGTGTGACGTCATGCGGAGTAGGTTGCGCGCGCATTGCTGATTGACACGCTGCGTCGGCATAGTGGGCCGTGCCCCATCGGCTACCCATTCAGCTATGCGCGCGGAATCTAATCTGCCTGACGTCACACGAGAGCGCCGCGGCCTTCTCTCTAGGTGGTGATGGTACTGGAGCGCCGTGTTGCGGTGCGCGCGGCCGTCTGCCGTCGGAGGTTCGATTCACCCCTCGGGCATGGGTGTTTGCGTTGTCCTTAGTTAAGCTTGCCTTAGGTTAAGTAGTTTGTAAGCTAGGAACTAATAACAAAGCTGCTGAATCCCATACATTCACAAACATTTGAACATTTGAACATTTAATATATTTTACTTATTGAACTCGTAGTTATTTTATGGTGCAAAACATCCTAATATGACGGCGATCCCCCCCGAGCAAGACTTTGCGACCCACAGGTTGAAGAACACTGATATACTGTATACTATGGAATCATTATCTTGTAGTGCCATTTGAAGGTAACTATCTTCTTCATCCACACTATTGAATTGTGTCAATGGTCTGTCATGTCCCTTACTAATGCAACTTGTAACACCACTATTACGTACAGTAATTGCTCCTGGGTATGTTTGGAGAAGTTTGTGATTTGTAATTTTAATCACGTGGAGATATATAACCATTCATCGTCATCCAGAATGAAACTTTCACTCTGCAGCGGAGTGTGCGCTGATATGAAACTTCCTGGCAGATTAAAATTGTGTGCCGTAAATGGTACTCGAACCTGGGAACTTTGCCTTTCACGGGCGAGCGCACTAGCGACTGTGCTATCTCGACACCTCACGATGCCGCCTAATAACTTTACTTCCGCCAGTACCTCGGCTCCTACTTTCCAAACTTCACAGAAGCTCTCCTGCGAACCATGCAAGACTAGCACTCCTGGAAGAAAGAATATGGTGGAGACATGGCTTAGCCACAGCCTAAGGGATGTTTCCAGAATGAAACTTTCACTCTGCAGCGGAGTGTGCGCTGATATGAAACTTCCTCGTAGATTAAAATTGTGTACCGGAACCGGAACTCAAACCCGGGACCTTTTGCGGGGAAGCGCACTACCTACTGTGCTATCCCAGGAGTTCTAGTCTTGCATGGTTCGCAGGAGAGCTTCTGTGAAGTCTGGAAAGTAGGAGACGAGGTACTGGCGGAAGTAAAGTTGTGACGTGGCATCGTGAGTCGTGTCGGGATAGCACAGTCGGTAGTGCGTTTCCCCGCGAAAGGTAAAGGTCCCAGGTTCGAGTCCCGGTTCCGGCACACAATTTTAATCTGACAGGAAGATTCATCGTCATGTTGTACAAAATATTTTTTTTATTTGATTTAATTCAGATGTATGAAGCAGGATGAATTGCTAAAGCGCGTCCTGTTAGTAAGGCAGAGCTACTATTTATTACAGAAAATGTTTTGCAGAAAAATTAATATATGAGAGAAATTTGTAAAACCGGGATATAAAATATGCGGTATGGGAAAACGTTAGCCGCCCCGCCCTTGTTTGGAATAGAGGCGGTAATTCCCATTCTGCCGCTGAGGGCATGCATGCGAGAGGGGCATTCAGCAATCTCGTGAAACGATTTCCAGTGAGCGCTCTGGGAGCCGTCAGTTTTGTGGACGTATTGATCGACGCATAAAGCTAATCCCGCCTCCCAGCTCTCCATGCCGTCACATCGTGATAGAAATCGCTGAGCGTCCGTGAATATGACGTCCCCGGCGAATGGCCACAAACGCAGTGTTGTCACGCTGTTTACGTGTACCAAAGGACACATACGTCGAAACCACGGGCAGGCCACCCGGCGCCCGGCATTGTAAATGCAAGCGCATCATCGCTACGAGAGGCAATAACCGCAGGTAGAACAGTTAATTGGGCAGGTCGCAAACATTTGGACGAAACGACTCTGCACGGCTACAGGCGTGTCACAGGTGTCGCACGTAAGCCACCTGAGACCATTGAAGAAGTGGTTTTCCAGTCCACATTATAATGCCTTCAGATGCAAAACAATCACATAGTTGCACAAGACTACATAAATGTCGATTTGTTGGGTATATATAGTTGCTTAACGAACACAGAGGCTTAGTGTGCTAAGCACACCGCCGCGGTAGAGTAGCAGAGCCGGGCGCCGTGGCTCAGCGCGCCCGGTCAGGGGGCTGAATGCCCTCTGTAATAAAATAGCTGAGCCAAATATTCAAACGAACAATCAAGAACGAACCAAACGAACGACCGCAGAGAACAGAAAAAAAGTGGGAAAAAAAAAAAAAAATCGGGTCTCTCTGCGAAGCGCGCGGTTGCTCGCCGTGGAGGTTCGAGTCCTCCCTGGGGCATGGGTGGTGTATGTTGTCCTTAGGTTAGTTTACCTAGGTTTATGTAGTTTGTAAGCTACGGACTGATGACCACGCAGTTTGGTCCGATAGATTTACAAACATCTTTTTTTTTTTTTTTTTTTTTTTTTTTTTTTTTTTTTTTTTTTTTTTTTTTTTTTTTTTTTTTTTTTTTTGCTACAGCACATTCTTCGTCTAGAGCTCACACTTCACCATTCGTATAACATAATTTGTGTGATGGCACCCTCATACCAAGACAAATTTAAACACTTCATATAATTTCCAGAGTGATGACATTTTCCAAAAATGTTCAAATGTTTGTATAGTTTATGGGACTTAATTACGGGGTCATCAGTACCTAAACTTACAAACTACTTATGAACTACTTACGAACTAGGACGGCACAAATATCCATGCCCGAGGGGGGATTCGAACCCCCGACCGTAGTGGCCGTGCAGACCGTGACTGAAGCGCCTCAGTCCCCGCGGCCACCGCGGCCGACTGATATTTTCCACTTTAGTATGATTTGACATGTTACTTCTGCCCCTTGACAATAATTGAAGGGCGAGATTACTTTTTTTTCCACTGTGCCAGCAGCATACTTGGAAACAAATTATCTAGCAACATTATAGTACTTTCAGCGTACTTTCAAGGTTACCAATATACACACACCCATTAACATAATACTGCATGGGAGCAACTTCGGTTCTTTCCTTGACCCCGAATCAAAGTAAAATGATAAACATGCATGCTGTTCACAGGCATTTCATTTCGAACTAGAACAATACACAAAGGTCTAAAGAGATTCAGTTTCTCAACACTACAGTGTTACCTCCGTCAAAGTTACGTTCTACGGTAAAACAAATGTAGTATCGAAAAATATATCTTTATTTTTCGGTTGTTAGATTGAATTATATGCCTTAGTTATCATCGCACACATTTCTGTAAGCTAACTCCCGCCCGATACACACATAACATATCAAACGCCCTTTACATTAAACAAAACAAATGAGAAATTGTGATACTTTCTTTCATAGAGACAGCGAAAGATGAAGTCTATATGACCATTTTCAAGTATACATTAGACATCTTATTAGCATTACTAATATTTCACTTTTGAATATATCCAATGCTATGGGCAAAAAACCACGCCAGAAATGCTGAATCGGTACATCACAATGTCATTACTGACAGATCAGCATTTAAAACTCTTTACCAAAAGCCTTCTGCTATATCGTTCACGATCACTACAATTAATACGCCCATTAAAGATTGCAGGAGTTCATGATCCTTTACATAAAAATGAAATACAGATATAAAAATACAACATCTCAGTTCTCCTTACCGCTCATGTAAACAGAAATTGACATATTATGCGACGATGACACAAAAATTTTGATTTTTGTTGCAGATTGCAACATACACTAGTGCCTTTAATACCAGGCAACACGTCCTCTTGAAATGTCGCATGCCTGTTTCTTCGTGGCATACGTTCTACTAGATGATCAGGGGTATGTTGGTCCAGGTTGGCCGACCGCGGTGGCCGAGGGGTCTGCGGCGCTTCAGTCACGGTCTGCACGGCCACTACTGTCGGGGGTTCTAATCCCCCCTCGGGCATGGATATTTGTGCCGTTCTTATTTGTAGGTAGTTCATAAGTAGTTTGTAAGTTTAGGGACTGATGACGCCGTAGTTAAGTCCCTTAAGCTTAACAAACATTTGAACATTTGATTGGTCCAGGTTGACCAACTCCTCAACGACGATTCGGCGTAAACTCTCAAAGTAATTAGTACGTCACCACCTCGGAAAACAGCGCTTTCAATGTACGGCAGGGATGTTAGATAGGGTTAATGTCTCGAGAACATGTTCACCATTCCACTCTTCCCACGTAATCACGAGGAAGGTGTGCATGATGAGCGTGAGAACTGTGTACATCTACATACATCCTCCGCAATCCATCCTAGGTGGCGAAGGATACTCAGTAACACTACTAGTTACTTGCTTCTCTATTCCTCTCCCGTATAGAGAGAGGGGAAAACGAACAGAGGGGCCATGTAAAAATTTTTAAGCTCTTATGCGCGCAAATTTTGTATACGGGCCTTGGAGTCTTGGGATTGTGCGTTGTAACTTTTGTGTAATTGTGTGTTTGTTACTACTGTTTATTAAGAGCGTCAGACCAGAAATCTGAAATGATGTTGCGAGTTGCAAATAATTTTCTTTCTCGATGAACATGACAAGTACAGTAAATCAAACGTACGATTACACTATGAAGAACCAATTTTCACCAATTTTGAGAGTTATTTGCATAAAAATGAAATGTCCCTACCCAGCACACGTTATTCAAATCTCTGATGCCATGCAATCAGTGCACACTCTTTTCACTTTTCCCTTTATAAATTATTTCATTAAGTTCGTCCCTAGGCAACAGAGTTGATGCAAACAGAAGCAGCTGGTTTGTGCGCAACTATATATAAAGGAAATCAAGAAATACAATAACGGGAAAACAATAGAGTGCTGGAAAATTCTACTATTTTCTATTACTGAGAACAATTCTACAATATTCTTCTACTGAGAATATTTGCATTGCTCTGCAGAAACGCATATGTGCCCGCTCTGTTCGATAAACAGCCAGGAAGAAAAATAAAAATTTGAGCAGCGACGATGTTAAACGCTTCAAAGGTAAATGACCACCTTTTTAGATATTTTCCTAACAAAAATTAAGTACAGTCCAAAGAAATGTCACATTTCACTTCTAATATTACCACAAAAATCTGACATTTCAAAATCGGTTGCCCTAAATCGGGGCTGCTTTGATCACAGAAAATGAAAACATCCCTGTCATTGTTTATGCGAAGCAGCAAGTTTGTCAAAACTCAAGATGAAAAAACGACCACTTATTTTTCAAAAGGGAACAGTAATGGTGGTAAAAAACTGATGACATAAAGTTAAATGTAAATCGATTTTTACCATACAGTAACAACCGAAATACTTCATAATCTTACCATTGCTGAAGTCGTTGTAAAATATCGCACATCATTTTAAATCATAAATGACTTTCCTTCCTCCTTGAAATTTTCGAATTACAATTATTAAGTAATTTTGCCATATCAGTTCTTCCAAAAAGATGATCGACTCGCTGCAACCGCAGCTTACCTCCTCTGGAAAGCATTACGGGCAAACACCTCGCGCTCACTCCCCGCAAAAACAATCTTCATCCAGCGATGCAACAACACAGCCTCCAATGATAAAGTAGGCTACTTTGCTTTAGAGACACAGAAAACGTAATTGGTTATAGCGAAGTTATATGAATAACTTCAAATACATATTTCAGAAAAATTGCTAACTTAAATTTTGTTTTAAGCATTTTCTATGACTTCTATGGGTATACTTCTCCTACTTATAATATTAGGTTGTACACGATTGTAAAACATTTATGTTACGCTGTTATTCCATTTATCGTTCTGATCGAACAAAGATGCATTTGAGTTTTGCTGGTTGGATAGTGGCCGGGGCTATTTGAATAAGGTAAATTACGGTCAGGTACACAACTAAATTACATAGATGGTTAGCTGAAATTACGCTAATTTTTATTGAATACTTTTTAGCTCTAATAATATAAAATAACAATAATTACAATAGTAATTTCACATTAATGGGTTTTAAACGTTATGAAATGTTTCTATTCTCGTAAATTATCTGCAGTGTCCACAGAGAAGTTGCTTACGACCTGTAGTAACGACACAGTATCCACGATACCGTGTACTACACATTTCTATTCTCTCGCCTCGTCTTGTTTCTGTTAGAACGTTTCACAGTCTCTTGACATGAGTGCAGCTGCTCTTGCTTTCGTAACACCCTCCGGTTTTCACAAGGAAACATGGTTTCATTTGCAGAGTGAAACACACCAGCCTTTTCCAGCTACGTCTTTTCAAGGGTTTTGTAAGTTGTGCTAGCTTGTTTGAAGGCTGCAGTACCCACATCTTTCTGTGTCAGTCCAAATCTTCTTCTTCACAAATATATTATTCTGTTGGCGAGAGAGCTTTCCAAATCTTGAGAAAATATATTTGTATGACCAGCCAGGATACCACATTCATATTTTTGGTAAGTATTTACTAATAACCATAACTTCACATATTTCTTTTTGATAAGGTTTATTTGATCTTATTAAGTTTATAGTTAAGTGGCATATTACGCCTTTGGAGAGCCATCGAAAATTTGTATAAACCATTCATACTTCAGCCAAGATCGCTAATTTATTTAATTTTCTGGTTTTTTACCGGTTTCGACGAGCTATATCATCATCTTCTCACACAAACACACACACACACACACACACACACACACACACACACACACACACACACACACACATATATATATATATATATATATATATATATATATATATATATATATATATATATATATATATATATATACAGGTTGTACCAGCTATCTTGTACCCAAATATCTCTGGAACAATAACAGCTATTGGAAAACGACTTTCACCGGTATCAATGTACGGCTGGAGCCCATGAATGTACATATTTGGAAACATTCTAAAACGAAAGCAAATATGTTTTTTAACACAAACTTATGTTTTTTTAAATGGACACCCTAATTTTTTCTTCAGTAATCCATAGCATGACAAATCACATCAACAATTTAATATATATATAATGTTTTCTTATTTTCAATAAAATAAAGAATTACTCGTGAAAATGTAATGTAAGAGTAAGAAAATTTCCAAACGATTAAAATTCGCATCACCAAAGTGGATCGTCATCTGCATTGCACACTTAAAAATTGTTTCTTTTCTTACCACAAGTAAAAGGGAGACTCATTTCTTATATTACATTTTCACGAGTAATTCTTTATTTTATTAGTAAAAAAAATTCTGAAGATGACATAGCTCATCGAAACCGATAAAAAAAAAAAATTAAATAAATTAGCAATCTTGGCTGAAATAAGTGAGGTTTATTAAGTTTAATTTTGAGTACTGATTTGTGGTGGCACTTCTCTTGTGAAGTGAGGTTCCTAGGTGCTAATCTCGTAAACTGTTAAGAGACAAAAAGGTTTTGATTACTACTAAGTAAATTTGTCAAGTGGAAACCCTGTTTTAAGTTTTTCCTATATTTCTTCATTCTAATGTTAGTTTCTCAGATTGTAAAATTTGTCAAGTGTAATGACCTTGCTAGGTCACACGCAACTTAGAGTTACCATGTTAATTCCAGAAAAACCACTACGTGGTTGCAGTTACTCTGATTGAAACACTTGATTCCGATGTGTACCTTGCAGTCTCTCATCCCAGGATTGCAGTTTGCTATTTTAAGAAATAAAAGTGAGGTCATGAACTTCTATACCTTCGTTACGTGATATGGTGTTCGTGTACCCAAGAGAACTGAAGCTTCGGTTCTTTTCTAACGAATATGCTGCAAAATCTGATAAAGTAAGGTGCATTTAAATAATAATGTATGTGAAATATATGGAATATGTGCTATAAATTAGACAGAAGCAGAATACATTTCGACTGAAACATCCACAATTATTAAGTATTCTTTATGTTCTGTGGTTACAATCGAATTTTAAAAATTAAATTCAGTTTGTCGCGTTACTCCATAGTTTTTGCCTAGATTCATAGCGCATTTTCTAAATTCATTTTTTTAAGGCCTGCCCTTGGCAGCCGAAAGCATGTTTCGGTAGGCAGCGGTCTATGCAGGCACGAGTTGGACTATTGCGGTGACGACAGAAGTCTTGCTACACATACCGTGGGAAACGTTTGTCGTTCTCTGTGCAGCGTTCGAAGAGAGGGAATTTACATTTTTTTCTGTTGGCGGGGACTTCCCAGCATATATATGCAAAGTTCAACTACCTACGAATTTATTTAATTACTCCAGCATTGCTGTAGATTACTCTCATGGTTGCAGAAGTCGTACACTATTTTACAATGATTTAAAAAGGAACATAATTTAATTTTTAATTCAATACAAATGACATACTTCTGGGACCGAGATTGAGTCAATGGTGGCAGGACGTTACGGTGACTTAGGTACCAGTCGCTGGTGGGCCTCTGTGAAGGTGCCACGTAACTCAATCAAGTTGCTCGCCAGTGTTTATAGAAGTGATAATAAGTGGAATAATTGCCGTGTGATGATAAATAGTGAACCACAGTAGCACTCGTTAATTGTATATTTTGCGAGTGGATAGGTTCCTCTGATTTTATAAATTGCACGAGCGGTAGTTTATTGGTTACTGTCCAAGAATTTCGGACTGGATAAATTTGATTTCATACGTAAAAAGGTACCGCAATTAATCAACTGTCAAGCTGATAAAAAGAGTAGTGTTAAAAAATAGTGTTGTTATTCCGAGTACGTAGAACTAGTTCCTCATTGTGTGATATTCTAGCAACATGTATGTGAGAGTCCGCGGCGGGAGCAGAAGACTTTCCAGTGGGACATATATTGCGTTGATAGCAGGTAAGCAATCCTGAACTGTGTTGATGACGGACTGAGCGACACCATGGTCATCTGGATAGAATTAGAGACTGGATTTGCTTTAATGAGGGATTTTTCTTTTACTGATGTGAGTTTCCGTCGATACACATATGTTTCCTCTGTAAAGCAAAGGTTTAATAATATCATTCACAAACAGAGCAACTTTCTTACTAACACAATATTATTTGTCAGGATATCATGTATTTATAGGGTGAACACAATTTTTCTATGGGAAAAATTATCACGACAGGAACGTCGTAGGTGTTTATCTATACAGATGGTTTACCTTTTCGTTAAATCATGACATATTATGTTGTACGGCCTTAAATGGATCTTTCGTGACTTCTTCATAGGACAGCTCTGCAATTGTAGTAAAATTTCTTCCATTAACATTATCAGCATACAAGTTCACTCTCAGACTTTAATTGTGAGATAGTATTCTTTGACGATTATACTTCGTACCATAGACGACAAACATTTAATGCTCATTGCTGAGCGTCGTGACCCCAGCGTTGGGAACCAATCGTTTCCATCCCAGACGGTTACCAGCTTCTCTTAGTGCCTGCAGAAGAGGTACACCGGAGATCCTCCTGATTCGATCTATCCATCAGCTCTTCCTCTTCGTCTCGAACCCTTGATCTTTCCTTGCAAGATTATTTTCTCTAGACTTCCTCCATCTCTTCTCAAAATATGGTCAGAGAACTGGAGTATTGTTTCGGCGACTCAAAAATAAAGGCTTCTGGAGATATAGAGTTGTTAAATACTGAACACATTTGACATAAAAGTTTTCTGGGTATGGTACCGCGTCATGATGTAAGGCTATTACTTAAATAACCAACGTTTCGGCCAACGTTACAGTGGCCTTCATCTGGGTAACTCACATTTGTTTTTTCAAAATGTTCAAATGTTTGTAAAGCTTATGGGACTTAACTACGGGGTCATCAGTCCCTAAACTCATGAACTAGCTAATCCTAAGGATGGCACAAATATCCATGCACGAGGGGGGATTCGAACCCCCGACCGTAGTGGCCGTGCATACCGTGACTGGAGCGCCTCAGTCCCCTCGGCCACCGCGGCCGGCATTTGTTTTTCATTCGGTCCATTTTATGTGCAGCATCCTACGCCAGCACCAAAGCGCAAACGAATCAATGAGCTATTTGTTTCTGGCCTTGAGTGTTCATGTTTCGGAACCATAAAATAAGACAGAAAACGCGCATGTTTCAAATAGCCAGATCTTTGTACTATTTGTTATTTCTCTGCTCTGCCAGATCTTGGTGCTCTTCTTCATACCCACTCGCCCTAGCGTGATCTTATATTTTCACTACTTCTCGTGCTGCAGATCACCCAAGATAGATAAAGGAATGCAGAACTTTCTTTATTCGACCTGTGAACTGGTTCTGTTTATCAATTACCATGAGTTGGAACTTGATGACGTTAATGTCTAATCCATATGACAGACTAATGTTCTTCATTCTTATTAGTAGCTCAGCAAGTTCATCTTCGTGCATGGCTAAAAGCACAGTGTCCTCACCAGAACAAAGGTTGTTGATAGTTGTCTCACCAATTGAGATGCCTTTCGTTCAACCATCATGAGCTTTCCTAATGACATGTTCTGCATACATGTTGTACAGTTGTGGGGATAGGACTCCCTAGACAAAACAAAAATTTCATAGTCAAGGAAGCAGATGAAAACAGGAACCTTGAGCTTTCGAGATTTTTCTGTTAATTGTCTTATGTTGAGGATCTGTTGACGAGTTCCTTTCCCTTCAACAGAACATGCTTCTTCTGTGGATATGTTGAGGATCTGTTCACGAGTTCCTTTCCCTTCAACAGAACATGCTTCTTCTGTGGATATGTGAGGCTGAATGTACGGCTTTAAACATAGGTTCAGGATGTGGGGCAAAATTTTACTTCCATGAGATACGGGGCAATATTTATGTAGTTGATTATAAAATTTATGGACTCTTCCGTCGGTTCTCGATGGAACATATACATATTTAATAACTGTATACACTGTGTATTTGTTCCACAATAATATTTATTTTTGTTGTGAACTATCTTTCGGCTTCTTAGGCCATATTCAGACAACTTAATACTGCAGATTATCCACATCACACCAGCAGCTGTACTCAAAACACAACTGCTGGTGTGATGTGGATAATCTGCAGTATTAAGTTGTCTGTAGATGGCCGAAGAAGCCGAAAGCTAGTTCACAACAAAAATAAATATTATTGTGGAACAAATACACAGTTTATACAGTTATTAAATTGATTATAAAAGTTTGTGCAAATTAAGAGTACATCGTGCAAATTTTGATTATGTTGCTTGCGCGTTTACAGTTAATCTCGAAACACACTTGTGATTGGTAATCTTAAAATACAGTAACGATATTTACAATTTCTTTGTATCAATATTATAAATGCACAATCCTGCAATTAAAGAGCATATTAGCGAGTTTGAGTTGTAAATTATTGATTTATAGATCGACACTTTCCCTTTGTGTCTTACATCTAAGAACTCAACAACTTTCGGAGAAATTTTGTCAAGAAATTTTAACTCTGGATAGCTTATGCAGCAAAGAAACTTACTACTATTGAGTAGGTCGAAAAAGAAACATTTTCAAAAAAAACAGAAACGCTGCTGTTGGCCGCGAGTTTGCCCCGAAGTGAGATGGAGGCAAATAGCGAGGCCTATTTGACACATGCGCGTGTGACCTTGGGAAAGTGACAGGGCGAGGGGCGTGTGTTTGTGTGAGCCTGCAACCATAGCGCCGCGGGTCAGCCGACGAGCGGCAACGGGGCAATATGGAGGCCAATCAAGGAAATGGTTCGTTTTCGACCTACCCAATGTTACCAATTTTCCTACCTGCTGGCATAAGCTACCCAGAATAAAAATTTCGTGATAATTTTAATATAAAATACAATCGAGGATTTCAGAGACTGAGAACTACCACTAGATGACCCGGTGAACTGCTTATAACTTACCTCTTAATTTTAGTATCGGCGCGATAGTGGGTGGAAAGAGTGGGCAAATCACGCACACATGTCCAGGCGAATGTTCATGTTACATTCGTGGAAGTTCAGGGAAGTTTTCAACGGTGATAAAATACGGAAAAATTGCGAGAAAAGTTTAGATTTAAAACATGTAAAATAATGACTTGCTTGTTGTGTTGGGCGCGTTCATGAATATACTTTGAAAGATGAAAGTTCGCTTCGCACGTTCTGAACCCGTGTTTGAACTGACAAAGATAAAAATGAATTGCTGTTCGTTAGTCTCGCTAAAACTCGAGAATGGATGAACCGATTTCGTTATATATCATTACATAAACCACTGAATCTATTGTGGTGACGTCTGGTGTGGAGATAGCTTGAGCGCTGAAGTACCGGATAAGATGCGTTAGAAAGTGTGTAGTTCAAGATATTTTTTGAAGTGTATAAAGTGAAATATCGAACAATACTTTCTGTGTGGAAAAGCTGTTTACTCCGACTTCTTAACTATTTTTCAGAAGTTATAATTAACTTTTAAAACTGCATTGTCCCTTTTGTAAGAAGTGGATAGAACTGCAGAACAACAGAAGAACCTGTCATTTTTCCACCAATTTTCCTATTTACTGGCCAAATATTCCAATCTCTTACTTCACTCACACCTTCCTCTCATTTTGAACGTCGAATGTGCAAAATTTTATCGCAATCAGATGAATGGTATTGATATTTCATAGAAAAATTTCTTTCTATTTTTTCCAATTTTCCTGAAAACTTTTCCAAATTTTTATTGTATAAGAACGTTACAATTGGTTTGAACGTCAAATATGCAAAATTTTATCGCAATCAGACGAATGATATTGATATCCCATTGAAAAAAGCTCTTTCAGTTTCTCGCGAATTTTCCAATTTTCCGGGCAAGTTTCCCATAATTTTAGTTCATAAGAACGTTCATCTTTCGTTGAACGTCAAATAATCGAAATTTTATTGTTGAGTGCATTTAGAAACACTTTGAAAAATGAATTTGGTTCGAATTTTGCGACTTTCCATTTGTACTGTCCCTATTTATTTATTTATTATATTACTGAAAACTTTTCCAAGACCATAATGAGAAAAAAAAGAAAGAAAGGAAAAAAAGGAAGAAAGAAAAGAAAAAAGAAAGAATTACCTCTCTGTTGTGCGAATAGTGAGTTATAATGCTGAATTCAATCAAAAGCTCATTAAAACAAATCACTTTCTGTTTTTCTCAAATTTTCCAAATTTCTGGTAGATTTTCCAAAAGAATTTATTTCATACAAACTTTGTCCTGTCAAGCCATACTCAAGTGATCCTCTTAAAACCAAGTAGCAATTGATTTTTATTCATAGAGAAAATCGCTTTCCCTTTTTCCTAAATGTTCCTACTTTCCGGGGGACTTTTCCAATTTTTTTATTTGCTGCGAACCTTCCTTTTGCTTTCAACATGAAATGTACAAAATCATATCGCAATTGGAAGAACGGTATTGATATCTCACTGGAAAAAGCTGTTTCAGTTTTTTCCCGATTTTCCTCTTTTTCCGAACAATTTCCCATATTGTATCACCGTTTAAACCTTCCCTGGACTTACACGAATATTTCAAGACTAAAATTATCCAAATCGATTCAGACGTTCTCGAGTTTTAGCTAGACTAACGAACAGCAATTCATATATATATTTGTGGGCATTGATTTCAGTTTTCTGAGGCGGTTGAAAATATGTTCCCAGACCAGGGGTTGAACGTGGCTCTTCGCCCCAGCCACAGTCTCCTGGACACGTTGAATACATCTTCAGGAACTACCCTTGCACACTCTGAGCAAGACAAAGAATGTCGAGTGTAATTCATGTTAGCCGGAAAGACTCCTGGTGTCTGTTCTTCCCTAAAGAGGTCGAGCCCCTTGTGCGGCCACACAGATATGTAAGGACCTCTTTGCCCATCGTCGCATTAATTATACATACATGTATACAATTAACTATGCAGTATCCTTCCACAATACTTACCAATACCACACAACGATGCCGCGGCGGATTATCCGTGCCCGCTGGGGCGCCGTGCTGCAGAGCGCGCGGTCATTGGCCGTCCTTGGTTCGAGTCCTCTCTCGGGCATGGGTGTCTGTGTTGTCCTTATGTTAGTTTACCTTAGTTTAAGTAGTTTGTCAGCTACGGACTGATGATCCAGCAGTTGAGGTCGATAGATATACAAACAAATGTATTATTTTCCTGTAGTTACAAATTCCTGTGTTTTGCTCATTTATGTCCAAGAATCTGGTACGTATTATTGTGTTAATTATGATGAATATAAGACACTTCGGAGCTAATTTTGAACCATGGTTAATATTTTTATGTAATTTTGTAATTTCTAAATAATAATGACAGGGCATGTTTGACGTATCCACACACAATTTATTACAAAAATTGTTTCTACAATCGATGTTAAAGGATTTGACGTAAATTTAGATATCAACGAAATCGACGGAGACTTCTAATGATCACGTGTAATTTTAGTTTTTTTGTATTACTGATGGTGAGAGACTGTACTGGTTGTTGCAGCAGTCTAATACGTGTGATAGGATTTTTTGTCATGTGTACTGCTCGCTGGGAGACTGATAGCACGATTTTGTGAATTGCACATTGTGATTTTGTGAATTGTATGTTACGAAAGACTGCCAATAAATTTTTCAATTATTAAACAGAACTGATGTGGAAGTCTTGCTTTAGCTTGTGGATCACAGGTTTTTTTTTTCGGAATAAACCCTGAAACGTTAATGAAGTCTTCTCGGGTAATCATCCGAGTGATGGCGTCGTCTTGTTGCAACGTTTCCATGAGATTCGTGCTCATCATCTTCTCGTTAATTACTCGAGAAGACTTCATTAATGGAATACGCCGAGAAAGTCTGCAATCGCATAAACCCTGAAACGACTTTGTTATGACTTCCCTCGAGCAGCAACAGTTTAATCTGTCATTTAATTAATGACTATTTTAAATGTGTAACGTACGTGGAATTGTCGTCATAGGCAGCAGGGTTCCAAAGAGGTAACTTACAGCAACTATCAACAACCCTTTCACTAACAAAATCTCTAACAATTACAAGGGTGACTCGCCAATTCCGGTACAGCAGTTTGGATAAGCAGCGCTACCATCGCTTTGAAGATCGCTTCAGTATGCCCCGGCAGTACAACTGCGAGGTGGTGTTCGGCCAAATCTCCCATCAATACAGGTGTTTAAAACGTGTGCATGAATAGAGGGTCCCATCTGTGTACACTCATAGCCAAAAATTTAGTGACTGTATTTGTTGACATAACGAAAACGTATGATTCAGTCGACAGAACAACCTTGAAAGCACGTTAGAAGAATATGGGAGGGATAAAAAAAAATTAGATATGTAATGAAGGAAACTGTCATTGACACTATATCATAGGTTAAGTTTATCGGTATGTTGTCAAAACCATTCAAGATCGAAACAGATGTCCGACAATGGGATGGGATGTCACCACTCTTATTTAATGTTACACTTGAAACATTGGTCAGAGAGTGGAGGTGTGGGTAATGGAATAACAGTGGGAAGATCTTGAATCAAAACTAACTGTTCGCAGATTATATGGCAATACGGGCAGAAGACACTGAAACAGACGAGGTACAAATTGAAATACTTCAAAAGATTGCTGTAAAGACGGGATTTCACATATTCATCTAAAAGACGGAATTAATGATTGAGGACAAAAAGGATCGGGCACACAATATAGTCAACTAGTATGGGACAAATGTAAGACTACAGAAGTTTAACTATCTAGTTGAAATGGATAACTCCAACAGGACTTCCAGGAATAGCAATACATGAAAGAGCGAGACAGATGGAATTAGCTTACCATCTATGTCGAAACGTATACTATAAAAAATAAGTGTCATTCATCGCGAAAATTGTTTGTATGCGATCGAATGTATCCCACTGAACAGGAAGGGCTTAATAGAGAACACTGAAAAGAAAGAAAGAAAAATCTTGAAAAGATACTATGGCCCAGAAAAGTGGGTCAAGAAGTTAAGACTGCGGCCACCTGAGCAGCTATACAAAAGGACTGAAAATACCACAAAGTCCGTCCAGAAGAGAAGACTTTGCTTCAACGAACACAATAAAAGTATGCACCAGAGAGAACAATCAAGAGAATTCTGGGATACATAGAAAACCGGAAGACTAGTTGGTTCAAAACAGGTCAAGGAGGATATGAATGAGAAGAATATATCACAGGAGGCAGTATACAACAGAGATGAATACAGAGAAATCATCAACAAAATTAAGGGATTCCAAGACAGAGTAGAAAGCAGACCGGAAACAATTGGTCACAAGAAAGCAAAGAAGCTCACCCCGAAAGGATGAATTACTCGGCCGATCGAAAGAGGAAGAACCGTAAATGAATGATGCTTAACGTGGTACATAACAGACCCAGTCGAAAACAAGATGAGTAAGAGGGTCCCACAAAATGTGAAGTAAGGGGAGTAATAAGACTTCTGTGGGAAAAACAAATGCCTATGGAAGCGACTCACCATGTAATAACTGAAATGAATGGGATAGACATTATGGTGTCATTAGACGGCGGTGACATGCATCACGTGTCGGACGAGAATAACAAAATGGCCGAAGGTCTAATGTGAATGACTGTTGGAAATGTGGATGTAGTGGTAGTTCTAATCTTCGTTCCATTATTTTTACACTTTCAGGGAATTTTCTGCTAATCAGTCTTATTGTTCTGTAGGAAGTGCTGATGAAGCTGTCGAAACCTCACCTTGAAGATAAAAGGATACCAGAAATGGAGGAGCATCGAAGTTTCGTCAGTGTGGAAGTTCCCATTGTGGAACGAACTGTCGTTCGAGATCAGATGCGGATTCGATAGGTGAATTCCAAAACAAATCAACACTTCATGACATGGGGTCATACTAGTTCACCTACTACGCCACAAAAATATCTGTATACGTTTTACAGAAAAATCACGGCAACTATCTTTTGGGACCAGATGTGTCTTCTTTTGGTAGGTTTCACGGAACGAGGAAGAACAATAATCGCTGTCATGTAGTGTGACATACTAACGAAACTGTGAAAGGCAATCGAAAGGAGAGGATTTGGCATTTTAGGTTTCGGCGTTCTCATCCATGCCAATGCTAGGCGGCTGACGGAGATACGTACTAAATATTCATTGGAAATATTGTTCTGGCAGGTCTTTTGGCTCTGATTTGGCTTCTAGCGGCTTCGCAATTCCCCAGTCGTGAAAAAATTATTTGGATCGAAGCGGTTACTAGTGGATGACGATCTCAAGGAGAGCGGCAAAAAAGTGTAGAAGCTTGTGACGCTTCATGAAAAATGTTTGAAAACTTATGGAAATTTCAAATGAGGTGTTTGGGTGTACTTTTCTCTGAAATGAAAAAGTCCCCACAGTGGTAGGTTTTCTGGATGAAAAAATGATACTTACTTCCGGAATCGCCCTCGTATTTCTTGATTTCCTTGAAGCGAGTAGATACCTGTACAGTAATAATGCTTTCTAAGATTATTAACTGCGTGCATACCGCCATTCATACGTTTTTTGCTACTCCTAATTCCACAATACTGTCTCGCATTTCTTGTCTTTAATGCAATATGCAAAGAGAATATAATTGCCAGTAACATTTTCTTCAGTTTTAAGTAGTAAAATGGTGTCATAAATGAAAATTATGCTGTAACGTTACCTTTTGATGAAAATGTAGAGATGATGTCGCAAGAACATTAGTGAACTAAACGTAATAATGTAATTCACTGTTTTAAAATAATTCATACCGTTGGATCATTCATGTAATTACAAACTAATATGAGTAATAAGAATGCTTGTGTATGAAATGATTAAAGAAGTTATTATTCTCACATTAGAAATATCATTAATATTTTGTAGAACAAGATTTCGTTTATTAGAAATAAAAACAGAATACATTCAACAGCAAAATTTCCAGTTTTCATAAATAAAAATTCAAGATGTCTTTTTTTATTCAGTTAACAAAATAGTCTTTATAACATTTTATTTGTTCCCGTTTCTGTTTTGCATACTTGGACGCTTTCATTGAAGTGTACATTTCTGTTTATGCTTTACAGAAACAAGTGTAATTTTTTTCGCACATACTTCAACGTCTTGTTTCAAGCATGATGATAAAGTCAATATCATTGACATAAAGTTGCACAGAGATTAATAAGCTTGACGACCAAAAGGACAAGGAAGGTACACTTGGACATAATAATTACCATCTTCATGTGAAATACAGAATGTGGAACGCTTAGTGAAATGGGATTATACTGATGAAGCCATTAGCTGTCTCTTGAGTGGTTAATACCTCAGTATTGTTTCCGTGGCCTGGTTGACAGAAAGAGCAGTACTTCTCAGCATAAGTTGATATCGAGAAAGGAGAGTGACCCCTATACTGATGGAAGGATGGCAAGTACAATCGTTAAATATATGAGTATAGTGAAAAACGTCAGCCATTACTAAAGGTAATTATCGTAAATTAAAAATAGGCATTCACGTGATCATTGAATCAATATGAAAAAATAAGGCAAACAGAAAAAGAGTGAGTACGAACTTTTGTGCTTTCAACCTGAATGCTACAGTACGGATTATGTATCTTGGTACTTTTACAAACTGTGCGCTACAATTATAATAATGTAACTGGGAGCACTTTTAATAAAGAGAGTGGAACACTGTGAAATCTGTAATATCTGAAATGGTGAAAGTTGGACCATTGCTGCCATAGCAGAAGGGCTTAGTCATAAAACTCTGCTGCAAATTCATCTGTTGTTCTTAGACGACGTATAATACTTTATTCCTTCATTGAGTGTCGTTTTACTCTGATACTCAACACTAACCCAGCTACAGCCAAGAAATTTCGATCTTTGCAAGACAGGTTAGGTATGAATGTTACGCCGCGGCGGATTAGCTGTGCGCATTGGGGCGCCGTGCTGCGATGAATGCGGCTGTTTGTCGTTGGGCGAGTCCCTTCTCGGGCATGGGTGTGAGTTTAACTTAGTTTAAGTAGTTTGCAAGCTACGGACTAATAACAACGCAGTTGAGTCCGATAGATTTACAAACATTTAAACATTTTTTTTATGAATGATATACAGCGTGCAAAATTCAGACCTCACGATGTTAAGTAAACTAGTAATGAGTTCGACTTATATGTATTCGTAGCAAAAAATTCTAACAGTTGTACTAAGAGGATTTCTATAATCACAACTCAGTTACCAACATGAAGAGGAACAAGTGATTCGTTTGAGTATCGGGTTTTACAAACACGAGCCTTTGTGTATTACAAAACGTCACCGTTGTATGGCCGTTTGATGATGTGTTGATGGAAATTAAAGGCAAGTAGATATCTATGTAGACATTGGTGTAATTTATGCTTGCAAATGTACTTTTGTCAGATGAATACTGCTTTCTTGTAACGGGTATTGCAAATCTACAGAATGCGTAATATTTCACAATGGAAGAATTGATTTCATCTTACCGTTTTATGAACACTCCTGGAATTAGAAGATTTTTGGGAACAATTTGGGAGAGGAAAGACTGATAGCCTTTCAGGTGTTCACTGTTCTCTGTCATGACGTTCCGAGTGATTTCCTCGGGAACCAATGGTCTTTATATAAATAATCCGCCATTTAGTATGGTTCTGCCTTTGATTTCTTCTAAAGGGGCCCTCTGCAAACATATAATAAAATTTTTGAAATGTCTTGGTCGCAAATATTATTTCTTCTTATTTATTAAGTGTTTCGGAACGCTAACGTCAGATATTTTGCGACGCATAATAAATAAAACAAAACAATTGCCGACAAAGATGTTTCAAAAATTCTATTACATCCAACTTATGTCGCTTGTTCTAAATATGGATGCTGCCTTAAACCAATGGATGGCAATAAATGGCTATTTTGAGCAGATTTATTTTGCGTTTCCAAGCGATCAGTTTACATGAACGATGGATTGTGCGTTACTTACATATTCGGACATGACCGAGGCTAAGTTTTGAGGAATGGTATGGTAGTGGAAAGAGGAGGTTGAGTAAAAGTATCAAGAAAATAAATTGGAGGAAAGGTACATTACATTCTTCCTCGTTTACTTCACTATTAAATACACGGTGTGTGGTTGGCAACAAGAAACGTGTACGTAATCTTTGTAACCTGGTTGTGCAAATATACCATTGTGAAATACAACAGTGACAAAACTGAGTATGATTAAGAAATGTTTTCAGTGTCATATCTGAAGAACACCTATAGCAGTTTTAAAATAATTTCTTTAAAGACAACTGAGTCAGCCGCATAATGTTTTGTGGGATGTGGAACACACAAGGTTATGTTTTGTTGCATCTACGTATCCATCCTTGGGATTTAGTTGTTTTATAGTCACTTCGTGTAAGACACTGACCTCATGTAAGTGTCTAAAATTTTCATGTCCATGAAGAAGTAGTGAACTAAATGCTTTGTTTTCCTCGTGTGGAGAGTAAACTGAGCTCGCTGATGTTATTTTGCGCAGTGCTTTTTCGCTCCGCTCTTGAAAGCCAGGATATCCTGGTGGCAGATTCGCAGCTTCGTATACGAAAGATGGTGACAGGAAGTTCCTGAAGCCAAGCCTAAGAGCCGTCGTCTTCTGATACGGAAGATTTTCGAAATGATGAATGAAGTGAAGGTAAATGACACAGTAAAATTGCTTGGAACCAACGAATGGAGACGTTATACTAGACAGCCTCACCGCCTATCGTTCAGCAGAGTAGGATGTGAGCATAAACTGTAATGTGCCTCCATTATGTTCATACGTATTCCTCACAACGCAATGCAAAACTGCACAACCACATATGTCCGTGACTGACACGTTCTTAATACGGCACCTCCAGTACGAGCATCGTACTTGGCTCCGATACTAAGAGATGATGGCAGACACAACTGTTTGTATTAATAAAAAGCTTGAACAATTTAGTGAAAGAATCCAATGTTGCAGTTCATTATCACAATAGCTCATAGCTGGACAGCGAAATGCAATCAGTGTGCAGGGATAGTGATAGTGTTTTGGGATCTTTTCTAGACAAAACAGAAGTATTTTTCCCGGATGAATGTCCTGGAATGAGATGAACGAAATGGTTCTTCCATCACTTTAACGCACCAGCACAGTAAGGCTGTGTTTATAGACAGCGGTGCTTCCGCGGCGGAGCAACCGCTGCGGTTTTGCGGAGGCTCCGCTCGTCATTCACACTGCACGTATTTCAGCTGCAACCACACAAATGTCGCACCAAACAGCCCCATTAACCAATAGCCGGTGGTAATTTGACGCCGCAGGTCCCACGTTGCCTTATGAGAAACAGCGCACTGCCCAACCGCCGCGATTTCTACGCCGCGGAGCAACCGCGGCCTATAAACACAGCCTTTAAAGGTTATGTCCCGCAAAATTCCACTGAAATTCGTTTCGATCGCCACATTTCGCTCCCTCGGTGTTCCATGTATTCCAAACATTTAAAAACATATTTGGTGAAGTAAGATTTCTGCATAATGAAGAAGCTATCCAGACGATCAATGATGGTATGGAAGGTCTTGAAGAAGGTCTCATTAAAGAGGCATATAGAGAATCGTAGGAATAAGTGCATTGAACTTTGAGGGGATTACATCGAAAAATAGGGTACTGTAGTTAGAAAACACTTATCGTTGTCATTCGTATCAAAACAAGTTACTTATTGAAAGAACTGGATTTCCTCTTTTTCTTTCACATGTACGCCACAAACGCACTACTACACTGAGCAAGCACTTATCAAAACAATTCACACGTCTTTAGCCTAGGGTTCCAATTAAAACATTACCCAGAGTGGCACTAGGGAACTCCGTCATCTGCTAATTCATACATTTCAAGGGAATGACGTGTCTCTCAGACAGAAACATTCAAAAACAATAGACCTAGAAATTGTTACAAATGTTATTAGAGGGTTCAACGCAAAGTTTTCAAGGACTATATGAGCTGCCTTGTGACATAATTCAACTGAGAGGGTCTTTATCGAGTGACCTCTCCAAATGGAGATGCGAAGTGTTGATGAGTGTAGCGCTGTGGGCCGGAGTGGGCACCCGCGGACGCCGGCGGCCTCAGATGCAGGTCTCGGCTTCGGCGACCAGCGACCGCCGGTCTACGGCGCAGGTGGGCCCGTTGGCTGCGGCGGCGGCTGCTGCGGCGTCGCGACGCCAGCTGAGGCGCCGCCCCGCGCCGCCCCCGTTGCCGTTGGCCGCCACCGGCAGCAGCGCCGCGCCGCCCCCGCCGCCCCCGGCTAGCGCGCTGAGGCTGCCCCTGTCGCCGGCCACGGCATTCCCGCGGTACACCGAGTAGCGCGTCGTGCTGGCGCGGGTCACCGAGCCGTCGTACCTGCAAGAGAACAGGACAGCTCACACCGGTACAAATGTTCAAATGTTCAAATGTTTGTAAAGCTTATGGGACTTAACTGCGGGGTCATCAGTCCCTAAACTTACAAACTACTTATGAACTACTTACGAACTAGGACGGCACAAATATCCATGCCCGAGGGGGGATTCGAACCCCCGACCGTAGTGGCCGTGCTGACCGTGACTGGAGCGCCTCAGTCACCTCGGCCACCGCGGCCGGCTCACACCGGTACTACTCACCCACTGGGTTGCTACAACTCAACATTGACCGCGGATTTACTATACTGATTTACGTGATAGTAATGACGATCCTGCCGATGACAGCGCTACTAAAGCAGAGTTACTATACATAGCTTTTATAAACTTACTAGCTTATGTGCCCGTGCTTCGCAACGGTTGTTAAAGAAGGATCTGTATAGATCATGGTTTTTAGGGTTTCGGACCTAAGTCAGCAAAAACAGAATCCTTGTTGGATCGTTCTGTCAATAAACTCAATTCTCCTAGCTAAGATGTCAAATTTAAGTAAAAGTAATTGTCAAAAACAATGAATGTTCATACAAAACGAGAAATTAAGTCCGTACTCCGGAACGATGCAAATTCAATGTTAGGTTGTGTTCATAAAGTTAACGTTGCGGTGTGTAATTCTCAGTTTGAAGTAAACTTCTGAAAACACTTCTATCGTTCTGATGAGAAATAGTAATAATTAAATCACCCACACCAACTAATAGACTGTAACTGTAGTGTAGCGCTCTATTATTCATTTGTTAGCCTATCTGCAGTTTCATCTTTGTCTCTGTTGATCGTCGTTAAAGTGTCATTGAGGAAAACGCGCCGAGAAGTTAAAAACTTATATATTTGATATTATGCGTCGTTATTCACAATTTTCTTACACATTGCAACAGCAGCGCCGAAAGCGGCTGGCAAATTACATTTCTGAAAACGATATTGGAAAAGTGCGAATATTGATTTGTAACAGTTTTCACAAATATCTCCTTGAATAGGAATTTTGAATGAATTGCAAGACTGTGTGAATCATGAGACTCTGTACAAAAGAGTTTCGCGTGAAAGTGCTGGTCATAATGAGATGTGACAACAACGGATGTATCTGATTCGGTAAAATTTTACTTTCTATCCTGGCGGCCTCGTGTTTTTATGTTGGCAACATCAATAACACGATATAAAATCGTTGCAAAGATGACCGAACCACATAGTGTGTAGATAAATACTGCTGTTCCTGCTGTATGCTTGATTTCACGACAAAGTATTTGCGTGTCACGCGATTGGCTTATGACGATGTCACATGATGTTTGTTTGTATAGTCTATGGGACTTAACTACGGGGTCATCAGTCCCTAAACTTACAAACTACTTATGAACTTCTTACGAACTAGGACGGCACAAATATCCATGCCCGAGGGGGACTCGAACCCCCGACCGTAGTGGCCGTGCAGACCGTGACTGGAGCGCCTTAGTCCCCTCGGCCACCGCGGCCGGCGATGTCACATGATTCTCGTTATTCAAAATATGTTGCCAACATTATGACAGGAGGCGACCGGGATATGAGTAGGACTACGTCGCATAGTTTTTCTTGATGCAGCTGTCAAACGATAACACCTTTCACAGCAGAGAGTGTCGCGGCTATATGTATCAGAGATCACTGATGAGCACAGACCTGTGAGCTTACTGGCCAAGGAGGTTAAAACCTCATTGTTACTGGCACAGGCATATCAACATCTATGGCCTAAAAGACATTCATTAATGTATCACCCCGTTTACATGGACTTCCAAAACCGGATTTCGTAAACCAATTTCCCAATTCCGTTTTTGGTTGGTCATGTAAACGCTCCAAAATAGATTCTGGAAATCCGCTTCTCTAAAGCGGTTTTCCGGTTCCACAATCGATTTTCGTGCCCATGTAAACGCAACCGTTTTTGAAGCGTTCTTAGCTTGTCAGATTGTGTTTTCTTGTTACGAATTTTCGGCACATATGGAAGAAGTGATATTTTCTAATGTTAAATAAAAGTATAAATATTTAAATAAAGAAAAATAGCGATTGTGCAGACTAAATAAGGAACTGAATCAGCTGTTTTCCAGCCGCCATGTTAAGTGAGCTAGGAAATCCAATTCAGGCGATGCTATGTAAACACGACAGCGAAAAACGGTTTACGAAAATCGGTTTTCGTCTTCCGGAAGATGTGTTGCATGTAAACGTAGTGTATGTCTGTGTTATTTAGTAAGTCTATGTTTCCACCACGCTTCCACGACAGTGATCAATGTTCCACGAGTATTGTTATCTTTGACTCTATCTGGATTTTTATCTTTGTTTTGTGTCTCTGTTCATAGTCGGTAAAGTGTGGTTGACGGAAACATGTGATCTATTTAAAAAATTGCTTATTTTATATTCCTCGTCGTTATTAAAGTCTGAAAGGACCGCATTGTCTGGCGATTGAAAGAGTAAAAAGATTTTGACTCGTACCGTAAAGTTCGTAGGTCACAGAGTATATAGCTTTTCCTAAGAGTATTTATTGCATATTTTGCGGATTTTTGCTCGTCACACTCACCCACTGCCACGCACCGCGACCATACTCCCTTACTAACATCATTAGACCAAGGGTTATCTACCACCACAACCACGAGTGGGTGGCAGTATGCGGTCATGGAGAAAAGTCTGTCAGCACGTACACACACAAGCCTTTTATATATATAGATTTACCAGAGAAGACGAAACCAATATTCCAGATATCGAATTACGAACAGAGGCCGTAATGAGTAACGTTGAAGTACATACCATCGGAGTAGTGCAGCAACTAAAATCACTTAACAAGAAAAAGTCTTCTGGTCCAGATTGTATACTTATTAGATTTCTATCTAGCCCCTTACTTAACAGCCATATACAACCGCTCTCTCAAAGAAGGATCTGTACCGAAAGATTGGAAAGTCGCACAAGTCACCCGTATATTCAAGAAAGGCATTAGGAGTACCCCACTAAACTACAGGCCTATTTCATTGACGTCAATTTGCAGCAGGGGTTTGGAACATATCCTGTATTCAAATATTATTAATTATCTCTAACAGAACGATCTATTGACCCAAGGTCAACACGAATTTAGAAAATATCGTTCATGCCAAACACAACTAGCTCTTTATTCACACGAAGTGATGGGTGCCATAGACAAGGGTTCGCAAATCGATTCCGTATTTCTTGATTTCCAGAAAGCTTTTGACACCGTACCTCATACACGGCTCTTAACCAAATTGCGTGGTTATGGTATATCGCCACAAATTTGCAACTGGAAAGGGGATTTCTTGTCAGAGAGGACACAGTTCGTAGTAATCGATGGTAAGGTGTCGACTAAAACAGAGGTGATATCGGGCGTCCCCCAGGGTAGTGTTATTGGTCCTCTGCTGCTCCTTATTTACATAAACGGTTTAGGGGAAAAATCTAAGTAGCTCTCTTAGGTTGTTTGCAGATGACGCTGTCATTTACCGTCTAGTAAAATCATCTGAAGATCAAAACCAACTGCAGAACGATCTGAATAAGATATCAGTATGATGTAAAAATTGGCAATTGACTCTAAATGATGAGAACTCTGAAGTCGTCCACATGAGTACGTAAAGAATCCGTTTACAAGATAAATCAATCAAAAGTGAAGGCCGTAAACTCCACAAAATACCTAGGAATTACTATTACTTCAGACTTAAATTGGAAAGAACCCGCCGATAATATCGTGGGAAAGGCGAACCAGAGACTACTTTTTATTGGCAGAACCCTCAAATCATGCAACAGAATTACAAAAGGAACTGCATACACTATGCTTGACCGTCCATTTTTTGAGTACTGCAGTTCAGTGTGGGATCTTTATCTGGTGGGTTTGACGGAAGACATCGAAAGAGTCCAAAGAAGGGCAGCTCGTTTCGTATTGTCACGATACAGGGTAGACAGCGTTACGGAAATGATACAGGATCTGGGATGGGAATCATTACAACAACGGCGCTTATCGCTGCGGCGCGGGCTACTTCGAAAACTCCAATCGCCAACATTCTTCTCCGAACGCAAAAATATATTGTTGACTCCCACTTACATAGGTAGAAATGATCATCATAATAAAATACGAGAAATCGGAGCTCGAACAGAGAGATTCATGTGTTCTTTCTTACCGCGCGCTATTCGAGAATGGAATGGGAGATAAATTGTACAATGGTGGTTCGATGAACCCTCTGCCAGGCACTTAAACGTGATTTGCAGAGTATCCCATGTAGATGTAGATGTAGAAAGGAGCAAAAGAGAGTATAAGCAGAGTGAAGCAGATGTATTGTAGCCATTAAAATTGCTACACGAAGAAGAAATTCAGATGTTAAACGTGTATTCATTGGACAAATATATTATACTAGAACTGATATGTGATTACATTTTCACGCAATTTGGGCGGAGAGTACACTGTACCACTACTAGGCATTTCCTTTCCTATTCCACTCCCAAATGGAACGAGGAAAAAAAGAATGCCTATATGCCTCCGTACGAGCCCTAATTTCTCTTATCTTGTCTTTGTTATGTTTACGCGAAATGTAAGTAGGAGGCAGCAAGATCGTACTACACTCAGCTTCAAATTCCGGCCCTCTAAATTTTCTCAACAGAAATTCACGAAAAGAACGTCGTCTTTCCTCCAGCGATCCTCAATTGAGTTACCGGAGCATTTCCGTGACACTCGCACATTGGTCAAACCTAGCTGCTCGCCTATGAACCGTCTCTATGTCTTCCTTTAAACTGATCTGATGCGGGTTGCAAACACTTGATCAATACTCAAGACGTGGTCGTACAAGCGTTTTATACGCGATCTCCTTTACATGTGAAGTACATCTTCCCAAAATTCTCCCAATACACCGAAGTCGGCTGTCCGCCTTACTCACAACTGTCCTTACATGTTCGTTCCATTTCATATCGCTCTGCAATGTTACGCCTAGATATTTGAACGACGCGACATCATCAAAAGCTCACTACTAATGCTGTATTCGATCATTATGGGATTGTTTTTCGTACATGAGTACGCATGAAAGATGCACAGTAAAAACGCAGAGTATAAGATGTAGAACAAATTTCAATTCACAAAGTACCTAATCAAATAGAACAGAAAGGAAAGAGAAAGAAGAGTAAAATGTGCAATTTCACAACACTTTGTGAATTGGAATTTGGGTCTACACCTTATACTCTGCGTTTTTACTGTGTATCTTTCACCGGATTTACCACAGATAAGATTAAAGCAAGTAAGAACGCTGTAAGAACCTACGTTTAGGGCTATGTACGTCTCAGATTTAGAAGTTACGCTCGATGTTATACTAGTTTCGAACGGCACATGTCAGCTTTCATGCCCCAGCAACTGCCTTCGTTGCAGATATTATGTTTTACCTGTTATCCTGTAGATAAAACACTGTATGCAAAGGCTGACATGAATACACTACTGGCCAATAAATTTGTTACACCAAGAAGAAATGCAGATGATAAACGAGTATTCATTGGATAAATAGATTATACTAGAACGAAAATGTGATAACATTATCACGCAATTTGGGAACATAGATCCTGACAAATCAGTACCCAGAACAACCACCTCTGGTGGTAATAATGGCCTTGATGCGCCTGGGCATTGGTCAAGCAGAGCTTGGATAGCGTATACAGGTACAGATGCCCATGCAGCTTCAACACGATACAAGAGAAGTGACTGGCGTATTGTGACGAACCAGTTGCTCAGCCACCATTGGCCAGATTTTTTCAATTGGTGACAGATATGGAGAATGTGCTGGCCAGGGTAGCGTCGAACATTTTCCGTATCCACAAAAGCCCGTACAAGGACCTGCAACATGCGGTCGTGCATTATACTGCTGAAATACAATCGGAGCTGCAACATCTGATGACTGGTTTCAAGGAAAATGGTTACTCTGAGAAACACATTCACCGTGCCCTATCCAGAGGTGCATGAAAAGGAGTATAGGGAACTACAATTCATTTCTTTCAAAATTAGAAGACTTTTTAAAAGTTTTAAGATCAAGACTGTTTCCTGTCCGCTTTCCAAGATTAGCGTACTATATGACGTCGTTAAAGATGACCTGGGACTCAGTAAACCCGATGTTTACAAACAACCGTGTCAGTGTGGCAAGGTATACATCGGCCGTTCGATTCGCACTGTGCAAGATAGTTGCGTGGAAAACTGCCGCCAAACGAGAGTACTGCAGCCGGAAAAATCGGCGGTATTAAAACACGGTTTAAACAAGGGACACAAGATGTTATACGACGAGACATGCATACTAGCCAATAACTGTGGTTTTTGGAACAGTGTTTACAGAGAAACACTTGAAATCATGTTGCCGGACAATTTAATAAACAGAGACAAGGGATTTCCTCTTGGTAGGACATGGAAACCATTATTACATCGTATCAAATTGCAGTATTCTACGACGATCCCAGAACCAGTGATTGATTAACGGTAGGTGCCATGTCATACACTACTGGCCATTAAAATTGCTACACCAAGAAGAAATGCAGGTGATGAACGGTATTCATTGGACAAATATATTATACTAGAACTGACATGTGATTATGTTTTCTAACAATTTGGGTGCATAGATCCTGAACGCAAAAATTATAGAATCTATTTGGTTAGTTACGTAGAAACGTTATGATAAACAAACATAACTTTTGCGGCGCTTTGCCCACCACTGAGAGCGCCAATGTTCAATTTGTAACAAATTTCACAGCAGCGAATGTCGCGACCGTGTATGTTAGGCTAGGACTGGAACCACTCGTCAGCGGTGGCAAACGCACGTAACGGAAAGTAAAAAATATCTGTATAATCTCTGGAATTTACCTGTATAATCTCTTGGAAATGTGGAAACTACTACATATACACCACTGGCACATGATAGCTTATATTCATTAGATCATTAACAACAAAATAAATTGAAATCGTGCTTTACTTTAAACTCTTAAGTTTTCTGATTGCTTCATATTAGTGATGTTGGTAAATTTCTGGCAAAACTTTTACTAGGCGTAACTCCGTAAGTAAACATATGTGTCCCTATTTTTATAGGATCCTTTTTATTTAGCTTTACTTGTAGAATAACATATTACAGTATTTGCATATGTTCTTGAATTACCTCATATGTTGTTATTGTGGTCTACAGTCCGGAGATTGGTTTCATGCAGCTTTCCACTGTACTCTATTCTGAGCAAGCCTCTTCATCTGCGAATAACAGCGGCAACACACATCCATTTGAATATTATTATTCGTCTCTCGATTTTTCTGCAATTTGTACCGCAGACACTTCTTTCCAATGCTAAATTGTCGATTCTGTGATGTTTCAGAATGTTTGCCACTAATCGATCCCTTCTGTTCGTCGAGAAACTCCTTTTCTTCCTAATTTTGTTCAGCACCTCCTCATTAGTTACGCGATCCACCCATATAATCTTCAACATTCGTCTGTACCACCTCATTTCAATAGCTGCTATCATCTTTTTATCTGAACTGCTTGTCGTCCACGTTACATTCCCTTACATCCCTACAATCCAGACAAATGCCTTCAGAAAGCCTTGCTTACTTTTAAATTGTTTTTGTATGCAAACAAATTTCGTTTCTTCAGAAATGCTTTCTTTCCTTTAGTATTTCTGGATTTTAAATCTTCTTTACTATGGCCATCAGCAGGAATTTTGCTACTGAAATAACAAGAGTAATTTACTCCTTTCATTTCTTCGTTGCCTAATCTAATTCAATTCGCTGATTTTCTTATACTGCACTCCATTATGCTTGTTAAAGTTCATTTTATAACTGTGTCGGCCAAACGCTGCACACTGTACAAAGGTGTGGAAGTGTTGCAGAGGTGCTCATTTGTGAGGCATCGAGCAACAGCGACATATGTTATCAGACACATGAACATAATGAATGGTGATGTCTCCACTTTCTGGAGAAAGTCTCTAGAGAGTCTATATAGGGAGAGAGTGACCGTACGTTATACAGTTGCTGATTGTCTGACAGCCTAGGAAGCCATGTTTTTACCAGATTTGGCGGGCTTTCTATATCATTCAGTGTGCGTTTCTGTACTGTGGAGTCTCTTAAAAGTTTCTGACAGCCATTTCAGTGTACAGTTACATACAGGGTGCGTTACGAGAGCACTGTTCCAGTTTTGCACGTCTTCTGTCGGTTCTATTTGTGTACATGAACGTGTTGTTCGTCGGCCGTTGACGATAACCTTAGAACTTCGTGGCAATATTTAAGATAAAATGTTGATTTGAAGAGATTTATTGAATTGAATTAAGAATGTATATTACATTATCAATGAGGCCAGTCAAGAGAAGTGCCTGGTTGTTCCTCTGTTGGCTGTAAATATTGTTATAATGATGCTTGATTTCGCAAGGAATTAGGAAATACGAAAGCAGTGGGCGGTGTAAGTTAACCGAGAAAGCGCACACCAACGAATTATTCTTGTCTGTGTGAAGAAAATATTTTCTGCTCTCCCCCGCCCAATGCAGGACAGGCATTGATGAAAATCAGCAATGAAAGTACTATCTGTCCAACTCACGAGTGGTGTAGTGGTTAGGTATTCAATTCCTAATGTGAAGGTCGCGAGTTCGAGTCCAGTAAGCGCTAAATTCTTTTTAAACAGTATTTTCTAGGATTTGATAGTTCGTGGTTTTGGTTTTTTACATGTAGTGCTAGAAGGTATATTCTAACATGATTACGGCACCTAACCATTGGCTGTGTATTATTGGCTATTCTCAATCCTATAATTGGTTACGGGATGTAACAAAAAAGGGGGTAGGGACTGTTGAATCGTTGTAGATATTCAGTGACCTATTTTGAGTCAGTAGTGTTATTGTCGGAATTTTTCTTTGTTCCTAAAAGTATGTACAGAAAGACGTTTTTGGTATTTCCCAGTGTAGAAACATTTTATCAGATCGACAGCAGCACTTAAAATGCATTCTATGGAGGCGGAAAGCGACAATATTGTACTAATTTCAACGATGGTTATACAGACAGAAAATACCGACACTGTATTTCCTTTGAGATACATAACATGAAATACTTATTCAACAACTGCCAACTGTCGAAGATACCAGAACATCGTAAAATATGGTATTAACATTCGACAATTATAGAAACCTTGGCACTGGGACTGAAGAGGTGATATGATATCGGGGCGGAAAGCGATAATACTGTAGTAATTTCAGTGATGGATATTCAAACAGAAAATACTATATTATTTTCTTCGAGATACATAATGTGAAATAACCTCTCTGTCTTATTAATTAACTGCCAACTGCCAAAATTGCCAGAAAATCGTAAATTGTGGTATTAACAGCCGACAGTCATAGAAACTGTTACGCCTGTATAAACATGGACGTATGGCATTTATTTAACCTCGTACTGATTAGTAAACTAAAAGATGTGGTTAGTCTCATGGGTGAAACTGATGTCTCATTTAAATCGTTAAGTGGCTACATTTCTGCCTATCTAAACTCGCGTTCCGCGCGCAGTCTGGTAAAAACATGGCTGAAAAGGGCCGGTTGACCACTCTTCCCCTATACAGGCTCTCTAGTCTCATTCATCCCTCGCGACCCAGTCGGTAGAAACACGCACTACATGAGCGGAGACGGCTGCGACGTGCCCGCTGTGACCTGGAAGTTGCACACGTGCAGCAGCACCTCACGTGTGCAGGAATTCTGGCCGGCCCTGTCTTACATCCTCCTATCAAGACACTGTCCGTTCCGTTCAATTGCTCTTCCAGGCCCTATGTTTTCTCTGCCGAAATGGCTGTGTTACTGGCAAACCGAAAGGTTTTTATTTCTTCTCCGCTAATTTTCATGCCTTCTTCACATTTTTCCTTGAATTCCTTCTCATCTTGCTTCATGAAATGATTGAATAACACTGGCGAATGGCTACAACTGCGTCTTACTCCCTTCCCTATCACTGCGTCCTTTCATGCACTTGGACTCTTAACTGTTTTCTGGCTTTTGTACTATTTGTACAAAACTTTCCATTCCTAGTTTTCACCACTGACACCACCAAAATTTGAAATCGTTTATACGTCAAGAACATCAAGATCTGTATTTTAATCTTCAAAAGCTAATAATGTAGGTCTGTCTTTCCTTAACGTATCTTGTAGGATACGTCGTAATGTGTTGCATCACGTGTTCCCACATTTCTCTAAAATACAATCAGTATTCCCAGTCTTTTGTAACTAATTCAAGTTTGTGTTTTGCCACTGTTGTTGTTGTGATCTTCAGTCCGCAGACTGGTTTGATGCAGCTCTCCACGCTACGCTGTCCTGAGCAAGTCTCTTCATCTGAGAATATGTTCAGCAACCTGCATCCGTTTGAATCTGCTTACTGTATTCGTCCCTCGGTCTCTCTCTCTACGAGTTTTACCCAACACGCTTCCTTCTAACGCTAAGTTGACAATTCCTTGATGTCTCAGAATGCGTCCCACCAATCTATCCCTTCTCTTAGACAGGATATGTCAGAAACTCCTTTTCTCCCCAACTCGGTTAAGCACCTCCTCATTAGTTACGTGATCTACCCATCTAATTTTCATCATTTGTCTGTAGCACCACATTTCAAAAGCTTCTGTCATCTTTTTGTCTGAAGTCCTTATCGTCCACGTTTCACTCCCATACAATGCTACATTCCAGACAAATGCTTTCAGAAAGTACAACCTAACATTTAAATTAATATTGGATGATAACAAGTTTCGCTTTTCTTCCCAAAGCCATTTTGCATTCTGAATCTTCTCTACAGTAGAACCCCTCTAATCCAACCATGCATGGTCCGTCACTCCGGTTAGTCCGACCATGCTCAGGGTCGCGAGCCTTTGACGACTTGTCACTGACTGGACGCCTGTCAGACCATTTTTGCGGTGTCTATCGCTGTGCATATTGTTATACTGTACTGTATGTCACTGTGCAGTTTTGTGCTTTGTTTGGATTAAAAAAACCTCGTTGTTTGCCTTATTCCGTGTTCCCTACAGTACTTATTACATTAATTGTGTGTACAGTTGTCTGTTTTTCAATATGTCTGGATTCAAACGTAAACACGTAACTCTATCACTAAATGAAAAATTAGAAGTGCTAAAAAGAGTGAACAAAGGAGAATCGCTCTGAAAATTTTTGCAAAGGAACTGAATGTAGGTGTTGGAGGATTGGAGGAAGAATCGGAAAGACATTGAATCCTATACAGTTACGATTGATGGGGAAATCACTCTGAAGAATCGTAAAACATTAAAAAAAACTAAACTTGAACTGCTTGATAACGCGCTGTAAGTGTGCTTTTGTCAAGAAAGAAGGAAAGTAACTCCAATATCCGGACCAATTCTCAGAGAAAAAGCGATAGTTTTGCACAAAAAACTGGAAGCCGTAATTAAATTTCCTGCCAGTGATGGCTGGATTGATCATTGGAAACCTCTGTCATGGTGTCCGATTTGTTTCTACAGTAACTACAGTACAATACTGTAATTTGTTTGTCGTTCTTCCTTTTAAAACCAACACATATTATATTGTGTGTAAACGTTTTTTAGTTAATATATTGCTTAACACTGTGTAAAAACATCTTTTTATATTACAGTAGACGTCATTTAGTTCTTAAATCGTTTAATTTTTTTGTACTAAATATCTTATTTTATATTTCTGGCGATAAATATTAGATTTTTCGGATAATCCGACCTTTTTTGTCGTTCTTACCATGGTCAGGGTCCCAAAGGTGACGGATTAGATGGGTTCTACTGTACGTTGGCCATCATAAGTTATTTTGCTACCCAAATAACAAAACTCATCTACTAATTTTGCAGCTATGAGTTATGAAACTAATTTCGGAACTATGAGATATTAAACTAATTCCGCAACTATGAGTTATTAAACTAATTTCGCAACTGTGAGTTATTAAACTAATAGTTACGGAATTTTCACACTTGTCTGCACTTGCTTTATTTCGAATCAGCATTATTGTATTTATTACTGTACTTCACGCACCAGTTGTCAATAATAAAATATACATGTCAACACGACATGTTTCGGGGCGACATTATCCCATTATCAAGTTCTGTAAAACAAGGAAACGTAGAATAATAAGGGCACCAAATACAAACTAATGAACCAACAAATATTCCAATGAAACTAACCTACCTACAATAAAACTTATCTACTGCTAGGAAGTATCGTCAAACACAATATCTATGTATGTACATTGTCAAAAATAAAACTTAGCGCAGTATCACATGTTTGTCTGATGGCAGTAAGTGGTGCACTAACGGACAGCTGATTTAACTTCAAAGATTGTCCATATGTTTAACCTCTGTCATTGGTGGCCAAAGATGTTCTCATCAAGATACCTATCATAATTCATAAAATGAGTCATTAAATTAAGGGATTTATTAAACGGAAATAAGCTCCAAATTTTCAGTGAAGTTAAAAGCAGGACGTCAATATTTAATACATGCACACACAAGTGTTTCTCAAGGAGGAAGTTGCCAAAATGTGCCCAGTAATGTTTTTTAGACAGCATCCAGCTGTAATCCTCACTCAACTCACAAAAGATCTCAATTTCTTCGAGACAATTATTATCCGCAAAGTAGTTATAAAATTTTATTGTAATAAAATACGAAACTTACAAGAACATCATTTTTCGACATTGTCTCCTTGCTTTCCAGTGCACTTCGTCCATTGCTCTACAAGCTTCCTTATGCACTCATAAAAGACGGTTTTCGGTTAAGCTGCGAGCCAGGAATGCACCGCTTCCTTCACTGCTTCGTCCGAGTCAAATCGACGGCCCCTTAATGCCTGCTTGAGTTGATCAAACAAGTGATAGTCAGTAGGGGCAAGATCGGGACTATATGGTGGATGATCCAGTATTTCGAATTTGAGTTTCTGGAGCGTTTCAGCAGTGTGGACAACAGTATGCGAAAGGGCATTGTTGTGCAACAACACAACACCTTCTGACAGCAATCCTCGGCGTTTGCTCCGAATTACAGGCATTAGCCTGTCAGTAAGCATCTCACTGTAACGTACACTGTTTATTGTTGTGCCCCCTTTCACCATAATGTTCCAGTACAGTACCTCGTAAGCATCAGTTTTCCTGCGGACAGTTGGGTCTTGAACTTTTTCTTGCACGGCGAATTTGGATGCTTCCATTCCATACTCTGCCGTTTACTCTCCGGTTCGTCATGATGGATCCATGTTACGTCACCAGTAATGATTCTGTCTAAGAAGTTGTCCCCTTCGTTACCATAGCGATCCAAATGTTTTTTGCAGATGTCGAGGCGCGTTTGCTTATGCAACTGTGTGAGTTGTTTTGGGACCCATCTTGCACAAACCTTACGAAATCCAAGTCTGTTGTGAATAATTTCATAGGCAGAACCATGACTAATTTGAAGACGATGAACCACTTCATCAATAGTTAATCGTCTGTCTAAGAGAATCATTTCACGTGATCGCTCAATGGTTTCTTCATTTGTGGCTCCTTCATCGTGCTTAACACTCGTGCGACCATTTCGGAATTTTTTCAATCCACTCGTACACACTTCGTTGTGGCAAAACACTGCTCCCGTACTGTACTGAAAGTCTTCTATGAATTTCGGCCCTTGATACACCTTCCAAATCAAATATTCAAATGTTTGTTAAGCTTATGGGACTTAACTACGGGGTCATCAGTCCCTAAACTTACAAACTACTTATGAACTACTTACGAACTAGGACGGCACAAATATCCATGCCCGAGGGGGGATTCGAACCCCCGACCGTAGTGGCTGTGCAGACCGTGACTGGAGCGCCTCAGTCCCCTCGGCCACCGCGGCCGGCGATACACCTTCCGCCCACAAAAAAAAAATAAATAAATAAATAAATAAATAAAAAATAAAAATAAAAATAAATAAATAAATAAAATAAAATAAAAAAAACGTATCACTGAACCTTGCTTTTCTTTGTTGCAAATAGACAGCGGAGCAGCCATGATAAACAGCACGGCAGCGACAACGAAACTAACGTAGCAGCTTGAAAATTGCAAAGATATAACAACAAATAAACAAAGCACGCGTCACCAACGTAAAACGACAGTACTACCAAAATAAAAATATAACTAAATTGCTGATAATAATTGACTTACCCTCGTATATTTTATTATTCACAACTGGTGCATGAAGTACAGTAAAAATTGTGAAACCGTTGTGTGATGGCTTCTAAACAGATGATACAGTATTTGTATTGAAGTCTGGGGGTATCTGCCTGTATCACCACGCTGTTCGTTTCATTCTTCGTCCAGAGTGGGAGTGCAGGACGCTGTGCACTGTTGGGGTTGTTGGGCTCCCCACTCTCGCTCTCTCGTGCAGCGGAGTGGTTGCCGCGCCGCGCCGGTCAGGCGTGCAGAGAGCGCGCGACAGATAAATCCCGCCTAGCGTAGAGCCGGGGATCTGTCCTCGTTAGCGGGACAGCAGCGACGCCCTCTGACACCAGTGGGAAGTGTCGGGTCCAACGCCGGGGTGGTGGGGGGAGGGGGAATGTAACGGCCCTCGGTACCGCATGCGAATCTCCTCACTGCGAGAGTGTGACGTGGTGAATCGAAACAGAGAGCTCCAAACGCGAGACCAGTATTTGTACGTAACTGCATAACTGTAATCCACTTTAAGTGGATGTGTTGTTGTTTTGGTCTTCAGGCCGGAGACTGGTTTTATGCAGCTCTCCACCCATACCCTATCCTGAGCAAGCCTCTTCATCTCAACATAAGAACGGCAACCTACAAATGTCTGAATCTGCTTACTGTATCCATCTTTTGGTTTTCCTCTGCGGTTTTTTCCCCACACACGCTGAATTCACAATTCCTTGATGTCTATGAATGTGCCCTAACAATCTAACCCTTCTTTTAGTCAAGGTATGCCAGAAATTTCTTTTCTCCCCCAATTCTGTTCAGTACCTCGCCATTAGTTACGCGATACACCCACCTAATCTTCAGCATTCTTCTGTAGCACCACATTTCGAAAGCCTCAATCATCTTTCTGTCCGCACAGTTTATCGTCCATGTTTCACTCCCATACAAGACAACACTCCATACAAATGCCTTCAGAAAGGACTTCCTTAGGCTTAAATCAATATTCGATGTTAACAGATTTCTCTTTTCCAAAAACGCCTTTCTACCCATACAAATGCCTTCAGAAAGGACTTCCTTAGGCTTAAATCAATATTCGATGTTAACAGATTTCTCTTTTCCAAAAACGCCTTTCTACCCATTCCATTCTGCATTTTATATCCTCTGTACTGCGACCATCATTTGTTATTTTACTGCCCAAGTAGCAAAACTCATCTACCAACTTTATTGCTTCGTTACCTAATCTAATTCCTTCAGAATCACCTGATTTTCTTAGACGGCACTCCATTACCCTACTTCTGCTCTTGTTAATCTTCATCTTGTATGCATCTTCCACCACACTGTCCATTCCGTGCAATTGCTCTTACAGGTCCTTTGCTGTATCTGACAGAATTACTATGTCGTCGGCAAAACGAAATGTTTTTAATTTTTCACCCTGACCTTTAATCCATTCTCCAAATTTCTCCTTGCTTTCCTTTATAGCTTGCTCAATGTACAAATTGAACAACATCGGGGAAAGGCTACAACCCTGTCTTACTCCCTTTCCAACCACTGCATCCCTTTCATGCCCTTCAACTCTGACAACCGCTGTCTGGTTTTTGTACAAGTTGTAAATAACCTTACGCTCCCTATATTTTACTCCTGCTTGCTTCAGAACTTGAAAGAGTTTATTCCAATCAACATTGTCAAAAGCTTTCTCCAAATCTACAAAAGCTAGAAATGTAGGTTTGCCTTTTTCTTAATCTACTAGGATAAGCCGTAAAGTGAGTATTGCCTCCCGTGTTTCTACATTTCTTCTGAACCCAAACTGATCTTCCCCGAGGTCGGCTTCTACCAGCTTTTCCATCCTTCTGTAAATAACTCCTGTTAATATTTTGCAACCATGACTTATTAAACTGATGGTTCTGTAGGTTTCACACGTGTCTGCACCCGCTTTCTTTGGAATGGGGATTAAACATTTTTCTTAAAGTCTGAGGGTACTTCACCTGTCTCATCCATCTTACACACCAGGTGAAACAATTTTGTCATGGCTGGTTCTCCCAGAGACTTCAGTAGCTCTGAAGGAATATCATCTACTCCAGGGGCCTTGTTTTGACTTACGTCTTTCAGTGCTCTGTCAAATTCATCTCTCAGAATAGTATCTCCTATTTCATCCTCATCTACCTCTTCTCCCCTTTCTACAATATTGCGGCTCAGTTCATTTCCTTCATAGAGCCTCTCTATATACTCTTTCCACCTTTCAGCTTTCCCTTCTTTGTTGAGAACTGGTTTTCCATCTGTGTTCTTGATAATCATAGATCTGTTTTCCTTATCTCCAAATGTTTCTTTTACTTTCCTGTAGGATGCATCTATTTTTCCCCTATTTATACATTATTCTACATCCTTGCATTTGCCTTCTAGCCACTTCTGCTTAGCCATTTTGCACTTCCTGTCAATCTCATTTCTTAGTCGTCTGTACTCCATTTTGCCTGTTTCATTTACTGTATTTTTATATTTTCTCCTTTCATCGATTAAATTTAGTATCTCCTGTGATATCTAAGGATTTTTAGTAGGTCTTGGCTTCCTACCTATTTTTTCCTCTGCTGCCTTCACTATTGCATCTCTCAATGCTACCCATTCCTCCTCTACTGTTTTATTTTCCCCCGTTTCTGTCAATTGTTGGCTAAAGCTCCCACTGAAATTCTTATGAACTTCAGGGTAAGTGGATGTATGTTGGTGGAATACATTATCGACTGTAAAACAACAGTTCATTCTACATCTATATCCATAAATGTGAATGTCGTTTCGGTGTACGTTTATCACGTCTGAACAAGACATAGAGATAAAAATTTGTACAGTTAGTAATGTCTACCCGGGAATCGCTTTAGGCACGGTTTTATGACAATCGGATTGATATTTATCTATGTATCTTAATGTGAATGTCAGTTCGGTGTACGCTTATGACGTCTGAACGACAAGACGCAGAGACTTAAATATTTGTACAGTTACTAATTTATACCTGAGGAAGGTTTTAGGCACGGTTTTATAGAGATCTGATATATATTTAGTAATTTGAAGAATATAACGCAAAATGCGGAACAATAATTACTCTTTGAAAATGGTTTTATTGGTTGCATTTTTGCTTGAGAGTTGATAATGATAAAAGGGTGGGGTGTATTGGGATGGAAACTTATGGGTGTATATAAAATTATACGTGTGTGTGTGTCAATATGTCGCTCTGCAGCGAAAACTAAAGAATGCAAACGAATGGTCTGTGTGTAAGTGTTGTCTGAAGTCTCCAGTTCTACACCATAGCAGTTCTATCCCGATATCTATAAGGGGGTGCAAGATAGGGTGATTGAAATCGGCATATCATAAAAAAAGACATTCTGACTGAAAGCCAGCGATGAAGTTTGCGACTCTATAGCAAGGAGGTTACATACAGCGAAACTTGATGCCACAGACCATATCTTTGGTCTATTCGTGCCACAATCTTCAGCTCTTTCTCTGTAAGGATACGAATAAGGAAATATAACAACAAATAAATGAAGCAGTAAAAAGGAATTTCTTTTAATACATCTCTTTAAAAAAATCTATTTGATGTTTCGCGCATTATCTATCAAAATCGACCAACATGCGAGCAGAGCCGCGGGTTTAAGCTAGTCTACTTATATACAGTGCAAGCCACATAGAAGTGAATGGCAGAGGGTTCATCGATCTGCTTTTATGATGTTTCTCTACGGTTCCATTCTCTAAAAGCTCGCGGGGTAAAGGAACGCCTAAGACTATCCATTTTCGATCTGATTACTCTTATTTTATTTTCATGATCATGTCTTCCTGTATAGGTGGATGCTAACAAAATATTATTTTTATTTTTCATAATGTTAAGTAATTTCAAAATTTTGAATATCAGGTGATAAAGTGTGCTGCTATACAGGGTGTTACGAAAAGGTACGACCAAACTTTCAGGAAACATTACTCACACAAAAAGAAAGAAAATATGTTACGTGGACATGTGTCCAGAAACGCTTAATTTCCATGTTAGGGCTCATTTCATTACTTCTCTTCAAATCACATCAATCATTGAATGGAAAAGCACAGCATCAGAACGTAACAGCGAGACTTCAAACACTTTGTTACAGGAAATGTTCAAAATGTCCTCCGTTAGCGAGGATACGTGCATCCACCGCCGTCGCATGGAAACCCTGATGCGTTGATGCAGCCCTGGATAATGGCGTATTGTATCACAGCCGTCCACAATACGAGCACGAAGAGTCTCATCATTTGGTACCGGGGTTGCGTAGACAAGAGCTTTCAAATGCCCCCATAAATGAAAGTCAAGAGGGTTGAGGTCAGGAGAGCGTGGATGCCATGGAATTGGTCCGCCTCTACCAATCCATCGGTCACCGAATCTGTTGTTGAGAAGCGTACGAACACGTCGACTGAATTGTGCAGGAGCTCCATCGTGCATGAACCACATGTTGTGTCGTACTTCTAAAGGCACATGTTCTAGCAGAACAGGTAGAGTATCCCGCATGAAATCATGATAACGTGCTCCAGTGAGCGTAGGTGGAAGAACATTACGCCCAATCAAGACATCACCAATAATTCCTGCCCAAACCTTCACAGGTGATAAGGTGATTGAACAATTGCGTGCGGATTCTCGTCAGCCCACACTTGTTGATTGTGAAAATTTACAATTTGATCACGTTGTAATGAAGCCTCATCCGTAAATAAAATACTAAAATGAGCTCTAACGTGGAAATTAAGCATTCCCGAACACATGTACATATATTTTCTTTCTTTGTGAGTGAGGAATATTTCCTGAATGTTTGGCCGTACCTTTTTGTAACACCCTATATACACTGCAAGCCACATAGAAGTGCATGGCAAAGGTTTCAACGATCCGCTGTTATAATGTTTCTCTACGGTTCCACTCTCTACTAGCTCACGGGGAAAAGGAACACCTAAAGCCGGCCGCGGTGGCCGCGGGGACTGAGGCGCTCCAGTCACGGTCTGCACGGCCACTGCGGTATGGGGTCCGAATCCCCCCTCGGGCATGGATATTTGTGCCGTCCTTAGTATTAGCTAGTTCGTAAGTAGTTTGTAAGTAGTTTGTAAGTTTAGGGACTGATGACCCCGTAGTTAAGTCCCATAAGCTTAACAAACATTTGAACATTTTTGAACACCTAAAACTTTCCATTTTCGATCTGATTTCTCTTATTTTATTTTCATGATCATGTCTTTCTATATAGGCTGATGCAAACAAAATATTATTTTGTTTTATCACAATGTTAAATAATTTCAAAATTTTGAATATCAGGTGATAACAAAATATGCTGTCATATATCCTTGACACTACTGAAAGAAAGGGGCGATCTTAATTGTTATATATTGAGAAACATATATGCCGAAATCGCTGTTCATTATTTCATTTCAGATAACCGTCATCGACAAACTTAGTTGACATTATGAGATCCGCAAATGTTAATCACCATTTTGTACTAAGACAGTTATACAACATTATAACATTGTAATTAAACATGTATGTATAGTGAGAACATATAAACGTATTTTCCTTACCTCTACATTTTAAAAAATAGCACCTCTCCATACCTAATTTACAACAGCACAGTTTTTTATGTTGTGTCTTGAGTTACAATAATAAAAATCGTGCAAAATTGTACTCAGCGCATTCTCTGAGAATTACTTCGAACAATTTTAACAGTTCATGAGCCAACTAGAAATGTGAATGGTTGTCAAAACACACTTGATATCGTGGCAACAAATAATACTTAGATCATCAAAACGGATACAGATATTAGTGAACACAGAGCTGCCGTAGCGTGAATTAATATCGGGAGTCCCAAAGATAGCAAAAATATCGACGAAAAGTTTAGCAAAGCGAATAGAAATACAATACACTGCTTCTTCAGGTTCCACTGATTGCATACACTAAACGTTAGTGTAGACCAGATGTGGCTCAAATTCAAAGAATTGATATCGACAGCAATTAACAGTTTTATAGCAAATAAAATAATAATATAACGTTGTGATCCCCCTTGGTACACAAAAGAAGTCAGGACACTATTTCGAAAACAACGGAAAAAGAATGCTAAATTTATACGAACACAAAATCCCTCGGATTGGCAATCCTACACAGATGCTTGAAATTTAGCGAGGACTTCAATGCGAGATGCATACAAAACTATTTCACAACGAAACTCTTTCTCGAAATTTGACTGAAAACCCAAAGAGATTTTGGTCATATGTTAAATATATCAGCGGCAAAAGACAAACAATATCCTCACTAATTGATAGTAATGGTGATCCTGCCGAGGATAGCGCAGCTAAAGCAGAGACACCAAACTCATTCAACAAAGAAGACAAACCCAATATTCCACATTTCATTGACGTTAATTTGCAGCTGGGTTTTGGAACATAACCTGTATTCAAATATTATGAATTATCTCGAGCTGAATGATCTATTGATCCAAGGTCAAAACGGATTTAGAAAATATTGTTCATGCGAAACAACTAGCTCTTTACACACACGAAGTGATGAGTGCTATTGTCAAGGGTTCTCAAATTGATTCCGTATTTCTTGATTTCCAAGTGGCTTTTGACACTGTTCCTCACAAACGGCTTTTAATCAAATTGTGGGGTTATGGTTTATCACCCCAAATGCGACTGGATAGGAAACTTCCTGTCAGAGTTTGTAGTAATCAATGGTAAGGCATCGACCAAAACAGAGGTGATACGGGCGTTCCACAGGGTAGTATTATTCGTTCTCTGCTGTTCTTTATTTAGATAAAAGATTTGGGAGAAAATCTAAGCAGCTCTCTTAGGTTGTTTGCAAATAACGCCGTCTTTACTGACTTGTAAAATCATCTGGAGATCAAAACCAACTGCACAACGATCTTAATATCACCATGATGTAAAAATTTGCAATTTATTCTAAATAATGAGAAGTGTAAAGTTGTCCATATGCGTACGAAAAGAAATCCGTTAAACTTTGTTTACAAGAAAAATCAATCCAAAGTGAAGAACGTAAAATGCACAAATTACCTAGGAATTACTATTACTTCAGACTTAAACTGGAAAGAACGCGTAGATAATGTAATGGGAAAGGCAAACCAAAGACTGCGTTTTATTGGCAGAACCCTTAAAAGATGCAACAGAACTACTAAAAAGGCTGCATACACTACGCTTGTCCGCCCTTTTTTGGAGTATTGTTGCCCAGTGTGGGATCCTTATCAGGTGGGTTTGTGGGAGGACATCGAATGAGTCCAAGAAGAGCAGCTTGTTTCGTTTTGTCACGATACAGGGGAGACAGCGTTACGGAAATGATACAGGATCTGGGATGGGAATCATTACAACAACGACGCTTATCGCTGCGGTATGGGCTACTTACGAAACTCCTATCGCCGACATTGTCCTCCGAATGCGAAAATACATTGTTGACTCCAACTTACATACGTAGAAATGGTCATCAGAGTAAAAATACGAGAAATGAGAGCTCGAACGGTGAGATTCAGGTGTCCTTTCTTCCCGCGCGGTATTCGAGAGTGGAATGGGTGGTAAATGTGGTTTGATGAACCCTCTGCCAGACAATTAAATTGATTTGTAGAGTATCCCATGTAGATAGTGAAAAATTTGGATTAACAGTTGCAGATATGAAGACGACAAAAAAAGTTTGTCGAAACCTGTTACCTGGAAGAAAATACTGAACAGCGTTCTTGGAATATATGATTCTCAACAACAACAACAAATAAATATATACCAGTTTCCATCCAAGATCGCGTCTTTTTCTTTTAGGATGTCCGGTTTCGACGTTACTCAGATGTCATCGCCTGATCTCCTATGTCTCACAATTGCAGCCGTTGTGGAAATGTATATTGTAGATCAAATGATGTACTCAACTTTACCATCAATGCGTGTATGTCATGTTTGTATAAATGCATACAACTTTACCATGAAATTTGTAATGAGGGGATATAGAAAAATGTGATATGACGTGGGATATAGGTAACCTGAAGATGACGTCTGAGAAACGTCGAAGCGGTCATATTTAAAAAAAAAAAAAAAAGACGCGATCTTTGCTTGTTCCCTACATAAAAATAAATAAATAAAATCACGTATTTATTTTTGTCCTCCACGTCCAAAGTTGTGATACTTTTGATAGGGAAGAAATGAAGATTAGAGGTTAATGCCCTGTCCACAGCTTGGTCATTAGAGGAGGAGCTTAGGCTCAGATTGTTTGGGTAAGGATGGGGAGGAAGTCGGCCATACCCTTTGAAAGGAACCATCCCAGAATTTGCATTGATTTAGTGCAATCACGGAAGTCCTTAATCTTGATGGCCGTAAGTTGATTATAACCATCGTCCTCCCAGATGTGAGTCCAGTGTAGTTCTCCTGTGCCACGTCGCTCGGACCAGTATGTAGAAAAAGGAGAGAGTTGACTACTGTACCGATCTATATATATATATATATATAAAATCAAAAAACAGAGCTTGCTCATAATTATACATTAATTTTCTGTTTTTTAAATTTTTCTTATCTATAGTATATGGATACTGATAATCACCTGCATTTATTTATTTATTTATTTATTTATTGCCAATATAAAATAAAAATTTGAGGGTAGGGGTTTGCCCGCGCCCGTAAAAATTTTTGTCTAGCTGTGCCTGTTCAAATAATCTACATTATACACAGGTGTTTGTTTTCTTAACCTACTTTTATACCACACCAGATATATTTTTCTAGATAACATTTGCCGTTGTGGAGAGTATGAAGCACCATAGCCCCTCTCTCCCGGACTGGTCTGTATCTGTGCGACAAGAAAAGAACTTCAGAAAGTCTCCAAAAAACTGTCACTTCTTTGTTGACATAGACAATAGCAGCATCAACAAAAGAAGACATCACTCTATTTATCCACCCCTGGCAACAGCAATAAAGTTGTCATCTGCTTTAATAGCCATCACTTCATGAGGCACAAATGCCATGTCACTGCTGTGAGTCAGCAACATGAGATACTGTACTTAAATCCATCGAACCACTTACCTCTCATCTGCCAGTAAGTACATGGTTTGTTCGTAACGGAAAGAGAAAGAAGGCTGGAAGGTGTGCCAAATCGCTGTACAAAGTGAAGGAAAATAACTTCTACAAGTTGTTGCAGTAGTGCTTAAAAGCAGACTTTTTACCACATAATTGCAGTACTTCCCCTGACGATCCAAATCACTTCATACTAATGAAAGAGTAATCTATATACTGTACTTGTGGCCTAGATGAGGGTTTGTATTTTGAGATAATTGTAATATTATTTTGTTGATGTAATCATATGCTAAATAATTCCATACCTTTATACAATTACAACATATACAGGTTGGTCGGAAATTCTCGTTACAAACTTCTAGGAATTGCAGAGGGTAGTACATAACATTTTGAATAGGAACCCATCTCCAGAAACGTAACGTTTCAATTCAGATGATTATCTCATCTGCTCGTACTTACTGAATGTTATTAGGCGTCGCCCAGTACAATTGTTGCAATCAATTTGTAGGAAATACAGAATCGATACGATATTACTGACGCATTTTCATTACAATTTACACCCTATATTTTACATTAGTCGAAAACAACATGAACCCATCATCTACGGCCCCAGCCGCAACGTGCTGATGCATTATAACAGCGGCTCTATGTGGCGACCACCACCAACGTCGTTACACACAGTGTAACCCCAAAGCAAGTTCTCGTAAACACTCCCCATCCCTGTTGAATACCAGGACAGTGAACTCTGAGACGATTCTCTGCCCCTGACCAGACGTTGACGAGTTACACATCTGAACTGAAACTGAACACGGACATGGGTTCCTATTCAAAATGTTAAGTACTCACTACCCTCTACAAGTTCTAGAAGTTTGTAACGGAAATTTCTGACCACCCTGTATAAAAATGTATCAAGATGTTTCAATGCAACACCGAAACTACTCAGTTGATCTTAATGAAATTTTGCACACACTGTATGATTTGGTACAAGTTAAAAGATAGCATACTTTTTATCTCCATTAATTACCTGAATGTATTTTACTAGAAATTAAATGCTGGGTAAGTATCGAATAAATGGAGTTGAGGTACCGATTGACGCCTGGGCTTGCGGTAAAGCGCTCGACAGCAAAGGGGAAGGTCACGGGTTCAATTCTCGCTGGGATATGGATGTTCCTACTCTAGCTTGTAAGCTTTCATGTCTAAAAAACGAGAAGAGTCGTCAGTAACCACGTGGTTACGTTTCCACGTTTCATAAAAAGTTCCGTTTTCCTGATTGGATAACTGGAGCAGGTTAGGAACAATCAGGTGGCAGGAAAGGCGTCCAGGGGAAAGAATTTCACGAGACCACAAAACAACACGAAATTAGTGTTAGAATCTGTTTCAAACGTTTCATTACTCCTATAATTTTTTTTACATTGCATGTGCTTCCAAAATTAACGTATGACATAACGGTGCTTTTTAAACATTACGCTTATTTAATTTTATTCCAGCTGTACTGTGTGTTATATTTTATAAAATGCCACGTGAAGGAGAAGAATGTCCGTTTGTTTGTATTTTATACAAACATGCAATTTATTTCGGATTACTATGAAACGTTGCACACTTGACCTTTAAAACGCAATACTTCGTACGGATCATGGCGCTGGGTAGTTTACAACAAACATTTACAGGGTTTGACGAATTACTGTGAAATTTATGAGATGCAATTATAAGTGTGTATGCATGAGAAGATTTTTTAATATTACGCTAGACAACGTAATGTGATTAGCGGAGTGTACCTTTGAATCAAATGCGACGCCGTTTTATCGATCGTAATGAATGTTGGCAAATAAATTGCAATTGTTCATGAACATAGAGAGGAGATAATAGAGAAGCTGAGGAGGAAGTAGACAGAGAGGAGGAAGAGAAAGTGAACCGAGGGAAGGGGAGGAAATGGGCAAAGACAAGGGGACGAGAGGAGACAGAATGGGGGTGGGGGAAATGATAGGCAGGTGAACACAGAAGGACGGAGGAAGGTGAAACGAGCTTGGGGGGAAGAGAAGGTGGACCAATTGAAGATTGTGATAAATAAATAACATAGGAAGTGTTACTGAAAACTGCATATAACGTCGCTAATTACAGGAGGAGACCAGGAGGAAATACACAGTTTTCAGCTGGAGGAGATGGTGTGGGGAAGGAGCAGAATCATTTTGAACAAATAGAGGGAGAGATGGATATGGAGATAGAAAGGGGGTAAGGAGGATGATGATGGAGGGGAAAGAGGTGTTGACGGGTAGCGATGACTACTAAGCGAGGTATATGTGTGTGAGTGTGATTGTTTGAGTGACTTTGTTGGTGCGTGTGGATCTATATGTCCTACAGCCCTTCCTAAACTACTGGAGCAATTTCAATCAGGCTTGTTAAACATATCCCATACTATCGGACAAAAATCGCCGTGGGGGTTAACGAGTAATAACATCATAGACTATGAAAATCAAAAGAATCTGCACCATTATGAGACACGTCAATAACGAGACTTTATTTAAATCTCCGTTTTTCTTCCTCTTGGGGAGAGGTGTGACGTCACATGATTTGAAAATTGAAGTGCCATTCGCTGTTACCGTCGTCCACTGTTGCTGTTGCCCTATGGTGGAAGAGGGGATACACCTCTCTTTCAACACCGGAAACGCCGTCCTCCATCCAACTGCAGTTGTTGGAGTACAAAAGAATTTCAATCGCCTCTCTGTATAGCCCTTCACTATACGGTACCCGCTTGTGACAGCAATTGCCTTGTTCTTATCAATACTAATATGACGGTTTACTGGCTGCAAAGCACGTGCTGCAACACATCTACATTTACATAGGTACTCTGCAAATCACATTTAAGTGCCTAGCCGAGGGTTCATTAACCACTTTCATAACTTTTCTCTACCGTTCCCCTCTCTAATAGCGCGCGGGAAGAAAGAACACATAAATCATTCCGTTTTCGCTCTTATTTTATTGGGATGGTCATGTCTCCCTAAGTAGGTGGGTACTTGCAAAATATTTTCATATTCAGATGTAAAAGTCGGTGACAGAAACTTCACAAACAGATCACACCACAATAAATAACGTCTTTCTTTTAATGATTTCCACCTCAATTTGTGCAACATTTCCATAACGCTTTTCCCCGGTAACGTGATGAAACAAACCTAGCTGCCCATCTCTGAACCTTCTCAATATCTTCCGTCAGTCCGACCTGGTGAGGGTTCCACAATGGGCAACAGAACTCCAGGAGAGGACGCACAAGTGTGATGTAGACAGTCTCTTTGTTGGAGCTGGTGCATCTTCGAAGCGTTCTGCCAATGAAACGTAATCTTTTGTTCTCCTCCCACACAATATTTTCTATGTGTTGTCTCCAGTCTAAGTTGTTCGTAATTGTAACTCCTAGGTATTTGGTAGAATTTACGACCTTAAGGTTTGACTGATTTATCGCGTAACTGAAGTTCAGCGGATTTCTTTTAGTGGTCATGTGTATTACTTCACACTTTTCCTTATTTACTGTCAATTGCCAGTTTTCGCAAAATGTAGAAATTTTGTCTAAATAGCTTTGCAGTTGCTTTTGATCCTCTGTTGACTTCACTAACCAATAAACGACAGCATCATCCGCGAACAGTCTAAGGGAGCTATTCAGATTGTCTCCTAAATCGTTTATAAACACGAGGTAGAGTAATGGACCTATAACGCTTCCCTGTGGAACGACAGATATCACTTCTGTTTTACTCGATGGCTTGCCGTGAATTACAACGAACTGCGTCCTTTCTGATAGGAAATCTTGAATCCAATCGCACAATTGGGGAGATACTCCATAAGCACGCAACGTCACGTCTCACAACTTCAAGGAACACTGTAAATCACAGCCTTCTTCTGTGGTTTGAAAACATAGTTTGCTGATTTCAGGTGCTCCTGTACCTTCAAGCTGTGTTTGAATACTGCGGCGATGTCCGTTACCGCAAGATGTCTCCTATGCGATCGGTCTCGCTTGTAAGGAAAGACAAGCAAACATCCGATTCTTTGGTGTTTGTACATCTCAACGATTTTCACGTGGCGGTCTTAACGCTCTCTTTCTCTCCGGTGACAAATGCCAATTCTTGAGAAATGCTTGAGTGAGGTGTTTTAATTCCACTTAAAGTTGTTCTGCTTCGCATATGTGCCTTGCTCTATCCAGCAACGTATTTATGATTGTTTTTGTTGTGGATGGTGGTTCGAATCCGAGTGTAGATGACGATCTGTGCGCGTGGCCTATAGCTACAACCTTCTTTTCTAAAAATACGATCAGAAGAGAACAAGAGTAACTTTGAAAGGGAGAAAAGTGGCAACCCAACTGTTGCTTTGCATTCAGGAAACGATCATATTCAATTGACGATACTCAGGTACTGGCAGCCACAAGCGAGTACCGGACCATGAAAGGCTGTAAAAAGAAGTGATGGAAATTGCTAAATATCTCAAGAATTTCATTAAAAAGGAGCAGTGCGTGAAGAAGAGGCATTCCACGATGGGGAATAGCAACGACTTACGACGGCAATCGACAGCGGCGAGGAGCTCTCGAATATTCAAATAATGTGACGTCACGCCTCTGAACGACAGCACGTGGAATTTCTCTGCAAGTTAGTAGCGAGCTACGGTGTTATTCGGACATCCAAAGACACCATGGTCACACTTGAAAATATCCTCCGCAGATGGGCACGGAACGTTGGGATTCAATAATAAATCCAGCCGAGCACGACGAAACAGCCCAGAATATTTTGGTAATTTTGAAGTTTCATTTGTCACAATGAATTTTTCTTATTAATATTAGCGAAAGGGTGGAACATTATTTATTAGAAGTATGTAGTCACGGGAAACGTTTGTATAGCTTGGACTTTGGGTTATGGGGACACCGAAAGCGAGAGGACTACGCAATTCAAATTAATGACGTGCAGACACAATTGGTACGGATACGTCATTCCTTACACCGAAGGGTAGAAGGCTACATTGCCTTGAATGGACGCCTGGTGGAACAGCTCGTATAAGAAAGGTTTTGTCTCTCAAGGAGACCACACAGGTATCGGATTTTAGAATCTTTTTTATATTTACGAGTATGGTACCTGAATTTCAGAACTCGAATAACAATCAGCCAAAGCCTTTCCATGTAAATCTAAAACATTCTCGAGAAAATCGACTTTTAAGTTTTGCAAGTAGCTGCAAGTGCTATAATTAAAACAATTGTAGCATCTTTTGGTAAACTTCAGGTTGTAGCGCTCTAGTCAGAGGTTCGAATCCCGCTGTGACAGTTCTTTTTTCTTGTTCGTTTTTTACGAATACCTACACAATTTTAATATATAATGGTATTTTTTACAAAAATTCAGCTACCCTTATTTTCTACATTTTATAAATTGTTGTCAATAAAAATATATATTTATATAGTATCATGGTTGTATCTCCTCCTCCATCTTCCTCTTTCACAGATTGGGCCGATCATTCGTTTGAGTACCTTTCTTTCAAATGCGTCCAGTATTTCATTATCTTTAGTTGTTAATGTCCATGTTTCACGGGCATATGGAAGCACTGGTCGAATAAGTGATTTATAGATAGTTAATTTAATGGTACGAGTCGGGAGCCTTGAGGACAGAAGTCTTGTTAGGGCAAAATAGACTCTATTGGCTAGTATTAATCTGCATAATTTCATGGGAAGTATCATTTAGATGGGTAACTGTCGAGTCCATGTACTTGAAAAGATCAATTCTCTCAAATGCATAATACCCTACAGAAGAAAAGAGTAGTTCATTGAAGAAATACATTTCTTATACGAATCTTTGTGTACTGGTTGGTGAACAAGACTGTGCGTCTCGGTCGTCGAAAGATATCCTCACCCTGTCAGGCTTTCTGGTAAAATGCAATAATATCTAATACATCGCACTGTTTTGGCGAATATTTTATGTTGATCAAAGCGTTTCGCCTTTTTGGGGCATCATAAATATCTTAAAATAACACTTTACATTGATCTGCTTCCGTTAAAAATATTTTTCGTACCTAAACCTCTTTTAAGTTTTTGCCGAGTACCCAGTTTTTAAAGACTGATGCTTTCAGGCATTGGTAGGAATTACTTTAAACGCAAACTTACCGATGTAAAATATTATTTTAAGATTCCGATAATTTCCCAAACACGAAATACAGTGAGCAAAGTAAAATATTCGCAACCAAGAGTGTGCTTTATCAGAAGCTATTGACAGTCATTTTAAATGACTTATTTATGTTTACATAGCCATCATCAAAGTCAGTCATTGGGAGTAAGACTGTGAATAATATTGACTGTAAAAACGAGGAAGCATTGTTTCCTTATTGGGACATCAGCTCATGGCCAAGTAACTGTTCGTGCTGAAGTCGTTCTATATGCACTTGCTATCATAGGACTAATAGGCTTGCGACAAGCCACATGTAATAAGATAGAGGACGATCTTTAGTTTCCATCTACGAAGTGAACTCATTGTACAGGTACACAATGTGGGAATGTACGAAATATATGTAAGTACCAGGAAACCACAATCAAAGACTTTATTAACACAAGCAAGAGAGCAATATCATTTACGAGCACAATAAAGATCATTCTTCAATAAAATGTGTAAAAGTTTGTGTGCAGCCATCAGACCGAATAGCTTTTGCCACACAGGCGAGGTTTTAGTCTTTTATACTGGCTGCAGCAAGGGGTGGTCGTAAATGGGATCAGTTTCCAGTCGTATAACACGCCCATCAATGTCGCGAATCGTAAAAGTTAACTGAGGAATCTCTAAGTGCTTGAGATAAAGGAAACCACATATTGGGATCGGTCTCTGATTACTGTTTCGTGGAACGGGAAGTTAAAGCCCGAACTTCCTTTCTTCTCTTTTCGTAAAGCTATTACTTTTGTTGAATCTTTTTATTTGATCAATATGAGAAAACATTTATAGATACAGTTAAACTGACACTGAAGAAATTTTCCCTTGCCTATTCTTGTGAAGGAAAGAAAATATATCTCGTCAAATGAACAGAGATATTATATCTAATATACTTACGACTTTCACCTAATGCTGGTTACGTTCGATGTCCAATAAATACATTTGACTATCAGTGCCATCCTGAGATTCCATTTGCTCCCCTTTCATTGCTGGCCCTTCGTCTGTTGTCACTGACAGTAAACTTTCCCAGTCTATACCAAGTGAATCGACAGCTTTCAAAATCGTGCCGGTGGACGTACTCTTTAAAGATATCATGTCCAAAAAATGCTCAGTTATGTGCAAATCAGAGTGTACGCTTCGGACGTAAATCAGTAATTGCGCAATATGTGAAACGTCTGTGGACTAAAGTACGATTGAAATTGCTACGAAATCCTGCACTTTACTAATTAACTGCCGGTAAACGTCTCCAGCCATTACACATATGCATCGACAAACAGTCCGGCGAGAAAGGATGATTGCTTGAAACTGATTTACATTCAGTTGACACAAAAGAATTTGCACCATCATTGATGCTTTTCTTTATGAACTCACCGTCAGCAAACGGCTTTCAAGCTCTTGCTATTCTAAGTGCAAACTTGTAACTTGCTCGTACTGCTGAGCTGTTATTACTAACTGCAGTAATTGAAGTACAGTATATCAGCCTAGGTCGCTGCATTTTACAGACATAACTAATTATTTGGTTTACTGGCTATGTCCTCTGAATTAATTAACAGCAAGAATTTAGAATCATAATTCAAAGATGCAACACATGTCGTTGCCTGAGGTATAAGTCAGAATAGTTTCCACTCACGTTCATCGTTGGGTGCTATTTCGACAATGGAGACTCTCAACATCATTGATATGACATTCGTAGTGGAATATCGTGGCAGACTAAAAATCAGTATAATGGAGGTAGACGTGCTCTTAAGGCAGTCCATGTCCTCACATTACCATAAGGCTGCGATAGTTCTGTGGTTAAAGCCTCTGCTTCGTTAGCAGGAGGTTCTGATTTCGGTCCTGGGAGCAGCACAAATTTCAATTCACTGCCTCTCTCTCTCTCTCTATTGTCTTTATAATGAGACAACATATCTTTCAGGAAACTGAATTACGTTTGAAATTTAAGTTTTGGCTGAATGCCTACTTCAGTCGTGGAGTAGCATATAACTATCAGTACGTTAACTTTATGTTTTAATTAGTAAAATTGTGTTTCGTTACTATGAGCCATTCTACAGCCACTAACTGTGGAGGTTGGATATAGTTATGTAACTGAACATGCGAGGTCGTGATCTAAACAGTAATTTTATAATGGTTCTCTTACAAGAGTTTCATTTCCGTAGGTTATTAAATTTCATAGTTTTTGGCTAGTTTTGACATAATTTTGTCGGTTACAAATCTTCTAAAATAATACTATTACTCTCCGAAGATTTGAAAATCTTCAGGTCGTCAAATTTTCGGAGAACACTAGAAATATACTGAACGGGTTAAAAATTGCAAAATGTATTTTTAGGTAATTAAGTGTACCTGGTAAATCAGATTTCGTAAGAGATTATAATAAAGTAGGACTTAGTGTCAGTTCCGTTTCCATCGAAGTATCGAGTTAAAGTGTTTTAAGAAAATCCCTCTTGCCTGCTGTTTTTAATTCACAGAATGGAGATTTTCGTGCGCCAACACGTGGCTGTTTACACGTTACATATTCATTTGATTGGGTAAACAGCACAGTCTGCAAATAGAACTAGCGAAATGTCGCACTGCTGTAAACATGCCGCTGTATTGACGAGTTTTCTGTTGGTGGTAACATTCCACTCTAAAAACAAAAATATTTTTGTATGGTACAGATGCCAGCTAATATCTCTGAGCAGTTCCAAACAACTTATGATTTATCAAAATCTTCTTCTTTTCCTTGTCTGCATTCTGATGTGTTGACGGACTGGAATACTAGGTAAACATATTGTCACTATCCATGTTCTCTTACACTGGAGTTATTAATAGAGGCACTTTGCTTTAAACGACAAATATTTTCAGAAATGATGCTGTTTGGCTGTCGCCTATCACCTATTTTGACTGTAGCGTGGCCCACCGAAGAGTATGCTCTCATGTTCATGAATATGAAACAGGTTTTCACCCTTCGTTGTTGTAATCTTCGGTTCGGAGACTAGTTTGATGCAACCCTACTCCATCCTCAGCGAGCCTCTTCATCTCCTCTAAGGAACGGAAACACATCCATTTGAATCTGTTTACTATAATTGCCTCTTGTTCTCCCCGATTTTTCTCTCTCACACCTCCCTCCAATGCTAAATTTATGATTCTTTGATGTCTAAGAATGTCTCCTACCAATAGATCCCTTCTTTTAATCACGTTATGCGAAAATCTCCTTTTCTTCCCAGTTCTGTTCAAGACATCTTCATTAGTTACGCGATATCCCCACCTAATCTTCAACATTCTTCTTTAGCACCATATTTCAAAAGCTTCTCTACTCTTCCTGTCCGAACTATTCATCGTCCATGTTTCACTTCCGTACAACGCAGCCCTCCATTTAAATGCCTTCAGAAAATATTTCCTTACACTTAAGTTAATATACCATGTTAGCAAATTTCTCTTTTTCAAAAACGCTTTTCTTCCCATTTCCATACTGCATTTCATATCCTGCAACCATTATAAGTTACCTTTATGGCCAAGTAACAAAACTAAACTACCATCTTTATTATTTCGTTACCTAATCTAATGCATTTCCATACTGCACTTCATATCCTGCAACCATTATAAGTTATCTTTATGGCCAAGTAACAAAACTCAACTACCATCTTTATTATTTCGTTACCTAATCTAATTCTTTTATCATCGCCTGATTTTCTATGACTGACTTCTTGTTAATTATAATTTTATACTCTTCTTTCAACACACTGTCCATTCCGTTCATTTACACTTACAAGTCAGCAAACAGCAACATTTTTATTTCTTCACGCTTTGCTCTGATTCCTTCTACAATTTTCTCTTTGCTTTCCTTCAGATCTTGCTCAGTGTAGAAATTGAATAACATTGGAGAATGGCTACAACCGTTTCTTACGCCCTTCCCTAACACTGCGTCCTTTTAATGTCCTTCAACTCTGATAGATGCAGTTTAAATAGTCTCCCTTTGCCATATTTCACCGCTGCTGGTTTCAGAATTTGAAAGAGGGTATTACAATCAACATTGTCAGAAGCCTTCTCGAGATCTACAAAAGCTTGAAATGAACATTTGCCGCCGGTCGCGGTGACCGAGCGGTCTGCGGCAGGACAGTCACAGTCTACACGGCCGCTACTTTCAGGGGTTCGAATCCCCCTCGGGCATGGACGTTTGTGTTGTCTTTAGTATAAGGTAGTTCATAAGTAGTTTGTAAGTTTAGGGACTGATGACCCCGAAGTTAAATCCCTAAACCTTAACAAACATTTGAACGTTTGCCTTTCCTTAATCTAATACAAGTTGTAAGATGGGTATTGTCTCACGTGTTCCTACATTTCTCCTGAATCCGAACTTCTCTGAGGTCAGCATCTATCAACCTTTCCAGCCTTCTGTAAATAATGCATGTTAAAATTTTGTAGCCATGACTTATTAAACTGATGGTGCTCTAATTTTCGCACATGTCTGCACCTGCTTGTTTTCGAATGGGGATTATTACATTTTTCTTAAATTCTAAGCGTATTTCGTCTGTTCAAATGTTGAAATGTTTGTAAATCTATCGGACCAAACAGTGTGGTCATTAGTTTGTAGCTTACAAACTACTGAAACTTAGGTAAACTAACCTAAGGACAACATACCTACCCATGCCCCAGGCAGGATTCGAACCTCCGACGGCGAGAAACCGCGCGCTCCGCAGCGAGGCCCCTTAGAGCGCTCGGCTACTCCACCGTGGCTATTTCGTCTGTCTCATACATCTTACGTACCAGGTGGAATAGTTATGTCATGGCTATTTCTCCCAGAGGCTTCAGTAGCTCTGAGGGAATGTCAATGACTCCAGGGGCCTGTATTGGCTTTCACTCTTTATCTTTTTACTCGTATTTGTGTTCAGTTTTTTGTCCATTAAACTAAGGTGTTCAGCCCTACTCTGTGATGTGACATTATCCAGTATTATTATTATTATGTAAAATTTCTATGTAATCGTTTTTGCAGATTCCGAAATCAAGCAATATAAAGCTAACTGCACCATCCTCTTCGTAGTTGTACAACATTGTTACCAACGGGTATCTTCGCAGAATTAATCTAATCTTGTCCTCACGATCCCTACGGGAACAATATGTAGATGTACGCTTTGCACAGGAACAGAAAAAATTTGTCGCCGTGGGAGTTGAACCCGCGGCCTCCTCAATAGGAATCTTTTACCGGTGAGCCAAACACGCTTTGCTAAACACTCTCTCACAGTGTCAGTTGATAAGATGCATATGATGATAGATCGGTATCAAACTTCCTTTAAGTTCCTAAGTGGTTGGTCACCTGGAGTTCCCACTTGAAGCACTTTGGTGTCTCACTACGCCCTACATATACTATAAATTTGGAAGAGTTCGGCGATGACGAGTAGGCGTCCTCCCCTTGCAAGTTAAAACTCGCAACTTGCTCGTAGTGCTGAGCTGTCATTGTTGTCGTCCTGAAATATTAAAAACAATACTGTATAAATTGATACGTCACGCAGATGATAGACAAACCGAATAACAGTTTTAAAACTCTCGTGTCAAACGCGACTCACATCAGAATCATTAGCTGTTGCCTGACAGTTATTTTTTAAGCTCGTTTAATTTTGCCATCGCTCATAATCTGAAAATACGCTGTATTCATGCTTGTGAAATACGTCATAATGGCGTTCTATATCAAATTTGCGCTGACCAGCAAGAATACGGCCACATATTAAACATTTTGAATTCACATTACGCTGCACTAAGAAAAACTGATACTCCCATTTCTTTTTAAATGTTGTCTGATCTCTGTTACTCCATTTCTTTGATGGATACTGTGTTGTCGTTTGCTTGCACTGTAACGAACACTACCTAGCTAGTAATCACTCCTCGTCAACGTAGCCATCAACATGATGTGGTAACTGTCGCCGAGCTTTGTCGCACGCCCAATTCTACCGCTCTTCATTTCATCTCCATACGTTTTCTGCAATCCATTCAAAGGTGCGTGGCGGAGGGTTCTCAGTACCAGTACTAGTTACTAGAATTCCTGCTCCACTCTGATATGGAACGAGGGAAAACCGATGCTTGTATGCATCTTCACGAGACCTAATCTCTCTCCTTCTTTCTGCGAAATCTAGGTTGATGGAAGTAGAATCGTTGTGCAGTCCACTTCAAATTCCGGCCTCAAAAATTTCTTCAGTGTTTCTCGAAAAGAACATCTCTCCAACGACTCTATTTGAGTAAAAAATACTTCATTTCGCTACTATTCTAGTGCTTCACTTAGGGTGCCTGGGTGATAAATGGTCTCCCACTGTTGACGCTAAGAGACTAAAGACTACAAAACATTATGTAACACTATGCTAGAGGAATGCTTTTTAACACGAAACAACGGAAATCTAAGAATTGATTACTAAGAAAATATACAGGGAAGCCTACTAAGCAACTCTTTGCACTACGGGTCTCAGAGTGGCGGCGGCTAACAGTAATAACCAAATACGCGAGAATAAACCTCTTAAAAAAACAGAAGCTTTAACGAAATCTAAGAAACTGACTAGTAATGAAAATGCAGAAAATTTAAATTAAACTGCGCAATTTCTGATTTGGAGGTGATACACTTACGGCTTCTGGCACTAGACTGACCGGCTACCAGCTGAGGCAACGGTCTCTTGAATGTAATGTAAAAACAATCAAATACGAAAACTGTACACAACAGTTACAACCAATAAACAGAAATCTCTTAAAAATCAGAAGTACCAACGAAATTTCAGAAATTATTCAGATATTTATTAATTCCCATTACTGATTGCTTGGATAATACTTTCTTATTATTCTCGAGCTTCGCAATCATACGCCATGCCAAAATGTTCTGTATTCTTCCACAATTAACAACTACCCCTCATATGCACCAGAAGTGTTTATGTACTTTCTATATCGTATAATGAGTCTGACAGTTTCTCCTATAGCCTTCATTATTATTTCTTTCTCTATTCGTCTCTTCTTTTACAATTTACTGAAATGGCCGAAATTTCCACAATATTGTGCATTCAAAGCGTTTCAACACCTACTGCAGTGCCGACTGTCCATTACATCGCTTTGCTGGCAGCAGTAATTGTAATCCAGCAAGGGGAGGGAGTGTTTGTGCATCCGCACAGAAATTGTCATTTACCGGTTGGAGGTGTCGATAGGATTACAGATCTTGCGTCAGACATCTCATCTATAATCTTTTGTATATAACTATCTTCATCATATTCTAACAACTGCTAGATGAGCAATAAATGAAAACCAAACAACAGCGCAACGGATCCATCGAATTCCTCCATTCACAGTCACTGTATGCGTTAAGGCGTTTTTACCACGGGGAATGTAATTGGGCGCTGCCATCTCGTCTTCAAACTAAAACCGATTTCTAAGCATGTGTTTCTTGAGGTTGGCTGATAAAGGAAAATATCAGATTTTTGTAAACCTGTTGGACGCTGCAATGGCAGTAAGACTCTAGCCTTACATACAAACTAACTTACACTTAGCACAACACAGACACACACACACACACACACACACACACACACACACATACACGCTCGCGCGCGCGCGCGCGCGCGCGCGCGCCCGTACATAAACACACATTCCTGTGGTAGGACTCGAACCTCCAACAGGAGGGGCTGCCCAGTCCGGTACATGACACCTTAGGCCAATCGGCTATTACATGCTGCTAAAATAAAATCATATGGTGAAAGATTCGGATATAACCACGATGCGGCATGCCTCTTAACACTATCAGTGAAGCCTTGCATCCACACTATAGGCAGAAGGGGGCGTATGTTATTGTGCAATATTTGAGGCTAGCATCACGCTGGTACCATCTTTTTGAGAAACGAGGGTAAACGACAAAACTAACGGTTTAAATATTACAAATTTTACCAATAAAAACGCCAAAACTATTTGCACAAGCTCTACTCGTCTAAAATCTACAGCAGTGTTTTTCAACCTTTGGGTCGCGAACACCCAGTGGCGTCGGAAAGTCTTGCTCGGAGGGTCACCGTGACAGGATGAAGTACTGCGCCATAAAGTAACTGAGGGTTCAGCAATACACAAACGTATGCCCCAATGAAATTTATGTCATGTTAAAATTACTTAGTTCCTTGTATCGCATTATGAATTGAAAAAGATCATTGTGTTTTATAACATAGCGTGTTAGTGATGATTGAGCGCAACACCAGGAAGAGTGTGATCACAATATAAACTTCAAGTATGTACAAGTGCTCTCTAAACAGCCGTTTGAAACCAAGAGGAAAATTTGTGAAGCAGTTGAGATTAGTAAACACCCCTACAATATGAACAGAGAAGACGGATGGTCTTGGTTGTTGGTTTTGGCTCCGTGGTGACGTACATCGGTGAGCGGTACAACGGGTACTCGTGCTGCGGATGGGCACTTCTGAAAGCGTGGCAGCAACGTCACTACTTAGCAGAACTAGGCCCACCAGGAAACTTCGGTTATCGCCGTTGTTTGCCAGGTACATGCTACCAATCAGAACCACCAATGCAAACACCAATAATCGCATCTTCCTCCCGTATTTCCACCTGTCAAAAATAACAATGCACCAGGAAAGTTATTCCTTCCCATCTTGCTATCAAATTTCAACCAATCACAACTACCCAGGTGGACAGAATTGGCTTGATAAGACAAGCACAGGAGGAAACAAGTCAGTATCCTCTGAGGAAGGCTGCTGTAACGGATCCGAAACGTTAGAAATATGTTATCATGACGCGTCAGATAGCTCAGAAGCTCAGATAGCCGCGGAAGACGAAACATTAAGGGAAAGTTTTACCTATCGACCACGGCCTGTAAGCCCGTAAATTTTAAGTGAAACTAAATAATGTGTTTCTTTCCGAAAAATATGCAAACTTCGTCCAATAATTTCAAAGAAAGCATAAACATTTGTTTTTTATTTTTTAATTATTATTTATTTTACTTTTTATACGGTTCATGGGAGGGGTAGGTGACCAGAATATTTTTATTTGGAAGGGGGCCACCAAAATACTTTTACTCGGAAAATGTTGAAAATGTTGAAAATGCTGAAAACGCTGATCGAGAGTGAGGGATTACGTTTTGCAGCGCTGATGAGCGCTCCCCAACCCCCTCCCCCCACCCTTTACGTTTTGCAGCTCACTAAAAGCACTTAACTCGTCGTGATTTCAAGTTGCTAATTAATGCTATCGAACAGTTCATCCTGTAGCACGATACCGCCAGGCTCCACCTTGCGAATCGGACGTACAGATCCCAGGTTTTACCATGTGACCGTTAAATGTTTGACGACTCGGTAAAAAACGTAACTAGATGCAGGCTTCAGTACAACGACGAGGGGCAAGATGGAGTCCTATTGTGGATCCGTCAGCGGTCGATCGCGTTCTGAGAAACACAACGTAATCCTCTCGCCTCTGATAGGGATGAAAGGCGTAACGGGTGTGACTACAGCTCCTAAATACCCAGGCCCAGTCCGACATTTTTTTTCCCAACATGGTTGGAATCGCGCTGCACTAACAGCATTTAGGCACACGTCCAGCAAGCTTTCACAAACGATTACGCAAAAACTAGCTGGTAGAAAAATTTAATTTTTGCGCTACTTAAATTTTCATATGTCAGCATTGTGACGAAGTGCCATCATTTCGATAATAGTCATAGTAAGATACTGGCTTTTAAATAAGAGACTGCGCTAGGTTAGGAAATGTTGGCTTTGAAATAAGAGACTGCGCTAGGTTAGGAAATGTTTGCAATGAAAAATGGGGATAGTTTACACCATCTGAAATTTTCCTAACGTGTTGAAATTTATTTTAGACCTCGGAGGAGATCTTTACCTTTCACCTATGTCACTAAAGAATATTTTCTGCCGGCCGCAGTGGCCGAGCTGACTGCGGCGTGCCAGTCACGGTCTGCACTGTCGCTACGGTCGGGGGTTCGAATCCTCCCTCGGTCATGGGTGTTTGTGTTGCCCTTAGCGTAAGTTAATTTAAGTTAATCAAGTAATTAGTGTGTAAGTCTAGCGACTGATAACCACGCAGTTTGGTCGCATAAGACCTCACACACATTTGAACAATATTTTATGTCGCGAACTCATTTCCGACGGCGATAAGGCCAGAATGAAATATAGTGTGTCTCATACACGGTTAAAGATATCAGAATGATATTTTCGAAAATGATAACATGCAAAGAGGGGCGTATTTTGCGATATAGTTATTACGCAAAACTGCATTAACTGTCACGTCATTCAAGAAAATGTAGATTTTTTTGTACGAAAAAGTAAAGTGAGTGATTTATTGACCGGTGTACAGGTATTTCTTCATCAGTCACAAATGGTTATTTATTTGCTTGTTGTCCATCGTCTTTCAGAGCTACTACGTGCTCCGTTTTCAAAAACTAATATAAGTTACATTTCCTTTAGTTTAACAGCAAGCAGTAACAGAACAAAAGTTACTAGATCTAATGTGGATTTTATGCTAGAATTCTAGAAAATAACCAATACCAAGAATCTCTTCACTACCGAACGAAATGACTTGTTCTGAATTCCTCACATAATTAAAAAAATATATTGAGATATTTACAATGTCCTTCTCATATATCTGAAAAATTGAAATTGAATATTACATAGAGACACAGCACTTTTGTAGTTAGCAACTAATAAATTTAATAGGTTAAGAAGTCAGTCAGTACCAGTATTTTCAAGTAATTATTAGCTGTAATACTGAAGGCGACGTATTACTAGGCGGGCGGGCGGATTCAGGTACTTCATATGTAGCTGACATTATCTCAAGTTATACATTTCTCCCAGAGTTTCTGTATGGTGAGGATGAAAATTTGATGTATTTTGAACATTTCATTCGCTTAATGTATTCACCTAACTTCAACAGAAAAAAAGTTCAAAAATCAAATGTTTGTATAGCTTATGGGACTTAACTACGGGGTCATCAGTCCCTAAACTTAGAAACTAATTATGAACTAACTAAGACTAAGGACAGCACAAATAAAATATCCATGCCCGAGGGGGGATTCGAACCCCCGGCCGTAGTGGCCGTGCCGACCGTGACTGGAGCGCCTCAGTCGCCTCGGCCACTGCCGCCGGCGAAAAAAAGTTCCTCGCATGTCGAAAATTCCGTAACGTAGAAAGTGCAAGTTCGTAAACTGTCAATATATCCTCTTACTAAAGGATTACCGCAAATGAAACAAAAATGAAAATGTAGTGTAGTTCGTCACGAATCATTGATGAAAATTCGACGTTCGTACAGTGAGTAGTTTACTAGTGTGAGCAAGTTGAATGAAAACGCGAGGTAAACCGGGAGCTTTGTCCGCAACGTGGTGACTGCTACAGCTTGGGGGGGGAAATGGCGGACAGTTCAGCTCGGATTTATAGGAGCCTTAGGTGTGACAGTATAGCATCTTACCGTTACGGTGGGTGTTCGACTGCCGGCCGCGGTTGGCGCTCCAGTCACGGTCTGCACGGCCACTACGGTCGGGGGTTCGAATCCCCCCCTCCCCTCGGGCATGGATATTTGTGCCGTCTTTAGTATAAGGTAGTTGATAAGTGGTTTGTAAGTTTAGGGACTGATGACCCCGTAGTTAAGTCCCATAAGCTTAACAAACATTTGAACATTTTTTGGTGTTCGACTTTCAGTTGACTGCACCCCACATAAAAGTGTAAAAGCAGGTGCTCTGTAGGGTTTAAACGCGCCAGCAACCTGGTGCTTACCCGACCACGGTCAGTATATCCTCTTAATAAAGCATTACCGCAAATGAAACTAAAATGAAAATGTAGTATATCTCGTTACGAATCATTGATGAAAATTCCACGTTCATACAGTCAGTAGTTTACGAGTGTGAGCGAGTTGAATGAAACGCGAGATAAAGTGGGGGCTTCGTCTGCAACGTGGCGACTGCTACAGCTTGGGGAAAAATGGCGGACAGCTCAGTTCGAATTTATAGGAGTTCCAGGTGTGACAGTATAGCATCTTAACGTTACAGTGGGTGTTCGACTTTCAGTTGACTGCAGCCCACATAAAACTGTTCAAAAAGGTAAATGCAGGTGCTCTGTAGGGTTTAAACGCGCCAGCAGGCTGGTGCTCACCCGACCACGGTGTTCTCGCGGAAGCTGGACTGCTCTCCGCGCCCGGCCGTCCGCGACCGCTGGCGGCAGCAGAGCGTCTGCAGGAAGGCGTTGCGGTACTTGGCGGACATGACGTTGTACAGGATGGGGTTGATGGTGGCCGAGAAGTAGTAGAAGCAGCCCGTCACGTAGTACATCACCTCGTTGATCTCCTCGAAGTTGGAGGCCGCCCCTCCGTAGATGTAGAGCAGTCGCTGCAGGTGGAACGGCGCCCAGCTGATGAAGAACGCCACCACGACGGCCGCTGTGGGTGGCGGACGATCACTTGTAAATACAGCAAGTAATAGTGGGGCAAGAGTCACATTTCAGTAGGTAACGAGGTCATTAACCCCTCAAGCGTGAACGACGGAATATGCCGTCCGCACATTAGGGTGTTTCACTAAGTGTGTTTGCCTCTGTAACTTATAAAATAATAGGTGACGGGAAATTTTAATGCGGTAGGTCAACACAAGGAATGTTATACTTCCTGCGGAGTTATGAACATAGTTTATTGTATCATTTTCCAAAGAGTTACAGCACAAAGGTATAATTTTTTAAATGGAACAATAGTTTTTTCTATCGTGCATTGGAGTCGTTGAAACCAGCTGTGTCCAAATCAATTTAAACTACATTCCTATCACTGATAATTTGGGAGCTACAACCCTTCAAAGTACCGGGGCGGAGGCTGCGATAGCGTAACTGACTGGCCGAGTGGCTATCCCCTGGGGCACGGCCTACTGTCTCATGACCACCAGCCAGTCAGATACGCTGTCGTAGCCTCCGCTCCCGGAACTTTGAAGGGTTGTAGCTCCCAAACTAACAGTGATAGAGATGTAGTTTGAATTGATTTGGACGCAGCTGGTTTCTACGAATCCAATGCATGATAGAAAAAACTATTCTTCCATTTAAAAAATTATATCTTTGTGCTGTAACTGTTTGGAAAATGATACAATAAACTATGTTCATAGCTCTGCAGAAAGTGTAACATTTCTTGTGTTGACCTACCGCATTAAAATTTCCCGTCACCTATTATTTTATAAGTTAAAGAGGCAAACACTTAGTGAAACACCCTGTATATATATATATTTCATTTCTGCCGATGCCGTTTGGAGGCGGCGGCCTCTAGATGGACGTTTCTTACATCCCTTAGCTTCATGTTGAGAGAGTTTACAAAGTTATTTGCATGATTAATTAAAACTTCCGGGCTAAGTTGCTGTGGTCCATCAATAAAACTTCTTACTCCCGACGTTTCGTTGCCTACCGCGGGCAACATCGTCAAGGGCGAGTCGACGAAACGTCGGGAGTAAGAAGTTTTATTGAGGGACCACGGCATCTTAGCCCGGAAGTTTTAATTAATGAAGACGCCGGCCGTGAAAGCCTACATTCTATGATTATTTGCATGAGCTACAATTTTACGAACTTCTGTCTTCGTGTGCGTTTCGATTTTCGAAAAATTGTGTGCAGTAACTGGGACTGAAGTTCTGTGAATTTTTATGGGTGTTTACAATGAGGAAGAAGAGTTTTTATTGTCTTCTGATGTACTGGGCACTATGGCAAGCTTTGAGCTACCTCAATCTCAGAGTAATCTTGTAAGCAATAATTTTTTTTAGTTTGATTAAAAAGTCTTTGTGGCTAAGGTGATTTAGCCTCTTAAATTCTTAAGTATTCACGTTATTTTGTTATGTTATGTCCAGTACTTTATATCCCATTTACGGCACTGGTGAGACATGCGCAGAAGGTGTCACGCTGCAGGTGCTGTAAGGTAGAAGGCAGCGTCACGCGAGGGGTTAAGGTCACAAGACAAGGTTATACTTGTAGAAGGACTGAAAAGGAGTTGACCATAACTTTTTGGATCGAGCTATCCTACGATCTTCATTATGTGATCATTGTGATATTACTCGATTAAAGAACAAGGCCAGGAAGTATGTAATTCAATTAAATATCTGATAATGTAGTTACTGAGTAACTTGAAATGGAAAGAGCACATTATTGTTGGTTAAACAACCTGACAAGGTGAGTTTCTGAAATGTGTGTCACCAATTTCGATCTGATTTAGCGTGGACGTTCTATATTGAATATAAAGAGACACGTGTTTCAATATTTTGCAACAAAGTAGTTTTTAAAAAATGTGGTTTAAATTAGGTGATGGAAAGCCATGTTTTAGAAAGATTGTCCAATTTTTTACTCATATATATTGGGTCAAAAGTTAATGATGTACCGATAATTAACATTTCTGTGTTTCATGCTGTAGCTTGGAACTGGTAGTATATGTAAGGTGTAAAGTTAAGAGAACTCTGTATGAAAACATACATGTTCAAAACAGCATTAACCAGAACACAAACGTAATATACAATTTTGTGAATAAACTCCTTAAATAAGTGATACCAATCGACTGAGTTTTTTCTGAGCCTGACTATGTATATGTATATGACTAAAACTTGAAATTTTTGCACTAAAATACTTTACACTTATCGGTACAGTATATCAGTATACATTTTTAATGGTGATGCAGTGAAAAGGTAAGGTTTCGAATATTATTTGACTATTTACTAACTTTTATATTAACAACAAACATACTTATAATGTAATAGTTCTGAAACCTTTTATAAGATCTTTGTTGCTATAGATCGCTTATTGCTTTTACATGACTATTTTCGACTCGTTAAAGAGTCATTATCAAATCTTACTTGTCCAGTCACGTTGAGAAATATACTTCAGATGTACCAACATCATAGTGGCAAGTTATAAATGGAAATCACATCATCACTTGAATATGCCTTTGGGTCCTGTTGTTCAAGACCCTGTGTTATACTGTGCCACATAGAGAGCAGAGTATAGCTTGCAGTTACCGAGCATGCGCACGATGGGCTTGCGGTTGTGGTCCTTGCGCACGGAGCCGCGCGGCACGGCCCGGGGCCGCCAGATGACGCGCGCCATGCGCGTGTAGATGACCAGCATCACCGTCATGGGCAGCACGAAGAAGAACACGCTGCTCAGCTCGCACAGCGGGTAGCCGGGCGGCAGGTTGTGCAGCAGCATCGCGCAGAACGCAGACTCCTCCAGCGGCGCGCCGGACCCTGCGGGCACAACCGCAACCACTGCTGATGCAGGCGCCTGGCTGGCTAGCTGAGGGCTGCGCTTAGCCCTTCCACTTCAAACGCACCTTCTAGCTCGCCCCGTGTGACGGTCGCGTGGTCGCTTCTAATCGGCTTGATTTCTCCATAATACCTTAAGATTTGCCACACTGAAGTTCTCTGAACAATATTTTTTAATGTACGAGTCGTGTTTTAACCCTGCCGGCCACACCATAGGACAGTAAGGCTCAGATGCTCACTCAGACCTGTGTAAGCCCGCTCCAACACAGCTGGAGGGTACGTGACTCGCATGTAAGCCTCCTCTAGTTAGTTGTCTCTGAGCTAATGTACAGTGCACAACACTTCCACCCCTGCCGGCCTGTTCAGGTAAACAACTATGCTTTGGTGAGGCGAGTGTCAGCAGCCGTAATATATTTCATAAAATGCATTTTTAAAAACCATCAGATGTTTATTCAAAACCTTATACATATACCAGTTTCGGTCATAGACCTTCTTCATGGATAAAATGGTGTTAAAACAGAATGGTAAAATGCATGAAATAAAATACATCTAACTGAGACAAACAGGAGTCAGTATAACTGAAAGTGTTAAAATTACAGTGGTCATCGTAGATAAAACCTATCACTCAAACATAACATAAAAGGTAAGACGTCTGTTCTGATGGTTTTTAAAAATGCATTTTATGAAACAACTAGGCCTCTGAGACCTCCATAACGTTACAAAAACCAAGCCCATACAATACAGAAGATATAGATTTAATGAGAACTCTGTGCTCTGTTTTTTCACACAGCTTCAAATAATGAGAATTCCCAACATGGGCTATGTCCAAAAGGAGAAGATAGTTGGCGCAAGTACAACAGAGCCCAGGTAACTAAGCAAGAAAACAACCACCCTTATCATTTGTCATCTGTCATAATGGATGAAATGAAACTAATATTCAGAGACTTTACCGATATTAATCTATTAAATAAATGTCTTCACGGCGGACTCAAAATCCACGTGACTCAAAATCCAGCGTGTAAACCACGTGAAATGGAACATTATACTTAAAACAGTGTTTTTAGGTTCAAACACTGTTTACTTTGCCGTTAATGATGCTGCTTCATCATTCAGTCAGAGCAATATAACAAAGTGAAAAGTTCTGCAGGAGGTGAGACTCTGTGTAGGATTACTGTTGCTACTATGCTTTGATTAGACTAGGAACGGCTGAGGTTTTCAGATAAGGCAGTAAAAATATATTCGAAGCTTGCTGGACAGTATACGACAGCCAGCAAGACGAAGCTGTTCCAGAATTCTGATGATACCAGCTATGGAGCAGGCATGGCGTAAAGCTTATTACCCGCAACTTTAATCTTCTCTCCATAAGGTAGATATTCTCAGCGACTATTTATAGTAGAATGATGAATTTTTTTGGGCTTTCTAATATATCTGAATTAAAAGATCTGTGAAAATTATTTCGTTTTAACTGAACTGTATATTCCAAAATACTTGTTATGACGTATAAATTGATAACATTAGGAAGGAAATAAAATATCTGAAAAATGGAACATTATTTATTCTAAAATGGTTAGTTCTACAAAAAAGCATTCTGGAAAAATGTAATGAATGAGAAAATACTATGAAACATCTGTTCCATAGGAACAGACATTTTGTGATGTTACCGCAGCCGTATATATGATATTAAATAATCAATTATTCTTTTGCCATTTGCGAATTCTGCCGAATTAGCTGCATTTCTAAAGCTTGTCTACCATTTAGTGAGAAATGAAACTTTGTGCCGTACCGGGACTCGAACCCAGGACCATCAGCCGCGGTGGAGTAGCCGAGCGGTCTAAAGCGTCTCGCTGCGGAGCGCGCGGTTGCTCGCTGTGGAGGGTCGATTCCTCCCTGGGGAATGGGTGTGTGTGTTGTCGTTAGGTTAGTTTACCTAGGTTTAAGTAGTTTGTAAGCAACCGACTGATGACCACGCAGTTTGGTCCGATAGAGCTACAAACATTTTGAACAGGACCCCCAATTTTCGCAACTGGTTGTCTTAACAAATCATCCACCAGAACACAAATGGAAGTGTGAGAGATGGAAGTTAGGATCTGGCCGGTGAGCGTGTTCGGGTGGCCGAGTGGTTAATGGGAGCCGGAATGATGAAAATGACAAAATTAACGCTTTTTTAATTACAAAACAATTTGGAGTTTTCTGAAAAGAACAAATCAAGTTTTACCCTTCTAAGTCAATTCTAAGTGTGTTTTTTATCTCTGCAAAGTTGACGCGCTGCGTAAATGGTTGTAGCGACTTGGTGTGTCACCTCTGACGGCGCTGCTCGCTGTCTGGAAGCAGGATATCTTTGCGGAATGAGACAGTGTTTTGTTTTCCAACATTGTATGGCTTTATCTCTGTGACAAGTGACTGTTCATATCGGTAAACATAAACGCTATACAGTGTGTTGAATTGTGGAATTTGCTTTGTGTTGTTTAGCTGTTCAATTTTGCATTCAAAATGATCAAATGTTTGTAAAGCTTATGTGACTTAACTGCGGGATCATCAGTCACTAAACTTACAAACTACTTATGAACTAACTTATACCGAAATACAGCACAAACATCGATGCCCGAGGGAGGATTCGAACCTTCGACGCGGGAGGCTACTCCCACGCGGCCAATTTTGCTTATTTGATTAAATTTGCTCGTTTCTGTTTCACGTATTTGGTTTGTGTACATCAATATGCTCCGTTTCAGCAATCGAGTGTTTAAGAAAAGGTACAGTCAGTAGAAGAAGAAATCTTTTGTTGTGTCGAAGGGAGATGCTGCTCAGACCGCTTCACCGACTATTCCAAATGAATGTAATAGAACGTCTGCCAGCCAGAAACTTCGTGACAGCTAAGAAACATTTGGAAATAATGAAAATGACAGAAATGATGAGAATGAAATAATTAACATTTCCTTGCTCTCTGGTGTTCTGAAACATAACTTATTATGCCAAGTTTTCAAAGAAAGAGGACTGGAACTACAAATAATTTCACACATTGGCTTGGCATGTAAAATATTATTGATGTGCAACAATTTGCTGCAGAAATTTCGTTTCCTAATTCTAACGGTATTCCTCGTAGTGGTAATAGTGGAAAGAAGGTGTGTGATATAAATGTTAGGCTAGTGTATGGCTTACGTTGCATTGGCAAGGGCTGTGCTGCAGGGACAGGGTTATGTGGAATTATGAACTTGCCAAAACCACCAAGTTTGGATTTTATAATAAATTGGTGGAATCTTCTGCTAAAGATGTTGCTCAAGCAACAATGAAGAACGAGGTTGAAGAAGCTGTGACATTTAATGGAAATTGTACAGATTTAAATGTTGATTTAGATGGATCATGACAACGTAGAGGTCATTAATTTCCACATGAAGTCTGACGGCTACCAGTGGAGAAAGTCGGAAAATAATTGATGTTGCAATTCTCCCGAAACATTGTAGATGGAAGGGAAATACCAAGGACGAAGGTAGTGAAAGTGGTGAAGCAAACTTTCACGGCACGAGTGGAGCGAAGGAAGTAGAGAGAGTGAAATCAATTTTTCCAAGATCACAGGATTGGTGTAATGTACGATACACTATGTAGAAGATGGTGATTCTAAGGGAAATAAAACTGTAGAGGAACTAAAACCTTATGACAATAAAATCCACATATAGAACAAGAATGCATTTTACATGTGCAGAAGCGCATGGAGGCCCACATATGCAGATTAAAGCGGACATTAGTATTCCAGAAGCTTAGTGATGGTAAGACCCTTGGAGGAAGAGGAAGATTGACGAAGCAACTGATAGATTGCAGAGGTATTATGGGTGTGAAATTAGGCAAAATGCAAGATGCATTGAGCATATGAGGAGAGCAGTATGGGCATTATTTTATCATACTGCTTCAAGAAATGAGCATTCACAACATGCTCTGTGCCTCACAGGTGATGACTCATGGTGTAAGTACCAATCAGGAAAGGAATATGCCCATAAAAACAGTTTGCCAAATGCTGCAATTTATGTAATTAAGCTCATATTCAGAGATTTATCACAGCCAAGGTTATTGGAAAAGGGTTTCTACGGGAAAATACAAAATCCAAATGAAAGTGTAAATAATTTAAGTCTGATTAGGACTCCCAAAAGAGTTTTGTAGAGATAAAAACATCGCTTTTGGAAGCTATGATGCAGTGGCAAATTACATTATCAAATGCGATATTTTGAAACGTGCTGGAAGAAGAGATATAGGCCTACAACAAGCAATAATAATAAAAAAAATGGTAGAATAGAACAGTGAAAAGGAAAGTAACACTGGAAAAAAGAGGACGATGCTGATAATCCATCAAATTGGGCAGGAATGTATTCAAAATCTTTGGAAGCCGTTTCCTGTAACTTTAAAATTTTCTTCTTTAAGGAACATTTTCTCAAAACTGCTAACAGTATATCAATGAAATTCTTACACAATATTGTTTACTGAATTTCCTTCATTTTTATAAACAATTTTTAAAAAAATTGTATAATTTTAGAATTGTAGAAGAAAAAGTGAAAACTTTTAGAGAAAATATAAGCATCTGTTTGAAAAACTTGTAAAACAAACACAAAAAATATTTCTTAACACGGCATTATGACATTGTAGATAAACATTCACTGAACATGTAGTCCAAATTTCAGATACATACGTTTAATGGTTTTAGAAAATAATGTTCCTTCTATTTGCTAAAATTAACTTGTAGGAGATGGATCGTTCTGGCTGCCCTTAAGGCGACCGCTGGCGAAAAGCGGGAGGCCCGGTTAAAGTCCCGGCCCAGCACATATTTTCGTTTGTCACCAGATGGTAGACCAGCTTTGGAAATGCAGCTAATGTCGACAGAATTCGCAAAAGGCGAATTAATATTTGAATGAGCAAATGTTCTTAACTTTTGGCTCAATATAATAATGTAAACATAGGGTATTCCGTCAACCACTAAGGTAGAAAAGAAAATCTTTGAGGAGTAATATCGAAATAAACATGGTAGAAAATGAAATGGAAGCAGCGAGCAGAGTAGTAGAACTCGACAGCCGCCACGCTCTCACCTGGAGGATACTCGACGTAGTCGACGGTGGTGTAGTAGGCGAAGGGGACGGCCGACACGAAGGCGATCATCCAGAGCACGGCGATGATGCCGAGCGCGCTGTGCAGCCCCTTCATCGTGTACGAGTAGATGGGGTAGCAGATGGCCAGGTAGCGCTCCAGGCTGAACGCCACGATCGTCAGCACCGACACGTACGACGACCTGCCCAACAGCAACAACGCGCCTGTTGACGTCCATAAACAACAGCAGCCTCTTATGAGGCGGCCACACTGAAACCTCATGCTCGACAAGCACGCTTGCGCAAGTATGTTGTAGCGTGAATACGATAAATTTCCTCAATCATGAGGATTGTACAAGCATACAGGGTGTTTCACTAAGTGTTTTTGCCTCTGTAACTTATAAAATAATAGGTGACGGGAAATTTCAATGCGGTAGGTGAACACAAGAAATGTTACACTTTCTGCGGAGCTGTGAACATAGTTTATTGTGTCATTTTCCAAAGAGTTACAGCACAAAGATATAATTTTTTAAATGGAACAATAGTTTTTTCTATCGTGCATTGGATTCGTTGAAACCAGTTGCGTCCAAATCAGTTTAAACTATATTCCTATCACTGTTAGTTTGGGAGCTACAACCCTTCATAGTTTAGGGGGCGGAGGCTACGACAGTGTAGCTCACTGGCTGGACAGTGTGCCGTGCCCCAGGGTATAGCCGCTCGGCCAATCAGATACGCTATCGCAGCCTCCGTCCCCGGAACTTTGAAGGGTTGTAGCTCCCAAACTAACAGTGATTGGAATGTACTTTAAATCGATTTGGACGCAGCTGGTTTAATCGAACCCAATACACGATAGAAAAAAACTATTGTTCCATTAAAAAAATATATCTTTGTGGTGTAACGCTTTAGAAAATGATACAATAAACTATGTTCATAGCTTCGCAGAAAGTGTAACATTTCTTGTGTTGACCGACAGCATTAAAATTTCCCGTCACCTATTATTTAGTGAAACACCCTGTATATGAATTATATTTTTTCATATCGTTGATGATGATGATAACCGCGAGGTACTTATGACCAACTGTCGTCCTGTTCAGCTTGCTTGGTGCAAGTATCAATAAATTGCATTAATATATAAAAACTAGATGACCCAGTGCACTTCGTATCACTTACCTCTTAATATAAACCATATTAATTTAAATCATATTTATTATAGACCCAGTAGCTTTTTAAAGGCATTTGCTTTGAACATCTAATGTGCAAAAGATTATCGCAATCGTACAAATGATATTGATATCCCAAAGAAAAAAGCTCTTTTGGTTTTTCACAAGTTTTCCTATTTTCTGGCCAACTATTCCAAACTTTTACTTCACTCAAACATTCCTCTCGCTTCGAACGTCGAATGTGCAAAATTTTATCGCAATCAGATGAATGGTATTGATATTTCATAGAAAAATCTCGTTCTTTTTTTTTTTTTTGTATTTTCCAATTTTCCGGGAAACTTTTTCAAATTTTTATTTAGTAAGAACGTTAATTTTGCTTTGAACGTCAAATATGCAAAATTTCATTGAAACCAGACGAATGATATTGGTATCGCACTGGAAAAAGCTCTTTCAGTTTTTCGCAAATTTCCAAATTTTCCTGGTAATTTTACCGAATTTTTAGTTCATAAGAACGTTCATCTTTCGTTGAACGTTAAATTATCAAAATTTTATCGCAATCGCATGAACCGTTCTCAGCTTATAGTGTTGAGTACATTAAGGAACACATTGAAAAAGAAACTTGGTTCGAAATTTGCGTCTTTCCTTTTTAACAGTCCCTATTTTCTTACTGAAAACTTTTCCAAGATTAAGATGAACAAAACAACAAAAGAATGACCCTTCTCCGTTTGTGTGAATATTCAGTTATAGTGCTGAATTCAATTAAAAACACATTGAAAAACGCACTTTGAGTTCTTCTGAAGTTTTCATATTTTCCGGTAGATTTTGAAAAAAAAAATTATTTCATACAAAACTCGTCCTGTCAAGCCGTACTCTTACAACCATATGGAAATTGATTTTTATTCATAGAAAAAAATTGCTTTCGGTTTTCTTAAATTTTCCTACTATCCGGACAACTTTTCCAAATTTTTATTTAATGCAATCTTTCCTCTAGTTTTCAACAAGAAATGTATAAAATTTTATCGCAATTGGACGAATGGTATTGAGAGCTCACTGGAAAAAGGTATTTCAGTTTTTCCAGATTTGCCTCTTTCCCGGACAACTCTTCCATATTTTATCACCGCTTAACCTTCCATGTACTTACACGAATATTTCAAGACTAAAACTAGCAAAATCAGTTCAGCCGTTCTCGAGTTTTAACGTGACTAACGAACAGCAATTCATTTATATCGCAATCGGATGTACGGTATGGCCGTGCATAAAATAAGAACAAAAAGACGAGCAAACATATATTGCGATGAAACTTTGTCAACTCCTTGCTTGCGCTCACGCGAAGATTACAGTCATACTAAAATTAACTTCTTACAGTGCATGACGGAGGGTGCTTTACAATTACTTAATTCGTTTCTTACACCTTCACAATGAAATGTCTGGACGAATATGGCCGGCCGCGGTGGCCGAGGAGACTGGGGCGCTCCAGTCACGGTCTGCACGGCCACTACGGTCGGGGGTTCGAATCCCCCCTCGGGCATGGATATTTGTGCCGTCCTAGTTGGTAAGTAGTTCATAAGTAGTTTGTAAGTTCAGGGACTAATGACCCCGTAGTTAAGTCCCATAGACTATACAAACATTTGATTTTGGACGAATATGAATGACATTTGAATAGAGGTACGGTAGCTTATACCCTGATTAATACATGGGCTCCGTAAGTGCATGGCGGAAGGTATGTTACAACAAACATCAAAACTGATCGACTGTTAAACAATGAAATGTAACAGAGTTATATAAATTTTCACAGATGGAGGAAGCAGTGAACTGAGGAGATGGAGGACGAGTTCGACAGAGATACCAGGAACTGAATGATAGAGGAAGGGGAAGTTGGGGGGGTTGGGGGAGACGGGAGATTATGAGATAAACGGAGAGAGAAAGTGGAAGGAGGAGATGGACTAAGAAAGAAGGAAAGAGCAGGTGGAGGCAGGGAGACAAAAGGGAACGACGGGTAGACTGACGTAAGACGGGAGTGTTGTAGAGATTTCAGCTAGCAACGCGCAGGGTACCAGCTAATGTCGTTTATATTTCTTTGTATATAGTTAATTTTCAGTAAATTTATTTATTATCAACCCTAAAATGAATATTAATTTCCATAATTCGTAATTAAAGAAGCCAACACTTTGAAATTTCAAACGATATTTGCACAGTTATTCCTTCTGCGGTAGTAACGCGCCGGGTTCCAGCTCGTTCTGTATAAATATTACACTACTGTGTACGGCAAGTCAAACAATACAGATTTAATGTAATAAGAAAGAAGTTAAAAATGCTGATTGGCTGCTGGCAATAAAACCATGCAGGTAATGATAAAATCTTTATTCCTTTTGTACTGACGCGTTTCGGGCGTAGCCCATTTCCAGAGTACCTGGTAAACGTAAAAAATAAGATAATACATGTACAGTCAAACAGTTGAAATTAAACGTGATACAAAAGGAGAATTGACACAAGAGAGAATTTATACATACCATAACACTACCCAATTAAGTACAGAGGAAACGCAATGGCCAGTAGAGGCTGGCCACTCATCAAACACTGGCAACATTAATATGTGTGTACAAAACTTAGTACATTCGTTGAAAGCTAAAAGTAAACTGAAATCATATTTTTTCAGTGCCATTAGGGTGAATACAAACCACGTGAGAGCAGCACATCACCTAAGACATCATACAGATATGTGAAAATAACCGTCCATATATACAAACAAAATAAAATATTTAGTCTTGTACAGACATTTGCACAACATTAACATGGACAAAATTAAGAAGTTCCTCGAATCAGGTCTTAACATAAATGTGACAGGCGCAGCGTGTGAGAGCCGTTCACCAGAGGGCAGCTGCTTCTGAGTGGCGGAAAGAAGTGAGACAAGGGAAACGGAGTGCCAGTCCATCCATACGCCCGACTACTTTACATATTGCCATCCGTCAACTATTTATGGAAAAAGTCAAAGAACCAATTGGGAGACACAACCAACTGATCATTGATTAATAGATCCGGGCAACACTGGTGGCTAATATAAATCTGAATCTCTTCCAAGATATCCAATGAAACACCCTTATTACTAACGTGCAAAATTGTCAAACAATCGTTAATGTTCCTCAAATGGTGCTGACATTCACGTAAATGGTCACCCAAAGCACTTCCATTACTCGCACACTCAAGCTCTCGATACATAATTTTGAAGTCACGTCCGGTTTGTCCTATATAATTGGTTACTTTTTTTTTCGTAAGTATTCGATGAATGGCAATGTATAAAGTTGTCGGTCGTGAGAATGGACTGGCGCTCCGTCTCCCTTGTCTCACTGTATCCGTGAACCTGATTGCCTTTTAAAGTTTTAATACCATGTTTGTGAACTTCTTTCCGCCACTCAGAAGCCGTTGCCCTCTGGCGAACGGTTTTCATACGCTGCGCCTGTGACATTTATGTTAAGACCTGATTCGAGGAAATTCGTTTGTTCATGTTAATATTGTGCAAATGCCTGTACAAGATTAAATATTTTACCTTGTATATATGGACTGTTATATTCATATATCTTTATGACGTTTTAGGTGAGCTGCTGCCCTCGCGTGGTTTGTATTCGCCCTAACAGCACCGAAAAAACTTTATTTCAGTTTACTTTTAGCTTTCGACGAATGTACTAAGTTTTGTACACACATATTAATGTTACCAGTGTTTGATGCGTGGCCAGCCTTTACTGGCCATTTCGTTTTGTCTATACTCAAATGGGTAGTGTTATGGTATGTATAAATTCTCTCTTGTATCAATTCTCCTTTTATATCACGTTTACTTTTAACTGTTTGACTGTACATGTATTATCCTATTTTTTACGCTCACCAGGTAATCTGAAGATGGGCTGTGCCCGAAACGCGTAAGCACAAAAGGAATAAAGATTTTATCGTTACCAGCTCGTTTTATTACTTCTCTTCAAATTACATTAATCATGGAATGGAAACACACAGCAACAGAACGTAACAGCGTGACTACAAACTCTTTGATACAGGAAATGTTCAAAATGTCCTCCGTTAGCGAGGATAGATGTATCCACCCTCCATCGCATGGAATCCCTGATGCGCTGATGCAGCCCTGGAGAATGGCGTATTGTATCACAGCCGTCAACAATACGAGCACCAAGAGTCTCTACATTTGGTACCGGAATTGCGTAGACAAGAGGTTTCAAATGCCCCTCATACATGAAAGTCAAGAGGGTTGAGGTCAGGAGAGCGATGAGGCCATGGAATTGGTCCGCCTCTACCAATCCATCGGTCACCAAATGTGTTGTTGAGAAGCGTACGAACACGTTGACTGAAATGTGCAGGAGCTCCATCGTGCGTGAACCACATGTTGTGTCGTACTTGAAAAGGCACATGTTCTAGCAGCACAGGTATGAAATCATGATAACGTGCTCCAGTGAGCGTAGGTGTAAGAAGATGAGGCCCAATCAAGACATCACCAAGAATTCTTGCCCAAACGTTCACAGAAAATCTGTGTTGATGACGTGACCGCACAATTGCGTGCGGATTCTGGTCAGCCCACACATGTTGATTGTGAAAATTTACAATTTCATCACGTTGGAATGAAGCCTAAAATCAGCTTTAACATGGAAACTAAGCGTTTCCGGACACATGTCCATATAACATATTTTCGTTCTTTGTGTGTGAGGAATGTTTCCTGAAAGTTTGGCCGTACCCTGTATAGCCACGTGACAACCAGTGACGTCACTGGTGACCACATCCTTGTCCATATATGGCAATGTTTTGGTCGCACAAACGCCGCGCCCACTTCAGCTACGCAATTACAGGATGCCATGCCGTTATATGCTGCAAGCCGCCGTCTTATTGAGGGTGTCTTGATCGCTGTTTTCTCTTTTATTACACTGCCTCAGAAGCTGTTTCTCCGTTTAATAATAAATGTCTCGTCGAAAGCAATTCTGTGTCTCCTTTTTCCAAAACATGTTCCACAACAGGTGACATTTCGGGTTATCGACAATGCCTCTCATGTTCTATACGTCGCTGTTCAATAGTGCGAACAATCTGGCCTACATAAAACTGACCACTTTTTTTTTTATTTTTTTTTATCTGTCGGACCAAACTGCGTGGTCATCAGTCCGTAGCTTACAAACTACTTAAGTTAAGGTAAACTAACCTAAGGACAACACACACACACACACACACACACACACACACACACACACACATACACACACATGCCACAGGGAGGACTCGAACCTCCGACAGCGAGCAACCGCGCGCTCCGCAACGAGGCGCCTTAAACCGCTCGGCTACTCGACCGCGGACTGACCGTTCTCATATGGAATTTTATAAATGCATGGTGTTCAGAGACGTTGATCATATTTTGCAGGATATATTAGTTGCCGGATCTTTGCTGGAGGCCTGAAGATTGTATTGATTTTCTCTCCTTTCAGGAGCCAAGTAATTTTCCCTGTTGTGCAGCCACAAAAAGGAGAAAATCGGTCTTCTTGATGTCTTTTTCAGATGTCTTCTGATTACGTGGCTTGGGTGAAACTGCCTGAGATATTTGTCTCTTGCTGTAGCCGTTATCTTTGAAAACTTTACGTATGTGGCCGTGTTCGTTTGACAGGTTTTCGGCATATGCAACGGTTTGGGGTCTATGTATCAAGATCTTCTGAACAGACTGATAGTAGCTGGTGGCGTGCAAATAACGATGCATGTGAGCATGTGTGCAATAAAGCGGCTGGAGTGGATGAAATTAAGCCGGAACTCGTCAAATACAGTGGAATATCAGGTCTCAAATGGTTACACAGGATAACTGAAAAGGCGTTGGAATCGGGACAGGTTCTATCAGACTGGACGAAAGCGGTAATTACGCCAATTTTCAAACATGGAAACAGAAAAGATTGCAATAACTATCGAGGTATCTCTTTAATTAACGTTGTAGGCAAAATATTCTCAGGTATTGTTGAAAGGAGAGTGCGAGTATTAATTGAGGACAAGTCAGATGAAAATCATTGTGGGTTTAGGCCTCGTAGGGCCTGTCAGAACCAGATCTTTAGCTTACGGCAGGTAATAGAAAAGTGCTATGAGTGGAACAGGGAATTGTATCTATGCTTCATAGATCTGGAAAAGGCTTATAACCGTGTTCCTAGGAGGAAGCTACTGTCAGTTCTTCAAGATTATGGTATAGGAGGCAAACTTCTGCAGGCAATTAAAGGGCTTTACGTAGACTGTCAGGCAGCAGTTAGAGTAGATGGCATATTAAGCTCATGGTTCAGGGTAGTTTCAGAGGTAATACAAGGCTGTAACCTATCAGCTCTGATGTTCGAACTATTCATGGACCGTATGTTGACAACAGTTGACTGGCGAGGTGAGATTAAAGTAGGTGAAAACAAAATAAGCAGTCTTGCATATGCGGATGACTTAGTTGTAATGGCCGATTCAATTGAAATGTTGCAAACTAATATTTCAGAGCTCGATCAGAGGTGCAAGGATTATGATATGAAGATCAGCATCTCCAAAACGAAAGTAATGTCTGTGGGAAAGAGATTCAAACAGACTGAGTGGCAAATAGGAGGAACAACGTTAGAACATGTAGACAGTTTCAAGTACCTGGGATGTATTTTCTCACAGGAGGCAACATAGCGAAAGAACTGGAATCTAGGTGCAGCAAAGCTAATCCAGTGAGTGCTCAGCTAAGATCTACTCTCCTCTGCAAGAAGGAAATAAGTACCAAGACTACGTTAGCAGTGTACCGCTCTATCTTTCGACCAACTTTGTTGTATGGGAGTGAAAGTTGGGTGGATACAGGTTGCCTTACTCATAAGATAGAGGTTAAAGATATGAAAGTAGCAAGAATGATTGCAGGTACCAATAGATGGGAACAATGGCAGGAGGGTATCCATAATGAGGAAATCAAAGAAAAGCTGGAAATGAACACCATAGATGAAGCAGTTAGAGCGAACAGACTGAGATGGTGGGGTCATGTTACACGCATGGAAGAAGCAAGGTTACCTAAGAGACTCATGATCTCGTCAGTCGAGGGTGAGAGGAGTCGAGGTAGAAAATACCTACATTCGGTGCAGAATGATTTTAAAGTAAAAGGCATAACACCAAACGAGGCATCAATGTTAGCATTGAAAAGGGGATAATGGAGGAATTTTATTAGAGGTACTATGCTCCAGACTGAACGGTGAAAGGCACAATCAGTCTCTAATGATGATGATGATGATGATCTTGTGTCTTGTATTGCTGTTTGTCCATCAGAATTATTGTGTTTCCTTCATCTGCTCTTGTAATGATGGTGTTACTTTGTTGAAGTTTCTTTTTTAGTTTTATGGAAACTGTGTTCATATGGTTTCCAATCTTTTTTCCCCTCTCGGTTTACACTGATGGACTGTGTCAGCGATTCTTGTATCTGGCTTATGGTTTGTTTGTTATTGCCATCTGAACTACTATTGTTCGACTGTGTCATATTACGTTTAGATGTTCATTTCTGCATGGATATCATCTTAATGTTATCCAAGAAAGTACATCATCTACGTATTTAATGAATTATATTTCACTTGCTACTATTATCCTTTCATCTCCGTTCTTAAAGGACCAGTTTCCGCAAATTTTGAAAACTGAGTCGTATTTCTTCCAAAAGTTGTTAATTGGTTGTATGATGCGATATTCAATTTGATTTTCACCTGTGATGAATTGTGTTCTAAGAATGCCACTGAGTTTATGTTTGCAATGCTTATACTCAGATTGCATTCCTCGGATGATTTATATAATTAACATTGCAATAATTACTTGTTCATCTGATAAACATATAGCTAACCTATTTTGCTTTAGTTGTTATCTACCTGCTGCCAAATTACTTTATTTGCTTTGGTTTATCATATGTAAAACCTGTACAGCTCTTACAAAACCTGATGAGACAGTCTTGTTTGTTTACCACAGTGTATTCCCATCTACCTTATTAAAATCCATTTCGTTTTCCTTGAAGTCAAGAAGTATGTTGTTGTTGTGGTCTTGAGTACCTACAATGGTTTGATGTAGCTCTCCACCCTACTCTACCCTGTGCAAGCCCCTTCGTTCGGAATAACAACCAGCATCTTCCTGAACCTGCTTACTGTATTCGTCTCTTCGGCTTCCTCTCCAGTTTTTACCCAACACATTTCACTCCATTGCTAAATTGATGATTCACTGACTTCTAAGAATGTGTCCCACTAATACTTCCATTTTTTAAATCAAGGTATGCCAGAAATTTATTTCTCCTCATTTCTGTTCGGCACCTTCTAATTGTTAAATTGATTATTCATTGATGTCTCCAAATGTGTTCCACTAATACTTCCCTTTTCTTAGTCAAGGTATGCCAGAAATTTATTTCTCCTCGTTTCTGTTCGGCACTTCCTAATTAGTTACTTGATCTACCCTTCTAATCTTCAGCGTTCACCTGTAGCATCACACTTCAAATGCTTCTATCATCTTTATTTCTGAGCTCTTTATCATCCACGTTTGACTCCAATACAAAGCTGCCTTCCAGACAAATGCTTTCACAAATAATTTCATAACATTTAAATTAATTTTCGATGTCAACAAATTTCTCTTCTTCGGAAATACTTTTTTTCCCATAGCCATTCTACATTTTATATCTTCTATACTTCGGCCATTAGATGTTATTTTCCTACCAAAATAACAAAATTCATCTATCAGGTTTAATCTTCCATTACTTAATATAATTCCTTCAACATTGTCTGATTTTCTTATACTGCATTCGATTACACTTGTTTTGCTCTTGTTAATATTCAAGAATCTGTCCATTACGTTCAACTGCTCTTACTAATCCACTGCTCTCTCCAATAGAATTTCGACTCAAATTTTCCAGTGCTCCGTGAAATTCATATCGCGGTATTGTATGTCCTACCTTGTCTTCGTCTACTTCCTCTTTCCTTTCTACAATACTGCCCTCAAGCTCAGTTCCGTTGTATAGGTTTTCAATATATTCCTTCCACTTTTCAGCTTTTCCTTATTTGCTAAGTACTGGTTTTCCATGTATGCTTCCGATTTTCATGCAGCTGCTTTTATCGTCTCCAAACGTCTCTTTTCTTTTCCTCTAGCCATACATTCTCCTATGGACTTGCATTTGTCCTCTAGTCTATCCTAGTCTGCACTTTTAGTCGACTTTACTTTTCAGCAGTCTGCACTTCCTTTTGCCAGTTTCAATTACTGTATTTTTATATTTTCGCCTTTTACCTATTAACTTCAGGATCTCCTGTGTTATCCAAGGATTTACCTATTCTACCTATATGAAAGCCTGCGGCCTTCACTACTGCATCTCTGAGATCTACCCATTATTCTTCTACTGTATTACTTTCCCCCTGAAACTTTAAACGGTGTCAGGTAGATTCAATTTATCCGGGTTACTTCTTTTTTCCTACCTTTTTTCAGTTTCTTAAGTTTTAATCAACAATTCACAACGAATAAGTCAAGGTCGGACATGTCTTACAGTTTAAAACATGGTTCCGAAATCTATGTCTTTCCATAACAAATTTAGTACTTTCTGGTGTCTCCTGGCGTCTTCCATGTCTACAGTCTTCTTGCATAGTATTCACAGAAAACATGACAACTGCGCATGGGCAAAGCTGAAAATGTATACCCAGCCGGGATTCGAACCCGGGTCTCCCGCTGTATAGGCAGTTCAGTCACATATGCTGTGAATATGAGAGAAACAACTGTAGGATCAGAAGTGACGTCACACCGACAAATCCGGCTATCAAGGCAAAAATGAGTGACTTACGCTATTAGGGATGTGTAATATTAATCCACATGTATGGGTGTAAGTTCTTAGTATGCTTCTCAGATTCCACAATTCTGGCTTCCCTATTTTTATCTCATTACACGATTCCATAAAAAGCTGGTCTCAAGAGAAACGAAAACCTTCTTCGCAATTGTCTATCTTTCTGCCGCTATTTTCCATCATAGTCATCACCAAGGTATTTATCATCATCATTAGAGACTTATTATGCATTTCAGCGTACCGTATGGAGCATAGTCCCCCTAACAAAATTTCCTCTGTGATCATCTATTCAATGCTAACACTGATGGATATATCGTCTGATGTTAAGCCTTTTACTTTAAAGTAGGTCTTGACCAAGTCTAAGTACTTTTTCCTGGTCTACCTCCTCCTTCCTGCCTATCATCCTCTGACGTAGCATGACCCCACAATCTCAAACTGTTCACTCTAAATGCTTCATCTATGCTGTTCATTCCTCTCCTGCCATTTTCTATCAGCACCTGCAGTCATCCTTCCTACCTTCATTAATGTAACATCAAACTCATTAGTAAGTTAACCGGTAGTCACCCACCTGTAACTACCATAAAACAGATTTGGTCGAAAGATAGAACAGTGCATTGCTAACTTAGTCTTGGTACTAACTTGCTTTTTTCAGAAGAGAGTAAATCTGAAATGAGCACTCACTGTATTAGCGCGATACATTTCCTTTCACTATGTTGCAATCGTGTGAGAAAATACAGCCTAATTACTTGAAACTGGCAAACTGTTCTAATCTGGTTTCTCCTATTTAGCACCCAATCTGTTGAAATCTCTTTTCCATGGACTTTATTTTTGAGATGCTGATCTACGTAAAAAAAAAAAAAAAAAAAAAAAAATAAATAAAAAAAAGTTCAAATGTTTGTAGAACTTATGGGACTTAACTACGGGGTCATCAGTCCCTAAGCTTACAAACTACTTATGAACTAGCTAAGACTAAAGACGGCACAAATATCCATGCCCGAGGGGGGATTCGAATCCCCGACCGCAGTGGCCGTGCAGACCGTGACTGAAGCGCCTCAGTCCCCTCGGCCACCGCGGCCGGCGATCTTCGTACCATTATGGTACACCCCCAGGTCTGAAATATTACATTGCAACCTTTGAATCGATTCTGACATCACGACTAAGCCGTCTGTATATGTGAGACTGCTTATTTTATTTTCACCTATTTTATTCTCACCTTGCCAGTCTACTGTTTTCAAGATCCATGTGTCTTTTTCAAAGCCCACATGTTTGTCCTTCTCTCTTACGTTATACGCACCCTTGCGTCTCCTATGTTGCCTACAATTTTTAATGAAAGTTTAACGGTTTTCTTAAATCTACTACTGGGTTCACTGAATATATCATTACCATCATAGAATCTTACTATTAATATTCCTCCTCTATGTCTTCATTCCCGAACCTAAACATTTGTTTTTATATTCGTTACTGATAAAATTCTGTCACACTTCTAGCTATGTCAACTGCAGCAAACTACACGTGTTTCCTCGGCTACTGTTACACTGTGGCACCCACCAAAATAGTTGCTGACAGTACTCAGTTTGAACGCTCCAAGTTTGAAAAGCGCTTGACGCGGTTCGAAAAACGAGAGATTTTTCAGTATGTATCACCACGAACATTACTTCTTCGAGGATATTTAACAGTAGGGGGGAAAGCATTGTGCTTTTTCACTCGTAGAACGCACATGTTGTACAATATCGATAATTTCACACAGAATATTCCCTACATTTGGCAGACGTTCGATATCGGGACCATGCTGAGTTGGCTGGCGTCCTTCTGTAGGACGAGAAATCCCATGAAAGTGTGCGTCATAACAGCCTCTTTGGTGCATTTGGTTTCCTCATCGACTTGTAACAAAATCAAAATTTTACTTCTAATTCTTCGGTGTATTATTCTTGGAATCTACTTCGATCCATGAGCCGTTAAACTGAGAATGAGATGATTATCGCAATTATTTGCCTGCTCTACCATCATGATTGTCTGATACTCTTAAGTCCGATAGCACGTTTCCATTCCCAAAAAACGAAAAAGGACAGCCTGAATAATAATTGTTTTACCCCAATATTTTTCATTATTTTGATGTTACCTACATCATCTGCCTTGTATCACATTTTGTAGGCAATTGTCATAGAATGGCACAAGGTTTTGTGTGCTATTTTCATAGAATGTTGCCGCCTCTGTATTCAACCATGTGGTTACATGTTCTTTCAACTCGTCATCATCGTTGAAGTGTCGTCCACTAAGGACATATTTTAGGTGTAAGAAGAGGATTACTGTCAAAAGATTTTTTTTCACGATAATGCCTGACCTCACACACCGAATGTGACCAAACAATTCTTACGGAAATTTCAATGGGATCTGTTTGATCATCCTCCATACAGCTATGACCTCTCTCCTAGCGACTTTCATCTCGTCTTACACCTGAAACATGGACTTGGTGGTCAACACTTCAACGATGATAAAGAGCTGTTACCACATGGTTGAATACACATGCGGCAACCTTCTGTGAAGGGTGCATACAAAAACTTGTGGTACGCTATCACAAGTGCCTACAAAATTTCGCCAGTTATGTGGAAAAGTAGTTTAAGAGTTCTAGAATTTTGTGCAATGAAAATTTCTTCTGTATCTGTGTACAAATTCATTTTATTACCAAACGGAACTTACTTTCTGGACGCACCTCGTACTATGTTGCTGAATCTCTTGATACCAATGTTAATGAGTTTGAGGGAAATAAATGACATTTCTCCCCTCAGTCAAATGTGATACGGGACGTTTGTTTCTGTTTTGCTTCTGGACATAATATGGTACACGTGTATGAGAGTCTTCTAAATGTACAGCACTGTTGATCTCAAGCGTGACCTTAGAGGCCAATATTAGAGGCCTTAAGCGTATCATTTCCACCTTAATTATCTCTCCCAGTAACAGTAGAATACCGTGGAACTCCTTTTGTCGAGGGTTTGGTTTCATTTTTATCTAAAGGCACATTGATTTCAGGTAAGTTCTATAGTTTTTTTGCGAACAGTTTCGTTAGCATTTCTCATCATCTACCCCAGACCCCTTTCGCTGTGGTTTACTTGCATACATCTATTTGTTAGTTCTGTGTAACTCCAGAATTGTTCACATCTATTTCCTAAATCACAGTCACATACAGAAAAGAAAACGGAACATTATGTATTTCGCTTTAAAAACATAACAGTGAAATACATAGTATTCAGCTGCTGCTCAAATGGCCACTACAAGCAACGTATAAAACGGAATACCTTGAAAGGTTAGATACAAAAAGTTCATACTCTTAGTTCTGGAGAAACAAAAATTTTCAAATGTTTGTATAGCTTATGGGACTTAAATAGGGGGTCATCAGTCCCTAAACTTACAAACTAGTTACGGACTAGCTAACACTAAGGACGGCACAAATATCCATGCCCCAGGTGGGATTCAAACCCCCGACCGTAGTGGCCGTGCAGACCGTGACTGGCGCGCCGCAGTCCCGTCGGCCACCGCGGCCGGCTCTGGAGAAACCATTATTATTTCAATCACTTCGGTTCAGCAGATGTCCTGTTGTCAAGTAGGCATACGGTTTGCAATGGACCCTGACCATTTTTTTACACGTGTATTAGGCCGTAGAGTGCACTGTTCTATAGCCAGCCATGCTGTATTTTCCTGGTTCGTAAGTTCATCTTACCTTGGACATTTGTATTTGTGTGTGTGTGTGTGTGTGTCTGTGTGTGTGTGGCATTAGCATAAATTAGATTGTTTGTACGTCTAGATACTGATGACCACTGACGTATGTTCCCACAGCTTTACAAACATTTCAACATCTTTGTAAACCTGGGAACTGATGACCATAGAAGTTTGCTTCCGTAGATTTTCAAGCATTTTCGTGTAGACTCTGTATTCGTTGTATGCGCAATTCGTGCCATTTGACCAGGGCCGCCAACTCTCTTGCTTCGCGTGTTGCCTTACTACCAGGCCATTCTTATATTTGATCAGAGCGGCTGCCGAAGCAGCAAGAGAAGATGGCTGCAAATCGCAAATCCGCCTTGTCAACAAACACCTGGCGGCTTATCAGCACAGCGCCACTACTACAAACCCTGCCTTTCCACCCTTTCCACCCTGCCGGTAGGGCCTGCAACATCTTGTAATGTCACTCGGATAAAAGTGACGTTTTCCATGAAAGTAAAAGACCGCAAAGAAAAAGAAAAGAACTTTATTGTTCAATATAAGATAAATTTTAGTCCATTTATCTGAGTGGAACATATCCTATTATTACACGAATTCCGAAAGAAAAAATATGCATTCTAAAACGAGCTTTTTCCAAAGCATGTTCCACAACAGGTGACATTTCGGGTTATCGACAATGCCTCTCATGTTCTATGCGTCGCTGTTCAATAGTGCGAACAATCTGGCCTACATAAAACTGACCACTTTTTTCTTTTTCTTTTTTTTTTTCTTTTCTTTTTTTTTTTTTTTTTTCTTTTTATCTGTCGGACCAAACTGCGTAGTCATCAGTCCGTAGCTTACAAACTACTTAAGTTAAGGTAAACTAACCTAAGGACAATACACACACACACACACACACACAAACACACACATACACACACATGCCCCAGGGAGGACTCGAACCTCCGACAGCGAGCAACCGCGCGCTCCGCAACGAGGCGCCTTAAACCGCTCGGCTACTCGACCGCGGACTGACCGTTCTCATATGGAATTTTATAAATGCATGGTGTTCAGAGACGTTGATCATATTTTGCAGGATATATTAGTTGCCGGATCTTTGCTGGAGGCCTGAAGATTGTATTGATTTTCTCTCCTTTCAGGAGCCAAGTAATTTTCCCTGTTGTGCAGCCACAAAAAGGAGAAAATCGGTCTTCTTGATGTCTTTTTCAGATGTCTTCTGATTACGTGGCTTGGGTGAAACTGCCTGAGATATTTGTCTCTTGCTGTAGCCGTTATCTTTGAAAACTTTACGTATGTGGCCGTGTTCGTTTGACAGGTTTTCGGCATATGCCACGGTTTGGGGTCTATGTATCAAGATCTTCTGAACAGACTGATAGTAGCTGGTGGCGTGCAAATAACGATGCATGTGAGCATGTGTGCAATAAAGCGGCTGGAGTGGATGAAATTAAGCCGGAACTCGTCAAATACAGTGGAATATCAGGTCTCAAATGGTTACACAGGATAACTGAAAAGGCGTTGGAATCGGGACAGGTTCTATCAGACTGGACGAAAGCGGTAATTACGCCAATTTTCAAACATGGAAACAGAAAAGATTGCAATAACTATCGAGGTATCTCTTTAATTAGCGTTGTAGGCAAAATATTCTCAGGTATTGTTGAAAGGAGAGTGCGAGTATTAATTGAGGACAAGTCAGATGAAAATCATTGTGGGTTTAGGCCTCGTAGGGCCTGTCAGAACCAGATCTTTAGCTTACGGCAGGTAATAGAAAAGTGCTATGAGTGGAACAGGGAATTGTATCTATGCTTCATAGATCTGGAAAAGGCTTATAACCGTGTTCCTAGGAGGAAGCTACTGTCAGTTCTTCAAGATTATGGTATAGGAGGCAAACTTCTGCAGGCAATTAAAGGGCTTTACGTAGACTGTCAGGCAGCAGTTAGAGTAGATGGCATATTAAGCTCATGGTTCAGGGTAGTTTCAGAGGTAATACAAGGCTGTAACCTATCAGCTCTGATGTTCGAACTATTCATGGACCGTATGTTGACAACAGTTGACTGGCGAGGTGAGATTAAAGTAGGTGAAAACAAAATAAGCAGTCTTGCATATGCTGATGACTTAGTTGTAATGGCCGATTCAATTGAAATGTTGCAAACTAATATTTCAGAGCTCGATCAGAGGTGCAAGGATTATGATATGCAGATCAGCATCTCCAAAACGAAAGTAATGTCTGTGGGAAAGAGATTCAAACAGACTGAGTGGCAAATAGGAGGAACAACGTTAGAACATGTAGACAGTTTCAAGTACCTGGGATGTATTTTCTCACAGGAGGCAACATAGCGAAAGAACTGGAATCTAGGTGCAGCAAAGCTAATCCAGTGAGTGCTCAGCTAAGATCTACTCTCCTCTGCAAGAAGGAAATAAGTACCAAGACTACGTTAGCAGTGTACCGCTCTCTTTCGACCAACTTTGTTGTATGGGAGTGAAAGTTGGGTGGATACAGGTTGCCTTACTCATAAGATAGAGGTTAAAGATATGAAAGTAGCAAGAATGATTGCAGGTACCAATAGATGGGAACAATGGCAGGAGGGTATCCATAATGAGGAAATCAAAGAAAAGCTGGAAATGAACACCATAGATGAAGCAGTTAGAGCGAACAGACTGAGATGGTGGGGTCATGTTACACGCATGGAAGAAGCAAGGTTACCTAAGAGACTCATGATCTCGTCAGTCGAGGGTGAGAGGAGTCGAGGTAGAAAATACCTACATTCGGTGCAGAATGATTTTAAAGTAAAAGGCATAACACCAAACGAGGCATCAATGTTAGCATTGAAAAGGGGATAATGGAGGAATTTTATTAGAGGTACTATGCTCCAGACTGAACGGTGAAAGGCACAATCAGTCTCTAATGATGATGATGATGATGATCTTGTGTCTTGTATTGCTGTTTGTCCATCAGAATTATTGTGTTTCCTTCATCTGCTCTTGTAATGATGGTGTTACTTTGTTGAAGTTTCTTTTTTAGTTTTATGGAAACTGTGTTCATATGGTTTCCAATCTTTTTTCCCCTCTCGGTTTACACTGATGGACTGTGTCAGCGATTCTTGTATCTGGCTTATGGTTTGTTTGTTATTGCCATCTGAACTACTATTGTTCGACTGTGTCATATTACGTTTAGATGTTCATTTCTGCATGGATATCATCTTAATGTTATCCAAGAAAGTACATCATCTACGTATTTAATGAATTATATTTCACTTGCTACTATTATCCTTTCATCTCCGTTCTTAAAGGACCAGTTTCCGCAAATTTTGAAAACTGAGTCGTATTTCTTCCAAAAGTTGTTAATTGGTTGTATGATGCGATATTCAATTTGATTTTCACCTGTGATGAATTGTGTTCTAAGAATGCCACTGAGTTTATGTTTGCAATGCTTATACTCAGATTGCATTCCTCGGATGATTTATATAATTAACATTGCAATAATTACTTGTTCATCTGATAAACATATAGCTAACCTATTTTGCTTTAGTTGTTATCTACCTGCTGCCAAATTACTTTATTTGCTTTGGTTTATCATATGTAAAACCTGTACAGCTCTTACAAAACCTGATGAGACAGTCTTGTTTGTTTACCACAGTGTATTCCCATCTACCTTATTAAAATCCATTTCGTTTTCCTTGAAGTCAAGAAGTATGTTGTTGTTGTGGTCTTGAGTACCTACAATGGTTTGATGTAGCTCTCCACCCTACTCTACCCTGTGCAAGCCCCTTCGTTCGGAATAACAACCAGCATCTTCCTGAACCTGCTTACTGTATTCGTCTCTTCGGCTTCCTCTCCAGTTTTTACCCAACACATTTCACTCCATTGCTAAATTGATGATTCACTGACTTCTAAGAATGTGTCCCACTAATACTTCCATTTTTTAAATCAAGGTATGCCAGAAATTTATTTCTCCTCATTTCTGTTCGGCACCTCCTAATTGTTAAATTGATTATTCATTGATGTCTCCAAATGTGTTCCACTAATACTTCCCTTTTCTTAGTCAAGGTATGCCAGAAATTTATTTCTCCTCGTTTCTGTTCGGCACTTCCTAATTAGTTACTTGATCTACCCTTCTAATCTTCAGCGTTCACCTGTAGCATCACACTTCAAATGCTTCTATCATCTTTATTTCTGAGCTCTTTATCATCCACGTTTGACTCCAATACAAAGCTGCCTTCCAGACAAATGCTTTCACAAATAATTTCATAACATTTAAATTAATTTTCGATGTCAACAAATTTCTCTTCTTCGGAAATACTTTTTTTCCCATAGCCATTCTACATTTTATATCTTCTATACTTCGGCCATTAGATGTTATTTTCCTACCAAAATAACAAAATTCATCTATCAGGTTTAATCTTCCATTACTTAATATAATTCCTTCAACATTGTCTGATTTTCTTATACTGCATTCGATTACACTTGTTTTGCTCTTGTTAATATTCAAGAATCTGTCCATTACGTTCAACTGCTCTTACTAATCCACTGCTCTCTCCAATAGAATTTCGACTCAAATTTTCCAGTGCTCCGTGAAATTCATATCGCGGTATTGTATGTCCTACCTTGTCTTCGTCTACTTCCTCTTTCCTTTCTACAATACTGCCCTCAAGCTCAGTTCCGTTGTATAGGTTTTCAATATATTCCTTCCACTTTTCAGCTTTTCCTTATTTGCTAAGTACTGGTTTTCCATGTATGCTTCCGATTTTCATGCAGCTGCTTTTATCGTCTCCAAACGTCTCTTTTCTTTTCCTCTAGCCATACATTCTCCTATGGACTTGCATTTGTCCTCTAGTCTATCCTAGTCTGCACTTTTAGTCGACTTTACTTTTCAGCAGTCTGCACTTCCTTTTGCCAGTTTCAATTACTGTATTTTTATATTTTCGCCTTTTACCTATTAACTTCAGGATCTCCTGTGTTATCCAAGGATTTACCTATTCTACCTATATGAAAGCCTGCGGCCTTCACTACTGCATCTCTGAGATCTACCCATTATTCTTCTACTGTATTACTTTCCCCCTGAAACTTTAAACGGTGTCAGGTAGATTCAATTTATCCGGGTTACTTCTTTTTTTCCTACCTTTTTTCAGTTTCTTAAGTTTTAATCAACAATTCACAACGAATAAGTCAAGGTCGGACATGTCTTACAGTTTAAAACATGGTTCCGAAATCTATGTCTTTCCATAACAAATTTAGTACATTCTGGTGTCTCCTGGCGTCTTCCATGTCTACAGTCTTCTTGCATAGTATTCACAGAAAACATGACAACTGCGCATGGGCAAAGCTGAAAATGTATACCCAGCCGGGATTCGAACCCGGGTCTCCCGCTGTATAGGCAGTTCAGTCACATATGCTGTGAATATGAGAGAAACAACTGTAGGATCAGAAGTGACGTCACACCGACAAATCCGGCTATCAAGGCAAAAATGAGTGACTTACGCTATTAGGGATGTGTAATATTAATCCACATGTATGGGTGTAAGTTCTTAGTATGCTTCTCAGATTCCACAATTCTGGCTTCCCTATTTTTATCTCATTACACGATTCCATAAAAAGCTGGTCTCAAGAGAAACGAAAACCTTCTTCGCAATTGTCTATCTTTCTGCCGCTATTTTCCATCATAGTCATCACCAAGGTATTTATCATCATCATTAGAGACTTATTATGCATTTCAGCGTACCGTATGGAGCATAGTCCCCCTAACAAAATTTCCTCTGTGATCATCTATTCAATGCTAACACTGATGGATATATCGTCTGATGTTAAGCCTTTTACTTTAAAGTAGGTCTTGACCAAGTCTAAGTACTTTTTCCTGGTCTACCTCCTCCTTCCTGCCTATCATCCTCTGACGTAGCATGACCCCACAATCTCAAACTGTTCACTCTAAATGCTTCATCTATGCTGTTCATTCCTCTCCTGCCATTTTCTATCAGCACCTGCAGTCATCCTTCCTACCTTCATTAATGTAACATCAAACTCATTAGTAAGTTAACCGGTAGTCACCCACCTGTAACTACCATAAAACAGATTTGGTCGAAAGATAGAACAGTGCATTGCTAACTTAGTCTTGGTACTAACTTGCTTTTTTCAGAAGAGAGTAAATCTGAAATGAGCACTCACTGTATTAGCGCGATACATTTCCTTTCACTATGTTGCAATCGTGTGAGAAAATACAGCCTAATTACTTGAAACTGGCAAACTGTTCTAATCTGGTTTCTCCTATTTAGCACCCAATCTGTTGAAATCTCTTTTCCATGGACTTTATTTTTGAGATGCTGATCTACGTAAAAAAATAAATAAATAAATAAATAAAAAAAAGTTCAAATGTTTGTAGAACTTATGGGACTTAACTACGGGGTCATCAGTCCCTAAGCTTACAAACTACTTATGAACTAGCTAAGACTAAAGACGGCACAAATATCCATGCCCGAGGGGGGATTCGAATCCCCGACCGCAGTGGCCGTGCAGACCGTGACTGAAGCGCCTCAGTCCCTTCGGCCACCGCGGCCGGCGATCTTCGTACCATTATGGTACACCCCCAGGTCTGAAATATTACATTGCAACCTTTGAATCGATTCTGACATCACGACTAAGCCGTCTGTATATGTGAGACTGCTTATTTTATTTTCACCTATTTTATTCTCACCTTGCCAGTCTACTGTTTTCAAGATCCATGTGTCTTTTTCAAAGCCCACATGTTTGTCCTTCTCTCTTACGTTATACGCACCCTTGCGTCTCCTATGTTGCCTACAATTTTTAATGAAAGTTTAACGGTTTTCTTAAATCTACTACTGGGTTCACTGAATATATCATTACCATCATAGAATCTTACTATTAATATTCCTCCTCTATGTCTTCATTCCCGAACCTAAACATTTGTTTTTATATTCGTTACTGATAAAATTCTGTCACACTTCTAGCTATGTCAACTGCAGCAAACTACACGTGTTTCCTCGGCTACTGTTACACTGTGGCACCCACCAAAATAGTTGCTGACAGTACTCAGTTTGAACGCTCCAAGTTTGAAAAGCGCTTGACGCGGTTCGAAAAACGAGAGATTTTTCAGTATGTATCACCACGAACATTACTTCTTCGAGGATATTTAACAGTAGGGGGGAAAGCATTGTGCTTTTTCACTCGTAGAACGCACATGTTGTACAATATCGATAATTTCACACAGAATATTCCCTACATTTGGCAGACGTTCGATATCGGGACCATGCTGAGTTGGCTGGCGTCCTTCTGTAGGACGAGAAATCCCATGAAAGTGTGCGTCATAACAGCCTCTTTGGTGCATTTGGTTTCCTCATCGACTTGTAACAAAATCAAAATTTTACTTCTAATTCTTCGGTGTATTATTCTTGGAATCTACTTCGATCCATGAGCCGTTAAACTGAGAATGAGATGATTATCGCAATTATTTGCCTGCTCTACCATCATGATTGTCTGATACTCTTAAGTCCGATAGCACGTTTCCATTCCCAAAAAACGAAAAAGGACAGCCTGAATAATAATTGTTTTACCCCAATATTTTTCATTATTTTGATGTTACCTACATCATCTGCCTTGTATCACATTTTGTAGGCAATTGTCATAGAATGGCACAAGGTTTTGTGTGCTATTTTCATAGAATGTTGCCGCCTCTGTATTCAACCATGTGGTTACATGTTCTTTCAACTCGTCATCATCGTTGAAGTGTCGTCCACTAAGGACATATTTTAGGTGTAAGAAGAGGATTACTGTCAAAAGATTTTTTTTCACGATAATGCCTGACCTCACACACCGAATGTGACCAAACAATTCTTACGGAAATTTCAATGGGATCTGTTTGATCATCCTCCATACAGCTATGACCTCTCTCCTAGCGACTTTCATCTCGTCTTACACCTGAAACATGGACTTGGTGGTCAACACTTCAACGATGATAAAGAGCTGTTACCACATGGTTGAATACACATGCGGCAACCTTCTGTGAAGGGTGCATACAAAAACTTGTGGTACGCTATCACAAGTGCCTACAAAATTTCGCCAGTTATGTGGAAAAGTAGTTTAAGAGTTCTAGAATTTTGTGCAATGAAAATTTCTTCTGTATCTGTGTACAAATTCATTTTATTACCAAACGGAACTTACTTTCTGGACGCACCTCGTACTATGTTGCTGAATCTCTTGATACCAATGTTAATGAGTTTGAGGGAAATAAATGACATTTCTCCCCTCAGTCAAATGTGATACGGGACGTTTGTTTCTGTTTTGCTTCTGGACATAATATGGTACACGTGTATGAGAGTCTTCTAAATGTACAGCACTGTTGATCTCAAGCGTGACCTTAGAGGCCAATATTAGAGGCCTTAAGCGTATCATTTCCACCTTAATTATCTCTCCCAGTAACAGTAGAATACCGTGGAACTCCTTTTGTCGAGGGTTTGGTTTCATTTTTATCTAAAGGCACATTGATTTCAGGTAAGTTCTATAGTTTTTTTGCGAACAGTTTCGTTAGCATTTCTCATCATCTACCCCAGACCCCTTTCGCTGTGGTTTACTTGCATACATCTATTTGTTAGTTCTGTGTAACTCCAGAATTGTTCACATCTATTTCCTAAATCACAGTCACATACAGAAAAGAAAACGGAACATTATGTATTTCGCTTTAAAAACATAACAGTGAAATACATAGTATTCAGCTGCTGCTCAAATGGCCACTACAAGCAACGTATAAAACGGAATACCTTGAAAGGTTAGATACAAAAAGTTCATACTCTTAGTTCTGGAGAAACAAAAATTTTCAAATGTTTGTATAGCTTATGGGACTTAAATAGGGGGTCATCAGTCCCTAAACTTACAAACTAGTTACGGACTAGCTAACACTAAGGACGGCACAAATATCCATGCCCCAGGTGGGATTCAAACCCCCGACCGTAGTGGCCGTGCAGACCGTGACTGGCGCGCCGCAGTCCCGTCGGCCACCGCGGCCGGCTCTGGAGAAACCATTATTATTTCAATCACTTCGGTTCAGCAGATGTCCTGTTGTCAAGTAGGCATACGGTTTGCAATGGACCCTGACCATTTTTTTACACGTGTATTAGGCCGTAGAGTGCACTGTGCTATAGCCAGCCATGCTGTATTTTCCTGGTTCGTAAGTTCATCTTACCTTGGACATTTGTATTTGTGTGTGTGTGTGTGTGTGTCTGTGTGTGTGTGGCATTAGCATAAATTAGATTGTTTGTACGTCTAGATACTGATGACCACTGACGTATGTTCCCACAGCTTTACAAACATTTCAACATTTTTGTAAACCTGGGAACTGATGACCATAGAAGTTTGCTTCCGTAGATTTTCAAGCATTTTCGTGTAGACTCTGTATTCGTTGTATGCGCAATTCGTGCCATTTGACCAGGGCCGCCAGCTCTCTTGCTTCGCGTGTTGCCTTACTACCAGGCCATTCTTATATTTGATCAGAGCGGCTGCCGAAGCAGCAAGAGAAGATGGCTGCAAATCGCAAATCCGCCTTGTCAACAAACACCTGGCGGCTTATCAGCACAGCGCCACTACTATAAACCCTGCCTTTCCACCTGCCGGTAGGGCCTGCAACATCTTGTAATGTCACTCGGATAAAAGTGACGTTTTCCATGAAAGTAAAAGACCGCAAAGAAAAAGAAAAGAACTTTATTGTTCAATATAAGATAAATTTTAGTCCATTTATCTGAGTGGAACATATCCTATTATTACACGAATTCCGAAAGAAAAAATATGCATTAAAACGAGCTCTCGTATTTCAGGTAAATCTTAGAAGCGACTTATGCTCGTTGAGCAAGGTACCACTGTATAGTCTATTTGTAAACAATCGATTTTCTCAAAATTACTTATTGTATCTTGTTAATTTGGCTATCGCCTGGTACCTGAAAATAGTATTCAGGGCTTTTCTTTATTCGTCGTTCAACTAGTGTATTTGTTATAAAACGATCTTTGATTTATTCAACTGAGAATTGATGTTCGACAACAAATAGCTTAAGTTTTATGTAAAACACATTTCACTTTTCTGAAGCATACGTTTTAGCATTACGGAACACCTAGTATTCAGGCAGCGTTCAGTTTGATGGTCTTACGGTGCAACTATTTCCTTCTTTGACGGCGAGCCCCTCAGCAGTTCGTGACACTTCTCCCCCCCCCCCCTACTCCCCCCTCCCCACCTGTATGGTATAGAGAGTGCTTTCGGCTAGACGCTCTTTCTAAATAAACAATTGCTGTAAGCTACTGTAACACGAGAAAGTCATTGATTCGCAGATATTCTTGCTCATTGTTAGACGGATTTTCATGCTTAGGTTGTAAAGTGTCTATGTTTCATATGGTAGATACAATCCCCCATGTCATGACTTGTGTTTCTGATTTAAGACATAACTTTACGGTATATCCAGCATCTTGTGTATGTTGCCCACAATGTACCGCCATCTTAATGAAAAATAACATATTTCCATTTAATTCCATTCCTCTTTCATAAATGGCTATTAGGAAAGTAGAAGTAATTTTAATACGAAACTATATAGTCGCAGAGCTATATGTTGGAATTTAGTCAAACAGTAATTTTAAGTCAGTTTTTCTGAAATGGATTGTGGTCTTACTCCGTAAAAGTCTTTTGCTGTAATATTCAGATTTTGGCCTAATGACAATGTGAAAAGCGTATCACCTTCTCTCTCCACGGCAGATGTTCCACAGATGTTTACCAGCTATATGATTGAAATTTTGTAGTTGAAGTCTTTGTGTCGTTGTGTCTTCGTTACGCAGACGACATGCTGCAGGGTAAATAAAGATCTCCTTTTTCAGTATTAACTAAGATGACATAATTAATAAGGCAATTAAACTCAATAAATAATAAAATCTAAGGTACCTGAAGAGCTAAAACACTCTGCAAACTGTGAGATTTTCGCCTAATAGAAATACCGGTAATCAATAGCATTTGATAATTAAACAGTATGAAATTCACTGCAAACATTGACCATGCCAATGCACTAAATGTTACACAATTTTAATCTTATTAATTATGGTAGCAATGTATGTACACAGTTGGGTGACAACATTTATAGTTAGGCCATAGGTAGAAATTCTCCACGTTGAGATTTGCTGTGTGCTTGTAGCTGACGGGAGGCCAGCGTGCAGGCCGACGTTGGTGGCTTGTTCCAGCTTAGGATTTTAAAGTTAGTTTCCGGTGAGGGGAGAGAGGGACAATGGCGAGTGCCAGGCACAGTGCAGTGCACAGCGTGAAATAAAATATTTTAATACTACTTGCATTTGAAGTAATACGATGCAGTTAGGAACCTTTAAGGCCCTCATTACAAAATAGCCTGTTGAAAAATAAACAATACATTAGCTGATATAGTCACATCTAACGTAATATGTTTAATTGACAATGAAAAGTAATAAATTACCAACGAAGACAAGACAGTTACACAACTAGCATGGCAATGTTTGTTTATAAAAATAATATATTAACTATTTTTCATTTTATTTTCAATCAATCTTTTGTATTTTATCTTGAAGTATTCAGTTAAATCACTTATCTGTGATATAAGAAATTGCACGATTATTATAAACAGTACAAAGGATGTTTATACTAATATAAAAACGTAAGAAAATATTTGTTTAATGTGTAGTGTAATTATTTTGATTTTAAGTAAAGTTTTAGAAATGTATTGGCTGAGTGCTGTACGTTGGCAAATCGGTTAGAACAGCTCACATGCGGAAGTTGATAACGTAGGGGAAAAAACCCGGCAGTTGAGCTTTTGGCGCGCGCGCGCGCAAGGGCAGGAAGTGAGGACTCGAGAGCACGTGGGGTGGCTGGCCGGGCGGCGTCGCTCTGCATCAGTCGGCATGTGGACCTCGAGGTGGAGGTTATAGATTGGTGTATGGCAATCGCCACGTGTGGGTGCTCGTCGTAGAATGCACCAAGTGGAATCGAGTGCTACTGTGTGTTTGTGAATATTTAGCCGGTGGAACAAGGTGTGCATCGCATTGAATTAAAGTGACTGTGATTTGTTAATGTAAAACGTGTCGTTGCATAGGCATGAACATAAACGGTGTTTCAGACAGCCACGTGGTGTGAAAACAATTCGCGACAAATATTTATTTTGTGTGGGGGCTCACGAGCTATAACTTTATTTGGTAAATGTGTCGACGTACAGACGTATCAGCCACAGGGTTCAAATATTGTGAAATAAACAACATAAAGTGAACTTTCACGTGTTTTCAAAAATAGTAGTTAGTACACCCTTTTCTCTCATGAATTTGATTTTATTATGAATTTGTTTTGTTAATCATATCATATGCAGGGAAGGAAAGTTGCGAACGTGTGATATCATCCCCTAGAAAACGAGTCAAACAGTCGCAATCACGGTTCCAGTGTTTTTGCATGTTTAGCAATTTGGTTCGCAGCTGGTGGTTGTGAGTTTTTAAAATTAAACTTTCTCTATTTTAAACTCTCACTCCGACCTTCACGCTCTCAAAACAGTTAGCGCCTACCTGCGTCCTTATTTAGACCTTCGTATAAAACGAGTCTTCGCCGAAAATTCAAATGTTTGTACAACTATGGGACTTCTTTTGTCGTCAGTCCCTAGGCTTACAAACTACTTAAACAACCTAGCCTAAGGACTACGCAAATACCCCCGCCCGAGGGAGGAGTCAAATCGGTGACGGCGAGCAACTGCGCGTTCCGCAGCAAGGCGCCGTAGCGCGCTCGGCCTCTCTACCGCGGTTGTTTCCATCGGCAGCTGCGCAAACTCGCCTGGACCGACCAGAGCTGTGATCCATCATTCGCGCTTCCTTTCAGACCCAGCATCGACCAAGGACGGAAGCTAATTAGGCCTCAGACAACGACACGCTTCCTCGGGCCATGACTTCACCAGTAATTTAAATCTTCAAATGCTTGTAACCCTAAGGGATTAAACTGCTCAGAAGATTTGTCCCTAAAGTAAAAAAACTAATTAACCTTGCGCTAAGAAGAACACACACACCCATGCTAGAGGGAGGATTTGAACCTCCATCCGTGGCAAGGCGCTTTGGACCACACGGTCATTCCTCTGCGACACGTGCATTTCGAGCATTTCATCAGCTTTCTATTCTTACGTGGTAACACGTGTAACTCAACTATGTTCTTGTTGCCAGTGAATTAGTCTTCAATAATATTGTCTTAATTTTCAGTTCACATAACTGCTGTTTGTCACGAATTCATACGCAAGTACTCGAAATAAGTATCTAAATGTTCAAATGTTTGTAGAACTTATGGGACTTAACTACGGGGTCATCAGTCCCTAAGCTTACAAACTACTTATGAACTAGCTAAGACTAAGGACGGCGCAAATATCCATGCCCGAGAGGGATTCGAACCCCCGAACGTAGTGGCCGTGCAGTCTGTGACTGAAGCGCCTCAGTCCCCTCGGCCACCGCGGCCCCCAAATAAGTATCTGTATGACAACTGCTTTTTATGTAATTCAATCTTGATCACCTATCCATTGGTTTTCCTCCAGAATATGAAAATGGAGGGACTAAGCAAACAAATTTTTTCCAGGAAAGTTTCTATCACGACAGCTTTTGAATTCGACGCCACACCTCCTGTGGGTACACATAACGATTCTTTAAGGCAGTATCGTAATCTCAAAAATGTATAGTCACCTATCAGCTGTTTATTGTTTTCAGGACTTTACCGGTTTGGGATATTATCCATCATCAGAAGAGTAAAATTAAACAGAGTGATTGAGAACGACATAGTTGATCTGATAAACTTAGCACAGATCGATCAGATCAAGTATGTGGTTCTCTATCAGTCTGTTTAATTTTACTCTTCTAATGATGGATAATATCCGAAACTGGTACAGTTCTGAAAACAATAAACAGCTGACTTTTGACTGTGCATTTTTTAAAGTATATTAAGACTGTTAACTCACATCTAACTAGAAATTTTAATATCGTAATCAGTTTGGTTTATCCGAGGTGAGATTATTGACAGAAACATTTTCATACTATTTAACAGTATTGATCATTCATACCACCGCTCTTAGGTGACAAAAATTGTTCAAATGTATATAAATCTGTGGGAATTAACTAGTCTGTTTATCAGTCTCTAATCTTACAAACTACTAAAAGTAACTTATGCTGAAAACGGCCCGAGGGAGGACTCAAATCTCCAGCGGCGAACAGTGGTGAACTCTGCAGTCAGACGCCTTAGAACACTTGGCCACTTCTGAGGTAACAGCTGCCACCAAACCTTTTGTGGTCAGTTGCAACAGCATCGTACTATATTTCCCGCAAGATACATTACATCAAATTGTTACCTCAAGGAAGTAATGTCTGTAGAGTGCAATTAGTACAAGTAACGGTACTGTGGGGAAAGATAAAGCACTGGCAATGGACCGCAGCAGGTGGTTAGAGTAGCTGCCAGCCCAGGTAGAAGTAGTGGCTTAAACAGAACAGCCAGTCGAGGGGTTGGTCTAAATGAGTTGAATTCTTGGAAAGGGCCATAATTTGTACTCAAAACTAATGAGGGCTGTTAGCCGAGCGTTTCTTACTGTGTCGAGGGCATCTGTGAGTTCACACATGTTCACATGTTTGTATAGTCTATGGGACTTAACTACGGGGTCATCAGTCCCTAAACTTACAAACTACTTACGAACTAGGACGGCACAAATATCCATGCCCGAGGGGGGATTCGAACCCCAGACCGTAGTGGCCGTGCAGACCATGACTGGAGCGCCTCAGTCTCCTCGGCCACCACGGCCGGCCATCTGTGAGTTTCACACTCCAGTAATTCAGAATAATATAAAATAATCTATCAATTTATTTACCGTCATCATTTAAGACAACTACAATGTTGGAATAATTACTCATATCTCATGTTTCTAGAGATAATTTCAATATCTCAGAACTTACAAATGTTTATGATTACTACAACAAAATATAGAAAAATCAAGCTTAAATTAACTTTAGAATGGATAATATATTTTTAGCAAACTCCGGTTAGATGATATCTCAAAGTCCTTAACTACCATCTTCAAAACCACACACTTACGTATATTTAATGACTGATTTCAAGTGAAATAAATTCACAATGGAAACATAAACAGATCATTATATTGTGCACAATAACACTGAAATGAAAGCAGCATGATTTACCTCTCGTATATTTCATTTAGTATGTCGATTTAATGTTCAAATGTTCAAATGTTTGTTAAGCTTAAGGGACTTAACTACGGGGTCATCAGTCCCTAAACTTACAAACTACTTATGAACTACTTACAAACTAGGACGGCACAAATATCCATGCCCGAGGGGGGATTCGAACCCCGATCGTAGTGGCCGTGAAGACCGTGACTGGAGCGCCTCAGTCTCCTCGGTCACCGCGGCCGGCTGTCGATTTAATGTACAATTTGCCTGTAATTTACGTAAGCATTGTATGGCATGAGTGGTCAAGCTCATGAAAGTTAGTTTATCTATTTATTTTTTCAGACTTCATGTAACACTAATTTAAACTATGTTATACTAGTAAGGAAGTGGTTTCACATGGTAGTTTTTTTCTTAAAGACGTATAACATATACGAGTATTGTAAGGGATGGCCATGGGCCAATGAGGTTGTGGCTAAGAGACAGACCTGGTGGGGAGCGTGTGTTTGAGAGGGATCAGATGAGAGAAAGAGTGCGCGCAGAAGGAACACCGTGTCTTGTCTTGGCAGAAAAAGGACCCTTCTGTATGATACGAGTGATTCGATCGGGCAGAGTGTTAAGATCTGCGCAGCGGTTGCATCTAGGGTCTCTAAATTTGGCGAGAACATGCGTACGTCAGTGCAGCTGATATGTGTTTGTATATTATTATACAGGAATGTACGAGTTTGGAAATGGTGTTCGGAGAACTGAAACTATTTTTAACAGTGTACAATTTCGTGTTGAGTGCTCGCGAAAGTTACAGTGTTCCTTAAAGTTATTATTACTTAGTTGGGGGAATGTGCTATCAATTTCTTATCGCAAACAATGCAACTGTGTAACCAATTTATTCAATTTATGATTATTATTTCATCTCACCACTTCCAAATAGGGAAAATTTGATCGGATCAACCTTATTGAACTAAATCTCTGATTTACATCATTTGCAAATGCTAGAATAAAATTATTTTTATTAATAAACCAGATATTTTACGTAATATTTCTTATTTGTTTCGCAAACTACAGCATATGCATATGCATATGCGTTTCTAACTAGAGGATCACAGGTAAAAGAATATATCTGCAAATAAGATAAGCCGCGGCAGAATAGCCGTGCGCACTAAGGCGCCCTCCTGCGGTGCGCGCGGTCGTTCGCCGTCGTGGGTTCGCGTCCTCCCTCGGACATGGGTGTTTTTGTTGTCTTAAGTAAAAGTTATTTTAATTTAGTCTGAGTAGTGTGTAAGGCTAGGGACTGATGACGACCGTAGTTAAAGCCCTTAGATTTACTAACATTTGAACATTTTTTAAACTAAGTAGTAGCTGGGGCATGAAAGTAGGTATGTATGTTCGACTCCAAGATAAAATCGAGCAAATCGTCTAAATCAGAACTTGAAATAGCCCAATACGTAGGTTGTTACAGTGTATAGTCACACTTGCTTTAAACTTAGATGAGATAAATGTGGTGAAGGGTAAGGCGTTAAGTCACAAATTGCAGTAATAAATTCTAGAATATAAATGCAAATGTATAAAAAAGTAATTTTCAATACAACGTATTCACAGTATTCTGAATGGAAAGGGGTGCAAGTTGATAATTTACAACAAAAACTCCTCTTTTAATAAAACTTTTAAAAACCGACTGCTGCAACCTGCCTATAATGGTTTTCACTCGTAGAAAAATAAAATATATGGTCTAAATATGGACAGCGACCTTCTTTAATAACATATCACTATCAATTATCAAGATGTTTTATGGTACAACTGAACGTAACAAACAACGAACGCCAGAACATAGCTGTATACCACATTAAATTTTATCTTACATAATTAATGGAAAATGCTCAACTTGTTAAAGCGCAAAATTGTGCCAGAGAAACTTGTTAGCCGGCCGCGGTGGCCGATGGGACTGAGGCGCTCCAGTCACGGTCTGCATGGCCACTAAGGTCGGGGGTTCGAATCCCCCCCTCGGGCATGGATATTTGTGCCGTCCTTAGTATAAGGTAGTTGATAAGTAGTTTGTAAGTTTAGGGACTGATGACCCCGTAGTTAAGTCCCATAAGCTATACAAACATTTGAACTTTTTTTTTTTGAAACTTGTTAAAATCTTTGATTGCTCAAGCGATCGCCAACATGTCATCGCATGTGTCGTTGAAGCGACGCCAGTCGTTGTTGAGAACAGCAGATGCTGCGCCGTCGAGTTGAAAGCCTACAGTCAGCAGACTGTTGACTGCGACGGACGACCAGCAGAGAGAGAGGGGGCCGTACCCGTCAGGTTTCAGACATTACATAACTCCACGTGACTCTGTCACAAGACTGAATAACATCGAGGATACGTCAGCGGTTAAAGGGCTCATTGAGTGAACGCTGCACTTGCATATAAGACATATTTGGTCATTACGAACCGTCCCGTACGACATAGCTTCAGCCCATTCTATATATAAACTTCCGCTTTTCGAAGCTGACCGTCTCTCTTTCGAACCCCAGACTTCGCGGCACAGACACATCCTTCCGAACACTTTCGAACGATTAGCACAGGGCTTACGTCAGAGATACCGTAAACAGAACAGTGCTAGATATTTTAGGTAGAAGTTGAGTGAACTTAGACAGAAAAAGGGCGAAAGTCTGGAAACTCTTTGGGACTGTATTATAGAGAGTATTATAAAGAGCAGATTCTGTGTAATATTGATGAGAAGAGGTAAACCTTCCATTAGTCATAAGATTGTCGTGTGCATAGACAACTTAAAAATTATCTTCGTGTATTGACTTGTTCCATGACCATGGAGTCTCACTCTTCAATAGGTCCTGTGGAACAGAAAGCCATATATTATTATTATTATTATTATTATTATTATTGTAGTCATAATGTCCTTCAGCACTAACACCCTGACGCTACCATTTGTTCGGACGTATTTAATTGTAAACAATTTATTTTTCCGTCACAATTGCACTATTTACGAGTTGGTAACTAGTTACGGACTTAATCGTCCGTTTCAAACCGTCGACCTTATTCCAACCGTAATAATACACTGCATGAAGCAAATGATGTCTTTTCTACAAAATCTGTACGTTATTCACTGTTATTACACAATTACATTAAAATTTAAAATCAGTTAAAATAGATTATGCATCCAAAGGCCTCCAACGTGTACTGTGGATGCGTCATCTATTTTAACTGATTTTAAATTTTAATGTAATTATGTATTAACAGTGGATAACGTACAGATTTTGTAGAAAAGACATCATTTGCTTCATGTAGTGTATTATTACGGTTGGAATAAGGCCAACGGTTTGAAAATGGACGATTAAGTCCGAAACTAGATACCAACTCCTAAATAGTGCAACTGTGACGGAAAACTAAATTGTTTTCAATATATTACCAGTTGCTCATCCTGCACCATCTTTACGATGAATTTTCGTGTTATTGCGTTGCACATGGAATTCCTGGTAAGAAATGGGTACAGAACTTCAGTACTGTCCAAGATTGAAAAACAACAGGTAATCTCAATAGGGTTCACCTCAGCATGTCTGAGACTGAGCTCATGTATGATCATTAACAAGTGGTAGTGTTCGTTGTTCTTATTTCCTTAGATTAATATAGACACACACACCCTTTCTTAGATTACACAGTCGGGCATTTGCAGCAGCCATGTCGTATGGACGTCGGCCTGAGGCGCCATGTCATGGAGCGCACGGCCGGTCCCGTCGGAGGTTCGAGTGTGTGTGTGTGTGTGTGTGTGTGTGTGTGTGTGTGTGTGTGTGTGTGTGAGAGAGAGTTGTCCTTAGCATGTTACTTTAATTTGAGTAATTTGTAATTGTAGAGACGATCTCAACCGTTTGCTTCTTTAGGGTTACAAATATCTGAGCAATTCGAGCACAGTATGGTCTAACGAGCACGATGAAAATCGAATGCAGTTCCAGTTAGAGTGCTTTACGACTACAATGACATATTCCGGACTGCCACAGAACTACATGACGGAGCATAGACGACATATGGTGACATGTATGAAGTACGTTAGATGTGACAAGAATGGACCTAAACGTATCCACATCTTCAACAGTTTACGAAAATGAGGATTAAAAAAAAAATGGAAGAATGAGACGTGGAATCCATGGTGGCTTTCATGCATGTATTTCCAGGAAGCTTTCTTCCGAGTATTAGAATTTTTGTGTGTGTGTGTGTGTGTGTGTGTGTGTGTGTGTGTGTGTGTATAATCTATGGGACTTAACTACGGGGTCATCAGTCCCTAAACTTACAAACTACTTATGAACTACTTACGAACTAGGACGGCACAAATATCCATGCCCGAGGGGGGATTCAAAGCCCCGACCGTAGTGGTCGTGCAGACCGTGACTGGAGCGCCTTAGTCTCCTCGGCCACCGCGGCCGGCGTATTAGAATTGATTATCGCTGTTCCTCGCTAACGTGCTCTCTGAGGCTACATTACGTGCGGAATTTAAACGGGTTTCCAGCAGCTACATGTATTCTGACTATGGAAACGGAAAAATTAAATTAAAAACATTACTGACTGTCACGTTACTGCAGCGAAAAGCACGGCGGCTGGCACCGACAGGTTCAGAGCCTTTCTAGGGCAAAGTAAGAGAATGTGCAATTCATTACATGAAATTAATTAAATTTCGTACATAAATAAAGATCGGTTTTAATGCCCAGGCTGTAGCAGCGATAAGACAGCAACCTGTTGTACATAAAGTGAAGCCACTCAGTTAACTGCACACTTAAAACAGTTCAGATATTTCAAATTTATTTAGGCACGTGTTATATCTAGAACGCTCCACTCCTCATGCTACAAACAACGGCATGAGAAGGTATTAGATATGTACGGGATGAATCTTTGTATCTGGTGGTATCTGTCAGTCGCAATGGAATGGATGAGCGCATTAAGGCGCCTTGCTGCGGAGTTTTCAGTTATTCCCCGTGAAGGATTCAATTCCTTCATTTGGAATGGGTATGTGTATGCTGTCCTTAAGTTAGTTTAAGTAGTTTTGTAAGCCTAGGGACTGATTAACTCAGCGGTTTCCACAGATTTACAAACATTTGAACATTTTGGTTTCCGTCATTACACACTATTGATCATTAATGGCAATGTAGGGTCATGTCTCAAATGGGGATCGTTACATCAGTTCCGAGTAAGTTTTTCTAATATGACGATTTATACAATATACAATTTTTTATTAATTAGAAATCTGTACATTTCCGCAGGTATAACCGCTGTTATAAAAGATTTATCTGTTAAATTTTGTGAAAGGCCTCAGGAAAGAAAGGAAAAAATGGTTACAAATATAGTAGCTTTAACGAAATGTTCAAATGTTTGTAGAACTTATAGCACTTAACTACGGGGTCATCAGTCCCTAACCTTACAAACTACTTATGTACTAGCTAAGACTAAGGACGGCACAAATATCCATGCCCGAGGGGGATTCGAACCCCCGACCGTAGTGGCCGTGCAGACCGTGACTGGAGCACCTCAGTCCCCTCGGCCCCCGCGGCCGGCTAGCTTTAACGGCCTTCAAAGTGATCGCCATTGACTACAATACACTTCTGCCATCTGTTGTACATCTGTTGGAAATTGTCAGCAAAACGTTTCTTGTACAATCGCTAGAAGCACTGATGTCTCTCGTTATTGGTTATTGGGAACTGTTGCTAAGGGTAAGCCCTTCAGGCCTAATTTTAAGCGCGGAAACAGAAAGAAGTCTGCTGGCGCCAAATAAATAGGGTGTATACATAATTAAGGAACTTTCTCACTATTAAAATGTAGGTGTTAAAATTGAAGTTGTCTGAGTGAAATGCCGATGGTCCACTTGAGCTGAATTTTATTTCAGTCGCAGAGATCCGCACAACCGGTTTCACAACTTATAGCTGCGTATAATTCATATGGTAGAAAACGGGGATTAATGGTCAGATTCAACCGCAAGCAACTTCCCTCATTTCGTCAAACATAAAAACTGTTGACAATCCGGCTCGTGCCATTGTAAGTAAAAATACTGAAAGCTCGGAAATCAGTTTGGTAAAAATTGTTTGGCTTGATTGTCATCTAGGCGACGTGATGGTTGGCCATATTGTCGTCAATGTAATGGTGTTCAGCAGCTCCATCACAGTGGTCAAAAGTTGCATATAAAATCTTTGTGAAGTAGGGTGTCGCTTAGCGTTAGGCGGATCGCAGTCTGCAGACGGGCACTGTGCATGGAATTCCACTGTCCCCTCCGGTACAGGATGGTCGACCCGCCGGATGCGTTGCAGCAGACGTTTCGAAATTCCCTCGTAAACATCGCCGTTGACAGTATGACCCATTTGACAGTTTGCTCCATTTTGCGATAAAAATTTCCTAATATCTGTAAAACTATCGGAACAAACTTCTATTATCATCAGTCCCTCTAATTACTTTAACTTGCGAAAGACAACACAAACTCTCTGTCTCTCTTTGTCTCTCTCTCTCTCTCTCTCTATCTCTCTCTCTCTCTCTCTCTCACACACACACACACACATACACAAATGCCCAAAGGAGGACTCGAACCTCCGACAGCGAACAACGGCGGGCTCCGCAGCAAGGCACATTAGACCGCTCGGCCGCTCCATCGCGGCCATGACACACTGACCAAGCACCAAGGAGGTTAGAATAAAGGGAGGTGGCATTATCTATGCAGAGCACATACGTGAGTTGAAGCCTCTCCGCCATCTTGGTCAGTGCTGGTTTGCTATTTCTCCGTTAAAACTATGCGTTAAGTCGACCCTCTTACTGTTAGTGCACTGGACTGACAGTCACTGCAAAGTTGTACTTTCAAACAATATACTTCCTTGAATAAAAATAAATACTCAGCATATTTGAAAACTTTATTTTTAACGGATAATTTGCACTCGTTTAACACGTTGTACATCAAGGCAATACCGTCGAACAGTTTATTTCTGTTTTAAGTAACAAATAACATTAGTTCTACAGTACTAACACTTCTCCAAAACTTAGCAATATGGCAGAGGCGGGCTTCACTTTTTCAGCCGAAGAGCGTCTCCCTTTATTCTTACCTCCTTGCCGTACACTGACACTGTGTAACAGCGCTTTCTGTATTTACTGTCACGAATTACATCATATATGCACTATTTTTTATTATTTATTTATTTATTTATTTTACGAAGAAAATCTCGTGAATGCGAAAAAGTTTTGCGTTTGTTCTGTTTAGAAATAGTTTGCAATGCAATATTACGAACAGCCACCAAATGCCATCTTCAATATAAATGATACAATTTCGTAAATTTAGTAATAAACGTGTATCACAAATGTAGGATCTTTCTTTGGCTATTCTTCCGATCGTCTGATAAAATAATTCGATTGAGTGAACCAATGGCAGATTTACGAGTACAATGACGATGTATTTTCCAATTTTCGTGAAATGCAAACCAATACTTTCCAATTGTAAGGCATCATTTGATGCACCGAGTAGTTATCTACTAATGTGCAGCAGATTGACCACTACATATGCCTGAAGAGGTAACCAACATGATTTTTCTTTGTTGTTAATTATCAAATTATGAATCAGATAAATAACATTCTAATAATGTATCATAATGTGACTGATAGGGCTTAGCCACAAACCTATGTAACATTGTGGACAACTTTAATCTGTTGTCAAATAGAATAGATCTGTGGGGAATCACACAAAATGTGAGTTATGAGGCTGTTATACACAAATAAGCTAATCGTAGTTAGGATAATATTGACAAAAAAAAAAAAAAAAAAAAAAAAAATAATAATAATAATTCTTTGACATACAGTTCGAATATACATCATCAGAAGAAGTGTTTATCTGGCTTCTGGTTATGGAAATGTTTATTTTGGGAAGATAATGACTCGTTACTTCTACCTGGGCTGTATGGCAGCTACTCCAACCACTTTTACGGTCCCCAAAATACCATTACTGGTACTACACTACTGGTCATTAAAATTGGTATACCCAGAAGAAATGCAGATGTGATTACGTTTGCACTTAATGTGGGTGCATAGATCCCACCTCTGGCCGTAATAACGGCCTTGATATGCCTGGGCATTGAGTCAAACAAAGCTTGGATGGCGTGAACAGGTACAGATGCCCATGCAGCTTCAACACGATACCATAGTTCATCAAAAGTAATGACTGGCGCATTGTGACCAGCCAGTTCTCGTGTCCAGAAAGGCCCGTACAGGACCTGCTACATGCGGTCGTGCATTATCCTGCTGAAATGTAGGGTTTCGCAGGGATCGAATGAAGGGTAGAGCCACGGGTCGTACACTTCTGAATTGTAACGGTCACTGTTTAAAGTGCCGTCGATGCGAACAAGAGGTGGCCGAGACCTTTAACAAATGGCACCCCATACCCTCACACCGGATGATACGCCAGTATAACGACGACGAATACACGCTTCCAATGTGCGTTCACCGCGATGTCGCCAAACACAGATGCGACCATCATGATACTGTAAACAGAACCTGGATTCATCCGAAAAATGATGTTCTGCCATTCGTGCACCCAGGATCGTCGTTGCGTACACCATTCCAAGCACTCCTGTCTGTGATGCAGCGTCAAGGGTAACGGCAGCCAAGGTCTGCGAGCTGAAATTCCATGTTACTGCAAACGTCGTAGAACTTTTGGTGCAAATGGTTGTCATGCAAACGTCCCCATCTGTTGACTCAGGGATCGAGACGTGGCTGCACGATTCTTTACAGACATGCGGATAAGATGCCTGTCATCTCCACTGCTAGTGATACGAGGCCGTTGGGATCCAGCACGGCGTTCCGTATTGCCCTCCAGAACCCACCGATTCCATATTCCGATAACAGTCATTGGATCGCGACCAACGCGATAAACTGCAATCACGATAGGCTACAATCTGACCTTTATCAACGTCGGAAACGTGATGGTACACATGTCTCTCCCTTACACGTGACATCACAACAATGTTTCACCAGGCAACACCGGCCAACTGCTGTTTGTGTATGAGAAATTGGTTGGAAACTTTCCTCATGTCAGCACATTGTAGGTGTCGTCACTGGCGCCAGTCTCTTAAAAGCTAATCGTTTACATATCACAGTATCTTCTTCCTGTCTGTTAAATTTCGCGTCTGTAGAATGTCATCTTCGTGGTGCAGCAATTTTAATGGCCAGGAGTGTATTAAGGTAGAGTTCAATGTTCATATGTAAAACCAGTCGGTCAAGAACTATCCCAGACTTGCGATTAACGGGTGTGTGTGTGTTTGTGTGTGCACGTATATGCGTCGGGGAATATGTGTTACTAATAACATTAGTAATAAACAGTAAACTGCGTCCTGAAATTTTTCACGCACCTCAGTTCTTATTGCTTCATATTTACAGTCCAACGTATTGTGAAGTGATGTAAGCTTGGCACCACACTCAGATATGTGATACGGCAGGTGAAATATGTTCAGAGTAGAGTTTGAAGCAACGAAGTAGAACAGTAAAACGCCTTGCTTGTTGAGGTATTTTTACGGCATGTAGGCCTACAGATGGAATGTAACAAGCAATAAACTGTGTTATTTTTATCATTTAGTTGAGAGTATAAAAAACTCCAAGATTTCCAATTATGAACTTTGTTCGTGGTTGCTAAATGCGTTCGTTTTCAGATATAGGAGAGGTATAAAACTGGATGTGTCCCATGGTGCCAGTGATCCTCGCGGACGCACGGAGAACAACTCACCAAAGTTTTATCGTAAACGGATGAATGGTGAAGGAGTACATAGAGGACAATTACAAAAACACTGCTTTTTATATATAGTGATTTCAGCCCACATCTAGATCCGATGCTCTTCTCGTTTCTGACAGTGGTGGTGCGCCCGCCTAAAGGGCTCAGAGCTGGCAGAATCTGCTTTCAGCGTTTACTTCCCTAGACGAAATAACCCTCCGGCACCTCCGAGACTGTACGATGGATAGCTGTGACTAGAGAATGAAAATGGAAGATGCCCAGGGGCATCGTAACCTAACACCGCCACAGCGAGAAAACCCGATAGCTGGCGAAGAGACGCAAATAGGAAAGAAAACGGATGACAAAGATTAACAGCAGTGCCTTCATCCGTGTGGTTTTAAAGTTTTTATTCAATTCCTAGCGATTTCGGTGAAAAATAGCAAAACTATCAGACTTACGCAGAACTTCAAAACAACATTATTCATCTAAGAGACAGTTATTGGTTAATTTAACGAAGAGACTCAAAAATAAATCGTAATTTATCTCGTGGCATAGTGAAATTAGCTGTAAAATTTGTTGCTTACGGAGAGTAGCCAGGCAGAAGATAAATTAACCACCCTGAGTGTAAACTAGCAGGAATGGTTAATTTCAAATAGTTCCAAAATAGCAGTGTCAGTTCGAGTTGGAAATCATATGTATTGAGTACATTAGTCGATCATCACGAACATGGACAAAGTATCTCATCATAATACAAGCAACATAGCGATCTCAGAGTAACCCCAAATGTACTGCTTAAACAGGATAAGTCCCCTTCTACTTCGATAACTGTTATACATGTCGAGACGTGATATTTCGCACATGCTAGAGCGTCTAGATCTACTTCTACATAATTATATCCTCTGCAAATCACATTTAAGTGCCTGGCAGAGGGTTCATTAACCACTTTCATAACTTTTCTCTACCGTTCCATTCTCTAATAGCGCGCGGGAAGAAAGAACACCTAAATAGTTCCGTTTTCGATCTGATTTCTCTTATTTTATTGGGATGGTCATGTTTCCCTAGGTAGGTGGGTGCTAGCAAAATATTTTCACATTCAGAAGTAAAAGTCGGTGATTGAAACTGCGCAAACAGATCACGCCGCAATGAATTAAGTAGTCCTTTTAATGATTTCCACCTCAAATCGTGCAACAAATCCGTAACGCTTTCCTCCCCGTAACGTGATAAAACAAAACGAGCTACCCTTCTCTGAACATTCTCAATGTCTTCCGTCAGTCCCACCTGGTGGGGATCCCACAAGGGGCAACAGTACTCCAGGAGAGGACGCACAAGTGTGATGTAGGCAGTCTCTTTGGTGGAGCTGGTGCATCTTCGAAGCGTTCTTCCAATGAAACGTAACCTTATGTTCGCCTTCCCCACAATATTTTCTATGTGTTCTCTCCAGTCAAAGTTGTTCGTAATTGTAACTCCTAGGTATTTGGTAGAATTTACGACCTTAAGGTTTGACTGATTTATCACGTAATTGATGTTCAGCGGATTTCTTTTAGTGGTCATGTGTATTACTTCACACTTTTCTTTATTTAGTGTCAATTGCCAATTTTCGCACCATGTAGAAATTTTTTTCTAAATCGCTTTGCAGTTGCTTTAGATCCTCTGTTGTCTTCACTAACCGATAAACGAGAGCATCATTCGCGAACAGTCTAAGGGAACTATTCAAATTGTCTCCTAAATCGTTTATAAACACAAGGAAGAGTAGGGGACCTATAACGCTTCCCTGTGGAACTCGATGACTTACCGTCAATTACAACGAATTGTGTCATTTCTGATAGGAAATCGTGAATCCAATCGCACAATTGGGGAGATATTCCATAAGCACGCAATTTCATTAGAAGCCGCTTGTGGGCGTCACCTATATCTTTATTCGGTGAACGGTTATAGCACTGGTATCAACTGAGAAATTAAAGTAAGTCCCTTTTTTTTTTTTTTTAATTGAACCGCTTGTCTTTTATAACTGCATGCTGCAGCTCTTGAGATGATAATTACAGAGAATATTGACGTTGAAACCTGTCCTTGAATACATCGTGGTATGTCTTCGAATTTGAGAGCACGGTGGCAGAAAACAGTGTAGCAGTCAAAACACCGCCAAGCGGAGCTCTAGTGCTACGTAACATCAGAATATCAGCACATTTGATTGTTCACTTCCGACACTTATAGTCTTTGGGTGTGTGATGACGCTGCCTGCTGCATTACCTAATTTCATTAAGAACCATGATCAATACAGATCTGCAGTTGCCTTGAAAATTGCTGGGTGTGCCCCACCTAATATACCATCCATTCTATCACTCAGATGCATGCCTCTAAGTTCTTGAATATCAATATTTCTACGTTACAAAAATAGTACTTGCCTGTCGAATATGGTCTCAATTGTGCTACAGGTTTCGTGATTTACCGTCATAAAATAACAATTTGCTAGTAATAGATACGGAAATCGTGCTGTAAAATCTTTACAAATATGTGCTATATACTTACTGTAAATTGCGTTCATGGTCAAATCTAATTATTGTAAATAGGGAGCTAGCGGATAATTGGCTATTGTCTCGTTTAATGTCTCAAGTTGTGCCAAGTAATCGAACAATCTTACGGAAAATTGAGACTGATAATAAATGAAATTTGATTTAAATCTATCTTATCGCATGCACGCTTCAGACGGTTCACGATAGCTGCAATGTAAATAAGTACCGTATTTTATATAATGCAGCAACTACGAGTAACTTTTATTTGCAGTTAAACGGAGATTGTATATAAACTTTCAATTACAGAGAGATGTCAGCTTTGTACCATATATTTACTATGGCTGGCGTCATATGAGAAGGTGACTCCGCGTATAGAGACGGAGCGATAGGGTAAGCGTGGAGGGGAGGAGGCTACGGCCGAGCGCCAACTGTTGCGCCTAAGGGAGTAACATTGCGTAACTCGCGGCCAGCCACGCGCCTACAGGATCTGTCATTGCGGTAAAGCGCAGAACGGCTGAAAACTGGCCGCATTCGTAGCTGACGCCGACTATAAGAGTAGCAATAATTTATTTTCTACCACCAAGTATTAATAATTGTTTGAAAGTTCATTTAAGGTTTTATTTGTAAACAACTAAATATGTATAAGTGTATATATATATGTGGGTTCTGCTTTCAGCCTGCAGTTATTATCTATTGATATTCACGGAAGGTATGACATTAACTGCGACTGGATAAAGTTGAAAATGTGTACCCAGCCGGGATTCGAACCCATGTCTCCTGTTTTGTAGGCAGTTGCGCTTACCACTACACCAGTTTTATTTTATTTTTTTCCTTTTTTTTCTTTTTTTTTACCAGCCGGAATTCGAACCCAGGTCTCCTGCTTTCTAGGCTGACTGAAGGCTATGGGGACATAGTAGGAGTTTACGGAAGAAAAATTAACAATTGTCAAAAGATATAAAATAGCCAAGATCGCTTATCATCAGTTTTTATTAATGACGGCCGGTTTCACTGATCTGTGTCAGCATCATCAGGTCAAATAAAATATTTTACAAGGCCATAATCTGTTAAAAGGCGAAACGGATATTTAAAACATGCAAGTCATTATAATAAAACGAGAAGATACGTCAAATAAATCTATAAGAGCAAGATCGGGCATATTTAGAGATGAGACATACCTTGTAACGTCAAATAGTTGTTATATAAAACGATTTACAGTGCATAAGTGCACTAAGTCATTATAATAAAACGTAATTAACACAGTGAGTGACAAAAGCAAACTGATACATGATACAAGTCAAGGGTAAAAAATATGGCGCCAGATGGCAGCACACACCAATGTAATGTTGAGACACAATGAGGTTAAAAACGTGTTGTACAGATTATAAAAATAATTTAGAAGTCGTTTTAAAAATAGACTAATATATACATTGATGGCGTAATTAAGTTTGTGCATACCACAAAAATATCTGTATAAACTGACAGTCATTTATAAACGAAAAACTAACACAGTTAAAATGTAGCGGTCATGCAATATTGCTTTGTGCATACCATAGGAATATCTGTATAAAACGACTGTCGATTAAAAAGTATACAACAGTGGCCACAATGCAGTGGTGATGCAATATTAGTTAATGCATATCACAAAACACTTATATAAAACCACAGTCAAGTGTAAAAGAATATACAACAATGTCTACAATGTATAAGTCATAAAATATTGGATAGTACATAAAACACAAACATTTGTATAAAAGGCAGTCATAAAAGAATACATGATAGTAGACACAGTGCAGCAGTTACGAATTATACGATCTTTTTATGGTATGCACAAACCGTTTTGTTGACCACTATATTGATGGTTATTGTACACAGATATTTTTGTTTTATGCACAGCCAGTATAGTACGACTGCTACACTATAATTACTGTTGTATATTCTTTACAACCTTGTGCTGTGTTGACTGACCTATTGTGTTGTTGCAGCCATATCTATAATTCGTAACTGCTGCACTGTGTCTACTATCATGTATTCTTTTATGACTGCCTTTTATACAGATGTTTGTGTTTTATGTACTATCCAATATTTTATGACTTATACATTGTAGACATTGTTGTATATTCTTTTACACTTGACTGTGGTTTTATACAAGTGTTTTGTGATATGCATTAACTAATATTGCATCACCGCTGCATTGTGGCCACTGTTGTATACTTTTTATTTTTTTTAATTTTTTTTTCTTTATTGTTAATTTCACTCCGACTTTCGTCGGCGGGCTGGCAGCAGCATCAGCGCTGCTCTTCAGCCGAGAGAATAGACATATGACAAGCGAGATAAAAGGAACAAAGACATGAAGTTAAAAACAATGAGTATAAAAACATGGTACGGAGGAAAAATGGAAGACTTACAAACTGGACATCGGAGACAATACTGCAGACTTAAGACACATGAACAAGAGAGACTGACACACATAAGCAGATTAAAAACAGTCTGTGCCACGGTGGCGATAAAATCACATGGAGAGACAACCCTGGACACACGAAGTCACACGATGATATAGGTGGTGACGACATGAGTTGCGACGCACTGGACATGAACACACGGCGATGACGATGCACTTGACACGAGAATACACTGTTGTTAAAAGGCGACGCTGCAGCCCCCGCGGGGCAAGGAGAGGGAGGAAGCGAGGAAGCGCAGGGGAGGGTCGAAAAGAGAGAGAGGGGGGGAGAAGGTGGGGAGAAGGAAAGACAGGCGCGATTGAGACTCCAGGTGGGGAGAGGAGGGGGGAAATCCAAGTGGGGAGGGGGAGATGGAGGGGATGTGGAGAGGGGGCCGCTAAGTCTACGGGGAAGGGATCAAAGCTGATAGGAGGGGTATATTTCGGGACGAAGGGCGTCATCCGGTAGGGGAAGGGAGCGGAAGTTGCCTTGGGAGAGTATATGTAGGGTGTGCAGGTGGAGAGAGGGAGGAATGCAGTGGTGGAGGCGTGGCAGAGGCCCAGGGGCGGTGAGGATAGGGTAAACTAGCGGGTTGCGGGAATCGAGTTTTCGGGTGACATACAGGAGGCGGAGGCGTTCAAGGTGTTGAAGGAGGTGAGGGAAGGGGATGAGGTCGTAGAGGATCCGCGTGGGGGAAGGAAGGCGGATACGGTAGGCGAGGCGGAGGGCATGGCGTTCAAGGACTTGGAGGATGTGATAAAAGGTGGGAGGAGCAGATACCCAGGCAGGGTGGAAGGAACAGAGGATGGGGCGCATGATGGATTTGTATGTGTGGAGGATGGTGGAAGGGCGTAATCCCCACGTCCGGCCGGTGAGCAGTTTAAGGAGGTTGAGGCGGGACATGGCTTTTTCACGGATGGATTTCAGATGGGGGGTCCAGGTAAGGTGTCGGTCGAGGGTGAGGCCCAGATACTTAATGGTGTTAGTGTGGCGGATGGGACGGTCGTGGAGGGTGATGTAGAGATCGGGGATGCGGAAGGAGCGGGTGGTACGACCTATAATGATCGCCTGGGATTTGTCAGGGTTGACGGAGAGGAGCCACCGGTTGCACCATGCGGCGAACGCGGTGAGGTGAGACTGGAGCAAAACCTGGGATCGGGCAAGGGAGGGGGCAAGGGCTAGGAAGGCGGTGTCATCAGCATACTGTAGGAGATGGCCGGGAGGCTGAGGTTGGGGCATGTCGGCGGAGTAGATAAGGTACAGGAGAGGGGAGAGGACAGATCCTTGGGGCACCCCGGCAGAGGGGTAAAACAAACGGGAGTTGGAATTGCAGACAGTGACATAGGACGGGCGATTGGTGAGAAAGGATGCAATGAGGCGGACATAGTTAATAGGAAGGACATAGAGTTGGAGTTTGAAAAGGAGGCCGGAATGCCAGACACGGTCGTAGGCTTTTTCTATATCTAGGGACACAAATATGGCGGAGCGACGGGAATTGAGCTGGACGGATAAGAGGTGGATGAGGCGAAGGAGCTGGTCGTCGGCAGAGAAGGATGGTCGGAAGCCACATTGAGAAGAAGGAAGGAGCTGGTGCTGTCGGAGGTGTTGGTGGATACGACGGGAAATGATGGATTCAAGGACCTTGCTAAACACGGAGGTGAGACTGATGGGACGGTAGGAAGAGGCTTGGGATGGGGGCTTGTTGGGTTTGGGGAACATGAGGATGCGGGAGATTTTCCACAGGCGAGGATAGAAACCGGTATAGAGGATAGTGTTGTAGAGGGCGGCAAGGACAGTGTGGAAGGAGAGGGGACAGGCACAGAGGTGCCTGTAGGTGAGCCGGTCGTGACCGGAAGCGGTGTTGCGTTTGGTGCGAAGTGTAGCTATGATGTCGTGTGCTGTGATGGGTGTGTTTAAGTCGGAGGGAGGAATGTGCCCCAAGTACTGGAAGCCGGGGGCGAGCGGGGGAGAAGAGGTGTCGGTACGCTCATGGACATCGGGAAAGAGGGAGTAATCAAAATGAGGATTATCAGGAAGGGAGAAGACGTCGGAAAGTTAGGAAGCAAAGTGTTCCGCCTTACTGGCATTGTCGGGAAAGGGACGGTTATCATGGAGAAGCGGGTAGTAGGGGGAGGGGTGACGGCCAGTAAGGCGATTGAAGGCCTTCCAGTACTTTGAGGAGTTGATGGGGAGAGTGGCGTTAAGGCGGGTGCATGTCTGCCGCCAGTCCCGGCGTTTTTTCGCGGACAAAAGGTTTCTAATGTGACGTTGGATTTGCCGGTGGCGTATGAGTGTGTCCCTGTCCCGGGTACGGAGGTACGAGCGGTAGAGGCGTCGGGATTCTCGGAGGAGGAGGACAGCCTGTGGAGGCAGGGTAGGACTGTGCGGGTATATTGCTTTGGTAGGGATGTGGGCTTGAACCGCGTTAGCAAGGGTTTGCTGGAGAAAGGTGGAGGCGTGTTCAATATCTTCGGGTGTGCGGAGGGGAAGGGGGTGGCTTTCGACCGAGGTATCTATGGCGCGACCGTAGGCATTCCAGTCGGCACGGGAGTAGTCATGAATGAGTTTGGGAGGAGGTCTAGGACGGGGAGCTCGGGCAGGGCGGGGGCGGTGGTCAAGCGTGAGCAGGACTCCGCGTATAGAGACGGAGCGATAGGGTAAGCGTGGAGGGGAGGAGGCTACGGCCGAGCGCCAACTGTTGCGCCTAAGGGAGTAACATTGCGTAACTCGCGGCCAGCCACGCGCCTACAGGATCTGTCATTGCGGTAAAGCGCAGAACGGCTGAAAACTGGCCGCATTCGTAGCTGACGCCGACTATAAGAGTAGCAATAATTTATTTTCTACCACCAAGTATTAATAATTGTTTGAAAGTTCATTTAAGGTTTTATTTGTAAACAACTAAATATGTATAAGTGTATATATATATGTGGGTTCTGCTTTCAGCCTGCAGTTATTATCTATTGATATTCATGGAAGGTATGACATTAACTGCGACTGGATAAAGTTGAAAATGTGTACCCAGCCGGGATTCGAACCCGTGTCTCCTGTTTTGTAGGCAGTTGCGCTTACCACTACACCAGTTTTATTTTATTTTTTTCCTTTTTTTTCTTTTTTTTACCAGCCGGGATTCGAACCCAGGTCTCCTGCTTTCTAGGCAGTTGCGCTGACCCCTACACCACTTTTTTTTCTCCCCTTCTAGCCCGTCCTTGCGCTCTCCAGCAATGCCTTCTTTGGCGAGCTTCACAACTGTAATGCAAAAAAATGCGTTCACGTTATACTTTCTTCATCAATGTATACGTTAAAACATTTGCATCACTTTGTCAATCTAGTTTTCTTGTTGCTGGGTAGTTCTTTCGTGAATTACTCCTTTGTCTGGTCAGCTTGTTGGCGTACAGTATAAGGAGTTCCTTCAACCTGTGCTCTGCATTATAATAGTGAATTTTCTAACAGAGTTTAAAATACTTCTGTGATATCAATTTTTTTCCTTCACGTATAAATTCGAATGGAGTTGAAAACAGCCTTTGTTGAGATTCCCAGCAGGGTTCTTTATTCCGATGGGAGCAATTTAGGGATTTTTCTTTGTGTTATTTAACCAACAACTGTCATTTCAAATACAACTTTCAACATATTCGCGTATTGTTTTTGTGATTTCTGTATTTTTTTATTGTGTTGTATTCACATAACATGTATGCCTTAAATTCTATTGTGTTGTCAGTGCCTAAGTTGTTAATCACGTAGCTGACATATTTGCCAAGTAGCCAGTGAATTGCATTGTTTTTTGTTACTGGGTAGTAGAGAGTTTGGGGCCTGTAAATTATGTCAGGAGATATATATTCAGCAGACGATCTTGAAAGAAGTGCGATCTTGCTTATGATCCACTTCCAGTTTTCGATGTGGCCACCGCAAGCAAATCTATGTTGTAGCGTATCTGCTAGTTTGCATTTAGAACAGAGATGAGTTGCACTTATACCAATGGCATACAATCTTTCATTGGTACTGATAATGTTATTCACGACCTTGTACCAGGCGGATTTTATATCACTTGACAGGCACTGAAGACTGATGTTTTTCCACATAACCTTCCATTTGACACTGGAATGTTTCATTGTTAATTTATTCGTTCCCTCATTTTCCATTCTTTCGCGTATAATGTCTCTTGCAGTCCCATTTTGAGAGTTAATAATAACATCACTAAGGTAACTGGCGTCTACATAGAATATTCTGATATGTCGCAATCGTGGATTTATTTCTTTTATGTCAACAGGTGGCTGCAGACTTTGGGGTTTCACACATGCGAATATCATACTTGTGATGCTAGTTGGGTGATTTCTAATAATTTTTAGGTTGTAACACAACAGTTTTGGTGTCAACCCTGAATATTTCTCCTTTCCATAAAAAAATTGTGGCAAGTGACATGATTTTCCTGGTTATCATTATTGGAGCCGGAAAAACCTGTGCTATGAAATAGGCTTTTGAGAAGATGCAGGTGTTTATGAAGATTGTCCTTTGAATTTGATTCATGCTGCGAAGTTAATTCCCAATGATAGATCCTCGGATTTTCATTAAAGCATCCCTCCAGTTTTCTGCACATATTTTCATCGGGTAGGTTGTTAAGGTCGTGCCTAGAGCTTTGTGTGTTGTTACTTGTTTCGCCCATTGTATCTTTAAGTGAGCGAGGCCTCGTAGATCTAAAAACTTACTTTTGTTGGCATTCATAATAGTGCCAGATGCCAGACCGTAATTCCTAACAATCCTTTCCAACTTAGTCAAATCTTCTTTGTTTCTTATTATTACGCCCACATCGTCAGCATACGCTCTTATCACCATTTTATGTCCGGATAATGTCATACCTGTAAGACTGGCGTGAACATGCTGTAGGAATGGTTCTATAGATGCGATGAATAGGTTCATTGAAAGCGGGCTTCCTTGAGGGACTCCTCGCATAATTTTCAGTTTCTTGGTGAGTTGTCCATTGACTGCTATCTTTGCATTTATACCCATTGCAATGTTCCTAATCATGTTTATGTAGTGGGGAAGGAAACCCAATTTCTTCATAGTTTCAAGGAGGTATCTATGGTCGACACATAAAAATCAAGGAATAGAAGTGCACACTTAATATTTGTAACAGCCGTCAAGGCTATTATGTCCCTGTATTGGGAAATTGTTTGAAAAATTGTTCGGTTTGCAACACAGGACTGATGTGGACTTATGACTTTCGTTGCAACGGGAAGCAGTCTGCTATTTATGATTCTACAGATGATTTTATAATCGGAGTTTAGTAAGGAAATAGGACGGAAGTGGTTCAAGTTTTTCTTTCCCGTGGTTTTTGGTATTAGAACAATTTTGCATTCCTTGAATTCTGCTGGAACAGTCTTGCCGTCAAGAATTTCGTTAGCGATGAGTGTCATCTTGTCGCCGATAATATTCCAAAATCGTTTGTAAAATTCTAGTGGCAGGCCATCTGGACCAGGAGACTTTTTTAAAGGTGAGTTGCATATTATTTTAAACACATCGTATTTACTAACTGGTGAGAGAAGCTCGTCGTTTTCTTCATTTGACACACGCGGCCCAATAATTTTCGTAAATTCATCGAGGGTCTCTTCATGGATCTCATTCTCAGAATATAAATCTGCATAGTATCTGAAAACCTCATTGACGATCTCTTGTTGCGTTGTGAGTTTTAAACCGTTCTCTGTTTGTATTTCTTCGATAAAATTTGTCGTCCTGTTTCGAGCGTGTCGTGTTAGGTGGTACAATGATGTGCTTTAATTTTCAGAAACAGATTTATCATTTGATTTTATTTTTAAACCCTCCATTTGCTTCTTTTTTAGGGATAATCATTTTGCTTTTATTTTTCTTATATCTTCAATGCGAGGAGATGACTCACTTGCTCGTCCATAAAGTTCTCTTAATATTATATAATAATATTCCATGGTGTGCTTTAACTCCCTAAGTCTACGTGCACTGAATTGCATGCAGACCTTCCTCAGTTTGGGTTTTGCTCGTGTAGTCCACCAATCTAAGACTGTTGAATGTCGTTCTATCGATCTTAAACAAAGTTCCCACGCTGCTAGGATTTCTTCTTCCATGTCTTGTTCACTTAACCGGGAGATGTTTAACGTCCATTGGTTTTTAAAACGACGTGTTGGTTGCGTGGGAAGATTTACACAGGCAAGAACAGAACTGTGGTCACTAAAGTATACAGGTATACTTTCGACCTTCAATATGGAGTGTTCGAAATTCACGGATACATAGAACCGATCGATCCTACTTTTTGAAGTGCCTGTTACGTATGTAAAGACGACAGCAGTTGGATGTAGGACTTCCCACGCATCTTTGAGTTTTAGGTCCTTTATTAAATGCTGTATTTCAGCTGAGTAGTTAAAATTAGGGATTTCGTCTTTGCGGTTTAAGACAAAATTGAAATCCCCACCAAAAACGAGGCTGCTGGGATTCTTCCGTAACAAATAAATAATTTCTTCTTTAAAAAACGTGGCTCTCTCTGATCTGTGTGTTTCCTGACGGGGCATAAGCATTAATAAAAGTGACATCGAAAATTTCTAGAGATATTGCCCTTCCTGATTCCAGTCTTTCGATGTTTTTAACTGGTATTCCCTCACGTATTAAAAATGCTGTTCCTATGTTTGTTATGGAACATACGTTTAAAATTTCTACAAATCCGGGAACTTTTAGATCGGTAGTCCAGACTTCTTGCAGTAACGCGATGTCAGTTCCGGATTCATATAAAAATTCTTTAAGTGAGGCTAATTCGGATGTAATTTTATTAATATTTATAGAGGAAATGGTGTATGCTTGCATCCCGTTGTCTACTATTACCAGCAGTTAACTAGTATGATTCTGTTGACACTAGAAAGTCATTGGTATATATTTTCAGTAAAATACAAGTGATCTATCTGTCTTTTAACTGTGGTACTAAACACCGACATTTTCACGTATCATTATTAATGTAGGGCCGGGCGACTCTGATTTCTCTGTTTTGATCAGCTTCATGAACTACTTCATAGCTGATATTTGGCTTTACGTCTTTTTTCCCTGGTTTTGTTTTCCCTGTGTTTCGTGGAACGGGAGAGTTCGCCTGCAGCTTTTTCTTACGACGTGCTACGCCTTGAGCTCCCGAGGTAGTTATTGTACCGCCGCTAGTCGGTGTTGTTGATAACACTTGGCTTGGGCACGTTGCTGGTTGTTCGATGGCCGCTTTTTCCCGCCCGCCTCCTGCCGCAGCCGGCTGTGGCTCTTGGCTTGGAGGCTCTTGTTTACCGCTGACTTGGCCGGCTTGCTCGTGCTGCTCGCTCTGAGGCGGAAGTTGCGCTTCCAGCGCGGCGGCATCCAGCGGTATTATTATATCTGGCTCCAACACTATTTCTTCTGTATCGTCCCGGGGCTCCTCATTATCGACTAACACTTCAGGATCGCCCTGCATGCTACTTTCTTCTGCTGCTTCGTCGTCACCCGAAGGTCTCGTTTTGCGGAATACATGGGCCTTACGAGATGATTCTTCATCAGAAGGGTCATCGCTTTGTTCCAGAGGTCTCTTCTTATTTTGTACTTCACAGTCGGGAGGAACAGATTCAGGACCGGATCGGACTTTCAGAGGTGGAAAATCGTTTTTCTCTGTGGAATGAATATCAGGAATATCGGTGTTAGCCTGATCTACTACTGGTTGCACAGTGTTATCTGCTGGTAATAGATCATTGAGGGTCAGTTTTCGTCGTTGTGATAAGTTACTTTTTAGCACAAACACACGACGGGGACAGTCTTGCCGAAAGTGGCCCGAGTCATTACATACATGGCAAGTAGGCGTTTGTCCAGTATAAATAACATGTGCCTTGTAGCCCTCTACAGTAATGTGTGACGGAATGTTGGTTTTCACTTCCATCTCGACAGACCTTATTCCATTAAAACATTGCAGCTTATATTGCGGGCCTCATCTTTCATTAATGATTCCCTTAACCTCCCCAAATTTAGACAGAGCATCCTTGATTTTATCATTGTCAATTTCAATAGGTAAGTTTAACACACGAACAGTCCGATATGCAGCATCGGCTCGTCTTATTGAAACTAGACTTTTAGTACCGTCTCTATGCAAAAATTCTACTTTTTTGCCAAACTTGCTACATATGTTATCTACATATACTGAGTTCAAAAACTTTACAAACACATAGTAATTATCTGAATCAAGCTGGGTGGTATGAACAGAATCATTTTCGATGCCGATTACCTCAAAGAGCCAGTCATGAACCTCGAGGGCTGTCGGTTGAACACGCCGGGTCTCCTTTTCAAACGAAAATACTAGATTATTCTTCCTGAGAGATGCAGACATGTTGTGCAGTTGCGGGAGGACTTCGGTCAAGACCGAAAATCCGTACGACGACGATGAAATCGGCGACGATAGAGACGATCAGTCACAAAAACGAATAAACGGCACAAGTGTATCACACAAAACAGTAAACGAAAGACACAAACAAGTAGCGCTGGCGTAAACACTGGCGTAGCGGAGTGGCAGCGGACACTTCCGATCGCGGCGACAGCTAGAGCCAGACTGCAGTGGGGGCACAGCGATCATCACACCTGTACGGAATTATTCAAGCACGCCTCCCACCAGATACAAATTTGCAACTTTACTCTGACCACTAGAACTCAAACTCGTAGCAACTTAGTACTGATTCCCGAAAGAGTAAGGGCCTATGAGTGCCCTCGCACTGCTGAAAGGATCATTGCCATATATATATATATATATATATGTGTGTGTGTGTGTGTGTGTGTGTGTGTGTGTGTGTGTGTGTGTATGTGTGTGTGTGTGTGTGTGTGGTGTCGGACGCCACTTTTGATACTGCAGTTATTATGTATTCATATTCACGGAATGTACGACATTAACTTACGGCAATCAGTACTAAGTTGCTACGAAATATTGTGTTTATGACCAATCTAATCTAACATAATGCAGCACTTCCGCACAGCTGTCACTGATCCATTACCATTAGAGAGCCTGTATAGGGAGATAGTGGCCATGCGTGAGACCGTTGCTCATTGGCTGAGAGCCCAGGACGCCATGTTTTTTCCACGTTTGGCGAGCTTTACATGTGTGTGAATAGCTGCAGTGTACGTTTCTGTACTGTAATGTGTCTTTAAAGCTTCTGACAGCGATTTCGCTGTACAGTTACATACAAGTTGTATTATGGTAGGCACTGTTCCACTTTTGCACGTCTCTTGTTGATTCTATATACGAAAATTAACTTGTTGTTCGTTGACGATTACCTTAGAACTTGACGGCAATTTTTAAGATTAAATGTTGGTTTGAAGTGATTTACTGAGTGTAATTAATAATTTGTATTATATAATTGTTAAGGGCAGTCAAGAGAAATGCCTCGTTGTTCCTCAGCTGGCTGTAAAAACCGTAGTAATGGTTGTTATACAGGGTGTTACAAGAAGGTACGGCCAAACTTTCAGGAAACATTCCTCACACACAAAGAAAGAAAATATGTTATGTGGACATGTGTCCGGAAACGCTTAATTTCCATGTTAGAGCTCATTTTATTACTTCTCTTCAAATCACATTAATCATGGAACAAAACGTACCAGCGTGACTTCAAACACTTTGTTACATGAAATGTTCAAAATGTCCTCCGTTAGCGAGGATACATGCATCCACCCTCCGTCGCATGGAATCCCTGATGTGCTGATGCAGCCCTGGAGAAAAGCGTATTGATCACAGCCGTTCACGATACGAGCACGAAGAGTCTCTACATTGGGTACCGGGATTGCGTAGACTAGAGCTTTCAAATGCCTCCATAAATGAAAGTCAAGAGGGTTGAGGTCAGGAGAGCGTTGAGGTCATGGAATAGGTCACCGAATCTGTTGTTGAGAAGCGTTACGAACACGTCGACTGAAATGTGCAGGAATTCTATCGTGCATGAACCACATGTTGTGTTGTAAAGGCACATGTTCTAACAGCACAGGTCTAGCATCCCGTATGAAATCATGATAACGTGCTCCAGTAAGCGTAGGTGGAAGAACATGAGGCCCAATCAAGACATCACCAACATTTCCTGCCCAAAGTTTCACAGAAAATCTGTGTTGATGACGTGAATCGACGAAGTATAGTACATACTAACGAAACAATTGGGTATTTTTACAATTGTCTGCACGAATTATTTCAAATTACATTTAAAGAGAAATACTGAAATGAGCTCTAACATGGAAATTAAGTGTTTCCAGACACATGTCCACACGGCATATTTTCTTTCTTTGTGTGTGAGGAATGTTGCCTGTAAGTTTGGTTGTAACTTTTTGTAACACCATGTGTAATGCTTGTGTTCGCAAGGAATGTGGAAATACGGGAAGAGTAGGTGGTGAAAGTTAACGGGAACCAAAAAGGCGACATATGGAAGCCAAAGAACTATTCCTGCCTGTGTGAAATAAATATCCCCCCCCTCATCACCCACCCCAAGGAAGAAAGTTACTGGTCAAATTACATAATAGAACTATTGTCTCCGAAATTCCCCCGTAGTGTAGTGGTTGCGTACTGAATTGATAATGTCGCGAGTTCGAATACAGTAGCCGTGAATTCTTTTAACCAGGATTTTCTATCTTCTTGTAAGTTCGTGTTTCTGGTTGTTGACATGTCGTAATACAACGTATGTTTTACATTGCTACGGTACCTCCCCCTTGGCTGTGTATTACTGGCTATACACAGTACTATAATTGGCTACGGGATGTGACGTGAGAAAGGGCGGGGTCGAGACTATCTACTCATTGTAGATATTCAATTACCTATTTTGAGTCTGCTTTGCCACTAGAGATAGTATTGGTATTTTTACGATTTTCTGTGATTCCAGTTCACAGCGTTTTTATTGCAATTTATATTGCACTTCTGCAGGGTCACTGCCTGAATGCACTCCCGCGCGCAGTATGGTAAAAACATGGCGGACACCGGCATGTTTCCCACTCTCTCCCTATAAAAGCTGTATAATTATCATTGGTTTATAAGCGACATACAGGGCCGCCGCAGGCACTAGAGCCGTAGGAGGCGTTGCGCAGCGAGATTGAAGTTGAACTCGCTGACTGACATGGTTCAAATGATAATCATATCTTAAGATTACCTGACATCGTCTGGTCTGGAGGCGATCAATTAGTTTTATAGTTTCCAAATGATAAGCCAAGATCGCAAACTAACAATTTATTAAGAGACGACCGATTTCGGTGCACTGTGTCACCATCATCTGGTCATATATATATTATAATCTGGTCATCTTGTTAAGATTTTGACTGCCAATCACGTCAATTGACGGGGTATCGAAACTTCTGTAGAATGCCAATTACGTCATTTGAGGTGATCTTTGTTTTCGCACTTTTAAACACAAAATTAAGTTTATTGACGGGCTAGATCCAGCTTAAATGCCGTACTGATAAATCTAGAGTCCAAAGCAGCCTGTAGATCTTGTAAATTTAGCTTCTAAGTCGGCCGACTGGTCGCAGGTATGACTGGTATGAAACGGGGCAGGTAGGAAGTGGTGCCCGCTCTCTAGGTAAATGAACGGATATGGCTTGACGCACTCTTACGCTGGACGAAATTTTACATGAATTTGAGAAACATTTTATTGACAATGACAGTGAGGACGACGAAATCGACAATTCAGATGATGATGCAGTCTTTGTGCAACAAGAACTGCGTCAAATTATTTCTGGTTAGATTATTCTTCAAGAGATTGTTTTATAAGGACAGGGAACCTTATTGCCCATTTTAAAGAGCAAACAATTTTTTTTTTTTTTATGCAAGGCAGAATATAAGGAAACAAAGTGCAGCTTGGCTTACTCTTGCATGTAGAATGTCTGGTGTCTGGCATTCTAAGGTATGGAATGGTTTACATGGCCGGCAGTCAAGGTGTTAACAAGATGATCAGATTATAATATATATATATATATATGATGGTGACACAGTGCACCGAAGCCGGTCGTCACTTAATAAATTGTTAGTTTGCGATCTTGGCTTATCATTTGGAAACTAAATAATCACACACTAAACCATAATGTTGTGTGACTTCCTGCATCGAGCCTCCAAGGTTTTTATTTTCTATTCCCGTTTGTCAATATCAGTGTAACGCGTTAGATATTCACTGTACAGTTGTCTCCTGAGGTTTACCTGCGATATTGATAGCTGGCACGTATGTTTGGTACTCACATCTCGGATACGAGAGCTCTCAGCTTGCAGACGCCCGTCCCCAGCACCCACGGGTACTGCTGCCAGTACACGCTCAGCTCGTTGGGCAGACCTGCAAACAGGACAGGCGTCAGTTGCCATCACTGCCTGAAAGCTATCACATAAAAGACTGTGTGTGTATGCGTGTAAGTCTGAATGAGTCTGTATATATGGGCAATTTTAAATCAATGTATTATGCAGGGCCATTCAGCAAAGGCAATTGGGAGCGCGGAGCGGCGAGAAGTAAACAGAGCGGCAAGCGGGAGGAGCGGAAAGAGAAGAGCGAGGCCTGTGGTGCTTACTGACGCCATAGCCGGCTTTCAGCGCATACAGACAACGCCACTTGGAGAGAAGGCAGCGGCGCTCTCGTGTGACGTCAGGCAGAGTAGGTTGTGCGCGCATAGCTGACTGGGTAGCCGCTGGGGCACGGCCCACTATGCCGAAGCAGCGAGCCAGTCAGCTAAGCGCCGCAGCCTACTCTACCTGACGTCTCGCGAGAGCGCCGCTGCCTTCTCTCTAGCCCCCGCATGAGGCCTGGGGTCTTTTGAGAAGACTCATTTAACTACAAATAGTTTTAATGTGGGTATAGACAACTCATTCTTCAGATATGCTATCCACGGACATTTTATTACAATTGGGTAAAATATTTATGGTTATATCTCATTTTGCGGTACAACAATTCGAAATGTTTGCAGTGGGGTTAGAAACTACCCGAAGTATACAATTCGTGATTTTTAGTGTCATATGTAGGATTTATTACGAAAATAAATCTTGGCAACAATGTACCTTATAAAGCGATATTCATTTGTACATTGTTGTAAACAATGAATATAAAATACAATTACGTGAGGTATTACGACAAATTCACAGTTTGGAATTGAGCTCTGTGCAAAGAAGTGTTATAGTTTACTCATAAAGAATGGTGATATATGTTTTGCGAGGGGCTACAGTCTCGAACAGGCTTTGGCAGATTTACAAAAGACTGACAGCGATAATGAATCAATTTTTGGAAACGAGGATGATAGTGATGCTGATGGAGAAATGATAGAGGAATATGTACAGGTCGGAAGTGAAGTGAATGTGCGTGACTATGGAGAAGATGATAAGGGCATTCAGGTAAGTAGTGCATCTACGTTTGTATATAAAATTTGACATATAACATATAACACAACACCATCTGGTGTGCGCAAGCAGGTTTCAAGGAATGTAATACGTGAAACTGCGCATATTCCACGTCACTATAGACCACAATTACAGACAAGGGCACACTGTTTGAGACTTTTTATCACCAATCACGTGCAGAGTGTAATAGTAATGTATACCAATAATCATGCAAAAGATAATAATATTATGTACCCAACTCTTGAACGCTGGATTTAAATAGATTGACACTGAGAGCGAGTAGAGGTGTATTTCTGATAAATGATGTTACAGATGATACTAATAAATTACAGTATTAGGACATAGTCTGTGGGTTATTAATATTTTGTGTTAAAATAATTTTTGGAATCAAAAGAACTAAACAAACCATGTATTCATATTTGAAACAAATGTAGTAAGTAATCACAACTTATATGTAACTTACTTATATGAAGAAATCGTGAAGTTGTAATATCAAATTTCTGCATATGTTTCTCAATGAATTATATTTACTTTTTATACACATATTCCAGTTTTTAACTCCATGAAGTCGTTTGAATCACTATGGTGTCAAAAAAGACCCCAGGCATACAATACGTTTTTCTAGAGCTGATACCATACGAGGGCTAGGTGGTGGCGATACAGACAAGAGCCGGCTCTAGAGTGGGGGGGGAGGGGGGACTGCCCTCGCCCAGGGCGGCAGACTTTTGGGGGTGGCACATTCCTGAATTTTTATGTAGTACCGATAGGTTAAATTAACTAAGACAATGAAAAGTGGAAGTGTCTTGTAGCTATGTGAAAATAAGTTGGAGATACAAATTTTTACAGGCTGATACACATTGATACAGTCAACAGTGATATTGCGTTATCCTACAAGCAAAATAAACATGAAACTACGTAGAAGCTTGAGCCAATGTGTTCGGCAGCGTTCGGACGCTTCCGCGTGACGTCACTGTCGATCGGTAGAAGGCCGAGGTGTATTCTTGCGTTCGACTACGGCAGTGTTCCGTTTAACATTCATTTAAGAAAATAGGTGCGATATGAGCATAAACACAAAGGAACAGAATGCTACTCTTTACTACGGCCAGAAAACTTACACTGATTTCTAGTAATGAAAACGGTATGTTACGGCCTCCTTGACCTATGAATAATGTCATCTGCACTTATACTTAGATTCTGTAATGAAAGAATTTCTTCATTTGTAATAGTTGAAGATTAAATAAATACCTAATACAAGATATAAAATGGAAAGGCTTTTAGAAAAAATCTCAATATTTTAGTAAAAATGTTATCTTATTTGATTTGATGTAAAATATTATTGATAGATGTGAAGCATTGAATTAAAATTTGTGGTGCGGCCGTGAATCGAACCCGGACCTCCATGCTTACTAGGCAGACGTCTTAACCGTTAGACTACCACACCACTAACGATTAAGGCGCCTTGGAATAGTCTATGTACGATTTCCCTCCACAACACAAACCTTAATTCAGCTTCTTTGTTCCAAAGATAATTGCCACTACTGCCAAGGCTCTCCATGCAGCGGAATAGCTCCTCAGCAATGGACATGGTGGAACAATCCTGTTATGGTGATATAAATAACTTGTGTAAATAACTTGTGTAAAATAACTTGTTGATTTCCTGTTGATGGAAACCAAAGTCCGTCACTTATATTGTCTTCTGCTACTTTCGCTCAAAAACATGTTCCACACGTAGAACACCACTGCTTGTTGGCTTGCACCCATAACTGTATCGAGAAATAAGTAAAATATGATTAAACTTTTTTAGTTATTTGTAGATTATGCCTGCATTTGTTTTGTCTAGTCATGAAACAGGTTGACATTGTCGTCTTCCAGTGCAAACTCATTCTTGGAGGCTTCACGTTGTACACTACGCTTTTTTTCCCTGGGATATTTTTAATTCGGTTGATTGATGGTATCGGTACGGACAGTAGCAACAGTAGATTATATCGTTCATATTTATCTTTTTACGTTCCGGTCCTAGTTCAGTGTGCAGTGTACAGGCGTCCTATTGTTTCTTTGTCTAATCAGGAGCTGCGATGAGTATGTGCCGCCTGAGTAGATAATCGTCTCTGTAGCAAGTGCTTTCGCGGAACTTGTGATTTACACGTTAGTCGATAAAATGCCCCACCTCTACTCAAGGAACTAGAAAAAGTGAACACATTTTAGTTTTATGCTCTGCTGCTGACCTAAATTAATCTTGGTGGACATGTTAATATTAGAGTTATGGCTTAAAATGTAAATGTAACACTGACGCTGCTATGAACTTAAAGGCATTTTCACGACAAAGAGACGTAGGAGTGTAATATGTGAAAATAAGACGTCATGTGTCTGGGCTTGAAAATTTTGCACGGGCGGCAAAATCCCTGGGGCCCGGCCCTGATACAGACGTGGCAGAAGCAGCGACCAGATCTAACAGCAGGCCCCCAACACCACTCTTTCAATCCTGAATGGGGGGATCCTTACCTTTCTACTGAGAGTGATGGTCGTGTCAAATGTTTAGTATGCCACAACGTATTAAACCACACTAAGAAATTCAATTTTAGACGTCATCATGCAGGAAAACACGCGTCAGAATACGACAAATATTTCGAAAAGCTATAATCCTTGAGCTGAAGGTCAGCTTTTCAAACGCAGTAAATTATCAGTTAATAATAAGTTATGTTTGTAATGTGATGGCAATTGAAGGAATAAGACAAAATTGCTGCACTTAAACAAATACCATGTTCATTTGGAGAGATCGTGGTAGTCATATTAATTCGTACAAAAATTTCATATTAATTGGAGGAAGTTGATCATCCTGGAACAGAGTCTTCTGTGAGCATTACCTATAGAATTTCTCATCAGATACCTAAGCACATGAAGCCACTTGCTGAATGTGTTTGCTTGAATTTCAAAATCTGTCAGTAAATCTAGTGCAACAAGCTTTTTCATTAAAAGTTGTGCATGTTCCATTAGAACTTTGTTTCATTTTTACTGTACATTTAGAATATATGTCCCCACTCGTTCACAAGAGTAACGATTTATTTGTTACTGTTTACGACGCCACAGTCTTCCACGGAAGAATAAGCTTGGCTCACACAGCACCGCTTGGCTGTCGCTATCAGGCGAGCAGGCTCGTGCTCCGCGCTCCCGCACGCAGAGTAGAGACAGAGCTGAAGCGAAGAGCAGAAAGACGCTGCTCCATAGAGCTCTCCGTTGAACGGCCCTGAATGGTGTCAACAGTACTGAGCCTGTAAGTTTGTGTTGTCGTGTCTAAAGTGTCTGTGTCGTGCTTGTGACTTTACGATAGTAATGTGGGTACAGTCACGCAATTAGTGTAAATAATGGTATTGCTTGGAAAGACGGAGGACCGACAGTGGACGCGGCAGGGGGTTGCCAGGCGACCGCGTGGTGTAGGGTTAAGCCGGGCATCCGCAAGGGGGTGTGTTCGAACCGGCGGGAATATGGGAAAAGACCATGCTTGTATGGGGTCAAACATACTTTTGCCATTAACATGTAAATTTAATCCATTCAGCTTATTCTACGAGGTATTTCATGGAGTTTGATAACTCGCATGTCATATTTTAATGTAATAGAACGAAAGATTTAGGGGATGGGCCAAACATTTATGGATGGCAGTCGTTGAATTATGGCAATGGGGCACATACATACATTACATAGTGTGCGGGGAGCAAGGAAAAGACTCGCGCGGGGAAGAAATATTTCGCCAGCCAGCCGCAGCGAAAAACAGAAGACGCAGGAGGTGGGGTATCACGTGATCGCCTCATGCACACCTCGTGTCGGTCACATGGATGGACCGTGTTGCCCGCCTGTATATAAGATGGCTATCCATTCGCAATAAAATCTTTTCCACCTTTTAACGAGATACAATATTTCCGTTCCGTAGTTCCACGTCATAAGCTTCACAACTTTTAGTACGCACCGTCGCCTAAGTAGGACAGAAGCGTCCTTTGGCTGTCGGAAATAATATGAGTTATTTCAGTGGAGCAATTCTCTCACCAGGTGGCATCAGTGTCAAGGAGTGGGAGATTTTTGCCGAGCCGATGCTTGCAGAGCAGCGGAGAATTACTTCAGCAGCGAGAGGCCTGGTGTGTGGACGTAGTTCCAGCCAGCTGCACTCTGAACGTCACAGCGATCTTGGTGAGAATTTCCCTAAGTGGGAAGTGCGCCAATATTAGCGATTTTACCAAGTGTTGGACTTGCGCTTTTCGCAAGTTACGGTAAAAGAGTGGTGGACATGAGGTCCAATTATTTATTCAAAGCATTTAGGGTGGTTATAATCCCTTCAGGATTGGTAGAAGTGTCGACTGTGAATAGAGTCCATAATTTAGGCAAGATTATCTATTTTTGAGATTAGGTTTCAGCACGTCTGGAGAAGCCGCAGCAGGTACGTCAGAAAGGTACTGAGAGACAGCGTAGGCAACACAATCACAACACACTTAGCCTTTCCATTACCCAAGCGCAGAAATCGTGAGATAGTGACTGGCTCAGTTAGTTCCTAAATATCTGCATTAATTTGGGAAACATTTCATGATAGTTGTCCTTATAAATTCTTTAGGTAATTATTATTAGTTTGAATGTCATTTTCTTGATTCTATCTTAGTTGAATGAATAAACAAGTGTCTTTTTACAGAATTTCGTGGTATTGAACATTTAATGCATGCCCCGTATCACTCCTTTAGGAGTACTCTTTAGTGTAAGTGATGTTGGTAGAATTTCCTGTACACGATTTTTATTACACAGCTTGGTGTTTCGCCTCACTGCAAGAGAAGCGACAAGCTTTTGCTATCTTGGATTGAAACGTACACAATCAACTGAATTCTGACCTTCCGTGTCTTGGACAATTTTTCCGCCCATGCAGGTCCAACTAGGTACTACAAAAATTACTTCTGATCCCTCCATTGCACAAAGGTTATGGGTTTGTGGAAAATTTCAGTCCAGTAGACGACCAGAAACGATCGGATCTCACATGCTTTGTTCTCCAAATTAGTGATAGCTGTTAGCTGAGCGTTTCGTACTGGTGTCTGGAGGACTTCTGTTCGTTCCACACTTTACGACAGAATAAAATAAAATAATCTAAAAAATTATTTACCGTGAACATTTAAGACATCTACGATGTCGGAATAATTACGACCATTTCTTGATTATAAAAGTCATTTCAATATCTCAAAATATAGAAAAATCATGCTTAAAATAACTGACTTTTGAATGTGTCGTGCAATTTCAAGAAAATCTGGTTTACATGATAACTTATTGTCTCTAGCTATCATCTACACTGTTCAACTCTGAGGCAGGTTTGCAGCAGAGAGTCATTCCTCACTTCCGGCCGCCTTCCTCTTCATTTCCACATACGTGGCTCATCCAACATCATCCATGATCTGTTGCATGTATAATATTCTTGCTCGCCCCGTCGGTTTCTCCCCTCAACAGCTCCTTCTGCCATTGTTCCAATGCACTCATCTCAATGCTTAAGACATCATACACCCTAAGTAATATGTTCAGCAACAAAGTAATTACCTGGTGCGTTGAGTGGAATATTAGACAAACGTCTGTAAAATGTGCTGTGAATATATTAGGTCGAAAAGACGTAATCAATCACAGCCTCAGTGATGGGGCCGCTCTTCTTGCAGCTCATTGATTCATAGCATCCTATTTCTTGAACTGTATTTTGTAATAAGATATAATATCGAAGCTAAAATGATGCTTTTTGTGGAGTTCGTCTGTTAAATTTTGCGAGAGTACAATTAGTAGTACATAAATAAATAATTGTTGCGGTATACAAAAAACAGTGCTTATACTGCATGGACAGCGGAAGTTTCTTAAGAATTTAAATTTGTATGTAAAGTGATTTGCATGTCGCTAAGTATTCTCACTCTCAAAAACTAGATCAAAAGAGTTTCGTTATAGAAGTGTGCATGATAATGACTTTTTGTGATTGTTTATTATGTCGTATCTCTGGCACTATCTCTCAAAGGTGGATTTTTCTCCTCCATATCAATTGCTCCCATGAACCACAGACATTGCCGAGGTGGGGTGGCTTGCGTGCCTCAACAATACAGATAGCCGTACCGTAGGTGCAACCACAGCGGAGGGGTATCTGTGGAGAGGCCAGACAAACGTGTGGTTCCTGAAGAGGGGCAGCAGCCTTATCAGTAGTTACAGGGGCAACAGTCTGGATGATTGACTGAGCTGGCCTTGTAACATCAGCTAATGTGGCTTTGCCACACAGCTACTGCGAACAGCTGAAAGCAAGGGGAAACTACAGCCGTTACCTTTCCCGAGGACATGCAGCTCTACTGTATGAACATATGATGATGGCATCCTCTCGGGTAAAATATTCCGGAGGTAAAATAGTCCCCCATTCGGATCTCCGGGCGGGGACTACTCAGGAGGATGTGATCATCAGGAAAGACAATACTGGCATTCTACGGGTCGGAGCGTGGAATGTTAGATCCCTTAATCGAGTAGGAAAATTAGAAAATTTAAAAAGAGAAATGGATAGGTTGAAGTTAGATATAGTGGGGATTAGTGAAGTTCGGTGGCAGGATGAACAGGATTTCGGGTCAGGTGAGTACAGGATTATAAATACAAAATCAGTTGGGGGTATCACAGGAGTAGGATTGATAATGAATAAGAAAATAGGAATTCGGGTAAACTACTATGACCAGCACAGCGATCGCATTATCATTGTCAAGATAGATACGAAGCCAACACCGACAACAGTAGTACAGGTTTATATGCCAACTAGCTCTGCCGATGATGAGGAGATCGAAGAAATATATGAGGAGCTAAAGGAAATTATTCAGACAGTTAAGGGAGAGGAAAACTTAATTGTTATGGGAGACTGGAATTCGGTAGTAGGACAAGGAAGGGAAGGGAAGATAGTGGGTGAATATGGTCTGGGCAAAAGGAATGAAAGAGGAAGCCGCCTGGTAGAATTTTGCACGGAACATAATTTAGTTATAACAAACACCTGGTTTAAGAATCACAAAAGAAGGTTGTATACGTGGAAGAGACCAGGAGACACCGGGAGATACCAGATAGATTTTATAATGGTAAGACATAGATTTCGGAACCAGGTTTTGAAGTGTAGGACATACCCAGGGGCAGACATAGACTCTGACCATAACTTGTTGGTTATGAACTGTAGGCTGAAACTAAAGAAACTAAAGAAAGGTAGGAAAATAAGGAGATGGGACCTAGATAAATTGAAGGAACCTGACGTTCTTAAGAATTTCAGAGGGAGCTTCAGGCAACAATTGACAGAAACGGGGGAAAATAAAACAGTTGAGGAGGAATGGGTAAAATTGAGAGATGAAATAGTGAAGGCAGCAGAGGACAAAATAGGTAGGAAGGCAAGACCTACAAAGAATCCTTGGATATCACAGGAGATACTAAATTTAATCGATGAAAGGAGAAAATATAAAAATGCAGTAAATGAAACAGGCAAAATGGAGTACAGACGACTAAGAAATGAGATTGACAGGAAGTGCAAAATGGCTAAGCAGGAATGGCTAGAAGGCAAATGCAAGGACTTAGAAGAATGTATAAATAGGGGAAAAATAGATACAGCCTACCGGAAAATAAAAGAAACATTTGGCGATAAGAAAAACAGCTCTATGAATATCAAGGACACTGATGGAAAACCAGTTCTCAGCAAAGAAGGGAAAGCTGAAAGGTGGAAAGAGTATATAGAGGGGCTCTACAAAGGAAATGAACTTCGAGACACTATTGTAGGAAGGGAAGAGGATGTAGATGAAGATGAAATAGGAGATATTATACTGAGAGATGAATTTGACAGAGCACTGAAAGATCTAAGTCGAAACAAGGCCCCTGGAGTAGATGATATCCCGTCAGAGCTACTGAAGTCTCTGGGAGAGCCAGCCATGACAAAACTATTTGAACTGGTGTCTAGGATGTATGAGACAGGCGAAATACCCTCAGACTTCAAGAAAAATGTAATAATCCCCATTCCAAAGAAAGCGGGTGCAGACAGGTGTGAAAACTACAGAACCATCAGTTTAATAAGTCATGGTTGCAAAATATTAACACGAATTATATACAGAAGGATGGAAAAGCTGGTAGAAGCCGACCTCGGGGAAGATCAGTTTGGGTTCAGAAGAAATGTAGGAACACGGGAGGCAATACTCACTTTACGGCTTATCCTAGAAGATAGATTAAGAAAAGACAAACCAACATTTCTAGCTTTTGTAGATTTGGAGAAGGCTTTTGACAATGTTGATTGGAATAAACTCTTTCAAGTTCTGAAGCAAGCAGGAGTAAAATATAGGGAGCGTAAGGTTATTTACAACTTGTACAAAAACCAGACAGCGGTTGTCAGAGTTGAAGGGCATGAAAGGGATGCAGTGGTTGGAAAGGGAGTAAGACAGGGTTGTAGTCTTTCCCCAATGTTGTTCAATTTGTACATTGAGCAAGCTATAAAGGAAAACAAGGAGAAATTTGGAGAAGGAATTAAAGTTCAGGGTGAAGGATTAAAAACATTGCGTTTTGCCGACGACATAGTAATTCTGTCAGATACAGCAAAGGACCTGGAAGAGCAATTGAACGGAATGGACAGTGTGCTGAAAGGTGCATATAAGATGAACATTAACAAGAGTAAAACTAGGGTAATGGAGTGCAATGTAAGAAAATCAGGTGATGCTGAAGGAATTAGATTAGGTAACGAAACAATAAAGGAGGTAGATGAGTTTTGTTACTTGGGCAGTAAAATAACAAATGATGGTCGCAGTACAGATGATATAAAATGCAGAATGGCAATGGGTAGAAAGGCGTTTTTGAAAAAGAGAAATTTGTTAACATCGAATATTGATTTAAGCCTAAGGAAGTCCTTTCTGAAGGCATTTGTATGGAGTGTTGCCTTGTATGGGAGTGAAACATGGACGATAAGCAGTGTGGACAGAAAGAGGATAGAGGCTTTTGAAATGTGGTGCTACAGAAGAATGCTGAAGATTAGGTGGGTGGATCGCGTAACGAATGAGGAGGTACTGAACAGAATTGGGGAGAAAAGAAATTTCTGGCATACCTTGACTAAAAGAAGGGATAGGTTGGTAGGACACATTCTTAGACATCAAGGAATTGTGAATTTAGCGTTGGAGGGAAGTGTGTGGGGTAAAAATCGCAGAGGGAGACCAAGAGACGCGTATAGTTAGCAGATTCAAGTGGATGTGGGTTGTCATTCTTATGAGGAGATGAAAAGGCTTGCTCAGTATAGAGTAGGGTGGAGAGCTGCATCAAACCAGTCTCTGGACCGAAGACCACAACAACAACAACATCAATTGCTTCCTGACAGCAATGAATATGTGTACCAAATTTCGTTGAAATCACCTATGACACTTGTAGAAGATGTGGAATAAATGCGTATGATGTGGCACATTTTTTCGAACATCATTGTTTATGATATTGTATCACTTGAACTATGTTTCGTATTTGGTTCCTATTGCTACAACGATTGCTGTATGATACTGAAGAATATGCTTACCAAGTTTGGTTGAAATCGGTACAGTAGTTAGGGAGGAGACGCGGAATGTACACACATAGATACATATATTCATACATTGTTGTAACATGTATAGCTTAAGAAAGTCTCACTATTACATATAGCAGTGCTCGACGCAGAATTAAGTGATAACCATATAAATTTTAGATGTAAAATATTGTATTTCAATGTCTTTCCATATCAGACTTATGCAAATAGGTCTTGATCTACGTAACATAGTTTACACAATTAAACCCAGTTATTTTTATGTTCGGTATGGAAATCTGTGTCAGATTTAATAAAAGCACCTGCAACGTATAGCGCTGTGGCATGAGGACTAAGAAATGAGGCCAAAAGAAGAGTAGAAACATTTAAGATGCGGACTTGGAAAGGATGGACCGCATAAGGTAGATAGACAAATTAAGACATGAGGAGGTGTTGAGAAGAGTGGGTTGAAGAGAAATATTAATGGGAAGCAGAAAGAGGGAACGTAATTGGCTTGGATTTTTGATGAGATGTCTAGTGATGGATGCTATGGAAGGAATAGTGAATGGAAGAAGAAAATACCAGATGGTTAACAGTAAGTATACGGACAGGAAACAGTTTTAAAGCAAAGAGGATACCAAACGATATGACTACATGAAGCGTTGCATGTGAAAGCCTTCCTTATGGCAGAACACTGACAATGCAACTTATTGGTGGGATACTGGGGTATTTACTACTTTGAAGTTTTTCTACCATAGCTGTTCATAATTGAAAAGTAGTGGGCGTCTTTATTACGGCGTACCGGGTATTACAGTCAAATCTTGATATAACGAAGTTTACTTCGTTCACTTTCCTTCGAAGGGAATAAAACCCTCCATTATATCGAAATTTTTGAAGGTCTGGAGAAGGCGGAATTTTCCTCTGTATATTGAAGTTCAGTGCGGAAAATCTCTTTATATGCAAGTCACCTCTATAGATTGAAATCTTTTCCTTGTGCTACCTCTGCATATCGAAGTGCGCGCAAATAGGGCAGTCCCATCACCTTCCCTACCTCCCTGCCTCTTTGCGTCGCTGATATCTGGGTCGCTCTGCAGTTGCCACGACTTCCGTGCAGTTGCGATTTCAAGCAGTGTTTAATTCAGTGCGAGCTGCGAGTACCACTCATGCAGTCTAAGCGCAAGATTTCGTGGACAGTGTTGTCGCCCTTGTAGGATCATCAACCGAAGCCGATATGTCCAACGAAGCCTACGAAGAAGATGACGGCAACTATGATGAAGTGCAAGGAACAAAGGGGGAGAGAAGAAGCAACTCAAGTGACAGCAGACAGGCCGGAGCGGTTCTCGATACGAATGCGTGGACAAGTGTGAGGAGGTGGTGGATAATGTGTTCTCAGCTAGTCAAAATTAATATGTTTGGTACGCTTATGGGACTTAACTGGAGAGAGAGGGAGTCATCAGTCCCTAAACATAAAAACATAAACTAACTTATAGCAAAGACAACACAAACATCCATCTCCGATGGAGGATTCGAACCTCCGACGGGGAACCGCCTTGGGCATCGGAGAATAGCACCTCAATGCGCCTGGGTGCTCCACCACGGCCTAAGTAATCATAGGCAATTGAATGTACTCACAACTGATCAACATTATGTGAATTATGTGAATTCTTAAATTCAATGATGTATGGAAAATTTTATACACTGTACGTACTGTGCAAACTGGTACAACATTAATTTTTTAATATGAAAGTACTTTTAATTTACAATTAGAAACTGTTGTCTATTTTAGATAGAATAAAGGTATGTATGACTATATATCTTGACCTTTATTACAGCAATACTAAACATAGGCCTAAGTCACACACAAAAGCCAAAAAGAAATCACGCTAAGTTCAATAATAAAAAATACTTTTCTGGCATAATCCTTTTCTGGCATATGCTGATTAAAAGAAGGGGGTAATTTGGTGGGACACATTCTGAGACATCAAGGAATCGTCAGCTTAGCATTAACAGGAAATTTGTGGGGTAAAAGTCGTAGAGGGACAAATACAAAGAGCAGTTTCAAAGCAATGTAGGTTTCTGTTCGTATTCTCAGATGAAGAGGACAGGGTTGCATGGTGAGCTGCATCCAGCCACAACAAAAACACACACAGACACACACACACACACACACACACACACACACACACACACACACACACATACATACATACACACACACACACACACACACACAAATAAAAATCGTAACTTTTTCCTGCAAAACCTCGTTATATAGAACCCCCGATACATCGAATTAATTTTGTCTTCCCTAGAGATTGGGTATATTACGGGGTCATTTCATTAACGGTGACAAAAATTTGCAGAAGCTGTGTGAATCTGATTATCCGGGATACTAGGAAATTGCGTCGACACCCTTACGATGCCAAATTATTTCTGAGAGATGATATATATATATATATATATATATATATCGTATGGTATGATGTCAGCTACATATAATACTTTAGTAAGATATACTAGTGTCTAATTAATAAGATAAAACATATCTCTGTCACAGAGCCAAGTCCAACTTCTTTAACCACTGGACAGCTTCCTGACTGACTATATGGAGTTCGGTCATCCCTCCTGAGAATGATCGTAATGGGCAATTAGTAATTATGTGGGTCATCGTTTTTATGTCTGCTCCACAGTCACATGACTGGTCGTCTGTCTGTCCCCATTTGAATTTCCAATAGTTACAGCGACCAACACCAGTTCGGAAGCGGTTGATCAAAGACCATTCTCTCCTGGGAAGGTCCATTCCTTGGAGTTGCTTAGAGGGATCGTCTATCCAGATGCTGTTTTTTCCATTAAACGAATCCCAAGTTCTTGCCCAGTTTGATTTAGGCGAGAAGCCACTCTCATGTAGTTGCACAGCTGTTTTAAGAGGTGGTTTACGTGATTTCAGCCGGCTTACCTATGGTGGAAGGTCTTGCAGGATAGGAAGCTCAGGAGTGGACAAGATCTTATAGTACTCTCTCATTAAGGCTTCCTTCCGTCTTAGATCAGGAGGGACGATGTTGCATAATATTGGGAGCCATTGAAGTGGTGTAACCATCAGAGTGCCACTGATCAATCTCATTGCACTATTTAATTGTACATCAATGATGAGATGAAGCTGGAGGATTGAATTAACGAAAACTGGAATGCTGTCTCACTGTGATATTACAAACAAATTCCTTGAAGTACTCCATGTTTCCCACTATTTCAAAATGTGCAAATGTTTGTAATCCTATCCGACCGAACTTTAGGCGTCATCGGACCACAGACTAACAAACTAACTTATGCTACAATCTAAACAGGCAGCAATGCCCGAGGGTGGGCGCGAATCTCCGACGGGTAGTGGCCGCGCACTCCCTGATCACCAATTCCTTTTCCCTCGTGTCCCAGTATTTCATTTTACACAATATAGAGTTAAAGAATTAAGTAACGAAAGTCTACAAAACAGGATTTGCTATATTTTCCAACAACCGACGATAATTACAAGGAAATCAAAATAAAGGTAGAACATGAAATTAGATCGACATTTATCAGTAGCGCGTATTTATTAATGTGAGATCATAAATATAATTGTGGTGTCGCACAAGTCCAAAGTGCGCGCCACCTACTTTCGCCGCGCGCCGCCATGCACGCACGGCGCGGCGTTCTTACGACGACAGCCACGAGCGCCCTCTGTGACAACTTCGCTCGTGGCCACCACTGAACGACATCGTTCACTTGGGACTGAGATAGCAACCAGTGAAGACTTGGCTATCAGTTAGGCACTAGGCAGGACTCTAGCACAACTATGTAAAAGTTAAGTATTGTATAAATTCTGTTCAAAATATATCTCGTTCTAATTTACTCTAGTGTTTCTAGTTTCTGGCTGCTCCCCTCCGTACCTGCACCAGCGTGCTATCTTTATTCCTGTGTCGGTCTCATTCCACTCGGCCACCGACACCTACAACGGAACGAGACACAAAAGTGGCGGCGAGGCTGGGACACAAAAGTGGCGACGAGGATGGGATAGACGAACCGTGGACCAGCCCGCTTACAGCAGCCAGACAGCAGCAGTCGGAGCACGCAGAAATTGCTGTTTGTGACTCTCTTCATAGAAAATAAGACGGTGCAATTTCAGCTTGATAGTGGTTCCGCTGTCACATTAATAAATAAAGATACTTATGAACTTATGGGTTCGCCAAAATTGTCGCCGTCACAGCAAGTGTTAACAGCTTATACAGGTCAAAATATTCCCGTGCTAGGAACGTGTAGCCTGCATGCCTCTTTTCAAGGTGTTACAAAGACAGTTGCTTTTGTAATTCTTCAGGCCAAACTACACAGAACATTTTTGGACTAGATGCTTTTGACTTGTTTGGTTTATCAATTCAAAGAGATGTGCTTCAAATTTCGTCAATAGTGCCTCAGGATAAAATCAATGCATTGTGTGACAAATATAGTGACTTGTTTTCGCCGGAACTAGGTTGTGCAAAAGACTTCGTGGCACATGTAACTTTAAAAGAATCTGCAGTTCCAAAATTTCGTAAAGCTAGACCAGTGCCTATCGCCTTGCGTGATACAGTTGCAGAAGAACTTAAACGTTGGCAAGATAGTGGGGTGATTTCTTCTGTTTCTGCGAGTCAGTGGGCTTCACCTATAGTAATTATACCCAAGCCATCAGGAAAACTTCGTCTCTGTGCGGACTTCAAATCAACATTGAACAGTCAAAAAATTGTAGACACTTATACCCTGCCAAGACCTGACGAACTAATGGACAAATTAGAACAGTCTCGTTTCTTTTCTAAGATTGATTTAGCAGAGGCATACTTACAAATTCCACTTGATGACGAGTCAAAAAAACGTTTTTCGTCATTAATACTCACATGGGCCTTTTTCAATTTCAACGCCTACCCTTTGGCAGTTCTTCCGCCCCCGCTATTTTCCAGCGCTTTTTGGAACAGCTGACAGTTTCTGTACCGTGTTGCTCGAACTATTTAGATGACATTGTGGTATCCGGACGTACAGTTGAAGAACATTTAGCAAACCTGGAGTGCCTTTTCAAAGTTTTGACTGCAGCAGGTCTACGTTGCAATAAAGCAATTGGCCAGACGTCATTGTACCTGGGTTGGTATGGACGCTCAGATAGAGAACATGACGTCACAGTGTACAGTTTGTGCGGAGCATCAGGCGGCTCCTCCGCAACGTTTCTCAGACTGGCCACGCCCCAAGGGACCATGGCAACGACTACACATTGACTTTGCCGGACCTTTCTGGGCTACGCGCTGGTTAATTGTTGTAGACGCTTTCAGCAAGTTTCCTTTTGTGATTGCCATGAACTCAACGACGGCATCTAGTACAATCAGTGCCTTAACATCAGTGTTTTGCGTCGAAGGTTTGCCTGAAACTATCGTCAGTGACAATGGACCTCAGTTTGTTAGTGCGGAATTTCAACAGTTTTGTCGTGTAAATGGCATTCAGCATATCACCGCCGCACCTTTTCACCCTCAGTCCAATGGTGAAGCAGAACGTTTCGTTCGAACATTCAAGTCTCACATGGACAAGATGAAAGGTCAGCACTCCAGGCAGCAAGCTCTTCAAATTTTCCTGTCTACGTATCGGTGCATGCCACGTGACGGCCCGTCTCCTGCCGAGCTGCTACACGGCCGCCGTCACCGCACTCTCCTTCACCTGCTGCAGCCTCCCACGCACCGAGTCGGTTCGTATGGCGCTACGCGTTTTCAGGTTTCCACGCCGGTGCTGTACAGGGTGTTTGCTGGTATGAAGACATGGTTGCCAGGCACCATTCAGCGCGTGCTCGGTCGCAATATGTATGTTGTACGTTCTTCCACAGGGTCGGAGCTGCGGCGCCACGCAAACCAATTGCGCCTGCACAGGCCGCAGCGATCCTGTCTCGGGTTTCTTGATTCCGGACCCAGTTCACCGCCAGGGAGCACTGCCACATCGTTCGTCCCCAGACTACGAGATCCCTATGGACGTCGACGTACCGCCGACGCAGTCGTCGCCGTCGCTGTCGCCGCCGCAGATGACAGCGTCACCGAGAGGGACTCCGGGACCGTGCGGGCCCCCCCAGCTTGGGCCACGCACCTCAGAAGAAGATGACCTGCTCCCTCTGGGCGGGGGCGGGCGCCCTTCCCCAGGTTTCGGCGGGTTCCCTGGAGGATCGCAAGGCGGATGCCGGGGCGCGGACGGCGTCTCGATCCCAACCTCAGCTACGACGCCCGTCCCACCAGTAACGCCCCCGCCCAGGCCCTCCTCCCAGTGCCGTCGTCGTGGTCCTCAGCCCTACGCCACGACGGCGCGGCGGTTTGGGGGGGGAGGGGTGTGGTGTCGCACAAGTCCAAAGTGCGCGCCACCTACTTTCGCCGCGCGCCGCCATGCACGCACGGCGCGGCGTTCATACGACGACAGCCACGAGCGCCCTCTGTGACAACTCCGCTCGTGGCCATCACTGAACGACATCGTTCATTTGGGACTGAGATAGCAACCAGTTAGGACCTTCGTAATCAGATAGGCCCAGTGAAGCCTTGGCTATCAGTTAGGCACTAGGCAGGACTCTAGCACAACTATGTAAAAGTTAAGTACTGTATAAATTCTGTTCAAAATATATCTCGTTCTAATTTACTCTAGTGTTTCTAGTTTCTGGCTGCTCCCCTCCGTACCTGCACCAGCGTGCTATCTTTATTCCTGTGTCGGTCTCATTCCACTCGGCCACCGACACCTACAACGGAACGAGACACAAAAGCGGCGGCGAGGCTGGGACACAAAAATAATAATATTCTAAAATAGCAAAACCACAATAAATAGCGCATTAAAAACTGTTATACACTCGAATTAACGAGGAAATGTTTCGTGTGACATGAAAACGTTATGACTAATATTTTGTCTTTCACATTTGAAAACGGTAACTAGTTCCGCCTACTGTAATTCAGTACAGTGTCGACTGTTATGGTCGAACTGACATTTTTCTTTTTCTTTGGAACAGCGAGTAAACCAAACGCCTAGCAGATTTCGCGGATGAGGTACCATAAATTTCAACCGCTAACTCGCATAACGGTACGTAGAGCGCGATAAAAAGACGATCCCACAGCCCGTAAATATATTCATCACGCTGCCTACGCATCTACCGCAGCAATCTGCGCAGATCCCGGTCAGCGGAGCGTCCGAACGGAGTACTAAATTTCATTCACCAAATGTCCATGGTTAAAGCCACGTTATGAGAAATTTTCCATTGTAAATACGTTAAACCGCAAGCGAAAGTGAATTGATGGTTTTTATAGATAATTTAATGATTCTCACAATGTATTCCATCTGATTAATACAAAAGCGATAATTAATCGTGCAGTTAACATATTTGATGCCTCTTTCCGTTCAGAGTATTCCTGATGAAATTTGAGATGGGTTATTGAATTAAAACCTAACACCGTGCCACCGGGATGTGTTCGTAGCTTCGTCTATGCCAATAAAGGGTTAAATCCTACAATAAAAACACACTATTGAAACACCATGCCAGTATCTTCTGAAAAATTTTCGGAGGTAAAATAGGCCCCCAATCGGATCTCCGGGTGGGGACTGCAAAATATACAGACAAGGTGAAGGATCATAATTCAAATTTTAGCATAGAAACTTGAATGTACGCACACTGGTGCAGTGCAGTAAAGTAGGAAACCTAGAACTTGAAATGGAACGACTGAAAACCGATATTATGGGTATAAGATGGCCCAACTAGGTGATGTTTTGCCTGAAGAATAGACAGTCATCCACACCAGGACTGACCAAGATGGACCAGGAATGGGAGGAGTTGGAATAATTCTGAGGAAAAACTATGGCTCACGTGTCATGGGATATGTACAGCACAGCTCCTGAATAATACTAGTCAAACTTGAAACTAAACCAAGGGACACTGTAATTATACAAGTGTACATGTCAACATCCAAAGAAGAAGATGCAATTGTTTACGAAATATATGAAGAAGTAAGTAATGCGATGAGAAATATTAAGGGGGAAGAAAAACTGATTGTCATGGGGGACTGGAATGAGATTGTGGGTGAAGAACCGGAGTGAGAAATGGTTGACAAATATGGACTTGCAAAGAGAAATGCAAGAGGTGAGCGACTAATTGAGTTCTGCTCACAGCGCCAATCAGTCGTTACAAACACACTTTTACAACACCGCAAACAAAGAAGATACACATGGAAGGCACCTGGAGACATAACGAGACACCAAATTGCCTACATGCTAGTGAAATCACGTTTTAGAAACCAGGTAAAAGATAGCAAGAGCTATCCATCTGCAGACAAAGGCAGTGACTATAACCTGGTCATGATGAAAATTTCACTCAGATTCAAATGTCTGAAGAGAAGACAGTAAAACTCTAATGGGGAAATAGAAAAACTAAAAACTGAGGGACTGGCAAAGCACTACGCTCATGAAACAGATAACTTCGTTATAAATTTTCAACATTGTGGAGTAAATGAAGTTTGGGGTCAAATTAAATCTTCTATATACAAAGCAGCAGAATAGACAGTTTGAAAATACGAAACCCATAAACAAGAGGAAATAGATTACAGCAGAAGTTATTGAGGTAATAGAAAAGAGAAGATTATACAAAAACGCAACTGATGAAAATGGAGAAGCTGAATCTAGAAGCTAAGGAATCTAGTCTACAGAGAAGCTAGAAAAGCAATAAATAAATAAATAAATAAAATAAAATCTTGATGGAATGTGCAAGGAAGTGGAAGAAAATATGCAAACGGAAGAACTGATTTAGCCTACAGAACAGCAAATAAATTTCTTATCAAACGTAAAACAACATAACTGAAAATAAAGAAGAAAAAGTTCAGTTTGGTGGAGATATTGTGAGGAGATAGAAAGAATACATTGAGGAGCGGTATGCTGGAACACCTATTTCAAAGGAAGTAATAGGAAGACAACAAGTAAATGAGAAGTATAAAATTGAAATTCAATGCCTCTCCTTATATTTAATAGCTTTGGTCTAACGAGACATTGTTGTCTCAAGGATATGTATAATTTGTTGACAAGTAAATGAAGATGACAAGAGGATGATATTCTGCAAAAAGAATTTGACTAAGCTCTAAAAGACCTACGAGACAACAAAGAAACGTGAATTGATGACATCCCTGCAGTACTGATAAAGAATGCTGGTGACAGCGTGAAAAAAATGCTGCTTAAACTTATTAGGACCATCTATAACAAAGGAGAATTACCGACAGACTTCCAGAAATACATCATTGTTCCTATTCCAAAGAAGGCAGCAGCTACAAAATGTGAACAGTACCGTAGTTTAAGCCTACTATCACATGCATAAAAAATTCTCATAAAAATAATTCTGAGAAGAATTGAAGGTGGAAGATATGCTAAGTGAAAATCAGTTTGGATTAATAAGGGGATTGGGAAAAGGAAAGCGATTCTGGCACTGAGACTCCTTATCAAAAACCAATTACAGAAAAATCAACCAACTTATATTGCCTGTGTAGACCTGGAAAAGGCATTTGATAATATTATCTGGCAAGAGACGCTCAGAATGCTGAGTAAAAGTGGAATGAAACACAAAGACATCCGTGTGATACTCAGTCTGTATAAAGATGAGATGGCAGTGGTTAGGAACTGTCACCAGAATCTAGAAGGAAATATCAGAAAAGGTGTAACATAAGGACGTGGTCTCTGTCCTCTTATTTTCAACGCCTACATCCAGGAAGCTTTAGACCAAGTTCGTGAAACTACAGAGGTAGGCATCAAGATTAATGGCCAGAGTATAGACACGCTACGCTATGCAGACGATATTACTATAGTCACGGAGACAAAAGAGGACCTAGAAGAAGTCCTCAGAACAATGAAAAGGATTCTGTACAACCAGTGAGATATGAAACAAGAAAGAGACTAAAGTGAAGGTACGCAGTACAGAAGCAGAATATGAACCTCCACGATTGGAAGAGAGGAGCTGGAAGTGATAGAGGAATTTACCTACTTGGGAAGCAAGATGACAAGGGATGGTAGAAGCCGGAAAGAAATTGTGAGCAGAATACAACACGCCAAAATTGCATACAGTCTGAGGTAGAACTTATCACCAGCAAGAGCATAAGTATGGAGATAAGAAAACGTATAAGGAAAGCTTTTGTTTGGAGTGTGGCTCTATACGTTACGAAACATGGACGATGGGTAGAAAGAAAACGGCTAGAGGCCCTGTAGATGTGGTGTTATAGAAGGACGATAGAGATCAGCTGGAAAGAGTGACACATGAAGACGTGATTAGAAGATTACAGGAAAACAGATCCCTTTGAAGGCACATCCAAACGAGAAGACACAGACTTATAGAGCTCATCATAACACACAATAACATCATTGGAATAATAGTAAAAGGAGCTATTGAGGGAAAACCCGGCGGGGGCGACCAAGAATATCATATATAAAACAGATCGTGAATGATATTGTATGCAACACGTATGTGGAAATGAAGAGGAAGGCAGACGGAAGAGAGGAATGGCGCTCTGCTGCAAACCAACCTCAGGGTTGAACAATGAAGAAGAAGTTTGAAAGACCAGGTTGGAATTCGGGACCATGAGGTTAGCTTGCAAGTCACAAAGGACCGTCATAAGTCTAAAGAACGGATTTTGATATATCTCGAATATGTTGTAGAGGGACATACCCTGAGTATGAAGCTATCCGCTATTTTGGTGTTGAAGTTCACTGCGCGATGTAAGACGCTTAACGTTAGCCAGGTTCGAAGTGAGAGTGGCGCAGCGGTTAAGGTCTCCAGCTACCACGCTGGAGATGTGTTTTTGCTTCTTTTAAAAAATCACAATAGTCCGACATTTTTCTATTTGAGAGAATATGAACAAATTAGTAAGAAATATTCAGTTTTGCCGTAGTAATTTACTCTTCACGTCATTACTATAAAATTATTCGCTGTCGCTCGCATCGCTTGGTATGCCAGAACAGAAATAAGGATGATATTTGTCTTAAGAGCAACCGAAAAACAATGGTTTACAGCACAAAGCACATTTATTAAAAGCTACTGCCTTGCAAGAGCACGAAATTTTTAAGAGCTTTAGCAGAAAACGTCCATACACATTAAAAACAGTTCTTTTTTATTCGTTAACTTTGATGAGAATCATGCCAATTTGATGATCTTAGAAAAAGCAGGTGCCCTGAATTGATGCAGAATTAATGATTGTAGTTTTACGACGAATATTATTCGGATTTCTTTTGCTGTGTAGCAAGCGATGCTGGGATATCGAGTAAAATTCTGTAATAATAACGTAAAAATTAAATTACTACGACAAAATTAAATATTTCTTACAATCTCACTCAATGTACACTGTTTGTTATTATCTAAAATAAAGTAAAAAATTATCGAACTACCCGATTTAAAAAAAAAAAAAAATAAAATAAAAAAAATAAAGCAATAGATGGTATCTCCAGCGTGGTAGTTGGAAACCTTAACCGCTGCGCCACACTTACTAGATGGAACGTAGCCAAAGTTACGCGTCTTACATCGCGCAATTATCTTCAACATCAATTTTCTCGAAAACAAAGGCCCGTCGCTAAAATAAGCGGATAGCCTCATAATCAGGGTATGCCCCTCTAAAATATATCCGAGACCCATAAAAAACGATTATTTACACTTCTTATCCTCTTGTCAGAGCAAGGAAGCATTTCGAGTCGCAGACAGTCGCAATGCAGAGCCGGAGATGTTTTTTATGCTAGTACCATAGCGTGCTAGTACTGATAAAGGCTGTGGCAGAAAGTTATGTCGTATGTATGTGTGTGTGTGTGTGTGTGTGTGTGTGTGTGTGTGTCTGTATCTATGTGTATGTGTGCGTGTGTGTGTGTGTGTGTGTGTGTGTGTGTGTGTGTGTGTGTGTGTGTGCGTCTGTGTGTGTGTGATTTCCTTTTCTTTCCTTTGATAGGAGTTGCAAGCTATCCTCGTTATACATAAAAACCTGTTGTACGTATGCGGTTGCTACAAAGAGCCATCCACGACTGATATAATATACCGTATCTCGTCACGTTTTCGTCACGTGTGTCGGTGAGTCACTTAGCGCTACGCCTAAGCAGCAAAACTATCACCATATTCATAGTAATCCCTTAATAGACGTGTAAAAAGGCCCATTACTTAATGTGTCTGATTAAGATTTGCTGTTTTTGATCAAAAATCGTTACACCTATACTTACATAATAAAGTAGATACCTAATTGACATTTATCAATAAAGCTGTAAAAATTGATTTTAGATTAATAATCTTTGGCGAATATATGGAATGGTAAACTAGATTCCACGTAACTTTGACGAGTTAAAAAATTCATGCCCCAACTTGTAATAGCGGAGACTGATACACGATGTATTGTTCAGCGTTTTCCAATTCGATATTCCGCCTATCGTAATTTTCAATACAGCATTTCGGTATAGTATTTTGTATGATATTGCCAAAACGTAAGATCGCTTCTTCGCATATGAAAATAAATGAAATTGTAATAATTTGATGGTAAAGATACAGTGTCTTTTACAAGGGAACATCACAAACTTCATGTAATATTTCAAGGATATATAAATCATATACATCATAGCCCCAGTAATCGACCATCCACAAATACTGGTGACGTAAATCTGACAGTATGCAGATACGACCTTCTTAAATTACATCTTTCAAACTTCAGGGGGCACGATTGTTCGTCACTCATTGTTTTATAGAAAAACCAAATAATTTTCAAGTATGAGTACGTAAAATGAGAGAGACAGAAACACTTTCCGTGCGTACAGTTGTAAATAGCTCGTTCCTTCCTACTTCAGCCATGTAATTTTCAAGTACGAGTATGTAACACAGAAGCAGAGCTCTGTTATTCTCGGGATATTGATGGTGAGAAGGTAGGAGTAGAGCAGTGGTAGTAGTCTATCACACGTACGATAAAAATATCTTCCTTCTGTTATTAATAATAAGAGTACGTAACATGTCAGTCTAACCACATTTAAGTTCAATAAAATTTCAGAAATATTCTTGTACCGTATTGTATAATGTCAGCTTCATATAATACTTTAGTAAATTATACTAGTGTCTAATTAATAAGATAAAACATATCTCTGTCACAGACCCAACTCCTTTAACCACTGAACAGCTTCCTGACTGACTAGATGGAGTTCGGTTATCCCTCATGAGAATGATCGTAATAGGCAGTTAGTAAGTATGTGGGTCATCGTTTGTATGACTGCTCCACAGTCACATGATTGGTCGTCTGCCTGTCCCCATTTGAATTTCCAGTAGTTACAGCGACCAACACCAGTTCGGAAGCGGTTGGTCAAAGACAATTCTCCTCTGGGAAGGTCCATTCCTTGGAACTCCTTTGAGGGATCGTCTATCCAGATGGTGTTTTGCCCATAATCCCAAGTTCTTGCCCAGTTCGATTTAGGTGAGAAACTACTCTCAGGATGTTGCCCAGTTGTTTTAAGAGGCGGTTTACGTGATTTCAACCGTCTTAGCTGCGGTGGAAGGTCTTGCAGGATAGGAATCTCAGAAGTGGACAAGATCTTATAATACTCTGTCATAAGGTTTCCTTCCGTCTTAGATCAGGAGGAACGATGTTGCATAATATTGGGAGCCATTGAAGTGATGTAGCCATCAGAGTGCCACTAATCAATCTCATTGCTCTATTTAATTATACATTAATGTCTCCCGCATGAGCAATGTTGAGCCAGACACTAGAACAGTATTCAGCTGCAGAGTAAACTAGGGACAAAGCTGTTGTAGCAAAACCTTAGCATTGGCTCCCCAAGATGATCCTGCTAAGTGATGCAATATGTTATTCCCAGTTTTAACATTGTCTGCTGTTTTTTGTAGGTGGTACTTAAAAGTGAGAGATCTATCCAAGATGACTCCTAGGTATTTTCTATGTACACCGTGTTCAAGTTGAACACCATCAAATGAGATATTAAGTTTATAGTCAGCCGTCCTATTATTGAGATGGAAACAAGCTACTTCCGTTTTATTTGGGTTTAGCTTTAGTTTCCACATTGCGAAGTAATTTCTAATGAGAGTTAGGTCAGATGTTAAGGTAGTTTCCGTCGCATGGATGTCTCTGTGTTGTGACGCTATGGCAATATCATCGACAAAAAGGAATTTTCTAGATTGCGTAGCTGTAATATCAGCGGTGTAAACATTAAAAAGAATGGGAACAAGAACCGAACCCTTGGGGAGGCTATCTTGAAGCTGTCTAAACCCACTTTCCGTGTTGCCGAGAGAGATCTTGATCAGACGACCACTTAGTATTAAGTTCAGAAGTCGCAATAAAATAGGACAGGGAATGAGATTGTAAAGCTTCACTAGGAGGCCCTTCTTCCAGACGGTACCATAGGCTACTGAGAGACCCAGAAAAGCAACGGAAGTGGTAAACTTCTTTTCGTAACCAGTTTCAATGAAAGATGTCAGTGCTAGGACCTGGTCACAGCAATTACGGCCTTGTTTGGAACCAGCTTGTTCAACAAGGATACTAGTAGTGAGAATGGGAACAATACGATTGTAGATTAGTCTCTCGAGCAGCTTGTAATAGACAATGAGAAGTGCAAATCTTGTAATGATATTCAACAACTGTATGTACGTTCCAGTTCGAAACACAACATAACGTACTTAATGATTTGTAGGAGAGAGTATCAAAATTTATCTAAAATTAGTTTTAGTACAAAGTAAATTTAGTACGCAGAAAATCATAACAATCACAATTGATGTTCAATCTTTCAGTAACTTTTTAAAATACTGACCAAGGTTGTCAACAAAAGTGCTCCCATTGTGGTGCCAATTTTAATATTTCCTGTTCGGATAAGCCCATTTGGTTGGAGTATAGCTATCATCGGAGTGATTGCATGAAACCAAATACATGAAAGTCAGATGGTGGGAAGTGCGGATTAAATGCTGGATACTGGAACCATCTGCAAATATTAAAATGTTAAGCTTAAGGGACTTAACTGCGTGGTCATCAGTCCCTAAACTTACAAATTACTTATGAGCTACCTTGTATTAAGAACGACACAAACATCCACGCCCGAGGGAGGGTTTCGAACCCCCGACGGCGAGCGGCGTCGCGCATCGTAGCATAGCGCCTCAATGCGCTTGGCCACTTCGCCGCGGTGGACCATCTCCCATACAATTAGGAAATAAATAGCGAAAGAAGAAGTTTTTTTCCTTTGGCCTTTATGTTGTGACGTATATCCTGAAGTGCACAACACAGCTAAACAGGAGTTTTGAATTAGGCTGAAGCAATCATGATAAATACGGATTCAGAAAAGTCCACCAACAACATACGGTTTTTAATGCAAAATAATGTGACAAGTATATTCTGAGCAGTGGCTTTACATTATTTTCGTACAGGTGAATCACCATGTTTCTACTCTACGTCTACATAATTACTATGTAAATAACATTTAAGTGAATGGCAGAGTGCTATCGAACCGCTGTTAAGACATTTATTTGCCGTTGCATTCTCTAACAGTACACGGGAAAGAGGAAACCACGAATACTTTCGTTTCCGATCTTATTTCTCTCAATTAATTATGATTATCATACCTTCCTATAAAGGTGGGTGCTAAAATGTATCATAGTAATCGGTAGATATAGCTGGTGAAAGAAATGTCGTAAATATATCTCACCGCAGCAAAGATAGCCTTTCTTTTATGATCTTCTACCCGAACTACCGCGGCGGAAAAGACGTGCACGCTAAGACGCCTTGTTGCGGCGCGCGCGGCCATCTGCCTTCGGAGGTTCGTGCCCTCTCTTGTGTATGGGTCTGTGTGTTGTTCTTAGGATAAGTTGTTGTTGTTGTCGTTGTGGTCTTCAGTCCGGAGACTGGTTTGATGCAGCTCTCCACCCTACTCTATCCCAAGCAAGCCTTTTCATGCCCTCATAAGAACGGCAACCCACATCCACTTGAATCTGCTTACTACACGCGTCTCTTGGTCTCCCCCTGCGATTTTTACCCCACACACTTCAATGCTAAATTTACGATTCCTCGATGTCTAAGAATGTGTCCTACCAAGCGATCCCTTCTTTTAGTCAAGGTATGCCAAAAATTCATTTTCTCACCAATTCCGTGCAGTACCTCTTCATTAGTTATGCTATCTACCTACCTAATCTTCAGCATTCTTCTGTAGCACCACATTTCAAAAGCCTCTATTCTCTTCCTGTCCGCACTTTATCGTCCATGTTTCACTCCCGTACAAGGCAACACTCCACACAAATTCCTTCAGAAAAGACTTCCTTACACTTAAATTAATATTCGATGTTAGCAAATTTCTCTTTTTCAATAATGCTTTCCTTCCCATTGCCATTCTGCATTTTATATCCTCTGTACTGCGACCATTGCATGTTATTTTACTACCCAAGTAACAAAACTCATCTACCACCTTCATTGTTAGGTTACCTAATCTAATTCCTTCAGCATCGTCTGCTTTTCTAAGTTAGTTTAAGTATTTTGTAAGTTTCGGCCCCATAACTTTACAAACATGTATTTTTTTCCATCCACATTCGTACATCATTTCCTTGATGCCCTTCTCTGAACTTCCTCTATATCCTTCGTCAGTCCCACCTGTTGGAGAAACCACAATGAGTAGGAATACTCCCAGTTAGGACACACACATGTAGTGGGGGCAGTTTCTTTAAACAACGGTTGTATCTTTTTAATATTCTAAAATTGAAACGCAGCTGCCAAGGAAGCGCAATAAAACCTATGAAAGTGAAAAAAAAAAAAAAAAAAAGAGAGAGTGATCCTACTAATAAAGAAAACAAACTATGTAAGAAACAATTAAAACGAACAAATGAAAAAAACGTCGCTGACAGCTAACTTTTGTGCTCTGTCGGTGCTGCCTTCATTTATTTCTGCGGTTTAACGTGCGATACAAGATTTACACAATTTTTGTCATTTATGGTTGTCTGCGATATTCTTAGGTACCAAGAACGGAAACCTTGCGGAATTTCAACTCGTCGTGAACAGGGTGGTGCACCGCACTATAGGCAATGTCGCAACGCCTCGATGAGATTCGCAGACGCAGGTCGTTTAAAACTGCCGCCTCAGTGGCTTTGCCGTTCTGTGGGGCAGCAGCAGTTACCAGGCCCCAAAGCTAGCGAATCTCTAAGGATCACACGGCACTTGTGGAAGTACGGCCTACACCTGAAGAGTTTTTTGCGGTCCATACAATGGTTCACATACAGGCCACGAATGCCCCATCGAATTTCAGTAGCTTTATAACCTTTGGCTCATAAATATCGAAGTACATTTCGCTGCTCTTCACAAGTAGATGACGGTAACACGCACGGCATTTAGCTTTCGTTGTTCAGGATTGTCTCCCTAAAGATGGACCTGAATAAAAATTACCGTCTGTGGCGCAAACTTCAACCTACACTGTCGTGAATTGTCAGGATTTCAGGGGTGAAGTGTTTCTTCCGGTATTATGAATGGACAAGTAATAATCGTGCCACATTAAGTTGTGCACCACGAAATTTTGTATTCCACACACCAATTTTGTAATTTCGTATTATTATTGTGTGGACTGTGCTTACCTGGTCATAATGGTCGTAATTATGAGACTTGTAAGCTTAACATAAATGGGGACATTTACGAATCATTAAATATGTCAAAGAACTGCAATTATGTGTTTTGCCTACGTTATTTGTAGCTGATTAGTTTTGCCCCATAAAATTTCAGCCAGTTGCTACCGAGAGCAGCGAACAACAATAACATCGAGAAACTTCGATCTACGACCAGGTAGTGGCACAAATCCCACCAGTTACACCAGTTCCGTTCACAAATCTTTGCTCTTGGTCGATATCTTGCATTTTTGGACGTCAACAAAGGGTAGCTGGAGGATGGGCATTACCGAGACATATGTAACGTCCAGCGCTGTAAGAGAATAAACTAACGCAGAAGTCGAACGCAAATTTATTTAACTCAAAACTGCGTCTTGGCGTGTTTACAGAGACAAAACAAACAAATGAACTGCTGTCAAAGAAAAAAAAAACACGTACAAATAGCGAAGAGCGTCACACTAAACAAATAACAGAATTCTTTAGTAGCGGTAGAACAAATAGATGCAACACTACTACAAAATAGTAAACGCTAAGGTGAGTACGACGGGGCTAGAGCCGGCTTATGAGCGGTCGGTCACGGTCATAGTTGCCGTTGCACTGACTGCCGCCCTCCGTTGTTGCGCTCATAAAACCGGCACTGGTGGAGGGCTACACCCGATCACCCACTTCGCATTGGGTGGACACCGTCACATGCAACAATGCACCATCTCACGAGGTAGTGCCTTACCACAGCGCCGTTTTGCAGGAAGTTTCGTCGTTGTTGTGATAGATCTTTAGGCAAATGTTCAAAATCAAATGTTCGTAGAACTTATGGGACTTAACTACGAGCTCATCAGTCCCTAAACTTACAAACTACTTATGAACTAGCTAATACTAAGGACGGCACAAACATCCATCCCCGAGGGAGGATTCGAACCCCCGACCGTAGTGACCGTGCAGACCGTGACTGGCGCGCCGCAGAACGGTCGGCCACCGCGGCCGGCGCTCTTTAGGCTCCGGACGTTTGTTGCTGTGAGGGTCTTGGAGGAAAATAAGCAACCCACCTTGGCTTCCTGTTATGCAGGTCCTTAAACGAGTAAGGGGCCACTTACATGCTTGAGTATTACTCAGTCTCTTCGGGCTGTTGACAGGCAATTGTAGTTGGGTCAACAACAAGTGCAATCTCAGTGTCCTCTGCAAGAAATGAAGGAAATCTATCCTGTTAGGCATAGATTTGAGTTTTAGCTATTATACAGAGAACTGTCTGGTCAACCTGGCTAGCGGCATTCATACCGCAGCTACTTTTTGCCGAGAAGTTCTGTGCTGAAATGTTACACTCGTTGGTTAACAGCCGTATGTTTAGCTTCGTTTTGACTAAGGCAGAGTTGCGTATTGCCTAAGGGTCGCAGCTACCTCCTGCCGATAAAGATTCAAACCTAGCTTCGATAGTACCTTATATCAATTTATTATATACAGCACATCAGCACGTTGTTGTTGTGGTCTTCAGTCCGGAGACTGGTTTGATGCAGCTCTCCAGAATACCCTATACTGAGCAAGCCTCTTCAACGCTACATAAGAACGGCAATCTACATCTGTCTGAATCTGCTTACTGTATCCATCTCTTGGTCTTCCTCTGCGGTTTTTACCCCACACACTTCCCTCCAACGCTAAATTCACAATTCCTTGATGTCTAATAATGTGTCCTACCAATCTATCCCTTCTTTTAGTCAAGGTATGCCAGAAATTTCTTTTCTCCCCAATTGTGTTCAGTACCTCCTCATTAGTTACGCGATCCACCCACCTAATCTTCAGCATTCTTCTGTAGCACCACATTTCAAAAGCCTCAATCCTCTTCCTGTCCGCATTGTTTATCGTCCATGTCTCACTCCCATACAGGGTAACACTCCATACAATTGCCTTCAGAAAGGACTTCCTTAGGCTTAAATCAATATTCGATGTTAACAAATTTCTGTTTTTCAAAAAGGGTTTTCTACCCATTGCCAGTCTGCATTTTATATCCTCTATACTGCGACCAACATTTGTTATTTTACAGCCCAGATAACAAAACTCATCTGCCTCCTTTATTGTTTCGTTAAATAATCTAATTAATTCAGCATCACCTGATTTTCTTAGACTGCACTCCATTCCCTTGTTTTGCTCTTCTTAAGGTACCTCTTAGATGCACCTATCAGCACACTGTCCATTCCGGTCAACTGCTCTTCCAGGTCCTTTGCTGTCTCTGACTTAATTACTATGTCGTCGGCAAAACGCAATGTTTTTAATTCTTCGCCATGAACATTCATTCCTTCTCCAAATTTCTTCTTGCCTTCCTTTATAGCCTGACCCCCTTCTCAACCACTGCATCCCTCACTCAAATTTTACAAATTAAGTCACATCCTCAGCAGTAATTTGGATAACGTTCACTTCCTGCGTTTGCTAGTTGCGATTCTTATGTTGTTGTAGCTTCCGATAGTTCAAATTCTACTTTAACTAACTTATCCTAAGGACAAAATGCACACGTTCCCATGACTGAGATAGGACTCGAAACTCCGACGGAAGCGGCCGAGAAATCGGCAACATGGCCTCCCAGATCGGGCGGTAAATGCTTCGCAGTTGTCCTCTCCGACTCACGGGACATGACTGAAACTGCCATACGAACTGCTTTTGAAATCTGTAATTCTTCTGTACCTGGGACAAAAACTTTTCATGATTAATTCCGTATTTCTTGATTTCCAGAAAGCTTTTAACACCGTACCCCATAAACGGCTTTTAATCAAATTGCGTGGTTATGGTATATCGCCCCATATTTGCGATTGGATAGGGGATTTCTTGTCAGAGAGGACACAGTTCGTAGTAATCGATGGTAAGGCATCGACTAAAACAGAGGTGATTTCGGGCGTTCCACAGGGTAGTGTTATTGGTTCTCTGCTATTCCTTATTTACATAAACGATTTAGGGGAAAATTTAAGTAGCTCTCTTAGATTGTTTGCAGATGACGCCGTCATTTATCGTCTAATAAAATCATCTGAAGATCAAAACCAACTGCAGAACGATCTGAATAAGATATCAGTATGGTGTAAAAATTGGCAATTGACTCTAAATAATGAGAAGTGTGAAGTCGTCCACATTAGTACGAAAAGAAATCCGTTAAACTTTGTTTGCGACATAAATCAATCAAATGTGAAGGCCGTAAACTCCACAAAATACCTAGGAATTACTATTACTTCAGACCTAAACTGGAAAGAACACGTAGATAATATCGTGGGAAAGGCGAACCAGAGACTGCGTTTTATTGGCATAACCCTTAAAAGATGCAACAGAACTACTAAAGAAATTGCATACACTACGCTTGTCCGTCTATTTTTGGTGTATTGCAGCCCAGTGTGGGATCCTTATCAGGTGGGTTTGACGGAGGACATCGAAAGAGTCCAAAGAAGGGCACCTCGTTTCGTATTGTCACGATTCAGGGGAGACAGCGTTACGGAAATGATACAGGATCTGGGATGGGAATCATTACAACAACGGCGCTTATCGCTGCGGCGTGGGCTACTTGCGAAACTCCAATCGCCAACATTCTCCTCCGAATGCGAAAATATACTGTTCACTCCCACTTACATAGGTAGAAATGATCATCAGAATAAAATACGAGAAATCAGAGCGCGAACAGAGAGATTCAGGTGTTCTTTCTTCCCGCGCGCTATTCGAGAATGGAATGGTAGATAAATAGAATAATTGTGGTTCGATGAACCTTCTGCCAGGCACTTAAATGTGATTTGCAGAGTATCCCATGTAGATGTAGATGTAGATGTAGATGTGAAGAGAGGTGGAGGTGGGGTTCTAACTGACCCTTTACTTCTTTGTATAAACAATAAAAGCAAGCACCAGTTCCATTACAATTTTCGCACTCAAATTACGAAGTTGCGATATTTATTAAGACTATACGATCAATCAATGCCGATAGGTGGCTGACATTTTAGTTAGTGGAACTTCTTGATTACTAGTTTCGGGCCTGGCCAGTCATGAGATAAACTGTTTAATTATACATTCAGTAACTCAAAGATCCAGCACAGACACTCGTAAAATGACACTGCTATCACACATACAAACCATTTTACATCGTTTGCAATAAATATGCCAACATCAGTGACGTGTAACCTGCTTCATAAGTATGGAAATAAAATTTCCCGTGGCGAAATAAATGTCAAGCTCGCCAGATGGCGCGCAGATTCAGCTGGTTCGAAAGTATACAGACACAAATTTTGAAAACAATAAATTATACAATGTGATGTCTCTTATATTTTTAATGAACATAAGTTTTCAGAAAGTAACGGAAATATCGCCCACGTTGTAAAACAATTAATAGTTACAAGACTTAAAGACAATAATAATATGACTTTTGGAAGAGTTTGAGATGTGCACTACAAGTCAAAGCAAGAACGGGCAAATAACAAGTAGTAGGCACTGGGTATCTAAGTTTGGAGTCATCAGTTATATTCGGGAAATATGCAGTGGTACTTAGTTGGCGGTTATGTGATGAAAGTTATGTATTGTTGTTATGAAAGAGCGAAGTTAGATGGGGAAATATTTTATTTCATCTGTTTTCTTTGTAGTTTGACGAGTACTTATATGCAAATTGCTGCTTAATCACTAAATGAGTTTCACTTGATCTGCTAAATCTGTGAAAGTTTTTACAAATTTGTTCTAAGTGTGTCGCCCATTTTTGCCGAGCGGTCTAAGGTGCCTCGCAGCGGAGCGCGCGGTTGCTAGCCGTCGGAGATTCGAGTCCTCCCTGGGGCATGGATGTTTGTGTTTGTCCTTAGGTTAGTTTACCTTAGTTTAAGTAGTTTCTAAGCTACGGACTGATGACCACGCAGTTTGGTCCGATAGATTTACAAACATTTTAACATTTTAACAACTCTCAAGATGTGTGAGGTGATACCATCTTGCCATGGCGAGTATTTTTCATCTGTTAATAAAACGTTCTTGTATCTATCATCACACTCCCTGATTAGGACGGTTTATAGTAAAATCGTGTGCTATGTGAGTGCCGTGGTTTTCTGTCCTGTGCGTAGCAGGATTCTCCGTGACACAATTGTGACAGCGTTTTTTAATGGATTTTACATAGTTTTAACTTGATACATTGTTGAATTTTTATATAAAACATATTTTAAAATCATCTTCTTCCCGAGCGTTTTAATCCCTTTACGTAATTCTGGTGTATGTAATAGTGTGTATGTACTGTATTTTGTCGATAAATGATTTGTCGGTACAATGATTTTATGGTGGTCTGATGTTCTCAAGTATTCCTTTCATCCTGCCCTCATGGCTCTTCTATGTAAAACATTTATAAACAGATATACTATTCAGTGGCGTATCCAGGATCGTGGTCGGAGAGGGGGGGGCTATGGATGTTAATCACTGACCTGACGTAATTTTTAAAAAATAAATAAAAGTGGGGGGGGGGGACTGCGCCTTCACTCATAGGGGAGGCTGCAGGGTGTGGTGGGGGGCTCCTGGAGGGTTGGTCTGGGGGGGGGGGGCTGCAGCCCGACGGCCGCTCCCATTGGATACTCCACTATTACATTGATTGACTTTGATGTAAATAAATGTTTACTTCTATATTTTTATATTATGTAATCCCATCATGTACTTGGCCCACGCAGTGTATCTAAGATAATTTTAAAATTTTGACTGTGTTAAAGTCTTTTAACTAATTATTTTATTGTATAACATGCGCGAAATTCCAGTTACCTTAAGAACATTTATTTTCGAAATTTGTTTGTAAACTTCTAAACGCGCCTTGAATCGCGCGGCATCTGGTAAGTATACTTCGCAAAGGGAATTTTTGTCTTTCGTACGTATGTAGCAGCCACCTTACGATGTGTTAGCAATCGGTATTGTAAACGATGTAAAATGATTTGTATGTGTTCTTTTAATGTCGTTTCATGACTGACTACAGAAAGAGGGTCCCTTAAATAAAATCTCTGCGACCTGTCAGTAATGTTTTATCATAGTATCTTAACGAAAACTGTCACATACCTCATGCATGACTCGAAGTCGTTTTTGGAATGTGACATTTATGTTTAGAGGCATGTTAAATTTTTTTGCGAAAACAATTCAAATGCACCTGACTAGGTCAAAGTTGACGGAGAACTCGCTTAGTGGGAAGATTCCATAAAAGTACATTCCTCAATTCTGCATCAGTTTAGTGCATCTGCTTTAATAGTAATGATAAACACGCAAGGTTAATACTGAAATAGAAAGACCATCTAAGAAGCCTTCTGAATGTAATGTGTATGCCGGTATCGCTGCTAAAAACCTCCTGGAATTGCAAGGGAATTGCCTCCATACGTTTAGTGTTCTAGAAATTAACGCTTCGGTCGCTTCTGACTGAAATACTAACTCGAATTACGGTTTAGTACAGCAATCATTATAGCATAAAAGAAGAAGAATCGCATTGACGTGTTTTACGTCACACTTTAGATTTGTAGTTTTATAATTTTTTGCTAACATTTCGGACAAAAATAATAATGTAAATAAGAAACAATTATAATGATACGATTACGACTCTACTATTGTGATAATAACTATTCACCCAATATGTAATATTCTTTCTGACCGTATTTTAACAAACAGCCAAATTGATATGATATTTCAGTTTAACTTTGAAAAACATACTCTTTTTTTAACTTTTACCTTTTTAAACTATCATTTTAATATCTCTCCACATTTTCCTTATATTTTTCCGTTGAATTATTATCACCTGTCATGCTTTGGTAGCTTGTTAAAAGTTAATTTTCCTTGCCTGTTCTGGTTACGAGTGACTATAGACTGGAACGAACGTAGCATACATTAGGCGTTCTGATGAGCGACTATAGCCTGTATGGAACGCAGCAACCATTTGTCTCTCGTAAATCAGTCATGTAACATCCCTCGCCCGAAGAACTTCTGCGTACACAATTTTGCTTTCTCTACATGACGATTTTCTCATTATAACTCAGGCGTTGTCATTTCAAACCAATGACACACTGAAAATGATCAAAAACACGTCGTTCTTAGGACAATGAATTATAATATAATGTTAGTTAACTCCTACCATGACGGATTATTCTCGCAGCTGTTCGCCACAGCGTAATGGGCGAGGAAGTAGTTTGTGATGTACGAACATGTTAAGGCATCGAGCTATCAATGCCGGCATCCCTCTCACCGAGCGCGCTGAGCCAACGCCACCTAAAAGACAAGGCCTCACAGCTACGTCACACCTAAAGACCGCGAACGCTACCTGACTAGGCGGTCGGTACGCGTCAGTGAGCGTGCCCCAGCGGCCAGCCAATGAGCTGGCGGCCACGGCCCGTAAGTGTGACGTAGGCACGGCCAGCTGTGAGGCCTTGTCTGCTAGGTGGCGTTGGCTCAGCGCGCTCGGTGAGAGGGTTGCCGGCATTGATAGTTCGAAGCCCTCAGTAACGAGAAAATTGAGTGAAAGACGAAGCGATCAAAACAGAACAAAACAAACCAACGTCCACAAAGTACCGATCAAACCGAAGAAGCAATGACAAGAGAGAAAAAGAAAGAGGGTTCAACCAACACAATCTGAAGAGAAGGCCTGTGCACTGCCGTGCCACGTCACGTCATGTAGAGTAGTTCGGGATCGCGTAGCTCTCACTGCCTGGCCGATGTGAGGCAGTGGGCTGTGTCCCATCAGCCAGCCAGTGAGCTACGCGATCCCGATCTACTCAGCATGATGTGACGTGGCACGGCAGTGCACAGGCAGTCTCTTCAGACGGTTTTGTTTCATTGACATCTGTAATAAAAACCTGAATAAAATTCTCAACGAACAACCCAAAACGTACATGAAGTAACATGAACAAACGATCTCTCTGAAGAATATATATATATATATGTGAGGCGCGTCCAGAAATAAGTTCCGTTTGGTAATAAAATGAAATTGTACACAGATACAGAAGAAATTTTTATTGCACAAAATTCTACAACTCTTAAACTCTTTGCAGGCATTTGTCATAGCGTGGCACCAGGTTTTGTATACCTACTTCATAGAAATCTGCCGGCTGTGTCTTCAACCAGTTGCAAACAGTTCCTTTCAGCTCGTCGTCCATAGCGAGAGCACCAATTGTAAACCTACGGTTTTCCTGCATCTTGTCATCAATCGCGTGAACCAGTTCTTCTGCAACCAAAGGTTGACGCCCACTTCGTTCTTCATCGTGCACATCACTACGCCCGCCATTGAACTGTCGGACCCATCTTCTCACCATCGAATCACTCATCGCATTTGGTCCGTAAACATCGCATATTTGCCGATAAATTTCACTTGGTTTCACTTTCCTAGCATTCAGAAATCGAATCACCGACCTGATTTCACAGGCGGCGGGATTTTCAATCAACGCCGACATTTCAAACAAGCACAACAAAGCGTACGTAACTGACAGCGATCTCCAAATGGCGCACGTTCTTCTCCTTGATACACATCGTCTACAGCGCATGTGCGGAACTGCAATCGCAGCGCTGCAGCGGAGATAAACTGAAATGGAACTTACTTTCTGGACGTGCCTCGTATATTACCACCACTGACAATTTGTTCCCTCTTGCTTCCTAAAAGGTTTTCGCACGTTCTTGTTAACTGAACACAATTATATTCTGCAATATTCCAAGTTGTTCAAAGATAACAGCGCTTTCTCCGAAAATTGCCTTTGTTCTGTTTTGAAAACATGCCATGAAATACATACCAACGAATTGTAAACATGTACATAAACTGGGGAGATTCTGTTACGATGATTGTGGTAAGTGACGTAATGATAGTACTAACTTTGTGTATATATTTAGTACTAGATATATGTAGAATTAAGTATTACCACAATTATTCCATTCGTTATTTTAGCTGTAAAGGGAAACATAATCACGGTTTGTAATAGAATATTTGCTCTTTATTTTAGCGCAAAACAAAGTAACATGAACTAAGTTATAACTGAACTTCAGGAAAGGTAATACCATGTACGTTAAATGCATCCATAGCAACCATCTCAAGCATTTTAGTAGATGCATTGTTTCTATTTAAATAAATAAATACATAATTAAATTAATAAATAGTGAATAATTGCTTAGAAAAAATAAACAAGGTACTTTGTGGCAATGTATACACTTCCCTTCCGTTTCATTAAGGAAGTACACTCGTAACAGAGATCTAGAACTTCATTTACATAAGAAACTACCAGTATCAGAACATTGTTCAGAATATTCATTATTACAGTATCCTCCCAGTTTACGTGCATATGCTTCAGAAGACCATTCTTCGTTGTTAAGTCTTTCACGGCATGTTCAGGAAATATAACAAACACGCATTTCAGAGGGGGCATTTTTTCATACGCACATCTCTAAACATCGAAGAAAATAGCTCTATTTAATTAATGAGAGTGCCCGAAACACTTTCAGGAGAAAAGGAGAAAAACGTTTTGGTAGTTGTGGGTTCTGAACCACTGATCATGTGAATTACAGCCCATGGCGCTGCCCACTACACTATAAAGAACAATTACTAAATGCGTCCATTAAACTCGTACAACTGACGGCAGTTGTTAACTAATGCTGATATGGCATTTTTAGACACTAGATTATCGTACGAAGAACGACGTGTTTTTGTTAATTCTTCTGTGCACCGTTGCTTTGAAATGACAACGTGTAAGTTATAAGAAGAAAATCATCAAATACGTAACGCAAGATGGCGTATGCCAGAGAGAGAGTTCTGGGCGTGGAATGTCACGTGACATCTCCGAACGGCTGGTTTTTGTAAAATCATTGGACGGTATCAAATTGCCGTTATTTTTGCAAATATCTCTCAAACGACACGAGACATGAAAAAAAAGACATAAGGGAGCAAAGTTGTAGAGAATTTTCTCCTCTACAAATTCAGTTATCAATTTTCGTGTCAGCTAAACGGTTTATTTGCAATTAAAATTATATTACAAACGGCTTTCTCTGGTGTTACGTAAGTATTTTTTGTCCGATACATTTGAAAAAGCCAGATTCTGGTGTCTGGCGGCCAACAACTATGTCAGTAAAAGGTGGTGCCGATGGATTGAACGGTTCGACCTAAAAAGTGGGAACACGTTACAGCCAGACGTCGTTAAATCGCCGTTATTATTGCATATCTCTGCAACGACGCAAGATATGAAAAAAACATAAGAGAGGGAAGTTGCAAAGAATTTTCTCCTCCACAAATTCGGTTATTCAATTTTCGTGTCACATGAACGGTTCGTTTGCAATTACAACAACATTAAAAATGGCTTTTTTTAGTGTTAGTATCGTATTTTTTGTCCGAAAAATTTGAAAAGGGAGGTTCAGATCTCTGATGTCCTACAATTATGTCTGTAAAATTTGATGCTGATCGGTTGAACGGTTGGACTTAAAAAGTGGGAACACGTTACGGACAGACAGACATACAGATAGAAAAATCACCGTTAATTTTGCTAATATCTGTGAAACGATGCGAGATATGAAAAAAATAATAAGAAAGCAAATATGTAGAGACATTTCTCCTCTACAAATTCACGTTTCCAATATCCGTGTCAGAAGAACGGTTGAGGCGTTATTTCCATTTAAATTTCTAGCTGTAAAAAGGCGATTTGAAAAAAGGCCCACTTTTAATGTTACTACCGTAACCTAAACTGAGCTAATAGTATTAAGAAAATCCCTTTGTGTACGATAACCTGCAACGTTATAACCCATGAAAATTACGGTTTTTGCTTCACGTAAATTGCGCATAAAATACAATTATTTGAACTTGTATCGCCCGTGTGTTAGACGCAAACCTTATCCCCTGCGGTACGCTGGCTCAGTCGAACAAGCGCTAATGCCACGGAAGTAGCCAATATCCATAAAATTCAACTGCAATTTTCTCCGCAGTCTGGCGGCTTAGCGCGACACGCCACTGACTGGGTACTCTGGACAATTCCCTCCACAGTAGGGGTGGCGAAACGAGGTAAAGCGGGCGCCCGTATATGTCCGCTCTGCTCGGCCTCGATCTGTTCCCCATCCACCTTTCTGCTAACAGTAACTTGTAGAAAGAAATCGGCCAGAGCTACAGAACGTTTCACAAGTCGAAGTCTTATACTTCGTATCCTTAATGCTGTTGATAATGATGTCTCACTGGCTCTCGTGGTAGAATAAAATAAGAAGGAATGAATTGCCTAGAGATGACTTTAGATCCTATAGACGAAACTGATGAGCACTTGCATTCCATACTCACCTTAAGAACCACACGAATGTCTTCAATTTTATAAGGTACTAATCAACTACGAGGATTGGAAATAGTGGCAACACTGCCGTAGAGACTATGCAGTGGAATCTACTATTGTCACTGACAGCACTCGTTGTTGACATATCTACCTTACCTCCGAGCAAATGGACTCGCCCAAGTTAGCGGCGTGCGCACAGTGGAGGCAAACACTGTCACTTGTGAGCGAGCGGTCTAACGTCTGACGTCTAACTTTGTTCGAAACAGGAACAAAGGAGTTGGATCAAGGTGGAATGTCACAGATATCGTACAGCACGACAGTGTCATCAAGGACTTCAAGAGGCGAACGAAGAATAGACATTGTCGTACAGAGCAGTGGCACGTTGGGTAAAAACCTTCAACGAAGGTCGGCAAACTGTGACAGACATGCATCGGGCAGGTCGTCCCACCATCTCTGAAAAAGAAGTACATATGTTGCAGCGTTAGTGGACAGTGATCGACGCCAGACGATTCGTGAGCTCGCCCACAAAACCGATTTAGCGCATACGACTGTGCTTCGCATCCTGAAGCACCGCCTAGGCATGAGAAAAATTGCATCACCATGGATTCTGCACGAATTGCCGGAAATGTAGAAATAGACGCGTTACGATGCTGCTCAGACGGAGCGTTATGAGCGCGAACGAGAGGCTTTATTATGACCTATAGTAAGACTGGATAAGACATGGGCCACATCGTACGAGCAAAACTAAAACACTAATACAACGAATAACGTCATTATGGGTCGCCGCGAAAGTGCGTCGGAGCCCCATGTGGTGAAACGTATGTGTGAGAATTTGTAGTTTTTCTAAAAAGTCTTAAGTTTTTTCACATATACAGGGTAGCTGTACCAAAAATTAAACTTTCAAAAAACTATAAAATAATATCACTGATCAGAATGACGTCAAATTGCAACGGAATATTATCGGAGAAGGGGTAAAACTATGGAAGAGGAAAAATAAATAGAATACTGATCAATAGGTGGGGCCATGCGCAAGACCCACTGAAGTTGGTATAATCAAGCGCGGTACATGGTTTCTTCTCATTTAATGTCTGAGACGTTCGCCGTGACTGTCTAAATGCAGAACTGCGCTCTGTTCATAAAACTGAATTACGAGATTGATGAGTGCACAAGTCGCTCTGTAGAACTTCGGACACTGAAATGTTTTAAATAAAGGCGTTTGTCCGATTCCTGCTATGGGTCAGGAGAAAATGATTCGGAAATTCGTAAAGACGGGTTTGGCGTGCAAGTTGGTACAGGGAGGAAACAAATTGATTCGACGTCAATTGAAGAAGTGGCCCCAACAACGCAGGAGGAGTCGTGTGGTGTATGGAAACGTATAGTGCACGAACAATTGCCGAAACATGAGAGAAACCTGTCAGCGCGGTGCGTAAAATCCAGCGAAACATCCTTGTTTTCTATCCGTTCTAAACTACCTCTGTGTACGAGTTGCTTTCTTTTGATCTGCCAGGACGAGACGCTTTTGTTTTAGCATTTCTTTTTCGCATGGAAGTGAACGATGAATGGCTGTGGAAGATTTTGTGGAGCCCGTCGAATAGGATATGTCAATACAGAGAAATGTCGAATATGGACAACAGAGAATCTACACGAGGATCAACCAGTAGAGCTTCTTGCTGAAAAGGTCACAGTGTGGTACCGGTTTTGCGAAGCCCATCTGATAGAATATGTCAATACAGAAAAATATCAAATATGCCCAACAGAAAATCCACACGAGGATCAACCAGTAGAGCTGCTTGCTGAAGAGATCACAGTGTGGTGCCGGTTTTGCGGAGCCCATCTGATAGGATACAGAGAAATATCGAATATGGCCAACAGAAAATCCACATGAGGATCAACCAGTAGCGCTTCTTGCTGAAGAGGCCACAGTGTGGTGCCGGTTTATACCACCATTTATCATAGGGCCATATTTTTTCGAAACTAGAGGTGTTTCCGATCCTGTTGCCTGTACCATGGTAATGACTGTGTCTTTTGCGCAACCACTTCCTTCTAGCTCTCCAACAGCGTGTATGTGTTGGTGGGATCGTGTTAATGCAGGATGGCCAATCTCTCTTCTTTGCAAATCTGGAAATGCTACGATTATCAGCTGCTACCTCCCTATAGCATGGCTGTTCCGACCGCCTGATGTTAGTCCTTGTGACATACAGCTGCGGGGCTATTCCAAAGAAGTAGTGTTTAGTGTTCCGTTGCGAACTTAGCTGCATTGAAGGTACACATTTCGCAATATATTCTGAAAGTGGCGCCGAAAACACTTCGATCTATCGTGGAACAAGCTGTTTCTCGCTTTCTACTTGTTGTAGAAAATGATGAAAACATATTGAACGTTTTGCGCCAGTCCCACGAAAATTAAAAATCCGATTTGATTTTGATTGATGCTCATGATTGAAGCTTTTGGCCTCAAGACTAGAGACAAGAAAACTGAAACATCTGACAGTTTGGGAACAATTGAAACCGTACAGTTTGAGGTTTCGAAACAGTGTTTCAAAACCATGAAAATGTGGGCGTTTTGTAATTTTATGGGCTTGTTTTACTGTACCATCGTCAATGTGTATTTTATAAGTACTGCTAAAGAACTACAAACACAGTGCAAGGACAGAAACTACAGGAGAAAAAATTAAACTTTTATTTAAATGCCGCTACAGGTTTGTATTTCCTGCACCGGTTAAGTTTTACTTTCCGTCCTGGCGGCCTCGCGTGATAATTTCGGCAATCATCTGACATTGACATTACCCAATCGCGTGACGACGCAAATATTTTGTTATAGAAACTTCCTTTTACAAGGACAATTACTTTTACTAAGTGGATAAAGGTATATAAAAGAACTTGACAACCGTAGAGGACGAACATAATTTATTTACTTCATTGTCTGCACGAAACACCAATCAGATAATTCTATGGGGATATCTAAGACTATTTACATCTTAGAAAATATTTTCTGCCTTCTCGTTGATGTTGCCAACATAATCACTCGAGGCCGCCGGGATGGCAGACAAAATTTTATCCCTGTACCAAATATACTGCTTTCGCAATAAGTAACGTTCCTGGTATCCCATTACCCATGTCTAATATACTGGTTTTCATCAAGGTAACAATAATTAATACATTTTGTTTTTCTCCGTCTAGTACCTAATTGCGATAGGTGTTGTGTTAACCTACATAAAGGAGTATTACAGTATTACATTCATTGAGCTAACAAATTGGAAACGGTTACGTTTTTACACATCGTTATCGCACCGATGGATACTTCACTAAAATAAAGCTTACTTTGAAATTAGAGTTTTGTAAGTATCTTTAATTGGCGGTTTCGTTTACCGTCCAAACAATGGTAATATGCAAATATATAAACGAAATACGTCAAATTCGGCACATTACGTTAGATTTATCATATGTCTTTTCAGTCTTCGTGTTGATCCTTATTTAAAAACTGAAAGTTGTAAGTTTACTAGTATGTTTGTAATATTGTTACCGTAAGTGGACAGATAAACCGAGAATTTTACTGGATATTTCAATGCAACTAGTGGACGTGTTTTATAGTAAATTGCGTTTATAAAGCAGACATTATGTTATTTCGGAATACAGCAGTCACTTTAGAAACGAATCTTGATTTCAGTAATTATAAGTTGCAGACACACATCTATCTATTAGTTTTTTAGATTCTTTAAACTGTTCATATACTTGTAAGTTAAATGTGTATATGTGCCGAGCTTCAGAAACATGGACCATCTCTGTTTAGATATACTTTGCCGGTTCGGCCTTCCTGCGTTATTGGTTTGAAACACCGCTGCCTGGGAACAGTAAAACTGACAGGACAATACGGTTTCAGTATCGACCACGAACGTGATCCGAAACCGAGCAGAATGAAACACGGTTTAGATAAACCGTGATACATGGCGGTTTTTAAACACTGAATCATTTTCGCGTACCGAAATATTGCTTCGAAACAATGAAACAGTGGCTATCTCCACTCAAGAGGATTAAAAACTCATTTTTCCCATCCGATGTGATATGACCTTGCAGTGGTAGATGGGCATACGTAACTAACAGTATCACACCTGTACACCTTTGAATGCTAAGCACAGTTTGTTTACCCTTAGCCTTACACCTTTAGCATTGTCGTGTGATTTATTTGTCATTTTCCTTCTGTTAATCACTTTTCACACAATTTAATTATCTTCTCCCATACGTTTATCCCTTCTCCGATAATATTTCGTCGCAATTTGACGTCATTCTAACCAGTGGTTTTATTTCTACAGCATTTTGAAAATTATAATCACGCTGTATATTGAACTGCAAATACTAATCGAATCAGACAAATGAAGTAGACAGTTATTTGTTGCGATACTTATACACAAATCTGGTTGCTGCCGAGAACCAAATAAGGCACACCTATGTATGTGTAAGTGGTAATATTCCAAGATCGTACGTGCAAGATCCTACAACTATATTCAGTTCAAAAATAAATTAAAATGGAAAGTTTATGTAATTAATATCATCACTTTAAAGAAAATGTTTTACCCCTGCAAGCGGGTCTTTTTAGGAGACCCTGTTCCGAATGTGGCCCATAGCCACATCTAGTTCATAGTAACATTCTGGGGCACGTAAATAGCAGGAAAACTTTTGGAAAACACTGCCGGAGTTGTAATGTAATTTTATTTTAGACGTAAGTGGAATGAGATGATACATAGACTTTCATATTTAAAATTTTTTACTAACACTTCATACTGTACTGTTGATAACTTCTTACTGTTTATTAACTCATCGGATTATTAAATTTAATTAGCAACCAACATTTTTGTGACAGCAGTAAGTTTCCTTATTGCAAGTTAATTGGAAAAATAAGTCTAATCATTAGAAAAAGAAACACACCACGGTGGAAGGCATTAAATTACAAGACGCAAGTCATATGTAAGACACTGTTCACGCAGAATCAATATATATATATATATATATATATATATATATATATATATATATATATATATATATATATATATTGATTCTGCGTGAACAGTGTCTTACATATGACTTGCGTCTTGTAATTTAATGCCTTCCACCGTGGTGTGTTTCTTTTTTCTTTTTCCTGCAGCTTTGGGGTTTGTACAAGTTCCTTCAAAGAACAATCGAGATCTTCAGCTGCGTCACTATGTTAAAAAATGAAGTCACTTGAAGTATCCTTTACCAAATATGCCTCGCTTTCTGATTAACTGAAATAATGGACTGGCGCCTCTTTTTGATTGAGTCTCTGGCAATTTCCCCATTTCAGAGGCAATTGTCTTCTGGGCATTGTCGATATGCTCTATACAACAGGGCGCCTAATAAGGCCCACCCTGGCCTTGTTTGGAGCGCCACGGATGGGCCTTATTGGGAACAACCAGTTTAAAACGTGTGTGTGTGTGTGTGTGTGTGTTTATTGTTTAAAAAGAAACGATTTATGAGGAAGATTATGCCACTATCTTAATACAGCACAATTTCCTTTACACATATACATATTTACCAGCACAAATGCTTAATGACCGAAGAGATTGCATTAGATTAAACGTTCCGTGAAAATAAGAAGCAGCCCTCCTTTGTTGAACGCCGTAGCACAACTGAAAGTAAAATGACCGTCACGAGGGCGGATGCGGAAGGAGTTGTTACCTTGTCCAAGGAGTTGTTACCTTGTCCACTAAATGTTACAAGCTATCATTACTAACGAGATTTAACATTGTTTTCAAATTTTCCATGCTAGAAAATGAGAGTGGGCCTTATTAGGAACCGGGCCTTATTTGCTACATGTACCTTTTGAGTATTTCTTCACACGTAGTTGTCAAATTAAACTCGTCAATACCGACGTATGCTGTATAAGTCGACGCTGGATAGCGCTGTTCCCGTCAGTGTTGTACTTGTTAAGAGTTTTATTTTGTTCGCGGCCTGCTGTATGAGCAAATAATTGAGAAGCCCTCTTGTTATGTCAGTGATAATAATGGTTTCTAACAGAGGACCGTGACCATGCTTTTAATTTTTTATTCCACATACCGCCGTAAATGAAAACAGGATACGACCGAGTTTGGGCCCTGTGACGAGGAGTAGGCTTACATACGCCCATAAAGGGCAGTGAAAAAATGTGCGCCAGAGAGGAAATTCGGTTGCAGAAGCCTCTAACTGCAGCTGAGTCAGCTTTTAAATTTGTGCCCCAGCAGTTTGGTATTCCCTACTACGTTGTTATGTGTGGTTACCTTTCTAGTTAAACTATAGGGTCGTTAGAAAGTCAATACACTGGACCGAGTGACCAAAAAAATTGAAATGTGACTAATTTCAGTAGTTTATTCAAAGCACGAAATGTCTAACGTAGTGCATCATCATCATCATCTTCTTCTTCATTAGAGACTGATTGTGCTTTTCAGCGTTGAGTATGGAGCATAGCACCTCTAATAAAATTCCTCCATGATCCCCTGTTCAATGCTAACATTGATGGCTCGTCTGATGTGATGCCTTTTATTTCAAATTCATTCTGCATCGAATCTAGGTACTTTCTTCTTGGTCTACATCGACTCCTCTTACCCTCTGCTGCCGAGCTCATGAGTCTCTTAGGTAAAACCTTGCTTCTCCCATGCGTGTAACATGACTCCACCATCTCAGTCTGTTCGCTCTAACTGCTTCATCTATGGTGTTCATTACCAGTTTTTCTTTGATTTCATTATGGACACCGTCCTGTCATTGTTCCCATCTATTAGTACCTGCAATCCTTCTGGCTACTTTCATATCTGTAACCTCTACCTAATGAATAAGGTAACGTGTATCAACCCAAAAAAAACTATGTGAACCATTAATGTTTTCAACATCTCTTGACTGTATCTTTATAAAGTTTGCAAGCAGACGCAATGGTCCGTATGACCAACCCGTCATTCATAGCTTAATTTTCGGTGATTGTCTAAAGCAGCTATACATGCTTCTTTTGAAAACAATGGCGACAGTATCATTCCTTACCCGCCACCAGAGATCTCCTTGACAATCGAACGTTAAGTTCTACTGTACCAGTTTATCCATTCATCGCTTGACTTGTAATTACAATTGTTTCCTTTAGTTTTCGTTGGCATTATATTATAAATGGATACATTTTTCACTTCATATGAACAGGCAAAGTAGGATTACTTGTGTATCTTACTCGGAGGGCTGTGTATATTTGCTGTGTCTGTTTACGGAAGTTAATACTATCTACGTTATATGATTCATTTCACCAGGAAGGTGTTGTCTGGGCTTAATATGAATATCGGTTTTTGAATGCTAAATAATCTGGAAAGTAGAAAGCATCAAAGCAGGTACAAAATCTCGAATCGGATGCTTTTATGGAACATTTACTCCAGAAACTGCATTGACTAGGTGCTTAATGGAAACATAGTACGCAAGGACTTATAATCCTTCCAAGAAATCGCGACAGAAAAAAAAATGTTGGTTTAAATTCCGACATTACACACACAAAGCCGCGGTGGAGTAGCCGAGCGGTCTAAAACACCTCGCTGCGGAGCGCGCAGTTGCTCGCCGTGGAGGTTCGAGTCCTCTCTGGGGCATGGGTGTGTGTGTGTGTGTGTTTGTCCGTAGGTTAGTTTACCTAGGTTTAAGTAGTTTGTAAGCTACGGACTGATGACCACGCAGTTTGGTCCGATAGATTTACGGACATTTGAACATTTGAACACTTACGCACACAAACACATACACACATACACGCATGTACATACAAACATTTAGTTTTGTACAATTGGGTAGGCTTCCGCGGCCAGAGTCAAATGACATAAAGGTTTTCTGGGTATTGTACCGCGTCATGATGTACGAAGGCTATTACTTTAATAAACGACGTTTCGGCCAACGTTACAGTGGCGTTCATTTGGGTATACTTTTTTGTAATATACATTGATGAATTGTCTCCCGTATTATCATTCTGACACGTCGCAACACACTAATTAACATGTAGGCTGACACATCAAAATATAGCCAACAGTCAATAACCGAAAGAATTCTCATGAAATGTATTCCACAGGGCTGCTTTTTTATTGCCTCAGTTTTATTCCGACCGGTGTCGGTCATAAACCATTACCCCTCGCTGTATGACGGCGTATGATCGAAGGCACTCGCAATAAATTTGAAGGAGCCTGGGGGAAAAAAGCAGCAATGTGTCATTCATTTAATAAAACCTAAGAGATAGTTTTCTGGCAAGCCTACTACTACAAAACAATATCATATTCACACAATACAAGATTACATTTCAACATCCCTCGTAGTGTGTATAAGACTGTGTGAGGTGTAGCGCTAATATTAAGATGTACATACGAAATTTTTAATCGTAATAGATATCGCATCCGGGTTGTCCTTTAAAGCAGATGGATTGCGTTACATGTTGAGCCTGTCCTCAACCTATGTTGCAGCTACCACAACAGTACTGTACTTTCATTTCCACGTAGTAATTATAGCGAGGAAGATGATGGCACGAGAGGCAGATGTCAATTGTAAACTAGCAGACTTACTTAGTAATATTTTCATCTCTCTTAAATGACATTATCAGTGTGGCTTCTGTAGATGTAATAAGCCGTTTGGCTCATTCCGCGCACTGTTTTTGTTCAGGAGTTACGGTACAGTCATCTTTATATATAAAGCGGAGTGTCCCTGTGTTTGTGTGCACGCATTGCATACAAATAAACAGATTTGTTGCAGTCGGAATGAAATTTTGCATACATGGCCTCTAAACCAAGACAACAGTGGCCGTAAGTATCAGAATCACGTACAACACGAGATATGACATCATAAACAATCAGATGTGTGAAAAACTGCAGCATGACGCTACGAAGTTGTGCATTTCCTCCCAAACAACTGGGCCGATTTCAACCGAATTTCAACGAGAGCTAACAATTGCCGTCGGGTAAAAACCACATACAGCACATGGTTCAGGAGATATAACGACGTAAATCATAAGTTCGTAAAATACTGCTATATCAAGCCGTGATACTTTATTTATATGAGAATGAGAGTACTTAGCGAGTTCCAACAAACTTTAAATATAGTTTTAAACCTTTATTACACTTTTTATCGCTGACAACCACAGCAAAATGATGGAAGGAAAAACTTATTTCGCTTACTACTTTTTCGCTGTTCAAATTCAAATGTTCAAATGTTTGTACAACTTATGGGACGTAACTACGGGGTCATCAGTCCCTAAGCTTACAAACTACTTATGAACTAGCTAAGACTAAAGACGGCCCGAGGGAGGATTCGAACCCCGACCGTAGTGGCCGTGCTGACCGTGACTGGAGCGCCTCAGTCACCTCGGCCACCGCGTCCGGCTTTCGCTGTTCATGGAGTAAAACTGTAGAATTAGGTATTGACTTTCAATTTACAATTTCTACGCTACAAAAATTGTATTCCCAAGATATTTCACAGGCAGTACACACGCATACAGCTGAACGTAACTTTGAAATTATATCACAGTAGAACATTTGTTAATGAGTTATGGTATCATGAACAGCAACGTTCATGAAAAACCGCCCCATCACGTATCAGGTTTTGATCTATTACTGTTTTTCTACTAACTGTGTTGGCAACAGATTTTACCGACATTCAGCGTTTATACGAGGGTTGGAACTTAAATAGTAGCAATACTGCTGTGGGAACACTACACAATGGAATCTACTACTGTGGCTAGTAGCACACGGTATTGACATACCTACCTTTCCTCCAAACAAATGAATTCGCCCGTCTCATGTCACCGGCGTGCACACATTCGATAGAAACACAGACGACTGTGAGCGAGCGGTCTAACGTAACGGTCTCACTATGTTTTCGCAACAGGAACAACGGCGTTGGATCAAGATTGAATCAACCATCCAACTGTAAATTATGGACTATCATGTGTTAATATTCCATGTATACTGAATTTAGGAAGTGAAATTAGGTTTATTATTTTACAAATTTTATTTGAAAATTTTGATCTGAAGATGATATATCATCGAAACCTGTCATCTATCATGTTTGTTGCGATTAGTACAAGAAATAGAGTTTTATTTTGAATTGATTGGCGATCTATTGCACGTATTCTCTCATGGAAAGAGTATTTAAAAACGAAATAACGCATATCCCCCACTGACCCTGTCACATTGTGTAAATTTATATTGTATTTATATTTGAAACGTAGCTTTCCCTACCGCAAATCTATAGAAGTTCTTTTCCGAATAGTTTTGACTCATAATTGCACTAGAATCCAAGCATCTTTAAATACACATTTGAATTGGAAAAATTTTGTAATGGTGACGTATGGTAACAAAAAATCGTAAGATGTATAATGTGTATACCAAATATGATTGATATAGGTACAATACTTTTGCTGATGTGGAAATATATACACATACACAATTTTATAATACATACAGCTTTTTATAATACATACAAATTTTTATAATACATACAAATTTTTATAACATCTATCGATTACAAACGTCAACAATACATATTTTCTTATGCCAGCGACATTAACTTCGTTATACATTCTGTCACTTGATTTGCAGTTATTATTTTTAATTTTTGTCAATTTGCTGGCTTCTGCTCTTATGAAAATACTAAAATAAAACCACTCCAGATAAATCCCCCACTTTCGTGGATAAATAGCCTACTCACCATCAGACATTAGAAAAATTAATTTTTAACGTTAGCGCTGGACATGGTGAACATTATGGTAAAACCGCACGCCGTTTTATTCTTGTTTAAAGTGACATGAAACGTGAGAGCTGCATTAGGAACATCTCTCCATAATTCAGTAAAATGTCGGGCGAAGGCTTCACATTTTCAGCGTCAGGGCGTCTCCTCACTTGTAGCTGTCACAATAGGACACATGATAACGGTCGCCCTCTACTCTTGTGGCCAGCTCGCTAAAGGGTAATTTGTGGCTCGCTCTCTGCAACTGTAGGCCAGTGTCGTAGGGACGGAACTTCACCACCTCTCAGCGAATGATTAAATGGCTTGCAAAGCAACACGCTTTCTGCAGGATTAGTTGTAATAAATACATTAGTTACAGCAATTTGAGATATTTACATTATTATCGTGTATCTCAATTTCACTGCTGAACGCGATTACAACCCCATGAACCAACAAAACCCGGCGGAGGAAGATCGATTTCACCTGTCACAGTCCTAATCTGATTTGGAGAGCGTTTTTGATGGATTCGCATCCGAAGAAAACGTGGACTAGGATTCTGGATCCACAAATAATGGAAAGCGACCTTATTGATGAAGGTTCCTAATAGTGTGTGCAATAATTATACTGACCGCAGGAACACCTCTTCATTAACGTTGAGTTACTATCGATATTTTTCACTATCAAAACTACTGTCGTGGGGTCATTAGTGACCCCAAAAAGTTATTAGCATTACCATTTACTTGTATTCAGTTTTTTGTTGTAATTGTTTTATACGTATTCATTTCAACTTCTTTGCAACAGCTTTAATCTAAATATGAGGTATAAGAAAGCCAGCCACTCATACAAAACATGTTTATTTCAAAGTCTACAATTTTGTCATTCTCAATGCACAGGTAATTTTAAAGTAACAAAATCTTCATTTTGGAAGCAACTCTTCCTTTTTACTTCATCTGCCTTGTTGATTAAGGTCCAAATTAATCTCTCAAAGGGGAAATGTAATTTTTAATACATATCAGAGAAATTAACAGACATGAAGAATAATGTCAGATTTTCTCGTTCTATAACTGCTGGGAGGGTTGTAAGAGCATGTGAACCTGTTTGACGCATGGTAGTAATTACTAGAATAACTTTCAGGGATTTCCTCTTCTCGGACATCAAAATCAGATATTCTTATGTCTGTATTGTGAGCACTGTGTTCACTTTCAGAGTTACTAGTATTGAAATCCTGTTCCTCGCTTCGTCCTTCTCTTGCAGACTTATTTTATGTATAATCTAAATAGTTAATAACCTCTTCTGCCGTCGTAACATGTTCACCGATGCGAATAAACTATTCATTATTAGATTGCACATGAAACTCAATAAATGCAGTGGGATATTGAGAAATAATGTGCACGTAAGTAGTTTACTGGGGTCTTCAGTGACCCCAAAATCCAATCACTCTGTAAGAAGTAAAGTCACAATTTACCACGTTTTCTAGAATATTGACTCCTAAGAGAATAAATAAAAATCTTTGGCGCAAGAGTAGCGCCATTCTAGAGGTAAATAACAATGTTTTTTCTGGGGTAAAAATGATCCCAAGATAGAAATTGAGCCTTAAGGTTCAGGGTTGCAGCCGCATGAAGTCGACCTCCTGGCACGAGAATTCGGCTGACAATTGTCCAGCCATATTCAATGTTTATTGTTAGCCACTGGAGATTGTTAGTTCACAGCGACTTTTTTGTAGTGTCCGGCGACCCATCTGAACAATCCAGCGAGCCACTAGTAGGAGGTGACTCACAGCCTGTAATGAAGCTAATTGTAACGTCATACTGCATATTCCGTTGTGAATTGGCCATTATATCTTTTATGCATCTCTGTGCAATATACGAGATCAACTTCACATAGTGTTATGCAGGTTTTGGCAATTCAACGACTTAAAAAACGACTCCTTCCGTAAACGGCGAGAAAACACGCGATTTCCACCAACGATTCGGTGAACCTTGTTAACTGCATCCACGAGAAAGATACTTTGCGCTAAGCCGATCAATACCTTTACTCTCCTGGGACTACCTTTCAACCCCGAATTAAAGTGGCTGTAGGCGTGTTGCCACCTCGTAATTACAGTGGGTCGACCCGGCAGCTGGAGCGAGATGAATATGCAACCGCATGCTGAGTTCAGCCTAAAGAGGCATCTTCTCCGGGTATTTTGCATCCTAATGTTTTATTTATGCTTTAGCACTGAGTGTTCATTCTTTTGCATATTCTCCCCCGCAAAACCAAATGATACAGTAATGTTTGGAAATGTTAACGTAAAATACATCGTGGTCTCTAATTGGAGACGATACAAACAAAGAGTTCATGAATAGATATAAAACGGTATTGTTAATAGAGAGTTAAAAGAAACTGGGTCACCTGCCTACTAGGGCGTGACGGAAATCTACATGGCATGGTCTCGACCGAAGTCTGAAGTAAGTGCTGTAGGGAATTGACATTCTGCATCCTGCAAGGCTGTCCACAAACTAGTAAGAGTACGATAGGGGTGGGGGGAGGAGGCCGATCTCTTCTTGACGGCACGTCGCAAGGTATCCCAGATATTAAAATTTTTATTTCATAAGCGGTTTCAGTCGACGTAGACCATTTTCAGATGGCTAGCACTGCAAAACAACATAGCAGTTCACAGGACACATAGAATAGCATAAAAAATATTACAGAAAGACAGCTAAAATACAAAAAATTATACCCATGATGACAGACGGTGGAGTTGCAGAAACATGGACTGCTGACAAGAATCGTGGGGCTGTGATTTAATACTGGAAGTTCTGCCATCAGACACGTCGTACATAAACGTATTAATTATAATTAAATACATGTAATGAAAGTTACATCAGTTACATTGGAAATGGCGTGCAAAAATCGATAGGCATAATACTGGCTGGTGGACAACGATGTCAAAGATACGCCAATATATGGTCATCACATAGTGTCAGTAAACAGCCAAAAAGTGCATTAGAACTGTTTAAAACAAGTTGGTATGTGATACAAATAATATCGTGTACATAAAATATCTAAATAACAGTAAATACAGGCACCGTATGTTTGTTAGGAACATTCTGTTATGTATAGATTGCCAATTTCGATTGTTAGAAACAATAATCACGGCGCCTTTCAGCTGCATGTTTCAAGTAAACACAAGCAACAAGTATATTGTAAACGCCCACACATGACAATCTCCGAAAGAACCGCTAATTTCAATGGTTATTTTTATATAAAATTTCTCATAGAATTTTAAATGTTTAATTTGGTACCTTACTACATGACTTCAGAAAGTTTACAAGTATTATTATCGACTTTATTATATGTATTTAATTCTAATTAACACGTTGTATGCATTACGTGTCTTGTTAAAACTGATAACGTATGATTTCCAGTGGGCGGAACTCCCAGTACTTACATCACAGCTCCAAGGTTCTCATCAGCAGTCCTCGTTTGTGCGGCTCATCATGTCCACCGCCACCGTCTGTCATTACGGGAAACTATTTTCTTTCTTTTCTTAGTATTTGTATTATTATTTTGGATACACCGGTTCCCATCAGATCACCGAAGTTATGCGGTGTCGGGCTTGGCTAGCACTTGGATGGGTTACCATTCGGGCCTGCCGAGTGCTGTTGGCAATCTGGGTGGACAGCCCTTATGAGGAGCTACTTGATGAAGAAGTAGCGGCTCTGGTCTGGAAAACCGAGGTAACGGCTGGGAGTGCGGGGCGCTGACTAAGCCCCCCTCCACACCGCATCAAATCAAATGTTCAAATGTTTGTAGATCTATCGGACCAAACTGCGTGGTCATCAGTCCGTAGCTTACAAACTACTTAAACTAAGGTAAACTAACCTAAGGACAACACACACACACACACACACACACACACACACACACACACACACACACACACACACACACTCACAGCCATGCCCCAGGGAGGACTCGAACCTCCGACGGCGAGCAACCGCGTGCTCTGCCGCGAGGCACTTTAGACCGCTCGGTTACTCTACCGCTGCATACCGCATCCAGTGATGCGGCGGGCAGAGAATGACTCGGAGGCCGGTCGGTATCCCTTGGGCCCTGGCGGCCTGTATGGGGCAGAATTTAGTTTTTAGTGTATTATTATTTTAGATGTCTTTCTATACTATGTTTTTTGCTATTCTACGTTTCCTCTGCACTGCTATGTTTCGTTGCAGAGCTAGTCATCTGAAAATGATCTACGTCGACTGAAACCGCTCATGAAGTAAAAATAATAATTTTAATACCTGGTATACCTTTCAAGGTGCTGGTAAGAAGAGATCTGCAACAACAACAATTCCGCGATCGGAACTGTATTAATTTTATTTTTAACCATTGTTTTAAGAACGCTATTCTCCATTATGCTTTCTAAAATTATTCTACATATGCTCAGTAATGTATAAGTGCATGGTCTCGCGGCGTTATGAATTAATAAAATCTTCTCGATCTTCCTGCCGCGTCAAGTGGGTTCACAACCACTTGACGCGGCTGGAAGCTCGAGAAGATTTTATTAATGCTCAATAATGTGCACATGTGGGAAGTTCGGAGGCCAAAGGTGGAGTTTAAACTATAAAGAAGGTTCCTGGAGCCACTTTGTCTCAATTCTTGACGTCTGTGCTGCTCAAATCGCCTTGTCCGTCGGAATGCACAATGTACCTGAATGTATGCATATGATCAGGAAGGATGTGTTCGTACGTGTCATCTGTCGTCGCTGTAAAACTTTCCAAAAATACCCGAAGTGAAGTAAGATACTTTTTAGGAACACTCTGATTAACTAAAAACACAAAACTACACTGAAGAGCCAAAGAAACTAGTACACCTGCGTCTAATCGTGAATGGCCCCCATAAGCAAGCAGAAGTGCATCAACTGGACGTGGTATGACTTGACTGTTGCAGTGATGAAGTAATGCTGGAGGAAACAGGTACCATGTATCCCGCAGGACAGTTCATAATGGGAGGAGATCTCTTCCTATTAGCACGTTACAACGCATCGCAGATATATTCAATAATATTTATATCTGGGGAGATTGGCGGTCATCGGAGGTGTCAATGGTTGCAGATAGCCATCCAGGATACCACCTGTCAAAGCCGTGAGCTGACGTTTCAGGGGTGTCACATCACTTGAAATGCACACGCCACTCACGATTACATAGCCTCCACCAACTTGAACAGTCCACTACTGTCATGCTGGGTTCATGTTCAAAAAATATTTGTAAATCCATGGGAATTACCTGCTTGGTTGTTAATTCTTAGCTTACAAACTACTTAGACGAAGATAAACTAACCTAAGGGGTACACATATGACCGAGGGAGGACTCGAACGTCCGACGACGAACGGCCGTGCGCACCGCAGCACGGCGCCTCAATGCGCATGGCTTTTCTTCCGTGGCCTGGGTCCATGTATTCGTAATTTCCATACCCGTAATTGGAAATGAGACTTGTCAGACCAGGCAATACAATTGCATTGACGGGCCTAAAGTAGTTGTAAAGCCTTGTGTCGTGCGTCAGCAAAGGTACAAAAGTTGTCCTTTGGCTCCGAAACCCATATTGATGATTTTTTGTTGACTGGTTCGCACACTGACACTTTCTGATGGTCTACTATTGAAATCTGTGGCACTGGTTGCACTTCTGGCACGTTTAACGATTCTCTTCAATCGTCTTTGGACCCGTTCTTTGCCGTCTACAGCAACGTGGGATGTATGATGCTTTACCGGGTTCCCGATATTCACGGTGCACTCGTGAAATGGTCGTACAGAAACATCCCCATCCTCACTGTATCCCAATAACACTGTACCTTAAATCGTGAGAATCTGCCATTGCAGCAATAGTAACTGATTTAACACCGTCGACACAGACCTGTTGTCTTATATAGACGTTGCTGACCGCACCGCCGTCACCTGTTAACATGTGCATACACATCTCTATACTAGTTTCTTTAGTTCATCATAGTTTTTCAATAACAGCCCTGTTCCACTTGTTTCCCATATTATAAATACAAATATCCGTTTCCCTTAGTCGAAAGAGAACATTTCCACGTTAAATAACAGCTGCATATAATATTGTATGTTTGTCCGTGTGTGTGTGTGTGTGTGTGTGTGTGTGTTTGTGTATGCGTCTGCTACTGTACGAAATGATGATTTTGCGCATTTGATGAAGACAAGCGTTGACACAGTTATGACAGGCAACCGCAACGGTTGCAAGATTACATTTCCCGATGTCGGAGATAGCACTCACTCGTTCCCAGACATGGCGGTAGTTACAGAAATGCAGTCGCACATTTGAGAGACGCCCACAGCGTATAAATAAATATTAATATCGCGTCGGTGCAATGAGCGCTACTTTGATACACTGATGGTAAATACTGACATGAACCGTCACTGGTAATTGCAACAAGATATTAAAACTAAATCCTAGTTACTCTGTGCAGTACTGTTTATCGTAGCTTCCAAAACCTTCATTTCAAAAGTTGTGGTCATAATAAAAAGTATGCCCAAATGGAATGCTTAATATTCACGAATATAACAGGAACGACTACTCAGAGCAAAACTTTGAAGTAAATGTCGACTCTAAAATGCATTACGAGGTATGAGCAAGTCTTCAATACTGTGAGCTAAATCTCTTCCAGTGGAAAGAACTTTTCTTTCCATATTTTGAGTAGAATACACCAAATCGAATGAAAATGGTTGAGAAATGGTTATCTTAATATACCAGACCACATATACTTCCTCGGTCTGCGAAACACCTCTATCCACTAATGATCACCACCCATGAGGTATTCATTGAACTTCGCTTCACTTGACTGATTTGACGTCTAGAAATATCACGAATCACGTGAGAGATTGAAAGCAATTTGTTGAATAATGAACAAATTGTCCAGAGAACTACGTGAAGCCGGCCGCGGTGGCCGAGGGGACTGAGGCACTTAAGTCACGGTCTGCACGCCCACTATGGTCGGGGATTCGAATCCCCCTCGGGCATAGATATTTGTGCCGTCCTTGTTCGTAAGTAGTTCATAAGTAGTTTGTAAGTTTAGGGACTGATGACCGCGTAGTTAAGTTTTTTTTTTTTTTTTTTTTTTTTTTTTTTTTTTTTTTTTTTTTTTTTGAACTACGTGAAATGTTTGTCCCAGTAATGTAACTAGACACTATCAGAGCCATAGATTACATGTCAGTGACAACGCGTGCAAGTCAAATAGGAGCAAAAATCAGGTAAAATATAAGAGATTCAATCTGAGTTACAACTCAGACAATAATTGAGCCTGTCAGTTCCACAATCTTCGACAAACAACAACTGGAGAAAAGCCGAGCCTGTTAAATGTCCTAACTAGTAATTCATGTGGCTGTTTAACGATAACGACAATCTTCAACGTAATTACGATCGAATCATGTCCGGGAGGACTCGTCGAAACATCTAAAAGTAACTATGAGCAGTTACTGCAAATTTTAGATAGGATTAGAAGGGTAAGATGTTTTTAGAACTTACTGCCATTGTTAACAAATATAATACCGATCTCAGCTGTTTGAACGATAGTGAAGGACATTTCAGTTAATGCTGTATCATTAAACGTTTTCATTTTACTAAGCTACTAGATTAAACTACATTTCTTGTCACTAATTGCAAGGTAATTCGAACAATAGGCTCACGAAGCAAAATATGAGTGTACAATTATCATTAATAGGTTCAAGATGGAGGATCATTTATATAACGCGTTGCAAAGTAGAGCTTAGCCGTACGTTAGAATATGATAGGCGACAAACAATCGCTGACAAGCAGCCACACGTTCAATTACGGGTAATATAGTGCCAATACAAATCAGCGTTAGGTATTCTACTAACTACTACTTGTATTTGTTTCTTGTGGTCGACTGTTGCCTCGAGAGTTGTAATATACAGAATTGTGGGCACATCCGGCTTTTAGTTATTCAATCGATTTCTTATGGGAATGTAATGCAATAGCAGATATTAGGTTCTACAGAAATACATGGCAGCAAGTATCCGTTTCTAGTTTTGGGCGATTTACTTATAAGTTCTAGACCGATACATGACTAGCTGAATACCCGGCGTTATCCGGATATTTTTTTATTCAAGTCTTGAGTAAGTACTTCTCCTGTCCCTTCTCTCTCTGTCCATCTCCTTTTTTTCTAAAAATACGTTATACTTATCAGAGAATATATAAGAAATAAGGCTGTCTTGCATAATGTACAAAATTTCAAGTACAGTATTCAGACAAACAAAGATAGCAATCAAAATACAAATGATATGTAACATTTATTACTGCCTGTAAAATTTCCTACGGGTACAATATGTAGTGTAGAATCATAAATTGTAGCGTCATACCAAATGCCGTAGATTTACTCATTGAACAGCGGAAAAGTAGTAAGCGAGAAAATTGTTTCATTTCATAATTTTGCTATGGTTGTCAGCTAAAAAAAGTTTCCTACAGGTTTGTAATTATGTTTACAGTTTGTTGCAAGTCGCTAAGTACTCTCATTTCCAAATCGTGGACGGATAAAGTCACAAGACGGGCAACTATTCATTGTTTTATCTCCAGAATTATCGGCCTTATAGCAAAATCTGTTCTTTGGTGACGTCTTCTACCTATAAACTACATTCCTGCGACATTACAGCTTCAGAGGTCAAATACTTTTAGAGATTTCATGTTTAGTCAGTAAGTGAGTGTCCTTTCGCTTTTGTGTAGAAAGAGATAATATAATTAAACTTCACAATATTTATATATATATATATAAACTGCAGGCAAAAAAAATGTACATCTGGAAAGACGATGTCAATTTTGATTCGATGACGATAGATGGCAGCTTCAGAATAGTAGGCTATATATACTGTTACAGATCCTAACGTCGTTCGCTAACAGACGGCATTGTGAGTAGACTTGCACATATAGTTCTCGATCGGGAGCGCTAACTTCGTTCTTTTAGTTCGTCCGCTCCCAGTAACGACTGAGAGGCATGGTCTGCGCATGCAGGTTGAGGAAGAAGTTCCCTCACCTAGTTGCTTCATGCGCTTACTGCATGAGCCGCTAACGATCTCATGCAAACCAAAAGATACAGTTTGTGGATAATTTCTTGCGTTTAAGTTTATAGTTGTCTTTATATCTTGGCATTATGAAATTTATTAGTCAGATATTTTCCAACAACCTAAGCCTTCTCGTAGGATAAGCCAAAATCTCCTTTGCTTCCCAATTCAGTTGAGCACCTCCTCTTTAGTCAGTGAACTTCCCATCCAATCTTCATAATTCGCCTATAGTGCCACATTTCTAAAGCTATCAACTTTTTATGGAACTTCTGATTGTCCACGTTACACCCCCTACAATGCTATACTCCAGACAAACGCTTTCAGAAAAGACTTCCTAGCACTTATATTGATATTGGATCTCAAGAAAATTCACTTCTTAAAAAAACTCTCTTCTTCCCGTAGCAATTCTGCATTTTTTTGTATTCTTTACTTCGCTCATGAAAAGTTATTTTGCTATCCAAATAAAAATTAATCCACTACTTCTATTTTCTCATAAAGTAATTTAATTTTCTGACATTACTTTCTGTTACTTTGGTTTTATTCTTGTTAATGTTCTACTTAGATCCTCCTATGAAGACACTGTTCATTCCGTTCATTTGATCTTCTAAGACATTTGCTGTCATCGAAAGAATGTCATTGGCAAACCACAAAATTTTTATTTCTTCCCTCTCCAAATATCTCCTTACAGACTTTCATAGCTCTCTCAGTATACAGATTGAACATCAATGGGTATAGACTACAACGCTGCCTTACTAGCTTTGCAACCGCTACAACTCTTTCATATAGTTCGACTCTAATAACTGCCGTCTGATTTTCGTAAAAGTTGAATAAACTCTTCGCTCGCTATATTTTACCCCTCCTACCTTCAGAATTTGATAATGTGTCTTCCAGTCAACATTGTCAAAAGATTTCAACTGGTCTACAAATGTTAAAAACGTAGGTTGGCGTTTCCTTAAACTGTCTTCTAAGATAAGTCGTGAGTATTGCCTCCCGTGTTTCTACATTTCTCCTAAATCGAAATTGATCTTTCCCAAGGTCAAAATTCAACCATTTTTACCATTCGTTTGTAAATCATTCGTGTTAGTATTCTATTACCATGACATATTAAACTAATAGTTCTGCAACGTCCACATTAGTCTACACTTGCTTTCTTCGGAAAGGGAGTTGCCATATTATTCTTGAAGTAGGAGGGTATTTTCCCTGGCTCATACATCTTGTATACCAGGTGGAACAATTTCTTTATGACTTTCTGTCCTAACGATATCAGCAGTTCAGGCGGGATATCATCTACTCCAGAAGCGTTGTTTGCACTCAAATCTTTCAGTGCTCTGTCAAATTGTTGTCGCAGTATCGCTGTATCGTATCTTCGTTTCTAGAATACTGTCTTTAAGTTCATTACTTTTGTATAGGACCTCTTTATATTTCTTCAATCTTTCAGCCTTCCGTTCTTTGCTTAGTACTGGTTTTCCATCTGAGTTCTTGATATTCATACAGCTGCTTTTCTTGTCTCCAAATGTCTCTTTTACTTTCCTCTAGGCGGTATCTATCTATTCCCGAGTTATACATTCTTCTACAGTCTTGCATTTCTCCTCTAGTCACTCATGCTTAGCCAATCTGCACTTCCTATCAGCCTCATTTTTCCAACGCTTGCTTCACTTGCTACATTTTTATATGTTCTCCTTTCATGAATTAAGTTCAGTATCTGCTATGATATCCCGGGATTTCTAATAGCCCTTTTCCTGCCTTCATGATCCTCTGCGACCTTCACTATCTCTCAGAGCTACCCATTCTTCTTCTACTGTATTGTTTTCCACCAATTCATGCAAACCTTGTCTAATGCTACCTCAGCAACACTCAACCATCTCTGGTTCCTTCATTTTGTCCAGGTTCCATCTATTTAATTTCCTACCATTTTGCAATCTGTTAAGTTTTGATCTACAGTTCATAAACTGAAGAGAGTAGCTGCCAAAAATTTTTTGCTTGGAAGGGGCGATAACGGAAATGGGTTGCACAGATAAGACACACGAAATATATTAAGCCCATTTCGTCCAGCCTACTCTCTCCGTCCGTCTCCTTCTTCCTTTCGACTCTCTATTCATGTTCTCCTTCTGCGTCTCACCCCCCCCCCCCTCACTCCTGTTCCTCGTTCTCCACCTCCCATCCATCCTCTACCTCCCTGTCGCCCTCTACCTAATCCTACCAGTGTAATGGAACAAGTAACTTAACAGTAACATTTCTACCGAGGGAGGTGCCACAGTGGTAAGACACCGGACTCACATTCGGAACTAGGTTTTCCGTTATTTACCTAAATCTTTCCAGGCAAATGCCGGGATGGTTCCTTTCCAAGGGCACGGCCAATTTTTTCCGAATCCTTCCCCGAAACTCCGAGCGTAAGCTCCGTCTCTAATGACCACGCTGTCGACGGGACGTTAAACCATAAGCTTCCTTCCTTCCTAACATTTCTAAACTTCATATTTCGTACAATCCTCCACGATTTCTACTCCTCCTCCTCTCTCTCTCTCTCTCTGTCTCTCCCACCTCCCCCCCCCCCAAAAAAAAAAAGATCTGTCAATGATTTCTTCTCACTTTGTTCATTTCATCCTCCTCTCCAAGCGTCGCTCGGCACCAACACCTCCTCTGTATGTGAAAGTCCTCCCATAGCTTCATAGCTCCAACTCATCCTCAGCTTGTCGTTGAGTAATTACAAATACTTGCCAACTTTCATGGTGATCCGTTAAACGATGGTACCCTCCAACATGCTCCAGACGGTGAATATCGTAGTGGAAATATTTACACAACGAAATGAGACGTATGTTCACTATCGTAACATTATGATCAGTAAACCACTGTAGATTTCTGTTGTAAGATATCCTCCGCTGTGCACCACACAAATATCATGCAGGTTGCCATACTCCTCATGTCTTGAAGGTCAAGTATCCTTCGTTTCATCGAGATCGAATGAACGGCATAGAAACGCTTAAAACCAACAAACATTGAGTTGTCTATTTGTCAGTGGTAAGCCCAGGTTAGAATTCAACAATGACATCAGAATAGTACGCAACTCATCGCTAAGAGTCTCGTCGATCCACGACAGGCACACAACAAGACACTCACATACAGTTTTCGGCAGCACCGTTCGTCAGTAAAAAACACTGTCATTGATGCAATGACACAGACACACTCTTCATAAAAGAACTGAAAGGTGTCTGTTTGGGGTTAAAATGAGAACTGGTCCGTAACAGATTGTGTATGAACGAGAAGGTTTCAGTAGCTATGATATGCATGCGCACTTTATCAGAAATGGTACTGCTTACCGCAGTTAAATCGGACAGCAACAGTGCAGTTAATATGTAGCTGTAAAGCAATCGTTTCAAACAGAGAATACATTAGACTGGAAAAATTAATTACCCAGAAGAGTTTTATCAACAATGACAACGGCTGCGGAAGCCTTCGTTTACAAAATTAATTACTGTTTGATATAACAAAATGAAAACGAATTGAGTTGTTTTAAAAATAAAGAAATGTTTTGGAAGAAGATGAAAAGTATTATTTTATTCTTTTATTGATTTGGCACTTTGTTGTTAGAAATGCCGCGTAGTTTTGTTGTATCTTGGTTGACATATACGTTCAATTTAGGAAACTTGAATTTCCATTTTTTCCTTCATCGTTTATTGATGATTTGTTAATATAAAAAATAATGAAGTAATTTTGTTTGCACTGTTTACGAGAAAGAATGTTCTGTGAAAGCTTCTGCGATACTGTGTTGTAAGGTTAGTAGCACGTGTAAAACTTTTGAAATTTGAGATTTTGATTTTATTTAAACGACTCATCATTCAATATTTTACCTACAATTATCTATCTCCAAACTGTATTATTCTTTAAACATTTCATCTGCAAATTACGTTGATGACCAATAAATTTGGGAGAAATTGTCTGTGTAGTTTGTTATACTCCCATTATACATTGCGGAATGAGTATCTAGCATATTTAGCTTGGTAGCGCAAAAATTAAGTGCAACAAGAGGAGATCCCGTTGCGCATAGGTAGGCCAAATATTTTATTTAGTCTGTATATGGTTAGACGTCATTTACGGTTTAGCGATTTTTCAAACCAGTTTTAACATCTCGCAGGTAAAACAAATCTAAGATCTAGAGACTTTTACAGCTTATTCCTGCCGTGCGTTCCAGTAAAATTTTAACTTCTTGGATTCATATATTCTTTTTCTTTTACAGTATAAGAATATAGACTAATTTAAGATAAATCACTACAGGTTTGTAAAATGTATGTTTAATGTTTCCAAAATGTTCAAATGTTTGAGTAGCTTATGGGACTTAACTACGGGGTCATCATTCCCTAAACTTACAAACTACTTATCAACTAGCTTAACCTAAGGACGGCACAAATATCCATGCTCGAGGGGGGATTCGAACCCCCGACCGTAGAGGTCGTGCAGACCGTGACTGGAGCGCCTCAGTTCCCCAGGCCACCGCGGCCGGCCGCTTTGTAAAATGATAGTGATATGGTTATTCTGTAGGCATGTGATGCATTCGGCATCTACCGTGACGACTTAGATTAACAAATGATCTAGATTTTACTGTGACAAGTGAGCATAAGTTTTCACCAGGCAGAGGCACACCAAATATAATTCTTATAGTCTCATTTTTAGAGAGAATTTTCAACAAAACCGTCACAAATGGCTCTGCATTCCGAGCAACGACGTAAGCTGCGAACATAAACAACGTATTTCTGTAATTAATTGTGAAGCCCTATCCGAGACCAGTGAGTACCACATCATATAGCTTGAATTTTGTGCCATACATTTACATAATTAAGCACGTTAAAGCTGTGATATATTATTCATACATGTAGGGTGAATCACGTAACACTTGTACCGCAAATTTTGCGGAACGGATAGTGCGATTGATGTGCGATTTCCACAGAATGGATTGGTAGTCAGGGGCTCGTATTTTTAACCAGCAAACAGATTGTAATATTACTTAGAAAGTGTATTTTTTATGCAAACATAGTTTTTTAAAAGGAACCATGATTGTTTCTATCATGCACTGGAAGTTTAGACACCAGCTGTGTACAAAGAATTTTGAATGACATGTTTATCACGTTTAGTTTGGCAGCTACAACCGTTCACAGTTTTAGGGGCGGAGGCTGCGATGGTGTAGCTTACTGGCCGTGTGAGTATCTAGCATATTTAGCTTGGTAGCGCAAAAATTAAGTGCAACAAGAGGAGATCCCGTTGCGCATAGGTTGGCCTGGGGCACGGCCCACTGTCTTATGACCACCAGCCAATCATCTACGCTGTCGTAGCCTCCACCCCCTATCTTTGAATGGTTGTAGTTGCCAAACTAAACGTGATAAAAATGTCAAACAAAATTCCTTGCACACAACTGGTGTCACAAATTCCAGTGCATGATAGAAACAACTATTGTTTTATTTGAAAAATTGTATGTTTGCATAAAAATACACTTTATAGGTGATATTCATGTCGGGTTTCCAGCCGGATCATCGAGTCATCTTGACACAATATTTCAACGGACCACCTGGCCGCCATCTTCAGGTGCTGAGTCTCGTAGGAAACTGAAGTCTTGCCGTGCCCGGCGGCCTTATATACGCCGCGAAGTACTAACGGCGCGTGCGCCAGAGAGTCGTGGCTGCGTCCTCTGCCGCAAGCAGCCGGTGCAGCGCCTCAGTGGAGAAAACTGGCAGGAACGATGTATCGCGTGCATGCGCTAGTTGTCACAGGTGTTGAAAAGAGCACGCTGTTTTTTTAAAATTAGACAAAACTGGATTCCACATGTTGCTAAGAGGGAACCCCTTGTCTCTATTTATTAAATTGTCCGCCAACCTAATCTCAATAGATTCCTTTAAAACGCATTCCCAGTAGCGAGACGCAGAAGCAATTACATGTGTTTCGTCATACTTCATTCTGTGTCCTTCGGTTAAACAATGCTCCGCTACTGCAGACCTGTCAGGTTGTAACAAACGTGTATGTCTGTGGTGCTCGGTGCATCGATCATTGACGGTGCGAATCGTTTGTCCTATATATGCTTTCCCACAGTGGCAAGGAATCTTATAAACACCAGGGTTTCTCAGCCCCAAATCGTCCTTAACTGAGCCAAGAAGAGCCCTAGTCTTGGCAGGTGGTCGAAACACACTTTTTATATTAAACTTTTTTAAAATCCTTCCAATTTTTGATGACACATTTCCAGCGTACGGAAGGAAGGCAACTGATGTGCATTGGTCCTCTTCTGGTTCTGGCGACGGCCCAATCTGCATGGCATGACGGATCTGTCTCTCTGTGTACCCGTTCTCCTTAAACACCAACTTCAGATGTTCTAGTTCCTGTGTTAAGGTATCTGCATCCGATATGGCATAAGCTCTTCGAACCAAAGTTTTCAGGACGCCTGTGCGTTGGTTCGGTGGGTGGCAACTCATTGCATGTAGATATCGGTATGTGTGCGAAGGTTTTCTGTACACACTATGTCCTAGGGTACCATCGTCCTTCCTGTACACTAAAACATCCAAAAATGGAAGCTTCCCATCTCTCTCCACTTCCATCGTGAATTTAATGTTGGGGTGGAGGCAATTAAAATGATCCAGGAACCGATTAAGAGCATCCTGTCCATGAGGCCACACCATGAACGTGTCATCCACGTATCTCCAGAAACAGGTAGGTTTCAGACGAGCTGTCCTCAGTGCCCTGTCTTCAAAGTCCTCCATAAATAAATTGGCGACTATGGGGGATAAAGGACTTCCCATAGCCACTCCGTCATTCTGCTCAAAGTACTGGTCATTAAATAAAAAATATGTAGAGGTCAGCACATGACGACAAAGCTTAGTCATTTCTGCGTCCAGTTTGTCACCAATTAATTCTAAAGACTCTTCAAGAGGGACCCGTGTAAACAGAGATACTACGTCGAAGCTGACAAGCATATCAGATGGACCAACACACAAAGATTTCAACCGTTGAGTAAACACCAAAGAGTTGGGGATATAGTGTTCGCAGTTTCCAACGTGAGGACTAAGGACTGATGCTAAATACTTTGCCAAGTTATACGTCGGTGCACCCAAGTTACTTACTATAGGACGTAATGGCACCCCATATTTGTGGACCTTTGGTAGGCCGTATAGTCTCGGAGGAACCGCAGCACTAGGGCGAAGTTTTTTGACCACCTCCTCAGGTAACGAACTATTCCTCAAAAGCGAAAAAGTCTTCCGTTTTACTCACTCTGTGGGGTCATTTTGCAATTTGCGGTACGCAGAGTCTTGAAGTAGACGATCCATTTTGTCTACATAATCATGACGTGTAAGAAGAACTGTGGCATTGCCCTTGTCCGCTCGTAAGATGACAAAACCTGAATCTTGCCTAAGGGATCGGATAGCTGCCCTCTCAATAGAAGAAATGTTACTCTGTGGTGGGGTAGACTTATGTAATACAGCTGAAACTTCTTGTCTCATTTCATCGGCTCTGTCATCAGGAAGTCGGGACACCGCTTGCTCCACAGAACAGATAAATTCAGTCACAGGAAGTGTCTTCGGTGTGGGAGCAAAATTTAAACCTTTCTTCAACACAGACACAGTGGCGTCGTCCAAATCTTTACTCGTGAGGTTAATCACGATACGCTTGAAGGTGTCGTCCGATGTCGTGGATTGAGTACACAGACGTTGAAACTTGGAGGATTGCTTTGTGACGGCGCTCCTGTGCGCCCAGTCCGATATTACCCAGGTGGAACAATCAACCCAATCCCAAGATATTCCGGACAGTGAAGACGAGATCTCCAAATGAAGATAAAATAAATCTTTGGATATAACATCCAGTTGTCTTCTAGTAAAACGAATGCGTTCTCTAACTAATGCAAAACTAGCACGTCTCTTGATGTTATTAGCCACTGCACTATTAATAAAATGTACAATTCTAGCAAATTTTGGTATAATACCTTCATTGCGGCATCTCATCAGGAAAGCGAGGGCACTCAGCAACTTTCCTTTTTTCCTACGAAGTTTGTCAAACTTGAGAAGTAGTTGCACCATCTCCTCCCCGTAGAGGAACTTGATGTGATTACGTAGAGTTTCCCGGCGTATAAATTGTTGATATTCATGTCGGGTTTCCAGCCGGATCATCGAGTCATCTTGACACAATATTTCAATGGACCACCTGGCCGCCATCTTCAGGTGCTGAGTCTCGTAGGAAACTGAAGTCTTGCCGTGCCCGGCGGCCTTATACACGCCGCGAAGTACTAACGGCGCGTGCGCACCGTCAATGATCGATGCACCGAGCACCACAGACATACACGTTTGTTACAACCTGACACGTCTGCAGTAGCGGAGCATTGTTTAACCGAAGGACACAGAATGAAGTATGACGAAACACATGTACTTGCTTCTGCGTCTCGCTACTGGGAATGCGTTTTAAAGGAATCTATTGAGATTAGGTTGGCGGACAATTTAATAAATAGAGACAAGGGGTTCCCTCTTAGCAACATGTGGAATCCAGTTTTGTCTGGAATGCAGACGTGTCAGGTTGTAACAAACGTGTATGTCTGTGGTGCTCGGTGCATCGATCATTGACGGTGCGCACGCGCCGTTAGTACTTCGCGGCGTATATAAGGCCGCCGGGCACGGCAAGACTTCAGTTTCCTACGAGACTCAGCACCTGAAGATGGCGGCCAGGTGGTCCGTTGAAATATTGTGTCAAGATGACTCGATGATCCGGCTGGAAACCCGACATGAATATCAACAATTTATACGCCGGGAAACTCTACGTAATCACACACTTTATAGGTATTTTTACCATCTGTTTATTGGCTAATAATACGAGTCCTTGACTACCAATCCATTCTGTGAAAATCGTACATCAGTCGCACTTTCCGTTTCCGCCGGGGGTGGTTCGAATCCCCCCTCGGGCAAGGATGTTTGTGCCGACTGTAGTGTAAGGTAGTTCATAAGTAGTTAGTAAGATTAGTGACTGATGACCCCGCAAGTTAAGTCCCTTAAGCCGTAAGGCCTCATAGATGTCGGAAATGTAGCAAATACCTTTTATCCTTTCGCCTTCTTGGGTTTGGGAGTGGGGGTGAAAGGTATGACATAGGTGTTTGAATGTTTGAAATTTATTGTAAAGATTGTGAGAGTTGCTAAATGTTATCGTTTTCGAAGATAGGATGAATATATTTGGAATAATTAAGAGCTATGAGTTTAAAGTCAGAAACAAAGTTTGAAATTCTTGTTGTATCGTGTTACACTTGATATAAAATTGTTCCTCTTCATCAGTAGATTCTGAAAGTATTTTGAATACATAATTTTGGTAAAGATATACGGAAAAATTATTAAAATTAAGTTTTTTTTTTTTTTTTTTTTTTTTTTTTTTTTTTTTTTTTTTTTTTTTTTTTTTTTTTTTTTTAAGCTTATGGGACTTAACTACGGGGTCATCAGTCCCTAAACTTACAAACTACTTATGAACTACTTACGAACTAGGACGGCACAAATATCCATGCCCGAGGGGGGATTCGAAGCCCCGACCGTAGTGGCCGTGCAGACCGTGACTGAAGCGCCTCAGTCTCCTCGGCCACCGCGGCTGGCAGTTTTTGTTTCAGGTGGAAGTAGTCAGATAAGCCACGTGCACCGAATTCTGGACGCTCAAGGATTCTATACTGTACGATAACACACGTAGTATCATTACCAATATCCTGGAGGAATTGATTCTGTAACAGAGCTCCATTACTACATTTGCTATAATTATGACATATTGTGATTTTCAGTATCAGTAAAAATGAAGGTATAAACCCCTGTCGTCGGATCTACGGAATGGATTTAAACAAGGAATTGTTTGAGAATCATGTCAATAAATTTCCTACTAATAATCTCGTGGGCAGATTAATTTGTAGAACGTACCGTACCCTTCCCACTGTTCCTACCCACAGATGAAGTACGTGCACGCGCACACACACACACACACACACACACACACACACAAACATACACATAAAATCACGCCTGATGTTATGAAATGCGTTTAAATTACTAGAATAAAGAAAATCGTCTCTAAGAGAAATTTTCGGGATGCAAATCCTTTTCAGTTCTTTCATTGCTTCTGAAACAACATGCGATGTACTTAGTGGCGGGTTACGCGTATCGAAATCCCGGGGCGGCATCACAGAATGATGTTCCCTCCCCCAACTCATCCGTCCCCCTCCTCTGACCAAAGCCATGATGCGATTACTTGCGTCACCTTTGCCGCACATCCACATCTACATATTTACTCTGCAAATCACATTTAAGTGCATGGCAGAAGTTTCATCGAACCGCTTTCATGAAATTCCTACGCCGTTTCATTCTCCGATGGCACGCGGCAAAAAGGAATACCTAAATCTTTCCGTTATAGAAATTGCTCTGGTCTTATTATTATCATTATGTCTCCCTTAGAAGGTGGGTGCTAACAAAATACGTTCGCATTCGGAGGAAAGTCTGATGAAAGATATTTCGCAAATACATTTTGCCGTAACGATTACGCCTTTCCCTTAATGTTTTCCACCCGAACTCTTGCAACATTTCTGGGACTCTCTCCCCGGGGTAGCGGTCATACGAAACAAAACGCCCTTCTCAGAACTTTATCTTCAATGGTCAAAACAATTAGGGGATCAGTTGTGAAGGTTCTGAATACTGTCATCGACAGAATAAACCAAAGTTGTTCGACTACTTTCCGTCGGTTTTACGGAATGGAGACAACAACATCATAGCAAACGATATAGTAGCAGTTCAAATATCTGTGAAGCTTATGGGACTCTACTGCGGGGTCATCAGTCCCTAAACTACTTAGAAACTTATACTAAAGGCAGCACAAACATCCCTGCCCGAGGGAGGATTTGAAACCCCAATGCGCTTCGCCACTCCGCCGCGGCATAACGGCAGTAACAGAAGGTTGCTGCAGGGGGGTTGATGACAGGCTAGTCTATACGACACTAGGTTGCGAAACTCGTTGCATGATATGAATTGCGCGCAACTAGTTTCGTGTATGTCTGTAGACACGGCGCCAATACCATACACTTCAGTTTCGTTGTTTTGTGAGTACCGTAGACGCCGTAGAATGAAAGTTTTGGTAGCTGTAAGAGTTGTGGCGGAACTATTGCTTGTCTGTGAAGTCGCTGCATAAGACTAAACATACAAAGAATAAGAAACGTGTTTGGGTTCCTGACTCGATTAAAAAAAGACGTTAGCTCTGTTGCTCAGCGACCTTGCTGAAAGAAATTGTGATTGAAGACCCTAGAAGTTATTTTAATCAACTTAGAATGTCACCAGAACAGTTAACGTTCCTTTTAAAGAGTCAAATTGCATTACGTTTCTTGTCAAGTAGATATTCGTCTCTGAGTACTTGTACCGTGTTCCGAAATCCACAATTGATATACTTCGTTTGTATAGGTATTTCAAATTGGATGTATTTTAGTCTGCACTTCACAAATCGTCAACCCATCAATATTTAATTTCACAAATAATTGCCAGAAGAGCACTATCACGCCATTAAAATCGCACAACACTTACTCAACGCACAAATGTTCAAAAACAGAATTATTTCTCCCTTCCCCCCTTTATGTTGTATTTTGTTCTGTATTGGTCATAACCTAACCTAAAAACACGCGCAATCAGTTTCGCCAAAGTTGGAACGTGCCGAAACTATTTAGTTTCGTCAACGAGATGCGTGCAGTTTCATGAAACGTAGTGTCGTCGTGTAAACTAGCCTGATGACTTGTGTTTATTGAACACAAGCAGCTGGGTTCATGTAGTGTAGAGAGCTAGTAGTGCGATGCAAAAATAATGTACTTACCCGAAGCTATTGCATGGAGAACCATGTCAGCGTTGGAAGCGTGACAGACACATAGGGAGTTGGCTGCTATTTTTGGAGTGTCACAAAGCGTAATTTCCAAGACCTGAGCGTGATTTCATGTAGCGGCTAGATGTAGCGCTATACCTCGTGCCACTTCTGCACTGCGCATGCGCGAATCTGCCACCAGGACGCATGCGCCGAGTTGCTGTCCCGCAGCGCGCCTTGTGATTTACGCAAAGTTGGTGTCCCGTTTTTGCTGCTTGCAGCGCCCCTTGTGATTTACTTTGTGTGAATAGTTAGTGCTAATTTATTTACTTTATCTTAATGTATATGTCCCGTATGTCAACGTGAATATGAACTCCACTCGGATTTACGGAGGCATATTAAAAAATCGCACTCTTCTAAGGAAGAAGAAATTGTGCCGAAGAAAATAAAGTAGGAGAGAATTACATGCGGTTCCAGTAAAAAGCTTTCTGCCAAGTGTCAGCTTCTCGGCGGCATGAAAGGCTGCTCCATTCCGGAAATTCATCTCGTGACCACAATACTAAGACTATTTACAGTATTTGAGACTTCATAGCTTTTAACAAAGTGGACATTCTCGAAAATTTTAAAAATATTCACTATGTTAAACTGACGTATCACTTCAAATGTTTGTAAATCTATGGGATTTAACTGCTAGGCTATTAGTCCGTAGCTTACAAACTATTTGAAATAAGTTAAACTAACCTAAGAGCAACACACACACACTCATGCCCGAGGGAGGACTCGAACCTCCACGGCGAACAACCGCGCGCACCGTAGCACGGCGCCTCAGTGCGCTCGATTATTCCGCCGCAGCTGACGTATCAAGAAGAATGGTTTCAGTCATTCAGCGATTTCACTTCTTGGAAAGAAGAAATTGAAACCAATGTTAAAGTTTCATTCATTAAATTTTGTGGTGTGCACTAACGGAATGAAAATTTACAGCTACAGGTGTCAGCGGTCTGACTCTTATACATCAAAGGCCACTGGCAAACGGCACTTGAAGGCACAGGGAAGCTGCAAGATAAATGGATTTTGCCCAGCAGCAATAAAATATATATATATATATATATATATATATATATATATATATATATATAATAATAAAAATAAAAATAAAGAACATGTTGTGCTTCCTTTCAATCTACACATGTGGATCATAAGTGTGATTTGGGTCATTTGCAGCTCCAACCACAAGAAAGAGATGAAATTGAGACTAAAATTCCTACCCAAGTACCACTTGATGCAGTCTTAGATGACGTTCGAACTTCCATAGCAAACGAGCTGGACAAAGTGTATCTGTTAACTCAAAGAGTCCTGCATGATATAGAAAAAAGGTTTAATTTAAATTGTGGTGTTGTTAAAAATCAGGACGAAGGAACAAGTATTTCTGCATGGGGTGAGTAAATGGAAGAAAGTGGTAATTGTATTCTATTGTACAAGCCACCGGAAAGACTTCCCTCAACTCGAAAAAATGATTTTGTGTTAATCATAATGAACGATGCTCAGAGTAGCATGCTACAGAAATACGGTAGCGCCTGCATCTGTATGGAAGGTACACATGGTCTCAATAGTTATAGTAATGAACTTATTACGTCACTCATCAAAGATGAACTGAGGCAACGTTTCCTTTGTACATTTTTAATATCAAACAGGACCGACCAAACAGTATAGTCTGTTTTTCTTCAAAAAGTGCGCCAGAAAACAAATACAATTACCTCTAATATAGTCATGTGGGATGCTTTTTGTGAACACAAATGAAATGAACTCTCAGCAAATTCATTCCCGGCTTTCTCACATCGGAAGTATATTCCGCTTTGTTAGCTGTGTATTGCTACAATAAGGTATGTTTAAATATACATTTTTCTCGAATACGTTTTCGAAATGTAAAATGAATATTTAAGCATGTAGACCCTAAACTTCATATTAATCAGTGCGGTTACTAAAAGTTTCAATACCTAACAGCGCCACACACGAATTAAGACCAGCGCATCAGGGCCACTTGTTGAGTTACCTTCCACTCTCCAGTTGCTTTGGTTCTTGAGAGATCGCGTGCACCCCGACAGTTGGCACATGCACAATGCAGGAGTGGTTCAAGGTATCTGCTACCACTAGCCGCTAGTGTGATTTTAGTCAACAGGAACCGTTAAAACTACGAGGTTCACAGGTAACACCAACTAGAGATGACATATACGGTTAACAGCATCGAGACAGAAGGCTGAATGAAATTTAGCTGCAACGCTCCCTCTACAGTAATAGGACGCACATTATCAATACAAACAGTTCGAAATCGCCTTCGATAATGTAGTCTTCATGTACGGAGGTCTATGGTGTACGTCCCATTAAAGTCACGACATCGTTCAGTCCGTAGAAACTCAGGGGGGAGGGGAGGAACGTCAAGAGTTGAGTCGTAGCGAATGGTGTCGGTTTCTGTTCACAGATGATTCAAGATATTGTTTTCAGCCGGATAATAGTAGTTCCGGCACCTGGACAACACATGAAACAATCCTTGCACGAAACATCACCATATCATGGCGGTGAACGGATGTCGCGCGTTCAGAATGGCGCCTTGAATGTTCAAAGGTATAGAGACGAGATCTTTCGACCTTTTGTTGTGCCCTATCTTGGTGCCATAGGAGATGGGTTGATTCTGGTGGACGATAACTCTCGTCCGCAAAGAACTGTACTGGTGGACAAGATGTCTAGTGTGGAAAAATCAGTCCATTTTGATAAACATTGCCATGTGATCTTCGCGTGTACTTCGCGTAAACGTGAATTACCACCAACATACTTACTGCAATCACGACAAAAGTGTTATTCGAACAGTGAAAAATACATCACAGTGTGTTTGTGCTTTAATGAAACTTTTTCTTAAAGTATAAAAAATATAATATCTGATACTGCCTTTTTGATTTTATTTCATGATCGTCAAATGCATTACGTGCACATCCGTGTACGTGATGAATGCCAGTATACCAGATGCAGACCCCTGTACATCGATCACCCTGGGGTGCAGCAACTCTTCAACCATAGGTCTACGTCGGCGTATTGTAGTGGGACGGATTATTGTCTCCGCTACATATCTCATGTCAGCTCAGTTTGTGCAGGATAACTTACTTATATTTGAGTTCTTAAACGATTTTTATGTAAATGTTTAATGTTATATGATTCTTAAAGACGTTTTTTGTATGTTTCATGTGCTGTGAGGCGAGTCAACCTACGAGGGCAACATCTTCGACGCCGATTCCAAGGAGTAAATATCCGGCCACATCAATTCGCGGGTCGACGGCCACGAGGCACACATTGATCGATAATCATTGAAGAAATATTATTTTTTATCTGTGGCTACAGCAACGACCACAAACTGAAGAATTTGTTTTGACCGTCTTATCTATGAGAGAACTTAGAAATATTTTAACAAGAGTGACTGTTAAAGACTTCTTCCCTAGGCGCAAGAATCTGATTTTTGAAATATTGCAATGTATAAAGATTTTATATGAACATATTTTTATTTTATATAAAGTTTTATGGGCGAGTGGACACCTCAAGGATTACGAAGTCTGACTCGGCCACATTCAACCCTAATCATACAAGACGAGTAATTTTGAAGATAAGGTTTTAGCACACGTTCCGCCACACAAAGAGGTCGTTCCGCCGCAGTATCCAGATCAACTGACCGACGCCTTCAACAACGCATCGGAGACGACTGTCGATATTGTCAGAAATTTTATGGAAAGCGTCATGTACTTAACTGTCTATAAATGTAACGTTTGTTCAAAAATAATGAAATACCGAGGGAGACTTATGAAGAGTGGACTAATTGGCATATGTTAGCGTGTCGAACAATTAACTTTTCAATTTACTGATGAAGGATGCTTTTCATCATGATGAATTTTTAACTAATAATTTGATGAAATTTTGATTAACAATTCGATGAACTTTTAATATGTTGATAAACTTGAATTCTCAAAACCATTCGAACTGTTAATGACTTATGAACTGTCAAAGTAAGTGAATTATGACAGGTGTAGTCAGTGGTTTGACGCAGGTTTTCTCGGTTTTCTTATCGTCCTCGCCCAGATGGAAAAGCCATAAACTAATTATCTGGAGTATTTAGGGTATAGTGTCTGAAACTTTAGATTCAAAAGACAATATAAGGAAACACTATTTGAAGGTGATATGAATTTTTAACGTCAAATGAACGTAGGTATAAACTTTATGTGTACCAAACTGACATATCATCATATAATAATTATGTGAGTTGTGACGTTTAGAAAGACTATTGCTGCAAAATTTGTGAAATAACCCTTACAAGTTTATATGAACAGAGCTCGTGTTATTTCAAAGGGCATTGTATTGTCCTTCCGTTTTGATTACTTTGTAACAAGAAAATTATGTATGTAATGAAATACTATTTCAAATGCGCCACTTGTGTAAACAAGAGATGCCACCAAAGACATTTATGTTCATTAACAGGCAACGACTATAATATAACTCTAACAAAAAGTATTAATATCTCCGTTGCAATTAGTATATAAATGTATGTTGCCTAAGAAATCATTCTCTTTGTTCTTGTTATTGTCTGATTGTCTCATTATCAATGTAGTAGGACGTATGAGAGAAAGTGTAATTTTACATCAGACATTATTAGATTGATTTTTCTATATTAATGGAATCACTTACAAAAATGTATGTAATAATAAAAAAATGTAACTAATATACAAAATATAGGTATTAAAAAACGTGCGTCAACTACAATTAGTGTTAGAACATTTTAATAACTTTTCAGGAGATTTTTAGAAATAACGTTAGCAGTTGTCGTAGCGAGCAGCCATCCACGTGGATCATAGTATCCTGCAGTCATTACGTGGCAAACATAAAAACAGTAATTCATATAAATCAGAGTCGGATGGTAAGCAAACTAGTAATAATTTAGTAATTTTATTTCAGCTCATCTGGGCGCGACAGTGAATAAAATTTTACCCATACTGACCTAGCCGAGAATCAAAGGAGAATAAAATAAAATAGGAAAATATATTATAACCTATTAGAACGAAACATGCTTTTTATAATAAAAAAACAGTGGTAAATATAAAATTTATAAACATAGCAGTTATTGTCAGCGACCGTTACAACGTCAATGGATAATCAAGCAGCCCTCGGTCGCAAGTTAAAAATTATTTTACCAGGTTTCGGCAATGGCGAAGATTGCCTTCATCAGAAAATATAAAACAAAACAAGTCACATAATAAAATATACAACTCAGCTGTAAAGCTTACATCACCAAATTTAAAAAGTCTGATGCCTACGTGCAGGCGTGCAGCCCACAGTGGCTAGCTTTATCTAAACATTCTTTTTTAAAATTTAGTGACGTAAGCTTGACAGCTGTGTTGTATATTTTATTATGTGACTTGTTTTGTTTTATATTTTCTGATGAAGGCAATCTTAGTCACTGCCGAAACCTGGTCAAATAATTTTTAATCTGCGACCCAGGGCTGTTTGTTTATCCATTGGTGGTAAATATAATTTTTTGACAAAGGTTGCGACGTATTATTAACCCTTAACAGTGACTTATATTTCAGACTAGATGGGAAGGACGAAATAAATATCTCATTTAATAATTTTCTGAACAGGCAGACTTTGGAAACAAATTATAGTGAATCAGTTTACATTTAAGGGGACTTTCATTTATTTTTCATTGTGGTGCGTAGATACCTATCCGTGAACAGTGAAATAAAATTTTTAAGATTTTCACTAAACAAAACTACCATAAGTTCGTTGCAGGTGTTTGGTGGCACGTAGCATTTCATATAACTACTATGAAACTGAAATTGAAAGGTATTTTACCATTACTTAGGTGGAACTTTGTTGTAAAAATACTGTTATAAATCAGAGACCTTTAAGTAAAATTTAACCCATACTGAGCAAGCCGAGAATTAATAATAATAATAATAATAATATAACCTATTAAAACAAAACATCACCTATTAACGTGTGTTTTTACAAGAGGAGGAGGAGGGGGGAGAAGGAGGACGAGGAAGAGGGGAGGGGGGGGGAAACGGTGGTCGAGGAGGGACAGAGGTATAGAAGTAGGATATAGAAAGAGAGAGAAGGGAAGCATTACATGGACCAACTGATAATTGGAATAAATAATTACCCGAGAATGCCAAAATTTCAGGTATTATTTTGCAGAAAAGTTATGTTAAATCTGACAAAATCCACTTAGAAAAACATGAACTCTCAAAGGTGTAAAATACAGATACTATTATATCAGTTACTAGCTGAAAACCCGGCGTTGCCCGGGTATTTATTTATTTATTCCTGCCAATTTTCAGTTATATAATCATTTTTATCAAGGCTGTATGATTTTAAAATCTCTTGGGAATACAATTAATAGCAAAGAACTAATAGATTAAAACTTGGTGCGTGATGAATCGGTTTCCCATGAACGTTACTGTTTATGTGTTCATAGCTCATTAACTATGTGTCGTACTGTGATACAATTTAGCGAGTGCAGTCAACTACATGCGCGTATACTGTCTGTAAAATTTCCTGCGGCTACAATTTATAGTGTAGAAATTATAAATTGTAACGTCATACTAAATGCCGTAGTTTTAGTGCATGAACAGCGGAAAGTTACTGTTTATGTGGTCATATTTCATGAACTACGTGTCGTACTGTGATACAATTTAGAAGGTACATCCAACTATATGCTGGTATACTGACTGTAAAATTTCCTGCGGCTACAATTTGTAGTGTACAAATTATAAATTGTAGCGTCATAGCGAATGCCGTAGTTTTACTCCATAAACAGCGGAAAAGTAGTAAGCGAGAAACTTTTTTTCCTTTCATCATTTTGCCATGGGTGTCAGCGAGAAAAAGTTTAATAAAGGTTTGAAATTATGTTTAAAGTTTGTTGCAAGGCGTTAAGTACTCTTATTCTCATATAGCGTATTTATAAAGTCTCGCCGCATTATGTGGCAGTTTTCTGCGATTCCTATTGTTTACGACGTTATATCTCCTGAACCATGCGTCGTATGTGGCTCGTACTCGTACGGCAATTGTTATCTCACGTAAGGAATATGTGTATCAAATTTGGTTGAAATCTGTCTAGTGGTTTAGGAGAAATTGAGCAGCATCGTCGCAAAATGCAGCAGTTTTAGACACATTTCATTGTTTATAACGTCATATCTCGTGAATTATATTTCGTATGTGATTCTTACACTTACGGCGACCGTCCACATGGATTGAAGCTTACATGTACAAAATTTCATAAAGATTGGAACAAAACTGTAGATTTGTATGCAACACGTACAGATATACGGACACTCTGCTTTATATATTAGACTAGCTGTAAACCCGGCGTTGCCCGGGTATTTACCTATTTATTCCGGCCATTTTTCACGTATATATTCATTTGTATAAGGGCTGTATGTCTGTAAAATCTTTTGGAAATTCAATTATCAGTAAAGAAGCAATAGATAAAAATTTGGTGTGTGATGGGGCGGTTTTCCATAAACGTTACTGTTAATATGTTCATAGCTCACAAACTACGTCTCGTACGGTGAACCAATTCATACGGCACACTCAAATATATGCGTGTATACTGTCTGTAAAATATCCTGCCGCAACAATTTGTAGTGTACAAATTATATATTGTAACGTCAAACCAAATGCAGTAGTTTTACTCCATAAACAGGGGAAAAGTAGTAAGCGAGAACCTTTTTTCTTTCATCATTTTACTATGGTTGCCAGCGAGAAAAAGTTTAATAAAGGATTGAAATTATGTTTAAAGTTTGTTGCAAGTCGCTAAATACTGTCATTCTAATTGTATTTCGAAAGTCTCGCCGCATTATATGGCATTTTTTGCGATTTCTATTGGTTACGACGTTATATCTCCTGAACAATGTGTCGTATGTGGTTCGTACTCGTACGGAAATTGTTATCTCACGTAAGAAATATATGTACCAAATTTGGTTGAAATCGATCTAGTGGTTTAGGAGAAATTGAGCAGCATCGTCGCTACATCTACATGGGATACTCTGCAAATCACATTTAAGTGCCTGGCAGAGGGTTCATCGAACCATAATTATACTATATATCTCCCATTCCATTCTCGAATAGCGCGCGGGAAGAAAGAACGCCTGAATCTCTCTGTTCGAGCTCTGATTTCTCGTATTTTATTCTGATGATCATTTCTACCTATGTAAGTGGGAGTCAACAATATATTTTCGCATTCGGAGGAGAATGTTGGCGATTGGAGTTTCGCAAGTAACCCACGCCGCAGCGATAAACGCCGTTGTTGCGCCAGATCCTGTATCATTTCCGTAACGCTGTCTCCCCTGTATCGTGACAATACGAAACGAGCTGCCCTTCTTTGGACTCTTTCGATGTCCTCCGTTTTGCAGTTTTAGACACATTTCATTGTTTATAACGTCATATCTCGTGAATTATATATCTTATGTGACTCTTACACTTACGGCGACCGTTTTTATGGATTGAAGCTTACATGTACAAAATTTCATAAAGATTGGAACAAAACTGTAGATTTGTATGCAACACGTACAAATATACGGACACTCTGCTTTATAAATTAGTTAAAATCTTCAGTTGACTCGGGATAGAACGCACGTTCTTCGAGGTGAAATTGAATCGTTAAGTAACGTGACTGACGTCATAACGCGTCTCCAATGTGGACTCAGAATCGTAAACCTGGGTGCAGCGATATTCTTGGCGAAATGCGCACGCGCTCTCCGAAGTCGTAGACAGCTGCCAGTAGGGCCACCTTAACACGCGACTGCGTACCCGCGGTCGCAGTTAACGACCTGCGCAGCTCGTGACTAATTCTGCTGGGAGGCCGCCGTGAAAAGCGCGCGTGCGGCCAACGACGCCAGACAGCCTTTCAGCGCCGCAGGAGTGGTATCCCTGCTTTATAGCCCAGCGAGTGGCCTTTATCACCGAAACAGCGGCGCGCGGTTAAGTCCGGGCAGAAATGGCTCCCGCTCGTAAACGCGCTTATTCCTATTACCTACTGCCTAGAACAGCGAGAAGGGGCGTTACCTGCGTCGTTAAAACCGCCTGCGGCCCATCCAATCTCAATGGCGTATCTTCTCGCTGAGCTCCTAGACATTAATTAGACGCGAATATAACGTTGCTTCCGGCTCTGAGAAAAGTGCATTTCTGTCTCAATAAGACATGGCGTGTGTCTCGATCTGGCCGTAACATCAGGTTCACCAACATTCAGACGAAGATTTTATTTCGATCTGTCAGAACCTCTTTCCCTTCTACTAAATTATAAAGCTCTGTTACTTTTTTTCAATACTCTAATAGCCGTTTTACACAGGTTTGACACCTTTAAATATTGAGTTTCGTTTCAAAGTTGTACATCTACTGCTTCAAATTTCATTCTTCCTTAAACTCGAATTTGTGAGATATAGCGCCGGCCGAGGTGGTCGAGGGGACTGAGGCGCTTCAGTCACGGTCTGCACGGCCACTACGGTCGGGGGTTCGAATCCCCCCTCGGGCATGGATATTTGTGCCGTCCTTAGTTGTAGGTAATTCATAAGTAGTTTGTAAGTTTAGGGACTGATGACCCCGTACTTAAGTCCCTTAAGCTTAACAAACATTTGAACAGTTTTTGAGATATAGCTGTTATGGGTGCGGCTCGGTTGCACAGTGGTAGAGTGCCACACTACAAATCCAAAGGTCGTGGGTTCGATCTCCACCAGGTCCTAGGACTTTTATCTGTCACTTTCCATCTTTCACCTCTGACAGTACTGCTCATGCGAAAAATACCGAGTAGCACCTTGGTTCGGAACCCAGGTTAAACTGTAGGTCCCCCTATAACTGGCTGGGTAAGTCAGTTCCAAGGTCAGAGGAAGACAACGGCATACCACCTCCAAACAGGACCATGCCTAGTAAAGCACTGTGGTGTTCAAACCAATATTCAGATTGTTGACTGCTTTACCTTAGCTTTGATGGTATTGATGAGGAAGGTTACCTATTTATAAGAGCAAGGAAATATTTCTCCGTAATATGTGTCGCAGCATTGGTTTTTGGGCGTCCTCGTGCATGTATCAAATTCATTGATTATGTTGTTAATAAATGATTCTTTCCAAGTTGGTAACATTATCCTTAAAAGCTGTATGTGTGTGTAGTTTGATGTTGAACCTATCGTTAAATCAGACAACAAATTGTTCATTAACACAGCAATTTGGTTTAGTTATGGCCCTGATATTGAGGTATATACTGTTAAATAAGAAACATTGCATTAAACTGATTATGTGCGCAACGGATCTTTTAACAAAACAACTGTGACAAATAACCTGCATGAAACACACACTGACTATCCTCAAAAAATTTGGACTGCGAGAAAGATATTAAAAATGCAAACCACTTTCTTTATGTTTGACAGCGAAAATTTTATGCCGATCAGTACCTGATTATCAAAATTCAGTATCATAGTCAATTAACTGCATTGTTGCATAACAATCATTTACTATGGCATAAATAACGAAATCTGCTTAACAAGATTACCCAAATCAATGCTGCACTTTAAATCCACAAGTAACTAATTATCAAATAAAGGAAGTAGGTTAATCTTCTAACTACGTAAATGAAACAGGAAAGAAAGGTCAACTTTGTTACTTATTATTAATAATCACCATTACATTACCTACATAATACAACTTTTTCCTTATGACATGAAATGCAATTACCTTCATTCCAGCGGTGGTACAAGGTTTTTCATAGTAATAAAAAATACAATACATATTCCAAATACAATCAAATCAACTTGCTGACACAGCAGCTTCTGCTCTACATCGGAACCATACACACAACTCAACCGCTCTCTAAGTGAGCTAAACCACAAGTCCCCCTCTCTCTCACTCCTCGTGCTACAATACTATGCGACAGAAACTTTGCCAAAGATGAAACTTCACAGACTTAAGCATACATATCGATACACACAGTAGAAGCAATATTGTACATTTTCTTGCAAGCAAGTTACTCTACACAAAACAGGAGGCACAATATTAGACATTTTCTTACAAATTTTTTATGGACACTTGTCATCCTTTAATTTTCTTTTTCATTATTTTTCCTTCTTTGTCGGTGTCATAACCCGTTTTCATAATCACCACTATTTACATTCCGTCGTTTATGACGGTACAGTCCGATTTTAAATGTCTGTTTCGAATACACATGTGGACGCGCGCGTTCTGGGCGCGGCCGGGTTCTGGCCGTTGCAGTGGCGCGGCCCACGAGGGCGGAAATGACGACACTGGCAAAATGCGAGTGGTAACCGAGTGGCCACAAGATGGTGCTGTGGCGGCTAATAGAAGAAATACTATTAGAAAATTAATTACTCGCAAAGTTAGCGAGGTACAGGGGAGCTGAAACCGTCATAGTATCGGAGATTCTAAGACGAATATCATGGTATATTTAAAGAAAATGAAAGTGGCTGTTACAGACCTGCAGCTAATAACTATTTTTTTTTTAAAAACTGTTGTAGTTACAAAAAAGAAAAAAAAACAATAACAGCATTGGAAAGCTGGTAAAATTTGAGGTCAAATTGATATATTACTTGTATAAAACAAGTCCCATTTAAAGTTTTGTAAAAATTGTCCAGTTTGGAAAAAGGGCGTAAATAGGGGGCCGACATCTTGATTTAGTGAATCTTCGTTCGGGATTCATTGAGGCTGAACTTGTGCGCTTCGGCTCCGAAACTTCAGTGAAAATTGGCTCAAGTTTTCGTTTAAAAAATGATCGTCTCCTCAGTTTCGTTGGTGGGGACTAAGCGAAATCAAGTGGTAGGAGTTGGGCAAACTGAACTTGAAGAATTTTGGTGTCTGTGTGGATGGAAGCCAACAGTTAGAAGAATTTCGTGTTTAATGATAGAGGTTGATATTTATAAAACATTTGGTGTGAGTTTGGGACCGCACCGGATTTGGGACTTTCTGGGAGTTAGACCCGCTAGAGCGGATTTCATTCTGTACCGAGAATTATTTCGGACTTTGTTTCTTTCGTGAGAATGCTGGAATTTGAGTTTGAAACTTGGCGTTTCATTTCGAAACTCCTGAACTTTTGCATGTTCAGCCAAGAGGCCGTTAGTTCTTTCAAAGGAATTGGACAATTAAATTTTTCTGGGACTTCAGCGTGTAATCAAATCTTAAATAAACAATTATATAAGTGTATAAGTGACATTCAAACCGCGGTGAGTGACTGTTATTTACAAACCGATGTTTTCACTGCCAGTGAACCTTAAATAAAATTAGTGTTTTTATAAACTTTAGGACGTTGAAGCGAGAAGTGGACAGTTGGCCCCTAGACATAACGAATAGTCACTTTAGACTTAAAAGTTCCGACTGTTTCACCTTGGCCCTGTTGGTGCAGTGTTTGTTGAACATTATTATTTAGATTGCACATCTAGTCTACTGGGGGCTCGAGCTGTGAATATTAAATGAGTTCATTTCATATTTGTCTGAAATTAGACACAGGCAAGCACGCCCAACGGACAGACACACCGCACGAGTTGTAACTTCTCTCTCGTATCTCGCGTTTTAGATTGTATGTAAACTCGCACGTTATTAATTCATACACTCATCTTTATTAATTGTTTTAACTTATATTTTAGATATAATGTTTGGTAGTATGCTGACCATTTTTTGGAATAGAAACCCATATCCGGAAATGGTATCCAACGACGCCAAGGGTAATTATATATCTTCAGTAATGTGAAACTTATTTCTACTGCAACCTCTTTGTTTTCCATTCTTTAGGAAGAGGTCATACGGAAAAAGAAATAGATATTGGGTAATCCTGGACTGTAAAATGCATACGCTACGAGATGTAAGCACTTGACCAATGGAAGTGTTTCACATAATTGACGATGATAGCTCTTAATGTATACATTTTAGAGACCATGTTTAATGGACATTTTTATCTATCACCTCGCAAAATATTGAAAGCAAAGAGCTTGTAGCAGCAGACATTTGTTTAACAGTATCAAAGGTGGGTACATACAGATAGTGTACAGACGTGGGTTCCCGTTCAGAGTATCATGTACACATTGCCCTCTACATCATAGTAGTTGTGAAATTTCTTTCAAAACGCCCTGTAGATTTCAAATGTAATTCAGTAAATTTATCTCCAAGTACGCTACGTGAATATCCACTTCAGGCATCTCTGTATACGTAATAGGTAGCGGTAACTAACTACATAAAAAGTTCATTGACCAATTCTCTATTGTTCTTTGAAATTCAGAACTTTAATACAGACTTCTGCGAGTTATATATGCTTGTTCGCATATTATGCACTGGCGATCCGATCATCCGATACTGCTTGCACTTTCGCGAAGATTACGGGCACAGTTATACCGCTGTACGACACATAGTTCTGGAGTATTCAGTCATGAATAAGATGCGTGAGAAACTGCCTCATTACGAATCACTTTAAATTTATTGCTTCTTTTCTACTTAATGTATTCGCAACGTATTTTGCATACAATATCCTATCGTTCCAACAAATGTGCCTCCAAAATTGCTTCATTGTATGACTTATAGCTTAGGAGATACTGTCTCATCAACACAGAAGGGTGCGAAACTGCTGCAACATGTTTGTTCGTATCTTCTGCGCTGCAGAACCATTCATCAGACTGCTGTGAAACTTTGAAGAAAGTCAGTTTCGTAAAATTTTGTTAGGTACATTGCAAATAGTTCTTTACCTACGAACTTCAACAATATCGTAGATAATGATGGAATGTGACACATTTAACATTAAAAATTAGAGGAAAATCGCCGTGCACAAATAACGGGTATTCTGCAGGGTGACGACGTCAAATACCGCCGATATTTCGACAGGAGCACTCCCTGCCATTCTCAAGGCAAGCGAATTGAATACAACGGTTTTGCATAGGGTAAACATGGAAGATAATTCAAAAAGTAGAAGTAACTCCAGAGTTAATGCAACGAACGATTACTAACATCACAAATATCGATAGTGACTATTAATCAACAGATGAGACAGCATTAATTCCGTCGCTCTGTATTTTCAACAGAGACAGTCCGGATTCCAAGCAGAAATTAAACAAAAACTACGATCTTTGTTTCTAATGTCGCTTGCTAGTTTAATTTCAACAGCTTCCTTAATAAAAGTATCCCAAAAGGTGAAAATGCGTGCCAAAATCTTTGTGTCGTTACGTTTTATATGCTGACCGGTGCTAAGACAATATTCTGCAATAGTGGATTTTCTCGGCTGTCACACAAGCTTACGTGGCGCTTGTGTTCAATACGCCTGTCTTTCACAGTCCTGCTTGTCTGACCAATATATGGCTTGTCACAACTGCAAGGAATACGATGGACACCAGCCTTACGCAAACCATGATCATCGAACCAGTTCCTTTATCTTAGAAGGCGGTCGAAAACAACATTTACATCCCATTTCCGCAAAATACGACCAAACCTTTTGGAAGTGCTTACCGCATAGGGCAAAATGACCATAGATTTAAGTGCCACTTCATTACTATCGTCACTCAGTCGATGCACAGAAGGCTGATAGCCCAACGCGCGTTTTATCTGCCTCTCACTATAACCATTCTGATGAAAGCTGACCTCTAAAGGGGTGAACTCAGCTGCCATGGGTCTGAAATGAATGTGTCGTGTGAACCAATATACGAAATACTCCTTCACGCTGAGCTGGACGCTGACAACTAAAAGCTCGCAGATAGTGTGAGTAGGTTTCCTGTAAACGGCATGTGCGAACGTATCATTAACCTTCCTTCAGACCAACACATCAGGGAAGGGAAAGTGCCGGCCGCGGTGGCCGAGGTGACTGAGGCGCTCCAGTCACGGTCTGCACGGCCATTACGGTCGGAGGTTCGAATCCCCCCTCGGGCATGGATATTTCTGCCGTCCTTAGTCTTCGGTAGTTCATAAGTAGTTTTTAAGTTTAGGGACTGATGACCCCGTAGTTAAGTCTCATAAGTTCTACAAACATTTGAACATTGTGAAGGGAAAGCAGTCGTTTTTTTCCACCTCCATAGTGAACTTAATATTTGGGTGTATTGAATGTAGGTGTTCCAAAAGGTCGTTTATATTCTAAGACGAGGCCAAACGACGAAAGTATACGTTGCTTGTAGTGGCAATTTGAGCAGCAGATAAATACTATATACTTGCACTGTAGTATTTTTAAGGAAAACGCCTTTTGCTACTGCAAATGAAGTGTTTTTATTTTTATAATTCAACCATACGCGTTTCACCTTTTTCCACAAGGAATCATCAGTGGGTTCCTGAAATATTTACATGTTTCTGATTACACATATAGGTTAGGATTTGACATATGTACAAAAAATATCGTTTCTGTTTTGAATCAGAGACGAAATGTTTTGTACATATGTAAGATCCTAACCTATATGAAACATTTAAATTTTTCAGGACACTCACTGACGATGCCTTGTGAAAAAGGCGAAACGAGTATGGCTGAATTATAAAAATAAAAACCCTTCATTTGCAGTAGCAAAAGGCGTATTCCTTAAAAATAAATAAATAAACTTCGACTAAAGAATAGCCTACATATCTGAAAAAACACGCTGGAGTCAAGGTCGCTGACTCGAAAGCACGTTCCTCGTAATGATAAACGAATTGGTCACAGTAGGTGGCTACAGGTTAGAAAACCATACGTTTGTTCGTAATAGTGGGTACTGAATGAAAAGTAAGCGAAAGTTAGCACATGTCGAAAGAGTTTTGTTAATTCGGCACCAACCTTCATCTCAATTAGCTTCTGTCGTAATATCGCGAATGGTCGACAATGGCAGCATGTCCGTAACTTATTACGGCGGGTACCTTGTCCGCCTCCGTAGCTCAGACGTCAGCGTCACTGACAGGCAAGACGCCCATGCAGCATTAAATCAAATAGTCTCGCTCTAAGCGGCCAAACAATGCAGCCCAAAAATTTAAGCGGGTTATATAATATTTATTATTATTTTTTTATTTAATTGTTTTATTTATTTGCAGATGGTGGAGGTAATGTATGAGCAAGTTGGACAGAGAGACCGTGTAGGTTACTGGCATTGAAAGGAGAAAGAGTACAGTGGGAAAGGGTGCACAGAGAGATTTCATTTTTCTATATTGTTATTTGCATACCGACTATTATATAAGCAAGCTAGCAGTAGCATCGTATGCCGCTCTTCAGCCGAGTGATAGATTAATGGACATGATTCAGTTTGTTACAGAGATAAAATAATTGAATTTAAAATAACAACGACAAAGTTGTAGACTTTCCAATAATCAAAGATGATAAAAGAACATGTTTCAGTTAAAATCAGACCACGGGGACTAAAAGCACACAATACAGTACATGATGACCGACGGAGACACTGATTAAAGCATACTGGTGACTCTGGTTTTGTTGTCAGTGGGCGACACTGATTAAAAGTCACAAAGTGGGCGCACTGCACTGCACAACACTAGACGGATGTAACACCAGCTAAAATCTTTGCACTGGAAGCCCCAAGGGGGAGAGGAAGGGACGGGTAGGGACTGATGACCCCGTAGTTAAGTCCCATAAGCTTGACAAACATTTGAAAACAATTTTTTGAAGGGAGGGGATATGGGAAGAGCGGGGAAAATGGAGAGGGAAAGAAGGTGTGTAAGGACTTGGACAATGGGAGGGATAGGTAAGTCAAGCGGGCGGGGGGAAGAGGGTAGAGAGAAAAGGATAGGGTGGCGAGGAAGGGCGGTTGTCTATGGGCAGGGGAGTGGGAAGAATTAGGGCTGATAGGACGGGTAGATATCAGTACGGTGTCATCCGGGAGAGGGATGGGGCGAAAGTTACCTTGGGAAAGGACGAGGAGAGTGTGAAGGTGAAGGGAGGGAGGGATGCAATGGTGATGGCGTGGCAGAGGCCTGGGATTGGCTAGGATGTAGTAGACCAGTAGGTTACGGAAATCTATTTTGCGGGTGGTGTAAAGGGTCCGGATATGTTCTAAGAACTGCAAGATGTGAGGGATTATGTCGTATGGGATCCGCGTAGGGGAAGGGAGTCGGATATGCTAAGCGAGGCGGAGAGCGTGGCGTCGTAGTAGTTGATGAGGGGGGGATGGTGATTGATGTAGAACACAGATTTTTTTGATTATTTGTTATTTTAGTGCGCTGTTGAGAAGGCTGGCAGCAGCTTAATTAGCCATTCTTCAGCTTCGTGTTTATATGGTTCTGACAATTTGATTTCACTCGGTAGAACATTAGTCAGTAAATGAAGAATTTAAAACATAAACAAGTGATACAACAGTGAAAAAATTACAAAGAACGAAGACTTTGAAAACACACCCATTCATAGCTACAGAACACAGACAGAGTGGACAAAATGGAGAGAAACAGCAAGAGAGAGAGAGAGAGAGAGAGAGAGAGAGAGAGAGAGAGAGAGAGAGAGAGAGAGAGAGAGAAGGGACGAGAAAGTGACAGAGAGAGGAACGGGAAGGGATGATGGACTAACTTCAGACAGGAATATGTAAGTCTAAAAAAATGTTCAAATGTTTGTTAAGCTTATGGGACTTAACTACGGGGTCATCAGTCCCTAAACTTACAAACTACTTATCAACTACCTTATACTAAGGACGGCACAAATACCCATGCCCGAGGGGGGATTCGAACCCCCGACCGTAGTGGCCGTACAGACCGTGACTGGAGCGCCTCAGTCCCCTCGGCCACCGCGGGCGGCAATATGTAAGTCTGCGGACGGTTTCAGGTTTTCAGGTACTATATGAAAATTCACTTTTGTTCACTGTCTCCTGAACACTGTATATTGCAGCAACAAGTCAGTTCCTTCGACTATCCATAGATATCACTCAATCAACACAAACTGCCACTTGTGAGCAGTGCCAATGCGACGGAGTGGGCAAGATGGCCGACGAGTTCCAGTCACAACAACAGCACGGAAGTACACTGCTTGTGTTGACTGTATTTCTACCATGTCTAGAAGTTCAATTCGGAGATTTAACTTTAGAATGGCCGCGCAGGATGTCACACATATTTCCGGAAAAGGCAACCCGCTCGTCAGCGGAACTAACTTTTTTCTTGTTGATTTTCATAAAATAAATGTTCAGTTGCTACTCGTATTTTAACACTTGCATGTATTTCTCTCTCCCGCAGTGGAGTGGCCGAGCGCGCGAAGGCGCCTAGCTGAGCAGCACCGCTGCTCACCAAATGTTTAAATGTTTGTATAGCTTATGGGACTTAACTACACGGTCATCAGTCCCTAAAGTTACAAACTACTTATGAACTAGCTAATCCTAAGAACGGCACAAATATCCATGCCCGAGGGGGGATGCGAACCCCCGACAGCAGTGGCCGTCCAGACCGTGACTGGAGCGCATCAGTTCCCTTGGCCACTGCGGCCGGCCGGCTACTCACCGTCAGAGGTTCGAGTCCCTCTTCGGCAGTTTAAGTGGTCTATAAGCCTGGGGATTGATAACTATAGATTTACAAACATTTTTATTCTTCTCTTTTTTTGCTAACTTATTCACGGTAGTAACTGAGATTAATTGAAGCTAACGGTGCAATGTTGACCCTGTATCACACAGATACAACACGACCACCAATGTTAAATTAATCAAAGCCGTATTGTTACTTTGTGCGAGGAGGTCGTCATGAAGGAAAGTTGGGCGTCTCTTCCTGTTAAAAAAATGAAGCATTCGAAGTAACAGGTTTTCCACTTCCTGAGGTCATAATTTACTCGTGTCTCATGAGTTTTTTTAATGTGAGTTAACAAATTCAGATTTTAGTCGAGTATTGCGTCATTAATCAGAACAGAAGAATGTTAAATAAAACGCACGTTGCTGTTCAAGAAGAATCGGAATTCATAAGAAAAAATTGAGAAATGGTAAGTTGTTTCATCACTGGACATTTCAGTTCGAGATGAAAAACTGCTTTTACAGACTACTTTTTTCGAGTTGTTGTTTTCCTGGTACCGCCAAAACAAATTTTAAACACATCAGCCCTTGTATAACCTTCTAGTGCTGAAATTGGTGAACTAAAACTATATTAGTCTTCATCTTGGCGTGTAATACGAACAGTGCACCGAAGCAGATGGTTGCGTTAATATCTTAATAAACCATCGCAGCATACAAAGAGGATCGATGTGGTGCTAAATGACACCATGCGATCAGCGGCACGATAAAATCTACGCCCACTGTATGGCTGCAAACCCTGAGCCATATACCACCTCCAGAAATGCGGCGAAAAAATGCTCTTCTCAGAGAGTTCAACGAAATTACAAATAACCCACAGGTGCCCACACACAGTGACATAGCTGACCTAGAGCGCAGAAGACTTAAATCGAAAAGACCAGAACTGCTGTCAGCTAAAGAGATGATGAAAATACCAAGTCGAAGATCTGTGGAAGCAACACTGGTAAGAACACTGCCCACCGAAATGCCAAAGTTTCATGACAGGTGAGAAACCACTTGGCTTCAATCAGCCACACAAAGTGTGGACAACTCTAAACCGCATACGTACTGGCCACGGGAGAAGTACTGATGCTTTCTACAAATGGGTAAAGACACACACACACACACACACACACATATATATATATATATATATATATATATATATATATATATATATATATATATATTATATTAATGTGAATGTCTGTTCGGTGTAAGCTTATCACGTCGGAACGACAAGGCGCAGAGACTTAGATATTTGTACAGTTACTAATTTATACCTGAGGAAGGTTTTAGGCACAGTTTTATAGCGATCTGATAGATATTTAGTATTTTGAAGAATATAACGCGAAATGCGGAGCAATAATTACTATTTAAAATTATATTTACTCTTTGAAAATGGTTTTATTGGTTGCATTGTTCCTTGAGGGTTGATAATGATATAAGGGTGGAGTATATTGGGATGGGAAGTTAACGGCGTATAAAATATTCTACGCGTGTGTGTGTGTGTGTGTGTGTGTGTGTGTGTGTGTGTTAATATTTCGCTCTGCAGCGAAAACTGCAGAATGCAAACGAATGGTCTGTGTGTAATTGTTGTCAGAAGTCTCCCGTTGTACACCATAGCAGTTGCATGCCGTTAACTATAAGGAGGTGGAAGATATGGTGGTTGAAAGTCGTCAAATTATTAAAAAATTCGGACTGAAGGCCATCGATGACGTTCGCGACTCTATAGCAAGGAGGTTACATACAGCGAAACGTGATGCCACAGACCATATCTTTGGTCTATGTGTGCTATATTGTCTTCAGCTCTTTCTCTGTAAGGATAAGTATACGAATAAGGAAATATAAGAATAAATAAAGCAGTAAAAAGAGATTTTTTTAATACATCACTTTGAAAAATCGATTTGACGTTTCGTGCATTACATCAAGTGATCGATGTATGATATTATTACAATCATTATTGTTGAATTTCGTGATTGGATTCTTCGAAACGAGTGCATTTTTACGTGTGATCTGATCTACACTACTTACTTTCCTGATAAACGGTAAGTGCATAGACATCTGCAATCTGATAGGAATATTTTTCAGTTCCGCTTTATCAGGAACATTTTCTCAAAAATGATTGAATTAATTACATTAATTTAATTGTTGTAATTCAATAAATATGACATCGTACGAATTTTACAAGTCATGTGTATTTTACTACGTTGCTTGCAGTGGCCATTTTGAGCAGCAGCTGAACTGTATTTCACTGTAAGGTTTTTAAAGTAAACGCCTTTTGCTACTGTGAATGAAGGGTTTTATTTTTATATTTTTAAGTCACCCATACGCGTTTCGCCTTTCGCTCAAGGCATCATCAGTGGGTGTCCTGAAATATTTACATGTAAACAGAAACATGCCTTGAGAGAAAGGCGAAACGCGTATGGGTGACTTAAACATATAAAAATAAAACCCTTCATTCGCAGTAGCAAAAGGCGTTTACTTAAAAAACCTTACAGTGAAATACGTGTGTATTTTGATTACTATCTTTCTTTGTTTGGATATTGCACTTATAATTTTGTACATTATGCAAGACAGAGTTATTTCTTATATATTCTCCAATAAATATAACATCATTTTAGAAAAAGAGAAATGCACAGAGAGAGAGGGAATAAGAGAAGTACTAACTCAAGGCAGGAATAAATAAATAAACACCCGGCCAACGCCTGGTTTTTAGCTAGTAAATAATAAAATAGAAGCATCGCAATGATTAGTGCGACAAGCAAGGAACAGTATAAACTGGCGCTGGTCGGGCTGTTTGCTAAATGTTCGGATGCAGGGGGTAGAGCCACCCTTTTCCACGAACCACGCTGTTCTCCCCGCAATCTCTAGTCCTCGGGTCCACCCCAAGTCTCGTTCTGCAGTGACTCGCACAACCTGGCCACTTGTGCGTCCCGGCTGAGCACCGGTACGTACTCCAGCTGATCTGCAGTGGACTGGCGCCAGAAGAGGGCCTCTCTACTACTGGGGCCACCTGGGGCCACTCTGCGGGGCAAACAGGCGCAGAGCCTCTGGCGCCAGCGGCCAGACATCTGGAGCCCTCCCGCAACTTGAACCCGACCTCCACTCTTCTCCCTCCCCCCCCCTCCTCCTCCTCCTCCTCCTCCTACACCCCCCCCCCCCCCGCAACTGCCCATAAAGGCCGGGAACTGGGCGGATCCGCAGCCTGCGCAATAATTGATCCTCAGTTCGCCGAATTCTGAAAGCCGCCGCAGCCGCGCAATATCCTTACAGGACAACGTCATTTGGCTAGCTCTGTATTCCCCGCGGACAAACTTGTGTTTGGAGTGACTAACGTGAAATCTTCCTATTGTCGTAATAGTTCAATTCCTTAACGGCATCTTCGATACATCTTCATGAAAAGTTATTTATTTATTTTATCTGAAATATTACATAATCCAGAATGAAACTTTCACTCTGCAGCGGAGTGTGCGCTGATATGAAACTTCCTGGGAGATTAAAATTGTGTGCCGGAACCGGGACTCGAACCTGAGACCTTTGCCTTTCGCGGGCAAGTGCACTACAGACAGTGCTATCCCGACACGAGTCACGACGCCGCCTCACAATTTTACTTCCGCCAGTACCTCGCCTCCTACTTTTCAAACTTTGCAGAAGCTCTCCTGCGAACCATGCAGGACTAGCACTCCTGGAAGAAAGGATATGGTGGAGACATGGCTTAGCCACAGCCTAAGGGATGTTTCCTGCATAGTTCGGAAGAGAGCTTCTATGAAGTTTGGAAAGTAGGAGGCGAGGTACTGGCGGAAGTACAGTTGTGAGACGGCATCGTGACTCGTGTCGGGATAGCACAGTCGGTAGTGAGCTTTTCCGCGAAAGACGAAGGTCCCAGTTTCGAGTCCCGGTCCCGGCACACAATTTTAATCTGCCAGAAAGTTTCATATCAGCGCACACTCCGCTGCAGAGTGAAAGTTTCATTTTGGAAACATCCCTTAGGCTGTGGCTAAGCCATGCCTCCACCATATCCTACTTTCTTGCAGGAGTGCTAGTCCTGCACGGTTCGCAGGATAGCTTCTGTGAAGTTTGGAAAGTAGGAGGCGAGGTACTGGCGGAAGTAAAGTTGTAAAGGGGCATCGTGAGTCGTGTCGGGATAGCACAGTCGGTAGTGCGCTTGCCCGCGAAAGGCAAAGGTCCCAGGTTCGAGTCAGGGTTCCGGCACACAATATTAATCTGCCAGGAAATTTTATTACATAATCGTTCATTGACGTTGCCACGAAATTTCTTAAGAGTTCTTGACAGATTTACTACATATTTTAACATTATGTCTAACAACAATTTGAACAGGTATATTCCTGGAAGCAGTTACTGGGAGTAGAGATAAGGGGCGATATGAAATGGAACGATCATATAATATCAATCGTGTGTGAGGCACTCGACAGATTGAGATTGATTGGAAGAACTTTCAGGAAGTGTAGTCCATTAACAAAGGAAGTAGGTGTCGTTCTGCCAGCCGCTGCAGTATTGCTCATCGGTGCGGGCTCCGTACCATATCGAATATGGAACAACATATGAGACGGTCAGGATTGAATTTTAAAAATTTGTACGTAAAGTTAAAATCAGACCAACCATTATACTAACAGCCACAGCGCCTACACAACATTTCTCTGAGTTTCGCTGAGTACTAATCACACTCACATTCATCACCATTCATGAATTCAAGGAGTCCTTAACCAGCGTCATTTACATAAAGATCGAAAATCGGGCACGAGTTCCTGATATTTTTCTGTTTACTTTCATGTGCTGCTTCAGGTCAGATATTATGAGACACTCCCAGGGAGGTGTACTATAAGATTCGCTGTAGAGCAGCACGCTTATTTACGGGCTCGTTTAGAAAACGTAAAATCGTCACGGAGGTGATTAGGAAACTCCTTCGGCAGACGCTACAAGAGAGGCAGACTGCATCGCGGTACGAGCTTCAGTCAAAGTTCCGAGAGTGTACGTTTCATATTTATGTGAACTATCAAAAATGTTTGTACAGCTTATGGGACTTAACTAACGGGTCATCAGTCCCCAAACTTATAAACTACTTATGAAATACTTACGATCTAGGACGGCACAAATATCCATGCCCGAAGGGGGATTCGAACCCCCAACCGTTGTGGCCGTGCAGACCGTGACTGGAGCGCCTCAGTCACCTCGGCCACCGCGGCCGGCTGTGAACTATCCTGAAAGTGATAAATATAGAGGAAACTATGTTTTCTTTGACAACGGTAAATCTTAATACTGAGGCTAAACTTACCTCTTATGTAGAATAATATATAAATGACTAACCTAGTGTTTTGGCCAGCCTCGTCTTTGCTGTGGCTTTTGATGTATTGGCAGAATTGTAAGAGTAACTTTTACATGCCTAAGCCTATTCGTTACGAATTAGAAGTACTTGTTACACTGAAACAAACATTAAACAGTAGCTAATATTATTAACACCTAATTAGGATTGCGACCGTCTATGTAAATTGCTTAATTAAACAGGTAAATTGTACAAATCCGTCATTAGTTTCCCATTGGACTGAAATCAGTTCCGCTACTGAAATCGTATGCCTGTGGGGTGTCTTACCATTAGGTGCACACAGAGTTAATTTAAAATTCTACCAGGGGTGGTGATCTCACACAGATTTGGATTTAGTTATATTGTGATAAAGGTACGCAGACACGTGGATATCAAACCGGAAGGAACCTTAAAGATAACGGTCGACGATCGAGAACTAGAGAATGTGAAGCAGTACTTGGGACGTTCTGTGTAAGAAGATACCCAATACTCGAATAAAATTCGAGTAAGAATTGTCATAAAAAACGCATCCAACAGAAAGATTACTGAGCAGAAAGGTGAGCTTGCCATTAAACTAGAAACTTGTGGAGTGCTTCGTTTGGAGCACTGTGCCGTATTGGGCAGAGACATAGGCCATGAGGAAAAGTGTTTGGAAAGTTTTGAAAAGTGATGCTAGAAGAGAATAAATATCAATACAATAGATTGAGCTGGCCGCGGTGGCCGAGGGGACTGCGGCGCTTCATTCACGGTCTGCACGGCCCCTACGGTCGGGGGGTAAGGACTGATGACCCCGAAGTTAAGTCCCATAAGTAAAAAAAAAAAAAAAAAAAAAAAAAAAAAATCGAGAAACAGGAAGAACTGAACACTTGGATGACCTGAAAGATGGAAAGAGATACAGCAGACTAAAGGAAAAAAACTGAAGACAGCAAACATTGGTATCATAAATTTTCCGTACGAAACATGGACCTGCCACTAGGGAGAATACTGCAAAATAATAATAAAACTTATTTGAATTGAAGAATTTGTCCAGATTACTCAGTTATAAAAGAATCTGGAGATTAATAGGTGCCTTATTCTATATAACGTTTTATATTCAAAGAAGATGGGAAAGGAAACATGACATTAATTGTTGACGTTTAGGTGATGCACCAATTCTGAAATAGAGATTTCTAATCGAGTTCAGGGTACAATCCAAGTACACAGAGTGGTCTTCTTTTACAATAGTGTGTTATTACTTGGAGGCACACAAAACTAAGTACAAATGTATTTGTCCAGAGATTGCAGAAAGGTAGAAAGGTTAGGAGATGGAACCTGGACAAATTGAAGGAGCCAGAGGTGGAGCCAGAGGCTGCAGAGGACCATATAGGCAAAAGGACAAGGCCTAATAGAAATCCCTGGATAAAACAGGATAGACTGAACCTAATTGATGAGAGGAGAAAATTCAGCAAGTGAAACGGGAAAAAGGGAGTACAAACGTCTGAAAAATGAGATTGGCAGGAAGTGCAGACTGGCTAAGCAGGAGTGGCTAGAGGACAAATGCAGAACCGTAGAAGAATGCATAACTAGGGGAAAGATAGATACCGCCTGCAGGAAAATAAAAGAGATATTTGGAGAGAAGAAAAGCAACTGTATGAATATCAAGAACTCAGACGGAAAACCAGTACTAAGCAAAGAGGGGAAAGCTGAACTGTGGAAGAAATGTATAGTGGTCCTATACAAAGGAAATAAACTTGAAGGCAGTATTCTAGAAATGGAAAACGAAGTGGAGGAAGATGAGATATGATACTGGGAGAAGAATTCGACGGAGTGCTGAAGGACTTGCGTCGAAACAAGGACCCTGGATTAGATGATATTCCGTCAGAACTGCTGAGGGCGTTAGGAGAGTTAGTAGATGTATGAGACAGTGGAAATGCCCTCCGACCTCAAGAAGAATATTGTAATCCCAATTCCAAAGAAAGCAAGTGCAGACGTGTGAAAATTACAGAACTATCAGCTTAATAAGTCATGGTCGCAAAATACTAACAAGAATTATTTATAGACGAATAGAAAAACTTGTGGAATCAGACCTCGGGGAAGATCAGTTTGGATTTAGAAAAAAATGTAGGAACACGGGAGGCAATACTCACATTACGACTTATCTTAGAAGTTAGGCTAAGGAAAGGGAAACCTACATTTTTAGCGTTTGTCGATTTGGAGAAAGGTTTTGACAATGTCGACTGGAGGACACTCTTCAAAATTCTGAAAGTATCAGGGGTAAAATGTAGGGAGCGAAGAGTTAGATTCAACCTTTACAAAAATCAGACAGCGGTAAAAGGGCAAGAAAGGGACGCAGAGGTCGGGAAGGGAGTAAGACCGGGTTGTAGCCTTTCCCCGATGTTGTTTAATCTGTACACAGAGCAGGCAGTGAAGGAATGGTAGGAGAAATTTGGAGAGGGCATTAAAGTGCCGGGAGAAGAAATAAAAACATTGCGGTTTGCCGATGACATAGTAATTCTGTCGGAGACCGCAAAGGATCTGTAACAGCAATTGAATGGAATGGTCAGTGTCTTGAAAAGAAGGTATAAGATGAACATTAACAAGAGTAAAACGAAGGTAATGGAATGCAATGTCAGCAAATCAGGCGGTGCTGAAGTAATTAGATTAGGTAATGAAACAATACATGTAGTAGATGAATTTTGTTATTTGGGTAGCAAGATAACTTCTGATAGCCGAAGTAAAGAAGATATAAAATGCAGAATGGCTATGGGGAGAAAAGCATTTCTAAAGAAGAGAAATTTGTTAACAACCAATATTAATTTAAATGTTAGGAAGTCATATCTGAAGCATTTGTCTGGAGTGTTGCATTGTATGGGAGGAAACGTGGACGATTAGGAATTCAGATAAAGAGATGATAGAAGCTTTTGAAATGTGGTGCTACAGACGAATGATGAAAATTAGATGGGTAGATCGCGTAACTAATGAGGAGGTGCTTAACCAAATCGGGGAGAAAAGGAGTTTCTGGCATATCCTGACTAAGAGAAGGGATTGATTGGTTGGACACATTCTGAGCCATCAAGGAATTGTCAGCATTAGAAGGTAGTTCGTGGGGTAAAAATCGTAGAGGGAGACCGAGGGACGAATATAGTAAGCAGATTCAAAAGAATGTAGGTTGCCGAACATATTCTCAGAAGACGAGAATTGCACAGGACAGGGTAACGAGGAGAACTGCATCAAACCAGTACGCGGACTGAAGACCACAACAACCAGTATATCTGGAACGAAAACGAAAGGAAAAAAATACTTTCCGTGTGGTGCAATTTTCTTTCAACTCAGAGGATCTGAAGTCTACCAATTTTGCCTACACAATTCTACGTTGTCTAGTCAAGGAACTGAAATTGCGCTACAACTGAAAACTAGGTTGAGATGAGATTCACTATAACTGCAGTTTCTGGGTGTTTGGAACTTCATGAAGATCGGTAATGTTGTAGTAAACTTCTGTTCCACTTTGGTAATTAGTTTATATATTTTTAGTTGATGACGTTGACAGCAGCCGTGAAATTTTATAATGTGGTGCTCTTAAACAATCAAACATTATACATACACAGATGATAGGTACAGGGTTAAACACGAAATGAGAACAATAACACTGTGTAGAAACAAGTCATGTAGGTACGCCTGAAGTCATGTCTCCACAGTTCATCTTTGAAGTTCCGTTCCTATTATTTTCGCAGTGTGGATGTTGAAACAATTAACGTCCATTCAATTGATACCTTACCAAATTCATGTCATTGTCCTCTTTGATAATATCTTTTTAAGCGGATATGGTGTTTATGAGGAAAAATACTCCTATACGAATTTGATATCAGAGTCGATTTGAAAGTAATATAGTCTCGCAAGTAGCTGAAAGAAAATTGCTGATAAAATGAGTAAAGTACATCTTACTACAGTAACGGCGCGAATATCGACCGCCAGAAGGTTTCTGCAACGCGACCCAGTCTTAAGACCACCGGAAATACAGTTAAAGAACGGCAATAAAACTGTGAGAAACCTTTACAGAAGCGAGTTGAAATCGTCACAAAGGTCTGCCCGGCCGGAAATGAAAGCCATTGGCTCGGGAACCATTGTCCTCCACTTACGAGTGCACCAGCATTTGTAGCGCAGCTGATATTGCGTTTACATACCGACATAATGGATCTATGCTGAATGAGCATACTGGGTCACGTCTTTAATCAGGTGTAGGCACACCATAGTGTACGAATTGCAGATGGAATCAAACTCTTTTGAATACTGCATACATAATTTAACAGATATGGCGGCACGATGGGCATCTGGCCACCCTTTAAATTAACCATTTAAAATCACGGGACCCCGCTCTAGCTGAAAAAACGTTAGAAAAAGAAGACCAAATAATTCTACAGATAATACGGAAACGTCATAAAAGGTAATTAGAAGACAGGAACAGTATTTACTGCTCTTACAAAAGAATTTGACCTGTAAAAAAAAAAAAAAAAAAAAAAAAAAAAAAAAAAAAAAAAACTGTGAAGCAATTACGACCTGCGGAATTCGCAACGATTTGATAAAAGTTGTACAAATATTTACAGAGAAATTTGACTGTATGAAAGCAAATCAAATTAATGTTCACTATGTAACTTGCCAATATTGATAAAACGAAAAATTCACTCTGCCAGTTGTACTGTACCCATTGATGATATTACTCGAACATGAGAAGGAGAGAGCTCTGGTCATATCCAATTACGACAGAGAAATAGTCCAATTTCTCAGGTATGGTAAGCGAAAATTTTCAACATCATGTGATACAAATAAGCACATAAAATGCATATGTGTAAACTGTTTACATTTTACGACTGCGAAATATGTGTATTATTGTTTACATCCAAGTTTTTTCAAAAATGTAAGAGTAAACGGAAGTCTTAAACAGTGCCCCGTTAACTCAGATATGAGGGAAAATGAACTTAGACAAAGAAAAAATTACATTCTAGCGACAGGGAGACCACATGGCTGTCGTATTCTTACATTTTTATTCATATGGTACTGAAAGTAATAACTCAAATAATAATCATCGAAAGTCATTCCATTTAACTCTTATAAATTACCGTCAATATCGACTTTGAAGTTTTTCGTGGACGTTTACTCACCCAGTGAAAAGTCTAAATTTCCGGGCATGGATTATTGGATACCAGTGTAAGTTGTTACTCAACTGTAGGATCGATTGTTAGTATCCGATAATAGCATTTTTATTTTTTTATTATTTTTTTTCGAGTACGTACTCCACTTACAAATAAAATTCATAAAATATATCGTAATTAACAGATAGTTAATGGAAAATGCACGTCTTCTCGTATATTGTTAACTGTAGATATTTTATTAAATATTGTTAGTAACGGTTATTTCAATTAAAATGCTTCACAAATTTTCGGCCTGTACTGAAAAATCAGATGCCTTTAATTTAGAAAATTGTAATTATTTTGTACCACAAATGTGTTGTCACACATGCTTGACTGATAAGTGTTTTATGATCATCGAAAGAAATAATTTCCACGCTATCGAGAAAATCGAACAAATGCTTCATTTTTTAGTCGAATTTTTGATTCGGCATATTAACTAGAAAGTAAAATTCATCCAGTATCATAAACGTTTACGTTTTATCGAAAACCTTACAAGCGAACCACCCATGCCTGCCCATTTCACCAAATACTCGAAATGAGAACTGGTTATTAACATTTGAATAAACACATATGCAATTTCCTCGATCATTAATTTCGCCTTTACTGCAGTTATTTAGGGTCTTTGTCCAGGAAGGCTCAGTTAAGGGGACACGTAAAGGTGTTTATTACTTAACAGTAAATATATTCAATGGGAGGCGCGATTCGAATCTACAGTTACTGCATTGTAAACTACAACGCTATCGAATGAGCCGCAGCATCAATAGCAATTTTCGCCTTTTATGAGAAGTCGAAAACTAAAAGGGCAATTTTCTCGTGAATTTTTAAGAGCTCCCTCGAATGGCTTCGTCTTATTGTTATTGAGTGATAAACATCACATAACGTAAAGTATAAAAACTACCAAACACCGAGATCCATGTGAAATCGTCAGATGAATTTAATGTTCTTTGTTACTTTGTTAAGGCATATGTTTGGATGACTAATTGTAAACAATACCACTCCCCCCCTCCCAAACCTTCAAAACAATTTTTTTCTTTTTTTTCCAATGATGTGGTTGATTATTTCACTGAGAAAGTTGGAACGTATAATAGTTTCATGCCAAAAACAGTTAACGGTCGGTCTTCCTCGAACTCTAGGACATCAAGAATTTTGTAGTCTTTATTAGCACAATTGCATTTTTAAAAGAAACTATCATTATTTAACTGAATAGTTTACTTGCTGTAACAAATGGCTAATTTTCTTTGGAATTCTTCTAACACCAGTATTAAAGCAAAATTAAAAATAAATGAATAAAATAAAAAATAAAATATACTGTAGAGGTGTGCGCGAAACTACCAGTATGAAATACGCTGATGGAAGACAACATCAAAATGGGGTGAGTCATATCAATGAGATGGACACGAATAACGCATGTCTTCATATGTCCAATTTCTTGTGACTGTCTTAACTAAGTTTTCATTACCAAAGTGAGGTGTGTTGGAACCAAGTCCTGCGTCACATAGCACACGTGATATGTTCATGGAATGTCATATCGTTTTTCAGTTACAGCTATCCATTGGGTCCTTTCCTAGTACATCTGGACTTCAAAGTTTGTAACATCATTACAGAATGGTCCTGTGTCATTCAATCGCACATCTTCCACTATTCTTCATCTCACTAATGAGAATTTAGTAGTTGAAATGTTAATCAGGCAAAAGGCTGTGTAATACACCCTATATCACTGCCCATCAGTGTCAGACCCAATATCTTTATGAAATTATCTCAATAAGTTTTACCTTAGGGAGACCTCATTAGATAAAAAAAAGTATATAATGCATTCTAATTCATTGTAATTACACCTAAATGCCAGAATAACAATACATAAGTGGACCATCCATAATTTTACCCTAACTCGAAAAATTGATTAGCTATAATAGAGCAAAAAGTACATAATAGTAGGCCTAGGCCAAAATATATTTTCGTGTATAATAAAAAAAAGTGACACACCCTTTTTTTGATAATAAATAGAAGTAGAAGCAAATAGTTTTGGGTGACACATGTTGCAATAATTTGAAAGTATAAATAAAATTATAAGTGCGAAACATATTAGCACACATGAAACTTTAATGCTCAATGATAACGAATATTATGTTTATAGACTCAATAACACTGAATCTTGCCATTAATTGCCGATTTAATAAATATAACGGGACTTTCCAAATTCATGTAAACATTGGTCACTGATGAACGAAACAGATACACCAAAATATACTCACGAAAATAATAAGTCATTTAATAACACGCACAAACAACATTAAACTCGTGACAGATCTGTCAAAATATTTAATATACTCGACGTAAACAAACAGACGCCATTTTTCTAAGACATGACAACTACTTTGTTAGACGTACATTTTAAAACTGTCTTACAAATAACTAGCAAAACACAAACACCATTAAATTAAAGAACTGAAATATATATTGTTTATTACTTTTACGTAATATGTAAATAACATTTACTTTGCTTTAAAATTATAAGTGGATAAAGACATACTTGTGAACCTCAGAGTGGGAATAAAAGCACCGAACTCGCAGACGCTGGGGCACTCTCACTCTCGCAGGACACTTGCAGTGACACACTGACTCTTGCTCTGAGGCCATGTATCTGATACAGTGTTATTTGTATTTGTGAAAGTTTGCGCAAGAGAAGAAGTGTAGTAATAGTTAATAAAAAGTATAAAATCTACTACGTGTTTTCATTTCAACAGATATTTCCTGAAAAATATTTACAGTGAAATAACAAGACAGCTAATGGTACACAACGCAAGAACATCACAGCAAGCATCGCAACCGGCCAAGATAAAAGATAAGTACTACATTTTATTTGACGGGTGTTTAACATTAACTGAGTGGACTCCTCTCCATAACAGCCATCCAGCAGATATTTAATTGTCCAATCTTACGTCTCTGTAGAGGACAAAAAGATATATGTTGGAAGAAGAGCAAAAAGGAAGATGGAAGTCGCAATCCAGCCTTCTGCCTGATTAACATTTCAGCTACTAAATTCTCATTAGCGAGATGAAGAATAGTGGAAGCTGAAGGATTGAATGACACAGGACCATTCCGTAATGATATTACAAACTTTGAAGTCTAGATGTACTAGGAAAGGACCCAATGGATAGCTGTAACTGAAAAACTATATGACATTCCATGAACATATCCCGAGTGATATGCGACGCAGGATTTGGTTCCTACAGCTCACTTTGGTCATGAAAACGTAGTTAAGACAATCACAAGAATGTGGACATATGAAGACATGCGGTTTTTGTGTCAATGTCATTGATATGACTCACCCCCTTTTGATTTTATCTTTCGTTAGCGAATTTCATACTGGTAGTTTCGCGCACACCTCTACAGTATTCTTTCTTTTTTATTTTATTTTATTTATTTATTTTTAATTTTGCTTTACTACTGTCGTTAGAATAATTCCAATAGTCCTTTACATATGTGGCGCCTAGAACGCAAAAATTTGCTCCTTTATTTTGGTGGTGCAGGGATCCAAATGACAACTTGAACCCCTAGCGCTCCAAACGTCTAACTACTTTCTATAGTTGGCTTAGGGACAAAACGCTAGGTGGCAGCACGTGTCAAGATATGTGCTTCGATCTCTTTTCCGGTCAACAGATATGATTTTTTACTATCCATTTCTGCACTTTACAAAAATGTCACTGGGACCCCTTGCGTTCTAGGCGCCACATTTGTAAAAGACTTTTGGAATTATTGTAACACCAGTAGTAAAGTAAAATTAAAAATGAATAAATAAAATGAAATTAAATAAAAAAGAAAAAATACTGTTGAGGTGTGCGCGAAACTACCAGTATGAAATTCGCTGACGGAAGATAAAATCAAAAGGGGGTGAGTCATATCAATGAGATGGACACGAATACCGCATGTCTTCATATGTCCACATTCTTGTGATTGTCTTAACTAAGTTTTCATGGCCAAAGTGAGGTGTGTTGGAACCAAGTCCTGCGTTGCATAGCACGCGCTATATGTTCATGGAAAGTCATATCGTTTTTCAGTTACAGCTATCCATTGGGTCCTTTCCTAGTACATCTAGACTTCAAAGTTTGTAATATCATTACGGAATGGTCCTGTGGTCATTCAGTCCTATAGCTTCCACTATTCTCCATCTCGCTAATGACAATTTAGTAGCTGAAATGTTAATCAGGCAGTAGGCTGGTTTAAAAAATATTTTATACAGTTCTGTAGGAAGTGTACAAACTTTTCTGTTAGAACGTAATATAACAGAAAATGGAAACGGGTCCTGCTAATCATAACTATTCGGATTTAAGAACATTTAAACGAACTAGTCGATTAATTTCTGTATTAAGTGCAAAGAAGAGCGGACTGAGGCGCTATGCTCCAGTGCGCGAGATAATTCCCCGGCTGGGGTTCGAATCCCCCCTCGGGCATGTCTCTAGTATAAGACAGTTTATAAGAAGTTAGTAAAGTTAGGAACTTATGACCCCGCAGTAAACTCCCATAAGCTTCACAAACATTTAAACAGTTTTTACAAAGAAGAGAGTGACCGAATGCTTGAACAATCTGTTGACTGGCTGCAAGCAAACTACCATGATTTCGTCTCCTATAGAATCGATTTTATCTCAGAGTGGCACCAGCACTCAAATTTCATAATTATTTGTTGCGTATGAAAATGATAATTTCATGCACAAAACGAGGTGGCGCAACGTTAACACACTGGGTTGACATTCGGGAGGACGGCTGTTCATACTGGCATTCGACCACCATAATAATCCCTACTGGCCGTTGGCAAATGCCGTTATGGCTACTACGAAAGTGCATGGCACATTTCCTTCCTCATCCTTTTGGTGTAACAACCAAATCGTCTACCTGACGTTAAACCCTGGTCTTAGTTGTGTATTATCCATGGCGGTATCCTCTGCTCATGGTAAGTGCAGTGTCCTGAAGTTTCATGTCCGATCTCAGTCATCCTTGGCAGTTGCTGGAAGAGTCACATTGCCCAAAGCCGGGGAGGTGGGATCTAGTTTTTCCCATGTGGCCATCTTGTAATGGTACAAAAGGGAAATGTGCAAGCGGTCATTAAAGGTCACTGAAATAAAAGCGGCATTACCCCTCTTCTGTCACCGATGGCCAAGCGCGAAATCGACAGCGTTTGTTTCGTTGAACGATTCTCTTCAGTCGGCGTTGGTCCCGTTCTTCCAAGATCCATTTGCAGTTGCAGAGATGTGGGAGATCCAAATGTTTGATTCCCAATATTCACGGCGAACTCGTGAAATGCTTGTAAGGTGATGCCCAACTTGATTTTTTTTTTTTTGCGGCTGGCGCTTAGTAAAATCTATAGCGCCGGTCTGGTGCCCCTCCGCTACTTCCCCCTCCACACCTACTGTGCGAGAGAGAGAGAGCGCTGTGGCTCACAGAGATTCCCAGAGGTGTCTCACACAGAGAGCATTCCAGAGTGCCCCTGAGAGCTACAACTTCAAGAAGAATCGCTTCTCGGCTCTCTTTATTTAACTTCTGTAATAATATACAAGATAACCACTCAATTTTATTTTAAAACAATTATCATGACCTTTTACTCAGATACAAGCACCCTCTTCCTCATTAATTTTTCGATGATTGATAGTCCTCAATGTAAATGGCATGCTAGAGGTGAAATAAGACTTCCCAAGGTCACGGTTGTACACTTTAGCAACTTGAAACGTACGAAAAGCAATCACGTCTCTGTTATTAAAACTCTCCAGAAACTGCCTTAACAGTATTACCATCGTACCGTACTATAGCATCAGTTATCCATCCACTGCCATGACTAGGTGATTCTTTCTGAGATACTGTGAAGCTCAAAACACCTCCACAAAAAACAGACGGTCCCTGAAGAAAAACTTGTCCTGCAAGACCTGATGACAAATTAATTTCCACATCATCAAGACAGATAAGGAAAAGGACCAAGGATACAAACTTTATTTAACTTCTGTTATAATATAAAAGATAACCACACAATTTTATTTTAAAACAATTATCATGACCTTTCACCCAGAGGCAAGCACCCTCTTGCTCATTAATTTTTCGATTACTCCTAGTCCTCAATGTAAAAGGCATGCTAGAAGTGAAATAAAACTTTCCAACTCTCGGTTGTACACTTTAGCAACTTGAAATGACTAGGTGACTAGGACTAGGACTAGGCAGTTTCTGGATTGGAGAGTTTTAATAACAGAGATATGATTGCTTTTCGTACATTTCAAGTTGCTGAAGTGTACAACCGTGACGTTGGGAAGTCTTATTTCACCTCTAGCATGCCATTTACATTGAGAACTAGGAATCATCGAAAAATTAATATGCACCTAGCGCCTAGTTGATGCCGTGTTCCATGTCTCGTGCGCCAACTATAACACCACGGTAAAACTCACTCAAATTTTGAAAGTCTTCCATTGCAGCAGTAGAAACCAACCTAACCCCTGCGACAGTCTTAAATAGGCGTTGTCTATCCCAGTGCCGTCCTTCCTATGTTTACATATTTCTGTGTTTTCATACGCATATATATACCAATTTCTTTGGCTGTTCGGTGTATATTAATAAAAGAGATATATAAAAACCATCCTGTCATTTATCAAACTGACAAAGTAATCGATCGTGAAATTTCTGAAATTTGCTGTTTTGCACAAATTTTTACATTTATGTTACGGTAGTTATAGACGCATTGATACTGATTTATTTAACAGACTTACATAAAAATTTTGTAAAGCTGATTAACACCAGTGTAACGATAAACTGGGTAAATGTCCCAAAGACCTTTCCACTACGTTTATCGAATGTTCCAAACATTGTTTCAATCCACGAAAGCTGCCTCATGTGTCCTTTTCAACGGCAGTTCGTGCTCGCAACAAGAAACTAACTGGCCATAGTGTTAACGGGCCTTATTTCTGGGTCAATTGGAGTCCTCGATACGACCAGTCGGCTTTGACCAATGACATCAAGCCTAAGTTAAAACGATAGTTTGTTTACAAGCAGAACATAGATTATCGTTTTTGTATTTAAAAGGGTATCTGTATCTTCTCTCTGATGGTAAGATATAGCTCAACACAAAGGTTCTTTTTCGCAAGTGAGCGCCGAAGCGCAAATTTTTGTGCTGAGTCCTGTGATCTACGATACATTCTGTTATGGTAATCAGTAATTTACGAGGATAATCACAGATTATTTATTATCTACAATACATAATTATTACGATATTATCCCGTATGTTTATATTCGTTGATATTGTTTGCTTCGCTAGTTGGTATATCCACGTAGCGCATCTTGTGAGACTTAGATATGACGTCATTGGTCAAAGCTGACGGATTGTATCGCGATCTTCAATTATGCCATATTTCATTACTTGTGTTTTCTGTAGTGGAGGACGGTGAAACAGGGTCGTAGATAACAGTGGAAGAGTGGGGAGGGCAAGGGGTTTCCATTTCAAGCCTCCCTTCCAGAATCCTGCAGCCTTTGTGTGTGAGCTTGTACGTGTATGTGTGTGCGCTCGTGTGTGTGTGTGTGTGTGTGTGTGTGTGTGTGTGTGTTTGTGTTTTGTGCGCCTTCGAGTGCATATTTTCAGTTACTGACAATGCAACCCGTGTTCTATTTGCTGATATTTAGGTCTGAGAAGGCTTATGAGGTTGCCCGTCCTTGAACAGCACCATGTGCCCCTCATCCTCACCCCCGTCCACCAGAGGAATAAAACACCTAGGCCACTGCTGCGCAGCTGTTCCTTTCGTGAGTGTTATTCACGGCGAGTGCAGTACGTGTACTTGTCCGAAGCATTGTAGTGAAGAATGAAATCGCCCTTGTTTAAGGGACGTATATAGCTTTACCGATACGCATCTGCATACTCGGAGGAAGGTCCCACCTATAAAACGCAGAGGAACAACACGCCAGACCCAGAGACCAGTCGTGAATTTTCAGTCGTGGCCTGGGAATCCGCTCCCTCTTCTGCTTGCTGAGGCAGGAACATGACTTGTCACCACAAGTTATGCGCTGCTCGCGTCTCCATTTGTACATTACGTTTAAGGTTTCCGATCTATGAGTCATATGTTTGGTGGTTATGGTTTATCAAATCATTTCCGACTCCTACTGTAAAGTTGATAGAGGTTCAGACGTTAGACGCTACCCAGTGGCTTTAAGCTCTTTTTCTAATGCTGTCCCTGATATAATTAATTTCTGTTCCCTTTGATTTACCTTTTCAAGTTCGACCTTTTTGTATCACGACAGAGTCTAACACTCACATGATTTGCTAAAAACTGATTACATTCTTTTATAGTGAATTTTCCGGGAATGATAGTTTTGAAGGATATAATACTTTCATTTAACTTCTTATTTTAGTTTCTAAGTTTATAATAGCAATATAATTTTTCTATAAAACCACAAAATCTCAAAATAATCGGTTAGTGATAATCTTCATTCTAAATGACTGATTTCTACTGGGAAGATTCCAAGTCATTGCGAGTGTTCGTTTAAATCTAAAGCTTGTTTAATTTAATCGCAGTTACACTTTTCAACCCCCTCTACATGGGACACAATTTTTAATCAGGTAACTAAAAACCAATTCTTTTGCCCCCTCCATCTCGCCGTTGGTGTCTTTGAAAGCATTATATAGTATTAATTTTTTTTTCAAATTTCCGAATTATCAGAGATGGAAGTTGATTAAAATAAACAGTGACTTAAAAACAAAATTGGGGCTATGGAAAGTAGTTCAATAATCAAGTGATCATATCAGTTACTGGGATAAGGATGATGAAATTTTTTCTGTGTCCACCAGAAAAATTAAGGAAGTGTGAAAGGAAGAGTGTGTAAAATGGACAATGTCAAAAGAAAGATCAGCATTAATAAGCAAAGGATAGGTGGCAATTCCGAATAAAAATTCATAAGGTAGGTAGTTCTCTCTAAATTTATATGACGGTAATGTAGCGTTGCACGCACGTGAAACGGGATTCTCACACATATTAAATATATATATATATATGGTCTTCTGCAATGTGTCGTCACATATAAAAGTAATTGTTACATAAAAATGGAAAAGTACTCAAATAAAATAATAAGAGAAAAAGTTCTGACATAATTAAAAAGAAAAAGAAAGGCTCTATTACTGTGACGTATCTCCTGAAGGAGTCGTCATTTTGGAAATGCAGGGAGATAAGAAATATAAGAATTTTTGAGGGAGACAGTAAATCGATTTGGTTTACGGTAGTTACGCGGAGTTAGAGAAACCAGCAGATAAACGATTAACATTCCAGTGTTTCCTAGCTGTAAAAGTACAGGAAATGCGAAGTGAAATACTACCGGTGCATATACTCTGATGATTTAGAAACACAAAATTTAAATGCAAAGGCCTTTCGCAAACGTTTATAAGCAGTATTTCATATTATCTAAAGACGACGTATGATCAAACAGTAAAAATGAGATACGTGAGCTGATCCAAATCTATGCTCTACATTAGTTTCCCTCTCTAATGACCACAATTTCGACATTAAATCCGAATCTTCCTTCCTTTTTCTCCATTAGTTGGGGGCAGTTGAGAGAAGTAATGATAGGGTATTGACGACTGTTATCTGGTTATAGTAATGTTCTTCATGTCTGTCTTTTGCACTTCATATTGAAGAATATGATCAGATATCTAATAGAGATAACACGTCAATTAGGTGAATAAAAAAAGTCGAGAAAACAAGAGGTCAGCCAACAATCATGCGACACATCTCAGAAGGAATGACGGAAGGAATATTGGAATTTAAAGCCCCTTTCACAGTGGGACCAGTGCATGTCATGCTCGGATTGTTTGGGGAAGGTATTCGGCTTTACCACTTGAGAGGCGGTAAGAGCAGGAGTTTCTAGACTTTTCATCACTGCGTACCACTTATGTTCTTAGATATTTCGACGTACCACTACTGTAGAGTCCTACAAACTCGGCACTCGGTAGCCTGGCAGTCCGGATAACTCGGCCACACCCTGGCGCAACTCCTGGAATTCGTGCTCGCATAATGCAGGATACAAGTGAAATCGTAGCCTATAGCAATTGCAGGTTATGCTATGTATGGGCCAAGACATCTTTTCATGTGTCACCTACACTCCATTTAAGAAGCCTTCGAGTTTCATTAATGCAATATGTAGATACTTTTTCATACTGCAAACAGTCGTGATCGAAACTACAAATGTTCAGATCGTTCAAATGTTCAAAATCTGTTCTATCGGACCAAACTGCGTGGTAATCAGTCCGTGGCTTACAAACTACTTAAACCTAGGTAAACTAACCTAAGGACAACACACACACACACACACACCCATGCCCTAGGGAGAACCTCCACGGCGAGCAACCGCGCGCTCCGCAGCGAGACGCTTTAGACCGCTCGACTACTCCACCGCGGCGATCAAAACTAGGGGAGTGCATCTTTTCACGGTGTCGTTTAAAATCAGCTTAGGCGTGATGGACAATAATGAACTTGGTTACAGTAGACAACAATTGACACTCATGTGACACGACCGCGCGCGCTCTGTCGCTCAGTCCGCCTACGGCCTTTGTCTTTTCTTAACCCGCGAGGACTCGCGCGTTAGCATTTTGCTCGCGGTTATTTTAAAATAATCGGGATTTTACCAATTTCAAAGAGTCAAATATTTATGATTTCTTATTAACACAACTAGAAATACTTATTTTGACATATCAAGTACTTTACAAACTTTTCTTTGATGTCAGAAAAATGGTATATACGCGATCGATCGCGTAACTTTTAAAGGCGCGAGTTATATCAGGGTAACTGCTTTTTGTGAAGTCCACGTGAGTGAAAGTAACGAATAACATTTGTAACATAATATCTTAAATTTATTTCATGTTACTGTAGTCCATCATTTGTATTGTATTCTAAAGTAACAACTAACAATTGTACAACGAAACAACCTCACCTATAGTTTTTTTTTTAACGCCGTTCCCGATAACCCGACATTTTCACAAACTCGGTCAGCCTTCGGTCCGAATTAGACCGAGTTTTCGGGACTCTACTGTACAGCTTATTTACTTTTACCGAACCCTGATGTAATGGTCGGGACGGGGAGGGGACAGCGAAGAATGTAGACAGACAAATTACGACTGCCACAGGATTTCAACACAGTCTGACATATACATTATCGACACTCACCGCTGTGAAATGTATCAACTGACAGTTGTAAAGACACTAGCACTCCCTGTGGTGGGCACGCCGTATATAACAAAACACTAGCTATAATGTTCATAGTGAGTGAAATATAAAGACATGTATAAACGGTAATTTTAAACATAGCTGCTACTGTCAGCGACCGTTAACAACGACAAAAAAAAAGCAGCCCTTGGTCGAAAATAACAAATTCTATGACCTGGTTTCGGCAATTACTAAGATTGTTTTCATCAGAAATTATAAAGTAAAACAAGTCACATAATAAAATATACTACTCAGCCGTAAAGCTTACGTCACAGTGTTTAAAAAGAAATTTTGAGAAAATGCTAGCCATAGTGGGCTGCACGCCTGGCCTGCACGGAGGCATCAGACTGGCGTGTGCTAAGTGAAGTTGTGAACAGGAAGACGTCACCTCAGTAGTGCCGTCTAGAAGCCGCAATTATATAACCAGGCTACTGCACAGAGAAATATAGTATTGAAAAAACAATTGCTATAAAATGCTTTAACATGAAAGATGGCTGAGACGTCATTTTTGTAATACAATATTAGTAGAGAGAATAAACGAGTAACGAAGTTAAACAATAGTTAAAAATTAGCTTTTGAAATACAAATGCTTTGGATCAAGTCGGAAGAAATACGTAAAAACAGACAAATTTCACTGATTTAGTGGTATAAACAACTTTTTCACGACAAAGTACACGAATACGCGTATATATCCAGCTTACGCCGTTGAAAGTAAGTAGAATATAAACATAATAGAAACATAAATTGCTGTTATGGTCTGCTCTTACTATGACAGGCAGTTTGTTGACACATCGATTCGGTACGGAGTCTAATGATTAGTTATACTTTTTTCGTTATACCTGTCTTTCTTATATGTGCTTATGATTACCTTCGCTTAGCAAGCCAGTGTCCTGAAGATTTTGGCCTTTTGTGGTTTAGTTATACGAAGAATTGGGAAACAGTTTGATTGCTTTCGCCATTTCGTTGCCACGTCTGTTAATTTTCACCATCATGTACACCTGTGGTGGCTGATTTGGTATATTAAATAATATAGATATTGTATTCTGTATGCGTTTCCTAAGTTTCACCCTTGCCGATTGTACTGGAATTTCAGTGAAGAAACCTTAAAATTCCTAAGTAGAAAAGCGACTTATTTCTGTCAAAGGGCAGGTCTATTGGTATTTCCTAGCCGCTTTTACTTTTAACAGAAATTTGTTTAGTTAATTACTGCGGTTAAAGAGAATCGCAAATAAACTTTCATGCAATATACCGTTTTATACTGTGCCAGGGATCTCAGGATAAACATAAAAAGAGACGTTTCGTGTTATTTTTAGTTACTACCGATTTTTGACGCTACATGTGTTCCGTGTTGTAAAAAGTAGATTAAAATAATAATAATAATAAAAACGATACTACTCGCATTCATCCAATACGCCGCGGTGGAGTGGCCGAGCGTTCCAAGGCGCCTAACTGCGGAGCACGCCGCCGCTGCCGCTGCCGCTGCCGAGTCCTCCCCCGGACATGGGTGTATTTGTTGTCCTTAGTTGTAGTAGTTTGTAAGCCTAGGGACACAACCAGAGTAATTGAGTCCCATAGATTTAAAAACATTTGATTTCATCCAATCCGTATTCGTGAATGTAGCTTACTGGCCGTTTGGAGCGCAACTGTCACAGTGTATAATAAATGTCAGTGGGAGTGCCGTAACTGTGTATGTTAAACTGTGAGTTCACAATCCAGCTCAGTGCTGCCAATATACGTATATTTTTGCGTCGTGCCGATCAACTGCTACGTTTAGAAGAGCTCTGACACATACAAGTAAAAACGAAATCATAAAAGCACTTTTTTTACGGAGTACTTATGTTAATATGTTGAACTTATTGGTATTAAAAACTATGAAATTCAATTTCGCAGGTTCTCTTACCAGTATTGAATATACGATGAGTAAAAGAAGATTGACAATTTAAAATTTATTAAATTTTTACATCAGAAGTTACACCAGTTGTGGAAGACAATAATAAACTGTATGTAGTAATATAGAGTCCACAAATAATCAGTTGGAAACATATTGTTGTTTATCTTTAATCACAGCTTGAAAGTGTGGTTCGTTTGACGTCAATTTGACTCTTAAAAGTTCTTTACCACTAAGTCTGTTTCTGTATCTATTTTTAATGTACATTATCTCAGAAAACCCACTTTCACACATGTAAGTAGGAATAAGGGACATTAAAAATCGGACTGTTTGTTTGAAAAGAGAAGGATACTTTGTTATTGTACCCAAAATAAATAAATAAATTAATTAATTAAAAAATAAAAATAAAATGTTTTTGTTTGATAGCATCTTACATGGAAATGTCGCTAGTCATGTCGATGAAAGCTTCTTTAATGATTACTTCGTCTGATACTTTTCCTGAAATTGAATTTCTTATCCAGTTATATTATATGTAAACTCCGGGGAATTAATGTTCAAAACTTATTTGAAGGGCTTCAAAATGTTTGGTAATGTCTCGAACTAAACCTCCCATTGGAGATAGTTCATTGTTCTCCAATATTTATGTAAGAGTACGCAGTACAAAGAAGTTATTTTTCAGTACTTGTGATCTAAATGGAGTTAACTTCCCTTTATAAGACGAGGTTTTTTTTTTTTTTTTTTTTTTTTTTTTTTTTTTATCTGACAAGAAAACAGTTGTGCCGTGTCCTTCTAGGCCCATAATCAAGAGACCTTTATAGTCAGGCATGTCCTTATACGCCAGTGCTTCTCGGCGTGTTATATAGTGTGTGCTTCTACTATCAGGTGTTAAGTGACCACTCATCGTCTTGGTCCCATCTGTACAAATTCAGAATACTAAAAAATTATACATATTCACAACTGTTTTGTTTAGTTGTGCGCGTACTAAGTGAAATGTTCTTGTGTACCACCAGTGGTACGCGAACCACCGTCAGGGAACCGCTGACCTAGAGTGAATTAGGTAAATTACGTATCACCAAAATCTGGATGGACGCAGGTGGATTTTAACCATCGCATTTTAGATTGCGTTGTCCTCCATAATGCAACATAATGTTTCATCCTTCAATCTTTAGAGACATCGGAGAATATTACGTTTTTTAATCTCATCGGTTGGAAGTGAGTAATAGGTATATCTCCCTAAGACAGTTTTATTCTGTTGATCATTGTGTCAAATATTTGATTTCTACTTATATATAATGACGTTCTTCATTCTTTTCAAATAATTGTGATGTACTGTTGGGCAGTGTAATCCTACACTTTAAAACTTCGTTATAATGACAAAGTAATCAGACGTAAGGTCATTAGCAAAATGTCAGCACTCTGTTTAAACGGTTTCTCGTTAAGTCTGTACCACAATTTTACAAACCCTACAGGGACGAGAAACTTCTCAATTGCAGCTGCTGAATACAAGGTACAAAAATGCTCACTCAGAAATATACAGGTCTCACGGGACATCGCAATAAAGGGACTGGTGGCACGTGCCCCATTAAAATACGCGTTCGTAATTTACATAATGGCTTCTGGATCCAGAAGACGAATAATTTGAGATACCTCATTTACCTAAAAGTCGTCACCGAGAAACATCCCGCTAAGGAGAGTGTTTCAGCCTCCATAGAGAAGGCTTTCCACGCCCCGCAGTATTTCCTCCGACTGTATACGACAGGAGAAACTGCTTTTATTTTTGTTTGTAACTTAGGTTTTTAATCAGTATCATTATACTTAGTGAATTTGGAAGAGTTTGTTTATCCCTTTCAGAACCACGGTTGTAAGTGATGTAACATTAATGTAGAGAGGGACGTTTAAGGTACAAAATATATACAGTAATTCGTTACAAAAAGAAAAAAAAATATTTAAAAAAAATTTTGTATGCACACAATTGTCAGTTTTGGGCCTTCAATACATATTTTTATGATCTGCACCTTCTTACAGTATCATGCTTTTAACAGAAATGACAGGATCATATAAAATTAACTGGTTGCCAAATATGATAGCTCCACATGTCAAAACAAGGATATCAACACCTTGTCAACATGTCTTTTTGCCGCCATTGTAAGTGTACTGGGAGTTTGGCGACATTGCCAACTACTGGTGTCAACCAACGTAGAAACATGGAACTAATATACGTTGCGCACATAACCACAGTTCATCCACGATTGTGTGATGCAGGACCGAACTTCATAGCTTGAATCACATAGAAATAAAGCGAGCAAAACAACAATCGTACAAATATGTGTGCATGGCCTGGAAGGGCTAACTTACAGGGTCGCTGATACCTAAATGTGAAAGGACCACAAAAAATCTATATTTGTATATTTGAAATATGAGTATGGATGGCAGCAAAAAATAAATTCCGTGTGTATCGATAACAGCAAAATATAAATTCCCATTGATTCTGTACAAAATCAATTACGTATATAGGGAGAACTATGAGTAAAAGTACTGCACTTGGAGTTGTGCATTCGATTCCTCATCCAGATTTAAGACAACAGTAGTAAAATTTAGCAGACCACAAGATGCGAGATAAAATTTAAAAACACTTTACCGAGATTTCTACATCGACTAAAGCCGTCCACATCAGAAGTTTGCATACAAAGTTACATAAGACGTGTTACATTAGAACAAGATGTAGTCATGTCAAGTAATATTAATTTCATATGACTGACTATTTTTTACTTTTGAATAAATGAATGTCTTGGTTGTAAAAACTTTTATTGGAATGACGCGTTTCGCACGGTTAGAGCATCTTCAGATTTCTAACAAAGAATAAAAAATTATCAACGTCCTAAAATTTTTACGTGGTAATATTATAAAAAATTATAAATATTTTAGCTACAAAACAAGGTTGACATCAGTAATAAGGGATTGTAATAATGTGGGTACTGATGTTCTTACCTACTCTGTGATATAGGTTGTTTAGGTAAAAATGCAGCCATAGGATGTCTTCCCGAGACAATAACAATGTAATCCGTTGTTCAGCGGTAACAAACAATTAGGTTAAAACTACACCACAGTAAGTCTCTGGGCGCTGCCATAGACCAGAAGAAACGGGGACGCGCGAGCGTTTTAGCAGCATCATCCGGCGTATCTCAGCAGCAGCGACGGTTGCTGAAGATGGCGGACAGTGGTACCGTCGCGTCGAAGTAATGAATCAGTATCCGGCAGAAAACCCTAAGGCTTGTACACTCTTTGACAAAAAACCTGGCCGTCGGCCGGCCGCCACTGAGCCTAAGTCCGAGCCGATCGCGACATGGGACAATAAACGTGGCCGCGCTGATTCGCTCCCAGTCCAGCTATCTGCACAATCTGGCAACACTGCAGACTGCGGGAGTTCATACAGTACTTCTTGTGTGCAGTTAGAAGACAAGTGGGTCAGCTACATCCGTGGTCTTGCGGTAAAGTGCGCGACTTGCATGTTCAGTATTAGCGATCGAAACCGACTGTTGTCAAAAATTTTTAATTCACATCACTCGTGCATGCTTAAGCCAGATTTGTAACGTATTTCATTTTTGGTACACTGGTAATAACATTCCAGCCCAATAACGTAGCTGCCTCTGGCCGCAGCACTTGGCAGAGCTCTCCGCGGCCCACTCGCCGGCAGCAACGGTGGCTACGCTGCGCTGCCTCGCCCTCTGCCCACAGCGCCTGCAGCCGCTCATCGCCCTGGATACGTAAAATGCTGTAGTGTTGCTACGTGGTGATCCACAAAAAAGGTTGCGATTCGTATTTCACACAGGATATAACGAAGCAGACCACCTATTTTGAATGATGAGCATATAATACATTAGAGACGCAAAAAATTGCCATTGCCCAATCCAATGGCACTCTATACGATGGTTAACAATTATTTGTGGTTTAAATCTCGATCCTTTTCCTTTCAGAAAAGACTTTCATGTAATTTGTTAATGTCATCAGTTCATATTTCATCAAGACACAATATTTAACTCACTAAAATGTTTTAGTGTCGTTGTTTCATTCCTTACGGTAAATGTATGAACTAAATTATGTGAATACGTTTCAGTGCACGTTCTAAAGCAACACAGGCACACTGCAAGGTTCGTGTCTTCATGTCTCATTTCTACTGGAGATATTTTTCATCAATGGAGGTGAATTCGAATTTCTTCGAAGGCGTTTGTATGTTGAAGCAAAGAAGACATCTAATACCATTTACATAATTTGAAGTCGACCTTTCTGAAAGACTTATTGTATAAAGCTTTCCTTATGATTCCGTTAAAGAGTTTCTTCTGGCAATCTGCGGCGCATAAAGTAAAATGAAACAAAATAAAATGAAATTCCATCCCCAAACGCAATTTCTCCAACCAGGATTAGAACAGCCGCCTCACACCAGGCTTGCATCGTAAGACGCAAGCAGAAACACACAGCCAACAACACACTGCCGCATATTGCCCTCAGTGTCTCACATATTCAATGCTGAACCTCTAACGCATCGCGAAAGGTAACTTGAAAGTCACCTAGACCAATAACTACATTCCTTGAGTGCAAAAGTTATATTTCTGTCTCTCATTTCACGTGGGCATTATACAGCATGAGTCATGAAAGTAGAAGAGGAATGTCAAGTGAACTTAGCGAGACAATTCAGTACCACTTGCGGAAGTAACTGCACTATCACAGTGTTGCCAAATATCAGCAACGATGTTGCCAGCTCTTAGCTGTACTAGGAAGACCTGTGTAGCGATAAGCGAGGCGAAATCGCGTACGTCTCATGCGGGCTTCTAGAGGGGAGTCGCGCATTTTGGTTAATATGCGGCGCTATCTCCGGATAGATTCCGTCGTCACATTTAGGATGCAAATATTTATTCGTCCAATGAGGCCGAAACTAGAGTTTAAATTTTTTGAGACTTTACTGCATTATGATATATTTTCAGCAAATGACTAGAGAAGTTAAAAATACGGATATTGTGCTTGCAACATACGACAGGTCAAAGACTGAAATATATAAACTTCCATCACGATATCAGTTTCATCCCCCCCCCCCCCCCAAAAAAAAGAGGTTAATAGAATTGCGTTGTTACATTTCGTCAAAAGCTAATTTTTTTGATGATAAGGTACTGGAAATCAATGATGCCCCATCTGTCTAAAAAACTTTGCAACTTGAAATCGACTGCGTTTCAAAATGCAGCCTTACGACTGTACAAGTAATATTTCATGTCTTCTACGCAAATACATAAATGTGTTGGTTTGCTTGAAAGCCAGAAGAAACATAGTTAACTGATTATTTGTGCAACACAGTAATTATTACACTTGAGTATTCAGAAGACTGGATATTTAAAATTACGGCCATGAACACAGAAACTAAACTGTATATGTGGGAAATGTGCAATTCTGAGGTTTTTACTCTGCAAACATATACATATAATCTATAGACTACTAAGCAGCTTTTTATTTCGTAGTGTTATAGTCTTGTTGGGCCAACAAATGATGATGAGAATCCGAACCCATGTGTCTGATGGATTTTTCGAGCGTTGCAACGTATGACTTGCATGTGTTGTTGCTTAGTATCTGTGGTCACGATGTTAAATCAACAGAAATTGTTACAAACGTTTTACCTATTTTTCGTCAAACCACACATTCTTTTTGGTCTCTTGGCCACATGGGAAAGAACGCTTTTGGAACTGAATTAATGATAATAATGATGGTAATAATGATAGTAATCAATGATGTTTACGGCATTACAGCAGAATGATAAAGATTACAATAACAATAGAAAATGCCGATCTCTTGGTTGACAGACTGCAATGAGTTTTGGTATTTCGTTGCTGAATACCATTAAGGACATTTTTCAGAGGAGAAAAGTAGACCTGAAGCCACACACATCACTAATACAACGATACCTCGCTAATCAACTATGCTTGCTGTAGATCAGAAAACGAGAATGGCGCCAACGAGCTCACCGAGTTCAGTTATCTGACATTTTTTTTGCAGTTAACACACACAGTCCCGACATAAAACACAAAACTGTTTGCAATTTAAGCAGGGGTAGACCTTTCTGCGGTCGAAAATTTAATTCAGGATAACAGAGTCATTTAAATGCAATGACTATTCTCATATCCTCATGAATATTGGAAAATACCTCGAATTCTGGAACTAAGGGAACAATCAGAGTTGCCTAGCATCGTAACCAATACTGCTAAGCTATAGGAAGAATTTCTTGGCCATTCCACAATATCCTCATTCCTACAAACAGCTTGATTCAACTGGCTTTTATCCATGCTGCGCTGCCAAAGCCCATTCTATGTAGGGCTTCAGTCCGAAAACAGACAACATCATTGAAAATGCTGATGAATAGATGACTTACCTTCATCAACTTCCGGGGAGATTTTCTTTTAACGAAACGGATAAAGTGTAAAATGACTACTTTCTCCAAAGTTCCTACGCATTTTTGTCCCAAATTGGTCGTATATACGTTCAATCTTGTCATACGCGGTTCACAGTTCAGGAATATCACCAAAATGAGCATCTGGCGTGTACCGTCCTAGAGCAGCTATTACGCAAGTTTTTAATCATAAAATTGACCAGACGGCTTTTGCTGCAGAATATAGTGACTTCTATTACATCCACATACCCTTTCCCAATAAGAAACTGTTTTCTTCGTATAGTGATGCCCCTGTTTAGGTGAATTATAATGTTAGTGTTTAATGTTGCTTCGGAAGTACTTTTTGTCTTAAATATTTTTATCTTTGCAGGTGATTCAAAGTAATTGTAATAATTCGTTTCCCTTCAAATTACTCCATTCATTCTATCTATTATTTGTAAACTAATTGCAACCGCCAAAAATGAATCCTATAAACCAAACCGTTTGGTTATTTCACGTCTATCGTCCATGGTCAGAACGCTTTCATCTGAAATATCTCGACGAAAGGCAGAGAAGCGGACGGTTCCGACCGCATTACATTTTCCGTTGTCTCTAGATGGATAATACTTTGTCTCTGCCGGTCCCAGATTTCACGTCGAAAGAAAACATGTGCTCCACATAATTCATTTCGCAGTAGGCGGTCGTATTTCCACCGTTGGTATATTTACTTGTACGAATATTGTTCGTAACTGTAAACAGTTTGCTCTTGCTTTTCATCTCCTTAATATTGTTAAACACATATTTTCCCTATAATTCTCCTCGTGAAGTGGTTGAACTTAATTTTTATAATAGCGGTAAAATTACAGCCTTGTGCATTCTACAGCATCTGTTCAAAATCAATGAATAAGAGATACGTCAATACATTTATTTACTATCTTTTAACAAGCAATTTGAATTTGCTTTCCCTAATATTGTTTTAAACCATGGCACAATTCATCGATCAACTTTAATCGTTGTAACACGTGTTTATTAGGTTGCTTTATTGTCTATTGTGTTTTTGTTATAAATTTTAAAATTGATTTTATACTAACGATAGGCCAGAAACTTAATTAACGTAACTCAGAACCGCGTGATAATGCAATATTTACTCGAATTCGTTTTTGCTACGGAGCGAGTTGGTGCAGTGGTAACACACTGGACTCTCGGCTGCACGGCGCATCGAACTGGCCTTCGGCCATTTGGATTTGAGTTTTCCATGATTTTCCTAAATCAGGCTAGGCAAATGCCGGAATGGTCCCTGCGGCAGGGCACGGCCGATTTCCTTTCACATCCTTATCATGACAATCCGAACTTCTGCTTCGCTCTAATGACCCCCTTGTCGAGGGGACGTTAAATCGTAACCTTCCTTCTTTCTTTCGTGTCTCGTGTGCAATAGAGCTTACTTTGTTCATGTTTCCGTGTGTTGGTACAAATTTTGCAGTTCATTTAAAACCAACTTCCCTCTGAACAAGAGACCTTGAACTTTGAACTTAACTTAGAACTGGATGACACTGCTTCATTAACGCCATTTCTTAATTGGCGTGTGCTGGAGGGCACTTTTTATACAACTGCTGTTTCCGCCTGTTTCTCTTCCAGTCGTGAACGGTTCGCCGTTAAAACTGTTTCTAGTAAGACTTAGTGTGAGTTCATATTGCCCTATCTTTTACCTTCGCGATCTTTTCGTGACTAATACATAAGAGGGGTCAGGTGAAATAGAAATAAAACAAATGTATCAAATGTCTCTGTTGTATTCTCATAAAAATGTTTGAAACTGAATGAAAAATTTCACACATACAAAATTTGAAAAGCGTAAAATAATCATTCAAATGGAAAATGCATATAAACGTGGTTTTAAAATAGACTAAGACGTATAAAGTACCTTTTGTCCACTCGATAATTGCTACCGCGTTAAGGATAGTTCCAATAAATTTTCGAATTTTTAAGAGCTATGTCAGACATCATAGTAACACTGGAACATAAAGTGCTCTTGCATCATGAGTAATGCTAACAGTAGCGTTTAGTGGCCACCAACTTGAAGGGTAATTTATTTCATTACCTTTCTGAAATCGATAAGAGGTATGACGTGGTGGGGACAGCCACGGTCGTTTTGGTAAATGCGGCACGACGAGCGAGCGAAGGCGCGCGCGTCTGGAAACGGAGAAGGCGGAGCGCGCCTGCTGGAGGGAAAGGATAGTTGTCGTTCTGAATAGACGAAGCCATCAAACAGAGTCTAACAGATGTTCGGTAGACCTCCCCAAACTTACGCGTTTTGACTGTAACATAAGAAATAAATGAAATTCACTAATTGCATTGAACATTGCAATGGTTAGTAAATTAATGTCGTCCGCTATCTGCGACGACACCGATCGAATGATAATCTATCGACGTGAGATACCTGGCACCTAAAAGTCGCCATTAAGTTTGTACTTTGAAAACTGCAATTAAAACTATGTCTGCATCGCATCCGGCCATGAGACTACGTAACATTTTTTGAAATCAACGAGGCAGGCAACAAAGACAGGTCCGGAATCCATTGAGCACCTCATCAAGGAACGTGCTCAAAAAATTCAAATGGAACGCTATTTAACGTAGCAAGATGTTCTGTCAATAACAGGTCGCTTGTAATTTCCATATTGACCTGCGGACATTTTATTTTATCAGGAAGCAAACTCGAAGAAAACTGGACAAAATTTGAGTTTTTAGGAAGACTTTACTACGACAAATTGTGAATCTTATTGTTAGGTAAAGGAGTACAGTAAACATAACTATAAGTCCTGCATATGAATCAACCATAAACCGAGAAAAAGAACTGGTAATACGCTCAATGAGGTATTCATTGATTTCTTTATTATTTTTTTTAATAGCTGGCCACGTGACATATGTGCAATTTGGAAAGCACAGTATCTCGAGCCTGAGTGGAATTACGGATCCGGATCCTAACATGCAGGACGCCAGCTACAAAAGCTCGTTCATCAGGCCATCATTGTAATCAAGATTTTCCAACGTCGTAGTAGGGCCTATTGTTTCACAACTTCGGCATCATGTATATGTGAGTCTGATATGTAATTCTGAAGTCAGTTTACTTTTTCTTGTCACCTACATTAAATATTTTGAAAAATTAACATCATAATATGCTCATTGTCGTAGTTAACTGAATTTGTGTTCAAGAAGGTCGTTTCATACATTAACTACTCCTACTCTCTTTCACGTTGCGAGCAATCTGCCTCAGCTGTGAGTAAATAAATGAGGTAGGGATTATAACAGTAATGTCTAGCTGTATAATAGTCACTTTCTGAAAACCTAGCCAATTTAGAAATCGGGTGCGTTTTGTTGCAAAACCTGGATCTCATCATTTCGTTTCGTTACGTCTTAAGTTTATCCGTTTACTGTCAAACAAAATCACCCTGCCAACTGTCTCCTGGAAACCTCATAGCAGATGCTGTAGCCACCTACTTCAAGAATCTCAAGTGACATCACAAACAAAACGAAAGAACATTTTCTTAAATGAATTTATCAATTGTTCTAAAATTATGGTAAAATTTTAAATATAGATAGAACAACTTACTTGGAAATCACTTCAATCATCCCATAAAGTAAATATTAAATTCTGAAGCCGCGTCAGCTGTTTTTTTTTTTTTATTACACGTCCACTACCGTTTTCACGTTTTTAAAGACTAATATTCAGGTGTTAATATTTTCATATGAAAATTCATTATGGAGACACAAGGTTCTAATTGCTTTCATCTGTCATGGGAATAAAATTTCATTAATTAGGCTCCGATATATGGAACCAGCCCCCACCGAAATCATCACTGTCATTCAGAATAAAAACCAAGGACATTAAAATGTGGGACAAATAGTCGCGTAATTTTGATTACTGTATTTTCAATAAAACCAGTAGATTGCTGACGAAGTGAAGGAGTACAAACCAAAGAAAACTGCCCAAAGAATCGAAGAAACCGATAGATGCTGGATTTGTATTTTGCTCATCTTTGCATCAAGTATTACAGCAAAGTAAGAAAACTTACGAATATGCACAACCACCCAGATTCTCTGTTTTGTTACAGCTTCATGAGGACTAAATTCGATTAGGTAATATTCCTTGAATGTGAGACGCGTTTGACAAGACTCAACGTAGATACACAGTCCATCTTCGGACAACAGTGCCTAGTATCATTGGAGAAAATGATGGTACGCATTACTTTTTCGTTTTGTTACAAAAAGCTCTCACTGAAAGATGAGGGTAAGTTATCAATCCATCAGCATTTCTTCTCAATGCATGGCTAAAAGCCAGTTGAGGCCAGATGCTAGTAGGATTGAGAATATTGTGGGCTGTCGCTTTCAGGATGTGGAGTGTTTGGAACCTTACTGTTTAGTGAAGGATGATGCAACGTTCATTTCCAGTAACTCATAAAAAATAGCTTTTGTAGATATCTAAAAATGTAATTGTTTTAGTCTTTTTTGGGGGAGGGGGTGAAACTGAAATCGTTATGGAAGTTAATATATCTCAGTCTTTGACTTGCCGTATGTTGCAAGCACAATATCCGTATTTTTAACTTCTCTAGTCATTTGCTGAAAATATATCATAATGCAGTAAAGTCTCAAAAAATTTAAACTCTAGTTTCGGCGTCATTGGACGAATTAAATAGTTGCATCCTAAATGTGACGACGGAATCTACCAGGAGATAGCGCCGCATATTAACCAAAATGCGCGACTCCCCTCTAGAAGCCCGCATGAGACGTACGCGATTTCGCCTCGCTTATCGCTACACAGGTCTTCCCAGTACAGCTAAGAGCTGGCAACATCGTTGCTGATATTTGGCAACACTGTGACAGTGCAGTTACTTTCGCAAGTGGTACTGAATTGTCTCGCTAAGTTCACTTGACATTCCTCTTCTACTTTCATGACTCATGATGTGTAATGCCCACGTGAAATGAGAGACAGAAATTTAACTTTTGCACTCAAGGAATGTAGTTATTTGTGTAGGTGACTTTCAAGTTATCTTGCGCGATGCGTTAGAGGCTCAGCATTGAATATGTGAGACACTGAGGGCAATATGCGGCAGTGTGTTGTTGGCTGTGTGGTACTGCTTGCGTCTTACGATGCAAGCCTGGTGTGAGGCGGCTGTTCTAATCCTGGTTGGAGAAATTGCGTTTGGGGATGGAATTTCATTTTATTTTGTTTCATTTTACTGTATGCGCCGCAGATTGCCAGAAGAAACTCTTTAACGGAATCATAAGGAAAGCTTTATACAATAAGTCTTTCAGAAAGGTCGACTTCAAATTATGGAAATGGTAATAGATGTCTTCTCTGCTTCACCATAAAAACGCCTTCGAAGAAATTCGAATTCACCTCCATTGATGCGAAATATCTCCAGTAGAAATGAGACATGAAGACACGAACCTTGCAGTGTGCCTGTGTTGCTTTAGAACGTGCACTGAAACGTATTCACATAATTTAGTTCATACATTTACCGTAAGGAATGAAACAACGACACTAAAACATTTTAGTGAGTTAAATATTGTGTCTTGATGAAATATGAACTGATGACATTAACAAATTACATGAAAGTCTTTTCTGAAAGGAAAAGGATCGAGATTTAAACCACAAATAAGTGTTAACCATCGTATAGAGTGCCATTGGATTGGGCAATGGCAATTTTTTGCGTCTCTAATGTATTATATGCTCATCATTCAAAATAGGTGGTCTGCTACGTTATATCCTGTGTGAAATACGAATCGCAACCTTTTTTGTGGATCACCACTTAGCAACACTACAGCATTTTACGTATCCAGGGCGATGAGCGGCTGCAGGCGCTGTGGGCAGAGGGCGAGGCAGCGCTGTGTAGCGCCGCCACCGTTGCTGCCGGCGAGTGGGCCGCGGAGAGCTCTGCCAAGTGCTGCGGCCAGAGGCAGCTACGTTATTGGGCTGGAATGTTATTACCAGTGTACCAAAAATGAAATACGTTACAAATCTGGCTTAAGCATGCACGAGTGATGTGAATTAAAAAATTTTGACAACAGTCGGTTTCGATCGCTAATACTGAACATGCAAGTCGCGCACTTTACCGCAAGATCACGGATGTAGCTGACCCACTTGTCTTCTAACTGCACACAAGAAGTACTGTATGAACTCCCGCAGTCTGCAGTGTTGCCAGATTGTGCAGATAGCCGGACTTAGAGCGAATCAGCGCGGCCACGTTTATTGTCCCATGTCGCGATCGGCTCGGACTTAGGCTCAGAGGCGGCCGGCCGGCGGCCAGGTTTTTTGTCAAAGAGTGTACATAAATAGCGACCCACATTGCTTCGATCGGGAAATTTATATGACTGTAGTATTTAATTTGTTACTGAGTTTTAGGTGACATGATTAACATAATGCATAGTATCCTTGTACAATCCTCAACGTGTTTAATCTATATTTACACACCAATGTCACAGTGCAAGGTATATTTAAAAGTTTATGGGCCGAAATACAAGCATCGCTGACTGGAAATTAAATGTAACATTAGATGGAAATTAAACTCTGTTCAGGACTCTTCTCTATTGTATAACGCTAAACCTATACCCACCTAAGCTTGTTCAACGTTGATATGAGTCAGAACGGAAGATGTTTGGGAACACAGCTAAAATCGGCTGTCTATATAGTTATCGTGCTTCGCCCACAGATATAAATGGAAATACAGTTCTGATTTTCGAAGCTTTCAGGTTGTAAAGATGGAAGGAAATAAACAGGAAAAAAAGGTATACTGTAACTTCCCAGACACGAAAAACACTTACTTCTAATAATCGTTTTGGGGTGACGTAAGGACTCATTAGAAAGGAATAAAATGGACTTACTTGTAGATATCTTTTGGGAGCGACATTAGAAGTTTTTAGAAAGGAATAAAACGGATAAAGTTACTACGTTCTTGAAGGTACAGGAATGGAAAGAAATTTCTGTTTATTTTAATTCGCACTATATCGGATCACATAGAAACTGTGTTATGAAGATATTAAGAGAAGGAGCACCAAAGCACTTGTACATGAACATACGTGTATTATTTTTTAGACTCTCTTTATAATTATTACAGTACATTTCATCTTCCAGTTAAAGTGTTTGTAGAGCTTATGGGACTTAACTACGGGGTCATCAGTCCCCAAACTTACTAACTACTTATGAACTAGCTTATACTAAAGACGGCACAAACATCCATGCCCGAGAGGGATTCGAACCTCCGACGGGGAACGGCTTCGCGCATCGTAGCATAGCGCCTCAATGCGTTCTTGCAGTAATCCCACATATTTAAAAAAAAAAAAAATAAAAAATAAAAAAAAGAAATAAAAAAAATAAAAGAGGTGGTCTGTGTTCCAACAGTAGCCTAGACTTTTCTGAAAACTGACAGTATGCTGAAGAAATGCATTGGTGTCCTATCGTATGCTGGTGTTCTTCCATTTATTTTTTCATGATATGCAGTAGAGAGATCTCTTGATAAGGAAGGAAACAAATTCAGCATGTAAATATTTCGACCCAGAAAACCTTTGTACCAGAGCTACGAAGAAGACAGCCAGCATGACGTGCGTCTGTTGCGTAGATCATATTACCGTTGTTGTGTTTCAATGTGCATCCAGTTGTCATCGCAAGAAGTGTTCAGTAGTAAAAAAAATCGCACTGACGTGTTTTACGGCCCACTTTAGATTTGTAGTTTTATAAGTTTTTGCAAACATTTTGGACCAAAATAATAATATAAATAATAATAAATTAATTAATAAAAGTGTCTGAAACCCTTTTAGAAAAAAAATTAGATGGTGACGGGTTTCGAACCACTGACATTTCACGTCACAGTCCATCACGTTGCCCACTACGCTAAGAGTTCATTTGATACTACTCATGGCCGTTGTTAACTGATGTTAATATGGCATTTGTAGACGTTAGATTATTATTTATCGTACGAAGAACGATGTGTGTTTGTTAATTCCTTAGTGTGCCGTTGGTTTGAAATCGCAATGTGTAAGTTACAATAAGAAAATCATCAAATTCGCGAGTAATGTCGCGTGACATCTCCGAACGGCTGGTTTCCGTTAATTCAATGGAGGGTGTCAAATCTCCGTTATTTTTGCAAATATGTTTCAAACGATACGAGATATGAAAAAACCACAAGGGAGCTAAGTTGTAGAGAATTTTCTCCTCTACCAATTAGGTTATTCAATTTTCGTGTCAGATGAACGGTTCGTTTGCAATTACAATTACATTACAAACGGCTTTTTTTGGTTTTACAACCGCATTTTTTGTCCGCAAAATTTGAAAAAGGTAGGTTCTGGTCTCTGGTGACCTACAATCATATCTGTTAAATTTGGTGCTGTTCGGCTGAACGGTTCGTCTTAAAAACAGTGAACATGTTACGGACAGACGGACAGACATACATCCCAAAAACGCCGTTATTTTTGCAAATATCTTTGAAACACTACGAGATATGATAAAAACATAATAGAGCAAAGCTGTAGAGAATTTTCATCTCTACAAATTCGGCTATTCAGTTTTCGTGTCAGATGAATAGTTGAGCCGTTATTTTCATTTAAATTTCGAGCTATCAAAAGACGATCGCAAAGGCCCACTTTTAGTGTTACTACCGTAACCTAAAGCGGGCCAATATTACGAATTCCACAGTTTCTGCTACTCCAGCGGAGACGTCACATATGAGATTTTGGATCGTTATTGGGTGCCGTCGTAATTCATAAACTCATCTATTCACTGCAAATATTCATCACCAACAGTCACAGAAGGAACGCTCGCAGTCCTAGCGGCATCACCATAATTACAGAAGAATGGCGGTTGTTTTCTCTTTTTCCGCTAAGGCATCTCCTCTCGTTTAAATGCTAGACGCAAGCTTTTACATATATGTTAATAAATATCCTGACCCGATAGCGAACAAACTTCAAAGGATTACCCGCTGGACTAATCTGGAGATTTCCTAAATACGTCATCAAAATTGATCCAATCGTCTTTGAGTCCATGGGAAACATACATACACACATCCATTTTTATAGATAAGATTCAATGATGTCAGTCACACCTACTGAAATTCCTGGAGCCCATCCGCATCGACTACGTCTCTCGAAAGATAGTACCAACACGCTCTGGTTTCCCACCTCCACCCCTACACTCTCCCAGGTTAATTTCCGTCAGCTTCCACTCCCGGCTGATACCCTCCGTCCCGACATCTATCCTTCCTATCACCCTTAATCGTTCCCCTATATGAGCGCCCCCCCTCTCCCCTCCTCTCTCTCCCTCTCTTGGCTCTTCCCTCCTTTTCCCATCCATTCACTCTCCCACCTCGCCTCTCCGCACCCCCTTCACACCCTTTCCCGCCCCACCGCACCTCCCTTCCTTCCCACACCCCTGCAGGGTTTCAGTGATTTTTTTTATCGGTGCATCGTTAAGTGTATTGTCAGTTTTTCTTCGTGTGGGTTTAACCCTTTAATGTGCCGGCCGCGGTGGCCGAGCTGACTGCGGCGCGCCAGTCACGTTCTGCATGGCCATTACGATCATGGGGGTTGAATCCCCCCTCGGGCATGGATATTTGTGCCGTCCTTAGTATTAGCTAGTTCATTAGTAGTTTGTAAGTTTGGGGACTGATGACCCCTTAGTTAAGTCCCATAAGCTCTACAAACATTTGAACATTTCATTTTTAACCCTTTAATGTATGACTTTTTATTTCGAGTTATAAAAACTACCGCGATTAATATAGCGAGAAAAATATATATAAAAAAAATTAAACAAAAATCCTTAAAATTATTTTTCACTACCACCAAGAAAACATTCAGAGCTGGCCAGCTATAAAATGCTTCCATGTCGTACCCGATACAGTAAATGTCTATTATTACCTTTCATTTTTCCAGACGGTAACTCATAACCTCGCATTAGTATGTGACTGACTGCTTTTAATTGGCAAAGGAGAAATTCTAAAGTAAACAAACGCATGTTAGGAGTATCTCAATGAAGCTAACTGTCGAACTCATTTAGTAGCACTCTGCAATTTATAATTTCTAGGGAAAGCTACTAGCATAAAATAATGTTAGTAATTCCATGCGACGGAACTACGTTGGTCATCAGTCCCTAGTCGTAAAAACTACTTACACTTAGTAAAAGCTAACCCAACGACAACACACACATCCATGCTCGAGGGAGGATTCGAACCTGCGACGCGAAAGGCCGCGCGATCTGTAACTTGGCGCTCCAGACCGCTCTCTCTTTTTTTTTTTTTTTTTTTTTTTTTTTTTTTTTTTTTTTTTTTTTTTTTTTCATGTAGATATTTGCATTGCGGTAGTGGATTCAGTTCGTTTTTACTTGTTCGTTGAGTATTTGGTTCACCTTTTTTTATCACAGTGGGCGTTCAGCCCCCTGACCGGTTGCGCTGAGCACGGCGCCTGGCGCTGCTCGGCTACTCCCGCGCGGAATATTAGTGTATGTTAACACTATGTATACAAACGGCTACAAATGAATTTGTGGTAAAATGTTGATCGGTTTGAGAGATAATGTAAGAAATAACGTTTGTAGCTGATCAGCTGCACTATGCATTAAAGGGTTAAGACTTCAGCAGTCGTCGAACAGGCAAGAAAGTGTGGTCGCCGTGTATGTTAACAGTGTTTCCGTCACCGTCTCCATATTTTGTGCAACGTCAGTGTTTTTAGCCACCTGGCAGCTTTACAATTGAATATGAACGTTTTAAATTACCATTTTATTGTATTTTATCGCTTTACCAGGTTTTAATTTTGCCTTTTGTTGTATTTTCAGATTCTACTTACCCATGTATTGTACCTATGGCTCAAGAGAAGAGTAGGATGCTGCTGCCAGCATTCCCGAAAGCGCGTTTTCGAACCACGGTGCCAGACATCCTCTGCTTAAAGAAACTGTAGTAGTGCTCAAAAATGTTCAAATGTTTGTATAATCTATGGGACTTAACTACGGGGTCATCAGTCCCTAAACTTACAAACTACTTATGAACTACTTACGAACTAGGACGGCACAAATATCCATGCCCGAGGGGGGATTCGAACCCCCGACCGTAGTGGCCGTGCAGACCGTGACTGGAGCGCCTTAGCCCCCTCGGCCACCGCGGCCGGCACTGTAGTAGTGCAGAACGCACTCGTCCCACCCACGGGACAGTGCTTATATTAGCTGTTGAAATGTCGGGTTACTTCCAGTGGTGGGAGTAGCACGTTCGTGCAGTGCTGCCCAGTGAAACTCGTCGCTCTGTCAATACATTTCACGTTGACCCTGCCCTCAGTTTTTGAGCGCCCCGTCGCCTGAGTCTCGTTCTTGATAAGGCGGTCCCTCAAGGCGACCCCGTCAGCTAACGCAAAATCGGTCTTTCTCACCGCATTGCGCGTTCCAGACACTGCAAGAAAACCGCTACGTAGTTCCTTTATGAAATAATTTCAGCTGACACTAATCAGCGTATTTAGGACACTATTACGAAAATGCTGAGCTGCCTCATGTGAGCCACGTGCTTCTTGAGGTCGGCAGGCAGTATGCGCTTCTCTTGCAGCCGCCTATGCGTGGCTCATCTTTCGGTCCCGACACCCCATCTGTTAATGGGACCCCAGCCACCCCTCTCGCTGAGCGTATATTCCGCCGTTTGGATTATCCAAAATAAAGCGCGAGTTTCCATGAGGACGTCAAGTACACTTCAGTCTCCAATTGCAAAAGTAGAAATTCGATGAAGTGGTTAAAAGAAAGTAGAATATAGCAACGCGTACACCTGACTAAAGTCAGGTTTCCATTTAAAATTAACGTGGTGTCAAATAGTCCGACACCAAAAGTCACTCCAATTGCACATGATAAGAGTATATCAATATCATAGCTTGTCTTTCTCCAAGCGTATTAAAATACAGGCTTATCCTTTAGTGCATTAAATTAACTGAAAATCGCGAAGTGAAGTTTGATGATGAAACGACGCTCCTGTGCATTCTACTTCGTTTTAAGCAATTCATCCTTAACCCACATCTGTAGTTTGAGAAATAATTAATGTGACAACTGCGTAGTAAATGGCCCATTCAGAGGCGAAATTGACTAAGTCCGAGGGAACGCTTAGGGAAAAAAATGAAGGTAAAGTCAAATGCTTACTGGCATTACAATTTTAACGATAACTGAATTATTTATTCGTGACAATACTACTATAAGAATTGCGATTTTGTTTGTGGCACGGAATTGATGAAAACACAAAACAGATAAATGTTCAAATATTTGTAAACCAATTGGACCAAACTGCCATTGTCATCAGTCCCTAGACTTACAAACTACTTCAATTTAAACTACCATAAGGACAACGCACACACACCCATGACAGAAATTATTGAAATGGAGAAATTAACCTTTGTATTTCTTCAGTAGTTACTGAAATTGTCACATGACAAGCATTATGTTAACTGGCAGCGTGGCTAAACAACATAATACATTATTACATTATCACAGTTCTCTGACCCTTCAGTGTTGTGTTCCTCACATGTATCTGCCATGACATATGAATATTATACTTCAGTACGGCTAAACCTGAGTAGTTTCGTCCCCCTAGCCCAACCAAACAACCCAACCCAACAACAGTAGGGTTATGAGATCTGCCTTTTTCCCTTGGAACGAATACTTGAGTATAGGGCATCCTGCTTTGTTCGCAAATTCAGTTTTCCTACCTACAATAAGTTTGTTAAAATCAACCAGAAGAAATGGAATATCTTCTCAAGGAGAGTAAGGTAGTAACCTCTCCAACCGAATCCATTGTATGTCAATCCAATTACTACTGGTAAACCAACTATTGTCTTATTGGGGCTTGTAATCGCGTCATCGAGAGTTCTGGACAGACAAAAAAAAAAAAAAAAAAAAAAAAAAAAAAACCATCTAGTACGAATATGATTTGCGTCTTTCTTGATTTTCCATCTGTTACACTGGAGACATTTGCCAGTTTGGTGTGTCTGGGGAATTAAAGTTTTTTATCAACAATATGTGCATTGATTTCAAAGCTCAGTAGATCCTTTATTATGCTGAATACTGTTTTAATGTTTTGATTATATCCCATGTACAAATATGAGTAAGTCACAATGTAGTATTTTGCGTTATTTGTAGCCTCAAAACGGCGAATTTTATCTAGTCATTGGCTGTTGTAGTTTCTCTCGAATAAACGGTGGAACATAAGCGCTGTAGACGGCTTTCACGGTCGCTGATTATGTAACACTGTAAGCTCAACACAAACGAAATAAATCGCTCAGCCAAAACTCGAAGTAAATACTAACCCCTTTTATTTTTTTCATATTTAATTAGAAATTATGGTGCATGTTATACATAGCAAACTAGGTGTTAAATGAAGTAAATCGGTACACATAAGCAATTTTTTGTATTGTCATAGCTTCAAATCATTCTTTAATTTGTTTTTAAGAACAAAAATATTGCCAATGAAAAGTGCATATACGTCTGTGTACAATAGAAACAATATACTTACCAGGGACAGCTACATTTCTGACCACCATCTTGACTTCTACGAGAGTAGTGTGTAGCTACTACACAATAAATGGTAGCGTCTGTTACTCTCAGAATGTCAAGTGGAAATGTCATATTTAAATCACTAGAGCTCAAGTGTTTCATTTTTTCATGAAGGAGTAAGGTTGTGTAAAAGTGATGAGAAAAAAAAAAAAAAAAAAAAAAAAAAAAAGAGAGAGAGAGAGAATGAGAATCAAATAGGAAAAGTGGCGTATGTCAATTTGGTCTCCGAAAACGGAAACGATATATAATTGCCGTGGTATTATAATAATAATATGGTTTTCTGCTCCGCAGGACCTAATTGAGTAAGACTCCATGGTAATGGAACAAGTCAATACCTGAAGTTTAACACAAGAATGGCAATAGAAAATTTGTAAGCAGTCCTATGCACATGACACTCTTAAGACTAAGCGAAAAGAATCAATAAAGAAAAAATTAATTAGCTGAATTGCTTACATTTTCTAGGAGTTCCTCGACAGAATAAAAGGAGTGAGCCATGAGGTAACTCTTCAATTTAGATTTGAATGCGTGTGGGTTAGTGCTAAGATTCTTTAGTTCGTGTGGCAGCTTACTGAAAATGGATGCTGCAGAATACTGCACACCTATCTGAACAAGTGTCAAGGTGGTGTGTCAGAGCATATTTTAAGGGATTTTCACTGGGTGACATTGGAAGGATGATCCGGATGCCCTCCCCAGGAAAAATTTCTAAGTATTGATGCCTAAAGCCGTATTTTGAAGCCTTTCTTTTTATTAAAATCAAAGCTGCTTAATTTTTCCTATATATATATTTATTCATGTATGTTTTTAATAATAGATAAAAATGTTTGTGGAACAATACTTAATTTGGACTTTGAAGAAATCATTTATGTCTCATAATTTTGTTAAACAATCTTTCAATCGTTTTTGTTGTCTTTTATTTGTTAAGTAGTTAAATAGAATGCAGTACCTGTTATAAGTTCACTTTAATTTGATATGGCTATTAAATGAAAATAGTATTAAATTAAACTAATATCAGTACTATGATTACTTAAAATACCTTCCTGTGCACTTCCTGTAAAAGTTAATAAATCATTATTTGTCTTAAAAGCTCATATTACATTATGGTTCCTCAATTTGTATTTTTGTTCTAGAGAATTCTGTACACCAACGGGAAAGAAACACAATTACAATTTCAGGCTATCTAAGAAAAGTACTTAATTCTGAAGAAAATGAGTCATGAGATGCTGGTGCTAAAATGTCTATAAAGAACGTTAAGTTCTAGTGTAACAATTTTCTTTAAAATAGTATTGAACACTAATTTTACACCTTCACTTGTAAGATTGTAGGTAAAAACAATTATTGTGCTGTTTTTATAAATGTTTTAATGCACACAAGAAACAAGTTTCAAGAAATATTTTAAAATAGGCCTACAACAAAATTTTAAAGTATAATGAAATTACTGGGTTTACAAAATATTTTAATTAAAAATGTTACAAAGTCCCTAACAAAAAAAATCGAAGAACATCAAATTTAAAGGTTACTGTCATTTGTAAAAAAAACTTTTTTACAAACTCTTGGTCTTGATACAGTTCAAAATCGGGCAGTTTCCTTCTCTTTCTACTCTAGGAACTTCGCCACGGATGGCCTTTGGTCGAAAAAGGCTGTCCCAACACCGTTGAGAGCTATGCAAATTCTAGAGTTGAGAGCTTCTCGTGACAGGCCAAATTGTTTGTTTGATTTTAAAGTCTTATGTAGCAACACTGCTCTTTCAGGACCTGCACTGTGCGGTGTCAGAGAAATATACGACTGCACCAACTTTCTTAGGATCGAGTGAGGTTGAGATACTTTCAAAAAGTGGTACAGCTTTCCAGTAGATGATGTCATTCTAGACGGAGGAGGGAGTTTTTCTGCTGCAAACAAACCTACAACGTCATCAGTAAAATCTGATACTTTTTTTCTACCAAACAGGCCTCCAACGTCTGCACGAACTGTGTTCGCAACCTCAATATGATTTTTAGAATTTAATAATCTATTAATCCTACTGCAGATTTCCTTCTGGTCTTCGGAAAGTCATTGTAAGATAAGCTCTTTGCAGCTCATTACAATCTCTCTTCTCGCTGCAGGCCAGTGTCTCTTTGTTGAAACAAGTCGGTTTACTTGAAGATCTTCAGTATCTGATTCGTCACTTTCAAGTTCTCTTGCACCTTCTGTTTCCAACTTTTCTTCATGTCTACCAGGATAACAGTCTTCTTCCATCAAAGATAATAAATCAACAAATATTTTTTTAAATACTTCAATATCAGGGATTGTAACAAATGACCTCTTACAATCTTTCTGCAGTTTTTCCAGACGTTTCAGAAGATCTAGCATAAAACTGGTAAGTCGCTGTTGTTCGCCACTTGTCTCCCACAAACTTAGAAACCCACATGCTGAAGCTTTTCAACTTTTGAGGAATCAGTCTTTCCAAGAACATTACTCCAATATTGTTGCATTAATGGAAGTTGTTCAAAACTGCTTTGGCTAAATTGTTGAGATGTTCTACGGATCTTACATCAAAGTGTGCTGGAAAGCGGTAGACAGTTTTCTTGGTTAACTCAACCAGCTCTTCAAGTTCTTCAAATCGTAAAGCCGATGCCCTATAAAATGTTCCTACGGCTTTTATAGTTGTCTTCGAGTGCTGAACTTCAATGACTACTGATTCAAAGTGTGACATGGCTAGGTCAGATCGATGAGCCACACACCAAATACAAAGTAAGTCTCTTCCTGAGTACTCTTTCATTCGAACCCATAGGCCACTGGATTTGCCTGTATTAGCACTCTCTCCATCTGTAGTCAATCCTGTCAACTTATCTTTTGCTGTATCGCCAAGGTCTAAATTTTCCAATAAAACTTTGACCGATTCCATAAGACCTTCTGCCCCTCGCAGACTCAATTTGCTTTCACCTAGAAACACAGATTTCATCTCATTATTTTCTGTAATGAACCGTACAGTAATGAACTTGTTGTCAACTCCGTATTTGTCTTCGGAGCCATCAACTTTAATGGAAAAACATTCCGAGTTTTTTAAGTGTGTGACCACGCCTCCCATTACCACTTCTCCTACAACATCAAGCATCTCGCGATACATTACAGGGTTTCTGTACTGCAATAAAGCTGGAGAAGGAGTGAGAGGAGAAAACTCGGATTCCAAACCATTGTCTTTGTATGACGAAATTTGGGTGTCACTGTGGATCTTTGTTAGTGATCGTGACGGCCAAGAATGAGCAGAAAGAGTCATTGTACGACTTTCATTATACACATCCAATGCTAGTTTTATCAGTAGTGTAATTTTCTCTGTGGTATAAGACTTAAGCGTTTTAACCCAAGGGTGCTTATCAGATTGTGCCATCCATTTTTCTTCCATTTCATTAAGGTTGACAGCAGCTTTGTGAGCTTCGCTGCTAAAATGGTCAATAATTCTTTCCAATTGCTTTTTTCCGTCACATCGGACGCCATCAGAAATAGGCAAAGTACCATTTTTGAAAATTATTGTGCTTCTTGAAAATGTTTAGAGCAAATTTCACATTTTACCCCAGAACGCTTGTTTCCCAGTTTTACTTTTGCAAGAAAGTCGTAGGTTTTTAACAGCCAAGAGGAATCTAACATGTTACCCTTATACCATTCAGCATACTTAACTTTTTTTGGAGGGGGTGTGGGGATTTTCGGTCTCGACTCTTAGGTAGAGTATATTATAATTGGAAGATTCTTTAAAATGAAATTCAATTAGTGTGTTTCAACTACTGCAACCTGGTTTATTATCGTCACTTGAGATATTGATTAGGCTATCAGTTTCATTTTCTTTAATTTCCCGATCGTTTTTTGAGCGTTTTTTTTTTTATCCAACACAAAATAAATCCGTTATTGTTGTTCTCTTAGCCATGGCTTATGTTCGTATAGTTATCAACTGAAGCCATTGAAAAGTTAGTAGCGTGACATACACCTATAATAAAACGTTAATAGTATTTTGTGTAGCGTTGGTTTTAAAAATGAATTTTTATACACCTCGTGTACTCTCGGTTTTTATGCCGGCCGCGGTGGCCGAGGGGACTGAGGCGCTTCAGTCACGGTCTGCACGGCCACTACGGTCGGGGGTTCGAATCCCCCCTCGGGCATGGATATTTGTGCCGTCCTAGTTCGTAAGTAGTTCATAAGTAGTTTGTAAGGTTAGGGACTGATGACCCCGTAGTTAAGTCCCATAAGATTTACAAACATTTGAACATCGGTTTTTATTTTGCGTCAGATGACCGTTTTAGCCCGTGAAACGAAAGAACACGGCAACGAGGATTTATTTTACTTTGCAGAGCAACATCACATCACTTCAGTGCTGCTTCTCTCTGCCCACTTAGAAATAGGACTTCTGTAAAAGCAAGGAACACAAAAAGAGATTGATTTTACTCAAAAGTTAAAAGAAAAAACTGTCGAAATGTTGGCGTATCTTGCTGACTTTTTCAGTGGCCGGCCGCGGTGGCCGAGGTGACTGATGCGCTCCAGTCACGGTCAGCACGGCCACTATGGTCGATGGTTCGAATCCCCCCTCGGGCATGGATATTTGTGCCGTCCTAGTTCGTAAGTAGTTCATAAGTAGTTTGTAAGTTTAGGGACTGATGACCCCGTAGTTAAGTCCCATAAGCTTAACAAACATTTGAACTTTTTCAGTGAAATGAAGTCCGAGTATTTCATTGCAAGAAAATAGGTCTAATATTTTGACAGCGCAGGATAAAATTTCAAGTATTGTCCATAAACTGGAACTTTACCGACGCAGGGCTCAACTCGGAGATCTATTGATGTTTAAGCCACGTGTGATCAATAAGTAGGCGAGGAAAATAAAAGAATCGTGTTTTAAACTTCCGTTATTTAGCATTCGTCTACATTTATAAACTCAATTCAGCAATATTCTAACAGCTATGGATAACCAGCACGCCAACACTTTGATATTGAGACCATTTTCTGTCGAAGAGGAAATTTTCAAAGATGTTTCAGCCAAAGTAGAATCCTTCTGATTGCTCGAAGATATCACATTCAAAATGGAATTTCAAAATTATGACCTTCGTACATTTTGGCGAAAAGCAGAATCCGAATATCCTGTTATAGGTGACAGAGCTCTAAGAACGTTAAGACAGTTCGGCACCACTTAAAGATATCAGAGTAGCTTCTCAAAGCTACTGACAATAAAAAGTAAACCCAGAAACCGTCTCAATGTGGAACATGACCTGATATGCGCCTTAAGCAAAGCAAAACCAAACATTAGAAAACTTGCGACTGGTAAACAGTACCCACCTTGTTTCAATGCTGCATCGAAAGTGTAAAAGATATGCGTCTTATGCAGTGTATTATGATTAACAAAGACTGGTAGTGTTTTCATGTATTGCTTTCTTTGATAATATTTTAATGTTTTTTTGGGTGGGTGGGAGGGGGGGGGGGGGGGGGTAAAATGTGTTTCCCTAGTAGTTCGTAGGGGTAACAAGACTGAAAAGGTTGGGAACTTATGCTCTAAATGATTTACAAGAGGTTATTTTTTAATTCCCGGTCCATTTGATACGTCATTCAATAAAAATAAATTGCCGGCACTACCCATAGCCACTGGGCGAAAAAATCTCAGCACTGGGTGACACAATTGTCGCCCAGTTAACATGTTATTTTATGCCCTGTGGTGTGATCCAAATATATATTATGAACAACAAACGACATTAAAGAAAAAACGTATTGTGACGCCAGGGTCAAAATTCCCAGACTACTGAAAAGGGGTCAACATGAAGTTCGTGTACTTACACCACATATTGCTCGAACCGCCCGTTTCTGAGCCAAAAATATCCTTTTTGTTTCAGTGGAGTTACCCCAAAAAATAACGCCGTACGTCATAAGTGAGTGAAAGTAAGCGTAGTACACTACTTTTCGTGTTGACATATCACATATTTCAGATATTGTTCTAATGGTAAATAAAGCGGAATTTAGTTTTGGAACAAGCTCCTGAACATTGGCTTTCCACGACAACCTAGACAGACTTAGAAATTTAACTGTTCAATCTCATCATATGCCCATTATGTGTAATCAAAATGCCAGCTTTCGTCAAATTATGTGTTAGAAATTGTAAAAACTGAGTTTGACTGTGATTTGAAATCAACTTGTTATCTACAAGCCATGAACTTATCTCCTGAACTGCATTATTTGATACAGTGCTAATATTACGAACAACATCCTTCACTACCAAGATGGTATCATCAGAAAACAAAAATATTTTACAATCACCTGTTATACTCGAAGCCATATATCATTTATATAAATAAGAAACAGCAACGGTCCCAAAACTGAATCCTGGGGCACCCACACGTAATTGTGCCCCATTGCAATTGTACGTCATTGCCATTTTCAAGACTGCGGCGTCGTCTACTATTAAAGTAAGACGAGAACCAGTCGTGACCAATCCTCGTATTCCATAATGTTCCAATTTCTGCAACAATATTTTGTGATCAACACAATTAAACGCCTTTGTTAAATCGAAGAAAACGCCTAATGTCCGTAGAGGTGCCTCACATAGGAACGAAAATATAGCATTTTCGGTCCTTAAACCACTTCTAAAACCAAACTGTACATTTGACAACAAATTTTGTGAACTGAAATGATCAATTAATCTTAATAAATATACAGCCTTTTCTATAACTTTAGAAAAAGCCGATGGCATAGAAATAGGTATAAAGTTGTCTACATTATCTCTTTTCTGTGCAGTGTTTAGAAAAATCCACTGACTCGGATGACAAATCGTTTTTAACATACATGGCCACTCCCCCACACCGGAAGGAACTCCTAGAGGAGAATTAATTAATGTTAATTTCTGATACAACAATCAATAAACTGGTTTAATATTTTCGCATCTGAATATAAAGTATGAGATTTGTACGATCGAAAGTAGAGAGATTAAGAACAGTGGAGTTAACCGGTTTTACTTCTGAGAGGCAAATATGTGAGATTTTGCGTCGTCGATTGAAAATGTAATTGTAGGCCTACAGTGACGTAATTGAAGTTCGTGTAATGTGCCTCATATGATACTGATGCATTGTCTGTCTCTATTGAAACATCACTCGCAGTATAATGTGACATTTTTCATGGAGATGGCACGTACCACAGGGTTCATTTTGAGTGTTATTCAAAGCACGGTTTCGTGGTATTCCGAGCGCTCCACCTCACAGTTGTAAGGGATAGGAATACTCACGTTGACGCTCTGATCAAGTCTCATCAGTCAGGCAGGCCCTCTGTGGCTGAGGTGGGCGGAGTCTCGCGCGCCACCTGCCGCCGTTACGTCACGCCTGGCGCGAGGCTGTCTGGCTGGCGGCGGAGAATAGGCCTGACAGTGGCCAGGGCCAGGAATAGCGCGGGTACCGAGCCAGCAGCCGAGGCGCTGCTGCCCGCCGCAGACGGCCAGCCCACCACCGCAAGTGTTTCCCATCACACGAGAGTGCCCGGTGGCCCGCTACTCTCCGGCCGGCGCACTTTACGACTTCCTGTCGCACAAACATGTCGAAGGAGCGACCCCTACCAGAAAACGTTTTTCGTTGCACTCTCTTACATCTGTAGCGTATCCCCAAATCTCAAATTATCAGTATACACTAAATTTTGCTTTACTAGCTGAAAACCCGGCGTTGCCCGGGTGTTTATTTATTCCAGCGTTGAGTTTGTACTTCTTCTATCTCCTCTCTCTCTGTCCATCTCCTTACTCCTAATGTAAGAGTACACCTGTCGCTGTATCTTACAGTTTGATTTAACGTAATGTGTACATTGTCTTAAATTTGTTCATTTCACGTATTTTCATTTCTTGTATGCTAGATATGTTTCTTATGTAACCTCATTTTCTATATTGAATCATTTAGTGTAAACATATATTGTATGTGTAAACCCGCATGAATGCACGGACATTCTTATGCTGTAAGTTGGCAATGCGCCAGAGAAAATGTTGAACCTGTTGTAAAGACTGTCTTTGGTACAGAAGTAGTAGCTGTGAGTGTCGCGCTGCTGAAGCAGTCGCGGAGCGGTCTCGCTATAGTAAACACATAAATGTTTTGTTGATGGTGCAGAGGCACGGTAGGCGCAGTGTGGCGCGAGTTTAATGCAACTGCAATAAGCCTGAGAGAGGTACTGTTTAATGTATTGAACGAAGTGCGAAATAAGTTTATTTATACTCGAAAGTTATCAGAGTAATGTTTTTGCATGTGTGCAAGAAAAGTAATTGTTTGGTTATCAAGTCTATTGTCACCGAGTGTGATCGTTGCTGTAATTAGAAGGTGTATCGAGGTGATATCAATGTATGGAGATTACAGCCAGACGAGCTGAACAAAGAGTTGTCGATAAAAATATTTTGAACCAGCAGTAAGAGTACCTATTGTAATCATATCTGTCTTGTATGGACTTCGCGACGAAGACGATGATAACAGATGAGTACTATTCTAACATTTTATTTTGTATGCATGTAAAGGTAGTGTCAACCCAATCAGAATTTTGGTTCAATTATATATGACTTATTTTGAAACCAGTCTTAATTTTGTAAGTATTTGTAGTGACCCCATTATCACCATTATTAGATTATGTTGATTATGCACATTGACAAACAAGGTCAACCATTTTTCAAAATAATTACGATCAGTTTTAAGGAAATTGCTAGACGAGTTAAAGAATTGCTACATCCACAGAGACTAGAAATTAATGTGCAGTGCTGTTCTAAGTTTTGCAATCAATTATTAAGCCAAAGATTTTAACTTGCAAAAGAGTCTGCAAGTAAAGTAAAGTTGGTTACATTTATGTAGAAAGTAACCAGGCTAGCAGAAGTCAAAGTATTATAGTTGATTAACCAGACTTGACGGAAGTAATTTTTTTATGAAATACGTTAAATGCCAAACTCTGCTCAGCCAGTTACACGCGTACGCTACCCAGGCCCAGGAACCAATTAAAAAAAAATAGTTCACGTAAAGTTTTATAAGGAACCTGAATGCTTTAAACAATATTATCAAAATTATTGGGAACTTTGACTGTAGTATTTGTGAAGCTCATTGCACCACGGAGTTTCACAGTACTAACCTATTATCATTGCAATCAGAGTCTACCAGCTATTACAATTTTGATTATAACACGAACACGCCATCACCACTACATGAATTCTGACACAATTATTAGTGAAGTTGTGCTGTTCGTGAATCGTAAGAGGTGCTAGTTGGAGGCTGTAGTCAATGCTAAGCCAGATATGGTCAAGCTTAATTAATTACCACAGTGACTGTTTCAAGTTAATCAATATCATTTTTTTATTCAAAATTTTAACTTTCACTACAAAAGTGTTGTTGCGACCCATTAGTTGTGATTTGCTGCAACATTCAATAACGAAATTATTATTACTAGAGTATATTATTACGCATTCTGAATTTTGAGATTTTTTGACGAACTCCAACAGGTAATTTTCTTACACTAAAAACATGTTATATATGTGTAAAGCTAGGCAATGCACATTTATATACGAAGTTTAAATAACAATTAAATTAATGTAATTAATTTCACTCACTTTTGAGGAAATGTCGCTGATAAAACGGAACTGAAAAAATATTATCAGATTGCAGAAGTCTATGTATTTACCGTTTATCAAGAAAGTAAGTAATGTAGATCAAATCTCACGTAAAAATGCACTCGTTTCGAAGAATCCAATCACGATATTCAACAATAATTATTGTAATCGATCACATGATGTTATGCGCGAAACGTCAAATCGTTTTTCAAAGAGATCTATTACAAGAAATTTGTTTTTATTGCCTTATTTATTTATTCTTCTATTTCCTTATTCGTATCCTTATCCTTACAGAGAAAGAACTGAAGACATTGTAGCACGCATAGACCAATGATATGGTCCGTGGCATCACGTTTCGCTGTATGTAACATCCTTGCTATAGAGTCGCAAACGTCATCGCTGGCCTTCAGTCAGAATTTTTTTAATCATTTGACGACTTTCAACCACTATATCTTTCACCCCCTTATAGCTATCGGCATGAAACTACTATGGTGTACAACTGGAGACTTCGGACTACGATTACACACAGACCATTCGTTTGTGTTGTGCAGTTTTCGCTGCATGGCGAAATATTAACACACTCCCCACACAGAATTTTATATACACCGATAACTTTCCATCCCAATATACTCCACCCTTTTATCATTATCAACCCTCAAGCAACAATGCAACCAATAAATCCATTTTCAAAGAGTAAATATAATTTTCAAAGAGTAATTACTGTTCCGCATTTCGCGGTATATTCTTGAAATAACTAAATATCTATCAGATCGCTATAAAACCGTGCCTAAAACCTTCCTCAGGTATAAATTAGTAACTGTACAAATATTTAAGTCTCTGCGTCTTGTCGTTCTGAAGTGATAAGCGTACACCGAACAGACATTCAAATCAATATATATATATATATATATATATATATATATATATATATATATATATATATATATATATATATATATATATATAGTTATCCGATAGCCATAAAACCGAGCCCAAAGCCTTCCCCGGGTAGACATTAGTAACTGTACAGCTCTTTATATCTTGTGGTTCAGACGTGATAAATGTACACCGAACAGACATTCACATTTATAGATATAGATTACTTTCGGAAACAAATGATGTATTGGAATATACTACTAGGGTATCTCTACTAATAAATTCTTGCCACATCAAATTCTTTTATCGCAACCTTAATAAACTATTCAAAATATCTGTGGTGTATTCAAAGCAGTGTTCAGGAAACATTTCATGCCTGGTGATTGATTGATGGTGGATGGATACTCATTGCAAAAACTCTCAAAATTCTTTGCATCGCACAGTGGTAGCTGTATATACACTACTCCAAACAATTAGTGGATCAGGTGAGAGATCATACACATGTGATGACGTACTTTATTCAGATATTAGTTACAATTGTAGTACGATATTTTACTGTCTCACGTATTTACTTGAGGTTTGCAAGGAGTTTCTTGAAGCGATGCAGCATTGGGCTACCACAATAAAGTCATTCTCGTTGCCCTCTAATATCATATGTGATCACCTTGGATACAGTACAGTTACGAAACTGCGTTGCATGGACAATATTCAATCAGCTCTTGAGTTATATTTGGCTACTCTTCCATGACTGAAATATCGAGGTATGCAACCGTTGTTGGTAATTGCTGGTCTGGCTACAATGCGTCTGCCAAGTGTATCTCAGACATGCTGAAAAGGGTTTACGTTTGGTGAAAAAGCTGGACACTCCATTCGTTCTGTTCCCTCAGCTTCAAGCACGTTGTCCACCAGTGCAGCTCTGTGGAGGCGAGCGTTATCGTCCATCTCCTACTGCACAAGAGTATGGCAAAACATATATCTCTATATCTCTCAGCAGTCAAACTATCATTGTGAAGGACACAGAGGTCCGCACCTCCGCTAATAAAGACTCCTCCTCCACACCAATCGTCCGCCACCATGAAATTGTAATTTTTCCTGCACGTAAGGAGGATTGTTATGAGTGCCACGTTCTCTCCAATGAAGGAACGGCGATTGTTTGGCTGTTTACAAAATCTTGACTCATCTGTGAAAAGAAGCCTGCGCCATTCATGACGACTACAATCATGATATTCCTTTGCCCAGTTTCTGTGGCATGAAGGGTGTCGTGGTTTCAATGACACACACACACACACACACACACACACTGTAGGCTTCCGTGCGTTGATGACACATTATCGAAGGCTATTTCGGACTGTCTGTGCTGACATTGCGCGTCCTGTTGCTCCATGGAGGATGGGATGCAGCTGAGTCGCATTCAGCCTCCTGTATCAACGGGCTGTTAACCGGAGATAGCCGTCACCTCTTGCAGGTGTTACCCGTGGATGATCTTTGCCTTGCCTTGTTTTAACGGTTCCTGTTGTCTGAAATAGCGTCCAGGTCTTGAAAATTTCACTTTGGGACACTCCAACAGCTGCAGCCAACTCCTTCTTGTGTCTGAACCTCTTCCAACCTTTTGTAGCTCTCCGCACCATAGCCTCGGGTAAGTCATATTGTTGTATAGAAATACCTGCTCACTACAGAACATCATGTCAGTTGCTAGTGTGATTCGTTTGGTAAAAACAAGTTAATACCAGTGCAGCAACTACTGTCATTACCACTATTACTGTTGCCCTAATGTTGTGTTCAGTCCGTAAAACCGGAAGAAAGATGTCGAACATTTTCAGTTTATTCTAGCGATGGAAATACTTCAGAACCTAGACATCTCAACTGATCCCCTAATTGTTTTGACCAGTGTAGTTCCTGGAAATACGAACTAAGACATTGAAAACAGTTTCGCAACATATATGATTCTAATTGGAAGACATTTGACGTGTTAGACAAGAACTTCCGAGACTGACATTAATCTAATAGACTTATAACAAAGGTTTTTAGAGAGAATATGGCGAATTAATTGTCTTATATACATTTCTCTGTTCAGAGGAATGATCTTTTTTTAATGTTATCTAGACCAAATACAGTGTCATACCCGAGCTATTTTTTCTTCTTTATCGGTGTCCTGTGTCTATTCCATCTGGTAACATCCCAACTATGCAACAATATTCCAGCAGAGTATGATGGATTTAATGGAGGCTGTGAATTTGTTGCGTCTTTTGAGTGTCACTGAAAGCACAGCTCTTGGTTTACCTGCAAGACGATATTACCTATGTGTGGCATTTGTCTCTAATGATTGTGAATTTGTCTGAATTAGTGGCTTTGAGTTTAGAGTAAGCTAAGTTTGACGGATTCGTACAAGTACTAATGTGGGTAACGTAACACTTTTCCTTTTTAGATACGTTTGCTACTTATCGCACCGTACTGATGTCTCTTACAGTTGTTACCCTCTACGCCCCTCTAGTACAGTGAAATGTATTCGCCGATGCTGTACCACATGTCCCGTCATCTGTTCCTTCTTTGCGGTTCTCACATGACCTTTTCTCCATCTTTTCTCATGAGAACCTGCTCACTTCTTACTTTACCAGTCCACCAGACAATCAACATTATTCTGTGGTGCCAATTCAAAATGTTGAAATGTCTGTAAATCTATCGGACCAAACTGCGTGGTCATCAGTCCGTAGCTTAAAAACTACTTAAACCTAGGTAAACTAACCTACGGACAAACACACACACCCTTGCCCCAGGGAGGACTCGAACCTCCACGGTGAGCAACCGCGCGCTCCGCAGCGAGGTGCTTTAGACCGCTCGGCTACTCCACCGCGGCGCCAATTCGCAAACGCTTCTATTCTTTACTGTTTCGCTGAGCGAGATGGGACAATTGTTACCTCTATCGCCTCTCATTCTGGATGACAGTGGTCCAAATCCACCTTCGACCATCCAGATTTAGGTTTTCCCTGATTTCCCTAAATTATTCCAGGCAAATACTTGGATGATTTATTTGAAAGGCCAAAGTTGATTTCCTTCCCGATCCTCGACGAAAAATCCGATCGTGATTTTTCTCTCTAAAGACAGAGCTGTCGACAGAACGTTAAACCCTTAGCTTCCCTTTCTTTTTCTTCTTCTTTTTATTTATTATTTTCCGTAGGACCAATTTTGAAACAAGTCTCCATGGTTATTCAACTACCAAGGTTGTAAAAAAAGAGTAGGAACTGATAAAGTGAAACTAATAGAAATCCCATGCAAAAGAGAGAGATTAAAAAATATGTGAGTGACTCGATGACTACTTAAGTAACAGAACGCAGTATGTTGTCCTCGATGACGAGTGTTCATCAGAGACTAGAGTATGGTCAGAAGTACCACAAGACTGGATCGCTATTATTTTCTACCTGACAGGCTGAATTAGTTTCATTCTGCAGCTGTTTACTGATAATTATCATGTGCTGTACAGGAAGGTGTCGCCATAGAATGACTGTAGTAGGAAGCAACTAAATTACTAGGTGGTATTAGTGATAGCAGCTAACTCTAAATATAGAGAAACATAAGGTGATGCAGATGAGTAGGAGAAAGATACCCGCAATTTTCGAATACAGCAATAGTAGTGTGCGGCTTGACAGAGTCGCGTCAATCAAATATCTAGGCATAGCGCTTCACAGCGATATGAAATGGATCGAGTATTTAAAGACAGTCGTAGTGAAGGCGAATGGTCGACTTCGGTGTATTGGAATAATTTTGGAAAGATGTGATTTGTCCGTAAAGGTGACCGCATATAAAACAATTGTACAACCCAGTTCTGTGTATTGCTCAAGTGTTCGGGATCTGTATAAAGGAGGACACTGAGGCAGTTCAGAGACGGGCGGCGAGGTTTGTAACTGGTAGATTGAATTAATGCGCGATTGTTTCTGAGATACTTCGGGACCTCAAATGGATGTCGCTGGAGGGAAGCGACGTTGTTGAAGAAATTGAAAGGGCTGGAATTTACAGCGGGATGCAGAACGATTCTATTGCCGTCAACCTATATTTCACGTAAACATCACAATCAAAAGATCATTGAGATTAGGGCTCGTACAGATGCATACTATCATTCGTTTTACCCTCGTTCTATATGGGAGCGAATAATTAAAGCAAGCAACTAGGATTGGTACTGAATACCCTCCGTCACGCACATTTGGGTGGATTACGGAGTATGTATGCGGAAGTAGAAGAATAAGTAAAAAGAACAAATATAGAAATTAGCTTATTTAATTTTTCCGGGAATTTCCCGAATACAAAGTGTAAGCCATGAGGAAACTTTTCTGTTTAGTCTTGAAGGTGTGTGGTTTATTACTAAGCATTGTGAGTCGTGTCGGGATAGCTCAGTCGGTAGAGCGCTTGCCCGCGAAAGGCAAAGGTCGCAGGTTCGAGTCCCGGTTCCGGCACACAATTTTAATCTGCCAGGAAGTTTCATATTAGCACACACTCTGCTGCAGAGGGAAAGTTTCATTCTGCACCTTTATACTATTTATCTCACATTCCATTCTCGAATAGCGCGCGGGAAGAAAGAAACATGAATCTCTCCGTTCGAGCTCTGATTTCTCGTACTTTATGCTGATGATCTTTTCTACCAATGTAAGTGGGAGTCAACATTATATTTTCGCATTCGTAGCAGAATATTGGCGATTTGAGTTTCGTAAGTAGCCCACGACGCAGCGATAAGCGCCGTTGTTGTAATGATTCCCATCCCAGATCCTATATCATTTCCGAAACGCTGTCTCCCCTGTATCGTGACAATACGAAACGAGCTGCCATTCTTTGGACTCTCCGTCAAACAAACCTGATAAGGATCCTACACTGAGTAGCAATACTCCAAAAAAGGACGGACAAGCGTAGTGTATGCAGTTTATTTTGAAGTTCGTTGCATCTTTTATGAGTCCTGCCAATAAAACATCTTCTCTAGTTACCCTTTTCCACGACATTATCTACGCGTTCTTTCAAGTTTAAGTAATAGTAATTCCTATGTATTTCGTGAATTTTCCGGCCTTCAATTTTGATTTATTTACTTTGAAAAAAAAGTTAACGGATTTCGTTTTGTAATCATGTGGACGATTTAACTCTTATCATTATTTGGAGTCAATATCTTATTTAGATCGTTGTGTAGTTGGGTTTGATCTTCAGATGATTTTACTAGAAGGTAAATGACGGCGTCATCTGCAAACAACCTAAGAGAGCTGCTTAGATTTTCTCCCAAATCGTTTATGTAAATAAGGAACAGCAGAGGACAAAAACACTACCGAGTGGAAAGCCCGATATCACCCCTTTTAGTGGATGCGTTAACATCGATTACTACAAACAGTGTCCTCTCTGATAGGAAATCCCGTATCCAGTCGCAAATTTGGGGCGATGTACCATAACCAAGCAATTTGACTAAAAGTCGTTTGTGAAATACGGTGTAAAAAGCCTTCTTAAAATCAAGAAATACGGAATCAATTTGAGAGTAAATAATACCGCAAAGTGCAAATTTCAGTATAAACAATTTAGCGTAAAAGAAAGAGTATGAAGCTGTTCCAGTAACAGACCTTGTGCCACATCAAAAGCGGCTGACAAATCGTTCAGTTGCCTAGCACTGTCAGTGCCCTACGTCAACAGAAGCTCTAACCACGTGAGAGAACTACGCGCTGTGACCAACCCAAAAGGTATCGACCCCAGCCAAGGTTTCAAACACATGTCTAAGCAGCACGCGGACATCAGCACTGGAGATAATGACTGGAAGGTTCCACCGCCGAATTAAGCATTTGAGTGCCGTATTTAAAGACGACCAAGCAGCCTATCAACGGTTGGTTCGCCGTCCAGTTCTTTGTCACACGTTACCATCGTTACTGGATGGAGTGCGGTGAACAGCGGTAGCGTGCACTATGTGTGCCGCGACGTCTCGACACCGGCTATCACCGAGTCCTAAATCCCCGAATAGGGCACCTGTATATCCAGGAGCCCTACCACCGACTGTTCACACCGCCGCGTAAGGACCGGTTCCCACTAGGGGTTTGCGCGCGGAAAATCGCGCGGCAGCGCCTCGGTTGCAGTCGACGCGACCCGCGCGACGCTGAGCGGCAAGCAATGGCATGTTCACACGTGTTCAAATGTTCACATGTTTGTAAATCTATCGGACCAAACTGCGTGGTCATCAGTCCGTAGTTTACAAACTATTTAAACCTAGGTGAACTAACCGAAGGACAACACACACACCCATGCACTGGGGAGGACTCGAACAACCGACGACGAGCAACCGCGCAATCCGCAGCGAGGCGCCTTAGACCGCTCAGCTACTCCAACGCGGCCGGGCATGTTCCCAATGGTGACGCCGCCGCGGAAGGGTTGTCATAGGAACGCCTTTTACGGCTCTGTGCAGCAGCCTCAGCGACGCGGTTTGTGCATGTTGAACCGCTGCCGCCGCCGCGCAACGCGCGAGTTTTTCCGAGTTTAAGCCAATCACAGAAGGCACTGAGCGTGACGTAGGCAGTGTCTACAGGGGCCCACGAGAAATACTTGGCCACCTGCCCACAGCGGCTAGCGCTGTGCGCTTTCTCGGCGAAGAACTGTACCGAACGTGACATTGAGCAGAAATACTTATCTCACGATTTTAAGGAAACTAATGAGTGAAAATTTTTTATTCGGTCTCACGTTGCAGCTTGATATATTTCCTCGATAGAGGACTTTATTTACAACACTTACTGTACTGCACATTAGAAAGTAAAAAACTTCAGGTGAGTGCAAAGAGTTTGAAGACAAAAACTCATTGCGTAGACTTAGCTTGTGGTTTATTTTAGCCCATACATTACTGGGAACGAATTGTAGCCAACATATCGAAATAGTATGTTGAGAGAAGGATGTTTACTCTTTCGTGGTCGTAGTAATCCTGATATTTCTTAAAAGGTCTGGAAATACAAACAGTGTTTTTTCAAAAGGATAGCAAATGAATAATCACAAGTTTTTTCTTATACTTGAGAATCGAAATGTTTTTATTTGCACTCGTGTAGAAGCAGCGATCGTATTTGTTTATTATTATAGTCAACATGATCGATTAGAGAGTGCCCGCAACTACACTATGTTATTTTAAATGTGATTATTTCCGTCAACAGTTGCACTTGGATCATCTTCAGATCTTATACTTGCGTCCACAACTCGTGTGGCTGAATACTAATTGGAAATCCAACTCAGCCAGACGAGTTGTGGACGCAACTATAAGATCTGAAGATGATCCAAGTGTTCGAAACATGTTGTTAAACAATTATATTGCAACTGTTGACGGAAGTAATCACATTTAAAATAACATAGTGTATTTGCGGACACTCTCCAATCGATCATGTTGACTATAATATATATTTGTTTATTGTTTGTTCTCCAAGGAACGACTTACTTTTTTTTATTTAACAGCTTTTAATATATCATAAAAGAATGCAGTAAACAGTCCACGTGATATTTTGTGTGTACTAAGGATATTTAATCGTAACCTGTTAGCGGTTGTTTGACAAGATGTAAATGCTTTGTAACTGCATTATATCAATTATTTCAGTTTATAACGAAACCTATATTACGCCTACATTACTGTTTCTTTGTGAGATTCCGAACGAAGACTTGTTTGATGAAATTCTTCATGCTAGTATATCTATTGCAACAAAGCAACAGTTCTACTAAAAGACTGCTTTCTTCACTTCTCCGTACTAATTCTGAGTACTGCTACGCATTGTTGGATTCTCACCAGGTTGGACTGATAGTGAGTATAAAGGAAGTTGAGGGAAGAGCAGTTTGTTTTGTGTTACCATAGCGGAGAGAGTGTCACGGAAAAAATGCACCTTTTGGGATGGAAATCATTAAAAGAAAGGTATTATTCATTACAACGCGATATACTTGCGACATTTCTTTCAGCTACTTTTTTCCACAAAAGCGGACATTTTTCATAGGAATCCACCTCCATAGGGAGGCATGATCATCATTATCAAATCAGATCTAAAACGGAAATATATTTGTTTGTCCCCTTTTCCTGTGCGCTATGGGAAAATAAAGCGGTAGAGACATATTATGAAAGCGGTTCAAAGAACCCTCTGCCATGTTGTTGTGATTTGCAGATCAAATATGTAGATGTAGCATCTTTACGTCTTTCCAGTTACTACAAGCCACATGTATTTCAGTTTGTTACTATCGTCAGTAGCTGGTCTTTGTCTATTTTCTTTAAACCCATTTTTGCTTCCCTTACCAATTGGACTATTGCAAGATGTCTTACAACATATTCTATCAAACAATCTCCTCTTTTAACCACGTTATGTAACAATTAACTTTCTCTCTCAAGTCTGATCAAGTAGCTCCTAATTTCTTTTGCAGTCTACCCATATAATAATCAACTTTAAGACCATATTATAAAAGCTTCAAACCTCTTCTTCAATGAGCTGGTTATCGTTCACGATTCGCTTACGTTCAAGATTGTATACTCCACAGAAAGGCCTTCTTGTCCCTAATCACTTTTATAACAGAAAAAAAACCAGTAGCAATGAAATATGTGAAACAAAGGTTGCGAGAACGGACCTTGAAGCTTGCCGGGATAGCTCATAAACGGCGCTACAAATAACGACGATATGAGGGGCAGGGGGGGGGGGGGGGGCGGAAACCAAGAACGAACGAAGGACGAGTAAATACGAATGTAGAAATAAAGGGATCTGCGGCATCCAATATTAAAGGTTCGTCACCGTTAATCTATTATTGTTTAATTTGGATCCTTTTTCTTCAATTACTTAAGAAGATGTTTTCTTCCACATTACCTCACCTCGACGGGGAGGGGTCGGGCTACTTTTATTTTTGATTTCCTTTTTATTTTGAAAGGAAATTCATTTCTAGTACTTAGGGAAAGAAGGAGCAACTTCATATCCCTGCACATCAACAGGACATGCACGACTCTGTTGACTGTCGCACTCTGGGTAAGAGACGACAATTTGAGAGAACGCAGGTAGACAAATCGCAAACCAGGAGAACGAGACCAGGCAAACTGCTTGGGGAAACATAATAAACCAAATATCAAGAAAATGATCTTTCAGTGCTGTCGATATGCTGAGATCGCGAATGGGGAATATATACAGAGTCGTTAATTGATAGTGACTGGGCCAAATATTTCACGTAATAAGCAATACTACAAAGAACAAAACGTTTCTAGCTTGAAGGAAGAAAGTAGATGGCGCTATGATTGTCCCGCTAGACGGCGCTGCCATAGGTCAAACGGATATCAACGGCAATTTTTTAAATAGGTACCCCAATTTTATCACATATTCGTGTAGTACGTCAATAAATATGAATGTTTTATTTGGAACACTTTTATTAGCTTTGTGATAGATCTGCTGTAATAGTCACAAACGTTTAAGTATGTGGCATCGCGTAAAATTTCGCCAGTGCGGACGGTATTTGCTTCGTGATACATTACTCGTGTTAAAATGGACCGTTTACCAATTGCAGAAAAGGGCGATATGGAATTTATGTATGCCTATTGCGATCAAAATGCCGAACGGGCCTGTGCTATGTATGTTGATCGTTATTCTGGCAGACATCATCCAAGTGTCCGGACCTTTCGTCGGATAGTTAATTTATTTAAAGAGACAGGAAATGTTCAGCCACAAGTGAAACGTCAACCACGACCTGCAACAAATGATGATGACCAAGGAAGTGTATTAGCTATAATTGCGGCTAATCCGCACATCAGTGGCAGACAAATTGAGCGAGAATCGGGAATATAAAAAACGTCGGTGTTGAAAATTCTACATCAACATAAATTTCACCAGTACCATATTTCTATGTACCAGGATTTGCATGGCGAAGACTTTGAATGTCGTGTACATTTCTGCCTATGTGCGCAAAATTAATTACGGGTCGACAACGGATATTTTTATGCGTACTGTTTAGTGACGAAGCGTCATTTAGAAATAGAGGTAACGTAAACCTACATAATATGCACTAATAGGCAATGGAAAATCCACGATGGCTGCGACAATTGAAACATTAGCCACCTTGGCGGGTTATGTATGGTGTGGCATTATTGGAGGAATGATAATTGGCCCCTATTTTATCGATGGCAATCTAAATGGTGCATGTATGTGTGCATGATTTATTACGTTATGTTCTACCGATTTTACTACAAGATGTTTCACTGCATGACAGAAAAGCGATGCCGACCGCGGTGGCCGAGGAGACTGAGGCGCTCCAGTCACGGTCTTCACGGCCACTACGGTCGGGGTTTCGAATCCCCCCTCGGGCATGGATATTTGTGCCGTCCTTAGTATAAGGTAGTTGATAAGTAGTTTGTAAGTTTAGGGACTGATGACCCCGTAGTTAAGTCCCATAAGCTTAACAAACATTTGAACATTTTTTGAATAGAAAAGCGATGTACTTTCAACATGATGGACGTCCGGCACATGGCTCGCGTGCATTTGAAGCGGTCTTAAATGGAATATTTAATGACAGGTTGATTGGTCGTAGAAGCACCACACCATGGCCCAAACGTTCACCGGATATTACATCTCCGGATTTCTTTCTGTGGGGAAAATTGAAGGATATTTGCAATAAATCGCAATTTGCATTCAGTTACGGCTTCACTGTGCAAGGTTTAGATGGAATACCAAAGTGCGGCGAATGAAAATTTGTGCCCGGCTAGGATTCGAACCCGGGATCGCCTGCTTATTAAGCAGACGCGTTGACCAATCCGCCACCGTGGACGCAGTGACCACCCCGACTGTAGAGCACTGTTCCCTGCACGTCTCCCGCCACACAACTCTCCATTCGCCACGCTGTCTCTCTCCTACTACGGTATCCTATTTGTTACCGTGATTCACCCATAACGCCTGAAAACATGCGTCAGCACATTGTCAATGGCCGGCCGCGGTGGCCGCGGGGACTAAGGCGCTCAAGTCACGGTCTGCACGGCCACTACGGTCGGGGGTTCGAATCCCCCCTCGGGCATGGATATTTGTGCCGTCCTTAGGATTAGCTAGTTCATAAGTAGTTTGTAAGATTAGGGACTGATGACCCCGTAGTTAAGTCCCATAGAGTATACAAACATTTGAAACATTTGATTTCATTGTCAATGCGTTTGAGAACATTACTGAAGGGGAACTACTCGCTGTTGAGAGGTATTGCGTTACGCGTTTTACAAAATGCATTGAAGGACATCATTTTGAGCATTTATTGAAGTCATGCTATAATTACCGGTAATCTCGCAGTAACAGCATGCGTTCTTATAATGCATGGTAATTTCACGAATATGCATGTATCACATAGGAAAAACCGAAAAAAATGTTTGTTAAGCTTATGGGACTTAACTACGGGGTCATCAGTCCCTAAAGTTACAAACTACTTATGAACTACCTTATACTAAGGACGGCACAAATATCCATGCCCGAGGGGGGATTCGAACCCCCGACCGTAGTGGCCGTGCAGACCGTGACTGAAGCGCGTCAGTCTCCTCGGGCACCGCGGCCGGCAGGAACAACCGAAATAAAGCTCAGACGTACCTACGTTCTGTGATTTAATTTATGAAACGTACCTGTTACCCACTGTTCGCCTAAAACTGGAAACAATATGTTTGTGAATATTACAGCGCCATCTATCACAAAGCGACAAAAGCGTTCCAAATAAAAACATTCATATTTATTTACGTACTAGACCAGGCATGGCCAACAGTGTAGTTCATCGCCCCACCCGCGACCGTGTGTCGCCGCTAGTGTCGGCAACACGGCAACAGAGAGAGAGAGAGAGAGAGAGAGAGAGAGAGAGAGAGAGAGAGAACTGCGGAAAGGGTGAGACCGCACAGCACTGCTCTGCGCTGGACTGTCCCGCGGTCAGATCCAACGTAAACCAAGTAACAGAGGACGCGCAGCTCTGGAATGTGGTCGAAGAACGGTAAAACAAACAAAACATTACTGTTTAGGTAAGAATTAGTGTTAGTGTGGCAAAATCACTACGCGAAGGTTTAGAAAATATCCAAACCACGAATCGAAGAAAAACTTACTGATTATTTGACCAAAATTTTATTATATTAGTATTGTACACGCACACTCGTCATATACAATAGGCTACTTCTGACATATATAAATATTTTTTTAAAATGAACTAGTATCATAAATATGCTATTTTAACAATAATTATATGTAAGGGCTATAGAGTCATTCTTACGACTAAATATTTTTTGTTACAACAGACATAAAAATCTAACAAAATGATTGGTTTTAGGTGCATTATCCCCCAGTTTCTCTGAAAAAATGCTAGCGCAATTCGGGCACGAGCCGTTTTGACGGGCGCATTACTTCCCCCACCATTGCAATGCCTGTAGCATGTGTGCGAGTGAGACGCTGCAAGGGGGAAACGAAGGAAGGCATATCTTTTTTTTTTTTTTTTTTTTTGTTTTTTTCAAACACAGTGAGGTTACTAAGTGAAGATGAAAATGTCTTGCTTTTATAATCGGGATTTTAGCACTAATGTATATTTACTACCGTCTTTCATTCGTCAAAGCAATAACTTTATTCTTCAATGAAATAAGCAAATTACGTAGTATTCATGGGATTAGCAGAAATACATATTATAGTTTCCAAATGATAAGCCAAGATCGCAAACTACCAATTTATGTCACTTCATAAATCATTTGGAAACTATAAAACGAATTGATCGCCTCCACGCCCTATAAACAGCGTGCACTGCTAATGTTTACAATCTTTCAGAGGACTCTAAGCCTCTCACCGACGCCATGTTGTGACGTCGTGCGCAGGCTTTTTTTCTATAGGGGGTGCTGGCTACGCGTCAGCTTGCAACGGGGATTGGAGAGCGATGCGATCGCAAGTCACTATGAGCATCACGTCCGTGGGATGTAGCAGATAGTTTCAGATCGACAGCACGTGTGGCTTGCGCCACGTTGGGACAACGCGTCTCGTGTGAGGACGGCTTAAGCCACGAGGCTCACTCAGCCTCCGCCAAAAGCCATATTTAAAAGAGAAAAATAAGCAAATGACATTGTGTCTTTAGGAAGAGACTTATTCTCAGTAGAGAAATTAATATTCCGCTTAAGTTAAAAGATTTTGACTTAAATGGAACTTCTTGTCAGATATTTTGAACTGGTTTTCCGTTTCTGTGAATGAATGTTGTTTCATGTTTTAGTGCTAAATTACTCAATGCCGTTGGCGTTTGTTATAGACTGCATCAATGTATAATGCATAAGATTTGTTTGTTTAGCTTGTTCATTCATCTAGTCGTTCAGTTGATTAGGTTACATAAAAACTCTAACAACCTACTGTTGATTTAATACCCTAATTATTTTAATTAATCTTTAATTGAAGGTGCTAGACTTAGTGTTTGAGGAGAGACTCCGGAATCATTCTTATTATTATTAGTATTGAGATGACAAGGGCTGAGACCCATATTTTCAGTCTATACCTTATGGGCCAATAGGTTTGCAGTCGCTTATTATTCTGGAAGTGTGTTATTATTGCAGAGATCTCCGGAGGAATCTGTTATTGTTTTGATCTGTAATCATTGTTTTTAGTGTTTACTGCAAATCATTAAATTGTTTCTTAGGATAATTTGTGTTCTGTCATAAGATGCGCTTCACGCAAGATTGTTTATAATTATACTTGATGTTAATAAAGCATTATTGAAGACATTGAATCGTGTGCAATCCGAGTACATGTCCCAGTCCTTCCTTAGAATATAGTAGCTACATATTATATGCGGCACACCACTGATGAAGAAGAGACCCGCGTCTGATAATTAAGTCACTCCGCTCCACGTACGGCTCAGCTAGCGCCCATTGGAACAAAGCACGCAGCGATCTGAAAGCAATTAACTTCTGACTGTTCTCTAAAACACTATTCGCTTCACGCTATGACAAATACTGTATATACTTTTCAGTTCAGCTCTCTTTTTAACGGGATTTTTTACGTATTCAGGAACAACTCATGACTTGGATCTTGTTGCGTTAATTCCTAGGGCTCAGGTAACCTTGGGAAGATCTTTACTAATCTTTGACTGGTTCCAAATATCGCTGCGCGAGGCCGTTCCCCGTCGGGGTTTCGAATCCCCCCTCGTGCATGGATATTTGTGCTAGTAGTTGTAAATTTAGGGACTGATAACCCCGCATTCAAGTCCCATAAGCTTAACAAATATTTGGACAGTCCAAATATTTTGTGCCCACTGTTGAAATTCATGCCGTTTCTTCTGTTACAGCTTGCATTTTATGAAATATTGTTACACAAATTGATGTCACAATTGGAGACAATTCAACCGTAGTTTTTCAGCCTTTCTCTGATGGCGACCTGTATAATTTTCAATTACTTTTTTATTAAATCTGTAAAATTATAATTGTCCTTGGGTTTAATTTTGATGATCTCGTTTTTACCAAATCAAACATATTGCTTTCAGAGCTGAATTCAAGCAGTTGATGCTTCTGCTCCACCCACCACCAACGCGTCATTATGGTAGTCTTTGCTTGGATATTTTCCGTAATCACCGAAAACAGTTCCAAAATATAATTATAAATTTTCCATCTTGACTGTTCCAATTTTAATTTTAGATGTAGCATTAAAATAACTACATTTAAAAGGAAGGTCTCTCTCTCTCTCTCTCTCTCTCTCTCTCTCTCTCTCTCTCTCTCTCTCTCTGTGTGTGTGTGTGTGTGTGTGTGTGTGTGTGTGTGTGGTGTGTGTGTGTGTGTGTGTGTGTCACACACTCACAGAGAATTAGTACTTACACAAATTTCGGCAGATAGTGAATAAAGAAGTTCATGTTCTATTTGCGTAAATAAATTGTAATTCGCAACTTACACAAAATATGTTTGAGCCTTTCGGAGGTCTACAGTTGGGTCCAATAGACCCTGTAGCAATTTTTAATAGCTGTATGAAAGACTTAAAACTGAGACCCATCGGATCAGTTATGTTCTCTGGTAGTCCCATCGGATCAGTTATGTTCTCTGGCTATATTCAATAACACATTGTAGGTGATACTAGGATTCTGTATTATTAGTTTAAAAGTCACTTATATTTTCTACTTTATTAGATATTTACAAAACCTGGGTCTGTTGGACTGTATATCAGGGATTGTATATCACTCTCATTAAATCTGACTGGTTTTTAATTAGTTACATTTTATTGCGGTGCAGATAGTTCGTTACTTCCACGTATATACATTGTTATGGTCTCAGAAAACATATTGTTGCAAATTGGAACTGTGAGGCAGTATAAGACGGTATTAAGTAAGATTCGAAATATCACAGTGGACGGGTTTTGAGTAAGTGATTCAGTACAGAAAATGTGTAAAAGTTTGTACACCGTATTATTTTGTTTGACATTCGATACTGAAGAAACATTAAAATAATCGTATGGCTTTTTTGGCTGAGAGATCCCGGAAGCCTAATGCAAGTCTTTTTAAACTATATATTTTTGACGACATTACAGCGTCAAATTAATTAAATAAATCGCAATTTGCGATCAGTTATGGCTTCACTGCACTAAGTTTAGATGAAATACAAAACTGCGGGTTCGAATCCCGGCCAGACACAGATTTTCATTCGCCGCACTTTGGTATTTCATCTAAACCTAGTACACTGAAGCCATAATTGATCGCAAATTGCGATTTTTTTCATCAAGTCTTTTTAATTGACGCCACATCGGCGACTTGGGTGTCAGTGATGATGAGGACAACACAACAACCCCTGCGTGGTAGTCAGCGACACTGTCGACTTGTTTTTTCCAAGGTAAATTGCGCTTTAAAATCACAACATAAAGACAGAAAATAATTTCACACATATATACTATTTTGTATACATCAGACACACATTGTACTCAATATGACAATGAAATGTAAGTAAGAAATGGTTTCCTTATTTAAAACTGCCAAAGTTCCTTTCATGATACTCGTGTTTGTTTTGCAGTCACATTAAATGACTTTCTTCTCTTGAACAAAAAGAAAATTTCAAAACATCATGAACTAAACAGCAAGACCAGATGGGTTGCAAGACTACGTGCCCTCACAGCATCATCGATGTGAATTTTTAAGAGCTACGGAGGCGGACACTCCTTTGGATTATAGGTAAGAGTTATCCATAACATTAAACAGTAACATGAACTGCTGTTATATTCCTACACTGCAGAGAAGAGACTACTGAGGCCATTTATTCATATTTTTCAGATAGAATGCCTTAATCTAGTCTAAAAACAGGAACATGGGTGACGAAAGAATACTTTCTTCATGCCCAAATTGTTAATCTTTTGTTACTGAATGGTAGCTGAATATGACAGTTTCCTTTTAAGTACCACTTCTGCTTTGGATGAAAATCATGTTTGTCAGGCAATTAAGTAACACTTTTCATGGAGAACCAAGTAGTGGTTGTGGTGTTGAAAAAAGAGAAGAAGGAGATCTACATAATAATATTTCAGGACAAATAAGTAGTGAAACTGCTAAGGTTGCTCCAAATATATTTAGTAAAAGCTCACAATTTGGTGAAATTTATACCAGAGCCAGAAAGGGGTAGAATTACTTACACCGAAAATAGGTGCTTGGGATTTAGCCATTGTGGATGATATTGTAAGATGCACAAAACTAGAGGTATGAAGAGTGTGAGTAAATAATAAATGAATAAAATTATCTAGTATGAATGTCAAAAAATGTTAATTCAGCAGCAGCACAGTTGTTCGCCAGAACAACTGCTTCAGAGAAGAAGAGAAAGTGTGTAGTAAGTACACAAAACGTGTGTCAGGACTAAAGCAGTGCGGCCAAAATCAATTGTAAAAGTTTATGTGATGTTTTAGGTGTAATTAATGTTTCTTTGCCCTTGCCAACATCATCAGTATATGAACACTTTGCAAAGATATTGTACTGGTGGCTTATGTTTCAGCTTTAATAAGTTAATTTAATCAAATAAATTCATTCAGAATCAAAATTATAATTTTTAACTTGATAAAACTGTAAATATGTGCCACAGACTCCTTACATTAGCCTTCCAGACCTTTAACAAAAGGTATGTAGTTATGATAATATCCATAAGATAGTAGTTTTCGTTTAAATTCTCGTATTAAACATAACAGGTTTAATGGAACCACGGTATGTAAATGTGAAAAAAAATGTAATGCGTAGAAGGGCTAGGGGATGTTTTATGGTAAGGATTACCGGCATTGCAGGAATATACCTGACTCATGATGTAGTGTAGTTACTAGACATTGTAATTTTGTAGCTGTCGCCTTCACTTCCGCAAAGAAAAATTAAGCCCGTGTAAGTGTTAGACCCTGTCCGTAAGACTCTCGCAGACCTGCCGCCTACTTCTGTAGGAGAGCAAATTGCGGCATAAATTTCCGCAGGTCTAGAATTTAGTGCCGACCTCCCGCGGGCCCCTCTTTGTTCTTAGCCGCCCCTCTGGAATGTGCGTAGCGCCTCCACCGCACGAGACCCACCGCCCTTTCCATCATCGCTGTCTTCCTTACTCTCTTCCGAAAGGGGAAGGGAACGTCATTAATCCACTTGCTTCTTCCGTGGCTTTGTTTTGTGTAAACAGACACACCGCATCCAGAGTCCCAACGTCTTCACAGAGTCGTTTTACTATCTAGTTAATTAATGTTGTCATCAATCCCACAGAATGGAAGCCGACGACTTAGGTCATCTGTCTTTTACTTGTAAGTAATGAGATGCTCCACCATTGGCATCGATCAACGCAGCGACACTTCGAGGAATAGATCCGTAAAGTGTGTTTACAGTTTCGACTTGAAAGTCCGCCAATTCTGAGGGTGATTCCGAAAGTTTTATATGTATATATGTCTGTCTCTATGTCCTCTGTTGTTGTTGTGGTCTTCAGTCCAGAGTCTAGTTTGATGCAGCTCTCCACAATACCCTATTCTGAGCAAGCCTCTTCAACTCCACACAAGACCGGAATCCCACTTCTGTCTGGATCTGCTTACTGTATCCATCTCTTGGTCTTCCTCTGCGGTTTTTACCCCACGCACTTCCCTCCAACGCTAAATTCACAATTCGTTGATGTCTAAGAATGTGCCCTACCAATCTATCCCTTCTTTTAGTCAAGTTATGCCAGAAATTTATTTTCTCCCCAATTATGTTGTGAGATTACCGCCCAATAGAAATACTGGTAATTAATAGCATTTGATAATTAAACAGTATGAAGTTCACTGCAAACATTGACCATGCCAATGCACTAAATGTTACACAATTTTATTCTTATTAATTAAGGTAGCAATGTATATACACAGTTGGGTGATAACATTTATAGTTAGGCCATAGGTAGAAATTCTCCACGTTGAGATTTGCTGTGTGCTTGTAGCTGACGGGAGGCCAGCGAGCAGGCCGATGTTGGTGGCTTGTTCCAACTTAGGATTTTACAGTTCGTTTCCGGTGAGGGGAGAGAGGGACAATGGCGAGGGCCAGGCACAGTGCAGTGCACAAATATTGTAATACTACTGGCATTTGAAGTAATACGATGCAGTTAGGAACCTTTAAGGCCCTCATTACAAAATAGCCTGTTGATAAATAAACAATACATTAGCTGATATAGTCACATCTAACGTAATATGTTTAATTGACAATGAAAAGTAATAAATTACCAACGAAGACAAGACAGTTACACAACTAGCATGGCAATGTTTGTTTATAAAAATAATATATTAACTATTTCTCATTTTATTTTCAATTAATCTTTTGTATTTTATCTTGAAGTATTCAGTTAAATCACTTATCTATGGTATAAGAAATTGCACAATTATGATAAACAGTACAAAGGATGTTTATATTAATATAAAAACGTAAGAAAATATTTGTTTAATGTGTAGTGTAATTATTTTGATTTTAAGTAAAGTTTTAGAAATGTATTGGCTGAGCGCTGTACGTTGGCAAATCGGTTAGAACAGTTCACATGGGGAAGTTGATGACGTAGGGGAAAAAACCCCGGCAGTTGAGCTTTTGGCGCGCGCGCGCGCGCCTGGGCAGGAAGTGAGGACTCCAGACCACGTGGTGTAGCTGGCCGGGCGGCGTCGCTCTGCATCAGTCGGCATGTGGAACTCGAGGTGGTGACTTGAGTTTTGTGTGTGGCAATCGACACGTGTGGTTGCTCGTGGTAGACTGCACCAAGTTAAATCGAGTGCTACTGTGTGTTTGTGAATATTTAGCCGGTGCAACAAGGTGTGCATCGTATTGAACTAAAGTGACTGTGATTTGTTAATGTAACACGTGTCGTCGCATAGGCAAGAACATAAACGGTGTTTGAGACAGCCACGTGGTGTGAAATCAATTCGCGACAAATATTCATTTTGTCTGGGGGCTCACGAGCTATAACTTTATTTGGTACATTTACCGACGTACAGACGCGACAGCCACAGGGTTCAAGTATTGTGAAATAAACAACATAAAGTGAACTTTCATGTGTTTTCAAAAATAGTAGTTAGTACACCCTTTTCTCTCATAAACTTGAATTTATTATGAATTTGTTTTGTAAATCATATGCAGGGAAGGAAAGCTGCGAACGTGTGATATCAACCCCTAGAAAACGAGTCAAACAGTCGCAATAACAGTTCCAGTGTTTTTGCATGTTTAGGAATTTGGTTCGCAGCTGGTGGTTGTGAGTTTCAAAAATTAATCTTTCCCTATTTTAAACTCTCACCCCGACCTTCACCCTCGCAATGTTCAGTACCTCCTCATTAGTTACGCGATCCACCCACCTAATCTTCAGCATTCTTCTGAGCACCACATTTCAAAAGCTTCAATCCTCTTCCTGTCCGCACTGTCCATGTTTTACTCCCATACAAGGCAACACTACATACAAATGCCTTCAGAAAGGACTTCCTTAGGCTTAAATCAATATTCGATGTTAACAAATTTCTCTTTTTCAAGAACGTTTTTCTACCCATTGCCATTCTGCATTTTATATCCTCTTTACTACGACCATCATTTGTTATTTTACTGCCCAAGTAACAAAACTCATCTACCTCATTTATTGCTTCCTTACCTAATCTAATTCCTTCAGCATCACCCGATTTTCTTAGACTGCCCTCCATTACCCTAGTTTTGCTCTTGTTAATGTTCATCTTATATGCACCTTTCAGCACACTGTCCATTCCGTTCAGTTGCTCTTCCAGGTCCTTTGCTGTATCTAACAGCATTACGCAATGCTTTTAGTTCTTCCCCCTGTGTTCATAAACCAGTCATTCCATTGCAATAAACGTTTGGTGAAATATTCACCATACGCCCACGAAGGTTCCTGACCCAAAAACAAAAGAGCACGACAAATAGCTCAGGAGATATGACGTCATAAATAAATAGGCCACCGCTTGAGAATACCCAGCTTTATGCGTCAATTATTGGAAAATTGGAGTAGTTAGCGACCTGTAACATAGTTTGAATGTTATTTCGGACGTTTATGAAGCGTTTTGTAACTGACCATCCCCCCTTCCTCACACAAAATGTTAAAACTAAACAGTCTACAGCTCACAACAGTTTCGCTGTAGATGCCGTAAGACTATCGCATCAGGCATGACCTTGTATCAAATAAAGTTAGCTTTACAGATTTGCATGTTAGGCCTACTATTTATTTTTGTTTGCAAGTCTTCCTTAATGCTCTTGCATCCAAAATTAAGCAATCTGTTTTCTTAATATCTATCTATATAAAACTGACTAAACACGAAATCTCGAAACCTACTTCATTATGAAGCTGAAATTTGGTAGCAATGAAGTGTATACGTAGAAAACGTCAGCTAAGAAAGTATTTTGTGATAGGTGCATGGCGGAGCATACTTCTCCTACAGACTCATGAAATCTACAGTTTCATTCCTATCTTCACAAAATTTCGCACGCTTGATCATCAAAACAAGAGGAAGGTCACCGTCTACCTTAAATTTCATAAGGTGCATTGGTTGAGGGTACTTGACAACATAAAAACGGATCACTAAATAACTTGGTCGTGCCATAACTTGAGAACGGCTCGACCGATTTTACAATTTTTTTATTATTTTATTTATTTATTTTGTTATTCTCAGAACAACGGTTGTATGACAGAAAACGGGAACATTTGAGAACAACAAAGTGCTTTTTTTAAAGTGATCTTGCGTTTCTAATGCATAAAAATGTATAGTTTTGTTCCGACATTGATGATATATTGCACGCTCCACCTTAAAAACAGAGGAATGTCACGGTGTGTATTAAATTTTGTTCGGTGCATGGTGGAGGGTACTTACGGAATTTTACAAAATGCATAGTTTTCCTCTAATCTTTATGAATTTTTGCACATATGACCCTTACCCCAAGAGGAAGATCACTGGGTACATAAATGTTTGTATGGTACATGACACAGGGTACAACTTTGTCGAGAGAGGGAAAGGTGGAACAGAGACGTGGGAGAGAAAGATGTGCATGCAGAGAGAGAGAGAGGGAGGGAAGGGGTGGTGGACTACGAGAGTGTAGGATAAATAAACTCCCGGGCAACGCCGGTTTCATAGCTGGTACCTTATATTTATAATCTTGCAAACTACGAGACATACATCAATATCAACAGAACAATATTTCGGCTACGAACTGTCGTTTTTCCCCTATATAGTTACGTCCATTCACTATGCACTTTAGCCAGTGATAAATGTAACACTCCATGCATCGCTTCGAAAAAACCAGCTGAGCTTAACCTCTTCATTACTGCTTTGACAACTGCATCTGAGACTCATAAAAATATTCACATGTTTGTAAATCTATGATACTTAACCCTTTCAGATCCACATTACGATTTCAGCTTCGGAAATATTACAGTTTAGTGTTTTTTGTATTAATACAGTGCAATAAACAACAAAATACGTGTTTTAGAACTTTTGATCAAACTATTTTTTATGTGATGTACCGAGTGCACAAAAAGTCAGTATAAATTTGAAAACTTAATAAATAACTGAATGATGTAGATCGAGAGGTAAAAATTGACACACATGCTTGGAATGACATGGGGTTTTATTAGAAAAAAAGAAAAAAATATTCAAAAAATGTTCGACGGATGGCGCTGGACAGCACAACGACAGTGATTGCTACCGTAACTGGTGTGAGGTACGCCGATATGTACGCTGATAAACACCTGCTGGAACGTACGATTTTTATGCGGGTTCGCGCTCCACCCCATATTGCTAGACGCATGAAAGACCTCTTGCGCGCGTGGTTTGGTGATGATCATATGCTCAGCCGTCACTTTCGTTATGCTTGGCCCCCCAGGTCCAAAACCTCAGTCCGTGCGATTATTTGCTTTAGGGTTACCTGAAGAGGTAAGTGTATCGCGATCGACCGACATCTCTAGGGATGCTGAAAGACAACATCCGACGCCAATGCCGCACCAAAATTCCGGACATGCTTTACAGTGCTGTTCACAACATTATTCGTCGACTACAGCTGTTGTTGAGGAATGATGGTGAACATATTTGAACATATTGAGCATTTCCTGTAAAGAACATCGTCTTTGTCTTGTCTTAATTTTTGTTATGCTAATTATTGCTTTTCTGATAAGAGGGAGCGCCATCTGTCAGACATTTTTTGAACTTTCCTTTTTTTTTCGTTAGCATCTGCGCGCCACCCTTCTCGTGCAGATGTTTCAATGTTTCAACATTTTTTGCCAAGGGTTTACAGCCAAAAATCAGGATTTCACAGAATTGTCTGGTCGTTCTCCGACGTTCAGCCTGGATGAGTTGATCAAGACGCTCTTCAGTTAGTTCACTGACAATCGTGCCATTTCGACGGGGCCTTGGCTTGTTACACCATCTCTTTTCACCACGTAGAAACTGCCATGCTCGTCCCTTCAGATTGCTCACGTCTATTGTATTGCCTCCATACATTTTGAACAATCATCGATAGATTTCAGTCGACAAATTGTTTTCACCAGTGAGGAATTCAATCTCACATCGCTGTTTGATACGCGAGTCAATTTTCTACTCCATGTTGAAACACTCTTATACTGGCGCCAAAGACCATAGAACAACGTAACTACACTCAAATGAAAGAGGAAGGTTTAAGCATCTGCCCGAACATTCAAAGTTACCTAAAAAATAGGAGGCACCACTTTCGGAATGACCCTCGATCTTCAACGATATTAGACCTGTAAATTTGTTCCTCAGTCTCTGCTCTAAAACTCCGGATAACCGTCCAGCTAAGTTCATAAATAGCGATTTTCCTAGCAGGGCAGATATTTGACAATTTTCTGATGCCCTACAAAACACACCTACACCTTTGCCGCTGTGGGTGGGCGCATTTTCATTTTGCAAAAGCAATAGCTACGTCGAAGTAAGCAGTTAGCTAGGATTGTGATACATGCATTGACAGTTATGCGACCAGTGAGAATAATACAAAGTAATAGGTACATATGAATACCACGATATGAGGTACGTCAAGAAAGTAAGTTCCATTTGGTTATATAAAACAAACGTGTACAGATACAGAAATAATATTTATTGTACAAAAATCTACAACTGTTAAACTACTTTTCTACATAGCGGCCGAAATTTTGTAGGCACTTGTCATAGCGTGGCACAAGTTTCTGTATGCCTTCTTCATAGAAGGTTGCCGCCTGTGTATTCAGCATGTGGTAGCATGTTCTTTCAGCTCGTCATCATCGTTGAAATGTTGACCATCAATGACAGATTTTTAGGTGTAAGAAGAGGTGAAAGTGGCTAGGAGCGAGGCCCGGACTGTACGGATGATAATCAAACACGTCCCAGTGAAATTCCCGTAAGAATTGTTTGGTCACATTCGCCACATGAGGTCGGGCACTATCGTGGAAACAAACACCACCTTTTGATGGGAATTCTCTTCTTACACTAAAATTTCTCCTGTCAACACTTCAACTGTGACGAGCTGAAAGAACATGCTACCACATGGCTGAATACACAGGCGGCGACCTTCTATAAAGAAGGCATACAGAAACTTGTGCCACGCTCTGACAAGTGCCTACAAAATTTCGGCAGCTATGTAGAAAATTAGTTTAACAGTTGTAGATTTTTGTACAATAAATATTATTTCTGTATCTGCACACGTTTGTTTTATATAATCAAACGGAACTTACTTTCTGGACGTACCTCGTAGATTCCTAGATCATGGAAGAATCAACCACGCCGTATCCTGCGTCTATGGGTTTCTATAGGTAAACCCATTTGTTTGTAGAAAACAATGTAAACGGTGATGCATATGACCATGAAACACACTTTCAGTCATCAGTTTATATATTCGTTCCTTCATCTTCGTAGCTGTGCGTTGGCTTCCGTTTGTAGAGGGTTTATCAACTGTAATCCCTCCTTGAATATTAAGCTTCACCAGCACTCTTTATATCGATACAGTTTTACTTGGGCGAGTGTTGACTTTTATGTCACTTTTTGTCGCTGACCACAATCGTTCATAATGCTCATCGGCCGTTAACATCGGGGTTTGGCCACGAATTATCTTGGTCAATAATGTTATACTTTATTTTGTGTAAGCGTTGTAACCAAGAATACTGTACGTATTGAAGCATTCAACAGTGCACCCGTTTTTACGACATTTCTCTTTAGAAGTGTAAGCGATCACGACTTGAACAGATCATTTGGGTTGACCGTTGTAGAAATACAGGTAATATTCAGTGGAACGTAGAGTCGAAGACATCGTACGTCGATTGTGCACTGTTATACTGTCGTTAACACGTATATAGAGGACCACCTGCTACATGATGTAGGCCTTTGTAATACAGGGTGTTTCAGGATGAATAATAAACATTTTAGGTGGTGGTAGTATAGACGAATTGCAATGAAATATCATATAATATCTGTCTAGTTGTTAGTGAGTGACACAACCTTTAGTATGTAACCTAAACAAAGTTAAAGCAAATTGAAGTAAAGACTTTTAACTGATTTTCCGTCGCATCTTAATAGATCAGCATCTTATTGAATTAGAAGCACCATTTCATGTATGAGTTTTAAGTCTGAATATGATCTTGTACGCCAAAATTCAGTAAAGTAAATAAAAATAATGTTCCATGACACCTGATATATCGCGCAGTTCTAAAACTGCTGGTGCCGAACGTCTCGGCCGTTACAATCCGTATTCTGTTGAACAGGTCAGGAGCCTATTACACGCAGGAAGCGGCTACACGGGTATCGGAAGCTGAACTGTGTGGACTGGGCTGTTTTTTTTTAGGTTGGAGGGCCTCGGGAACACGCAGAAAGGGTGTAAATCTCAAAGGATGCAAGTCAAAGATAGGAAGAACCAGATCTAAAACCAATTGGCCTTATAGTTTTAAACTATCGTATCTGTGTGGGAAATGTACCAGAGTTCCAGACACTAATAGCAAGTACTGAATCTCAAATCATTATAGGTACCAAGAGGTTGCTAAAGTCGTAGATAAGTTCAGCTGAAACTTTTACAAAGGGGCAAATGGTGTTCAGAAAAGATAGATTCAATCAAAATAAATTACTAATAGTTTTTTATCGACCCCTGACGTAAACGATGCGATTGCAGAAATCTTGAAGGAAAGCTTGGATGAAATTTCAAATGCATACCCAAAGCATACAATTGACTTGGTGGCGACTTAAACTTACCCTCGACATGCTGGCAAAAATACATGTTGAAGAACGGAGGCAAGCATAAAATATTGTCAGATATCGTACTTAATGCACTCCCCGAAAAATTTCCTCGTGCATTTAGTTCATAAACCCACTAGAATAGTAAAAGACTGTGAGAACATACTTCACCTCCTACAAACTAATAAACCGGAGCTAATAAGGAGTATTAAAGCAGACACAGAAATTAGTGAACACAGAGTTGTCGTAGCGAGACTGAATATCGGACTTCCAAATGCACCTAAATTAAAAGAAAATAGTATTGATTCAAAAGAATCTGATAAAAATAAGATTAATAATCACATGAGTGAAAATTTCCAGCATCTCGAAACTAACAATGTGAGTGTAGATGACGTGTGGCTTACATTCAAAGAAATAATATCGGTCATTATTGAGAGATTCATACCAAACAAATTAACAAAAGAGTGAGCTGAGTCGCCGTAGTACACAAAAGAGGTTAGATTACTGTTACAAAAGCAAAGAAAAAAGCGTCAATTTTCAAACTACCTGGCAGATTAAAATTGTGAGCCGAAACCAGGACTCGAACCTGGGACCTTTGTCTTTCGCGGGTAAGCGCTCTACCACTGAGCTATCCCGAGAAGACTCATGGTCTGTCCTCACAACTTCAATTCTGCCAGTACCTCGCCTCCTACATTCTGGAAACATCCCCTAGGCCATGGCTAAGCTATGTCTCCACCATATCGTTTCTTCCAGAAGTGCTAGTCTTGCATGGTTCGCAGGAGAAGTGTAAAGTTTGGAAAGTAGTAGGCGTGCTACTGGCAGAATTGAAGTTCTGAGAAAAGACCGCGAGTCAGGATAGCTCAGTGGTAGAGCCCTGGCACGCGAAAGGCAAAGATCCCAGGTTCGAGTCCCGGTTCCGGCACACAATTTTAATCTACCAGGAAGTTTCATATCTGCGCACACTCCGCTGCAGAGTGAAATTTTCTTTCTGGAAACATCCCCAAGACTGTGGCTGTTATGATTATTTTTATTTCACTGCAAACATTGTTATTAACAACCTTTTAAAAGATATTGAAAATTAAGAATAAAGTAAATATGTAATTTTTTTCATAAAAAATCGATATGTTTTGTGAATTTTGAATTTAAATGATATAGGTATTCGACTAACGAAAACATTTTTAGAATGGCGGGAATCGAACGGTTGACCCAGCGATATCTTCAAATTGATTTACTTCGCTATCGGAGAACCATGACGGTTATGAAGCTTCGTGGATTTCAGTTAAAGGACATAATGAAACAGTAAAGTCAATTTTCTCGAGAATTTTTGACAGTAATATCGAATGTCTTTGTCTATATAGAAATACAAAATTCCAATTACCATCTGGAATCCTTATGAGATCGGATTATATATTACTTTCAGTAGATTGATTACGGAAAATAAATAAAATTTTACCTGTACAACAGACGAAAGTTGCTGGCGGCACTTATGTGATTACAGTAATTTATTTATTCTTTTATTAAGTATAAAACCCTTGTAGACCGTCGTGCACCTAATGAATACTTATTCTATTTGCAAAGACGTTTTGCCATATTAGCGTGCGTCACTGTGGAGTAACGTCCATGATGAGAAACATGCACCATATGTGACATACTATTTCTTCCTCCTTTGTTTTCATTTTCGCGTCATGTAAGACTGAAAACTAAATGTGAAACCACCAGTAGAACTAACACTTTAATGTTAAACGAAGTTCGCATTTGTACAATCAACGATTAGCGAAGTTATGTTCATCAGTAATAGTGCTCTGCTATGCTCACAGACATTCTACATTCACCGACGGCTGCGGTTTTCGTTTGGAAGCTAAAAAAATAGTAACTGCATGTTGGTACCGTTTGGATGCAGTTGGCGATAAGGTTGACAGACTTCATCTTCACCCATTTACCACATGCACGTCGGAAAGACACTAAAGTATAAAGCCATGCGAAAATATGTGTCCTTATGCAAGGTGCATCTGAAAAGTTCGGTAAATGGTATCAGGAAAGAAGAGATACAAACAAAATACCTTTATTGGCCTTCAAAGTAATCGCCATTGGCTACAATACATTTCTGAAAACGGTTATACAGCTATTGGAAATTGTCAGTAAACTCTTCTTGTAGAATCGCTCGAAGCACTGAGGTCACGCGTTGTTGGATCTACGCTCTCGCATACACTGCGAGTGCTGACCTTCAACTCGTCTGCTGTCATTTTCAAAGACAGCCGCCGATCATCCGCAAGCATCCGTCGCACTGGTTCTATGTTGCTGTCTTGGACTGTGGTTGTGGACGGTCGACCCGAACGTGACTCATTTTAGACACCTTCCTTTCCGTCTCTATAGCGTTTAAACCACTTAAACAAACACTTCTCACTCACTTCTTCAACACCATAGACTTTCATTAATATCCCATGGGTCTCCGTCGCCGTTTTGCCTAATTTGAAACAAAGTTTCATGTTTATACGTGGCTCCATTCAGTGCTCCATGTTGCAGTGACACGACTTCTCACACTGACCCTGTTAACTGGGTCGCAACATGGAACACTGATTTACTGCAGTGCTTTACATGACAGCGGCGCTTGTCCATCAACGTGTATGCGCCGGTTCCCCATCCTCGACAGCGCGGTTTGTAAAATATGGGACGATTCACCGTACGTTTCAGTAGCACCTTGTACATTCGCATCGTAGTCGCTTTATGTTGCATAAATGCTCAGCAACGACCATAAACGAAAATATTTTGGTTGCCACGTATACTTCACATGTTATATTTGTACTTTTTATATCATTAATGTTTTGTGTAAGGATTTTCATTATTTTCTATTTGGATAATAACTATTCACTCTCTTATAATAGATCATATTTTTAGAGATGTGCCCTTCGTAGATTCTGCCAGAAAATAACTGTACTTCTTCAGAGAAAATAACATCTGGTAAGACACTTTAAACTCCTGGCTGATACATTAATTAATGCAAAGCTTGTCATTCTTCTTAAGGTTATTTTCCTAAACCACTCAAGCCAAACTCCAGGATGGTCCCTTCTAAAGAGCACGGCGATTTCCATACCTGTCCTCCACTCAACAAATCAAAGCGAGTGCTTCGTCTCTAATTGCCAAACTGTTGGGAATTTAAACCCCAATCTCGCTAGCTTCCTTCATCTCCTCCTCTTTTACGCATTGAAGTTTTCAACGTTTTTCGTGCAAGAATGAGGAACACAGACCTTACTGAAGTGATGAAGTTCGGCACTTGCACAGGTTCATAGGAGTGTGACATACCTGAAAAAGAAAGAACAAAAAGTTGTCATCAGTGCGACGCAATATTCTAGTTACCTAACACAATGACATTGCAAAGGCACAAACACATAGTAGGTTAGATTAGATTAACACTTGTTCCATAGATCATAAATACGACATTTCGCAATGATATAGAACGTGTCAGTATAATAAATACGTGACACTCAATATTTTAAGGCTTCATATTATTTATTTATTTATTTTTACTGTTTTGTTTTTATGTATTTTTAGCGAATTTTCTGTAAAGTATAAAGGAGTTACCATTCATAAGTTCATTTCATTTCTTTTTAAATACTTGTTTGTTTTCTGTCAGACTTGGGTCAGATTGTTAATAACAGATTTCATAAGTGAATACATAGATTGTGAAGCTACAGTGAAGATCCCTAGATCCTTAAAACAATGTCTGCAGGATAATATTGAGTGGGCTCCAGGAATTATTCTGATTACACGGTTTTGTGGAATGAATACTTTTTACTCAAAGTTGAATTGCCTCAGAATATGATCCCATACGAAAGCAGTGAATGAAAATAGGCATAATAAGCCATTTTACTGAGATGCATATCACCACACTTTGCAATACCTTGATAGCGTAAGCAGTTGAACTCAAACCTCTTAGCAGATATTCAATGTGTGTCATCCAATTTAATTCTTCACCCATAGAAACCCCTAAAATTTTTGAATGTTCTGCCTCAGCTACAGATTTCTGTTCAAAGTCTATTTACTGTATAAAACTGTAAATACTGGTTTATTCAGAGGCCATTTGTAGAGAACCACGTAAAAATTTTCAGAAAGTAATTTTTACTATTTCAGTAGTTAATTCCTGTTTGTCATGGGTGATAGTTATACTTGTATCGTCAGCAAAAACAACTAGCTTAGCATCATGGTGAATATAGAATGAAAAGTCATTAATATATACTAAGAACAGCAAGGCACCGAAGACCGATCCTTGTGATAGTGGATAGAAATTCCCTCAAATAAACGGAAAACAATCGAAAACATATAGTCATAAAATACGCTTTATATCTTGGCGGGGATATAACGGGGAATAGATTGCCAAAAAAAAAAAAAAAAAAAAAAAAAAAAAAAAAAAAAAAAAAAAAAAACACTCCCTTATTGTGCATTGGTACCTCCAAACGTTTGTTCTAATGTTACGAAAACTTTGTGTGTCTGAGAAACAGAGAAAATATAACTTTCAACACCACCATACGACACAACCTGTTGATTTTTTGGGGTGTAACTAAGTGTATCAGCACGATGTCCACAGATCTGGACGTTCATATCTCCTTTTATGTACAAAACACTGCTCCCATGATCATCACTGCACTGACCAGCTGGTTAATATTACTATGAAAAATATTATTACCTATGTTCTCAGCAGGTGGATTCTGTACAACTCTGAAGCCTTAAGGCGAAACATGACACTTAAAGCATTTTCTCTTTTACGACGTACGTTTTGTCCCGACTGATTATTTTGATATTTAGATTGGTTGCCCTATACCTAGTAATGACGTCCACGAATTTCTACTCTTCCCTACAATGACAAGTATGCCAAGACTTTACTTCAGCATAAGTAGAAGTGCAGTATAAGTGCGAACCCGCTGTAAAGCATTACACTTGTTCACATAGTAACGCTACCCAGCAAGGAATATCTCAGACAGAAAACGATATCCACAAGGTGTCCGTGAAAGAATGATCAATATTGAAGAATATGATAGCAACGATAGTTCGTAGAAAATTACAAGTAAACGTAGGCTTTAATGTGCTGCGCGAGGTGCTTATAACGGATTACGAGGCCGCTCCCTTCGGAGGTTCGAGTCCTCCCTCGGGCATTTAAGTAGTTTTTAAGTTTATATAAATCTATGAACTCAGAGTTTTAGTCACTTAAGCTACGAACTGTTCGCTGTTGGCGATTGTTCAACTCCTGTGCTTATGGAACACAGCTCTTCTAAACAAATGCTCATAGTTATAAAGCATGCATTTTATCTCTCTTATGTATTGGCATGATTTAGCTTGGATCCATATTTCTTAGTTACAAAATATGAAAATCATGGAGCTTATGGAGGAAGCGGTGTGTTTTACAGAATGACAGAGGAATCGGTGCTCAGTATGTCTTAAGGTATGCATTTTGAGACCATATTTGCTACATTCTACTTTGGACGATTGTCCTTGTAAAATCTCGCAGTTCTGAATACAATTCCAGGTACATCCTCCATTTTCAAGAATACGTGCAATGTCTGACGATCATTTTTGTTACTTTTATTTATAATTTCCTTCTCCTTTGCAGTCCTGTATAATTTCAGGTCATATCGTTATCTTGCTGTTTATTTATGAAACACAAAAGTAATTAATGTGCCTAAATCAAAGCTCTTCTCCTTACTTGCACTTTATTACATGTTTATCCAAAGGATTCGTGTTAATACCGATCCATATACATTAAAAAAGCCCTTTCTTACCCAAGCTATCAAATATTCAAGCACATAAATTCATATTTTGTTACTTTATTACTAAAGTGAAGGGAAACACATTTGTGTATTCACACATTTTTATTTTCCTTATTTGACGCAAAAAATATGTAATAGAAATGGATTTCAAAGTCCAAGAGGATATAATGCAGTTGCGATACTTTGTTAACGTAAGGAATTACCAGCAACGAACAGATAGCATTTAACTATATCGAAACACCATTTTAGATATTGATATGAAGGGGGAAAAAGCATACTACAGTGATCCCTGATATGTATTAGTATTTCCTAATTAGTAAATAAAAGGAAACAAAACAACAACCATTTATTAGTGACACCTAGCAACTAATGCAAATACAAAAATAATATGCAAAAAAATGCACTTGACATATTGCCCGGTCTAAAACTTCCAGGCATATTTTTGAACGCTATATAAATAAAAAGAGCTTTATTCCTTGAATAATATCAGTTTCCGTTAGCTAAAACAATATAATACCAAATTACCAACGTGAGAACACACAGCAGCGTCTTTTTGTGACTGCAAAACTCTCCTGAAGAGAACGTGCATACACACGTGAGAGAGTCCGTTGTTTATTGCTGTCTGTGAGCAGAGATACTGAACTATCTCGGCCAACGAGAGTTTCATATGATACATCACAGGGACCATAACGTCCCGTCAGGGACACAAGTCACATATCATTTTCCTTTTTGTTTTATGACGCTTTAAATTGACAGGGACTTTTAAGTCCCGTCGGGCAGCAAAGAGATTTGGAGTAAATATTACAGTTAGGTAATATTAACACAATAATGAAGAAAAAGTGCGTTGTCAGCTCATAAATGTTGTTAGCTGCAGCTAAAATATGCAAAACCAGCCGAAAACTCGGCGTTGTCCGGGTGTTCATCATTCTATACCGCCGTAGTCCAACATCCCTCCTCTCACTCCATCCATCTCTTGCTTCATCTTTCTGTTCATCTCCAACTTCTCCTCTCCCTGCCCATATTTGCAAGGTAACCTTTGCTACGCACTACATTCCTTCTTCTTGGGTGAACTGTCAAGTGTCCTTACATTCACCAAGGTAGGAGCAAATCAATGGATTCTGTCAAAGTCCGTACGTAAAGTACCCTCCGCCATGGAACATACGAAATATTATACAGAAAGTAAGCTTCGACTTGTTTTGAAGTACACAAGATCTCATCAAGATAAGAACAAAACTATGGATTTTGTCGAAATACATAAGTAAAGTACCCTCCGCTACGTACCTAACGAAATTTTATGTAGACCTTTCTCTTGTTTTGAAGATGAAGTGTGCAAAATGTCGTCAAGGGCGGAACAAAACTATTTCTATGCAATAGAAACGCCATCTAGTTTTTCTCGAATTTTCCACGTTTGTTGTAAATTACCCAAAACTTTTATTTCAATAGACCTTGTCTTGAGAATTACGAACACAGCAAAAAGTGACCAGCCATTAAGTCGAGCCATTCTCAAGTTATGGCATGACCAAGGAAATTTTTATACGTAAAGCAAACAGCGGCACGAATGTTCATAAAACAGATGCACGGCCGTATACTCGGAACACAACTAACGACAGTTTTTTTAAGAGAAGAAGTGAACCAAGTTGTAAATAATTACTGGCCGTAAATAAATGAAACCGACTACTGTAACTGTGGCGCAAAAATTAGTTTCAGCCATAATTGATGAGTAACATTTTTTGAGGGACCATTAATACTACTGTTGATGCCCTATGAATGTGAGTACGGCTTCGCTTGCCTAAATGTCAACTGGTGTGTTATAGATGTGGTACAGCCTTTGTGATGTACAGCATCTTGTTCATTATAGGTCCAGCAAGAAAAGGTATAATCAGTAGTTGCAAAATCTAAAAGGTATTCAGATGTCAGTTCAGTAGACATCTTTTTACTTTCTCTATGTCATAGAATCGTTCCACTTGCAAACATGTCTTTTGAAAAGAAATCACTTCTTCTTTAAGTAGTTTCCACGAGTGACGGTTGAAATATTACTCATAAAATTTAGGAAATTTTACTCGCAAAGTTGTAACAACGCGTCTTTTATAAACAAATTCATAAAATTTCTGCTAAGGATGGACATTTTCAGTAATAACAATACGACATGTTCTTTGTGGCCGGCATTTTGTCACTATGTTCAGTTTACTTTTAATTATGATAAATACTTCGCCGAAACCAAATTGTTGCAAGAATATGATTTAGATGATTTGCAAGTGTTGACATCATTCATTTTAAATGGGGCTGTTCCAAGACCGCGAGGGATATAAGACTTTTATTGATATTATTGCAATAATTAATTTGAGCCTGTTAAGAACAGTTAAGTCATTAAGAAAATGATGCTCTCTTAAGGATTTCACAAGCACGTTTCTAAATGCCAAGTTTCGGATAATCTAGGTATTACAAACAGTAATTCTACGTACTAGCAGTTATTTTAATTAATACGGTAATTATGTAACACTGAGAGTTCAAGATGATATTATAACATTCTACAGTGGATGCTGTATCGGAGAGCCCGATAACAGTTACCTACGGTAGTTATCTGTGTTATTCTTTTTTATAGTTTTTTATTCTCTATACAATATGTATAAATTATGAATTCTGTTCATTAACACGACACGCACAATAACTATGCCTGGAATAAATGTCTTAATGCACATGAAACGAAGAAGGAAGGAAAGTGGGTTAGGGTTTAATGTACGTTAAACAGCAATGGTCGTTAGAGAGGGATAGAGAGGCTTTGTGTGACACAGTCACTATATGCGAATGCAGCATCGAAACTAAGAAAATACAGACTGTAGCGCATTGCAAGAAATCCTCTCCCGTTTATATCCAATAAAAATAAAATAAAATGAAATTCCTGTTAATAAATTTAACCTAGGCCAGCAGTAACTACTACCGGATCCATAACACTAGAATTTTACTGATGCTGAGCTATCCATAAATCGTAGCGTATGGTTTTTGTATTAAATTCGATAGTGTGAATATGCCAGTCCTTTTGTTGCATCAAAGTTTACACTCTTCTTTGTCCCTCTTTAATCCATATTTTGAGGTCATGAAATAGAGAAGCTCGGCAACTGAATAAACGTCTCAGTAATAGTTTTCTTACTAAAACAACACAAAACACAGAAACACACAATATTTTACCGTCGCGAAATTATAAGTTAAAGCAATACTCCTTAGAGATTAAAGCTGTTTTAAAGAAACAGACTAGAAATCGTATCTTAGATATGTCACATAAACACTTTGTATCTCTCTAATCCTAAATGAAGTCTTCCTTCCGGGAGATAACGAGAAAATCTTCGTAACCACAGAAATAATTTCCTTAGGTTATGTTATCACGCTATGTGCCCCCCGAAACTGATCTCATATCCTATCAGGTTGTGATTACGGCGAGAGTGTCCGGGAATCATATTAGATACTTATTCGAAATTGTGTTACAAGCTCCGTGATGTATCCTCCTGAGCGACACGTAACAAACTTGCATCTTGACAGCCTGTTTATTAACTGATGGCTTGCGTTGCATTACAGCCTGAAATCCATGATTGCAGTTTTTGATAACAATCGGCCCGTAATTTACCTAGAAATGACTTGGCTTCTGGTAACTGGTTTTCCGCAGTTTCGGATTGAACAAACTGAAGTTTCATTTACATTGATTACACGAGCGTCTTCTAACAGGACATCGTTGTTTCACCAGAACAGTTATCTCATCAACTTTCAGGAACAAAATGTTGCAATAATACTTAAAAACGAATAGTGCCCTGCAAACCAGAATAACGTAGTTCCAGAGACTTACTTTAATAGCCTCCCACCTCCCCCACCCATTCATATAACTTTTATTCTTTTGATTCTCCACTCCGAGGAGCGGCCCATAAAGAGTAGCGGTTCTGTTCAGCCAATTATAAGACAAGCTGATAGTGGAGCAAGAGGGGATCCCAACTGGGAGTTAATTGGAGAGGCTTACCAGTTCCAGCATAAGCCTTGAAACCACGAAAAATCACCCGAAAACCTGGTCCGGAGCAGGAGAATTGGGACCAGTTTGATTTACTTCTGGGATGTTTTCCACATCAAATAGATCTGTTATCAGGAGAGCACGAATGCACGCCCGACGACACTCCAGCCAAGACGTGATCCCCAGTTATTACAATACGCTCGTAATAAAAACATCATTAATCTTTATATGTCCAAATACTTAGTCTTATCTATATATTTATTGAGACTCTATCAGCCACTCTTGAACCATTTAGACTTTCAGAATTTCAATATGTCGAATTTGAGCTCCCTGATATTTACAGCAAAGAAATTTCTTTAACATGGTATTCTAATTACATGAAAGCGTACAGTAAGAGCATAATTTGGTTATCAGTCCTCGGGATGTTACTAGAGCAGAACAGTTTCTTGAATCTAATCATTTTATTATTTTTTTATTTTTAATAACATCACGTACAAAGGTACATACATCAATGGACTGTTTCTTTCACTGACTGTGTTTATAAAAATAGTCATTGTTACAATGAACTTTGAAGAACCAACGCCACAAAAGCCGTTTATAGAACTGTGACGTTTCTGTAGTGGCGGGCAACGGCACATTTTGCCTAGAGTCAAATTCTAGGATCAACTTTTTCATCTGTTTGTTTCTTACATGTTTGAGCTTCCAAAGAAGGTATTTTGCAGAGCCTGCTTGCGTTTTATTTGACTTTTTAGTGCATTCATAACAGTACTCACATACGAGATGCAAGATACAAGACATCCGTAATTTGTATTATGATTAAAGAATTTTTGAGTTGTTATCTTTCAGTGTCTCATCAGTTTCCTCTTAACTGTCAGCTTACGATTTTCAAAATACGCCTTCTTAGATCTATTGCGAATATGATGGAACTCGTGGTGTGGTATAAGCTCCAAATATTATTCATCTATCTTCTAAATCTTCTGGAATCTGTTATCGAGTCGTTCTCTGAAGTCGGCGAATGTTGCACCTTCCAATTGTTCCTTTTGAACTGCGCGAATTCGTTTCACTGGTACCTACTACAAGTTTATTATTAATGAACGAAGTACAAATACATTAGGTGTAGTCACTTTAACAGTATATAGCCAAAGAATATCTGTTTCACATAGTATTGAGTCTATCTTGTGTCTTGACGAATATTCTTTGTAATATGCCCGGCAATACACGATATTTTTCTTCTTTTGACCTACTTACTTAGAACTTATTTAACATAACTTTTTTCTTTACTGTACATCTTGAAAACAGTTACAGTTAGAACAATGAGTAATGTGACGAAAGCTGATAACTAATGTATAGCTTTCATCGAAATTCATTTTCCACTTTTTGCATCGCGACCTTTTCTTGACTGTATTTCGCGTATCTTAGGTCCATCATTTCCAACTATCTGAGACATCTTCAATATAACACAATCAATACCACAACTGCACTTAAGACTCTAACTGCCATGATCCTCCAACAACAAATGCAAGTCCGTACAAAACTGTATTTCTAGGGGAAATATACCGCCTACAAGAAAATAAAAGACATTTGGAGAGAAGGAAAGTAGTCGTATGAAGATTGAGGACGCATCTAGAAACCAAATTTTGAGAAAGGAAAGGAAAGCTTTAGGGTGGAAAGAATATATATAGGGTTGTACAAAGGAAATGCACTTCAAGACAATATTGTAGTAAGAGAACAGGAGGTAGATGAAGATGAGACAGGTGATATTGCAATAAGAACACTCTACACTATACTAAGAGCACTGAAAGGCCTAAGTCGACATGAGAGACCTAGACAGATGACATTCCGACAGAGGTACTGAAATTTCTGGGAGCGGCAGCCGTTACCGTACTATTCCAACTCGTGTGCAAGTTGTATGAGAGAGGCGAAATAGCCTCAATCTTCAAGAAAGTTGATGCTTATTTTTAGCTCCGCAAATTCCATGACCGTCAAAATACCCAGAAATTATCTGAATACAACGTGTGTCAGGTTAATAGTGTGGTTTTCAGTAAAGTAACTAGTTGCTGACCTCCAGTCAAGGTTAACATGTCATATACCCAGTCGTACTTAAACCTCCACCCACATCAATCTGCTTACTGTGGGATTTTTTTCCCATTATTTTCCTATGTTACCAAACTGATAATTACTTTATGACTAAGGACATTCATATCAAATAATCCCTTTTTGTTAGTCATGTTGTACCATAATTCGAGTAAGCACATCATCATTATTTGTCAGATCCCTCCACCTAATATACAACATCCTTCATCAGCATCACATTTCAGAAGCTATTACTCATTCTGTTCATCGCTTTCGTTCACTTTCGTCAATGCTACACTCTAGAGGTTTAACTTCATAAAACGTACATTTCGATTTGCCTGTAATAAGTATTTCTTTGTCACTCACTCCTTCCTTGATCGTATTCTGATTCGTTCCCTTACCATTCATTTGCGTTTGTCGATATTTCCGTACAAACACAACAGCCATTCCGTTCGACTGATCTTCCAAGACTTATGCAGCTGCTGACAGACGTATAATGTCATACATACTTCTCAGAATATATCACCACAATAACTGTGATTTTATTTAGAAATTTTTGTTACGGATACATTTATTACGTTTATAACACTTCTTACCTGATTACAAATTTATAATATAGCGATTGGTTGCAACTTTTTCACCCTTCCATCTTAACTCCTGCCTGTTTTTTATTTTATTTTATTTTTTTCTTTTATTATTTTTTCGTTTGTAGACCACGAGTACGCAGCAGTCACTAACATGTCAACGAAATCAAACTTCCAGTGTTTCGAAGTAAGTTGGTACCATTCCCTGCATTCTTCTGTGCGTATTCGTGTTAAGGTTTTGTCCTCATGGCCAATTAATCTTAGATTTCGGACAATTTTTATCTTATTATGAGCAAAAGTTGCAAATAGTTTTTTACATTTACGTGTTTCAATCCTTCTGGACTCTCTTCAGAAGCTTGTAGTTGCGTCAGCAGGCCGTCTTTTTTATGTTGTAACAAGTAATTAGTTTCTTTAATGTTCACAACGTATATACACATTGGTTCTATATTCATTTGATTTGGAAATACTACATTTATCTGTAACAGTGAACAATTACTTTGATACATTAATTTTTGATTAACGAAAAGATACTGATATCTGGCATTCCACGCGAAAAACCGTTGATGTTGGTGATAATATCACGATAAACGCAAGGCAATTTCTGGTATCTATTATTTCCGTCTTTACTGTCCAAAAGCTGGTGAACACATGTTACATAATACCCATGACATTTAAAATGCAAACCGCTGTGAAATTTTAAAAGCATTATCGAAACGAGATATTTGAATATACTGAAACAATTATGGGCGTCGACAGTATTCTATACCCGGAAATTGTAAAGATACTCGTCAATGGATAGTATTTGATTATTATTATTTTGTTTAAATAGGTTATTCTGTATTTTATTTATTTTCTTTTATTCCTTTTGATTCTCGGCTAGCTCAGCTTTGTACGAGCATTTTTACAACACAGTTACACATTACTAATGGTAAAATACCTTTAGTAGTTATTTGAAATGTTACGTGAAACCAAACACCTACAACGAACCTAGCATAGTTATGTTAAAGAGCTTGAAAATTTAATATCACTATCCACGGTTTAATATCTACACCCCACAATGAAAAATAAATGAAAGTTCCCTGACATGAAAAACTGTTTTACTACAATTGCTTTCTCATATTTGCCCATTCAGAAAATTATTAAATGAGATAAGTATTTCATTCTTTCTATTTATTGTAAAATTTAAGTCACTGTTAAGGGTTAATATCAGGTCACAATCTGTATTTCTTCATATCATAAATTTGTCGTAAAATTATCTCTACCACTTTTTTTAATTAAAAAAAAAAAAGCATATAAGTTTACTGCCGCGTCCAGATGAGCTGAAATAATATTAGTAAATCATTAATAGTTTGGTTACCACCAGACCCTGATTTATACTAATTATTGTTTTTATTTCTGCCACGTAATGGAGACAGGATGCTGCAAGCCAGGTCGACGGCTGATCGCTGCTACAAGTACTAAAATAAATCTCTTTAATTGAAGTTAAAACCCATATTATTTTTAATACCCATATTTTTTCTTTTAAACAATACAAAGAGAACAATTTCTTGGGCAACATGCATTTATATACTAATTATAACAGAGATAGTAGTATTTTTTATTATACTTACATTATAGTCGTTGCGTATAATGAATATAAATGTCTTTGGTGGCACCTCCTGTTTACACAGGTGGCGTATTTGAAATAGTCTTACATTACATACCCAGTTTTATTGGCGCAAAGTACTAAGCAAATCGGAAGGACAATACAACATGCAACTAAATAAAGGATAAAGCTTATGTTCAAACTGTTACGAGCGTCACACTAAAGAGGAGCTTTTCCAAAATTACCAAGGAAGAGACAGCACGTGATCTGCTGGAATGTCTAGAAAGTGCGTTCCGCCGCTAGAATTTGTTCTGCTGCTTGAGATGGAACTGTGTAAATGGCTCGCACTGAATTCTGGAACGTCTGTTTGACTTCGTCAAAGTCGTCCAGACTCAGGCTTATGAGTCGGTGTAGGCGCAGTTTAACCTGATTAAGCCTCAGTTCACAAAGTTTATAATGAAGTTGGGACAGAGTTATTGCGATGCTTCCACTAAATCTCGGGATGCATTTGCTGTGACTTGTGAGCTAATGTAAAACTAACACTTAAAAACCAAGCAGTGGGTGGGTAAAGTAGTTGCAAAGGTTTACTTTCATAATTCGACGCATTAACAGCCGTACATCCCGTTCCTCATCCAGCATAATGTCTAAACTTATCGTCACGTATTACATCTGTGAGATGGAAGCGAAATATTACTTCCTTTCCCTATAGACAGTAACTTTATCAGTAACATCCAGCCAAGCCGTGACTCCGGTGTATTAAAATGCGGTCGTAATACAAACAAAAGTATTAATTTTTGTATGTTCGTCTCGTTAGTCTGATCTAAATATTTATTTCAATACTAACAGCCGCTCTGGATTTCTTCAGACATTTAGTGGTGTAAATGTCCAATTCCATATTTATAGCAAAGCAGTTTCTTTACAATGTCATTCTCATTACACGAGAGCGTTCACTAAGAGCATAATTTTGTGCTTCCTACAGCCAATCAATCAATTTCTTATTCTAATGGTGTGATACTGTTATGTGCTTCTTAATTACATATTTTCAAACTCACCAGAAGTGCCGTCACTGGTGTAAACTTGCACACAAGTAAATGTTACTGAATCTCTCAGGTGAAATATTACCCAACAGAGCTGTGCAGTACAACAGTAGAGAAGGCATGACGTAATAGGTGGATAGATTAGTCGTCACACGGTAAAGTGAATATCATTCCCGTGGGAGATTTCGCCGAAATAGTGAGGGAGCAATCTGACTGGTAGACAAACAGGCACCAAACGCGCGAGAACTTATAATTTCATTTATCAATTTAAAAAAAAAAGGAAACTATATTTTCTTTATTGTTATTAGCCTTTGAGTTACAAGTTCTCATTCAGTGATTTTCAATGTTCGAATCCTCCCTCGGGCGTGGGTGTTTGTGTTGTCCTTAGCGTAAGTTACTTTAAGTTAATCAAGTAATTAGTGTGCAAGTCTAGCGACTGATTACCACGCAGTTTGGTCGCATAAGACCTCACACATATTTCAACTTTTTTTTCGACGTATATTTCATTAAAAAACAAGTTAATAAAAGAGAGACGAAGCGCCCCAGAACGCTAGGCGCCAAAATACAAGGTCAAAGTAGAGTGATTCGTCTGCCACACGTCAGTTGGGTACGGGCGTCAGTCAATTACGAGCACTAGTAACAAGTAGACGAGTGCAACCAGTCCATAAGACGGGCGTCATGCACTTGAGGGCGCACAGTTGTACGATTTAAATATTAATAGTGAGTTAAATGGATTAAGTTCTTACATCAATTTAATAAGAAGTTGCTTTACAGAAATTTGTGTAAGCAGGTTGATGTATCTGCGAGTGTACGTGTTTGACAGATTAAAGGGAAGAATACCTGACATCCCAATAATTCGAGCGACAAATTCATTTCCAGTTCGTTTAAAAGCTTTTGTCACTATCAGTAATTAAGATTGTCAGCCTCGTTTGAAGTACGCCAGAGCCACGACCTTCTGAGAAGGGACAATGGCATCTAGAGACCTCAGGTTAGTAAGAAAGCAATAGAACTACTAAGTTCTGCCGTGACAACGTATGATAGGATTTGGCCCCTCACATTTCGTGAATTCCTAGTATAATAGGTCTCCCGTAGCTAAATGACTGAGGGTAAAGGAACGGAAAGGCAGGACGAAAGGGTTGGTGAATTAGTGAGGGACTAAAGTGACTTAAAGTAACATATACTTGTAGTGCCTCAAATATACGAACTGTCACGTTATTAATCTGCGCGCCCTCTTACTGTTCTATGGATCTTTAAATACATTTTCCTCAGTAACGGTTTGGTAACTTACACTATCAAGTATTCTCCTACCATTTTTCCCTTATCCTGCCGCAAACGTTTTTTGACGCTTCGCGCTGTAAACTTCAAACTCTGTGATAGTATGTTCAAAATTGTGCCTTGCATTTAACAATTATTCCAAACGCATTATGTCTAAGAGACTAAATACGTACAGTTTTGACAGTGGTAGCGAAGAACAGTAGGCCTGTTGTTATGTCGAAATCAAGGGAAAACCCGTGTGTCTATTGCGTTACAGTAGTGCGTCTGATCCGAAGATAGGTAATACAAAAGGTAATTTCTTCAAAAATCACACACGCAGTAGTAGTTAATTTTGAATTGTCGTAAATGTTAGAGGCATAAAAATCTGAAAATTGAGTTTATCTTTCCAACTCCGCAAAATAGCAGCACCACAGTGATCCATTGAAAAAGATGTTATGCGTTAATAAATAGGAAAATAACCGTTCTATGGAAGTAATAAAATTACCCTGCGTCTGTCATTATTCCTACGCTACCTTCCAATACCCTGTTCCTCCTGTTCATCTTCTTCGTCCCCTTTACATGATATGTTGTATGTATCTGGCAAATTTCAGTATCGCAGAATCGCTGTTCGATGGTCAATTATTCCTCCCACAATTTTTATTTTTACTTTCTTGCACCGTCAATACTTCTTTTTTCAACAACAAATAAGTCGTCTTGAATGACGGAAGAAACAAATAAATCTGTATGTTGCCCTTAGTGTGGTGACTCATGTACCTTAGTATATAACAAAACGGTTTGTATACAAAGATTTTGGATAGTGGCAAAGTAATGACAGCTATAACTGGTGTACCAAATTACATTCGAACATCTGTCACTGACCAACAATTGTTTAGGAATCTTTTGATAATATCTGATTCTGAGTATGAGTATGAGGTAGATGTATGAAGTCTTAGTAAGTGAAAATTGTGTAACAATTTACAAACTCCTGGAACAAGCAGGAAAATACCAAGGGACACCTTTGACCAAGAACACTCGGAACCGCACGAAACTATGCTTGGACTAACAGACAATCATAAACAGGTGGGCGTCATTTCCAAGAAAAACACCTTATTCTATTAACTTTGTCTTTGAGCATGACTTATTCCTCCTACCTTTGACTCGTTGCTGTCCATATACGTATACATTCATTTGCAAAACTTAGCTTTCGAATTTTTAACTTGGGCGACATCTACCAAATAAGGACTAAAATTTGACTAAAATTAGTTATGAATCCCTTTATAAGATCTTTATTGCAATAGATCGCTTATTGATCTATGGGAATAAAGATTTTATAAAGGGATTCATAACGATTACATTAAAAGATCGCCTCCTAGAATACATCCTGAATAAGATATCAGGTAATTATTTTACTAAAATTGTTTATTGCCCATTGCATGATTATGTCTGGCGAGAACCACTAAATTCTTTAAACTTCGTCTAATATAATTAGCTCGAGCGCCCAATTTTTCTAACAATATAGGTAAATGAATATTTAATCATTTTGGTCATTTTCCAGCCGGCCGCAGTGGCCGAGCAGTCTGCGGCGCGACAGTCACGTTCTGCACGGTCGGGGGTTCGAATCCCCCCCTCGGGCATGGATATTTGTACCGTTCTTAGTATTAGGTAGCTCATGTTTGTAACTTTAGGGACTGATGACCCCATAGTTAAGTCCCATAAGCTATACAAAAATTTGAACTTTTTTTAAAAATATTTTTCCTAAAGTGATTTTTATTAAAGTTCATTCTTTTATCCAAACAAACAAGTCAGAATGCGATGAAACATTTCTGAATTCCGACAACTGTTCACATACCTCCAAAAATATTTCAGAGTTGTGAGATTACCGCCCAATAGAAATATTGGCAATTAATAGCATTCGATAATTAAACAGTATGAAGTTCACCGCAAACATTGACCATGCCAATGCACTAAATGTTACACAATTTTAATCTTATTAATTATGGTAGCAATGTATGTACACAGTTGGGTGACAACATTTATAGTTAGGCCATAGGTAGAAATTCTCCACGTTGATATTTGCTATGTGCTTGTAGCTGACGGGAGGCCAGCTAGTAGTCCGACGTTGGTGGCTTGTTCCAGCTTAAGATTTTCCAGTTTCGTTTCCGGTGAGGGGAGAGAGGGACAATGGCGAGTGCCAGGCATAGTGCAGTGCACAGCGTGAAATAAAATATTCTAATACTACTGGCATTTGAAGTAATACGATGCAGTTAGGAACCTTTAAGGCCCTCATTACAAAATAGCCTGTTGATAAATAAACAATACATTAGCTGATATAGTCACATCTGGCGTAATATGTTTAATTGACAATGAAAAGTAATAAATTACCAATGAATACAAGACAGTTACACAACTAGCATGGCAATGTTTGTTTATAAAAATAATATATTAACTATTTCTCATTTTATTTTCAATTAATCATAATCTTGAAGTATACAGTTAAATCACTTATCTGTGATATAAGAAATTGCACGATTATGATAAATAGTACAAAGGATGTTTATACCAATATAAAAACCTAAGAAGACATTTATTTAATGTGTAGTGTAATTATTTTGATTTTAAGTAAAGTTTTAGAAATGTATTGTCTGAGCGCTGTACGTTGGCAAATCCGTTAGAACAGCTCACATGGGGAAGTTGATGACGTAGGGGAAAAAACCCCGGCAGCTGAGCTTTTGGCGCGCGCGCGTGGGCAGGAAGAGACGAGGCGGGGCACGTGGGGAGCTGGCAGGGCGGCGTTGCTCTAACAGTCGGCATGTGTATCTCCAGGTGGAGACTTTAGATTTTTGGTGTGGCAATTGCCAAGTGTGGTTGCTCGTCGTAGACTGCACCAAGTTGTATCGAATGCTACAGTGTGTTGTGAATATTTAGCCGGTGGAACAAGGTGTGCATCGCACTAAAAGTGACAGTGTTTTGTTAATGTAACACGTGTCGTCGCATAGGCATGAACATAAACGGTGTTTGAGACAGGCACATGGTGTTAAAACAATTTGCGACAAATATTCATTTTGTCTGGGGGCTCATGAGCTATAAATTTTTTTGATAAGTGTGTCGACGTATCAGCCACAGGGTTCTAATATTGTGAAATAAACAACATAAAGTGAACTTTCACGTGTTTTCAAAAATAGTAGTTAGTACACCCTTTTCTCTCATGAACTTGACTTTATTATGAATTGTTTTGTTAATCATATGCAGGGAAGGAAAGCTGTGAACGTGTGATATCATCCCCTAGAAAACGAGTCAAACAGTCGCAAACACAGTTCCAGTGTTTTTGCATGTTTAGGAATTTGGTTCGCAGTTGGTGGTTGTGAGTTTTAAAAATTAATCTTTTCCAATTATAAACTGTCACCCCAACCTTCACTCTCGCAGAGTCCAGCGCGGCGGATTCTGTGGCTATGTTAAATACCCATCGTCTCGCTGGATTCCACTGTACTTCCGAGGGACGTCTGCCGTCAAGATACAACTGCCGACGACTGTTCCTCAGCCGCTTCCGGCAGCCACTTATATACAATTTGTGACGTCATTCCAGTAATACATCATCCAACGTGCTTTAGTGATTCACGCAGTACTGTACATAACTTTTTAAATAATGTTAATAATTTTGACATAATGACATCGTTAGATGTGCGTTAAGATTCTAATGCAAATACATACCTAACTATAATTTCAAACATTAACAATACCGTAAAACTCTTATGTTTAAACGAATGAGTTCAGCATGACCAATAAATCTTTCTGCTGTCGCATGATGAATATTTAAGCAATCACTTGGGTAAGTGCTTTTCAGGTAGAGATTCCAGTCTTCTTTCCAGTGCAGTGTTCAGGATTACTGTGCTGTCAAATTTTAACAAATTACGGTCGAAAGAGTAATTTAGTTTACACAGAGATCACATATTAAAATAAACAAAAATAATATATTCTAAACAGGTCATAATGTGTGTTTACGACACCTGCAACTTATCACTGCCTCCCTGTTTGTGTATCTGACTTGTATTAATTGTTATTAACAAAACACTGTTTTTCCTTAAAAGTCCATTATTGTGTGCAAAATAAATGTTGCAGTCAATTTAGTTATACCAAACTTTGCATACTGATAAGTCCTTTCGTTTCAGCCCTCGCTCATTACTATACTTCAGTTAGTTTAGTCTCTGGATTTTTCCAAGTGAATTAATATTAGTTTTCTTAATAACTTTTGATATAAAAGTAATATAAATGATGTCAATAAATTATCTGAATCGCGCTGTTCTCCTCTTTCATTTGCTTCTCCATGCCAGTCTGTAACTCTAATAGTTTCAGCGTAGTATCTAAAATTAAAGACAATGTCGTATTTTTTGTGGGAAAAATGGCAGTTGAACGTGACGTCACGTCCGCCAGCGTGTTGTCCATATGTTTTGCACCCGCCGATACGAAGCTGAATGAGTCTTACCTCCTCGCAGCGGCTGATAGCCTGTTCAGTCATCGCAACTTTCGACGCTCTTCGCTGTCAAACTAGCGCGCTTTGAGCACATGGGTGTTGTACGTTGTAACGTCACAAGATGCGGTATTTCGACGAAGTGGTTAAAACAAAGTTGGAGACAATAATGTGCAAACCTCAATGAAGCCAGATTATCATATCCCAAATAACTTTCGCATTCACACAGACCAATATCAAAAGCTACACTATTTACATTTTCAAACGATGTTGTTGCTATGCCAATGTCATACCCTGGCTTTCACCAGCAAATTGATTGTAAATCACAGAGTGAAGTTTAACTATGAAAGAACGATCATTTACCTGCACTTGTGGTTTGGCACCTTGTAGTCTTACATTTTACAAAGTAATTCTCTTGCGACATTCTAATAGACAAATACGTACTGCAGCTAGACCACTCATACAACTGGAGCACTGGTTAGTGAAAACTATGCCATCTAGTGGCGCTAGCAGATAAGTGCGGCGTTTCCGAGGTCAAAGCTATCCCTTGTACGATATTTGGCGGGAAATACAGTCAAGAGCAGTACGATACGAAAGGGCTTCTAGACGTAGGTTGAAATGGTTGGTACGTATCACTTCGAAATGAAATGAGCCAAACGCCAACTTTCAAGCGAACATCGCCACATTTTAATCATAAATATAGTAAAAACTTTTCAGATGAGCCTAAACTATGGAAAGTACATCTGAAAAACAAACTCCCTTTCACATATTCCATATTGGAGTTGTGTTGTTGAAATCGTGTCTTCTTCACGACGTATTCCGTACACCAAGGCATATTTAGCAGACCGTCACAGTCTCAATAATAACCCTTTAGTTATAAGCCCCCATATGAACAAAATTATTACGTCACGTGAACCTTTGTAAAGGGGAACGAGCGTAAGACGACCGTTTATCATTATTAATTCTGTGACTGGCATGATAATTTTCAGCCGTTTTTCATTGTCAAAGCAGGGAGGCAAAGTCCCACGTGACGTAGTGTCCCTTCGGTGCTGATGCTTGAAGTCAGCGCAGATGTGGCGCGGCCCATGAGAAAAATCAGCTGTTTTCGGATCTTTTATATCGTTAGCGGAGCCACGAGCCACACTCTATTGTTAGCTACGGCACGCGTGGTATCGGTCTTGAAGCAGTACAAGATTAGCGCATTTCCTCCCCCTATGTAGGCCGCTGTATTCCTTTTCCTACATAAATCACTTCTATGACTTTAATTTATCATCTTGAAATTGAACGCCTATCCTGTAGCCCACATTCCTAGCTTGGCCATTCTGTAGAATAGCGTATTCAAAAGAATAGTATATTGTCCTCATCCTTGAATGAATCAGAACTTATAATACCTGTATGTACACTTAATTTTGTTTTACTCTCAGGTAATTTGGCGACACTATTAAGATCTACTTATATAAATCCTTGCAGTGATGCAGAATCTTAATCACTATCACCTTCCTAAATTGTTCTACATTATTTAGGCAACTAAATGTCTTGTCGTTGTTTTCTTGCACTACATTCAATGAATTAAAAGAAGCAAGTGTCATTGCAGGGGTTGACGGTAAACATAAGTTTTGCTTTCTTAAAAAAAAAAAGAAAAAAAAAAAAAAAAGAAAAAAAAGAAAAAAAAAAAAACTCTTGAGAGGAAATGATGCCGCGATTAAACACTTTTCTTACTACTGTTTTCTCGTATATCGTGATAAGGATACTCTTTTAATGACTTTTGATAATTCTGAATGTATGTAACGATTCCGTTGCCACAAGAAAGTAAAACCTTTGCAGCTACTTGCTGCCAAACAGAATTATTTGAGTGGCATATTAACCGTGAAAATGACATTCTGTAGCGACGTAATATATAATGTAGAAGATTCACAGCATATTTTCTCTGTGTGTAAGGAACTTTGAGCTTAAAGAGGGCCACAAGATGTCACATCAGACATGATAGATTTTCTTTCTGAAACATCCCTACACTTGACTACCACATCTCTAAAACACTCGGTCAAAAAGTAAGGGGTGTGAGGAGCGAACTATGAACTGTGTATTGTCAACCTCAGGACCAATCTGTGTTTGATGCAGTTTAGTGTGGTGTTTTATATGCACTACCTGTTACTGAATTAAGACGGCTTCTATTTGTAAATTTTAACACGTAAATAGTATCTTAAAATGAATTGTTTAATATTGTATATTGTACATTGTCTTGTATTACTTCGATTACTGATGGAAATTCTCCACTGATATGTTAAAATATTCTTTAAAACAGGTAGATTGGCTGGTCAGAACTTACCTTTGTTCTTTACCGCCGAGAGTCACACAAAAACAAGAAGCAAATATTTTCCTTCGTCAGGTATGAGAGGAGGGAAGAGAAAGTTAACAACACAAGGGAAGGATTATTTACGACCTATCCCATGAGATGGGTGATTTTTGGAATCTCAAATTTGACATGAAGTCACCAATGTGGTATGCGCCCATTTTCAATTTCGTAATTAACAAGTGCTATAAAGGACGCTTTAGGAAATACAAAGGCCACAGGATGTTGATGCGGATGTTATTTATTGACGCGTTTCGACTTTGTCCACTATAGTATAGCTCAGCAGGCCCATGACGTGGTACAATTCTATGAAATTTTACCCCATGTTTTAGATTCTGAAGACAACAAGGTGGAAACGTCTCAATAAATAACAGACGCATCACCACCTGTTGCCTTTTTATTTCTTAAAGTGTCCCTTATAGCACTGGTTAATTACGAAAATGATTTGAGGAAGTCTATTCTACAAATCACCCATCATCTATTCGTGGCTTAGGTCGTAAATAACCATTCCCTTCTGTTTTTTCCCCTCCTCTCATACCTGACGAAGGAAAATATCTCCGAAAGCTTGTATCCTACTTTTCGTTTCAATTTTCATGTTTTTCTGGTATGAATTATATTTTAATAGATTATTCTTCGGTAATTAATTGTGTTAGAGTAAGTTCCAAACAGGAAGTATGTAGAACGACGATAATAAACTTCAAACAAGATAGTCGGTAGTAGGCCTGTTTGATGTATTCTTGTTACATCTCATTCACGTACTAAGTGAATAGTATATGGTTAATCTGTGACAAGCTTGAGCACTTGCAGGGACTATTTAACATAATATTCTGAAACTAATGGAGTGAGAATGGTAAGTAAATAGCAGAAATCTGGATTTATTAAACTGAATATTATAATTTCCAATGACAATTGATTGCTACTGATTTCCCTGTTTCAATTAATTGTTTAAAACTTCATGAATGACTTCACGCTGATATACAAATTTGAAAGATTCTTAAGGGAAAGGAGGACTTATGACTTTTTATTATTATTACTTTTATTGTTATGTTCATTATAATGCCTTTCCTTTAATGGGCAGCTCTTAACATGAACTGCTCCAGATAATGTAGACTGAGTTAAACTTATGAACTACATAATTGCAAATATTAAGAAGACCATGGTTTGATATCTTTTTGAGAGGGTGATAACCTGAGCATTGCATGTAAATATGGACGTCATTACTACTGATATACTAGTGTAAGTGACATTATACAACCCGAAAAGCATTTTGAATAGACTTCTAACGTATCGTAACATTCCCAGAAGGCAAACTAGTTGCGTTTACGTTGTTCATAAAGAGAGGCAAAATAATCCTCTCGACAAATTAGAAAGGAATGGCGCTGTTTCCTCTGAAAACAATTGTTCTTTCGTTAAATGGAATGGGTGGCTTTCAACGGCGGTGTGTAAACTGTTTGCACAGAATACTCCGCTGAGAAAATAAACCCTGTTCGTTCGTTAACCGGTTCATCTTCCATGTGAGACCTTTCTCTGTATGGAATGAACGACTCATGAAGCGCCAGTATGCTAATTTGTACATTTCATTCAAAAAATATTGACCCCTGTAGTTAGTCTTACACTCTGCTCTATAAAAGCTTGCAGGCAGCTTCGTTATTTGATTTGTGTTAACAAAAAGAGATACAAGTATTATTAAAAATACTTAACAGGTAATGAGTTAATTTAAACTACTTCTGCGAGGATCGTATCTATAGAGTTGAAGGTATCGAGCAGAGGTTTCAAAATTCAGGTTGTAATTGCCTCACAATACTTATGTCTTAGGGACAGAATGGGAATTTCCAATTTGGTCCTGTTCGATGCACAGGAATACTTATTTCTTCTCGTTAACCTACGCATGGTATTTTGCAGACGATTTTCATGTGTGATGGATATTTCTTATTTCATATACATTCTTCACAACTGTCACAATGATATCAGAGACTATGTTCCATATGACGGGTCGAAATTCCATATTACCAATATGTCTGTGACAATATGGAATACATATTAGATGTAATTTCTGATAGCCACATACCCTCTCTTTTTCTTTTAGCTGTTCCTGATACCGAGTCAGCTGCTTCTGTTTGCAAACACTCGTACAGAATAGTAACTCTAAGGCTTTCTTAAATATTACAATTACTTCACGTTTGTCAAATAAAGTTCCCTGGACGAAAGCGTGTTTTTAATGCCTTTAAGTTTGTAAATTAATTGATACAGAGACGTTTTATGGGACTAATGGTAGAACATAAGTAAAGGTAATGAAATTTTATACAGAGCTGTAAAATGTATTCGAAACAGTACACGTTTTAGATTGCGCAAAAGAGGTTTTTATACTAGCTCCAGAATTCAGACATTTTTAATGATTCATTCTTGTTGTGTTAATAGGTTAAATGTAGAAGAAATATTCTAATTTAAAATGGATCCGTTTCCATATACTAAAATATTATGTCAACTTTCATCATCTGCTACAGCAAGCAAATTGTGAAGTGTGATGAAAATGCTGTAATGCAATTTATGTAATGTGCCACAGCTCAAATCGAGATTAGGTTCTTAATGAAGCTATTCATACAAAAAAAGGGTATATCAAAACCAGTAAATGAACTGTGAGTAATAGGTGCATTGTGGGCGGATAAAGCCCATAATAACTAAATTATTAACATGCTCGTAAATAAACACGCTATACACACGATTCTAAAACTGAGCGCACAAATATTGATATGGTAGCTAATTGTTAAAAGACGTTTCTACAGTAGTAAAAATATGTGTGTGTGATGCATATAAGTACTTCATGGGCCATTGCTTGGCAGAATATCTTTCAGATAAAACAAAATTGGGCCTACGCAAAATCGCTAAGCGTGTCCAGTATTTCGCTGACACGATCTGTGCGGCTGTAGTAAACTGAAAAATGTAAGATTAAACTGTAAATTTTGTCTTCAAGGAGGATCTTTCACACACACACACACACACACACACACACACACACACACACACCGTCACTCAAACCACTATGTGGAAGAGTTATTAGTACACTTTTCTCGGGTACAGAAGCAACTGAAAGTGTTCCTAATAAATGGGTCACCGGGTTCTGATTTAATCCGAATTCAGATTTACAAAGAGTATGGCATTTATCCATTTCCTAGCACCGAATTATCTTGAATATCTGGCAAACCACATAATTCCAATTATCTAAAAAAAAAAAAACCACAGTGGATGACGTTAGAATATAAGTATATTACCTGAATAATTCCTCAAACATATTCTTACTTGGTACCTAATATCTATACTCCAGACTGTTGAGACATTATCCCGTTGAAATTACTTAATCTTTGGAAGGACGGAATAAAATTATCAGCCTAAATTTTTTAACTTATAAGTAAAACTTTTGCATTGAGGGACGTTTACTGCGTCTGTACTTTGCGGTTATGACGAGCGTGTTTGCGAAGCAATCCGCCCATACTTCAGAAGCGAAAATTAGCATTAAGCAAATTCCACACCAGAATATGGGAAATACTACAAGCTGTGACGTATGGCATACATGTGAAAAGAACTCAGACATGTTCGCTCTAATCTTTTGAATTCGCCATGCGATTTCACCAAAGTATGTCTTAGTTGTAGCTTATTATCTCTGGCAATAATCTTGAAAGCAATACACTTGTACTTATTTATTTAAGGATTTATTACATACTTTACATTATTTCGAAAATGTAACCAGATCGTTCATCCTCTACATTCACTCAACAATTATAGAGGGCTGATACGCCTGTATTGTCCGTATGTTCGTTTAACTGTTTAACGGATATTTGTTAATTTTTTGCACATAAAGATTGTGTTGTTAGAGTGGTGAAGATCATGAAAGCTGGCTTGTTTATTTATTTACTTCATACATTATTTGCATTGTCAAGCTAAAATGGAAGTGGTCAAAGTTAAATCAAAACACATCTGCCATATTAAGAATTCTTCTGTTTTCTAGTGATCTGCCAAAGAGAGACAAGCTTGGCCGAATAACAGCTACGATCAAGTAGAGCAATGGGTTCTCCAATGTCTCCGGCTGTGGCGAACTTCTACATGAAGAATTTCGAAGAGCAAACGCTTCATTCAGCGAGGTTGCGTCCATCATGCTTCCACGCTACAATGACGATACGTTTGTGATATGGCCTCATGGCAACGTAACACTGCAACAGTTCAGCGACCGTATGAACGGTGTCCATCGAAACATAAAATTCACCGTTGAGATGGAGAAGGATAGCAAACTGCCGTTCCCGTTCCTGCAGAAAGCAGGACGCCGGCTAGGACATTCAGTGTACAGAAAGTCTACGCACACTGTTCGTTACCTGATTGGCAAGAGTTTCCATCACTCAGTACATAAAAGACCTACTCTGAACACGTTAGTACACAGGGCGAAGGTCATTTCTGACGATGAGCCCTGGAGTCTGAATTCCAACATTTGAAGCTTGTTTCCAAGTCACACGATCACAGCAACATTGAAATTGCCAAAGTTTTCTGTTCTCATCAACGTAAGAGACCCCGTGAATCAGCGGACGAGGCCAAGCCTGCGGCATTCCTTCCATTCTGTGGAATTACGACCAGCAAGATAGGACTTGTGCTGAAGAAACATGGCTTGAGTGTTCCGGCCCGTCCCCAAGATCAGAGACACGTTACGCCCTTTAAAGGACAGCTTAGATTTGCGTGCTCCTGGCGTTTTATAGTTTTCCCTGTGGAAGTGTTGACATTCGTCAAACGTTTCGAACTGTTACTGAGCGTTGTACAAAGCAGGCGAGACGCATAAAACAGAGAATTTGATAAGTCAGCGCCGGCCGCGGTGGCCGAGGGGACTGAGGCGCTTCAGTCACGGTCTGCACGGCCACTACGGTCGGGGGTTCGAATCCTCCCTCGGGCATGCATATTTGTGCCATCCTTAGTTATAGATAGTTCATAAGTAGTTTGTAAGTTTAGGGACTGATGACCCCGTAGTTAAGTCCCTTAAGCTTAACAAATATTTGAACATTTGGATAAGTCAGCTGTGGCAGAACATTGCCTAATAAATGGGCATACAATTAAGATAGAAAACACTAGGGTTGCCGAGGGGACTGAGGCGCTCCAGTCACGTTCTGCACGGCCACTAAGGTCGGGGTTTCCAATCCCCCCTCGGGCATGGATATTTGTGCCGTCCTTAGTATAGTGTAATTGATAAGTAGTTTGTAAGTTTAAGGACTGATGACCCTGTAGTTAAGTCCCATAAGCTATACAAATATTCTGAGGTTTTCACCTTGGACACAGTACAGTTACGAAACTGCGTGGCATGGGCAATAATCAATAAGCTAGTTCATGAGTAGTTTGTAAGTTTAGGGACTGGTGACCCGTAGTTAAGCCCATAAGCTATACAAACATTTTAACATTTGAAAACACTAGAATTTTTTCCCAAACACCGAATTACTGAAAATCTGTTATAAAGGAAGCTCCTGATATTAGATTAAATAATAACAATTCCTATAGAGACAAGGGATTGGCTCTCAGCAGGGTGTGGGGGCGGCCGGCCGCGGTGGCCGAGGGGACTGAGGCGCTTCAGTCACGGTCTGCACTGCCACTACGGTCTGGGGTTCGAATCCCCCCTCGGGCATGGATATTTGTGCCGTCCTCGTTCGTAAGTAGTTTGTTAGTTTAGAGACTGATGACCCCATAGTTAAGTCACATAAGCTTAACAAACATTTGAGCATTTGATTTGGTGTGGGGGCGAGCTTTGGGCGTGGAGCGGAAGGAAGGAAGCGAGGACGCCAAGTTCAAATGTGGCGCCGGCGGTAGTCACATGGTAGCGCAACGCACAGCCAACGCCGTCTAGATACAAGGCCTCACAAATCCGTGTCACGTCACACCGATAGGCTGTCTTCGCTAGCTGACTGGCTGGCCGCTGCGGCGAAGTCCACTGCCTCGTAGCGCCATCCAGCGAGACTGGGATGGCAGCTATCGGTATGACGTGACACGGACTTGTGATGCCTTGTACCTAGACGGGTTGGCACTGCTCTCGTTGGCGTTCCGCGCATGCACTTTCTGTCACTCCACAAGGTTCCGATGCAGCTTAGCAGCTATATAAGCAGGACACGCGGACAGTTCGGCAGTCTTTGAATGCAGCTGGCCTTTACACACTCTCTCTCACTCTCTCTCTCTCTCTCTCTCTCTCTCTCTCTCTCTCTCTCTCTCTCTCTCTCTCTCTCTCTCTCTCTACCCCTCTACCCGGCTTTTAATACTATATGCAAGTTCTGTGCCTATTTGAATTTGTGATGTTGATTACTGTAAGTTGTGAGTGAGAAGGCGCAGTGTTTAGAACAGTGACTAACAATTTCGACTACGATGGAATTTTCTTGCGGCCAACGAAATGTTTCCCAAAATTTATCAAAATCGCTCTAGGTAAATGCTTAAATGATGTCTTAGAACAGGACACGGAAGATTTATTTTCTATTCTTGTAACCAGCTGACGTTCCCGGAGTGTGCCTAATGCTGTCTCCGGGACGTTAAACATTCGTATTCTTCGCGTCCTCGTCGCTCTCACGTGATCGTGTTTCAGTCGGAAGAAAGGAAGATAGGGTTTCACGTCCCACAGTTTCAATCAGAGGTTGCTTCGTACCAGTGGGTCTAGCTTTCCGACTTCCCTACTTTTGTTACTGTCTTACTTTAAAACTTGGCAGCATTCCAGTTTCAGAAATGAGATTTCATTAAGCATGTTGCCGCAGAAACATCGTCGTATGAAATCGGCCTATACGTCACACCTCCTCATAAGTTATCAAATTTTTCATGCAATGAGGGTTACCGACGGCTGTGGTATCCCAATTTTGAGATACTAAAAAGATTTCGCTGAACTTAGTCACTGTCTTGCAGTGTAAGTAGTCCAAGGTTATGGCACAGTGGAATGGGAGATTGGTTTTTAGTCTACAACATCAGCTGTGTTATATTAATTATAATTTATTTCACCTCCAGACAAATCACTCTTCCTAAACTGCAACTATGCAGTAAACGATCCATAATATCAGTATAAAATGTAGTGTCTATCATTTGCTGATGACAGTGGGCCCTGTTAAATTACGGTAGAAAGTTACGAGTTATCAGTATCCTTGGCAGACGCTGAACAAACGTTCTGTTCCAGTTTCAGTAATTTTCTTCAAGTTTCAGTTAACTGTTAATGTAAAGAGAAACTGGCTCGTGGGTTTAGCGGGAATTTAGCCTTTTTGTCCCTTTTGTTGGGATTCATTATCAAACTTTCCAGCAAAGTTCCACAAGACTGTCAAAGCGTAATGTATCGCATTAACGCATACGTGGTTTATTACTGAGGTGATAAAAGAGGTATACGGTATTTTATTCAGAAATACAATGAAACTAGAAACTTAGATATGAACGTTCTAAATAGATGTATATTACTGTTATCGTTTTATTTTTCTCCCATTGGTATCTTTTTAAGAATAATATGATAATGCATACATTAGGCAAACATATAACCAAATGTTTGATTACGAAGACAAATATCTCTACTCAAACTGAAAATGATTACCATCAAATCATAAGATTAAATTATGGAAGGCAGGTAGGAGAACCAGATCTGTCTTTAATATATAAAAACAAATCAGGAATTATGAAAGGTAGGTGTTTTCAGAGCGTTCTTTGATGATATCATTATTTAATCTGCAGTGTAATTGGTTTTGTGAGGGAAAAATTGCAGAAAGTCGGGTCCATATGTAAAGGATGAGACTGAAGAAGCTTCAGGTCAAGGAAATTAGGCACAAATACATAACAATGATCTCAAAAAGGAATCAGTTAGTTGAATCTAGCCATTTACAGTCATTGGAAGAGGAATTAACAAGGTACAGGGACACACTACTAGATGTGGCTAGAGAATGTCTTGGAACAGTAGTGGAATGACACAGCGAAGGAAGCCGGAAAAAGAAAAATGAAGGCAATTAAAACATGATTCCATACTAGAAATCAGGCAGACAAAGAAAGTTATGTTGAAAAAAGAAGCAAATCCAGAGGGATAATTGCATCATTTAGGCAGAAACCATCGGGAGAGTTTAAAAATAAGCAGGAAACTATGGGTCAAGTCGCGGGAAAGCGTAATTAGCAGTCTTCGAAAGTGAAGGAAGAAGGAATTAATGTTTGGGACATTTCAGGTAAGCAGCTAGAGAATCCTGGGGATGCTTTGGCCAGATTGAGGGAATATTTTGAAGAATTTCTCAATGTATGTGAAACGTTCACTGATATATTAGATTTTGAGGTATAATGGGATTGGAAGGATGATGGAAAAGGATCAAATCTGAGGAAGAGGAGAGACTGGTCAACAGGATGCAGTGCAATAAAGCGGCTGGGGTGGATGATAATAAACCGAAACTCGTCAAATGTAGTGGAATGTAATGTGTCAAATGGCCACACAGGATAATTCAAGCCGGCCGCGGTGGCCGAGGGCACTGAGGCGCTCCAGTCACGGTCTGCACGGCCACTACGGTCGGGGGTTCGAATCCCCCCTCGGGCATGGATATTTGTGCCGTCCTAGTTCGTAAGTAGTTCATAAGTAGTTTGTAAAACATTTGAACATTTTGGATAATTCAAAAGACTTCGTAGTAGGGACAGGTTGCGTCTGACTGCACCAAAACGGTAATCACGCCAATTTTCAATCATGGAAACAAACGATTGTAGCAGCTATAGAGATATCCCTTTAATTAGCGTTGGGGGTAAAATATTCTCATGTATTAGTGGAAGCTAAGATGGATGAAAATGAATGTGGGTTTTGATCTCTTAGAGTCTGTCAGGCGGCAGATAATGGAGAAGTGCTATGAGTGGAACAGGGAATTGTAACTATGTTTTATAGATATAAAAAAGGCCTTTGACCATGTTCCTTGGAGGAAGCTGTTGACGTACAAGATTATGGAATAGGAGGCTGGCTTCTGCAGGCAATTAAAGGACTTTAAGTAGACTGTCAATAGTTAGAGTAGACGGAAAATTAAATTCATGGTTCAGGGTCGAGCCGTGGGTAAGACAACTATTGTTCTTACCATTCATGGTTCACATGTTGAATACAGTAGAGTGTCAGGGCGAGATTAACATAGGTGAAAACAGAAATGTTTCGCATTTGCAGATGACTTAGTTGTAATGGCAGATTCAATGGAAAGGTTGCAATCTAATACTTGAGAGCTCGATCAGAGGTGTAAGGGCTATGATATGGAGATCAGCATCTCCAAAACAAAAGTAATGTCTGTGGATTAGTGATTTAAACAGATTGATTGCCAAATCGGAGAAACAAATTTGAACTTTTAGACACTTTCAAATAACTAGGACGTATTTTATCACAGTATTGCAACGTAATGGAAGAACTGGAATCAAGGTACAGTAAAGCTTCTGCAGGGTGTGTTCAGCTAAAATCTACTCTCTTCTGCAAGAAGGACGTCTGTACCAAGCTAGCACTGCACAGCTCTATCTTTCGAGCAACTTTGTTGTATGGGAGTGAAAGTAGGGTGGATACAGGTTACCTTATTCATAAATATGAGGTTACAGACATGAAAGTAGCAAGAATGATCGCAGGTACTAATAGAAGAGAACAATAATGGAGGCTTCCTTAATGAGGAATTCAAAGAAAAACTGGGAATGAACACCATAGATGAAGCAGTTAGAGCGGACCGACTGAGATGGTGGGGTCATGTTACCCGCATGGGAGAAGCAAGGTTACCTAAGAGACTCATGGGCTCCGCAGCGGAGGGTAACAGTGGTCGAGGTAGTACTTAAATTCGGTGACGAATGATAATGAAGTAAAAGGCTTAACATCACACGATGCATCAACATTAGCATTGAATAGGGGATCATGGATGAATTTTATTAGGGTGACAATATAATGCGCCCGCACCGAAATAGTTATGTTCATATATACGATTATTGTCCAAACAGAACAGACAGCATATCAATAATCTTATACAGGGTGAATCACCTAAAACCTGCACCGCAAATATTGCGGAGAAGGAGAGTGCGATTGAAGTGCGGTTTCCACAGAATGGATTGGTAGTCAGGGGCTCGTATTTTTAGCGAACAAACGGATTTTAATATTACTTAGAAAGTGTATTTGTATGCAAACATACAATTTTTAAAACGGAACAATTGTTGTTTCTATCATGCACTGGAGTTTTTGACAGCAGTTGTGTACAAAGAATTTTGAATGACATTTTCATCAGCAGTGTGGCAGCTACAACCATTCAGAGTGTTGGGGGCGTAAGCCACGACAGCGTAACTGACTGGCTGGTGGTCATGAGACAGTGGGCCGTGGCCCAGGAGCTAGCCACTCGGCCAGTCAACTACGCTATCGCAGCCTACGCCCCCTAAACTTTGAACGGTTGTAGCTGCCAAACTAAACGCGATAAAAAATGTCATTCAAAATTCTTTATACACAGGTGGTGTCAGAATTTCCATTGCATGATAGAAACAACCATTGTTTCATTTAAAAAAACTGTATGTTTGCATAAAAATACACTTTCTAAGTAATATTACAATATGTTTTTTTTTTCCACTGACACAACGCCTGCTAGAAAAAAAGTCGAGGGCACGTAATTAAATTTGCAAAAGTGGTTGTGGAGTTGAATGTGATACCAAATAACTTTAGAAAACCCGACATACATGCCATAGATCAGCGAAAATTGTTCACAAATACAGAAGATTTTCAAATTCAAATGTTTGTAAATGTATGGGACTAAAACTACTTTGACTATTAGCCCCTAGGCTTACATACTTCTTAAGGTACGTTAAACTAACCAAAGGAAAACACACACACGCCCCAGGGAAGACTAGAACCTACGACGGCGAGCAACCGCGCGCTCCTCCACCGCGGCTACTCCATCGCGGCTAAGAAAGAAATCATCCGCCAACGAAATGGCCTCCTTCACTGTCATCTTCAGATAGTTTAGTATGTAGCTTGAGTCTGTCAGTCGCACTGATGCTTTTGAGTTCACTTTTCAACACATTGTTTATGTTTATGCAGACGAGATGAACACCTTCTCACCTGAAACGTTGGTTGAGTAAGTTAGCTGCTTAGAAAGCCATTAATAGTAATGGGGATGACTTCCCATAAATAGCATCATAGCTCTTCACAAGCTGTATAATGAAAGACTACCGTAGGCAACTAATAATGAAGCAAATGTGTAAAAAATGTCACTTATGTTTTGGCCCACTTCCGGTTACGGTAGTAACACTAAAAGTGGGCCTTTGCGATCGTCTTTTCACAGCTCGAAATGTAAATGAAAATAACGGTTTAACTAATCATCTGACACGAAAATTGAATAACTGAATTTGTAGAGGAGAAAATTCTCTACAACTCTGCTCTCGTATGCTTTTTTCGTATCTCGTATCGTTTCAGAGATATTTGCAAAAATAACGGCGATTTTGGGATGTCTGCCTGTCTGTCTGTAACGTGTTTCCTGTTTTTAAGACGAACCGTTCAACCGATTGGCACCAAATTTTACAGACATAATAGTAGGCCGCCAGAGAGCGGAACCTCCCTTTTTCAAATTTTTCGGACAAAAAATACGGTAGTAACGCAAAAAAAGCCGTTTGTAATATAATTGTAATTGCAAACGAACCGTTCATCTGTCAGAAAAATTGAATAACCTAATTGGTATAGGGGAAATTTCTCTACAACTTCGCTCTATTATGTGTTTTTTTTCATATCTTGCATCGTTTAAAGATATTTGCAGAAATAACGGCGATTTGACGATTTCTGTCTGGCTATAACGTGTTCCCACTTCTTAGGTCGAACCGTTCAACCAATCGGCACCAAATAATAATTGTTGGCTACCAGAGACCAGAACCTCGCTTTTTTAAATATTTCGGGCAAGAAATACGTTAGTAATACCAAAAAAAGCCGTTTGTAATGTAATTTTAATTGCAAATAAACCTTTCATCTGACGCGTAAATTGAGATAACGAATTTTTAGAGGAGAAAATTCTCTACAACTTTGATTCCTTATGTTTTTTCATATCTGGTATCGTTTGAGAGATATTTACAAAAATGACGGAGGTTTGATTCCCTCCATTGAATTAACGATAAGCAGCCGTTCACAGATGTCACGTGACATTCCTCGCCCAGAACTCTCTCTGGCGTACGCCATTTTGCGTTGCGTAGTTGATGATTTCCTTATTGTAACTTACACGTTGTCATTTCAAAGCAATGGCGCACTGAAGAATTAACCAAGCCACGTCGTTGTTCGTACGATAAGTGATAATCTAGTGTCTACAAATGCCATATTAGCATTAGTTAACAACGGCCATCAATAGTATGAGATTAAGGAACGCAACTTCTAGCTGTTAGCCATAGCGTCAGTGTGGCTCGGGCAGCCGTGAGGCGAGGACGTCCGCTAGCGTCCCGCCTGGCGAGGTACGCGTTCGCGTTTTCCTTGTTTACTTCGCGTCGCGCTATTGTGTATTGAGTCCCCTGTACTAGTGAGCCATGGCGCACTCATACCGCCGAACGACTATCAAGATCTCTTTCCAAGCAGAATACGCACGACCACGACCTTTTGAAATTGAGAACTTTATAAGAGACGATCTGCACCTCGATCCACGAGATGTAATCGGCATACACTTTTCCATTACCGGAAATGTTGTCTATGTCAAGATGCGCACTGAAGAACTGTGTACCGACATTGTGAACCGCCACGCGGAACGACACAAGTTCAAACACCCTGACGGCCACATCGGTGCCGTCGTGATCGAGCATGTGGGTTACGGCCTGCGTACAATCAGGTTCTTCGAACTCCCGTTTGAGGTCCCAGAAGATATCGTCAAGACAGCCTTCCGCCCGTACGGAAACGTCATCGGTCACGCGGCCGAAAAATGGAAAACGTTTGAGACTTACCCGGTCCTCAACGGTGTACGGCAAATACAAATAGAACTGAAGAAGCACGTACCGTCATACCTGAATATAGGAGGATGCAGGGCCATCATCATGTACGACGGTCAGCCACGTACCTGTGCCGGTTGCGGCCAGGAAGGACACGTCCGCCAACAATGTCCCCTACGTCGACCTGTACAAACGCCTGTCAACGACGACGCCCTCTCTGCGCCGTCCACAGTTCTCCCTGTTACTTATGCTGCAGCCGCCGCACCACCGGCCGATCATCTACAAGGTCAATCTAACCAACCACCGACAACGACCGCAAACATAGACATGACTGTCACACCTTCGACGCCATGCCAACCAGACGCAGTGCAAGAAGAAATGCAGCAACCCCTTTCCGCTGAGCAAGAAGATGCAAAGGAACCGACACTTGACGTCGTGCCAACTTCTGCCTTCATTCCAACAAACAAGAACGAGGCAAACACCCACGCTCTTTCCGACTCTGAACAACATAACCGCAAACAAAAGAACCCTCGGAAGCGCCGGAAGAAACATCGTCTGATGATTGTTTACAACGAATGGGGCTACAAGAAGACGATTCCCTGTCCGATGACGGCAGGTCTTCTGACACGCAGATTTCAGACGTCACTGCGCCGACATCTCACCCCCCGACCGCTTCCAACAATCGTGATGCGACGACGACGCCCACTCCCAGGAGAGTCCCAGAAGGTGTCCCACCTGCCGTGCCACCTCCACCTGCGGGCACAGCGGACGATACTTTGATGGACACTACATCTGAACTGCCGCGATCGTGGGCGGACGAAACGTTGGACGAAGGTGAAAATGAAGGGGATGTCCCCATGGTATTGTCGGACATAGTTCCGACACAGTAACTGACAACTTGATGGCTGCTGTGTCTGTTCCATCCCGAACGGACACCGCTGGAGCAGCAGACTTCTTCCAGGAGACCCAACAATACAGACTGGCCACTATCAATATCAATACTATTCGCGCGCACCATAAACTAAGGATGTTACAAGAGATGCTGAATGCGGCGGATATAGATATTACCCTTCTTCAGGAGGTCTATGTTGCTGAGTTCGTCGGCCCTTATGGATATACCACTCATGTCTCTCACGCGTCTGACACAGGCAGCGGCGTGGCAATCCTTCTCCGTGACGGCTTAATTGCAGAAGACATCACTTTCACACCTGATGCAAGAGGCATGGCACTCACCCTACATGACGTCAGAATCATTAACATCTACGCACCATCTGGATCTGGTCGTCGCCGTGAACGGACTGCTTTCTTCGCTGAAACCGTCACGCCCCTATTTTTGGGTCGTCAGGATGCCTTAATCATCGGTGGAGACTTCAATTCCACCCAGGCGCCCAAGGACCAACTACCACACCATGTTCCATGTGCGGCGCTCGCTGCCATCATCACCAACCTACGTCTAGTGGACACGTGGGAGTACATACATGGCAATGGGCCGGGTTTTACACACTACACCAGCCACTCATCCAGCCGTATAGATCGCATCTATCTCTCGCGACCCTTCGTTCAGGACACACAGGCCGCCGAAATATGGCCTGTAAGTTTCTCCAATCATGCAGCATATATATGCACTCTTACCATGCGCCGACAGAAGACGTGGCATGGGCGGGGCCCCTGGAAGCTGAACATTGCACACTTACATTCGCCAGAATGCCGAGAGATTGTGGAGACCACGTGGACACAATGCACACGCCGGAAAAGAGCTTACCCAACAACAATTTCTTGGTGGGTAAAATGTGCCAAGCCTGTTTTGAGGAAAGCGTTGATTGGACATGCAAGGGAGGCAGCCGCATGGCGACGACACACAATGGACTTTTATTACCGGATCCTGTACCGGATCCTGTACCGGATCGAGTACAGTTATCTTCGAACCACACTTACACGTCCACGTATGTCTACGGCTCGACTGGTGTACTCAGTGATGCAGTCGAGACTTCCGCCGAATGCGATTGAACACAAACATCCGCATGTTCGCTGGACAGCAGTGTGGCGAGCAGTGCATGATCCTACGCTTACATCAGATGTCCAGTCCAGCTGGTACCTCACGGTCAATGGGAAGCAGATCTGCCAGACGCGCCTCCACAGGATCCACCTAGCAGCATCGCCATTATGTGCCACGTGTGGCGTGCAAGACGACGACGGCCATCGACTTGTCTGCGGCGAGGCAGACAATGTTTGGCTTTTGGTCCGCCAGATGTTGGCCTTCTTTACACGAACAACCCCTGACAATATCACTGCTGAAATGCTTCTCTTCCCCGATAAGGACTATTTCCCACGAGCGAAGACCCACACAGTGACATGGATTAGCGGTCTCGCTGTCCACTACCTGTTTGGAAATGGTGATAAATCAGTTCTCGATTTCTGGCAATACATCAATGAACGACACTGCGCAGTTGTCAAGAACCCGAAGTACCAGCAACACTTTTCGAACTTCCTCCAGAGTGCATTCCGCGACCCCCCTCGCAGCTGGATCATCCATGCAGGGAGAAGCTGACTTACGTTCCCTATTACCAGTTTATGATGGATCATTACACCGGTAATCCTCAAATAATTACGAGAAGACGTGTATGGATGATGTAATGATGTATCGCAGCCGTGCGGTTTTTATTCTCGTGCGACTAATCACAGCGATCGCCATTCTTGTGAGGATGTGCAGGTCCGACGGAGTCATTAATTTCATTACAAAGAAGTCACAGATAATCTTTTGTTTATGCTTGAAGGGCTCCTTCGTTTTGATTATATTGTATTCTTTCTCCTTTTTCCTTTTCCCCTAATTTGTTTCAATAAAGATAAATTTGAAAAAGGGTCGAGGCGACCAGTGAAGACAAAAACTAAAAAAAAAAAAAAAAAAAAAAAAAAAAAAAAAAAAAAAAAAAAAAAAACGTCTGCCTAGAAAAAAAAATAGCGTAGTGGGCAATGCGTTAGACTGTGACGCTGAAGGTCAGTGGTTCGGAACCCGACACTACCTAAAATCAATTATTTCCTAAAAGGTTTTCAGACACTTATTAATTAATTTTTTTTATTATTTAGATTACTATTTTGGTCCAAAATTTTTGCAAAAACTATAAATCTAAAGTGGGCCGTAAAACACGTCAGTGCGATTTGTTGTTGTTGTAGTAACCTTTTATAACACACAGAAATCATAAATAAACAAAAATACATGCATTTTTCTTTAAAATTACAATTAAATATTAAAATTGTATATGTATTCGAACGCAACGAAAAAAAAAACAAAAAAACAAAAAAAAAACAATTTTCATGGCAGGATTGGAATCACCAACCCACGGTTGAGAGGCGAGAGCGTTTAGGCCTCTGACAGGGGCGCGCTGAGCCACGGCGCCCGCCATCACTGAGCTACAAGACGTATGCTGCTGCTGATTTCATTATTGAAATAAATAAATCGCAATTTGCGATGTTGTGGCTTCACTGTATTAGGTTTAGATAGAATACCAAACTGTATTCATTCATTTGAACGCTGTAATTCGTCAAAAATATATATAATTGATTTCATTATTGGTACGTACATGTACTTGCAAAACTTTAGTTTTTTCGACAATTTTTGAGATTTGTGTCGAATGGCTTTGGCTGATTGTTATTTGAGTTCTTAACTTCTCGTAAAATAAATTTAAAAAAGAATTCTAAAATTCTATATCTATGTGGTCTCCTTGTTACACATGTGTTTGGCTGTGAAAGGAGAATCTGCCTGTACGCAAATGCTGGTCGTTTGCCGTTACGAGTGCTTCCTTCCAGAGTGATTTCGTCCAAGACTAGTCTCAATCGAGGACTTTTCTTTGAATGGCGACAGTGGCTAAATAACTGTGCGTTGTGAACAGTCAACATCGTTGTGACTTCTCTCATGACATGTATAGAGAGAAAGGTATTTCGAGGACGTTGTGCTTATAGCTGCTAATCACTGAAAATATAATTACGGACTTCTACCGAACATGAATAACAAGAAATTTTTCCGTCTTGATGCCTCGTATCTATAGCGAAAAGTAATCAATAGTTGCGAATTTTGAGAAACAAATTCTTTTCCCTTATTCCCAGCTTAAAATTACTGCTTTTTCCAGCCAAGAGCGAAGTTTTTACAATGTTACGACATTTACATTGTAGATGAGATGTAATTGCGACAGAGTCTTGAAGCACTGCCCTACTAAATGAGGACTGAGAAGAACGGTTCATAAGTTGTGAAAAAGCACATCCCATATAAAAATGAGATAAAAATAAACGTGAAATTTCTTAAGTTCTGTTGTTCCTTACCTCAGCAATTTTCTTTTCAGCAGCCATCGATGGCCCTTAAAATTACAGTTTTTCATTCAAAATCGCTTGAATAAGATGGTAGATAATGAATATTTTAATCTTATAAGAAAAGAGTCAGTTTAATGATTCATGTAAAAGCTCACCCCCAGAGTAAAAGTAGTAAACAAACTGAAATCGTCCCAATCATTATGAAAAAAATTCTAATTGCAACAATTACCTACTTTCGTACAAGGAAAGAGGCAGTAACTAGATAAATATTGTATGCATTACTCAATACACGTCAGTGATGAAAATACTCTGAACGACAAAAGAATAGAAATTATTTTAAAATCAATCACCAATTTTGTTGCAGTTTTAGAAAAATGCTGTAACACAGTAAATCTTTAATAATGAACAGCTTGGGATAAAATTTATAGCAAATGCTACATAATGATACCGTTATTATACATAATAATTCCCCATTGATATTAAATTGATGGACGATTGAAAGCGGATTGCAAATCGTCAGTAACACTGTGAAGAAAAAGAGCAAAATTGTTAGATTGGCAAAAAAAAAAAAAAAAAAAAAAAAAAAAAAAACCGCAATTCCCTGGATAACAAATTTACCAACACGTAATAGCTACTACATAATGAACCTATTTAAAACGCTTATTTAGGTAATAATGTACTACAAGTGTAATATGGAATCTAACATTAACACGCAAAATTTTAAGTGAACAAAAATTTAAGTGAAAACGCTCACTACTTTATTCTGAAAGAGAATATTACCAAATCCAAGCACACTATGTGCTGTGAATAACTTTATTCTTCGTTGAGGAACAGGAATTAAATCCATTGACAGGTTTCAACATCATTATTTACATGACTAATTCAAAACTATAAATGACTTGGCGATTTAATTTGTTTACTTCTTAACCTCTTCTTATTTGAAGAGGCGCCTGTTTATTTTCATTCTGCCAAATTCCGTTTCCACTGGCTATCAACGACTTTCTTTTGTGGCACCTTTTACTGCAGCAAAAGCAGGAGAGTAAGATAACACGTTAACAGAAAGTAATCACTGAGTCTTAGTTCGATCACCTGATAATCTGTGATCACATGCGGCGGGTAGCAAACAAGATCCACTGTCTATGGTATCTGCAGGATATCGTGGTGGGTGCATAGAAATGAATTTTCATGTTAAGGTCTTTTGTGTCCCATCCTCGTCGCCACTTTTGTCTCTCGTTCCCGCCGGTTGTCGTGGGTGTCGGTGGCCGAGTAGAGAGAGACCAACACAGGAAAATAGGATGCACGCTTGTGCGGTACGAAGGTGACCAGCCAGTGGGACAGCAGAAACTAGAAACACTAGGCTGAATTAGAACAAGTTGTATATCTCGTAGAAATAAGATAATACTTATCTTTTACAAAGTTCAAGACTACAGAATGCTGATACATAGTTTAGATGCCTGCCTACTGATGATTCCTAGTGCCTATCCGATAGCCAAGTCTTAACTGGTGCCTATCTGATTCCCAAGTGACGATGCAGGAGTAGTGGCCACGAGCGGAGTTGCAGCAGAGGGCGCTCGTGGCCGACGTCGTAAGTACGCCGCGCCGTGCGTGCGACACCACAAGGTCTTTCTGAGACAATTATATTGTTTCCAAGAGGAATACCCCCAGTCAACCACCATCCAAGGGATAATACTGCTTTACACTCTTTGAAAAATTACCATAAAAACACGTTTCACATTACTACGGATAAAAAAAGATCCCCCTTTAAACATATGGCAAGAGATTCTTCTCTTTGCATGCTATCATTTGCGAAAACAACGTTTCAGTATCTCAAACCATTTAGTGTATCCGACAGATATTATTAATATTTAATCCTCGCTGAATCAAATGCTCACACAGTCCGAAATAACTGTGCAACATAATATCCATTCTCTCGTGTGTATTGCTAGACAGGCAACATAAGGCGTAAATTCACCCAATAACGAATCATATAAACCTTCAATTTTCATTGGAAAATTTTCCTAATTTAGAGCAAATATTACCGCAGCTGTGACTATTATCAAAATAATGTGAAAGTTAAGAAGAGGCTTTCTTATAAACCTGCAATTGAGGTAAAAATTTGTCTGTTGTGCCAAGTAGGTGAAATCATTTTGCGCCGTGATTCTCTCAGCACAGCAGTACAGCTTACCAGACAACGTCGCGTTCATGCTGGCCCACTAGCAGCTACAGATCCACAGCCACTACCTAGTATCCATTGTGCCCTGCCTCACTGTTAATGCAGGTATAGTTTACGTACTAGTTGGAGCCACATTGTACCATTATGGTGGCAATGCCAGAGGCAGCAGGCGCAATGTCGTTTATCTAATGGAACAGTACAGAGTTAGGCCTCGATGTTCTGGCTTATGAGAGCATTGTGTGTGTTAAAGAAGACACAGCCGCGGTGGAGTAGCCGAGCGGTCTAAAGCGTCTCGCTGCGGAGCGCGCGATTGCTCGCCGTGGAGGTTCGAGTCCTCCCATGGGCATGGGTGTGTGTGTTGTCCTTAGGTTAGTTTACCTAGGTTAAGTAGTTTGTAAGCTACGGACTGATGACCACGCAGTTTGGTCCGATAGATTTACAAACATTAGAGCATTTTTTTTTTGAAAGACGACACACAAACACGCAGGGAGTAGAGTTTTTTTTTGGGGTCTTAACTACGGGGTCATCAGTCCCTAAACTTACAAACTACCTTATACTAACGACGGCACAAATATCCATGCCCGAGGGGGTATTCGAACCCCCGACCGTAGTGGCCGTGCAGACCGTGACTGGGGATAGAGAGTGTGAAGCTTGTTTTGATGTCGGACGGAAACAGAGCAGGGCAGACTAGAAGTCCTGGTCTCTCCCACAGTGCTGTTTGCTTTTGGAGGAACGACCATTTGTAACTTCGTTTGACAACCTTGTTGCAACCACTAACCTGATCAGCTGTCTTCAGCACTAGCCAAGAGTCCAGCGAGGTCAGTCTGAATCATCAAATTGTGGTTCCGTTTCGGTGCTAGATTTGATTACATGCCTGATGTACGTCAACAGCTAATTCCATGGGTCCCACGAGAATCATAGTTGTGAAGGGTATTTTATGTCCGTCTACGCATCTTGTTGTAGTTGCATAGACGGACGTAAAATACCCTACACAATGATTGTTTAGTGTTTGAAACGATGCTGTGGCAGGTATTCACTATCCTGTTTCTGTTCCTTAAATTATGGAACCGAACTAACCTGTTTAGTTCATGCTATTGAATTATATAACTTCGTTCCTTATGTGGGGAATCTCGAAATGCCGGTTCAAATACTAAAATTTTAATTATGGCATTGTTTGTTTTATTTCACATTAGTGTGAACGAGGCTTCGTAAATCATTTGGCACTCTTTTCAGCTCCTTTCGCACTTCCTTTTCTCCTGTCAACATTAGACATTACGCTGGATTAATGTTTTTTTTTAATCACGGAGCAAAAGTTGGAGATAACACCTTGCAGGAATTATCCACTGCAATCTTAGCTCGCAGATCTGAAGGTCTAGTTTAATCGATGTGACATTACTGCCGACTGGTCTCAGGCTGAATCCACACTCTACGAGTCTGTGCGGGAGAGCGGACTAATGGATAGGCTTGAGCCATTCTTTTTCTTCCTTTTTTTCTTAAGGAGATCGTCCAGACTCAGCTCTACACCAAGAGATATTACGGCTTTACCCAGCATGGCATTCACAGTCTCGAAGCCGGCCGCGGTGGCCGAGGGGACTGAGGCGCTTCAGTCACGGTCTGCACGGCCACTACGGTCGGGGGTTCGAATCCCCCCTCGGGCATGGATATTTGTGTCGTCCGTAGTTGTAGCTAGTTCATAAGTAGTTTGTAAGTTTAGGGACTGATGACCCCGTAGTTAAGTCCCATAAGCTTAACAAACATTTGAACATTTGAACAGTCTCGAAACTTTGGATGGCAGTCGGTACGTAACACTTCTTATCTGACTGTAAGAGATCAATTTTTTTCCGCTGAGAACAGTTTTACATTTCTCTTAATAATCGACTAAATTTCTTATCATCATTATTCGTCATCAAATCAAGTAAAGCACTACACGATATTTAATCGAGTTTTCACAAATAGAATTGGATTACGAAAGCTTTGCATATGGTACATGTTGGGTCACACAATGGTGTGGATGAAATCCAGCTCATATACCGAAATTCGATTTAAAGTTGGGAGGAGAACAATAAAATCAAATGTTCTAATGTTTGTACAGTTTATGGGACTTAACTACGGGGTCATCAGTCCCTAAACTTACATACTACTTATGAACTACTTACGAACTACTTACGAACTAGGACGGCACAAATATCCATGCCCTAGGGGGGATTCGAACCCCCGACCGTAGTGGCCGTGCAGACCGTGACTGGAGCGCCTCAGTCTCCTCGGCCACCGCGGCCGGCTGAGAACAATAACTCATTTCGTTCTCCAGATATCCTGTTCCAAATTTTCTAGAATGAGATTATCGGTGTAACAATCTGTATACGCGGGCTTGTATCCTGCTACATCTTTCAATTATGAGACAACTATTTCGCGAAAACAATTAATTTTTGCACACCATACAGTTAGATATTTTCTCTCAATAAGGGAATGATTTTGTATTCGTCTAGGAATATGATTTCTTTCTGCGTGGTATTGGTGTGTCTATCCGGGGGACAGGCACTGTAGAATTATACCTCTCCTAGCGAGTCCTCTTAAGGGACACAGCTTCCCGTCCTTTCGTCCCTTTCCTACACCGCAATCTGTGCAGATAGCGGCCAATTAAAATCTCATGCCTTCTATATGCTAGTTCAGGATTAATTGGTAACTATTACCACATCGTAAGCAATATATATTTGATCAGAAAGTTTTGAAAGTCATGAAAAATGCCCTTAAAATGCTATAAAATCTTTCGTTAAATAAAATAATGTCTTATTAGCTGTTGTATGATTCTTCATTAGGTCTAAAACACGTTTGGCACCGTAATATGTGCACATTCAGGGGGATAGTTATTATATCATAGGGCCATAAGAAATTCACGAAGGCCTAACTTTGTAGTCTGAAGTACTTGCAGCGTCAATAAATAAAGTTGATAATAAAGCCATTGGTGCAGGTCGAAGGATCATCAACCCGAAAATGTAACTGTCAACGAATTAAATCGTTAGAGTGCCCTAAAGGGAAGCACCATAAAATGTGCTGTAACAGGAGCAAGACATATAATAAGCTAAAATGAACATAGCTTACCGCTAGAACGCTGGAGCTGCTTAAATTTCTCATGACATTATAAGATAATAACTACCCATCTAAAGATGCACGTTTGGGGGCGTGAAACCGGTTGTGGACCTAATTCAGGATCATAAAACAAATAATACGGCACTGATGAACCTACATTTATTTAAAAAAAAAAAGTATTCTAAGATGATTTTTGCATATTTTTGAACATTTCTGTACTAATATGTGGAAATTAATATGCGAATTTCTAAGACAGTGTTCTGTGTGTTTTTTTACCAGTTGTCCCCGGGGAATAACATTACACTTCCACATGAATGACTAAGGCGATTTGTATCAGTATTCATGGTTTCGGCAGTATTTATTTTCGAATTTCAAAAATTCAAATGTGTGTAAATCTTTGGAAGTTAACTTCTTTGGTCATCAGTCCCTAGTCTTACAGTTAAACTAACTTGAATTGACCTGAAGACACACACATCCATGACGAGGGAGAACTCGAACTTCCAACGGGAAACAACCGCGCTTCCCGCAGCAAGGCGCCTCGGAGCGCTCGGCCACTCCACCTTATTTGTAAGTTTAATACATTTTTAACGTTTTATATATCTAATGGGGCACTTTATCTTTAAAACAAACATTAATGATTAGTAATGTTGATTATCATTTCATAGTACAAAGATGATTAATAATGAATCTGCTGATTGGATTGTCATTAATAGCTCTTGGCTTGCTAAATAATTTTCTGGGATATTTTTCCCCTTGTTAGGTCTATGGAAATCATTCAGTTGTCTTTGATGGCAGAATTCCATTGAGTTTATTTCTATAACATAATAAATTATTATGTATTTCAAGAATGGTTTTCATTTTTCATATGAAGCCAATTCTTCAGTCCGTTGAGAAATTAGTAAATCGCAACTTGCGTACCAGGATTTGCAGTGGCTGACACACATTCAAACATGAAATTAAATTACGGTGGGCAACGTTATTGCTGGGAAAGATCATGTAACCGTGAATACAGATTGGTGCAAATCAAATTCCTGACATGTTAATTCCGTACATCATAGCCGCGAAATAAAACTGGTGATTGTTGCTCGTGTCACGAAGGGAAAATGAGATTACACGCCACAGAGTTTGTCCAACTAGCGTGGAGTTATTGAAACGATAGGAAACATGTAACACCGTTATGCGCTAATCTGCCGACACCGCTAAATACACAAACTCATATATATATATATATATATATATATATATATATATATATATATGCAGCTGAAATGAACTTTTTTTCCGCAATGCGTCACTTAGAAATCGATAAATAAGATCAGCAAAATCGCGTTTCGCTGCCGACCTATTCAAATATATATATATATATATATATATTTGAATAGGTCGGCAGCGAAACGCGATTTTGCTGATCTTATTTATCGATTTCTAAGTGACGCATTGCGGAAAAAAAGTTCATTTCAGCTGCATACTTCCTTCTTATGTTATATAAAACAGGTATCGAGCACATTAAATTCCATCATCAAGTTCCTAAACAAATCAACGGCTGTGCAGTTGAGACCATCGTGGGGAAAAGTATACCAGCTGAATAATTTACCTGACAGAGCACAAGCACAAAGTTCCTACTTAAAATAATTAGAAATGTGGAGAACCTGCTGAATCAGTGTTCATTCTGACTCATTAAGAAAAATTTTGTCACGCGAACATATTTTCACTCTTTTTACAGGGAGCATGCTAATTTTTTTTTTTTTTTTTTTTTTTTTTTTTTTAAATCTCTTCTCGTACGAACGATTTCAAACAGTGAATCTCCCTCTGACGGTACTGTCTTCATAATATGAGTCTTTTCCATTGTCTTCTATTTCGACACTTTCTCTTATCTGGCTGTATCATAACAATTCACCTCATCCAGTACTCTCGCTATTCCTTTCCATTTTCTACATTACTGAAAACAGTTAGGGAAGCAGGTTAGATATCATACACAATATACGTACGACAACGTATGTTATTGAGATATAGGTTGTAATATGCGTGTGATTCAGAATGATATTTCGCTAACTTTTTACGTGAGTTAGCAAGGGACTACTATAACAGTGAAAAGACATTCTCCTTGCCTTCTAATATGGAGCGTTGTCACCTTGGACGAACAAGTTGCACATCTGCGTGGCATGGACCGCATGAATGTGTCTGTGCCGGTCGCGGTGGCCGAGGTCACTGAGGCGCTCCAGTCACGGTCAGCACGGCTACAAAGGTCGGGGGTTCGAATTCCTCCTCAGGCATGGATATTTGTGCCGTCTTTAGTCTTAGCTAGTTCATAAGTAGCTTGTAAGCTTAGGGACTGATGACCCCGTAGTTAAGTCCCGTAAGTTGTACAAACATTTGAACATTTTTGAATGTGTCTGTCAGCTCTTGAGGAACATATGGCCATTCAGCATGAGTTTAGTACCAGGTCCGAAGCCGTTATGGGTGGTGCTAGTCTGGCTTCGATACGTCTGCCTAGTTCATCTCAAATATGCTCAGTATGGTGATATTTGCTGCACATAAGCACGACTGTTCCGAATTCTACGTTCTCTCCAGATGAGTGAACGCCGATTGCCCTGATGAACACAAATTCTTCCTCAATTGTGAACACAACCCGTCGCCATTCATTACGACTCTAATCCTGACGTTCCTCCGCCCAGTGTCTAAGGGCTAAACGGTGTCACGGTTTTAATGGGACCCACACGCCGGCCGCGGTGGCCGAGGTGACTAAGGCGCTCCAGTCACGGTCAGCACGGCCACTACGGTCGGGGGTTCGAATCCCCCCTCGGGCATGGATATTTGTGCCGTCCTAGTTTGTAAGTAGTTCATAAGTAGTTTGTAAGTTTAGGGACTGATGACCCCGTAGTTAAGTCCCATAAGCTTAACAAACATTTGAACATTTGGACCCACACACACTATAGGATCTGTTCGTAGAGGCCACCTTCCCGAACGCGAAAAAGTCTGCTGGTCCGGATGGAATACCAGATCGATTTTACAAAGAGTATTCTGCGGCTTTGGCCCCTTATTTAGCTTGCATTTATCGCGAATCTTTAATTCAGCGCAAAGTTCCTAGTGATTGGAAAAAAGCGCAAGTGACTCCCGTTTATAAGAAAAGAAAGAGAACTGACCCACACAATTACAGGCCAATATCGTTGACATCAGTTTCTGGAGAATTTTGGAGCATATTCTCAGTTCGAATATAGTAAATTTCCTTGAAACGGAAAAGCTTCTTTCTATGAATCAACACGGGTTTAGCAAACATCGTTCATGTGAAACTCAGCTTGCCCTTTTCCCACATGACATCCTGCGAGCCATGGATGAAGGGCAACAGGCGGATTTTGTTTTTCTCGACTTCAAAAAGGCACGGTGGCACACTGCAGATTGCTAACGAAGATACGAGCTTATGGAATAGGTTCACAGATTTGTGACTGGATGGAAGACTTCCTAAGTACCAGAACGCAGTACGTGGTTCTCGACGGCGAGTGTTCATCAGAGACGAGTGTATCATCAGGCGTGCTCCAGGAGAATGTGAGGGACCGCTATTATTTTCTATCTATATGAATGCTCTGATAGACAAACTTGTTGATCTGTTTTCTGATGATGCTGTGGTGTATGGGAGGGTGTCATCTTTAACTGACATAGCATACAGAATGACATAAGACAAAATTTCTAGTTGGTGTGAATAATAGCAGCTATTTCTCAATGTAGAATGGTGATGCGCATGAGTAGGAAAAACAATCCCTTAATGTTCGAATACAGTATTAGTAGTGAGCTTCTTGATGCTGTCGTGTCGTTCAAATAGCTCGGCGTAACATTGCAGAGCGATATGAAATGGAACGAGCATGTAAGGACAGTTGTGAGTAAGCCGGACAGCCGACTTCTGTTTATTGGGAGAATTTTGAAAAGATCTACTTCATCTGTAAAGGAGACCGCGTATAAAACGCATGTACGACCACGTCTTGAGTATTGCTCAAGTGTTTGGGACCCGCAGCAGATCAGTTTAAAGGAAGACATAGAAGCAGTTCAGACGCGCGTAGCTAGGTTTGTTACTAGTAAGTATGACCAACGCGCAAGTGTCACGCAAATGCTCCGGCAACTCAGTTGGGGATCACTGGAGGAAAGACGACGTTCTTTTCGTGAATTTCTGTTGAGAAAATTTAGGAAAAAATCAAATGTTTTGAGAGTTTATAGGACTTAACTACGAGGTCATCAGTCCCTAAACTTACAAACTACCTATCAACTGGCTCATACTAAAGACGGCACAAATATCCATGCTCGAGGGGGGATTCGAACCCCCGGCCGAAGTGGCCGTGCAGACTGCGACTGACGCGCCTCAGTCGGCTCGGCCACCGCGGCCGGCGAGGAAATTTAGAGGGCCGGAATTTGAATGTGAGTGTAGTACGATCTTGCCGCATTCTTACATTTCGCGTAGTGATCACAAAGACAAGAAAAGAGAAATTAGGGCTCGTACGGAGGCATATAGGCATCCTTTTGTCCTCGTTCTGTTTGGGAGTGGAATAGGAAAGGAAATGCCTAGTAGTGGTACGGTGTACCCTCCGCCACGCACCTTACGGTTGATTGCTGAGTATGTGTGTAGATGTAGATGTAGATCTTTGTTTTGATATTGCACATCCTGTTGCCGCCATGAGGGCGTGTTGCAGCTGTGGCTTTTAGCCTCCTGTCTCGACGGGCAGTTGAGCGGAGAGAACAATTACTTCTTGCTGATGTTACCCGTGAACGACCTGAGCCTTGCCTTTTTTTTTAACGGTTCCTCCGGAAATTACACATTGGGACACTCCAATAGCTACAGCCACCACTCCCTCTGTATCTGTCCCGCTTCCAACCTTCCTATTGTTCTCCATGCCATAGCTTCAGGGAAGTCACGAGGTTGTTGTATTGCACTACATGCTTACAACACTATCTGAATCCAACTGCTTGTGTAATTCGTTTGCTGGAGTAAACACAAGTAAACACCAACTTCATCTGCAACAACTATCTATTATTACCACTATCGCGGTTGGCTCCATTCCGTTGAACCGACAGAAAGACGATAATTTCAGTTTATTCTGCCGATGACAGTATTTCAGAATCTAGATATCTCAACTGATCCGTCTAATCGTTTTGACCAGTGTAGTTCTCTGCTACTCTCGCCGTCTCTCTGCCACTGTCTCTGTCCCATTCTTGTTCTCTCACATCACCAAAATGAATGTTCAAAGGTTCGTAAATCTATTTGACTGAACTGCTTTGGTTATCAGTGCATAGACATACAAGTTCTTCAACTTCCGTAAGCCAACGTAAGGACAACACACAAACAACCATGCGCGAGGGAGGTCTCGAACCTCCGACCGGGAGCAACCGCGCACTATGCAGCAAAGCGCCTGAGAGCGCTCGGCCATTCCACCGCGGCTTCACCACTGTCTCTTTCTTACTCACAATACCAGTCAATGTCGTGCCGTTCTATTGTTCATCGTAACATTTTGTGGTAATCGTAGAAATCGAGGTCTTGCGGACAATTCACGGTGCTGCAAGTGACGTAGTATAAGGACAGCTTGTTGTGCAAAGGAACAAATTTGTCCTGATGTCATTCGAGTTGTCGCAGAACGATCAATCAGTGGCACAGTTGTTTGGTGACTTCCGATACGATCCTTAATTTCTCTGAAGGATAATATGAAACGCCTGTACGCAGTTCTTCTTCAATCGAACCCGGCAACATCATCGATAGATGCTCGCTGTCTCTTAAGTAGCACATTCTAGCTTTTTACGACAGAAAAAGAAAAAAATAAGAAAAAACGTACAAAATAATGACTGCAGTTTGTTCTCAGGGCCGATTAGATTAGATTAATACTTGTTTAATGTGGAACGTGTCAGGTTAATTAATGATGTCTGTACAAGACGTTACATTACACAAAATATTACATGACACAATTTATTTGTATTTTTTTCTGTTCCCCATATGAAAAGCGATTTTATGTGACGGTAGCGACAACGGTGGTAATCGCCAGCCCTGAAAAGCTGATCATATGCCTCTCCATTCGCTGCACGAACCAGCTGCTAATTTCGCCTGATTTGGTTGTTTCTTTCATGATGCTTCACTTTAGGTGCTGGATCAATGAAGGCAGTTTATTTCTCTTGTCACCCAACTGAGAGCTCACCTTGATATTCAGCAAAAATTGAAAGAGAATTAATGTTTATATTATTATTAACTGGCCAAATAAAAGACCACGATCTAAATTATGGATTGTAGATTTTCTTTTCATTTTATAAGATACCTGAATAAATGTCCCCAAATAACAATCTATCAGTTCATTATGGCTTGACATAAATTAGTAGTTTCCTTTCTTTTGACAAATTTATATCTATTTTTTGTGGAGTCCTAGACGACGATAATTTTTTAAATAGTTCTGCAACTTATTAATTCTTGTAACACCTGGAATGTAAGCAATGAGAGACGTAATTATGCTTAACATTATAACTTCATGTATTCGTTTTTAATCGTTAATACAAATTTATTTTATACAGTTTACTCATCGAACACCCTAACTTAAGTCCATGTATATATTGAAAGAAGTACCCATCCCATTTTCCTGAGGAGTACGGTATATATAATGTGTGATTTACATAGTATAATACTGCGAAAGAATTCATATCATCGAGATCTCTACGGTGGAATTGACAAGCGAAGCTAAACGAGTTGTAAACTATATTTGGCAGCGGTAGTAATGGACTTGATCTATTTGATTACTCCTTCTAAGGTCTCAGGTACCACATAAAACATCTAAAAGAAACCCAAGGAGTCGGCTGAGAGTTGGCTGTTCACTGTTCATTAAAATAAAATACCACACTGAGACGACACCAAATTCACGAAGCAGATTCTTCTGAATTGCGATCATGTTTTGTGAAGTAAAACATGGCAGTCCCCGAAGAAAAGTTGCTAGTTGACAGCAGTTTGCGAGAAATATAAGTCTTCAAGAACTTCTTGCAGGGTAAATGATATAAATATGCATTGGTCAGATAACAGCCACGGATTCTATCATTTTCAAACTAGGTCACACGTCGTTACTTTATACTGCTGTAGTTCACCTTTTCATTGGATGCGAATACTGTAAGTTTGTTAGTTCTCTTAATGCAATGGTAAAATGCATGTGCATTAATTTCTCTCGAAATACACGATTGGCCATTAAAATTGCTACACCAAGAAGAAATGCAGATGAAATCGGGTATTCAATGGACAAATATATTACACTAGAAATGACTTGTGAATATATTTTCATGCAATTTGGGTGCATAGATGCTGAGAAATCAGTACCCAGAACAACTACCTCTGGCCGTAATAACTGCCTTGATACGCCTTGAGTCAAACAGAGCTTGGATGGCGAGTACAGGTGCAGATGCTCATGCAGCTTCAACACGATACCACAGTTCATCAAGAGTAGATACTGGCGTATTGTGACGAACCACTTCCTCGGCCGCCATTGACCAGACGTTTTCAATTGGTGATATATCCGGAGAATGTGCTGGCCAGGGCAGCAGTCGAACATTTTCCGTATCCAAAAATGCCCGTACACGACATGCAACATGCGGTCGTGCATTTTCCTGCTGAAATGTAGGGTTTCACAGGGATGGAATGAAAGATAGAGCCACGGATCGTAACACATCTGAAATGTAATGGCGACTGTTCAAAGTGCCGTCGATGCGAACAAGAGGTGACCGAGACGTGTAACCAATGGCACCCCATACCATCACGCCGGGTGATACGCCAGTATGGCGATGACGAATACATGCTTCCAATGTGTGTTCACCGCGATGTCGCCAAACACGGATGCAACCATCATGATGTTGTAAACAGAACCTGGATTCATCCGAAAACATGGCATTTGCCATTCGTGCACCCAGGTTCGTCGTTGCGTACACCAACGCAGGCGCTCCTTCGATGCAGTGTCAAGGGTAACCGCATCCAAGGTCTCCGAGCTGATAGTCCATGCTGCTGCAAACGCCGGCGAACTGTTCGTGCAGATGGTTGTTATCTTGCAAACGTCCCCATCTGTTGACTCAAGGATCGAGACGTGGCTGCACGATCCATTACAGCCAAGCGGATAAGACGTCTGTCATCTAGACTGCTAGTGATACGAGGCCGTTGGGATCCAGCACGGCGTGCCGTTTTCCCCTCCATATTCTACAGTCATTGGATTGCGACCAACGCGAGAAGGAACGTCGCGATACGATAAACCGCAATGTCGATAGGCTACAATCCGATCATTATCAAAGTCGGAAACGTGATTATAGGCAATTCTCCTCCTTACACGCGGCATCACAACAACGTTTCACGAGGCAATGTTGGTCAACTGCTGTTTGTGTATGAGATATCGGTTGGAAACTTTCCTCATGTCAGCCAGTTATAAGTGTCGCCACTGGCGCCAAGCTTTGTGTGAATGCTCTGAAAAGCCAATCATTTGCATATCAGAGCATCTTCTTTCTGTCGGTTATATTTCGGGTCTGTAGTACCTTCGTGGTGTAGCAATTTTAATGTCCAGGTGTCTAGTACCATATGTTATTTTGGTTAAGTAAATGTAAATATCCGATACATTAATTTTCCCAGTGTTACAATCTCCCGTCAAAGACGGTATAATAAATTATGATTGGTAAATCTATCGCATTATTGCTCGAGATCATTCAAGTCTGCTGAGCTTTTCATGGTTTGGTGTGGGTACGGTAGTTCAGAGGAATCGTTTGTTGGTTCCTTTTTGTGGCGTTCACTGCGATGAAAGACCGATCGTCTGCTTTATCTTCTGTCTCGTGGCTTTTGATTTGTTGGACTGCAATCGGACCGTGAAGTTTTTACTTGCGGCCCACCGCGATTTATGGCAGAGATCGAGAACGAACGTTCCGGTCGTTGATTAACGCTGGTGTATGGATTCCACGCTGTTACTTCACCCATCTCATGAAGGTGAACTGGAAAATGTTGACATAATGTGTTCTTCACGGGAAAATAGTGCGGACTCTGGGAAATAAATAACTATAAAATAGCGCGCATAGTGCCGGGAATCGAATCCGTCTATAAATAATGGGAAGGCGAATACTGCAGTCCGGTTGGGTCAAGGCAGCGTGTCTGCACTATACTTCCACCCAAAGCGCTTAAAGAAGACAAGATGAACTGGCTTCATAATTCATGCATAAGAATTTGATAGTGTTAAGCAGTATAAACAAATCTTATCCGCCTCACATATATAAAGGTACTGTTTAACGGGAACGTGCAAACAGAATAAACATTCGTGAGAATAGAAATAAACCGCATAATAAGAATGTCGACCAAGTCTACTGCCGATTTTTTTACAGGAGAGACGCAAAACTGAAAAGGATGTTACTAAAATGCCCTGCTTTTGATGCGTTTGATCAGCTTATTTTATGTCGAACATGACTGTCGTTATGGAAAACGTGGTAAAGTCGCGGAAGTTTGCTAATAGCTACATTCAACTGGCTGGCATATTATCTACTCCATTTTTCCGCTTCTGAAACTAAACAAGGGATATGCACGTACCTCCTAGTTTAGTTTTCTCTTAGTTTTATATTTCACTTAGTTCTTCTAAAAGAAAAAAAAATCGTAGCCTTTTATACTTATGTTCTAAGGAATACCATATTGGCGTTTAGTATAAAATAAATCGGGTGTAAATTTGAATCAGATAATTACTGAAGTATGAAATCGATGCTTTTATTAACTGGGTAATTGAAAAACAAATATCTATTTCAACACGTTGAACAAATATGGGAAAATTCGTCAGTTTCTTCCTTGCTCTTAAAATCGCGGAGTTCTTAAAATTTCGTTCTGAGGAACGTTTACTTTTTGACGAGAAATAATTTCCGATTCGAATTTAAACAAAAAAGGGCGATAACATATACAAATCAAGCACGTAAAGAAAACAAAATGGGTGCATCATACCAAGCCGCATGTTTTTACTGGCTACTGATGGATTGGCCACTTATGATAGATATCTGCCAGGGCATCGCCAGTTTTGGAAGCAAAGCCACACTCTTAAACGGTTTTTCAAATCATTTTCGACAATTTCTGACAGTCACAATAACCTAAGTAATCTAGTTTGCAAAGATCCCACCTAAATCTTTTTACTTGTGACCTGTTTCGACCGACCTACGCTGGCACCAACTGAAGTTAAAAGATCCGATTATGGTAGAACAGCTCTGTCAAAGAAGAGTCATGAATCAAGAGATTTAGAAGCGATGTTAGCAAATCTGATTTTTCAGGTTATTTACACAAATCAGATTTTCTAACATCGCTTCTAAATCTCTTGATTCATGTCTCTTTACATATATATTGGGGATTTGCCAGATAGGACCAAGAACTTTTGTTCAGGCGAATGCATTTCATTCAAAATACCCACGTGTCGTAATGTACGTTGATGCAGATACTAGAATAGTTACTATCCTTGCAAAAGCGAATGGATTTCTCCCTAGGTGTTACTTATGCCTACAGTGAAAATACTAGTTCACTTCCAGGCGCGCATCCCTTCAACACAGATATGTTATTCCTGCTGTTGCCGGTTGCTTGAATTCTGTTGACCTACGCTTATGAATCGGTGTCAAATGCAGTGGGATGAGTTTTCCTTGGACTGCAGTAGAGAATATTCGTATCAGTTCACGTGAACGTGTAGTGCGGTTGCTTGCTAAGTTCGAGAACGAGCCACTTGTGGGAAGTTTCCTTCTAGTAGAAAGGAGTGATAGCCCGAAACAGTACGATTACCGCCGTGGGAGACGAAGAGGGAGTTACAGAGATATATTCTGCAGGCTCTGCAACTTCGCGTAGTGCGTTTTGGCGGCGTTGTACTCCAGCACTGATCTGACCAGACAGAGCGCACTATTGTGGCTTGGAATAAGAAATTACTGGGATGAATCAGGGGATACAAAGTGCAAAAAGACGTGACCGTATTCGTGTTATCAAAAGATTCGAGACGATATCCATGCCGGACAATGTTCTTTTTCCAGATTGTCTTGCTTGTTCTATGATCACTTTTCAGCCGATAAGATCCAGATAGTCGTAGTGTGTGGGACTCCTTGTATTTGAGAGCTCCAACGTTAGGCGGTTAACCTGACCACTTATGGGCATGGTTGATATGGATGGGAATAAATTAGGTGCGGTCTGGAGTCTTTGATGATGGGGTACAGTTCTTTCCGGGTGCCACGAAGAGCAAAGGTTGCAACCAACAGCAGAGAGTGGCTCATGTTGGTACCAATCATGAGTGTTACTGTGTAATGGCAGAGATTCTTCCCGGTTTTGGGCGATTATATGAAGTGCTATAGACCGCCAGTCCTGCCTCCATGATGAAGGCAGAGCTCACCATCCACATCATAGTTGACAGGACCGACTGCGTGCCCCTGGTACAGAGCCGCGTGGAGGGCCTGAATGAGACACTCAGACCTGCGAGTTTTTAGGCTGCAGATTCCTCGATTTGCGGCATCGGGTGGTGGGGTTCCGGGTTCCGCTGAATAGGACAGGCGTCAAATACATGCAGGAAGTGGCTACACGGGTAGCGGGGGCTGTGTGGCGTTGACTGGGTATTTTTTTGTCTGATTTTTTTTTTTTTGTACATTGTCCTATCTGTGTGAAGGAAGTACAAGAGCTCTAAACGATAAACAAATACTTAATCACAAATCATTATAGGTGGTGAAAGCTGCCTAAACCCAGAGTAGGTTCAGGTGAAACTTTTCCAAAGCGATAGATGATCAAGGAAGAAACTAAATATAATAGGTGGTGTATTTATGGCTGCCACAATCGGTTTATACTGTAGCGAAAATGAAGTAGTTATTTCCTGTGTATTGCTATGGGTAAAGAGCATACTTAAGAAACTAAATTAATTAATAATCATTATTTTAATTGAATACCTGACTTGGAGTATTCGAGTGCAAGGATGTCCAGAGGAAGCTTGAATCAAACTTTAAAAATGTACCAATTCGATACACTTGTAATTGGTGATGACTTTAACAAATACATGCTCAAAACCACAGAGGCAAGTATAAAACATCGGCCTAAATGGTACTGAATGCATTTTACGAAACTTATCTCAAGAAATTAGTTCATGAACCCACTAGAATAGTAAATGGCTGTGGAAACATACTTGACCTAGAAACAAGCAATCCTCGGCTGATAAAGAGGATCAAACTCGATATATGCATTATTAAACCCAGAGTTGTCGTAGCGAGACACAGTATTAAAATTTCCAAATTTATTAAAATGAAACTAGTAATATATCTTCAGGAAAAAAGCTGATAAAATTGCTTTAATGCGTTCATGAGAGATCTCGATTCTTTCGATACTAACAAAGTCAGTGTAGATCAGATGTGGCATGCATTCAAAGAAATTCTATCGACAGATATTGAGAGACATTTACAAAAAAATTCATGGTACTGAACAGACGTTTGGAGAAAAGGAATTTCTGGCACAGTTTGTCTGACAGGGCATAAAGGAATCATGAATTTCGCGTTGAAGGGAAGTGTGTGGGGTAACAATAACAGAGGAAGACAAAGAAGCGAATACAGTAAGCAGATCCAAATCGATTTTCGTTACCGTTCGTTTGAGGAGATGAAGAGGCTTACTCGGAATATTGTAGGGTGGGGAGCTGCCTCAAACCAGTCTCCGGACTTACGAGCACAACAACAACAACAACAACAATAAATCGCTTAACAATAGCAACGCTCCCGGTCCAAACAATATACCAATTCGGTTCCCTTCAGACTATGCTGATAGCATTAGCTCTGTACCTATCTATAACATACAACCGCTCGCTCAGTGAAAGATCCTTACCAAAATACTAGAAAGTTACTCAGGTTACTCCAATATTCAACAAAGGCAATAGGAGTTTTCCGTAAAATTACAGGTATACGTCATCGTTGTAGGTTTCCAGCAGGATTTTATAACATATGTTGAAAATGTTCAAATGTTTGTTAAGCTTAAGGGACTTAACTAAGGTGTCATCAGTCCCTAAACTTACAAACTACTTATGAACGACCTACAACTAAGGACGGCACAAATATCCATGCCCGAGGTGGGATTCGAACCCCCGACCGTAGTGGCCGTGCAGACCTTGACTGAAGCGCCTCAGTCCCCTCGGCCACCAGGCCGGCTATAACATATGCTTCCCTCAATTATTATTAAGTACTTCGAGGAAAACGACCTATTGACCTACAGTCAAACGGATTTGGTTAGAAACGTTATTGTGAAACACAGCTGGCTCCTTACTCACACGAAGTGAGGAGTCCTATCGACAAGGGATCTCAAATCGATGCCATAATTTTAGATTTCCAAAAGGATTTTGACAATGTACCTCATTAGTGGCTTCTAATCAAATTGCGTGCTCCTGGATTATAATTATTGTTGTGCGACTGGATTCGCTATTGCCTGTCAGAAAGGACACAGTTCGCAGTCATTGAATACCTCCCTGGAATAAGGATGTAACCCACTAACTTTCGAAAAGTGTGATTTCAGTGCAAATAGGATGTATCTGTATGCCTCTATGCTGTGGTGCCATCTTGTGTCATATATTTGAACATCAAGGTAGTTTACAACTAGATGAACGTTTCCCTCCATGGAATAAGGATAGAACAGACAGCATTAGAGTGTAACAATGTGACTTTTTCAATGTGGTTTCAGCATACCAATGCCACTTCCAAATAAGTTAAATGATGAGACCTGCAAACTACAATAATATTGTAAAATCATGCTTAAAATGAAGTTTCAGATCTATAATCTGAAATATTTGGTTGTCATAGTATTTTGTTGACATCTTCATTCACATTGTTATTTTATTTTTTATTATAATATTACTTTCTTTAATTTGAATACTAAGTACATGTACAATATGTCTCTTTCGTTACACGTAAGAAATAATGCAAAATATATTGCTGATCATACATCCTTTTTCCATTGTATCAGTTACAATTATTATGTTATTTGTAAAACCTTAAGTTACTAAAATAAAATATTGCTTTTAATAGCTGAACACATTTGTACACTTGCATACGCGACGAGTTCCAATACTGTATATCACAAAATAGGCCCCACAAACAATTTTCCTCTCTCCGGAAAAATTACTGATTTGATGGTTACTTCCTTATTCTTGGGAAGTTTTCATTTGACGAAAATTAATCAATAAAAACATAAGTGATATCTTGTGTTTCCCAGGTGTTATAGGGTCCCTACTATTCCATGTCCTTAAAAGTGACTTAGGAGAGAATCTCAACAGCTCTCTTAGAGTGTTCGCGGATGATACCCTTGTTTATCGGTCAGTAAAGTCACAAGAATATCAAAGGCAACCGCAAAATTATTTAGATTGATATCTGCGTGGTGCTAAAATTGGCAATTGACGCAAAATAACGAAACATGAGAAGTCATCCGTATGAGCACTAAAGGAAATCCGTTGCGCTTCATTTACATAAAATGCCAGTCAAATCTACAGGCCGTAAATTCAGCTAAATACTCTGGAATTACAATTAGGAATAAATTTAATTGGTTCAGATCAGAGAAGGGCAGCTCACTTTGTACGCGATACAGGTGAGAGTGTGACGCGGTAATGGTGCGTAACTGTGGAAACTATTACAAAAAAGGTGCTAGTCGTTGCGGCTATATCTGAATTCCTTTCACCAACTTTCTCCTCTGTATGGGGAAATATTTTATTAGCTACCACCTACATAGAAACACATGATCTTTAAAATAAAATAAGTGAAAACAAGTAGAGTACTGAATGATTCAGTGGTTTTTTTTTTATTTTTATTTATTTATTTATTTATTTATTTATTTATTTTTTTTTTTTTTTTTTTTTTTTTTTTTTTTTTTTTTTTTTTTTTTGTAATTATGTAAATGTAGATGTATGTGTGGTGCCATGATAGGTCGTTGATGAAAGGTAGCTCCGAGGTATTTCACCAACCCCATGGAAAGTCTGAAACCTCCTAGCCTGTTGACCGCCGAAAGATCTGATTGCAGTTTCTTACGGATGAATATAACTGCTTGGTTCATGGCGGTACTGAACTTCAGCCGCCACTTCTTTGAGCATGCTTCCTGAGCATCTCATGGCGTCAGTGACCAGCTGCGTATGAATAGCTCTGTACGACCGGCGAAAAGCAACACTAACTGGCGTCACCAATGGCGCGTTTTATGTTTACAGAGGGCCGAATACTCCTGGATTGGCCGCGCTGTAGATGCCCCGTCGTCATCTTACAAACGGAAGGTCTTCCAATCAAGATAGGACCGATGTAGGAGATCTTGTGAGGTCACTATCCCAAGAGCAAATAGTTTTTACACGTGGTCATCATGCAACAAATAGCAAAATGCCCTAGACACGTCGCACCTAAGTGCTTATTTGTTCTCTCTCGCAATCGCTTGTACCAGCCTAAGCAGCTGCTGCTTGAGTGCAAGCATTGGAAACTGAGCTGTTCGTTTGGAATAATGTTCTCTCGAGAGGCTTAGAACAGCTCGAAGAGTTTCGAGAGGGACGAGAGCGGGATGGTTGTACGGTATTGGTTGCTCGACAATGCTCCTTGTCAGTTTCGGGATAAACCGCATATCTGCTTGTTTCCAAATCGCCGGCCGAGGAGACTGAGGCGCTCCAGTCACGATCTGCACGGCCACTACGGTCAGGGGTTCGAATCCCTCCTCGGGCATGGATATTTGTGCTGTCCTAGTTCGTAAGTAGTTCATAAGTAGTTTGTAAGTTTAGGGACTGATGACCCCGTAGTTAAGTCCTATAAGCTGTACAAACATTTGAACATTTTTTTCCAAATCGTGGAGTGGTTTCCAGGGTGCATTACCTGGTTGAAGATGTCCGCTGGACATCCGGTGGCAGATTCTTTAGCAGACCGTTACTGAATCATCTCCGCCACCTGCCCTGATGTTGCGAAAGTACTCCTGCACTCGGATAAATGGCCTCATCTTCTTTGCTGGGTGCCACTAAGGTGTTGAATTTGGCTATCTTACATTTGTCCACGCTAATGAAACGTGTACACATATGGATTAATTACAGTATTTGCTATAAAACACAGTTTGTCATCACCTGAGTACACGACTTTTCATTTACATGTACATGCATACTCCGCAGTCCACCGTAAGGTGCGTAGCGGAGGATACACTGTACCACTACTAGGCATTTCCTTCCCTATTCCACTCCCAAATAGAACGAGGAAAAAAGGAATGCCTGTATGCCTTTATACGAGCCCTAATTTCTCTTATGTTGATCATTACGCGAAATGTAAGTAGGCGGTAGGAAGATCGTTTTACACAAATTCCGGCCCTTTAAATTTCATCAACAGAATTTCTAGAAACGAACGTCGTCTTTCCTCCAGCGATCCCCATTTGAGTTCCTGGAGCATTTCAGTGACACTCGCGCATTGGTCGGACCTACCAGTAAGGAATCTAGCTACTCGCCTCTGAACTACTTCTATGTCTTCCTTTAAACTTATCTCCTGCTGGTCCCAAACACTTGAGCAATACTCGAGACTTCGTCGTACAAGCGTTTAATACGCGGTCTCCTTTACAGAGAAGTACATCTTTCCAAAATTCTCCCATTAAACCGAAGTCGGCTCCCCGCCTTACTCCCAACTGTCCGTACATGTCCGTTCCAATACATATCGCTCTGCAACGTTATGCCTAGATATTTGAACGACGCGACTGCATCAAGAAGCTCACTACTAACGCTGTATTCGAACATTATTGGGATTGTTTTTCCTACTCATGCGCACCACCTTACATTTTTCTACATTGATATCTAGCTGCCAGTCTTTCTACTACACCACAATTTTAAAGATAGTTTTGTAGGAAACCCTTAAAATTCTTTCTGTGCCTATAAATGTAGTTCGCCGACGGGACGATAAAACCTAACCGTCCTTCCTTACTTATTTATTGCCGGAGGAAGTACCAAAAACATTTATAACTGCACAGTCGGCAGCTCATTACTTGTGTCGGGATTATGGTTTCAGAGTGGGAAGCAACGTTAACAATGGCAATTATAAGTCCCGAGAGAACTCTTTGTCATGCTAGTACGACGGAATTAAACGATTTATACAGACAGCTATGTGTCACTGAGTACTATTGTAGTTGAAAAGTACGTTCATTACTTAAACTGGGGAAAACTGAGCAAATATTTGAGAAAGCTACATGATTATTCAATTTTTCTGAGCACACAATTCGAAGCGGTAGGTGGAACATGTCCAACCGTAATACAGGGTGTCCCATTCAACCACCCTGATTTCAAAGACCCACGAAAGGGAAACCACAGTAGATAAGACAATGAGGGGTGCCCCACACTGTAGGACGTCTCAGCGAATTTATATTCCAGTGTCAGATGTGCCAAAAAGGGTGGTCACATGAAGCGAAAATGGCGACTCCACAGCAGCGCGCGCGCAAGCACGAGTATCGTTTGCAGGAACGAAATCGCTGATTACTTTGTACAGAAATTATCGTCGTATGTGCGATCCAACTAATGTGAAAACAAGGAATGGTATAGGAAGTTTCTTACGACAGGAAGTGCTCTGGAACATTCTGGCAGTGCACGTTAGGAGTTTCAGGAGAGACAGTGGAGGACACCAAACAAACCTTTCTCAGAATCCCACGTAAGTCACTTCGTCAAGCATCTAGGCACGTTGGTGTATCTCGAACAACATTTCATCGTGAAGCTCACTAGCGTACTCGTATGTGTGCTTACAGAGTGTAAATTCAGCAACATATGACGCTGAACGACAAACCACGCCGACAAAAATTTTGCTGCGGATGTCCTGCAGCGTATTGATATGCATGCCAGCGTTCTGGAATGATGTTTACTCCCGGTGAGGCAACATTGCATCTATGAGAAAGAGTTAACAGGCATAATGTTTCGTTCTGGGGTTCGCAAAATCCGCACGTTTCCATTTAACATGTACGTGAGAGCCATAACTAAACGTCTGATGCGGGCTAATGCACGAAAGAACTGTGCGGAAGAAACAGCGAATGGGTCAGTGTTTCTGGATATGTTGGAGCAGTTTTTGTACACTCAGATACAATACTTGCAACCCAACATCATTTTTCAACAAGGTCCAGCTCTGCGGCTGTTCTCAAGTACATGAATAGAAATTTCCCAATCACTGGATCAGACGCAGAGGACCCATAGCCTGTCTATGACGTTCATATGACATTACGCCGCTTGATTTCTTTATATAGGAATTCTTGAACAACCGAGTGTACGCGTCCAAAGTGGACGATAATACTACGTTGTGACATTGTATCACTAATGCGATTGCAACAAAATCAGAAGAAATGTTACAAACAACTAGTCAAGAAACTGAATATAGTCTCGATATTCTTCGTGATACAAATGGTTCACATGTAGAGGTGTACTGAGACGCTCTACAATGTGGTGCATTTTTCAGTGTTGTATCTACTGTGGTATCCATTTCCTGCGTATTTGAAATCAGGGAAGTTTGAATGGGACATCCTGGGTGTAATGTACAATGAGGTGAATAACTTGATGGTAGCAGAAATACCTTCTTCTATTATGAGGCAGTCGCTAACGTAGAGAGATAAAACAGTCACGAAGTAGTAGTATGTATGTTGTACTCCTCCATAATCGTTCTTAAAGTATCCTATTTCATAAAAATGTCAGAAGAACAATCAATAGAATCCATTATTTTTATTTACCGGGTATAATCATACTTTTAATTGATGTATTTAGTCCGTATAAAGACTGTTCTACATATTTCAGAAAATAAACACGAGAGAACCATCGTGTATGCGATAGAGAAATATCTAATTGTTCTAGTGATTCAAAACGCTGTCATATTTTACTGTGACAAAGTATTGGTTTGCAATGAATGAACGATTTCTTATCCGTGTCAAGGGTGTAGTTCATGTTCCTCATGTAGTGTGAACAGAATTCATGCACGACGAATGGACGCTTAAGAAACCGAAACACTACTAGGTAGCACTACGTGTCACAGATAATTTAGGCATTCCCGTAAAAACGATATGTAAATAACCCTCGTGTAGTCCCATTTTTCTTATGATGTGATATTAACAATTAAATTTACCTTATTACTCCAACTACATGATAGACTCTTTTCATATTCTCGATCAAATAGCCTATAACAAGCTAAATCAGATAAAGCTGTCACTACTTATTTATGTATTTGTTTAACCTAAAAAATTACATAAATTCTGTATTTTTCTGGTTTTCAAATCAGAGAAACCTTATATCGTATAACTTCAATAATAATCCGAGCTCGAACTGAAAATACTGCTGAAAATCCAGTTGAGCAGTTGTAAGGAAATGTAGCGGAATTCTTATGGGTAAGAAAATAACCATTCCAAGAAAATAAAGGTTTTTCCCAGTACTTGGAACACTGGATTTGTCTAACAGATACACGAGCCCCTTTTCACATACTGGCTACATGACGGGCAAGACATAACAAGCGAAGCCAGCTTTTATTATTGAATTCCCAGCTGTATGGAAAGTAGTGGAAGCAATATGGGTCATATCAAATTTTGACATCCAATTGTCTGTAATAAGTTGCAATCTTATTTCCTGTGACGTGAAGAGCAGTGAATTTAATAGGGGATATATCCAGTTTCGCGTCCTGATTTGCCACTAATAAGTAGCCTTCCTGCCTATAAATGCGCGCATGTCGTTTCGAATGTTTCTGCTTGACTGTGTGTGTATGTGTGTGTGTGTGTGTGTGTGTGTGTGTGTGTGTGTGTATGACAGACCGAGAAAGAGACGGAGACATTCAGAGAGACGTATCAGAAAGAAATTTTCAACAAGAATAATTGTGAATAAGATACATGACATGCTATTTTTGTTTTCGCTAAATACTGGAAGTTTATTTTTTAATTAATTTAATTATTTTGAAACCTTGAGGTGAACAAGTACACACTCAGAGTTGATTCACATCCCGACTTAGTAAAACACATTGTTAATCAAATCGTTAATATTTAATATGCGATTTTAACGTTTCTAATCTAATGATATGAGCAGTGCGTTATCATTAGATTTAATAATAAATTTACTTGGATCCTTCTGCATAGTTTCATTGCTGAATTCTGTACACGGTTACGTACAAAAGTCTACTCCTTGTAGATTGTTTTGATTATTTTGGGACGCACAAAAGAGGTTTATTTATTACCTTGCTTGGGTACCCGGCTTCATCCAGGGTGTTGATATGACAATGTGTGAAAGTTGAAATAAAATCATAAACATCTATGTATAACAAGTAATTTCTGTTATTGAAATTCTGTCCTTTGCTCTGCAAAATTGACAGATGTTATCCATTGTATCAGCTTACGAAACGTTTATGTTGCTATATTCTTCGTCGTGTTGTAGAGAAATGCTTCATTTGTTACGCTGTACATTTCACTTCTCTTCATACACACTTCCCATTGGGTGACATTTTCAAGACAGGCTTGAGTTCGCAGAATTTTATTACAAGATCTGTCGCAATACTTGATTGCTCTTTCCGTTGCCCTTCGGATTCTCTGCTTCTTGCTGTATTCATTCTCGTTTGTTAGGATCATAAACTTTCATCGCGTTGTTCATCTTTTCCGTAATTTCGCTGTTCATTTGGGTTTCATCATTTGGCTTAAGAATCAAAAAATCCCACTAATTTGATTTTGGACATTGTCTATAACATATATGAAAACAAATTTTTATGAATAAATGATTAAGTTCACTTTATATGATTTTAAAATCAGTCCCTGTATCACCGACTACTCACAAGTCACTTTCTGCTTTTATTCAGTCACTGCACAACTAATTTTGTTCTTCGTTTCGTCAATGATAACAAAGTGACGTTCGAACCCACGACGAGTATATGTCCCTATAACTGTGTCCCCCCACCATTCGCTAATTCCAGATGATACTAAAAAGGCTTCGAATGATCCACAAGGTTCAGAGCATTTCGCAACATTCGAGAAGTGTCCTGGGAATTTTCACAATGATGTTGGATATAACATATCATTCCTCAAAAAAACTGGAATGATCCCGAATGTTCTAGGTCTTTTCTGTGGTACAGAAGACCCGACAATTGCATGGAGCCAGATGGAGAGGGAGAGAGAGATATGAGCACTAAAAGGTGAGAGCTGTATTATATTACACTTGGGTTGTCGTAGCTTCTAAGGATGTATTCGAAGATCGACCAGCCAGTTATGTCGAGTCCCCATCAGCAAGGAACTTCGAATGTCGTTGCACAACGATTGTTTACAACAGGCATGCTGATCCATAAACTTTCTTGATCCTCCAATGGTGTTTGCCCATTGAGTCTTAGGTAGTGAAAAGGACAATAACGCATGAACGCTTTTAGTAATAAAGTCGCACGCACCTCGTACAGACTCAAATGCTTCACATAACTATTTTCTACTTGTAGATGCTTGTATAAAAAGACTTGATTCACTTTTCTCAAAGCAAGACTTATTAGTCTTCAGGGAGTTATTGCGATCGTTATATGAATAAAATTCTTGAATATCCGTCTCCAGATCGCTTTTGGAAAATATAAGCGATCTGGAGACGGATATTCAAGAATTTTATTGATTCACTTTGGTTTCACGGTCTCCTGAACACTGACGTTGAGAGTGTATATTGCATCAACAACATAGTTCCTTAGATTTTCCGTAGATGTCACTCAACAGAACAATGACGTAATGAATGCCAAAGCGACCTAGTTGGTAAGACAGCCGATGAGTTCCAGTCGAATAGCAGGACGAAGTATACTGTTTGTGTTGGATGTAGTTCTGCAATGCCTTAGCAAGTCAATCCTTAAGTTTGAACATATCCGCCTTGTTACTTTCTATCTGGAGGGTATCTCATCAAGAAAATTTCCAGACATCTCGGAATAAACAAAAGCGATGTCGATCGGGCGTGGAGAGATACACGAACTGACTCGCTTTGGCCACCCAAAGGCTACGACGGGAGCTCATGACTGCTATGGATTTCATCTAGAATGAACCCTAAGCGGAACGAAACCATGATGAACAGAGGCTTTTGTGCAGTCAGTGGATGTCGTGTTGTGACTCAAACTGAATGTAACAGGCTGCATGACAAGCTCCTTCACTCTCTCTGTCGAAGGCGAGGTCCTGCTTTGACACCTAGACACCGTACAGTCCGGTACTCATAGGACTACAGCATGTGAAAGAACTTGTCAGCATTAGCATCAAGTGCTATTCCCAGATGAGACTTGCATATGCCTTCCACAAGAAAATCATCGCAGACGTTTCCAGAGGCAGCCAAGTTAAAATAAACGTTTTGCACAAAACGTCCAGTGACTGCAGCAATATGTTGGTTCCCTGTGTTTTATGATAGCATTATATGGGGCCACTGGTGGTCGTAGAAGAAAAGCAAACCGCTGGACGGTACAGGACTGACATCCGTTAGATATTCGTCAGAATGGAAGACAATTCTTTCGTTCATCGTGCACATGTTGTGAATGCCTTCGTTCATGACAATAACATCGCAATAACATCGCAATGTTAGAATCTCCAGCATTTTGTCCAGACTCGAAACCTATCAAAAGAAGCTTCGGATAAATGGCTGTTTTTGGACGAGACGACCTACCAGCCAATCTGAGATATCGCCTTTCAGGAATGAGAAAGTCTTGAATAACAGGCCCTAGATCATGTAGTGGACAGTAGGCCACATACATCAAATCAAGAGGACGTATTACCGTGTATTAGTGGTTGTATGTGTTGTATGTAGCAAACTAATTGAGAATGTCTAGTTTACTGTAATGTAACTTGTCAATTTCTGTTTTCGTGGGAAATAAAGAGAACTATAATAACGTTTGGTACATATTTATTCCATTTTAGATAAGAAGGATTATGAACTTTTAGAATCGTAGTGATGCGTCACATTTTTGATTTTATAATCACACTAGCGTTCCACGCGTAGCCCTGATGTATTTAAAGGGTGATAATGATGAAGTATAAAATCATTAAGTTGTGGTTGGTTTGCATTGGGGCGTGCAAACTGTACGCTAGTCGGAGAGGCATGAAGGTAACTAGAAAGCTTATACGCTATTTTAGTTAACGGACATTTGCATGTGACGTAACAGGAAGCCTGATCGTATAGCGCTTGTGAAGGCATACTTTTATTGCAATAACAGCAGCACTACGGGTCGAAGGACGTTTGCGACAGAGTTCAGGCTGAATAAAACTGTTACGTGTTAACAGTCATGATATTTATTCGCCAGTTTGGGGTAACGGATAGTGTTCGTGACAAGTGTTGGCATAGTCAGTCGACTAAACCCCTTGGAAAGGTATTCAATCCCGTCCCAGGAAACCGATAAGACGCTACTTAGCAGAAGGAAATCAACTGAGAGGAAATGCTAGAAATTTTTGTTAAAGATCTGCATCTCCTCACACACACACACACACACACACACACACACACACACACACACAGCTCAAATCCATCAGCCATTTAAGCTTCAGGACCATGGAACATTTAAGTCCACAGAATTGCCGAACACAACTTTGATGTTAGTATGGTTTACTTTAGCAACGAAATCCACTTCCGTTTGTACGGGTACGTCAAAAGGCACAATCGGTACGATTGTGGGAGGGAGAATCAACGCTTCGCGATCGTGCGATGTTCTAAGATGGCACAGTGACTAGCGAATCGTACCTGAAGGTGTTAGATTCCTATAATCTAAAGTGACATTAATTGTGAGAACGCGTGGTTCACGGAAGATGCAAGTCGGCTCCATCGAAGGGACGAGGTGTAGCCCTCTAGGGACTACATTGTGGGTCTGGGCCGGCCGCGGTGGCCGAGGGGACTATGGCGCTCCAGTCACGGTCTGCACGGCCACTACGTTCGGGGGTTCGAATCCCCCCTCGGGCATGGATATTTGTGCCGTCCTAGTTCGTAAGTATTTCATAAGTAGTTTTTAAGTTTTTTGTGGGTCTGGGTTATCCAGAGGCCAGTGTCATCAGCCTCAATCGACCGCCATATTCCCCTAACGTAAACAAATTCGACTGTATTTAGTGGGACTGTATTAAGGACAATGAATATCCAAAAATCATTGCTGAGGTGCAAACAGCCATTCAGGTCATCCATGTTCCGAAACTTGCGTGGATCATGCAGAATTCTGCTATTTATCTGTCACATGATTGCCGCGGAAGGCAGACATATCAAATATATCATAACCTAAATCGGAATAGTTGTTTTGACATTCGTAGTTTCTTTTTTTTTTCTTTTGTCCTTTCACGCCACAGTTCCTTTTTATAATGTAGATATTTGTGGATGTAAGCCAATTATGCAACTGAATAATCCTGAATAATACTACCCACAGGTACCAACATAACCACTATCAAACAAATATAGACCAAGATGAAAATTATCAGGATCAACAACCACAACAAACACCTCATACAAACTCACAAAGCTACAGCCGAGGACAAACAATTAATAAATGAGCAGACAAATATCAGTGAAAACTCACTGCTAAACCTAATCAAAGAAATAAGACACTAATTAAAGAGAAAAGTTCACACACACACACAAACACACACCTACTCATAAGGCAGGAAAAAAGTTCATTCATAACCAGACCTGCAACAAACACAGAAATCCACAACTCACATATCTCTCTCTCTCTCTTTCCGCCATCCCCTCTCCCCCCTTTCTCTCCCTCTCTCTCTCACCCTCTCCTTCCTATACGAAAAAGAGTCATTAAATAAAACAAAGCAAATAAAAAATAAATAAATAAAAATATTTACAACTGGTACAGTTTTTCCGCAATTACGTCGGAAACACATACACACAAACACACTGTCATAAAGCAAAGATAGAACGGCACTACATGTAGGCCAGCATAAAAAAATTGCAATTAATAGTATCAAAAAGATCATTACCTATACTTAGATAATGCACCAGAACTGTTTCTAACCTAAAATACTGTAAACGTAAATAAATACGTAAATGAAATAAAACGAAATATTGTGAAACATAATCTTGTTTACATTACAGGACGCTGAAGATGTCTTATAAATAAAGGCGAAATGCATATGGAAAAACTTGTATTAATTAGTTGGGAAGACGGCTTACATGAATAAATATAATATTAGTTTTGACGTTTTCATGTTGAACAAAGAGTGCACACACCTTAGTTTGTAACTAATTGACGTTTGCTTTCATGTACATCAATAATTGTCACATTGTATATTCCTTTATTACATTAATCAAGCTCCTCCTTCGCTCTCTCTCCATTGCTTTCAACACTATTCTTTTTTCACTTCCATGCAGATTAATCCTCGTGACATCATTTATCGTCGAATGTGTGTCCTAGAATAGTATAATTTTCGACGTTCGCACAGTGTAACATCGGGAAACTGTCTACGAAATATTACCTCATGCATGATGAAGCGGATTATCATTTCATTTTTAATGGTATATTTACTGAAGTCTGTGCGGTATAATGTGCGGATTTTGTCCGCATAGACTTGAGAGTGAAGACGTAATAAATCGAAACTTCTTGCGTGATGGAGCACTTTCTCATGAACACAACTTTTATGATATCTTATCTCATTAACCTTGTGTCGTACTTTGACGTAATTTCCAAGTTACAAAAAATGTTCAAATGTTTGTACAGTCTATGGGACTTGACTAAGGGGCATCAGTCCCTAAACTTACAAACTACCTATGAACTACTTACGAACTAGGACGGCTCAAATATCCATGCCCGAGGGGGGATTCGAACCCCCGACCGTAGTGGCTGTGCAGACCGTGATTGGAGCGCCTTACTCTCCTCGGCCACCGCGGCCGGCTTCAAGTTACATTCCGTCATTTGTGTTTTCACTGTCCGTAACATTTCTCGTCAATACAACCAGTGCTACGGAAGTAATATATTGTAAAGTCGTGACAAATGCCGTAGTTACACTGCTTGAATGAAGGAAAAGTAACAAGCTATCAACTTATGTCCCTTCATCATATTGCAGGCGTTGCTGTCGAGATAAAAGTTTCGTAAACGTTTAAAATATGTCTGTTTTTTTATTTCTTTATTTAATTTTTCATGACGCTAAGTGCTCATTATTAACGTGTAGAATGACGGGGTAGTTTTCATTGTTTATGATGTCATCTCACAATCTATTCGACGTGCGTGGTTTCCACATATAGCTATCAAGTCGGGCTACTTTGTATATTCACTTCTGTAGGGCCCTCAAACGGAAACGTTTGATCACTACCTATAAACGACATAAGTGCTCCAGCTGCGGACTGCGTAAACTCATTTTTAGTTCCACAGTTCTATTCAGATTCGATATTCCGTCAGACAAAAGGAAGATCAAAATTAAATTTATTTTTGTTCAACAAATGCCAATCTGTACTGCTTTCCCCAAAAACTAAATTTGTCTTTAAATCACTTCGGTCCGAGACTATATTAAACTACAATCTTTTTTGCTTTGTTTCCGTTATTTTCTTGAGTAAAAATAAGTATTTTCTGGTGTGTCTTCTAGTCACTGCTTAATTGATCAGAAAATGGTGTAACTTATTTTGTATGTTACGTTGCAACACGGTATTGTATCGAAAACTTGCATGCATGCAACAGACATTGAAGATTGATACATTCCGCCGTAGTACGTGAAATTTTACTGTTCATTGAACATAACTGCATTATTGACGTGTTATAAGAAAACAGAAAACTCTTTATCATTGTTGACTACCTTAGAAAAAGACATAAGACACAACACAGTAGGAAATTTACGGCAACTGTCTTTTGTATACAAGAAGGAATATTGCTCACGTAGTACCGCGAGGAAGAGTAAACAATGACATTCTTCTGATATTTCCAATGTCGAGAAAACTAACAGAGTGTACTCAAGTGTACCGTGGTGTGGTTTTTATTCAGGGATTGGTGGTGGGTATAGGGCGTTGAGGTGTCTTTTTGGGAAGGGGATGGGGGAGCTCAATTCTCTAGACGTTCAATCATATCAGTAGCTAAAGTATATCCTTCTGAGCTGTCGTTTCAACACTTAAGCTGCGTTCTGAGCAAGTAAGGAAAACACCCCTCTGACCCTAAATCTTATGACCCAATGAAATATTCTATTTTTCGGCCGAAATATTAATCTTGACAAACACCTTAGACACTTGAAGATACGTCTGCCAAAATTATTACGTCGAACTACTCTTGGTTCCCTATTTTCTTACTGCGACACAATTTGCATGATGAGCACAAAAATATATAGTATAAATTGTTTGTTAAAATGTTAGATCTTGTAGGTTGTCCTGAATTATGAATGCCCATCAAAGATGTAGTCAGCAAAAACATCGTGTAACTGTGATGACCAATGCTTTTGTTCTCTTTAAAGGTTAGCGAACCGAGTTGTGACGTGTCGGCGTCGAGTGACTATAAGGGGATACAGCACAGGGTTGAGAGAATTACTGTTAGGTATGACGATTAGGAACTTCCATTGACAGCAAATATCATGTCATTGCCTCCCCGGCCCTTCGACATACAGTGAAAACCGAGGAGGAGTGTCTACAAGTCTCTGGTACACCTCCAGAAGAAGTTGACACAATAGAGTCTGTAGATTGGTAGTGAATTCTCGTTTTTTGTGGATGCATGATTAATGGCACAGAGGCTGCATGCCAGGAAGTCAGCTATCCTGGATGGGCTCAAATCTGGAATCCGGTATGACCTTCCCAGATTTCGGGTATCTCCTGAATGATCCTAGGAACAGTCGATGGCGACATGCTTGATATGCGTCGCCGCGTCTTCATCTTCAAACATCACATAATCGTCATAGTGTTAGAAGGCCATAAATGGGTGGATTCCAAAGCAGTGCAACACAGTGTGTTCCTTCCAGGTGGGCTCATTTCATGCTAGGGAAACGCACTCCACACGACTCCATAACACACACTGGCCGGATGCGGGACAAGCGGGATCCAACGATTCCTTTGGTCAGCGAGACAAACGGTGCCGCCTATTAGCAGAATGTGATTCGTTCGACCAGTTTCCATCCTGGTGGTACGTGAAATGGAGAGTCGTTGTGCGAGAACACCCACACACCCCTTAAAACCCATGTTCCTATGAACTGTCAACTGGATCACGTGTCTCTCCTGACCTATACTATGTGATCAAAAGTATGTGGACACCCCGCAAAACATAGCTTTTTTTCATATTATCTGCATTGTGCGGCCACCTGCTGCTAGGTACTCTATATCAGTAGTTATTGGATAGTGTGAGAGAGGAGAACGGGGAGTTCCATGAGACTTCGAACGTGGTCAGGTGATTGGGTGTCACTGTGTCCGTACACAAGGTTAACACACTCCTAAACAGCGCCTAGGTCCACTGTTTCTGATGTGTTAGTGAAGTGGAAATGTGAAGGACACGAACAGCTCGAAAACATACAGGCCGAACTCGTCTGTTGACCGATAGATGCTGCCAACTGTTGAAGAGGGTGGTAGAGTGTAATAGGTAGGCATCTATCCAGACCATCAAATTGGAAGGTCTACTAAGAGTACTATCACAGGCGGTAGGTGAGAAAACTTCGATTTCATGATCGAGCGACTACACATAAGCCACAAATCACAAAGGTCGATGCTAAACGACGCCTCGCTTAGTGTAAGGAGGGTGACCATTGGATGATTGAATAGTGGAAAAACGTTGTATGGAGTGACGAGTCACAATGTGGCAATCCGATGACAGAGTTGGATATGGCGTATACCCCGTTAACGTATGTAGTGCCAACAGTAAAATTCGGAGGCGGTGGTGTTATTATGTGGTCGTCTTCTTCATGGAGTGGTCTTGGACCCCTTGTTGTATTGCGTGGCACAGGTCTACAATGAAGTTTCACACACCTTCTTGCTTCCCACTGTTGAAGAGCAGTTCATAATGCATGGCCTGTGGCGGAGTGCTTATGCAACAATTTTTAACATCCCCATAATGGTCTGGCCTGCACAGAGTACTGACTTGAATCCTATAGAACACCGTTTGGATGTTTTGGGATGCCGACTTCTTGCCAGGGCTCACCGACTTACTTTTCCTCAGTGCAGCACTCCGTGAAGTATGAAGTCTCCCCAAGAAAAAGTTCAGCACCTGCCGCTACGCAGAGACTCGCGCTCACGCATGATAAAGTATTGCACCATAATTTGTAACCATCTAAAACCGTTGCCAAGTACTGTCTGCAATGGTATTTTAACTGATAAACTGGAACCAAAAATATTCCCTCAGTATATATGTCTGAACTGTTACTTCAGCCTCGAGAAAAGCTAATTATCGCACTCGCGATCTAATGCCGTACTTCGAATAGTAACTTCTTTCGAAGCTATAAATAAAGTAATTAACATGACAGATATCAATTGTAAGCAACAAATACTGTGTTAAAGATCCGAATGTGTAGGAAAATGTGTCTGAATGACTTCATACAAGCGGAAGTGCTATCTGTCTGGTGTTATTTTCGTTGGTGAGACTTAAGAGCTCTGAGGAAGTGCATTTGCGTGTGGAGGACTTGCGCCAGCATTTTTGTAAATTAAGCGAGCTGTTGCCCTGGTGATAGTGAGAGAACATGACGAGATTTTTTTTTGTAGTAGAGTTGCTTCAAATACTTAAATTTTAATAATTGTAAGGTGATCATTAGATTAACATTTAGATACCGCGTGATTATTGATGATATCTGTGCATATGCCTCCAAAGTAACATGCCACGCTGAGGGTAATAAATAGATTGCCAAAAGGTCGTTCTTATTTCAAGTAGGCAGAGACAGTTTCCTTGGTACCAATTTCTAGCATCACACATCGAGAGCTGCAATACGTTAGAATCTGCGACCTATGGAGAGGAGACATCGAATGGGAGTGAAAGTTTTATCGCATAAGCAATCCTGATCTGTTGTGGAGTATGCAGGTAGGAGAGGACACTCACCACAGAATAACAGGAAATTTCAGTGATAGTACAATTTACATAGGGTGTGTGTCGGCGTGTAAAGCTCGCTTGGCGAATTAAGTGCTATGCAAAACATGCGTAGCTGGCATCCGTTACTAAATAACCTTTGTGTTACCAGGTCGCAACGTAGGGCTCTGTTCCTAAACGTAGCCAGGTAGCTGCCAAGAGCTTTATAACGTGAGCATTGCATACAGCATCGTTGCAGAAATTTACGCAATTCGCACAACGTGTATGGCATGCATTCGAAAGAACCATCCCGCTATTTGGAAGCCCAGAATTTGACTCCTTGCAAATTCGCTGAGTGGACACACTAGTGGACACACTAGTGGATCTCCATGGGGGCCAGTTTCTTTCAGAGCCTCAAGGCTGTAAATATTTCCTATTAAAGAGTACATGTGAATGGCACACATGCAGCTATGTCACGACATCTGTTGGCTGACAATGTTGAAACCATTATCAGAATATCGACTATCCCGCACGTGGCACCTGTCGTAATCCTATTAAAAAACACGTCCTCGTTTCAGGTGTATCGACGCAGAGGATTCCACGCTTCCGGGTGCAGACGCTTACTCATTGCAGTTTTGTCTAGCTGATTTTATGCTGTCAGGAGTGCACTCGTGCTCTGCTGATAACAGATGTTATTGTTGGGATTACTTCGCGTCAGTAAAATAAATTGGTTCAAATCCCTCAGATCCGACCAAGGTTTACGTGAGGCTTTTCTTCAATGTAACTCGTATTCCAGAACTGGCAAGCCCATCCCACTTATTCCCAATTCGAATCTCCCTTGCCCCACTATCATCGTGGCTGATAATGGTTGAATAGAACCGCGACTCTTCATGGGCAAAATCTCAAACAGTCCGCTCCACTCCTCGGAGTGGAGAATGATGAGAATGAAGTATTTTTCAGGTGTATTGTCTTTTTTCCTGCAGTGGGAATCATGCGCAATGTATATAATGAGCACTTTTGGGCAATTGCTGAGAAGGCCATTGTTTGCTTTCGGTTTATTTAGAGAATTTTGTGAAAGTATCGCTAATGTATGAAGCATTCCGCGTATGCATACTTGCGCTAGCCATCTTTAAGTTGTGCCCTATATTTTGGACCCACAACAAGTGCAGTTTATGAAAATTATTTAAGAAATTGGGAAACTTCATGGTAGAGTTTATTGCCATAAATTTCCGTCTACACGCTAATATGTCGGATTTTCTCCATAAAAGTAAATGGGAATTTCATGATACACTATTGAAAAACTTTAGCGAACCGGTCTATACGAGATTCTGCAAGAGAATTCCGCTGTTCCACTGGTGAGGAGTTCACGTTGAGGTAACGAACGCAACGGCCAGGTATGCGAAATATGAGCTCGTACGGCTGCAACCGTTTCCCCTCGCTCATTTTGCGAGAGAAGCAGGAAGTAGAATGGCTAACGGCGTTACGAGTTACCTTCCACCCAACATCGTACGGTGGCTTTTGGAATATCTGTACCGCAGTGGAAGTAAATAATTATCACGAATATTCCCTCTTTGGTGTGGTGAGAGTATTTCAATGTAATTAAATGTTGTTGTTCGCTGTAACGGTGTATAGGAAGAGAAAAAAAAATCTCCGTGTGTTTATTAAATTTCCAAGGGAGGCAAAGACAGAAAAACCAAAATCATGTTTTCGACTTTGTCAGTGTGAGTGTGTAATTTAATTTATGTGCAAGTGAGAGGACGAATATGAAACAACTGTAGTATTTCCGTGTTTTAATTTGTGCTGTCAGAGAGCGTGAATCTATGCAGGTCCACTCGGTTAGCTGATTCGCTCACACATTGCATACACAGGAAATAACCACACGCGAATTATTCATCTGAAATCACTGTGTAAAGAAGAGTATTTACTTACAATTGTGAATTACATTTCGTATAATAATACACTTTCCTAAATTTCAGATTTACCACGTTACAGTATTATCAAAACTTTGGAATATATCGTACTTATTATCCAATCTGCCTTTTGTATCTTAAAAGGGAAGTTATTTATTTTCGAATAACTACACCACGTGGTCTAAGACTCCATGCTACGGATTGCATGAACGCTCGCCGTTGGGAAATTGGGAAGTCTAGGGACTGATGACCCCCAGCGATTTGGTCATTTAGGTTTACGAAGATTTGATTTTTATTTCAATTACCTTCATACACGGAGATAAATTTGGATTCTAAATTGTTTAAATTTAGGCAGTGAAACCTTTCTATAGACTCTGTGACGCTACACTAATCGATCATTAAAAATATGTCGACATTTTTCTAAGTCTAAAACTGCTTCGGGCAGTTACAATTCTTTTACGATGCAAAATTGTTTCCTTTGTCGTGTTTAGTACTATCATGGGACAGATAGAGTCGCTGCCTTCATATTGTCTGCGTCACAATCAAGTCATACCACCAGCTGTTACAAACTGAAATCGTGACTCTTCTTCACCATTTTTCAGTCGTGTACTGACCAGCCTAGATCGTCACGATCAAACGAGAAGCACTGCAGGAGATAGCGTGTTGTTATCTAAGGAATAAGTGTCGATCGTCTGGTGCCGTAGCCCACTAACACCAAACACCGCCAAAGATTGCTAATAGATACTGGTGGGTCCATTTCTCCTGGCGTATTGAATTTAAACCCGCTTTTTTTCACATTTGAGTAAACCCTCTTACATAAAGTTTAGTTATTGACATTTGGGCGCTTTCGTTGCGTAGGCTCATTTAATGACACCGCTAGCTACAAACACTTCAGTTCTTTTCATTAATTATTATTTACTTCTTATTTAATTCGGTACCTGCTACTTCCATACTCAGTTCAGAAACAGAGTGATGTGGCGTAGGTGCGAGCAGACTCGTATTCGCAAGAATGCCGGTGGAAATCAGCCTCGACCACCCAGATTATGTTTTTTCGTATTTTCGCCAGGCAAATACCGGGGTGGTTCCTTCCAAAGAGCACGGCCGAATTAATTTCCTATCTTTGAAAATAAGTGAATAAAATGAAATGAAATAAAATAAAAATAAATAAATATAAATAAATCTCAAGCTTCTTTCCATTTCGAAATCCGACTCTGTCGCTCTAACTGTCTGTACCTAATGTGATCAGAATTGTAAGAATTGTGGAAACAAGTCAGTATTCCCTGAAGAAGGCTGCTGTAACGGATCCTAAACGTTGGCGAAATATATCATCATGACGCGGTAAACAGCTCAGAAGAATTTCAGTTATTTAGCACTAAAATACTATTTTATTCTCGTCCCCGAAGTACCATCTGCAGCGAGATGTTGTATTTACGTTTTGACCGTACAGGAATCCAATCGAGCGACTTAACTATCCCGAAAGAGAAAGGACGACATTTCTTTCCTCATGTTTTCGTACAGTCTAACTTCCTGATAATATTACTTACCATGGTTTCGTTCCACTGATTACTTGCATCATTACTCATTTAACTCAAAACAAATCCGTTGATTGATCATAGAATACAATATTTTAAATGTTACTCATTTTATTTCTCCGATTCAGTACACTAGAAGTTTAATTTTTAAAAATGTTCAAATGTTTGTAAATCTATGGGACTTAACTGAGTTGGTTATTAGTCCCTAGGCTTACTAACTAATTAAACTAAGTTAAACTAACCCAAGGGCAACTCACACACACCCATGTCCTAGGCAGAACTGGAACCTCCGCAGCGAGTCGCCTTAGACCGCTCGGCTGCTCCACCGCAGCGAAGTTAATTCCCGACTTCATTATAACGCGCACTGAAGGCTAGTAACGCTATAAAGAGAATGAAATCACTGAAGGTACAATAGATGAGCTGAACCTGAGGGGGAGTTTCCGCTGTAAAATGGAAATAAGCGTCATAAAAAGGAAAAAAAAAAAAAAAAACATTGATTTCCTGCTTTTTACAACCATTCACCTTCATCACTGGCAAAGGCCGTGCCGCGGTGGATAAAGTGACTCCCGCCAGGTCACTGAATTTAAGCACCGTCGGGCGTGGCCAGTACTTGGATCGGTAACCGTCCGGGTATGCCAAGCACTGCTTACAATTTCCCCTTTGTCTTCCGGCTGAGGTGATCGAAGGGGTAGTGGTGCAAAGTCCCTGATAACCAGTCTTTGCTATGCCTTGATGACTCTTTAGACCGAGCTCTGACATTTAAACAACATTGCCTTAATACAAACTGAAAGTTTTTGTTCGAAATAACATTCTCCGACGACTGACGGGCCCGACCTGGGGCGCAAGACCAAAGGTTGTAAAGACGTCATCCCTATCTCTAGCCTACGGCGCTGGCGAATACGCTAGCCCAGTTTGGTACAGGTCAGCACACGGCAAACAAGTCGACGTCGCCCTCAGTGAATCTGTCAGAATAGTTACTGGATGTTTGCAGCTAACCCCTGTAAATAAAATCATCTTGCCGGTATTGCACCTCCAGCAATTCGAAGGGAACAAGCAGCATATAAAGAGCGACAAAAATCTATAGTCTCCAAGTGGCACCCGTTCCATGGGATGGAGCCAGCACCGCAGAGGCTTAAATCTAAAAACAGTTTTCTCACATAAATTGAGAAGGAGAGTGACTACAAAACAACGGTAGAACGCTGGAAGGATGCGGAAAGACACCCGTGGATGGAACCCTCCGAAGCCTTAGCTGCTGAACACAACGAAAGCTAGACAACGGGGAAGTCTTTGAACCGATTACGCATTGGCATAACAAGGTCTAAAGTAAACCTAAGCAAATGGGGCTATCAAAATGATTCCACCCTCTGTGACTGTGGAGCCATTCAAACAACTACCCATATGTATAACTGCCCGCTCAGTCCTTCACAGTGTACCTTTGAGGAGTTAATGTCGGCGCAACCAAACGCTATTGACGTAGCCCTCTTCTGGACTTATACATATTTTTTCTTTTTAAATTAATATGTAGGTACTTTATGATGTCTCTGACAGGAATAAAAATACCAGTCTTTGCACCAATGTCCTGAATTAAATTCCAAATCTCTCTGCATACTGTTGATGGTGATGTCCGTCGGATGGGCACATTAAGCTGGGCTATGGGCCGGAAGAGTTTCTCCCTTCTCTTATCGTCTCCAACACGTCACTACACTACACTTAACATGGGCACTTCAGCACACAGTTCTTATACTTCGCGAAGGAAAGGTGCCTACGGGTGTGAAGCATAGGGGAAAACATATCCAACTAGTCGGCTTAACCTGCCATTCGTGATCTCCCAGCCATTCATGACATACGACTTTATTTTTTTACCTCAACAACTAATTTCAAACTACAGGTTACAGTCTTTCCAGTTTCTATACCTCTTGCAACGCACCACAAAGTATCATGCTTACAAGGTTAGTGAAGCTTAGCCTGTCATCACTGAGAAAGATAGTTCTATTAACAGAAACGAAGGACAAGTTTGAAAATTACAGAGCTAGGTACGTAACAATGGAAATTCCCCATTGCAAAACATTCAGATTTTGTGGTAAGATGAGAGTCCATTAAAAACTGAACACGGATAAAGTAAGAACACAGGAAGGAGTTGTGTGGGATTGTGCACTAAAATGGAAAATGGGAATGATAAACGTTCAAAATGCTAGATACGCAACATCGAGCATAATGCTAGAACCGCGCCGTCGTGCGATTACTGATTGCGATGCCGAAGGTCGGTGTTCAAATCTCCTTCAGTCAATGTTTTTTCACTGTTTCTTTTTCACAAAATTTTCACCTGTCCGTTCTCTCTTTGACAACTCTTTCCTATTTTTGTAGCCTTGAAAATCGACGCATTTGTTGTCTATCTGTCTGTTCGCTTTATAACTCAAGATCCAGACAAACAAATAACGTGAAAATTGGTACACGTACACAAAATTTCATGGGGAAGATTCTTAAAATGTTTTCGTTCCGTTTTTTGGAAAACCAGCCGGAAAATTTCAGAAAGAGTGATAGTGCGTTTTCAATGTGGCCGTGTAAATCTATATCTTCGCACTGATCTTGATGAAATTTTGTACAATTGAGCTTCAAAACAAGAGGAAGGGCACTGTCTACATAAAATTCATTCAGTGCATGGTGGACGGTACTTATGGATTTCGCCAAAATCTACAGTTTTGCTCCGATCTTTATGAAATGTTGTACATTTGACCTTGAAACCAAATTGAAGGTTACTGTCTACATAAAATTTCGTTCGATGCACGGGGGAGAGTACTTACAGACTTAGATTGCAGTCTCTCTTATTACATGCAAATAAACGATTTTGTACGCTTCTACCGCAAATTTTATTTTAACCCATTTCTTCCCAGTGTTGCGTACACGCAACACAAAATTTAGCCTTACAAAATGCAGTCGAAATGGACTTACAATACAAAACTCACCACACATGTGTTAAAAGGCATTCACGAGCTCTCTGAACATGTGTTAAAGTTTCACAATTACCTTAACACTTCGTAAAAAGATGCAAGATTTACAAACCTCAGACGATCTACATACACAAGAAATGTCAATTCAGCTTCACAAGCAGTGTTTTTCAATATTTCATGAGTGATACCATCAATGTAAGTCAGAGTTATCATATAATAGACAATATTGCACAGTTTCAACAAATGTAAGAATGTGATCACGCAACTAAATTTTTCTATTTTTTTACTAGGAAACAGCGCAACATTATGGGTGGTGCAAATTACAACACATACTGCTAGTTTGTAATATTTGTAATGTTATTTCAATTATTTTAAAGAGAACCTGATGACTAAATATAACACTTTTTTACAATTTCTATTTTTGGGTTAAACCCGGGCAAAGCCGGGTACTTGCAGCTAGTTATACATAAGTCACGCGGAAAGTATATACTGCTGTCACAAGTAAATGTTACGGCAGAGAGTACACGAGACCTCTCGCAGAAATGAAAGCAGTAAGTAATAAAAGTAATCAAGTTCGCTCACTATAATTCCCGGTCATGTTCTGATTAGTTTGTATATATGCTGAATTCGATGTTGTACATGTAAAAGACTTCGAATACGTTAAAACATAATCTGTGCTTTTGACAGCGAACGGAGAAATGAGTATCCCTTATGTGATAAATTTTTATTTGTCATAATTTCTTTGGGAGTGCTCACATTGACGTTCATACGAACGCATAAGTAGGGCAAGGAAAAATCTTTATCTCTCACCAGGCATACAAGTGCACCGATAATCGATTCCTAGCCTATAACACCCAATCGAGGTTTGGGCAAATGTTACAGTAACGATGTTTTTTCTTGCAGCTACCAGTCCGGTTGGAAAACGTAACATGTTGTTGTTGTTGTTGTGGTCTTCAGTCCGGAGACTGGTTTGATGCAGCTCTCCACCCGATTCTATACTAAACAAGCCTCTTCATCTCCTTATAAGAACGGCACCCTACATCCATTTGAATCTGCTTACTGTTTTCGTCTCTTGGTCTCTTCTGCCATTTTTACCCCACACACTTCCCTCCAGCGCTAAATTCATGATTCATTGATGTCTAATAATGTGTCCTACCAATCGATCCCTTCTTTTAGTCAAGGTATGCCAGAAATTTCTCTTCTCCCCAATTCTGTTCAGTACCTCCTCATTAGTTACGCGATCCACCCACCTAATCTTCAGCATTCTTCTGTAGCACCACGTTTCGAAAGCAATTCCGCGCATAATTCCTTATTAGTTATGCGATCTCCAGCATTTTTCTGTGGCACCTCAATTCAAAAGCCTCTATCGTCCTCCTTTCCGCACTGTTTATCGTCCAAGTTTCACTCCCATATAAGGCAACACTCCACAGAAATGCCTTCAGAAAGGACTTCCTTACACTTACATTAATATTCGATATTAGCAAATTTCTCTTTTTCATAAAAGCTTTTCTATCCATTTCTATGCTCTGTACTGCAACCATTATAAGTTATTTTATTGCCCAAGTAACTCATCTACCACCTGTATTGTTTCGTTACAAAATCTAATATCTTCAGCATCGCCTGTTTTCTTAGACTGCACTCCATTATGCTTGTTTCGCTTTTGTTAATGTTCATTTTATACGCATCTTTCAACACACCATCCATTCCGTTAAGCTGCTCCTCCAAGTCCTTTTCTGTCTCTGACTGAATAGCAATGTCATCAACGAAACGAAATGTTTTTATTTTTTCACCCTCAACCTTAATTCCTTCTCCAAATGTCTCCTTGCTTTACTTAGTAGCTTGCTCATTGTACAAATTGAATAGCATTGGAGAATGCCTACAACCCTGTCTTACTCCCTTACCAACCACTGTTTTCTTTTCAAGTCCTTCAACTCTGATAACTGCTGTCTGGTTTTTGTACAAGTTGTAAATAACCTTTCGCTCCGTATATTTTACTATGGCTTGATCCAGAATTTGAAAGAGTTTATTCCAATCAACATTCTCGAAAGCTTTCTCCAAATCTACAAAAGCTAGAAATATTGGTTAGTCTTTCCTTCATTGGCCTTCTGAGATAAGCCGTAAGGTGAGGCTTCCCTCGCGTGTTCCTACATTTCTCCTGAATCCAAACTGATCTACCAGTTCTTCCATCCTTCTACAAATAATTCGTGTAAAATTTTTGCAACCATGACTTATTTAACTGACGGTTCTGTACTTTACACACCTGTCTGTGCCTTATCTCTTTGGAATGGGGATTATTATGATTTTCTTAAAGTCTGAGAGTATATCTCCTGTCTCATACATTTTACGCACCAGATGAAATAGTTTTGTCGTGGCTGTCTCTCCCAGAGTCTTCAGTGTTTCTGAGGGACTGTCGTCCACTCCAGGGGCCTTGTTTCGACTTAGGTCTTTCAGTGCTCTGTCAAATTCTTCTCTCAGAATAGTATCTCCTATTTCATCTTCATCTGAGTCCTTTATTTACATACATCTGCTTTTCTTCTCTCCAAATGTCTTTTATTTTCCTGTAGGCGGCATATATTTTCCCCCTGTGTATGAACTCTGCTACACACTTGCTTTAGCCTTCGAGGCACTCCTGCTCAGCTATTTTGCACTTCCTGGCAACCTTATTTCGTAGTCGACTGTATTCTGTTTCGTTTGCTTCATTTATTGCATTATTATAATTTTTCCTGTCATCAATTAAATTTAGTACATCCTGCTATATCCAGGGATGTTTTGTAGGACTTGGGTTTCTACCTATTTTGTCCTCTGCAGCCTTTACTATTTCATATCTCAATGCTATCCATTCCTCTTCTACTGTTTGATTCCCCCCTGTTTCTGTCAACTGTTGCCTCAAAGTCCCTCTGAAATTCTCGAGAACTTCAGGTTCCTTTAATTTATCCAGGTTCCATCTCCTTATTTTCCTACCTTTTTGCAGGTTTTTTAGTTTCATCCTATAGCTAATGACCAATAAGATATGATCAGAGTCTGACATATACAGATGAAAGGTTAAGGTGTTAACTACATGTATGGATAATGAATAGCACTGAAATATTTCGACACACAAATTCATTACGGTAGTGTACAGGGCAATATGGCATCCGCGATGCAAAATAATGACAGTACAGTACACCTACAGTCTACATGATACACCTGGGCCTACAGACCCTTAAAGTAGGCTCCTGCTACTTTTACCACACGCTGCCAACGATGTGGAAGGCGCTGAACACCATCTTCTTCAACATTTGGTGCACCATGTCTGAATGGGATTACCTGTTCGCGCACAGAATTAGCACTGTTCTCTTGTGTTGCAAATCGCTTACCATATCGGTGCCAGCATGTGGTGACAGTACCAGGGGTTTACTTTGAGGGTCTGTAGGCCCAGGTTTGTCATGCGACTGTATGTGTACTGTGTTGTTCAAAAAAGTTTCAAATATTTGTAGAGCTTATTGAACTTAACTACGGGGTCATCAGTCCCTAAACTTGCAAACTATTTATGAAGTAGCTACTACTAAGGACGGCACAAATATCTGTGCCCGAGAGGGGATTCGAACCCCCGACCGTAGTGGCCGTGCAGACTGTGACTGACGCGCCGCAGAACGCGCGGCCACTGCGGCCGGCGTACTGTGTTGTCATTCGTTTGCATTGTGTAGGTCATTTTGTCCTGTATTCTGCCGTAATGAATTAGTGAGTTAAAATATTTCACAGCTATTCATTATCCATACATGTACACTTGACAGCAAAAAAAGTGGATCACTGCTGAATGCAACCCAACTAACGTAGCTGTGTTGCTGGTACTCCACACACAAAACTCCTGTGGAGTACAGTCGTGTGACTATTCACAATGGGTACCATAAGAAGCAGTAGAGAACATTGCTTCTTATGGCAGTCAGTCCACATGTGTTATTAGAGACGATAAAGCAACGTAAATTCAATTTAATTACAATAAGTGACAAATCGGATTCCTGACACAATGAGTTTTTGTTCGTGCTCTGAATTTGGACGCACTGTTGACCAAAAAAAGCTTGCGTTTCTAATCGAGACTAAATTAGGCATAAAGAGACGTAACACATTGACGTTTTCATTGGTATATGTTTACAAGGCTAATGTCCGAACCCAGAAATGTATGGTTACCTTTAGCATTGCACCAGGAATTGCTTGAAGTTAAAATTGTTTCTGAGAGGTAACCGCTGAAGGTATATAATACAATGTAACTCACAGGTGTCAAACGTCATAAAATTGTGGAATAGAACGCAGAACCTTTATGAATCGTTAACTAAGCACGATCACGCGTCAGATATTAAATATATTCACAGATAGCGCTGTATTTGAACTTGAAACAATTGACTTCTTTTCTCTGCAGGGACTCAACCCCGGCTCTATTCGCTATATATATATATATATATATATATATATATATATATATATATATATATACGCAAAGAGATGAAATAGTTACTGTTCTCACCATTAGCTGGATGTGCATATGTTCGGCTAGAGCGCCGTACTCTCGTGCGCGGGGCTGTTCGCCGTCGGGGGTTCAAGTCCCCACTCCGGGCATGAGTGTTTGTGTTGTTCTTAGGTTAGTTTACCTTAGTTCAAGTAGTTTGTAAGCAATGGACTATAGATTTACAAAAATTTTGAAGTAGCGCAGTAAGTAACGTTGTGTTGCCTGGGACTCCAACCCCGCGCCTATCGTCAGCATTGACCTCAGACGACTAGCTAACAGCTCTCCCAATCTCGTTTACTAGTAATTAGGATCGCGCCATTCGTAGAGATCTGGAGGGGTTTGGCAGTTTGAGGAAACAACGAAAACTAATCCAACTTTGTTGTAGCCCGTAGCGAATGGACGTGTGTAATGTTGATTTGAAACACGCCACAGTCCTAAATTCTTTACTTGGCGCTACTGGCGGTGGAGAGGGGGGATGTCTGCGATTGTTAAAAATTGTAACCCTAGCTGGAATCAAACCATATCTTAGCCGTTACAAGGTACCATCATCCCGGCCAACTACCGATTTTCATATGTGGTAGTATAATGTTTCTGTAAAATGGAGTGCAGAACACTTCGTACGAGAAGTAAAGTAGTTCGTCGGTATCTGCCTACGTAACCAAAGTATTCAGCAATTTCTTGGTCGCGCTGTCTGAGGCATCTTGTTGCGGAGTTGCGGCCGCTCCCGCCAGAGGCTCGACTCCTTCCTCTGGCATGGGTAGTTATTTGTGTCTGTGTATGTGTGTGTGTGTGTGTGTGTGTCGTCCTTAGAGTAATTTAATTAAAGTAGTATGTAAGGCTAGCTAGGGACTGATGACCTCAGCTCTTTGGTCCATTAGGACTGCAACAAAAACATTAGAATTATGTAACAATGCGTATAACAGTACAATACGTTTCAGCTCCTTGGTGATTTCGTGTGGCATGATCTATATGTTTATTTAACTTTGCTCTCGCGTTTTTAGAAATATGTGTATGAAACCTTATAGGACTTAACTGCTAAGGTTATCAGTCCCTGAGTTTACACACTACTTAAACTATCTTAATCTAAGGACGACGCACACGCCCAGGCCCGAGGGAGGACTCGAACCACTAACGCGAGCAGCAGCCCGATCCACGTCATGATGCCTTAGACCGCGCAGCTACCCTGGGCGGCGCTCAAGTTTGTAGCATAGCTCTTACCATAATATTCTTACCATAATATTACACTCTTATAGGTTGACAGGAGCGTCGTTTACGCATTAGCAGACAGATTCTAAAAGGGCGAAATGTATACAATTTGCAACGGAATGAAAGCAGAGGAGGTCAATCGGAACACCAGTGCTCTGTATTTTACAGAACGAAGAATGGATTATAGGCAAGGAGATACGAAAGAGCACAGTCTCATAGAAACGACTGGTAGTAACGAATCCATAAATTAAAAGATTGGGTATGCTTCAACAGAAACCAATAGTGTTTATCATAGCGTTTTGAGGGAACAGACCAAAAGGGAATCTGTGGTTATTATGTAAGAGAGGCGACAGGGAGTGAGAAAGAGAACATAAAGGAAAATGAATAAATAAAAGAAAAATCGTCTTCTTATTTTGTGAATAGTGGAGGATGTATTAACGGATGGAAGGGAGGATAGATACATATTTGAAATAACAAAAACTACTTTGACAGCGTCCATCTTAACTGATTACTCAGTATGTATGGAGGCTGGGTATCAGTGAAGCGATAAAAATAGGATATTGAGTGAAAGGAGAAGCATTGAATTAAAACTTGTGCCTCTGGCGGGAATCGAACCCAGATTTCCATACTTACTTTAATTCAATACCGTTCATTTCACTAAATGTCTTTCACATATTGACACGGAAAACTGTTTCTAGGTAAATAAATTTATAGGATAATAAGGGACCAGTATATTAAATAATATACATTGTGCACCTAGAGGTGTAGACGGGGTAAAAGAGCCGCGGTGGAGTAGCCGAGCGGTCTAAAGCGTCTCGCTGCGGAGCGCGCGGTTGCTCGCCGTGGAGGTTCGAGTCTTCCCTGGGGCATGGGTGTGTGTCGTCCTTAGGTTAGTTTGTAAGCTACGGACTGATGATCACGCAGTTTGGTCCAATAGATTTACAAACATTTGAACATTTTTTTGGGGTAAAAGAAGGAAGCAAGTGTATGTTTTAACGTGCCGTCGACAGCGTGGTCATTAGAGGCGGGGCTCAAGTACGGATTATGATTTTCAAAATGACTGGGTAGGAAATAGGCCGTGTCCTTTCAAAGGAAGCATCCCTGAATTTGCCTGGTTCGCTTTAGAAAAATCACAGGAAACCTGTTTATGACCCGGGTGAAATTGAACCGCCATGCTTTGAATACAAGTGTGCGAGTATTTGGGATTCTTTCACAGTTCCCCCGTAGTAGATTTCGTTTTCGGGTAAATTTTACTGCGCTTTGGCAGATTCATAGTGACAACGTTGGAATAAAATGAAGGGGGCAGGAGACTAAATCTCTACCGGTACATGAAGCGAACAGGTCACCGAAAGCGGCTAAGCCTAAACTGCGTGTGTAGGATTCATTGTCAACGGAAACTCAGTGCCTTAAGTACATACGAGGTAGATCTGCTACTTTCGTACATCACTTAGGTCAGATTTATATCCATAAGAAAGTTATTAGTGTCAGTAACATCAATTTTTCCTTAGCCACTAATAAAAACACTCTGTATTTCACCAATGCAAATTCTCCTGTTCCCTATCGTAGGATATATCGTAGGGTGAATATACAAATCAGGCTCTCTTATTAAAATTATGTAACATAATAATGCAATTATTTGGGTTTGGGAAATTTCGTGTCATCGCCACGTCAAAAGAGAAGTATTTGTTGATGTGAAAGTTCTTCGCATCAACAGAATCTTCATACAACCGCCCTGTTTATTATCTTCCAATGCACTGCGGAAATTCATGGTTCATGCGTAGTGGAGAACACCGAATTACATCACTTGTGACACAACAACACAGTGTTCAAAGCCACTTTTCACCCATGTGTAAATAGAATATGTTAAAAATGTGAAGGTTTATTTTTATCTTGTTTTACATTGAGATTATCATTTATTTATTACATGTTATTTCTTTATTTGTATTTAATTTACTCATGATATCAGAAATGTTTTTAAAACGAAATGGACACGCCAGTTTAGTCTGAGCTTTGATACTGTATGGAACAGTCTGTGCAGTATGGAGTGCCGGCCGCGGTGGTCGAGGCGACTGAGACGCTCCAGTCACGGTCTGCACGGCCACTACGGTCGGGGGTTCGAATCTCCCCTCGGGCATGGATATTTGTGCCGTCCTTAGTATTAGCTAGTTCATAAGTAGTTTGTAAGTTTAGGGACTGATGACCCCGTAGTTAAGTCCCATAAGCTTAACAAACATTTGAACATTTGAGCAGTATGGAGTAAATACCGCTGGTAGCGCGGAGGCAGTAGTTACAGACGTTAGAAGCTGCTGGTCAGAGTCGGACGCAATAGTAAGCCAGCATGAGCACTGGTGCCTCGTGGAGATTTTGTTGGTAACCTTATGTGTTTGCTTGACACAAGTTGAAAAAATGGGCAATAATAATTATTTGTATGGACTTAGCATAAGTAATCGGCAAGCACACATCAAAACGAATACTGCGGGCCAAAGTTGGGATTGTTATTTCGTCGTGAAGCAGTGCCTATGTCCGCCAATTGTTAAGTGCTAACATTCTTCTGCAACAGCACTACGCCGGATATATAAAGTAAGATCCTACCAGCTTATCAGAAATAGCATGTATGGCTTGAGCAATTTTCAATAGTGAAACATGTTAAGTTAGAACAGATGATACAGGCTTTATTTACCACAGTCAGTGTTAAAACAGGTTCCTTCCTAATCCATCATTTTACCAAGAATATTTAAAAATAAGAAAGCACTAGTAATTGAGGTTCTTAATTTTAGCTACTTGAACAAGAATTAATTTCCTCGATATTGTGTCTGCGAAATTTAGTTCACCAGCCATGTCTTGCAGACAAAAATTCCACAAGTCTTAATAAAGTGCTAAAAACCAATCAGTATGGGCGAAAGCTTACTTCGAATATATCAAAAAACTGAGTTTAATTAACTCTGCTAAAGTATAATTAATTTTTCTAATTATTGACAAATAGTGCAATAAGGGACTTTCGTGATTAGCATTTCATGGCAGTGACCTATTATTTTATGCTCAGAAAAGAACTTATTTTGAAAGCCGAAATACTTATTTAGAACTAACTAAAATCATTTACGTAAATAATTATTACGATAAATCCCCTAACCGGTGACAGAACCTATGAGTATTATGTTGTACAATTACAATCAGTTTATTACTAAGATAATTCTGAAACCAATGTAGGATCAACTACACATTTATTGTAATTACTTGAATGTAGTGCATTATAAGCATTAAAGTAAAAAAAATGACAAAATTGCTTTCGCGCAATTATTACGTTGTTGTCTAATGAGCAACGTGCGGCATAAGTGGCTTTTGGACCTACGTTTGACCGGTATAGTACTAAATTCCGTGCCCTCCAATTTATGTAAATTTAAGACCACTAATTATCTTATTACTGCTACATCGAGCTGTGCGATCGTAAGATGTTTTGCTTTTCCAAGCTATTTGTTGCTTCCCGTTTGTCCTACATTTATAAAACGTAAATAATTTTTGTTCCAAAATTTTTCCATGAGACCTATCGACCATTGTTGCGAAGTACAAAGCTGCAACAACGATCTCGTTGTAACCTCTTCTACATCATAAGGTTGGTTAACGATAGTCTTTCCATCTGATTAGAAACATTACGCACACACAGGTCTGTATTTCAATTGTTTTATCTAACCGGTGTTGTAGGGGTGGTAGGTTATGCACTTAGGCGGCTTGTTGCGGAAAATTATACCTGTCCAGTATATCACTTTTATTTGTTCAGATACGGCACTACCTTTGTCTTCCTACTGTACACAGAGCACTATGATATCATACTTGAGTAGTAGTAAACATGACAGATAACTTTCTTGATGTAGCAAGCGGAGTTACTGTTTTCGCTGCATCGCAGTAATTACCGTTATAGATGCGTGTGTCAGAATTGGTTGAACCTCCTGGAAGCTCAAGATGCTGCAGTTAATTTTTTTCCGTTAATTTTTTATCATTTTGGGAAAGTACCTATGGTAAATTGTCTTTAATAGCACATAGTACTGCATGATATCAAATTGTCTTTGCAATCCCATTGTCTCTCATTCCGACGGCATGTATGACTTTTATTTCCTAAAGCATCAGTTTCCTTTTAAATATGTACTAGTAAGTCCTACTGAAAGTACTATTGAAACGCACTGTATTTCGCACCGGTCCCCAAGCTATTCCTGCATTGACAGTAGCAAAAATTTTTCGTAACGATATTTACAGTATGACACGGTATAATATTCAAACATCGTTCTTGTCAACCAATGGCAGAGTACTCAAGTCAGAGGCCCAGGGCGTCCTGTTCATAACTGTTCCCCCCTATCTTTTGTCCTGATGTATACTTGCTCACAATAGCAGTACCGAGCTAACGACAAAAGGGACCGCTTGACTTTCTGATACGGTCACCTGCGTCAACTTCAGTAATCTTTATAACAAGTTCAAAACAGGAACTTGATAATGGGCTCAGACAAGCCCGAAACTAGCCGTCAGTAAAAAAAAAAAAAAAAAAAAAAAAAAAAAAAAAAAAAAAAAAAAAAAAAAAAAAAAAAAAATTAAATAAAAAAAAATACAATTAGCAACTTGACTGTTTTGAATAGCCTAAAAAGTTTTCAGAGAGCCAGAATTCCACTCTGATCTGAGTGCAAATGAACTGGTCTAGGCATATATTGAGATTTATGCCGCAATAAGGAATAAAACTCGATAGTGTCAGACTACATTGATGTCCGAATATCAAAACCTCATTAAGGTGACGAAAAATGTGGAGGGTGCGCTAGCCACCACATGAATGCAACTGTCCAAAATCATCTCTATTTTGGCGCACTTAGGTCACTAAAAATGGGCATTTGCGATTCCCTTTTGACGACTCAATATTTTACAGAAAATAACTGGTTAACTGTTTATATAACAAGAGAATTGCATAAACGAATTCGAACGAGAGAAAACTTTCTACAACTTTTTCTCTTTTTTCTTATCTCGCATCGTTTCAGAGATATTTAAAAAATAACGGCGATTTGACACCGTCTGTCAGTCTGTAATATTTTCCCTCTTTTTAGGTCACGCCGTTCACCCTATCGGCACTAAATATTTCATAAGTAAACATTTCCTACAAAACCTCACTTTTTTAAATGTTTCGGACAAAACGTAGGTGCATAACACCAAAAACAGCCCGTTTGTGATGGCGTTTTGACAGCAGGAAATTTAATTAAAAATAACGCCTTAACCTTTCACCAGAGACGAAAACTGAAAAAACGTATTGGTAGAGGAAAAATTTTCATAAATATTGACGATTTTACATGAACCAGTACAGACAAATAAAATAAACTTGAGAAAGAGGTCAAACTACCCCGGCAAGAAAAGTAACAAGATTTTTAACGGAGAAAGTTTATGAAAACATTGGAGGTATAAGTACCACGTGAGTGATTTTTGAACAATGGGGTTGTTTCGAGTGTCCTATCAATCTCCGTATTTATCGCAGCATCAAACCGACTTTTAATCGATTATGGAATTGTAGAAGTCACCAAAGGTTCATCCCCCTAAGCCACGTAGATGTATGAAAAAATGTATCTCTTATACCAGTAGTACCATGTGGGCAGTTTTTGACATGATATAATTTCTGGGCATGCCTCAATGTTAAGATGTTGGAGTATATTAGGACACTTTAGGGTAAAAATAACGTCAAATACTAAAAATTTGTACCTTTCAGTTTTCTGTGGACTCGCCAGACCTATTAAGTGATACTGGGGAGCCACAGAATAATCTAACGTCTGCCTCAGTCACATGACACGACAGCAGATGTCAGGCGCATCGACCTTACCGAAGTTTCCTCTCTTTGCGTATCACTATCTATGGCCAACACGAGTGGGCTCCGACATCCGTGGAAGCAGCGACATCAGCTTGTGGCCGGCCGCGGTGGCCGAGCAGTCTGCGGCGCGCCAGTCACGTTCTGTACGACCACGACGGTCGGGGGTTCGAATCCTCTTTCGGGCATAGGTATTTGTGCCGCCCTTAGTATTAGCTAGTTCATAAGTAGTTTAGGGACTGATGACCCCGTAGTTAAGTCCCATAAGCTCTACAAACATATTAACATTTGATTAGCTTGTGATTAATATTTGTGAGTTGGCGCCATTGAAGCAACGATGGCAAGGCGACGCATTGATACATATACTGAGATTCTCTATTATCTACTGTTTGCCGACGCAATCAAGTCTCGAATCCCATAGCAAGACAAATGCAGAGAAAGATAATAATTATTTTACAGTGGAAACAATAAGCGTGCAGTCTAGTGTTCATTTTTCTTTGTTCTGTTATTTAAGTGTCGGGTTTCTGGATCTATACTAAGTAACGAGCTCTCTGGATGCCAGGTAAATGACAATACTGAGAAGAAACTTAGAGAAACTGTGATGTTTTATAATGAAACCAATGGCGGAGTTGATATAGATTACCAAATGACAAAACATTACAGTGTGCGACCTGGCACCCACTGATGGCCTATTTATCTCTTTTACAACATCGTTGACCTAGCAATGATGAGTGCTCACACAATTTTTAGGTACATCAAAGAAGATGGCAAGAAGAGAATGTATTATCAGAGTAACAGATGAGCTTGCAGCCCCCTACAAACTGCAGAGCCGGCCGCGGTGGCCGAGGGGACTGAGGCGCTCCAGTCACGGTCAGCACGGCCACTACGGTCGGGGGTTCGAATCCCCCCCCTCGGGGATGGATATTTGTGCCGTCCTAGTTCGTAAGTAGTTCATAAGTAGTTTGTAAGTTTAGGGACTGATGACCCCGTAGTTAAGTCCCATAAGCTTAATAAACAACAACAAACTGCAGAGAGGAGCCAACCTTGCCTTATAAGCATTAAGTGGTGGAACTGGCCAATATGTAAGTAGAAGGCATTTTCAAATCCAGGACTCTTACAAACAACAAAAGTGGAATAAAACACCTAATATACGTTTCAAGTGCAACAGGTACGTGTCGAAAAGCTGCCAAGTTAGAACACCAGTGTAACGTCTTAACTGTGAGCACACCCCAGTTTAGACAATACTGTCAACTATTTGTTCCTAAATATTGCCAAACACAATTATAGACTGAAATTACTTTTTGTTATATTTTCTTCCCATGATTTCAATAAGGAAGAAAACATGTTGCATGTTTACAAATACTCAGTTATGTCTAAATAAACAGAAAGAAAGAAAATACTATTAGTAGTGTATCAACTATATATTTTGAGTCTGTTTAATCTCTTTATACAGTTAAGCATTGTAAAATTATTTTGTTTATTGTTTTAAAGTTTTGAAAGGGAAGACAGTGGAATTTCTCCTGTAAAATTTACATAAATTAACATATACTGCTGAAATTGTACTTTTGACTTTGAACTATTATTAGAAAACACGTCATATTTTTCTTGCACCCAAGAGTCTTCTGAAACATAATACCAACATTGCCGCGGTAGAGTAGCCGAGCGGTCTAAAGCGTCTCGCTGCGTCTCGCACGGTTGCTCGCCGTGGAGGTTCGAGTCCTCCCTGGGGCATGGGTGTGTGTGTTGCCCTTAGGTTAGTTTACCTAGGTTTAAGTAGTTTGTAAGCTACGGACTGATGACCGCGCAGTTTGGTGCGATAGATTTACAAACATTTGATTTTTTTTTAAACAATGTCTGTTGGCTGGCCGCGGTGGCCGAGGGGACTGAGGCGCGCCAGTCACGGTCTGCACGGCCATTACGGTCGGAGGTTCGAGTCCCCCCTCGGGCATGGATATTTGTGCCGTCCTTAGTGTTAGCTAGTTCATAAGTAGTTTGTAAGTTTAGGGACTGATGACCCCGTAGTTAAGTCCCATAAGGTATACAAACATTTCCACATTTCCATGTCTGCTGGACCTCCTCTGGAGAACACCTGGGCAAGGAAAGGTATTAGGTGCGGTCCCCGCATGTTGTCGCCGCAGGCGTGCACTGAGCCACTGCCGCCTGCTACCTGCTGGCGGCAGAGTGACTTGCGGCGATGACGCGAGGTGCCGTAACTCAGGCGGGATCCCAGCGCAGGCAGGCGGCAGGCTAAGGCCGCCTAAACTCTGTTGATATACGACCGGCACGCGCCTGCCCGCGGCTGCCGGCGTCTGCGACCGCGGCGCGGCCGGAGGATGCGCCTGACACCAGCTGCAGAGGGGCCGAGCGCTGCGTGTCGCGCCACGCACAGTAGGCCGCGTCCAACAGCTGGTCGTCTGGGTAGGGCGCCGATGGGGGACGAGGTGGAGGTGGGAAAAGAGAGGAGGCGAGGACAAATGTTCAAATGTTTGTTAAGCTTAACGGACTTAACTGCGGGGTCATCGGTCCCTGAACCTACAAACTACTTATGAACTACCTTATACTAAAGACGACACAAACATCCATGCGCAAGGGGGGATTCGAAACCCCGACCGTAGTGGCAGTGCAGACCGTGACTGGCGCGCCGCAGACGGCTCGGCCACCGCGGCTGCCAGGCGAGGTCAGAGCGACGGAATGTGTTCTTTTCTCAAGGGCAATCAGACGTCGCTTCCTCAGGACTCAGTGAAGTTTCTGATCTGCATTTTTAAAGAGAAAATGGACAGAAAGAAAATTTTATAACTCCAGTGGTTTCAGAATAAACTAGCAACACGTCCCGTCTTAGCACGGGTAACAGGCCTCATTGTTATAACCAGGAATAAAGCAAATTTAATATACCAGGTCATCAAAAGTCAGTATGAATTTGAAAAGTTAATAAATCACGGAATAATGTAGATAGAGAGGTAAAAATTTACACACATGCTTGGAATGACATGGGTTTTTATCATATAAAAAAAATGCGTATTGCTAGACGTGAGAAAGGTCTCTTGCGCGCGTCGTTTGGTGATGATCGTGTGCTCAGCCGCCACTTTCGTCATGCTTGGCCTCCCAGGTCCCAAGACCTCAGTCCGTCCGATTATTGGCTATGGGGTTACCTAAAATCGCAAGTTTATCGTGATGAACCGACATCTCTAGGGATGCTGAAAGACAATATCCGACTCCAATGCCTCACCATTTACTCCGGACAGGCTTTACAGTGCTGTTCACAACATTATTCCTCGACTACTATTGTTGAGGAATGATGGTGAACATATTGAGCATTTCCTGTAAAGAACATCATCTTTGATTTGTCTTAATTTGTAATGCTAATTTCAGATCAGATGAAGCGCCATCTTTGGGACACTTTTTGAACTTTTTTCGGTTCTAATAAAACCCTATGTCATTCCAAGCATATGTGTCAATTTTTACCTCTCTATTTACATTATTCCGTGATTTATTAAGTTTTCAAATTTGTCCTGACTATTTGATCAGCCAGTATATTCGTATTTTACGCACTGCCATACCGTACATCCCATTGCGAAAAAAATTGACAACATATTGCTTGCATTTTCCTGAAGGTTATAGGCATAATGATGTCACTGTACGACAAATAGTTTAGGAGATATGACGTCATGAAGAATGAGATACGTGAAAAACTGCCACTTTATCAATACGTTTAAATTTATTACATCTTTGTTACTTAATGCATTCGAAACTTATTTTGCAAATATTATCATTTTATGCCAATGAATGAAACTACCAAATTATTTCTTTGTAGTAATTATAGTTTATGAGTTACGACCTCTTAAACACTGAGACGTAAGGGAAACTGACGCATCACGTTTGTACGTATTTCATGCACTGCCGTGCCGTTAATCTGATTGCGATTAAACTTTGCACGCGTAATCTTCAAAACCAGAGGAAAGACACTACATATATATAAAATTTTCGAAAAAGTTCAGATGTTTGTTAAGCTTATGGGACGTAACTGCGGGGTCATCAGTCCCTGAACTTATAAACTACCTTACACTTAACACAACACAAATATCTATGCCCGAGGGAGGATTCGAATCCCCGACGGGAAATGGCCTCGCGCATCAGAGCATAGCGCCTCAATGCACTCGACCATTCCACTGCGGCACGTAAAATTTGGTATTGTGCATAACAGAGGGTACTTTTCCTACGAAGTTCAACACTATCATTCAGATCTTGACAATTTGTATACTTATCCTTCAAAATAGAGGAAAGTAAACATCTATGTAAGATTTCATACCGTGCACGGCAGATGGTACAGTGAAATAGACTTAGCAACCAATTCACTGATCACCGTAAAAGTCATACAATTATTAACAGCTGGAGGTGGAGGAGGAGTTCATCAGAGGGAAAGGGGTGATGGCAGAGAAAGCGGAAGGTGGATATGGGGAGAGATGGGGTAACAGGGTATGGACAGAGAGAGAGAGGGAGGTGAGGAGGGGAAGAGAGAGAGAGGGGGGGGGGAGGAGATGAGAAGGGAGAGAAGTTGGACAGAAAGAGAAAGGGTTGGCAGACATGGACTGTCTTAAAACAGGAAGAAATTTATAAGCAGGACACGCCGGGTTTTAAAACTAGTATATAATAAAACTAACAATTTCCCAGCATGGTGGTGTGATACGAAAAATGTGAAGTAGCACATATCGATTTCGTTCACATGATGGAACATCTTCGGTGTAGTTTTCGAATCATGAGGACTCATGTACTCCACCATTTGAAACTTCTAACATGTATTAGAATTTACTTTTTATTTGTTTTATGGATATAACTATTCAATATTTTATGGGAAGTACGTGAGTCTTCATGACTCAAAATCTACAGTAATGATGTTCCATCATGTGATCCATTTTTTTAGGTTTTTTTAAAATAAATATTTCATATCGCAGCACTAATCTGGAAATCTGTTACTTTTATTGTAACTTTGTGGTGGTCCAGCACATTTTCCACCTTGGAGTCGAGTAACAAGAAGAATAGTATATCACCATCCAACTATTATTAACTTTATTAACAAAATAACTTCATTACCAAGGACCAATGGTTTGGCGAAGCATGAACATACTTTCTGAAGGTTATACCAAAGTCTAACCGGTACAAGTATGACAAAAAACTTCGGCAGAAGTCACCAGTACAATGACGTTCTGAACCATGTAAAAATTGAATTTCCGTATAACGGGCAGAATCGAAGACCACGGCACACGCGTCAACAGCTGCTAGTAGGCAGCAGTCCGTAGCGTAGTAGTCCCTGGTTGTTGAGTCGAGCATATCAACGAGAGAAAACCTGGGTTGTGGTTGATTCACGTCGTCTTCAGAATAAGTCCAGACCTATGTAGGTCAGGGTATTACCGTTAGTTATTGCCAGATTCAGCGCGGTGGAAGACAGAATGGTCAGTTGAGGTGTAAAGTACTTCAGTGAGGCCGGCCGCGGTGGCCGCGGTGGCCGCGGGGACTGAGGCGCTCCAGTCACGGTCTGCACGGCCAATACGGTCGGGGGTTCGAATCCCCCCTCGGGCATGGATATTTGTGCCGTCCTTAGTCTTAGTTAGTTCATAAGTAGTTTGTAAGTTTAGGGACTGATGACCCCGTAGTTAAGTCCCATAGACTATACAAACATTTGAACATTTTTGAACTTCGGTAGGGAGCCCTTGTTATGAATTTTCAGTTTTACTTCTCATGGGCCTACTGTCTGTTGAGGTCTAGGGCCGCTTGTTGCGGGTATCAGGTTGGTAAGGTTGCGGAAGGCGCCGGATAAGGACTTTAGGGGATAGCTGCTTCTTGCTGTACATTTTCCGTGCGTAAGATCTGAAACGATCAAGGACTAGTGGCTCTCCAGCAGATTCGTGGACATAGCGGACAGGGAAAATCCGTGGCATTTGAAAGACGATACGTACAGCATTATTCTGAAGCCGTTGCAAGCGTGATATGTGGCATTGGCTGCGAGCAACACCGCCTAGAAGACAAGGCCTCACAACTGGCCGTGCCTACGTCACATCAGAGGCCGCTCTGGCACGCCCACGGCCAGTCAGCTTGCTTCCGCGACCTCTCGGTATGACATAGGCCAACACCACCTACAAGACAAGGCCTCACAACAGCCCGTGCTACGTCATACTGACCAGGCCGCGGCCGGAGCCGCAGCTTACTGGCTGCCCGCCATGCGGCAAGGGTCGTGCCCCAGCAGCCAACCATTCAGCTAGCGGCCACGGCCTGGTCGGTATGACGTAGCACGGGCTGAGGGGAGGCCTTTTCTTCTATGTGGTGTTGCATAGGTGCGGCCAGTTGTGAGGCCTTGTCTTCTAGGTGGTGTTGCTGCGAGACCCCGGACGAGGGCCAATAACTGGCTTGTAGATGCCGCGGTGTTGTTAAACAAGGCTCTCTACGAAGGCTGCAGCTGCGATCGCTATCTATTCTCGACGGCCAAGCTCTCTGTTCTTCTGGATGCCCAATAACTGATAGAGGCGGCGAGCGATCGCGCGAAGGTGGCCTGCGATGCTACAGTGGTTGCTCAAGGACAAATGCGGCCAGAGGTAAGATTTTCGGCCAGACGCGCCGATCGAAGCGCATATGTATTCAAAAATGTTCAAATGTTTGTATAACTTATGGGATTTAACTATGGGGTCATCAGTCCCTAAACTTACAAACTACTTATCAACTACCTTATCCTAAGGACGGCACAAATATCCATGCCCGAGGGGAGGATTCGAACCCCCGACCGTAGTGGCCGTGTAGACCGTGACTGGAGCGCCTCAGTCTCCTCGGCCACTGCGGCCGGCGCACAAATAGAAGCCAAAACATTTTCTTTATAACAAGGAGACCTCATAAGTATCGGATTTTAGAATAATTTAATATTTATGGTTTGTAAAGTTCAGAAAACAAATAACATTCAGCCAACGCCATTAGAACTCTAAAAAATTCACGAGAGAAACGTCTTTTACAAGTATACATAAGTACACCTAATTGAAAAAGTTGCATCTGTCGGCTCAGGTGACAGCTTCTAGCCTTAAACCAGTAGGAGCGATGGTTCGAATCCTGCAATAATAGGTTTCTTTCATTGTGTTCGAATACTTACACAATTTTAATATCTAATGGTAATTTTTAGGAAAAGTGCACGTAATTTTGTTTATTCGAGATGTTCTATACATCATAGACGCTTCTTAATAATGATGGTTTCAATAAAAAAAATAAAAAATAAAAAAAAAAATAAATAAAAAACACGAAGTTACAGTTTTTACATTATCGGTTCAACTATTAGTTGACGACGGTAGTCTTTGATCGTTACGTTTGCGAAGAGTTACTACGCCGTTTTTGGAAAGTCATCTGCATACCTACTAATGGCTTTCAGGCAGCTAACCTAATCACAAGGTTTATGTCACAAGGTTTTCAGCTCGTCTACATACACATAAACAAAATCTGACACAACAAGTTGAATTAGATATTCGAAATGCTTTATGTAACTGAATTCGAAATATATATATATATATATATATATATATATATATATATATATATATATATATATATATATATATATATGATTGTTATTTAACTCCTGAACCTCACGTATCATAAATGTAAGAAAATTCTAAAACCGATACCCATGTGGTATCATTGTTAGTATCATATCGGCCCGAAAATCTGGAATGTTCCTGAAATTAAAAGGTACCACATGTTCATCCTACGCATTACGAAACAATAACCTCACTGTCACATGTATGGTAATGTTCATAATTCACATAGTACTTAGTTTATTCTACGGTAGTGATATTAAAAGAATTGTTAAAAGAGGTACAATTTTTGAAAAAAAAAAAAAAAAAAAAAAAAAAAATAATATGTTTGCCAAAGCGAAACACCTATTGAAATAATTTTGGCTGTTTGTTAAAATTGTGTGCACAGATATTATCACAACACTACAATGGTAATCGTATTGTCCAAAACTTTTGATTTCTAATACATTTATTGTCCGAAACGTTTACTTGCCATACTCAATCAATGCCGCATATAAACCTCTCTATGAATCACGCCGTCCATTGGTGAACAGACCGCAGGCTTACCAACTACTGCAAGGCACTTACAGTAACCTGATGACAACATGCACATTCCCATGCCCGAGGAAAGACTCGAACCTCCGACATGGAGCCAGGATGCGCTCTACAGGAAGTCGCCTTAGAGTGCTAGGCCATTTCAAAGCGGCTGTAAGTTTCCAGGAATACTTTCATTTACGTCACCATTTCATATGTGTACCATGTGTACCATGGCCGGATTTAACACACGGAAATAAATTTACAAACTAAGAGACGAAAATTGATAAGGCACGGAATCAGGACGCAACCTTTTTCATTTATACCTAATAAAATCTTGTGATTCACGGAATGTATGATGTTGACGGTGAATGCGTAAAGTTTAAAACGTGTACGCAACCGGGTTTCGAACCCGGTCGCCTGCTTTGTAGGCAGTTGCGCTGACTAGAGATCCGGCCGAGGTGGAGTAGCCGAGCGGTGTAAAGCGTCTCGCTGCGGAGCGCGCGGTTGCTCGCCGCGGAGGTTCGAGTCCTCCCTGGGGCATGAGTGTGTGTGTTTGTCCTTAGGTTAGTTTACCTAGTTTGTAAGCTACGGACTGATGACCACGCAGTTTGGTCCGATAGATTTACAGACATTTGAACATTTGAACTAGAGCTCCTAAAAACACATTGGCGCATCCGCCATTTTCATTCTCTGCGAATAGTAAACACAACATGCAGGTTATGGGAACAATGTTCTTTTTTTAAGTTTAGTGAGCTATTTTAGAAGTGTCGCTTAGGGAATCTTAGATCGCGCTACTTTGAGCTTGCATTCCGCACTTGTTTACATCGATATATTAGACACAAAAATCTAGCGTTTCCTTTACTTATTGTTGCTTTGCTTTCCGAATAAAGAAAACATGAGAAAGTTTCAGAATATATTAGAAACACTAAAACGAAAAAGAATACTTGTGTACAAGACCTAAAGTTTACGGTCGTGCCGGCCGGGGTGGCCGCGGGGACTGAAGCGCTTCAGTCACAGTCTGCACGGCCACTGCGGTCGGGAGTTCGAATCCCCCCCCCCTCGGGCATGGATATTTCTGCCGTTCTTAGTCATAGTTAGTTCATAAGTAGTTTGTAAGTTTAGGGACTGATGACCCCGTAGTTAAGTCCCATAGACTATATTTTGTGTCCCAACTTCGTCGCCGCTTTTGTGTCCCAGCCTCGTCGTAGGTGTCGGTGGCCGAGTGGAATGAGACCGACACAGGAACAAAAATAGCACGCTGGTGCAGGTACGGAGGGGAGCAGCCAGAAACTATAAACACTAGAGTAAATTAGAAAGAGATATATATTGCACAGAATGTAACAATACTTAACTTTTACATAGTACTGCAGAATGTTGATACATAGTTGTTAGAGGCCTGCATAGTGCCCGTACGATAGCAAAGCCTTCACTGGTGCCTATCTGATTACGAAGGTCCTCACTGGTTGCTAACTCAGTCCCAAGTCCTGATGTCCTTCAGTGGTGGCCACGAGCGGGGTTGCAGCAGAGGGCGCTCGTGGCTGTCCTGAGAACGCCGCGCCGTGTGTGCATGGCGGCGCGCTGCGAAAGTAGGTGGCGCGCACTTTGTACTTGTGCGACACCACACCCCTCCCCCCCAAACCGCCGCGCCGTCGTGGCGTAGGGCTGAGGGCCACGGCGACGGCACTGGGAGGAGGGCCTGGGCGGGGGCGTTACTGGTGGGACGGGCGTCGTAGCTGAGGCTGGGATCGAGACGCCGTCCGCGCCCCGGCATCCGCCTTGGGATCCTCCAGGGAACCCGCCGAAACCTGGGGAAGGGCGCCCGCCCCCGCCCAGAGGGAGCAGGTCATCTTCTTCTGAGGTGCGTGGCCCAGGCGGCGGCGGCACGCACGGTCCCGGAGTCCCTCTCGGTGACGCTGACATCTGCGGCGGCGACAGCGGCGGCGTCGCGTCGATCTCCATCGGGACGATCTCGTAGTCCGGGGACGAACGATGTGGTTGTGCTCCTTGGCGGTGAACTGGGTCTGGAATCAAGAAACCGGAGACAGGATCGCGCGGCCTATGCAGACGCAATTGGTTTGCGTGGCGCCGCAGTTCCGACCCTGTGGAAGAACGTACAACATACATATTGCGACCGAGCACGCGCTGAATGGTGCCCGGCATCCATGTCTTCTTGTTGCCAGCAAACACCCTGTACAGCACCGGCGTAGAAACCTGAAAACGCGTAGCGCCATACGAACCGACTCGGTGCGTGGGAGGCTGCAGCAGGTGAAGGAAAGTGCGGTGACGGCGGCCGTGTAGCAGCTCGGCAGGAGACGGGCCGTCACGTGGCATGCACCGATACGTAGACAGGAAAATTTGAAGAGCTTGCTGCCTGGAGTGCTGACCTTTCATCTTGTCCATGTGAGACTTGAATGTTCGAACGAAACGTTCTGCTTCACCATTGGACTGAGGGTGAAAAGGTGCAGTGGTAATATGCTGAATGCCATTCACACGACAAAACTGTTGAAATTCCGCACTAACAAACTGAGGTCCATTGTCACTGACGATAGTTTCAGGCAAGCCTTCGATGCAAAACACTGATGTTAAGGCACTGATTGTACTAGAAGCTGTCGTTGAGTTCATGGCAATCACAAAAGGAAACTTGCTGAAAGCGTCTACAACAATTAACCAGCGCGTATTCCAGAAAGGTCCGGCAAAGTCAATATGTAAACGTTGCCATGGTCCTTTGGGGCGTAGCCAGTCCGAGAATCGTTGCAGAGGAGTCGCCTGATGCTCCGCACAAACTGTACACTGCGACGTCATGCGCTCTATCTGAGCGTCCATACCAACCCAGGTACAATGACGTCTGGCCAGTTGCTTTGTCCTAACAATACACCAATGTCCTTGATGCAGGAGGCGTAACACTTCTCGTTGCAGGGAACGAGGAACAATCACTCTTGCTTGGTCGTTGTCGGTATGCAACAACAGTACACCCTGACTTAAAGATAATGCATGACGTTGTGCAAAATAACGTCGAACCAGAGGCCGATCAATGTCTTTGGCTCTGGCAGGCCAACCAAAGCGAACAAAACGTGCTACCACACTTAGGTCTGCATCCGCAGCTGTTTCCTGTGCAACCCGACGAGAGTTCGAAGGAAAGTCTGCAACAGCGGAAGCATCTCTGGAGTCTATCTGACAACATGCCATTTCCGAAGAATCAAACGACACATCCTGGCCAACCGGAAGTCGGGAAAGTGTGTCCGCGTTGGCGTGTTTAGTGGTAGGTCGGTACAAAATCTCATACTGATAATTAGACAATATTAAGGACCATCTCTGAAGCTTTTGTGCCGTTCGCGGCGGAATTGGCTTTGTGGGTGAGAACAACGACGTGTGAGGTTTGTGGTCTGTCAACAAATAGAATTTTCTGCCATAGAGATAATGATGAAACTTTGTGACGCCGTAAATGATTGCTAAGGCCTCCTTTTCTATCTGACTGTAATTCTGTTGCGTCGGCGTCAGTAGCTTGGATGCAAAGGCAATAGGACGATCGTGACATCCAATACGATGCGACAGAACGGCACCCAGACCTTACGACGAGGCGTCAACTGCTAACACTACAGGCTTCTGTGGGTCAAAGGGAATCCAACATGCATCACTGAGTAGTGCAGACTTTAGTTTGTCAAAGGCAACCTGACAATCTTTAGACCATACAAAAGGAACATTCTTCCTACGTAAGTGATGCAGTGGAGCTGCAATCTGAGAGGCATTGGGAATAAATCTGAAATAATAGTTCAGCTTCCCCATTACTGCTTGCAATTCGTGCACATTCTTAGGAGGAGGCAAGTCTTTGATTGCTCGAAGATGTGACTGTAAGGGATGAATTCCATGAGCATTAATCACATGGCCTAGGTACTCTATTTCAGTTTGAAAACACGAACACTTTGCTTTATTGCAACGTAGACCTGCTGCAGTCAAAACTTCGAAAAGGCACTCCAGGTTTGCTAAATGTTCTTCAACTGTACGTCCGGATACCACAATATCATCTAAATAGTTCGAGCAACACGGTACAGAAACTGTCAGCTGTTCCAAAAAGCGCTGAAAAATAGCGGGTGCGGAAGAACTGCCAAAGGGTAGGCGTTGAATTTGAAAAAGGCCCATGTGAGTATTAATGACGAAAAACTTTTTCGACTCGTCATCAAGTGGAATCTGTAAGTATGCCTCTGCTAAATCAATCTTGGAAAAGAAGCGAGACTGTCCTAATTTGTCCATCAGTTCCTCAGGTCTGGAAAGGGGATAAGTGTCGACAATTGTTTGACTGTTCACTGTTGATTTGAAGTCCGCACAGAGACGAAGTTTTCCTGACGGCTTGGGTATAATTACTATAGGCGAGGCCCACTGACTCGCAGAAACAGGAGAAATCACCCCACTATCTTGCCAACGTTTAAGTTCTACGGCAACTGTATCACGCAAGGCGATAGGCACTGGTCTAGCTTTACGAAATTTTGGAACTGCAGATTCTTTTAAAGTTACATGTGCCACGAAGTCTTTTGCACAACCGAGTTCCGGCGAAAACAAGTCACTATATTTGTCACACAATGCATTGATTTTATCCTGAGGCACTATTGACGAAATTTGAAGCACATCTCTTTGAATCGATAAACCAAACAAGTCAAAAGCATCTAGTCCAAAAATGTTCTGTGTCGATTTGGCCTGAAGAACTACAAAAGCAACTGTTTTTGATATACCTTGGAAAGAGGCAGGCAGGGTACACGTTCCTAGCACGGGAATATTTTGACCTGTGTACGCTGTTAACACTTGCTGTGACGGCGACAATTTTGGCGAACCCAGAAGTTCATAAGTGTCTTTATTTATTAATGTGACAGCGAAACCAGTATCTAGCTGAAATTGCACCGACTTATTTCTATGAAGAGAGTCACAAAAAGTTTGTGCTTCTGGCGCACGACAGGTGCGCGAAGGTGGGCAACGTCTGCTACGGTTTGTTTGCTGCGTATGCGCGGGCCGCGTAGTGAAGGAAGCGGCGCAGACTCGGCACGCAGGGGATTAACAACACTGTCACTAGATGGCACTACCGCCGGATCGGCGTCCGCGCAATGCGAGGCTACTGCACTAAAATTACTTTCAGTATCTACAACAAGTCTACTGGCACTATTTACACAGTACTGGGCACTTTTACAATAAGAAGTTGCAGAAGGCACTAGGTTCACTACAGGATTGCACTGTACATATTCATGTGGCTTGTCCCGAACCCTTTTCCGTTGCACAGTTGTACACGCTCGACGGCGTTTGCTACGTGGTGCACTATATAGTTTTGCCATAGGCGCAGAACTACTTTCTTGCAATTGAGATCCAAGGAAAGCACTGTTCAATTCCACAGCGTCTATAACATTTACTGCATGCACTGTTCTCGCACTTTGCGAAGCAATGTTCCGAAAGGCACCGTTCTTTGAGTTTTTAATTTGCATACACACAGACTGTACATGTCCCGATTTGCCACATTGATAACAGGTTGCGTTGCGACTAGGGCAATGAGCACGCTTGTGGCGAGACACACACTGGGGGCAAGATTTACGTACATTTTTCTGAAATGAGCGTTGGCGCCCGTTATTCAAATCACTGTTTCTAACACGACGGGGCGTCCTTTGTGTCGCACTTTTACACTGGCTACTGTTCACTGTCTGTTCAGCACGGCCTGTACGATTGTAAGAATCACTAGTGCTACACTGAGAACTACGGCTAGGAAGGCGTCCGTTACGGCGCACTGAATTTACACTGTGGCTTTGCATTTCTACGTCTGCTAAGTCAAAAGTATCATGCGCTTCTATAAGCTGCAGTACACTGTCTGATGAGGGGTCAGACTGTTTCAGAATTGCTGCTCTAATTCTGGGGTCCTGAATATTCTGCGTAATCGCATCCCTCAACATCACGTCACTATATGAAAGTCCACAAGAGCAAGTAAATTTACATTGGCGGGTTAAGCCCTTCAATTCCGTAATCCACTCTTGGTGTGACTGCTGCGGTAATTTTTTAAGTCTGAAAAATCGGTATCGTGCAGCGGCTACAAGAACTTTTCTCTCATAATGAGCATTCACTGCATCTACAATTTGTTCAAAGTCTACATCACGAGGAGATGCGAGAGGGAAAAGTTTTTGCAATAACACAAAAGTTTTGGGGCCCACCACGGACAATAAAAGATGCTTAACAGTCTGACCTGTAATTTGATGAGCCGCGACGAGTTCTTGAAACTGCGCGAAATAGTCACTCCATTCTTCCTCACGTTCGTTGTACTGGCGGAACGTCAGAAGCGTTGCAGCGGCAGGTGTGGGCTGCTGAGGTGACGGCTGTTGTTGTTGGTGAGCAGCCTGTGCCGTCAACTGCGACACGGCCTGCAGTAGTTGAGTGATTTGCGCCGTCTGTAACTGAATAATTTCCATTAAGTTTGGGTTCGGGGTAGTGGCCATGCTGACCGATTAGGCGCCGCGCATACAAGTAAATTATAACAAAACACAAATGCAATATGAAAGAGGACGCACTGCAACAAAAAGGGTCCACAAAACACGTAACTGAAAATGTTCCCCCAAAAATCTTATAATAAGGGTGGGTGGGCGGGAGCAATTTCTGCGTGCTCCGACTGCTGCTGTCTGGCTGCTACAAGCGGGCTGGTCCAAGGTTCTATCACTCCTCGTCGCCACTTTTGTGTCCCAACTTCGTCGCCGCTTTTGTGTCCCAGCCTCGTCGTAGGTGTCGGTGGCCGAGTGGAATGAGACCGACACAGGAACACAAATAGCACGCTGGTGCAGGTACGGAGGGGAGCAGCCAGAAACTATAAACACTAGAGTAAATTAGAAAGAGATATATATTGCACAGAATGTAACAATACTTAACTTTTACATAGTACTGCAGAATGTTGATACATAGTTGTTAGAGGCCTGCCTAGTGCCTGTACGATAGCAAAGTCTTCACTGGTGCCTATCTGATTACGAAGGTCCTCACTGGTTGCTAACTCAGTCCCAAGTCCTGATGTCCTTCAGTGGTGGCCACGAGCGGGGTTGCAGCAGAGGGCGCTCGTGGCTGTCCTGAGAACGCCGCGCCGTGTGTGCATGGCGGCGCGCGGCGAAAGTAGGTGGCGCGCACTTTGTACTTGTGCGACACCACACTATACAAACATTTAAACATTTTTTTACGGTCGTAGAGGTACACGGTGTCGATGCTGACAAAAGCCGTTGAACGCTATTTTGATAACCCAGTCGTATAGAATGAGGGGAATAATCTTTTGTGTTGACCACGAAATAGAGAAATAATTCAGTTCCTTCTCTTAGTTTGACACATTTTTGTATTTAACAGTCTTGTCAGTAATTTAATAATCTTTGTAAAGAAAATATTTCGTTGCCAACGTTAGCACACTACTCCGCCGCAGCCGTATGTAAAATTTACCCAGTGTTCTGTGTCAGTTAATAGTCTCTTATCGATAAGCGTCAATAGTGGTATTTACTAATAGGGTATTGAGGTACTATTCTTTCACATTTCATACTACAAGTCTTGACGCTATAGCTTCGAAATACCACAAATAGCATTCAAAAGTGGTTGCCTGTTTCAGAACAGTAATCTGTCATAGCCGTTACTAAACTTTTCCTCGGTATATTTTCCGTCTTAGCGTTTGTAAAACTTTCTCGCAATAATGTAATAAAGTATTCTCAACAATTTGTGCAATATCATATCAAACGTTTTTCTCAATATACTAGGGACTGATAACCGTCGCTGTTTAGTCCCTTCCAAAAACCAACAACAACAACAACAATCTCAATATACTATATAAGACACGTATCTTACGCTCTAAAAACTGTATGTTCTGGAATTTTTTGCTGCTTTATGATATTTTGCGGCTGCTAACACCCTACAGGAAGCTAAACAAAAACTTACGTTCCAATGTCACAGACGATTTTTACTGTTAAATATTGCTTCAACTAGTAATAATAAATAAATGTTCAAATGTTTGTAGAGCTTATGGGACTTAACTACGGGGTCATCAGTCTCTAAACTTACAAACTACTTACAAACTAGCTAATGCTAAGGACGGCACAAATATCCATGCCCGAGGGAGGATTCTAACCCCCGACCGTAGTGGCCGTGCAGAACGTGACTGGCGCGCCGCAATCCGCTCGGCCACCGCGGCCGGCGACAGTGAATCATCCCGAACATTAATATATGAGTAAAATATGAGAATTAATATCAGAACTGACATTACAATGAAATATAAAGATATTAGAATTGAAAATATACAGTAATTCCTAAAATTTCCTTGCAGACATATGTCAGACCTTTATACATAAATCAGAGTGTGCGTATGTTTGTGTTTTTGTTTCTGTGTACGTATTGTATACAAATCTAAAGTTTTCTTCCAATGTTTATGAAATTTTGCACACGTAAGCTTTAATCCATCATGACGATCGCAGGAAGTGTTAGGACCACGTACAATACATATCTCACGAGATATGACGTCATCGCCGGCCGCGGTGGCCGCGGGGACTGAGGCGCTCCAGTCACGGTCTGCACGGCCACTACGGTCGGGGGTTCGAATCCCCCCTCAGGCATGTATATTTATTGCCGTCCTTAGGATACGCTAGTAGTAAGTAGTTTGTAAGTTTATAGACTGATGACCCCGTAGTTAAGTCCCATAAGCTTGAAAAAAAAAAATAAATAAAAAAAAATATAAAAAAAATTAGGTCATAAATAATAAGATGCGCGAAAACCTGTTGCATCAAACGACATTGTTGTACATTTCCACCTAAACCACTGGACCGATTTCAACCAAATTTGGTGCACATCTTTCTTACTGTGAGGTAAAAATTCTGACTGCGTAAGCACCACATACGAAATATGGTTCATGAGATACAAGGTCGTAAACAATACAGTTGCAAGAAACTGCTACATAGTGCGACGAGATTTTATTCACATACTGTATGACAATGACGGTACTCAGCGACTTGCAACCAACTTTAAACGTAATATCAAACATTTATAAAGCTTTATTGAACTTTTTCTCGCTGACAACCATACCAAAATTATGAAAGGAAACAAAGTTTATTGCTTACTGCTTTTCCGATGTTTATGGACTAAAACTACGGCATTCGGTATGACGTTACAATTTTTAATTCGTACACTACAAATTGTAGCCACAATATAGAGACATATAGCTGAATCTTCCTTCGAAATTGTATCACACGTAGTTCATGAGATATGAGCACATGAACAATAACGTTCATAGAAAACCGCCCTATCACGTGCCAAGTTATAAACTATTACTTCTTTACTACTAATCGTTTTCGCGACAGATTTTACAAAAAAACACCACTTTTACAAATTATGATATACCTGAAAAATTTTACAATTGTAGAACATATAACTCAATAAATATGAGATCGTGCGAATTTAATATGGCATTTGTATTTTGAGTACCATCTTTCTATGTTTGGATACTGCACGTATAATTTTCTACATTATGCAAGACAAACTTATTTCTTATATATTCTGCGATAAATATTACATGTTTTTATAAAAAAAAAAAGAGATGGACAGAGAGAGAAAGGATAGGAGCAGTACTAAGTATAGGCAGGAATGAAAAAATAATACCCGGGCAACACTGTTTTTTAGCAAGTGTACTATATTTGCAACATATATCAAACGATTGCAATTTTACCGTTAATATAATTTCCTTGTATATCTGATAAGAGAGATACGTATACAGCAGTAAAAAAATCACCCAGTTTCCAGCGTTGAATGATATTTTACAATAAAAATAAAAAATAGAAATACAAGACCAACATTCAGTTCTCTTTTTTTGCTCATGTAAAAGAAACTGATAAGTTGTGCGACAGTAACCTAGACATTGCAGCCCTCAGCAGTGCCTCTAATACCCAGTAACACGTCCTGTATTCGAGGTGACGTACTGCCCACAAGATCATCAAGGTACTGTTGGACCAGACAGCTCAACTCATCAACGGCCATTCAGCGTAGGTCTCTCAGATTTGTTGGTGGGTCGCGTCGTCAGAAAACAACACTTTTCATAGCATCCCAGACATGTTCGATAGGGCTCATGTCTGCAGAACATGTTGTCCATTCTTATCTTGTGATTATAAAAATGAGATTAACAGTCAGTTGCGCAAAAGGTTTTAACAGTTTATTTGATGGGGTGACCGGTTTCGATCATTTTAGAGACCATCATCAGAGCAATTCGTCTTGCTGTTGATGTTCCCGGAAGAGTATGTCACCCTATCAAATTGTTAAAACGTTTTGCGAACTTGACTTATTCTCTTGTTTTAAAACATTACCTGTTGAGGTTTTTCCAAAACTTATAAACCTTGTGGTGTAATCTTGGAAGAAAGCTATCGTAAGATATGCACAATGAGGACGAAAACTGTCGTCCATTACCATGAATCCCTCATCGAAATACTGCCGGTGTGGTTACTACTGTGTAGCCGTTTGATGGGCTTCTACTATCACCAGTGTTGTATGGTGAAACCACATTATGGTAATCCAAAACCTAAGAGAACCACCAGCTTGCTGCAATGGCTGGACCGTCTGTCTGAAGGTAGCGGCCGGCAGTGACTACGGGCAGTTGGCCACCGCTCTCAGGCTTCACAATCGACCGTATGTCGCTGCAACTGCTTAGCAGTCGGTGGCCGTGACGTCATCGCGACTGCTGCCGTGGCCGGCGAGAAAGACAGGCCTGGGCACTCAGCCAGGTGACGTGGCAAGAGTAGTGCTGTGCCGACGCGATCGCGGATTTTACTGGTTAGCCGCTAAGAGGCAGTGGGCTAACCAGTCAAATCCGCGATCGCGTCGGCACAGCACTACTCTTGCCACGTCACCTGGCTGAGTGCCCAGGCCTGTCTTTCTCGCCGGCCATGGACCTGCCGCGTCTCGACCGCTCTGGAAGCAGTCAGGCAGTCGGCCGCGACTGCCAGCACCGCAACAGCTGCAATAAGCACAGCGTCGGAGAAAGGTTTACACGACGGTGGCAAACAGTTAGTGCAGTATGTGAGCAGATACTCTGTTCCATCACCATAAGCATACATATTTAAGAAATGTGGCGGAAAACGTTGAAGTGTGGAAGAAAATAAAAAGAAGCAATCTTACAATATTGAAGCTAGAGTATTTCTTTTATTTACTGTAAAAAGATATAAAATAGCCAAGATCGCTTATCATCAATGGTTATTAACGACGACCGGTTTCGCTGAACTATGTCAGCATCAGGTCAAGAGTTTGCTTCTGTCACTCACTGTGATAATTATGTTTTATTATAATGACATAGTGCACCTATGCACTGTAAATTGTTATATAACAACTGTTTGACATTACAAGATTATGGCCTTGTAAAATATTTTATTTGACCTGATGATGCTGACATAGTTCAGCGAAACCGGTCGTCGTTAATAAAAATTGATGATAAGCGATCTTGGCTATTTTATATCTTTTTACAATATTATAAGTGGATCGCCTCCTAAAACGTAAACCAACTCTTTTATTTACGTCGTAGTTCTTCTCCCGGTTGTAGGTTCAGAGGAATAACTGCCTAATGAGAAGGAACCCGAACATGATATAGAGAGAGATATTCAAGAGAAGTATCGTAGAAGGTAGGAAAATAAGGAGATGGGACCTGGATAAACTGAAGGAACCTGACGTTATTGAGAATTTCAGAGGGAGCTTTAGGCAACGATTGACAGAAACAAGCGAAAATAAAACAGTAGATGAGGAATGAGTAGCATTGAGGGATGAAATAGTGAAGACGGCAGAGGAAAATATAGGTAGGAAAACAAGACCTACAAAAAATCCTTGAATATCACAGGACATACTAAATTTAATTGATGAAAGTATAAAATATAAAACTGCAGTAAATGAAACAGGCAAAATGGAGTACAGACGACTAAGAGATGAGATTGACAGGAAGTGAAAAATGGCTAAGCAGGTGTGGCTAGAAGGCAAATGCAAGGATGTAGAAGAATGTATAAATAGGGGAAAAATAGATACAGCCTACAGGAAAATAAAAGAGATATTTGGAGAATATCAAGAACACAGATGGAAAACAAGTTCTCAGCAAAGAAGGGAAAGCTGAAAGGTGAAAAGAGTATATAGAGAGGCTCTACGAAGGAAACATTGTAGAAAGGGGAGATGAAATAGGAGATACTATACTGAGAGATGAATTTCACAGAGCGCTGAAAGACCTGAGTCGAAACAAGTTCCCTAAAGTAGATGACATTCCTTCAGAGCTACTGAAGTCTCTGGGAGAACCAGCCATGACAAAACTGTTTCACCTGGTGTGTAAGATGTATGAGACAGGCGAAGTACCCTCAGAATTTAAGAAAAAAATATAATTCCCATTCCAATGAAAGCAGCCGCAGGAAGATGTGGAAATTACAGAACCATCAGTTTAATAAGTCATGGTTGCAAAATATTAACACGAATTATTTACAGAAGGATGGAACAGCTGGTAGAAGCCGACCTCGGGGAGGATCAGTTTGGGTTCAGGAGAAATGCCCACGGGAGGCAATACCCACTTTACGGGTTATCCTAGATTAAGAAAAGGCAAACCTACATATCTAGCTTTCATAGATTTGGAGAAGGCTTTTGACAATATTGATTGGAATAAACTCTTTCAAGTTCTGAAGCAAGCAGGAGTAAAATATACGGAGCGTAAGGTTATTCACAACTTGTACAAAAAACAGACAGCTGCTGTAACAGTTGAAGGGCATGAACGGGATGCACTAGTTGGGAAGGGAGTAAGACAGGGTTGTAGCCTTTCTCCAATGTTATTTATTTTGTACATTGAGCAAGCTATAAAGGAAAGCAAGGAGAAATTTGGGGAAGGAATTAAAGTGAAGAATTAGAAACGCTGCGTTTAGCCGACGACAAAGTAATTCTGTCAGAGACGGCAAAGGACCTGGAAGAGCAGTTGAACGGAATGGCCAGTGTGCTGAAAGCTGCATATAAGATGAACATTAACAAGAGCAAAACTAGGGTTAATGGAGAGCAGTCTAAGAAAATCAGGTAATGCTGAAGGTGTGGTGTCGCACAAGTACAAAGTGCGCGCCACCTACTTTCGCCGCGCACCGCCATGCACGCACGGCGCGGCGTTCTCACGACGACAGCCACGAGCGCCCTCTGCTGCAACTCCGCTCGAGGCTCCCACTGAACGACATCGTTCACTTGGGACTGAGATAGCAACCAGTTAGGACCTACGGAATCAGATAGGCACCAGTGAAGACTTGGCTATCGTACAGGCACTAGACAGGCCTCTAGCTCAACTATGTATCAGCCTTCTGCAGTACTATGTAAAAGTTAAGTATTGCATAAATTCTGTTCAATATATATCTCGTTCTAAATTACTCTAGTGTTTCTAGTTTCTGGCTGCTCCCCTCCGTACCTGCACCAGCGTGCTATCTTTATTCCTGTGTCGGTCGGACTTCCTACTCGGCCACCGACACCTACGACTGAACGAGACACAAAAGCGGCGACGAGGCTGGGACACAAAAGCGGCGACGAGGCTGGGACACAAAAGTGACGACGAGGAGTGATAGAACCTTGGACCAGCACTTGCAGCAGCCAGACGGCAGTAGTAGTCGGAGCACACAGAAATTGCTCCCGCCCACCCACCCTTATTATAAGAATTTTGGGGGAAGATATTTTGTTATGTGTTTTGTGGACTTTTTTGTTGCAGCGCGTCCTCTTTCATATTGCATTTGTGTTTTGTTATAATTTACTTGTATGCGCGGCACCTAATCGGTCAGCATGGCCACTACCCCGAACCCAAACTTAATGGAAATTATTCAGTTACAGACGGCGCAAATAACACAACTCCTGCAGGCTGTGGCCCAGCTCACAGCGCAAGCAGCTAACCAACAACAACAGCCGCCGCTTCAGCAGCCCACACCTGCCGCCGTAACGCTTCCTACGTTTCGCCAGTACAACGAACGTGAGGAAGAATGGGGCGACTACTTCGCACAGTTTCAAGAACTTGTCGCGGCTCATCAAATTACAGGTCAGAAAGTGAATCATCTGCTATTATCTGTGGTGGGCACCAACACCTTCGTGTTACTGAAAAAACTTTTCCCCGACGTATCTCCTCGTGATGTAGACTTTGAACAAATAGTAGAGGCACTAAATGCTCATTATGAGAGAAAAGTTCTCGTAGCTGCGGCACGGTACCGATTTTTCAGACTTAAAAAATTAACGCAGCAGTCACACCAAGAGTGGATTACGGAATTGAAGGGCTCAACCCGCAAAGGTAAATTTACTTGCTCTTGTGGACTTTCGTATAGTGACGTGATGTTGAGGGATGCGATTACGCAGAATATTCAGGATCCCAGAATTCGGGCAGCAATTCTAAAACAGTCCGACCCCTCATTAGACAGTGTACTGCAGCTTATAGATGCGCATGATACTTTTGACTTAGCAGATGTAGAAATGCAAGGCCACAGTGTTAATTCAGTGCGCCGCAACGGTCGCTTTCCTTGGCGTAATTCTCAGTTTAGCACTAGTGATTCTTTAAATTCTACCTGCCGTGCTGAACAGACAGTGAACAGTGGCCAGTGTAAAAGTGCGACACAAAGGTCGCCCCGTCGTGTTAGAAACATTGATTTGAATAACGGGTGCCAACGCTCATTTCAGAAAAATGTACGTAAATCTTGCCCCCAGTGTGTGTCTCGCCACATGCGTGCTCATTGCCCTAGTCGCAACGAGCGCGTAAAACAGTGCAACGGAAAAGGGTTCGGGACAAGCAAAATGACTATGAACAGTGCATTCCTGTAGTGAAAATAGTGCCTTCTGCAACTGCTCCTTGTAATAGTGCCCAGTACTGTGTAGGTAGTGACAGTAGACATCAAGTAGCTACTCAAAAGTGTAGTGCAGTAGTTAGTACATCTGGAGTAGCTTCGCATGCTTGCGCGGACGCCGATCCGGAGGTAGTGCCATCTAGTGACAGTGTTGTTAATCCGCTGCGTGCCGAGTCTGCGCCGCTTACTTCACTACGCGGCCCGCACGAGCGCAGTAAACAAACCGTAGCAGACGTTGCCCACATTCGCGCACCTGTCGAGCGCCGCAAGCAAAAACTGTTAGTGACTCTTTTCATAGAAAATAAGACGATGCAATTTCAGCTTGATACTGGTTCCGCTGTCACATTAATAAATAAAGACACTTATGAACTTCTGGGTTCGCCAAAATTGTCGCCGTCACAGCAAGTGTTAACAGCTTATACAGGTCAAAATATTCCCGTGCTAGGAACGTGTAGCCTGCCCGACTCTTTTCCAGGTGTAACAAAAACAGTTGCTTTTGTAGTTCTTCAGGCCAAATCGACACAGAACAGTTTTGGACTAGATGCTTTTGACTTGTTTGGTTTATCAATTCAAAGAGATGTGCTTCAAATTTCGTCAATAGTGCCTCAGGATAAAATCAATGCATTGTGTGACAAATATAGTGACTTGTTTTCGCCGGAACTAGGTTGTGCAAAAGACTTCGTGGCACATGTAACTTTAAAAGAATCTGCAGTTCCAAAATTTCGTAAAGCTAGACCAGTGCCTATCGCCTTGCGTGATACAGTTGCCGAAGAACTTAAACGTTGGCAAGATAGTGGGGTGATTTCTCCTGTTTCGGCGAGTCAGTGGGCCTCGCCTATAGTAATATACCCAAGCCGTCAGGAAAACTTCGTCTCTGTGCGGACTTGAAATCAACAGTGAACAGTCAAACAATTGTAGACACTTATCCCCTGCCCAGACCTGACGAACTAATGGACAAATTAGGATAGTCTCGTTTCTTTTCTAAGATTTATTTAGCAGAGGCATACTTACAGATTCCACTTGATGACGAGTCAAAAAAGTTTTTCGTCATTAATACTCACATGGGCCTTTTTCAATTTCAACGCCTACCCTTTGGCAGTTCTTCCGCTCCCGCTATTTTTCAGCGTTTTTTGGAACAGCTGACAGTTTCGGTACCGTGTTGTTCGAACTATTTAGATGATATTGTGGTATCCGGACGTACAGTTGAAGAACATTTAGCAAACCTGCAGTGCCTTTTCAAAGTTTTGACTGCAGCAGGTCTACGTTGCAATAAAGCAAAGTGTTCGTTTTTTCAAACTGAAATAGAGTACCTAGGCCATGTGATTAAGGCCCAAGGAATACATCCCGTACATCTTCGAGCAATCAAAGACTTGCCTCCTCCTAAGAATGTGCACGAATTGCAAGCAGTAATGGGAAAGCTTAATTATTATTTCAGATTTATTCCCAATGCCTCTCAGATTGCAGTTCCACTGCGTCGCATACGTAGGAAGAATGTTCCTTTTGTGTGGTCTAAAGATTGTCAGGTTGCCTTTGACAAATTAAAGTCTGCACTACTTAGTGATACATGTTTGATTCCCTTTGACCCACAGAAGCCTGTAGTACTAGCAGTGGATGCCTCGTCGTACGGTCTGGGCGCAGTAATCTCACATCGTATTGGTTCTCACGATCGTCCTATTGCCTTTGCATCCAAGCTACTGACGCCAACGCAACAGAATTACAGTCAGATAGAAAAAGAAGCCTTAGCAATCATTTACGGCGTCACAAAGTTTCATCATTATCTCTATGGCAGAAAATTCTATTTGTTGACTGACCACAAGCCTCTCACGTCGTTGTTCTCACCCACAAAGCCAATTCCGCCACGAACGGCACAAAAGCTTCAGAGATGGTCCTTGATATTGTCTAATTATCAGTATGAGATTTTGTACCGACCTACTACTAAACATGCCAACGCGGACACACTTTCCCGACTTCCGGTTGGCCAGGATGTGTCGTTTGATTCATCAGAAATGGCATGTTGTCAGATAGACTCCAGAGATGCTTCCGCTGTCGCAGACTTTCCTTTGAACTCTCGTCGGGTTGCACAGGAAACAGCTGCGGATGCAGACCTAAGTGTGGTAGCACGTTTTGTTCGCTCAGGGTGGCCTGCCAGAGCCAAAGACATTGATCGGCCTCTGGTTCGACGTTATTTTGCACAACGTCATGCATTATCTTTAAGTCAGGGTGTTCTGTTGTTACATACGGACAACGACCAAACAAGAGTGATTGTTCCTCGTTCCCTGCAACGAGAAGTGTTACGCCTCCTGCATCAAGGACATTGGGGTATTGTTAGGACAAAGCAACTGGCCAGACGTCATTGTACCTGGGTTGGTATGGACGCTCAGATAGAGCGCATGACGTCACAGTGTACAGTTTGTGCGGAGCATCAGGCGGCTCCTCCGCAACGTTTCTCAGACTGGCCACGCCCCAAGGGACCATGGCAACGTTTACATATTGACTTTGCCGGACCTTTCTGGAATACGCGCTGGTTAATTGTTGTAGACGCTTTCAGCAAGTTTCCTTTTGTGATTGCCATGAACTCAACGACAGCTTCTAGTACAATCAGTGCCTTAACATCAGTGTTTTGCATCGAAGGCTTGCCTGAAACTATCGTCAGTGACAATGGACCTCAGTTTGTTAGTGCGGAATTTCAACAGTTTTGTCGTGTGAATGGCATTCAGCATATTACCACTGCACCTTTTCACCCTCAGTCCAATGGTGAAGCAGAACGTTTCGTTCGAACATTCAAGTCTCACATGGACAAGATGAAAGGTCAGCACTCCAGGCAGCAAGCTCTTCAAATTTTCCTGTCTACGTATCGATGCATGCCACGTGACGGCCCGTCTCCTGCTGAGCTGCTACACGGCCGCTGTCACCGAACTCTCCTTCACCTGCTGCAGCCTCCCACGCACCGAGTCGGTTCGTATGGCGCTACGCGTTTTCAGGTTTCCACGCCGCTGCTGTACAGGGTGTTTGCTGGTATGAAGACATGGTTGCCAGGCACCATTCAGCGCGTGCTCGGTCGCAATATGTATGTTGTACGTTTTTCCACAGGGTCGGAGCTGCGGCGCCACGCAAACCAATTGCGCCTGCACAGGCCGCGCGATCCTGTCTCGGGTTTCTTGATTCAAGACCCAGTTCACCGCCAGGGAGCACAGCCACATCGTTCGTCCCCGGACTACGAGATCCCTATGGACGTCGACGCACCTCCGATGCCGTCGTCGCCGCCGCTGTCGCCGCCGCAGATGACAGCGTCACCGAGAGGGACCCCGGGACCGTGCGCCCCCCCCCCCCCCAGCTTGGGCCACGCACCTCAGAAGAAGATGACCTGCTCCCTCTGGACGGGGGTCTGCGCCCTTCCTCAGGTTTCGCCGGGTTTCCTGGAGGATCGCAAGGCGGATGCCGGGGCGCGGACGGCGTCTCGATCCCAGCCTCAGCTACGACGCCCGTCCCACCAGTAACGCCCCCGCCCAGGCCCTCCTCCCAGTGCCGTCGCCGTGGCCCTCAGCCCTACGCCACGACGGCGCGGCGGTTTGGGGGGGAGGGGTGTGGTGTCGCACAAGTACAAAGTGCGCGCCACCTACTTTCGCCGCGCACCGCCATGCACGCACGGCGCGGCGTTCTCACGACGACAGCCACGAGCGCCCTCTGTTGCAACTCCGCTCGAGGCTCCCACTGAACGACATCGTTCACTTGGGACTGAGATAGCAACCAGTTAGGACCTTCGGAATCAGATAGGCACCAGTGAAGACTTGGCTATCGTACAGGCACTAGGCAGGCCTCTAGCTCAACTATGTATCAACCTTCTGCAGTACTATGTAAAAGTTAAGTATTGTATAAATTCTGTTCAATATATATCTCGTTCTAATTTACTCTAGTGTTTCTAGTTTCTGGCTGCTCCCCTCCGTACCTGCACCAGCGTGCTATCTTTATTCCTGTGTCGGTCGGACTTCCTACTCGGCCACCGACACCTACGACTGAACGAGACACAAAAGCGGCGACGAGGCTGGGACACAAAAGCGGCGACGAGGCTGGGACACAAAAGAAGGAATTAGATTAGGTTACGAAACAATAAAGGAGGTAGATGGATTTTGTTACTTGGGCAGTAAAATAACAAATGATGGCCGCAGTACAGAGGATATAAAATGCAGAATGGCAATGGGTAGAAAAGGGTTCTTGAAAAAGAACAATTTGTTAACATCGAATATTAATTTAAACCTAAGGAAGTCCTTTTCTCAAGGTATTTTTGTGGAGTGTTGCCTTGTATGGGAGTGAAACATGGACGATAAACAGTGCGGACAGGAAGAGGATAGAGGGTTTTGAAATGTGATGGTACAGAAGAATTCTGAAGTTTACATGGGTGGATCGAGTAACTAATGAGAAGTCACTGAATAGAATTGGGGAGAAAAGGAATTTCTGGCATACCTTGACTAAAAGAAGGATTCGTTTGGTAGGACACATTCTTAGACATCAAGGAATTTAGCGTTGGAGGGAAGTGTGTGGGGTAAAACCGCAGAGGAAGACCAAAAGATGGATACAGTAAGCAGATTCAGACAGATGTAGGTTGCCGTTCTTATGTGGAGTTGAAGAGGATTGCTCAGGATTGAAGACCAGAACAACAACATCGTAGCGTCCATCAGGAAACTGCCACATTACGTCATTGATGGAGCAACATTCGTCATTTCAAGCTAAGTTACGAGACTATAATGTTCTTCTGAAAACTTGATCGTCTAACTAGCTGGCAACACGAGTCTTTCGAGTTCATCTTATGGAACTTCACAACAATTAGATGTTTCGTCGGTTGGAGACAAAGGCACATTATACTTTTACTACTTTTGAAAATAATCTGTTTTAATATTGTAAACTCAACGTAAAAGTTACAAGAAACTGTACAAGCACTGGGTCATTTCCATATAATTCTGTTATCCTCGCAATCTTATATCTTATTTGAAATAACTGGAAAATTATCTGTGTTAAGTCGATGTTGATGAATACGTAAATTTTTATACAGCAACTGACTGTTAAGCAAGAGACATTTCTTCATCATATTGGATTATAGTTTGTACTGTACTGATAACTGTACGTCCTATATTTTCTTTCACAACGCGTGAAATAAAGTTTAACTGAGATGGATTAGTCCTCTGTACCTCTCCTCGTCATTTCACAAATGGCCTGTTATTAAGTTAGCGTAAATACCTTCACTTTTCCGTGTTTGGAAAATGCTGTAAGGGCAAGATATCGTAAACAGTATCATTATTTCCTCGTCCAACAGAAAAACTTAGAACGGTATTGGCACACGCGTGTTGTTTCACAGAGAGACGGCACTGAGTGGCGTGGCCCTGCGGCGAGCAGTCGCAACGAAATACGCGGACAGCGGCGTTCGACAGTTACGGCTGGCAGCTACTGCCAAAAACGTCTCCGACGATTTCCTGGTCGTACGTAACGTATACTAGCGGCAAAACACAAACAATACCTTCATTACACGATAGGACTGGTGACGCTACTGATGACAGATCTGCCACAGCAGAATTGCTTAACGCAGCTCTCCGAAATTCCTTCACTAGAGAAGACGAAGCAAATACTCCAAAATTCCTATCAAGTACAGCTTCCACCGTGCATAATTTACAAATAAATATCCCCGGAGTATTAAAACCATTTAAATCACTTAACAAAAGTATGTCTTTCGGTCCTGACTGTATACCAATTAGGTGGCTTTCAGAGTCTGCTGATGCAATAGCCAAATAGCTAACTATCATATACAACCGCTCGCTTAGCGGACGTTGCGTACCCAACGATTGGAAAGTTGCACAGGTCACTCCAATATTCAAGAAAGGCAATTGGAGTGACCCACAAATTACAGGAGTAAATCATTGACGTTTGCAGCATGACGTTTGCAGCATGACGTTTGCAGCATGATGTTAGAACATATACTTTCCTCAAATACTGTCTACGAAGTGCCTCGAAGAAAACGACCTATCATCCCATAGTCAACACGGATTTGGAAAGTATCGTTCTTCTAAAACACAGCTAGCTGTTTACTCACATGATATGATGACTGCTATCGATAACGGATATCAAATGGATTAGACTTCTGAAAGACTTTTGACACTGTAGCTCACAAGCGTCCTCTAATCAAATTGCGTGCTTATGGAATATCGGTACATTTATGCGATTGGATTCGTGATTTCCTGTCAGAAAGGACACAGGTGGGAAGTGTAACAGAGCCCCAACTGTTCCTTGTGTTTATAAACGATTTAGGAGACAATCTGAGTAGCTCTCTAAGACACTCCGCGGATGATACTGTCTGTCATGTATCGGTTAGTAAAACCAAGAGAAGATCAAAAGGAACTGCAATATTATTTAGATATCTACATGGTGCAAAAATTGTCAATTGACCCTTAATATTGCTAAGTGTGAAGTCCTCCATACGACCACTAAAAGAAATCCGTTAAACTTCAGTTACACGACAAATGAGTCAAACCTAAAGGCCGTAAATACGGATAATACCTAGGAGTAACAATTACGAACGTCTTAATTTGAAAAGAAACCACAGAAAATCTTGTAGGTAAGGCCAACAGAAACTACGTTTCATTGGAAGAACACTTGCAACAGCTGTACTAAGGAAAAGCCTTATTTGTTGCGGCGAGATCTATTTGCGAAATTTCTTTCGCCAAATTTCTCTTCAGAATGCGAACATATATTGTCAGCACTCACCTAAATAGAGAGATATAACGATCGTAATAAAATAAGAGAAATCAGATCGAAAACAGAAAGATTTAAATGTTTCTTTTTCTCGCGAGCTCTTAGAGTGGAAATGTAGAGAAATATCGTAAAAATAGTTCGATGAACCGTCTTCCGTACACTTCAATGTGACTTGCAGAGTATCCATGTAGATGGGCGTTTCACCTGTCAATACCACTTGACACCCAGTCCCACGAATCCATCCAGCCTGCTGTTCGGCTCACCTGAACAGCGCTGCATTGTGTCTAGGTGTCAAACTTGAACGGCGGGAGTCATTTCGTACAGTTTGAGTCGAAAGCCGGACTAGATGTGCATGCTCTGAAATCGTTATTGAGCACGGTACGTCCCTGTCAGGATTCCTCAGATCCGAAATCAGTAAGTAGCGATTGTCAGCTGCTCTGGTAGTCTTTTGGGTGGCCTGAGCGACTAATGTCATGGACAGCTCCTATATTTTTACCTCCTTCAAGTCCAAATAACATAGATTTCGTTTACTCCGAGATATCCGAGATTGACCTTTCAATGCATGTTAGAACTACCTTCAACAAAAACATTGTGAAACTTCCTTGCAGATTAAAATTGTGTGTCAGAAACTGGACTCGAACCTGGGACCTCTGCCTTTCGCGGGCAAGAGCTCTACCATTGAGCTGCTCGACACAACTCACGACCCGTCTTCACAAATTCAATTCTGCCAGTATCTCGTCTTCAAATTTCACAGAAGTTCTCCAGGGAAACTTACAAGACTAGCATCCCTGGAAGAAAGGATATGGTATAGACATGGCTTAGCCACTGCCTAAGGGATGTTTCCAGAATGAAACTTTCACCCTGCAGCGGAGTCTGCTCTGATATGAAACTTCCTAACAGATTAAAATTGTGTGCCGAAACCGGAATTCGAACCTGGGGTCTTTGCCTTTCGCGGGCATTGTTTGGAAAGTAGGAGACTGGCAGAATTGAAGTTGTAAGAACGGGCCGTGAGTCGTGTCAGGATAGCACAGTTGTACAGCTCTTGCCCGCGAAATGCAAACGTCGCAGGTTCGAGTCCCTGTTGTGGCACACAATTTTAATCTGCCAGGGAGTTTCAAATCAGCGCACACACCGCTGCAGAGTGAAAGTTTCATTCTGGGAATATCCCTCAGGCTGTGGCTAAGCCATGTCTCCACCATATCCTTTCTTCCAGGAGTGCTAGTCTTGCAAGTTTCGCTGGAGAACGTCTGTAAAATTTGTAAAGTAAGAGGCGAGGTACTGGCAGAATTGAAGTTGAGGACGGGCCGTGAGTCGTGTCGGGATAGCTCAATGGCAGAGCGCTTGCCCGCGAAAGGTAAAGTTCCCAGTTTCTTGTCACGGTTCCGGCACACAATTTTAATCTGCCAGGAAGTTTCAAATCAGCGCACAATCCACTGCAGAGTGAAAGTTTCATTCTAAAAGCATAGTGGGTTACTGTAGTGATGTCCAAGATCACGAAGCGTGGGCAACGTATTCAGTGGCCAGATAAGTGGTACTGACAGTCGGGATACCATTTACTTTGGAATAAGGTTGGGCATCGTGAGCTTATTCTGTCATGCCACCTTTTGTGTTAAGACAGCACAAACTACCAAATATTCCGCAAAGTGCCTCAATCGTTAGGGAAGAAAACCAAAGGGACGCTGGGCAAATAAGGCTAGCGACCAGCTTTCCCAGTACTTCATTCTGATGCTGTGGTAGTTTGACTGTGGTCACGTGGCGATACGAAAATTCGTCATAATGTTACGTATGTACCTAATGATTACACAGATTCAACACTGCACAATAAAAAGTAACTTCTTCCAAGCTCCGTGATTGTCTCATATTGTGCGTATGCTTGGAATTCGGTTGAAAGGTGCCTACAAAATTTATGTTTAAGCAAGAAAAAGCGTGGACGCGTTGGGCTCAGCAACGATTCAACCAGCAAGGTCCCCATGCATGCGATAAAAAAAAGGCATCAGCTCAGAAAGTCATGTAAAGATGGATATGGGTTAATGATGTCACAAGGGACTAAATTCACGAGTACTATGCCCATAAGAATATCAGGAAGGCAGTCAGGGACACACGTAATTGAAGAGGTTTCCCTGATGGCAATTATCATTATTTAATCTGCAGTGAAATAGGTTTTGCGAGGCCAAAAGTGCAGAATGTCAGATAAAAGATAAGTGTGGAGAAGCTTCAGGAAAAGAATATCAGCCACAAATACGTAACCATTATCTCACAACGCTACCAGTTAGTTTAATGTAGTCATTTATAGACATCAGAAGAATAATGGACGAGGTACATGGTCGTACTAGAAGAAGTGCCTAGAGAAAGTCTTGGAACAGTAGTGAGTAAAATCAGAAAGAATTAGACAGGTTCGTGGTATGACACATTCGAGACAGCCCGTATGGGAAGTAAGGTGTTTCAAAAATGCCTCCATACTAGAGTTTCGGCAGACATAGAAAATTATCCTGAAGAAAGAAGCAAACCCAAACAGATAATTACAGAATCCAAAGTGAAATCATGGGGAGACTTTGGAAAAAGATACGTTTGGCCATGCGATTCTGGAATGTAATTAGAAGTCTCAGAAAGCAAGAAGGAAATAAGTAGTTCGGATAGATCAGGAAAGTTAGTACATTAGTTAGTTAGTTGGGACATTCCAGACGTTGGAAGTTCGCCACGCTCCCCACACACCCACATTTCAAACAATATTAGTTGAAGGTCACGACAGCTTCTCCAAGCGTTTTTCATGTGGGTTTCTGAAGAAAACATTAAAAAAAAATCAAATGTTTGTGAAGCTTTATGCGGGGTCATCAGTCCCTGAACATAGAAACTACTCTTAAACTAACTTATCTAAATACAGCACAGACATCCATGCCCGAATCCCCGATGGGGAATGGCCTCGCACATCGGAGCATAGCGCCTCAATGCGCTCCACCTCTTCCCTTACGTAATTGATTCTCACACTCGAAAACATTTCCCATTGTGAAAAGCAACAGGATGAAGATCGTAAATTCCTTTGACACTGCAAACACGCACAGGTAATCTGAGGCTAGCCTGAGGCTGTAAACATTACTGAATGTGATCCTCCTCGAAAAACTACGTTTCTTTGTCACGTAATTTTTAGAAAAGAATATCACAATTACAATGTCGTGACTACAACACCCAAAGATTATTCAATGGTCACGTCTCCATGATTCATGTACCATACAGCGTAAATATGTAAGTTGCTGGACGGGCTTCTCTGGCACATGCCACAAGACTTAGAAATGTATTTTCTCCAGAACGATTTCGTTCGCAGATGTGTATCACTATTGTTTGGATACGGAGAGCAGTACGGTAAGGAGGTACAAATGGCACTGAGGTGCGGTAGTTTTGCAGAGATGGAAAGGCTTAGAGTGTATCCTCTGACATAGGGAGCTGTGTAAAACTACCCATCACACTGAAGAGTACAATATTAATAAAATCTGTACTGATCTATTTTCAATATTGTATCATAGTACCCTACAATCAAATGAGACCTGTGATTTACTTACCTACGGCAAAATCTATTGGCATTTCGACTTCACATGACCAGTCCACGGAGTTCTATATGTGGTCTACCAGGCTGCCATAAGAGAGTCATTTACTAACCTATAACACGATTATGATCCCATGAGTATGATGCAGTCGGTTGAGTGTGTAGATGTAGCGACGTGTATATATGGCCGTATGCAGACACTAGTTATTTTGTTTGAACGCTACCGTACACACTCCTGGTCCGTGTCGTTTGTGTATCAACATAGGCTGAACTGGGTCACATGGCTGCAAAGTGTACCACATCCATCGTATGTCTTTGTCTAAGGAAATGAGTCGTCGCAATAATCTAACCTAGAAGGAACTGAAATGTCAGTACGATAGTCACAAACTGGAGAATTATTGCTGCTGCCAGTTCGGCTACACCAGGAAAACAGTTGCTTCATAAAATAACAGTGTGTAGTCGGGGACCCCGACCTGCATCTAGAAATAAGCTGGACACTTTAATGAAACGAGACAGTGGCTCCCTTGAAACATGCAAATCGATTCCGTATTTCCTGATTTCCAGAAGGCTTTCGACACCGTAACTCACAAACGGATTTTAATCAAATTGCGTGGTTATGGTATATCGCCCCAAATTTGCGACTGGATAGGGGATTTGCTGTTACAGAGGACACAGGTAATCGATGGTAAAGCATCGACTAAAACAGAGGTGATATCGGGCGTTCCACAAGGTATTGTTATTGGTCCTCTGCTGTTCCTTATTCACATAAACAATTTAGGGGAAAATCTAAGTAGCAGATGACGCCGTCATTTACCGTCTAGTAAAATCATCGGAAGATCAAAACCAACTGCAGAACGATCTGAATAAGATATCACTATGGTGTAAAAATTGGCAATTGAGTCTGAATAATGAGAAGAGTGAAGTCGTCCACATGAGTCCGAAAAGAAATCAATTAAAGTTTGTTTATAAGATAAATCAATCAAAAGTGAAGGCCGTAAACTCTACAAAATACTTAGGAATTACTATTACTTCAGACTTAAACTGGAAAGAACACGTAGATAATGTCGTGGAAAAGACGAACCAAACACTGAGTTTTATTGGCAGAACCCTTAAAAGATGGAATAGAACTACTAAAGACGCTGCATACACTACGCTTGTCCGTCCTTTTTTGAGTATTGCTGCCCAGTGTGGGTTGCCAACTTTCTCCTCCGAATGCGATAATATATTGTTGACTCCCACTTACAACAGAATAAAATACGAGAAATCAGAGCTCGAACGGAGAGATTCAGGTGTTCTTTCTTTCTGCGCACTAATCCAGAATAGAATGGGAGATAAATGGTATAATGGTGGTTCGATGAACACTCTGCGAGGCACTTATATGTGATTTGCAGAGTATCCCATGCAGATGTAGATGTTATGGAGTCAGACGGGTCACTGATAGGCATAGTTTCAAATCTCACTGGACATCGTGGGCACCGATGCGATGTCCAAATCAGGCTTTTAATGGGCAGTGTGTTGTCAGAATTCGGGCTGGATTTGTCTCTGTAATGTTTTGGGAGTCGTTATTATTCATATTCATTTCTACAATTTCGTTGAAATACTGCTCTCGCTTTTAAATCGTTTGTTGGGTATAGTATGGAATCCATCATCCATGATGGCAACAACTGCTCGCAGAGCTGCACGCACACATTCTGATTTGACGGATACCTGAAAACGGGAAAAGTCCAGCAAAATCCAGCCGATGTTCGTGCAAAAGAAAATTTCTGGACCATTCCATTCTCTAATAGCGCGCGGAAAAAGGAACACCTTCACCTTTCCGTCGTCGATCTGATGTTTCTTATTTTATAAAGATGGTGACGAGGTTGGTGCTAAATAAATATGTTGGTGAGAGAAATTATGCGAATAAATACCTTTCTTTGAACGATTTCCAAATGAACTAGTGTAGCATATCTGTGTAGCACTCTTTCTAATATATCGCGGCCGTAAAACACGAATTGCCCCTTTCTCAACCTTTCCTATATCCTCTGTCAGTCCCATTTGACGGAGCTTCCATAACGGGCAACAGTACTCCAAAATACTGCACGCCAGTATAGCGTAGGGAGTTTGTTCAGTAGAACTGTTGCATTGCGATGTGATCTGCCAGTGAAACGTAGCCATTGGTTCACCTTCCTTACAATATTTTTTAAGAGCTCTTTCCAATTTAAGTTGTTCGTGATTGTAATTTCTAGATAATTCGCGGAATTTACGGCCTTTAGATTTGACTTATTTATCGTGTAAATGAAATTTAATGGATTCTTTTTAGTGCTCATATGGATGACTTCACATTTTTGTTTTTAGTCCATTGCCAATCTTCGCACCAGTCACATATATTTTCTAAATCATTTCGCATTTGCTTTTGATCTTCAGGTGACTTTACTAACCGATCATTCGCGAACAAAGAGCTGCATACATTGTCACCTGAACCGTTTATAAAGATTAGGAACAACAGAGGCCCTATAACAATTCCCTGGGGAACGCCAGATATCACTCTTGTTTTAGTCGATGACTTTCCGTCAATTTAGTACGTACTGTAACAAGCCGCTGTGTGAGCGGATTAGACAGTTATTTTCTTTCGATTTTCATGTAATACTTCATACCACCCACGTTGTAATTAGGCAGGAAACAGAATATGAAAATCTTTGGTTGGTATGTTCAGATATCTTTAGTTCAAAATCAAAAAACTATACAGATCAATTGTCAACCCTTCTCACTTCCGTTTTACAACATCTGATGTACTAGTTTACTGATCTACTTATTACTCTCCTTTCATAATAGTGCTAGTTTCTGTTCAAGTTGCTCAATGTTAAAAGTGCATATGAAGAAAGGTAAAGCGTACGTTTTGTCGTATTGAACTGTGCAAGAAACGAAGTAACGTGCGGCATAAGGGCTCTGTCTAACCACTGTGTTTGCGAAAACGCAAGCGTGGAAACTGTTAACCCTTATCTTGCTTTCTGACAGGGAAATTACGTATAGTTCGTTATAAAATTGAAGATAATAGGGAATTAATGACTCGTTATTCTTTTCAACACCAGTACTGGTATCTGGAACACATTATCAGTCTACAGAGGTGTGAACAACGATGTGAGCTTTCCTGAAAAATTTACGATTGTCAGATTATGACTAAAAAAATTCATTTGGACTGTTGCTTTATCGACTGTGGTTAGGGAACGGAAACTTTTATGGTGTGTTACATTTCAGGTGGCACCCCTGTTATCTGTACAGCAGATGGGAGAATAATTGTAGCCACGTTAGAATGGCCGCGTGGTGTCGGCGCCATTTCAGGCACTGCGTCGCCGCTTCCGTCGTAGGTTGGACTCCTCCGTCGTGAATGGGATAGTGCGTTGCCTTTAGCATCAATTAGGTGAAGTAATTTTTAATTCTATTGACCGGCGCCCTCAGCAGCTTGCTTCCTTCGTGTACAAAGATTTGACGATTATGGAGAACTAGTTGAAAACCTAGCGCTGCCCGCGTATTTATTTATTTATTCCATGCTTGGGTTACTACTTTTCCTATCCCTGCTCTCTCTGTCTCTCTCTCTCTCTCTCTCTCTCTCTCTCTCTCTCTCTGTCCGTCCATCTTCTCTTTTCTAAAAAATTTTATATTTATGGCAGAATATATGAGTAATAAGGCTGTCTTGCGTAATGTGTAAAATTATTAGTGCAGTATACAAACTATGATAGGTAGTAATGAAAATACAAATGATATTTAAAATTCATACAATCATTTAATTCAAAATTTGACTACGAACAATATTTCCTGTTACTTGTCAATATCTAATATGAATAAATTCTTTGGTGAGCCCACCACCGAGCAAGCGACATAAACTTGTCTACATGAGAAACATGGAAATGTCAAATCCACTACGCAGTACTTAATAGATTGAGCTGTGATTTATTAATCGTAAAAGAAAATGCAAGTCTCACTGAAAATTGCAATGTCTTGAAGTTAAACGACAGATCCATCGGAACTAACGGGTACTCGTTTTATATATACCATTTCATTACCTTCCTTTTCTTGTAGCTCTATAGTAGTCCATTGATTTCGCCTACAGCCGTGTACGATTCACAGTTAAGATAGGATTCAAATTTGTCAACAGCACTTTCATATTTAGAGAATTTCCTTAAGGTGAATGGAATTCAGGAGTGTCTTAGTAGTAAATACGTAAATGTATTAAAACGTTGTGCATGATGTGAAAATTTTATACTTATCACAGTATATATAATCTTATTCTTAATGAGTTACATGTTATACAGCCGGCCGCGGTGGCCGAGGTGACTGAGGCGCTCCAGTCACGGTCAGCACAGCCACTACGGTCGGGGGTTCGAATCCCCCCTCGGGCATGGATATTTGTGCCGTCCTAGTTAGTAAGTAGTTCATAAGTAGTTTGTAAGTTTAGGGACTGATGACCCCGTAGTTAAGTCCCATAAGCTTAACAAACATTTGAACATGTTATACATTTGTATAACTTTGCAGGTATGTATTCATTTGAATAAGTATTAAATATCGGTAAAATATGTTACGAATATACAAGGGTTGGAACTTGAATGGTGGCAAACTATTTATTCACAACCGATATAAAAGCGTTACAGGTTTGCACTTGTTACGGTCCTTCAAAGCAGTCACCGGTGTCGTGTAGTAACCGTTGCCAGCGATGTGGAAGGCGTTCTATTCCCTTAGCAGAGCATGTTCTCCTGTTGGTGCAAATGGAGCAATCTACTGCCTGTCGAATCTCTGGAACAGTTCTGAAGAGAATGGTTCCTTCATCTTCGGAATCAAATCAAAGTCACAAGGACATAACTCCGAGGAGTATGGTCGATGGTACAGTACTTCCCAGTTCAATCGACCGAAAAGAACAGCCACGTCTTGCACTGTATGCGCCCACGCAGTGTCGTGCAAAATGATCGATGGGTTGCGCAGAACGTATTGTCGCTTCTTTCGCAAATCTTGTCACAGGTGATGCTCCAAAAACAAACACTAATACGGTGCATCGCCGGTCTGCTGTGGACGAACGTTGAAGGCTTTTACCCAATGTACAGCAATGCCGGTTCTCCGCACGCCTCTTGATGAAGGAAGGAAGCTTACGGTTTAGCGTCCAATCGACAGCTTGGTCATTAGAGACTGAGCTTACGCTCGGATTTTCGAGGAAGGACGGGAGAGGAAATTGGCCGCGCCCTCTGAGAGGAACCATCCCGGCATCTGCCTGAAGTGATTTACGGAAATCACGAAAAACCTAAATCAAGATGGCCGGAGGTGGGTTTGAACCACCATCCTCCCGAATGCGAGTTCAGCGTCTTAGCACTGCGTCTTGAAGAACATGATGACACTGTGGTGCTGAACGACCTCTGGCACATTCAATCGATCCAACTCCGCTGTTCCTTCTTCGGACACATAGTGACACCGTTACGTTAAACCGCTCGCTCACAATCGCCCTGTGTTTCCCTCGATTGTGTGCACGCTGGTGACGTGAGACGAGCGAGTCCATTTGCTCGGAGTTAAGGCAGGAATGTCAACAACGTGTGATTCCATTACATAGTGTCTCCACAGCATTGTTGCCACTATTTAATTTCCAACTCTCTTACTTACAAGGAAAGTACTGTGGCTCGAACAAACACAAATATACCAAAATCTTGTGAGAGATAATGTAGAGGTCCCTTATTGCACTAGCGAAACGTAGCAGTCGCCCATTACAGGCCTCTGTATGTGTCACGCCTCATTGCACTTTGACCTGCCGGTACGCAAATAGTGACGGTGCAGTGTGTCTCGGAAGTTGCGCTTTATGACGTTATTTGTGTAGTGAAGCGTCAGATGGGTCGGCGATTGGTAATAAATCCTGCTAATGTATTTCGATTGGTTGGGATGAAATTCCGAAGAGCCGTTCTTCTTGAATACGGTCTGGGTGTACAAGATGAATCATTCATATGTTTTCTGGTATATATTATAGTGGAGAAATATGAGCATAGATTAGAAACACTATAATAGATACCAGGTAACATGCGAATGAAGAAGGTTTCTTCGTAACTTCTTCTCAACCAGTCACACTATATTAGCAGAAGTGATTACCAATCGCCGACCCATCCGACGCTTCACTACACAAATAACGTTACAAAACGCAGCTTCAGAGCCACACTGCACCGTCACTACTGGCGTACCGGCAGGTCAAAGTACAATGCGGCGTGGCACATACAGAGGCCTGTAATGGGCGACTGCAGAGTTTTGCAGATGCGGGAGTATCACTAGTTCAATAAGGGACCTTTAGATTATCTATCATACGATTTTGCTGTATTTCTGATTGTTCGAGCCTAAGTACTTTCCTTATTAGTAGTAAATAAGTAAATTATTAAAACCTGAAGCTTGATGGGGCGTTTTATCGCTAACGTTATGTTTATGTCCTCATATCTCATGAAGTGTGTGTCTTACTGTGAAACAATTTCGAAGATATGTTCTGCTCTGTGTATGTAAACCTTAAAATTTCCTGCGGGGACAACTTGTGGTGTAGAAATTATAGGCTTATTCTATCGTCATACCAAATACCGTACTTTTACTCCATAAAAATCTGTAAATTAGTAAGCTACAAGATACATGTCAGTAAGTTAATAGGTGCCACGGCAGAATAGTCGCGGGCACTATGCGCCTGGCTGCTGTGCGCGCGGCCTTTCGTCGTCGGGGGCTTGAGTCCTGCCTCGGGCCTGGGTGTTTGTGTTGTCCTTAGCGTAACTTTAAGTTAGTTTAAGTAGTTTGTAACCCTAGGGACTAAAGACCAACTTAGTTAAGTCCCTTAGATTTACAAACATTTGAACGTTATCATTTAGTTAAAAGGTTACGTAACTTTTGAAAAAGTCCCTACATTTAAAAAAAAAAGCTCTTTACAGGCGTGAGCTAATAGCTTACATCTGGACGTACAACATTCTACATAAAAAAGAAAATAAATTACCTGCATATTTTGATATTTTGCCTGCTGCGAAAAGGTACATACCCATTAAATTCGGATGTAGCTACATTGATAATGAGCAACTTTTTTTTACCGTGTATTGGATAGGGAAAATTATATCCAGTGGAGATTTCAAACCTTTAATGTAGCCGAACGGGATTTCAGTGCAATTACATATATTCGGCTGCAAACACAGTCATTGGTAGCGGGTTAATGGCGGTGCAACATCAAACGAAGTGTGACATTTTGCCAGTTCCCGACTGTATCGCACAATGCCTGTGGCGTTCGCTGTTATTGCAGCTGCCGTTATAACGATGTGCACCAGAACATGGCGAATCCGGCAGATTAGCGGTGTTATTTGGACTAACAGCTTAACGAGATAAGTTACTACCCGATTTTTACAGGGCTCGACAATTAAATGCAAATTTTCAACAGCGTAATTACCAAAAATCGTTGGTGAAAAGTTACTTTAATCTCACGTTATATAATCAATGTCGAGTTCTGGAATTTACGGCGACAAAACTTGTCATTGTAATATCGGAAAATGGGAAAAGAAATTGAGACGAAAACTGAAACTCTTCGCAATTCAAATGTTCAAATTGTAAAGGGTATGTGTCATCATTCCCTAAACTTACAAACTATTCAAACTTACAGTATGGGCAACATACACACATCCATTTCCGAGGCAGGACTTGAACCTCCGACGGGAAGCAGGCGTGCATTCCGTAGCAAAGCGCCTTAGAGCGCTCGGCCAATCCCGCGCGGTCTTTCAGAATTCATTCTTTCCAACTCCTACTGACAGTTTGCAGGCAATCTAGATATTAACGAGCGACGTTTATTCCTTACATGTGATTATGTTACATACAATACAGTGAAAATTAATTTTCAAAACCACTAAATTGTATGAAGACTAGGGCCGGCCGCTGTGGCCGCGGGGATTGAGGCGCTCCAGTCACGGTCCGCACGGCCACTACGGTCGGGGGTTCGAATCCCCCCTCGGGCATGGATATTTGTGCCGTCCTTAGTTGTAAGTAGTTCATAAGTAGTTTGTAAGTTTAGGGACTGATGACCCCGTAGTTAAGTCCCATAGACTCTACAAACATTTGAACATTTTGAAGACTAGCGTTAACGCCCCGGCGACGAGAAGCTTCGATTAAGGATAGATGGGGGAAGGATATTGACTGTGTCCTTTTCGAAGGAGGCAAATCGCAGGTTTCCTTGATTAATTTAGGGAAACCTATAGTACTGCTCTTGGCTCTGGAACACTAATCTTCTGGGTTACACTATATTTATCGAACACGAAATTAATGACTGGAAACACGTAATGCCATATTATTCACTAATATCCATAATGCATGGCATATGATGTTACATGGATACGGAAACTTGCATCGGCTCACTTTCGGAGAGGCAGGGGCGATCGAAATTTCCTGAAAGGTCTTTGGTAGACACTGAGAAGGAAACAGTTTGTGAGAGTTTTTATTGTTAGTATTTCCTATAAACACTTTCACACTAATTCTGTAATCAGATACAATCTGGTTCTTTCTCGTTATTGTAACTGCGCATCATTTATCCATCTTTCAAGATAACTCTGATTTATTACAGCAAAATGACTTTTTTTTTTAATTTCAATTCTTTTGAAATTTAGGCGTTGCTGCTGTGGTCTTCAGTAGGCAGGTTCGTTTAATTTAACTTCCCACGCCAATCTATCGTGTAGAAGTCCTTTGCAGTATATATCCATTTGAATCTGCTTGGTGCATTCATTTCCTTGACTACCTCTGAGATCTTTGGCCCCTGCAGCAGGCATTCGACAAAATATCAGTCACATAATTTCGAAGATTGGAAGTTCTAGTGAGTATAGTAACTAAAGCAGAACCAGCTTAGCTGCTCTTGCATATAATTTATTAACAATAGTATTATGCTGAACAATAGAAGGCGAATTTATTTATTAATGTATAACGGTACTACGTGATAAGAAATTGTAAAGGCTCAAGGGAGCCAGTTCTGACAATGCGCCTTATAATGGAAGCCAGACTGAAAGATTCAAGATCGTCTCCTTCGGCGATCTAGTAAACACGTTTGACGATGTATAATAGTACACGAAATCCTAAGTGGTTTAAAACTAAATGGAATAGCAGGTAATAAACCATATGGAAATATAAACTGTTAAAGAAACAAAGACGGGTTAGTAATATTGTAAGACTAATAAACAATTAATAAAAATTGTACTTAGGTGACAATTAAGTGGAGCTATGACCTTAGGTTCTCTATTTTTATGAACTAATGAAAGGGAACCGATCCATACCGCTATCAAATTTATGATAACGATATTTCTTATGTGTGGGTCTGCGTAGGATTTAAACATTGGTAAAGTAGGAACTCTTAGCATCAACTTCTCAGAATTTGTAAGCGGTTGCCAAGAGGACTGTTTTTATAACGACGCGAGAAGCATGCAACCTCTCTCTCCCTTCACATCGACTTATGACCATGTATTATCGCTGCTGTTCGGCGTTATTAGAGGAAAGAGATCAGGCAATTTCCATTGTCATTTCACGAGAAGAAACTAAAAGCGTCCCCAGTATGTGAAGCAACTCTTAGTTCTTCCGATAGCTTTAGCATCGGTTTCGTGCATATACAGCTGTTTGACATAATTTCCCTACCGTTCTATATAGGGTGAGGTGTCCGTATGTTTGTATTGCATACAAATGTACATTTATCTTCCGGTCTCGAGGACGGTGACTGTGGTGTAAGCATCACGTGCAACACTTACTGTAGAAGATAATACGGCAAGAACATTGAAATGCGCGAAGAACTGCTGCATCATTCGATAATGTTACACATCTCTTCATAAACCACTGGGCCTATCTCAACCATATTTGTTTCATGACCTTATCGTGAGCTAACGATTACTTTAGGTATAAGAACCACCTACGACACATGATTTAGAAGACATGACGCGAAGGATGCGTGGCAGAGGATACTTCATCTATGAACCTCCACAGTTAGTAGTTTTACTTTGATTTTAATGTAATTTTGCACACTTAAGCTTCAAAAGAAGACTAAGGTGAAATTTATATAAAACTTCGCATTGTGCATGTCGAAGGGTACTTTACATACGGACTTTGTTAAATTTACGTTCTTATTTTGATGTTGATGACATTTTTAATAATTATTTAACTTTCAAGACAAGGAGAAACTCATCGTCTATCTGAGATTGCAAACGGTGCATGGCTTCCAGACTGTAACAGTAATTACTATGAAAGTTAACAGAGTTGTATAACTTTCACAGATGCAGAAGGTAATTGAGTCAGGCGATGGAGGGGCAGGTTAACAGAAGACGAACCGATTGGCACAGAAAGGGGAAGCACGACATAAACAGAGAGAGGGAGATGAGTCGATGTACAGAGAGGGAGGGTTGGAGGAGATGATATAAGGTGGACAGAGGGAGAAAATGGAAGAGGAGATGCACTATGTTAAGTACGGTATGAGGAAATACCTGCGCGACTCTGGATTTTCAGCTAGTAATATAAAAATGTCACGATTGCACATCGCAATCTGAATTATGACTGTTTTCTCTGAAATCAGCCCATTCACTTTTTACTCATAATCAGAATTAATGGTTCGATAATTTACTGCCTAACAAAGATCTTTTTATTCCCTCTTCGTCAACAATTTAAAGAGAAGCTAGGCTATTCCTTTCCCAATACAATAGTCGGGCGGAAGTGATGCTCCGTCAGTACTTGCAATGCCGATGAATTGCGTTACATAGTAAGAGATGGCCGCGAACAATTCAGCGAATACTGTCCATCCAAGGGGTCGACAGGCAAGCCGGCCGCGGTGGCCGAGGTGACTGAGGCGCTCCAGTCACGGTCAGCACGGCCACTACGGTCGGGGGTTCGAATCCCCCCTCGGGCATGGATATTTGTGCCGTCCTAGTTCGTAAGTAGTTCATAAGTAGTTTGTAAGTTTAGGGACTGATGACCCCGTAGTTAAGTCCCATAAGCTTAACAAACATTTGAACATTTTCGACAGGCATCAGCGCTCATTGATATCAACCAGTAGAGGAGACAACCCAAATATTGTATTCTAGGTTTCAATGTCAGAGCTACAAACGATTACTAAACGTAATTGCTCAGAAGAAAAGACATTATACAGGGAGTTTATAAATCAATATATGGTTTTTAACTCTTTATAATATTTATAATACTAGCTTATACGCCCGTGCTTCGCAACGGTTGTTAAAGAGGGACATGTGTGTATCATGGTTCTTAGGGCTTCAGACCTAGCTAGGTCAGAATAAACAGAATCCTTGTTGGATCACTTTGTCAAACTCAGTTCTCCTAGACAAGATGTCAAATTTACGTAGTAATCATTGTTAAAACCGATGAATGTTCATAATGTTTTTCGTGCAAAAAGTGAAATTAATCTAAGTCCATACCCCGGAAAGATATAAATTCAATGTTAGTTTGTGTTAAGACTGAGGTGTATAATTGTTTGTTTGGCATAAACTTCTGAAAACACTTCTATAGTTGAGATGAGAAATAGTAATAATAATAACAGAGCCATGTATTGGTTCTATGGTGTAGTATTAAACTGTTTATCTCTCACAGTTAGTGTATGTTGCAGTGTTGCACCGGGGACAATGTAGTTATTCTGTATGCAGTGCTCCCTATTATTGAAAACTCGACGAATGATGAAAGTCTGGTAATTTAATCACCAGAGCAGTTGATGTCTGTTTAAATAAGACGTCATGGTGGTGTCAATGTGCGATTATGTAACTCTTGGTAATCGTTGAAGGTATGGAGTAAGCTGATCGTCTGTATAGAACTTACCATTAAATATAGTATTCCTAGTGAAATGTCTTGACTGTGTTAGCAGCATCGGCCACTCTTTCAGCTAATACATGACCCCATGTCCTGCAGTGATTACTTCGAAAAGCACGAAGTTGAAATCGACCTTGTGTAACAGAACTATATATTCAGAAATCGCATTATAACTCTAAGCGCAATTGTCTCTGCAAAAGAAGACGTATTTTTCTATTTTAATGTAGTCAGCACCAAAAGTAAGGAATTACAAATTTTAATCACAATATCGCACCCAACAATTATGAAAGCAGAGAGGATTCTGATGAGCTTCTCGCTCGCGTTTGTAGCTATATTATCTCTAGTGGCAGCAGAGAGCAGAAATATCTCTCTAGTGAGCATTCAATTGCACAGAACACATTTTGTCCCCTCTACATTAAGGTGGAAATGTCACGCGATATTAGGAAAAAATACTAATCGCTGACTTTATCTTGGTCCTTTTTTGTTTGGTTAAGACGGCTGACTGTGTAAATGGCGCTTTTAGTGACGCTTCCTCAACTTTCTTGTATATTTGATATTATGCGTCGTTATTCTCAATTTTGTTACCCATTGCAACAGCAGCGCCGAAAGCGGCTGGCAAATTACATTTCTGAAAACGATATTGGATAAGTGCGAATATTGATTTGTAATAGTTTTCACAAATATCTTCTTGAATAGGAATTTGGAATGAATTATAAGACTGTGTGAATCATGAGCCTATACAAAAGAGTTTCATGTGAAGTGCTGGTCATAATGAGATGTGACAACAACGGATGTATCTGATTCTGTAAAATTTTACTTTGTATCCTGGCGGCCTCGTGTTTTTATGTTGGCAACATCAATAACACGATATAAAATCGTTGCAAAGATGACCGAACCACATAGAGTGTAGATAAATACTGCTGTTCCTGCTGTATGGTTGATTTCACGACAAAATATTTTCCTGTCACGCGATTGGCTTATGGCGATGTCACATGATTCTCGTTATTCAACATCTGTTGCCACCATTATCACAGGAGGCCGCCGGGATATGAATAGGACTACGTCGCATAGTTTTTCTTACTGGCACAGGCATATCAATATCTATGGCCTAAGAGACATTCATTAATGTATGTCTGTGTTTCCACAATGCTTCCACGACAGTGACCAATGTTCCACTAGTATTATTATCTTTGAGTCTATCTGGATTTTTATCTTTGTTTTATGTATCTGTTCATAGTCGGTAATGTGTGGTTCACGGAAACATGTGATCTATTTAAAAAATTGCGTATTTGATATTCCTCGTCGTTATAAAAGACGGAAGGACCGCATTGTCTGACGATTGAATGAATAAACAATTTTGACTCGTACCTTAAAGTTCGTAAGTCACAGAGTATATAGATTTTCCTAAGAATATTTATTGCATATTTTGCGAATTTTTGCTCGTCACACTCGCCCACTGCCACGCACCGCGACCAAACTTCCTTATTAACATCATTAGACCAAGGGCTATCTACCGCCACAACCACGAGTGGGTGGCAGTATGTGGTCATGGAGAAAAGTCTGTCAGCACGTACACACACAAGCCTTTTATATATAGATATAGATTTAATAAAGACTTTAAATACAGCTGTTGGAATTTTCATCCATCTGTATAAACTTATAAGTATTCAATGTGAGCAGCATTTGTCACACGACACACAACAAGTCTATAGCCGAGCTTATCCCAAGTCAAGTGTGTCTTAATTGATTTTGGCAACAGCTGCTTCAATCCGGTTTCTTAATTCAGGGAGGTGTGCTAGTTGCGGAGGCACGTACACATGATCCTTGATGAAGCTCCAAAGGAACAAATCGCTTGGCGTTAGGCTGAGTGAAAGTGGGGGCCATGCAAAGCAAGTCCTGTCATTGGGCCCCTTGCGGCCTGTGCAGCTACAGTGATGTTCAACCAATAGGGTACTTCCCTGTGCCAGTGAGGTGGCGCACTATATTGCTGGGAAATGAAGTTCTCTGGTTCATCTTCTTCCAAATGAGGCAACAGCCAACGCACAATTGTATCAAGGTAAGAAGTGCCAGTTGCAGTAGGATCACCAAAAATAGGAAGGCCCATAAACTTTCGTTCTGGAAACTGCACAAAAACAGTCACTTTAGGGGATGTCGTTGCATTTGTACCACCTTGCACTTTCTGAGTCCCAGGTGCTGACACTGCGAGTGTTAACATGTCCAATAAGGTGAAAGATCGATTCATCACTGAAGACAACATGATCCAGAATATTGTCATCGTCTTGAAACAACATGTCGCTTCCTTTCCGATGTTGGCACGTAATGCGTGGTCTGTCGGCTTTAGAGCCTGTAGTAACTGTAAACGGTAAGGACGTAGTTGTTCGCGTTTTCTTAAAACTTTCCAAACAGTCTCCACAGGCACGTGTAATTCACGACTAGCCTCCAGGAGTGATTTCTTTGGGCTTCGAGTGAACGACTCTCTTACTCGCTCAACAGTCACTTCATTGACTTTTGGTCGTTCCGTGTTCTTCCCTCTACAGAGGCAGCCGGTATCTTGTAATTGATGATATCATTTACGAATGTTATTATTACTTGGAGGATCACAAGCAAACTATCAGGCGGAACGCACGTCCTACAGTAAGAATAGATTGGGTCTTTGCAACCTGCAAGACGCCAAACGGTTTCCGCTCATAAGTCGCCATCTTTGCTGGTTCAAATATATTAAATCTATGGGACTCAAATGCTTGGTTATTAGTCCTTAGCTTACAAACTACTTAAACTAGGGTAAACTAACCTAAGGACAATAAAAGCACCGATGCCTGATGGAGGCCTCGAACCCCCGACAGCGAAACGCCGCGGCTCTTTGCTACTGCCGCTGTCTAGCGGATTTCGGCTGTGGCAAACAATACTATTTGAGTTGCTCATTGCTTTCACATATTATTTATGACTGTAAGTATAATAAGTATTATAAAGCGTTAAAACGCCAATAGTCATTTAGAAATATCTTTTACTGATACAAACTAGAAGGTATTACGTATATATATTTACATAATTGTGACATAAAGTCACGGAGGAGGCAGGCGACCATGATTAATAATAAAGGAAGTCTGCAATAAGCTGTGTACGTCACTATATCGCCGGCCGCGGTGGCCGAGGGGACTGAGGCGCGTCAGTCACGGTCTGCACGGCCACTATGATCGGGGGTTCGAATCCCCGCGAGCATGGATATTTGTGCCGTCCTTAGTGTTAGCTAGTTCAAAAATAGTTTGTAAGTTTAGGGACGGATGACGCCGCAGTTAAGTCCCATAACCTATAGGAACATTTGAATCATTTTTGTATTGATAAAAGTTATGAAGCGGTCTGGGCCATCATCAGAATCTGTCAATGGAAAATAATATTAACTATTCAATATGAGAACAGTAATATTGCAGAAATATATTGTACAAATTTTTGTAAAGGTAAAATTCAGCACACGTACCCTGTGGTTAGAAGCTACCAGTATACATTAGTTACAAGTTGGTCTGTAATATTAGTTACATGTTCTGTGCGTAACATCAAGAAGCAGACTGAGGGTACAGTAATGGTACATGTTTACAGATATTAGTAACCAGATGGCATGCCTGTCTTACACATAATGTCTAGTGGCACCATGCCAAGTGAAGTTACGCTAGGTAAAATTTTTAGCAATACAGTGGTAAAAATGGGGGATAATCAAAAAAATTATTAACAAATGCTCTTTACATCATGTCTATACGGTAACAGAATGAATAAATGCCACTTATATCGTGCCATAATAAATACAAAGCAGGGTTGTTTCAGAGTAGTTTACCACAGAAATGATCGTGAAAAAGCTGTACTATTACAACACATTAATGACAATTGTTTACAATCTCGTAGTATTAATTATACAAACTCATGTAACTATAATAAAAAAGATCAGGGATAAAAATAAAGGGGGGACGTTCGTATTTGCCTCTTTTTATCCGTTGGCCAATAAAACGACAGGCCGCGGCTCGTTCGTAGCGCCACGTGGTCAAGGTAGGTCTGACGCAACGAGATCGCTAGCTGACTGGCTGGCCGCTGTGAGACATTGGACTGTATCCCAGCGGTGGGACAGTCAGCTAGCGATCGCGTTGCCTCAGGCCTAACTTGACCATTTGGCGCCACGAACGAGCCGCGGCCTGTATTCACTTGTCCCCGCTTTGCCTCTTACAGGCACTCACCTCGGATTTAACGGTAAGTTGGCCCAATGGATATTCCACCAAAAACTGAACACGGATCAAAGATGAAAACAAGAAGCTGTTGCACGTAACTGTCAAAACAAGAACCAAACAATAATAAAATGATCGTTCTGAGCTAAATGTGAGCAACGCAAGACGTGAAAGCAGTGGCGTCGGGGTTTCGTGGTCACGGTGGTCGACTGCGAAACGGCAGATTCGTCTTCCAATCCCACTTGTATTCAGCCTTCTGTTGCACAAAACTATGAATTACCCTACCGGTCATTGTCGTATCTACTCGCTGTATTCAATTTTCTGTCTCTGTCGTGGTGTAAAGTCCCTTTGCAATAGCGAGGTACAAGAAGGTATTCGTAACCTGCTAACGGGCGAGGCAGCAAAACTGACTCGCTTTCGTGAAATCGGCGGTTCAGATTCATTTCCAGCGATGCAGACTTTGTTCCTACGTGATTTCCTTAAACCTCTCCATATGCCCGGATGGTTCTTTAAAATGCACGGCCTATATTCTACCTCACCCTTGTCAAATCAGTCCCAACTTGTGCTCCTTCTTTAACAGTCCGAGTATTTATTACCTGTTAATAAATAAAGTATGAGGTTGTATAAAATCAATGAAGCTGAATCCAATATAGCAAACATGACAAGGGGAAGTCACCGATTTGTTTAAAGCAGTTTCTTACTTAGGAGAACACTATTGTCCCGATTGAAAAATATTCAAGAAAACTGTTGTAGGGATTAAATTGATCCATAAATTGCTTACTTTATCAGCATCGATTGCATTCCTAGGTTTCGAGCTATATCGTAAATACGAAAAACTATTATCTTTTATATGTTTTGAAAAAATGGACCCTTTCAAGCGGACTACATCTTTTTAACAGAACAACCTACAGTAACGGCTTGAGATTTATTTTGTTGACAACAGGTTATACTATAATTCTATTAAATAATTATCGCGATTTAGTTAATTGTAAGAATCAGTAAATGACTTCATGAAATTTGCACCCTTACTGGATGTGTTTTTTTTTTTTTTTTTTTTTTTTGCTTTAACTTACTATCGCAATTTCTATAGTACGTAAATAACAGTTACAGAAATATATTGTTTACGTTTTACTCGAAGTCACATATATTGGTGATTTTGTGTCCCAGCCTCGTCGCCGCTTTTGTGTCTCGTTTCCGTCGTAGGTGTCGGTGGCCGAGTAGACAGACCGACACAGGAATAAAGGACGCACGCTTGTGCAGGTACGAAGGTGAACAGCCAGTGGCACAGCAGAAACTAGAAACACTAGAGTAAATTAGAACGAGATATATATTGCACAGAATTTATACAATACTTAACTTTTACATAGTTCAGTACGGCAGAATGCTGATACATAGTTGAGTTAGAGGTCTGCGTAGTGCCTGTCCGATAGCCAAGTCTTCACTGGTGCCTATCTGATTCCGAAGTGTTCATTGGTTCCTATCTCAGTCCCAAGTGAACGATGTCGTTCAGTGGTGCGGAGTTGCAGCAGATGGCGCTCGTGGCTGACGTCGTAAAAACGCCGCGCCCTGCGTGCATGGCGGCGCGCGGCGAAAGTAGGTAGCGCGCACTTTGGACTTGTGCGACACCACAGGTGACACTTTACAAGGTTAACAAATTTGTTGCCATGCAAAAGTGTTAGAAAGTCCTTTCTTAGAGTACTTGTCTGGAGTGTAACCTTATGCTAGAGTGATATGTGGACTACAAGGAGTTTAGACAGAAAGTTGATAGAAGATTCTGAAATATCCTATTATAGACTAATACTGAAGATTAGGTGGATGGACTGCGTAACTAACGACGAAGTAACAGACTCTTAACAGCTATCTCACATCGGTATTCCCAGAAGATGGTCACTGTAACATTGGCTGAAATGTTGGTTGGTAAACTAATAGCCATCTTACATTATGTCGTGGTGCAATAATCGGCTGCGGAAGCCTACGCTATAAAATGAGGAAGTTGTAAGAGCAGAAATAGAGGAAAGAAACTTGTGGCACATCTTGACTTGGAGAAGGGATCAACTGATAAGACACATTCAGAGTCAGAAGGGGATCGTCAAATTAGCAGTATGGGGAAGTGTTTGGGGTAAATATCACAGAGGGATACCGAGAGACAAACAAAGAGAGCAGATTCAAATGTTATGCGACTTTCTGTACTAAATAACAGTGTATTCCTTAAAAAATAAATCTATTTTACAGCATTGTGATTGATAAAGCTTAGTATTGAATGCTTTTAAGAGAAACTACTAGGGTGTACGCAACAGTTTTGTTAATGCTAATAACTGGATAAAAAGTGAATCGTGCGCGCGCTGGCGTCGTCAGCTGGAGCGGTCGGCAGATCAGAGGCAGCCGTGGCTTTCTCCGCCGGACACTTGTTTAAGTAAGTAGTGGGTGAGTTTTGTTATTTGGGTAGCAAAATTATTTCTGATGTCCGAAGTAAAAAAGATGTAAAATGCAGAATGGCCGTGGAAAGAAAAGTCTTTCTGAAGAAGCGAAATTTATTGACATCCAGTATTAATTTAACTTTAGGGTGTGAGTGAATGAAACGTGGACGATAAGGGGTTGAGACAAAAAGATAACGTAAGCTTTTTAAATCTGCTGCTACAGATAAATGATGAAGATTAGACGGGTAGATCATTCAACTGATGAGGAGGTATTCAACAGAATTGTTGAGAAAGGGATTTTATGGCATATCCTGACTAAGAGAACGCATATGTTGATGAAATTGTGACGCATCAAGGAATCGTCAGCATTAGAAGAACGTGTGTACGATAGAAAAACGTAGATGGTGACAGTAAGCAGATTCAAAAGGCTGTAGGTTGCCGTTCGTATTCGCAGATGAAAAGGCTTACACAGGATTGGGTAGCACAGTGAGCTGCATCAAACCAGTCTGCGGTCTTACGACCACAAAAGTTTAAAAATTTATACTTCAAATTTGCCGTCTTTAATATATGACGCCCTAGGCTACAGCCTACTCAGCCTACTGGTAAATTAGCCACTGCACTAGGGGCAGTCTAACACCTTGACCACCTCACCACGACGCCTCCAACATTATGACGACATCACGATGCCGTGATTCTCCCGACCCCCTGAGTGTTGCACATCTTTAGCATGGAGGGTCCACCGTCTCAATTTTCCTTCTTTTTAAAAGTTCATTACTGGTTCTTTCTTTTGTTTCGAACCTGACCTGTGTTTAGACTTCAGTTGTATATTCAGTGGGCCATATTACCACTAAATTTGTGGGGAGGTGCGTTGTGGGCTTTCCCTTGTTTGTATAAACCATAAATAATGTAGCGGGAAACCTGTAATACGTTGCAGCCGAAATAGGCCAGCAACATTTTTGCTACTTCCTGAAGCATCGACAGTCTCTCATCATGCTTTAGGATTCACTTGCCATCAAGCATGTTATGTCATTTGAGGCACCACTTCGTATATTATTACTCATTGTGACAAACACTGTGACGGTATGTTGTGCCGTATGAGTTGAGAGGGGATATTTTATTTACGTATTTGTTGGTTATTTTGCCTGACGAGATCAGTGCCTTGAGGCAGTCTCTTACATCTGATCCGGAAACAGCACATAAAAATGCGTTACAAATAATCACACTAACAACAAAATAACAATAGTCGAAATAATAATAAAAATAGTGGTAGTTGTAACAATATTACAATGCATTTAAAATAAAATCGTTAAAACATGAAGAATTACCTAGAGTTGTAAAAAATTGGAGAGATAAAAGTAGGAAAGGAGAAATAAAAGTGGAAAATAAATAGAGAAGCCTTGCCGACACAGTTTGAGGGGTAGCGGGTACCCAGAGTAATTTGCAGATGTACGGCTATTGTGATAGTAGGTGGGCCATCTACTGTCTTTTCAAGTTTGGGATCTGATTTTTCTGATACTTTGAGGAAGATTGTTTCAAAGTCAGCTTCCTAATATAGAAAAAGAGTCTGAAAACATAATAGTACTGTGCGATGGTACGGAAGGGATTTTACTTTGTTGGAAACACGTAGGTCTGTTGTGCTACTCAGATAGAAATTTAGAATTGTCGATCAATAAGAAGCAATGTCAAGATTAAGAAAACCAAACACAGCTTATGATAATCTCTACGCTTATCAACATGAAGCCATGAAAAATGCTCATAGGCTCGGGTGATGTCGTCGAGGTAGCGTACGTCACAAATTAATCGTACTCAGACTTTCATCGACAACTTCTTATTTACGTGAGCTTTCTTAAGAAAGTCCTTGGATAATAGCATCACCATAGTCGGGTATGGGTAGTATTATTTTTTTTTCTTTTGAAGCTAAAAAACGTTTCCTTACCTATGTAGAGAGTGGAGTCACACTGACATCTTCAAAGAGGCTGCAGTTTTGTGTTCAGTGCAGTCTAGGTGTTGGCCCATAATTATTCGTATACTCTTTGTCGAGGCAGAGGTTGGTATAACTGTGCCGTTCAGGGTTAATGATGGAAGAGATTCCCTGTGGTTCTGGGTAATGAGTCTCTTGTGATCGCATTAGATCATTTGTGGTTTGGTTAGATTTGATTGAAAGCTGATTTTTATACCTACTTTGATAAGGCAAGCAGGTGAGCAATTATGTGCTGCATTGTTGTGTACAGATCATATCACGAGGATGGTCCCAGCGCTTATCCTTGTCTAACACCTGGTAATAAATCCTTCAATTTTGAACTATTTTATCCAACCGCAACATACCGCTGCCGGGATTTGAGGTAAGAGCGGAACCACTGCACAGCATATCCGACAGACAGTTGACTTTATATGATTCTGTGATGTTTTTATGTCATTTATTTCAAAGGCATTTTACTGTTAGATGGTGCAGACCATAAAAATTTGCAGTGAAGGCTGAAAACAGTCGTGAGCACAAAATTTTGAAAATAAATTTATTTTCTCTTTTGTAATGAATTACTTTATGTATTCTGTATCTTAAACTTATCTCTCTATATTAAACTTCCGACAGGCGCGCGTATGTGTCAGATACGAGGCGACAAGTTTCGTACCCTTTTCTCGGAAAGCGGGAGAGTCGGAAATCCCCCTCTTTGTGTTAGCCTTCTCTTTTACGATTCAAGTTTGAAGTTTGTGTCTTTTTAAGGTTTATTATCAAGAGGTATCTGCAAAATTAGCGTGAACTCCTTGGCTGAATAGAAGGCGCGCCTATCGGAGGGTTAATGTCACCTTGGATCTAAAAGGAAAATGTAACCGCTATCCCAAGATATCTGTACACAACAATGCAGCACTTGGGGGAAAAATTTCGAATAGAAATCGATCGTTATTGTCATCCAATACTGTACCAGTCTTTTTCAGTACACGTCAACGACGTTTACGACGCATATATCCCCACTAAGAGATCTATAACAGACGAAAAATATCACCCTCTCCCCACTCCATGCCCCTATCCACTAGGTATGTATGCAGTGATAATTAGGATATTCCGTAAAAAAGTGCGAATAGTGAGAGAAATTTTGATTTAAATATTTTTTTTAAGATATCAGGTAAGTCGATAAGCTTATTACAGTAAAACGTCCCTTACCGGACACTTCCCAATAGCGGACTCCTCTCAATAGCGGACATTTTAAAATTCCCCTGCAAAACAACATTAGCCGTTATGATAAAATTATTCCGAATAGCGGACATTCTCAATAACGGACACGGACACCGTAATATGTCCCCCAAAAACAACCAAAACTTTCCAATAACGGACAGCGTGAAAGAATCAGTGCACTCTTGCGTGTCAAAAGTCTGAGTGTCGTCAATTCTAACGTGAGTTGATTGAAGATTTAGCGTGTTTCTTGTTCGTGTTGCGTGGTTTCATGGTACTGCCATCTATTGGGACTTCTTGGAAGTACAGGAGTACGGTACTGGTCTATGCCGCGCAGAACAGACGATTAGAGTGCGGCGCCAAACACTTTCCGCCTGTTGTCGGTACATCAGACGAAGCCAAGCGTTCAATAGTAAACACACTGTTGTCTTGCAGCGTGGGCTTGGGTAGGACAGAGTAAGAGGGGATAGTTGTATCCAATGTTTTCATTCGATGGCTGCCACAGCCTGGTTTCAAAGGTCAAAAACTTTGTCTAATGCGTCTTGAGTGTTTTCTTTCTTGTCGTTCGTCTGTGTGTTTTCGATTAAAAAAAAAAAAATGACTATGGGCGCGAAACGAAAAAAGTATGTGATCTCGTTGTAACAAAAGCTTTGCACTTCGCAGAACATTGATGCTGGTGAGCCACCCGCGAAAGTTGCTGCGGATTTGAACGTCGGTATGAGTGCGATTACTGATTGAAAAACAAATTGATCAAATATTTAAACATTTTGTTCCATTCAAGCATCAAGCAGCGCAATGAAATCTCGAATAAGAATGACAAAACTTTCATATCCTCAGTTAGAAGAGGTTTTATTTTTGTGGCATGAAGAAATAAGAGCCAAAGGCGTGCTAGTTAAGGTCATCTACTTCGTCTAAAAGTGATGACTTTTTATGAGCTCATTGAAGGAAAGGAGTAAGAATTCCTCGGAAATCATAGCTGGCTGGATCGGTTCAAGAAGCGGCGTGGCATTCGCACGTTTAACGATCGTACACAATTCGGTGTGTTTCACGCGTGAAAACAGGAGACTTGGTTTTAATCGAGATTTTCATTATCCGAACCGGCCGCCATATCGATCACTTCGGATAAACGGTAGTTCACTATTTTGTATTTTATCCTTTTCTTAACAGCGGACACTTCTTTATAGCGGACAGTTTTATTTTCCCCATTGGTGTCCGTTATTCAGAAGTTTTACTGTATGTATCACCGTTGCAGATTGCGAGGTGTGTTGTTCTCTCTGCGTCGTACGTTAGCAGTTTCGTGATCACCTGAATGGCTGCCCCACCTGGCTGCCGTGTCGGCGATACTCACGCGATGCTGACACCCCGGGTAGCGGGCGTTATCTGGAAGGAAGCGGAGAGAGGCGTCCAGTCAGAGCGGAATTAAGGCTCTTAGGCACGAAAAAGACTACTCACGACTTCAGAGGGAGCCGCCGAGGCCAGCGGATGAAAATGCTGGCCCAGAGATTCAGAATGACAGGCCCAGGCACAGACATATATGACTAGATCGGCAAAGCCACATACAGTGTCATTGGTATCAGTGAAGTCTCGCAGCCATATTTCTGTACTATAACCTGAAAGCAGTCGTTTGCGTTATTACAGTAATCGTGCATCGAACGCACAGGTTACTGTCTTGTCGGCAATGGCCGAGGGGACTGAGGTGCTCCAGTCATGGCCACTACGGTCGGGGGTTCGAATCCCTCCTCGGGCATGGATATTTGTGCCGTCCTTAGGATTAGCTAGTTCATATCCCCGCCGCGATATGTTGTGTTTGGATCAAATAGCTCAAAATTGAAGGATTTATTATCAGGTGTTCGACAAGGATTAGTGATGAGACCATTAACATTCTCGTCATATGTTTCTCACGAGTCAAGAACTCTCTTCCACTGCAAATACCACCTTTATGCAGATGACCTTCAGTTATACCCTTTCAGGCCATGAACGCATGTCCGTAACTGGTTTTGCTCGCTTTATTTCCTTGTGATTCACGCTAGGAAGTTCGGACCTGCATCACACAATCGTAGATGGACTGTGGTAACGTGCGCAAGGTGTTTTAGTTCCATGTTTCTACACTGTGTAACGCCAGCAGTCGACAAACTTCCAGTACATGTACAATGGCGGCAAGAAAGTCTTGTTGACAAGGTGTTGATATCCTTGTCTTGACACGTGAAGCTATCACATCAGACAGTCAATTGATTTTACGTGATTCGGTGATGTTTTTATGTCGCTTATTTCAAGATGGTGCAGACCATAAAAATCTCTTGTGTAGGCCCAAAACAGACGTATGAGTACAAAAGTTTTGAAAATATTTTTTTTAATGAATTACTGTATGTATTCTGTATCTCAAACGTACCTGTCTATATTAATGTCAAATCACTAATAACCTCGGATCTGAAAGGGATATGTAACTGCTAGCCAAAGAGATATGTACACAACAATGCAGCACATAATTGCTGACCTGCTTGCTTTATCAAAGTGGATATAAAAAATCGGCTTTCAATTAAATCTAACCAAAACACAAACGGCCACTACGGTCGGGGGTTCGAATCCCCCCTCGGGCATAGATATTTGTGTCGTCCTTAGGATTAGCTAGTTTGTAACTTTAGGGACTGATGACCCCGTAGTTAAGTCCCATAAGCTATACAAACATTTTTGATACTGTGCTCACAGGTGCGGCTCCTTTAGGGGGATGCTTGTCCACTGTTGGTCGAGCTGATCTCTACGAGTTTACGAGAGTAGCTCGGGCATCCGATCCTTGGTTGTCGTTAGTGCACTCTTGCTCTCCCGATAATCCATTTGAAATCTGGGGCAACTTCCCAGAGATAAATTAAATTGGTCCCAATCCCCCAGTTCCGACCAAGGTTTTCCTTGGTTGTAAGGCTGTAAGGCGTATGCCGGAACTGGTAAGCCCCTCCCGCTTATTTCCAATTGGGATCCCCCCTTTGCCCCACTATCAGCTTGTCTGATAATTGGCTGAATAGAACCGCGACTCTTTATGGGCCGGATCTCAAACAGCCCGCTCCACTCCTCGGAGTGGGGAATGAAGAGAATAAGTTTTATTATTACTACAGAAAACAGTCGTAAAAATACCGGAGAACTGACGTAACTACGCTGTCTTTAGACTTTTGACATATGAGAAATTCGTTTGATGTATATGGCTGTAATTTTTGCAGCTGGATTAAGCTTTGAGACATACAGTAATGAGTTGCACTGATTTTCTATTATTATTAATCTGTTCCAATTTCATTAAACTTCGGATTTTGTAGCAGTAATATGGTCATCATGGAAGTGTAGTTTATCGTTGGATAACAAGTATTCTCCTTCTTTTGATAGTTCTTAAGAAATCTACAGTCAGCTTTGAGACATACACTAGTGAGTAGCGTTTCCTGTTTGTGTTAATCAGCCAGTTTCAATCAACTTCGGCTTTTCTTTTAATAAATGACCGTTATAAATGTGCTACTTGTCGTAGATAACACATCTCTTTATGGGTGTATTATTCAGATAACTACAGTTTACTTTAACTGTACGTAATGGTAAAATTATCGTTACCATCCCGGCGGCCTCACATGATTATGTTGGCAACATCAACAAAACGATAGAAAGCCCTCGCCAAGATAATATATTCGTAGAAATCCACACAAAGTGACCTGATTAGTGTTTCGTACAGACGATGAAATAAATAAATAAAGCTGTACCTGCTCTATGGTTGACACGTTCTTGTGTGTACACTCATTCACTCAGGAAAAGTAATTGCCCTCGTAAACGAAGACTTCATGACAAAATACTTACGCTGTCACGCGATCTGCTAATGCCAACGTCACATGATTGACAACATAATGACGCGAAGAGGTCAAGACGGTAAGTAAAATTTAACCGTACGTAACAAGTTGTGCTCATAACAGGATTCGACAATGTTCGCCTATGTGTTAATTTTAATTATTGCGAAAGTATTAGTTCAAATGCAAATCATTTTCAGTTCAACAAGTAAATCTTACAACGTCATATCGTATCAGATCATGGCAGTACCGTACGTGAGGTGAGGCAAGATGGCGGCGTCAGGCTTCAATTACAGAGGGACGTTTGCCAGTCTAGTAATGTATGTCTGTGGGCCCAGGCAACAGAGGCGCCAGCGATATGCCATATTGACGGAGAACAGGCTGTTGCTGTCCCTGTTTCCACGCCCAGTGAGGCAGCAGGATACGGCCAGCGAAAGGACAAGCAGCTCTGGAGCCAGAGCAGTAAATCTCCTTCCACACGACCAACTCTCTAGTTCCAGTTAATATCTGATCCCAGATCAGCCTTGACATTCCTTATGCAAGCCCGAAATGTACCATGTATCAGAATATAACCAAGGGGCTACCAGTTACTATGTACTTGCCATGTACACATGTACTTTTTCAAAAAAAAAAAAAAAAAAAGTTCAAATGTTTGTTAAGCTTATGGGACTTAACTACGGGGTCATCAGTCCCTAAACTTACAAACTACTTATGAACTACTTACGAACTAGGACGGCACAAATATCCATGCCCGAGGGGGGATTCGAACCCCCGACCGTAGTGGCCGTGCTGACCGTGACTGGAGCGCCTCAGTCACCTCGGCCACCGCGGCCGGCGTACTTTCTTTCTTTTGTGATGTTCTAAATGTGTGTTTCTTGCTATGACCGAGATATTTTTTACTAAATATTATCATTCTCGCACATCTCTCGTTTCTCTTACGAGCCCAAACTTGTGATCCATATTTCCGTCTATCTCCACGCCAACCACCGTGTTCTAATGACTAAGAACACGCATTTTTCGTCTTTCATTCCACCAGCAATTCAGTCCCGCTCTAACCTTCTTCGGTATCATTGTCACCGTATGGGCTGTTTGGCATGTGGCCCTGTGTTAGAAACTACATAATTTTGCGACCTTACAGTCTCAGCGTCATCAATCTGCTACTTACAATTTAGAGACAGAGTGTGATAGTTCTGGATGACCATAAGTCAACATTTGGATAGTACCAAAACTTAACATAAAACATCTCTCTATAAATTATTAGCGAACTTGAAATTGGCATCTGGGGAATTGTGCATAGCGAAGCTGGAGTGGTTGGTCCCCCTACTGCAGAGCACATGCCGTGTTATTCCCGTACTATTGTTTCCTCTGTCCAGAGTGGTCGATTTCCGCTAGACATTATCACTAACATCGCAGGGCTGTCAGCTGTGCAGTATGGCACCTGGACTGCGAAGTGAGATATGAGTTCAGTAATGATCAAAGGAAAATAAATAGTGGATGATCTTGCTAAAGACCATGTGCTATGTTTCCTATTCTATTGAGAACTGAGAATTAGGAAAAGTGTCGTCCAAACAATTCAAAACAAAGTTAATTACTTCCTTGAGGAAATAAACACCTGCAAACAGATCAAAGCTATCGAAAAAGCCGTGAATAACGCCTTTGTAAATTATTTTTTATGTCTTATTTTACTGTTACATACAAACAACAAACTAGAATTATTTCTCCTGTCTAAAAAATGCAGGATTTTATGTTTCTCAAATTTAATGTTTTTCTGATAGTTAATGTAATTTGCATTTCAACACGTCTACAGCCTACTTTAATCGTGTATTGAAGAGAGTGTCATCTGATTTTTAATGAGCTGTGCTACCAGTGTCTGTTACATATTTTGTTGCCATTTTCAATATTTGTTTGTTTTCGAATACTGGTGATGGCATGGTTGCTGGCCCATTACGAGTGTTACCTTCCAATTAGGGACAACAAACGGGTTATCAGGGTCTGTGAAGTTTGCCACCTCTGTGAAGTGAGATAATCAATTTATTAATGATCAAAGTAAAATAAAAATTTGATGATATTGGTAAATGTCATGTGCTATGTTCTCTACTCTCTTGAGAACTGAGCAGTAGAAAATATGTCGTCGAAACCATTCAAAACAAGCTTATATACACCTGTAAGCAAATTAAAAATGTTAAAAATGCAATAAATAGCGCATTTTCAGTATTTTTCATATCTTATTTTCCTGTTATGTGTAAACAAAAAAATGTGTTTCAACTTAGAGCCATCTGAGGTAACGCATTATCTGCGAGATCGTTTCGGATGGGCGCTACGGTGAAGGAAAGCAACGCATGGATCAACTTGCATCTGGGCGTGCATCCAAGTGTCGGCGAACTGTGAGTCCGCAGCCAGTGAGTATCAATGACCTATTGCGTCGTCTCTTTCGCTCGCGAGTTCTCAACAGACGTAGTAACCCCGTGAGTTAAGCTGTCTCATGTAAATATGCGTTTGTGCAAAGGTTAGTTGGGAGAGATACTTTTCTAACTGAAGACGGGCACAAAACTATGTGTATTAAAATGAAGTCGGCGGATTCTTCCTGGTGTGATGATATTGGCAGCGGTGAGGTGAAAGCTGACAGTCACGAGTGGCGTTCAGACAGCCAATAACAATGTGTATTAATCACTGCTGCCAATGCTACCGATTTTTTGGTAGATATAATGAAATCATAAGCTAGCTATCGATCCACCGAGAAATATTTTAATTTCTGTCTATTTTCTTTTTTCAGTAATGTAATCCATTAGAAAAAAAATGAAGGAAGACTGGAACCAGTTCAGGGACAACCTGAAAGCAACCAATACCCCTTTGAGACTGTAGGTGATGTGACAGTAATATACATTAAATCACAAAAAAAAAAAAAAAAAAAAAAAAATAATAATAATAATTAAAAAAAAATTAAAGAAAAATTAAAGAAAAAAATCCAAAAAATTTTTACCCACACAATTGTCTGTTTTGTTTCATTACAAAAAATAAAAATAACATTTCCAAACATCATGTACCTACACAATTGTCTGTTTTGGGCCTTCACTACACATCTTTATGATCTGCACCATGTTACAGTAACATACTTTTGAAATAAATGTCATTACTCCCTCACTCGCCGCCACCCCTCAACTCCCCCCCCCCTCGCACACACACACACTAGCCACTCCAGCTTCGCTATGCACAATTCCCCAGAGGCCAATTTCAAGTTCGCTAATAATTTATAGAAAGAGGTTTTAAGTTTTGGTACTATCCAAGTATTGACTTATGGTCATCCAGAACTACCACTAAGTAGCAGATTGATGATGCTGAGACTGTAAGGTCGCAAAATTATGTAGTTTCTAACACAGGGCCACATGCCAAAACAGCCCACACAGTGACAATGATACCGAAGAGGGTTAGAGCGGGACTGAATTGCTGGTGTAGTGAAAGACGAAAAATGCGTGTTCTTAGTGATTAGAACACGGTGATTGGCGAGGAAATAGACGGAAGTATAGATCACAAGTTTGGGCTCGTAAGAGAAACGAGAGATGTGCGAGAATGATAATATTTATTAAAAATATCTCGGTCATAGCAAGAAACACACATTTAGAATATCACAAAAGAAAGAAAGTACACGTGCAATGGTAGCCCATTGGTTATATTCTGATACATGGTACATTTCGGGCTAGCATAAGGAATGTCAAGGCTGATCTACGATCAGATATTAACTCTATCGACAACTTCGCTGTAGTGGATGTGCAGGTCAGATTGTTAAGAATGTTGGTAAGTAAAGTGAAAGAGAACTTGAAGTTGGATTCTGTAAAGGAAGACCAAATAGCCAACAAACCAAGAAGGTTCAGAAGCAAGTGAAAATGAAGGAGAATAAAGGAACATTGGAACCAGTTTAGGGACAACCTGAAAGCTACGAAAAACCCTTTGAGACTCAACTTTGTAGGTGATGTGACATTAATATATAGTAATTAATTACATAAAATTCAAACCCACCATAAAGATCAGCGAATGCTTACAATCAGTGAAAGATGCGCGACACCCATTAGCTACTCCTGGTGTGTACAAAATTCCATGTAGTTGTGGGAAGGTTTATATTGGAACAACGAAAAGAAATATCAATACTCGCCTAACTGAACACAAAAGGAACTGTCGACTGGGGCACACGGACAAATCAGCCATAACGGAACATGTTTTTCAAAACGGTGACCACGAAATAAGATTCAGTGAGACGAGCGTGCTAACTAAGACATAGCATTATTATGCGCGTACGTATAGAGAGGCTATAGAGATCTTTAAACACCAGAGTAATTTTAACAGGAAGGAAGAAGGCTTGGTGTCAAATAAGATATGGCGGTCAACTTTGTACCAACGATGTGACAATCGATTACCTTTGATCGTTAGTAATGACGCCGGCCAGAGATAGTTTTACTGTTGACATCACGTGACGAGTGGTGGCGCCCTCTATGCCCTTTATATAAGCAGGACCTCCACAGCCCAGCAGCCCGTCGTCGACTCACCTCAGATGATGTTGCCCACAGCCGGCAACGAAACGTCAGGGGAAAGAATTTCTACTGTTCGATCACGACCTCTCAGCCCGGAAGTTTTAATTACTGAAGACGCCGGCCGCGAAAGCCTACACGTTATGATTATGAATTCATTCACTTGCAAGATAAGCTAGAGCATCAGAAAAATGATATCGTGGTATGAGCAAGGAGAGACTGTTATAAGAATTATTTCAACAAAAAGCTAATCAAATACGTTTATCAATGTGCTCGTTGCTTAGCATCAAACTTTTCACATTTATTTGCGAATTTCATCATAAAACGCAAAAATATCAGATAGCACTGCTAGAATTGTAGTTTTTGATTACATCTGGGTGGAGTAAATCTAAATAATCTAGCTTATTTATTCTTTTTCTTTGTTACGAGTTAATGACAGCGTACCTCTTCATTGTTTCACTTCTTATTTGTGTAAAACAGTGTAAATTTTAATTGCTTCTCCAGGAACTTTGCATGTCTATGTTTAGGCGTAATTTGCGGGTTTAGCAATATTACGCAATTTAGTATATAGATATATTGTGTCCTAATTACCCTTATTGTTCCCTTATATCTGTAATTAATTGCAATTTTATCGTTATCGTCATGCTAAATACTATTATCAACCATGAGTGAAAAGTGAGCTGTCATAGGAAAGCTGTTTCGAGAAGTGGTTTCATTGCAGAGAATCTGTCGGCGTGGGAAATGGGGAAGAAAAGCAGACTCTTCAAGGTACGTTGAAAGGAAAAGGAAATGCTAAACAGGAAGATTCGATCTCTCCAGGCTGAATTGGCTATTACTGAAGAGAAACAGTTGAGGTTAACGAGGGAGAAGGGTGAGGAGAATTGGGAAGTGGTAGCCAGCATCAGGGCCCCTAGAAAGAGGAGTCTGACAGCTTCATCATGGGCAATAACAGTAGATTTGCCTTACTACTACAGAAAAGCAAGAAAGAGGCTTCAGTAGAACTATATGTAATTAAGACGCAACAGACTTTCACTGGGGAACATACTGTTTCAAAAAAAAAAAGTAATTTGAACATAGGAGGAAAGTTCTATTCGTCGGTAGTAGCCACGGAAGACATGCGAGCCGGATTCTGCAGAAAGAATTACATTACAGGTACCAAGCCATAAACTTTTTCAAGCCCAATGCTTGTCTTAGCCTCGTTGAAGGGGATATATGTTCGTTGTGTAAGGGATATAAAATGGACTATCATGTGGTGTTAGTGGATAGTACAGTAAACAGTATTGTTAGGGATCAGAGCTACAGTGTTGAGAATGTCCTGGTTACAATAGTATCTGCAACAAGTTGGTGTCTGTCGTCATGCTGTATGATCAGCTCCAGTTGATCAACATGGACTTAGATCAGCTACTCAAGACGAGTAGTTGTTCTGGCATGGGTCTCGTTCCTGTTGAGGCTATTGATTATCTAGAGGCATGGCCTGCATCTCAATAGGTACAGGAAAGGTAAACTTTGTTGATAGCTACGTCCATCATTGGGACACTTTAACTTATGGGAGTACTTTTTGTTAGGATAAAATCCGGATTTAGCGAGAAGCTCAGACAAGCAGGTAGTAAAGCTTTCAAAATATTCCAAGATTTTCATAAAAGCACAGTGAAGAATAAAGTAAGTACATTTCATCAAAATATTGGTAGATTAAAGTATTACATATATGAACTTCTGTTATGTTTTAAGGTTACAAAACCGAGTGTGTAATCGATGTCGTTGGCCTATCTGTGAATCACTAAAAATGTTCAAATGTTTTTATAGCTTATGGGACTTAACTACGGGGTCATCAGTCCCTAAACACACAAACTACTTATGAACTACTTACGAACTAGGATGGCACAAATATCCATGCCTGAGGGGGGATTCGAACACCCGACCGTAGTGGCCGTGCAGACCGTGACTGGAGCGCCTCAGTCCCCTCGGCCACCGCGGCCGGCTGTGAATCACATTGTTACTGACATGGAAAAGTTTAATGCCAATGGATGCAAACACTGAGGGCAGGAAAGAAGAGATAATGAGGAGAGTAGAGGAGTTGCCATTAATGTGGAAAGTTATCACAGTGTAAAAGAGTAACATATAGAAACATGTGAACGTGTGCTTGAATTGAATGATGGCACCATTACAATCGTAGCACTGTGCTGGCCAACATCAGGCAAGTTTAAGTTATTTTTGTACAACTTGGATGCCTTGTTGTGCTATCTGTCAGAGAGCGGGTACTAGTAAATATAGTAATCACACCCGACAAACAAAATTTAACTGATGAAATTGTGAGTAATGTCTTTCAGAATATTAAAATTTATTTAGTGGTTCCTTGCTAATGGACTCTTATTAAATTTTCATACAACACCGTATTTACAGTTTCATACAGTGACACCATTAATGAATATAGTTTGTGAACAGAAGTCTATAGATAATTCAAAGTTTTTAGCTGTGTGCATTGAGAAGAAATTGAATTTGAAGCAATACATGTATGATCTACTGAAACGTTTGCATTCAACAACTTACGATATTAGGGGTACTGTAAATTTTGGTGACAAACATCTCAGTAAATTAGTGTACTGAGCCTATCTTCATTCGATGCTATCTTATGGCATCATATTTTGGAGTAAATCATCAGTGAGGAAAAAGTTTTCATTGCTCAAAATCGTGCAATCAGAATAATTTCTGGAGCCCAGTCCTGATCTTACTGCAAACAATTATTACAGGGTCTACGAATATTCATAGTGGCTTCACAATATATGTATTCACTTATGAAATTTGTTATTAATAGCTCAACCCAGTTCAAAAGTGATATCAGTGTGCGAAGCTACAACAATCTCGGGTTTATTTACAATCTCCAATGTTAAAAATCTAATTTTTGCATAGAAGGGGATGAATTAGGCAGCTACAGAAGTCTTTGATCACTTACCAAATATCATGAAATGTCTGACAGATAGCCAACCAGCATTTAAAAATAATTTCAAAGAATTTATGGACGAAAACTCCACCTACATGGTAGATGAATTTTTACAAAGAAATGAGTCATTTCAGAAAAAGAAATTATATGCTATATAATACTGTGTTTTTTAAACTGACAAATTCCACTTCAGTAGCAAATCTCGTATTGGCATATGTATTAATCTAAAGTAATACTGTCTTTGCATATCTAAATCGACGTTTAGTACGAAAACCATTACCCATAAGTCGTTTATGTAATCTGATACGCCTAGGAAAATGTGTTGATCGTTATCTTATATTCATGATTATACTACTAACATTATGCCTCGGTAATGAAATACAACAAAGCTTTGTAGCTGTATATTTGCCACATTTTGGTGATTCTACAGGTATTATAATTATTGCTTTAACACGTCAATACAATATTTAACTTTAATTCAGTTAGTATTGGGAATTAGGATTACAGTGATAAAGACGCTGAAATACTATTGAGACATTTTAAGGTTGCAACTGATTAATTGTAGGAGCTTTACTGAAGTAAAATCCTTTTCTTGTGCGAAATATTCATCCTCATATGGTGTACGGTTTGAAATTTCATTATCAAATTCTACCCTCTTCATCCCACACCGAAAATATGCTCTTCTACTAACGTGTCTGGATATGTATACTACTTTAACGAAGATTCACATACGCAAAAACATTCTGGCATAAGTTATGTTTAAACGCCTTTTATAACTGATAAGTGGAAGCGGAAAATGTATGTACCAGACCTCTAAATTTCCGGAACAATCTTGAAATAGTGGATACGTCTTTTGTACATGAATCCCATGTATCGAAAAATTTACAAAGTATTCTGATACTACAGAATTAAGTAGCCCAGTACATTACGGTGAAGAATGACAACACAAATTGGAAAATAATTTACTACGAGTATTTTATATGTCACGCTAGACAATGATGTGGTTGTAAGCGTCAGTACGGATATGTTGCATTTCATGTGACAATAAGGCAGAAGCACTGTGTTTTAATATAATATCTGTATATGAATACATCAGAAGCTTTTTAATACCCGAAATATAGTCAAGAAGAATGATTTCACATTAATTTCATGTTTATTTATAACAGAATAATTAATATACTCTGCAATAGTAACTGCAAGAATTTGAAGAAAAGAAGTCTTTTATAAAACAACAGAAATTGGAAGTAGAACATCTAATTTCTCTTGGTGTCTAAAGGACTTTTTCTAAACCACTGGTTACTTATGACCACAACAGGTAACATGCTCCTTAGCTTCTCTGACACTTTTTACAGACATCTTGGCTGTGCAATACAATTTTTCCTTATCCGACGTGACGCATTTCCTTATTAATTAAATCACGGACAGACAAATTCTGGGGTCGGAAAACTGTAATTTCTGAGAAATTACTTTCGGATTTCTATGTGTGAAACGCTGTTGAATTCGTCTATTTGGGATCTACTAACAGCAGAAATTACTGCTGTAACATTTCGAAAAATTAAGTTGATTTCGATACTGTGTAATGAATATAGCTATTAAAAGGTACAATACTTTGTTTAGTGAGGACTTTCTAACATCTGGGTGAAAACAGAATTGCCATATCTTAAACGGTTTCAGAAATATTTGAGGTGAACAGCTTATTTGAATCGCTATGTATATTACAAGACGATACATGAGTGCATATACAGGGTGAGTCACCTAATATTACCGCTGGATATATTTCGTAAACCACATCAAATACTGACGAACCGTTTCCACAGACCGAACGTGAGGAGAGGGACTAGTGTAATTGGTTAATACAAACTATAAAAAGTATGTTTTTTTAACACAAACGTATGTTTTTTATAAATGGAACCCCGTTAGTTTTGTTAGCATATCTGAACATATAAACAAATACGTAATCAGTGCCGTTTGCTGAATTCTGAAATGTTAATTACATCCGGAGATAATGTAACCTAAAGTTGGCGCTTGAGTACCACTCCTCCGCTTTTCTATCGTGTGTATCGAAGAGCACCGAATTAAGTAGGGATCCAAACGGAACAGTGATGTACCTTAGGTACAGAAGAGACTAGAACAGCACATTACGTCCACATCCTAACACCTTTATCGGTCTTTTTCACTGACGCACATGTACATTACTATGAGGGGTGAGGTACACATATACACGTGGTTTACGTTTCAGTTACCGAGTGGAATAGAGTGTGTCCCGACATGTCAGGCCAATAGATGTTTAAAGTGGTGGCCATCATTTGCTGCACACAATTGCAATCTATGGCGTAATGAATGTCGTACATGCCGCAGTACATCCGGTGAAATGTCGCCGCAGGCTGCCACAATACGTTGTTTCATATCCTCTGGGTTGTAGGCACATTTGGAGGAAAAAAACTCGGCATTAGAATAATTAGCTTTTACTTACGGGCAGCAGGTAATTGTGAGTTTAAAAATGCAAAATCTCTGTAATTAACGTAGCGTAATTTGACTTTTAGTATTATGCTTCTATTTAATTGCTTATTTCTTTTTGTCAGTAATTTATGTTAAAAGTTGGTTATTTTTTTCGTTATTGCTTAGGAGATAAAAGAGCTACTGCGTATGTTTTAGTCATATGTAAAAAAAGGAGTCAACCATGTGATACAACTGTGAATTTCAAGGGCTACGTTCACGCTGGCCCAATCAGGTGTTTTCGGCAAACGGTGTATCTCTCTGCATTTTTGCATTGTTTTCCTGGACACTAAGAGATAGTAGTTCCAGCCATTATTTGAAGCTAACGTTCAGATGTTCCAGTTATTGAGCAAATTAGAAATTTCATACGTCAGATACATAGGATTTTCATGGTAAATTTCATGGTAAAATTTTTTGAAACACAGTCAATTGTAATTTTCAGAATGAAAGTTTCATTCCCTCAGCGGACTGTGTGCTGATTGTAACTTCCGGGTAGATTGAAATTGTGTGCTGTAGCCGGGAATCGGACCCGCAATCTTTGCTTTTCGTGTGCAAGCGCTCTATCGTCTGAGCTATCCCGGCACGCTTCGAAGTTCGTCTTCAGAACTTTATTTCTGCCAGTACCTCGCCTCCTACTTTGCAAACTTCACAGAAGTTCTGCAAACGTTGCAGGAGTAGCACTACTGGAAGAAAGGATGTGGTCGAGACATTTATTTAAAATTATATGGTGTTTTACTAAGTGTGTTTGCGTCTGTAACTTATAAAATAATAGGTGACGGAAATTTTAATGCGGTAGGTCAACACAAGAAATGTTACACTTTCTGCGGAGCTATGAACATACTTTATTGTATCATTTTCCAAAGATTTACAGCAGAAAGATATATTTTTTTAAATGGAACAATAGTTTTTTTCTATCGTACATTGGATTCGTTGAAAGCAGCGGCGTCCAAATCAATTTAAACTACATCCCTATCACTGTTAGTTTGGGAGCTACAACCCTTCAAAGTTTCATGGGAAGATACCACACGCTGTACATAATACATGGCTGTGTGGTGGGTGTTGGATGTTATGGCGGTGGGAAGATTTACTTGAGATGTTCAAATGTGTGTCCATGTTCCTCAATGCATACTGCAATGCGCCGTCGAAAGGATCTGCGGACGAGATGTAACATCACCGGTGAGACGGAGCGACATGCGTCCTCGATGCGCCGTTTTAGATCATCTGGGGATGTGGGCCCAGTGACATAAACACGATCCTTTAGATATCCCCATAAAAAGAAATCTCCTGGTGCTAAATGGTGTGACATTGCGGGCCATGAATGAGGACCATGGCGCCCCAACCTCACCACACAGCCATGTACGATGTACAGCGTGTGGTATCTGTCCCTGAAACTTTGAAGGGTTGTAGCTCCCAAACTAACAGTGATAGGAATGTAGTTTAAATTGATTTGGACGCAGCTGCTTTCAACAAATCCAATGCACAAAAAAGCTATTGTTCCATTTAAAAAAATATATCTTTGTGCTTTGCATCATAGCTCCGCAGAAAGTGTAACATTTCTTGTGTTGACCTACCGCATTAAAATTTCCCGTCGCCTATTATTTTATAAGTTACAGAGGCAAACACAGTGAAACGAGTGTGTGCGTTTTACCTTCCAAGAAGAAGTTCTGTATCCGCGAGTGGCTCGTACTCACCTAGCAGCAGCAGTATGAGGTCGGAGATGGCGAGGCTGAACAGGTAGTAGTTGGTGGTGGTGCGCATGCTGGGCGAGCGCACGATCACGGCGCACACGGCCACGTTGCCCAGCACGCCCGTCACGAAGATGACGGAGTAGACGACGGTGATGGGCACCACGACCCACGGCGACAGGTGCTTGGGGCCGCGCATCAGCTCCAGGTACAGCGTCTCGTTCAGCGCCACGCCCCCCAGCGTCTCGTTCAGCCCGGCGGGGGGCGTCGAGATCGAAACCGTGATGCCCATCGCGCTGACGACTCACACACGCACTCCAACTGTTACCGGATTCCGCAACTGTGCGTCTGTCTCAATCACCATCGTCACAAATCCCAAGTCACACACGTCTGGTCTCATGGAGACATTCCCGTACGAGCCCTATCCAGTTGAGACATCTCATTGGATGACGGAAGAGCTTCAAATTTTCTTTCTAGACAGCGTCGTTAGCGTTGTTTCATCATACCCAGAAGAACTTGAGCACGTACTCACTGTTGATAATAGCGAGCATACACTGATTTTTGGTCCTATACGTGAAACTCGAGTGTTGTGATTTACCACTAGATTTGATAAGAAAGTTCACTAGCGTCTGTATGGCCGTGAACTCGAATAAGTCACAGGTCGTAAAGCGTTTCGTGACACTTAATCCGTTAGCGATATCTAAGCGATGCGACGTACGCTGACACTCAGCGGCAGCAGTAGGTGTTTCGCGACGCCCTCGGTTCGGCCGCCGCTAGCCGTGGACTGGTGGCCCGCCAGCCGGTGCGGGACCCACGCAGCCTCAGCCAGTATCGCACCGCAGCTGACAGCGACTGAGCGCTAAGGCCCGAACCATAAATTTGCGACGCCACTTATCTGCGTCTGCTCCATTGTCTGCGGCTTGTTTTCATCTCGCAGTCGACTCCATTAGACGCCGCTGGTTCCTCACGACATCTGCGAGCGACGGCCATGTCTATGGTTCACTCGCCACCTGTAAAGAGAAACAACACAGGCATCAACATAGGGTGTCATATCAGCTTGTATATATACATCGTAAGTCACACAATTAGTACGACTCATTAGCATAATACGATGTGCAGTGTCCGTGTTTATTGACAGAACTAAGCAAATAGTAATAACTAAGTAATAGAACGCAGCACTTGGTGTTGAATCTTCCGGGTTATGTGGTCGGGGTCGAAGAAACATATCTGCTCCTGACGTTTCGTCCAGAGCTGCGCAGGACATCCTCACAGGTGCTACTGGTAGCGGTGAGTCTTGCCGACTGACGAGTCGGGTATCGGAGAGCGGTATAAATACTGTCCAAAAGGGGGCGTGGTCAAGTGTTCACGTGCGCAGCAGAGATAAGCCTTGTCAAAGATAAAAACATAACTTTCGATAGTCGATGGTCAAAGATAAAAGCGTAACTACTTATTCTGAAGAGCCACAGTCCATATGTCATTAAGTTCATGGCTTCTTCCTTTCTATTAAAATTATCTCCATGTTTGAAGAAGCAGTGAAACTTAATGACATATGGACTGTGGCTCTTCAGAGTAGGTAGTTACGCTTTTATCTTTGACCATCGACTATCGAAAGTTATGTTTTTATCTTTGACAAGGCTTATCTCTGCTGCGCACGTGAACACTTGACCACGCCCCCTTTTGGACAGTATTTATGCCGCTCTCCGATGCCCGACTCGTCAGTCGGCAAGACTTACCGCTACCAGTAGCACCTCTGAGGATGTCCAACGCAGCTCTGGACGAAACGTCAGGAGCAGATATGTTTCTTCGACCACGACCATATAACCCGGAAGATTCAACATGAATTATTTCAGCCGGTCGTGAAAGCCTTCACTGCATGAGAACGCAGTACGTTGTTCTCGACGGCGAGTGTTCATCAGAGACGAGTGTATCGCTAGGCGTGCCCCAGGGAAGTGTGATAGGACCGCTATTATTTTCTATCTATATAAATGATATGATGGACAGAGTAAGTTGTAATTTGCGGCTGTTTGCTGATGATGCTGTGGAGTATGGGACGGTGTCGTCTTTAACTGACTGTAATAGCATACTGGATGACTTAGACAAAATTTCTAGTTGGTGCGAAGAATGGCAGCTAGCTCTCAATGTAGAAAAATGTAAAGTGATGCGCATGAGTAGGAAAAACAATCCTATAATGTTCGAATACAGCATTACTTGTGAGCTTCTTGATGCTGTCGCGTCGTTCAAATATCTAGGCGTAACATTGCAGAGCGATGTGGAATGGAACGAACATGTAAGGACAGTTGTGAGTAAGGCGAACAGCCGACTTCGGTTTATTGGGAGAATTTAGGGAAGATGTACTTCATCTGTAAAGGAGACCGCGTATAAAACGCTTGTACGACCACGTCTTGAGTATTGCTCAAGTGTTTGGGACCCACAGCAGATCAGTTTAAAGGAACACAGAAGCAGTTCAGAGGCGAGCATCTAGGCTTGTTACTGGTAGGTTCGATCGGTGCGCCAGTGTCACGGAAATGCTCCGGCAACTCAATTGGGGATCGCTGGAGGAAAGACGACGTTCTTTTCGTGAATTTCTGTTGAGTAAATTTAGAGGGCCGGAATTTGAAGCCGAGTGTAATACGATCTTGCTACCGCCTACTTACAATTCGCGTAGAGATCACAAAGATAAGATAAGAGAAATTAGGGCTCGTACGGAGGCATATAGGCATTCTTCTTTTCCTCGTTCAATTTGGGAGTGGAATAGGAAAGGAAATGCCTAGTAGTGGTACAGTGTACCCTCCGACACGAACCTTACGGTGAATTGCGGAGTATGTATGTAGATGTAGATGATGCATGCCTGAAGGAACGGACACTGTGGTGACTACAGCTGCTAATGTAAATACAAGAAATATATTCGCAATTGCGAATATTTATCAACATCAGCTTTATGGTTTAATGGTGACATATGGAAATTTGTGCCGGGCCGGGACTCGAACCCGGATTTTAAAATGTTCAAATGTTTGTAATTATATCGGAACAAACTGCGTGGTCATCAGTCCGTAGCTTACAAACTACTTAAACTAAACTAACCTAAGGACAACACACACACCCATGCCCCAGGGAGGATTCGAACCTCCACGGCGAGCAACCACGCGCTCCACAGCGAGACGCTTTAGACCGCTCGGCTACTCCACCGCGGCCCAGCTTTTAAACACGATGTGCAGTGTCCGAGTTTATTGATAAACACGGACACTGCACATCGTATTTAAAATCAGTCATAGCAAGGTTTGCGACAAATGTACTAAAATGTCTCACCCTCTGCGGGAATTACATCATAGAATGTACGAGCACTCTTGGGCAGTAGACAATGTGTGGCATATGAAGGTTTGGGTCGTTCCGGGAAGCGTGCGCGGGTAGCGTAATGACAACGCGACCGCACGCGATAAGCGGGAAATTCGGGTTCGACTCCCGGCCGGGCACAAATTTTCATATGTCACCATTACACCATACAGCTGATGCTGATTAATATTCGCAATTGCGAATACATTTCTTGTATTTTCATTAGCATAAGTAATTGTCACTGATCTGGTATGCAACCGTAATGATGGACGTGGTGCAGTTTATAGTCGTCGCGAAACAAGTGACTGCACACTTGCGATATTCGAAGTAGTAAATGCCAACAGTGCACTCAACTACACATAATGATTTACGGTGCTTCGAAGAATAAACGTAAATCTTTCAATGAAGTCATCTGTTACACTGTGTCCCATATTTGAGTAGCATTTGGTAAATCGCCTATAGCAGTATTTTTCAATCTGTGGATCGCGACTCCCAGGGGGGTTGCAAAGTCTTGCCCCGGCGGTTCGCAGTACCATCAGTCAGTACTACCACCATAACTAGGGGATCAGAAATATAAAATAATATCCGTAAATGAAACTTATGAAATGTTATAATTACAGAGTTCCTTGTGTAACATTCATTATGAATTGGTTAAGCAAGTACATTTTTCTGTCGGAAATCGTGTAAAAATAGAATAACGTGTTCCACAAAAAAAGGACACAAATAACTTCGTCCAGCAGTTTAAAAGAAAGCTTTAGCAAAAGAATGATATAGTGGGGAGGGGTGGGCAAGTTTGGAGCATTTACTCTTGTGGGAATTAGTACATAGTGACTACGACTTTGAGTACTGTGGGCAGGGTAAAGCTGGAAATTTGTGTCTGACGGGAGGCGTGCTTAGGCAATCCTTGCAGGTGTGGTGATCACTGTGTAGGGGTTAGCCCAACCGCCTAGAAAGCAGGAGACCTGGGTTCGAATCGCGGCTGGGTACAAATTTTCGGCTTTTCCCATTCGCAGTTGATGTCATATATTCTGTGAATATGATAAGAAGATTGAATTCGTTACCTTTGAGATAACACAGTTTTGTTACGGTTGTATACAGCAGTATAGGTGCAATGTGTGTTCCCGTACCGGCGCGTTCTGGCCCGCACATGCTTGTGGTTTCTTTCAGTTCCTCAGCTGTGCCTAGTTCCTGCGAGAGTTACGGAATGTTACCATTTTTCCCAGACGATACGTTATTTTCGGGTCTGGGTATTTGTGTGCAAATTACACAACTAATGGGCGGTTTAGATCTAGGACTTGTATACGAAGGCGTACTTTCATGAAATAATACTGGAGATACTGGTGAATTGAACAGGTCTGAGACATACTTTGCCATTTCTTCGAGGAAATTTTTACTCATTTATTGTCTTACACTTTTTTTCGGAAACATGCGATTTATGGAATGTTTCTACGGATTATTCCTGGGAACTTCTCGTAGAAGTCTCGTATATTACAACCTATGAAGTATTTTTTGATGGAATGGGATTGCTCCCTCATATGTCTCCACTTTGCCTGATTAATTTTGAGATCTTTTGTCTTCCTGTAACAATTTTCAATGAATTTTCATATGTACAATTCCACGATTGATGTTTATATTTTTCCAGTCAATTATTTTTATCCTTAGTTTAACTGTGCTGTAGATACTTAACATCTCCAATAACTGGAACTGTTGTGAGTGTTCCGAATTATTTAAATCTTTATTCATTTCTTCATAAGTAAAATGACAATAAGCAAGTCCTCCACATTACAAACATTTCTACGTCTGAAAAATGTGTTTCATGAGATATAAAGATACTTCTCCTCCAAAGATAGCACAAAACAATCATAACGATTATAAAATGCGTATCAAAGATCTGAGCCTACCTTATCAAATAGAGGTAGTTGTAAATGGTAAATCATAGTAACTGTGCTTTTGAACCACAAAACTGATATAATTCATGTTCATCCATTTAATAAAACAAACACGATTAGCCTCCATGATCTAATTTCAGAATCGTGTTTTCGTCATACAGATAATACACTAATGCATAATCTCGAATGTTATTTACTCGTAGAAGTGTAAAGCGCACTAGCTAACCAAATCTAAGTGGGAAATTGGGAAAGTTGAAAGTGCAGATTTATGGATTTAAATATTTTCATGTAGAGTAGTAAAGATTGAGAGAGCTGAATAGAAGTTTGGATTGTACAACAGAAACCAGATATAACTAATAAACTATTAGTTTGTTACAGTAGTGCATAAGGCAATCACAGGATGAGGAGATTAATCGATTGGCTATTAATGAAAGAATATGCATCTTCATTTTAGAAGAAATGCACATTTGGGCGATATTTTGACGGCCAGAGAGAAGTTTTGCGTAGATAAGGAAGTTTGTTTGTAGGATGCTGATTTTAATTCAAAACTATTTTTTTCTCTGTTTTCAGTCCGAAGTCCATATGTAATTGATGGATAAATGTCAAATCATCATCATGAAAATTTTTGGCGATCTGTTATATTACAAACGAACACATTGTGATTTCCCACTGGTGTATTTTATTAATAAATAAATTCAAAGTAGCACTTAGTGAAAAAATATCAAGTATATTACTTCATAGCATGCCTGTATCTCCAGTGGTTTAGGCAGTGCATTATCTGTCATTAACAGGGTTGTATCCAAACGAATCATTTCTATAATTGGTTTGTATTGAGACAAAACAATTTCAGTGAATTTATTGAGTCGAAATAAAGTGTATTTAAATTAGTGAGCATTCTCTGATGCAACAAAATGTGCTTACTCACCTGAAATTATTGTTTATCCACTGTTACTGCGTCTGGAATCATGGAAATGAATGAATCTGAATTCATTGTTCTGTGTGTAATTTGTTTTAATGGATTGATATCAGAGTTTATTGTTGAATGAAATTTTGTATATCAAAGGCAGACTTATGAGTCTCGAAAGAGTTTCAGCGATCGTCATATGAATAAAATTCTTGAACCTTCGTTTCCAGATAGGTTTTATTTTCTAGAAAATCGGTTTCGGTACAGCTGCTTATCTTCACATCTAAAGATGGGCAGCTGTAGGGAAACCGGTCATTTTCTAAAAAATAAAAGCGATCTGCAGACGGTTATTCAAGAATTTTATTGAATTTTTTTTGTTTCCGTTTGGGTATTTATTTGTTTTGGGTTTCTTTTAGTCCATCTCTTCTTGCCTCCTCTCACTATTTACGTACTTTACCCCTCCTCCTCATATAAACGATTGTACATGTAATGCACATTACAGTTTCGTACACTATGTCTTCATTACGACTTTCCTATAGTCCATCTCGTCCTTTTCCGTCCCTCTGTTCATCTACTCCACCGCTTATCTATCTCTTTCCACCTGACTGTGCCTGTTTTCCCCTCTTTTCATCTCATCTTCTCACCTGACCATCACCTCCTTCATTCTATCAGTCGTCTTGTTGCCGAATATGTCATTCATTAGATGGAGGGTGCATTCAAACCATGATTTTACAGTTTCTCTGAATTGTTCATACATAATTTTCCTATTTCCCTCCCTTGAAAACTGATACAGGACGACAATGAAAAAAAAAAAAAAAAAACCCCACACACTATTTGAATTGCGAATTCTGGTCTTGAGTTAATACAGCAGTCTCATTGACGGAAAAAAAAGTTTCTTTCAAGTTTGCCTGTATTTCACAAATGTCTGGAATACTTGTCCAAATTTTTCTGACACACAATCCTTGTCCTAACAATTATGAAGAACGTACCACAATAAACACAGCCATTTCTCTCAAGTTTTCTGCAAGTATATATACCACTAGGTGAATTATATATCTGATTTACCGTCTGCATCCCCCCCCCCACCAAAAATACATCTTTTGTGCGTGACTGGGCGTGGGAATTATCGCATGCACAGATTCCTTTCTTCTGTGCGTACAATGCAGAAGTAATTGCGAATAGGGGTAATATTTTATACAGCGATGACTGTCAAATTTGGTAAAACATCAGAGTTTTGTCTACTGTTTCAGTAATACATCTCACTTTTCAAACATTTTGGCCGTTTTAATATGTCGATTGTGAATGTATTTGCTGAACACTGATATCAGAAAATAATGAAAAACAACCGCACTATTATCCTAGAACTCTGAGCCAGTACTATCTCTTATCGGTAAGCGCCTCAACCAAGTCGCTTTTAAGTTTTATTTCAGTCTTAGGTCAAGATTTACGGAGTTTGACATGCCCCAAGGTGCAAATCAAACTGTAGCTATTCGGCGTTTTTGGTAAACTGAAGATGCCATAATAAGTGATTATACTTGCAGACATTGCAGAATCGCAGTATTTACTCAGCAAGAAACTTTTCGCAACCTTTCGTTGTGAGAAAGTATAAGATTGCATTTTCCCGGATAGGTCACAGTGATCATTGGCCGATGGAGATAATTTTGCCTTAAAATACTAATAGTATGATAGCGACTGATATAGGTATTAAAACAACAACCAATGAAATGGCATTAGGTACATAATTATTTATCCTAAATATGAAATTAAATGTAAATAACGTTTTAAACGGTAGTTACGATGCCTAAAGATTGCGATATTGAATGTATTTCGGCTCAACTGGTATCTCTTTATGACAAAAATAATGCACCAGCAGTAAAAGAAATGCGCTTGGCATCGTTTGTTTGCGATGGCCATGAAGGGCATATTCCCTTTATGTGTAGCGGGCTGCTTGTTTGCAGATCCTCTTTAGGAGAAATTCGGCCGAGAATGCTTTGGTTTATTTTGTTTGTCCGTCAGCCGTTAAGCGGATTTGTGGGCACCATGTGCACGCCGCTATTACTATCTTGAATAAGAATCCGGGGAAATACCCTCTTCAGGATACTGCTCTCCAGTGAAACAGCAGGAAAGCATGGAATAGAACTTTGTTGATATATTGGCTATGTCGTTCGAATTGAATTTTTCATTAATGAAATATTCACACACGGGATGATCCTGAAACACTCTTGAAGATTTTACAATCCTTCAAACTTTTATGTAAGATAATTATCTTGCTCGCACACTAACACGTATGATAACTGACTGAAAATGTATTATAAAGCCCGTGACAGTTGGGTATATCTTTTACTGGGAATGACTTGGAAGATTCTTCAAATGTTTTTAAATCTAAGGGACTTAAATAAATTGGTCATCAGTCCCTAGGCTTACAAACTACTGCAAGAATCCCCTCCTAGTGAATAAACCTATCTTGAAAGTGTAGACGTTGTTAGGAGTCCGCAGAAGATGGTATAGGGGACTTGCGGATTTACCGACACACATTATCCATCCGGGATCTGCAAATTAAGCTGACCCACTTCTGAGTTATACTTGTGAGCATACGTGTAGGCGTTCCTCCTTTTTGTAGGAATTGCTCTCGCTGATGTAGTCTCTGCGCAGCTAGACAGCACACTGGAGTTTTACTGGCAATGCTGTTAAAAGAGCTGTCGTATTATCTTGTTATTGGTACGTGTTTCATCTGTATAAAATCCTGGATACAAATTATGGTGCTTTATTACTAGCCACACCATAATATAAGAATTTTCAGTGATTTTTAAGTTCACAATTATAATGTTAAGGCTGATACTGAGAGCACGGTTCCTACGAGACCGGTTAGGATTAGGTCCTAACGTCGACTGCCGACATTGGCGCGCAGACGGGACCTCCTATTAAACATCTTACATTTTCGGACATGTTCGGAAATGTTCGTTATAAGCGTTTATTTATTTATTTGAACATTATTAAAGAATATGAAACAATGCCAACCCCAAGAACTACAGACATTGCCGAGGTGGGGTGGCTTGCGTGCCTCAACGACGCAGATAGCCGTACCGTAGGTACAACCACAGCGGAGGGGTATCTCTGGAGAGGTCAGACAAACGTGTGGTTCCTGAAGAGGGGCAGCAGCCTTTTCAGTAGTTACAGGGGCAACAGTCTGCATGATTGACTGAGCTGGCCTTGTAACATCAGCTAATGTGGCTTTGCCATGCAGTTACTGCGAACGGCTGAAAGCAAGGGGAAACTACAGCCGTTACTTTTCCCGAGGACATGCAGCTCTACTGTATGGAAATATGATGATGGCATCCTCTCGGGTTAAATATTCCGGAGGTAAAATAGTCCCCCATTCGGATCTCCGGGCGGGGACTGCTCAGGAGGATGTTGTCATCAGGAAAGACAATACTGGCGTTCTACGGATCGGAGTGTGGAATGTTAGATCCCTTAATCTGGCAGGAAAATTAGAAAATTTAAAAAGAGAAATGGATAGGTTGAGGTTAGATATAGTGGGGATTAGTGAAGTTCGGTGGCAGGATGATTTCTGGTCAGGTGAGTACAGGATTATAAATACAAAATCAGTTGGGGGTATCACAGGAGTAGGACTGATAATGAATAAGAAGATAAGAATGCGGGTAAACTACTATGAGCAGCACAGTGATCACATTATCATTGTCAAGATAGATACGAAGCGAACACCGACAACAGTAGTACAGGCTTATATGCCAACTAGCTCTGCCGATGATGAGGAGATCGAAGAAATATATGAGGAGTTAAAGGAAATTATTAAGACAGTTAAGGGAGAGGAAAACTTAATTGTTATGGGAGACTGGAATTCGGTAGTAGGAAAAGGAAGAGAAGGAAAAATAGTAGGTGAATATGGACTGGGCAGAAGGAATGAAAGAGGAAGTCGCCTGGTAGAATTTTTCACGGAACATGATTTAATAGTAACAATCACGTGGTTTAAAAATCACAAAAGAAGGTTGTATACGTGGAAGAGACCAGGAGACAGCGGAAGGTATGATAGATTTTATAATGGTAAAACGTAGATTCCGGAACCAGGTGATAAACTATAAAACATACCCAGGGACAGATATAGACTCTGACCATAACTTGTTAGTCATGAACTGTAGGCTGAAACTGAAAAAAACTGCAGAAAGGTAGGAAAATAAGGAGATGGGACTTAGATAAATTGAAGGAATGTGAAGTTCTAGAGAAATTCAGAGGGAGATTTAGGCGTCAATTGACAGAAACAGGGGGAAATAAGACAGTAGAAGAGGAATGGGTAGCACTGAGAGATGAAATAGTGAAGGCAGCTGAGAAAAAAAGGTAGAAAGGCAAGACCTACAAAAAATCCTTGGGTATCACAGGAAATACTAAATTTAATTGATGAGAGGAGAAAATATAAAAATTCAGTAAATGAACAGGCAAAATGGAGTACAGACGACTAAAAAATGAGATTGACAGGAAGTGCAAAATGGCTAAGCAGGAGTGGCTAGAAACCAAATGCAAATCTGTAGAAGAATGTATAAGAACGGGAAAAGTAGATACCGCCTACAGGAAAATAAAAGAGACATTTGGGGACAAGAAAAGCAACTCTACGAATATCAAGAACTCAGATGGGAAACCAGTTCTCAGCAAAGAAGGGAAAGCTGAAAGGTGGAAAGAGTACATAGAGCAGCTCTACAAAGGAAATGAACTTAGAGACGATGTTGTAGGAAGGGAAGAGGAAATTGATCAAGATGAAACAGGAGATACTATACTGAGAGATGGATTTGACAGAGCCCTGGAAGACCTAGGTCGGAACAAGGCCCCAGGAGTAGATGACATACCCTCAGAGCTACTAAAGTCTCTGGGAGAGCCAACCATGACAAAACTATTTGAACTGGTGTATAGGATGTGTGAGACAGGCGAAATACCCTCAGACTTTATGAAAAATGTAATTATCCCCACTCCAAAGAAAGCAGGCGCAGACAGGTGTGAAAATTACAGAACCATCAATTTGATAAGTCATGGTTGCAAAATTTTAACATGAATTATCTACAGGAGAATAGAAAAGCTGATAGAAGCTGACCTCGGGGAAGATCAGTTTGGATTAGGAGGAACATAGGAACCCGGGAGGCAATACTCACTTTACGTCTTATCTTAGAAGATAGATTAAGGAAAGGCAAACCTACATTTTTAGCTTTTGTAGATTTGGAGAAAGCTTTTGAAAATTTTGACTGGAATACACTCTTTCAAATTCTGAAGTCAGCAGGGGTAAAATACAGGGAAATGAGAGTTATTTACAACTTGTACAAAAGCCAGACCGCAGTTAGTAGACTCGAAGGGCATGAAAGGGAAGCATCAGTTGGGAAGGGAGTAAGGCAGGGTTGTAGCCTTTCTCCAATGTTGTTCAATTTGTACAATGAGGAAGCAATAAAGGAAAGCAAGGAGAAATTTGGTTAAGCAATAAAGTTCAGGGGGAAGAAATAAAAGCATTGCGTTTTGCCGACGACATAGTAATTCTGTCAGATACAGCAAAGGACCTGGAAGAGCAATTGAAGGGAATGGACAGTGTGCTGAAAGGTGCTTATAAGATGAACATTAACAAGAGCAAAACTAGGGTAATGGAGTGCAAAGAAAATCGGGTGATACTGAAGGAATTAGATTAGGTAACGAAGCAATAAAGGAGGTAGAAGAGTTTTGTTACTTGGGCAGTAAAATAACAAATGATGGTCGCAGTACAGAGGATATAAAATGTAGAATGTCAATGGGAAAAAAGCATTTTTGTAAAAGAGAAATTTGCTAACATCGAATATTAATTTAAGTGTAAGGAAGTCTTTTCTGAAGGCATTTGTGTGGAGTGCTGCCTTGTATGGGAGTGAAACATGGACGATATGCAGTGCGTACAGGAAGAGGATAGAGGCTATTGAAATGTTGTGCTACAGAAGAATGCTGAAGTTTAGGTGGGTAGATCGCATAACTAATGAAGAGGTACTGAACAGAATTGGTGAGAAAAGGAATTTTTGGCCTACCCTGACTGAAATATGGGATTGCTTGGTAGGACACATTCTTAGACATCGAGGAATCGTAAATTTAGCATTGGAGGGAAGTGTGTGGGGTAAAAATCGAAGAGGGAGACCAAGAGACGCGTATAGTAAACAAATTCAAGTGGATGTGTGGTGTCGTTCTTATGAGGAGATGAAAAGGCTTGCTCAGGATAGGGTATTGTGGAGAGCTGCATCAAACCAGTCTCCGGACTGAAGACCATAACAACAACATGAAACAATGAGCACCTACTTCTGTTGTCCCCTAGCCATTTACTAAGGTCTCTATGCCACCAAAGCATTATTAAATAAAAGCATTAGTAAGTTAAGGCTGTTAGATTCGCGTCATATTCTACGTACGTCTCGGCGTATAAGCGCGGCGACCGTAACGTTCAATCCCACGGAGGCTGCATCACTAACCCATCTCCTTCGCTGCAAATTCGGTACAAATTCCGATCAATATAAGGTTTCGCGCCATTTGTCAATCTCGCACTTCCCTTTGTGTGGCGTTATGGTTTCTACGTCTCCTCCTGTATTTTCCAAGAATACACCACTTCGTGCTACGGAGATATAAATGTGTTCCTGTTAAGATGTACGTAAAGCTACTTACAAGGGGAACACCAAGTATGGTACCAACGGATGGGTCTTAGGTTTGTTGTGAGGGGATTCCTCCAGACCATCAAGCTAAAAGGATTTGTTCCAATGGGCCTTGATTTCTAAAAAAAAAAAAATCGAAATGAAATTCGCAGCAAATTACCATGCGTAACGTGTCTACTTATACAAGGCGGTTACCGCTCAGCGAGACTGCGTGGTGTAATCGGCAAGATGCGAGGCTCCCATGGGTCAATTACTTTTCACACCCGACCGATGATTGTCCATGATTATGTATTTTATAACCATTCTTATGTAAACGTTTATAGTAAATGTTCAGGATAAAAACATGTAACATTCGCTCAATATGTTATGTATTGCGCGACGATTATTTTATTCGTTTTATTTTTTCGAAGCACACTTTTAAGGCGATTGAAGCATATTTCGAAATCAGTAAACAGTCTTTTGTTAATACCTATAATATTTGGGCAACATTTAATACCTATGTTTACAGTTCCTGACCGTGTTATTTGCTATTATCCTGACTGTTTACTCAAGCTGTAATATAGGAGTGGGTATAGAGGCATATAATTATGCACAATAAATGAAGAGAAATGAAGAAAAGTGAAAAATAAATGACCCTAAGGAGAAGATTTTTTATTTTTTTTATTTTGTTGGATATTTTTTAATCGTTTGACTTTTCATTATTTTTGTTTTTATTTCTTTATATCTTTATATTTGCTTAATTATTTTTTTTATTTTTTAAAAAATATAAAAAGTAGCAATCACAATTTTTAAAAATTGTTGTGCCGCTAGGTATTCTGCATGGCAGCCTAGCACCTTGCCGATTACACCACGCTGTCTCTCTGAGATACGGTACGCGTGGTAAGTTGCTGCGAATTTGATCTCGATTTTTTTAGAAATCAAAACCCATTGGAATACATCCTTTTAGGTTGATGGTCTGGAGGAATTCCATCACAACATACCTGCGACCCTTCAAAATCCTTGGTACCATACTTGGTGTTCCCCTTGTTAGTCTAACGTGCTCTAAAAAAATTTCTAGTTAAGAGTAACTGGATTAGCTGCTAAAAATGCAATGTTTGGTACCACGTAGTATGCGTTGGTGCTCGAGGGAAAAATTGCTTTTTATGTGGAAGACGCCATTGATCAAAACTATACGAGGAAGTGTACTCAATTGTACATTTTCTATCGATTTATATCAATTTCTTTGTGTTTATACCAATATTTGAAATTTTCTAATATTTGTGTTAATATGCATTAAACATCCCAGTACAAGTCCCATAATTAAAATTCTTTCGTTTTTCAATATTTCGTTACAAAAACATTTCTCCGAAATGGTCGCAGTTTTACCACCTTACTTGGCCGTGGGAACTTTAACGGCTCCTACTGACGGCAACCGCCTAGCCGTTCCTAACTGCCGCGAACTCGCGCACAATAATCTCATAATAATTTGTTAAATAAAATCAAATAAAAATTTTACCTACTTATAACAACCCTTACATATCCGTTCGTATTTTCGTTTGAAAATTTATGTTTTTCGCAAAGCGAAATGCGCAATTTTGAAAATAAACACAATTAATAGTGGCAATTCAGACGTTAGCGACATTTGGTCATTTCTACAACAACAAGAGATTAAATTTCGAAAAAAGTTACTGTGACAACATACTAACGTTTCCGAAATTATAAACCGCAAAGAATGAAATTATTCTTGTAGGTCTCTTAATTAATAGGTCAGAGTCGTGGAGGAGACACCAGGTTTCATCTTTAGTGGCAATACGGTACAATAGATGGGCGTCGTATCTGCCGTTTCGACAGAATCCTTTGAAACATGTAATCGTCAGTAATGTGCACAGCACGACATCACGTTTTCCGGTTGCCTAACTTCTGGTTAAATATATGCCGCACAGATACACGGGTAATCTGCAGTTCATCAGCTACCACGCGTGCAGTTTATGGACGATCGTTCACGGTTAATGTCCTCGTTGTCTCTCAACGTTCTCGTCACTGACGGCGGTCTCCGATCGTCTGCTACAGGGATTGTCGGAAACACTTTCCGGCCTTGTTGACAACTGGCCAAACACTAGTACACACACTTAATGGACAGTACTTGATCCCCATAAACACGTAACATCACCGCATATTATAGTGTTACTTGTGCCTCCTAAAAAGGAAACAACTGTACTGAAGAATTAAAAAACGCTCATGAGTTCCATTTTTTGTATGAAATGATGTTGGACGCTATGAGCAATTTTTAAATGTGAATGGAGAACTGTGAATATATCGATATAAAAGCGTGCGCTCTGATAAATAATCTAATGAAGAAGTTTTCATATGTTATTTTACGAAGCGGTTGCTGTTGTAGGCAGATCCGCTCTCACTGATAGGTAATCGTTGCGTCGGATTCATTGTCCTTTTGCTCTCAATTTGTATGAGGAATATAGATGCATCAAATTGTAAAATGTTAAGTGTAGATGGTGAAAGATGTTTACTAATAATAAGGATGATTGCATTTTATTTATTTCTTGGCGCACTTAAATTATGAACGCAGATTACGATTTTTCTAGAAATAAGTTTGTCATTCAGTTACATGTTTTAATTAATAACTATTACTGTTATCATTATTACAAGAGATATTTTTAGGGAGGTATGTTTCAATGTGTTTCCTTAGTATCTTGCTATGCATAATACAAAATTTCAGATCGATATTTTTCTCTATCATTGTCCTGGTATCAGATTAGAACCAACTCACTAAACAAGACCTTCGTCCAATAGGTCTAAAATTCAACATACACGATCCTCAACTGACTTACAGTGGAGGCAGTTTGTCATCAACCTGTCATTCCCCTGTGTCGCCCGATCGAACTTCTGACTTCATTCACTGAACTTTATTGTCAGAGGATGTAAGTATTATAGATCAAAGTGGAAAATGTTCAACAATGATTACTATGCCAGCAGCTAAATTTGTTATAAGACAGAAGAACAGATACCAAACCAAAGATTGTGTTATAAAAGAAAGCCGCGGCGAAGCGGGCGAGCACATTGACGCGCTATGTTGCAATGCGCGAAGCCGTTCCTCGTCGGGGTTCAAATACCCCCTCGGGCATAGATGTTTGTGTCGTCTTTAGTATAAAGTTGTTCATAAGTAGTTTGTAAGTTTAGGGACTGATGACCCTGCAGTTAAGTCCCTTAAGCTTAACACACACAGTTGAACATTTTATAAAAGAAAATACAAGCAATTTAAAGGAATAACGTATTTGTTCCTGAAGACAAATGTTCTGTGATGTACATGATGAAAGCTTATTAACAAACAATAGCTGCAGCAGTACAACAAGTAAAAATGGAAGAAAACAAAAGTTATGTATTGGGAAATCACAACACATCACTACTTATCACAAGAGCTTACACGGTAACTACTAACTTAGGTAAATGATGCAAGCGTAACATGACCTTTTTTACGAGTCTACGGTTTGAATAGAGGTATCACAAAGATAGCTCTTATCAAAAATAGTAACGAGAAAGTCATGTTGATTTGGGGACGATCTGATCTATAGAATTACTGCATAGTACAAAATCGAAAATAGCTAATTCTTTATCTTTATACTAATTTTGACAGGTGATACTGTCATCATCGGACGTCTAATTTGACCCACAATTTCTCTTATTTACATATCACAAATTAAGATAATTTTGACTTATTCCTGATAATAATTTTAGTTTAATTTTACATTTGAGGTACTCTTTACTGAAGTTGGTGTGCAGTAAACATTTCCTGATTTTCTTTCTTCGCCTCATTAATGTATTTGCTTCCCTAAAAGTAGAATTTCATCAGTTTAATTTGGGAAACAAAACGCAAATGTACTTTACCTTGCACTCTTCACGAGAGCGTATTTTTCAAGAATTGCTCCTAAAACGTCTGGGTAAAGGTAACTTTAGAATTAATACAAGAATCTTTGGAAATAACTTATACGTTTTCATCACTAATGTGTAAAAGAACTATCGAATACGTGGATGAATAGAATCCTTTCCACTATGAACATTCTGTGTTAGTAGCTGATAGTCGTGACCTCACGGTCTGTAGACATTTGTTACAAATGAAGTCTCGAATATCGCGATGCCAAGGTAAACTGCAGGACCCTGAGCCCTTGCTAACGAAGGTGAGGCGGGAAAAGCTTCAATTCGCGCGCAAGCGTTTGAACTGATAAGCTGCTGCCTAACGAACGGCGATGGAGGCACAAAAAATCAATTTTCTCAGAAGTTTATAAATAGGTCTCCAGTGATTGTCAGAGCCGTGTCTTCTACGACGGACCTTTTTGCGTCGTATAACGAATGTTCGGAGTCAGACGATGACACAACGTAGAGAAACCGATTCATCTCCGTTTCGCAGCGGTAGTCGAGTGTCAGATTTAGTGATTTTGTGTAGTACTTCGTGGGATTCTCCGTAACCCCTCACACATGTATAAATTATCCAGCTGATTACATGTAGGGGTCGGTGGTTAACATAATACGGTCGCAATCGATAGCTGAAAACTCCATTGGAGAAACCAGGTTTAAGTTTTCATGGTGTTACCAAAACCTATGTTCTGTGAAACGTAACAGAGATTACCTTGTTCATTTTCAATTACAAAGTACTTTTCCATCGCTGATGACCACTATAAAATCGTATTTAGGTTGTATGCATACAGCCAGAAGTGGCAAAGTTCTTTTAATTGGAAGTAAGAGGAGCGAGCCAAGTGAATGTGGAATGCGAATACTGATCACAAGGCTCAACTCTCACCTAAATCGCTCGCCATCACCCGAAACCACGCTCAGAAGAACGGCCGATTATAAAATCAACAGTTTTCTGTGTCATTTCATGTAAATCGTCCCATGTCAGGTAACATCCTATTGGAGAGAAACGAAGTAACGAGATATGAGTACCATAGGAGGGACGCCATAATTCAATGACGTCACTGTTTACAATCAACAGTCCCAAAAGCCCTCTGCCTGAAGTATTTATAATGACACAAAGCACACAAATCCTACACTCCTGATAGTGCTTATATCAGTTCTCGAAGTGCAAGTGAAGAAGTCGGGAATGTGGTTAAACCAATGTTTAAGACATCAATGTGCACACCTCACGAAAGCTACCTCACTTCATTATATTTTCTAAACCTAAGTGGAAGCCTAAGTTATAATACGCTTCGTGAAGAGCAGTTCAGACAATGAAATACCATAATCAGGATTTTATAGCGTTATTAGCGTTGATTTTGATATTTCACTGCTTGAAGGCAAAAGCGATTTTGAATGTAAAGCTATGCCATTAGTGAGAAATAAAGGCCGATAATTTTTCGCATCTGGTAGATGACCCATAGGCCTAATGCAAACGGAAATGACATTCCTGACAATCACTAGGATCGCTTCGCTCCTCTTTAGACACTGTTTTCATATGGTAATTCATGAACTGACATTGTGTTGGGCGTTGTCTGATCTTTCGATTTACGCTGCTGCATCCGAGTTAAAATTTAATACACAGATTGAAACAGCAGTTAACATCGGAGACCTCAATACATTTGAGCGGGAAAAAATCTGTTTGTTCAGATGCGAAGAAGTAACACCAACACGGACCGAGATGAATACATGGATTTATAAATAAATGTATGGCTACGTTACTTAAAACAATTCACTCGTCGCATTCACGCGCAACCTACACAGCAGTTTTACACGTTTAACCACATAGAATCTGAATATGGTTTGCAAGTTATTTACTGAACTCAATGGGAATTTGTTTTACCGATCTGAGTTTATTAAGACAAAAACATTCTGTGAATCCGGACGGCGTCCAGTCCCTATATTTCAGAGCTTAGGGACTGCACAGTTAAGCCAGAAGAATCTCAGCTCAACGGTCTCCACGTCTCGAAACCGAGGTAAAATTTAGGTAAGGTAAAGCAGTCAACAATCCGAAGATTGGTTTGAACACCACAGTGCTTTACTAGGCATGGTCCTGTTTGGAGGTGGTATGCCGTTGCCTTCCTCCGAAATTTAGGTATAAAACTCAAACTCCAATAAATTTTACAAAGAAATTCTCAGTTACTAACAGCCGTAAGTCAAAATTCCGAAAATCACTGGAGTATTGAATAAAAGTTCACAGTTCGTACGGAAAGTATTATAGAAACTCGCGATCGCATTCTTTGTTACGGCGAAACTATCTCACAGTACAGCTCCGCGAAAAGTTATAAATAATTTTCCCAGGAACAGGTCACTACAAAAATTACAATTCGAAGAATCATTCGGTAAGTTTTGAAACGTTCATCATTTAGCACAGTAAATCTGTGCTTTCTGATTTATTTGATTCAACTTTCTCAAAGTTCTTTTAAATATTAATATTGGATCTCTCTCAATTTCTTCCTCTCGCACGTCATCAGACAAGTCTTGAGGCCTTACATGTATTCTTCCTGCCTAACCACTCCTTCGTCGAAGTTCAACAGTGGAGTTCCCATTCTACTTTTAGTATTACCTGCCTTGCTATTATATTAGGGAAGATTCTTTTGACTTTTCCTACTGGCGATCATTTCGTTTATTAAATGTTTACATTTTTCTCTACCACTCCTGATTATTTTATTATTGAGTGACTCACATTTCCCTATTCGGGAATATCCCAGAGCAGTATTTCCATCTGTCGTCGATCAGCTGAAGTATTTCTTATAACACTCATGACTGCTCCATACTCAGCGTCTTTGCACTGTCTTTGTCTGTCTCACATTGTCTTTTTCAGAGACGCTGACTCCTCTCAAACTCAACTGACCACACGAGTATCCTCACAGCTCTATACACTTATTTAGCAAACATCAAACGTATCCCATAATTTTTCATTACTTTGGTATCCTATTCCCTTCCGCACTGGTTCCTTCAGACGATTTAGTTGATCTCAATATGTTCTTCAACATAACTAAATTGTGGTCTGAATGAATATGGGTCCTGCGTATCCCTTAAAATCCAACATCTGACCTACGAATTTCAACCAGAGCATGATGTAATCGAACTAGAACCTCCATGTCTTTCTATGTTTTTCATTACATCTTCTCCTCTTCTAATACTTAAGTTACGCAATTAATATTTTAAACTTATTGCAGAATTAAATAAGTCTTTCACTGTTCTTATTCCTAATGCAAAGCTCGTATTCTTCTATCTTCGCCTAAAATTGGCTTCCAGTGCCCCATGATTATGGGATTTTAATGTCTATATGTAGCGAAGTCCCTTTTATTTATCCTCATACACTCTCTGTACAACTTAACCTACTACCTAAAGCTTCGACATGTGTACTTGAATCATTGTTGCCAGTGTTGGTTAGCTATCGAATCCGATGAGAACCACCCTGTCCATGAATTCAATGTATGCCATAATTCATCACTCCTATTATAAAATCTTCCGCTGCAGTTCATATTATTTTATATTCGTCTGATCAGAAATCCTGGTAATCAATGGATTTGATTACGTTGAACCCACCCTCTCCCATTGTGACCGTATTGATCTTTTTCATATCTCTTTTGTAGCACCCGTATCATTGTTAAAACTTCTTTGATTACGTTGTCGAACAAGCAGAATTCGCTCATGTTAAATCTTTTCGTCACCTTCGCTCGGTAGTCTATTGGCTGACTATTGCGGAAACTTTTGGCGATGGAGAGATCATTAAATATTCGAACGTTTGTACAGCTATGGAACCAAACTGCAATGGTGTTCAGTCCATAATTTTCAAACTACTCAAACGAAATTATACTAAGGAGTATGGCCAACACTCACACACGGACACGCACGCGCGCGCGCGCGCGCGCGCGCACACACACACACACACACACGCACACACATATCCATGCCAGAGGGAGAACTCAAAACCTCCGGTGGGTAACGGACGCGCACTCCACATCAAAGCGCCTTAGAGCGCACGGCCACTCCCGCGTGGCTGAGAGATCACCTTCACGCTTGTCCGTCGGGTACACGTGGGTGTGTAGAATGCAGCGATTTTCTTCTGCATCCTCAAGCCGTTGATAACTGCCGATTCCTCCGCCATTTGGGGCATGTTCCCACCTTAATGGCAAGAGAGTACCCAGAAACACTTCCTTCTCCTTCGTACTATTTTACGAGGTCACTGGCAGAACGAGGTTGACTTCTGATTCCGGAAGTCTTCCGGTACCATTTTTAATAAATTTTGAGCAAAATTTAAGTACTTTCGTTTTTCAAAAACTAAACCGAGTACGTTTTAATAACTCTAGAAATCCTGCAACGGATGCTTCCAAAATGTTACGCAGTTGTTCCGATCCTGCTTTCGCCGGCCCATCGCAAGCTGGATACTTTGGAACACTGTTAGTACGGGCATGCTGTTTAAAATTTGGTACGTGTCCTTCAGCCTACTGAGAGATACAGTGTTATACGTTTTTCTTGACAGGTCAGAGCGAAGGCCCTCTTGGAAAGCTGTTTCATAAAATTGTGACAATGAAGTCCCAAACAAGCCTACTGCGGGAGACCTCAAATACGAGGCGTCTTTTTTTTTAAGTAAGTTCCGTATGAACATAAGTACACACTAAAATTTATTTAAAAAAAAGTAAGTTTATTTTCAGAAAGTACATAGTTTGTTCAAGCACTTGTCATACCTCTCAACCAATTTTCATATAAACTTGCCGCCTGATACGATAACCAAGAGTTTTCACATCGTCGTCATCGTTGTAACGGTTGCCACTAGGGGTTGTTTGAGATGCAGCGCCCGTTCTCACGAATCCTCACTTCAACAGAAGCCACCAAAACGTCTGTAATCGAAGATGGGCGATCGGAGTGGTACTCATCATGGACGGTTGTCATGGCCATCTTTGAATCCTTGTAGCCACTTACGCACTTTGCTTTCACTCGTAACAGTATCACCGTACACTTCGTAAATCACTCGATGAATTTCTGAAGCAGACAGGTTCCTTACTGAAAAGAATCCTATCACTGAGCGAACCTCACACGCGGCGGGAGAGTTGATAGTCTTAAACATTTTGAAAGCACAGAACAGAGCCGTACGGTCTAGATACAGAGCTGAAAATGAGCACAGTTGTTCCAGAGGCGTGCCGGTACACGACGCACGCGCTCGTTGCGGTATGCGCGCGAACTACTGGTGTCTACAACAAAACTGAACTTACTTAAAAAACATACATCGTATGATTTCTCTTTTTATCTCTCAATGCTGTTACAGCCGTGGTGGAGTAGCCTAGCGGTCTAAAGCGCCTTGCTGCGGAGCGCGCGATTGCTCGCCGTGGAGGTTCGAGTCCTCCCTGGGGCATGGGTGTGTGTGTTTGTCCTTAGGTTAGTTTACCTAGGTTTAAGTAGTTTGTAAGCTACGGACTGATGAACACGCAGTTTGGTCCGATAGAATTACAAACATTTGAACATTTTAAATGCTATTACCGGACATTTGAAGCCCTTTCTCCTACATCATCAATTCTTCTTTCAACTACTTCCGTACCTCATTACTACCAACACGCTTGGTATCGGCGAGGGTGACATATCCCAATATTAGACTCAATGAAAGATAAAACCCAATATAAAACGGTGGATTGTATAGTAGGCGTTGAGGGCTGGTACCCCTTGGTCATAACTGTCAACGGGCGGGAAGCTCTTGTGTAACTAGTCGATATAAAATTCACCTCGTGCACACTCCTACGGAGTGATGAATGCAGATGACTATCGCTCTTAATTCCGATTGGTGAAGGCTGTTTGGGACATGGCGCACCAGATGATGTCTTTCCTCACGTGCGATTCACGACAGCGTAACTACACAATTTCCGATGCAGAAATACATGTATATGTCGCCAGGTCGTTTACTACATTTTCGAAGACGACAAGAAGTTGTCGATTTTTGACACCACAAAAGTGAACGTCATTGGTCGATCAAACCGAGAACTAACAAGAAAATTACTTGGGCACGAAAAGACACAAATACACCAAAATCGTGTGATTGATATGTAAAAGTCCCGTACTGCACTAGTGATTAGCATTTGTAAAACTCTGCAGTCGTCCGTTAGAGGCCATACCTCATTCCACACTGACCTGCCGGTATGACAGTATTTACCAGTACGGACGGTGTAGTGCGCCTAGGAAGATGCGTTTTGTGACGTTATTTGTGTAGGCAATCGTCACATGGGACGATACGTGGTAATCAATCCTGCTAATGTATTGCGATTGATTGAGATGAAGTTACGAAGTACTCTTCTTCTGTAAGATGGTATTGGTGTAGATGTTCACATGACATTTACAATCAAGAATCTGAGGGATTATATAGACCAATGCTTCGTTACACATGCAGAATGCTGGCTACTATATTGGTGAACCAGTGGAAAACTTCCAAAGCGTCAATGAGGTGGACTTCAACAGTGATATTATGTGCAAATATACCATGCGATCAACTTTCATTTCTTCGCCGTGCGTTTAGTAGTCGTTCATATTTTTCGGAGCATTTACATTTATAGTTAGGTTTACTGCATTGCTTATGGTGTTTACAAATATATCTACAGTACTATCTAGAGCTTGATTGCAGAGCTGTGCAGAAAAACGACAACCACCAGCATATGGATGGGTATCTAACAGTACCGTAAGCAAACATTCATACAGATATATTTATTTGAGCCCCAGTACTTTCCTTGTTGGCGTTTATCTGTTTATTTTTTAATTTTCCACCATGCATCTGTATTATCCACAACCAAAGAAACTGATTTATGAAACCATTCCGTTAGTGTTGAAGTACCAATGGAGACCACATTGCTATGTGAACACATGTATCGACAATTTACCACCAATTAGCGGCAAGGAACGTACATAGTTGGTAAAGAGACGACTTCTTTCATACTCTTCAGTAGTCGACGAGGACTGTTATTGTACTCTCTCTCATATGATTAGTAACATATATGAAAGGTTTCTGCAAAACTTTGGTGTTGGTGCTATGTACAGGGTGACGCACTCAACTTCTTCAACGAAAATATCTTTGGAGCTGCAACATATGCTGGAAAACGACATCTACGTACATGAAACTGCGGCAGGGTCTTATAAAAGTAAGTGCTATGACACAGTTTAAAATCTAAACTGTGTAATCGGTTCAAAGACTTCCCCGTTGTCCAGCTTTCGTTGTGTCCAGTAGCTAAGGCTTCGGAGGGTTCCATCCACGGGTGTCTTTCCGCATCCTTCCAGCGTTCTACCGTTGTTCTGTAGTCACTCTCCTTCTCAGTTGATGTGAGAAAACTGTTTCAAGATTTAAGTCTCTGTGTTGCTGGCTCCATCCCATGGAGACTATAGATTTTTGTCTATCTTTATATACTGCTTGTTCTCTTCGAATTGCTGGAGGTGCAATACCGGCAAGATGATTTTATTTACAGGGGTTAGCTGCAAACAACCTGTAACTATTCTGGCAGATTCATTGAGGGTGACGTCGACTTGTTTGGTGTGTGCTGACCTCTACTAAACTGGACTAGCGTATTCGCCAGCGGCGTAGAGTAGAGATAGGGCTGACGTTCTTACAACCTTTGGTCTTGCGCCCCTGGTCGAACCCGTCAGTCGTCTCAGAATGTTATTTCGACCACAAACTTTCAGTTTGGCGTTAAGACAATGTTGTTTAAATGTCAGAGCTCGGTCTAAAGCAACGCCCAAGTATTTAGGGTTTTTGCAGTGTTCCAAGTCAACAACCCTCCACCTCACTTGCAGCTGACGAGATGCCTATTTGTTGCGCAGATGGAATGCACATGTCCGAGTTTTCATTGGGTTTTATATTCTTAATCTGTCAGTAGCATGGAAAATCACAAAAAATATTGGCGTTTGTCAATTACATCCGAAGTGATTTAGGGTAATTACGGAATAGCTAAAACTGGATTGTAAGAGGTGGATTTGAACCGCCGTCCTCCAGAATGCGATTCCAGAGCGTTAACCACAGCGTAACATCGGTCGGTCCTGTTTAAGATTTAGAAGTTGTTACCCTCTCTCCTTTTGAGGCAGGGGTAGTGATTTGATTTCATGTCAGGTACAATATATGATTTTAATACTTGCTTCACTATCTTATAATTCACTATTAATAATGGGGACAACTGAGTTACTGATGATAATGAGGCATTGATACACTGATAATAATGAGAGTGATGAAGATGGCATGCTGAGATGGTGATACTCTTGATGCATGGAGTGATGATGGTTATGGTCAATGTGGCAGTTACATGAGTCACTGAGATCCGCAAGTGACAATAGAATTTATCAAGTTGAAGGAAATGATAAGTTCATAAAGAAATGAGGTACGAGGGGGAGAGATAGTACTAAGGAAGGAAGGGTATATTTCGGGACTTATTCGTTGTCGGGGAGTGGGAGGTGGCTGAAATTCCGCAGGGAGACGATAGATAATGCATGAAGGTGAATAGAAGGTCGAATATGGAAGTAGTGACGCATCATAGTAACTGGATTGGTGGTTAGTGAGTGGGAAATTGGGTCTAGGGACTGTGTTTTTGCGATTAATGTATCATACTGGTAGATGTTCGTGGAAGAGAAGAAGTGGGAAATGGATACGTTTATGCAGTACTAGCATTATTTATTTATTCCAACCTTGAGTTAGTACTTCTCCTATCCACTCTCTCTTTGTCCATCCCTTCTTTCCTAAAACCATGTTAGTTTCTGGGAGAATATGTAAGAAATAAGGCTGCCTTGTATAATGTACAACATTGTAATTGCAGTATACAAACAAAGAAAGGTATTAATCAAGAAACAAATATTATGTAACATTAAAACATTCATTTAATTCAAAGTCGGCCGCGATAGCCGAGCGGTCTGCGGCGCGCCAGTCACGTTGTGCACTGCCACTATGGTCGGGGGTTCGAATCCCCCCTCGGGCATGGATATTTGTGCCGTCCTTAGTATTAGCTAGATCGTAAGTAGTTTGTAAGTTTAGGGACTGATGACCCCGTAGTTAAGTCCCATAACTTCTACAAAAATTTGAACATTTGATTCAAAACCTGATTGTAAATAATATTTCTTGTTGCTTGTCCAGTAACTAATTTGAATAATTTCTTTGGTGGGCCCCACCCTGAGCGAGCAATATAAAGTTGTCCATTTACACACAGAAACGTCCACTCCGTTGTAGTTATTAGATTGCCCTGTGATTTATTAATCGTAGAAGAAAATGCAAGTCTCAGTGGAAACGGCAGTTCTTTGAATTAAAGGGTAGATCACTCAGAAATAATGGTCACTCGTTAATGTACACTGTTTCATTGTCTTCCTTTCCTTGTAGCTCTATAGAGGTTTATTGCTTTCGCCTGCACCCGTGTGTGATTTACAGTTCAAAGTTAGTTCATACTTGTCAGCAGCACTGTCATATTTCAGGAATATGCTTAAGGTGATTGAAATACAGGAGCGTTTTTGTAGTAAAAACGTAAATGTATTAAAACGTGGTGTATGGTGTAAGACGTGTTCACACTATCACAGTATATATGACCTCATATTTAATATGTTGTTCAATTGTATGATTTTGCTGGTGTATATTCTGTTGTACAAGTGCTGTATGTCTGAAAAATCTGATGCTTGATGGGTCGGATTTCCTTGAAAGGTACTGTCTTCATACCTCATGTACTATATATGTTCAACTTTATGTTTCTATATAGTCTGTAAAATTTTCTATGATTACAATTTATAGTATGCAAATTATATTCTCGCGATGAAATGCAAACAGGCATGACTTCGAAATTACAAGTGAACATAAGAAACATGTAGAACATTCTGGAAATGATAATCAGAAAGAAAGAAATTTCTGCCAGGGGATGAGATTGAACCGACGACCTCCAGCTATCCATCGCGCCACGCCGGCAGTTGGTTAGTTGGGGGTCTCGCGGCAATATATTTTATCGTTATACGGAATGTCGGGTTTTACTACGTGAAAAGTGGAAAAGTAGTTAGCCATTAACTTTTTTTCCTTTCGTCCTTTTGGCGTGGTAGCAAGCGGGAAAAAGTATAACTCTTTCAAATTATGTTTAAAGTTTGTTGCTAGTCGCTAAGTACACTCATTCTCATAGAGTATATGAATAACGACTCGTCGTGTGATGTGGCAGTTTTTTACTACTCCAGTTATTTGTGACGTTAAATCTCCTATACCTTTTGTGGTATGTGGTTCATAGCTCTATAGCAGTTGTTATCTCACGGTAAGGAATACATGTGCCAAAATGGGTAAAATCGGACTGGTGGCTTAGGAGGAAATGTACAACATCGTCGTGTGATTCAGCAGTTCTCGCACATCTGATTGTTTACGACTTATATCTCGCGAAATATGTACTGTGGGTGATATACTTAACGGCGACCGTCGTCTTTGTTTGAAGGTCAAGTGCGCGAAATTTCATTACTGGGACAAAACTGTATGTTGGTATGGACTAAGTACACAGAAACACACAAACCCACAAACACACGGGCACTCTACATACTAGTGTAAATATACGATTTGGAGAAGAGTAGCGAATGCGGAAGGCGAAGCGGAGTGCATATTTTTCCAGTACGAGGATGCCAAAGCTTCATTTCGTCGTCTCATATAGTGCTCCAAATTATAAACGTGGCATGCGCCAGCAACGTCAGTTACTGTCTGCAAGACACGGCTGGTGGCTGCAGTCCTCGTAGTACTCTTTGGACATCTCCATATTAAGCCCTGTAATCAACTTGAAATACTGGCGCTGGCCGCATCACAGAACGTTCATATTTTTGCAGAGATGGTTGCGGGTTACGAGCCATGAATATTGTCCGCCGACCTAATTTTCATTACCTCCCTGTATACCCTGTTCCATAAACCGGAGTTGTTAGCAACTATAAGGGTGTTTTATCAGATTTCATTTTGTTTCCCTCAGCTAAACAATGTTTTACTACCGCCGAGTTTTCAAGCTGTAATAGCTTCATGTGGTGGAAACGTTACAAGTGTATGTGTGGAACGATGCGAATCAGTAATGGCCGTCTATGCAACCAGTGTCAGCGTGAATGGAATTTCAAACATACTATCCGTAACACCATAACAGTTAACTATGTAAATGGCCGTGTTATTATTTATAATGATTTATACCTACCAACTAAGGCTTACTTCTCCTTTTAGTCTGATCAAAGAGTGGTAACATTGTTTTGGAGCGGTTTTCAAACCTTATTAACCTCTCTGCTTTGCGTGGTCTTGAGGGCCAGTTCACGGATTATGCAGCTGGTTCCATCGGAAATCCTAGTCCAACCTCGGTCCTGGGTGTTAGTCCTGTGCTTAGCATAAGTAATTTTCGGTTAGATTAAGTAGTTTGTAAGTTTATGGACCGATGACGCAGTTTGGTCCGTTATATTTACGAATATTTTAACTTTCCTTTTCTCTGTTTGTGTTCATAGATTGGCAAACATAATTCCACGCGAATACGATACACAACAAAATGTTATAGTTCTATTGCATCAGGCAGTTTTTATGAGACGGACTGTAACTTTTATGTACTTACATGTGGATATTACACCAAACTAGGCTTCATTAGTGATGGCGGGGAAAGCCATCAGGCGCATACGTATACTGTGGAATGACTAGTAGTCTACCTTCTTCAGAAGGTTTAATCTATTGAAAATAACCTTTTTGACGTTCACTTAGTGCGACTTTATTTCTCAACTGCAGAAATCTATTTGTTTACTGCAGAAATCTGTTTACGGAAGATGCTGTGACATATTTTGAAGAAAGATGACGTTAAGGTAGTTTTCCTAAGACTATTTCATTGAACAAATAGAGAGGCATTTATAAAATAAGTCATAGTTGTAAGACTGGAACCTGTGTCTGGAAAATCACTAAAATAAAGTATCTGTGGTATGGAAAAAATACAAACAATTCAACCCTGTAAATATTTAGAAAACAATTGATAAATCGTGGAAGTTGAATGCAACTTTAGACCACACGCGAGCCCGTAAACAGCAAATAGTATCCAGTGTCAACAGTTTCTAGCTATAATTCCAATGACTGCCAGCAGTGTGACATTTTGTAACGCTTTATAGTAGCAGCCAATTACTGCAATTACTGGAAATACAACTAGATAACAAATTCAGATGCACACATACAATGTCTGTGCTACATTTGCAACCAGCGCGCCAAAGTGCAATGCCGTCCGCTGTGTCTATATGGCAGTCTGACTGCACGTGCAAAGCGATTTGCTGGTGTGTACTCGGCTAATGATTGCTTTCGGTTGGTTTGCACGATCCTATAATCGTCCTCAAGGGCCAGAATTACCCAATGTAATCACGTGGTAATCGATTGAAACCTACTGCTCGTTTGATTATTAATCACTGGCTCAATTTTTGTTACATAGAGAAATTCAAACACAATTTCGTTCCATACAAACAACCTGCAAATAAGATAAATACACAAGGCCCAATAGTACGTCCTAATACCTGATTAACAGTAAGCTAATTTACCGCAGACCGTGATTATACATGCTACACTACATTTATTAGAACAGTTTCCTGACGACTTAATATTGGCGCCCCAGTATACCTCTGAATCTTTTTGTACCACAATGGTTGACTTTATTATTACTAAGCAAATATACTCCATAATTTTAATATTAATCAACGACAAGACAGTATCTTTCTTTAAAACCCATTTAAATCATACTGCTCGGTGATAATCACTGCGACATCAGCTGTTGCCATATTTACTTGAATAACCTTGATTGGCTATAAGTAGCAGCGGCGGAGCGGCCGAGCGCATTGAGGCAGTTCACCGTCAAGGGGTTCGAATCCCCCTCGGGCATGGATGTTTGTACAGTCTTTAGTATAAGGTAGTTTATAAGTAGTTCGTAAGTTTCGGGACTGATGACCTCGCAGTTAAGTCCCATAAGCTTGAGAAACATTTGATTAGCTATATGTTTTGTATCGTGAGAATGTGAACCACATTCAGAGAGTATTATGTGTTACTAGCTGAAAACCCGGCATTATCCGGGTATTTATTTATTTATTCCTGCCATTTTTCAGGTAAATATTCATTTGTATAAGGGCTGTATGTCTGTAAAATCTCTTGGGAATACAATTAGTAGTAAAGAAGTAATAGATTAAAACTTGGTGCGGGAATGGGCGGTTTTCCATGAACGTTACTGTTTATCTGCTCATATCTCATGAACTATGTGTCGTCCTGTGATACGATTTAGGAAGAACATTCAACGACATGAGTGTATACTATTTCTAAAATTTCCTGCGGCTACAATTTGTTGTGTGCAAATTAAAAATTGTAAAGTCATACCGAATGTCGTAGTTTTACTCCATAAAGAGCGGAAACGTAATAAGTGAGAAACTTTTTTGCCTTTCATCATTTTGCTGTGGCTGTCAGCAAGAAAAGTTTAATAAAGGTTTGAAATTACGTTTAAAGTTTGTTGCAAGTCGCTAACTACTGTCATTGTCATTTATAAAGTCCGGCCGCATTATGTGGCATTTTTTGCTATTCCTATTGTCTTTTCTGAACTATGCGTCATATGTGATCCTTAACCCTTCAGCAATTGTTACCTCACGATAACAACACATATATGTGTGCCACATTTGGTTGAAATCGGTCCAGTGGTTTAAGAAAAAATGAGCAGCATTTTCGCTTAATGCAGAAGTTTTTCACGCATCTCATTATGACGTCATGTCTAGTGAATTATGTGTTGTACGTCATTCTTACATTTATGGCTTTCCTTTTTAACTGTCCCTATCTTTTTACTGAAAACTTTTCCAAGACCATAATGTACAAAACAAAACTGAATTACTCCTCTCCGTCGTGCGAATAGTCAGTTATGCTGGTCAATTGAATCAAAAACACATTGAAAAAGTACTTCAGTTTTCCTCAATTTTTTGCAATTTTCCGGTAGATTTTCCAAAAAAATTATTTCGAACAAACCTTGCCCTGTGAAGCAGTACTCAAGCAATTCTCTTACAACTATGTGGCAATTGATTTTTATTCATAGAAAAAAATTACTTTCGGTTTTTCCTAAGTCATCCTACTTTCCGGGCGACTTTTTCGAATTTTTATTTGATGCGAACCTTCAAAAAAATGTTCAAATGTTTGTAGAGTTTATGGGACTTAACTACGGGGTCGTCAGTCCCTAAACTTACAAACTACTTATGAACTACTTACAACTAAGGACGGCACAAATATCCATGCCCGAGGGGGGAATTCGAACCCCCGACCATAGTGGCCGTGCAGACCGTGACTGGAGCGCCTCAGTCTCCTCGGCCACCGCGGCCGGCGCGAACCTTCCTCTTGCTTTCAACATGAAATGTACAAAATTTTATCGCAATTGCATGAACGGTATTGATAGCTCACTTGGAAAAGCTGTATCAGTTTTTAGCGATTTTTCTCTTTTCCGGACAACTTTTTCATATTTTATCCCCTTTTAAACTTTTCCTGGACTTACACGAATATTTCAAAACTAAATTTAGCCAAATCGGTTCAGCCGTTCTCGAGTTTTAGCGAGACTAACGAACAGCAAGTTATTTTTATATACACAGACTAGCTGAAAACCCGTCGGCGCCCTTGGTATTTGTTTATTACAGTCTTGAGTTAGTAACCCCTTTTATCTATCCAACTTTCTCTTTCCTTCTCTTTCCTCCTCTCGCCTCTCTTTCGCTGTTGTTCTTCTCTCCCCTTTTTCTTTTTCAACCCCTCCTAAACCTCGTTTTGCATGACTCCACCTCTTCCTTTCCCTCGGTCACCTCGTTGTATTTCTCTAAGCCCTTTTCACATGATGTACTTTCTTGTCTCAGTTGGTTACTCAAGACGAGTGTGTTTGCTGCAGCGCCCCTGGCGTATGATTTCCGTACTGCGTCTCGCCTGTTATTTTCGTTTAGACGTAAACACCAAAACTGTAGAGCTCTCTGCTGTGTGTACTTTCGCATCTGAATGAAGAAATAAGGTTATGAGAGGATTTTTATGTAGGATCAGGAGAAAGATAATTGTGTTTATTAACGACGAAAGGGTAACTCATAGTTTATGTTCTCCATATATGTCACGTAGTTAATTTTGCAAACTTTTCAAAATTTACACCTTTATTTGTTGATGAAAATTTGTTCTGAAGAACTCATCAAACAATATTTAAAATTCAGTAAAAAGCTACTGTAGCTCCACACCTGGCGCGATGTATTGATCATTGACGTCATAGACGCACTCGCGATGGGGTTGACTGCTGATTTACACACAGTCACAAAAGGCGTACGCATTTTGATTAGACAGTTTTCACCACAAAGTCGATTGTGTAAAGCGAGCTTAACTCCTCCTCCACCGCCAAAACCCACAGCCTCCTCGATCTGTGAAGATTATACAACTCTGTTAACTTTTGTGGTTTTCAGTGAAGTCGTGGCTAAGTGTATGCAAGGTACCCTCCGCCATGCACCGTGCCATGTTCCTATCGGTACTCACCAATAATAATTGGGCAATACATAATCAGGGTAGTAAATGGTTTATGGCTCGTTGTCTCTGTTCCTGGGGCTGAGTTATGTATGTCAGCTTCTATGCCATAAACAGCTACCCAAACAGTTTAAATAAGATCAATAATTAATCTGCAGTTCAGCCAGTCTCTCAATTTGCATGTGATGACGCGAAAATATATTTAAACAAACATAAATTTAACCTCTGAATAACCAACAAAATGGATTCAAAGAAGTGATTCACTCACGATGTCTATATATAAAAGGCAATGTCCCGACTAACTGACCGATTGATTGACTGACTGACTCATCATCGCCCAGCCCAAAGCACTGAAGATAGAAACTTGAAATTTGTAGACTCTGTAGGCGTCATTTAAGAAGCGATTTTTCATTATTACGTCCGTAAGGGGGTGAAATAGGGGATGAAATGTTTCTTTGAAAATAAACGTTGCTATTTAGGCAATTTTGAAGCTAGATCTACAAAATTTCGGATTTTAATTCAGGGTTCGAATTTAAAAGACACGTGTTTCGGCGTTTTTTGACATTTTGCCAATAAGAGGGTAAAATAGGGGACACAAAAAATTGATTTTAACTCAAATTTTAAGCTACAAATACGAAACTTCGGATATGGAATCTTGGTCAGGATTAAAAAAAAAAAAAAAAAAAAAAAAAAAAAAAAAAAAAAAAAAAACATTGAGTCTCAGTATTTTTGGAAATTCAATAAGAGGGTAAAATAGGGAATGAAAAACTCTTTTTGAAAACACGTTGCTATTAGGACAATTTTGAAGCTCGAGCTGCAAAAATTTATACTTGTATTGTTGGTTACAATTTAAAAAATAATTTTTTGGTATTTTTGGAAATTCAACCATAAAGTATGTTTTCCTAAAATCTGTTGCTATTAAGGTAATTTTGAAGCTACAACTACGTAAATCTGTATTTGTTTTCTTGTTCATAGTTAAAAAGACGCGTGTTTCGGTATTTTCAGAAAAATAATCATCTTGGTGGTGAAATAGGGGATGAAACATTTTTTTGAAAATACGTTGCTACTAAGCCAGTTTTGAACCCAGAATTACATAGAATGGAAATGAGTGTGAAGTGTTATTATATTAGTAATCATTGTTTATTTTTTAAATTTTGTTTAGAAATTTTCAAATTTATTATATAGTCTGGAGATAAACTAAGGATACTTAAACAATGGAATGTCATTTACATCTTTGCAAATTGTTACATTTAATTACCTCACAAAAATTTGCATATTAAGTTTAATATTTTTATTAGTCCCCCCTCCCCCATTCCTTCCACTTCCCCCTTTTTTTCCTCTAGGGGAGACCGGGGCATGTTGGTCCTAGGGGCAGGATGATCCAGTCGAATTAGTTCATACAGTAGACGCTAGATAGTCTTAGGAATCAATCAGAAAGTAGGTGACACTGTCTTTCTCTTTATACGGAGCCAATAGCGGAGGCAGTGAAGTTTTGGACACGCTGTAGTCCTTAATTGTTTTTGTGCGTGTTTCAGTAAAATTCTACTCGTCGGTTAATGTGTATTATTTAACTTCTGTTTGCTATAGGCACAACGGGGTGAGTAGTATAATAAAAGGTCGTACTTTAATCATTATTTCTATATGGCATACAGAGTTAATTGCTTCAGTGAGTTTTCTAAAGAACAGAATTTATGGTAAAGATGGAGATGGGACAGGTTGGCCCATAGAGAACGGGGCACGATGGCCAGCCGAGACAACCTGTCACGTCTTATAGTAGCTGTACTTCTTTAAACTTGGTGATAGCTTTGTTACTTTTAATGATAACAACGTTTATAATTCTTCGAATTTATGAAATTATTAACGTAATTGTCGAAGTTAAACATATTTTTATACGTTGCAGAGGTCAAAAGATCGCCATATTCACGAGATAAAAAGCGACGAATGAACGCCAATCAGTAAATTTTATTTTAATCTTAAACAGTAATCTTTGAAGTCAGAATCTCGTACATTTCTTTGTTTTCAAAACATGATTTACGGCTATAGTTTAAACCTTTGCTTTATTTGTAGTATCATAAAAATGATCCGAAATATTAAAAGAATCAAAGAGGAATGATTTCTGAAGATACGATGCTAAGAGCAGTTTTAGAAGTGAAAGATAAGATCTGTGAGGACTGTTGGCGAAAGTACAGACAAACTGCATGTCAGTTTGCACAGGTAATTGAAACTCAGGAAAATGCATTGGAAGGAAATACTGAAGAAAAATTAGGTCACAGGCTAGAAAGCACTTTTTCAAAAAGGAAAGATGGTAATAATGATGACGACAAGGAAGATTTACAGTGCATTTTTGAAACAGTCACCTGGAGAACAAGGAATTCAGTTCAAGAACTGTAAGCGTTCGACTCATCGGAGACGCGTGGAAAATGAAATCCGTAGACTGTTTTATGAGTGTTGAAACTGTGCTGATCCTTTGGAGCTGGACATTGATTAAAGTTGTATTTAGACACTACAAATCGTAATAAGTTTAACCTGCCCTGTTGTCCTCAATGTTAAGCATTTAACTCAATATTCAACTTGATATTATGTACCTTAAGGTAATTATTTTGATAACTTTTAGTTTTGTTTCGATTTCTTAATTATACTTACCAAACGACTACATGGTTCAACGTGGCCCAGCCTCTGGGCCAACTTACCCCGAGGTAGGGGCAGATTGGCCTACTTGACATACGTCTAGTAATTAATTTATTTCTCGTTTAAGAATCACAAAAGAATGTTGTATACGTGGAAGAGACCAGGAGACACAGGAAGGTATAAGAGAGATTTTATAATGGTAAAACATAGATTCCGGAACCAGGTTTTAAACTGTAAGACATACCCAGGAGCCGATATAGACTCTGACCATAACTTATTGGTCATGAACTGTAGGCTGAAACTGAAAAAACTGCAGAAAGGTAGGAAAATAAGGACATGGGACGTGGATAAATTGAGGGACCCTGAAATTCTTAGGAATTTCAGAGGGAGCCTTAGGCAACAATTGACAGAAACGGAGGAAAATAAAACAGTAGAGGAGGAATGGGTAGCACTGAGAGATGAAATAGTGAAGGAAGCAGAGGACAAAATAGGTAGGAAGGTAAGACCTACAAAAAATCCTTGGATATCGCAGGAAATACTAAAGTTAATCGATGAAAGGAGAAAATATAAAAATGCCGTAAATGAAACAGACAAAATGGAGTACAGACGACTAAGAAATAAGATTGACAGGAAGTGTAAAATAGCTGAGCAGGAGTGGCTAGAAGCCAAATGCAAATCTGTGGAAGAATGTATAAGAAAGGGAAAAGTAGATGCTGCCTACAGGAGAGTAAAGGAGACATTTGGGGACAAGAAAGACAAAATGTTCAAATGTTTGTATAACTTATGGGACTTAACTACGGGGTCATCAGTCCCTAAACTTTCAAACTACTTATGAACTAGCTAACACAAAGGACAGCACAAATATCCATGCCCGAGGGGGGATTCGAACCCCCGCCCGTAGTGGCCGTGCAGACCATGACTGTGGCGCCTCAGTCCCCTCGGCCACCGCGGCCGGCCAAGAAAGACAGCTCTACAAATATCAGGAACTCAGATGGAAAACCACTTCTCAGCAAAGAAGGGAAAGCAGAAAGGTGCAAAGAGTATGTAGAGGAGCTCTACAAAGGAAATGATTTTAGAGACAATGTTGTAGGAAGGGAAGAGGAAATAGATCAGCCGGCCGCGGTGGCCGAGGAGACTGAGGCGCTCCAGTCACGGTCTGCACGGCCACTACGGTCGGGGGTTCGAATCCCCCCTCGGGCATGGATATTTGTGCCGTCCTAGTTCGTAAGTAGTTCATAAGTAGTTTGTAAGTTTAGGGATTGATGACCCCGCAGTTAAGTCCCATAAATTGTACAAAGGTTGTTTTCTTTAATAGATCAAGATGAAATAGTAGATACTATACTGAGAGATGAATTTGACAGAGCCCTGAAAGACCTAGGTCCGAACAAGGCCCCGGGAGTAGATGACATTCCCTCAGAGCTACTAAAGTCTCTGGGGGAGCCAGAGACAAAACTATTTCACCTGGTGTGTAAGATGTATGAGACAGGCGAGATACCCTCAGACTTTAAGAAAAATGTTATAATCCCCATTCCAAAGAAATCAGGCGCGGATAGATGCGAAAATTACAGAACCATCAGTTTGATGAGTCATGATTGCAAAATTTTAACACGAACTATCTACAGGAGGATGGAAAAGCTGGTAGAAGCTGAACTCTGGGATGATCCGTTTGGATTCAGGAGGAACGTAGGAACCCGGGAGGCAATACTCACTGTACGACTTATCTTAGAAGATGGATTAAGAAAAGGCAAACCTACATTATTAGCTTTTGTAGATTTAGAGAAAGCTTTTGACAATATTGGCTGGAATACACTATTTCAAATTCTGAAGTCAGCAGGGGTAAAATGCAGGGAAAGGAAAATTATTTACAATTTGTACAAAAGCCTACCGCAGTTATTAGACTCTAAGGGCATGAAAAGGAAGCATTAGTTGGGAAGGGAGTAAGACAGGGTTGTAGCCATCCTGCGCTGTTATTCAATTTGTACATCGAACAGGCGGTGAAGGAGAACAAAGAAAAAATAGGCAAAGGGATTAAAGTTCAGGGTGAAGAAATAAAAACATTGCGTTTGGTGATGACATTGTAATTCTGTCAGAGACAGCAAAGAACCTGGAAGAGCAGTTGAATGGAATGGACAGTATGTTGAAGAGAGCGTATAAAATGAACATTAACAAGAGAAAACAAAAATAATAGAATGCGGTCTTAGAAAATCAGGCGATGCTGAAGGAATTAGATTAGGTAATGAAACAATGAAGGTGGTAGATGAGTTTTGTTACTTGGGTAGTAAAATAACATATGACGGTCGCAGGCAGAGGATATAAAATGCAGAATGGCAATGGGAAGAAAAGCATTTTTGAAAAAGAGAAATTTGCTAATATCGAATATTAATTTAAGTGTAAGGAAGTCTTTTCTGAAGGCATTTGTGTGGAGTGTTGCCTTGTACGGGAGTGAAACATGGACGATAAGCAGTGTGGACAGGAAGAGAGTAGAGGCTTTTGAAATGTGGTGCTACAGAAGAATGCTGAAGATTAGGTGGGTAGATCGCATAACTAATGAAGAGGTACTGAACAGAATTAGTGAGCAAAGGAATTTTTGGCATACCTTGACTAAAAGAAGGGATCGCTTGGTAGGACACATTCTTAGACATCGGGGAATCGTAAATTTAGCATTGGAGGGAAGTGTGTGGGGTAAAAATCGCAGAGGGAGACCAAGAGACGCATATAGTAAGCAGATTCAAATGGGTGTGGGCTGCCGTTCTTATAAGGAGATGAAGAGGCTTACTCAGGATAGAGTAGGGTGGAGAGCTGCATCAAACCAGTCTCCGGACTGAAGAGAATAACAACACAACAATACTTTAACTGATATTTTCAAGTTTAATACCTGCCATCTAGATTCAGTAAAGTCCTATCTAATATTTAACAACAATTTCGTAAATTTAAATATGTCAAATAAATTAATATTAACAAAAAATGTCCAACGTGCCCCGGTCATCCCTGACTATTAAATTTGAGGTCTCAGGGCCAGAGACGATTTACATTACGTCTCAATGAATGACTTTTAATTGCTTTTCTGTGGTGCTGTGAAACTTCCCAGCTCGGATGTTACATTTTATTACTGCGCTGTGTAACGCTCGCATGAAGATGTATTGCTGCAGCCGAACTGCGCCATATTGCGGAGGGGCAATACATTTCGAGCGGTGGCACACTTCCTGCCACAATAGCACTTCCGTCTGTTCCAGTTCTAGTGGTGACCTCGGCTACAGCCGGACATTGCTGTCTGCGTCAAGTAATACTTAGAAAAATTACGAGGCGCGTCCAGAAAGTCAGTTCCGTTTCAATTGTATCTCCGCTGCAGTTCCGCACATCGTTGTAGACGATGTGTACCAAGGAGAAGAACGGGCGTCATTTGGAGATCGCTGTCAGTTACGTACGCTGTGTTGTGCTTGTTTGAAATGTCGGTGTTGACTGAAAATCCCGCCGCCTCTGAAATCAGGTCGGTGATTCGGTTTCTGAATGCGAGGAAAGTGAAACCAAGTGAAATTTATAGGCAAATGTGCGATGTTTACGGACCAAACTCGATGAGTGATTTGATAGTGAGAAGATGGGTCCCACAGTTGAATGGCGGGCGTAGTGATGTGCACGATGAAGAACGAAGTGGGCGTCCACCTTTGGTTACAGAAGAACTGGTATAGTGACTTTCATCTTTTCTTACATCTCAAGTCTTTCCTTGGCGGTCATCATTTCACCAATGACGACGAGCTGAAATAAACTGTTTCCATCTGGTTGAAGACACAGGCGGCAGATTTGTTTGAAGAAGGTATACAAAACCTGGTGCCACGCTATGACAAGTGCCTGTAAAATTTCGGTAGTTAAGTGTAAAAGTAGTTTCAGAGTTGTAGAATTTTGTGCAATAATAATTTCTTCTATATCTGTGAACAATTTTATTTTATTACCAAACGGAACTGTCTTTCTGGACGCGCCTCGTATTTGTCGTCGGTGGGTGGGATCTGCCATTAAACACTTCTAGCAGCATTTTTTAAATTCATCCACGATTTCGCATAGATGCAATAAGTCAAAAGAGACAGCAGAATACTGTGTACTTAACAGAATTCTCATTTCGTCTTGGAAGAAATCCATAGTACTTTTTCCTCGTATAAACAATGTTTTTATAGGAAGTGCTATAGGACCTCTACTGTTCCTTACATTTAAGAGACAATCTGAGTAGTTCTCTTAGACAGTTCGCGGTTGATGCTGTCGTTTATTGGTTAGTTATGTCACCAGAAGATCAAACGTAACTTCAGAGTGATTTAGATAAGATATCTGCATGGTGCACAAATTGGCAATTAGCCCTTAATAATAAATGTGAGGTCATATGACCACTAAAACTTCAGTAATACGATGAATCAGTCAAACCTATAGGCCATCAATTCTACAAAATACCTAGGAGCAACAATTGCGAACAATTCAAATAGGAAATAATTCATAGAAAATGTTGTAGGGAAAGCGAATCAAAGACTACGTTTCATTGGCAGAACACTTAGAAATAGAAAAGACTACACTACACTTGTGGTTCATATTTTGGAGTATTACTGCCCATTGTGGGGTCCCCGCTAGGTGGAAATGAGCGACGATTTACAGAAAGTTCAGAGAAGGCACCTCGGTTTGTATTAAATCGCGATATAGGGGAGAGAGTGTCACAGAAATGATGCACGGATTGGGATAGAAATCATTAAAAGAAAGGCGTTATTTGTTGCGGCAAAATATATTTAAGAAATTTTTTTCAGGAACTTTCAGGTCAGAATGCGGAGATATATTGTTAGGAACCACCTTTATAGGGAGAGACGATCATCAAAATAAAATAAGAGAAATCAGATCCAAAACAGAAAGATTTAGGTGTTCCTTTTTCCGGCGAGCTATTAGAGAATCAAACTACAGAGAAATATAATCAAAGTGGTTCGATGAACCGTCTGCCGTGCACTTCATTGTAACTTGCAGAGTATCCATGTAGATATAGATGTAGATGTAAGTATTTTAAAAAGAATTTCATCTAATGGCCTTAGCACTGCACAGAGAACAGCTTTACGTCAACGGCCTATTCGCGTTTAATGATTAGATTAGAATAGTTGTTCGTCCCATAGATCCGTGTTGAGGGGAACCTCGTGAATGTGGAACATGTTTGTTTTACAAGCTGATAACATAATAATACTAATAAAAATGCATTTTTGTACAAACGGACAATATATTAATACTAATAGTATGAATATGAATATGGAAAAACTAAAAATGCATCATTTTCTTTGAGATACATGACAAGAAATATATCTCTTTCTTATTCATCAATTGTCAGCTATCGATTTTACCAGAATATTGTAAAATACGGCTATTTAGTATTCGGCAAACATAGACACTGCTTCACGAGACTTTCGATTGCTCACAAATGTTTTACGGCATAGACGAATGGCATGTGTTTTAAGCTAAAAGCTCTGATTTGGTCTCATATGTCGAACTAATGCATCTTCATCATTAAGTGGCCGCATTTCCGCTGGGGTCTTTGCCTAAATGCACGTACCGCTCGCAATCTGGTAAAAACATGGCCACTCTCTCCCTATGCGATGTAGCCGCTCTCACATGCTGTCTAGATTTAGCGGCAGGCCGACTTTCAGACGCTTTTAGACTGTCCTACTCTGTGTCCTTTACTGGTCAACTGACCACATTGTAACTTTTGTACAGACGATGTGCAGTGTCTAACCTATTCTAATCCTTTATTAGGAGGTTGTAAATTTAATTGCATACCTACTTTTTCACGTTATGCTATGCAGTAGTAGTCACCTGCTAATCTTTGTGTGTTTCATGACACGTTTACTTGTATAAACCCGTAGCATAACACAGATAAATGGGCCTTTATGGGTTCAGGGATTAGGAATTTTAGACAAACTGTGCAAAGGCATTTTGTACGTGGTAAAGTCGTAATTGCGTTTATTAAGACATAGTAGTAGTAGTAATAAGGAAAACTACATGGGTCACAATTAGCTGTCTGATATGCAATGAATAGAATGAAAATTTGTAAACAGACACGTACGAGACAATACATCACTCAAATCAACACTTTGCTCAGCTATGGCTACATGCAGTGAAAATCATGTTAGAATTTTTAGTCGGATAATAATGATCCACATAAGATGACATGCCAATCTCTCTCCTACAATTCCCCTTGTACTCTTAGACCCCATTACGGTACCTCACAACTACAAGGAATCCTATAAATTGTTTACCAAATTTAAGTGGACATGAATCCTCGGGGTACATTTGTATATTACGACGAAGTTTCATTTCGTCTAGGTTTTACCTATGCGGTCTGTAACGCCCTTAATGACAGGCCGGAAAACTGCCGGCATATTGAGGCTTGAATATATATATAAAGTTCAAATGTTTGTATAGCTTAAGGGACTTAACTACGGGATCGTCAGTCCCTAAACTTACAAACTACTTATGAACTAGCTAACACTAAGGACGGCACAAATATCCATGTCCGAGGGGGGATTCGAACCCCCGTCCGTAGTGGCCGTGCAGACAGTGACTGGAGCGCCTCAGTCCCCTCGGCCACTGCGACCGGCGCTTGAATATCGCTACGACCTTTACGTGGAGGTCTTGTGGTCTTTTTTTATCCCAGTGGAGGAGTACCCATTCTTAACGAATGCAGTGGTCAGACGTTTCAATTTTTCGTCCAACAATAATAGTGTAGTTTTCTATTCCGCAGGACGTAAATGAGAAACAAGACTCCATGTTAATGGAACAACTCAACACATGAAATTTTAACAACACAATGGTAAAAAAACACAGTAGTGATAGAAAAACTTAAAATAATCACATTTACATGAAACTCTTAAAAAGTAAAAAGAATCAATAATGGTACATAGGAATTACCTTTTTTTATTTTTTTCACGAATTACATGGCAGAATAAAAGGAGTGAACCACGAAGCAACTCCTTAATTTAGACTTGAAAGCGCGTACGCCAGTTTTAAGGTTCTGGAGTTCTTGTGGTAGCTTATTAAAATGGATGCTGCAATATACTGCAGACCTTTCTTCACAAAAGGAGTCAAGGAGATGTAACAGAAATGTAGATTTCTGTCTCGTGAGAATAAGCTGATATTGTTAGCAACAAACGACACGAAAGAAAATATTGCGTGGCTAATGGCATAATTCCCAGACTATTGAAAAGAGTTCGACACGACGTTTATAATCTCACACCACACACATTGCTCGAACAACCACTTCTGAGGAAAAAAAATATTTTTGAATTAGGAGAATAAGCATAGTATGCTTAGGCCACGTTTGTCATGTCAACTGTACGTGTACCGTGTTGTCATTCCCTTGTACAATGAAGGCCACTCTCCGCTGTACACTACTAAAATAGTTAATGTGTTACGTTATTTGAGTGCTATTCGTTGTCCACACATGTAGTTCACACCTTGTCTTTTCGTCTGTATATGTTACATTTTCCAACCAGACTGGTTGTAAATAAATAAATAAATAAATAAACATTAAAAAATAGTTGCCATGATTTTTGCCCCAGCACTCGTACTTCACGTGTTGAAAAAGTCACTTATTCCAGATACTATTCTAATGGCAAATAAAGCAGAATTTATTTTTTGAACAAGATGCTCATCATGGCCTTCCACGTCAGCTTACTTGAACACCCAGAAATTGCTCAGTCTCAATAATCATATGTGTAATTAAAATGTCAGTTTTTGTTGAATTATATGTTATAAATTGTAAAATATGAGCTTCACTGTGTTTTAGCAACAATTTATTTTCTACAAGCCATGAACGTATCTCTCTAACTGCATTATTTGCTACTTTGTCAATATTACAAATAATGTCATTCACTACCAAGCAAGTATCACCAGCAAACAAAAATATTTTGCAATCATTATTTTATTTTTATAAATAACAGCAACCAGCCATTTTTTAAACAACGAATTTATTTCGCCAAAACGCGTTTCCGGTTTTCAACCATCATCAGTTGGCGTTCTTTTTGTACATCATTCTTCAGTGGGTACAATTTCGAGGTGTGAACATCAGTTTGGATACTTCAGCTTGCCTGTGCAAGACCATTAATTTCGTTATTTGATTTTCGCGTATTTTATCCATACGATTTTATAAACAAGAGTACTTACATTCCCCTGTGTCGGTTGTTTAACGCCATTTCTTCGTAATTTGAGTGGTTCTTAGCCCTTTTTTGTTTATCTTGCACACACACACACACACACACACACACATATACACACACACTGTAGCATCAGACAAGTTGTTGAGTAACAGATTTTGTTTAATTGCTGTCAAAGACCTTAGTATAATGATATCTGCGGTAAGAGTTATATTTTATTCATAATTTACTAACAACTTCTACTTGTGGTTAACCTATTGCTTTTGAACATTTTAAATGTGTTAACATGTTTAATTACTTACAGTACTCCAGTTTGAAAATCATAAATTAACACATTACTTTGTTATTTAGTTTACATTCATTGGGAATGTTTACAAATGGATAATACAAGGAGGAAAACTATATTAACGTTTCGTTGACATGTTTTCTAATTTTGTTTGGCTCAAGTTACGTTTTTAATATGAAGTTTGATTAGTAAATTGTGGAAAATTTTAGAAAAAAGTCTGTTGGGCAGTTCTGGTTGGTCATTCAGTAAGTCCGATGGGGATGCACATTTGTGGCTATAGATTTCAATTTCCTCAAGGAAGCTCATCCTTTTCCCTTTCTTGGGTAGGTGGAGTATTTTTAGGTTTTGGGATATGTTACTTGATGCTCTGCCTCAGCTATATGTTGAGCAAATGTGTATTTGTTTCAGTTTTTTCGACGAACAGCATCCATATGTTCTCGAAAACGTGTGCTGAAATGAAACATTCAGAGTGTGCGCTAAGATGAAACTTCCTGCCAGCTTAAAATTGTGTGCCAGAACCGGGACTCGAACCTGGAACCTTTGCGTTTGCCCGCGAAAGGCGCGGGCCAGGTGCGAGTCCCGGTTTCGGCACACAATTTTAACCTGCCAGGAAGTTTCATGTGCTGAAATTTCTACCAGTTTGGCCAATGTATATTTTCGAACAAGAGCTGCAGTTTAGTTTTAAATTCCTGATCTATTGTATGGTTCGCTTTTATTTTTAATGTTATGGATGGCTTTATCTTTCACTTTTTTGTTTGGATTTTGATATCTGTGTTTTCCTACAAATGGTAAGCTCACATTTTTTTGTGTCTGTCGTATTGTGGTATTCTTTAATGTTGTTCTGCTACTGTGGTATTATTTAGTGTTGTTCTGCTATGATGGTTGTTTATGTGCAGAATTGTCTTAATGTAGAGATCATCTATTACTTTTGGATTGTAGCCATTATTATGAGCTATTGTTTTTATGATGATGTTCAGTTCTTCAGTCTGTGAGGTGTTTCTAACGGAATTTTGTGCATTCTGTTGAGCATTGTTCTTTATAAAGCCATATTGTGCTACTCTGGGTGACAAGAAGATTTATTTATTGCGATGTCTGTATATGTTGGTTACTTGTAGATTTGAAATTAATGTCTGTTGTCAGAGCTGCTTAAAATGAAGTCCAGAATGTTCATGCCTTTTTCGATTTGATCTTCACCAGTGAAGGTGATATTTTGATGGACTTTATTAATTTCTTTTGCAAGATCTTCAATTTCTATTGTTGAACCATCAAATAAGATAAATATATAAGCAATATATATCTTATAATAAATTATCTCGTTTGCTGTGGGTTTTCTTTAATTGGTGGCGACTTTAACTTACCCTCGACATGTTGGCTAAAATACAGTTTAAAACCGAAGGCAAGCATAAAACATCGTCCGAAATTTTACTGAAAGCATTCTCCGACAACTATCTGGAGTAATTAGTTCATGAACCCACTAGGATAGTAAATGGTTATGAGTACGTACTTGACCTCCTAGCAACAAATAATCCGACGCTAGTAAAGAGCATAAAAACAGACACGGAATTAGTGAACACAAAGTTGTCGTACCGAAACTGAATATCGGTCTTTTCAAATCCACCAAAATTAAAAGAAAAGTATATTTATTAAGAAAGCAGATAAAATTTCGATTAACGCTTTCGTGACAGATTTCCAGTCTTTTGAAATTAACGGTGGGCATGTAGACCAGATGAGGCTTACATTCAAATAAATAATATCGACAACCATTGAGAGATTTCTACCAAACAAAATCACAAAAGAGGGGACTGACCCGTCGTTGTACACAAAACTGGTTATATCACTCTTGCGAAAGGAAAGAAAATAGCGTACCAAATTTAAAGACACACAAATCCTCAAGACTGGCAATCTTTTAGAGAAACTAGAAATTGAGATCTAACCTCACTGCGAGAAGCTAACAATAGCAACGAAACCCTACCACGTAATTTTCTAGAGAATCCTAAGAAATGTTGGTGGTATGAAAAGTTTACTAGCGGCCTCAATCAATATTGCCAGCATGCTTAATGTAGAAGTATATACTCTTGGAGCATTAAAGCATCTAAATCAATTAACAAAAGGAAGTCACCCGGTCCCGATTGTATAACAATAAGGTTCCTTTCCGGTATGCTTCTGCTACAGCCACATACCTAGCTAGCAAATACAGTAGCTCGCATTGTGAACGTACCGTACCCAAAGACTGGAATATTGCAAAGGTCATTTCACTGTTCAAGAGAGGCAATAGGAGTGATCCGCAGAATTACAGAACTATACCATCGACATCGGTTTGCAAATATTATGAACTACCTCGAAGTGAACGACCTATTACCCAGAAAGTATCGTTCTTGTGAAACCCAGCCAGCTCTTTATTCATATGATGTGATAAGTGCTATCAACAAGGGATGTCAAGTAGAATCCGTATTTCTAGACTTCTGGAAAGCTTTTGACACTGTACCTCACAACAGTCTTCTAATCATATTGCTTGATTATGGAATATTGCCACAGTTGTGCGACTGGGTTTGTAATTTCCTGTCAGAAAGGACACAATACGTTATAATTGACGGTAAGTCATCGAACGTGATATCTGACGTTCCCGAGGGAAGTGTTACAGGGCCCTACGGTTCCTTATTTTCATAAACGATTTAGGAGGCAATATAAATTTTGTAGATTGTTGAATGGTGCTGTCATTTATCAGTTAGTAAAGTAGGCAGGAGATCAAATGTAAGATATCTGCATAGTGCAAAAATTGGCAACTGTCCCTTAATGAAAATAAGTGTGAAGTCATCCATATGACTACTAAAAGAAATCCGTTAAACTTCATTTATTCAATAAATTATATTAAATTCTATTATCGGGATATAGGAGATAGAGTATCATGGAAATGATGCACTAATTGGGGTGGAAATCATTAAAAGAACGGCGCTATTTGTTGCGGCGTGATTGTGAAATTTCTTTCACGAACTTTCTGTTCCGAATGCGAATATATATTGTTAGCATCAACCTACATAATGTAACATGATCATTTTGATAAAATAAGAGAAATCAGATCGAAAATAGATAGATTTAGGTATTCCTTTCTCCATCGAGCTGTAAGTGAATGGAACTATAGAGAAATATCATAAAAATGGTACGATGAATCATCTGCCATGCACATCAATGTGATTTGCGATGTATCCATGTAAGTGCAGTAACAGCACCTGATCGTATAAGTAACATTAGAGTTGAATGATACCACTACATTTTTCTTCCTCTAACCACTAGATACGTGGTTTTTTATTTTGTGCACATCTATGAAAAAGTAATATAGCAATTGTAATTTCACTCGACTTTGGCCGTCTTATTAATATATATATATATATATATATATATATATATATATATATATATATATATACCACCGTTAATTTTTCATTTGTACTAACCACAAAGGAGGAAGCTTGGCCTTCTTATGCAATTTGATAATGCCCCACGATGTAGAAATGCATATATATTAACAACTAAATTCCTCAACCGTAGACTGCTTTCGTTATAAAAATGAATTATGTGTTTCATTTGCTTACATGTATATCTCATATAAATTAAAATTAATGGCGGCATTTGTTGAATCCCAGTACTTGACAATATCTGGACCTATTTGGATGATTTTCCTGTGTTCCTAACTGTCATGAATCGGTTTGTATGAAAAAAAAGAAATAAAAAATAAACTGCTCAGTAAATTGAAATATTTGGTAAAATAGCCAGTTCGTATATTTTATTTCTAATTTCCACTTTATTTTTCTGTATTTTATTTTATTAATTTTTTTAGTGGCTTTTTAGTACGAACTAAGTTTCATTATTATCCTAGAAAAGTTTTCAGGGAGAACAAAACTAGGGACATTGAGAATCGAAAGTTGGAATATTCCGATTAACATCTAAAAGGAGAGTTTAAATCCACTCTGCACTATGACTGTTTATACTGGTCTGCAAAAGGAAAAAAGGAAAAGGTCAATATATATATATATATATATATATATATATATATATATATATATATATATATATATATATATGCTATTTCTAGAAGATAGTTCATCCGCGTATCCAAATTCAGTTTCGGAATGATTTTAAAGGCATCCTTTGTAAAATGACTAAGTGGAGACGCTGTTTTTATTATCACAACACAATTTTCGGCTTTCATTATTGGCATTTTCAACAGACCTGCGGATATATAATTATTTTTAAAGAACAGCAACTTATTTAAAATTTCAGAGTTTATATTGTATGTATAACAAATAATTTCTTACGTCGAGGTTGATTGACATAAATACATAATAGTAATAAACTGTCTTACAACTATCATTTTTTAATTTTATGAATTGCTGTTATTAAATTAAATTTGACAGTTTTGAAAGTACATTGGCAGTGAAGGTTAGTGATGACGTAAGACGTTAGGCCAGAGTTTTCCAAACTGGGTGTCGCGAGACAAACAAATTTAGAAAAGAAAAGAAAAAAAAAAAAAAAAAACCTCTGTTATAAAATAACACAAAACATCCTTCTCTTCATACTACCCTGAAGACTCGCCTGCAGCTAATAATCCTTCTCTTCATTTAGTGCACCACAAATCACGTATTAAAGGAATAATCAGTACACATTAATTGCGTGCTCAGCCGCTAGGCACTCAGGTTTCGTTCAAGCAGCTGCCAGTTGCCAGATTCCAGCAAACTGCGCATGCGCAGAGCTGCTGCTGATACTCGATAACAGCTCTTCCCATGCGCAGTTAGCTGGAACTGGTAGGTGCTTGAACGAGCCTTCAATGTAGTCTGCTTTCCTTCTGAAAACTCTGCATCTAAGCGTTTTTTAATGGATTTATGAAAGCCACGTCTCCCTCGGTAGCGTTTCTTACAATTAAATGTCAATCAATGACACAGTGGCTGTAAAAGCTGTCACAGGTTGTAAAAGCAGTCACAATTGTCCACTGAATAAAGCTATTCAGTAGCGATGTTTAGTATGGAGTATGGCCGGGTGATTAAAGGAGACTAATATATTAAATGCAGTGATCGTTGGTTCGGACCCTGGGATGCGTTAATATCTTTTTTCTCTCAGTTTCCTGTATGGGACCAGAAATGACATTCAAATTCTTACTTGTCAAAAATATTTATCCATTTCTTCCGAATATGTTGGGACTTCCGAGGTAGTGGTGAAGCAAGAACGTAACAATAGAACTTAAATAATAATTCATCACTTGTCATAAATACATCCTCTTTATTTCTGAAAATAATGTGATAATATTAAACTGAAAGGGAACAGTCACTATGCTGTCTAAATCAGAAATCCGAGCAGTTAATTTCCAGATGCCGTTTTCAATCGATCCAGCGAAACCGTATCTGGCCCTGACATGTACACACGACAGCGAAAAACAGTTTCCGAAATTCAGTTTTCGTGTTTCGGAAGTTGGGTCGCATGTAGAAGAAGCAAGTGTTTCTGTGTAAGTTAGGCATTGTTGTCTGCAGTGTTACTCTGTTATACATCTCCGTAGTTCCTAATGTTTCCTTTTCTTGCGATGAGTATACGTAATTGCTGCAGTCAGGATCAACATTAAAAATGTTAATGCGTACGAGGATTTGAGTTTCGTTTACGAACTACATATAAGCGATACTTCATTTCCGCTCCACCGAGCGAAGTGGCGCAGTGGTAAGACACTGGACTCGCATTCGGGAAGATGGTGGTTTAAATCCACCACCGTCCATCCAGATTTAGGTTTTCCGTGATTTCCCTCAATCGCTCCAGGCAAATGCACGGCGGATTTCCTCCCCCATCCTTCCCCTAAAATCCTAGCGTAAGCTCCGTCTCTAATGACCACGCTGTCGACGGGACATTATACTACAAACTTCCTTCCTTCCTTATTTCCGTCCCCCCCCCCCTCACTAGAACCATCTAAATTCTACCATATGTATTTGTATTAATGAAAGGTTGTCGCGCAAAACTGTAAGCTATAAAGGCGTGTCGCCATGAGGGAAAGTTTGGAAAGCACTGCGGTAGGCAGAGACAGGAGGGTGGGAGGACTACATTGATGAAGAGAGGGGAAGAGATGATGATCAGAAGCGCGAGTTTGATAAGGGTGAGGCTGGTCATGGGGGAAGATTGTGAGGGGGCAGGGACAGTTGTGAGAAGAACAGAGAGATGGGAGATCGTGATGGATTAGGGCAAAACGATACCTAGGACGAGGATGTGGTGGACAGCGAGAAAGAAAATGTTACTTACACAATTTCCAAACCGGGCTACAGGTGGTGTTTGGCTGGCACCAATACAACAAATCGGTGCTTAAATTTTGTTTTCGCGTTTAATATCACGATTCCAGTGAAATGTCTATCATGATTATGCCCGCAGCAGGTGCTCAAATTGCTCAAAGTGGACCTCTTTCGAAGCAGTCAGTGTTTAAAAAAAAGTTACTCTGTGACATTTAGGGGAAATTTTCTTCTACAGTTCACGGAAATGTGCTCGTCGTATAGTAAAAGGCAGTGGCAGGGGGATGGCCAGGCAGCTGGCCCTAGTCTTAGCAGAACAGTGCCCGCCGCGCCGGCAGCGACAAAAGTCGGCCGTCGCGCCCGCAGTCCGCAGCCCGGTAGACGGTCGCAGATATTGGCCGATCCTCGACCTCGCAGCGGCCGTCGCGGCGCGATATCAGCCGCGGCTGGGCTCCTCCCCCCCCCCCCCCCCCCCACGCCGCGGTGGCCGCCATGAATAATGCAGCGGGGCGCGCCGGACCAGTGATAAGAAAGCCGCTGGCATCCGACCCGCGCTGCAGCCTATCGCCTGGCTGGGAGCCGCTCGTCTGCCCAGCTGACAGCGGGGATAATTGCCGCGCCGTGCCGTACCAATGTGCCCATCAACAATCGCGAAGCAACCCGGGTACGTGAATGAAAAAGAATTGTTGAAAATTAAGTGGAACGCGTGTCTGTCAATAAGTACGGATGTGAACGCGGGTGTAACTCTCAAGACGAGTTGCCTTACTGGCATATTTTTGTGAAGGACAATTATCACTCGTCAAAACAATTAGACGGATCAGTTGAGATATCTACTTTCTGAAGTATTGTCATCGACAGAATGAAATAAAATAGTTGGAAGTCATTCTGTCGGTTCTACGCAGTGGAAACAATATTACGGCAACATTGTGGTAAAAACAAGTTGAATGCTTTGGTGACGCGAGTGTCAACAGCCGTAATATATTTCATAAAATGCACTTTTAAAAACCATCAGCTGTTTATTCAAAACCTTATACAGGGTGTTGTTGTTGGGTGTTTTGAAGGGGGCTATACGGCTATACGGGTGTACCACCTATTTTGTCCACCCAAAATATCTCTGTAACAATAACAGATATTGGAAAACTACTTTCACCGGTATCGATGTACTGCTGGGGCCCATGAATGTACATATTTGGAAACATTCTAAAACAAAAGCAAATGTGTTTTTTTAACACAAACTTATGATTTTTAAATGGACACCCTATATTATTTCTTCAGCAATCCATAGCATGACAAATCACATAAACAATGGCGTTGATTGCATCGCAATATTCCAATTACATCCCGAGATATTGCGACGAGAAGTTGACGCTTGAAAAACCCAAAATACGCTTCTAGCGCACGTCCTGAGTCTCAGGCGTGATCCCCATGCTGCCCGTAATCGCGATGTGATTGACATTCATCTTCTGTGTCTTACCTGAACTTCCCAAATCAAAACATTTTTACCTAAACAACGGTAAAACCGTTAGTCCACTTGCTCGTTTCACTAAAACCATCAACATGAATTTTTCTATTATGAGTGAATGATTCACTGTCAGTTGCGCTAGATCTACAGTAAAGTAAAGTTTTAACGTTGATCGGCATTACCTTTTTAGTAACGGATTAACGATAAGTGAAGTTAACTTTGTGACTAACGTTGCGGTACACAGATATGTTACAGAACCGCTGAATACCTGCTGGAATGTACGACTTTAATGCAGGATGGAAGAAGACCGTATTATTCGTTTCGGAGCTCTTGGTAAGTATGGAAGTGCGGTTACGCAAGTCAATCACATCACGATTCCGGGCAGCATGGGGTTCACGTGTGAGACTCAGCGCCATTTCAGGTTTTTCAAGCGTCAACTTCGCGTCGCAATATCTCGGGACGTAATTGGAATATTTCGATGCAATCAACGCCATTTTTATGTGATTTGTCATGCTATGGATTGCTGAAGAAAAGTGTAGGGTGTCCATTAAAAAAAAATATAAGTTTGTGTTAAAAAACACATTTGCTTTCGTTTTAGAATGTTTCCAAATAGGTAAATTCATGGGCCACAGCCGTACATCGATACCGGTGAAAGTCGTTTTCCAATAGGTGTTATTGTTCCAGAGATATTTTGGGTGGACAAGATAGCTGGGACACCCTGTATAAGATTTTGAATAAACAGCTGATGGTTTTTAAAAATGCATTTTATGAAAGTAAAAACAAGTCGCTGCAGAGAGGTTTGAGAGCCGTGGGTTCGTCCTATTCGTAATCAGCGCCCCTATTAGTGTTTGTTTCTCCTCCTAACTGTAGTGGCGCTACCTCCGCTGGTGTTTCCTTCGGCCGCCGGGACGCGACGGCCAGGCGAGTGGGTCTGTGACAGTCGATGCGGACGCTTTGGCCGGGTCCGTGAGCGTTCTCTGCTCTCACGTGTACGCCGAGCTGGTTTTGTGTCTGGCGTCGCCGGCTGTTTTCTGCTTTGGAATTAAGTTTGAATTCGCCGTTGCGTTAGTTACGTATTTTTGAAATGTCTCGTCTCCCATACGAGGACGATCTTGAATTGGTATATTAAGGAAAACGAGCGGAATTTATTTGGCGTTTCGCCCTCCTGCGGTTTGGTTGCCACCTCCAGGCGTAGTCGGAACTTATGGTTCGGCCCTTTTCCCACTCGCAGTCGTTGCTGCCGTCGGTTGAGTTGTAGTTTGCAGCCTTCTGTTCGTATCTTTTCTGAGTGGTCTGTCGACTATCCATACCTGTGACGGTGACGCTAGTCCGCGGCCTTTCAGGAAGTTTGGTTTTACCTGTTTTTCGCCTACTTCCGTGTGTCAGCCGTGGCAATCCTCTCCATATAGAGGTGCTCATATGACTTTTGATTTAGAGATTGTTGTTGTATCACTGTTTTGTAAACTCGTAGCAGAAGCTTTACCTGAAGTGCACAATGTGCTCTGACCAGTAATGTAAGGTGGCTACTGAATGGAAATTTCCTACCCTAAGTTTTGGGATTATATATGTTGGCAACAACATTATATATAAACATCTATGTTGGGTCCGCAAGGATTATATTTGGCGGCCGGTAGACGGGGGTTTGCTCGGTGTTGCCGCGCAAGGGGTCGGAGAGTAGTAGCGGAGCGTGACGGTTGCACTGGACCTCGCGGTGGACACAGCCCGGAGTTCTTCATGATGCTGCTAATTTTTTGGTAATTTACTTTAAATGTTTTTCGCATTGCGCAAGGTCGCTCATTTCATTTTATTCTATTTTATATCACTTTCCATTCAGTAGGAACCTATACACAACGTTGATTAATTCGCGGCTCGTCACTGTAATTGTAATAACATAGGGCATTAACCAAACGTAATAATAAAAAGCTGTTCCTTTCACTTTTTAACATTTTGACTTTTGTGTCCCAACTTCGTCGCCGCTTTTGTGTCCCAGCCTCGTCGTAGGTGTCGGTGGCCGAGTGGAATGAGACCGACACAGGAACAAAAACAGCACGCTGGTGCAGGTACGGAGGGGAGCAGCCAGAAACTACAAACACTAGAGCAAATTAGAAGGAGATATATATTGCACAGAATGTAACAATACTTAACTTTTACATAGTACTGCAGAATGTTGATACATAGTTGTTAGAGGCCTGCCTAGTGCCTGTACAATAGCAAAGTCTTCACTGGTGCCTATCTGATTACGAAGGTCCTAACTGGTTGCTAACTCAGTCCCAAGTGACCGATGTCTTTCCGTGGTGGCCACGAGCGGGGTTGCAGCAGAGGGCGCTCGTGGCTGTCGTGAGAACGCCGCGCCGTGTGTGCATGGCGGCGCGCGGCGGAAGTAGGTGGCGCGCACTTTGTACTTGTGCGACACCACACCCCTCCCCCCCCCCCCAAACCGCCGCGCCGTCGTGGCGTAGAGCTGAGGGCCACGGCGACGGCACTGGGAGGAGGGCCTGGGCGGGGGCGTTACTGGTGGGACGGGCGTCGTAGCTGAGGCTGGGATCGAGACGCCGCGCCCCGGCATCCGCCTTGCGATCCTCCAGGAAACCCACCGAAACCTGGTGAAGGGCGCACACCCCCGCCCAGATTGAGCAGGTTGTATTCTTCTGAGGTGCGTGGCCCAAGCTGGGGGGGCCCGCACGGTCCCGGAGTCCCTCTCGGTGACGCTGTCATCTGCGGCGGCGACAGCGGCGGCGACGACGGCGTCGGAGATGCGTCGACGTCCATAGGGATCTCGTAGTCCGGGGACGAACGATGTGGTTGTGCTCCCTGGCGGTGAACTGGGTCTGGAAGCAAGAAACCGGAGACAGGATCGCGTGGCCTATGCAGGCGCAATTGGTTTGCGTGGCGCCGCAGCTCCGACCCTGTGGAAGAACGTACAACATACATATTGCGCCCGAGCACGCGCTGAATGGTGCCTGGCAACCATGTCTTCTTCATACCAGCAAACACCCTGTACAGCACCGGCGTAGAAACCTGAAAACACGTAGCGCCATACGAACCGACTCGGTGCGTGGGAGGCTGCAGCAGGTGAAGGAGAGTGCGGTGACGGCGGCCGTGTAGACAGGAAAATTTGAAGAGCTTGCTGCCTGGAGTGCTGACCTTTCATCTTCTCCATGTGAGACTTGAATGTTCGAACGAAACGTTCTGCTTCACCATTGGACTGAGGGTGAAAAGGTGCAGTGGTAATATGCTGAATGCCATTCACACGACAAAACTGTTGAAATTCCGCACTAACAAACTGAGGTCCATTGTCACTGACGATAGTTTCAGGCAAGCCTTCGATGCAAAATACTGATGTTAAGGCACTGATTGTACTAGAAGCTGTCGTTGAGTTTATGGCAATCACAAAAGGAAACTTGCTGAAAGCGTCTACAACAATTAACCAGCGCGTATTCCAGAAAGGTCCGGCAAAGTCAATATGTAAACGTTGCCATGGTCCCTTGGGACGAGGCCAGTCTGAGAAACGTTGCGGAGGAGCCGCCTGATGCTCCGCACAAACTGTACACTGTGACGTCATGTTCTCTATCTGAGCGTCCATACCAACCCAGGTACAATGGCGTCTGGCCAGTTGCTTTGTCCTAACAATACCCCAATGTCCTTGATGCAGGAGGCGTAACACTTCACGTTGCAGGGAACGAGGAACAATCACTCTTGTTTGGTCGTTGTCCGTATGTAACAACAGAACACCCTGACTTAAAGATAATGCATGACGTTGTGCAAAATAACGTCGAACCAGAGGCCGATCAATGTCTTTGGCTCTGGCAGGCCACCCTGAGCGAACAAAACGTGCTACCACACTTAGGTCTGCATCCGCAGCTGTTTCCTGTGCAACCCGACGAGAGTTCAAAGGAAAATCTGCGACAGCGGAAGCATCTCTGGAGTCTATCTGACAACATGCCATTTCTGAAGAATCAAATGATACATCCTGGCCAACCGGAAGTCGGGAAAGTGTGTCCGCGTTAGCATGTTTAGTGGTAGGTCGGTACAAAATCTCATACTGATAATTAGACAATATCAAGGACCATCTCTGAAGCTTTTGTGCCGTACAGGGCGGAATCGGCATTGTGGGTGATAACAACGACGTGAGAGGCTTGTGGTCTGTCAACAAATAGAATTTTCTGCCATAGAGATAATGATGAAACTTTGTGACGCCGTAAATGATTGCTAAGGCCTCCTTTTCTATCTGAATGTAATTCTGTTGCATTGGTGTCAGTAGCTTGGATGCAAAGGCAATAGGACGATCGTAAGAACCAATACGATGCGACAGAACGGCACCCAGACCGTACGACGAGGCGTCAACTGCTAACACGACAGGCTTCTGTGGGTCAAAGGGAATCAAACATGCATCACTGAGTAGTGCAGACTTTAGTTTGTCAAAGGCAACCTGGCAATCTTTAGACCATACAAAAGGAACATTCTTCCTACGTAAGTGATGCAGTGGAGCTGCAATCTGAGAGGCATTGGGAATAAATCTGAAATAATAGTTCAGCTTCCCCATTACTGCTTGCAATTCGTGCACATTCGTAGGAGGAGGCAAGTCTTTAATTTCTCGAAGATGTGACTGTAAGGGATGTATTCCTTGGGCATTAATCACATGGCCTAGGTACTCTATTTCAGTTTGAAAAAACGACACTTTGCTTTATTACAACGTAGACCTGCTGCAGTCAACACTTTGAAAAGGCACTCCAGGTTTGCTAAATGTTCTTCAACTGTACGTCCGGATACCACAATATCATCTAAGTAGTTCGAGCAACACGGTACAGAAACTGTCAGCTGTTCCAAGAAACGCTGAAAAATAGCAGGGGCGGAAGAACTGCCAAATGGTAGGCGTTGAAACTGAAAAAGGCCCATGTGAGTATTAATGACGAAAAACTGTTTTGACTCGTCATCAAGCGGAATTTGTAAGTATGCCTCTGCTAAATCAATCTTAGAAAAGAAGCGAGACTGTCCTAATTTGTCCATTAGTTCGTCAGGTCTGGGCAGGGGGTATGTGTCTACAATTGTTTGACTGTTCACTGTTGATTTGAAGTCCGTACAGAGACGAAGTTTTCCCGTCGGCTTGGGTATAATTACTAAAGGCGAGGCCCACTGACTCGCAGAAACAGGAGAAATCACCCCACTATCTTGCCAACGTTTAAGTTCTTCGGCAACTGTCTCACGCAAGGCGATAGGCACTGGTCTAGCTTTACGAAATTTTGGAACTGCAGATTCTTTTAAAGTTACATGTGCCACGAAGTCTTTTGCACAACCTAGTTCCGGCGAAAACAAGTCACTGTATTTTTCACACAATGCATTTATTTTGTCCTGAGGCACTACTGACGAAATTTGAAGCACATCTCTTTGAATCGATAAGCCAAACAAGTCGAATGCATCTAGTCCAAAAATGTTCTGCGTAGATTTGGCCTGAAGAACAACAAAAGCAACTGTTTTTGTTACACCTTGAAAAGAGGCGGGCAGGCTACACGTTCCTAGCACGGGAATATTTTGACCTGTGTACGCTGTTAACACTTGTTGACACGGCGACAATTTTGGCGAACCCAGAAGTTCATACGTGTCTTTATTTATTAATGTAACAGCGGAACCAGTATCAATCTGAAATTGCACAGTCTCAGTTTCTATAGAGAGAGTAACAAACACCTTGTGCTTCTGGCGCACGACCGGTGCGCGAATGTGGGCAACGTCTAATACATATTGTTTTCTGCGCTTGCGCGGGTTGCGTGCGGTAGGAAGCGGCGCATACTCGGCACACAGCGGATTAACCACACTGTCACTAGATGACACTACCGCCGGATCGGCGTCCGCGCAATGCGAGGCTACTGCACTAATATTACTCTGAGTAGCTACCTGATGTCTACTGTCACTAGCTACACAGTACTGGGCACTATTACAAGGAGCAGTTGCAGAAGGCACTATTTTCACTACAGGATTGCACTGTACATAATCATTTTGCTTGTCCCGAACCCTTTTCCTTTGCACTGTTTTACGCGCCCGTCGGCGCTTGCTTCGTGGTGCACTATATAGTTTTGCCATAGGCACAGAACTAATTTCTTGCAATTGAGATCCAAGGAAAGCACTGTTCAAATCCACAGCCCGTATAACATTTACAGAATGAACTGTTCTCGCACTCTGCGAAGCACTGTTTCTAACGTTACTGTTCTTTGAGTTTTTAATTTGCATACACACAGACTGCACATGTCCTGATTTGCCACATTGATAACAGGTCGCGTTGCGACTAGGGCAATGAGCACGCTTGTGGCGAGACACACACTGGGGGCAAGATTTACGAACATTTTTCTGAAATGAGCGTTGGCGCCCGTTATTCAAATCACTGTTTCTAACACGACGGGGCGTCCTTTGTGTCGCACTTTTACACTGGCTACTGTTCACTGTCTGTTCAGCACGGCCTGTACGATTGTAAGAATCACTAGTGCTACACTGAGAACTACGGCTAGGAAAGCGTCCGTTACGGCGCACTGAAATAACACTGTGGCTTTGCATTTCTACATCTGCTAAGTCAAAAGCATCATGAGAGTCTATAAGCTGCAATACACTGTCTAATGAAGGGTCTGACTGTTTTAGAATTGCTGCCCTAATTCTGGGGTCCTGAATATTCTGCGTAATGGCATCCCTCAACATCACGTCACTATACGAAAGTCCACAAGAGCAAGTAAATTTACATTTGCGGGTTAAGCCCTTCAATTCCGTAATCCACTCTTGGTGTGACTGGTGCGGTAATTTTTTAAGTCTGAAAAATCGGTACCGTGCAGCGGATACAAGAACTTTTCTCTCATAATGAGAATTTAGTGCCTCTACTATTTCTTCAAAGTCTACATCACGAGGAGATGCTTGCGGGAAAAGTTTTTGCAATAATACGAAGGTCTGGGGGCCCACAATCAATAAGAAAAGGTTCTTCACTCTCTGACCTGTAATTTGATGAGCCGCGACGAGTTCTTGAAACTGTGCGAAATAGTCGCTCTATTCTTCCTCACGTTCGTTGTACTGGCGAAATGTAGGAAGCGGTGCAGCGGCAGGTGTGGGCTGCTGATGTGACGGCTGTTGTTGTTAGTGAGCAGCCTGTGCCGTCAACTGCGACACGGCCTGCAGTAGTTGAGTGATTTGCGCCGTCTGTAACTGAATAATTTCCATTAAGTTTGGGTTCGGGGTAGTGGCCATGCTGACCGATTAGGCGCCGCGCATACAAGTAAATTATAACAAAACACAAATGCAATATGAAAGAGGACGCTCTGCAACAAAAAAGTCCACAAAACACGTAACTGAATATGTTCCCCCAAAAATGTTATAATAAGGGTGGGTGGGCGGGAGCAATTTCTGCGTGCTCCGACTGCTGCTGGTCCACGGTTCGTCTATCACTCCTCGTCGCCACTTTTGTGTCCCAACTTCGTCGCCGCTTTTGTGTCCCAGCCTCGTCGTAGGTGTCGGTGGCCGAGTGGAATGAGACCGACACAGGAACAAAAACAGCACGCTGGTGCAGGTACGGAGGGGAGCAGCCAGAAACTACAAACACTAGAGCAAATTAGAAGGAGATATATATTGCACAGAATGTAACAATACTTAACTTTTACATAGTACTGCAGAATGTTGATACATAGTTGTTAGAGGCCTGCCTAGTGCCTGTACAATAGCAAAGTCTTCACTGGTGCCTATCTGATTACGAAGGTCCTAACTGGTTGCTAACTCAGTCCCAAGTGACCGATGTCTTTCCGTGGTGGCCACGAGCGGGGTTGCAGCAGAGGGCGCTCGTGGCTGTCGTGAGAACGCCGCGCCGTGTGTGCATGGCGGCGCGCGGCGAAAGTAGGTGGCGCGCACTTTGTACTTGTGCGACACCACATTGACTTATTATAATTAATCCTTTCCTGAGGGTAGGGCTGAATGCTTATTTTATAAACGGCCTCATTACACGACTTCGCAATAATATGCACATTCTTCATTTTTATAGTTTCTGTTACTTGTGTCGAATTTGCTGATTGCTAATTTTCTAATTTTCTTTAATTCAGATTTATTCAGTTTGATTAGTTTAATTTTATTTGTGATTATTCTTGACGGTGTAAGTGATTGTAAGTTAATGGTAATGGAGTACATTGTAGCAAGCGGGTGACATGAACGATATGAAGTGAAGAATGTGTGTTGGTGTGAAGCAAGGTATCACTTCCCCTTTTACAACAAAATAATATTTCTTGCACACCTTTATTTATTGTGTATGCAGACTGATCGTATAGAAGTATTAACACAGGGCCAAGAGGTACAACACAGTACGACATTCTTTTATTGTTCTTGTAAAGTGACTATCACTTAACCAAGATTTTGCATCTTTTTAATCCTTCTAATTTTGCATCTTTTTAATCCTTCTAATTTTGCAGTCAGATAGTGTAAGTTTCGACGTGCCCAAACTTGCCTTACGTAAGTCAGCATTACGTTACGCACTAATTGTCAATTTACTGGTAGTATTGCAGTCAGATCCATAATGTTAGTAGCCCGATACGATCTTTCATCTTTGTAGACCTCTGTTAGTACTGAAGGCAACGAACACACACACACACACACACACACACACACACACACACACACACACACACGCACACGCACACACACGCACGCGTGCGCGCGCACATATATATTAAGTAACCCCACTTACATATACACTAGTTGACCCTTTGCAGTATTTAAAGGGCGTTGTTCAGTTACTTTCGATGGCTTTGGTATAATTGTATATTAACCCAAAGGGGTATCTAAATATATCTACTTTTACTGCCGTTTAATTGTCTAGTTTTGGTAAAGTTTTTTACAGCCATTTTTATTGTGAAAATTTCCAAATTTAACCTGCGCCATATTTGTTAAAAAAAAAGAAAAAAAAAGCGGGGCATTATTTTCATCTATCTAGGGTTACTGTGTGCATCTTTCCGGCCAGTATACTGTAATTGGAGTCTTGTTTATTGCAAATGGTCTCTTATGTTATGTGGTGAGGTTTCATTCTAAATTGTACAGTGTGCTCTGGCCAAATTGTATTTGTAGTCTTGATTATCGCAAATGGTCATTTATGTAACGTGGTGAGGTTTCATTCTAAACTGCACAGTGTGCTCCGGCTAATGTCTAGAAGCACGGTTCAGTTACACTGCTGGCGTTTGCATACTTTCCTAAGCAAAGCCTGTAGCGCCCACTGTTATTTATATCTAGTGTTAATCCCTTAACTACTCCGTGCTCAATTTTTCTTTTAAAGATGGTATCCTTGTTGTAATTTTTTTGCCGGCCGCGGTGGCCGAGAAGACTGAGGCGCTTCAGTCACGGTCTGCACGGCCACTACGGTCGGGAGTTCGAATCCCCCCTCGGGCATGGATATTTGTGCCGTCCTAGTTCGTAAGTAGTTCATAAGTAGTTTGTAACTTTAGGGACTGATGACCCCGTAGTTAAGTCCCACAAGCTTTACAAACATTTGAATTTTGTAATTTTTTTTTAAAATCTCACATGTTATTGTGTAAAAGCAAATGATTGCTCCATTTTTCCTTTAAATTTAGAAGATCTCTTTATTGTATTGTGTTGAGCGTTTGTATGTTTATATATTCATGCCATCAGTTATCTGTTGGTAAGTGTGATGTTAAATTTTGCCCTTACTAATAAATTACATTTTCTCGGTATTATGATGAAAATGTCCACAGTGATACCCTCCTCTGCCAATTATCCGTGTACTATTATTAAAGGGATAAAAATCCTGGTTTTCATTTTTTATGTTGACATTGTGTTTACCAATCGAATTACAGGAGCAGTTGGTTCAGATAGTGTAGTGAGCAGATCGTGCAATGCAGTAACAACGTGTCTTAACCGAATCTATGGCATGGAGAGCCACAGGAAGGTTGGAAGCGGAGATGACAGCAGCTATTAGAATACTCTATAATGTAATTACCAGGTCCTGGAGGACATTTAAGACAACAGGATGCGTTAAAAGTGGCAAGGTCAATGTCGTCAACAGGTAACATCTCCAACAGATGACCGTTATCTCCGGTTAACAGCCCGTCGAAAAACGAATGCTGAATACAACTCAGCTACAACGCATCCTTCGGACAGCAACAAGTGGAGCAAAAAGTGAAAATCGCCTTCGCGAATGTGACCTCTACAGGCGAAGACGTATGGTGTGTGCCCCATGAAAAACTTGACACCGTTAGCCTAGATGAAATGGACACAAAATAGGGCAGAGTGCGGGTTACGTAGAGGGAGATGGACTAATGTCAGAAGAAAATAAATAAACACGCCGGAAATGCCAAAACAAACGCTGGTCCGTCGATAGAGACAAAAACTATATCACTCTACAGGCAGTTCATCTCAACGTATTGAGGGATATCCACAGTTGACTCGAGTAAGTACGGTCTTAGCCAAAAATTTGATCGCCGACCAGCCGACGCAGAGGCTAAGTCCGAGTCAGTCGCGCAGTGTGGACAATAAATTTGACCGCCACTCAGAATTCTAAGTCCGGCGATATGCACAATCTGGCAACACTGTAAAATGCTGCACTGTCAGGTGGAAGTTTTTTCCTCCTTCTCGTGGCTGTTCTGTACTGTATGAGTGCGTGGGCTTGTAGTAAGCGAATATATAAGCAGTCGCGAGATTGAATCCAACAACCATCCATGTTTTTAAACCGCATATCGCCTGTCTTTGTTTTCAGTATAAAAGAACCTTAAATGTATGAGGGAATACTCCTAGAAATAATTACACAAAAGACCTCGCGTCTGCATCAAAACGGAACTGTTTACTCTCGGGAGAAGTGGGCACCGGCTACGGCGACGCGCCAGCGGCCGCATAGCGGCAGTCGCCTTCGGATTCAGTGACAGCGGCCTGCCTTTGTGAGTCTATTTACCGGCTGTTATATCCTTATTTAAAGCTCTAGTACTTATTATCTAGTCACGCACTTAATTTTTCTGACTGATATTGGAAAATAATCTAAACGTCGTAAAGGAAAATCGGTAGAGAGGGGTGACTATTACTACATTTTTCTTTAACGTCATCAGGTCGCTCATTCATGATTCCTGCACACGATTGTTACTAGAGACGAGTTATGATGCTCTTCATGTTGACATCTTAAGAACAAATAATACACTGAGTGCTAAATGATTTTTAAACTGAGCGAAGTGCAATCACAAGATCGCCCAATTTTTGCAAACTAATGTGACACCATTTAGTTGCACTGTAAGGACAAACGACCTAAAAATCGACATCATGTATTAGTACTACACCATAATAGATCCTGCTGATTTCACAAACAATACAGCCAATAGTTTGCTTTCGAAATCACCCATTTCTCACTCACTCTTTAGATCATATGTCCTCAAATGTTCATATTTCCTACCCCTACTAGTATAACATTCGACAAAAATTATTTCTGAACGAAAATAAACGTCGAACATCGATTGGTGACATAATTATCTTGGAATCAGTTCGTTTCTACAGGGACAAGTCGGTAAACTACCCGAACGTAGTCAGACCTTTCCATAATCTGACAGAATAGAGAAAGTAATCACAAGAAGTTTCCCGTTATTTTATATGTGGCTTCGTGCAACAAAAACAGCTAAAATATTCTACTCCCGTGAGACCAGAACCGTGGATAAAATCCACCTCTCTGGGGCAGGCGACTACTTTTTCCCCAGAGCTAGCGATGATCTGTGCACGCCAGCTCTTTCCTACTGCCACATACATGGCTAGAACATATAACTCGCAACGTAAGAAACGAGATTAATTGCAATTTCGCCGTGTAAAGAATTTTCTGGACCCAAAAACGTGGACTAATAGTCTTCTCTCGCCTCTCGAGTGAGAAACCAGTCAGATTATTCAATGGAAATTACAGGAAACATCAAGCGAATTCATGAACATGGTTCTGTGCCATCCCGGAAGTAAGATCTCGTTACCAGCGTTGACATACACCGCGATGTTGCCAAGCTTCAGTCATGGTATCAACAGGAAGAATAAGATCCGAGGTAATGGCCAAGAGTCCAATCACTTGAAGTATATGTCAAGGAGCCCTGCTCGCATTTTCGTAACTAGCTTTAAAGAGTCGAACGTAGTCACTAATAAAAATACCCAGATGCACCGACCGCTAACATATAAGTAAGTGTCTCAATTATTTGCGTATTCTGTCTTAAGCTCAATGACAACAAAAAAGTCATTCACCAGTGCTGTTTCAAATTTCTTCGAGCATTTCCATTGATTATACTGAAAATATTGGATGTAAGCATAATAATTATAGACTTAGAAAATATTTTTGAAATGAAATATTTATGAACCTTATGGGACTTAACTGCAGGGTCATCACTCCTTAAACTTACGGACTACGTATGAACAAGCTTAAAGACAACACAAACATCCATGCCCGAGGGAGGTTCGAACCTCCGACGGGGAATGGTCTCGCGCATCACAACATAGCGGCTCAATGCGCTCGGACGCTCTGCCGCTGCAAAATATCTTAGTTGAAATCGCTGTCAGTTGCACAATCCCCAAAAAGCGGCAAACAAACGAAGAGAACTCAATGCAGCATTGTTTTCTAGATATGAACATCTCTGGGAAGGTTTCGTAACATGAAGTTAAAAATAAGAAGAGCTTGTGTTATCCGAACGTAGAATTAGAGACAGTAATGTATAGATTAATTTATCCGTCGTAGTCTCCCTTGTTGTATTTTACTTCTTTTTTTCCAAGTTGTTTCCAATTTCGTATTTCGTCTTCTTTCAATAGCTTCTAACTTTATTACATTCTTTATTGTGGTTAGTTCAGATTATTTGATGTTGTTTCTTCCTAATTATTAATTTACTTCTTTACTCATGCTATTGTTGATTTAGTCTTCCAGAAGTACACGAATAATTGCTTCTTTAGCCTTTTATCATTCATTTAATACATATGTTCATCAAAAGGTAAACCTCGCTTAACCACTCCGACTGATATTTTTTTTTTCCATATTTTCGTAGGTCTCATTACTATCGATCTTCCAAACGTCTGTACATTGTTGGACCCATTTTCTTTCTTATACTCCCTCTATTATTCTTATTGTGTCGTCTGAAGATCTGATAAGGTGTATATTTGCAACATTAAAACTAATATTTAATATTCATTATATTATTAGTATCAGATAATCATAATGTATAAGAATTTATACACTGCTGGCAATATTTATAATTTTCAACGTTCCTTGTTGCGGTCGTTACCTGTAACAACATCGATAGGAGTTATGTGCGCAGTACTGTTGTGAACACAGAATATCAAATTGTCCAGTGTTTTTATACCTCCTAAGGAGACCATTAGACCTGTAAATCGGTACTTAGCTACCGTATTTTCCGACGAAATAGATATTATTTTTGCACATCTCCTATAGCATTAACGTGAGCGTTGTTCTGAAAAAGAGAGAGTGGTACTATGGGCATGGTTTGCGGTTATCATGCGGACGTGTACAGAGCAGTTGCTCTTCTAGATTCCATGCAGATTCTGACAGAATTACTACGTCATCAGCAAATCGCAAACTCTTTACTTCTGCAGCTATTGGAGTGTTTCAAGGTGTAATTTGAAAGATCTGGACGTGATTTCAGATACGAAACGTTAAAAGACGGCAACGCCAAGGTCCTCCGGTAACATCAGCAAGAAATGACCGTTATCTTGGGTTAACAGCCTGACGAGACAGGAGGCTGAATGCAACTCAGCTGCAGCGCCCCCTCCAGGCAGCAACACGACGCGCAATGCCATACAAATCCCCTACGGGAATGTTCCTTGTAGGCATGGAGGCCTATGGTTTGTCCTATTAAGCCACGGCTCCGTTTAGCCCGCAGGAACTGGAAGGAGGAACATTGAGAATGGAGTCGTAACGAATGGCGTCGGGTTCTGATAACAAAAAGTCAAGATTTTAATTTCAGCTGGATAATCGTCGTTCCATCACCTGTGGACGAGGAAGAATCCTGCTGATGTGGAGAAATCATCGCCATATCGTGGTGGTGAACGAATAGGTGGGGAGGAGTATGGATCTATATACTGTTCATAATTGAGTTTTGACTGCTTAGAGGCGCCTTTCGGCATTTTGTTTTGCGCTACGCTGGCATAGGAGATGGGTCCCTTCTGTTGGACGATAACGCTACCTCAGAGTACCACTGTTAAGGCGGCCACACACGTAACATCAAGCTTGACAAGCACGCTTGCGCAAGTGTGCTTGTACAAGCAAACAGATATTGCTTGCGCACCTACACGGCTCAAGCATGCTTGTACAAGCAACGGTTTATAATAAATCTGAAAATTTCGATGTGTTGGCTGTGGCAACTTATACGCTCATGCTGAAAAAAAAAAAAAAAAAAAAAAAAAAAAAAAATAGGAAGAAGGAGCCGTAAAACTGGGTCTTAAGATAACTAAAATCGTATTCACATACAAATTTACTCAGTGAACTGAAGATATATCCTCATGATTGGAATAACTATCTCAGGATGAATGAAGATACGTATTTAAATCTTCTGTCTCTCATTATGCCTTTGATCAAGAACCAGGATACAATAATGAGGAAGGCTATAACACCACATGAAACACTAACAGCAGCATTTCGACTTCTCGCGACAGGAAGAAGTTATGAAGATCTCAAATAAAATGTTCAAATGTTTATATAGTCTATGTACTTAACTACGGGTTCATCAGTCCCTAAACTTACAAACTACTTATGAACTACTTACGAACTAGGATGACACAAATATCCATGCCCGAGGGGGGATTCGAACCCCCGACCAAAGTGGCCGTGCAGACCGTGACTGGAGCACCTTAGTCCCCTCGGCCACCACGGCCAGGATTTCTCAAATGTACTACTGCTATTTCGCAGAGGCACTTGGTGAGGTATTTCGTGAGTAGTATCTCATATGCACCGTCTCTCTTATTTTTATCAAATGTTCAAATGTTTGTATAGCTTATGGGACTTAACTATGGGGTCATTAGTCCCTAAACTTATAAACTACTTATGAACTAGCTAATCCTAAGGACGGCACAAGTGTCCATTCCCGCGGTGGCCGAGGTGACTGAGGCGCTTCAGTCACGGTCAGCACGGCTACTACGGTCGGGGGTTTCGAATCCCCCCTCGGGCATGGATATTTGTGCCCTCTTTAGTCTTAGCTAGTTCATAAGTAGTTTGTAAGCTTAGGGACTGATGACCCCTTAGTTAAGTCCCATAAGTTGTACAAACATTTTTTTGAAACTGATCAAAAGCAAAGGATGCAGCCTCACTCATACTGTCAAATGCATGCACAAGCATCTTTATTGCCCACACATGCTCAAGCACGCATGCGCTTGAACGCTTGCACAAGCATGCATAATCGAAATTCGAGTCAGCAACAAGCTGCTTGTACAAGCCTGATGATTGATGAAATTTATCCTACACACACGCAAGCATGCATGTGCAAGCACGCTTGCACAAGCGTGCTTGCACATGCTTAAACACCATTGATCATGTCTGGGATGTAATTGGCAAATACATAGCAGCCAGACCCGAACTTCTCACAACGGTTGCAGAGCTGGATATTTCACTCATGGAAGAATGGCGAAATAACCCTTAATATTTTTAGAATGACATGTTGCCAACTGCTGCTTAATTCATTAGCCCAAAGCTACCGGTTTCCGTTAATACACCATTATCAAGCGGCAGCAGAGCTTAGCCAGTTGATTAACGTTACATGTTACAATCTTGAAAAAATTGAAAGTAAATATTTGACATTATACTTGACTTGCTGACTGTTCATGAGTTTTAATAGAGCAGTCACTGGAAAATCATATCCAACAAGTCGGGTATAATGAATTATTAATGAGCAGTCACTAGAAAAACATTTCTAGCAAGTCAAGCATAATGCCAAATATTTATTTTAAATTTTTCCTGATTGTGACATGTTACGTTAATCAACTGTCTAAGCTCTGGTTGCGCTTGATAATGGCGTATTAACCGAAACCGGTAGCTTTGGGCTAATAAATTAAGCAGCTGTGATCAACAGGCCATTGCACAAATATTTAAAATCTCTTAACCCGCACCTTTTCACTTTTCTATTCCTTAATAGCCGATTGATAATCACATACTGTCAATGCCACACATGTTACAACTGTTCTGGCCATCCGAAAAATCACACACCATATCAGCGGGAAACGAGAATGACAATTTTACTATTATGGTAGTCCCATGGAGCCTCACAGAGCCGCTGGGACATAGATGGTCATGCGCGGAATATCCATGTCGACCTTAAGTCCATAGTTCGACAAGTTTCAATTGCTGGTCATATCTCCAAAATGTACAAATGTGCAATTACCATAAATATGAACTTCCTATCTATATTAGTTCATGGTGTTCTGTTTTTTGTTTTCCACTTTTTCAGCATGTTTCTACTTTTGAACTACGATATAAATATATGAATAACTAGGAATGGAAAGGAAAACAGGCCACTAAGATTCAAAATCCTCAATAACAGGAAAAACATAAATGATCAGTCTACAGGCAGAGTTCTATGGCTTAGTCCTTTTGTGTTACACTAAAAGCAACACTTCAGAGTAATGAAATACGGTATGTGGTGCGTCAAATTAAGAAAATTTTGGAAATTTTTAAACTTTATTTATCCTCTAAACTCGCGCGATAAATTAATGTTTAGTTGTTAGCGGCTGAGGAAGGATGCCATAACTAATCTGTTTTGTCAGTTTGAAGCAGAGGTTATGTGAAATTATTAAGTGCACTGCTTCTATTTAAAGATTATGAAATTACTTTTATCTTTCAACTAACAGCTAAATACAACCATGTCGTTTAAATTAAAAAAACAGTTCTGAGCGCAAAATTGTTGATTTTATTTCATAACCGGTTTCGGTCTATTGTAGACCATCTTCAGATGGATACTACCATGATGGTAGGCATTGGCGTTGGCCACAGCAGCAGGCCGCAAAAACGTGAACTGCGATTCACAGTTCAGAAATAGAATATTTACTGAAACTTACGAGATTCATAACTGTTATATGGTATTAGAACTGAATAGCTAAAGTATGTGAAACATTGTAGGGTAGAAGTGTAGTGTACTATTGTGAGAATGTTCAAAACACGACATGGCATTCCGTTCAACTGGCCTTATACAATGAAAAGTAGTCATCCATCGTAGAAATTTCTTCCAGATTCTGTTCTGTATTGACTTATCAGCCTCTGTTACTTCATATTTTCTGGGGCAAATAAAATTATAGACTTCCTTTCTTTCATATTTAGTATAGAGGAATGAGATGTTTCATATATTCGGTGGCAAATTAATCATTATAAAATTTCATGACAAGTGAAGAGTCTGTTAATTTACTGGTATGGGTAACAACCCCCATTGAATAGTATCATGTATTCAATGAAATGGAAGGCGTGGCCGCTTCTATATTAATCTGCTAAAGTTAGCTGGCATCAGGTTAAATTCAGGTGAGTCGTATAAGTCTGATAGGCTACATTTATTTCGCGTAGGCTGGAGAAGTGTTAAGAATTTTGACGTTGATAGGTTACATTGTGGTATCGTAAATGCAAATCATAAAATAGTTTTCATATAGAACATTTACAATTTCTCTGTTATGCCTCACTTGTTGTTCTGATTCCATTCACACATTTACTCCTTTTTTTGTAGAAATAAAGCCGTCGGTAGTACAAGATATAACTTTTCTAATATTTAAAAGGTTTGATTAAACACGGTAGAGGACGATAATGTGTTACGAAGGAAAGCTGATTTGACTTTATGTAACAGCTAATGATCCCTACGTCACGTTCCACTCAATATTGCATTGTCTGCCCTCCACAGAAGCAATCGGGTTTAATCAGACTTGCAGTTATGGTCGTAGTTAACGTGTGGTCTTTGATTATTCATGCTTACGTTCATTATGGGGATCGTAAGCGGGAGTTGGCTGCGTGTGTACTTTAGCGTAATGAGTTTAGTCCTTGTTGTTAGCCTACTAGTGTAGAAGCTACACCATCAAGATTGAATATAACGCCTAAGTAGCGTGAAATAATTGAATTCTTCGGATTAACGTCCTTGGACTGTATGTTGCGTACTTCATATTATGAAACGTATAGTGTGTACAGCCTTACGTAGCTATAATCATTGAAGGCTGCTGATAAAACACTATCATAGTAATAGTATATTACTTAAATTTTATTTTATCTTGTACATGAAACACCCGTGAAGCACAAGCCGTTCGTTTCCTGAACACATAGATCAGGCTAGAGTTCAAACAGATAGTTTGATAACGAATCGAAAAATTTGAGCTTAGAAATGGAAACAGGCGTACTACACCAAATACCACATCACAGTTGGAGACAACACAAGGAAATATACTCAGGTATAGGAAAAACAAATAATTAAAATATATTTCAAGCCATCTCACATTTAATACAAATTTATCACCACTACGTGAAATGGAATTATGGACCGAAACTATTGTGTTAAAGCCGTGATATGAAAAAAAAAAAAAAAAAAAAAAAAAAAAAAAAGACTGTGGTGATGAAAGTGTAGGTAAAGTAGGGAAACAAAACATAATAGCAAAAAACAAGTCAGAAATGTACAACTACGTTTGGCTACCTAATTTTTGTTGTACTACTACACTTGATGCTTGATGTAGAAACTTGAAATTGAATTTTTAAGAACTTGAAGATGAGCGCTAGCTATCTCATCAAATTTACATCCTTTTTACGCTTTTTTGTGAACATAATGAAGTACTAGAGATAGAATTTCATATTTATTTGACATATTCATCAATAAGTTATGACGAAATAGCATTTCAATTACCCCGTTTCAACATGTTCTTGTTGTATAGTTGACATATGGCCTACCATGAACTCTGACAACTTGTTCTATGTGGGATGACGTCCATGAGTATAAGTCGCGGATGTTATCGTGTGGTATTATAGCTGTCCGTGCTGCTTAGAACTAGCTCCAAAGTTCAGCGCTATACCCGTCGATTAACATCTCACACATTTTCAATTGGCTCTAAGTCTGGTGGTCAGGCGGACCAAGGGGAAACTCAGACATCCTGCGGCATTGGTGAAAAATGGTGTGTTTGGTGACATGCAGGTTTTACTACAAGAGGCAGTAAGTCCTTCACATAAGTCAAACAGATCACAATGCTGTGGACACGGACCAACAGTAATTTCTGTTTTGCACCCAATAGCACCCTACACCATATGGCCTTCGTGTTGTGCGAATGCAATCACCTGAGTGTTGCCCCACTTGTTTGCGGCGAACCAAATTGTGGCATCAGACACCAACTACGTTCGTCTTAAAACACTAGCTGATGCCATTTCTATCCACAGTGACATTCTACGTATACCATTGCTGCCTATCATGTTCCTTAACACAATATTCTTCAAAAATAACACGCCAAGATCGAAAATTACTTATTTATTGAATGACGACCAGTTTCGGAGGACCGTGCCACCTTCATCTGATCATATACATTTTATAAACTGGTCATAGTATTAAAAATGTTATTTTATCTCCGTTTTTTAAAATTAAGAAGATCAGCTTATAAGATGTATATGATCAGATGATGGTGGCACAGTCCTCCGGCACAGTCCTCCAGTCCCTACTGGCAGCAGGACAGCCCAGGACAGCCCAGCCCAGCCGAGCACAGCACTGGCCACATGGGCTGTTTATACTTCTGAAGATGACCTACATCAGGTTGATAATGGTTAATTAAAACTATCAATCTCTGCGATCAAGACTGTTTTCTGTATTTTGTGAAACCCTTAAGATGGATTACTTTTTTTGTCGTTCGTTTTCTCCCCAAACATACAGATCAGTTTACTCTGGACCACCTAGTAAAAAGCTATTGTGTTCTACATTGTTTCCTTCTGTTTACCATCCTCTATGTCTGTTTCCGCCGGCCACGGTGGCCGAGCTGTCTGAGGCGCGCCAGTCACGGTCTGCACGGCCACTACGGTCGGGGGTTCGAATCCCCCCCTCGGGCATGGGTATTTGTGACGTCCTTAGTATTAAGTAGTTCGTAAGTAGTTTGTAAGTTTAGAGACTGATGACCCCGTAGTTAAGTCCCAAAAACTCTACAAACATTTGAACATTTTTTGTCTGTTTCCTGCTTCCCCAATATCTACCTCTTCATCCTCCCTCTGTCTAATCCCCGGCCTCTGTTCATCACTCCCTTTCTTCCTTCCAACTTCAATCTCCTCCTCCAGCTATCTCTATGCACGTCACGTCTTTCGCTCGTCCTACCTACATAAAATGAAGATATTAAAAATTAGAGAATTGCTTCAAATTGTGTTTTCTGCTGGCAACTATCGCAAAGTTACTGTTATATAAAATAAAATGAAATAATGACGCACATCAACAACGTTTTGTTCAGAATTCGTTTCTATGGTGTTTTGATTTCCACTGCTAATATCATGATCTGTCTTACTGAAAATTAACCATTAAACAGGAGCGTATATAAAATGCGTTTCCACGAAATTTTGTTACTTTAGTGACGCATTTTTACCTTTCACCTGACCAGTACGCACCTCAATTTTCGATGCTCACTTATTTTGCACCAGGAGAATTTAAAGCGCGATCATATATATATATGATCGCGCTTATATATATATATATATATATATATATATATATATATATATATATATATATATATATATATATATATGAAAATATCTGATGCCTTTTTCCTCTCTTATTGACTACGCATACATACGATTTTCCTCTCGCACGCATCTATGGCAAAGCGCATTTTGAATTGTGTAATTTTTTTTACCACATTGTAAAATTATAATCAAAAATCAATACGTCATTTTTCATGTTCATGTTTTTGTATACTTTCGGTAAAATTTCACTTGCGGCAGCGGCTGATGTTACCGCAATCTCTTGACTGCTCTTTGAAGCTCAGTTACATACAATGAGGCTAATAAAGTTCCGCATTTGTTTTACATTGGCACGGAATGCCACAGCTGCCGTAAGTAAAATAACCGCTTCATTTCCAATTAATTTTTCGATGTTAAATGTACATTTTTTGGTGGGAGGGATTTAGAAACGCACATTCGATATATATCGTTATAGGCCGGGCTACTTCATTTGCAAACATTATTATAAAGCATCTGGTTCCCGAGCGTTACTTTTGAAAGAAACTTTTTTACCATAAGATAACCGACAACAGTAGTACAAGTTTATATGCCAACTAGCTCTGCCGATGATGAGGAAATCGAAGAAATATATGAGGAGCTAAAGGAAATTATTCAGACAATTAAGGGAGAGGAAAACTTAATTGTTATGGAAGACTGGAATTCGGTAGTAGGACAAGGAATGGAAGGGAAGATAGTAGGTGAATATGGTCTGGGCAAAAGGAATGAAAGAGGAAGCCGCCTGGTAGAATTTTGCACGGAACATAATTTAGTTATAACAAACACCTGGTTCAAGAATCACAAAAGAAGGTTGTATACGTGGAAGAGACCAGGAGACACCGGGAGATATCAGATAGATTTTATAATGGTAAGACATAGATTTCGGAACCAGGTTTTACAGTGTAAGATATACCCAGGGGCAGATATAGACTCTGACCATAACTTGTTGGTTATGAAATGTAGGCTGAAACTGAAGAAACTACAAAAAGGTAGAAAAATAAGGAGATGGGACCTGGATAAATTGAAGGAACCTGAGGTTCTTAAGAATTTCAGAGGGAGCTTTAGGCAACAATTGACAGAAACAAGGGAAAATAAAAGAGTTGAAGAGGAATGGGTAAAATTGAGAGATGAAATAGTGAAGGCAGCAGAGGACAAAATAGGTAGGAAGGCAAGACCGCAAAGAATCCTTGGATATCACAGGAGATACTAAATTTAATCGATGAAAGGAGAAAATATAAAAATGCAGTAAATAAAACAGGAAAAATGGAGTACAGACGACTAAGGAATGAGATTGACAGGAAGTGCAAAATGGCTAAGCAGGAGTGGCTAGAAGGCAAATGCAAGGATGTAGAAGAATGTATAAATAGGGGAAAAATAGATACAGCCTACAGGAAAATAAAAGAAACATTTGGAGATAAGAAAAACAGCTCTATGAATATCAAGGACACTGATGGAAAACCAGTTCTCAGCAAAGAAGGGAAAGCTGAAAGGTGGAAAGAGTATATAGAGGGTCTCTACAAAGGAAATGAACTTCGAGACACTATTGTAGGAAGGGAAGAGGATGTAGATGAAGATGAAATAGGAGATACTGTACTGAGAGAAGAATTTGACAGAGCCCTGAAAGACCTGAGTCGAAACAAGGCCCCTGGAGTAGATGATATTCCCTCAGAGCTACTGAAGTCTCTGGGAGAACCAGCCATGACAAACCTGTTTCACCTGGTGTGTAAGATGTATGAGACAGGCGAAGTACCCTCAGACTTTAAGAAAAATGTTATAATCCCCATTCCAAAGAAAGCAGGTGCAGACAGGTGTGAAAACTACAGAACCATCAGTTTAATAAGTCATGGTTGCAAAATATTAACACGAATTATATACAGAAGGATGGAAAAACTGGTAGAAGCCGACCTCGGGGAAGATCAGTTTGGGTTCAGGAGAAATGTAGGAACTCGGGAGGCAATACTCACTTTACGGCTTATCCTGGAAGATTGATTACGAAAAGGCAAACCTACATTTCTAGCTTTTGTAGATTTGGAGAAGGCTTTTGACAATGTTGATTGGAATAAACTCTTTCAAGTTCTGAAGCAAGCAGGAGTAAAATATAGGGAGCGTGAGGTTATTTACAACTTGTACAAAAACCAGACAGGGATGGTGAGAGTTGAAGGGCATGAAAGGGATGCAGTGGTTGGGAAGGGTGTGAGACAGGGTTGTAGCCTTTCTCCAATGTTATTCAATTTTACATTGAGCAAGCTATAAAGGAAAGCAAGGAGAAATTTGGTGAAGGAATAAAAGTTCAGGGGGAAAAATTAAAAAACATTGCGTTTTGCCGACGGCATAGTAATTCTGTCATATACAGCAAAGGACCTGGAAGAGCAATTGAACGGAATGGACAGCGTGCTGAAAGGTGCATATAAGATGAACATTAACAAGAGCAAAACTAGGGTAATGGAGTGCAGTGTAAGAAAATCAGGTGATGCTGAAGGAATTAGATTGGGAAACGAATCAATAAAGGTGGTAGATGAGTTTTGTTACTTGGGCAGTGAAATAACAAATGATGGTCGCAGTACAGAGGATATAAAATACAGAATGGCAATGGGTAGAAAAGCGTTTTTGAAAAAGAGAAATTTGTTAACATCGAATATTGATTTAAGCCTAAGGAAGTCCTTTTTGAGGGCATTTGTATGGAGTGTTGCCTTGTATGGGAGTGAGACATGGACGATAAACAGTGCGGACAGGAAGAGGATTGAGGCTTTTGAAATATGGTGCTGCAGAAGTATGCTGAAGATTAGGTGGGTGGATCGCGTAACTAATGAGGAGGTACTGAACAGAATTGGGGAGAAAAGAAATTTCTGGCATACCTTGACTAAAAGAAGGGATAGATTGGTGCTGCACATTCTTAGACATCAAGGAATTGTGAATTTAGCATTAGAGGGAAGTGTGTGGGGTAAAAATCGCAGAGGAAGACCAAGAGATGGATACAGTAAGCAGATTCAGACAGATGTAGGTTGCCGTTCTTATGTGGAGATGAAGAGGGTTGCTCAGGATAGGATATTGTGGAGAGCTGCATCAAACCAGTCTCCGGACTGAAGACCACAACAACAACAACAACAACAACCATTTATACAGCTCTGCTCTGTCGTTAATACGTTACTGTACGAACCACTGTCAATGAATCAGTTATCGCTCTGGTTGAAGGGTTGTTCCGTTGCCAATATTGGCAGGCTGCGCCGACGCCTTGGAATAAATTTAATCATTGCCTCAAGACTGTAAGGATGACGAAGTTATCCCTGACGTTTATTTGCAGTGTGTGTGGGTGTGTGGTGAGGGGGGGGGGATATTATTTGGCGCTCGGCGTTCCATATGTTCATCGTGTAGCAATTTGTTGAGCAGCAGGATCGTCCTCCCAGTCATCCGACTTAGTAAGCGACTGTGTGAGCGACCCACTGCGCCCCGCTTGATAATACTCAGTATATAACAGGGAACACTGCATAGGCCACCTTCGAGAGAGATTACAACAGCTTGCAACGCATAATATCTATAAATAAAAGGCAATGTTCCGAGTGACTGACTGACATTAAATGAATGGCTCATCATCGCCCTGCCAAAACCACTGATGATAAAAACTTGAAATTTGCAGAGGGTGCTCATCTTACAATGTTGGCGGCGTTTAAGAAGCGATTTCTTGATATTCCTTCCCTAAAGGGGTGAATTAGAGGATTAATTTTTTTTTTTGAAAATACGCTTTTATTTAGTCAAATTTGATGCTAGACTTACATAAATCAGTATAGGGTTTCTTGGTTAGAATTTAAAAAAGGCCTATTTCAGCTTTCTATGAAAAATAGTCTTTAATGGGGTTAAAAGGGAATAAAAAGATTTTTGAAAAATGCTGCTATTAAGCTAGTTAAATTGGTATTTGGAATCTTGGTTACAATTAAAAAAGTACGCGTATATCGTCCCTTCACTCTTCGTCATTGCCTATCCTTCCTGCAACTCGTCTTAGAAATCTAACGTAGAACGATGTTTAGTCTTACATTCAAAATCTTATATCTCCGAAAGTTCTTGACCGAATGCTTTGAAATATTGATACAACGTACTACTGGATTATGCTGATGTTGTTACATACCTATTATTTAAATATATATCACATACGCATTTATATAAATTTTACATTCTGAATAGGTTGAAGCAAAAAATCGCAAAAGTGCCATATATATAGGTTATGAGTAATATATTAAACAAACAGGTGTCTAAGAACCTCCCTTGTTACAGTGCAACGTTGTGGAACATTTGGAGCTCAATCGGTGAAGAACTTTTTGAGATTTTCAAACACACAAAAACCAACCCAACATTCTTTTTTTATATATAGAGATTACGCTTTGTCGCTATAGAAGTATAAGGAATAAGAGAAAGAAATGTCTCCAGGAAATTTACTTAGTAAGGGTACGGCCATAGTGAACGGCTCCCCGCTAGCTGCTCGGCCGCTTAACATGCAGCCGTCGGAGCGCGCGCGCTGCAACGGCGCGATGGCAGCTGGTGGCGGTGGCGTCCACAGTGCGCAGTCAACCGCGCACCGACTGATGTCAATACATAACCAAAATTACTTTTCGATTTTATTGCTGAAAAAAATACTGCATATGTATGAAACAAAGCTACATCGCACTCCGGTGTCAGTGTTTCGATAAAAATTCTCCTTCTGCTGTAAGAAAATAAAAACCACCTCTCCCGGTTTTGTGCGTTTTCCTTGACGTAGGATACTTCTCACTCGATTCAGAGGAAACTAATTGTCGTACCTCACTGAGTTTTGCACATCTAGCAGGCTAACATAACAGCTTCATAACGGAGTGTCTGTTTTTCAGGTATTCACCATAGTTATTACGATACTTAATTTCCATTTAACCTATCGCATAACATTTGAAACTTTTGCAGTGAATAATATAGTCGCTGACTACTTTTCGTTTGGTTAACTTTGGGTTATACATTACTGCGTACGAAATGTAGCCAACATTGTGAAATTGTTTTTAAACCTGAATAGAAAGCGATACATCGCTCCAGTATAGCGAACTGGGTATTGAAATTTGAGTCGCTAGCGCCGCGCGCTCTCCTTCGGCGCGCCATGTGCACAACTACTGAGCCTCTAGCCTGCAGCTCAATCAGTCCACCTTCGTAATAAAGCACATGTCCGAGCCAACATAAAATGACTTTAAACAATAAAAAAGTTTATCTGGGACAGGTGCCAGTTCTCTAACTCGTTTTAAAATATTGGTGGCACACAAGTTCGGATAAAAAAAGGGACAGTAAATCTAGTTCTATGTCTTAAAGTTACAAATATTGGATTTCTAGCTGTCACTGACGGAAAATTGCAAGTTCATAATGGAGACTGTAGGGGTCTAAGGCAAAGAGAATGCAATTGCTTTTTGATGAATGCCCCTTCGACATGCAGTAGAAATGGGAAGACTAAAATTACCAGAAGAATTTTTGACAGGATCCTATAGCAAGCGTCTAAATGTTATCCAAGGCGCTGCATCATTTTTCCTCTGAATCAATATTTAATTGGACTATCTCCACAAAAAATAACAGCGGTGGGACATTAAAGATGTTTTCAACGGCACTGTTAAGTTGGAATATGCAGTTCGTATGTGCAGCTTAAGTGCATCTTCTTTCTAGCTGAGTTCAATGCAAGTAAATCAGTGGTGCTATAATGTAACTGTTGTTATAACTTGGCGCCATCCACGGATGATGATGACGAAAAATAATGTTTTGATCGCAAATTGCATAAAATGCCAAAACTGGACTCACTAGTTGCTGGCATGGGGTAGTAACTGTTAGATCACGACAGGGAAAAAGTTGCAACTGCTGTCCTATATCCTTAATATACATACAAAGTAACTATATGGCTGTCTATAGTCCATGGTGTGGCTGATACAGCAACCAGACAAATTTTAATTTCAAGTAAAAACAGTCTTGGTTACAAAGTGGTTTTATTAATTACCAATGACGCGTTTCGCCCTCACAGCAGGGTGTCATCACATTATCTGCATCAAAAACGTTACGCAAATTGCTGCAACAGCCCCTGTTTCACTACTTTAAATGTTGTAGTAATTCTTGTGTAACATTTGTTATGCAGGTAAGATGATGGCCTGCTGTGAGGGCAGAACGCGTCATTGGTAATCAATAACACCACTTTGCAACCAAGACTGATTTTACTTGAAATTACGCTGTGACTGACAGTGTCCGTCTGTCACAGTGTATGTATTTTGAGATTATAGTAGGACAGCAGATACAATTATTTCACTGTCAAGGTTCCTAAACACATACCGACATTTTATACTGTTCACGAACAAAAACATTTTTGGTAAGGTAAATTGACATGGAATGGCACCAAAGTAATTAAGAATGAAGTGGCCTCGTGTTAGTGGCTCACAAAAAAGCCAATTTCACGTGAAACCATTAGCAAAGAAGTAACCATTTCATATTATGAGCTAAATAACCTAACGTAAATTATTTTGAATGTCTAGTTGTTTGCTATATTAAAGTACTGGTATTCTTACACCAATATGAACAACAAGATGCAATTAAAGACATTGCAAAAGCGGTTGTGCGAGTCTACAAAAGTTCAATAAAATTCAGCTACAGTGAATTAACGGCCTTTCATTCAACACTTTTGAGATAAACGCATCTTTATCAGCTCCCATTAAACACGATGCGCAGCGCACAGCGTTGAAACCTCGGAACCCGCGAGCTGAGAGCCTGTGAAAGCGATGTGAGCGAGCTGAGGCGGCCGCGTGGGTGCACTATGGCCACCCCAATGGGATCACCCACTGGGTTTTCCAACCGCCTCCCTGCCGGCGAGAAGCAGGACGCGTGGAGCGGCTCACTATGGCCGTACCCTAACACGCACGCGATACCATTGCCGACGGTTGTGGTGCACATGTTGAGGATGGTAAAAAGTTAATCATGACATTGATATGTTTGTCAACATTTTCGCGTCTCTATCTCATGGAAATAAGTGGCCTACAGAGAAATGGTTGTCACTTTTAAGGGAGACCACGTATAGTGGTCATACGTATTGATTGTCACAAAGGTTATATATGGGCTACCAGACGTCCCAATGTTCCGCAATGACTTCGTTAAGACCCTGCACAGAGGTAGACACTTCTTGCGCCACAAATGGTGCAGTGAGACGCTACAACGTCTTGCTCCAAGAGATGGCATGCCATCTGGCAGCTGTGTTTGATCATACAATGACTGCAGGTGGCACAACATTATTTTAGAAAATGGGTGACGACGAATTAAAAGTGGTAGCTGCTGTTTATGCAGTCATTGATGCAGTTACTTCTCGGCGACCTCGACGAAGAAAATTACATTGACAAAATAGTTGCTGCAGTATGCTTGCTTGTTAAGCTTATAGGACTTAACTACGGGGTCATCAGTCCCTAAACTTACAAACTACTTATCTACTACCTTATACTAAGGACGGCACAAATATCATGCCCGAGAGGGGATTCGAACCCCCGACCGTAGTAGCCGTGCAGACCGTGACTGAAGCGCCTCAGTCCCCTCGGCCACCGCGGCCGGCTGCTGCAGTACTCCAGAGATATTAACAGAGGAGCACTACCTCTATTTGCTGTATGGTCATTTGTTTCCGCAGAGAGAGTGACTATTGCCCATGTTAATCCGTTAGCAGTGTTGGTGAATAAATTTGAAACGTTCTTACTGTTAAATTTAACTACAGAACTTTTTGTTATGCTGATGATAGGATTTTACAGTCACGTAGTTGTTGTTTTGGTCATCAGTCCGCAGACTGGTTTGGTGCAGCTCTTCAAGCTACCCTGTTCTGTGCAAGCCTCTTCATCTGAGAATATGAACGGCAACCTACACACTTTTGAATCTGCGTACTGTATTCGTCCCTCGGTCTCCCTCTATTATTTTTACCCCGCACACTTCCTTCTAATGGTAAGTTCACAATTCCTCCCGAGCGGTCTAAAGCATCTCGCTGCGGAGCGCGCGGTTGCTCGCCGTGGAGGTTCGAGTCCTCCCTGGGGCATGGGTGTGTGTGTTTGTCCTTAGGTTAGTTTAACTAGGTTTAAGTAGTTTGTAAGCTACGGACTGATGACCACGCAGTTTGGTCCGATAGATTTACAAACATTTTTTTTTCACAATTCCTCAATGTCTCAGAATGTGTCCTACCAATCTATCCCTTCTGTTAGAATACGCCAGAAACTCCTTTTTTCCCCAATTCTGTTGAGCACCTCCTCATTAATTACGTGATCTACCCATATAATATTCAACATTCGCCTGTAACACCACATTTCGAAAGCTTCTATCCTCTTTTTGTCTGAACTCCTTATTGTCCAGGTTTCACTCACATACTATGCTACACTCCAGACAAATGCTTTTAGAAAGGACTTCCTAACATTTAAACTAATATTGCATGTCCACAAATTTCGCTTCTTCAGAAACTCTTTTCTTCCCATAGCAATCCTAAATATCTTCTTTAGTACGGCCATCAGGAGGATTTTACAGTCACGCAGCGTATAATTCAATATATTATGTACACTGTTCCTAAATCATTATGAAGCACTTAATCCTGGATACTAGCTAACGTTTTCAAAATGGTATTTCGCGGTTGCTTGCCACACAGGTGTCACGCGGGGCAAGTATTTGTGTTTAAAATGTGATACTAATTTTTTTTTATTTACAACATTACGATGTCTATAAATTACCAAAGGGAAACATATGAAAATTTAACACCCGCAGATATTATGCTGAAAGCATTTGGAGTGGTGGAATTGGAAAATAAATCCGTACTAGGTGTTGCCAAGGATCACAATAGAAATTAAGCACCAGACACTAGGTCGTTACTGTTAAAGTTTTATGATGATAGTATAACAATGAATGTACTCTACAATCCTAATAGACTTCTTCTGACGGTTGATCTTGAAAATTAAGTAGCAGAATATATCAAAGAAGCGTCTTTTATAAGTTTGGGTTTCAGTCCAAAATAAGTGCGAATATGTGTTACGAGCTAGGTGTTTCTAATAGGCTAGACAAAATTACAGGATGGAATGAAACTCGACAAGCTGGAGCTTGCTGGTTTTCTGTGTTCATGAAGAGACACAAATATTTGCCAGTTAGGGCTCCTGAGGTTACCAGTTTAGACCTGGCTTCTAGATTTAATAAAACAAACTTTGGCGCCTTTTTCGATAACCTGTCTACTCTAATGAAACGACGCACTTTCAACCCTAAGATACGTGAATAATAGACGAGACTGGCAATAAAACAGTACAAAAACTAAATCGAATATTGAAAAGTTTCCAAGCAATTTGAGTCGATCTCATCTAGCCACCATTAGTTACTTTAGTTGCAACTGTTTCAATTATTATAAGCTCCATTTTATCACTGTTCAATTTTCCGCGGGTGAACTGCAAAGGCCAATTTATTCGTGATGGGCCAATGGGCTGCCTAGGAGAGAGCAATCCCTCTGGATGGCCGATGGAAAACCATTTCTGAGAATATTTTTAACTCTTTGTTCCTAACTCAAAGTGCTGTAAACAGAATCCATGTCTTCAGGATTAATGGACTCAACTGTGCTAAGGATAATGGGGTGTTTTTATTGTCGTTTCCACCTCACTCTTCCCACTGATTACAACCTTTATATCAGAAAGTGTACGGACCAACCAAGACGTTTGCGAATAATGCATGTGATTCGTGTATGTTCAATCACCCAGGTTCCACGATGACATATTCCCGGATTAGTGACTTTTGCTTGTCCTCTTGCGTTTACATCATCAAATATTGAAGCAGGATTCAAGGCTTACTGTGTTTGTCCCTTCAGTAGAGACATTTTTTGGCGACCAAAGATTTACTCCGGGTTTCGTAAAAATCGGCGTACGTATAATGCTGGAAATGCCGACCCGATGGAAGAATGAGACAATAAAATTCAAACATTGGATCTCTCCACAAATTACATTAATGAAATAGAACATGTGTCTGAATCGCAGCTTTCTTCCAGAGTCTTGAAGAACGTGCAGCCCAGGCCTAATGTAATTCTTTCGAAAGACATCAGTCCTTTACCTGAAGCTTGAGAAAGAAACAACGAAGTGTCAACAACAACCGAAAGAGATGCTCGGCCGTTCTCGCGGAGAGTCCTGTAAGAGGGAACGAGAAAGGAAAAAAAGCAGTGACAGTGAAGACGGTTATTGGAGGCAACTGAGGGTCCATTATCACCCTATAATAACAGCAGAATGTTTATTTATAAATGGTTATATGTGGGGCCTAGTGGTCTGCGGCGCGTCAGTCACAGTCTGCACGGCCGCTACAGTCGGGGGTTCGATTCCCCCCTCCCCCTCGGGCATGGGTGTTTGTGTCGTCTTTAGTATACGGTAGTTGATATGTAGTTTGTAGGTTTAACAAACATTTGAACATTTTATCACCGCGATCTTCTTACTCCGTGTTCAGACAAACCTCATGCTGTAATTACATTTTGTTAGTAAGTGAACAATGTATTGTAAATACCTGATAATGCTATCAGTGGAGGAGATGATGTGTTGAAGTCGTCTTAGAAATAATTCATTTTGTTACGATGATCGCTATCTACGTAATACACAAATCAATCACCACTGTGTCATGGTGCTGCTTTAATAGGTCTCAAAAAGGCAACGAAGGAAGGTGGAAATGTGACCCTTTACCGAATAAAATGGACCCCCTCCAACTTTAAATCACATAACTTTCGTAGTTGTGCGCCCGTTCATGGCGAAACACTGAAATGAAATGAAACGAATTACGTAGCAGTAGCAGGTCAGACCAATCCATTCAAGATGCGGTCGGTGCAGAGGAAAGTTCATTCTGCTCTGTGAATTGCAGTCTCGCTTTTTGGAAAAAGCATTAAATAATGGGATCAGTAGATGAATGATAGTGACATTCTGTTGGACGAGACACATTCTCTTGGGCCGTCCGCTAGTGACGAAACTGTAGATGTAATAAGGAACATCTACCTAAGCAGTCTCAAGGCATTGGTGCATACAATAACGAGTTCGAGAAATACACGAAAAGATGCCTATAGTTCATAAAATGTCAATGTACTATTGACATATCTGATAGCCCCAAACAATTTGCATTTGCTTCAGAGATTATTCATGGGATTCACAAGGATGAACAGTCCTTTAAGAGGAAAATGTTTAGTGATAAGAACATATTCCAGGTATGTGGTAGGTTCATCACTATAATATCAGAAAATGAGCTGCTGAATATTGCCTTGCTACACCAACAATGAAACTCAACCAAAGTGAATGGCTAGTGTAATGTAATGCATTATAGCATTATTGGAGTTTTTCTTTGTGTTACAAACTGTGAGGCCAAACAGCTACCTAGACATGTATGAATAGTGTGAAGTAACATAAATACAACATGAAGCTGACGCTGTTATCAACAATATGACACTTCTCCACATTAAGCCAGAATGGTTGGCTACTTTATGGATACAAAATAATTTTTTCAGCGATGTATAGGTAAGGCATGGACACTGAGATTCCCTGACTTGACGCAATGCGGGTGCAGTTTTCATTTCAACGTGATTTAGAGACAACCAGAGGTGTTGCTTAGTATTTTACCGGCGGTGACCGTGAGAGGAATGAACGCAATAGTTGTTCAGATGAGTATAGAAAAGTGGAAGAAACATGCAACTGCAGTGAACACGTATGATAATGTTTTTTTTTTTCTTTCATTATGTGTATTTTTTACATTTCTACCTCGTTTCACTGATTTTTTTGACCTGTCAAAGCTGCACTCTAACTTCAGACGCGCGCTGCAGCTACGTAACTTGGTTCATTTCATCGCTCCGTCGATACTTAGGCGCGTACAATAATAGCAATTACGTAACATAAAGTTGGAGAGATTTTCCTTCTTTTGGTGAAGGTTTCACATTTACAACTTGCTTCGCTGCTGTTTTCTCTTGCTTATTCAAGCTACACCGTAACTTAAAGAAGAAACTGCTGTTTCAGTGACATAAATCGTCAACCAAAGAATGATACACTCTGACAGTAGTAACGGTATCGCCGGCCGCGGTGGCCCAGGGGACTGAGGCACTCCAGTCACGGTCTGCACGGCCACTACGGTCGGGGGTTCGAATCCCCCCTCGGGCATGGATATTTGTGCCGTCCTTAGGATTAGCTAGTTCATAAGTAGTTTTTAAGTTTAGGGACTGATGACCACGTAGTTAAGTCCCATAAGCTATACAAACATTTGAACATTTTGAGTAGCGGTATCATGCAAATTACCCGCAAATTTTTCGTAGTATATGCTCGTACATGCTAAATGACAACAGTGGTATTAATCTCAAGACACCTGGCCATGTGGTCCATACGCCTAACCATTGGTTCAAAACAAGTGTGTTTAATAAATGGCGCACTCAGTAGTACACAGCGTGCTGATCTGTAGGTTTTAAAGGAATAGATCGCTTCAAACTGCGTTTACGTAATACTCGTGAGGGGTTGAGATTCATACTGCAAATTCTACATACACTGAACAGCCAAGGAACCTGGTACATCTGCCTAAAATCGTGCAGAGCCTCTGCGAGCAAGGAGCAGTGCCGCAGCTCGACATTGCATGGAATCGAATACTGTCTGAAGTAGTATTGGAAGGAATGAACACCATGCATAGTGCAGGGCTGTCAATAAATCCTTAAGAATACGAGGGGTGGAGATCTGAACTGCAAGGCATCCATAAATGGTTGATAATGTTATTATCTGGGGAGTTTGGTGGGCAGCGGAAGTTTAAACTCAGAATTTTCCTGAAGCCACACTAGCAATTCTAGACGGAGGCCGATATAGTTTCACATCTTATGAACGGCATTGCGGAAGATATGTATCAAGCTCTTCTGTTAAAAGACGTTTCGAAGAAGCAAGAGTTTATCCTTTGGTGTCAGAAAGTTGAAGAGATGCAATAGAGGAGGGTTTGACGAAAGAAGTACGACAAACTGAAGAATGTATTCCCTACTGTGGTGGAAGACCAGCATGACTTTGCTTCTCTCATTCGGCAAATTGTGAGAAAAGAATTACAACAGTTTATGGTAGCCGGAGCAGTTGGACCAAGCTATTACCAGATTATGGCCATGGATGTCAGTCCTGTTTGTCTCGAGGGAGCCGACGCTGCTGAGGAAGAGGTATTCGAAACATTAGCCCCGACAGTAGCACACGACGTGTAGAATGGCCTCGTCCAATTATTACGACTGAGTCATCAAACGGCAGCTTAGGAACCGACCTACGCGACCACAACCAACTCCTGCAGCAACTGTGAAGCCTCGCAGGACAGATATCTGGAGGACAGAAGACAACACGCCATGGTGTTTTCACTGTGGCCTTCCCTGAAATGTCGTACGATACTGTAGGGAGAAAATACGAATATTTGACAATTACTATGCCGCAAGATGCCAACCATCGGAGTAGTCCTTTCAACAGTAGCCAAATGCAGATGATTACTGTCGACCTAGAAACGAAGCCCAACGCCGTATCCTGGACGTGGTCGCTCTCCAACATGCCGCCACCGTTCACCGTCGCATTACAGAGATACCAGCCGTTCGCCTAGGCGTCGTGTTCAGAAAAACTAGGCAAGGCGACCATCTACGGAAGTGAGGCCGTCGATGAGGCTGTCGATGTATGCCGATGTTGAGCAGAAGAATTGGGATTCAGTACTGCCAGTCGTGACATTTACTTGTAATACAGCAAGGCAAGACACTACAGGCTTCACGCCGTTTTTCCTGCTACACGATCGTGAGGCTGAGACAATGGATACGCTGTTTCCTTTTCAACGGGAGGATACTCAAAACGACAACCTGAAACTTCTCATCACCAGGGTCGAAGAAGCAATACAGCTGGCTCGCATACGAACACTGGACGGGCAGGAGAAGGACCGCCAGCGGTATAACGACAAGCACAGACCTGTTGTGTACAGCCCAGGAGATCTGGTATCGATTTTTACCTCTGTACGGAAAGTTGGGATATCGGAAAAGTTACTTACTGAAGCGTTACTTTGGTCCGTATTGTGTCACACGCCGTCTGTCAGACGTCACATACGAGGTCGAGTATTATGACCCGTCCTCAAAATGACAAAAACGAAGAGACATTGTGCACGTCCTCCGTATTAAGACTTACAATGATTCCAGAGAACAAATAGACAGAAACGGACTCTTGTCCAGGGACTCTGGAAACCGTTATGGTAACGATGAAGCAACAACAGGAGGGTGTGGTGTCGGCCATCGTCACCGCAAGAAAGGTGCGCAGGCAGAATGGAACGATTCTCCGGAATTGCCATACAAAGGACCCATAACAACATCCAGAACACTGCAGCTGGCTGCAAAGGGAACTTAACAGCCGGTCACTGTTTTTCAGGAATTTTAGCAATGCCGCGAGTATTCTGTCAGCATGCGTGATGCAGTGGTTAGCATCGCAGATCGCTGTGATTGCGGTACCGCCCCAGAAGAAAATCCTCCATGGACGACAGTCGCTAAGGTATAGGGAAATCTCATCGACGGCCAACCTGTTCGGGCACTCTCTGTATTGTCGAATGACTACAGCCGAAAACTAAAGAATGTAATGTTCGGTGATACAAGAGCAACTGTATGGAAGGTCGCAAAAGGAAAATACATCCAGTTGCCAGAAAAAATGTCGCAAGAGTAACCATTAACAAAAGGACGCAGCCTTTTGAATTTGTCGTTTTAACAGAACATAAAGTCATCCTCCGATGGGACTTTCTTCAGGCATCGCAGGCTCTCATCGACTGTGGAATATCTGAGCTACAAATTGAGAAAGCCGTTCCGACGAGTACAGGTAACATGGACTTACCTGGGAGCATTTTTGCTGTCGAGAATGTTGAGATGCCGCCATTGGCAATGAGAAGAGTTCCAGTCAGCAGCCGAGATGACCAGACGACCGCAAAAAGCTAATCAGTATAACCAAGGAATCTGCATGCCATCGGCTAAGCAATAAAGGTGGTCGAGGAGACCTTTGGATCACTAATTTTCAAGAGCAATCGCAACTCTTTCCAAAACGGATGTGTATTGGAACAGCCGAACCAGTCCAGCACGTGAGCTCAATGTCATCGAGGAAGTCTCATGCTCTGCTGTTACTGCTGACAACGCACCAGAGGAAACTACTATGGAATTTCATATAGGGCCTGGTCTGACGCAGGAACAACGTCAGCGGGTGTTAACCATACTGCACTTTAGGTGTATTTCTGAACAGACAAAAGATGAGCCAGATGAAACTGCCCACGATAAAACATTGTATCAATAGTGGGGATCATCCACCAATTAGCCAGCGTTCGTACAGATTGTCGACAACTTAAAGACGGATAATTCGGGAGGAAGTGGAGAAGAAGTCGAACGATGACATTAGTCCACCTTCAGAGAGTACCTGGTCGTCTCCGGTGGTACTCGTGAAGAAGAAGAATGGCACGTGGCGTTTCTGTGCCGACTATCGACGGCTCAAGAAAATCACAAAGAAAGATGTCTACCCATTGCCGCGCATTGACGACACATTAGCCTATTTGAAAGGAGCTACATACTTCTCAACCATGGACATACAGAGAGGTTACTGGCAAATCAAGGTTGAGGAAGCTGACAGGGAGAAGACTGCTTTTATTAAACCTGACAGCCTCTATGAATTCAAGGTCATGCCGTTTGGACTATGTAATGCCCCGGCCACCGCATTCGAACGCATGATGGGCAACTTGCTTCGACATCTTAAATGAACGACATGTCTTCCTTATCTAGAAGACATTGTCGTTTCATCAAGGACATTTACGGAACATCTAAGCCGCCTGTCAACTGTGCTGAAGTGTGTTCAGACAGTAGGACTCCACCTCAACCCAAAGAAGTTGCTCTTCGTCGCCAAAGAAATAAAAATCTTAGGGCACCTAGTGAACGGAGATGTAGTGCGTCCTGAGTGCGTACTGGGATGAGACGAAATAACGAGCTTTCCGCGAACTTAAGGAGGCTTTAACTTTTGCACCAGTTCTAGCCTTATCTAGGCTATCAACAAGTTCCAGCCGTATCTATTCGGTAAACCAGTCACCGTCGTGACAGACTACAATTTTTATGTTGGTTGACTAATTTGTAGGATCCATAAGGTCGACTAGCAAGATGGGCACTAAGACTCCAAAAGTACTACGTCACAGTGGTATCCAAAAATGGGTGCAAACAGAAGGACGCCAACTGCCTTTCGAGGAATCCATTAATCGAACACAACAGCATGGATGAAATTTGAGCCTCCACTGAGTTAGGTGACATTACAGCTGAACAGAGGGAAGCTCAATCATTATTAGAAACTATTGAGGCCTTGGAGAAAGGAGAACCGATCAAAGAATGGTTTAAACTTATAAATGGGACATTGTTTAAAAGCAACTACGAGTCCCAGGGCGCCAAATGGCTACTGGTTGTTCGAGCTCAACTCCGTCCAGCTATTCTCAAGTATTTACGATTCTCCAATAAACGGTCGTCTGGGATTCGTGAAGACCCTAGACAGAATCAGACGCAGGTATTACTGACAAGGTCTCTATCGATTTGTGAAGCACAACGTGAGTGACTGTAAGGCGTGCCAGCGACGGAAGCATACCTTCAGGTCATCTGGTACCAATTCCACCTGCAGCAGTCTCATTCCAACGAATTGGAATCGACCCTTTAGGAAGGTTCCCAAAGTCGACAGCCGGTAACCGTTGGATAACACTCTGCACTGACTACCTGACCCGCTACGCCGTCACGAGAACTGTGCCGACTGCAGAAGCCCCAGAGATAGCAAAATTCCTAGTAGAATACATTATTTTGAAGCATGGTACACCACGTGTGATGATATCTGATCGAGGAAAAGTATTGATGTCCAAATTAGTATCACAAGTAATGTCACGTTGCGACATTGTCCACAGAATAACTGCCTACTGTCCTCAGACGAATGGTCTTACAGAACGTGTTAACAAGACGTTATCAGATATGCTGTCGATGTATGTCGATGTTGAGCAGAAGAATTGGGATTCAGTACTGCCAGTCGTGACACTTGCTTGTAATACAACAAGGCAAGACACTACAGGCTTCAAATCGTTTTTCCTGCTACATGATCGTGAGGCTGAGACGACAATGGATACGCTGTTTCCTTTTCAACGACAACGTGAAACAGCTCATCACAAGGGTCGAAGAAGCAATACAGCTGGCTCGCATACGGACACTGGACGGGCAGGAGAAGGACCGCCAGCGGTATAACGACAAGCACAGACCTGTTGTGTACAGCCCAGGAGATCTGGTATCGATTTTTACCTCTGTACGGAATGTTGGGCTATCGGAAAAGTTACTGAAGCGTTACTTTCGTCCGTATTGTGTCATACGCCGCCTGTCGACGTCACATACGAGGTCGAGGATTACGACCCGTCCTCAAAACGACAAAAACGAAGTGACATTATGCACGTCCTCCATATGAAGATTTACAACGATCGCGCGCGTAGGCAGAATGGAACGATTCTCCGTAATTGCCATACAGATGACCCATGACAAGATCAAGAACACTGCAGCTGGCTGCAAAGGGAACTTAACAGCGGGTCACTGTTTTTTTCAGGAATTTTAGCAATGCCGCGAGTATTCTGACAGCACGCGTGATGCAGTGGTTAGCATCGCAGATCGCTGTGATTGCGGTACCAGTTCAAATCCCGCAGAAGAAAGTTCACATATTTGTATTTACTATTTCTAGAATATTCTACATGTTTCTAATGTTTGATGTACTTCTAAGTTCTAGAAAATTCTTTTTATGTATAAATTGCGGAGCACTCCAAGCAGGAGTCAGTCTGTACTGAGTGTACGCTTGTGTTCGTAATAAACGTGTTGTAAGTGTAAAGTATTTGCTCTATTATGACCCAGCCTTCGAATTCCACACAACTTGCAGTTTGCAACGTGACAATATTTCTCTACGTTCCATTCTGTAAGCGCGCGTGGGAAAAAGAAACATCTGAGTCTTTCCGGTGTGGATCTGATTTCTCTCAAAAAAATCAAATGTCTGTAAATCTATCGGACCAAACTGGGTGGTCATCAGTCCCTAGCTTACAAACTACTTTAACCTAGATAAACTAACCTAAGGACAACACACACACCCATGCCCCAGAGAGGACTCGAACCTCCACGGCGAGCAACCGCGCGCTCCGCAGCGAGGCGCTTTAGACCGCTCGGCTACTCCACCGCGGCTCTGATTTCTCTTATTAAGATGACCATGTCTTCCAGTGTATTTGTGTGCCAACAATATATGTTCAAATTCGGAAGATAAAGTTGGTGACATAAATTTTGCAAATAAATCTCGACGTACGAATAACGACTTTCATTTAATGATTTTGTTTGTAAAGTCTATGGGACTTAACTACGAGGTCATCAGTCCCTAAACTTACAAACTACTTAAAAACTAGCTAATACTAAGGACGGCACAAATATCCATGCCCGAGGGGGGATTCGAACCCCCGACCGTAGTGGCCGTGCAGACCGTGACTGGAGCGCCTCAGTCCTCTCGGCCACCGCGGCCAGCTTTAATGATTTCCTCTACAACTCTTGCACCAATTTGTGACATTCTCCCCTACGTGGTAATATTACAAAATTAACTGTTCCTCTCTGAACCTTCTCTAAATCGTTCGTCAGTCCCATTTGGTGGGGATCCCACAATGCGCACCAATACTCTAAAATAGGATACACAAATGTAGTGTAGGTGGTTTCTTTACTAGAGTGTTGCATCTTCTACGTGTTCTGCCAATAATCGTAATCTATGGTTCGCATTCCCTACAATATTGTCAGTCTTTTCTTTGCAATTTAAGTTGTTCCTGATTGTTATTGGTACGTATTTCTTTAAATTTGCGGGAAATACATTTGACTGGTTTATCGTGTAAATGAAATTTAACTATTTGTTTTAGTGCTCGTAAGGATAAATTCAGAAATTAATCATCTGGGCTCAATTTCCACATTTTACATCATTCAGGTAATTTACCTAAATTTTTAAGGTATAAGAAATCGAAACAAAGAATACTACGGGACCATAGGTAATCAGTTCTAGACTTACAAACTAGGTAAAGTATCTTATGCACATATTCACTCATTCACATCACACCACACACACACACACACACACACACACACACACACACACACACACACACACACACGGCTCTAACCACTGGCGAGAACGGCCGCGCATTCCGCTACAATGATACACGGTTATGTTGTATGTATTGGTCGAGGTTGAAAAATCTACGAAGTAACGTTCGTGAAACAGGGATACAGTTTGGTGGAAAAATATTATAATTGATAGCTATTACTTTCACCTTTGATAAAGAGGTTGAATCAGTAGCATAAATGAATAATCAGAACGAGATAGCCGATGTAAGAATTTAATGTTGAGACAACAGATTCCAAATAGCATTAATAAAAAGATCAAGAAGTTACCTTAATTACCTACTCGGCTTGTAGGCGGATGGATTTGCTGAAAAGCAACAATTACTGTAGGAAGTAAATAGAGGTTTTGCCAACTTAAGCTTCATGTAACGATAAGTCACAAAACTTAATCATGCCGCGAAATATATTTAATTAGAAGTCGGAAAGACACTTAATAGATTGCAGGTTCTTTTACAATAAGCATGGCATGAATTGACCGGTGAAATTGGGCTTCCGGATTAATATTGACACGAAGTGCAAAATGAAGCAGGACAGCGTGCAAACCTCTTACTCTGGCAAAAGCTGCATTAGCGAAAACAGTAACTGAATGAAATGAAAAAATGTTCAGATGTTTGTTAAGCTTATGGGACTTAACTACGGGGTCATCAGTCCCTAAACTTACAAACTACTTATGAACTACTTACTAACTAGGACGGCACAAATATCCATGCCCGAGGGGGGATTCGAACCCCCGACCGTAGTGGCCGTGCTGACCGTGACTGGAGCGCCTCAGTCACCTCGGCCACCGCGGCCGGCAATGAAATGAAAATGCGAATATATGTTATGCTGAACAATGGGGGTTTATTTAGAGCACAAAGCCTCAGATGAAACTCACAAGTTTTATTCTATTCAGATCTCTGAGAACAGCAGTATTATGCTAAATCAAAGGCTACGAAACGAAATAAAAGCTTAATTCTGGTAGGAGGTATCCAGATAAGAGATTACTGTTATATAAAAATCTTAATTTTAGCAGTAAAAATAGCAAAAGATCCGTGTGAACTACCGGCTACGCCCTGCTGCAAAACCTTGTTTCCTGGCCCAAATTGAGAACTGACTTGGTTGAAATTACTCTAATAAGATAACGATACCGTGGGCAATATACGTAGCAGCTCACACGAAAGTACACACGCCATTAATAAACAAGCCATCACAATTAAAGTTATTTCATAAAAGTGGCTAAGAGAAACATTTATAGCGCAACGGAACATAAAATATTGCATCTGAGCTTGTTCTCAGCACTGTGAAAAACAATATTAAATAAAAGGGGGAAGGTGCTCGAAAACTACAATTTACAGCCAAGTCAAAATTATACTGAACTTAACATGTTTATTCAGGTCGAACATAAGCCAAATGGGGAACCATATTTGTTAATACAATAAAACTGCATCTCATTTACATAGCTGAATACTGACGATCCCCAGCATTAAATTTAACATAAATTACACAGAACTTAACGTCACTGGGAGAGAGGGGGGGGGGGAGGATTTACAAACAACACTCCTTCGCTCAGACACACGCAATTCAATAGCGAAACTCACCAATATCAGCGTTCTGTAACGAGGCAGAAGCAGGCGCCGCTATCGTAGGAGAAATTCTCACAGGGGCAGTGGCGTAGCGGAGAAGCCGTACTTATTGCCACATTCATAACCACAATAATAAATTATTAAAGTAAAAAAATCCTAGAAATATTAACTAAAATTTCAGAAACTAATATTTAAGACATGAAATAAAAATGCTATTCCTCAAGCCTCGAAAAGACTGAGGTCCTAGTTTTAATAAAATGCTAATCTAGCGACATGAAATAAATTACAATTTTATAAAAAATATATGGAAGACGACAGACGGTCGTCTTTCAAAGGAGATCGATTTCGATAGCGGCAAGCAGCGCATTTATCTATGTATTAGCTGAAAACATCTATGTATTAGCTGAAAACCCGGCGTTGCCCGGGTATTTATTTATTTATTCCTGCCATTTTTCAGGTATATATTTGTATAAGGGCTGTATGTCTGAAAAATCTCTTGGGAATACAATTTGTAGTAAAGAAGTAATAGATTAAAACTTGGTGTGTGATGGGGCGGTTTCCATGAACGTTACTGTTTATGTGCTCATATCTCATCAACTACGTGTCGTACTGTGATAGACTGCAGAAGGCACCCTCAACTACATGCGTTTATACTTGCTGTAAAATTTCCTGCAGCTACAATTTGTAGTGTAGAAATTATGAATTGTAACGTCATACCGAAAGCCGTAGTTTTAGTCCATGAACAGCGGATCGTCACTGTTTGTGCTCGTATCTCACGAACTACATGTCGTACTGTGACACAATTTAGAAGGTACATTCAACTATATGTGTATACACTGTCTGTAAAATTTATTGCCGCTACAATTTGAAGTGTTCAAATTATAAATTTTAACGTCATACCGAGAGCGGAAAAGTAGTAAGCGGGAAAAATTTTTCCTTTCATCATTTTTATATGGTTGTCAGCGGGAGAAATTTTAATAAAAGTTTGAAATTATGTATAAAGTTTATTGCAAGTCGCTAAGTACTCTGATTCTCGTATAGCGTATTTAGAAAGTTTCGCAGCATTATGTGGCAGATCCTATTGTTTATGACGTCATATCTTCTGGATCATGTGTCGTATATGATTCTTAACCCTGAAGCAATTGTACCTCACGGTAAGGAATGTGTGTACCAAATTTGGTTGAAACCGGTCCAGTGGTTTACGAGAAAATGAGCAAAATTGTCACTAAATGCAAAAGTTTTCTGCGAATCTCATTGTTTATGACGTCATATCTCGTGAACTATATATCGTACGTGATTCTTACACTTACGGCGACTATTCTCATGGATTGAAGCTTACGTGTACAAAATTTCATAAAGATTGGAACAAAACCGTAGATTTGTATGCAACACGTACAAATATACGGACACTCTGTTTTATATATTAGATTACCGTAGACCGCGACGTCGCTCCCCGGGACACAGAGCCATATAACAATGGAAGTTCCGAAAGAAGCATTCACATATTTCACTGATATCGGAATGTCGCCGTATACACCATTTCTGTCAGTTACTACGCTAACAGCAAAGCAGGCCGCGACTCGTTCGTCATAGATGCTGCACTCGGACGTTTGCGCGATTGGACTGCGGTCAGAGTGCTACCATTAGTCGGTCTCGTATCCAAATGTGAGCCACATTCTGCGGCCGCCACTCGTATCGGAGCAGGCAAGCGCGCCGGGCGGCAGCGCCACCGTTCGCTGGCTGTGGTTACATCTGAATCCGTTCTTAAAACAGCAACGTTCCAGTCAGCAGTAGTTGCTAACGGGCTAGGTCTGAAAGTAACGTAGAAGTACATATCATCAGAGTAATGCAGCAACTAAAATCACTTAACTACAACAAGTCTTCTGGTCCGGATTGTATACCCATTAGATTTCTATCTGATTATGCTGAAGCGATAGCTCCTTACTTCACAGGCATAAACAACCGCTCTCTCGTAGAAGGATCTGTATCAAAAGATTGGAAAATTGCAAAGGTCACACCTATATTCAAGCAAGGCAGTAGCATTAACCCACTAGAGTTCATGCCTATTTCACTGACGTCAATTTTCAGCAGGGTTATGGTACATATCCTGTATTCAAATATTATGAATTATCTCGAACAGAACGACCTATTGACCCAAGGTCAACAGGGATTTAGAAAATATCGTTCATGCGAAACACAACTAGCTCTTTATTCACACAAAGTGATGGATGCTATCGACAACGGTTCGCAAATCGACTCTGTACTTCTTGATTTCCAGAAGGATTTCGATACTGTACCTCACAAACAGCTTTTAATCAAATTGCGTGATTATGGTATATCGCACCAAATTTGTGATTGGATAGGGGATTTCCTGTCAGAGAGGACACAGTTCTTAGTAATCGATGGTAAGGCATCGACTAAAACAGAGGTGATTTCGGGCTTTCCAAAGGGTAGTGTTATTGGTCCTCGCTGTTCCTTATTTACATAAACGATTTAGGGTAAAATCTAAGTAGCTCTCTTAGGTTGTTTGCAGATGACGCCGTCATTTAGCATCTAGTAAAAACATCTGAAGATGAAAGCCAACTGCAGAACGATCTGAATATCACTATGGGGTAAAAATTGGAAACTTACTTTAAATAATGAGTAGTGCGAAGTAGTCCACATGAGTACGAAAACAAATCCGTTAAACATTGTTTAAAAGATAAATGAATCAAATGTGAAGGCCGTAAACTCCACAAAATACCTAGGAATTACTATTACCCCAGACTTACAATTGGAAGAACACGTACATAATGTCGTGCGAAAGGCGAACCAGAGACTGCGTCATATTGGCAGAACCCTTAAAACATGCAACAGAACTACAAATTAAACTGCATACACTACGCTTGACCGTCCTTTTTTGGAGTATTGCTGCCCAGTGTTGGGTCCTTATTATGTGGGATTGACGGAGGAGATCGAAAGAGTCCAAACAAGGGCAGCTCGTTTCGTATTGTCACGGTACAGGGGAGACAGCGTTACGGAAATGATACAGGATCTGGGATGGGAATTATTACTACAACGGCGCTTATCGCTGCGGCGTGGGCTACTTACGAAACTCCAATCGCCAACATTCTCCTCCGAATGCGAAAGTATATTGTTGATTCCCACTTACATAGGTAGAAATGATGATCAGAATAAAATACGAGAAATCAGAGTTCTAACGGAGAGATTCAGGTGTTCTTTCTTCCCGCACGCTATTCGAGAATGGAATGAGAGGTAAATATTATAATGGTGATTCGATTAAAATGTTCAAATGTTTGTAGAACTTATGGGACTTAACTACGGGGTCCTCAGTCCCTAAGCTTACAAACTGCTTATGAACTAGCTGACTAAGTACGGCACAAATATCCATGCCCGAGGGCGTATTCGAACCCCCGACCGCAGTGGCCGTGCAGACCGTGACTGAAGCGCCTCAGTCCCCTCGGCCACCGCGGACGGCGTGATACGATTAACCCACTGCCAGGCACTTAAATGTGATTTGCAGAGTATCCCATGTAGATGTAGAGCAGTAAATTCGAAGACCACAGTATGTTATTTTGTCAATGAAACTTAGCAACACTGTTTGAAAAGCAGATACATTACCTAAACAATGCGGTGAAAAGTATGCGGCAACCTGGCTGGAAAAAGACTTAAAAGGTTCGTTTTGCCCTCCACCAGTAATGCTGTTTGCCTTGGTGACAGCTTCCACTCTTGCAAGCACACGTTCAGTCAGATAGTGGAAGGTATCTTGGGGAATGTCAGCCTATTCTTCGAGGTGAGCTGCAGTAAGGAGATGTTGCTCGTTGAGGCTTGGCACAAAGTCGGTATTCCAGAATTTCCGAAAAGTGATCTGTAAGATTCAAGTCAGGAGTGTGCCGGCCAGTCCTTTACAGGACTGTTATTGTCACGTAACCACTCCGTCACAGGCCGTGCATTATGAACAGGTGTTCGATCGTGTTGAAAGATGCAATCGCCAACCCCGAATTGCTCTTCAACAATGGGAAGTAAGAAGGTGCTTAAAACATCGTTATAGGTCTGACCTGTGGCAGTGCCTAGCAAAACAACTGGTGAAATTCCCCTCCATGAGAAACACGATTACTTCGTAACACCACCGCCTATTGGCACTACAAATACTGGCAGATGACGTTCATCGGTCATTTACCATACCCATATTCTATACCGTGATTCTTCACTCGACACAACGTTTTCTCACTGTTAAATCGACGAATGTTTTTACTCCTTATACGAAGCGAGTGCTGAGCGGTCTGCGGCGTACCAGTCACGGTCTGCACGGCCGCTGCGGTCGGGGGTTCGAATTCCCCCCCTCGGGCGTGGATGATTGTGTCGTCTTTAGTATAAGCTAGTTTATAAGTACTTTGTAAGTTTAGGGTCTGATTACCCGGTATTTAAGTCCCATAAGCTATAGAAACTTTTGAACGACATTACCAAGCAAGTCGTCATTTGGCATTAACCTGCGCGAAGTGAGTGGACGCGACCAGTGGCGTACCAACCATTGCTTTAGAAGCTAGTTCATAAGTAAAAAACAAAATTAAAAATAAAAATAAAATAAAAAAAAGACTCGTCAAGTAGCCATTGCGTCCCCTTTATTTGTAATAGTGACCTTGAGCATCAGTACAAATGTTGTCTCCTATTAGTAGTAGCAGACTGAAAAATAGGACGAAAGAAGAGGACAGAATGTAGTAGTTGTTACAAGATGCTTCAGTCAATGGAAAAAATGGCTGTCATCAAAAATACTGGGGCGGGGATGGGGGAGGCAGAAATCGTGTCTCTCCACATTTTCAAGTGGGGTTGGGGAGGGAGGTCGACTGCCCCTTCTGTCCCCACGGTTGATAATTGGACGAGGTCGATACCTACACTTTGCTTCTGTACGTGTCCCTTCACGATTCCACTTCACTATCACATGAACAACAGTAGAATGGCGATTTTTAGGAGCGTGGAAATCTCGCATACAGACCTCTTACACAAGTGAGTACCTAATAGTAGGTGTCACCACAATGTACCTAATATTAAAATGTATTGTTATTATTATTATTATTATTTTATGTTTTGAAAGGAGAGGGGTGAGGTTCCGGATACTTTTGATCACATATTGTATGTAGATACAAGTGGCATGACAGAAGTATCCGGAAAAAGGACAGTGGATGACAAACACTAATGCTTTCGAGACACTAGGAAAATGTACAGGTACAAAGTAAAAGAAAGAGTTACGCACACTACACACACGCTAAAAGGTAGTGTGTGTGAGAGAGAGAGAGAGAGAGAGAGAGAAAGAGAGAGAGAGAGATAGAGACAGAGAGAGTTGCACGGCTGAACGGCCCGGCGCGGCCGCCGCAACGTTGTACCTTGGCTCATAAAACTTGAGGGCGATTTTTAAGCGCGCGTGGCTGCGGCGTTATTGCGAGTCGCGCGGCGTTGCAACTCCAGGCAGCCCTCATTCATTATGGAAGTCGAGAGCAAAAAGCAGCCCGCACAATGCCGGCGCGGCGCCCGAATGTCCCGGTGTCCTCGCCTCGCCGGCTTTTATAATCGCACACTCGCCGGGTTCCGCTCTCCGATGTCGCAGGACGGGCCGACACGGGCGGAGGTATTGAAACATTTACTGCGAACAAAGCGACACGCCATCTCAACCACAGCACTCTATTGTGAATAAAAATTGCGCTGTCGCTTTGTCTCAAATGCGTTCGATGGCATTGTTATCGAATGAGGGGCAGCCTTTTTAAGCTGTTTATGGTTAATTACGAACTAACGATCGTGTCTAGTTTTATTTTTATGTTGACAGCATTGAGAAAATAATGGCATGTCTAACGATGGTACTACTACTATTCTTACGAAATAGTGTTGGCGTCAGTGACTGATCCCTTTCCAGTCTCACAAGGAAAGTACTTAGGCTCTAACCAAAATCGTATGATAGATAATGTAAATGTCCCATGTTGCACTAGTGATACTCCTGCACCTGCAAAACTCTGCAATCGCCTATTAGAGGTCTCTGCGTGTGTCATGCCGCATTGCACATTGACCTGCCGGTACGCCAGTAGTGACGGTGCAGTATACCTCTGAAGTTGCGTTTTGCGTCGGATGGGTTGGCGATTGGTAATCAATCCTGCTAATATAGTGTGACTGGTTGAAAGGAAGTTACGAAGAAACCTTCTTCGTGAAGATGGTATTGGTGCAGAAGATGAATCCTTCGCTTGTTACCTGGTATCTGTTATAGTGTTTCTAATCTATGCTCATATTTCTGCACTATAATCTATACCAGAAAACATGTGAATGATTCATCTTCTACACCATGACCGTATTCGCGAAGAACGGCTCTTAGGAATTTCATCTCAACCAATCGCAATATCGCATCGTCAATATATCAAATATTTCACTGACGTTTCGGCCGCTATTGCAAACGGCCCAGAAGATGGCCGCTTGCAATAGCGGCCGAAACGTCGGTGAAATATTTGATATATTGACGATGCGGTCTAATACCCAGAAGAGGTTTATTAACAATGACAACGGCCGCGGAAGCCTTCGTTTACATTCAATCGAAATACATTATCAGGATTGATTACCAATCGCCGACCCATCTGACGCTTCACTACACAAATAACGTCACAAAACGCAACTTCAGAGGCACACGGCACTGTCCGTACTGGTCCAGACTGGCGTACCGGCAGGTCATGCAGAGTTTTGCAGATGCGAGAGTATCGCTAGTGCAATAAGAGACCTCTACATTGTCTCTCACACGATTTTGGATATATTTGTGTTTGTTCAAGCCCGAGTACTTTCCTTGTCACTTGGTAGCTTCAATTAGCATTTGTAAATCGTATCTTCACGTGTATTTCATCCATGATGGATATGTTTGAACTCCGTGACTGTTTCTAATGCAGTGTTGAGAGTAGAATTCGCTACCAGTCACATTAAAAACGTATTATTTATTTATACACGTCCGCTTTCGGTGCTTAAAACACGTGTAGCATGTTGGTGGAGTTCTCTATTTGAAAACAAGCTATTTGGTATTAACAATAGCGAAATCAATTGCAAGTGGCGAGATTATATGAAAACAAAAACAATGTTTACTTACATTTAATATTGTATGCAAAAGTGTATAAAAAGTGCTTTACATGGACAATCACGGTTTGGGTACATTATTAAATGCAAGTAAAAAGTGTTTTTGTTTTCATGTAATCTCGCCACCTGCAATTGACTCCGCTAATATTAATACCAGAGTTTGTTTTCAAATAGAGAACTCCACCAACATGCTACACATGTAATATTCTGAATGTTTTAAGCACCCGAAGATAGGCACGAACCCGAAACCGGTCGTGTATAAATAAATAATACGATATTTAATGTGATCGGTAGCGGATTTTATTCTCACCCAGATTTGACACTGCGCTTGTGGTCAGTGAGGATACTGACGTTCTAGTCATCCAGTGTGAGGCTCCCAGCAATGTCAACTACAACAACATCTACCTACTGAAGCCAGGAAAGAAGGGGCATGCTGATTCATCCTACTCAGCCTACACAGCCGCACAGCACAGCTACAGAGGATTCCTCCAGATTCAGTGGTGGCTGGGAAACGCACTAAACCCACTTGAATGGGGTTGGATGCGGGACATCCTACGACTCACTCCCATTCCTATGACAAAAGAAGCTTCTCCTAAAAAGCTTCTCAAAATCGTGTTCTGTAACTGCATTTTTATTTAATTAATTAATTTATTTATTTATCGTATGACATTAACACTTGGACACGCAAGATACATTGCACAATGACACTTCCCCAGGTGGGAAGCAGAGACAACGAACAGCTTATATCAAAATTTAAGTGCATTAATTACAGAGACGTATACAGGTATTACAGTTATGCAGTAAAAAGTCCACTACTATGTGTGATGCAGTAGAATTCGGAAAAAAATATTTATAAAATATTAATACAAATTTATGAAAGATATATTACATCTTACAGTAAGGTGAACAATTGAATCAACACTAATATAAGAATATTAAGTTAGGAAACTAAAATAAGTAATAGAAAGAACAACAATGACATGAGCAGTAAATTTACACAATTTATATTAACTGAATTAAGAAACATAAGCAGCGAACATGGTCCTTATATATAAATGTCTAAACCAGCCAGCCATGAAAGTGCACCATCTGTCACTTTATACAGGTCTGTTTTTTGGACCTGGGTAAGACCTGATGTTGCAGTCATACACAATATGGTCTATTGTCTGACGCGAAGCACCGCAGTCGCCCTGAGGACTTGTCGATATGCCTCACTTGTATAGAGAACCCTGACAGACTCCGTGAGGTGTTTCCATTGTCGGCGGGGAAGTTCGAATCCAGTAGGTTTTTCTGTGGTGTCGGGCCAGAGAGCTGTGAAGTTGATAGTGCTCCAGTCCGTTCGCCATTGCTCAGTGATGCTGAAATCCGCGTCTTGAAGTATTTGCGCTGAGACTAGTGGAGGCTTCCTGGACTTCAACCTCCTGAGTGCTAGGTAAGGAATATCCTTATGCACTGGTAGGTCTGGGTCACTTTGGATCCTCTTCAGCTGTCGGACCAAGCAGCCCTTTCTTCGTAGCGGAGGTGTAGCAATGTGACTCAGCTCAGGTAACCATTGCACAGGTGTGCTTTTTATGCATCCACTGATGGTACCACATGGTGTCGTGCAGTCTGGCATCTAGTTTGCTTACATGACTACTATTCAACCATGAAGAGCAGCAGTATTCTGCGGCAGAGTACACAAGTGCTGGGGCAGAACCTCTCAGAGTGGAAGCATGTGCTCCCCATCTGCTGCCACACAGTTTGTGCAAGATATTATTGCGAGTGTTGACTTTGGCTGCCGTTGTTTCCACGTGTTTTCTGTAGGAGAGGGTGCGATCCAGTGTGACACCAAGATACTTTGGGAACTGATTATGGGGGAGCACTTTATTGTTAGAAGTACTTTTGGAGATTTTGTTGCTTCCCTATTGTTAAGGTGAAAACTAGTTGTTTCCGTTTTGCTTGTGCTGACAATCAGTCTACAATCAGCGTAGAACTTCCCAACAATTTCAAGATCTTGAGAAAGGAGTGTGTCAGCATCTTCCATCCTCTTTGCTTGAACGGCTATTGCCAGGTCGTCAGCGTATCCAAATTTGCGTCCTTTTGTTTCTGGCATGTCTCATATATACAACTTGAAAAGTGCAGGTGCCAGCACCGATCCTTGAGGAAGGCCGTTATTTATTTTGCGGACTCTACTTGTTTTGTCACCCATTATTATCTGAAAAGTTCTGTCACGTAGCATATTATTATAGAGGCGTGGGACAGTGCGATACAGTTTATATAGTAAGCCATCTTTCCACACAGTGTCATAAGCCGCAGTGAGATCCACGAAGGCAACCGTCGTCTTGAGTCGTTGCTGGAAGCCTGCTTCGATGTGGCTGGTTAGGCTGAGCACCTGGTCCTCACAGCCTCTGTTGTGGCGAAAGCCAGCTTGCTCCACTGGTAGGTGTTCTTCCACTATTGGTTCTATACGTCCTAAAATAAGCCTCTCCAGCAGCTTGTAGGTTGTGCTCAGGAGGTAAATCGGTCGGTAACTCTCTGGTTTATCCTTCGGTTTACCGGGCTTCAGCAAATATATTATTTTAGCTTTCTTAAACACGGATGGTACAACGCCAGTGGCCGAGAGATTTTATTTGGAGCTCCTTCTGATTGACGGAATTATTTCAAGTGTCGTTTAACAAAAGTTGTACGTTTCTTGTCTCCAGATGCTCTAGACAAGGATACAATTCGTGAGGCAATCTGGTTGGGAGATACGCCTGGTACTTCAATCTCAATTTGGTGCACATATTCCTTACTTTGACATAACAATTTCTGTAGGGATAAGAACAACATGCAACAAATGGTTCAGGATATATAACTTTATAAACAATAGGAGTCGAAAAAAAACTGTCACATCATGCGACGAAACTTAATTCATACACTGTATGATAATGAGAATACTTAGCGACTTGTAACAAACTTTAAACATAATTTTAAACATTCATTAAAATTGCTGACAGCCAAAGCGAAATAATGAAAGGAAAAGAGTTTCTCGTTCACTATTTTTAAAAAGTTCACGCAGTGTTGCTATGGAATTGGATATTACCTTACAGTTTATAATTTCTACACAAAAAATTGTACTCGTTAGAAATTGTACAGTCAGTATACTCAGATACATCTGAATTTACGTTAGAAATTGTATCACAGTACAGCACGTGGTTAATGCTGTAACGTTCATGGAAAACCGCCCCACGAGGCATCAGTTTTCAGTCTACTACTTCTTTACTACTAACTCTATTCGCAATAGATTTAATAGACACACAGCAATTACACATTCGAATGTATACCTTCATAATGATTCAGTGTAGAAAACGTAAATCAATAAATATGACATCGTATATCGCGATGGGTAAAATCTGTCACATCATGCACTACGTTTTAATACGTACATGCGACACAGAAACCAACATTAGAGCCGCAGTAGAATTGCCGAACGCTCTAAGGCGCCTTGCCGCGGAGCGCACGTTTGCTAACCGTCGAGGTTCGAGCCTTTCCTCTGGCATGGGCGTGGGTATTGTCCTTGGGTGAGTTTAAGTTAGTTTAAGTAGTTTGTAATCCTAGGGACTGATATTGAGAGTGGTTAAGCCTACAGAGTGAAGTTGTGTTTATTATGTACTCCACAACAACCGCCTGTAATACGATAACGAAAGTAAATAAACGATATTTTTACCGGGCATGTTGCGCTTCTGGTCCGGTCCTCTAATTCCCGAGGTTTTACCATACATTTAGATATACTCTGTATATCGCTATTGTGTTGCTTTCGAAACTCTCGTTTGCGATACTGAAGTTATAAATGATGTAGTGCCACTGGCCGGTCGCTAATTCAACCAGAGTTCGTGCTGAGAAGGCATGTAGGTTGCAAAAGGCCTAAAGACCCACGAAGAAAGAAAAGCATAGAAAATTGCAAATCAAAGGGGAATGTTCCAGTAGAGACGAACAAGGAAAAGTCTTCACCCCAAGAATTAGACTGGAAAAACAGGAAGCGAGGGGACAAGCAGTTCAAATGTTTTTTGTGAAGTTTGTGGGGCTTGACTGTGGGATCATCAGTCCCTAAACCTAAGAACTACTTATGAACTACCTTATATTAAAGACGGCACAATTATCTATGCCCGAGAGGGGATTCGAACGCCCGACAGGGAACGGCCTCGCGCATCGCAGCATAGCGCCTCAATGCGCTCGGCCACTCCGCAGCGACACAAGCAGTTCCTTCCACAAGATGATTTAAGCCTGTATGGAGATTATTAGGAAAGGTTGGCAACATTTTTTCGCCATGTCGTGTAAATTATGAATATGATAGCCAGGAACTGATTTTTGTTCGTTTGTAGTGCGTGTGCTGCTTTCATCTGTCTTGCGAAAGTCTGAAGGAATACCGTGCTCAGTTAACAAGCAGTTTATGCTTTGAGGCTGATTCTGGTTAACTAGAATTGCATTTCTAATTTTAAGAAGTAACTACTTGAATTATATTTCCAATTTTGTATGACCAGATTAATTAATAATACTACCTTTGATTGTATTAATTGTATTAATTTAGTAATAAATACAATTCAGTAAATACAGTAAATGTTAAGCATAAGATTGGTTTGACATTAAGTCATTTTGTGATGACAGATAATTTTTTTCTTCTTATGAGAATTATAACTGTTACTGTAAAATTACCCAAGTATTGTGCGAAATTGCTAGAGTTCTTATTAATACAGGTGAATTAGTAAGTTTTTTGTATATAAAATTTATCTTTCAATATTTGAAATTTATATTAACGTATAACACTACTTTCACGCATAATTTGTTACAAAAATTCTATGTAATGTATTTCTTTTAAGTAATAGAAGCAAAAATTCTGAATACTGCAAAATTATCCGATTTTACCCTATATTAATTATCAGTATATCCGAAGAATTGTTCTTATCACTTTTCTCCCATTATACAAACTCCTCTTATAGCTACCTATATATGACTACTTTTAAACGCATGACTTTAGTGACGCTATCCTACATTTGTAAAAGTGGAGGGTTATTGCACTGACAGATTTCCAAAGAACGTTCTTTTTTCTAGAAAAACCGATGCATCTTGCTATCGAAACACTGCACTTTACGCGCCTTAGAATAGATTTTCAAAGAACGTTCTTTTTTCTAGAAAAACCGGTGCATCTTGCTATCGAACCACTCCACTTTACGCGCCTTAGAATAGCGTTCCAAGTGTTCATAAGTTTCAGCTTTACTGCGGGCGGTAAGCACGTACCCTGGCAATGAAGGACTGTTTATACTTCTTTTAGTACGTCATAATTTTCTTGCTGCATTTTAAGAATTTGAAATATTGAAAGCTATAAGTACGAGAGGGTTAAAAATGGCATGAACCCACTTTCAGCACCGCCGTTTCAAAAATTTATTTAGGTTACGGTTTGCTCAAAGTTACAGATGGTAATATGAATAATTAAAGAAGTTATGCGACGTCGGTGTAATAACATGAACTAAAGAAGCATAAAATCTCACTTGGCATGATACGCTAGCACAGATTTCCGGTGTGCATTAAAGTGCATAAATCTATCGTACAGCTTCGACTATCTTAAAGTACATTTTTTGTTGTGATTGGTATTTTTTTTTCCTCTTTTCACCTCAGACAGAAATATTACGAAACTGCATTGTTACAATTATTTAACTGATAGGATTTAAATGATTTTTCTGACAGTTACTCATTGAAAGAATTTAGAAAATGTATGTGCTCTCTTATTAAAAGTTTTTGATGTCTGTGTGAAGAATATGAGAATCGTTCTTGCACTTAAACTGGTGGGTCTTTCTCCTGGAAAGAGTGAAGAGATAAACGGAGGTTTGAGAAACTGGCGATTAAGTTGATGTGTGGAAATGTTTAGTGTCAAGATATGTGTTGCACGAGATACAATATTTCGGATTATTTCCACTAGGGTAGAGGTCATGCCAAGAATAAAGAAATGGAACATAAGTATATGGTCGGAATCTAAAAGTAAGCCAAGTGTGAATAGTTAGATAGCACTGTCTTGAGTTGTTATATAGGAAGGGGTTATTTCCCACATTAATTACCTGTTGGGTTATGGAGAGTCTAAACTTAAACATCTTTCGGGTTTGTTAAGGGTGATAACACACAACAAAACAATATGGTAATACAAAAGTACAAGTGTTCGAACAGTTTGCGTTCTTCTTTGATGTGATTCATAACGTAACGCAATCAGATAATTCTAGTGCAACTAGAAAGCAGAAGTTACTTAGTAATGTAACATTTTAATAGATTACAGTTTTGCTCATCATATTAAGAAGCTTGGAATCGTCATTTTTACTTCTAAAATATAGTTTCATGTATTTCAGTTACTGAAAGTGTGAACCTAACTTCCCCACTTCCTACTGCTGATAATATAAAGAACGAACATTTTTGAAATCAATGTACCTAATAACTTACATAAGTGGTGAGTAAATCGTAACGAAAGTCTGGAAAAACGTCCCGGTATTTGAATGGTATTACATAGTACATAGTCCTAAAATGACTTTATACTACACTATTTCATTATGCAGTATACAGAAATATCAGGAAGTGAAAGGGAAGGTACTGTTTAAAACGAAGAGAATATTAAACAGTAGTCGAAACTTTTTTATGAGAATCGATAAAATTATAATATGTCGAAACGAAGAAAAGCTGGAGGAGTACGTGTAATTTGGTACTCCCAAAAGCATATTATATGTCCAGTTCTATGTAATTATTGCAGCTGTTGTTACTTTCATTACTCGTTAAGGGGATGAGATATGCAAAATTTACAATAAATATCTTTTTCGGCTTTTCTCTCATTAAATTAATTGGGCGTTGCTGAGTATACTGATGCAAATTTTATTGTGATCCGTGAACTTTAAGAAATTTATTTATATTTTTAAAGTAATCTTTGTGGTGACGATAGATTCTCTATCGTATGACTTGCTCATTTTTGGAAATTCGTAATTTTATACCTGTTTCATAGAGAACGTTGTGGTTTTCAATCTAAATAGAGGATAATTTCTAGCACAGGTTGGCTATCCTGCCGTAAACCGAGATATTCCTGGTGTGCTAGAAATCATCAACAATTTGTGTTTACAGAAATTTGTGTTTGCTGTGGCTGTTGATGGCAGAAGAGAGAGCATACCTCAAAAAGTGCAGTTGCTACTGTCACCAGCACTCATACAGGACAAGTAATAGACTATGAGGTACTTACTAAGTACTGCCAGAGTTGTGATTGTAATAAAAGAAAGATCGCATCTGTAAGAAAAACTTTGGAATAAGTGAGGCAGCTGCTACTGCAAAATTATTAGCAGCTCTGAGTCGGAGAGTGGTATGAGACCCACATTGTTTTTAGCGGATAGTGACAGTCAAGGCAACAACTCTGTTATAGCTTCTAACCCTCTTGGTGAACATAAAATTTGCAAACTGGAATGTTTCGCCCACGTACAGAAATAATTGGGCACTCCTCTTAGAAAACTGAAACAAACAATGAAAAGTACCAAGTTGTCTGATTGAAAATCGTTGAAAGGTCGGCTATCGTATATAGTACTTTATCCATCATGACCAGAAAAATGACGTAAATATAGGAAATCTGTAATTGATAGTACAGTTTTTGTGCACAAATACTCCTTACCTTCATCTCTGTATCGTGAGTTAGAAAATCCGGAGCTCCTGATGAAGTCTACGAATCCAATATCCAAATTAACTGTTTTACAATCTGATGTGGACTGTACAAAAACGTGTTTTTTGGAATAAAAACACTGAAATATGGAGCGGCTGATGCAATGTTGTCGTTCAATGATGATTATGAGGAAATGATCAGGGTACTGATATTTCTTAGTATTGATCCTAGTATAAATACTACGAAAAGTTTGCAGCTGTTGGATAGGATACGGCAATTCAAACCAGAATACACCTCTCAAATGGGCACTAAGGAATCAAGATTACTCGGAAAAATAATATTTTGAAGTAGCAGAAACAACGCGAAGGCGATGATTACTATGGAGCACGCTGTTTGTTGGAGACAGTTACACAATAATGTTGGATTACTGAAGAAAATGTTAATAAATAATTGTATCTTAATTTAAAAAATATACTTAATGAACTTTATAAGAATCTATTTTCATTCTCCTGCAACGTACTTAAGACAAATATCATAATAAGCTACAAAAATTTCATATCATTATCAAATTTTTACAGAGATGTGGGGTAACAGCCGTATTATACTAAAAAATATATATATTTCCAACAATCAACTGTTTATTATTTTAATAACTTTACCGCTTTCGGTTATGAACCATCATCACAAAAGTAAGTTAAATAGACGGATTACTTTGGTACATTGCTTGTCACCTTATACATGTCAATAAATAAAAGATTCGTAAATCTAATGTTAGGTGACACTTAACGAATCTTTTATTTGCTGACACACAATGTACCAACACAATTAGTCTGTTTAATTTACTTTTTCTTTTTTGGTGATGGTTGATAACCAAAAGCAATAAAGTTATAATAAACAGCCGATTCCAAATTAAAATCTTAAACTGCAGGCATCTGACCTATCTTTTCTAGCAGAGTTATTTAATGGATAAAAATGATAGCAACAAGGGAGGACTACAGACAAGAATCCGGACAGTTCAGTTAAAACAAATGGTCACTGTATTCTGAAGATGAGACATTGAAGGTAGTTGCATTTGATAATAAAAACAATCTGACTGCTAGAATGACTGGCTGCAGGATAAGATAAAAGTAAAAACACATATTTAAGTAAGTGAGTATTCTATTAATCGTCCGACCTTTAATGAGGGGAATACTAAAGATATCCTTAAGGCAAGAGAACGAACAATTGAGTCCAGAAAGGGACAGCACAGTGCTACAGGGGATCATGTTTAATGTGCTCGCGTCTACTGTTCTATATGCAAACCGTTGCTTTCGTCTAACTATAGTTTCAAGACAAGCTAACAATTGAGTATGACAAAGCAACTCTCGTTGGTTTAGTTATCTTGTACGTTGACCCCTAGCAGGCGTCCGCCGACAGTATAGGCACTTAAGCCAACCTCTCCAGAGGAACCGCTATCACTGGTTACGTCCTGTACGGTCTGATTTCAGGTTTATCAGGTTGCTGTCCTGCAGAGTCGCGAAACTGCCGACTGGCGGTGAAGTGGCGATTCTGAACCGGGAATACGCCGTGTTCAATGATTCAAAATAAAACATGGAACAGCCTTTGTATCTATTCGCCATATAGCGAATTTATAATGATAATTAATCTAGCATCCAGAGAAATACACTACTGGCCGTTAAAATTGCTACACCAAGAAGAAATGCAGATGATAAACGGGTATTCATTGGACAAATATACTAGAACTAGCATGTGTTTACATTTTCACGCGATTTGGGTGCATAGATCCTGAGAAATTAGTACCCAGAACAAACACCTCTGGCCGTAATAACGGCCTTTATACACCTGGGCCTTGAGTCAAAGAGAGTTTGGATGGTATGTACAGGTACAGATGGCCATGCAGCTTCAATACGATACCACAATTTATCAAGAGTAGTGACTGGCGTATTGTGACGAGCCAGTTGTTCGGTCATCATTCACCAGACGTTTACAGTTGATGAGAGGTCCGGAGAATCCGCTGGCCAGGGCAGCAGTCGAACATCCATAAAGGCCAGTACAGGACCTGCACGTGGAGTATCCTGTCGAAATGAAGGGTTTCGCAGGGATCGAAAGAAAGGGTAGGTCCACGGCTCATAACACATCAGAAATGTAAGGGCCACTGTTCAAAGTGACGTCGATGTGAACAAGAGGTGACAGAGATGTGTAACCAATTGCACCCCATACCATTACGTCGGGTGATATACCAGTATGGCGATGACGAGTACACGCGTCCAATGTGCGTTCACCGTGATGTCGCCAAATGCGGATGCTACCATCATGATGCTGTAAACAGTACCTGGATACATCCAAAAAAATTGATGTTTTGCCATTCGTGCACCCACGTTCGTCGTTGTGTACACCATCGCAGGAGCTCCTGTCGGTGATGCAACGTCAAGGGTAACTGCAGTCATGAACTCCGAGCTGTTAGTCCATGCTGCTGCAAACGTCCTCGAACTGCGTGCAGATGGTTGTTGTCTTCCAAACATTCACATCTGTTGACTCAGGGATCGAGACATGTCTGCACGATCCGTTACAGCCATGCGGATAAGATACCTGTCATCTAGACTACTAGTGATACGGGGTCGTTGGGATCCAGCACAGTGTTCCGTATTGCCCTCATGAACCCACCGATTCCATATTCTGCTGTCATTGGATCGCGACCAACACGACCAGCAATGTTGCGATACGATACACCGCACTCGCGATAGGCTACAATCCGACCTTTATCAAAGTCGGAAACGTGATGGTACGCATTTCTCCTCCTTACACGAAGCATCACAACAATGCTTTTGTGTCCCAGCCTCGTCGCCGCTTTTGTGTCTCGTTTCCGTCGTAGGTGTCGGTGGCCGAGTGGAATGAGACCGACACAGGAATTAGCACGCTGGTGCAGGTACGGAGGGGAGCAGCCAGAAACTAGAAACACTAGAGTAAATTAGAACGAGATATATATTGCACAGAATTTATACAATACTTAACTTTTACACAGATCAGTTCTGCAGATACATAGTTGAGCTAGAGGTCTGCCTAGTGCCTGTACGATAGCAAAGTCTTCACTGGTGATTCCGAAGTGTTAACTGGTTCCTATCTCAGTCCCAAGTGAACGATGTCGTTCAGTGGTGGCCACGAGCGGAGTTGCAGCAGAGGGCGCTCGTGGCTGTCGTCGTAAGAAGGCCGCGCCGTGCGTGCATGGCGGCGCGCGGCGAAAGTAGATGGCGCGCACTTTGTACTTGTGCGACACCACAAATGTTTCACCAGGCAATTCCGGTCAACTGCTGTTTGTGTAATGAGAAATCGGTTGGAAACTTTCCTAATGGCAGCACGTTTTAGGTCTCGCCACCGGTGGCAACCTTGTGTGAATGCTCTGAAAAGCTAATCATTTGCATATCACAGAATCTTCTTCCTGTCGGTTAAATTTCGCTTATGTAACACGTCATCTTCGTGGTGTAGCAACAGGAGTGTTCTTCTCCCCGGGCGACGACCTTGTTCCGGTTATGAAAGTATCTCGTAACATTGCATTGCCAGGCTTAATCAGTTTCATATGGTAAAATGGCCAATTATTGCTAACGACTTCCACAATTTCATGCGGGGCAGACCTTGGGAGATATCAATGGAGTCGTAATTTTGCGTACGATCTGGATCCATAGAAAGTTAGTAATTATTTAATTACTTCGCTCTCTCCTTATCTTCAAGACTGCAATAATCGCTGCCGTGCCTCTGTGTGACCCGTGGATCGGTAGCGCAAGATCTCAGTGCTACAGTATAATCTGCATTTCAGCTTTGTTTTTACGAAGATTAGAAAAATGAAACATCAAATATTAAGCAGAAAACAATATTTCCGTTAATACAATTTATTCTGCTTTGACGCTAATAGTTCTCTCTTAGAGAACGACATGAAAATAGGGAGTGAGTAACACGAGGACTTACCTATCTCGGATTTACTGTGGATCAAAGTAATAGATATCACCAAAAAATTTAGAGACGAGTTACACTGACCAATAACATACAACTTACGAAAGTACATCAGAGTCCACACTAAGAAAGACTTTGCTACGAATGTAAAATATGGACTTTAGCATAGTAGTAGAAAGCTCGCCTCGATGCTATAGAAAGCGTTCTGAATTGGGTTGATAGACAAATCTTTTGAGATCGTTCTACAGGCTGAGAAACGAAAGAGATGGTATTTCGATGAAATAATAGGAGAAACGAATGGTAGGGAATTATAGCTCAACGCAAGGGAAAATGCTTTGCACTCGTAATCAGGTCAAATATTCTTTTACATCCTTTTCTGAAGGCACGATTGTGGGGTGAAAATGAGAGAATAAACCAGAACGTCCTGTTAAAAAAAATGCGATTTTTGGAATCGTATACTGGTAACACATGAAGGGGACTAACGAAGAGACGAATCTATTGCTGCCGAACAGCATAATAATAATAATAATAATATACGAGTTTTACTTTTAATCAGTAAATAAATTGACAAATTTCATCAGCTTACTTCTCATGTTATTAATATGCCTGAAAGCACTTTTTACAGTAAACGTAGCGTTTCCAGAATATTCTTATCTCAGGAAAGAACTTGCTATGTCATTTTCATAACTGACGTGTGGTAAAATGGCACGAACGTGATGTCCTACATCGTGGTAGGTACCCTGCGTTATACTCGTAATTGGTCAATATAGCAAATGACGTCACCGATATAGGTGTCAGCTAATGACGGGTGTGGTGACCGGCGCGGCGCCAGGTCCTCACGGGACACGCCCTTGCTGTATACAGGCTTGTGCACCACGCGACACGGGAGGCCGAATTTGTCCTTCAAAGGGGACTTTCTCTCTTCCTTAAATGTTTCACCGAAGTTTATTGCGAAAATTTAACAGCACTGTGGCGAGACATTACGCACATTTAAATAATTTCATATCCATATATTATCTATTATTAAACAATACGTTGAATTCCTTCTTCCCTTCTATTATTAACCGTGCAATCGTGCTGCCCGAAAATGCTTGGTATTAACTTCGAAAGGAAATATCGTCTTGGCATCGGTTTCCTTATGCCATCAAATTTTGAATATATCTGATCCTGCAACTGTGACACTGAAAGCATTGAACTGCAGCTATAGTGTTGTTTCATATAGCATTGAACTGCAGCTATAGTGATGTTTCATATACCTTGAGGGATATCCTAGTCAAGAAGCAAACGGATTTTAAACAGTGTGATGCCTTTCCTCACCTGTGACGTTTATCCATAAGTGTAACGAACGATAGGGTATTTGACTGTTTTCTGGAAATCGTTTTAAATTGTTAATTATGTCATATTATGATCCGAACATGCTTTTTTACCTCGTGGATCTCAGTACTTTTTTTAAAAGAAAGAAATGAAATTAAAATAATTTGAAAGCCCGCTAAAACTCTACATTTGAGTCACATGATGCCTGTGACGTCATACAACACACTGCTGCTGCTGCTGCTCTCGTAAGATAAACAAATACCTGTATATTGTTTGGGCCGAGGCCTCGTGTTTGGGCGTTAAGGTTTGCATAATGACCTACAAATATTGCTTAGTTCCGCACTGTACCAATACATCTGTCAAGACTCCAGAAAAATTGTTTTTGCAAGTACCAAAAAATGAGAAGACACGCAAAATGTGGTTGACACTGGCGCAAAGAGATCCAAATGAAATAGCGGCTACTTCATGGGTGTATTTCTGTGACGATCATTTTGATGTAAGTAAACAATATTATTCCGTTGGTAAACTAAACTGTTTAGTATCATTCTCTTCTACTGCCAAGGTGTAAAGTAGTATTATGTGTAGTTTAATGACCTGATGTTTATATTTGCGAAGTAAAACTTCATAATGTTACACGCCTAGGATTTATGTGTAATTAAAGCCGTTCCCTAATACATTTGGTGAAAGAACAACATGAATATTGTTGCAGCCCACTATAAAAGTATAGCACTGCTTATTTATCTCCAGTAAGTGCAATTTTATCACCAATAGATCTTAGTTAACAACCGGTTTATACATCGACAACGCCCTTCTGGTTACTTTACAACGACTTACCCTATCGTTATATACGTATATGGGAGATGTCTTTAATGCGCCGATTTATTAAGCTTTCAAACTTTCGTAATATGCAAGTGTAAATACGATTAAAATTGTTAGTTACCCAAATATGTGTTTATTGAAGCTTTACAGGGTTAAATTTTACTGACTATCCCGGCGGCTTCCTGTGACTTTGTTGGCAACAGATTCTGAACAGCGAGAATCATGAGACGTCGCCATTAGCCAATCGAGTGACAGCGCAAATATTTTGTCGTGAAATAATTAACTTTAAAATGTATGTATGCGTTACTTACAATGCAGTTTTCACGTTTCTTATTTCTGGTACGTAAAAATTTGGATTGTTTTTAAAGAATGAAGACACCATAATTGTATCAACTTTAGGGAGGTTTCCGCTGTCAGCCTTCAAATAACTATCTTCCATTGTGGCATAAAAACTGTAAACGCGTTTAGATCACGAAAAATCTTTACTTAAAGCTGCTAAATGGAGGAAACGCGTACAATAATACAGCTCCGACTTCTAGTTGCCGCGCTGTAGGTGTTCTATGACGTCACGAGTACTTCAGCCAATAACGGAGCGTTATTGATGGTTTTCAAGCTTTAATTATGTTAAAAAAAGAAAGCAGATGTTTTGTAAGAATTATGAGCGAAAATGCTGTCTGAATGTTATAATAATTCAAAACAACAATATTTCGAACCATATTTTTAGCACAGGAAAATACCGTATTATGCGCTGCAGTGAAGCTGTGCTATGCCAAGTTGAAGTGAATTTGTATTTGAAAGAGGTCGGAAAGTACCGTATGGGGCGCATTTAAGAGTGAATGGAGAGCACACACACATTACCGAGAACAGAGAAAAAAGGGCATTACTGGAAAGACAAGCAGATAAAGAACAGGAATATTAGGTACAGTCCAGTTTACTGCCGCTGCTGTCTGAAAAACTAACGTTCCCGGGTAGAAAACCGCCTTGAACATAAGTAATCCTGTTTTGTTTGTTGCGTCATAACTTGTCACATACAAGGTATTGAATTTTACTTACTAATTTTCAACGGTACTAGTTGGTGTCTTGAAGGACATAACGTCTAACGCTAGGCAACCACCTGCGCAAAAAAAACTGGTTGGTTGCAGATGGCCAGCAACCAGACAGGTAAAAGTTTTAGAAGTCGTGTAATCTTATTCAAGCTGTGGGCTTGCGGTCTCTGGATTTACTAACGTCACTAAATCATTAATCAAAACCTATAAGTAAAATATTTACATGATTTTCGGTTTGGCGCTGTATCGGCAAACATGTGAATTAAGAGATAATGGTGGGATAGAATCTCGGTCACAACACGGGTTTCACAATCTTCTTATTAACCTTGGTTTCGCCTCTTGGTGCTGGGACACTACGTGGTTCTGATTTCCCATTTAAGGGGACACGCCATTGAATGGACTGCACTTTTAATATTTATTAAGATAATTATCAATATTATGGACTTGACAATGTGTGTAAGAGTAGACTTTAAATATTTCTTTTCGGATACCACTGACTGTGCTTCTTGGGAAAAAGACATCTTAGTTTTGGATACGTATTTTATTCGTTCAGTTTTCTCCTTTGATGCTGATGTGTGAAAAATAACTGCAATAATTGTAATACAGGCTCAAATATTACCCATCATGTTAAATATATTGTGAGTTTAACTCGATAATTGCACTCATATAAGAGGCCTCCACTGGACCTTATTTTCTTTTCTCTCTCTCTCTCTCTCTCTCTCCGCGTAGATCATTGGATGCCATTTTCAGCAAAGTGGACAATCCGCAAGACACCCTATACTGAATTACCATTTTGTCAACGCCGTAGGCATGACGCGTTCGACGACGAACATGGACAACCGCAGGAAACGCCAATGCTTTTATTACTTAATCCTGATTTCGACTGCACCATCAAGGTAGTTGGATATTTTGGATACACCGTGCTGAGAGAATGTTCAACTTTTAACTTCGGACCGCCATATTGGTTCTGCACCCGGTTTGATGGTTCGGGTCGGTATTCGATTCCGTTTCTTCAACCCTGTAATTCGCATTACCGGTAAACCAGCCAGCATAATACCTCTGAAATACTGCTGTACTCCCATAGTTTTGAGCTTGCCGAGGACCTCATTCCAACAAGATAATGCACTACCAAAATGACACGCAAATCGCCCATCGCACCACATAGCTGCCTTGGCTTCGAATATCTCTCTTATCAAAACTGTGTGGTTGATAATTGCGGAAAGCCTGGCCTGGTATAGCCCACTTGCTGCTACTTTGACTACGTGTGAAACCAGCATGGACTTCTCTTACATCTAAGGTGTCATTACTTCAGTATAGGTTCATGCTGAAGCGGTCATAGCCAACAAGGGCGACAACACTCGATACTGTTCATCATTCTCCACGTTGGGCTCTATTTTCAATCATGTGGTCATCATTATCATCATCATCATCATCATGGTTTCCAGCCACAGACTGGATGTGTTTGGAACACAAGTCCCGCCACTTCGTCCTGTCTTTCTACCGTCTAGGTGTTATCACTCTGGCCCAGTCCTCTCTTTTTGGCACTTTCCTCCACTCCTTTTAACCATCTATACCTTGGTCTTCCTCTTCGTCTTTTCTTCCTCGTCTGTATTTCGTGTATCCTCCTGGGGATCCTCTTCTCCTCCATTCTCTTTGAATGGCCATACCACTGCAATCTCTCTATCCTATGCTGTAAGGGCTCCTCTCTATTTCCATGATGTTCTCATTCCTCATCCTGTCTCTTTTTGTAACCCCCATTCTACTTCACAGACATTTCATTTCCCTGCTTGTATTTTGCTCATATCTCTTTTCTTTGTTATCAAAGTTTTCGACGCATAGGTCAATATCGCAACATAATAAATTTGGAATAACACTCCTTTACTTTTCTAAGGTACATCCTTACTGCACACTACACTCCCAACACTTCTCAGAAATACTTCTGCCTGTCTGCCATGTGATCTTTATACGAAATATTAGCTTCCAAATAAATTGGCTTGTGATACCATTGGTGTTGCATTTTGGATGGCCGTCAGTGGATTTTTCCTGCGAACGAAGCAGATTCTAATGATTCTATGAATATTTCAATATCGTTGTAGCAAATGTGATCACTGTTCGACTGATAGTCGACGTTTCTTATGAAGTGGCACAGAGGGAATGCAATGCAATCTCATTCGTTGAAATGTGGTTCATATCTCGGTAAAGCTACACTGATTTATGTTCAGGCAACTGTCAGTATGGTTTCTTCGTAATACCACGGACCTTTCACCACTGTAATCGGAGCTTGTGCAACTTTTCTGAAGATTTTATCATTGAATGGGCTTGAATTTTTTCCTCATTGTGGACGCCTCCGCATGAAATAGTTCCTACCGCTCCAACTCTATTAATAAAAATCCTACGTACTTGTGATTGATTACAAGTAAGCAAAGAGCGGAATTATCACAGAAGGTACGCCTAACGTTAATGTCCGAGTGTACAGGCTATGGACGTAAATCTAAAACCAAAATTGAAATCTTCAGATAAAACTTAATTTTTATTTTGCCACTCAAATTATACTAGTCAACGTTTTCTTTAAATGGATAGATTTCCCTAATTTTTTAGTTCTCAATTCACTGCTAAAATCAGTTTAAATTTACCACTTTACGTTTTTTAGACACATAGGAGAACGAAAAGGATTAGTGGAACCTAATGCTCCGCAGCGAGGCGCCTTAGAGCGCTCGGACACTCCACCGTGGCGCTACATATATCAGGAAACATTACAGAAAAGTGAAATTTTACGTTTGTAGCCTCTGGTGAGCAATATCAAAATGTTGTGCACCAACAGCAGCAGATCTGCTACATAGCGATAACAACGATCATGAAAGTGATTTCGAAGCTGGAACAAAACTTGCCAATTTGACGTATTTATAAATCATAATTTACTTACAGGTTGTACCAAAACGCAGTGAACACATTCAATTATTTAATGCACAAGAACCTAATATTGTACATATATCATTTTGTAGAGAAACAGAATTTTTTTTTTTTCATATACACCGCCACAGCATAGTTTGGTAATTTACAGATAGTCGCATACACAGCGAGTTCAGGTACAATACAGGCCATGGAGCGGTCCCTAGTGACTTTATGTACGTCCTGTATTTGGAATGAGGAGATCTGTCAATGAATGGAGAGAATATTTGTTATACGTTAATATAATAAACAAAAAAATAGTAATATATTTGTAGCACCCTTTCGCTTAGATCTCTGAGATCATGTGCAAATTGTCTCCTTTCAGTGTCGTATTCAATACGACTTTCGAATCTGCACCTTTTTCCGTATCAGTAATCGTAAAGCGCCTATTCGCTCCAATTAATTAACTGAATGTCGTCAGAACTAGTAATTAGATCCGTGCGATATTAACGACGTAGAGAAGCGCACTTTAATATTGCGGTGTGTCGACAAACAAATCAAGGGTCCAGGATTGGATGAAATGATGCTGCAAAATAATCAGCTTTCCGCGAATTCCGGCTGTCTGAAAACTGCCAAAATATCGTTAATCATTCACTTCAAAGCGTCAGAGAAATTTCTGACTGCAGTGCGACGCAATTTTCAGTGCGTTACTAGCACTTCGACGCGAGAAAGCGCAGTATTTCTGAGGGGAATACCGACTGCTTTAAAATCAACTCCCACTGAGAAAGCCAGCCAAATGAGCGCGCCGAAATAATTACTGCGACATGTTTTAGATTTGCAAGAAGCCGTTCTTCAAAGTATTCGGACAGATGCAGATTTACATCAGATATTTGCAGTGGTGTCTCTGTAGGTAGCAGCGTAAATTAAGTGCACCTCAATGCGGCCATGATTACTCTTCCTAATAACGGAATCTGTACCGTAATGAAACTGGTAAAACCGTTCTTAATCTGAACACTATAAAATTAGTACCTGAATTTCCGTTTGGCTTTCAGAGATATTTGGAAGATTTATCTCAGCACAATCGGCACAGAGAAACAAAAGATATCATCGTACTTTAATTTGGACCTTTAACCGTCGTGCCTGATACTTTGTTCCTTTCAACAAGCTAATATAAATAATTACTAGGTGAAATGACACGGGACTCTATAGGTACCTTAGACGTGCTTGGGCAACTGCAGGAGGTTTTATTTCATTAGAACACGATCATGGAAACTGCACTGGAGAAAACAATTGGGGGATCAGTTGAGATATCTAGTTTCTGAAGTATTTTTATCAGCAGAAAGAACTAAAATGGTTCTTTGTCTTTCTGTCGGTTCTACGAAGTGGAGACAACAACAAATTGGGAACCGAGATAGTGGTAATAACAGAAAGTTGCTGCAAACGGGGTTGGTATTGACTTTCATTTACTCCACCAAACGAATTACACCAGCAGCGGTTCAGATAGTGTAGTGAGCAGCTGGTAGAATGCAACGACTGTTGCCACACGCCACACGCCAGACGCACGAGAACGATCTTGGAGAAGGCAGCGGATGACCGGCAGCCAATCGCACGCTTGCGCTGAGCAACCTGGAGGGAGCAACCTAGAAGCGCGCCCTCTACAAGCGGCTGTATATAGGCAGACAGGAAGTGTAAAACAGCTAATCAGGAGTGGCTAGAAGGCAAATGCAAGTCTGTATAAGAATTTATAAATAGGGGAAAATAGATACAGCCTACAGGAAAATAAAAGAGACATTTGGAGATAAGAAAAGCAGATGTATGAATAAAAATAATTCAGATGGAAAACCAGTTCCCAGCAAAGAAGGGGAAGCTGATAGTTGGAAAGAATATAGAGAGGCTCTACTAAGGAAATGAACTTAGAGACATATTGTAGGAAGGGAAGACGATGTAGATGAAGATTAAATAGGAGATACTATACCAAAGAAGAATTTGACAGAGCACTGAAAGCACTGAAAGACCTAAGACGAAACAAGGCCCCTGGAGTGTACGACATTTCCTCAGAACTACTGAAGTTTCTGGGAGAGCCAGCGATGACAAAACTATTTCACCTGGTACGTACGGTCTATGAGGCAGGGAAGTACCATCAGACTTTGAGAAAAATGTAATAATCCCTATTCGAAAGAAATCAGGTGCAGACAGGTGTGAAAATTACAGAACCAACACTTTAATAAGTCATGGATGCAAATTTTTAACACGAATTATTTACAGAAGGATGGAAAAGCTGGTAGAAGCCAACCTTGGGGAAGACCAGTTTAGATTCAGGAGATTTGTAGGAACACGGGAGACAATCCTCACTTTACGGATTATCCTATAAGACAAAGGAAAGGCAAACCTAAATTTCTAGCTTTTCTAGATTTGGAGAAAGCTTTTGACAATGTTGATTGGAATACACTCTTCCAAATTCCTAAATCAGCAGGAGTAAAATACAGGGTACGAAAGGTTATTTACAACTTGTACAAAATCCAGGCAGCAGTTGTCAGAGTTGAAGGGCATGAAACGGATTCAGAGGTTGGGAAGGGTGTAATACAGGGTTGTAGCCTTTCCCCAATTCAATTTGTACATTGAGCATTGAGCATATAAGATGAACATTAAAAAGAGCAAACCACGGGTAATGTAATGCAGTCTTAAAAAATCACGCGATGCTTAAGGAATGAAATTAGGTAACGAATAAATAAATGTGCTAAATGAGTTTTGTTACTTGGGCAGTAAAATAACGTATGATGGTCGCAGTACAGAGGACATAAAATCGAGAATTGCAATGGGAAGAAAAGCGTTTTTGAAAAAGAGAAATTTGTTAACATAGAAAATACTTTCTGAGGACATTTCTGTGGAAGTGAAACATTGACGATAAATAGTGCGGACAGGAACAGGATAGAGGCTTTTGAAATGTGGTGTTACAGAAGAATACTGAAGGTTGGATGTATAGATCGCGTAACTAATGAGGTGGAACTGGACAGATTTTTGGGGGTGGGGGGGGGGGGGAAGGAATTTCTGGCATACCTTGACTAAAAGAAGGGATCGATTGGTAAGACACATTCTTAGACATCAAGGAATCGTGAATTTAGCATTGGAGGGAAGTGTGTGGAGTAAAAATCGTGGAGGGAGACCAAGAGATGAATATAGTAAACAAAATCAAATAGATGTATGTTTCTGTTCTTATGGGGAGATGAAGAGGCTTGCTCAGAAATAAGTAGGGTGGAGACCTGCATCAAACCAGTCTCCGGACTGAAGACCACAACAATAACAACACACACACACACACACACACACAAACATACACACAAACACACAAGACATACGCACACACACACACACACACACTGCTTGCTGTGCAGTAGGTATGGCACAACAATCCATCATTGCCATGCGCCAAGTCTACCTGTCACTTGCAGTGTCTCGTCGTTTCTTCTTTCCTCCTACATCCAACTATTACAGGTCCAAATTAAAATTAATTGAAAATCAGTACAGGTGCCATTTATTTCATATTTACTAACTCGTTGAAACTTATTTATAACATCACCACCAACCCGCCTGGGCTTCTCACTGGTACCTCACTATATAGTAAGGCAGGAGGCATGGTACATACTATGAGGGGTAATACTACTGGTTATACTGAACAAAACTTGTAATAAACATATTCCCTCTCCTTAAGAGTTTCCAGGTAAACCAATCAATTACGAACTCTAAAATTGCAGGTGACAGTTAATTAAGTTGCAGTTATGTTTTGGTTTGTTTAGTTCAGGAAGTTCTCACACAGAATATGTTCAAGCAATACACCATCAACTTCAATGCATTTTTCTGCTCTTCTAGACATGTTGTGTTGTTAATTTAAGTTCTTTTGTGTTGGAGAACTGAGCTCCGATCGGCAACACAACACCTGTCTACAAGAACAGCAAAATGCATAGAAGTTGACCGCTCACTGTTAGAACATCTTCTGTAAAGAAAGTTATGCAATTAAACAAACCGTAACATAACAGTATCTAAATTTATAGTCACCTGCACTTTTCCCATTCCTAGTTGATTTCACTGGTTTACCGGGAAACGGTTAAGAAAGTGTCATATTTGTAACAGAAGTTTTTTTGTACATAATCATGAATAGTATCACTCCTAAAACCATGTAGTTTTCCTCCTGACTCACCCCGTATCACTCTTTCAGGGGCAGTGATTATGGATCTGAACCACACAGCCGGACGCGGTGGCCGAGGGGACTGAGGCGCTCCAGTCACGGTCTGCACGGCCACTACGGTCGGTGGTTCGAATCCCCCCTTGGGCATGGATATTTGTGCCGTCCTTAGTGTTAGTTAGTTCATAAGTAGTTTGTAAGTTTAGGGACTGATGACCCCGTAGTTAAGTCCCGTAAGCTATACAAACATTTGAACATTTTTTGAACCACACATTTCACAATGTCTGACTGAAATGGAGCACCAATGCTCATTGTGAGTGACGTTTGTTGTCGAGAAAACTCCCTCAACTAACAGTGGGATTCACAAGGACTGCTGCCACATTTGATCGCCACAGCTTCTGAAAGAGATGAGCCAACATTCTTATCCTGAATTCCTGTCGTATCAGCCTGCTGCATTGGTCATCTTTGTAATATTAAAAGGTACCTCATGTTATTCATCCGTAATATGAAACAATAGCAGCAGTGTTACATTACGATAATGTTTGAAAGTCAAATACGTAGCTTCTCCGAATAATTTTTATTGCTCTCTGTCGCTGATATTTGCTCGCCAAACGCCCTCTGCAATGCACCGTAATGAATTATACATCTAAAACTACCACATGAATCACATCTTGCATTGGTGAAAACCGTATAAAAAGTACATACGCGACGGAAGGATTTTGTTTTGTAATACGTTTCGATCTTCAAGCTGCAGTAGATGACGCTTGAGGTGCGATCATCAACTGCTTATCACACCATCAGCGTTGCCTTCTCCAACATGAAGATGAATTTATAAGGTCTAAAAAAAAAAATAAATAAATAAATAAATAAATACGATCTCGACAGTTTTAAAGTTAATTTCAATTGTTGGTGAAGATCGCTTATCTCCAAGCACTTGGTGCTCCGCGAAAGAGCTCCAGGTGCTCCGCGAAAAGGGGTAAGGATTTTTAATCTCTTTTAATAAATAAATGGGACAAAGATTTCCATCTATCGGATTTTTTTAAATTTATTTTATTTATTTATTTTTTGCGTCATTGAGCGGCTTGCGACTTACCCTCTGTTGTCATATACTTGGGTGGTCTGTATACATCTTTACTTATTCATACAAAAGTAAGGTAACTATCACGTGGTAAATGTTTAATGTGCTTCTTTCAACTGGGATATAAAGGGAAAGTCTTCTTGACGGAAAATTGCTTCGCTTTGGAGGAGAAGTTCTGTGACGATCGGAGTATTTAGTCGATATTTTTACAAAACTTACTGATTTATGTGTGTCCATCCAAGAAAAAGCAGTGTCAATTTTTTATGCTAATGCTAATGTCGAAGGATTTAAAAAGAAGCTAAAGTTTTGGGCAAAGTCACTCAAAAATGCAAGCCTGGATAGTTTTACAATGAAAAAATTATTCAGATATGAACTCGAATCAGAAATTACTGAGGATATCGTAAATGGGTTCGATATATAAGCCAGAGTCTTTGGTGTTGCAGCAGTACGAATGCTTGCTTTATTTGACATAAATTAGTCTCGGAATTTTGGTGAACGCTAAAGGACGAGTTAAAAATCTTATTAGATAAAGCCAAACTTTTTCTTCTGCCTTCTCAACCACATATTTATGAGAATCGGGGTTTTCTGAATATGTTTTAAATAAAACAATATACAGATCCCGTCTCAATTTAGATCAAGATATTCGGTTGCAACTCTCAAATATTCAACCAGATATATTCTCATGGAGTAAATTAAAACAGTCTCATTCTTCTCATTGGTATCCTAGCTTTTTTCCCCAGGAAAGCCTATAAGTCATTAAATACCTATTTATCTGCGTGTGTAAAATAATGTGGATCTACGATACCTTTTCTGCTGAATTTATTCTCAAATGTTTTGTTACTGTTTTTTTTTTTTTTTTTTTTTTTTTTTTTTTTGTATGTGTGTGAAGTTCTGAGTAATTGTGGATAAAATGAAAGTAACAGGATTAATCTTAATGTATTGTGTGCTTAAATTGTGAATCACGTTGCTTCGTCAATATTACTGTCACGGAATTTACCAAATGAAGTATATATCTGCGATGTAAAATTTAATGCACCGCCTTTAGTTTCATTTCTTAAAAGTACTCCGCGACTCTGAAGGATAATCCGTAATCCTTAAAGCAACACTTATTCCTCCGTTGAACTCAGCAAAGTGCTAAACACTCGCTGTCCTCTAGAGGCATACTGTAATCACGCAAAATAATCACGAGAAAGATCAATTCTAGTACGTCCACACGACAAACTGTTGCCCCTTTATACAGCGCTTGCATGTAACGGTAGTGCCAGTGATCTGCGCCAGCATTCTACTGCTAGTGATGTGTACTCTCGTCGACACAAATCCATACCACAAACTCCGCCTGTTGTGACTGCTTCCATTAGGATCTTGAATTTTGGATCGACAACATTGTAGATGATATTGTTCCTCAAGATAAGTAACTGAGTCAACAAGACAAGTTAAGCCTGACAATAACAATCGAAATAAAGAACAGTAAGCTATTAGACCTTTTGAATTTTAATTATGGTCCGTTAAAATTAGAACTTAAATATTACTTTCCACTAGCAGAACCATGTCACTAAACCTTCTCGACAAAGCTAACGTCGGAGTTTTTCTAGGGTGTTTACTATACTAAGGAAAGATCGGCATTCCAGCTTTGTGGTAGGATAGTAACATGCCGCGTGAGTTTCCCGGCTAGAACCTTAGGAAGAATGTTTTATGATGTATTCGACCTGAGCAGAGAATTCAAACATAATCAACAAAACGAGACTCTTTACGTAGCTTCATGCGACTATCAATCTCGAACCATACTAACTGATTTTACATTTGTATGTATATTGCAGTTCACGGAAGTTGCATCTACGTTTAAAACATTGAACCGCCTTCGAATCTAGGTCAGATACCCCACAGACAAGGATTCTAGTACAGTGCTGAATCTGCTTGTGGAGGGAAGAAGACAGTACATTAAGTGTAAACTGAAAGAAAGTAGCAGCAAATGTGTTTGGATTTTTTAAGAAATTAAGCGACTCGTTTCGGTGTTATATTGGAACCATCTGCAGGCCCCCGTTGCGTAACTGTGATAAGTAATAGCACATTTAAAAGAGGTAGCCGTTGACACCGGTAACCGTAAATTTCTTCGTCTTCGCATTATAGGTATCAAATGACATCACTGCCGTGTACCGTCGTTTGATACCTGCCATGTTCTTTCCGTTTCCATATCTCAGCTGTAGTCCCGGTCCATTCATTATGGAGAGAATTCTACTTTAAGGTATTTGGGGCACTCATAAAACTTCAGTCGATTGCATCGATCAGTTCTGGACAAGTGGCAATTCAATTCTGAGTATCACTTATCATAAGATATTGCTGCCTTTTTGTTAGTTGAAAAAAATATTGGGTATTTCTATATTTAGGACAGACGGATTGTTCAAAAGTTTGCAGTACGTACTACTTAATGTAGGAGTTTGCATAGGGGGAGAACCTTGGACTAAGCGCCTTTGAAGCACTTCTCGTTGCTGTACAACAGCCCCCCACGATTTCGTGTACTTCTCACCCCCTACGCTTTAGCGCCATTAAGTTCTTATCTCGCTACATCGCCCCCGTTACTGCCGTACTTGTCAATTTAACAGCCCGAATCAGCACTTCTCCTTTTCTCCCTCACTCTGCGAAATAGTTTATCGATTGGAAACCCGTAAAGGATGCGAGAGCCGGGTTCAACGGCGTGTTTACGGCGCCAGTAAGGGTTTATCTCCTGCTCTTAATGCACTCACGTTCTAAGAAAGAACGCCTTAATTGTCTACTCGCTGGGAACTCACATTAACAATACATGCTGATTAGTATATTACGCAGGAATGATTAGCATTTAAACAACGTCAGTCTGCGATTTCGAGCTCATCATCGATATCGCGCTGCAACAGCACCTAATGGTAAATTGTGACTGCGGCACTTTCTGTCGCTATAGACGGAAGCTAAGGATCAGTGTAACTGGAGCAGACATCCGTGATACTTTGCAGACATCCGCGATCCGTACGTGAAATCAGTGAGTTTCAAAGAAGGAGAATTATCGTCATTTGAGAATGCGTTGGAGTCCTCAGGGAACTGATGCTCGTGTGCGACTAGATATTTAGGCAGTGAACCGGGTGTGTTCAGAATGGTTAACGAAAACCATAGAACAATTCGAGATAGACTAGTTCGCAACTTCCAAATCCTTGCAGATCGGCACATGATCAAAATGGAATTTCAGAACATAACTGGATCCTCCTCTGACGCAATAGCAGGTCACACACATCGTGCAAAACCACTGATAAGAGTGAGTCTCCGTTTATGAAGGCATGGGTTATTGCGCTTTATGTACTTCCCCACCTACCTTTGACTAATGTGCAGAAACGTGCTAGAAGGCAGATAGTATGATCAAGAATATGTTCTACATTTACATCTACATGGGATGCTCTGCAAATCACATTTCAGTGCCTAGCAGAGGGTTCATCGAACCACCATTATACTATTTATCTCTCATACCATTCTCGAATAGCGCGCGGGAAGAAAGAACAATTGAATCTCTCCGTTCGAGCTCTGATATCTCGTATTTTATTCTGATGATGACTTCTACCTATGTAAGTGGGAGTCAACAATATATTTTCGCATTCGGAGGAGGATGTTAGCGATTGGAGTTTCGTAAGTAGCCCACGCCTCAGCGATAAGCACCGTTGTTGTAATGATTCCCATCGCAGATCCTGTATCATTTCCGTAACGCTGTCTCCCTTGTATCGTGATAATACGAAACGAACTGCCCTTCTTTGGACTTTTTCGATGTCCTCCGTCAAACCGACCTGATAAGGATCCCACACTGGGCAGCAATACTCCAAAAAAGGACGGACAAGCGTAGTGTATGCAGTTTCATTAATAATTATGTTGCACCTCTTACGGATTCTGCCAATAAAACGCGTCTTTGGGTCGCCTTTCCCACGAAATTATCTACGTGTTATTTCTAGTTTATATATAAAGTACTAGTAATTCCTAAGTATTTTGTGGAGTTTACGACCTTCACTTTTGAATTTATCTTGTAAACAAAGTTTAACGGATTTCTGTTCGTACTCATGTGGACGACTTCACACTCCTCAATATTTAGAGTCAATTGATAATTTTACACCATAGTCAAATCTTATTTAGATAGTTCTGCAGTTGGTTTTGATCTTCAGATAATTTTACTGGACGGTAAATGACGGCGGCATCTGGAAACAACCTAAGAGAGCTGCTTATATTTTCCCCTAAATCGTTTATATAAATAAGGAATAGCAGAGGACCAATAATACTACCCTGTGGAACGCCTGATATCACCTCTGCGTTATTCGATGACAATTATTAAAAAGCAACCAGTTTTAGTAACCAATCAAGAAGAAAAAGTAACGAGCTATGTTATCATAATATTAACAAATTGAAAAGAAAATATAGACTCTAATGTGTAGAGCAACTGACAGAATTTTTGTATTTAGATAAACAAGTTATTGTCAAGAAACCTCATTGTCGCTCAAATATATCTTTCTTTTGTAATTCTACTGTCATGTTAGCATCTCCTAACTTTTACTCTTTAAAATATTAATAAAAATAATACAGCATGTATTGTTAGTGGATCACATTTACAAATATTCAGAATTTTGTATTGTAAATCTCAACATTTAGTTCATATGTAAATTATGTAAAGTTGATGCTGTTTAAGATTTCAATCGCGAAACTCCTGATCTCTTCAATCTGTTATTGTAACGTGTAATATGAAACGCTCATGTAAATATTATCCAAGAAGATATTACGCAAGATATATTTACTGAACCAGTGAAGCTGTGAGTTATTGTCAGAGTTATCGTTTCCTGAGAGCTATGTCAGCCAGTGTAGTTTAAATCCGTATCATCTGCCTTGGTTCAATAAATGTCAGACGGAATCTGATACAAAGACTATGAATTTTCGTTACATCTCACAGTTACTAATTTAAAAACCTCTGAAATTTTCTGCAGCAACATCAACGTACCCCTACCAATGGAATTAATTCTATAAATATAATTATTCGCGGAATGTATGGTATTAACTGCGAATGGGTAAAGCTGAAAATGTGTAGCCAACCGGGACTCTAACTCGGGTCTCCTGCTTTCTAGGCAGTTGCACTGACCGCTACACCACTGGGGACACAGCGATCGCTACACCTGCACGGAATAACTCAAGTACGCCTGTCGTCAAATACAAATTCTCAACTTTATCTTATCCACTAGAACCCAAACTAGTAGTTATCGTAAACTAATTAATTCCCGTAAGAGTAAAGGACTAGGATTCCCTCCACACAGAAGAAATGATCGTTGCCCGTCATCGGGGCATATATATACAACTCACAACACCTACTACAAATTTAGCAAATCAAATGATTTAGAATCCGTCAGCAGATCTATAACTGAAAATATAGCTTAAATTTCACATATAAATAGTAGTAGGTGTGTTACACTCTATTGTTTACAGTAGTTAATTCAAGTTGTTGCCATGATTAATGCGTTGCCGTCGCATGTATGCCACGAATCGCGTCAATTTCAGTGCATTTTGGATGAATGTTGTAGGTATAAAATTCCTCGCAAAAGTCGGTGGGGAATCTGTAGCTCAGGACAAAGGAACGGGTAAAAATCGGAAATCATATTTCCTTCGGAGATTAATACTATATGTATAACAAATGTAAGTTGTTGTGGTCTTCCGTTTGCTGATTGGTTTGGTGTATCTCTATCCTACCCTATCCCCAGCAAGCTTCTTTATATTCTCAAAAGCACAACGATTTGAATCTTCTTACTGTATTCGTCCCTTGGTCTTCAACTGCGATTTTTACCCATTATACTCCCTCCAGTGCTAAATTCACCATTCATTTATGTTTAAAAAAGTGTCTTACCAATCCATCTATTTAGTCAATAGATGTCAGAAATTCCAATTCTGTTCAGTATCTCCACCATAGTTATGTGATCTACCCACATAAACGTCAACATTCTTCTGTAGCAACACATTTGATTTATCGTCCTTGTACATTAATATTCGATGTTAACAAAATTCCCTTTTTCAAATTCGCTTTTCTTCCCATTCCCATTTTCATCTCATGTCTTCTGTACTGAGAAAATCATATGCTACTTTACTGCACAAGTAACGCTCATCTATCACCTTTATTAACTATCTTTATTCATTCAGTATACCCTATTTTAATTGTTTTACTTTTGTTAAAGTTCATCTTATACTCTCCTATACAATACACTGTTCAGCAAAAAGAAACCGACCGAAACACTTACTCCCTTTCCGAGCAGTGCTTCCCTTGCATGCGCTTAGACGCTGTAATTCTACTGTGTGTAGAGCATCTGACACCCATTGACGAGTGTTTTACCAAGGATTTGTCTATGTCAGGATAGCAACACGTAGTTTCCTACTCTCCATCTACATCTACACGCGATACTCTGCAAATCACATTTAAGTACCTGGCAGAGGGTTCATCGAACCACCATTATACTATTTATCTTCCATTCTAATCTCGAATAGCGCGCGGGAAGAAAGAACACCTAAATCTCTCCATTCGAGCTCTGATTTCTCGTATTTTATTCTGATGGTCATTTATACCTGTGTAAGTGTGAGTCAACAATATATTTCCGCATTCGGAGGAGAATGTTGGCGATTGGAGTTTCGTAAGTAGCCCACTCCGCAGTGATAAGCGCCGTTGTTGTAATGATTCCCATCGCAGATCGTGTATCATTTCCGTAACGCTGTCTCCCGTGTATCGTGACAATACGAAACGAGCCTCTTTTTTTTTTTTTTTTTTTTTTTTTTTTTTTTTTTTTTTTTTTTTTTTTTTTTTTTTAGTTTTGTTGCATGTTTTAAGGGTTCTGCTAATAAAATAAGGAACAGCAGAGGACCAATAACATTACCCTGTGGAACGCCCGATATCACCTCTCTTCTATTCGATGCCTCATCATCGATTACTACGAACTGTGTCCTCTCTGACAGGAAATCCCCTATACAATCGCAAATTTGGGATGATATACCATAACCACGCAATTTGGTTAGAAGTCGTTTTTGAGGTACGGTGTCAAAAGCCTTCTGGAAACCAAGAAATACGGAATCGATTTGTGAACCCTTGTAGATAACACACATCACTTCGTGTGTTTCGCATGAACGATATTTTCTAAATCCGGTTGACCTGGGGTCAATAGATCATTCTCTTCGAGATAATTCATATATTTGAATACAGGATATGTTCCAAAACCCTGCTGCAAATTGACGTCAATGAAATAGGCCTATAGTTTAGTGGGTTACTCCTACTGCCTTTCTTGAATATAGGTGTGGCGTGTGCAACTTACCAATCTTTTGGTACAGATCCTGCTTTGAGAGAGCGGCTGTATATGGCTGATAAGTAAGGAGCTATCGATTCAGCATAATGAGATAGAAATCTAATGGGTATACAATCCGGACCAGAAGACTTGTTCTTGTTAAGTGAATTTAGTTGCTGCACTACTCCGATGACATCTACTTCTACGTTTCTCATTACGGCCTCTGTTCGTAATTCGAAATCTGGAATATCGGTTTCGTCTTCCTTGGTGAATGAGTTTCTAAAAGCTATGTTTAGTAACTCTGCTTTAGTAGCGCTGTCATCGGCAGGATCGCCATTACTATCACATAGTGAAGGTATTGTTTGTAATTTTCCCCGAGTATATTTAAAATATGACCAAAATCTCATTGGGTTTTCAGTCAAATTTCGAGAAAGAGTTTCGTTGTGATAAGTATTGTAGGCATATCGCATTGAGGTCCTCGCTAAGTTTCGAGCTTCTGAATACGGTGGCCAATCCTGGGGATTTTGTGTTCGTTTAACTTTAGTATGTCTTTTCCTTTGCTTGGTAGAGTATTACAAAACATTTATTGATACTTCATGCTTACAATATAGTGGGAGGCGAGGGGAGTGTGTGTGTGCGTGTGTATGTGTGCGTGTCGTATCGCTCTGAAGAGGCGTCCCATTGACGCCAAGAGTCCGGAAGTTGCTGATGTTGCCATCTCGCTGTTGCGGCTGTCTGCCGGCCGCTGCTGCCTTAGTGTTGCGCAAGGCGAGGCGTCGCTTCCGCGCCCGGCTGCCGCCGTCGTCCTCTCGCTTCCTGCACCGCTCTCTCCCCCACACCACCGCTATCATGCAGGCTCCGCGATGCTGCCTGTACCGCGACTGGGTGATGGTCATACAGTGCTGGGTTCGGCCTGGGAGTTGAACCCGGGCCCTCCTTCGCCCACTGCTGCTGCTTCGCCCTCCAGACGGTTACAGGAGTGCTTTAGGTATGGCCGCGTCCTTTCGTCCACACCACGCCCCTGACCAATAACGCGCCTCTTGCTGCAGACTTACTGCGCCATGCGTTGGTTCGATGTTCCGCTGCGCCATTGTCGTGCCGGGACCCCACTGCCCGCTATTCCGCAGGCTGCATCTTCCGTCGGGGATGCCGTGATGACTATGATGATCGGGCTGCTGGCTGCACTGCGTCGAAGTGCTTCCAGCCTGCGACTGACTCAGTTTCGCGATTAACAACAATACAACTGTTATCGACGAGTAGCACAGTCCGGGCGGCAGATGACTATCTAGCTGGCTGCCGAACCTGTCTTTTCGAGGTTGACCCCGTCGGTATGTGTTCAAATGTTCAGGTGTTTGTAAATCTATCGGACGAAAATGCGTGCCGGCCGCGGTGGCCGAGCTGACTGAGGCGCGCCAGTCACGGTATGCGCGGCCACTACGGTCGGGGGCTCGAATCCCCCTTCGGGCATGGATATTTGTGCCGTCCTTAGTATTAATCTAGTTCATAAGTAGTTTGTAAGTTTAGGGACTGATGACCCCGTAGTTAAGTCCCATAAGCTCTACAAACAGTTGAACATCTGAACCAAACTGCGTGGTCATCAGTCCGCAGCTTACAAACTACTTATACTAAGGTAAACTAACCTAAGGACAAACACACACACCCCCAGCGAGGACTCGAACCTCCGACGGCGAGCAACCGCACGCTCTGCAGCGAGGCGCCTTAGACCGCTCGGCTAGTCCACCGCGGCCATGAGTTCAAAAGTGTCGTATAACTGATAGTTGCTACCCGTGACCAGTTTCCTACTTCCGATTACGTATACCCTAGCCACTTGTTCCTTTAAGCAATGCAGTTGTTTGGCTCTTAAGCAGTACGGCTTCCTCGCCGATCCACTTGCGTCACCCGAAGCTCGCATTGCCGCTCCACTGTACTTTCTGAAATCATAAACGTATTTGTCCCGCTCTACTTTGAGTCACACTCCTGCTTTCAACACAGCACCACTTCAATATTCAACTTCTGCTTTTAATCTCCAAAGTTCACCACTCGCCAACTTTTCTCACATTAAATATCTGTATTCTCCGTGCCTCCTACAACTGTAATACCTGATGCTTTATGTACAAGTTGTAAATAACCTGTCTGAAGTTTCCTCCAAAGGCCGGAAGTGTTGGTTTGCCTCTCCTTTATCTTCTAAGATGAGTTATAAGTTGAGTGTTGCCTCTCGTGTTCCTACATTTCTCCTAAATGCAAACCGATCTTCCCTAGCATCAGCTTCTACCAGAGTTTCTGTTCTTCTGCAAATAATTTGTGTTAAAATTTTGTAGCCATAACTAATTAAACTGATGGTTCTTTAATATGCACACCTGTCTGCTCATTCCTTATTTGGAATGAGGATTATTACATTTTTGTAAAGTCTGAATGTATTTCGCCTGTCTCATACATCTTACACACCAGGTGAGAGTTTTGTCATGTCTGCCTCTCCCAGAAACTTCACAAGCTCTGCGGGAATGTCGTCTACTCCAGGAGCTTGTTTCAATTCATGTCTTCTAGTGCTGTGTCAAATTCTTCTCACATTACAACAACTCGTATTTCATCTTCATGTACTTCCACTTCCTTGCTACGATATTGTCTCAATGTTCGCTTCCTGTGTAGAGCCCCTAAGTAAATTCTTTCCACCTTTCCACCTTTGCTCAGAACTGCTTATCCATCATAGTTTTTGATATTCATACAGATGATTTCTTGTATCCAAATGTCTCTTTTGTTTTCCCGTGGGCGGTATCAATTCTTTCCCTAGCTACACATTCTTCTACAGACTTGCATTTCGCCTATAGATGCTCCAGTTGAGCTATTTAGCACTTCCTTTCAGTGTTGTTTCTTTGTCGTCGGTACTCCATTTTACCTGCTTCATTTGCAACATTTTTATATCTTCTTCTTTTGTCTATTAAATTCAACGTTTCTTATGATATCCAAGGATTTTTGTAGGTCTTTCTACGCGTTTGGACCTCTGCTGCTTTCACTATTCCATTACACAAAGCTACCCATTCATCAGCAAATGTTATTTTCTACCATATGTGTGAATTTTTGCCTAAAGCTCCCTCTGGAATTCTCTAGATGCATATTTTAAGACCCACATAATAACTCGTCAGGTTTGATAGAAGGCAATGTGAAATGACTTCCCGAGTATTTGTGATACATCATTGAATATTTGTATAATCTGCTAAGAAACTTGAGGATAGTCTGGAAAGCCACCTGTGAATCCTTCAGGTTCCATGTATGTTGAACGTCTTCTAAAGTGTCTATCAAGATTCAGTACCTGAAAGTTAATTTAGATAACAGGAGTCATAGTGTCGAAACATCGACAATTATGAATGACGAAGAATATCACACTGCCTGAAAACGAGATGATATTGCATTAACTCACCTCATTCGACGTATTTATACAAAAATACATTTTAAGAACTAACTATGCTTACACTAAGAGGTATATTTGTCACATATTACTAAGGAGAAAATGTTGCGAGACAGGATAGGTATTGCAAGTAACGATAGATTTCGCTCTTACAGAATTTCTTTTATGTTTCCTTTTAATTGAATCTTTGGTCAGGCGTCATACCTTATGGACGTGCTCGGTGTTTATCTTTTACAGATTTGAAATAACACACATTATTCTTTTTTTCAAGTTTTGTCAATACATATGGAAGTTACAGGAATAATCGTGATATCTGTGTGAAATATCTACATAATCGGAAACCAAAACCAACGGAGTCTCCGTAAGTTTACCAGCATTTATAGACATGAAAATAAACAACAATATACATATCTAAATGTTTTTCTGCACAAAAAAATTATTTTTGCACCAGTTTAACACGAATAATATCTACAACGTTGTTGTTCTATGTCAGAATTATTTCAAGGAGCAATGGGTAGTTATCAGCTGAAACAAAGAGCTCTCTTAATAACGTGGAGTGCAACCGCTTGACCTGGAGTGAAAAATGCTTCAGATGAAAATGAAAGTCGGATAAAACTTAATTAAGAAGTAGAATTGAAATTAAAAGTTTTCTTGCTGATGCATCTCTGCGTTTGTCATAAAAGTATTTGAAGTCGCTATGGGGATAGCAGCAGTACGGTTCTCGATATCATGAGCGTTGAAATCAAGACAAAGGTATAGCGAAATTTTTAATAATGTGGTTTATCTTGGAAGTCTCAACTATACTGTCCCCTTCCTTTCCAAGCGTTTATCGTAACAATCCCATCACTGTTTACAACAGTTTTTCATTACAGTAACTACATATTATTAAAGCTCTAGAAACAATATGTCCTATAACTTGCATCATTAAAAGTCATTAAATAGTTTTCTGGTAAATATACAGAAATATGTTTTACAGAAAATATTAATTACTTTCTGGTTTGTTACAAAACTGTAATTAGTTTTAAAAGATGCTTCAATGAATTGAACTGCTTCAGTGAATTGTTGATCTGATATAGTTATATCATTTATAAGAAACTTTCCTCATGTCAACACGTTGGTTGTAGGTGTCGCCACCGGCGCCAACCTTGTGTGAATGCTCTGAAAAGCTAATCATTTGCATATCAAAGGTTAAATTTCGAGTCTGTAGCACGTCATCTTCGTGGTGTATCAATTTTTATGGCCAGGAGTGTACAAACGACCAGGAAATCGCACCCGTGCGGTCATTTTGCTCCACGACACTGTAAAGGCTCTTACGACCAACACAGTCGCATTACTGCCAAAATTCAAATGGAAGATTCTCGGCAACCCTCCATACAGACAAGACTTCTCTCTCTCTCTCTCTGTGACTGCGTAATTTTTTAGTCCATATGTACGTGCTGAACTCGTACACATCACAGCCCCGGGAATTTTATGAGACGATTCACCACTGTGAGTCACTGTAGGTCAAGTGCCTCAATAGCCAGGGACAATACTTCTTATATACAGTTACAAGTTCCTGTTATTATGACTCGGTATATATATATATATATATATATATATATATATATATATATATATATATTAAGACAAACCACGCAGGGGGCGGCCCTTAACTGTGTCTACTGTCGTTAATGTCCAGCGACGGGAGGCAGATGAAGAAGTTCGTGAGCTTCCTGCAAAACTGGACTGTGGGCACAGTGCTTTGAATGAGACGGTGAAAGACTTAAGGAATTGTAAAGTGTGTTCGAAGTGGGTATCCAGATAGACTGAAATATTTCTACACATAAAACATTGCATAAAATGGGATACGTCTGATGTCAACAACAACCACCCTATCTCACTTCTGAAAGCTTTATCCATAATTTTTAAAAATGTAATATATACTCAAGTAGCTTACCACATTAGTAAAAACAGTTCTAACGAAATGTCAGTTTGGTTTTCAGAGAAGCTTTCCAAACGAAAATGCTATATATACCTTCACTGATGAAATATTAAATGCTCTGAATAACTGGACATGATCCATTGGGATTTTTTGGGATCTCTAAAAGGCTTTTGATTGTTTAAAATCAAATCAAATGTTTGTTAAGCTTATGGGACTTAACTACGGGGTCATCAGTTCCTAAACTTACAAACTACTTATCAACTAGCTTATCCTAAGGACGGCACAAATATCCATGCCCGAGGGGGGATTCGAACCCCCTACCGTAGTGGCCGTGCAGACCGTGACTGGAGCGCCTCAGTCCCCTCGGCCACCGCGGCCGGCTTGATTGTTTAAATCATAGAATTATTCAAGATAAGATTAAATATTGTGGTATGAGGGACAATGCACGAAAGCTCTAAATCACACTTAAGTGGAAGAGTTCAGAATGTTGAAATAAGGAGTTCACAGAATATGCCACAAACCAATTCCTGCAACTGGGGAGCTATCAAAAATGGGGTCCCACAAGATTCCGTCTTGGGTCCTTTGTTGTTCTTAATATGTACTAATGACTTGTCATTTTATATTCTCGAAGAAGCTAAGCTATATTATTATATTTACTTATTTTTAGATTTTTATTATATTTTTATTTATTTACTTTTTGGCTGACGATGTAACTATAGCTATCCCGCTTGTCAAAGAGAAATTACTTATGAAATTGTAAATGATGTACTTCAGAAAATTATTGTTTCTCTACAAACGGACTCTCATTCAACTTTGATAGAACCTAGTGTACACAGTTTCATACAGTAAACGGCATGACCATTAATAAAAATAGAATTTGGTCAGAAATCTGTAGCTAAGGTATAATATTCACAATTTTAATGTGTGCATTGATAAGAAAGTCAATTGGTAGAAAATTGATGAGCCATTCAATCTTTTGAGTTCAGCTGCTTCTGCTATCAGGGTCATTACGACGTTTGGTGATATAGATATCAGTAAATTGACTTACTACGCCTATTTTCGTTCACTTTTTTTGGATACATCATATTCTCGGACAATACAGCTTTGAGCAAAAAACTATTCAATTCACAATAACGTAATCAGAATAATGCTGGAGCCCACCTAAGATTTTCCTGCAGACAGTTGTTTAAAGAGCTTCACTGTAGCAGCGCAATATGTGTATTCACTAACGAAATTTGTTATTAACAATCCGACCGAATTCAAAAGTAATAGCTGTGTGCATAGCTATAACGCTAGGAGATAGGGTAATATTGAAAAGGGTGAATTATACTGCCACAAAAGTCTTGGCACACTTAACAAGTAGCATCAAAATTCTGACAGATACACAACTAGTATTTAAAAAGAAATTAAAATAATTTTGAATGGCGTCACCTTCTGCACTTTAGATGCACTAAAAATGTTCATATAAACTGTAAATAAACTAGCGTAGACTGGATAGTCTGCATTGGTTGTTTCTAATTGTAAATATAAACTTCCATAGATTTAGCTTTAAAATGCTTTCCTAATCTAGTATTTTGATATAACGTGCCACCCCCGATTGCAACATTGATGGCGAAATTTAAAACATCCCGTAACACATATTTGAAAATTCTGACCATGACTGCAAAACCAAAATTTCGCATTTATAGCATCAAAATAGTCTTAGGAGCACCCTTAAAATATTTTCCCTTGTTTTCTCCCGCCTAGTGGTTGAATTTCCAAAATACTTTAAAATCCCATAAAAGAAGCTAATCAGATGTTTAGTATTTCTTGCTTCAAAATTGCCTCATTAGCAACGTATTTAGAAAAAATTCATCCCCTTTTTACCCCTTTAGGGATAGGAATATCGAAAAATCGCTGATTCCTAAAGTGTAAGATAAACGACGTCTACAAATTTCAAGTTTCTATCGTCTGTAGAATCACTTTTCAGAGCCGTTTTCTGTCCTTTAGAAACGGATGGACAACGCGAAATTTCTTTCTTACGGTTTGGCTCCTTTTTTAGTAGTTTTACTTTTCAATCTGCAATATGCTCTTATTTTTCTTTATTCGTACGCTTGTTGCAGAAAGACAACTGAAGAATGTGCATGTCGTAACCTCCTTGGCATCACGTATCGCTCTATGTAACCTCTTTGCTACTATAGTGTCAAAAGTAATCGCTGGCCTTCATTCCGAATTTTCTATACGCTGACGACTGTCAACCACTGTATCTTCCACCCTCTTATAGCTATCAACACGGAAATGCCAAGGTGTACAACGGGAGACTTTGTACTACTACAACAATACAGAGAGATCGTTCGTCTATATCGTAACAGTTTCCGCTAAAGAGCAAAATATTAACAGTAACACTTATTTATAACTATAAATGTGAATGTCTGTTCTGTGTACATTTACCACGTCTGAACCACAAGACATAAAGAGCTAACAATTTGTACAGATACTAACGTCTACCCGGGGAAGGCTTTAGGCACGGTTTTATGGCGATCGGATAGCTATTTATCTATATATATATTAATGTGAATGTCTGTTCGGTCTACACTTATCATGTCCGGACGAGAAGACGCAGATACTTAAATATTTGTACAGTTACTAATTTATACCTGAGGAAGGTTTTAGGCACGGTTTTATAGCGATCTGATGGATATTTAGTAATTTGAAGAATACAACTCAAAATGCGGAACAATAATTACTCTTTGAAAATTATATTGACTCTTTGAAAATGGTTTTATTTGTTGCACTCTTGCTTGAGGGTTGATAATGATAAAAGGGTGGAGTGTATTGGGATGGAAAGTTATCGGTGTATATAAAAATCTCTGTATGTGTGTGTGTTAATATTTCGCTCTGCAGCGAAATTACAGAAAGCAAACGAATTGTCTGTGTGTAATTGTTGTCCGAAGTCTCCCGTTGTACACCATAGCAGTTCCATGCCGATAGCTATAAGGGGGTGGAAGATATGGTGGTTGAAAGTCGTCAGATTATAAAAAAATTCGGACTGAAGGCCAGCGATGACGTTTGCGGTCCTATAGCAAGGAGGTTGCATACAGCGAAACGTGATGCCACAGACTATATCTTTGCGTGCTACAGTGTCTTCAGCTCTTTCTCTCTAGCGATAAGAATAAGGAAATATAAGAATAAATAAATACAGCACTAAAAAAGAAATCTATTTTCAAACATCTCTTTAAAAAAATCGATTTGACGTTTCGCGCATTACATCAAGTGATTCATCTGTGATATTATTACAATCATTATTGTTAAATTTCGTGATTAGATTGGAAACGAGTGCATTTTTACATGTGATTTCTTATATATTCCCTGATAAATGTAACATGTTTTTAGAAAAAAGGAGATGGACAGAGAGAGAGGGGATAGGAAAAGTAGTAACTCAAGGTTCGAATAAATAAATAAATAAATACCCGGGCAACGCCGGGTTTTCAGCTAGTAATTTTATATAAGTTGGTGACTTTCAACTTCCATATCCTCCACCCCCTTATTGTTAACGACCCTCTACCCCCCTAGTTCTACCTCATACAAGCACTATTCGTTTGCGAGGTGTAGTGTTGGCTGCAGAGCGAAATATAGGTAGAAACACCCCAATTTTAATATACAGTAAGATAAAAAAAACGTAAAACATTAAAAATCTTTAAAATTTTGACGACAGTTTCGAGGGACAGGGTAGCAAGCGATGCTTACGATTTCACAGCCATCAGATTACGTGCTTCAGGGTGGACTACACGAAACCGACACCCTGGATGCTGCTTTCTCCGTCAGGAGGAGAATGCTATAAACGCCAGCGAACCCTGGTAGCCGGAGCCGTCTGCGCTGAAATCCCGCTGATCACAGGGCGCCACTCAACACCCGACAGCTTTCCGTATCAGAGGCCGTACGTCGTCAGCCTCTCATCAGCGCACGCCGCTGAGGGCTGATGAAGGCGCCACCGACGCTACTCACACGGCGCGCTACTTATTTCGGTTCGTGCTTACGCACTCCATCGCCACGATCTAAATAGATCTTCCCTGCCAGAGAATATGAAAATAGCTATGACGTGCAATCCCAATGGGGCACAATTAAGTATGGATTGCCCCAGGGACCATTGCTGTTTCTTATTTATATAAATGATATGCCTTCGAGTGTAACAGGTGACTGTAAAATATTTTTGTTTGCTGATGATACCAGCTTGGTAGTGAAGGATGTTGCTCGTAATATTGTCATAATATCAAATAATGCAGTTCAGGAGATAAGTTCATGGCTTGTAGAAAACAAGTTGATGTTAAATCACAGTAAAACTCAGTTTTTACAATTTCTAACACATAATTTGACGAAAGATGACATTGTGATTACACATAATGGGCATGTGATAAGTGAGACTGAACAGTTCAAATTTCTAGGTGTTCATATAGACAGTAAGCTGTCATGGAAAGCCCATGTTAGAATCTTGTTCCAAAACTAAATTCTGCAATATTTACCATTAGAACAATATCTGAGATAAGTGATTTTTCAACACGAAAAGTAGTCTATTACGCTTACTTTCACTCACTTATGACGTACGGCATTGTTTTTTGGGGTAACTCGCCTGATGCAAAAAGGATATTTCTGGCTCAAAAACGGGCGGTTCGAGCAATATGTGGTGTAAGTTCGCGAACGTCATGTCGACCCCTTTTCAGTAGTCTGGGAATTTTGACTCTGGCGTCACAATACGTTTTTTCTTTAATGTCGTTTGTTGTTAATAATATGAGCTTATTCCCACGAGTTAGTGGCTTTCACTCGGAGAATACTAGACAGAAGTCGAATCTGCATTTGCATCTCACCACCTTAACACTTGTGCAGAATGGGGTACAATATTCTGCGACATCCATTTTCAATAAGCTGCCACAAGAACTAAAGAATCTTAGCACTAATCCACACGCTTTCAAATCAAAATTGAAGAGTTACCTCATGGCTCACTCCTTTTATTCTGTCGAGGAACTCCTAGAAAAGTTAAACAATTAAGCTAATTCATTTTTTTCTTTATTGATTCTTTTTACTTTGTCTTGAGATTGTCGTGTGCAAAGGACTACTTAAAAATTTTCTACTACCATTCTTGTGTAACAATTAATTTATTGACTTGTTCCATGACCATGGAGTCTCACTCCTCAATTAGATCCTATGGAACAGAAAAACCAATAAATAAAAAAATAAATAAAAAAGCGTTGCCACGAAACGCAGCTTGCATTGATTTCTCAGAAACTAATTACACTGGTAAAAACAATAAGGCGCCAGATAAGATACGAGGGGCATTTGAAAAGTCCATACAAAAATAAAAACTACTAAAGTGTTTGGAAAAAACCATTTTTACTTTTCGACATAGTCTCCTTTTAGACTTTTACACTTCGTCCGACGCTGTTCTAATTTGTTGATCTCTTGCAAATAATAGTGATTGTCAAAGCCTGCAAAATAGCTATTAGTTTCTGGAATCACCTCCTCGTCTGAATGAAATCTTCGTCCCGCCAGCCATTTCTCCAAATTCGGGAACATATAGTAGTCCGAGGGAGCTAATTCAGTAGAATATTGGGAATGTGAAACTAGTTGGAATCCTATTTCCAATAATTTTGCGACCCGAACTGCTGTGATGTGTGCTGGTGCATTGTCACGACAGAAAAGGACATTTTTGTAGGCCAATGGCCGGTGTTTCTCTCGCAGCTCGGTTTTTCAAACAGTCCGATAACGATGAATAATATACACATGTAATAGTTTTATCCTGTTCCAGAAAGACGATGAGGATTATCCCTTGTGAATCGCAAAAGACGGTCGCCATAACCGTTTCGACCGAAGGACCGATCTTCCACTATTTGTGCCGATTCTACCTTGGTAACCCATAGTTTTTCTAGTCTCAGGAGTATAGTAATGTATCCATGTTTAATCCACATTGAAGAAACGACGCTTAATGTCCTGCAGATTCATCCTGAACAGATACAAATCTTACTTGCAACACTTCACACTATAGCGTTGGCAATCGCGGCACACTTCAAGCGGATAGCTTTCTCAAGTCCAAATGTTCATGCAAAATATGATGTACCCGTTCATTCCAGATGTACACAGCACTACCAGTCTCACGAACCTTATCTCTTCTGTCATCCATCGCCATATCATGGATTTTATCAATAATTTCCGGAGTCGTAACCTCCACAGGGCGTGCAGGACGTTCAGCGTCACTTTTGCCCATATGGCCAAATCGAAAATTTTGAAAGCACTTGTAAACTGATCTAATCAAAGGTGCAGAGTCACCATAATGTTTCATCTACATCTACATACATACTCAGCAGTTCACCGTAAGGTGCGTGGCGGAGAGTGCACTGTACCACTACTAGGCATTTCCTTTCCTGTTCCACTCCCAAATAGAACGAGGAAAAAAAGAATGCTTATATGCCTCCGTACGAGCCCTAATTTCTCTTATCTTGCCTTTGTGATCACCTTGCGAAATGTAAGTAGGCGGCAGCAAGATCAAGCTTCTCTTTAGTCTCCTGAGACATTTTGCCTTTCATTTTGTTTAACCACCACACGAAATTCTTTTTCGTACATTCTTCGAGAATCACTCGACTTCCTTTACTCAGACGAATGACAAATACAAACAAATAGACCAACATGTCTGAAACTTGATGTGCGTTCATTCCAAAGATGCTACTAACTAAAAGTGACGTTGGTCCGCGCCGGTGATGCCATCTCTCGGACAGTGCACAGACTTTTCAGTCCCTCGTATCATGTTGAGGTGGAGAAGCCGAGCGTTCTAAGGCGCATTCTTGCAGTACGCGCTGTTGCTTGCCGTCACTCAAGATGTAAAATATAGATATGCGGTGTTATTCCATTTAGAACGGTTATATGGGGTAGGCCCAGTTGACCTACTTCGTTTCCCTCGCGAAAAGTTTCCAGCACTCCATAATGGGGTCAAAGTGATAACATATTCGCATCAACTACGGTGGAGTCGGAAAGACCGTTTACCATTATGAAACTAAGTAAGTCATTGCGTAGCAACTGTATACGCATATCTGAGATATTTTACGCTTCTGTTAGCGTGCTTGGAGTTTACGCCAGATATGAATTTTGCATACTCATATTTTCGCGACGTAGTGACTGCTCCATATTAATTTCTGGCGTGCTGCCGCATAAATTTCTCTACGAGCGAAATTTAATGGCGGAGATAAAAATATATTGCGTCTTTAAGCGCGCAAATAATGAAAATTTGTTTGCTTGTTCATAATGATGTAAAAGAAACTCGTTCACAGTTCGCATGCCTTGTCATTTTAACGTGGGCCTGTCGCTGTTTTCTGCTCGTCCACCTCTTCTACACCTTAGCGTAGCGTGTTGTAGGAGAAATATACAGCCAGGCATAATAGCAATGGAGTACGTGCCAGAAAGGTACTCGTGTGCTGAATTCTTGGCCACTCCTTGTACGACGTACGTACAAACTGTGTCAAGTGGTATTACTACCTTAATGAAAAAAGATATAAAATTCTAGGTGCATGGCAAGCCAGCTACAATGCAACAACGTGAAGGAAGTATTCAAGTCGGGAGAACTTTTGGAGAAGGCGTTTGCTGCAACAAGACCTTCATGGGTTAGCATTTCGACGCAGGTGCACGTGACGCGCAGTCCTGGCCTCGCCTGTAAGAGCCATATAAAAGGCCAACAACCAGCCACGTGAGCGTACTGGAGTTGTTCTACCGTGCTGTTGTTTTGCGTGAGGACCTTCAGCAATCCTGTGTTTGTGGTGGAGGTAACGATAGTATCCTGGGTCCGGAACTTTGAGAAGACAGTGTTCTGCCAGAAGTGGTACTGTTCGGAAGGGTGGACATTTCTGTGGTCTCGGCTGCAGATTTTGGATAGCGCAGCAAGTGTGGAAATGTTTGGAAATGAAATGTAAGCTCAAATTAGTAAGCAAATATGAAGAATTGTATCGGAGTAAGATGTAATTACTTTTGTTTGTAAGACACATGACAAAATTAAGATACGTTATTAACACGATGATTATGGTTAAGGATGGTAAGGAGAATTGTATCGACAAACCGTATTACTTTCATAAAATAAAGTTTCAATTCATTAGTTATTCTTTTAGTTTCCTAAATTCTACATACTGATTTCAGGTGCTCAGTAAACAGTGGAATTAATAGGGAAGAAGCAAATCTTTTCTCATTTCTTAAAAAGCTGTTTTGTAGTGTAGTATTTCATAATAATGACATCTGCTATTATGATTTCTGTTATCCTTTCTTATTGAACTGTTTCTAGATCATGGTTTGCGTCTGCTCTTTTTTCTACATAGCATAAACTTTAATCAGTATTCTTTAACATTGTGACTGTTTTAATAATTCATCACAGTTTATTCTTGCATACAAACTGAATACGAATGTTGTCAAAATATAAAAGTAGACCTGACAGGTATTTCGAGATGTTGACTTATCATTGCCTATTTAGTAGTGGTAAGGACTGCCAGTCCTGCTTGCAAGGTGAAAGCAGAGCTCACCATCTGCAGAATAGTTGACAGGACCGACTGTGGACCTCTGGACCAGCCGACTGGAGGGTCTGAATCATAGGCTCAGACGGTTCTGCGAGCGTGAAGGCTGCAGATTCCTTGACTTGCGCCATCGGGTGGTGGGTTTCCGCGTTCCGCTGAATAGATCAGGAGTCCACTATATGCAGGAGTTCAAATGTTCAAATGTTTGTAGAACTTATGGGACTTAACTACGGGGTTATCAGTCCCTAAGCTTACAAACTACTTATGAACTAACTATGACCAAGGACGGCACAAATATCCATGTCCGAGGAGGGATTCGAACCCCCGACCGTAGTGGCCGTGCAGACCGTGACTGGAGCGCCTCAGTCCCCTGGGCCACCGCGGCCGGCTATACGCAGGAAGCAGCTACACGGGCAGCGGGGGCTGTGTGGCGTGGACTGGGCGGTTTTTTAGGATAAAGGGCTTCGGCGAAAAGCAAAATGGGCAATCTCAAAGGGTGCAGGTGGATCACAGGAGAAATGTAGATCTGGGAACTATAGGTATAACAGTTGTAAATTGTCGTAGCTGTGTCGGAAAAGTACCAGAACTCCAAGCGGAACACACATCATTGTAGGCAGTGAAAGTTGGCTCAGGCCGGAAATAAGTTCAGCGGAAGTATTTGAAAAAGATCTAACTGTGTTCAGAAAGGACAGATTAAACAAAAAGAAGTTCGTCGCCGTCAAAAGTAGTATTTCATGTAGAGACGTCGAAGTTGATAGTTCCTGTGAGCTATTATGGGTTGATGTTGTACCTGAAAATCGTAAAAAGTTAATAATTGGTTCCTTTTACCGGCCTCCCGACTCTGACGATACAATAGCAGAAAGGTTCAAAGAAAACCTGAGTCCTCGATCTGTTGGCGAAATTATATTTTCAAATCAGCAGGTAGGTGCTGGCCGCGGTGGCCGAGGGGACTGAGGCGCTCCAGTCACGGTCTGCACGGCCACTACGGTAGGGGGTTCGAATCCCCCCTCGGGCATGGATATTTGTGCCGTCCTTAGTCTTAGCTAGTTCGTACGTAGTTCGTAAGCTTAGGGACTGATGACCCCGTAGTTAAGTCCCATAAGTTCTACTAACATTTGAACATTTTGAACATCCGCAGGTAGGCATAAAACATCGTCAGAAATTGTACACAACCCATTCTCTGAGAATTACTTCGAACAATTAGTTCATGAGCCAACTAGAATTGTAAATGGATGTGAAAACACACTTGATCTCGTAGTAACAAATAATCCTGAGCTCATAACGAGTATAAAAAGGGATATAGGTATTAGTGAATGCAGAGCTGGCGTAGCGAGATTGAATATCAAAAGTCCCAAAGTTACCAAAAATAAACGAAAAGTATATTTGTTCATGAGAGCAGATAGAAATAAAATGCAATGCTTCTTGAAAGACAGATTCCACTTGTTTCTAATACTAAACGTAGGTGTAGACCAGATGTGGCTCAAATTCAAAGAAGTGGTATCGACAGCAATTGACAGTTTTATACCAAATAAATTAATAAAAGAAAGAGGCGATCCCCCTTGGTTCACAAAATAGGTCAGGACACTGATGCAAAAGCAAAGGAAAAGGCATACTAAATTTAAACGAACACAAAATCCCCAGGATTGGCAATCTACACAGAAGATCCAAATTTAGCGAGGATTTCAATGAGAGATGGCTACAACACTTATCACAACGAAACTCTTTCTCCAAAATTTGACTGAAAACCCAAAGAGATTATAGTCATATGTTAAATATACTAGGGGCAAAACACAAACAATGCCCTCACTACGTGATAGTAATGGCGATCCTGCCGATGACAACGCTACTAAAGCAGAGGTTCTAAACATAGCTTTTAGGAACTCCTTCACCAAAGAAGACGAAACCAATATTCCAGATTTCGAATTACGAACAGAGGTCGTAATGAGTAACGTAGAAGTAGATATCATCGGAGTAATGTAGCAACTAAAATCACTTAACAAGAACAAGTCTTCTGGTCCGGATTGTATACCCATTAGATTTCTATCTGATTATGCTGAAGCGATAGCTCCTTACTAATCAGGCATATACAACCGCTCTCTCATAGAAGGATCTGTACTAAATGATTGGAAAGTTGCACAGGTCACACCTATATTCAAGAAAGGTAGTAGGAGTAATACACCAAACTACAGGCCTATTTCATTGATGTCAATTTGCAGCATGGTTTTGGAACATATCCTGTATTCAAATATTATGAATTATCTCGAACAGAACGATCTATTGACCCAAGGTCAACACGGATTTAGAAAATATCGTTCATGCGAAACACAAATAGCTCTTTATTCACACGAAGTGATGGGTGCTATCAACAAGGGTTCGCCAATCGATTCTGTATTTCTTTATTTCCAGAAGGCGTTTGACACCGTACCTCACAAACGGTCGTTAATCAAATTGCGTAGTTATGGTATACCGCCCCAAATTTGCTAATGAATAGGGGATTTCCTGTCAGAGAGGACAAAGTTCGTAGTTATCGATGGTAAGGCATAGACTAAAACAGAGGTGATATCGGGCGTTCCACAGGGTCGTGTTATTAGTCCACTGCTGTTCCTTATTTACATAAACGATTTAGGGGAAAATCTAAGAAGCTCTCTTAGGGTGTTTGTAGATGCGCCGTCATCTACCGTCTAGTAAAATCATCTGAAGATCAAAACCAACTGCAGCACGATCTGAATAAGCAGTAGGGTGTAAAAATTGGCAATTGACTCTAAATAATGAGAAGTGTGAAGTCGTCCACAAGAGTACGAAAAGAAATCCGTTAAACTTTGTTTACAAGATAAATCAAACAAAAGTGAAGGCTGTAAACTCCACAGAATAACTAGGAATTACTATTACATCAGACTGAAACTGGAAAGGACACGTGGATAATGTCGTGGGAAAGGCGAACCAGAGACTGCGTTTTATTGGCAGAACCTTTAAAACATGCAACAGAACTACAAAAGAAACTGCATACACTACGCTAGTCCGTCCATTTTTAGTGTATCGCTGCCCAGTGTGGGATCCTTATCAGGTGGGTTTGACGGAGGACATAGAAAGAGTCCAAAGAAGGGCAGCTCGTTTCGTATTGTCACGATGCAGGGGAGACAACGTTACGGAAATGATACAGGATCTGGGATGGGAATCATTACAACAACGGCACTTATCACTGCGGCGTGGGCTATTTACGAAACTCCAATCGCCAACATTCTCCTCTAAATGTGAAAATATATTTTTGACTTCCACGTACCCAGGTAGAAATGATCATCAGAATAAAGTACGAGAAAGCAGAGATCGAACGGAGAGATTCAGGTGTTCGTTCTTCCCGCGCGCTATTCGAGAGTGGAATGGGAGATAAATAGTATAATCGTGGTTCGATAAACCCTCTGCCAGGCACTTAAATGTGATTTGCAGAGTAACCCATGTAGATGTAGTATAGGCCCGAATCCTTTCTGCAGATGTAGTTGAGTGAAACTTAATGTTTAGTTATATTTGGCATTCTGAGTAGGAAGAGAGATAGTTCTGTGTCCTTAGATCAATACTGCGTATGGTTTCCACGACCTCTCTCTTCTTACAAAATGTTACAAAAATCGTAATCAGTGCTTCATAATGACCTGTAATTTTTGTTGATTGTGGAAAGCAATTGAAACACTAAAATTAATTATACCACTTGGTCGCAACTCAGATAGTTCTGTGTCCTTAGATCAATACTGCGTATGGTTTCCACGACCTCTCTCTTCTTACAAAATGTTACAAAAATCGTAACCAGTTACTCTGCTTCATAATGACCTGTAATGTTTGTTGATTGTGGAAAGCAATTGAAACACTAAAATTACTTATACCACTTGGTCGAAACTCAGTAATTGGTTTCATAAAGAAATAAATCTTGAGTACAACAATCGCTGCTTACGTCGTACCAGAATTAATACTCATTACTGCTTGCACTTGTACACAAACTTTGATCTTTACTTTAAAACAACGTATTTCATGATTATAAATTAACGTAATTACAGTCGGCGTCATACCTGTACTTGTCTGTCAGTCAGGTCAAACTATAATTCAGTCGCACAGACATTCTGGCTAATTGAGAGCATTACAGAGCCATACAGAACACAATTAGTCAATGCCAGGTCCATTGATCACACTATTTGTTCTCACTCTAACATAGACATTCCGATCAATTTTTGTATTCGTAGTGCAAAGCCTATCACGAGACAGTTGCATTCACACACCAATAATATACAAGGAACTCACACAAACTACGCCATAGGTTTCTATTTAAATTTATTATTTTATTTATAGACAAACGTAAATATCAAGTCATAAATCAATGTCCAGAGGCATATTTTGTCATAATATATATAAAAGATATTAAACTGAAGGAGAGGCATTGACTTAATATTTGTGCCATGGCCGGGATTCTATATTGTCACGTTGAAATGGAAGCAGGCTTGACTTCGAAGGCAGGGTTGTAAACTGAACACAGCACTTATACTGAAAGCAGGTTTATTGCGAAGTGAAACATAAACGCAGCTCTGACTGCCTCTCGGGCAGAGTGCTCTGCTATTTATACACAGACAGAATGTACCAGAAATTAGAAGGATAGTTAACATAAGAAACCTGTAGAAACTACAAGAGAACATAAGAAACATGTGGAACATTCTGGAAATGGTAATTACAAACTAATAAACTTTTGCCGGTGGACGGGATTGAACCGGCGACCTTCAGCACCGCAATCGGTGTCACTATCATTTGCGCCACGCCGGATGTCGGTTCACTAGCGGAACTGTGGTATTGCTCCCTCTCCTGAAAAATCAGCGACCCCCTTTTAGGTTTCCTTTGGAGCCAGCTGCAATTTCCTGGAACTTAATCTTTTCATGGGTCCTCTGTATGGCAGTTCTGGGGAACCCTTCAGCACGGTTACCGACGACAAACGTTCCTGTCGTGGCTTCATCAATGTCATTACCGTTCTTGGAGTCCTTGAACAACAAGCCATTTTCGCCTATCTGCTCTTCAGGATCATAGTAAGGCTTCATGTGGAGAACGTGAACAATGTCTCTTCTCCAGGTAAAACTTCCGAGGTGATATGCCGTGGTCCAGGTATAAAACATCCTCCCGACGTTTCGTCTCCAACTGCCGGAGACATATTACAGGGTCTGCCGGCGACTGCCAATGTGGTCTGAGGAGCTCTCGCATATTATATATTATAGAGGGCACAGAGAGCACCATCATAGGTCACGGTAGGCTGACTGTGTAGTTATCTTTTGATGACATCGTCATTCTCGATTTAAAGTAATCGATTGTCATCTTGTTGGTGTAATGTCGATATCTATATTTTATCTAACTTCAAACCTTCTTCTTTTGTATTAAAATTATTCCGGTGTTTGTGAATCTCTATTGCTTCTCTACATATACGTGCATGCTAATGTGATATTCTAGCTAAAACGCTCGTTTCATTAAATTTTATTTGATGGTTCCCATGTTTGTAAAAATGTTCTGCTACTGCCAATTGTTTGTGTGGTATTAATATTAATATTATTAATAGTAATATCTCTGATATATATCGAGATAAAACATGTCTCAGGACAATGAATTACTGCTTTATATTTACATATATAATATGTTCCTGAGGAACAAGGGAGGATTGTTCCCGTCAAACTTGATTGCCGTGATGCTATTCCGCTGTTGGAGAGCCCTCACAACATTGATACACGAGACAGAAATGAAGCTTGTGTTGTGGAGGGAGACGTGCCTTATGCTAGTCTGAGCAGTCGCCATATTACTTGTGTCATGGTGGCTTAGTGGTATAGCGCCTGCCTGGAAAATAGGAGGTCCCAGGTTCGAATCCCAGCCTTGGTGGCCATAGAACAAATTTTAATTCAATGTCTGTCCTTCAGTTTAATATATCTTAAGGACATATGTTTCAGCATGCCTCGTAGAACACAGCCAGTATCTGCCGAGGAAACGCCCTATAGGGATTGCGAGTAACTCAGAGAAATTGGTGATTGTTTGAGATGTAACCCAGCGACAATGATACGGATCGCTGGATGCTGAATGGGTCGACTAACCACCGGGACAGACTGCACCAACCTCGTTTCTTCACTACTTGTAATGTCGGCGCATTGTGCACATGGATCGGGCGAGGTCGCGCAGTGTTAACACACTGGACTTGCACTTGCTTACGGGAGGACGGTGGGGCAAATTCACCTCCGGATATCGAGATTTAGGTTTTTTTTTCATGATTTTCCAAAATCCCTTCAGGATGCAGAGATGGTTTATTTGAAAATACACGGCCGATTTCCTTCCCTATCCTTATCCAAATATCCGAAACTGAACTTCGTCTCTAATGAGAACATTATCATCAGGATGATCTACCCTAATCTTTCTTTTCTGTGTGCATGAAATTATCGTTCTCTCTGAAACATCACTAACAATATCACAAGTAATCCGTTGAATTGTGCAACCAGCCGTATCCTCGCCGTCCATAAATCTTTCATTGCTGCGTTCAACACTGATCCATTGCGTTAGCCATTTGCGCCGGGCTTGAAACTAACGACGGACATTGACAAACAAACGGAATTTGTTTTTACCAACGAATCCTAATTGTCGCTGCACCAACACGATGCTCGGTTTAGCTTCTGCAGACACCGTTGCCTTCCCATTCGTGTAAGAGACACAAGAAAAGAAAATACCTAAATATTTATAGAAAACCTATGCAGAGGTAAAGAAAGGTTATAAACATTCATAACCCAAAATCGGGCTACGTCAATAGCGTTTTATTGTGCTGACATTAAGTCCTCGAAGGTACAGTGTGAGGGACAGAGGGATCAGTTATGCATATCGGTGCTCGTCTGAAGAGCTCCACAGTCACAGAGGGTGGATACCTCCGTTCGACCTTGATACGCCACTGCGCAGTCGGTTCAAGAGACTTTTACACTGACCAGCTCTCTTTAGGTTCGTTCCAGCAGCAGCCAGATGGCTACTTTCAAGAACTAAGAAACAGTTGTTACTGCGCATGCGCAGCTACTATGACGTAAAAATACTTGTTTGATACTTGCACTGCTGGAACGCTTTTTGCACTGTTTCTGGCTGCAGTCGAATGTGAGTTTAAAGGAATAATAAAATACTTTCCTTCCTAATAACGAACAAGTGTAAATGAGAAATATCTGATCTCAAGGGGGATTGCAGTGACTTGCAAATAATCGAAAAACAGTCCACAAACGCACACGTATCACGTGATGGCTACCCCCCCACTCTTAACTCAGCCCTTTCTGCGCATGCGCAAATTGGCAGCTTGACCCCGCCAGAAATATTTTTCCGGGTAGCGTCTGGCTGCTTGCGGCAACTGCTGGAACACCAAACAGCCACAATCCAAGTAGCCAGAAACGGGAGAAGGCGCTGCTGGAACACAATTTCAGCGTTGCGCATGCGCGTCAAGCAGTCTGGCAGCTGATGGAACGAACCTTTTGTGTCCAGCAGCTGAGGCTTCGGAGGATTCCATCCACGACTGTCCTACCGCGTCCTTCCAGCTTTCTACTGTTGTTCTGTACTCACTCTGGTTCTCAGTTGATGTGAGAAAACTGTTTCTACACTAAGCCTCTGTGCTGCTGAATCCACCCCATGGAGTGGGCGCCACCTAGACTACATATTTTTGCCTCTTTGTAAGCTGCCTGCTGTCTTCGAATTACTGGACGTGCAATAAAGGCCAGATGATAGATTTTATTGACATGGGCTGGCTGTAACCATCGTTTAACGATTATAGCAGATTTATTGAGGGCGTTTATTGTTTGGCGTGTATTACCTTTTGGGCTACGGGATTCACCAGCGAACTAGGATAGAGATAGGGCTGACATTTTTACAACCTTACAACCTTTGGTCTCGCTCCCCCGGTCGATCCCGTTAGTCGTCGCAGAATGTTTCGAACACACACTTAAGTGACATTGTGGTGAAATAGCGTTTTTAATGCTTGCCTGAGGCTTCACCAAATTGTCCAGCAATCATGGATTGTGGTAATGATGGAATCCACTCCAGCGCGAGCCTAGTATGCGTTGCCTGTCATTAGCGAGTAACCGACAATACAAGGTGCATTACTATTCCAGTGGATGACGTGAGATCTAACGTCGCAAGTGTTTCGTCCAGTCCTGATCTTCGTAATACAGTTTCTGTCTCTATAAACTTTCGCCACTTCTGAGAAACAAAAGAAAGATTCCCACCCTGTTACCATTCTTCCGAAGACCGTCCACCAATGAGAGTCTGTGTTATACTGCACCTTCTGTGAAGGAGCGATTGTCGATGTGGGACGTCCAGAAAACACGACCGCATTTGATGGGTACCCTTATGTAATCGTTGGCATGGTTGTACACTGACCAAAATGACATCTTACAAGCGGAACGCGACTGTGAATTCTTTACGGGTCGGAGAATTTCCGGTCTGTTGCCTTATGTTTTGAACTTGTGAATTTTAGAAGTGTATGTACGTGTATAAAGGGTGTTCCAGGACGAATAGTACTTATTTTAGGATGTGGTAGACTATAGACGAATTGCTATACATCAAGTAACATGTGTCCAAGTTTTTTCGAGTACGGAAATACAACTGTTCGTACGTCGCCCAAAATAACTTACAGCACCGGCAAATAAATACACTCAAATAGAAGTAACACAGTCCTGAGTCGCAGATATAAAATGTAAATTACCTGGTTTTTCCAATACTAAGAGTGCATTTATTAGAAATTACTACCATTGCTTAACAATTTTTATAAACATGTAAGCGATAATGCTTAACACACATTTATTATCAAATAAAATAACAGACTAGCCAATAAGGCGTGCTCACATGCATGAAAGAGGCACGAGAATGGCGTGTACGCGATGGAATATTACATCAGTGGACCCATCTGGTAGCCGCAAATATAAACAGGCTACTTTATAATATTGGAGTTTTAAGGAATAATGGTTACAAAGAACAGTACTTTTCATAAATAAGACAAATGAATGATGCGTCGTTATATAGGACGATAAAAAGCTGAGTGAAACAGAGAGCTAATAAATAATAATGAAATGAAATTAACATGCCTTTTGAATTATTTTTAAATCGCCTTACAAAATCAATTTCGTTCACTGCACGAGAGAAACCAAATCAAAGACCGAATAACGGCTTAATACCGTTTGCGAAGCTTCTGTAACGGAGTTGTAGTTGGTCGTTGAAAATAAAACCGTTATTATGAGAAAAATATTTGCGACAACATCTAACCTTTGACCTTTCTATTCAATCTGCAAAATATTAAGATCTTGAATCTCTTTGCGTACGTGACACATAATCAGAAGGTGTCAGCAAAAGATAAATTCTGGGTGCTCCGTTCTCAAAAGAGGTTTCTTGTGTCTGACTTTAAATAAACATCCTGTTTTTCCTGTATATTAAGAAGAACAAGTATTTCAAATAATCTTATAGATGCCAGAATTATTTAAAGGAGAACAGGTTGATTTTAAACTGTAATTTTTTTTTTCAAATTGTTATTACTAAAAAGGCAACATTGCAGTTCCATTTGTTACGAAGAAGCCATTGAATCTGATAGAATATCAGCCCCAGGAATAAAGAAGACTTTTTTATATTGGTTAGATTCGTTGATGGAACTGCCAAGTGTAGTAGGATGTCGTCTACTTGGTACGTTCGTATTATTAACTGCTATATATTGCTCAAAATTATTTCTTCTTCGAACTTCCTTTCCAGAATGGATTACAAATATCACTGTGGATAGTAAAGAGAAAGAACATGTTTTTATGACATTAAGGGTGCATGGAAGAAGTAGGTACAATTTGATCAGTACACGTTTTCACTGATTATACCGTCGTCTATTTTTGTACCATCATCATATTGAATTGGAAGCAAAATTTTTGTTCTACCAGTTAATATTGTTTTACGTAACTAGTTTTTGACTTACATGTCATCTTCAGATTTTAATGTTCACTTCTTGTAACGAAAAGCTGCTTGGATGGACACAGTCATGCTTCTATAGGCTACAGCAAACATTTTTTCCATGGAGTAATTGACTATCTTTTCCATCATTAATATGATGCCAGTGAATCTTATCCCGTAAGGTGATTTTCAGAATATAACAGCTGATAAGACTGGTTTCAGCTGTAAAGATATACGCAGATGACGTATTTATAGCTTAAATGAACTTCCGTCTCTATTGACCTCCTTCTCGATAGGAAGTTAAACACTGATCTTCCGTGATTCCTTAAGTGAACGCCGTAATTGCGCAGTAGTGCTTTCATTTTCTGAAGTAAATAGTGTATAAGTGAGTTAAAAGTCAACCCCCATGATTACTAGCATTAATGAGAGCATGCAGGGTTTACTCAAGGTACACCAGTGGGCTGAGTATGGCTATTTACAGATCAAATCTGGTTATGCCAAAATATTAAAATCAACAATGGGGTGGCGACTTACTGCTGTTGCCTGTCCTACAGTGGCCACGCACAACGTCTCGTTTTGGAATCAAACCTGGTTAATTTTATAAATGTCCTGTTAGTAGTAACGCACGTTAGGGTTCTAGGAAGAACTGCTGAGAGGACGCTCCTTTCTCAACTTTCATCATGCTGCTCTCTCTGAGCGTTTCATTGGAGCAATTAGTAATGACTTGTGTCATGCACCGTTGTCAAGCATTTCGTTGAGAGTTGTAACAAATCTAGGCCATGCACCCTTCCTACGGAAAAAAAACTAGTACAGGTTGTAGCAAATTATTAGAGAAGGAACAAATAAAAGATCTGTAATTTGTGCATATTATAGCAATCTTGGTTGCAGATTATTTTTCTTCACCTAGTACTTTATCACAGTTTCCATTCTTCACATGAGAAAATTTTATTCGTTGCTAGGATTATACTGTCGGCTAAAGGCTTTTGAAGATTTTTTTTATCATCCTCTTTTGCTTGATGAGAGTTAGAGGTTATGAGCCCTAAGTCAACAACGCGATTCGAGAGACACTAATCTTATCACGAGATTGCCAACTACCAAATGTTCAAATGTTTATAAATCGATCGAACCAAACTGCGTGGTCGTTAGTCCGTAACTTACAAACTACTTAAACTAAGGTAAACTAACCTAAGGGCAACACACACACCCATGCCCTAGGGAGGACTCGAACCTCCGACGGCGAGCAACCGCGCGCTCCGCAGCGAGGTGCCTTAGACCGCTCGGCTGCTCCACCGCGGCTGCCAACTACCAATACATGAGTGCCGAACTCATAGAGACATGTACCGTCTCTAATGGCCACGTTGTAGACTACACAAACACTAATCATGCTTCGTTCCGGCTCAATTTTTAGCAAGCCCTTTGCGATGTTGGTCATGTTTTATTTTATTTTGTTTGTTTGTGTTTCGAATAGTGTGATAAATGCGGATAAGAAAAGCAAACTAATCTGTTGACATCCAGTATTAATTTAAATATGAGGCAGTCCTTTCTGAAAACAATTCTCTCGAGTGTACCATTGTATAGTTTCGAGTGAAACATGAACAATTAGTAGTTCAGACAGTATGATGATGGAAGCTACAGAAATTTGGTGCTACAGTCACAGGTTGAAGATCAAGTAGATAGAAAAGAAATTTCGGGCAGATATTGTCCACGAGAAGAGATCGATTGGTGGGACACGTTCTGAGACATAAAGTAATCGTCAAAACTGGAGGTATATGTGTGGGGTAAAAACGGCAGAGGGGGACCGAGAGAATGGTCAAAAGTATCAAGTTTACTATTATTATTCAGATATCAAGAGGCTTACAATGTACCCAGGGTAGAGCGGAGAGCTGCATCAATCTAGTCTTCCGTTTGACGACCACAACAACAATAAGAACTGCAACAACATGCTGATAACCTGAGGATGTGAGCAGTGTGTCCCAACAAGCGTGATGACCTGTGAAAATTTTGATAACAGTGATTAAATGCTACCACGTGGTGGTGATATGATAATAAATGGCTTAGCCGCATCTAATACGTTGATTCCCTATTGAATCATTTCCTCCGAAATGAAGCTTGCGCTTTGAACTGCGTCATTTTTCAGACTTGTAGTTTTCTCTCGTCATCAGCTTGCACACAATATTCATAATTAGCATACGATATCGAAGCACATTCGATCCATAGGCATAACTTTTGTCGTTGAGTTTGTATCGATGAAGTAGATAACACGTGAAATTGAAGGTGGAAATCCCGATAATGGCAGTTACATCACCATACAGAGCATTAATTGGTCTTGACAGACAAAGAGAGAGCAACAGATTACGTGTAATAAATTTTTCACGGTCACAAGGATCACACGTTCAAGTATTTATAACTGTTATCTGGTATCTACACATATTAACTGCGTTGCTCTTTAAAACTGAAAAAGTCTGCTTACTTTGTTTTCCATGGTTTAAGTACGGAAGTTACGAGCCCTTTTCCAAGCAAAACATCAGTCCATTCTCCACAATGCTACACTCACAAATTCTAATAAAATTCCTTTGGTTGTTATGAACACTCATAACGCCAGAGTATACAACACACTCATCCTCTGTGCGTTCATATTAAACGCCTTTATTGCTACGCATGTGGAGACTGAATATCGTTTCTCGCAGTGGCTGCCGCACAATGTACAGACGGCACCGCTACGGAATACTGTTGAATATTCCATGGCCGTTTTTGTGTTACACTACACTGCAGGCATAAGCATTCGCTACATTTACGTTCTAATTTACACAACAGTTTCCGCATCTAGTTAAAAACATAGCGTTCTACTACAAAGAAAAACACACATAAGCAATAACGAACTGGATATGACAATCATGATGAATACAGAGAGCGCTTATTCCCTCGGCGAACAGAAATTTTCGGTTTGTTACCTCATTACAATCAGCAGGCCGTAAAGGAATTTACAAAGTAAAATTGGTGATAAACTCTGGCCTCCTGAAAGATTTTAACTTTTCTCATGCCACACTCTCAAGAAGCCATGGGTTCTCTTGATTCGGTGCAAACTTGCATCAGAATGAGTGTTGACACGTCACTGATAGATCGCTGCAGCGACTGAAAAGTCAGTCCAAAGCGCGTAAGAAGAAACTCCGTTGTCAGTCCAAAGCGCGTAAGACATAGAGTGCAGCCGTATCGGCTAAAATATCGTCCTCGTCGACAGGAAAAGGCACATTAAGCAATACTTCCTTATTTACTTGCATAATGTCATTAGCTACATTGTTGCTGTGGTTTACTAAGCAAATTTGTTTAATTGACCAGTGTTCTGAGTGCAATAATCGATAAGCTCTGTCTTTCATGGGCAACTGGGTATTCGAGTTACACTTCCTTAAAGTAACCTGAAGTTCTATTCACTCGTGGTGTTCCATTAAAATTCATAATAGAATTATTGCTAACTCAAACAAAAATTTATCTCATTTGTGGATTGCAGATCACAGTTGGTCCTGTGGTATTACAGATGCTTTTCCAATTACCTGATATAATCAATACAAATTGCGTAATCTGACTTTACATGAACTTCTGAAAGTAGTCAATTATTTTCTAACAACTGAAAATTTGTGTCATTGGATAAACAAGCAGCCCTCGGTCGCAAATTAAAAATTATTTTACCAGGTTTCGGCAATGACTAAGATTGCCTTCAGCATAAATATAAAGCAAAACATGTCACATAATAAAATATACTACTTAGCTGAATAGCTTGCGACACAAAGTTTAAAAATAATTTATAAAACAATGCTTGTGACGTAAGCTATAGAGCTAAGCAGTGTATTTTATTAAGTGACTTGTTTTGTTTCATATTTCTGTTGAAGGCAATCTTAGTCATTGCTGAAACCTGGTAAAATAATTTTTAATTTGCGACCGAGGGCTGCTTGTTTATTCATTGATTTTGCAACGGTCGCTAACAATAGCTGCTAGGTTTAAAATTTTTGAAAATTTATTTCACACCGGGACTCACACCCGGTTGTCCTGCTTTTCGCGAGCCTCTTGGCTAACGCATCATGATCCTATTCACACCCTAACTTGCATGTGTCACAAAGGTCCCTATCTCGTAGTGCTCATACACATTTAGTCCCATCATGACGGGGACACTATCTCAGCATGTCAATTGCTATGAATCGTCTGATTCATAGCTAAAGATCTTTTTTCTTCTTTTTTTTTTTTTTTTTTTTTTTTTTTTGTGGTTTTAGGGCGCACAACTGTTAAAATCATTAGCGCCCGAATCAAAACTGTGATACATCGAAGGACAATAAGCCTATATGAAAACAGCTAAAAATATTGGGTAAAATACAAAGAAAGGAAGAACTAAATGTCCTTTGATAGGTTAATCAAGTTGATGAAATTCAAGACTCCAGCAAGAGCTCGTGTGCCATCAGCTACAATTTTTTCCAGGGTATTCGTTAGATTCAGTGCAATACGAACAGGAGTAAAATTTGGACCAAGACAATAAAACATGGCGCACCGTCAGCGGGTGACCACAGGAACATAACGGTGCGGGTTACCAGTTAACAAGTGGCGGTGGCTGAACCGGAAGTGTCCGATCCGCAACCGGGCCAAGATGACCTCTCCTCGGTGCGAGCGGCGTGAGGGGGTCTTCCAAGCCACCGGGAGCGGTTTAATGTTCTAAGCTTATTATTTGTAAGCGAGGACCACACATTATACCACACGATACAATACGACAGGAAAGAGCCTCTCGAATGTCATTCGATAGGACACAATAAGTAGCTGTTCGAGGTAGTAGAGTTGCAGCCTTGGCCGCAGCATCAGCAGCCTCGTTACCAGACACACCTGCGTGGCCAGGTACCCACAGGAGGTGAACGCGAGGGCCGTCGGCAGCTAACAATTCAAGGGAGCGGTTGATTCGGTGCACAACAGAATGGGCCGAATAGGGGTCTAGTCCAGTCAAATAGTAGCTACATCTTGCAAAAGATAGGGTAGAAGATTTCTTTTAACTCGTTAATATGGTTGGAAAGATTAGGAAACCAAGTTTTGCCAACAAAATTTCTGTTGAGAAAACTTTATACGGTCTGTTTTCAGTTTTTTTCAAAATATCTCTTTTATTTGTGCTCCTACCGCCTTTACTTCTTTTTTTAAATAGCACAAAATTATCTTCAAATTTGATTCGTACCGTTTTTTCTACTCCCAGTACCTAGGGCGCTACAGTCCGTCAAAAATGTCGATTTTTCAAAATTTGTGAAAAGTGGCAAAATACCGAATTTTTGAACACTGTTATTTCAGTTTCTGTTTGTGTAATATAAATATAATATGTACCATATTATATGTTGGAATTTACTATCTTATTTTCAGGTATTCATTTTTTCTGTATGCAACATGGTGATTTCTGCCCACTCATCTATTGTGATTCGTACATCACTAGCCGAAATTTACTATAGGCCATATCAGCCCTGGTATTTGTGAAACTATAAACATAAAAAAATCATAATTAAGAGATATAGGTCCACACACACACACGGGCGCGCACGCACGCAACGTGTGACAGGAAAATGAACTATTCAGAAAAGTTCAAATGTTTGTAAATCTGTTGTACTCAACCGCGTGGTTATTAGGCCGTACCTTACAAACTACTTAAACTAAGTTAAACTAACCTAAGGACAAGACACACATCTATACCCGACGAAGGATTCGAATCTCCGACGTGGGAGGCCTCGCGATCCACAACATTGCACTCCAGAGCGCACTGCTAATCCCGCGCGGCTATGAACTATTATTAGCTGCATCAGGCAACCTAATTAGGTAACTAATTTTCTTGTATATTTAAAAGCACACATTTAACATTAAAAGTAAGTAGCTTTATTACAATCAAAATACATAATGAGTTACTAACAAATATTGGCACTTCCGGGTGTGTAATACTCGTATTATTGTACTTCAACTTTAGCGCACTTCAAAATGATATGAGCATCACTTCCGACGCTTTGATGTGATAGGTTTCGTTTCAAACATTAATTACTAAATGATCTAGAAGGCTGTTAAGATTATTGTATTGCAAAACGTAACAGTTTTGCATAGACTGTATTTCTGTTTGGGTTTATAATAAATAGGAATGGGCAAATATGTAACATTTATTTGATACATATTATTTTAAGCTTATAAAGTTTGCCATGTGAGATCAAATTTTTATTGTTTTTATAAATTAAAAAAAGTAATCCTGTTTTTAATACATTAACAATTTCTACTTATTGAACACGTTTCCTCTTAATTTAATATATAATGAATAAAGAAAATTAATTCAACGTAGTTTGGTCCCAGAGAATATAAAACATTTGAACATTTTGAACTTACACTTCTAAAAACCACAGGTCTTCCTATGAGACATATTTTCCGATCACATTTCTTGGTCTGTCATTTGGCCATGCCATGCAACGTATGCTTATTTGCGGTTTGTAAAAGCCCTCCCTATGAAAACAGCCGACCACGGTGGCCAAGGGGACTGAGGCGCGTCAGTCACGGTCTGCACGGCCACTACAATCGGGGGTTCGAATCCCCCCTCGGGCATGGATATTTGTGCCGTCCTTAGTTTTAGCTAGTTCATAAGTAGTTTGTAAGCTTAGAGACTGATGACCCCGTAGTTAAGTCCCATAAGCAATAAAAACATTTTAACATTTTGAAAACATTGTAGCTTGACGAACTTTGTAACAATTTGTAAAACAGAGGCAGAGTCTTTTGAATGGTACCATCTTGTTTTCATTGTCAAGTGTGCAAAATTTTATGAATATCAGAATAAAACAATAGATTTTGTGAAAGTCATTATGTGAAGTACCCCCTGTCATGCACCATACGACATCGTATGTACTCAGTGAAATTCTCTTGTTATTGTATGATGAATTGCACAAAATTTCGCTAATATGGAAATCAAACTATAGGTTTTTGTGACTTGCAAGCAAGGAAACAAACACACAAAGGGGCATTCTTGTTTACATACATAAAAAAGATGAGTCAATATTGGTACTTCACTTTTCGTGTTGACATACTAATAATACGATGCATCAATAGAGTGTCAGTGTGCCCTATTTTCTTCCTACGGCTTCAGCTTCCAAACTGTTGTGCAAAGCGTTTACCTTTACACTTGGCAATCTGCGTGTAATTGTAGTATTTTTCCGCAGTTCTAGTGGTAGGTTTGGATTACCCCTATGCCTTTCTTTGTTCTAAAGCTCCTCTGTATTCATGTTTACATCGTAGAAAGTAATTATTCAAATCGGCCAAGCCATTTCTGACAGCGGGACTGAAGCACAGATATTCATTTTAATATGTAGAGTAGATGACGAACAACTTAACCCTCTCACTTTCAGCCCCTGGGGTAACACACCTGGTGTCCCACATGCGGTGACGGCTGCCGTCAGCCCTCACGGCAAGAGTGATTCTCTGGGCGGAACATGCCGCCAATTAGCAGGCACACAGGTGTTTGCAGCAGCTACCACCATCACACCACCTCCTCCCCATCAAAGTCCCAGTACGTGCGGACTCGCTACGCATCGGCCCGCGTCTACTCGCATCCTACATCTGCCTTCTGAATCTTTACATTCATATTCGTTGGCAGTACACCGCCACTGATACATCGAGATGCCGAGGAGCCTGTGGTTTGTAGCCAGAAAGCAAGCAGAACCTCTTTCATCTGACAGAATTCAGGAGTAGTCCTTAAACAATGGGTTAAAGCGGCTGCTAAAATTAACCCTCGAGCGGCAGTGCTGGTAAAAATATGCCACTAGTTTTTTCAAGAATCCTCCTAGTTCTCGGAGTAATGAGGATACCTGTAATGTCCTTCCAGTTTTTACAAAATTCGACAATTGAAAAGTTTAGTGGTATCACCAATATAGACGAATCATGTATCAAATGTGTTAGTGAATACACTAGTAACAAAAAAAATCATTATTTTAATGTGTGTTATTATCTTTGTACAATCTAATCTAATATATAAAGCAGAGTGTCCATATGTTTGCACGTGTTGCGTACAAATCTACAGTTTTATTCCAATCATTATGAAATTTTGTACGTGTAAGCTTCAACCCATGAGGACGGTCGTCGTAAGTGTAGTTTACCAGCACATCACATACGATATATAGTACACTAGATATGACGTCATAAACAATGAGATGCGCGAAAAACTGTTGCATTTAGCGAAAATGCTGTTCATTTTCTCCAAAACCATTGGACCGATTTCAACCAAATTTGGTACACACATTCCTTACCGTGAGGTAACAATTGCTGCATGGTTAAGAATCACATACGGCACATGGTTCAAAAGATATTACATCATAACCAATAGAAATCGCAAAAATTGCCATATAATGCGGTGAGACTTTTGAAATATACTGTATGAGAATGACAGTACTTAGCGACTTGCAACAAACTTTAAACATAATTTCAAACGTTTATTAAACTTTTTCTCGCTGACAACCGCATCAAAAAACTGAAAGGGAAAATGTTTCCTGCTTACTACTTTTCCGCTGTTCATGGACTAAAACTACGGCATTCGGTATGACATTACAATTTATAATTTGCACATTACAAATAATAGTTTCAGGACATTTTCCAGACAGGTTACACACATATAGTTGAATGACCTTCTAAATGGTATCACTGTAAGACACGTAGTTAATGAGACATGAGCAAATAAACATTAGCGTTCCGCTGTTAATGGACTAAAACTCCGCAATTCGGTACTACGTTACAATTTATAATTTCTACACTACAAATTGTAGCCTCAGGAAAATTTTCAGACCGTATACACACATATAGTTGAGTGTACCTTCTAAATTGTATCACAGTACGCCACGTAGTCCATTCTATATGAGCACATAAAAAATAGCGTTCATGGAAAACTGCCCCGTCACGCACCAAATTTGAATCTATTTCTTCTTTACTACTAATTGTATTTCCAAGATATTTTGCAGACATACAGCCCTTATACAACTGAATATACACCTGAAAATTGCAGAAATAAAGAGATAAATAACGGGCAACGCCGGGTTTTCAGCTAGTTAAAATATATAAATAGATGTAATGTTAAAAACGTAATCTTGTATCTGGTTGTATCTTGTCTCTTGTCTGTTCTGGTCGATTCATGTATCGTGACGAGATTATTTCTGATGTAAATGAAGGAAACATTGTAATAAGTTCTGTAAATGTGTTTGAACATTTTTAAAGGCTTAAAAATATATATATTAAATGAAATAAGTGTACGAACTTTAATTAGTTAGAATTACCTATCATTTATATTAAATGCTAAAGGCCGACATTAGCATTTGTTTCAGCAATAAGCTAACGACAAAGATGGCATCACCTGCCACCATTATGCGGCAAATATACAATTCGTAACTGATAAAGCAAGGACGCGTGGGAAATAAGGCTTAATAAAAAAAAGAATATTATATTTCATCTCTGCAAAACCAGACTGGATTTATATAAAAATTACGCCAACTTCTGTGGTCATGTATGGTAAAATGTGGTATCTTACAAAGATCTATAAATTACTAAGTGCAAATTATTCAAAGTGGCTATTATTGTTATCTGATTGAGAAGTGAATAATATTTCATGAAATAATTTCCTGGTAGCCAGATCTTAAAAAGTTAAAAGACAGTTTTCATTTAGCTTCAGTGAATTCAGACTTTGCGATTTTACTTCAAGTTGGACATTCAATTAAAGTTTTAATTATATACGTAACTCAGAATAATAACAAGAATTTTAATATAAAGGATACGTTCCACATTGACTTCAATAGGAAATATTAATAACATTTGCATTTGAACATTATTATTATAGCATTTAATGTGGGGCTACTTTGTAGGAATACTGGCACCAGCTGAAGACCTTCAACTAAAATTTAACCTGAATAATCACGTCTCTGAGAAACATCATGTTTCATCCATTTACTGAACTAGCTGGCAAACTAAATAAATAACGTTAAATACAAAGACAATAATTTAGAATATATTCTTACAAATCTGGCGAATTAATTTTTTTTCTTTTTTCCTATTTTTTGTTTTTTTTTTTTAATTCTTACATACCGTCATTGCACTTTACGTATTTCTTTATTAAGCTTTAAGAACGATGTAAGTGCCATTTCTATCTTTGTAGAGCATATCTAAATAAAAATTTTATTAGAAATTTGATTAATGGTACAGTTTGGTACCGCGCTGCCAATCACATGATTATGTTTAATTGTTTCATTTTGTTTCTAATTTTTCGTTCAAATCGATTTTGTGGCTCTTTTTGAAATTATTTACTGTAGAAAATTCAATTATAAATTAGAAAGCTCCAAAAACCCATTTCATTTCATAAGGAAAAAATTAACTCTTGATAAATGTCTTATCCAATGTGAGAGTCAATGTTACTGTATTATATAATTTACTTTTTTGGTCTCATAAACGTCGTAGAGGTTCAAATGATGAGAAAATTGAATAATTTCTTTCGACTGCTAATGAACATCTTAGTGAAGTGTGCTCATCACATGGCACAAAGGGAATTATAATTCATAGTTCCGGTTATGAACATGATTTCTGTTGCAATGAATCTGATTCAGAAGATTGCAACAATTTTCATACTTGAAAAGACGGTAGCGTTCTGGGGATCAAATCTCCATTCAAGCAATACAATAAGCTGAAGAAGAATATCATAAAAATATTCGCAGCTCCATAATAGATTGTAATCGGAGTGAGATCACAGATGCAAGCTTTCTCATTCGTGATATATACTAACAAGACTGATAAAGTAATGACTGTAACTTATATTTAACAGGGAAGAAGACTGACACATTATTCAAGAGATATGAACTACAGAGAAGTAAAGAGAGAGTAAATGAGAGAACTGCTGGGTTTACTCTAATTGTAGGCCTTATTCATGACAGGAATACAAATCTTACGAGCATGTGTGACTTATAGACTTTTACAAATCTTGAGATCCACAATATTCGATGGTAAACACTTGTAATAGGATCATTGTTTTATTTATGATTCTATGATAATTTTGAACAATTTCTGACACTATTAAACGTTATTACTCAACCTTTATGTTACATTATTTTAATGATTTCGTTCACTTTATACCAATATTATCGATTTTTAATTCGTAAAACACAATGGTAGCAAATCTGAAGCACGATGATACAGAAGTCATTATAACTGTTATAACTGTCGCTGCCGGCCGATGGTTAAGAATCATTTGGAAAATATACGTATTTTATATTTATACGGTTTTACCATTATTGCAGGGCGCTATGTTCAGTTGCTCTATTATAAAACAACAGACAATATCGCTAATTTCTGTTATTTAGACGACCGATTTCGACAGATTAAATTACATGCGCTACATGACAGAGGAAACGATTTAAAAGTGTAATTATTTACCAACATTTATGATATGGCGAATGTAGATGAAAGATCCGATTATGAGAGTTTAATCTACCGAAACCGTCAACTGCAGAGAAGAACCACAGCGATCCCAACTGTAGTCATTTAACACTGTTTCACTTAATACCGTAATTGACTATCTATTTACACAAAAATCAATTTATGTGCGCCAATCTCGTTAAAACTCTGAAATGGCTCGCTGTCGAGCGAACAGTTTTTTGCCTCTGGCATGTGTGTTATCCTTAATATAAGCTAGGTTAAGTACTCTGTAACTTTACTTACCGATTACCATAGCAGTTTGGTGCAGTAGGTTTACAAATATACGAACATTTTGTCTACTTCAAGTAACAGTCGCGGAATGCTATTTTCTAAGGAAGTTATGTGATTACCTTTAAGAAATACGGTTCTGTTTAATTCACCTGCAGTATTCAGGAAGTGATTGTTAAATACTGCACTTACATCTGACCGGTCTGTAACAGAACAATTTCCATGATGCACTCAATTTATATCCGAAACTCTGTGTTGCTGATTCCCTGCACTCTCGTTCGAACGAATACTGTGTTACACAATCACTTTCACAATTAACGCTGCCTAATGCCTTTTCATTTCACATATCACACAATGTCTAGTACTGTTCTGAAGTTTGTCATAGTAACGCGGTGCTTGCTGTTAACGTCATCTAAAATTGCACAGTGTTGTCCAACGCAGCATTTCTCTTGTCGTACAACAGACACAGGTGGACACTTCCTCTCGAGTGGTCACTGCGATAGCATTTAAAAAACTTTATATTTATCAGTTTTTGAAGCAGCTAGATATGCCTAGCAGCAAGTATTCCAAATTGGCAACTCTGACTCTAGTTAGCATATTCCCGCTATTTGTTGTGGTGTAGTATGAGCATTTTTCTACCACAATTTCATTTATCCCTTAATATTTCTTCTTAAGATTAAATGAATCGGATGAAAATCTGAGCCGTGCCGGGAATCGAACAGAGGTTCTCCCGCTTCGGGCCAGCAGTCGCCTTAACCACTTGGTTTCACGAACTCGCCTCCTGTCCACAAGTCGCACGCTATGGCTGCAGTGCCCCTATCGTCCATGCCCTTTTACACTCGCCATTGCCGCGGTGGAGTAGCCGAGCGGTCTAAAGCGCTTGGCTCCGGAGCGCGCGGATGCTTGCCGTCGGAGGTTCGAGTCCTCCCTGGGGCATGGCTGTGTGTGTTGTCCTGTAGGTTAGTTTAAGTAGTTTGTAAGCTACGGACTGATGACGTAGTTTGGTCCACTAGATTTACAAACATTTGAACTTTCGAACACTCGCCATTACGAACTGCTGTGCGAGGGCGAACGTATAACCGCATCTGCGGTGAAGAAATTCAAGCTGACGCTGTCTTCGCGAATAAATACTTATTATACTGGTGTGGTTCAAAATGTTCAAATGTTTGTAAATCTATCGGACCAAACTGTGTGGTCATCAGTCCGTAACTTACAAACTACTTAAACCTAGGTAAACTAACCTAAGGTCAACACACACACCCATGCCCCAGGGAGGACTCGAACCTCCGACTGCGAGAAACCGCGCGCTCCGCGGCGAGGCGCCTTAGACCGATACTGGTGTGGTGTCTATTGTTTCAAACATCTCCGAAAGAATAGACACCACAGCAATATAACAAATACAGCTATCATAGTTTAAATGTTCAAATGTTTGTAAATCTATGACACTTAACATCTTCGGTTATTAGTCCCTAGGCTTACAAACTACTTAAGCTAAACTAAACTAAACTAAGGACTACACACACACACACACACACACACACACACACACACTCATGCCAGAGTGAGGGCTCGAACTTCCGACGGTGAGCAACCGCACGCTCCACAGCAAGACGCCTTTAAACGCTCGGCCACTCCACCGCGGCTCTCTCATCACTCAGATAGGAGTATTGAAAAATGATTTCATCGATTCATTATGTTGACAGATGCGTGAAAATACTTACAGCACTGTGTAAACAGTACAATTATATACCAAGGCTTAAGTTTGGAAAACGCATGTGAGAGAGCAAGCCACTGAATAGGTGAGGAGATGGCTTTAAGAATGCAATGATACAAAACGTCGCTGCACCACCTTTCCTTAGAAGTATTTGGGAGAAAAGAAAGAGATTACCTTTCTCAGAAATTAATAAAGATATCTGAACTCTGTTTCTCCATTAAGAAGTTGCCCGAGTTTTTCCTTCGAACCTTTTACTTTTATGAGCGTGGCCAGCATCGGACTTCCTTTTTACCAAAAACGATTTCCATTTCTTAATTAATAAAAAAAAAATATCAATCGAGCAAAGCGTAGCGTAGTTCGAGTAAAAATTGTACATTGAGAAACAGGCACATGGAAATGAGAGGTAGCCTATCAAGCTTTAAATTACTAGATAAGCACCTACGATGTAGGAACAACCTTACTCTGAATGTGTTTTAAGCGGGATAAAACAAAAAGCACAAAAATATTCAAAGTCAATGAGCGTTCTGTTAACTCGCCGAATTCAGTACCAGAAAGAGAGAGAGAGAGAGAGAGAGAGAGAGAGAAAGAGAGGAAAGTACGTAAAGAGATAGGTGAAATGATCTTTGAATCTGATAATAAAAAGTAAAACCAAGCAGGAGCAGCAAAAAACACTATAGCGAAAGCATCGTTAACTTTATCACGCCTAACTATCTAAATGCAAACCGTTGCATTTCTATTAACTCCACGGCTGCTTTACATTTACAGCGAAACCGTTCTACACCGCAGTCCCACTGTGCGTCTGGTAGCAAAATTTGGAACTTGTCGTGAAGTTGACCATAGGGAAAGCTTGGTTTCTTAGTTCAAAGGTTGGGAGCCCTGAGTGGCAGCACTTGACGCAGTAGGAGTGCGGGCTGCTGCCGTTGTGCGGCAAAGAACTTGTCTCCAGTGATTCGAATTAATTGCCCAAACGGCCTTTGTAGCTGATAGCCATTCTGCTAATTAAAGGGAATAATTGACGGACCACCCGAAAAATTTTTCGACCTCAAGAGACGATGGTTCTCTGCTTAGGCAAGACTAGAATGACAGTCTGTATCTCCTGCTACATCCACATCGTTACTCTGCCAAATCACACGGAAGTGTCTGGCAGAGGGTTCATAAAACCACTGTCGTTCTATTTACCTACCATACCGTTCTCGAACACCACGTAGCAAGAAAGAACACCTAAACATCTCAGTTAGGTCTCTGAAATCTCTTATTTTGTTTTGACGATTAAAATTCCCTTTGTAGTTGAAAGTCAAGAACATAATTTCGTAGTCTGAGGAGAAAGTCGGTAAAATAACTTCCATAAAAGTCGAGCTCGCTGCAAGGAAAAAAGTCGTTGGTGTAATAAAATTTGAAATGTCTGTAAATCTATCGGTCCAAACTGCGTGGTCATCAGTCCGTAGCTTACAAACTACTTAAACTAAGGTAAATTAACCTAATGACAACACACATAAACCCATGCCCCAGGGAGGACTCGAATCTCCGACGGCGAGCAATTGCGCGCTCCGCAGCGAGGCGCCTTAAACCGCTCGGCTACTTCACCGCGGCCGTTGTTGTAATAATTCCAGCCCCGCGGATTCAATTCCAGGTAAGTGCGTCATGGATGAGAGTTAAACAATTTGAATAATTATGTGAATATAAGTCCAGTCGCTGCCTCACCACGAGACGCATGCTAGAACAAAGGACATTATCTACAAGGGCTGTTAAAAAACTGAAAGGCCTCAAGATATAGATAAAATATGTACTGTAGAACGGGCAACGTTTTTATTATGCCTTTCCTTCTACTTCCTTAAGTCCTTTTCTGTCGAGAGATATACGGAAAAGATCACAAAACCTATAGAAAGAGCTTTGAGAGTAGGAGGTAGGGATGGCTATAACACAGCGTACATTCGTAACTGGAGATATAAATACAGATTCTACATTTTGCTGACTACTCAACTGAAAAAAAAAAGTTCAAATGTTTTTAAAGCTTATGGGCCTTAACTGTGGGATCATCATTTCCTAAACTTACAAATTACTTATGAACTAACGTATACGAAAGACGGACAAACATTTATGCCCGAGGCAAGATTTGAATCTCCGACGCGGGAGGCCACGCGATCCGCAACGTGGCGCTCCAGACCGCTCTTCAATTGAAGATATACGGAATTTTTCGAATCTCCACTGAGAAGAGCGTTAGGTTTTTGCGGCGTATATATGGAACAGTATCGATGAAAGACTGGACTGTTGTTTTACAACTTTTATTGAGAGCACTTCGATTTTCGTCAAACACTGTTATTATTGTGCATCTTCATGTTTTCGCGGCGCAATGACTGTTCAAAGAAGTTTCGGGCGTCAACCGCATAAAGTTTACTTCTTCTAATATTTCGGCTGAGAAACGTTCAGCCATCTTCAGAGACGAGTCGAAGACTGACGCTCCAGCACACGCTTCGTGCTTATAAACGCGCGGGCCGCGCTACTGCGCATATGGCCACAGATACAACAAGGCGCCAAAGACGTTACTCGGCGGCAAAGAAGTACACGTATATGTAAATTATGTCTGTGGCTGCATGCGGAGAAATCAATGTATTATGATCTGTGCTGTGGCGGCGTCTTTGTAAATTTATCAAAGAAAGTGCCGGATTCCATGATTTATCTAAACTGAAGCCACTGTCCCTGTTAATTAAATTCGTCCCCAAGCGAATTTCTATTGCTTCTTTCACTACTGAGTCCCAGAAAGACGAAGTGGAAGCTAAAATTTTGACGTTTTCGTACGTCATGGAGTGTCCAGTATCAATACAGTGCTCTGCCACTGCCGATTTATTTGGTTGTAAAAGACGGGTATATCTCTGGTGTTCCTTGCATCTTTCCTGCACTGTACGTGTCGTGTGTCGTATGTTCAAATGTTTGTATAGCTTAACTCAACTACGGGGTCATCAGTCCCTAAACTTACAAACTACTTATGAACTAGCTAATACTAAGGACGGCACAAATATCCATGCCCGAGGGGGGATTCGAACCCCCGACCGTAGTGACCGTGCAGATCGAGACTGGAGCGCCTCAGTCCCCTCGGCCTGTTTCCTATGTACGAAAGGCCACATTCACATGGGATCTTGTAAACCCCGGCCTTCCGGAGTTCCAAATCATCCTTCTAACTTCTTTGAACACTGTTATTATTCTCTTGGTGAAGAATAAGTTTTAAGGTGACTGGGCAGAAGATCAATAAGAGCCATAGCTCTGCTGCTGCATCACTTTCTAGTCATTTTATTAGATCCAGAATTATATGTAGCGTGTACTTTGACCGGTAATGGATGTGAAATTAAATGGAACAAAAAGCCGGAAATCATTTATAAAAAGTTTCCGATTGGGAAAATTTCTATATTGTAAATCTCTTTTGCTGTCAGGTTGAGCCGTTTCGGCTCGTTCTAATACCTAACACGGTCTTTAATATAAAGCATCGAGTAGTTTTATAAACTCAAATCAAGCTTGAGGCTATAGGATGAGCTGTGGCAGCTCTTGTTCGAGTTTCGTGCATCTTTCTTCTTGTTGCTGGCCCTTTGCTAACGCTCGGGATCGCCTTGTTTTGCGATTTTGTTGTTGATCCAATTATCTTCGAGATTCTTGTTGTTTCAATTATCTGCTTATGTAGCCCTTCTCGATTTAGTTACTTGCCCTGGTAGCCGGCGTATTTTGAGGCAGTGTTCTTTCCGCTTCCGACCGATTACGCCTGACGACAGGATGTGTTTTGGTAGTTTAAATTCCCCTTCTTTTAAGTTTATGATAACCGCCGCCTTTCAACCTTGCAAGGCATTCCTCCTGTTTCCTTTGACTACTTGTTCTGCTTCATGTATTATAACCATACTGTGTCATCCACGTTACGTATTTACGTAAAGGAAATCCGCCTATCGTCTCGAATACTTGTATTACTGGTTTTGACGCATATTGGTGTTTAACGTTTGTTGCTGCTGACCGTTTCCAATCGTTTTGCATTTATATGTAATCCTTGGGGAAGGTGTATCAGAATATCCTCGGACCTTAAATACCAGTTTCTACATATACCTACATACTCCGCAATTCACCGTAAGGTGCGTGGCGGAGGGTACACTGTACCACTACTAGGCATTTCCTTTCCTATTCCACTCCGAAATTGAACGAGGAAAAAAAGAATGCCTATATGCCTCCGTACGAGCCCTAATTTCTCTTATCTTGTCTTTGTGATCTTTACGTGAAATGTAAGTAGGCGGCAGCAAGATCGTACTACACTCAGCTTCAAATTCCGGCCCTCTAAATTTACTCAACAGAAATTCACGAAAAGAACGTCGCCTTTTCTCCAGCGGTCCCCAATTGAGTTGCCGGAGCATTTCCGTGACACTCGCGTATTGGTCGAACCTACCAGTAAGAAACCTAACTGCTCGCCTTTGAACTGCCTCTATGTCTTCCTTTAAACTGATCTTCTGCGGGTCCAAAAATGTTTGTAAAGTCTATGGGACTTAACTACGGGGTCATCAGTCCCTAAACTTACAAACTACTTATGAACTACATACGAACTAGGACGGCACAAATATCCATGCCCGAGGGGGGATTCGAACCCCCGACCGTAGTGGCCGTGCAGACCGTGACTGGAGCGCCTCAGTCTCCTCGGCCACCGCGGCCGGATTCTGCGGGTCCCAAACCCTTGAGCAATAACCAAGACGTGGTCGTACAAGCGTTTTATACGCGGTCTCCTTTACAGGTGAAGTACATCTTCCCAAAATTCTCCCAATAAACCGAATTCGGCTGTCCGCCAACTGTCCTTACATGTTCGTTCCATTTCATATCGCTCTGCAATGTTACGCCTAAATATTTGAACGACGCGACAGCATCAAGAAGCTCACTACTAATGCTGTATTCGAACATTATAGGATTGCTTTTCCTACTCATGCGCATCACCTTACATTTTTCTACATTGAGAGCTAGCTGCCATTCTTCGCACCAACTAGAAATTTTGTCTAAGTCATCCTGGATGCTATTACAGTCATTTAAAGGCGACACCCTCCAATATACCACAGCATCATCAGCAAACAGCCGCAAATCACAAGTTACACTGTCCATCAGATCATTTATATAGATTGAAAATAATAGCGGTCCGATCACACTCCCCTGGGGCACACCTGACGATACACTCGTCTCTGATTAACACTCGCCGTCGAGAACAACGTACTGCGTCCTATTACTTAGGAAGTCTTCCAGCCAATCACAAATCTGTGAACCTATTCCATAAGCTCGTATCTTCGTTAGCAGTCTGCAGTGTGGCACCGCGTCGAACGCCTTTTAGAAGTCGATAAAAACACAATCCGCCTGTTGGCCTTCATCCATGGCTCGCAAGTTGTCATGTGAGAAAAGGGCAAGCTGAGCTTCACATGGACGATGTTTCCTATACCCGTGCTGATTCATAGAAAGAAGCTTTTCCGTTTCAAGGAAATTTACTACATTCGAACTGAGAATATGCTCAAAAAATCTACATAAAACTGATGTCAACGATATTGGCCTGTAATTGTGTCGTTCAGTTCTCCTTCCTTTTTTATAAACGGGAGTCACCTGCGCTTTTTTCCAATCACTAGGAACTTGGCGCTGAATTAGTGCAATGTGTATTGCTTTTTGGCTGAGCAATCTTGGTTGCGTCATATAATCTGTGTGACGATTTTATACATACTAATTGTGTTTACCCAATTTATTAATAGCATTCAATTAGTGGTTTCTGATCAATGTTGATGAGGTCCCTTTTTAAGTAAAGTTAAAGCCCCAGACGTTGCTTTCTAGTGCACGAATCATTATTGCTTAACAAATCTTACCGCCTTTTCTTGTTGTTTTCCACTCCGTTTTAATGTTGGTTACATTCTTAAAGCACCTGATTCAGCTGATGGAAGATTCCTTGTATTAAATTATGTGAAGCCTGTAGCGTTGGATTCACCCAGGGAAATTTTGTTGTTGTTTTTAAACCTAGATATGTGGTGAATTGTGAAGGGATCAAAACGGGCTTCACCTACAGAAATTTTGTTTTTTTAACATTTCATACTAAAAAGAAAATTGCATAAATCTTGAAGTGCTCACACGGGGTCACCCACTGAATATGTCTGATCTCATCATTGTTTTTATTTTATTTTATTTTACTTTACTTTACTTTATTATCCAAAACAATGTAGTTGTTCAAAATCTTAAGCTTCACCCAATGATCAGTTTCTGGTTTTCAACTGAAGCAAACTAAATTAGTTAAACTGCCAATTGATTTTATTGGTTATCAACCCATACCATCCACTTTGTCTTACATTGTTTTGAATGTAAATTTGCGGTCTCCAAAAATGTTTCAATGTTCGTAAATTTAAAGGACTTGTAACCTTATGGAATGAAAATTCCATAAGGTTACAAACTACTAACACTAACTGCAACTAACTCATGCTAAGGACAATACACATACATAAACACAAACACACACACCCTATGACCGAGCGAGGACTCGAACTTCTTACTGCGAATAACCTCGCGCTCCACACTAAGGCGCCTTAGAGTTCCCGGCCACTCCTCTGCAGCAAATTATTTATCAATAATTTATTCTGCTACCGTTTCGACCTTATATTGACGCCATCTTCAGGTTCCTAGACCTAAATTCTATTAGAAAATATAAGGGGCCAATTTCAACAGGTGTCCTGAATTCCTGAACGGAATAACGACAGAGGACGACATAAGTAACGTCAAAAATTGTAAGAACGTATAAGGCAAAATATTGTATGAATCTGTGGTGCGTGCAACGTATAAACCAAAACGTTATATTCATTTTTGATGTTACGTTGCTATTCCGTCCAGGAAACCATTTTACCTGTAGTATTGGACCACTATACTTTCTAACAGGACTTGGATCAAACGTTCAAATATTTGTAGAGCTGATGGGACTTAACTGCGGAGTCATCAGTCCCTAAACTTACAAACTACTTATGAACTACCTTACACTAGAGACGACACAAACATCCATGCCCGAGGGGGGATTCGAACCCCCGACGGCGGACCACTGCGCGCACCGCAGCACGACGTACCAGCACGCGCGGCTAATCCGCCGCGGGGACTTGGATCCCCATTAGACCAGACGATGGCTCCATTGTAAGACCGAAGTTGTTAGCAGAAATAATATTCATATATAAAAATGAATAGTTGTTCGTTAGTCTCACAAAAACTCTAAAATGACTCGGCCCATTTGAACAATTCTTTTTTGTTAATACGGGTATGAAGAGAAAAAATATTTCTTTGCCAGTCTGAGTTCAGATGGCACAAACTGACTTTTAAGTATAAGAAAATTTACCGGTACCCTTGAGAAGGCAGGGGAAGAGGGTCTGTCATTGACTAGTCTGCAGTGAAGTTTGTTTGTGAGGCCAAAGTTGCAGGACGTCAGGTCCATATGTACGAAGATAAGTGTGGAGAAACTACAGGACAAGGAGATCAAGCACTTGTAGTCATTTACAGTAACTGGAAAAAGAAATGGACAAAATACAGGGATACTATACTAGAAATGGCTAGACAGTACCTTGAAATAGTAGGGTGTAAAGGCAAGAAGAAAAAGATAATTTGGTGGAATGACAGTTAAAGCACCGAATAAAAGGAAAAGGAAGGTATTTAAAAGTGGTTTCATACTAGGACCCAGACAGACAGAGAAACGTTGAGGGGGAAAATTCAAACAAGTAATTGCAGTAACCAAGCAGAAATCATAGCAACAGTTTGGAAATATGTTGGAGACTTTTAGTCAAGCCACTGGAAAACCGATCTGGAGTGTACTTTTCGAAAGGAAGGGAAGAAGGCATTGACAAGTGTCTTGCACAGGTTTGGAAAGCTGTTAGTGAAAACTGTCGATGCCTTGGGCAGATGGAGGGAATATTTTGATAAATCTCAATATAGGTGAAACGTAAAGTAATGTTTCGGATTCTCAACGTGTAATTTGATAGGAATAATGATGGAAACAAGATCATATTTGAGCAAGTAGAGAGAATGGTCAGTAGATTGCAGTGCAATAAAGCGTCTGGGATAGATATAAGTAAGTCAGAACGAATTAAATATAGAGGAATGTCACGTCTCAAACGGTAACACAGGATTTGTTACATCTGATTGGACCAAAAGCAGTAACACATAACAAATTTCAAGCATGGAAGCAGAAACAACTACAAAGGTATCTCTTTAATTACCGCTGTGGGTAAGAGTTTCGCAAGTACTATTGGAAAGAGACTGCGAGTGTTGTTGGAAGACGGCTGAAAATCAGAATGTGTTTCAGCCTCTTGAAGATTGTCAAGCTTGACGCAGGTAATGAAGAAGTGCAATGAGTGGAACAAAGAATTGTGTCTACGTTTGATGCAAGGTGCGTCTGAAAAGTTCGATGAATGGTGTCAGGAAATATTGTACTCAAGAGTTGCAAACGACGTACCTTTACTGACCTTCATAGCAATCGCCATTGGCTACAACACAGTTCTGACACTGGTTGTGCAGCTTCTTGTGGAATCAGCGGTCAAGCGTTGTTGGATCTCTGCTACTGTACTGATCTTCAACTCGTCTGCTGTCGTTTTCAAAGACAGCCGGTGATAATATGCAAGCATCCGTCACACTCGTTCTACGACGTCTGGGACTGTGATTGTGGACGAGCGCCACCTCATACTCGACACCTCCCTTTCCGTCCCTAAAACCACTCATACAAACAACTTTTAATATTCGTAGAATATATGACATCAACTGCGATTGGGCAAAGCTGAAAATGTGTACCCAGCCGGGATTCGAACCCGGGATTCGAACACAGTGATCACCGCACCTGCAAGGACTACCTAGACACGCCTCCCGTCAGATACAAATTCCCAGCTTCGCCCTGCCCACAGTACTCAAACTCCTTGCAGGTGCGGTGATCACTGTGTCCCCAGTGGTGTAGGGGTCAGTGCAACTGCCTAGAAAGCGGGAGACCCGGGTTCACATTTTCAGCTTTGGCCAATCGCAGTATATGTCATATATTCTACGAATATTAAATAATAACAACTGCAGGATCAGAAGTGACGTCTGTTCTTTCAGAACAGACGCCACATATATATAAACAGCTTTTACTCACTGCTCAACAACATACACTTGCACATCCTACGGGTCTCCGTCACCGTTATGCGTAACTTGAAAGGGAATTTGTTAAAGCATTGCTTCATTTTGCGCTCAACGTTGCAATTACACGAGTTCTCACACTGACCCTTTGGACTGGGACGCAGCGTGTACCACCGCTTCAGTGCAGTGCATTGCACAATAGGGGGTGCTTGTTAACGTGTGTGTCAATGTGTCTGTGCGGGCACCTCACACGCGCCAGCGTGGCTTGTAAAATACGGCACCATTCACAGAACTTTTCCGACTCACCTTGTATACCCACATCGTAGTCGCTGCAGCAACGACCATAAACGAATATATTTAGATTGACACTTATACTTCGTATGTATTTTACTTTTTGTGTCATCAGTTTATGTTATGTGTAAAGATTCTCATTTTTCTATTTGGATAGACATTGAGTCTCTTATAAATCATTATATTTCAGAGAAGTACCCTTGCTATGTTTCGCCAGAAAATTACTGTATTTCTGCAGTGCAAAAAACATCTAGTAAAAACTTTAACTCCTGGCTGAAGTATCGATTAATGCAAAGTTTTGCCTCTCGTTTTAAGATGATTCCCTTAAAAAAATGTAGTCAAAGTCCGGAATAGTCCCTTCCAAAGAGTACGGCGATTTCCTTACCTGTCATTACACAAAAGATCCGAGCGAGTACTCAGTCTCTAATAGCCGCACTGTCGGGATGTTAAATCTTATCTCGCTCGCTTCCTTCCTGTCCTCATCTTTTATGATTTGATGTTTTGAACATATTTTCGTGCAAGAATGAGGAATACAGACCTTACTGAAGTGATGGATTATGGTACTTGCTCACGTTCATAGGAGCGTGTCATACCTGAAACAGAAAGAGCAAAATATTGTTATTAGTTGGACGTAATAGCTAACCACCTAACACATTGTAATTCCAATGACACACAGAGATTATATTAGATTAATACTTGTTCCATAGTGCATAAATACGACATTTTGCGATGATATGGAACGTGTCAGTATAATAAATGATGTTTATACAGGACAATCAATATTTAAAGTATTTATTTTCTTCCTTTTTTGTTTTTTATGTATTTTTTTACCGAAATTACAAAGTTTTATTTAAAAATTCATCTAAACCAGAGGAAGACAAGTTCACACGATGTGACGTGTAAGCAGGAAGAGCAGTCCTGTAAATCGATGTGACGTCAGGCGGGAGCAGTGTTCGTAATGCTGCCTAGACAAAAGATGCTCAGAATACGGAGGTTAGAGCGTCCAGTCATAAACAGCGCTTTTCGCGACAATAACATGGCGGTTTTTCTTTCTCTGTTGGAAAATCTGTTTCTTTTTGTGTAATGCGGTGGAGGTGCAAAGACTTTTATTATGTGTAATAGAGAAGTAAGAATACGTTGCTTGCAGTGGCCATTTTGAGCAGCAGCTGAATTTTATTTCACTGTAATGTTTTTAAAGTAAAAGCCTTTTGCTACTGCGTAAGAAGTATATAAAAAGTAATTTACAGCGTCATTACACGCTGTGCCAAGCAAATGAGTATGGGAAATATGAAGTAGAAGAATGAGACGCATTAATGTATAAATTAAACGAACGTACTGATGTGGACCGCGAATGGTGAAGCGTCTGTACGTCTGAACAACAGAATAGCTCCACATATAGCCATCAAAATTAGCCCTTGCTTCACGGATATTGTGTATGTTCGGTTTTTGAGGATACAGGTTTTTAGTTTAGTAACCTCTTTGGTACGTTTCGGTCGAACAGTAGTTATCGTTGGCGTGCAGCGATAGCTGGTGGGCGACAATGCTTAGGTTGGAATGTTTTTTGTTTGTTAGCCGGTGTGCGGCAGTCTCCCGCCGACCGCAGAGCGAGGCGGTAGCATATTGACAGTGCGTCCGTAACCCGCGTTTAGTGGTAGCTAAAGTTTTGCCCATCAGTCGTATCACATACGAGTTTCGGTTGAAATTGCGTATTGAAATGTTTCAGTGTGGATTTGTAGACATTCATCGTAGTGGCACGCGGTTATTTAATCAGTTTATTTAAAGGAAGAGTTTTTAACATTTGTCGTTCCATAATAAAGGAAGTGAACAAAGTTAATTGTTATGGATCAACCTAGTAATTGTCCGCATCCCATACCGTCAAATCATTGGAACAATTATTAAATGATTAAGCAGCAAATAGAATATAACGGCAACTTCGCCCATCGAGGATTAGGTGGACGCAGCTGTGACGTTACAGGTTCGACGCTTGTGTGTGAACAATTCTTTTCTATTATGAAAGTAGCAAAGTCCCAATACCGAAACACTTTGTCAGATCACACCGTAATATCCACTATCCGATTAAAAAATATATAAAACGTTGAAAAACTAACAAAAGAAAATGGAAAATGTCGGAAAATGTCTACTTATTTGTATTGTAGATCTTTGCTCTAAATTGTAGAGAAAATTGTGTTATGTTCCATTTTCTTTATTTTATAACACTGCTATATTCACATTTAAATAATATATTTTTCATAAATAGGCCTGCAGCAGTGAGTATATCGTAATATGACTTTTTAATAAATATAATCACCTTTACTGCTGCTCATAACTTTATTTAATTGTCCACTACATCTGTTTCGCCGTAATTGGCATTGTCAAGTGGTCTGCAATAGTTAAATAAATTTTGTGACAATATTTTTTTCGATAAAATAGGGAGCATATTATACAGTTTTAAATTTATTACTTACTGTCTATTTGTTGCCAATACACACACAGCGTCTGTACCTCTATATGATTTTAATAGGTACTTTCTTAGAAAGTCGTTTTTCAATAATTTTTAAAATAATGACTTTCTTGTTTGACTGCTATTTTGATGCTATTTCAAAAGGCATTGAAATACACATTCTCGAAGAATTAGAAATATACATACACATGGAAACTTCACGTAACGAAATTGTCAATGAACACACAGATTTTAAACACAAAATTTATTTACAAAATTTTATCGATCTAATTGGGCTTGACAACTGATAAATTCAGAGATGTAACGTTCCACAGTCAAAGATAACGCAAAATTTCGATTAACCATTGATCTCTATGGTATCTGGATGTTGAACTTCAGCTGTCTTAGCATGCCAGCCATAGACATTCATATTTAGTTTCTTGCCAATTTCAAACATGGCCGCTATGAAGCATTACAAGAAAAACAGAAGAAAATATGTTTCGATTCCACTCCCATATCAGCCTACTACATCGAATATTGAATTAAATTCCACATGAAGAGGTAAGCAAGCAATTTTTTGTCAAGTAATAACTGATAGAAAGTCGTTTGCCAAATTTAAACAAGGCGGGCGACGCGAAATCGTGTGCAAAACATATGAATGTGCAGGCACGCTGCAGTTCTATGCTCAGACACCAGAGCTATACGTCCAGTTTGTATAGAGATCACTGCGATTAATCATCTCAGAGAAGCTAGATCTTTACCAAAGATATAATTCAATAGAACATCTTTGTAAACACATAGCATCAAAATAGCAGTCAAACAACATAGTCATTATTTTAAAAATTATTTAAAAACGACTTTCTAAGAAAGTACATATTAAAATCATATAGAGGTACAGATGTTGTGTGTATATTGGCAACAAATAGACGGTAAGTAATAAATTTAAAACTGTATAATATGCTCCCTATATTATCGAAAAAAAATATATTTAGAAAATTTATTTAACTATTGCAGACCACTTGAAAATGGCAAATACGGCGAAACAGCTGTAGTGGACAATTAAATAAAGTTATAAGCAGCAGTAAAGGTGATTATATTTATTAAATAATATATCTTCACTATAATGTTCTCATGGTACAGAGACGATATACAATTATCGGTAATATGAGTCCATTACTTAATTTTACTTAATTAGAACAGTATATTTTAAAATTAGGATACCGTAGACCTCACTGTATTCTTCATATCAGATCCGTCCTCTGCCTTTCCTGAATCGCTGCACTCCACACGCTTCATTCTATTTCTCCGCGGAAGCAGTACGGAGCGCGTGACGTCACACGGTAAACTCTCCTTCCTTGTGAGCCGCCAGAGCGGCCTGGGCTGACGTCACAACGCCGCTGCCTGTCCTCTACTGGTCTAAACTATAGAAGAAGTTGCCATTCATAAATTCTTTTAATTTCTTATTAAATATTAGTTTGTTTTCTGTCACACTTTTGATGCTACTTGGTAAGTGACCAAAGACTTTTGAGAAAGCACAATACACACCTTTCAGTGCCAAAATTTGAAATAAGATGTTAACGCCGCATTGCTCCGATTTAGGCTCCATGCTGCAATGAAACGAGTTCTCTCACTGACACTGTTAGCTCGGCCGCAGCGTGTACCACCGCTCCACTGCAGTGCTTTGCACGATAGGGGGCGCTTGTTGACATGTCCCTCAATGTGTATGCGCGGGCACCTCATGCTGACTGAAATTTTCTGACACACCTTGCAGACGTAGACAAGTCAGCTGCTGTCAGTTCTACAACATTGTTAAATAGGAAGCAAACGTCTCCAGACAGCCTTTAGAGTAGATGCTAAATTAGGGTCACGGTTCAGCCTTGTTTCATGGTTAAGGAAAGGCTGCAGCCTGTCACCAGTCTTGTTCATGTTATTTATGGATGTTATGTTGAAAACGATAGACTGGCAGTGGGATATTAAAATAGATGAAAACAAAATAAGAAGCCTCGCATCCGCTGACAAATTAGTGGTGATGGCAGATTCGATTGAAAGTTTGGAATGTAATATTCCAGAACTGGATCTTAGTTATAGTACGAAGATCAGTATGTCAAAAACGAAAGCGATTTGTCTGGGAAAGAGAGTACACAGATTAAGTGCAATGTAGGAGGAACAAATTTGGAAGATATGGACAATTTCAAGTCCTTAGGATGTATTTTCTCACAAGATGGCAAAAATGTTCAAATGTTTGTAAATCTATCGGACCAAACTGCGTGGTCATCAGTCCGTAGCTTACAAACTACTTAACCTAAGGTAAACTAACCTAAGGACAAACACACACACACCCATGACCCAGGGAGGACTCGAACCTCCGACGGCGAGCAACCGAGCGCTCCGCAGCGAGGTGCCTTAGACCGCTCTACTACTCCACCGCAGCACAGGATGGCAACATAGTGAAAAACTGGAATGCACCGCCACTACGGTCGGGGGTTCGAATCCCCCCTCGGGCATGGATATTTGTGCCGTCCTTAGTGTTAGCTAGTTCATAAGTAGTTTGTAAGTTTAGGGACCGATGACTCCGTAGTTAAGTCCCATAAGCTCTACAAACATTTCAACATTTGAAACTGGAATCAAGGTGTTGAAAAGCTAATGCAGTAAGCGCTGAGCTACGATCTATTCTCATTTGTAAACAGGAAGTCCGTACAAAGAGTTAGATAGCAATGCACCGTTCACTCTTTTGATCAGCTTTATTTCTACTGCTTGTTGTTTTGTTCAAATATGTTCAAATGTTTGTAACGCTTGAGGGACTTAACTGCATGGTCATCAGTCCCTAAACTTATGAACTACCTTATACTAAAGACGACACAAACATCCCTGCCCGAGGGGGGATTTGAACCCCCGACGGGGAACGGTGTCGCGCATCGTTGCGTAGGTCCTCAAAGCGCTCGGCCGCTCCGCCACGGCTTTGTTGATGTTGTTGTTGCGATCTTCATTCCGCTCACTGATTAGATGCTGCTCTCCAAGCTACACTGCCTCTGAAAGAATCTTCTTCTTAGAATAAGAACGGCAACCTACATCCTTTTGTATCTACTTATCGTATTCGCGCCGGCCGCGGTGGCCGAGGTGACTGAGGCGCTCCAGTCACGGTCAGCACGGCCACTACGGTCGGGGGTTCGAATCCCCCCTCGGGCATGGATATTTGTGCCGTCCTAGTTCGTAGGTAGTTCATAAGTAGTTTGTAAGTTTAGGGACTGATGACCCCGTAGTTAAGTCCCATAAGCTTAACAAACATTTGAACAATCGTATTCGTCCCTCGGTCTCCCCCAACGGTTTTTAACCCACAACATCCTCATAATATTAAGGTGACTTTTCCTTGATGAATCAAAATGTGTCTCACAAACCTTTGCCTTTTCTTAGTCAAGATTATCAGTTACGTGATCTGTCGATCTTGTCTTCATCATTCGTCTGTAATACAACATTTCAAAAGCTTTTATCACTCCCTCGCAATTCTTCACTCCAGACACATGCTTTCTGAAAGGACTTCCTGACATTCAAATTAATATGGAATGTCAAAAATTTCACTGCATTTTATATCTTCTTCACTTCGGCCATCAGAAGTTACAACAAAACTCTTATACTATTTTTATTACCTCATTACGTAATGTAATTCCTTCAGCTACGCCTGTTTATCTCACAACCTCCTTTCAAGGCCAAGTCTATTCCATTCAATTGGTCTTCCAGGTCCTTCACTGTCTCTGACAAAATTAGTATGTCATCGACATACCGCAAAGTTTTTATTTATTCTCCCTGAAGCTTAATTCCTTATCTAAATCACTCCTTCTATTCTTTCACTGCCTGCTCAATGAACAGGTTGAACAAGATTGGGGGAAGGCTACAACCCCGTCTCACTCCCTTCCGAACCATTGCGTTTCTTTCATGCCGTTCCACTCTCATAATTTCTGTCTGAGTTTTGTACAACTTTAATATAATTCCACGCTCCCTATATTTTATCCCTGCTACTCTCAGAATTTGAAAGAGTGTATTCCATTAAATATTTTGAAAAGCTATCTCCCGATCTACAAAAGCTCAAAACGAAGGATTGCCTTTACTTAAACTATCTTCTAAGGTAAGTAGTTACGCGAGTATGGCTTCTCTATTCCCACATTCCTCTTAAATAACCAACGTATTTTCTCCAAAGTAGGATTCCACCAGTTTTTCTATTGTTTGTAGACAAATCGTGTTTGTATTTTGCATCCATAACTTATTAAACTGATAGTTCTGTGTTTTTCACATTTGCCTCCATTTCTTTCTTTCGAATTGAAATTATATATTCTTGTTGAAGTCGTAGGGTATTTCCCCTGTCTGATACATCTTGCATACCAGTTGAAAAAATGTCTTCAAGATTGGCTCTCCTAACGATATCAGCATTTCAGACAGAATATCATTTACTCCAGAGGCCTTGTTTCCACTGAAATCTGTCCTCTGACAAATTCTTCTCGCAGTATCGTACCTCTTATCTCATTTTTGTCTTCCTCTTCGAGAATACAGCCTTAAAGTTTATTTCTTTTGTATAGGCTCCACCTTTTAAGATTCCCTTATTTGCTTAGTACTGGTTTTCCAACTGAATTTTTTGGTATTCATTCAGCTGCTTTTTTTGTTTCCAAACATCTCTTTTGTTTTCCTACAGGCGGAATGTATCGTTCCCATAGTTATGCTTTACTTGCTACATTTTTACATTTTCTCCTTTCTTCAATTAAGTTCAGTATCTCATATGTCATCCAGGGATTTCTATCAGGCCTTTTTCTTCTGTCTATTTGATCCTCTGAGGTCTTCACTACCCTCTCAGAGCTAACCATTCGTTTTCTATTGTATTACTGTATTGTGTTGTTGTCTCTCAACCACCTCTGATTCATCAAATTTCCCAAATTCCACCTGTATAAATTTATACCATTTGCAGTCTCTTAAGTTTTAATTTGCAGTTTATAACCAATAACATAGTCTTTATCTGACCCTGGATGTATCTAAGAGTTTGAAACCTGGTTTATAAATTTATGTATTACCATTACAAAGTCAACTTGTTACCTACTAGGGTCTCTTGGTTTCTTCTACGTTTACAAACTTCTTTCATAATTATTAAATTATGCTCTGCACAAAACGATCTCCTCTTTCATACCTTTTCCCCAGTTATATTCACCTATTACATTTCCTTCTCTTCCATTTCCTACTACCGATTTCCAGTCTCACATCTCAATCAATTTATCCTCTCCCTAAGCTGTAGGAATAATTTCTTCAATCTCTTCATACATTTGTACGAATTCCTCGTCATCAGCATAGCTAGTCGTCTTATAAACTTGTACTACTGCGGTCGGTGTTTGCATCGTGTTTATCGTTGTTACGATAATGCGTTTTCTAACTTACCGACCCGATTAAGGGATAGAACATTCCATGCTCCGATCCGTAAAATGCTTGTTTTTGTTTTTCTTGAGGAAACATCCTCCTGAGTATTCCCTGACCAAAGATTCGAATGTCGACTATTATACCTCCAGAATATTTTACGCAATAAGACGCTATCATCATTTATTCATGCAGTAGAGCTGCATTTCCGTCGGGAATAGTAACGACTGTACTGTCCCTTTGCTTTCAGTCGTCCGAAGTTCAAATTCAAATGTTTGTAGAACTTATGGGACTTAACTACGGGGTCATCAGTCCCTAAGCTTACAAACTGCTTATGAACTAGCTAAGACTAAGGACTGCACAAATATCCATGCCCTAGGGGGGATTCGAACCCCCGACCACAGTGGCCGTACAGACCGTGACTGGAGCGCCTCAGTCCCCTCGGCCACCGCGGCCGGTTCGTCCGAAGTAATTGTTAGCAGATGTTGCAAGGCTAACTCAGTCAATATCCAGACTGGAAAGGCTGCTGCCCTTCTGCAGGAATCACAGGTTTGTCTGGTCTCTGCGAAGATACCCGTCATCTGTGGTTGCTCATACGGTTCTGCTATCTGTATCGCTGAGGCATACAAGCCACCCCACCTCGGCAATGTCTATGGTTCATTGGGATGGAACTTCATTGTATGGGGCTGAAATCTTGGTGGATACACGGTAAATTATTAATAACGTAGATGGTATTGATTTGAAACTAGCAATGATGGTTGCAGATGCTAATACATGAGAGCAAAGGCTGAACGGTGTCAATGACACAAAGATAAAAATATGAGAATGAACATCACAGATGATACAAGCTGTGGAGGTGACACGCATGGGAGTAGCAACATTACCTTAGTGAGTCATAGGCTCGGCAATAGAGTGGAGGCGGAGTCAAGGCAGACCAGGGAGAAGGTACGTGGATCCGGTTACGAATGGTTTTGAAGTAACATGGTTAATATTGGAGGACGGATCAAAGCATGGATTAGGAGATTACGGAGAGGCATAATTGTTCTTATAATGATGATGAATAAAGAGAAAGGAATAGTTGAAAAATGGAATAAAATCTAAAACAAGTCGCTTGTTATCCTTTCGGAATACAACCCGCACATGCATAACTGCTTGGGAGCTGCAAGCAATTTATAAGAAAGAATAACGGACTTGCTTCCAGACCTTTACAACTTATGTAAGATTTTTGCAGATTTTTTGAACGAATATAGCAGAACATGATGAAATATGCCCAGTAAAAAAAAAAAAAAAAAAAAAAAAAAAAAAAAAAAAAAAAAAAAGAATAGGAGAGAGAGAGAGATAAAAGTAGAAAATGGCCAGATCGAAAGAAGTAAAACAGGAGAAGTAGGTCATCATTTCATTTGGCAGCTTCATACATGTGTAGTTCAAGAAATGTGTTGAAATAATCGAATGCGTGTAAAGTAACACGTTTCCCAATTTTTATGTCACGTAACATGATACACTTGATAATGTCATCGAAGGCGGCAATTATCATATGTTGTAACATGACATTACATGTTAGGGAAGTTCAGAATGCATGCAATCACATTCAGCGATACCTACTGTTACAGATACACCTATCTCTAGAGATCACTGCACCAACCTCTTTGGATCACTAAACGTGATGACAACTTCGCAAAAATAGTTCGCTGTGACACATTACTAACCATACCACAACAGATCGGTCCGTTAGGAGCGTCCTGTCAATCACAATGCAACAGGAAAATACACGACCACAGATGACGCACCTATTCAATACTTCACTACTCGTTCGACGCCCGTGGGATTAGAGTGCTACCTAACGTCACTTTGTCCCCTATCGAAACCGTGTGGTCATCAGTTGGTAAACTAGTACCCCAGCAAACACCACAAAGACCAACTATGGCAGTATGTGAAAGGAGCGTAGACTTCTATTCCACTACACAACAACACATAGAGAACCTCTCTCTTTGATTAATGCCGTTGCGTGTGGCAACGCGTATGGCCAGAGATATAAGCAACATGTGCATCTTCTTCCTTTACTTGGAGCTGTATTTATAATCATGAGACCTTTGTAAAACGTGTCATTACTGAATATTATCTCCGGTCTTTCTTCGTGATATGTTAATGTTTTTGTAATACTGGGTTTGTATATTTTTCAAATCACTGTATCTTGAACGATGGAGAATACTTTGCAGTTACGAACGAGTAGATGGACAGAGATATGCGGAGGAGAAAAAAAAGAGGAGGATCGGGAGAAAATCAAACCAAATGTTCAAATGTATGTGTTTATAATGGACGAAATGGCTGTGATCATCGATTCTAAGACATACAAACTAATTAATTTAATGTGTGGAACTCATTGTTCGTTGGGGCGATCTAAATCAATTTGTACAGGTTTCCATCCAAGATCGCTTTTTTATTTTTAGGATGACCGGTTTTGACGTTACTCAGACGTCATCTTCTGATCTCCTATTTCACATCTAAAGCCATGGGAGATAAGATATTATGAGATATAGAAAGTCAGAAGATGACGACTGAGTAACGTTGAAACCGGTCATCCTAAAAATAAAAATGCGATTTTGGATGGAAACCTGTACAAATGAACTAATACATACAACCACGTTTTAGGTAGCATTCAAACTCCTTCCTGGGATGGTTGATGAATCCGTAGCATGGTACCTAGACCGCATGGGCATTATAGCCCAAGGACGGGGAATAAGGGTGAGACAAATGGTGGGAGGGGGAGATCGCAGCGAGAGAGAGAGAGAGAGAGAGAGAGAGAGAGAGAGAGAGAGAGAGAGAGAGAGAGAGAGAGAGAGAGACGGGGAGAGGAGAGAACTAGATGAATTAAAAAGGTAGAGGGAGAGTTTGAGAGAGATGACAGTGGATTAATGGGAGGAGAATTAAGAAGAGAATGAGGTAGAAGTGGATAGAGGGTCAGAGAGGGGGGAGGGGGGATATGGCTACGTACCACAAAATGCCGTTAACCTGAACTGCTGCTACTACTATTACCACTAATAGTAATAGTGTTACTAGAATTACATGAACGAATATACTATAGTGATTCCCAGAGAACGATTAAGTAATATGACGCCTTGTGTAGCTTTGCTGTTTCACTCAAATCACACGCACACGCACACACACACACACACACACACACACACACACACACACACACACACAATTATTCCATTTACTTATGGTGTGTCTACGCAGAGTGGTCCTCTAAATTCACCATAAAACAATGTCTTCCTTGGCATGAGTGATTCCCCATCGACTCGGATGCAGGCCAAATACTTCGGGGAATAAGCCTTTCCTTGATTTCTAAGCCTTCGTTCTTCCCACGGTGTGTCTAGGGAAGGAAACGTTTTGGAGTCATATGTCTCTGCAATGGACCTTTCTTCTGTTAGAGACGAAGCTTACAAATCCACCAACGTTATTCTTAGCTCGTTTCGTCTCGGTTATAGGAGCAGCTATGGATGTAAAGTCCACCCAAGCAGAGCCACGCTTGTCTGGTAAGCCTGTTAGTGACTGTTCCACTTGAACAGCCTTGCATTTCGTCGGCACTTAGCACATCTTGAGATTGTTTTTTATGGAAGTTCCTCTTGGCTCAGACAACTAAGTCATTTCTACACGGGCTCTCTAACACACAACGTTTCACCATCGTGCCATAATGTGATCGGTGATGCATGCACATAACTTATGGTAAGGAGGACTGTTGGCGCGACGCAATTCCCAGCTCAGGGACCTCGGGTTTGCCAGCAAATTAATGCTGAGCCCCCTGAGGTTCAGTGAGTCTGACTGCAGCGAAGTAGGTTCACGATGCGTTTACGTCAGGTCTGTGATAGCTTCTCAGAAGGCTTGTTGTGTATTTCTAGTGGTGTGCTTCGTGTGTATACATCGTACGTCGAATTTGTGTTGTGTTTTTTTTTTTTTTTTTTTTTTTTTTCATGTTTGGTAGCGACGTTGTCGGCTTGTTTTGGTCGTATTTGACAACCTAATTCAATGTTGTCCTTACAATTTTTGAGACACTTGCAAGTCAAAAATCTACATAATAACCTCATGTGCCAGTCATTCGCACGGTTGTTCTCGTGACCCAAAATCCGAGGCATCGTACACAAGAGGCAGCGTACACTGCTGTTACCCTTTATCCTGCCCATATCCCCCCCCCCCTCGTCAGCCTTCCTGATTTCAATCACTATTGCTCTGCGTAGATGGAACGAAGTTAAAACGATTGATTTAAGAAATTAAATAAAATTCTGGTGATATTTCCTGTGAATCCCTCGATCGTTCCGAAACTTGCGAGTTGATTTCCTTTCGCTTTTAACCATCGGTTGTGGCGCATCGTCAACCAGTTCCCTTGTCTAGAGCTAGCGACAGCACTTTTAGTTCCTGGAGTAGAGAGTAGACTTGACGGTAGATTAACAGGATTGCTGTTCTGTATCGATCAGGCTGCCATCTGATTGACTTGTCGCCACGAAAGAGACGCTTTCACAGAGGAATGCTGCTATGAATGCAGATTCCGGTTCAGACGGGGCAGTGGTGGACTGCGATATAGTGAACGACTCGCGCACGTTGCCGGCTGCAGTAAACGTGATACATTATATGTAGCATAAACGACTAATGCAGCTGGTATGTGCTCCTGCAAAGGAAAATTGCAACTTAAAGATTCTTTAATGTGGTGCACGAACCTCCTCGTCACTGATGGATTGTGACAGTGTAGGGGGTAGAATAAGTAGTGTTTATCAGTGTTCTTTTTTGACCTGACTCTTACTGTGATGGATGACCCAAGCTTACAGCATTCTTATCCTGAATGTTAATAGCATGAAAACGGATTAGCATTTGGCCTCCTTATGTCAGTTCATTCGTGATTCCCTTCTGAATTTCACGCTGTTTTTAATATGAAGACGAGCGGGGACTGTGGTTTTTTCCCTTATAGCTTCAGTTTATTGCTGATGAAAATAATTGATTCTGGCAGGAAAATATCATCGCTTTGCACGGTTCTTGGTTGTTCTATAATATGAAGCGTAGTGTTCGGGTCTTAGTCAATCACATTTTACGCCTCAACGATCAGCCAATGCTGAACTGCTTTCGTTAATCCAGATGAACTGACTTTTTCAGTTACTCCTGGTATAAGATTTTAGTAAATCACAGTTGGTCACTCAAGTTCTCTAACATTGATTTTACACAAACTGCACCCTTAGACTATGCGAAATAGGCGGTTCTTCAGGGACGAATTAAAAATGAAAATACTAATGCAATATAGTTGATATGACGTTTTAGATGTAATGCTATCCATATGTTTCTACATAATAAAAATAACCCAAAATTTAACAGGCAACTCATACGTTGCTTCTGAAGCCCTATGTTAAAATGAGAACTAACAGGGTTAACGATATAAAATACTGATTGTTTCTAAATGCATGTCGACGATCGACAATTTAATGACAGTCCACTGTTGAAGTAAGTTTTACTTTACATATTAAAAAAATTACACACAATCCTTTTGGAAATATGTCAGGATTATCTGTCTTAATTAACTGAATTAGTCCATTCGATGCTTCTGCGTGATGTGTGGGTGCAGATATATCCCAATTAGGTCAGATTCTTTTAATTTACGGCCATCGGATTCGGTATTATAAACTCTTTACATTTATGGCACTTGTTGTGAGAGGCAAAATACTGATAGGACCGAAACATTCTGGTCGTGTCACTGCAGCCTTCTTTTGTATTCCCAACTTCAATAATTTCCACAACAGATTTGTTACGAGCAAGTGTAATAGCTTTATTGTAGAGCATAGAGAGTTCTCTTCCATTGTGATTGAGTTTGGCATCAATGGTAAATTTCGAGGTGATTTTAGCTACAATACTAAAAGTCCACAGTGGGTTTGCTTTTCTGGATATTAACAAAGTATATGACCTTGTAGCTCTTACGTCTCCCACATGATGGAAATCTGAAGGGAAAATTAATGCCAGATCGGAAGTCTCACCAGCGTTTCCCACTATTCGCGATCGATTGACTAAACCATTAGGTAGTCCTTGAACCAAATATGCCACACATTATACACTCCCCATGAATACTCCCTCATTCCGTAATGCGAAACCCACAGAGTGAGAGACTTCTTTATGTTGTGCTATGCAATTATGACCATACTGCAACTCATGGAAGGAAGTAGTCTGCCCCAGTTCCGCAGAATGGTGGTTGCCTGTGATGCCCTGGATGACAATGTGGAACAATGTTGGTCCCTGATAGTGGTTTCTTCTTGATACAGGTTCATAAACAATTTCATTCTCCCATTCCCCCTCCTAGAGTAAACGTTTGTAACGGATTGGGATTATTGGCACTGATAAATGCAGTACGTGTGCTCTTACAGATGCCATCCAGCGTCGATTTACTAGCATTGGTCGCCTGGTGAACTAATATCGGCTCATGGAACAACTGAATTACGATTTTTATTTTCAAGAACGATAAAAAATTTCATCAGTGTGTATGATTTGTACACATTACAGTTGTTGGAAACCTGTAGGCGATAAACTGGCTTTTTGCCAGTTTATGTTTTCGGGTTACTAACAATCCTGCATTAAACTGCATCAGTTTAAAGCCACTGCTAGTAACTAGGAAGGGGACCGTATTGTCACTTCTGGGCTCAGGCACCTTCTTATTGGTGGTGTAGATTCTGAAAGATCTGCCAGTGCTGCTCTAATAAAACGATCTTGGTTGACGTGTTAGCTGCCTGCATATCTAAAATTTCGCCTACGTGTGTGAGAATGCTCATGTGACATAGCAACCAACACCTTTGCACCACTGTGACTTAACATCAAACTTCAGTGTTATTTCTCCGTGATCAACATCCTGCCAATCATAAGGGCACAATTTGACCCGGTTCAGAGTCTCTCGGTTGCCTGTTGCTAGCACGATCTCGTTTCCGTGAATGGTGCCTATTTGCTTCACACTTTGATGTCACATTGTGCCCTACGCCTGTAAACATTCTCTGTTAAAGTGTACACACAGGTTACAATCTGGCGGCTATGTCACTAGCTCCTCTGTTAGCGGTCGGCCCTGAACTTTCACCCATACAGCTACAATGCCTCAGGTGGTAAATCTACCGTCATCGGATCTAAATTACCGTGACGCTTCCAGGTGAACTATTTGTTCCCGATAGTTTACGAGTTAGCTAAATTCATGTGAATCAAATATTCAACTACTGAAAAAAATAAAAGGAATTTTTGTCTTATTCGATTCCAGCGGGCAGAACATGTTTGGAATCCTCCTCCAGGGATATATATATATATATATATATATATATAGAACACGAATGTTCCAAGTTCACGGTTTCCCCAAAGAGGTCTCACATGGAGTGATTTTACGACATGCCGGTAATTAAAAGCTAACATCTTTTTCCTCAGATTCATTATTCAAAAAAGTTATTAAGAAATTACCCAATAACGCGTCGCCGAAAGTCTAGCCCACAACCAGCGGGTGGTTGCGCACGCCGCTGTATCTACAACATAATAAATCGGTTGCTTGGGGCGATGGAACAGCCTGAATAGAGTAGGATTTGTCGTAAATAGTAACTTGGTAGACATACAACTGCATCTTATTAGTCGCGCGAGACGTCCGCAGCACGAGAGACCCCTACCGTTGTGTGTCCCAGCCAACGAGCTTACATTTCATAGAGTGGCTAAGACACGAGATACAGCGCTCTTTGCGGCAACCTGTGTTAATTCGGTCGCCATCGTTTTGGCGGTCGGTACACCTAAGAGTAGTCTGTCTATCGTATGTTGTTGTTGTTGTTTAGATTGAAGTCTTGTATTTAGTATATATTTTATTTAGTGTGCATCGACTGTGCAATTTGGCTGCTGAAATATGCTTAAAGTGTGTTCAGAATTTAAATTCACAAGTCGAAGTGATAAAAAGGCAAGAACTACGTGTAAGAACACCAAATGTTTCGCCTTGTTTGAGCTCACTCTGTCTATACTGAAACAAAATTCCTGACTAATGGCACTCAGCTGTCCCAAGAGTGAAGCTTCAGACGACCTATCCTGCAATTCTCTTAACGTAAACACCATAAAAAATGTTTTCTACCTGGTGTTAGTGTGTTTCTGATATATTTCTTCTTTTGTCGCTCCTGTTGTTGATGAAACTACACTCTTTAGCGTATTTTTATTTTTTGTTGATAATACATGCTCCAGCATGGTAGACATGCAACCAGGTCAAAGTATGGAAGCAGTAGTGACAGCCAGAATTTTTTCACTTGTATATGTCTGTGTCCTTTGCAACAAATCTGTACTTATTTCAGCGCGGCAAGAACGAAAGTTACTAATGATACGTTATTTCGAATGCTTTTGTGGCAACTGACCTAGGCGCATTTTTATTGCAGTTATCTGATGTCACTTTCGTCTTTGTACTGAAATTTCACCTACCAAACATTACTTATTTCAGTATGGTTACACGTGAAGTTATTAACGACACCTTATTTCGACGTGGAATGCTGATGACCTAAGCGCATTTTTAATTGCAGTATTTTGTTGTCTCTATCGTCTTTGTACTCAAATCTCTTCCACCAGAGTTTACAACCAAACCCATTAATAGCAATTTTACAATTTGTGGACTTAATAGGTTTAGTAAATACAATATAAGTGTATACTAGACTTTATGAAAGCAGTTGTTACAACACATTAACAGCAGATGCAAATCCATGGTCAAGATTATTCGTCATAACAATTACTCTTCACTGTATGTTTCGCAGTTCGTATTTGCATTAGAAACAACGCAAATATTTTCACAGCGGCACTCCGTTGTTGTTGTTGTTGTAAATCCCGGCTAACTATTATACTTCGAACTGGAACTGTAATGCTGATGGTGAAATTTCATTATTGCATTTTAGGACATTTACTACCAGGTCGTCAATTCGCAGCTATCAGCCGAAACCCCAAACAACGCATGGTGGACGCCAGCTCAGTTTGCCTAAAAAAATGGCTGACCCAAGGCCATTCTATGAAATTTAAGCTCGTTGGTCCCACCTTCTCTCGCGTGTGGCGCTAGCGAAGCCCTCTACTGGCCGAGCTGCAAGTTTGTTGGCTAGCTGGGTTGCCTATTGTGCGGTCGCTGGTGTTGTCCTTGCTGCTACCCACCTGCAAGAGGTGCGTTGCGGGGAAGTCGAAACGCCTAAAGGACTTTTGCGACTCGCTGAAACAGATTTTCGAAATTCAACACAACAAAGAAATCTCAATTTCATTATTTTTTTACGAAACAGCGTCTACCACTCTTCATTTCCAGATGAATTGTTGAAAAAGTTACCAATGATTAAGCCGGCCGCGGTGGACGAGTGGTCTGCGGCGTGCCAGTCACGGTCTGCATGGCCGCTGCGGTCGGGGGTTCGAATCCTCCCTCGGGCATGGATGTTTGTGCCGTCTTTAGGATAAGCTAGTGCATCAGTAGTTTGTAAGTTTAGGGACTGATGACCCCGTGGTTAAGTCCCATAAGCTCTACAAACATTTGAACATTTTTTTGATTAATTAAACTGTATGTGAGAAGACTCATTTTGCTGTATTCATATGGACTTTCTTCTCATCTTGGACTAGAAATATAGGGATCTAGTAAATTACATATTGATTGCGTATCACTGTGGTCTACCGTGCGTTTAATACTGTTCATTACTCGTATGAAGACTGCATAGATTCATGTGCACATACAAGCACAAAATTATTGCTAATAATAAAAATATCAGCTTGGAGGTTATAAAACAAAATATTTCTTTTAAAAATGTAGCATATCGAAATCGTTCATTGAATGAACATCCTCTGTGCATTTTTAAAGTCCAGACGAGTCATGTACAGCCCTTCAAAATATCTTTGCAGTTGAAGTACATAAAATGTCTGCGTTTGCATTACATATTATACTTCTTCGACATGTCATTTTAGGGTGTTCTTGAGTACTGTCGACTTGCAACTAGAACGTGAATGTTCATTCGATGAACGCAATCTATACCTTGTGCTACATTTTTAAGCATACATCATAACCACAGGGGCGAAATTTGTGGTATTACTGCTCAATACTGATCTCATACTGTTTACTACGTCCTAGATTTAGACAGTTCGAACGTGTGAGCAATGAAGACGAAATTTTTGTTTCTTCTTTTTTTCCATATACATCACACAGTTAAAATCAGAATATTATGGTGATAAATGTTTATTAACATGAATTGTTTACAGAAGAAGGGAAAAAACTTTAGAAGCCGAAATTGGGAAAAATCATCTTGGATTTAGAAGAAATGTAGGACCACGCGACACACATCTTAGAATATTGGTTAAAAATGGCTAAACTACTTTTATTACGTTTCTGGATTTGCAGAAACCTCTAAAATATAGACTGGATTACGAGAATATTTTGAGAGTATCATGGGTAAAATATTCGGGACGAAAAATTAAATGCATCTTGTTCGTAAACCAGACAGCAGAAAAGGAGTCGAAGGGAGTGAAATGGGGTCAGTGGTTACGGAATTAATATGGGATGTACCCGTTCCCATTGATATCCAATATATATATATATATATATATATATATATATATATATATATATATATATATATATATATATTGAGAAATCTGTGAAGGAAAACAAGGAAAAATTAGTAAACGGAATTGGAATTTGGAGATATGAAATGAAAATCTTGTGGTTAGCTGATAACACTGTATTTCTGTCAAAGACAGCACAGGACCGAAAGATTGGAACATGAATTTTAAGAAGGGACGTCGAACAGACGTGCAGAACTATAAGCCAACAACTCTAACGTCGGTCAGTTGTCGAATTTTGGAACACGTGTTCTGTTAGAGTGTAATGACATTTCAGGAGACTAGAAATCTGCTCTGAAGGAATCAGCATGGGTTTCGAAAAAGGCGATCGTATGAAACCCAGCTCACGCTATTCGTCCACGAGACTCAGAGGGCAGTAGACACGGGTCCCCAAGTAGATGCTGTGTTTCTTGACTTCCGCAAGGCGTTTCATACAGTACACCAAAGACGTTTAATGAGCAAAGTAAGAGCATATGACATAAAAGTTTTCTGGGTATGGTACCGCGTCATGATGTAAGGCTATTACTTAAATAAGCTTATTTAAGTAATAGCCTTACATCATGACGCGGTACCATACCCAGAAAACTTTTATGTCATCTGACTCTGGCCGCGGAAGCCTACGTAATTATAAGAGTATATGGTCTATCATACCAATTGTGTGACTGGATTCAGGAGTTCCTGGATAGCCGCGGTGGAGTAGCCGAGCGGTCTAAAGCGTCTCGCTGCGGAGATAAAATTATGTGGGAGTAGGCATTAGGAGTGATTTAAAATGGAACGACCATACAAAATCAGTGGTCGGTAAAGCAGATGCTAGATTTAGATTCATTGGAAGAATGCTAAGGAAATGCAGTCCGATAACAAAGGTAGTAGGTTACAGTAGACTTGTTCGCCCACAGATTGAATACTGCTCACCGGTGTGGGATCCGAACCAGGTGGGGTTGATAGAGGAAGTAGAAAAGATCAAACGGAGAGCAGCACACTTCGTTACAGGATCATTTAGTAATCGTGAAAGCGTTGCGGAGATGATAAACTCCAGTGGAAGACTGTAGGAGAAACGCTCTGTCGCTCGGTACGGGCCTTTGTCGGAGTTTCGAGAACATCCTTTACCGAGGAGTCTAGAAGTATATTGCTACCTCCTACGTATATCTCGCGTAGAGATCATGAAGATAAAATCAGAGAGATTAGAGCCCACACAGAGGCACACAAACAATCTTTCTTTCCGCAAACTGTACGGGACTGGAATAGGAGGGAGAACCGCCACACACCTATCGGGTGGCTTGCGGAGTATGAATGTAGATGTAACAGATTTCAATGGACAGTGTCCTGAAAGGTGGGTGTGAAATGTATATAAACAAGGGTAATGGAATACAGTCGAATAGTATTAGTCGATGCTGCGTGATTTAGTTTAGGAAACGATACTATACATGCAGTGCATAATTTCTTTAATTTCGGCATCAAAGTAGGCTATACGCCGTGCCGCAGCGGATATACCGGTTCCCATGAGGTCACTGGACTTTGTCGGGCTTGGCTAGCACTTGGATGGGTCGGCGGAGCGCTGTTGACAAGCAAGGTTCTCTCAGTCCTTGTGAGGTCAACTGAGGAGCTACTTGACTGAGAAGTAGCGGCTCCGGTCTGGAAAACCGAGACAACGGCCGGGGGTGTGGGGCGCTGGCCACGTCCCCCTCTATACCGCATTGGATGACGCTTCAAGCGGAGGATGACACGGCGGCTGATCGGTACCCGTTGGGCCCTCGAGGCCTATCTGGGACGAAGCTTAGTTTTAGTCCTGAAAATAACTTCTAGATGACGGAATTAGTAGACACGGTACCATAAAATGCGGATTGCTAATAGGAATAAAAGACTTTTTACCAACCATAATACCAATTTAAGTATTAAGATTTTTTTGTGAGGGCATATTTCTCTAGATTTTTACGAGAGTAAAGCGTAAACGATAAGTAGTTCAGACAAAAGACAGACAGAAGCTTTGAAAATTTGGTGTTCCAGGAGAAGGCAGAATATTAGATGGGTAGACTTCGTGAGGAGGTGTGGAAAATAATTTTTAAGAGAGAAAATTCAGGCACCGCAAGCAGTCGTAATTTTAGTATTTTGAGGATGTGTAGGGTCTAAAAATTGCAGAGGGAGTCAAAGACATGAATTCAATAAGCAGTTTGAAGTCGATCTGTTGTGCCCTTTTTATTCACAGATGAAAAGTGTTGCACAGGATCGGTGGCATGCCTACCTGCATCGAACCGATCTTCGTTGTAAGTACCACAATAATGGAGGACATCTTTTGGAATCCGTATATTACCTTACCTGCAAATAATATGCACACACACACACACACACACACACACACACACATACACACACACAAACACACACACTAACACGAAAGTAACGTGATTCAAAAACTCCTTCCCCCATCACAGTCAGCTGTTCTTAACACTACTCCCAGAATTCAATTGCCCACCATCTTGTTTTCGTAACATAAACATTGAGTAAAGTGAAAGTGACACAGTGCCTGTTCACAACGCGAAAACAGCGCAAATTCACCAAAGTAAGTGACAAAACCTTGCTATAAAAACGTAGACATTTTGTTATAGATGCAGGTGCTACAGTAAAATTAAACCAAAACATGAAAATTACGTCCTATATTTTCGTAAAAATCCCGATTTTTACAAGCTAACCATTCACCCCATTAACTACACACGTTTTGGTTTGCAGATGACAAACTGTCAAAAATTCTCAGTGACATTTTGTGAGTTGAAGAACCACAAACACAACTCCATGTGGTATTAAGGTAGGCCTAGTATACCTATAAAAATAAGAAACGATTTATATTACTTTCACAATTTTCTGTCTTTTTTTTACACTTAATGTACAAAAAGTAAGAATCATTTCATTGTTAATTTGACAGACAGTATGAATTAAACATCCCACTGACGATGCTGAAACGCCAGCGAAACATGTATGGGAGAAACTAAAATCATTTGTGTTTGCTCAAGGTAGACCTTACCTATAAAGCAAATTTAATATGATATATTCGTAATTCGAGGGATATCGTGATATGTGAAAGTACACGACAGGTCCAAAAACTACAAGGCTGTTACGAAGATAATGACCCGGATCCCCACAGAAATCTGAGCAAACTTTATTATATGAATATCTAATTACAAAAGAGTATTCTACATACGTAATAATTAGGACAAACTCAATTGGACATGTGGTGTACTGGATTTTAGGGACTGCGAATATGAAAACTATAAAGTTTCGTAAATAGGTGCAACATTTTGTATTCTGTATAAGTAATAACCCGTATCGTAGTGTTCTAAGAACTGTAGTACGTTTTTCCAGTACCAATAAACAATAAAAGCAAGAGTGGTTATGGAACATAGTATGATATCGTTCGACATTAAAAATTTCCTACAAAATTCTGTAGTCAATAAATTCATGTGTGACAGGTTCCTCGAACACAAACAGTGTTCGTTTTACATAGAATCCTTTGCTCTCCTTATAACAACGAAGTCGTCACATTCATCAGACTTACAGATTATGAAAGACAGACGTTCAAAATACCATACGACCGAAAACGGTAAGAAAATCCACGATGAAATGTATGGAAGCGCGCACGAAAACCGCTAGAGGTGATTACCCAATTCAATAGCTATAATTTTGATATATACATTGGTATAAAACAGACATTCGTCAGCCTTGATCGCCAACTCACCATCCCGCAAATAATTTAAAATATTTAATCGAGTGGTACATAACGCTCTTAATTAAAGATACTGAGATACACACGAAGGGGTTCAAGTTAATAGGCACAATTGTGGGATGCTTGTGGATGCTCCCGACAGAAACACAAAGAAAGTTTGTGTTCGCACGTTTCACAGCCCCCCCCCCCCCTCGCATAGATATTAAATTAACAAAACAAAAACGCGTCTGCAAGCGAAATTGAAGTAGTTGAATTATTCCATTACGGGCAAAAATACATTAAACGGTACTCAAGTGATACGAAGCCATCTTCCGGAGGGAAACTCACATTCTTACCAAAGAGGCGCGCCGAAGAGAAAGTTAGAAAAGCACCGTCCGACGGCCGTTGGCGCGAGGAACTGTTTCTCTCAGTTGAGCGAGGGGCCGTGTACGGACGAAAAGTGTGGAGAAATTCGGGATGGAGAGGTAACTACTTTCTAGAGGTCTTCGAAGAGCGAAGGACCTGTTAAAAGTTAGCACTACTCCGCACAAGAAATAAAACTTTTCTCCCCCATAACCAGTATATATGAAGCTCATTAAGCCACAGATTCTTACAGATACTAATCGCAGACAGGTTGACGTTGGCAACAGGTTATCAAAAATTAAACGAGTTCACTCCAAAAGTATTCTCTTCACAAAACTGTTACTAATCAGCACACAGTATGTGCATAACATGAAAGTTATAACTAGGTAAGAAGAAAAGTGAAGTGGGTTAAATCAGATTTGTTTCCGACACTGATAAATGCCAATCTATAAAGATTAGTTAAAAAAGAAGCAATTATTAATGAAAAATTACATGTGTAGTTCTTGGTAGGTTTGTTGCACACAAAATTTAATTTAGCACAGTAGTATATAACATCTCTCGATTACATAAACGAAGTACCTGTCATTCGTGAGACATTCTAAATATTCGAGAAAGCGAACGGGAACATTTACTTACATGGTGAACACGCTTGTCTGGAGTTGGTTTTTAGGCGTTTACCAACATCCATCTGTAATGCTGAGATGGTTACCATGTGTTGCCTAGGACACACAGTCCACAAACGCAAAACATCTTTTGAAATTCGTACATAAACAGTCAGTACACACTGACAAAATGGGATACGAAGTATTTTTTTTAGAGCGGGAATCATCACTAACATTAAGTCAATGTAAAACGCAATGTTAATCCCGCAGAGACAATGGATAAAAGAAAAGAATCATAAGAACAGAGAAATCGGTACTTGCAGAAGAAAATGGTAGAATTGTGGAACAGTATATATAGCATTTTCGGCAAATGAAGAAACTTCATCAGCTACTTTCCCGTGGTTATTTTGTAAAACATTATTTAAAATTAATTTATACCATTTCATATCGCCTTTTTGTTACTAATTTTGACCTTTTTTACGATCATCGTCAGACCTTCAAAAATGTCTGTAAATCTATCGGACCAAACTGCGTGGTCATCAGTCCGTAGCTTAAAAACTACTTAAACCTAGGTAAACTAACATACGGACGAACACACACACCCATGCCCCAGGGAGGACTCGAACCTCCACGGCGGGCAACCGCGCGCTCAGCAGCGAGGTGCGTCAGACCGTTCGGCTACTCCACCACGGCTCGACAGACCTTCAAGAAGGCAACAACTGGGTTGCTTGCTCTAGATGATCTGATGAACTTATAGAAGTTGAAGTTGGGATGTCCGATATATACACTGACCAAATCAGTTGTCTTCTGCTTACTTTCCTAAACGAATTACACAAGCATTTGAGTTCAGATAGTGTAGTGAGCTGGAAGTTAAATGTAACTATAACATGAATTACACGAACATACGGTAGGTAGAGCCATACGAGTAGGAAGGCTGGAAGCGAGACAAACACAGGGGTAGGTGGCTGGGGTGTCCCAGAGTGTAATATACAGGACCTGGAGGCGATTTCAGACAATTGGAACAGTCGAGGTAAGGTCAAGGTCCTCTACGGGTATATCAGCAAGACTTAACCGTTAACTCAGATTAACAGACCAGCGAGGTAGGAGTGTGAATGCAACTCAGGTGACCGTGAATGAAGCGCCTCAGTCCCCTCGGCCTCCAGACAGCAACAGGACGTTCAATATCAACACAGTCCAAAATCGCCTTTGGGAAGGTGGCCTCTAAGTATGGAGGCCATTGTTGTGTGTCCCATTAAAACCACGACACCGTTTAGCCCGCGGAATCCAGGCAGAGGAACATTACAATTGTAACGAATGGCGCATGGTTCTGTTCACCGATGAGTCAAGATTTTGTCGTTTTCTCTTACTGCCCGTGCCACGTAGGTGTGCAACTATGTCTGCCTTTCGAGGTGAATCCCGCCACATTAGAGGGCGACGAAAATGACTTTTCCAGTTTTATACCAGCTCCATGGTTCCTCGCTCTAAGTAAAAGCCGAGTAAATCTCAAGTAAAGAGTTGAGACTGTAGTATATCGTACTGTATCGTAAACGAATTACAATTACAACCACTATCTCAATAAAACATGTTACCATATGTATAGGCCACTGTGTACGATATCTGTTTCTCTGTTTTGAGCAATGTAGTTGGAATACGTTTTTAAAGTAATTTTTTTCGAAAATATTGCAAAGTTTTTGGCCTGGAATAAATTTGTATTATGTGTATATATGGCATCGAAAAATTTTATGTACCTGTTTACCTGTTAAACTGATCAATCTTTACGTTATGGTTGATTCTTTTTTTATTTATTCATTGGTCATTCTATCGGAGGGGGGAGGGGGGGTACAGTGGTTAGATGGACCACCTCCTAGGGATTGATTGGCTCTGTGGTACGCGTTACTATATGAGGGTGTAATACAATAAGGTATAAACAATGTTTATTTACGAGTTATAAACCGCTCGAAAAGTGATAACCATTGGAAAAGGACAAGTAAATTTGATAGACAATATCAATATCATATAGATTGTGTAATTCATTTTCACGCGTTTCAGACCAAGTAATCATTCTGCAGTCATTTTCTTTCGTGTACATTGCTTTCCACAGTTGTCGCCTTAAATTTACAATCTGGAGTAGCCTTTATGTGTCCAGCGACAGTGTAATACACACTTAATTCAATCGTCATCTCCTTTTGTTTCACTGTAGTTCTCTTTGCGCGATACACAACACTCTTCATTCCAGTCGCTTTCATACACATAATATTTGCAAATTTTATTAATATCTCCAGACACCGTGGGTGGTGTAAGGTGTGTCTTCTTCTGGTTTTTCTTCCTTTTTTAATCACTGTTTGCCTATCCTTGCTTTCTACCACTAAATTGTTTTTCTCTGAGGCGCTCCAGTCACGGTCAGCACGGCCACTACGGTCGGGGGCTCGAATCCCCCCTAGGGCATGGATATTTGTGCCGTCCTAGTTCGTAAGTAGTTCATAAGTAGTTTGTAAGTTTAGGGACTGATGACCCCGTAGTTAAGTCCCATAAGCTTAACAAACATTTGAACATTTTTGTTTTTCTCTGTCTGTTTATTTTTTTATTTTTTTACTCCTCCTCCCTGCATTTCTTCCTTTCTTCCCCTTTTATTCGTATTTACTTCACTTACTTTCATCTTTCGTTCTTCTTATCTTTCCTTTTCTTTTTCAGGGTAACTTGAACTAAATATCATTGTAATCTTTCTTTTCAGAATCTGAACATAATTAACACAAGGTACTGTACGTATATTGCTCAATAATTCGCGATGCAATTTGACATATATTTTCGTATTATTCGGAGTATACAGGCACAAGAACATCTTATTACCTTTTTGAAGTACCAGAATTAGTATTTTTTTGAGCTACTAGCAGCAGTGTTTGTGATAACATTTCTTGAAATATTCCAGAATTTTTAAGTGTTCCAAGTATCCGAAGATTCACTGGTCCATCGCTCCCAATTGTCCCAATTGTCCAAACAAATAACGTTACAGACACGAGATATTAGGTTACTATTGTACCCGAGTAAACAATAGTTATGGCATTGAACCAGCTTAACCACACAACAAACGTATTTATTATAGAATACTGTTTAGCTCAAAAAAAGAAGTTTCTTTCCAAAATACACTTCCGAGAAAAACTAAAAGTGTGTTCGTTTACTGAAAAAGAACTCTCCCGAACATTGACTGCAGCGCTGCTTTAGCAGACAAGCGAAACATTCGAGTGGTCCATGTATACCGGAAGTCCATCTAACTTGGACTGCACCCCCCCCCCCAAAAAAAAAAGAGATCTAGACTGGTTTTAAATTAAATTTTACAATGACAATGAACTTTTTGTGAAAATAGAAAATGAACGCAATTAAAGTCTTTGAAATGAATAAATATGTTGAATTCTGGATTACATTAGATTAGTACTTGTTCCATGAATCATGAATACAACACTTTGTAATGATGTGGAACGTGTCAGGTTAATGAAAGGTGTCTTTACAGATCATGACTTTGTACTAAACATTACATGACACAATTTATTTATTTATTAATTTTTAATTAATTTATTTATTTTTAATTTTTATATTTACAGATTTATATCTAAAAATACTCTATAGTGTAGAAGGAGTTGCCATTCAGAAAGTCTTTTAATTTATTTTTAAATGCTAGTTGGCTATCTGTCAGGCTTTTGATGCTGTTTGATAGGTGATCACACCCTTTTTGGCAGCATAATTCACCCCTTTCTGTGACAAAGCTAGATTTAACCTTGAATAGTGAAAATCATTCTTTCTCCTAGTGTTGTAGTTATGAACGCTGCTATTACTTTTGAATTCAGTGGGATTGGTAATAACAAATTTCATAAGTGAATATAAATACTGTAAAGCTACTGTGAAGATCCCTAGCTCTTCAAATACGTGTCTGCAGGATGATCTTGGATGGGCTCCAGCAATTATTCTGATTACATGTTTTATGCAATGAATACTTCTTTATTCAATGATGAATTACCCCAAAAAATGATGTCATACGAAAGCAGAGAATGAAAATAGGCATGGTAATCTAACTTACTGAGATGTATATTACCAAAATTTGCAATTACCCTAATAGCATAAGTAGCTGAACTTACGTTTCAACAGTTCTTCAATGTGTTTTTTCCAGTTCAACCCCTCTTCAATGCGTACATCTAAAAATATTGAATATTCTACCTTCGCCACAGATTTCTGATCAAAGTCTATATTTATTAATGGTGTCATTCCATTTACTGTGTGTACTGTGTTTTATCAAAACTTAATGATAGTCCATTCGCTGAAAACCACTTAATGATTTTCTGAAAGACGTCGTTTACAATTTCTTCAGTTAGTTCTTGTCTGTCAGGTGTGATAGTAATACTTGAATCATGAGCTAAGAAATACCAAGCTCTGCATCTTCATGAATATAGAATGGTAAGTCATTAATAAAGATATTAAGAACAGCAATGGGCCAGAGACCGAACCTTGTAGCACCCCATTATTGATTGTTCCCCAGTTTGAGGAATCAGCTGTTTTTTGCAGATTATGTGAATTACTTATATCAACATTCTGCTCCCTTCATGTTAGGTATGATTTAAACTATTTGCACACTGTGTCATTCATACCACAATACTTTAGTTTATCTGGAAGAATTCCAAGATTTACACAATCAAAAGCCTTGGAGAGATCACATAAAATCCCAATGGCGATGTCCGATTATTTATAGCATTTAATATTTCATTGGTGAAAGTATATATAGCATTTTCTGTTGAAAAGCCTTTCTGAAAACCAAACTGACATTTTGATAGAACTTTGTTTTTACCTAAGTGTGAAGCTACTCTAGAATACATTACTTTTTCAAGAATTGTGGATAAGGCTGTCAGAAGTGAGACTGAGCGGTAGTTGTTGACTTCAGACGTATCCCCTTTTCTGTGCAGTGGTTTAGCAATAGCATATTTCAGCCTGACAAGGTAAGAAATGTGTCCGATCTGCGACGAAAATTGCCTGAGGAGGAAGATACGGGCAACACCAAGAACAAAATCTTAGGAAACATATAAAGTTGTCAAAGTATAATCTTCATGGTAATGGAGAGAGTTGATGAGGTTCCAAAGTGCGTGCAAAGACAGATATCGGGAAATATGGAACAATAATAGTGTATATATGCAAGCGCTATTCTGAGAATTAGATGATGTGACAAGAGAGTAAATAGTCTGCATCTAACTGACGTCCTAAAAAATGCTCGAGTACTGATGACCAGGGCGCAACATCGTAGCCGCCGAGCGAAGCTACGAAGCGTTCCGCTGCTCGCCGTCGGAGATTCGAGTGCGCCCTCGGAAATGGGTGTGTATGTGTTGCCAGTAGAGTAGGTTAGTTTAAGTAGTTTCTAAGCCTAATTACTGATGACCAGAGTAGTTAAGTCCCTTAGATTTACAATATTTTTATTTATTGCATAATTGAAGGTTTTCTGATTCTGCGCATGACAACTGCATGATACAACGAAAACCTTAAATACTGTCAATAGAGCATCCTTACCATTACAGAGCCAACGAATATGAAACAGCTTTTTAACTTTCAGATAACCTGTGACACCTATAGATGCTGCAATGTTTTTAAGTTTTGCATTTGTATGCGGTCAACCAAAAATTTTGTATAGTTCTTCTCACAAGCATTCAAAGTTATGAACAGCATTTACGTCCGTAAGAGCATGTTCAGAAACTACAGCCGTTCTATGAGCCATACAATGTACACTAACCAGGTGTGGAGATATGTTTGTTCTAATTCCAGTTGCAACACCTTCTTTTTTACTAATAAACTCTGCCGCTCTTTCTGATCCAAATCCTACAAGATTTCCTTTGATTCTTTCCACACCTGTGTCATCTTATGAGTGTGCTTGGATTATGTACTCTTCAAGGGACTTTGCGCCAGCTTTTTCAACCAATTTATAGAAACAACAGCGTGTTCAATTTTGTTCGTTGATATATGTCACGTATAAAATCCAGTGTATTTCGGAAAACTGATCGGCTGACTCATCCACAGATGTTAACGTTTGTTAAGCTTATGGGACTTAACTACGGGGTCATCAGTCCCTAAACTTATGAACTACTTACGAACTAGGACGGCACAAATATCCATGCCCGAGGGGGGATTCGAACCCCCGACCGTAGTGGCCGTGCAGACCGTGACTGAAGCACCTCAGTCCCCTCGGCCACCGCGGCCGACCCATCCACAGAGAAGGAAGAATGTCTGTTTCAAAAAATTAACTACTTTTGAATGTATCTCTTCCGTAATAAAGTCTGTTATTGTTGCTGCTGTCTTATCTGCATGGAAAATGTGTTCCCCTATCTACACCATTCGCAATTTGTAGGTGTGTAAGTTCGGAACGTCCACGAAAGCGACACTTCCTTTTTGCGGCACATAAACAGATCACAACAATTTAACAGTAGCATCCAATTTTTCGTTCCGAATTTCTAAATTATACTCAAGAGCACTTATTGCACATGTTTCTAGGATATGTTTTTTACATATTTTTTCTTGCTGCACACACTCCGAATAGATAACGCTTTTTTCGTGTGTTCCTTATTCTTTGTTCCTATACCGTCTCTTGACCATGGGAAATGAGTAGATTAAGCTCTAATTGTTTAACGCGCTTTGCAGCGGTGGGGCGGCCGAGTGATCTGAGGCGCCTTTCTGCGGAGAGCGCGGTTTCTCGCATCGGAGGTGCGAGTCCTCCCTCTGAAATGATGACATCTTGGGAGAACTAGTCATGAAAAAACTGTTCCACTGTTCGTACAATATGTATGAGACGGGCGACATAGTCTCAGACCCTCAAAAGGAATGTAATACTACTAATATCTAAACAAATCAAGTACAAACGTGATTTTAGAGAACTCTCAGTTTAATTAGTCATATTATCTTAGAATATTTTAAGAAAAGGAAACTCTAGACTTTTAGCTTATTTAAATACGGGGAAAGATTTTGAAAACATTAACTGTAATATGTAATATTTTGAGGGCACCTGGGATAAAATATAGGAAAAGAAAAGATGTATTCTGGGATGCTGCATCAAAGCAGTATCTGGACTAAACCCCTCAACAACAACTTAAACGAGAAAGTAGTTATAAAAGGTGAAAAAGCATGAAAGGGACGCAGTGTTTAAAGAGGGAATAAGACAGGCCTGGTAGCACTTCCCTAATGTTATTCAATTTGAATATCAACAAGCTGTGAAGAAAGGCAAGGTGAAGTTTGGAGATGGAATTAATGTTCAGGGAGATGAAATAACAGTTTGGAGGTTTGCTGATGACGTAGCAATTCTGTCAGAGAAGGCAAAGGAGTTCGAAAAGAAATTGATAATAACTTCCTATGGCCGATGTAAAGAATTTATAAATTGTAGAATGTCTGTGAGAAGCAAACCATTTCAGAACAAGAGAACTTTGAAGGCATTACGTGTTAATTTAAATGTTTGGAAATTCTTTCTGAAAGCGTTTATGTGGAGTGTAGCGCTGTAAGGGAATGAAACGTGGACGATAAGGAAAGACAAAGATGAAAAAGGCTTTCGAAATAATGGGGTGTATGGCGTAACTATCGCGGAGGTACTGAACAGAATTGGGTGACAAGAAATGAAAGCCATAACTAAATGAGGGGATTGATTGGTGGGATACATTCTCTGTTGTTAAGGAATTGTCAATTCAGCAGCGGATGAATGTTTCTGGGGAAAATTGCCGGAGAGGGACCGAGAGCTGATTACGCAAGTACAAAAATTTCACAGTTTTGATTCTTTCGACTGAACATCACAACATGTAAAAATAAGAGAAAAAATCATGTTTCTTATCTGAACGTGAATCACGCGCACGTTCCTATACAAATCAAAGTGTAATAGTAAACAAAATATAATCTAACACTGTGTGTAGTGGGCTGAGAAATCTTAATCACAAACATGACTAGACAATAGGTGATAGCAACCTTCCTTACAGCCTTCTGAATGATGTTGCTGTTACAGAGATGTGTATATGTGTAAGTTGTCAAGTAGTATTTGCCACACCGAGTTTATGCAACATGAACATTATACAGCCACAAATTCTATGCTCAGCGACTGTCGTTACAACTTCCCGAGTCTTCTGATATTAGTAGGTCGAAAAATGGTATACGTATTTAAAAAATTAGACGAATTTTATATGTCCTACATTTGTATTTATAGTATGTATAGTCACAAATATAATATCAAAGACATTAAATACTTTGTTAATTGTTAAGATTGCATCAGTGACAAGGGTGACATAACACGCAGGCAAGAAATGCCCGTAGACAAAGAATAGGCGATCAGGTATCACAACGTTCCGTTAATGAACAGAATATTAGCTGTCAGAAGTAGCATATTCAGCTTTGTGAACATCAAACGAACATTGAACGAAAAGTATTTAGCATCCTAGGGGCATTTGACATCTATTTCGTCGATAGAATCAACATCTCCGACCACAGACTTCAGAAAATCATGCTGTAATCTAAAACTATAAAAGTTTTGTTTGAATAACAAGAATATGAGGCAGTCAGAATGATTTTATAGAAACCCTGAACAAGAGTAACCTCTTGCAATAACCAGAATAATGTCACCAGTACTTTTGTTGATACAGTGCCTCATCTTACGATTTCAAGCTCCCAAAAGCAAGAGGATATTTCAGAGCCACTCTAAAACACGTTATCTCTCAGCTGCCTGTGCGCAGATTGTCCAATCTACCGGAAAATCACGACCGCGAGTTTCTGCGCAACACCTCGCAGAATAAATTCTAAGCTCTCCATTGTATACACCGATATGGGTTACAGAGATACCCATACGGACTAACAGTAAAGACAATTTCGCGAGTTAATGAAACTACGGCACTGGAAAACTGGAACTGGCTGTGTAATTGGGAACTATTAACTTCCGAAATATGTTGCTGGCTTTATGGTATACTAGCTCTAACCGCGCGGTGTTACCTGCACTTAAATATGGCTTACAACAAACCAGTTAATGCCAAAATATAACGTCCACACTGTTACCCTTTTACAAATGTTCTCTCTTGCAACTTTTCTGCGACATCGACGAAAAGAGATTACGATGAAAACGCTGAAACTACTCGCTTACTTCACTGGACACATTTGTATGTGAACGACAAATAAAATTGCTACAAAATGAAGTAAACAATCCCACGACTCTTCTTTCACTCCCTTGCCAATATCCCATTTACCTACTTCCCCCTAACCTTCCTCCTCCTCATACAAATGTAACTTTTCCTAGATTACTGATTTATTTCAGTTTTCCATTGGCTCATATTTGTTCACCCGCTTCTCTACTCTTTCATCCCATATCCTCCTTAACGTATCTGTCAGTAGCTACGTATGTGGGGCAACTTTCATATTGATCGTTGAAACAATATCGAATTCTTCACCAAAGCACAGTACGGTAACTTACGAAAGACAGCTGTGTTAATTCTGAGGTAATCAATTGAAAGATAATCACTCTTAAAAATTTTTGAAAAAATATCTTTAGTGTAATTGTGAATAACTCAATGATCTCTTTGTATATATTACTTTCGAGACAGGTTTCAGTCTACTAATAGGCTATCTTAAGCTGGAACCCAACGCTGCAGATGGACAGGTCGTCCTGTTAGGTAATTGCTCTTTTATGTTGTTTCAGTCAAATATTGGAACAAAATTACCTTTCGGTAGAATCGTAACTGAATTAAGTCAAAGTGGTCAAATAATTGAGAACTTCAATACAGTGCCTTGTTTCAAATTTTCTACAAAAAATCATTGCAGATATTTCCCTAATCTGCTTAGAAGTCAAGGACGACTAATAGTATCAGGTTGTTATGAACAGTTACAGAAAAAAGTGAAGATTTGAAAAATAATGTTTAGAAAATTAATTAGAGTTACATAGAGAATCTGTGAAATTTAGCCTCTCATAAGACAAAAAATACTCAAATATGATTTATCAGGGCCTTTAATAAAGTTCTCACAATCTAGTTCAGTTATGAATTTTAAACTAATTAGTTATGAGATTTAACTTACTATAGATATCCTTATGTGATTTTCCGAATCGAATTGCGAAGTAAACTTTTAAATAGCTGCTCTTTGTAACCAAAATTGCAAAGGATAATTTATTTGAAGATTTCAACAATATTAGAGCGTTTTCAAGATATAACTTTGATCAAAATCGTGAATTGCATTGCCCGGTATCTTCTAGTTTCGAAAATGAATTTCTATCAGTCTACACCTGGCAAAGAATTGCTTCCGTACTGATTTTAAACTTAAAGCATATATGCGATATAATAGGCCAGCATGGGAGAGGAGTGGAAGCATATTTTATTTATTTATTTTGGTAAAATTTCGTTGTAGCATGTTATAATTTGGCAAGAAACGAAATATGAACATATGTGGCTGCCACGCTCAAGCATAAGTTCAGCATCCGGATAATATAGGGATCAATGGATGTGCCTCAGCGCATATTAAGAGTCAAGAAATGAATTTACAGAGCTATGTAATTCGACGTCACATGCTGCTAAGACATATACTCGTCAGCTTACATGCACCAAACGAACACACTCATATACACACTTACAGGAGAGGAGAAGAGAGGGAGTTCACCTACAAAGATTTCATAGAAATTTCGCCGGCCGCGGTGGCCGAGGGGGACTGAGGCGCTCCAGTCACGGTCTGCACGGCTACTACGGTCGGGGGTTCGAATCCCCCCTCCCCCCCTCGGGCATGGATATTTGTGCCATCCTAGTTCGTAAGTAGTTCATCAGTAGTTTGTAAGTCCCATAAGCTATACAAACAAAACTTAGAAATTTCACCCAAATCCGTCAAGTTATTTCAGCACGATACAAAATTATAAATACACTATCTGAAACCCCGACGATTTTCAGGTATTTCCTTACTCTACTCTTCCAGCAGCACATCTCCTCATCCCATCTCTGTCCATGTCTGCCTCCCCCTCATTCTGTCTGCTCCTACCCTTATATTTAAACCGTTTATATATATATACGGGGTGTTTCACTGTGTTTGCCTCTGTAACTTATAAAATAATAGGTCACGGGAAATTTTAATGCGGTAGGTCAACACAAGAAATGTTACACTATCAGCGGAACTATGAACATAGTTTATTGTATCATTTTCCAAAGGGTTACATCACAAAGATATAATTTTTCAAATGGAACAATAGTATTTTTCTATCGTGTATTGGATTCGTTTAAACCAGCTGCGTCCAAACCAATTTAAACTACATTCCTATCACTGTTAGTTTGGGAATCAGGTGAGATATCGTAGACAACGTACAAACTGTAACGTATTTTATTCAGATTTTGGTTCAATTGTAATTTGCGTGTGATACAGTACGATATTTTGCTGTCTCAAACTATACTTAAGGTTATATAGCGTTTGCGTGGAACGAGGCACCATGCGGTTACCATAATAGTGCAAAAGTCATCCTCCTTCCCCTCTAATATGGTGTGTGATCACCTCGGTCGGCCAGTACAGTTGCGTGTTGCGGTGCGCGCGGCCGTCTGCCTCTGGCATGGATGTTTGTGTCGTCTTTAGTGTAGGGTAATTCATAAGTAGTTTGTAAGTTTAGGGACTGATGACCCCGTAGTTAAGTCCCTTAAGCTCTACAAACATTTGAACCAGTACAGTTGTACACCTGCGTGGTGAGGACAGTATGAGGTTACCAATCAGCTCTTGAGGGATACTTGGCCACTCTTCCATAATTCAACACCCAGCTCTACAACCGTTGTGTGAGATGCTCGCCTAGCTGTAATGCGTCTGCCAAGAGCGTCCATGTTCAATCGGGTTCAAGTCCGGTGATCAAGTTTGCCACTACAGTCGTTCAATTCCGTCTACTTCAGGAAAGTTGTCTACCAGTGCAGCTCTGTGAGGACGAGCCTTATCGTCCACCAAACGGAATCCATCCGCTATGGGAACAGCATGGGGCAATGTAAAATGCAACTTTCTTCCCTATAGCTCTGAGGAACCAAAGCACCATTCTGAACGACATAAACATTCGTACGTCCGCCAATACTAACTGCTGCCCACTCGGTTTTTCCTCCACCATTATATAGAAACGTTTTCTGCACATTATCAGGATTGTTCCGAGTTTCACATTCTTTCCAGATGAGTGAAGGACGACCGCTGATCACCGAATCTTATCTGAGAACAGAACCCGACGCTAAGACTCGAATCCTAATGTTCCTCCGCCAAATTTCTGCTAGCTAAACGGTGTCGTGGCTTTTAACGGGACATAAGCCGTAGGCCTACGCAGTCCGTACGTAGAGGCCATATTCCCGAAGCTGATTTCAAACTATTTGTTGATACTGTGGGTACTGTTGCTTTCTGGAGTGTGCGTTGCAGTGCAGTAGCATTGTGGTTATTGACTCGACGGGCCGTTAACCACAGATAATAATAGGTAGTCTGCTACTGATGTTAACCGTGGACGACCTTGGCCTTATTTTATTACTTGTTCCTATAAACAGTCCGGATGTTGTAAATTACACTTTGAGACATCTCCAATAGCTGCAACTAACTCCTCTGTGTCTGCCCTCTTCCAACCTTTCTAAGGCTTTCCATGGCATAGCTTTTAAAAATCACGGCTTTAGTAAATCACGTTGTTGTCGTTCACTACGTTACCTGCACCCAACTGCTTGGTAAACACAACAGCAACCCTCTCTGCAGCAACTTTCTGTTATTACCAGTTTCTCAGTTGCTGTAATTCTGATGTCTCCACTCCATATAACCGACAGAAATACGTAGAAACATTTTTGTTCATTCTGCCGATGACAACACTTTCGAACCTAGATGTCTCAACTCATCCCCTAGTTGTTCAGAAAGAGATCAGCATCCTTTTCTTCGCCATGCACCCTACGGTGGCCACGCCATGCATCCATATCTTATGTTTACAATATCTTCTGTGTTAATATTTCGGTTTGCTGCTCCACATTTGGCCAACTACACTGTTGGCCAAATCTGAAAAAGAAAGCCGAAATATTGACACAGAAGATATTGTAAACATAAGATATTGTAAACATAAGATATGGATGCATGGCGTGGCCACCGTAGGGTGCATGGCGAAGAAAAGGATGGTGAACTCTTTCTGAACAACTAGGGGATGAGTTGAGACATCTAGGTTCGAAAGTATTGTCATCGGCAGAATTAACAAAAAATAGGGATCCTTCTTTAAGATATCAAAGTCACACCCTCCCGACCCCGGAGATGGTGCATGGGACTAGAGCTTTATGTTAATGTCTGCCCCTCTTCGAGGTGAACAACTTTTATTGCAATTTTATTGTAATTTTCCAAATGTTCCCAAAACACTTCTAAGGACCTCACTCTGCATATATAGTGTTAAAAAAAACTACCCTGTGGCACGCTGGAAATCACTGTAACGTCTAAACACTTCTCTCCGTTGAGAATGACATGCCGCGTTCTAGTAGCTGGAAACACCTCAGTGCAGTCAAACTAGTGGTCTTTGTTCATCGAGCGACGGTGTGGAACGATATCGAACTTCCTGCGGAAGTCAAGAAACACGTCATGTACCTTGTGTCCTACCTAAATCCACTGCGAACTGAATCTTGTGGTTGAACATCGCGAGCTATGTTTCATATGGTTTTAGCTTTCTGGAACCATTCCTAAAAATGTGACCCATGTCAGACATATAGGACTACTGTTTTGTGTATGTATTCCCATCCTTAGATACGTTTCGCACCTCTAGAAACTTTCAGTACGCTGCTCTTAGAAGGGGGAAAGTTCCTTCGCATACTCTGTGTAAAATCGAGTTGAAATCCCATCTGATCCAGCGGCCTTTACTCTGTTGTGCTATTAAATTTGCTTTTCTATTCCTTTGACATTTCAATATCTGCCATTTTAGAAGTACAGTGCAATCATCCTCTATGAATCATCTTTGGGAACGGACATTTTAATATTTCGACTTTTGCGAGCCGTCTTCTGTTTCAACAGTGCCTGTATATCTGGTTTCGTCCAGTTAATAGATTTGACGTAGGACCAAAATTTCTTAGGGTTTTTCGCCAAGTCGTTGCACAAACATCTCATAATTTTACTTGGGACATACTTACCTGAGGCGTACTGTACGGTGCTCTTGAACTTATCGACAATTACTCAACACTGTCAGAGTTAGAGACTAAACTATCATGTTGAGGAGTCAAGTAGTATCAAAACTGCCCCTTTTCGCAGTTACTAAATAAGAATATTTTTCTACATTTTACGACACCTATTTATAGCTGAATTCATTCATGGTGAAATGGCGATATTCGTTATCTACACTAACTGAATCAAAGGCGATCTATTTGTCATCATCATGTCTAACACGCATCGGCTGTCTATTTCACTGCTCAATGCAACTTTGGAAAATAGCAGAACAATATTTCTCGATTCTCTGTTCCTGTCACCTCTCCTAATCTTTTTTGTCTCCCAGTGTATTTCCGGTAAGCCAAAAATCTTCACCTAAGACTACGAGAAAAATCTTCATCTAAGACTACGAGAAAAATCTTTCAAGTCCTTTCTCAGATGTTCCGCCACCACAGCTGCTGAGCCAGGTGCACTATTGAAATTTCCACTGACCATGTTTGAGGCAGTTTTCACGCAGACTGTCACGATCACTGAGTAGTGTACAACGGTTTCGAAATTTCCACGTTGTTAATAACAGTAGTAAATAACGATTCATATTCACACAATAATATAGAATACACTTACATATTTGTAAGAGATAATTGTTGTTTTTCTGCATCTGAATATTGCGTAAATATCTGAAGGAAATCGGTCCAGAATTTTCGGGGTTTTTCCTAACACCCTTACGCAACGACATATCCTCATTAGTAGTATGGACGAAACAGCAACAGCAAAGTGCACTAATCGTATTTTACGGAGCTCTGTACTTAAAACGGTGCTTAGCGAAGTGATTTTCAAAATAGAAACATAATGACCAAACGAATTGCTGTGCGATTTGCACTGCAACACTAAAATTTAAGTATCCCTTCTTAGCTTCCTAATGATAATTTTTATTTACAGTTTTGAGGGAAAACAATCCAGAACGTGAAGTAAAAGACAAATACTGAGAGATATGCATAAATTAGAATTTGAAATTACAGCACTGTCTTTATTCTGTGCACCACGGAGCAGTGACAAAATAGCACAGTAATTATGTTAGTTATTTCAAGAGTATTTAGGTTATGTCCCAGTTTCTGCTGTCTTCCTCTCTGAACAAAACTGCTCTTCTTTGTGACTGAGTAATTAGCATTCGCATTCCGAGGAGAATGAAGAATTGCGGCGAGAATTAAAAGGCGGCCCTCCGGGAGTGCTGCCAAATACCCAGAGTCCGTAGCTCATTTCCAAGAGAACTCCCTCCCTGCGCGCGTGGCTGCGGTTTGCAGGCAGACTGGCTGAATCCGTGGGGATGACTGGCTCGACAAGCCACGTGGGCGCTTTTAAGCTGTGCCACGCGAGAGACCTCCAAGGACTGTTAGACGGTATTCCACATTGGACCCAAGAGCCAGGCGAATGTTTTGTAACTAAAGACTGTAGCTACCAGGATATTTGGCCCTGGAACTTTGTGCTTAACCCCAGTTCTTGCGACGTCAAGTTTCATTAACCTTACAAGCTGAAATCCCGGCGTTGCCCGGGTATTTATTTATTTAGTCAAGCCCTGAGTTAGTACTTCTCCTATCCTTTCTCTCTCTCTCTGTCCATTTCCTTTTTTCCAATAACGTGTTACATTTATCAGACAATGTATAAGAAATAAGGCTGTATTGCCTAATATACAAAACTAGCTTAAACCCGCGGCTCCGCTCGCGTGTTGGTTGATCATGATAAATAAGCTATCTTTCAGTAGTATGCTATTTATTTATTCTTATATTTCCTTATTCGTATGCTTATTCTTACAGAGAAAGAGCTGAAGACATTGTAGGACGCATAGACCAAAGATTTGGTCTGTGGCATCGCGTTTCGCTGTATTTAACCTCCTTGTTATAGAGACGCAAACGCCATCGTTGGCCTTCAGTCCCAATTTTTTAATAATTTGACGACTTTCAACCATCATATCTTCCACCCCCTTATAGCTGTCGGCATGGAAATGCTATGGTGTACAAGGGGGACGTCGGACAACAATTACACACAGACCATTTGTTTGCGTTCTGTAGTTTAGCTGCAGATTAACACACACACAAACGTAGAATTTTATGTACACTGATAACTTTCCATCCCAATATACTCCACCCTTTTATCATTATCAACCCTCAAGCAATAATGCAACCAATAAAACCATTTTCAAAGAGTAAATATAATTTTCAAAGAGTAAATATAATTTTCAAAGAGTAATTATATTTCCGCATTTCGCGTTATATTCTTCAAATTAATATCTATCAGATCGCTATAAAACCGCGCCTAAAACCTTCCTCAGGTATAAATTAGTAACTGTAGAAATATTTAAGTCTCTGCTTCTTGTCGTTCGGACGTGATAAGCGTACACCGAACACACATTAACATTAATATATATAGATAAATAGCTATCAGATGGCCACAAAGCCGTTCCTAAAGCCTTCCCCGGGTAGACATTAGTAACTGTACAATTTTTTAGCTCTTTATGTCTTGTGGTTCAGACGTAATAAACTTACACAGAAATGACATTCACATTTATAGATATAGATTTTAAGTACAGTTTCCAAACGAAGAAAGATAGTAATGAAAATACAAAAGACATGTAAGATACATACATTATTTTATTCACAATATTATTATAAACAATATTTCTTGTTACTTCTCCAGGATCTAATACGAATAATTTCTTTGGTGAGCTACCCCTGGGCAAGTGACATGAAGTGGTCTGTGTGAGAAACATGGGCACGTCAAATCCACTCCACAGGTTTCAATAAACTGCCCTGAGGTTTATTAACCGTAATAGAAATGAGAGTCTGGCTGGAAACTGCCGTCTTATGAAGTTAAAAGCCAGAAAAAGCCTGATCTGTCGTAAATAATGGGTACTCGTTGGATGTAATCTATTTCATTCCCTTCCTTTCTTTATAACTCTACAGAAGTCTATTGCTATTCTTGTGCGATTCTGAGCTCAAAGTTGTCAACACTACTGTCAGCATTCCAGGAATTTCCTTAAGCTGACTGGAATACGATGTGTCTTAGTGGTAAATACGTAAATGAATTAATATGTGGTGCGTGATGTGACAGGTTTTCACCCATTGTGTTTATATGATCTCATATTTATTGAATTATATGTTGTACAATTGAATAATTTTGTAATAATACATTCGTTTGTGTAAGTGCTGTAAGACGATAAAATCCACTGCGAACAGAGTTAGTTGTAAAGAAGTACTAGATTAAAACCTGGTGCACGATAGAATAGTTTTCCATGAACGTTGCTGTTTATGTCCTTATATCTCAGAACTACTTGATGTACTGTGATGCAATTTCGAAAGTACATTCACCTGTATGTGTGTACACTGCCTGTAAAATTTCCTGCAACTACAATTTGTAGTGTAGAAATTATAAACTGTAACATTATAGTGAATAACGTAGTTTTGCTCCATGAACACTGAGAAAGTAGTAAATCGAGAAACTATTTTTCCTTTGATTACTTTGATACGTTTATTAGCGCGAAAAAGTTTAATAAAGATTTGAAATTATGTTTAAAGTTCGTTGCAAGTCGCTAAATACTGTCATTCTGATACAGTGAATTTAGAAAGTCTCGTCGCATTATGTGGCAGTTTTTTGCAAGTCCTATTATTTATAACGTTATATCTTAAGAACCGCTACAGAAATTGTCACTTCACGATAAGGAATGTGTGTACAAAATTTGGTTGAAATCGGTCCATTGGGTTAGGATGAATTGCGCAGCGTTTTCGCTGGACGAAGCAGTTTTTCGCGCATCTCATTGCTTATGACGTCATATTTCGTGAACCATGTGTAGTGTTGATCCTTAAACTTACGTTAAACGTCCGCATGAATTGAAGCTTACGTGTGCAAAATGTCATAAAAGTTGTAACAAAACCGTAGATTTGTATGCAATACGTACACACAAACACACGAACACACTGCTTTGTATGTAAAGAAAAAGATGAAGAAGAAGATTTATGTAACACTTTTACAGGTTAATCTGGTATAAAAATATTACATTGTCTAATCATTAGAAACCCGGTATAAGATATATTAAGTTTCTAATATTTAGAATCCACAATTGCTGCCACAGTTGTTTTAACAGAAGAAAAATATAATTTAAGACGAACAAAATAAAGTTTTCATAAAGGAAAGAGTAAAAGATCGTCTGAGGATCAATCAAGACACAACAGAATGTATGACACAATCAAAAGGCAACAGAAACATTGCTGCAACAGAATGATATGAATTTCAGGAAGACTATTTGATTCAAAATTCAGACAATACGGAGCATGAAATTATCGACAGGATTAAATCCACAGCAGAGATGTAAATTTTGAATAATTAAATTTTTCATGTGGAAATTTCTAACAATATAAAGAGGAACTCCATATGTACAAGAGTATAGAGTATCATCGGTATTAGTGTGTATGGGGCTGAAAAATGAACATTGAACAAGTTGATCGTGGGTAATGTGATGGCCTTTGAAAACAAGGTGATAAAGAATGCATTGAACCAAAGTAATAGAATAAAATAAAATAAAATAAAATAAAATGAAAAACAGAAACAAACACTGTGTAATGAACCAGATATGATATCTCTAGGGTGGATTTCCATCCGTGTATGACGAGCGGTTTTGCCATAACGGAGTGAATTTAGCTCTTGTGATGACAATCGAGGATCTAGTGATTGAGAGGTTGCACTCAGATCAAGAAAACCGAAACAACGGCAGAGACTGTAGGGTGGTGAACATATATATATATATATATATATATATATATATATATATATATATATATATATATATATATATATATACAATCATCCCTTTTCCCGGTTTGACGTTGCGGTGTTTTCGCATTGCAAGGACAAAGCATTTGCATTGTGGGTGTCAGTCCGCTGTCCAGGTGACTATGTTCGCAGCAGGGTTGTTTCCGATCCTGTCGGCACACGTACGAAGATTTTGCCGTGGAACGTGGATATTTTTCCGCTCTGTATCGCTTCAAAATTAATCTTCAAGTGCGGCTCCAACATTGTCATATTCCGCGAGACTGGGTTAAAATTGAAGCTACTCTAACATCAAAGTGAAATGAGCTTTAGCACGTAGCACATTCAGAAGAATTCCGAGAACGAACCACTATACTGAAGTGAGTTTCCTGCTAACGGACAATTCACCTCCACGTTTTGAGCTTCCACTAACGTAATATCTTTCAACGGTGCGCAAATCAAGAGCTTCAGGACGCGGCGGAGCGGCCGAGTGCATTGAGGCACTGTGCTGCGATGCGCTAGGCCGTTCCCCGTCGGGGGTTCGAATCCCCACCAGCCGGCCGCGGTGGCCGAGGAGACTGAGGCGCTCCAGTCACTGTCTGCACGGCCACTACGGTCGGGGGTTCGAATCCCCCCCCTCGGGCATGGATATTTGTGCCGTCCTAGTTCGTAAGTACTTCATAAGTAGTTTGTAAGTTTAGGAACTGATGGCCCCCTAGTTAAGTCTCAAAGACTATACAAACATTTGAACATATTTCGAATCCCCCCTCGGGAATGGACGTTTATGCTGTCTCTAGTTTCAGTTAGTTCATAAGTAATTTGTAAGTTTAGGAACTGATGACCCCGCAGTTAAGCTTAACAAACATTTCAACAAGAACTTCAGATATACATATAAAAAGCCACGCTTTTCACCAAGGCCTCCTCTTTTATGAAACACCATCATTTCGTCGTTTTATATTCACGAGTTCATACAAAATCTCTTTCTTTCTAATGATGTTCATGGATCAGGGACGCAGAAGTGGCTTTTCAAGATTCGCCCATTCACTCTACAGCACAGTGAGGGCAGTTGAGAAATTTCCTTCCCAAACTAAAACTGAAACCGACTGAGTACCAGAATAGTTAAGTCCCATAGATTCACAAACAAACATGTAAAGCAGGATCCCGTGCTCGAATCCACATTCCTTTCTTTGCAAATAGTGACACCCATTAAAAGTCATCCGGAAAGATATAGACCCTGCTTTGATTAACTTCTGCGAGAGTTTTATTCCCTCAGGTTCTTAATATTTGATGCAGAACATTTACCTTTTGTATGTATGACATACGTGATTTAATAAGGAACGATATATGTGTCAACGACATAATACCCTCAACAAATAAACGACATACGTGAAAAAGAAATTTGGGACATAAGTGCAGAGTGCAACCTCGTTAAATCAGTAATACATATTTCAGTGTCTTTGAGCACCATGTGTGTTTATTATCCAAATAATTTCAGTTTCGCAGTCCAGGATCTGTTAGGAAAAATAGTTATAAGAAACATATCTGCAGTGGTGCACTCATCACTCTTCCTGTAACAATTTCTCATACGATAAATGTTGTTAGAAGTACTTAGTGGATGTTCCATGAGAATAATTTGCATGAACAGTTTAAATGGAAACTGCAGAAGAAGTCTGTCAGCAGTTTTTTTTTTCTTTTTAATTATGTAGACGATGGACGCATGAGCCTCACTACCAGGTCAACAACACGTGGAATCAAGTGGTACCGATGATCTGACGCCGATAATAAAAATATACCCTAAGCTACTCGTCTGCGATATACCGCAGGAAGTTTGAATAGCTGAAGAACGTTACTAGTTTTAAAAAGCATAGTAATGTGCTCTTGTACCTCAAACGTTTGGAGAGGTCTGACATCCTGTTGGACCATTATCAGGAAGACTGAGAGTTACAAAAATGAAACAGCTACAGGATCGACGTGAATAATCTGAAGCAAGCCAGATTGTCTAACATAATAACGCCTCACCACGAATAACAGAAAAACTAAAACAGAAGACTACGGGATATGAAATATGACTGAAAATCCTTCGACAATGGAAGAGGAGAATGGTCAGTTCTGCATTCTCTTCCTTTGCCAACAACTGAACGCGGTTCCAATGTTTGCCATGACTAAACATCACGACAATACCAGAGCAGCGAACACAACAAAACTTCGAGCAAGCTTAGTAATGGAGAGGGGGAGAGTATATGATATGCATCTTCTACTTGATGTGACTTCCATAGAGGTGATGGCACTTCCTGGTCCCTGCAGATTTCGTGAGAAACAAGTGATCATAATGTCCACCTGCCAATTTGAACATCTCAACAATAAGGTTTAGCTGATTGAGGACGCTCACAAGGTCATCCACATAATCGAAGAAGAATTAACACAAGTACATAGAAAGTATTTGGCAAGGGTTTTAACCGTACAGTCTGATTTCATTATTGCCCTTCAGACAAACCCCAAATGCCTGTGCAACATGCATTTTTCTACTGTGTAAATTATTTTCCCGTTTTTTTATTATTATTATGAAGTATGTTTACCTTTTTATAATTTTAATTTGTTTTTATGTGTATAAAATAACACCCCCTCCAATTATTGATAGTGTGTATCATAATGTATCCCTGTTTGCGCGGAATGTGTGGACTTAATGTGAAATCCCTTTCTGCAACCTGGAAGGCTTGTCTGCTCTTGCTAATCTATATCGTCAGGTATTTCCAGCAAACCTAGTGCAAGGGTCGTCTGTTGAGTGCAGGTTCTGTCGGATTAAACACTGTGGCACAACACTAGCAAAAATTACAACAGCGAGGTTCCCTTTCCACCATTTTGTCATCTAGAGAGGTTTGTGCTGCCTGGTACGGTGTTGGGATTTCCTTATTCCTTCACGAGCGCGCTCTGGTCGGAGCGGACCGGAAAGAGGATTTTTCCGTTGCCACTAAGCTGGTCATTGCTCTCTTCGTTAGTTATGTGGTCAGGGCCTTTGTTCGGGACAGTTTTCTGTGTTAATAATCAAAGTATGTGGTGTGGAGGGAGACGTGCTTCAAGGCAGTCTGTGTAGTCGCTTTGCTGCAACGCTGTGTTAGCTGAGTGTTCTAATCACAGATTTGTTGCGCGTTGTGGTGCCGGTATGTTGCTTTCGTAAGCTTGACTCCGACAGTTACTGCGTTCTCATAGTAGAAAGACGGCCCTGGTGCGTGAATTGTTCGAGGAGATCAATAGCCCAATATCCCTCTGCAATCAGAATTTTAGACCTGGTATGTTGGATGACGATCTTCTGATTCCCCGTACAGCCACAGTTCCTTTGCTTTCTGGATACTATCGTCGGCGGCCTCATGTTGCAATAAGGCACAGCGGATCGTCAAACACTCAAAATACTAAAAATGGTTTCAAGGTGAGCCTTGATGTGCAGCAATTCAAACCGGAAGAAATAAATGTAAAATTGGTGGACGATTTTGTCGTTATTGAAGGGAAACAGGAGGAAAGACATGATGAGCACAGTTTTATTTCCAGACAGTTCACGCGTCGCTATAAGGTGCCGAACAATGTTGAACTGGAGGCAGTAACGTCAAAGCAATCATCTGATGGTGTTCTTACCATTACAGCTCCAAATAAACAATTGTCTCCAGCAAATTCATAAGAGAGTGTTATTCAAATCGTGCAAACCAACAAACCTGCTTTGAAATCTGCACCTGGAAACGATGGTGACAAACAGGAGAAGATGGAACAGTACAGTGATTTTTCATTCATTTACAGAAAATGTTACTATTTAATTCAATTTTGAGACTGAAATAAGGCTGTTTGCATTTTTGTATTCAGCCGGCCGCAGTAGCAGAGCGGTTTACGGCGTGCCAGTCACGATCTGCATGGCTGCTGCGGTCGGCGGTTCGAATCCCTCCTCGGGAATGGATGTTTGTGCCGTCTTTAGTATAAGCTAATTCATAAGTAGTTTGTAAGTTTAGGGACTGATGACTCCGTAGTTAAGTCCCTTAAGCTCTACAAACATTTGAACATTTGAATTTTTATATTCATTTGTATTACATGTAATAAATAACTCTTTAACACCTTTAAATTTTTTTTTAATAAATAAAAATAAGAAGATTAGTCTAAAGCGCCTACCTAGGAAGTAGGAGGTCCCGGGTTCGAATCCCAGCCACAGCACAAATTTTAATTCAATCCCTCTCCTTATATATAATAATGTTCATTCACGTTTCTAATTGTGCTTGCACTATCTCTGAAATGCATAGAGGAGTTATTTCAACTCATGACGGTCTGCTAGTACTGGATGATTTTTGTAGAATAGTAGCTTCGCGTCTGAAAGGTGTTCGTTGAACGACAGTCCGTATTCACCTACAACATTTCCTTGTCTTCCTCTTACCGAGTTCCAGTCCCTTTCACAATCAAGTTTTCTTCTCCCTTAATTTTCTGTATAATACACATACATTTCTTCGATGTCCTCATCGTCAGCAGAGCTAGTTGGCATATCAACTGTGGTCGGTGTTGGTTTTGTGTCTTTCTTTGCTACGATAATACGTTCACTATGTTGTCCACAATAACTTACCAGCATTCATATTTTCTTATTCATTATCAGAACTACTCCTACGTTACCATCAACTGATTTCGTGTTTATAACCCTGTACTCACCTGACCAGAAATCATGTTCATCCTGCCACCGAACTTCACTAATCCCTACCATATCTAACTTTAACCTATACATTTCTCTTTTGACATTTTCTAACTTACCTACACGATGAATGGTTATAACATTCGCGCTCTGATTTGTAGAATGCGTTTTGTTTTTCTTGATGACGACATCACCTGAGTAGTCCCCGCTCGGAAAATCGAATAGGGGACAATTTTACCTCCGCATTATTTTACCCAAGAAGACGCCATCATCATACATTCATACAGTAGATTCGCATGTCCTCGGGAAAAGTAACGCTATACTTTCGCCTTGATTTCATCCGTTCGCAGTAACTGCATGATAAAACCATGTTAGCTGATGTTAGAAGGCCAGCTCAGTGAATCATCCAGACTGTTGCCCCTGTAACTACTGAAAAGGCTGCTGCCCCTCTTCAGGAACCACATGTATGTCTGGCCTCTCGACAAATACCCCTCCGCTGTGGTTACACCTACGGTACAGCTATCTATTTCGTTGAGGCACGCAAGCCACCCCACCTCTGTGGTTCATGGGGATAGCTCTTGCTCTTCAAGCTGTTACTAATAACGTTATATTAGAATCAGTGGTTTAATGTATGTGTAGAACGGTTACTTTGGCCGATTTGTTGCACTTCTAAAATATCTAGCTTTTGTAGAAGTATTTCCCCGTATAAAAATTTCCTCTGCATTAAATATTTCGAGTCATTATTTCTCATAGTTCCCGCTTATTCATATGGTAGGTTTTTTATGATCCGACCCTTCAATCCGTCCGAATGTTTTATAGGAATTCTGGTGTTTGGTGGATTAATTTTATTTGTATAATTCTCGTGGTCAGACCCCGTAGTGTGTGCTAGTTTCCTTTGAGTCCACCGAATAGTTCTCTTTCCCGTCAGTGAAACTACACGTTGCATTGTTGTATTGCGATTCTATTTCTCTAGAAAATCAATGTTTTATACGTAGGAAAATTTTGTGATTTCACCCTGCACTGCGTTCTACCTCTGTGCAACCTTTCCCATTCCCTGTATCTTCCTTCTCTGTACAAGGGAAATCGTTGAGCCGATAGCCGATAGCGTCACTGTATTCCTTCCATCCTTTGCCACCAGTGAAAACCAGCACGTTCGTATTATTTCATTTACTTAGCGTGTTTCCACTATTACAATTTTTTCTCTTTTCTTCTGTAAATTGTGTTCCCCGACCGTACATTCCGCCACGTGGTCTCTCAAACACGTGTTTGATCAAGAAAATCCGCGTTTAATCCTCAACACCACAAAGGCCTGCTGCTAACGAAAGTCAGTTCCAATTTTATTGGGCGCGAGCCACGGTGGAGTGGCCGAGCGCTCCAAGGCGCCTAGCTGTGGAGCGCGCCGCTGCTCGCCATTGGAGGTCCTCCCTCGGGCATGGGTGTATTTGTTGTCCTTAGGTTAGTTAAAGTAGTGTGTAAGCCTAAGGACTGATGACCAGAGTAGTTAAGTCCCATAGATTTACAAACATTTGAACGTTTTTAATTGTGTGCTTCGTCTATTCCAATCATCGAATTGCTGTTTGGCGATTCTGCTTTTCCAAATTCAGTTTGGTGAGTATCTGCTTGGCTTGGCGTCTGAACGTGTGCGTAATTCCTCCCTTAACGCCCTCGAAAGAAACTCGTCATGAATCACACACTACAATTGAAAGGTGGACCATTTTTGGGCGATTTTGAAGCTTCATTTTGCTGTAAGGTTGTGTGTTCTCAGTAGGTTCCCCATTTCTCTGTATCGCAAGTAATAAATTTATTACGTGAGACACAAATTCCTTTTCTTAATCATAGTCATTTTCGGCTCATTCTGTCTTGGTGAATCCCTTATTGAGTGTGCAGTAAGCCGTTTCGGTTGCAAATTTCTAATTTAAATTATTTCCCTACATAACACCTTGCTCATTTTATTTAATGTATACCGAATTGAAGCTTGCTTAATAATCTTAATAGGTTGCATCTTCCGCTCCTCTCAGGAGCTATCAGTTATGACGGGCGCATTTCTAATTAACAGCAATAGCCTCTTACTTGGCGATCCGTACCGAGGATTGGCCACTCTAGCAAACAGCAGCTATCTTTGAACAGTCATCTCCATCTTTCTTCAGTGCAGTGTAACAGGTCCTCTAAAACTTCCTGCCACTGAGGTTGAAGAGGTTCGACTAGACACGTGTGGATCGCTCACAACAGCCATGGTGTTATTATTCACCTTGTCAGTAGTGTAACTTTTTATTGGCTCATACGCTGTACAGTCCTAAATTTGTAGCAACTTTCTGTCGTAATCTACCTTCCGTAGGACGACAGTATCATTTGTCAGCCGAGTTGTCCTCATGAACGTCAATCTGACAACGAAAGGCTGGCTCTCAAACAACCCTGAGTAGATGACCGAATGTGTGTTACAGGCAGACAGGGGAATGCTACAGTCGTTCTACAGAACACAGTTTATGTCAGTAAGGTGCGGCAGATTGTTAATCACCCAACATTAATTGAAAGGGATTCCTCACATTAAGTGGATAATGAGACGAGCGCTCTTTTTAATGCAACCGACACTGCATAAAAAGGCTCCAGTACTTTCAGACTTAACGGCTCTTAAAGCGCATGGGGAAGAAGTTCTTGTACGTAATATAGTCAATACCTGATCAAAATATCCACGGGTGTACTGCCGGTCTATAGTGTCCAACGGGCACAATATTTCGGCGATCATACATGTCGCCATCGTCAGGTGAACTGACGAACTGAGCTCCTGGAAACGCGCCGGCACGGAGATCCGCACGCTCGGCTGCTCGAAGGGGGGCGATTTAAATACCATCGGCCCGCGGAGCGACCCCTCCGCGGTCCGCGCCCCGCGCCGCGGCCACGCAGTGGAACAGATTGCGACGGCATCTGAGATTACGTCGGTGTGAGGGCTCTGTCCGCCGTGGTCGTCACTTCGTTACGTTTGCTAGATTTACTCTTAATTAACCTAATCGCTGGTTCCCAAGCTTTGCTAAGATTATAGTCATAGTCACGGTTTATGAGGTCGTCACTTGGTGCGAATTTCAATGGCCTCTCTAATGACGCAGTCCCAGTATCTCGACGTCTGTACCAGAAACCTAGTGCGTTCATACGCCATCGCATGATCCTACGACAAACAATGTTCAGCGACCGCCGACTTGCTCGGTTAGATCAATCGTGTGTGCCTCTGGTGTTCAACGCATCGATCCTCGACAGTACCCATCGTCTGTCCAATATATGACTTTCCACACTGACACGTAATCTGGTACACGCCGGCCTTCCTCGACCGAGATCATCTTTGGCGCTCCCCACCAGTGCACGAATTTTATTCGGCGGACAAAAAAAAAAAAAAAAAAAAAAAAAAAAAAAAAAAAAAAAAAAAAAAAAAAAAAAAACAGTTCCACCTGGTGTTTCTTCAAAATGCGGGCGATCATCCCCGAGAGTGCGCTGGTATATGGAACGAACGCAGTGCCTACATCCTCCCTCGTGTTTTCATCATTTTCCACAGGTTAAGATGTAGTGGTTGGGCGGAGTTCCCGCTGAATCTGCCACTCTGAGTACCCATTTTTTCGAAATACAGTTCTCAGTTGTTCCAATTCCTGGGGTAGACTCTCTGCGTCGGAGATAGTGAGCGCCCTATCTACTAGAGTTTTAAGTACCCCCCTTCCTCTGTGAAGGGTGGTGACAGCTGTCTGCGTGTAAATACAGATCAGTGTGCGTTGTCTTCCGATATACACTATGACCCAGGGTGCCATCAGCTCTTCTCTTGACCAAGACGTCAAGGAACGGCAATTTACCCTCCGTTTCAGTCTCCACAGTGAATTTGATGTTGGGGTGTATGGAGTTCAGATGTGTAAGGAAGTCAAGGAGTTTATCCATATCATGTGGCCAGATGACGAAAGTGTCGTCCACGTAACGGAAAAAAGCAAGTAGGTTTCCATTCAGATGATGCCAGGGCTTCCTCCTCCGGTCGCAGAAATTATTAGTGCTGTTGAACAGGTTGCAGCTCGACTTCCGCCTGAATCAGCTGAGGAAATACGTCGTGGAACTTGTCGTCCTTTGATGAATTCCAAGCCCATGAAATCGAACATCACTAGTAAAGAGAGGGCGGCCATTCGTGACCTGAGGGAGCGCCCTGAAATTGTTGTCTTACCGGCTGACAAAGGCAATGCTACGGTTGTTGTCTCCCATAAGAACTACACTGAAAAGACGCAGAGCCTGCTAAATGACGATTCCTACCGGAAGATCAGCGTTGACCGCACAAAGACGTCGTCGCAATCGGTTCCACTGCGCGGCCGCGGCGCGGGGCGCGGACCGCGGAGGCGTCGCTCCGCGGGTCGAGGGTATTTAAATCGCCCGCTACCGGGCTAGAACCCAGTTCCCTTCGAGGAGCTCAGTTCGTCAGTTCACCTGACGATGGCGACATGTAAGAACGCCGAGATATTGTGCCCGTTGGACACTATAGACCGGCAGTATACCCGTGGTTATTTTGATCAAATATGCCGGGAGATACTGAAGAATCACATAGTCAATACCTGTTTCATAGGTCATCCTTATTACTCAACGCCTTAAAGAAAATGATCTCGCCATATGTAGGGAAGTGTGTAATTCGCACGATTTCTTAAAACGCTAAAGCAGCTATTGATTACGATTCTCTGTCCACCTGAGTACCGTTGAATGATTCACCTGAGTAGACATCTTCATCTACGTATTGATCTAGACATACTTCTTATATGGGAGTCAATTCTATGCGCAAACGTTGGGTATCTCTCCCTGACTGTCGTCACCAATCTCAATACGGAGACTTTTAAAGAGGAGGCAATTATAACGAGTCCAGATCAACCGAAAGAAGTTTTAACTTTATCCTCGTGTTACATATGGTGTTCAATAAACTTGCTTTTTACCTTCTATTAACTTTTTACGAAAGGTCAAAATTATACACATTAACGTCGACACCTAAAGAACTGAATATTATCGATTGAAATTCAACGTAAATTTTGTTGCAACATGATGTGTCTTTAGAACTGTCAAAATGAACACTCGTTACTTCTGCTGTACATCAGACATTACGGTTTACATATGGTTTTTAATAATGCTTTTACGCTTGATTTCGGGTGATAAACTCGGTAGGCAAACGAAAAGTGTCTATGACCGCACCAGTATTTGACCGTTTTATATTGTCAATGGTTGTGTAGGAACTGAAAAATTAATTCCAGTTTCACGGTACTATGTACTAACTATCTGTTTGATGGATTGTCAATGGGATCTCCACTTGGCTTCTTCTTACCAGAATTTTACCTTGACCATTTCGAAAAACTCTCAGTTCTGATATCAAATATTGGTAAAGATAAGAAGACAATGTACCGTGTATGTGGACCGTCACCAACAAACAACTAAACACATTCCTATAACACCTGAACTCACATCATAGAAAAGTAAAGTTCACAATGGCGCTTGAAGAAAAATCCATTAAGTACTTACACCTCGACATATAAATTACCACAAATACGTATTGTTTCAAAATTTACAAGAAAGCTACAACATCAGATACTGTAATACCATCCAGTTCACAACACCCACTAACACACCAGCGTACTGCATTTCATTCCATACCACATCGCCATACATATGTTAAAATACAATTTTCAGACTGAATTACACATTATAAGTTACATTACACCTAACAATTGCTATGGCCCTGAACTAACTGACAACATACTATCCTGCTTTACCTTTATGTCCCCTGTGCAGAAACAGTCTCAATGAAGATTGACTGGAGTTCTATCCCACTTTTATTGACAATATCTGAACAAGGCAGCCAAAACACTCAAATGTTGCAATTAGAAAAGTAAAATTATGTAAGTGGTATCACTGCTCATGTCTTATTAATCAATAAAGATCACTGGGATTCATTAAGCAACAAAGATGTTTTTAAAATTAGCTACAGACTGCATATTGGTCAAACAGCCAGGGCTACAGAAACTAGGTTAACTGAAAATGGGCGTAGTTTGCGATTACAAAAGTCAGATTTTACATTTGCAGCACATCTACTGTATAAAGGACACAGACACGAAGTCAACACATTAACACTATATATAGCGAACAAAAAATAAATTACTAAATCTTAGATGCACCTGAAGTAAAGAAACATCTTGCTAAAAATCACAACATTTTACGAAATGACCAATCAGAGATAAGCAGATACCCACTCCCAGCTTCATAGAACACAGTTAAATCATTCCCAAACACATATCGTATTAACTGTCACAATTTCATTTTATTTGTATTTGTATACTACCATCGACAAAATAAAAAAACAAAAGTTGTGCTACAGCGATATCCACAGTAGCTTTGCCTACAATTTTTCACCCACAAAACCTAACGTAAGAACAATATAAAATTTAGTATACCATATTCAAATGTAACGCGATATGTAAACCGTAACTTCTGATGCACAGCAAATGTAAAGAGTGTTCATTTAGACTGTTCCAAACAGAGGTTACCACCCAATAACACATACTACTGAATTTAAAACAATAACATTACGTAATGTGTATTAGGTAGACTAATTAATATGTATGATTTTTACCTTTCCTAAATCAAATGTTAACAAATTATAATTAGCAAGTTTGTTAAATACCGTATGAACCGCGAGAAGGATGTTAAAAGATCTCAAAAAATGTCATAAGAAAAGTCCGCGTGCTTACGTATATCTTTGAATATAGTGTTTCGTTATCTGACAACCAGCGATTCTTATCGACCCTAGTCATTTGCTTCCTTTTGATAGCCTAGTAAGCCGAATACTAGTTCGAAGGGAATATAATTAGCAGAACAGAGTTTATTTGCTGTTTTGTAGTAACGTGAATGGACCCACAGTAGGGAGAAACTTGATGCCTTCCTGGAACACATAAACTGACGGCACCCTAACCATATTCATCATGGAACCGGAGAAGATTCTACTACTCCAAGGCTGATGGCACGTTCAGACACGGTGTGCACCGCAAACCCATTCGTATCGACTTCTACGGGCAAGGCAGCTGTTTCCACCAACCGGCATATAAATATGGTGTACTCAGAACACTGGTTCACCGGGAATGAAATCTGTAAGATAATATGGTGACTGAGATAGAATTATAATCTGAGGTTTACAAAACTGGATATTCTAAACGAAAACGTCAGCGCTCTGTTTCCCCGCCAGAGGAACCTGGTGAGGTACAAGGAGAAACAAGGATGCTGCATATTTGCTATGTGCCAGATCGATATATACCAACAACATCAGAACTCCCCACAAATATAATATCATGATTGTGTTCCATCCGACCACCAAGAATATCTGCTAGGTATCGTGAAAACGATGGTATTGGTTTCTGTATGGAAACACACCTTGTTATTGTGATAAACCGGCCAGACGACTAGAACCATTAACGTCAGGTGCTAGGATGTCGAAGCCATACTAAACAGACAGGAAAACAAGTCAGCTATTGCCGAGCACTGTTTGGAACTCAGTTATTCTATAAACTAATGTTTCCGATACTGTAATGCAAACGCCGTAGTACTGTGTTAGCTCCATCAAAGAATCCATTGAGATTATGACCACGGAGAATGTCATTAATCGTAACACCTAAGAACTGTTTACAAGCAGACACTCGATTTTCTGCATACGTAACATAAAGACCTCAAGGTGCACAAGTGTGAATATGTAGTTCCACGAAACGGCTAAATATATATATATATATATATCACACTAGTCGTCCCAGCAATGCTTCGCAATTGCTAATATGTATGTACTCTTGCTTTGAACGTGAAATGTGCAAAATTTTATTGCAATCGTACGAATGATATTGATATCCCAAAGAAAAGAGGTCTTTCAGTTTTCCAGAAACTTTCCTATTTTCTGGCCAACTATTCCAAACTTTTACTTCACTCAAACCTTCCTCTCTCTTTGAACGTGTAATGTGCAAAATTTTATCGCAATCAGATAAATGGTTTTGATATTTCACAGAAAAATGTCTATTTTTTCTGAATTTTCCAATTTTCCGGGAAACTTTTCCAAATTTTTATTTCATAAGAACGTTACTCTTGCTTTGAACGTCAAATATGCAAAATTTTATCGCAATCAGACGAATGATATTGATATCCAATTTAAAAAAGCTCTTTCAGTTTCTCTCGAATTTTCAAATTTTCCAGGTAACTTTCCCAAATTTTTAGTTCATAAGAACGTTCATCTTTCGTTGAATGTCAAATTATGTCAATTATGGCAATCGTATGAACGGTTCTAAACTTATAGTGTTAAGTACATTCAGAAACACACTGAAAATGGAACTTAGTTTGAATTTTGCGACTTTCCTGTTTAACTGTCCCTCTTTTTTTGCTCAGAACTTTTCCAAGACCACAATGAAAGAATCAAAATAAGAATTACTCCTCTCCGTCGTGCGAATAGTCAGTTATAGTGCTGATTTCAATCAAAAACATATTGAAAAACGCACTTTCAGTTTTTCTCAAATTTTCCAATTTTCCGGTAGTTTTTCAAAAACATTAATTTCATACAAACCCTGTCCTGTCAAGCCGTACTCAAGTGATGATCTTACAACCATGTAGCAATTGATTTTTATTCACAAGAAAAAATCGCTTTCGGTTTTTCCTAAATTTTCCTGCTTTCAGGGCGACTTTTCCAAATTTTTATTTGGTGCAAACCTTCCTCTTGTTATCAACATGAAATGTACAAAATTTTATCCCAATTGGACGAACCTTATTGATAGCTCACTGGAAAGAGCTGTTTCAGTTTTGCCCGGTTTTCCTCTTTTTCGGACAACTTTTCCATATTTTATCACCGTTTAAACCTTCCTTGAAGTTTCTACGAATATTTCAAGACTAAAATTAGCCAAATCCGTTCAGCCTTTCTCGAGTTTTAGCAAGACTAACGAACAGCAATTCATTTATACATATATAGATTACTCACGTGAAACAGTACTTCAGACAACGAACCCAGTACCAAATGACGTTCTACGTATCTCGAGCGGTAATTTTAACCACAGCCGTCTTAAAATGTAACCACAGTAGCCCCTGGAGTGCAGGTATCTCGAAAGGAACGCGTGACAGTGCACGTTACCACGTTATGGTGACAGAACGTACCAGACTAGCGGTGAGCAAATGCTCTCGGACGAGCGCGAGCGCGAACGCCCTAGAGTACTCACAGGGCAGTTCCCCTTCCACTCTAGGCCAACGTTTCGAGCAAGAGTGGGTGTTCTTACTCCCAGAATTTATTTTCAGTACTTAAGTTGAATACTACCCTAGTTTGGTTGAAATCGATACAGAAGTATCGAGCTTTTAACGAGCTCCCTTACCACCACCGCACATACACGAGCATCTATAGCCTTTAAATTTAACACATATAGTAGTTTATGTGGAGTTATTTCTCTGCGATTTTACGGACTACTGCACATGTCACACATAACATTTAACATATTTCAGATGATATTTATACACTCATATCTACTGAATATCACCCTGCAGTTTCGTTTTCAAGCCCTTCGATATTTACGATGCCATATTTCCTACACTATGTGTCACTGAGTGATATCATTTTGTCGGTACATTCAGTTTTATGGATGACCATTGCGCGTGAAACGTGTTACGTATACAGATAGTGCATACCCAATACATTAAAACTTCATGCATGATTCGGTAGCTTTTTAAGCTCTTCAGAGTTTATACCGTTTATTTCCACTTCTATTTGTCCACATTCAGGTTGTGCTTTCAGTAGTAAATGTGAATGGTGCTGTAAAATATATTGATAGTCGAAATATTGATAAAGAACAGAAAACTTTAAATGTCATTATGCCATGCCTTCAGTCGTTCCATTTTATGCTTTTATGCGTGTGGGGTAGCCGGGTAAGGATAGTGAGCGAGAAAAATGTTTGAAATATCTAAAAGTTTTTGCATGTGACTAATTGTAAGATCTATCATAGTCGAACATGTGAGAGTATATTCTCGCAGGCCAACGCAGAAATTAAATTTCCCTTCTTCAAAAAGAACAAAGATAACGTATACTAACAACTATTTGACGACAACTATAAACCGTGCTGGAGTGGCCGAGGGTTCTAAGGCACCTTGCTGCGGAACGCGTGGTTGCTCATCATCATAGGTTCGAGTCCTCCCTGTGTGTGTGTGTGTGTGTGTGTGTGTGTGTGTGTGGTGTGTGTGTATTCCTTAGGTTAGTTTAACTAGGGACTATTAACCAAAGAAATTAAGTCCCAAAGATTTACAAACATTTGAATTTTTGAACAACTATAACAATGTTGAGCTGTTTCCAAACATAATCACCAGACGATTTGGGACACTTGTCATGTCGTGGAAACAACTTTTGTGAATTTGTGTCGAAGGAATCTGCCGTCTGTTAGTGGAACGTGCGTGTCACAGTTGCCTTCACCTCTGGGAGGAAACTGATCCCACGATATGATAAGTGTCAGAAATCTCTTGGTGTTTCTGTGGAAATAAAAGCTCAAACGTTCCTGTACCTGTTGCCAATCATGTATATTTATGTGGTCGGTTTGCCTTTGTTTTGAAAAATACGGAAACTTAGATTGTAGACGCATCTAGAAGCAATTTGTTCTTCGTGAGCTACGCAAAGGATGTCGCCGCCTTGCTCTTGAGGGATAGGTGGTTAATTGGTAATCAACAGTACACTGGTTCTTTCCGAACAGTAAAAATCTTTCCTGCTGTTGAGTCTGGTGTATGATACATAAATACATACATTGGTACGTTAAGGGGCAGTCACAGGAAGATGAGACGGTTGATAATAAGGTAATTATGTTTATCATTTCAATAGTAGTCACCGTCGTTTAATCCACCTACACCACACTGAGGTGATAGATCAAATCCCTCATGGGAAAATGTTTACTGGCACCGAAAAATAACCCGGTCGAACATCTCTTCGTGCAAATGTAATCGACAGGCTGAATATCTGTGTACAGGGCTACAGAAATTCAGAAATCGCATCGGGGAGGTAACTTTGTTAATGATGTTTAAGAGGTTCTCAGCGAAACCTACCCAGCCATAGGCGTAATTACTATTGATTACAGTTTTTTCTCAATTAAACTAATATTAAATTTCATGTGCAGGTGTTATCTGCGGAATTTTTTGAAAACTGTTAGACTGCTTTTTTTATCGAGTTAATCGTTGCCGACCGTCACGTGGTTTTATATTTGAGCCGAGCGAAGGGCAATAAGGTGTACAGCAAAAAGGAGGTAGGCCATCTACATCTACAACCATACTCCGCAAGCCACCCAACGGTGGAGGGTACCTTGAGTACCACTATCGATTTTCCCTCCTCTTCCAGTCACGTATTGTTCGCGGAAAGAAGGATTGTCGGTATGCCTCTGTGTCGGCTCTAATCTCTCTGATTTTATCCTCACGGTCTCTTCGCGAGATATACGTAGGAGGGAGCAATATACTGCTAGACTCCTCGGTAAAGGGATATTCTCGAAACTTCGACAAAAGCTCGTACCGAGCGACAGAGCGTCTCTCCTGTAGAGTCTTCCACTGGAGTTTATCGATCATCTCCGCAACGCTTTCACGATTACCAAATGATCCTGTAACGAAGCGCGCTGCTCTCCGTTGGATCTTCTCTACCTCCTCTATCAATCCCACCTGGTACGGATCCCACGTCGGTGAGCAGTATTCAAGCTGTGGGCGAACAAGTGTACTGTAACCTACTTCCTTTGTTTTCGGACTGCATTTCCTTAGTATTCTTCCAATGAATCTAAGTCTGGCATCTGCTTTACCGACGATTGATTTTATATGGTCGTTCCATTTTAAATCCCTCCTAATGACCACTCCCAGATATTTTGTGGAATTAACTGCTTCCAGTTGCTGCCCCGCTATAGTGTAGCATTCGCAGCACATTACACTTGTCTACATTGAGATTTAATTGCCATTCCCTACACCATGCGTCAATTCTATCCTCCTGTATCTCAATACAATTTTCCATTGTTACAACCTCTCTATATTCTACAACATCATCCGCAAATAGCCTCAGTGAACTTCCGATGTTATCCGCAAGTTCATTTATATATATCGTGAACACCAACGGACCCACGACACTCCCCTGTGGCATACCTGAGATAACTCCTACTTCAGAAGACTTCTCTCCACTGAGAATGACCTGCTGCTTTCTGTTATCTAGGAATTCCTCAATCCAATCACAGAATTGATCTGATAGACCATATGCTCTTACTTTGTTCATTAAACGCTTGTGGGGAACTGTAGCAAACGCCTTGCGGAAGTCGAGAAACACAGCATCTACCTGAGAACCCGTGTCTATGGGCATCTGAGTCTCGTGGACGAATAGCGCGAGCTGGGTTTCACACGAACGCCTTTTTCGAAACCCATGCTGATTCCTACAGAGCAGATTCCTAGTCTCGAGAAATGCCATTATATTCGAACAGGCCGGCCGCAGTGGCCGAGGGGACTGAGGCGCTTCAGTCACAGTCTGCACGGCCACTACGGTCGGGGGTTCGAATCCCCCCTCGGGCATGGATATTTGTGCCATCCTAGTTCGTAAGTAGTTCATAAGTAGTTTGTAAGTTTAGGGACTGTTGACCCCGTAGTTTTATTCGAACATAATGTTCCAAAATTCTACAACTGACCGACGTCGAGATATAGGCCTATAGTTCTGCACATCTTTTCGAGGATCCTTCTTGAAAACGGGGATGACCTGAGCCATTTTCCAATCTTTCGGAACGATATGCTGTTCTAGAGACCTACGATACACCACTGCGAGAAGGGGGGCCAGTTCCTTCGCGTACTCTGTGTAACAACGAACTGGTATCCCATCAGGCCCTGCGGCCTTTCCTCTTTTGAGCGATTTTAATTGTTTTTCTATCCCACTGTCATTTCGATATCTGCCATTTTGTAATCTGTGGGGCAATCTAGGGAAGGAACTACAGTGCAATCTTCCTTTGTGAAACAGCTTTGGAAAAATACATTTAGTAATTCTGCCTTTAGAGTGTCATCCTCTGTTTCAATGCCATTTACGTCACAGAGTGTCTGGAGACTTTGTTTTGATCCACCTACCGCTCTGACATAAGACCAAAATTTTTTAGGATTTTCAGCCAAGTCAGTACAAAGAACTCTACTTTCGAATTCGTTGAACGCCTCTCGCATAGCCCTCCTCACGCTACATTTCGCTTTGTGTAATTTTTGTTTGTCTACAAGGCTTTGGCTACGTTTAGTTTTACAGTGAAGTTCCCTTTGCTTCCGTAGCAGCTTTCTAATTCGGTTGTTGTACCACGGTGGCTCCTTTCCATCTCTTACGACCTTACTAGGTACATATTGTACGATGGCTTTGAACATAAACCACTGTTCCTCAACACCATCTGTACTTAAGATAAAACTTCTGAGCTGAGCCGTCAAGTTCTCTGAAATCCCGTTTTTGTCACTTTTTCCGAACAGAAAAATCTTCCTACATTTTCTAATATTTCTATTTACGGCTGAAATTACCGATGCTGGATCCGCTTTATGATCGCTGATTACCTGTTCCGCATTAACTGTTCCGAATAGTTCGGGTCTGTTTGTCACCAGAAGGTCTAATATGTTGTCACCAGGAGTTGGTTCTCTGTTTAACAGCTCAAGGTATTTTTCAGATAAAAAAATTGCACTGGATTCTTTGTCCCTGCCACCTGTAATAAACGTTTGTGTCTCCCAATCTATATCAGTTAAATTAAAATCCCCTCCCAAAACTATAGCATGATCGGGAAATCTACTCGAAATATCTTCCAAATTTTCCTTCAGGTGTTCTGCCACAATAGCTGCTGAGCCAGGAGGCCTATAGAAGCATCCGATTACCATGTTCGAGCCTGCTGTAACCGTGACCTTCACCCAAATTATTTCACACTTCGGATCTCCGTCTATTTCCTTCGATACTAGTGCACTTTTTATCGCTATAAACACGCCTCTCCCTTCACTTTCCAGCCTATCTCTGCGGTAAACATTCCAGTCTGACTCCATCTAAAACTTCCGGGCTGATAAGCCGTGGTCGATTTATAAAACTTTCCCCTAACGTTTCATCTTCGGCTGCGGAAGACATCTTGAGAGGTAGAGTGGCGAACTACATTGTATGATCATTCCAGTCTGAGTTTAGAATCTCATTACTGTTTATATCTGGTTTCAGCCAACTTTCCGTCCCTAGTACTATGTGGGCGTTGTGATAGTTTATTATTGAGAGAAATTCTGGTACCTTTCTATAGACGCTCCTGCAGTTAACTACTACTACATTGATCAATTCCTTCCCTGTTGTGTTCTGCATACTGCTACCTTGTCGCGGCTCAGGAGGCAACTTGTCGGGCCTAGGGAGGGAATTCTCTAACCTGAAAAACCCCTATGTGCACTACACACGTACTCCGCTACACTTGTAGCCGCTTCGTGCGTGTAGTGCACACCTGACCTATTTAGGGGAACCCTACATTACTCCACCCGATAGCAGAGGCAAGGAAATTTGCAAGCCTTACACTCGGCTCTAAACCAGAGGACCGCGATCGGTTCTGGGAACGACACTACAAATAGTTAGCTCAGATTCCACCCCGCGAGCGAGGCTTTCTGCCTTCACCAACTCCGCCAACCGCCTGTATGAACTGAGGATGACCTCTGAACCCAGCCGGCAGGAGTCATTGGTGCCGACATGAGCAACAATTTTCAGTCGGGTGCACCCAGCTGCCGGAAGGGCCTCCTCCACATCTCGGATTAGACCCCCCCCCCCCCCGGCAAGCAAACAGAGAAGGCCAGTGTACACTGGCCTTCTTCCACGCCCTTTCCGCTATCTCCCTAAGGGGCTCCATCACCCGCCTAACACTGGAGCTCCCGATCACTAATAAACCCCTCCCCCCGCGTGCCTGCTCGGACCTTGCTGAAGGAGCGGCCTCATGCTCACTCACAGGCAGAGCGGGCGATGCCTCACGGCCAGCCTCCTCTTTGAGCCTCCGCCTCGAGCGACGCGAACGCCGTTGAACCCGCCATTCCCCTGGGGGAGAGGGTGGCCCAACCGGGTCCGGTACACGCAAAGATGTCTCGACAGCAGGGACCGTGGGTGAAGCATGTGACACCTGATGTGCCCCATGCGACACACCGAACTCCCCGCTGACGCTACAGTCCGCCCCTGGCGAGCGTAAGGCTCCCAAAAGAGCTAGATCGCCGTGTTCCCACTAGTTTTGAATTACAGGAGCATTTCCGGGAAGTTTCGATCGGATAGTGTAGTACGATCTTTACCTTTTTAAGTTTATATTGCTCTTCTTTTTGTAAGGGAAGGTGCAAATCTGTATTTCATACCACTTTACTGTTCCACATTGTACTTAACTACCAGTTTGTTGTACAGCTTCTAATTCTGTGTCTACCTCACACGTGCAGAGTGTTACCAGGGTTGCACAAAAGTGCAATTTTTGGTCCACTAAATGTGTGCCTTTGCGGTCGCCTTTTCACAGCTCGAAATTAAATTTAAAATGGTTTAAGCGTTCATCTGAGACGAAAACTGAAAAATCAAAATTTCAAAGGAGAAAACTCTCTAGAACAGTGCTGTGTTATGTTATTTTCCTCATATCTTGCTGAGTTTCAACGATATTGGTAAATATAATCACGTTTTGTCAATGTCTGGCCGTCTGTAGCGCGTTCCCATTTCTTAGATCGCGCTGTTCAAACGAACGGCGACAAATTAAACAGACTTACTGGCCACCAGCGACCAAAACTTTCGTTTTTCAATTGTTTCGAACAAAACAGGTTAGCAACTCTAAAAATAGGCCGTTTGTGATGGCCTTTTAATAGCATAATATTTTATTGCAAATGAAACGAAAATTGAATAAACATATTTGTAGAGCAGAAAATACTCAACAACTATTATGTTATATCCATAACTTGCTCCGTTACAAAGGTATTTGCAAAAATAAAGGCGGTTTGACACTGCCACTTGGTTTTTTGTAAACCAGAACAAACAAAGAAAATATATTTGAAAATGAAGACAAACTACCACGGCAAAACAAGTAATAATATTTTAACGGAAAAATATAACGAAAATATGGAAGAGATAATAACAAAAATTATTTAAAAAGGTAAAAATTAAAACTCAAAGAGTTAGATTGCCAACGCTAAAAAGTTTGGTTGTTTGTTAAAATACGGAGACAGAGAAAAAAAAGTTCAATGTTTGTTAAGCTTAAGGGACTCAACTGCGGCGTCATCAGTCCCTAAGCTTACAACTAGTTATGAACTACTTATACTAAAGACGACACAAACATCCATGCCCGAGGTGGGGGCAGACTGTGACTGGCGCGCCGCAGACCGCTCGGCCATTGCGGTCGGCCGAAGCAACTATACTAGGTTTTTACTTTCCAAAGAGTTTTGTCTATCAATGGCATATAAGTACTAACAATTGTGCGTAGAATGCATACCCATAGATTCCTTTCACAGACAGAGAATTTTACGTCTTGAGTGCGTAGGTATTATCACAACAGTAGAGTCGTAAGCGTATCACCCATAAATTTTATTACTCATCAGACTGAAGGAAAACCTAAAGTACGCCGTAAAACACGACTCTGAGATTTTGTTTCTGTGAAATCACCGTATTGTTCGTAATGGTTACACACCTTCAATATAATTGCACTCTTTGTTTATTACCCTGTTGCGAAATATCCGGAAGCCATTGCATACCATCTGCATGTGTATTTCTATTTAAAACCCGAAATCACTTCGCCATGGCGTTGCCGTGTTTAACAGAGGTTTACATGGCGTTAGAACTAGGCACCGTGGGGCTATCATAACAATATAAAAGTCATTCTCGTTGTCCTCTGATGTCGTGTGTGATCGCCTGGGAAGGCCAGTACAGTAGCACACCTGCGTAGCATGTGGTTGTCAATCACCTCTTGTTGGATGTTTGGCCACTCTTCTATGAGTGCCAAACAACCTTTATGGAAGGTGCTTGTGTGGCTGTAATGCATGTGATACGTGCTTCCCAGACATTTTCAATCGGGGTTACGTCTGGCGAACAAGCTGTCAATTCGATCTTTTCCCTCTGTTTCGAGCTTGTTGTCCGTCAGTGCATCTCGATGTGGACTAGCGTTATCGTCCACCAGAAGGAACCCATCTCCTTTGGCCCAGAAAAGGGAATAACAAATGGTCGTAGGAGCTCTTTGCCAAAATAATCAGTGATGGTTCCGGTACAACATCAGAGATCCCAGACTTCATTAACAGCCATTCTTTGCAAACCACCCCACGTTGAGTTTCGGAGGCTACTCTCCATACCTTTGTAAATTTCTCCTCTTGTTCTAGTCGCCTATGGTTCCCTAGAAAAACGATTGGTACTATACCTCCTTCTGAGTTATAATTTCTCTAATTTACCTTAAAATTTATCAGATTGCCTTCCATAAAGAAGGTTTTTATTTTATTTTATTTTATTTTTAAGGAAGAGCTTGAGATCTTTTGCCACCAAAGATCCGTGGGACATAACTTACTTAATGACCAAATTACTATGAAAAAAGCAACCTTTTGGGAATTATTTGAGAATTCGACCCAGGAGGGACGCAATAGATCTTCTTTCCTTACCAATATGTAGCTGCCACTGACGTATTTCTGTATGAATACCATAAGTATAAATAGAAACTTCTGTATGTAGTTAACAGATTTACATAATGAAATAAAAGGTTTTCGCTTGGTAGGCGATGTGAGATGTTTCTTTTATTTAACTTCAAAACATATCTATTTCGTCCCTGTTTTGAAATTAAATAAAAGAAACATCTCACATCGCCTAGCAAGCGAAAACCTTTTATTTCATTATAATTCTGTGGTGGACTAGCACAAAAATGGAATCTAGTTACAAGAAGATTTACATAATTACTTTGGCAGTGTATTAATTATTTTACGACATATTTTACAAGACTAGTCATAAACAAACAAACTTATTTTAAATATTTACTGTGTTGCATTTGGTTCATTGTTGCTTACAGTTACATTTCACAAGTTGTAAACCACTTTACTGGCAACAGCATTACATCTAACTGTGGAAAACAATGTATTACAGACCATCTATGAGGTACAATGCACATGCATAACATGCTAACATAGAATATCTAGGATCTGTAAAGTACATCTTATTGACTCTGCAAAACCACCCATTGGACTTAAAATTTATGCCGCGGCCGGGATTCGAATCCTGGACCACCTTCTTAGTAGGCAGGCGCCATAACGGGGCACTACGTCGTAGTGGTGTAATCATCTGTCGTAATCACAGCATGGTACAAAACTGTGAATAATATAGTCGGTACGAATGAAAGACTGAATGCAGTTGGGATCAGTGAAACAAACCTTTGTCTAAGATGTAACCTTTTGGGTACAATACTACATAGATCTGTATGTAATGGTAATATACAGACTTGGAAGTGGTTTAGAGAACAGTTAGCTTTTCTTACATGATCTTCAGCAGACAATTTTGTACCTACGATTCTCTGCAGACCACAGGCTAGATACTTTCCCATATTAAAAAAATAATGCTATTCACTGGATAATGTGAAAGTTTGTGAGCTATGTCATTAATAATTTGGGATCTGACAATATAACTGATTTCACATGTATGTGAAGTCTGAATTTCATCAAAGTTTCAGATATTCAGACAAAAAATAAATAAATAAATAATCCTGAAACATGCTCAAATCATATTTGACAGAATGGGCATAGGATAACTACAGTCATCAACAAAGGGGCAGAAATAAAAATCCGGAATCCTGAGGATCCATGAAACTGTTCAAGCAAGATAACTACAAACAGTACAAATAATCTGAAAGACATCAGTTTTGGAATTTACGTATTATTTTTAAAAAATGTTAATTTGCATGTGAATGTAATTATTTAATACTATTTAAGTTTGCTTCATGTATTATCAATTTGTAATTCATTGTATTTTTCCACAATAAAATAAATGAAAGAAAAAACTGGATATGGCACCTGCCTACTAAGCAGTAGGCTCCAGGTTCGAATACGGCCCGTGGCATCAATTATTTTAAATGTTTGTAAACCTATTTGACCAAACTGCCATGGTCAACAGCTTCCTTCAGTTTAATATCTTCAATAGATATAGAGACAAAATATGTCTCAGGCTACTGATTATTACTTTTTCTCCATCCATTAAGGGCCATAGTGGGAAAATAACGTATTCTTTGCAAACAGTAGAAAGATGTAAATAAGTAACTGCCGTGATAAGAATATATTACTGCAGAAATTTACCAGAGCTGTGGAGTTTGGAGCAACTAAATTACAACTCGGTTGTAAATTGACGCAAAATATCCCGTTGAAATCTAAACATTGTCTCAAAGGCCAATATTAAGTGATTAATGCAGGGATATTGCACAGCCGAGTCTGTATCCATCCCACGCAAAGTTAGACTAATATCGTCTGACACAGAGACCCGTGAGCAATTACTCTTCCCGTGACCTAGACATTCACGTAACTCGAAGAAGGCCGTAGTATACAAAATGGATAGTCTCTGACACGTATAAGTAGCTTACAAGATATATATCGCGAAGCATTTAAGTTGGTCCTGCGATACCTATAATTTCAGTACGGGGAAAAATTTTCAGTGATTTTCTGTCGTATTCCAGTTCTTATTACATAGACTTGCAGCTTAAATGAAGTCGTAGCATTTAACTACGTACTTTTCCAGATCTTTATTGATACGAGGAATCTTGTTACGCTACCAATCATTTTCAAGTGACCCTGCAATCATAATTGTAAGAATTGTAAGAATTAATGTAAAAATATTATTTCATAGCTTAGGCCTACGTATTCGTAATTACTAATATTTTATGCGTCGCGCTCTATCGTCTGACACAGAGACCCGTGAGCAATTACTCTTCCCGTGACCTAGACATTCACGTAACTCGAAGAAGGCCGTAGTATACAAAATGGATAGTCTCTGACACGTATAAGTAGCTTACAAGATATATATCGCGAAGCATTTAAGTTGGTCCTGCGATACCTATAATTTCAGTACGGGGAAAAATTATCAGTGATTTTCTGTCGTATTCCAGTTCTTATTACATAGACTTGCAGCTTAAATGAAGTCGTAGCATTTAACTACGTACTTTTCCAGATCTTTATTGATACGAGGAATCTTGTTACGCTACCAATCATTTTCAAGTGACCCTGCAATCATAATTGTAAGAATTGTAAGAATTAATGTAAAAATATTATTTCATAGCTTAGGCCTACGTATTCGTAATTACTAATATTTTATGCGTCGCGCTCTAACGTGAAGAGTCTGCAGAGAGTATTTCTGAGTTAATATTTGTCATAACGTCATGCATATTATTTCCTTTTTATTTCAAGCTACGTCAATTTTACTACAGTAATTACTCCAAACACACAAATATCTTTACAACAAAGTTAGACGCCTACAAATCCAGTGCAAATATGTCACGAATTTTTGATACGTTACCTAATTTAATTCCTTCAGAATCGCCTGATTTTCTGAGACTGCATTGCATTACCCTTGTTTTACTCTTGTTAATGTTCATCTTATATATTCCTTTCGACACACTGTGCATTCCGTTCAGTTGCTCCTCCTCGTCCTTTGCTGTCTCTGACAGAATTACAATATCATCAGCAAAACGCAAGGCTTTTATTTCGTTACCCTGAATTTCAATTTCTTCTCCATTGGGGAAAGGCTACTACCCTGACTTACACCCTTCCCTTCTGCATTCCTTTCATGCCCTTCAACTTTGATAACTTCTGATTTTTGTACAAGTTGCAAATAACATTCCGTTCCCTATATTATACTTCTGCTGATTTCAGGATTTAAAAGAGTGTTTTCCAATCAACACTGTCAAATGTTTTCCCCAAATCTACAAAAGCTAGAAATGTAGGTTGGCCTTTCCTTGTTCTATCTTCTAAGATATGCCGTAAAGTGAGGATTGCCTCCTGTGTTCCTAGATTTCTCCTTAATCTGATCTTCCCCAAGTTCAGCTTCTACCAGCTTTTCCATCCTTCTGTAAAAAAATCGTGTTAAATTTTTGCAACTATGACTTATTAAACTGATTGTTCTTTATTTTCACACCTGACACCTGCCCCCTACTGCTTTCTTTGGAATGGGGATTATTACATTTTTCTTATGGTCTGAGGGTATTTACCCTGTCTCGTACATCTTATCATCTTATGCACCAGGTGGAATAGGTCTGTCATGGATGGATCTTCCAGAGACTTCAGTAGTTCTGAGGGAATTTCCACTCCATGGACCTTGTTTCGACTTAGGTCTTTCAGTGCTTTGTCAAAATCTTCTCTCAGTATAGTATCTCCAATTTCAACTGCATCTACATCCTCTTCCCTTCCTACAATATTGTCTCTAAGTTCATTTGTTTTGTAGAGTTCCTCTATACACTCTTTCCACCTTTCAGCTTTCCCTTCTTTGCTGAGAAATGGTTTTCCATCTGAGTTCAATTATACAGCTGCTTTTCTTGTCTCCAAATGTTTCTTTTATTCTCCTGTAGGCGGTATCTATTATTGTCCTATTTATTCATTCTTCTACTGACTTGTATTTGCCTTCTAGCCACGCGTACATAGCTATTTTACACTTCCTATCAATCTCATTTCTTAGTCGCCTATACTCCATTTTTCCTGTTTCTGTTACTGCATTTTTATATTTTCTCCTTTCATCAATTAAATTTAGATCTTGCCTTTCTACCTACTTAGTCCTCTGCTTCCTTTACTATTTCATCTCTCAGTGCTACCCATTCTTCTTCTACTGTTTCTTTTTCCCTTTTCTGTCAATTGTTGCCTAAAGTTGCCTCTGAAATTCTCAAGAACTTCAAGTTCCTTCAATTTATCCAGGTCCCATCTCCTTGTTTTCCTACTTTTTTGCAGTTTTTTCAGTTTAAACCTCCAGTTCGTGACCAATAAATTATGATCAGAATTTATATCTGCCCCTGTGTATGTCTTACAGTTTGAACCTGGTTCCGAAATCTATTTCTTACCATTATAAAATCTCTCTGGTATCATCCAGTGGCTCCTGTACTCTTCCACGTATACAAACTTCTTTCATGATTCTTAAACCAAGTGTTCGTTGTGATGAAAATATGTTCCGTGCAATATTCTACCAGGTGATCTCCTCTTTCATTCCATTTGCCCAGTCCATATTCACCTACTTCTCTTCCTTTTCGTACTATCGAATTCCAGTCTCCCATCACAATTACGTTTTCCTCTCCCGTACTTGTCTGAATAATTTCCTTTACTTCCTCATACATTTCTGCGATCTCCTCATCATCGGCAGAGCTAGTAGGCATACAAACATGTACTACGTCGTCAGTGTTGTCTATGTATCTATCTTGACTATGATAATGCGATCGCTGCGCTCCTCATATAAGTTTACCCGCATTCCTATTTTCTTATTCTTTATCAGACCTACCCCTGTAATATCCGCTACTGATTTTGTATTTATAATCCTCTACTCGCCTGACCACAAATCCTGTTTCTCTTTCCACCGAACTTCACTATTACTTCAGCCTATCCATTTCCCTTTTTAAATTTTCCAACTTCCCTACCCGATTACTTTCTCCCTATGTGTTTTCAAGTAGCTCTACTTTCTCTTTGTTCATCTCTTCACCTGTACAAAATATCCCCCCTCCATCCCCCCGCTATCTGTCACTCATCCTCCTATCGGCTCATATCCAGTTCACCTTCCCCTACCCAAATCTTTGCGAATTAAAAACTTCAAAGGTTTGTAATCCTTTTCGTCCAAACTGATATAGCCATCAGTCCCTAGCCTTACAAACTCTTTTAACTTACATTAAGCAGAACACACACGCACTAGGGAGTACTCGAACCTCATGCGGTTACGATTGACCAGTCAGCCGCAAGAAAAATTCATATAGATGACAACTTTCATGGTGATCGGTGAAATGATGTAGACGTTGATTTCACGGTACCCTCCTTTGTCTTGCGGAATGTTAAAATCTTCTCAACTTACGCAGTTATCGGTCAAACGGAACCAACGCTCTTAGAAGAGACATTTACCCCTGCACCAAACGAAATATTAAGTGGACCGTGGTTCTCCATGTACAAGATCGGAATAAAACTGTAGATTTGTATGTATTACAAACAAACATACGCAAATGTTTCTTATTTTTCTTCAGGCATTTAATTAAAATTGTACTCAGCAAAGCGTGTTTGAAAATCTAATTATTAAAGTTTTTGAGACTTTGAACATGTACGTTTTGTGAAGTAAGTGAGTTTCCGTGTGACTGTTTTACTACCTAATGAGCGTTATTTCTGAAGCTACGTATTGTCCTTGTGAGTATTTATCCTGCAGTCTAAGCGCAAATGTAAGATCAAAAGGATCTAGTTGTACCATAAACTGAAATCTTTTTTCGAGGTTTGGAACTTAGAATGTGGCACCTATTTATTCACAACCGTCACAAAACCAAATGTTCAATTGTTCGTAGAGCTTATGGGACTTAACTACGGGGTCACCAGTCCCTAAGGCTTACAAACTACTTATGAACTAGCTTATACTAAAGCCGGCATAAACATCCATATCCGAGGGGGGGGGGGGGATTCGACCCCGGGCGGGGAACGAAATGTTCAAATGTTTGTATAACTTATGGGACTTAACTACGGAGTCATCAGACCCTAAACTTACAAACTACTTATGAACTAGCTAACACTAAGGACGGCACAAATATCCATGCCCGGGGGGGATTCGAACCCCCGACCGTAGTGGCCGTGCAGACCGTGACTGGAGCGCCTCAGTCCGCTCAGCCACCGCGGCCGGCGGCGGGGAACGGCCTCGCGCATTGTAGCATTGCGCCTCAATGCGCTCGGCCGCTCCGCCGCGGCGATACAAAAGCGTTACATGTTTGCACCTGTTACTGTCATTCAGAGTAGTCACCAGCGTTGTGTAGAACCCGTTGCCAGTGATGTGGTAAGCTTAGCAAACCGTTTGTAAAGCCTGTTCTGTTGATCGTGTGAATGGAAAGAGCTACTGCCTGTCGAATCACTGGAACAGTTCTGAAGCGAATGCCACGAAGTGATCCCTTCATCTTTGGAATCAAGTACTTAAATTCGAGGAGTATCGTGGATGGTGCAGTACCTCCCAGTTCCATCGGACAAATAGGGCAGCCAGAGCTTGCGCTGTATGCGCCCTCGCATTGTCGTATAAAATGATGGCCGGGTCGCGCATAAAGTGTTACCGCCTCTTCAAAACCCTGATGACACCATCGTGCTATACGACCTCTGGCATATTCAATCTTGATCCAACTCCGTTGTTCCTATTTCGAAAGCATAGTGACATCGTTACGTTATACCGCTCGCTCACAAGTGACCGTGTTTTCCTCGATTGTGCTCACGCCAATGGCGTGGAATGTGATATCAGCGACAACAGTAGATTCAAAATGTTCAAATGTTTGTAGATCTATCGGACCAAAGTGCGTGGTCATCAGTCCGTAGCTTACAAACTACTTAAACCTGGGTAAACTAACCTACCGACAACACACACACCCATGCCCCAACAGGAGATTCAAAAATGTTCAAATGTTTGTATATGGGACTTAACTACGGGGTCATCAGTCCCTAAACATACAAACTACTTAAGAACTACCTTATACTAAGGACGGCACAAATATCCATGCCCGAGGTTGGATTCGAACCCCCGACCGTAGTGGCCGTGCAGACCGTGACAGGAGCGCTCAGCCTCAGTCCTCTCGGCCACCGCGGCCGGCACAGGAGATTCCTTTGCATAGTGTTTCCATAGCAGTGTTGCCGCTATTTAAGTTCCAACCTTCGTATTATTTGGCGTGTTGCGTCAATGTCAGGTAGTTAGCGATTCGCTTGATCTTTGATTTAAACAATACAACTTTCCAATTGAGACGAGTGGTTTTTAATAATCCCTATTACAGCAGATTCTTATAAACCTCTAATATGCAGTAGGTAGTTGTTACAATGGTAGGTACGTAAAGTCCATAGGTTTGGTAAATGTATATTCTAAATTACATTTCGCTGTTTAAACCTCTTATTCTTAGTCATTTTTAATCAAACCATATGGTTCCGAGATGTTTTCTGATTCAGATATCTACGATGTATTTAGGGACATTAAAAATGGAATGAAAATAACTTCAAACGTTGGGATTCTAATCCATATGTTCTTTTTACTAGGCAGGTTCGTAAAGCATAATGGGACTCTGGCACGCCTCCCTCCTCTGTTGTGTGTAGGCAGTGTACTAGGATGGTATAGTGGTTAGCTCAATTGCTTATTCAGCGAGATACCCGAGTTCGAATCCCGCCCTTGATTAAAAATAACTCATTCGATGATTTAGTCTGAAAAATACACCTTATATGTATATCTTTGTTGAACCGCGCACACTCCATTGTCGTTATCGGTTAAAAGAAGTAGGGTGGCGGTTACAACGTTAGGCTTGGTTATAATCATGAAAAACGTATTTTGTAAGGAGTCACTTATAGCGCACTATCCTACGCAGTTAATGATGGTCCTCAAATTTGGTAACTCAGTGATTTCATAAAATCGTATTTTCACTAGTATGTGGAAGTAAGTCTAAAGTCTACCGTCTGACACGGAGACCCAAAGAGAATGGGAAATAATATTTATCTCACCGTAGTTAAAGATAGAACGAGTTATGAAATACATGAGGTAAATGATAACATTTGAACTTCAGAAACCGTCTTTTACGTTCTTCTTTTTCGAAAATACACCGAAAGAAGCAGACTATATTTGAGTTCGTCCGAAATATTAGATCCTCCAAATTCGTAGTTGATCACCGTAATGGCCCTGTAATGAGGCAGCATAGCTACACCGTCCGTCAGAGCGTTCGTCACTGTCTCAGCAGCCATGCACAACACAAAACCAGCTCGTATCGGGTTTCAATCAGTACAGCCCATAAGAGAGGTTATCTGTTTCCAATGTAGATGTTGAGCAGTCCCGTTTTATTAGAAAAGTTCACTGCCGCACTGTCAGCTGTTGGAACGTATAATAAATTACTTCTCTAATAATTTCTTGTACCGCGAGTAGGAATTATTATTGTGCAATGAAGTATTTTTAGTAGTTACGTCTACTCTGTCTGTCATCTATTGCGCCTTTTTAGGCAGTAGGAGTTGGATATAGATATATTCAGATATTTTAAAAGAAAAATATTACAACGAGCAACTGCGAATTACTTTGCTGATGTTTACTGAAAAGAAGTCAGCAGTTTGCAAACCATGACTCTGGAATATTCTCTTCCCAAGCAAGAAGCTTTACAGTTATGTAGTAAAACCACGCCTTTGTGATTTGGTAGTACGTAGTACTATAGTCGCGGCGGAGTGGCCAAGCGTTATAAAGCGCCTTGCTGCGGAGCGCGTGGTTTTTCGCCGTCGGAGGTTCGAACCCTCTCCCGGGCATGGGTGTTTGTGTTGACATTTGCATAAGTTAGTATAAGTAGTTTGTAAGTCTAGGGACTGATAATCAACGTATTTAAGTACCTTAGATTTACAAACATACGAACATCAATAGTACTTTCCTGCTAAATTGTCGTGTACGCCTACGTCACTACAATTTGCAAATATTCAGGTATGGTGAATGTTTACAGTTCTCAGGCATTATGCTGTAAAATTTCGATTACGGTATATTCTCATTTGAGTTCCATTACACAATCTTCGCGTTATTGAGTTCTGTTTACATCCTATCCATTTGCGGCAGATCACAATTTTGCAGAGCATACTTTGGGAATATCAGTTGCTTTACCCTCGTGCCATTACATTAAATATTTTACAACTGAAATTGGTGTATTTGACTAATAGCACATTGTTTTATATTCATATGGTTTTATCTCTTTAGGGTCGGTCCTACAACATTTTTTCACACACGCGACATATCTCTTTGCACCCACAGTCTTCACTTTCACAAACGAGCAACATATCATTCGGCGCCCTCGTATACTTTCCCTCCCTCCCTCATAAATTACTTGCCAATACTTCAATTCATAATAAATTTGTATAAAGTCGTTCCACGTGTAGTGGGCGATGAAATGAATTCTTGTCATTACTAATTTCATTCTGGAGTGATAACAGGAGACAGCAAAATAAAGATCGATCTTTTAAATTTAACATTTACGAAATCATTCACTCAGAAGGACAATGCTATTTTACCTTCACTTGATGGTCGTACTAACTTCCAATTGGAGGACATAGGAATAGCTGGAGTAGAGAAGCATCTGAGAGAGTTGAAAACAAACAAAACAAACAAGTCGACAGTTCCAGATGGAGTAAGAATCCGATTATATAAAGAGTACCCTGTGGCGTTGGCCACTTACTTAGCTTGTATTTATCGCGAATTTTTGATCCAGCGCTACGTACCAAACGACTGGAAAAAGTCACTGAAAACTCTCGTGTATCTGGAGGACTCACGAAATTACAGACCTATATCATTAATTTTGCTGTAGAATTCTTTCACATATTCTCAGATCTACTATAGCAAATTTCTTTGAGACGGAAAAGCTTCTCTCCGTGCATCAGCGCGGCCTTACGAACCATCGATCGTGCGAAACCCACCTTGCTCTTTTTATGACATCCTGTGTGTTACGGATGAAGAACAAGCGTGTATATTTGGCGATTTTCGAAAGGCGTTTAACATGCTGCCGCACTACAGACTGCTGACGAAGGTTCGAGCTTATGGAATAAGTATCCAAATATGTCAGTTACTCCAGGATTACTTGAGTAATAGAACGTTGTCCTCAATGGTGAGTGTTCATCAGAGGTTAGGGTATCGTCAGGGTTACGCCAGGGAAGTGTGATAGGACCGTTATTATTTTATATCGATACAAATTATTTCACAGACAGTGAGTTGTTTGCTGGTGATCAATGTAGGGAAATGTAAGGTGATTCAGATAAGTGGGTGAAACAAGCCCGCAATGCTCGAATACAGCATTAGTTGTGTGCTTCTTGACAGAGTCGCGTCAATTAAATACCTTGGCGTAACGCTGCACAGCGACATGAAATGGAACGAGAGTATAAGGACAGTCGTGAGGAAGGCAAATGGTCGATTTCGCGTTATTGGGCGAATTTTGAGATTGTGTGACTCGTCTGTAAAGGAGACGGCATGTAAAACGCTTGTACAACCCCGTCTTGAGTGTTGCTCAAGTGTTTGGGATCCCCAACAGATAGGTTTCAAGGAGGACATAGAGGCAGTTCAGAGGTAGGTTGTTTGTATTTGAAATGGTAGAGTTGATCAATGCGCGAGTGTTACAGAAATGCTTCGGGAATTGAAATGCGAGTCTTTGGAGGGAAGCGACGTACTTTTCGAGAAACATTGTTGACGAAATTTAAGGGGGCCGGAATTTGAGGCGGACTCCAGAACGATTCTACTGTCGCCAACCTACATTTCGCTTATACACAACAAGGATAAGATCAGAGAAATTAGGGTTCGTACGGATGCATACAAGTATTCGTTTTTCACTCGTTCTATATGGGAGTGTAACAGGAAAGCAAGTAACTAGTAGTGGTACTGAGTACCCTCCGTCATGTACCTTTGGATGAATTGCGTAGTAGGTACGTAGATGTAGATACATTTTGTAAAATAATTAATAATAGCTGCGGAATCATAAATGGTGTCTGTTGTTTTGGAAATATGTTAACTGAATCACATTATATTTTACAATAAATACAGAAAAATGATGGAAGGGGAGGATATTTTATTGACTTTCACGGTAAACAAAAATGGAGTAGCGTTTCACCTAGCATCCAATGAGTATAGTCGGTACAACTAAAACATTTAGAGGAACAGGAAAGGTAGAATTCTTTTTTTAAATTTAAATGAATGGCTTTATATCGGCAATCGAAAAGTTCTGTAGTAAAAATAGTATCCGAGAAATACTCTGTCGGAAATGGGCTACAATGTTCCAAATTATGTGAAATGTCTCACATTTAGGAAATCCGACGATTTTTCACAGTGTCTACTTCACTAATAATATGATTACCACAAAGGTTAAAATGTTAATCTTTATCATATTTATAATTTATTTCATTCACATTCTTTAGAGGCAAACATTATGTCATACAGAGACAAAATTAATTTATACATCACCTGTAAATCTAATTCAGTTTTTATTATTTGAACTGGAGATGTGCCAAATATTCTTTCCTCATAGCTACTGAGGATAACATATTATGTACACTGAATAATCACTTGTAATATGAACAAATAAAGCCAATGTGGCATAGTCTTTCTTCTTTATTTATCCTACAACTATACTGAACTTAGTTTTGTCTCGGTAGGTAAAAGAAAATTTGCATGGGCTCATCGCTATTTCACAATTACTAAAGAAAAGGACTTTCACAATTGATGATTTTCTGCCCTCTGTCTTATTCAGTTACCAGATTTTAATCACGTGTTACTAAAAAGGCCTCATTAGTTATCATTACAGGCGTTGGTAGAACGTATTGTATTATGCTTAGCTAATTACCTTTCAGATGGACGAACTGCATTATTAAAATCATACCCTTAATAAATAGCGAAAAACTCTGTGGAGGATATCCTGCAATGTGATCTATCCTTCGTTGACTCCTGCCATTTTTGGGGATTCCACGTAGCGTTTCATGTCACTCTGTTACAGTGACGACGTTGCGTTCGGCATTGATTAGAAAGAAACGTGAAACGTACGACAGAATCACTGCACCTACGAATTGACAGTTAAGAGATTAGTTCAAACGACTGCGTTTCCTTGTTTGATCAGGCTGTTTCCCATTATCAGGTCGAATGATTCTTTCCGGCGAAACGAATTTCGACTACAATGGAACTGGCAGTTTGTGATGTAAAGAGGAAAAATTTCATAGTGATAGAGATAAGAAAGTTGAAGCTGGAGTGGTACTGACATAACAAAGCGGATGCCTGTCGCGATAATGCCGAGAGACGTGAGGATCACGGTAACTGCACTATTCGGTTACACTCTCTGTAGATCTCGTTATTAATTTCACCACTTTCTGGCATACTCAGAATACCTTTATTGTTACACGTTCGTATAGTATTTGTTCTCATTCCTTTATCTCATCAGTAATAAACACAACAGTAACAAAGGAACCTTCAAACATGTATCAACACGAAATCCATGCCAAGTTTTCAAAGAGCACCATGTTGATGAATGTTTAGAAAATTCATGACATCGTATCGCTGGCTGCTCAGCACCAGCGGCCATCATATTTTCTAATACCCGTCGGAGGTTCGAGTCCTCACTCGGGCATGGGAGTGTGCATGTTTGTTGTTCTTACTGTAAGCTACTTTCAGTAGTTTGTAAGTCTACGGACTGATGACCATAGCAATTTTGTCCAAGAGGTTTACAAATATTTCTACGTTATTTTAACGCCAAAAAGTTTTTGATGATGTGGTAGATAATGTTGTGAACTATGCTGTCAATTCTACTACTAATGAACTTTTCTTGTTCAGTCAGAAAATCTCCATCCTACTTCACAGGAATTGCGTGTCACACGTTGTAAAGGCAGTGTGTAGTTTATAGCTAGTATAAAACGGTGTAGTTAATGTACAGCCGGCCGCGGTGGCCGAGGAGACTGAGGCGCTCCAGTCACGGTCTGCACGGTCACTACGGTCGGGGTTTCGAATCCCCCCTCGGGCATGGATATTTGTGCCGTCCTAGTTCGTAAGTAGTTCCTAAGTAGTTTGTAAGTTTAAGGACTGATGACCCCGTAGTTAAGTCCCATATGCTTAACAACATTTTCAGTTAATGTACAGACAGTATAATGGTGACTGAATTTTACATTTGTTTTGGCACTTAATCTTTCCTGTAACTGTACAAGACAAAGTCAGAAGCCCACAAAGCAATAATTTTCTACTTATGAGTTAACATTCTTGTCTCTAATATGTAAAGTTTCATTACAGCACCGCTTGTTAACATAATACTTACATATTCCATCCTATTTCTCTGTGATTGTATATATTTTCATTTCTTAGTCGGTACACTCTTCACCATACAAGAATCATTACGTACGAATCGTCGGAGACTGCAGTGATCTGATGAACAGGGTTGTGAAAAACACGCAATAATAGTTGAAGTTCGTAATGATTTCAAGATAGTCAATGGGCATCAATAAAACAGACATGAAGGGACTTAAAATGTTTTTTAATAAACATTATAGACATTAATTTCAAATAATGACAGCTCCGAATCGTCAGGATGTAAAGATTGAACCATTAGTTTTAAGTAAACAAATATACTTACCCACTGTAGACAGCCACAGAATGGTATAAATTAGGAATAAGACGATTTGTTATTATTAGTAACACGACTATCTGCATAAAGGTAAATTGAAAACAAAGAAAAAGGAAGAAAAGGGAAGAAATCTTTGTAGGTAATTTTGCTGCTGATACTGTGTGACCATTTTTAGTTGTTACGGAAGAACTGTAGGTCTTACTTTGTCTTCAAACTTGCAGTGAAAGAAGTGTACGGTGGAAGGAGGATCCAGGTCGCATCTCGGTTTCCTCCTTGGGTTTCCGCTGCTTCTGGGAAAGCAAGTTTCCAGAAACTTTGCTAGTTCAGCATCCCCCCCCCCCCCCCACACACACACGCACACATACTTCTCACTGTCTGAAACATAAACGTTTCAGCGCAAACATCTTTTTAACGACGATAGATAAAAACGATATTACGGGGGAGTTCATGTAAGTAAAAGCTATGAGGCATTCTTAAAAGGAACTCAATATTATTTTTCAACACAAAATTATTTAATATTCACAGAATATTTGACAACTGCGATTGGGCAAAACTGAAAATGTATACCCAGCCCGGGATTCGAACCCGGGTCTCCTGCTTTCTAGGCAGTTGCGCTGACCATTACACCACTTTTTTATTCTTTTTTTTATTTTTTTATTTACTTATTTACTTATTTTTTTATTTTTTTTACACGCAGCACTGACTGCCTCTTTTTTTTTTTTTTTTTATCGGGTCTCCAACCTCCCCTACAACCCGTCCTTCCGCTCACCAAAGTCGCCTTCTTCGGCGTCGGCTTCAATCTGCCTTTTTTTGAAATTTTATTTATTTTAATGCTTCCTTCCATGTTGTCTTGCAAATAAAAGTGCTTCTTGCGGACGTTTCGTTAAGAGGTAGGAATAAAAAAAAAACAAAATAAAAAACAAAACAAAAAACAAAAAAAAAAATCTTATTTGACGAATTTTCGTCTTGCTGTGCCACAGCTTTAGAGCCAAAGTATACCAAACAAAAAGTAAAGCCTCTTATTTAGTAGAAAACATAATCTATTTTTCTTCAATTTACAATTCGAGAAAATAGCTTTTACTTCTTTTTCTATGGCCCTGCCCATCGTCGATTTCAAAGTTCATCTTCTCGGTTCGTGTTCGCAGTTGTTCGTGTCCGCTTGAGGTTCAGTTTCTTCGTGCTTTCTGTTATTCACTAATACTAAAACGCTTCCTTCTCTAACTCTGAAAACGTCAATAGGCTGGAGCACAGAATTCATCTGTAATAAAATATAAATATGTATAATGGAGATGTATCTTGTTTAAAAACCAAAATTTATTCTGAAATACAGATCATTTCTTCTAGAAGATTCCGTTTCATCAGTAAATAGTTCTTCGTTTGTTCATTTTATCGTTAATTGAGTTATTGTATTTATTTGTGCAATTAATTTTACTTTCATTCTATAAACTTCATCATCAATGGTATTGTTTCATGTGCAATTTACATGATAGTTCTCATAAGGAAATTAGCGTATTGATGATGATAATCCTTTATTTTCAGTAGGTTTTGGTGCTGGGTCCTTATGTACGTCCAAAAGTCTAGTTCGCTCTTTTCAGTGCTTTTCAGGATATAAAATACGGTATGTCCCCTTAGCCAGTTAACCGCATTGTTCTTCGTCTTGGGGTAAAAAATTTCATCGGGTAATAAAAATGTCGAGGGTGTTATTGTATGCGGCGAAGTTCTCTGAATGATCGCTAATTTTCTTCTGACTGCCAGATGGTGTTCGCCTCTCCACAAACAAACTGGTGATCATCAGTGTCATTTAGATTACAGGTGATACACATAGGGGAATCGGCCATGCGAATGGAATGAAGGCGTTCGTTCGTTGTCATTTTTCTGTTAACGGCGTAGTACCACGTTGCCCTCACGTCAGTTGGTAAGTTCAAATGATGGATGTTTTTCCAGATATTTGACCAGTTGACTGCATTGAACTTAGTTTCTATGACATTCTTGTTATGAAACTGCATTAAATTTGTGTATACTTGTTTGACACTTATCATATCTTTCTCTGCAATCCTCATCTTAATATAACTGTGCTCTATTAAGAAATGTTTTAAGTGATAGAGTGTGCTGGGGATGAAGTGAACATCAATTGGGGCATCGCAGTTGGCTGGTACTATTTCGTTAAGTAAAAATGCTGCTATGCTATTCGGTGACCTCTTCCACTGTTTGTACGTCTTACACGTGTACAGCGCATTTGCTTTATTATACACGTTTACAAGGTTTAAGCCACCATTAGTAGGTGGTAGCGTCAGAGTTTCAAATTTTACTTTAAACATGTGACCGCGGCTGACGAAATGACCAAAGGCAGCCAGGATCCTTTTTGCCACGTCTTTTGGCATTGGCAGAACTTGTGCCACGTAATTTATTTTGGATGTTAGGTAGATGTTTACGAGTTGCACTCTCTGTATTTCATCAATCATCCTGAGCGTATGTTGGTGGATGCTGGCACGTATGACATTAAGTAGTTTTCTATAGTTCAAAGCAATTGTCTGCCGGATGTTTTGTGCATATTCGATTCCAAAACATTTTAATGTGGGGGTCTCCTTTATTGGTCCTGGAGTGGGAACTCCTAAGCCACGCCCAATATTCATTAGTGCACATTTATTGCTGTTCAGCTTGGCTCCGGATGCAAGTGCATACTTATCTATTATTTCTAGTGCCTTGCATATCTCTTCGTTGTCTCGGACCAGAAATACAACGTCGTCAGCATAGGCCTTGCACACTTCCTGCACTCCATCTATTGTGATGCCTTGGAGATGTTGACTTAAACGGAAGAGCAGAGGCTCAATGGCTATTGCAAAGAGGGACATAGATAGTGGAAACCCTTGTCTCACTGAACTGTTGATTGTGATAGGTTTGCTGGGCTGACCGTTGACCAGGACTGTGGAGGTAGCACTGTTTAAAAAGTTCTTTATAATTCCGATGTAACGTTGCGGAAAGTCCACGTAAGACATAGTGTGGAAGAGATAATCATGATTGATTCTGTCGAAAGCTTTCTCGAAATCTAATGAAACGAGCGCGCATTTTATTTTACAAGCTCCAGCAATTGATATGATGTCTCTATAGTCACACAGTGTGTGGTGAATGGATCTGTCGCGTCCGACGCTGGATTGATACGGACCAGTGACGGCGTTCATTACGGATTTTAATCTCTCATTCAAGATGCGGGAAAATATTTTGTAGTCACAGTTCAGTAATGTGAGCGGTCGTAGATTTGTTACAGATTTTCCTGCATGATTTTTCGGGACTAGAACTATTATTCCCTCTCGAAACTCACTCGGGATATCACTGCTGGGATTCATTAATTCGTTGCAGATTCGTGTTAGCTCAGGTGTCATTTGCCTTCGGAACGTGTGGTATAGCTCAGCTGGAATTCCGTCACGCGCAGGAGATTTGTTTTTTGGACTTCGTGTTATTGCATCCGCCACGTCATCTTCCGTCACGTCAGCCAACAGATTATCTGCTTGATCCTGGTCCACCTTCCGTGTCAGTCCTGTTGTAAGATAATTTTGTGCTGTGGTGTCCGTTTTGGTATTACTTAGCAGGTTGGTGAAGTATTTATAGATTTCGTTCTTAATCTCACTTTGCTGCGTAATCAGTCTACCATCCATGGAGCGAATTTCAGTTAATATTTTCTTCCGGTGGCCCTTTCTTTCATTTATCACGTGGTAAATTGACGTATGTTCTCTTTTTATGTCGTTTTGAAGCCTTGATCGTATTTTGCAACCTTCAATCTATTTCCGTTTCAAAGCTAAGAGTTTGGCCTGAATTCTTTTTATCTCTAAATGGTTGTTGATTACTGATCGATCATTAGTGTATAATTCTCTAAGAACTGTAAAATAAAATTCAGTCGTCCGTTTTTGCCAGGCATTCTTATCACGAGAATAGTTTATCAGCGCTCGTCGTATAGACGGTTTAGCACATTTCAGCCACCAAGTCAGTGACGAGGGGTATGAGGTGAATTTCTTCTCACAGTCAGTCCATACACTGTTGAATATATCGTTACATTCAGGGTCTTGCAGATGTGCCACATTTAATTTCCACAGTCCTCGTCCCCGGTATGTTTCTTGTCTTTTAAGGTTCATGGTGCAAATGTATGCTATGTGATCTGAAAATATGGTGGGCCACAACTCGGTCTGCAGCACCTGCGTTTTTAAATTATCGGACAAATATATCCTGTCTATGCGACTGGCTGAATGGCTTGTGATATAAGTAAAGCATGGTAGTGCGCCGTTTTTGAGCTCCCAGGTATCAGTCATGTTCAGTTGTTTGATTATGTCATCAAGTTCGGCACAATAACACAGAAAAGGGGAACTATATCATCTTTAAAAATTTCAGCTCTACGCCGTCTATTGCTGGAGCCGGAGGGTGCGTAGATATTGATGAGCCTAGTGCCGTTGATGGTGACAGATAAGCCTCTGGCATTTGTCAGTTTGACAACATCGTTGACAATAATATCTTCTTTGCTTAATATTGCTGTGCCGAGCTCGGAATCGTTCCCTGAATTGACATTTCCATTATATCCTGTGATATCATCAAGGTGGATGTCTGTAACTTCTTGCAACATTGCTATGTCGATATCTGCTGCGTAAAGCATATCTTGTAAGGACTTAAGTTTTAAATGGCTCCGGATCTTATTGATGTTTATCGTTCCTATTTTATAGGATTGTAATGCAATTGTGAAAAGTTAGATTGACAATAAGGGTGCATAACATGACTGCGCCTAATATCTCTAGTGTATCGGACGTGGAGGTGACGTCCCCTTCGTTTTCTCACCCCTCGGTACTTCCTTCATTTCTTCGTCCTCAGGGAATTGTGCAGTTTCGTCTGCCCAGTTCCCTCTATGATTGTATTGAAGCATCTCTTTCTCAGAGCCATGTTGAGATGGTGTTTTGTTTCGCGCGTCTTTCATTGTAGAGTTAGCCTTTGCACCGCCCTGTTGTTTGGGCGTTTCTATATTTGACGAAACTTCCATACTCATCTGTTGACTCCTTTGCAATTTTCCGGACATGTCGGCACTTAATTTTCGACTAATTTGTTGCGCTTTCTCACGCACTGGCTGTACTTTTTGTTTGTCGTCAGGAGGTTCTATGCGCCGTTTTTTATGTTTCTTCGGGGAGGATCCAGATTGTGGACTCTCCTCATTCTCGGAAGTGCTAGTGGGGTCCTGAGTATTATCATCTTTAATAGAAACGGCTTCCTCCTCACGCTGCACATCTTGTGCATAGGTCTCTGGGATATTTTTAACAGGTTCATCTTTAGAGACTGTTTCCGTCGTGCTGGTAGTTGCGACGACCGGTATTTGATTAGTACTGGTGTCCATTGCCACGCTTACGTTAGCGTCGCCAGTCCCGCAGTTTCCGTCCATTGCGGCGGTCGACGTGGCGGCCGTGTTGTCTCGGAGGGCTGTGGCATACGTCACAGGCAGTGACGTCATCTTCATTGGCGCGACCGGCTCACCTGCCGGCACCTGCGCCACTCTTCGCTGCACACACTCGGATCTGACGTGCCCTGTCTGTCCACAGCCTGAGCATGTACGTGGTTGATCGTCGTACATGACAATGGCTCTATATCCGCAAACGTAAATATACGACGGAATATGTTTTTGTAGCTCAATTTTTAGTTGCCTGACACCATTGAGTACTGGGAACGTTTGAAAACTTGTCCATTTTTCGGCAGTATTGCTGATAACCCTCCCATATGGTTTTAGAGCTGAATTAATCTCATCTTCGGTTATCTCGAACGGGAGTTCAAAGACACGAACAGTTCTAGTCTCAAATCCCGCATAATCAACTTGAACTGTACCAACATTGCCGTCACAATGATTAAATTTCACTTTGCTTCTGCATTGTTCGATAACCTTTTCACAACATTCAGTATTAATCATTTTTACATAAACAGTGCTACTCACAATCGATAGGTGGATCCCGACTATCTCACTTACACTGAGCTTTACTACATCTCGAAGGAACGCCTCTACTTCAAATGCTCTTGGTCTAGCATAGTGTTCGTCAAACGAGAACTTTAAAGTATATTTCCGTTTGATCTACACATTTCGATACGTAAAGCTACTATTTACGCTTCAAGAGCGTCTAACTCACCACACACTGTAAGCGCGCGTCCGGCCGCAGCGAGGAAGTAAACAGATGTCCACACAGCACACGAGCCGAAAGCAGACTGACGCCACCACTGGGGACACAGTGATCACAGCACCTGCAAGGACTACCTAAGCACGTATCTGACGGGACGCGTGCTTAGGTAGTCCTTGCAGGTGCTGTGATCACTCTGTCCCCAGTGGTGTAGGGGTCAGCGCAACTGCGTAGAAAGTAGGAGACCCGGGTTCGAATCCCGGCTGGGTACACATTCTCAGCTTTGTCCAATCGCAGTTGATGTCAAATATTCTGCGAATATTAAATAATAACAACTGCAGGATCAGAAGTGACGTCTGTTCTTTCGGAACAGACGCCACATGTATATACAAATTTTTTTTTTTCCAGTGGAGGCTCAGATTAATAATATGAAATATCACAAAAAAGACTCACTTTCCTGGCTTTGCAATACGCCAATTACATCCCAAACAAATTCAAAGCGAAGGTATCGCTTCAAATAAGCGAAACGCATCGCTATTACACGTCCTGAGATAGAAGTGTAAAGTCCACGTTACGCGTAATCGCGATGTGATGACTACATAACTATGATGCGACAAACTCTGTCTTTATTTGTAAGTAATCTGTTATTAAGTGGACTGGAAAGATTTTCATTCACACACATAATGACAAATAAGGAAAGGGTTGCTTGTCTGTGCTTTATTCACACTTACTAAGGTATTAGAATGGACATAACGGTACAAACACCTCAAAGAGGTAAACGTTATTTGTATATAAGTTACATAGTTGTGCATGACACGTACAGAACATGTCACTCAAATGTTTAATGACAGTCTTACAATTGAGATTTGGCGCATAGTGAAACGATTACTTAAAGGCAGGACAGGATCTACAAAACAAAGAAAAACACCAACTTTAAATCGGAATGCAATGACATTTTTTTACAGTCGATAAACGAAACACTCAAGATGGAGTACATATCAGGGTTTTTAGGAGAAAATCGTATTATTACGCTGGAACTTTGTGTTAACTGTGAAACTAAGATTAGTTCGTCAATCAAATTACAGTGTCAATGAGAGGTTTACGTGTGAATCTAGGGATATCTAGTGTGGCGTTACGGCTTTTTAGCGTCTAGTCAGATTTTCAATTTCTAAGGATGTGATGACGTATTGAGACGCGGACGTCCCCAATCTCTTTGCGATTTTGATATTATCGACTGTTTAAGTAATAATGCGGGGGTAGGGCCTATCTACTTCTTAAATTAGTTTTTTAGTTTGCTTACCTTTTAAAAGTTCATAGTAACTTACCCGCATTTCTAGATACTATGAACAGCATAGTTAACGCATTATCGTAGTAAAGATAGACACGAAGCCAACACCGACCACAGTAGTGCAAGTTTATATGCCAACTAGCACGGCCGATGACGAGGATATCGAAAAAAATGTATGAGGAGATAAAAGAAAACATTCAGAAAGTTAAGGGAGACGAAAACTTGATTGTGATGGGGGACTGGAAATCGATAGTAGGAAAGGGAAGAGAAGGAAATGTAGTAGGTGAATATGGACTGGGAAAAAGGAATGAAAGAGGAGGACGCTTGGTAGAATATTGCGCAGAGCACAATTTAATGATCACCAACACTTGGTTTAATCATCATAAACGAAGGCTGTATTCGTGGAAGAGACCTGGAGACACTGGAAGGTACCAGATTGACTTTATAATGGTAAGGAATATATATACAAACCAGGTTCTAAACTCTAAGACATATCCAGGGGCAAATATAGACTCTGACCATAACTTATTGGTTATGAACTGCAGATTAAAACTTAAGAGACTGCAGAAAGGAAGAAAGGTTAGGACATGGAACCTGGACAGATTGAAGGAACCAGAGGTGGGCTGAGAGTTTCAGAGGGAGCATTAGGCAAGGATTGTCTGATACGGGGGGAAAGTAATACAGTAGAAGAAGAATGGGTAGCTCTGAGAGACAGGGTAGTGAAGGCTGCAGAGTATCATATAGGCAGAAGGACAAGGTGCTAATAGAAATCCCTGAACTTAATTGATGAGAGGAGAAAATATAAAAATTCAGCAAGTGAAACACGAAAAAGGGAGTACAAACGACTGAAAAATGAGATTGACATGATGTGCAGACTGGCTAAGCAGGAGTGGATAGAGGGCAAATGCAGAACCGTAGAAGAATGCATAACTAGGGGGAAAGATAGATACCGCCTACAGGAAAATAAAAGATATATTTGGAGACAAGAAAAGCAATTGTATGAATATCAAGAACTCAGACGGAAAACCAGTACCAAGAAAAAGGGGGGGGGGGGGGGGGGGGGGGGGGGGGGTGAAGGTGAACTGTGGACGAAATACATAGAGGGCCTATACAAAGGAATTAATCTTGAAGGCATTATTCTAGAAATGGAAGACGAAGTGGAGGTTGATGAGATATGAGATAAAGATACTGAGAGAAGAATTTGACAGAGCGGTGAAGGACATGAGTCCGAAAACACGGCCCCTGGAGATGATGATATTCCGTCTGAACTGCTGACGTCGTTAGGAGATGCCAGTTGTGTAAAAAAATTGTATCACCTGGTATGCAAGATATATGAGACAGGGGAAATAACCTCCGACTCCTAGAAGAATATTGTAATTCCAATTCCAAAGAAAGCAAGTGCAGACAAATGTGAAAATTACAGAACTATCAGTTTAATAAGTCATGGGTGCAAATAATAACAGGAATTATTTACAGACGAATGGAAAAATTTATGGAATCCAACCTCGGGGAAGATCAGTTTGTATTTAGGAGAAATTTAGGAACACGGGAGGCAATACTCACATTAACGACTTATCTTAGAAGATAGGCTAAGGAAAGGAAAACCTACGTTTTTAGCGTTTGTCGATTTGGAGAAAGCTTTTGACAATGTTGACTGGAACACGCTCTTCCAAATTCTGAAGGTATCAGGGGTAAAATATAGGGAGCGAAGAGTTATATTCAACCTATGCAAAAAACCAGACAGCAGGTATGAGAGTAGAAGGGCAAGAAAGGGACGCAGGTGTTGTGAAGGGCGTAAGACAGGGTTGTAGCCTTTCCCCAATGTTGTTCAATCTTTACATTGAGCAAGCACTATAGGTTGTTGAGATTTCATACTTTGAAATCTGTTAAAGTACAGGCTACAACATAGTAAAACATAAACGTACCGACAAGAACGGTGAGAAACTAATTTGAGATCTGCAGCAACTATAGACATAAAGTCATGAGCACCCTAATTTCGTAAACCTATACACAAACTAATCGTAGATCGCCCATTTGAGGCAGAGCGAATACGAAATTGATATGGTGTATATCAAAGGAAAAATGAGAAAATTTCTAAAACAGCAAACCTCGCAAAGGCGATTTGAATCAGACCCATATCTCCTAAAAATAAAGACAAAATTTGAAACCAATAAAATAAAAATATAATCCAACCAGAAACATGAATCCTTATTCAGGATGCCTGAAACTCTAAAAAGCACAAGTCATCAAACAAATTAATCAGGAAATATCGAAGGACTGAATGAAACTAACAAAGGATATTTTAGAAGCCTTGATACTTGGTAACCCCCATGCAACCAGAAAATACCGCAGCCAGAACACAGTCTGCGATCAGGCAATAGACAACCGTATAAAAGCCTCCAAAAAAAATTCGACAGACTCAAAACTGGGAGAGCTTTCTCGAACTCCGGAACACGACTGCAAAGGTAACACGAAAATGAAAACAAGGAGTATGACAACAATAGACTCCATGAAATCCAAGACGATTCAACAAAAATAATACAAGACCTTTAGAAAAAACCACCAGAAAAACAAAGCGCTGAGTTTGCACTTCAAAAGACTGGACTGTTTGTTGGAAACCAACTCGAAAAAACAAACTGTAAAATATTAATATTCACAGAATGTATCACATCAACAGCGATTGGGCAAAGCTGAAAATGTGTACCCCAGCCGGGATCCGAACCCGAGTCTCCTGCTTTATAGGCAGTTGCGCTGACAGACGCCACATGTATATATATAATATGCCGGTGACGGGCAATGATCCTATCGTTAGTGGGGAGGGGTGGGCAAGTTTGAAAGCCCTTACTCTTACGGGAATTAGTTTCATAACTACGAGTTTGAGTACTGTGGGCAGGGCGAAGCTGGGGAATTTGTATCTGACGGGAGGCGTGCTTAGGTAGTCCTTGCAGATGCGGTGATCACTGTGTCCCCAGAGGTGTAGGGGGTCAGCGCAACTGCCTAGAAAGCAGGAGATCCGGGTTCGGATCCCGGCTGGGTACACATTTTCAGCTTTACCCAATCGCAGTTGATGTCATATATTCTGTAAATATTAAATAATAACAACTGTAGGATCAGAAGTGACGTCTGTTCTTTGGGACAGGCGCCACATGTACATATGTAAAATATTAGCCCAATATTTCTTTTCCCTTCTTAACACTGAAACAACACACCCCGGTATTTACACATCCGGACTCAAGCCGCCCAGATGTAGCAGAAACTGCGGTGATAATCAAGCACCTCATGAACAACAAACCAGCAGGAGAAGATGGGATTATCGCAGAAGTCTGGAAACCGAACTCTCGCACACTGACGTAGAAACTTCATTAGCCATATAATATGAAATACCAGAACACCGGAAATGCGATGTGATCCACCCATTAGATAGAAAGGGTAACAATACCAACACCTACAGAGAAATCTCCCTGCATCCAGTGACGTACAAAGTCCCTCTCGAAAGCACATCCAAACAGAATAACATCCCTGACCGATCTACAACCTGGTGTATATCAGGCTGAATTCAGTAAAAGCGCGATCATGTGCGGAACAGACCTAGAACTTAAAGGCAATGCAACAAAAGCGAAAATACAGGATCACTGTAGTTATAGTCACCGTTAGCAGGGAAGTGTATGGCTCAATAGACCGCGACACGCTCATTAAAACCATGGAAGAATTCTGAATTGAACAAAAGACCCAGGGTGTGTATTGGGTGTGTGTATCGAAGGTTCAAAAGTGACACAATCCGCTTGAGAATGTCCTCCGCAAATGGCGACGAAATCTTGGGTTTTAATAAGAAATCCAGAGGACCATGGCATAATAGCCAGGATAATTTTAGGAATATTGTCTTTCCGGCAGTGAAAGTTTACATTTTACAATTAGAGTAAAATTGAGACTTGCAAATCTGTTTTTCTTCCATAAGCAAAATACGCAGCCGGAACAGTGGCAACTGGTGGTCACTCCAACAATAGAAGAACAACAACGAAAAATACTGAGGAAGATTTACGGAGCAATAAACGAAAACGGCATTTACACGATGGAGAATACCAGATCAAAGAAACTATCATATCAAAGATTAAATGGGCGGTGTTATGCATCAATAGACCAAGCGCCATTTATTGATATCTTCTGATTTGAGCAAATTCTTTTGAGAAATATCATAATCTATGTGGATTAAAATAATCGTTCTCGTCGTAGCAACGGTTGCCATGATATATAGAAAAATACTAAGTGCTACTTTTCCTATCGTTCATTTTCAATTTTGCATCAAAAGTCCATGTGCTTCAAACCAAACCGTAGTTCTTCAACAGCAGACCAAGCACCATCCACCGGTCTTTAGTATAGAGATGCTAAACGGAACTTGTCCCCTGCAAATGTTTAGAAAAAGTAGGGGAGGACAATGCTGAGAAAGATTTTGCCAACATTATAATTCTGAATCTCATGATTGCCAGCGTGCACTGATTTGTTCTATGGTTTCTGAGTTTGAAACCAATCGGGAAAGAGTGAAAACATCAAATGTTCAAATGTTTGTAGAGCTTATGGGACTTAATTACGGGGTCATCACTCCCTAAACTTACAAACTACTTATGAACTAGTTAATACTAAGGACAGCACAAATATCCATGCCCGAGGGGGGATTCGGAACCCCCGACCGCAGTGACCGTGCAACCCGTGACTGGCGCGCCGCAGAGCACAGAGCATGTACAAGAAATAATGAACACATTAAGTAATTTCCAAATATAAATCACACCGTAGTACGGGCAAATACAGAGACAGAATTCCTCACAGAAGGAACAACTGTAGCAAAAAGGTATTAATTGTACTGTGAAGTAGTAAGTAAACCTGTAAGCTTGTCGTGTTACAAAAAGGTGTTTTTGTTCAAATTCAACCTACGTACGAAATGACTTAAGAAAGATACGTGTACTGTGTGTGACAGATTCGAAATAAAAATAAAACATTGTAACAATGCTGTGGAGCTGAAAACGTTCAAGGAAGAGAAAAAGTGTAACTTGAAAAAAGCAGAAAAGACGCAAGATATAAGGAAGAAATACATGCTTGTAGCAAAGACTACTCCTGATATCGAAACCTTGTGTTTTGATTTACAGAAGACGTTGCCTAAGATTCCTACCAACATAGTGTATTATAAAAGACACCTGTGCGTGTATAATTTAGTTATTCACGGTGGAAAACACGAAAAAGGCCACTGCTATATCTGGGTTGGGGGTGACGCTGTGCGTGGAGCTCAGGAGGTTGGCAGCTGCCTCAAAAAACATGGAGAAAAATGGCACGGCAAAAGAACTTATTCTTTGGTCAAACTCGTGTGGAGGCCAAAATAATAACATAAAAATAGGCTTGTTACTTAAAACGGTGTTGGAAAGTCATCCAACCTTGGAAAAGATTACTTTGCACTTTGTTCTCCCAGGGCACAGCTTTTTTGCCCATTGACAGTGATTTTGGAGACACAGAGTGTGTACTGAAGCTAAAACAACGGTAGTACACCGTCGATTATATTACGAGTATAATGAAAGTATGTCGTTAAAAGAATGCTTTGGTCGTTCACAGAGTCTAAAAGAGAGACTTCGTTGGAGCACAAATGCTGGAAAAACAAATAAAAAACCGCAAATGTGACACAAAAAACCGCAAAGTAAATTGGCTGAAGACTAGAGAAATTGGAATAAGACAGGACAAACCTCTAAGTATTTTTATGAAAAGCGACCTTTAACAGGAGAATGCTGCTGAAATATACATTCAGAAAAAGGAAAGTAGAGAGCGATCTTCTTCTCACCCGTTAAATTAAGTGAACGCTTAATACCACTGTGGCCCGAAATCTCTTCTGCTGCTGATTCCGAAAGATGCAAGATAAATGTACAAGTGGTTTCGAAGTGATCCAAGTGTGGAAGACGACATTGATGGACAAGTTGACTTCTAAATTGAATGCGAATAATGACAACTACCTCTAATTTTGTTATGTAGAAGTTTCATTATGTTTTATATTACAGAGTTTGTACAGTAGGCCCATTGTGATGTACATTTGTATGCACTTAATTCCATTTACAATGTATGTAGTGCTGTCATAGACATTCGTAGAAGATCCAATTCTGCATGTTTTTCACAATGCTTGGCTTACAAAATGTAATTTGTTCTTTATTTAACAATAACGATAATAACCCTTCGTCTGTACAAAAAAATGGGAAACTTCAACGATACATACATTTTTAAGGAAACGGTAACTTTGGACGCCATTATCTCGCGTAAGTCATTTTGGCGCTTGGTCTAGTTATACATAACACTGTCCAAATGCAGCACACAGTGGCTAAAGGAGATCCAGAGCGATATGCAGGAGACCAACAAAGAAAATCTCCAAGATCGCACGAATGCCGGAGTAAAATCATGAATGTGAAGTCTGAGCAGAAACAACGCAACAACCTGGAAAAAATGGACAGATGAACGGAAGAGAGATGATTCTGAGAGGATGCAGAGTCTATGCAAGAGAAAGAGGGAAAACACCCAAAATAAACTTGTGAATCCAATTTCACTTTCATAGGGGGGATATGTAAACTGAACCTGGCCTGTGTTCATGTGGCTTGTTACATATCGGGGGTTTAGAGTCATAACGGCGTATCTACAAATTGTTTGTTTTGAGATAAAGGCAAAAGAAGTTTTACAACAATCTAAACACTGTTGTTATTACCACCTAAGTTTACGACATTGATATTCGTGATGCCTCATGGTTGTTAGAACATGTTTACACTCATTCAACAATATTTCAACTTTGGCATTAATTACTAAAGGACAATAAGTTGGGGCATGTGTAGATAAATTTTTGGGTTGTTTTCTATGAGGCATTTTACTGTCATCCTTTTAGCTACGATCGATGCCATTACATTAACGCTGGTGACTTGTACGTGCCAACACTTTCATCACTATCGTCCTTCGTTGCCGGCTGATAATCAGGATCCATTAAGGAATCATCGGATGAGATATCCAAATCTGAATCACGGACAGTGCTACACAGTTTTTCGGCATCGGCTATGATGGAACTGCCGTCATCTTCTGCAAAACAGTTACGACGTTGCGGATAAGCAAACGGCTTTAACTTACAGTATTGTACATCCCAGGCTTATTTACTGTGAGTAATGAAAAGTAACTTACCATAGCCTGCAAAAACATTGCTGCTCGATGACGGAAACACATTGTGGAGAGTGAAAGAACTTGAACTTTCTTCTGTACTGGACTTTTGATTCTTTAGAAAATTAAGAAATTTTTTTCCTCTGGGAAACATATTAAACGCACAACACCAAAGGCTTCACTGATGTAACAAACAATGAGTTCATACCTTCCATTTGGAACAATAATGGATAAGCACAGTTATTATTATGAGTGTTACGGCAACAATGTGCATTTAAGGCCTCGGACAGCACCACACGTATCTAAAAATTCACAGCCTCTTTTACTGGAAAAAGGACGTATCTGCAGTTACGCTGTTATGTCTGCAGAGAGAGCCAAAATGATGTAAAAGGCACTACGCTATTGTGACATCAAATATCAGAGCGATTTTGTCGTTACGCTGCGCGCTATCTCTGGAACTGTTCAAGATAGGAGTTCCCCTGTTTTTTCATTCAGTAGTTTGGTTTTTCAAGACTTTAATTAAGTAAATAAGTCAAAATTGCCAATTTTGTAGATACGTCGTTATGACTCCAGACCCCCGATATTAACTCCGAAAGAAAGGAATGGGATCGCATCCATTTATAATAGGTGCAGTGTCACAACGCACTGAACGTACATACAACGTACAATCTGAATAGAATGCCAAGAAGTGTTTCATTGATATTCGGAATCAAATCAAAATCACAAGAACTAGAATCCAGGGAGTATGGTGGATGTAACATGTTTCCCAGTCCCATCGGCCGAAAAAGCAGGCACAGCTTACGCTGGCATAGTGTCGTAACTACGGGGGGGGGGATGAGGGGGATAGAACCCCTCCCCAGAACCCAAAGAAAGAAAGAAAAGAAATAAAAGAAAGAAAGAAAGAAAGAAACTGTATAACAGCAATCTGGTAAAGGTAAAGATTGGAAACTCAGGGTGTTTTACCATAAGCTTTCATTGGATGGGAGTGAATTAATCTTCAATGGGAGTGGTTGGTGGTAGTCTGTCTGGAAACTGACTAAAATTTTGCTTGTCAAGCAGATCTATCCCCCCCCCCCCCCCAAAGCCAAGTCCTAGTTACGCCACTGCTGTATGCGTCCGCTCTTTGATGCTGAAGGAATTAGATTAGGTAACGAAACAATGAAGGTGGTAGATGAGTTTTGTTACTTCGGTAGTAAAGTAACATGCGATGGTCGCAGTGCAGAGGATATAAAATGCAGAATGGCAATGGGAAGAAAAGCATTTTTGAAAAAGAGAAATCTGCTAACATCGAATATTAATTTAAGTGTAAGGAAGTATTTTCTGAAGGCATTTGTGTGGAGTGTTGCCTTGTACGGGAGTGAAACATGGACGATAAGCAATGCTGACAGGAATACAATAGAGGCTTTTGTAATGTGGTGCTACAGAAGAATGCTGAAGATTAGGTACTGAACAGAATTGGTGAGAAAAGGAATTTTTGGCATACCCTGACTAAAAGAAGGGATCGCTTTGTAGGACACATTCTTAGACATCGAGGAATTGTAAATTTAGCATTGGAGGGAAGTGTGTGGGGTAAAAATCGCAGAGGGTTGTGGGTTGGGATGTGGGTTGCCGTTCTTATGAGGAGACGAAAAGGCTTGCTCAGGATAGAGTAGGGTGGAGAGCTGCATCAAACCAGTCTCCGGACTGAAGACCATAACAACAACAGGCTTCACGTTAACGGAGCAGTCGCTTGTCCCATGCGGAAACTGTTTTTATTTATAAATACTTTGCAATAGGTCACTCTTTCCCAAAAAAAAAATGTTCAATTCAGTCTTAATTGGAAGTTCGTAGTACATTTTATTTGTACAAAGAGTGTATACATTGCTGTTAGGTAATTAGATACGTAACAAAATAGAGGAAAAATGATATCGTTTCTAACAGAAAAGATATTGGGGACCTTATCCTCTTTCAAGAGCTTCTCGTTAAAAAGGAGTACAATGGGGTAGGGAGGTCAATCAGTGGCATATAACAGTGCTGCTCTACAGTGCCTAAGGTAGTCATTGATATTTTGATGTCGATGTGTTGCCATCATGTACAGTATAACAGCTTCGAAAGGAGACTATGTCCACTACAAGAAATTCTCCATCATTTATATAAAACCTTTGCGAAGAATAATGGGCTGTTCATAATCCTGTGAGTCATAATATTCTCCGACGCCACTTTTATACTCTGGTATCAGGGGCCTTTTCAAGATTTGCCATTACGGCTTGTTTCGCAGAGAAATAATACCTTCCATTTGATGGAGGCGAGCAAGCCTGGACACAATATCGTCTGGTGTCTCTTTCTGTGATATATGGTACATTCCGTCTAAATTACATTCCTTCTCATTGTATACCGCTTTTTTTAATAACGCCGTCTGTATCGATTCCTTATATTCCACAGGACAACCAGTGCACCTGCTCATACTTCTCACAATCAGTGTTAGGTGTCAGGAACACACGGTAAGAATTGCTTTTTGAGAGGGATGCGTAAATATGGCTTCGGGAAAGGAAGTTTAGTATCGTTAATTATTCATTTATTTCAAGTGTCATATGTTTTTAAGGCTGTGGGACGAAATTGTGGTCATCATCTGTCCCTAGAATCACAAGTTACTTAAATTAACATGCTAAAGGCAACGCACACACGCGCGCACGTCCCTGATAGGACTCGAAACTCCAACGTGTAGCATCCGAGCACCCGTAGCAAGGCGCCTTAGAGCGCACGGCCATTCCCGCGTAGCTTACATTTTGTCTGAAAAAAAAAGAAACCTACCAAGAGTCTCAGAATTTGAAAATGCAAGTGGCCGGCCGTTGTAAGGCACCTTTGCGCGAAGCGCGCGGTTGCTTGCCGTCGGAGGTTCAATTCTTCCCTCGGGCATGCGTGTGTGTGTGTGTGTGTGTGTGTGTGTGTGTGTGTGTTGCCCTTAGGTTAGTTTAACTTAGTTTAAGTAGTTTGTACGTCTAGGGACTTATGTCCAAAGAAGTTAAATCCCATTGTTAAGATTAAAACAGTCCAGATCGCAAAATTGTTATTCTTATTTCACGACCGGTTACATCAACGTAGACAGCGAGAAGTCCACGTTTGCGCGGCTAGCCCTGTTCACCGCCACCACCTGCCATCATGGTGCTATTCATCTGAAGAAGGTGTACGTTGACTGAAACCGGCCTTCGGGAGGACGGTGGTTCAAATCCACCTCCGGCCATCCAAATTTAGGTTATCCGTGATTTCCCTCTAATCACTTCAGACAAATGGCGGGATGGTTCCATTCAAAGGGCACGGCCTATTTCCCTCCCCATCCTTACCCAAAACTCCGCGCGTTAGCTCCGTCTATAATGACCAAGCTGTCGACGGTACGTTAAACCCTACGCTCCCTTCCTTCCTGAAACCGGTCATGAAATGAAAATAATAATTCTGCTATCCGGTTTTTTTAATCGTTGTTATAATATCGCTGATCACCATCATGCTTTCTAAAATACCAACTCCCATAGGTTTTACAAACATTGGGACATGTATAAATGCACATAATACTTTTTTGTGTTATCATAAATTTATTCCCAGATAGTAAATAAAGTAAAAAGTTGAAAAAAATTGAAACTGTTTTTGGGTGTAACAAAATACATAGACGATTATAGCGATTCCTTTCAAAGACAGTATTGAAAAGTCGTTAAAACTTTCGGATAAAAATTCAATCAAAGAAAGTGGCGAAAAAACTATTTCCTCTTTAAAAATATTTTTTGTATGCATCTTATATGATACTTAAGGTCATTTGACTACATTTCAAACGTGCGGCATGGCTGTGTGGTCTAAAGCATTGTGATAAAACAGATACAGGGGGAAGTTGATTGTTTCCATGTGAAAGGCGGGATTTGCCAGGCTGTTGGGTTCCCCAGATGGCTGATACCAGTTTGTACCTGGTGAATGGGATACAGCAGGTAGTCACGGTTTCCCTAATGTGCTCGGAAACAGGAAGCGACTGCCTTGACTGAGCGAGGACGGCTATTCCAGATTGCAACTGAAATACAGTATAGCCACAAACATTATTCTAAAAATTTATATAAAATTAGGGAATGATCGTATGGCAGATATAATTACATGAATTCCGGAGACTTGGGAGAATCAAACGCCGTCAATACAATTTAAATATCCCTTATAGATAAAAAGCCGATTAATTCCAGTGCTATAATAATAACACTATATGACTTATATTTACAATAATTGATACGTAGTGTTTATCAGTAACAGATTAAGAAGGTAATGGGCAGCATTTCACCATGCTACCAATCTTAAAAGACGTACCACGTTATTTCCGTATTCTTTCAATAAACTTTATTTTACTCTCTCGTTGTGCTTTTCCTTGAGGTCAGAACGTAGATTCCACCACAGAAACACAAATCGTATTACATTCATATATGTATTTTATTATATTTAATATTATTCTTAGTAACATACGCTTTTTATGTTGTAAACTGCCACTTAAATATTTTATGGTCGACTAAAACTCGTAGATACAATGCAATTAATTTATATATAAAGAATTATAAGTATTTGTCGACAAGAACTCAAAATATTTGTATAAAAAGCCATGATAAATTAAGTATTAAATGTGTAACTATATTTCTATGGCGGCAGTATATTTAAAGAGACGACACACTTAATGGCTATCTGAGCAAAGAGCTTCAGTCTCAACTGTCTTTTAGTATTGTTAAATATATATGTGTTTGTTAAATTTAAAAACATTTATAAGGGGGTGGTCAAAGCATTTAAATCTGTGATATTCAAATGTATAATATTTTGGAAGGAAAATTATATTTCAAGGATGAGGCGCTAGCATGCGCGGAAGGATACAATTTTGGGAGCAGAGAGAGCACGCTTTCGAACGATTGGGAAGGGACTCGTAGCTGGCCGCGGTGGCCGAGGGGACTGAGGCGGTCCAGTCACGGTCGGCGGTTCGAATCCCCCTCGGGCATGGATATTTGTGGCGTCCTTAGTATTAGTTAGTTCATAAGTAGTTTGTAAGTTTAGGGACTGATGACCCGTAGTTAAGTCCCATAAGCTACACAAACATTTTTTCGAAGGGACTCGTAACTTGGACGTGGTGGTGATAGGTTGTCACGGTGGGCGGTCTGAAGCCGCGTAACGAACTTGCGATTTGAAAAGATAGGAATGTGTGGACATAGAAAATTTACGGGACTGTGACTGCAGAACTTTGTCTCTGGTGAAAAGTGGTAAACTATGCACGGTAGTAGGGCTGTGGAACTGTGATAAATCAGCAATGGTGTACACGTGTGATGACAAACTGTGTTTTATAACAAATCCTGTAATCCCGGATTACAGGATTCGATGGACTTCACTAACTTAGGAGTGATAATTTCGAACTATTACTCTCGAGTACGTGAATGCTTACAGTGCCTCTCATGAACAGTAATTGTGGAAATATTCTGTTATTTAGCGATTTATAAAGTAGGACCACCTCCGCATTTTCATGTCCAGAAAGAGAAATAATTTCTATCTATAAAGACTTACTTCGTGAGTCAATCACTTCTTTATCTTACAATCCATTTTGTTGGTCATTCAGAGGTTTAATTTATGTTTGTTAAATATATTTTTACGTAATCATATGCAGGTTGATAGACTGGCTAAACTATAGATTAATTTTATGAATAAAGAACGGTCTGGAAGTGCAATAATTAATTTCATTCAACTAGTTTCAGTCTTATTTAGACCATCATTAGGAAATTTGACTCCATCGATGTTGTGGAGCTGGCAGACTACTGGGAGCCTTAGAGTGCGTCACTGGAAGGCTCCCAGTTACCTGCCACATCCACAACATCGATGGAGTCAAATTTAGTGAAGATGGTCTAAATAAGACTGAAACTTGTTGAATGAAATAAATTATTGCACTCTAGACTGTTCTTTATTAATAAATTTAAATAAGAGTGCTGTTGACCCAAACATAGTGAAACTAAAATGTTTCCAGAAATATGATACAGATTAATTATCGATCTTGTTTAAACAGATTGGATAGCTGTTTAGGGCATAGAAGCTGACATACATAACCCACCCCTATGAATAGAGACAACGAGCCATAAAATTTTTATTACCCTAAGTTATGTATTGCCCAATTCTTATTGATTGGTACCGATAGGAAGGTCGCATCGTGATGAATCGCACCTGATTTTATATATAATATATATATATATATATATATATATATATATATATATATATATATATAGCGTCTGATCTTTCGCACATGTCCGAAAGAACAGGAGTCACTTTTGATCCTGCAGTTATTATCTATTTATATTCACGGAATGTATGACATTAACTGCGAATGGGTAAAGTTGGAAATGTGAACGCAGCCGGGACTCGAACCCCAGTCTCCTGCTAGTTTGGGAGTTGCGCTGACCTTTACAGCACAGGGTACACAGCTATCACAGCCCCTGCACCGAATTACTCAAGCACACCTTCCGTCAGAAACAAATTGTCAACTTTACCTCTGACCACTAGAACTCAAACTCGTAGTTATTGTAAACTAATTCCCGTAAGATTAAGGGCCTTGCCCGTCATCGGCATTTATGTAAGTTATATGTATGTGGCGTCTGTTCTTTCGGACATCCGTTTGAGTTCTAGGGTGGTAGGGGTAAATTTGAGAATTTGTCTCTGATGGAAGGCGTACTTGAGTAACTCCGTGTAGGTTTGTTGATCGATGTGTCCACAGTGGTGTAGATATCGGCGCTACTATTGGATAGCAGGAGACCCGGCTGGGTACACATTTTCAACTTCAAACATTTGCTGTTAATGTCATACATTCCGTGAATAATTCTTGAACATTTAGTTGTTTTATTTGTGCGTAAGTCGATCTTATCCTTTTCTGGAAGGACGTATTTTCATATTATGTAAAGTGATAAAATTTAGTTTACAATTTCAAGAGCGTAATTCGTTACACGATTCAAATTTCTTCGCAGTGTTTAGTCGTGTGAGTGCATGCGACATTGTCGGTAATGACCTCTCGATCGAATGCGGAAATCGATCCTGTCTTGACCGATCGTAGAGTTGAAAGGAAATGTGTCGTCTAAGCACTGGGAGAGGTTTGTCAAAAAGAGGACAGACATGGGACAGAAACGTATATGAAATTAAATATTGTAATCTTTTGCTCATTATTATCAATAAAATTCTTCTGGGTATGATACCGCGTCGTCATTTTGTAAACTTTGCCGACGTTTCGACTGCACACAGTCAGTCAGACACAGACCCTGATGAAGGCCACCTGCAATAGTGACCGAAACGTCGGCAAAGTTTACAAAATGACGACGCGGTATCATACCCAGAAGAACTTTATTGATAGTGAAAACTGCCGCGGAAGCCTACGTTTGCATTTTTCTCATTATGTTGCGAATGAAGGTGTGTCTGTGGTAGTTGAAATGGCAAAACTCACATTTAGGCCAAATCAGGTTTCAGATATTGATTTGGGAAGTGAACAGAGGTAGTGGCGTGAGGAACTAATACTATTTACGTTACATATAAAGAAGACAAATGTGGATGAAACAACAGAATTCTTACGGGTCCAAGATGAAACTATAGATAAACAATGTTACCCGGAAGCCAAGTAAATTAATGCCATCTATTTATATTACAAAACTGCTACGTATTTTTTTTTCTCAACAGGAGAGTGTAAAATATTGATATTTTTGAAAATTACATTTCTGTGAAAAACGTAAGCTTTAGGTACCAGTTAAAACTTTATATATTACTAAATGTAGTAGTGTTGTACGTCGACTGGTAACATGAAAGAAATATAATCAATACAATAAAAATAGTATACAGCAGGGGTAATTTTTTATTAATGTCTTTGCAGATCGATTTCGATCACATAATGACCATCTTCAATGCACCTGTCATCTTAATATCGGCTATTCATAATCATATACCAAATTAGCTGAATGTAACAGATTTATTTTTTGAACATAAACTGTAGTCTCCAAAAAAATATGTTACATTCAGCTAATATGGCATATGATTATGCATAGCTGATATTACGATGACTGGTGCATTGAAGATGATCATTATGTGATCGAAATAGATCTGCAGAAACATTTTGAAAAAAAAAAAGACCAAAGCTGCATACTATATTTATTATATTCATTATTCTGTGGTCGCTGAGCACACCGTTCCAAAACATGGAATCAAACCTCAAAGAAATATAATCATTCCCAGGCGAACAAAACGTTGCTGTCAACTACAGTACTCCAAGAAATAGAGCACCACCATCTCATAAAGCTTTCTGCAGTACTACCCTTTAAAGTGTTTTCACATTGGAGAATTTCTTTTTTTCTGTCTTGTTTGGATTAAATTTTGTAAAGAGGAAAAAAATAATGTCTGTGCGCCCAATGCCCCCGTTATTTTAACCTCCTTTTCGTGCAGTTACGACCAGAACATATAGAGTGCAACTGGCGCATAATTGGCAATTCCGCTCCTTGGCTGCCTGCCGGCAGTTCAACTGCTGCGGTGGCCGTTGGAGGACTGATGCGGTGCTCGGGCGTTTTTACACGGGACTTACATCTTCTGGTTGGGTACGGTTAGGTGCGCGGAATATACGGCCACTATTCTGTTCTCAACGGCGCCGATTTCTCATCTTTTCAATTTTCCGCTTTTTAATTATGGAACTTTCCGGTTAACATGCAGACCTCGCCTTCTGAGTGGCTATGCCACGCGCAAGGTTCCAACAGTGCCTCCTGGCTTATTGCATGAAGTAGGAACTCATTATTTAATTCTTTCCTAGATGTAACAGTTTTAAGGACTCACTAAGTACGTATACTCCCTTTGTTATGAATAATTTTAGTAAATATGTAGGAAAGCTATTTTATTACTTCACAGACTTCGATATTTCATTTGACTATGATTTGCAGATGCACCTGATAATGAGACATAGGTCTCTCTCTAAACGCGAGTAAAAGATGACATAAAAGTTTTCTGGATGCTGTACCGCGTCATGATGTAAGAAGGCTATTACTGGGTATACCCAAATGAAGGCCACTGTAACGTTCGCCGAAACTTCGGTTATTTCATTCATAGCCTTCTTATATCATGACGCGGTACAACACACAGAATACTTTTATGTCATCTGACTCTGGCTGCGAAAGCCTACGTAATTATATCCAGTAAAAGAATCTAAAATTAACAACTATTGCAGATCTAATTATTAAAGGTGAAGACGGACAGAATGAAACTTTTCACTCTGCAGCGGGAATTTTAATCTGCCAGGAAGTTTCATATCAGCGCACACTCCGCTGCAGAGTGAAAAGTTTCATTCTGGAAACTTCCCTTAGGCTGTGGCTAAGCCATGTATCCACCATATCCGTTCTTACAGGAGTGCTAGTCTAGCATGTTTCGCAGGAGAGCTTCTGTAGGAAGTTTGGAAAGTAGGAGGCGAGGTACTGGCGGAAGTAAAGTTGCGCGAAAGGCAAAGGTCCCAGGTTCGAGTCCCGGTTCCGGCACACAATTTTAATCTGCCAAGAAGTTTCATGAAGACGGACGGATGTGGATGTCCCAAAGGAAGATAACTGTGACACTTTATTCAGATACGGGTTACGATTGTAATTTCTGTGTGAGACAGTACGATATTTTGCTGTCTCAACTGTTGAGATTTACATGGCGCTTGCTTAGAGCAAGGCACCATGAGGCTACCACAATACTGAAAAACTCATTCTCGTTGCCCTGTGATATGTGAGGGAAATTTTTACATTTTCTATGAAAGCCATATCCAGCTCTGCAACCGTTGTGGCAGGGAATAGTCTGGCTATAATGTGGCTGCGAAATGCATCGAAGACATGATATATCGGGTTTAAATCCGGGGAACATGCTGGTCACTCCATATGTACAATTCCGTTGCCTTCAAGCGTGGTGTGCATCGATTGGGCCGAGCTCTATAGTTCACCAGAAGAAACCAATCTCCAATGGTACCAGCGTAGTGCACAATAAAAGGTCAAAGTATGTCGTCTATACACCTCTGAGCCGTGAATACATTCTGAACGACATAGAGTTTCGTACTTCGAATGTTATATAATTATTACTGCCGACATTGATGATAGGCTGTGTGAAGCCAAAGGGACGAACTCCAAGCTAATTAACAGAGGCAATCGTAGACAACAGGCTAAAATGAACCCGTATAGCTTACGAAATGTAGGCAATAAAGAAACCTCCTTGCGAATTGCAGAAGCCCTCATTCACCGTCGCAGGGTAGAGAGTTTCCTTTCGGAGAATAAGCAGGAAACTTCATACACCGTCTAGACCAGGCATGGCCGCCGGGTGGAGTACACTGTAGTTCACCGCCCGCCGTGTGTCGCTAGTGTCCCACACCAACACAGTCTGTAGAGAAGGCCTCCGCGCTGGCGTGCCACGTCACGCAGAGTAGGCTGCGGTCGCGTGAGGCGGTGGCCGGTGTGAGGCGGTGTGCCGTGCCCTATCGGCCAGCCAGTGAGCTACGCGACCGCAGCCTACTCTGCGTGACGTGGCACGCCAGCGCGGAGGCTTTCTCTACAGATGGTGTTGCCCACACGCCGCTACCCACAGTGCGCGGGGCAGGGGTGCGGCAAAGGTCGCCCGTGGGCGGTAGCGCAGGCACGGCGAGGGCGCGCGCGCCCTCGGGGTTGTCTTTGGCCATGCCTGGTCTAGACGCTGTTGTAAGATGTTACATTAGTGCTTTGTAGCCAACAGGCACGTTTTAACGTTCGTAGCGAAGTTGATACCAGTCTCTGGGAACAGCAGTATTAGTGGACACACGAGGCTAGAGTTAGAGGGTAAATGAGGAAAACTGCTAGTTAGCAGCTTCCCACTCTAGAGAGGGTGCAAGGCGTGGCCAACTGACGTACAATCATTTGTTGTTGCTGACTGCAATGAGCAGCACCGTGACGTTTGTTTTTCAGCTGAACAATGTATGGCCCGCCGCGATGGCCGAGCGGTCACTACGGTCGGGGGTTCGAATCCACCTCCGGCATGGATATTTGTGGCGTCCTTTGTATTTGCTAGTTCATAAGTAGTTTGTAAGTTTAGGGACTAATGTTCAAATGTTGTATAGCTTATGGGACTTAACTACGGGGTCATCAGTCCCTAAACTTACAAACTACTTACGAACTAGGACTATAAGGACGGCACAAATATCCATGCCCGAGGGGGGATTCGAACCCCCGACCGTAGTGGCCGTGCAGACCGTGACTGGAGCGCGTCAGTCCCCTCGGCTACCGCGGCCGGCGGGGACTAACGACCCTGTAGTTAAGTCCCGTAAGTTCTAAAACATTTCAACATTTGAACAATGCATAAAGTCTGTTATTCCAAAAACAAGTCACATTCCCACCAAGGGAATGGCAGAAGGGACACGGGTGAAACGTGGTTCGCTGGACGACTAGGGGAGGTGACAATTCACAAATTAGATTGTTGGACTTAGAAGTTTCCAATATGAATTTGTTGTGTACTGGAAAGTGGAGTATGTTTGTACGTCCACACTATCCTTGGTAAACATCGGTGTTTTCATCGAGTATGAGTTCTCAGTCAGACGGGCGCTGGATCCGTATCGTTCACCACCATCCATGGGTAAGCTCCACGACAGTCTATTTCTTGCAGGGAATGCGTCTTTCCGTGGAATGCTGCTAAGGAAGGATAGCTGTATTAGGTTCTTCCAAATGGAACCTAGACACTGAATTCTGTTGTGGCGACAGGTGTATTTTTCCGCTTTTCTAAATGATTATCGTCAGTGTATTAGTAGATTGGGTGAAATACATATATATCCACTTACCTATGAGTTTCCAAAGTCTCCGGAACAAGTATCCTCTCAAGTCCCGAAATCCGCATCTCTCGTAGATTCCTGTTACTTGTCTCTGCAGTCACTCATTTCCGCTCTGGATTTGTATAGTGACCTACAATCTCCTCTACTCTCTTCTAGGGACACGAGATAGGGAGAATTTCTAGTTTCAGATGTGGGGTTGCTGTTCCTGATTTTGAGGCAGAGGGATACCTCGTTTGTACTCAGTAGTGTTGTGTAGTTCGCGAACGAACTAGTTCGGAAGAGCGCACCCACAGGCGAACTACGCGAACTAGTTCGCAGATCCCTCGCCTCTTAGTTCGTCCGCTCCTTTTCCGAAGACTGACGGGTAACAGCGAGAGGACGCAAGCTCTAGAATCACGTGATTCCCTCCTGCCAGTTGCCGTCATTTCGAGCTGAGATGCAATTCAGCTGTAATTTTAGTAGCGGTAGCAAAAGTCAGAACGAGCGGACGAACTAAAATGAGTGACCTACTTCGCGGCCGAGCTGCGAACTAAAAGGAGAGCTACCTCTCGCGAACTAAAATATACGCGATAGGTCGCCAACTGAAATATGCGCGATAGGTCGCGAACTAAAAGATGCGTGATAGGTCGCGAACTAAAATATGCGCAATAGTTCGCGAACTAAAATATGCGCGATAGGTTGCGAACAGAATTAAAAATCACATGTTTGCCTTCTGCTAATGAGAGCCATTTTGAGATTAGCATCTGCCTGCTGGATTACATAGTTCAGAGCTACAAAATTTCTGCTCTGAAGTATTCTGCACTCTGCAATATCTGACTAATAAATTCCATAATGCCAAGATATAGAGATAACTCTAAACTTAAACGCGAGAAATTATAAGCAAACTGTTTCTTTTGGTTTGCGTGATATCGTTAACGGCTTAAGCAGCAAGCGTATGAAGCCGCTAGGTGGGGGAACTTCTCCCTCCACCTGCATGCGCAGACGCCGCCACTCAGCTGTCACTGGGAGCGGACGAACTAAAAGAACGAACTAGTTCGTGGCAGAGCTGCGAGCTAAAGTGAGCGCTCCCGATCGCGAACTATGTCATTAGTGTACTGACGGCTTAGAGACGTTTTTAGTACCAGTATTCTCGCTCCCGTGAGAAGAGATGGAGGAAGAAGAGAGATGATAACGGTAGACGGTGTGAGAAACCAATCTTCACGGCAACGCGGGTGTCATTGGGCAACCACTTTAACGACATCACGGCATCTCGGAGGTCCCGGAGCTCGACCAGGCAGCAACGCTACAGCGCGGTGTTGCAGTACGGAGGCTCCCCTAGCAGAGATAGCAGCCTCCGGCGGTGCGCATTGCAACAGCTGATAGCCGACAGCGCAGTAGCTCATATTCTGCTCGCCTCTGCACATCTCATCTGCAAGGAAGTAACTCATGACCACTACTAACAATGCAGATACTGCAAGCGACGTCTACTCTAAGATTACTATCGGTCTCGCACTCACATGGGGAACACCAAGCCGCGGTGGAATAGCCGAGCGGTCTAAAGCACCTTGCTGCGGAGCGCGCTGTTGCTCGCCGTGGAGGTTCGAGTCCTCCATGGGGCATGGGTGTGTGTGTTTGTCCGTAGGTTAGTTTACCTAGGTTTGAGTAGTTTGTAAGCTACGGACTGATGAGCATGCAGTTTGGTCCGATTGATTTACAGACATTTAAACATTTGGAACACCAAGTATGGTACCAATGGATTTTTATGGTTCGCAGGTACGTTGTGAGGGAATTCCTCCAGACCATCAAGCTAAAAGGATTTATTCCAGTGGGCCTTGATTTCTAAGAAAATCAAATTCGCAGCAAATTATCACTCGTAACGTGTCTACTTGTACATGGCGGTTGTCGCTCAGCGAGACAGCGTAGTGTAATCGGAAAGGCACGCATGAACGACACGCTACGAATGACTAACCGACCGGCAGTAGCATAATAGTCCACTGGGACGCGTCACGTGGGTACACACGTCATAGGAGGAGATAAAAACAGCACGGTCAAGAACTGTAAACATAGGTAAATCTGAAACATTGAATTAAAATTTGTGTTGCGGCCGGGAATCGAACCCGGACCTCCATGCTTACTAGGCAAACGTCTTAACGTCTGTCCAGTAAGCATGGAGGCCCGGGTTCGATTCCCGTCCGCACCACAAATTTTAATTCAATGCTTCAGATTTATCAATAATGTCTTTGACATATTTGAGACGAAAATCCATCTCAGGGATTGTTTATTTGTATTAAATTGATATTTATGTCACCTTCACAGGATTGTTTCACCATGTCCATTGCCGAGGTGCTATTCCGCTGCATGGAGAGCCTTGGCAGTAGTGACGATTATCTTTGGAACACAGTAGCTGAATTGAAGTTTGTGACGTGGAGGGAAATCGTACTTCGACTATTCCAGGGCACCCTAATCGTTAGTGGTGTGGTAGTCTAACGGTTGTGGCATTCCCGGCCTGACCGTCGTGGCGGTCGGACCGTCCGGGGCGTGTTTACGTGTCAGCGGCGGCCGGCGGTGCGGCTTGTGGTGAGTTACACGCTGTTGCGGCGCTCGTAGCAACCCGTTCTAGTTGTTTATAATGTGCAGACACCAGTATGGACATTAATATGGAGCAACCAGAGAGAATAGACACATTGAGATTTTCATTCGATGGTAACTTCTCCCGACCTAAAATATATGAATTGGAACGATTTATAGACGAAGACGTTAAAATACCTCCTGCCGACGTAATTGGAATTCACCTTTCGATTGTCAGTAGCACGGTTTACATCAAGTTACGTTCTCCTGAACTATGTGACAAAATCATAGAATCATGTGGTGATTCCCTAAAGTTTCTCCATAATGACGGAAATGTTGGCAAGGTCACTGTCTCTCGCGCTGGTTTTGCTGTTAGGACCGTGCGTATTTTCGAACTGCCGTTCGAAATAACTGCAGAACAAATCAACGCCACTCTGAAGTGTTATGGCACTGTTATCAACAACGTAGCCGAAAAATGGGCTTCCTTTCACAAGTATCCAGTGCTCAATGGGGTTCGACAAATTAAAATCGAATTGCGTCGCCATATCCCATCGTACCTCGCGATATGTGGGTACAGGGCGATTATAATGTATGACGGGCAACCAAGGACATGTTCAGGATGCAACTCCACAGGGCACGTCAGAGCCCAATGTACCCAACGAAGAGTAACCCAGTTACCTACAGGTGAACCAGCATGCCCCCCGAAGATGACTTTACTACCAACTACATATGTAGCGGCCGTTCGTGCCAACGTCACCACGACTTCAGATTCTGAAATAGAAGTCTACAGTGATAACATTCCCAAGGATGACAATGTACCTATGGAGACGAGTAGTAATGAAGAAACTACTACAGGGAACGGCCAGCATGCTAAGGTGCTCGAGGCCTCACATCAAGGGAGCATCTGTACTATCGTAGACAAAATGGGTGATAAAGACGATGAACGACAGTGTACGGAAGAAATTCGTTCTCCGTCTCCCGAGAACGAGGGATCTCCTAAGAGAGGTTCGTCACCGACGAACAGGAAGAAACGGAGAATTGCCCATCCCGATGCAGAGAAATCTGCGCCTACGCTGCGCGAGAAAGCCAAACAGATGCTTCGTACACCAGCTGAAGAAGCTCTACGTTCTGTTGGCAGTAGCCCTCTAGCACAACATTCAGTGCCCACGGACAATATTGCGGCCAGCTTTCAGACGAAAGAACAAGAGGCTTGTGAACGGACGAAGACGACCAACTTATCCAATAAAGCCAGCCATGAGCACCAATCTGCCCTCGATAAGGCCATATCAGACACGTCAATAGCCGCCTCAACTTCCAGCTGGGCGGACGACACTGAAGATGTACCTGTTGACCAAGAGATGGCCGAAGAAACGATGGTAACGAGCGGACCGCTATTGGCATCTCGACCAGCCACCGTACTAACTTCTCAAACACCTGGCGCTAAAGACTAACGCTAGGTTAGCCACCCCAACTAGCTGCCTATGGAAGACTCACACCCACTACCTCATGTTTGATGCAAGCTTATAAGATTTGTACCTTGAATATTAACAGGATCACTTCGCAAGTTAAAATCTACAGCCTCAGACAGTATTTGCGGGCAGCAGATGCTGACATTATCTTTTTACAAGAAGCCATGACACCCTTAATCGCAGATGTACCTGGCTACGATGCCATAGTTAACATAGGAACCGAGGCTGGCACCATGATCCTGTACAAAGAGGGTATCCCTTGTTTTCCCCTCTCCATCTTACCAACGGGACGAGGTATTGCGGCCGACTTTAATGATCTACTCCTCCTTAATGTATACGCACCTTCCGGTTCTACTGCGCGAGCAGCGCGGAAGGAGTTTTATACTGGAGAGATAGCCAATTTAATCACCGACTTGCGCCGACGCATCGTTTTGGGAGGAGACTTCAATTGTGTTTTGAGACCCATGGATCAGACGCCGAATTTTAACTTCAGTCAGGAGCTGCAAACCTTAACAACAGAACTTCAGCTAGTGGACACATGGATTCATTCCCACCCGAGCGGCGTCGCTTACACCCACTTTACTTCGACGTCAGCAAGTAGGTTAGACCGAATATATGTCCACCAAGATCTCTTAGCAACTGTTGGGAGTTGCGAATACTGGCCTGTGAACTTCGCTGACCATATAGCATACCATATGGTCATTAAACATACTCCACAGACAATTTACAGAGGCACTGGTCGATGGCAACTCAACTGCAGTCTCTTACAGGATGAAAGTTTAGAACATGAGATCTTGAAAGTTTGGCAAACCGCCGCCTCACAAAGACCTAAATACCGGACCGGAGTGGAATGGTGGACGCTTTATACTAAGGGAAAAATCATTAATTGTATCAAACAACACGCCAGAGTGAGAGCGCGCTACGAGAGAGAGACTAAGGAGTTTTACTTCCTCGCTCTACGAGAGTTATACAAGGATTATAACCAGCTGCCGACCAACATGACCCAGATACGGCGCATACAAGCCAAAATAACCACCTTGATGGGACAATCCGCCACCGGACACCAGGTTCGTGCGCGCGACTTCGCCAACTTACCGCAGCAAAAGACGTCTGTATATCATTTAGTGCGACAGTTACGTATGGCACGCAGGAAACTTATTAAAAACTTACAAGACGATGACGGCACCTCTTATACCCAACAAAGAGATATCAAAACCTATGTTGTCAATCATTTTGCAGCTCGTTATAGCAGCGCTAGTGTACCGCACGACAAGGTGGAGGAATGGTTTCATATTCAGGCCACCCCCTACACAATTACGGCAGATGACAATCAAGGTTTACTTGCTCCTTTCACTAATGAGGAACTTAGAGATTCACTCAAGGCCGCGCCACGAAATAAATCTCCGGGCACAGATGGGTTGCCCGTCGAATTTTACACCAAATACTGGCACATAATTGGGGACAGACTCACAGAGATATATAATGAGATACTTCGTGGGATTTCTCTCCCTACTGCTTTTACCGAAGTGGTGACTGTCTTAATACCTAAAAAGCCACAGACAAAAACTATAAAGGATCTCCGGCCTATAACGCTGCTAAACGCAGACTTTAAACTTCTGACACGCACCCTCAATGCACGGTTACGGCCGCTTTTACCTGACATCTTAGGACCATACCAAGCAAGTGCGGTTCGCGGCCGCTCCATAACAAACATTTTGACGCTGTACAGGGATCTCGTCACACTCACCTGGACGACAAACACAGCAATGGCTATAGCCTTCCTGGATTTCGATAAGGCTTACGATAGAGTCGAGTACCCCTATCTCAGTAAAGTAATGACAACGATGGGTTTCAGTCCCGCCTTTGTGCGGCTTGTTAACAACTGCGTCAGAGGAACTCGCACACGGTTCGTTGTAAATGACACGCTGACAGAGTATGTGCCACTCTCCAGAGGAATAAAACAAGGATGCCCCCTCTCAACGACACTCTACGCCATGCTTATGGAACCACTGTTGCGTAAAATACATCACAGCTTGCCTGGCTTCCAGTTTTTCGGAATAAAATCTGTAGTTCAAGCTTATGCCGACGATGTCAGTCTACTCTTAAATAATGTTACGGATATTGATAATGCGAAGCGTATCCTAGAAGATTTCCAAAGAGATAGTGGTGCACTCCTAAACAACAATAAATCTGCAATGTTAACCATAGGTCAAGTTGAGTCTATTACTGGTGACGGTTGGTTACCTTGTGTACAAACAAGGAAACAACTTGGTATGTACATTACGGCCAGACCTCAGGATATGTACAGTAAAAACTGGCAGCCCAAAATACAGACTGTAAGAGCAAACTTGCGCGAACAGGAAACGAGAAACCTAGATCGTCTACAGAGAGCCTTTTTCGTGAACTCTTACGTCCTGTCCAAACTGCAATACGTCGCCGCCGTTCTGCCAATGCCAACAACTGTGGCTCGATCACTTTTAGCAGCAGCCGCCTGGTTCGTTTGGAAACTAAATATTTTTAAAGTTTCTTTCCAAATAACAGCTCTGCCTTGCGACATGGGAGGCCTTGGCTTAAACAACCCAGGAATGCATGCTTTGGCCATATACCTGACACGAACATGTAAAATACTATTGGCCACTGAGGACACAATCACGAAACGGCTTTATCAGCTATCACGCCCCCACAACATGTCTCCTCCGATAGATATTGCCCACATCAGTCCACACCTTCAGCACATAGCTCTTTATTATTTGGAATGCAGCTACATTGACAGCGAATTTTTTAAGAAGACGACTGGACAGTTGTACCGCCGCCTATTACTGAAGTCATCATCTTCTCCCATAGAGAAAAAATACCCGGCTTCCAATTGGAAGATGGTTTGGACTAATATTCACAACAGAACATTGCCTACAGATGTTCGATCGAAATGGTATGACGTAGCCACTGAAACTGTGCCCACCCAAGAAAGGCTGCACAGAATCAGCCTTGCACGGACTCCGTACTGTGAATTCTGCCATGTTGTGGCGACGATTGCACACATCTTTGTCTGCAAGGATCAAGTGCAAGTCTGGAACTGGACGCGTAAAAAACTAGCTATCCTCAACAGAACAGCTCCCCAGACCATTCAAATCACAGACCTCCTACGACCAGAATTTCGACTTTTCCCGGAAGTCAAACACAACAGCTACGTATGGCTGATGGGTCATTTTATAAACTATACGCTCTCCACCAAGACTCCCGATGTCCAAGACTTCCGTGTGTATTTATCTACTCAACACTGGCGGACTAAAAACCGATTTGGCTCCCAATACAACAAAAATTTTCAAAATTACGTTCAAGTGATACTCACGTCACCCTAGGAACGGGTTCAGTTTCCGAAGACATTCTCCTTCACGAGAAACTTTGTCAACATAAATATAATAGATATTTTCGGAGGTATTCTATCACGATCGACCCCAGGACATTCGCCAACAAGAAGAACTTACTCATCATAAGCAAGAAGATACGATATCCACAAAGTGTACTTAAGAAGAAAGGTTAACATAAAGGGAAAACGAGATCCGCAGAGACACTCACGGTGATGTGGAGTTTTCGACGAATGGTGCAACGGAGTTACAAGAAGACAAAGATTTAGGCAATAAAGTATATGGAACGAACCGTTAGGAAATAACGACACGGAAACGCTAAAGTGCGAAAGTAAACACGAGAAGACGAACTCCGATGCTGCCACCCAGTTGATACTCTTCCCAACTGTCGAGGTTCGTCCTGCAAGAATTTATTATTATTATTTTATAAGAAACTATTAATGTGGTTCCCAGAGGATTGATCGAAGAAGATCTCATCACATCCTCATATTTATCTACTTTTTATTTTCATTGTTCATTCACAGAAAGGGAAAATTTTATTTCTAGAAGCCATCGTTTTCTTACTCCATATGGCGGGACCACACAGAAACAGCACAGCACAAATGGCATAGAAGCCAAGCCGAAGAAGGCACCTATGGTGAGCGTAAGGATGGGCTGTAGGGGAGGAAGGAGGCCCGAAAAAAAAAAAAAAGAAAAAAAAAAAAAAAAACGGTTAAGACGTCTGCCTAATAAGCATAGAAGTCCAGATTCGATTCCCGGCCGCACCACAAATTTTAATCCATTGCTTCAGGTTTATCAATAATGTCTTTGACATATTTGAGACGAAAATCCGTCTCAGGGATTGTTTATTTGTAAACATAGGTATTAAATGTTGCCCAAATATTATATGTATTAACGAAAGATTGTTTACTGATTCCGAAATATGCTTCAATCGCCTTATAAGTGTGATCCGAAAAAAAAAAGAATAAAATAATCGTCGCGCAATACATAAGATATTGAGCGAATGTTTTCATCCTGAACATTTACTGCAAACGTTTACATAAGAATGGTTATAAAAATACATAATTATGTACAATCATCAGACAGGTGTGAAAAGTAATTGACCCATGCCGGACTTGAACCCAGGTCGCCTGCATGGCAGCCTCGCATCTTGCCGATTACACAACGCTGTCCCGCTGAGCGGTAACCGCCATGTATAAGTAGACACGTTACGCGTGGTAATTTGCTGCAAATTAGATTTCGATTATCTTAGAAATCAAGGCCCATTGGAACAAAATGTTTTAGCTTGATGGTCTGGAGGAATTCCCTCACAACATACCTATCACCCATCAAATTCCGTTGGTACCATACTTCGTGTTCTCCTTTTCAGACTTACACTCCAAGATTTTGCTGGCACAACGTCTGCTGCATTAAACGAGTTAATTAATAATTTAGACATCGCGTTTGAATTAGTGTGCGAAATAGGCCATCCAATGTTACTGCACTTTTAAAAACACTTTTTCAGGGTGCTGCAGAAAGTAAAATCCTTGTGCGCGAATTTTCCACATGGGAATAAATGGTAAGTATTGTATTACAAAATTACTCTTGCAAACGTATCTTGGATTTATAGGCTTCTAAGATGTTTTTCAGTAGGTAATAGAAAGGAAAATGGATTGTAGACTGGGCAGGAAAGGTGTATGGTGCAGTGCCTGAATCCGAATTAACAGGACCGTTGTCACTAGTAGGGCCGGCCGCGGTGGCCGAGGTGACTGAGGCGCTCCAGTCACGGTCAGCACGGCCACTACGGTCGGGGGTTCGAATCCCCCCTCGGGCATGGGTATTTGTGCCGTCCTAGTTCGTAAGTAGTTCATAAGTAGTTTGTAAGTTTAGGGACTGATGACCCCGTAGTCAAGTCCCATAAGCTTTACAAACATTTGAAACATTTTCACTAGTAGGAAAATTAAGGAGATTATTATTAATTCAGGGAATCTATGATACTGACAATTATGCGTGCAAGGCGAGAAAACATCAAATTATCTGACGCTGTTGAGGTAGCTTTGACAGAAGAGTCAGCTATTAAGTCTAACAAAGAAAAGGGTTTTCATGATAAGAACCATCAGGGCGAAACGGGTAAGGTTCCCCTTATTTGTTTCGTATGTGGGCATGTGGAACATACGTCCAACGATTTCAGAAGCAAGGTCAAGTGCAAAACCTGTGGCAAAGCGTAGCATTTAACGCAAGACTACCAGCTTGAGAAAAGAATTCGCAAGGTCGCAATTGCCCAAACGTCTCGAGAGATACAGACTCGAAAACCAATTCGATTCGGAAGCTGCAATTTAGCGAGAGGCCCTTGCAAGAAGGCATAGTTGTGTGTTTCGTGTGCCATTGGCCAGGGCACATGGTAAGAGAGTGTACCAAAAACAAGGGGTGGTCTCTGAAACACACAAAGCAAGGGAACTACCGAAAAGCACAAGATTTCAGTCGCCTCATGCTGAGCTAGGAAAGGTATTTAACTTCGATAGTGGAAGTAAAAAGGAATTTTTGATAATGAAATTTCCACAAAGTACAGAGAGTTCAATAAAGTTGCCTTTAGACAATGGAGCCCATATTAACTTGTTTACAATGAAATATCTGCGAAGCCAGGTCTTTATAGACCTTAAGAAAGTGTAAAATTTAAAGGGATTATAAGTCCAATAATTCATTCGTATGGAACAGAAATATCAGATCTTGAAACAGATAGTGAATTAAGGGTTAAACGTAAGATTCATCTGGTAGGAGGAGAGTTAGATATTCCCTACACTGGTTTAGTGGGTAGAGAGATCCTGACTAAGCACGGCGTAGTGATTGATTACGCCAGAGGAACCCTAAGAATCTGTGGTAAGTTGATGCAGTTGTGTTCGGAGATAGAAGCGAAAAGCGCCAAGAGAGATTTTGAACATGCAGAGTATAGATGCGGTAGAATACACAGCTTATGGTGACGCGAAAGTAAGATGACACAATGGCGAAGTACACAAGCTTCCAGTTGGCATTCCGCCGGCGGCGGTCGTGCTGTGCGGAAGTGTGGAGCGACCGTGTGTTTACATCGTCGCTGCGGGCGGCCGAGCACTGTGAGGTGAGTGCGCGCTTCAGCGTTGCTATTGTAGAGGAATGCTAACCGAAAGAAATGGATAATCAACCAGAACGAATAGATACTTTGAAACTGAGTTTCGACCCGAATTTACCGAGACCGAAATCCTTCGAAGTTGAATTATTTCTGCGAGATGTTATGAAAATTACCATAGATGACATCATTGGCATCCATTTGTCAATTGTCAGTAGCACGGTGTACCTCAAGTTAGTCAGCCCGACGAAATGCGAGCAGATAATAGAATCTTGTAGTGGTACATTAAAGTTTAAACATTCGAATGGTCATGTTGGTGAAGTACGAGTCTCATATGCTGGTTTTGGAGTACGAACAGTCAGACTATTCGAACTTCCTTTTGAAGTAACTGCCGAGCAAATTAATGCGAAGCTGAAAGATTACGGGAACGTCATAAGTAACGTCGCCGAAAAATGGTCCGGGCAGCACATATTCCCGGTACTCAATGGTGTACGCCAGGTGAGAATTGAAATGATAAAACACATTCCATCTTACATTACGGTATGCGGTTATAGAGCTATTGTGATCTACGATGGCCAACCGCGAACTTGCTCGGCTTGCGGTTCCACAACGCACGTCCGCGCCCAGTGTGTACAGCGGCGCGTGGCGCAAATACCGACAGGCGAGCGAGAGAGGCAGGGCCCTATGTCTACGCTGCCGATAACCTTCGCAGCTGCCGCCCGAGTAAACACCGAACCGGAGCCCAATATAGATGTCACACTAGAGTCTTACATGGAGCTAAAAGAACAACACACACCCATGGAGGCGGAAACTTCACCAGTCACTCCGCAAACTGCCCCGCAGGAAGTGGAGGAGAGTAGACAAGTGAGTCCAGAACAAGGGGACGGACTTTCCGAGGCAGTGCACGTTGCTAACTGCACGCACATGAACGAACAATCTGGGTTCGAAGACGACAACGAACGGCAGGCCGAGACCACCTCTCCGAAGAAACATAACAAAAGACGGAAGGCACACGACGGAGCAGACGTAAACGCGCAAATACTGCGCGAAAAGGCAAAACAGATAAGCCAAAAACTGACGGATACAACAACTCGGAATCATTCCGGCAATTCTCAGGCCCTAAAAAAGTCTCGGACTGAGAACCCCGAGTCTCTCCAGGGGAAACAGACCTCAACAGTACAAACGAAGATGGACATTGTGGGCCAAGATGACAAAAGTAAACACCCAACAGAAAGAAAACCAGCATCAAGGAACCGCAACCCTACAGGCAATTGGGCAGACGAAATGGAAGACAGTACTCCAGATGAAGTGATGTCTGATCTACAGGAACATATAAGAGGGACCTCACCAGGAGTCCGGAAGGCAGACGGCATTCGGCAACGGGAGTCCACGACCCTTGCTCCTGAAGCAGAGGACGACTCGGACTTTTTCTAAATGCTCCACTACGGTAATCACCCGGAAGGAGCATAGCACCTAACACACTTCTGGCAACATGACACCTCTGCAGGCGTACCGCATTGCCACGATAAATCTCAAGAAGATCAGCAGCACATTTAACTTGAGAAATCTTCAAGATTTTCTATACGCGGCTGAGATAGACATCGCATTGTTGCCAGAAGTTGCTGAACTTAGCCTAGAACATATAGCAGGCTACAATGCGCTAATTAATCCCGGTAATGGCAGTGAACACGGGACTGCCATCATGACCAGGGAAGGAATTATTGTCAGTAACGTGGAGAAACTAGCAAATAGCAGAGGTATTGCCGTTACATTCAATAACACGAGGATTATTAATGTTTATGCACCTTCCGGAACAGGAAAAAAGCGGCAGCGGGCAGAGTTCTTTAAAGGCGACATAGTGCCTCTCTTCGCATCGCAGACAGAACACATAATTTTTGGAGGCGATTTTAACTGCGTCCTTAGCCGAAAAGACCAGACCCCCAATTTCAATACGTCCATGGAACTACATAACATAATCAGGGAACTCAATCTGGTAGACAAATGGGAGTTGCAACATGGAGATGCACCCGGTTTCACCTATATAACCAATCATTCAGCCAGTCGCCTCGATAGGATGTACACAACATCGAACCTGCAACAACACATTCTGCAAGCAGAGAGATGGCCGACGGTGTTTTCAGACCACTCCGCGTACATCTGCACCATAAATTTAGAAAAACAGGGAACATATAGAGCAAGAGGATTGTGGAAACTGAACACATCACACCTGTCAGATGCAGGGTGTCATGCCATATTTCGCAATACATGGGCGGAGTGTGAAAGAAAGTTTCCGAGATACGATTCGGCACTTAAATGGTGGATAAAATGTGCAAAACCTTCATTAATAAAAACTATGAAACAGCACTCCCGCGAGAAATACTCATGGCAGAAAAGAACCGTAGAATTTTACTTCCAGTGCTTGAGAGATTTATATAAAGAGGATGCAGCAGTTACGGACAACTTCGCACAGATCAAAAGAATCAAGGCCACGATTTTAACAATTAAACGGAAACAACTGGCAGGTTGCCAAGTTAGAACTCGCCTACAAAATGCCACACACGAAGAGACGACATCAATGTATCACGTGATACAAGAACAAAAGAAACGAAACAGGAAAATATTGACCGCGCTAAAAACTACAGACGGAAGGTGTGTGACCACCCAATCTGATATACGAGAGGAAATTTACAACCATTTTTCTCTACTGCTAGCAGACAAACCAGTAGACGAAACGGCACAACTCGCTCTTCTGGCTCGTTCGTCGACGAGATTAACTACTGCAGAAGCTGAAGAGCTGGCGACAGAGATCACCGAGGAAGAAGTAACAGATGCCATACGAAACAGCCCAAAAAACAAATCGCCCGGCCCCGACGGACTGCCAGCTGAGTTCTACGACACCTTCAGACAACAGCTGGTTAGCAAGTTGACTCTCGTATGCAACGACATCATGACTCACAAGAATGACTCCTTCAAGGAATTCTGCGAGGGAATCGTGGTGTTAGTGCCCAAAACACCAGGAGGGAAGACTGTAGACAATCTCAGGCCAATAACCTTACTAAATAGTGACTATAAAATCTTCGCGCGCATCCTCATGCAACGGTTTAATTCGGTGATTGACAAGGTTTCAGGTGCCTATCAGACGAGTGTCGGCAAGAACAGGACAATAACCCAGACATTAAATGCATACCGCGACATCATAGCGACGGCTGAAGCATGCGACATCCAAAGCGCCATAGTGTCGCTTGATTTCGAAAAGGCTTTTGATAGAGTGAGCCACTGCTATCTCTTGCGGACCATGGAGACAATGCACTTCCCGAAGAAAATAATTGACACAGTGCATACACTTCTGACGAATGGCACATCAAGAATCAGTGTGAATGGGCAATTAAGTAGACCGATCACCATCATGAGCTCAGTTCGGCAGGGCTGCCCTCTGTCGATGATTTTCTTCGCAATAGCCCTCGAACCTCTCTTGATCTCCCTGACTCAAACCTTGCCAGGATTGCAAATACACGGTCACAAAATCATATGCCAGGCATATGCGGATGACGTGAGCTTCCTGGTCACGGACGCCGAGCAGATAACAACAGCTTTCCAGATTATATCAACATACGAAGCCGCGTCTGGAGCGAAATTAAACCGAAATAAATCTGGGATTATGAACGTTGGTCGAGGAGTAGACCTTCCAACTGACGCACCAATCAAAAGCATAGCAACACTTAAATGTCTTGGCATAGAATTCACGTGTAACATCCGCCGCACGGCGGCCACTAATTATAGGAAACTATTGGCAAAAATACGGGCTGCAATACAGCAACATAGTTTGAGGAACTTAAACATCATTCAGAAAGTGGAGCTAGCAAACATCTATATCACAGCGAAAGTAAACTACGTCGCTCAGGTCCTCCCACTGCCCAAGGTCATAGCTCAAAAAATATTAGCAGCTCTCGGTCACTTTGTCACTAGAGGCCAAATATTCAAAGTAAAATATGACACACTGACGTTACCAACAGAAAAAGGAGGCCTTCATCTCACGGACATCTACCTCAAAGCGAAAGCTCTTTTCGTCAGAAATATGTACAAACAATGACGACGATCACCGGATACTCTCACGGCTCACCTCCTGAATGAAATAACACCGGCCACTATGGAACCACCTGTTGACGTCCATCACATACCGAACGCGCTCTGGCATCTCAGATATTTCTTTTTAGAACTCAGTTATATTATAATGAATACTCCTGAGAAAGATCGATACAGGGTAAAAACAATCTATAACAATATGATGGAATGCAAACAGGGTAACGTCATAGAAAACAAATATAAAGGATATAACTGGCGTAACATCTGGCAGAATATACATGACCCACACTTACCATCCAATGTGCGGTCCACGTGGTATATGGCGGTAAATAGAAAAATACCGACCAATGTAAAGTTACAGGCGATTCATCTGGCAGACACACCAGATTGCAGCAACTGCAATCAAGTTGATACAGAGGAACACCGATTTACATGTGAGCCCGTCAAAGACATATGGCAACTCTGCACTGACAAACTCGCGTGTATATTACGCACGTCGCCCAGAACAATCACACCAACACGACTACTCAACCCAGAAGAAGTTCCCTATCCTAACGCCAAGAGAAAGGCAGTCAACTGGATAAAGGGACAGACAGTACACTATGTTTTCTCAGAAAGCGAAAAAAGTATAAACGACTATTGGTTAACACTGCAGACCGAACATCAGAAGTTACAACGATTTGAAAATTACCGAGAAAAATATGCATGTTTTTTACATAGAACATTAATTTAAACGAAAAAACAACCTTTGCAGAATGTTTTGTTTGCTTCTCTTATTGCTTCAAAAACTAAATTATAATACCGTTTTACACAAATTCCTGGTGTCGGTAAGAACGGAGGTAACGGTGACAAGCACTTCGAAGTTAAATGAGAAGACGACTCAGTACCACCCTAACAACAACGAAGATATAGAAACGATAAATCACGGTAACTCTGCGTTAGTAAATCTTTTTGAGAAGACGAACTTTGAAGCAACTAGAACACCGAGCCGTGCAGCTGAACACCAAGGAAAAAACAGAGGAGGTACATTTACTTTCGTTTTCTAGAATGGAGTTCCTTTTGTTTTATTTTCTTTTCAAACAACAATTATGGAAGCTAACCGCTGATGACATAATTGGGAAGGAAACAAAGGTGGTCACATCACACTGCAGCGGGCAGCTACCGCAGAAGAAGCAGTTTAATTTCACCTCTTAGGAACTATTTCGTTTAAAGGCAATGAAGCCGGGCCGAGAAGGCAACAATTGGCGAGAGCAAGGACGGGTTGAAGGGGAGGAAGGAGACCCGAAAAAAAAAAAAGTTGACAGTGGTGCCACAGTCCGAAAAGAGAGCCGGCCGCGCTAGCCGAGGGGACGGAGGCGTGCCAGTCATACCACTACGGTCGGGGGTTCGAATCCCCCTACAACGTTGTCCTTGCTTCGTATGATGCGATAATTGTTAAAGTAGATTCCGCGATTATGTTTTGGACAAGGAATTGATGGTACCGAACTTTTGAATTTGAAATAAGTTAGTTAAAGTACAGTACAAAAATGAAGTTTAGCAAATAAACCGCGGTTGCATATTAAAGTCGGGCACCATACAAGCAACAGCACGTTATAAGACTTACGGAAACCATCTAGCTGGATCCTGCGCTTCGGATTGTAGAAGCTGGAAATGATGATTTTTTTTAATATGTGAATGTCGGAGATACTTTCCGTAGTAGATCAATGTTCAGACTGTTCACTTCGCTTTTCATTGTTGTGTGACCGTGGGTGGAAGAGGAAGTTACTGGTAATAATAAAATAATTAAAAAGAAAAAAGAATCGGACTTCGTGAAATTACAAAAGAAATGACTGCAGGTGCTAAAATCAAGCAAAGTATTGTATAAGGATGATTGATTGAAATTTTTCAGACAATGCGAAACGATTGTAATGGCATCTGAACATTAAACTGCCGGCCGCGGTGGCCGAGGAGACTGAGGCGCTTCAGTCACGGTCTGCACGGCCACTACGGTCGGGGGTTCGCATCTGAACATTAAACTGCCGGCCGCGGTGGCCGAGGAGACTGAGGCGCTTCAGTCACGGTCTGCACGGCCACTACGGTCGGGGGTTCGAATCCCCCCTCGGGCATGGATATTTGTGCCGTCCTAGTTCGTAAGTAGTTCATAAGTAGTTTGTAAGTTTAGGGACTGATGACCCCGTAGTTAAGTCCCATAACCTATACAAACATTTGAACATTTTTTGAACATTAAACTATTACGGAGGCGAAGGAGCTGAAAACGTTAAAAAATTAAATATTTGACGTGTAGGAATTTGATTTAAATGAAAACCAAGGAGAGGGAATGCTTTTAAATTTAAAGAATATGCAATAGCTTGCATTATTCTTACTTAAATGAGTGGATACAGAAATGAAAGACGTGTTGTCACATCAGATATAGACCAGAGAGTAAGTAAAACTACTATCACGGTTCCGTCTTCTCGCTTATTCGGAAGTAAAAAGTGACGAACGAAATTAATTTAGTTGCATTGCGAGTCAGAGGGAACCGGAGGCGATAAGCATCGCTGATTAAAAGATTAAAAAAAAAAGAAATTAGTGTATCGTTACACCCCCTCGGGAATGGATATTTGTGCCGTCCTTAGTATAAGATAGTTCATAAGTAGTTTGTAAGTTTAGGGACTGATGAGCCCGTAGTTAAGCCCCATAAGCTATACAAACATTTGAACATTTTTCGGAAAAGAGATCCCGCGGCGCCAAAAGCAGGCCACGTGGTTGCCTTAGAGATTGATCATCGTGAGGAGAGTATTTTGTGGATAAAGGTCCCAGGTACTGGCCTAAGAGAAATCATCATAGAAAATCAAAAGTTACCAGAGGCGCTAGTCCATGTACAATAAAGCTGATGTTTATTTAGTATGTTAAACACCTGGGAAGAGGCAGTTTCGATTGAGATGCCTCTAAATTAAACAGGAAGCAGTTTCGAATTTCAGTACGGGTCCGGAGTAGATTGTAAGGAAGATAAACACGGTCAATAGGGGAAAGAAATCAAGAATCAGCTGGTTAAAGAAAGAAACTATCATATCAAAGATTAAATGGGCGGTGTTATGCATCACTAGACCAAGCGCCATTTATTGATATCTTCTGATTTGAGCAAATTCTTTTGAGAAATATAATCTATGTGGATTAAAATAATCGTTCTCGTCGTAGCAACGGTTGCCATGATATATAGAAAAATACTAAGTGCTACTTTTCCTATCGTTGATTTTCAATTTTGCATCAAAAGTCCATGTGCTTCAAACCAAACCGTAGTTCTTCAACAGCAGACCAAGCACCATCCACCGGTCTTTAGTATAGAGATACTAAACGGAACTTGTCCCCTGCAAATGTTTAGAAAAAGTAGGGGAGGACAATGCTGAGAAAGAGTTTGCCAACATTATAATTCTGAATCTCATGATTGCCAGCGTGCACTGATTTGTTCTGTGGTTTCTGAGTTTGAAACAAATCGGGAAAGAGTGAAAACATCAAATGTTCAAATGTTAGTAGAGCTTATGGGACTTAACTACGGGGTCATCAGTCCCTAAACTTACAAACTACTTATGAACTATCTATTCTAAGGACGGCACAAACATCCTTGCCCGAGGGGTATTCGAAACCCCGACCGTAGTGGCCGTGCAGACCGTGACTGGAGCGCCTCAGTCCCCTCGGCCACCGCGGCCGGCAATCAGCTTGTTAAAAGAGAACTAATGGTTCGATCATTCAAAAGCTATCGAGAGACAGTCCATAATAATGTACTCCGTATAATTATATATTTCATCTATTTGGGGTTAAGTTGACATATACAGATACTATTCCACACCAAATAAAATTCAAATATCGGAAGGACAGAGAGAGGCATTACAATAGGAAACAAATGACTTGTTGGTAGAAGATATAATCATGCTTTCGACTAGTGCTTGGAATTTTCCGTTAATTATGCTTCTAAAAAGATTGAAGTGTTGCGGAAAAGGAAATGGAGGGTGGTAGCTATAGCTAATTTTCGGAAACTGATTTAAAAGTTTTCTGGGTGATGTACTGCGTCATGATGTAAGAAGGCTATTACTTTAATAACCGACGTTTCGGCCAACGTTACAGTGGGTATACTCAGAGGAAGGCCACTGTAACGTTTGCCGAAACTTCGGTTATTAAAGTAATAGCCTTCTTACATCATGACGCGGTACAACACCCAGAAAACTTTTATGTCATCTGACTCTGGCCGTGGAATCGTATGCAATTATATAAATAATATTACTATTAACACATTTTCGACCTCCGAAGTATCGAAGAGATTCTGGATGGAATAGGCAGGGCCAAATATTTTTCAATACTCAATTTGACTAAAGGATACTACCAGGTATTAAGAAATGAAAATGACCAAGAAATTACGGCATTTAGTACATTCAATGAATAAAAGAATGCCAATGGGACTTCGTTCTGCATCTTCCACATTTCAACGATTGATAAATTCAGTGCTAACGGGGCTACAAGGTGACAAAATGTTTATTTACTTAGTCCATGTCGTACTCTGAGAGAACATAATGCCTGACTGGGTGAGGCTTTTGTAAGACTAAGGAAATATAATTTTAAATTAGGGGGTTAAATTTTTAATGAATGAGGTTACATATCTAGGACTTGTAGTAAAGGAGACAGGTTTAAAACCGCCGGCCGCGGTGGCCGAGGAGACTGAGGCGCTTCAGTGACGGTCTACACAACCACTACGGTCGGGGGTTCGAATCCCCCCTCGGGCATGGATATTTGTGCAGTCCTTAGTCTTAGCTAGTTCATAAGTAGTTTGTAAGCTTAGGGAGTGATGATCCCGTAGTTAAGTCCCATAAGTTCTACAAACATTTGAACATTTTTGGTTTAAAACCAGATCCAAATCAGTTGAAAGCAGTGGCAGAATACCCTCAGCCTAAAACAACAAAAGAGTTTTAGAGCTTTTGCGGGTCATTGTATACTAAAGGCTTTTTTGTGTGATTTCAGTAAAATGGCAAGGCCACGTCACGAGTTGTTAAGTCAAATAGGAGTGGTGTGATGAGCAAGATAATGCGTTCCAGGTGCTGAAGGAATAGTTACTGTGGCCACCTGTACTACAGTTTCCGATTTCCTAAAGAAAAGTGTAATCCTCACGGATGCTGACCAGGACGCTATTGGAGCTGTTCACAGTCAAGGATAATTGTAGACTGACTATAAAATCCGTGCTAAGTGCCAAAATGAATGTTCTGAGTAAAACGCAAAAAACCTAAGATGAACAGTTTGTCTTTATGTGCAATTTTATCGCCTTGTGTCTACCATTAAAGACTAATTACAGTTGAGTTAACCATTCTATTGTTATATTTATGAAAACAATTATTTCCTGATAGAAAATAAGAATTGGGCTATGTGCCATACCCTCTACTGTAAAAACCGGGCTATGTCCAAAATTCGAGTAAATGGAAAGCTGTATTGGACGTTGTAGTCTGGATGAAAGTCAACAAAGGCGTCATACATTGTCTGCTAATTCAAATCTTAGCTTAAACACATAAGTGAACATTTGGCCCTTGTGTAATGACTTTCCTCTTGGGGAAAAATTGCTGTGTGTTCAACTATACGCTTTGCATCATCACCTGTGTACAACCTCTCTTTGATTTAATTTCTCGTACGTTCAACGTACGTAACGTCACCACGCTTTTTCGGTTTAAGCAATGTTTCAACCCTACGCTTTGTGATGCCTCGGATTTCCGTAAATGTTTGCTTGCACACTTGTTTGTGATCACCTTTGCCATCAGGAATCGTATAAAATACACTGGCCTGCCTTCTACTTTATGTCGAATCTGTGTACGATCCATGTCACCTACGTTTAATACTTATGTTTTCCATTAGATACGAATGTTTGCTTGAGTTATCTCCTAGTTCATAAAACTGATTGAAGATGTTTAATTTTTGTTTGAAGGCAATGCTTCTGCATAGATATGGGCATCGGCATGAAACCTGCATAAAAGAAGGCTATTAGACTAATAATCTGTTTTTCACTACTTTGCACTCAGGATAAAACGCATATACAAACAACTGCGACATTAAAAGCCGAAGGAATACAACTTTCAGCTGTTAATAAACGACAACCTAGGTCTATGATGTTATAGAGGTATTTAAAACTACCGCAATAGGTGGAGGTTGTTTCTCAGGCACTGTGCCATTCTGGCTGTTCTTGTAAGACTTCACTTCTGCTCTAAGCTTATTTACCACTTGCATTGCAGGAAAAGCACAAAATGTATAGTTACTGCTTGCTACAAGACGGAACCTCAACTCAAACAGTAATAAAAAACCTCACGTGCACCTCTGACCACTGGCACATAGCCCAGATTTTACTTCACAACAGGTGGCACATAGATCGTCCGTCATTCTTATGAAAAACATTAGAACTACTTCCACATCGAATAACAGAAAGCCCTCTTTTTACTGAGTAGTGTTACACATGTAGCCCACATTTTCACAATAATTTTTTTTTTTCATTTTTGGCACTTACCACGGATTTTATTATCAGTCTACAATTACGTAAGGATCTTCCAGTTGCCTTTGCGTCCAGAGCTGTGAATAAGGCAGAACGAAACTATAGTACAATTGAGAGAGAGAGTTACTGGCCATAGTTTGGGCGGTCAACATTTCCGACTGTCGTGCCGGCCGTGCGCCTGCACACCGACAGGCAGCAACCCGCACGACAGGACATTAACCCACGCTGCCGCAGGGTCGGGCTATACTGGGCGCCGCATGCAAGATGCAACAACACACGCGGCGGCACATGACAAACACGGAACCAACATAGACCGAGCCGCCGTGTGTCCAGTAAGCCTCCAATGCGTCCTGCTAGAGAGCGTCCTGCATCCAGAGGCCATTAGCAGAGCAGTCGAGCGGAGCCACGTCTCTGACTGCGATTGGTCCGACCTCCCTATAAAGAACCGGCCGGCAGACACCGATTTACCCTCCATAACCGTCCCATCCGCCTCACCCCTACCCTAAAGTACCTGGGCCTCATTATTGATCGCACCCTCTCCCACCTACCACTATCCAAGAAAAAGCCCGCTCCCGCCTCCGTCTCCTCAAACTCCTTGTTGGCCGAACATGGGGCCTCAACCCTTCTACCGTCCTCTATACCTGCAAATCTCTTATCCGTCCTATCCTCTGTGTCGCCCATCCAGCTTGGATCTCCGCTCCCCCATCCTTCTACAAATCTCTCGAGATACTGGAGCGCCATGCCCTCCGCCTTGCCTTCCATACCCCCCTTTATCTCCCCCCTCCCCCACACGGATCCTCTGCAAATCCCTTATCCGTCCTATCCTCTGTGTCGCCCATCCAGCTTGGATCTCCGCTCCCCCATCCTTCTACAAATCTCTCGAGATACTGGAGCGCCATGCCCTCCGCCTTGCCTTCCATACCCCCCTTTATCTCCCCCCTCCCCCACACGGATCCTCTGTGGTCTCATTCCTTTCCCACAACTCGTTCTCTTTATTGAACATCTCCGCCTCCGTTACATATCCCGCAAATCAGATCCGCCTAGTCCTCCAGTCCATCCCCTCCTCTCTGCACCTGGTTCGTTGCCGCGCCTCCACCACTGTATTCCCCCTACTCTCCACTTTTCCACTCTCCAGATCCCGTGGCAACTTCCGTACCCTCCCCCTCCCGGATGATGCCCTCCGACCTTACATCTACGCTTCATACCAGCTGTGATCCTTCCCCTTGCTCCCTCTCCCCCTTCTCTTCCTGAGGGCCCCGACTATCCCTCCTTTCCCGTCCCTTCTCCCCTCCTCAATTCCCCAGCTGTTCCTCCGGATCCTCCTCTTACTGCCCTCCCCTTTCCTTTTCCCCGTGGCTTCCTAGAACATCATAGCCCCCCGTCCCCTCCCCACCGGCCCTGTGGCTCCTCCCCACCCTCTCCCTCTCCTCTCATGCCCTTTTACCCCACACCACATCTTCAATGCTCTGAGTGCTCCACCATCTATGGAACCTTCTTTGTGATTGCATGTGAGTGCTTCAAGAAGTGTAGTGTGTTTTAGTTACATTGTTTTATTTTACAACAGTGGACGGCCAACCCGCAGCCGACACCAGCAGTTTTAACTTTTGTATTTATCCGAGTGTGTTGTGTTTTTTGTTTTAACTCCAAGTAGCGGACGGTCTTACCATAGCCGCCGCCCTACGCCTATTTTAATTGTGTGTGTGCCTCTGACCTTCGAGCAGCTGTTTTTATGCACCACTATCGCCGTTACAATTCTTTTATGTCGCCACCGTTTCCCTCCATTTTGTTTTATTTCCATTTTACATCTCCGTTTTATGTCTATGTTATCTCCAATATTTTATCTCCTTTATGTTTGTATGTTTCTCCTATGTAAAGTTTTATTTCTGTAGGCTGAAGAGCGCCAGTGAGCGCTGCCGGCCCGCACCTTTTTAGGGGAATTGAAATCATAATTAAGAAAAAAAAAGACACTGATGACAGTTCACGTCGGCGCTCCATGCGATACGGACTACTCACCGGACGGAAACCAGTTCAACGACCTCGGCTAAACTCCGGCTACTGTGGACTTCTTATTTCGGACTTTTGCGTTATCAGTGCTTGATTACCTTCGACCGGCTACGGACCTGGAGTTTTTTCAGCCGGCTACTCTTTGTGGACTTACTTCTCTCGGTGAAAGGAACTTTGCTTACCTGTCAGTAGTTTGGCCGGTGATAATGCTCCATTCACTGGGATTTGTCAGTTTCTGCAACCTAGGAACTTTGCCATACTCCAGAAGCGGAGCTTTTGTTACTTCAACGTATTTATTGTGCTACTGAACTCATCAATAAAAGTGTTTTATCTGAATGTCTGCTTATTGACTCGTATCACCGACCATTTGTACAGATCACAAACCACTGCAGTGAATCGAGAATATTAGCGGCCACTCTTCACGCCTAATGAATTTCACATTGAAAATAGAGAACTACGAAATAGTATACAAGAATCCGCTAAAATTTGTTTACAAGATAAATCAATCAAACGTGAAGGCCGTAAACGCCACATAATACCTAAGAATTACTATTACTTCAGACTTAAATTGGAAAGACCACGACGGGAAAAGGGAACCAGAGAATGCGTTTTAATGGCAGAACCCTTAAAACATGCAATAGAACTACAAAAGAAACTGCATACACTACTCTTGTCTGTCCGCTTTTGGATACTGCTGCCCAGTGTGGGATCCTTATCAGGTGGGTTTGACGGTAGACATCGAAAGAGTCCAAAGAAGGGCACCTCGTTTCGTATTGACACGATACAGGGGAGACAGCGTTACGGAAATGATACAAGATCTGGGATGGATCTTATCGCTGCGGCGTGGGCTACTTACGAAACTCCAATCGCCAACATTCTCCTCCGAATGCGAAAATATATTGTTGACTCACAGTTACATAGGTTGAAATGGTCATCAGAATAAAATACGAGAAATCAGAGCTCGAACGGAGAGATACATGTGTTCTTTCTTCCCGCGCGCTATTCGAGAATGGAATGGGAGATAAATAGTATAATGATGGTTCGATGAACCCTATGCCAGGAACATAAATGTGATTTGCAGAGTATCCCATGTTGATGTAGATGTAGAAGGGCAAGAACAATCAGATTGCAGACCACTATCGAGAATCAGATAAAACATTCGGCTGATTTCCGAACCAGCGCCAGGCGAAAGTATAGAATATCCAGCGGTCGAGGAAGACGCCCAGTAAGAAATAACTGCGAAAGAAAAGGCTGCAAGTTCGAAAGAATTCCATCACGCACCGATAGAATCATAATAATCTAAGATCGTTTCAGAAAATACTGAACGTGGTTCGGTATCAAGAAGGATATTGCGGACTACATTAGAAAATGTTCAAGATGTCAATAATAGAAAATAACTCAAAATAAGACAAGAAAGCCATTGACAATAACACCTATGTCCAAAGGGGCGTTCGAGTGGTGTGATATCGATACCGTCAGTCCATTAATGGTAACAGATCGAGATAATCGCTATATACTAACCTTTCAGGACGCTCTACTGAAGTTCATTGTGGCAGAGCCAATAGAAAGGCAGGACGCGGATACATGTCCTTGTGGAAAGAATAAATTTGTAATTTGGTCCCTGCGAACAGCAACGTCAGTGGACTCGCGCAACACCACCTAGAGACAAGGCCTCACAACAGCTCGCGCTACGTCACACTGACCGGGCCGCGGTCGCCAGCTGAATGGCTTGCCGATGGGGCACGGCCACTGCCTCTTAGTGGACAGCAAGTAAGCTGGCGGCCGCGGTCTGGTCCGTGTGACGTAGCGCGGGCTGTTGTGACGCCTTGTCGCTAGGTGGCGTTGACTCACGAGGCTACAGTGAGAGTGTGAACTACCAGTTAGCAGCTCCTAGGGCGCTAGGCGTGCCTAACTGACGTCAAACATTGTTGTTGCTGAGTATAATGAGTAGCACCGTGGCATTTGATTTTCAGTTTAACAAAGTTGCTACAAAGTATGGAGTTATTGCAAAAATAAGTTTCATTCCCACCCGGATAATGGCGGAGTGGTCAGGACTGAAACGTGGTTCGCTAGAAGACTCGGGGTGGTGGCAACCAACAATTTATATTACTTGGACATAGCAGTGTTCAATAGGAAATAGTTGGTGTCGGAAAATGGGGAAAACTAGTGCTGTTTGTCGTCGAGCGGGAGTTCTCAGCGAGACGAGTCGGGCGTCGGATGCGTGTCGCTTGCCACCAGCCACGTGTAAGCTCTACCCAGTCTGTTTCTCGCAGGGAGTGCGTCTTTTCGTAGAAGGCTGCTTGGAGGGATAGCTGTATCAAGCTCTTCCGCAGAGAACCTGGGCACTAACTTCTGTGGTGGCCACAGTTGTATTCTTTCGCTTTTCTAAATGATTAGCCTCAGTGTAGTAGTATTAGTAGATGGGATGCAATAAAGACTTTCCATTTACCGATGAGTTCCCAAAGTCTCCAGAACAGTGTCGTCTCGATTCCCGAAGTTCGCATCTTTCGCAGATGCTTGTTACTTGTCTTTCTGGTGTATGAGCGATCGAACGCTCGATACCTCGCTTCTGGCTCTTGAACATGTTATCTTTGGGCTGAGTGCTTGAACGGGAGAGACGACCTCTGGCGTGGTAGAGTGACTTCAGTGGTGACAACGGAGGAGTGCGGGTGTGGTATGGAGATGGTGTGGGCGCTGGTCTCTGACGAAGGAAAGTGCAGTGACGTCGTGGCGAAGTTGCGGTTTGGTTGTTCAGCTGGATCGTGGGGCTCGTTCCGTTGTTCAAATGTTCAAATGTCTGTAAATCTATCGGACCAAACTGCGTGGTCATCAGACCGTAGCTTACAAACTACTTAAACCTACGTAAACGAACCTACGGACAAACACACACACCCATGCCCAAGGGAGGACTCGAACCTCTACGGCGAGCAACCGCGCGCTCCGCAGCGAGGCGCCTTAGACCGCTCGGCTACTCCACCGCGGCCGTTCCTTTGTGTACTGTGGGGTTGTCGTGTTTGTCTGTCGGGCACGAAGGGCGTGTTCTGACAGTACGTTTGAAGCAGCAAATTAAAGGGACGAGACGACACGATCTGACCGGAAGACGGGACGAGAGCAATTAGAAGCAAGTCGTCGCTACGGAAACAAGGCCGCCTTCGGTGTTTACTTGCTGCAAAGCTGGGCACTAACCTTATTGAGATTCTCCAGTCACCACAGTGCGGATATTCTCCGACTGCCCCGGGTGGGAAAATTTGAAACTTTCGCCTAAAAGTGTGTATGATGGCAAGTTCCCCAGTGCGCAGTTATCAGTGTAATTGCAGGTTTACATTCCGGGTTAAGTAGGATAAGACCTGGTCATTACGGTGCCAACTGTTGGAAATCTTTTGCATGGGCGTTTTCAGGAGCACGCGCTCGGTACAATGATTCGCAGTCTTATGGCTTGATTTGATTTTTCCATGGAAGCCAAAACAGTCTTGGTCCAACCCGCCACTGCCCGCACCGAAACTAAGTTTATTGTGCGGTATCGCTCCCTGTATATTTAGTAAAGCCAACCAATGCCCTTGAACAGTGCAAGGAGTCCCTTTACCAGTTCTTTATTAGACACAATTTCTTTGGATCTGGTTGTCCCAAATGTTCTGTGCCTTTTACTCTCCAGTGCATTGCATTCGAAGATTAGATGTGATGCAGTTTCATCACCGTCATCACAGATCCTACATTTAGAGCCCTCTTCTGTTATTCCCATTGTATGTAGGTGTGTCTTATGGCTTAGTATACCCAAGGGAATGTTATTTGTTTCTTTTCGTAATTGAGACAATATTGGTGTTTCGTAAATTTATAATTTGTAATTTATTGATGATTAGTGGTTGGCTAATCACAAAATGTAGGAAAAAGTTCTTAAGTTATTTTTAAAAATATTTTGGTTTCTTAAAGTTCTGAGTTTCGCTTCATTTCAATCTGTTTCATTGGGAGGTGCGGGAGATGTTTCAGGGTCATAGTTTTAAGTGTTTGTATCTTAAAGCTGAAGTATATCTCTGTGTGTTTTGGAGTCAATTATCTGTATATATACAGACGCTTGTTGTTGAACTGGGCGGCACCCGCTGATTTGAGACACTTGGTGACGTCACGTGAAACGCTAAGTTCTAAGCGCTTAGACGGACCCAACGGAAAAAAAGTCTGTAAATCTATCGGACCAAACTGCGTGGTCATCTGTCCGTAGCTTACAAACTACTTAAACCTAGGTAAACTAACCTACGGACAAGACACATACCAATGCCCCAGGGAGGACTCGAACCTCCACGGCGAGCAACCGCGCGCTCCGCAGCGAGACGCTTTAGACCGCTCTGCTACTCCACGGCGGCGACCCAACGGAAGACGAGGGCGCACTTCATATTTTCATACAGTTTTGGTTTACTTGTTCTAAAGCTTATCTCACTTAAAGCGTGTAAGTTGTTGGATGTGGTTTTGTACCCTGACGTTACTTGCTTAATCTTGGGTATATAATTTTGAAGTGCTTTTCCTTAAATAGTTTAACAGTCCTTTATACGCAAGGGAGATAAATTTATTATAGCCAGTTCTTATGCTAGAGGCTTGCTAATAATTGTATTCCTTAATTGTAACATCTTCCTTTTTTGGGTTTCAAGTCTATTTCAAAAAACATTTTGATAAATATTCATGTCTTAATATTTTGTTGTGAGTTCTGAAACTATTACTTGGGTTTGGTAATAAATGTTGCTTAAAATAAGCTTAGATAACGAATGACATTCAATTCCCCTACCGCCCAGTCCTTCCACGATTGATTCCTGGTTACGTTTATATCGGCCTGCTGTAATTAAACGCATCACAGTCCTTTCCGCTCTGGACTTGCAGACTGACCTACATTCTCCTCTCCTCTCTCCTTTTTTTAGGACACGACACCATCTATACTGACTCTTCCATACACCAGTCGTCCCAAATTATTGAAGGCAATTTCGGACTGCTCTTGTCGATATTGCACATCCTGTCGCTACCTGGCGGAAGCGTTGCAATTGAGTTGCACCTAACATCATGTCTCGACGGCCTTTTAAAAGGAGATAACGCTCATGTCCTACTGATGTTACCCGTCGACGACCTTGGACTTGCCTTCCTTTAAATGGTGCGAAACATCACGTCCCGATCCAAGAAATTACACTTCGGGACACTCCAATAGCTGCAGACAATTGATCCCTCAGTTGTTTAGTAGAGCGCAGTCTTGGTGCTGGATTAGAGAGCTGCCAGGACGAGGTTGTGTGTTTTGGCAAGCGCGAAAGTAAATTGTCGTTAGTCACTCTTAGGACATTACACAAATTTTCGTGTTTCGTTGCCCGCCGCAAAATGGGAAAAAGAGGTGGCCAGCAGAAGACAGCTACCGAGAAGTGGACGCCACTTGTTCAATCCTTTAAAGCCGCTCACAAGAGAGGAAGGAAGAGGAAGCCACAGTCCTTCCTCCTGTGTACATCCGGTGCGAAGGCACAGGATGGCTCGAACGGTGCGATATGAGTCTACTGTGGCTATCTAACCCGTGGTTCCTGATGGTACTGTCGAGCTCCTAACGGAGAGTGCAGTTGACTGTAGGACACTGAAAGACTTTTGGCAGCCCGCCTCAGAAAAAAAAGTACACACCGCCGAAACGACGCTAGAAGCATATCAAGGTGGTCTAGTTTATGGAGGGACTGTGGCGAGCTAGGTTCGGCGTTGCGGACGTCCGATTAATCAGTCAGACTAACCAGAAGAGGCCACCTTGTTTTATGTGGTAGTTCCTGCGGATGACAATCTTGAGGAAATATTAGAGCTGCGGAAGCTCCTCGGGTTCCCTGTGAAGGCGGAGCACTCCATACCGACTTGGCTGTAAGCCTCATTGATTCAGGTGCCAGGGAGAGGACCGTGTAGCGAAGGAGCCGGAAGTACTCTGGCGAGCATGGAACTGTGAGAGTAACGAAATATGAGTATCCGTATGTACCTGCTACTGAAAGAAAGAGCAGTTGCTACAAACGTATCGTTACTCGTTACTTTCGTTACCAGTGCCACCCAGAAATACGACCGCTTCACTGTCTTTGAAACCGTACAAACATTTTAATTGTTACTGCTAAATTTATTTTAACATTTAAATTTGCCACGTACAGACTATCCCTGAATTGTAAAGTAATTATACTACTGAGGAAAGGATCAGTACAGTCCGATGCCCTCGTGATTCAAATACAATTGTCACACAAATTGATCAAAATTAGCGAGACCCAGCCAGGACCTCCATTGTAAATATTGTTCCCATAACTTACGAGGTTTGGAATGTGAGGATCCATCGGAATATTTCGAGACGAATGCCAGTGAGTCCGACCATAGTAGTAACACTAAATCTGCGATCAGCGGGACTATTGCAGTGTATTACAGAAGTTCAAAAACAAATAAAAGTTAAAGTGAAACCTTTAGAAGTAAAAAAGTTACAAAATATGGTCGCGTTAAAAGCAGACGTCATATAATCAAATATTAGCCAAGAAGTGCAATCTAAAAGATTTTGAATCAAAAATAACTCTTTAAAATGGTAGACCAACGCAATATGCGGTTACAGTCCGTCACGGATGTCTATATAAATTACTCATATCGTAATAAATAATATCGCAAAACACAAACAATACCTTCACTACGCAATAGCAATGGTAATACTACCGATGACAGAATTACTAAACACAGCTTTCCGAAATTCGTTCACCATAGAAGACGATGTGAACACTCCAGTAATCAATCCAAGAACAGCTGCCAGCATACGAAAATTAGAAGTAGATATTCTGGAGTAGTAAACAAATAACTAAACAGAAACAAATCTTCCAGGCCAGATTGTATACCAACTAGATTCCTCTCAAAGTATGCTCCGTACTTAGCTATAATTGACAACCGATCACTCAGCGAAAGATCCGTACTCAAAAACTGGAAAGTTGCCAAAGTTACTCCAATATACAAGAATGGCAATAGGAGTGATCCCCAAAATTACAGGCCTATCTCAATGACGTCGATTTGCAGTAAGATTTTGGAACATATACTTTGTTCGAATATTATGAACTACCTCGAAGAGAACGACCTATTAACCAGTAGTCAACACGGATTCAGAAAGTATCGCTCTTGCGAAACACAACTAGCCCTTTATTCACATGAAGTGTTAAGTGCCATCGACAAGGGATCTCAAATCGATTCCATATTTCTGGATTTCAGGAAGGCTTTTGCCACTGTACCCCACAAGCGGCTTCTAATGAAATATCTCCACAATTGTGCGATTGGATTCAAGATTTCATATCAGAAAGGACACAGTTCGTTGTAATTGACGGTAAGTCATCGAGTAAAACAGAAGTGATATCTGGCGTTCCACAGGGAAGCGTTATAGGTCCCCTATTCTTCCTCGTGTTTATAAACGATTTAGGAGACAATCTGAATAGCTCCCTTATGCTGTTCGCGGAAGATGCTGTCGTTTATCGGTTAGTGAAGTCAACAGAGGATCAAAAGAAACTGCAAAGCGATTTATACAAATTTTCTACATGGTGCGAAAATTGGCAATTGACAGTAAATAAAGAAAAGTGTGAATTAATACACATGACCACTAGAAGAAATCCGCTGAACTTCAATTACGCGATAAATCAGTCACACCTTAAGGTCATAAATTCTACCAAATACCTAGGAGTTACAATTACGAACAACTTCGACTGGAGAGAACACACAGAAAATATTGTGGTGAAGGCGAACCAAAGGTTACGTTTCATTGGCAGAACGCTTCGAAGATGCACCAGCTCCATCAAGGAGACTGCCTACATCACACTTGTGCGTCCTCTCCTGGAGTACTGTTGCCCCTTGTGGGACCCTCACCAGGTGGGACTGACGGAAGGCATTGAGAAGGTTCAGAGAAGAGCAGCTCGTTTTGTTTTATCACGTTACGGGGGGGGGGGGGGAAGCGTCACGGAAATGTTGCACGAATTGGGGTGGAAATCATTAAGAGAAAGACGTTATTCATTGCGGCGTGATCTGTTTGCGAAGTTTCAATCACTGACTTTTACTTCTTGAATGTGAAATTATTTTGCTTGAACCCACCTACTTAGGGAGACATGACCATCCCAATAAAATGAGACAAATCCGATCGAAAACGGAACGATGTAGGTGTTCTTTCTTCCCGCGTGCCATTAGAGATTGGAACGGTAGATAAAAGTTATGAAAGTGGTTAATGAACCCTCTGCCACTTAAATGTGACTTGCAGAGTATCTACGCAGATGTAGATATGCATTCTCCGTATACGATTTCGTTACAGATGTCGTATCGATACGGTAAATGCGAACAACGAAATATATGCTTGAGTCATTTCGTATCTATACGGTAGAGTATATGCGAGTGGCTGTTGTTTTAGTATTCAATCCGGAGATTGGTATGATGCAGGTCTCTAACCTAGTCTATTCTGAGCAAGTCTCTTCATCTTCTCATAACAACGGCACCCTACATCTATTTTAATCTGCTTACTGTATTCATCTCTTGGTCTCCCTCTGCGGTTTTTACCCCACACACTTCCCTCCAAGGCTAAATTCACAATTCCTTGACGTCTAAGAATGTGTCCTACCAATCGATCCCTTCTTTTAGTCAAGGTATACCAGAAATTCTTTTTCTCCCCAATTCTGTTCAGTACCTCTTTATTAGTAACGCGATCCACCCACCTAATCTTCAGCATTCTTCTGTAACAACACGTTTCAAAAGCTTTTATCTTCTTCTTGTCCGCACTGTTTATCATCCCAGTTTCACTCCCATACAAGGCAACACCCCACACAAATGCCTTCAGAAAGGAATTCCTTATGCTTAAATAAATAATTTTCTTCCCAGTGACATTCTGCTTTTTATATCCTCTGTACTGCGACCATCACACGTTATTTTACTGCCCAAGTAACAAAACTAATTTACCACATTTATTGATTTGTTGCCTGATTTAATTCCTTCAGTATCGCCTGATTTTCTAAGACTGCATTCCATTATCCTTGTTTTGCTCTTGTTAATATTCATCTTATATGCTCCTTTCAACACACTGTCCATTCTGTTCAATTGCTCCTCTAGGTCCTTGCAGTTTCTGACAGAATTACAATATCATCAGCAAAACGCTAGGTTTTTATTTCTTTACCCTGAACTTTAATTCCTTCTCCATATTTCTCCTTAATTTACTTTATAGCTTGCTCAATGTACAAATTGACCAACATTGGGGAAAGGCTACAACCCTCTCTTACATCCTTCCCAACCTTTGCATCCCTTTCATAGCCCTTCAACTCTGATTAGTGCTGGCTGATTTATGTACAAGCTGTAAATAACCTTCCGTTCCCTATATTTTACTCCCGCTGATTTAAGAATTTGAAAGAGTGTATTCCAATCAACATTGTCAAAAGCTCTCTCCAAATCTACATAATTAGGTTTCCTTAATCTTCTAAGATAAGCCGTAAAGTGAGGATTGCCTCCCGTGTTCTTACGTTTCTCCTGAATCCAAACTGGTCTTCCCTGAGGTCGGCTTCTACCAGCTTTTCCATCCTTCTGTAAATAATTGGAGTTAAAATTGTGCAACCATGACATATTAAGCTGATGGTTCTGTAATTTTCACATCTGTCAGAACCTGCTTTCTTTAGAAAGAGGATTATTACATTTTTCTTAAAGTCCGAAGGTATGTCGCCTGTCTCATAAATCTTACGAACCAGGTGAAATAGTTTTGTCATGGCTGACTCTCCCAGAGACTTCAGTAGTTCTGAGGGAATGTTGTCCATCCGGGGCGTTGTTTCGACTTAGGTCTTTCAGTTTGCTTGCTTGCTTGCTCTTTAACCCTTCTCTCGCACATGCAGGGTCGGATTTGGCATGTTAATATTGACGAGGGGGCCGGATGCCCTTGCTGCCGCCACGCCATGCCCCCCGGGAGGAAATGTGTACCCCAAATGTCTGCGTATGGTGTTATATGTGTGAAAGTGGAAATGTTTGCGAATAGTGTAATTGAGGCAGGACTTGGGGACCAGCCCGGTATTCACCTAGGAGGATGTGGAAAACCGCGTAAAAACCTCATACAGGCTGGCCGGCACTCCAACCCCCTTCGTTAATCCGATGGGCGGATTCGAACCGGGGCCGGTATGCCACCCCGTCTTGGAAAACGGTGCGTTAGACCGCACGGCTAACCGAGCAGCTGACTTAGGTCTTTCAGTGCTCTGTCAAATTCTTCTCTCAGTATGGTATCTCCTATTTCATATTCATCTACATCCTCTTCCCCCCTCTATATACTCTTTCCACCTTTCAGCTGCACTTCTTTGCTGAGGACTGGTTTTCCATCTGAGTTCTTTATATTCATACAGCTGCTTTTTTGTCTCTAAATGTTTCTTGTGTTTTTATGTAGGGGTATCTATTTTTCTCCTATTTATACATTCATCTACAGACTTGCATTTGCCTTTTAGCCACTCTTAATTACCTATTTTACACTTCCTATCAATCTCATTTCTTAACCGTCTGTACTCCCTTTTGCCTGTTTCTTTTACTGCATTTTTATATTTTCTCTTTTCATCATTTAAATTTAGTACTTCGTGTGATATCCAAGGAATTTTTGTAGGTCTTGCCTTTCTACCTACTTTATCCTCTACTGCCTTCTCTATTTCATCTTTCACTGCACATTCGAGGCGTGTATTCGTTATTGCCATGCTTGCGCATCACCCAGCGTGATGTTATGCGGCGTCATTGGTTCCACGTCTCGGTCGACGGCACTTTTAACTGTGGCCGTTACATTTCAGATGTGCTACGGCCCGTGGCTCTACCCTTCCTTAGATCCATGCAAAACCCTACATTTCAGCAGGATAATGCACGACCGCATGTTGCAGGTACTGTACGGGCCTTTCCGGATAAGGAAAATGTTCGACTGCTCTCCTGGCCAGCACATTCTCCAGATCTGAAAAGTCTGGTCAATGGTGGCAAGAAACTGACTCGTCACAATACGCCAGTCACTACTCTTAATGAACTGTGGTATCGTGTTGAAGCTGTATGGGCATTTGTACCTGTACATGCTATCCAAGCTTTGTTTGATTCAGTGCCCAGACGTATCAGGGCTGTTATTACTGCCAGAAATGGTTGTTATGGGTACTGATTTCTCGGGATCTATGCACCGAAATTGCGTGAAGATGTAATCACATATCAGTTCTAGTATGTTTGTCCAATGAATACCCGTTTATCAGCTGCATTTCCTTTTGGTGTAGCAATTTTAGTGGCCAATAGCATATGTGAAAAAATTAAGTTCACTATGGAACTAGGAGTATCTTCTATGAAAAATTTGGACCTCACTATTGACATTATCACAAAGAAACACTTATTTAGTATTTTCAGAAAACCCATAGTAACAGATACAGTTATCCCTGCTAGTTCCCAGCATCCACACAGCCATAAATATGCAGTTTTCCATTCAATGATCCATCGCCTCATATCTGTTCCATTATCTGATTCTGCATTTCAATCAGAATTACAAACAATCAAACATATAGCCATCCAGTAATAGCTATAGCCCTGCCCTTATTGACAGTATAATGAATAAGAAGAAAAAAAGAAAAACCAGAACACTTTTATATGCTGGCCAACAACAACAAGTTAGTAGTCAGAAAAACTGGTATGTCATCCCATTTAGGCAAAATTTCAGATCAAATTGGTAGAAAGTTAAAATCTAGAAATTACAGACCTGCATTTTACAATATAAACAATATTTCTAAGCATTTATTCAATAGTAAGGACAAAATTCAACCCCTGTCACAGAGTGGTGTATACAAGATCACATGCAAACATTGAGGGAAACTGTATGTTGGTCAGTCTGGCAGGGCTGTAGCTATTAGATTATCCGAACATGAGAGAAGCTGGAGGTTAAAAAAGACAGATTCAACCTTTGCTGAACATCTGCTCAGTGAAGGCCATGATTATGATGTAAACTGTAAGATTCTACATTCCCTAAAGAAAAGCAGAAAGATGACACTACTGGAAATATTGGAAATCAATAAACATTTGGCTCAGGATGCTAGTGTAGTATTAAACGATCAGGTCCAGTTCCCCTCTACACCTCTACTGAAATAAGTTTTATTTGCAACCTTCCTTTTCAATAATAATCATATTAGTTTTGATTATATAAATGTTAATAACTCTCATAAATAAGTATTTGCGATGAACTTTCCTGTGAAGTATCGATTGTCTCTGATAACATCTTTGTAAATCTTAACATCTTTGAAAACATGTGTACTACATTCAGTTGTCACCTGATGATGGCCTAAGAAGCCGAAAGCCGGTTTGTGACCAATAAAAAAGTTTTGCAGAACATCAGGAAATTGTTCCTTTTTGACATTATTATCATGTTCTGTCAAGTACCGACGGAAAAATCAATTAATTTGATACAATAAACTATGTTCATAGCTCCGCAGAAAGTGTAACATTTCTTTCGTTGACCTACCGCATTAAAATTTCCCGTCACCTATTATTTTATAAGTTACAGAGGCAAACACACTTAGTGAAACACCCTGTATATATACATGTGGCGTCTGTTCCGAATGAACAGACGTCACTTTTGATCCTGCAGTTGTTATTCTTTCATAGTCACAGAATATATGACATCAACTGCGAATGGACAAAGCTGAAAATGTGTTCTCATCTGGATTCGAACCTGGGTCTCCTGATTTCTAGGCAGTTACGCTGACCACTACACCACTGGGGACACAGTGTACGCCGCAATTGGAAGGATTACCTAAGCACGCCTTTCGAAAGACAGCTGTCCCGGCTGGATACACATTTTCAGCTTTGCCCATTCGTAGTTGAAGTCATATATTCCGTGAATAAGGGAGGAAATGGGAGACGTCAGACCAGGCAACATGATTCCAGACATCAATGTCAATGCTGACAGGCCCAGGCGAGACGTAAATATGTTGTGCTAGCAGAAAGAGTATATATGAGTGAACTAAAGGCTTCGGCAGCTACATCGGTGATGATTCATTGAGTGACACTTGTTGACGGCCCAGCGTTGAAATTGGCAGCATTTTGAGAAAGGATTGCACGTCTGTCACGTTTATCGATACTCCGCAGTCGTCGTTTGTCCCGTAATTGCAGGATCTTTTGCCGGCCGCAGCGATGTCTGAGATTTGATGTTTTAGTGGGTTCGGGATATTCACGGTGCACTCGTGAAATGGTCTAACGGGAAAATTCCCACAACATCGCTACGAGACGCAGTGTTCGATCTGTCGTGCGTCGCCTATATAACACCACGTTCAGAGTCACATACGTCTTGATAACGTTCCACTGTAACGGCAGCTATCGATCTGACGCCTACGTTAGACACGTGCTGTCTTATTGTACAGTTTAACTGAACACATTCAAATATCACGGAACTATGAATCGGATGAAATAAATGTACAATTATAATGATTTAGCACCGGAGAGGGACATCCAATGATACTACATTCACCGCCCCACCACCCCTCGGCACCCGACCCCGTGCGTGCGTGCCGAGGGCAACTTTGAAAGCTTCAAAGGGAAACCCCGGTTTTCATTGCAGGTGTCGACTGTATGGCAAAAACTACAAACGTTTCGTGTTAAACATTTTTCTGTTACCCCACAGATGGCGCTATAATCAGTAGAATCGAAATGAGTCCACAATTGTAATTTACAACACGCAGCTCAATGTCCATTTAATATTCAACGGCACGGAGGACCGCACATTAATACTGCGAGAGTAACACACGCCAGAAATTCATTAACGTTTACTTTGAAACACCATCCGCAACGTTGGATACGTCTGACATATCGAACATGGCACTATTCCATGCGACACTGCGGTCATGTAACGAACTAAGACCTATCATAACATGCAGTACACTATGACTTGATCTCATGTATCACTGGGCGTCCTCCACCGATACAAAAATGTTTTTTAATTATTATTTTTTACCAGACTTATAGTTTCCGCAATATGTAATGTATCCATTTAAAATGAACTACGTGTATAGGCTTTGTCGACAGCAGCGACGTCCTCTGTTTACATATCTTGTGTTTACATGCACATGCCTATTACTGTTCATTGGGATCTTCAGTGTACTTTAGCAACGAGTACTGTGTTAGTTGATCTTTTGTGCATAGCCTTGAATAAATGTATACGGGTTTACATGATATAATTCACTTCTGGTTTTTATTCATAGTATTAATTTTGGAATCACGTGTGAATGACACTTACCTTACATAGTAAAATTTAAAAGAAGAACCACTGAAGTTTTATATATACAGGGTGTTTCACTAAGTGTGTTTGCCTCTGTAACTTATAAAATAATAGGTGACGGGAAATTTTAATGCGGTAGTTCAACACAAGAAATGTTACACTTTTTGTGGAGCTATGAACATAGTTTATTGTATCATTTTCCAAAGAGTTACACCACAAAGTTATAATTTTTTTAAATGGAACAATAGCTTTTTCTATCGTGTATTGAATTAGTTTAAACCAGCTGCGTCCAAATCAATTTAAACTACATTCCTATCACTGTTAGTTTGGGAGCTACAACACTTCAAAGTTCCGGGGGCGGAGGCTGCGATAGCGTATCTGACTGGCCGACTGGCTATCCCCTGGGGCACGGCCCACTATCTCATGACCACCAGCCAGTCAGCTACGGTGTCGTAGCCTCCGCCCCCTAAACTTTGAAGGGTTGTAGCTCCCAAACTAACAGTGATAGGAATTTAGTTTAAATTGATTTGGACGCAGCTGGTTTCAACGAATCCAAAGCACGATAGAAAAAAAACTATTGTTCCATTTGAAAGATTATATCTTCGTGCTGTAACTCTTTGGAAAATGATACAATAAACTATGTTCATAGCTCCGCAGAAAGTGTAACATTTCTTGTGTTGAACTACCGCATTAAAATTTCCCGTCACCTATTATTTTATAAGTTACAGAGGTAAACACACTTAGTGAAACACCCTATATATTATTCATGGAATGCAGCAAAATAAAATCGGTCCACATTGAAAATAATGCTTATTTTTATGATACGAGAAGTGGTATCAGTCATACATTGACGACCATCAACCGGGTATTACAAATGGTCTTTACCGCCCCCTACGGTCGTCCCACCTGTAATAGATGGACTTAAAATGTTGATATAGTAACCAATTATCTTCGTTACATTTATACACTAAACAAACACTGTTTGCTGAAATTGCTAGTATAGTGAATAGTCCTTCCTCACAAAATAAATGCCCAGAATTGAAACGTACTTGAGAAGGCACAGAAAATAATCCGAAAACAGAATTTGTAATAAGTTATCCTACCACCAGATACAGTACCATCTTAAAAGAAAAACTTTTAGTGCTAGAGCATTTGTCATTTTCAAATAGTCATATAAGCGTATCGTTATTTTTTTCTTTTGTATTTAATGTAAGAAGACTGTCATTTATTCGTAGATGATTCATTATGATGATGATGATCGTGTGGCATTAATGACCGTTAGACCCCAAATGGCGTCGTGTTCAGCCTGCCTGTCTTTATATCTGACGCCACTTCGGCGACTTGCGTGTCAATGATGATGGAATGATGATGCGGACGACACAACACCCAGTCCCCGGGTGGAGAAAATTTCCAACCCGACCGGGAATCGAACCCGGGCTCCCTGCGTGGCAACCCACCACGCTGTCCACTGGACTACGGAGGCGGACGATGATTCATTGTGAAGTTGACGCAAGCAGTATGTCATAGCATGCCGCACACAAATAGTTTCAGCCTGTGCTCTCAGACCAACAATTTTAAAATTACTGGAATGCGGCACGCTTTTACATTGTTGCGGGATATCAAAATGTTCAAATGTTTGTAGAACTTATGGGACTTAACTACGGGGTCACCAGACCCTAAGCTTACAAACTACTTATGAACTAGCTAAGACTAAGGACGGCACAAATATCCATGCCCAAGGGGGAATACGAACTCCCGACCGTAGTGGCCGTGCAGACCGTGACTGGAGCGCCTCAGTCCCCTCGGCCACCGCGGCCGGCTTGCGGGGTATTTTCAGTAACTGTCCAATGCGGGGCAACGACTCCAAAGGCCGCAGAACCCGCAACGGTTGGCTGTATCATGCTGTGGGCCGAAATTTGCAATTGTTGTACCGTTGCCAAGAAGTGCCTGTGTCTGCTAATCGTTAAGTGCCAACATTATCCTGCAGCAGCATTCAAAATGTTCAAATGTTTGTAAATCTATCGGACCAAACTGCGTGGTCATCAGTCCGTAGCTTACAAACTACTTAAACCTAGGTAAACTATCCTAAGGACAACACACACACACTCATGCCCCAGGGAGGACTTGAACCTCCACAGCGATCAACCGCGCGCTCCGCAGCGAGACGCTTTAGACCGCTCGGCTATTCCACCGAGCTGCAGCAGCATCACGTCGTATACATAAAGTTCCAACCGACCAGCTTATCATAATTCGCACATTCGGCTAACCAGCGAATTAATGAGACAATTTTCAACAGTGAAACGTGTTAAGTTTCAACCCGTGTTATAGTCTGTTCACTGTAGTCGTTGCCCAAACAGGTTCTTTCCTAATCAATTTTCCTCCAGAGAACAATTAAGAACAAAAATAAACTAGTCGTTGCTTTGCTAAATTTTGCCAAAATAATAATTATGTGCTCAATTCAGGTTCAGAAAAGTACAAGTAACCTTGAAAGTGTTGCTAGCCACATAGTTCCATAATTCTATATGAAGTACTAAGGAATAAACAATACTGGAAAAACCTGTCTTCGAATATAATAAATACTAATCCTGAATCAATTTCTTGGCACTCCAGAGACAAACGACTAATTATTTGAGGGTGGTATTTCAGGACAGTGATTAATTATTTTGATACTCAGAAAAGAACTATTTATTTCAGTCTACCAAAGATTATTTACGTAAGTAACTATTACGATAAATTCATTAACCAAATGAAAAATCTATCAGTACAGTTTATTGTAAAACTATCTGAAAACCTAGCGTTGTCCAAGTATTTATTAATTTATTCCAACATTGCGTTAGTTCTTCTCTTATCCCTTTTCTTTCTCCCCATCTCCTCTTTTCTATAAGCTTGTTACATTTATGGAAAAATGTATAAGAAATACGGCCATCTTGCATAATGTACAAAATAATAAGTGCAGTATCAAAACAAAGAAATGTAGTAACCGAAATCCAAGTGGTATGTAACATTCATAAATTCATTTAATCTAAAACTTGACTGTAAATGATTTCTTCTCACCTGCCAGTATCTAATCATTATATAATACGCTAACACGAAAATTGTGGTACAGATTACTAATTAATTCGTACAAGAAGGCCAATGAAAGTTACATAATTCGAAAGATTGTTTGTCATTGATTTCAGGAATATAAATATTATGTGTGCATTTAGCCATTAAAAGTGGTAAAAGGAAGAAGAAATTTTTCTATCTACAGCTTGGATCAAGTCCTACATTCTCCAACAATCAGCTCACTGATTGGTTATTCGCCTCGACCAAAGACGCTGTAATGCAGCGCATCTGCAGTATTAAAATAACGTATTAAAATAAGTGAATATCGAAACATGGAGTGCTCGCAACTCACTTTCTTGTGCCGTTCAAATGCTTCATTTTCGCAGTGATTAAGAGTGGTTAAAGGAAATGGATGTTTCCATATGAATGCCGATATAAAGGACGCTGCGCTGGGAGAGGCATCTAGCCGTGCTCGGGTGGAACTACGAAGTCGACATGTTGTCAGCTCTGGAATTCTGAATATCGTAGTATCGAAATAACATTATTTCTTGGCGTTGTATAAATATACGAACACAGAAATTGTAGTTCCATTTGAAATATTAGGCAAATGAAAGTTATATAATTCGAAAATGGCATGAGAAGTATATACTTCCGTTTTTATTTGTAGTTATTGTGTCAGGCATTTTCCTTAACACGTAAAATATACCTTTTCATACCTCCCACTGCCGGTTAAATTTTACCAAATATCCCACCGGCCTCCTATGATAATGTTGGCAACAGATGCTGAATTGTGAAAATTCTGTGAGTCTTCATTTTAGCCAATCGCTTGACAACGCTGATGTTTTCTCATGGAATCTTCGCTTTACGAGGGCAATTATTTTTACTGAGCGGATGAGGGTACCTGGTTGACACCTGTCAACTATAAATGAGGAACAGCATTATTTGTTTACTTCATGGTCTGTACGATACACTAATCGAGTCATTCTATGTGGTTCGAACACGTAGGCAAAGATTTTCTATCGTGTTGTTGATGTTGCCAACATAATCACGCGAGGCCGCCAACATGATACGTAAAATTTTGCCCCCAGTGACCATTGTAAACACAAGTGGTGGATTTTCGACCACAGGCAATACTAGTATCCCTTAACGTTCCAGGTGCGGTCTCACAGACGGCAAGCGCTAATTGTTGGTCAATGTTACTGGCTAGGGGTGGGGAAGGATAATACAGCGTTGTGTAATCGTTGCTTCGAACACGTGCACTGTTTTCCATTCTCAGTAGGCACGTTAACGCAAGTCGGAGCTATATTATTAGATCTTCTTTTGTGCTAGCGGCCTCAGAGACCGCACCTGGGCCTTAGCGTTATGGATTCAACACCGCGATCTTCCTCTACTAAGCGTGTTATAGACCCTCATTTTGAGGATACTGTTTTGAAATGGTTTCAAGACCCTTTATGAAGTTATGTGGGATCAGACGGTGACTATGAGATTCAAAGTGAATATCATTAAGTCTCAGAACAGTGTTAAAGTGAAGAAGAAATTGCACCTGTGGATTCATTGAGTGAAACAAGTAATCGAAATGATGAAGACAGATGTATGGAGACATTGACCAAAAGAAGAAGAGAAAGACGTGTTATGTTTGCCATTGTTGCAAGAAGTCCATCTGCCTTGAGTGTTCTATCAAAATTTGCATCGAGCGCAAAGAAAACAAAGAAGACAAAAAGTTACAAACAAAGAAAAAGTGAAATTTTTATTTTTGTGGCTTTCTTGGAAAGTTTCTTAAGTTTTTACCATTACATGGATAGTAAACAATAAAAATATGGCACAAAGTACAATTTAAAGGTCGGAGTATTTGACTTTTTACAGTGTTAATAAAATAATGTAATTTTAAATCCTTTTTCTGCAGTATTACGTTTGAATATATATATATATATATATATATATATATATATATATATATATATATATATATATATATATAAACATTTTCAAAATGTATTGTTATTACAGAATTTATGTAGACATAAGAAGCCTTTAGTGCGCCTCGGTTGCACAGTGGTAGAGTTCCAGACTTTGAATCCTAAGGTCGCGGGTTCGATCCCCGCCAGATCCCAGGATTTTTATCTGTCACTTTCCACTTCTTTCACCTCTTGCAGTATTGCCCTTGTGAAAAATACCGTGTAGCACCGTGGTTCGGAACCCACGTTAAACTGTAGGTCCCCGTATAACTGGCTGGGTAAGTCAGTTCGAAGGTCGGAGGAAGGCAACGGCTTACCATCTCCATACAGGACCATGCCTAGTAAAGCACTGTGGTGTTCAAACCAATCTTCGCATTGTTGACTGCTTTACTTTTTTAAGAAGCCTTTAGTGTAATAAATTGAATTATTTCACTTAGATAACAATCAGAACTATTAATGATTATTTAAAAATTGCGGTCCGTCAGACCGCACCTGGGGCAGAGAGTGACAGAAAAGTGACCTGGGAAGCTAAGGGGTATGAATAAATTCTTTGATGACCCCATACCTGAGCAAGGATAAAGTTGTCCATGTAAGAAACATGGAAATAAATCTACTCAGTTTCTAATGAACTGCCCGGTGATTTATTAACACGTTGGCTGCCGGGTGGCCACCGGCGGCTACAACAGGCTGCTCTGGCCAACACCACCTAGAGCCAAGGCCTCACAACAGGCCGTGCTACGTCACAGCAGGCCGCGGCCACCAGCTGAATGGCTGTCCGCTGGGGCGCACCCCCTGCCTCGTAACGGGCAGCAAGTAAGCTGGCAGCCGCGGCCTGGTCAGTATCTACATCTACACCCATACTACGTAAGCCACCCGACGGTGTATGGCGGAGCGTACCTTGAGTACCACTATCGGTTCTCCCTCCTATTCCAGTCACGTATTGTTCGCGGAAAGTATAATATAGCACGGGCTGTGAAAGTTTCTCGCGTCTCCTTGTCTCTTACAAAATTTCCGTCTGCTGTGTGTTTGAACTCATTCTAGCTGAATGCCTTTGTACAACGTTATGTTAATCTGACTGCGTATTTTTAACTGTATTCTATGTGAATGTAAAGGTATTGCAAAACCTATCTGACTGCGTAATGTTTATTATAATGAGACACAAACTGCTAATAGTTTCTGTATGAAAAAGTAGTAACAAAGTTAGCTGTCTGAAAATTACTCATACTAAAAATCACTGTGTTAATAATGCTGGCTCTACAAACTGGTTTCTGACTGAACTAACAATCTTTAACTGAATCTAAAGAATACAATATTTATCAATACAATCGGACTAAGTGCAAACACTTGTTAACCTGAACACTGTATGAATTGAAACTTCCTGGCAGATTAAAATTGCGTGCCGGAACCGGAACTCGAACCTGGGACCTTTGTCTTTCGCGGGCAATCGCACTACCGACTGTGCTATCCCGATACGACTCACGATGCCGCCTCACAACTTTACATCCGCCAGTACCTCGTCTCCTACTTTAAAAAAACTTCACAGAAGCTCTCCTGCAAACACGCAAGACTAGCACTCCTGGAAGAAAGGATATGGTGGAGACATGGCTTAGCTGCAGCCTATGAATTGTCTTACCGTGAAATCTGTAAATCAAACTGAACTGTAAGCGTGACAAAAACTGATTCTTTCTCACCTTCACTTAGTGCATAAATTTGCGCAACACCAAAATGCTTTCTGCTGCACTAACTACTGGAAAACAACTACAGAAAACATCTATGGCACTTATAATAAAAATGTGAGGAGGGATAAACTGGTAATCTGTTTAAGAAACTCGAACTAATTATTAAAAACGAAATATCTGGTTTATTTTCTAACTGATGTAACTTCATGAAAATTACTAACAACGTCATGTTTATCATTTTAAAATCTTTCAGAGAAAAATTTAACTCATATATTTAATCTGCCTATAAAAGTATTTTTAAACAAAGATAATCATTTCTTTACTGTTAATAAATTTAACTCGATTTACAGAAACACTGTTACAATAATACCATATTTTAAGATCACTACCCTTGAAACGCAATCTCAAAACTAAACTATTACAATAAATACTTTTCCAAAAAGAGAAAGGGGTCCATAGCATGAATCGTGAGACCATAAGCGAACAGCAAGATGTTTCCCGACCGTTACTGTTACCATCAGTTCAGTCTAACAATGCGAAGTTGTGCCATAGAAACATGCCAAGTATTTCATGAAAAACTTTACCTTATAAAAACTTCAAAAGATCGTTTCTCCAGCGTCATCTATACCTTTCGTCTCCATATCTTAAACAAAAAGCTTGGCTCAGCATTCAAGTCTCAAAATCGCTTCTCCTCGGCTATCCCGCCGGAACGACAACTGCACACAACCACGGTCCCCACGCAACTGCAATCCCATCCGCGCGCCTCGCAAAGTCTGCAATCTCAATAATCACAACCTTACTTCCCGGCAATAACACTGTCACCGTCTCCAATATCGATATTACTGCCATCGAAAAATAGGCCTGCAACCAAATATAAATGAGCCATGCCTGACTAGCTTGACACTGGTCTCAAATTCGCGGTACATTTTAATGTGAAATGTATACCTTCCCATAGCAGGTATCTTACATCTGTTGTAAGGCCTTGTCTCTAGGTGGTGTTGCTCTGGGGCGCCTCTGACGTCATCGCGTAATAGGAAATTGAAGTCTGTCTGGAAACTGCAGTCTCTTGAACTTAAAACGTAGATCTGTTGAAAATAATGGGTACTCGTTACATGTACCCTGTTTCATTCTCTTATATCGTTGTACCTCTATAGCAGTCTATTGCTTTCTCCTGCTGCCATATGCGCTTCACAGTTCAGTGTACAGATTTGTCAACAGCACCGTCACCTTCCAGGAATTTCTTTAAGCTGACTGTAATACAGGAGAGTTTTCGTAGTAAATGTGTTAGAACGTGGTGCATAATATGAAAGATTTTCGCACATCGCAGTATATATGATATCGTGTTTTTCAATTATATTGTATAATTTTGCGGGTATATATTCATTTGTATAAGTACTGTATATCGGTGAAATCTATTGCGAATATAGTTATTAGTAAATAAGAAATTAATTAAAAAGTGATGCTTGATGTAACGGTATCCATGAACGTTACTACTTATGTCATGAACTATGTGTCGTACTGTTATACATTTTCGAAGGTACCATCAGCTGTACGTGTGCATACTGCCTGTAAAATTTCCTGAGGGTATAATTTGTAGTGTAGAAATTACTAAATGTAATATCATACCGAATGTCGTAGTTTTACTCCATGGACAGCGAAAAAGTATTAGCCGAAAAACTTTCTTCCTTTCAGAATACTGATGTAGTTGTCAGGGAGACAAAATATAATAAAGGTTTAAATTATGTTTAAGGTTTGTTGCAACTCGCTAAGTACTCTCAATCTCATATAGTGTATTCATAATGTCTCCTCTCATGGTGCATTTATATCTCCGAATACATGTCTCGTATGTGGTTCTTATGCCAACACCAATTGTTACCTCAGGGTAAGGAATTTGTGTTGAAATCGATCGATTGGATTAGGAGGAAAAGTGCAGCATTGTCGCTTGATGCAGCAGTCTTTCACGTATGTCATTCTGTAGACGTCATATCTCGTGAAGTATGTGTTGTATGCGATCCTTACACTTGCGGAGACCGTCCTTATGGATTGAAGCATACTTGAGCACAATTTCATAAAGATTGGAACAAAACTGTAGATTTGTATGGCATACGTACACACAATTACATGGACACTCTGCTTTATATAGAGGCTTAAAGAAGACTACAATCAATCTATTACAAAGGTAATTTTGAAACTATTAAACGAGCCACTACTTATTTTATTTCATAATTTATTTTATTTGTAATTTCTTTTTATGAACTGCACGCTGTGCGTGATACATTCTAAGGTAAGATATACGTCTTCATCCTACACAAAAACTGCTTTGGTGCTATTTGCTTCTTGTTGTCTTGTGTTTTCTGCTACTGTGTTAATTATTATATTTGTGTGAACAAAGTTAAGTATCAGTGTCCTTTGAACCCTGGTTTGGTCCACGTAATACAAACTCAGTGCTCACCCCAATACTTAATTTTCACGTCAGTAATTAACTTTGGTTTCCTTAACGTGTCACTAAATTAATTGCTCGTGCATCGAGCTGGAGACCGTGAGATCTGTTTTATTTCCATATTATATATTACTTGCTGTTTGTTCTCCATCTGCCGGTCGCGGTGGCCGAGGGGACTGAGGCGCTCCAGTCATGATCTGCACGGCCACTACGTTCGGGGGCTCGAATCCCCCCTCGCGCATGGATGTTTGTGCCGTCCTTAGTCTTACTTAGTTCATAAGTAGTTTGTAATTTTAGGAACTGATGACCCCGTAGTTAAGTCCCATAAGCTATACAAACATTTGAACATTTTTGTTCTCCATCTATGACATAGGATATTTTAAATTTTTCTTGTCACCAATCGATCGATGCTTCGAAATATAAGAGTGCAGCAACGTTTCTGTTATAACCTCCACTACACCACCCGACTATTTAACAATAGCCATTACCATGTGATTAAGAATATTAGGCTTACGTGTCGATATTTTATGTTTCATCCTGCCGGTGTTGTAGGGGTAGGAGGATATAAACGAATTACCTGAAACGAGAAGGCTCTGATAAGACGTGCATCCAGAGAGTGAATGAGGAAAACAAACCTGCAGGTTCATCACCATATAAGATAGTAAATGATAATGTCGAGAATAAAGTAAGGTAAAGCAATCGACAATCCGAATATTGGTTTTGAACAACATAGTGCTTTACTGTGCTGTTTAGAGGTGCCTTCATCCGATCATCGGACTGACGTAGTCAAAAAGTTATACTAGGGGACCTGCAGTTTAACGTGGATTCCGAACCACGCTGCTACGCGATTTTTTTTCACGTGAGCAACATTTTCAAAGATGAAAGAAGTGAAATGTAACAGCTAAAAATACTAAGACTCTTCAGGGATTGAACCCGTGGCATCTGTAATCATAGTTTCGCACTCTACCGCTGAGCTACAGAGCCGAGAATATGCCTGAAGGAACAAACCTTTCGATCATTTTTTTGAAACCACTGAAAAGAATGCGCTCCATTCACTGTGTAACAATATTTATAAAGAGTTTATTTCTGATATTCGGAAATTTTATCAGTTCTCTAAATCAAGCACGCTGATAACATATTCATTGAGTTTCTTCAATAATGATACAACTGAAGACATTGCAGATACACTACCTGCGAGGTATGAAATTTAATTACATTGCAACATCTAGAAGTGAGAAATGTAATTGACTATACGAGTTACAAACCTAATAAGTTTGAAAATTCTTAGGAAATAGAGGAAAACTTTGATGAACATGTCAAATTCTGTGATCCATACCGATGAAAAGTAATGCATAAAAACAAGCAGTATTATTTGAATCTGAATTTCGTAAAAAGAGAGCTGTAGTAACGATTGTTGAATTATTATAAATATTTAATGTCTACAGATATTTTCCAATTTGTCTTTCATTTTGGAATTTAAGGAAATTATCAACTGTTAAGAATTCTACTTTGATATTTATAATACTGTTCTATATTTCAGAAGAAAGTATATGAAGAATTACTAAATAGAAAACATCAGGTTTTAAGGAAGCGTTGGAAGATTTCCTAGATGAGGCTGGAATAGACATTGCAGTAAAGAGAACTAAATGGGTCAGTATACATAATCGAAAGTTAATTGTATGTGTCAAATATGTAAATATACTCTTACAAACACACATATACATGGATGTATGAGGAAAAATTCGAAATAGAAATGGCGTAAATGTGAAGGTCATTGTACTCTGATCAGTTAATTATGTAAATACAGAGCAAGATGAATGATGCTGAGTTCAGTCGTTACAAAAATTTCGCCATCACGCTGTCTCTCTAGAATCAGAGTCTCACTTCCCATGACTGTCACAATTTAAATAATATTATGGAATAAGACTGACTTCTCCATTGAAACATTACTTCAACGACACTTTTTTGTCATCGGGTAATGGAGTCAGATACCTAAAAGTGATGAAATGACTGGTAAGAAGTAAAGCCGTTCATAGTCCCTACCATTTGGTTGATAATGCCTTGATCTGGCTATGTACCTAATAAGGAATCGGTGTTTTAAAACTTGTGGCTTGTATGTTATTAAGAAGGCAGCAAATAATAAAGCACACAGTATAGTGATGAAATACTACTTGGAAAAGAGTCTTCAGTTAAATGTACATATTTCAGCGTTCGCACTACCTAAGATATAAAAATTGTGAACATTCAAAGTGTGTCTAGTTACAGAATAATATTCATGAATCATTTAAAATGAACTATCATGCATATTCAAATAGTTTATATGCTCCATCTATATGATCCATCACATTTTATTGACTACTACCATTATCTGTCATCCCTTTAGAGTGTTAGATGTATCCAAGAGTTAATTATATCGTATATTGTTCAGGTAAAGCTGAATATTATAGTTTTGAAAATTATATCGGAGTTACAGTTTTTTATTTAAGGTGAAACTCACTGTTATAAATGTTACAGAAGCCTAGCAGCAAATTTAGGGAAGTTGAGTACCAAAAACCTTTGCATCATTTCGGCTCTAGTAATTGCAAGACAGCATGAAACGTTATGACGAAAGATGTTTTCAAACTTATCATCCAAAGCCACAAGAACGTTACATTCTGGGTCAACGTGTGCGTCGAACATAATGTTTCCACTTCAGGAGCATATTATTGCTGGTTAATGATTGCTCAATTACGCTTAACATTTGCAATAACGGTATACCTGATTTCGGTCTTGCAACCATTTAAAGAAATATCGACAGACGTCATTGGGTAGTAACGTAATTTTTACATCCATCCTCAATCAACGGTTGCATAACATAGTCATCACCGAAATGTTAAATATTATTCTTTTTCCAAATCAGTCGTATATAAAACATCCGCTTTAGTCATCTGTTTTCGAGAAGAAAACGTAAAATGATTGTTGCTTTTTTATGCCATCTGGAACTTAACTGCAGAGAAAGTCAAAAGTCAGGGGATGATAAATATCGAAAACAAACTCAGTCCACCGACTATCGATGCGTGAGTAGCTATACAGAGATACGCAAATGTCCAAATGAGCAGTGGACCATGCTAACGTTTTAATGATGTTGAATGATACAGATATCTTACGGGACGACCTATTAGAAGAAAATTTAGAATTCATTGAGATGCGAACAAAGTATGAGTCCCCTTCACTCTTCGGTAAAATCAGAGGATTAAATGTACGTTCAGATGAGAGCTTCATATTTCCTAAATTGTAGTACATTTGCTACACCACCGTGATCATAGCGTGTTGTAAAATGTTCAAATGTTTGTAGAGCTTATGGGACTTAACTACGGGGTTACAAACTACTTATCAACAAGCTACTGCTAAGGACGGTACAAATATCCATGCCCGATGGGGGATTCGAACCCCCGACCGTAGTGGCCGTGCAGACTGTGAATGACGCGCCGCAGTACGCTCGGGCACCGCCGCCGGCTAGTGTGTTATACTTACAACTCCCACTGACAATATGTAAGGCAGATGAAGCAGGTTGATGAAACATGTCTACCAAAATTAATGGCTCGTGTTTTTAAAAGTTTTTGGCCTCATACGAATGTTTCGTCCGCACGTTGGTTAGTTAAACAATTGTTCCCACAAACCTTCACCTCAATTTAATGGGAACAATCAAATCGAACGGAACATGTAGCATGCGTCATTGGCACAGGTTGGAAATTCATGTTTAAAATCTGATATATTTATTATTCTCGGTAAAATTTATTGGTTCACACGGGTATTTATAACAAACCACAGTGATCATACATCTGCCTTAACGGTAAGGGGAGGGGGACATCAAATCGTACAACACGAGTCACTGGAAAAGTCGTTCATATGTTCTGAGTTTTATTAATGATGGGTTACCTCGTTACATGAGTCATTGTGCAATCATCAATCGAATTATCGTACTTATTGTCACTTACGTAGGAAACGAAATCTGTACGAAGCTATCCCATATCATTTCACGTTCATTTCCTGAAACACAATGATAAGCCTGAATAATTTCAAAATACTATATACGAATCCGTGAAAACGTCATTAATTAGTTTCAGTCACCAGTGTTCGCGTTGCACTAATTCATTTCGAAATGCCATGGAAATTACTAACATCGTGGTTCTTAGTGACGTTTCCAGCTGATCAAGAATTGATAAAATCTATGCTGAAGGTAACAGCCTAACGACGTACTTATTACTATTTTGAACAAGGTCTTAATAAAGATAACGAAGAACATCGTTTAAGAAAGGTTAAATATCTGAAATATTGAATATTCATCCTCGTTTGAATTTCCATTCTTTTCATAGATTCTGTCTGCAGCTGCACCAAAGAAAATAATTAACTTCGTATATTTATTATACATGGACGCAGAACAACTTGTTACTGTTGTTTTGAGATATTATATACTAGTAAGCGGTTAGTGGTATTGTAAAGATTCTGAAAAAAGAATTTAAAAAATACAGCATAGCAATTCCACAAAATTATAGCCCGACTGTGCCTGTTTCTCCGAATTTACAGCGCAGGTACATTACTGGAGACAAGGAACGAGAGCTTTCATCTCCTTTATTGAGCTACTTATTATCTGATTAACGTGTATTGCCATCTCGTCTGCTTATTACGAGCACGGATGTTTGCTAGAGCTTTCACACTGATAAAACGCAAGCTGTATCTACAGTGTTGTCAGCAAAAAACGTTTACGGTCGACGTATAAGATTTGACCAGCAGCGATCACCGATATTTATGCCAGAAATATTTCAACAGTTATTAGAAGGAACAAGAAACACTACAGCTAAAATGCAGCGAGGGAATTGTGAATTATAAGTATCAGTATGGTTGCAGGCATTTGTCCAGGCTTACTGCAAAAGCAACCATTTAGCATTTAAAGCATTGGATAATCGGAAGAATGGTAATGGTGGGTTTCGAACCACTGACCTTCAGCGTCACAGTCTAATGCATTACCTACAAGGCTACTTTTTTTTTCATAAGGTAGATCTATGGTTCGCGGTCGTTCGTTCAGTTTGTTCGTGGTTGTTCGTTGAATGGTTGGCTCAGCTTTTTTATTATACAGGTCGTTTAGCCCTCTGACCGGGCGCGCTGAGTAGCAAAGGGTAACACTTACAATATGCGTTTCTTAATTTCATACTATTGATGGTCATTGTTAACTTATGCTAATATGGCATTTGTAGACACTAGATTATCATTTATCGTATGAAGAACGACGTGCTTTTGTTAATTCTTCAGTGCGCCATTGCTATGAAATGACAACGTGTAAGTTACAATAAGAAAATCATTAAATACGCAACGCAAGATGGCGTATGCCAGAGAGAGTTCTGGGCGAGGAATGTCACGTGACTAATACGAACGGCTGGTTTCGTTAATTCAATGGGGGGTGTCAAAACTCCGTTATTTTTGCAAATATCTCTCAAACGATACGAGGTATGAAAAAAACATAATGGAACAAAGTTGTAGAGAATTTTTTCCCCTACAATTCGTTTATTCAGTTTTCGCGTCAGATGAATGGTTAAGCCGTTATTTTCATTTAAATTTCGAGCTGTCAAAAGACGATCGCAAAGGCCCACTTTTAGTGTTACTAGCGTAACCTAAAGTGGGCCAATAACCTACTTCTTTTTGAATTTACAAAATAGAACCAAACTTGTTTATCAACAGGTGAAAGTAAAATACAAAGAATTAGCTTCTCTTGTTATCATTTCTTTCCGTCTAAAACAGTAAGAGAAAAGTTTCAATACAAATGAAATATATGTCCTTTTGACAGCGGATAGACGAGATGATGCGTATTTGAATTTGTCTCAAATGAGTTTTATACCTTTCAAGAACACAGATGAAATGCTCGAGTGGCAAACACACGTCTTGCACCTTACGGAGTTCAGATTCAAACTATCGCAATACAGTACATAATTATCGACGAAATTTACCTTTAATGAACCTCATTCATCACGGTTGTCATTTACAGTGTGAAGTGTAAATGAACCTAAGGCATCGAATAGAGTGAAATAAAATGGCACGTTTATATGATTCCTGGATTGTAATATATTACAGTGCGTGCAACATGTCTGACCAAGCTTTAGGCCAGGGTGTCTATTTATTCCAGTAACTAATAGTACGATTCAGGAACAGTGCAATCCAGTCAGTCCCTTCTGTATTGTACTCTCACTAAAATCATCCCACAGTGTCAGAGCTCTTTGGTTTGTACTTCAAACGCGTCAAGACTCAATGAAAACAGTTTAAAGATCTAACTCAGAGGCTCGTCACTTCTTTTATACCCTTACTCCCTCCCTGGCATTCTAGTACAGTTTTCCTTCTAATATATCCAACCATTTGCATCTACTGCATACTGTCTCCATCTTAGCCCCTGCAATATATTTACTTCCACATTCAGAAATGTATTTCTATGCAATTTGACATAATAGATATAATGTCCGACTGATTTCTTGATAAATTATAACAACAGCATTGCATAATCTAGTATCAAACGTTGATTACGAGCCAACGCATTCAACGGAGTTGATCACATACAGCTTTCTACACGAAACAAAATTACACATACTGGACTTCGTCCCTTTAAACTAGAATCGCAATATGTAGTTCTCATGACAATTCAAAGTAATAGTAATATAAAGAACCTTCTCAAATGCTCCATTGAGCATTATTTCACTAATACTTTTACTATCAAATTTCTATTTATGAAGGTAATTATTTTTAATTCTCTATAGAGATATGTGGTCTCCATTAAAGTTTACAGGGTTTTGTAATGTCCATTAAAAGTAACTCAATAAATGCTTATTTTTACAGAATTTGCTGCTATTATTTTCTTACAGGAGAAAACAATGCATTTAAAGTGGAATGCAATCCATACAGTTTTCTCTCAATATCTGTTAACGGTTATTTATATTCAAAAATAGTTTGGCGCTCATCTGGAAGTGAATAACTATATAATAACTATATATTTTTGTAATTTTAGTAATTTTTTCTACCTCTGCTTGGTGCTTACATTATTTTCAACAACAAAAAATCGTATCTGGCTTTCTTTAAACATGTCAGTGTTATGTAATGACAGATGACGGGTTTTCGAGTAAGACAACAATTTCAGGAACTAATTAGACGTTTAAGAATATAAATTGCGTTTTTCATTAGTAACCGAATTTTTTCAGTTTTTGTGATTACATAGAAGATTTAACGATATGTTGGTGTAGTGCTATGAGCAACGATCTAGTGCACAGTCAACACATTCATTGGACTCAAGATTACAGTAATAACGTGTAACTAAGGTCCGCCCGAAATCGAATTTTTTAAGTGTGCGTTCTACTCTTTAAATCACGGAGACATGACGCATGACATCGTATTCATGATATGAATTTGCAGGCATATAAATGTTGCGGATGTATACGTTACATATACTGCAAAGCTGAATTTTCTTCTTGTAAATGAGTGGGGGTCAACAGTCGACGTAAGTTACGGTTATTAAGTGCACTGAAAAGTGTGCCGCCCCGGAGAACGGTTTTCTACGTATGAGTAGCTATGATTTACCTTTGGGCTCATTTAAACAAATAACTTCACGCAAAAGTATTGATCACTGCCGGAGTGTATATATGGAAGTTGGTTTTTTCATACCTTTGGTACATAGATTTATAGCTACTTATTTAAGGATCGTCTGACGCAGAAGGCATGAAAGGACGTGTCTGACGAAGAGATGTGGTATGACTGGATTACGTAATAATACGGACACGGAGTAAGTGAGCTAAAAATCATGTTCGTTTTTGTCATCAAATAAGCACGGAAATGAGGTACAGATGCAGTTCAAGTCCAACCAGTCCAACGTGAAGAACGCGTGACTGAGGTGTCGGATACCGCTGCGTACTGATATCTGTAGTAAGTTCCCTTTAATGTCATGAAGTGTCACTATGGACGTATAAATAAAGATCTTCGTATATAGGAATCGTTCGTCTCAGAAAATTTCTAACTAGTCTATATTGGAAGTCTACCAATTAACCAACTCTCACTAGAGATATCTCGTCTGCCTCAGAAGTTTGAGATGACTACGGATATTTCTAACATCACAGCGTTTTCGACGTCGACTCCCTGATATTTTCGGTACTTCACTTGCATTGTTAACATTCTAAGCAGTCTTCGTCTGTTGCTGTATCAGCGCTCTGTTTTTTGTAGTTAAAACAATACTTTATCTTTTTTGCAACTGAATTTTTTATCGCTTTTTACTAAGCGTAAATCTCCTAAATTTTTCTGGATAATTCAAATTAAGAACAATACAATAATGTTTTCGTAACAGTGGATCTTCATTTAAAACTTTTAATTTTACATGAGTACTGTTTGACTATAGTAGTTCCGCCCGAAGAGTTACTTACACCATTATGATAAGAATAAGCTGATTAGAAATGCTAATATGCAAGATTCCATTTTTAAAGGGAAACGACAAAGAGAAATAATGTAGTAATAATCATTTTGACGATAGACCAATGAACACAAAGACGTCGTACCCAGTAAGACAAAACGATTCAGATCGTGGTTGTTGAAATTATTAACGCTGTAGAAGTCGATGTGGTCCATATTTCAATGTAAGCGTTAAAACTACATCAAGCTCGGAATTATTATGGGTATTATTTTGTGGAAGATGACTAGTTTCAGCTTCATCCTGCCATCTTCACATATGTGATAAACAAATTTGTAGACGTCGGTATACAGAAAACGTATGACAGCTCAAAGGAACCATGTTACAGAAGCCAAAGAAAATTTTGATAACGTCGTACGAAGTTGAAAGGTACCTTTAAAAACGCAACGAGGATGCTTACCATTAAAACATTCTGTACTAGTACAAATATAATAACTGCTTTCCACATAGTTCCGCGTGATAGATATGAACGATACATAGTCCTCTTACCCTCACAATCTGCGTGATTGTCGTCATTTGTGTTTAACTATGTTAAGCCTTTATAGCCTATTTATTAGTCAAGAATGATAGCCACCCTAAAACTCGTTCTTTATATTTACCATACAGCATCGTACGATATTCTTTTATAAATGAGTTTTGTAATCCGATCTCTGTTCCTGTAAGCTGTTGTGTACTGCTGTAATCTGATGTGCATTTCTTTCTGTTCATCTTAGACCCGAAGTTGACTGCATAGAGCTGAAATTATTCAACAAAATAATATAAAAATTAAAAAGAAAAGTACATTATTCCTATCTTGAATTACAGGATTGGTATCGTTAACGCAAATCGATTCTGTTTAAAAACAAATACACAGTTGAATAATAGGAACGTCAAATGTAAATATTCATATATCAAGTACGAAGAGAATAGATTAATTTCTGTGTTCTGTCAAGAAATCTAAGCGTTGCCCAATCTCCAACAAAAAATTGTAACCTACGCTTCTACTCCGTAAAAAGGTTTACATGTTGCACATCTTCAGGCTATGCCTGTGAGGTGCCGTCTTCTTTGAAAATTAGATTTCCTGTCGGTTATCGGAGTTGTACTTGCACGACATTTCCAATCCATCCCGAGAAATTTTCATGTTGGGGAGGAGGGGCAACTGGTGAAGATTGCGAATCACACGTTTTTTTCGGAATCAGTACGTTGTTGTAGCTGAAGCTGATGATATCCGTTAATTGTCCTATGGACTGTATGTATGAAAAAAAAAAACTAAAAACTAAAAATTTCCGGGCTATTACGCCGTAGTCTAGTGGATTTATTATGAAAACCCATTTATTATGGGTTTCCACCATAAATCCACTAGACTACAGAATAATAGCCCGGAAATTTTTTGTAATTTTCAAAGAATTTGTGTGCATGAAAGGAATTGAAATGCGTTAGTACAAGTGACTGGTAAGGTTTTCTTTCCTCTTAAGCAAAACACAGTTTTTACTTTTCACCTGAATATGCTTCAGCACCGCGGTGACATTTTCAGTGGCCTTTTCTGCTTATTTGTGACTGTGAAAATCAACATATGTCTAGTACCAAACTATGTTTGAATATTAGGCTTATAGTCGGATGTCACATTTTTGGTTTTTATCTTCGTTTTACATTTCTTCAAGCTAACAACCAAAACCATGACATACGACTTTTAGTCTTAATATTCACACATAGGTTAGTACTGTAACAATGTGTTTTAGTTTTAACAGCCTGAAATAAACAAATAAAACCCACAGATGGTGGCACAGAGGTGCAGAAACAGGTTTGGGTGAAAAGTAAAAACAGTGTTACGCATATCAGGTGGACTTCATACCCAGATTGACTGCAAACACGGCAATCAGAAGAGCTTCACATCGAAAATGATGAACTTTTTTTTTCTCGCACTGGTAAATAATGTCACGGCTGAAACAGTAAAAAGATATAAAAAAAGGCCAAGATCACTGATCATCAATTTTTATTTACGACGACCGGTTTCGATTAACTATGTCAGCATCATCTGGTCAAATAAAATCATTTTACAAGGCCATAATGTTGTAATGTCAATCAGTAGTTATATAACAATTTACTGTGCATAGGTGCACAATGTCATTATCATAAGACAATTATCACAGTGAGTTAAAATAGCAAACTCACTATTGTCATTGTGATAATCATGTTTTATTATAATGACATAGTGCACCTATGCACTGTAAATTATGTTATATAACAACTGATTGACATTACAAGATTGTGGCCTTGTAAAATGATTTTATTTCAAATGTTCAAATGTTTGTATAGTCTATGGGACTTAACTACGGGGTCATCAGTCCCTAAACTGACAAACTACTTATGAACTACTTACGAACTAGGACGGCACAAATATCCATTCGCGAGGGGGGATTCGAACCCCCGACCGTAGTGGCCGTGCAGACCGTGACTGGAGCGCCTTAGTCCCCTCGGCCACCGCGGCCGGCATGATTTTATTTGACCAGATGATGCTGAGACATTTCAGCGAAACCGGTCGTCGTAAATAAAAATTGATGATTAGCTATCTTGGCTTTTTTTATATCTTTTAACAATTTTATAAGTGGATCGCCTCCTAGAACGTAAATCAACTGAAACAGTAAACGTGAGGGCCACTGGGCTCGTCATACTGAGATGTCAACAGCAAGTAAGAACAATGTGGGTGACAAACCTTTGAGGAAGGCTATGGGAGTCGATGGCCACACAGACTCTTGGCCTGCGCCGCCTCCGGCGCCACGGAGTACCCGCGCAGACGCGGCGCGAGGCCCCTGGTCCTGGTCGCGGACGCCGCCCCCCGCGGACACAGACGCCAAGCGACGCCGCCGCCGGACTAGCGGCCGCACCGCGTGCCAGGCGTGCGTGCCGCGCGACGCCAGCGCCGGTGCGGACGCCGCCGCAACTAGCCGGCGTCGGCGGAGGCGGAGGCGTCGGCGCCGGAGGCCGCGGCGTCAAAGGTGTCAAAGCGCCGCGGCGCGTGGCAGCCGCGACCGACACGAGGGAAATTAATTAAGGGATGCGGACAGGATCAAGCATCCGACTTTATCTGCTCGCGTCTCTTTAGACATCATAAACGTATCATACGAGACATTGCAGATTACAGCGACTTCCTGAGAAAATAATTTTGTAAGCTATTAGCTGAATGCGAGGTCGGGATGGGAAAAACCGACCGGTTAAAACCGATACCGGTATTTAAGTATTTCCGGTGTAGAGAAGCAGCTGAGAGAGCTAAATACGAAAAAGTCTGCTGGTCCGGATGGAATACCAGTTCGGTTTAACAAACACTATTCTGCGGCGTTGGCCCCCTACTTAGCTTGCATTTATAGCGAATCTTTAATTCAGCGCGAAGTTCCTAGTGATTGGAAAAAAGCGCAGGTGACTTCCGTGTATAAGAAAGGAAAGAGAAGTGACCCATACAATTACTGGCCAATATCGTTGACATCAGTTTCATGTAGAATTTTGGAGCATATTCTCAGTTCGAATATAGTAAATTTCCTTGAAACGGAAAAGCTTCTTTCCATGAATCAGCACGGGTTTAGGAAACATCGTTCATGTGAAACTCAGCTTGCCCTTTTCTCACATGACATCTTGCGAGCCATGGACGAAGGGCAACAGGCGGATTGTGTTTTTCTCGACTTCAAAAAGGCGTTCGATGCGGTGCCACACTGCAGACTGCTAACGAAGATACGAGCTTATGGAATAGGTTCACAGATTTGTGACTGGCTGGAAGACTTCCTAAGTAATAGAACGCAGTACGTTGTTTTCGACGGCGAGTGTTAATCAGAGACGAGTGTATCGTCAGGTGTGCCCCAGGGGAGTGTGATAGGACCGCTATTATTTTCTATCTATATAAATGATCTGATGGACAGAGTAAGTTGTAATTTGCGGCTGTTTGCTGATGATGTTGTGGTGTATGGGAGGGTGTCGTCTGTAAGTGACTGTAATAGCATACAGGATGACTTAGACAAAATTTCTAGTTGGTGCGAAGATTAGCGGCTAGCTCTCAATGTAGAAAAATGTAAGGTGATGCGCATGAGCAGAAAAAACAATCCCATAATATTCGAATACAGCTTTAGTAGTGAGCTTCTTGATACTGTCGCGTCGTTAAAATATCTAGGCGTAACACTGCAGAGCGATATGAAATGGAACGAGCATGTAAGGACAGTTGTGAGTAAGGCGGACAGCCGACTTCGGTTTATTGGGAGAATTTTGGGAAGATGTACTTCACCTGTAAAGGAGACCGCGTATAAAACGCTTGTACGACAACGTCTTGAGTATTGCTCAAGTGTTTGGGACCCGCAGCAGATCAGTTTAAGGGAAGACATAGAGGCGGTTCAGAGACAAGCAGCTATATTTGTTACCGGTCGGTTCGACCAATGCACGAGTGTCACGGAAATGCTCCGGCAACTCAATTGGGGATCGCTAGAAGAAAGACGACGTTCTTTTCGTGAATTTCTGTTAAGTAAATTTAGAGGGCCGGAATTTGAAGCTGAGTGTGGAACGATCTTGCTGCCGCCTACTTAGATTTCGAGTAAAGATCACAAAGACAAGATAAGAGAAATTAGGGCTCGTACGGAGGCATTTAGGCATTCTTTTCTTCCTCGTTCAATTTGGGAGTGGAATAGGAAAGGAAATGCCTAGTAGTGGTACAGTGTACCATCCGCCACGCACCTTACGGTGAATTGCGGAGTATGTATGTAGATGTAGATGAAGTTTTGAATAACCGGTTTTTTCGGTATTTGGTGTCGGTTGTAACCGGTTTTTTATAGTTATTGCCAAGAACCGGGTAAAAGAAATCGGTACGACTACTTCCTGTAGTAGTGGTTCCAAATGTGTGTTTTATGAATAATTTTAAAAAATTAAAACTAGTAGACCGTAATATTTAGGGCTATTCCTAAAATTTCCACTGTTGTGAAGTATTAGGTCATCGCAGAAACTAAGAAAAGCGATCAGTGATAATTTAAGAACAATCCCGGCAGTCAGAAACGCGTGGCATAAGAACTTACGAACTGGTGCAGCTATTGAGGCATCGTTGCACCTGTTGCCGTGTGGCGTGGCCTATTAGACGACGCGCGCGCACCGGCAGTGTACGAGACTTGCCACCGTCTGGTCATGCGGCAGTTCCTTGCTGTCGTCGCCAGACATCGGCTGTGTCTTAAATGACACCATCCCGAGTGTGGAAGTACTTCACCAAGTACGGGAGCAGTGAGGTACCATGCTCCATTTGCTTTAAAAAGCTGAAAACGGGTGGAGGTACTACAAACATGCTGTGTCATTTAAGGAGAAAGCATCCAAAATGTTTCTTGGTAGGGAAGGTAAACTCGATTCATATACCTATTATGTAACTGATGTACTATAAGCTTGGAATAATTTTTAATGTATTATCATATTGTTATGCTAACAAGTTTTATTAATGTGATTCCTTGAAAGCGAGGGGCTTTTTTAATAACCAATATGGGTTTAGGTAACATGGATCACGTGGTGCCTCGCGAGGTAGCCATGCGGTCGGAGGCTCCATGTCACGGACTGCGCGGCTGCTCCAGTTGGAGGTTCGAGTCCTACCTCCTCCCTCGGTCATGGGTGTATATGTTGTCCTTAGCGACAGTTAGTTTTAGATTAAGTAGTTTGTAAGTCTAGGGGCCGATGACCTAAGCAGTTAGGTCTCATAAGAACTCACACCCATTTGAACATGCTTTAATCATGTGGTACAGAGCTTTCATAGTTCAATTTGCGTAAATTTACACTGACAATAATCATACTGTTAGTCGGAACTGCGACTTTCGGCAAAATATGGAAAGACTAGTGATTTGTCGTATAACGTAAATTTACCTAAATTTTAAATAAATTTCGTAAGTTTCGAACATACCGGTTTCGGTCGAACTTACTGGAAATAATATCAATAAAAAACCGAAAACCGGTTATTTAAAAAACCTGTTATCTTGAGCAATTTTTACGGTGCGGTTAAACTGGAAATGAAAAGAACCGGTATAACCGAAAACCGGTTGTTTGAGCGATAACCGCCATCCCTAATACGAGGCCTTACTCGAGTATATATTAAGGTAAAACGGTAGGCTGAAATTTTTCTAAAAATCAATTTTCATTTTATGCATAATTAGATATGGGACGGTGCGGAACAGTGAACCATGGGGAACAATGGATCAAAGGGAATACTTAAATCAGTATTCTAGGAAATTCAGTGTTTGTAGATGTGCAAGGTTGGGAATATATTATCATTCATCTAGCAGTTGTTTGGGTTCTAGAACATTTTTTCCTATTTCTATGTAAGAAACGTATTTTTTTTTTTTTTTCATTGCGTTTTCAACTTATATTTTTATTCCCTTCAAAATTATACATTTAATAATACGTGCGTTTCGAATATATGGCGTTCCACTATTCATAACCACAATACAAAACACAAAGACATATTATATTAGGAACACATTATTGGGGCGATCTAGAATTGTTTAATAATAGGTTTTCAGCCAAGCTCGCTTTCTTCTTTTAATTACATGACAGGTTTCGGCGTAATAGACACCATCTTCAGACCTGTCGTAATTTTTTACATCGCTGCTATTGCAACAATTTTTATCATAGCAAATTGGTATACATCCACATTGATGTGTCATCCAAATAAAATTTACATGTCAATAATAAAATGACTGAACTTGATTCTAAAGTGCCTCTGACTTAGACCTTGAGAAAGATGGATTCAGTCATTTTATTATTGACATGTAAATTTTATTTGGATGACACGTCAATGTAGATGTATACCAATTTGCTATGTTAAAAAATGTGTTGCAACAGCAGTAGTGTAAAAAAAAAAAAAAAAAAAAAAAAAAAAAAAAAAAAAAAAAAAAAATCGACAGGTCTGAAGATGACGTCTAGCACGCCTAAACCGGTCATGTAATTAAAAGAAGAAAGCGATCTTGACTGAAAACCTCTTATTACCCATTATACTACATTCAAGCAAATCTTTTCTTATGACTTTTGTACTAGGGAACAGTGAACCTATCAAAATGGGGTAGTATGAACTACGTTTCACACGTTTCAGCAAAAGATCTATGGGAATTACTTTCATAAATTGCTTATTTAGGTAATAATAATAGATAATACAATAATCAGCACCAGCAGTGATGTTGAAATCACCTCTCAGAAAGATAGACCACAAACTTATTCTAGTACAAAGTACGTTGAGGAGGCAGTGAACGTACACAAAGATAGTCCTACAATAAAATCTCTTAAATGCTCTCCAGCTTACTTAAGGCTATATCCTACAGCTGGAGAAAGTACTAGAGGATGGAGAAAGTGCAGAAGCAGAATAGCAACTGACATACCAGTAATATGCCCACTTCAAAGAGGACAGAAATTTGCTCTTGAGATGAAACTGAAGCCGTAAGAGTGTTGCAATACAAGCTAAGAAGAAGAAGATTAAGTTTTTTTCTGATAAAGACTCAGCAAATAGCAACTAAGAAGAATTTGATAATGGTATGTCATCAGTTTATGACATCAATTTATTGGATGATGAACAGACTTTTGATCAATTTCTTGATTTCTACTTCATCAGTACAAGGAAGGGGGATTATGTGCTTGCAAGTCTGAAAGATGAAAACCACCCTAATAAAGAAATAATGTAGGGCCTACATAGTTTATAATGAAAGAAAGGGAAGTGCCTCGTGATTTCGAGATATTTGAAGAAAGGTCGTAAACTGTATGGACAGTTTTATGTTCCAGATGGAGAAAATAATACCTTACCAAGTAATTGCATAAGGATGCATTTGCCAAATACTAATTGGTATGGTGCAACAAAATAGCCGAACTCTTTTATATGTTTTGGATTAAAATATAAAAATATTGATATCCGTTGAAGTACTGTATTTAAGATATTATTCAGTCTTTTCTGTACAACACCTTATGTTCTAAATCTAAGGGAAATGATTCTTACTTCTACTTGAAAGTATAGCGTGATGTAAAATAAAAAATAAAACAAGAATTGAAATTGCTTCATAGTTCCCCAATTGCTGGTTCATTGTACCCCATACCTAAGGAACAGTGAACTTGAGTGCATTATCTCAGAAAAATACATTTATTGAAAACAGTGAAGGCCATTTGACACTGTCTGCAACTGATTATAACAGCTTCATATATTTTCTAGCTGGTAATACTTTTCAAAGTTCTTTTCTTGTAAAAATTGTAACCGTAGGCTTCCGCGGCCATTGTCACTTTGAATAAAGTGTAAAGCCAACCGACGTTTCGGCCACTATTACAAGTCGCCATTTTTAGGGTATTCGTCTGACTGATACCCTGAAGAAGGCGACCTGCAATAGAGGCAGGTTTTACTCGAGGATGATGGGGTCCAATACCCTGAAGAACTTTATTAAAAATTCTTGTAATAACTTAAGCAAAAGACTGAAATTTGCGAAAAGTGCTTCACTGTTCCCTACCCTCACCTAATATGTTTTTTTGTGAACATTTATAGCTTTTTTTCATTTCTGTCCATTTGTGAGAATTACACATATTTTCTATTTACTTTATTTTATTTAATTTATATATTTATTATTTTAAATTTTATGACATCTGTAACTAACAATTTACGCATCTTCTCGTAAAAAGGATTATACCTCCGGCACTTTTACAGTTGGAGAGTTGAATTTTTTGTGTTTTGTACAGAAATGTACGGTTCATATGTTGGTTAAAAAGAGGATGGGCACCCGCCTTCATACACTCAAGAGCAAACTTGGTGGAACAAAGCTTTCTGATGGCAAGTCTATGAAGTGTATGTAGACAGATATAATTATCAATGAGTTGCAGGGATATTATAGGAATACCATTAGGAATAATTCTGGAGATCTGGAGGCAATGTGTGGGCCACTTTCTTCCGCCGTCTACCCATTGACGAGACGCGAACACATTCTCTGTGTCCACCACACTCTGTCACGTGATGAAAATTTCGAAAGGGGACAGGCAGTTGGTAACCTCAACACATTCACACACAAGCACTCTATCCCCGAAGCAATTATGGATCAAATGAAACCAATCTACACAGACATTAACCACCCTGATCCACTGAGGAAGTGCTTGCATGGATAACTCGAAACGTAAATGAGGCCTTCAGCAACATCGCGTGGACCCGCATCCCTAAAATTGTGTTTGTTGGTTACAGAACTTTATAACTATGAGTGTCAGATGCTGTGATAATGTGGAACAATGGAAACAATTCCAGACTAAAAGTTTTAGAACAGTTAGGAATATCACCCGGAGAGAATACTTTAACTATTCTAAGAGAACTTGACAGCTTGCGTATTGCCAAGTCACATTTTGCTTCTTGTCTAATGTCTAAAGAGTCAAGAAGCAGGAAAAGGAAACAGGCAAATGAACCCAAAGATAATAGGACCCTGATTATGGTGCAGGCTGCTTCTAACCACTTCTTGGGGACAGATCTGTAAGTTTTCCCTAGAATAAATATGTTGTGAAACTTTGTCTCATTTTCTCGAAGATACAATTCTGCAATTCTGAAACATTTGCCCCGTTTTGTCAGAAACTATCAGAGAAATTTTAACGAAAATTTCACAGATTGTAAATAACACTGAATATCACTGTCGAACCGCAGTCATGTTGATTCAGCTGTAATAAAATTCACAAAAAATTAATGCACGGCAATTAAATTAATAAGTATATAGTAAATTACAATACTTCAAAAATTTCGGTTCAGTGAGTTGAAGAAACAGCATTTAATTATCAATGAAGATTTCAGGCAAATTTGTTAAGTAGTTTACGAGAAAATAGGGTAAGTATTTGCTGAATTTAACATTATCATTATAGGGCCTACAGTCTCTCCTTATTCTATACGCCAATATGTTTTCGTTCCTCTCTCTGTCTCTCTCTCTCCGGCTATCTCGTCCTCTGTCTCTCTCTGTAACTCTGGCCAAATCCCCCTCCCTGTCTCGTGCTAGTTCGCTTTGTCTTCCCCGTTATCTAGTGCAAGTAATCCTTAAAGATCTAAAAAAAAAAGGTATACAATAACGTACAATAATAAAATAGCACCCATAATTTGAAACGTATTAAGGAATCAACAACACAGTAAAAGAAAGACTGAGACAACAAAAGTAAATCCAGAAAAATAAAATAATCCAGGAATATACCAACTCAATTGTAACACCTATCAGTCACCATTACATTGGGCAGACAAGCATGAATTTCAGAACACATTTCACTGAACACATAACAGCTCTGAAGAGTTACCTTACACATCAAACCTTTTAAGAACATTTGGTAAAAGAGAACCACCAATCCACAACTATCTAAACTGGCCTACAAATCATGAGAAACAACAATAGCCAAAACCGCAAACTCACAGTAGAAGAAAATTGCTACATTCAAAAGGCCGTAAAGGAGGGCAAAAATGTGCTGAAGGAAACACAACATTTTGCAACAATGCACTTTTCACTGCCTTAGAATAACACAGAATACAGGTCATCAATAACAACAAACACACACACATCATACTCAGGATCACAACACAAAGTATCAAAAGTATCTTTTAAAACACGCATTAGAGATACAAAAACACTTTCGCGATATACGACACGTCTCGCTAATCGCGATACATGCAGATAACAAAATGGCGTATATTTCAAATAACTGCAATGGATCTCTGTGACGAGAAAAAGGCTATCAAGTCCATCCAGAGGTTCGTCCAGCGAACGTGAGTACGACTTCATATTGTCAAAGCCTAAAACCGTTACCCTCACAATCTGCAATAATAGCAACAATTCACGGAAACAAAGTTGTTTCATAATAGTAACTCTTGATAATAACACCCGCTCATACTTTTACGGATGACATGCTGTAAGCCGCGAAAAAGGCAACAAACTATATCGATTGTACTATAGCTTAATGATAAAAGGTATTAAAATCAATGTTTGTACAATGATACAGGGGAAAAGAAGCGTATATACCTTATACAGCAATATGTTCCACAGTTTTGTAACTATATTATTTCTGCATTCTTTTAGAATGAATACAAGAACCCACTGACAATGGCGGCATTTCCACAGAAACTTGTTTGGTTATGGAAATAATGGTTTACAATAAGGCGGATGGACAACCGCACAAATTACTTAACGTTTGCTTGTATCAGTTGATACGATGTTGACCTAATATTGTGACAAAATGTGTTACAAAGTGCGAAAAAGAACATAAAAAGTAACGGGTCTAAGTTATAAGAGATTAATCGTTCAGAATTGTCTGGTTTGGTTCTATAATACTGCTTGTACTTGGGATTTTTCTTGTTTCATATTATTTACTTATCCACCAACAGCCGTAAATTTATCTTGTTTTATATACTTCACCGGTTTCGGTATTACATTAACGCCATATTCAGGCTATTTCATGTCTTCCGTCCTAGATAACAGTCGCTGTGATAGTTGCTGTCACATGTACACATATTTCTTCAAGTGCTGGGGAATATAATTATAAAAACTGTATATGTAGCGATTTCGGCTGTTCACTTGAACGAATGATATGACATGGCCTGAAGATGGTATAATCTAGTACCGAAACCAATCGCGTGATCAAAACAACATAATCTCTACGGCTGTCGGTGGATAACAAAATAATTTCAATTAAAACTCGAGCAGCTGCAGTCCCGATTCCATTACAACACAGAGCTACACCAGTCAAAATTTTCTTTCTTCTGCTTCGACCTCGCGATCGGTTAGAATTAAATATTAGGAGTGTCCTCCAGTACTAAACTGTATAGGAAGTTATTGAATATGGTGTCTCTTCCTTTCGACGGTCTCGGGGCATCGAAATAAAATCTGAGGCGAAGTTGAAAGTTTGTATTCCACCAGGATTAGAAACCCGATTTTACGCTTCGAGGTAGCGGTCGGCTTTGCAGTTAGGCTATGCAGGCACGCTTTCCTTCGAACCCAATTCTCAACTTGTAGCCTACTACGGCGGTACTTAGAGTAGATACTTGTTCCATAGATCATAAAGACAAAATGACGTAATTATGTGGTACGTCTCAGCTGAGCAAAATATAACTTTACGTTCCTTTTTTTTTTTTTTTTTTTTTTTTTTTTTTTTTTTTTTTTGTGTGTGTGTGTGTGTGTGTGTAAAATTACTAATTTCTATTTAATAACTAATCTACTGAGTAGAAGGAGTTGTAATTAAGAAACTGTTTCTATTTGTTTTTAAATGTTGTTTGGATCTGTCAGACTTTTGCAGTTATTTGGTAAGTGACTAAAGATTTTCGTGGTAACATAATTTACCCCCTTCCGTGCCAAACTTAGATTAAACCTTGATTAGTGTAGATAATCCTTTCTCCTAGTGTTGTTGCTATGCACATTGCTTTTACTTTTGAATTGGGTTGGATTATTAATAAAAAATTCATATATATTGTTAAGCTACTGTAAAGATCCCTAGATCCTGAAATAAATGTCTTCAAGTTCATATTGGGTGGCCTACAGAATATATTCCAATCAGACGCATTTTTGCAACGAATACTTTTTGCGGAATGATAACAAAATCCTGAATTAGGATGACAGATAAAAGTAGTAAATGAAAATAGGCATAGGAGGCTAATTTATTGATATGTTTATCACCAAAATCATCAACAACCCTAACAGCACTAGTTGCTGAACTAAAATATTTCAGTGGTTCATTGTGTGTAGCTTCCAGTCCAATTTCTCATCTATTTATACACCTAAAAACTTACCGTAGCTACACACTTCAGTTCACAGACTATATTTATCAGCGCTGTGACACCACTTACCGTATGGAACTGTATACACTGTGTTTTATCAAAATTTAGTAAGAGTCCATGTGAAAAGAACCACTTCATAATTTTCTTAAAGCCATTATTTACAATTTCATCAGTTAACTCATGTTTTTTTCTGGTGTGATTACTATACTTGTGTCATCAGCAAAAAGAATTAGCTTCGATTCATCGTGAATATAAAGTGGTAAAACATTATATGAAGAACAGCCAATGATGCAAGACCCAACGCTGTGCTACCTTATTCTTGATTGCTCTCCAGTTTGACGAATCAACGGATTTTTGCAGTTCACCTGAACCACTTACTTTAACTTTCTCCACTCTTCCAGTTAAGGACGAATTAAACCATTTGTACACAAACCCACTAATACCACAGTGCTTAACCCCATCTATACGAATTTCAGGTTTACACAATCGAAAGCCTTTGAGAGATCGCAGAAAATCCCAACGGTTGATGTTCGGCTATTCTGAGCATGTAATATTCCATCAGTGAAAGCACATATGGTAAGTAGTCTCTGCAGATTAGCGTTTGTTGGAACCAAACTGAAATTTTGTTAGTGTCTTATTTTTACAGATATTGTAAGCTACTCTACTTCGGAAGCGTGATACAATGATTTAACAGTAGCACATTCTAGTCTCTCTGGAAAATTCCCATTACATATGTGGCTGAGAATCCTAGTAATCTGTTGGGCACAAGCTTTAATACTCTGCTAGAAATTCCGTAAATCCCATATGAGCTTTTACTTCTGAGTGAGTTTATTATCTTCTTTATTTTAAAGGGAGAGGATGTAACTGCCCCCTGCCCATTAGTACCTACCCCTTGCAACGTCTCGAGCGTATAAATGAGTCAGAACTTAATTTGTCACTTTATGTTGTGGGTTTATTTACAATTACTGATATGAGACTCAGCTTCTTTGATTATTAGTCCCTGTAGCCCTGTAATAAACGCCACACGACGTGAGACTGACGCAAACGACTGCAGCAACGCCTCGTAAGCCGACATAAGGAGCGTGGTGTGTTGCAGCTGAAACAGACGTCTCCATCTCGTCGCTTCTTGCAGATCTCCGTCCATTATTGCGGCGCATCCCTTAGCTGATTGCTTCCCCGAAGTCGTTGTTCAGCACATAAAAGTGCAACGGCTGCCGGCGTTCTTTTCCGAGGAAACCCCACGGCCTACGCCATGGCTGCCTCAGTGGCGTCATGTCGGCATTCGCCGAGCATCACCAAATTTACACAAGTACAACGATTACGATGACGACGATAGTAATCTCGGTAGAGTGGTTCCACCCATCGCAGAATACGGTTGTGTGCAACGACCGTAGACCGTCTAACTACCCATCGAGGATGCATCTCGCTCTATCACACCAACAACGTTACAATTCGTCCGCACCACATTTGGAAGGCGCATTCCGTTATGTAAAGCGTGTGGTATCTGCTACTGAAACTGTGAAGAGTTTTAGCTCCCAAAATGCACGTGATAGGAATGTCATTTTCATTGATTAATACGCCACTGGTGTCAATGATTCCTGGCATTATACTTCTGCACTATTTTAAAAGTTGTATCTTCCTTCCGTAACTCTCTGAAAAAATAAACAACGTACATAGCTCCGCAAAAAGTGCAAAGTTTCCCCTCGGGTATTACCTTGTAAATTACAAACACATTTACTGAAACACCCTGTAGACTAGATCAGTGATTTCTCCATAGATCATGCGACACTACTTATTGATATGTAACGTCTCAGTTTAATAAAAGGGATCTTTACATTTGATGACAAGCACTGTTTATTTTTATTTTTCATTTTTCATGTAAAATTACTTGTATCTAATAATTCGTTTACAGCGTGGAAGGAATTGTTTGTCGTTTTATCTCTTTGTAAATAGTAGATGACTATCTGTCATAATTCTGATACTATTTCGCAAGTGACCAAAAAATTTTGTGGTAGCATAATTCACCCCTTTCTGGGCCACTGTTTTAACGTTGAAAAGTGAATGTCATTCTTTCATCTAAGAATGTGTCCTTCTAATCGATCCCTTCTTTTAGTCGAGATATGCCAGCAATTCCTTTTCTCCCCAATTCTGTTGAGTACCTATTCATTATTTAAGCGATCCACCCACCTAATCTTCAGCATTCTTCTGTAACATTACATTTCAAAATCCTCTACTGTCTCACTGTCCGCACTGTTTATCGTCCATGTTTCACTCCCATACAAGGCAACACTCCACACAAATGCCTTCAGAAAGGACTTCCTTATGCTTTAATTAATGGTCGATGTTTACAAATTTCTCTTTTACAAAAACGCTATTCTTCCCATTGTCATTCTGCATTTTATATCTTCTGTACTGCGACCATCATATGTTATTTTACTACCCAAGTAAAAGACTCATCTACCACGTTCATTGTTTCGTTACCTAATTTAATTCCTTCAGCATCGCCTGTTTTTCTAAGACTACATTACATTACCCTCGGTTTTGTCTTTTTAATCTTCACAGTATTTGCTCCTTTCAATACACTGTCCATTCCGTTCAATTCCTCCTCCAGGGCCTCTGACAGAATTACGTCATCAACAAAGCGTATCGTTTATATTTCTACACCCTGAACTTTAATTCCTTCTCCATATTTCTTCTTGGTTTCCTTTATAGCTTGTTCAATGTAAGAATTAAATAACGTTGGGGAAAGGCTACAACTCTGTCTTACACCCATCCCAACCTCTGCATCCCTTTCATGCTCTTCAACTCTGATAGCTGCTGTCTGGTTTTTGTACGAGTGTAAATAACCTTCCGTTCCCTGTAGTTTAATCCTGATGATTTGAGAATTTGAAAGCTTTCTCACAATCTACAAACGCTAGAAATGTAGGTTTCCCTTTCCTTAATCTATCTTCTAAGATTAGCCGTAAAGTGAGTATTACCTCCCGTGTTCCTATATTTCTCCTGAATCCAAACTGGTCTTCCCCAAGTTCAGCTTCTACCAGTTTTCCACACTTCTGTAAATCATTCGTGTTAAAATTTTGCAACCATGACTTATTAAACTGATGGTTCTGTAGTTTTCACTCATGTCTGCACCTGCTTTCTTTGGAATGGGGAGTATTACATTTTTCTTAAATTCCGAAAGTATTTCCCCTGTCTCGTACATCTTACGCAGCTGGTGGAGTAGTTTTGTCATGGCTGGCTCTCCCAGAGATTTCAGTAGTTCTGAGGGAATGTCGTCCACTCCAGGGGCCTTGTTTCGACTTAGGTTTTTCAGTGCCGTGTAAAATTCTTCTCTCAGTATAATATCTCCGATTTCATCTTCATCTACATCCTCTTCCCTTCCTGCAATATTGTCTTTATTTCCTTTATAGAGCTTTCCCTTCTTTGCTAAGAACTGCTTTTCTATCTGCGACCTTTATATTCATACAACTGCTTTTCTTCTCTCCAAACGTTTCTTTAATTTTCCTGTAGGCGGTATCTGTTTTTCTCCTATTTATACAGTCTTCAACACACTTGCATTTGCCTTTGAGCCACTCCTGCTTAGCTATTTTACACTTACTGTCAATCTCATTTCTTAGTCGTCTGTACTCCATTTTGCCTGTTTCATTTACTGAATGTTTATATTCTCTCCTTTCATCGATTAAATTTAGTATTTCCTATGATATTTCTTAGGTCCTGCCTTTCTACCTATCTTGTTCTCTGCTGCCTTTACTATTTCATCTCTCAGTGCAACTCATTCTTCTTCTACTGTTTTATTTACCCCAGATTCTGTCAATTGTTGCCTAAAGCTCTCTCTAAAATTCTCAAGATTTTCAGGTTCCTTCAATTCATCCAGGTCCCATTTCCTTATTTACCTGCCTTATTTTTCAGTTTCAACCTACAGTCAAAAAATGTTCAAATGTTTGCAAAGTCTATGGGACTTAACTACGGGGTTATCAGTCCCTAAACTTACAAACTACTTATGAACTAACTAAGACTATGGACGGCACAAATATCCATGACCGAGGGGGGATTCGAACCCCCGACCGCAGTGGCCGTGCAGACCGTGACTGAAGCGCCTCAGTCCCCTCAGCCACCGCGACCGGCAACCTACAGTTCATGACCAATAAGTTATGGTGAGAGTCTATATTTGCCCCTGGGCATGTCTTACAGTTTAAAACCCGGTTACGAAATCTATGTCTCACCATTATAAAATCTATCTGGTACGTTCCAGTGACTCCTGGTGTCTTCCACGAATACAACCTTCTTTCATGATTCTTAAACCGAGTTTTTGTAATGATCAAATTGCGTTCCGTGTAAAATTCTACCAGGGGGTCTCCTTTCATTCCTTTTGCCCAGACCATATTCACCTTCTATTTTTCCTTCCCTTCCTTTTCCTACTACCGAATTCCAGTCTCCCATCACAATTAAGTTTTCCTCTCCCTTAATTGTATGAATAATTTCCTTTACCTCCTCATACATTTCTTCGATCTCCTCATCATCGGCAGAGCTAGCGGGAATATAAACTTGTGCTACTGTGGTCTGTGTTAGCATTGCATCTATCTTGACTATAAAAATGCCATCAACGCAGTGTAGTAGTTTACCCACATTCCTATATCGGATCTACTCCTGTATTAACCCCAACTGATTTTGTAATTATAATCCTCTACCCGCATGACTAAAAATCTCTCCACCAAACATCACTAAACCACACTATATGTAACTTTAGCCTATCCATTTCCTTTTTTAAATTTTCTAAACTTCCTACCCGATTAAGGGATCTAACATTCCACGTTCCGATCCGTAGAATGCCAGTGTTGTCTTTCCTTATGATCACATCGCCGGCCGCGGTGGCCGAGGGGACTGAGGCGCTTCAGTTACGGTCTGCACAGCCACTACGGTCGGGGGTTCGAATCCTCCCTCGGGCATGGGTATTTGTGCCGTCCTTAGTATAAGCTAGTTCATAAGTAGTTTGTACGTTTAGGGACGGATGACCCCGTAGTTAAGACCTATAAGCTCTACAAACATTTTGAACATTTGGTGATCACATCCTCCTGTGTAGTTCCCGCCCTATGATCCGAATGGGGGACTATTTTACCTCAGGAATAATTTACTCGAGAGGATGACATCATATATTCATACAGTAAAGCTGTATGTCCTCGGGAAAAGTATATATATGCCACTGTGAAGATACCTAGTTTCTTAAATAAATAGCCGCGGTGGAGTAGCCGAGCGGTCTAAGGCGCCTCGCTGGGGAGCGCGCTGTTACTCGTCGTCGGGGGTTCGAGTCCTCCCTTGGTCATGGGTGTGTGTGTTGTACTTAGGTTGGTTTACCTTAGTTTAAGTAGTTTGTGAGCTATGGACTGATGACCACGCAGTTTGGTCCGATAGATTTACAAACATTTGAACATTTATACGAAAATAAATGTCTGAAAAATGATCTTGGATGGATTCGACAAGTTATTCTTATATCATACTTTTGTATTAAAGGCACGTTTCTGCTCAGTAATGAATTACCCTAAAATATAATGCCATAATCAAAGAAGTGAAAACAGTAATACCATTCAAATTTACTGAGAAGTCTATAACAAAATTTTCAATAATCTAATAGCCTAAGTGCCTCAATTCAAACTTTTGAATGGTTACATTATGTATTTCTTCCATTTCACATTCTCATCAATATACACATCTAAAGATTGTGAATATTATACCTTAGCTAAAAATTTATGACAAAATTTTATGTTTATTAATGATGTCGTGCAATTTTCTGTACAGAACTGTATATATTGTGTCTTATCGAAATTTAACGTTAGTCCATTTGCAGAGAACCACTTATTGATTTTCTGAGAGACATTACTCACAATTTTGTAAGTTAATTCTTGTGTGGTTAGCACGAAGCAGTAGTTGCGCAACTTTGTGAATATAGAACTGCAAGTGATAAATACATATTAAGAACAGTAGAGGAACAAAGATGAAGCCCTGTATCCCCCATTCGGGATAGCTCCTTAGTTTAAGGAAACAGCTGATTTTTGTGCGTTATGTGACCCACCTATTTTAACTTTCTTCGAGTTAAGTAAGAATAAACCACTGGTTCACTGTCCTACTCATACCACAATACTTGAGATAACCTTGAAAAGTTCCCTTGTGTACATTATAAAAAGTTTTCAATAATGTTCTTCGTGGTATTAGACCGCATCGTCATCGTGTAAAACCAACCAACAAAATTAGGGCCGTTCTGGTGTCAACTAAGGATAAAATAAACAAATTAAACAGTGCTGGTGTCTACTAAATAAATTGCGAGTGTGGACTGGTGTACGTGAGACTGTGCTACCAATAAGCACAAGAATATCTGAACACGAAAGGTATATCCGACTTGGAGAGCACACCAAATCAGCGGTGTCGGAGCATCACAGGGAGTGCTGGAAAGAATTATTTTTCGTTGAAGCACTTGTCCTGGCTAAACAACAATTTACCATGAGAAGGAAGGTCAGAGAAGCCATAGAAATAGCCAAACGAAGCACCAACATGAATAGAAAAGATGGCTACAAACTTCCGGCGTTCTGGCTGCCAACAGCACTTTTGAGAGGGCAGCGCGCGCAAAGCGACTCGCGAAGGCCAGCGGGAGACCACAGCAGCCATACGTACACAGAACGCCGGTCGCCGCGGTACTCGCTAGGCGACTTTAAACAGTGGCACGCCAAACCGGCCGACCCTCTTGACCATTACAACCAATGGCAAAGAGTAATGCAAACGCCAATCATAGACGTCTATTTCTGCCAATCAGACGGAACAATGCAAACACCAATGACAAGAAAAGTATACCATAGAAACACCAATGTAGAACGCCCATTTCCACCAATAGCGTCAATCAATGCAAAAAGCCAATAAAGGATGCCCAAGATCCCCCTTCCTCAACAGATATTTCACGTTATTATATAAGACGACTGGCATTAGTGGCCGAAACGTCGGTTGGTTTTACACAATGACGATGTGGTCCAGTACCCCAAAGAACTTGATTGAAAGTGACAACGCCTACATAACAAAAAATCTTTGAGAGGTGTACATCTTTCGGTTGTTCAAAGCATTTAAGGTAACTTGCTCGTGAATGCTCTTAAAAATCTATTTTTTGTTTTTTATCTTAAATAAGGTTTACACTTTTCTGAACACAGTGGTGGTTAAAACTTTGAAATTGGACTACGGGAGGTTGTGTGCAGCCATGCCTATTTTTCTGCTACTCTCAGACATCGATTTCTAGTCATTTAACATCTTTCCCAAAAACATAATAACAATCTTTTTTCAAGTCGATTCTCTTGTGTATCTTTGGTTATCGAGCATCCGCAGTTTAATTTAGTGCTCCCTTGACTTTCTCGGAAGTTGGTTCTGGAAAATGTAAGTTTTACGGCAATCAGTTTGTTTTGATGATGCGACAGTAAGCAGATGTGAAGTTTTAGACTTCCTAGTAATATCTTCTGGGTCAAATATGAAACAATCACTGGTGACAACTAAAGTTGAGAGAGAGAAATATAAACCAAAGAGAATATGGACCTGGAATGCATTAAGACCAATATATAAAATATATACTTTACATAGAATTTCCCGACAAATACATTTTCTGACATGTTTATTTTATGCAGAAATAAACTATTTCAGGTAGAGATCTGAAATTTTTTGAAATGTTTCAGGATATTATTTGGAGAATAGTAGACTACAGACACTAACCTACTATCAACAGGTGCAAAAATATCTACTAATTAATCATAATATGTAGCATTTGTTTTGAATATCAAATGTAAATATTTCTAGAATTAAAACTTGTAAATCAAATTACATACTTGAGTCTACTTTCTAGATACATATATTCCTTATGTGTACCTAAAGTTTGAAGTGTCTAAGAAGTTAGTCAGTGCATAAAATATATGTATAAACCGGCAAATAAAAATTAATCATTTACAGGCCTTCACAAAAAAATAAAATGAAATTTTAAAAATTCTAAGAACTTCAATATGTGAATTAGTGAAACTACCTGTGTCTCGAATTGTTCAGAAAGAGAGATGAAATATTGTTCTGCGATTTTATTCTATTAAAAGTTAGAGGTTTTAAGTTATAGCTGTGTAAACTTTACGAAAATTTGTCGCATTTTTCCAGATGTTCACATGAAAGTTACCTTAATGTTTGATTGGTAAAGTGAATATAGCAATTTTTGTTGAAAAGCCTTTCTGAAAACCAAACTGACATTTTATTATACACTGAAGACCCACAGAAAAAGCTTTACGCTTTCGTACACAAACAACAGTCAGAGGACGGTGCTGCGACGGCAGTGCCTATATAGCTGGTGTCTGGCGCAGCCATTAAATCTGGTACTGCCATTTTAATAGCGGATTATCACCATTTAAGTGAGTTTAGACGCTATAATCGGCACACGAGGGATAGGACGCAGCGTTTTCGAGGTAGTATCTTCGAGATAGTACGACCATTTCACGAGTGCACCGTGGGTATCGGAAAATTCTGTTGCGAACAGGAAAAGATCCTGCAGGAACGGGACCAACGGTGCCTGGCGAGAATCGTTAATCGTGCCACACCGAGCGAGGTGGCGCAGTGGTAACGCACTGTACTCGCGGTCGGGAGGGACGGTGGTTCAAATCCACCTCCGGCGATCCAGATTTAGGATTTCCGTGATTTTCCCTAAATCACTCCAGGAAAATGCCGGGATGGTTCGTTTCGAAGGGCACGGCCGAATTCCTTCGCCATCCTTACCCACACAACCGTAGCGTTAGCTCCGCCTCTATTAACCACGCTGTCGACGGGGCGTTAAACACTAATCCTCCTTCCTTCTTCCAACGTGGCACATATGAAACCCTTCCGCAGATTACTGTGTATTTCAATGCTGTGGCCATCAACAAGTGTCAGCATGCGAACCATTCAACGAAACATCAACGTTATGTCCTTTCCGAGGCGAAGGCCCACTAGTTTACCCCTGCTGACTACTCGAAACAACACAGACACTGCGCAGTTGATGACAGGGAAGATAATGCCTGGCCTGAAGAGTCTCGTTTCCAACTATATCGAGCGGATGTTCGTGTACTTGTATGGAAACTACCCCATGGATCCATGGTCCCTGAAAATCAGTAGGGGGATGTTGAAACTTGTCGTAGCTCTGTAATTATGTGGGGCGTGTGAAATTAGAATGTACATCTACATCTACATACATACTCAGCAATTCACCGTAAGGTGCGTGGCGAAGGGTACACTGTACCACTACTAGGCTTTTCCGTTCCTATTCCACTCCCAAATTAAACGAGGAAAAAAAGAATGCCTATATGCCTCCGTACGAGCCCTAATTTCTCTTATCTTGTCTTTGTGATCATTACGCGAAATGTAAGTAGACGGCAGCAATATCGTAATACACTCAGCTTCAAATTCCGGCCCTCTAAATTTACTTAACAGAATTTCACGAAAAGAACGTCGTCTTCCTTTCAGCGATCCCCAATTGAGTTGCCGGAGCGGGTCCCAAACACTTGAGCAATACTCAAGACGTGGTCCTACAAGCGTTTTATACGCGGTCTCCTTTACAGGTGGAGTACATCTTCCCAAAATTCTCCCAATAAACCGAAGTCGTGTGTCCGCCTTACTCACAACTGTCCTTACATGTTCGTTCCACTTCATATCGCTCTACAATGTTACGCCTAGATATTTGAACGACGCGACAGCATCAAGAATCTCACTACTAATGCTATATTCGAAAATTATGGGATTGTTTTTTCTACTCATGCGCATCACCTTACATTTTTCTACATTGAGAGCTAGCTGCCATTCTTCGCACCAACTAGAAATTTTGTCTAAGTCATCCTGTATGCCATTACAGTCAGTTACAGACGACACCCTCCCATACACCACAGCATCATCAGAAAAACAGCCGCAAATTACAACTTACTCTGTCCATCAGATCATTTATATAGATAGAAAATAATAGCGGTCCTATCACACTCCCCTGGGGCACACCTGACGATACACTCGTCTCTGATGAACACTCGCCGTCGAGAACTACGTACTGCGTTCTATTACTTAGGAACTCTTCCAGCCAGTTACAAATATTCGAACCTATTCCATAAGCTCGTATCTTCGTTAGCAGTCTGCAGTGTGGCACCGCGTCGAAGGCCTTTTTGAAGTCGAGAAAAACACAATCTGCCTGTTGCCCTTGATCCATGGCTCGCAAGATGTCATGTGAGAAAAGGGCAAGCTGAGTTTCACATGAACGATGTTTTCTAAACCCGTGCTGATTCATGGAAAGAAGTTTTTCCGTTTCAAGGAAATTTACTATATTCGAACTGAAAATATGCTCTAAAATTCTACATGAAACTGATTTCAACGATATTGGCCTGTAATTGGGTGGGTCAGTTCTCTTTCCTGTCATATATTATGGGATAATTATGTGCAGCATGTTTACGGGATAATATTTAAAAGAGCTTCTTGTAAAATGTATGGAGTAAATCGGTCAAGGTCCTTTGAGATGTTAGGAAACGATGATGAGCGACGACACTTACTGCTCCATTATCTCCTTCCCCTCTCTTAGTCCATCTCTTTGTCTTTGCCTTTGTCTTTGCCTTTGCCTTTGTCAGAGGGGACTGAGGCGCTCCAGTCACGGTCTGCACGGCCACTACGGTCGGGGGTTCGAATCCCCCCTCGGGCATGGATATTTGTGCCGTCCTAGTTCGTAAGTAGTTCATAAGTAGTTTGTAAGTTTAGGGACTGATGACCCCGTAGTTAAGTCCCATAAGCTGTACAAACATTTGAACATTTTCTCTTTGTCTTTCTTAATGATTATTTCCATCTCTTCCTCTACCTCAACATGTCTGTTTCCTCTTCCCGCCGGCCGCTGTGGCCGAGCCGTCTGCGGCGCGCCAGTCACGTTCTACACGGCCACTACGGTCGGGGGTTCGAATCCCACCTCGGGTATGAACATTTGTGCCGTCCTTAGTGTTAGCTAGTTCGTAAGTAGTTTGTAAGTTTAGGTACTGATGACCTCTTAGTTAAGTCCCATAAGCTCTACAAACATTTCAGCATTTTTTTTCCTCTTCCCACTAATGTTGTCAATCTACAAAAATAAAAATAAGCAAACAAGAATTACAGACTAGCTACTGAGGGGAAAAAATATCCGGAGATTGGTTTGAACACCACAGTTGTTTAATGGGCAAGGTTCTCTTTGGTGGTTGAATGCTGTTGCCTTCCTCCGACCTTCGAATTGACTTATGTACGAGAATTTAATACACAATATACACATGTTTGTGGGTACGGACTTTATTTTGTGTAACCTTAAAGCACCTCACTAGTGCACAAGGCCTGGTTTTGGTACATTAGGTGAATGTTGGTTACGCTGCTGTGCGTTGTAGGGGCGATGAAAAATAGTAATGTTCGAGTGATTAAGAAATTTTACATCTATTTGAAATCAACACTACACCACACGGATACAACTAACGCATGTCCAACAATTTTACAAAAATATCCATCCTCGCGCTCAGTAAATGCCCTTCTAAAAATTACTCTTGAAGAGTACTGAAATTTATTGATGGCAAATGTCTGACGATGTCTAAAAATCAGTATTGATCGAATGAGTAATGAAGGCAACTAAAAATAAACGTAACCTCTTCTACCGCAGATAGACGACATACTTATCCTATCTTCAGGGCCAAAAACGACGTAACAAAAGGACAATTAATCTATATTTAAACAGGGAAGCAGTTACTACCGTGTCCATAAATCTGCTTTAGAAAAGAATTATGTTTTTCTCTTTACCATATACTTCCTCGTTGTGAATGGGGTAATTGGTGCAAATGACATAAAATGTTACTACTTCAACTACAAGCTGACAACTGACTGCTCACTGTTTCTCACCTATCTTATCTCTGCTGTCATGCGTCCAGACTTGAAATCCCCTCGCCGGAAACAACCTCCATTTCAGAGTAGCACTTGCACCCTTCGGCCTCATTCGTTTGCTGTGTCTGTTCCAGTTTGAGTCCTCTCTTACAGCTTTAACTTCCTACGGCTCGCTGTAGTGCCATCCAGTCTACTCCTTGATGTCGAAATAAGTATCATGACATCATCCTTACACTGTCTCTTGTCCGTGTTTCCTATTTCTTCACCGATTCTGCGGAGAACCTTTTCATTTGATACCTTTTCACTCTAATTTTAAACATTTTCCTTCAGAAAAATTTCTCAAACGTTTGGATTGTATTCTGATTTCCTCGAGGTCCAATGTTTACAACCCAACTTTAGGTTACGGTAGTAACACTAAAAGTGGGCCTTTGGGATCGTGTTTTGACAGCTCGCAATTTAAATAAAAATAACGGCTTAACCATTGGCTTCACACGAAAATTAAATAAACTAATTTGTAGAGGAGAAAAGTCTCTACAACTTTGCTCTGTTATGTTTTTTCATATCTCGTATCGTTTATGAGATATTTGCAAAAATAACGGCGATTTTGGGATGTATGTCTGCCTGTCTGTCTGTCCTTCTGTCTGTCCGTAACGTGTTCCCCGTTTTTAAGACTAACCGTTCAACCGATGAATACCAAATTTTACAGACATAATTGTAGGCCGACAGAGACCAGAACCACCTTTTTTTTAATTTTTCGGACAAAAGATATGGTAGTAACGACAAAAAATCCGTTTGTAATATAATTGTAATTGCAAACGAACCGTTCGTCTGACACGAAAATTGAATAACGTAATTGGTAGAGGGGAAAATTCTCTAGAACTTCGCTCTATTATGTTTTTTTCATATCTTGCATCGTTGCAAAGATATTTGCAAAAATAACGTCGATGTGACGATGTGTGTCTGGTTGTAACGTGTTCCAACTTTTTAGGTCGAAACCTTCAACCGATCGGCACCAAATTTTACAGACATAATTGTTGGCTACCAGAGACCAGAACCTCGCTTTTTCAAATATTTCGGACAAGAAATACGTTAGTAATACCCAAAAAAGGCCGTTTGTAATGTAATTTTAATTGCATGTAAACCGTTCATCTGACGCTAAAATTGAATAACCGAATTTGTAGAGGAGAAGATTCTCTACAGCTTTGTTCCCTTATGGTTTTTTTTTCATATCTCGTATCGTTTGAGAGATATTTGGAAAAATAACAGAGTTTTGACACCCTTCACTGAATTAACGAAAACCAGCCGTTCGCAGATGTCACGTGACATTCCTCGCCGAAAACTCCCTCTGGCATAAGCCATCTTGCGTTGTGTATTTGGTGATTTTCTTATTTTAAATTACAAGTTGTCATTTCAAAGGAATAGCGAACTGAAGCATTAACATAAACACGTCCTTCTTCGTACGATAAGTGATGATTTAGTGTCTACAAAAGCCATATTAGCGTTAGTTATCAACGGCCATGAATACTATGAAATTAAAGAACGCATCTGCTAAGTGTTGCCTGTAGCGTAGTGGGCAAGGTGTTGAACTGTGACGATAAAGATCAGTGGTTCAAAACCCATCACCACGTATTTTTTTTTTTCCTAAAAGGGTTTCAGACACTCATATCACTCACATTATTATTTTGGTCCAAAATGTTTGCAAAACTTATAAAACTACAAATCTAAAGTGGGCCGTGATACACGTCAGTGAGATTTTCTTTTTAATCTGACCATTTCTTTCTTGTTCTTATTGTCTCATTACAGTTTCGTTCCTCTACATACTGTATATTACCGTATTCCCCAATGCTTCTCTTTCTTTCAGAATTCACAACATCTTCCTCCATATTTTCAAAGGCTTTCTCTAAATCGGCATTTCATATAGACGTTTGTTGATTTTTCTTCAGTCCAGCTTCAATTTTCAGGCGCAGTATCGGTCTCGTTTTTTCTCGTGGTGAGCGCCCCCTCGGCAGTCGCCATAGGACTAAATTAATTTTTAAGCGGATGTAATCGTTTTTCAAGCCAATATTCGAATGAATACCTCATGTGATTGGTAGCGTCATCGTGCACGGTGTCTGCTTGTCTGCTTTTCACGGAAGCCAGCTATGTGTAACATTTCATTCAGTGGACATCAAATCTGCCTGTTGCAGAAGCATTGACCTCAGCCATTTGCTGCATGAAAAATTCTGTACAGGCAAGGAGATTATGAGACCAGCACTGAATTCGGATTAATTTATGTCGATGAGGTGGCAGTAGCAATGAGACGTGTTATTTGTTGGTGCGATAGCGTAACGAATGTTCCGCCTCTGTTTACCAGTAAAAGGCATAAGGGGATGAAACGAATTATGAACTGTGAAACGGAATGATAACACGCCAAATGAATTTCCACAGGATGAGTAAATCGTTCAAAATACTAAAGCTCATAGTATACAAATTCAGAAACATTTTACAGTTTCTCTCAATACTGTTCCTAGTGACTGAAGGCTATGGGGGCATAATAGGAGTTTACGGAAGAAAAAGTAACAAATTTTTCTCTATCCATCCCTCATTTTTCCCCACCCAATTAGATGCAATCAATATTACACTAATCGTATGACATCGATTTCTTATATCAGTGGACAGAGAGAGAAGGGATAGGACAAGTTCTAAACGCTTGAATAAATAAACAAAAATTCCTGAGCAACACCTCCCAAGGATAATACTAAACAGAAAACAATGTTTGTAGAGTCTATGGGACTTAACTACGGGGTCATCAGTCCCTAAACTTACAAACTACTTATGAACTATCTAATCCTAAGGACGGCACAAATATCCATGCCGGAGGGGGGATTCGAACCCCCGACCGTAGTGGCCGTGCAGACCGTGACTGGAGCGCCTCAGTCCCCTCGGCCACCGCGGCCGGCAATACTAAACAGACCCTATCCTTATGATGATGACATAGTAGGAGGATGCAAGTAGGTCTCAGGGCAGGCAAATCTACTGCAGATCTCGTCTTCACGCTGAGGCAGATTCTGGAGAGCAGCTACAGATGCAAAAAGAGTAAATATTGCCTATATGTGGACTTCAGAACGGACTACAAGGTAAGAAAGGTGTCGAAGATGATGGACGAATATGTAATAGCAGATAAATTAGGCCGGCCGCGGTGGCCGAGGGGACTGAGGCGCTCCAGTCACGGTCTTCACGGCCACTACGGTCGGGGGTTCGAATCCCCCCTCGGGCATAGATATTTGTGCCGTCCTTAGTATTAGTACATAAGTAGTTTGTGAGTTTACGGACTAATGACCCCGTCGTTAAGTCCCATAAAATATGTAAACATTTGCTTTACAGCAACAAAGAAGAAGAAGATAAATTGGTGTTCACAGCTGTGCGTTAATCAGTCGAAATGCTTGGTGCGAATAGGAGAAATTCATTCAGAATAACTAGAGATAAAATGAGGAGTAAGCCAAGGAGACATTATGTCGTCAATACTGTTTAATATAACACTGAAGAAGATCCTCACGTGAATCATATACGGGGTGGTCCATTCATAGTGAACAGGCCACATATCTCACGAAATAAGCATCAAACGAAATAAGTACGAAGAACAAAACTTTTCTAACTTGAAGAGGGAAAACAGATGACGCAATGGTTGGCCCGCTAGATGGCGCTGCCATAGCTCAAACGGATATCAACTGCATTTTTTAAAAATAGGTTACCCCATTTTTATTACATATTCGTCTAGTACATAAATAAATATAAATGTTTTATTTGGAACTCTTTTTTCGCATCGTGATAGATGGATGCCGCTGTAATATTATCAACATATTGATCACAATTTTAGACGAACGGTGGGTAACAGGTAGGCTTTTTAAATGAAAACACCGAACCTAGTTACGTTTGAACTTTATTTCTTTTTTTTTTTTTTCTAATGTAATACATATACTTTTGTGAAATCATAATACATTATGAGAAATCTTGCTGTTACTGCATTATTACCTGCAATTACCTCACGACTTCAATAGATGTTCAAAATGATGTCCTTCAACTTAAATGCAATTGGCAATACGCGCAACGAAATCCTCTTAACAGCGAGTAGTTCGCCATCAGTAATGTTTCCACATGCAATGACAATACGCTGACTCGTGTTTTCAGCTGTTGTCGGTGAATCACGATAACAAATATCCTTTAATTTTTTCCACAGAAAGAAATCCAGGGATTAAAATCCGGTGAACGTGCGGACCATCCACCTGTCAAATATCAATTTAAGACCGCTTCAACAGCACGCGAGCCATGTACCGGACATCCATCTTGCCGGCCGCGGTGGCCAAGCGGTATGCGGCGCGCCAGTCACATTCTGCACGGCCACTACGGGCGTGAATTCGAATCCCCCCTCGGGCACGGATATTTGTGCCGTCCTCATTATTAGCTAGGTCATAAGTAATTTGTAGGTTTAGGGACTCATGACTCCCATAAGCTCTACAAACTTTTAAACATGCATCATGTTGCAAGTACATCGCCATTCTGTTAGGCAGTGACACATCTTGTAGTAAAATCGGTAGTTGTTTTTGTGCTCTTCAGTCCGCAGACTGGTTTGACGCAGTTCTCCACGCTAACCTGTCCTTTTCAAGTCTCTTCATCTGAGAATGCGTTCGGAAACCTACATCCATTTAAATCTGCGTACTGTATTCGTCCCTCGGTCTCCCTCTACGATTTTTACTCTACACACTTCCTTCTAATGATGATTCCTTGATGTCTCAGAACGTGTTCCACCAACCTATCCCTTCTCTTAGAATACGCTAGAAACTCTTCTCCCCAATTCTGTTGAGCACCTCCTCCCATCTCAGTTTCATCATTCGTCTGTAGCACCACATTTCAAACGCTGTCTTACTCCCTTCCTAACCTCTGCGTCCCTTTCATGCCCTTTGACTCTAATAATCGCTGTTTGGTTTTTGTACAAGTTGCAAATAACCTTTGTTCCCTATATTTTACTTCTGCTGATTTCAAAATTTAGAAGAGTGTATTCCAGTCGACATTGTCAAAAGCTTTCTCCAAATCTACAAATGCTAAAAACGTATGTTTGCCTTTCCTTATTCTAAGAAAAGTCGTAATGTGAGTATTACCTCCCGTGTTCCAACATTTCTCCTAAATCCAAACTGATCTTCCCCAAGGTCGGATTCCACCAGTTTTTCCATTCGTCTGTAAATTATTTGTGTCAGTATTTTGCAACCATGACTTCTTGAACTGATAGTTCTGTAATTTTCACATTTGTCTGCGCTTGCTTTCTTTGGAATTGTAATTACAATATTCTTCTTTAAGTGGGAAGGTATTTCCCCTGTCTCATATATCTTTCCTACTAGGTGGAACAATTTTTTCATGAATGGCTCTCCTAATGATATCAGCAGTTCGACGGAATGTCATTCCAGGGGCCTTGTTTCTTTTATTGATCTGTCAAATTCTTCTCGCAGTATAGTCTGTCTTCTCTCATCGTCCCCTATATCGTCTTCCATTTCTAGAATACCTCTTTCAAGTTTATTTCCTTTGTACAGTCCTATACATTCCTTCCTCCTTTCAGCTTTCCTATATTTGCTTAGTTCTTGATATTCATACCGATACTCTTCTTGTCTCCAAATGTCTCTTTTATTTTCCTGTAGGCGGTATCTATCCCCTATTTATACTGTCTTCTATGTCTTGCATTTCTCCTCAAGCCACTCCTACTTAGCCAGTCTGCACTTCCTGTCAGCCTCATTTTTCAGACGTCTGTACTCCCTTTTGCCTTCTTCACTTGCTGAATTTTTATATTTTCTCCTCTCATCAATTAAGTTCAGTACATCTTGTGTTATCCGAGGATAACACAATCGGTGGAACATTACGTAAGAAATCAGCATACCTTGGACCATTTAGATTGCCACCGATAAAACCGGGGCCAATTATCCTATCTCCCATAATGTCGCACCATACATTAACCCGCCAAGGTCGCTGATGTTCTACTTGTCACAGTCATCGTGGATTTTCCGTTGCCCAATACTGCATATTATGCCGGTTTACGTTACCTCTGTTTATGAATGACGTTTCGTCACTAAACAGAACGCGTGAAAAAAATCTGTTATCGTCCCGTAATTTATTTCTTTGTTCATTAGCAAAACTGAACGCGACGTTTAAAGCCTTCGCCATGCAAGTCCTGGTGCCTATAAATATGACTGTGGTGAAATTTATGTTGATGTAGAATTTTCAACACCGACGTTTTTGAGATTCCCGATTTCGCTCAATTTTTATACTACTGCAACTACAGCTGCAATTGCAACTGCAGCTAAAACACTTAGTTTGGCATCATCATTTGTTTCAGGTCGCGATTGATATTTCACTTGTGGCTCAACACTTCCTTTCTCTGTAAATAACGTAACTATCTGACGAGAGGTCCGGGCACTTGAATGATGTGTTCCAGGACAACGATCACTATGTATAGCACAGGCCCGTTGGACATTTTGACCACAATAGCCATAAATAAATACCATGTCGATCTTTTCTGCAATTGTTAAACCGTCCATTTTCACACGAGTAATTTATTTTCCTTTATTGTTATTTTTAAACCAGCATATTACGCCCGTTGGCTGGCAGCAGCATTTAGTGCTGTTCTTCAGCCTAGAGAGAATTATGGGCATCAAGACTTAAAACATGAGATTCAGTGAGAACAATGGCGAATTAAAACATAGAAGACATAATTGAAGACTTTACATTTTGACAGAGGAATAAAGCTTACAGTCAATTAAAACTGTGAGCCACGGTGAGATGAAAAACATGCAGTATGACACCAAAACAAGACGAAGAGCACACATAGACAATGTAAAATTGAACGATGCGACACCTGTCTGTGCATGGCGGACGCAGATGAAAACACATTGAAGCACTTTGTATACAAAACTGTACTGCACTGTTGAAGCTAATGGTGCAGGACCACACTGGAGGAGGAATGTGTGAAGTGGGGGAGGGGGAGGGGAGAGGGTGGGGGAGTCTTAGGGACTCAGGACACGAAGGGAACAGCCAAGCAGGGGGCTAGGAAGGGGAGGGGAAGGGGAGACATGGCGCTTAATCCACAGGAAGGGATCAGGGTTCGTAGGATGGGCATATTTCAGGACGGAGTCACAGAGTAACACATACAGAGGAGCAGCCACCCCTAAACCACTGTCCTACGCTCCCCTCGCAGTTCCATAAGATGCTAGCAGGTGTCAGGTCGTACCCTGGTTTAGGGTGCCTCTCGCACATCAGAGGGTAGCGTGGAGGGGAGGCTGAGGGGAGAGCTCGTGCTGCCTGCCACGAGGCCACGGCTGTGTCCGGCTTGCTGGCGTTTGAGGGGAGGTGGTGGTGGGGGCAGCCGCTACCTGCCGCCTGCTCTGGCCAATTTAAAGGGCTGCTTCTGACCTCAGCGCCATCATGGGACATCTTACGGAACTGCTGAAAACCCTCCCTCCTCGCTCCCATGAGCAAGTACATCGCCATTCTGTTAGGCAGTGACACATCTTGTAGTAAAATCAGTAGTTGTTTTTGTGGTCTTCAGTCCGCAGACTGATTTGACGCAGTTCTCCACGCTAACATGTCCTTTGCAAGTCTCTTCATCTGAGAATGCGTTCGGCAACCTACATCCATTTAAATCTGCGTACTGTATTCGTCCCTCGGTCTCCCTCTACGATTTTTACTCTACACACTTCCTTCTAATGACGATTCCTTGATGTCTCAGAACGTGTTCCACCAACCTATCCCTTCTCTTAGAATACGCTAGAAACTCTTCTCCCCAATTCTGTTGAGCACCTCCTCCCTTCTCAGTTTCATCATTCGTCTGTAGCACCACATTTCAAACGCTGTCTTACTCCCTTCCCAACCTCTGCGTCCCTTTCATGCCCTTTGACTCTAATAATCGCTGTTTTGTTTTTGTACAAGTTGCAAATAACCTTTGTTCCCTATATTTCTGCTGATTTCAAAATTTAGAAGAGTGTATTCCAGTCGACATTGTCAAAAGCTTTCTCCAAATCTACAAATGCTAAAAACGTATGTTTGCCTTTCCTTAGTCTAAGATAAGTCGTAATGTGAGTATTACCTCCCGTGTTCCAAAATTTCTCCTAAATCCAAACTGATCTTCCCCAAGGTCGGATTCCACCAGTTTTTCCATTCGTCTGTAAATTATTTGTGTCAGTATCTTGCAACCATGGCTTCTTGAACTGATAGTTCTGTAATTTTCACATTTGTCTACGCTTGCTTTCTTTGGAATTGTAATTACAATATTCTTTCCCGCCTGTATATATTTGACTCTGATGGAGTGCATCATTGGGGAGAGGGAGTTGGTCGAAGCTACCCTGGGAAAGGATGTGGAGAGTCTGGAGGTGGAGAGGGATGCAGCGGTAAAGGCGTGGCAAAGACCCGGTGTTGGTGAGGGTTTTGGGTGTCTATCTTGCGGTTGGTGTATAGGATCCGGATGTGTTCAAGGTATTGGAGGAAATGGGAAAATGGAATAAGATCATATAGGATCTGCGTGGTTGAGGGGAGACGGATACGGTAGGCGAGGCAGAGGGCGTGACGTTCAAAGATTTTGAGAATTTTGTAATAGGAAGGGGGAGCGTAAATCAAGGTGGGATGGAAACTGCGTAAGACAGGACGCATGAGGGTGCAATATGCGTAGGATGGTGGAGGGGCTGAGACACCACGACCGACCGGTAATGAGTTTGAAGTGGGAGAGGGCTTTCTGGTGGACAGTGCGGAGGCCTGTAGTCCAGGAGAGGGAGCAATCAAGGACTAGGCCGAGGTATTTGAGAGTGGGTGTGGAGGATGGGACGGTTGTGGAGGGTAAGGTAGAAGTCAGGGAGGCGTAAGGAACGGGAGGTACGACCTCTAATGATTGCCTGGGATTTTTCGAGGTTGACGGAAAGGAGCCACCGGTTACACCATGAGGCGAACTCAGTGACGTGGGACTGGAGCAAAAACTGGGCACGGGCAAGGGGGAGGGGGGCGAGGGCTAGGAAGGCGGTGTCAATGACTTGCCACTCAGTTACCACCATGCGCCGACACATGACCTCCGCAGCTCATTCTGCCTTCCGCCTAATTGCAAAAAAAAAAAAAAAAAAAAAAAAAAAAAAAAAAAAAAAAAAAAAAAAAAAAAAACTAAATCGATGAGATTTTGCTTATTCCTGTGGCTGCTATCGACCACTGAAGGTGCATTATTCCTTTGAAATAGCCAGTCTATTGGCCTATTGTGTAATGGCGCGAAAATTTGTCTAATGCCCGGTACACAGTGAAAATTCGGTAAATTCTCATACGAATTTTCTCCATACAAACTTTAAAATGAGGGTTTTCCAAAAGCTTTACTAAATCAAACAAGCAAACGTAGCGAAATCTCAAAGCGTGAGGTAGCAATCTGGGTACTAAGTCCCGACCGTTAACGTTAGTATCAAACTATTTTAGTTAATCTAATTGTCCAAAAACAACCAAAATTCGCTAAACTTTCTGCCATATTGACACAAATCTGCTTCAACTATTGCGTTGCGAGTCAGATTGAGTATAATAAGACACATTTTTTACCTCCTTGCTTAACACATTAACAGCAGTCGAGCACAGGACGTCCGTCCTCTCGGGCCTCCAACCTAACAGTGCCAAACATGACGTCTCCTGAGCCCAACGAACAGCTGTTTTTTCCGAACTCCAGGAAGATACCTCCCATTGGCCGGTCCCTGCCTCCCCGTCAAGACAAGCGACACCCGAAAAAGCCACTGCCAACCTCCCTCTTTGACTCACCTAAGCCAAAGATTTCGCAACTACTCCACCAGCTCGAAACTATCTTTGGTTAGTAATTACGGAAAATAATCTACTCAGAAAACATTCACACACGCTATTTTTCATGGTAGAGGACCACAGGAAAAAGGAAGTTTGACAAATTATAAATAAAACAAGTAATGTATTTCCAGATCTAACTGGCCAGAGCAGTTAATCACGTTACAGTTCTTCATTATTCTCCATAAAACTGTCATTATACTTTGATTTACTATGAAGCTAAATGGAGCGTGCTGCAGTACCGCTTCAACTGTACTCACGTGCATACGGCTCTGCTTGTGTAGTAGTGTGTTATATACATCTACAGCAGTGTGTTAATACATACATCTATATAATACTCCGCTGATCACGTTTAAGTACAGGGTGTAGAGTCAACGAACCGCTTTTATGATACATATCTACCGTTCCATTCTCTAACAGTGCGCGGGGTAAAAGATCACCTGAACGTTACCGGTTTCGTTCTGATTGCTCTTATTTTATTAAGATGATCATTTCTCCCTAGGGAGGTAGGTGCTAATAAAATATTCTCGCACTCAGGAGAGAGAATTATTGACAGACATTTCGGAAATAAATCTCGCCTCAAAGAATAACGTCTATCTTTTAATGACTTTGTAACCTATTACTTCTGGGTAAAATTACCAATCACTCCAAACACGATAAAACCACGTCCAAAGCAAATATAAGGGCACAACCCATGGTAGGATTTTTGATTTGGCCGTGTGTGTACCTAAGACACTTTTGATTTGTATCGGACATTGGACAGACTATTTGCTAAACGGTAACGAAATGCTGTGCTCAAGAACTGATCAGTTTACTGAATATTATTTATACGGTCGCCAGTCTGATTAGTCAATAAAATGTTCAAACTGTTATTTATGACCTGAATCCATTTGCTGTAAATATTACATTAAAACAACTAGGTACAAACAAGTAGAAAGCGTTAAGTTTATGGTCTAATAACAAACACTATAATCTCTATGGAAAGCATTGTGCAAGACAAGGCAAACCAAACGAGTTATTTACTACTTAAACATAGAACTGAATATGAAAGAAATATTGCGATTGATCAAAGAATGAAAGATTTTTGGACGTAGGTGATCCTAGTCCAATCACGCCTGGATTGCACACAAAAATTACACAAATTTACCAACCACAGATCCATTTCAACTACCTTTTGATTAATCAGTGTATAAATAATTGTACGGAAATTTTACTGATGGATTTTCTAAGGATATCGTGGTAGCCCTGAAACTGGTGTTGTGCACTTTTCCACTATTTTCATTAATTTTGAGCAACATTAACTATATTTGCAGTTCCTTTAAACGATGTTTATCAAACAAATACTGATGAAATTAATATGGCTTTTATAAAATTGGTGATGTAATGCAATGAATGCAATGATTACCAACTTTAAATTATTAACTGTTATTTGAATCATTTTGTTTTATTAATTTATCATTAAATTTGATATATGAAGTGCAATCTTTAATTAGTAAGTAAACAAATTGCAACTGTTTCTTACTACTTATCACTTATCTACTGCAAATATGGAACTTAGCACTTCAGGTAGTTAATTAGTTCATTAAGAAAATTATTTAATTTTTATATTCTCATTTAGAACAATCGGACTAGGTAATTGATAGGGATAAACAAAGCTTATCACAAATTTTTCGTTCAACTGAATCATTATTGACACAAATCTGTGCTTTTTGGCTGATACATTCGCGCTACAACTCTAAAAGTACATAAACTTGTCAAATATCCCGTGCTGCAGACGAGCTGTTGCATGATTGCACAACTAAAGGTGAATAGGCGTCAATCGTGGACCTTGCTGTGTGACACTGTATTCTCTTCTTGGCGATTAATAAATTTACAATGTGCTGATAAATCCATGCTACGATATAACAATCAACCAGCATCCGAGGCTAATTTTTGGAAACTCTTGATACAATTCCAAGTCTCTTTCGTACGCGCCAAAGCTTGACGCTTTTTACGTCAGCTACGGGAAAGTTGGTTTTACATACCACATATCGAATTACATGCCCTGCGTTTGGATCAGACTACAATCTTCTTACATTTATAACAATAAATATAATCATCAAAAAACTATGCAATCAAGGTACACAACAACATGTTTAATTTTACAAATACTCCAAATAAGATAACTTATATACCACATTTCACGAAAATAATTAAAGATCGATACCTAAAATTTTATATATAGATTACAGCAAAACAAGCATTTAGTATTAAATAGTTCGAAAAAAATATTGATTTTATACATTAATCTTACAACTTGCATCCCAACTCGTGCATCAATTCTGTGACACTCTCTCCCCTATACATTATCGCGATAATACAAAACGAGCTGCCCTTCTTTGAACTTCCTCTATATCATCCATCATTCCTACTTGGTGAGGATATCCCACAATGGGCAACAATACTCTGAAATAGAACGCACAAGTATAGTGTTAGAAGTTTTTTTTAGTAGAACCGTTGCATCTGTTAGGTGTTCTGCCAATGAAACACAGTGTTTTGTTCGCCTTCCCTACAGTAATTTCAAATTTCTAGTTTTGAGTAGAATTTACGGACAGTAGATTCGACTGTTTTATTGTGTAAATGAACTTAATCGGATTTTTTTAGTGCTCATATGGATGACTTCACAAATTTTAATGTTTGGAGTCTACCAATTTTTGAACCATGTAGACAGCTTATCAAAATCATTTTGCAACTGCCTTTGATCTCCTGGTGACTTTATTAACCGACAAACGACAGAATCATCTGCATGCAACGTAAGAGAGCTGCTCACATCGTTCATATACCGGGTGATAAAAAAGTCACTATAAATTTGATAACTTAATAAATCCGGAAAAACGTAGATACAGAGGTAAAAATTGACCCACATGTTTGGAATTATATGGAGTTTTATTAGAACAAAAAAAAATACAAAAACTGTCCAGCACATGGCACTGAACAGCAAAACGTCAGTGACTCCGCATGAAACTCGTGTATCAAAGGAGCTGTAATGAGAGGGAGCATCAGATGCAACAACAGTCGCAGCATGTTGACGTTACCTGAAAAGGCGCTTTTAGTGGAGCTGTAATATCAGAATGGGGAATGTGCTAGTTCAGCGTTACGATCCTATCGCCCTAGGAAGGGGATTCGAACGGGTAAAGATCTGCTGACAAACGCAGCTGTGGCGAGAATGATTTCGAAGATCGAAGCCACGGGTTGTTTAGACGATACACCCCGTAGTGGCCGACCGAGCACAAGGCGTAATGCTGCTGAGAGAGTTCAGGAAGAAATGGTGACAGTAGCGGCTTCGTCTATGCACGGGGAAGTCAGCGCTCGTGCAGTCGCACGTCGAACCGACAATCCATACACTACTGTTTGGTTGGCACTTAGGCGTACCCTCCGATGCTATCCTTGCAAAATCCATCGGCATCATGAACTGTTACCTGGCGATTTAGTGAAGCGGAGGGCATTTGTGGTGTGGGCGTTTCAAAATATGGCGGAAGATGACGATTCGTTGAGTAACGTGTTGTGGACAGCTCATTTCACGCTCCTAGGGTCAGTCAACGCCCACAACTGCAGACGTTTGCAGAAAATCTTCGAACTATCGTGGAAACTCCATTGCACGACGAAAAAGTCACGGTATGGGTTGGATTTACCACATCTACCGTTTACGGGCCTTTTTCTCTTCAAGGAACTGCGTCATTCTGGTTTTGTAACTGCTACCGTGACGGGTGAGAGGTACGCCGATACATCACACAATTGCATCATCCCCAACCTGGCTAATAAACACTTGCTGGAACGTACGATTTTTATGCAGGATGGCGCTCTACCCCATAGTAGACGCGTGAAAGATATCTTGCGCGCCTCGTTTGATGATGATTCTGTACTCAACCGCCACATTCGTCATGCTTGGCCTCCCAGGTCCCCAGACCTCAGTCCGTGCGATTATAGGCTTTGGGGTTATCTGACGTCGCAAGCGTATCGTGATCGACCGACATCTCTAGGGATTCTGAAAGACAACATCCGACGCAATGCCTCACCATAACTCAGGATATGCTTTACAGTGCTGTTCACAACATTATTCCTCGACCACAGCTATTATTAAGGGATGATTGTGAACATATTGAGAATTTCCTATGAAGAACATCTTATTGAAGGGCCCAGGGAAAGAACCAGGTAAGTCACAATTTCAATGAAACTCAGAAAACGATTTTTTAATTTTAAAACGTAATAAGTACATCTCATACAAACTAATGTTTTCAAACCATATAAAACATTGAAGTCCGGAATATAGAGAACAAAATAAGACTGTTTCTATGGTGTTCAAGATTGACAGCATGAAAATAAATTAAAAAATTTACTCAAACTACAAACTTTTCAGGAAAGAAACCAGGTAAGTCCCTGAAACAGAAAGAGAACGGAGCATATGAGTCAGCTATTCCTTTCCCGTGTATGAACGAATTTTTAATGTCATTTCATTTATTATTATTATTGTAATTTTTAACATTACTCTTATTGTTTATAATATTATAATTATAATTTCTAATGCTATTATCATCAATTACAATTTTATTATTATTATTATGGAAACTCACAGATCTGTTCCAAGTTATCAATCATGAGGCAATGAATGAAAAAATTCCACTGCTGCTGGACCTCAGAACTTCATGAGACTCATTAAATCATTGTGCTTTGCTCTAGAAATACGTAAGTGACCTGCAGACAATGGAGAATTTTGTTACATATTTTTACACATAAGCAATAGTAAATAAAAATTTTAAGAGTAGCATTAATAAGTCATGTTGCAATTACCTGTGTAGGACAAAGAGGGTAGCTCGAACTCTGCAGACTTCTGATTTGATGGAACTCTGTCAGGCTTCCTTATGATGCTGGATACCATGTGACCATTATAAGTGTGTCTCCAGTTCATCAGGCGAGGATGATTGGACGAAGTCTCAATTTCCTTCAGTGGTTGAATCTTAAATGGACATTTCGGTACATATTTCTGATTTAAGAAGTATTTCCAATCATATACCATTTCCTGAGAAACTTTCTCCACAATGAAGGGTGATGGTTTCATTCTCGAATTTTCAATCATACTCATGAAATCGTCTGGGGTTTCCATCCTTCGTTTCAAATCCCACAGACCAACATTCCTATCACATTCCATGTAGGAATGACCTCGTTCTGGAAATGTGATCTTGATATTTCTCAATCCATGAATGTTATTATGAACGAGATAGTGCAAGAAGCGGAAAATTGTGAAATTCTTGTTTTGCCCTCCAGCAGAATCACAGAACACTTGAAGCTCTTCAACATTGTTATCGAGGTAATTCATAAAGAAATGAAACAGGAAAGATGCTACCTCGTTAGGACCTTTCTTGGCAATACCTTCGTGGTACTCATAGAAAACTGACTGCCCCGTGGAGAGAATGTGAATGTTGAAAGAATACATTGATAATTGACGCATATAATACACATCGTTCGTAGTTATGTTTGGTAACGACACATTTTTAGCAAAATCCATACAAATTGCTTCCATCTTCTTGGTTTTCATAGCTTTATGCCTTGCATCTCGTTTGCGTTGGTAGAATGTTTCGGCTTTTCTTTTGTGAAGGACATTCATGGTTGTTAACTTCTTAATTTCTTCTTTATCTTTCTCTGGGGAGAGTGCTTTAAGTATGGCTGAGAATTCATAACAATGAGTGCACGTGTCACTACGTGGGTATCCGAAGGATATGTTGAAATCCGTGTTCATAATGCATCTATAGGTTTCATAGGAAACATGGGAAGTAGGATGAAGTTCCTTAAACATCAGAAACATTCTCTTGATATTCAAATCTTCTGGCAAATAAGTCTTTCTTGAATCTTTTAAGCTGTAATGGCTTCGTCGACCTTTAAAACTGCTTATATGACTGTATACCAACGATCTGGTAGATTCGTCAAGCTTCCTGTGAAGATGTGTGTGTTTACCCCTCTTGTCTTGCGGTGCAGAACCAGTTAGTTTCAAGCTCTTCTGTATATATTCCAATTTGTTTTTTGTGATACCATGTATTGCACAAAACGCTTTTGCACAAACTGGTACATCACACTTATTGTCACACCCTACGGGAATTCTGACTCTGTATGCAAATGCAGCATCTCGTAATTTCGCGTTTTCTTCTGTTTGACGTGGTCGCCTTCTGTTGACGCACAGAACTGTTATTAAACCTGCTAAATATGCATTCTGATCATTGTGTGATTCTAGACTGTTGAATTTGCGTAGTATTTCAGCTCTTTCTGCTTCAGTGGTGACTTCAAAGCATTTAAGACGGGAACATTTGCACGTCTCCCCGATTTCATGTGAACTTAGCCTTAATTTCTTACCAACATCAGGAATTCGGCCAGTTTTATTCGCTTCTTAGGTTCATTTTGTGGAATTCCATCGTCTTCATTTACTAATGTCGACATCACGGCACAGCACAGCACGGAACGATTTATTAAACAGCGCCGCAATAACAAATTACACTCAGAAACACAGTGTAAAAAAAGGAACACCTGCAACAATGCAATGTCAAAGATATAATGGCGCGAAAGTCTGGTGTGCGCACGGCCATCTGTTGAGATGCAGTGGACTTACCTGGTTTTTTTCGCTGGTTATGTGGACTTACCTGCTTCTTTTCCTGCACGCCAAAACTTTAAGGGCAAATAAATCCGTGACTAAGCTGGTTTATGCCCTGTTTCATGCTGCTAACAGATAGCCCTATCGATGGAGAATCGAATGGCATCTCTAACTCATTTCGAGAGAAAAATGGACTTACCTGGTTTCTTCCCTGGACCCTATTATTATCTTAATTTGTAATGCTAATTATTGCTTTTCTGATCAGATGAAGCGCCATCTGTCGGAGATTTTTGAACTTTTTTTTTTAGTTTTAATAAATTCCAATGTCATTCGAAGCATATGTGTAAATTTTAATCTCTTTATCTACATTATTCCGTGATTTATTAAGTTTTCAAATTTATAATGCCTTTATGATCACCCGGTAGATTAGCAACAGTAGGGCCCCAATTTTACTCGATGACTTTTCGTCAGTTACTGTGTCCTTTCTGACAGGAAATTGCGAATCCAGTCGCACAACTGTGGCGATCTTGCATAGGACGACGCTTGTAAGGTACAGTCGATGACAGAATTCGCCTAATCACTATGCACAACTGCAAAGTTTTGCTGCCTGTTAAGAAGTATAAACAGCTACGGGAAAACGAACGTACATTCTGTCGATTACACGTGTATCTGACACAAAATCTAAGAGGAAAAGTTATCTTCCAGTATCACAGTCAGTTGTAACAACATGCGCGCTTCCTGTGCGATGTGTAGGTGCTTCGCAAAGGTATTTTAGGAACGGCTTTTCGTTTTGCGCAATTCGCGACCGACACATTCCACATTGTAAGTCGTTACTGACACATTCTAATGGAAAATGTGCAAGCGTAACATAGAATTAATTGAATTACAATACAGAAATCAAATTTTCGACATTAGCCACTACTTAAATTAATCTTCATCACACACGTGGAAATCGACAAATGTTTAGTGGGTGCTACACTGGCACGCTTGCTGGAGTCACACTATAGCACTTATTCGTTAAGCGAGCAGATAAACCAGATATGTTCTAAGCACTTTGTTTGGAAGCGATAAGGTTTACAGTGCACTACGATGTTCGGAGCGATCGCGTGATGGTGCCGCACACTGCCTCGGCCATGCTATAAAGATAAAATATTTTATTCCATATCCTTCAATAACGACGCAAAAGCTACGTTTTGTGTAAGCAACATTAGGAATATCAAATCGCTGTGACATTGAAGTCCATAGTGGTTTAATCTAATCCAGGTTCACTCCATAAGGTCGTACGAAACAAATATTTCCTATAACGGCGAGTCCGGTGTTCGCCATTTGGCATCCCCAGAGGTTAAGGAAACCTTTTGGTGTGAGTTTGTCACTGAAAAGTATCGAACACATGACGTTTCGTATACTGATGACAGAATTCGCGATACCCCTCGCCTAATCGCTATGCACAACTGTTAAGACGTATAAACATCAATCTGCCAAACCACCAGCACCTATGAATAAATCATGTAGGAAGTAGAAGTCTGATCAGTCACCTTAGAATGAAGTCGATTATCTTTCCCAAAAAGCAGGCATTAAACTAACACTACCAACAACGAGAACAAGGAGGTAGGTAACTTGTAAAATCTCGAGCCTAAGAGACGAATTTTGGTTTTCCTTCATCGTAGGAAGAGCCTTACTGTGTGAAAACAAGGAGATCTCTTCGATTTAAGGACAACGCCGTTTATTCTGATACGAACGCTGATGTATTAGGAGAGAATTACACACCGGTGGGTTTCTATGCACAATACAAAACCACGAATTTTCATCAAAAAGGTGCGTGGTTTCCAGATACGATCTGCCACTTCTGAATAGATAGTAAGTCTATGTTCATGCAGAGGTTCGAAAATCGGCCGTGCTAAAGTATGTTGAAAGGAGTACGCAAAGTAATTTTCACTTAATTTTTGCCTGTCATACAGCCTTGAGCAATGTTTTGTTACAAAAAATCTAAGCTACAATTCTATAGAAAACAAATTTATATAATATTTTGTATCATTTCACTAATCGATATGACATATTGTACTTATTTTCATATCTTTGCTGTAAACCAAAGACTTTGTTTTATCTTTGGAGTGTGTCTTGCACTCACAGTTGTTGTGTCTGAGAGGAGTCGGTGTGTGACCTTAGTGTAGGATAGTTGATGTATGATTATGATAGAGTTGTAGTCGTGAAACTGTCGGGTTAGTCTGTCTGTGTGTTAGACTCGAAGAGTAAAGATTCAGTTTTGAAGAGTCGCAGCCAAGTCTGCAGATTGAAATTTTTGTATGGAAATTAATCTGTCTCAAATAAGGTAAACTTGTACTTTTCTATTGTTATGTGTGGTAGCCTGTATGTAGCCTATATTGTAGTTGGTGTTTGTCCTTTTGCTAATGAATACTATTTAATTCAGCTCGCATTTATCATTTTTCCCTGAGTCATTTTACCAGTTCCTCGTTCCTGTCACCAATTTGAATTGCTATCCGTTCTGATCATTGATAATGTTGCATAATTATTGTGTTTGTAAATTTGTATGCTAATTATAACAGTTCAGTGTAGGCATTTTGTGATGATCAGTTGGTCTATTAATGAGAGCAGCATGTAGTTTGTTCATAATTGCAGTAAAGATCATAGTTAGGGATTCTCTCAGTCTCAGTGAAAGTTCAGATTATTAAGATAGTTAATGTTAGTAACAGTTAATGTGATTTGTCTGGTCAGAAGAGAAGTAGATCACGTAAAGAGATGAGAAATATTTGCAGTGTGTGATACTTGAAATCTTTACCAGATTTGTAGAACATTTTTATTACATTGAATTTGTATGGTAATTGTTGTACAGATAGGCACATTATCAAGTGCAGTGATCTTGATATCCAATTGATATCAAATATCCTTGTTTGGCATCCTGTTAATTCAAGTAGCAAAATTATCACTGAAGTAGCACTTTCTGTTGGCTCTCGCAGTCGAATTGTACATGTATAGTCTGGCTGCTGGTATATGGTAAACGCTAACAGATCTGAACATTTCATTTGCTCACCTTGTTTCTCACACACGAGATGTGTAGACCAATTACGAGTTTAATTACTGTTGACTTATTAACAACTGTACAATTTAAAGTGTTATCCGTTGCGCATCAAACTAAACCACATTTACGTAAGATCATTGCATCCCATGTCAGTTGCAATTTATTCTAACAGGGCAAAGGAAGGTACTAAGTCTCATTGGTTAGTCGAATTATTTTGTTACCAAAACCACAACAGAACATTTATTTGGGAATTTTAGCGGGGACGGTCTCTTAACAAAAACAGTGTCACGCTCGCCCCACAAACACATACTACTTTTCATTTCAAACACACGCACACTACTTTTAATGTGTCGGTGGCGCCGGCGTTCAAAAGTTCAAATGTTTGTAGAGCTTATGGGACATAATTACGGGGTCATCAGTCCCAACTACTGAGGACGGCACAAATATCCATGCCCGAGGGGGGAGTCGAATCCCCAACCGTAGTGGCCGTGCAGACCGTGACTGGCGCGCCGCAGACCGCTCGGCCACCGCGGCCGACCCGGCGTAAATGAGCAGATGCGTAAGACGAGATCTCAGAATCCATCCGATATTCGCAGTAGGTTTGTTTATTATTATGCAGTCATTTGGACGTGTGCTAGAAAAGACAAGCCGCAATCCGTATATTTTACATATGTAACTTTTCTGCACAGTAACAACTTTTGAAGCGAATATAGTATCAAACAGTTTTAACTCTTCACTCAGCCAGTTCATATGATGCCTTAAAAAACAAAGAGAACTATTGGATGACTGAACGAAATAAGCAGTGTGTTTACGTGCAGATGTTCTGAGCAGATTATCACTACCACCACAAAAAAGCAACGGAGATCCTATGAGTCATACCAAAAAAATGTTCAAATGTTTGTAAAGTCTATGGGACTTAACTACGGGGTTATCAGTCCCTAAACTTACAAACTACTTATGAACTACTTACGAACTAGGACGGCACAAATATCCATGCCCGAGGGGGGATTCGAACCCCCGACCGTAGTGGCCGTGACTGAAGCGCCTCAGTCCCCTCGGCCACCGCGGCCGGCTGAGTCATACCGTAATATATTTCCACAGAGAGTTATTTTTTATTATGTTTCTACATAAAGAATTTCGTCCGACGTAGGTTTCACAGCAAATAACGTACACATTTATAAATGTCAAACGCTATAGTAGCCACAATTCATTAGCTGAAATATGTGTGAAGTGTACCTGTTTAATTCGTGGCCACTTCGCGTAATTTCAACTGCAATCACTCATAACACTTCTATATTAATAACAGATAAATTCCTGGGTTGTTTTAGTCTGAATTAAGTCACTAATTGATGATCGAAAACAGAATTTATTGATGCAAAAACACAGAATTTACGTCCATAGCTTGCGGCAGAACAAATATTTTACTTCCATAGCTACAGGCAGAATACAGATTTAAGCTCTATAGCTTAAGGCAGAACACATATTTTACTTCCATAGTTTAAGGCCGAACACAGACGGACGAAAACAGACAGACTGACTGAGGTACGGTAACTGCTTGACCCCCGTCTGCTGTACTGGCATACGTATTTATAGCGTAAAAGGTCGATCGTCTGACCATCTTAAAGTTCTCAGAGTTTTAGAACAACTAACATGTCATATAACTTTAATGTTAATATTCTTTCAATATTTGATCATTAATAATAATAAAAACTTCTTAACAGAAACAGTCAAATATGTAATGTAATCGTAAGCTGACGATCGGTTGACATATGATCGCCAACTGTCATATTTTCCCAAGTTCTTTGAGTTTCACTCGTAAACATTAACAGCATTGGAGGGCTATGACCCGAAATTCATATCTTTACATAAAATTTCATATGATACCTGGCATAATTCTTACAAAATCATTAAGTACTATTTTATTTGTTTATAGTATAAAATATTTAAAAATGACGAAAATGGTTGGATCGTCACAAGTGAATACTGAAAAACGCTGCCTTTATGAGGGTTCAAAACATGACACGCACATACCAAGAGTGTAATAGCTACCACGACAAACTCCGAATACGGCTGTCTCGGCAGAGACTGATAATTGCCCCTTATGCGTTTGCGTGTGGAAAGTCTCAACAGTAGAGATCGTAGGATAAGTCTCACCTACTTGGACCAAATTGTGCGAGAAGAAACACGAATATGAGTTTTAAATTCATACAATATCTCCCCGTGAGCTCCCTGGGGGATCGAATCGTTGAGGGAAAGTTCGCACTCCTTGTGAGTGACAATTCGAAGAGTGTGAACATTCTCGCCTATGATCGACGGACTGAGACGCGTTATGAATGCGAAATTCAGGGTCCTCTTACAGCTACAGTCGTACAAATTGTGGGAATACAGTGAATGCAGTCGTTTGACTCTTTTGTAGCTACGAATGCCAGATCTACGAAACAACAACGAATCTAAATAATTAATATGAATGTGTTTCTAACGCTATTTTGACTCTTGAGTGTTCTATAGTTGAAAGGCACATGCGGTAACAGGAGAGTAATTTTGCGAAAAATTTAGGAGCTTCTAAACACCAGCATACAAGGTCTTGGTATATTGAGGTGTTCATTCAACTATCACTCTGTGTTGTATTTCTTCTCACTGTACAGAAAACATAACAGTTTGTTTAATAAATGAAGCGTCTCATGTTACCTTAAAAAGGTCGTCAGTTATTATAGCACCATGAGGTATTATTTAACAGTTTCATATGACCGACACACTTAACATAAGAATCTTTTTTGAAACGTATGAGACAGACTGAATAACATTTGGTAAGATATAACTGCAGTAGGTTGTCGTGTAACAATACTTATACGCACTCGCCGTGCTGTGAAGTGCCCCGTTTACTTCCGTGCAAACCTCTTGCCGGTCCAAAACTCTGACTGGAGGACGAGACATTGGGCAGAGTAGAGGAATGCCTCGCCTTTCCTCCAATCTCACGGATGTGTTTGGCCCTGTCTTTTCTTAAATGGACAATTTGCTTTATGAAGACTGGTATATATTTTAGGAATATTGTAGGCGGACATTCGTGTTTCTTCCTGCTCGCCGGCCGCGGTGGCCGAGGGGACTGAGGCGCTTCAGTCACGGTCTGCACGGCCACTACGGTCGGGGGTTCGAATCCCCCCTCGGGCATGGATATTTGTGCCGTCCTAGTTCGTAAGTAGTCCATAAGTAGTTTGTAAGTTTAGGGACTGATGACCCCGTAGTTTAGTCCCATAAACATTTGAACATTTTTCATTTCTTCCTGCTCAGTTTGGGCCAAGTAGTTGAGACCCATCCAGCGAGCTCTACTGTTGAGACTTTCAACACTCAAACACATAAGAGACATTTATCAGCCTCTGTCGAGACCATAGCATTCGAATATTGTAGATGTAGTTATTAAACTCCTGGTATGTGCTTGTCAAGTTCTGAACCCACATAATGGTAGCGTTTTCAGTATGCACTTAGTTCAGCTAATAAATTGTGGCTACTATAATGTTTGATATTTATAAATGCATACTATATGTGCTGTGAAACCTATGTCTAACGAAATTCTTGAAGTAGAAACATGCTAAAAAGTCATATCTCTATGGAACAAAATTGCGCTAAGACTCATACAATAATCTGTCCAGAACATCTGCCTACAAACAGGCTATTTCTTTCAGTCATCCAAAAGTTCTCTTTGTTATATTAAGTAATCATATGAACTGGCTAAGAGATATATTGTAGTATATTCGCTTCAAAAGTTGTTATTGTTCAGAAAAGTATAATATAGGGATTGCAACTTGTCTTCTAGTGCGCACGTACAAATGACAGCATATTAAAAAACAACCCTACTGCGGATATCGGCTCAATTCTGGGATCTCGTCTTACGTATATGCTCATTTACGCCGGTGTAACGAACACGTACTTTAGTATAGCCCTTTTTCGAACCTCTGCAAGAAAATACACCAACTACCTATTCAGAAGTGGCAGATCGTAACTAAAAACCACGCACCCTTTTGACAAAAATTCATGGTTTTGTACTCTGCATAGAAACCCTCCGTTGAGTAATGCTGTCCTACATCATCGCTCGTATCAGAATAAGCGGCGTTGGCTTGGAAATCTAAGAGATCAGCGTTCGATTCTTTCACTCCTCTAATATATTTCATTTGTCTTCTTATTTTCACACAGAAGGCTGTTGCTTCGATGAAGAAACACCAAAAGTCGATTCTTAGGCTCGAGATTTTACAAGTTACTCCACCTCCTTGGTTTCCCTGTTCGCAGTATCAAATTAATGCCTCCTTATGACTTCATTTTGACGTGACTGATCAGACGTCTACTTCCTGCATGACGTATTCGTAGGTATTCGCGGTTTTGCGGGTTGTTGTGTATGATTAGCCGCGGTGGAGTAGCCGAGCGGTTTAAAGCGTCTCGCTGCGGAGCGCGCGGTTGCTCGCCGTGGAGGTTCGAGTCCTCCCTGGGGCATGGGTGTGTGTGTTGTCCTTAGGTTAGTTTACCTAGGTTTAAGTAGTTTGTAAGCTACGGACTGATGACCACGCAGTTTGGTCCGATAGAATTACAGACATTTGAACATTTTGTTTGATTAGTATGCGAAACGTCACGTTTTCGGTAGTTGCCATTAACAAACACTCCGAAAGATCTCCTTAATCTCCGGCGATGCCATATGACAAACGCCGGGTTTGGAGTTATTCGGAATTCTTTTATTACCGTATGAGGTGAAAGTGGATTAGAATGAACCACTACGTATTTGAATGTCACAGCGATTTAATATTCCTAATGTTGCATACACAAAAAAAACGTAGCTTTTCCGTCGTTATTGAAATATATGGAATAAAAACATAATTTTGGGATGGATACGATTGTTTAGAGAAATTCATTTCTTGTAATGCAGTTCTCAGTCTCAAATGTTTCATTTCCTATTATTAATATATTTTCAATGGTTACGGAATAAAACTGTAACTGACAAAAATAATTTCCTCACAATGTTTGCGATACAGATTATTAATTAATTATCATGAGCGTGTGTTTTTGTTTCGTGAGCAACACAATGAGCCATATTCAAAATAGAAGAAAAATGTGAAAACTGACAGTAATCGTACTGTCACTCACTGATCAATAATTGGCCACCTGGTGATATATAAGAAATAAGCTTATATTTTTGCATAGTTTTGTTCTCTGCACATTCAGTTGACATAATCGTAATTGGTATAACGGCCCGATATGGGGTCGAATGCCAAAAATTAGGTTTTTTAATAAGATATGGACTATGGATCAGATGTAGCTGTGGATGTTCTCAATCATTTTTCCACATTATTAGTTTAGGTCACGTTCGCTGTTCTTATTGGAACAATTGTCATATTTGTTTCTATATTACAAATGTAATATATAAAATTGATACCACTACATCCTGCAACTGTAGTGTTTAATTTTCTTTGGCTACCATTAGAACTCTTGTCCCAAGGTCGATCAACTATGTCTAATAACTTATTACAGCAATACCATTTCTCCGAGGAGAAACTGTAATTTGTGGTAACACAGCTGGCTTATGTTTGTTAATTTTATGCTGATACCTTACTTGCAATATCAACCGAAAGAGAACCATTTGGAAATAACATACGTAATGACGCAACTATAAGATCTGAAGATGATCCAACTGAACGAAACATGTTATTAAATAATTATATTGCAACTGTTGACGGAAATAAACACATTCAAAATACGTAATGAGATCTTCATTCCCGAAGATACCATCAGCGATCTGCCGCGCCAAACCTTTGTCGTCTTTATATTTGGACTGAGGCGGTGGGCAGAAACCGTCGCGAGATCGTTCTGAACACCATGGTGCACTGTTACCCTTAGCGATTCGTAACAAAGTGTTTAGAACATGTCTGTTTTGTCTGCTCGCTTAACGAATAACTGTTGCAGCGTGACTCCAGAAAGTGTGCCGGTGTAGCATACACTAGACTTCTGCCGACTTGCACTTGTGCCGGCCGCGGTGGCCGAGGTGACTGAGGCGCTCCAGTCACGGTCAGCACGGCCACTACGGTCGGGGGTTCGAATCCCCCCTCGGACATTGATATCTGTGCCGTCTTTAGTCTTAGCTAGTTCATAAGTAGTTTGGAAGCTTAGGGACTGATGACCCCCAAGTTAAGTCCCATAAGTTGTACAAACATTTGAACATTTTTTTGCACTTGTGGAAAACTGTTCAAATGTTTGTACATCTATCGGACCAAACTGCGTGGTCATCAGTCCGTAGCTTACAAACTACTTAAATAAGGTAAACTAACCTAAGGACAACACAAACACCCATGCCCCAGGGAGGACTGGAACCTCCGATGGCGAGCAACCGCGCGGTCCAAAGCGAGGCGCCTTAGACCGCTCGGCTACTCCACCGCGGCTGCACTTGTGCGATGAAGGTTACTTTAAGTATTAGGCCATGCCAGTAATTTGCTTCCTCTCCTGTAATTTAATTAATACTATGTTATGCACTTTCCATTCGAATGACAATATTCCGACAATATTCACGACAATATTCACGAACTGCAACTCAAATGTTATTGCTGTCTTCGTTCACAGAAATTATAAGAAAAGAAGTGTGTCGGTTGTAGTTTCCAAAATCTGTTTTCGAAGTCCCCTTCACGTCGCACAGGAAGCGCGCGTGTTGTAAACTGGCTGCGATACTGGAAGAAAATTCTTTTCCTCTCAGATTTCGTGTCAGATACACGTGTAATCGACAGTATGTACGATCGTGTCCCCTAGTTGTTTGTACTTCTCAACAGGCAGCAAAACTTTGGATAGCGATTAGGCGAGGGGTCTCAAGAATTCTGATAAGAACTGTACATTGTCAAAAGTCTGCAGAAATCGAGAAATATGTACTCCAATTGAAATCTCTTGTAGATAACACTTGTCATTTTATGTGTCTAATGTGCTAGCTGTGTTCCACAAGAACGACCCTTTCTGAATCCGTATTGACTATGGGTCAATAGGTCGTTCTCTTCGAGGTAGTTCATAATATGTGAGGAATGTGTATGTTACAAAATGCTGCTGCAAACCGACATCAGTCATATGGGCATCTGATTTTGTGGATATTGTGGATACTCTGCAAGTTATCTCATCGGTTGGGCGTAGCTAGTTTGTGTATAATTATCACCTCCTCATTTCCCTGTTCCAGTCGCCAAGGTTCGCCTTATAACAACGCCCTCTGAGCTTTATATGTTTCGAGGCCTTTTCACTATATATACGTAGTAGCAGGCAAAATATATCTCGATGCGTTGAGAAAAATTGACAGCAGCCCACATTATGATGAAGAACTGCTCTCTTTGCGTCTGCTATTGGTTTTGGCCGATCATCTACTTCACGCACTTGCCGGGAAAAAGTAACACCAGAATGTTTCCATTTCCGATTTAATTTCTCTTGTTCTATTTCGTGTCTCCCTGGGTACGTGGGTACTAACAAATGATGTTCGCATTTCGAAGACTCAGTTGGTAAAATAAATTTCGCAAATAGATCTCGCCGCAACAAATAACACCTTTATTTTGATGATTTGCACCCCAACTCGTGTCTCACATCCGTGACACTCTCTGTCTCCTATATCGCGATAGTAAAAAATTAGCTTCCCTTCTGTAATTTTCTCTAAATTGTCCGTCAGTTCCAACTGGTGTGGATTTCAAAATGCGCGGAAATACTCCTAAATAGGACGCAAAAGTATAGTTCAGGCAGTTTCTTTAGTAGAACCGTTACATCTTCTTGGTGTTCTGCCAATGAAACAGTCTTTTGTTTGCCTTCCCTACAATATTTTCTTTGTGTTAATTCCAATTTAAGTTGTTCGTGATTGTTACGACTAAGTATTTAGCAGAACTGACGGCCTGGTGGTTTTAAAGATTTATTGTGTAACTTTGACGGATTTCTTTTAGTGGTCACATGGATGACCGCACATTTATTCTTATTAACGGTCAATTACCAATTTTTGCACCAAGTTAATGTCTAAATCTTTTGCAGTTGCTTTTGATTTTCTGGTGACTTTACTAATCGAAAAATGATAGCATCATCTGCGAACAGTCTAAGAGAGCTTCTCGTTGACGATCAGTATTGATTTATGGAACACGTGGGTTTCGTATGTGTGTGTTTGGGTTACTTTCTTCGTCAATAGTCTACACTACTTGAGAATTATTCCAATCAATCTAATCTTGTATCCGCCTCACTCATGTTAGTTCTTTGATTTTATATAGTGGATCTGCTTCCTTTTTAGAGATATTTTATGAAAGGAAATGCTGTTTCCTTCGCGTAATCCTATAATCGGTTATCTCCCTTTCTATATATTCGCAATATCTTACATTTCCTTATGTTGGAGATCAGTTACCAATACGTGCCCATAGCATCGATACCACGCAGTTGCTCCATAACTACGCTACAATTTCTCTAGTCTTACGACTTCTTTGTATATTACAACAACATCCGCGAAGACTATCTACGGTCATATACGCTGTGAAAAGTAGTAGTGTTACAACAGTCACTTGCGGTACGACAGAAATCACTTTCACATAGGAAGGCGTATCTGCTGAAAGATTGAGGAGTAATCATTCAATTCTCGCAAATACGTATCAGGTTTCATTAATGAACTGCTATATATCGCTTTTACTCATTTTCTTTTGCCAAAGCTAATGTGATGAATTTTATAGATTACAGCATCACATCAGCTACATATCAACCTTCTTTCTTGAATTAACTATTAATTTATATAAGATGCACTTCGTTTCCAGCGAGTTAAGTTATTTAATATGTAATCTGTCTTCCAATGTGGAATCGCGACGGCGATAAAATTCCGTGTAGCATTTCTATTCCATTGTTCTTATTTATTCATCATGTTTTAGTTGGTACATGTTACGACTAGCAGCTTTATAACAGTCAATTGTGCATTTGTTTGTGTGTAAAACAGTGCTCTTGTTGGTTATTTTTCACTGTAAAAATGTAGACTATCAAAGGGGTTTTCCATAACAGTCTAGAAAATGCATAGAATTTTAATACTGCAAACACGTTGTACGAGCACTGTTCATATATGTTACCTACATACATGTTACCCACATTATGATATTTCCGCCTCTTGTCCAGAGATGATGCAATTACAAGGTTACTTCAAATTTCAGCTCTACTTTGCTTCTCATTAAAAGTCGAGTCACGACTATTAAAATCTGCTACACCTACAACCCAAACAGAAATCCACTGCATAATACAGGCATACTTCCAGCCCCTACACACAGGGCATACTTACAATATTACTACCATCGCTAAAGAAATTAACAGAAGTACCCAACAAGGAGGCTAGTATCACTGCCAAGAGTGACATACCACTATTTTTTCTAGCCAACGAAATTGATGGGCGTATAGCTAAAGCGGACTGAAAAACCATACTATATACAGGTACGTACACACATAAAAGTAACTCTTCGACGTAAGTAATTGATGTGACGGAAAAATTTCGTAGTGCCGACATAAAATTGATCTATAGAGCTTCTGAGTTTATTGATGATCCCATCACTTTTACGCACCTCTTCACAAAACAGTCATTTCTCACCAAAATAATTTCGGTGCCAACCAAGAAAAACACGGAAACCATCAAGGCTGATCTCAAATGAGTTCATACGCCCAAGCCAAGTTACATGCTGCAACTTCATCAAAAGGGGTCTATTATGGAAAAAATTGCTAATGTCGAAACTGACTTAACAAATTGTATGATGTCGCGTCAAAAAGGCAGGGAGAACCCCACCGACTGGACATATTTTTACTCGTCAGAGACGGTCCACTGGTAAGCAAATGTGCAAAAGCAGAGATATGCAAATTAATTTTAAATATAATTCTCATTAAAGTTATTATGAAGGATCGGCACCATATTTTTTATTAAAAACACGGAAAAAGATCCAACACCCTAAATCTACAAGCACGGTGGCGAAATAATTGATCAGAGTGCACCAAATAATGAACAAAGCTGCCTCTCCATCTCATTGGCCGGAGTGTTAGAGCTCTGCTACCTATCTATCTAATTACCCCTCCAAAATAGTGAGTTAGGAATTTGTAAAGGAAAGTAAATTTATGACGTAAATATTATTAATACATTTATTCATTAATGTACACAGAAATTCGGGGATAAGTAACACTTAGTATAAAGGATTTTGTAAATGAAATAACAGTTAAAAGTGTAGTCAAGCAATGTGTTACAAATGAAAACAAATATTTATAAAAGGGATATCAAATGCTGTAAAATTGGTTAACACTGCAGAATACATGTGTGACCAGCAAATTGTCTGAGTTTTAACAAATAAGTTTACAAATCAATATACGAAGTCTAATAGGAATGAAACAAATGGAGCCATCACACAGCGAAATATCTGGCTATACATGTGGCGTTGTCCTATCGTGAAAAATAGAAAGGTGGACAGAGGCGCTAAGAAATTAGTTATAGGAAAGAGAAATCAATCATAAGCACTCACATACAACCTGATGGGTGATTACTGGAACTATATAAAACAACCCTATCAAATAGCGAACATCACTTTAACATTAACCTTGAGTCGTCTTGATCTGTCGACGCTGGATTTCGCTGGCGACTGGTAGATGTTCAAGAGCTGATAGAGAATAATTCCTTCCGCTCGGGAATCTCACTACGATCTGTGAAGCAGTATCGATATTTAACTGTAACAGCCCCACTATCACGCCAGATAGCAGTTGTCAGGTTTGCTTCCAGTGCAAGCTAGGACATACACTCACAACCTCAAGCGCAAAACGCGAGTATTGAACACAAGTGTCCCCAGAATAGAATTGCATAAACCACTAGCACGTCGGTACGGCCAGTACAAGGGTGGCTGTCTAATCTAAGTCTCGACTGAACAATAATATAAAACACAGCTGTTTCGCAAACTGAACAACTGCAACTGAGTTCCTGTCTGGTCGACAAGTGAAATTTTCAAAGTCCGCGATCTGCTGCAGGCGGATACCTCAGAAAACTGAAGTCTCACGAACGCTCAGGAATCAGCCCAGAAGAGCGAATGAAGTTTTCAGGTCCTATCTGAAAGAAGACGTCCGAACTAGCTGGAGCCTACACGAGACGTCTCACGCCACTCTTCTTCCACCCACGAGAAAAACTGGGCGTCACCGCCCTCCTAAAGTCGATATACCAATCACTGCAGAGCTCTAAAACTCCGACCAATGAGATGGAGAGGCAGCTATGACAGATAGGTAGATAGACCTGTCGCCTATAGAAACGTAGCCAATAGGATCGCCTCTAGAGGACGCCACCCAACCGTCCTTCCAAAATTCCACACACCGATGGCTTCCCAATCTTTTGCTCTAAAAGGAATTTAAAGTCTTATCTACCGAGCTTGTAGCCCAAATAGCCACAGATAAAACAGCAAGTGGAAAGGGGATACGAAACACCAAACAAGAGAAGACTCCATTGCGCGCCGAAATTCCACAGGACGCCACGCCAGGCAGTATATCACGCCGAAAAAACATGGCCCGAGTAAGCCCCCGGTTGTAATTCTGCAGACAAGGAAGGCTAACGGATACTTAGAAGCTTAGAAGATAACCTCCCCAAAGGTGTACACTAAGAGGCTCTGTGATGATAGGAACCGTGCAGAATGCGGCCCACACTGCCAGCTATCTAAAAGGGATGCGATAAATTATCGTTTTCTAGAGATTGCAGCCACCTCAGGTAGTGAGCCTACCGACAGATAGGTCCCGCCTCGCAAACTGCCCCCATAAACGTGTCGCCAGCGACCAGCCTCCCTCGACAACGCCAGCCGAGCTCTGTCTACCGCAGGCTGGGACAGCTGTAGCGATACATTAATTTTTTTTAATTGAAAATTATATCTGCGACGCTTGTCGCTAGCATCCGTTCTCTCTGCCAATAAATCTCTGATTATCCTTGTTTCAAGTAATACATTCAACTATTTCAAACGATCTGGGGAGAAGACGGAATCGCTTGTGGTCTTTCGTTTTTCTACCTTTATACTGAGCGGACGTATTTTACTCGACCTCCATAATCATGTAATTGAGAGCCTTGGTTAGCATCCTTTAACATAATAAGTTTTAAATTTCATTTGAAATTTCGATTTTATTTAAATAATGACTATTTCTCCCCATCTTTCATTTAATTTATGACTTGATTTTCAGCAATTAGTAAATTGATGCTTGGTCATTGTTGCCTATTGTTTCATGATGACGAAAGAATATTCTCGATGCAAAATTTATTTACTCTCATTTTATATTAAAAATTTAGGTCAATGCCTGCAGGAAATCTTCATTCTGTTAAAAGCGAAGTCCGATAACTTCTTTAACTTTCGATAACCTCAGTGATGAAAATTGCACACGGTCTTAAAACTTTAATAATTAATAGTCGTGAAACCAAGCATCAGTTTACGAGAACGAAGATATTAATCAATTCATACAGGTTCACTGCAGTGTCACGGCTTCCACCAATGAATGCATTTCAGATAAGTGATTCCACTATTTTCTTATGTAATGGTGCTTTCTGGTGTTGTCGTAATTTTTATATCACATTGGTACTGAGAACTGACGGCGGAATCTTTTGTGGTCTTTTCAGTGTATTAAACATTTCAAAAATTATTATCCATTACTGATCTTACTGTTGGTTAAATTTCAATTCCGGCGTTCAACTTTGATCTTGCGACAACACCACCGATAAAATCAAAAGAAAAAGTATCGTTACACAGCGTCTAACAGCTGTTGTTGTTGTTGTTGTTGTTATTGGTTTTGAGGGGACTAAACAGCTAGGTCATCAGTCGCAGTCTAACAGCTAACGAATATAGTTCCCAAGAACATCGAGAAAATTGTCATCCAAGACACATACATCAGATTCACCGAACAATACATTCTGAGGCACACCCTTATGACATGCAAGAATAAATTAAAAATAAAAGGAAAATTTCTCCCATTACACACAGCACACAAAAAGGCACTAAAATAATTGACCACTCTACAAAATAACCTCTAACCTCCGATATTTTTATATCGAACATATTTTTCGGCTATGACCAAGCTTTTCTTCGTATCGTAATTTCACTTCTAGTTCTCAGGTGATACATGGTCACATGGAGTACAACAGCTTCGAAACGGATATACAGGGTGTCTCAGCTACGAGATTAAAAAAAATCTAATGTTTGTATAGCTTATGGGACTTAACTACGGGGTCATCAGTCCCTAAGCTTACAAACTACTTATGAACTAGCTAAAATTAAGGACGGCACAAATATCCATGACCGAGGGGGGATTCGAACCCCCGACCGTAGTGGCCGTGCAGATCGTGACTGGAGCGCCTCAGTCCCCTCGGCCATCGCGGCCGGCAGCTACAAGTCGTCAGCCGTATTTTCTCTGGTGTTTGAGTTGATATTTGCAATTTCGTTTTTGCAATAAGCTGAACTCAGGCCAAACAAATACTGATCGTTGCGCCATTCTGGCGACACCTGTTGTAGACGTAAAGCGTCAATTTGTTTCCTGCCACGAACAAAAAGATCTTTAAAGCGAAATTTTTTGTGCTCAGTCTATAGAGCAGTGTGATATTCGTTTCATCGAAATGTATTAACAGAGACAGTAGAACACAATTAACCAGTACTCCGGAAGCAGCTGTGTGGCACTTCCAGAAGGCAGTAGCAGACGCTGTGTGGCGAGGCGGCACACGTGACAATTTGACGCAACAGCTACGTATTTCAGCTTCTATATACCTAAATATATAAATTTTACGGAGTTCAGTGATTAATAAAACACAGAACAAATTAGACAAATTAGTTTTAATTTAGCTAAGTTGCTGCACTGCTTAGTGACAAACTATACAAAGCAATTCCTAAGCAACTTAACGGTTAATACAGGGAGTCCAGAAAAGGACTCCCTAATTTCAAAATTAATTATCTCGAAAACAAAGATCGATAGAGGAATGTAGTAAACGGTATGTTTATTGTGAATGCTGTAAGAAGTTTATACAGCAGTTTGAAATAATAGTTACAAAAGTTGCTAACAGATGGGGCTGCAATCGCCATACGTAATTCCTAGTACAAATTGTGATCCGAAGCCCAGAGCGATCAGTTCCACTATTGAAACGTGAAAGGGGGTTAGCGTACCGTAGGAAGAAATTAAAACCATGTATTCCATTGAATAACGTGATTTTCTGGTGCTAGAGTACCACAGGTTAGAAGAGAGTCCAACGGCAACAAGGCGAAGTTTTCAAGTACGATTTAATGTTCCAAAAGGACCCGATGTGAAAATCATTCGTAGGTTCTTCGAAAAATTTCACCGAACAGGCAGCGTAACTGATGATCTAGTGGGGCAGGTTGGCCGCAAGCAAACCGCAGTTACGCCTGAAAATATCGCCACAGTTTCTGGAATTATTCAGCGAAATCCAATGTCATCCGTACGTAGAATTGCATCTGGTTTGAAGCGTTCCAGCACGCAGAAAATACTGAGAAAGAGCCTACACCTGTTTCCATTCAAAATTCAAACGCACCAGGCCGTATCCGTACGAGCTGTGCAACAAAGGATTGCCTTTACTAATCAGATGCTCACAATGACTGATAGTGAAGGATTTGATGTTGGCTGCATCTGGTTTACAGATGAAGCACACTTCCACCTGAATGGATACGTGAATAACCAGATCTGGCGATTTTGGGGTTCCGGAAAGCAATATTGGTGTGAAGCGAAACCCCTGTATTTTCCTAAAGCTACTGTGTGGGTTGCAGTATGCAGCAGAGGCGTTATTGACCCTTTTTTTTTCATTCTAGAAACGGTCACTGGTGCACGTTACGTTGCAATTTTGGAACAATTTGTCGCCACACAGCAAGCGTTAGAGGATCGATCAGGTACTGAATATGCAAGATGGAGCCCGACCACATCGGACCGAACAAGTGTTTCGCTTTCTTGAGGAATACTTCGGGAATCGAGTCATTGCTTTGGTATATCCCAAATTTACTGGTGCAGACATGGATTGTCCTCCATATTCACCGGATTTGACTCCCTGTGACTTTTTTTTGTGGGGCACAGTGATAGACATGGTCTACCCGAAGCATCCCGCGACGCTGGAAGAGCTTGAATCGGCGGTCTCTGTGGCATGTGAATCCATTTCGGTTGAGACACTACGAAATGTGATGACGAATTTCATTCTTCGTTTGCGCCACCTCTGTAGTGTCAATGGTAAACATTTTGAAAACATTGTGATGTGATTGTTGGCAAAGAGTGTTTTCATACGATTATTTCACTTATGTGCGCTGATATGAGCTGTAGAGCGTACAGCGCCATCTGTTAGCAGCTTTTGTGACTATTATTTCAAACTGCTGTATAAACTTCCTACTGCTTTTACAATAAACATACCGTTTACTTCATTCTTCTATCGATCTTTGTTTTAGAGATATTTAATTTTGAAATCGGGGAGTCCTTTTCTGGACACGCTGTACATTACTTTGTCGCTATAAAAGCAAAGCAGCGTACATCCGAGCTGGCTCCCTGGCGGATTCATTACACACCCATAAAATTCGTAGTACGGAATCTCGTCAGAAAGATAGTGTATATTACAGTAACAACAATTAAAAAGGATGCCTGTACAAGTTATCATTAGCAGCACTCACCCATTACATGTTATATTGTGCAGTGCGGCGTGACCGAAAAAAAAAAAAAAAAAAAAAAAAAAAAAAAAAAAAAAATTGAGACGCTTCCACTGCTAGCTAGACTGTCGTAGTGCCCAATTAACACAATTAACCAGTACTCCGGAAGCCGCTGTGTGGTACTTCCAGAAGGCAGTAGCAGACGCTGTGCGGCGAGGTGGCGAGGACGAAGTGGCGACCACATGTGTACCAATACTTCGGTGTCTGTCGTGGGTATCAAATGTGTTGGACAGCAGCTGAGAGCACTGCTAGTAGCCACAGCAGTAATTCAGCACAATACAGTATCATTTTCAAGACAATTTGACGCAACAGCTAAGCGTTTCAGCGTCTATGCACCTATCTATCAAGTTTTACGGAGGATTCATTAGTCTCTTTACAGTGTTCCAGTAGCGTCAGCGCTACAAGCAGAGACCACGATGTGGCGACTGTGATGGGCGGCGAATGCGCCATGGACGCAACTTACGCCTACATAGTATGCAGAACTGCGGTTTAAAATCGGTATTCAGTGGGACTCAGCAGCAACGGTTCCTGAAGATGGCGGAAAGTTCTATATCCGAAATATCGAATCAGTTTCATTTTAGTTCAAATGTTCAAATGTTGTAAATCTATTGGACCAAACTGCGTGGTCATCAGTCCGTAGCTTACAAACTGCACGGCCACTACGGTCGGGGGTTCGAATTCCCCCTCGGACATGGATATTTGTGACGTCCTTAGTTGTAGGTAGTTCATAAGTAGTTTGTTAGTTTAGGGACTGATGACCCCGTAGTTAAGTCCCTTAAGCTTAACAAACATTTGAACATAGGGGGGAACGAAGGAAATGCAGCACATTCACACTCAGATTCATACGCCAAGCCATGCAGGTACTTACGAAGGACCCGACACCAATACACAAAAAGACGACAGCCAAGCAATGTGGAGAATGCAGATTGAAGGTTCACTCACGCACAATGAAATAGTAACTCACTTCCATAACGTGTCAAGCTAGTGGCTTAGGCTCATGATAAACTATCAGAAACAAACGCACTTGGTTTAAGACCACAAAGTGTGGTGTACAGACAAAGTTAACGTTTCCCTAGAACTTCTAACTATACATTAAGTCAAGATTCCATTAAATAATATCTAAAAACGGTCGCTCTGGCGTTCGCTTAGCACAGGGAGAAGATAACTACAGAAGGTTAAAGTTGTTAGATCAGTACAGCACTCTACTAAGTCGAAACACAAAATATGCAAAAAGTTAACAAAATCAATTTCGAAGAGAATAAGATTGCGAAATAAATCGTGTAACCATGATATCTATTAGATAAGCAAGGTTACAGATTGCTACAGCACAATACAGAGTTCGGTTACAAAAATTCAGAGAAGTCAAATAAATCTATTTCATGAAAATTGAAAACACGATAAATGTCGTGCAACGATTCTTTCTACGGAACACGTTAATCGGCGCACACGTGGGCCGACCAGTACACGGATTACATGTTAGAATGGACAATTTTCGGGGAAAATTATCACCCTACACTCACTAGGAGACACATTAGGAAATTAGCTATACAACTCTTAACCAATCATGTGCACTGAATGATGGAAAAGCTGAAGGCTTAATCTGATATCGGCCATGTGTTCTGTCGACAAAGTACGAACAGTACAGGCATTGCGAGTCTCCGAAAATATTACAATTCAACTACGATAAGAACGTGAAAGACACTGAACACATTTAAACAGGCGAAGAAATGATTTAAAAGTTATAAAGTGCAAGAACTATGCTAACTAAACACCATCAGAGCTTCTGAATCAGATTCCAGCAAAAATCGACATAAAATTAGCAATCCTGTACGAAATTAAACAAAATCTGACAACTACATATAGTGTAGCTGCTACTCCACGAATTAAACTTGCGAAAAGGCATAAGTATGACTATTGAGCCTGAACTAAGTCGAGCCACGAGGCCACAGCAGAACTAAACCGAGAGGTACTTACCCTACCAGGAACCAAGAAGTGAATGAATAGCTCTCTTCACCACTGCTTAACCGTCGCCAGAGAGGGGTAATGGAGGGGAGCCCACACAGCATCGCCATTCATCAGGTAGGTAACCTGACCAACTCCCAGCCGAGGAGGTTAAGAGCAAGCTACATTAGGAATCTTTTCTAAGACTGGGTTCTGCTCAGCAGTTGGCAAACCTACTTCTCGCCCATAGACATTCAACGCCCAGAGTTTGATAGAAATGACGACACAAAACAGACGAGGCGCGCCTAGCACTTCTTAAACTCTCTTACATACAAAGTTTCAGTACACACTAATAGATATTTGGGGCCTCATGTACAATATAGACACTTAGGATTTTACATACAGATAGAACTAAATCAATATATAATGCCTGGTATCTCGCATATTGCAAGTGGAGTGTCTTGTTACATTCAAATAAAATGTCTTAAGCTCGTCAACAATTTTTCATGGAGAGTCAATTAAATGGAACACGTTATGTGGACGTGTTTCACGCTGCATCACAGACAGGAGCACCTGCAATGGTGTACACAACGACGAACCTGGGTGCACGAATGGCAAAACGTCATTTTTTCAGATGAATCGAGGTTCTGTTTACAGTATCATGATGGTCGCATCCATATTTGGCAACATTGCGGTGAACGCACATTGGAAGCATGTATTGGCCATCGCCATACTGGCGTATCACCCAGCGTGATGGTATGGGTTCACCTCTTGTTCACATTGAGGTACTTAGAACAGTGGCCATTAGATTTAAGATGTGTTACGACCCGTGGATCTACCCTTCATTCAATCCGTGCGAAACCCTACATTTCAGCAGGATAATGCATGACCGCATGTTACAGGTAATGTATGGGCCTTTCTGGATTCGGAAAATGTTCGACTGCTGCCCTGGCCAGCACATTCTCCAGATCTCTCACAAATTGAAAACGTCTGTTCAATGGTGGCCGAGCAACTGGCTCGTTACAATGCGCCAGTCACTACCCTGGACTGTGGTATCGTGTTGAAGCTGCTTGGGCATCTGTACCTGTAAACGCCATCCAAGCTCTGTTGGACTCAATGCCCGGGTGTATTAAGGCCGTTATTACGGCTAGAGGTGGTGGTTCTGAGTACTGATTTCTCAAGATCTGTGCATCAGAATTCCGTAAAAATGCAATCACATGTCAGTTCTAGTACATTTGTCCAATGAATACCCATTTATCATCTGGATTTTTTCTTGCTGTAGCAATCTTAATGGCCAGTAGTGTATATTTATCACTTTGAATGATGATCAAATGTTTGTATGCTTATGGGATTTAACTATGTGGTCATTAGTCCCTAAATTTACAAACTACTTATGAACTAACTAATACTAAGGACGGCACAAATATCCATGCCCGAGGGGGGATTCGAACCCCAGACCGTAGTGTCCGTGCAGACCGTGACTGGAGCGCCTCAGTCCCCTCGGCCACCGCGGCCGGCTTGAATGGAGACAACGACTTTTGTGAGAACAATGCTAGCAGAGCACGTAGCTCTCCAATTAATATGTGGTATTCCGAGATACGCCTCCGTGATGGACGTGTGTGATTTGCTGTTCCAGAGACATGGCAAGCGAGGCAAACAGCCACTCATATATCGGTTCTACCAACCCCTCCCATCGCTCCCGCATACTTGATAAAACAACTTTCTGTGTAATGGCTTGTCAGAAAGACATATTCATTAATCCGGTATCATTTAAATGTCGGAACGTGTATTTTTTTACTGGGCAGTAAACGAGGGATGGGTCTTCAGTAGTAGCAAACCTACTGCGGAGACACTATGCAACGGCATCTACTATTATCGCTAATAGCACACGTTGTTGACATACCTACCTTACCTCCGACCAAATGGACTCGCCCGTCCAACATCACAGACGTGCACACAATCAATGTGAATACAGTCACCTGTTAGCGAGCGAAGTAGGAACAACGGAGTTTGATCAATGTTGAATGTGCGTCACGGCCGTGTCATCAAGGGCTTCAAGAGGCGCGCAGGGAATCGGCATTGTCGTACAGAACAGTGGCACGTTTGGTAAAAGCCTTCAAAGAAGGTAGGTAAATTGCTTCAGGCAGGTCGTCCTAGCCTCTCTGAAGAAGAAGTGCATACTGCTGCCGCGTTAGAGGACAGTGATCGACGCCAGACGATTCATGAGCTCGCTCACAAAACCGGTTTAGCGCATACGACCGTTCTTTGCATCCTGAAGGTATATTCTAGGGCATGCCAAATACTGCATCACGATGGGTTCCGCATGAATTGACGGAAAAGTAGAAGTTGATGCGGTACAACACTGCTCAGATGCACTTGGCGTAGTATGAGCCCGAATGAGAGGCTTTTTTACGCTGTATCGTAACACTGGATTAAACATGGCCACATCGTATGAGCCATGTCCTAAACGCCAATCAAACAAATGACGTCAATAGGTGTCGCCACGAACGTCAGAAGTGCGCCAGAGCCACAGTATGGTGTAAGATACGGTGATTTTCGTGTACGAATGTGATAGTGTTATCCTAGCGCATCACGTTCCTCCACGTCAGACCTGCGGCCAGCTTTGCGAAGGAAGCGACAACACTTTCTGCGCAACCCACCCATCATTTTGAATGACAATGCGCAGGCACATACAGCGCATGCTGTGGCTGCTCCGTTTGGTCGATGCGATTGGGAAATATTGTACCATCCACCATAAAGCATCGTAAAGCATTTTGCCTTTCACTCGATTCTGAAGCTGAAGTAACCATTTCGTGGCATTAGCTTCACAACTGTTCAAGAGATTCGACAGACAGTAGACCTCTCCATTCCTATCATCAACAAAGCAGGCTCTGCTTACGGTATACTATGCCTTCCACATCGTTAGCAATGGAATCTACATAACGCTGGTGGCTCCTATATGAACAGTAACAGGACAGAATAAATAGTTGCCACTTTTTAATTTCCAGTCCTTGTATATTTATATGAATCCTTTTCTTTCGGATTCTTGATCTTATAGTTGGTATCAATCTGCATACTGGTTGCCAGTGACCATTTATTTTCTACCGTACTGGGTTTCAAACCGGATTTTCCTGCTTAGAGGAGACCAGATATGGTAGTCACATTTTCTTAATTCCATTTCTTTTCACAGTAACCTAAATAAATTCGTTCAAATAACTGGTAATCTATACTTTTAATAATGTGTATGAAAATAATTTATGGCTTCAAAATTATTATGATAAAGATTTGATTGTCTTTTGTATTATTCAATGTTTGTGAGAACCGACCCCAGGTGAGCGTTAGTTGTTATAGAGATGGGGATGTTTGTCAGGTGTTAATATGGTGTGAAAAACAGAGGTGTTTAAAGAAACAAAATCCTTGTTGTATTGGTATAAATTATTATAAGCCAGAAGGGTTACTCAACCCCAAAGCAGCCTACTGGTCCATCATGAATAAAAGAGTCTTTGAAGTGTACCCGCAGAAAACTGAAGAATGGTAGATGGGTTTTCCAGTTACAGAAACGGCAGCAGATAAAGTAACGAAGCTACATCTTTCCTAGATGTCACGGAACCCACTTGCTTGAAACATTTTCACATTTTCATAACATGATTAGATTTAGTTTTTATACTGTTGTAATGCCAGTCTCGTCCATGTTTCAGATCAAAGTTCTGCTTTTTCACATGTTATAAAAATCGCGCAACGCTTGTTATTTTAAAGCTAGAAACTCCGACAAAGCTGGTAGATTCAGGTGTCATAATTAACAATCCATTGTTTCTCTTCATGAACAAAGAAAACAAGTCAGTAACAGTTTGTCAAGTTTCAGTATATCTTGTAGATACTTCTGGCGCATTAGAAATGGCAAACTCGTAACACGATTTTCGCACTTCTTTTAGACTGAACCGAAGTATGTATCACATGCTGCTATGATATATTCTGCCAATAAACCTTCAGGAGCTACTGTCATACTAAGCCTACTAGGATAGTAGTGTACACACAGTGACTACTAGGATAGTGGTGTACACACAGTGACTACTAGGATAGTAGTGTACACACAATGACTACTAGGATAGTAGTGTACACACAATGACTACTAGGATAGTAGTGTACACACAGTGACTACTAGGATAGTAGTCTACACACAGTGACTAACGGATCACAACATTGCTTGTATTCGTATTGCGATGAGCCAGTGTCCAGTAGTATAAATTGTAATCCTTGGCACCACTGTGTATGGATTTGCTTTCCATTTTCACCATTCGAGCCGAATTTCAGCGTAGTGACTGTAGGCGTTAAATCTATATCTGAATCATCTTGGCAGATTAAAATTGTATGCCAGAACCGGGACTCGAACCTAGGATCTTTGCCTTTTGCGGGAAAGTGCACTACCACTGAGCTACCCCGACACGACTCAAGGTGCCGCCCCACCACTTCAATTTTTCCAGTACCTCGCCTCCTACTTTCCAAACTTCACAGAAGTTCTCCTGCGAAACTTTCGAGACTAGCACTCCCAGAAGAAAGGATATGCTGGAGACATTGGCTTAGCCACAGCCTAAGGGAATTATCCCTTAGGCTTAGCCACAGTCTAAGATAAATATCCCTTAGGCTGTGGCTAAGCCATGTCTCCACCATATCCTTTCTTCCAGGAGTGCTAGTCTTGCAAGTTTCGTAGGAGAACTTCTGTGAAGTTTGGAAAGTAGGAGACGAGGTACTGGCAGAATTGAAGTTGTGGGGGCGGCACTGTGAGTCGTGTCGGGGTAGCTCAGTGATAGAGCGCTTGCCCGTGAAAGGCAAAGGTGCCAATTCGAGTCCCGGTTCCGGCACACAATTTTAATCTGCCAAGTTTCATAATAGCGCACACTCCGCTGCAGAGCGAAATTCTGGAAATCTATATCTGTTTTCCTTTCGTAATTTCTACGCATTGAGAGCTTGAAACTAAATAAAAGTATACGATTGTGTAATATTTGAAACGTAAATACTTTGATGGGGATGGTTCTCCTGCGCGACAACCATCCCAGTCAGTTGTGTGACAAACAACCCAGAATAGCCATTCTGAAAACTTAAGCTAGCATCCAGGATTATATGTTTCATATATTTTTAGAAAGAGCGCACATAATACAGGGTGAGTCATAAATGAGGAAAAATTTGTCCTACAACTTGTCACACACTGAGCTAAAAATATAAATTTGTTTTTCGCATGTTCCTATGTCAATAAATGACAGTGCAATTGAATGGGAAAAAATCTGGAAATATGAAGTGGACTTTATAGTGTTACAAAATGTTCAAATGTTTGTAGAGCTTATGGGACTTAACTGATGAGTCATCAGTCCCTAAACTTACAAACTACTTATGAACTAGCCAATACTAAAGCCGGCACAAATATCCATGCCCAAGGGGGGATTCGAACTCCCCACCGTAGTGGCGTGCAGAACGTGACTGGTGCGCCGCGGGCCGTTCGGCCACTGCGACCGGCTTGGGTGTTACAGTGCGCAGACATTGGCCAAGGTGGCAGACTGACAACAGGGCACAACATGCGAGTGTTGTAGGTGGTCTAGACGCTCACGAGGAGGCGAGGCATGCGGCGTCAAACAACGGTCTGTGTGATACTGCGAGCAATGTCAGCGCTCACGTCTATATCGTACCGTTTTCGCTGGCCGGTATTATGGATCGTGACTGGCTAGACTACCTACAAAACTCGCATGTTGTGCCCTGTTCACGGTCTGACGTCTTGGCCAATGTTAGCGCACAGTAACACCCAAAAGTCCACTTCAAATTCTCAGATTTTTACCATTCAAAAGCATTGTCATTTATTGACATAGGAACATGCGGAAAAGGAATTTATGTTTGTAGCTCAGTGTGTGACACTTTGCACGAAATATTTTTCCTCATTTATGACCCACCCTGTATATTGAATTATATGCTACATGACTAATCAATTCCATTACCGGTACAGAAGAAGTTCTGCAGTTAAACAGCAATAATGCTTTAAATTTTACTCTCCAGCACTGCTGGCAGATAAATATGAACAGCACCAGATTCATCTGATGGAAACGACTGAAACCTCACATAGCAGATGCGGATAGTACTGACTCTCTTAATGAAGTCATTCGACTGGAGTTGTACATCTGGTAGCCTTATTATAAACTTAGTGACAAACCATCTGTGTGACTACCACAACCAGTCTCCCATACTAGGCAGTTGTGCTGACCACTACACTACTGGGCCCATTGTAATCAACAGGGCTGTGGGGGAGACCCTGAAATACCTCCGGTCATACGCAAATTCTCAAGTTATGCACAGACTTATAACGTTGTGCGCCTACCCATTATCAGTCATCATCACGGCATTTCGCCCGTTCTTAAAAAACTTTGGGCCTATTTTCATTAATACTGATGGAACGTTTTAACGTTGTCATACGGCCTGTATTAAAAGCGTGGAGAGCTGGTTTATTCCACCTTTCATGACACAATGATTGATCTTCAATGTTATGTACCGTAAAACGGTGGCTCTGCAGGTTGAACAGTTCTATCATGACACAAAGACTTAGTCATCAGAAAGCAATGCACGATTCAGTCCAAAACAGGTAAGAGACAACTTACTCAAAATGAGCCCGACGAATACTCCTGTAAGAAAAATAAACAATAACTGCTAAGGGACCTCATTGGGTTCAGGAATCAGGTACTGAACAGTGCCTCAATGAAATATCATTCTTTTCTCGGAGAGGTAAAATTTAATTTATGATCTTTAAATTGAAAACACAGAAGCAAATAAAGTTGGGATAAATTTAATACTGAATTGCAAAGATAGTGAAAAGAGAGGATAAGATTCGACCATTAAAAGTATAGCTTCGATAATCAAAATCACATTAGAAAATTAAATAATTAGTAGAGGGAAAATGGCTACCAGAAAGTGACTGAGTCCGCGCCTACACTTCACTTTACAACAGAAAAATGAACTAACAGATGCTACGAGGCTGTCGTGCTGAATGGAGTTCTGATGTTCTAGTATTGGTGCTGTTACGCAAAAACGACTTTGCTGGAACAAAATCTAGCTTTGCAGTAGCACACGATTTACCGTCCGCTGCATCATCAGCGGCTGCAACCGTGACTCTGTAATGATATAAAGAAACTATTTAAATCAAAAACTGAACAGAAACAGCCAAATCTATCTATTAATCTTGGTGAAGTTAAGATCCACGAATTTCCCCTAGTCAAATATTAATATGTCAGTGTACAGTGCTCAGCAAACAAGCCCACTGTGGTGCCTCTGGCTCTCGTCTGCAAACGTTAACAAACTATTGTGGAAAGCATAAAGGAAAAGTCCACAGCATGCTTTATGAAAGTGACATAACTACAGGTGAATACTTGGCAATGCACACTGCTATGTACGCCAAAAGGCAAACCACAGTGGGTCAGCAAACATTCAGAGGAGCTACTGGTAGAATTTCCGGGTTATAAGACCGTGGTCCATAAAACATTCCAGTTTCACCTAACGTTTCGTCCAGAGCTGCGCTGGACATCCTCAGAGGTCTTCTTACTTGTGTTGAGTCCTGCCGACTGTCGGAAGACCTCTGAGGATGTCCAGCGCAGTTCTGAACTTAATGTTATGTGAAACTGGAAAGTTTTATGAACCATGGCCTTATAACCCGGAAGTTCTACCAGCAACTATGACATTCGGTCGTGAAAGCCTTCATTGCATGATTCAGAGAAGCGCTCGCATCCTGCCAGTTGCAGTCTCTGTGACAGAAGAGCCATTCTCGTAGCATAGTTGTATATATGTTTCGTGTTTTGGCCTTCCTCTCCCACGTGTGGGCTTGTGTACCTGCTCTGAGGAGCGAATCAGGAATGATGTACTAATCTGTAGTATTATGTACACAATGTGCACTTCCAGTATAAGATAATTTTACAATTCAGTAAGGTGCGTTTTGAAAACTGATGCAATATGTTGGTTACTGAGTGTCACCTGGCTGTGTTTACTCGCTGGAAAATATGGGTGGGGAAGTTAGTCACAGGGGCTGTCCCTATGGCCCTCCACCGTCTACCTTTGTCACAGTTCAAAAGGCTGCTAGATGGGCCACCTGCCTGTGAGGGCCCCGTGTGTCGCTGCCTGGGATTTTCCCCCAACCAACCTGCTCACTTCCACAAAAACACACTCGAGGCGGCACATGCACCACACCACACACAAATATATACAGACGGGAAACCTCTGTAAGGGCCCGGTCCCATGCTCAGGGGTGCGTGACTGGGGGTGCTGAAGCAGTTCCGTAAGATGTCCCACGATGGCGCTGTGGTCAGAAGCAGCCCTTTAAACTGGCCAGAGCAGGCGGCAGGTAGCAACTGCCCCCACTACCACGTCCCTACAAACGCAGTAAGACGGACACAGCCGTGGCTTCGTGGCAGGCAGCAAGAACTCTCCCCTCAGCCTCCCCTCCACGCTACCCTCTGATGTGTGAGAGGCACCCTCTACCGTTATTAAGCCGGGGAATCGCCTGACACCTGCTAGCATCTTACGGAACTACGACGGGAGCGTAGGACAGTGGTTTAGGGGGGGGGGGGGGGGCTGCTTCCCTGTATATGTTACTCTGTGACCACACCATACAGAATAAGTGTCTGTCCGTAGTATTGTAATAAATGTAGTGTTATTAGACACAATTATTTCTGCAAGTACTGTTATTACTGTCCGTAATCACGACAACAAATACCATGTGGGGGGTATCAAGCTAATCATAAAAACAAATGCAGTCCTGCTCGTGCACATAAAAATGGCATTTAAGGGCGCCAGCAAGGATTGACTCCTCACAAGGCTAGATGGCCGTATTCGCGTTTATGTGTGGTGACTGTTCTTTCTTGAAATAAGTAATTAAAGGCGAAGACCACCATAAATACGTTCTTTAGTGCAGATGACACTAGGCCCAAACAAGAAAGAACAGGCACCATTTACGTATGATTGATGGGGAAGACGGCCATTCTTTCCACGATGGAGTGGCGGAGCCCTCCAAGGTGCCTTGCTGCAGAGGGCGCAGTTGCTCGCCATTTGCTGTTTGAGTCCGACCTTAGACATGGGTATAGGCAAGGTTGGGCCCAAAGCGAGGAGTGTTGCGATTGGCTGGCGCTGTGACGTCACCGTAGTTGCAAACAAGGCCTACGAGAAATACAGGCCATGGCGCGCACGTCATATCATGTGAGCAAGTAAGGCCTGTGCTGGCCCGATCGCTGGTGTATTGGCCGGCCTCTGGGGAAAAGCCCACTGTCTCACAGCAGCTAGCCAATCCACTAGCGATCGCGCCAGCACAGGCCTCACTTGATCACGTGATATGACGTGCGCGGCGCGGCCTGTCTTTCTCATAGACATCGAGCAGCAAAGTGAGACAGCGGTTGGGGCAGCAGCAACCGAGTAGGCGACTTGCCAGCTCAAATAACTTCTTATAACTGCTATACGTTATCACAAAATGATTTTAAATAGTTGATTTACGTGTTTAGTTGTTTGTAGCGGGTGAAGAGTGCCACAGCCGTCATTCCCACTCTTGTGCTTCTGCGGCTTTTTGAATTTTTAGTTTCGTATTGAGAATTATGTGAATGAACAGTCTAGTTCTGACAAAATTTTATAATTTCCAGGGAAAATTCTGGATATTGAGCTATGATAAATGTGCAGATTGTTTTTACATATTTTTTGTCCTTAGAAATAGTGTCCAAAACGAGATATTCATTAAAAATCAGTTAAAACTGAGAAACTTTGTAGCCACTCATCTGTCGATACTGTAAGCCCACCGCGAGACAGAACTTCAATCCAACCAGGATATACAGGATCTGTTTGAGGACTTACAATTTCATTAGAAGGTATTCCCAGAGTTTTGTCCGTATTCTTTGCACGATATGCAAATGTAGCCAGCCAAATGCCGAAATCCTTGAGCAGAGCTGTCAGATCCCTGTTGGACAGCAGATTCTTGTGTTACAGTTTGAACAGGGAAGTTAATACTTTGCAGCTCTCTTTCACCATCGATAATTTCTAGTACCTCATTCAAAATTTCTGTAAACAGATGTAACGTCAAAAATACGTCACTGTCATCTGCCTCCACTGAAGTTTCACTCGACAGAAGAATATTGTTTGCGTTGTGACACAAGAGTAGCAGCCGCAATCGATGTTTTTCCTCCATTGGCGAGGGATTCAAATGAAAATGACCGATGCCTCAAACTGTGAGAAAAAATTCTCCAATGCGGCCTGGTTTAGTCGTGCTGTTAATATATACTTGATATCCAGGTGCTGCAGGTCTGTAAACAGTCAGAATAAGGAACGAAATGTGGACATTATTCCTGTCAGAAACGGAAACAAACTTTATTTACTGCCTACACTCATTTTTCCACACATCCTATGCATCCCATAAACGCACTATAATGCTTTCTTGTTGATTCTTCTGGCATTCGAGATGTCAAACGCATCATTTACAAGTTAAAAACTGTTTATTGCTTCTACTTCCTCGGGCATTAAGTACCTAATGGCTTTAGCTCTTGTATTTGAAAATATCTGCGTATCTAAGTAAACTCTTTGACGCTTTCTGCCCTTGACACCGAGGTGAATTTGTGACAATTTAGGACATAATTTCATCTCACTGCTATCTAATGCAAGCAGTCTTTCAATAACGGATTTATCAACAAATTTTCCACTCGGAATCCTGATAGCTTCGTCCAGAAAGTGGTTCCTCATCAACTTAAATAAATGTGGTACATCTGGAAACACCCAGATTCTTTTATTTACCTATTGCAGGTTTGAAAAGCATGAATTTGTCTCTGAAGCTGAATGTCTTTCGGGAACGAATGATAGCTTACATACGCTCCTTTTTCCTTCTTCCTGTAAGACAGGCACATTGTTACAGCATAGCCGGTCATTTTAACAGAAAACGTCTGTCGAAAACAGCAAATAACACCCCAAAATCAAACGAACAACAACAACACAACTTTGCTACGCGTCTCGATACAGAAATGTAGCCGTGCGCCACCGCATGCTTCCACTTTGATGTCATGCGCAGAACGGCGAAACGTTCACCGATCTCCGCAGGCAGTTTGACCTAAGCGTTCGTTAGTTTTAGTAGTTTGTAAGTCTACGGACAGATAACTACAGCATTATGTCCATTAGATTTACAAACATTTGGACACTTGATCGGGTATTGTTCCTTTCTTCTCTACGGATTCATAAGAGGCCCAGACCATTAGCAGAATTGATGAAATGGAGCGAGTAATGAATAGAATTAGCAGGGACTTTGTTAATAGTGTGTCGCTAAGTGTAGAATTTAAGCCGGTGAGAGATAAGCAAAGATAACCCAAGTGGCTATGGAGAACTCTGTGTCCGCGATCGTGAATTGCCTATCATGACTGAATAGCAAGGAGTACCACTGTTCGAATCCCAGCTTGCCACGAATTTTCAACTTTCGCGACGCTATTTCATTTGTGTTCAGCTGACATTTCTTAACCTGACAAATCTGTGAGCTGCTAGTGCTTTTCCTTCAAGTCGTCTATTGCCTAAACACCATTTTAATTTTGCTAACACCAGGGAGTTTGTAACTTACTACGTCGTCCATCGTTGCTTCTTGGTTGTTCTCGTTGATTGGTGCTTGTGGTAGTGGCTTGCTGAAATTTCATGCGGCAAAACTAATCCACTACAAATAACGTAGGCCAGACATAAAATTGCAGTTCTCTGACGCTTTTAATGATTCGTTAGTGCCCAGTTGTCCCCATTTATTCCCAACATACAAGACTCATGAATTACAACCTATACAATACGGAAAGTACATTTCACACTTCAGTAGTACACATTTACACAGTTCGTGTGCGAAATACTAAAGTACAAGGTGTACATCATAATTTGGCACATATATTAATAGTACATTCGTAATACTGGTAGAAACACTTTCCAAACGACAAACACTAAATAACTTTTATTTGATATTTCAAATTAGACGCCCTACTGGCGTGGATTGTGGCTCAAATCAAGGATGAAGCATTACTCATTACTGGCGTGGACTGAGCCTCCTAACAAAGATGAAACAAGAGTCCAAACTGGAGAAGAGTGAGCTTCAGATCATGGACGAAACAATACACAATTACATGGCGCGAAAGCATTCTATTCATATCTTCCAAACAATGATACTGGAAGTTTTGTATTGTTAATTATGTACATTAAATTAATTATAATCGAAAAGTAAACAATGACAAACAACTGGCTATAGTAAAAGGTAGCGTAAATAAAACTGAATTAATACATATAAAACCTCGGTTAAATTAATAGTATTTATTATCCAAATATAATTTAATATGGTTGTCAACAATACTTCCATAATTGATGATAATTATACAGAAACTAATGCGAGCAAAACTTTCATAACACTACTTGTGAAACCCCATGTAGAGCTAAGACTTTTCACAGACCAGCACGAAGGTGTCATGAACCACATGGCCAGCCTTTAGGACAAAGGGAGTAGGCATAAATAATTCTTAAATTTCTGACGGCAGATTCCCGCCTAATGAGAAATGATGATTTGTTTAAAGTATTACAAAGTTAGTTCCGATTAATATACAAGACGTTGGTAAATTTAATAGCCAATAAAATCCTATAAAACTTATTTTCCTACACAATCCAAAATTATCGTTTGCTTGCCTAACCAGAGAACCATCGTCTCGTGGGGGCGAAATAATTTTCCGTGTCCTGTATTAATATATTAAATTGGCAAGATGACGATCAGCCACAAAGGCTACCGGAGCCGTTAAATTCAAACCTGGAGAGCCAACGTCTTCGCCGAAGGACATTTTTGTTCCCGCCGTCTATGGCAAGTTGCCGCCAAGACAGGTCGCCACCCTAGGAGTCGTGAAACTGGGCCTTGCGGGCCAGAACGAACCAAGGAGGATAGAATACAGGGAGACGCGCTTACGCTGAAAAAGTGAAGCCTGTCTCCGCCATATTTCTAAGTTTTGGATAAGTGATCATATTGTAGAGCTAATGCTTTATGTTACTTAAACAGAAATAAAACGTCCAACGGTTTGTTCGTGATGTACAACGTGTTAAAATGGTGCAATTTAGCCGTTAAAATTTAAAATATATTATGACGAGCCTTTATTACTATTTATTCAAGAATGTATATTGTTTGATAGTACGTACTTTGCAGTGACAGTCAGTTCAGTTCATTAACGCATAGTTTTAACGGAGAAATAGCATTCTAAAACTGGCCAAGATGGCGGACAGGCTTCAATTGACGTAAGTTCTTGTCATAGATAATAAGATAATGTCATCTCCCTTTATTCTAACCTCCATGGAACGAACTCAAATGTACTCTGGGTAGGTTGGTAACACGTCACTAGTTTTGCCGGTGGAAGAATCAAAAGTGCGAAACTCGCGTTAACAAAACTGGCGTGAGCGATGTGGCCGCCCTCGCTTCGGCAGTTGCTTCAGATGCTTGCATTTCTTAGGAGGACAGGTCCGCGATCGTCTATTGTGCAGAAGCCGCCATGCTCAGTCTTGGTGATATTTCGTTGACCGACAGGAACTTCACAGTTCCACCAAGCAGGTAGCTATTCGCAATTAAAGTGAAGTATTGCATTCGGTTATGCAACGGTCTGTATATCGGGCGATAGGCGCGATGATTGCTAAGATGCTTTTTCCTTAGCTTTTGTGTCGCCCCTGTTTCGGGCTCAGTCTACTATTCTCATGACCAACGGAAATTTTCATGAAACTCGATGCGCTCTCTTTCTCTCTCGTTAAAGGCTGGTCGAACTATTTGAATGTACTTTATTTTCGATATTTGCTCTCTATTGTATATCTTGTCCTGCAACAAGATCAGTAACCGTTTAATAAGATGTAACAGGCTACCTCGTAATTCTATATGCTACTTTAAGAATACAAATATTATTTCAATGAAGTGTCCGACTTCTTGTCTGTAGCCTTTCCCTGTTGCTATCATTTTATTCGTTTACAAAACAATAGAAACCACTGCTAGAAGATAGTATATTCGATTATAGCAAGGGTCACAGCAGCAGAACATTAACAGGTAAGTCACCTGTTAATTAGGAAGCGGAAGTCAAGCAGATTCATTTAAGTCATAATCTCGTTTCGTTCTTTCCACAACCACCCATAGGAAGAAACAGGCGCTACAAACATAATACCTATTTTAATATTATGAGAAAATAATTTACTTAGTTTTATCAGAAATACTAATTAGCATACTATCGGACATAACTATATACCTCTGGCAGGAAGTAATTAGTATTTTATAGTTAAACAAACTTCTGCAACTCCAAATAATAGAAAGAAACTTCAACTAGACACGTTAGAAAAAGAATAACTTTTTTTTTAAAGAAAATGATAGGCTAATTACATTCATATATTATTATGCAACAGTGGTATCGGGAGGTTCAGTAATGCAAGGAGATGAAAATAATTACCAACATGCTTCTTTACAAGTTGTTCTGTGAGGAGGGATCGATAGTGCTACGACTATAAACAGCCATGAGTAGAAGAAAAGCGTACAACACTGGTTCTTCCTTCGTTTTTTAGTCTCTACCAATGAAATGGGGGAGATCTATTTTTTCATTTTTGTAATTCAATGGTGCATTTGTAAGTATCGTTTCTTTGCCTATGTCACACATAAATTATATTGATAAACAGACGAGAAGTTATGGAAACGAATGTGTGATTATTTAAACCCTTGCACGTGGAACCATTGTGCATCATTGTTGTAGTTTATACAGTAAGATTACTTGATGTACTGAATGAAGAGGCGAAAGATGTCTTCTGAGAAATAATTAAAAAAGGATATTAGAATGGAAACCATAACAACATACCAGTAAAATTTTCCGGCAGAGAAATGGCTAGCAATCGATTTGAAGTGGGTGATTCGAAGTTCCTTCTGCTGCGTAACAAGACGAGGAAACTTCCCCCTGCGAAAACTCGTATTCGGGGGTCAGCATTTCAGGCAATGATGAAAGTTCTTCTCTGGAGGGGAGGCTGCGTGGAGCTTAAAATATCTGTAGCCCCGCAATTTTTCAATGACGACTGTGTGCATTTCAAAGGAATCTGGACGAATAAATTGCACGGTCCTATGAGATTAATTTCAAAGGATCCAGGGCATTTTTCTTTATAATTGGCTTTTCTGTTGGAGTACGGCTTAAATAACATTCCTTCGTAAATACAGTTTAGATGTTAATGCTCATTTGTCCAACAATATAACGGACATTATCAGTTCATACCGTAAGTAAGTATTAGCACACTCTGTAACGAGGCATGTTGGCATTTATTCCCATCTGCTTGCATTACTGATCCTCCCTATACTCGTGTTGCGCAATAATAGGTATGAATGTAATTAGTCTATTATCATTTTGTTTTGCTAAATTTTGTTATTCATTTTCTAATGTGGGTAGCTGAAGTTATATTATTTGACGTCGGGGAAGTTTGTTTAATTAGTAAATATTAATTAGTTCATGCAAGAGGTGTATTGTTGTAGGTTATATAATAGGCTAATTAGTATGTCTGATAAAACTAATTAAATTGTTTTTTTAGAATATTAAAGTAGGTATTATTATGTTTCACAATTAATGTTAATAATGTTTCTGTATAATTACCGTTAATTACGAAGTAATTGTTAGAAAACCTATTGTAACATATTTGAAAGTAAGGCAATATTAATTTAACCGAGATTTGTCTATCGATTTTCTCGGTATTATTTACGCTATCCGTTGAATGTGATAGTTATCTTGTCCATTATTATTTATTTAATGTACATAATTAACAATACCTAATTTTCAGTGCCATTGTATGGATGAGATAAATAGGATGCTTTCTCGTTTCATCTTTGTTTGGAGACACAATCCATGCCAGGCGTATTGTCTACGTCATGTTGAATTCCGATTGTGAACAATTATGTAAAAGTTCATCAGTGTTAGTCGCGTAGAAAGTAATCTACCGTAATTATGAAATAATGCTTCATATACGTGGCACACAATGTGCACAACTTGAACTTCCGTATTCCACACACAAACTGTGAAAATTTGTGTGGAATGTGCATACTGGGTTGTGGTAACTATTTTTCTTTACAAGGTAGTTCTACTGATTTAAAATAAGTTTTCACGTTAGAAAATACTTGACTCCGTTTACTGGTAAAATATCTACTTGTTCTCTAGGCGCAAGTTGAAATTTAAGATTACAATTTGCACTAATTATAGTACGATTGACCTGTATACTTCCTAGTATGTGTGTGTGTCTGTGTGTGAGGAGGTCCTGAAAGTGCACATACACTCGCATCATCAATCATCAAACATTCATCCATTCATGCACTTAAATCTATATCTTAAACCTAAGTATTGTATGGGTTTCGTAAAATTTTTGCTATATGTGGGTAGTGCATTATACTCTCCTGACCTCACCATACCCTACACATATTTATTCATTAAATATATATAAATAATTATGTTTTACGTTTCAGATGCAATCCATCCCCTATTCTACACAAGATGATACTGTGGAAAATCACTTTCTGCTATCCACTCACACATTTAACATTTAAAATGATAGTACACAATAAAACAACATTTTGTATTCCTTGTAAAAAAAAATAAAAAAAATAAAAAAAGGGCTCTCCCTTTACAGTTATTCTGTTAAAACTTACTAACATTGTATTCACTTCTCATTTATGCATGTGATGGGTTTTAGAACTATTTTTCTGCATCCTATCAACGTTGTTTTACTGGTGTTCATGGGCAGGAGTTCATCATGTTTCTTATGCATAAAATTTCTTGATGTCTTTGTGTGGGTATAAGACTTTTATCTTACCTGTTCTAGGATTGCTTAACAGATAACTGCACCCATGTGGCATTTGAACGATCCTATTTGGGCCAGTGTACAAAGGTTGCCACTTTTTATTCTTCCTTAATACTGCAGATTGTTTTGGGTATGTTCTAAGGTCACCGTATACCATTTGCAATTGCGCCTGTAGTTTACTGTTTTTAGATTTGGTACCCATAGCTACGATTATCCTACAGTTCTGAACTGGATATGTGGGTGGTTTGTATACAGTACAAATTTGTTCAAACAATGTTTGAAAAATTACATTAATAGCTGCTCCCGTATCTAATAAGATAACGGTGGGTATGTTGCCTACAACAGCCAGGATATTTGCTTGGAAAATTTCTACAGTACTTCCTTTACAAGGAACCTATTCTTGTAACAATACTTCGCTAAGTTCTTTTCCCTTACCACACCTTATTAAATTTATTTTTGTGATTGAAGAGCCCTCGCTAGAAGAGGAGCTCGACGCCGGAGGGCAGGACTCGAGCTTTAGCAGTTTGACTATCCATTATTGTTATTGGGTGAGTGCGTGTCACCCACTTCCGATATTATCACACCTTGATTATTTGTTGTCAGAAAAGGTGTCCCTGTTTGACACTCTCTTGTGCCATATGTAGCAGGTACATTTTGATAAACATTATGCTGTGGTGGTATCCACCCTGTATTTGTGGTCTTCCCACATGCCTGATTACCATTTAGTCATTGGTGTGTGTCGTAAAATTTGCACTAGTGCTCTGTATTGTTGTAGGTGCCTGGTATTGAATGTTCTGACATGGAAAGTTTTGTGTCCTTCGCTGAAAATTTACATATCTACGTTTGTTCCTTGGATTCGGAGAATTTCCCTGGTTCCGATTTTGATAACCGGGTTGTAGTTGAACATTATTGGTCTGGTAATTGCATGGCGCGCCTCCACTCGCCGTTGCAGCAGCAGGCTGCAGCTGCGATTGGTTGTTTGTGTCGTTCGGCTGTCGCGAATCAGGTGACTGTACGTACAAATTGCTACCGTTCCCGTACTGTAAATGTGGTACGCTCATCTAATTTGCATTGCCTCCCTGAAACTTTTGATTACCAGCTCCGTTGCGCCAAGATGCTCTATCGTCTTCGAAAATTAAATCTAGACCATCCATTTGATCTAAAAATTCTTTCACATTGTGAACGGGCAAATGATAAATTTGTTTGCGGATATTGTAACATTTACATGCTATATAAGTAATTACATTTCATTCTACCACTTCCAACCGATACTCATCTTTTCAACATCACGATGTATGGGGGTTCTGCTCGCTGCAAAATTATTCTTCTGGGGCGTCGTGGTAGAAATAAATACTCGTAGGTACAATTTTTCACTTCTTCTTTAATTTGAATCAAACTTCTTCTCCGCCAAAATTCTAAACATATACAAAGCATCAGAACGGCAGTACTTCCATATCAAAACACAGAGTGACATAGCTTCCAGAGCACTTGACAAACGACTGAAACTCGAACTCCCCCACACAAGGCGGTGAGGCAAATGTATAACATCGACAATAATGGCATTACATTATCCATTGTTCATAAAAATGAATATACTGATTTACAATTACCGAACATACAAATAAAACATTTCATGTACACAAGAATAATCACAATATAACATGAAAACTATACATACAATAATTTTAGGTGGCGTAAACCTTTTTAAGTCTTAATCGCGGTACTTGCTGTTTCATAACAAAGTGCTATGTTAAATTCAGTTAATTTCTTAATGAGTACATCATACATGTTCCTAACATAAATTGGACTATCAAATATCGTCGCAAATCTGAAAATAGGTTCAAAATCTCACGTCAGTCAATATATACAAAGAATTACAATATTGAATTTCGACTATATATTAATTAACACACGAAACTTACTTATGAGCCTGACATACATACAATGCTATTTATTTTAATGTCTTTATGTATACAAAAAAGTTTTTACCCATCGTCTATTTATTGAAATAATAGACAATGACAGAGGTATTGTTTATAGAACTGTCTTGAAACGTCTTATACAAATCTCTTAATTAGTGAAATCTATTCACTTGTTTAAATCACAGTATCACCGAGACACTGTCCTACACTGATTTCTAGGCTGGCTATTTCGTTTGTAACTTCACACGCAAAATGTATCACTATTGAACCACATGATTCCGGATCCGACGTAGACGGTATCGTACATTCAGATGAGAGGGGCGTCACACTATTAATCGGGAATTTGCTCTTTAGTATCCTTAGAACCTCGCGGTGGGACGTTGGTCGTCAAAAAACTTTGCCAGAAATGGTGGGATGGATGTTGTACATTTTTAGCATCGGAGAAACCGTTTTTCAGAGTTTAGAATTTCTGGAATAATTACAGAAATTCCATAGAGTGGGAAGAGCAGATAGTGTTCACGCAAGATGACGTGTGTTGAGCGTCATATTAGATTTCGAAGGGTACTAAAAACGATTGGTATTTTTACACTGTACTGGTTAACATGCGTGAAAATTGATAGAGAGGGTTCGAAAAATCTGTCCAGAAAAGCTTATACATGTAATTTTTACGTGGGGAGTCTATATGTCATCGACTTTATTTTTGTCGAGTAGCGGAAACTGTATCATGTGGCGATAGAGAGCGTGGAAGGGTTGTAACGAATTTGTGATTGCGATTAACATTTTTTCCGAACAATTAATTTCGAAGAGTAGAACAACACGTTTTGTATATGGGTGAGAATATCATGGAATTCGGTTGGGCTATAGCAGACGGTTTGGAGAAAAATATTTGTTTTTACGGTAAATAGCCTGGGAGAATGGTCACTAACGGAAAACATGTCGCGATGTACCCAGATGAGGGTTATACGGAATAAGTCGAAAACTTATATCTATCGCGAAAAATAGTGTTAATATTAGATCGTGGAGTTACTTTGGGGAAAAATGTGCATTGTCAGCTGGTGTGTGGAAAGAATTATACAGATTAATCTCAGGACAGCTCGCTGATATCATTGTGGAATCGTCGAAAACGAGTGGATTCGAGCATGTTTACCACATGATACAGATTAAGTATGGCAGACTGGATGTTGTACATTTTTATCATCGGAGAAGCTGTTTGCAGAGAAAATAACTACAGAAATTCCACAAGAGTGGGAAGAGCAGATGGTGTTCACGCAAGATGACGTGGGTTGTATGTCATACTACATTTAGAAGGGTATTAAAAATCCGATTGGTATTTTTACACTGTACTGGTTAACATTGATAGAGAGGGTTCAAAAACTCCATTGAGAAAAGCTTATACCTGTAATTTACGTGGGGTGTCTGGCATTCTATATGTCATCAACTTTATTTTCTCGAGTTTCGAAAACTGTATCATATGGTGACAGAGAGTGTGGAAGGTTTAGAACAAGTATACGAGCAAAAAAGAAGTCTTAGCCCCTTCACAGAGCTGTATTCCATTTGTAAAGTGTGTTTCTGAAGATGTTCTAATATTGTAATTGGGAATGGTCGCTGAAGAGCGGATGCAAAGTGTGGCTAATATTTGCTATATCGTAAAGCTAAAGAAACTGGTGCCTGGAATTATTATCGACATGTCTCAAAAGGATGTGTGAGATTTATTTTGAAAATAAAGCGTCTTATGTGTAGGCGCGATTCACGCAGTGTATGGCTAAATCTGTCACTCGTCAATGATGGTGATATCGAGAGAAAAAAACTTACATCCCGCGTTGGCAGCAAGACCGCTGGGAGGTCGACGTAAAACACAAACATCTAGGAAATTTTAAATTAGCGCGTTGTATTCTCAAGAATGGTTGCAGTGCACTATAGCTTTCAGGCTGACGCTGAAAAACACGCGCATCCGACTATATCAGTTAAAAAAGCTGTATTTAAAGATGAATTTCTCTGCAAAGTGTTAACAGCAGAGGTGGAGTAGCGCAATAGGGATTCGATTTTAGTTTCACGAAAAGATCTGTGACTTTCACGGTAGTAGCGAGCCTTTTTTTTTTTTTTTTTTTTTTTTTTTCAATTAATATTTCTGCTATCGATACACATGCAAACTGGATGCAAACTGCGTAATAATAAATAAATAAATGTGGTCGCGTGTGTGTGTATCGGAATATGACGTATGCAATAAGCCTGACGCGTTTTTTCCCCCTACATAATACTGGTTCGAGAAAGGGCGGTATAAATTACATTAAAAACATATTTTTCGCATTCTCTGCTAGATTGTTTTACTTGTGGGGTATAGGAAAGAGCGAGAGGTTCACTGTTTTTGAGAAGTGATAAACGTTTGATAATTTCTAAGGTTTGTCCGCAGAGTGCAGTGATGAGCACTTCTTCCTCGCGCGTGTGGAGTGGAACTATTTGTTTAGCCTTTACAGGTAACGCTCGGCCAGAGCACGTGTGTGATTCATCGCCGCCTTTCGGCTAGCGATGCGACCGCGCGCGTTGTTTTGAAAGTCTGCGGGGGAGCAGGTATCAGTAGCAAGGGCTTGAATGGAGCGGACGGCCGCTGTAGTCCGTCTGAGTTCTGCTTTTCTCGCCAGGAGAGACACACCAAATTGTTTTCTTGCGCGCGGACTGTTCCACTACAAATTAGAACTTCGCGGACGTTGGTGTAGAGGCAGTACAAGGAACTATAGCGTTCGTAGGGAAAAAATTGTAATGCAAAATAAAATAATAATAATCGGGGCGGTCGGATCGCTGTGTTCGCGTCGCCGAGACGGGCGGTGGTGCGGTTAAATAATAATTTTTTCGGTGCAGACTTCACATGCAGGTCGCGGCAGCTCGCTCTTCCGCGTTCTACGGTCGGCGGCCGGGGGACGGGTGGTGGCGCTGTTAAATAATAATGAACTAACTAATACTAAGGACGGCACAATTATCCATGCCCGAGGGGGGATTCGAACCCCCGACCGAAGTGGCCGTGCAGACCGTGACTGGAGCGCCTCAGTCCCCTCGGCTACCGCGGCCGGCCAATTTTTATAAATTCATTTTCCAATTTTGTCTTCTTATACTCTACAAAATTTATGATGAAAGATGGTCCTACATTAAGGTGGATCTGTACGTAACAGTTCCTTATCCAAAATGAGCACTAATCTAGAAACAGTCCAAAAAGTATGTGGCTCATCCAGAGCGGAATGTAATGCCCTAAAACTTTTAATAGGTTCATATTTTCTTTATTGTGATTCCATTACGAGATATAAACGTTAACTATGAAAATTACCCCTCTTAAGCGTACATTTTTACTCGCACCACTTAATTACAACTCCGCCCAATGAAAAAATCTTGGATATTCACATACGACCACAAATAAAGCCAATAAAACTATAAAACTTTCGAATCAGTTATTTCCAATTTGAGTCTAATTCTACTGGCCTACTTGCAATGTAACAGTTACTTGCTGAATTTGCAACTATCCACGTAATAATATCTTCCTCCATCCTTCATTTAACTCTCATGATCATTCTATTAACACTGCAGCAACTTTTGTAGCCCATTAGTTAACCATCCTATAAATGTCTGTAGTTCATAATCTGTATCTTCTGTTGCTGATCAACCCACATTTTACAGTGAGGTTTGCACCGAAACCATCTCTGTATTGTAATTCGATAATGGAGAAACAAAGTCATCCACACTCGATACTTAGTTTTGATAACCATATTCAAGATAAAGAAGGAATAATATTCAAAAACGAACAATTCCTTAAGTTCTGCAAAATAAATTATTGATTTACTATCCGGTTAACACGTTGTTACCTTATGATGGCCTAAGAAGCAGAAAACAGGTTAGTAACTCAATAAATAATACTTCAGAACGTCAGGAACTTTACTTTTTTGATGGTACTGTCGTGCTCTGTCAAGCACCGACGGAAAATGCAATTAAGGTGGTAACAAAGAAATGTGATTCAATGTCCTATTTACATATTAGTTCTATTCTTATTCCTATTTAACCACACTGCTGACAAATGTTTTTTTCTAACCTCTGTCACACCCAAAGGAATATTTTAGCCATTTATTATAGTGGAACGAAAATAAAATACAATCAAAATTAGTCAATGGATTTTTCTCCGAATTTCGACGCCAAACGACAAATGTTCAATGGACAAACGTATTAAAATTACCAAAGTGAGGCCTGATTTTGGAAAGACAGATTTATTTCCTTGAAAGTAAACGCTCTAAAGACGAGAAGTTTTGTTGGTGTTTCGAGGGAAAAATCAAAAATTAGATTTTTATTTCAATCTTTATAACAATACAAGGAAGTAGACAAAAAATTATCACAGTTGGCAGTGCCAGCTGAATGTTTATAATTTGGAAGATATTAACAACAAATTAAAAAATAGGGTTATTCAGAACATATGAGAAAAACTTCATTACTAACTTGAGAGGTAATAGAAATATTTCACGAGCATTGCAACAAAAGTGTCAAAACCAGAAGACAAATGGAACCTCTTTCCCAATTCATACTCGTAATATCAATGGAAAAACTATCGATATTTACATATGATATATAATGCCTTCTGAGAAAATACTGAAAATAAATTTGAGAAATTAGATCAAGTTTTTGGAAAAGATTCTTCTCAAGTACTTGTTAATTTTTTTAATCTTGCGTTTGACTTCTGTTCGAAATCATATTACAGCAATCGAGGTGGAGATTGGGAGTTAAGCGCCAATTTTTATTAAAAGGTTTTAGTCCGGTGGATTGTTACTCATTTATGATTCTTCTGTGACTAACGTTCGAACATCATAATTCGAAAATAAATAAGAGATACATCTGACGTTTCTGTGTTACGTTTGTTATTTTGAGACAAATAATACTTCAGAATATATTAATAATATATTTTATTAATTCTTTGTCACGAACTTTTACCATGGATATATTAATCGAAGCAATGTTATAGATCTACTTTTATTCCGATCCTCTTCCAGATCTTTTCGTTTTTGTGCCTATATCTGAATTTCAGGTTTTACGATGTGTACAGTCTCATTACCGATTTTGATTAGTTACCATACACATTTTTTATGTTAATAGCACAGTGCTCCCACAACTGTACGAAATAAATTTGCGGTGTTTATTAAGGCAGTAGACCACTAGGACACCGAAGTGACGATACATCACCCTGCCGAAATTCAGAAACAAATTTTCGTATTTCATCCAGTTGACATGATTGCCGTTGTCATTAGTATGTGTAACTCTTTGATGTGATTACCAGCACGCCCAGGAAGAAACGGTAGCTTAATAACAGAAGAACAGAAAAAAATCATTTCCAACTGATTACAGGTAGCTTTTACTGTCAAAAAATCGCACTGACGTCTTTTACGGTCCACTTAAGATTTGTAGTTTTATAAGTTTGTGCAAACATTTTGGACCAAAATAATAATCTAAATAATAATAAAATTAATTAATAAGAGTGTCTGAAATCCTTTTAGGAAAAAAATTTAGGTACTGGAGGCTTTCGAACCACCGACCTTTAGCGTAGTCCAACGCTTTACCCACTTTGCTAATTGTTTTTATTATTATTAATAATTTATCATTATTATACAAAGCATTTATACACAATATGTAAAAACAAATTATCTACTATTGCTCTTGAAATCTATTTTATACTTTCAATATGTTGTCCATCTTCGGTTGGTTTATTGTAGCGTCAGAAATCATTGTTGCACAACTTGTGATACCTCCTCCCATTTAACTTATTTACATTCTTGTTTCAGGGTATGGAAGAGGAAATTTTGAAATTGTTGCTTATATTTGGGCAGCTTCTGTAATTTGTTGTGTTCTCCTTTAATATACATCACAAATTTTTCTAATGTTGTACTTTTGTTTTTAATGATGTAATTTTTAAATTTTCATAGTACCCAAAGATGGCTATCAATTAGATGATGAGTCCTTTAATCTCACACCATTGATGGCCGTTGTTAACTGATTCTAATATGACATTTGTAGACACTAGATTATCGTGCGAAGAACTATGTGTTTTTGTTAATTCTTCAGTGCGCCATTGCTTTGAAATGACAACGTGTACGTTACAATAAGAAAATCATCAAATACGAGAGTTCTGGGCGAGGAATGTCACGTGACATCTCCAAACGGCTGGTTTTCGTTAATTCAGTTAGGGTGTCAAATCTCCGTTATTTTTGAAAATATGTCTCAAACGATACGAGATATGAAAGAAACGTAAGGGAGCTAAGTTATAGAGAATTTTCGCCTCTGCCAATTAGGTTATTTAATTTTTGTGTCAGATGAACGGTTCGTTTGCAATTACAATTAAATAACAAAAGGCTTATTTTAGTATTACTACCGTATTTTTTGTCAGAAAAATTTGAAAACGGGAGATTCTGGTCTCTGGAGATCTACAATCATGTCTGTAAAATTTGGTGCTGATCGGTTGAACGGTTCGTCTTAAAAACAGGGAACACGTTACGGACAGACAGACAGACAGACGGACAGATATACATCCCAAAATCGCCGTTATTTTTACAAATATCTTTGAAACGCTATGAGATATGAAAAAAAAAAAACACAAGAGAGAAAAGTTGTAGAGAATATTCTCCTCTACGAATTCGGTTATTCAATTTTCGTGTCAGTTAAGCCGTTATTTTCATTTAAATTTCTAGCTATCAAAAGACGATCGCAAAGGCCCACTTTTAGTGTTACTACCGTAACCTACAGTGGGCCAAAAAGGAGATAATGACACGCATCTGTGTGCTCGAGTGCTTCAATTACAAAACGCTTTGGATGAGAGTAGTGAATAAAGCAATTTTCTCATTACTTCACACGTTACTTTCATGTAAATTCCGTTATATGTGTCTGTATAAATTACCATTTTATACGCTCATACATAAATATTAGTTTTTGACAGACATGTGAATTAATGAAGTCGTGTCTTTCAGCGTAGCACTAACAATCCTACGGGAATAGTTAATTCCTTGTGACAGCGGCAGCAGCAATATTCAACTCGTGTTGTCATAAAGTGTTGCTGTGGGAACATTGAATAATTACGAGGGAATAACAAGTTATCCCAACACCCAGCTGTGTGATTTTGATGGAGTTTGCGGAAATATCTACTCTGGCTACCTTCCCAAATTACTTTTACGTGATGTGATGAGAAAAGTCCTTTTTGGATCAAGTGTCTTGCAGGTTTTTACGCAAGTCCTCTTCACTATTCTAATGAATCATTTATAAACATTACTGTATCAGATTATTTCGTTACTTCAATGGATATCCACTGATCTGTCTGATTCTTTAGATAAATAAAGTTCGTAATAATCCAAAAGTCAACACAGTTTCAGCCGACCAGTTGCATAAAATGGTTTACATGTATAAACCTTAGGTTTGAAACTGTGTTGACTTTTGGATCTTGTTACACCGTTGCTGAATTGCAGCCATGTTTAAAATTTAAAAGTTCGTAATAATGTTTTCTGTCAATATAAATATACTACACGATACCATAGTAGCTGATTGATGTTAGTATTGGGATGGCAAGCTTCCAGACCTAAGAACGATGTTTCCAAGCTGTCGGAAAGTTATATACGGTAGAAAGTGCTATGGAGTACAGCATTGAGAATACGTCACGAGCTGTGAGGCGCGTCTAAAACAACCAAATCTGACGGAACTCTACCAGCCACAAAAACTATTTTCGAACGTCCGTATCTACACTTCATTAAATCACTCTAGGCAATTCCCCGGATGGTTCCTTTGAAAAGAGACGACCAATTTCTTTCCACATCCTTAACAAAACAATACGTTCTTTTGCTCCATCTCTCATCACAACGTTATCGATGTGAAATTAAACCATAGTGTTTCTTCCTTCCTCTGCTCTTTCCGCATCAACGTGTTGAGATTTATTCCTTTACATTCGCCGAAGGGTCGTGGAAAGAAGGACCATTAGATACCTATGAACAACCTTTACTTTACCTATCTTCGTTTTCATGGCTTGTGCATATATTCTACGACGGTAGACCAAAATCTACGGGGAAAACATTTATATATAATAATATTTACAATGACAACAATTGCATTGTAGTATTCAGAATTTTAAGTAAGTTTATCCATCGTTGTACCACATAAAATGAGTATTTTCGGTTTAGCAGTCAGAACCACACAGGGCCTCATACCAAACAGAGGATCGCACGCTTTGTGATGCAAGTTTCACCTCCTCTTGATACGGAAACAATACATTAGGTATCGGGCACTGCTCTTTCTGACGCCTGACGTACGACAGTCAACCCACTGAACCATCTTTAATAAAAAACCAAACAAATAAAAACCCGACTGGCCGAGATCAGTGGTGTATGTAAGTGCATTCACAGACGTCTTTGGTCGGTGTTGTGTTGAAAACAGAAAAAAAAAAAATTAGTTTGTTAAGCTTATGCTTAACTGCGGGGTCATCAGTCCCTAAACTTACAAACTACTTATAAACGAACTTATACTGTACACAAACATCTATGCCCGGGGAACTCAGTTTTGTGAATAGCGATATGTACGCGAGAGTACTTATGGCAAGAAGTGTTCTGTAATAATAAATGTCGAATTTAAATTTCAACTTCATGCAATGCATATCACTGTAACGTTGACTGTTTACTCTTTGATCTATTTTCCTGATAAAGTTTCGGAATTGGTCAATGACCTTCCCAGGAAACCGTAAGTATCATTTTACCTGCATATGACTTGACTTGCGAATCTGGTTATTGTTTCAGATGGAGGTAACTGTTCTTTGATTCATAGAGAAAACTCTCATGTTTAACGTATATTATTCAATTTCAAAAGAATTTCATTTCCCTTAGTATGACTTACTGTTGTTTCTGGCAGATTCTTGTGTCCGTGTTTTGTGATCTATTTTATTCAAATGTTTGTAAACCTATTGGACCAAACTGCTGGGAACCACGGTGGAGTGGCCGAGCGTTCTTGGGCGCCTAGCCGTGGTGCGCGCAACAACTCGCCGTCGGAAGTTTTAGTACTCCCTCGAGCATAGGTGTATTTGTTATCCTTAGCAGAAGTTTAAGTAGTTTGAAATCCTAGGGACTATTGACCAGAGTAGTTAAGTGCATTGGATATACAAATATGTGAACATCTGAACATCAAATTGCTCTGGTCATCACTTCCTAGACATACAAACTACTTAAAATAACTTACACTAAGGACAACACACATATACCCATTTCCGACGATCGACTACAAACACCGGCTCGAGCAGTTGCCCAGTTCGTAGACCACGCCTTAGACCACGTAGCTACTCCCGCGTGGGGATCCATTTTGGTCATATTTTCTGTCGTTAAGCGTGCTATAGACGATGCGTGCGGAATAGTGTATGTTCTTCATTCAGTGAGCCAGTTCACTGATCGTGTCTGAACGTCCTGCTCTTTACTCGACAATAACTACAACCAAACGACTAGTAAACATTCCGCCGTACTTAAAAAAGAAATGTTTCTATATTGTGCCAAAAGTCTGCTAACCTCGTCGTACACATTGCAGAACGCAGCATTAACCCAGAACAAATTGATGGGATACAACGCTGAAATTTTACTGCAATGAAGTAAACGGCCAAGATTCAAATGAATTGATTGAATTAGCTATCTGGGGGTATTTAATTCCAGCAATGGGGACAGTTTAACATATGTGCAGAACCTGGAATCAAAGTCGTGTCTTCTTTTCAGTATTTGACTGTTTGCTCTAGGTATATCTTAATCACGGAGTAACGATTTCTCATCCCCTTTGTCACATCAAACTTATAACACAGTTGACATCTCATTTTTACCATTGCCGTACAGCCTTCACGTAGCACGGTGACGTATCATTTTCGATCAGACTTATCCACAAGAGTGAAATCGCCGTTTTGTTGTTCTACAAGCAGAAGGTAGGTCAAATAATTAAAATATTACAGTCCAGATCGCAAGTTGCTGCGCATATTATTGGCAACCGGATTCGGTGCTACAGGACCACCATTAGGCCCTTGCCACCTTGTTGGTGGACGGCGGCAGTGGCCTGAGAGGGCGTCAACTGCTAACCTCGTCGTTCACATTGCAGTTGCGATCTAGACTGTAATATTTTAATTATTTAACATTTTAAGATCGCTGTTTCCAAAAATGCTTTCAATGCGTTGGGTCGCTTAAATCCTTACTGTCCTTTTCTTCACTAGGTTTTTAAGAATAAATACTCCATCACTATAGGATCGCCCGGATCTGAAAGCAGATTTGCTAAACACCGCTTTCTGAAATTTCGTCACCAAAGAAGAGGCAGCAAGTACTGAACACTTCGAATGAAGAACAAACGCCAGCATGCGTAATTTAGAGGTAGAGTATTAGAAGTGGAGTATTAAAGCAACCTAACTCAGGTATTAAATATAAGGAGAGGCATTAAATTAAAATTTATGCGGGACCTCCTACTTACTAGGTAGGTGCTTTAGACCACTCAGCTAATACCGCGTTGTAGCCAAAGGCAACTACACGGACTGCCTTAAAGCACGTCTCAATCCACACCATATACTTAAAAAAAATGTTCAAATGTTTGTAAATCTATCGGACCAAACTGTGTGGTCATCAGTCTGTTGCTTATAAACTACTTACATTAACTTAAATTAACCTAAAGGACAACGCACACACCGATGCCCCAGGGAGGACTCGAACCACCGACGGCAAGCAACCGCGCGCTCCGCAGCGAAGCGCTTTAGACCGCTCGGTTACTCCACCACGGCCATATACTTTAATGCTGCCTCATGTCCCCTGTGAAATGCGTGTCACTTAACGTTCTCTAAACTTTCTACACATCGTCCGTCAGTTCCACCTGGTTTGGATTCCGCAATGCGCAGCAATACTCCACTATAGGCGTCACAACTGTATTGTAGGCAGTTTCATTAAGGGAACTGTTGCATCTTCAAAGTGTTCTGCCAATGATACGTTGCCTTTCGTTCGCTATCCCTACAACATTTTCTGTGTTCTTTCCAATTTAAGTAGTTCATGTTTGTTATTCGTACGTATTTAGTTCAATTGACGGTCTGTAGATTTGATTGATTTATAGTCTAACTGAAGTTGAACGTATTTCTTTTAGTGGTCATATGAATGACTTCACACTTATTAATGATCAACTCGAATTTTGACAAAATGCAGATATCTTACCTTATTCATTTTGCAGCTCTTTTTTATCTTTATTAACCGGTACATGACACCAACATCCTCGGCAGGGACCCTATAACACTTTCCTTGGAGAACGCCCTGGTATTACTTCTACTCGATGACACCGTCAATTACGAAGTACTGTGTCCTTTCCTATCGCACAACTGCGGAGATATTCCATAAGCACGCAATTTGATTGGAAACCGCTTGTGAGGTACTGTATCAAAAGCCTTCCGGGAATCTAGAAATACGGAATCTATTGCACGTCCCTTGTCGATAGTGCTCAACACATCACGTGAGTAAACAGCTACCTCCGTTACAAGAGAACGATACTTCCTGAATCCGTGTTGAATATGGGTGATTAAGTTGTTCCCTTCTAGGTAGTTCATAATGTTTGAGGAAATTAAATGTTCTAAATGTTGTAAATTTGTCAATGGTTGTCGATATTATATCTTTGATTGTTAAGCCACATCTTATAAACACGCCCATGACAGTTTGGAAAGACTGGAGATTGTGAGTCGGGAAAGCGTTATTCCATAAGCATGTAATTTTAATACATGATACTTGTGAGGTACACTGTCAAAAGCTTGCCGGAAATCTACAAATATCGATTTTATTTGAGATCGCTTGTCAATAGCACTCATCAGTTCATGTGTCTCACAAGAACCAAACTTTCTGAATCCGTGTTCACAACGGGGCAGCAGGTCGTTTTCTTCGACGTAGTTCATAACCTATGAGATAAGTGTATGTCCTAAAATCCTGCTGTAAACAGACGACATTGATATTGCCTTAATTGAATACTGGAGTGACCTGTGCAACTTTAGAGACTCTGGTTCTTTACTTTTCCCGAGCGAGCGGTTGCATATGGTAGCTAGGTATGGGGCTATTGCATCAACATACTCTGAAAGGAACCTAAACTTTATAAAAAAAATTTTGTTGTTTTTAGCATTAGTTAGTTTTTAAGCCTCTGGACTGATGACCAGAGTAGTTAAGTCCCAATGACACGAACATTTCAACATTTTTGAGATCGTCACGGATGGAAATCATTAAAAGAAAGTCGTTATTTGTTGCGACGAGTTCTACTTGCGAAATTTCTTTCACCAGATATCCAGGACTTTTGACTTCACAAAACTAGCTTCGCTGCTAATAAAATAATGTTGTGATCAAAGAATCCTCTGAAGACACGTGTGACCCTACTGCAATCCTGAATTCCTGATCTGTTATCATATAGTTTCGACTTACACCGACTTTTTATTAAATGACGGGTACTGGAGTTGCGATAGGAAGTCCTTTGTCACTTATCACTGCTAATTTAATCATGGAATACTTTGAAGATCGTGCACCGTAGTTAACGGCGTTGAATCCTGATTGCTTTTTTAGATATGCAGACGACACGTTTGGTTTTTTGGCCTAATGGTAGTAAGAACTTGAATTATTTTTTGGAACATCTAAATTCAATCCACCTTTAATGTTCGTTTCACAACAGAAATGGAAATGGAAAACGTGAAGGGGTTCTTCGAACCTTAGTGCATAGAGCTCACGTCTATTCTGGCCCGGGAAGTTTGCTCATCGAGCTGTCCCACCTGGAGGTCACTTTTCGTCACAATGGCTATAGTAAACGGCAGATTAAAAGAGCGTTGCGCTATCGACCACGTGTGCCAAGGGCTAGTGAGAATAGCAGAGTTGGCACCCACGTCAGTGGCCTTTCTGACATATGTTGGCAGCACTTACAAGATTGGACGCATTTTGCGGAAAAATGTGAAGTGGGTTTTTTGTCCACCATCTGAGGTACTGTTGGAATCCGTTAAGAATTATCTCAGTTTGCGCAAGGCGGGTGTCTATTGTATCCCATGCAGGTGTGGCATGTCACATGTTGGTCAAACTATTAGGAATGCTGAGGTCCGTTGTATTGAGCATAAACGTCACACACAATTACAACAGCCAAACCAGTCTGTTGTGACCGAACACTGTCTTGACACACGTCAGCCTATGGAACACAAAAAACGGAAATTTTGGCATCCGCTTCCAGCTACTGGGACTGTGTTATCAAGGAAGCGATTGAAATTAAAATAGCAGACAAGCTTATGAATAGGGATGGAGGATTTTGTTTAAATTCCGCTGTCTCACTTGTGAAATAACAGAGGGACAAAACTAATCCGAATACATCCGTTAAACACTGATGTTTACTATCGATATCCTGGCCCGTTTTTATCTTTAGTCGTGTCGCCACAGCTGCATTTGTCAACGGACCTTTACCCGTTCTAATCCCTATGTCGAAAAGATTGTAACGCTGAACTAGCACATTCCACATTCTGATAATACAGCTTCACTAAAAGCGCCTTTTCAAGTAACATCAACATACTGCGACTGCTGGTGTATCTGATTCTCTCTCTCATTACAGCTCCTTTTATACACGATTTTCATGCGCAGTCACTGACATTTTGTTGTCCAGCTTCATCTGTGTGATATTTTTTGAACATTTTTTTTTTGTTCTAATAAAACATGTCATTTCAAGCATGTGTGTCAATTTTTACCTCTCTATCTACATTTTTCCGTGATTTATTAAGTTTTCAAATTTAAACTGACTTTTTGATCACTCGGTATAATCCCGCAGATGAGTGATTGTAACTGACACAATGCATATTCATGATAAAGAATCTGTTATGGAATTTTGGCTGGGTATTACTGGAACGTAGTTTAATGACGTCCGTTATTCTCGTGGCATATATTTTATGTTGCATGAAGATATACACATCCAGGCATTGTGCATATTTTGTAGTTTTAGGCGGAATGATTTTTAAATCTACATTTCTCCGCCAGATTTTTCCAGTAGTACTTGTTCATCCTTATGTCCAGACCAGGAGTCAGAAAGTACTAATGACTTTCTCGTCAAATGTGGATTCAAAACTGACAGTACAAACCTCATCTTCCAACAATACGTGCCTCGACGACGACATTCGGTGGGCGCCGCTTGGCAGACGGGATCTAAACTTCCCACTAGGTTCTTGAAAGGAAGCATTGAATTAGTCTGTCAATCGTGTAACTATGTGTTGCACAGTTAACTGATAGCAATATCGCGACAGTGTTACTGTCCCCTTTCATGAACAGTGTCTGTCACAAAAATGTTCAGATTTGAACTGACTCAGCAGTTTTATACAGAACTATTATCGACTTTTTTCTGTCGTGATATGTTTATTGACGCTAGCTATTTCAGTCAGCTGTTATTCGTCACCCTTATCTCTTCGTGCTTGGAGCATGTTATCCTTAACTCCTTTTCAAATTAGTAATAAATCCAACTGAAGCTGGAATGTTTGTGCACCCTATACTTCTGGCTACGCCCAATGCCCTGTGTTGTAAATACCAATAATGAATGCATTCTCGCGCATTCTTGCGCTTCATCGAATTTCGCCATTACACGCTACTTAATGGTCTTGAAAAGCAGTGTACGATTTCCTTTGAAAACAATATTTCCTTCTAGTTTCCTGTAATCTAGTATGTTTATAACATTGCTTTTAGACTTCAGTTTAAGGTATCATTTGAGAAGCTTGTCGAATGTGTTGAAACCTTTTGCGTAGTAACAGTCGTACTAGTTCTCTGGCCTGTTGTCATCAAACACCGTGATGATACTTGTTACTTCAACCTTCTTCTCGGGAGACTGTTGGTATTCACTGCCACTGCTTCCATCGCCTCATCCCGCACTTGCATTAGCACTAACGCTTGCAATATGTTGTTCGTCATTGTCATCCCTATCGTCATTTTGTGTTAGTGTTACAACAATATCTGTTTTTAACTTATGCTCATATTTCTGCACTATAACAGATACCATAAAACATGTTAATGATTCAACTACACCAGTACCATCTTTACGAAGAACGGTTATTCGTAACTTCAGCTCAACCAATCCCAATATATTAGAAAAACTAACAATCGCTGACCATTAGACTCTTCAGTACACAAATAACGTCACGAAACGCAACTTCAGAGGCACACTGCAACGTCCCTACTCGTCCCGACTGGCGTACTGGCAGGTCAGTGTGCAATGCGGCGTGACACACGTAGAGGCCTCTAACGGACGACTGCAGAGTTTTACAGATGCCGGAGTATCACTAGTGCTATAAGGGCCCTCTACATCATCTCTCACACGATTTTGGTGTATTGTTTGTTCGAGCCCAAGTTCTTTCCTTGTTAGTCTCAGTTGTATCTCAAGCTTTGATTAAAATATGAGCCCGGGCGAGATTCGAAAAATGGATATCCTACAGAGGGGAACATTGAGGCAGAATCGAATTTTTTATTGAACACTTGATGGGAGACTTTATTAGGTAATCCGTGCATATGTAAGAGTAGTAGCCACTGTTCGAGGGCGGTATAATGGCTGCATAAAAGTTCAAAGTTTGTGTAATTATGTTACTAAACTGCTGAAGCCATCGGGGCCTAGACTTACACACAACTAAAACTAACAGATGCTAAGGATAAGGCACACACACAGACATAAACACACACACATACACACAAACACACACCAATGCTCAATGGGAGGATCTGAGATTCCGCCGGGGGCGTCCGCGAAATCCCCGCTGAAGCAACGGCTACGTATGTGACAAGCAAGGGACTCGAGTTAGATTACTAGAAATTGTACAAAATTTAATTCAGTATTCCTTGAAATGATTATTCTTCCTTCTCTAACACAGGGTAGCATGGTAGTTTATTTGGAATTGTTAATCCAAAAATTGGCCCGATGCCCTCAGGCTCACAACCATTTACCTCACCTTCCCCTCAGCAAAGGAATACGATTACCCAAACTCCTACGTGTGCATGCTTAAGTGACCGAAAGATATCCTAAATGATTTTGACTCGCTCAGGCGGAACTCGGGACCAAGCGGGATTACGCAGTGGAAATACACTGGACTCGCATTCGGGAGGAGGGTAATTGAAATCCATGTTCAGCCATCCAGATTTAGTTTTCTCCGTGATTTCATCGTGCTACGCAAATGACGGAATGGTGCCGTTAAAAGGGCATGGCTAACTTTACTAAACAACTAAACAATTCTCTAATGAATGTGCTATCTATCTACCTTCGTTCTAAGGTGGAACCGGTTCGAAAAATATAGCCAATGTGGAATGACCGAGCGTTGCTGCGGAGCACGCAGTTGGTCCCCGTCGTATCCTCCCTCGGGGATGGATGTGTGTGTTGTCCTTGGGTTTCTTGAAGTTAGCTGAAGTAGTTTGTAAGCCTAGGGACTGATAACCGCAGTATTTATGACCCATATGTTGACAAACATTTGAAATTTTTGTGAAAGATAAACGATGACGCTCTTCAGAAACATCCATTGGAAACAGATCGTTACACAAAAATTTCGAATGAAACCCGATCGTCACACTTAAAGTTTATCACAGCTACTGAGCATTATTTTCAGCCCAACTGACAATTTTCGCATAATTAATTACAGGAATTAATAGATTCGCATAATTTTCCTGTCCGCTAATTTTGTTTTATCGTTCAAATTTTGCGTATGTACTGTAACATACATGTACTGTGACACTGGTGTTCTCGTGGTTAGAGAAAAGTATGACTGCGCGACTATAAATAATCTTATTTTAGACTGAAAGTCTTGATAGAGGTATGCAATCTTCATTGTAAAATTTTAATAATGGTTTTAAAAATGCTGGAGTGCTTATTAATCAAAATATGTTATCAGTAGATAATTCATTTTCAATACACAACATGTTTCGGGCGTAGCCCATCATCTGGTGATCGATTTTATATAAATGTAAATTTGATGTATTCAAATTTGTCAATAAGTATCAACAGTATTTTATATGACAAATTTGAAACAGTTGTAATCAACTGATGTTTATTCTTATTTGTCAATAAGTATCAACAGTATTTTATATGTGATTCTTTAGTTTCTCCCGGCGTATTTGATAATCAAAATATCCACGGGTGTACTGCCGCTCTATAGTGTCCAATGGGTCCTATAGACCGGCAGTACACCCGTGGATATTTTGAGTATTTTATATGACAAGTTTGAATACATCAAATTTAAATTTATATAATATCGATCACCAGTTGATGGGCTACGTCCGAAACATGTGTATTGAAAATAAATTATCTACTGATAACATCTTTTGATTAATAAGCAATCTCCAGCATTTTTAAAATCATTATTAAAACTATAAACAATGTTTACGCAAATGTTCCGGATCAAACAGAATCCGCACACCATGAATCCCAAAGTGCGCAATAATACTGCAGTTGCCGTTTTCAGTCATAATTGTATCAGTGTATGCAGGATACGTTCGGTGTCATTTGGAGCGATCAAATGATTTAGTTACAAATGGTTTTAAGCCATGATCGCCGATATTATTACATTTGCCATGATTGCATTCGATGTTCTAATAGAATCATGAAATTATCTTCAAAATTGTTATTCTACAATACATGTACTCTGTACAGCATGTTTTAAAACTCAAAAGGAGAGAATCTTACTTGTGGGTCACCGATTTCGATTAAATTTTGCGTGGACGTTCTGTATTGAATATAAAGAGACATGTGTTTTGGCTTTTTAGTAGTAGTTTGAAAAAAAAAGTCGAAGTTGCGTACTTAACCTACAACATAAAAACACAAAAACGTTAATTACTCGAACGTCATTCTATCAACTGAATATATGAGTATATATTTGAATAAAAATGCTCATCTTTAGACAATCTTTCAATGTATAACATTAAAAATCATTTTTTCCATCTTTAACTTTGAGTAGAATTCTTCATAAACTACTGTCTAGAAAACCCGAAAAACGTTTATATTAAATACAGAACGCCCAACCAAAATTCGATCGAAATCGATGACCCACATTTTAGACCCGATCCTTGTCAGTTTTTAAAATCTGCTGATGATGCCAAAAGAGCTTGAAACCATTTATAATTATATCTGTGCTACCATTCAGCAATTGGGTTAGGAAAAACGAGCAAGTTCCACCTATAGCCCTATGTAACCATTTCAGAAGAGCTAGAGATAAGAAATTACGAAGGGACGAAAGAATGACAGATTCTCAAACAGAACTCAAGTTAGAGTTTAGGACGACAGTAATTTGAACTTTAGTGTCAAGCAAGGGCGAGGATTTGCGGTTGCGGCTTGTTCATTGGCGGCGAAGTAGCCGCGTGACAGATGAGTGAAGCCGCCATAAACTGCCGAGTGCAACACTTTTCTCTCGCATCTCTGAGCCAGAGCTCGGCTGACGTGAAGGGATCCTGAGCGCTTATCTGCAGCGAGCAGCCGACCCTCACTGTGTCTGTGTGTGTGTGAGGCGAGTGCCCCCGACGTCGTTGAAATTCTTTACCTTGGAGCGGCGGCTGTACTTCACGGCTGCACACCTGCCCCTTTCGCTATCCGCGGCATGAAGGGATGTTTATGGTTTGACTCGGCAGTGTCTCACACACCAGCTCCACTTCCAACCATCTATTTTCAATCAGGTGGAACTGACCCACACATCGTAAACAATATGAAAATATTCCGGGGCTCGAAAGTGTTATGATACTGTTATTTGAGCGGGTTATATATCATAGAACAGTTATTGTTCAACTGTGTCCCATAACAAAAATAAATATTTATATATAGTTAAGGAACTTTAACACAATTAAAATGAAGATGTTAAAGTGAAATTGGAATTGTCTGAGTGAAAGGCCGTTGGTGCCCTTAAGATGTTTTTTATTAGAGTCGTGGACACACGGACAACCGATTTCACAACTTTATAGTTGCATTTTCAGGAGTTGCATTACTGTACAGAAATGATATTTAGATGCTAAAATCAAAACTATTTGCGTATCAGAAAGTTAAAAGGAGACTCTTTATAAGCTAAAATCAAAACTATTTGCGTATCAGAAAGTTAAAAGGAGACTCTTTATAAGCCAGTAATCTAGTTAGTGCAATAATTATATTTTATATTACGTACAATGTTTTGCATATAATTCCTAGGTTGGATAACGGAGACTAATGGCCAGGTCCGACCGCTCGAAATTTCCCTCAGATCGTCAAAAATAAAATCGGTTGACCTTCCGCTTCGTATCATTTCAAGTAAATATATTAAAACTTAGCTTATCAATTTGGTAAATATAATTTGACTGGTTCATCATTTAAACGTCGTGATGTCTGGCTCTACAATAAAACAACTATTATAATATTTATTGAGAACCACGAATGATGTAATCGGATTTTTCCACTACGATGAAATACAAAACTTACAGGTTGTCGTCGATGTAGTGGGCTTCGTCAGCTGCATCTCCGTCCTGGGTGGTAGTGCGGAAACGGCTTAGCTAACACAAACCGTGATGTGTATCAGCCTCCACACTGAAGCCGGCTGTGGTTCGGGGGGGGGGGGGGGGGCGCTAGCTGTGGCGTCGAGACTAGTTGCGGTGGTTGCCGACCAGTAAACCTCGTTAACCATTTTACACAAGTATGTATGATAAATTGGAAAAGTTGATTATGCGCTTGACTTGGAAATTATGTTCATGTTACAGTTACAAATGAGATAAGAAAAATTTGATTTTTTTAAATAAAATGCATCATACTGGAAATCTGCTTATTCTGGTTGATTAAGAGACATAAAAACTTATATACCTCGCCTGTACAGGGACATGTGGCCGAATAAACCACAGGGCATGCATTAAAATAACTATACTTGGAAGCGTGGGGCTATATCTTATAGTAATCAATATTTTAATAGTACACAAGAATGATGTTTCACTATTACAGTTGCATTGATTGCAGGTAGTCAGAATTGGCCAATGTACCATTATGTTTTAGTTATACATCTACATTCCGTCTCATTATTTATCGTGCTGTCTGGTAGCTGTGCAACGGATCGATTTACGTATACTTCCTCCAGTGCGTTCAGAACAGTACCTTTACATTCAATGTGCAGAATATCTTAATTACTTTTGGGCTTGTAATAACATGTCGGTAGTCTTTTAAATGTGCAGTCAATGCGGATCTGAAGCTATTTAGGTTGAAATGATCTTTGAGCGTTTATTAAACGATCTGGCCGTTCGTCCTAGGTACTTTTTTGGACAGTGTAATTCATTTTATATATATAAATATAAACATTATCTCAATTTTTATCTCAATTGTAACTGTAATGTGAACAAAACTTCTAAGTCAAGCACATAATCACTTTGTCTAACTTATTATACATACTTTGTAAAACGGTTAACGCGGTTTACTGGTCGGTAACTATGGCAACTAGTCTCGACGTCACAGCTAGTGCCCCCTTGAACCACAGCCAGTCGGCTTCAGTGTGGCGGCTGATACACATGGCGATTTGTCAGATAAGCCGTTTCCGCACTACCACCCAGGACGGAAATTTAACTTTTGACCACCTCGATGGATCTGATGAACCCACTACATTGATGAGAGTCTGTAAGTTTAAAATTTGTGTTCTCATTCTAAGTGAAAAAATCTGATTACATCTTTTGTGGTTCGCAGTAAATATTATAACAGTTGTTTTATTGTAGGGCTAGCCATCACGTCGTTTAAATGACAAACCACCCAAATAATATTTACTAAACTGAAAGTCGAGTTTTAATATATTTACTTAAAATGACACGAACCGGATTTTATTTCTGACGAAGTGAGGGAAGTTGATAGCGGTCGGACCTGACCATTAATCCCCGTTGTCCAACCTAGGAATTATATGCAAAACATTGTAAGTATTATAAAAGATAATTATTGCAATAACTAGCCAAATGACTTACAAACAATTTCCATTCAACTTTCTGATACGAAAATAGTTTGGATTTTTGCTTTTTTAACACGTATCATTTTATTAAAACGATATCATTATTTTACAGTATTTGCACCTGTTTTGCGACTATATAGTTGTGAAATCGGTTTGTTGATGTCCACGACTCTAATGAAAAAACTAAAGGTGAACAACGGCCCTTCACAGAGACACTCAATTTTATATTGATACCTTACATTTTGACTGTGTGAAATTTCCTTAACTATGTCTAAAACAGAAAGACCGTAGAATAGAGCAGAGAGTATCGGAATAAAGTAACATGCTTCTTTCAATTCTCCTACGATACATTGGCGACCGATCAAAAGGAAGTCATTTAACTGGGAAATCTTAAATAGGAAATATAAGAGAGTGGGAAATATGGAATTAGTAGTAAAGTAAGGATAGGGAAGCCGATGGGCTGCTAAACGAGGAGTTGCATATCTACGAAACGACTCTACAGCGATAACACCGGAACGATAACATGCTGCTCCTTTGATCATTCGGCTTGACGCAGAGTAAACAGACGGAGAAAGGATACAGGTAAGTTGTATGCGGTGAAGTTGTTCCTGATTTTTTGGAAAATTGTTCATACAATGCTGTTCTACAATGCTCTTTGTCTTATCTATGTGGGTTATACTTATCGTTCTCCGACCGTTGTATGTAAATAAAAGTTTGTCTATGAATGCTGTTTAGAAATGTGTTTTATTGACGAGAAAGTGTCCCTGATTATTAGACTTGATGTATAGGAAAATTACTGTCATGAAGTTATCCCTTATATGATTAATCTATTTCGAATTAATATTCGGTGAAATTAGCGTTATTTTCCGAACGCAACACTTTGTGTGCAGTGTAAAGTGAACTTCGGTTCACCATTAAGTTCAATATGTGTACTTGGTGTAGTTATATAACAGTAAAATGGCAAAAATTTTGTAAGTGTTGAAAAACCTTTTCTTTCATTTATGAAAATAAATGCAGTTTTCATAAGCATTAAACGTGTATGAGTATTAACTTCTTTTTATTACACCTTGATATCCATTTTAAGTATTATGGAGCCCCTTATCTTCAACGTGGAAAAAATAGTTGAGTAATCTTATGCTGCCTTCCTCCACTGAAAAGGAAGAGACGCCTCTCAGCTGGTCAAGATCAAATGTTGAAATGTTCAAATGTTTGTAGAACTTGGGACTTAACTACGGGGTCATCAGTCCCTAAGCTTACAAACTACTTATGAACTAACTAAGACTAAGGACGGCACAAATATCCATGCCCGAGGGGGGGATTAGAACCCCCAACCGTAGTGGCCGTGCAGACCGTTAATCCCCTCGGCCACCGCGGCCGGCGTCACGATGAACAGCGCCCTTCAGGACTGACTGGTTGCATACAATTCCGTGTGCCGCAGCCGACAAATTGGCGCAGCTAGTAGATACGTTACATTCTTTCTATTGCTCTATATTCAAGGTACCACAAATGTGTTTACTGATACTGGTGAAAAGTACATGAAATTAAATTATAAAAATACCCCCTAAACCACATCAATCAATACAATAGTGAGGTTCAAAAATGTTCAAATGTTTGTAGAGCTTATGGGGCTTAACTACAGGGTCAAAATGTTCAAGTGTTTGTATAGCTTATGGGACTTAACTACAGGGTCATCAGACCCTAAACTTACAAACTACTTATGAACTAGCTAACACTAAGGACGGCACAAATATCCATGCCCGAGGGGGGGATTCGAACCCCCGCCCGTAGTGGCCGTGCATAACGTGAATAGCGCGCAGCAGACCGCTCGGCCACCGCGACCGGCAATAGTGGGGTTGTGAATCCGCCTTATCTACATCTACACAAATACTCTGCAAGTCACATTGAAGTGCATAACAGAGTGTTCATCGAACCGCTTTTATGATATCTTTGTACAGTTCTATCCTGTAATAGTTCGCGGAACAAAAGGAAAATCTAAAAGTTTCCGTTTTCGATTTGATTCCTCTTATTTCATTTTGATGATCTTGTCTTCCTATGGATGTGGGTGCTATAAATATTTGTTCGCATTTGGAAGAATAAGTTGGTGAAAGAAATTTCGCAAATAGATCTAGTCACAACGAGTAACGCTTTTGTTTTAATGACTTCCACACCAACGCGTGCAAAACACTTGTTTATTTACATACAGATACTACTTTCAGCGGAAATCCCGCCATCTTCAGTGGGTTTTATGTTTATTCTAACAGAATGCAGAAAAAACATATTTATAAAACTGTGAAAAAACATTATGTACTACCATGCGCAAAAATATCCGAACGACCTGAATTGCGTTTCGCCTGATATGCATGCAACACAACTAACGTACGTGTCTTGCTGATGTTCTGCTCGCTCCGCGGTATAGTCGTTCGACTATTCATAATGGATCCACTGCAGACAACTGCTCTTTATGACAATCACTCCAATTGTAAATTAACACCACGATTTTGCAAATACAAGGAAACACGTTATTAAGTCCTTAATGTTTATTAAATCCAATTTATTACAATGACATATCTTAAGAATTATCACACTTATTACAGACTGATATAGCAAACTCCGTCACATAAAACATTAATTAATCCTTAAACAACATTTCATATTGTTACAAACAACAGATTTTACTATAGTATCGGAAATGCTAAAGTCCTGTAGAAATTCGAAGTAATTTTGTTCTCTAAATAGTTTCCTCACAATTGCGGAACGTCGTTCCACTGGCGAGAGGATTTTTATTAACCGATTGTAGAACTAACCACATAATAAAAACTCAATTAACAGCAGCAAACGCACTATGGAAACTTCAATATTAACTGCGTATCACCAACATTTTCTCCGTATTCATACCTGAACAAATATTATACACATCTTGGAACTTGAACTGATATGACAAACTACCTTGTTCTGGAATCAAACCAACCACCTGTAGACGTAGCTAACTAACCAATGCATTCATGTCTTATAGATACTTGATTATGCCTAAGATTGTCCCAGCTGACGAAACATAAAGATATGTGAAATATTGGAGATTTCCTCACAAATATAAAAACGCGCAAATCAAATCATACAAAATGCCAATTATAAAATATTTTTATTTATTTATTTCTTACTGAACCAGGAACTTAATAATCACCGCTATGTTCCTAATCACAAGTGCCCAGACTCAGTTCTGTGTGCGACTTACATACGATACTGCTCCTGTCGGAGGTTCGAGTCCTTCCTCGGTCAGGGGTGTGTGTGTGTGTTGTCCTTAGATTAGATTAAGTAGTTCTAAGCCTAGAGACTGATGACCACAGTCCCATAGATTTACAAACATTTGATTTTGAGTTACATACCCGGTATCTAAATGGAAGATAACTAAGTGAAGTCAGATGTTAGTAGTCTTAATATTTCACCAGCAGCGGGATGTTTGAATCTGAAATCAGGATATAATTACGTTATGCGTCACCGGGAATCGAACCCCGAACCTACCGGTGTCCTTTCTAAGCACGAATGGACGTTAAATCTCAAATGTTAACTCAACAGGAATGACGATGCGTGCGTGTCTGACTAGTAACAACAGCACATATCGTTGTTATAATAATAATAATCATAATAATTTCGTGTGGCTCAGAGTCCTGGTGTATGTCATCCAACTGTGCGCCACTTCAGAGACTTGCATGTCCCTAGTCTGCCCCAATTATCCAACCGGTAGAGGCGACCTACAGTTTAACGTGGAATCCAAACCACGTGTAGTTTATGACACACATTGTTGAGACGTGAAAGCTGGGTTAAAACACAGATTGAAATAATCGGTGATCTGACTAGGTTTCGAACACGCGACCCTTCATTACCATTCAAGCGCTTTACCCCAAGACCACCGCAACACCTTACCTTGCGTGCATAAGGCACGAAGAGACATTCAAAATAATTTTTGTTAGTAGTCCAGTGTGCTCTATCTAGGGCGTCAAATGAAATTATGAATATCTTGTGCTGGACCTGGATTCGAATCCATATACGTGCCTTTCGTGGAGATCTAGAGGAGTCGACAGTCTTGGAGAAAGCAACGAAATGTTTCAACTATATGATTCCGAGAGGGTCGAGTGAGAAAAAGAGGAGATCCGAATTAGTATCCTAGTCCAGCACCAAAATTTTTAATGTCTCAAGTTAAATTCAATACGAGACACGTGACCTTAAAGGACAAGTGGTTTATAAAATAAAATAAAGTTTTGTAATATAAGAAAAGCTTTCTTGCGACAGAGTTACTGATTGCCGTGTATTCTACCTGTTACTGGAAACGATAAATCGGCTCTGTCAAAGTTGATAGCGAAATAATTCGGTTTAATACGGATTGTTAACTACGGTGCAACTTGACGTTCTTCACTTGGTGTTACCAGCGGTGAAGTAGCCAGTTAAAAATATAGACATGTCAGACCCTCTCCTTGTTAGTCCCGTCAGCTGAAGCAGTAGGATGTAGTGAAGACTGTTAACCTCTGCTCTTTCTTACCGGGAAGTAAGGCATTGGATTATTTGGCTCCATAACAACACATATTGCGCGTGTATGCAATGCATAAGGATTCGAGAATTTACTTGTACTGCGGCTTACATTTCTGTATATGCTTGACCTAAATTGCAACTTCATTGTTTGTTTTACTTGATTTTTGTACTCACTGAAATAAAATTGCCTGACCTTCCAGTACGAGACCTTTCTCTCGTCCTTACCTCCTGGTACATTTACTTTCTAACCACAGAAATAAACCCGGTAATTGATTCACAAACGACTAGTTCACGCTGTTAAGAAATTTTGCGAAGGAATTTCATTTCCTCTTAAAACGTGCTAAAATTTCGTGTGGCTCATTGGCCTGGTGCAAGTCTTTCGACTGCACGCCACTTCTGCGACTTGTGTGTCCCTAGCCTACCCCAGTTATCCAACCGGGGAAATGGGACCTACAGCTTATCGTGAAATCCGAACCATGTGTCGTTTCTGGCGACTCCTCACATCGTTAAGAGGTGAAGGCTGGAATAAAACGCAGACTTAAAAGAAATCCGAGGCCCGACCGGGTATCGAACTCGGGAGCCTTCGGTTTCTATTCAAACGCTTTACCCCGAGACTATCGGGCCAGACGTATCATTTTTCTCAAATTTCCTTAATAAGAAAAGCTCGTTGTGAGGGTAGGATGAGGTCTGGGCCAGATTAATCCTTTCGTCTGATAACATAAGTATTTTGCCGTAAGAAGTATCATAAGTTGTGTTTCTGTAGCTATGGAAATCATCAGCTGAAATAAAGACCATAAAGTGCGGTACAGATAAAAATGCAAAACGATTATCAACCGAAGGCAGAGCTAATGCTCAAACTGGGGTGTATTTTTTTCCTTGCCTTCCTCGACCGAGTATCGGAAGGCGTATGCAAAAATGTATAATGTGTTACGAATACTTGGAACGCTACATTTACGTTGACTCTTAAAAAAAGAATACTTTGTTTACAACGAATTAAAATTAGTAGGTATGACAGATTACCAACTTACCGTCTTACTCACTACGCAAAGCTTCCAATCAAATACACGCGCCTTACTGACTGGTATAATGTCATACGTAAGAAGATACGATAGCCGGGACACTCTAAATTTTACTTTTAGTCTCAGAAACACTGTCAGTATTACTACGTATGAAATTTAGAGACAAAATTCATTTCCACGATATTCGTAATAATACTAGGAACTTGTTTATGAAAGCTTTTTCAGAGCGAGTAGTTGGGAATGAATTTGACTTCTGAAGCAAAGAAAGTGTTTCCACATCGTATGGCACTTGCTTCCTCTTGCCTTGTCGATAGGGGCTTACTTGCGAAATGACACAACTGAAGAGCTTTGATAAATGTCGTATTCTTGCACTTTATGAAGAGGGATACAGTATCAGCGCCATTTCCCGTACTCTAGGATACAGCAAATCCACGATACACCTGTGGGTGAAGAGGATGGCAGATGAATGCCATGTTAACAGTCATCGTCGCCCCGGACGTCCACGCACTATGACAAAGGAGCAAGACAATGATATACTCCGCTGCAATGATGAAGACCCATTCCGCACCAGCACCGAAATTAGGAACGTTCTACAACTACCTGTAAGTAGATAGACCATCCACCGTAGTCTCAACGAGGAAGGAAGATATGGACAAAAATAGGCGATAAAGGAAATGTTGACAGAACAACATAAGACTGCCAGATTAAACTCCGTACTGGCATCTGGCATACGTAAGCAAACCAATTTCATTCTGGGAGCAGAGATGGTATTTTCCACAGCACCAAAGGGTTCTGTCCATGTGTTTCGTCCAACTGGACCGAGATTCGACAGAAAATAAACCCATCAGAGGCAAAGGTGTGGCCGATCTGCTGTCACAATTTGGGGATGGATGTCGGCAAATGGTTGCGGCATTCTGTGGGAACTGGACCGTCCGCCTACCAGTAGTTACTAATGTGAAATACTAGATAACGTAATGCTTCCTTCTGTTCCTGAGACGTTTCCGGAAGGCAGAATAATATTCCAACATGACCGTTCCCCGGACTACATCGCAAATTGTGTGAAACAGTGGTTTCGAGTGAACGGAGACGTTGATGTGTAGGACTGGCCTCCCAAAGATGCTGACCTCAATCCCATACAGCACGTGTGGGCAGAGATGGAGAAGATTATTAGCAGCCGAAGACCTACGCCAGCAACGAAGGCAGCGCTATCTGAAGCAGTTCAGGATGCATGGGAAGAGCTGTCGCAGAATAATGGGTTTGTAAGAAAACTAGTTACCTCTGTTCCCCGGCGGCTAAGTGCAGTTGTAGAGGAGAATGGAAACTGGACACGATACTAAATTATGTTGTCATAAGAGACAAAGATTTGTTTATATTAAATGGAAGTGTCTTATTTTCTCGATTATTTTTCTTGAAGATTTACATTACTTCGAAGAAAAGAAAAATTATTTTGTGTTAATTTCAGCCCTTCTGTAATAAAGTATTTCATCTTAAATTATTACACGAACTTTAAGAAAAACCAAAACCAGCATGAAAATTAAGAAGGCTTATGACGTCGATGCCAATGAAGGCATCAAAGAAAGAACTATTTACTTTTTTTTATCAAGTGAAGAAGGCATTTTATTTATTAATGTTCTGTTTATTTAGATGTAGGCAGGGTACCAGTAAGGATAAAATCATAAGAGAGGTGTCATTTTTAAAAGTGTTGAAAGGCCAGCTGGTAGACGCAAACTCGAGCGTTTGGGTCCACTACATCCCCATATTTACTAACTTGCAGTCGAATATAACTCAGTGGTCAAAGTCTACTGTAATTTCATCTTAAGGCCCATTAAAACCTCTAAGTAACGCTTTTAGAGTAGACCCTGTTCATATTAACTTGGCGTCCAATACACCTGTTCATCGACTTTGTTGAGTATCACGTAAAATTTACGAAACCAGAAAAGGAGGATTAGGATTTAATATCCTGTCGACGTCGTGGTTGTTTGAAATGGAGCCCAAGCTGGGATTGTTTCGTTAAGAATGTGGAAGGAAATTGGCTATGCTTTTGAAAAGGAACCATGTTGCCATTTGCCTTGAATAATTTCAGGAAATCACTTGAAACACAGAAGGTCAAACAGACATGGAAACTATACACTTTGGCCATTGTATCACTGAGCAGTCAAAATTCAAATAGTCGAATACGAAAAGTGAAATACTGAATTTAATACTAATTATACCTGGAGGCAACAGAAACTTACATGATACGAAATTAAAAGTCATTTCTACACGTTGCCGTTAAGAGTGATGTTGCCTTTCTATTGAGCACTGAAATCTCCAATAATGATTACTGAATCGAAGTTTTAAAATAATACCAACTTCTGGCCTGTGTACCGACCCGGATTTATGGAAGAAATGACACATAAAAGTAGTAAGGTTTCGTGAAATCACATTATATAGACGTTTCGGTTAAATGGTTTATTTGCAGTAACATTCGTACAACGCTAAACTACAATGTCACACCATCTAGTTTTACGATCTGGTAAGCAGTGAAAATCAAAACATCTTAGTAATAAAGTCTGAAAATAACATTGCTTCTTGCATTCGTTATTTCGCTTTCTTTATCTGTAAGAGAAGCTTCCTCGTCACCTTCTTATCACATAATCCTATGAAGTCCTTAAGTTTTTATTTCCTTAATTCCCAGAATCTATGACGAGGTAAAGAGAGGCAGAAAGGAAGAGGAGACGGTGAGAGAGAGAAAGGAAGAAGAGAGGGAAGACAGGATGAAAGGAAGTATAGGACGGACAGGATTGCGGGATAGACAGAGGGAAGAGGAGGAGCTGGAGGAGTTAGAAGGGGACGAAGAGACAGAGGCAGATCGTGAGAGAGAGAGAGAGAGAGAGAGAGAGAGAGAATGGGGAATGGTAAACAGAATTCAGAAAGCAAATGCTTTTCTCAAGGGCAACAGGGTATTTGACTGTTCTCTGGTAATCATCTTAAATGGGTGATCATGTCATCTTACACTCATAACATGAGCTGCGGTGGACTGGCCGAGCGCTCTAAGGCGCCTTGCTGCGGAGCGCGCGGTTGCTCCTCGTCGGAAATAGCGTCGCCCCTCGGTCATGTGTGCGTGTGTGTATGTGTCTGTGTGGTGTTGTCTTTACATTACGTTAGTTTAAGCAGTTTGTAAGCCTAGACTGATAACCGTGGCAGTTCAGTCCCAAGTATTTACAAACATTTGAACATTTCATAACATGACTTGTTTTCCTCGTCAATTGCAGTATTCTTTAAAAACAAACGGAAATGGAATTCAAATATAATTTGAAATCCAGCTAAAACGCTTCTTTTGAGTCATGTGATGCCTGTAAACTCAACCCACATGGTGTGCTCCTACTGTTGTAACATGCCGGCCGCGGTGGCCGAGGGGACTAAGGCGCTCCAGTCAAGGTCTGCACGGCCACAACGGTCGGGGGTTCGAATCCCCCTTCGGGCATGGATATTTGTGCCGTCCTTAGTATAAGGTAGTAGATACGTAGTTTGTAAGTTTAGGGACTGATGACTCCGTAGTTAAGTCCCATAAGAAATTCAAATGTTTGTAAATCTATCGGACCAAACTGCGTGGTCATCAGTCCGTAGCTTGCAAACTACTTAAACCTAGGTAAACTAACCTAAGGACAACACACACACCCATGCCCCAGGGAGGACTCGAACCTCCACGGCGAGCAACCGCGCGCTCCGCAGCGAGAAGTCCCATAAGCTTAACAAACAAACAACTGTTTAATATTCACTAACAGTGGTATATTGTCTGTGCATTCGTATTTTGGGAGAAGGTCTACAAATATTGCGTAGTGCCGAACTGTAAAAATAAATTTATAAAAATCTAGAAAATATGATTTTGCATGTTCCAAGCAATGATAAAGGCATAAAATGTAGTTTATTCTCCCTCGTAGCGATCCTAATCAGATAGCGGTCACTTGGTGCGTTTAATTTTAGGAGGATTACTTTGATGTAAGTAAACACTCCGTACAACAATTATTATTCTATTAGTTCACAACCGGTATTAAGAATCATGCTCTGCAGCCGCAAAGTTGTATAGTTTTTTATTTTTTTTTTATTTTTTTTTATTTTTATTTTTTTTTATTTTATTTTATTTTATTTTATTTTATTTATTTTTTTTTTTTTTTTGGGACTTAACTACGGGGTCATCAGTCCCTAAACTTACAAACTACTTATGAACTAGCTACAACTAAGGACGGCACAAATATCCATGCCCGAGGGGGGATTCGAACCCCCGACCGTAGTGGCCGTGCAGACCGTGACTGAAGCGCCTCAGTCCCCTCAGTGAACTGATGTTTACATCTGTGAAACAGGTGTTCACGATATATTTGTATTTTAAGTCGTTTACAAACGTAGTTGGTGAAAGTACAAATTTCATTATGGTTGTCTTTTAAATGTTTACTTCGGTGAGGCAGTGTTTCGGTATATGATAAAGACATCAACAATTTGTCTCAAAAACGCCTTTTTAGCGCATATACTGAAACCAACTGGATTTGAATACGGAATGCAAAATTTGTGAACGATATTGGAACCGCATCGCTACCAAGCTTATGTGGAACTGATTAAGTCTATTCGAAACTTCGACATTTTTTCTTGGAATATTTTAATTTTGGCACGTAAGCCGAGATAGTTATCCTTTTAATTTCATTCTTCTTTAGCCTAACAAGTTCCGATTTAACTTGACAAATTTCTTTGTAACCAAACAGCACGAGAAAAATGCATGGTAATTTGTGGAAAGTGGCTAGCGCGCAATATTAAATTGCGTATACACATGAATTAATCGGAATCGGAAATGTAACTACGTAGTAGCGCACTTACCGTGTAATTTTTGCAGTGGCTTTTATAACAGAGTTAATTTACATGTGAAATGCATTTGGTAGAAAAACGAAGACTTAATCTACGACGCAATCCATATTTACACACGTTTATGGTGTGTAATAGTTTGTATCTTTGGACTAGAGTCAGTCTGTTGACATAAACAAATATACGTATATTTTACTTTAAATGCAACTTTCACCTTCCTTACTTACGGTACGTAAAAATCTGGATTGTTGTCGAGAAACTAAGATACCTTAAGCGCATCAACTTTCGGAAGGTTTTTTCACTATCAGACTTCACATAATTTTCTCCCTTCTTACAAAAAAGTTATAAATGCGTTTTCCATCACAAGTAACTTAATTGGACACAGAAAAAGTCAGGAAAAATTTAGTAACCTTCGCTAACACTGCTCTAACACGCATATGGCTTCTTCTTCCTCGTGTTGTGTGAAATCACCAGAGCTTAAGCCAATAACAGAGCGTTTTTGATCACGTGACCTAAATTTGAAATTTAATTACATTCATGCTATAATTTCAAAATAATAACAAATGTTTTGTAAGAACAACGACGGAAAATTCTATTTGAACATTACAATAATCTAGATTGAAAACAATTCGAACCCTATTTTAAACATAGCATAATAGCCTACTATATATTCCACATACCAGATTTGGTAACCCATTTCAATGTGTAAGTAGGAAAAGGGAAACAAAATATTATGTTCTCATTAGACTGGTGTATTTTCTCGGTACGTCTATGTTAGCAAGAATACTTTTGCTTACTGTCCCATTCATTTCATACCAGACTGAGCTACAGTAAAGCGTAGCCAGGTTTACCTAGTTAACATGAAAATTTCGAATGTTGGTAAGGCAACAATATTAGAAGAAGTAAGGATGGTGAAATTAATAAAATATTTCGAAATGAAACATAAATCATTTCTTCTGTAAGACCGCCGGCCGCGGTGGCCGAGGAGACTAAGGCGCTCCAGTCACGGTCTTCACGGCCACTACGGTCGGGGGTTCGAATCCCCCCTCAGGCATGGATATTTGTGCCGTCCTAGTTTGTAAGTAGTTCATAAGTAGTTTGTAAGTTTAGGGACTGATGACCCCGTAGTTAAGTCCCATAGACTTTACAAACATTAAAAAAAAAAAAAAAAAAAAAAAAAAAAAAAAAAAAAAAAAAAAAAACATTATGTCTGTAAGACCTATGATTGTAAAATCGCCCCTACACAGATATTAAATGCCAAATGAGTAATTAACCCTTTTACTATAGTGAATTTCTACAGACGTTCATTGTAATCGGACCTTGTAGAAGGTAGACTGCTGTAAAAGCTAGGGAAAAGAAGTTCCCTCTGATGAACTTCCGTCTCTAATGACCACTCTGTCGACGCGACGTTAAACGCTAATCTTCCTTCTTGTTTTCGCGTGAACTGGTGCAGTCCTCTAGAGGGAAAGACTTTCCAAGGCAATTTCAAAAACAGTCCACCTCTGCAAGGCCATATTATTGTGGTATTTTAAGAAGTCAGCAGTTGTTACAGAGCTAAACGTCGCTCTCTGCGTGACATTCAAGTAAAAGCCGATAAACAACTGCATCGGGTGACCATTTGATAAATACAGGACCTATTTTAAGGCGTTAATATCACTTCTCACTCTAAAACAGAATGAAAATGATCGCTTTCCAGTGAGTTAGTCACCGAAAGTGACATCTTTCCAACATTTCAGCGTATTGTAACAATTACATATCGATAATTATTGTCCGCGGTGTGCGTCAGACTACAAATACGAACAAACTGCGAGATACTATACAGTAATCCCATCTCACGCACTCTTAGGGCAACCTCTTCCTGTTTCTTTCGCACCTCTCTGTTTCAGGGAGACTGGAAACTGGAGAGTTCATTCATCAGATGCTTTTCACTTTTATTTAAACAGCAACACCAGCAGTTACATTGTAATCTTTACGAGTAGACCATACTTATGGTCCCTTTCGATTTTATCGAATGAATTACATATTCTAAACATTACTTTCGCGACTTTTTTTTTCTTGTCTCATATTCTTATCACAAATGCTTCTCCTATCACTTATAAGCTTGAATCGAATTATCATTGAAATTGTTCAGATGCTTAATTTTTTCGCGTTTGATCTATTTTTCAATCACTGGAAAAGATTTATTTGCACGGTTCGTCTGATTGGAAACTATGTGCTCGAAACTTATGAAATATGTTTGTGAAGTTTGCATTTTGTAATCAGGGTAATTCTATCTTTACATTTCTGCAGTTATGTGTTAGAGGTGGTGCCAACGAAAAAATTCATAAGGAAAATAGTATTCAGGTATATAACATTAAAAAGTATTGTCCAGAAAATGTTAATAACGTCTCGTGATGCTATAGTTAAAGAAATCGATGAAGACTTATTCTTGGAAGCTGGGTATATCTCTTCTCAGTCAACACAGTGGCAGGCTGCGCGCCGCGCCTTCGAAGCCGCGATGCGATCTCCCTCAGTGCTAAGGCAGCGCGAGGAACACAGACGCCCAGCAAACGTATTCTGCCTGTCGCTAGTCTAATGGAGAATTGGCAACATAGCAGAGTACGCTTGGCAACTCTGTGAGCGGGGAGTTACTTCCTGGTAAGCACAGAATTAAGCTGATAAATTCACTTGATTTTTCATGTCATTTCCATTCAATAATCTGAGTGATTTTCACTTAAGGTGTGACATAAAGTTATTAATTCATATTTTTGGGTCCAGGAAATTCGTTTCACACGAAAATTGCAACCAATCACTTCTTTTAAAGTTACGCCTGATCTGGTCTCCTAACTTGTCGGCCAGTAAGGAGGAACCAAATACCCGAAGTCCTCGCTAGTCTTCGGGTAACGTAGTCGGCTGCGAAACGAACGTGCTGTCAACTTTCGATGCCAATCGTGGTGAGAGCAAATATTTTTAGCTCTTTTCTGCCAAAGCTACAGGTATCCAGATTGAAAATCAATAGGGAATTCTTAACAAAACTACTCAGTCAAAAGGTGTTTAGCTGCTTCCAGGACGGCATTCTCTCATATATTCTGAAAGTGACTTACAATGCTCAGGTGGTTTACCGATTCCGTGCGCGTAGAAACCAATTATTTTCGAGTTAAAGCTGTCGCCGAACCATGTTGAAGTCAATTTGTCGAGAAATACATTTTCTTGACGGTTGGACAACTACTTCCAAAAATGAGTAAAAAGTCTTAACATGAGACTAGTATAATTTCAGTGTCAGATGCTTGCTTATAGTTAATCATTTCATTGAGCACCAAATTGTCTTAACTTGGTCTAATCGATATGCTAAGTGCAGTTTTCGTTACATTGACGTAGTAGTCTGGTGGATGTTTGTAAACTTAAATGTGCCATAATATCATTAGACTTTGACAAAGCCTTTGACAGGGTCAATCACCAGTATCTCCTCCGTACCATGCATGCGATGGGCTTTCCGCCTCGGTTTGTAACTATTTTGCAACATATGATAACGAACAATACATCCCAAATCATCATCAATGGACAGCCTACCAGGAAAATAGAAGTAGCCAGCTCTGTTAGACAGGGTTGTCCAGTTTCTATGGCGCTCTTTTCCATTGCAATTGAACCCTTGCTTGCCACGCTGATGCAGCGTCTACAAGGATTACAAATACATGGAAACAAACTAGTTTGCAAGGCCTATGCGGATGATGTAGGTTTCCTTGTCATCAACAGACCTGAAATAGAGACCGCTTTGCAGATCGTACAACAGTATGAACGTGCATCTGGCGCGCTGCTCAACAGAACAAAATCTGGAATTTTTAATATCGGCCGTGGTTTAGGGCCACATCCATCTGGACATCTACGTGAGCTGACGGTTTTCAAGTGCCTAGGTATTGACTTTCACAATACTATTCGTCGTACCATAGCAGCAAACTACAAGGCACTGTTAAATAAACTACGCGCCTGTGCACAGACATACAGTATCAGGAAACTCAATGAAATCCAGAAAGTAACAGTAGCCAACATCTGCCTAACTGCAAAACTTAATTATGTCGCTCAAGTCCTGCCCATACCTGCAACTATGACGAAACAATTCATGTCCGCAATTGGCCACTTTGTCAGTCGCGGTCACATTTTCAAAGTGCATTATGACACCCTAACGCTTCCGCCGATAAGTGGGGGCCTCAATCTCACAGACATTGGTAAGAAGGCACAGGCGTTATACATCGCTAAAACTACTGAACAATGAAAGAATTGTACCAACAGTCTTGTTGCACACTTGTTGGATGAAATAGCTCCGGCTGACCTCAGTCCACCCATCAGTGTACAACATGTCCCGAACGGACTTTATCACTTGAAATACTTTCTATTAGAGTATAGCTATTTACAAGCACGAATCACCGATGTCACAAAGAAGAAAGTTAAAGACATATACTGCGAATTAATGAAAGATAAAAAGAAAAGCAACATAGATGACAAATACAGATCTCACAACTGGAAGATAATTTGGGAAAATATCCATTGTCGTAACTTACCTTCCACGATGAAGACTACGTGGTACTTAGTTGTAAATCGCAAAATTGCAACTAACACAAAACTTTACAACATCCACCTGACAAACTCACCACTTTGTATCACGTGCGACGTATTGGATACCGAAGAACACCGATTCGGATGCGACAAAGTCAAAGAAATATGGATGTATATAAGACGGAAATTGGCATCCATCAGCAGAACGTCGCCAAACTACATAACAGCTTCCGATTTTCTTTTCCCAGAAGACGTGTCGTTCCCCAAAACAAAAAGAAGCGCTATCAACTGGCTAATGGGGGCATCGGTCCACTACATTTTTTCAAACAGGGACATGAAATTGGAAGATTTCTGGGTATACCTTACCACGGAGCATCACAAGCTGATGAAAACAAGACATTACAAGAAACATTATGCTAATTTCTTACTCAACACATTACCACAACAAGAAAGGAAGGAAATTTTTATTTACACAACATTCCTTATATGTTTGTTTCGAAGCCAAATTTACATATCGCCTTTGTTTTACCTTTCCTTCAGTTCAGGAGTCAAAGTATTATGTTTTAATATTGAGGACAGGATGGTCCCCACGTTTTACCGAAAGATAGGACATGCTTTTAATTTCTGTTGGTTTATTTTGAACAGTTAAATGGCAACATTAACAAGAGAAAAGATTTTAGGTTATAAACGGCAATGGAGCCATAAGACCTTTCAGGTCAACATAAACATGAAGGCAGAAATACTTATTTTTTTCTTGGAAGAAGACATTTAGTTATTTAAGAAGACACAGTAATTCTTTCTGTACGGCTTTGAAGCCCACGCCGAGGAAGGCGATTTCTGGCGAGCGGAAGGACGGGCTAAAGGGGAGGATGGAGGCCCGAAAAAAAAATAATAAAAATAAAAAGGTGGATCGGTTGTAGTTTAGAATATGTCATGTGTGCGTTCGATTTCACCCTATAGGTGTATATTTTTAACTGGCAAGATCGTGTCTGCTTCACCTCTGGTAACACCAAGTGAAGAACGTCAAGTTGCGCCGTAGTTAACAATTCGTATTAAACCGAATTATTTCGCAATCAGCTCGGACAGAGCCGATTTATCGTTGCCAGTAACAGGCAGAATACACGGCAACCAGTAACTCTGTCGCTAGATAGCTTTTCTTATATTACAAAACTTTATTCTATTTTATAAACCACTTGTCCTTTAAGGTCACGTGTCTCGTATTGAATTTAACTTGAGACATTAAAAATTTTGGTGCTGGACTAGGATACTAATTCGGATCTCCTCTTTTTCTCACTCGACCCTCTCGGAATCATATAGTTGAAACATTTCGTTGCTTTCTCCAAGACTGTCGACTCCTCTAGATCTCCACGAAAGGCACGTATATGGATTCGAATCCAGGTCCAGCACAAGATATTCATAATTTCATTTGACGCTCTAGATAGAGCACACTGGACTACTAACAAAAATTATTTTGAATGTCTCTTCGTGCCTTATGCACGCAAGGTAAGGTGTTGCGGTGGTCTTGGGGTAAAGCGCTTGAATGGTAATGAAGGGTCGCGTGTTCGAAACCTAGTCAGATCACCGATTATTTCAATCTGTGTTTTAACCCAGCTTTCACGTCTCAACAATGTGTGTCATAAACTACACGTGGTTTGGATTCCACGTTAAACTGTAGGTCGCCTCTACCGGTTGGATAATTGGGGCAGACTAGGGACATGCAAGTCTCTGAAGTGGCGCACAGTTGGATGACATACACCAGGACTCTGAGCCACACGAAATTATTATGATTATTATTATTATAACAACGATATGTGCTGTTGTTACTAGTCAGACACGCACGCATCGTCATTCCTGTTGAGTTAACATTTGAGATTTAACGTCCATTCGTGCTTAGAAAGGACACCGGTAGGTTCGGGGTTCGATTCCCGGTGACGCATAACGTAATTATATCCTGATTTCAGATTCAAACATCCTGCTGCTGGTGAAATATTAAGACTACTAACATCTGACTTCACTTAGTTATCTTCCATTTAGATACCGGGTATGTAACTCAAAATCAAATGTTTGTAAATCTATGGGACCAAACTACTGTGGTCATCAGTCCCTAGGCTTAGAACTACTTAATCTAATCTAAGGACAACACACTCACCCCTGACCGAGGAAGAACTCGAAACTCCGACAGGAGCAGCCTCGTATGTCAGTCCCACACAGCACTGAGTCTGGGAACTTATGATTAGGGACATAACGGTGATTATTAAGTTCCTGGTTCAGTAAAAAAATAAGTAAATATATAAAAATATTTTAAGAATTGGCATATTTATATGATTTGATTTGCCCGTTCTGATATTTGTGAGGGAATCTCGAATATTTCACACATCTTTATACTTCGTCAGCTGTGACAATCTTAGGCATAATGAGGTATCTATAACACATGAATGCATTGCTTGGTTAGCTATGGTTACAGGTGGTTGGTTTGATTCCAGAACAAGGTGTTTCTCATATCAAGTTCAAAGATGTGTACAAATATTAGTTCAGGTATGAATTCGGAGAAAATGTTGGTGATACGCAGTTAATATTGAAGTTTCCATAGTGCGTTTGCTGCTGTTAATTGAGTTTTTATTATATGGTTAGTTCTACAATCGGTTAATAAAAATCCGCTCGCCAGTGGATCGACGTGTCGCAATTGTGAGAATACGATTTAGAGAACAAAAGTACTTAGAATTTCTACAGGACTTTAGGATTTCCGATACTATAGTAAAATCTGTTGTTTGTAACAATATTAAATGTTGTTTAAGGATTAATTAATGTTTTATGTGACGGAGTTTGTTATATCAGACTGTAATAAGTGTGATAATTCTTAAGATATATCATTGTAATAAATTGGATTTAATAAACGTTAAGGACTTAATAACGTGTTTCCTTTTATTTGCAAAATCGTGGTGTTAATTTACAACTGGAATGATTGCCATAAAGAGCGGTTGTCTGTAGTGGATCCATTTTTAATAGTCGAACGACTATACCGCGGGGCGAGCAGACACGTACGTTAGTTGGGCTGCATGCACATCAGGCGAAACGCAATTCAGGTCGTTCGGATATTTTTGCGCATGGTAGTACATAATGGCACGGTTTCCTTTCCCCGATATTATGAGAGAAAGTTTTGTATTTTTATATTATTTCGGCATGTTAAAATAATTATTTATGAAAGTCAGAGAAAGAAAATTTAGGAACAACACTATCAATTTTTTTAAAGAAACAAGACACTCTTGCTATGTACTTCATACCGATAGCATCTTACAGACGAGAGCTGTACTTTATCATTTTATGTGGCTGATTTTATATGGATTTTTTACATTCAGGTAAATATATGTGCTGTGCGCGTATCTTAAATTTATAAATAAACCCCCACCTCTCACTTAAATCCGCACTTATAAATTTTTATTAATAATTTTACCCTATCCTCCCTCCGCCCATAAAGTCTTTTTCAGCCTTGTTGAATCACCGCAACAATGGATGGCACTGTTTTTAGTTAATACTGAATGGTGATATTTCGTGTAGCCTACCACTCTTGTTTCAAAATTTATTCCATAATATTATCATTTACCGGCAGTAGAATCTGCAGTCGATTTTCTTGTGAATTTTTAGAAGTCCGATGTGTTTGTCTTACGTAATATTCCTATCCGATTTATATCATGTCACTTATCTTACTTTACGGTTTGCTACACGAGTCGTAGTTTGATATTGACGAACTGCCATCCACTGTTCGGCGAGTGCTTATCATATTATTAAAATTTCATTTACAGCCAAATTTCAACCACCGATAGATATATTGTTAAAGGTAACTGCTCGTCGATTCTTTTTGTAATGTTCTGCCTGCACCACACTCCACCGTTAATTAGCTTGCCATTTCATTTAAATGCATGTAATAATTTTTCCAAAATTTTTTCCCCGTAATTTACTGATTGTGATCTTTCATAGCTTCTAACTTCCAAACCACTTCCTTCTGTAAATTTGTTAATTTCAAAAATTAATAGCCAGGCTGGAACATTATATGTGGTATACACTTTCTTCCATTGCATCATTTTGTAAACATTCATTTTCATACCTTAATATCTTTAAGCTATTGCACACTCCATAATGTTTGTTACCTTTTTTATTTTATTATTTATTGATTTACTGCTTACTAGCGCATTTAATTTGCAACAATATGATCGGCTGTTATTACCAAAAGTGACTATTGTGAAAAATCCTGTTTCAGTGTACTTATAACCTCGGTTTAGTGTATTGCTGTAGTTAACAGTATATGTCGGTAGTAGGCTGTGCATATTTTGGAATCGTAATCACATTGATTGGACGGTTCTCTGGATGAAATTCCATAGATGTTCTTTCATCAAAGAAATAAATGTTCCTCCTATGGTTGAAGTTTGTAAATGACACCAGTCAGTTATTTTCGTATCTCGCGACTCGCGACATGTGTCGGATATCGCGAGAGCGTTTCTGCACTGTGGCTCGAGTTTTGATACTTATGATCCTCAGTGTGAAGTGTGGGTATGTGTGAATCAGTTTTCTCGCTGTTGACGCCCTGTATTCTGTGTTAGTTAATATAAGGCAGTGAAGAGTGTGTTGTGTATTAGTTTCTCGCCTTTTTGGCCTCCTTTATGGCCTTTTGAATGTAATAAATTTCTTCTATCCTCGGTTTGCGGTTTCGGCTGTTGCTGTATTTAATGATTCATAAATCAGTTTTGATATTTGTGGGATGGTGGTTCTCTTTTATCAAATGTTTTGCAAGGGCTGAATGTGTACTTTAGCTCTTCAGAGCTCTTATGTGTTCCGTGTAACGACTGTGCCCACTACGGTCGGGGGTTCGAATCCCCCCTCGGGCATGGATATTTGTGCCGTCCTGGTTCACAAGTAGTTCGTAAGTAATTTGTAAGTTTAGGGACTGATGACCCCGTAGTTAAGTCCCATAAGCTTAACAAACATTTGAATTTCAACTGTGAACTGTGAACACTACGTTCATCACGCAACAAGTTACTCTGTAACTTCATACAATTGATCTGAAGATGGGCAGCTGTCTCGAAACCGGTCATGTTCTAGAAAATAAATGTGATCTTGAGACGGAAATTCAAGTATTTTATTCATATGAAGATCGCGTAAACTCCCTCGAGACTCATGTCTAGTTTTGATAAGTTGATTTTCTTGTTATCAAAGAACCATTTTAACATAAAAAAGCTAAACTGTGCAATTACAACGTAGAAAAGACCGACCAGGACAAAAGGACTTTAAGTTTTGAAAATACACTTACAATGACAGTCTGACCAGAAATTAATTTAAAAAATTTCTTACTTCTCTTCCAAAAAATTTTTCGTCTGTTATGCATTGCCTCGCGATCGTCAGCAATCAGTTCCCTCACATGGGCTTAAAAATGTTTCATCTGAATATCTTTTGAAGTTCCATCTCGTACGGTAATCAAACACACTAATCACTGTCATTACTCGATTGTATTAGCCTTGTAACTGCCCGAAATTCTGGACTGCGCCAATGACGCGCAACAAAGCCAGTGTCTTTCTGACAGACATTTCAATAATAACCTAACCTGCGTTTATGTTGTACCTTGAACAGATACCTGTCAAATTTCAGTGTACAATATGAAAGCCCAGGATGAATTCTTACCTCTGTATTACAATGTGTGCGCTGATTTTAAAAACCCTGCCGTAATGAAACTGTTTGCCAGACCGGGAAACTTAGCCGGGGAATATACCATTCACAGTACGGTACTCAAACTACTGTTATGCCCTGGTACGGCTTGCAACCCATCTTCGCAACTTTACTTACCACACTGTCTCGTCTCCTGCTATCCAAACCTCACAAAAGTTCTCCTTTGATATTGCAGAAGTATCAAACCAGGAAGAAAGGACACGGCGAGAATTGCCTCAATTACAGCCTGGAAGTTGTTTCCAGAATGAAAATTTCACTCTGCAGCAATGTGTGCACTGTCATTAATCATCCAGTGGCGGCCGGTGGTACCTGAAACTGGGTGTTAAGCCAAGTTTCCTTGTTAGGCTACATGCTTTATCTCAGCTTCTGGCTTCAATGATATAAAAATCCCTAGAATTCGTGCTACATGAAAGTCGCAAGATTCTATTTTTTGTAAATTCAGTTCACGATCCTGTGAAAAATTAGAGATACATCGATAATCGTTTCGTAATTAACTACATTCCTAGTAGAAATGAAATTAAAGCGTTATTTAACAGACAGCTAATAATAGTTATAGATGTTATAGATTATAACTTAAAAGTGCCGCGGCGGAGTGTCCGAGCCCATTGATGCGCTATGCTCCGATACGCGAGGCCGTTCTTCGTCGGAGTTTCTAATCCTCCCTCGGGCATGGACATTTATGTCGTCTTTAGTTTGTTAGTTTCTAAGTTTAGGGACTGATGACCCCGCAATGAATAAAAAAGTTATTACGACTGTTTATATGTCAGTATTGGGTGGCAAAATTAGCCACGTGGTAGTTGCCGAGCGGTCTGGAGCGCCACGTTACAGATTGCGCGGCCTCCCGCGTCGGCGGTTCGAATCCTCCCTCAGGCATGGATGTGTTTGTTTTCCGTAGGTTAGTTTGTAAGACTAGGGACTGATGACCGACGTAGTTTGCTCCCATAGAATTACAAACATTTTTAAAATTTTGGCAAAATGACGTACCCAATCAGAAAGAGTGCTGGTGGAAGCGTACGATGTTCTCCATATCGCTATTTTACAGTTCTGTATCTGATGGAATATTTCAGTTTCACAGTTGTTAACATTAGCTGTTTCAGAGAGCCCTGTTTCATTTCTTGATGCTATAAAATATCTAAATATTGGAGAATATAGCAAGCACTCAAGCAAAGACGTAAAGTGTTGTGAAACTCTTCCGAAATTGATGTTTGTGCAAAAGTTTCTCCATCGTAGAATGCACTGAGAAAGCACCAGAAAATCATGTCTGACGATAAATGCCGTTCAGATGCTGCACATAGAACGCTAAAAAAATTGTATGTTCAAATATTTTTATAGCTTATGGTACTTAACTACGGGGTCAACAGTCCCTAAACTTACATACTACTAGAGCCGGTCAAAACGGCCGCCAGTCCCGCTCGCTTCCCGCGGCGCTCGCGGCTCGCTCTCGACTGCTGACGGCGGGTAGAGGGGCAGCGATGACGTCACACTGGCGAGAGAGAGACGCTTCGGGACGGGGACAGTCCCGGTGCTCCCGAGTCCCGGTTTCACGCCGCGCCCGCCGGGCCGAGCTGAGCCGCCTCAGCCTAGTCGGCGCACGCCGCCGACTGCGTGTTCACACAGCACGCCGGGCATGGCCGAGACGAAAAAAGGGGGAAAATACACTTTTTCGATTTTCACGTTGTAAACATTGCTCACGGTATACAAGACCACGCTACATTATTTTATGAAATTATTTTTTCCTTACGAGCTTTGCCTTGCCTGTGAAAAACTAAAAAGTCTACTTTCCATTCCGCCCGAGTTTTTTACTTCCGCAACGCTCCTCACTCGATTTTGAGGAAAGTATGCAGTTAAAAAATCTGATTTTTAGACACATTGTAGCGAAACATCTTACGTTTCGAATGAAACATTCACCTTTTCGTAATTCGTAACAGTCGTTTCTAAATAACGCTATTTGTCAAGTATGTGCACTTGATTTACAAATCGTGTATTGAAAAAGTTCGATAGCGGGCACCTTACTGATCTCTGCATTTTAAACCATATATTAAAGCGAGAGAAATGGAGCTAAAAGAACAAAAATGTTTTTGAAATGGTAGTCGCACAAACATGTATCTCCTTTCACAAGTTTGTTCAAATGTTTGTAAAGTCTATGGGACTTAACTACGGGGTCATCAGTCCCTAAACTTACAAACTACTTATGAACTACTTACGAACTAGGACGGCACAAATATCCATGCCCGAGGGTGCATTCGAACCCCCGACCGTAGTGGCCGTGCAGACCGTGACTGGTGCGCCTTAGTCTCCTCGGCCACCGCGGCCGGCATGGCCGTGCAGACCGTGACTGAAGCGCCTCAGTCTCCTAGGCCACCGCGGCCGGCTCTTTCACACGTAATTGCGTGTTATCTGAGCGGCGTCATGCCGCGATCCCAAGCCTACGAACTCGGCGGTTGTCGGGTGGAGCGGAAGCACTGTAGTGCCGAAAAATTTGAATTGCAGGCTACGTTTGACGGTCCCTCGAGATGTGTTAATGATCCGTAACCAGAAAACAATTATGAACCTATTTTCTTGGGTGGCGACCGATTCCAATATACAACGATCTGCTACTGTTTTACATCAGATCAACTTGACTTTATGAGTGGCATACATCTGGTTTTTTGACCACCAGGAATATATATTTCGTTTTTGGAACTGGACAATAAGAACAAATTAATGTAAACTTCGACTCTGCTGTTGATGGACTGAAATAAAATTTTCTGACATTACAGTTAACGGCTTTTTAGTTGAAGATGAAAAAGCCCTAAACACTATAGTTCCATCTACTCCTAATACACAATTAACCTTTAAAAAACGTTTATTTTGTAGCTTTCAGAAAATGTGCTACCATAAGGTGAAAATAGTTGTATATCGGGCTTGATTCCATGGTGGAACTTGGGCTCAATGACTGTATTTGACTTGTAGAAATTTTTCAGAAATCAGTCGTAAAAACATTTATTTATTGGTACATTAGTACGAACGCAACCTCCAATAAGGAGGTCGAGATGTTTTAAGTATTTTAATCGTTTTTTAAGCATTGATAATGACCACACAGTGGTCGAAATCTAGCTCTGCCAATAAACAAATATTTTTACGACTGATTGCTGAAAATTTCTACATGTTGTAAATCGCGTGTCCCACATAAATGCGGTACCTTCACGTCTGAGATTAAAGTAAGAATGAACTAAGTTGCTTTTAGGAACCTGTGTGAGAGGAACAACGTTTCTACGCTCATGTTGCTGAATCATTTGAAGAGAATTTTCTCTGTCTGCAGGATGGTCCTTTCGAAAGTTCTCCATACGTTAGTTTAATTTAGCCTGAGACACTGCAGGGCAGGTCATTAAAGGAACAGAAGAGTTATTATTGTTATTATTATTATTATTGTTTTCGGGGGAGGGGGCGGCTTGTCCCCAGCAATAAGGAATCCCCACCCACTGTCAGCAGAAGATCGATTGCCGTCTACTTCAAAAGCCAGCTAACAGTTTATTGATTTTGTTATTTTATGACTATTTGGGGGAGGGGGTTGACAGTGCGCATGCGCACTGCATGTCGGCTGTCCTACATGCCAGTCGGGAGTACTGAGTCGCCTCGCTCCCGAGACTGTGTTATCGGTAATGCCGGCTTCCGGGTGCGGCGATCTCTCGTTGGCGGGAACGAGCGGGAGCCACGCAGCGTTTGACGCCCTCTACAAACTACTTATGAAATAACTAATACTAAGGACGGCACAAATACCCATGCCCGAGGGGGGATTCAAACCCCCGACCGTAGTGGTCGAGCAGACCGTGACTGGGGCGCTTCAGTCCCCTCGGCCACCGTGGCCGGCAACTGTGTGTTAAAATTCGGTTTAGGTAGAAGGAATAATCGCTGTTGGCCGATATCTACGCCGTATCTGTAATAAATTTACATACAACCTGTAGATTCTGTATATTCAAAGAGTCTGAAGCTGTTTGTAATTATATATTTAAATGAGACATAGTTTTCGCGACGTAACACGAATGCCGGCCGCGGTGGCCGAGGGGACTGAGACGCTACAATCACGGTCTGCACGGCCACTACGGTCGGGGGTTCGAACCCCCCCCCCCCCTCGGGCATGGATATTTGTGCCGTCCTTAGTATAAGGTAGTTGATAAGTACTTTGTAAGTTTAGGGACTGATGACCCCGTAGTTAAGTCCCATAAGCTTAACAAACATTTGAACATTTTTGAAACACGAATGAATGCACCCGCTAATAAAAAGAGTATAACGCACATTTAAATTTCACGCGGAAGTTTGCCACAATAATGGCGGCCGAGGCGTTATTCAATTTGCCCGTTGTTCACGGTCGGCTTGACCCAGCCTGCAAACCCTGTGACGTAAATGGCGCGCCTGTTACGAGATGCCGCGGCGAGGCCTGGGGCACTATTCGGCTTCTTCCGCACCATTGGTTTCAGTGCGTTTTTCTCTCTCGTGACACCAATTTCGGTTCGGTAGACAAAATGGTTATTCAGTAGGCTTCGGCAGTCTGGTACCGCGAGGCTTGACCCCTGAATTTTCGAGAGCTGCACCGAAAGTCGCCGAGGCTTCGTTCGTCTCAGTAGGCTTTGATTGCAAAGATAAATTGTTATTTCACCAATACTGAGTGGTTTTAACTACTGATAACGTAACATATGTCGTTTTTATGTAATTCAGAGTTTAAAAAGTTAATATGCAAAATTATTTACAAAAATTGCCAATATAGTTTGGTATTTATTGTAACAAAGTAGCACTTATAGATACTCTACTTCAACATAATTAATAGTAAAAAACGTGTTTTGGAAATGTCGTTAATGCGCAGTTCCATTTACCCTGTAAACTTTCATATTACGTAAGTGTAATTACGAAATGCATCTTATACAGCGTCATTTCGTTTTCACGGTTCGCATAGCTGTCGCGGCATATTTGACAAATTTCGTATTTATACTTAAGAACTACACAAATATGCACCAGATACTACGCCGAGATCTCCGTAAAATGAGCCATTTTCGCTGCGATCTAAGTCCTGTAATGCCCACAAGTACGTTAGCGATATATTTAAACGGATTGTTGATCAATCAAATGTTCAAATGTTTGTAAATCCATCGGACCAAACTGCGTGGTTATCAGTCCGTAGCTTACAAACTACTTAAACCTAGGTAACCTAAGGACAAACACACATACCCATGCCCCAGGGAGGATTCGAAACTCCACGGCCGCGGTGGAGTAGCCGAGCGGTCTAAAGCGTCTCGCTGTGGAGCGCGCGGTTGCTCGCCGTGGAGGTTCGAGTCCTCCCTGGGGCATGAGTGTGTGTGTTGTCCTTAGGTTAGTTTACCTAGGTTTAAGTAGTTTGTAAGCTACGGACTGATGACCACGCTGTTTGGTCCGATAGATTTACAAACATTTGAACATTTGAAACTCCACGGCGAGCAACCGCGCGCTCCGCAGCGAGACGCTTTAGAACGCTCGGCTACTCCACCGCGGCTGTTGATCAATCCTTCTACGGTTCTTCAACTTATGAAACTGACTTATCTATGCGGCTGATCCAGAAGAAGAACTCTATCACGTAATATTAAACTGTACGGCAGTACGGAATCATTTAAATCTAAAATTAAACAATTCGGTAGGAAGGAATTCTAACAACTGGGTACTGTGCAGTTTGCGCGTATCAAATAAAAACGTTTTCTTCAAATTCTTGGTTAATTTTACGACTGACATACGAGTCATCCTCATATGGCATTTCGAATGTTCCAAATTATATGAAAGTAACAGTATGGAAAATAAATTTATTTACCCTACGCGTGTTGTGTTGAACATTTATACAGCGATACGTTAAAATATTTAAAAACTATTCGAGTTTTAAGAGCTGAAGTGCAGTTTGAGTCCGCGAGTGGTGCTTCATGTGTAGACGTTACAGTTCGTGTCTGTGAGCTTATTAAACATCGTTCTGTCCGCATCATGCCAGGTTTCTTGTATCTTTTTTTTCCTTTAATTTTACACAGCACATTAATCTGCGTATTCCTATGACTGCAGTAAAGGATGGATCTGTCTGCATCCCGTGCCCTTGAAAGCACGCGCGCGTAACAATTTTCGAAGCGGTTGAACTTCTACCAAATTTATGGTTTTATGGGGAAGATGATGACATTATTAAAACCAGATAGGTACTTGCCAGTACATGGCATATTACCGGTATGCTTTACTTCCCACTAATTTACTAGCAGTGAAATCAGCGGCAATGACATCAGTATAAATCATCATTCTGAAGTTACAGACCGTGTCTGTAAGGTTATTAAACGTCGATTTGTTCGCATCACGTGAGTTTTTTCTCCCTTTTACGCAGTACGTTAATCTGAGCATTAGTGTGGCTGCAGTAAAAGACGTGTCTGAATCCCGTGAGTGGCTTTTTTTATCTTTTTTTTTTTTTTTAATTTTTAAAATAACTGAAACATGGAGATATACGTTGTACTTAAACGCACGCGCGATAACACGTGCGTAACATTTCTGGAGGCATTTTTTTCTCTAAACAGACTCCTGTCCCTCGACTTCATTCTTTAAGAAAAGAACATTGCAAAACGTAGCTTCACTTTTACACTTCGCTAGTCTCTCGCGCCGTATTTCACCAGTTTCTTAACTGTACTTCATTATTCCGAAAAAGAGCTCTACTGATGCTACATCGTAATCATAATCGAGCCATTTTCAGGGTGATTTGGTGTCGTACATTGTTCGGAACTGCTATTTAATACCGCGCCGTATTTCACCAGTTTCTTAATTGTACTTCATTATTACGAAAAAGAGCTCTACTGATGCTACATCGTAATCAAGAACTTTAAAAAGCGAGTCATTTTCAGGGTGATTTGGTGTCCTGGATTGTCCGGAATTGCTATTTACAAACAGTGAAACGTTATCATTGTATGTTTTTCCATGTTTCATTTTTTATTTCAGTATTGCTATTTATGTTTAGAATCTCCCGCCCAAAACCCCTTAATTCCCGCGGTAATCCCTTTAAATTCTTTAACCTTTTTTCTTTTTTTTTTCGCCTACTTTTATATTTGTGTAGTTGTTTATTTCGTGTTGTTATCGACGCCACATTACATTCGCATTGAAATATGAATGTCGGTTATCGTCATGACGTTGTGCCTGACATTATGGGTCAAAGCAGACGGGTGGTATCCGAATATCCAGTATTGCCCGTTTTTCTGCACAACACTGCAACCATGCTCCAGATAGCAATGTAGATGTAATTCTAGACGCCAAATACAATGCAGAAATATTAACTAAAATAATAAATAGGAAATATCAATAAAATTCTCCGAGCAGTATGAATGACTGCAAAAAGCACAGTGAAGAAATGCAAGTTGATCGAGTGGCATACCGCATGGCATATACAGGGTGTTTCACTAAGTGTGTTTGCCTCTGTAACTTATAAAATAATAGGTGACGGGAAATTTTAATGCGGTAGGTCAACACAAGAAATGTTACACTTTCTGCGGAGCTATGAACATAGTTTATTGTATCACTTTCCAAAGAGTTACAGCACAAATATATCATATTTTAAATGGAACAATTTTTTTATATCGTGCATTGGATTCGATGAAGCCATCTGCGTCCAAATCAATTGAAACTACTTCCCTATCACTGTTAGTTTGGGAGCTACAACCCTTCAAAGTTTCAGGGGCAGATACCACTCGCTGTACATAATACATGGCTGTGTGGTGGGTGATGGATGTTATGGCGGTGGGAAGTTGATTTACATGAGATGTTCAAATGTGTGTCCATGTTCCTCAATGCATAATTCAATGCGCCGTCGAAAGGATATGCGGCCGAGTTGTAACATCGCCGGTGTCACGGAGCGAGAAGCTTCCTCGATGCGCTGTTAGACTACCGACTGTCGCCGCACGCGGCCGTATACCCAACAGTTGGACCCACACAAACAACCAGGGCTCAATATACCACAGTTACTGACATCGGATGACGATGGAATACACGAACAACGAGTACGTTGACATGTTGCTGATGCTCGGCGAGTGCCGACTTGATGCCACTGAAGCAGCCACGGCGTATGCCGTGAGATATCCTAGGCGAAGGGCCCCGGCAGCCATTACGTTCTTACGTGCCGAACAACGACTTCGGGAAACAGGCAGCTTGGTAATGCGCCGCAGTAACAGACGAAGACCTGCAAGAAGTGAGGAGACGGAGGTGTTTGTTTTAGCTGCACTACATCATGATCCTCATGTCAACTTACGAGTCGTTGCTGCAGTCGCTGGTGTCAATCTCACATCTGTGTGGCGTGTAGTACACGGCCACTGGTTTCACCCGTACCGCCTGTCACTGACCCAGGAACGCATGGGAACGATTTCCGTGCAAGAGTGACATGCGTAATTTCACACTGGAGTCTTTACAAAGTTGTATGTTCTCTAATAAGTCCACGTTCACAAATTATGGTGCAGTGAATCGCCATAACATGCACTACTGGGCCGCAGACAATCCTCGGTGGGTACGGCCTGTCGACCGTCAACGTAGGTGGTCTATTAACGTGTGGTGTGGAATCCTTGGGGATGAAATCATCGGTCCATACTACTTCCCAGGAACACTGACAGGTGAGTTACATCGCGCTTTTATAGCCGACAGTTTGGGTGGTTTCCTTGAACATGTGTGTCTACATACGAGAATCCATATGTGGATGCAGCACGATGGTCACCCTACCCATTCTGCGCGTGCGTTGTGGAAGAACTAAACAACAGGTTTGCAGGAAGATGGCAGGGGCGCCATGGTCCTCATTCATGGCCCACAAGGTCGCCCGATTTAACACCAGTAGACTTCTTTTTGTGGGGCTATCTAAAGGATCGTGTTTATGTCACTGAGCCCACATCCCCAGATGATCTAAAACAGCGCATCAAGGACGCATGTCGCCCTGTCACACCGGCGATGTTACATCTCGTCCGCAGATCCTTTCGAGGGCGCATTGCATTATGCATTGAGGAACATGGACACACTTTTGAACATCTCATGTAAATCAACTTCCCACCGCCATAACATCCATCACCCACCACACAGCCATGTATTATGTACAGCGTGTGGTATCTGCCCCTGAAACTTTGAAGGGTTGTAGCTCCCAAACAGTGATAGGAAAGTAGTTTAAATTAATTTGTACACAGCTGGTTTCAACGAATCCAATGCACGATACAAAATACTATTGTTTTATTTTAAAAAATATATATCTTTGTGCTGTAACTCTTTGGAAAATGATACAATAAACTATGTTGATAGCTCCACAGAAAGTGTAACATTTCTTGCGTTGACCTACCGCATTAAAATTTCTTGTCACATATTAATTTATAAGTTACAGAGGCAAACACACGCACAATCTGTAATATCAGTGTTAAACGCACAACCGCTGGCAGTGAGTTGTTCGTCATATATCATGCCTATCGTCGTTTTAGTGTTATATTACCATCTGTTTCTAACTTATGCACATATTCATACACTATAACAGGTACCAAAAACATGTGAATGATTGAACTACAGCCGGCTGCGGTGGCCGAGGGGACTGAGGCAACACCTCCTAGAAGACAAGGCCTTACAACAGGCCGTGCCTACGTCACACTTAGAGGCCGCGGCCGCCACCTCACTGGCTGTTGGCTGGGGCACGCCCACCGCCGCGTAGCGGCCGGCCTGTCAGATGGCGGCCGGGGCCTCCAAGTGTGACGTAGGCACGGCCTGTTGTAAGGCCTTGTCTCTAGGTGGTGTTGACTGAGGCGCTCCAGTCACGGTCTGCACGGCCGCTACGGTCGACGGTTCGAATCCCCCCTCGGGCATGGATATTTGTGACGTCCTTAGTCTTAGTTAGTTCATAAGTAGTTGGTAAGTTTAGGGACTGATGACCCCGTAGTTAAGTCCCAAAAGCTATACAAACATTTGAACATTTTTTGATTCAACTACACCAGTACCATTTTCACGAAGAAGGATTATCCGCAACTTCACCTCAACCAATCGCAATACATTAGCAACATAGATTTCCAGTCGCCGAACCATCTGACGCTTCTCTACACAAATGACGTCACAATAAGCAACGTCGGATGCACACTTGCACATCCCTACCGCAGGTCAGTGTGCAGTGCAGCATGATACATGCAGAGGCCTCTAACAGACGACTGCAGTTTTGGGGATGTGGGAGTCTCACTTGTGCAATAAGGGACCTCGCACGATTTTGGTGTATTTGCGTTTGTTCGAGCTCAAGTACATTCCTTGTAAGATCGGAGGTTTCTATTTATACCAATCTAGGTAGACGTCGAGCACTTGTGAACGCGTCAGTTCTGTGACCATAAGCGCAGGTATCCTAACAGAAATTCAGAGAGGCGTGTACGCCACGTCACGCCACGGCGCACACGGAAGGCCGTCAGCCATGGCGTCAGCTGCCACGGTGGAGTAGCCGAGCTCTCTAAAGCGTCTCGCTGCGGAGAGCGCGGTTGCTTGCCGTGGAGGCTCCAGTCCTCCCTGGGGCATGGGGGTGTGTGTTGTCCTTAGGTTAGTTTACCTAGGTTTAAGTAGTTTGTAAGCTACGGACTGATGACCACGCAGTTTGGTCCGAGAGATTTACAAACAAACAAACATGCCGTCAGCTGCCGCCGGCCTTCCCGACGCCGACTGGAGGCAGGATGACGCTGATGAACGTGTCGGCGCTGGCGGCTGCCCATCCTCTCTGAAAACTATACGTCGTTAATGGGGAGTGATTGCTGCGATTTTTAACACTGCAAGCGATGTATCCCAGGGCTGCTTTGGGGTGGTATCTCACGCCTCTGTTAAGTAAACTCGTCGAGCTTGTTTAATAACACTGCCCCAGCACGAAGAAGTCGATTATAAGATTACAGTATTTTTGTAATCCTCACTGAAGCCCGTATTGAGACAATGCTCGGCCTCAGTTTCTTTCTCTGTATGGTCCATACGCGTGTGAAGACGTTATTAGATGCATCTTTTTCCAGTGCGACACGTTTGTGCAATGTCTCGCAGTTGCAGGTAATCTTACATACACTTGACATTGTAAGACGTCTTTCACTTAACCTGGAAAAGGTCTGAGTTAAATTGTAAGACAGCAAACAAATTTTACTTCTTTAAAAGATTTCTCCTCCATTTGACTGTTCTGGTGTTCTTTTAGTTCACAGTCTAGATTTTGGGTTTTTGTCGTTTCCAAGTGCTACAATATGATAAAAGAAACATCCAGATCTAATGACTTCTAACATTTTGTAGCTCTTTAATTCCGCACAAAGCCGAAATCCAAGGCTGTGAAATAAAAGAATATATATGTAGTCAAATGGCCGAGAAATCAGCAAATGTTTTGTTGTTGTGCTTTTCAGTCCGGAGACTGGTTTGATACTGCTCTCCTACGATTGCTGTATTCAGCAGAGAGTAACATGCAGGTTTTTTAAACGGTTGACTGCCGTAGTGTACCGAGTAAATTCGCAGATAACAAAACTGGACAAAGTGCTTGGTATTTGTCTAATGAAGAGAAGAAAATTAAATTAAAAACCTTTCATCTTATAATGAAGACTGCTGACGTACTGTAAGGCGATCATCCTTTGTTTTTCACGATACGGCAGTTCCTCACTCTGTCCAACACCAGAAATGTGTAAGGCACGTTGAATCTCCTTTCGGAACAGCCGTTCTGAAAGAAAACAATGCGAAAGTATCAAAGTAGATCAGGAAAGTTGTTTGAATACGGTATCCTTCAGTGCTGTTTGAATACCATATCCCATCAGCGCTCTAGGCGTGCCATGTCGTCAAGCACGTTGCTGGCAACTGGTGATCATCTTAAGTCCGTGTGACTGAGTCTGCTGAGTACAGAGTAATCCAAGGTACCACGTTATTTTCTCTGTACCAACACGTCTGGGAACGATAATTTTCCCTTTTTCTCCATGGTCATCGTTAACTTTGTTTTAGAATGAAAAATATTTACGTGTTATAAAAATGAAACCATCTCTGCAGCATCGTGGAACTGGAGCTCCATGATGTCATCAAAATATCACCAAAACCTACGTAGAACTCCGCTTAATACTCGAAATATTCCGTACAAGGATTGGTCACAACGGGCGACAAGGGATTACCCGTTGCAACACGGCGTGTCCAAGTATTGGTCATTGGACAATAAGTAACTGGAAGTGAACACGTGCTTAAACATTTTCAACAGTCTGGTGCCGCTTCAGTTGCAGTCGCCACAGTAGCTAGTCACGTTTAGTTATTACCATTTTACGAACGAACTAGCAATTTTCTTTTACTGATATTAATTTTGTCTGATACGAGCAGGGCGTGATCTAGATTAACACGTCTCATATAATATTTTCATCGATACTTCTGATGAAGATATCCCTAGTAGGTGCTGAAACCTGGAGAATTTTTTTAATTATTATTTTAGTACGCGACTTGGGGGATGCTAATTTGTACTTACAGTAAAAGGATTTTACGGTTGCTGCTATGTTTAAAAATCATACATTTCAACACGTACCCCTTCTATCCTCTCGCACGACAGCAACAGTAATCCCTCATGAACTGAAAAGTGATATAACATCGAAAGTAACTAGAATATATAAATGGAATGTGTCGTAACTTCTTGAGCCGACAAACGAATTCCCTGGGTCGTTTATGTGGTCTCATATTTCCTGTATAGGGCTCAATCTTAATGGTGCTCGACGATGGTATTATAACGACTCTTGGTCTGGACACGGAGCTTTTTTCTGAACGTCTCCGCTCATATACCGACTTTCTGACGTCACAATGTGCAAACCATAGGTCTGATGAGACCTTTCGAATGGGCAGATATTCGGAACGTGCGTCTGAACGTTCAGTAATGAGATTTTAGAACGCCACCTACGTCACACGTGGGCTATCTGGGCCCCAGGCTGGTTGCGGTACAAGAGATGGAGGTGCTGAATTGGCTGTTGGTAGAAGCACGTATTCGATGATTTAGGTCTTACAAATGTAAGTAATTTAAAAGAAATGCAGGGGAACTGAGTAAACCAATGCCCTCTTGAAAGCCAATCGTTATAGTTACTATTTGGTGAAATAAAATGACTGAAAATGTCAATTGGTAATTTAAGGATTTTTGAATTTTGAAAATTTCTACATTCATGGCAACGTCATATGAAGACCCCTCAGAATGCATACGATTATTCCACAGCCGACAGTAACACGTGATAAGGCGACAACGTGTACGATTAACTGTCGTAGTGTAGGGAGTAAAGTCACATAACACGAAACTAGACAAAGTGCGTCGTAAATGAACGCGCATCAGTCGCTACAAAAAAAAAAAAAAATAAAAATAAAAAAATAAAAAAAAATAAAAAAATAAAAATCATATTCGCGTTTTTTTAAAGCATCCAAGATTTTCTTATTAATTTGACAGAAATGTACTGCATTATATTCGTTATTACGTATATGTAAATGCACGATCTGTAAGGCCTGAGTGTGTTCTGATCGACCTAAAATGCAGGAAAGTATATAGCACTCTTTTCGTTCAAGTCTTTTATTTTATGTTCTAAAGATTGTAATATTGAATAGTAAAAATTATCGAGGAAGAATACTCGCTTAGTTTTACTGAAAATTCTGTATTACGTAAGGTCTTTGGTAATTTTCTACCGTACAGTGTGTCATAATACTTTTATTGGTCGCTTCCCTTACTGACTCCACATACAACTTTCGTTTTGGTCTTACTTGAATAGATAATTAACTTCTTGCTACCATTACAAAAAGTCGGAAATCTGTGTTTTAATAATATTAAAGAAGAAATTTCTCTGTGTCCATTTGGACAACAAATACCAAATACAAGTGACAACTATTTTGTTCTATTGAGCCACAGTCATATAGTACTGATTAAAAGATTGGACCGCCAGTTGACTGTAAGGTATTTTATTTTCACAATCCGGATTTCGGCTTTTAAGCCATTATCAGGTGCACACTGTATTTATAATAGTCATAAACATTAAAACACTGTGTGCAAAGTTAAAGCAATGAAATTATTTAATGTGAAAAGCAATATAAATTCTTATACTTACAATAGTCCTATTATGTGGATGACCAGACTGTCATGTTTTCGAAATATGCTTGCATATACATACAGATGCAAGTTGTCAATAAGCGCCCGCCGCGGTGGCCAAGCGGTCTACGGCGCGCCAGTCACGGTCTGTGCGGCCACTATGGTCGGGGGTTCGAATCCCCCCTCGGGCATGGATATTTGTGCCGTCTTTAGTATTAGCTAGTTCATAAGTAGTTTATAAGTTTAGGGACTGATGACCCCGTAGTTGAGTCCCATAAGCTACAAACTTTTGAACATTTTGTCATTAAGCAAAGCATCAAAGTTATAAACATGTACATATTGAAGAAAAATAGACCATTGCTCTGGTGATCTTGTGACTTTCTATCATGCAACTAAAGTACTGCTTTTACTGCAGCGAGATACAATCATAAACAAATCAAAGATTTCATAGATTGAAGTAGAGTCAAAGTACAAAACTCAAAGATGTTATGAAGATGACTAAGTTTCTGTTTACATGGATATCTGAGTATCTTTGGAGCTGGATCTTTGTGTGATGTAAACATAGTTAACATTACGTGGGAATGACTTACAAAACGCAATTCACACATCATGCAAAATACAAAATATTGCTTTAACAATCTGTACAGTTATTTGGATATACAGTTTTCTATTCCCACTGGTGTCATAATCTAGTTAATATTACAAATGATGGACGTCTAAATCATAATGTACATTTTAAACAAAATAAACAAAAGTATGCCAATCAATCATATAGCCTGTTAAATATATAACATTACATTCAACATTGGAGTATGTATGGTAAACAGAATTGTACATAATTTTCATTCAAAGGTAGTGATATATACATTTTCATTCACCAAAGTGAGGTTATAGATTATATCCATTGATACATACCACCGTCCGTATTACCATACACTTGAGATTATAAGGCTCAAACATTCATACACATTGATTAGGATGAATCATGTAATCGTAATTATATTTGAGAAAATATCGTATTTTACAGATGGAAATTTACAAAGGTATATATTATTTAGCAATCCTGTTATGTGAATATACAATACTCCCTGAAGATTGCTAAGAGCTACGAGAATACAAGGTACAATATGTTGGATGGTGGGTTTTATATCTAATTGTGATTAATGTAAGTTAGTGCATACAATTTTCATTTAACAAATGAGGTTAAGAGTATATCCATTAATTATAATATTACCTAATGCAATGGACATATTGTGATATTTAACTATGATTGACTGGAATTATGAAGAGTTTATGTGGTAGTTGACCATTGTCTAGCTTAATTGACACATGATGATAATCTTCACCTTGTGTGAAGTAACAACGTAATATATAATTCTATAAGGTGATGGTATCAAATTTATTACAATAAAATGGTTTGTTTATCTAGATGATGAGCAGCGTAGATTATATATGTGACTACATTGTAGAGTGCTTAGTGCCTACGTATATTTACATAAAATATTCTGAACTGAGTCTTATATATGTCATACATTCGTAAATGAATCTATTAATGAAATGGGTTTATTGAATGAACTACGTCTTCCTACAAATGACCGGATTAAATTTTGATGATATTAAGATTGTAGATTGCCTAATGTCTAGGTGTTCTCTATGTATAATATCTGTGTATTGGCTGTGTATGCAGTATAGACAATGATTATACAACAGTAGAATATCATGCAGTGAAGGCTGCACGACTGTACAGAGAAACAATAGAAATATACATACATAGGGATAATTTTAATAGAAAGGAAGAAACAATAAAACTTAATGACATATGGACTGTGGCTCTTCAGAGTAGGTAGTTACGCTTTTATCTTTGACCATCGACTATCGAAAGTTATGTTTTATCTTTGACAAGGCTTATCTCTGCTGCGCACGTGAACACTTGACCATGCCCCCTTTTAGACAGTATTTATACCGCTCTCCGACGCCCGACTCGTCAGTCGGCAAGACTCACCGCTACCAGTAGTACCTCTGAGGATGTCCAGCGCAGCTCTGGACGAAACGCAGGAGCAGATATGTTTCTTCGACCACGACCTCATAACCCGGAAGATACAACAACGATTATAACAGTAGAATAATTAGAATTCTAATATTGAATGTAATTGGTAATTTACATAAGGCCTAAGTATTTATACGTATCATTCAACACTTAAGGGTATGAATAGGATGGAAATTCTGTTTCCTATATGTAAGTAAAAACACACTAATCTTAAGAATTAGTTGGTTTACGCAATTGAGGATCCACACGAAGGAGAACTAGCGCTGACATGTCAATACCAAGAAATATAACATATAGTATAATCAAGATGGGAAAAAGGGGGGGGGGGGGAGAGTGGAGTTGATAAGTCCAGGAGATGTGTTATGTGTAGAGCACATATATAAATAATTAATTTAAATACTCCTTTAATGGTTTGAGGAGAACAGCATAATGTAACTTATACTGAAAAATTTATCAGAGTACAGAACCGCACCAACATTTCTTTTAATATAAAAGCGATGGATATTTTAAACAAGGGATTGAAGTTTAATATAAACAAAAAGACGCATGGCAAGGTTATTAAAGATATCATTACGAGCACTAAAGCAGCTACTGACATGACTAATTCTGAGTGTGAGTACTACCACACTGTCAGCTTAACGGCTTAGTCAGCGAAGCTAATGACGAGAAAAATTTAACAGATGAACTGTTTTGCTTTAGGGAAGGTGAATGTACCAGACAGGCACTTGACGAATTGCGCTTGTTTTAGAAGGAAAGACTGAAGAAAGTCGGGGATCGTTCGAAGACTTTCAAAAAGCTTTCGAAAATGTAAAATGGTGCCAGATGTTCAAAATTCTACGAAATATAGCAGGAGACTATGGTGAAAGGCGGACAACAAATAATATATACAAGAACCAATATGTAATAAAAAGATTATTGCAGTGATGTGATCGACTTAAATACAGAGTATTCCACCCTATTGTTCAATTTATACATCGGAAAGCAATGACAGAAATGAAAAAAAGGTTCGACAGTGGTATAATAATTCAGGGTGAAAGGATACAGATTGTAAAATTTGCTAATAACAAATGGAAAAGATCTATTGGATAGAATGGATGGTCTTACAAGAATAGAATATGGACTGAGAGTAAACTGAACAAGATAAATGCAGTGGAAATAGTACCTCACCTCCTAGGCGGCATCGTGAGTCGTGTCGGGATAGGACAGTCGCTAGTGCGCTTGCCTGTGAAAGGCAAAGGTCCCAGGTTCGAGTCCCGGTTCCGGCACGCAATTTTAATCTGCCAGGAAAGTTTCATATCAGCGCACACTCCACTGCAGAGTGAAAGTTTCATTCTGGCAGTCGAAATAGTAGAAATGGAAGCAGTGAGACTCTTAATATCAGAATTGGTGACCGTGACGTAGATGAAGTTAATATTCAAATTCTTATAAGTCGTGAGACTCAACTACTGAGGTTATCAATCCCTACGCTTACAAACTACTTAATCTAATCGAAACTAACCTGAGGACAACACGCCTACTCTTGCCCGCCACTAGCTTACATGGGCCCTATGAAAAATACCGCACGGGGTTCTTCCGTATCCTCCCCTCCGCGTTCACCACAAACAGAGGCTACACACTCTCGTCTTGTTCAAAACAATGCCCTACACACTAAATGAAAAGTTGAACATTATTTTTTTTTAATTAAGTATTATGTTTGGCGCTTAATGTGGCATTGGCTGCAACAGCCACATTTTATTTAATATACTACTGTATACTTTAGGCCTTCGGTCATTTGCAAGTACCTAAATTGAAGTATTACACACTGAATACATTGCTATCGTTTTTAAAAACATTTTTTTTATTTTCATAATGTATATGTTAGGTCTCTGTTATCCAATTTTTTATTATATTATATTACAACAAATAGCTGACCCGGCAACTGTTGTTGTCATATATATATATTATGGTGAATATTTTACCTGTTAGTAAAAAAAAAAAAAAAAAGATTACTTGGCGTCGTCGGTCATTTGCTCTGTCTCGGTTTTCCGATTCTCGTAGTTAATTTCATTCTGTTCATGCCTCTTTTGATTGAGATGCACGCAATTGAGAAAAACTCATTCACACTTTTTCGGTTTCTTGTTGGATTTGTTCGTCTGTTCTTTCTGCTCTATTTCGCATGTTTCTTGCATTTTTCTTACTACGGTCAAAATGGGCACTTCGCGTCTTGCTGGCATTATGCATGTAATACACACATAGAGATAGAAATGTTGTACTTATGAAGGACGTTGTACCGAGATGTATTTGTGCAGCACGGAATTGACGAGTGGTCAAAGGCGTAATGCTACAGAGTGGCGGTCGTTCCCGTCGGAGGTTAGAGACCTCCCTCGGGCAAGGTTGTTCAAATGTTCAAATGTTTGTACAACTTATGGGACTTAACTACGGGGTCATCAATCCCTAAGCTTACAAACTACTTATGAACTAGCTAAGACTAAAGACGGCACAAATATCCATGCCCGAGGGGGGATTCGAACCCCCCCCACCGTAGTGGCCGTGCTGACCGTGACTGAAGCGCCTCAGTCACCTCGGCCACCGCGGCCGGCGGCAAGGTGTGTGTGTGTGTGTGTGTGTGTGTGTGTGTGTTGTCCTTAGTATAAGTTAATGTAAGTAGTTTGTAAGTATGTGGACTGTTCACCTTAAAGGAGTTTGGTCCAACAGGTTCGCAAATATTTTAACTTTTGAATGTATTTGTCTTTACAATTATATAATTTTCATAATTCTCATAAATTCACCGCGTTGTGATACAAAACAAATGCAGAATGAAATGTTACGTAACTTCTCTGTCGAAAGTCAAACTCTCTGATGTTATCTGTTTTCATTAATCGTTGTTGTAGATATGACTGTATGACAACTTCTTAAAATTTTTGGGGAAATATTCCTTTTATAATGTAAAGAACTTATCTAAATGTTCAGGGACCAAACTACAGTGGTCATCGGTCCTTAGACTTACAAACTGCTTATATTTATAAAACACTCACACACCCATGCCCGAGGGAAGACTCGAATCTCCAGCGGGAGTGTCGGTCCAGTGGCAACCCTCAGACCACGCGGACAGTCCCGAGCGGCAAACCATCGAATTAGCGATAATTTGGTCAAAAGGTCTTCTACATAAAGTCGACTGCAGCATTACTGAAACAAATGAAAATAGATTCTTTCATGACCTTCTTTATAGTATGAAAGTCATATTTATTAATAAATGTAGTGATAACTATGAATTATGTGGTACTTTAGACTCATAATCCTTCGGAATAAAACTGATAAAGATTATCCACCAATTTTTCGTTTCGTAGGTCCTTTTGTTCGTTTAGAACTTCGTCATAGTGGTCTTGTATAAAATCTGTAATATTTATAGTGATTTATTAATATTAGGTTTTTACGTTTTACCAGTTTTAAGTGACATCAAAAATGTATGAGTCATTGACACTATAGCTTCTTCTGTGAATCGAGTGCTAACAAGCCTTTCTATTGGACACTCATCATCATTTTGTTATTAGCTAACGGCGAAAAATGATTATTGTTGTTGTTGTCTTAATAGTTGTTGTACATTCTTAAAGTTCCTGTAGCTACTTTTTAAACAAAAAGTAATTTAGCCGGTAACTCTACTTAGATATGACTACCCTAAGGTGACTAAGCTGTGTCATCTTCGTTTTCTTTTCTAATAATGTGTGTATTAAGTTTTTAGAGTAGTCGCAATTTGTTGCCACAATTCAGAGAATATATATAGTTCTTTTTAAATTCTTTCTGTTTTTTGTCGTTCATCGAATACTCTGTGAATCTTAGCATGAAGCTATGCCAGTTTGTATGAACTTGGATATTATGATCAATTGTAGACATTTTTCTCGATGGCTTACGAAAAATATTGGATATCTTTCAAGATTTTTCATTTCACATTTTGAAATCTGAAAAAATGATGTTGTATGTTTCTCTTTTTCTTTATGAAATAGGTAAAATATCATCTACGTATCAACAGTAATAAATAGTTTTCATATATATTGGTTAAAAGAATTTACACCTCATAGGTATGAAACCATTGCTACGTCACTCTCAAGGATATAATTTTTTTCTGAAATGAGAATTAATTGTATACAGTGATTAATTGTAGAAGTTTCGCTATCTATACTGAATATGGCAGCAAAAGGCCACATCAAATCCTTCATGAAATTCATCGCAACTGCGACCACTTTTACAGCAAAGGCATGGAGCCTTGTTATCTACCAAAAATCAACAAGAATAAGCAGTTAAAATGATGTTTGTATCGATGAGTATCAACATCGATGTCAACAGGACTTACACGGCGCCAATCACCCACCCCCAATTGAACGTTTGTCAAGGGTTCATTAAATTATCTGCCAGTTTGTGTTTCACCTCTTTAAGATTGTTTTCAGCCAAGGTAGCGTTTGGAAGAGATTGAATAAGACATTTCTGCAACTATTACGTGGGCCGATCGGAATCCCCATTCTACAACATAAGCTAGATATCAGGTTTAGTTTAATTTGAATTTATGGTTTTGTAGACGACTGTTATGGCCATACCTACTCTGTTATAATCTATTATAGGTGCAACGTACAAGGAATTTGTTCAGATCACCCGAATGTCCTACTAGAAAATGAGCACATAAAAAAGGATAAAACATATGATTGGTAGCGACTCATTCCTAATCGGATAATGAGAAAGCAGACCATGACTATGTTTCTATTGGGAACAGTAAATTTTGGATGAAGCAATTGTTTCGAAAGAAAACCTTGGAGCGATTAGTCGCCGAGAAGTGTACGGGTTACCTCGTCAATGACCTATTTCATCAACTCTGCTTAATGCAAACAGTGTTTAATGAATTTAAAATAACGCAGTTACAGATGTAAGGCAGGAGAAGGAAAAAGGTCCCACTTCCTCAAGTACTTAAAAACTAACTCAAATAGAATAATTTAGTAGCAATTAAGTACGATCGCATCCGAATTGGACACTATATGTTTACTACCTGATCTAAAACGCGAGTAACAGTGAATAAATAATGGTTTCGTCTGATCGCCTGGCAGAAAAGAGTGACACACATGTTTTCAATAAATATCACTCTTTTCGTAATAATAATAAACAAGAATCTTAATGACTTTCATAAAGTAATACAGAATACAGTACTTTAGAACGATAAACTCACTTTTTATGAAAGTAATTACTAACTTTAGTCCACGTATGTCACAATAACATTTTCTTACCTGCATCAAAATTTGGGACATCTGCAGAAATCACATGCAAATATTTTTATCATCTCCAGAATTACTTAAATGCTAAGATCAGTAATGAGTCTGAACACTTTTGAAACGCCGGATTACTAAAGAGGCAACGCAACACAATGCACAATAAGCAAAACTGATGTGTGTCCCCTCACAAAAGTCTGATATAAAACAAGCTTACTGTGCGTCAGTTACTCAAAAGAATATTGCGGACGCATTTTGATTACCAATGACTAACTACGGAGCAGGAACATTTGCCTTCCTCTTCGTTCCGCAGTCAGTACCCCCTGCCTCAGGTCATAAAATAACATGTTAACTGGGCGACACTTGTGTCGCCCAGTGCTGAGATGTTGTCGCCCAGTGGCTATGGGTAGTGCCGGCAATTTAATTTTATTGAATGATATATCAAATGTACCGGGAATTAAAAAATAACCTCTTGTAAGTCTTTCAGAGCATAGGTTCCCAACCTTTTCAGTCTTATTACCCCTAAGACCTACTAGGGAAACTCATTTTACCCCCCCCAAAAAAAAAGCAACCCATTAAAATATTATCAAAGAAAGCAATACATGAAAACACTACCAATCTTTGTTAATCATAATACACTGCATAAGACACATATCTTTTACATTTTCGATGCAGCAATGAAACAATTATATTCAATGAAAATGTGAGTACTGTTTGCCAGTCGCAAGTTTTCTAATGTTTTGTATTGTTTTGCTTAAGGCGCATCTCAGGTCATGTTCCACATTGAGGCTGTTTCTGGTCTTACTTTTTATTTGCTTTACATTTCACTTTTTCGCGACATATCAAGGAGGGTAACTTGTTTTCAATTTCCTGTTCACAACTGCTTTTTTTCCACACAAGTTGTTGCACTGTACTATAGTTCTAACAGTTTTGGAGAATTTGTGTGTGCTGCATTCTGCATAACGTCGTTTATGCATGCAATGGCCTCTTCAGGTGTATTAATTTTTCTAGGCACATCATTTTGCTCCTCCTTCTTTTCTTTCTTCCTGATCATCCTCTGAGCTGCGAATCTGTTGCTGAACGGAAAGTGGGATGAGTTATATAGTCATCTGCGGTGCACGAAATCTTTCGCATTTTAATAAATCAGCTATTGCTGCTGCATTTTCTTGAGATTCGATGGTTACAGTAGCGTATTGTTCTTGACCACCAAAACCCGCTTTATTGAAGCTCTTGGTGACAGTTTCAGGCTTTATTTCCTTCACTGCCAAGCCCATCCAATTTACTGCATCCAGACCAATCGCATTTTCGCCTCTTTTGACACTAAGAATAAGTGATTGCATGAGTAATCGTCTATAATGAGACTTGAATGTGTAAATTACCCCTTGATCCATTGGTTGTGTCAGGCTGGTTGAACCTGGCGAGAACCAAGGCAATTTAACGTTTGACAACTTCACATTCAAGTGATAAGTTGCATTGTCCAGGAATAGGATAACTTGCCGATTTCCTTTAACTTCTAAAAAATTACGGTAATGCATTTGTTTCACAATGGGAGCCTGACAGCAGACCCTTTTGATGTTTTGTTAGTGCTTTCGTAACAAAAATCTTCACTCCTAAATTTAGCTATAAAATTTATTTTTAAAACCAACACTACACAAAATGCTCATCATCATCATCATTAGAGACTGATTTTGCCTTTCAGCGTTCAGTCTGGAGCTTAGTACCTCTAATAAAATTCCTCCATGATCCCCTATTCAGTGCTAACATTGATGCTGTGGTGTCGCACAAGTCTAAAGTGCGCGCCACCTACTTTCGCCACGAGCCGCCATGCACGCACGGCGCTTCGTTCTTACGTCAGCCACGAGCGCCCTCTGCTGGAACTCCGCTCGTGGCCACCACTGAACGACATCGTTCACTTGGGACTGAGATAGCAACCAGTTATCACTTGGGAATCAATAGGCACTGGTTAAGACTTGGCTATCGGATAGGCACTAGGAATCATCAGTAGGCAGGCCTCTATGTATCAGCATTCTGTAGTCAAGAACTATGTAAAAGTTAAGTATTACTAAGTCTCTATGAAATATATATCTCGTTCTAATTTACTCTAGTGTTTCTAGTTTCTTCTGTCCCACTGGCTGCTCACCTTCGTACCTGCACAAGCGTGCATCCTTTATTCCTGTGTCGGTCTCTTTCTACTCGGCCACCGACACCTACGACGGAAACGAGACACAAAAAAGTGGCGACGAGGCTGGGACGCAAAAGATGCCTCGTCTGATGTTATGCCTTTTACTGCAAAATCATTCTGCACCGAATCTAAGTACTTTCTTCTTGGTCTACCTCGACTCCTCTTACCCTCCGCTGCCGAGCTCATGAGTCTCTTAGGTAACCTTGCTTCTCCCATACGTGTAACATGACCCCAACATCTCAGTCTGTTTGCTCTAACTGCTTCATCTATGGTGTTCATTCCCAGTTTTTCTTTGATTTACTCATTATGGACACCCTTCTGCCATTGCTCCCATCTACTAGTGCCTGCAATCATTCTTGCTACTTTCATATCTGTAACCTCTAACTTGTGAATAAGGTAACCTGTATCCACCCAACGTTAACTCCCAAAGATAGATAGAGCGGTGCACTGCTAACTTAGTCTTGGTACTTCCTTCCTTCTTGCAGAAGAGCACTCACTACGTTAGCTTTGCTGCACCTCGATTCCAGTTCTTTCACTATGTTGCCATCCTATGAGAAAACACATCCCAGGTACTTGAAACTGTCTACCTGTTCTAGCTTTGTTCGTCCTATTTGGCACTCAATCTGTTTTAATCTCTTGCTCACAGACATTACTTTCGTTTTGGAGATGATGATCTTCATATCATAATCCTTACACCTCTGATCGAGCTCTGAAATATTAGTTGGCAACCTTTCAATCGAATCGGCCATTACAACTAAGTCATCCGCATATGCAAAACTGCTTATTTTGTTTTCACATATTTTACTATTGACTTTTTATTTTTATTTTTGGTGTATGTCACGCTACTAACTTTTCAATGGCTTCAGTTGATAACTTTACGAACATACGCTATGACTGAGAGAACAACAATAATGGATTTCTTTTGTGTTGAAAAAAACAACCGCTCATAAAACGATCGGGAATTTCAAGAAACTGAATCTTCCAATTAATACTCTACCTTAGCGTCAATACCGAAAATCCCCCCCCCCCCCAAAAAAAAAGAAGATATGTTGAATGGTATAAGGGTAACATGTTACATTCGTCTTGCCTGTTAAAAACCTACGACTTTCTTGCAAAAGTAAAACTGGGAAACAAGCGTTTTGGTGTAAAATGTGACATTTGCTCTAAAAATATTCAGGGCGCACTGAAATTTTCAAAAAATTGGTACTTTCCACATTGCTGATGGTGTCCGATGTGACGGAAAAAAGGAAATGGAAAGAGTTATTGACCATTTTAGCAGCAAAGCTCACAAAGCTGCTGTCAACCTTAATGAAATGGAAGAAAAATGGATGGCACAATCTGATAAGCACCCTTGGGTTAAAACCCTTAAGTCTTACACTGCAGAGAAAATAACACTACTGATTGAACTAGCATTGGGTGTGTATAATGACAGTCGTACAATGACTATTTCTGCTCATTCTTGGCCGTCATGATCACTAACAAAGATTGACAGTGACACCCAAATTTCGTCATACGAAGACAATGGTTTGGAATCCAAGTTTTCTCCTCTCACTCCTTCTCCAGCTTTATTGCAGTACAGATACCCTGTAATGTATCGTGAGGTGCTTGATGTTGTAGGGGAAGTGATAATGGAAGGTGTGGTCACACAGTTAAAAAACTCTGTTTTTCCATTCAGTTTGATGGCTCCGTAGACAAATACGGAGTTGACAACAAGTTCATTACTGCACGGTTCATTACAGAAGAGTACGAGATGAAATCTGTGTTTCTAGGTGAAAGCAAATCGAGTCTGCGAGGGGCAGAAGGTCTTATGGAATCTGTCAAAGATTTACAGGAAAATGTAGACCTTGGTGATGCAGTAAAAGATAAGTTAACAGGATCGACTAGAGATGGAGAGAGTGCCAATACAAGCAAATCCAGTGGCCTATGGGTTCGAATGAAAGAGTACTTAGGAAGAGACTTACTTTGTATTTGGTGCGTGGCTCATCGATCTAACCTAGCAATGTCAGACTCAGAATCAGCAGTCATTGAAGTTCAGCACTGTAAGACAAATTTGAAAGCCGTGGGAACGTTTTATAGGGCATCGGCTTTAGGCTTTGAAGAACTTGATGAGCTGGCTGAGTTAACCAAGAGAACTGTCTACCGCTTTCCAGCACACTTTGATGTAAGGTTCGTAGAACACCTCAACAATATAGCCAAAGCAGTTTGGAACAACCTTCCATTAATGCAACAACATTGGAGTAATGTTCTTGGAAAGAGTGATTCCTCAAAAGTTTAAAAACTTCAGCACGTGGGTTTCTACGTTTGTGGGAGACAGGTGGCGAACAACAGTGACTAACCAGTCTTATGCTAGATTTTCTGAAACGTCTGGAAAAACTGCAAAAAGATTGTCAGAGGTCATTTCTTACAATCCCTGATATTGAAGTATCTAAAAAAATATTTGTTAATTCATTATCTTTGATGGATGAAGACTGTTATCCTGGTGTATATGAAGAAAAGTTCGAAGAGAAGGTGCAAGAGAACTTGAAAGTGACGAATCAGATACTGAAGATCTTCCTACAAGACGTCAAGTAAACAGATTTGTTTCAACAAAGTGACACTGGCCTGCAGCGAGAAGAGAGGTTGTAATGAGATGCAAAGAGTTTATCTTACAACGGCTCCCCGAAGACCAGAAGGAAATCTGCAGTAGGATTAATAGATTATTAAATTATAAAAATCCTATTGAGCTTGTGAACGCAGTTCGCGCAGACGTTTGAAGGCCTGTTAGCTAAAGTATCAGATCTTACTGATGACGTTGTAGGGTTTTTTGCAGCAGAAAAACTCCCTGTTCCGTCTAGTATGACATCATCTACTGGAAAGCTGTACCACTTTTTGAAAGTATCTCAACCTCACTCGATCTTAAGAAAGTTGGTGCAGTCGTATATTTCTCTGACACCGCACAGTGCAGGTCCTGAAAGAGCAGTGTCACTACATACGACTTTAAAATCAAACAATCTGACCTGTCACGAAAAGCTCTCAACTCTAGAATGAGCATCGCTCTCAACGGTGTTGGGACAGCCTTTTTCGACCCAAGGACGTCCGTTACAAAGTTCCTAGAGTAGAAAGAGAGAAGAAGGAAGCTGCCCGATTTTGAACTGTATCAAGACCAAGAGATTGTAAAAAAGTTTTTTGCAAATGACAGTAACCTATAAATTTGATGTTTTCCTCGATTCTTTTTAGTTAGTGACATTGTAGCTTTTTTTATCAAAATATTTTGTAAACCCAGTAATTTCATTATCCTTTAAAATTTTGTTGTAGGCCTATTTTAAAATATTGCTTGAAAATTGTTTCTTGTTTGCATTAAAACATTTATGAAAGCGACAAAAGAATTGTTTTTACCTACAATCTTACAAGTGAAGGTATAAAATTATTGTTCAATACTCTTTGAAAGACAACTGTTACACTAGAACTTTACGTTCTTTAAAGAGGTTTTTAGCACCAGAATCTCATGACTCATTTTATTCAGAATTAAGTACTATTCTTAGATAGCTTAAAATTGTAATTGTGTTTCTTTCCCGTTGGTGTACAGAATTCTCTAGAGCAAAAATACAAATTGAGGAACCATAACGTAATATGAGCTTTTACGACAAATAATGATTTATTAATTTTTACAGAAAGTGCACAGGAAAGTATTTTAAGTAATCATAGTACTGATATTAGTTTAATTTAATACTGTTTTCATTTAATAGCCATATCAAATTAAAGTGAACTTATAACAGGTACTGTATTCTATTTAACAAATAAAAGACAACAAAAACAATTGAAAGATTGTTTAACGAAATTAGGAGACATAAATGATTGCTTCAAAGTCCAAATTTAGTATTGTTCCACATTTTTATTTATCATGAAAAATATAATGTGAATAAAAATCTATTAAGAAAAAATTAAGCAGCTTTGATTTTAATAAAAAAAGGCTTCAAAATACGGTTTTAGACATCAATCTTTTGAAATTTTTCCGCGGGAGGGCCCCCGGAACCCCAGGACCATTCTACCAATGTCGCAGTGAAAATCCCTTAAAATATGCTCTGCCCTGCCTCATATAGGCACCGTTACTAAAGAACAGCCCTGGAACAGCTCTTCGTCACATATACGGCAGAGACTCTGAGACATATACTATTTCCTCTTAATTCTATCTGACTTGACCCGCATGCGTTAAACGTTCACAACTACAATACTTGACTTTATCTATGTAAATTATGTAAGTAAAGTATTTCATTAGAATTATATTTTCAGTTGATAAATGGTGATAAAGCAATATTTACAATATAGAGTTTTGAAAAGAAACGGATATTACATTCATATTAAAGTGTTAAAGGTGCTTCACGAGTCTGTCTTGAAGGGAACAGGACCAGTAGTTATCTAAAGGAAACGGCAATGTAGGTACCTATTTGCGGAAAATTTGTCATTATTCGATTCCTCTTTTTTTAGACAATACATTGTATAAGTAGATACCGCCTACAGGAAACTAGAGGTATTTGGAGACAAGAAAAGCAGCTGTATGAATATCAAGAACTCAGAAGGAAATCTAGTACTAAGAAAAGAGGGGAAAGCTGAACTATGGAATGAACATATAAAGGGCCTATACAAAGGAAAACAGTAATTTCAATTCCTAAGAAAGCAGGCAAAGAAAAATGTGAAAATTAGATAACTATCAGTTTGAGAAGGCATTGTTTTAAAATACTAACAAGAATTATTTACAGACGAGTGGAAAAACTGGTGAATTCGACCTCGGAGAATATCAGTTTGGATTTAGGAGAAATGTTGGAACACGGGAGGTAATACATTACGACTTAATGGAAGGGCAAACCTACGTTTTTAGCATTTGTAGCTTTGGAGAAAGCTTTTGTCAATGTCGACTGGAATACACTCTTTCAAATTCTGAAGGTAGCAGGGGTAAAATATAGGGAGCGAAGAGTTTATTCAACCTATACAAAAATCAGACAGCAGTTATTAGAGTCGAAAGGCAAGAAAGGGACACAGAGTTTGGGAAGGGAGTAAGACAGGTTTGTAGCCTTTCCCCAATGGTCAATCTGTACATTGAGCAAGCAGTGAAGGAATGCAAGGAGAAATTTGGAGAGGCAATTAATATTCAAGGAGAAGAAATAAAAACCTCGCGGTTTGCCGATGACATAGTAATTTTGTCAGAGACCGCTAAGGATTTGGAAGAGCAATTGAATGGAATTGACAGTTTCTTGAAAAGAAGATATAAGATGAACATTAACAAGAGTAAAACAAGGATAATGGAATGTAATGCCAGAATATAGACACCTGAATAGTCAGACGGTGTCAGATGTTTATCCACCGCCGAATATTACAGACATTATCGATAGTTTAGGCAGTGGTAAGTACTTTTCTACAATCGATTTGCGCAGTGGCTACCATCAGTTGGAGGTGGCAGATGAAGACAGAAACAAAACAGCATTTTCCACGCCTGGTGGGCACTGGCAATACAGGGGAATGCCCTTTGGGTAAAAAAAAAAAAAAAAAAAAAAAAAAAAAAAAAAAAAACCGCTCCTGCTACGTTCCATAGACTGCTGGATGGGGTGTTGCGAGGGCTGAAGACACCCAATAAGCAAGTGTCGCACCACCCCATCTACCGCGTTGAGTACGGAGCTCACAGCCCACATGGTATGAGACTAGTGTCGCTATCCTGTTGTAGACGACGTCTGCGTGTAGAACATTCGTCATTTGGTGTAAAAACCATCAAACCCACCCAAACCCGTTACATTCGGTATCGGTAGTGCCCATACAAGTTGCAGTCCAAATGTGCTGGATTAGGGATGACTGTAAGGATAGTACTGCCTGGGTTGTTAGAACTTCTATAAAATCGATTTGGAATGGCTAGATTCTTTTGTTGTGGGTTAGTGTTGACTGCAAGTGTAGTTCTGTCACTGTGTTGGAAATGGTTGGCACTTACAAAGAGTGGGTTGGATGGGATAGAATTTAAGTAAAAAGTCTTTGAATTATGCGCTACAGTGTCTGTTTCCAGTAGTGGATGATTGTGTGTTGCAGTAGAGCTCTATAGAAGTCGATTTAGGATTATGCTCTTAAAACATTGCGCTGTGTACCTTACGAAGTACGGCCTGTTTGGTCGTGTGTTAGTGGTGTTTAATTTAGGAGTGGTGTCCGATGGTAAATTATTTCTGATCTTTTAACTTATACCTGTGTAGTAAATTCTACAAGTTAGTCATTGTCATGGAGATAAGGCTAAAGTACCATTTATCCTACCTGGCAGCGACGTTGTCAGAGCACTCGGAATACTGGAGAAACTAGCAAGGGGACAAGGGAAACATCTATAGGAAATCATTTGTCTGTACCTTATGAAGAGAGGCTAGCTGATTTTAAACTTAATCTCCAGCTTCTTGTAGGTGAGTTTCATCTCATGGATTTAGGCATCCCACACGATTTCATTGGGATTTATTTTTTAAACTGGGTATGTCCGAGTTCCTAGTCTCCATCCCTGATTTTCGCTTGGGAGGAGACTTATACGGGAGCTGGATTCGATTCCCGACGAATACATTTATTTGTCGAATCACGAGTTCTGGTGTCGATAAAATTACTGGTAGTCACCTTATGTATTTTATAACAGGCATTTGCAGGATACTTTCATCTCTTCGTTTGGCAGACTGGAGGTTACAATATACACTTACGGATTAGATCGGAAACGGGAATTGTCATATTTACGAAGTGCGGCCTAAGGCGCACTGCTTTCGTATTTAAACGTTTTTGTTTGTGTAATTCTATTCCGAGAGAGAGCTAGGAGGAGATGTGATGAATGTTTTGGCTTCTACAGCGTCTACTACATTTCGCTTTGTCTTATTATTAGGATGGATCATCTATCATCGCCTGTACTTTGACGTGGGAGGTTGGTTGGCTATATGTTTTTCTGGTGTTGCAGTGCGTAGGTCAGCATCTTAGTTTGCGGTAGACACCCACTTTAAATAAATAAATACGATTTCGGTTTACTGGAATGAAAAAGAAGCCACAAGAAAGGAACTTGGAGTGGGTAAAGGGCTGGTCGATTTTCTTCTACATAACTGAACATCTGTGTTGCATTGGGCAGGTAAAGTACTACCTCAGTTCCGTGGTTGCTGTATTGGCGAGTGTCATTTCGAATAAGGGTGTTGTTAGGTCAGTGCTTTCGAAAATAAATAAATAAAAATAGTGTAGACGGTCGGAAATCGTTAAATAACTTCGTGCATTTTTTATTGTTTATTGTAACTCTCTGTTGTGTATTAAGGTTAAAACGACGGACACGGCTGACGTGCGAAGTGCGGCGCGCGGTGGGCAGCGAGCTGTTCTTGCACGTCAGTCGTGCCGACCGCCAACCGCCCCAATTAATTTCATTAAATTAACATAGCAAATTAATTATGAGCAACTTAACTGCCCCGCTCGCCCCTGTCCTTACCCCCGACGCCACCCCCCCCCCCCCCCCCCCTGCCCACTGATAGTCCTAAAGATTGTCGCCCCCGCGGGATCCGGTCTTATTTATCGACGTACACCAACATTGGAAAAATGAGCCAATTATTCCGTACTTAGAACGGTACAATTACGGGGAATAACGTGAGAGTTCCGTAAAAAACTGATCGTGCCAGCCGCTAGGCCCTCGACAGCCAATGTTTTAACTAAAAGCAGTCCGTTTAATACACCGAACGTTTTCTGGTAAAGAAACAAATTCGGTGTAATGCTACAGATTAGTGTTTTACAAACATTAGATCTAATGTTCCGTCTGTTCGCCTGGGCAAAATAAAGGCATAGACTCTATACGTGTAACACATCTACCTTAACAATTTCATTCGATAGACAACACGTTTAACAGTAACGTTGTTCGATCTCCAGTGCGATCACAAACACATAGGATTCTCTCAGATGTCTGCGCCGGCCGCGCTGGCCGAGCGGTCTGCGGCGTGCCAGTCACGGTCTGTATGGCCGCTGCGGTCGGGGTTCGAATCCCCCTCTCGGGCATGGATGTTTGTGCCGTCTTTAGTATAAGCTAGTTCATAAGTAGTTTGCATGTTTAGGGACTGATGACCCCGCAGTTAGGTTCAAAATGTTCAAATGTTTGTATAGCTTATGGGACTTAACTGCGGGGTCATCAGTCCCTAAACTTACAGACTACTTATGAATTAGCTAAGACTAAGGACAGCACAAATATCCATGCCCGAGGGGGATTCGAACCCCCGACCATAGTGGCCGTGCGGACCGTGACTGGCGCGCCGCATAGCGCTCCGCCACCGCGGCCGGCCGTAGTTACGTCCCATAAGCTATACAAACATTTGTGTGTGTGTTTGAATGAATGCTAAAGCTAGATGTTGTGTGTGTGTTTGGTTACAAAATAATTTGACTAAGCAATGAGACTTAGTACCTTATTTTGCCCTGTTAGAATAAAATTGCAACTGGCATGGGATGCAATGATCTTACGTAAATGTTGCTCAGTTTGATGCGCAACGGATAACACATTAAAATTAAACAGTAGTTAATAAGTTAACAGTAATTAAATTCATAACTGGTAAACACATTAATCTCGTGTGTGAGAAACAATATGAGCAAATGAAAAGTGCAGATCTGTTAACGTGCACCATATATCAGTAGCCAGACTATACATGCACAATTCGACTGCGAGATCCAACACAAAGAGCGTGCTACTACTATGAGAATTTTGTCACTATAATAAACAAGTTGCGAAACAAAGATATTTGAGATTATCTGAATATCAAAATCACTGCACTTGATAATGTGCCTATCTGAACAACAATTACCATAATGATTCAACGTACTAAAAATGTCCAACAAATCTGGTAAAGATTTCAAGTATCACTTATTGGAAATATTTCTTACTCTTTACGTAATCTATTTCTCTTCTGATCAGACAAATCACTTTAACTGTTACTAACATTAACTGGCTTAATAATCTGAACTTTCATTAAGACTGCCAAAATCTCTAACTATGAACTTTACTGGATCTGTGAACAAACTACTTCCTGCTCTCATTAATAGACAAATTGATCATGACAAAATCCCTACACTGAACTGTTTTAATTAGCACATAAATTTACAAACACAATAAGAAACAATGATCAGAACTGAAAGCAATTCAAATTGATGAAAGGATTGAGGAACTGGTAAAATGACTCAGGGTTAAATGATAAATGCAAGCTGCACTAAACAGTATTCATTAGCAAAAAGACAAACACCAACTACAATAGTTAACCTTATTTGAGACATATTAATTTCCATAAATTACAATCTGCAGACTTGGCTGCCACTCTTCAAAACTGTCTGAATTTTTACTCTTCAAGTCTAACACACAGACAGACTAGCTCTACAGTTCCGCCGGCCGCGGTGGCCGAGGGGACTAAAGCGCTCCAGTCACGTTCACGGTCAGGAATCCCCCTTCGGGCATGGATATTTGTGCCGTCGTAGTTCGTAAGTAGTCCATAAGTAGTTTGTAAGTTTAGGGACTGATGAGCCCGTAGTTGAGTCCCATAGACTATACATTTTCTACAGTTCCACGACTACTACTCATCGGCTCAACTCTACCATAATCACACGACTGCTCTCCTCGACTCTTTTTAAACGCAACAACTGTGAGTGCAAGACACACTCCAAAGATAAAAAATGTTCAAATGTTTGTTAAGCTTAAGGGACTTAACTACGGGGTCATCAGTCCCTAAACTTACAAACTACTTATGAACTACCTACAACTAAGGACGGCACAAATATCCATGCCCGAGGGGGGATTCGAACCCCCGACCGTAGTGACCGTGCAGACCGTGACTGCAGCGCCTCAGTCCCCTCGGCCACCGCGGCCGGCTCCAAAGATAAAACAAAGTCTTTGGTTTACAGCAAAGATATGAAAATAAGTACAGTATGTTATATCGCTTAATGAAATGGTACAAAATATTACATAAATTTGTTTTTGTACAGAATTATAGCTTAGGTTTTTGTAACCAAACATGCTCAAGGCTATATGACAGGCGAGAATTAAGTGAAAATTATTTTGCCTACTCCTTTCAACATTTCAGATGTCTGCAGAGAGAAGGAGAAAACGTATGCCTATAGCCCCCATATTTGCCCAGCCGACCGAAATAGATGAGGTGTGAGGTCAGCCCTATGCGAGCGCATGGGGCAGCACTGCCAGCCAGCTGTTACCAACCGCCTGCGGCAGCCACAGGCAACACCACCTAGAGAGGACGCGGCGCTCTCGTGTGACGTCAGGCAGAGTAGGTTGATCGCGCATAGCTGACTGGGTAGCCGCTGGCGCACGGCCCACTATTCCGAAGCAGCGAGCCAGTCAGCTATGCGCGCGCAACCTACTCTGCCTGACGTCACACGAGAGCGCCGCGGCCTTCTCTCTAGGTGGTGGTGCGTGACGACGTATTAAATCTCATATAACACCACGTATTTATCTTACGTAATGGCACTATCTGTTTATTAAAAAAAACTAAGTACTACATTTTTTCGCCCCCCATAGCAGGACCACTGCTCGCGAGTTGTGAGCGCGCGTTACTTGTAAGGGTAAGGATCGCCACAACTTGTATGTCAAACACTCTTTCAGTAGCACAACAACTACAACAGCAGCAGAAGACAGATTGTTCCGAAACGTAATACTCTCCTTAGCGACCATTCCATGTTACAGTTTAGACCTGGTTCGAAATCTACCAACTCTTTACAACATTTCCTTAGATCGATGTATCACTGGCAGGTAAGTTTTGTTTAAAACAAATCCGAACGAAATTGAGTGGGTTGCCCAAATCGAGGAGACGAAACTCATCTAGTCGAAGCTGGAGATTATCATCAGCTAGCCTCTGTTTAAACGGTACAGCCAAATGATTTCTTCGAGATGTTATCCAATGTATCCTTGTCGAGTTTCTGCCGTATGCCGAGTGGTCTCACAAGGCCGCTGCCATGTAGGAGAAATGATAATTTGCTTCCATGACGAAATTGTCGAATTTATTACGCAGATATAAATTAGAAGATCAGCAATAATTTACCATCGCACACCTCTCGTAAATTAAACACCACTAACACACCATCAAACAGGCAATACTTCGTGAAGTACACAGAGCAAAGTTTTAAGAACATAGTCCTAATTTAACTTCTTTAGAACTCTATCGCAACCCAACATCATCCCCAAATGGAAACAGATGAGGCAGCGCATATTTCATACAGGTAAGAAAGCGTTCAACAACTTAGTTCCAACTACATTTTCACAATAAACAAACATAAATTAAATCTCTGAATAACCAACAAAATGGATTCTAAGATAAAGAATTGATTCACTCACGAATTAATTCTTTTAAAAAAGCGTTAATTACTCTTTTTGGACATGAATATGTGGAGGCGGTCCTACTTTATACATCGGCAAATAACTGAATTTTCCCTAACTGTTGTTCATGACAGGCACAATTAGAATCACACGCACTCGAGAGTAAACGTTCCAAATTATCACTCATAAACTAGTGAAGTCTATCGAACATTGCAGTTCAAAATTAATCGCCGATTACAGTATTTGTTATAAAACATAGTTTGTCATCACACGAGTACACGCTTGCTGATGTGTCAAAGTTCCACAGCCTTACTACCGTACATAGTTGCCCACTTTTCAACCAGAGACAAATTTCTTCAGTCACAGTACCGTAAATTTTCTACGTCCACACATGCCTATCTCTTCAAATCACAAGTTCGTAACGCGGATTCCGACCGCCCAACCTCACAACCTTTCACCACCACGTCCAAGTTACGAGTCCGTTCCCAAGCGTTCAAAACCGTGCTCTACCTACTCTCCAAATTGTATCCTTCCCCCGCATTCTAACGCATCATCTTTAAAACACAATTTCCCTTCCAAAATATTATACATTGGAATATCAAAGAACTAAATGCTTTGACCACCTCCCTACAAATGTTGTTTACATTTAGCAAACAAATATATATTTAACAACACTAAAAACGGTTGAGACTGAAGCTCTTTGCGCAGGTAGCTATTAAGCGTGGCGTCTCACTGTTCAAATATACTACCGCCGTCAAAATATAGGTACACAATTAATATTTTGCTTTTTATGCTTTTTATGCTTTTTATGCAAATATATTAAGTTATTGTCCACAAATACTTATAACTGTTTATATATAAATTATCTGCTGCATATTGCGGCGATACGACTCCTTCTTGCGTTAGTAGGACTGAAGCACAACTTTGATGTGGCCGTGTAAGACTTCGTAATCCGCAAGTCGTCCGCTCGTCAAGAAAACAAAACAAAACAAAATTCAGATAAAACTTCCTATATTATGTAATTTCAAAAATAAATAATAAAATAAAATAAAAATAAAAAATAGAACTTGCGCAGATGGAAGAAACATATGATGCTATAGCTTCTTTAAATTGACACTCTTAATAAAATATTTCAATGTTCATTCATAGTCCAAACTGTCAAAAGGAAGTTCTTGTTTTACACGCTGCTATAGTCACAGATGATATAAAGTTCCTTTATATCATGATAGATCGATAAGTTCGATCTATTAAATGAAGTATTAAAAATTAATTTAATTCTTCTTAATGGATCTTTCGCACAGATTAATGTTTCATAAATTTGATCGTTCAAACTGTAAAAGGGTTTGAAATTAGTTCTTTCTCTTATATTAATATACAATTTCTTGTAAATAAATAATATCAGAAATAATTGTCTGTGACACTCGATGACTTTTCAAGACACATGAACATTTATTGACGTCAGAGATCGTGACTCAACAACAGTTAAAACAGAACTGATATTTAAACCATGTTGATTTTTCATGAAACTTTCTATATTAATGTCAATATCCTCGACGATAACCGCAGAGACCAGCATCTTCTTGCCTCGTGGCCGTCGACCCGCGACTTGAAGTGGCCAGATGTTTACTCCTTGATATCAGCTTCGAAGATGTTGCTCTCGTAGTTTGAATCGCCAACTCAGCACATGAAATATAAGCAACATACAATTTTATTAAAGAATCACATAACATAAAAATATATACATTAAAATCATTTAATAACATAAATATTAACCGATTATTCTGCAAAACCTGAGCTGACATGAGGTAGTAGAGACAATAATCCGTCCCGCTACAATATGTACTATTTTTAGTCGGCCAAGAAATATTTAAGTGGCAGTCTACAACATAAACGAACGTTACTAAGAATAATGTTAAATATCATAAAATACATATATAAATGTAATTAGCTTTGCTAGGTCCATGTTTTGTGCTTCTGTGGTGGAATTCATATTCTGACACAAGAATGTTACTACCTTAACGAAAAGCAGAACAAGAGAGTAAAACGAAGTTTATTGAAAGAATACGGAAATAACATGGTGCGTCTTTTAAGATAGGCAGTGTGGTGCAATGCTTCTTAAACTGTTACTGATAAACACTACGTATCATTAATTGTATATATGTCTTATAATATCATCATTATAGTACAAAACGTTATCGGCTTTTTACCTGTTAGGGATATTGAAATTGTAATTACGGCGTTTGAATCTCACAAGTATTCTGAAGCCATTCATATAATTATATTTACAGTACGATCATTCCCTGAATTTATATGGATTTTTAGAATAATGTGTGTGGCTATCATGTATTTCAGTAGCAATCTGGGAGAGCCGCCCTCGCTCAGCCAAGACTGCCTTTCCTGTTTCCTGTTTCCCTAACAACCTGTATTCCATTCACTAGGACCAAACTGTTAGCCAGTCTGCTGGGGAATCCAATAGCCTGACAATACCCGCCTTTCACATTGAAACAATCAGCTTCCTTCTCTATCTGTAATGTCAGAAGGTCATGAAAGGTTCGCAGTGTTGGGAAGAAGTAAGACATGATTGTCGTTTCCCCAATGTTGTTTAATCTACACATTGAGCAAGCTATGAAGAAATGCAAGGAAAAATTTGGAGACGGAATTAAAGTCAGGAAGATAGAATAAGAACTCTGTGGTTTGCTAACAACATAGTAATTCTGCCAGAGATAGCAAAAGACCTGGAAGAGTAATTAAACGGAATGGACAGTGCCTTGAAAAGAAGGTATATCTTGAATATTAACGAGAGTAAAACAAAGGTAATGGAATGTTCTGCCAGAAAATCAGGCAAAGATTAAAGAATTAGATTAGGTAATAGTAGTTTTGTTATTTAGGTAGCAAGATAAATTCTGATGGCCGAAGTAAAGAAGATAAAAAATTCAGAATGGCTATGGGAAGAAAAGCGTTTCTGAAGAAGCAAAATATGTTGACATCCAATATTAGTTTAAATAGTAGGAAGTCCTTTCTGAAAGCATTGTCTGTTTACCATTGTATTGGAGTGAATTATGTGCAATAAGGAGTTCAGACCAGAAACATGATAAAAGCTTTCAAAATGTGGTGCTAAAGACGAAGATTAGATGGGTAGATCACGTAACTAGTCAGGAAGCGCTCAAGAGAAATGGGGAGAAAAAGAGTTACTGGGATATCCTGACTAAGGGAAGGGGTAGGTTGGTGGGAAACATTGTGAGACATCACGAAATCGTCAACTTAGCATTAGAACGAAGTGTGGAAGTAAAAAACCGTAGACGGAGACCGAGGGAAGAATACAGTGAGCAGATTCAAAGGGATGTAGGTTGTCGCCCGTATTTTCAGATGAAATGGCTTGCACAGGGCAGGCTAGCATGGAGAGCTGCATCAAACCAATTTGCGGACTTATGAATATCACAACAACAACAATTTCTCGAAAGATGATTACGCAAAATATCGTTCTAAAAAATAAAAAGGAAGAATATCCTTCCTATAAAGTATTCTCAAGGGTACTGTTTCATTTTTTAGGAGAATTCTCAAAACGCGTGGTTGCAGCGTGATTCTGTGGCAACATTTCTTGACTTCCCACAGTATCTTTTGCCGAGTGTGTCATCAACAACATCGCCGACCAATAGAAACCATCAAGTAATAGTATGTGTTGATATTACCATTTTTGTTTCTTTCAATTTTTTCATAGCAAACAGGACAAAGAAAATAACGTGGTAACTCAGCTACGACACTAAAAAGCATAATACTCTCGATCTTTCCTCGTTTAAACTATCATCGTCCAAGTCAACACAGATTTTAGACGTATATAATAGTATAGACAATATTTTATGATATCATAATAATTATAAATTGACGTTGCTTTCTCTACGGCATAACGTCTGTCACACTTGAAAATGGCCTAACATAGAGGCCGAAACCGGTAGTGTGGGCTTAAATAAAGCACAAATATTTGTAACTGAAGCTTGACTTTCATTAAATAAATTATTTTAACACTGCTTTGAACTTTATTAACTCACTATAAGCTTATTTCGGCCTTAGGCCATCATCAGGTGTTACTACTTATAATATTGTTGTTGTTTATTTGCTGTTTATTTGTTGTTCAGAAGATGTTGTGCGTTTAACTAGCTAAGTAATAAAGCACGAAATACACTTAGCGCAATACGGACTGTAGCACGCCGTCCCTGTACCTTGTGACTTGAGTGCAGGAGACGCAGCAGGCATAAATCTCGTTCTGCGCTTCCTTATGCTAACTACATAGATATCTATACACCATGGCGTGCAGCGTTACCAGATTCCTCCATAATTTAGTTGTCGATTGTCATTTGATATCAGAAATATATGGCATTCATCTGCGAAGTTTTCTCAGTTTTCCAAAGCCCATTCATGGTGATTTTGGGTCCACGTGTACTGTACAGCATAATAGTGTTTAAGGGGATCTTATCTATGATCGTCCAGAATACAGAGATGATGTAGAGTCTGATTCGTACAGTCTTATTTGACACTTGCCTCCCTCCCACCCCCTCTAAAGTATTTCTCGATCATAGAGGCTGTCGTGTAGTCACACTACCCATACTCTGCCGCAAATCCATATGGAATCCAGTCAAGAACACTACCTACAGTTAGAAAACGATTCCAGATCGTTCTTGTATCACTCCCACTCACGACTATTTCGCAGGACGCAGAGGATACCGCGCTCACGGGTGCGGTTCCTCTAGGGAGATGCTTGTCCACTATTGGTCGATCTGATCTCAGCGAGCTTGCGAGAGTGACTCAAGCGTCCGATCTGTGATTGACGGGGATGCACTCGAGTTCCCCCGATAATCCATTTTATATTCTTGGGCAACGTCCCAGAGGTAAATTAAACTAGTCCCAATCCCCCAATTCCGACCAACGTTTATAGGAGGTTTTCCTGGATTGTAAGGCGTATGCCGAAACTGGTAAGCCCCTCCAACTTATTCCCAACTGGGATCCCCCTTGTCTGATAATTGGCTGATTAGAATCGCGATTCTTTATGCGCCGGCTCTCAAACAGCCCGCTCCACTCCTCAGAATGGATAATGAAATGAATAAGTTTTGAACACGACTAATTGTCTTGCGCCTTGGGACTATGAAAATTCTTTTCAACGCTAAAGCAACATTTCGTATGCGATCAAACGTTGATATTCTCCTTCTTACCGTTGGAGATCATACAAGGTAGTACAAAGCGTAGTTTAGATTTGTGATGAAGTGTGGTTTTACAGGTGTAATTAAACTTCATTTTGGTTCACGATCAGCTGTTAATTTTAATCTCATTGTTGCCGTTTCGATCACAAGCCAAAGCAGAGCGTTACTGTGTAGTCACGAAATAGGTGACTATACAAAAGATGTCGTTGTAGGCGAGTTTGTTTCTTATTACGATAATTCAGAAAAGGAAGGCTTTCTAATCATGTAAAAAGACCAAAGTCGGATATGTTTATGGCACACAAAAGTTATGATCACTTATTTGGAAACTCTGTAGGTTTATTTATCAAATAGTTATACTTTAAATAACTTTTGCTAAGGCGAACACACAAATGTCCGAGGGAGGACTCGAATCTCCTTAGGGGAGCAGCCACGCACTGCGCAGCAAGACGCCTTAGAGTGCACGATTATTCTTAGACAGCCAGTAAATTATATGGTAGTACTTTTTAACGTACACTCGCCTAAGAAAACTGAATTTTCGTACAAAGTGAAGATATAAGTAAATGAACTAAAACGATTGTAGATGGCCGCTAGTATATCGTTAATAGGAAGATTGGCGTAACAGCAATTCAGTCGGCATTGTAGGAAATAATAATGTTTATTCTAGCAAGCAAATGCGATTCTGCTTCAGTCCCTTACTGTCAGAAACGAAAACAGGCAATCTGTTCTAAAAGTCCAGCCGAAATATAAATTCCCTTTGTTAATTGAGTGGAATATTTTGTTTGATCGTTGATACTTTAATATCGTGAAATTAATTAAACGAAAGTAATTAGCTTATTTGCCTGCATGTAATTAATTAAAATACAGCAGTAGGAGAAATTTCCATATTTTCGGATGTCGATCGACGTGAATATTTTTCGGTTTTAAGAAATCCGATGAGCCAAAAATCTGGTGGGACTACAGCAGTGGACAATACATGCGACATAGGTTTCTAAAATGAAGCATATAATTTTAGATGTGTATTTTCTTTCAGACAAATGGTTGAATTAACAACTATGTACATTTAAGAAGCAGAAATATTTTGACGTCTGGCTTGTGTCAAGTCGTCGAAGTACTTTCAACACCGGTGGTCGAGAAATGTGGGAAAGAGACTAACCCAGGTTTATCTCTTCCGACCAGCGATCGTCTTAACCACTTTGGCTACCTGAAAACACTGCCATATCTGCCCAAATTTTTAAACTACCACGCAACCCTTTTGCAGAATTCTCCGTCCATTGTTTCTCTGGCTGGCAGCTTTACCTCCATTCCCGAAAATGATCGGACGATATTTTTCCATGTACACTGAAACAGTCATGTACACTCGGCAGCAAAAAGTAGTGGGCAACCCCTGAATTGCCATAGTAGGTCACCCCTAACAGTATGCAACCAACATTGCGTGACTGTGTTGCAGGTACTTCAAACCCTCCGCAGTACAGTCATTGTAGCATACACAGTGAGTAAGACTGTGCTATAGAACACTACTCTTTGTGGTAATCAGTCCATTGAAAACGAATACCATCATACAATTCACATTTTAAAATACCTGAATGAAGGTGACAATCCTAAAAGCTTGTAACGGAAATTACATTGTAATAACGTACACTTTAGAGTTTTATCACAGTGACTAATTGAGATAACGAGATTTTGTTCGTAATTTGTTTTTAGCATACGGTTTCCCAAACAAAGCTTTCGTCTATGGTCGAAATTCGACTAAAAATAGAGAAAAGTAAAATATTATCTACATTTTCAGCACTAAAGATTTTGTAACTACTGAAGATATATAATACTAGCTGAAAACCAGGCGCTACCCGGGTATTTATTTATTTATTCCTGCCATTTTTCAGGTATATGTTCATTTGTATAAGGGCTGTGGGCCTGTAAAATCTCTTGGGAATAGAATCAGTAGTAAAGAATAAAAGATTAAAACTTGGTGCTTGATGGGGAGGTTTTCCATGAACGTTACTGTTTATGTGCTTATATTTCATGAACTACATGTCGTACTGTGATATAATTTAGAAAGTACATTCAACTATATGTGTGTATACTGCCTGTGAAATTTACTGCGGCTTCAATTTGATGTGTACAAATTATAAATTGTAACGTCGTACCGAAAGCCTACGTTTCCAGCGGAAAAGTAGTAAGCGAGAAACTTTTTTCCTTTCATCATGTTGCTATGTTTGTGAGCCAGAAAATTTTTAATAGAGGTTTGAAATTATGTTTAAAGTTTGTTGCAACTCGCTAAGTGCTCTCATTCTCATATAGTTTATTTATAAAGTCGTGGCGCATTATGTGGCAGTGTTTGCGATTCTTATTATTTATGACGTCATATCGTCTGAACCATGTGTCGTATGTGATTCTTAACCCTGCAGGAATTGTTACCTCACGGTAAGGAATGTGTGTACCAAATTTGGTGGAAATCGGTACAGTGGTTTGAAGGAAAATGAGCAGCATTGTCGCTAAATGCAGCCGTTTTTCTCGCATCTCATTGTTTATGACGACATATCTCGTGAACTATATATCGTACCTGATTCTTACACTTACGGCGACCTTTCTCATGGATTGAAACTTACGTGTACAAAATTTCATAAAGATTGGAACAAAACTATAAATTTTTATGCAACACGTACAAACATAAGGACACTCTGCTTTATATATTAGATAATGCAATCCACAATTTTGTAACCCCGTGATGAACAGTTGTGGCAATGGTAGAGACTACATGAATTGTTAACCAAGCACAATCATACGTTATTACATATGTTCACCAATATAGGGACCTGGATTTATGAGATAAATGATTTTTTCCTGGACAGGAATTCAGACTCGGCCTTTTGATATTATATTATAGCTACGAATGTAAATGAAATATTTAGTTTTATTCGCCAGTAGCATAAAGGTCACTTATTCAAGTAAAAGTAGCTAAGCGAATAATTCCGTGCCATCCGGGACTCCAAATCCATCCATTTTATCGTTGACCACATACGAAGAGTTGTCAGTTATTCCTACCCCGGTAGAGTTGTGCATTCTTTGGTTTTCGTTACTGGAGATGATGAGGATACGATTGTTTCTGTTAACTCCAGCGTGAATACACCTCAGTCTTTACAAGCTAGCCTTAGATTAATCAAATTATGTCTTAGCCTAATGTTTTTGTTATAATGTTGAATGCATCACAGAATAAGAGAATCAATGACTGCCAGTAGAGTCGTCGCTGGGTATAATAATTATTGTCAATCTCTAAGAACGAAAAGCAGTGGTATCAAACCCAGCTGCTACATAGCCATTATTTATCCTTTTTAGACGTCTGTCTGCTAAGAGCATTTCGGATACAGGGACAGAGATTGTTTCGTTTATCTTCTGACCAGCCAGCAATGGCAAATTCTTCAAACACGGTTCTGTGAAAGGCGTTGTGACTTACTGTCACCGTAAGGGTTGAGGAGTGCGGCGCCGCCTCGGTGGACCGGATGCAAGCTATTGTACTGGTGTTTTTGCACTGCACAGCAAAGCGCAGGAAAGCGCTCGTAATTTATCAGTCGAAGCTCCTAAAATTTTGTAAGAAACGTAGGCGCCCGCGTGGCGCTCACCAGGGGTGCGTGGAAGTTTGCGTCGTTAGCGCCCTGGGAACGGCAGAGCCAAGCCAGAGACCTACAGTTGGGTTCTGGTCAATGACCGACCCGTGGAGGAATACTTCCTGCACAAATTGTTATGTGGGCATATCGAGCGGGAACCGTTGTCATTGGACTGCGCCCAGCAGGTGGACAGTTTTTCGCATCTATCGTTTCTAGGGTTGCCAACTTTTTTTGTCAAGATAAGGGAGACTTCGACTCGACAAAATGAATAGGCCTAATACAATTTATTTTCATCTTAAAACAGGTTTATTGCATGGACCAATCACAAAAATTCTTCATAACAATTATAAACTGAAGGTACACAGAATTTTTCACTTAAAACTATATTTGTTTGCACTTTTGGCAGCAGTTTGAAGTTTGCGATCGTTCTTAACAAATTTGACAAATTCATCACATGTGTGATAAAAATTAACACTTATTTGTAATTAAGCCTTCATTAAATCTAGATTGCAACGGTTCCCATGATCAGACCTTTTGCTATTTACTGAAGAAAAAATTCTTTCAGTGTGAGCATTAGATGCCGGAATACTGAGAACAAACTCCTTGGCTTTAATTCCCTGGCCTGTGCCTTAATCATCACGGATACCCACTTTTCAACTGTGGTACCATTGGTGGCAATTTTTGTTTTTATTATATTTTTCAAATCTGCTTTTGTGTACTTCGGTGTTGGCGTGCTGCTGACAGTCTGTATTACCACCACGAGCTTCGCTGAATTCACGCCTGCAAAGGGTGTAAAGCAATTATAAAGCAATACGCCTTATAATTGTTTCCTTTTACAGGATTAACCCATGAATGAGATTCTTCCCATTTCTTCTGATATACACAGAAGTACTTTCCTCTCTTTTTAGGCGGCGTTTTCGATTCTTCAAATTCACGTAACTCGGATGAGGCAGAACGACAAAGAAGATAATCGCGCCGTGACTCGCGGCACCGTGTCTGTGTTTTGTTTTGTGTTCCCTATAAACGCTGTAGTAACTGTATCGATAATACTATGCCGTATCGAATAATCAATATTGTAACGATAGTCCAGCAACGACATTTGAAAAATATGCGGCAGGTTTAAATCTTAATCGGTGTCATTTTCCTCAAATACGGGAGATACAACCTCCCGTATAAAATAGAAACGGGAGTTGGCTTAAACGGGATTTCCCGTATAATACGGGAGAGTTGGCAACCCTAGCCGTTTCCGCGTATTGCACGGAAATTGGCGTCTAGAGAGAGGTTGGCTCTTGCTTTGTAGTGGTGGTGTGGCCTCGCGTTTTGCAGTAGAGTGCGTAGCTCTGCTCTCCGCTTAACGAGGGTGACGAGTACAGTGGGTTACTTTGCCACCTATTGCGCCTTGTGGAATTGGATTTTCGGATTCACTTTTCAGACTGTCAGAAACTAATATCTGTCGACCTGAGTCTTACGAGGGTGAATACGCTCAACCAGACTGAATCAGCTCCACCGACGCGCTGCTGATGTTAATCCTCTGGTGCCAATTACACACTCGACAGTCGTGTGTCTAGTACACACAGTCTGAGTTGGCGAGACATAGCAGAGCCTGTGGTATAGTTCGACACTGTGTGCCTACTGTGGACACAGAGGCTGAGAATAGGGCATTTACGCTTTTGTCTGGAGAAGTTTTCTTGTGACCGGGGAGCGATTTGCAGCACTACAACGCACTACCGCCGGGGGTCCCGTTTCCAGTGACCCTGGCTGCAGCAGAATTTGTTTGAGTATCTGGAGGAGTGTTAGGATCCTTCCTCTTTGACAGTTTTTTAAACATAGTTCTCTGTGGAAAGCGTTCGTAATTTATAGGTCTCCTTCGTGCGTTTGACTTATTTGGCATTGTGCGGTATTACATGTATACTAGGGACCTGCCAGTCATTTATTCCTGTGTTATTTGAATCTATACACGTACAATAATCTCTGGGAATGCTTGAAATTTTTAAAGTTCTGAGAAATCTTTTGTCATTTAATGAAGCTGATTTTTTACTTAAGTCTCAACCCTGGATGTAATTCAGTAGTTAGGTCCCTTATTGTCACCATTTTTGCTGGATATTTGTTTACCGATAGGCCAGATTTTAGGGTACATTTCAGTAATTGTCAGGAGGGGTCTGCCAGTCCACCCCCACGTCCTTGTGCTCTCCATTTCCCACGTCTCTGTACCTCACAAATCAGCCTACATGATGCCTAATCCACGTCGACTTTACAAGGATATTGTGTAAAACTCTCCTAGCCACAGCCTAGGGGATATTTCCAGAATGATAATTTCATTGTGCAGCGGAGTGTGCGCTGTTACCGTTCTTCCTCACTAATTACAACTGTCTTCAGTACTGGGACTGGAACCGAAAACGTTGACCTATAACATAGACTTGACTCCATTCTTCCAGGAGTCCTAGTCCTACAAAGTTTACGCAAGGACTTCTGTGAAATTTAGAAGGTATGACGCGTGATACTGAAGGAAGTAAAGCAGTGAGAACGGATTGTGGGTTCTTCCGAAGTAGTTCAGTCGGTAGAACGTCTTCCCACAGAAGGCAACGGTACGGGTTAGTTAAAATGTTCAAATGTTTGTCAAGCAATGGGACCAAAATTTAGTGGTCATCAGTTCCTCATGCTAAGGACAACACACAAACAAGCCCGAGGGAAGACTCGAACCTACAATGGGTGCAACCGCGCTCTGTGCAGGAAGGCGCCGTATTTCGGGTTCGAATACTGGCCCGACACACTGTTTTACTCTATCAGGAAGTTTAATATCAACATAATCTCTTCTGCAGAATGAATATATTATTCCAGATGTATCGTATTCTAAGGAATGACCGACAATAAAATTTTCTAGCTCTGACTGTCTATCGTAACCTATAAAGTACCTTGAGCTGGTTTTTAATAAATTGCCTTTATGTGCATCATCGTTGGAAGCTGGAGGTTAGAAGGATTTTACATATCTTTCGTCGATAGGTGAACAGGTATCTATGACGGAAGCCACTGCTATGACACCTTTAGTAGCTTCATACAGTGTGATACCGTCGGCCATGCAAGTTGGCAGCTTGGGCACTAGGAAAACGGTCATATAACCTGCTACAGAACAGCAGAGCTCAGTTTACCTCAGGGGAGCTACCGCCAGCAATTAACTGGCAGCCACTCAAAGCCCCCACCCCCACCCCACTGCCGTTCTACTCTGATTACGACATCACTGCACTCCGAAACGGGACACCCGTCTAATGTACCCATCGACTGTTGTATAATTCCGAGGTGGATAGCGACAACGTACTGCAAAGCAGCAAAACTTCTATGTTCGCCGTTATATAAACTTTTACGTAATAAAAGTTGGTTTTACTTTAACGAATATTTGTCACCTACATATAATTGCTTGGAACTATTACAATCCATATCATTCTGTCTCATACGTCTACCTTATTTGTTAGATTCTTCGAGTCTAAATTACAATTACCTCTTAGTTGCACTGACACATCAGATTTTATGGAGGATAGGGTCGACAAAAATAAACCTACATGGAACACGTGGGTTCGATGGGACTTTCGGAGGAAGATATGGTCTATAATGGACAGTCAAAGATCCATACGAGCGAACAAGTATCTATTCAATCATTTGCAATGACTGTCCACCTACGTGTATTTTACAGACCTGCCGTTTTTAAGGGACATAAGAAATTGACTCACAACTACTTAGGCTCGAACAAACAGAAATACACCAAAATCGTATGGTAGATAATGTAAAGGTCTCTTATTGCACTAGTGATACTCCGGCATCTGCAAAACTCTGCAGTCGCCCATTAGAGGCTTCTGCGTGTACCATGCCGCATTGCACTTTGACCTAGCGATACGCCAGTAGTGACGGTGCAGTGTGCCTCGGAAGTTGCGTTTTGTGACGTTATTTGTGTGGTGAAGGGTCGGATGGGTTGCCAATTGGTAATCAATCCTGCTAATATAGTGTGACTGGTTGAGGTGAAGTTACGAAGAAACCTTCTTCATGTAGATGGTATTGGTGTAGAAGATGAATCATTTGCATGTTACCTATTATTCATTATGGTGTTTCCAATCTATGCTCATATTTCTGCACTGTAATAGATACCAGAAAACATGTGAATGATTATTGTTCTACACCAAGACCGTATTCACGAAGAAGGGCTCTTCGGAATTTCATCTCTACCAATTGCAATACATTAGCAGGATTGATTACCAATCGCCGACCCATCTGATGCTTTACTACACAAATAATGCAACTTCAGAGGCACACTGGACCGTCACTACTGGCGTACCGGCAGGTCAAAGTGCAATGCGGCATGACACACGCAGAGGCAATGAGCGACTGCAGAGTTTTGCAGATGCGGGAGTATCACTAGTGCAATAAGGGACCTTTACATTATCTATCATACGGTTTTGGTGTATTTCTGTTTGTTGGAGCCTAAGTAATTTCCTTGTTAGTCAAGGCTCGCCTTCACCGTTCATTTACAGGAAACCGGAATCTCAATATCCAGTATAGAAAATAGCCTAAAGAAGAAACATAGAATCCTAAATGTCCTGGAAGAAGTACAGATCGTAAGTTCTTTAAAACAGACAGCTCCTCTAACACTGAATAAGCAAACCGAGTCAAAGCATCGTTCTAATCTGTCCAATTTTTATTATCTGAAATTCAATTGACCGTCCCCATAGCCACCCTTTCAAAGGAATTAATCCTTCTGAATCATATACCTATGAATTTTACCTAACGACTCTTTCGAAAACATAATTATTAATTATCTACAGTGGTCATTACAGCCGAAAATATTATTCTCACCTGTTTGTTCCTAAGCAACTGAATGAAAGGATTGACAGTAATTTTCAATTTTGTCATACGAGCCCCAACTTTCAGTTGTTCTCCCTGATTACGACCGTCTGGGCACCGTACTACAGCGCGCCTGCGCAGTTATGATTTGCTTCGTGACGCCGCGCAATCACCCTCCACCAGTTCACTTCGCCGCTTCACAATTTACCCGACTGTCCTTACACAGAAAGCACGAAAACTCTTCAAGACCTTCAGTTTTATTTTTACCATTGTACACCTTCACTCCATTGGCTACCTTTTGGTAAGTGAAATGAATTTTAATACCCCCACCCCACCCCAAATCCTACTGATTACTTTTATTTGGTCAACTCGCATCAGTACCCCTCCTCCTCCCATCCATCCCCTTTTCGACTATCATTATTCGACTACAGCCATAAGTTCTAACGTGTCTTATTCTGTCCTTAAGTTTCACTGACAATACAGTCAACAAAATTACGCGCCTGTTTTCCACATTCCAAAGTCCATGGTTTTAATTTCTGTGTGACTGGTTCCATATATCAGGGCCTGTGTAGAACGTTGTTACCCCGAAATGAATTTTCATTTGAAAAAATGTAAGTATAAATTTGTTCAAATGTTTGTAATTCTATGGAACCAAACTTCGTTGCTCATCAGTTCCTAGTCTTACAAACTACTTAAACTATGTTTAAGTAACCTAAGGACAACACACAAATCCATGCCCAAGGGAGGATTCGAACCTCCGACGCGGGAGGCCGCGCGATCCGTAACGTGACGCTCCATACCGCTGGGCTTCTCCCACGCAGCTATAAATTTGTTCAAACCCTGTCATCTTTATCGCTTTATTATTGCTGTATTTTTAAGTATAGTTTTTGTTTTAATGAAGGAACACTTGGAGATGCGTCTTTAATGATGTGAAACCGGTCGTGCACCTGTGAAGCAAGGTCTTAAAAGGAAAAAAAAAAAAAGCTGACGCAGCTCCTGAGTTTATTATAACAACATTTGAAGTCATTTCCAAATAACCTCTTCTATCAATATTTAAAATGTTATAAGTTATGTATATATAAATGTGGTGTCTGTTCTTTCGGGCATGTCCAAAAGACATTCTGCACCTATATCTATTCATATTCACGGAATCTATGACATTAACTGCGAATAGGAAAAGTTGAAAATGTCTACCCACCCGGGATGCTAACCCGGGTCTCCTGCTTTCGAGGCAGTTGCGCTGACCCCTACACCACTGGGAACACAGTGGCCACCGCAACTGCACGGAATTACTCAAGCACGCTGCCCGTCAGATACAAATTTGCAACTTTACCCTGCCCTCTAGAACTCATACTCGTAGTGACTGTGTACTAATTCCCGTAAGAGTAAGGACCTAGGAGTATCGCCGCACTGAAGAAAGAATCATTGCCATATATATATATATGTGTGTGTGTGTGTGTGTGTGTGTGTGTGTGTGTGTGGGTGGTGTCTGTTCTTACGTTACAAAGTTTGGTGATATTAAAAATATCCGGGCTTTGGTTGTTCAATGTCCAGCATTTACAAGATGCTCCTCTTCAGATGGAAATCGAGCAAACCTGGAATCAGTGTTTAGAAAAGCGTGCAAACTATAGTACTGAAATAGGTTGGTGGACGTATAGTGCTAAACCCACACTGCGTACTATGTTGAAATTTTACAGAGCAGAGAGGGCGTTTTGGCATCTAAAAGCTGTTGAGTTTTACCTTCAATGCTTGAAAGATGCTGTCCATGGAGATCTCCGTAATACAAGTGACATTTTACCACGGCTTAAGCACATCAAGGCAGAACTTTTGTCGCTACAGCGAGCTCAGTCGGAAGTACAGTCATCCGTAGTCAATCTATCGGCAGTATCCCTGGTGAGGAACCAACTGTTTATCACAGCACGCGGGAAATAAAAGTCGGAAGCAATGTCAGTTGCCATTTTTGCAATCGAGTAATGGAGAGCGTCTACTACTACTGCTGCTGCGATGTTGTCACAGGCACATAATTACTTCAGCGCCCTATTTCAACGTGCTGACATAGACGATGCTGCGATTCACGTCCTACAAGGCCTCCCACATCCTCTCGTGCAGGGTGTATTCGATTCAAAGAAGATGAAGTTCTTCATTCATGCGCTTAGAATCAGCGCCAAGGGCAAAGTTACTGGGGCTGATGGTCTGCCTCCTGAAGTATGTTTGCTTTCCTGAAATTTTTTGGGTGTCACAATTGCGGAACTTGTCAATGAAATCGTCAACGGCGTTCTGGTTCCTGCAGCCTTTCTAGAGGGCGGCATTGTTTTGTTACTGTAGTATGTCACAAATGTGACAAAGCTCACCTGCGGCTGGTCACTCTTTTAAACAGAGACTATAAGTTAGTTGCTTGTTGTTTCGCTGCTCTGACCAAGGTGATCAGCGAGTATCAGTGTTTTGCCGCTCCGGGCAGAACAATTTTCGATGCCTTACTCACATATAGGGACACCGTTGCATTTGCTGCGACAACACAAACGCCTACGAAGGGCATTCTTAGCAAGAAGCAGCAGAAGAAAGCAACAAACGTAAGGAAACATTGTAATCGTGCGGTAGTAGTTGCCGCTAAAGGATTATGCAAAGAAAAATAAGGGGGAGAAAAAGTTTTACGGCTCCCAGAATTTTTAAAATACCCACCGTTTCTTGTGATATACTCCTCTTTCTAATTCCACTATTTGCAGGGCTATCAGCTGCTGGATCATTGGCAGGAGGCGCAGGGGCGATAACGCAAGCCTTGAAAAACGCAAAAATGCAGAGCGATAGTTTCAGGAAGCACGGAGGCACAATATGACAGTGGAGGCTGTTGCTATTGGAAAGCAAATATATTTAAAATACAAAAATGGAGGAGGAAAAAAAAACAATAGCAATATTGAATATAGAATATAGATATACAAGTTAAGAAATGGAAAATTCCGAATATCCATGGTGTATATTTGAGAGAAACATTACCCCGTAAAATGTGGTCAGGCAGGGAGTGTGAAATTGTCCAGACTAATCGAGTGATGGTACGCATTAGATGGCCTAAGTGATAAAAAATAAGAATATGATAAGTACTTCGATGCTTAATGATTATTGTGGAGCATACGAGGCGATGGAAGCTGGCCAAAGCGGCGTTTTAAACGCGAGGCCACGGCACACAGTTGGGCGGTATCGTCAGAGGAGTGAAATCTACACTCCGCAGCACTGAGGACTGACAGCCGGGCAGCCAGATTCACGCACTCTCGCCGTTACGTCTAGGAGGAAGAAACTAAAAAACAATTCCTCGTTTCGCATAAAATAAACAACGAGAAGTGCATGTGAGTCAGTTTTCATCTACTACACGTGACGTGATGTCATATACACTGACTATGAAAACTCGGAATTCACCCGCTCTAAACGCAAGAATTTTCCACCAACTGCCGTATCAGATACTGACTAGAGCAGTGGTGGGCAATGAGCGAGCCGCGCTCTCGGAGCCGCCTGCCTGAGCGGGAGCAGAGCCATGAGCAGCTGGCGTCCATCATGTAGTTCCTGCTGAAAGACTAGATGGCGTTATGCGCAGCCAACTCGCCGCAGAATTGCACCTGGCTGAGTGCGTTATAAAATAACTTATAAAGATAATAGTGCAAACTCTTTAGTATCCAACTCGAATGAACAGATTCCACAGCTCGGGGTATCTCCTGAAAAATGCTATTATGTTTATAAGTAAGTAACTTATAAACTGGAATACTGAAAACTCTTCCCTAAAACGTCCAGCGCGTGCATTCGGAGACGACAAATATCTTATAAAGATAAGAGCGAATTTCTTTTTGTTCCAGAAGACACCACTAACAGTGCCATCTGTTAGTTCGAATTTTGTACTTCAGGGTTTTCGTTGTACTCTACGATATTACGTTATGGTACATTATGCTGTGGAGTTGAAATGGCTAGTCAAATCGGCGCGGTAAAGCGGCGATCTATTTTCCAGTTAAGCTCTAGATGGGGGTGTGATTACTTGTTCATTGAAAGCAAAAGAGAAGCAGAATGTTTGGTATGTGGTAAAATACTAGGCATAAAAAAGTACAATTTAGAACGCCACTATAGAACACATCACATCAACCAGAATGGATGTGTATAAGGTAAAATGCGACTTAATCTTCTTAATAATCTACGTGAGGAAGGAAGTAAAGTAGAGGTATGTATTATAATGCTGTATCTACTTACGAGATAACTTAATCACAGTGTTTTGATTAATACCGGACTCTCACGGAGCTACGTGCTCCAGCAAGCATGTAGACCTCTAGCGGCAACTAGGATAACTACCGGCCGAGCGTGAACGCTGCTCTTTTTCCGGCCTGAGCCGGAGCACGGCTCATTGAGACGATTTGTGCCCACCTCTGCCACTAGAGCATTGCGCCAGTGAATTTGGAAACATACAACAGAATTCCGAACATCACGGAGACCTATAACAAGGTGCATTGCCGCGGCAGGTTAGCCGTGCATACTGGAGCGCCGTGTTGCAGTGCGCGCGGCCGTTCGCCGTCGGGGGTTCGAGTCCCCCCTAGGGCATGGATGTTTGTGTTGTCTTTAGGTTAGTTTACCTTAGTTTTCAAGATGCAGACTAATGACCATGCAGTTGAGTGTGATAGGTTTACATACATTTAATCATTTTAATAAGGTGCATTTAGGGAACGGTGAAATTATAGCTATCCCAACGGGATCCTAAAATATTGTCATAATTTTTCAATAATAAAACATTCAGTAAAAGGCAACGAGTTACGCTCTATCATCAATACATTTAAAACGGAAATAATAACAGTTGAAAAGTATATTAATTTTAGTCAAAATGAATCTATTGGTCTAATACTTGGTTTCAAAGAAAAACAGAATTTGGGAAAAACAATGAAAAGTCTTGTGAATTAGATATTGTTGTGAATATTCAACCCGTTAGCACCATACGTGTGGAGTCTAATGTGGTAACAAATCCACATCTCAACAACAAACTCGTATATACAATTTACGAACTTTTCCCAAATGTTCCTGTGGTTCATAAAATAATCGAGACACCTAGTAATCCAATATATCTACCTGTAATTGTCCAGACTTTGGCCGATATTGAATGCGCAATTTTAGATCAGAATGACGTACCGGTCGATTTTCGCTCCGTTGAAATTGTCATAAGACTTCATTTGAAGAAGAAAAAATAAATAAAATATTGAGGCAAAGCACTGAGTGCGTCATTTGACAGCGAGAAGGGGCAGACGAATGGTGCGAGTTCGAAGAGTAAGAAAATATGGTATTCAAGCATAAAATATCGAAGCAAAATTGTGATTGCATCAGTTCACGTGAGAAAGTCATTCAGTTACGACGAGAGAATTAAGACTTTCTCTTCTCCATTGGCTTAAAACTACGAGATGGCATCACATCGAGACATAACAACTCCAGTTCATATCGAGGACCGTGAGGAATATTTCTCTCAGAAACCATATTACTCAACAACGTTTAACAGCAATGATACTACCATGCAAAAGTTGTCTACACCTGACGGAAGTATTTATATAAAAAAAAAAAAAAAAAAAAAAAAAAAAAAAAAAAAAAAAAAAAACTCGGTATCACCGCAACGCTTAAAACTTACGCATCAGCATCGCCCAAAGAGATTAATAGTTTCAGAAACGTTGGGTGGATCTTCGATGATTCAAGAACTAACACATTTAGTATCTGCCTACCACTACGATTGCTTATGGATTTTTTCGAACATAATAGATAAGTATTAATGAATGAAAAACAGAAATTAATTCTAATACGAAGTGCGAGCGATAGTAATTGATTCATAAGAATAGGCGAAGAACAGCCTAAGATCATGCTTCATAAAGTGGTGCGGAAAGTTCCGCATATAAGCGTATCCGTTGAAGATCACATGAAATGATTACGGGTGTTCTATAATCTTACCATCAAACTTCCGCTCATGGAAGCGGCATGTGTTTCCTCTCCTCCCACCGACGTCACGTCACCCGTACAGAATGACAGGCCTAGATTCATCATATTGACTCTGCCAACAAATCAAAGAGGAAATATGCAGAACGATTCCATCGTATTTGATCATTGCAACTTAATCAGTGTGAAAGCATTCTTAAATTCTTAATATTATACGTACGACGACTTACAACTGGATTGGAGGAGTAACAATACAAGTGTTCTATACGATCTGTATGCCCCTGTTCGTTCAGCTTATTACGACAACGACAATGATGAAATGGACTGTATGTTGAGCCCGCAAAATTTAGTGATCTTGCTCCCATCGCTGTGATAAATTGTGTTCACCAGAATGAACGTCTGCAGATGGGCCCTATAGACATCCTAATTGAATTTGAGACAGTTGATATTTTACCAGATTTTACAGCGGCGCTACGTATTGCTACTGCACGATCGACTTGTGAACTATACTGCACTTGCGGGAGTTGTTCGACGTGTAATATCAATATTGTTAGGCAATTAATGAAAACAATTGAACAATAAAGTCTCTGTACATTGTGAAAATGTATTTCAATCATTATTATTCCCATCCAAAGTTCTACTTGCAGATTGGTGCTCATTGCTGGATTTTTTTTTCTTTCGCGACTGACAGACTGCAAGAGAACTATTGAGAATCGGTTCGATAATTTTTGTCAATTCAGTGATTCGACGTTGAAAGCAGACGCAATCAGCGGCGGCGGCGGCCTGTCGCTATAATAATCCATTGCATGAATTCCTATGTTCAAAATGTTCAAATGTTCGTTAAGCTTAAGGGGCTTAACTGCTTGGTCATCAGACCCTAAACTTACAAACTACTTATGAACTACCTTATACTAAAGACGACACAAACATCCAAGCCCAAGAGGGGATTCGAACCCCCGACGGGGAACCGCCTCGCGCATCGGAGCATGACGCCACAATGCGCTCGGCCGCTCCGCCGCGGCAAAATCTAAAATGGTGTGACGAGCGAAAGGAGCAAACTAACATATCGCGCTCGAGCGCCGCGAGCTGTTTCAACGGCATTCGTCTGCAGTGAGGCCATTGCGCACACTGCGTAATCTGAATTTCCGATGCCATCGCTGAAAACTCAGCAAAGAATGTCGTTGCGCGCTTGCCTGCGATGACTCCTTTGCACGCAAAGGTTAATCAGAATATCTGATGTCACCGCTGAGCATTGAGTACTTGGAAAAAAATCGCACTGACGTGCTTTACGACCCACTTAAGATTTGTAGTTTTATAAGTTTTTGCAATCATTTTGGACCAAAATAATAATCTAAACAATAATAAATTAATTAATAAGAGTGTCTGAAACCCTTTTAGGAAACAAAATTTAGATAGTGGTGGGTTTCGAACCACCGACCTTTCGTGTCACAGTCCAGCGCCTTGCCTACTACGCTATTTTTGGGTCTATGTGTTCTTTGGCACAGCTTTTTTATTACAGAGAGCGTTCATAACTCTGACCGGGCGCGCTGAGCCACGGCGCCCGGCTTCTACGGCTACAAATCGAAACAAGTGTTCTTCAATTTCATACTATTGCTGTTAACATGTTAATATGGCATTTGTAGACATTAGATTATCATTTATCGTACGAAGAACGATGTGTTTTTGTTAATTCCTCAATGTGCCGTTGCTTTGAAATGACAACGTATAAGTTACAACTAGAAAATCATCAAATATGCGAGAAATGTCACGTGATATCTCCGAATGGCTGGTTTTCGTTAATTCAATGGAGGGTGTCAAATGTCTCAACGATACGCGATAGAAAAAAAACATAACAGAGCTAAGTTGTAGAGAATTGTCTCCTCTACCAATTAGGTTATTCAATTTTCGTGTCAGATGAACGGTTCGTTTGCAATTACAATTATATTAAAAACGGCTTTTTTTGGTTTCACTACCGTATTTTCTGTCCAAAACATTTGAAAAAGGGAGTTTCTAGTCTCCGGCGGCCTTCAATCATGGCTGTAAAATTTGATGCTGATCGGTTGAACGGTTCTTCTTAAAAACAGGTAAAACGTTACGGACAGACAGACATACATCCCAAAATTGCCGTTATTTTTGCAAATATCTTCGAAACGCTACGAGATATGAAAATAACATAAAAGAGCAAAGTTGTAGGGAATTTTCTCCTCTACAAATTAGGTTACTCAGTTTTCGTGTCATATGAATAGTTAAGCCGTTATTTTCATTTAAATTTCGATATGGCAAAAGACGATAGCAAAGGCCCACTTTTAGTGTTACTATCGTAACCTACAGTGGGCCAAAAAGCTACGTGCCTGCATATGGTTGAGAGTGCTTAGCGTGGCTGGTTCCGAGCCCCTGCGTTCTGGACTATGCTTTATAGGACGCGCTATTCGATAGAAATGGGAACAGCCGCTCTAAGTCGTTGGTTTTCATATGTCTGGCTCCATTCCGGGAAATAATGTGCATTTTGCAGCATTGTCAGTTCTACGCTGGGGTTTCTGATGTATGACTGTGTTCCAGGAAATAACGTGCCCTCTGCTACATTTCTCACCCCGCACACGATATAAATACAGCACACTGCTCTGTGCTTGGACATTCCTTCGCCGAGTGATATCTGGAGAGACAAAAATGAAGCGTCAGCAGTCTTATGTTGGGCGCCGCTACTAAACGCCCTCGTAATAATGATGTGGAACCATCATTAAACATCATTGACGAGGAGAAGATGCAATTTATCTGAGGTAAAGGTAACGGCTTTTTTTTATGCATGATGATTATTTGTTTCCATCTTCACGTTTGCAGTGATACCTTTTTCTCTTATAGCTGGTGATCAAACCCTATATCTCTCATGGAGAAATTTGATTCCCTCACCTTCACTGCTGGAAAAGTCCCCTATTTCAACTCAGAGCTCCTAGAGCATGTCGTCAGTCATTGAGGAGCGGATACGTGGGTAGAAACTACCATTCTCCTCTTTCATTAACGTATACTGTTTCTTTATTATTACTAATATTATGTTCGTTGTAGGTGCACTCGACAATGATCTTGCCATGGAGCTTGAGTTGGAGGAGGGGATAAAACAATACTGACAAAACAACATGGCGATGATTGGCTGATTACATTCTTCAGTCAGTTGGTAAGAACTGAAATCTTGCCATGGAAGAGAAGAATAAAGTCTCATGTGAATATAAAAAACCCTAATATTGATTTTTCCTTATAAATTTCGCTTCTTTTGTCTGTGCAGAAGTAATTAACCAAAATTCAGTGCTGAGACATGACGGTGATGATGTTGTTGACATTTGGCAGAAATCACTTCTTCAGCCACTGGATAAGTAACTGATTGAATGGAAGATTATCATGAATATGTAAATATTGAAGACCGAATTTTCTCATGATAGTATTCAATATCTCTTTTTTCCGTGCCGACTGTTGATAGGGCTACAAAGCCAAACTGGTTTCTATGCCAGACTCTTGATGGTGGTACGATGCCAAATTCGATTGTACACCAGACTGATGATGGGGTACTACGCCAAACTGGTTACATAAGTGTGGAGAGGAGGCCATGAATCAGAGCATGAGTCATTAAAAAAATCGATTGATATTGGTACTGCATCAAACATTACGTAATCCATATTACACACAAGACTGTAGAGTCATCAAAACAATCAATTGATAGGTGTTCAGATTCAAAATGCTAATTTAATTGCTCAATAAAATGTTAATGTTCCCCAGCTCGAGGAAATTATTGTTTATAACAAAAATAATTCTCCAGTTAGTGGAAATTATTGTTGTAACAAACAATTCCCCCAGCTGTCGAAAATGTTTATGAAATAGTCAATTGATGGGTGTTCATATTCAAACTAGTCAATAAAATGTTAATACCGTAAATTATTTCAAATGTTTACAACTGATTTAAAATTCCTCAGCTCTCAGAAATTATTGTTTATGGATAATCTTTAACAGTTTTTTGTGAGACCATGTGGGTACATGCTTTATGTCACACACAAAAACAACTGGTGTGTGTGTGTGTGTGGTACGTCGGCCAACGCATCTTAGATCGATAAGACACCGCCATTTGCATGTGCGTGCAAAGTCCATTGCGGACATATGACAAGGTCAACAGTATCATTCATGTATGTTAGGAAAAAGACGTCTCAGCCTGTTGTAGTGGTGGGATACGTTCCATTCATGGACTGCTTGTGTTGGGCAGAGAAGAGTTCAATGACGTCACAACCTGTAAGCATGGAACGACGGTAGACACATTGGATTGATTTATCTTGTAAACAAAGTTTAAAGAATTACTTTTCGTACTCATGTGGACGACTTCACACACTCATTATTTAGAGTTAATTGCCAATTTTACATTATATTGATATCTTATTTAAATCGTTCTGCACTTCGTTTTGATTTTCAGATGACTTTACTAGACGATAAATGATGGCGTCATCTGCAAACAACCTAAGAGAGCTGCTCACATTTTCTCCTATATCGTTTATGTAGATAAGGAACACCAGAGGACCAATAACACTACCCTGTGGAACGCCGGATATCACCTCTGTTTAGTCGACGCCTTCCAATCGATTATTATAGTGTCCTCTATGAAAAATCCCCTATCCAGTGACAAATCTGGGGCGATATGCCATAACCGCACAATTTGATTAAAAGCCGTTTGTGAGGTACGTTGTCAAAAGCCCACTAGAAAACTAGAAATGCGGAATCAATTTGAGAACATTTACGATAGCACTCATCACTTCATGTGAGTAAAGACCTGCCGCGGCGGATTAGCCGCGCGTACTTGAGCGCCGTGTTGCGTTGCGAGCGGCCGTCCGCCGTCGGGGGCTCCATTCCCCGCTCGGGCATAGGTGTTTGTGTTGTCCTTAGTTTAGTTTACCTTAGGTTAAGTAGTTTGTAAGCTACGGACTAATAACCAAGCTGCTGAGTCCCATAGATTTACAAACATTTGAACATTTGAGTACAGAGCTGTTTGTGTTTCGAATGAACGATATTTTCTAAATCCATGTTAACTTTGGGTCAATAGATTATTCTGTTCGAGATAATTCATAATATTTGAATACAATATATGTTCCAAAACCCTGCTGAAAATTAACGTTAATGAAATAGGCCTGTAGTTAACAGATCCTTCTTTGAATGAGCGGTTGTATATGGCTGGTAAGTAAGGAGCTATCGTATCAGCATAATCTAGTGGGCGTACAGACTGGATCATAAGACTTGTTAAGTGATTCCAGTTGCTTCACGACGCTCATGATATCTAATTCTACGTTAATTATTCTGGCCTCTGTTCGTAATCCGACATCTGGAATATTGGTTTCGTCTTATTTGATGAACGAATTTCGAAAAGCTGTGTCTACTAAGTCTGCTTTAGTCGTGCTATCATCGGCGAGATCGCCACTTATATCGTGATGCTCGTTATGAGCTCGGAATTATTTGTTGCAAAGAGATCAAGTGTGTTTTGACATCCATTTACAATTCTAATTGGCTCACGAACTAATTATTCGAAGTAATAATCAGAGAATGCGTTGAGTACAATTTCGCAGGAAGTTTTATGCGTACCCCCTGATTTTAACATATAATTATTCCAGCAGATTAACTGTAACTTGAAATCACCGCCTACTATTACTGTATGAGTCGGATATGTGTTTACCATTTGACACAGGTTTTCTTTGAACCTTTCTTTATCATATCACCAGAGTCGGGAGGCCGGTAAAGAAATCAATTATTAACTTTTACGATTTTCAGGTACGACTTCTACCCATAATAGCTCACAGGAACTATCAGCTTCATCTTCGCTACACCATAGATTACTTTTGACGGCGACAAACACGTCTCCACCTATTTCGTTTAATCTATCCTTTCTGAATACAATTAGATCTTTTGCAGAAACTTCGGCTGAACTTATTTCAGGCTTGAGACAACTTTCACTGCCTATAATGACATGTGTTTCGGTGCTTTCTATTAATGCTTGCAGCTCTGGTATCTTCCTGCCACAGCTACGACAATTTACATCTGTTATACCGATGGTTCCTAAATCTACATTTCTCCTGTGATCCCCATGCACCCCTTGAGACCGCCGATTTTGGTTTTCCCGGAAGCCCTCTATCTTAAAAACCGTCCAGTCCACGCCACACAGCATCTGCTACCCATGTTGCCGCTTCCTGCGTATAGTGGACTCCTGACCTATACAGCGGAAGCTGATAACCCACCACACTTTGACGCAAGTCGCGGAATATGCAGCCTACACGGCCACAGAACCGTCTGAGTCTCTGATTCAGACCTCAACTCGGCTCTGTGTCAGGGGACCGCAGTTGGTCCTGTCGTTGATGCTGCAGATGGTCAGCTCTGCCTTCATCTCGCAAGCAAGACACCCACCCCGTAGTTAGCCACTCAGATCTGGAGAGAATGTCTTCCGACCCAAAGCGACACACGTCGTTGGTACCGCAGTTGGGTACACCCTATCCCCTACATGGCACCCGGAAGCAATCCCACCCTCTGAGACTGCCCTGTTATTGCTGACTGAGTGGTGACCACAGGACTTGTGGCGCCATTCGGCTCAGGTACACTGTCCATCTCTTACAGCTCTTCACACCTGTTTGTAAGACGAACGGGGGGTGGGGTTCACTATCGGCTCCCCGGAATATCTTACCCCGTCTACCATGCTCCGGCGAGACCTTACAATCTACCACGAATAGGGCGGTTACCTCAACGCGTGCAGTGACCGAACTGGTCAAACCCGCGGGTCGATCGGTGGGCACATCAGACGCACAGGGTGACTGTTGGACCCCCGCGAACGATCGACGGCAAGAGCGCCACCCACAGCAGCCTCAAGCTTCGGAACTGCAGCCAACGCCGCCTGAAGCTGGGAATGGACAGTCACCTTCACAGCCTGAATCTGCAGACAACCATCACAGTCTATAGCCATACTAAGCCCAAAGAACAATTGAAGTGTAAAACTTGTAAGACTACAAACAGTAAGTACCTTCAAAACAGTAGCAAATGAGTGGGATGGTACACTGAACTGTTTACGCGAGTGTGAATCTAAATGAAGATGAGAGCACACAAAAATTTAAGAAAAGTGAAATGCAGGGAAAAATTAAAATAAGTCGCTTCTGCTGAGAAGCCGGATTAGTCACAACGGGAGAAATCTGAAGGAGCTGCGGTCTGCTGACGTTTGAACTGACGGTTAAAGCAAACAGAGAGAGACAGACGATTCACGCGGCGTAATAATACACTAACCAGGTATTCAAAGCGAATATGAATTAGATATAAATGCGAGCACACGATAAATTTAATGACTGAAGGGAAAGCACACAGAAAAGTCAGATTATGACTTACTGAGATAAAACACATCAACACCCATATGACGACCAAAATAGAAGTACTTCCGAATTGGGTCCTGTTATTTTTTTTCCACTTCTACATCTTGAAATATGAAGACCGTGTTGTGTTTTACTTGTTCAGGCGGCGGGATGTCACTACTTTCACTATACGTTGTGTACGTTATTCCTTTTACACCATTCAAAATTTTTGCAATAGTTGGCACTTGGGCTGAGGGGTTTGGAAACTACAAACGCATATTCAAAACGAACTCCATCTATATGTTTAGCATTGTCATTAGCGCGTTTGTCTTGCCTTAGGAGGATGGTCCTACAATTATTGCATGTACAATATCAGGAAGGAAATTGTTCTTCTTCTTCTGATCCTCTTCTTCCACATAATACCAGTCACCTACGGAGAATTTATTGAAATTTGGAAGTTTCACCCACCCAGCCATGATACTATGTTAAGTAATGTTGTGCAGTCGGTTTAAATAAACAAACACAGTTTTGAGATTAAGTACCCTTATTCAGAAATCAGTAGCTGACTGCTCATAGTAAACAAATGATTGTCTCTTTTTTACACCTGTATAGAATTCACTAAATAATTGTCTTTTATAAGCAGTGAACTCAGGACGTATATCACTGCTCAATGAATTACGGAAACAGTCTTCATCCTCGACATTGTCAATATGAACACTGTTTGCCTGTAGGTAGTCTACAATTTGCTTGTAAGAGTTTTGCACCCCCGATAGCATAGGACACAGTCTGTCTCTTATACGTTGCACTGCACTAGATAAAGCAAACAAGTTCATTACAATTGAATGCTGCAGATATACAGCATAGCTATCGAGTTACTTAATCATTAGCACTGCAGTTTCGAACATAGTGAGGAGTGATATCGAAATACTGTAGCGTATGATATCAGGAGGGTTGACACACGGATTTGTCATTTGTGCATCAATATAGACCCACACACAGCACATTTCATCCAATTCAATACGTTCAATCTGCACATTGAGACACGTATTTGAGACATCTTCAATATCCAATATCACAGGCCAGTCTTCTTTCTTGTATTTTGACGGTAGTTTACCGATATTCACACGTTACAAAGTACTAGCTGTTAGTTGAAAATTCAATGTGAATAGCAGTGGGTCAGGCTTTTGACCTCGCGGCAGCACTCGAATGTCGACAGTGAACGTAGCGTATGCTTGGGGTCGATACATGTCCGTGGCCGAATGTGTGTCCTTGGCTCAACATGCTGAACAGATCAGAGAGGCAAAAGTATATTGTTGTTGATGGACTTACTAGTTCACTTCTTATTCCTCCTGGGCCGTTGCTGACGCTTCATAATGATTACTGATTAATCTATAGCAGTGCATGCCTTATATAACCCCCATTGGTGTGGTCTTGTGACAATCTGTGCTCTCATTGGCTGGTACCATTTTTCCCAAGTGCTGGCAGTGGTCAAAACTTAGAAAACTAATCTAGAATCGTCGATAGTCGTCTTCTGTCCTTTGAATGTTTACATGTTTTTTCGGAAAATATAGACAGTTCTAGCACAAGCAAATGTCCCTGTGGTTTTATGAATCCATTTTCCAACCATTCAACTGCATACCGGTTAATAAATTAAAAGCATTCCTCTACAGTAACATTCTTCCATTCCTCATGTAACATGTCGTGGACACAGTCCTCGCTTCCATGCTTACAGGTTTGACGTCATTGAACTCTTCTCTGTCCAACACATGCAGGCCGTCAATGGAATAAGTCCCACAACTATACCAGGTTGAGACATTTTTCCTCACTTTATCGTAACCAAATATTTTTGAAAAATTACAACATTGTAAAAAATATTGCATCACGTCAAAAGATACCCATAAATAATAATTTCCGATAGTTGGGGAATTTTAACATTGTTACAAACATTTGTAATAATTTACGATATTAGCAGGTTGGCAGTTGTTCGAATTTGAACACCAATCAATTTATTTTTCATAAACATTTTCGATAGCTGGGGGAATTTTTTGTTATAAACAATAATTTCCTTGAGCTCCGGAATATTAACATTGTATTGAGCAATTAATTTAGCAGTTTGAATACCCATCAATTGATTTTCTTAATGACTCAACAGTCTTCTGTGAAATATGGGTTACATAATCAGTTTGATGCAGTACCGCTAACAACTGTTTTTAATGACTCATGCTCTGATTGCTTGTCCTCCCCTCCACACTTGTGTAAACAATATGAGTTCGTACCGCCAAATTTTGTTTCTTTTTTTTATGACTCATGCCCTGATTGTTTGCCCTCCCCTCCTTACTTGTGTAACCAATTTGGCTTAGTACTCCCATCAACAGCCTGGCGAAGAATCTAGTTTGGCTTAGTACCCCAATTATACACCTACTCCCATAGACATTCTGCATTTTATATCTTCTTTAATTCGGGCATCGGAAGTGATCTTGCTACCTAAATAACAAAACTCTCATATTTAGAAAATTCGTGGGGATAAAAATTATATCGTTCATATACAACTACTTTTTGTCTAACAATAAGCCGAGGATTAAAAAAAAAAAACACGATAATCTGCAGCATGCTGATATCGCTAAACAACCTTATGATCATATTAAGAAAACTTCACAAATATTGAAATTGTCACCTACTCACAAGCTGACAAATAACATTTTAAATCAGTGACACAACAAATCAAATCTCCTTTCTTACAGATTAAATTAATTAAAAAAGTTTTTAAAAATATTTAAAATACATTCGTGTTTCTTGAAGGGAAACTTTCGCCAAATATTGCTGATAGTATCGAATCTGTTGGAAAGAAACTTTCGAAAGATATTGCTAATACTACCAAATATCATGAGCGAAAACTTTCACAGGAAATTAAAAACACTGCTGAGTCTCTTACAAAAGTTCTCAATGGATCTATCTAACACTAAAAAGGGTATTGAACGGCAAGCAGAAATTTACAAACAACTATCGGATGCTCTTCCATAGTCTTTTAATATTAAGTTTCGACAGCAAACAAGTCCGTTGTTTGAAAACGTTTGGGGAGTTTATGCAAATGAATAACTTAGTTGATCAACAAACGAACGGTTATAGCAAACTATGTTATTCTCTTTCGCTGCCTATTACTCAAAAATTTTAACATCTGTGTCAACATAAACGACACACATTCGTTAGGATTTCTCAGATTGTTTTCTGAACAGAACAAGAGAGAAATATAAAATGTGTACATTGAACGGTAGCAAGTTTTGTCTTCGAATAAAACGAATTAAAAAAACTATGTTTCCATATTTTAAAGCAAAGGAATTTACATTAAAAACTTACTTGCTGATGTACGGCTATATTTTAGAAATTTTCTAAGAGCAGACACACTTGCCATTTTGTGGGCTCAAGTTTTATATTTCTACATCACAGATGTCACATTCCTGTGAATGAAACACCTATTGACGTCTTCACCTCTTCGTCGCTGTTAAAAAACTGCAAGGAAGACTTCGGTTTTTAAGGTACCGGTACAAGAAAAGATGGAAATTGCAGGAAGTAAGATAAGGACTGTGTGCAGGATGATCGAACAGTTCCCTGCCGAATTTCTGTGTAACAATTCCTGTGCGCCAATCCGCATGGGGCGGTCACGTAATGTAGCAGCACCATACGTGCGAAGTGCGATAAGCAATCCATCTTTCCTACCACCGCAAGAAGTTTCTCTCTCGCTGCCAGTGTTTTCACTTCGACGAAGGGATGGAGGCGACTATCAATATCTGGTTCCATTCATTGGCAGAGGACATCTACGGCACAAGAAAAAAAAAGTAAATTCTACGATAGCCGCGCACGAATGAGTTTCTGTGTGTCGTCCTTAGAATAAGTTTGTTTAAGTAGTTTGTAAGGCAAGTGACCGTTCACCAGAGTACTTCGGTCCCTTAAGTCTACAAACTAACATTTGATACCACGATAGGAAAAGTGTCATAATTCTTTGGCGACTATTTTCATATATAGCTCAGATATATTTGTACCTTTTGATAACAAAGTTTTTGTTGTAACTATTGTTTTCTTTCTTCCAAAATAATGAGGACCGTTATTCCTGGATGCGTCTTGCATTTTTTAGGTTTCAGAGAAGTAAAACGAGGAACGGATTTAGCAGCACCATCTCTGGCAGGCTTCTGGGACTGCACGCTAACGGCACGATTGGCTGCAATCGAAGATAATTGAATCCAAAAGGAGCAAAGTATAAATTTTTTCTTGACAGTTGTTTCTCTATATAACTTACCTTGAAACAACTTAAAGTAAATATCAATCTATAAAACTCGTGTAAATTTAAGGTGGTTTTCGAATCTAGTTCAAATGTGGGCTACTATTCGCTGCAATTGTATCTTATTTTGGCAGGCATTTCAAAACTCCACATGGCCACCTCTTTCTCTACCATCTCTCTGTTCGTTCCCACCTTTCCCTCTCTCGGCAAAGTATTCTGCTAGGTACCCTCTGTCATGTATCATATAAACGTTTAAGTACCCAGTGATCTTCCTCTTGGTTTAAGGGTCATGTGTGCGCAAATAACTAAATTTCCGCGAGTTAAGCATGTACCGAACGAAATTTTGTACAGACAGTAACATTCCTCTTGTTTTTCAGGTAGAGTGTGCATAATTTCATCAATTTCGGAACAAAACTATAGATTTCTATGCCATATAAATGCAGGGTTGCATTGAAAAACGCAGTTTGTTATTCTCAAATATTCCAGTTTTATTTCACACAACCCTTGTTCTGAGAATAACGAAATAAAAAAAAAAATAAAATGAAAGATCCGTTCTAAAATTATGGCGCGACCAAGGTATTTAGGCCTCCATGTACCGTATGAAACAGTGACCTTCCTCTTGTTCTGAGGTCAAGTGTGCGAAATTTCGTGAAGATCGGAATGAAACTGTAGATTTCGTGCGTCTGTAGGAGAAGTATGCTCCGCCTTGCACCCATCACAAAATACTTTCTTAGCTGACGTTTTCTACCTATAAACTACATTCCTGCCAAATTTCAGCGTCATAGGTGAAGTAGTGTTCGAGATTTAGTGTTTAGCCAGCGAGTGAGTGAGTGAGTGTCCTTTCACTTTTATATAGGTAGAGATTATGTCGTATTTCTAAAACGTGGTGTAAGTTTCTCTTAGATTTACGCCCTATTGAAAAGTATTTGCGAAAAATGGCATCAACTTTATTTGCCTCCAAGCTTTTTCAAACACGTGTACCCACTGAGACATCCTCTTAGATCATTCAGACAAATGTGGAGAAAGGGACGGTTGATGCCACTTCCTTGGTGGCCGGATATCGTATTTGTCTTACACGATAATTTTCCGTGTAGTAAACGAACAGTTACACTAGTGACAGTAAAACAATGTACCTGTCACACAGTTGAGCCACATTCCATAGGCAAATAATTTGATAAACATTCGCCTGTGAGGATCAGTGTTAGTATCAGATCCCTGTTGATCACGAGAAGGAAAGGCTTGTTAGATAGCATAAGAACTAGTCCGTATTGGGTTCATTTTTGCTTTAAATGGAAGGCATTCATTCCCAGATTTGACATCAAGTATCAGAATTAACTTAAGTCACTCCATCCTTTATTTTTATTCCAACACGGAATCCTTCTGTCCTTGCAATGAATATCTTAATCGGCTTGTTTACGATATATTTGGTTTTAATTGAGCTACGCAGTTCATTTTGACCGAACAACACTCAGTGGATCAGACTCCTTCATTTGCGCTTTTAAAAACTTGCATTAATTGATTCTGAAGAAAGCTATGCGTGAACGTTCAACTTTACTTTCATTTTTCCCAAATTTTTTGTGGTTCCACTAACAGTGCGAAGTATTATATAAAGCAGCAAACAATGCAATAGTCCAGAATGAAACTTTCACTCTGCAGCGGAGTGTGCGCTGATATGAAACTTCCTGGCAGATTAAAATTGTGTGCCGGAACCGGGAATCGAACCTGGGACCTATGCCTTTCGTGGGCAAACGCTCTACCGTCGGAAAACGGAAATTTCATACCAGCTCATATCCCGCTGCAGAGTGAAACTTTCATTCTAGAAACATCCCTTAGGCTGTGGCTAAGCCATGTCTCCACCGTATCCTTTCTTCCAGGAGTGCTAGTCTTGGATGTTTCGCAGGAGAGCTTCTGTGAAGTTTGGAAAGTAGGAGGCGAGGTACTGGTGGAGGTAAAGTTGTGAGGCGGCATCGTGAGTCGTGTCGGGATATTTCTGTCGGTAGAGCGCTTGCCCGCGAAAGGCAAAGGCACACAATTTTAATCTACCAGGAAGTTTCAATAGTCTTTAAAAGTACATTAGTTTGCGCAACTCCGATTTATACAATTTTCTGCCGATGCTCACTGTCCACGAGCGAGGGCATTGTCACCAGTGTTCCTAGTATTCAACAAAGCTCGCGGTATTCAGATGACGCTAACATTTCGTTCCACAACATTCATCTTGTCTTTTGTAACGCGGCACAATAACGCGGTCGTAAAATTAGCGTGGGTTTTTGTGCGTCGCCGTAACATCGCAATACAACACAGTTGCAGCACCGTCACGCTACGTCACTCCCTTATACACTTTCACTGTTCGACTGCGACCGTTCGATATGTCACTCTCGCATCACACTGCCTAAAACACGTACGATAGATCACTTCGTTCTTCACGGTTTTTCATCAAATGCATTACAAATGAGCCAACGGCCGTGCCGCATTGAATTCGACGGTTCCCGTTAGATCGCTAAACACTGTCGACCTTGGCTAGCATTTGGATGGGTAACCATCCGGGTCTGCCAAGCGCTGTTGGCATGCGGTGTGCACTCAGCTCTTATGAGGTCATTTGAGGAACAACTTCTTCGAGAAGTAGCGGTTCCGGTCTAGATAACCGACACAAAGGTCGGGAGTGCGGGGCGCTGACCGCGTCCCCTCTATACCGCATCCGATGACGCCTTCGGGCGGAGGATGACACGGCAGTCGGTCGGTACGCGATGGACCTTTCAAGGCCTATCGGATGTATAACAATTTTTGTGCATTAAAATGAAAATTTAAAAATATGAAATTAACTATAAATTAATTTAGAAATATAAATACAGGAACAATACATTAGTATCTTAAAAACAAAATAATAATATTATATAAATATTCACTCCTGGAAAATGAAAAAAAAGAACACCATGAATTCGTCCACCTAGCAGAGGGAAATTTTATCGACACATTCGTGAGGTTGTATACAACATACGATCGTAACAGGCAGAGTCGTACGCACGTGAGTCCAGTCACTAGACCGTCATCATTGTTGGCGTTAGTACCTTGTATATAGAGTACAAGGAAAAACGACAGTGTAAAAGATAAACTGCCGTAAATAGAATCTCTGAAAGTAGTTCTGCAACATTCAAAATGTTCAAATGTTTGTTAAGCTTATGGGACTTAACTACGGGGTCATCAGTCCCTAAACTTAAAAACTACTTATGAACTACTTACGAACTATACGGCACAAATATCCATGCCCGAGGGGGGATTCGAACCCCCGACCGTAGTGGCCGTGCTGACCGTGACTGGAGCGCCTCAGTCACCTCGGCCACCGCGACCGGCTCTGCTACATTAACGTAGATGATCAATGAACTGCAGTTACCTTACTGTCCTTCGAAATGTTCAACATCCATAACTGTGCACCGCATAGCTCTGCGATACATGTCCTGCTAATTTTGCACTTTTCGTTCGATGTGAAGAATATAGTCCTGTTCCCTTTCAAACCGAGTTCAGGTCAAGGAAATAGGAAGAGGTCTAGCAGATTGAAAACCGGCTATGGTTGTTGTGCACGACAACGCCCGGTCACACGTGGCCAATACCGTCAAACATTTACTGACAAAAATGGGGTTTTTGCTCCTTCAACATCCACCATACTCGCTCGAACTCTATCCTCCAGATTCTTCCGGATCCCTCGACTCCAACTTACATTCAAAGGAGAGAAATTTGACTATATTCCTTACATCCAACGAATTGTTACTTAAACTTTGAACACGATCCCTGAGGAATACTTCATGCAAAGTTTTCAGGGCACGGATCGCAGAGCACACTGCGACATAGTTTCGAAGGACGGTAAGATAACTGTAATTCCTAGTTCATCTCCGTTAATTCGCCTAACGTTAGTGCCAGAATGTATGTGTGTCTCCACAAGGCATATAACATTTGGAATGTAAAGATTGAAGATTTGTGCATCCGAGAATGAAAGCCAGAATTTTTAGGTTGTTGAATTAATGTAGAAGGAGCGGTAGATATCTACATAGATACTCTGCAAATTACATTTAAGTCCCTGGCAGAGGGTTCATTAACCACTTTCGTTACCTTTCTCTATCGTTCCATTCTCTAATAGCGCGCGGAAAGAAAGAACATCTATATCGTTTCGTTATGAAACGAGCCATTCTATATTTGCCGAACATATACAAACACATACATGAGCCATCCAACACGTAACAAGACATGAAAATTATTGAAGTGACAAATTACAATACAATCCTTTTTACATTATAAGAAACTTTTCATATACAAGTGCACTTGAAAATTAACACGAAGAAGAAAGATAAAAAAAAATCTTGTCTGATAACTGTAAAGTTCCACTCACTAATTAAGCCACTAAAACAATAACGAAAATGTGCGAAGAACCAGATTAATCAATAAACTGCTCTCTCCATCTGACTCTCTCTTTCTCTCTCTCTCTCTCTCTCTCTCTCTCTCTCTCTCTCTCTCTCTCTCTCTCTTATGTACACACACACTAGCATACACTTATTACCATATACGCACAAAAACCAAAGCATATTAACCATCAGTTTATAATCATAACAATATTGTATTGCTTACTGTTTGATGATTGGCTCAGGCCCGAAAGTAGTAAAGGTGAAATAAATTTATTTACAAAAATCAATATATTTTAGCTTACTTATAAACAACCGACAATGTAACAATTCTTGTTTCATGACTGGCCATATTAAATAAATGCTATTATTTGTTTGATTGTAATAAAGAATAATGAATACAATAAAAGATGATCCTTTAAATCCATATTATAGCCTGACAGATCCTTATTATTGCATTATTCATCTCCAAACATATCAAAAGTATGTTCACCTCGATGGATGATGTGAGTAAAGCGCCTCTCGGTATCGTCTTGGACACCGCTTAAGATCTCAGCTGATACTGAAGCACGAACACGACGTGTTCTTTCTTTTAACACATCTGGATTTTCAGATTCCGTTTCAAGAACCATGGCTTTTGTAAATTCCAGTAATAAAAACATCCAAGGGCGTTAAATTAGGTGATCTCGCCGGCAATCTGATGCAACCGCATCGATACACTCACTTTGTCAGGGTACAAATTTTTTAGATGTTCAATAACCCCTTTCAATTAGCTATTAGTGCACTGCAGTGCTGAAAACTTAACTCACGACTGACTAAAGTTGGAATTCTTCAAAAAGATGGTCGAGATTCAGCGTATTCTGTAAGAGCTGAAAACACTGCCGACTAGTTAGTACGGCAGTCAAATGCTGTGGTCCCCTAGAATGCCACATCGTACTTACGTGTCAGCACCTCAGTGCGTTTGTATGTAGCGTGGTGGTAACAAGTGGCGACTTGCAGGAGCCCAGTAATGTAGGTCTATTGAGAGTGGAGTCATTGCTGACATACCAGATAACTTCCCATGAAATCTGCCTGATGAAATCCGAAATTACGACTACTTCAATTAGCAATATTTTAGACCGATAGCCGAATTTGAAAATACATTCCATTCAGCTGTTGGCGTTCGAGCCATAAAGGGATGCCATTTTCATTCCTCCAGAATCCTTTGTACGAAGAAAATTCAAATATTTGTAAGTCTTATGGACCTAACTACGTTGGTCATCACTCCCTAGGCTTACAAACTTCTAAAACTAACTTTAAAAGTGACTTATGTTAAGGACAACACAAACATTCATGCCCAAAGGAGGATTCGAACCTCAGACTGCGAGCAACCGCGAGGTCCGTAGCAAGGCGTCTTAGAACGCTCGGCCATTCTAGCGCAGTTTCTACGAAGATTCAATTCCAGATGTGCTGCAGCTCTTGTTTGTCCTCTTTACGATGAGAATTAGATACTAATGCGCGATATGTAGAGGCTTACGTAATATTAATAATAGAATAATAATAATTTAATAATAAATCTCTTCAAGTTACTCAATAACGCATCGGACCAAAGCCAATCAGTTTTGATACGGATATTCCTCATCATTAGACAATCTTTCTCTGGATGGATGGTTAAGAACCACGAACTACACGTAATAATTACGTGTAGTAGATGGTTCTTGTTCATGATGTCCTACTTCCTTAAATTTTCAGGAAGTAAGACTTTAAAAACAATGAAATTCGCGTAAAACCGCCAGACGCATTGTGTGTCAATGCCTTGACCTAGAACCCTACCACACTGTTAAATTTGGCGTAAACATCACGGACAAAGGAACGGCGTTTCGGCAATGCAGATAGAAAGCGGCGGATAGCCAGCTGGATGAACTCCAAAACAGATTGCCTAGAGAATCCCTTTAACGATTACGCTGTCATAGTCAAGAGTCCATCATCCTATGAGGAAGACTGTACGACAGCGAGACTTAGACTGAGGATCCATATAGGAATACTATTTATTGTTTTCTTTATTAACAGAAGTTGTATTGAAGCTTTCAGTTTACACAAGTGTGGTTTTAAGAGTTCTCGGTACGGATTTGAAGAAAAAAAAGTAGTTAGGCTACTGAAACTTTTATTTTTCGATGTAGATTAATGCACCTGGTCCAACGATGTTCCAGTGCCTTGATCCAGTAGTGGTCAGCTCCGGACATCAGTTCTTCGTCTGAAGTGAATATTCGACAACCAAGAATTATTTTCAGTTTTTGGAAGAGATGGCAGTGCGATGAAGCCATGTTAGGTGAATAAGACAGATGTGGCAAACATTCATACCTTATTTCGTGTTATTTTTGCCATGGTGGCGGTACATGAGTGCGGGCGTGCGTAGACGTGATGGAAGATAACTTTCTTTCACGAATATTTTGTTGAAATTTGTACAGGAGATTAGTATAGTCTTCTCCGGTAATTTTTTTCTGAGTGGGAAGATAATCTAAAAAGAAAATCCCCTTCACATCCCTGAATACTGATGCCACATTCCTTACATCTCAAAGAATGGTCTTTTCCTGGTGGAGTAGAATCAGCACATTCCACTGCTTTGACTGTTGTTTTGTCCCTGGGCTATATCAGTGCCTTTATGTACCATCTGTGGTCACAAAGCGGCGCAAACAATCTTGTTAGTTTCTCTTAAAACGGGTCAAACATTGTTCCGATGTGGCCATTCTCATGCGTTTTTGATCTAGCGTCAAGAGTCTCAGCACCCATTATTATTTTTTTTTTTTTTTCATTTCTAATTCTTCACATGAAATGTGATATACCCTTTCATACGACACCTGGCAGGCGTGAGTAATTTCACTCACTTTCAATCGGCGATCCTTCATGACCATTTTGCGCACTTTTTCAATGATTTCTGGAGTAGTGACACTCCTTGGCCGACCACTGCGCGGATCATCATCAGAGATCTCTCGACAAACTTTGAATTCATTTGTCAAGTTGAATGTGAAGGAGCAAAGTCTTCTTGTGTATTCTGTAAATCGGCGGGAATGTCCTTTGCTTTCATACCTTGCTTTACGAAGTACTAACTCGAATCTCCGTTTTTTCAGTTTTGCACATCACTACGCGTGAACAACAACAGAGCCAAGTCACCGCCGCAGCTCAATTCTAAGAGATTGACGTAGCACGTGTTTAAAGGTAAGAGTCAATTTGATATGATGCGATCAACACGTTGAGCGTCGGGGGTTCGAGTCCCCCCTCAGGCATGGGTGTTTGTGTTTTCCTAAGGTTAGTATGCCATAGTTTAAGTAGTTTGTAAGGCACGGTCTGATAACGCAGCAGTTGAGACCGATAGACTTACAAACATTTGAACATATTTGAACTTGTTGCACTAGCGTTGACCTCTCATGGTATCCTTTGTGGTATCCCCAGTCCCACTGGACAAAATCCTTTATGAAGTGGCTGTTCCTGTGAAGAAATATTCGAGAGTAATATGCCCGCAGTCGGATGTTCGGTGGACACTATCCCTGTAAAACAGTGTACTGTATCAACAGGAATAAGGAAGAAGTTTCTGGACTAAGGATTGGAACATGGATGTCAGAACAGTGAATGGAAAAGGTAAATTAGAAAAACTGAAGAAAGACATGTAAAGATACGACATAACCACTTTTGGAATTAGTGAAGTAAGATGGGTTTCTGGAGAATATGATTTACAAGGGAGAGGTCGGCAAAGCAGGAAGAGTTGGCTTATTGTACAAGAAGAATCTGGAAAATAACAAATAAATGAGCTAGCCGTAATAACGGCCTTGATACGCCTGGGCATTGAGTCAAACAGAGCATGGATGGCGTGTACAGGCACAGACGCCCATGCAGCTTCAACACGATACCACAGTTCATCAAGTGACTGGCGTATTGTGACGAACCACTTGCTTAGCAACCATTGACCAGACGTTTTCAGTTGGTAAGAGATCTGGAGAATGTGCTCGCTGGGGCAGCAGTCAAACATTTTCCATATCCAGAAAGGCCCGTACAGGACCTGCAACATGCGGTCGTGCATTATCCTGCTGAAATGTAGGATTTCGCAGGGATCTTAAATGTAACGGACACTGTTCAGAGAGGCGTGGATGCGAACAAGAGATAACCAATGGCACCCCATATCATCAAGCTGGGTGATACGCCAGTATGGCGTTGACGAATACACGCTTCCAATGTGCGTTCACCGCGATGTCGCCAAACACGGATGCGACCATCATGATGCTGTAAACAGAACCTGGAATCACCAGAAAAAATGACGTTTTGCCATCTTGCACCCACGTTCGTCGTAGCGTACACCATCACAGTTGCTCCTGTCTGTGATGCAGCGTCAAGGGTAACCGCAACCATGGTCTCGAGCTGATAGTCCATGCTGCTGCAAACGTCGTCGAACTGTTCGTGCAGATGGTTGTTGTGTTGCAAACGTCCCCATCTGTTGACTGGCACGATCCGTTTCAGCCATGCGGATAAGATGCCTGTCATCTCGACTGCTAGTGATACGAGGCCGTTGGTATCCAGCTCGGAGATCCGTACTGTCCTCCTGAACCCACAGATTCCCTATTCTGCTAAGAGTCATTGTATCGCGACCAACGCGAGCTCCAATGTCGCGATACGATAAAACGCAATCGCAATAGGCTACAATCCGACCTTTATCAAAGTCGGAAACGTGATGGTACGTATTTCTCCTCCTTACACGAGGCATCACAACAACGTTTCACCAGGCAACGCCGGTCAACTGATGTTTGTGTATGACAAATCGGTTGGAAACTCTCCTCACGTCAGCACTTTGTAGGTGTCGCCACCGGCGCCAACCTTGTGTGAATGTTCTGAAAAGCTAATCATTTGCACATCACAGCTTCGTCTTACTGTCGGTTAAATTTCGTGTCTGTGGCACATCATCTTCATGGTGTAGCAATTTTAATGGCCAGGAGTATACATGGGAAGCAAAGTCTCTAGGAGAGTGAAAGATTTAGTGACAACCAGGACCATCTCCGTTAATCTCCGGAAGAGGTTCACCAAATGTTTTTGTGGAGCGAATGGTGTTTTATGGTTCCTAAACAGGGACATTCAGAAAGAAACAAGAAAAAGAGTTTGGAAGTTTTGAAATGTGGTTATGGAGAAGAATGGAGAAAGTGAATTGGATTGACGGAATGAGAAATGAGGTGTTTAGTTGGGTAAGAGGTAATAAGCTTCATATGGATGATACAGAAGAGGAAAATATCTTGGGGGGATGGGGGGAGACACATATTACGCTGCGAAGGGTATTGGACGGAAAATTAAAAGAAAAAAAGAGGGACAGGGAGAAGAAGATTTGCGATGCTAACAGGTGTGAAGACAGGAGTAAGTTAAAATCAAATGAAGGAGGATGTCCAGGAAGACATGGAGGATGTGTAGTCTTGGGACAAATTTAAAGATGAAGAAGATTCAATGATTCAATCAATGTAAGATTGCGACAGAGGTGCTTTGAGAACACAAATCGGAATCGCTACAGGAAAGAAGTTAGTTTCCAAAAGGGAAAATTGAGAGTGCCGGAATTTGAAGCTAACTACAGGATGATTACATATTTCGTAATGATCACATTCATAAGAGAAATTTGGCCTCGAAAAGAGGCATATATTAAGATATCCCTCGTTCTACGAGGTTCATTCATGTTACACTACATCACATGAAAACTGCGAAGTCTCTCTCACTGCTCATCGTAGTCTCCCTGCACCTGTGAAAATTTTTCACATCAACGACGCCGTGTTTCAATTTCCACTGTGGACGTTAATTGAGGAGTCTGGTGTGTGTACTACAAAAACGCTGATTGAAAAGCGGCGTCATGTCTTATCTATTGCCACAAGGGATGCAAATAAAGTTCGATTCATGCCTATATCAAGTGTCAAGATTGCCCGACAAGTCGGCACAGCATTGTGGTGGTCCGTCAGCAGTCCCAGCACCCACTTTGCTGACACTTATTGCATGCCATGGTCCTGATGTAGGATTGTGGGCAAAAATTCGAAGGCAATACCATCTTTTCAGGCAGTATGTTCCACAGTTCTTCAGCGATCACCAAAACAATCTGTTCCACTCGCACGATTATATTTTGTGTGTGTGTATGTGTGTGTGTGTTTGTGTCATCACACGGTGTTCTGCCCTCTGTGAACTGTTGCACCCTCCAACGCACATTTGGCAGATCCATGACACCATCAGCACACGAATCACTCAAACTCCGATGAGTTTCCATCGGTGTCACAGTAAGCAAATAGGAAAAACGGGTGAATGCCCAATGTTCTTGTAACGTCACTTCAGTTGTCCAAAACATTCCTAACTCTCGCCGCTGACTCTGCAGTTATAAGTGGTGAACAACGCTATCACGCATGCACAATGAAGGCGCGCGTATCTTAAGACAAGCCACATGTTAATAAAATTTAAAGTTCTGAGAAAACATTCGAAAGTGTTGCAGCTTCGTGTTCGAAGAAAAAAGGAAATGACTAACAGCGGTACGATATAACCTCCACCACGCACTATGAGGTTGGTCGTGGACTGTGTATGTAGATGTAGATTGGTGTTTCTTTGCAGACCTTATTGAAAATGGTAATTCGGTATACAAGTTACAATGGAATATAAAAGACTAGCTTCTATTGGTGATGTTCTAATAGTCATGGTATCTCTCTCCTTTTCTTAATTGAACGGAAAAATATATTATTTATGCTATAACATTTTCTTGCAGAGTTTGTTAATTCGTTGTAAATTAACGGTTTTATATTTTCACTTACTAATTATTCAGAATATAGTTAAAAGCATCATTGTTCGTACAGTAATGTTTTGATTTTTGACATGTCAGAAATATTTAGCCACCAGAAATCATAATTAATGTAATAACAAATCATCCCAAAGTATTACCGACTGGAACTAAAACTGATTAATGCGAAATTATTAAATTTACCATTGTAAGGAAATTTGCCACATAATGTTTTTTTTCTGAAGGACGATCTGTCATTAAGAATGGTGAAAGATTAAAGTATATGGTTTACTTCATTAAAATTCTCTGGATATATCAGTATACAGAAGCCCTAACGTAGTAAAAAACTATTTAAAATAATAAGAGATGTGTTACTGACAAACCATATTTTCATATTTTTGGAACTTTGAATTATATGCAAATTATGCACACTAAATGATATTTAAAATGCCGATTGTAATTCCATTTATTTCTGCAAACTTTAATTGTAACCAATAATATGTAGCGTTATAGTAATTATTCTCATTCAGTTTAGTTATTAACAATGAATACATTTCACACTACTCAGGAGGATGTCGTCATCGAGAAAAACAAAACAGGCATTCCATGGATTGGAGTGTGGAATGTTAATCGGGTAGTTAAATTAGAAATTTTGAAAAGGGAGATGGATAGGTTAAAGATAGATAAAGGGGGGTTAGTGAATTTCGGTTTAAGAATGAACAGGGTTTCTGGTAAGGTGAGTACAGGGCTATACATTATACATACAAAATCAGTTGGTGTCAACGCAGGAGTAGATCTGATCATGTATAAGAACAGGAATGCAGGTCGGTTACTAAGAACAGCATAGTGAACGCATTATCGTAGCAAAGATAGACACGAAGTCAAAACCCACCACAGTAGTAAAAACTTGTATGCCGACTAGCTCTGCCGAATATGAGGAGAGCTAAGAAATGTGTGACGAAATAAAAGAAATTATTCAGACAGTTAGGGAAGACGAAAATTTGGTTTTGATGGGTAGACTGTAACTCTGTATTAGGAAACGAAAGGGAAGGAAATGTCGTAGGTGAATATGGACTGTGGAAAAGGAATGAAAAAGGAGACCGTCTGGTAGAATTTTATGCAGAGAACAATTTAAACATCATAAACACTTGGTTTAATAGTCATGAAAGGAAGTTGTACACATGCAACAGACCGGGAGACACTGGAAGGTTCCAGAATTATTTTATAAAGGTAAGGGGAAGGTTTAGAAACCAGGTATTAAACTTTAAGACACATCTTGGGACAGATATGTACTCCTACCATAACTTATTTGTTATGAAAAGTAGATTAAAACTTAAGATATCTTACTTCTATGACTGGAACAAGGGACTGATAACCGTTCCCGTTTAGTCCCTTCCAAAAACCAACCAACCAATGAAAACATCGGAATAGTGTAGGAAATTGAGGAGATGGAACCTGGACAAATTGAATGAACCAGAGGTGGCTGAGAGATTCAGAGGAAGCATTAGGTACGGATTTGCTGAAACAAGATGAAATAGTGCAGAGGAGGAGAATGGGTAGCCCTGAGAGATAAAGTAGATTAGGCCGCACATGATTATATAGGCAAATGGACAAAATAGAAATTCCTGGATAAGACAGTAGACATTGAACTTAAGTGCTGAAAGGGGAAAATATAAAAATGCAGCAAGTGATGCAGGAAAAAGGGAGTAAAGATGTGTAATAAATTAGGTTGACTTGAAGTGCAGAATGCAAGGTCAGTAGAAGAAAGCATAACTAGGGAAAAGAGAGATACGGGATACACGAAAATAAGATATATGTAGGGACAATAAAATCAGCTGAATGAATATGAAGAAATCAGATGGAGAATCTGTACTAAGCAAAGAAGAGAAAGCTGAACCCATGGAGTAGATAACTTATTCCATTCCACTCTCGAATAGCGCGCGGGAAGAAAGAGCACCTGAATCTCTCCGTTCCAGCTCTGATTTATCGTATTTTATTCTGATGATCATTTCTACCTGTGTAAGAGGAAGTCAATAATATATTTTCGCATTCGGAGAAGATTTAGAGAAGGCTTTTGACAATGTTGATTGTAATAAACTCTTCCAAGTTCTGAAGCAAGCAGGAGTAATATATAGGAAGCGTACGGTTATTTACAACTTGTACAAAAACCAGATAGCAGTTGTTAGAGTTGAAGGGCATGAAAGGGATGCAGTGGTTGGGAAGAAAGACAGGGTTGTAGCCTTTCTCCAATGTTATTCAATTTGTACATTGAGGAACCTATAAAGGAAAGCAAGGAGAAATTTGGAGAAGGAATTAAAGTTCAAGGTGAAGAATTAAAAACATTGCGTTTTGCCGACGACTTAGTAATTCTATCAGAGACAGCAAAGGATCTGGAAGAGCAGTGGAACGAAATGGACAGTGTGCTGAGAAGTGCATATAAGATGAACATTAACAAGAGTAAAACAAGGGTAATGGAGTGCAGTCCAAGAAAATCAGGTGATGCTGAAGGAATTAGATTAGGTAACAAAACAATAAAGGAGGTAGATGAGTTTTGTTACTTGGGCAGTAAAATAACAAATGATGGTCGCAATACAGAGGATATAAAATTCAGAACGGCAATGGGTAGAAAAGCGTTCTTGAAAAAGAGAAATTTGTTAACCTCGAATATTGCATTAAGCCTAAGGAAGTCTTTTCTGAAGGCATTTGTGTGGAGTGTTGCCTTGAATGGGAGTGAAACATGGACGATAAACAGTGCGGACAGGAAGAGGATAGAAGCTTTTGAAATGTGGTGCTACAGAAGAATGCTGAAGATTAGGTGGGTGGATCGCATAACTAATGAGGAGGTACTGAACAGAATTGGGGAGGAAAGGAATTTCTGGCGTACCTTGACTAAAAGAAGGGATCGATTGGGAGGACACATTCTTAGACACCAAGGAATCGTGAATTTAGCATTGGAGGGAAGTGTGTGGAGTAAAAACCGCAGAAGAAGACCAAGAGATGGATACAGTAAGCAGATTCAGACAGATGTAGGTTGCCGTTCTTATGTGGAGTTGAAGAGGCTTGCTCAGGATAGGGTATTGTGGAGAGCTGCATCAAACCAGTCTCCGGACTGAAGACCACAACACCAACAACTCAGTTTTATTAAAAGAGACTTTCGTTGTAAGGTTATCGTGGGTAATTTTATATCATTTCTTTTAATACAGTGCTCAATTTTAGTAAGGATTCTTTTAGTGTTGTTAAAACAATAGTAAACATGAGAGAGAAATTAATATTGATTACATGCATGTAGAAAACTTGTTATGATTTATAGGTATCAAACTACATTTGGTGAAGAATAAAATGCCACTACCACACGACAGTTAATGTACAAAATACTTTCCTCGCGCAATTTCGCAAGATGCGCTCTCCCCATACATAATACAAAAGTTTCGAGTTGCATCTGCAGCCTCCACCCGTCTATTAAACCTGAGAAGAGCAAAATGTCGCAGAAGTTAGCCCTTTTTGCACATGTGACAATTTTGAACTGAGAAGTGAAGAGAATTATGTTGAAAGTTCCATTAGATTGATAACTTCAGCAGACAGCAGAATTGCGTTTTAAAAAATGTGCATCCTACACTGTTGGCAGTAGCGTGTAAGCGGCAGGTACGTGATTTTATTTCGGTGATTACAAAATAAAGACGACTGTATACACTGGGTAGCCGAGGCAGCTAGTGCATGGCGATTCAGTCAACAATATAAATGGATGCACTGAACATGCTGCAAACCACTACAGGAAGCCTGTGAGTCAGAATTCTCATCCAGAATGGCGCAACGGCGTTACGATAGGAAAATGAGTCACAGAGGATTTGTTGGTCTGTTGGATTGATGATAGGTTAATATACTTACAGTCAGGGTTCGATTCCATCTTCCGCCGATGATTTTTGATGGGGAGAGAGAGATTCTATTACTTCTTCCTACTGCAAGTGAAGAAAGTATTGAGGTCTGAAATTTAGATTAAACATGATATTCCTTCTCTACCTAGTAGAGGTTAGGTTGAACCACAATAAAGTCAGGGATGATTATCTGTAGAAAAATGTTCAAATGTTTGTAAATCTATGTGACACAACTGCTTGGTTATTAGTCCCTAGCTTACAAATTACTTAAACTAAGGTAAACTAAACTAAGGATATTACATACACCCATGTCCTAGTAACGACTCGTACTCCCGACGGCGAACAGTCGTGCGCACCACTACACGGCGCCTCAGTACGCACGGCTTATCCGCCACGGCGTGACATGTAGAAACTCTATCACCAGTAACCTTTTTTATACAAGTTATTTATTTCTATTGACGAAACATCCACTATGTAGGGTTCCAGAACACTTAATTTATTTCATATTTGAGCTTCTGTATGTCGGTAAAATTGGTTCTGGACTGGGGATGCAACTCAGACAGCTCAATGCGGAATTTGATCCCTTAGTGACAATACAGCTTGACTACAATTTCTTGTTTGTTCAAAACTGCAGATTCCTCAATATCTCCAGATTTTGCTCTTGAATGGGATCGGATTCTGGCCCGGCACTAAAGTTTTCAATATGTATTATCAAGCTCTAGTATGAGAACATCAATCTCCTGGTGGATAATAATTTTGATTTTCAATGTATTTTCATTCGTTGTCAACACTAACGATATCTGACGGGTTTGACTCCCACTGAGACACAGAACTATTTGCGAGATCACTAAGTTCAAGGATGATTTTCCGAGCTGCTGGTGGAGAAAAATTCGGAAGCTGAAATCTCGTTTTATGTAGTCAATAACGATAAGTGTGGGGTTCGATTCTCAGTCAGCACTGTACTCTTCCTCATATTATTTCTAGTCAGACATGCTCAAATGTCATTGCTCGTTTAACGTTCGTTTTCTCTGGTATATAAAAGCGATAATTGCCGAGTTGAAGCCCTGGGAAGGAAAAAATATAAATGCTTCGTCTCGTCCTTTCGGTTAAAACATGTAGCTTCTGCCGAGAAAATCCGATATGCCACAGTTGATTGAGCTTCGATAACAATCCGATTAGGTTCTGGGTTCGAATCCCTATCCAACACAAAGCTTACCTCATGCCATTTCAAGCTAGTTACTTCTGTTGCACAGTGGTAGAATGCCAGACTACAAATCCGAAGGTCGCGGGTTCGATCCCCGCCAGGTCCTAGGATTTCTATCTGTCACTTTCCACTTCTTTCACCTCTGGCGAGGTGTGTGAAATATACCAAGTAGCACCGTGGTTTGGATCCCAAGTTAAACTGTAGGTCATCCTATAACTGTCTGGGTAATTCAGTTCGAAGGTCGGAGGAAGGCAACGGCATACCACCTCCAAAAAGGACCATGCCTTAGCAATATTTAACTTCTCTTGTAGTTCAATTAACAGAGACAACAGATGCTAGGTAGGAATTCCCGTCAATTTAAAATGTTTACGTTGTGTAATTTAAAGTTGAAATTTGGTAACTCATACTGGCTAAAATCGATGATTATTAATCTCTGTAAGCTTAGTCAAGAATGACTGTTAGTTTCCATCAGTCACGAAATCTTTGCTCAGTCTGCATGATCTGAGTTTGAATCCATATATTCAGATGGTTCGGCGTGTCATTTGAAGTACACACAGTCTCAGCTAGCTACTCGATAGAGACAATTTTTTTTGTCATTCTGTGTTAAATAATACGCACGGTATGTTACTTTGAACAAGCAATCATGAATATGAAGAAGTTATTACGTGCATTACCTCTCTGACGTAATAATGACGGGAGTAACATCTCAGGTATGTCGTTTCTTGTAATAAATGTAAGCTATAAGCCTTAAGGACAGTCTAATCTGTGATAAGGTGTTGGCTGTGATAAGGTGTTGGCTGTGATAAGGTGTTGGCTGTGATAAGGTATCTGCGAGATCACTGTAAGTTCAAGGATGTTATTCCGAGCTGTTGGTGGAGAAAAATTCGGTAGCTGATGTTTCTTTTTGTTTACTATTATGGTATTACATCTTCATTTATTGCGATGAAGAGCACCGTTTTTTAGTTGTGACTTGTTGGAACCATTTTCAATAGTCTTTACGGAAAAGATAATAGAATCAACATAGTAACCATGCCAAAGACAAACTTTTTAGTCGACGCTTCGATTCTAATTAATGATTTTCAACATATAACATAAATAGTTAATAATTGCCGCAGTGGAGTGACCGAACACATTAAGGCGCTATGCTCAAATGTGCAGGGCCGTACCCTATCGGAGGTTCGAATCTCCCCTTTCATGGATGGATGTTTTTCCTGTCATCAGTATAAGTTATTTTATAATCAGTTTGTAAGTTCAAGTACTGATGAACCCACAGCCGTGTCCTATAAGCTTGACAAATATTTTAGTGAATAATTGCTTAGAAAAAAAAAGTAATTTTTTGTAAAGTGTATCCTTCCATTTAAACAAGGATCGACAGTTGCCGCCAGAAAACTAGGACTTCATTTATATATGAAACTACTACTATCAACTCGTTGTATGGAATATTCATATTTACAATATTCAAATCAAATGTTTGTAGATCTATCGGACCAAACTGCGTGGTCGTCAGTCCGTAGCTTACAAACTACTTAAACTAAGGTAAACTAACCTAAGGACAAGCACACACACACACACACACACACACACACACACACGCCCCAGGGAGGACTCGAACCTCCGACGGCGAGCAACCGCGCGCTCCGCATCGAGGCGCCTTAGACCGCTCGGCTACTCCACCGCGACATTTACAGTATTCTCCCAGTTTATATGCACATGCTTCAGAAGATCACTGTTCAGTTCGTTATTACGTATTTCATAGCATGCTCTCGAAATAGAACGAACGCACATTTTAGAGGGAGCACTCTTACATAAGCTCAACTCTAAATAATTCAGAACATAGCTGTTATTAAAAGAGTGTCCGAAACCCTTTTAGGTGTCAAGACGAAATAAATTAATTGGCTGGAGCGGGTTTGGATCTACCGAACATTTGCATCGGTCTTTTTTCTTTATTTATTGTTCTATGCATAGTTATGTTCCTTGCGAACGCTGATCGTGTTTGTTCGTAGTTGTTAGATGTGTTCTCGGCCCCGCTTTTTTATTACAGAGGATGTTCAGCCACCTGGCCAGGAGGCTTAAGCCGTTGGCACACGGAGCGTGTACCTTAACTAGTGCGATCAGCGTGCCAACTTGCGGCTGAACGCCGGGAGTCGGCGCATTTGCAGATGACGCCGTCATTTACCGTCTAGTAAAATCATCTGAAGATCAAAACCAACTGCAGAACGATGTGAATAAGATATCAGTATGGTGTAAAAATTGGCAATTGGCTCTAAATAATGAGAAGTGTGAAGTCGTCCACATGAGTACGAAAAGAAATCCGTTAAACTTTGTTTACAACATAAATCAATCAAACGTGAAGGTCGTAAACTCCACAAAATACCTAGGAATTACTATAACTTCAGACCTAAACTGGAAAGAACACGTAGAAATATCGTGGGAAAGGCGAACCAGAGACTACGTTTTATTGGCAGAACCCTTAAAAGATGCAGCAGAACTACTAAAGAAACTGCATACACTGCGCTTGTCCGTCCATTTTTGGAGTATTGCAGCCCAGTGTGGGATCCTTATCAGGTGGGTTTGACGGAGGACATCGAAAGAGTTCAAAGAAGGGCAGATCGTTTCGTATTGTCACGATATAGGGGAGACAGCGTTACTGAAATGATAAAGGATCTGGGATGGGAATCACTACAACAACGGCGCTTATCGCTGCGGCGTGGGCTACTTGCGAAACTCCAATCACCAATATTCTCCTCCGAATGCGAAAATATATTGTTGACTCCCACTTACATAGGTAGAAATGATCATCAGAATAAAATACGAGAAATCAGAGCTCGAACGGAGAGATTCAGGTGTTCTTTCTTCCCGCGCGCTCTTCGAGAATGGAATGGGAGATAAATAGTATAATTGTGGTTCGATGAACCCTCTGCCAGGCACTTAAATGTGATTTGCAGAGTATCCCATGTAGATGTAGATGTAGATACGAGCCGCGTGCCTCGACGAGCTACACGAGTTCGCAGCGCGCTCCAGTGACAGTTGTCGGACGCATCTGGTCGTGGAATTACACTGTCTACAAAATGAAAATAATGGAATTCCTGCTTGTTCTCGATTCAATATGCATATTTCCACGCATTTGTGCAAATCTTCAAATGTTTTTGAAGCTGAAGGGACTTAACTGCGGGGTCATCAGTCCCTAAACTTACAAATTACTTATCAACTGCCTTATACTAAAGACGGCACAAACATCCATGCCAGAGGGGGAATTCGACCCCCCAACGGGGAACGGCCTCGCGCATCGCAGCATAGCACCTCAATGTGCTCGGCCGATCCGCCGCGGTGCATTTGTGCGTATGATCGTCATGTTCTGCCTGTGTTATAGGCCTACTTAAGTTACAACGAAATATCTATGAACGTAAGACTTAGAAAAGTTGCATGCTACGTCAAAAAATGAAGCCACTTATAAAAATTTCATGACGAATTGTGCGATATAAAATTAGAACAGGCCTTCACATAACATAAACGTTATTGCAACAGTCTCGCTTCTTAAAACAAGTCATTCTTTCTCAAACACTGTTAGTAATCGGTAGTAGAATCTTTAGAACGTGTGAAATAGAAGACGTGAAACAATGAAGTGCGTATGTTACTCTAAGTAAGGTGCGGACAGCTCTATTCATGAAACGAATCCAACAAACTCATTTCTCAGAGAATGCGTTTTTACATAGCATCGAATATGATACACTATACTTCTATAAAATTAATAAGCCACTCTTTTAGCCTATTAGGACACCCAAAATAGAGAAAAAATATATTTCTTTATGTATGAGGAGTCTCGAACATCATTAATTTTGTACTCCGCTACCTTACCGCGTGTGTTAGCGCAGTCAGCATTACTGCGTGTCTCCGACATCGATATTAGCTGTAAGACGTTTCAAGTAATTTATTCCAACAAATAGTACCTGTAATGACTGGTTTCCGAGAGATTAGTAATTTACTTAGTTACTTTTGCTTGCTTTAAATGACTTATTTTCATGAGGCCTGAGTTTATACAAGAGATCGTTATGGTATTGATATGTTGGCAGAAGGAGATGGATTAGAACATTCAGAGACAATGGTATGGTTGTGACACGTCCAATACTTGGACGACCACAAGACTCCAATGGAGACAAGACGTCAACAACGGCAAAGAATCCTCCTATGTCAATTATCTGGGAACTAGGGAACTTCCTGTTACTGATTTTTAGAGTGTTGTTTTACTTTTTTCAAAATGTTGCTAAGTAAGTAACTAATTATAGTTTGTGCAGTTGATATCCAAAATTAATATTTGTTGGAAGGTATATACCTGACATCTCAAAACATTACAAATATTATCGCAGCAAGTAGATTAGATGTTTGAAATTAATATTGTTGTCCTGATGTTTAAGTAAACATTGCACAGAAAATAAAGTAAAGCGCAAAGGATTGATTTAAATTTCAAGAATGTTATGAGAGCATACTGGCCGGGCCGCAGTGGATACACCGGTTCTCGTTAGATCACCGAAGTTAAGCACTTTCGGGCTTCGCTTGAAAGACCACCGTTATTTGTAAAATTAATTCTTTCTGAACGGAGCCAGGTAAAAGATTACTTCAAACATATAATTCTGGCCATAAGAACCAGTTAAAGGGTTCTAGTGAGCTACTGACTACTTCCTGCAACAGAATCTTGTTCCACGGCTCAAAATTTAGAACTGACTCAAAATTTACTTTAGCAGCAGTAAGGCAAAGAGATGGTGGCCGACACACGTCGTAGATCACGAGAATTACACACAATCATTAACATGCAAGCCACCGCGAACTAAATCGTTTCATGTACGTAGCTGTGAGAACATTTATGGCGTAACGGAATTAAAACATGATAATTTGCATCTGAGTTTTTTCTCAGCACTGGTTAAAACAACATTAAATAAAAACGGGAGGGTATTCATATACTAATATCCATAAGAAGGATAAAATTACACTGACAATAAATTATTCATTCAGTTCAAACATGAGCAAATGGGGTAACCAATTTTGTTAAACAATAAAAATGTATCCCATTGAAAAATCTGAACTGAACATCATCGGAGGAGGGATTTACAATCAACAAGCATTCAGCCACTCACACGGGCGAAGCAAAGCGAAACTCACCCAACTCTGCGTGCTGATACGAAGCAAAAGCAGGCGCCGCCATCGTAGGCGAAATTCAGTGAACCAGGATGTACCACACAACACAAGGAAAATAAAATTCGTAGCTAAGTTTATATAAACTTAGGTCTTATAAACATGAACGGCAAATATGGCGTCTTCACCTCTCTACCGGAAACAGCTGCCTCCCTCCCCCGAATAGCCACGTGGTGTGACGTCGATTGCGTTCTCGAATCTTATTGGTGATCGTTTAGACGCACGTTATCTGGCATACTGAATATTGCTCCACGCGCTGGGAAAGCCTTGCCAACGTGCGGCTCGCACGTTGGGACCTCAGAAATTCTGCACGTTGTGACGTCAGAGACTCGACACGTTGACCACACTCGTTCAGATACACGCTCCGTGTTTCGACGGCTTTAGGTGCTGCCCACTGCGCTACGGCGAACACTTTCAGTGCCGTAATTCTAGTATCATTGATGGCAGTTGTTAACTGCTAATATGTCAATTTAGACACGACATTATAATTTATCGTACTAAGAACGACGTGTTTTTGTTAATTCTTCAGTATGCAATTGCTTTGAAATGACAATGCGTGAGTTATAATAAGAAAATAATAACATACTGAGAGCAAGATGGCGTATGCATAGAGGTTTCGGCAAGGGATGTCACGTGATCGATTTCCGATTTCTTCCGAACGGAGCCGAACGCCAAACGTCAGCTGCAATACTTCCAGGCAGTAGCCACTCGTGCGCCGCGTCGGCTAAAAACTTTGTCTTTGGCATGTTTACTATGTTGATTCTATTATCTTTTCCGTAGTTGAGATGTGAGTTTCTTCTACGCTAAAGTAAAGAGTAAATATTCTGTTTCAATCCGTGACTACGTTTTCTTTTACAACTAAAATAACAAATGGAATAAGTGTGTTAATACTGAATTGCACAGAACTCTGGTTCGTAATCTAAATACAATGTTACTACTATCATTACGTCATTTACAACAATCACTATAACACTATCTCCCTGTTTAAGTACATGTGTTAAAGAAGTATATGTTTGAAATTCGTTGGTATGTAATTCACGGTATGGTCACAAAATAGAAGAAATGCACTTTTCAGAAAAAGCGCTGTTACTTTGAAGAACTGGGAAAATTGTGGAACATGGTTGTATTCAATTAACAAGTGTGAGAGTAAACCTTTAAGGAGCCAAGATGACAGGAAAAAATGGGAGTGGCGGGTTGCGAACAACCACCTAATATCTTCATACATCACAAGCTAATACTCTCTGTCCACTACGCTACGACGAACAACTGCAAAAGTGTTCGGTTTTGTTCGTATCATTGATGACAGGTGTTAACGGCTAATATGCTATTTTTAGACATTAGTTATAATTTATCGCACTAAGGACGATGTGTTTTTGATAATTATTCAGTGCGCCATTGCTTTGAAATTACACTGCTTGAGTTATAATAAGAAAATCATAAAATACAGAGAGCAAGATGGCGTATGCCATAGAGGTTTCGGCGAGGGATGTCACGTGATCGATTTCCGATTTCTTCCGAACGGAGCCGAACGCCAAACGTCGGCTGCAATACTTGCAGGCAGTAGCCACTCCTGCGCCGGGTCTGCTCGCGGCGCCATCTGCGCTGTGCGGTAACAAGTGGCGGCTGCGTCTACTCGCGCCCCCGTGTTATTGAGTGCCCACCCTACAGAGTTCCCAGATTACGCGCCTGCAGCACGGTCAGTCTGCAATCCGACCGACACCTCTTGGCACACACGCACACACACACACACACACACACACACACACACACACACACACGCATAAACACACACTCTGCACTCTAGGCACCGCGCCATGCTCCCTACCGTCAGCGATGCAACACGACAGGCATGGGGCGGGTAGACACGAAATAAATAAAAGTTACACAGAGAATGTTCTTGTACAATCGCGAAACAAATCGCAACAATACCCGAGCATCACTTTATTAAGTACTGGATCTGCTGAAAATAAATAACTTTAAAATTAGTGAGAATGGAGAAGGGGTTGTAAGTAAGTAAGATATTTCAAATTAACTGTGGGGGTTTATTGAAATTAATAAAAACCTAAGCTCACACTCACATAAATTACACGAAATCCTGGGACACGTCCTAGCACATGAAGGAGAAGAAAGTAAGTGACGAACAGTTCCGCTCTCTCCCTTCAGCTTGTTGCAAAAAAATTGAACGTGACAAATGTCATATGTTTATCGATACGCTGGCAGAGAGAGGGCAGAAGTCAACGACAAGCATCGCACAAGTTATAAAAAAAATCATTAATGTATCACTACAGGTTCACTTAGGAAAACCGTATAACAGCAGTCGCACATATTATCAGTTATCATAGGAAACCCTCATCAAGGTAAATTGCTCCAACAGATCAATTTGTGAATTTCAATTGTAATCACTGTTCCATCACAAAGTTGTTTCACGGTAGCGACAGCCGATTCTTTCTTCAAAGAGTTCTCCAATTTGACTCCTTTCTGCTACGAATTTTCGATTGTCTATGTTTAATTTTTGTACAGTCTTCATCTACATCTACATGCCTACTCCGCAATCCACCGTAAGGTGCGTGGCGGATGGTACACTGTACCACTACTAGGCATTTCCTATCCTATTCCACTCCCAAATAGAACGAGGAAAAAAAGAATGCCTATATGCCTCCGTACGAGCCCTAATTTCTCTTGTCTTTGTGATCACTACGCGAAATGTAAGTAGGCGGCAGCAAGATCGTACTACACTCAACTTCAAATCCCGGCCCTCTAAATTTCCTCAACAGACATTCACGAAAAGAACGTCGTCTTTCCTCCAGCGATCCCCAATCCAATTGAGTTGCCGGAGCATTTCCGTGACACTCGCGCATTGGTCGAACCTACCAGTAACAAACCTAGCTGCTCGCCTCTGAACTGCTTCTATGTCTTCCTTTAAACTGATCTGCTGCGGGTCTCAAACACTTGAGCACTACTCGAGACGTGGTCGTACAAGCGTTTTATACGCGGTCTCCTTTACATATGAAGTACATCTTCCCAAAATTCTCCCAATAAACCAAAGTCGGATATCCGCCTTATTCACGACTGTCCTTACATGTTCGTTCCATTTCATATCGCTCTGCAATGTTGGGCCTAGACATTTGAACGACGCGACAGCATCAAGAAGCTAACTACTAATGTTGTATTCGAACATTATGCGATTGCTTTTCCTATTCATGTGCAACACCTTACATTTTTCTACATTTAAGAGCTAGTTGCCATTCTTCGCACCAACTAGAAATTTTGTGTTAGTAATCCAGTCAGTTAAAGACGACACACTCCCATACACCACAACATCATCAGTAAAAAGCCGCAAATTACAACTTACTCTGTCCATCAGATCATTTATATAGATAGAAAATAATAGCGGTCCTATCAAACTCCCGTGGAGCACGCATGACGATACACTCGTCTTTGATGAACACTCGCCGTCGAGAACAACGTACTGCGTTCTATTCCTTAGGAAGTCAGTCACAGCCAGTCACAAATCTGTGAACCTATTCCATAAGCTCGTATCTTCGTTCGCAGTCTTCAGTGAGACACCGCGTCGAACGCCTTTTTGAAGTCGAGAAAAAAGCAATCCGCCTGTTGCCCCTTATCCATGACTCGCAAGATGTCATGTGAGAAAAAGGCAAGCTGAGTTTCACATGAATGATGTCTCCTAAACCCGTGCTGATTCATAGAAAGCTTTTCCGTTTCAAAGAAATTTACTATATTCGAACTGAGATAATACTTCAAAATTCTACATGAAACTAATGTCATTGACCTGTAATTGTGTGGGTCAGTTCTCTTTCCTTTCTTATAAATGGGAGTGTCCTGCGCTTTTTTCGAATCACTAGGAACTTTGAGCTGAATTAAAGATTCGCGATAAATGCAAGCTAAGTAGGGGGCTAATGCTGGAGAAAACTCTTTGTAAAACCGAACTGGTATTCCATCCGGACCAGCAGACTTTTTCGTATTTAGCTCTCTCAGCTGCTTCTCTACACCGGAAATACCTATTACTATGTCCTCCATTTCGGAATTAGTACGTTGATCAAATTATGGTACTTTTGTGCGGTTCTCCTGCGTGAAAGATTTCTTAGAAGTTAAATTTGAATTTCAGCTTTCCGTTTGCTTTCTTCTATTACTGCCCCGGAATGATCAACGAGTGACTGGACAGTGGGTTTTGACCCGATTTTTTCGAATCACTAGGAACTTTGAGCTGAATTAAAGATTCTCGATAAATGCAAATTAAGTTTAATAAGTCATGGTTGCAAAATATTAACACGAATTATATACAGAAGGATGGCAAAGCTGGTAGAAGCCGACCTCGGGGAAGATCAGTTTGGGTTCAGGAGAAATGTAGGAACACGGGAGGCAATACTCACTTTACGGCTTATCCTAGAAGATAGATTAAGAAAAGGCAAACCTACATTTCTAATTTTTGTAGATTTGGAGAAGGCTTTTGACAATGTCGATTGGAATAAACTCTTTCAAGTTCTGAAGCAAGCAGGAGTAAAATATAGGGAGCGTAAGGTTATTTACAACTTGTACAAAAAACAGACAGCGGCTGTCAGAGTTGAAGGGCATGAAAGGGATGCAGTGGTTGGGAAGGGAGTAAGACAGGGTTGTAGCCTTTCTCCAATGTTATTCAATTTGTACATTGAGCAAGCTATAAAGGAAAGCAAGGAGAAATTTGGAGAAGGAATTAAAGTTCAGGGTGAAGAATTAAAAACTTTGAGTTTTGCCGACGACATAGTAATTCTGTCAGAGACAGCAAAGGACCTGGAAGAGCAGTTAAACGGAATGGACAGTGTGTTGAGAGGTGTATATAAGATGAAGATTAACAAGAGTAAAACTAGGGTAATGGAGTGCAGTGTAAGAAAATCAGGTGATGCTAAAGGAATTAGATTGGATAACGAAGCAATAAAGGATGTAGATGAATTTTGTTACTTGGGCAGTAAAATAACATGCGATGGTCGCAGTACAGAGGATGTAAAATGCAGAATGGCAATGGGTAGAAAAGCGTTCTTGAAAAAGAGAAATTTGTTAACATCGAATATTGATTTAAGCCTAAGGAAGTCCTTTCTGAAGGCATTTGTATGGAGTGTGGCCTTGTATGGGAGTGAGACATGGACGATAAACAATGCGGACAGGAAGAGGATTGAGGCTTTTGAAATATGGTGCTACAGAAGAATGCTGAAGATTAGGTGGGTGGATCGCGTAACTAATGAGGAGGTAATGAACAGAATTGGGGAGAAAAGAAATGTCTGGCATACCTTGACTAAAAGAAGGGATCGATTGGTAGGACACATTCTTAGACATCAAGGAATTGTGAATTTAGCGTTGGAGGGAAGTGTGTGGGGTAAAAACCGCAGAGGAAGATCAAGAGATAGATACATTAAGCAGATTCAGACAGATGTAGGTTGCCGTTCTTATGTGGAGATGAAGAGGCTAGCTTAGGATAGATTATCGTGGAGAGCTGCATCAAACCAGTCTCCGGACTGAAGACCACAACAACAACATCGATTTTACATAGGATCAGAATTTTTTCGGGTTCTCGGAAAGATCTTCGAAATATCTTCCTTACAATATTGCTATTTTCTCAAACCAACAGATTCCTCTTGCCATGAACGCCCTCACTCTGTGTGCTAGTCCATTTGCTAATATGCTTCGCCGTGGTGGAGTAGCCGAGAAGTCTAAAGCACGTCGCTGCGGAGTGAGCAGTTGCTCGCCGTGGAGGTTCGAGTCCTCCCTGGGGCATATGTGTGTGTGTGTGTGTGTGTGTGTGTGTTTGTCCGTAGGTTAGTTTACCTAGGTTTAAGTATTTTTAAGCTACGGACTCATGACCACGCAGTTTGGTCCGATAGATTTACAGACATTTGAACATTTAATTTGCTTCTTCCGTTATAGGTTTCTCTTCCAAGGGAATTTGATCTTTTCATTTACTTTGTGATAAAGTGGTCATTACTTCTCGTGTTGTCTTATTATTTCATTTCTGTTGCCTCTCATTACTTGTGTCCTTTGTGTGATGTGTTTATGATACTATTCATTCAGTTCAACAGAGTCTGTGATTTCTTCACTTTCACAAAGGGTATCTATCTCATCTGCGAAATTCATAATTGACATTCCTTCATTCTTAATTCCTACCCCATTGTTAAAGTTGCTTTCTTTTCGTCATTGCTTCTGTTAACGTAACGGTCCAACTTTAACATCCAGCTGGAATCAATTGTTATTCTTTTATTTACTTGTGTGTGTAATATTTTAAATCTTCATTCGTCTGTAGTGCATGTAGCAAGGAAGCGTGCGTCATGTAGTGAGGTAAACATAAGCAGGACGTCTGTTTGTGGACTAAACTGTGCACGTGTTGTAGAAAATGTCTTTCTTCCAATCCCAGCAAGTAACATTTGTTCGTCAGACAACGGTTCTTTGACAAGAGTATAACATGACCAGATTCCTTGGTCTCTTAATTTTCTGATAGTAGTTCTCGACTAGCCCGAAACATATTTGGCTCTCCTTAGTTGTTGTTGTTGTTGTTGGTGGTGGTTTTGTGTTTTAGAGGGACAAAACTGCAAAGGTCATCAGTCCCCCATGCCATCACAGTCCGACACTAAAAAAGTGTCAATGCAGAAAAAATATGCCCAGAGTAAAATTAGCAGTGGGAGGAAAATCCCACTCAATCATTAAAATATCAACAATGACGACAAGAGACAATACTAAATGATACAATCACATAGAAACACCGAACAATAGTAATAAGTGGAACGACAAAGCCTCTGTCTGTGGTTGGCCGAATACTGAATTAGAAAGCGAAAGGGTCAACCATGAGGCAACACAAGGAGTCTTCCAATCGGAGGACAGAAGAGGAACATACACAATGGACTGAACCAAAGCTTTATATAGAGTGGTAGAAATCACCGTCATGAATAAAAGCTAAAACTGAATCATCCATTGTGGCATCGTTACCTAAACCATTAGATAAAACTGCGGCAAAAATAGGGCAGTCCAGCAATATGTGGGCTACTGTCACATGGTTGCCACAGTGACACTGGGGCGGGTCCTCACCACGTAGGAGATGGCCATGGTTCAGCCAAGTGTGAAATGGGGAGCCGGCACTTTACTACAGAGTCTCAGAGGGAAGCATTCATGGAGGAATGCCATACAACCATAGTCTCCTTTATAGCTCTGAGTTTGTTGGGCATGGTGAGAGTAAGCCACTCAGTAGCCCAAAGCTCAAGGACTCTACATCGCAACACAGACTGGAGATCAGAAGCCGGGAGGCCAATCTCTAAACCAGACTCATCAACAGCTCGTTTGGTAAGCCTATCGGTGCGGCTTGCCAGCGTGACCAGGAGACCAAAGAAAGACAACAGATCGACCAGACCAATCAAGGGCAGAAGAGTGGATAGCAGTCACCAAATGAGAATGCTTTTAACAATGGTACAGAGCGCGAAGACTGCTCATGGAGTCGCTGCAGAGTAGGGGGAAGACTCACCTGAGCATTAACGTGTACGCCCGAGAGTGGTATGTATGTGTACTTTCTGTGAATTTCATAAAATGCATTTTTAAAAACCATCAGCTTTTTATCCAAAACTTTATATATCTACCAGTTTCGGTCAATAGACAATCTTCATGGATAAAAAGATGTTAAAACTGAAACAAGAGTCAGCTTGTCTCGGCTAGATGTATTTTATTTGATGTCATTTACCATTCAGTTTTAACACCCTTTTATCCATGAAGATGGTCGACCGAAACTGGTAGCTATATAAGGTTTTGAATAAACAGCTGATGGTTTTTAAAAATGCATTTTATGAAATACATTACGGCTGTTGACACTCGTCTCACCAAAGCGTTTCTGTGAATTGTCACGCGTATACAATTTACATTGTAAAAGTACACTAATGGCCATTAAAATTGCTAGACTCAAAAGAAATGCAGATAATAAAGGTATTAATTGGACAAATACACTAGAACTGCCATGTGCATAGATCCGCAGAAATCAGTACCCAGAACAACTGCCGTATTGTAACGAGCCAGTTGCTTGGCCACCATTGACCAGACGTTTTCAGTTGGTAGAGATCTGGAGAACCTGTTGGTCAGGGCAGCAGTCGAACATTTTTCGTATCCAGAAAGGCCCGTACAGGACCTGTAACATGCTGTCGTGCATTATCCTGCTGAAAAGTAGGGTTTCGCAGGGATCGAATGAAGGGTAGAGCCACGGGTCGTAAACATCTGAAATGTAACGGCCACTGTTCAAAGAGACGTGAATGCGAACAAGAGGTGATCGAGACGTGAATCCAATGGCATCCCATACAATCAAGCTGGTGATACGTCAGTATGACGATGACGAATACACGCTTCCAATGTGTGTTCACCGCGATGTCGCCAAACACGGATGCGACCACCATAATGCTGTAAACGGAACCTGTATTCGCCCGAAAAAATCACGTTTTGCCATTTGTGCACCCAGGTTCGCCGTTGCATACACCATCGCAGGGACTCCTAAGTCGTCGAACTGTTCGTGCAGATGGTTGTTGTCTTGCAAACTTCCCCACCTGTTGACTCAGGGATCGAGACATGGCTACACGATCCGTTACAGCCATGTGGATAAGATGCCTGTCTTCTCGACTGCTACTGATACGAGGCCGTTGGGATCCAGCACGGCGTTCCGTATTGTCCTCCTGATCCACATATTCCATATTCTGCTAACAGTCATTGGATCGCGTCCAACGCGGGCAGCAATGTCGCGATACGATAAACCGCAATCGCGATAGGCTACAATCCGACCTTTATCAAACTCGTAAACGTGATGGTATGCATTAGGCATCACAACAACGTTTCAGAGGCAACGCCGGTAAACTGCTGTTTGTGTACGAGAAATTGGTTGGAAACTTTCCTCATGTCAGCACGTTGTAGGTGTCGCCAGCGGCGCCAACCTTCTGTGAATGCCCTGAAAAGCTAATCATTTGCATATGACAGCATCTTCTTCCTGTCGGTTAAATTCCGCGTCATCTTCGTGGTGTAGCTATTTTAATGGCCAGGAGTGTAATAACATGTTACGTCATGCCTAATGCCATACATATATAGCATGAAAATCGGAAAGTAGTAACCGTTTTTTTTTTTTTTTTTTTTTTTTTTTTTTTTTTTTTTTTTTCATCATTTTGTTGTCTTTGTAAGCCTGAGAAAGTTTCTTAAAGATTTGAATTTATGTTCAAAGTTTAGTGCAAGTCACTAAGTGTTCTCATTGTTAAATAGTTGACGGATAAAATCACGCTATTACGCGTCGAAACATGTGAAAGTTTTCATTGTTTATAACGTGATATCGTATGAACTGTGTATCGTAGGTGTCTTTTGCATCTATAACAAATGTTCCTGACCTTTAAGAATATCTGTACCAAATTTGGTTGAAGTCGGTTGAAATTAGTTTAGGAGCATATGTAGAATATTGTCGCAGGCGGCCGATTTTAAGACTGTCATTGATTATGACCTCATATCTATGCCTATGCGTCGTAAGTGGGTCTTACCTCGACAGAGATTGTTGTCTGATAGTAAGGAACACGAGTACCATGTTTGGTTGAAATTGGCCCGGCAGTTTAGGAGGAGATGTTGGGCATGCATACATAACACATATAGCCTATGTATACATTCAAATATTCTTTTAAAAAAGTGTGTTTGAGGTCTTATGCGACCAAACTGCGTGGTTATCAGTCGCTAGACTTACACACTACTTTCATTACTAACTTAAACTAACTTACGCTAAGAACAACACAAACACCCATGCCCGAGGAGGCACTCGAACCTCCGACGACGAACAGCCACGCGCACCGCAGCTAGGCGCTTTAGTGAGCACGGTTATTTCTCCGCGGCTTACAAGATGTATAGATATAGTCTCTTCCCCTGTACCACTGCTCAAATTTTGTAACAGGAGTTTCCAAACGTCCTTTTTCTCAGAAAAGAGTTGTTACCATAACCCCAGAAAAGTTCTTGATCGATTTAATCCGAAATTTTACATGGCACTTTACTGAACATTCAGTCACAAATAAACATGGATATGGGGTACGAGATTATGAAGAGTGAAGTGTGTGTATGAGAATATGAATGATAAAAGGGGAACTGGCCAAATGAGAAGATGGGAGGAAACATTGGTATCGCTTGGGTTAGGCTTTTCAACAAGCTCTACTCCAGGTTGGTCGTACATGTATTTATTAGTTGTAAAGACCGCGGCATGGGCTAGAATGGTCATCCATACTCCATTCACCGAAACGAGAGACGTACTGTAAACACAGCAAGGCGCGTGACCACAGCGAGGGGTGTACAAGGCAGGGGCGCACAGTCAGCGTGGCCGTCTCAATTGCAGGTGTGAGCTCGTTACTGCGGGTTGTACAGCGGCGATTTCAGGATCTCTTAAGTTCATCTTAAAGACGTTTGAAATAGTAGTTCAACCATCGAGAAGTGGTTTTAAGATGTGTAGTTACTGTTGTTGATAAAGCGTCGTATCATTATCGTAAAAAACAAGGTCCCATTGCGAATTCCAATAAGCACGAAATACTAGAGTGGCTAAAATCTAAAAACGTCGATTTTGAAGATGGTATGTTGGATAAATAACTTTTAGATATATTTCAAAATTACAGAACAGTGCATAACGAATACGCGATAGATAGGCGAAGAATGCAGGGAAACCTGTTCTTAGAATTCCTCCGTACCGCTGTCAATTAAACGCCATCGAATAAGTCCGGGCCAGAATCAAAGGCTATGTTGCAGCGAAAGACAAAACGTACAAAATGCCGGAAGTTAAAGAACTGCAAGAAGAAGCAGTAAAAACAGTTTGGAACAAGTGCGTCCTCTGTGTCGTATTTTTAGTTGAAAGTCAAATGTGTAAATTGTAGAGGAGAGAGTGATGAGCGGTTTGGTATAAACCTCAATGAAAATAGTTCAAGTTAGACAGAATGAATCTTGTTTCGCCGTCCTTTACCATTATTATTACTGGCAATGTTATTAAAAATTGTGTATGAATGGAGCGTTTTGTTACCGACCTGTATGAAAACAAATCTGTTTTGACAGAATGAACTCAGTTTCATCGTACTTTTAACATTATTGTAACTTGCTTTGAATCTTCCATGTCGTGTTTCATTTCGTTACATTGTTGTCTAGGTTTCTCAGGGTCCGCTAGAGCATTGTATAGTACAAGCAGAACAATCCACCATTTTGAATTCCACGTCGAAGGCGCGCATTTAAAGACTACGGAAGACTTACGCTTTTTAACGTGTTCTTAAGGCCATTAAATACTTTCCTAACGCAGAAAATATTACAGCATAGTAGATTTGTTTGCTTACATTTGACTGTAAGCAGTCAACTTAAAGTTAGTGATCAGATGGATATTTAGAGATGTGATAATTCACTTACATTCCAAAGTAAGGCATATGATGCCGTTCTAAATATTTACCACATACAGTTACAATTACCGTATTTTCTGGTTTATAAAAAGTACGTCCACATTCGTTTACGGTAACTAAGAGTTGCAATCTAAAACAATTACGGAATAATATTAAATTGCGATGTTGAACTTGCTTAGCATATTTTACATGCACCATATTTCACAGAAGATTTCACGTCAAAATGTGTTCATTTACTATGAACGTCTGGTTTCGTTACATAATGAGTAAATAAAGCTTCTCTGGTAGCATGAACTATGAAATAAAGTGAATATTGCATGCTAAGTTTTGATTTTTATGCCTTTCATATACGACTTCTTTCACGTTCGCATTTTTTGCGAAGTTCATTTTTTTAAAATTGTTATTTTTTTCCCCAGACAGCCTGTTCACAGCTTGGCTTAGGCCTACATATTTCCGTGCTGAGAGACACATTTAATTTAAAACACTGAACTAATGCTAAGTAATATAATTTAAAAACCACCAGCTACGTAAAGCCAGCTGCACTAAATCATCACCTAAAATACAATTAACAGCCCTTAGAATAGCTCCTTATTTGGTCTAAATAAAATCAAGAAAAGAAGCTTACTTTAAACGGACTGTATGTCGTGTTATGTTAACATTGTAAAATTAAATCATTGCTTACATGTATAGGTCTATATTTTCATACCTCTGTGACTATAACTGTTTCTAATACAAATGGAAAAAAAGTTCTGTTCTTAACTTTACACAGATAGTTGCTCGATTTTGGCATCCATACTAAGCATCTGGTATTTACAAGCCACCTTTTACGCCGATTTATGTATGAAGGAAACCGATGAAACGTATAGCAACCATGTACACTATTATTTGAGCAGTTCGGAGCAGCACAACCAACCATTTCACACTGTCAAACAATAAAATCACAAAATATTCGCTGATCACTTCGCTGCACCACAAAAACCATACAACACTGTCGTCGGATTGGGATTCAAAATGGCGGATTGTTCAGCTCGGGTTATCTAGTGCTTTAGGGTCCGCTATGACGTCACCTCGGCAGCCAGCCGACGCCACCAGCTGCAAAGCGTGCGCCAAGGGTTTTGTACACCCCTTCGTATCACGTGAACACCGAATGCTTTCTCTGGTAATCGCTCACGTGACACCGTTTACGTTTCGTCCCAGCTCTCGGTGAACGGACTATAGAACTAAATGCAACCTGAATACCACATGGTTACTCTTAAAACAGATAAATTTGTCACTATTCCCCTACCCTTTCCTCCGTCTTCTCCAACAGGGGCAGCCACTGCGTCTGTCTGGCGCTGACCTGCTGATGTGCCGCAATGTTTCGCACCTGCCTTGCCCAGGCACTGGCTGAATATATATATATATATATATATATATATATATATATATATATCCCAGTGCGAAGCCGACTGTTGTATTTAAGAACAGGAGGCACATTTTTATTTTTCTTATAGCTTGCCGACAGTTATGCAAACTTCCTTTGTGTGCCGAAATATTTTCCTCCATTCGTGGAGCTCAATGGAAACCGCGACGCCGCTGCAGCAGATACGCGCCGCCTTGAAAGACTCGGCCGGGTCGCGCTCACCTGCGAAAGAATTTTTGCGCAGCTCAGGTTGGCAGCGCTGCGTTTGTAAAGGCGCGAGAGGCGTTGACAAAAGGCGGTCGCGGCCGCGGCCGCCATGAAAGCCCCGAATTTATTGTGCAGCGCGATGGCGCCAAGTGCCGTTTTGCCGAGCTGCGCCGCGCCATGCCTGCGCTCTTTGCCGTTTCCGCTCCAGACTCTTTGTTCTTCTCGCGTGTTGTCTCTGCAAGGAAAATTTTTCCGTCACCCAGTTACTACGTTACGCTGTTTTGTGTGAGTATTCTCCCAAGTCTACTGGAGGTTATGAAAATGAAACATTGCTGTTAACAGTTGAATAAATGCTCACGTTTCTAGAAGAAACTTTTCAATTTTAGGGACCTCAGGAATTATTGGATGATTTTATTTATTTATAAATTAGTATTCAACCAAATGGGTGATAATCATTCGTTATTTAAAAAATAAACTGCTTTATTGTGCAGATCTAGATAGCGCAAGTGACTTGTGAAATATATTAGTAAATTTAAAGTCATTACAGTTTATTATACCGATACTCAGCTTTTCAAGATTGAATTGTATGGGGTTCTGGTCGCTGCAACATTATTCTTCTGGGGCGTCGTGGTAGAAATAAATAGTCGATATGTACAATTTTCACTTCTTCTTTAATCTGACTCAAACTTCTCCACCAAAACAATACAAATTCAATACATCAGAACTTAGCTGGTAGTACTTCCATTCTCAAAACACAGAGTGACATGGATTCCAGAGCACTTGACAAACGACTCAAACTCGAACTCTCTCACGCAAGGAGGTGAGGCAAATATATAACATCGGCAATAATGACGTTACATTAACCATTGTTCATAACAATTGAATATAATAATTTACGATGAACAAACACACAAAGAAAACATTTCATGTACACGAGAATAATCACAATAAAAAATGAAAACTATACATACAATAATTTTAGATGGTGCATGTATTTTTAAGATGAAATTTCCGATCTTTCTGTTGACAACAAAGGGCGATGTTAAATGTTAATTAATTTGTTAATGAATACACCATACATGTTTCCAACATATATTGAACTACCAAATGTCATGGCCATTCACAAAATATACTCCAAATCTCTTTTCAGTCAATATATACAAAGAATAACAATATTAATAATTAATGTAATAGTCGAAATAACACGATTAGCTGATCAACACAACTTGTTTATGAGCCTAACATATATACAATGCTATTGATTTTCATTTCTTTTTGTTTTTTTACAAAAGATTTTACAATCCGTCTGCTTAAGTCTTGAAATAACGTACAATGACGCAACTATTGTTTATAGAACTGTCTGGAAAGAAAATATATGAAACTCTTAATTAATGACATGTATTCACGTGTTTTAATCACAGTATCACCGAGACACTGCCCTACACTGATTCCTAAGGTGGCAATATCGTTTTTAACTAACTTCACACGGAACTTTCATCACTATTGAACCACACGATTCCGGATCCGACGCAGACGTTATCGTAGGATGACATTGAGATGAGAGGACCAGGCAGACGGTATCGTACGATAACATTGAGATGAGGGGCTCAGCAGTATCGTTACACTTGCCAATCTCAGAGCATACATTTTTATATGAATATGCTGTGCATGTACATTCTTTAACCCCCATAAACGCGATATAGCCACCTATCACAGTGTATAAGTGATTAACCATTTGTAGGAAAAACACTTTTGCCGGCCGCGGTGGCCGAGGGGACTAAGGCGCTTCAGTCACGGTCCGCACGGTCACTACGGTCGGGGGTTCGAATCCCCCCTCGGGCATGGATATTTGTGCCGTCCTAGTTTGTCAGTATAAGTAGTTTGTAAGTTTAGGGACTGATGACCCCGTAGTTACGTCCCATAAGCTTTACAAACATTTGATTTGATTTTGATTTTGAAAAACACTTTTTTTTTAAGATTTGAAAGGAATTTTTTAAATGCATCCTTTTTGACTTATGAGGGCTTGTAATAAATCCAGAATAATTTTATGTTCACTCAACTAGGAAGTGAAAAGGAAGAAATACGTGGTTGATGTACAGATCACTATCGAATTTGGAGGAGCTTAGACTACTGTGGTTGGTGGTCATTTACAACACCACCTTCTTATATCAGGAATAGATAACTAAAATGGCATTTGGAACGCAAAGAAAATGCAATTTATTAATTATTTTACGAAATTAAAAAACTGAAAACATTACAATATTCACTGTTTTGCACTTACGGTAGTTGAGCAATTAGCGAGCACCATCCTATAGTGCTAAACTAAACTGTGATGAGTGTACTGTATAGAGTTAATAGGGGCAAAAGAATGAACATATGTAGCATACTCATATAAAATGTATGCATTGAGAATGGGATGGCACTTGCCGAAATATAGATCTGCACAATAAAGCAGTTCAAAAAATATATAACTGCTGCAAATGACGCATTTGGAAATCAAATACAGTCTTCGGCGAAAGAAACCTTCTTTATGGGAGGCAATTTGATATACCAAGGCGTATATTTGAGGTTTAGTAACTATTACTGCTCACCACGTCACAAAGGAATGCTGATGCCCTAGGTACTGCTACTGTATTTTATGCCATTCAGTACTTTCTTACGTTCATAGGTGCTTCATGGACAGATGACACACGGAATCTACAGATGTCGCTGAATATTCCCTCTCCTACATGGAACTACATTGCTGGCCCTTCAAAACGTAGTATCGGAAAGTACTGGGGATCATGCACCTAAATTTATTTGGTAACATGTTGTACAGTTGTTTCGTATTTTCCTGTTTGCCCGACATTTGTCAAGCAAGGGAACGATCTGAATTGATATTTGTTGAGTATATTTTTGAGTATTTTATTTCGATAATTGGTTTCATCTATAATAGTTGTCTACTATGTCTTTTAAACAATAATTATCACATTGCAATTCAAAGATATATATCCAAGATGAGCTAATAAACATACTATTTTTACCTCAAATAACAAGATGCTTCCTGTGTGTGTGTGTTATAAAAGTCAGAAATATATTCGAAATTTACTGAGTTAAGTTCCGATTATTTTAAATGATGGCGCATCTAGTATGTATGTACTTACCACAGATAATTTAAAATATGTATGTGACTTTTATAACATAGACAATAAGCACCATGTCATTGAGGTCCTATTGTTTGAAATGTATGGGTAAGTATAGTATGTTCTTATAATTACGTAGTATGTATGAGCACATTTTTGGATTGCAATGTAATAATTGTATGACAATCATAATAAAAAGTATCAATTAACGGTGCAGATCTGAACAACTAAGTTTGTCTAAACCGGTTGTCTAAAATAAAATATTCAACAAGTGATCTTGTTATATATTGTCTCAACAAATGTTCTACAATGATCTTATAATTGAAAATACAGCCCTCATTGTCTTACTTTCCCCTATAAAAATCCTTTAAATATCAATCAGATTCCCGTTTCTCATCACAAACATTAAAAACTTTCAAATATCCTACACCATTCACAAATCGTATCCCAATAATCCTATTCCACCCCTCTCCTTTGCAATTCCAGGTGGTTGTCACACCTCTACCTTCATGTTCCACAATCCCTCCACCTGCTCACCCTCAATATATTCTCCTCCAAATACATATACCTGTCTCCCTTATCCAGATCATAAACTCCACACAACAATATATCCATCGTACTACCTCTAAATCCCCCACTCTAGCCTATCCCACCTCTCATCACTAACGTTTCCATCCATGTACTGCCCTTCCTTAATTGCAAGTATTTCTATACCCCCCCCCCCCCCCTCCCAGCTACAACTATCGTTCCTCACTAACGTCTCCCTCCGTGTACTATCCTTGAATTGCAACTATTTCCCTACCCTCCCAACTGCACCTCCTTTGTCTGTCCAATGTATAACACCCTAATACCAATCACTTTCACGTTGAATACTCTTAATATCATAATCCAATGCTCATTATCACTCTCAAGTCTCCTCCCACAACCACCTTCCTTCTCATGAATATTGTACTATAATGTGATGGCCTATAGAATAGATGTAATTGTCATTGTATTATTTGTTTACTAATTATTTACTTTTCAGTACACTACTGAAACACGCAAATTATTTCTGTTCAAATATTTATCATAGTTTCAAATATTTATTCTCTGTGTTCCATTTAGCATGGAACACATGATACACTCCCTTCCGTTTGCAAAAAAATCTGTCTAATATTTATCACTACTTTTATTCCCCTTCTGTCTGTAATCACCAACGTTACAGAAACAATCTCAATATATGTCACAAATGTGTTTCTGAAGAGGAGTTGGTGGTAGTAAAGTGTCATGTCCCTAACGCCAGTCAAGTTCGTTAGTCACTGATCTTCCTATCCATTTTTCAGGTCTTATCTCTTCCATAAAAGACGTCTTGGCTGTAGAGTATTCTGTTGCTTTAATGACGTTTTTCGTCACTAGCCTTACACGATAATTTTAGTTTAGCATCCTACAAGCAATTCGAACTGTCTAATTTTTTACGTCTGCAGCTAACGACGTGTCATCATACAGAAGGCGTCAACCAAATGCCGGCAGTGCTTCTTTTCAATAATTTTAATATCAGTCACCAAACAGCTTAGAGACGGAGACGGAATAATAGTGCGTGCTGACAAAGGCAAAAACGAAGTCACACTATATTAACAAGGCCTTAACTTTCTTTGAAGATGACGATGCAGAAATGATAGTTTTTGACCCTTCTGCAACGTATTCGAGAGAACTAAAAAATTATCTCTAATGCTCCATCTATACCAACCCCCCCTTTTTTTTTAGAACTCTTCAAATGACAGTTAATGGCCCTAGGCCTCCCGCATTAATAGCCACATTCAGATTCACAAAATAAACTACCCTATTCAACCTAATATCAATGGAATCCAAAATCCTGTAGAAATTTCGTTTGTTATTATGCTACTGCATCTTCAAAAAATTTTACTTTGGGGTTTATAAAACAACTAGTCGATTTATTGCGTAATCAAATATTTCCAAATGGTTGCTACCTCTTGTCATCAGACATACAAAATTATCTACTAATGTAAGCCCTATCAAAAAACATTTCCCTTTTGTAGAACAAAGATCTCCGAACATCAGCAGCCTACCCTTGAATATTTGCGAAGCAAAAAGTCTTATAATTTCTGGTCTGCTTATAAATCCGATAGCTAGAGCTCATCTGTCGCGTCCACTACACCGGCTTCCTACGTCATTCCTTACCCACACTCCCGTAGTTACTTTGTACACGTCGGCGGAACAATACACGTCGCCCGCCCAATGCCTGTGTTTGAAACTGTTAATTGGAATTATCTTATCTCCTCAGCGACTAACACTCCGTTTAAGGTAATTAAGCATGGGTTTTGTTCTTTCTCATTATTACCGCCTCTGTCCCATCTCTAATTAGTTACTCTATCATTTGTAAAGCTACCAGTTAATCCGGAAATGTAGAAAACGTTCAGATTCCGCAAACCACTAATGGTGTTACACTACGAAGAGTGCTGTAAATCCGTTTTGTAACTTTTGAGCAAATTTTGTCACGCAGATAATCTGAGGATTCCCTGCTAAGGGCGAATCGTGTCATTAAATAAATTAAATGTTCAAATGTTAGTTATGCTTATGGGACTTGACTGTGGGGTCAACAGTCCCTTAACCCAGATGATCCTGACGTCCTACCAGAAAGATGTCTCTCTCTATTTTTTTTTTTTTTTAACACTTAAAGTAAATTGTTTCCTTTTGCCACAAACATATTCTCCAACATCGGACTGTCATTTGAATGTCGATCATTGACATGCAAATAATAGCAGTCATTGTTTTAGCACGTTACTCTATGTTAGTCACCTTTGAAGATAGGGATTCAAAAGCAACGTATGAGTTAGGTCATGATTTTTGCTTTTTAAGTATTTACACATCAATTTCATTTTTATTATTCAGAAACATAAGAAAGGCTTTACAATTAAAATCTCATATCTAATATGTAATATTACTGTTTTAATTTTTATTTCGTTGCAGAAGGACGGCCTATTATGCCGCGACTAATGGTTCAATTCGCGGAAAATCAATGTTGCAACATTTGAACGATCTATTACAGATGTAATAAGCAATCTTTTAAAGCAGAAGTAACCGAAAAAATAACTCAGGAACATCTGGGTAAAGTTACAAAATACTTGTAAACTACCATATACTGAAGATGGCACAAACATCCATGCCTGAGGGAGGATACGAATCCCAGACGGGGAACGGCCTCGCGCTTCGGAGTATAACGCCTCAAAGCGCTTGGCCACTCCGCCGCGGCTTTAAATAAATAAAACTGCAATCAACAGGGCTTTTGTTGAAGAAATATTTAATTTCAATGGTTGCTGTATAGATTGCAAATCATTTTTCAGGTAGTGTCTAATTCAGAGTTGCTAAAAGGTCCATAGTATCGAGGACTTTCAACCCCATCATATTTGAAGATCATGCATATAGAAGGTCCGTTTGAAAAGTTCGGCTAATGGTCCCGTATTTTCCAAACCGTGCTGGTAGGATGAGGTACCCGCGCATAGACATTGAGACACTTATCGTGCAAAGCACTGCAGTGAAGCGGTGGTACACGCTGCGACACAGGTAACAGGGTCAGTGTGAGAACTCGTGTCATTGCAATATGGAGCAATGGAGTAATGCATTAACCTGGCGTTTTGTTTCTAATTAGGCAAAATGGTGACGGGGACCAATTGCATGATAGTGCAATTGTATTGTGTTGAAGCAGCGAGTAAAAATTGTGTTTCTGAGTGGTTGTAGAGATCCAACGATGCGTGACCACAGTGCTTCAAGCGAATAAACAAGTCCGCGGTGGAGTAGCCGAGCGGTCTAAAGCGTCTCGCTGCGGAGCGCGCGGTTGCTCGCCGTGGAGGTTCGAGTCCTCCCTGGGGCATGGGTGTGTGTGTTTGTCCTTAGGTTAGTTTACCTAGGTTTAAGTAGTTTGCAAGCTACGGACTGATGACCACGCAGTTTGGTCCGATAGATTTACAAACATTTGAACATTTTTTGAGTAAACAAGAAGCATTCCAACTAGAGCTCTGCATTTCGATGAAAACAACCGCTCGAGCCTTTCCCGTTTGGTGCCGCTGCTCGACGGCTGGGACAGGCCCACGCTGCGAACGGCTGTGGCCGTCTAATGCCCCACGTGGCCGGTCGCCGTCCGCTTCTCGGTTACCGGCGGGAGTGTCGAGCGCTGCCGGGCGCTCGAGCGCGCTCATAGTCTCGGCCGGTGACAGCGCAACCACCGCGCGCTCAACAATGCGGGATCGCATTAGAAACCGACCTCGCTTTGAGCAACGCAGTCAGCGTAATGGATCAACGAACTATAGGTCGTAAAGGCTCCATTCATGAAACAAAAAGAAGTATTGTGGAGAGAATTAGGTGCGGCTCGTTAGTCCTGAAGAAGAAAGACATGTCGGAAGAGGAGTCGAAAAGTGAAGCTTGGAAATCTTTTGCACATGTAGTGGATCCTGTCACATAGGTTTCTGCTGGTTTCGTGCAATGTCCCACATGCGGAGCAGAATTACACCGACCACTTGCATTACAAAGTAGCATAAAGAAAGTTCTTGTTGATAGATTAGTCGATATGGGCGGAATAGATTTGCTACCATTAAATACTTGTAGTAAGATTGGCTTCCAGAATTATTCGCAGAAGCTCATCAATGTTCGCGACACGAATGGCAAAGTCAATATAGAAGATGTTCTTCCGCACCCTACCACTGTATCTCGGCATATTAAAGAAAAGGCCGAAAAAATACGAGTGACAATGGTGCCCAAGATAATATGTGCTTTAAAGAACAAAATGTGCTCCTTAAAGAGGGGACTGAGACCCTCCAGTCACGGTCTGCACGGCCACTACGGTCGGGGGTTCGAATCCCCCCTCGGGCATGGATATTTGTGCCGTCTTTAGTATAAGGTAGTTGATAAGTAGTTTGTAAGTTTAAGGACTGATGACCCCGTAGTTAAGTCCCATAAGCTTAACAAACATTTGTAACAAACAACATGCTCCTTAAACGCTGATCTGTGGTCTGATAACTATAAGGAGATACGCTGTACATAACACACGATTAGACTACTGTATTACCGTTTGGTTACCAAAAGGAACAAAATACTATATACAAAAATTACAGTTTTTAACGTTGCAGTTACTGGAAGACATGATCACCTCAATGGTTGAAACTCCAGTAGTTTGCAAAATGTTTAAAAATTTTCTTCTTTTTCATATCACATACAATAATGGGGAATTTTCTGGAATACATACGACTTAAAATAAAAATGGTAAAACTCATAGAAAGTATATTAAAAATGTTTAATGTTTGTAAAGTTCATGGGACTTAACTGCGGGATCATCATTCCCTAAACTTACAACTATCATGCATCAAATGTGACATATACAGTTGTAGTATTTGGGTTATAGAACTGATAGTAAACAACGATAGACATTTGTAAAAGAAATAAGTAAGTTCATAATGTGAAACGGTGGTCTCTCATCTCTGATATACATTAATGACTTGCCATTCTACATTGATGAAGATTAGTTCTTTTTGCTGATGATACAAGTATAGTAATCACATACAAAAAACGAGAACTAACTGATGTAATCGTAAATAACGTTTTTCACAAAGTTATTAAGTGGTTCTAAGCAAACGGACTCTCATTAACTTAATAAAACACAGTATATACAGTTCCGTACAGTAAATAGAACAACTACAGTAATAAATATAGACTTTCAACAGAAGTCTGTAGCCAAGGTTTATCGAAATTATTCGTTCGTTTTGAAGGAAAAGCAGAGTTTTTCAAAATTTTAGATGTGTTAATTAATGAGAGATTAAACTTGAAGCAACACATTGATTGTCTGCTAGAGCGTTTGGGTTCAGCTACGTATGCTGTTAGGGTTTTAGCAAATTTTGGCGATAAGAATCTCAGTAAAACAGTTTACTACGCCTATTTTCATTTACTACTTTCGTATGGCATGATATTCTGAGGTAATTCACTATTGAGTAAAAAAGTATTCATTGCACAAAATCGTGTAATCAGAATAATTACTGGAGCGCGCCCAAGATCGTTCTGGAGACTTCTATTTAAGGATTTAGGTATCCTCACAGTTACTTCAGAGCATGTATATATTCACTTATGAAATTTGTTGTTAATTATCCAACCCAGTTCACACACATGTTCACATTTTTGTAAATCTATCGGACTATACTGCTTGGTTATTAGTCCGTAGCTTGCAAACAACTTAAACTAAGGTACACTAACCTAAGGATAACACAGACACCCACGCCTGAGAGAGGATCCGAACCCCAGGTGGCGAACGGCCGTGTGCATCCCGCATGGCTAATCCGCCGCAGCAAACCCAGTTCAAAAGTAATAGCAGTGTGCATAGGTATAACACCGGGAGAAAGGATAATATTACTATACAGGGTTAAATCTCATTTTGTCACTGAAAGGGGTCAATTATGCTGCCACAAAAGTCTTCGGTCACCTACCAAACAGCATCAAAACCTGACAGATAGCTAACTAGCATTTAAAAATTTATTAAAAGAATAACTGAATGACAACTCCTTTTACTCAATGGATGAATTTTTAGACATAAATTAGGGAAACTAAAAATAAATAAATAAAAAATAATAATAAAAAGAAAAAGAAAAATAATACAAAATATATTTGTGTCACATGACATTTTGTGTAATGAAAGATCTTATACAGACAACTTTCATTACACTGACAAGTTACACATTATTACGAAGTGTCGTATTCATGATCTATGGAAGAAGTATTAATCTAAAGCAGTCTGTCGCAGTGCAGCTCGCTGCCGCTGAGTGCGCCGGTACAGGCGACCGACCGAGCGTTCGGCGTGCTCGGCCGAGCGCTGGCGATCGGTTGCCCGCAACCGGTTAAAGAGAACGCTCGGCCACGTACTCCCGAGAGCCAGAGGGGCGAGCGGGACTCGCCGGTAAAAATCGGACATAATGCAGACCTCTAATTCCAACAGCTGCAGAACCGACGTTGTAAGTGTATTGTAGCTAGTGGCGATTTCTTTGAAGGCCAGTACAGGTATTTTGATTGCAACCATTGTTTCCTATAATTCCTGAGACCATTCACCGAACTTTTCAGACCTATCTTGTACAAATAAGGAGTGTGATGTGATAGCCCACTCCACAACTATAGCAACAAAAGTAGCATACCTGTTCTTGCCGTCCCTTGTTTGGGGCAACAGAAAAATTTTTGCTTCAAATTGAAACACGTCCACTGAATGTGTGGTTGTGTTCCATTTTGAGTTATTCATTACTCTTAAGTGTTTCTCCGCCATTAATATCGTCTATTTGTATGTCGGTTATTTTATTCCTTTATTAATGATCAATGCCCCATGTTTATATATGTTTCTACCTGTGTAAGTGTGTTCGTATGAATGTGGAAGGTTACTTTTAATATTGACTGACTACCGCGCAATGGCTTACAGCCGCGGTAGAGTAGCCGAGCGGTCTAAAGCGTCTCGCTGCGGAGCGCGCGGTTGCTCGCCGTGGAGGTTCGAGTCCTCCCTGGGGCATAGGTGTGTGTGTTTGTCCTTAGGTTAGTTTAACTAGGTTTAAGTAGTTTGTAAGCTACGGACTGATGACCACGCAGTTTGGTCCGATAGATTTACAAACATTTTTTTGAATGGCTTACAGTCGCCGCCTCGAGCATTAGGCCTTGTTTACTTTCGTATGTCGTCTGCACTGCTGTCTGCTGGGTGTCCAGAAACAAGCTAACTTGGCAAGATGGCGAGGTGGCCTGTTATTAGTGTAGTACCAACATAATCATGAACGAAAGAGGTGACAAGAGAGACCTCTCTGGAGCTCTAGTAGAGGGTATTACCTTCTTCAAGTAGCAATGGTTGGTAGACAGTAGGCTCTAAACGCACTCTGCATTACTTTTAGAGCGCCCTACATAAGGTGCAATGAGGGGAAGGCTTTGCATGTGGCCAGAGGCTCCACTCTGGCCACGACCGCTGAAGTGAGTATATCGTCATACCATGATGAGGAGATGACATACTGTTAGAACTTTACTTTGTGACCTGGCAGTCTTGGCTTATCAGTGATAGTTTTCTTGAGTAATTCTTTCGCTATGCAAGGTGAAGTGTTTCTTAATTTACAGAACCCGAGTAATTCAATATAAATTTAGTACTTGTATTTTCCAATTACAGCTTCTGTGTGGCATTCAGCCTTTATGCTAACTTAGTATGTCTGAATTCCCTGCTGTTCTTTTTAACTAACGTTTCCACTTTGTGTCTGTATCTGCGAGTATGCTAAATTCTTCTCAGATTTCGTCTTTCCTTTCTTGATATGACCGATTGCAAAACGTGCTTTCATAACGGTCATTACTTCAGTCTTCAGCCATTCTTTTACTGATACTAGTTTTCTTCTATATGAATTCTCATGTTTGCTTTACTTGCTTATTCTAAATTAATCTCTTTTTGTAAATTCTATGTAATTCACCGTGGTCGCACACCAGGTGGTACTTAAGGATATTATGCCGCTGCCTCCCCGCATATGAGTTCATTTGGTGTATAGTTTGATTTTAATTGTGCTTGAAGACACCCGCCATCTTGTCAAAACGCCGACGATGCTAGTTTTGCCTCTGCTATGAAGTGTTTCAACATGAGTTAAGTATCACATGCATTATGCGTGTGTCTGTCAGGTAATGAATGTGCTTTCGTTTATTCATTGTGTGTTTGCAAATTTGCTCCCACGTTCCCTCTATATTCATAAAGGGCAGAAACAATTTTATTACAAGCAATAACTTTATGATTTAATTCACTTTTGTACAAGGTGTGTGCTTTATTGTGCTTAATTTGGTCTTTTATACATTTACTTCCTTGTTCATTTTATTGAATACATAATGATTCGAAGTATCAAACCCTTTGACTTATCATGCTCCCCGTCCCATGTTCAATTATCTACTCCTTTTTTAACATTAATTTTGTGTTTGTTAAAACGTTGGCTGTTTCCTTAAGGAGTGAGCAGTTAATAAATTTCCGTTGCGCAAGTACTGTGGCCACTCGCAAAGTAATTTAGGGCAGTGAGCGTTTTAACTTGCATTTGCTGATCACAAGTGCCTGAGATATTACATAAAAAATTTAACAACTACTTTTAAAATTTTGGTCACTCTATTGTTTGTACCACTGGTCCCTTACATAGATTTGATGCATTTATCTCCCGCAGTAGAGTGGCCGAGCACTATAACGCGCCTTGCCATGGAGCGCCCACACTGCTCGCCGACGGAGGTTCGAATCCTCTTTGTTGACCTTAGTGTAAGTTAGTTTATACAGTAGTTAGGTCCCTTAGATTTACATTATTTGAAAATTTCATTTTAGCATTGCTTACAATGGATAAGTATTCGAATCGAGGGCTTGCTACGGTTAGGAGTAGGCAGATGACAATGGACGGCGTGCAGCTAGGTTGTATCTGGAGACCACCCCCTGCGACAATATCAACAGCATTGAATGATGGCATCAGTGTTTCATCGTTTGGTTGAGACAAAGTAGTTTAAGGAATCAGGAAATGCTGCGGCAAATTAACCGTGCACACTGAGGTGCCGTGTTGCGGAGCGCGCGGTCTTTCTCCGTCGGCCGAGGGGACTGAGGCGCTCCAGTCACGGTCTGCACGGCCACTACGGTCGGGGATTCGAATCCCCCCTCGGACATGGATATTTGTGCCGTCCTTAGTTGTAAGTAGTTCATAAGTAGTTTGTAAGTTTAGGAACTGATAACCCCGTCGTTAAGTCCCATAGACTCTACAAACATTTGAACATTTTCTCCGTCTGGTGTTCGAGTGTCTCCTTAGGATAGTATGCCTTTGTAAGCTATGCACTAATAACCCAGCAGTCAGATTTACAGACATTTGAACATCATCATAAAAGACGTATCCGAAATATTCGGGCACCAGACTTGCAGGAAAATGTGATTACCCCTGTGTAAGGCGAATGCCATGTCAGTAGCAGACAATTGGTCGGTTAGTACTGGGTAAGCAAAACGACCATGGGGAACGTTCTCCATGACATCTGTTATTACCCTCATCAATTACAGCAAGTGCAGGGCTTACTAGCGGCAGCTCTCCACTTCGTTAGCAGTGAGACATTTTGAGCTTGTTTGTTAGCACGCATCACAACTACAGACAATGCACCGTGCTTTTCTGCATAAAGGAGCATGAAATTGTGTACGCAAAGCTCCAAGACGACATAGTCCATGCAGCACTTCAACCCCCATATTCAGTCCTGAGTGCCCATAACCGTGAACTCCATGCTGAATGGCAAACCTCAGGCTGTTTTCCTGCATCTTGTGAAGACGGCGTACACGATTCTCATCCACCTTCTGAAAACATTGTGGGGTATTAAATCGACACAGCCGTGGACTCCATACCCACCTAACGTCCCACCTCTCTCGTATGTACTGGTCAGTCTCCTGCAGAACAGGTAATTAAATTTCCTACAATTGAACAAAGGGCAATTGCGCTTCATGATTTGTCTATTTGACAATGTTGTTCCCACATGTTAACAGTGAACTGTTGTTCAAATGAAAGGTCGCGGTGGATCAGCCGTGCGCACTGGGGCGCCGTGATGCTGTGCGTCGTCGGTGGTTCGAGTCCCCCCTCGAGCATGGGTGTTTAGTTTACCTTGTTTGTAAGTTACGGACTAATGACCAAACAGTTGAGTCCGATAGATTTACGAACATTTGAACATCTCAAATGAAATTTGCATTATTCTCTTAGGAATGAAATATCTAATAGAATATATAATTGCAGACAGGTACATGAGGAACCTCAAACAGAGAAACCTATACAAAAATAATGAAAAATTTATCTTTAATTACACAAAATGGGAGAAATCATTTTGTTTTGTAACTTTCACATTAGATTCCTGAATTTTGAAGAAAGTATTATTTATGAAGATTTTAAAATTTTAGGAGAATATATATAACGAATTGTATAAGAAAGTCATTGTTCAATGGGGCGATCTATAATTGTTTAATAATGATTTTGCAGCCAATATCGCATTTTTCATTTATTATGTTACCGGTTTCGGCGTGCTCGACGCCATCTTCAGACCTGTCGTATTTTACATAGCTTCACACCATTTTTTACATACTAAAGGAGTACATCCAGGTTGAGGCGTAACCAAACAAAGTTTCTAGTCACAAATAAAATATATACATCCATCTCCCAATGGTTCTGAAGCGAGGTACTTCAAAGTCTAAGTTCAATATTAATTGAAGTACAGTATAACACAAACAGTTAGGCGGGAAACAGTTAGTGTTCTGGTTCTTGTTTGTGGAAAACGGGATGTAATGATACGCAACATCTCTCACTCACAGCATCCCATGGTCGTTGAATGTGTCTTATACTGTCCAAGGACAATTACCAAGTCCGCGCTTCCAAGTACAAAACAATCATAGGATAACGGATAATGACTTGAAGAGAAATGTTAATTCACTGGGCATGCAGAGCGAGGTGAGACTTTGTTATGGACAGTGCACGGACATTGATATCGAAGTCCCGCTCAGTAGAAAATTATTCGGCATCGACGCAAATGGCGTGCGTCCAATGCAATAAGTACAGTTCATTATGAATAGGAGGGGAATATGGAAGCGTACTTTGGGTCAATCATCAAGGGAAGTTTTTAGCTAAAATGTACATTTATTATAACATTCATCACACAATGTACCGTTTAATAATCTAAGAGTTACATTGTGACTGCGTAGGCTTTCCCGGCGTAATGCTTCATAATATTCTTGTCGGGTTTGCTGCCGGATCAAAACGTCAAGATGACGTTTTGATCCGGCAGCAAACCCGACAAGAATATTATTAAGAGTTACATTAATTATTCTATTCCTAAACTAACGTCTTTGTTCGGAGTCACAACGTGACGTATTGTGCATATTTGAGTGAGGAGAGGAAAGACAAGAGGCGCCTCTAAGAAACAACTATTGATACCTTTAGGGACAAATTTAACTACTGCGCATAACATTGGTTAAGACTACATGAAATGGTATTCTTGGAGATCGGAGACAAGCCTAAAGCGAAATGTAGAGTAACCACTTGACCAATGGTCGGCATGTATTCCTGATGGTTGTTCAAGAACATTCCCATTTGTTAGTGGCTGACGGCCCAAGTTAATTCCATAAAATAATTAATAGCTTAAACAGAGATTGAATGAAATGGTAGTCAAAAACTAAGCCAGTACTTTCGAGCACATGGTGTCTGAGGTCGATCCAAGCACACATAGCGCACAAAGAAATGTACAAAATGCATAAAATTTCTGTCCCGGACTTGTACCTAGCAATAGAATCACACCCAACAATACCGACGTAATACAATAAACGAACAAAGCATAAACTTTCGACAAAGCAGGAGTGCAGGGTGTTAATAGTGCAAGCATTTGGGAGAAGTTGTTGCAAAAATTATTACCTGAAAACAAAAAAATATGGGCGTGTAGGAAATTAAATTTCAAATAGAGTTTCTATTTTATGAAACTCGAGCTTAGAAAGCGAAATTTGCAAAGTTCCAAAAACTGTTTTTATTAAATAAAAAAGCGAGAAGGGTGTGGGGACGGAGAAACTGGAGCGTGCTCTCTCTGAGAATACTCAAAACGGCCCTCACTTGCAAATGTCAAAATCGGTACAATCATTTGACAGCAATCTGTTTTCAAAGTGGTAATTTTTTTCCCAACGACCGCTCGCCCGCTCACCCGTCTGGCCCAAGGCACTGCGAACTTGCTCGCTTCACTTTACCAATCGATTAGTATCACTAGAGAACAATGTAACGTATCCAAGTATTTTTACTTACTAGTAAAGGTATTCAGTATTAAGCTTCAAGAAGCACATCGCTGTAAAATGTAAATTACGTCCGCTATATATATATATATATATATATATATATATATATATATATATATATATCGGCTCCAGAAGGTCGTAGAGCTACATTATTAGCTTTAAAATCTGTGAAAAAATATGAGCAACATAGTTCCTTAACAGTTACTTCCATAACATAAAAACAGAAATAGTAGAAGAAAACGGGCCAAAAAAAGTGCAAGTTTTTTAAAGTCGTTCTTTGATACTTATAATCAACAACAAAAAATTAATAGTATGATATATCGCCTCTTCACGAAGAAAACAGATGGAGAATCATTACACTACGTCGATCCCCTGACCATCTTCAGCCAATTTTCTAGGAGCCTCTTTTTTTCAGAAAAGTCGATATATCTGAAACAATACTGAATATTTTTAATGTTTTCGAAAAAGGTCTTTTTTTACTTCTTTCGTGCCATACTTGTCGTAAATAGTAAGTTTGTAAACGTGGCTGTTGTCGATTTATAAGGAATCTAGCTTTTAATGAATTTTAAGTGTTTCTTCGATATAGCTCGAAACGTATCTAATCAATCGATACATAGAAAAAAACAGTCGATAGATAATGGTAAGGGCTACAACTTACTAATTTAACATTTTCCCAACGGAGTTATCGTTTTTTAATAAAAACCCTTTTCTGGAACTTTGCGATTTTTTTCGGCAAATTTCGCGATCTGGGCTCGAGTTTCATAAAATAGAAACTCTATTTGAAATTTAATTCCCTGCACTCTCATATTTTTTTGTTTTCAGGTAATAATTTTTGCAAATTTAACATTACGCCGTGACAGAATGCTTGGATTATAATTCCCCCCTATACTAGCCTCAGACGGAAAGTGGTGTCTTTCTTCCTGCTAACGGCCGTCGGCCAGGGGTCGGCTAGGGAGTATGGAGGGGGAACTGCAAGCACTCTGAGGCGAATCATTCTGCGGGGTGGACAGAAATCGCAAGTTTCTGACCAATAACTTGAGAGACAAGTTTGTATTGAGAGTATGCTCAAGTCGGAACTTCTCTGGCGGCTACAGGAGGGAATTTGAATGCAAAACTACTAAATTATCCCTGACTGCCCCACTAGGAGTGGGCAAGGAGCGAACTACCTCATCAAGGAATATTAATTAAATGCAATAAATAAATCTTCACCTCCCATCATCCATGGCAGAGGCAAGATTCGAACAAGAACTGAATTAGGTGACTAAGTATTCACACATGTTAACGTTAATTGAATAAAGTAATGATGATAAATGAGAGCGGGTCAAATTGACTCCTTTCTATATGAGCCCGAAGGAAAAAATCCAAGCAGATTAAATCAGGTGAACGGGCTGCCCTGTGATCTGGTCCGCCTCGTACTATCTACTGTCAGCTGTAGGCAGCGTCCAGGTGATTCGCAAAGTTTTGACGGATGTGCGTTGGAACCACACTAATTTGCGTACATCTAGTGGAAAAGCGTCCAGACGTTCAGGTAAGTCCTGCTGAGGGAATATTTTGTGCGTGGCCAGTTAAACGAGTAGGTATATTGTACGGCCCTTCTACGTCAGCGCTCTCTATCGGCTTAAGGCGTCATTACCAACCACACACTCCTTTACGAACTCTACTTACCTTGAAGAGAACGACCTGTTAACCAATAGTCAACACGGATTCAGAAATTATCGCTCTTGCTAAACACAGCTTTCCCTTTATTCACATGAAATGATAAGTGCCATCGACAAGGGATCTCAAATCGATTCCATATTTCTGGATTTTCGTAAGCTTTTGACACAGTACCCCACAAGCGGCTTCTTATGAAATTGCGTGCTTATGGAATATCTCCCCAATTGTGAGGTTGGATTCACGATTTCCTATCAGAAAGAACACAGTTCGTTGTAATTGACGGTAAGTCATCGAGTAAAACAGAAGTGATATCTGGCGTTCCACAGGGAAGCGTTATAGGTCTCCTACTCTACCTCGTGTTTATAAACGATTTAGGAGACAATCTGAATAGCTCCCTTAGACTGTTCGCGGATGATGCTGTCGTTTATCGGTTAGTGAAGTCAACAGAGGATCAAAAGCAACTGCAAAGCGATTTAGACAAAATTTCTACATGGTGCGAAAATTGGCAATGGACACTAAATAAAGAAAAGTGTGAAGTAATACACCTGACCACTAAATGAAATCCGCTGAACTTCAATTACGCGATAAATCAGTCAAACTTTAAGGTCGTAGATTCTACCAAATACCTAGGAGTTACAATTACGAACAACTTTGACTGGAGAGAACACACAGAAAAGATTGTGGCGAAGGCGAACCAAAGGTTACGTTTCATCGGCAGAACGCTTCGAAGATGCAGCAGCTCCACCAAAGAGACTGGCTACATCACACTTGTGCGTCCTCTCCTGGAGTACTGTTGCCCCTTGTGGGACCCTCACCAGGTGGGATTGACGGAAGACATTGAGAAGGTTCAGAGAAGGGCAGCTCGTTTTGTTCTATCACGTAACGGGGGGGGGGGGGGGCGTCACGGAAATGTTGCACGAATTGGGGTGGAAATCATTAAAACAAAGACGTTATTCATTGTGGCGTGATCTGTTTGCGAAGTATCAATCACAGACTTTTACTTCTGAATGTGAAAATATTTTGATAGCACCCACCTACTTAGGAAGACATGACCATCCCATTGAAATAAGAGAAATCCGATCGAAAACGGAACGATTTAGGTGTTTTATCTTCCCGCGCGCTATTAGAGAATGGAACGGTAGAGAAAAGTTACGAAAGTGGTTAATAAACCCTTTGACCGGCACTTGAATGTGATTTGCAGAGTATCGATGTAGATGTAGATTTACTTATTTCTGTCCCATCGGCCGCTTCGTGTTACACAAATATTTTACGACCACCTTGAGTGTGTGTGTGTGTGTGTGTGTGTGTGTGTGTATGTTTCTTCGAAGCATTGGTCCAGGTTTTTATAATAGCATTGGCATTGATAGTAGCAGTCGTAATCGTGGCGGAAAAGGCAGCTGCAGAATTTAACGCAGCTGCTACCCGATTAAATTGCTCGTGACTCCTTGAGACTTCATTAGGTGGGGGAACTGTCAGCAGTCCACTCAATTGACAGGCTGGCTTTTTCATTAGGCGACTCACACGCGGTTCGCAGCGCCACACTGCTTCGCGAGGCACGAGTGCACTCTTTTTATTACCGCCGAAGAACAGAGCCGGCGCCAGTAATGAAATGCCTTTCCACTTACTCGTCTCGCCGCCCTGGGATAGAAGCTAGAAAAAAACCGGCACGAAAGTACGTCATCCGAAGACCCCGTATGCTGAAGTCTGTTTTACGCTTGCATAGGTCAATCCTTCATTATCAGAGCTTAGAAACAGGTCACCGATTTTTACATCGAAATTGATTCATCACTGCCCACTGAAGACACCTGCTTACTCTGCGGACTTAACAGTCACATAATAAAATATGTATTACATATAAGTAAAAACCTCTACGTTTTAAAATGGTGTTGCTGCCCATTTCTCAAATTCTGTCTTATAATTACTCCACATGACAAAATATTCACAACAGATCTATAAATGTTGATGTCCGTTCGGTGTACGTTTATCACGTCTGAACCTCAAGACGTAAAGAAAATGTTCAAATGTTTGTAGAACTTATGGGACTTAACTACGGGGTCATCAGTCCCTAAGCTTACAAACTACTTATGAACTACTTAAGACTAAGGACGACACAAATATCCATGCCCGAGCGGGGATTCGAACCCCCGACCGTAGTGGCCGTGCAGACCGTGACTGGAGCGCCTCAGTCTCCTCGACCACCGAGTCCGGCCAAGACGTAAAGAGCTAAACATTTGTACAGTTACTAATGTCTACCAGGGGAAGGCCTTAGGCACCGTTTTATGGCGATCGGATAGCTATTTATCTATATGTATATATATTGATGTGACTGTCTGTTCAGTGTACGCTTATCACATTCTAACGACAAGACGCAGATACTTAAATATTTGTACAGTTACTAATTTATACCCGAGGAAGGTTTTAGGCACGGTTTTATAGTGATCTGATAGATATTTAGTAATTTGAAGAAATTAACGCGAAATGCGGAACAATAATTACTCTTTGAAAATGGTTTTATTGGTTGCATTGTTGATTGAGGGTTGATAATGATAAAAGGATGGAGGACATTGAGATGGAAAGTTATCGGTGTATATAATATTCTACGCGTGTGTGTGTGTGTGTGTGTGTGTGTGTGTGTGTGTGTGTGTTAATATTTCTCTCTGCAGCGAAAACTACATAACGCTAATGAATGGTCTATGTGTAATTGTTGTCCGAAGTCTCTCGTTGTACACAATAGCAGTTCATTGCCGATAGCTATAATGGGGTGGAAATTATAAAATTCAAATCAAATTATAAAAAAATTCGGACTGAAGGCCAGTCATGACATTTGCGACTCTATAGCAAGGAGGTTACATACAGCGAAACTTGATGCCACAGAACATATCTTTGGTCTATGCGTGCTACAATGTCTTCAGCTCTTTCTCTGTACGGATAAGCATACGGATAAGGAAATATAAGAATAAATAAATAAAGCGGTAAAAAGAAATTTCTTTTAATACAGACATACAGCGCTTATACAAATGAATACATACCTGCAAAATTATACAGTTCTACAACATGTAACTCAATAAATATGAGATCGTATGCATTTTATATGTCATTTGTATTTTGATTGCTGTCTTTCTTTGTTTGGATACTTATAATTTTTTACGTTATGCGAGACAGCGTTATTTCTTAATCATTCTCCGAGAAATGTAGCATGGTTTTAGAAAAAAGAAGAGGGACAGAGAGAGAGAGAGAAAGGATAGGAGAAGTGCTAACTCAAAGCAGGAATAAATAAATAACCCGTCAACGCCGAGTTTTGAGCTAGTTCCTTATATTATTATTTGAAGACCATGTATGAATAAGAGTATTGGAAAAGATGTATAAGAAATGCCAGGAATAAACCAAGTGCATTTTACTATATACATTTCTAAAATACGCAAATTGAATCAGTATGTCAAGAATAAATAGGGATAAAGACTATTTTCTCTTTTCAGTTGCAAATAATATCGTACACTGCTAGACCTTAGCTTTGTTTACGGTCTAACTGAACTATTTTTATTGGAATGACACGTATTAGACTAGTGTGCGAGGCAGTGAACGGCAAAAGTTCTGTAGTAAAATGTTTAAACATTACAATACATAATGGTTTTTTGTAATGAAAAAAATGATTTAGTCCTTTAACATTTAACCTGAGATAAGGAATCTGACGATTGATGTTTCAAATACATTGAATTTACTCTTATCCAGACTGACACATAAAGTTCATCTTACATCAAGTACTGCCACTGTTTCTTATAGTTTGTAAAGTTGTACTGAAACTGATGAAATAAGTGTTAGTAATTACTGAAAAGAAAGATTTTGGTTCAAGATGATATGAATTTATTTTGTCAGGAAGACAAATTTATAGCATTAGGCATCAAAGTTTTTAAGTTCACTTGATTTACAAAAAATATAGGTCAAAAATTTGATTAGTATTACTATCAGTTACAACAATGGGAAATGACCACGTCACCAGCCTGACTACCGTTCATTTACGAAACAGTTGCGTTTGCCTTTTGACAATGAACGTGTAATCCAAGTAAAAGACGAAGAACAAAAGTGTTTGGCAGCAACTGACTAAAGAATGCACTCCTATAAAGAGCTGTTCAGATCAGTAACACTGAATCTGCCTAGCTATCAGAGCTGCTGTATGTTAGGAAGCTATTCCAGTGAGCAGCACGGTATCTGCGGCTTTTTGAGCAGAGACATTGCGCTTTAGGTGCCGCATCACGAGTCCGTGCGTGCGTGTGTGCGTGTACAGATACGTCTTCTGATCGCAGTCGTGATTCTGTCATATTCTGAAATAAATTCACCCCAAATCCCATAGAAAATACTTTATGACGAAGGTATGTGTCTACAGTAATGTGACACTCACTCTAAATATTTCACTCCATTCGAATAAAGACAAATGATATTCAAGTTTATGCGTCATTCTCAGTGCACCTTCTAATTCCGTCCATAGAGAGTAGCTCATATATAATGCAGCCCTTAAAGTGGACCTCTCCTATGGCTATAGAACATCTATTCTTAACCTGCTACATCTGAAGAAACCCATCAAATATTACACCAACCGATACAACTGAAAGTAGCAATGAATGAAGTTGTACATCAGAACCTGCTTGTAAGCAAAGTCACACACGACTGTACTCAAACACCGAAGTTTTCCTACATCTGCTCACAGTGAAGTGTTTGCTCTGATCTGACGGAGACGCCTTATAGCACCTGAAGAGTATAAAAAAATGTGTCTTAATCCAATGTCCTCTCGCAGAGAGACGAAACTCCCCCCCCCCCCCCCCCCATCATAGTGAACTTTCACAGGCGGCCCAGCACTACTCAGTATTGCAAATTTTTAGAAACAAATATTGAGTCCTCCAAAGACATGACTCGTAACAGGAATTGGACAGTAGGTGGAGAATTAGACAACCGCCCATCTGATGTTATGTCCAGGAAATAGTTTGAAGAATTGTTGGGTTCCCACGAAGAGCGCGAAGTAGTCACTTAGGACCATTTCATCAGAGTGGAGAAAATAGGATTTCACCCTCTTCAATATGTCTGTTAGATAGTGTCTACAAATCCGTGCTCTTCTTGTAAGCCATAAACCGAACGGATGACTTGTGTGTCATAGGACACGAGTTTGCGGCGGAGCAGAGATTCAGCTATACCAGCTTCTAATCCAGCGACAGAGAGGGTGAAAATCCACCACCTTGTGTACATACTCATAACATTCTTCGTAGCGAGAATCTCTGAGCTAAGTAGCTGGCGCTCAAAATAGCACTCTGTCACTGGGGAATGAATAGATTACTCAAAACTAAGCTAACTCATGTGTGTAGTTATATTGTAACGTGAATGATACACAATTATAAATATTCTCACTGGCGAAAGTAGAAGAAAAACATCCGACACTAGTTACAGTCGATCTAACTCTCAGTAATGCTTCAGATTTTGAGGTAAAATTGGATAGGAATGATGATGGAAACAGGAAGTGGAGATAATGGTCAATAGATTGCAGTGCATTGAAGTGGCTACGGTAGAAGACATTAAGTCGGAACTCGTCAAACAGAGTGGAATGTCAGGTCTCAAATGGCTACAAATGAAATATCGTGGGAGTCAGAACAGGTTCCGTCTGATTGGATGAAATAACTAAGCACACGGAGTCCCTTTTTCCCATCAGCCAACTAATCAATTTTCAAGCAAGGAAATAGAAAACACTGTATCTGTTTAATTAGTGTTTTTGTAAGATCTTCCTAGCAATTGTTGAAAGGAGAGTGCCTGTATTAGTTGCAGAGGGACGAAAGTCAGTATGGGTTTCGTCCTCCTATAGGCTATCATGACTAGATCTTTAGCTTACGCAGATAATGGAGAAGTGGTATCAGTGGAACGCGAAATTGTGTTTCTGCTTTGTAGATCTAGAAAAGGCTTTTGACCGCATTACGAGGAGGACACTACAGTCAAATAAGATTACGGAACAAGAGGCAAACGTCTGTAGCTAATTAAAGATCTTTACGTAAACTATCAGGCAGCAATTTGGACGTGTACGGATTCCATGGTTCATCGAAGTTTCGGGGTTTAGGCTGAAACATGTCATCACTGTTGTTGATATTATTTTTGGATCATGATTTGAAAAACCTAAACTGGCGGGGTCATATTAAGATATGTGAAATGATATGTCGTGGATATGCGTGCGACTTAGTGGTGATGCCAGATTCGACTAAAAGTTTGTAGTCTAATAGAACAAAAGAAAAGTTTGTGGTATGAAGGTAAGCATCTTCAGACTGAAAGTAATGAATATGGGATGTCATTTTGAATGCCAAATTGGAGGAGCAAATTTGGAACAAGCGGACTGTATCAACTACTAAGGACGTTTTATATTAATAACAATGAACCAAGACACAGGTATTTAATATTTGTTTGACCGCAACGGTCCCGTTTAGGCTTACATTGTCAATTTCAAGTGACGGTTATGTCTAGCTGGCCTGACATAAATAATACATCTAGGCGTCTGTATATGGACTGTCAAATTTGGTTGGTACTTTTAATTCTGATTTTCACGATGTCGTAACGAATTTTAAATAAAAATGATCAGTAATTATGACTGCTGACCTCTATAATAAGAATTCAGTCTCGTTCTGCCAACGGCCTCGTAATTGAGGGCAAGGAGCAGACACTATTTAACTGGAGGCCTTATGGCCAGTAGTCAACAGTTACCTGCTGGCAGCAGAACAGTCCAGGACAGCCCAGCCCAGCCGAGTCCAGCACTGGCCACATGGGTAAACGCCGTAACATTACTCCGTATATATTTTATGTCACATCTAAAGTCGTACTTAGACGTTTTTGTAATTATTGCCATTAATCCTTGCAGGGTACTTTTAATTCCGAAGATGACCTACATCAGGTCGAAACCGGTAAATAGAAACTGTTAATTTCTGAGATCCGTATATATTTTATGTCACATCTAAAGTCGTACGTAGACGTGTTTGTAATTATTTCATTAATCCTTGCAGGGTACTTTTAATTCCGAAGATGACCTACATCAGGTCGAAACCGGTAAATAGAAACTGTTAATTTCTGAGATCCGTATATATTTTATGTCACATCTAAAGTCGTACTTAGACGTTTTTGTAATTATTTCATTAATCCTTGCAGGGTACTTTTAATTCCGAAGATGACCTACATCAGGTCGAAACCGGTAAATAGAAACTGTTAATTTCTGAGATCCATTTTAATCATACCAAATCGCTGTTTTTCTCCTCTGACAATGTTGTCAAAATTAATAATAATCTTTTTGCCCTGCCTATACCTCCATATTACATTAATTTTAATTCTTGATTTAATTCCTATAATTCCTGATGATATTAATTCCTGTCTTTAAACAGCTGCATAATTTCTTGCTTAAATGCTGCTACTAATATTTGAAACTGTTTTTGTGTGACAAGTGAAGTTTGACAAGTATTGGCTGATTGGGCATTTTACTAGTCAGTTACTTCACAAATTTATACTAATTTACTCCAACAACTCTATTATTTCTTCATACACAATAACCGTCTTTCAATTACCCACCTTTTTTTCTGACTATTATGTACCAGAAACACGACTGTGTTAGTGTAACAGAGCAATATTAGCCGAGGGCGTATAGCGTCGCCACTCGTGGCATCAGCAGCGGCGACACCGAGGCCAACAAGGAACACAGGGCCGAGGGCGTACACTAGGGCACGTGATCAGAGGAGTGCTGAGACAACGGTCACTAGCTGACTGGCTGGCCGCTAACAGACAGTCGGCTGTGCCCCAGAGGCCAGTTAGTGAACGTGTTGACGTAGCACCGCTATGTTCATGTGACGTTTTATGCGCCCGGGCCTGACTTTCTCTTCACCACAATATAATCAATCCGTCAGCTGGTGGTGCAGCTGCCACACACCTGCTCCCTTCTCATCGTGGGACGGTCATTTGAGAGGCAGTTGTCTTATAAAGAACTTCTCCTCCTTGCGCTTTATTTAAAAAAGGAAACCGGGTTAGGAAAATGCAAAAACATTCTATGTGTGCTTCTAGAGCTCTGCAGGGAGATATTTTTCACCATGTATAAAATCAGGCTGCAGAAGATGATACAGAACAAAAGAGATCCAATTAACTTCGGATTTGCATGGTAGAGACCATTCACTCAATCACACTTTGTTAGAGAGTCTGTGGTCTATAAGGGCTGTAACATCCAGCCAAGCTGCCTTTGATACATGAACGCTAAAATTGCAGTGGTGTCAACGCTGTATTAATATACTTAACCAGTGTCTCCACACCTTGAATGGACTCTGCGTACTGTTTTTCTCTTGAGATGGCCCCATAACCACAAATCACATAGTGTGAGAAAAAGTGAAGGAGCAGACCATGCAACAAGACTTCGTGATATGATCCGTCGACCAGAGAAGACACGATTGACATACATCCAGGCATTAACGGCGATGTGGGCTAGAGCACCATCATGTGGCAGGAAGATAAACGTTCGAATCATCGATGGTGCAGTGTGAGGAACAGCATCACACTCTTTCGGGAAACTATGAACACTTTAAATGTAACTGCCTAGTACTGAATGTGTTATAACACAGTAAAAAAGTATGGTCACTATGGCGGAAACAACGCAGTTTAGGACAGAAGTTCATTACGCCTCTTTTGTTCCGCACTTTCTCCTCTATCACTCCGTAGAGCTTGCACAGTAAAAATACTACGGTGGTTGGAACATAATAGTGGCAACTATTTATTCACAACTGATATAAAAGCGTTACACCTATTACTGTTCTTCAAAGTAATCACCAGCGTTGTGTAGTAACCGTTGCCAGCGATGTGGAAGGAGTAGTATACCGTTATCAGAGCCTGTTCTGTTGATGGTGCGAATGGAGCGGTCTACTGCCTCTCGAATCTCCGAATAGTTCTGAAGCGAATGCCACAAAGTCGTTCCTCTATCTTCGGAATCAAATCAAAGTCACACGAACGTACGTCAGAGGAGTATGGTGGATGGTACATTACTTCTCAGTCCCATAGACCAAGCGGAGCAGCCAAATCTTGTGCTGTATGCGGAGACTGAAGACCCCTTAGTTAAGTCCCATAAGTTCTACAAATATTTGAACATTTTGGTGTATGCGCCCGCGCATTATGGTGCAAAATGATGGGTTGGTTACGCAGAAAGTGTTGCCGATTCTTTCGCAAAGCTGGTCGCTGGTGATGCTGAAAAACAAAAACAAATATATACTGTGTATTGAAGGTCTGTTTGAAAAACATAGTGACACAGTTATGTTAGACCCCTCGCTCACAAGTGACTGTATTTCCCTTGATTGTGTGCAAGCCGGTTACGTTTTACGGGCGAGTTCATTTGCTCGAGGTAAGGTAGGCGTGTTAACAACAACGTGTAGATTCCATTGCATAGTGTCTCCACAGCAGTGTTGCCACTATTTAAGGTCCAACCCCCGTATTTGCATAATGTGAACAGTGTAGATTTTATTCACCTCCTCGATTCAGCTCCTTGGATTGTCGATCTGAATCAATCTAATTCCATATTTTATGTGAGACTTTAACTTTTCCCGGCGTAATGAATGTTCAAACATCTTACGGGTATGCTACCGGGTGACGTCGTCGACAACCGCCAATATTTCGGCAGGAGGACACCCTGCCATTCTCAAGGCACAAATGCACTTAAGGAAGCAATGTGCAAGCGTATTCAATGCCTCGGTTTCAAAGGGTAAACAAGGAACATAACACACACAGTACAAGTCACAGCAGAGTCAACACAACCAAAGATGACCAAACATCAAAAGTATCGATAGTGACTTAATCAACAGGTGAGGCAGCTTTAATTTTGTCCCTCTGTTTTCTGACGAGAGTCAGTGCGGGATTCCAAGCAGAATTTAAACAAAAACGACCATGTCTGTTTATAAGGTCGCTTGCTAGTTTAATTTCAACAGCTTCCTTAACCCTCTCATGCGTACCGTTCTCAAATGAGGACACTTAAATTTTGTCTCATTTCTGTCATCTTTTACATCTGAGGTGACCGTAAAAGCACAGGTACCTCATATGAGGGCTAACAGTGAATGTTAGACTGTCTCCTTGACGGCAGTGTTAAGTCGTTGGGCTAACAAAGAAACGGAAAGTAGAGATTACACGAAAGAGTAGAGGCAGGCCTTCAGATGAAACTACATTGTTCTCTGTACATCGAAAAACAAGAAAGCGTGTCATTCGGTACCCAACGATTTATCCTTCAATGGGGTATAACACCGACCAGCCAAGTCAGGTGATCCCAATGCCAAGAGGTGTTATGATCGGGACTGCCGACGGAAAACACGTTACAATTGGGAAAAGTGTAAACTTGCTGTGTGCCCTGAGTGCCTGAAACAATTTCATTGCACGAAAAATACAAAATAGTGGACACTCTTCATGTATTCTTTGATATTATTAATAGATGTTCCATGTAAAAAGTAGAAGTTTTAGCACTCACTGTCCTATTTTGAGGACACCTCCCTACTGGTCTACGAAACTATGTTTTTACATAAATTATGATTCATTCTGTACAAGATAGGTCTTAAGTTACCACATAATGGATGAGAAATTCATTGTCGGGTTGATAATTCGTGCATGAAAGGGATAATAACACTACCCCAATAGGTGCTTCCTTAAGTGCAGTTGTGCCTTGAGAATGGCAGAGTGTACTCCTGCCGAAATATCGGCGGTTGACGACGACGTCACCCGCCAGCATACCCGTAAGTTGTTTGAACATCCACATTTTATATTTACGTAAAAAATAGCGTAATGCAGTTGAAGTATAGCGTACACAGTACTGCAGTACAGAAGCTGCTGAAGGACAGCTGCCATACGCATTCTCTAGGATAGAAAAAGAAGTGGCAACGTCAGTGTTTCGCGGCTGATGGGATCCAATTACCGCGGAGCCCCGTGATGGGTCTCTGACAAGTCCGAGTCGCCCGGCCTCCGTATGATACCAGTGTTTCAGCGTCGCCTCTGGTGTCTGGCTGAAGAGTGCCATTGGACGCAGTGGCCTGTGAGTAGCCGCAGCACTAGCGGTGACGCTGGCTGCCCTCGGCTTAGAGGGGTCTTACTCTGCGCCGAGAAGTTGCGCTGCTCGTTGCTGAAGTCGGTAGGCCCGCTGCTTTCAGGACCGCTGAAACATCCGTTGCGGCTCTTGCACATAATCCACTGCTCCCGGCTCATTTTGAAGTCAACCACTACTCATGCTGTCATCCTGCTTCTACTTTCTCCGCGACACCATCTTGTAGCTCAATGAAAACTTCTTCGTTGATGCTATGATGTAATCCAAGAATTGCGCACAGAAAACGCAGAAATACAGCGTTTAGGCATTTACATCGCAGTTGTAAAATCACTCAGACTTTAGAAATCATCATTTACTCACAGTTAGAGCACAATTTAAAAGCAAATCTTGTATTAGAAAGTCTTCTTGTTATTACTGTTCACAAATTGATTCCTACTTGAAGCGTTTTTTTCTGCAAATATAATTAAAAAATATTCACAGAATATATGACCAACTACGATTGGGCAAAGCTGCCGGGATTCGAACCCGGGTCTCCTGCTTTCTAAGCAGTTGCTCTGACCCCTACACCACTGGGGACACAGTGATCATCGCACCTGCAAAGACTACCTAAGCACGCCTCCCGTCAGATACAAATTCCCAGCCTCACCCTGCCCATAGTACTTAAACTCGTAGTTATTAAACTGATTCCCGTAGGAGTAAGGGCTTCAAACTTGCCTCTCCCTCCCCACTAACGATAGGATCATTGCCCGTCATCGACATATTATATATATACATGTGGCGTCTGTTCCGAAAGAACAGACGTCACTTCTGATCCTGCATTTGTAATTCTTTCATTTCCACAGAATATATGACAACTGCGAATGGGAAAAGCTGAAAATTTGTACAGAGCTAGTATTCGAACCCAAGTCTCCTGCTTTCTAGGCAGGGTACACATTTTCAGCTTTGACCATTCGCAGTTGTCATATACTCTTCGAATATGAAAGAATGACTGCAGGATCAGAAGTGACGTCTGTTCTTTCGGAACAGACGTCACATGTATATTATTTAATATTCACAGAATATATGACATCAACTGCGATTGGGCAAAGCTGAATATCAATTAAAAAAATTAATCTTGAAAAAGTTGAAAGATATCCTTACCAGAGGTACCTAGTATGGCAGGAAACGGAAGAAGATGTCAGAGGAATTGATGGCAAAAATTACCAGTCTGTTCTAGAGGCAGACATGGTGATAACTGCACAGTTCTTTTCCTTTACCCATATTACTATCAGTGTCCATGCATATGATCTTTCTCGTACTAGCAACGCACGGCATGAGAAGGGCCAAATTGTACTCTACTGCTGCGTTGGAGTAGCCGAACGGTCTAAGGCGCCTCGCTGCCGAGCGTGCGGCTGCTCGCCGTAGGAAGTTCGAGTCCTCCCTAGGGCAGAGGTATATGTATTGTCCTTAGATTAGTTTACCTTAGTTTAAGTAGTATGTAAGCTGCGGACTGATGACCACGCAGTTTGGCACGATAGATTTACAAACATTTTTGTACTCTACCTCGCCAGGTAGGAACAATGTACTTAAATTAATTGTCACTTAGATGTTGTTGTCCCCGCACAGAAGTAGCACGCAGGTCGCAGGTCTGAAATTGAGGCAGATAATCGTAATTATTGATGGTGGCAATGCTTTTGAATGTACAGGTAACAAATCAAATTTGGACTTGTGGATATCAGGTATTCTTTGTTTTAATATTTTGAACTCATACGCTCACAGAAATTCCAAACAAAATTCTCTAAACACATTCGTATAAAACACATTACCTTTAAGCAGATGTATTATGCTAGTAACTCGTTATTAATCTACATAGATTGTACAGCTGCTTGCTCTCAACTACATGTAACCGACTTATTGGACTGTCCATATTGGACTACATGTTATTAACACCCGCGATAGAATGACGACGGTAGACACTCCGCATTGGCTACACGTTTTGGCGCCAAGTAAAATTCGTTGAGTGCTTCGTCTGTTGTTTGTTAACATTTTTCGCTATTAATTAAACATTGCAAATATCTGTTAGATACCGTGGTATATATTGATAAATATATACCAACGTATATATAAATATATATTAAATTAGAAGGTTTAGTGAGCTAGGTTTCCGAATATTACCTACTCACATTATAACTATTTTGCCGGAATTTAGCATGGCAATTTTACTCACTGTACCATCCGCAGCCGATTACTGCGTACTTTCTCTACTGTTGTATGAACAAACTTATGGAGTTCGGAACTTAGCTCAAAAGCGATAAATGTCAATACATGCAAGATAACTGGTGTTCTTACTCCCAAGTTGTCCTTCATTGGGCCCAGCACATTGAAAGATATCAGGAAATAAACTACTGTTTTCGTCTCATTTACTTCAAGTATTGCTTCCAGAGTCTGACAAGTTAGAAAATGAGTATACGAGGGTTAGAAATTAAATAGTGCCAACACTTATACGGAGACACTATGCAATGGAATCAACTACCATGGATCATAGCACACCTTGTCAATATACGTACTTCACCCCAGAGAAAATGGACTCGCCCGTCCCACGTCACCGGCGTGCGCACAATCGAGGGAAAAACAGTCACTTGTGAGTGGGTGGTCTAATATAACATTGTCACTATGTTTTCGACACAGGAGGAACGGAATTGGATCACCAAATGTTCAAAATGTTCAAATGTTTGTTAAGCTTATGGGACTTAACTACGGGGTCATCAGTCCCTAAACTTACAAACTACTTATGAACTACTTACGAACTAGGACGGCACAAATATCCATGCCCGAGGGGGGATTCGAACCCCCGACCGTAGTGGCCGTGCTGACCGTGACTGGAGCGCCTCAGTCATCTCGGCCACCGCGGCCGGCAATTGGATCACCATTGAATGTGCCAGAGATCGTAAAGCACGACAGTGTCATCACTTTTATCGGCAGGCGTGCGGAGAATCGGCATTGTCGTACGGAACAGTGGCACATCGGGTAAAAGCATTCAACGAAGATCAGCAACCTGTGGCAGACATGCATCGAGCAGGTCGTCGTAGCGTCTCTGCGCTGGTAGTGGACAATGATCGACGCCAGACGATTCGTGAGCTTGCCTACAAAGCCAAATTAGGGCATACGACTGTGCTTCCTACCCTGAAGGAACGCTTGGCATGTGGAATTTGCTTCACGACGGGTTCCGCATGAAGTGACAGAAATGCAGAAATGTTTGCGTTACGACACATTGATTCCGAAGATGAACGAACAACTTCGTGGCATTCGTTTCAGAACTGTTCCAGAGATTCGACAGGCAGTAGACCGCTCCATTCGCACCATCAACCGTTTTGCTAACGGTACACAACGCCTTCAACATCGCCAACAACAGGTTCTAAAAGCGCTGGTGACTACTCTGAAGGGCGGTAACAGATCCAAACATGTTGTGGATCAGTAGTTGCCACTATTTAAGTTTCTACCCTCGTACTTTCACTTACAGTGGTTACTACAGGGTGTAGATCTCAAATGTATTTGTTCCGGTTTTTCTGGCTGGTACCGCCAATTACGGAACACTTGACCAGCGCGCAGTGGATTAACAAACATTAGAGCAGGAAATGTGGAAAGGCTGCCCAAGGATTGTATTGAACATCTCTCACTTTGACCCACAATTTATTTAAATAGATGTAACAATTTTAGAAAAAAGAAAAAATCCCAAAAATTCTTAAATTTTTTTTAATTGAATTCTAAAAGCATACAGTAAAAGATAGGATTTTACAACACAACAGACAAATGTAACAGGAAAGATCCACACTCTTTAACAAGCTAAATAAGTTTTCATTAACACATTTACGCTTTTAAAATAAACAATAAATTTGAACAACTAATCTACATAAATAATATCTTAGAGGAGGCAAGTTGTACAATCAGTTGACTTAATTACGTAATTAATGTCTGAAAGTGCACAGAGCCTGTGGTATCACGAAACTCGCTACAAGAACTACACAAAGGAATCACCTGAAATGCTGAAGCAAGAAACAAATTCAGGCGCCCTTTTAAAACAGCAGAAGTTCACAATCGGATCCGCTCTAGTGGAAAGTTTACATGATTTACACATACAGAATCACGTATCTTAAGGTGGGAGCCCAGGCAGAAGACGAACTGGCGTACTTTCAGCCACAGCAGCACACGGACAGTCGACAGTCCCACTAAGCACGCCAGCAAACGGCCCCACCACAATAGCCACAATCAAAACAGAATCTGGCTCTATAACACACAGAGACAACTATTACTATGGAAGGCATTAAAAATACAAACACAAAATACCTAAATTTGGACGCCAAAACGTACACGAAACTTAAGAGGCTTAAAAGCATTAGTTTGGGAATGTGAAACCATTTCCCCCAAGGGTTCTTTGAATTAAGCAATTTTAAACAAAAGCCAGAACAATGTCTTGCAGGGGAACCAAATTTTCAAATGTTCAAATGTTTGTATAGCTCATGGGACTTAACTACGGGGTCATCAGTCCCTAAACTTACAAACTACTTATGAACTAACTAATACTAAGGACGGCACAAATATCCATGCCCGAGGGGGATTCAAACCCCCGACCGTAGTGGCCGTGCAGACCGTGACTGGAGCGCCTCAGTCCCGTCGGCCACCGCGGCCGGTCGACCAAATTTTCACCAGTTATGTAGCTTCATCAACACTCAACTAGTAACAGAATAACACATAGGGTGAGTAAGCCGGAGCACTTCCTTTAGCAGTTTGCAGTATCATACCAGTCAGTCGTTGCCCCAGGAAATGCATCACCATGCGCACGGACAACTTCGAAATATCGTTCCAGAGTCCGGAAACCACACTTGCTGCTAAGGCAGACAGTCTCTCCCCGCCGAAGTCAGCCGTCCGCTTGTAGACAAGCGGGAGAAGCAGCGGTAATCTTCACCACATCAGCGATCCCCGTGGTATGCTGCCGCAGACGGACACACTGACACACATGACCACCTCGTGTGTACCTCCTGGCGCGCTCGTCCTTGCCGTCCTCCCTGTGGTAAACCTACTATCACGTAGTTAGTCCTCCTTCCAGGGCAGAGCCCCCTGGGAACGATCTCCCCGCGCCAAAGGTAAACAGGCGAGCACGATCCGATAGATCAATATACAAGAGGGACGATAGTGATCGCACCAGCTCAATAGCAACATACAATGTCTATTAATTCGGTAAATCTAAACAGTAACATAGATCAGAATAATAGTACTTTGTCAGGTGTAATGGTAAGTGCTCTTGTCTTTAGAAACCTATCGATAAACTAATCGTGAAAAGTCATCTTTGCCTAAGACAAAGCTGGGAACAGAGCGCCCTCACCAAGTGAGGCGCGTGTTTAACGCAGCAACGAGCGGACGTGCAACAGAAAAGAGTATGGAGTAGGTAAGTACGACCGGGCGCCTGCCGGGATGTCAGAAGTCGCAGAAACTCGATCGCAGGTGGTATGCCGCGCCGCGGTGGAGTAGTCGAGCGGTCTAAGACATCTCGCTGCGGAGCGCACGGTTTCTCGCCGTCGGATGTTCAAGTCCTCACTGGGGCATGGGTGTGTGTGTTGTCCTTAGGTTAGTTTTCCTTAGTTTAAGTAGTTTGTTAGCTACGGACTGATGACCACGCAGTGTGGTCCGATATATTTACAAACCTTTGAACATTTTGCGGTATGCCGCCCAAAGGGCGCAACGCCGATCTGTGGAATACAGAGACCACATTTTCCATCTCGCATAGTGGTGAGACGTTCATCGATCTCACTGGAAGCGAGCCAAAATTGTAATATCTGATTGACGCTCTAACTATGTCGTTATTTGGGGCGGTGACTATATATAAATAATATATATATATATAAACTTATAAAATTTGCCGATGACGGACAGTGATCCTTTCTTCTTCAGTGCGGAGGCACTCCTAGGACCTTACTCTTAAGGGAATAAGCACTAACTTGCTACGAATTTGAGTTCTAGTGGGCAGGCTAGAGTTGCAAATTTGTATCTGGCGGGAGGCGTGCTTGGGTAATTCCGTGCAGGTGTGATGACCGCTCTGTCCCCATTGGTGTAGGAGTCAGCGCAACTGCTTAGAAGGCAGGAGACACGGATATATATGTAAGTTTGAAATTTATTTGCTGGCGCAAAATACTAACTTGGAAAAAGTAAAAATTGTGTAAAATGGCAAGGGGAGATTGGCAGCCGAGTTTCCGCGTCGGTACATTTAGAAGGGGATTAAGTTGTCCTTGAAACTGGGGGCGAGCAGACCACAAGACATACCCTTCGTAACTTCTACTTCGCGTCTTTCTCACTCCTGCGACCGCTCCAACCGCGGCTTGGTTTCGTTTGAGACGGGCCTGTCGTGGCACATCACTGCGGTAGCTGGGAGGCAGAACACCTGTTTTTGTCTCGACATCAACAAAATGATGGTTTGTTAGACGGGTTCAATTTTCTGATAAAAACCAGGGGCTTAATATGCGGGTTAAACAAGAGCTTAGCTTAGTATGACGAAATTTCTGTTAGAAAATTCATAATTTCGTAATGAATAAAGGAGTTTAAAGTTACGTTTTTGCTTTGTAGGAATGCATGCCTTCGTCCTTATTAAATTACATTCTTTAGCCAGGGATTTTAGAAACTTTATTTCTGCTCAGGGTATGTTTAGTCGTAAATTAAATTATCATAGAAAATAAAGTTCATGCGAAACACAACTAGCTCTTTATTCACACGAAGTGATGGGTGCTATCGACAAGGGTTCACAAATCGATTCCGTATTTCTTGATTTCCAGAAGGCTATTGACACCGTACCTCACAAACGGCTTTTAATCAAATTGCGTGGTTATGGTATATCGCCCCAAATTTGCGCTTGGATAGGGGTTTTCCTGTCAGAGAGGACACAGTTCGTAGTAATCGATGGTAAGGCATCGACTAAAACGGAGGTGATATCGTGCGTTCCACAGGGTAGTTTTATTGGTCCTCTGCTGTTCCTTATGTACATAAACGGTTTAGGGGAAAATCTAAGTAGCACTCTTAGGTTGTTTGCAAATGACACCGTCATTTACCGTCTAGTGAAATCATCTGAAGATCAAAACCAACTGCAGAACGATCTGAATAAGATATCGGTACGGTGTAAAAATTGGCAATTGACTCGAAATAATGAGAAGTGTGAAGTCGTCCACATGAGTACGAAAATGAATCCTTTAAACTTTGTTTACAACATAAATCAATCAAAAGTTAAGGCCGTAAACTCCACAAAATACGTAGGAATTAGTATTACTTCAGACTTAAATGGGACACGTAGATAATGTCGTGGGAAAGGCGAACCACAGACTGCGTTTTATTGGCAGAATCCCTAAAAAAAGGAACAGAACTACAAAATAATCTGCATACACTACGCTTTTCAGTCCATTTTTGGAGTATTGCTGCCTAGTGTGGGATCCTTATCAGTTGGGTTTGACGGAGGAAATCGAAAGAGTCCAAAGAGGGGCAGCTCGTTTTGTACTGTCACGATACAGGAGAGATAGCGTTACGGAAATGATACAGGATCTCTGATGGTAATCATTACAACAACAACGGTGCTTATTGCTGCGGCGTGGGCTACTTACGAAACTCCAATCGCCAACATTCTCATCCGAATGCGAAAATATATTGTTGACTCCAACTTACATAGGTAGATATGACCATCAGAAAAAAATACGGGAAATCAGAGCTCGAACGGAGAGATTCAGGTGTTCTTTCTTCCCGCGCGCTATTCAAAAATGGAAATAGAGATAAATAGTATAATGGTGATTCGATGAACCCTCTGGGAGGCACTTAAAATGTGATTTGCAGAGTATCCCATGTAGATGTAGATCACGAGCATCTGTAACCACAGCCTCGCCACGCTGCTACATTTTCGCTACATCCTCGGTAATGGGGCTGTGTCACCGCTCTGGCCAATTGAGGACTTAAATATAATTCCAGTGTCGGACTTGCATCGAGTAGTTGTGTTAAATGGCATGGAAAGCTTGCTTTCTTGTTTCATTCTTCCTTTTTAAATGGAATGCGCATTCATGACTGAGACAAATTTAAGACATTGTTTTCCAAAATATTGTCAATTAGGCCTACTGCTTCCACTGTCAATGTTTCCCTCCGTTAAGACGTGACATTTTGCGAATGTTATCCTGATCAGTATGCAATCCTCATTCAGTGACGCTACATTATATTTGTTGTGGATTTTGATGTGACTTTAATACTTAATTACTGTCGTAAGAAACATTAATTTTTATTATTGCAAGTAGTTGTGCTCCCTTTATTACAAATAATAATACATTTAGTATTTCGCCTAATTAGTGTTGCTCTTTTTGGGGAAGGCTCTATAAAATCTATGTGCCAGTTAATTGGTGATGTAAATCCAGTAGGACAAAAACACCGTACCTGTGACAAGTCGATAGTGGAGAAATGCAGAGTCATTGTCACTGAATCACGTTATTAAAAATATTGCGTTACGTAAAATTAGTAAATTCGTTCAGCATTCACAATCACGCACTTCATACTTTTCCTGACTTTTTGCTGAAGGGTGGAAGTGGATGTTGATCTGGTTCTTCTTCAGAGTTCTGTCAATTTTTGTCGTAGACGGACCCCTACATGGGACCAAAGATAGGCGCTTGTTGCCCTTTTCTTTCTCAAGGTCATCCTTCTTTTAGCTCGTCTTGAGCGCACGTCTTATCTGCATTTATGTGTAGTTATTCTTCCACAAGATTAGGTGCTGCATCTACTGATATTTCGAGCAGGCGAGACGTAAAATATTTTTTATGCGTACTAGCCCTTTATCTATAACCTCATCAAGAGATATGCCTATACACTAATACACTAACTACTTCTCTGTTTCTTCACACCTGATGGTCCCTGTCAAGAAATATAGTCTCTTATAAACTCGGAAGATGAATCTGCATTATAAATTACCTGAAACTAAATTCCTAATACGTATGGAACGAACTCAACCTACACTAAAAATGAATACCGAACGATCCCTGTAAATTATTGTTGGATTGCTTTTCAAATACAGCTTTCTGATATGAATGGATTTAACTAAATTATAGACTTTGACAATTAACTAATGAATTTCCAAATTTATACCGATCGCTATGACAGAGATTTACAGAGAACAATCTCTCAAATTAATTGATTAATTATTTACAAAGCCTCAATGTACTGCACACATTAAACTTCACTGACTAGAAAACTTATCCTAACCGATCAGATTCAGTTTAATCTGTTTCTGAAACCTCAAATTTGTGTCTTTTATTACACATTGTTCTTTGAATTTTAGTTTCTACCATTAATTTCTAGTCTACTCTACAAATTATACTAGAATATTTATATCTGTATCTCAAATGAAATTCACAAACTGTGATGTGGAATAACATTTGGCTTTGATTGAGTATTGTGCTACCAGAATTTTTTAAACTATCGCATTCTGTCCATTAATGTAAGGAAAAAGGATTAAAGAAAAACTAAAATCCATGAGATCGTACTTACACAAAATTAATTCCCAATTACGTCGTTTTGAATAAATCCCCTGCCAAACACTTTGTCATGATGAGAATGGAAACATAAGATTTTTTTTCTGCTTTAGTGTGTCAAACGCAGCATCTCGTGTGTCAGCATTAAGATTCGGAACGAAAGAAGCTCCACATCCCAGAAAGTCCTCTGCAATTGCTTAGTGTTGATGTGTCCTTGTCATCAATGGGATGGACACCTCTCACTACTGAGCTTTCCATCCATTGAAAATTCTCTGCTCCATCTGCATTATATTTTCTTCAAAAAATCTCCATTATGATCTGCAACTAATGAGCCGTCAGTACATATATTTTCCACCTGCATAGACACTTGTGACAAGGCGTTCACGTGATTTTATTTCCTTCACTCTTTAAATCATTTCTGTATCTCTCTTTTAACTCAGACATGCGCTGGCGTGATGCTGGCGCCAAAGCTAAGCGTCATCACTTAAATGTCATCACCTTAGAAATTCGCACTTGGTTAGCACAAGGGGAATAAACTACTACGTGTTACATCCCAGTTATTGGTATTTCCTACTGTTACCTCAGCTCCATCATAACCCTCTTAATGTGTTTTCTACATAAAGGCTATCGTCCTCTTTATTGTTTCGTTTTGCGGAAAGTTTTGTTGACGTCATCACTTTTCTCACAAGTATCATATAGCGACTGCCTTTGTCAGGTGCCTTTTCAAGTCGGGAAGCCCCTCATGTTGTAGAGTCGACCACCATTAAGGGTAATAAATGTGTCGAGTCAGTTGTTAGCCACTACAGGTTTTACTGCATATTATGCTCTTCAGTTTCCCATCCTCGTGGAAAATTTTTTCATCGTTAGTATATGGGAACGTAATATTAAACATAATTAAAAAAATAACGTAATCGTACTAACGTTCAATTCTGGTGTAAGAGGAAAATACAGTAAATTGGAAATATTAGATACGTGGCGCTATAAATGTCTGTTTTATTTTAATGATTATAATTTTATATTCTGACCCCTGCATTATCTGTCTACTTACGTTCCTAATACCTAAGTTATCCACATCTATGGCATGGTGTAACTTTTTTTATTACGATTTGTATTCTTTGAGAAATATGACCACACCTACGAGAGCACCATCTGTCGGCATATTCTATTTGCATTTAGCTTAAAACAACAAAGCGAGTTTAGCACATGTTATCAGTATAGTGTCATCTAACCATAATAATTTATCTAATATTTGTAATTTGCTGTATTTCTCTTCCTGTTAAGCCTTACATTAGAACAAAACCAAATGTAATGTGCAGCATTGGTCGTTAATACTTTATTGTAAAAGCAGCAGATCGATTTCGATCACATAGTGATCTGCATTGCATCTTCTAACAGGCGTTGTTAATGAAATGAGTATAAATCGAAATGTGTTGGAAATCAATTTCAGAAACATAACATTGCAGTGCTAAAGATTCGGATGGAGTGAGCGAGCTGCTTACAAAAAAGAATTGAACTGAATGTCAATTTGATCACATTACTTTTTAATATTTTGATATCTAATATTATGCATCCATACTCATTCGCTCTTAAAACATTTTTCGCACTTTACCTCTGAAAATTGGGCAACTGAAACGCGTAATTCGCAATAAAAATTAGTGCTATCAAGACCTTGCTATTCACTTCATAAGTGACATTTCTGAATTGTCGCTTGCGTGAATCATCGAAGGTGTTTTAAATAAAAATTTCTGCTATAGGTTTTACTTCCTAAGTGCTTCTTTATACCTCACTTTTACTTCTGAGACGTCCTCTAGCTGTAATCCAGCTACTGCCTGCCTACGTATCCTTCGGTGACATTTTATTCTAATTACATTTACCTCTAGATTACAGTGATATGTATATTGGACCACCTTTGCTACAAGATTTTGTATTTGACGATTTACTCATGCCACTCCACTGTCCGACTACATCGACATTACGAGTTCCTATAAGCAGTGCGGACAGGAAAAGGATAAAGGCTTTTGAAATGTGGTGCTACAGAAGAATGCTGAAGATTAGGTGGGTATATAGCATAACTAATGAAAAGGTACTGAACAGAATTGGCAAGAAAAGGAATTTTTGGCATACCCTGACTAAAAGAATGGATCGCTTGGTAGGACACATTCTTAGACATCGAGGAATCGTAAATTTAGCATTGGAGGGAAGTGTGTGGGGTAAAAATCGCAGAGGCAACGAGTCGCGTATAGTAAGCAGATTCAAGTGGATGTGGGTTGCCGTTCATATGAGGAGATGAAAAGGCTTGCTCAGTATAGAGTAGGGTGGAGAGCTGCATCAAACAAATCTCCGGACTGAAGACCATAACAACACATAATGAAGTTGGGCGCGGTTGTCTTGGGGTAAAGCGCTCGACTGGAAACCGAAGGGTCGCAGGTTCGAAACCCGGTCAACCTCGGATTTTTTCAGTCTGCGTTTTACCCATCCTTCACCTCTCGCCGATGTGAGGAGTTGCCAGAAACGACAAGCGGTTCTGATTCCACGTTAAACTGTAGGTTCCCTTTCCCAGGTTGGATAAGTGGGGTAGGTTAGGGAGACGCAAGTCGCCAAAGTGGCGCCCAATTGAAAGCCTTGCACCATGCCTCTGGCTCCAATGAAGGTCGGTGACCGACACGTTCCACTTATAACCGCGAGACTCAACGCCTGCAGAGACGGCTACACTACCAACATCGCGAGTATACAGGTGGGCAGCTCGGAAGGCGCCGGTTTGCCACAGACGACAGTCTGTGCAGATCCTGAGACCTACCGTATTTTTGGAGTACACGGAATTGGAGGAGTGGACAGGGCTGATCAGTACCGTACGTGCTATGTTTTCACAAGGCGATCATAGAAATAAAAAAATCTTCCGGTTGACTGAAATTGCAGACGTAAACAGTTACAATATTTCTTCAGTAGATTTTTAGAGGAATCTGGATTTCTTAATCGATGGGATTTAACTACTACGATTATCAATCCATTAGTCTCTTAGGCTTACAAACTACATAAATTGACCTAACGACAACACACACACATCTATGCCCAAGGGAGGACATGAACCTCCTACGGAGAGAAACCCATCGCTCCACAGCAAGGCCGCTTGGAGCGCACGGACATTTCATCGCGGCAGGCAGTCCTGAGAACAACTGCAAACTCACCATTTCCACAGAATAAATCTAATCAGACAGTTCGTCTATCTGGTGAAACGGAGGAGAGACTAAATGGGAAAATAAATTATATAATTCGAAATGGAAAGAAAAATCCACAATGGATTTATTGGCTTGTAACAAACGTATGAAGAAAGGAGGGAGAAAAGAAGATTTTTCCCTTGTGACAGATGCAACCGGAAACCTGGAGTTCACTCAGGAGAATGTCTCTAGATGTATCGTACAGAAAAAAGCTTGTCGTGCGCACTGGGGCGCCATGCTGCGGTGGGCGCGGTCGTACGCCATCGGGGGTTAGTTTACCTTGGGTCCTTAGGTTAGTTTACCTTAATTTAAGTACTTTGTAAGCTACGGACTAATAACCGAGCAGTTCAGTCCGATAAATTTACAAACATTTGAACATTTTAAACAGCCGTAAGAAACAACAAACATAGCTTTAAACATTCATTTAACAGAAAATACAGTAACTAAGTAGTCTCATATTCTTATTTTTAGTAGTGTTATAAACCGTAATGCCCGACACCCTTACCCGTGTTAAGCAAACAGGATATGGAAAGGACGCAGTGTGTATAAAAACTAGATTGGAAAGGATTAAGAGTCTCTCCATATGCAGAATCCGCTGCTGCATAGCCCCTTGTGGATATTACACCACATACTAATATGGGTGTATCAACGTGCATCTATACCGCTACATCAGTACCGCTTTAGCTATTGATCTGTAATCATTTCACCTACTCAGTAAGCTCTATTTAAACAATTAATCTTGGGTGAACTGTAAACCTGTGAGATGGTGTACTAGTTTTTGAAACTTTGCCAGTCTACTTACACACGAACTGACGGCAAATATTTAAGCAAATAAATATTTGCTGCAGGAAACCAATCAAAGTAAAGAGGCCTCCTTGTCGCTAGCTCAAAATTCGATTATTTTGTCAAGTAAAGGTTGATATTATGTACTTCACTTCACTAATATGCTAATGGGCAGGTGCAATTGCGCCACAATTGCGAAACAAATTTATAATTAAGTGAAAAATTGAGGACAGAGATGGGTCAGAGGCAGCGAAATAGCCGTGCGTACTAAGACGCCTTGATACGGTGCATGCGGCCATTGCTCGTCGAAGAGATGAGTTGTCCCTCGGGCATCGATGTCTGTGTTGTTCTTAGGATAAGTTAGTTTAATTCTGTCGTTAGTTTCGGGACCGATGACCACTGCAGTTAAGTCCCATAACCTTACAAATATTTGAGCATTTTTAGAGATGGGCAATAACTTGTTCAAAACCATGCGTTCAATATAAAACAATAAGAATAAAAACCGTCTATATCGCTAAAATTATATTTTTTTATTACGACGTTTCGGCATCTGCCATTATCAGTTGGGCAAGATGAAGGAAAAAGTGTTCGTTGTAGACCGATTTACACGGTGCGTTCTAAATACAAAAATATAAAACTTTTGGAATTTGTGTATTTAAAACGTTCCGTGTAACTCGACTGTACGACCAACACTTCTTTCTTTATCTTACAGATCTGATGATTTTATTCTTACTGTGCAAAGAAAAATATTGCCATGCATCACCTATCGGTAGCTGTTAATAAATTTGAAAAAAATCGTACATATTTGAATAAGGCAGAATATCCTTTTGATACATCTAGCTGATTGTGAAACATTCTATCTTTCTTTGTGGCTTTTCGGTGATGCAAGCATAACAAAATCGTTTGCAGTATAACATTTTCTAGTGATAGCTAGAGACATCATCATATTTCTAAAACAAAATTCATTATACAATTATATATATTTTTGACGACATTACAGCGTTCAAATTAATGAAATAAATCGCTGAACTTTGGCATTTCATCTAAACCTAGTACAGTGAAGCCATAACTGATAACAAATTGAGATTTATTTCAAAATTCAGTATTTTACAAATATTGAATCCGCAACGAAATAAGGCGCAATATGCACGAAACACAAAATCAAAGGAACGCGAATTTAACGCAGTTTCTACATTCTAATTTGTCATTAGCTGTGACCATAAACGAAATAACCAGCAGTTCAGGTGAGGCTGCCGTATAAATCGACATTTTCTACGAAATCGTTTGATAAAGACCACAGGGCGTGTGCGTCTATTCTGTAACTGCAGCTAGCTGGCTGACTGTGAGGGTGCGGGTAGGGGATATGCACCAGCCGGCCCACCACGCCTCGTGACCGCCATTGTGTGCCGCCTCATTGTGTAGTTCGGCAGTATTTTACGCGCTGCTTCTGACCACTTTGCCTTGGCGCTCCACTGAAAGCTGGCTGACGCCAGAGATACGTTCGGCCGAATTTTGTCAAAGGCCCAAATGGTCTTCAGAAAAGATAGAATAAATAAAAAAAGAGGGTAGCGTCTTTATTGCTGTTACAAACGGTTTATCCTGCAGCGAAATTGAGGTAAATATTTCCTGTGAGTTGGTCTGAGTAGAGGCTATACCTGACAACCGGAATAAATTAATAATTGGATCTTTTTATCGGCCCCCTGACTCAGACGATGCAGTTGCCGAAATGTTCAAAGAAAGCTTGATTCACATTTGAAATAGGTATCCGAAGCTTACTGTTATAACCGGCGGCGACTTTAATTTACCCTCGATATGTTGGCATAATTACGTATTCAAAACCGGCGGCAAATATAAAACGTCGGCCGAACTAATTCTGAACGCTTTTTCTGAAAACTACTTCGAACAGTTAGTGCATGAACCCACTAGAATAGTAAGTGGTTGCGAAAATACCCTTGATCTCCCAGCAACAATTAATCCTGAGCTAGTAAAGAGCATCAAAACAGATACAGGGATTAGCGAACATCGAGTTATAGTAGCGAGACTGAATGTCGAAATTCCCAAATGCACCAAAAATGAACGAAACATAAAACTATTCAATAAAGCAGATAAAAATTCGCTTCACGTTTTCCTGAGTGAAAGTCTCCAGTCTTTCAAAACTAGAAATGCGAGTGTAGATCACTTGTGGCTTACTTTCAAAGACATAATATCAGTAGCAATCGAGAGATTTATACCAAATAAATTAATAAAAGAGGGAGCTAACCCCCGGGGTACACAAAACAGGACAGATCACTGTTGCAGAAACAAAGAAAAACGCATGCAAAATTAAAAAAGACACAGAATCCACAAGACTGGCAATCTTTTACTGAAACTCGCAACCTAGCGCGGACTTCAATGCCCGAAGCCTATAGTAATTACCAAAACGAAATCCTCTCTCGTAATCTTGCAGAAAATCCAAATAAATTCTGGTCATATGAGAAGTGATATCTGGCGTTCCCCAGGAAAGTGTTATAGGTCCCCTACTCTTCCTAGTGTTTATAAACGATTTAGGAAACAATCTGAATAGCTCCCTTAGACTGTTCGCGTATGATGCTGTCGTTTATCGGTTAGTGAAGTCAACAGACGATCAAAAGCAACTTGAAAGCGATCTAGACAAAATTTCTACGTGGTGCGAAAATTGGCAATTGACACTAAATAAAGACAAGTGTTAAGTAATACACATGACCACTAAAAGAAATCAGCTGAACTTCAATTAAGCGATAAATCGGTCAAACCTTAAGGTCGTAAATTCTACTAAATGTCTAGGAGTTACAATTACGAACAACTTAGACTGGAAAGAACACACAGAAAATATTGTGGAGATGGCGAACCAAAGAATGCGTTTCATTGGCAGAACGCTTCGAAGATGCATCAGCTCCACCAAAGAGACTGCCAACATCACACTTGCGCGTCCTCTCCTAGAGTACTGTTGCCCATTGTGGGACCCTCACCAGGTGGGACTGACGGAAGATATTGAGAAGGTTCAGAAAAGGGCAGCTCGTCTTGTTTTATCACGTTACGGGGGGGGGGGGGAGGGTGGGAGCTTCACGGAAATGTTGCACGAATTGGGGTGCAAATCATTAAAAGAAAGACGTTATTCATTGCGGCGTGATCTGTTTGCGAAGTTTCAATCACCGACTTTTAGTTCTGAATGTGAAAATATTTTGCTAGCACCCACCTACTTAGGGAGACATGACCATCCCAATAAAATAAGAGAAATCAGATCGAAAACGGAACGATTTAAGTGTTTTTCTTCCCGCGCGCTACTAGAGAATGGAACGGTGGAGAAAAGTTATGAAAGTGGTTAATGAATCCTCTGCCAGGCATTTAAATGTGATTTGCAGAGTATCTATGTAGATCTAGATGTAACGGGTAATCTGCTGTTTTTATGTTCTCGTCGTAACACCAATCTTCTTCTAACATAATAACTGCGGTTCTAGAATAAGCAGTGCTACTAAACAATTATTCAAATATATATTTATTAAAATGAAGACTATCGAAAAATATCAAATACACCGAACTATCGCAAGGATTTCAATTATAATCATCATCTCACCCTTTTTCCACGTCATGTGGGGCGGCGTTACTTTGCTGGATCCTTTTTTTTTCACAAATGTCTATCCACTACTGTTGCTTTCGGGGCGTGTGGGTTGTAGGAGGGACACGGAGTCGCCCCGGAGCATGGTGAGGATGGTTTTGTGCTGTCTTTAGTTATTTCATAAGTAGTTTGTAAGTTTAGGGACGACCCCGCAGTTACGTCCAATAAGCATTACAAATAATTGAACATTTAGTAATAATTCCCGTTTCCCCCCTATTGGTCGGTGATGGTGCTCTTTAGCCAAAGATTTAACGTTAATACGGTATTTGTTTTCTGGGAATAGTTTAAATTGTTAATTTAACAACACATACTTCTTTAACTCGTGAATTTCAGTACTTTCACGCCCGGTGTGGGCAGGCTGGCAGCAGCTTAAGTATACTACTTTTAGTGAAAAACATTCTGCTACAACTTTCTTCTGTAAGAATACTTTTGTTTCGTGTGAGATATATGTTTAACTAATATTAGTCTTATGGATTTTGTTATCTACGAAACATTCTATTACAACAAGTACTACTGCTACTACTACATTGGCCCAAGGTCAACATGGATTTAGAAAATATCGTTCATGCGAAACACAACTAGCTCTTTATTCACACGAAGTGATGAGTGCCATCGACGAGGGTTCGCAAATTGATTCCGTATTCCTTGATTTCCAGACGGCTTTTGATACCGTACCTCACAAACGGCTTTTAATCAAATTGCGTGGTTACGGTGTATCGCCCCAAATTTGCCACTGGATAGGGGATTTCTTGTCAGAGAGGACACAGTTCGTAGTAATCGATGGTAAGGCATCGACTAAAACAGAGGTGATATCGGGCGTTCCACAGGGTAGTGTTACTGGTCCTCTGCTGTTCCTTATTTACATAAACGATTTAGGGGGAAATGTAAGTAGCTCTCATAGGTTGTTTGCAGATGACGCCGTCGTTTACCGTCTAGTAAAATCATCTGAAGATCAAAACCAACTGCAGAACGATTTGAATAAAATGTCTGTATGGTGTAAGAATTGGAAATTGACTTTAAATGATGAGAAGTGTGCAGTCGTCCACATGAGTACGAAAAGAAATTCGTTAAATGTTTACATGATAAATCAATCAAATGTAAAGGCCGTAAACTCCACAAAATACCTAGGAATTACAATTACTTCTGACTTAAATTGGAAAGAACACGTAGATAGTGTCGTGGGAAAGACGAACTAGAGATTGCGTTTTATTGGCAGAACCCTTAAAAGATGCAACAGAAGTACTAAAGAAACTGCGTACACTACGCTTGTCCGTCCCTTTATGGAATATTGCTGCACAGTGTGGGATCTTTATCAGGTGGGTTTGACGGAGGACATCGAAAGAGTCCAAAGAAGGGTAGCTCGTTTCGTATTGTCGCGATACAACGGGAGACAGCGTTACGGAAATGATTCAGGATCTGGGATGGGAATCATTACAACAACGACGCTTATCGCTGCAGCGTGGGCTGCTTACGAAACTACAATCGCTAACATTCTCCTCCGAATGCGAAAATATATTGTTGACTCCCACTTACATAGGTAGAAATGATCATCAGAATAAAATACGAGAAATCAGAGCCCGAACGGAGAGATTGAGGTGTTCATTCTTCCCGCGCGCTATTCGAGAATGGAATGGAAGATAAAATAGTATAACGGTGGTTCGATGAACCCTCTGCCAGGCACTTAAATATGATTTGCAGAGTATCCCATGTAGATGTAGATGTACTACCACTATTAATGCAATACATCTTGAGAGTTGTATATTTGTCACCATTGTGTAAAGTACAAATTCTCCCTAGCAGGTACGGAAGACTGCTGTAATTCAGTGCTTCCTAGTAGTTTCGCTTAGCTTCCAGAGACCGTAGCACTGTCAACAACTTTTCGAGAGTGCATGAGAATTTCTCTAGAATGTTCCTGAGCGTCGCGCGTTTCTCGAGCGCGCTCGTAGCTCATCCCTACTTGAGATTTATCAGTTAACGGGAAAGCTATGTAACGTGTTTGGGGAGGAATAATATTTAGTTTCGGAAATGAAAGTCGAGACTAATTTCACTATAAGGTTTCATACAACATGATTTCAAGTTTTACTGAGTACAGAGGAGTTCGATAAATTATCGTGATGTATTTTGCTAATACAGTTGCTATGGAGGTATTTATCGAATGTCAGCAGTAGAGTGTTGTTTCTGATGTTTTCAAGTCGTGTTATAATCTATATTGAGGTATTCATTGTAAATTTTTCGCCAAGTCTACTGACCTGTATCGTGCAAATACGTCGTACGTATTCACTCATGCTCAATATGCCGATATGGTATTGGTGTACGAGTTTTGTTAACAAACGCAACTGTTGCTTGTTCGGAATACGGCATACCATTTCCTATCTACAGATTACAAGATCCATCAGTGCCATGTTTACTCGTGTAAACTTACAGATATAATTACAAAATAAAATCATGAAATTATAAGCAGTGATACTTCAAATACATGTTATGACATGAAAAAATAAAGTTATAAACAAGCAGTGAAATGAAAAGTATGTGCAAAAATGCTCTCTTTGGCAACTCGTCAAAATGCTACACTTCATATATTTTGTACATCCGCTAATACTAATAAGCATAATTACATACACGTACGTGTGAAATATTCAATTACAATAATGAAATCAGTATGCATACACCCTAAGTGTCATATTAAAATAATAGTTGTAAATAATTTCATTTTTTCTGCTCAGATCACACAAGATATGTAACCTCACGATTGCTTTCGTATTTTACCAATGTTTTCGTAATTGATTCTGTCTTTAAAGTACCTTTGAAATATGCAAGCAATATTCTGAGTTACATTCTGGATCGAAATATAGTGTCTGTAAAGCTCGTGAAAGATAATGTTATAATGCCTCTTTATAATGTTATAATAACTTAAAAACAGCTGATCGATCACTTCTTAATATGGTATCGAACAGTACAGTTGCAGGTCAGGACTTATAGGCCCTAATAGTCATGAGGCATGATATTTCGGCCGATATTATACGACAGATTCATCTCTGATACTTCGGCCGATATTAAGTGGCGGTAAATTTGACAAATTTATCTTAGAAATCCACCTCGGAAGTCTACTTCATTTCGTGACTAAACGACTTTTCCACTCATTACTCGTCGACGTACCGTTGCATTATAGCGACCTATCGCTGGTTGGTTGACTCTGCTGAACAACATTCTAAGGAGAAAATATAGAGTAAGAAATAGTGAAAAGTGGGCACGCACGATGTTTTGTAGCGATGATTTAGTCACATGAGGTTACTAAAGAAATTGCAAACAAATGAGGCAAACAATTTAAAAAGCTACATTAGAATGGATGATACCACGTTTCGTTTCCTGCTAAATCCGTTTGCTATTCCAACCGAAGAACGCCTCCTATCAGTGTTTAGATTTCTCGCCAGTGGGCAATATGGAATACTATAACAAACATTAAGTTACCTGATTCCAGAGAGGTGTAGAATTGTCTGTAAAGTGCTTTCAGTACAATACATGAAAGTAAGTAAGAACTATAATTATTTTATTTTATTCTTTAAAAATGACAGTTATTGTTTATAAAATCTCGACATTATTATTTGCGTAGATCTCTAGGTATGAGCACTGTCACTTCCACACAGAGTTACTGATATGACACTTTCACTCATAACTGTTGTGTATGTAGATAACTGGCCAAATTTAGATTTCCTTAGGACCTGATTAATAAGGTCTTCTGCTAGTACACACTGCATCTCGTCCAATTTTCGAAGTTAATCCGCCGAATTGTCAACCATGTTGTCGAACTCAACGGTAATTTCACCTGTAGTTACCGTAATTTTATTTGCATATTTATTCATAGGACGGAAAGAAGCTTATTGATTAACGTCCCGTCGACAGTGTGGTCTTTAGAGACGGAGCTTACGCTTGGATTTTCGGGGAAGGACGTGGGGGGGGGGGGGGGGGGGGGGGGGGGGAATCAGTCGTGCCCTTTGCAAGGAACCATCCCGGCATTTCCCTGAAGTGATTTTAGGGAAATCACGGAAAACCTAAATCTGGATGGCCGGAGGTGGATTGGAACCACCATCCTCCTGAATGCGAGTCCAGTTTCGTACCACTGCGCCACCTCGCTCAATATTTATTCTTATATTTACGTCACTTACATTGATGTAGAAATTAGAATATGCGTTAAAATAAGTAATGTATTTAACTGGAAAGCCACCTTTCTGAAATTTCACGTGTGATATTGCAGTAACCATAAGCAAAGAGGTAAAAATAAATAACTAGAAATAATTCCAAAAGTAGCTGGCAATTTATGATATTTGGTGCAGCACTGGATGGAAATCACTGAGGCCGCCTCTTTCCAGTGCACGGAACTGTAAGTGTAAATGTAGTATTGTTGTGCGTGGTTGGATGTTGGAAAACAAGGAAGAATATCAGGTGGTAATCAGGTGGTATTTCTGAAAAAAAAAAAAAAAAAAAAAAAAAAATGTTTAAACGTTTGTAATTCTATGGGACCAAACTACTTCGGTCATCAGTCGCTGCACATACGAACAACTTAAATTAAGTGAAACTAACCTATGGACAACACACACATACATTCTCGAGAGGGGGATTCGAACCCCCGACGCAGGAGGCGTCGCGATCCGTTACGAGGCGCTCCTGACCGGTCGGGTACTCCCGAGCGGCGGTATTTCTGGATGGCGAAAATTATTACGTCGTATAATAGACAGCATTTCCCTCCTCCTGAGTCCTAAGAAATTCACTTAAGCTTTTCGTTTGTTGCTGATGTGATGTTTGGGTTACACACACGTTTTCTTAAATCTTGCCCCCAAACACAGCAGAAACATGTGAAACGTGTCTATATTTGCTGGTTATGACGTGCAGAGAACGATGAAGCAAGTAACTAATCGGTGATGACAGCACGCTTGTTGCACCATTTCCTCCTTGACGAGGACGCGCGTGTTACTTCTACAATTACATTTGATAGGCCTAATATTAAATATAATATTAAAACTAGGAAGCATACTAAGCGAAGAGAGAAAGTCAAAAATTAACTACTGTATAAGGGAAAAGGAGAATCCAAATGCGTACAGAGGAATAGCGCTGGAATCCACGCCACTGAAACTCTTAACGGGAATTCTCGCCAAAAGGGTGACAGAGAAGTTCGAACCCCTTATACCAGAAGAGCAGTTCGGCTTTAGGAAGGGACGATCTTCAACCCTGGCAATAGTAAATCTGCTGGAACAAATAAAACAGACAATAGGAAGACCGAAAGGAAAACTCTATGTGGTTTTTGTGGACTACACTACCTGGTCAACAGAAAGGTTTTAATAGATAAAATGGAGGAACTAGTTGGAAAGACGAGTACAACGACTTTAATATCTAATATACTAGCAGAAAACCACATACAGGTAGATGATGGAATAGGTATATCCGACTGGCTGCCGCAGACAAATGGTGTTCTTCAAGGCGATCCACTCAGTCCCACGCTGTTTAATGTCCTCACGCACGATGTCACGAAAGAAATGACAGGAACAAGCACGTACATATACGCTGATGACATCGTCATCGCGGTGTTCAGGAAAGATGGAAGACTCACAGAATTAGAGAACGTCAAATGCAATGGAAAACTACTCAAGAGGGTTAACAGTTTTAAATATCTAGCCATCACAATCCAAGCAACAGAAAAATGTTTCAGACTACATATATCATCTAGAGCGGCCAATGGAGCTATGAATGGAATCAGGAACGTCACAGAACTATCGATCAGCACATCTATGGACCTGTTCAGGCTAAAGATACTACCTATTTTGACGTATGACCTTTTATCAGTGGGAGAATACCTCACGTACAAACAGCTTGAAGAACTGGAGCGAGCAAAGTCTAAATACTTGAAGAGAGTGTTAGGAGTCCCACAGAACTCAAGATCGAGGCTAGTGTATGAGCTTAACAGGGAGACCTTCCTAATAGAGGATCTAAGATACGAGCTCATACTCCCAGCTACTGCCAAGATCTGCATGAGAAGAGAAACAACATACCGGAGGAGTTCTATGCAACGTCTGCTGTGCAACACAGGACCTGGATGAAGGGAACCATAAAATGTGACAAAGAGACTGGCAACCCATGGGTTTCACCACAAAGTGTGTCGCAACAAATTATTTCACCAACCAAATGACGAGTGTGTGTGTGAACTGTGCTTAGAATTTTGTGATCGATACCATATTATCAAATGCAGAAATCCATCGTAGCATATAGCAAAGACAAGTAAAGTTAATGTAATGTAATGTAATGTAAATTTTTCCAAAGAGCGAATTCAGAGCGATAAATCATGGAATCATAAGACGCAACAAGAACGTTTCGTACGAAAATAATATTTAAATCAAACTTAGCTGTATAATACTCTGGAATTAAATGAATTATATATGACAATGAAGATATGGTATAAATTTCAACTTATTAAAATAGTAGCTTAACATGATAACGATGGCCCGAAATGAACAAAGATGGAAGAACTGACGTAATTTTGACAGCTTGCGCCAGGTTTTACTGTATTGTGACCGCAGATACATTTTGAATATTGCTTCCTTCCATTTTCAATTTTTGGAAGTATGCCAACTCTTTGTTTCTAGCCAAGACGGGTGCTCCACACGCGTCAGATATTGTCCGCTTTCATCGCTCAAAATCTGAAATTTCTGCGAATGTAGCGCCGATGAGCCGGTTGTTCCCCGAATGTCATCTACAAATAGCGCTGGGAGCGTTGTGGCGCTATTACCATGATTGCTTTTCGCCTAGTCCGTGGGCGGCAGCATATATCACAACGGCTGCCACACGCAACTTTTTTTTTTCTCTGACAGAATGAGCAACTAAAAATTCCTCCGTAATCATATGTAACAAGCACTTGTGATTCTGTCACAAAATATTTTCCATATGACCATTGGTACCTCATGCGTAGGACGTTTGCATTTGAAACAAAACGTAAAGCAGGAAGGTAGTTTTCTATTATAGAGGCTATCTCTGACGATCGCAAAGAGAAACGGTCAAGTGTCAGTTGCTATTCTGCATCTACATGGGATACTCTGCAAGTCACACTTAGGTGCTTGGCAGAGGGTTCAACGAACCACCATTATACTATTTATCTCCCAGTCCATTCTCGAATAGCGCGCGGGAAGACAGAACACCTGAACCTCTCCGTTCGAGCTCTGATATCTCGTATTTTAATCTGATGGTCATTTATATCTATGTCAGTGGGAGTCAACAATATAGTTTTGCATTCGGAGGAGAATGTTGGCGATTGGAGTTTCGTAAGTAGCCCACGCCGCAGCGATAAGCGCCGTTGTTGTAATGATTCCCATCCCAATTCCTGCATCATTTCCGTAACGCTGTCTCCCCTGTATCGTGACAAACGAGCTGCCCTTCTCTGGACTCTTTCGATGTCCTCCGTCAAATCCACCTGATAAGGATCCCTCACAGGGCAGCAATACTCCAAAAATGGACGGACAAGCGTAGTGTATGCAGTTTCTTTAGTAGTTCTGTTGCATCTTTTAAGGGTTCTGTCAATAAAACGCCGTCTTTGGTTCGCCTTCCCCACGACTTTATCTGCATGTTCTTTCGAGTTTAAGTCTGAAGTAATAGTAATTCCTACGTATTTTGTGGTGTTTACGGCCTTCAATTTTGATTGATTTATCTTGTAAACAAAGTTTAACGGATTTATTTTCGTACTCATGTGAACGACTTCACACTTCTCATTATTTAGAGTCAAATACCAATTTTTACACAATACTGATATCTTATTCAGATCGTTCTGCAGTTGGTTTTGATCTTCAGATTATTTACTAGACGGTAAATGACGGCGTCATCTGCAAACAACCTAAGAGAGGTACTTAGATTTCCCCCTAAATCGTTTATGTAAATAAGGAACAGCAGAGGACCAATAACACTATCCTGTGGAACGCCCGATATCACTTCTGTTTTAGTCTATGCCTTACCAAAGATTACTACGAACTGTGTCCTCTCTGACCGGAAATCCCCTATCTAGTCGCAAATTTGGGACGATATACCATAAGCACGCAATTTCATTAAAAGCTATTTGTGAGGTACGGTGTCAAAAGCCTTCTGGAAATCAAGAAATACGGAATCGATTTGCGAACCCTCGTCGATAGCACTCATCACTTCGTGTGGGTAAAGAGCTAGTTGTGTTTCCCATCCACGATATTTTCTAAATCCGTGTTGACTTTCGGTCAACAGATCATTCTGTGTTAGGAATTATAGTTTTCATCCAGTGTTAGCACGGAATTAAGGCCCGACCGAATATTCGGGTTCAGTTTCGGTTACGGACAGTTTCGTCCAAAATATTGGATTCGCCGCAGTTTCGCTTTCGGCCACAAATCAGCCGAATTTTCGGTTTGGACGAAATCAGTTGTTGTTGTTGTTGTTGTTGTTGTTGTTGGTTGTTTTGAGGGGACTAAACAGCTAGGTTATCAGTCCCCTGTTCCTAGCTGAGAGTCAACTGTCAATAAAGATAAAACAATGCCCTGAAAGAGACATCGCATAAAAGGGCAGGTTAAGAATGGACGAGCCACTGACAATACAAAACGAAGACACACAGAATTAGTAAAAGAAAGTCACGAATAAAACTGGATAGCAGGGTACCTTGGCTGGCTGATCACAAAGAAAAAACAGGATGAGCCAGCCACACTGCACACAATAAGAACTCCTAAGGACGTGAAAAGGTAAAAAGCTGGGTTGCTGGTGGCCTAAGATATCAGGCCTCAACACCCACGGTTAGATAGATGCGTAATAACCAGAAGCGCGGATAAAACTTAAAACTTTGTCAGCCATAGAGGCATCGTCACCTAAAACTAGGGGTAGTGCGTCTGGGAGATTAAAAGAATGCCGCAGATTGGCTAAAAGCGAACAGTCCATCAAGAGATGGGCCACTGTCATTGCGGCACCACATCGACACACGAGCGGGGACTCACGGCGAAGGAGATACCCATGGGTCAACCACGTGTGCCCAATACGGAGGCGGCAGAGGACAACCGCCTCTCGGCGGATCGGCCGCAGTGAAGACTTCCACAGAGTTGTGGATAGCTTCACTGCTCGGAGCTTGTTTGTTGCACTCGTGGTAGACCATTCGGCACTCCAAGCATCACGCACCTTCTTGTGCAATGATGTCCTGAGGTCTGATTCCATGACGCCAATGGTGAAGGGTGACGCAGTGGCGGCCTGTTTGGCCAACCGGTCAACACGTTCATTCCCCAAAATGCCGACGTGGCCAGGGGTCCATAGGAAGACCACACATCGGCTAGATTTGCCAAGAGAGTAAGTAGTGTCTTGAATGGACTGCACTAACGGGTGACTAGGGAAGAACTGGTCGAGTGCCTGCAAGCCACTCAGGGAGTCACTACAGATGACAAATGACCCCCTGGGGCAGGCTCGGAGGTGTTCTAGAGCCTTGAGGATAGCGACCAGCTCTGCAGTAAAGACACTACTTTCACGGGGCAATGAATGTTGTTCGACATGGTCACCATGGAGACATGCATACCCAGCACGACCGTCAGCTAGGGACCCATCAGTATAGATGGCTTCAGCACCACGGAAAGAGTTGAAGAGATCCAAGAACTGGTGTCGGAGTTGCATTGGAGAAACGGAGTCCTTTGATCTATTGGCCAGATCCAGACAAAGCTGCAAACGAGGAATGGACCAAGGAGGGGTTTGAAAGGAATAGTGGAAAGTGGCAGGGAGTGGTTGGGATTCGAGGGACGAAAGTAGAGAACGAACGCGGACTGATAATGGGTAACCCGACCGAGGTCGTCTTGGAGGGATAGGGAGTGCAGCTCTTGGAAAAAGAAGCCGGTGGTTCGGATGGTGTGGCAAGGCCTTAACATGGGCAACGTACGAAGCCAGCAGGTGCTGCCGGCGGAACCGCAGAGGAAGGACCCCAGCTTCAACTAGTAGGCTTGTCACAGGGCTCGTGCGGAAAGCCCCTGTCGCCAAACGAACTCCAGAATGTAAGACTGGGTCTAATGTTTGCAGTTCTGAAGGTGCAGCCGAATCGTATACTACGCAGCCATAGGCTAGGCGCGACTGGATGAGCGCCTTATAAAGTTGCAGGAGCGTTGGGCGTGACGCTCCCCAAACAGTATGGCTTAGACAGCGTAGAATATTAAGGTGTCGCCAGCACTTTTGTTTGAGCTGGCGAAGGTGTGGCACCCAGGTGAGACGGTTGTCGAATAACATTCCTAAAAAACGGTGCGTCTCTTCGACACGCAGCAGGTCATCAGCGAGATACAGTTCGGGTTCCGGGTGTACTGCCCGACGTCGACAAAAATGCATCACACGGGTTTTGGATGCAGAAAATTGAAAACCGTGGGCAAACGCCCACGACTGTGCCTTTCGAATTGCGATCTGCAACCGCCGTTCAGCTACGCTGATGCTGGAGGAGCTGTAATACATGCAGAAGTCATCGGCATACAAGGAAGTGGAAACCGATGACCCCGCAGCCGCAGCAAGGCCGTTTATGGCGATTAAGAACAAAGGAACACTAAGAACGGAACCTTGTGGGACTCCGTTCTCTTGACAATGAGGTGAGCTGAAACAAGAACCAACACGAACACGAAAAGAACGCAATGCCAGGAAGTTCTTAATGAATGTAGGAAGTGGACCCCGTAAGCCCCAATCGTACAGCGTAGACAGAATATGATAGCGCCAGGTGGTGTCGTACGCTTTCCGCAGGTCAAAGAAGACGGCAATCAGGTGTTCACGGCGAGAAAATGCTGTACGAATGGCCGACTCTAGTGACACGAGATTGTCGATAGCAGAGCGGCCTTGACGGAATCCACCCTGTTGAGGCGCCAAGAGTCCTCGGTCCTCGAGGATCCACATGAGCCTCCGACTCACCATCCGTTCGAGGAGTTTACACGGAACATTGGTGAGGCTGATGGGGCGGTAACTATCAGCCACCTGTGGATCAGCCCCCGGCTTCATAACTGGGATGATGACGCTATCCCTCCATTGAGACGGGAAGACACCCTCAACCCAGAGACGATTCAGCAAGGAGAGAAGTTGGCGTCAGAGTCTGATGACAGATGTCGGAGGAACTGACTATGAATGCGGTCGGGTCCAGATGACGTGGCTGGGCATGCGGCAAGCTCGCTTTCGAACTCCCATTCGCTGAATGGGATGTTATAGATTTCCTGGCGTCGCGTTTGAAAGGATATCTGTTTTCGCTCGGTGCGCTCTTTAAGGGCGCGGAAATCCGCATCATATGCAGCGGTCGCTGAGGTGCGAGCATAGTGGTGTGCCAAATGCTCAGCTATTGTGACAGGGTCAGTGCAAATTGTACCCTGAATGCGGAGGCACGGAATTCCCACTGGTGGGCGGTGGCCAAAGAGGCGTCGAACTTGCGACCATACCCGTGAAGGTGATGCTCGGGATCCAATGGAGGCGACATAACGCTCCCAGGAGGCTCTCTTGCTGTGCTGGATCAATCGCCGTGCCCGTGCACGGAGACGCTTGAAGGCAACAAGATGTTCGACACAAGGGTGGCGTCGGTGGCGCTGTAGTGCTCGCCGACGTTCCCGGATGGCCTCAGCTATCTCCGGCGTCCACCAGGGCACTGACTTACGGTGGAGTGATCCCAGTGAGACGGGTACGGTTTTCTCAGCAGCAGAAATGATCGAATGAGTGACCTGCTGAACAGCGGTATCTATATCAGCCAGAAGAGGAGAGGGAAGCACAGCGGCTATGGAGTATGCTGGCCAGTCGGCCCTATGGAGGGACCAGCGAGGCAGACGGTCAGCAGGTGGACACTGTGGGAGCGACAGGAAGATAGGGAAATGGTCGCTGCCACACAGGTCGTCGTGGACCCTCCAAGTGAAGTGCGGAAGCAGGCTTGGGCTACAGACAGACAGGTCTATGGCGGAGACTGTACCGTGTGCCACGCTAAAGTGCGTAGCAGCACCAGTATTCAGGAGGCAGATGTTCAGCTGGTTCAGTAGTGTCTCAACATCCCTACCCCGTGCTGAGGTCTGCATGCCACCCCACAAAGTGTGGTGGGCATTGAAGTCCCCCAAAAGAAGGAAGGGTGGGGGAAGTTGGGCGACCAAGGCAGCGAGGTCCACAGGAGAGACAGCCTCATCTGGTGGGAGATAGATTGAACAGATTGTAACATCTTGCACTGCCCGGAGCCGAACAGCAACCGCCTCTAGGGGCGTTTGAAGGGGCACGGCAGCGCTCGGGGCAGTGGCTAGGACATAGATGCAAACTCCACCAGATACTCTGTCATAAGTAGGCCGATTTTTAAAATAGCCCCTGTAGCCTCGAAGGGCAGGGGACCGCGTCGCTGGGAACCAGGTCTCTTGAAGAGCGATACAAAAGGCAGGTGTTTGGCTGAGAAGTTGTCGTAGCTCAGGCAGGTGATGGAAAAAGCCGCTACAATTCCACTGGAGTATGATGTTTCCTTCTGGCTGTACCGCCATGACGAATAAAATGCAGATCACTCCATCGGATCGTCTGCTGCCATGTGCTTGGAATCCATGGAACCAGAGATCTTATTTTCTGGGGAATCTGTAATTGCAAGATCCTCAGGAGATGCGAGGATCTCGAATTCATCCTCCGAAGAGGAGAATGTGGGTGGTTGTGGCTTTGAAGCCACTGAACATTCTTTCTTCTTATGTCTCTTCTTCTTGTCCTCTCGCTGGCCCTTTGGTTTGCAGGGCCGAGGGGGCTTTCCAGAAGTGGCATCCGGGACGGAGGAAGAGCGGGAAGCTCTTCGACCGGCAGGTTGGAGATCCTGAAGACTGCGGCCAGGATCCTCCGGAGCACTCTGGGAAGCTGCAGAAGGGGTTGTCTCTAAGGACCCCTTCCGAGCGAGAGGGGCCGGAGAAGGCTTCTCCTTCCCCGGCTTAGAGGTGGGGACTGGGGTCCCCGGTGTTGTAGCAGGTGATGCTCCCACTGTGAAAAGAGTGGGAGCCACCGAAGATGAGGTGCCCCCTGCTGGTAGGGGGGCCGGGTCAGTCGATTGGGCCTGGGGGCGCGGTAACGTTGACGGAACTGGTGGAACAGCAGGCACAGTGGACGAGGACGATGAGGCTACCGCGGCATAGGTAGTTACCAGGCGGACAGGATGGAGCTTCTGATATTTCCGTTTGGCCTCTGAATAAGTCAGTCGATCTCTGGTCTTGTATTCCATGATTCTCCTTTCTTGCTGCAGGACTGTACACATAGGCGAGCAAGGGGAGTGATTCTGGACGCAGTTGACACATACTGGAGGCGGCGTGCAAGGGACGTTAGGATGAACTGCACGTCCACACTCCCGACATGTTGGGTTGGCATCACATCGGGAGCTCATATGGCCAAACTTCCAGCATTTAAAACAGCGCATAGGGGGAGGAACGTAGGGCTTTACGTCGATCCGGTAAACCATCACCTTGACCTTCTCGGGCAATGAATCACCCTCAAAAGCCAAGATGAAGGCACCGGTCGCGACCCTATTGTCCTTCGGACCCCTATGGACTCGCCGAATAAAATGTACTCCCCGCCGTTCTAGATTGGCACGCAATTCGTCATCTGACTGCAGCAAGAGGTCTTTGTGGAAGATGATACCCTGCACCATATTTAGGGTCTTGTGCGGCGTAATGGTAACGGAAACATCACCCAGCTTGTCACAGGCAAGCAGTGCCCGCGATTGAGCTGGGGATGACGTCGTTATTAATACTGATCCCGACCGCATCTTCGACATGCCTTCCACCTCTCCATACTTGTCCTCAAGGTTCTCAACAAAAAATAATGGTTTGGTATTCTTAAAAGATTCCCCATCACTACGGCTACAGACCAGATACTTAGGGGCATAAGCCTCACCCTTCTGTCTTCCCTGACGTTCTTCCCAAGGTGTAGCCAGAGAAGGAAACGTTTGGGGATCATAATCTGCAGCATTGTAGTCCCTTTTACCACGCTTAGAGACGGTGGTTGTACGTCCACCAACGTGTTCTTTTGCTCGTTTCATTGTGGTCCCACGAGCAGCTAGGGATCTAAACGTCCACCCAGGCAGAGCCCTGCTTGCCTGGGTAAGCCTTGTACAACTGAGGTGCGGCAGGTTCCTCAGAGGTTGCTCGCTAGCGGCTGTTCAACCTCAACAGCCATGCATCTCCTCGGCACGTAGCACACCTTGAGATTGAGGGGTTTTTTAGAGAGGTTTTTACCGTCCTCGCGACCCGGGCGATTAAGCCAAGATCCCCGGGCTTTGAAACGTACAACGTTCCACCGTCGCGCGGACGAAATCAGCTTTCTTGAACTAACTGATAAAGTCCGGTCGCGTTCTGGTTGGATTCAGCCAACAATAACGCTTTACCTCATTTGACGGTGCGTTGCCGGCCCAAAGGCGTAAAAATGGCGGGTACTTTCTTGTTAAGCACAATATCAACCAATCATACCTTATAGTGATATAATCAAGATACATATATAAAAATGGAACGTGGGACGTGTGTCCTTATATTACACTTGGAAGCCCAAATTATTCACTGCAGACCAATGGCGATTATGTACGAGAGTAGCCTTTAGGTTCGCTGTGTGCACTACGGTGTTTTTGTCGTGTTTTGTGGCGATGTGTGTGTGTGTGTGTGTGTGTGTGTGTGTGTGTGTGTGTGTGTGTGTGTGTGTGTGTGTGTTGTTTGTTTGTTTGTGTGTGTGTGTGGCGAACAAAAATCCGTAAAATGTGAAGCAATACGGCGATCAACAGATGGTCAAAGATAAAAATACTGAAAGATAAAACACTGGGAAGCACAAACAATCATTAACTGAGCGTTAACTACACTGGTAGTACACCAAGAATCTCAATATAAACACTGATAAAACAACTGCAGTGTAAACTTTCGACCTGGTTGCCAGAAAGAGATTGACCTGGAGTAGCAAGTGCTGTAAGTACACCATTTTATAGCAAACAACGAAATGTTTCAAATCAGAAACGAAATGTTTTGTACACATGTAAGAAACCTAACCTCTACGTGTAAACAGAAACATATAAATATTTCAGGACACCCGCTGATGAAGCCTTGAGACAAAGGCGAAACACGTATGGGTGACTTGTTGTTGTTGTGGTCTTCAGTCCAGAGACTGGTTTGATGCAGCTCTCCACAATACCCTATCCTGAGCAAGCCTCTTCATCTCCACATAAGAGCGACAACCTACATCTGTTTGAATCTGCTTACTGTATCCATCTATTGGTCTTCCCCTGCGATTTTTCCCCATACACTTCCCTCCAACGCTAAATTCACAATTCCTTGATGTCTAAGAATGTGTCCTACCAATCTATCCCTTCTTTTAGTCAAGGTATGCCAGAAATTCCTTTTCTCCCCAATTCTGTTCAGTACCACCTCATTAGTTACGCGATCCACCCACCTAATCTTTAGCATTCTTCTATAGCACCATATTTCAAAAGCCTCAATCCTCCTCCTGTCCGCACTGTTTATCGTTGCCCATACAAGGCAACACTCCATACAAATGCCTTCAGAAAGGACTTCCTTAGGCTTAAATCAATATTCGATGTTAAAAAATTTCTCTTTTTCAAGAACGCTTTTCTATCCATTGCCATTCTGCATTTTATATCCTCTGTACTGCGACCATCATTTGTTATTTTACTGCCCAAGTAACAAAACTCATCTACCTCCTTTATTGCTACGTTTCCCAATCTAATTCCTTCAGCATCACCTATTTTCTAAGACCGCATTCAATTACCCTAGTTTTGCTCTTGTTAATGTTCATCTTATATGCACCTTTCAGCACACTGTCCATTCCGTTCAATTGCTCTTCCAGGTCCTTTGCTGTATCTGACAGAATTACTATGTCGTCGGCAAAACGCAATGTTTTTAATTCTTCACCCTGAACTTTAATTCCTTCTCCAAATTTCTCCTTGCTTTCCTTTATAGTTTGCTCAATGTACAAATTGAACAACATTGGGGAAAGGCTACAACCCTGTCTTACTCCCTTTCCAACCACTGCATCCCTTTCATGCCCTACAACTCTGACAACCGCAGTCTGGTTTTTGTACAAGTTGTAAATAAACTTACGTTCCCTATATTTTACTCCTGCTTGCTTCAGAACTTGAAAGACTTTATTCCAATCAACATTGTCAAAAGCCTTCTCCAAATCTACAAAAGCTAGAAATGTAGGTTTGCCTTTTCTTAATCTATCTTCTAGGATAAGCCGTAAAGTGAGTATTGCCTCCCGTGTTCCTACATTTCTCCTGAACCCAAACTGATCTTCCCCGAGATCGGCTTCTACCAGCTTTTCCATCCTTCTGTATATAATTCGCGTTAATATTTTGCAACCATGACTTATTAAACTGATGGTTCTGTAGTTTTCACACCTTTCTGCACCTGCTTTCTTAGGGATGGGGATTATAACATTTTTCTTAAAATCTGAGGGTATTTCACCTGTCTCGTATATCTTACACACCAGGTGAAACAATTTTGTCATGGCTGCTTCTCCCAGAGACTTCAGTAGCTCTGAGGGAATATCATCTACTCCAGGGGCCTGTCAAATTCTTCTCTCAGTACAGTACCTCCTATTTCATCTTCATCTACATCCTCTTCCCTTCCTACAATATTGTCTCGAAGTTCATTTCCTTTGTAGAGCCCCTCTATATATTCTTTCCACCTTTCAGCTTTCCCTTCTTTGCTGAGAACTGGTTTTCCATCAGTGTCTTTGATATTCATAGAGCTGTTTTTCTTATCTCCAAATGTTTCTTTTATTTTCCTGTAGGCTGTATCTATTTTTCCCTTATTTATACATTCTTCTACATCCTTACATTTGCCTTCTAGCCACTCCTGCTTAGCCATTTTGCACTTCCTGTCAATCTCATTTCTTAGTCGTCGGTACTCCATTTTGCCTGTTTCATTTACTGCATTTTTATATTTTCTCCTTTCATCGATTAAATTTAGTATCTCCTGTGATATCCAAGGATTTTTTGCAGGTCTTTCCTTCCTACCTATTTTGTCCTCTGCTACCTTCACTATTTCATCTCTCAATTTTACCCATTCCTCCTCTACTGTTTTATTTTCCCCTGTTTCTGTCAATTGTTGCCTAAAGCTCCCTCTGAAATTCTTAAGAACCTCAGGTTCCTTCAATTTATCCAGGTCCCATCTCCTTATTTTCCTACTTTTTTGTAGTTTCTTTAGTTTCAGCCTACAGTTCATAACCAACAAGTTATGGTCAGAGTCTATATCTGCCCCTGGGTATGTCTTACATTGTAGAACCTGGTTCCGAAATCTATGTCTTACCATTATAAAATCTATCTGGTATCTTCCAGTGTCTCCTGGTCTCTTCCACGTATACAACCTTCTTTTGTGATTCTTGAACCAGGTGTTTGTTATAACTAAATTATGTTCTGTGCAAAATTCTATCAAGCGGCTTCCTCTTTCATTCCTTTTGCCCAGACCATATTCACCTACTATCCTCCCTTCCCTTCCTTGTCCTATTACCGAATTCCAGTCTCCCATAACAATTAAGTTTTCCTCTCCCTTAATTGTATGAATAATTTCCTTTAGCTCCTCATATATTTCTTCGATTTCCTCATCATCGGCAGAGCTAGTTGGCATATAAACCTGTACCACTGTTGTCGATGTTGGCTTCGATCTATCTTGACAATGATAATGCGATCACTGTGCTGCTCATAGTAGTTTACCCGCATTCCCATTTTCTTATTCATTATCAATCCTACTCCTGTGATACCCCCAATTGATTTTGTATTTATAATCCTGTACTCACCTGACCAGAAATCCTGTTCATCCTGCCACCGAACTTCACTAATCCCCACTATATCTAACTTCAACCTATCCATTTCCCTTTTTAAATTTTCTAATTTTCCTACTCGATTAAGGGATCTAACATTCCACGCTCCGACCCGTAGAATGCCAGTATTGTCTTTGGGTGACTTATAAAAATAAAACCCTTCATTCGCAGTAGCAAAAGGCGTTTCCTTTATAAACATTACAGTGCAATACAGTTTATTTATTGCGTAACGTCCTTTAATTTTTATTTTTTAGGTAGAAAATCTCACAACGAGGAGATAGGAATCCAATTTGGAAGTACTTTAATAAAAATAGCGTCGATTTGTATAAACCTGTTCGCCTCCTATGTCATCTTCTAGGAACTACTAATTAGGATTACACACACCGAAGAAGACTTAGTGCAGAGACGGAATCTTGCAAAATGGGGGAAAAACTAGTGGTTTATGGTTTAACGTAAATATGCAGAAATTTTAACTTAATTACGCTAGTTTTGGTTACGGTTTACGTTTCAGCCGAAACTAAAACAGGATCTGAATATTCGGTTACAGTTTCGGTTTCCGTCACAAATCATGTTTCGATTGGACTCTACATACAATAAAACTTGCAGCTTATTGCTTTAACTGTAGTTTCAGGAAACAGCGCTCGGCAATCCGTACTCTGTTCATCTATATGAAGGCGTTGGTTCGTTATTTTAGGAAGGTAATACATTCACGAAAGAAACACTCAAAGGAATAGATGAAATTAAGTCATGATTATCTGTTTTTGTTCAGTACTGAAAATTGAAAGTGAGAGTCGATTCTGGGTTTCAAAAGTTTAAAAGCTAAGAGATCCCTCAATTTTAAAAAAACTATATGTTTCCTGTGTAACTTTTCACTCCTGTGGTCAGCATACATCAATACATTCTGAGTTACCAAGTGACCAGGAAAGCCTCCCCTCCTGTAGCCTTTAAACGGTTTGTGTGTGCGCTGGGTGCCGTCATCTCTGTTTTGTAATTTTCAGTGGCATTTGTGTCTCATGTGGGGATTTGGTAATTATCTCCATCTGGAGCGAATCCAGTGGAACTTTAGAAATCTCGCCGGATCTGAAGATAACAATATCAGAGCGTTGGCAGGAAATTAAATACGTGCCGCCAAAATATAGCTGAGCCGGTCTTTCACGATGAAGGAGAGAGTGAGTGGTCAAAGGAAAGAAGTTCCCTAGAAAAGCACTTGATACGAGTGGCAAGAACCAAACTCGAGTAACTTGGAGAAAAAGCATTATATTGAGAAATTACTCAAGTGAAATGGCTACGCTGTGGACGAGTAACATTAGAAATTCGAAAGAGCTACAACAGACCATAGGATATGAGAGAAGTTCTACATGTATGAAAAGAGATACCTAGCTGTATTTCACAGAAACGACAGTTTCTTAATCCGTGTTTACTATGGATCAATAGGTCTTTCTCTTCGAGAAAGCCCTTAGAACTGCTATTTTAATACCGCTAGTATACACAATGCATTAAAATTTAACTGGTTGAAAGACTTTCCTTATGCGGCGGATATCGACATTATTTTACATCAGGAAGTAACGGACATAGCACTTCAAGAAATATGAGTACGATGACGTAAACATCCCGGAAACGAACGTGGCCTAGGGACCGCCAGACTTTTTAAGGGGGGTTTAATATTAAATAATTTGGAAAACAATCAATAGTGGGACCGCTTGTGCTGTCCACAGTACATGATCGTTAATATGCACAACTATTTGTGAAAATTGAAACGACAGGAAGGAAACGCATGAATACAATGAATTTAAAACCACAGGATAAGTACGTGACAAGTAGCAAGTCATTACCTCTTCACATCTGTCCTTTGAGCCATACTTTTCAGTATCTCGTATGACCATCGTGCGCTGCAATTAGAGCTAATGTACGCCATGGCATTGAATCAGTAAGATTCTTAATACGTAGCGCGAATTCCAAGGTTATTGTTCGTCTGAAATCAGCTTTCACCTTACGCCACTGTCCTGCGTTATGTTTCAAATTAGGTCAGAAATTTCACTCTTTTACCTTTGCGGTACCACATTACCATATGGTCTCTTTATTTCCCAAAAAAAACTACCCGAAAACGTTTCTTACCAATACACTCTACACACGTACTAAAATAAAATTCGACCCGGATTTTCACCCTCCTCATTATAACTTTTAAGCAACAATACTTGTGTTCTCCATCACAGAAGTCTTAAACTGTAAGCGTCTCTATCCACTCCTTATTTATAGCTACGTAAACTCTTTTCGCAAATCACTGAATTACGAAAGTTTTCAAACCTATTACGATAGTCTCATATTCTCCACTTCTTCCTTAGCTGTGTATCCAACATCACTGTGATTCAGTCTGAACTGACTTCGTCATGTCTTAACCTCTTCGAGAGGAAGCACTCTTCTGTACCGTAGCAAGCATGTGTGTTGAAATCTTTAGTGTTTGGCACGGTAGGGATAGGACTTGGGGGACGTTCCTCCTAAACACATAATACATCAAATCTATCGTTTAACATAATATACTAGCTGCAGTTGTAATGATCCAATAATTACTATTTTTACTTGTTGTTGACGGCTGTAATTTTGACGTGTTCTATAAGTCGTTCCATAGAGATACGAACATGTTTGGAGGCAGTCATCTGATCGAGAGAAGCGAGATGCCGCGCGGGAGTAGCCTAGCGGTCTGGAGCGCCACCGTACGGATGGCGCGGCCTTCTGCGTCGGGGCTTCGAATCCCCCCTCGGGCATGGATGTGTGTGTTGTCCTTAGGTTACTTTAACTTAGTTTCAGCAGATTGTAAGTCTAGGAACTTATGACCAAAGAAGTTTGGTCCCATAAGAATTACAAACATTTGACACTGTGAGAAGCGAGCAGGGAAGAGTACAGCGAGTTATTTAACAGTGTGATGTGATCAGAGGACAGAATTTCGAGAGGTTGCTCCAGTACATAAATTTAAGTGTATACTATTCCCAGAGCGATTGTCCCTATTCTAGTGGCAGGTTTTTTAAACTTAGGTCCTGAAATAGCACACACCGTACCATTAATTAACAACCACTGCCCTTGAACTTTGCATTACCGTTTGCCGTCAATGTTCATAACACGTATAGATCATGACCGTGGGTTTTCGTTACTGAAAATAAGTCTCCTATCGTTACATTTCTGTACTTAATAATGTGTTGAATTATCCATTTTTGCTCTTCTCTGTAGGTTCCTTTTGCCCTCTCGCTAAAGGCGGTACTGATTCAAATATTTCCTTTAAAAGGTGGAATTCTACCAACCTTAACCACTGTTGTACGGGTAAGGAAGTTGTAGCTTTACATTCTCGAGTGACATCATTTCAGTGACCTGATATGGACCGTTATTACGAGAAACAAACGTTTTCACTTTTCCCTTTGGTACACAAGAGTTTGTCAACATTACCCATTGTCCTACACGAAATTTTTGCATTGTCGCCTTTCCTGACGTTCTAGGACCTTGGTGTTCATTTTCTTTACTTGTCTCCAAGTCATTTTCATTCATTTTGCCAAATCTTTTACTGGCGAAATATCCCCTTTCTGCTTTTTCCAGCGATAATGAAATGGTAAAGTCGCTTTTGGTCAAACACCACTTTATAGGGAGGCAAGCCGGTACTTTCATGTACTTTGGTGTTGTAAGCGCAGAGATCAGCGTATAGGAGCGCATCCCAATTGTTTTATTGTGAATTTATATTTTGGTTATTGTTGTGTGTGTCATTTCATTCCGCCGTTTGCTTCGGGATGGAATGAGCTAGTTTGTAACTTCTTAATACGCAACAACTGACACAACTGTTAGAATAATCCTTACAGAAAAATTACAACCCTGGTCCGAAATAATTGTATCTGGATCGCCAAATTTTAATACCCGCTCGTTAACGCTTGAGCTACTGTAACTGCTTGTTGATCGGGCAGTGAGATCATGGGTACGAAATTGGAGAACTGGTCAGTTATACTTAATATATAATGATTTACTGCGGGTTTCGCGGTAATGACCCGAATACATTGTTTTGTATCCCATCCTCGTCGCCACTTTTGTGTCCCAGCCTCGTCGCCGCTTTTGTGTCTCGTTTCCGTCGTAGGTGTCGGTGGCCGAGTAGGAAGACCGACACAGGAATAAAGGTAGCACGCGAGTGCAGGTTCGGAGGGGAGCAGCCAGCGGGACAGCAGAAACTAGAAACACTAGAGTAAATTAGAACGAGATATATATTGCACAGAATTTATACAATACTTAACTTTTACATAGTTCAGTACGGCAGAATGCTGATACATAGTTGAGCTAGTGGCCTGCCTAGTGCCTATCCGATAGCCAAGTCTTATCTGGTGCCTATCTGAATCCGAAGTGTTAACTGGTTCCTATCTCAGTCCCAAGTGAACGACGTCGTTCAGTGGTGGCCACGAGCGGAGTTGCAGCAGAGGGTGCTCGTGGCTGTCGTCGTAAGAACGCCGCGCCGTGCGTGCATGGCGGCGCGCGGCGAAAGTAGGTGGCGCGCACTTTGGACTTGTGCGACACCACACATTGATCCATAACACAGCCGTTGGTATATCCACTTCTGGAAGTCTTCGAAATTCTACTCGGTGATGACTAAGTTCCACTTTTTGTACACACGGTACACAGTTTCTCACATATTTATCCACATCTTGTTTCTATGTTTTCCACTAGTAATTGTGTGCTACCCTACGCTTAGTTTCTCTTCGTCCCGAATGACCTGCTAGAGTGATTCTTGACACTTCGTAATTTCTCTGGCACTACTAAATGCTGAGACACTGATGACCTAGCTGACAGTCCCCTCAAATACAACAACAAGAACAACAACTAAATGCTGACCGTTACGTGTTAATCTACATAGAATTCCATCCTCAAAGCGAAACTGGCACCGTGCGGTGAAATGCTGACAGTCGGGGTCTGCCTGTTGAGTTTGTAGCCACTCATCTCGGTCAATGTCTGCGCATTCCATGTTCCGGATTTTCCTGATGAGCCCATCAGCGTTTGCAAGAGAGATACCTAGACGATGTTCCACTTCAAAATCATATTCACATGGGCATAAACACCATCTTGCAAGATGAGAGGATAATCATTTCAAATTCAACAGTCAATGAAGTGCTAAGCGATTTTATACATGTAACACCTGAAACAAGTAATGCCAAAAATTATAGCTAACGTCACTCGTTTTGCAGTATAATAATTATTTTACGCATTATTATGCTATTTGGACAACTAAGCCACAGGGTGTTCTTTACCCTCTACCTTTTGACTTACGTCGGAATGTTTTCTCTGTAAAAATTCATAAGACCTAAATATAGTTGTTGAAAAATTTTTCACAGCCTCTGTCAGTCTAGGCTCATTCCGAATTCCGCTGTGTGCTATAACGTGACCTAACTATCTGACCTCCTGTAGTACAAAGTGACATTTGTTTAAACTTTGCGGCACGCAAACGATCAAACCATCATGCAACCGTGACAACTGTTCCGGCAAATCTTTAGCAAACACGATGATATTGAAACTTCCTGGCAGATTAAAATTGTGTGCCGGAACAGGGACTCGAACCTGGGACCTTTGGCTTTCGCGGGCAAGCGCACTACCGACTGTGCTATCCCGACACGACTCACGATGCCGCCTCAAAACTTTACTTCCGCCAGTACCTCGCCTCCTACTTTCCAAAGTTCACAGAAGCTCTCTTGCAAACACAATGATATTGTCCAAATTCACCGTATGTTGCCTTGGTTTCAGTCCCCATAGAAGTAATTGTTGGACACTTTCTGTGGCATTTTTAAGGCCAAATAGCATACGGTCTACATCTATATCAGCGGACGGCAACTGCCGGACCGCGGTCAAGGTCCGGACCGCGAAAGACAAAAAACTGGACCGCCAAAAGAATTTTGAAAGTGTAAGTTACATAGCCTAACTATTATTTTTCTTATGTAGATAACAATACCGAGCTACAAGAAAATGAGAAACTAATTTGTGATTTCGTACAAAGTGTATCATCATTTCGTCGCAAGCTGATTCTTTGGAAGAGACCTTTTAAGTGAAGAATTTCTTCATTTTGCAACAATTTTTGAATATAAAAAATATCCAGAAATAGACATTCCCATATAATAAAATTTCTTGGCAGAACTTAAGAAGAAATTTGCGGTAAAATTCATAGAAATGCAACACTTGTCACGATTCTTAAAACCACCTTTCAAAGCTTTTCCTGTGGCAGAATGGGCGGATGTGGCTGAGAATTTGTTCCACCTTTCACAGCCTTTACTCCAAATGGAGTTAATAGACTTGCAGGAAGACATTTCCTTGCAAACGTATAAAACTGTATCCACTGAAGAAGTTTGGAGCCAACATGTCTCGGAAAAGTATGAAAATATCAAAAAATTAGCGATCTACCTGGATGATATGTTTGGCTCCACATATATCTGTGAAATGTCATTTTCAAAAATGATTTTCTTGTAGAGTAATTATCGCTTACGACTAATGGCCACCCACTTTGAAGACACTGTTCTCCATGTCAATCTAACTTTAAGACCGTACATGTATTTTTTCTCGCGGATTTTTCATTGTATTTCATACTTTCTTTGTGACCTGTTTCTGGACTTTTCAATAATAGATTGACTTTCCATTTTATTTCATACTTCCTGTGAGTGAAAATAAAAATAAATAAATAGCGAACAATATAAACATTTCTGGATTTTTATACATTATTATTTTACATCTGTTGTATTTCATATTAGTTTGAGAGTGAAAATAAAAAATTAATAAGGAATATGAGCTTTTACTTCCGGACCTCGATAAAATTTTTGGAAAGGATCCGAATCGCATCTAAGATTAGTTGCCGACCTCTGATCTATTTGCACATTGATTGCAAGTTACATTCAAGTGCATGGCAGAGGGTTCATTGACCCGCTTTTGTTGTGACGTCGCTATCCGCACAACGACGGCGGCTTACACACATCGCAACGCATCTCCAAGAAGAGGCGGTAGGTCGCTCCACAGTACTTCGGCCGCTATAGGTGCCTGCAGTCTCGGTACCTCTCATACTTCGGCGTCGACGAATAGGAAAACAGGGGCTCGCCTAGATATGTCGACATGCCACAGCCACGACAGTCAGTACAGGATACGGATGAGTACGGCAGTTACAGCCAGTACAAGGGAATTCAACGAGCCAACAGAACAGTGCCATCAACGCAAACCATCAATTTACAGTATTATTGCCAGATGTCTTCGTAGGATTACATAGCGGAACTGTTTAATACTTCAAAAGTATTTGTACATCACAATCAAACCAAAGTTGAGTAGTTATCTCATTGTATTAATAAATCCTTTGACGACTAATCACTTCATTAATTGCAGACGTTGACCACACCCTTCCTAGCCCACCACCTATCGAATTTACAGCATCCCGAGAACACAACAACTTTTATGGTATAGCCTGGGGGAAAAAGATAACCTAAATATTTTTGTTTTCGATCTCATTTTCCTTGGTTAATTATGATGATCTTGTCTCCCTATGTTGGTGGGTGCTAACAAAATATGTAGTGGATAGGGTTGTACCTTCGAATAGCTTTAACTTGCGACACATTTTAATGAAGGCAATGCACTCTAGTGGCAACTCTAATAACTATGAAGTAACGTTGTCAGGCCTTTTTTTTTTTTTTTTTTTTTTTTTTTTTTTTTTTTTTTTTTTTTTTTTTTTTTTTTTTTTTTTATGGGACTTAACTACGGGGTCATCAGTCCCTAAACTTACAGACTACTTATCCACTATCTTATACTAAGGACGGCACAAATATCCATGCCCGAGGGGGGATTCGAACCCCCGACCGCAGTGGCCGTGCAGACCGTGACTGGAGCGCCTCAGTCACCTCGGCCACCGCGGCCGGCAGGCCTATTTTCAGAGAGAATAGGAGGCCATGTTATTTTTGGGTGATGTTTGAGATCTGAGGAGGAATTTTACAAGTTTTCGTGTTTGAAATTAAAATTTAACCATTATCTTTAGAAGATATAAATGAAAGCTAAGCATCATAATTGATATTTATCAAATATAGTGTTCTAGGCATTGTTTAAGTAAGCTATTGATACCATGAGTTATAAAGATGTAAATGTTTACATAGGTTATTGTGTATTTGGTTTTACCTTGGGACACTTCTCTTGTTGCACCTTGGGGCATGTCCCAAGGTACCACCAAACATTTCGTCTACAGTTTTACTTAAGTTAGTTTATATTTTTAGATGGGCAGAAGTAAGGTGGGAAGGAAAAGACAAAAACCAGATGCGGAATACATGGAGGCAGCTGCCAATGAGGTGATTACACAGAAACTACCTATATGAGAAGCGGCTGAAGTATATCGAGTGTGGAGAAGTACGACAATTTGTATTTATGATAGCTCTGCAATAGTGGGCAGGGCATTCCCTTTGTCTTTCATGCCGAACAATACATCTGCTGGATGCAGGGTCACTGGCAATGATAAACAGGCCATATCTTGGAGGAGGTTGTAGAATTCACTCACCAAATACACCATCCAAGACTGTAAACAACACAGAAGAAGCAAGAAAGGAAATCTATTTAGCAAGAAGTTCTTCAGTGCAAACATCTGTCTCTGTTACTCCGGAACATATCCGTCCGTTCCAAGAGCACCCCCCCCCCCCTCTCCCCCAGGAAGACTTCTGGTATAGGAAGAAAACCTGGAAGGTGAATGATTGTCACTGATACACCAGAGCCGGCCGTGGTGGCCGAGGGGATTGAGGCGCTCCAACAGTCACGGTCCGCACGGCCACTACGGTCGGGGGTTCGAGTCCCCCCTCAGGCATGGATTTTTGTGCCGTCCTTAGTCGGAAGTAGTTCATAAGTAGTTATTAAGTTTAGGGACTGATGACCCCGTAGTTAAGTCCCATAGACTCTACAAACATTTGAACATTTGATTTGATACACCAGAAAAACAACTGAAGAGGAAAAAACAAGAAAAAGAATTCTTTCCCAAAGAAAGAAGCTTCTAAACGGACGAAGGAGTTTTCATCTTCCGTTTCATCTGATGAAGATATTCCCGAGCTTGGCAGTAGCTCTGGAGGTAGCATATTTGATTTGTCATCTGAAGAAGAGGATTTCTCATCCTTCTTTACATCTAGAAAAGAAACACTTTCTTGTTCTCAAGGTAGTTGGGTCTAGATAAAATTTGACATCAGTGGCAGATCTCATGTTTACTATGTTGGAGTAGTTATAGAAAACACATAACAAGATGTAATTGTTAAATTCTATAGGAATTTTGTATTCCTTAATGTTGAGAACATCAGTATTACTAATCGCAGTAATATAGTGAAAGAACTACCAGCTCCTGTGGAGTGTTGTAGGTTTCATTCATTTAATATATTATTCCCACTTTCTCTTGTTTTAGGTAATTCCAATACGATTTTTTCATTCATAAAACTAGGAAATTGAAATACGTGTCCCAAGATGAAACCACCACTGTCCCAAGGTGAAACCATAGGTTGTACCTTGGGACAAGTGTCACAAAAGTTTTTAATAGTGAGTAATGTGTACATATTAAAGCTAGCCCAAACTACTGTTTATTCAACATTACCTAAAATTGGTGCCTGTGATGGGGTAAATTTTCAAATTTCTTGTAAAAAACATATAGTATAAAAACTTAAAATTTAAAAAATGTCCCAAGGTACAACCTTTTCACCTATGCATTCTGAAGGAAAAGTTGGTGCAAGAAATGGCGCAATTAGATCTGGCCGCAACGAATGACGCCTCTCTTAATGATTGTCACCCCAACTCGTGCACCATTTCCGTGACACTCTCTCCCCTGTATCGCGATAATACAAATCAAGCTGTCCTTCTCTGTTCTCTAAATCTTCCGTCAGTCCCACCTGGTGCGGATCCCGCAATGCGCAATAATTCTCCAAAATATGATGCACAAGTGTTCTTTAGTAGAACTGTTGCATCTTCTAAGTGTTCTGCCAATAAAAAGTAGCCTTTGGTTCGCCTACCCTACATCATTTTCTATGTGTTTTTTCCAATTTATATGTAATTTTTATTCCTAGATTTTTAGTTGAATTGAAGGCCTGTAGATTTGACTAATTTATCGTGAACTGAAGTTTAACGAATTTCTTTTACCCCGGTTGGATAACTGATGTAGGATAGGGACACGAAAGTCTCCTAAGTGGCGTCCAATTGAAAGAATTGCACCAGGCCCATGACCGACAGGGTACTCATATGTACTACTTCACACTTTTCATTATTAAGGGTCAATTGCCCATTTTTGTACCTTGCAGATGTCGTTTCTAAATGATTTTGCAGTTACTTTTGATCATCTGGTGACTTTACAACCGCGAATAGTCTAAGAGAGTTAGTCAGATTCTCCTATACCGTTGATAAAATTAACGAAACGTAGAGGCCCTATAACACTTCACTAGGGAACGCCAGACATAACTTCTGCTCGATAACTTACCGTCAATTACAACGTACCATTGGACAACGTTAAATTTTTATGTTTGACGTACCAGTTTAATGTCATGCGCCTTCACAAAACTAAACAAACATAGTACACAAGTGACCAGATGATGATACCCTAAGTGTATCGAAACCGGTCGTCAGGAAAAATAAATCAATATTTCCGATCTTGGTTAATACTTCACAACGTATTGTGACCTTTCTGACATGAAATCACGAATCCAGTCGCACAACTGAGGTGATATTCCCTAAGTACGAAATTTGATTAGAGGTACAGTCTCAAAAGCCTTGCGGAAATCTAGAAATACGGAATCTATTTGATATCCCTTATGGACAGCACTCATCACATCATGTGAGTAAAGAGCTAGCTGTGTTTCACAAGAACGATACTTTAGGAATTCGTGTTAACTGTGGGTCAGTGGGTCTTCATCTTTGACGTAATTTATAACAGTTGAAGAACTTACATGGTCTAAAACACTACTACAAACCGAAGTCTATGATATAATCCTGTAATTCTGCGAATCACTTCTACCGTTTTTCTTGAATATTGAGTGACCTGTTCAACTTTACGGTCTTTGGATACGGATATTTCGCTGAAAGATCGGTTCTATATGTTAGTTAGGTATGGGGCTATTGCATCAGCAAACGCGAAAAGGAACCAAACCGGTATACAATCAGGACCGCAGACTGGTTGAATAATTTAAGTTACTTTAATACTCCAGGGGTACCTATTTCTAGATTACGCATCCTGGTGGCTGCTCTTAATACGAGTTCTGGAGTATTTGCTTTATCTTCTTTGGTGAATGAATTTCGGAAAGCTGTGTTATGCAAATCTCCTTTAGCGGAAATTTCATCGGTAGCATCACCATTCCTATCGTGTAGTGAAGGTATTTATTGTGGTTTGCCGCTAGCAGATATTACATACGACCAGAATTTCTTTGGATTCTCTACCAAATAACGTGACAGGGAATCGTTGTGGTAACTATTACGAGCTGCTACACTTGTAATGAGCGGTTGGTGTAGAAATTGCAATCTTTTGGCGGCCCGCTTTGTAAATCTATCGGCATTGACCCAGATTATCCTAAGTTTCTGTGACATTCGGCATCGGGTAGGCGTCTGTTACAATTTATTTATCGCTGCAAAATCAATACGTCTAACACCCGTCTGGTGATTTCTTAGAAAAAGAACTACGGGCGCTGACCCAGGACTGTTACATTCTGCTATTATACCATCTCGAAGCTGCTTATTTATAAACTTCCATAATGGACTATAAAAACTTTCAGGTACACGATATGGCTCTCCGTTCACAAGAGCTCCGTTTCCAATGGGCATATAATGTAGTTCAACGGGTGTTGCAGGTAACGGGTCTTGATAATTAAATAATCCAATATATTCCTTTAATAGGTCTTCCAAGGCTTTCGTATGTTGCCCTTCTAAGTGAGCAACCTCACTTCATAATGCAGACCAGTCGACACATTTTCCCGGCGTTGCATCCCTCTGCGTGAAAGCCTCCTTCAAATCATAACCCATCTAAATTTGCTACTAGTGTACCCTTCGTTAACTGTACCCCTCTCGAGCCAAAAATTACCAACGCTACTACTTTTATAGTCTCTATTTCCCGCACGTAGGCTATGCTACGTGATACAAAACATCCACCGGGGTAAAGGCTGCCATTTTCTGTCAAAGGTTCCACAACATATAACGTGTTCTCTGACAAATCAGCATCGACATCAAACCAGATTAACTGCCCTGTACCTTCCGATATGTTATCCCACGAGCTGACTTTGAGGGACCTAGTAAGCAGTTTAGGTGATTAACCCGGCGCCGTGGACAACCCTTGCGACTGTAATAGCATTCCGGCTGTGGAACCCAGACGAAACAGTCCAACCTAGTTCCATTCTACGCCCTTTCAAGTCAATTTGTCGTAATGCGCCACCAGGAAATTTAATCCCAGGATTACGTCGTAATTGCTGCCAATAACAGGAAGAACTTCCTCTCCTATGTGAAACGTCGCGTCCTCCATTCGGAAATCAAGAGTACCTGACCCGAGGGAACAAACGGGACCCCCTCCCCCCCTCACCTACGCCACTCAGTGTCCAGCATAGTGATTTAGTCTTTCTCTCTCGGGAGTGTGAGGTCGACATTGAAGTTTTTTTTTTTTTTTTTTTTTTTTTTTTTTTTTTTTTTTTTTTTTTTTTTTTTTTTTTTGCCATTGATTGCTTCTGCAATCACGCTGCAAATGACTAAACTTCCCACACCGTTTACACTGAACCTCCTTACACTCTCTTCTCACATGTCTCTTATGACACACATGAAACATGTTGTAACGGTATTAAACTATGGTTTCAGTTTCCGTGTCCGAGTCATCGAATCAACAACCTCTAAGACCAATAGTATTCCTGATGCTTCATCCAGCGATTTTGGGAACTTCATCCTAACCCTCCTTGACATTGTCAGTTGTAGCCGTCTCAGAAACGCATTCAGAGCTCTTTCTTCTGCTTTACGCAGGATGAATTTACTTCACCATCGGTCGTTAGCTCACAGGTAGCAACATTTAACTTTCTAATGGTAAACACGAATATTTCAATTGATTCACCCTGTTTTTAGTTAATGCCATTAAGCTTCTCCCGACAATACATCCTGTTGTTGTTATGGTCTTCAGTCCGGAGACTGGTTTCATGCAGCTCTCCACCCTACTCTATCCTGAGCAAGCCTTTTCATCTCCTGATAAAAACGACAACCTACATCCACATGAATCTGCTAACTATACGCGTCTCTTGGTCTCCCTCTGCGATTTTTACCCCACACACTTCCCTCCAATTCTAAATTTACGATTCCTCGATGTCTAAGAATGTGTCCTACCAAGCGATCCCTTCTTTTAGTCAGGGTGTGCCAAAAATTCCTTTTCTCACCAACTCTGTTAAGTACCTCTTCATTAGTTATGCGATCTACCCACCTAATCTTCAGAATTATTCTGTAGCACCACATTTCAAAAGCCTCTATCCTCTTCCTGTCCGCACTGCTTATTGTCCATGTTTCACTCCCGTACGAGGCAACACTCCACACAAATGCCTCCAGAAGAGACTTCCTTGCACTTAAATTAATATTCGATGTTAGCAAATTTCTCTTTTTCAAGAATCCTTTTCTTCCCATTGCCATTCTGCATTTTATATCCTCTGTACTGCGACCATCGCATGTTATTTTACTACCCAAGTAACAAAACTCATCTACCACCTTCATTGTTTCGTTACCTAATCTAATTCCTTCAGCATCACCTGATTTTCTAAGACCGCATTCCACTATTTTTGTTTTGCTCTTGTTAATGTTCATTTTATACGCTCTCTTCAACACACTGTCCATTCCATTCAACTGCTCTTCCAAGTCCTTTGCTGTCTCTGACAGAATTACAATGTCATCAGCAAAACGCAATGCTTTTATTTCTTCCCCCTGAACTTTAATCCCTATTCCAAATTTTTCCTTGCTTTCCTTCACCGCCTACTCGATGTACAAATTAAATAGCATCAGAGAAAGGCTACAACCCTATCTTACTCCCTTCCCAACTGATGCTTCCCTTTCATGCCCTTCGAGTCTAATAACTGCGGTCTGGCTTTTGTACAAGTTGTAAATAACTCTCCTTTCCCTGTATTTTACCCCTGCTGATTTCAGAATTTGAAAGAGTGTATTCCAGTCAACATTGTCAAAAGCTTTCTCCAAATCTACAAAAGCTAAAAATGTAGGTTTGCCTTTCCTTTATCTATCTTCTAAGATAAGACGTAAAGTGAGTATTGCCTCCCAGGTTCCTACGTTCCTCCTGAATCCAAACTAATCTTCCCCGAGGTCGACTTCTACCAGCTTTTCCATTCTCCTGTATATAATTCATGTTAAAATTTTGCAACTATGACTTATCAAACTGATGGTTCTGTAATTTTCACACCTGTCTGCGCCTGATATCTTTGGAATGGGGATTATTACATTTTTCTTAAAGTCTGAGGGTATTTCGCCTGTCTCATAGATCCTAAGCACCAGTTCAAGTAGTTTTGTCATGGCTGGCTCTCCCAGAGACTTTAGTATCTCTGAGGGTATGTCATCTACTCCTGGGGCCTTGTTCCGACCTAAGTCTTTCAGGGATCTGACAAATTCATCTCTCAGTATAGTATCTCCTATTTCATCTTGATCTACTTCCTCTTCCCTTCCTACAACATCGTCTCTAAGTTCATTTCCTTTGTAGAGCTGCTCTTTGTACTCTTTCCACCTTTCAGCTTTTCCTTCTTTGCTGAGAACTGTTTTACCATCAGAGTCCTTGATATTCATAGGGCTGTTTTTCTTATCTCCAAATGTTTCTTTTATTTTCCTGTAGGCTGTATCTATTTTTCCCCTATTTATACATTCTTCTACAGATCTGCATTTGGCTTCTAGCCACTCCTGCTTAGCCATTTTGCACTTCCTGTCAATCTCATTTCTTAGTCGTCTGTACTCCATTTTGCCTGTTTCATTTACTGCATTTTTATATTTTCTCCTTTCATCAATAAAATTTAGTATTTCCTGTGATATCCAAGGATTTTTTGTAGGTCTTTCTGCCTATTTTGTCCTCTGCTGCCTTCACTATGTCATCTCTCAATGCTACCCATTCCTCTTCTACTGTTTTATTTCCCCCTGTTTCTGTCAATTGATGCCTAAATCTCCCTCTGAATTTCTCCAGAACTTCACGTTCCTTCAATTTATCTAAGTCCCATCTCCTTATTTTCCTACCTTTCTGCAGTTTTTTCAGTTTCAGCCTACAGTTCATGACTAACAAGTTATGGTCAGAGTCTATATCTGCCCCTGGGTATGTTTTACAGTTTAAAACCTGATTCTGGTACCTATGTCTTACCATTATAAAATCTATCTGATACCTTCCGGTGTCTCCTGGTCTCTTCCACGTATACAACCTTCTTTTGTGAGTCTTAAACCATGTGTTTGTTACGATTAAATCATGTTCCGTGCAAAATTCTATCAGGCGACTTCCTCTTTCATTCCTTCTGCCCAGTCCATATTCACCTACTATTTTTCCTTCTCTTCCTTTTCCTACTACCGAATTCCAGTCTCCCATCACAATTAAGTTTTCCTTCCCCTTAACTGTCTGAATAATTTCCTTAAGCTCATATATTTCTTCGATCTCCTCATCATCGGCAGAGCTAGTTGGCATATAAACCTGTACTACTGTTGTCGGTATTGGCTTCGTATCTATCTTGACAATGATAAAGCGATCACTGTGCTGCTCATAGTAGTTTACCCGCATTCCTATCTTCTTATTCATTATCAGTCCTACTCCTGTGATACCCCAACTGATTTTGTATTTATAATCCTGTACTCGCCTGACCAGAAATCCTGTACATCCAGCCACCGAACTTCACTAATCCCCACTATATCTAGTTTCAACCTATCCATTTCCCTTTTCAAATTTTCTAATTTTCCTACCCGATTAAGGGATCTAACATTCCACGCTCCGATCCGTAGAATGCCAGTATTGTCTTTCCTGATGACAACATCGTCCTGAGTAGTCCCCGCCCGGAGATCCGAATGGGGGACTATTTTACCTCCGGAATATTTTACCCAAGAGGATGCCATCATCATATTTTCATATAGTAGAGCTGCATGTCCTCAGGAAAAGTAACGGCTGTAGTTTCCCCTTGCTTTCAGCCGTTCGCAGTAACTGTGTGGCAAAGCCACATTAGCTGATGTTACAAGGCCAGCTCAGTCAATCATCCAGACTGTTGCCCCTGTAACTACTGAAAAGGCTGCTGCCCCTCTTCAGGAACCACACGTTTGTCTGGCCTCTCCACAGATACCCCTCCGCTGTGGTTGCACCTACGGTACGGCTATCTGCATCGTTGAGGCACGCAAGCCACCCCACCTCGGCAATGTCTGTGGTTCATGGGGGTGGGCAATACATCCTAGTGAACTTGATCCTAGTCTCTTTTAGTAGGAAACACTCTACTAAACCCACCCGGAAATGTTCAAAGGACCAATCTTCACATAAACTCTCGTGACACATGGAAAATGTCATTGTTTCTCCCTTTCACTTTCAGCTTAGCTATATTCATCGTATGTTATTTTGACCAGTTCCCTAATTGGGAGTCTGTGGTTAAGTTGTCAGAGTGTCCGTATGCGTGTACGTGTTGCATACATATCTACAGTTTTGTTTCAATTTTTATGAATTTTTTTACACATAATCATCAATCCATGAGGAAGGTCGCCGTAAGTGTGACAATCACATACGAGATATAGTTCACGAGATATGATGTCATAAACAATGAGATGCGCGAAATACTGCTGCATTTTGCGACAATACTGCTCATTTTCTCCTAAACCATTGGACCGATTTCAACCAAATTTGGTACACACATTCCTTGCCGTGAGGTAGTAATTGCTGCATAGTTAAGAATAACATACGACACATGGTTTAAAAGATATTACGTGATAACCAATAGAAATCGCAAAAAAGACATGATGCAGCGAGACTTTCGAAATACACTGTATGAGAATGACAGTTCCTAGCGACTTCCAACAAACTTTAAACATAATTTCAAACCTTTATTAAACTTTTTCTTGCTGGCAACCGTAGTAAAATGATGAAAGGAAAACAGTTTCTCGCTTACTACTTTTCCACTGTTTATGGAGTAACACTACGACTCTCGGTATGACGTTACAATTTATAATTTGAACACTACAAATTGTAGCGACAGGAAATTTTTACAGACGGTATAGACACATACAGATGAATTTACCTTCGAAATCGTATCACTATATGACACGTAGTTCACGAGATATGAGCACCTAAATATTAACGTCTCGCTATTCATGGACTGAAACTTCGGCATTCAGTACGACGTTACAATTTTTAATTTCTACACAACAAATTGTAGCCGCAGGAAATGTGACACGCAATATACACACATATAGTTGATTGTACCGTCTAAATTGTATCACAGTGCGGTACATATTTCATGAGATATGAGCACATAAAAAGTAACGTTCATGGAAAACTACCCCATCACGCATCAAGTTTTAATCTATTATTTCTTTACTATTAATTGTATTCCCAAAGATTTTACATACGTATAGCCCTTATAAAAATGAATACATACCTGAAAAATGGCAGGAATAAATAAAAAAAATACCTGGCCAACGCCGGGTTTTCAGCTTATAAATTAATAAATAAGACATCTTCGTCTGACTTTCACGAAAATTGAGTCACCACTGTTGCGGCAGTTACATACTCGGATTGATTCTACCTCATCGATCATACAGCTGACTCACCAAATTGTCGACTGCGTCCTGAGTCGACACCTGCTCCATGCTTCAGGCGTAAGAAAAAAAGTCACCCAAAAGAAAGGAAGAAGATAAACTCAGGAAAAGGAAGAGAAAACTTCAAGCTTGGCACCAACGCGTTTCTTTGACGACGCCAACAGCGGGTACAGAGACCTCAATCTGGGGCCCCGTGCTGTTAGCAGGCGTCACAATGCGGGCGACTGCGCCACCCACCAAGTCTGGATGTGCTAATGGGGGGCTCTTCCTATCACTAATGCTTTTGTACCGTGTGATAAACTGTGTTACTGTGCGTTATTTTTTCCTTCGCTGCTTTTCTACAGACTGAAAATTAATGTTATGAGCAGTCAGAAAGCGGTGCAGAACAAACGGGCGTGGTGGAATGGCCGAGCGTTCCGAGGTGCCGTGCGTGCCGCTGCTCACCGTCGGATTTTCGTATCCTCCATCGGGCATGGGTGAATTTGTTGTCCTTAGTATAAGTTAGTTTAAGTATACTTAATTAAGAAACTTTCACACAGTTAAAAATTAGGCGTTAAAATTGTAATAGTCTGAAAGTCCTTGGTCCACTTGAGCTGTTATTTTATTGGAGTCGTGAAGACCCGCACGACCGGTTTCGCAACCTACAGTTGCATCTTCAGGCGCTTTTTTAAAAGTTTTCCATATAAGTCATTTGTGATGGATAACGGGGTTAATGGTGAGGTCGTACCGCAAGCACCTTGGCTCTTTCCGTCAAAAACATAAAAAGAAATCTACCTTGCGGTTCTTCTCATTTTGGTAAAAGAATAGAAAAGTCGGCAATCAGTAAAATTTGTTTGGCCTGTGACATAAGGCGACGTGATGGGTAGCCAGATTGTGGTCAGTGTAGTGAGATTCATCAGATCCATCAAGGTGATCAAAAATTTCATATTCGTGTTTCAGTCCATCGGCCGATACACATTGGTGATCTGTCACTTCAGTTGTATTCGCACTTCCGCCCAGCACGAATATGCAATTTTTGGTCACCTTGATGGATCTGATGAACCTCACTACACTGACCATAATCTGGCTACCCATCACGTCGCCTTTTGTCACAGGCCAAACAAATTTTACTGATTCCCGACTTTTCTATTCTTTTACCAAACTGACAAGAACCGCACGGTAGATTTCTTTTTATTTTTTCGACGGAAAGAGCCAAGGTGCTTGCGGTACGACCTCACCATTAACCCTGTTATTCATCACAAATGACTTAAATGGAAAACTTTTAAAAAAGCGCCTGAAGATGCAACTGTAGGTTTCGAAACCGGCTGTGCGGGTCTTCACGACTCCAATAAAACAACAGCTCAAGCAGACGAAGGACTTTCAGACTATTACAATTTTAACACCCAATTTTTAACTGTGTGAAAGTTTCTTAATTATGTATAAATATTTTTGCTGTGGTTGCCCGTCATACAAAGATCTTTGCGATTAGCTGAAGTAGTTTGTAAGCCTAGGGACTGATGACAGGTGTAGTTAAGTCCCATATATTTACAAACATTTGAACACCTGATAACATACTGATCTTAATCGTCAGTCAGCTAGTCCACAATTTCGCTCGTCGAAACTAATAGAATGTCCTCAATCTCTTAGAACTTCAGATGACTCGGGAACTACAAAGAAACAGGTTTTACAAAATTCTCATCACATGGTAGCATTGCCAAGTAAATTATGTTTCCTATCTGAACAGCTCTCTAAACAGTTCAGTTACGTTTCCAAGTGAACTGTTAATTAATTTGTTTTACTTTTTGGATTATGAATCAGTTACAGAACGTTATGCTCACCTCAAAAGTGGAGAAGGTTCTCAACACGTGGCATTCGGATTTTCAAATGACTATGCAACGCTAAATCGAACATCGGAACGGAGTCTCCGCTCCTCTCGACTGACGCGGAGTGTACGCGGTCCTGGCTTGACGTGAACTGCCCCCGTGTACTTAATTTTCATTTATTGTTACTTTAATGATCGTATTTCGCAGGCTGGCATCAGTGTAATATGCTGCTCTTCAGCAACACGTATGCACATGCTTGGCAAACATTTTTTCTACAAAAATACACTAGGTGACAATATATATTAATTTGTGTTCAACGAAGAAACAGTTTATCGACGAAAGTTAAATTTCAGAAAAGAGTTATTTAAAATAAAAGGCAGAAGTTGAAAAGGAGCCACGGTGTAAAATTACACAGTTACTGGGACGGAGCAAAGTTAAACATACACCCACCGTCTTCGAACAGAGCTCGCTTATACAGGGTTTCACAAAAAGGTACGGCCAGACTTTCAGGAAACATTCCTCACACACAAAGAAAGAAAATATGTTATGTGGACATGTGTCCGGAAACGATTAATTTCCATGTTGGAGCTCATTTTATTACTTCTCTTCAAAGCACATTAATCACGGAATGGAAGCCCAGCAAAAGAACGTAGCAGCATGACTTCAAACACTTTGTTACAGGAAATGTTGAAAATGTCATCCATTAGCGAGGATACATGCATCCACCCTCCGTCGCATGGAATCCCTGATGAGCTGATGTAGCCCTGGAGAATGGCGTATTGTATCACAGCACGAAGAGTCTCTACTTTTGGTACCGGGGTTGCGTAGACAAGAGCTTTCAAATGCCCCCATAAATGAAAATAGGGTTGAGGTCTGGAGAGCGTAGAGGCCATGGAATTGATCCGCTTCTACCAATCCATCGGTCACCGAATCTGTTGTTGACAAGCGTACGAACACGTCGACTGAAATGTGCAGGAGCTCCATCGTGCATGAACCGCATGTTGTGCCGTGATTGCACAATTGTGTGCGGATTCTCGTCAGCCCACACATGTTGATTGTGAAAATTCACAATTTGATTACGTTGGAATGAAGCCTCATCCGTAGTACTAAAATAAGCTCTAACATGGAAATTAAGCGTTTCCGGACACATGGCCACATAACTTATTTTCTTTCTTTGTGTCTGAGGAATGTTTCCTGAAAGTTTGGCCGTACCTTTTTGTAACACCCTGTATACCTGCGCCGCAGTCCGGCAAACGACGACCCGCTCATTCTCTGCGTTTACTGTACAAAAGTACTGTTATCTCTGAAGATTAAAAGCCTATCGAGCCGAGGATTTTTCTCCATGTAGCACGTATTAAAATGAATATTAAATAAAACGTTGAAATTAATATAATGGCAATTTTGACGTCTATAGTTTTTTGAAATGGCAAGCAGAAGTGGAGTATGAGTACTGAACCATTCCTATTCCAAATTCCTGTAATTTCTCTATTTATCCAATCTTTCGGAAATTGGGCACAGTTCTCTTGCTTAGTAACTGAAGTGCGTCGCGGTGGAGTAGCTGAGCGGTCTAAAGCGTCTCGCTGCGGAGCGCGCGTTGCTCGCCGTGGAGGTTCGAGTCCTCCCTGGGGCATGGGTGTGTGTGTTTGTCCTTAGTTTACCTAGGTTTAAGTAATTTGTAAGCTACGGACTGATGACCACGCAGTTTGGTCCGATAGATTTACAAACATTTGAACATTTGAACTGAAGTGCAGTACTACTTAATCTACAACGTTTTTATACTGTCAGAGAACACACTTCAATTGGTGTTGATAATTTGTGACCCCCCAAAAAATACAGCGATAAAAACTCTTCTCCAAGCGTTTTACAGTAATTCGGGCATCAATCAAAAATATACATTAGCACAATATACGAGGCGTGTCCGGAAAGTAAGTTCCGTTTCAATTTGTTTCCGCTGCAGCGCTGCGATTGCAGTTCCGCACGTGCGCTGTAGACGATGTGTATCAAGGAGAAGACGTGTGTCATTTGGAGATCGCTGTCAGTTACGTACGCTTTGTTGTGCTTGTTTGAAATGTCGGCGTTGATTGAAAATCCCGCCGTCTGTGAAATCAGGTCGGTGATTTGGTTTCTGAATGCGAGGAAAGTGAAACCAAGTGAAATTTATGGGCAAATTGGCGATGTTTACGGACCAAATGCGATGAGTGATTCGATGGTGAGAAGATGGGTCTGACAGTTCAATGGCGGGCGTAGTGATGTGCACTATGAAGAAAGAAGTGGGCGTCCATCTTTGGTTACAGAATAACTGGTTCACGCGATTGATGAAAAGATCCAGGTTTACAATTAGTGCCCTCGCTATGGACTTCCCCCAAATTTCACTGTTTCCAACTGGTTGAAGACTCAGGCTGCAGATTTCTATGAAGAAGATATACAAAACCTGGTGCCGCGCGATGACAAATGCCTGCAAAATTTCGGCAGTTATGTGGAAAAGTAGTATAAGAGTTGTAGAATTTTGTGCAATAAAAATTTCTTCTGTATCTGTGTTCAATTTCATTTTAATACCAAACGGAACTTACTTTCTGGACGAGCCTCGTACATTGTAGCATTAACAGTGCGTAGGCTGAAAATTATGCACAGTCGTTCAAGTATGCGTAAATGCGGCTCTTCTCTGATGCGGACGTTATGCCCAGATGTGCAATCGTTTCTAAATATGGTTATATAGCAGGCACACGTAGATGATCTCCAACTGGCAAACGAGGGTATAGAAAGCTTACTTTCCTACACCAACTTGTGTAACTTTCGTTTAATAAAGGTATTGGAATGCTGTCACATTTATGCTTCTCATCTTGAATCTTCATCCTTGTCCCACAACCAGTTACAATGCTTCGACTGTCCTACAATACCTATTCGCAACATTAAAGTACAAGCTGCTAAAGGCAAAAGCTTCCCCTCGGAAACCTTATCATTTACAGTAGTCACTGTGTTCCCGTTGAGCACCTACCGGGTGATAACCATCGGCGGCCTTTAATATTACCACATAGCAAGAGCCCCGTAAATAACATATTTTAAAGTCATCTGAAATATTAAATCTGATAAAATGTAATTAGTATAAATATTCAATTCATTTTTTCTTCCTTGGAATCGATATGCTACGGAAAAGATATCCAAGAAACTCTAATTATAATATCAGTGTAACTAATTAAAATCTCTGATTATTAATATAAAAGTAATAATTCCATTGTACTCGCTCTCTGTTCTATTGTCTGCTCTGTTCTGATTGTTCTGTTGTCTGTATTGTACTGATAAGATCTGCCGCTACAATATGCTGAAACGAGCATTATTAGCTATTGATTATTGTTCTTAACTGATTGTACAAAATCTTCAGATATAAAATGGATACTCAGGTATGCAGTATATGCTTTCTGTTCAGGTTAATAAATCGCCTTATTTAAAGTTAACTTCAGTCAGTTGTTCAGTTATTTAATTATGTTTCCAGTCCCTCCATTTAGTGATCATGCTGTTTACAGGTATAACTAACTATTACTACTTTGGATGGTTCGGTAATTAAACAGGTTAAACTTACGTATCTCGTGTAGTTTTCCATAGTATCTTTGACTGTAATGAACCATTTTGCAATTACTTTTATGTAATGAATAGTTCGAAGTCTGATTAGCCATTAATCTGTATCAATTATTAATTTTCATTCATTAAATTACCTTCATTCAAAATTATGCTACACGGGGATTGAATCTTAATATTCCGTACCTCCATCCAATGTCGGCGGATAGTTACGCGGATTAAAACTAATCTCACTACAGCTTATCAACGAGATCAACTACACCGCTATTTAAGGTAACTACTCATCGAATTCCGTAGGTTGCTTGCTCTGCAAAATGTTTTAAACTATTAAATGTTTGGCCACTTCATTTCATTTTTTGGCCCACTTTAGGTTACGGTAGTTTGTAGGGGTGTAAATTCTCTACAACTTTGGTCTCTTATGTTTTTTTTATCGTTTCAGAGATATTTGCAAAAATAACGGCGTTTTTTGGGATGTAGGTCTGTCTGTCTGTCTGTCCGTAACGTGTTCCCTGTTTTTAAGACGAACCATTCAGGTTGATCAGCTCCGAATTTTACAGACATAATTGTCCGTCGTCAGAGACCAGAACCTAAACTTTTCAAATTTTTCGGAACAAAAATACGGTAGTAATACATAAAGTCCGTTTGTAATATAATTGTAATTGCAAACGAACCGTTCATCTGACACGAAAATTGAATAGCCTAATTTGTAGAGGGGAAAATTCTCTACAACTTAGCACTATTATGATTTTTCATATCTTGCATCGTTGCACAGATATTTGCAAAAATGACGGCGTTTTGACGATGTCTGTCTGGCTGTAACGTGTTCCCACTTTTTAGGTCTAACCGGTCAACCGATCGGCACCAAATTTTACAGACATAATTGTTGGCTACCAGAACCTCGCTTTTTGAAATATTTCGGACAAGAAATACGTTAGTAATACCAAAAAAAGCCTTTTGTAATGTAATTTTAATTGCAAATAAACCGTTCATCTGCCGTGAAAATTAAATGAACTAATTTATAGAGGAGAAAATTCTCTACAACTTCGTTTCCTTATGCTTTTTACATATCTCGTATCGTTTGAGAGATATTTGCAAAAATAGCGGAGTTTTGACACCTTCCATTGAATTAACGAAAACCAGCCGTTCGTATATGTCACGTGACATGCCTCACCCAGAACTCTCTGTGGCATACGCCATCTTGCGTTGCGTATTTGATGATTTTCTTATTGTAACTTACACGTCGTCATTTCAAAGCAATGGTGCACTGACGTCGTTCTTCGTACGATAAATGATAATCTAGTGTCTTCAAACGCCATATTAGCATCAGTTAACAACTACCATCAATAGTATGAGATTTAAGACAAGAATTCAACTGTCAGCTGTAGCTTAGCGGGCTAATGCGTTTGACTGTGACGCTTAAGGACAGTGGTTCGAATCCAAAAATCCAAATATGGAAACATGCTTATTATCGTATTTGAACGAATGGGGATAGGTTAATACATATACGTGGACTAATTAAATATAAGTTTTTATCGATGCCTACAAGAAAAACCTGAAAGTGTTATGAAAAGCGTAAATGCTAAGGTTAAATTATTTAAAAATTGGACTACAAAATAGAAGTAAATCAACATTTTTTTTCTTATGATTGTGTATGAGTGAGTATACTGTTATGAGTACCTGTTTAAAGTATTTTATTTGTGCATATGTATCCCAAAATGTTATAATTGATGTTCACTGTATACAGTAGAATGTACAAGAAATAGAGTAAATAAAAGTTTATTAAAAACAAAATAAAGGGAGAGAGTGAGAGAGAATCCCATCACTACCTAATTTTTTTCATAAAAGAGTTTCAGACACACTTATTAATTAATTTTTTATTATTTAGATTAGTATTTTGGTCCAAGATGTTTGCAAAAACTTATAAAACTACAAATCTAAAGTAGACCGTAAAACACGTCAGTACGATTTTTAATTAAGGTTTTTTTTTTTTTTTTTTTTTTTTTTTTTTTTTTTTTAAGCTTATGGGCCTTAACTACGGGGTCATCAGTCCCTAAACTTACAAACTACTTACGAACTAGCTAACTCTAAGGACGGCACAAATATCCATGCCCGAGGGGGGATTCGAACCCCCGACCGTAGTGGCCGCGCAGACCGTGACTGGAGTGCCTCAGTCTCCTCGGCCACCGCGGCGGGCTGTTAAAAGTTCGTCTAAATTGTAAGGCTTAGTCACTGACTATTATTTTCAAATAGTTCAACAACTTCTGTACGGCCAACTTTTCAAACCTAAATGGTCAGGCTACATGCCGCCGTCCACTGTCAGCGCGCCACCAGCAGACGACTCGCCGGCCAGTGGCCACTCGTCGCGGACACGCGGGTGCTGGACAGGACAGTGACGCCGCCGCGCCGCATCCATATTCATCAGCGCGCTGTCTTCCGCGCCTTCGACGCCCATTAGCGCCGGTGGTCCTGTTTAAAATTCATTTCATCCGGCTGTCTCTCGGGCGCACTCTGTGTCGCTCGCCCCGTCGTGGTTTTCCTTTTTTATCGTCTAATTCGGCGAGCCTCAGTGAAGCCTCTCTCTGCGGTGAGTGAGGCTGTAGCACATCCACTCTGAGAGGTCCTATCTGGATGAATTTCTCTAGGACAGCGTGCGTGATTTAACACTGTTTTCCGAATAGTACGCTGTGCCATAGTGGCGTACATATAGTACTCAGACATCCCTCCCATATTTGGCTATGTTCTTGTACATACAGAGTCGGCATTGTTAAATCCGGATATGCCGTGAATATTTACGGGTGGCCGGGTGCCCTTCCTGTTGCCACCCCACTCCCCTTGGCAGGGAATATGTACCACAAATGTCTGGGTGTAGTGTCATATGTGTGAAAGTGTTAAGTCAATAATTATAAATCTGCAGCATAGAATTAAAATTTGTGATGCGGCCTTGGATCGAACCAGGACCTCCATGCTTACTAGGTAGACGTCTTAACATTTTTTTAATTTTTTTTCTATGGATAGTTCTGTGCCTTGCGGACGTTGCTCGTGTTTGTTCGTTCTTGTTCGATTTGTTCTTGGCTCAGCTTTTTTATTACAGAGCGCGTTCAGCCCCCTGACCGGGCGCGCTGAGCCACAGCGCCCAAAAATATCCATGCCCGAGTGGGGATTCGAACCCCCGTCCGTAGTGGCCGTACACCGTGACTTGCGCACCACAGACCCCTCGGCCACCGCGGCCGGCAAATGTTAGACCACCACATCACTAACGCTCAAGGCGCCTCGGAATTGTCTAAATTCGATTTCCCTCCACGTCACAAACTTTAATTCAGCTTCTGTGTTCCAAAGATAATTGCCACCACTGCCAAGGCTCTCCATGCAGCGGAATAGCACCTCAGCAACGGACATATTGGAACAATCCTGTTATGGTGATATAAATATCAATTAATACAAATAAACAATCCTTGAGACGGATTTTCGGATATTTATATAACCATAACATGATTGTTCCAATATGTCCGTTGCTGAGGTGCAATTCCGCTGCATGGAGAGCCTTGGCAGTAGTGGCAATTATCTTTGGAACACAGAAGCTGAATTAAAGTTCGTCACCTGGAGGGAAATCGAATTTAGACTATTCCGAGGCACCTTAAACGTTACTGATGTGGGGGTCTAACGATTAAGACGTCTACCTAGTAAGCACAGAGGTCCGCGTTCGATTCCCGGCCGCATCACAATTTTTAATTCTATGCTTCAGATTTATAATTATTGACTTTGATATATTAGAGACGAAAATCCGTCTCAAAGATTGTTTATTTGTGTAAAGTGTTACGAATTTTTTTCGAATCGTGTAACTGAGGCGGGACTTGGATACCAGCACGGTATTCACTTATGGGGATGTGGAAAGCCGGCAAAAGTCCACATCCAGGCTGCCCGGCACTCTGACCCCTTCCGTTTATCCGCCGGGCGGAGACGGTACGCCTGCCAGTCTCAGAAAGCAGTGCGTCGGACCATACGGCTAACTGAGTGGGTCAGACGATCCCGCCATCCGCACCACATTAAAAACTCATTCACCTACCGGGAAAATCTGTTCTCTAATTTACAGACATTGACAAGCAATTACAGAGACCATCTAACCATCCACACCGATACAGACCCCCCCCCCCCCTCCCACACACACAAAAAAAAAATGTTCAAATGTTTGTTAAGCTTATGGGACTTAACTACGGGGTCATCAGTCCCTAAACTTACAAACTACTTATGAACTACTTACGAACTAGGACGGCACAAATATCCATGCCCGAGGGGGGATTCGAACCCCCGACCGTAGTGGCCGTGCTGACCGTGACTGGAGCGCCTCAGTCACCTCGGCCACCGCGGCCGGCCCCACTGACACACAAACACACACTATAACCCACACAGATTGAAAGAGCGAGAGAGGGAGGAGAGGGGGAGGGAGAGGAAGAGGAGGAGAGGGAGAGAGAGAGCGAGAGAGATATCAACACAACGGAGAGAAGTCGTCAGACGTTACAATGATCTCAGGAGTGCCCCAGGGGGGTGTTTTATGACCTTTGCTTCGTATGGCGAAGAAGGGCTATGGTTCTTTCTTCTGTGCGGAGGGCACTCTCAGACACTTTTACGGGAATCAGTTTATTACAAACACTACGAGTCTGAGTAATAAAAGCCAGGGTAAGTTTAGAATTTGTATCTGACGGAAGGCGTATTAAGGTTATCCGAGCAGGTGTGGTCATCGCTGTGGTCAGCGCAACTATCTAGAAAGCAGGAGAAACGGGTTCGAATCCCGGCTGGGTGCACATTTTCTAATTTACTCATTTCGCAGTTATACATCCCGTGAATATTAGTAGTAACAACAAATGTTCGTAGAGGTTAAGGGATTTAACTGCTGGGTCATCAGCCCCTAAACTTACAAACTACTTATGTACTACTTTATCTACAGACGATACAAACATCAAAGTCCGATGGGACTGGGGTTCGAACCCCCGACGGGGATCGCACAATGCGCTCGGTCGCTCCGCAGTAGCCGGCCGCGGTGGCCGAGGGTACTGAGGCGCTTCAGTCACGGTCTGCACGGCCACTACAGTCGGGGGTTCGAATCCCCCCTCGGGCATGGATGTTTGTGCCGTCTGTAGTCTTAGCTAGTTCATAAGTAGTTTGTAAGTTTAGGGACTGATGGCCCCGTAGTCAAGTCCCATAACCTGTACAAACATTTGAACAGTTTTTTGCTCCGCAGTATCTCGTAGGTAACATCGGAAGTTCAATAAGGATTTTCGCGAATGATTGTGTAGTTTATCGAGAAGTCCCAACACTGGAAATGCAATAGCATGACACACATTGGCAGTAGTTACTTCCATAAAATATCCGAGAGTAGATATAAGGGGAAATTTGAAGATAATTACTATTTACAAACAGTCATGGATTAGAAAAATGAGATACATTGGTAGAATCCTCTGGAACTGTAGTCCGACAATGAAGGAAGGAGGCTACAAAACTTTCGTTCGTCCGTCACCAGTATGGGATCCGTACCAGGTAGGCTTAATTGAAGACAGAGAAGATCCACCAGAGGGCAGCACGCTTCGTTACAGGCTCATGAGTAACAAGCTCCAGTGTCAGTCGATGAAATAGGGAAGTCTATTTCGCGGTAGGCGCTTTTGTCACAGTTCCAAGACCAAATTTTTCTTCAAGAATCGAGCAATATATTGATTTCTTCCTTTGTATAAATCGCGAATCGACCACAAAAATAAGATCACAGGGATTAGGACCCAAACAAAGGTATACAGGCCCTCATTTTCTTCCTTGGCAACCATACGTGCCTGGAATAGGAGGAAGTGTCAATGGTACGCAAAGTACGCTCCGCCAAACACCGTGAGGTGGTTAACGGAATATGGGTTCAGATGTAGATGATATCCTCTTAGAAGGTAATCGGTATCGGGCAGATTCTGGTGATTCAGATGATCATTCCACAATGAATCTTTCACTCGACAGCGGAGTGTACGCCGATATGAATCGTTCTTGCAGATTAAAATTATGTGCCCGAATCGAGATTCGAACCTGGGACCTTCGCCTTTCGCGAGCAAGCGCTCTACTGTATGTGGTATCACGGCATGCCTAACGGTCCGTCCTCAAAATTTTACTTCTGATAGTACCTTGCCTCCTACTTTTCAAATTCACAGTTCTCCCACGAACCTCGCAGAACTAGCACCGTTTGACCACGAGAATGATTATTCATCTTTCTTAAAACTTATTTTGCATTTTACATTCACCAGGAAAGGTCGAGAAAAAATCAAAACCAAGGGCAAGATTCTTATGACAGCAATGTCATTAACTTAAAATTATATAAGAAAATTACGAAAGAGATCGCTGTAAACAAAGTACGGGATATTAGTGTTGCATTCTCTATGAATTAATGGTAAATCCATTCATTACTTAACTGCATAAATTTTTAACAACTGATGCCTCTCAGACTGAGAAAAGTTACAATCATACTCATGATCAGGTAAAAAACTTGGAAACATCTTTCCTGTTATGGAGCCACCTGACTTTTAAAAATCATACAATTACTCAAGAGCTCACAAAGGAACAAATTTGGTGCTACAATTAATAAATATTCGTATTTAGTCTACCAGTAACTTTATTCGTTAGTGTTTAACACAGCACAATGCGTTTCGAGCATGTTTTCTTATCATCAGGCGCTTTTTATACGTACCGAAATTCTTATGTTACTTATAATTTCTGCTTATGGTACTTAGGCATCATGTCTGGGATTAATTGGGATAAAAAATCCTTCACTGACGGTATATTCCACATTATACTTCGCCTTTGTAGTAATGGCAGTGTCCTGTAACAGTCGAGATGTTTGAATACCTCTAATGCTTAAATATATGGGTGTTGTTTCGGACATTCTATAATTTTATTTCTCTGGTAGAATTGCACTCCAAACGTAACTCACGTACAAGTATCTCAGCTCAGCAATCATTCTAATGTGTATCAAATATTTCTCTGATTTATTTCATTTGTTTGCTTTCCTCAAATTATTTCAAAGTATGTTTGCCAATTCACTAAAGGCATTATTTCTCCTCTCCTATACCAATTTACTTCACAATTTGGTTTCACAATTCATGCCTTATAGTGTATGGTTAGTCAAAATTACCTCTTGAAGTAGTATGACGAAGTCTGTGGTACAGAGATATTCTATGATTTTTTCATCTTAATTGCAGAGAGAATCGATACTAACGGCCGGCCGCAGTGGCCAAGGACACTGAGGCGCTCCAGTCACGGTCTGCGCGGCCACTACGGTCGGGGGTTCGAATCCCCCCTCGGGCATGGATATTTGTGCCGTCCTTAGAGTTAGCTAGTTCGTAAGTAGTTTGTAAGTTTAGGGACTGATGACCCCGTAGTTAAGGCCCATAAGCTCTACAAGCATTTGAACATTTAATACTAACGTTCGCATTTTTGAGACAATTCTGTCTGAAACTAATATGCAAAACTCATAGAATATCTTTGTACCACAGACTTCGTCAGACTACTTCAATTGTTGAGACTAAACAGACACTATAAGGCATATAAAATATAACAAAAATTTTTGAGAACGCTGCTTAAAATTCGTTGCGGACAATATTTAATTTGTTCTTTCTTCCGTTTCTATTATGCGTCTTTGTTGTTTCCAGATACCTGCTGCATCCACAAGCGTAGTCTCATATCTGACGCCGGCCGCGGTGGCCGAGGAGACTAAGGCGCTCCAGTCACGGTCTGTTCGGCCGCTACGGTTGGGGGTTCGAATCCCCCCTCGGGCATGGATATTTGTGCCGTCTTAGTTCGTAAGTAGTTCATAAGTAGTTTGTAAGTTTAGGGACTGATGACCCCGTGGTTAAGTCCCATAGACTTTACAAACATTTGGACATTTCATATACGACCCTTATGATGATGGTACCTTCGTCATCTATTTCAGAGCTGGTGATGAGCCCCTTCCCCTTTTCTTGTCTTTATTGAGTTCCTTCTTCTCGGAGGTTTAGCGTGTAATTCCTGGGCTTCCTATGCTCTTTGATAGCGCGCTGCGGTGTTCAATAACACAGTTTTGTGTTGTGCATTTGTAGGAGTCTAGTCTTGTTTGTTTTCAAATTAGATGGCTGCTTTGTTTCTTTGCTCTGGTTAGTTTGTGTTGATGTGAATTTCGGATACCCGCTAGCGATCCATGGCGTGCATGGTGATCTTGTTGTTGCTGTGCGCTGCTTTGTTTGTTGATTTCGGAACGCACAGATCTGTGCATCCCGACTCCCGTTAAGTAAATTTCCGCGTTTCTCTGTGTCTGGCAAGGACCACCTTTGACACCGAAACGCTCGGAAGCACACGAAACACTGCTCAGAATAACACAGTATCGTAAGACAACAGTGGTCTGTCTCCTTTCCAAACAAAACGTTGCATCTAGTACATGATAGGTTTTAATAGAGAGAGAAACTAAGAAAATACAAATTTCGTTGTAGTTGATTAACACATAATTCAATGCCATCAGAGTATCATTCTATTTTCAGTCAAAAATTCCAAAATCGTCCGCTTAAAGTACTTATTATATAGCAACACTCGTGCCGTACAAATGTAATAGTCCTCCAACTGCAAGTGAGGGTATTATTAGGACACAATAAGCTTTGTGCCGAGCCGGGAATTCAACCCGTAGAGGTGGCATTACTATTAGGCTATCCGTGCACGCTTCCAGAACTGACGCCAACTTCCATATGCCACACTTTGGCTACTGCACATGAGTGCCTCGTATATTCTACTAGCTGAAAAACCGGCGTTGCCCGGATATTAATTTATTTACTCCTACCATTTTCAGGTATATATTCATTTATATAAGGGCTGTATGTCTGTAAAGTCTCTTGGGAATACAATTAGTAGTAAAGAAGTAATAGATTAAAAATTGGTGCGTGATGGGCAGGTTTTCCATGGAAGTTACTGTTTATGTGGCCATATCTCATAAAATACGTGTTGTACTGTGATACAATTTAGAAGGTACATTGAACTATATGTGTGTATCCTGTCTGTAAAATTTCCTGCCGCTAAAATTTGTAGTGTAGAAAGTATAAATTTTAATCTCATACCGAAAGCTGTAGTTTTAGTCAATGAGCAGCGGAACGTTAATGTTCATGTGCTCATATCTCATGAACTACGCGCCGTACTGCGATACAATTTAGAAGGTATTTTCAATTATATATGTGTATACGTTCTGTAAAATTTCCTGCGGTTACAATTTGTAGTGTACAAATCATAAATTGTAACGTCATACCGAATGCCGTCGTTTTACTCCATAAACTGCGGAAAAGTAGTAAGCGAGAAACATTTTTCCTTTCATCATTTTACTATGGTTGCCAGCTAGAAGAAGTTTAATAAAGGTTTAAAATTATGTTTAAAGTTTGTTGCAAGTCGGTAAGTACTGTCATTCTCATACAGTGTATTTCGAAAGTCTCGCCACATTATATGGCATTTTTTGGGATTACTATTGGTTATGACGTAATATCTTTAGAACCATGTGATTCTTAACCATGCAGCAATTGTTACCTCAGGGTAGGTAAGGAAGTTGTGTACCAAATTTGGTTGAAATCGGTCCAATGGTTTAGGAGAAAATGAGCAGCATTGTCGCAAAATGCAGTAGTTTTTCGCGCATCTCATTGTTTATGACGTCATATCTCGTGAACTATATATCGTATGTGATTCTTACACTTACGGTGACCGCCCTCATGGATTGAAGCCTACGTGTACAAAATTTCATAAAGATTAGAACAAAACTGTAGATTTGTATTGTGACGATACTGCTGACCCCCTCATCTCAATGTTATCGTACGACACCGTCTGCCTGGTCCTCTCATCTCAATGTTATCGTACGATACCGTCTGCCTGGTCCTCTCATCTCAATGTCATCCTACGATACCGTCTGCGTCGGATCCGGAATCGTGTGGTTCAATAGTGATAAAAGTTGCGTGTGAAGTTGCAAACGAAACAGCCAGCCTAGAAATCAGTGTAGGACAGTGTCTCAGTGATACTGTTATTAAAACAAGTGATAGATTTCATTAATTAATAGATTTGTATAAGACGTTTCCAGATAATTCTATAAATAATACTTTTGTTATTGTACATTATTTCAATAAATGGACAGACGAAGGGTGAAAACTTTTGTAAAGAATAAAGTCGTTAAAATAAATAGCATTGTATATATGTTAGGTCCATAAACAAGTTGTGTTGATCAGCTAATTATATTAATTAATTTAATAGTATAAATTTGAATATTGTAATTCTTTATATATATTGTTTGACATGAGATTTTGAACTTATTTTGAGAATTGCCAAGATAATTGATAGCTCAATTTATGTTAGGAACATGTATGATGTACTCGTTAACTAATTAATTGACATTTAATATTTTGGTTTGTTGTCAAACAAAAAGTAGCGTGATTAAAAGTTAAAAAGACAGGTGCGATCTAAAATTATTGTATGTATAGTTTTCATTTTATATTGCGATTATTTTTGTGTACATGAAATGTTTTACTGTTGTGTTCGTTAATTGTAAATTACTATATTCAATTGTTATGAACAATGCATAATGTAACGTCATTATTGCCGATGTTATATATTTGCCTCACCGCCTTGCGTGGAAGAGTTCGAGTTTTGGCTTTGCTAAAGTGCACTGGAATCTGTCACTCTGTGTTTTGAAATGGAAGTACTACAATGCTGATGCTTTGTAATTTGTATATGTTTGGATGTTGTTATATTTTGGTGGAGAAGAAGTATGATTCAAATTAAAGAAGGCGTGGAAAATTGTACCTACAAGTATTTATTTCTACCACGACGCCCCAGGAGAATAATCTCGCAGCGAGCAGGACCCCCATACATCGAAAAGTTGAAAAGCTGAGTATTATGTCTGAAAGTGGTAGAATAATCTGTAATTACTTAAAATATATTAAACCATTTTAGTATGCAACACGGACAGACATACGGACACTCTGCTTTATATATTAGATGATGATATTCACGACAAGGAGAGACATGTACTAGACGTATCGCGAGCGTTGCTTCGGCTCCTACGAGCAGTGTCTTTGTTTATAAACAGAACACTATTGTGAATAAATTTCTCGATTTTACATTACCAGCTGTAATCGCCCAGTGTTCGTTCCTTAAAAAATGCATTAATGTCTGAAGGATGTTTTCTAGTTATATCAATACATGACTGATATAGAGTCTGTTCTTTACGGAAAAGTCCGAAAGAATAGACACCATTAGTAGACAGCAACGGCCGTAAATTTACGAAATCGAAATATTTCGTCCGTTTCGACGAGAAAGGTGAAAATTGGGGCTGGACTAGGATTCGAACCCGGATTTTCCGAATCGGGCTGACGGTCTCTGTAACCGATTAGGCTACCCAGGTACGCTTCCCTTCCAAGTCAAATTCTTAACTTCTAGCCCCCTACCCATTGATTCCTCTTGCTCGCTCCCTATAATGGTTTCCTGCAAACGATCGAGCGTTCGAATGCATTGAAATTGTCATTGCCTGTTGTGCGCATATTTCCAATACTTACACTATTAACTACAGATACCTTACTGTCCTTCGAAGTAGTCACCTTCAAGAGTTATGCTCTGCTGATTTCACCGATAGATGCCCCGGTAACTTTGTACGAAGTCTATCTATGGGTTTGTGTTCAAAAGCCTCGTCACGTTTTGTTGGATTCAGAAATATCGTCAGTTCTTTCCATTCAGAGCGAGTTTGAGGGGGAGCGTGCCACGCAACTTTGGGTGGATTGCAGAGTATGTACGTAGAAGTAGAAGAAATCTGGAGCACTGAGTTCCAGCGAGCGTGGTGGAAGTTCAAGTTTCACCAACCCACATCTTTGCCAAGAACTCTTTGACAATACAGGTTTGTGTGGGTAAAAGTTATCGCGAAAAAAAAAAAAAAAAAAAAAAAAAAAAAAAAAAAACTAGAAACCTTGTTGTGTGTACTGCGGTCATACACCACATACAGGGTGTTACGAAAAGGTACGGCCAAACTTTCAGGAAACATTCTTCACACACAAAGAAAGAAAATATGTGGAGATATGTACGGGAACGTTTAATTTCCATGTTAGAGATCATTTTAGTATTTCTCTTTAAATGTAAATTGATATTACTCGTGGGGACAATTGTCAAAATACCCAATTGTTTCGTTAGTATGTAGTGTACTTCCTCGATTCACCGCCAGTTAGCCCAATTAAAGGAAGGTAATGTTGCCTTCCACCCCCATGAACCACAGACATTGCCGAGGTGGGATGGCTTGCGTAGGTGAATATGGACTGGGTAGGAGGATTGAAAGAGGAAGTCGCCTGGTAGAATTTTGCACGGAACATGATTTATTCGTAACAAACACGTGGTTTAAGAATCACAAAAGAAGGTCGTATACATGGAAGAGTGCAGGAGACACCGGAAGGTATCAGATCGTTTTTATAATGGTAAAACATAGATTCCGGAACCAAGTGATAAACTGTAAGACATACCCAGGGGCAGATATAGACTCTGACCATAACTTGTTAGTCATGAACTGTAGGCTGAAACTGAAAAAACTGCAGAAAGGTAGGAAAATAAGGCTATGGGACTTAGGTAAATTGAAGGAACGTGAAGTTCTGGAGAATTTCAGAGGGAGATTTAGGCAACAATTGACAGAAAAAGGGGAAATAAAACTGTAGAAGAGGAATGGGTAGAGAGATGAAATAGTGAAGGCAGCAGAGGACAAAATAGGTAGAAAGACAAGACCTACAAAAAATCCTTGGATATCACAGGAAATACTAAATTTAATTGATGAAAGGAGAAAATATAATAATGCAGTTAATAAAACAGGCAAAATGGAGTACAGATGACTAAGAAATGAGATGGACAGGAAGTGCAAAATGGCTAAGCAGGATTGGCTAGAAGCCAAATGCAAATCTGTAGAAGAATGTATAAGAAGGGGAAAAGTAGATACCGCCTACCGGAAAATAAAAGAGACATTTGGGGACAAGAAAAGCGACTCTACGAATATCAAGAACTCAGATTGGAAACCAGTTCTCAGCAAAGAAGGGAAAGCTGAAAGGAAATGAAATGAGAGACGATGTTTTAGGAAGGGAAGAGGAAGTAGATCAAGATGAAATAGGAGAAACTATACTGAGAGAAGAATTCGTCAGAGCCCTGAAAGACGTAGGTCGGAACAAGGTCCCAAGAGAAGATGACGTACCCTCAGAGCTACTAAAGTCTCTGGGAGAGCCAGTCATGACAAGACTATTTGAACTGGTGTGTAGGATGTATGAGACAGGCGAAATACCCTCAGACTTTAAGAAAAATGTAATAATCCCCATTCAAAAGAAAGCAGGCGCAGTCAGGTGTGAAAATTACAGAACCATCAGTTAGTTAAGTCATGGTTGCAAAATTTTAACATGAATTATATACAGGAGAATGGAAAAGCTGGTAGAAGCTGACCTCGGGGAAGATCAGTTTGGATTCAGGAGGAACGTAGGAACCCGGGAGGCAATACTCACTTAACGTCTTATCTTAGAAGATAGATTAAGGAAAGGCAAACCTACATTTTTAGCTTTTGTAGATTTGGAGAAAGCTTTTGACAATGTTGACTGGAATACACTCTTTCAGATTCTGAAGTCAGCAGGGGTAAAATACAGGGAAAGGAGAGTTATTTACAACTTGTACAAAAGCCATACCGCAGTTATTAGACTCGAAGGGCATGAAAGGGAAGCATCAGTTGGGAAGGGAGTAAGACAGGATTGTAGCCTTTCTCCAATGTTGTTCAATTTGTACATTGAGCAAGCTATAAAGGAAAGCAAGGAGAAATTTGTTGAAGGAATTAAAGTTCAGGGGGAAGAATTAAAAACATTGCGTTTTGCCGACGACATAGTAATTCTGTCCCATACAGTAAAGGACCTGGAAGAGCAATTGAACGGAATGGACAGTGTGCTGAAAGGTGCCTATAAGATGAACATTAACAAGAACAAAACTAGGGTAATGGAGAGCAATCTAAGAAAATCGGATGATGCTGAAGGAATTAGATTAGGTAACGAAGTAATAAAGGAGGTAGATGAGTTTTGTTACTTGGGCAGTAAAATAACAAATGATGGTCGCAGTACAGAGGATATAAAATGCAGAATGGCAATGGGAAGAAAAACATTTTTTAAAAAGAGAAATTGCTAACATCGAATATTAATTTAAGTGTAAGGAAGTCTTTTCTGAAGGCATTTGTGTGGAGTGTTGCCTTGTATGGGAGTGAAACATGGACGATAAGCGGTGCGGACAGGAAGAGGATAGAGGCTTCTGAAATGTGGTGCTACAGAAGAGTGCTGCAGATTAGGTTGGTAGATCGCATAACTAATGAAAAGGTACTGAAGAGAATTGGTGAGAAAAGAAATTTTTGGCATACCCTGACTAAAAGAAGGGATCGCTTGGTAGGACACATCTCAGACATCGAGGAATCGTAAATTTAGCATGGGAGGGAAGTGTGTGGGGTAAAAATCGAAGAGGGAGACCAAGAGACGCGTATAGTAAGCAGATTCATGTGGATGTGGGTTGTCGTTCTTATGAGGAGATGAAAAGGCTTCCTCAGGATAGGGTATTGTGGAGAGCTGCATCAGGCCAGTCTCCGGACTGAAGACCACAACAACAACAATGTTGCCTTCAGTGCTTGTGTTCACATGCGACTCATTTCTCTGCAGTACTAACTTCAAGCACACCAGTACGTAGCATCAACTGGTTATTGTTCATCACGAACGTGGTTTTGCAGTCAGTCCAATGTTTACAAATGCGAAATTGGCAGATGCCCATTTGATCTATGGATTAGCACGGGCCATGGAATATTTCCGGACACTTGTCCACATAACATATTTTCTTTCTTTGTGTCTGGGGAATTTTTCCTGAATGTTTGGCCGTACCTTTTTGTAGCACCCTGTAGATGTTACATGAAACAAGTCAAACTTCAACGTAAGTTGCATCGTTCAACGACGTTTCCGCAGATATAAATTCCTTGACTATCGATAAAGGTGATGAACATAATTTAGATTTGTGATTTTTCGGCTCTGCCTTTATTCCTAGGTGATATCGGAAAACGCCATTCCATACTTTCTCGTTTCTTTTAATGGTCGTACCGCAGACATAAGGCTTCATACGGGTCTTGAAATTGGGTGGCATATCCGCCGTTTTCATAAAAGCCTGTGAGACCTCTAGACGTGTCTGCTTCTGATCGTCAGTCGAGTGATAAGACACATGACGACAATCAGTTTGTAAACATTTGTGCAAGGATTTAACGCTCGGATTAAGTCATGTTTGCAAAATTATGACACGAATTAGTAATTGAAGAATAGAGCAGCTGGATTTAGAGAACGTGCAAGAACATGCGATGCAATACATTACAACCTGTTCTAGCAAAACGGAAAAGAAAACCTACATTTTTGACTTTTGTATACATGAAGAAAGTTTTTGATAATGCTGACTGTAATAAACTCTTTCAAATTATGAAGTCAGCAGGTGCATTATAAAGGGAGTGGAATGTGATACACAACTTGCACAAAAAACCAGATAGCATTTATTAGAATCGAAAGGCATGAAAGGGAAACACCGGTAGCGAAGGTATTAAAGACAGGTTTGCAGCCTTTCCCTAATGTTACTCAATAAGTACATGGAGCAAGCTGTGAAGGAAAGCTATGATAAATTTGGGGAAGGAATTAAAGTTCAGGGCGAAGAAATAAAAACTTTGCGATTTTACGAAGACATTCTGTCAGAGACAACAAAGAATCTCTAAAAATAATTTAAAGGAATGGGCAGTGTTTAGAAAGGGCTGTAAAAGATGAACATCGTCAAAAGAGAAACAAATGTATAATGTAGTGTAAGAAAATCAAGGACTTAGATTTGTTAACGAAACAATAAAGATGGTGGATGAGTTCTGCTACTTGGGCGGTACAATAATACATGATGGTCGCAGACTAATCTCAACTATCTTTTTCTACCCAACTAAGCTACTCCATCTGAATACCTCATATTATGGAGGTGTACACCATAAAGTAAATAAAAACTAGTTACACGTAAAATATCTTGTTGAAGGTTGATTCGTAGAACAATGTTAGTCGCATTTCTCTGTGCAGCTTTTAATAAAAGTTCCAGGCATTTGATGGGATAAATGAAGAGCGGAATTTTTCTTTATACTTCATTTTTCCTTGTTTATTAATTCTTCTTATAATAAGAAACCTTTTCACAACTTAAGGCAACTTCTAATTAGGATAATCAGATTACAGGCCCATAGATTTCATCGGACAAAATAAGCATCCTTTTATAACGAATATCAGATTACAAGGGCGTTACATCGCCGCGTGATCCTCAAGATACACTGCTAGTCTGTACAGTAATTAATGAGTTTTCATCTACACATTTTACTATTGTTTAGGGACTGTTAATTAATATATTATATATTCAGGATATTATATTCCTGACTGTAAATATATCTTTATGCATCCATTTACTAGATATTTTTCTCGACTTTACTATCTGTTTAATCAAATGAGCAATTTACACTACAATTATTATAATTATTATATATTATGCAACCTCTAACAAGATATTTTTCTCGACTTTACTATCTGTTTAATCAAATGAGCAATTTACACTACAATTATTATAATCACAGTGATACTCTCTCAGCACATACTACAACCTCTATTTTAATATTTTGGAATTTCAATTATACAAATACTAATATACAACGACTTAGCCAACTAGTATTAAATTAACTATATCATTTTACATTTGTTTATAACTTTATGACATACCAAATGAATTTGTATATTGTGTTCAGTGCGTCTGATTGCTTATAATGAGATACATAGTTTTTAATTATTTTTTTTGTAATAATTTTTAACATTGACACAAAATTCCTTTGTATGTGTGAATGTTGTGTAGGATGACATAATTTATATTATGCTTCTCAGTTCTGGTAAGACACACTACTGGCCATTAAAATTGCTACACCAAGAAGAAATGCAGATGGTAAACTGGCATTCATTGGGCAAATATATTATACTAGAACTGACATGTGATTACATTTTCACGCAATTTTGATGCATAGATCCTGAGAAATCAGTACTTAGAGCAACCACCTCTGGCCGTAATAACGGCTTTGATACGCCTGGGCATTGAGTCAAATAGAGCTTGGATGGCGTGTACAGGTACAGATGCCCATGCAGCTTCAACACGATACCACTGTTCATCAGGAGTAGTGACTGGCGAATAGTGACGAGTCAATTTTTCGGCCACCATTGAGCAGACATTTCAGTTGGTGAGAGATCTGGATAATGTGCTGGCCAGGGCAGCAGTAGAACATTTTCCGTATCCAGAAAGGCCCGAACATTCGGTCGTACATTATCCTGTTGAAATGTAGGGTTTTGTAGGGATCGAATGAAGGCACGGTTTGTAACACATCAAACACTGTTCAAAGTGCCGTCGATGCGAACAAGAGGTGATCGAGACGTGTAACCAATGGCACCCGATACCATACAGCCGAGTGATACGCCAGTATGGCAATGACGAATACACGCTTCCAATGTACATTCCCCGCGATGTCGCCAAACACGGGTGCGACCATCTTGATGCTGTAAATAGAGCCTGGGTTCATTGGAGAAAATGACGTTTCGCCATTTGTGCACCTAGTTTCGTCATGTGTGGGAATGAAATACGGAACTAATGCTACGTGCTTTATACTGCAAGTTCACTAAATAATCATACTAAATCGCGCTTGTTTACAAAAAGCGTCCGCCTCCGCAGTCCAATAGACAGCGCAGTAAATTTCCATGTCGGGTCCCGGTTCGATTCCCGGTCGGGACTGGGTATGTGTCGTCCTCATCATACTTCATTATCATCGACGAGCAAGTCACCAAAAGACTTACACCAGGCAGGCTGAAGGCAATCCCAGATGGGCCTAACGTGCAACAGTGTCACACGGAATTACCATCCTCATGTCCAAAAGCACTTCCAGCTGGAGCCCACAATGACGACAATTATAGAAATTCCTCTTTTATTTCGTAGTTATTATTATCGCTCTCAGGCTTGATTTATTCCTCAAGAAATAAATCGCTTTTATTCTGTAAATCTCATACGTTTTAATTGTACTGATTTTAAGAGAAAGATTTAAGCAATTATATGTAATCATTTTCATAGAGTACAATCGTGTGCACTTTAACTGATCATTCAATAATTAAGAGGCAAAATAATAACTAACATATTCATTTAAATAGGAAAATGTACCTTATCGGTAACTTTCGTATATTATGAAGTTCACAAACTGATGCGAAATACAACACTAACTTGTTGATATTTCTATAGTTATCCACCACAGGTTGCAGTACTGTAGATGATGAAAGGATTGAACAATAACAATATAATCGACTTTCCAGACTTAACAAATGCTGTTACATCAAACCAAACGAAAACTACCACAAACCACAGAGACAGGGAATGGGTTTTAACAAAATCTGTGACTGACGTACAAAAAATTTTACACGAAAGGTCTGCCTAAAGAAGAAGTGATATCCCATCAAAAACATAAAATGTACAAAAATGCAAGTATCGAGACGAATTCCTTCCACCATAAAAAGTCGCGAGATCTCATGGGAAACCGTGTCGCTTATTTTAAACGGTGTTCATGGAACCAACTATTCAATATCCCCTCATTATTACAGGTTTATTGTTCTCACTGTGTGTAACTAATTTTGTCATATGTGTTTCATACCAATAGTCCATATACTCTTCTCCTCCTTGCCGTAATTTACAGTTTGCTTGTACAATCATCTATCGCTCACCTGGACATTTATAATATTTGTAACCTTAGTGAGTAAGATGTACCCATTCGGGCCCCATTTGTATTTTTTCTTTTATCCCCATGTAAGCAAAACCCTTCTAGTGGCCTCCCAGGCAACGTACCAATTATTTTTTTTACTGATACTATACTAATCTACAAATGAATTGCACTGCGAAGCTGATTCACTGTGACGAGTTGCTCGCAAAGTCGGTAACGGGTTGTATTGTAGTTATGGAAGGGGTGGGGGGGGAGGAAGAAGGATGATAGGTGGATCGTCGCATGTGTGTACGGTTCCGCGCGGTTTCCTCACATTGACGCCAGTGAGTACGACTGTGATTAATTATGTCTATGGAATACACTCGAGTCCAGCATAAAAGAGAAGACACCTATGCCACCCTTCAAGTTTGGTACAAGTCGCGTGGCGGAAGCAAATAAAAAAAAATAAAAATAAAAAATAAAAAAATAAAAACAATGAGAATTATTCAAGATGTGGTTTTACTGCCGTGAATAACATATTGTTTCCTGAGAATATGAAAATATCAAACCATTTGCGTTATATCTCAAACGTTCCAAGTAAGCTGATAAACCGCGCAGTTTCTTGGAAAGGAAACTGAAAATCCTCAATCTGCAACAGACTATTGTGGTACATGGGGTATTATAGTATCGATGATCATCATCAACAACATATAAGTGTTATGACCCCTGCCGCGCGGGAGTAGCCGAGCGGTATGGAGCGCCATGATTCGGATCGCACGATCTCCCGCGTCGGAGGTTCGAAAGCTCCCCGGGCATGGATGTTTGTGTCGTCTTTAGTATAAGTTTGTTAATAAGAAATTTGTAAGTTTAGGGACTTATGACCCCGTAGTTAAGTCCCAATAAGTCCCATAAGCTTAACAAACATTTGAACATATTTTTGTGATGACCCCTTTCAGCTTTCTCCTATTCAAGACTAACAATGAAGCGTCATCTCACGGTAAGTACGTTACTTCAAAATCTTTGTTGAGCGAATCTAAGCATTTTCTCCTTGTGTCGTGTTTTCCCCTTGGTCTTCCTCAATTTCTCCCACCCTATACTTCCGAACCCTTGAGTATCTTAGGTAATCGTGCTTCTCCCATGCATGTAACATTACCCTATCATTTGAAGATTTTAGTTCTTATGGTGTTTTTCCCCAATTATTCTTTTATTTATTTGTTATGGACGCGCTTCCCATCCTTGCTACTTTCATATCTGAAACCTCAACTTTTTTGTATGGTACCCTGTATCCATCCATATTTCTCTCACATACAAAAAGCTGGTCGAAAATTTGAATGGTGCACCGCAAACTTAAATGTTGGTACTGACTTTCATCTGGCAGTAGAGAATAGCTCGTAGCTGAGGGCTAACTGCATTCAGTACCTACCAGAACTATAGCAAAGTCAAATTTATTTGGTGAATCACTTTTTTATACTAATTCACATAAATCAAAACATGTTCTCTTGTAACGTTAGGCATACAATGAAATCAGCATTCAGTTCTCGCTATAACCTTTCATAAACATGTCAGTACTCAAGTAAAGAGTCTCTGAATGTGCGGTTACCGAACAGCAATCCATGCTGCTTCCACATTTTCCCAAAGTTTGTCTGGTGTGTTCCAGGCCATTCATTCTGTAATCACCGACTAGATGTTTCCGACAGGATAACGTTGAGACGAAGAAAGCAGCTTATTACAGTGGGTGTCTACGATTTTTTTCCGGAGTTGTATGCCACATGTTGTCCCCATTATATTCTGTTACATTGACGCCATAGGAAATCTCTTGTGGTATGAAGGGATAACAAACTACAGTGCTTCACAGATGTAACACCAGTTAGTTAGCGTGCCTGCCGCAGTGGAGTGGCTGAACGGTCTAAGGCTGTGTTTATAGCCCGCGGTTGCTCCGCGGCGGTTTGTGAGTGCACTGGGCAGCGTGGGCACTGTTTATAGGCACGGCTGCGGCAGCAGCCCCTCCGCTCTTTCGCTGCGACGTCAAAATACCAGCGGCTGCACTTCCAAACCGCTTACACGGCGGCTAATGGGGCTGTTGGGTGCCCATTTGTCTGGCCGCCATGTGGTAACAGGGTGCTCAACGTCACTGCGGCTGAAATGACTGCTTTGTGAGTGACGAGCGGAGCCTCCGCAAAACCACTTCCGTTGCTCCGTCGCGGAGGAACCGCTGTCTATAAAAACAGCCTAGGCGCCTCGCTACGGACAGCTCAGTAGCTCAGAGGTTCGAGTCCTACCCCGGGCATGGGTGTGTAAGTTGTCCTTTGCCCTTATGCTACTTTAACTTGGTTTAAGTAGTTTGTAAGCCTATGGACTACAAAGAACTTACGTCCCATAGAATTATAAATATTTGAACTTTTTGTTAGTGTAGAAACAGTGATGATGGTGCGTGATTACTATCCAGTACCACACCAAACCATAATACAGACTGCAGGACCAATATGGCATCCACAAGACAACAGTTTTTATGGTTTATCCAGACTAACCTCACCACTATGTAGCACACAGTGGTGATTTTATAATCTTCCTCACTTTCCATCGGTAGGAATTCTCAATATTTCGACATCTCCTGAATAACTTTGGCTGTTATATTAACGGTCGTACTTGATATTGCATTTGGGATGTCTAGCAGTGTATACAGTTTCACAGCTTACTGACTGTAGAAAACAAGTATAGGACGACACCCTAAGGCCCGGCGCACACTTGACGCAGCAGAGGCAGAGCAGAGGCAGAGGCGAGGCGCAGGGCCTCTGCTGGTCAGCGCACACTTGACGCAGCGCAGGCAGAGGAGGGCAGCGCAGCTTGCAACAGCACGCACTGCATGTCCACTGCAAACCTCTCGATGCAATCAGATTTAATTCCTGAATCTCCTTCAAAACTCAGTTAATTTAATTTGTGTGTGTGTTCTGATAGAGTATAAGAGCAGTTAAAGGTCTGTTGAGCAAAGGCAAAAGTGACGAATACATGCTGAACTTCTCTGGTCCATGGAAGGTCATTTTAAGCTCTTGAGCTATTCCGACTAAACAGACGACAGTTCAAAGAGAGTCACATGCTGTGTATGAAGGACTTAATACAGAAGAAAAATAGTGTGACTCGTCATACCCGCTAATGAAAAATTAGGGATATGTTTTAGGAATTTAATTAAAGTCAGATTTATTTTTCTTTCATTTCTTCTATAATTCAGTGAAACAAGTGTCACAGCAAATTCAATAATTGAAAGAACCTTTATACAACTGTCATATTTAATCCTGATTGTGGTGCAGTATATACGATCAGAAACTCTTTTCTTCTCGGTGACACCTGGTATGCTTTTCCTATGTCTTAGATTGAAAGATATATCGATATGAAAAATTTTGCAAACCATGGTTTCCTTGTTTAACTGCATTTGCACGCAAAATGATTCCTTACTTAGGTCTTTATTTGTAGCTCTTCCATGCTCCTGAGTACTAAGATACTGACGTTTGCTTTTTTCTTCTTCTATGACGGCAGATGTGCATGTACATGCAGTATTTTATTACATTGCATTCATATTTTGTCTCTGTCATCATTTCTAATGATAATTACCTTCAGCAGTCATTATATTTGTTAGTAATTAGTGAAGCTAATGCTAATACTTTTGCAAATGTTGAATTTCTGAACGTAGTATAGAATTCAGATTTAGAAATACTGACGAGAGACGTTCCTAGCATCATCTATGGTTTAGCAGTGAGTTGAAGCTCCACGAAGGGGTGGACATTTTGTTTCAAGAAATTTAAGAAGGTCCCTGATGGTAAAAAAAAAAAAAAAAAAAAAAAAAAAAAAAAAAAAAAAAAAAAAAATCGTTGCACGTCCATTCTGGTTTCGCCGAACTTTTTATTCAGTAGTAACGGGAATTTTAGCTTATATAGTGCTTTCATGCTTGCCACAAAGTTTACTGAAACCAGATACTATAGACCGTAAAAATACACAATCAGCATCTTCGATTTATGAATCTCGGTGTCTTTCTATTTCAGTAAGTTGTTCGTTTCTAGCTTTGGGTATGTATCGGCAGCATACGGAGAAGGGAGACACGAGGCAGCTCCGCACTCGGCACAGCAGCGGCAACAGCCGCGCGTGTGCCGCGTAGCTGCCGACCGCGGCGCATCGAACGTGTATCTCACGTATTTTCTCGAGAATCGAAAGAGATATAGCTCTCATTCCACCGTGAAAAACAATTTCGATATGTTAGCTACATTTCGTTCGCAGTAATGTATGATGTAAAATGCAGCAAACGCAAACTAGCCAGCGACTACTTTTTTCACTGCAAACTCTTCAAAATATGCGCGGCGTTGTACTTAATTTTTTATTATAACAATAACTATGTACAATAACGAAAAGAAAACCTCCCCAACGTCATGCGGTGGCTTTTGCCTATATGATACAGAAAAATAATTTTTTTCTAGTGAGTAGTTTCTGCAAAATCGATTGTGGAAGCTGCGTTAGCGCAAAACACGCACAAATCGAAAAATAGTATTTTTAATTTTTTTAAGCAGAAAGTAAAAGTGTTACAAAGAAACCAAATACAGAGAAGGATGTAGCTTATATTCGTCTACATAAAACAATTTTTTTCGAAGCAGATCCGATAACTTGAAATTTCACTTTGCGACAGAGGTGAACAGAGGCGCAGGAAAACTGTGCGCCTCGGACAACCGGACAGAGGCGTGACCGAGGAAACGCCTGCCCTCCGCCTCGGCTGCGTTAAGTGTGCGCTGCCCCATTTGAAAGCATGCGTTACAGACGGACGGAGGCCTCGCCTCTGCCTCTCCTCTGCCTCTGCTGCGTCAAGTGTGCGCCGGGCCTAAGAGTCGCCCCCCTTCATCTTCTCCAGGGCTGTAAACATAGCACAATTGCCAGGGAAAAATTATGGAACGTAAATGTGGTTGCAGTATGTGTTCACTAACAATTTGGATCTGAAGTACTTTTTCTGGTAAAAGATATAGAGCGGTTATGTGAAAATACTGTAGTGTGCACAGAACATCGTACAACTTGTCAACGAGTAATATGTATAACCGGACTTCATGACATGGAAAAGTAACTGGTTGGTTGGCTAATTATTTTAGAATTACTGATTAAAACAAGTATCAGGGTCGCTGGTGTATCTTACTGGAGAATGATTTGCCGTATTAAGTGGCGAAAGTGCAGGTATTTGTAGCACTTACTTAAATGATTTATGTTCGTTAGTTGGACGTAGTTTTTTTATAGAAAAGGTGTCAGAGAGAAGGTAGATTAAGGTCTATCTCTAATGCCACACCCTGCTACTGTAATTTTAACAGAATGCAAACATTTTTCTTATTAAACTGATGCGTAATTTAACAGTTAATTTTATAGCATTAAACGTTAGTACTAAATTTGTTGAAAATGCTTTTGTCAGTTGTGGGATGACGACCGTTATTCGTTTTCATAACGTGTGTTGAATGGAATGGACAGCGTGTTGAAGAGAGTGTATAAAATGAACATTAACAAGAGCAAAACAAAAGTAATGGAATGCAGTCTTAGAAAATCAGGCGATGCTGAAGGAATTATATTAGGTAACGAAACAATGAAGGTGGTAGATGAGTTATGAGTTATGTTGCTTGGGTGCGATGGTCGCAATACAGAGGATATAAAATGCAGAATGGCAATGGGAAGAAAAGCATTTTTGAAAAAGAGAAATTTGCTAACATCGAATATTAATTTAAGGGTAAGAAAGTCTTTCCTGAAGGCATTTGTGTGGAGTGTTGCCTTGTACGGGAGTGAAACATGAACGATAAGCAATGCGGACAGGAAAAGAATAGAGGCTTTTCAAATGTTGTGCTACAGAAGAGTGCTGAAGATTAGGTGGGTAGATCGCATAACTAATGAACAGGTACTGAACAGGTACTGAACAGAATTGGTGAGAAAAGGAATTTTTGGCATACCCTGACTAAAAGAAGGGATCGCTTGGTAGGACACATTCTTTGACATCGGGGAATCGTAAATTTAGCATTGGAGGGAAGTGTGTGGGATAAAAATCGCAGAGGGAGACCAAGAGACGCGTATAGTAAGCAGATTCACGTGGATGTGGGTTGCCGGTCTTATGAGGAGCTGAAAAGGCTTGCTCAGGATAGAGTAGGGTGGAGAGCTGCATCAAACCAGTCTCCGGACTGAAGACCATAAGAACAACAACATGAACGTAATACTTTTTGCCTATATGTCATTATATGTCATTATATGTATATACGAAGGCTGGAACTTTAATAGTGGCAACTATTTATTCACAACAGATACAAAAGCATTACATGTCTGCACCTATTACTGTCCTTAAAAGTTGTTATTAGCGCCGGCCGCGGGGACTGCGGCGCGCCAGTCAGGGTGGCCGCAAGTTGAGACGCAGTTCCGTGACGCAGGGTGACTCACGTCGTATTTGTCACGGAGCGTGAGTCACGGCGTCAATCGCCGCAAGTTGGGTCGCAGTCCCACGCCGCAGTTTGCAGCGGAACGTCAGCTGCTGCGCTGCTTGAAAGTAGCGAGGGGTGGGGAGAAGACGCAGTTGACGTGCACGTGCCAGAGATGGCGGGCACTTCAACTGTGTTAATTGATATAAGTTTTTTTTCTGGCATGTGAATAAAAATGTGAAAGCACAATTTCGATCTGAAGTACTTTTTTTGGTAAAAGATCGCTTATGTGAAAATACTGTAGTGTGCACAGAAAATAGTACAACTTGTCAACAAGTTAAAAAAGTATCTCACAACTTAGTTGATTACTGTATATGTAAACATCTTTGGCAAAGCTGTTGCTAATTACGAAAAAATATAAAAGTTTCTTTAATTTAAAGTTTTAATGTAAAAAGCTGCATAACACCTGACAGTTAAAGCAACAGTTACGCCAGATGTCAACATTAATTAACGTCCAAACATCGTAGACGTAAGTTTCTTAAGAAAATTTATAACAAACAAATTTATGTAAATTTTCCTATTGTTTGATTTATAATTAATGTAATTCTTATACACGCAGGCGCTTGAGAATGACAAACTGTCGAAACAGCTGTAGCAATATTAAATAAAACATAAGCAGCAATCTGGAACTTTATTACATTGTCTTTTTACGACATATATGATGCTGCAGGCCCAACAATTAGGAAAAAAAAGGTTTCTGTTTCTTTTATCCATAGGGATATAACTATATCCCGACGCACCCCAAAGATAACAATACGCAAGCGACGCAAGTTATCAGTATAGAGTAAAATAATACAAAACTAGATTACTTCATATATTCAATAATCCTCCTTTTCGATTATCCAAAATTTTTATGACAGTAATTACTCTGGTTAATCGAGTTTTCACTGTATTCTGTTTTCGCTGGTACATGCTCAGTGTTACTCGCTAATAAGGAATGGTATTGTAATAAACGTAGGCATCTTTTTTTGATAAATATAAACATTTAACCTAGACAGAGCACGTCACGTCACGAAAACAAAATGAAATGTATAGTTTTAACGATGCCCATATGAAAGGTTAACAACGAATTACATGCATCTTACCACTTTTTATGAGCGTTTCCTTGGCTACTTCCTCCCACTTCTCAGCTTTCAGCTTCGTTTTCAAGTAATCTTCTTGGCTTGTATCATACAGAACGCTGCGAACACGTACGACTTCAATTAGTTTTTCCTCCATTGCGAATTAGCAAACAAAATCAACAGCCAGAGTCACCGTGACTCTCGCAGGAAACTGCGTACGGGAGACTGCGCTCCGCAGGGTCACCGCGTGCAGCAGCTGCGTCACGTCACGTCACGCTGCGCTCCAACGAGCGCGGCTCCAGCCAGTCGTGTGGTTCGCAGAAACTCACCGTGACTCACCCTGCGGCACGTCACGGACCTGGGTCTCAACTGGGCGTCACGGTCTGCACGGCCACTACGGTCGGGGGTTCGAATCCCCCCTCGGGCATGGATATTTGTGCCGTCCTAGTTCGTAAGTAGTTCATAAGTAGTTTGTAAGTTTAGGGACTGATGACCCCGTAGTTAAGTCCCATAAGCTATACAAACATTTAAACATTTTTATTAGCGTTGTGTAGAACACGTTGCCAGTGATGTGAAAGGCGTAGTCAGGGACGGATCTAGGACATTTGCCAAGGAGGCCAAGCTTAAATTTTCCGCCCCTTCTTTCACCCCTCCCCCTTGTAAGAATCGACTTTTTGACGCTAATTGGGTTACCTATTTCTAAATAACTGTCACAATCTCACAACATGAACTTATTTTATTGGCTGAATTAAGATCAAAGGAAAACAGAACAATTTTAATACATACAAAAATATTACAAGCTTACTCATCGTACAAAAATCAATTCAAAATTTCGCTTTTGGAGCTTTTTTGCTTCAAAACTGTTTTTGATGCAATTATAGTTTAGAGAAGCAGCTCGTTTGTGCTCTATGGATATTATACTCAGATTTGTTAAGCAGTCGTGCTCCTCAAGTGTATTTAATTAGTTTCAGCTTGCTGAAACTTCTTTCTCCTGACGAAATAGAAACTAGAATGGTAAGATATATTTTAATGCTGTAGTGAGTAAAAATGTAAATGTTTCTATAGCGTATGGGACTCAACTACGGGGTCATCAGTCCCTAAACTTACAAACTACTTACGAACTAGCTTCTACTAAGAATGGTACAAATATCCTTGCCCGAGGGGGGATTCGACCCCCCGACCGTAGCGGCCGTGCAGATTGTGACTGGCGCGCCGCAGACAGTTCGGCCACCGCGGTCGGCGAAATTCCACCGCTACCGAGAGAGGACTCTACATCCTTAATGCTTTTGACTTTCAATAAGAAGTGTGCACACCTGAAATACTTTTTTTTTATAAGGACTCGAACGTTATTCAAATTTACCTTTTCTATAAATATTACCTTGATATGAAATATAGATATCCATTTATCTAAAAAAGGAAATCTATGCAAATTAACAAACGTTGTGCATTTACTTATGCAATAACGCAAACATCTCCCTCATTATGGCTAATATCTAGTAGATTTTTAAAGTTTCATTAGCTGAAGTACTTGTGACAGGGCAACACTGAATTCAGCAACCAGGAATTTTAGTTTTATTAAATGATTTCGGTATTTCTTGCAGTCATTTTACTTTTAATAATTGTGTGTCAGTTAATTTCATTAAATTGTACCAGAAAGATACATTCTGTAAAAAAAAAAAAAAAAAAAAAAAAAAAAAAAAAAAAAAAAAAAAAAAAAAAAAAAAGTCGGTCAAAATTTGCCGCCCTCTAAATTCTGCCGCCCGGGGTAACTGCCCCCTTTGCCCCCCTCTAGATCCGGCCCTGGGCGTAGTATACCGTTAGCAGAGCCTGTTCTGTTGACGTGAATTCTACTGCCTGTCGAATCTCTGGAACAGTTCTGAAACGAATATCACGAAGTGGTTGCTTGATCTTCGAAATCAAATTAAAGCCACAAGGAGTTATGTCCTGAGAGTATGGTGGATGGAACAGTAATTTATAGTCCCACCAACCGCACTGAACAACCACAGCTTTCGCTCTATCCGACCTCACATTGTCGTGCAAAATGACGGGCGGGTTGCGTAGAAAGTGTTACCGCTTCTTGAAGACCTTGATGACAACGCCGTTCTGTACAATCTCTGGCACATTCGGCCGCTACGGTCGGGGATTCGAATACCCCCTCGGGCATGGATGTTTGTGTCGTGATTAGTATAAGGTAGTTCATAAGTAGTTTGTAAGTTTAGGGACTGATGGCCCCGCAGTTAAGTCCCTTAAGCTTAACAAACAACCTCTGGCACATTCAATCTTGTTCCAACTTAGTTGTTCCTGTTGCGAAATATAGCGACGCCGTTACGTTAGACCGTTCGCTCGTAAGTTACTGTGTTTCCTTTGACTGTGCGCACGCCGATGACTTGGGATGGGCGAGTGCATTTGCTCGGTGGTAAGGTAGATATGTCAACAAAGTGGGCTATCAGCAACAATAGTAGATTCCATTGCATAGTGTCCCCACAGCATTGTTGCCACTATTTAAGTATATAAGTTTCGCGACAGTTATATACAAAATACTGTAATAGGGTTAACATTTATCTGTTGGTTTGCTGTTAATGCAATGTGTGCGTTTCAAACTGCTCTTTCGGGACCGGAACCAAGCAGAATATGTCTGTTAAAACTTGTGTCATACAGGTATGTGCTAATTATTTTGTCGAAAATGTTATGCGGAAGTAAGTTAACTGAAAGTAATTATGTTACTCTTGACTAAATCTAAAAAAATAAGTGAATGGCATTTTTATTAATTTGATACGTTACTGGAAATGTAGCAAAATATGTAACAATAAATTATCGTAAAAGATTTTGTTAATTACGTGACGGAATCTCTTCAAGTAATGTAATTTGTAACACTGCACGTTTCTCTGATTATAGCAGATATCTAAATTACTACAAGAAAATCACGCACACACAACATTTCTAATCTTCTTATCAGTACTATTGAACTAAACGTATGCGACCTCAGTGTGATAGAATTTTAGCAACCACAACGACCCTGAGACTGAATTAGTTTCTTGGAACCATGTAACTAAATTATATCATATACAAAATAAATATGATTCGTTAGTTATACATTTGACAGTTAATAGGCTGGGTTAAACTGACTGCGAAATGCACTCATATTCGAAACCACATAGCAATCATTATTAGTGACTTTCCTCGTCTTATAATTACCTCACACCTGAGAACATCGTAATTAATTCCTTTTATTATTGCAGAGTACAATGCAAGTACAATGGATTGCTGCTGTTGTTTATAGCTGTAATTACTGCTCAAAGAATCCGGTGTGCAATGCGAGCTTAAGGCCACAAAAGGCCACTCAAAATTTATTCTCCTCTACGTACTTCCCTCTTTTACTCTGAGAAATTGTTACTACAATAAGAACATAATTTACCTGTATAATTTAATGCAGTTGCATTATTATTAAACTAAGGCTAATTTTTCTACTGTAATATAGGTTTATCTATAGCTACATTACATTAAAAAACTATTCATAAAGTCATAAGGAAACATTAACTAATCTAATCCCTTCGTATAAGACAATCAAATATTTCATTTGCAAATAAAACTTCTTGGTTTTTCCTCCTCAATAATAAGATCGGTACAAAGGCTTACACAAACAGCGACCACACATTGCAAGGTTAATTAATTTGCTATTAATTTCTTTCCTTAGCGGGTCCGTCATAAAAGTCTAGCAAATTAGATGTATTACCTCAATTTAATAAATAATATCTATAGATCGAAACTGAATACGTATAAAGTATTTTCCAATATATGGATTGGTAAGCAATGAAATTATTTTTTGAAATAACAAGCGTCTTTGTTGCACAGTGTTTTATTACTCTTCATTAATGCGTTTCGCCATTATAGTAGGGCATCAAGAATCTGCGTAACAGATGTAACACAAGAATTAGGAAACATAACAATGGAAAAGGGGACACGTAGATATATGTTGTGATAATGAGACATGTATAAAAAGGCAAAAAGAGTACAATAACTTTACAAGAGACCGTCCGTTGATTTATTGCATATGAACGTTGCTGCGTATCTGTATTTTTCGAAGTCCTACAAACGATCGAATAATTAGAATAGCATTTTCCACACTGACCTATTCACACCAGGCACTTGGCTGTGAACCGGCTTATTTTAGAATGTTTATAAAACAAAGTACAGAAATATGAGAGCAATGTGGTTTTTGCTTCGTTTAAGAAAAACAATAGTTTATTTTAGAATGTACAATATATGCAACTGATGTAATTCCTAGTAACAAACATATGAAAGCTTGAAAAAGAAAGGTTTTACGAGCACTGTCTGTTATCTGGAACCATTATTTCTGTATCTGCCTTCACGAAAATTGGACAGGGAAGTCTAATAGCAAACACAAGAAACAAAGAGTTTTTTTTAGACATAAAATGCTATTTTTTGGTGTGGTAACCCTGGAAGTATTGAGGGACGAAAAGCCCATCGTTGTAGTCCTTGCACCATCACCTACGCTTCTTCCTGATTCGCTCACCTGTCTCCTTCTTCCCTCTGTCAGATCAGAACTTGCAGTATCGAGTTGTGTTCACCTTGTTTGCAGTAGGTGGAACTTTCTTGGGAAAATGCCGTGCAAATGTCCTCTCAATTTGTGAAGATGAAGTGGTTTGTTCCTGAAAAATAGTTCCTCCCTTTTCTGCCAATTTCCTCCCCACTTTGCTCATGAAGTCTGCGAGTGTAATGTTTCTTATGCATTCATCCTGAAAACCTGGACTGGTATGAATGAAATATGAAACAGAAGTAGCTTGTATCCTTATAAATACATAGGACACATTTCGCAAGCCACCGTATGGTGCGTGGCGAAGGGTAACTTACAATGTTTGCAATCCTTCAAGCTAAAAGAAATCGACGGACTTGAATGAAATTTGGAATGGAGATATCTCACAACCTGCATTAATATATGGCCTACCTTTCGTAAGCCACCGTACGGTGAGTGGTGGAGGGTACGTCGCAACAAATATTCAAATTGCTTTACTGGTCATCAAATTAGCTATTACGTTCTCGTATGTAGAAATCCCGGACGAATTATTCGAAGTAATAGTTTCAGTGTCCTCTAGTTGAGTAAGCCGCGTGTTACACTTTGAAGATTAGTGACATGAAAGCGTATAACACTTATTTTTTTATAGCAATGTTATACCAATACTGAACTTCCTGTGTCTGTAAATTCCGGACGAATTCTTCAGATTAATAGCAGTTTCATAGTTTTGTAATTGAGCAACCACGTGTTGCTCTTTAAATGTTAGCTCCATGAAATAATGTGGCATCACTGATTTAGTTAAATATTGATTCTAAGTACATGAAACCTGCAGTGTCTGAAAAATTACGGACGGATTACGCAAATTTACAGTGTTTTCAAAGCGTTTTATAACTGAGAGGCCACCTGTTCAATTCGGTTGTTGAAATCCATGAATGAGTGTTCCTGTTGATTTCATTATTTCATAAGCGTGTGTTCGCTATTTACGTTGGTTAATAATTCCAGAAAGCAGGCAGTAGTGATGTGAGGAGATTTTATATCTTGTACGTGTGCAGTAATTTGTGTGAGAAGCTGTACATGAGTAATATGAAGCTGCTGTTGGTAGTCCACACCTACAGTTCTAAGAGTATTTATGTCTTTTGTGTTTCTTTCACAGACTATCTTTAGTATTTATGAAAATACACCTTGTTAAGGTTATAGAGCCAATATCGTATTATTTATTTGTCTTTACCGGTTTCGATTATATATATCATCATTTTAGAAGGATGCTTGGCTTTAAAACATATTCTGGCTGGAGAACTTGTAAAATGATGGGTTTGTCTTCAAAATATGAAATGAGTAAAGTGCATAGTCAACTATTCGAAGTACTCGTCACTAAACTAGATCGTTATAACAGATTAACACATAAAATTACTGTTTCTCTCTTATGTAAGAAACGGTCAACATATATTATCTTTTAATCTGTATGATTATCCAGTTTGGTTGACAATGTGCTTTTTCTCATTTTATGATTTGACGATAAGCCCTTTATTTTACAAGGTCTCCAAACTGAATGTTTTAAATCCAAGCAAAATTTTTGGTGAAGTCGGAATGAGGGTTGAGGCAGCTGGTTTCATACTTTTCAGTCAGAGAACATATTCGGCTTTCTTGTGCTCCGACTGAAGCATTTTTCAGCTGTCTTTTACCTGTTACAGCAGACTGTACTGTTTACATAATTTGAAAGAAATGTCGAGTATAATTTGCATTGTTTATTCATATAACTTCAGGCATTTGTACAAACCTAATATATAAAAATTAGTGTTTGTCTTTTTGTTCGTATTTTACGCATACCGTACATCGTATTTCGCTAAAACATAGTAAATTCTTTGCTTGCACTCACGCGAAGGCTATAGACACACTAAAATTAACTTCGTATGGTGCATGGCGGAGAGTGCTTTGCAATTATTCAATTCGTTTCTTATGCATTCACGCTGGAAACCTGGACTGGTATGAATGTAATTTGGAACATTGGTAGCTTGTATCCCTATAAATACATAGAATACATTTCACAAGCTACCGTATGCTGCGTGGCTGAGGGTAACTTACAATGTTTGCAATCCTTCCAGCTGAAAGAAATCGAGAGATTTGAATGAAATTTGGAATGGAAATAGCTTACAACCTGCATTAATATATGGCCTACCTTTCGTAAGCCACCGTACGGTGAGTGGCGGAGGGTAAGTTGCAACAAATATCCAAATTGTTCTACTGGTCGCGATGAAAGTGAGCACATAAATATGTTTTCATGAAGGAAACTCTTATTATCTACAAGCCGCTGAATTTAATAACCGTGGGGGTACCTTCCGAATTTGACACCGTTTGACCGTCATCATGAAACGTGGTGCATATAAGTTTGTTTATATATATATATATATATATATATATATATATATATATATATATATATATATATATATATATTGGAGGGATAGGAGTAGTCGGAGCAGGAGACGGACAGAAAGGGAGGGAAGAGACGGACAGAAAGGTATGGAGGAGGCGGACAGAGAAATGGAAGGAGAATGAGAGAGGGAAAATGGACGGGAAAAGGAACAGAGGGAGGGGGAGAAGGAAGGGACAGGAGGAGACGGAGGACCAGACGAAAGGGGGCGATAAACGTAGATAGCGAAGCTGAGAGGAAAATGGAGGAGACGAACAGAGAGTAAATAAAACAGAAGGTATGAAACTTCCTGGCAGATTAAAATTGTGTGCCGGAACCGGGACTCGAACCTGGGACCTTTGCCTTTCGCGGGAAAGCGCACTACCGACTGTGCTATCCCGAAACGACTCAAGATGCCGCCTCACAACTCTACTTCCGTCAGTACCCCGCCTCCTACTTTCCAAACTTCACAGAAGCTCTCCTGCGAACCATGCAAGACTAGCACTCCTGGAAGAAAGGATATGGTGGAGAGATGGCTTAGCCACAGCCTAAGGGATGTTTCCAGAATGAAACTTTTCACTCTGCAGCGGAGTGTGCGCTGATATGAAACTTTTTGGCAGATTATAATTGTGTGCCGGAACCGGGACTCGAAACTGGGACCTTTGCCTTTTGCGGGCAAGCGCACTACCGACTGTGCTATCCCGACACGACTCACAATTCCGCCTCACAACTCTACTTCCGACAGTACCTCGCCTCCTTCCAGGAGTGCTAGTGTTGCATGGTTCGCAGGAGAGCTTCTGTGAAGTTTGGAAAGTGGGAGGCGAGGTACTGGCGGAAGTAGAGTTGTGAGGCGGCATTGTGAGTCGTGTCGGGATAGCACAGTCGGTAGTGCGCTTGCCTCGAAAAGCAAAGGTCCCATGTTCGAGTCCCGGTTCTGGAACACAATTTTAATCTGCCAGGAAGTTTCATATCAACGCACACTCCGCTGTAGAGTGAAAAGTTTCATTCTGAAAACAGAAGGTGATCAGAGAGAGAACATGGAAAGAGACATGTACTGATTGAAGATTGGAATAAGTAATTACCCAGGTGACGACAGGTTTTAAGCTATTGTCAAATACAGTTAATAATGTGCTTTAAAATAGAAAAACAGGCTTAGCATTCATCGGAATATGAAGATCAATTTAGAAAGTGAAGTACTACAAAATCGCTCCGTAAAAAGCATGTGAATGTTTTCGATACCAGCTGAGAATTTCGTTTTACACGTTAATGGTATTTTATGATAATTCGAGCCGTCCACACTGATCCAACCGGTATCCTGACAAATTTTGCACGTACAACGGCCTGAAACACGTGAATGTTTATATAACATCAAAGGAGTATCAACGGGCCGCGGCGGAATGGCTGAGCGGATTGAGGCGCTGTGCTACGATGCGCGAAGCCGTTCCCCTTCGGGGGTTCGAGTTTACTTGGGCATGGATGTTTTTGCTGTCTTTAGTGTAATGTAGTTTATAAGTAGTGTGTAAGTTTACGGACTCATGACCCCGCAGTTAAGTCCCATAAGCTTTACAAACATTTGATCATTTTGTTATTAATGGTGCATCACGAAGGAATATTACCGGTAAGTATATAATTTCAATATATGTGGAGACCTAAGGTGCCCTCTGGTAAATTTATTGCATATCATATTCGGGTGACTCTCCATTGTGCATATTTGCTTGGTTGAACTTCAAAAACGTCAAGAGTTATCAGCAAGTATCTTCGTTGACATCCAGTTTCGTAAATTTAGAGTTATCAGCAAATATCTTTGTTGACATCCAGTTTCATAAGTTTCTTTCACCATGCATCTATTCACTCAGCAGTTTACACATTCGATTCACAGCTGCTTCGGCTCCAGCATTTGTTTTCAAATAAATGGGTGCAGTGCATTTAGAATCTGATTTTGGATCTCACGCGTAGTTGAGAATCCGCAACCATTCAAGTACATTGGCAGTGTACTTTTTTGGTCGCAGGAGAACATACATTCTATTGATAGGGCTTCGTTTATTTTATTTAGCAAGGTCATGGAAGATTCTGGTGCATTATGCTACGATTGAACATCGTTTGTGGACGCGGTATGGTTAGTGACTTCTTTTAGAAAATTGTCAGCTTAGCTTCGTTTTTTTTAGCATGCTCAAGCAAAGTGTGAAATCGCACGAGCTCTTAGCATATTTTGTAGGCCTCAGTTTCTTTATCATTGCTCTCATTCACGAAGTATCAGATATGATCAACTAACAGTGGCAACTCAAGCATACACTGGATCACCATATTTGCCTAGCACGATACACTAGTAATCACCGTGCGTGGCGGAGAGTACTCTGTACCACTATTCCACTACCAAACAGAACGAGGAAAAGAAGAATGTCTATAGGCCTTCGTACGAGCCCTAATTTCTCTTATGTTATCTTCGTGATCTTTACGCGAAATGGAGGAACAAAGTGTTGTATCGCTCACTTTTGTGTAACTGGTTTTCCGCTTTTATTGGTCTTTCGCTGCATTTTCTTACGTCATCAATGGTGATATTGATTTTCTGTGCCCTTTGTTCATGGTCATTGTGTGTTGGTGGTGAAATGTTATAGATATAACTATCATCAGAACTACAATATATTTCAATGACGCCTCGATCAACGTCAGTAACGGGTGTGACGTCTTACCTATAGAATGTTCCATCAGAGACACGATTACGGCAATATGTGACGGATATACATGTATAGTGTAAAATATTTGTCGGAGAAACACCGTACTGACATCACAAACAAAAATTTATGATTATTTGTGACTTTCATTAACGTGAATAAACGGGGATTAGAAACAGAATTTCGTGACCACCGAATCAAGAACCCTTGCTGTGTTTTACCTGTGTTAGTTGAAACCATAATTACAATTCAGAGCGGATATTACGTCCATATATGACATGCATATGTACGGTAACTTTGAATCTACTGTCGGTAACTGAGAGTAAATGGAAAATTTTTAAGACTTCCTGGGATCATCATCTTAGGACGTATCGTAGAAAAAATTGACGATTTGCTATGAATAGATGTGTAGATTCGCCAATCCACACAGCTGCTTCTTCTGATACCATAAAATTACAATTTTTCTATCGTACAGTGACAACGAATACAGATTTTCGGGAACGAGAACCCGATTTTCTGAAAAAAAAGAACTAACATTTGAGTCATTTGTTATTCCCCAAAATATACCTAAGAACTAGCATTTTCCCTTGTGTCATTCTCGAACCTTTTATTGTTGCGTGTTATCGTGCATGGACCGATATCTCAAAATCTTCATATCATTCTGCTCACAAAACTAATTTTCGATATGTTACCCTTATTTCTATCAATATATAACTTAAAGTTAACCTTACGAAAAGTCTACGAAATGAGCTTTCACCTTTGCAAATTCTTTAAAATGCGTCCCGGTATATCACTAAACTGGACGCTGCATATTTTAAAAGCGCATGGTAAGTCTTTCAACACAATACACACTTTTCCTAGCGAAATATCACGGTTTCTTGATTGTATCTTGATAACAGACAACGATTATCGAAAACGGGAAAATGCCGTTTCTAGATAAATGTCTCCAGGATAGATTGTAAATTTATGATAAATTTTGTATGGTAAGTTATTTAGATATTTGCTACTCCCTGTGAAAAAGGACTGATAACGTGTTTTGTGATTTTGTGCAAAACTGTGATAGCTTTCAACCTTTGGATTGCGATAACGGATAGTAGGTACGTCGTCTACTAGGTAGTTATTTTACCATTGACTCTGAACTTTACTGTGCTAGTTCAGAGGTCTTTAGATCTGATGATTGCAGATACCGAAACGTCAGAATCGATAAATGTAATTTTAGTGATATAGACGGTTTTTATTTTTGTTGAAAACAAATGAAGATCGCGGACTTGTACAGGGAATTCATTTCCCTTATACGAAAATTATATCGGGGTTTTGTTTGATATTCTATCGATATACAACATTTGTACCGATATTGCTGACAGGTTTGGGTGTAAGTTGGTAATACACAGTCTCCAGTTCTAGGTCATATGATCCACACATGAGGTGATAAAGGTCTGACAATTAAATTTAGCTGCCGTTATGCGGGCAGTCGAAGTTTTTGTAATGACGGGATTATGGACCAAAAAAGGTTGAGGAGTTTCATAGAGGGAAAAAAGACTAGGACAAGGACTACCAGCCGCAATGAAGAATCGCCGGGATTAGCCACTACTGTCTATAGCTGCGACTAATGTTTTTTCTGCACAGTGTTATTTATAAGCCACCCTTCCTTAATTTCTCGGTCCTGTCTTTGTAACAAAAATAATAATAATAATGCCCCTGCTGATTTTGCCATTGTTGATGGACGAAGGAAACGCATGGAACGAGGGAATTACTTAAATGTTGCTAACGACGCTGTCAAGTCTAACATTACTTCGAATTAAGGGTAATTGTTCTCATATTTTAAAGTCCCTTTAATTGGCGTAATCACATTGTCTGCTAATTGAAGTTCGCTCCATTGTCTGCATTGCATCAAAGAATAAAGCACAGCGGGGAAACAATACTTCTGCCGTATCTTTTCCGCATAGGATATTATACACTCTTAAGCCTGTGTCAATGCCTGGACAGTACTCTTTTACATCTAAAAAATAGATGGATTACTGAAAAAAAATTAAGGATCGCAATAATACATTATACTAAATATGTTACACATTCAATAAATGGAGATTCTATGTTTTATCTATTAGTTATTTATTGTACAAATACATAGGCAAAAAATTATAATTATTTTTTCGTACATCGAATTATGTCTAGAGGAGAGATTTCTTTTTCAATGAACTTTTTCTTTTCACGAACGGTGGAGTGAGCCAGTTACTCTGACGCCGTGCCATGAAATATGCTGCACAGTTTGTCCACCAGACATGTGCAAGTCTTTTTACTTCTTCTGACTAAGCTAGAAGTCATTCTACATTCAGAAGACGCTGTCATTGTAGCACTTTTGAAATGATGGTTCTCCGTCTCATTGCAGCAGGTTTCTTCACGTCTGTCTGTACACTGTGTAACATGATACAGTTTGGGGTACACCTAAAGACGTCAAATTAGCATGAATTGGACTATATAATTGGATATTTAAATTACTGTGTTAGTAGCGCAGCCGTACAAAGTAACTAGAAGTTCATTTCAGAGTGAAGTAAATACATGACACTATTTTTTTAATGTTATTAAGTCTCTTGGATGATTGGAGCCTCCTATGAATCCTTGTCTTTAGTGATGCCCCTCGTGCTTTAGTCCTCAATATGATTTTTCAAGGTGTCAAAAAGATAGGAAACGACTGGTACTTACAAACTTCGTACGGAAAAGTTGAAGACAAGTCTGTGTTTTATGCGACTTGTGGTATGCTTAGTTGTTGTGCAAGAATACAGTAAGTTTACCCAATTTCTCACACTTCTTGTTCAATGTAGAACTGTGATGGTATGAAATTTCAGTGGTTGGTGTAGCACAATAGCAGTTGACATTAATGATAGCTCTCTGACATAAATTATACATCTGGCATCTACACAGACAAAGGAAATAGTGGGTGGGCCAGATCGTCCCTTCTAATAATGAAACTTTTCAGTTCTTCTCGCTAGGCTAACAGGTGTTTCCACTTCGTGGTCGCTATCTGCAGTACGTGTCATATGCACCGACTACGGGTATACTTGATCGCTCAAGCATACCCCAAAATTGGAGTGGGTATGCTCGGCATACCCCACTGAAAATTTTGGCATTATTTATTTCTTGAAAGTAATTAAAATCGACTCTCTCATCTCATTGATGGGCGGCTGGCATTTGTAATACAAAGATGTAAAAAGATTATCTTAAAATAAACAGCTAATTGAATTCGTAGGCCTTAAAATCCATGTTGACAAGTGAGTGCAGTCCGAATGTTTGTTGAATGCCGCTTGTTAAGACAATATTGTAAACTGAAGGCGGCAATCTTTAATTATTGTACTAAATAACTAGAAATGAAGTGGGTTTGGTAAGATCGATGAAAATGTTTATAATACGAATTTAATTCGGGGTTTCTTTTAAAATAATCTTTTGACAACCACTTACGTTACCAGTGAGTCGACATACCTGCTGCAAAGATTGCCCTATCCCTCCTAGCTAAGACATTCTGTAAATAGACAGTCTTCATAACAACTTGCGAAGGTCTGGTGTTTTATTTGGCAGCTCTACAAAAATCACGAAACGCAACAGCTAGCAAGAGTTTTTTTTCTGAATATCAATTTTCAGGCTACAACGATTTGATATCAACAACTGAACGAAGTAGTCTGAAATTATTTCCTGTTTTATTTGACCTGTGACACTTCCGCTTGGAACTAAGTCTTAATGTCTTGCATGTGAAAATCGTTAAAATGAATAAGTATATAGTGATATACAAAATCACTTCGACTGATAATCGTGATGGTGACGGTGGTATTGAATCGACAACATGTAGCACTGAAACTGATCCATTTGCGGCTTCTTGCGACAATGAACTCTCTGTTAAGGTTTCTGGTAATTCCAAGAAACATTCTTCCGGCACTGAATGTGGTAGCCGCAGGGGAAGGGCTTCTCAAAAACATTGAGTGAACATATATTCTTTGATTTAGCAAGATGAAAAAGATGACATGTTTATTGTTTGTTGTGTAGGTCTATGTGTGAAAACGAGAGATTGCCTCCAAAACTGTTACTGTGATAAAGGATTCCTATAATGCATTCGTTAAGTACGGCTTTAAGAACTGGTCCGTTGCTCTGAAATGATTCAAATCGCATGAAAAAAGTAATTTGGATATTTGTTAATTAAAACAAAAATCTATGTAAAGAGGAGTAAATATTATGTCATCAATTAGTGACTCTAAAGCAAAAGAAATGCAGGCTGCTACTGTTTGTTTAACGAAAATTTTTACTTCAGTATTGTTCTTGGTTTGCCAAGGATTGGCCTTACATGGTCACGTTGATGAGTCTTCTAATTTTGTCACTCTTCTGAAATTACGTTCCGAGGATGTACCTGAACTGATACTATGGCTTAATGAGACTAATTGCACGTAGATGCTCATGACATAATTCACGAAATTTCAACAGTGACAAGCATGTTCCTTCAGAGAAATTTGACCTCGGGATTTGCCATGTAATAGGGAAAATTATTTAATGTTTGACAAATTATTTTATGCATCTTTGTCCGTTCAATAAATTAATTAACCTCGTAAAGTCGATCCTTTTAAATGATGACATATTAGTGAAAAACAACGAATCTACTTTTTCATATTCACAGTATATGACATCAACTGCGATTGGGCAAAGCTGAAAATGTGTACCCAGCCAGGATTCGAACCCGTGTCTTCTGCTTTCTAGGCAGTTGCGCTGTCCACTACACCATTGGGAAACAGTGATCACGCACCTGCAAGGACTACCTAAGTACGCTTCCTGTCAGATTCAAATTCCCAGCTTCGCCCTGCCAACAGCACTCAAACTCGTAGTTATGAAACTAATTCCCTTAAGAATAAGGGCCCCAAACTTGCCCAACCCTCCCCACTAACGAAAGTATCATTGCACGTCACCGGCATATTATATATATACATGTGACGTCTGTTCCGAAAGAACAGACGTCACTTCTGATCCTGCAGTTGTCATTCTTTCATATTCGAAGAGTATATGACAAACTGCGAATGGTCAAAGCTGAAAATGTGTACCCTGCCTAGAAAGCAGGAGACTTGGGTTCGAATACTGGCTGCGTACAAATTTTCAGCTTTTTCCATTCGCAGTTGTCATATATTCTGTGGGTATGAAAGAATGACAACTGCAGGATCAGAAGTGACGTCTGTTCTTTCGGAACAGACGTCACATGTATGTATATAATATGTCGGGCAATGATCCTATCGTTAGTGGGGAGGGGTGGGCAAATTTGTGGCCCTTATTCTTAAGGGAATTAGTTTCATAACTACGAGTTTGAATACTCTGGGCAGGGAAGAGCTGGGAATTTGTATCTGACGGGAGGCGTGCTTATGTAGTCCTTGCAGGTGCGCTGATCACTGTGTCCCCAGTGGTGACGGGATATGCTCCATAACTGTCGGCCAATAACTCTGCTCAACGTGGATTTCAAGATCCTGACGAGACTAGTTTGAAAACTGTTCTTAGCAAACTACGGGGCTCTTGCCAGACGAGTGTGGTCAGTGGTCGATCGATGTTCAACGCGCGTAGTGAATACCGGGACTTAAAATATTTATCATGAATATGCAAAACTAAACTTGGTGTCCTATTCTTTGCTATGATAAGGCGTTTGAAAGGTCCAGTCTCGGATTCTTATTAAAACCAATAAAAAATGGGTTTCCACCATAGTTTGCGACATCTCACCAGGAATTGTATCTGCGGAACATTCTCTTACATCAAGTTCGACGGACAGTTGACTGCTCCTGTGTCCGTCCAACAGGGCGTGCGACAAGGGTGCCCCCTCTCCATGACCCTTTATGCCATTGCAGTGGAGCCACTTCTTAAGGTATTTGACGTCACCTCGGGCTTCTACAGGCGCTGATCACAAAAACAGTCTGCCACGCCTATGTCGGCGATATCAGCGTCATCATAACAACCATGACCAGATGGCGACTGTCAGACGACTTGTACAACTGTATGCCAACGCAAACGACGCGAGACTTAATGAACGAAAATCCAAAGTATTGACGCTAGGACCTCATGTTAACTATGTTGACACCGATTGGCTTGACAGTGCGGTAGAGTTAAAACATCTAGGATTGATTATTACACCGAAACCGATGGTGAAAGTCAGGTGGGAACGCAAGCATAATGTTCTACGGGCTATGATCAAAGAACACAAGGTGCGATCCTTAGATCGGATACAGAGAGCGATCTTTGTCAATACCTATATTGTTTGTAAGCTTTATCATATTGCTGCTGTTCTACCTTTTCCCACAGATAGAGCGCATAAAATTCTAGCGCTTTCTTGTTGGTATGTTTGGCGGGATAATATTTTCAAAGTCTCGTTCAAGTCGACTTCGCTACCTCGGACCGAAAGCGGATTGGATGTTAAAGATGTTCAGTCACAATGCCTAGCGATCTTCATGTCCCGTACTTCACGCATCATACAGAGCGATCAAAGCAGTCCCACTGCAAATCTTTTTAGGTAGTTACGTCCTGTGGACTTGTCCGTGCCGACGAATGTGGGTCATATACACACCGACCTTGATTAGGGCATATATCCGAAAGTATTATGTAGAGCTCAGCTATATTCCTGAACACCAACAATTCCATTCTGCAACGATCTATGAGGAACTTATTACACGGCAGCCACCAAACCGTATCGAGCAAATATATGTGAGCAGAAATTGGGGGCATATATGGAAGAATATTAGTAATCCTTTTATTCGATCCGGCATCAGTTCGGCTTGGTATGACGTGGTCATTGAAGTAATACCCATCGGAGAAAATATGTACAACATTAAGATCCATCGCCACTTTGTGAAAAATGTAATCTGGTGGAACACTACATCGTATATTGCAGTGTAGAGATCAGAACCAAATATGGACTTTAATACGGAAGAAACTGGCTCTTATCAACAGAACGTCAGAGAATTCCATACAAGACGTACTTCTCCGTGATTGGCGGCACTTTCCAGAATCCAAGAATAATAGTTATACCTGGTCAATGAGACAATTTCTATATTACATGATTACCGACAAAACGCCAACGCTTCATGGTTATCATATGTACCTGACTGCAGAGTATTTTGCGATCAGAAAACATCGAAAGATTAAAAAAGTTTCAGATTTTCTTCACGATGGACGCCTTTAAGTTACCGACTAACTAGGCAGTTTCTTCTTCTTTTTTTTTTTTTTTCTTTTTGATGGTGAGTACTATCCTTTCTAATTCTTTGCGTTCCTAGCCGTTTGGTCTATCCATACTATGTGTATTACGCCAGCGACGCTGCTCTAAATACTGACGTGTCCTTCCTTCTTCTGTATAATTTGAAGAATTCCTTAATGGCTGCGGAAGTTACGCACAATTTGTGTTTGCAATACTGGAGTTTTGTACCAGCTGATTGATTAGGGAAATCGTATTCTACGTTGGAGAAAACTTTCTTTATTCCTGTGTACATTGAAGAGGAAATATTGCTTTGCTAAGAAAAATCATTTCTTTATTTATGTTTATTTCTGAAACAGAGGAGGTCACGTCAATAGTAATAGCTTCAACCAATTGGAGGCACTACAGACACATACCAATTACGGTACGGAGCTGTCAACGGTCTCGACCCTCAGAGTTAAGAGCAGAGGAACTAACCACATAGATAACAATTAAACGTGGGCTTCGGGAACTGAAGAAAATGTTGACCGACACGACACGGAAACTTAGCACTTCGAGGAGACGAACTCTGAGTCCTGATATCGCTGCGAAAAGAAATTGTTTCAAAAGGCATTGAAGCCGACGACGAAGAAGGCAATATTGACGAGCGAAAGGATGGAATGTAAGGGGAGAAAGGACGAAAAAAAATAATAATAAAATTAAATTTTAAAAATTAAATTTAAAAAAATGGTGTTTTGGTTAGCCCAACTGCCTAGAAAGCGGGAGATCCGGGTTCGGATCCCGGCTAGGTACACATTTTCGGCTTTGCCCATTCGCAGTTGATATCATATATTCTGTGAATATGAAACAATGACAACTGCAGGATCAGAATTGACGTCTGATCCTTCGGAACAGACGCCACGTGTATACATAAATCTACTTTTGACAAGCAAGACAGTGACTATGATTCCTGTTCATTTCAATGGTAGAAATTTAAGTTGTACTCTCAGGTCCCTGCCTAAACAGTTACTCCAAAATAGTGTCACATTCGCATACAAACACCCAATTGTATGTGCCGGCTTAGTAGATTATTATCTACATCATTTGAAAGTAAGGAACGAATAAAAATAAATAAATAAAAATAAAATTAAATTAAAAAAATGATAAAAAATGACAACTGATTCTTCACCGAACTAATTATCTCATTGTTATCCAGATTTTCTGGAGTGTACATCATGCAATATCGAAGTCTCCAAGTTTTGAAACAAATGTGGAAGTAAAGAAAAAAGTATGATCAAAAATTACAACTGATTCTTCACTGAAATAATCATGTCATTGTTATGCAGATTTTCTTGAGTGTACCCCATGCATTATCGAAGTCTCCAAGTTTTGAAACGGTGCAGGCTGGGCGAAAATTATCACCAAAATTCCAATTAGTAACACTCACTTTGTAATTCGTTAGGAATATTTATTTTCCTTTTTTGAAAGTAAATCCCTCCCACTCGTCACACAAGGACTGTTGTGGGGTGGGTGGGGAAAGAGGCTCCTAGTAGTACCGTTCTTTCAATCTTCAGACAATTCTGATATTAGTGGAAGAATTATAATGGAATAGGGTTGTGCTTATATGCAGTTTGAAAACAATGATACAGTGGAAACAGAAAGCATATTTAAAACAACTCATTACAATGAAAACGACAGAACAGAAACTTGTTCTTATGACGAAGTACTTATGACTTCATATCTCAAGGACTAGGAGTCGTACTGTGACTTAAATGTCTCGAGATTGCAATTAATAGTCTAGAAATAAAAAGTTGTAATGTCGCAGCATTACTTGTGCTGTCGGTCAGAAAAGGTTTCCTTACGGTTCTTCTATGAAGAAGGCACACAAAAACTTGTCCCACGCTATGACAAGTGCCTACAAAATTTCAGAAGTTATGTAGAAAAGTAGTTGAACAGTTGCAGATTTTTATACAATAAATTTTTTTTTCTGCATCTGTTCACTTTTGGTTTATATAACGAAACGGCACTTACTTTGTGGATATACCTCGTAGTCAATAGTAACGAACGTTGCAGACAGTCTGCTGTTTGTTAAATCTGCTGATGCCATTGTTACATGACGGTAAGTAATTTATGTGCGATGTTTCATTGAAATCAGCCCATTAGTTTAGAAGTAGATGTGGAAAATTTAGCACAGTATGGCACAGTATGACACCATATCTCCGTAAATGTGAGTCGTAGGCACTTACAACCACCACAGCAGTCGTTGACTGGTTGGAAGAAATATGTGTACCAAGTTTGATAGAAATTTGCAGAGTAATTTAGGAAGAGATTCTAAACAAACACCAAACTGTATTCCCAGCTCACGATAATGAAATAACTGCTATTGAAGAACTTCGAGCGGCTTCTATTATTGCTTGAAATCAGACGTTGTACTAGAAAGTACTAGTTGAGAGAATTCAATATTATCTTACGAACTTGGAAGCTGTCATGACAGAATAAACTTGAGTTATATGTATGATCATTCCGCATATGTCCGCCGCCGCCATATTATTGTTTGTGTTTGTCATCTTGTTTATGTCCGCCATATTGTTTATATCCGCCATCGTGCAGCACTAGGATAGAAGAAGGCTGACCATTATTAGTGTGATGACCTCGAGGGTCAGCGAGGTGACCACAATGTTGACCTACTGGCCCCCTGCGAGCTAGGCAACCAGACGGTCAAGACGTCAAGCTGAGTCCAGTGCCAGCTGTTGTCGCTGCCTCATTGCCCAGAGCACTAAGTATCATAATTTAATTGCGTGAAATTTCATTGCCAGTTAATTTCTTATTTGAGTCCCCGGAGAATTTCCGTGACACTCGCGCATTGGTCGAACCTTCCAGAAACAAACCTGGCTGCTCTGAACTGCTTCCATGTCTTCCTTCAAACTGATCTTCTGCGGGTCCCAAACACTCAAGACGTGATCGTAAGAGCGTTTTATAATCGGTCTCCGTTACAGATGATCGTCCAGTAAATTCTCCCAATAAACCGAAATCGGCTGTCCCTCTTACAACTGTACTTACATGTTCGTACCATGTCATATCTTTCTGCAATGTTACGCCAAGATATTTGAACGACGCGACTGCATCAAGAAGTTCACTACTAATGCTCTATTCGAACATTATGGGATTGCTTTTCCTACTCATGCGCATCACCTTACATTTTTCTACATTGAGTGCTTGATTAATAATACAAATTGTTCAAATGTTTGTTACGCTTATGGGACGTAACTGCGGGTTCATCAGTTCTTAAACTTACAAACTACTTATAAACAACTCAAACTTAAGACAAACCAAATATCTATGCCCGAGGGAGGATTCGAACCCCCGACGGGAACGGCCTTGCGCATCGTAGTGTAGCGCCCACTCCGCTGCGGCTGATTAATGATTTACCATTTTATATTCACAATGATGCAAAGATACAAGTGTAGTAATCACACCTGTAAAGCAATAATCAACTAACGAAATTGTAAATAATGTCTTTCAGGTAATTATTAAGTAGTTGACTGAAAATGGACCCTCATTTATTTGTGATAAAACACAGTAAATGCAGTGCCTTGTTGGAAATGGCAAAACACCGTCAATAAATATAGTCTATGAGCAGACGTCGGAAGTAAGCTGGAATATTCAAAGTTTAAGTTGTGTGGATTGATGATAAATTGAATTGGTAGCAGCACATTGATGATCTACTGAAACGTTTTAGTGCAGCAAATTATGCTGTTACGGTTATTGCAAAATTTTAGTTACAAACATCTCAGTAAATTAGCTTACTATGTCCATTTTCATTCCCAGCTTGCATATGGCATAATATTTGGGTTAATTCATATTGAGCTAAGAAGTATTTATTGCAAGAGAGCGTATGATTAGAATAATTTCGGAAGCCCATACAAAATCGTCTTATTTAAGGATATAGGGATCTTCGTAGTAACTCCACAACATACATATTCTCTTATGAAATCTGGTATTAATAATACAATCCAGTTGAATAGTAATAGCAATGTGCGTAGCTACAGCACTGGGAGAAATGATGATATACACTGTTTAAAATTAGATTTAACTTTGGCACAAATGGCATGAATTATGCTGCCTCTAAGTCTTTGTTCACTTACCAAATAGCATCAAATGTCTCTTAAAACAAATAAAAAGCATTTATGAATGACAATTCCTACTACTCGTTAGATGAATTTTTAGAGAAAACGTAATAATTTCGCTAAAAATACATAAAAAATAGAAAATTCCTTAAAATATTGAGGGTCTTCTCATATTTTATATAAATCAATAAAAAATGTATGTCATTTAACGTTATCTTTTACTAAAGTGACACTATCCACATCATTTCAGTATCTTTTATCATTAATCTATGGAACAAGTACTAATCTAAACAAAGCTTATCGAATCTAAAAACATAATAAATTACATACGAGGTATGTCCACAAAGTAAGTTCCGTTTGGTTATATAAAACAAACGTGTCAAATATGGAAAAAATATTTATCGTACAAAAATATACATCTATGAAACTACTTTTCTACATAGCTTAAGAAATTTTGTAGGCATTTGTCATAGCGTGGCAGAAGTCTTTGTATGCCTTCTTCGTAGAAGGTTGCCGCCTGTGTATTCAACCATATGGTAACATGTTATTTCAACTCGTCATCATCGCTGAAATGTTGACCACCGTGGACAGGTTTTAGGTGTAAGAACAAAGTCGCTAGGAGCGAGACTGTACGGAGAATGATCAGACACGTCCCAGTGAAATTCCCGTAAGAGTTTTTTGGCCACATTCGCCTTGTGAGGTCGGGCGGCAACGTGAAGAGAAGAAGAAGATTCATTTCATCTCTTCTTACACCTAAAATCTGTCCTTTGTGGTCAACACTTCAATGATTATGAGCTGAAAGAACATGTTTTCCACTTGGTAGAATACATTGGCGGCACCCTTCTATGAAGAAGGCACACAAAAACTTGTCCTACGCTATGACAAGTGCCTACAAAAGTTCGGAAGTTATGTAGAAAAGTAGTTGTACAGTTGCAGATTTTTATCCAATAATTTTTTTTCTGTATCTGTTCACGTTTGATTTATATAACCAAACGGAACTTACTTTGTTGACATACCTCGTAGTAAATACTAACTAATGTTGCAGACAGTCTGCTTTTTCGGAGAAAATACGACCTGAAGCTGCCAGATAAATTGCAGTGGAAGCTCTGCCGTGGCTCAGAGTGCGAATGGCTGTCCGACTGACGTCAGGGTAGGTTCGCTCCCCAGCCCCACGCGAGCCACGGGGACGGGTAATCGCATGAGTCCCGTCACGTGGACATCACGTGTAACACAGTTAGCCGGCTCTAACGCGCTTCCCGCCACCCGCATTTCCTCGAACATCAGATGCATCGCGCGGGACTGCGTTGTCGGAGTGCCTGCAGGAAAGCTCATTATTGTTGCCGTTGCGCTGAGAAAAGTTGTGCGTTGCAGTAGCATCACTGGAAGTCAAAAATGCAAGCATATTGTGTGGAGAAATTATTAAACACAGCACACAGTCAGACCTGGGTGTAAAGTGCTATATTATCCTGGGTACGTCTTGCAACTATTTCAACGCTTGAGACAATGTGCTTAATCGGGAAAAAAAAAAAAAAAAAAAAAAAAAAAAAAAAAAAAAAAAAAAAACCATTTTGGTGGATCTTCGGGCTGGAGGACGTCTTCAAAGTCAGATCATGAGCCCACAAAATATTCAAATGTTTGTATAGCTTATGGGGCTTAACTACAGGGTCATCAGTCCCTAAACTTACAAACTACTTATCAACTAGCTAATCCTAAGGACGGCACAAATATCCACGCCCGTGGGAGGATTCGAGCTCCCGACCGTTGTGGCCGTGCAGACCGTGACTGGAGCCCCTGAGTCCCCTCGGCCACCGCGGCCGGCCATGAGCTCACACCGATATGCAACATAGAAGTGTCTGGATACTGAGTGAAGCACCAAAAATGGTGTCATGTACCTACAAAGAATAACGTTTATTAGTTTAGCAGTGATTGTTGTTATTAACATTATATTCCACGGAATATGTTGACTTTTATGCAGGGTGGGGAAATTAAAACGGTTTTTTCTGAATATTTCGAAAAATACAAATCGTTTAAGGGAAGACGGGCATTCGTTAAAAATGTTCAAATGTCTGTAAATCTATCGGACCAAACTACTTAAACCTAGGTAAACTAACCTACGGATAAACAAACAAACACACCCATGCCCCAGGGAGGACTCGAACCTCCACGGCGAGCACCCGCGCAATCTGCAGCGAGGTGCTTTAGACCGCTCGGCTACTCCACCGCGGCAGGGCATTCGTTAACATGTAGCCCAACCCCCGTACCACCCCCGGGGTCAGAAGGGTGACTCTGAAATCATTAATAGGAACCCTTATTTTTATTGCAGATTTTGAATCGCCATGAAAAATATTTGACTTCGTATGAAACATTTTCTTCATTGTACTTTCACTGCAGTATTTTTTTTTTTAAATACTACAGTGAAAATACATAGTATTCAGCTGCTGGTCCAGTGCCCACCTCAAGCAACGTATTTTCTTCGTTTCACGACAGATGACTCAGTGATGAACAAAAATGAAAATGAGTTGACAATTGTAAAATCACGATATCTCAAACAAATACACATCAGATGAGGACATTCATATTCCAGTTTCTGATATTTTCGATAATGTTCTCAAGTTTCCATTATCGAATAAAGCAGACTGTGATCATGTTCTCAGTCTACGGTCCGACTATGGATTGTACTTGAATTATCCAGACTGTTTACATCTCTTCGCTTTTCTCTCATTTATTTGGCAGTTAAGTGAACTTTGTTGCTATTTGTAAACATGTAGCAGTGTTTATCGCTATTTGCGAATTTTGGTACCACTCTTTTGGCATTTACGTAATCCAGGGGTTTATTCTGCCTTGTGGCTTCCACTTTGTCGTAATTATCCGGGTCGGTGGGCGTATTCACAGGGAAGCGTTTTTCCCTGACTCTTCTTTTTCTCTCTCTCATGTACGGTTTGCGTTGGGAGATTTGCGAGGGGCAATATTGTCCTTTCTTGATGAATTCTGTTATATTTGGTTTGTACCTACGATTGGGTGGTTAATTATTCCAGTGTTTCCAACTTGCTCGCTTCTTGTTCTTACCGACGTTTCTGCATGACGTCAAGGACTTCTTGGCTCCACGTACATCATATTACGTAAGAAGGAAGAAGCTTTCAATCGAGATACCCCTTTTCCCTCCCATAATAACCCTACTTTCTGTAAAACTGCTGTATATTAGTGTATTGTTATTGATTATTTTAAGCTTCTGCTGTGTTTGAAGAGGGTCAGTTTGTCGGGGTGTGTTGTTACAGAGATTACGTGCCTCAGCAGTTGGATTTAACGTTTGTAAGTCACTGTTCTTGCTAAGTACATAATTTTGAATGTATTATAATCTGTGACGTTGTAATTTTAATTGATCTTGCCTGTGCTAGTGGTCTGTTACATAGGTTTTTCTACGTATTCCTTGGTTGCTGTAAGGTGTATACCTCCATCACAGGTTCGGTAACAGGTGTTGCTTCTGTAATCATACAACTGTGGACAGGGAGAGATGATTATAATATTATAGCTTGCCAACTGCTCATTGCAAAGAATTTGGGGGTCCATGTTTGGGTAAAATAAACTTACCTGTTAAAATTTTCTACAAGCTTGAAATAATTGAGTCGGGGTTGCTGTTAAGAGTACTTGTCCTGTTTGTTAATGAGACTATTGTAATTCAAGAAATTGTAATCGGGAGTTTGTATTGTGGGCATGTTGTGCCTGGCCTGAGTGTTTTCATTATTATTTATTGGAGTTCTACATCAATTCCCTTCATAGGGTTATTGTAACTTAATTGGTTAATCAGGCTTTTGTAATTTAAGAAATTTTAACTGGGTGTTCAGAGTGTGCACGTGTTGTGCCTGGTCTAATTCCTTTCATTATTATACATTCAGTTTCAGCAAAAAGTCCTGAAAATGAATGTTTATGAAATAATTCTCTTATTTTTCTGATTAACCAATTAATTGCTTATGTATGAAGTGATTGTAATTCAAACAAAATTAATTGTATGAGGTTCCCTCTTAAAAAAGAAAAAAACAATTGGTAAACATCAAAACAACAAAGTCGCTAAGTGTTTCTGCCTTGCCCTTCCTTTCCCATGTTAAGTGTTATATATATTTGTATTGCTTTGAAACTTACATAAATATTGAAAATGAAATTAAGATATTAATCTATTAAGGAAGAATATAACATCAAAATTAGAAATGAAACTAATTATCAACAACCGAGCCCATTTGCAGCTTGCTCCTTCGTCGTCACAGATTACAATGTTGCCGCCTTAGCCAATATTTTCCGGGTTTTGAATGTAGATCTGTTTTAGTGCAATACAGGCACTGACAGTCAACGAAAGCGTTAAAGATTTTTGAAAAAACTTCTGCACAGTATGTTTCTTTCCCATAACTCCGATTCCTCCCTACATCCTCCTTCTTGCCGTACTCTCATTCGTCACCTTCATGCATGAGGAGTCATTAATCTTGAACAAAAACATAACATAAATAGCCCTGTTGTTATCAAGCTTCATTCAAAATTGAAGTGGAATCGACTATAGGTTCAAATGTTAAATGTTTGTAAACCTACTGGACGAAACTGCTATGGCCATCACTCCCTACTACTTTAAGTTACACCAAGAACAAAATACAGACCCTTGTCCGAGAGACGACTCCAACATCCAACCGCGAGAAACTGCGCACTCTGCAGCAAGGTGCCTCAGAGCGCTTGGCCACTCCACCGCGGCTTCTCTATGGGGTTAAATTACACGCATTATTCATTCACCCTGTACGTAGTATTTTAGTTTAGCTTCAAACGCCATTTTTATTCTTTCGAGGAACTGAAGATTACCGCATGCTCCATCTGAACCTTCCACCTCCACCTACTAGTGGATTTTACAAATCCTTCTGTTATCAAACATTTAATTATCTACAATACTAGTGAATGAATAGATATAAGTAAAAATAAAAAAATCGAAAAATTGCCTATAAGTATTTTTGTTCAGAGCGACAAGATGGAAGCCGGCAGTCATGTGGCCTTTTGGAACAGGGAATTCTATAGCTCATTAAACATTGTTCTCAGACCTCTGGTGATAATTGTGAATAAAGTCTTCAATTATACCCACAGTGTCGATTTGTACCTTTTCATCACAACACCTTTATTGTATCTGGCATAGGCGGCATTCATCTGTGGTGAGAAATTCTCGCAAATTTTTCATAGTATATTTTTGGCCCAACTGTATCATTTAGCGTGGTGTCTGGAGGGACGGACATTTTCGTGGCAGTCCAATAGAGAAAGAGTTGTTGTGAATTACATTTCATATGGTCGTGAATGGCGAATGGCTGGAAGTCATTCATGCGCGAAGCATAGATAACGAAAGTCTGCTGCAGATGTTGTCCTAGAGGGAGTAGTGTAGTGCACACAAGTCTGAAGTGCGCGCCACGTACTTTCACCGCATGCCGCCATGCACGCACGGCGTGGCGTTCTTACGACGTCGGCCACGAGCGACCTGTGCTGCAACTCCGCTCATGGCCACCACAGAACTGCGTCGGTCACTTGGATATAGGATAGGCACCAGTTAAGTCTCTCAGCAGTAGGCAGGCCTCTATCTAAAACTATGTATCTGCATTCCATTAGTCTTCAGTTAACAAAGATAAGTATTGTACTATCTCTATGAAATATACATCTTGTTCTAATCTAGTTTAGTGTTTCTAGTTTCTGCTGTCCGACTGGCTGGTCACCTCAGACTACGTACCCGCACAAGCGTGCATCCTATTTCACTGTGTCGGTCTCTCTCTACTCGGCCACCGACATCTAGGACAGCCGGCGGCAGCGAGACGCAAAAGTGGCTACAAGGAGTGATAGAAGAACCTTGCACGAGCCCGCTTGCAGCAGCCAGACAGCAGCAGTCAGAGCACGCAGAAGTTGCTCGCGCCCACCCACCCTTATTATAAAAATTTTGGGGGAACGTATTCAGTTACGTGTTTTGTGGACATTTTTGTTGCAGCGAGCCGTCCTTTACATTGTTTCTGTGTTTTGTTCTAATTTTCTTGTATGCGCGGCGCCTAATCGGTCACCATGGCCACTACCCCGAACCCAAACTTAATGGAAATTGTTCAGTTACAGACGGTGCAAATCACGGAACTACTCCAAGTGGTGTCCCAGTTGACAGCACAGGCAGCTAACCAACAACAGCCGCCGCTTCAGCAGCCCACACCTGCCGCCGCACCGCTTCCTACGTTTCGCCAACACGACGAACGTGAGGAAGAATGGAGCGATTACTTGGCACAGTTTCAAGAAATCGTCGCGGCTAATCAACTTACAGGTCAGACAGCCAAGCATTTGTTCCTCTCAGTTGTGGGCACCAAGACCTTCCAGTTACTGCAGAAACATTTCACCCACGCATCTCCTCACGATCTAGAATTGGATGCACTAGTTGATGCACTGAATGCTCATTATGAAAGAAAAGTTGTCGTAGCTGCGACGCAGTACCGATTTTTCAGACTGAAAAAATCTCCAAATCAGCCACATCAAGAGTAGATTACGGAGTTGAAGGGCTTAACCTGCAAATGTAATTTTACTTGCTCTTGTGGACTTTCTTATAGTGACGTGAGGTTGAGAGAAGCGATCACACAGAATATTCAGGACCCCCGAATTAGGGCAGCAATTCTGAAACAGGCCGACCCCTCATTAGACAGTGTACTGCAGCATACTGAAGCGCCTGATACCTTTGACTTAGCATATGTAGAAATGCAAAGCCACAGTATTAACTCAGTTTGCCGCAATGGACGCTTTCCTAGTCACGGTTCTCAGTCCAGCCCAAGTGATTCTTATAATTCTACCGGCTATGCTGAACAGTCAGTGAACAGTAGCCAGAGTAAAAGTGCGACACAAAGGTCGCCCCGTCGTGTTAGACAAAGTAATTTGACAAACGGGTGCCAACGCTTTTTTCAAAAAAATGTTCGTAAATATTGTCCCCAGTCTGTCTCTATCCACACGCGTGCGCAATGCCCCAGGCGCAACGCCATCTGTTATCAGTGTGGAAAATCAGGGCATGTACAGTGTGTATGCAGTATAAAAACTCAAAGAACGATACCGTTAGAAACAGTGCTTTGCAGAGTGCAAGACCAGTTCATACTGTAAATGTCATACACGCTGTGGATTTGGACAGTGCTTTTCTTGACTCACCAATGCAAGAAATTTCTTCTGCACTTATGGCACAATTATGTAGTGAGCCACATCGCAAGCGCCGTCAAGCGCGTAAAACTTTGCAACGAAAAAGGTTTTGGGACAAGCAAAATGACCATGTACAGTGCAGTCCTGTAGTGAACCTAGTGCCTTCTGCAACTTCTCCTTGTAAAAGTGCCCAGTACTGTGTAGCTAGTGACAGTAGACTTGGTGTATATACTCAAAGTAATTTTAGCGCAGTAGCTGTTGAAACTGTGGTGGCTTTGCATGCTTGTGCGGAACCCGATCCAGCGCTAGTGCCATCTAGGGACAGTGATATTAATCTGCTGTGTGCCAATTCTGCGCCGCTTCCTTACTACGCGGCCCGCACTTGCGTAAGTGCAGCAAACAAGCTGTATCAAACGTTGCCCACATTCGCGCACCCGTCGTGCGCCACAAGCAAAAAGGTTTTGTGCCTCTTTCCCTTGAAAATAAGACTGTGCAATTTCAGCTCGACACTGGTTCCGCTGTCACATTAATGAATAAAGAAACTTATGAACTTCTGGGTTCGCCAAAATTGTCGTCGTCTCAGCAAGTGCTAACAGCATATACAGGTCAAAATATTCCCGTGCTAGGAACATGTAGCCTGCCTGCCTCTTTTCAAGGTGTAACAAAGTTGCTTTTGTAGTTCTTCAGGCCAAATCTACACAGAACTTTTTGGACTAGATGCATTCGACTTGTTTGGCTTATCAATTCGACGAGATGTGCTCCAAATTACGCCAGTAGTGCCTCAGAACAAAATCAATGCATTGTGTGAAAAATACAGTGCCTTGTTTTCGCCCGAACTAAGTTGTGCAAAAGACTTCGTGGTACATGTAATTTTAAAAGATTCTGATGTACCAAAATTCCTTAAAACTAGACCATTGATTGCGCCCTTCGGGATAAAGTTTCTGAAGAACTTAAACGTTGGTAGGATAGTGGGGTGATTTCTCCTGTTTCTGCGAGTCAGTGGGCCTCACCTTTAGTAATTATAATGAAGCCAACAGGACAACGTCGTCTCTGTGCGGACTTCAAATCAACATTGAACAGTCAAACAATTGTAGACACTTATCCCCTGCCCCGACCTGAGGACCTAATGGACAAATTAGGACAGTCTCGCTTCTTTTCAAAGACTGATTTAGCAGAGGCATACTTACAGATTCCGCTTGGTGACGAGTCAAAAAAGTTTTTCGTCATTAACACTCACATGGGACTTTTTCAATTTCAACGCCTACCCTTTGGCAGTTCTTCCGCCCCCACTATTTTTCAGCGTTTTTTTGGAACAGTTGACAGTTTCTGTACCGTGCTGCTCGAACTATTTACATGAAATTGTGGTCTCGGGACGCACACTAGAAAAACATTTATCAAACCTGGAGTGCCTTTTCAAAGTGCTTACTGCAGTAGGTCTACGTTGCAATAAAGTGTTCGTTTTTACAGACTGAAATAGAGTACATAGGCTATGTGATTAATGCCCAAGGAATCCATTCCTTACAGTCACATCTTCATGCAATCAAAGACTTGCCTCCTCCTAAGAATGTGCATGAATTGCAAGCAGTAATGGGAAAGCTTAACTATTATTTCAGGTTTATTCCCAATGCCTCTGAGATTGCAGCTCCACTGCATCGCTTACATAGGAAGAATGTTCCTTTTGTATGGTCTAAAGACTGCCAAATTGCCTTTGACAAATTAAAGTCTGCACGACTTAGTGATGCATGTTTGATTACCTTTGACCCACAGAAGCCTTTAGTGCTAGCAGTGGATGCCTCGTCTTACGGTCTGGGCGTGGTATTGTCACATCGTATTGGATCTCACGATCGTCCTATCGCCTTTGCATCCAAGCTACTGACGCCAACGCAACAGAATTATAGTCAGATAGAACAGGAGGCCTTAGCCATCATTTACGGCGTCACAAAGTTTCATCATTATCTCTATGGCAGAAGATTCTATTTGTTGACAGACCATAAGCCTCTCACGTCGTTGTTCTCACGCATAAAGCTAATTCCGCCACGAACGGCACACAAGCTTCAGAGATGGTCCTTTACGTTGTCCAATTATCAGTATGAGATTTTGTACCGACCTACCACTAAACATGCCAACGCAGACACACTTCCCCGACTTCCGGTTGGCCAGGATGTGTTGTTTGATTCTTCAGAAATGGCATATTGCCAGATAGACTCCAGAGATGATTCCGCTGTCGCAGACTTCCCTTTCAACTCTCATCGGGTTGCACAGGAAACAGCTGCGGATGTGGACCTAAGTGTGGTATCACGTTTTGTTCGCTCTGGGTGGCCTGTCAGAGCCAAAGGCATTGATCAGCCTCTGGTTCGACGTTATTTTGCACAAGGTCATACATTGTCTTTAAGTCATGGTGTTCTGTTGTTACATACCGACAACGACCAACCAAGAGTGATTGTTCCTTGTTCCCTGCAATATGAAGTGTTACGCCTCCTGCATCAAGGACATTGGGGTATTGTTAGGACAAAGCAACTGGCCAGACGTCATTGTACCTGGGTTGGTATGGACGCTCAGATAGAGAGCATGACGTCACAGTGTACTGTTTGTGTGGACCATCAGGCGGCTCCTCCGCAACGTTTCTCAGACTGGCCACGCTCCAAGGGACCGTGGCAACGATTACACATTGACTTTTCCGGACCTTTCTGGAATACACGCTTTCAGCAAGTATCATTTTGTGATTACCATGAAGTTATCGACGGCGTCTAATACTATTACTGCCTTAACATCAATGTTTTGCATCGAAGGTTTGCCTGAAACTGTCGTCAGTGATAATGGACCTCAGTTTGTTAGTGCCGAAATTCAACAACTTTGTCGTGTGAATGGCATTCAACATAACACCACCGCACCTTTTCACCCTTAGTCCAATGGTGAAGCCGTTCGAACATTTAAGTCTCACATAGAATAGATGAAAAGTCAGCACTCCAGGCAGCAAGCTCTTCAAATTTTCCTGTCTACGTATCGGTGCATGCCACGTGACGCCCCGTCTCCTGCCGAAATGCTACACGGCCGCCTCACCGCACTCTCCTTCACCTGCAGCAGCCTCGCAAGCACCCAGTCGGTTCGTATGTCGCTTCGCGTTTTCAGGTTTCTACGCCGGTGCTGTACAAGGTGTTTGCTGGACGCAAGAGATGGATGCCGGGCATCATTCAGCGCGTACTCGGTCGCAATATGTATGTTGTACGTTCTTCCACAGGCTCGGAGCTGCGGCGCCACGCACACCAGTTGCGCCTGCACAGGTCGCGCGATTCTCTTTCGGGTTTTCTTGATTCCAGTCCCAGTTCACCGCCAGGGAGCACAGCCACATCGTTCGCCGACGGGTCCAGCGTCCCCGAACAACGAGATCCCGATGGATATCGACGCACCTCCTACGCAGTCTGCCCCTCCGCCTCCGTCGCCGCCTCAGCCGACAGCGTCACCGAGAGGGACTCTGGGACCGTGCGAGCCCTCGCCGCCTGGCTGGGGGATCGCAAGGAGGATACCGCGACGTGGACGGCGTCTCGATCCCAGCCTCAGCTACGACGCCCGTCCCACCAGTAACGCCCCCGCCCAGGCCCTCCTCTCAGTGCCGACGCCCTCAGCCCTACGTCACGACGGCGCCGCGATTTGTGGGTGGGAAGGGGCGGGGGGGGGGGGTCGCACAAGTATGAAGTGCACGCCGCGCGCCGCCATGCACGCACAGCGCGGCGTTCTTATGCCGTCGGCGACGAGCGCCCTCTGCTGCAACTCCGCTCGTGGCCACCACTGAACTGCATTCGTCACTTGGATAGAGGATGGGCACCAGTTAAGTCTCTCAGCAGTAGGCAGGCCTCTACCTAGTTAATGTATCTGCATTCCATTGGTCTTCAGTTAACAAAGATAAGTATTGTACTATCTCTATGAAATATAAATCTTGTTCTAATCTAGTTTAATGTTTCTAGTTTCTGCAGTCCCACTGGCTGGTCACCTCAGACTCCGTACCCGCTCACGCGTGCTTCCCATTTTCCTGAGTAGGTTTCTCTCTACTCGGCCACCGACACCTAGGACAACCGTCGGCAACGAGACACAAAAACGTGAGTGAGGCAAGTCATGAACATTATATACAGGATAAATACGATTATAGCTCCTTTCCACATCTGACTCATGGCTATTCGCCCCAAAACTTCTGTTGCAGCAAATATTCGTAACCAAAAAGCAACAATCCGTATGCAATAAAACGCTGATATTCTTCTTCTTGGTATCAGAAAAGTCTATATAATGTCTGAAACCGCCCTATTCTGGTCTGAGTCCACAGAAGGTACAAATTTTACTATCCAAACAAAATGTAATTGCTTTCGATAGATGGGCTATAGGCAGCTTTGTTTACAGTTTACAGTTCAAAAGAAGATGTTTCACGAATCATTTCAAGGTAGGCAGGGCCTACAGTAAAATTGTGTTTATGTCACACTAAGGTAATTCTGAACTTTGGTAAGTCTAATTCTGTGTTATCGCTTTCATTTTTTGGAATTTGAAATGCTGTAGAATGAAGAGGTCGAGTAGATATAATGTTCTGCGGCAATATTTTCCACTATGTTCTTGAAATTTGTTAGTCATCAAGGATTTTCGTGAATTTACAATACCACTATTAGTATTACAAATAATATATTTTTGCTATAATTATTATTTTGAGAATAATATTAACAGTATTTAGCAGTTTAGTGTTGAAGTAACGTAACTGGTAATAAGTTCTAACAATTGCATTTTGTGAAACTGTATGAACAGGTCATTGCTTATATGTACGAAGTAATAGTAAGTTAGGAAATATTTGTATAATCTCACACAGGCCTATGATTTAGCACGTTACAATATGTCATACATATATTCCACGCAACCAATCGACATCAAGAATAACTTACCTTACTGGGAAAATCGAGAGTCAGCACCACAAAAAATCACATAGTCTTTTTACCATATCTCTTCATTCATACGATTGACAGCGTACGATTGTAATCTCCAGTCTCTCGTATTTGACCAGACATATAGCGCCACGATTCAGACGGGATGAAAGCCTGAATTGCTACATTACACGATATTAGACATTTAATTAATTTCCCGGGATCCTGAGAGACATTTCACTGTTCAAATTGTTTGCCCATCACAAGAGTAAGATCTTAATAAGCGTTACGTCCCTGAATCAAAAGAAAGTGGATATTAAACTTGGTAGACTCATATCTGTGTATTTCTTCCGTTTTATGAATAAGTTCTACTGTTGACATCTCCAAAACAAATAAACGATGAAGTTCCTCCGCATTACAATTCGCCTCTTCTTCGCTCAAGACAATCCCTTTCATCTTCCGTTTCTTTCAGGCATTATGGTGAGCTGCATGCTATGCTTTTACTCCAGTTTCCACGGTCGTGCTTGTACCATCATCTCCTTTACACACACACACACACACACACACACACACACACACACACACAAAAGACACTTACAGCACATACTTATGATTGATATCATTACCATTTTAACAGAAGTATTTTTATTCAGTGATCTAGTGGTCCATTGAGGTTTATATTCATTACTCTGCCATTAATTCTACGAGGCGAAATAACGAGTTGTGAAACACAAGATTTAAATTTACACATAATCGAATATTTGTTGTGTTGGTATTGGAATAATAACGTGACATCTAAAATACTCATTCAGCTACATATGTTTCGAATGAATGAGGCTGAAGACTGCCCCATCACGGAACTATATCTTTCTTATTGTTTATTATACACAAGTTGGAAACTCGGCGTTGCCCGAGTATTTATTTATTCTATACTCTCCTAGTCGCATCGTGCACCCCTCTCTTCCTCCCTCATCTTCGTCCATCGCTACTCGGCCAACTTCTTCCACCGCTCATCCTCCCTTCTTGGTTCGTCTCGTCTTCCCTGCCTCCATGCTAGGAAATGCTCATTCGACAACATTCTTGGTGAAACAAACTTTATTGAAAGGTATCCCTTGTCATGCACCTAATGGTGGCTTGCGGATTATGAAAAATCTCTCTACTAAAATATAGAAGATTAGTTAATTTTTATTGCAATTGAGACAAATTCTGTTGTAAGGTACCTTCAGTAACGCACTACGTGAAACATGATGTAGACAGTGATCTTCCTCTTATGTTGAAAGTCAAGTGTTTAAAATGTCATAAAAATCGAAATAAAACTGTTGTAATGTGACAAAGTGTGTAAGTGAAGTGCTCTCCATCAGATTCAATGCTAATTTTTTTGTATACTGTGACTGTCCCTCCTCTTAGATTAAAGGCCAAGATTGGAGCTGAACTATGGATTTTGTTAATTTCCGTTACGTAAAGTACTCTCCGCCATCCCATAGTTTATGTTGACCGTGGCTTTCCTCTTGGTTCAGAGATAAAGTGTGCAAAAGTTCATCAAGATCAGAGCAATAACTGTGAGTTTCGTCGAAATCCAAAAGTAACGTACCGTCCACCAAGCAGACAATGTTTATCTTGTTGTGAAGGACAATTGTTCAAAATTTCAATAACATCGGAATAAAACTATAGAACACAAGGACACATAAAAACGCACTTATAGTTTTTCTAAGATTCGTATTTTCCGGTAGATTTCACAAAAAGCTTTCTTCATAAAAACCTAGTACTGAGACCTACGGAGATATAAAATATAATATGAGACATTTATTCGCGTCCTCCTCAAGTTAGTTATGTCGTGACCAAGGGAAATATTTATTCATTTTTATACATAAAGATTAGTAACTGTGGCGTGACCACCATGTATGGTGTCAAATAAATGGTTTTCAAAATCAGTTTTAGTCGCAATTCGTCTAAAGATTATTGTACTTTAGGTTGACATATAGGTTCCTAAAAGTGCCAGAAATTACGGAATTTACGTCTTCTTACAGTCAGCCGCCACTGTTTCACACGGACGCCTCCATCCACACCCTAACGTCGTCTACATCTACATCCATATCCATACTCCGCAAGCCACCCTATGGTGTACCTTGAGTACCACTATCGGTTCTCCCTCCTATTTCAGTCACGCATTGTTCGCGGAAAGAAAGATAGTCGATATGCCTCTGTGTGGGCTCCAGTCTTTCTGATTTTATCCTCTTCGCGAGATATACGTAGGAGGGATGTTCTCAAAACTTCGACAAAAGCCCGTACCGAGCGACAGAGCGTCTCTCCTGCAGAGTCTTCCACTGGAGTTTATGGATCATCTCCGTAACGCTTTCTTGATTACCAAATGATCCTGTAACGAAGTCCGCTGCTCTCCGTTGGATTTTTTATACTTCCTTTATCAACCCCACCCGGTACGGATCCCACACCGGTGAGCAGTATTCAAGCTGTGGGCGAACAAGTGTACTGTAAATTACTTCCTTTGTTTTCGGAGTATTTCCTTAGATTCTTCTGGCATCTGTTTTACCAACGATTGATTTAATATGGTCGTTCCATTTTAAATCACTCCTAATGCCTACTCCCATATAATTTATGGAATTAACAGCGTTCAGTTGCTGACCTGCTATAGTGTAGCTAAATGATACAGGATCTTTCTTTCTGTGTATTCGCAGCACATTACACTTGTGTACATTGAGATTCAATTGACATTCCCTGCACCAAGCGTCAATTCGATGCAGATCCTCCTGTATTTCTATACAATTTTCCATAGTTACAACCTCTCTATGCACCACAGCATCATCCGCAAAAAGCCTCAGTGAACTTCCGATGTTATCCGGTCATTTATTAATATCGTGAACAGCAACGGACCCACGACACTCCCCTGTGGCACACCTGACATAACTCCTACTTCGGAAGACTTCTCTCCATTGAGAATGACCTGCTGCTTTCTGTTATCTAGGAATTCCTCAATCCAATCACACAATTGGTCTGCTCTTACTTTGTTCATTAAACGTTTGTGGGGAACTGTATCAAACACCTTTCAGAAGTCGAGAACCCCTGTCTATGGCCCTCTGAGTCTCGTGGACGAATAGCGCGAGCTGAGTTTCACACGAACGCCTTTTTCGAAACCCATGATGATTCCTACAAAGCAGATTCCTAGTCGCGAGAAATGACATTATATTCGAACATAATACATGTTCCAAACTTCTACAACTGACCGACGTTAGAGATATAGGCTATAGTTCTGCACATCTTTAGAGAAGGGGGGCCAGTTCCTTCGCGTACTCTGTGTAAAAATGAACTGGTATTCCATCAGGTCCTACGGCCTTTCCTCTTTTGAGCGATTTTAATTGTGTTTCTATCCCTCTGTCAATTATTTCGATATTTGCCATTTTGTAATCTGTGGGGCAATCTAGAGAAAGGAACTACAGTGCAATTTTCCTCCATGTAGCTTTGAAAAAAGTGATTTATTAATTCAGCCTTTAGAGTGTCATCCTCTGTTTCAATGCCACTTTCGTCACAAAGTGTCAAGAGATTTTGTTTCGATCCACCTACCGTCAGCCAGTTCGGCTTGCCGGCAGACGCGTAGTCGATCACGTGACCGTCCGCCATATCAAATGAGCTTAGTTTCATCCAAATTAGAACCAAACAATAATTTGTATGCAATAGAAACACAGAGATACATTGAAAAAACGCATTTTCGCCTTTTCTCAAAATTTCCAAGCTTTCGTTCGATTTCCCAAAAATATTACTTCATAAAATCATTGTCGTAGAATTACAAACGGAACAGAAAAAAGGTCTGCCATATTGAAGGAGGCGTGATCAAATAAGGAAATTCATTTTCATATGTGCACTCTTTAATTGTGTAGTGTTGCGAAATCTTCATCTCATTTTAAACAGACGCATATGAAGTCATTCACCGAGGAATAAAATTAATGAATAACAAGTATATACACATAAGAAGTGCAACCCGATATAAGTTGTAAGACACAAAACTGTGTAATAAAAGTGCTAAATATTTTAGAAGTTAATCAAATGCAAGTTATACGTACTTCACAAATGTTCAAATCTTTGTAAATCTATGGGACTCAACAGCTTGGTTATTAGTCCCTACCTTACAAACTACTTAACCTAAGGTAAACTAAACTAAGGACAACACAAACACCCTAAACCCCGACGGCGGATGGCCGTGCGCACCGCAACACGGCGGTCCAGTACGCGCGGCTAATACGACGCGGCGTACTTCACAGTTACTAAAATATTTTGATACTGTGTAAGAAGATGGCCTGTTGGAGGTCGTCAAAAATAAAGAAATGTCAAAAAATCTTAATGCGTAATGATATGCTGTACTAACAATAATTTCGTTATTGAATGTTGCAGCAAATCACAACTAATGGGTCGCAACAACACTTTCGCAGTGTAAGTTAAAATTTTGAATAATTAAAAATTGACTTTAATTAACTTAAAACAGTCACTGTAGTAATTAATTAAGCTTGACAACAGCCTCCAACCAGCACCTCTTACGATTCACGAATAGAGCACAACTTCACTAATAAATGTGTCAGAATTCATGTAGTGGTGATGGCGTGTTCGTGTTATACTCAAAATCGTAATAGTTGATAGACCCTGATTGCAATGATAATAGCGCAGTATTGTGAAACTCCGTGGTGCAATGAGCTTCACAAATACTACAGTCAAAGTTCTCAATAATTTTGAGAATATTGTTTAAAGCATTCAACTTCCTTATGAAACTTTACGTGAACTATTTCTGATTAATTGGTTCCAGGGCCTGGGTAGCGTACGCGTGTAACTGACTGAGCAGTGTCTGGCACTTAACGTATTTCATAAAAAAATTACTTTCGTCAAGTTAAAATCTTCGGCTTAATCATTGATTGCAAAACTTAGAACAGCACTGCACTTCAATTACTAGTCTCTGTGTTGTAACACGTTCAGCAATTCTTTAACTCGTCTAGCAATTTCTTTAAAACTGATCGTAATTACTTTGAAAAAATGATTGAACTTGTTAGTCAATGTGCAGGCTTGGATAATCAACATAATCTAATAATGGTGATAATGGGGTGACTGACTACAACTACTTACAAAATTAAGACTGGTTTCAAAATAAGTCATGTATAATTGAACCAAAATTCTGATTGGGTTGACACTACATTTACATGCATACAAAATAAAACGTTACAAAAGTACTCATCTGTTTTCGTCGTCTTCGTCGTGAAGTCCATACAAGACAGATATGATTACAATAGGTACTCTTACTGGTTCAAATTATCGACAACTCTTTGTTCAGCTCGTCTGGTTGAAATCTCCATGCATTGATATCACCTCGATACACCTTCTAATCTCCATAATTACAACAACGACCACTCTCGGTGACAATAGACTTGATAATCAAACAATTACTTTTCTTGCACATATGAAAAAAACATTACACTGATCACTTTCGAGTATAAATAAACTTGTTTCGCACTTCCTTCAATACATTAAACAGTACGCCTCTCAGGCTTATTGCAATTGGATTAAACTCGCGCCACACTGCGCCTACCGTGCCTCTGCACCACCAACAAAATATTTAGCGCGACACTCACAGCTACTACTTCTGTACCAAAGACAGTCTTTACAACAGGTTCAACATTTTCTCTGGCGCATTGCCAACTTACAGCATAAGAATGTCCGTACATTCATACGGGTTTACACATACAGTATATGTTAACGCTAAATGATTCAATATAGAAAATGACGTTACATAAGAAATATATCTAACATACAAGAAATGAAAAATACGTGAAATTTAAGACAATATATACATTACGTTAAATCAAACTGTAAGATACAGCGACAGGTGTACTCTTACAACTGTATCTGTAAATTTTTGCCAAAACAAATTTTGAATGCTAATTTTATGATTTCTGCCTCACATGATTGTCTCAAATTTCGATTTTAACTGATTCAAGACGCATGATTACCATAATATAGAACGGGAGATTTTCTTATGTTGCACTTCTCTTTCACAGCGGTGATCTTACCTACTTACTCCACAAGTATCAACTCTGTGACTTTATTTCGTGACAATCATCCGATCGTTCCAAATGAAGTTTGATCGTTAGTCATATCAATTTGTTGCTAAGATGAGAGGTGGATTCAGGAGTCCATGCCAAAATGAACCGGGCAGTCAAAGCACTAGAAAAAGTACGACTACATCTGTCAGAAATACTATGTCCATTTTGCCTGGTACATATATATAGGAGGGGATAAAGCTACCAAAGTGTATCTCGGTTTCAAGGAAAAACTAGCAGGAATGGATCGGAGGCGACCCATGGGTATCTCAAAGAATAATCCAAGATCGCCCATAAGATGATTTGTACAGGGAGGTTGGGGCAATACCTAGGTGTATAGAGTAGTTTCAATATTGATAAAGAAGTTCCAGTTACTACCCTGTTCAAACTTTGCCTGACCAGGTGTTGCCTCAAACTAATATAATGAAATACATAATAAAACATGAATAAATACCACTGTAATTAACGGAAGCTATGTATGTAGTATATGGAACATTATAAAACGTCTGTTAGTAAAGGTGATAGCATCGCGTGTTTTATTTGAAGAAAACAGATTGTTATACCAAATGTAAGTCGTGTGTACTGAAGATTTATTCGATTTGTTTAAGAGTTAATTTGGCCGAAAGAAGTTTTGGGACTTTCAGTAAAGAAGCACAGAAATTTTGTGTCCAATGAAAAGGCTTTTGATAGATTAGCCTGTGGCCGGAAACGAGTCTTAAATAATAATAATAATAATTGCCAGAAATACTCTGACTGAAGCAGGAATTAAAGCTGAGAATGCAACTCAAGTGTAACACATACGTTATACTTTCGGCTAGGCGAAATATTCTCTATCCTCACCCTGTCTTGGCAATGTGCTAGTCCTTGGACGAACGAAAGCAACTTGGTACAACACTCAACATTCATCAGTATAAGATTTCATAATTCATTATGGTCCTCTGCGTGAGTTCCTTCATTAGCATGCAGTACACATCTCAATATCCATTCATTTTAACCAAGGACGCATCCGACATTAATTATTTTTCACCGTTGCGTTCTAAATACGACTGCCATAGCTCTTGCAACCGCTGAGAGTGTGAGCTTTAAAAGTTTAATATTTTCAGCTATGACAAACTCCAATCATAAACAATTCCCGTATACAAAGTGTAGTACGGCCGAGTTTTTACATAGTGACTGCTGTCAGTGGTAATGAAACGTGTAGACGAAAATGTATCGTATAAACGCAACCAAGTCGATGTGATCACACGTCGTTAGTGCGCTTGTAACACTGCAGAAGACCGTATTTTGTGAACTTTCTACCGTTGTATAGACTGGGCATAAGTCGTCGCCGTGGTACCAGAGCCAGGACCCCAGCAACTTCGCGGCATTGTCAGCTATTCCGTAAAAAGCGCCAACCGCAGTTCAGAGATCACACGACTTTTCAAAACAAAAATACTAGTCTCCGGCGAGTCAGATTCAATTCCGAGTGAAGTGTACATCCGATAGTTTCGTTAACGTTTCTGTGCATCATTAATTAAGGATTGCCAAAGATTTTCGAGCATGAAGCGTCAGACGAAGAACAACCTTTCCCTGAAACACGAGGTAAATATTAAGGGCAATCACTACATTACGAGAGGGCTTAGTAGACTCTTCAGAATCTATTGAGGACATTGTAGCTGATTCAGAAAGCACTTAGCACAGTCTACAAAATCTAATGAAGGATATGCAGTTAGATTAAGAGAGGACCTAATAGAGTCTGCAGCTAGAACAGAAAAGTGTCTTGATGAAACGAAGAATAAAATGCAGGTTTCCAAAGTTCATGTGTTGGAAAAACTAACAAGATTTAGTAACAGGCTGGAAGAACAGACCTAGGTATTTAATGAAATTCAGTTGCGAAATGATATTGCTGTTAACTTAAGATTAGACAACGTCAATGTATTTTATTTAGACAAGAGCCAAGATCGTTTTTCATTTTCATTTTTTATTAAAATTACCGGTTTCGTTAGTTCAGCTGCCATCTTCACATCTTAGATTTCATTCTTCAGATCTTTGCTCTTGTCTTCAATAAAATGATTCAAAGATCGCCCCCAAACATGACAAACCTTTATCAGTGTATTAGTTATAGATGAGACTGAAAAGAGCAATGCTAAGATAAGAGACGATATTACTATTCAAACTGACATTGTGCGTAGAGATCTATAGGATCTATTAAAGACGTCTCTATCGAAACTATAGAGGTTTCTTCAATACATTTACAGCTACATTCTTGCTCCGCAATCTACCCAAAGGTGCTTGGTGGAGGGCACTCATTACCAATGCGAGTTACTTGCTTTCCTTTTACACTCCCGTACAGAACGAGGGAAAAATGAATGCTTGTATGCATCCGTACGAGTCTTAATCTCTCTGATCTTCTCTTTGTGGTCTTTACGCGAAATGTAGGTTGGCAGCAGCAGAATCGCAGTTCAGTCCGCCTGAAATACAGAACTAAATACATACAAGATCATACCCAAACCGAAAACAAACAGCGAAATACGGATCACTCTTTATGCTGCCAAATGTAATAGCAATAACCGAGATTTAGAGTGTTAACATTGTGAGCATATTAGAGAATCCGATTTAGTAAACCATGTACCCAGTTCAGAGAAACAAATACGGGAAATTAGAAAACGACTGTGAAAATTAGACAAGAAAAAAGTCAAGCGACAGATGTAATAATGTGCGCAGAGAAGAAAGTCGTATTGTGTTTGACAGTTCGTTGGATAACAGTGCAAATAAACATCCCATAACAAACAAATACGAAACGAAATCGTCTTTTAATTGTAAACAGAATCAGAAAATTTCTTCCGAAGAATAGTGGGAGAATTTTAGTAGAACGACAAACTATAATGCAGCGAATAAGTTTCCTATTTTTACACTAGAAGTTGAACTTCACTGCACATGTCATTTGAAACGGTGTTATCTCCTAGATGGAGTAATGAAAATCGAATGCAGTTTGTAATAAGACGTTTAGAAACGGAAGAAGAGGAAAGGGAGGTACTGCATGAAAGTGAAGAATGTGATGACTTCGTTCATCAAGTTGAAGAAAAGGAGTTGTGTAAAGGAGACCACCAACGCCCAACGTTAGTGTTGTCAGATCGTCCTTACTGCTTTGAATGGTGGGGAGGTTATCAAAAATATTTTGAATGCCATTTGAATAGTATAAATCTGACAGCAACTGAGTGGTTGTCTCACGAAAGGTTATAAACAAACGTATTTCTAAGCGACTGATGTCTGATATCCACGGTACTTTCATTTGAAGTAACTTTAAAAACAAAACATTACGTCATAAAGCAATTTCTCAATACCTCTCACAGACTACTTCTGTGGAGAGGGTCATGAAACACATAGTACAATTATATCAGAGCTATTGTGCGTCTAGACGTACTCGGTGGGCTACACTAACAACCAAATTTGGAAAGATATTGAATAAACTCGCAACAAAATATATGTTACCTATAGAAAGGCAAGGGGTTATTAGGAGGATAGCCTTTAAGAACTCCTTTGACTTTGCTCGCAGTAAATGAAACTCGGCAATGCATTGTGGGTAACAGAATTGATGAACAGATTGTAAGAATGCCGAATGGAGTGTACAATGAGAGTGCCATCGAACCAGTAGGCTTATTATAGATTAAATGATAGAACGCCTAGTCCTAATTGTGTTCTTCGGTTACAATATGTAATACTGCGATTAATAATAATTAATATTAGTTAAATACATAAATCATTAGTTAATGTGGTAGGAAATATGAGAAGAAAAGGGCAATAGGTACTATATTGTTTTGTTGGACTGATGTATACGGAAGACCTCTGATTTAATATACAGTTTAAAATGAGAAAGAAGGCTTAATAGGTAATATTAAGAAAAACCAATGATATAAATAGATAGTATTAAAACATGTTTTCTCGTTTAATTCCTGCCAGATGGTCTTTGAGACTGGGGATTGTAGTGGGACACTAAATTCTGGTGCCTCTAATTTGATATATCAGCTCAACTTCCTGGTCAATAAAACGTACTTTTTAAAGGATGTGCAGGTGGCTTTAAAGTGGAAAACGTTTCATTTGAACTACTTAAAGTTCTGTTGTTGTTTTGTTTTTGTTTTAAGTTCCGAGAAAGCGGCGCGCTGCGCTGGGACAGAATCTTCTCTGTCGGAACCAGAGATAAATTTATTGGCCAGAAGCGTCGCAGTTAGACAGCCACGAGGCAGCAGAAAATATTGTGGTCAGGTTCTGCGTCTAATAGAAGACCATTGTACGTAACAAAAGCTGTGTAATATGCGGAACTTCAGTCCATGTCTGTCTCGTTTTATTTGAATAAAACCGATTGTGATAAGAAATGTTAGTTTTGCGTATCGAAGATTTATTCGAATTTTACGAGGAATTAATTTGCTACGAACATATTTTGGGGCTTTCAGTGAAGAAGGTAATTTATTTTGAAGTTAGTCAGAATTTTGAAGATTGAAATTTACGAGACGCAGTTTCACAATTTTTGTGAACTGAGATTAAGAGTGTGTGGAAAGTTAGACTCCTTGCATTTGCAGAAACACATAGCTGTTTCATCAAATTTTGCACAAACCTTTAGGACAGAGAATTACATGTGATATTGACAATGACCATCATATCCATTTCCTATATCTCAGAAGAACTTTTTTCCTATGAACAATGAATCAAATTAGGAATTTAATATTTCGTTTCTACGTGGACGACGTAGGTGATGAATCCCGTGCATGGTCATATTTAATTTTGTACTGTGTGAATTTAAGTAAGAGGGATACATGTTCGACTTTAAATACAGATACTACTGAAACTAGTTGATAGTAATACACCAAATTCGCAACCATATAGCAGAAATAATCAATATTTCTAGGATAGGCGTCGTTGCGCTACAGTTTATCATCAAAAAAGGTAGTTCCAGTTTACCGTCTTAATACCTACAGGCCGTGAAACCATCGGTCAAAGTAGTTACATTTTTGTAACATCAATCGAAATCAGTTCTTCACCAGGAAATAAAATCTTCCAATCTTCTACGGAACTTCGAGAACGAATTGTTTAATGACTTGATTGCAAAATCACTGCCCCTTTATATTGCTTATCAGGCTGATCAGCCGGCCGCGGTGGCCGAGGGGACTGCGGCGCTCCAGTCACGGTCTGCACGGCCACCACGATCGGGGGTTCGAATCCCCCTCGGGCATGGGTATTTGTGCCTTCCTTAGTTGTAGCTAGTTCATAAGTAGTTTGTAAGTTTAGGGACTGATGATCCCGCAGAAAAGTCCCATAAGCTCTACAAACATTTGAACATTTGAAGGCTGATCACCTATATCAGATATGTCTGGAAGGAGGACCTGAGGGAGCTAGATACAACAGACCAAAAATCTGGGTGGTTTGAAAGTCCAGTTTTTGATTATGGGTTTTTTACCTTACCTAATCGTATTTGAAATCCTTAGGCGATGGACCGAAGGCCATTATTGGTGACAACATCCCAAATCGTATTTCAATAAGAGCGTTACAATAATGACGGAAGATCAATATGAAATTTGTTCTACTGCCACCTATGTCAGCCCTTAGACCTAGCATTCTACAGACCCCTGAAAGTAGAATGGAGAAAGGTGTAAAAAGAAAGGAGAAACAAACATAGCAGAATAGTTCCCAAGGACACCTTCCCACGTCTGCTAAAGATGTGCTTACATCGTCTTGCTGAGCGAGCAGTTGAGAATTTAGAAGTGGATTCCGGGCAAGTGGAATCAGGCCCCTTGATGCTCAATGAGCGTTGGGAAGGCTAGCATAAAGAACTACTGCAAAGAATCGCTGGAAGGCATCATTGCAACAATTTTTGCAGAAAACTCGAGCTTCTGAAAACAGAGTACCGAAAAAGCGACAGAGGATTCAGCTCATTGCGGGTGAAGGCACTTCAACACAAGTGCTTGCAGTTCTGAAGATCAAAAGCAGAAAAGCAGTCCCTACTAAGCAACATAGAATTGCTGACGTCAGTGAATTGAAATGTGGTGGCAGCATCAATTTAGTTCCGCCCTAGGAACAAAACCACAAGCAACATAGGCCTAACAATGGTAACTAACAGTCTGAAACTGAGGATGAAATACCCTAATGTCACGAGTGATGAAATGGATTTTGATAATTTTGGTGTATCAGATGAAAAATATGACGCAGAATTTTCGGAAGCCATTCCGATTAAGTACCACATTGTTGAAGGACCCTCTGAAAACATCCAATCAAGTGTTATTGACTTTGTGATGGTAATACTCTTGAATGATAAAGGCACAAAGAAACAGAAGAAAAAGTTTTTTTTTGTGGGGCAACAGCTTTTAACAAAACCCATCAGTGCAAACTTCTTCGTGGCTACCAAGAAAATAAAACGAATTACGTATTTCCTACAGTTGATAACATACACAACGTTAAACAAAACATCAAATAATAGTTATTGTACCAATTAAAGTATTGAGTGTATTTAATGTGCTGTCCATATTTGAATCAAATGTGATTTTCGGTATTTAGATGTACTGTGTAATTAAAATGAGATAACTGAGTTTGGCAATTAATCAATAGTGTCTCAAATAATCTGGATAAAGTTTAGCTTGGGACAAACACATCCAGACATATGAATACTATTGAAATTAATCTGATGTATCTAGTACCCCCATCTCAAAGGTAGCTTGGGACTACAAGAAAAATGTACTTTTCAAGCATAAGCAAACCATAAACATTCATTTTAAGGTGAAAACTAAGTAGGACACAGGACCAAAGTCATCTGAATACTGAAACAGTCCCAAGTAACTGCGTTTGCCTCTTTATACCTAAAATCAAACGTTAAACTATCTAAATTAATATGGAAATCACTGCACAATTAAGCAACGAATTCCGAAATAATACAAGATCTGTAAGCAGTTCCACACATTCTAGTGGATCACATGTTGATATTGCTCAATTACATCAACATAAAACGAACAGATTCGCATTTTTTCTTGTGTAATACGGCAATATGACGTCGAGTTGAATATAAACGCAGTTCGCATAGTTCTGCAGCTGTCAAGTTGTTCGTTATCTCCATAACATTGTTCTGTGCTCATAATTTAATGATGGACGCAACAAATAATGTAATTTGACGTATAACATACTGTAATTTCCAAACAGAAACATAGCACACACGTGTAAATCAGAAGCGCAGAAATGGTCGCGGGGTTTAAGGCGCCATGCCATGAATTGCACAGCCGCTTCGCGCCGAATGTTCGTGTGCAGCTCTTAAGTTATCTGAAGACGTTTGTTGGTCCCTTATGTTTACAAACATTTTGAACGTGAAAAACGACACACCTTGCGAAAGATACGTTTGAAGACGCTAATTGATACACAGGGTGAAACTATTGACTCTAAGAATAACTTCGAAAGTTTTGACAGGAGCTGACAAGTTAGTAGGACAAAATTTGCATGGGACAACGGAAGCTAGAAAATGACGTTGGTTTTTGTTGTCAAGTGGTGTCTCTTCAAAGATATGAAAACATTTTTTTTAATGGGATGGTATAGTTCGGTACTTAGGTTCCGATAGCGGCTTTCGAGACTTTGAAGGTCCATTTGCGGAAGATTTTTCAGGTGACATAAAGTTTTCTGCTTGTTGTACCGAGTCATAATGGGTATTACTTCAATAACCGACGTTTCGGGCAGCGTTATAGTAGCCTTTTTCTGGGTATACTGATGTCATCAGGTTGTCAATCGTCACTATAGTTTCTCATTACTGTTAACTGTGACAGTAATTCGTAATTCTAAAATAATGGTTGTTATTGTTAATTCTTTGTTGGAAAATTGTGAACTAAGTAATTATAAGGTGGGAGAAGCTGGTAGAAGCTGCCCTCGGGGAAGATCAGTTTGGATTCAGGAGGAACATAGGAACCCGGGAGGCAATACTCACTTTACGTCTTATCTCAGAAGATAGATTAAGGAAAGGCAAACCTACATTTTTAGCTTTTGTAGATTTGGAGAAAGCATTTGACAATGTTGACTGGAATACACTCTTTCAAATTCTGAAGTCAGTAGGGGTAAAATACAGGGAAAGAGGAGTTATTTACAACTTGTACAAAAGCCAGACCGCAGTTATTAGACTCGAAGGGCATGAAAGGGAAGCATCAGTTGGGAAGGGAGTAAGACAGGGTTGTAGCCTTTCTCCGGTGTTATTCAATTTGTACATCGAGCAGGCAGTGAAGGAAAGCAAGGAAAAATTTGGAATAGGGATTAAAGTTCAGGGGGAAGAAATAAAAACATTGCGTTTTGCTGATGACATTGTAATTCTGTCAGAGACAGCAAAGGACCTAGAGGAGCAGTTGAATGGAATGGACCGTGTGTTGAAGAGAGCGTATAAAATGAACATTAACAAGAGCAAAACAAAAATAATGGAATGCGGTCTTAGAAAATCAGGCGATGCTGAAGGAATCAGATTAGGTAACGAAACAATGAAGGTGGTAGATGAGTTTTGTTACTTGGGTAGTAAAATAACATGCGATGGTCGCAGTACAGAGGATATAAAATGCAGAGTGGCAATGGGAAGAAAGGCATTTTTGAAAAAGAGAAATTTGCTAACATCGAATATTAATTTAAGAGTAAGGAAGTCTTTTCTGAAGGCATTTGTGTGGAGTGTTGCCTTATACGGGAGTGAAACATGGACGATAAGCAGTGCGGACAGGAAGAGAATAGAGGCTTTTGAAATGTGGTGCTACAGAAGAATGCTGAAGATTAGGTGGGTAGATCGCATAACTAATGAAGAGGTACTGAACAGAATTGGTGAGAAAAGGAATTTTTGGCATACCCTGACTAAAAGAAGGGATCGCTTAGTAGGACACATTCTTAGAAATCGGGGAATCGTAAGTTTAGCATTGGAGGGAAGCGTGTGGGAAAAAAATCGCAGAGGGAAACCAAGAGACGCGTATAGTAAGCATATTCAAGTCGATGTGGGTTGCCGTTCTTATGAGGAGATGAAAAGTCTTGCTTAGGATAGAGTAGGGTGGAGAGTTGCATCAAACCAGTCTCCGGACTGAAGACCTTAACAACAACAACAAGGTGGGAGAAGTGGGTATCAGCCATTGTCTGTTGCTTCATGCATAACGACACATGATTAGTGGTCGTAGGCGAATTTCAGGTGTTGACCAATGGATTCGTCTCGACAGCCGCTATCAGAAAATAAGTACCAAACTATAGCATGTCATGTAAGAAATAAATTAGACCTTCATATCTCTGAAAAAAAAAATATTCTGGCACCTGTTGTTCCATGCGACTTTTGTCCCACGCACTTTCCAGCTCCTGTCATACTTTCAGTGTTATTCTTGCTGGCTACACTTAATGACTCACCATGTATGATCAACAAGTACATACTTTCAGGCTGCAGAAAAGAGTGAAAATACAAATCAAATGTCTGTAAATCTATCGGACCAAACGGCGTGGTCATCAGTCGGTAGCTTACAAACTACTTAAACCTAGGTAAACTAAACTACGGACAAACACACAGACCCATGCCCCAGGGAGGACTCGAAACTCCACGGCGAGCAACCGCGCGCTCCTCAGCGAAGTGCTTTAGACCGCTCGGCTACTCTACAGCGGCGAGTGAAAATACTTGGGAGAAAGAGTAACATGGACAATTCTACTAACGCCTGAGAAGGGTTAAGGACATACTATGTGTCATTCATCCTATAGGAGAGAAAATTTTGGCGAGACACACCAGATGATTCACAATACAGTAGAACCTCTCAAACTCGACACAATGTGGACTTAAAGGTTGTCGAGTTTTGAGGTTGTCGAGTTTTAGGGAACTTAAATAAAAATAACTAGCAGTTGAATAAAAACGCTTATTTAGAGTATCAAAATTGTAAATTTATTGATTTATTATATACAATTATATATTTATATCAAAATTTATAACTTATAATCAAAAAATCAAAAATAATTTTGAGACAAAAGGCCTTGTAGAATCTGAAAATACAGTGTTCATTACAATTATTATTGAAGTTGTTTATGCTGCTTATAAAAAGTCCATCACAATTAGTTATGGGAAGTTTTCTGAACACTAGAAGAAAAGTGTAAAAGAAAACTTACTGATGTCGTTTGAAAAAACCTGTGATCGAAGACTGCTTTTCTGTCTCCACACGGCGTCTTGTAGCTTGATCACGGAGTCGCCTGAGGAACAGAATCTCCATTCCAGTGGCATTTTGCTGCTCTAAGTACTGCAATGTCCCTTCATTAAATTTCAAAGCCTCACTGTGGCTAACTTTTCTTTCTTGTCAATGGTCCTCTTCTTCTTCCGAATCGTCCCCTTCTAAGTCACGCACTTTGACAGCTGCGATGATTTCATCTTCTCCTAATGGTTCTGATGCTCCGTCGAGATCCATCCATTCATTGACATCACCACAGAAATCTCCGAACGCGTGCAAACAATAGCCCGCCCCAGCTGGGCACGTAAAGGGTGCGTTCAACGACCTTGGAAAACCCAGTAACCTAGTCTGAGTCTCTAGCGCTCTCGGTCAGCCTATGTACTGATGGAAACCTTTACGTTAAGAGCGGTGTAAAAAAAATTATTAATTCACCAGCCCTGTCGAGTTTTACGGAATGTCGAGTTTTCGGGAATCGAGTTTGAAAGGTTCTACTGTACTGATGAACGAAAAAAAAAAAATTCTCTGGCGTAATCTGTTCAGGCGGACCAGTCTCAGCTTCGTCCGTTTCCCAGCGTACAGGCAGTTAGACGGTATGCCCACCTTAGTAAGAAAGGAGTGGCCCAGCTGGGGTGTGTTCTGGCGGTGTCGGCCGCGCGAATTAATCTGCAGCTCTCGTCGCCTGTCGCCTCGCTCGCTCTCAGCACGACGTCATTTCCGGGCGCAGTTGGGGAGTTGGCCGTGCTTATTGAAAGCCGAGCGGGCGACGCCCCGAGGGGGAATCCGGCAAAATCCGCTTACTCTACGGGCCCAGAGAAAACCTGCTCGTACTTTCTCTCCAGCACTGAAAACTGATTCTCACCGTAAACAAAAAATATGGAGAAAAACTCTATGATCCGCATTGAAACAAGGGATTCGCCTCTTAATAGAAGATTTAAATATAATCCGACCAGACCCCTCGGTTATTTGCAAATGATGTTGTAGTTTACCATGTGATAACAGAAGATTAAAAGGAATTACGAAATTTATTTAGGAAATGAATATGCTTTAGGTGAAAAAAGTGGTAATCTACCCTATACAATTTAACAAAGTCTGTCACATGGGTACTGAAATAAATCCCATTGCCGATTACATGATAAATGTCAGAGCTTTGGAGGTAGTCGACTGAAGTTGGTACAGACGGATTAAAGTTACATGCAATTTTAATTGCAGCTTTGAAATCAAAACTAAAAATAAGAGAGGGTGAATGAAAGTTATCTTTTATTGGCACAATATGTGTGACTGGTCTGCGGGAGTAGCAGTCGATCACACGCTTTAACGTCGTCTTCATGAATAGTGCTATCTGACTCCAGATCCCTGCTAGATGACATTAATTGACAGCATACACTGCTGAAAACAGTCAGCGGATCAGGTGTGATACCATGTAGGCCTACAGTACGCATATGGTAATGTGTTATACTCAGATATTGGTTACAACTGTGATTTTTACACAGTACGATACTTTTCTGTCTCATATATTTACTTGAGGTTTACATGCCATTTATTTAAGCGTGACACCATGGGGCTTCCCTAATAGAAAAAAATGGTGTTTGATCACAGCCAATGCAGTTACACACCCGCGTCGCATGGACAGTATGAGGGTATCAATCAACTCTTGACGGATATTTGACCATTCTTCCATGAGTGCAATATCCAGCTCTGGAACTTTTGCGGGAGATGCTGGTCTGGCTGTAATTCGTCTGCAAAATGTATCTCTGACATACTCAGCCATGTTCAAGTCCAATGAACAAGTTGGCCACTCCATTCGTTGAATTCCCTCAGTGCAGCTTCGTGGGGATGAGCCTTAGCGTGCACCAAATATAGCGCCATCAGGCATATTCTGTTGCTTATGATGGCTACGAAAAAACTCAGATTCCATGAGCTATATCAGGCCTTCAACTCGAGCGCCAGAAATGCTCTATTCCTGCCTCAAGACGCTCGCCAATCGAATTAGTTTAATCAGTGAGAGAAAATTGTTAGATATAAAATATATTTAAAAACAAAACAAATTCCCAAACAGCTCCGAAACCTAAACATTAATTAATGCTGAATCATACTGTTCAATTTACAATATCAACCAGAGCATACTTAGGTCACACAACTCCCGAGTAAACAAAAAAATTCGCATGCACATTTTCACATAAAATTTTCATAAAATTGCGTGAACTTCTGTATCTCGTTAAGTGTACTAATAAATAAGTTGAACAACGAAATTATTTTTATTAATAACAGAAACGTATGTACGCAGATGCAATCAATCTGATAACATTTGTTATTATTTATGTACATTTGTAGGTAGTAACGTCTTCTAATAATTCGGTGTAATGAGCAGCTTGCAACGAGAGGTTTGACAATTTGAGAGAGTCAACCTGTCTTTCATGGTTATGGGTCACAATCTTAAACAACGTACTGTACTGCCAATAAATTTGAAGACTTCTGAATAATTTGCCACGCTATAGTAACTGGCAGAGTATAGTAATCTGTTGTTTCGTCGACGTTTTGGAACCCGAGACACAGGAAGACTTTTACTAACGCTTAACTAGGCGCAATTGGTTCATTGGAACACTCGCATCCTTGGTGGAGGGCAAACGTTCGGGGCTCGTCTTCTTCGGCGGCATCTGTATTGCATGACTAGGGGAAAGATAGATGCAAGGACTTGAGTCGGAACAAGGCCCCAGGAGTAGATGATATTCTGTCTGAAATGCTGATGTCGTTAGGAGAGCCAGTCGTGAAAAAATTGTATCACCTGGTATGCAAGATGTATGAGACAGGGGAAATACCGCCCGACTTCAAGAAGAATATTGCAATTACAATTCCAAAGAAAGCAAGTGCAGACAAGTGTGAAAGTTACAGAACTATCAGTTTAATAAGTCATGGGTGCAAAATACTAGCACGAATTATTTACCAATGATGCTGATGATGCGGATGATGCTGATGATGCTGTCGTTTATCGGTTAGTGAAGTCAACAGAGGATCAAAAGCAACTGCAAAGCGATTTAGACAAAATTTTTACTTGGTGCGAAAATTGGCAATTGACACTAAATAAAGAAAAGTGTGAAGTAATACACATGACCACTAAAAGAAGTCCGCTGAACTTCAATTACGCGATAAATCAGTCAAACCTTAAGATCGTACATTCTACCAAATACCTAGGAGTTACAATTACGAACAACTTTGACTGGAGAGAACACATAGAAAATATTGTGGGGAAGGCGAACCAAAGGTTACGTTTCATTGGCAGAACGCTTAGACGATGCACCAGCTCCACCAAAGAGACTGCCTACATCACACTTGTGCGTCCTCTCTTGGAGTACTGTTGCCCCTTGTGGGACCCTCACCAGGTGGGACTGACGGAAGATATTGAGAAGGTTCAGAGAAGGGCAGCTCGTTTTGTTTTATCACGTCACGGGGGGGAAAGCGTCACGGAAATGTTGCACGAATTGGGGTGGAAATCATTAAAAGAAAGACGTTATTCATTGCGGCGTGATCTGTTTGCGAAGTTTCAATCACCGACTTTTAGTTCTGAATGTGAAAATATTTTGCTAGCACCCACCTACTTAGGGAGACATGACCATCCCAATAAAATAAGAGAAATCAGATCGAAAACGGAACGATTTAGGTGTTCTTTCTTCCCGCGCGCTATTAGAGAATGGAACGGTAGAGAAAAGTTATGAAGGTGGTTAATGAACCCTCTGCCAGGCACTTAAATGTGATTTGCAGAGTATCTATGTAGATGTAGATGTAGATGAACGAATGGAAAAACTCGTGGAATCCGACCTGGGGGGAAGATCTGTTTGGATTTAGGAGAAATGTAGGAACACGGGAGGCAATACTCACATTACGACTTATCTTGGAAGATAAGCTAAGGAAAGGCAAACCTACGTTTTTAGCGTTTGTCGATTTGGAGAAAGCTTTTGACAATGTCGACTGGAATACTGAAGGTATCAGGGGTAAAATATAGGGAGCGAGATTTATATTCAACCTATACAAAAACCAGACAGCAGTTGTTGGAGTCGAAGGGCAAGAGAGGGACGCAGAGGTTGGGAAGGGAGTAAGACACGGTTGTAACCTTTCCCCAATGTTGTTCAATCTGTACATTGAGCAGGCAGTGAAGGAATGGAAGGAGAAATTTGGAGAGGGCATTAAAGTTCAGGAAGAAGATATAAAAATATTGCAGTTTGCTGATGACATAGTAATCCTGTCAAAGACCGCAAAAGATCTGGAAGAGCAATTGAATGGAATGGACAGTGTCTTGAAAGGAAGATATAAGATGAACATTAACAAGAGTAAAACGAAGGAAATGGAATGCAATGTCAGAAAAGCAGGTGATGCTGGAGGAATTAGATTAGGTAATGAGACAATAAAAGTAGTAGATGAATTTTGTTATTTGGGTAGCAAGATAACTTCTGATGGCCGAAGTAAAGAAGATATAAAATGCAGAATGGCTATGGGAAGAAAAGCGTTTCTAAAGAAGCGAAACTTGTTAACATCCAATATTAATTTAAATATTAGGAAGTGACTATGTGACTTGAACGAATGTACACTACAAGACAGCGCTCGCCAGCTCTACAGTGTACGAGTAAAACGTCGTTTGTTAAGCTTTCGGGACTTACCGGCGGAGTCACCAGTCCCTAAACTTAAAAACTACTTATGAACTACCTTATACTAAAGACACTTTTTTTTTTTTTTTCACTGCTGCCTGCGATTTTGGACCCGCTGCCTGTGTAATATAGCGGGTCGGTCTTCCTCAACGTTCTCTTAGCCGCCACACCAGTCGTCTAGACATTTGGTATAGAGGACCAGTGCGCCGTTGCCCGTGTCCCACCCCGTGGAGGTGGAACTGTGTTGTAAGAAGTCTGCAGTATGTACTCAGCAGCTACTGTATACTTTGATTAAATTAATTACAATAATAAAAAATATATATATGTTTACAATTGTATAAGAATCATTGAATTGTAACATGGTTAATTATATAAAATACATTGCATACAAAATTTACTTGATAATATAAGAAATATAATTTAACATTTATCTACATTAACATAAAGGTTCTATTCATTATAAGAAAAGAGATACATTACTTATCTGGAAACATATTGGCTATAATTTTGATTTGAATTTTTCCTATTTTCCATGTATCTTTTTGTAAATAAATAACAAACAAAATATATAGTCATGAAAAAAAGTATAATTTAAAAATTTAGCTACACAAACATAGAGGTGCACCTCGTTACAACAGGAAACAGCCAGACACGCCGCCTGCCAGAACCATGGAGATTTACAACTCCGATTCAAAATGTATTCCATGCAACTAGCCTATATGTAGAAATTAAATTTCTTACAATGAAGTAGATTAGAATACATTAGAAATACAAAATGTGTAAAAATGGTTATAAATGTTCAATTTTAATTTCTTCTAGACAAACTACTAGTAGCTATTAAAATCTTAGTTCCTAAACACATAAAAAATAGAGTACAGAACTTAATTGTAACAGTAGCATATTTTATTAATTACCGTAGATTAATATATATTAGTTTGGATATACAAAGTTCACATGGTTTTAGTCAAAATCATATGTTATATTTAGACGTACAGGATGACATTTCTCATGATATTTAGTATCTGAGAAGTATAATACCAACATAACTCATAGAAGATCGGAAGTTACATTATTAGGACAATAAGTATTAGAACGGGAAACAACTGTTTCACGCAACAACTTTTATGTTATTTACATAATTAGAGTTACTAGGTGTGTGTATAAGAATAATTGTAATTAAAGTAACAAACAGCAACAAAGAGATGCTGCTAGGGCATAGAATTTGGGTACAAGAGGATTCACAATATTGTTACATTTCCTCCATTCCAAGGCCCATACTTGTATCTCCTTCAGTATCTGTATCATAGTCTGTAGAACTACCGGTTTCTTCATCACTGCTGTTATAATCTGTATGCACCTGCGGTCTAGTAATTCGTATTCTGGGTCTTTCTGTGGCATATTCTTCTTGAAGTTTCCTTGATATCTTGTCTGCAGTTTCATTAAGTTCGTTCCACGCATCCTGATTTCTAATCGAATTGTAGATGTTGTTGTGATCCATTTCCAGGTGCCTTACTTGTGAGAGCGCTGTACAATTTATTACTGTGTGTTCCGGGGTTCCTACATCACCACATCGACATATTTGACTTGGCCTTAGGTTCATTCTATGTAGGTGCGCTGGGTATGGTCCATGTCCAGTTATGAAGTGTATCATCCCTCGGCTAGGATTAATACACTTCAGAGATAATCTTTCTCTTATACTGGGAAAAAAGCCGTATACTCTACGTCCCTTGTCGATCTCATCCCACTCTTTTTGCCAGGTACTGATGCGCCAAGTATTTAGATGGTGACCATCCAGAATTTCTTCCTCAGTTATCTCAGTTACCTTATCCTTGTCACCTCTCTTCAGCCAGTATCTTGCAGCTCGATATCTGATAGTTATATCTATTGGGTATATGCCCATGACCACACATAGGGCTTCCAGGGATACAGTGCCGAAAGCACCAGATAAGCGTAAGAGTACTCCTCTCTGTCTGCGTCTCACGATAATTCTGTTCGAAATTAATCGCAGTTTATGCGCCCATGGACTAGCTGCAAAGGAAATTACTGATTCAAATATGGCACAGTGATAGATCTTCATATACGTTAGCGGCAATCTGTATTCGGTGGTGTTTATTCTGGCTATCTTATGTAATATCTTTTCAGCCTTATCTGCTGTTTTTTCTATATGTTCTTTAAAGGAGAGTTTTTCATCAATTATTATTCCGAGATATCTAGTCGACTTCTTCCTGGCTATGTTCTTGGTTCCTAACTTAATTGATGGGTTTCTCATAAGCCCGCCTTTGAGTAAGATGTATGATGTTTTCTGTGGTGCGATCGACATTTTGGTTTGGGCACACCAACTGGCCATCTCGTGTAGTATGTTGTTTGCCCTTTATTCTAGTTTTAACCTTGAGTTAGCTGACACTACCACCAGCAAATCATCGGCATAGGCCACAATTCCGTCGACATTCTCGTTGGCATCTACTAATTCAAGTAAGGGTTCAATTGTGATATCCCAAAAGATGGGACCACAAATGGAGCCTTGTGGGCATCCTTTGGTAATACGTTTAATTACTTTTCGGTCTCCCGCGCACCACTCGACAACTCTACCTGTACAATAGTCTCGTAAACTGTAATATAGAGCTGCTGGCACTTGTAGTTGTCTCAAACGTGCAAACAAGGCCGGCCACCACAAATTACCGAATGCACCTGAGATATCGATCATAATAGACATCACGTACTTGTTTTCTGTCTGGTACACCAAATTAAGGGCCTTATTGATGGCATCATCTATTGATTTATGCTTGCGAAAGCCATATTGATGTGGATTCAGCCCCATAAGTTCACGATGTGCCTGAAGCCTATTGCATAGTAACCGTTCTTGAACTTTTGCCAGCGTATTTATTAAACATATAGGGCGATATGATTTAGGGTCGGAGGGATCTTTATCCTTCGATTTTTTGATTACTATTGCACTAGCGGTCTTCCAGCTGGCTGGGACTTTCCCTAGTTGTAAAGCTTCATTTAACGTCTCCGTTAAAAAGGGAGTTATCTGTGGAGCAATCTGTTGTAGCACTTCAGCATATATACCATCTGGCCCAGGGGCTTTCTTTTTCCTAAGTCCACCTATGGCCCTTGCAACCTCTTCCTGAGCAAATGGACATATTACCATCTCAGTAGAGTAGTCTAGTTCTAGTTCGGCTCGTTTTTCAATATGAATTTCTTCGTCAGTCATCATATTATCGTCTGGTAAAAGTTTGTGTAGAAGGTACTCAGCAGTATTCCTCCAACCATTTGTTAATGATTCATTGTCTTGTCTCAAAGTTGACAGCACCAGTGGTGTTTTGATTTTTTCGGTTAGGATTTTGTATGGGGTTCCCCACAGATTATCTTGAAGCTGGTCTTGTACGAAATTTTCCCAGTGTTGCTTCTTTGTTTTAATTAGTTGATTTCTATATTGTTCCTTAGCCTGCCTGTATATTTGCTGCCGCATTTCTCTTTCTCTCGCATTATTTGCCTTTTGGTAATGCTTTCTAGTTTCCCGGGTTCTTTTCCGTAGTTTGGTTAGTTCTTGAGTCCATGGAATTTTAGATCTTGGTTTTATTGACTGCTTCGTGAATGGTATTGCTCTGTGTTGTGCATCCTGTATAAGTTCAGTCAGTTTATGTATCTTGTAATCGACACTTCCTGTAAGCTCCGATAATTTATAGTCTCGTAGTATTTGTCTCATATGTTTCCAATTTGCTTTCCTCAATATGAATCTGCCTTTATTGGTGTCGTTTTCACCATTTGAAGTATTTGCTTCAATGATTATAACATTGTGAAAACTTTCGGTATGTCCCTCATAAACTGTCCAGTCTGTAATACTTGGGAGCGCATTAGTATTTGCCAGTGTTATATCTATATTGCTATTCTGACCAGTATTAGTTTGGAAGGTAGGTGGCTGTCCTTCCCTGTTTAGAACATGAAGACGATTAGCATAGATGGCATCATTGACAATCCTGCCTCTATCATTTGTGCTTCCTGAATGCCACAGCACAGATCTGGCGTTTATGTCAGCACATATTATTAGATTTTTATGTCTTGTATATTGGGCTACATTAGAGATATATTGGATGTATGGGTGAATTTCATGAGAATACTGCGCGTACATCGAGACAATTACCCAGTTTTTATGTCCAAATGTTACGTCTATGGTTACTATATTCTTAAAGCTGAATTGACTTATTTTAGTCACAGTTACTGTTTTATTTAAGAGTATGATTGCTGCCATAGGTGCATGGTCGCAGTCACAACTATTGTCCCTGGAGGAATATTGATTAATTGTCCGCCTCTACTGTATGGTTCCTGTAAACAAATTATATCCACCTTATGTTCCAACGCAACTTTCACAAGTTCTGCACTGACGGTAATGCTCCTGTCAGCGTTTAACTGCATAATTCTCATTTTCTTTAAACGTCTGTTCCAAAATCAGTTTTTTGAATTTGTCGAGCATGTAGCAGCTTATGCGTTGGGCAGTCAGGTCCTCCTGCTTTATCACATGTACGATTTCTCAACTTACATGGAATACAGCCAATTTTCGTCCCTTGCTCCTGGCAATCATTTTTCTTATGGCCTTTTTGTCCACACTTCATACAGACTGGTTGATTAACTGGACAAAATTTAGTTGGGTGACCGAGATCACAACAGTTAAAACATTTTGCTATATTTGTGTAATCCTCTGCTCTTAGTGTATGAAAACTTATATATATTCTTTCTTGTCTCAGTAGTAGGTTTCGAACTCGTGGACTGACTTCAACAATGACGTTTTGCCTGTCTTTTCCTTTCGGTCCTGTTTTAAAACGAAATTTCACTTCGTCATGAAAATCATCCTGGGTCAAGTGGTCACTCAAGTTTAAGTCGTATAATTCCCCGAGGAAGTCATCATCAGACAAGCATGAGGGTACTGAATGAATGACCAGTAGAGGCCTTCTTTTTCTAGGACCTTCACAGATTATGTCTTGTAATTTGGAGGCTTTGTCCATCAGTTTCTTGCAATCGTCTTGTGCTTCGGTTTCGGTTATGACTACACTAGGTGTTGTTCTTATAGACTTTATTTTTACTTTGTCTTGTCTTGGATTAATATTTTTAGTTATCATGTCCCTTACCGCTTTGGTGTCAAGGTTAGTGGTAGATCGGTAAAACAGAGTTGTTGCTTGCTTTTCTTTGATCTGATCTACTTTAATTTGTGTTTCGGCCTTGTTTCCACTCACTATTGATGCATAAGATGGAGCTATCGGACGGATTTCTGTTGTTCTAAGCCTATCGTTCTCTTTTTTAAGTTTTTCTATCTCTTTTTGTAGTTCCTCGATTCTATATTTGGCATCGGGTGCATTGGAGATAGCTAATTCATTTCGCAATCTCTCATTTTCGTCTTTTAAAATATCTATTTGTCCCTCCAGTCGTGATTGTTTTAGCATTTCCTGTGTTTCGGCACGTCCGGGAGCATTTAATCCATTTAAGACATCTACTTGTTGTTTCAATCTTACGTTTTCTTTCTCTAACACAGTTATTTGTCCTTCGAGATTTGATTGATAAAAAGCGATTGGAAACAACTCATTTTTTATAATATTGACTAATTCTTTCCCTACATGTTTCCCCTTAAGTTCAGAGGTTACCTTGGTAATTATACTGTCAATAATAGCGATTTTATCAGATGCAGACATGAATTGGGTGTCTTCCATTACTGAGGGGTACTGAATTCTTGGAGAATTTTTGGATGATGATCTTTCCTTTGTACTCATGGCGATGAGGTGAAAAAGCGCTACTGTTACATCTTTCTCGCGCCTTTCTCGTTGCCGCCACTTCTCTGATATAATTGGAAAAGCGCTGCCTTTAAAATTCCCGCTAAATTCTTCAATTGGGTTTACCGTCCTAGTGACGTCGTTTACACAGGCACCAATGAGAGTCAGCTGTTGTTCTGACGTCAATATCGTCACGCTGAGAAGCAACTGCTAGCAATGTACCCAATAACAGCGAACCCCGCCCCTGTGACGTCGGGATGAAACTGCCTATCACAGGGCGCTATTTCCCGCCAAAATTGGTAAACACTGAACGAGAGTCATAATAAGTACTGTTCTGATTCGATTATTTAAATAATGTTAACAATAAACACTTCAATAGGTATCAGAGCCATTGGACGACTTAATTGTATCAAATGTAGCAGAGTTAGATCGTGCTTAAATACGAAAATTCGTAATGAAGTCAATCCTAACCCCACTTCAGAGCTACATTTTAATTAGGCACTTATATCACACGAAAATCCAATGGATTTTTATTTTTAGTTATTCAATGTACAGTACCTTATGTCAGCAATGCCTGAGTATATTTATGTCACAAACATCCATGCCCGAGGGGGGATTCGAAACCCGAGGAGAACGTCCTCGCGCATCGTAGCTTAGCGCGTCAATGCGCTAGGCCGCTCCGCCGTGGCTGTACGAGTAAACGATTGTCACTTGTCAGCAAACTCTGCTTTCGTCGCTGACGTCCGCGGCCTAACTTTTCGTCCTCCAAGCTGGTCCGTACTGGTCGATGCTATAGCACAAGTGGAACACTGGCTAGACGTCTGTGAGGCTGTGATTCCACTGCTAGTAAGCAGTTGGCAACAGTTCGTCTTGACACTTACTGGGTCAGAAACCCATTTATCTGTGGTGTGGTAGCTGTACTATCTGCCACTGCAGCCCATACAGTACCTTGTCACGTGACCATTGCAATCAGCATCGTTGCACAACTGACACAGCACGTTTAGTTTTTGTAGCAAGTCTCCGATAAGACCATCCTGTCACTCGGAAGACCACAATATGACCCCTTCCGAAACCGATCACTTGGAAGAACGAATGCGTCTCCGTTGCATGGCGCCTGTTTCTTACACACGTTCATATCTCGCTGGCTTTCGATATTCCCTACTGACGTATACATACAGTTGTTGTTTTTTGTTGTGTTCTTCAGTCCGGAGACGGGTTTGATGCAGCTCTCAACGCTACCCTGTCCTGGGCAAGTCTCTTCATCTGAGAATACGTTCGGTAACATACATCCTTTTGAATCTGCTTACTATATTCGTCCCTCGGTCTCCCTCTGCGATTTTTACCCCACACGCTTCCTTCTAATGGTAAGTTGACAATTCCTTGATGTCTCAGGATGTGTCCAACCAATCTATTCCTTCTCTTAGTAAGGGTATGCCTGAAACTCCTCTTCTCCCCGATTCGGTTAAGCACCTCCTCATTAGTTACTAGATCTACCCATCTAATTTTCATCATTCGTCTGTAGCACCACATTTCAAAAGCTTCTATCATCTTTTTATCTGAACTACTTATCGTCCACGTTTCGCTCCCATACAATGCTACACTCCAGACAAATGCTTTCAGAAAGGACTTCCTAATATTTAAATTAATATTGGATGTTAACAAGTTTCGCTTCTTTAGAAACGCTTTTCTTCCCATAGCCATTCTGCATTTTATATGATCGTAGGTGCGATATGCTACCACTGTCGTTCACCTTTGGTGTTCGTCAAGGAAACGCTGATCAGTGCTCGGTAAGTGCAGAATTGTAAAATGTAAACTTTCCCGGCCAGAATTGTCAAAATTACTAAAAATTTCCTGGCTATTATGCCGTGGTCATGTGGATTTATTCTGGATACCCAAAGTTTCGTCCCCGACTGCGGAGGACATTTTCAAGGGGGATCGTGGCACTTTTGGATGTCCGATTCACATCCTGGCTCGCTACTGACTGAATCAAAATTCCGTTTACAAGGGCTCGCGCGCAGTGGTGTGACGTCAGATGTTTTTGACATGCGCGCGCAATTCGTCGTTGCCGATTGCTTCCGTCCGTTAATGTCGTCCCATGGTGGAAGACTGTTACATTTCTTCTTCAAAACCGGAATCCAGAGTTAATTTAGTTTCACTCCCTCCTCCATCCTACTGATATTATTTGGGTGTTTTACAATTTTTATAGCCTCTCTGTACAGTCTTTCGTGGTATCCATTTGTGGCTACTAAAGCCTGAGTCTTTAGAAATTTAATAACGTGGTCCCATGGTTGAAAAACACGTTCAGCAACAGCTGATCTGTCAGTGTCTCCATTTCTACAGTTCCCCTTGTGCTCATCTAGTCGTTTTTTTTTACTGTTCTTTTTGTGGTACCCACGTATACGTTTCCACAGTTACACGGAATCCTATAAATTCCTGCTTTTTACAGCGGTTTGCGAGCATCCTTTGCCGATTTCAGGTGATCCTGTATCTTCCGAGTAGTTTTTTAAATAACGGCAACATTCCGTTTCGTGAAAATTTTACCGATGCGGTCGGTGACGTTCTTAATAAAAGGCAGGAAGACTTTGGATTTCACAGGAACCCTTTCATCGTTTTCAACTCTACGTGTCTCAAAGATCTCCTATCTCTGTAGACGAATAGCCGTTCTTAAGTAAAGGTTTTTCAATTCCGCGTCGAGTAATTCCGGTTCGCAAATGTTCCTTGCTCTGTCCGCCAACGTCTTTATAATGCCCCGCTTTTGCTGAGGGTGATGGTTTGAATTCCGGGGCAGATAACGGTCTGTGTGTGTGGGCTTCCGATAAACTGTATAGCCCAATCTGCCATTCCCCTTTTTGAAAACTGACACGTCAAGAAAATTCAGTTTTCCGTCTGCCTCCTTCTCCATGGTAAACTGGATTCTAGAATTAATCCCGTTGAGATATTGAAGAAAACGATCTAGTTCTTTTCTACCATGCCTCCACACAACAAACGTATTGTCTACATAGCGAAACCAAATAGCAGGGTTTTTGTTTGCTGTTGTCAATGCTAATTTTTCCATATAGAAATTTGCTATAACCCGGCTTAAAGGGCTCCCCATAGCTCCACCATCTGTCTGTTCATAGAAATCATCGTTCCATTTGAAATAAGTATTCGTAAGGCAATATTTGAACAGATCAGCAATGTCGGGTGGAAAGAGGAGATTCAGCTGTTGCAGCACCTCATTGACTGGAACCATAGTAAACAGGGATACCACGTCAAAATTAACCAATATGCCCTCTGGATTGACCAATATATCATTCAATTTACTTATAAAATGTCTCGAATTCTTGATATAGGAATCTGAGCACCCCGCGTACGGTCGCAATAGTGTTGTCAAGAACTTGACAATCAAATAGGTGGGCGCAGCAATTGCACTAACAATAGATCTTAGAGGAGGAACATTTTCCTTTTCTTTGTAGACTTTCGGCAACCCATAAAGTCTTGGCAGTAGTGCAAATGAATCGATCAGACTTTTTTCAACACACCGTTAATTGGAATAATCTTTTATTAACTTTGTAACAGTTCTAACAACTTTGTCAGTAGGATCTTTAATAAGTTTCCTGAATGTCTGCGGATCTAACAGTTCCTTAATCTTGCAATGGTAGTCAGTCACATTTCAAACCACTGTACAATTTCCCTTATCTGCGGGGAGAATGATAATACTATCGTCCTCATTCAGGCTTTTTATAGCATTTTTCTCACCCGTAGTTAAATTACTTTTTGGAGGCTTTGCGCGGGCCAATACTCTGACAGCTTTAACTTTGTCTAAATTGCGAACACCCGCTTCTATATTGGCTATGCAGAATGTTGTAGCACTACTACTTTGCCGTTCTTGCAGCAGGAAAGTGACGTGTTGCTCAACAGAATAATGATCTCTTAAACATGCTCGTGAAACTGTTTGTCCTATGCAAGAGGCGAAGCAGCATTTCGGGCCTCTAATATATGCACTATTATGTTTTTACAATATACCGTTTCTTTATGTTCTCAATATTTTAGGTTATGAAATGTTCTGGTCGGTAGTCTAAGCTTCGCACGCGTAGACAGGATGGTATGTATTAGTTTTTTCTACTTCTAAATATAAATTTTCTTAGATTTACCTTTAAAAATAGTAAGGTGTACGACTGTGACGGTGATATCGTAACGCATAACTTTCGTCCACAGCAGACGGTCAGTGCGCTTTGCGAAAGAAGCGGCAACCCTTTCAGCGCAACCCAACCATCATTTTGCACGACTAGGCGAGGGCGCATACTGCGCAAGCTGTGTCTAGTCTGTTCGGTCGATGAGACTTGGGACTACTATACCAACCACCATACTCCCCTGATTCAAGACCTTGGGACTTCCATTTGATTACGAAGATGAAGGAACCATATCGCTTCAGAACTGTTCTAGAGATTTGACAGGTAGTAGACCGCTCCATTCGTACCATCAATATAATGGGTTCTGCTAACGATATACTTCTGTCGTACTCATAACATGAGCTAGAACAGAATATGGTTTTGGAAGCTTGGAAGGAAAACAAAACTTGCTGTCACGCAGAACTAAGATTTCGCCGTTTGTCCTTTCGGTTATGTCCTAGAGAAGAGGTGGACAATAACGTACACTGAGATATATTTGAACTAATGAGATTTTTTTACGTACTACAGACTGTGTACGATTTCTTTTGAAACGAGAAAATATGAAGAAAATGTGAAGGTGCAAATCTACCCAAAGCATTACTATTAACACTTTGCTTCCAGTATTCCGGTGAAGCAGCTAGTCCACGATTCTCTAACTGCCCTGACGTGTCAAAAGCGATAGAAACTTACGGTTGGCGCGGAAGTCAGTGTTGAAAATGTTCCATAACCGGACAAGCTGCAGTTATCAATATTACAAAGCTATCGCAGCACTAGTGACACATGTAAATACCACGGAGTAATTTTCTCGATACAGAAATTAATAAGCTCTCAGCTTTGCCATTCACGCCAATTAAATTTTGTAAATACATGTATGGTATTCGTGACTTGCTCAACAGCACGGTAATTATTGTTGGACTTTCCAGTATTCTGCCAGTGCATAATGAACAACATCTCTTTGAGTAGAAGAACTATAATTGATGGCATCAGAGTGATAAGTCGAAAAAGAACACTTTTGTGAATTTGACTTATTAGTACAAGATACAATTAGAAAGCATGATCGATCTACTGCTGTGTGGATGGTACTAAAATATCTCACACAGATACCTCTAGATGAGTCTCACCTCATAGATAACCACTTTTCATTGAGAATGAAAAGTGGTCAAAGAGCAGTAAAATCCTGCTCTCACTAGGTATAACGAAGCTGTATTTACGTGTTCTTCTGATGAAAGTGTTGACGATCCTAGTTATATTATGACAGATTCTGGTGACAGTGATTTTAATGTTATTCGAGAATCTCCTATGAAATGCAAGAAAAGATCTAGGTGTGTGGCAAAATGGAAACAAGTCAACAGAAAACTTAATCGCAAGAGTGGTCAAGCATACATGCCCACCAGTGGAAAATTAGTTGCAGAAAGTAAATCTGTGACTGGCCAATCCAATCACAAAATGGTTTCCTGAGGATATATAGAAAATTATTCTGGATACTTTTAATAATTTGAAAGAAAAGAATATACAGGATGCACATATTTATGGTTTGATGTCAATGCAGTTTGATACTTCATATTTTCGAATTAATTTGTAATTTTTTCCGTAAAGCTACATAATATTATCTGATCCATATTATGACACAATGTAAGCTACGCTGTATAATTCAAATCAGTTGTGTTACAGTTCGCAATCAGTGATTTTGTGCTGCAAAAAATTCACAACTTTTATTTTGTATGAGAACTGGAGAAGTCCAGTGACATTTTCTGTTAATAACTCACTTACGGCTGAATTAATATTTACTGTACTACAGAAAAATGTTAAAGGACATCGCTAACATTGTTGGGACTGCAAAAACGTACTAAATGATGACATGAAATGATTAAAATACTGTTATCAGAAGTTGTGAATTGCTCTTTCTCCACTTATCATTTTAATGTCTTCCATTTACACGCGCTTGCCCTTGTGACTGAAAAGAGTCTCATAGTAAAGCTTTATATTGGTCACCAAATCGTAGATCTTATGTTAGAAGTTGTACAAAGATTGAAAATTAATTAATTTGGTCATCGTTAAAATTTTTTGTTTGTATTGAATAATAGTTGGACAAGTATTATCATTCTTTGTCACTGTAGATCGTGAGACAGTTGTCCACACCGCTCACATCCCCGTTGCAATCAACCAGTCACCAATAACTTACAAAGAAGACAGGACACCCGCGCTAAATAGCGAGGCAGATGGTCACCACTTTAAGGGGAGTGGAGTCATTTTCTGGTTTAAGTCCCCTCACAGTGACACCGGCTGTTATCTATTCGGTGACGACCATACGTTATAAACTTTTGCATTTTAATTATAAGGTTGTTTCGTAGGATAAACGTGTTTAGGTCCATGTGTCTTTCTTTAATATTATGTTATACCTGTATACAAATGTAAGACTCGTCATACTAGACATATACCGTGGTAATATTGTTACATTGACCATTTTACCAACCTATAAAGCTATATGAAATCAAAATATAGTTGAAGGAAATAGGATTGTGGTACCTCGTCCGATCGGTACCGTGTTCTTGAGAGTCGGATCGCCGGCCGCGGTGGCCGAGGGGACTGAGGCGCTCCAATCTCGGTCTGCACGGCCACTACGGTCGGGGGTTCGAATCCCCCCCCCACGGGCGTGGGAGATAAGCTAGTTGATAAGTAGTTTTAAGTTTAGGGACTGATGACCGCATAGTTAAGTCACATAAGCTATACAAACATTTGAATATTTTTAGAGTCGGATCACACGCTCGGATAGATCTTGGCAATGCAATTTCAAATGTACCATCCCGGAATTAGCTGTGAGTGATGTAGGGAAATCACGTAATATCCGAATCTTGATCGCCAGAGTTTAATTCGAACCAGCGTCCTCCGGAATGCGATTCCATTATGTTAAAACTGCAACACCCCTTTCGGTAGTTATTCGAGGATGCTCACAATGTTCTCATAACGTACAGTCGAATTTGTAAATGCAGCTCATGTACTCCCTATGGCTCTTTTAGTCCATTCGGTAAAATTATATAGGAACACCAGTGCCAAGAAGAAGATACACTCCGATTTCATCGATAACGATGGGGAATGTTGATACATGATCACATTTTACAGTTTGATTCGATAAGAAAGATCTCCCGGACAGCGAGATCAAGAGTTCGAACTCATTTATGAAACCATGCTAGCATTTGCCTGGAGCGATTAAGAGAAAACTAGAAGAAAAACCTGGTGATGATTAATATACTAAACGAAAGAACAGAGAATATCACCTGCTCAAATGGCAGCGCGTGAAACCATGTAATTTCTGTGACTAGCGTGGTAGAATAACGACGAGCCCCGCTATGCCACCGACTCAGGATGCGTTATTAGGTATTCACTCAAATCCAGCTAGGTGGACACCGAGCTGACACCAACATCTCGCGTTCTCTACAAGATTAGCAAAAATTTATTGAACGTTCGCTCAATTTGACTTAGGATATCACGGGACTAACAATAAGGGGGGTTACGCTTACTGCGTCACGGTAAATGAGGTAACTGAAAAGGCTTATGACGAATTCAAGTAAATACCCTGCGACCGTTTAGTTTCAGCATAAAGGACAGAACAAAAAAACAGGAAAGTAAGGAATGTGAAGTAACAGAATAAGTTCAATTGTAGGGATGAGAATCAAAATAACAAAAATTTGTTAATGTATATATTGTTCTAATCTTTAGTCCAAAGGCTCCTCGCTTCTGAATGTAGACTGCTATCCTACATTTTTTATAACCTGCTGACTGTAATTGTCTCTCGGTCTCCCACTGCGATTTTTACCACACCCATTTCGCTCCAATGCTTAAGTAACATTGCATGATGTATCTGTATGATTCCCTCCAATTTATCCGTTATTTTAGTGAAGATATTATTCCCTCCAATTTATCCGTTATTTTAGTGAAGATATTTCGGAAATTTTTCTCCGCAACCTTCTGATTAGTTATGCGGTCTACCCATTTAATCGTCGTTTTGGTCTCAACTCGTTAACGTTTCACTCCCGTACAGTGACATACTACAGACAAATGCTGTCAGAAAGGACTGCGCAATATTTCATTTAATATTGTGTATCAACAAATTTCTCCTTCAGAAATGCTTACCTTCCCTTAGTCATTCTTACCTTCTCTACTAAGGCAAAATAACTATACAAATAACAAAGCTCAGTTTCTACCTTCATTGCCTCATTACCTAATACAATCCCTTTAACATGCCCGATTATCTTAGACTACATTCCATCAAACTTGATCATCCTACACGAACGTTTCAAGACAAGGTCAATTCAATCAATTTGCTCTTTTAGAAGCTATTTTGTCTCTGGCAGACTTTCAGTGTCATCGATTTACCGCAAAAATTTTGATTTTTTTATCTTGAACTTCAATTCCGTATCGTAAGTTTTCTTTGCTTTTCCCCAAAGCTTGCTCAATGCACATATTGAATAAAATCAGGTGAAGACTACAATCCTGTCATACTCCCTTCGCAATCACTGCTGTTTGATTTTTGTACAAGATGAAGATAACTTTTGGTTTATCCCTCCTATATGAAAAAGTACATTTCTTTCAACAGAGTCTAAAGCTTCCATGAAATCTACAAAAGTTTGCCGCTTCACAACCAATCTTCTAAGGTACGTCCTGGCGCTCTTAAATTTCTCTTAAATCCATACTGATCTTCCCCGACGCCGAATTCAATCCGATCTTTCATTCAAGCGGCAAAATGTCTTACTAGAAGCATGTTGTTCATCAACAAAAATGCAACTTTAAGGATTGATGCACAAAATGCGGTATAAAGTAACTTTTAATACGTTGTTGTCCAGAAGCAACACTGGGAATTAAAGGGTTAAGTGATTTCAGTTGCTTTAATACTCCAGGTCCTGCAGATGACACAGCAATTGCAGCTCAAGGCAAAACCTCTGAGAGAGTGGAGATGAAGCTGATAGGAGCCCTCGAGGACCTCGGCAATTATTATTACGATAACCACTTAAAGCCAAACCGTGGAAAGACCCAGTTCTGTTCCTTGTACCTGAGAAACGGAAGCCAGAAAGAAGTTAAAAATTACCTGGAGAGTGCAACAACTGCTTCACTATGATCCTCCAAATTACTTGAGTGTAAAGATGGACCGAAGAAAATTTAATCAAGACAGAAATTTACCACCAAAAACACCAACAATCAATAAACCAATTAGACCAAAAGAAATAAAGTAACTTCTATCAAACATCATTGTTGAGAAACTAAGATGAAAGTATCTGCCCAGAACAGCATCATACGTGAACTCACTGGCTCCACCTCGGGATCACAGCCAAGTGTGCTCCGCACATCTGCCCTGGCACTGTGCTTCTCTGCAGCGGTGTATGTAGCACCAGTCTGGAGAAACTCAACATATGCCAGAAAGGTGGATACGGCACTAAATGAGAATGGTCGCACAGTGACTAGCTGCCTTCGACCAAATCCTGTAAGAAAAATCTACGAAATTATGGACATAGCTCCTCCAGACATACGCAGCAGAACAGCTGCAGAAACAGAGAAAAAGAAACAGGAAACCGACCCCAGACACCCCCCCTTCGGACATTAGCCTAGAAAACCTAGGTTTAAGTCAAGGAGGAGCTTTATGAGCACAACAGCATCAACTGCATTGAGGCTCGGAACTCGGAGAACAGAGTTACGGCAGAATTCGTCAAAGGGCCGGAGAGAACATCAAAGAGGAACCTGCCGAAGGATTTCATCTGCCGAATGCAGCATGGAAGGCACTAAACAGACTGAGGACAGGAGTGTAACGCTGCAAGACGAATCTCAGAAAGTGGGGCATCACAAACGAGCTCTTTGAGTGTGATGATGTGCAAGACGCACATCTCCTGGTCTGAAGAAACCTGTCCAACCCCTACAACATAGAGGACCTATACACAGCAAATGATGTGGCTATCAAGACAGCAGAATTTTGGATTTTACGGTCCATCTAGCAGAAACTAGCAGTGTCCTACAGAATTAGTCACCTCTTTCCATATTTTATGTTTCTAGTTTGTAACTTGTTTATTTTAATTGTATATTTATTGAATTTTGCATTTTTGGATTGTAATTTATTCCCTACTTTCTACATGGGATGCTCTGCAAATCACATTGAAGTGCGTGGGAGAGGGTTCATCGAACCACCATTATACTATTTATATCCCATTCCAGTCTCGAATAGCGCGCGGAAAGAAAGAACACCTCAATTTCTCCGTTCGAGCTCTGATTTCTCGTATTTTATTCTGATGATATTTTCTACCTATGTAAGTCGGCGTCAACAATATATTTTCGCATTCGGAGGAGAATGTTGGTGATTGGAGTTTCGTAAGTAGCCCACGCCGCAGGGATAAGCGCCGTTATTGTAATGATTCCCATCCCAGATCCTGTATCATTTCCGTGACGCTGTCTCCCATGTAACGTGACAATACGAAACTATCTGCCCTTCTTTGGACACTTTCGATGTCATCCGTCAAACCCACCTGATAAGGATCCCACACTGGGCAACAATAATGCAAAAATGGACGACCAAGCGTATTGTATGCAGTTTCGTTTGTAGTTCTGTTGTATGTTTTAAGGGTTCTGCCAAAACACGCAGTCTCTGGTTCGCCTTTCCCACGACATTATCTACGTGTTCTTTCCAATTTAATTCTGAAGTAATAGTAATTCCTATGTATTTTGTGGAGTTCACGGCGTTCACTTTAGATTGATTCATCTTGTAAACAAAGTTTAACAGATTTCTTTTCGTACTCATGTGGACAACTTCACACTTTTCATTATTTAGAGTCAATTGCCAATTTCTACACCATACTGATATTTTTTCAGATCAATTAATTGTACACTGTAATCATATATTTAGTAAATCTGGTGACCCTAGATTGTAATCTGTTTATTATAATTGTATATTTGTTGTTCGAAAAATATGTCTTAGTCCTGGACACGTAAATAATAAATATTCCTGGATATCTATTTCTAAATAACTCATGCTGGTGGTTGATCTTGATTACAATTCCGAAGTAGTAATTATTTGTTTACGTTCCGGACCAATTTTTGTTGGTATATTTCTTTCTTGTTTCGTTGTGTACTACCGCCTCTCAATGTATTCGACAATTCTTTTAACATCCTGTATAAAACCCTGGCGTAGCTAATCTGTTACTTCAGACATGCTTTTTTCCCATCACATTTAGTGTTGGCTTTTAGCAGTTAGCATTTGTGTCTATACGACTTGTCTGGAGTTTTGATTTACTTGTGTGGACTGCTGTGTGAGTAGCACTCATAGGCCAATTGCAGGTGCACTGCGGCTCTGGTGCAAAATTCCCGCACGTCGCAGCGGCTCATTGTTCCTGCGCAGCCCGGAAGCGGAGCCCGGCGTGTCTATCTAATAAAGCGGCAGAGTGTCAATTAAGAAGGCGGCGGTGGCCCGGGCTTTGCAAATTGGGTTAGTGCCCGCGGCCGACCGTGGGCGGGGCTAACCTGTTTAAAGTACTTCCGCCCTGCCGCCGGCGGGCCAGTGTTCACCCGGTTTTTGTGCCCACCCTGACCGAAGCCACTCACAGAACTGAATGAATAACCATCCAGGAATAACACGGGAGAATGAGGCGCACTCTTTATCGATCGCATCAGCAATTACGACGAGCATGTGGAGATGTGCGCTAATGGAAAGAACTAGAAGGGCGTCTGAAAATATGTGAAATATAGGAAAACAAGAGTTACAAAATCCTTTAATAAACTTCAAAGTAATTAACACAGGCTACAATACAATTATGGCGTTGTGCAGCTGTTGGAAACTGTCGGACAACGATTGTAGTGGAATCGCTCGAAGCACTGAGGTCACGCGTTCTTGGATATCTGCAACCGTTGCGAAAGGGTTAAGGCCTATTCATACTGCCTGTCACGTCAACGACACGTCACGGCACCGTCACATCGAGTAGTATTCACACTGTCCGTCACGTCAATTCGCCCATCTCAAGACACGATGTTAAAAGTGACGTTATGAGTGGCGATCTGTTATGTAGAGAGTCATAGTTTAATACTAGAATTGTGGGAACAACAACGCTAAATGTTAGTGACGACGAAAGAAAACTTTACAGTGTGTGTTTTTGGGAAACTTACCGGGAACTGAAATAACATTTCAGAACATCGACATTTACTTTTAAGCGAAAAAATAAACATATGAAAACATCAAACAATACTTGTTGTTGTTGTGGTCTTCAGACTGGTTTGATGCAGCTCTCCACGCTACTCTGTCCTCTGCAAGTCTCTTCATCTGAGAATACATTCGGCAACCTACATCCTTTTGAATCTGCTTACTGCATTCGTCCCTCGGTCTCCCTCGAAGATTTTTACCCCACACGCTTCCTTCTAATGCTCATTAGACAATTCCTTGATGTCTCAGAATGTTTCCAACTAATCTGTCCCTTCTCTTAGTCAGGATATACCAGAAACTTCTGTTGTGCACCTCCTCATTAGTTACGTGATCTACCCATTTAATTTTCGTCTGTAGCACCACATTTCAAAAGCCTCTATCATCTTTTTATCTGAGCTCCTTATCAAACAATACTTATAAGAGCATAAATAGCGCCTTTTTACTTTATCCATTATGATTTGCTCGCTGACATTGTTAATTACCGTCGTAAACAACAAATATTTTGTCTTTCATTAGAAGTGAGTTTTTCATTTAAAATGTTATTTAATGAAAAATGCGTAATCAAATTACAATCTTATTCAAATTAACAGTTTGCTTCAGTCTTTTCTGTTACAATGTTACGTAACGTTAAACATTTTTTGGTTTCAGATATCCGACCTCGATTTTAGGGGAACACTCAATTGACAAAAATATTTAAGTCGTCATGAAACATTTGAGATTTACCCCTAAAACGAAGTATAACAACAAAATAAAGATGAATAAGACACCTTTGCATGCAATCGTCGACTGCAACATGTAATTCGCATGACGAAAATAGGTTAACTTCCGATGTTAGCAGACGGCCGTTCAGTCTAAAACATCCTTCTCGAGAAAGCTTGACGTGACATAACGTGACAGTCCCGTGACGGACAGTGTGAATGCCGGCATTAGAAATATATTACGGAATATTCTGACGGACGGCGACGCGGCGTGACGTGACGGACAGTGTGAATTGGCCTTCAGCCTTTCAGGGCTAATTTAAGGTGGAGGAACACAAAGCAATGAATTGTTGAATATTCCGGTTTGAATGGTCATGGTCGAAGAAACATTTCTGCTCCTGACGTTCCGTCCAGAGCTGCGCTGCACATCTTTAGATGAAGATATCGGTGAGTCTTGCAAACTCAGTCTTCGACCACGACCATTCAACATAGAATATTCGACATCCCCTTGCATACAAATTCATGGTGGGGTAAGCCGTTTTTATCAATAAAGACAATCAACAACATCTTTATCTTTCATTTGGTCAGCCGACTTTTTTTTGGAGTCGTTGAAGATGATAAACATCATGACATTGATTGTCGTTTGATCTCCTGATCATACTGGTAGCACAAACTCTCCTGTAATGATGGTTTCCAAAATTTGCTGATTCCAGTCAGAGATGTCGATGAAATCCCCAGATGATTCCGAGTTTGCTTCTGCTGCGGTACAAACTGGCTACAAATCTTTCACTTTTCCGTATGCTGCTGAACGGTAGTGATTGCATTGTCTGTGCTGATCTTCATTTACAATCATTCTCAAAGACAACCGCCGATCATCCACAAGCATCCGTCGCACTCGCTCGATGTTGTCCGGTACTGTAACTGTCTCTGCCGACCTTAATGTGGCTTATCCTCGACATCTTCGTTTCCGTCTTTAAAACATTTAAACCAATCATACACTTTTTATTCGCTGCTTCAACATCTACATACATACTCCGCAATTTACCGTGAGGTGCGTGGAGGAGGGTACACTGTACTACTACTAGCCATTTCCTAAAGTTGCACTAACTTCCCGTGGGTGTCCATCGCCGTTTTGCCTAAATTGAAATTGAAGTTGATGTTCGCGCGTTCCTCATATTTGTGCTCTATGTTGCAATGACACTAATTCTCAGACTGAAACTGTCAGCTGGGTGGTACGATTGGGGGTCCTTGTTGACATACCTCTGTGAGCGCTGGCACATTATACTCGAAGCGTGGTTTCTAAAATACGGGACCATTTATTTCGTTATATGCAAAATAAATGTTGCAGGTTGAGTTTATCTCGAGAAGCTGCTATCATTGGTCCATAGGCTACAAACTACTTAAACTAAGCACAACACACACACACACACACACACACATGCCCGAGGGAGGATTGCAGTCTCCCGTGGGAGAGGACGCGCAATCGCTGACATGGTGCCTCAGACCACGCGGTGACGTAATTCCAGTCTTCGATTACATACTTTATTTATAATCAATTTATTCATTAAAGAAGATTATTATGCTTCATACCCATACATTACACAGTAATACGCAGTACGAACCATTATCCGTTTAGGTTAACTCAAACGAGTATTGCTTTGTTATTTAAGAAGCTAGACTTAAAATTCCACACTGAGGCACGAAGAGAGACTGATTCGTGTAAAATGAGCATGAAGAGAGACTCACTTGGAAATAAGCCTGAAATTATAACAAAACAAAATGTCTAATACGTTTGTTAGTGGTTTTTCTAATGTCTGATTCCATGTGGTATAGCAGCAACCGTGAAAATTTATTGCACTTTCTACATTGATTTGAAAGGCAAATTTTAAGCCGACCAAAGGGTCTATGCATGGTATTAATTTTAGCTGTTGAAGCCGCTTGGAATTGGCCGTGCGCTCTAAGGCGCCTTGACACAAAGTGCGTGTCTGCTCCCGGTAGAAGGTTCCCGCCCTCCCTCGCGCATGGGTGTGTCCATTGCCGTAGCATAAGGTACAAAGATTGGCGACCACTTCCGTTTCGTCCTATGGCATCTGAGCTTCCTATTTTATTATTATAATTATTTATTTATTTATTTGTGCTGATGAAGCTAGAGTTCAGAGCAAGGAAACCGTAGGAATGGAACGTTGGTGTGTATGTAATTAAAATCATCAAAATATACGTTAAAAACTGCTAGTGATGTGCCGCAGGGGCCCGAGTAGTGGTCAACAGGAAATCGACGACTCCATCACGACAACGCTGCAGCACATTCCTCGCACTGTTTGGTGAAAAAACAGATTCCGGTGCTTCAATAGGGTCCCCTGTGACTTCTGGCTGTTCTCCGACCTCAAGATAACGCTGAAACGAATGCGGAAAAAAAAGTACAACCACATTCACTTTCGGCACGCTTCCAATGGTAGCACCACTGGGAGAAGTGTGTAGAGTTTCAAGGGAATAACTTTGAGAGTCATCGGGTGTTCAGCACTACAGGTAACCCAGTTTCTTTTCTCCATCAAACGGTCGGATATGTTTCTACAAATCGCGTATGTTAGCGCCATTAGATGTTTAACGACCATAACAGCTCAGCTCACAATTTGTTCCATTTTGTGAACATGCAAGAGAATATTGGTCACTGAAACTTTCTTTTGCCGTCAGTGTGTGAGTAGATCGAAATGCAGCATTTATTTTAGATGTTCAATGGGACTTCACTGCAGGGTCATCAGTCCCTAAACTTACAAATTACTTATGAACTAACTTTCACTAAAGACAACACAAACATCTATGCCCGAGGAAGGATTCGATCCTCCTACGCGGGAGACCGCGTGATCCGTAACGTGGCGCTCCTGACCGCTCGGCTTTTCCCGTGCGGCAGCATTTATTTATTCATCCAATACATCAGCGCACAAGGTCGATAGTGTTACAGAAGCGTCACGGTATCCCTGTGAGAAATCATTAATGCCGCAATTTGAACATACACACAAAACATGAGCGGTCTCATGTTCTGAAATAAAACCGCAAAAAACATAAAGAATGCAGAGAGATAACACATGCAGCATTACAAAACCATATGTTTGGATTTTTTCTTTGATGTTCTGTGGTAAGGAGTCACGAAATACGATAGTGAATGGATAATATGAAAGATGCAATAAATCAAAACATCATGCCTGATAAGGCGGTTTTTCATGATCCATATCTCAAGAACTGCGTGTCGTACTACAACAAAATTTTGAATGTGCGTTCAGTGGTATGTTTGTATACTGTTTGTAAGATTTCTCACGAATACCATTAATAGTGCAGGGGTAAATTTTGTAGCGTCGTGCCAAACGCCGTAATTTTACTGCATGAACACCGAAAATGTAGTAAACGAGAAACTTTTTTTCCTTTCATCATTTTGCTATGGTTGTCAGCGAGAAAAAGTTTCCCAAAGGTTTGAAATTATGTTTAAAGTTTGTTGCTAGTCACTAAATGCTCTCCTTCTGAAATAGTGGACTGATAAAGTCACAGTATCACGTGTCGCAAGACTGAGAAGTTTTTATTCATCATGAACTACCGCACCTATCACAAAATCTTTTCTTAGTTGACGTCTATTACCTATTAACTACATTACTGCCAAATTTCAGCTTCATAGGTCAAGTAGTTTTCGAGATTTCGGGTTTAGTCAGTGAGTGAGTCTAAGAATGGGTATCCTTTCGCTTTTATATAAGCAGAGATTACCTGAATTACTGTACTAAAATACTGCTTCTGTGTTACCTGTACAATTTGTATTGCTACACCTCTTTTTCTTTAATTAATAATATTAATAATTGCATTTTTACTTTATCAAAAGTCTTTATGTTATCAATGAAAAATATTTTTTATATATTTTTATGTATTTCTTAGGTTTATAATTTATTGTTGCATGGCGTGTTATTGTGCATCTTCTCTTCCTGAATCCACTTTGATTTCTGACTGCATATATCTAACAGCAAGAAAGAGTAATGATCCAGAAACAAATATTATAAAAACTTCTGTTATTAAAAAGTCCAGAAGCATGTGCATCAGGTCTGAGATTAATACCTCTGATAACAAAATTAAAACAATTTGGAATATTATCACCAGGTAGACAGAAAAGCCAAGAGCACAGGGAGACAGCATTACTATAAAAATGAATGAAAAGTTTACAACTAAAACGCCAGAAGTTGAAAACATTTTTAGTAGTTATTTTCGTAAATGTTGTGGAGAAAATAGGATCTAAATGTTTATTAGAAGAAGCTAGGCAGTTAATGGAACATGCCATACCTACACAATTTGATACAATAGAAATTCCACTCACTTCTCCTTCTGGAATTAAGAAAATAATAAACTCTCTCAAGAGCAAAAGCTTACATGGAATTGATGGTATTTCCAGCAGAGTAATAAAAGCTTGTTCTCAAGAAATAAGTAGGATTCTTAGCTACATATGTAATGTGAAACCTGAAATATGCTATTGTGAAACCTCGGATGACAACTACCGCCCAATCTCACTTCTCACAGCCTTATCCAAAATTCTTGAAAAAGTAAAGTATAGTAGTTTCATACATAGGTAAAAATAAAGTTTTAACCAAATGTCTGTTTGGTTTTTCAGAAAGGCTTTTCAACAGAAAATGCTATATATATTTTCACCAATGAAATATTAAATGTACTGAATAACAGGACATCACCCGTTGGGATCTTTTGTGATCTCTCCATGGCTTTTGATTGTGTACATCATGGAATTCTTCTAGATAGACTGAAGTATTCTGATATGAATGGGACAGTGTGAAAATGGTTTAAATCATACCTAACAGGAAGAGTGCAGAAAGTTGACATAAGTAGTTCACATAGTATGCAAAAACCAGCTGATTTCTGAAAATGGGGACAATTAAAAATGTGGTGCCACAAGGTTCGGTCTTCGGCCCTTTGCTTTTCTTAAAATATACTGACTTGCCATTATATATTCATGAAGATGTAGAGCTGGTTCTTTTTCTGATGATACAAGTATAGTTATCACACCTGACAGACAAGAATTAACTGAAGAAATTGTAATCGACGTCTCTCAGAAAATCATTAAGTGATTCCCAGCAAATGGACTAATTTTGATAAAACACAGTACATAAAGACTGGAAATGACAGTAAATTCAGTAAATGGAATGACACCATAAATAAATATAGACTTTGATCAGAAATCTGTAGCAAAGTAGAAAATGCAAAATTTTTAAGTGTATGCATTGACGAGGGGCTGAACTGGAAAAAAAAAAAAAAAAAAACAGATTGAAGATAGGTTGAAACGTTGAGTTCAGCTACTTATGCTATTAGGTTAATTGCAAATGTTGGTGAAATACATCTCAGTAAATTAGCGTACTATGCCTATTTTCAATCTCTGCTTTCGTACGGCATTTTCTGGGGTAATTCATCGAGTAAAAAACTATTCATTGCACAAAAGAGTGTAATCAGAATAATTACTGGAACCCATCCAATATCATCCCGCAGACATTTTTTTAAAGAGCTACGGATCGTCGCTGTAGCCTTACAGTATATATATTCACTTATGAAATTTGTTATTAACAGTCTTACTTAATTCAAGAGCTACATACAACACCAGGAGAAAGAATGATGTTCAGGGGTGAATTATGCTGCCACAAAAGTATTTGATCACCTACCAAACAGCATGAAAAGCCTGACAGATAGCCAACTATCATTTAAAAATAAATTAAAAGAATTTCTGAATGGCATCTCCTTCTACACTGTAGATGAATTTTTAGATATAAATTTGAAAAAATAATAAAAAAATCTGAAGGAAAATAAGAATAATAGTAAAAGAATTGTGTCATATAATATTTAGTACGAATTAATAATTTGTAAAGACACCTTTCATTAACCTTACACGTTCCACATCATTACGAAGTGTCATATTCATGATCTATGGAACAAGTACCAACCTAATCTAATCATGCGAGCGATTACGAACGTCAGTCTTTCGCCTATTACTCTAATATGAATCTTATAAGCCTTCCATTGTTTTTGTATTTCCTTATTATAAAGTAAAGATTTAAAAAATAAGGAACAATGCTTAAAAAACTACTGGAGACTATTTTATTACTTCATAGAAAATTCCATCACCTTTAACTACCTTATGGTATATGAGAGCCATGTACTAACTCTTGAAATCAATTAAGATCTGTATCTGGAATGAAATTTTCACTCTGCAGCAGAGTGTGCGTGGATATGAAACTTCGTGGCAGATTACAATTGTGTGCCGGAAGCGGGACTCGAACCTGAAACCTTTGCCTTTCGTGGGCAAGCCATCGTGAGTCGTGTCGGGTTAGCTCAGTGGCAGAGGGCTTGCCCGCGAAAGGCAAAGCTCCCAGTTTCGAGTCCCTGTTCCGGCACACAATTTTAATCTGCCAGAAAGTTTCAAGATCGGCATTTGCTTCCATTACATATACATTTATTTTCTTGTAATAATGGAGCCAGGCTTTGTTATTTATTACAGTGCTACCTTCCACATACTTTTCGTTACTTTCAAAGAAAGATAAGAGATTCCTAAAAGCTATGAATGCATGGACACTTGTAGTGAGGATAGCAAGTTTGCCTTATATAAAAGAAAAATCAATTACCCTACTGTTGACCATTCTGGGGCAGTAACAGAACAAAGCACACGGAAAGCTGAAGTTGTAAACTTAATCTTTAAGAAATCTTTCACGCAGGAGGACCGCACAAACGTACCATCATTTCATCAACGCACTATCTCCGAAAGGGAGGACATAGTGCCGCGGCGGCTTAGCCGTGCTTACTGGGGCGCCGTGCTGCGGTGCGTGCGGCCGTTCGCCGTCTGGGATTCGAGTCCCCACTTGGGCATGGGTGCTTGTGTTGTCGTTAGGTCACTTTACCTACTTACTAGTTTATAAGTAGCGGGCTAATAACTAAGCAGTTGAGTCCGATTGATTTACAAACATATGAACATTTTCGAGGACATGGTAATAGGTATTTTCGGCATAGAGAAGCAGCTGAGAGAGTTAAATACTGAAAAGGCTCATGGTCCGGATGGAATATCAGTTCGGTTTTACAAAGATTATTCCTCGGCATTGGCCCCTTACTTAGCTCGCATTTATCGCGAATCTTTAATTCAGAGCAGCAAAGTTTCTAATTAGTGGAAAAAAGCGAAGATGATTGACGTTTATAAGAAAGGTAAAAGAACTAACCCACGTAATTATAGGCCATTATCGTTGACATCAGTTTCCTGTAGTACTTCGGAACATTTTCTCAATTCGAATATAGTAAATTTCCTTGACACGGAAAAGCTTCTTTCTTTGAATCAGCACTGGTTTAGGAAACATCTTTCATGTGAAACTCAGCTTGCCCTTTTCTCACATGACGTCTTGCAAACCATGGATGAAGAGCAACACGCAGAGTGTGTTTTTCCTCGATTTCAAAAAGGCGTTTGATGCGGTGCCACACTGCAGACTGCTAACGAAGATACGGGAATATGGAATTAGTTCACAGATTTGTGACTGGCTGGAAGACTTCCTAAGTAATAGAACGCAGTACGTTGTTCTCGACGGTGAGTGTTCATCAGAGTGTATCGTCAGGCGTGCTCCTCATAAGACCGCTATTATTTTCTACCTATATAAATGATGTGGACAGACAAACTTTTTATTTGCGGCAGTTACATCCGCTTATATGGGTATCAAAAGAACTAGTATTCCATAGACTTCTTAGAATTAAATCTGCTTCATAATTAATCTTCAGATCAAGTTGAAATTGTAGAATCTCTTTTTACAGCTCGCCCTCTACTTCAATTTTCTTCTACTGTAATATAAGTGTTTCACACAACGCTATGGACTTGCAAAGTGTGACAGTACCGCCCAGCGATTAGCACTCAATCATTATGTTTGGAGATATCTATCTGGATAAACTTCTCCGCACCGCAAACACTGACCTTGTCAATGCACAAAATTGTTACACTTTTTTTTATTAATTTCAGTAGCATTATATCTATGTAGACAGGTGGTATTGATGGGGATGCCTAATCTGTAGAAATCTGTAATTTGGAAAAATCAGGTTAAACAGGCGTGAAGCTCGGGCTCATGGTGGGCTGGGCAGCGGAGAGCAGGTGTGTGTGTGTGTGTGTGTGTGTGTGTGTGTGTAGGGCGGAAACGGCCGGCCGGTAAGTGAACTTAGTGCTCGCCTGGAATGGCCGTGACGTCAGAGGAAATCCACCGAGTTTAGAAAATAAAACACAATTAAGACAGAGAATTGCGACACAGTTTCCAAGAGGGTTTCATATTACATGACTAGTAACGCACATTCGTCCCTCCTATCAAGTACATATAAAAAGTTTCAATAGAATGTACGGCAATTTAGTGTTTAGTTAAAAATTCGTAACGTGTAAACCATTCAAAATACAGAGGTGTGTCAGAGCTCACACGAAAGGTCTCAACAAGGTGCATCACCTGATATGCTTGCAGTCGAAGTGAGATAATATTGATCATAGAAAACCTTATTTACTAATACCATTGTATAAATTTATTAATAACATAAAGTACAAGACAGATACACGACCAGTATGGCAGTGTTGTTCATAGGTGCCGTATTATGAAATAACTATACCATAAAATCACATTGATCAAATTTATTTACGCATGTTTTATTTCTTTACATAATTAATTTGTATTTCATCGCTTCATCGGAGAAATGAGATGTAATGGAATGAAATATTAATTGCATTAATCAATTCCATGTTTATTTTGTGTTTTGTGTGTTTAAAGATTTATTTAGTATTTGTATTAAATGTACGGTATACTTGGCAAAAGCGTTGTACGTTGGCGAGGGGTGGAAATGGGGAAGTTCGTGACGTATGGGTTTCCCCGGTGGACAGGTATAAAGGCTGGCCGCTGGGCCCACGTGAGTAGTCCGTGTTTGGCTAGCGGTCGCCACGGGGAAGCTATGCCGGTCTGTGCCGCGACCTTCAGAAGAGTGAGACTTTAAAAGTTTTCAGAGTGTAAAAGTGCAGTCAAACTTAGAAAGATTTATCGAGTGCTGTGAAACTTTCAAGATTTCTTCTCGAGTTGCCGTGTGCTACGTCAAATTTGAAGAGTGCAGCGTGTGAAATTTAGGCACTCTGACGTCAATACATTTCCGTTGTAAACCGATTGCAAAAGTGCATCTTATCAGGAAGTGTTAACTGAGTTATCATAAACATATTCATTAATTCTATCTTTTGTTGAACATTGCTTTTGTCTAATAAACTGTGTATATAAAGACACAGCATTCGCAGTCAGACACACAGTAATGGATCGTTTTATTCATTTGTTATGCAGCGAAAAGTAGCCTGGTGGGCTAATTAGAATATTTTCAGCAAAGCAAATTTTGTCTGGCGGCTCACGAGCCACGAGTACGCCAACACATAGTGCTTTTAGAATGAAACTTTCACTCTGCAGCGAAATGTGCGCTGATATGAAACTTCCTGGCAGATTAAAATTGTGTGCCGGAACCGGGACTCGAACCTGGGACCTTTGCCTTTCACGGGCGAGCGCTCTACCAACTGAACTATCCAGACACGACTCACGATGCCGCCTCACAACTTTACTCCGCCAGTACCTCTCCTCCTAGGAGGTACTGGCGGAGGTAAAGTTGTGAGGCGGCATCGTGAGTCGTGTCTGGATAGTTCAGTTGGTAGAGCGCTCGCCCGTGAAAGGCAAAGGTCCCAGGTTCGAGTCCCGGTTCCGGCACACAATTTAATCTGCCAGGAAGTTTCATACAGTGCTTTTACCGGTGACAGTGTTTTCATCTGATAAATAAACGAACGGCTTAATAAATTTAAACAAAGTTTTATTTATAAGAAAGAGACCCTTCTTCTCAATTTCAGTTGTGTTTTAAAGTAATCATATGCAGATGGGGACTGTGGACGAATTTTTTCATCCCCTAGATAGAGCTGAACTTGGTACAGTAGGAGGAATGAAACGCAAATAAAGTTTGCCTTCATATTCGGCAGTATGTACTCTTACACAAAATTATTAACAGAGAATTAAGTGGTCGTGTAGATAATTCTTATACATTTCACAATTTCTAATATAAATGTCAGATGTGCATTTCAAATAACAAGAAACCGGCACGCTCCGATGTGATCATCATCCCCTATGTCAGGAATATTTCATTTACTTCACGATACATACAATACTACGGCTTCCAATGCCAGGAGGAAGCGATAATAGAAATCAACTTATAATTAATGACAAATTACCATTGTAAATAAATACGACCCAGAGATAACAAACAATTAGTAACAAAATTATGTAGGATTTAAAGATCAAAAATACGCTGCAGACGCCGTTCATTAAGGTGAAATAAGACTGTATGACTACTCGATCTCTCAAAACATTTACAAAGAACATTAATTGGAAAGAATAGATAGAAAATATTACACGGAAGGCGACCCAAGAGCTACATTTTATTGGCAGAAAATTCAACACTTCTACTATAGGTAATGCCTACACTACACTCTTTCATCCTATTCTGAAGTATTGCTGGGTATTTTGGGATCCCCAAAGAGGGGAACTGAGCATAATAAAGAAAAGTTCATATAACGGCAACGTAGCTGCACAGTACACATCAGCACTGTAAAATATGTAGAATGTTGTTCGACCTGAGAAAAGGTTTACTGAAAACCAGCCAAAGTGAACACATTCCACAATGGCATTGAAAAGTTAGATTTTTGTAATGGGTGTTCGAATTACAGAAATAATGGATAACGTTTTGAAAATAAATGAGTTATTACTCAACTTAATGAGTAGATCACAAGTTTTATTGCCAGGTCCGTACTAAAATCACTTTTCAGCACACACATACGCTTAGTCACTCATGCAGCCTGATTAACATAATTAAATAGTCACCAAATAATCGCACGGTTTGTCTGTGTTTGAAAAATTGCTTTCTCAATTATTTTATTACCCAACCTATTCTACAGTATTCATTTTTCGGTAGACGATTGCACAACATGCGATGCGTATTTAAGGTTGTTCATTATAACACAGTTCGCCTTTAAAAGTAGCTGTTGTTTTACCTGTATACCATTCACAAACAATACACAGTAGCTCCGCATACATTTCGATCTATACATTTTCAGTTTGATGCAAAATTACAAACATTGTTCAGAGCTCATGTCCGCGCGTCTGTACCTGTCTGAAACTCAGCTCCAAACCCTCTCCTTCTTGCCTAGACCAAGCCTGATTCTTCCAGAAGATACGCGCGACTTAATTCTCATTGATTCAGAGCAAACCGTGACCACACACACACACACACACACATACACACAAGAAAAATTCTGAAAAAAAATCCACGGTGCTATTTTTAGACAAAAAATCTGACGAAAAAGACCCACAGAAGAACTATACAGACAGAGTGAAACAATCACGACACGTATCAGAAAACGCAGGGCAAAATGTTTCATACATATCGGCAGAATGAATGACACCAGACTAACTAAAAGAATATTCAACATAATTTCTACATCTAAACTGGACACATCTTGGTACAAAGAAACCACAGAAGACCTGAAAACATTGAACATCTCTATAGAAGACATACAAGACCGCAAAACCTGTAGGGAAAAAATCAGTAACCAAAAAGTTGACTTTAAGTCACAACACAAAATCAACAGACGAAAATAGACAGATGAACAACAGAAGGCACAAGTGAAAGAACGAAAGGTTTTTGGGAAGGAAAAAAGAAGGAAAAAGACGGGTATAAAAGCACGATTTTTGTGTTTTTAGTTCTTTCCTTAAGGGTAATGTACGCAAATAATTTGAAACTATTGAACGATTTACTTCAAATGTTGTTTGGCAGTATAGTCTGATCGACGTTTCGACGTATAAACTATGGGTTCCCATTATTACAGAATAATAATTTTAAACTACTGTTGGCAACTTTGGAAAAGATATGGAATGATATCCTTTCATTTAATGAATAATGAACCACGGCGACTTCCGCGTTAGAAGTTCTAGCCACGATCTTCCCGCATTTTTCATTCCTGGCTCTGTTATTGGCAGCACGAGGGCGCTGGAACTGCTAGCGCTTCTCTCTCTCTCTCTCTCTCTCTCTCTCTCTCTCTGCCTCCCTCCTTCTCCCTCCCCCTATAACTCTCTCTCTCTTTCTGAAAGGGCAGTGATGATACTTGAGGAGGGGCGTTCGATGGTGTGACTGTGCGGGTACATCGGGAATTGGCCTGTGTTGACGGGTCTTTGGTGCTTGTGCGAGTTGAACTCTCTGTTTTGACCAGTGGAGCACCAAGTCATCGTGTCATCATGTTCGTTGCCATGTTTTCTAAATTACATATTATGAAGTGCGCGTGCGTTGACACATTAGCTTAACACTGGTTTTAGCTTGCATCTCCGTAAGCTTTTGGCTGTCGTCTGGTGATGCACCCGTGGCGTCCATCACGGCAAACATAACTGATTAACATTGATAGTTCCTTTTTGTCCAGTTTTTTCCGACAGTTGCTGTATTATATGATAGTGGGGGTATTTAGGTTATTCATCTATGGAACTGCTTTAATAATAGATTTTATTGCCATATGCATTTCGCCTTTATTTGGAAGGAATCATCAGTGGTCTGTAATATATACATAATCAATATTTTGTATTTACGTTTCTTAGTATTATAGGTTACTAGCTTAAACCTGCGGCTCCGCTCGCGTGTTGGTTGATTATGATAGATAAGCTATCTTTCAGTAGTGTGCTATGAGACTGGTTTAGAAGGATGAAATGAAATACAATACCTCCATTAGAAACATTTTTAATCAACATTCAAATAAAAAAAATAAAATTATGTATTAAAAGAAATTTCTTTTTTACTGCTTTATTTATTTATTCTTCTATTTCCTTATTCGTATGCTTATCCTTACAGAGAAATAGCTGAAGACATTGTAGCACGCATAGACCAAAGATATGGTCTGTGGCATCACGTTCGCGGTATGAAACCTCCTTGCTATAGAGTCGCAAACGTCATCGCTGTCCTTCAGTCCGAATTTTTTTATAATTTGACGACTGTCAACAACCATATCTTCCACCCCCTTATAGCTACCGACATCGAACTACTATAGTGTACAACGGGAGACTTCGGACAACAATTACACACAGACCATACGTTTGCGTTCTGTAGTTTTCGCTGCAGAGCGAAATATACCACTAACACACACACACACACACACACACACACACACACACACACACGTAGAATTTTATATACACGAATTACTTTCCATCCCAATATACTCCACTCTTTTATCATTATCAACCCTCAAGCAACAATGCAACCAATAAAACTATTTTCAAAGTGTAATTATTGTTCCGCATTTCGCGTTATATTCTTCAAATTACTAAGTAAATATCTATCAGACTGTTATAATACCGTGCCCAATACCTTCCTCGCGTATAAATTAGTAACTGTACAAATACTTAAGTCTCTGCGTCTTATCGTTCGGACGTGATAAACGTACACCGAACAGACATTCACATTAATATACATAGATAAATAGCTATCCGATCGCCATAAAATCCGGGTAGAGATTAGTAAGTGTACAAATTTTTAGCTGTTTATGTCTTGTGGTTCAGACGTGATAAACGTACTCCGAACAGACATTAACATTTATAGATAAACAGTTCTGGTGCGTTATTTAAATATAGTTACTAATATTTGGTTATTATTACTTACAATATTTCCAATATTTCGTTGATCCTGCTTTACATTTGGTGTCTCCCAGTGGTTTTGGTTCAATTATGTTGCTCTTTCCTTTTATTTTTTTTTTCTCCAATACTTCACAGCTAGCACCACTAGGCAGATGCCATGTTGTTTGTGTTGTGGTATTGTTTTGGTTGGTGTTGCCAACTATTAAATGTGTGTATATCCTATCTTTGCTCCCTCTCTGTCTCTCTCCTCTGTCTCTCTCTCTCGCTTTATCTGTCTGTCTCTTTATCTCTGTGGCTCTTTACGTTTTTGTCTCTGACTCCCTTCACAAGCAGAAGTCATTAAATAAATTAACTCATCAGTTCTCTATACAGTCACATCGAAAACACACGCACACACACACACACACACACACACACACACACACACACACACTGACATAAAGCAAAGATGTTCAACAGTTGGCAACACTAACCAAAACAATACCACAACACAAACAACATGGCATCTGCCTATTGGTGCTAGCTGTGAAATACTGAAAAAAAGAAAAAAAGAAAGAGCAACATAATTGAACGAAAAGAACTGGGAGACACTAATCGGTAACAAATGTAAAGCAGGATCCACGAAATATTGTAAGTAATAACAACAACATATCAGTAACTATACTTAAATAACGCACCAGAACTGTTTATAACCTATAATACTAAGAAACGTAAATACAAAATATTATGAAACCTAATCATGTATATATTACAGGCCACTGATGATGCCTTCCAAATAAAGACGAAATGCTTATGGCAATAAAATCTATTATTAAAGCAGTTGCATAGACGGATAACCTTAATATCTGCACTATCATATAACTGATTAATTTTGGAGCTTTGACAGTTTGTTCGTTAACGGCTGTCCTCCTGTCTTTAGTACGCTTTGACTGTGTAACTTCACGTAAGTTGTCCCCGGTAGTAACTCTTCTTCACTTTTTCTAGGTTTTTCTGATCTACTGTTTGAATCTGGGCGTGTCAGCGCAGTTCTTGTCATCTTGTCTTTGCCTGTGTTCATTTCCTCGATGTCAATTAATAATTTTGAATGGTTTGTCGTCTTTTCGGTTCGTTGTGGTTCGATGTATCGCAATTTACGGGGTGTCAGTGGAGACATTGTGGTTAGTTGGCCGCATTTATTATTATTATTATTATTATATTATTATTATTATTATTTTCTTTTTTTAATTGTACCTTTCTAAATTTTCATCTAATTGTTTTTGACAGATGAAGGCCGGGTTGTAGTTCGGCATGTTCCTAAGGTTGTGTTTGCCTTCCTAGTGGATGTAGATCACTTTGGTCCCCATATTATCCTGTGTTCTTTCAGTAAGGCTACTGATTTGGAATTGCCCCCCATCCATGATTTGGGAATTTAAGCTTATGAAACTACGTGTGTATAAGGGAGTGAATATTCGTGAAATTTGTTAGGCGAACTTGTCGTAAACCAAATAAATTCGTGTGTTACAGTGCACGCTGGGTGGATTATGCACGAAAGTTTGACAAGAATCAGTTACCTAGCTCCAAAAGTGCAGTTACAGTTTTCAGAATCTAGAAGGTAAAACGCCATTTGCATTCACAAGAAGTTACTTAATTATGTCTGTGGACCTTCATCTTTCACTCACATCCCGCAAAGTATTCATTGTGATCTTTATTTGTGTGGGACGTGCTTCTTCAGTGTTGCCTTGGCCCCCATCCTTTCTAATAAAAGTTTAAGGTAAAAAGGTAAAGCAGTCAACAATCCGAAGATTGGTTTGAACACCACAGTGCTTTACTAGGCATGGTCCTGTTTGGAGGTGGTATGCCGTTGCCTTCCTCCGACCTTCGAACTGACTTACCCAGCCAGTTATAGGGGGACCTACAGTTTAACGTGGGTTCCGAACCACGGTGCTCCTCGGTATTTTTCACATGAGCAATATTGCCAGAGGTGAAAGAAGTGGAAAGTGACAGATAAAATTCCTAGGACCTGGCGGAGATCGAACCCGCGTCCTTTGGATTTGTAGTCTGGCACTGTGCAACCGAGGCGAAGTTTAAAATCTAAATATTTGGAGGACTTACATTGTAAGACTTGGTATACAGTCTGTTATGATAATGTTTCAATATCTATTTTCATTTATTTATTTTGGGTGGGGTGCCGCGGCGTATTAGCCTAGTGTACTGGAGCGCCATGTCGCGGTGCGCGCGGCAGTTCGCCGTCGTGGGTTCGAATCCACCTTTGGGCATGGATGTTTGTGCCGTCTTCAGTATACGCTAGGTCATAGGTAGTTTGCAAGTTTAGGGACGGATTACGCCGTAGTTAAGTCCCATAAGCTCTATAAACATATGAACCTTTTTTTTGGGTGGGGTCTTGTATTTCGATTCGAATATTCGTTGCCGAGTATATTGGTGATCCGCTTTTAGTGTATGACTAACGAAGGGATAGTTTTCTGTGTTTTTATATATCGAAGTGATACGTTATTTCAATTTTATCTCTTTAGTAGCGGTATAAACTTTGATATTGCATGTAAATTTGAATGTAGACTTCATAACAATTTATAGTTTAAATAACTTTTACCTAAATGATTGGAAATGTTTGATGGTTAGGAATTTGGAAGCATTTGTGTACTTGTGACTTTCTAAATTCGCGAATATCTTTTCATTGTTTTTTTTATTATGATAAAAAGAGAACAAAAATTAATAGAAATTTGGGAAAAGTTGTTGTGATAGCATTTGTCCAAGTACACGCTTTATCCCAGTGGTTCATTGCTAATTCTTGGCAATAAATGATTTAGTTGCTCGGGAGTAAAAAAAATGATGATCGCAGAACGGAGGATATACAATGCAGAATGTCAATGGGAAGAAAAGCGTTTTTAAAAAAAGTTTTTTTTTTTTTTTTTTTTTTTTTTTTTTTTTTTTTTTTTTTTTTTTTTTTTTATGCATCGAATATTAATTTTAGTGTAAGGAAGACTTTTGTTACGGAATTTTTTCCAGATTGTTGACTTGTACGAGAGCGAAAAAAGGACGATAAACAGTTCGGAGAATGTTAGAATCCTTTTAAATGTGATGCAACAGTGACTGCTGAAGATTAGTTGGGTGGGTCACATAACTGATTCAGAAGTATGAACAGAATTGGGGAGATAAGGAAATTCTGGCATACCTTGATTAAAAGAAGGGGTCGATTGGCAGGACACATTCTTAAGACGTCAAGGAATCATAAATATAGTGTTGGAGGGAAGTGTGTGGGATAAAAGTCGCAGGGGAAGACCGAGAGATGAATATAGTAAGCAGACTCAAATAAATTTGGGTTGTCCTTTTTTGTGAGGGTATGAAGAGGTTTCCTCAGGGTAGAGTAGGGTGGAAAGCTGCATCAGTCTCTGGACTAAAGACCACAACAAAAACAAATGAAATGGATGAAAGATTCATTCTTAGAAGCCTTGTGCAGGATTCTTATGCTACTGATTTATTTATTTAATTTTGAATTAACCGAAATCAGATTCAAAATGTTCAAATGTTCGTAAATATAGCGGACCAAACTGCGTGGTCATCAGTCGGTAGCTTACAAACTACTTAAACCTAGGTAAACTAACCTAAGGACAACCACAAACACCCATACTCCAGGGAGGACTCGAACCTCCACGGCGAGCAACCGCGCGCTCCGCAGCGAGACGCTTTAGACCGCTCGGCTACTCCACCGCGGCCCGAAGTCAGAGGTTTCAAAAACGTGTTACGTGTTTTTACGCTTTATATAAAAAGTTGAAAATTGTCCAAAATATATTTGTTTGGTAAACTAAAATGTATAGCAGAAATAAACATTGCTCTGACAATGTTAGCCGTGGCGGAATTGCCAAGGGCTTGAGGCAGTATGCTACGATGCGCTAGGCCGTTCCTCGTCAGGGGCTCGAATCCTCCCCTCGGGTATAGATGTTTGTGCTGTCTTTAGTCACAGAGTAACACATAGTAAGACATACAGAGGAGAAGCCCCCTCGTAGTTCCGTAAGATGATAGCAGGTGTCAGACGGGTCCCCGGCTTAGTACCGGTAGACGACACTAGAGGCGCTTCTGAGAGTAGTGTGGAGGGGAGGCTGAGAGGAGAGCTCGTGCCGCCTGCCACGAGGCCACTGCTGTGTCCGGTGTGCCGGCGTTTGAGGGGAAGTGGTGGTGGGGACAGCCGCTACCTGCCGCCTGCTCTTGCCAGTTTAAAGGGCTGCTTTTGACCGCAGCGCCATCATGGGACATCTTACGGAACCTTCCCTCCCCGTACCCCTGAGCGTGTGACCGGGCCCTTACGGAGGTTTCGCGTTTGTATATATTTGTCTGTGCTTTAGTAGACGGCCGCGGTGGCCGAGGGGACTGCGGCGCGTCAGTCACGGTCTACACGGCCACTACAGTCGGGGGTTCGAATCCCCCCTCGGCCATGGATGTCTGTGACGTTTTAGTATAATCTAGTTCATAAGTAGTTTGTAAGTTTAGGGACTGATGAATCTGCATTTATGTCTCATTAGCTTCACAAACATTTGAACATGATTTTGACAATGTTAGCTGACACTGTAATGCTGCAGGCGGCCTCACAGACTTCAGGATCAGCTGCTTCTACGGTCAGCTCCGCTGCGTCTTCTTCGCAGGTGCCAGCACCTCGTTGACGGACCGCTAACCAATACGATTCTACTTCACGGCGGCCCGCGTCAGAATATAATCGACCACACTTGCTAGACGCTTTCTGCCAGAATCTGATCGACCGAACTTACGGGTTCTTCCCACCTGAATATATACATTATGTGCTGCACTTTCGTATGGCTCCCGGCAAATAAGAAATCATCTGTGCATCCTGGTACTAACAGAAACTGCTCTGTTCAAGAGCACTTTCTCACTCCATGAACTAATGAACATATTGTGCTGAATGAGAGCATTTACCGTAAAATATGGAAGCGCAACGACATAATCATGGAGTCATGATTCATTCCGTGAAAGTCATGCCAAGAATACGTCACTGAGCGTCTGGCGAAGAGTTTTGTCTTTCAATATTTGGTTGGGAGGGCATTTACGTCTTGTTCAATCTTTGTGACTTTGAATATACTGACCAGGCTTACAGACAAATGATATAAAACTCAGATCGTCTCTGAAAGCTGCTTTCCGTTCTTCCCTAGACCCCGTTACTTGGGCATCAACTTGGGCATTCTCTAGAGACTGATGGATAACGACAATGGAAGAAGTGTTCGCACCTCGTGGGCGATGGAGGAGTTCTGCCGTTTTGCAAGCACCGTCACCTCCCTCGCTTGCCAAGAAAGAAACCTTCGGTTCGGTTCTATCTTAAGCCTTTCTCATGCGGAAAGTGTTCGTCATTGACTCTAAATAATGCGAAGTGTGAAGTCGTCTACATGAGTATGAACAGAAATCCGTTAAACGTTGTTTACAAGGTAAATCAATCAAACATGGCCGTAAACTGCACTAAATACCTAGGAATTATTATTACTTCAGACAAACTGGAAATAACACATAGATAATGTCGTGGGAAAGACGAACCAGAGAATGCGTTTTATTGGCAGAACCCAACTGCATACATTACGCTTGTACTTCCATTTTTTGAGTGCTGCTGCCCAGTGTGGGATCATTATAAGTTGAGCTGACGGCGGACATCGAAAGAGCTCAAATAAGGGCAACTCGTTTTCTACTGTCACGATACAGAGGAGACAGCGTCACGGAAATGATACAGGACCTGGGATGGGAATCATTACAATGGCGCTTATCGCTGCGGCGTGGTCTACTTACGAAACTCCAATCACCAACAGTCTCCTCCGAATGCGAAAATATATTGTAGACTCCCACCTACATAGGTAGAAATTGTCAACAGAATAAAATACGAGAAATCAGAGCTCGAACGGAGCCATCTTCTTTCTTCCCGCGCGGAATTCGAGAGTGGAATGGGAGATGAATAGTATAAAGGTGGTTCGATGAACCCTCTGCCAGGCACTTTAATGTGATTTGCAGAGTATCCCATGTAGATACGGAAAGTGTTGTTCTACGTGGCAACCTCGAGACGTGCTCTCTAGCTACTGCACGCTCTGAAACGATATTCTGAATCCCACGGAACGTAGTTCTCACCGTGATCTGCGTCCGCAGCAGTGTCCAGCGCCTGTTACGGGTTTTATTTAGCGAACACATCAATGTGCTGGAAAAGATGGATGTGCCTAAAATCGCACGGTGTCTCTGTTTGCAATCGACGGAAAGAAACTTGAATACTATAGTTTATTTCTCTCAAAGGTAGAGCTGCATGTTTGCTTGCACGTGACTTTCAATAATCATACAAGGAATTGTGATTTTTCTTTCAATAAACACAAAAATGTTACTTGTATCAGAAAGCGGTTCATAATGATAAAATTTATGACAAATCTGGCAAAAATCACAAAGAAGACTATCAACGGTGAAATGCATCTTTTGCATCAGCTCTACTTCTCTTGCTGCATCTTATGAAATTTTATTAAATTAATAAACAATTCCATAAACCGTAATTGAACCAAATCATGAAAAATACGTTGGATAGTGTAGACAGAGTGTTACACTGTGGTATAGACGCCAACCTGTTATTACCATCTCTCTTCCTCCACATTTCCTGATGCTAACCACCGTGCTAATCAGTCTTCCTAAAAAGAAATAACAATAAATATCGGATATCATACTTATATTGAATTAACAAGACATGTTTAGAAAATAAAATTAAGGAAACAGATACATTTTTAAAATTAAGTGGACGTGCACGCGAGACACCAGCGTTATCGTTTCCGCAGCCTAAGAAGTTACCTGTCATGCTGTTCATCCACTCTGTTTGGTTTCCCTAATACGTAATACAGAGTAAAATATGTGTATATAAAACATGCTGTAATTTGTTATTTTGCTATGACTTACTAACAAAAATACGTGGCTTGTACAGTAGCATTGGAACTACATTCTTTCGCGGTACGGAAATTATATAATAAGTACACATGTTAAATACGACAAGCTTTAGAGTTAGCAATATGCAGTTTTCGGAAATTTAATTGTAATAAATATTTAAAATGACGCGTCTGGAGAAGATTCAAAGATTTCTGACGCTTTAAAAACTTTTTACTCATTCTTCTTGCGCTACAAATAAAAAGCTACTAAATACGGGGTTCAGTTTCCAATATTTGCGTCCACGTTTCACTCCGACAGATGGTTTCGGAAAGAACTTCCTAACATTTAAAATAATTTTGAATGTAAAAACATTTCGCGCTTTAGAAATAACAAAACTTATATACCACTTTTGTTGTCTCATTACATAATGTAATTCCTTCATCATCGCCTGCTATATAAACCCCAAGCTATCGTACATTCAGCAGTCAGACACAGACCCTGATGAATGCCGCCTGCAACAGTGGCCGAAACGTCGGTATAGTTTATAAAATGACGACGCGGTCTCATACCCGGAGGAATTTTATTGATAGTGACAACAGCCGCGGTGGCCTATGTTTTCTTTTACCTTTTGTTACGACTTGCAAATCAACAACCATTGGAATCGGACTTTCTGATGCCGATCTTCTTTTTCGTTGCAGGAAATGATCTGAGTTGGGCATGGTTTACTTCAATTCATTGTTATAAGATCATTTTCTTGAATCATCTTTTAACGTAATTTTTTATCCATTTTTGTCAGTAATAGTGTTTCATAAATGACTATAGTATGCCCGCCATTTTCACACCCTGGATCTCATGCCGCCATTATTTATGCAATACCATATCATTCAACAATTTGGGGCGATTGTTAGAATCTACAATTTTCTTTCATCTCTCGAGTTCGATTATTATTTACGCAAGTGACGGTGATAGGCATACACCTAGTATGCCTAGAGACTGGCTTCCAGGTTATTAATTACGACTGGATTGATATATATTTTAGCTTTTCTCCACAGCTTAGTTATATCATAAAACCAGCATTTAAATGATCAGAATTATTAGGTATCAGGTCGTCTTATTTTTATATATCGTTATCTACTTCTGAACTACCTTATACAAAAGACGACACAAACATCCATGCCCGAGGGAGGATTCGAACCCCCGACCATAGCGGCCGTGCAGTCTGAGACTGGCACAGGCCCCTCGGCGTAGCAAAAGTCTTTCAGACTGAGGAAATATCCGGAGATAGAAAAAATTATTTTTACCTGCAATATTTTTGTGGAGAATACTCTAAGATTCTGTACGTCATCATACAATTATTGTCAAATATTCTTGTAGTTGTACGTCTTTGGAGGAAAATAATCAATAACCACTATCACTTTAATGCTAAATGTCCTGCAGTAGCAGGAAGAAAATCATCAATCTTTGAGAAAATCATTCAGGTAACAAAGAAAATGTATAATACCCAATATCCAAGAATAACTATTTTGAACAGATAGCGAAAGAAGTTAGTGTTGATCATTCCCATGACAACTCAAAGCCAAACAATTCAAATACCATATCTTCCATATCTTCTGATGAAATGTAAGTATTATCTTGTGTTAAACAATGACCACTTACAGTGTAACAACAATCTACAAGGCTTCATTAGTGTTTTTTTTTTTTTTTTTTTTTTTTTTTTTTTTTTTTTTTTTTTTTTTTTTTTTTTAGGTCGCGAGTAAAGCTGACATATCACAATTGACACAACAAATTAGTGACCTGAGTAGGACAAAATAATCCTACTAAATCATCAAATGTTTGTAAACCTACGGAACAAAACAGCTGATATCATCGGCCCCTAGACTTAAAAACTACTTAAATTATTCTGAGGCAACACACACACACACACGTATGCCCGTAAGAGGACACGAACCTCCGATGGAAGGGGCCGCGGCATGGGAGACATGACGCCTTCGACCGTGCTGCAATACCCCTGCGGCGATACAATTAAAAGTTGTAAAACAACAGGAGGAACACTAAGTACACTACAGGTGTTAAAGTTTGGATTTTAAAGAATGATATCGATATTGTAAATAAGGCAAAAAAAGAGATTAGCGACATTATAAAAACATATGGTACGAAAATTATATCGTAACAGTGAACCTCTGGCGAAACCATGCATAATGTGCTCGAACAAATGTGGCACATACTGACACACGAATTGAGTCACTGCCGTCGAAAAGTTTTTGATCTGTAAGAGAAGCGTAGGGAATTGTACGTTCGTTGCTTAAAGCAGAGCCTCAGCCGCTCAGCAGCGGCGAAAATTTCGTAACAAGTATCCCGTGTAATCAAACTTTTTACTTTCGGTACCATCCAGGCTCTAGTATCTCTAGTTTTCATTTTCCTGAGGCGGCACGTATACTACGAGATGTGCTATTAAAGTTTACTGAAGCATCGCTAGATCCAGGTCCTCGAGCCTGGAAAGAAATTTCCCCCTTGTCGTGTAGCATCCAAGTTTAAAGGAAATTTTGATTAAATCGGAGAGCTAATGACAAAAAGTACAATTTGCAGCGGATTACATGCAAGAGAAAACAGCGTTGCGAGTAGAAGAAACGTCCGACACTCGGTCAATCTACGATCTTAAGAAACGTTGTTTGCGAAGTACAGATTGGGCGTGTAGAGCCTTGCCTCAAGCGCCAGTTATTTAGTCCTGAGATATTCCCTCTCTTATATATTGTTCGCATACGAAATAGTTTCTTACGATTGGCTTTCTCAAGGATATCGGTAACGCCGAGGAATTTTCATTTCATTCAGGCTCTTTGCCCTGAAGAGTTTCCTCGCAGTACCGTACCTCTGACCTCATCGGCATTTACTTCTATTTATAAAATTTTAATCTTGAAATTCACTTACATTTTTAATAACCCCTCAACACATTCCTTCCACATTTCGGTTCTCCCTTCCATGCTTCGTACCGCCTTTCCGTCTGAGCTTTTAATATCCATGCAGCTGCTTCTCTTTCCCCGAAAGGCATCTTGAATTTTCTTTTCGGGATGTGTTTGTTATGCATTTTTGTTTTCCATCTAGTGTCTCCGGTATCAACACCGGACTGATTTCCCGCTACAGTGAGCGTCTTTTCGTGTTACAACCTGATAGATTTCTCTCCATAATCTGACAACGAATATCGTTGTCTTCAAACGTTGTCCTTCTTAATGGAAGCACAAGGGGCTATTACAGTTTTTGTTCCTTGATCGCACAAAGTCTTTCTTGCACTGAGTGAACAGTGGTCGTTGTTTTCTTGGAATTGTACCACCGAGCCAAAGTGAGTATTTGACTTTCTTAGAATTGAACTAAACAGCTTTCTTTTTAATATACCCACACTGACAGTCAGACCAAACAGGAATGTTCATTTGTCTTTCTAGACCAATATTTTGCTTTTGATTTCCATTTCTCCGTAGTAGTATCATGGTGTCACATCTCTCAATCTTTCTGGAGGCAATCGAACATATCGGGTATGTTGCTACATGGTTCTAAATTATTCCTTTCGTGTTTACATTGTCAAACTTCATAACGGCAGTTATCAGAAAAGGTTTTCAGTATTACTTCGGGATGCTGTTTGCGTGCTCTACTGCATAATATTTCGGGATGCTCGGGGATCATACGCACAGTCATATGTCTGTTATGTTTCATTGGCTCTGCGCGTGATTAAAGTGAATAAGGTGGTCACTATAAAATATCTGAACGTTAATCTAAGTTCTTCGATTTCTTATATCGGACCTAATTATACTCCGTCATAATAATTTTTTGGCGTAAAAATAAAATAATAGTAAAATAATTAAAATAAAATGCAAACGCGGTGAGTGGTCATGTGTTGCAGCACACGTAGCATTTATTTAAAAAAATGTGTACAGTAGCGGCCTCTTTAATAGGTCCATAAACAGTGAGACTAACGATGGTAATAAGTACGATTGAAAATACTAATACCTGCTCCGTATCGAAATAGACGCGGAGAGCGTTAAACTTGGCGCCAGTCATGCTTTTCTTAACGTTTTTCTCAATTAAGAGACAAATTCAGCGATTAAGTTTTGAGATACTGTATTAATTACAGTTAGGAATTGTGTATTAATAATTGGTGTCGTGAAGCAGGAAACACTGTAGTTCAGTAACTGGAATGGGAATAATTGGTACGTTCAATTCTCGCTCTTATCTGTTTTCTTTTCAATTCAGGTGGTTTATTTACATTGCTTATCTAAAAATTCGTCAAATGTTTAATAACTGATGACTATTATGGACAACAGCCAAATTAGCTTTTTATTTTTATTTAGATAACCCCTATCAACCACAGATATTTCTGAGGTGAAGTGCCTTGGGTACCTCAACGATACAAATATTACACAGCGGTGAGGTATATGTAGAGAGAGGAGACAAACGTGTGGTTCCTGAAGAACAGCAGCGGCCTTTTCAGTAGTTACACGGGCAGCTGTATGGATGATTAACTGAGTCGCCTTATAACATAAGCTAATGTTGCTTTGCCACACAGTTACTGCGAACGGCTAAACGCAAGGGGAAACTACAGCCTTACGTTTTCTGAGGCTATGCAGCCCTACTGTATGAGTATATGATGATAGCATCCTCTCGGGTAAAATATTCCGGGGGTAAAATAGTCCCCCATTCAGACCTCCGGGTGAGGACTACTCAGGAGGATGCCGTTACCAGAAAAGACAACTCCGGCATTCTATGTATCGTAGCTTGAAATGTTAGATCCCTTAATGGGATAGGGAGGTTGGAGTTAGCTATAGTGGGGATTAGTGAAGTTCGGTAGAAAGAGGATTTGGATTTCAGCTCACAGGATCCTGAGTACAAGATTTAAACACAAAATCAGTTGAGGATATTACAGGAGTAAGTGCGATAATGAATAATAATATAGGAATGCGGGTAACCTACTATGAAAAATGCAATGATCGCATTATCGTAGTCAAGAAAGATACGAAGCCAACACCAACCACGTTAGTAGAGAGCTTTATATGCCAAGTAGCTCTGCCGATGATGAGGAGATCTAAGAAATGTATGAAGAGGTATGAAGAGTGAGTCAGCAAAATGTGTAGACACGCCAGTACTCCTCGCTGCCACCACGACACATCTGTCTTGTGGGTTGCAGCAGTTTAAGGAAGCAAATAAAGCGCGTCACTTACAGGATGCAAAGGCTACCACAATAATTCCAAGCTCCAGGATTTTTAAAGATTTCTCGAACGATGTGACAAGTGTTTGAAGTTATAGGTGGAGTCAGCTAAAAATTACATCGATTTTCAAACTTGTAAACGCAGTATTGACCTGTCTACCTCAGTTTCCGACATATTTACGGACTCACGCTCGTATTAAGACATTTAAGGAAGAGGAAACGTAATTGTGATGGATGGTGGAATTCGGTAGCAGGAAACGGTAGAGATGGAATAATAGTAGGTCAATATAGAGTGAGCAAAAGAAATGAAAGAAGAAGTCCCTGGTAGAATTCTGCACGGAAAATAATTCAATCATAACAAACAGTTGGTAAGAATCACGAAATAAGGTATACGTAGAAGAGATCAGAAGACATCGGAAGCTACACGGAAGTTACACGCGCGCGCGCGCTCACACGGCCAGTACCGCTGTCTCCTACCGCTGTGGCCGATCATAGATTTCGGATTTAGGTTTTAAATTGTATGACACACCCAGGGGGAGATACAGAATCGCACAATATCTTGTTGGTCATGAACTGAAAATGAAAGAAACCTTCAGGAAGGTAGAAAAATAACGAAATGGGACCTAGATAAAGTGTAGGAAGCTGAACTTCTTGAGGATTTCAGAAGGAGCTTTAGGCAACAATTGACAGAACCCGGGGTAGCGGCAAATAAAATAGTATAAGAGGAATTGGTAGGCTTGAAAGATTAATTAGTGAAGGAAGATCAGAATCAAATAGGTAGTAAGGCATGACTTACAAAAAATCCTTGGATATCAACCGAAATTACTAAATTTAATTATAGGAGAAAATATAAAAATGCAGTAAATGAAACAGCCATATTGGAGTACAGACGAATATGAAATGAGAGTGACAAGAAGTGCGAAATAGCTAATCAGAAGTGGCTACATGGCAAATGCTACTCTGTAGAAGAATGTATAAATAGCGAAACATATATGGAAAAGAGAGTCATTTGGCGACAATAAAAGCAGCTGTATTATTATAAAAAAACTCAGATGGAAAACTAGTTCTCAGCAAATAAGTGAAAGACGAGGGGTGGAAAGAGTATATGCAGGGGCCCCAAAAAGGAACTTAGAAACGATATTGTAGGCAGGGAAGCGGAAGTAGCTGAAGATGTAATATAAGGTACTATACTGAGAGATGAATTTGCCAGAGTACTGAAAGACCTAAGTTGAAACATGTCCCCTGGAGTGGACGACAATCCCCATAAAGTCTCTTGGAGAGCCAGTCATAACAAAACTATTTCACCTGGTGCGTTAAGATGTTATGAGACATGGGAAATATCCTCAGACTTTAAGAAAAATGTAGTAATGCCCATTCCAAAGAAAGGAGGCGCAGACAGCTGTGAAAATTACGGAATCATCAGTTTAATAATCGTTGGTTGGAAAATTTTAATACGAATTATATAGAGAAGGGTGGGAAAGATGTTAGAAGTCGAACTCGGGGAAGATGAGTTTGGATTCAAGAGAAATTATCATATCTTTGCTGATACACAGAATTTTTTTATATATAAGAAGTATGCCCCGCTGTTTCAATGAGCACAAAAAAATCCTGTTTCAACAGCACTGAAAGAAAATTGGGGAATCAGCTGATGCGACAGGAGCTTTTTTGAGCTGGAACATTCCCAGAATCCACCAATATGGGAAAAATGTACTAAATCATAACGTAATGCGTGATTCATACAGATACCCTTAAAGGAGAAAACTATCTCTTTGGCTACAGAACAACACTTCTTTCACAGGAATCTCGGTTTTTAGTATACTTACCTGGTTATTTCAAGGGAGGCAGACAGATCGTATGTTTCTCATATAAGCATATGTGAGGATGTCCCAGTTAGTTATGTCGGTTTAGATCTACAGTCAGAAGGGAGGGGTAAATTGATGTTTTATTGCATATATATATATATATAAATGTGTTGTTTAATGTTTAGGAGTCATTTAACAGTCGAAAGAGAATATGTGTCGTTAGTGTGGTGTTATTAGTGCGTAGTTAATTACATATTAGTAGGAGGCATTTGTCGACATCAGAATGGCAAGTTACACAAATACTTTCAGCCCTGACCTGACGAAAGTTCTGTAATTGTTCTGTCACTGGATCCTTTTATAAAGATACAGGATGCGAACAGTCGTGGTGCATGAGTTTTTTATTTTCTGAAGCGATTTCCTCTCCTGCACGTGAATTATCAGAGCTTCCTCTTTAGTGGGTATAAATCAATCGTTCATTTAAGTTAGTAAGTCTCATCGGTATGTGTTTCTTGAAGTGACAGTACATCTACCTCATTTTCTTTCATAATTTTGGAGAAGATATCACCTTTGGCTCTGCCATAGCCTTCAATGTTGTCGTGGCATATTTTTAGAACATGCCTAACTTTTGGTGTTTTTCTGGGCCGCATTCTGTTCAAAGAACACCTGCATGACGTCAGCCAAAAATTCAGAGGCAGAGTCAATATCATTCAGAAACTCGCAGGCTCTACCTGGGGAAGCAATGCTACGACACTTCACACTTCCTCCACGGCTCTAATCTACAGCGTTGCAGAATAGTGCACACCTGTATGGGCTAACAGTTCGCACGTCAACAAAGTAGATGTTCGCCTAAATGACACCTTGCGAACAATAACTGGAACGTTGAGACCTACTCCAACACCATGGCTCTCTGTGCTGGCAAATATTGAACCTCCGTCACTCCGCAGACAACATGCAATCCAAAGAGAAATGGAAAAAATTGCTGCTGATATCACACTTCCCATACACGCTGTTCTACATGGCCCGACACGATTAATGTCTAGAAATTCCTTCTGGAACCACTCGTCGAACAATCGGAACACCGTAACAGAATGGAAACACCTATGGCAGCAAGCAAATGTTGACCAGGGTCACGTCATTAAGAACCCGGCTGATCGTGTTCCTGGTTTCATCCTCCCTCGAAGAACCTGGGTGGCATTCAACAGAATGAGAACCGGTGTTGGACGGTGCAACGAGCTGATAGCCAAGTGGGGCTACGTGGACGATCCTCAATGTGATTGTGGCGAAATATAGACGATACAGCACATATTTGATTGTACAATTCATGGCTTTCGGGACGGTTCGCTTGAGGATCTGCATAGACTTACAGACACTGCAATTTCTTGGCTTTGTAATTTAAGAGTTTCCGTTTAGTTGTAAATTATTTTGACAAATTTGTTTTCCCTTCAATTCTTAACTTATAAGCACTGTAATAAGTGTAACTCATTCCATAATGGAATGAATATTTCTCTCTGCGGCGGAGTGTGCGCTGATATGAAACTTCCTGGCAGATTAAAATTGTGTGCCGGAACCGGGACTCGAACCTTTCTCGGGCAAACGCACTACCGACAGTACTATCCCGACACGACTCACGATGCCGCCTCGCAACTTTACTTCCGCCAGTACCTCGCCTCCTACTTTCCAAACTTCACAGAAGCTCTCCTGCGAACTATGCAAGACTAGCACTCCTGGAAGAAAGGATATGGTGGAGACATGGCTTAGCCACAGCCTAAGGGACGTTTCCAGAATGAAACTTTCACCCTGCAGCGGAGTGTGCGCTGATATGAAACTTCCTGGCAGATTAAAATTGTGTGCCGGAACCGGGACTCGAACCTGGGACCTTTGCCTTTCGCGGGCAAGCGCACTACCGACTGTGCGGAAGTAAAGTTGCGAGGCGGCATCGTGAGTCGTGTCGGGATAGCACAGTCGATAGTGCGCTTGCCCGCGAAGGGCAAAGGTCCCAGGTTCGAGTCCCGGTTCCAGCACACAATTTTAATCTGCCAGGAAGTTTCATTCCATAATGAATAATGTTTTGTTAGATTTGTATGTTAATTTAGTTTCTTGTTTTAAATGTGTCCAGTACTGTAAGGCATGTGGTATATCGAATGCAAAATAAATAAATAAATCGTTCATTTCGTATCACTAATGAGATGTTTCCTTTACTGGACACTACCTTAGCCAAATGTTGTGTAATTTTTCAGTGAGAAACTTCACGTTGAGCGAATGCTAGGAATCACGCCACAGGAGAGGTGATAAGGAGACCCCACTGCGCAGGGCGTCAGTTGCGGTTACCTGATGCCGTGGCCTCATGAGTCCCTAGCGCACGATACAGCCAGTGGGCGTGTTCCATGGCCGTCAGGAGAAGGATCAAGTTACAGCATTTATCGCCGTCACCGCCCAAGGGAGCAACGCGTTGTGGTGAGGTGGCAGCTGTTGCTGCCTGAGGAGTGCGTTCATATTAACGTGCCGCTCGGGAAGGAACGTGTAGGTCAACAAACACGTTCCCGAGTATTACTACTGTGTGCAAAAATAGATATGTCTACACAGCGCGGCAACGTACTGCACTACGATGACGCAGAAAAGAAAATACTTAACTAGACTAGTTGAACATTTACACAAATAAATATTACACTCTACAAAATAAAACGTGTTAAATGGGAAATAACTGTCTTCTGTGGTCAATTCATTTTGAAAATGCCACTGAACGTGGTTGAAGTATTGAATAAAAGTTTTCCTGTAGGACTTCCAATTATACTGTGAGAAAGAAGCTTTTTCCCAAAGCCCTTTCAAGAAAAAGCAGCAGTGAATTCGGACCATAACCGTTTGTGACCGGTTAACAACCATATAAAGTGAAGTCGCTTAAACAGGGCACGACAAAGTTCCGAATGGATTACAAAATCCATACCATGGGAAAATACCAGTGATTTTAGATGTATATGTCTGTGCGGGGGTGGGGGATGAGTCTGTGTGGTTTAATCTGTGTATCTGGGAGAGAAAGAGAGAGAGGGAGGGAGGGAGAAAAAAGAGAGGAAGAGAGAGAAAGGAAGTGAAAAAGAGAGATAGTGGAAAGCGCTTCTTGCAAATGAGTAAACACAGTATTTCTATTGTGAGAACTATCAAACGTTCAAATGTTTGTAGAACTTACGGGACTTAACTACGGGATCATCAGTCCCTAAGCTTAAACACTACTTATGAACTAGCTAATGCTAAGGACGGCACAAATATCCATGGCGGAGGGGGGGATTCGAACCCCCGACCGTAGTGGCCGTGCAGACCGTGACTGGCGCGCCTTAGACCGCTTGGCCACCGCGGACGGCGAGAACTTCCCTCATTTGAGTAATGACTATCTGTACAGCTGATTCCACACAAACGGTTTGGATTAAATGAAGATGTTCAAATGTTTGTTAAGCTTAAGGGACTGCTGGGTCATCAGCCCTTAAACGTACAAACTACTTATGAACTACCTTACACTAAAGACGACACAAACGTCCATGACTAGAGGGGGGGGGATTCGAATCCCCGACGGGGAACGGTCTCGCGCATGGAAGCATAGCGCCTCAATGCGCTTGGCCACTTCGCCGCGGCGGTTTGGATTAACCTGCGTTGACTTTCAGAGCTATTAACTATACCATATTGCATTACCTATTCTTTAAAAACAACATTGCATGATCCAGAAACGAGTATAAAGAGAACATTGATCTCAGGTAAGCAGTAGAGGGACAAGGAGAAGAAAGAAAATTGGTTTTCCTTACACGCACAATCGCACTTTCAGCACCTTTAGTACCTGAGTAGTACGGCCCTTTTCTGAAATTTGTTTGAAAAAATTTCTGCAGTATTCGAATCTATTGACAATAGCAGAAACATAATTCCTATATCTAAAGCCAAGACGAACTCTGACGCTAAGGCCGCACATTACCTGTAAAGCATGCAGCCTGAAAGCTGCAGTCAGCCAAGTATCGGGTTGGAAGATCAGGTATCAATGTCTTGTTATCGTTCTGATGTTTTATGTAATGGCTTATTCCTACGGCGATTGTCACGATGAGGATCGGAGAAAGAAACAGGTCTTGCCCTTCCTAAGAAACTATCCGAGCAGTTGTTCGAACGAATTAGGAAAGCGACGCAAAACAAATTTGAATGGTTGGTCAGAGGGTTCGGCGGCCTCTGTAATAATGAAACCTGAGCCGAAAATACGTCTATCACCAATGAGCAAATACGATATACGAACACAAAGGACTGAACTATCGAAAAGAAAATATAAATAAAAAGATTTGTAGGCGCTTGTACGCGAAAGGTTCCAGGTTAGAAACCCCATTTAGGTACAAATTTTAACAGTTTTAATCTGCCAGGAACTTTCATGTAGCATCTGTTCAAATTAATTAACGCATTTTTATTAGTGGAAATATTCTATGGATGTCACTGACTGTTCCGTCGTTTCCTGATAGAATATTTTATTCCTTTTGGATCATACACACGAGATAAGCGTGCAATATTCTGCAAGTTTACTAACCGATTTTCGGATATTACGCCATCATAAAGTAAACACTAAAGAAATATAGCGATGCAGCTGGAAGTTTACATTCGAAGATCTTAAGTTGTTGTGTAGATAATACATTTATATTAATTTTCAAAAAAGACTAGTGTAATGATGAACATTGATAAAATACTACAAGATACACAGTACAACATTTGTCCTGAGATAGTAAACAATAGTATGTGGTCGAACAAATGCTTTTATATTTAACAGATCAAACATATGGAACACAGAAGGGTGAGAATAAACTGAATGAAACATCTGTGAATAAAGGTAAAAATTTTGAAACGTTAAATTTTAATCACTATCTTAAATCTCCATTATTACTATCAAAATAATAGATCACAATTGGTATGTGGTAAGTAGCTAAACTTCTGTGTTCACATAAACTAATTATGCTATGGAACTGTAGAATGGAATTGAGAAGGCTGAAAAGGAATGGGTAGTTTATGTGGTGGCCTGGTTAGATTCTGCAGACAGAAGTGACGAGAATGGAAATTGTGTTTAATCATTTAGTAAATGTTCTGGGGAAGCTGAATAAGTTTATTAATTTCCAATATCTCAAAGTAGTTAATTTTCTTTCTTTTACTTTATGTGATCACAGAAGTTTAGCCAGTGGCGTAGCTATGTCACCAAGGGCCCGGAGCAGAAATTACATTGGGGTCCTCTTTACACTAATACTGTACAGATGCAAAACTACATCATAATCTCCTTACCGCCCACTGGAAGACATAAGGCAAACCTAAAAACTACTAAGTAAATTATTATGTGTCACACAGCAGATGTTTAATCGTAGTCTCTAATTGTGAAAGGTGGTTTGTTTGTTATGTTTCCACGCATAAATTACTAGGTGATTTGGATGAAATTTTTCAGAGGGATAGAGTTGGACCTGGGTAGGACATACAGATGAAAATTTGCCATGTGATATTTTTCGTCAACGGTGACAGGAGGAGGACTTTTCAGTGCCGACAACTCACTCTCGCTAAACTACTGCGCTGTTGGCTCATTTCGTTGACAGCCCCCTCAAAGAAGGAAACTAGGGGAAATATTCGTGTAGGATGGTTTCATCAAAAGTAAGTTACCGGATTTTGTTTGATGAAACACTTTAGATTGAGCCGCGCCCCTGCCAGGCTTTTTGAAATATATGTTACTGCCTGGCCAGGAAAAAGTAATAAGTAAAATAGCTAAGTCGATATCTTCGCTTATTATCGTGACAGTTGGTAGAGGGCAGCGTCTTGATGCACAATTGAGACAAAGTAATTATTACATGAAACTTCTGATCCGTGAATGTAATTAAACCTTTAAATGACAGAATAAACAAATAGTGTGCGGGTAGAAACGTACCTTAAAAGATTGCGTGAAGTGCTGAATTCTCACCACAGTGAAGTTTATTTTTCACTTACAAGAACAGAGCACAATACTGCGGAGGGTATAGTGTAAGTATGAACGTAAGTTGAAAAGCGAATAGTTCTTATGGTATGGGAAGGCGCCGTTCCCAGAGAAAAGTCACAGAATGCCGAATCCATTTTCCGCCTACAATAAATTGCAAGGTAATGTGTAGAAACGTATGTAGTTTCTGTTCGGTATTCCTTTCAGTACTAACACATTTGTGGAAAAAATAAATAAAAAAATTATGCCCGTTTCCTGGCGCAACTCATTTTGTGGAAAATGCGCACTCTTCAGGTCTGTCTGCGCAGTACGTCATATGTGATTTATGAGGTGCTCTGAGGAAGGGTCGGTATAACTCTGTAAAACACCTTGTAATTTCCTTTTGCGATGTAATGGGGTAGACAGAGTGGGAGCTCGCTTTCTCGCTATTCGTTTTGCAGGCGCACAAAGAACGGCAATGCCTGACCATTCCAGCGGTCTGCCCTTTCCCGCACCTTCTGCCCTCCAACCACCCCCACCCCCCCTCTTCCTGCTGTCACCTCTCATATCCCCATAACAAATCATATGTCCAATACTGTTCTACTGTACTTAAATAAGCCGTATACATTTAATATTATGTCTTAGTCCATTCTGTTTAACAATAACTATATTAACATATTGGCTGCCAAATGTATGCCTGGGTTACCGACCCCAGCGGATCATTTACTTTTTTTCCATATTCTGATTTAGAAAGCTGTTTAAGTACAAATAAAGATATTGCAATTTAGTACCTTAGTTCATGTTCTTTGTGCGAGTTGTATATGACTCACATGGTGCCAGAGTAAAGTGCTATGTGTGTCATTTAATATGTCGCTAATAATTTTGGATTGGTACTCCTGTAAGTCTTTCATTCCACAACATTATTCGCGTAAAGTTCCATTATTGTTTTTCTGCATTGTTACTACAGTCTATTCAGTGTTATTTGCTCCATAACAATGATATTGTAGCAGGAGAAAGTGTCTCGTAGAATGCATTTACAGAAGCTTTTTGATGAAGTTATGGACATAAGTGAAGAAGATGAAGGTACTACTGAAATGGAAAAATAAGAGGAATTTGTTAATGCTGAGTATTGTTCATGGATAGGATGAAATGGAAGTTCAAAAGGGGGCACAAAGAAAAAAACCAGCAATGTTAACTGCCTTTAATCAGTCATTTATAGATCTCTCTGACCAAATGACGTCCTATACTGTCAAGGCGGGGTGTGAAATGGTACAGGAAGCTTGCAGACGAACTGTTGACAGTATCAGCACTGGTAAATGCTCTTGTGATTTACCGATACATCAACAACAAGATCTCAATCACAGAATTCAAAGAGGAAGTGACTTTGAGACTACTGCATACAGAAGATGCCGTTGCCCCTGAAAAATCTCTCACCGTAGCCACCGAGCTGCCTGCAGATTGTGCTCTTGTGAACATGGAAGCAGCAAGTCACAGGTGTACGGATGGTATGAAAAAATGAAGAATGCATTTGGACGAGAGCAAGCTGTGAAGAAATGCAAACAAACTACATGGAAATGTAAGAAATTGTGACTCATATTTTTGCGAACAGTGTTTCTTCATAAAGCACAGTGCATGCAGAGATACAAAGTGGAATTGCCCAATTTTTTCAGTCTGTCTCACTGTTGTTGCAATTAGAGTTGGAGAATGTAATTAAAATTGTATGTGATATACAATCTACTGTATAAGTAATATGTAACACCAAAAAATAAATTATAAAAAAGGAAACTCCAATATGACTGGGCCATGTGAGTTATATATAATTTACGATTTCAAATGTCAATAACTACTGTTGAGCTCTTGAAAACTGGAGACCACGAACATGATTTGTTACTGGAGCCATAAAGTACTGTACCACAAAATCACAGCACGCTACTGTGATTTACAACTGCACCAAAGAGCTTTAAATAGAAAAATGTCCGTGAGTTGTACTTACTTAACGTGGCCCGAACAAAAGACTTCCTGTGACTTATATTTAACTCATGTGGCAGTCAATGTGTTACAACATTGTTTTCTAAAAGTTTGTAACACGAATACTATTAGTCCTTGAAAAAAAATCATAATTATTTTTCGCACCTCACTGTGTATCGCGAACTTAATGAGTGGCGTTTTTCAAGTCGTGAGGATTTCGTTCGTGTTTCCTCACGCACCAAAGTCAGAATGAAAGAATACCTACTGGAGTAATACAGTGCTTCAAACTATTAGATTGCAGATGTTGGCAAAGATATGGTTTCTGATCGGTAATTATCGGTAAGCGTTTTCGTGACTGCAGTACGTTACAGTAATAATATGGGTATACAATTGCAATTATTTCAACAATTATTTTACAACCTTTTCCTGGCTTTGGTTTTTGCAAAATCATCAATCAGGTCTGTTAAATCTAGACATGATGCGTCCTTGGTTTCGATTGCTATGAGTGCCGAATGTCCGAGTCGAGCTTGAGCCATACCGTACCTCAAATGCCTTTTGATAATTTTTAATTTGCTGAACGACCTTTCGGCTGCTGCAGAAGAATAAAACTAAATACTTCCGTAACCTCACATTCTAATAAAGCATATTTTGTTATAATTTCCTTACATAATTGACGAACTGTCCATGTTGGGGTCAATTTCGGCAGGAGAAATTAAAAGTCTAAATTCCTTCATTCAACTAAAATATTATATACAGTATAACGTCTATTATCCGAAGTACTTTGGGGACACGGATATTCGGATAACCGTTTTATTCGGATATTCGAACTGTACACTTCTACTTGCCAATAAGAAGTACTGTACAGTAAATGTATATATATTGTATGTGGAGGAGCGCGATCCTTCACATTGCGCCGAGCAGCACGCCGCAACACTTGGAAGACGCCGCTGTTGCTATGAGCAGCTTTGATGCTGCCGCTACTTCTGCCGACAAGTGTGCCGATTGTTGGATACATTGACTGGCAGCTTCGCCTGTCGGCAGCGCCACATAGTGGCGTCTTGTGAAGGCCCAATTAGGAGCTTTGTTCCGCCAGACTCCAGCCAGTGGCCCAGTGCGGCTACTGTGGGAAACTTGGTTTGAGGGGAAGGAGATATGATGGACGATAGGGTGAAGGGTAAAAAAAAATTAAATAAAAAATTCGACGCTCTACTATAACTTTCTTCGGTCGTCGCTCACGAAGGCCGAGGGGCCCCTCCAGTTCGGGGGCCCCTGGGCACTGGCCCGCCTAGCCCTGTGATAGCTACGCCACTGAGTTTAGCTACTTGCCAGATAACAATTATGATATATTAAGGCAGTGACTAAAATTAGACCATTTAAAATATTTACCTATATTCACAAAAGTTTCATTCAGTTTATTCTCACCCGTCTGTGTTCCAAATGTTTGATCTGTTAAACATGAAAGCATTATCCGACCAATTCTATTGTTCAAGTTGTTCTCTTAGGACAAATGCTGTACTTTATATCGTCTCATATTTTATCAATGTTAATATAGTCATATTTTAACAATGTTGATTACCATACTAGTATTCTTTGATAATTAATGTAAATGTATTATCTACACAGAAATATGAGATCTTTAAATGTAATCTCCCACCTGCATCGCTAAATATCTGTAGCGTTTACCTGATGATGGCGTAATAGCCGAAAACCGGTTAGTAAAATCAATAATTTTCCAGAATATTGCACATTTATCTCGTGTGAATCATTCAAAATTCTACGCATGAGTTATGATTTATCTTCATACGATCCACCAGGCGAGTATACAATAGGGAGGGCGCTCATAATGCAACCCTTCTGACAGTTTTAAACATAAAACGACTGCAGATATTTTGGATACTGATTTGAAAGATCTTATTGTACTGGAGAACTGAACCCTCTCTCCTCCACCCCACACACTATGCCTCTGCACGTCCCTAATATCAATATTCATGTCAGAGCTGCTTCTTTGCTGCGTTTGTCTTTCGTAGGGCTAAACTGATTATTAATTAGCAGCATTAGACCGTGGCGGTTTAGCCATACGCACTGGGGCGTCGTGCTGCGGTGCGGGCGGTCGTTCGCCGTCTGGAGTTCGAGTCTCTCTCCCCCCCCCCCCCGGGCATCGGTGTTGACCTTAGGCTAGTTTAACTTAGTTTAAGTAGTTTGTAAGCTACACACTAATAACCGAGCAGTTGAGTCCGATAGATTTACAAACAAACATTGTGTTCTGACGGGGGTCGAGCGGTTGCTGGCGCACCCCTTGGTGGGCGTGCACTCAGGTGGTGTTGGAGAGTTGGTTATTTGGTTATTTGTCAGGAGGCCGGACTCCTAACCGACACGGTTTGCCCCGCAGGGAGAGGTAGGGGCGTCTCCGGTGCCGCCGTTGGCGTAATGAAAGAATATTGTTCAATAAAACACTTATTCTGGAGTGTGTAATATATTTAGCCATGAGGGTCCCGTTAGTTTAAATAACTGAAGTATTCGATACCATAATTGGTCGTAGTATAGTAACATAATATTCCATGTTTATATTACATAAGCATTTTATAGCGCTTCTGTCAAGTTATTTTAATCATTATAATCTGCATTACTAGGGTCTTCTAACAAATTAAATTAAGTATTGAAAGTCGTAACAACAATGTAAACTTATATTAACACTGCATTAATTGTTGTTTACTTACGATCTTTTGTATTATTTCATTTTGATATGGAAATATTTTTATTACATCTGTCACACTTTTATGTATCTTTACGTAAAGCAAAATATGGATATGTTTCATTAACAAATTGTTAAATGTTTAAATGTTGTACTTCCGTGTTCTGGAAGGTTCTAGAAATGATTGTGTATTTATACGCGCGAAATGGCGCGAACACAGTCTGTCTGTAGTACTCTGGAGTATTATGGCTGTCTTAGTGGAGTAACATCTTAGTTAGTATGGAAGTGTGTTGTGAAATGCTTTATCAGGAATGGATGAATAAACACACTTAGAACCAAATGAAAGTGCCACAAATGTAGTTTCCTGAAAACCCAAGAACCCGACGTCATAATATAATTTTGTAATGTGTTAATGGCAGGCGAGCAACGAGATCTACGAGCATTCTACCACTGAATATCTATATAATAGGTGATGTATAGAAAAATGTTGCTTAAATTTGTGTCCGGTAAAAAAGAAATGCGCCGCAAGTGGTACAAATGACTGCGTACTCCTGGCGACCGGGTCAATGACGTCGGCGGCCTTCCGACGTACTGTGCGTTGCAGTGCGACTGCGTCCGTACTAGCTCAGCGGATGGATGTAAGCGCCATGCTGCCGTGCCGTTTGGTGTGGAACCGTACGGAAGTACGGTTGAACGTGTGAATGAGAGATTCATACGTCTGGCCGGGTGGTTTTCGGTCCCCACTCTAATTGCTGCCTCGCATCATCTTCATACCGGTCCGCGTTGACGGTTGTCGTGTGGTCGTGATGTGACTCCTGGCCTACCGGCAAGTAGGCGTCTACAACAACATATATACTCCGCAATCCTCCGTAAGGAAAAAAAGAATGCCTATATGCCTCCGTACAAGCCCTAATTTGTGATCACTATGCGAAATGAAAGTAGGCGGCAGCAAGATCGTATTACACTCAGCTTCAAATTCCGAACCTCTGAATTTCCTCAACAGAAATTCACGAAAAGATCGTCGTCTTTCCACCAGCAATCCCCATTTGAGTTCCTGGAGCATTTCCGTAACACTCGCACATTGGTCGAATCTACCAGCAACAAACCTAGCTGCTCGCCTATGAACTGCTTCTATGTCTTTCTTTAAATTGATCTTCTGTGGGTCCCAAACACTTGAACAATACTCAAGCCATGGTCGTACAAGCGTTTTATACGCGGTCTCCTTTACAGATGAAGTAAATCTTCCCAATATTCTCCCAATAAACCGAAGTCGGCTATCCGTCTTACTCCCAACTGCCCTTACATGTTCGTTCCATTTCATATCGCTCTACAATATTACGCCTAGATATTTCAACAACGTGACTGCATCAAACAGCTCACTACCACTGCTGTATTCGAACATTATGGGATTGTTTTTCCTGCTCAAACGCATCACCTTACATTTTTCTACATTGAGAGATAGCTGCCATTCTTCGCACCAACTAGAAATTTTGTCTAGGTCATCCTGTATGCTATTACAATCAGTTAAAGACGACACGCTCCCATACACCATAGCATCAACAGCAAACAGCCGCAAATTACAAGTTACTCTGTCCATCAGATCATTTAAATAGATAGAAAATAACAGCGGTCCTATGATAATCCCCTGGGGCACGCCTGACGATACACTCGTCTCTGATGAACACTCGCCGTCCAGAACAACGTACTGCGTTCTATTACCTAGGAATTCTTCCAGCCAGTCACATATCTGTGAACCTATTCTATAAGCTGGTATCTTCGTTAGCAGTCTGCAGTGTGGCACCGCGTCACAGACTTTTGATTAAAACATAATTGCTTGTTGCCCTTCATCCATGGCTCGCAAGATGTCATGTGAGAAAAGGACAAGTTGAGTTTCACATGAACGATGTTTCCTAAACCTGTGCTGATTCATAGAAAGAAGCTTTTCCGTCTCAAGGAAATTTACTATATTCGAACTGAGAATATGCTCCAAGCTTCCCTAGGAACGTTGGAGTTCCGGTATGCAAGACTTCCTCTGCGTCCGTAGTTCGTTGTAGCGCAGGAGTCGAACTCGGAGCTACGCAGGAGTTGTACCGACGTTAGAACATGTCATAGAATTGAGTGCTACGATGTGTAAGCCATAGATTCATCTGACCGACTGCTTACGAACTCAAGTGACAGAGTAAATATAGCGTGTGTGGAGCGACAGATATTTCCACTAAGCAATAGTCATGACCACAGAGGTCCTGTCATACGAACGTGACGGCGTTTTTTTTATCTTGTCGTGTTCACTTAACAAGTCAGCTGATGGTTCAAGAAGGCTCCGGATTCGCGTTGTTGCGTTAGACATAACCATTGTTTCCTCACGTAACCTAGTGACGTGATACTGCAAGCTCGTACTGTTCCATTTAACTTCCGCTGATGCGTGCTATTTAGTCCGGCGCGTGTGCGTCCATTCCTGTCAGCTTGACACAGTACGTATGACGCCAAGTTGCTGCTGTTCCCCTTCCCCGTTCTGTCGACACACCGCCATGTTTCTACAGCAACCAAAACTTGGAATAATTTACCGTTACAGAGCTGGTGTGCTACAGATCTAAGCGGTAGTTGGCAATGGAAATCTTGCAATGCAACGGGTATTTTTGTTAATTACCGACCGAAACTCTGGCGTTGATTGATATTTAGTAATCCTGTTCTCCTTTTATTCCACGGCTTCTTCGTTCCTGTCTCTGACCATCTCCTCTTTTCCCCTCTCATAGACTAATCTTCTCTTCTCATCGTTCTGGCCATCTCACCTCCACTGTTCATCTCCTCCTCCCCTTTCTCCGTTCATCTCCTTCTCCTCTCTATCCATTTTCATTTTTGAATTTTTTCCCCTCTCCCCACTCATCTTTGATTTTTGGGCCCCTCTGCCATGCACCGAACAGTGGCATACAAAGTATGAAAAAACCTTTCGAGGTATCTCTTTAATTAGCGTTGTAACCAAAATATTCTCAGGTATTGTTGAGAGGAGACTACGAGTATTAATTGAGGACAAGTTAGATGAAAAGTGCTTTGAGTGGAACAGGGAATTGTATCTATGTTTCAAAGATCTAGGAAAGGCTTATGACCTAGGATGAAGCTACTGTCAGTTCTACAAGATTGTGGTATAGGAGGCAAACTTCTGCGTGCAATTAAAGGGCTTTACGTAGACTGTCAGGCAGCGGTTAGAGTAGTTGGCAAATTAAGCTCATGGTTCAAGGTAGTTTCAGAGGCAAGACAAGGCTGTAACCTGTCACCACTGTTGTTCATACTATTCATGGATCATATGTTGAAAACAGTAGACTGGCAGGGCGGGATTAAAATAGGTCAAAACAAAATAAGCAGCCTCGCATATGCGGATTACTTAGTTGTAATGGCAGATTCGATTGTAAGTTTGCAAACTAATATTTCAGAGCTCGATCAGAGGTGAAAGGATTATGATATGAATATCAGCATTTCCAAAACAAAAATAATGTCTATGGGAAAGAGATTCAAACAGATTGAGTGCCAGGAGGAACAAAGCAGGTAGACATTTTCAAGTACCTGGGATGTATTTTCTCACAGGATGGCAGCACAGCGAAAGAACTGGAATCGAGTTGCAGCAAAGCAGTGAATGCTCAGCTAAGATCTACTCTCTTCTGCAAGAAGGAAGTCAGTACCAAGACTAAGTAAGCAGTGCACCGCTCTATCTTTCAACCAACTTTGTTGTATTCATACGGTAGAGGTTACAGATATGAAAGTAACAAGAATGATTGCAGGTACTAGTAGATGGGAACAATGGCAGGAGGGTGTCCATAATGAGGATATCAAAGAAAAACTGGGAATGAACACCATAGATGAAGCAGTTAGAGCGAACAGACTGAGATGGTAGGGTCATGTTACACGCATGGGAGAAGCAAGGTTACCTAAGAGACTCATGAGCTCAGCAGCGGGGGATAAGAGGAGTCGAGGTAGACCAAGAAGACATTACTTAGATTCGGTGCAGAATGATTTTGAAGTAAAAGGTATAACATCAGACGAGGCACCAATGTTATCATAGAAGAGTGGATCATGGAGGAATTATATTAGAGGTACTATGCTGCATACTGAACTGATGGTGGTGATGATGATGATGATGATGATGATCCCCACTCATCTACGATTTTTGTGTCCCTCTGCCATGCACCGAACATTGGCATACAAAGTATGAAAAAACCTTCTCCACGAAACAATAAAGACGTCCTTAATTTCATGGCGATCAGTCAGACAGTGTCTAAAATGCAAGTACCCACCATCGTACACCATACCGTGAATTTCCATTATGAAAATCTTCTTAATGAAAATATACCGAAATGTGGAAACTATGTTTGATCACATTTAGCTGAAATCTATTGTGAGGAACGCTATGCTATGTACAATATAATGACTTGCAAGTGTAAAAACACTGTCCAGTAATACGTTGCTAAGCTTTTACCTTAATATTTTCACTCGTTATTAGTCCATGTTTCGTACACATAATCTCGCATTTTCCACCAATTGACCTGCACAAACAACAGAGCAGGTGTATCGCTCTGTTGGATATGCACAGCTGCACCAATCTTGTTTCGCTGCAGCCTGCCGAGAGATTATCACCTGGAAAGTCACTGCCGTCTGAAAACCGAATCGATGGTACTGCCATCGCTGTCTGAGATGTGGAAGTATTGCTATCTGAGAGGTAATGTGCAATCTGGAGAGAAGCGAATCAGGTGATTCGCCGCATATATCGCGATCCTTTTTCGCTTGAGTCAATCGAAAATATTTTTAAATTACTATCCAACAGCCACGATTAAATTTCATTGGAGCTTGTTCTCCCACGTTAAAAATGTACGTACCAGTCCAGATGAAAAACATCTCTTATGTCTCAAAATCGTGCTAACTCAGAAATGACTGATCAGTGCGGTCTCTTGTTTCTACTCGAAGTGGTCTATGTGTCTACTTCCCTGAAATATGGTCTAATCTGACTACTTTCTTAGTGTGTATGCCAAACACCTAAAGATGTAATCTAACTTTTACAAGGAGTATGTTTTGGGAGATGAAAGTTCTCTCCGAAGTTTATAAAACTGTCACTTCTTATTTCGCCATGTAGTATAAAATTTCCTTCGGATTTTAGCATGTTAGTGATCTCTTCTTGACTTGAACAAGCTTAGCCTTGCAACATGTATTTCTACTCAGCGATAGAAAGATGCAACCGTTCTCGTTCTCGTTCTCGTTCTGGCATGGTCAGTGTGTAAATAGTTCAAACGGCTCTGAATGTGGAAAACTCAGCAGTGTTCATCCCGCCCTGCAAAGATGCCTTCCGCGCTAGACAGCATATCAACCAACTCAATGCATTTGACGGAGGCTACGTCGTGGGTGAACTGCTTGCACTGGGGTGGTAATTACCGTGCGATAGCAACGCATGTGGGACAATCAGCTGTCACAGTGACTAGTTGGAATCAATAGCCTCAAAAGGGCACACAGTCACGTCGTACATATTCAGGTCTACATAATCTACATCTCTATTTACGTCTGCAAACATTTACTGGAGACCTTAAAGCATTGTTGCCAGGTCGTCCAAAAAATCGGAAGATCATCCGATTTTTTGAACTATTTCGGAAAATATGAAAGTAGGAGTAAATATTTCGAAATTATCCAACTCTTCCTGAAACTGTGAGTGAATCTTCCCAAATTTTCATAATCTTCCTGAAATTTCCAGTGAATTTCCCGAATCTTTCACAACTTCACTTGCCGATAGTATATTCTCCTACATCACACATACTACTATATCAATTCGATCCTATAGCGTAACCAGGGGTGGTTGACTGAACTTCTTCGTGTCCCGAACAGCACTCACACTCGATTTGTAATTAAATAAATAAAAAGGAGGGGGAGGGGAGAGTTGATATTTTATTACTTGTAACAGTAGATTTTAAAGACTTCTCCCTTATTAGAAGAAAAGTTGGTCGAAGTATAATAACGTTTACCACAGGGGGAGGGGCTGCAGCTCCACAGCTCCCTCCCACGTCACCATATGCGTTGCTGGTTCGAGCTCAGCGAAACATATCAAGAACAGTCAACGGTGTACTACCACAGCCGCAGTCGAGTGGTCGAGAGTTCCAAGGCGCCTTGCTGCGGAAGTTCCAGGCTAACGGAGGTTCGAGTCCTCCTTCCGGCATGGGTGTTTGTACAGTACTTAGGTTTGTTTGTTTGCAAGCCCAGGGACTGATTACCAAAGAAGTCCAATTGGTGAGACTACCTTCTCAATATAAAATGAGTATGAGTATATACTTTAAACTGATTATGGAAGATTATCTCATTTTAACACCCCTAGTTCTGAAATGTCATATAACTGCCTCTTCCAAAATTTTTAAGCACCATTTCCGAAAAAAATTTCCTTCCTGTGAAAATTGCCTTTTTATCCTCTGATGTCCCACACTGTGCCTGGAGAACTCGTATCTATCTTATTGGGATCCCAACGGTCAATGCTCCAATGACCATTGGCACCAGGAAACCAACGCCGTCGTTTGAAGTGTCCGCGAATAAAATACGATGTACCATTATCATCTTCCGGTTTGGCGGCGTGAGGGGCAGAGTGCATATCCTGAAGAGACACACGTGTAATCCAGCTATGTCGGGTCCTGCTTCGGCATACAATGACTGCACAGTGAAATGTCACAGACATTCTGCATCGACACGTCCTGATGGTAAACCACATTAGGGTAGCGTTCGAACTACATAATCTACATCAATACACATAAACGTGTGTCTATGAACTGTCTACAGCATATTCAGATCTTCCCATGGATAGCAATGTCCCTGGACCCTTTATGACTGAAGATGATATTGGAAGGGACCTCCGTCAGATTAAGACCTCGCGGGATACATGGGGACAGATGCAACAGCTGTGGACTAAGTTCTGTCTAACACCATTCCGAACCGCATAAGTCAATGAACTGCGGCAATACGGGTGCGACCCATACTCAATGGCACTAAGGTTCCACCTCTAGCTACCAAAGGAATTGTCCACCATATTTCAATAAATGCGCATGTTCTTTCCTCATGTGCACTTTTATTTACATGGGAGCCTCATCTATTTATCTGGGAATGCAAAATAGGCAAAAGACACTGTTATCAGGAGATCACACAAATCATGGTTTATAAAACAATTAATGAAGTGGAACTCTCAGTTAATTTAAATAATTAATGAAGAAACTAAAGTCGATAAACCTGAAAGTTCTAGAAGGTACTTTGCAGTCAACGCATTCTCCTAGATTCGACATTGCACTGATGGATGGATATGCCATTCATGTCCAAAGGGAACGAAGTAAAGCGCCAGAAGTCCCTAAATTACTCATTACATCGCGCATATTCTTTTTAATGTTAACCAATATCCAGGCCTTAGTAAAGATCGGAAATTGTATCTCTACCCATTTTTAATAACAAACAGGGTTAAGTGGAGCCGGAGGTGTCTATGCTGCCCACGTTAAAATCACTAAGTTTGAGGAACATTGATGAACAATCTACCAAACCGAAGAATTTGAAATTTTTTCAACATACAGAGTGATTTAGTATTGCAGTTACGATGGAGGGATATTGGAGTATCTTTTCTAGTTTTCTTATTAATGTTGTTGTTATGGTCTTCAGTCCAGAGACTGGTTTGATGCAGCTCTCCACCCTACTCTATCCTGAGCAAGCCTTTTCATCTCCTGATAAGAACGGCAACCCACATCCATTTGAATCTGCTTACTATACGCGTCTCTTGGTCTCCCTCATCGATTTTTACCCCACACGCTTCCCTCCAATGCTAAATTTACGATACCTCGATGTCTAAGAATGTGTCCTACCAAGCGATCCCTTCTTTTGGTCAGGGTATGCCAAAAATTCCTTTTCTCACCAATTCTGTTCAGTACCTCTTCATTAGTTATGCGATCTACCCACTTAATCTTCAGCATTCTTCTGTAACACCACATTTCAAAAGCTTCTATTCTCTTCCTGTCCACACTCCTTATCGTCCACGTTTCACTCCCGTATAAGGCAACACTCCACACAAATGCCTTCAGAAAAGATTTCCTTGCACTTAAATTAATATTCGATGTCAGCAAATTTCTCTTTTTCAAAAATGCTTTTCTTCCCATTGCCATTCTGCATTTTATATCCTCTGTACTACGACCATCGCATGTTATTTTACTACCCAAGTAACAAAATTCATCTACCACCTTCATTGTTTCGTTACCTGATATAATTCCTTCAGCATCGCCCGACTTTCTAAGACCGCATTCCATTATTTTTGTTTTGCTCTTGTTAATGTTCATTTTATACGCTCTTTTCAACACACTGTCCATTCCATTCAACTGCTCTTCCAGGCCCTTTGCTGTCTCTGACAAAATTACAATGTCATCAGCAAAACGCAATGTTTTTATTTCTTCCCCCTGAACTTTAATCCCTATTCCAAATTTTTCCTTCACCGCCTGCTCGATGTACAAATTGAATAACATCGGAGAAAGGCTACAACCCTGTCTTACTCACTTCCCAACTGATGTTTCCCTTTCATGCCCTTCGAGTCTAATAACTGCGGTCTGGCTTTTGTACAAGTTGTAAATAAGTCTCCTTTCCCTATGTTTTACCCCTGCTGACTTCAGAATTCGAAAGAGTGTATTCCAGTCAACATTGTCAAATGCTTTCTCCAAATCTACAAAAGCTAGAAATGTAGGTTTGCCTTTCCTTAATCTATCTTCTAAGATAAGACGTAAAGTGAGTATTGCCTCCCGGGTTCCTATGTTCCTCCTGAATCCAAACTGATCTTCCCCGAGGTCAGCTTCAACCAGCTTTTCCATTCTCCTGTAGATAATTCGTGTTAAAATTTTGCTACCATGACTTATTAAACTGATGGTTCTGTAGTTTTCACACCTGTCTGCACCTGCTTTCTTTGGAATGGGGATTATAACATTTTTCTTAAAGTCTGAGGGCATTTCGCCTGTCTCATACATCCTACACACCAGTTCAAATAGTCTTGTCATCGCCGGCTCTCCCAGAGACTTTAGTAACTCTGAGGGTATGTCATCTACTCCTGGGGCCTTATTCCGACCTAGGTCTTTCAAGGCTCTGTCAAATTCATCTCTCAGTATGGTATCTCCTATTTCATCATGATCCACTTCCTCTTCCCTTCCTACAACATCATCCCTAAGTTCATTTCCTTTGTAGAGCTGCTCTATGTATTCTTTCCACCTTTCAGCTTTCCCTTCTTTGCTGAGAACTGGCTTCCCATCTGAGTTCTTGATATTCGTAAAGTTGCTTTTCTTGTCCCCAAATGTCTCTTTTACTTTCCTGTAGGCGGTATCTACTTTTCCCCTTCTTATACATTCTTCTACAGATTTGCATTTGGCTTCTAGCCACCCCTGCTTAGCCATTTTGCACTTCCTGTCAATCTCATTTCTTAGTCGTCTGTACTCCATTTTGCCTGTTTCATTTACTGCATTTTTATATTTTCTCCTTTCATCAATTAAGTTTAGTATTTCCTGTGTTATCCAAGGATTTTTTGTAGGTCTTGCCTTTCTACCTATTTTGTCATCTGCTGCCTTCACTATTTCATCTCTCAATGCTACCCATTCCTCTTCTACTGTTTTATTTCTCCCTGTTTCTGTCAATTGTTGCCTAAATCTCCCTCTGAAATTCTCCAGAACCTCACTTTCCTTCAATTTATCTAAGTCCCATCTCCTCATTTTCCTACCTTTCTGCAGTTTTTTCAGTTTCAGCCTACAGTTCATGACTAACAAGTTATGGTCAGAGTCTATATCTGCCCCTGGGTATGTCTTGCAGTTTAGAACCTGGTTCCGGAATCTATGTTTTACCATTATAAAATCTATCTGATACCTTCCGGTGTCTCCTGGTCTCTTCCACGTATACAACCTTCTTTTGTGATTCTTAAACCACGTGTTTGTTACGATTAAATCATGTTCCGTGCAAAATTCTACCAGGCGACTTCCTCTTTCATTCCTCCTACCCAATCCATATTCACCTACTATTTTTCCTTCTCTTCCTTTTCCTACAACCGAATTCCAGTCTCCCATAACAATTAAGTTTTCCTCTCCCTTAACTGTCTGAATAATTTCCTTTAGCTCCTCATATATTTCTTCGATCTCCTCCTCATCGGCAGAGCTAGTTGGCATATAAACCTGTACTACTGTTGTCGGTGTTGGCTTCGTATCTATCTTGACGATGATAATGCGATCACTGTGCTGCTCATAGTAGTTTACCCGCATTCCTATTTTCTTATTCATTATTAGTCCTACTCCTTTGATACCCCCAACTGATTTTGTATTTATAATCCTGTACTCACCTGACCAGAAATCCTGTTCATCCTGCCACCGAACTTCACTAATCCCCACTATATCTAACTTCAACCTATCCATTTCCCTTTTTAAATTTTCTAATTTTCCTACCCTATTGAGGGATCTAACATTCCACGCTCCGATCCGTAGAATGCCAGTATTGTCTTTCCTGATGACAACATCCTCCTGAGTAGTCCCCGCCCGGAGATCCGAATGGGGGACTATTTTACCTCCGGAATATTTTACCCGAGAGGATGCCATCATCATATTTCCATACAGTAGAGCTGCATGTCCTCGGGAAAAGTAACGTCTGTAGTTTCCCCTTGCTTTCAGCCGTTCGCAGTAGCTGTGTGGCAAGCCACATTAGCTGATGTTACAAGGCCAGCTCAGTCAATCATCCAGACTGTTGCCCCTGTAACTACTGAAAAGGCTGCTGCCCCTCTTCAGGAACCACACGTTTGTCTGGCCTCTCCACAGATACCCCTCCGCTGTGGTTGCACCTACGGTACGGCTATCTGCATCGTTGAGGCACGCAAGCCACCCCACCTCGGCAATGTCTGTGGTTCATGGGGGTGGTTATTATTTTTTATTAATGACCCAACATTTTTAGATAAAAACGCTTTATTTAATAAAATTGAAATGAAACTACTGAACACATTGCTAAATGGTTGTGTTACAATTTAAGATTGATCACTAGGAGTGCTGTATAAAAATTTCATCTCCCTAGTTTTACTGGATTTTGAGAAAATGTTGCTTACATTCGGAAAATTGTAATTCACGGGAAATGGCTATCAAAGATTTTCAAAACATTCCTGCCCTATAGGATGGATTATCATGGTCTTCTTCTTAATACTCCAAAAGCTTCCGGTCTGGTCTTCTCTTCTGGCCTGTTGTTTCATCATATTTCATATTCCTTTCTCTTCTCTCTGCTCCTCTTACCCTCTCTCTATAAATATTTCTTAGTGCTCGTACAGTGTTCACTCCAGCTTGAAGTCCTAATGCCTTAAATACTTCACACTTCAATCTGCAGACTGCTGTTGCATCATAAATGCCGAAATGAAGTGTTTTTATGCCTACGAACACTCTTTTAGGAATCACTGTGCAAATTAAATTTTTAGGATTCTGCGTGTTTTCCGTATAGACATTTTCGTAACAATTCTGGATGTCCTAAGTCATGAAAAACTGGATTTGTTGTATTTATCACAGCTGCTGGCAAACCATGCTTGCGATCATAGTCCTTTCTGACATTATATTTGCATCAGCAGTCACGAGAGGGTGTTAGATGCATTCAGCGGGCCCGCCAACTTCGTGTGCAGGTGCGGGAGAATATGGTAATGAATCCACTTCTATAACGAGTAGAACAATAATTCAAAGTTTGCATTAAAGAGGAATGCCCCAATTAACTGTTGATAGCAATATTATTATTATTATTATTATTTTTTTTTTTTTTTTTTTTTTTTTTTTTTTTTTTTTTTTTTTTTTTTTTTGTAATTGACCACCTCCGGCCCCCATGAAGCAAGGATGCTGTATTCACCAACTTTATTTAAAATTACTTTAATGCGGCACTGGAGTATTCGATTAGAAATCGTAGACCGATGGGACTAAATCTCGAAGACAGACATCTCCACACAATTTGTGGTGGGATGAAAGCTTATTCTGGTACTGCCTACCGCGCGGTAGTAGCCGAGCGGTCTGAAGCGCCACGTTTCGGATCGCGCTGCCTCCCGCGTCTGAGGTTCGAATCCTCCCTTGGACATGGATGTTGGTGTTGTGTTTAGTATACGTTAGTTCATAAGTAGTTTGAATGTTTATGGACTGATGACCCCGTAGTTAAGTCCCATAAGCTTTATAAACATTTGAATAATTTTTGTTATTGCCTTACATCAGCTCAGTTTTGCAGGTAAAACATATTTATTTATTGCTGTTGTTACTAATTTTTAATGTTAATGAAGTTTAATAAAATAAACATCTCGCATCGCCTACCAAGCGGAAACCTTTTATTTCATTTATTATATGAGTTTCAAAACAATGTGTGTCAGTTTTCTAATGTTTAATGTGCAGCGACAACGGCACAACCCACGAGAACAGCATCTTCTCTGACGAGATGACGAGACCAGAGATCATATAACTGGTTATCGAACGTCACGGGACGACAGCCACGCGACGAGATAATATCTAGTTGACGGACACCGTTGGTAACCGCCACTTTAAATTAAATAAAAGAAAATGATTTTTATTGTAAAGAAGATTTTTGCTAATTACGAACAGATTCACCTACTAAGACGGGTTCCTATGAGAATGTTCTGGTGTTGATATTCAGGTGTTTATACATCTATTATATTGATTCGTTTCAGGTAAAATAAAACTCGAAATTTTACTTCAAGTGTCAAGAGTGTTGAAAAGAGTTATTTAGCTATTAAAATATACCAATATTTAACTGCTATGCTGAAGTTCATTTTTGAAGTTTGCTACAGAACCTATTTAAGACTTTACACAGGTCTATTAGGAACTAGTGAAATTTTTTTATGTGAAGAAAGTATTTTCAATTTTATGAATCAATATTTTGCAAATTATTCGTGGATTATATCTATGGTTTATAAAAACAATTCAAAGAATTTCAACAACACAATTTTGAGGAAATTTGAAGTCTGCTGAAGAATAAACTGGAGAGAGGGAAGATAAAGTGAGTGATCATGAATTTAGGAGTTATAATTAGTGGAAATGAAAAGGATGAGAAGGACATAAGATAGGGAAAGGAAAGAACATGATTCAGACTACACCTGATACTGTTGAATAATAGGTAATCTAAACCAAAGAAGAACATACTTAAAGCAGTAATAGAACCAGTCATGAGACATGGGTCAGAAGTGTGGGTTATAGATAAAAATAGGGAATGGAAACTACTTGCTGCAGAGTTCATACTGTAGAAGATGCTGCAGCTTAACATTATTTGAGCACGTGAGGAATGAAATAAATAGTGGAAGGATGACAACTACAACCACCTTTCTGATTAAGATTAATGATAAAAAGTAGCAATACTACAGGCTTTCGACGTATGGAGTAGGGGAGCATATGGTTACAAGGATGGATTCCATTACAATGGAATAAGCGAGGAAGACCACGTAAGAAGTCGTTAAATAGTATTTAAGAGCCGTAGTAGAGTAGTCGAGTGCTCTAAACGCGCCTTGCTGCGGAGCGCAAGGTTTCTCGCCGTCTGAGTTTCAAGTCCTCCCTTGGGCAAGAGAGAGAGAGAGAGAGAGAGAGCGTTTGTGTTGTCCTTAGGTTAGTTTAAAATAGTTTAAGTAGTTTGTAAGTCTAGGGACTAATGACCATAGTAGTTTGGTGCAATAGGTTTATACATATTTGCAATATTCAAGAAGAAGGGGAAACGATGACTGGAAGAAATATACTGGACAGAGAAGGTCTGGTGTCACTTATGATGCGAGAAGTGGCAATGATGTTGCAAAAATTCGCTATATACATGTATTATAACTGACATACAACATGACAGTCCTTCATAATGTGACTTTTACTAATTTAGTCGTGTCATTCTTTTCCGTTAAGAGAAGTCGATGCTGCCACGACTATATATGAGCTGATAGGTCACCTAGTAATACATCCGTTCTCAAGTTGTGCATTTCTGTCGTTCGTTGCATACGTATTCGGTATTTCCATTCGTTGCCAATGTGTGTGAAGCAAAAACATATTCGCAATCAATCATGAAATGTCGTTCCTGTCACCTGCGAGCGGGACCTAAAGTTTTTGCCTCGTCCACAGCCGGAATTCAATTTTCCGGACTGACAGCAAGTACGGAAAAGCCCTTCGTCAACGTCGAGACTTCTGCTGCGTGAAGACAGTCGCCTGCAACGATGTGTTAGTCACAGCAGGCGGCGCCAGCCTTCACCTCCTCCTTTCAGGACATAAGGTTCACAGATCCATCCCCACAATACATTCATGCTGGAACTGGCACATTTCTCTCAACACATTGATACGCATTGCATTCTGTAACCAGGTTGTTTTTATACAGATTCAGTACTTGGAACTAAACATTAAGAGGCAATTTTACGAAAGAGAACTCATAACTAGACGATACCGCGATATAGTAAAGGAAGAGTAAAGACATTCATCTGCCGTTCATTTATTACCTCGATGAAAGAGAGATGTGACGAAAACGATGAAACATATATTGTAGAAAATGTAGGAGGCATAAAGAAATACAGTTATAAGAAATAGAATTGCTCCAAAGCGCCAAATGCCCAAGACGAAGTTAATAATAAGGAATCAAAAGCATCAGTGAAATCAGTCCCCCAGCAGTGGCCGCGGATTTCGCGACGATTGACGTTATAGATTCGAGTCCTCCCCCCACCATCGGTGTGTGTGTGTATGTTCTGGCGTCCTAGCAAATAAAATAAAATAAAATTCTATATTATACCGTATTTAACTGAAATTTGCTCAGCTATTGTATACTCTACTAGCTTAAACCCGCGGCTCCGCTCGCATGTTTGTTGATTATGATAGATAAGCTATCCTTCAGTAGTGTGCCATGAGATCAAATCACACGTAAAAATGCACTCGTTTCGAAGAATCCAATCACGAAATTCAACAATAATGATTGTAATAATATCACAGATCGATCACTTGATGTAATGCGCGAAAAGTCAAATCGATTTTTTTAAAGAGGTGTATTAAAAGAAATTTCATTTTACTGCTTTATTTATTTGTTCTTATATTTCTTTAGTCGTATGCTTATCCTTACAGAGAAAGAGTTGAAGACATTGTAGAACGCATAGACGAAAGATATGGTCTTTGGCATCACGTTTCGCTGTATGTATGTAACCTCCTTGCTATAGAGGCGCAATCGTCATCGCTGGCCTTCAGTCCGAATTTTTTTATAATTTGACGACTTTCAACCACCACATCTTCCACCCCCTTATAGCTATCGGCATGGAACTGCTATAATGTACAAAGGGAGACTTCGGACAACAATTACACAAAGACTATTCGTTTGCGTTCTGTAACTGTCGCTCCAGAGCGAAATATTAACACACACACACACGTAGAATTTTATATACACCGATAACTTTCCATCCCAATGTACTCCACCCTTTTATCATTATCAACCCTCAAGCAACAATGCAACCAATAAAACCATTTTCACAGAGTAATTATTGTTCCGCATTTCGCGTAATATTCTTCAAATTACTAAGTATATATCAGATCGCTGTTAAATCGTGCCTAAACCCTTCCTCAGGTATAAATTAGTTATTATACAAATATTTAAGTCACTGCGTCTTGTCGTTCGGACGTGATAAGCGTACACCGAACAGACATTCAGATTTATAGATATAGATTAATTCATGAGATTCTTTTTATTCCAAATAGATTGTATTAGTCTAAGAAATGATTTTTAAAAAAGTATTTAAGGCTGTATTTTTTCGTAACTATTACGGATACAGCAGTGAAGCTTTATATTCAACCAAGTAAATAAAGGGTTTCACTAACCACTGGCTGGTCTCAGTCTGTAAATTATTTTAAGCATGAGATTTGCCTCTCATATAACTGTTGTTAACTCAATATCTGTCCTACGACACAATACAGGAAACACTTCTATGATTCCCCTCTGGTTTTGTTCGTAGACCTACTTATCTAAATTTCATTAAGGTCTGAATTCCAACTCCGTTCAGGATCATAGTCTAAGCTGGAAAATAATTCTTAAAACTCATATTTTAGTTGAACTCTCGGCCCTGAATCATTTAATAATTATTGAATTAGCTACGAAATAGCGGCTGGCGACTGCAGTTCAGCGGTGGATGTTGGAGATGATGCAACTGGAACTAAAGTCTTGATTATGCTTAAAATGTCGGTTTGGGTGATGTTAGCATGAAGAACCCGATATATTGTTTATCATATCTGACATATTACAATCGTTTAACAAACTTTGAATAGCATGCGCGACTCTCGCAAAATTACGATCGAATCGCCATTTCAAGATATGATATGACACTAAGACCAGACAAGAGAAGAAAGTATTCAGATTATACAATGGTAAATAGTGCTCAAAGAAACAGCTGAGATAACATTCACGTCGATATTAAAATTTCATTGTTGTAAAAATCATTCACGTCCTTCAGCACACTTTATCTTTGACATCACTACGTTTTTGTTTTGAATAGAATTCAATACGGCATCACTGAATTTTAATATCGTTTCATATAGTTGGGACTTGCAGGGAACGGGGATCTTTTCAGTCCCTGACGTTTACAAACATTTGAACATATGAAATTCCTACAGCAAAATTAAAAACTGTTTTCGAGAAAGGAGTATAAACTTTCTGAGCATCAAGAGCTGACATGGGATGCCAGCCAAGGACGAGTGAAATTCCCCATCGCATCACCCAATAATTAGAGGTAGGATGGCCCAGTGAATAGCCCAAACTGAACATAGATCAAGCGTTAAAACGGTAAGGACTTCAGAAGTGTGGTAAAAGAAGCAAAGTATAAACAATGAACGACCCATCCTACAGCTGTGAGATAGCGTGCGAGCCGCTATACTGCGCAGTAATCTAATGACTATTCGCTGCAATTCCTCAAATGTAAAGCCGTTGCCATCATCATTCCTATCCCGTTGTACCTAGAAATGTAACAGATCATTGAACATTTCACCTACATCAATTCTTCAAAGTATTTCCTCTGTCTGTTAAGGCATCCAGAGGATTCACTAGCAGATTTACTTACCTGTCCAATATACTTGTTAATTTAACAGCAACCGCCAAAATTATTCGTTTTTGAAGGTGAAAAAAAAAGCATTTTGTTTGTTACAACTGATTTTATATCTCCTAGACTCATTTCGCCTTTTATTTTAAAGGCATCTTCAGTGGGACCTACAAGTACAATTTTTTGCGAGATGTATTGTTTCCATATTATATACAGCTCACGTACGTTTTTACATAAGGGAAGAAGTTTTTACTTACTCAAGGCCAAGTGTAAGTAAAAACTTCTTCCCTTATGTAAAAAAGTACGTGAGCTGTATTTAATCTGGAAACAATACATCTCGCAAAAAATTGTACTTGTAGGTTGTTTCTTCAGCTATCTTCTACTGTTTCCTCCATCTGCTCAAGGCCATATGTTGCATATGTGCAAAATTATATAGTTATAAAACGTGGAACATATGGCCTTGACCAGATGGAGGCAACAGCTGAAGATAGCTGAAGAGAGAATGAGAATGTAAGTAAAAACTTATTCCCCTATTTTTTTTAAAAAGTGAACTTTTTATCATTTGGAAACAATACATCTCTCAGAAAACTGTACTTGTAGAACCCAAAGAAATGTTCAAATGTTTGTATATCTATCGGACCAAACTGCGTGGTCATCAGTCCGTAGCTTACAAAGTACTTAAACTAAGGTAAACTAACCTAAGGACAACACACACACACCCATGCCCCAGGGAGGACTCGAACCACCGCAGCGAGACGCTTTAGACCGCACAGCTACTCCACCGTGACTGAAGACGTGTCTGGGAGAAATAAAATCAATTACAGGAAACAAAAGACTTTTTTTTCATCTTCAAAAAAGGGTAACTTGTTAATTTCCTCTTCCCTCCCTTTCGAAGTTTGCTAATTACCCTGCAGATAGTTTTCCCGTGGCTTGATCCATAGTTTTCAGCTGATTTCTAACGTCTTTTTTCCAACATGATTGCTAGCTCATAAGATATTAATTCTTAATCTTCCTATTTTGTATGAAATATGTAGAGAATGATGTTATGGACTTGGAACGGTATTTGTATGGGGCATGAAGATGATGTTAATCTAATACCGAAATCGATCGCCCAAATAAAACAGCAAATATTTACGTCTGTTTGTGGGTAAGTAAATAATTTTAATTAAAATTCGACCAGGCGCACTCACGACTTCGTTAGAATATCGACTGAATTTTTAAACGTTCACTTTGATGTCGAATGGAACACCTCAGCATTTACAAACCAGAAAAATCAACTATCATTTTATATGGAATAGCTCTGTTAAAAAGCAGCTTTTTTCTACTTCATTACATACCAACCGAAGCAATAATAACTATAGCAGGTAATGGGAAGGATACTGTGATGAATGGAACACAGATGGCCGGTGTAGCTAAAGAAAACAAGTAGCTAGGCACGAGCCGAAGTTTCAAAGTGAAACAATACAGAGCGGATGATTTCCAGACAAGCGGCGCGTGATACCAGCGTCATGTGATACCAGCGACCCTTGTCGTAGAGCGGTTCGCCGCTAGGTGACAGACGTGGCACTTGCCCTTACGGCTATCCGCGTTTCCTCTGGCGACAAGTCGCAGAGTATTCGCGGAGACTGGAGCAGGCTCGTGTTTACACCGCGTTGCTATGCAGACGTCTGAGCAGGCAGACTGGATGCAGCAGCGGCCACGGCTTCCATTTCGCAGAAGCGCAGCAGCCGGCACGTCCTGCCTGCCTCCCTGGGGACGGATCTCGACGTCGCCGCTGCGTCGGCGTCGCGTGCATGACGGCAGCGGCGGCTCCCGAGGCGGCGTGGGCTGCGGTTCTGCAGACCACAAGCTGGGAGTGGCGCGCGAGGCGGGAAAGGGGCCGCGGCGTGGCGCCGAAAACGACGACTGACGGGTTCTGCACTGCAGCACACCGAAAGGAGAGGGCAGGCACAAATCTGCAGGCCAAAGATGTTAACACGTATCGGCGTGTAGAATGAGTAGTGAGCACATTAAGTCAGTCAGAAGAATATTAGCAATCATCCAGAGAACATCGACGCATACAATATCACACACGAGCTTCTCATTGCCCGAAGAAATATTTTACCCCACCACGAAGAACAATGCCGTTATCTGATTAAGGGGACATACAGTATTTTGTATTATAGTTTTCAAAATGACAAGCCAAGATCGCAAACTAACAATTTATTAAGTGACGACCGGTTTCGGTGCACTATGGCACCATCATCTGGTCATATATATTTTATAATCTCGTCATCTTGTTGAAAAAAATTGGGTATAAAACAACAAGTGCAACATTGCACTTAGTCACTATATAAAAAAAATTACATAAGTTAAAAACATGACAGTTTACAGAATTGAGTATTGCTTTTCTTCTTGGTAAGTAGTTTCTATACAGTGAGTGCATTGATCACGGCGAGCTCAGGTATGTTGCACAGAACGTGGACAGGCCATCGATGAGTTGCCGCTCTGACACTACAATTTCGGCACGTTTGGTCGATGCAATCAACCCCTGATTGTCATCCAGAACAGCTTCTCGCAGTGGATTGTTGTTTGTTGTAAGCTTCTCGAGAAGTTGTGCTGCTTCAGGCTTTCCCGACGTAATATATTCTTGAACGGTTCATGGGAGTACCGTTGGATACTATTGTAATAAACGCACATATTTCTGCGAGACAGCTGCTCGAGACAGCTGCTCGAGAAGTTATTTCTTCTATTCTGATGAGGAATGCTCAGTTTTCAAAATTTTGATTGCATTTTTTACCTGGCGAGAAAAATATACATCGCAGAGTATGCTGAATTTAAACGGACACAAAATCCTCAAGACTAGGAAGCTTTTACAGAAACTCAAAACTTTGCTCCAATTTCAAAGCCAGAAGCTTAGCAAGAATTCCACAACCAAACGCTGTCACGTAATTTGGTAGCGAATCCTAAGAAATTCCGCTCGTATGTAAAGTACGAGTATACTAGTGGTGAAACACAAACAATACTTTCACTACGCGATAGTAACGGTGATGCTTCCGATAACAGTTCTAAAGCAGAATTGCTTAACACAGCCTTCTGAAATATCTTAACGAAGGAAGACGAAGCAAATAATCAAGAATTCGTATTAAGATCAGCTCCCAGAATGCGTAATTTAGAATTTGATAGCCCTGGAGTATTGAAGCAAATAACTGCACAATAGTAAGACTCCCGGTCCCGATTGTATACCAATTAGTTTCCTTTCAGAGTATGCTAATTCAATATCCCCATACCTAGTTATCATATACAACCGCTCGCTCTGCAGTCCCAAAGACTGGAAAGTTGCACAGGTCACACCCATATTCAAGAAAGGCAATAGGAGTGATCCGCAAAATTACAGGCCTATATCATTGACGTCTGCTTGCAGCGGGATTTTAGAACATATACTTTGTTCGAACATCATGAACTACCAATAGTCAAGTCGGATTCAGAAAGTATCATTCATGTGAAACACAGTTAGCTCTTTACTTAGATTATGTGATGAGTGGTATCGACAAGGGATGTCAAATAGATTCCGTACTTCTAGATCTCCTAGGGCTTTCGACACTGTACGTCACAAGCGTCTTGTAATAAAACTTCGTGCTCATGGAATATCGCCACATTGTGCGATTTGTTTCGTTGCAACTGACGGAAAGTTATCGAGTAGAAGTGATATCTGGCGTTCCACAGGGAAGTGGTATATGGTCCCGACTGTTCCTTATTTTTGTAAACAATTTAGGAGACAATCTGAGTATTTAATCCATAGTTGCTGGTGGAACCGGGACTGAGGTTGGTCAAGAGTATGAAGGAATTGGAATACCAACAGCCGTATGTTTAACAGAAATATTTATTGTTTCACTGGCAGGTTCTATTAAACATACGACTGTTGGTATCACACTTCCTTCATACAATCTGAGTAGCGCCTTTAGACTGTTCATGGATGATATTGTCACTTAGTAAAGTCACCAGACGACCAAAAGCAACGGCAAAAATCACTTAGATGAGCATGGTGCAAAAAATGACAACTGAACCTAATAGTGGGAAGTGGGAAGTCATGCATATGACCACCAAAAGGCACCGTTAAACTTTACTCAATAAATCAGTCAAACCTAAAGGCCGTAAATTCAACTAAATAACTAGGAGTAACAATTACAAAAAAATTACATTCCTGGCCATTAAAATAGCTACACTACAAAGATGACGTGCTACAGACGTGAAATTTAATCGACAGGAAGAAGGTGCTGTGATATGAAAATGATTAGCTTTTCAGAGCACTCACCCAAAGTTGGCGACACCTACAATGTGCTGACATGAGGAAAGTTTCCAACTGATTTCTCATACACATTCTGCACGACCACTACGGTCGGGGGTTCGAATCCCCCCTCGAGCATGGCTATTTGTGCCGTCCTTAGTATTAGCTAGTTCATAAGTAGTTTGTAAGTTTAGGGACTGATGACCCCGTAGTTAAGTCCTGTAAGCTCTACGAACATTGAAACATTTGATTTCTCATACACAAACAGCAGTTGACCGGCGTTGCCCGGTGAAACGTTGTTGTGATGCCTCGTGTAAGGAGGAGAAATGGATACCATCAAGTTTCCGACTTTGATAAAGGTCGGATTGTCGCATATGGCGATTGCGTTTTATCGTATCACGACATTGCTCCTCTCGTTAGTCGCGATCCAATGACTGTTAGCACGGAACGCAGTGCTTGATCCCAATGATCACTAGCAGTCGAGATGACAGGCATCTTATCCGCATGGCTGTAACGGATCGTGCAGCCACGTCTCGATCCCTGAGTCAACACTTGCAAGACAACAACCATCTGCAACAATAGTTCGACGACGTGTGCAGCAGCATGGACTATCAGCTCGGAGACTATGTCTGCTGTATCACAGACAAGAGCACCTATGATGGTGAACGCAACGACGAACCTGGGTGCACGAACGGCAAAAAGTCTTTTTTTTTCTGGATTAATCCAAGTTCTGTTTACAGCATTATGATGGTCGCTTTCGTGTTTGGCGACATCGCGGTGAACGCACATTGATAGCGTGTACTCGTCATCGCATGCTGGGGTATCGCCCAGCGTGGTGATATGGGGTGCCATTGATTACACGTCTCGGTCACCTCTTGTTCGCATCGACGGCACTTTGAACAGTGGCCGTTACATTTCAGATGTGTTACGACCCGTGGCTCTACACTTCATTCGCTCCCTGCGAAACCCTACATTTCTACATCTACACAGATACTCTGCAAATCACATTCAAGTGCCTGGCAGGATAATGCACGGCCGCATGTTGTAGGTCCTCTAGGGCCTTTCTGGATACGGAAAATGTTCCACTGCTGCCCTGGCCAGCACATTCTCCAGATCTCTCACCAATTGAAAATGACTGGTCAATGATGGCGAAGCAACTGGCTCTTCACAATACGCCAGTCACTACTCTTGATAAACTGTGCTATCGTATTGAAGCTGCATGGGCAACTGAACCTGTACACGCCATCCAAGCACTGTTTGACTCAATGCCCAGGCGTATCAAGGCCGTTATTCCGGCCACAGGTGGTTGTTCTGGGTACTGATTTCTCAGGATCTATGCATCCCATTGGGTAAAAATGTAATCACATGTCAGTTCTAATATAATATATTTGTCCACTGAATACCGGTTTATCATCTGCATTTCTTCTTGGTGTAGCAATTTTAATGGTCAGTAGTATAAATTGGGAAGAACACATAGAGGTTATTTCAGGGAGTGCCAACCAAAGACTACGTTTAGTTGGCAGAACACTTAGAAGATGCAACACTTCTACTAAAGAGACTGCCTACACTACACCTGTGCGTTCTATTTTGGAGTTTTGTTGCCCATTGTTGGTTCCCCACCAAGTAGGACTGACAGACGATTTAAAGAAAGTACAGAGAAGGAAAGCTCGTTTTGTATTATCGCGATACTGGGGAATGAGTGTCACTGAAATGATGCACGAGTTGGGATGGAAATCATTAAAAGACGAGACGTCGCGACGAGATCTATTTCCTAAATGTCTTTCATCAACTTTCTCTTTCGTATGCGAACATATTTCTGGAGCACCCACCTACATAGGAAGACGTGATCATCAAAATCAGAGAAATCAGTTCGGAAATGGAAACATATAGGTATTCCTTTTTACCGCGAGAATGGAACTGTACAGAAACATCGTAAAAGCGGTTTGCCATGCACTTCCATATGACTTGCAGAGTATTTGTGTAGATGTTGATGTGCAGTTACATTAGTTTCGTACATTTGTGAGGAATTTCTTTGATACTGCCCGATGGCAATCTGTTTTCATCTTGGAGCAGTTCGTCTTCTATTTCGGGCTTTGTTTGTTCTCCCAGTGAGTCAATCAACGGAAAATATTTATTCTCTTGCACTAAGGCTACATCAAATCACGAATGTAAGTACAAGTCTGGTGATAGTTTACCGGATTTTGAAGAAGTGACGATAACATTTATATATTTTGCCGGGTGTTGTTCTGACGGTTTCTTCACCTTAACACAAAAAGAGCCAGTAATCACCTGTAGGCAGATGTAAAAACGTGACAATAGTTATGCTGAAAGGCTATCAACACAAATCAAATCTCTTATCGCTGAACCACACACCGCTTCCTAAATACGTTATGACAGGGACAATTGATGAAGTGGATTTGGTGACAGATCCATATTCCCCAAGCGCTTGGCCATCTAGAGTTCCCAGTTGGGCTCTTTTATGTTTCACGACGGCCTAAATGTACCATAAATTTGGACGAATTCGGTGATGACGAGTAGGCGTCCGCTCCTTGAAACGTACATGCACACATACACACTCCGAGACTCACACACACACACACACACACATACACACACACACATTTATTCCTATGCTCCTTCTCTCCCAGTAACACCCACGTTCTGTTTTACAAGATTCCTGTATTAGCAAGTTCAAATGATTGTAAACATATTGGAGCAAACTCCTATGGTCATCAGTCCCTAGACTTACTAACTTCTTAAATGACCTTACACTAAGGACAACACACACAAACTCACACCCATGCCCGACGGAGGACTCGAACCTCCGGCTGGAAAGGAGATCCAGACCGGAGCATGACTATTGGCAAGTTAATTTATCTTGGGTAAGGAGAAATGAAATAACAACACAGGTAAAAAAGCAAGTAATGTAAATATAGATCATTACGTGAACAAGATTCTAAAATTCCATTGTTGTTACATGCAATATATAATTAATTTAGTAAGAAAAAAAAGTCAGTGTTGTGGCATATAAAAATCTGAATGATTTTTTGCTGTCGCATTTCTATCGAAAAGTAAATATATTGTTGTATATCATCGACAGCATTATTGCAGCCATTGTAATATTTCCAGAATGAAACTTTCACTCTGCAGCGGAGTGTGCGCTGATATGAAACTTCGTGGCAGATTAAAATTGTGTTCGGGAACCGGGACTCGAATTTTCTGAAAGATATACTTTTATCTCAGGACTATTAGTTTTTCACTTAGCAGTAGTCACAGTAAATCTAAAGTACACCATCGATTTGTACATATGATTTTTATTACATTGATTTGTGGCACATTTGAAAACGTAACAAAACCTTACGTTCATACCTGTATGGTGACATTAAAAAGCAGCTTTTACTGTGGACTAATGACGTCCTACCTAATTGTTTGTGCGCCACACACTCGTTCCCGCTATCTGAGACAACGACTGGCGTTTCCCCTTCTAATGTGTTTGCAACGATCCACCTGCCGTGGCTCACCTATAAGGGGAGAGACCGTGTACGATGCGGACAGAATAATCACGAGTAGCGGAAACGCCACTGCCTGATACACCTCGACCATGGTAAGACTAAATTTAGCAGCGCGGAATGACCGCGTGGTCTAAGGCGTCATGCTGCGGACAGACCGGACATTCCTGCCGGAGATTCTCGTGCGTGCGTGTGTGTGTGTATTGTCATTAATGTAAGTCAGTGTAAGTAGTTTGCAAGTCTACGGACTGACGGCCGTAGCAGTTTAGTCCAATGGGTTTACAAACATTTTAACATTAATTTTCGACTAATTTTTTACGAAAAGAAACACGTCCCTTTCTTCTAGTTTCCAAAGCAATTCCGAGAATGGGTCTCCAGACGTGATTCACTTAGGTATGTTTCCGGTAGGATCTGCATCCGTCATCGGAACTATGTCTACATTCAAAGAAATTTCGTCAAGTCTATCTGTAGATCTTACATTTACAGAATGCGCCTTCTTGTATTTACCATCAAGTCTCAAATATGGATCTCTAAGCTTTACTCAGAATACCTTAAAAAGAAACTAAACTCTTTCTAGAAGGCGAAATTTTACAGAAATCGCATAAATTACAGGAAAATTAACTACTAAAATGGTGGTGATTTAACCCTAGTTTCACTATGTAGTTCTAGATTTAGTTCTGGTATATTTTAAGATGAGCGGAGGCAACCTGCAACACTCGGCCTAGCATACGTTATTAACGTGATTTAGTTTCAAGTTCCCTCGAAAAAAACTAGCCATAAAGCAGGTTATGTTGGATCCGTTACAACTTTGCCATGGCCTAAGAACGTGACATTAAGTAGAATTTTCGATAATGGAAGGCTGAAATTAACGTTGAAATGATCAACGAAACGGTCTTTTCTATTGTTTATTTGCAGAGTAAATTAAATAAAATTGTCCGCCTAAGAAATATTAAATTGACAGTACCCGAGGGTTTATATTATTGCAGTCTCATCTCTTACCGAAATAAACATGCAGGCTGGCCGCAGTGGCCGAGCTGTCTTCGGCGTTCCAGTCACGGTCTGCACGGCCGCATCGGTCGTGGGGGGGGGGGGGGGGGGGGACTGATGACCACGCAGTCTGGTCCCCTCTAAACAACAACAACAACGGTCGGGGGGTTCGAACCCCCCCCCCCTCTCGGGCATGGATGTTTGTGCCGTCTTTAGTGTAAGCTAGTTAAGTCCCATACGCTCTACAAACATTTGAACATTTAATCATGTAGTTAGTTTTTAAAAATCAATTTAAAGTTTCTATCTTATGTGGGAACTGGTGAATTTCAATTAGATAGAAACTTTGTAGTGCTCTTCCTAACTTAAATGGTAGAAAAATTCTTCACTGTCTAGCACTTATCAGTTATAACTGAGGATCTTTTTAATTACCCATGCTGACTGCTTAATTTCAGACGTTTCATCACTAGATAACACATGGTTGAACTTTAAAATTATGTTCTTAAATACTGAATTTTAGTTCACCAATTACAAATTCAGAATGACCTGAACAACCTCTGATACAACAGACACTCGAGATGGAAGTAGACAAGGGAAAACTGGACTGTATCAACGTGAAACTGTTACTGCTTTGAAATCTTTGTCTGAATCCTACTCATTTTATTATAGTACAGTATACTTCTAACACGCCAGTATTGTAATAAAGGCTGTATCATATCTGACTGAACTCTGGAAGGGGTTAGGCCACCAACATAAATGAGCATAGTTAATCTATGTGTGTATTTACCTCCATAGATAGAGATAGCATGTACGATGAAATATAAGATGACTGTAATGAAAAATATCATGCAGATATCTTATTATTTAGAACCCATTTAGGTAAATTCTATTTCATGAGTACAAGTAGCACAAATTTCCCTGTTACAACAGTTTTACCGTAGCAGTCAAGTAGTAGCTACTTCTAAACATTGTCAATAGGTAAAAGGTGCTTCATCTACTTAAGTGGTCTGTTAAAAACATTACGGAATATTCGTAATTGCAAGCTAGTGGAGTGTAGAAAACTGTTTGGACCTAAATAAAACCTTTATAGAGATACATCAAATGATGCACGGAGCTAACGATGATGAGTGCTTAATACGTACTGGATGTTAACAATGCTTTTCTCGCTTTAAAAACTCCGGACGAAAGTTAAATTTGACCCTCGTTCAAACATTCTCTGACATTTACCAATGACCTTATGTTCGCCGGCTGCGGTGGCCGAGGGGACTGAGGCGCTTCAGTCACGTTCTGCACGGCCACTACGGTCGGGGGTTCGAATCCCCCCCTCGGGCTTGGATATTTGTTCCGTCCTTAGGATAAGCTAGTTCATAAGTAGTTTGTAAGTTTAGGGACTGATAACCATGTAGTTAAGTCCCATAAGCTTAACAAACATTTAAACATTTTTTGACCCTATGTTCCGAATGTCAACGAATTAGCTGCGGTGGAGTGACCAAATGTTCGAAGGCGTCTTATTCCCAAGCGCGCGGTTGGGCACCGTCGGATTTCGAGTCCTCCCTCGTGAATGGGTGTGTGTGTTGTCCTTAGATTATTTTTTTGTGTCTCGGTTCCTACGGTTGTCTTGGGTGTCGGTGGCCGAGTAGAAAGAGACCGACACAGGAATAAAGGATGCACGCGTATGCAGGTACGGAGGTGACCAGCCAGTGGGACAGCAGAAACTAGAAACACTAGAGTAAATTAGAACGAGATATATATTTCATAGAGAGTTAGTAATACTTAACTTTTACATAGTTCTTGACTGCAGAATGCTGATACATAGATTAAATAGAGGCCTGCCTACGGATGATTCCTAGTGCCTATCCGATAGCCAAGTCTTAACTGGTGCCTATCTGATTCCCAAGTGTTAACTGGTTCCTATCTCAGTCCCAAGTGAACGATGCAGTCCAGTGGTGGCCACGAACGGAGTTGTAGCAGAGGGCGCTCGTGGCTAACGTCGTAAGAACGCCACGCCGTGCGTGCATAACGGCGTGCGGCGTAAGTACGTGGCGCGCACTTCATACTTGTGCGACACCACATAGTTTAAGTAGTTTGTAAGTATAGGGACTAATAACCATAAAAGTTAATTCCCTTAGATTTTCAACCATTTTCTTACCGAAATTGTGGCTGCCAATCGGAGACGGTCTGTCCGAGATAGTGCAAAAGAATCACCTTGCAAACTGTGTAGAGTTTTGAATCGTGCAAATGACAATGAGATGTTCCTTAAGAAAATTGTAACTGGTAATGAGACGTGGTTCTAAATGTTGAGACCATGGTTTATTCTTCACACTGGGTTGGAACAGGTTCTCCAACAACGCCAAAAAATGCTAGTTAGGTCCGTTCAAGGATGGAGAAGCTGATCGAAGCGGACGTCGGGGAAGATCAGTGTGGATTTAAAAGAATTGTAGGAATGCGGAATTTTATCTTAGAAGACTGATTAAGAAAAGGCAAACGTACATTTCTAGATTTAGCAGATTTGGAGAAATTTTTCGACAGTATTGATTGAATACAGTCTTTAAAATTATGAAGCAAGCTAGAGTAAAATATGAGGGATAGTTATTTACAACTTGTACAGAAACCAGACTGCATTTATCAGAATAGAATGGCATGAAAGGGATGCAGAGGTTAGGAAGAGAGTAAGATAGGGTTGTAGCCTTTCTCCAATGTTATTCAATTTGTACATTGAGCAAGTAATAAAGGAAAGCAAGGAGAAATTTAGGGAAGGAATTTAAATTCAGTGTCAAATTTCAACAAGATGTAGTATGTGTGGTTAACTACGATCATCTACGTTGGGTCCTTGACCCTTTGCAGAGTTTTGTCTCATGATGCAGCATTAATTAAATGACGTGTGACTAGTAGTATATTGTAGTATTCTACAGTATGTGAACAAGTAGACGTTTATTTATTTAAGCCATGATAGCATGGTTTTTACAGTTGTTATCCAATTTAAAATCACTTCTACAGTCTCACGTGATATGTTGGTAGAATTTATTACCTACTCAAAATGTACCTTTTGTGTAATATGTCGTGACAATGACTACCAGTATGGTTGATTGTGAACAATATGTGTCTCAAGAGTGTTATCTTTCTGTTTGGTAGATGACTCGAATGCCATTCATAATTAATAAACTAATACACTTTCTAGCTACATAGGTATTATTGGTGCAATGAAAAGTTATATTTAATAGGGACGTACCAATCACTTTTGTGAAATGCCTGTTTTTTTCTTAAACATCGACTTTCTGGCTGACTCGTTTTACTTACTATATTAGAACCTGGAAATATATTCTGTTTCAACAGCATGGGGATGGTTGTTTACTGATACCAAAACCTTACACTACTAGTATATAGTCGAAGGTTAGACAATAGTTTCATGACATTTACGATTTACATCAGGTGTGGAACAGAGAAGATGGTCTGTTGGGAGTTTTTTAAATGATGACTGACATAGACCTCATAGCAGAACATACGGTATGTTCCAAATCTGGCTGCTTTTTAATACATATATCGGCTGTCGCCCCATGGTGTCACGTACAGGTAATATATAAAATAAATGCACCTGGATAACTTCAAGTTTTTGACTGTCATTTTGCATCCTATTACAGTCTCTCTAACGACCCCTTCCCGTACATCACACCGTCATAAGTAATCAGCTGGAGATTCATAATCGCTCCATAATTCAACTGAAATATCCTAACGATACCGTTGTTTGTGATAAACATTCGCCGTCGAGGACAACATTTAGGCTTAATTAAGCGTACTACTAGCGCGGAGAGTGAGGACTTCTTTTACGGCTCCAACATCACTGAAGTACTCGTAATTTGCAGAAAGTTTGGTACAAGAATGGATATCATTCTGTTCGAAAATATGAAGACACTATTCAGACGTGTTCCTGAAACAGTTGCAGCTCTTCTGAAAGTCATTGGTGGGCTAACTCGTCCAACTTAATTAATATTGTGTGCATGTTATATGTTCATACTATTCTGATTACCTCAAATACATGTAATCATTGTCCTTAGGTATGAGATGTTTCGTCTACGTACCCTACCATTGGTACTAAAAGAGATCTCTGTCAACACCTGGGTAATGTTTCACATTAACTTACTATTGAAATAGAAGCTAAGCCTCTACGTATAACATATAAATGTATGTTTAAATTTCTTTTCTTTTTTTTTTCTTTTTTCTTTTTCTTTTTCTTTTTTTTTTTTTTTTTTTTTTTTGTTCTTTTTTTTTTGTTCTTTTTTTTTTTTTGGACTGTCAGCATCGATGAAAATTGAAATTTATTTCCCAACACATTTGAAGGACATTTCAACCGCTTGTGAACTGAACGCCATGTGCTCCTTACGATAGACTCGCGTGCAACAGGATTGTTCTTTGAGTACGGGCACTTCTTGTTCATCATTTTGCTTCGATCTTTAGGGTACATCGAATCCCCTCATAGTTATCAACCCAATTTTTATCGCATGTATTGACGTATGCCACTAGATAGAATCTTTGTTGGATATGGCTTCAAGGAAGAGTGTATAAATTTTAACTCGACTCCTTTATGATGTACTGCTAGATATCATCGTGTCTTATAGTGTCGAGGTATTCTACTAAAAAAAATGTTCAAATGTTTGTATAGTCTATGGCACTTAACTACGGGGTCATCAGTCCCTAAACTTACAAACTACTTATGAACTAACTAATACTAAGGACGGTACAAATATCCATGCCCGAGGGGGATTCGAACCCCCGACCGTAGTGGCCGTGCGGACCGTGACTGAAGCGCCTCAGTCCCCTCGGCCACTGCGGCCGGCGTATTCTACTAAATCTAAAGGAAGAAGAGGTAGCATGTCCACACTCCTCCTTGGGACGTGTATGTTGCGCAATATTTATCAACGATTTCATAGTGGTGTCAAGCATTAATTTAAAAAGAAAATCATGACGCTAATTCTGTTTGATAAATTTATATATTTTACCTTGCAGTGTACCTTCGTTTTCAAGAGGAAGCTATTGCAAAACATAACCCACATGATGGCGGTGCTCTCCTTACGTGCCAGTCGTAAGTCTGGTCACAATATTCCGGAAATTTCTTCACAATATTTACTTACATTTCACTTAACGTGCATGGTCACCTTTGAAATTGTCTAATCTACAATTGATTCGACGTTCACAACACCGTTTCCACTTTAGGTACCAGTTTTGATACGCTTCTTGCTCGATCACGCAAAGCACAGTCTATGAAATTTCTTTCATCTTGTCTCTTATTATTGTTGATGCAGCTCTCCACCTTACACTATCCTAATCAAGCCTCTTCATCGCAAGAATGGCAACATACATCCATTTGGCTTATTCTATTTTTCTCTTGGTCTCCCTCTGAGATTTCTACCGCACACACTTCCCTTCAAATTAAAGTCACGATTCCTTGATATCTAAGAATGTGTCCTATCAATCGAACTCTTCCTTCACTCAAGGTATGCCAGAAATTCCTTTTCTCCATTTCAGTACCTGCTCATTAGTTATGTGATCCACCTACCTAATCTTCAGCATCGTTCTGTAGCGCCACATTTAAAATAGCCTCTAACCTCATTCTGTCCGCATTGTTTATCGTCCATGTTCAGAAATACTTCCTTACGCTCTTATAAAAAAAAAAAAAAAAAAAAAAAAAAAAAAAAAAAAAAAAAAAAAAAAAAAAAACTAAGTTAAACTGACACCGATGCTCGAAGGAGGATTCGAACCTCCGACGTGGGAGGCCCAGCGTTCAGTTTCGTGGCGCTCCAGACCGCTCGGCTACTCCCGCGCGGCGGTCAACAAACATGATTGGTAAAGTGCGTGATATGTGAGACTTATAGAGAGGCCAACTGGATCGTACGCAGTTAGTGACAGAATATGTGACGAGAACTACTCCACTGTTTAACATTCCAGTAGCAACAATATTCCCGGTAATGGCTGCGAACACAAAATATTTTTTATTTCATATGGCTCGCAACATGGAAAAGGTCAGCATAAGGCTTAATAATAATTAACCAATACGCTATTTCCTATTATTTATTTGAACACGGCGGTCCCGTTTTGGGTTACACTGACATTATCAACTGACCTGCTGTATAAATAGGGTGCTATTTAGGTTGATTAACTCATATTCTACAGTGTAGTATTACAGTATAGAGCTCTACATTCACTTCCGGTTATATCTAGATGGCCTGACATACATAAGACATCTGTGTATTTACTGTCAAAATTGGTGGGTACTTCTAATTTTTATTTCGTATTTTGACAGTTACATCCACGATTACGTATGTTTACAAAAGCATGTAAACGTCATATTTGCGTTATTAATATATGTATAATCTCTGGAAGTATTTTGTGTGCTAAGAATTTATAGGTTCAAATAACATGGAAGCGTTTTGTTGGTTTATTTTATATATATACGAGAAAATACAAAAGTAATATATACGTATAAAGTAAAGCAACGAAACGCTCCACCTATAAATACACAAAATACTTCCAAGGATTATATAAATCCTAATAATGTAAATGTGACCTTTGCGACCTTTGTAAACATACGACATCGTGGCTGTAACTGTCAAAATACGAAATCAGTACCAACTAATTTTGAAAGTCAATGTACAGAAGGTAAGTGAATGTAAAGCTCTAAATTGTAATACTATACCATAACGCAATAATTTATTCAACCTAAATATCAACCAATTTGTTCCGCAGGAGTCTCGAAATTAGTAGTGTTAGCCAAAACGGAACAGTCCTGTTCAAATAAATAATATTAAACAGCAGCGCTTTCGTTAATTATTATTATTATTAATTCAGAATAATAGACCATTGGCAAAGAGGAATACTGGGTGAAAGCCCAAGTCAACTGACCGATGAACATTATGAACGATTGTGACGAGACAATATCAATTCCCCACAGATAAAACGACTGCTCAACTGAAGTCACTTGAGTACTTCTGTTTCCATAACATGTAGTGGCTGTAGATTAACTTTCATCTATTCATTGTAGTTGCTACAACCGTGCTATCGGAGCTCAATACAAAATCGCAAAGGAAGTGAGGTCATGATCATTCATGTAATAAAAAATAAGTTCAAATGTGTGTATAGTACATCGGGACCAAATTGCTATTATCATCAGTCTCTACACACTAATAAAACTAACTTATTGTAAGGATAACAGGCTCCCATGCTTTAGAGAGGACTCGAACCTCCGGCGGGAGCGACAGTGCGCAACGCAACATGACGCTCCGCAACGCACGTTATTATCATTAAACCTGAACTTTTGATAATGAATGGAAGTATGTGGTTTGCTTTAGTAAATCATCGTAACAATATTTCCTACAAATAACAGCATTTATATATCGAAACTTACGATAATCCATGCCTACTTCCTACTTTCTTGGGTATAGATTCCGCCATGATTTCTTTACCTATATCATGGCACTGAACTACTTCATTTACGCTGCCTTCACTGGTCACATAAATGTCACTGCATTATTCAGCAACCTTGACAACAATGACTACAATATTACTAACAAATGCCGCTTTATTTCAAAACGATAGTGCGGCCACAACACGCAGCCATTAAGGTTCAGGCGTGTTTGTACAGTATCAGATAACTGTCAGAAATCTCTAGTAGACAGCAAAATCTCCACCCCCTGAACCCAATTTAACCGCTACGGCGGATCAAAGTAAGAAAAGTTACAAATAGCGCTCTGTTTGCTCGCTGCCGACAGGTGCGCGCTGCTTGCTGGCTGGTGACGCTGCTCGTGGTGGCGCTGGTGCTGTTCCAGGCCGCCGTGGCTGACCCTCGAGTGCTGACGTCACCCATCTGCGCGCCCAGCCGTGACCAATAACCGAGACTCCAGTCACTCTTCAGAGTCACATCTGTACTTTTCCATATTTACCGTAACAAATTAACGCAGAATGTATGACTCTATTTTAATAAATTCAGCACAAATGTATTTGTAATGTTGTACATGCATGCCAGAAGTCTACCATTCTATGTCTGTGACATCACTAAATCTACTGACATGTAGCTTATAGGTAACAAGAAGCTGAATCGGCCATGCCTCTTGTGGCTCAGTATGACTTTCTTCTTTGTACATAAACTAATGTGTACATATGTTTGTATTTCATGTTCATGAAATCTCTCGCAATTGACCTACGAAACAAGAGGAAGATCATTGTCTATCTTTCATATGTTGCATGACGAGATTACCTTGCAATAAATTGAGGTACCACCACTTCACTGATAAAGATAACTGATATAACTCTCTTACAGATGAAAGAGGCAGTGGAAGAGGAGCTCGACAGAGAGAGAGACAGAGAGACTAGGAGGTGATTGGTACAGAAATGGGCAGAAAGAGGGATGGGAGGATGAACAGAGGGACAGGAGATGAGACAGGGGAGAAGTGGAGATGGACAGAGAGAAGGAAGGAGAAGGTGGATAGAAAGAGAAAAGGCAAGGAGAAATGGACAAATATGACACAAATAATTAGTCGGGTGACGCCTGGTTTTCAGCTGGTATGAAATAATTAGTAAAGTAAATAAATGAATACCTCCAAAAATAGAGCCACTGAGAAAATGAGCCAGTTATTGCAATATCACTCTTTCCTTTGCTGTGGCTATATGGAATTACTTACTGTAATACCAGTAGGTTCGCTAGCTGTTTTGTTTGTTGATACTCCATCTTGACATAATTATCAAATAGCTTGCAGACTCTACAGTCTTTGCATCTTCCTCATCCCCCTCTTCTGTCCACCTCCTCGACCCTCACCCTCCTTCCCATCGCCCTTCTCGTCTTTATCCACCTCCCTTCTGTGTTCCACCTCCTCCTCCCTCCTGTCAATCTACTCCTCCTCACCTCCCTCCACCCATTTGCTCTTTCTCTCGTCGTAGTTATAATAAATAAAGAAACGAAAAACCGGAGACTTTTTTACAAATTTGTGGGAATTGTGGCAAACGGCTACAAAGTTAGATCTACAGAAAACTAAACAAAATGACGATGCCAACTAACAAAGATGTTTTGGTTTCCACGTTTGATAATATCTTCTACTTTAGCATTACTACCGTTGTAGCTGGCCGCTGTTCATCTACACTGCTCAAAACAATTAGGGTATCAGGTGAGTTATATATATATCGCAAAGAAATTAATTCAGAAGTTGGTTACAATTGTAATTTGTGTGTGATTAGGTACGATACTTAGCAGTCTCAACTCTTCACTTGAGGTTTAAATGGCGTTTTCTTAAACCGAGGTACCATGCGGCCTACCACAATAGTGACAGTGTCATTCTCGTTGCCCTATAACCTCGTGTGACTTTACATTGGATGGCCAGTAAAGTGGCACGCACTGCATGAGGTTATAAATCAGCTCTTGAGCGACATTTGACCATACGTTATCGGTCACCAAAAGGAACCCATCCCCTAAGGCACCAGCGTAGGGCACAACAAAAGGTCAAAGGATCCGATCTACACACCTCTGAGCTGTAAAAATGCCATTCTGATTGTCACAGTGGTTCGTTCGTCAGACTGTACTGACTTCTTCACAGATCATTTGTTCACCACCATTGTATAGTGATATTTCCTCACATAAGCTGGACTGTTACGAGTTCTATGATCTCTGCAGAAGAGGGAACGACGATTGTCCGATGGAACACAAAATTTTGACTCATCTGTGAACAACACTTGACGCCATTCGTTACGACTCCAATCATGACCTTCGTTCGCCATGTTTCTGCGAGCTAAACGGTGTCACGGTTGTATTGGGTCCACACACCATAGACGTCCGTGTGTAGAGGCCTAATTCTCAAAAGCGATTTCGGACCGTTTGCATTGCTGCCTGGAGGAAGTGTTGCCGCTCAGTGCCATGCAGCCTACTGCCTCGATGGGCTGTAAAGCGGAGATAACGGTCATCTCTAGTTAATGTTACCTGTGGACGACCTTGGTCTTGCCTTCCTGTAACGGCTCCTGTTGTTTGGAATCGCGTCCAGTTCTTGAAAATTACGCTTTGGGACACTCCAATAGCTGCAGCCACACCCACCTGTGTCTGGCTTCCTATAGCTCTCCATGCGATAGTTTCGGGTAAGTGAGGTTGTTTTTGCATTGCAATAACTGCTCACCACAGTTTCTTGACCCATCTTGCTTGTGCAATTCGTTTATTAGAGTAACACTAGTGATCACCAACACCCTCTGCAGCAATCTAGGTATTACCACTATCTCATTTGGCGTAATGTTATTGTTTCTATCCTGTATAACGGACAGAAAGACGAACCATTTTAGTTAATTCAGGATCTAGATACCTCAACGTCTCCCAAATTGTTTTGGCCAGTGTATTACTGCAAATGCTGTACACATTAACGTCTAGAGATTGTGAATTTCACGAAATATTGATTTGATTTGATTTTTCCAGGGAAGCCAAAACAGTCTTGGTCCAACCCGCCACTGCCCGCACTGAAACTAAGTGTATTGTGCGGTATCGCTCCCTGTATATCTAGTAAAGCCAACCAATGCCCTTGAACAGTGCAAGGAGTCCCTTTGCCAGTTCTTTATTAGACACAATTTCTTCGGGTCTGGTTCTCCCAAATTTTCTGTGCCTTTTACTCTCCTACGAAATATTACTTCGTTTTTGTGTCATTTCTAATGTAAGAAGAGATCTGTGGCCAAGGCAAGTGATTACAGTTCAATTTTCGATGCCGACCTTATCATAATTTACGTTAAGTAAGTTCCGTCTGTTTCAAAACTGCCCCAACTATCTCTTTATTGATCATCCTAAAGATTATTTGCCTCTTAGGTTATATTGCTTTACAATATAGTAGTTCCATCTGGCGTACAGTCCATGTGTTCTTTCCAACGAAATCGATATTTTTGCAGTGGTAATTGTCATCGGCATATTCAATTATTTAGCTCGGATCTCAAAAGTAATGTTCAAATTATTGTAAACCTTTTGTAGCATAGTGCTATGGTATTCAGGGCCTAGACTTAAAAACTACTTAAACTAAGTTGCTCCAAGGACAGCACACACATCCATTCCCGAAGGATGACTCGAACGTCCGGCCGAAACGGTTGCCTAATCCGTAGCATGACGCAGTAGAACATGCGGGATGTTATCATTTCTCTATTTCTTCATCAAGGTATAATCTGCCACATATTTTGGGAAATTCATTTCTTCTCACTTCATTTCTTGATGGTACTGTTTTCGCAGTGCTAGAATTGTCACGACCTTGTGTAGCCTTAAGAGGGTATTTCAGTGAACTTTTTTCGCCAATGTTCTACGCGTAGTTCCAAAGAAATAGTAAAAATGTCTGACATGTTGTGGATTTCGTAGTTTATCCCATATAATACTTCACCCTGAATATTTAAATCTATTCCTATGTTGAATGATTTGCTTGTCAATTTTAATACACATGGGCTAGTGTCCTAAAATTTACATTAATTTTGTCTTCGTAATGTTGATTATATTATTAAGCTGTTTTACATAAAGACAGCATTTTGTAAGTCATTTTGCCTAACAGTCACTTGGGAGACAGCAAAACGTAATGTATTAACATCCACAGTGTAAATTTTAAAATGTTTTATTGCATACAATTTTATTTGTATTTTATTGTTAAAGAATAGAGCTGGTATTGCTCCTCCAAGACGTATTTTAATATTTTTCTCAGATTATTTTCAATGTCATAACCTTTTTTGTAATCAATGAGAGCAAGAAATATTGGTGGGTTAAATTCTTGGCGTTTATTAATTGCGGAATGAAAATAGTCTTAGCACGATCTTCCTGTTTGAAAATGTGCTTGACGTCACATAAGACAGTTTCAGTGACTGCCGACAATAGAATTCAAAATTTATGACATACTATTCGTATGTTCAAAAGGAAAATTCCTTTATAGTTGTAACAATAGTTTGTTCCAGATGTTGCAAATTGGGCTTATCCGAACTATATTCCATTCGTCAGGAATATAACCGCTATGCCAGCACTTGCAATGTGTACATAAATTCTTGAAACAGTTTCATTTACTAGCCGATAGCGTTAGTCGCAAACATGGTGAGATCAAATGCAGAGCGAGCTGTCTGTGTGTTGGAGGTTGGAGTTCGAGAAATACAAGTGTCTTACAGCTGTGCAACGGATGTTTAGAACCAAGTACGATAAGAAGCAACCAAAAAACGAGGCCATTCATCACAGGTATAGCAAATTCGTTACGACGGGTTGCTTGTGCTCGTCAAAGAGAAGCGGGTATCCCAGTGAGTGTGAAGTAATTATGGAGCGCGTAGGAGAGACATTCATAAGTATTCTGAGGGGTCACTCATGGTTCGCAGCGGCGCAGGAGAAACCGTGCGGTCTGGAGCGCCACGTTGCGGATCGCGCGGTCTCCCGCGTCGGAGGTACGAATCCTCCCTCGGCCATGAATGTTTGTGTCGTCTTTGGTATGAGTTAGTCCATAAGTAGTTTGTATGTTTAGTGACTGATGACCCCGTAGTTAAGTCCCATAAGCTTTGCATACATTTTAACATTTTTGAACATGGTTCGCATACCGAATGTTTGTAAAAAAAATAATAATGATTAAACTTTCACAGTATTTCTTCAAAAGTAAGATACATGACATGAATTTATGAGCACACTGTTTTATTAAAGTGTCTACATTTTCTATTTTCATTATTTTGTGCATATTGGATCAGTTCAGATCATAATTATTAATACGACAGTTGGAGACTGTGGAGAAAGTAACACCATTGCTACAGATACGAAATAACAGACCTTTTAGAACTGAATGAACACATATGATCCTTTTTTTTTTCCTTTGCTTCTTTGGTAAAGAACCTTTGAATTACATGCCTCATTGGCCACCTCGTATAGTAGAAATCCGAACTGTCCAGTGCGTTTAGCGTATTAATATTGTGATATTAGGACAACAGGTATAAAATACATTTGCTCACTTAGAGGGCTCACTCAAACTAATCCTCGTGCGATATCCCTATTGATTACGTCAGTACAGCTAAGAAATGATTAAAAAATGAAATTGGTAACTCTATATCCCTCTGGCTAGGACATCACTAAAATCAGTTATACGGATTTATCTATAACCTTGGTATCTTCCAAACTCTGTAGTATTAAGATTTATATTTATGCTAACCTTTGACGATTATAACATTTTTTTTTATTTTCTGGCGCCAAAATACATGAAAAATACCCACATACCGCATTTACTGTTAAATTTCCAAAGCTGTGTCTACGTCATAACGACCGCTGCCTCCTCTCCATTCCTCACCAAGTTGGTGTTCAATGATCATCCATCATGTTCGGAGTGAATGGATGAGAACGCTAATATAATCCGACGAAGGGCACTCAATTTCCGAAACCGGTATTAATAAAACCATTTTTGCTGTAACTGGTTGTTGATTCTTAGAAATCAGAGATTATGATCTTTCTTCCACCTCAAATCGAACAATGTAGACCAGGCATGTTAAAGCAGCACTTGAAGGAATGTGTAATTCTGCTGAAAGAGTAAATATTGCTAACATTAGGAAAAATTAAAGGGAAATGGGTGATAATAAATACTTTCTAGCAGAAATTTTAACTTGTAGGTTAATCTGAATCAACATGAGAGCAGGATTAATTTCCTGGATAATGCACATGATTTTATTATTTATTACTATTATGTACTTTTTTATCTGCTGTCACCGCAGTATTCGGAGAGAGATAAAATAATCCAAGTCATTACTGATAGTCTCTGCTGCTCACTTAGCGCTGTTTGTATACACTCCATTGCGAGGTCTTCTCACCTCTGTACCCGTATAATAGTACTGTTCTAATTGTAATTTTGTGTAATGTGTTGTCGTAATGTACACAGACACATTAATAGAACCAGTTTGTTTATTGCCAGCAGTCTGCACTTCTGTTATAGGCTGAAAGAAGAAAGGAAATTTATAGGATGACTTGTAAACAATTTTTGAAAGATATTCGTCGCCGTGTATAATGCAGGTTCGTGGATCTCTTCGTTGAGCGCCACACAGACACACTGCTGACGAGGTCTTCTGTAACTTGCTTCAATCTGATTAGTAAATAAGAGTTTCCAGAACACTGAATTATATCTCACCTTCATCAAATTCTTGAAGTGATCGTTTGAAGTTGTTTGTATACTGTATATAAAAAAATGACTTCGCAGACTCTCATTAATTTCAGGTTAATATTCCTTTATTGCTGCTTCGTAAATAATAATAATAGTTTTTGATTAACCAAAAGTACATTCAGTTTCAGAACATGCCACAACATATCTTCGTAAACCACACAAGAGAACAAACATAAAAATCTCTGTCAAAGAGTCTTAAGCTCCACAGTTCACACCACTACACGAAATATATTAAGGAATATCTCTGCCACTATATATTCGAAATCACTGTCACATGAATTACTAAATTTACTAAATGTACTACTACACAAGCTCCACAGTTCACAGCACTACATGAAATATATTAAGGAATATCTCTGCCACTATATATTCGAAATCACTGTCACATGTATTACTAAATTTACTAAATGTACTACTACATCCGGTCGATCGTTGGAAGCAAAATTTCGATGTTTCTCACGAGTACGGTTAACTTGATAAAAACCCAAAGTTGGAGGAACTAAGTAGAAAGTTTAAATGTGACCTATTTTGAGACACAGATATTAAGCAAAAACCCGCCGTTAACTTTAATGAATTATAAAGTAAATTATTCTCGAAAATTCTAAGGTGACATGAACAAAACCAGAACTCTCTTTTGGATCACTGTGAGCAGTTCTACTAGAGAATTACACGCCTCCGCGTATCTATTAGGACGTGAACCTTACGGACTTCAAAAGCTTCGAGTTGCAGCCATCTTTAACTTTGTTACTCACTATTATAGGCGCGCGAACTCCCAGTTAAAACTAGCGTTAACTTAATCGTAACTTGAGGCGCCGGTAATGCCGTGAGCTGAAGCACTCTGTCGCCAACGGCAACTCCCCACAGCCTCCGTCTTGCTCATCTGCCTTAGAGGTCTGTTCAGAAAATTCCGAAGGAACCGTAATGGAGTGTTGGAGCGAAATTCTGTTAGCTACCTTGCGCACGCCTCTGTTAAACTTGAAACTGCCGAAAGTTTCATTATTGTAAATCACTTAGCTATTGTACAGTGCTGAATTGAGTAAAGCTTTGTCACACACTTTGCTTATGTCGGAATGGGAGAGTTAAGGGAGTAACGTCTCAGCATTTAATTTTTTTTTTTTTTTTTCAATGTTAGCATTGAATAGGGGATCATGGAGGAATTTTATTAGAGGTACTATGTTCCAGACTGAACGCTGAAAGGCATAATCAGTCTCTAATGAAGATGATGATGTTGAAGTTTAAAAAATCTTTATTTTATATACTACAATCCATCATCAATACAGTTATACAACTTCAATTAACAGTGATTCACTTAACTTCATATCATTCTAGAAATTACTGCCGGCCGCGGTGGCCGAGGGGACTGAGGCGCTCCAGTCACGGTCTGCACGGCCACTACGGTCAGGGGTTCAAATCCCCCCTCGGGCATGGATATTTGTGCCCTTCTTAGCATTAGCTAGTTTGTAAGTTGTTTGTAAGTTTAGGGACTGATGACCTCGAAGTTAAGTCCCATAAGCTATGCAAACATTTAAAACATTTAAAAATTACTGCAAAGTCTACTGAGGGGTTCCTACTTCTAGGTTTCCTACGTGTTATTAGCTACATAAATAATGCAGTGATTACACGTGTGCTAGTAACGTATAAAACTAAGGGTGGCCACGGATGTCCACCGAGCGAAAACCAGTGGGCGTGCCTCTGGCACTGGGCTAGCCATGACGGTCACTGCAGCTACTGAAGTTCTTTTGAGGTTTGATTTTAACTTAATGACTAACTACAATATCTACTCTAACTTAACCTACAATCGAATCTGAGTATTGCACCCAGTCCCCCAGCACCAGAGCATGGCGGATTCCGCCAGGGAACTGGCGGTCGGTCCACACCCCGGCGGCATGGCTCTGGGCGCAGTTCATGTCCGTGTGGACACTCTACTGTCGATCCAGGAGGAAGTCCACTCGCACTTTGCTGGAGATGGCATCAGCGACACTGTCCAGGATCTAGAAAGTGTCAGCTTGTCTAGTTAGTGCGTAAGTGTCAAAGTTCGGTAATTGACGTCTCAATTCAGAAGCTACCCCATCGTACATGGGGTAAAAGTATATCACATGCTCTGGTGCTACCACTGGGGCTCCACAGTCGCACTCAGGTGCTGCCCTCTTCCTAAACCGACATAGATATGTCGGATAGGGACCAAGCCCGGTGAGAAAGTGTATTAATCCACGGCTGGGTTGGAAGTGTTTCATTGTCAGTCTTTCCTGCACACTCAGAAGCTCATAGGTCCACCTACCGGTTTCATCCTGATCCCACATCTCTTGCCATAGCTCTTCACCTTTATATAGCAGGCTTCCCTTGGAGAGGTTCACCCATCTGCAATCCTGTCATGGTTTTCTCTTTTCAGCCAGTACCAGGCTGGAAGCTCCCTGATTTTGATATCCAAAGGGTGAAGACCCATGAGCACGAGAAGTGCCCCTCCAGGAGTCGTCCTATAAGCGCCCACCGAGTGTAGCAGGATATTTCTCTGTACTCTTCTCACCGCCATAGCAGGCACAACCCGGGTGAGCCTGTGGGCCCAGCTGCCGGAACCATAGCCCGTAATAGATACGAGTATGCTGTTATAATAGAGCTTGCAGTGAAGGCTTTCACGACCGGCTGAAATAATCGTTGTTGTATCTTCCGGGTTATGAGGTCGTGGTCGAAGAAACATATCTGCTCCTGACGTTTCGTCCAGAGCTGCGCTGGACATCCTCATAGGTACTACTGGTAGCGGTGAGTCGGCTTGATGAGGCTGGGAGGGAGGTGAAACCTCCGATGCCCAATCCCAGCAAGCCTATGCAAGGCTTGATGCTCGCTCAGCTACTGTATCTATATGGGCCGAAAAGTTCCAGCGTTCGTCTATTATTACTCCGAGATATCTCGCCTGAGGTCGCCGAATCCCAAGGAAACCTTTCAGGGACTCACCAAATGATGCAGAGAGTTACGGTGATAGGTGCTTAAACGAATAGTTTTTCGCGGTTTAAAAATGATCGTTCGGAGATTGTCAAATATTAAAGCCAGGCTGCTGGTTAGATTTTAAATGAATAGTTCATCATGAACTGGAGCCATAGGGATAAACTGTTAGACGATGGTGCTATTAGGATTTGTTATAGCTGTCGAATCAAGAAAGCGAGGAAGCACAAGGGCTAATCACCTTAGAAGTCTTTACTTACGTAAGAATTACAACTGAAACATGATAATCAAAGATGAATTGCTCAAGAGAAAGGAGTCTCCACCCCTCCCCATCCGAAATGTCTGGACTTACACTACATCAAATGGTATTTTTTTACTAACACTATTTCTTAATATAATTCTTAATATACATAATACTAATAATAATGTCTTAATAATGTTAATCCATAATGATAATAATTCTTAATAATATTCACTCTTCATTATGACTAAAACTTCAAGTGCAGAAGTGAAAAAGTTGACGAACAGCAGAGGTGCTACCTCACTTTGAAGATAGACACAGAACAGACGATAAAAATCTCACAGAGAAATATTACTTACACTGCTAGTCATGATCTATGTACGGCAGCGTTATTCAAAACGACTTCCCTTTCTTCCCCTCTTCATTCTCATGCTGTGCTTAAAGCAACACATTTCGATAGTGTCTCTCATCCTTCCTACTGGTCTAATTCCATGTACAAAGCATTAATTTTCGTGTTCCAGTCGGTTAAATAATAACGAATTTCCTTAATCCCCTTGATGCCTTACATACATTAATACAATTCCCGCATTACGGGTATGCGTTTCGAATTGTGGTCGTTTTCTTCTATTGCTTCTATTGGATATTTTTGATGACGCAATAAAGATACAATCGCGGTTAATAAAAAGCAAATATCCGACTACTACATATTGTGTAATCTTGTAGATGGCAGACCTCTTCCTAGTCCTGAGTCGGAAAACGTGGGGATGCTTTGGCCGGCAGCCATTTGTTCCTGGTAGCAGCCAACATTACCTAAATGCCCGTGATGCACGACCCTGTTGCGAGTGTTTTCCATTCTGTGCGTAATTCTGCTTGTCGTGCAGTTTGTGGTCCCACTAAGCGTGCGTTGTTCACACTTCGCCACATGTATCATTCATGTATGGAATGCTTTTGTTGCGGACCGCATATAAACAATGCTTATTTCCCCATTATTTTGTTGGCAAATATATTAGGACGGTCATGGTCTACCCACAATCGTAATTAATAGCGCGCCGCGCGATCGGTGATTTTTGTTTTCCTAGGAGCTATGAATCGTTAGCCGTTTCGTACTGAAAGCAAAATGCTTCACCCGTTTTTTAAGTACCACAACTCCGAATGCGACTTGAAGTCACCAATGGGGTGTGTGCCTATTTTCAGATTTCGTTACTAAACAGTGTTACAAGGGACACTTTAAAAAATACAAAGGCTACAGGTGGTGATGCGCCTTCTATTTATTTACGGGTTTCGATCTCAAAAAAATGTTTAAATATTTGTAGAGCTTAAAGGACTAAACTACGGGGTCATCAGTCCCTAAATTTACGAACTACTTACGAACTAGCTAATACTAAGGACGGCACAAATATCCATGTCCGAGGGGGGATTCGAAGCCCCGATCGTAGTGACCGTGCAGAACGTGACTGGCGCGCCGCAGACCGCTCAAATGATGATGATTGGCGTTTTAGGGCGCTCAACAGCGAGGTCATCAGCGTCCGGAGCGCTCGGTCTTCTTATAACCTGGGGTAAAGTTTTATACAACTTGGCTGTCAGTTCAACAGAGCCACGACATTACATAATAGTGTAAAACTTTACCCAGGTTTTAGTTTCTGACGATGATGAGTTAGAAACGCGTAAATAAATAACAGCCCTGTCACCACCTGTGGCCTTTGCAATGCGTCCCTTATAGCACTGTTTAACAACGAAGTACCACTACTTTTTTTCTAAATACTGTTACAATTTCGTTGGTAGTTCATGTATTTTTACACTGTATGTACAGTCGTGCTCAGAAGTATCCGAACGACCTGAATTGCATTCAGCCTGATTCGCAAGCAACCCAACTAACGTCCTGTCTTGCGGGTACTCTACTCGCTTCTCGGTATAGTCATTCGACTATTGAAAATAGCTTCAACAAGTCATCACTAGAAAACGCTGCTCTTTATCGCAATAACTCAAGATGTAAAGTAATACTACGATACTAAAAATATCAGGGAACGCCTTATCACAGATAAGACTGTCCTTAAGGCTTGTAAGCTAACATTTATTACAAAAAATGACATACCTGAAATGTTACCACTCTCATTACTACGTCAGATAGGTAATGTACGTAGTAAATTCGTCGTATTCATGATTGCTTGTTCAAACTAACATAACGTACTGATTACGTCTCTGGCGAGCAGCTAGTTGAGAATATGTATGAACTTCAAATGACACGACGAACCGTCTCGTTCTGCATATGGATTCAAACCCAGGTCATGCAGACTGATGCAGATTTCGTGACTGATGGAAACTAACAGTCATTCCTGACTAGGCATACACAGAGTGATATACCTCGATTTTAGACAGTATCAGTTAGCAAATATCAACTTTAAATTACATGACGTAAGCATTTGTAATGGACGGGAATTCCTACCCAGCATCTATTGTCCCTTCGAGAGAAGTTAAATATTGCTTCTTCACAAGTAACTTAATTGAAATACCATGAGGTAAAGCTCTGTGTTGGATTCGAACCCATAACCGTATCGAACTGTTATCGAAGCACAATCAACTGTGGCATATCGAATTTTCTCGGCAGTAGCTACACGTTTTAACTAAAATCACGAGACGAAACATTAATATTTTTCCGTCCCAGGACTCCAACCCGGCTGTTATATTCTAGAGAAAAAGAACGTTAATTATGGGTTTCTTACAGCAGCAGCGACACGTGAGCATGTTTGAACTAGAAATAATATGAGGAAGAGTTCAGTGCTGACTGAGTATCGAAACCCACACATGTTGTTGTTGACTACAAAAGAGAGACGTCAGCTATCGAATTTTTCTCCACTAGCAGCTCGGAATAAAATCCTTGAACTTAAAGTGATATCGCAAATAGTTCTGTGTCTCAGTGGGAGTCAAACACGTCAGATATCGTTAGTGTTGACAACGAATGAAAATATTATTATCCACCACCAGATAGGTGTTCTCATGCTAGAGCTTGATAGTACATAATGAAAACTGTAGTGGCGAGCCAGGATTCTAACCCATTCAAGCGCAATATGTGGAGATGTTGAGGAATCTGCAGTTTTGAACAAACAACAAATTGTAGTCGGGCTGTATTGTCACGAAGGGATCAAATTCCGCGTTGAGGGCGGTCTGAGTTGCATTCCCAGACCAGAACCAATTTTATCGACATACAGAAGCTCAAATAAAAAATTGAATAAGTGTACTGGGACCTACATAGCGTTTGTTCCGTCACTATAAATAAATAACTGGTTTCTTCGTGTCACCCCGCGGCGGATTGGCCGTGCGCACTGAGGCGCAGTGCGGCGTTCCCCGTCGGGAGTTCTAGTCCTCCATCGCTCATGGGTGGACGTGTTGTCCTTAGGTTAGTTTACCGTAGTTTAAGTAGTTTGTAAGCTAGGGCCTAATAACGAAGCAGTTGTGTACCAAACATTTGAACATTTTTCTACCCATCACCCCTCCTGACTTTATTGTGGTTCAACCTAACCTCTACTAGGTAGAGAAGGAATATCATGTTTAACGTGAATTTCAGACCACAAAGCCATTATACCTTCTTCACTTCGCATGGCAAAAGTTAAGAGAAAGGCAGACGTTGGAATCGAACCCAGACCGTAAGTTTATCAACGTATCCAACAGACCACCAAATCCTCTTCTCTGTGCCTCATTTTCCTATCGTAACGCCGTTGCGCCACACTGGATGAGAATTCTGACACACTGGCTCCCTGTAGTGGTTTGCAGAATGTTCAGTGCATTCATTTACTTGGTTGACAGAATCGCCATGAACTAGCTGCCTCGACTATCCAGTGCATACATTTGTCTCTATTTTGCAATCACCGAAATAAAATCACGTAACTGCCGCTTACATAGTACTGCCAACAGTGTAGGATGAACATTTTTTAATTTAATTCAGCAGATTCTTGTGGTACAGTTCAAATATGGAAGTAAATACTTTGCAGCGCTCTTTCACCACCGATCATTTCTAGTGCCTCATTCAAGTCAGGCAAAATTCCTTTGAACAGATGTGACGTCAAAAATTAGACACTTTCACCTGCATCCATTGACGTTTCATTTGACAGAAGAATATTGTTTGCATCGTGACCCAAGAGTAGCAGCTGCAATCGATGTATCTCCTTCACTGGATAGAGATTCAAATGAGAATGACCGATGAGTCTTATCTGTGAGAAAAAATTCTCCAATGCGACCTGGTTTAGTCGTGCAGTTAAAATATACTTGATCTCCAGTTGCTACAGGTCTGCAAACCGTCCGAATAAGGAACAAATTGTGGTCATTAATCCTTTCTGACACGGAAGCAAACTATTTTTACTTCCTACACTCATTTTTCCACAGATCCCTTAAAATTCTTTCCTGTACGGCTGTACATTCTTGTGCATCCCATAATCACATGATAATGCATTCTTGTTGATCTTTTGGCGTTCAGGTTGTCAAATTCATCATTTAAAAGTTAAAAAAGTTAGATGCTTCCTCTTCTTCTGGCATTAAGTACCTTATGGCTTTAGCTGTTGTATTTGAAAAAAGAAAATGTGCGTAGCTAAGTAAACACTTTGACGTTCTCTGTCGTTGACACTGAGGTGATTTTTTGACAGTTTAGGACATAATTTCATCTCAGTGCTATCTAATGCGAGAAGTCTGTCAATAATAGATTTATCAACAAATTTTCCACTCGGAAGCCTGATTGCTTCGTCCAGAAAGTGGTTCCTCATCAACTTAAATAAATTTGCAACATTTGAAAACACCCAGATTCATTTATTCACATATTGCGGGTTTGAAAAGCATGAATTTCTCTCTGAAACTGAACGTCAAATGTTCAAATGTTTGTTAAGCTTATGGGACTGAACTACGGGGTCATCAGTCCCTAAGCTTAGAAACTACTTATGAACTATCTTATACTAAAGACGGCACAAATATCCATTCCCGAGGGGGGATTCGAACCCCCGACCGTAGTGGCCGTGCAGATCGTGACTGAAGCGCCTCAGTCTCCTCGGCCACCGCGGCCGGCAAACTGAACGTCTTTCGGAAACGAATGATAGCTTAAATCCGCTCCTTTTGTCTTCCAGTTGTAAGACAGGCACCCTGTTATAGCACAGCCAGACATTTTCACAGACAAATTCAGTCGAAAACAGCAAAACAAAAAAAAAAAAAAAAAAAAAAAAAAATATATATATATATATATATATATATATATATATATATATATATATATATATATATATATATATATATATAAATTAAAAAAAATTGAACGAAGAACAACACTCTGCTACGCGCCCCGATACATAATTGTAGCTGTGCTCCACCGCATGCTTCTGCGCTAACGTCATGCTCAGAGCGGCGAAATGTTCACCGATCTGCGCAGGCAGTTTGGGCCCTACCCTTGATTCAAAATATTTCTCCTACTTAAATAGCTTCAATGCATACAGGTAAAAATACGTGCTTCCAAAAAATTATAAGTGTAGCCACTTTGCATGATATCTGTATCACTGATTTGAAGCAGTTATAGGTAATCCATTAGATTTCGGGAACGCAGCCGCGCAAAATTCACTTCTTCCGCTGATATTTCGGCCGCGTACCGTCCGGCCATCTTCGCTTCACTCCGAAGATAGTTGAACAGTACGCGGCCGAAATATCAGCGGAAGAAGTCAATTTTGCGCGGCTGCATTCCCGAAATCTAATGGACTGTACATTAAGCCGTGAAAAGTTGAAAATTCGCAGTTATAGATAATAATTGGGAATATTTATATAACGAAGAATGTGCTACAATTCTACTGCGACTATCTTAGGTCCTGCGTATGGAAGTCGAATATAAAATATGAGAGATAAGAATACTTGCCGTGACGACATATACGGTCATTTTATACTTTCTCAATACGAACGGAACACAGAACCGAAAATATAGGTACGATGCAGGTTCCACCATTCACGTATAAGATCGTTGTGGTATATTATGTATGAAAACTCATATCTAGGAATAGACAACAAGACAAAAATTGGTTTAAATATGTAGCATGGAAAGTTGCAAACACACCCAAACATATGAATGAAAGTTCAAATGAGTTACATTTCGTTACCTTGGCACGTTGAAAAGCTTCAGTTGTCTTCTTACTTTTTTATCCATAATGATCATTTTTCACAGTAAGATTAGGATATGTTACTTTTAAATGTTCTTTTATCACAAAGAAACATTAGGATTTACGTACACCTTTTATTTGTACGAAATATTCATGCTAGTCATCTTTTGTGATGTCTATTTTTTGTTCTGTTTATGCAACCATTTGTTATTCTATTTATTCTAAGCGTACATACTATACGTTTCCTTTCAGTTAACGTTTGCAGTGATTACAGGTTTTTGCCAGAGCTGTGTCGTTTTAAAACCATGACTCTTGAATTAACATACGAATAAATGGTTACATAAAACTGATAATGAAATTAAATTTCTTCGAATGGAATGTGTATACTGCAATGCTAACAAATGAAACACGGTCCTAAACATTCTAATTATTATTATTACCTGTCAAAATTATTTATGAATGTAAAGAGAATCTTGTGACACTGTAAAACTTTTGTTACTAGTTACATAGCGGTAATTTACAATTTTATATAGCTTCTAAGGTCACGAATATTTTAATCGGCTAAGAAACAATAACAAGTGTATGGTATTCGAGCATGTCAGAGTCCTACAACATTTGCACCATTTTTCTTTTCCGTTTTCTATTTAAGTACATATCTCTCGTACCATGTAGTATGTCTTAATAATTAGTACATTAATTTATGTCAGTGGTACTACGATATCTAATGTCCTCTTTCATATCTCTGATGTTCGATTAGGGTAGTCTTCTAGAAAATATTGTTAAGAATATGATCACTTATTCCCGTTAAAAAATCTAAGATTATAGAATGATTGCAGAAGAATTCGTGAACATGCTGCATGTATTCGACCAAGAGTTATTTACTAAGAATTCTGGAAGTTTCTATAGGATACCAACCAAGAACGATGTGTTTGGTTCTCTCTTCTTTAGTAGTAGACGGTGATGCCAGAGAATGGTGAAATTCTCCACCAGAGACGGTCCTTTAACTTCGCCGACATGCGATATAATAGTGGCCGGGCGGATTGAAGGGTTGCTGTGGGATCAAGTTCTTAGCCGAGATTGAGTACACCCCATCCCAAAAGTCCCGACAAGCTGAGAGCGGCTAACGCTTACGATACAGTTACGAGCAACAGACCTCGTCACATCGAAAGCGAACCCTCTGCGCACTGTGCACTTTCAGTCAATATCACACAGTTCGTCAGTTCCACAAGAAAAGCACGACTGACCATTGATGTTATACGCGATTTTGAAAACCACGCTACAGGTGTAATAAGTTCACTGATATTTGATGACCTACTTTTATAAAAGTAACAACTGAAGCACTAAGAATGAGGTATTAAGTTACTTTTTCAAACCCTTGACCTAACAATTTATGTTTCTGAATGCTTCAGATACACCTAATGCTCCATTAACACACCAAACAACTGTCGGTAATCGAACATAAATTTTATGTAATGTAGGATTGAACCATTTATTTAACTGCAAATAGTCATTCGCCTGTTTTCCAAATTCGGTCAAAATTCGATGAAGAAAATGATAAAAATTACTCATCTTGTTACTATTCACAACTACATTTGTAGCTCTCAACAAATATAAGGTAAAAGGTAGAATCCGTAAATATTGTTGCAAAGAAACGGAAAGGATTATCATCCCAGAGACTAAAGTGTAACGAGGTGCGTCCTTACATTTCGAAGACTCACGTGAATACCTTCGATGTTCAGTCTATTACCACTGCCTTTGGTGTTCAGAAGTTCATCAAAAATTCTCGGATAACGAGCATTAGATGTGTTGGTAAATGGTACACATATTGTTGGCTTAATTATTATATTATGACGACACCAAAAGAGATTGTTAGCAAAACCACTGTTTGTTACATTTCTGCACAGTAGACCACATTGCTACACTTCGCTTCGAGCATGTCAAAATAGAAATTTTCATAGTTTCTGTATTCACAGCCAGAGACTCACCATTATTTGGGTAGTTAATAATAACCTATTCATATATAACCTTTGTTTCACACGTCATTTTATTTTGCAATTGGCCTATATAGGGTGGGTCCTATCCTCGTAGATAAAAAAAAAAAAAAAAAAAAAAAAAAAAAAAAAAAAAAAAAAATTCGCGTCTCCTGAAATTTTAATTATTTTGATGAAGTATTGCAACTAATTCAGTCAATTTTGAATATTTGTGGCAATAGAACAATGTGGTACTTTTGTGCCTCAGATTTTCTTCATCATGAGTTATACATCTTATTGTTTGTTGTGGATGAATGGCAGAGCTCTCTAAGGCGCCTTGCTGTCGAGAGCGCAGTTGCTCCACGTCGGAGATTCGAGTGCTCCCTAGCGCATGGATGTATGTTATATTAGGTCAGTTTAAGTAGTTTGTAAGCCTAGGGACTGCTAACCACAGTTATTAGTTCCGTAGATTTAAAAACATTTCAACATTTTTATTGCTTTTTCGTGCTACAGTTAGCGAAACTGATTTTCTGAAACTCATAGGTAGGAATCAGAGCTGGGCACCGTTAATCAAAAAGTTAACTTGGTTCATCATTAATACGTTACTAAAAAAGCTAATTCCGTTAAAAGATAAAGCGGTACTCTGCGGAGACAATTTAATGGAAGTTAACGTTAATCATTAACTCGTAAAAGTATTGTGCAGCCACGAAAAATCGCCTTCAGTCTCTGAATTTATATATTTATGTTGTTATATTATTGAAATCAGCAGTTAAAAGAATTTTTACCCTACCAGATATCTATCAAAAATGTTTTGGATACGCAAGTTTAAACAGACGTTGGAGTACGAGTATAAATAAAACCTAGTATTACTCTGCCTATCGTGGCAGTCGGCCGTAAGCGTAAGGAAATGAGCCTAATCACATACTATAGTGTAAAATGGCCTCCGCAAGAGCCATTGGCTTTGAGGAAAACGTCTTTTGTTCTTTGAAATGATTTGTTTCTTGTATAAATTCAAATGCTTGTATAGCTTATGGGACTCAACAACGGGGTTAGACCTATAGGCCTTAAAACTTACAAACTAGCTAACACTAAGGACGGCACAAATATCCATGCCCGAGGGGGGATTCAAACCCCCGACCGTAGTGGCCGTGCAAACCGTGACTGGAACGCCTCAGTCCCCTCGGTCACCGCGGCCTGATTTCTTGTATAAAAAGAAGAATGTTTGTTTGTAATTTGTTTACGCTCGCGGCCGGTTGTTTCGATATAGTATCTCAGTAATATGTAAATCTTCATTTTTAGTAATAATTATTTAACAATAAAATATAATTTACAATAGACTCAAAATATATAATTTCCCTGAAAGTCATTTGCCATAAATATTAGCATATTAAAACTCTTGTCTGACAGTGAGACACATTAGGGTGTCAAAATATCTTTTACCGCGGAAAAAAGACGTTCTACGGTGGCACTTGATGGTATAACAGTAATACAATTAATAAAAAGACGTACTAAAATGTTTTCTGGAAGAAATGCTGCATCTTCACTAGACTTTGGATTTTACTTCTTAAACATCTATGGGCCTCAGTCATCAGCTTAGATTGAGTGACATAAAAACAAAATTGCTCCTTGTCCTCATTGTTGCTGCTAAGAAGTGGGTACAAAAGTAATGGATTAACGGACTTATGGAAAATTAACGGAAGTTAAAGATACCATAATTTTTTTTAAAATTAACTTAGAAGTTAATCCGTTACTCAAAAAGTTAACTTCATTAATTGACGATTAAGGTATGAACGGACTTTGGCCCAGTTCTGGTTGGAATATATAAAGATCAGCATATCAGACACTTGTTTAATGTAATAAAGATTTTAATATTGTAATAAACAATTTTAGTTCTCAGATACTAACACCCGACACCACTTTTTAAAATAAGTAAAACTTACGACACAAAAGAATTCTGTAGCGTAGTGGTTAAGAGCGCAGTTTCGCGTCTTTAAGTTCTGTGTTCACATCCAATGAAAATATGAGTTGGGGTAACAATATCCGCAGCAGAAGCATCGAAATGTAATAAAATTTATTTGGATAAGTCAAAATCGCATAAAACGTTAATTACAGACCGGTTTCGCTCCATGTAATGGCAATCCTCAGAATTGACGGCCCATATGGCTGATGCTGGTGCAACTTGGCTGCACCAGGCTTTTCGGGCCATTAACGCTGATGATGACCATACTGCTGAATAAGAAATAAATATTTTTGTGAGGTCCTACAATAGGATTGTTGACAAAAGGAACAGTCGTTACAGATCTCTTAAAAAACTGATTTTATTATCGCTAACCTTGTACAGTCTGAACCACTCTTTACAAATGATTTGTAAGGGATACAAACATTCGTTTTTACGATTTTCTATTGAGAGTCTTTCTAAACTAACACTGTGAGTGTAGATGAGATATGACTTGCATTCAGAGAAATAATATCGACAGCCATTGAGAGCTTTATACCAAAATAAATTAAGAAAATAGGGGCCGATCTCCGAGGCACACAAAACAGCATACCAGCGCCCACTCCTCTGCAGAGTGAATGTTTCATTCTGTACACAAAATATGTTACATCACTCTTGCGAAATCAAAGAAAAAGCAAGCGAAAACAGACACAGAATACACAAGATAGGTAATATTTTACAGAAACCATATTTAGCGAGAAATTCATTAGGAGAAGCTTATATTAGCTTCCACAACGAAACTCGGTCAAGTAATTTGGAAGAACAAAGAAACTGCGGTCATGAGTAAAGCACATCACTACGCGATATCAATGATTATGCTACTGATGACAGTACACCTAAAACAGAATCTATAAACACGTCTTTCCTATCTACGCTGATTTCAAATTAATTATAATTGTTCATTCAGATCACTGTCCTCCACAATGTTATCAAAAATAGTCTTAATGTCGTTTATGGATCTCAAAACATGAAAAGGCTGATAGTACGCAAGTGCACTGTAACTGCCAATATCCAAACCAATCAGGTCGTGCCTTTGTGCTACGGTACAAGTAGACCTGCTATTTCCTCTTAATGGCATACATGGCAGGGTATTGTGCAGCCATCAGGTAATCTCGAGCACTCGCCTGTCACGAACAGACTACGATGTATTAATGTTCAGTAGGTAATATGTTACCAGAGACCTCGTTAGGATTAACTAGCACTACCACACTACTATTCCTCTCTCAAAGATACAAAATTGGAGTGACGACAATATGAGTGCCAAATGACACACTACGTAATCTTTTGTATTTGTTCTGCCGACCTTCGACGTCCCCTTAAAGGCTGTCAACCCGACCCACACAAAAGAGTACCGGGCAATCTACAATGCCGGCGAGCCGTCGGTTAGCATAAAAGCAAAACAATAACATCAGCTTATTTACGCAGTGCCTCTTGTTTCAGAGGGTTTCTGCGCACGGCACACTGGTGTTTCCCTACGCGAGGCTGCCACTGGTGTGCCGCCTTTACTTACGGCCAAGAAGGCACGATCTGGGTGTCGTGGGAAGATTGTGCATGGCAGAAGACCTACTTCAATCGCGTCTTACACCTACTGAAATGAGGAACATAATGGACGACTTCAGTCTCACAAGATACCCGGAGTGGAAAAAATCATGAACTAGCACTTACAGAATTTACCATGAAAACCCTTGATGCTGTTGACTCAGGTACGTAATGAATGTCTTCTCATCAAGTACTTTCCAACAGCGAGAAAAGTTGCTAAAATCATCGTCATACAAAAAACCAGAAAGGAGACGACCATAGAACCATAAGTCTGTTAAATGCACTTGTAAAACACTTAAACGATTCCTTCAACGCCACTAATCATCGACGGCACCACAAGGCCGTATCAGTACGGATTTCAACGTAACCTTTCAAAAGATCTGAAATTCCTTCACCTGATGGAAGAGGAAGGAACCTCGGCATCTCCACTGCTAATGTAGCCGTATTTTGGATAATGAGAAAGCTTACAAGGTGTTCAAATGTTCAAATGTTTGTTGAGCTTATGAGACTTAACTACGGGGTCATCAATTCCTAAACTTACAAACTTATTAACTAGCTAATACTAAGGACGGCACAAATATCTATGCCCGAGGGAGGTATTCTAACCCCCGACCGTAGTGGCCACGCAGAACCTGACTGGCGCGCCGCAGACCGCTCGGCCACCGCGGCCTGCATTACGACAAGGTGTGGAGGTAGCAGATCATTGGGAAACTCTTCGAGAATAGAACTATACCAGGCTGCTACGTCAATTTAATCAGCAATTTCCAGTGAGGGATAATCACCATCACTAAAGTTGTGCTGGTGGACTACCCATACTACCACCAACCCAGCTCAACGTTCATTTTCACGACATGCCAACTGTGGAGGAGTCCAACTGGCACAGTTCGCTGATGATACAGCCTTCATCACCAGTTGACGACACATCCACGCCAACATTCGAAGTTTGCAACATCAACTGCGGAAAACGGCTGACTGGTGCAAGTCAGACAATGACCCGGCGGTATACTTCGGAAGTTCCCGAAGCGTTTTAGTAAACCTACCAGTAAGAAACACAGCTGCTCGACTCCGAATTGCTACTATGTCTTCCTTAAAACCGATCTGGTGGGGTTACCAACAACCTGAGCGATACTACAACCTCAGCAGTCGTACAACCGTTATATGTGCGGTCCCCTTTTCAAGCGAATCACACCTTCCCAATAAACCGAAGTCGAACATTCGCCTTCCGCAGGACTGTCCTTATACGCTGGTTCGATTTCATATGGCTCTGCAGCATAACGCGTAGATATGTAACTGACGCAACTGTGTCAAGAAAGTACACTACTAATAATTCATTCGAACATTATGGGATTATTTCTCCTACTCCTCTGCATCACCTGACGTTTTTCTACAGTTAGAGATGGTTGCCATTAGGTAGTACGGTCATTCAATAACGACACCTTCCTGTACACCACAGCATCATCAGAAAAGAGATGCAGGTTGCAACTCACTGTCCGCCAGATCATTTACATAGATAGAAAATAATAGCGGCCCTGCAACACTTCCATGGGGCCCTCTTGACGGGACCCTAGTCTGTAAGGTCTGTAATTTTTTAGGTCCGTTCTTTTGCCTTTCTTATACATGGGAGTTACCTGCAAATTTTTCCATTTGCTTGTAACTTTGCGTTCGTTCAAAATTTCGTGATAAATTTTATAGTTGCGTACAACATCCGACATCTGCAATGAAGGCTGGGGGCACCATCCTTCAACCTATGGATGTAGCTTCACCTTGACTTCAGAACTTCTTGAAGACACAATAGCGTTCCTTAAACACCTAAAAATTGTCAGTGTGTCCTAAATTTGTTTTGTTTATTCAGTTTGTGACTGTGAAGAAAATGACACATAGTATCTTTAGATTGCATTGAGTGAGACGGTAAAAGATGATGTGCCTATAAATCATTTTCATTTTACCCACTTACCTACCTTCCAGCAAAGTGACCGGAAACGTACAACTTTGAAGAGCAGAAGTGACACGCTTAAGATAGAGTTTCTTTGCACGTAAAATATAATCTATATCCTTCAAATGAAGGTGTGAATTAGATGACCATTAATTTCAGCGCAATTGATATCTTTTGCAAAAGGGGTTATTCATGGCACTGTTTGCTTGGCGCCATCTCCGGTTTGCTTGGCGCCATCTCGAATTGCCTAATTCAACATGACGATAAGCACTCACATCTCGACAACGGATAATGATTATTAGGTAAAATTTTAAGCATTGCTGCGTTTCTTCAACGTCTGTTTACGATTTTTGTTGGTAGTGAGACAGCCCTCGGTCACATAGATAAAGTGTATTTTACCTACGTTTGGCAATTACTAAGAGTGCCTTCATAATAAATTGCTAAACTTTCCTGTAACAGGAATTAAATAAGTTTTAAAAAGAGATTTTTTTAAATAAAAAGTAAGTGTCAGCTTGTAATGTATATAACCTAGAAAATCCCTTTTATTTGGATAAAGGAAGGCTACGATACCCATTCTAACTATACCTTTTCTTTTTCATGCTTAGAAAATTATTCATAAAACATAATACGATAAGACTGTGCAAGGTGTTCTATGAAAACATTAGTAAAATGCTTGTTTATAAAGATCATAATACCCATATTACGTATGTAATTTTGACACATATTTGTCACTAACAGTTTCAGACACATATTGAATAGTATTAAGCATCATGTCATAATCTGCTTAACTTGATGTTAATTTTTTCATTTTAAATTCGGACATATAAAAATTATAAACAAACCTTTGTACTGCTGTAAAGTACTTAAGTTCACATTATCGATTTTGCTTTGTCATGAAAGTGCTTTTAATACAATTGTAATGATTTATTATACAACAATTTCATATAATATCGTCTTGCACGATATTTACACATTTCTTAAAAATGTATTTAACTATTTCCGTGTTCTTGAAAGAATAATAAGTATTATTACGCGCGAATTGGCGCGAAGGCAGGCAGTCATAGATCAGTATTGATTTAGTTGTGAACCAGTCTTAAAGCAGTCATGAATCAGTAACAAGCACTCTTAAAAATGTATTACTTCTGTTTATGTCCTTTATCAAGAATGAAAAATGAACCAGTTTTATATGAAAAGTGTCACAAATGTAGTTTCCACATGTAGCAAAAATCCGACGTCCTAATATATTTTTTGATGATTTAATGGCAGGCGAGCTACGAAATCTACGAGACCACTGAACAACTGCAAAAGGTGAAGTATTCATAATGTGGCTTTAGTGTAGTGCATAAAAGCTCCATAAGCTCGATCTACAGAATGGAAGCAGTACTTTTATATCACGTGATAAAATGACCTGTAAGCGATTCAGCTTATTATATTTGTTATAAAATAAAAAAATAAAAAAGAAACATGCCAGCCACTGAGGTTAAGGGCTAAACTGATGTGACTTAAGGTTTATCGGTTAAATGTTATTTTATCATCTAACATGTAAGTGCTGCTACTATTCTCTACATCAAACTAGTACTTAAGCTCTGGGACCGATGGCTATCTTACTCTCAATTAATTATTAGATAAAAAATTTAGTTTGACTTCAATGTTAATATGAAATCTGCCTCTCACATCAGTTTGAGCAAAATATATAAAACTGTTTTCTGTCTGTAATAATCATTTCTAAGGATTCGTATATTGATTTTCCGCTTCCATGGAGATTACATAAGTGTCAGTTATGATGAAAATACTTTTTAATTGCTCAATAGAGACCAGAATTGAAAAACTGTTAACAGCCTATTGTCATTAACGTTGTTGTGTAGGCCGATAATGTCACGTAAAGACCTTTAATTTCAGGAATATTAAAAAGCGGGCACGCCTGTGTAAAATTGCGTGTACGTGCTTGGTGTTCTAATAACACACAATTGCGTCAGAAGCTTCTGCGTAGAAGACTCCTCTCGCGTACGTTATTTTCCGAACTTTTGATGGAGAGAAATTCCAGCAACAAAAGTAGGGAACATTGCTCTCACGTCCCTTGTGTTTCTTTCAAATTAAAACGCATATGAAGTAAAAGTTTTTATCCTTGATGTATCAATTCTGTTCACATCACCCATCCCCGATACAGAATATCATTCCCGAGCTATCAACTACATTCTGCGACTTCATTGATTCCTCAGTGAACAACGAACTCACACATTTAGTAAAATTAAATGATACATTGCTGCCTGCATCAGAATTCTGGCCATTAGGATGCACTTGAAAATGTAATACATGTATTGAACGCACGCAGTAATTTATTTTCCTCATGCGTGTTTCAACTTCCTATATTTTAAAAGGTTTAAAATGACACTTGTTTCAAAACGCCATCGGACATTCTGCTTCATTCCCATTAATAACAATACGTTAATAACGTTGCCCACACCAACACTCTTGTTAAAATATTATTCCCTATTGGAAACAGTTCGTGCTTTATTGAGTCATTACATTTCAAACAAATCTCTAAAACATATGTCCGAAGACCATCTATTTTCCACAGAGGTGAGTGTATACTGCCCAACAGACCATATAACGAGAGGAATCCGACACCTTTTACATTCATCACTGAATAATATTTTAACACCTGTATAGTATTTTACAGAATTTAAATTATTTTACGGTTCAGCACTGTTTTCAATTACGTATCGTAGTGCTGTGTGTACTGGGAAGTAGATGTCATTGTAATAGCAATTTAGTTCTATAAAAGCATCTTTTTATCAGGTAGCTCAGACAGAGGCCTCACACGGCACTCTAAAGTTACATACCGTGTACAGTGCAAAGAAAAGTTATTAACTTCTGGCTTTCTAAACATATATGAATACACTTGTCATTACAATTCCCTCGATGAGACAATATTCAGTAAGCCAAACACTAATCTCAATTATAAAAATTGAAACCTCTTTAAGCATAAATGTTAAAAGAACTAACTAAAGAAATTGGTGTAGGAGAAGAGAGGAAAGGCGAAGCAGAACGAAAGGTGTTCTGAGAACAGAGGATCCAGCCCGTATTACACATAATTATAAATTTTGTCATTCGGTGATTTTACTTTACAGACGTAAACGTTCTCTTTAATCTTCACACAGGAGCAGTGGAGCGTAATTTTGTAATATAATCTAAATTTATTGCAGTTATTGAATGCCATCATTTAACAACTCCAGCCACTATTTTAGAGGGGAATGCCAATGTTTTCTTATAATGTAAATGGGATAAGATACAAGCGTCATTTATGAGAAAAGAAATTTCTGTGATAGTAGTTGGGCAAATAGAGTAACTAATCACCACTTTATTCTAGTATGGTGTACACCACTGGTCAGATAGATGAACTTCTCTTTGTTTAGGCAAACATAGTGGCGGCGAAAATTATTCTAACGATTAATCAGATAATTTGTATTTAATATATTATAATATTTATATTGAGGGAACCACACCGCGTTCATGAAAAAAAAATCGATTTTCGGTTTTCATCATATTTCAATACATTAAGGTTTTATTTAAGTATTCTGAGAAGGATTTTGCTGAAATTTTTTTTTCGAGGATTTAAAGAGCATTTGCCTACCACGTGTGTTTATGTGTCACGCACAGTTTTCTGCATATATTTCAGATCTTTATATTTCCTACATCGCACGTATGTTGTCGCCAAACTCATGAAGCGACAAAGTTCCACAGTGCGTAAATTTAGATATCTGGTGTTATGTGATCTGTGATATAATCACTACATTTATGATTTCTCCCCAAAAATAAACCTATTGGTATCAAATCAAGCAACCGCGCATTCTGTTCATGAGAAACACAGTGCCCTGACCCAGCGTCATTTAGGAAATTTTTGTTTCTTTCTTTCACAACATCATACGCTGCATCCGCATATGGACTCACATGTTCAAAGAGAGAACACTAAATATCAAGATATTTCTCACCTGGCTGTGTACTTGTGAAGTACTGTGGACTGATGATTGTATCCCAAAAATTTCCAACGTCGATGCTCGTCAACCAGTACACACGGAGAATTTCCTCTGGTCCAGTAATGCATGGTGCGAAGGTGTGCTCATCAGAGAATAGCAGAAACAGCTACGAAATTGGCCCGCGGTCGGTCCGTTGGCCCACGGGCCACCCTTTCTCCAAAAAATGCTCATATGTTTGTAGAGCTTATGGGACTTGACTACGGGGTCATCAGTCCCTAAACTAACAAACTACTTATGAACTAGCTAATACTAAGGACGGCACAAATATCCACGCCCGAGGGGGGGGGGGATTCGAACCCTCGACCGTAGAGGCCGTGCAGAACGTGACTGTTGCGCTGAAGACCGCTCGGCCACCGCGGCCGGCCCTTCTCCCCTGATTACACATTCCCCAACTGTGCCGCTGTAGAGTCCGAGTGAGAAATTCAATGAATAATAATCTTCAAAAGTGAAAATCCAAGATCACGAAAGCTTCAGTCCTTTTTTTTAGTCCACTAGTCACTACGACTCACGTAACTGCCAGTGATACAGCTTTCCCGTTAGACAGTTGAGTTAGAAGTAGTTATTGAGCGCAGGAAAGTATGTAAATCACATGAAGGAAAACGCGCGCGGTGTCACAGACCGCATGTCAGCAGTTAAAGGTTGAGTGCTGCCAGAGACAAATATATACAGACGGGAAACCTCCTAAGAGCCCGGTCCTACGCTCAGGGGCGCGGGGAGGGAGGGTTTCCAGCAGTTCCGTAAGATTTCCCGTGATGGCGCTGAGGTCAGAAGCAGCTCTTTAAACTGGCCAGAGCAGGCGGTAGGTAGCGGCTGTCCCCACCACCACCTCCCCTCAAACGCCAGCAAGCCGGACGCAGCCGTGGCCTCGTGGCAGGTGGCGCGAGCTCTCCGCTCAGCCTCCCCTCCACGCTACCCTCTGATGTGCGAGAGGAACCCTAAGCTAGGGAACGGCCTGACACCTGCTAGCATCTTACGGAACTACGAGGGCAGCGTAGGACAGTGGTTTAGGGGAGGCTTCTCCTCTGTATATGTTACTCTGTGGTGCTGCACCTGCGCGTCCAGCTGGCCGAGTCAGGCCTGCTGTTGCGGCCGCCTAAAGGTGGGTTGTCCAAGGCGCGATTGTTGCCTGCGGCTGCGATGGATCGGCTCGTGACGTCAGAGGCGGGCTTCTCGCGCATGCGCACTTTAAGTTTGGAGTGCGGCGCGCGGCTGATGCGGCGGCAATCGCAGGACTGCACCAGTGAGCAGTGTTGCGATTGGAGTCGGACGACTCAAGGCAGCAGCAGAAAGATGTCGAGCCAAGCGGACCGAAGAAAAACGGATATGAACCACTCATGAGTTCGTCTCGTCATTAAGCTATTGCCTTTGTGCGTTCTACATATTTAGATTTCATGGCAATCTAGTGACATATATAAGAGTAGACTGTAAATATTCGAAGAAATAAAATAGAAATGAAGGTTGTAAAAGGAGCTGTATTGTCCTCTAGGGTTATGGAAATAAAATATGTGACCAGTAGTAACTAATTTTTTTTTGTTTAGGTGATCCCACAGATGTAAGGAAATGCATGACAACGTTCATGTAATATTTTCATTAATTTCATTCATACCAATACAGTCCGTTTTGTGGTGCACCGTAAAAATTATTTTAGTTTATATGAACAAAGACAAATGTTGTGGTGTACCATTTAGATTCAAATGCCTCGTGTATAGTATGGATGACATATTCGATATTTTAAAATCTTTTTGTTTTCCATATTCCCTGGAAGGTGGTTTAGGACAGAAACCAGTCAGAATGAAATAAATTATAACAAAACAGCAAACAGTCTTACAACTGTTGTTGATACATTTAACAAGCTACAGAAAAATCTTTTGTTTGGTATGTGTTTGCTATTTTTGATCTCCCTTGCAAAAATTTCAACTGTACTTTTTTGAACACTGGGACTTATTTCAAAGGCAATGCAGAAGGTGAATCCAATCAGTTAAAATGAAAAAAAGCCTGAGATGAGAGAGATGCAAACTGCTTCAGGAGTTTCAGATAAACACTCTCCTGGTCTTATAAACAGCGCCGCAATCGTAAATAAGAAAATAAAAAACAATTACCTTAAAATCACTGCGTTTTACTTTTTTTTATTTTATTTTATTTTATTTTTTTTTTTTTTTTAGTTTTTCAGCTCCATTGATAGATTTGTTGATTCGGTTATAGGGTTTTCTTTGTATGTCACTCTCTGGAAGTTCCAATTCATGTGCAAACTGGCTGGCATTTAATCTAAACTCAAGTATGAAGTTCGTGTCGTCATTTAAAAGGTGCCTGTTAATAAAAATGTTTTAACAGCTTTCATGGTTATGTGTCACAAATATAGAATCAATATCAGAAAACCCTAACAGTTAAAATCTGCAGTGACACAGTGAAGTACACGGCAATGTGATGAAATAAAGAACCAAAACTTTCATCCCTTTGGAGACTACACACACAGCTCTATGAAGTCGCACATAGAATTAACACTAAGAAACTGCCATTGATGATGGTTCACAAATAAAGAAGCGAAACGCCTTTAATTTAGTTGCAATAGACGGAAATAAACCCCCATAAATATTTAATTCTGTTTAATTAATACCTCGTTTCATCGTAAAAAAAATTATAGTTATTTTTGTATACCTGTAGATAAAAAAAGCTTTGAGTATTAATGATTGTGTAAAACATGAATTCCTTCCCAGACTAGCATTTAAAAAAAGGATTCAATATCTTAAACAGTTTATAAGATGTGTTGATTGTTACCCCTGCACAATTCAGGTTGCACGTGGAGAGAACAGGCGCACTAGTCGCGACGCTACCGTACAGTAGATATACGAGCAAAAATCTCGAAAACGGAGACAGGTATCGTCCTGCTCTCACGTTTAAAAATAATTTCGAATTATTGGCTTCATTTCATCCGCAACAATGTATGACCTAAAATGAACCATACGCAAAGTAGCCATTTTTCGATGTAAACACTTCAAGTTTAATGCGATAGGTTAGTAAAAAATTAAGTATCTGAATAACTATGAGGAATTTTGAGAAAATAGACACTTCAATATCAAGCTGGGGTATGAACCTACAAGCTATACAAAAACTAAATTTTTTTGCGTGTTAGTTTCCTGAAACCCGACAGAGATGTAATAAAAAGTGAAAAAAACACGGATAACCGAAAGTAGCGCTTTTTAATTTTTTAAAGGAAAACGAGAATCTGTAACGAAAAACTAGGTGTGGTAACTGATGTAGCTATGCTTCTTTAACATGCAGAATTTTTTACAGCAAAAAAATCGGAAATTTTATTTTCGTCATGACTTTCCCGAGTCGCCGACCAGGAGCCGCGCCTTGGTAAACGGCAGCGGCTGGCGTCGTTCTCCCGACTCGCCGCCGTCCGCATCGGCCGGAAAAGGGAGGGGGGCCGAGTCGCAATCGCAGGTAACAGCCGCGTCTTGGACAACCCACCTTAACCCGTCTACCTGCGCTGACAGCCATCAATGTGTAATGTGTGTGTCTGAGCCATAGACCAAAGATAACACAGACTGTGCGTGTCCCTATCTCTGCTGTCTTGTGGGTTGAAACCAACATCTGAAATTGCCACGAGTCACGTGACTGAGTTTTCATTATAATAAGCAACAGTTTTTCTCATTTACATGTGAAATCGAGAGTTGATTTTAACAATAAGACCTTGCCGGCCGCGGTGGACGAGGGAACTGCGGCGCGCCAGTCACCGTCTGCACGGCCACTATGGTCGGGGGTTCGAATCCCCCCCGGACATGGATGTTTGTGCCGTCCTTAGCTATTTCATAAATAGTTAAGGGACTGATGACCCCGTACTTAAGTCCCATAAGCTATACAAACATTTTAACATATTTTTTTAACAATAACATGACTTCTCGTATTGCACATCTTGTAGTAAAGGTAACGTAATTTCATATTATTATAAATGTTAATGCAGTGATTGTCGTGTTTACGTAGGCCCAGGTGAAAAGTACCGTATTGTCAGGTATTTTTAGAGGCAATAGAATTTCATATCATTGGTGTGAATCTTTTACTTTTTGCGAGTTATGAATGTGATTATCGATGCGAAGATGCTTGTAGCTGCTATTGAACAAGTTTATATGTCAGCAACTAAGTCATTTCTGATGAAAATCTGCTTTCAATAACGTTATACATAGCTAACCGTTCATACAGACTATTGACTATACCTGTAAAGTCATTTCATGCCGAGAGTATCGATGATGTTTCCTCAGTACCCTATTATTTAATGTAAACAGCCAATACTTTACGTTTTGGCATCACGGTCTGTGACAAAAGTCTTAAAGTATAAACGGTTGTATTTTGTTAAAATCGGACATTATGGATGCAAACAGATTACGTTTCTTATAAAAACACAACGAAATATTTGATATGTATTGTTGAAGAATCGTAAGGAAGCTGATGCTGCTTTCAAAACTGATATTTCATTTTCTACTCCTGTGTAAAAAGCAAACTAAAAGACTCACAGTAAAACGACAACAAACTCTTGCTTAAAATCTGTAGTTTTGTTGCTTGTAAAAAGACTCTCAACACGTTTGACCTAGGCGCATGTAAAAATTGTACCCATCGCATTAATTCTTGCAATTGCAGAGAACTAACGCCAATTTTATTACTGAAGATGTAATAAAAATACGCTAATACTTTTTATTCTTCAAATATACGCTCAATTTCCACGACAAAGAATAAGAATTGCAACTCTCAGCTGTATTTATTATTACTCGTAATGATGAAAAGGTTTACCTGCCCCGACTCACGTGACTTAGATGTTGGTTTCAGTGTGATGACGTCACGCGCAGTTTATGTTATCTTTGCTCTTAGTCAACCGACCATTTCTGAAACCAGGGCGGCCGCGACAGTCTCTCAGTCAGTGTGCTCGCTGACGTTGCAAATACACACAGTATATCTAGATACTTATTACATGGCTTTCAATCTGGAAAGGATTGTTCGGCAGACATAGTGTAAACTGGAACTGCTTACGCTACTAACAAGTACTTCTGTTTCATTCGGTGTCAAACCGCCTAATTTCGGAACATTTTCCAGTTCATCCATCATGGGCAGTTTTATGTGAACATTCGAACACGTCCCCAATCATCATTGGTAAACGTAATATTCGTGAAGCAATACTGGCCGGGATATAGTCATTTGTTTGACGCCATGCGCGACTTTGCTCAGGGTGAGCATGAATTTCTAACGATTGTGAGTCGTTATAACACGGGCCATATTTCGTTGAAAAACATGAAATTCGGCTGGCGTGTACAACAGTACGCGTTCCCATAGGAATAATATTGAACAAAAATTTTACGTGCTATATAAAGAAATAAAAGTTCAAGCAAAGCTGTTCAAAAAACCAGTGCCCAAAAAAATTTCAACGTTTGGCAGGTTATATATCAGGAACTAAAGCTATAAAGAACGTGAAACTTGGCATGTGGTAACCTACAATACAAGGTTCTGAAGCGTGAAGTTTATTTGCCGGTTTCTAATACTGAATAAAGTAAGTGCAAAATTGAAGATTTTAGAAAAGGATAAATTGCGTTATTTTAACCTTATTTTGCATAAAGCTGTGTTCTATAACACTTTCCAAACTAGGCTGGTTAGAAAGACCAGTAAACATGGCGATTTTTATGAGAAAGTGAAAATAATGTAGGCTATATTTCACACGTCTTTTACAAAAACCGGTTTCTAGTATATTATAGATTTCAATTTCTTTTGTGCTTGTGACTGCATGAAACCCAAGACGTATCAAGTTTTACATTCGCGCAACATAAATGTCTTGATTTCAAATTTAATTCGTTTTGAAGGAATGGATTATTTAAAAGATAAACGAGCTTTGAAAAATTATAGGCTGAGGCTACAAACGAAACATTTTTCTTAAAATCAGATGACGAGTATTTCGTAGAACCTCCATGTCCGCATGGGCAGAAATGCGCGAACTTTCCGGGTATGTCCGTCGAACATAACACCCTACACCTCGAGAATGAAATGAGTTATCGTTCTTCTCTCAACCTCAAATTAAATTTAGATATCGTACCTATATTTCACCCGCAGCTTTGTTTGTATTAAAATCAGCTATACGCAAACTCTACGCAATGCTATTTTTCGTCTGTGAACTCTTCAAACTTTTGTGCAGTAGTTTACTTAATTTGATATAAGGGATAACAGAAAGTTATCGAGCGAATATCGAGCGAATATATCTATAAGATGAAAAAATTACCCTTTGTGATTGAATAGTTTTCTCAGAATTAGTTGATATACATTGTAAGCGCCTGGAACGCTATGGCGGTCAGCATATAAGCAGCAGCCCAGAGCGGGCAGTGGAACCGGCTGCGGCATACGCCGTCGTTAGGACTCAGGTACCAGCCAGGCTGCGCGGTGTATGCCCTCTGCAGGGCCCACGGGAAATGCAACTGCCTCGGCTAACGACGACTTAGGCCCCACGGCAAGGTGGAGCGTTGCGGCATATGTCTGCAGCACTGAAAGGGTTAAGAGCTAAACTACAGGTATGATCAATTATGTAGCTTTTTTATTTTAATACATTTTTTATTTGGGCCTTCCTACTTTCAGTTTCAAAATATAAATATAATATTTTGTTAGAATTAGGTTTATGTGGATCTGGACTTAACCTTCTTGTTTGAAATAAACATATAAGTCAATGAAAATACCATTTAGGGGAAAAGTTATGCATATAAACCGGCCGAGATTTATAATTTACTTTAAAATACAAATGATTTTATTAAAGATTCTAAAGATTGATAGCGATATTTTAGAAAATAAATTTTGTAACTCATAATTCATCGCAGGAATTGAGGAGTCTTTGAATTCTGAAAGTGGTACACCTCTAGTCATTACTTTGGAAAAATTAAAAAATACTACAGATGACAGCCGGTTGATAATACGCCTCCAGAGAAAGTTTTGTAAGTTTAGGTTTCATTCAGAGAAATGTAGGATTCAAAAAGCCGATTAATTGTAGCCCTAGCGAATATTTTAAGTTATTGTTTCCACCAGACTTAAAGTAAATGATTTTCTGCATGGAATTGGAAAGGAAATGAATGCAGAGGATGATAACCTTGGATTAAAATGTATGAATTTACTTAATTGATCTCTTTATACTGTTCTTTAATGTTACTAAGTGCTAAAACTCCAAAAAACTAAAAATTTTAATGAACTCTCAATTTTTTTGCAATCTTCCCTGGCCAGAGGAATATTCCAGGCAATATTCTCATTTTATAAGATTCTTCCAACTGGGCATATTTCCGGCCCACATCACTATTTCAGACAAAATTGAATAGTTGGATACGCTGAATACGTAATATAATTAGTATCATGATGGTGCGAATTTTCCGCCGTATGCAAGACACTTTTTATTTTAGTTTAGTTTAGTTTATTTTATTTTTACATGTCCCATACATATATCAGCACATTTTGTGCTATCTTCACTGGATAACTTTATTGTTTCCCTGATAATTATATTAGTATTGTGCAAATGGTTTTTGATATACATCTAAACATTTTCACAAGATCTGTAACTGTGTTGTTGGTTGAGTATTGCAGACAAAGTTATCTGTTTTAGTTTTTCCGTCAATTAGGCCTAGAAATACGATTTTCACATTTTTTTAATATACATATCATACATTAGGGTACCTTACAATCACACAGTGTGGTACTTATTACTTTTTGTAATACTTTTGTACAACTTGTCATCTGCAAGGCAAAACGGACTGTTTATATTTATTGTTTTTCAAATATAAGTTTGAAAATAGCATGTTTCGTGTTATTACCAATTCCTTGTTTTGTTGTGTTTCGTTTTTGGTGTCTTTATAATTTCTTTTACACTTCATATTATTGGTGTACATTCCGCTAAAGTTAATATTTGGCGTATGGATACTTTTGTGTCCCAGACTCGTCGCCTCTTTTGTGTCTCGTAGGTGTCGGTGGCAGAGTGGAACGAGACCGACACAGTAACAAAGATAGCACGCCGGTGCAGGTACGGAGGGGAGCAGCCAGAAACTATAAACACTCGAGTAAATTAGAAAGAGATATATATTGCACAGAATGTAACAATACTTAACTTTTACATAGTACTGCAGAATGTTGATACATAGTTGTTAGAGGCCTGCCTAGTGCCTGTACAATAGCAAAGTCTTCACGGTTGCCTATCTGATCACGAAGGTCCTAGCTGGTTGCTATCTCAGTCCGAAGTGACCGGTGTCTTTCCGTGGTTGCAGCAGAGGGCGCTCGTGGCTGTCGTCGTGAGAACGCCGCGCCGTGCGTGCATGGCGGCGCGCGGCGAAAGTAGGTGGCGCGCACTTTGTACTTGTGCGACACCACACCCCTCCCTCCCAAACCGCCGCGCAGTCGTGGCGTAGGGCTGAGGGCCACGGCGACGGCACTGGGAGGAGGGCCTGGGCGGGGGCGTTACTGGTGGGACGGGCGTCGTAGCTGAGGCCGGGATCGAGACGCCGTCCGCGCCCCGGCATCCGCCTTGAGATCCTCCAGGGAACCCGCCGAAACCTGGGGAAGGGCGCCCGCCCCCGCCCAGAGGGAGCAGGTCATCTTCTGAGGTGCGTGGCCCAGGCGGCGGCGGCACGCACGGTCCCGGAGTCCCTCTCGGTGACGCTGTCATCTGCGGCGGCGACAGCGGCGGCGTCGCGTCGATCTCCATCGGGACGATCTCGTAGTCCGGGGACGAACGATGTGGTTGTGCTCCCTGGCGGTGAACTGGGTCTGGAATCAAGAAACCGGAGACAGGATCGCGCGGCCTATGCAGACGCAATTGGTTTGCGTGGCGCCGCAGCTCCGACCCTGTGGAAGAACGTACAACATACATATTGCGACCGAGCACGCGCTGAATGGTGCCCGGCAACCATGTCTTCTTGTTGCCAGCAAACACCCTGTACAGCAGCGGCGTAGAAACCTGAAAACGCGTAGCGCCATACGAACCGACTCGGTGCGTGGGAGGCTGCAGCAGGTGAAGGAGAGTGCGGTGACGGCGGCCGTGTAGCAGCTCGGCAGGAGACGGGCCGTCACGTGGTATGCACCGATACGTAGACAGGAAAATTTGAAGAGCTTGCTGCCTGGAGTGCTGACCTTTCATCTTCTCCATGTGAGACTTGAATGTTCGAACGAAACGTTCTGCTTCACCATTGGACTGAGGGTGAAAAGGTGCGGTGGTGCTATGCTGAATGCCATTCACGCGACAAAACTGTTGAAATTCCGCACTAACAAACTGAGGTCCATTGTCACTGACGATAGTTTCGGGCAAGCCTTCGATGCAAAACACTGACGTTAAGGCACTGATTGTACTAGACGCTGTCGCTGAGTTCATGGCAATCACGAAAGGAAACTTGCTGAAAGCGTCTACAACAATTAACCAGCGCGTGTTCCAGAAAGGTCCGGCAAAGTCAATGTGTAAACGTTGCCATGGTCCCTTGGGGCGTGGCCAGACTGAGAAACGTTGTGGAGGAGCCACCTGATGCTCCGCACAAACTGTACATTGTGATGTCATGCTCTCTATCTGAGCGTCCATACCAACCCAGGTACAATGACGTCTGGCCAGTTGCTTTGTCCTAACAATGCCCCAATGACCTTGATGCAGGAGGCGTAACACTTCTCGTTGCAGGTAACGAGGAACAATCATTCTTGCTTGGTCGTTGTCGGTATGCAACAACAGAACACCCTGACTTAAAGATAATGCATGACGTTGTACAAAATAACGTCGAACCAGAGGCCGATCAATGTCTTTGGCTCTGGCAGGCCACCCTGAGCGAACAAAAGTTGCTACCACATTTAGGTCTGCATCCGCAGCTGTTTCCTGTGCAACCCGACGAGAGTTCAAAGGGAATCACACATGCATCACTGAGTAGAGCAGACTAATTTTTTCAAGGCAACTTGGCAATCTTTGGACCATACAAAAGGAACATTCTTCCTACGTAAGTGATGCAGTGGAGCTGCAATCTGAGAGGCATTGGGAATAAACCTGAAATAATAGTTCAGCATTCCCATTACTGCTTGCAATTCGTGCACATTCTTAGGAGGAGGCAAGTCTTTGATTGCTCGAAGATGTGACTGTAAGGGATGAATTCCTTGGGCATTAATCATATGGCCTAGGTACTCTATTTCAGTTTGAAAAAAACGAACACTTTGCTTTATTGCAACGTAGACCTGCTGCAGTCAAAACTTTGAAAAGGCACTCCAGGTTTGCTAAATGTTCTTCAACTGTACGTCCGGATACCACAATGTCATCTAAATAGTTCGAGCAACACGGTACAGAAACTGTCAGCTGTTCCAAAAAGCGCTGAAAAATAGCGGGGGCGGAAGAACTGCCAAAGGGTAGGCGTTGAAATTGAAAAAGGCCCATGTGAGTATTAATGACGAAAAACTTTTTTGACTCGTCATCAAGTGGAATCTGTAAGTATGCCTCTACTAAATCAATCTTAGAAAAGAAACGAGACTGTCCTAATTTGTCCATTAGTTCCTCGGGTCTGGGCAGGGGGTAAGTGTCTACAATTGTTTGACTGTTCACTGTTGGTTTGAAGTCCGCACAGAGACGAAGTTTTCCTGACGGCTTGGGTATAATTACTATAGGCGAGGCCCACTGACTCGCAGAAACAGTAGAAATCACCCCAGTATCTTGCCATCGTTTAAGTTCGTCTGCAACTTTATCACGCATTGCGATAGGCACTGGTCTAGCTTTACGAAATTTTGGAACTGCAGATTCTTTTAAAGTTATATGTGCCACGAAGTCTTTAGCACAACCTAGTTCCGGCGAAAAAAGGTCGCTATATTTGTCACACAATGCATTGATTTTATCCTGAGGCACTATTGACGAAATTTGAAGCACATCTCTGTGAATTGATAAACCAAACAAGTCAAAAGCATCTAGTCCAAAAATGTTCTGTGTCGATTTGGCCTGAAGAACTACAAAAGCAACTGTTTTTGTTACACCTTGAAAAGAGGCGGGCAGGCTACACGTTCCTAGCACGGGAATATTTTGACCGGTATAAGATGTTAGCACTTGTTGACACAGCGATAATTTTGGAGAACCCAGAAGTTCATAAGTATCCTTATTTATTAATGTGACAGCGGAACCAGTATCAAGCTGAAATTGCACCGTCTTATTTTCTATGAAGAGAGTCACAAACAGTTTTTGCTTGCGGCGCTCGACAGGTGCGCGAATGTGGGCAACATCTGACATAACTTGTTTACTACGCTTGCGCGGGCCGCGAAGTGAAGGAAGCGGCGTAGCATCAGCACACGATTAACAACACTGTCACTAGATGGCAGTACCGCTGGATCGGCGTTCGCGCAATGCGAGGCTACTGCACTACAATTACTTTGAGTAGCTACTTGATGTCTACTGTCACTAGCTACAGAGTACTGGGCACTATTACAAGGAGCAGTTGCAGAAGGCACTATTTTCACTACAGGAATGCACTGTTCATAGTCATTTTGCTTGTCCCGAACCCTTTTCCGTTGCACTGTTTTACGCGCTCGTCGGCGCTTGCTACGTGGTGCACTATATAGTTTTGCTATAGGCGTAGAACTACTTTCTTGCAATTGAGATCCAAGGAAAGCACTGTTCAATTCCGCAGCCCGTATAACATTTACAGAATGAACTCCTCTCGCACTCTGCGAAGCACTGTTTCTAACGTTACTGTTCTTTGAGTTTTTAATTTGCATACACACAGACTGCACATGTCCCGATTTGCCACATTGATAACAGGTTGCGTTGCGACTAGGGCAATGAGCACGCTTGTGGCGAGACACACACTGGGGGCAAGACTTACGAACATTTTTCTGAAATGAGCGTCGGCGCCCGTTATTCAAATTACTGTTACTAACACGACGGGGCGACCTTTGTGTCGCACTTTTACACTGGCTATTGTTCACTGTCTGTTCCGCACGGCCTGTACTATTGTAAGAATCACTAGTGCTACACTGAGAAGTACGGCTAGGAAAGCGACCGTTGCGGCGCACTGAATTTACACTGTGGCTTTGCATTTCTATATCTGCTAAGTCAAAAGTATCATGCGCTTCTATTAGCTGCAGTACACTGTCTAATGAGGGGTCAGACTGTTTCAGAATTGCTGCTCTAAGTCTGGGGTCCTGAATATTCTGCGTAATCGCATCCATCAACATCACGTCACTATACGAAAGTCCACAAGAGCAAGTAAATTTACATTGGCGGGTTAAGCCCTTCAATTCCGTAATCCACTCTTGGTGTGACTGCTGCGGTAATTTTTTAAGTCTAAAAAATCGGTACCGTGCAGCGGCTACGAGAACTTTTCTCTCATAATGAGCATTTAGTGCATCTACAATTTGTTCAAAGTCTACATCACGAGGAGATGCGTGAGGGAATAGTTTCTGCAATAATACGAAGGTTTTGGGGCCCACCACGGACAATAAAAGATGCTTAACAGTCTGACCTGTAAGTTGATGAGCCGCGACGAGTTCTTGAAACTGCGCCAAATAGTCGCTCCATTCTTCCTCACGTTCGTTGTACTGGCGAAACGTCGGAAGCGTTGCAGCGGCAGGTGTGGGCTGCTGATGTGACGACTGTTGTTGTTGGTGAGCAGCCTGTGTCGTCAACTGCGACACGGCCTGGAGAAGTTGTGTTATTTGCGCCGTCTGTAACTGAATAATTTCCATTAAGTTTGGGTTCGGGGTAGTGGCCATGCTGACCGATTAGGCGCCGCGTATACAAGTAAATTAGTACAAAACACAAATGCAATATGAAAGAGGACGCTCTGCAACAAAAAAGTCCACAAATCACGTAACAAAATATCTTTCCCCAAAATTGTTATAATAAGGGTGGGTGGGCGGGAGCAATTTTTGCGTGCTCCGACTGCTACTGTCTGGCTGCTGCAAGCGGGCTGGTCCAAGGTTCTATCACTCCTCGTCGCCACTTTTGTGTCCCGACTTCGTCGCCACTTTTGTGTCTCGTAGGTGTCGGTGGCCGAGTGGAACGAGACCGACACAGTAACAAAGATAGCACGCCGGTGCAGGTACGGAGGGGAGCAGCCAGAAACTATAAACACTCGTGTAAATTAGAAAGAGATATATATTGCACATAATGTAACAATACTTAACTTTTACATAGTACTGCAGAATGTTGATACATAGTTGTTAGAGGCCTGCCTAGTGCCTGTACAATAGCAAAGTCTTCACGGTTGCCTATCTGATCACGAAGGTCCTAACTGGTTGCTATCTCAGTCCGAAGTGACCGGTGTCTTTCCATGGTGGCCACGAGCGGGGTTGCAGCAGAGGGCGCTCGTGGCTGTCGTCGTGAGAACGCCGCGCCGTGCGTGCATGGCGGCGCGCGGCGAAAGTAGGTGGCGCGCACTTTGTACTTGTGCGACACCACAGATACGACTCACCGCTACTCACTAGTGTTTTGGATCTGGTACAAGCAGTGGGAACAAAGCTGTAAGCAGTCTATCAGATTTTCATCAATTAGGCTACCTCGTTAACTTGACTTTTTCTACATACATGACTGAAAAGCTTTGTCGCATTTATACGTGGATATATCTTTTACAGTCTCATTATGAAGACGTGGAAACACTTCCGGAAGGAATTCTTCGTAGAGGTCCTGGATATTTGTAATGTAATATACAAAGGTGTGCAAATGAAAAGGTACGAAACGACACTGGGTTGTTGTTGAAGTCTTTATTCAAAAGTAATCACCAAAGGCCTGAGTAATACAATCGCAGTGTTTAATAAGCCGAAGGATTCCCTGTTCCCAGAATTCCTGTGGCTGTGACAAGAGCTAGTCCTCTACTGTGTTCTTCGGTTCGTCGTCTCAGTTGATGCGCTTTCCTTTAAAACGAGACAGATGGAACTCACAGGGCGATATGCACGGGCTGTATGGTGGATGCTCAAGTTGCTTCCACTTGCAAACTACACTTTGCGTACACTTTGTATGAACCTGGAGACGTGTGGACGTACGTTACCATGGAGCATAATCACTCGCTCCGTTATCAGCCCAGGCCGTTGTAATCTTCGATGTGTCTCACGTCACTGTTATCGAGGAATCGATAAGTCTCGGACCTCGTCCGTCGAGAAAGACGGTGAGCTTCTCCTCGCCTGGTGAGTGCACATCCTTCGCGTCCCTATAAGCCGCACTACGTTATCCCAAAGCGGCATCGTCAAATTTCAAGCAGTTTGGTTGTTAAGATATTACGTACCTTCACATGTGAAAACGCCTGATAATTTGTCTTGAAATCGGCAGTTATTCGAAGCCGCATTATGTACAGGCCAGTCACTACCTGCAATAGTCGGAGTAGTGGGAGTCACCTCGATTTATTCAGGAAAATGCAAATCTTGGGATTGTGAAAACGTCGTCTGTAAACTGTTCGTTCTTGCTACACTAGCAACGTCTCAACGCTATGTATGTTCACTGCCGAATGGGGACTGCCCCTCCCCTTGTTGTTGGCAAGTGAAACTTGTGTACAGGTCGAAGCGTCTAATGCAGTCCCGAATTTCACGTGCTAGGCATTTCGGAAATCACAAGTATACAATATCCGAAAAACCTTATGCGGCTGGCCGTTTACTTGCCATAAATTATGATATTTGTTGTGATAATAACTATATGTAAACGGACAATTAACACTGAACTTTCAATAAATTTCCAAGCAACTACTCGATTTATTTTCGTTATATGACCGTTGAATTATAATATATATGAACTAATATGAAGAGTAATTAAAACTTCCGGGCTGAGAGGCCGTGGTCGAACAGTAGAAATTTCTTCCCCTGACGTTTCGTTGCCGGCTGCGGGCAACATCTTCTGAGGTGAGTCGACGACTGGCTGCTGGGCCGTGGAAATCCTGCATATATAGAGGGCATAGAGGGCGCCACCACTCGTCACGTGATGTCAACAGTAAAACTATCTCTGGCTGGCGTCATTACTCTCGATCGAAGGTAATCGATTGTCACATCTTTGGTACAAAGCAGACCGCCATATCTTGTCTAATTTCAAGCCTTCTTCCTTTCTGTTAAAATTATTGTGGTGTTTAAAAATCTCTATAGCCTCTCTATTCATATGTGCATAATAATGCAATGTCTTAGCTAGCACGCTTGTCTCACTAAATTTTATTTTGTGGCCACCGTTTTCAAAAACATGTTCCGCTACGGCCGATTTGTCCGTGTGTCCCAGTCGACAGTTCCTTTTGTTAGGCGAGTATTGATACTTCTTTTTGTTGTTCCAATATAAACCTTCCCACAACTACATGGGATCTTATACACACCTGGAGTAGCCAAAGGGTGTCGCGCATCTTTCGTTGATCGTAAGCATTCACTGATCTTTTTGGTGGGTTTGAATATTGTTTCCACTCTAAACTTGGCCAGTACTTTCCCAATGCGGTCCGTAATATTGTGGATGAATGGGAGAAACACTTTCCCCGCCAAAGGTTGTTGTTGGACGTTAGCAGAGTTTTGTCTTCTGGGCTGGAGTGCTCGATCTATCTCCTTATCACTGTATCCGTTTTTCTGAAATGCGGTTCGTAAATGATCGAGTTCCTCTTGCAAATAAGCTAGCTCACAGATTTTATTAGCCCTGTCCACTAATGTTTTAATAACTCCTCTCTTCTGCCTGGGATGATGATTCGAATCTTTGTGAAGATACCGATCGGTGTGCGTATCTTTTCTATATACTTTATGACCCAGAGTCCCATCTGCACGTTTAATCACTGTAACGTCCAAAAAATTTATCTGTCCATCAATCTCCGTCTCCATGGTAAATTGTATTTTCGCGTTGATACTATTCAAATGCTTTAAGAAACAGTTCAGTTCCTCCTCCCCGTGATTCCAGATCACAAATTTATCATCCACATACCGATACCACTTCAAAAGGCTCTTTCTGGCCGACTGCAGTGCCTGTTGTTCAAAAAATTCCATAAAAATATTCGCAACCGCTGGACTTAGAGGGCTACCCATTGCCACTCCATCGATTTGTTCATAGAATTCATTATCATACTGAAAATAAGTCGTGGATAGGCAGTGTCGAAACAGATCTACAATATCAGTGGGAAACAAGTTAGATATGTAAGCAAGAGCTTCGTTGACAGGAACCATGGTGAACAGGGAAATCACGTCAAAGCTGACAAGAATATCACCAGGGCTGACAGTAATCTTTTTTCGATAAAGTGCGTAGAGTTCTTAATGTGATGATCAGTTTTCCCAATAATCGGTTGTAGCAAGGAGGCAAGATGTCTAGCCAACTCTTGAGTAGGGGATCCAATAGCACTTACAATCGGTCTCAGAGGGATATCGATTTCGTGCACCTTAGGTAGGCCATATAACCTAGGAGCGTAAGCTTCCGTTTTGCAAATGTGTTTTTATCCTCTGAAGAAATAGAAGACTTTTTTATCAGTTGATTGGTAACTACCAGCACTTTCGTTGTAGGATCCTTTTTCAACTTTTTATAGGTGGTCGAATCCAAACGGTCACTGATCTTCTTATGGTAGTCTTCACTTTTCATCACCACGGTAGCATTTCCCTTGTCAGCAGAAAGAACAAAGATACTCTTGTCCGCATTAATCTCCCGCAATGCCTTCTTTTCTCCTGGAGACAAATTGCTGATGGGTGGCTTAGCCTTACGCAGTATCCTGGATGTTTCCATCCTAATCTCATCAGAAGTGTGTGATGGTAACAGACGAATCCCTGCTTCTATATTAGCTATAATGTCCTCCGTTGGAACCTTCGGTGGAGTAATTGCAAAATTTCCACCTTTTGAAAGAACACAAAATTCTTCGCTGGATAATTCTTTTCCGGACAAATTTATAACCGTTCTGGTATTGTCTACACGTTATGATTAATATGAAAAGTGTTGAAGAAAGAAAAAAGAAACGACAGTGTTAGCTAGGATCGAACTGGCGATCCACAGATTAAAAAGCCAGAATGCTAATCACTTTTATATGTATTTACTTTTTATTTTGTTCTTTGGGAAAATCGATGTTTTGCGGTCGTTTGTTGTTCTTGTTTATTGCGTACCAGCTGAAAACCCGGCGTAGCTCGGGTATTTATTTATTTATTCCTGCCATTTCTCAGGTTTATATTCATTTGTATAAGGGCTGTATTTTCTGTAAATTCTCTTGGGAATACAATTAGTATTAAATAAGTAATAGATTAAAACTTGATGCGTGATGGGGTGATTTTTCATGAACATTATTGTTTATGTGCTCATATCTCATGAACTACTTGTCGTACTGTGATACAATTTAGAAGGTACACTCAACTACATGCTTGTATTCTGTTTTCTCCGGCTACAATTTGTAGTGTACAAATTATAAAATGTAACGTCATACCGAATGTCGTAGTTTTACTCAATAAACAGTGGAATAATAGTAAGCAAGAAACTCTTTTCCTTTTATTCATTTTGCTATGGTTCTCAGCAACAAAAAGTTTAATAAAGGTTTGAAATTACGTTTAAAGTTTGTTGCAAGTCGCTAAGTACTCTCATTCTCATATAGCGTATTTAGAAAGTCTCTCCGCATTATGTGGAAGTTTTTTTGCGATTCCTATTGTTTGTGACGTCGTATCTCCTGAACCATGAGTCGTATGGGATTATTAACCCTGCAGCAATTGTTACCTAACGGTAAGGAATGAATGTTTCAGATTTGGTTGAAATCGGTCCAATGGTTTAGGAGAAAATGAGCAGCATTGTCGCGCTAAATGCAACAGTTTTTCTCGCATCTCATTGTTTATGACGTCATATCTCGTGAACTATGTATTATCGTACGAGATTCTTATACTTACGACGACCGTCCTCATGGATTGAAGCTTCTGTGTACAAAATTTTAAAAGATTAGATCGAAACTCTAGATTTATATGCAACACGTACACACAAACATACGGACACTCTGCTTTATATATAATAAAGATTTGGCTCAGATACGTTATTACAGAGGGCGTTAAGACTTTTGACAGAGCGCGCTGAACTGCGCTTTCTCATTTTTAAGAAAATCCGTGCTCTGAACGTCGTGGCCTCCATTTGTTTTAAGTGTGTGTCAAATCTACCCATTTGCCGCGTGAGAGTAGCCGAGCGGTCTGGAGCACCACATTCGGATCGCGCGGCCTCCCGCGTCGGAGGTTCGAATCCTCCCTAGGGCATGGGTGTGTGTGTGTGTTGTCCTTAGGTTAGTTTAACTTAGTTTAAGTAGTTTGTAAGACTATGGACTGATGACCAACGTAGTTTGGTCCCATAGAATTACAAACATTTGATTTGAAACCTACCCATTTCTTCTCGCATGAAAACTAACTTCCCTCTCTAAAGTGTATTCTTTCGAGATGGCCGCCACCAGTGATTCCTCTTAGCATTGCTCAGCATTATAAAGCAAATCATGAGCCCACTGATGACGTGCTACATAACAGAATCTAGACAGTGGAGGTAAATCAGCCCACCACCCCTCAGACGTAGCCAGCGCAAAACGTGAGACAGCTGCTGGCCTTCTTTCCAGAGATGAGTAGGGAAGGCAGGCGAGTGTCTCGGAGACGACATCTTTTTAGATGTTATCTGTGTCTTCCGATCTGTAATCTTGTCGCCAGTTTGAACGAGCAATGTCTGTGCTATTCAGCGAGAGTAGTACGCAGCCACAACTTTCACTCTCCCACGGCATTCCAGACCACCTAACGGCGATTTGCAGGATGCCAAATACTTCACTGGCTATGGGCAAGGATTACCATGTCTACTCCAAAGTAACGTCAGTTCAAAATGTTCGAAGAGGACCCGCACCTCACGTGGGAACGGCCCCTCAGTTCGTAGCATGATGTCTTCAAACGGTGTGCTCATCAGTCCGTAGCTTACAAACTACTTAAACTAAAGTAATCTAAGGGCAAGCACACACACCCATGCTCCAGGAAGTGGTAACTCGTGTCAGAAATTATGTTGAAGCATGAACCACTCGCAATGATATAGAATCGCACTACAAAAAAAGAATAACTCACACACTCTTCATAATTAAATGATTAGTACTACAAAGAAAAACGGATGAACACAAAATATTTGCGCTTCCCATTATTATTATAAATATACCTAATTCCTAGCACCAACGTTGTCTCAGGTTAATCTGATGTGAAATAAATGACTGAATATATACGAAAAGTCGATTATAAATGCCTTTACAAGTCAAAAAGTGTTTCCATAAACATTATCCTATTTCCTATTATCATTTATCTCCGACTTGTGTGATATTTGTTTCCCTTAACTAATCGCAGGTACGATCAAATTCCTTCTGCAAGAAGAAAGACAGTAATGCACTGTTCACTCTTTCAACCAATTTTGTTGTATGGGAATGAAAGCTGGGAGTATACGGGTTACCCTGTTAATAAGGTTGACGCTACAGATATGACAGTAGCAAGGTTGATTGCAGGTACCAACACGAACAATGGCGGGAATATGTCCGTAGTGAGGAAATAAACAACTGTAATAAATACTATCAATTAAGCAGTATTACGTTCTCATACAGTTTTTTTAGTAAGAATCCATTTTATATAAAAACAGATAAATTACTCTAGGAAATATTCACTACTTATGTGTAAGTATGCAGTTATGAATAATTATTACTTGAAAACCACAGTCGATCTGATGGTAAACTGATTTGAGAAAGTGTATTAAATTTTAGCAGGGATACAGGAAGTGACGATAGGTTCATTGGCTTTTGGTGACTAAAGTATTTCATAGCACGTGTGACATGATTCTAATGGAAACATGAACAGTATCTAAATTTATGTTGAATGAAAAATGTAATTTGAAGATGCTTTACATCAGTCTTCTTATTTCCATCTGTTGTGAATTTATCGATTCCACTGGGCAAGGTGTTCAGGATCTGATTTATGTAGGTCTAGGAAAAATAGATGGTTTGTGATAAGTACATCAAAATTGTAATTTCAACAGTTTCCACACTCGAAAACTATTGATGAATGAACTGTCGATTGATAAATGTTTTCGGCCTTGTACTAAATTTAGTCGTGAGAACAGCGTGAGGCTGTACTGCAAATGGCAAAGTATCCGACGACTGTACGGCGACAATTTGTAGTGTTGCAGTGCTAAAAGTTAAAATGCTACAAAGATTGAGTTAAACGGTCAGAAAACCAATCCATAGATTGCTTCGGGCATTAATATTCCATATTTTGTAATATGTGTTAGTTTTCATTTATAAAAGGTTCACATTACTGCATACACCACCACAAAATAATCCACTATTGATCTGATATTACAAAAAAGTCTATTTATTATGCTAACTGTATCAACAGGGTGCGACTTACTGTGCACATTGGCTAGCAACTTGGCACACATAGTGAAGTTGTTGCGTCTTTACGTAGTAATGTCAGTAGAGTCACGCAGTTAGTACAAGTGATGGTATTAATTTGAAACGATAAAGGACTGTCATTGGATAGCAGCAAGCAGTTGGAACAGCTGCTAGACAGGCCAGGTATCTGGTTAAACCTAGCAGCCGGTTGGGTTTTGTCCATATCGGCGAAAATTGGAGAAACGCCCGTGGCTGTATACTCAAAACTATTGGGAGACGTAAGCCGAGTGTCTCGTACAGGTATCTAGAGGACATCTGTGAGTACCACATTACAGTAATTCAGAATACACTAAAACAATCAATTAATTTATTTCCCGTCAACATTTACGACAGCCGGCCGCGGTGGCCGAGGGGACTGAGGCGCTCCAGTCACGGTCTGCACGGCCTCTACGGTCGGGGGTTCGAATCCCCCCTCGGGCATGGATATTTGTGTCGTCCTTAATCTTAGTAGTTTGTAAGCTTAGGGACTGATGACCCCGTAGTCAAGTCCCATAAGCTATACAAACATTTGAACATTTGAACATTTACGACATCTATGATGACGCAATAACTTCTCATGATTCTAAAATTAATTTCAATAACTCCAATATTGCAAATGTTTATTAAATCAAAATAGAGAAAAATCAGGGTTAAAAAAACAGCTTTCAAATGCTTCATGCAATATCAACACACTATGGCTTAGACGGTAGCTTTTTTGTCTATAGATATAATCTTGAAGGCGTCACTTGGTATATCTTTTTTTAATGACAGATTGTAACTAACTTTATTATGGAAATATAAAAATATCATCATATTCTCCACAGTAACATTGAAAATGCAAGTTTCATGATTTACGTATCACATATTTAATTTATTGTGTCCTTTTATTGTACAATCTGTCAGTAAGATATGCAAATATTGTGTGGCAAGAGTGGTCAAGCTAATTAAAGTTGGTTTGTCTAATTTATTTAGCTAAAGAAAACTCGTTTGTCCATTTATTTCAAACTTAATGTATTACTCATTAAGTATTTATTGTGTACTTATATAATGTTCTGTTAGTAAGGAAATGGTTTCAGATAGTCACCCTTTACTTAAAGAAATATCTCATTTTAACATTTATACAGTTTTGGAAGGGATAGCAATCGACCAATGATGAAGCAGAAGGGCGAAGGTATCGTGGAAAAGGAACTCCACGTCTAGTGTTGGCATAACAGTGAATCCCCTAGATGACAGGAGTGATTCAATTGTACAGTGTGTTAAGAGTTGCGCAGCGAACGGTCGCTTCTCGGAACTCTAAACTTAGCGAGTATAAGTGAACGCCAGTGCAACTGATATGTGTTAATATTTCTACACAAGAACGCATGAGTGTATAAATGGTGTTCGGGGAAACTTACAATATATTGGAACTGTTGACAACTTCATGTTGAGTGCGCGCGAATTATACAATTTCGGTGTTTCTCAAAGTTATGATTACTTAGTTGAGGAAGAGTGTTCCCAATAAAGAACCAATTTGATTGAATAAACCTTTTCCAACTAAATCTCTGGCGTTGCATGCATCATATGCAAACGTTAGAATGAAACCCCTTTTCAAGGACGTATTTATTTTATGTAAAATTTCTTGTTTGTTTCGCAAACTACAGCCTTTGCATAGAGTGTTTTTAACTTCAGCATCAAAGGTAAAATATATCTGCAACTAAGGTAGCTGATATGGCATGAAAGCAGACATGTACGATTCGGTCCTAAGATAACATCGATCCAAAGTTCCAAATGAGAACCGTACATAGCCAAATACGCAGGTTCTAAACAGCGTATAGTCACACATTCTTCAGTCTTAACTGTGATAATTGCGGTTCACGATACAGCGTAAAGTCGCAAGCGGCAGCAGTATGGTTACTAATGAATGACGGTTGGATGTTTCGCCAATAGGGTTGTACTGTCGTTTCAAACTTCACAGAATCACCCGATGGGCTAATATGAAAATTTCTCGAAGCTTCCATTAAAACTGTTTCAGTCTTGTTGAAGTCTATAGGGAACATACCGATATACACACATCGGTTTTTATAGTTAAGATAAAAAAAAATCGAACTCTACCTTTCAATCTCCGACCATACGCTGTACTTTGTCTAGCGTTGTAGGCGAAATGGAAATCTCTGTTGTCGCTGGAACACTTGACATTGATTGCCGCGGCATTCATTAAAGCTGCCCAGTCCAAGGAAGAGTAGAATTAACAATTATGATGAAACTTCCTAGCAGATTAAAATGGTGTTCCAGAACCAGGACTCGAACCTGGAACCTTTGCCTTTCGCGGGCAAGCGCACTACCGACTGTTCTATCCCGACACGACTCGCGATGCCGCCTCACAACTTTACTTCCACCAGTACCTCGCCTCTTACTTTCCAAACTTCACAGAAGCTCTCCTGCGAACCATGCAAGACTAGCACTACTGGAAGAAAGGATATGGTGGAGACATGGCTTAGCCACGGCCTAAAGGATGTTTCCAGAATGAAACTTTCACTCTGCAGCGGAGTGTGCGCTGATACGAAACTTCCTGGCAGATTAAAATTGTGTGCCTGAACCGGGACTCGAACCTGGGACCTTTGCCTTTCGCAATTATTTGATGCTTTCAATAGCAGGAATATTGTCGTTCCTGGCTATTAACAACATTTGAAGAAATTTTTTTCTTTTAGTAAGATGCAATTTAAGAGTTCCATCAATTCTGATGCCCTCATCGAGTTCGGTACCCGATCAGTTTCAGGTCCCCATCAATTTCATGGCCCCATCAGTTTTGGGTCCCACTGAATTTGATGATGCTCTCAATTGTGGAGCCCCTCGGTTTTGAGACCCCTTCAATCACGTAAGCCCCCCCCCCCCCTTAATCTTGGAGCCCGCTAAGTCTTGGGCCAACTCAGTATCGCGGCACCCCTCAATATCATGATTCCACTGCTATCGGACTCACCTCGGTCTCACGGCAGCCTCCATGTTTGGACCTCCAGCTGCTGCAGTTGTTGTGATGCCCTTAAACCGGCCTTGGGTCCGCCCCACGTTAACCATCCTGCTTAAACAATTCCATGTATTTCTCAAATGTTCAAATGTTTGTATAGTCTATGGGACTTAACTACGGGGTCATCAGTCCCTAAACTTACAAACTACTTATGAACTACTTACGAACTAGGACGGCACAAATATCCATGCCCGAGGGGGGATTCGAACCCCCGACCGTAGTGGCTGTGCAGACCGTGACTGAAGCGCCTCAGTCTCCTCGGCCACCGCGACCGGCCACCTTGAGTCTATTCCTTTTTACTAAGAATTAGCTCATGCCGTTGACGTTGCACATAAATTTTTGCCTGCTTGTCTAATTATCGCACTGTGACTGGTGAAAATGAAAGATAATTATTTTGAACCTGTGAATGTCTGACCTGTTCCCATCCGTACGAAAATCTATATAGATATTAACATTTTATAATATATACACTTTATAATGTATGTGCGGCTCGGTTGCACAGTGGTACAGTGCCAGGCTACAAATCCAAAGGTCGCGAACCAGGGTGTGCATCGGACTTTCAAAAGTGTCACGATCCCCCTTGAGAATGTCCTTCTCAGTCGGGGACGAAACGTTGGGTTTCTAGAATAAAACCACTAGACCACGGCATAATATCCCGGAAATTTTTAGTAATTTTCACTTCCCACTTCTTTCACGCCTGGCAGTACTGTTAATGTGGAAAGCACTGAATAGCACCGTGGTTCGGAACCCACGTTAAACTGTAGGTCCCCTTATAGCTGGCTGGATAAGTCAGGAATTTTCTTTGCCTAACCATGATGATCGAGATATTATTTTGCTTATCCAGTACTTTCTGTGAGAACTTACCAGGACAAAAGAATTTTGAAGTGCTACATTCATTATTATTATTTAGCCATTATCGTTTGGAGATAATAAAATTCCATTACACTTGAATGCCACGTTGTTACAGATGAGTCAGTTCCCTCACACCTCTAATTGCTCAGGGTAGTTTCTGGACAGTTCATTGCTTTGGAGAATTCTAATATTTAGCGGAAGATGTTAGCGGGGAGTATGAACGTCATGAGTCCGTGAGACTCCTATAATCCTTGTTTAGGCCCTAGGTGATAAAAATTTCTATGATATAAACCACGAGAAATCACTTATCGTTCCGTTTTCAATAACGCAATTTATTTTTAACATTTTCTCATTTTTATACTGTGGCATAATGTGACAAGACAAGAATGTAATTACTTGTAAATAATTACTGATTTTTAAAATCATAATTGTTTTATAGAAAAACTGTATTTAGCTTCACATTCATACCTCTTAGAAATATGTTACTACTGGATGAATTATGAAGGTTTGCACTTGTGAATTTTGATATATTTCGGAATACTGTTTTCTTCTGTGTGCTTTCTTACCAGATTTCGGTTGTATGGTGCTATTTGTTAGTAAAAATCAGGCAACATAACATAGGGCAGGGTTGTTAAAAGGACGGGGGGGGTTCTGGATTCTGTAAATTCCACAATTAAATTTATGACAAGGTAGCTATCAGGGCAGTCCTGATGTATAGAGAAATTTACTACACTAAATTTGTATGTTTGTTATGTTCAAATTCAGTTCCAGTGTCTGCATTACTTAAGCTGAAGAAACATTTTTCCGTGGTAAAGAAATTGAGTTTTAAAAGAATATAGAATAATTAACGAAATTTATTTTGAAACCGCGGTGGAGTGGCCGAGCGATCTGAGGCGCCTTTCTGGGGTTTCTCGCCGTCGGAGGTTTGAATCCTCCCTACGGCACGAGTGTGTGTGTGTGTGTGTGTGTGTGTGTGTGTGTGTTCTTATGTTAGTTTAAGTTAGTTTAAGTATTTTGTAAGTCTAGGGACTGAATACCATAGTAGTTTGGTCCAATAGGTTTACAAGCATTAGGACTTTTTTTTTTAAATTTAATTTCTTATTTTATTTTGAAGGGCTCATAAATATAGCTGTAAGGTTTTCTCTTCATACCCTGATAACATATGTACGGACAGATAGCATTGTGAAGACAACAGTGTTTAGTATAGTTCCATTTTTATACCGTGAATCGGCAAGAAAAAAGCTGTACAATTACGTTTATTTCACTGAGTGAGTCACTCTTCTTGTATAGAAGTGTATACAAACACGTAGCTTAAGCAAAGTCTGATTATCCGGGGAGCTGATGAATTTCCCGCAGAATACTAAAAGCTTGTTCCAGTAGGATAAATATGATTCTCAGTCACATATTTACAGTTCCGTGAAGCAGAGTATTTTCCCCAATCGACTGTAATATGCTATCGTAAAGCCATTGCATAAAAATGTGATAGGTCTGATGCCAACAACTATCACCCAATATTATGTATGACGACTATATCAAAAGTTTGTGTATTTGTAAAAATAAAGTACTAATGAAATTTCCATTATATTTTCGGAATCGCTTTTCAACACAAAATGCTTTATATGATTTTACTGTCAAATAATAAATGCTCTGAAAAACTGGACGTTACTCGCAGGGTTTTTTTCTGTCGCTTAAAGGGTTTTGATTGTGTAATTAACGGAATTCTACTAGATAAGCTCAAATAATGTGGTATGAGCGGGGATAATTGAAGGAAGCAGAAAGGTGAAATACATGATTCATATAATGTGCATAAATCAGCTGTTTCCTGAAACTAGAAGTCTATCAGGAATGGGGCCCCAAGTGGCTCGATCTTGGTTCCTTTTGCTGTTCTTTAATAAGACTTGCCATTCTATATTCCTGGAGATCCAAAAGTAGTGCTATTTGCTGAAGATACAAGTATTGTAATCATATATGACTTTCAGAAAATCATTAAATATTTCTCAGTAAATGGGCTCCCAAGAAATTTTGATAAACAAATGCCAGTTCCGCACAGTCTGAAAACATCAATAAACATAGACTAGCACATAAGTCTGTAGAGTATTCAAAAACTTCTGGTGTTTGCCTAGATGAGAACTGAATTGGAATAAACACACAGATGAACTCCTGAAATGTTTGACTTCAGCTACTTATGTAAGGGTGATAAACATCTATTTTCGTTCACTTTCTTATGGAATCATATTTTGGGATAATTCATCACTCAGTAAGAACGTATTTATCGAAGAAACGCGCTCAATCAGAATAATTGCTAGAGCCCATCCAAGATCATTCTACGGATAGTTATTAAGAAACTAGAGATCTTCACGGTAGCCTCACAATATATACAGAGTGGTGAAAAATAGTGTCACGTTATTTTAACCCTGGATAGCTGACGCCAAAACAAACCAAAATTACTACTATTTTGTAGGTCGAAAATGCGTCATATTTCAACTACGAAATCTTGGCGCCACGTGATCCGATTGGCTGCGAGACTGCCCTGTTGTCAGATGCTCTGGACAATGCATGACCTGAAAAACAGGAGCGCGTGCGCCAAGTTCCGTATTTGAAATTGGCGTGTTTTCGACGTACACAACATTAAAAAAAAATTTACAAATGTTTGTTAAGCTTATGGGACTTAACTACGGGGTCATCAGTCCCTAAACTTACAAAGTACTTATGAACTACATACGAACTAGGACGGCACAAATATCCATGCCCGAGGGGGGATTCGAACCCCCGACCCTAGTGGCCGTGCAGACCGTGACTGGAGCGCCTCAGTCCCCACGGCCACCGCGGCCGGCTACACAACATTAGTAATCCCTACTAGCAACAGCGCTATCCACAGCTAAAATTTTGTGGCACAAATTTTCTCCACCCTGTATATTCACTTATTAAATTTATTATTAATAACCCAACCCAATTCGAAAGTCGTAGCAGTTTGCATAACTACAACACTAGGAGAAATGATGATCTTCAATATTCAAGGTTATATCTAACTTTGGCCTAGAAAGGCGTGAATTATGCTGCCACAAAAGTCGTCAGTGACTTACTAAATAACATCAAAAGTTGACAGTCAAATACCATTTAAAAGAGTTTTTTAATGGTTACGTCTTTTGTTCAGTAGACGAATTTTTAGACATAAATTAGTAAATTAAAATAGAGAAAAATTAATAACGAAAAAATAAATAAGTACAATTAAAAAAAAGTACATAACCTCATGTGAAGATACCCTTTATTAAACTGACACGTTCCACATCATTAGGAAATGTCGTAATCATGATCTGTGTATCAAGTAATAACGTGATATAATCTAATGTGATTAGCAGTGAAAGGAGACACACTAGGCAGAATTTCATGCCATCATCGTGCCGTTATCCCCGTGAATCTAATGTCGGCAATAATTAATAAACTGGCAGTGAAAGTCTATATTCAATTATTAAATCTTTCTCCGACCGAGCCAAACTCCATTCTCTTTGGTGACGCGCACTATCTTTGATAACAGCACAAGGTGAAGAAGTTTACTTGTCGCATGTGGTCTGGAATGAGTGAATAAAATAAAAGAGAACTTTACCGTCGGAACTGATTTGTACAGCTACGGGTTAACCAATACAGACAAGTAAACCACTATATAAATAAATTTTGCTTTCAGTTCCCCTTCAACAAACATGAATGATTATGTCACCTTCATTTTATGGAAGCTTTCTTTCTTTCTTTTTTGGATGGGATGGAGGGAAGGGTTCTATCTCAGGCTAAATTCTGCATGTATGGAGAAAATTTTCTGTTTATTTTTTATTTTTTTTAAATTATTTTACATTATTTTTCGATTTTTTACTTTTATTTCATTTTCAGCCAGAAATCATCTGGTACTGATAGACATCATATTAACTTCAACCTCCAAGTAACAAATAATGAAGCAATCTATGTACACGCCTCCATGAGAGCGGTAAACATATATGTTTATAATTATGTATCTTTTCATGAGATATATGATGAATGCATCTGTAGCGACATCGTAGCAGCCCGACTTACAGGAAGTAATAATTATCAATCTTTACAAAAATTTGTTGTACCACATATGGTACCAAGTGGGAGTAAATTTGTCGCTACTTCAGAATAAGTGTTTAATATAAATGAATGTATGTGTGTGTGTGTGGGTGTGTGTGTGTGTGTGTGTGTGTGTGTGTGTGTGTGTGTGTATTTTCCAATAATGTGCGGTACGTTACTGACGCAAATACCTTCTTCTGTGTGCGCATCATTACGGTAGGATTGAAATACAATGCACCAGACAAAGTATGAAGTATGTCAGCCAATGCACGCTCAGCTAACTGGAACACAGCAGATTTCTAAAGAACACAAACACGACGACTCTGTTCAGCTTTGCAATTGGCGTAGGACGTTCAGTTAATGGCGACGAGCGAAATGTGATGAAGCCATAGTTTTTTTTTCGGCGCTTTCCCGCATATCTCGCTTCTGCGTGTTTCATCTAACAAAGGCCGTTAACAAACATTCCTGTAATGACAGGCAGTCAGACGGGCATACCGCTGATGTATGAGAGCCGACGAGTTTCCCAATACACAATACAAGGACACGAACCTTGCTCACGCGCGTGGTTTAACGCATTGTCCTCTAACCTACGTCTCTATAAAGTACACTCAATAACGGTAGTTTTACTTCCTATATAAACGTATTGTTAATTGAAAATTAGAAGAACATTATTAAGTAATATTTATGGAACATTGTTCTCATGGAACATAACAGTGATCTAAATTTTTTGAAATACTGTCTAGATCGCAATATATTATTTGCTTTCACATGTGTATGGGGTTTCTCGTTACAAACTTTGAGCACTTGTAGGCAAGGGAATAGATACATAATAATTTGATAACGAACCCATGTCCGAGAATGCTAAGATCATTTCTTTACTTTTTGACATTGTGAATGAAATCTATATTTCTGGAAGTTATCTCTTTACATATTTTAGAAGGAAGTTCAAAATGTTCATATGTAAACCTGTTGGATCAAACTGCTATGGTCATCAGTCCGTAGAATTACAAACACACACACACACACACACACACACACACACACACACACACACAAGCTTGAGAGAGGACACGAACCTCCGACTGGACCGGCCGCACATGATGCCTTAGACCACGCGGCTACTCCGCACAGCTTAGAAGGAAGTAACATGGACCAAAAAGAGAACAATATGTCTAGCACACGTAGACTATAAAAGGCATAGAGCTTTGAGTAACGTAGTCATATTCGGTTATCTAGTGTTTATACGTTTTTTCTACTGTTTAAGTGCTCATAAAATCTCAAGGTATTCGTAGTAGACTCCAGTTTTAGCAGACTTTTATTCTTGTTTGGTCAATTTTAGCTCCTCCCTAATTATGTAAACCAAAGAGCTTCCATTGCAAGAGTTTTGTTTCATGGTGACAGAGATAAAGAGCTCATAGTGTCTCTGGATATTTCCCTATGAGGGGTCCTTATCAAAATCTACATCTACATCTGCGTAGATACTCTGCAAATCACATTTAAGTGCCTGACAGAGGGTTCATTAACCACGTTCATGACCTTTCTCTACCGTTCCATTCTCTAATAGCGCGATGGCAGAAGAATCACCTAAATCGTTCCGTTTTCGATCTGATTTCTCTTATTTTATATGGATTGTCATGTTTCCATATTTAGGTGGGAGCTAGCAAAATATTTTCACATTCAGAAGTAAAAGTCGGTGACTAAAATTTCGAAAATAGATTTTGCCGCAACGAATAACGTCTTTCTTTTAAATGATTTCCATCTCAAATCGTGGAACATTTGCATGACGCTTTCCCCCCTGTAATGTCATAAAACAAAATGAACTGCCCTTCTCTAATCTTTTCAATCAGTCCCACCTGGTGAGGGCCTCACACTGTGCAACAGTACTCCAGGAGAGGACGCACAAGTGTGATGTACGCAGTCTCTTTGGTGGAACTGTTGCATCTTCTAAGCGTTCTGTCAATGAAACGTAACCTTTCCCACAATGTTTTCTACGTGTTCTCTCCAGTCTAAGTTGTTCGTAATTGTAACTCGTAGGTATTTGGTAGTATTCACCATCTTAAGGTTTGACTGATTTATCGTGTAATTGTTCAGCGAACTTCTTTTAGTGTTCATGTGTATTACTTCACATTTTTCATTAGTTAGTGTTAATTGGCAATTCCCCCCCCCTCTCACCCCTCCCCCACAGAGGGCTCACTGTTGTTTCGTGTGTACGTGCGTGGCGAGCAAGGGGTCCCGACCTAGTGCAGTCATCCTTCCTTCTTTATTTCCCGACCTACATTTCCTTTGCCCCTCCCTTCCTTTCTTATCCTCATTCCTTCCCCTCTCCGCCGGGGGACTGATAACCTCAATAGTTTAGTCCTCCTATCCCAACAAAACAACCAAACCCAACCAATTGCCAGTTTTCGCCCCATGTAGAAATTTTGTCTATATTGCTTTGCAGTTGCTTTTGATCATACGTTGATTTCACAAACCGATAAACGACAGCATCATCCGCGAACAGGCTAAGGGAGTTATTCAGATTGTCTCCTAAACGCTAGGAAGAGTAGGGGATCTATAATGCTTTCCTGGGGAATGCCAGATTACTTCTGTTTTACTCGATGACTTACCATGAATTGTGTTCCTTCTGGTGGGAAATCGTGAATCCAATCGCACAATTGGGGCGATATCCCATAAGCACGTAATTTCATTAGAAGACGCTTGTGAAGTACAGTGTCAAAAGCCTTCTGGAAATCCAGAAATATGGAACCGATTTGAGATCCCTTGTCGATGGCACTTATCACTTCATGTGAAAAAACGGTAAACTGTGTTTCGCGAGAGGTTAATAGGTAATTCACATCGATGTAGTTCATAACGTTCGAACAAAATATACGTTCCAAAATCCTACTGCAAATCAACGCCAATCAGATGGGCCTGTAATTTTGGAGATCACTCCTATCGTCTTTCTTGAATATTGGAGTGACCTGGGTAACTTTCCACTCTTTGGTTACGGTTCTTTCGCTGAGTGACGGGTTGTATATGATAACTAAGTATGGAGCTATGGCATCAGCATACTCATACATACTAGTCGGTATACAATCTGTCCCTGAAGATTTGTTTTTGTTTAGTGACTTAAGTTGTTTTACTACTCCATGAACATCTACTTCTAAGTTTCGCATGCTGGCAGCTGTTCTTGGATTGAATACTGGAGTGTTCAAGCGTCTTCTTTGGTGAAAGAAATCCGGAATGCTGTCTTTAGCAATTCTGCCTTATTAATACTGTCATCGGTAGTATTACCATTGCTATCGCGTTGTGGAGGTATTGTTTGTGTTTTGCAGCTACTGTACTTCAAATGTGACCAGAGTTTCTTTGGATTTTCTGCAATATTTCGAGACAAAATTTCGTTGTGGAAACTATTATAAGCTTGACAAATGAAAAAACCTTCAGCCGTTATTTTTGGACTATTTCATTACTAGTTTCAGGAATACATTATACTCTTCTTCAGACTCTTATAAGTATCTGTGCAGTAATGCAAAACTAGCACTGCACCATGCACAATGCACATTTGTCAAATTAATACATCGACGTCGTCCCACCATTCGTCTAACCAAGATGGATACACATAGACAATTAAAAGCTTCTAGTCCGCGCTAGATTGCGAGTTTCTGTAAAAGATTGCCAGTCTAGGGGTTTCTGTGTCATTTTAAATTTTTCATGCGTTTTTCTTTGCTTCTGCAACAGTGATCTGACCTGTTTTGCGTTCAACTGGAGGTCAGCCCCTCTTTTATTAATTTGCTTGGTATAAATCTCTCAATTGCTACAGATATTATGTCTTTGAAAGTAAGCGACAACTGATCTACACTCGCATTTTTAGTTTTGCAAGATTAACACTTAGGAAAGCGTGAAGCGAATTTTGTTCTGCTCTTTGGAATAACTATATTTGTCGTTTATTTTTGGTGCATATGGGAATTTTGATGTTCAGTCCAGCTCAGAATTAGGCCTACTTGTTGCTAGGAGATAAAGTGTATTTTCACAACCATTTACTATTCTAGTGGGATCATGAACTAACTGTTCGAAGTAGTTTTAGGAAATAGCATTCAGAACTATTTCGGGCGATGTTTGATATATCCCGCCGGTATCGAATATGTATTTATGCCAGCTTATAGAGGTTAAATTAAAGTCGCCACCGATTATAACAGTATGCTTCGGGTACCTGTCTGAAATATAATTCAAGCTTTCTTTGAACATTTTGGCAATTTCATTGTCTGAGTGAGGGTGCCGATTAAAATGAAACTCTACGATTCCTTGTAATCTATAATGAGAATATCCGAAAATCTTTTGTATTTCAAAAATATACAGTCAATGTCCTTCCAAATGTTCAACATTTTCTGGTTTAAAAATTTGTAACCATTTGGTCAAGAACTTGGGTAAAGCCGTTAGGTCTACATAATACCTTTATGTCTTTTATATAACCGTCAAACATATTTTTGTTATCAAAACATGAGAAGCAGAAATGCCATAAAGGTTACTCACTGTATAATTTAAAAGGTTGTTTTTTTTTTTTCTGCTGCGGACCGCAGGCTGCTGCGAGAAACATTTTCCTAGCTACGGGACGGGGCGCGTCAGAACCTAAAAAATAATGATTTCGCAACTGAATATGGTAGAGTGATCTGAGAACTACCTTCTGACACCTCTTTTTTAACTAAACAAAATTTTTTCCCATTGTAAAAAAGAAACATTTAAGATTTTGAGGAAACTTCTTTTTCGCGTTACTCTATATTTATCACGCCATATCTCCGAAACTATGTTTCGCACACCAAAATAATTTCACAATTTTCTTCAGTACTATACCGTTTGTCCTAGACAAGAGACGCATTGTGCGGTTTACTGGGTCCGCTCGAAACAGCTCGCTGCGAGTCACAGTGTGCTAGGCGTGGGTCAATGTGGCGTGGCAGTTGTAGCGAGGACAGCGAAGGACCGACATGCAGCGCAGTGCTCGGTGTAGAAAGCTTTTCGTTTTGGCACTACGAAAGTACATGGATGCTACGGAAGAGGAGGAAGACTGCTTATTATTTCAGACTTCTCAGGAGGCGCAAAGCAATGAGATAAATGGTTTTACATCGTGAAGAAAAAGGAGCGAACAACATCGTAAGGGGTAAGAAAAAAAACATTTTCTCGACGATGTGGTCAAGTTTAAAGAATATTTTAGAATCACCCCTAATCAGTTTCAATATCTTCTATCATTTATCTTCAACTAACTGAAAAGCGATTCCTGCAACTGAGTGACGAGACCAATCACACCAGCATAAAAACTCGCATATACCTTGAGGTTAGTTTCACATTAATAATTAGCGTTAATGTGAATTGGTAGTCATCATGACATGCTATCTATTGTCACATTATGCACTACTTTACCAGTATACCAGTAGACCATTTGATGAATTTCTTTCATGCGTAATGAAAGTGTTGACCTTATTGCAAAGATTGGTTATGTCTACTGGTGTGCCATTGTTCTAATGGAATAACTGCTGATTTGAGGAACGTGTGTTACATATGATGAAAGCATTGACATTATTGGTCCGTACTGGATTATTTTCTTTGCGCACTAAATAAAATGCATATACATGTAATTTTTACTATTTTTTAAGATGGCGAATGGGCATGAGACTAGGAAAACGGCCCTTAAAGCTTGCGCCAGCCGTGATTCGACAGTTTACTTGCGTTTCTCTTGTAACTGCTAGGATTTTACTAAATTATTTCATTTTCTATTATCAACAAAAAATTGCTAGGAAACCCAAAACTTCCGCAGAAAGACGTCTTCTTTTTTTTTTTTTTTTTTTTTTTTTTTTTTTTTCGCGTGGGTGAATAGGTATTTGGGAAGAGACTGCACCCCAGCAGCCTCCCACTCCCCTTCTGGATACGCCATTGGCTGCAGCTGAAGGTAAAAAACCTCTCAGACGGGGCATTGAAATGTTAAAATCAATAAAACTGTGTCACAACCAAGAAGAACTAACACTACAACTGCTACCACATCTGAACAACAAACGGAAAGAATTTTCAAGGCATTCGCTTTTCAAGAAGATAAAATCATTGACTGTGTGAAAGAAACACGAGTGAAGTGTAAAAATGTGCGAATCAATTGACTCCGAATCGGAATTTTATGCATCAAAGAAAGTGCCTTTTATATTTATAGAAACTTAAGTTTCTCTGACGTTTATAATCTCTTACTTTCAGCAGAGTAATCTGCAAAGATACACAGATTGGTAAGTGTTTCTTCATGTGTAAGCTGTTCTTTATATCACTGAATCAGTAAATTTCGGCTATTTTTACATTTATTTCACGATTTTTAAAAAATATATTTATAATGCTTGTAACGAAAAAAATGGTACCTTTTTCGTTTATTACGTGTAAAAATAATTATAAATAAATATTAGTCTGCCAGCGGCACAGGTTAAAAACAAACTGGAGCAGCGATTCAAAAGTCAAGCGGCGCACTTAGCTGCGAAAATGTTCAAATATTTGGAAATCTATCGGACCAAACTGCATGGTCATCAGTCCGTAGCTTACAAAGTACTTAAATCTAGGTAAACTAACCTAAGGACAACACACACACCCATGCCCCAGGGAGGACTCGAACCTCCACGGCGAGCAACCGTGCGCTCCGCAGCGAGACGCTTTAGACCGCTCGGCTACTCCACCGCGACACACTTAGCTGCGCTTTGTTTTTTTTTTATTTTTTTTTTATTATTTTTTTATTAAATATGTTAGCCGCGTTGCACATGCGTATAGTGTAGTGGCGAGGCTCGCTGCGTGACTCAGGGACGGGCCGTCGGACGGCGAAGACGATGTGTTATATGCGTGTAGCGCACTTAAAGTGGACTCGGTTTTGGGGATGAGGACTTATGCTGTCCACCCTGTACAACATGAATTGTAACAGGGTTAGGGTGGTGTGTTGATAGTTTTGACACCAAATGTCGAATGTTCTACACACAGAGTTCGTCTATGTGAGGATAGCGACACTTAGTTTCCTTACATGTGGGCTGTGTGCTCAGTACGCAACTCGGAAGAAGAATGGCAATTAAACAATGGCCCATTAAAATAAAACATTTTATTGACACTTGTGCTAGCAATACAGCCGGAGGCGAGTGGAGTGTGCGTGCGCGCAGTATTGCGCTGAACAGGCGTCCAGCTGATGCCACTAGTCTCGAAGTGGCTGACGTAGCTCACACAACGATGCCCGAAAAATGGCAGTGGGAGCGGGGAGTGTCATGAACAACATACTAAAAACCCTGACCTGTAGGGTCTGAGCGTTGGGGTGCGAAGTGTTTAAACATCACTTTCTCCCGTTTTTCTTAAATAACTCGAAAAGCATAGCATCTAGTGAAAATATTTCCCAGTACAAAATTAAATTTAGTTGAATTTCGTACAGAAAAGGTCCTATTTATTTTTTCCCTAGGACCAATAGTTTTCTTATTACAAGGGGTTAAAAATGCAATTTATGAAAACAACCTTTTAAATGTATAAAATTAATGTTATTGTTAAATGAAGTAGATTAAGAGCAAATATTAAAAGCCTATACCTCAATTAAGTACAGTAGGACAGTTCTGAGGGATAAATTTGGTTCGGGTGTGGGGTTGGGGGGTAAATGATGAGGGAAAGCGTGACGCTGGAATGATGTAAAGCTCGCTTCTCGTTTTACAGAAGCACAAATAACTGAAGTGCCTAACATCATTCCAGCGTTCCCCCATCCCCCATCTTCTATCCCCACCCACACCCCCAAACCCACCCTCTTCCACTGCCACCTGGCACATTCTCAAAACAAAATTTATCCCTCAATACTGTTCTACTGTACTTAAGGCTTTTATTATTTGTTCTTAATTCACTTTATCTTACAATAAACATTAATTTTATACCATAAAAAGAATGTTTTCATAAATTGTATTTTTCAGCCCATGTATTGAGAAAACTATTGGTCCTAGAGAAAACAATGAATTGGACCTTTTCTGCAGGAAATTCAACGTACTTTAATTGTGTACTGGGAAATACTGTCACTAGAAGCTATGGTTTTCGAGTTATTTAAAGAAAAAGGTGAAAAGTGACGTTTAAACGTCCCCCCCACCCCAACGCTCAGACCCTACAGGTCAGGATTTTTAGTATGTTGTTCATGACACTCCCAGTTACCACTGTACAAAAATTTGCTACAACACGAATTTTTCCCTTGATTTTCCTTCTTTGACTGGGCTAACGCGGCCATCTCGCTGGTGCGGCAGTATGCCGGTCGCTCCCGCCTCAGTGTTGGGTAAGGTGAGGTGTCGCTCCCGCGCCCCCCGCCGTCCTCTGGCTCCCTTGCGACGCCGCCGCCGCGATGGCCGTACAACGCTGGATGCGGCCCGGGAGTTGAACCCGGGTCCTCCTTCGCCCACTGCTGCTGCTTCGCCCTCTAGTCGGTCACAGGAGCGCTATAGGTGTGGCCGCGTCCTTTCGTCCACACCAAATCCCTGGATGAGTGGCTAGCCTGTTGCTGCAGCCTTACCGCGCCATGCGTTGGTTCGACGCTCCGTTGCGCCGCTGTCAAGGCCGAGACCCCGCTGCCCGTTGCGTCAGGCGGTGCCGCCGTTTTCCACAGGAATGCCGTGTTGACCGTAATGAGCGGCTGCTGGTACGGCGGGGTGAGATAAAAAAAAAAAAAAAGAAAAAAAAAGGGATTGACAGAAAAGATTGATAATTATGCATTTTCTATTAAGCAAATTAAAGAAACCGGGGCTCGAACCTAGGACGTTTGCCTTTCGTGGCAAGCGCTCTACCGATTGAGCTATCCCGACACGACTCACGATGCCGCCTCACAACTTTACTTCCGCCAGTACCTCGCATCCTACTTTCCAAACTTCACAGAAGCTCTCCTGCGAAACATGCAAGACTAGCACTCCTGGAAGAGAGGGTATGGAGGAGACTTGGCTTAGCCGCAGCCTAAGGGATGGTTCCAGAATGAAATTTTTCACTCTGCAGCGGAGTGTGCGCTGATATGAAACTTCCTGGAAGATTAAAATTCTGTGTCGGAACCGGGACTCGAAACTGGGACCTTTGCCTTTCGCGGGCAAGCGCTCTACCGACTGAGCTATCCCGACACGACTCACGATGCAGGTCGCAGGAGAGCTTCTGTGAAGTTTGGAAAGTAAGAGGCCAGATACTGGCGGAAGTAAAGTTGTGAGGCGGTATCGTGAGTCATGTCGGGATAGCTCAGTCGGTAGAGCGCTTGCCCGCGAAAGGCAAAGGTCCCATGTTCGAGTCCCGGTTCCGACACACAATTTTAATCTGCCAGGAAGTTTCAGTCTTTAGTGTACTTCATAATCAAAATTCAAACTAACTACAAATGCGAGACCATTTTCAAAAGGTCTCGTTCACACAATGGCAATTAGAACATACAAAATACTTTAACTTACACAGACACGATTATTTTACTTAAAAAACGCAGTTTAATGCTGTGCAATAATGACATTAAGTATGTATTGACACTAGGTACTTCCAATCATACAGTATTCACACTTTTAAAAGAAGCTTAAAACTGAGTAATCACACATATCCGTCGCCACGGAAATACGAATAAGCAGAGAGATAAGTGAATAATCACTGTGTTTAGTCAGTGACTAAAACATTTTAACAGAATACATAGGCTGTAAACTAAACAGTAATCGGTAAGACGTACACTTCCTTCTTGTTTCGTCTCTCTTTTCGTGAACTTTTCCTCACTGATTTATCGTTTGGAAAACGGCTCTTCTGAAATCATGACAATAAAATGACGATAAACAATATATATTTGGGTAAAGACAGATTGAGTAGATAGTTTTGGGAAAGAGAAATAAATAGAACATATATAAGTATTTTTACATTCTTCACAGTTCTGTATTTTGGTCACATTTCAAACCACAGCTTCATCTTCATTATTGCAGTTGCCTATCGCGGACCTTCGTTACGAAGTCAGAAATACAGAATTTTGCTTCTTCTGTTACATGCAACGTGTTACTCTTATTATTTACAGTGTTATCAAAGTCTTCCTGTGAGAGACTTGAGGACTAAGGTTGAAGCTTTTATCTGAAATCTACTGTCAAATGACTTGGACAGAGTATTACTGCAACGACATCTTCACGGCTTAATAGCCGAGTTGGAGTCGTCGTCCAGGCACAACGTTTCGATGAACTGCCTGACGATGATGGATACACAATTCATCGAAACGTTGCGCTTGGACGACGACGACACTCGGCTGATAAGCCGAGCAGATTTCGTTGCAATTAGGTAGTGTTTTGTTTTGTATTATTTTGATAAAATGGGTGGAAATTGGTACGTTTCACAGATGGAAAAGTGTTTATTTGGTAGTTTGTTCATGTACTCCATTTAAAATATTTTAAATGATCAAACGACATAGAAAAAGTAGCCTACTTAAGTAAGAGCATTGCTTGTTGTTGCGATTAACTAGTGTAGATATTGTCTATTGTGAAAAACTCATTTACGGCATTTTTTTTTAATTTGGTTCTGTGCAGTTATCAGCAATCAAAGGATTCGACTCATATGTTAGTGTAATTTTTAATTTCAAACCTGGAGTAACTTGAGAAATGTTGTTTAAAGTGCATAAAAATTAGATGTGCTTAACAAACGAATTCCACTCTCATAAAATTTACTGTTTTACAACATAGGAAAATTATGACGTATTAGAGTAATTGTCATTATTAGCTTATAATTCTTAAGTTAAGAGTAATGTTATGTCATGAGGGTACTTAATTAGTGTATTATTATACATAATTTTTTTACTAAAGTTGATTTAATACTGTATTTTGAAGAAAATTTTATTGTAAATATCTAGAGAGAAACATACTCAGTTCTTTTTTATTAATGGTAGAGAATCTAGGTTCTATATGATAGGTTAAGTTCATATATAATATCTGTTTGCTCCACTTGTTCAAAACTTAGCTTTTATGCATCTTTTCAAAACCACTAAGTGTGCTTTTAAACCACAAATGTCTTCGAAAACCATCATATGTGTCTGTTATTTTAGATGCCTAGACCTTATATAAGGAAATTAGGTAGAAACATTAACAGTGGTATACAGGGGATACATTTTCAACATTTATAAGTCTAACGTAATTTTGATTCTCCCACATAACAGACACGAATAATTGATTGTCATGTATTAAAAACTAAAGACAATATAACACGACCATAGTATTTTTATTAGAGTAAATAAGTGTTGCAGGTCATCCCATCCTGCATCATAACTATTGTCAACTAAAGAAAGAGCAAAATGTCAATATTGTGGATAACATGTGGTACAAAATGCCATCTCCTGACAGATATCTTCATTTTTACTTACATATTCCTTACAGACATACTAAAGTTCATAACAGAATGTCAAAGAAAAACAAAAATTGTTCTTAGTCCGGCCGTTTGAATAAAAGATTCTCGGTTTACTAGCCGCATTATGTCGGATTTTTTTTTATCCGACATGACGCGGCTAGTAAACCGAGAATCTTTTATGAAAGGAGGCCGTCACGAAAGACTTCGAGGACACGTTTCAGTATACATATGAGAATAAAGCACACCACAGAAAGGCAACACCCAAACATTGCTATTAAGTTTTCATCTCTGCAACTTATTGAGCTAGAACGTAGAAATGCATGACTCATTACTGACAGTCAACATACAAAAAATTTTAAATGTATACTATGGGATGTGCACATGTAGGATGTGTCAGTTCAGACACTTGAAGTCCAGTTCCTTAGAAGGCCCTGTTCGTCGTATGATCAGGTCCTGGTGGCGATACGAACGTGGATTCCTCCTGTAGATGACGTCACAGCTGAATTGGGGTCCATCTTCAGCTTGGCAGGCGTTTGGCTACTGGCGCTGAAGACGAACTTTGATACCAGTGAAGCAATGCCGAGCTTCGCTTGCACCAGGCCGAAGCGCATACCTGTTGAAAGAAAAGACATGTACCTCCACTGCTTACATGATATATTTGATGGAATGTTTTGCTACACCGTATTACAGTGTTGATATATGTCTGTTTGAAGATACTGTACGTTATTGTAGTTTCCAAATCACTGTGAAAAAAAAAATTGACAATTTATTCTATTGTACGTAAGTTGAAGTTACTAATTGCTGTCGCATGTTAGGTTTAGTGTGGATAAATAATATGGGATTTTCCGTAATGACAGTTCTTGAGATACTGTCAATATGGCATCTCTAGAATAGACGCTGTTCGTATAGCGTCAGCTATTTACCATTTTAAAACAGTGATGCATCTATGTTGTCAGTGAAATGAGCCTATTAACATTTCCTTAATGCCCCCCCCCCTCCTTTTTTTCCTCTTTCAATTTTTATTTTCCAATACTCCGACCTGATAACGATCACATGGACTTGTGCAATAAACAAGTATGTCCCTATAAAAGTCCTGCATGCAATGACATCACATCTGTATACGATATTATTCACAAATGATATAATAGACTTAATTTGGTGCTCAGAGCGGACCTCACTTCAGGAAATTTTATATTATTACAGAGGACTATACTCTCCCTGTGTTGTGTAACAAACTACACAGTCCTAGAAAACACTGTGTAGTTTGTTACACAACGGAGGGAGCCTTATAATTCTTCCTCCGTGTCTTGTCCACAAACTAATACCAACAGAAAACTTACTACGTCACCTACGGGCCGAGATGACAATAGCGGCATTGTCACACATATTATCTGCTTTCTGAGGGACTAACCACGATACAAAGAAGACTCACAGCTTATAAAACATTCTAAAATAAAGAAAACGAACATTACTGAGCCCTAAATATAAAAGGTCCACTAAATGGCGGCAAAGAACTACTGTTGAACCACTATCATAGATTATAATTTATATGATTGAAATATACAATCGTTACGCACATTAAATGGAAAGTTACTTAATTTTTTAAACATACCAAATCTTGGTTTATGTCATAGATCGGTTACAACCAGCGTTCTCTCCGTATTATTTTTTATTGTCTTCTATATTTCACTGGCTGAAATAGTAATCTGTCAATTTTTCTTTCCTCTTACATATGTCAATAACTTTTATTTTTCTCTTTTTGGATATTACGGTTCGGACGCTTGCAATATCATTTTAATTTTCTTTATTTTATACAACTGTCCGAGTCTCACTTTCTTACGTCATTGTCAATGTGCTCAATAGTTTGCATACTTTTTTAATGTATGTACGTAAGTTTTAAACAGTAATTTATATTTATTCAGATTTTTCCGCTACGTACTTACTCTGCATTGTCACAAACCATCTAAACTGGAAACGTGTTCCATCAATGTGCTTCAGCAGTAAATGTGCTACACATATATTATTTCTCAAACAAAACGAAAATTGTCTTATAATATCTACAGCTCATCTTCCATGTTCATTTGAAGGACTTAATTATCAACATGTAGGATCGCTTTAAGGAATGTATATTATTAATTGCCCCCACCTAAATATTGTCTTTTCGATTATTTTAACACAAAGCCCTTGTGTAAACCACAAAGTAATAAACAAAGAATGTAGATTAGTCAAGCAAACAGACCACCGCATCCACCTATATCTAGCTCTCAGGCAAATGAAACATAGGGTGTTTTCAGATAATCTGTTTCAAGAGATTTATAAGAAGTCAGTGTTTCAGTAATCTACCGTACAAATTTTAGAACAGGTATGGAACATGAAATTTTGTGGTTAGTTACAAGTCGCTGCGCCATTCGTCTTCCCCAAAAGTATAAATGCTCTATACATCCAGGTCTTGCCTCTCCTCCCATTCACACTGTCATATGGGCGATCTTGTGCTAACTTCTGTATTTGGTCTGCTGTAAGTTTTTCTGTCGTACTGTTTGATTCTGGTACCATAGTTAAGAAAAACACCTAAACTGTTTCATGTATCTACTTTGATTCAATTTCACTCCGTGGCATGACTCTATAAGGTTTCTACGAGCTTTACAACGTGACCAATTGCGATGACATTGTCTAGGTTTCTTTCCGTACTAATTTCAATAGGTTGCTGGACAATTAAACCACTTTTGTGTCATGGGGCTACTTACCTATGCAAATACGAGGTCCCTCTCCGAACGGCAGGTATACAAAGTGATGCCGTGACGCCTTTCCTTCTTCCGTGAAACGCTCGGGGTCGAACTTTTCCGGGTCCGGGTAGTACTTGGGATCGTGGTGTATGCCGTAGACTGGTACGAACACCTTGGTGCCCTTCTCTATCCTCAAATTGGTGCCAGGAATGGTGTACGGTTCGGTACAGACTCTCGCCAAGTTCCCTACAGGAGGGTACTTACGAAGTGTCTCTGTAGATGAAACAGAACAACCATAAAACACTTGTACATCTTGTCATTCTCTATTGAAATGAAAAATTTAATAATAAAATACCTCTGCCACCTCTTACAGCGTTTGCTATGCATTGCAAATGCACATTTTGGAATCACAGTTTCATCATCAGGGTGTGTTATTCGATGACATTTACTTAATTTCTACAAGAATTCACCGTGAAGAAATTCGTACATCCTCAAAAGGCAAATCAGAAAGTCGTTCTCCCTATTTTTGTTATCCAAAATATGTTACATACAGGCCATTGAAAATATAAATTATATTCTACGGACCTTATACAATAGTTGCCACAATGGTTCACATATTTGTCCAAAAAAGCACTAAATTTGAGTTGCCCCTGCGTTAGAATTCATCCGGATTCGAATCTGCACTGTAACGTGGGTGGTGCAGAATCTGGTAGTCAAAACGTATATCAGCAATGAACCTGGCGTCCATGGTCGCATCCAAAACATCCAGACACACAAACGGCACCGACACCTTATGCTTTATACAGCTAGACATCTGTACATCTGGACTAAATTTCCCTATGGACCTCGATGGGCGTTAGTACCTTGGTCCATAATAAAAACGAATCACACTTCGTTGGTTTAATGCCGTGGACGTGTGCTGAACAACAGCATCCTTTAAAAACTGCCGACAGAGTCGGTGGAGCTACTGGAAGATAAGAAAAGTACAACACAGGGAATGGATATGTTGGTTACGTTTTTTAACTGTAATGTGGTTAAAAAAGGAGACAATAACTTTCTGATTTGTCCTCGTAAAACATTTTTCAAAGTAGGCATAGTTTGCGGTGCAATGTTCTTGTGTTGTCGTTCTTGTTGTCGTCGTGGTCTTCAGTCCTACTCTAACCTAAGAAAGGCTTTTCATCTTCTCATAAGGACGGCAACGCACATCCATTTCAATCTGTTTACTCTTCTCCTCTCTTGATCTCTCTCTTTCATTTTTACCCCACACCCTTTGCTACAATGGTAAATCCACAATTCCTTGATGTCCAAAAACGTGTCCTACCAATCTATCCCTTCTTTTAGTCAACATATGCCAAAAATTACTTTTCTCTCCAATTCTATTCAGTACCTCTTCATTAGTTAAGCGCTCTGCCCATATAATCTTCAACATTCTTCTGTAGCACCACATCTCAAAAGCCGCTATCCACCTTCTGATTGAACTATACACTGTCCATGTCCCACAGCCCTAAAACGCAACATACCACAGAATGCATTCAGAAAAAACTTCCTTACACTTAATATTCGACGTTAGCAAATGTTGAAAGGAGTGCGCAAAAAAATTTCACTTAATTTTTTCCTGTTTTACAGCCTTGAGCATCAAACAAAACAACATTTACGTAAGATCATTGCATTCCATGTCAGTTGCAATTTATTCTAACAGGGCAAAGGAAGGTACTAAGTCTCATTGCTTAGTCAAATTATTTTGTAACCAAAACTACAACAGAACATTTGTTTGTGAATTTTAGCGGGGACGGACTCTTAACACAAACAGTGACACGCTCGCCCCACACACATACTACCTTTAGCATTCATTCAAACACACACACACACACTACTTTTCATGTCTCTTTTTGAAAAACGATATTCTTCCCATTACCATTCTACAACCGAGCGAGGTGGCGCAGCAGTAACTCACTGGACTCGCATTCGGGAGGACGGTGGTTCAAATCCACCTCCGGCCATCCAGAAAGGTTTTCCGTGATTTGTCTAAATCACTTCAGGCAAATGCCGGGATGGTTCCTTTCAAGAGGCAAGCCAATTTCCTACCCTACCCTTACCCAAAACTCCAAGCGTTAGCTCCGTCTCTAATGAACAAGCGGTCGACGGGACGTTAAACCGTAAGTTTCCTTCCTTTCCATTCTGCATTTTATATCTTCTGTACTGCGCGGCCATCATATGTTATTTTACCGCCCAAGTAACAAAATTCAGCTATCATCTTTATTTTTTTATTGCCTCATGCAGTTCCTTAAGCATTGCCTGATTTTCTTAGACTGTATTCCATTATCCTTGTTTTGCTCTTGTTATTGTTCATGTTATACACTGCTTTCAACATCCTGTCCATTCCGTCTCAGGTCCTTTCCTGTCCCTGACAGATTTACAGTCTCATCAGCAAAACGGAATGTTATATCTTTAGCCTAAAATTTAATTCCTTCTACAAGTGTCTTCTTCCTTTCCTTCACACCTCCCCAGTGTACAGAGTGAATAACATCGACGAAATGATTCCCTTTCATGCTCTTCTACTCTAGTAACTGTAATTTGGTTTCTGTCGTGTCGTGTCCTATATTCTACCTCAGCTGACTTCAGACTTCGAAAGTGTGTGATCAACATTCTCAAAAACTTTATCCAAATCTACAAAAACTAGATTTCCATTCCTTAATCTAAGTCGTAAGTTGAGTATTACCTCCCATGTTCCAACACTTCTCCTAAATCCAAACTGATCTTCTCCGATGTCAGCTTCTACCAGACTTTTGAGTCATCTGTAAACAATTCTCATATGTCAGCTTCTACCAGCTTTTCAGTCCTCTGTAAACAATTCGTTTTAAATATTTTGAACCGTTATTTATTAAACTGATGGTTCTGTAATTTTCACACCTATGCCTGATTTCTTAATATTGGGAATAAATACTTTTTTTTCTCAAAGTCTGAAGGTATTTCGCCTGTCTCATACATCTTATATAACAGGTGAAATAGTTTTGTCATTGCAGGTTCTCCCAGAGTTTTCAGTATCTCTATTTCGACTTAGATCTTTCAGCGTTCTGTCTAAGTCTTCTCTACCTCCTATTTCATCTTTATCTACCTCCTCTTCCCTTCCTACAATATTGTCTCGAAGTTTATTTCCTTTGTACAGCCCATATATACAATCTTTGCACCTTTCAGCTTTCCCTTCTTTGCTCAGAATTGGTATTCTGTCTTCTTGATATTCAACGGTTGCTTTTCTTCAATGTATTTTTCATTTTTCCGTAGGCGATATCAATTTTTCTCGTAGTACTTACAGACTACCATTGTCCTCTAGCCGCCATTGCTTATCCATTTTGAAATTCCTGTCAATCTCATTTCTTAATGGTCTGTACTCAATTTTACCTGCTACATTTACTATATTTTTACATCTTCTCGTTTTATCAATTAAATTCAATAATTCCTGTGATATCCAACTAATTTTAGTAGGTCTTGTCATCGGACCTTCTTGGACATCCTCTGCCTTCACTACTTACATAAAGTAAGGCAATGTATGTAAAGAAATGTCGTGATGACCAAGTGTAATAGCGAGATATTTCATATTATTAAGACTCTAAAGCAGCACCATTCATTATAGCAATGCATTACTACGTTAAACAGTTATTCCTTCGTAAGGTAGGAAACATGTATTCACATTAATCGGTTTCTTTCCGCAGTCCGGTTTAATGTCGGATGAAACAGACGGGGAGCCTCACCTGAGACGACCATGTCCAGGTAGGACATCTCCTGTATCGCCTCGTAGGTCAGCTTCCCCCCGTGTTTGGCGACGACGCTGTCGATTTCCTCCCTGAGGCGCTCTTGGATGTCCGGGTTGACTGCCAGCTCGTGTATGCAGAAGCTCATTGTCGTGGAAGACGTCTCGAAACCAGCGATGAAGAAGACGAAGCACTGTGCGGCGAACAGGTCGTCTGTGAAAGCTGCAACAAGACGGCCACAAAACAGATTAGATTACACCTCGTGTAATGGTCGTTCTAGAGTGTCATGCCGAATCATCGTATAAACAGTATAAATCAAGAGGACGGTTAAACAGAAATGTATATCGTAACTCCGCTGTAGCTGTTATTATTAGCAATAAATTTCGTATATTGTCACTGTTGTGTTACTTATAATGATATCAGTACACGCTTCGCTTGCACTCCGTCCACTGTGACGAGGCGGCTCAAGGCCACGTCGCCGTATCCTCACTCTACATGATGCCTCCCATTCTTCCTTGCAAGCACAGGCAGCAGCTATCAGGACTCAAACAACGTACCAACAATAATAATGAGCATTGTTGGTTTTAGAATTAATGTATCACACTTTAGCGAACTTTATTTTCTCCGTTTTAACATGTATATGATGTACATTACTCCAGACATTATTACGCTAAAATAATTGCTTTAATGAAGTGTAATCAAAGAAAAAGTTACGTGTTACTCTCCAAACTGAAATTACAGTGCACGGACAGCAGCTTCACTATCCTAGTCGTCGTCGTCCTCACTAGACGTCTCTTTACTATTTTGACGCAGATTTATTACAGTGATCTGAATGCGTTCATCTCCAAAGTCCTTCCTTAGCAAAGTCCTTCCTTCTCACGTCTCTAATTTTAAATGTAGGGTTCTTATTTGATATCTCTCCATTCATTTGAGCCTATATCAGTTAAATGGGATTGTACTGACAGTCATAAGGAGGAACCCGGATTATTTTATGTCCCGTTTCTGCAGCTTGGTCATGGAGCTGATATCGCCTAAACTGCTGCTGTTCTGGCTAACAGTGCAAATCAATTCGGCTATCGTATGTGTGGGATCATGAGGTATGCTTTTGCTTTCCTGCCTTTTTCACATATCTGCTTTCTTGAAACTTCTGTTGGGATTTTTTTTCTTTAAGCAAGCAATGATAGCTAGCAATGTCCAATACTATAACACATCCTTCTTCTACCTTTCGAAGGAAATCAGTAAACCATTCCCTAAACAATACGTTATTCATCTCTTGATCCTAATTAACAGCATTTCTGTCCCCTCTATGAAACCGTATTTGGCCGATCCGGCATGGCAGTTTACCATCAGACGTGATCCTTTACCTAACAGTAGAGCCGGTCAAAACGGCCGCCACTCCCGCTCGGTTCCCGCTGCGCTCGCGCCTCGCTCTCGACGGCTGACGGCGGGTAAAGGGTTGGTAGAGGGGGAGCGAGAGCGAGATGTTTCGGGCAGGGACGAGTCACGATACTCCCGGGTTCACGCGCGCCTGCCGGGACGAGCTGAGCTTGGCTGAGCCGCCTCAGCCTAGTCGGCGCACGCCGTCGGCTGCGTGTTCACACAACGCGCCGGACGTACCCGAGACAAAAAAGGGGGAAAATACACTTTTTCGATTTTCACGTTGTAAAAAATGTTCACGGTATACAAGACCACGCTACATCGTTTTATGAAATTAGTTTTTCCTTACTAGCTTTGCCTTGCCTGTGAAAAAATAAAAAGGCTAATTTCCATTCCGCACGAGTTTTTAGTTCCGTAATGCTCCTCACTCGATTTTGATGAAAGTATTCGGTTAAAAAATCTGATTTTTGGACACATTATAGTAAAACATCTAAGCTTTCGTATAAGACACTCACCTTTTCGTAATTCCTAACAGTCGTTTTCAAATGACGCTATTTCTCAAGTATATGCACTTGATTTACAAATCGTGTATTGAAAAAGTTAGATAGCGGGCAGGTTACCGTTCTATGAGTTTTAGACCATATATTACAGCGAGTGAAATGGAGCTGAAAGAACAAAAATGTTTTTGAAATGGTAATCACACTGATACCTACCTCCTTTCACAAATAATTGCAAGTTATCTGAGGGCCCTCGGGCCGCTATCACAAGTCTACGAACTCTGCCTGTGTTGAGCGTAGCGTGAAGCACTGCAGTGCCGAAAAATCTGAATTGCTGGCTACGTTTGTCGGTCCCTCATGATGTGTTAAAGATCCATAATCAGAGAACAATAATGAACTAATTTTTCTTGGGTGGCAACCGATTACAATGGACAACTATCTGCTACGGTCTTACAGTAGATCATACTTGACTTTGGGAGGCATACATCTGATTTTTTCCACATAATACAATTCGTGAAATTTATATTTCGTGTTTGGAACTAGAAGAGAAGAACAAAGTAATGTAAACGGCGACTTCGCTCATAATGGACTGAAATAAAATTTTGTGACATTACAATTAACGGCTTTCTAGTTGCAGATGAACGAGAAAGTCAAAAGATATTTATATTTATTGATGCATCTACTACTAAGACACAATATATACCTTTTCGCGTTTGTAGCTTTCGGAAAATGTGTTCCCACAGGGTGAAAATAATTGTATACAGTGTGTCCGACATAAATGTGGTACTTTCACGTCTGAGATGAAAGTAGGAATGAACTGAGTTGTTTTTAGTAACCTGTCTGAGGCGAACAACGTTTCTACGAACATCTTGCTGTATCATTTGAAGACAATTTTCTTTGTCTGCAAGATGGTACTTTCGAATTTTCAACATACACTGGTTTACTTTAGCCTCAGACACTGCAGGACAGGTCAGTAAAGAATGAGAAGCGTCTGTCACTTTATTCTATTTTTTTTTTTTCCTGAGGGGGGTGAGCTTGTACCCAGCTATAAGGAATCCCAACCCACTGTCAGCAGAAGATCTATTGCTGGCCACTTCAAGAATCCCGCTAACAGTTCATTGATTTTATTGTATTATATATTAAAAGAATCTACGAAAACTAAAGTCAGTCGGACAGACTAAACTACCCAGCTGATTTCCTTCATTTTTGTGTAAAACTCTTTCTACACTCAAACGGGATTTCCTTCTGTATATTTCTTATGGGGATGTCCTAGGTGTAAACTAAAGTTATTCTGTCAAGCCGTTCTATCCTACCCATTTCCTTCGTTTTCGCTTTAAGCGAAAGCTATTTATTCGCAGATTTGTCATCAAGTATCATAATTAACTTAAGTCTCTCCTTAGTTTACTTTCATTCAAACGCGGGATCCTTCTGTCCTTGCATTGAATATTTTAATCGGTTTGTTTTAGGATATCTTCGGTTCTAAATAAAGTACACAGTTCTCTTTGATCTAACAACGCTCAACGAATCAAGATCTTTCATTTGTGCTTTTAAACACTTGCACGGATTGATTCTGAAGAAAGCTATACGTGAACATTTAACTTTACTTCCACGTCTTCCCAACGTTTTAGTCATTCCACTAACGGTGTGAAGTATTCGCGCGGGTCTCATTCGAACGGGTCCTCTATCTTTCTTATATATTAAAAGAATCTATTTTATAATTATAATTGATTTTAAGTAAGTGTTATGAATTTAAGAAAACACAAGCTTATATAATATTCTGTATACTGTTACTATCTATAAGAAATATTTTTAAATGATAAATATTTAATTTTACTTATTTCCATTTCACATGACTGGCTACTAATGCTGCAAAGTATTTGCACAGGTCGCCTAGTTTTATTACTACTGTTCTCACATTGTAGTGAACCGTCGAATTTTATTAACATAAGAAATAGTTGGTAATGCACTCATTCCATCCATATAGACTAACATTTAGAAGAGTATTTTCTTCCCTTAGCATTCGATATCTTTAATATTCCCGGCGCGAGCCGGCGCCGGCACGAACCGATTGGGGTATGGTGTTGCTTCTGCAGCACAAGTATCACAAGCCTCCAGCCTGCTTTCAGCAGAAGCTCCTCTGCATGATTCTTTTTTCAATTATACTTATGATAATATGTTTATTTTTCTTCTATTACTATTAATTCTGTAATATGAATTTAAAAAATTAACAAATGTTAATTTTTGCACATAAGGAAAAACTCTCCTAAATGTTAGTCGAAATTAATGGGATTTCTAATGTGTTTATGATTCTATGAGTCACTACAGTGTGCAAACAATAGTAATAAAATTACAAAATCAAATAACAGTTAGCTGGCTCAAAGTAGATGGCAGTGAACAAGTACTGGTCACACCTGTGTTTCCTTCGATCTTCCACTGACAGTGGGTGACGATCCCTTGTTGCTGGCCACAAGCCCACTAAGAACCAAAAAACAAATCACAACATGAAACAAATGACACCTGCTTCTCATCCTTTACTGATCTGCAGTGTCTGTTGCTAAACTAAATCTGCGCGTTTTCCTTTCATTTAAAGTATAAAAATCGATATGAAAGTACCATGGAGACAAGGAAAATTGTGAGATTCAGGATATGTTCATAGAAAAGCAGTTCCCATCAGACAGCTTCCTAACAAATAAAATAAAAATTCTGAGAACCGTGTAGAGTTCTTTGAAAGTGGAGATGAGCTGAAACATGGTACAGCGTGACCACATAAATCTGGCACACCTGACGTACCCCCATGGCCATAAGTTGCAGCATCCCTTAGCAGGAGGTAACTAAATGTCTTTAATTTTACTGTTATGTACTCCTACTTTAGTCTCGGTCTGAGGGATAGAGCTTTTATGTGAGACACTGTATATAAATTGTTTCACCTTGTGGTAGAACATTTTCTGGGAGTTACAAAAGCAAAAATTAAGAGAAGGTTCAAATGTTTGTTAAGCGTATGGGACTTAACAACGGGGTCATCAGTCGCTAAACTTACAAACTACTTATGAACTACCTTATACTAAAGATGACACAGATATCTATGCCCGAGGGAGGATTCGAACTCCCGACCGTAGCGGTCGTGCAGACTGTGACTGGTGCGCCGCAGACCCCTCGGCCACCGCGGCCAGCTTAAGAGAAAGCTAAATAGTGTAATCTTAGGTGTAGATGCATCAATAAATGTAAGTATATTTTTGGGTTTCTTCCGTTTATTATCCTCAACTAGAAAGTCATTGAGTAGAATTTCAGAAATTTTATTTCAGTCCATCAACAGCAAATTCGCAGTTAACATTAATTGTTTCTTCTCTTGTAGTTTGAAGCACGAAATATGTATTCCATCAATTGTACAATGTGGACAACAAACTACTTGTATACCTCTTAAGTGAAGTATTACCTCACATAAAACCATAGCAGATCATTGTCCATTGTAATCGGTTGCCACCCGAGAAAAATTAGGGTATTGCTATTTTCTGGTTATGAATTATTAACACATCACGAGGGACCAACATACGTGGCCAGCAAATAATTTTTTCGGCACTGCAGTGCTTTACGCCACGCTCAACACACGCCGAGTTCGTAGGCTTACGGTCGCGGCATGATGCCGCTCAGATAACTCACAATTACTTGTGAAAGGAGGTAGATATCAGCGCGACTACCATTTCAAAAACTTTTCTTTTCTTTTAGCTCCATTTCACTCGCTGCAATGTATAGCCTAAAATGCATAGTACAGTATGCTGCCCGCTATCGAACTTTTTCAATACACGATTTGTAAATCAAGTGCCCATACCTGACAAAAAGCATTATTAGAAAACGATTGTTACGAATTTCGAAAAGGTGAATGTTTTATTGGAAAGCTAAGATGTTGTACTATCCTGTGTCCAAAAATCAGATTTTTTAACCGAATACTTTCATCAAAATCGAATGAGGAGCTTTACGAAACTGAAAACTCGTGCGGAATGAAAAGTAGACTTTTTATTTTTACACAGGCAACGCAAAGCGTAAAAGGAAAAAATAAGTTGATAAAAGGATGCGATGTGGTCTTATATACCGTCAAAATTTCTTACAACTTGAAAATTGAAAAAGTTATTTTTCCCCCTCTTTTTCGTCTTGGCACATCCCCGCTCGGCTCGGCCCGGCCGGCAGTGTGAACGCACCGTCGTAGACGTGTGCCGGACGGGCGCAATAATTAACGGCGTCGTGAGGGGGGCTGGCCGTGCGCATGCGCACTGCTGTCGGCTGTTCCACATGCCAGCCGGGAGTACCGAGACTTCTCGCTCCCGAGACTGCATTATCGGCACGGCCGGCTCCCGGGTACGGCGGTCTCGCTAGCCGCTCCCTCTGGCGGGAACGAGCGGGAGCCAGGCCGCGTTTGACGGTTTTCATTTATATATGTTTCTTGACTGTAAATGATAGTTCGAGGATTTCATTCCTTATCTCAAGTGTTCTTCTTAAAGCTGGGACTATAATATCTTTTGTCTCCATCAATAATCTCCGACCTCATTAGCTTTTCTATATCTGATACCGAGTTTTTTTTTACAATTTTATGCACAGATGTAATACTTTCTGCACAGTCTAATTTAAATTTTGATAAATCTTTAAGCTATTTAAGTGGTTACTCACGATTATCATAAAACTCTTGAATTAAGTGACGAATGACGTCTTTTTGAAAACCATCTAACTGGGTGACAAGCTTTTCGCGTGAAATGTTTTCTCTTGGAAATGAAAAAAGCTTGGCCCTAGGGCATCTTCATTTTCGATTACACTTTTATTGGCTCCCTCACAGATGCGTTACAATATTCTTACCGAAACCCAACAGGGCTGTTCTTTAAGTATCTCTGAAAAAATAATAAACCTGTTTTTGGCAGTTTTCCAACCCTTTGAAAAAAATACACACTTTATCGATAATATCCTGAGACTGACGCCTAATACCACTCAAACTCGACATTATAGCTAATTTAAGAAAACGCTCAGAAACACTACCGCACTTCTGTTGTGTAACTGTAGCTTGCTGTGGGAGAGAGGAAAAGGCATTGTGGAGGGTGGAGGTGATCACGTGACGTGCGAAGTATGGGCCGAATAACCTTGAGCCGCCCGGTCAGAGTGAGTGGAGTACAGTCAGCTCGAACTACACAAATCTGTTAGAATCGCATATCTTCACGAGACAACCTCTGTTCCTTTCAAATTTCGTAAGTCATCTCAGTGTAATTATAATGTTCAAATAATATGACATAACTATTTTGAACATAATACCAATATTGCAGTTTTCAAAGTAATCGAGAAATTAATGAAGCTACGGTGAGATTATTTATTTTTATGAAATGTTATCAAATATTTGTATAGCTTATGGGACTTAACTACGGGGTCATCAGTCCCTAAACATACAAACTACTTATGAACTAGCTAATCCTAAGCACGGCACAAATATCCATGACCGAGGGGTGGGGGGATTCGAACCCCCGACAGTAGTGGCCGTGCAGACAGTGACTGGAGCGCCTCAGTCCCCTCGGCCACCGCGGCCGGCTAGTTTTATGAGGATTGTTACAATGCGGTTGTGTATTTACAATCCGCGGCTAGCAGTTTCATCCACAAAAGTATACATTATTTTGTTTCTACAATGTAGTTACATTTATTTGTTTTCAATAGGAGTTTGTGCATTGTGAGGAGCTATTAAATTTATTAATTTTCGACAGGTGTTTCTGTCTTTTTTGTCGTAATAGTTGTGGGGAAACTTTCCCTTCCTATGCGCTTGATGTCTTCTTGTGCTCTCGCAGTGTTCAGTTGCGTTAGTGCATCAGTGTGTTCTTTAATATTTAATTTGTTTGTTTTATATTAGCCTATAATGTGAAGTTTTTGTCGTGCTTTTATTTGCAGTGAATTAATAATCTTAGCAGTCGTAGATACTTTGTTTGTATAGAGTCAAATTAGCGATTAATGTAGTTCATAAAATTCTATTGTATTTCCTAGATGTATATTATTTCACCACTATCTGTAAAAATTCTACCATCAATGAGAAGTGTGGTTATTGACGCAGGTGAGAAATGTGTTACAGTGAGAAAATTGAACTGACTATTTTTATTTGAAGGAATAGAGTGGGGAAGCCACCGGGCATTCTTTTGAGATACTTTCCTGAATTTGCAAGACATGTAACAAAAATGTATTCCTATAATAGCATGAACCTAAAATCAGTGCCCTTAAAGTGCGGTTGCAGAACGAAAAGAAGGAAATAGATTGAATTCGGAGACAAAAGGGGACGGGGGAAGGACAAGAAGGCAGCGAGTAGGAGACATTTGGATACAGCACTTTCTGTGTTATTAATAAATTTCAACAGATGTCAGAAGTCAGTGGAGAGGAACCTGCCGTAGCTGTTGCTCTAAGAAGTGTGCAGTGGAGTTCAGCTGTCACGTTCCATAATTCAGTTGGAAACTCGAATATAAAGAATGATGTTCATATGTAGGGTAATTCTCACGGCTATAGTGGAGGCCAGCGATTGCAGGAAGCATTGGGAGCGAGTGCCAATTTACCAGCAATGTGAAGCCTAGTACAGAGTTGGCTCAGGTGATCTATTAATAGGAGAATTTTGTAAGAGTTTTTCAAAACAGATCAGGAAGTGGTAGTGTCAGAGGACTGCCATCATTGCCAGGAATGAGATTCGTGTCGTATTCGAAAATGTAGAAACTTAAATTGCTGTTAGTGATAGAATTTCAACAACTGAGGAAAACGATATGACTTCTTTCTTTCAGTGTAGACAAGTTCCAATATTACCTCCAGCAGAATGGAGGGAACAATTTAATTAACGAAAAGCTCTAATATACAAAGCAAATTTCCTACATTTAAACCAGGAGGCGAACTTGTGATATTCCAGATACATGTGGAAGTTGATTGTTTCGATGTGAAAGGCGGGTTTTGCCAGGCTGTTGGGTTCCCCAGCCGGCTGGCTAACAGTTTGTGGATACAGGTAGTCAGGTTTTTCCTAATGTGCTCGGAAACTGGAAGCGCTCTTGGCTGAGCGAGGGTGTCTATTCCAGATTGCAACTGAAATACAATATAGCCACAAACCTTATTCTAAAAATCCATATAAAATTAGGGACTGATCGTACAGCAAATATAATTATATGACTGAATTCAGGAGACTTGGGAGTACTATAATAATAATATTGTAAGACTCACATTTACAATTATTGATACGTAGTGTTTATCAGTAAAAGATTAAGAAGCAAATGGGCAGCATTGCACCACGCTACCTATCTTAAAAGACGTATACGTAATTTCCGGATTCTTTCAATAAACTTTGTTTTACTCTTTTGTTCTGCTTTTCGTTGAGGTAGTAATATTCTTGTGTCGAAACATAGATTGCACCACAGAAACACAAAACATGAACCCAGCAAAGCGCATTACATTTATATGTGTATTTTATTATATTTAATACTATTCTTAGCAACGTTCGTTTCTTACGTTATAGACTGCCACTTAAATATTTCATGGCCGACTAAAAGTAGTAGATATGCAGCAGATAATTTATATATAAACAATTATAAGTATCTTTGGACAAGAACTCAATATATTTACATAAAATCCATGATAAATAAAGTATTAATTGTGTAACTATATTTCGACGGTGGCAGTATATTTGAACAGTGAGACACTACCTCAGCAAAGTGCTTCAGTCTCAAGCGTTTCTTGGTATTGTTAAATATATGGTGAAAAGTGGTAAACTATGTACGGTAGTAGGGCTGTGGAACTGTGATAAATCAGCAATCGTGTACTAGTGTGATGAAAAACTGTTTTTTATAAGAAATACTTTAATCGCAGATTAATTTGGAACTGCATTGTTCGATGCACTGCACTAATTTACGAGTGATAATTTGGAACATTTACTCTCGAGTGCGTGTCATATTTATTGTGCCTCTCATGAACAATAGTTGGGGAAATATTCAGCTATTTACCGATATATAAAGTCGGACGACCTCTGCATTTTCACGTCCAAAAGGAGTAATAAACTTCATTTATAGAGAATTACTTTCTGAGTGAATCACTTCTGTATCTTAGAATCAATTATGTTGGTTATTCACAAGTTTAATTTATGTGTCTTTAAATATATTTTCACGTCATCATATGCAGATCAATAGACTGGCTAAACTACAGATTAATATTATTGATCTTGTTTAAACAGATTGCGTAGCTGTTTAGGGCATAGAATCTGACGTGTACACAGACAACGAGTCATAAACTTTTACTACCCTGAGTTATGTACTGTCCAATACTTATTGGTGAATACCGATAGGAAGGTCGCAAGCTTCATCCTGTAAGCTTTATAAAGGCTTTTGAAAATTCTCTCCTAGGTGGAATGATAATAAACAAATACAATTCGTAATATGGCTCCCGGGTGCGGTTGCTCTAGGGAGACGCTTGTCCAATGTAATTTGATCGAGCTGATCTCTACCAGTTTACGAGAGTAATTCGGGCGTCCGATTTTTAACTGTCTGCAGTGCACTCGTGCTCCTCGGTAATCTATTGTTAGTCTGGGGTAATGTCTCAGAAATAAATTAAATTGGTCCCAATACCTGCAGTCCTATATCTATAGCATCGAAAAATGCGGGCATCAATCGGTCCTGCGTGACGGTGGTAGGAAAACCATTTATTTCAATTGGAAATGTGTGGTTTCCTCTGCTAAATACAGGATATGGCCCGTCGAAAGGTGGCTTGCGTACTGTATCATTGCGTACGAAAACGTGTGTGCAGTTGTCTAAATCTGCAAACACACAAGAGTGTCTTCCGGCATGACTCCTTGGCTTTGTTGGTTTGAGCTGGCGCATGTGCTCTCGTAATCTAGCAGTTAAGTATGATGCATCTATTGTATCCTGTGTAAGAATTTTTCTGGAAGCCGTAACGTTTGGCCGTACATCAGCTCTGCTGCTGTACCCTTTAAATCACTTTTAAATGCTGTTCGTAGTTCAAGAAGTACAATGGGTAGCTCTCCATAAAAATTCTGCGCTGTGCGACAGCGGAGAGCTACTTTTAGTTGACGATGCAGTCGCTCGACTATGGCGTTTGATGCAGGAAGATAGGCTGTGGTGCGTATAAGTTACTTGTCTAGTAATGTAGCTAGCGCTTTGAAAAGGTAGGCCTCAAATTTCCGTCCCTGGTCTGTGATGATACGTAGCATCTCAATGTGTTGTATACAGTGATTCAGAAACATTCGGTGCAGCTGAGATTCTAATGTTTGTTACTCTTTGGCGTTAATAATGTTATTAGTATTCTTAGTTGCACAGAATGTTTGTGTTTCACTGTACACTGCACATTGATATGCTGCAAGCTTAAGCTTCCTAAACGAAAAACAAATGTATAAGCGGACATACCGCCACTGGTACTTACGGAAGTCGATGTCTGCCGAGTGGGAGACTTTCTTGCCCTTGTCGGGGCTGTCGTGGTCGGGGTCCACGTGCCCCTTCTCCTGCAGCTGCAGCAGCAGGTTGATAAAGTCGTTCCTCGTCACGCCGTTCTTCTTGCGGTAGTCCACCGTCTCACGCACGACGCCCATGAAGAAGCGGTCAGACTCAGGACTCAGCAATTTTATGTGCAGGAGGTAGCCGGTACGCACCTGCAACACCGTGTGAATTTCCACCTCAGGCATGCAAGGTATGTAAGCTAAATTCTATGTGACGCTAACAGATTACATTTTAACAAATGTTCAAATGTTTGTATAGCTTATGGGACTAACCTACGGGGTCATCAGTCCCTAAACTTACAAACTACTTATGATCTACCTAATACTAAGGAAACCACAAATATCCATGCCCGAGGGGGAATTCGAACCCTCGACCGTAGTGGCCGTTCAGACCGTGACTGACGCGCCTCAATCCCCTCGGCCACCGCGGCCGGCCTTAAATCCCATATCCGTATCAAATGCTACAGTGAAATTTGTAAAAATATTTATACATGTACACATGAGTCTGTTTTTGGTAAAATTAAATATGATGGCTGTCGTGTAGATGAAATCGATTTCCAAGCCGCGGTGGAGTAGCCGACTGGTCTAAAGCGTCTTGCTGCGGAGCGCGCGGATGCTCGCCGTGGAGGTTCGAGTTCCCCCTGGAGCATGGGTGTGTGTGTTTGTCCTTACGTTAGTTTACCTAGGTTTAAGTAATTTGTAAGCTACGGACTAATGACCACGCAGTTTGGTCCGATAGATTTACAAACATTTTTTATCGATTTCGAATAATTCTAATTGTTTCTCTCTGGTTTCTTTCATCATCGTTAGCGCTAGCTGCTGTACTGATATCTAAAATAGTTTCAGATATAAATAAATTATTTTAAAACTTAGAACATACCATTTCAGACCCAATATTATCAATTTTTAATTAAAGGTTTTTCTCCTGTACGAATGCATTCTTAAAATCCGCAATCTCCTTTTGAGATTCATCACTGACTGCTTCCACATTTCATCTGAGATACTGTAATTTCTCTGAGATATTGTGAAATTCTATGTTTTAACTATTTTATGCTTGCAGGGTTTTATGGAGACAAATGTATTTCTATACCATTGGCATTGAACACGAGGAAAACACGAAATTATATTTTTTGCATATCATTTTGTTTTACAAGGTGGGATATACACTATACCATCATGCAACTTAAGACTGTTGCAATTTTTTAAGATTTATATTTGACTTGTAATTCTTCTATTCTATGGGGACATAGTGTTACTAATGCAAAATAGTTTTATTTCAGTAATGTGATATTTTACTAGGATAGAGAAACATGTGAATTTTTACATTAAATTTGTTCATCATCTTTCTTTGTGAAAGTCTTGGAAGCATGTTTTTAGTTTGCTGACGCATAGTGGCACTTTGCAGTCAGCACACATCCAGAAAGTGCGCCCTTGCTTCTTTTCGGTACTGCACTTCGCACAACGTCTCCTGTTGTGTGTCCTGGTTGGTGTGATTAAATCTCAGGACGCAGCAGTGAAGGAGCCTGTGGCTTGTTTTTCTTCACTTTTACTGAACTGGCGATAAGTCGCGATGGTCTCAATGGAGTTTTCTTCGTCACCAGAGTTTGCCACTAAGCATTCAGCAAAGCTCGAAAAGTCAAGCAGCAATTACAGGTGAGTTCACTGTCTTCTTGGCGGGAACTGACTCACAACGGACAGCACAAGCCATCTCTCCAGCAAGGTGGGAATGCGTCAGTATATGGTTGAAGTGGTAGTAAAATTCGATCACTGTGCAAAGCTGGCAGAAATTATTCAAAAGGGGGTATAATATTGTACCAACGTGCCCTAAAGAGTTAACTAATATAGAGTTGTTGCTCCGATACAGTTTATTCTTGAGATAACAGCAAAAGAACAAATCCTGCAATCTCTGAGGCCAGAGAAAGTTGTTGAATCTTAATATTACACAGTTACCGATAAATTTCGCACAGCTTCCATTGACTGCTGTGAAGTGTGTGTGATGTCGATCCATCCTGTTCAAATCACATTTCTTGACGTGTGGGGAACTGTTCAGATGATGTGTCACGAAAGATTTCAACATATCCATGGAACGACATGTGGTGAAAGTTACTGTACTCCTTTGTTCATTAAAAAAATCCGTCCCATGCTCTGAAACAGCACAGGATTTACTGGCATGTAATGTATGCTGATGAACTTCTTGAGGATTTTTGTCTGTCCATTAAGAGATAGAATTGGGCCATAACTGACACCCACAACATGCTTAGATTTTGATTTTCACTATTCATGTTTTGTATTAATTGTTGACTGAATCTAATCGTTTATTTGTGGCACTGTCAGCAGTCTGCATCGATGAAAATTGAAATTTATATCCCAACACACTTGAAGGACATTTCAAGCGCTTGTGAACTGAACGCCATGTGCTCCTCACGATAGATTCGCGTGCACTAGTTGTTCATCATTTTGCTTCGTTCTTTAGGGTAGATCCAGTCCCTTCATAGTTATCAACCCAATTTCATCGCATGTATTGACGTAATAGAACCATGAAGCGGGCTTCGCAGCGCGATTATTCACATGCTAGCAATAAAAAAGTGTCTGTCACAAAATTTCGTCCTGCGCATACATCCAGCAGTAAGTGGACGTCGGAGATTGAGATGGGTGTGTATCCCATACGTCAGTGTATTTCAGAATTACACTACTATACAAACAAACTTCTAGGGGCTGTAGAATGTGTCTTGAGAAACAAAGTGATCACAGAAACCTATGCCCGGAAACGTCATCCAATGACACTACAGAGCGTCGAAGATGCTGGAGGGGATGTCTAGCAGCAGGAGGGTTGGGTTGTTTGTTTGGGATAGGGGGACTACACTACTGAGGTTATCAGTCCCCCAGGGGGGAGGGGAAGGAGTGAGGCTAGGGAAGAAGGAGAGAGGGGGGAGGAAATGTAGTGCGGGTAGTAAAGAAGGAAGTACCGAGAGTATCCTGGGCGGTCTAGCGGCAGGAGCTGGTGCCTTTAACTTGGACTCTCCGTAGCGTCGTTGAATGGCATTTCCGGGCATGCGTTTCTATGCTCACTTTGTTCCTCAAGACGCGTAATACATGCCTTACAAGTTTGTTGGTTTAATTATGAAACACACTGACTTATGGAACACAGAACCATCTCAGTCTTTGACGTTCATTTACTGGCGGAAATATGCGCAGGATAAAATTTTGTGGGAGACATTTTTCTTAGTTGGCAGGTGAGGAATCGCACTACGAAGCCCGATTGCGCAAATTTAGATTAACCTTGTGTAGCTTATATAGTGTGAATCACCTAACATTCGCACCGCAAATATTGCGGAAACGGAATGTGAGATTGATGTGCTGTTTTCACAGAATGGATTGGTAGTCAAGGACTCGTATTGTTAGCCAATAAACAGATTGTAAAAATACCTAGAAAGTGAATTTTTTATGCAAACATACAATTTTTCAAATGGAACAATGGTTGTTTCTAAGATGTAATGGAATTTTTGACAGCAGCTGTGTACAAACAATTTTAATGACATTTTTATCACGTATAGTTTGGCAGCTATGACCATTCAAAGTTTTGGGGGCGGAGGCTACGACAGTGTAGCTGACTGGCTGGAGGTCATGAGACAGTGGACCGTGCCCCAGGTGTTATCCACTTGGCCAATCAGCTACGCTACCGCAGCCTCCGCCCCCGAAACTTTGAACGGTTGTAGCTGCCAAACTAAACGTTGTAAAAATGTCATTCAAAATTCTTTGTACACAGCTGGTGTCACACATTCCAGTGCACGATAGAAACAACCATTGTTCCATTTAAAGAACTGTATGTTTGCATAACAAATACACTTTCTAAGTAATATTACAATCTGTTTATTCGCTAAGAATTCGAGCCCCTGACTACCAATCCATTCTGTGAAAACGGCACATCAAACGCACTTAGTGTTAGGTGATTCAAGCTGAATAAGCATGATAGTAAAAGTATTCATTAATATGGTGTATCTGAATTTTACGTGCAGGTAGTTTAAGAGACAATGCTTACAATTCTTTGGTCATTATTTCATGCCATGTTCACTAAAATAATGTCACTTTTAAGAGAAAGCGATTGTAACGCAAATACGCCGACATATCACAGAACGTGCATTCTGTTTAATTAATAATTGTGTCAGAATGCTAATAGGAGTCAGGATAAAAAGAAAAAAATATTTATTATATTAAAATAGTTGCTTTATAAATAGTGTATACCACTAATATTATATTAATTGTATCATTACAGTTTTGTTTTACAAAGGTGACGTGACGTCACCAATGAGGTATGCGCCCATGTTCATATTTAGTTACTAAACAATGCTGTAAAGGATGCTTTAAGAATAGAAAGGGCACAGGTGGTGATGCGTCTGTTATTTATTTACGCGTTTCGAACTCGTTATCGTCAGAATCTAAAACTTAAGGTAAAGTTGTACAACGTCACGTTCCTGCTCAAAAAATGTTCAAAATGTTTGTATAGCATATGGGACTTAACTACGGGGTCATCAGTCCCTGCCGCGGTGGAGTAGCCGAGCGGTCTAAAGCGTCTCGCTGGGGAGGGCGCGGTTGCTCGCTGTGGAGGTTCGAGTCCTCCCTGGGGCATGGGTGTGTGTGTTTGTCCTTAGGTTAGTTTACCTAGGTTTAAGTAGTTTGTCAGCTAGGACTGATGACCACGCAGTTTGGTCCGATAGATTTACAAACATTTGAACATTTTTTTTAATCAGTCCCTAAACATATAAACTACTTATGAACTAGCTAAGTAAAGGACGGCACAAATATCCATGCCCGAGGGGGGGGGGGGGGCGGGGATTCAAACCCCCGACCGCAGTGGCCGTGCGGACCGTGACTGAAGCGCCTCAGTCCCCTCGGCCGCAGAGCGCTCGGCCACCGTGTTTTAGATTCTGACCATGACGAGTTCGAAACGGCGTAAATAAATAACAACCGCATCAGTTCCTGTGGTATTTGTAAAGCGTCCGTTATAGTATTGTTTAATAATGACAGCTGTGGCGGTCTGAAGATGGCCATCTAAGTGGCCGAAACCGGTAGCCAAAGAAATAAACTTTATGGTCTACACAGAGTTTCATATGAACTAGTAAAAAATGACCAGCGAATGTACACTACCAGTACGAAGTTGAAGAGGGCTCGGATGGGCGAGTTGAAGACTTCGCGGCCCATCTTGCGGAACTCGGAGTCGGGGTTGCGGATCGAGTTGCACTGGATGCCGAAGGCGCAGCTGCCGATGACGTCGGTGGTGAAGCGCGCGTTCCACTCCTTGATCTCGACGTCCTCGCGGCGGTCGGCGAGCGGGCGCAGCGCGTCCAGCATCTCCCGCGCGCACGCGTCCATCAGCGGGAACATGAGGCGCATCTTGCCCGACGTGAACGTCGGCGTCAGCTTGGTGCGCAGCGCGCGCCACCGCGGCCCGCCCAGGTTGAACAGGTGCGCGCTCAGCGGGTCGTGCTTCTCGTCCACCTGCCGGCACCAGCACAAGTCAAAACACTCTGCCCATTAACCCTAGGACCAACTTCAGTATTCATACTCCTTTGACTGGTTTTGAATGGTGTCAGTACTTTTTTTATTTTTTATTTTTTTTTACTGTCTGTGGTGTCGCACAAGTCTAAAGTGCGCGCCACCTACTTTCGCCGCGCGCCGCCATGCACGCACGGCGCGACGTTCTTACGACGTCAGCCAACTCCGCTCGTGGCCACCAATGAACGACATCATTCACTTGGGACTGAGATAGGAACCAGTTAACACTTCGGAATCAGATAGGCACCAGTGAAGACTTGGCTATCGGACAGACACTAGGCAGGCCTCTAGCTCAACTATGTTTCAGCATTCTGCAGTACTGAGCTATGTAAAAGTTAAGTATTACTAAGTCTCTAAGAAATATATATACCTTTCTAATTTACTCTAGTGTTTCTAGTTTCTGTTGTCCCACTGGCTGATCACTTCCTACCTGCACAAGCGTGCATCCTTTATTCTTGTGTCGGTCTTTCTACTCGGCCACCGACACCTACGACGGAAACGAGACACAAAAGTGGCGACGAGGCTGGGACACAAAACTGTCTGTTTTTTGGTCATCAGACTTATGGCTAGTTTGATGTAGCACTCCATGAATTACTGACCAACGACAATCAGTTTTTGTTAAATATGACAGTCCAGCAAGTGAGAGAGAAACCTTGGCCATAGACGCCAGGTGCACCAAGTTAGAAAGAGCCTATCATTCATGTAAGAATATCTATACGTCGAAGTACCTATCCAAGAACATAAAACTGAAGCACCACTACTCAGTAGTAAGACCCTCTGTATGTCTCCGAGTACCTCTTGATGAATCGAAAGGGCTCACTCAGGAAATTAGAACTTAAAGAGAGGAAGATCCTCAGGAGAATATTAGGACCCATAAGAGAGGAAGACGGTACTTACAGATTCAGGCACAATAACGAACTGTCTGAACACCAGAAAGACATACCCACATGTATGAGGAAAAGGCGACTGACCTTCTACGGGCACATGACCCGTCTGAATCACTCAAGGCTAACCAAGAAGATCTTCACAGTGACAAGCAGGGGAAAGGCGTCCAAAGCCAAGTGGTTCACCTCTGTTAGATCATACTTAGAAGAACTGCAGATCCCATTACAGATAACCGAGAACCGAACGCAAAACCGTCAGGCCATTCTACATGGAGTATTCGCACTCTCTCTTACAAGCAAGAAGTGTACAGGCACCACCAAACCTAAATGGACGGATGAGAGGAAGTAGGCTCACAGCCAGAAGGTGAAAGCGTATTGGGCCAAGAAAACGCAGAAAATCCTAGCTGAGAGTTAAGACGAGCCTCGTGGTCCCTAGTAGGCCGAAACGAACTTAAAAAAATGACAGTCTAGATCGCAAATTGCTGAACATTTTACTGGTAACCGGTTTCGGTCCTGCAGGGCCATCTTCAGGCCTTTGCCACCTTGTTGGTGGATGGTGGCGGTGGCCGGAGTAGGCGTCAACTACTCAGCAGTTAACGCTTGCCGCTTTTTTTTATCAGAATAGCACTTGCGACGTACTTCCTAATTATTTTAGTTGACGTATTCCAATGTATTTCCTTTAAACTTTTACCCTCTACAGTTATCTCTCCACCCACTGACATTATTCTTTCGGGTCTCAAACATTTTCTATTACCTCTTTTATGCATTCTTCCGTCGCTTCTTGATAGAACAATTCCACATTTCAGGTTAAAATTAACAAACTCTTTTTGTAGAAGAAAATTCTCCGAAATAGTTTGCTTCACCTTACTTCTTCCATCATGTGTTACAAACAAGATGACGCAATTTCTTAACATCACCGACTTTATCATTACCGATTTTGATGTTAAGTTGAAGATTTCTTCCTAGTACTGCAACTTCCATTACATTAGCATTTTCTGTACTCGTGTACTGCTTGCACCGGCATATTAATGATAGACTTTGATACGTTAGGGTGTCTTATGTGCAGTATAATACGGGCAGTCTCAATGGACAGGAGTGTGTTGAGCTGCCGGGCCAAGTGTTGTTTCGGAAGAAGTGAAGTAGCATTGACGGTAGTTTCAGAGCCTAATCTACATGTTTGATATCATCCAACATGAGGTAGCCAAACCGGTACTTCGAGTGGCTGATAACCGTTACTTTTCCAGACGGCTTGAAAATTATTGGATTAATTGAAGAAGACCCCTTACTCTTGGGTAAAATATTCTACAGGATGAAAAGTCCGCCTCTCTGATCTCCACACGGGGATTACTTACTTTTTGAGAAAGAAAAGTCTGCAAATGCAAAAAAAAAAAAAACTGAATCTGTATCAATAAAATTCAGTTGAGAACAGCTCTCTTTTATTGTTGTTGTAGTTTTTGAGTTCAAAATTGTAAGGGAAAGGTTCGATTTAAAGTATATTTGGGAAATGTTTACCCAGATATGAGAGTATTCGGAACGAAATGCGTTTCTCTCTAAGGGTTCATTGAATTCAGTTGCATAATTCTTCTTTTATTTCCTACAAAACTTTTTGTGGAACTGAAATTCCCGTAAATTATAAATGAAAGTCGTAAAATTTTGAGAAACTGCAAGAATCATTACACTTGAACGCTCCCTTGATCATAACTGACAATAGGAAGAACATGTAAGACAGATCAGCATGATATTTGCCAGATATATGCATTTTCCGGTAGGTTTTTATACTCCACAAGATAATGTATGGTGAGTAGCAGAGGTTACTTTACAATAGATTTCGTTACCGTTTGATCGCTGACCTTGAAACTTGGAAATTATTTGTGTGCGTATGCAAGCCACCGTATAGCGAAGTGGACACTTCAACAGAATTCGATACCGTTTACCATTCGCCATGAAATCTGGCAGATACTTGTAATATTTCATTGATGTGGTCGAGGAGGGAGTTTGAGAAAGAAGAAGATGCACGAAGAGAGCAGAAGGGATAATGGGGTGGACATTTATAAAAGAAAAGAGGAGGAATAGACGTATAGGGGTTGGGGAATTGATATTTACATCTAGTTACAAACCCTACAGTCCACCGTAAAGTGCGACTGCCATGGCATTTTCTTTTCTTTTCCAAATAGAATGAGGACAAAAAGAAAGTAATGATAAAAAGCATTTATACAGATAATGTAGCCTTAGTACAAATCGAAAATTGTAGCTGTGACCCATTTTTAACGACAAAACGGGTGAAGCAAGGTTGTTGTCAGTCACCCTACTTTATGTAAAATATACTTGAGTGCAGCTCTTCAACACTGGCTTAGAAAATGTCGACCGATGGGAATATATCTCGGAGACAGGAAATTGCGTACTATTCTATTTGCAGATGATCAAACAGTAATAGCAGAAGTTTAGCAGGGTATAACTTATATGCTTGAGAAGTTAATTGCAGACTATAGTAAATGGGGTTTGGATGTTCATACTGAAAAAAAAGCATATAGAAATGTGAGGTAAAGAACAAGACGTAGAACAAGAGAGAGAAAATAATAAAAGTGAATTTTAATATATAGGAGTTATATTTAGTGAATGTAGAAGGGATGAGAATGACATAAGGAAGAGGAAGAGGAAAGGAAAGAACATGATTAATACTCTACACCCGATTCTGTGGAATAATAACATGTGAAAACAGACAAAAAAGAATAAATGCAAGGCAATGTTGTATGGGTCAGACAGGAAAAAAAAGAAAAAAAAAACGCGAAGTACATGGGATGTCATACTGGAGAATATACGGCAGATTAACATTATTTGATCATATGAGGAATGAGATAATTAGAGGAAGGATGACAGCTACAACTACCACCATAGATAAAATTAATGACAAAAGTTGAAATGGTACGGACACTTGAGAAGTAAGAAACAGGAAATGATACCATTACAAGCATGCAGTTGTATTCCACCACAAAGAAATAAGCGAATGGGACCACGTAAAAGGTGATAAATAGTATTCAGAGGAGAAGCGGAAACGAACATTGGACGAAGGAAACAAACAAAGACCGATATATATGCCAATATATACCTCTGAACCAGCTCTAAGCTTCGTATCTTCGTGATATTTACGAGACATCTGAGATGACGGCAGTAGATTCGTTCTGCAGTCAAATTTCAGATTCCAATACCTGCCCTCTATATATCCTCCATAATGTTTGTCGAAGAGAACGTCGCCTTTCGTCCAGAGAGACCCATTTGAAAACACGAAGTATTTCTGTAACACTCGCGCACTGATCGAATCTACCAGTAAATATCGTAGCACCTCACCTCCGAATTGCTTCAATGTATTCCTTTAAACCGATCTCTGGTGGATATATCTAACATTCTATAGGCCGAGAGTGTGAGGATACAGGGTTTTAGCTTAGTAACCTCTTTGGTACGTTTTGGTCGAACGAGGCGAGCTTTTTCTTTTTTTTTGGGGGGGGGGGGGGGGGGAGGGGGGGCGGTGTGCGGTAGTCTCCCGCCGACCGCAGAGCAAGGCAGCAGCATGTTGACAGTGCGTCCGTAACCCGCGTTTAGCGGTGGCTAAGGTTTTTGCCCTTCAGTCGTATCGCATATGAGTTTCGGTTGCAGTTGCATATTGAAATGTTTCAGTGTGGACTTGTAGGCATTCATCATAGTGGCACGCGGTTATTTAATCAGTGTATTTAAAGGAAGAGTTTTTAACATTTGTAGTTCCCTAATAAAGGAAGTTAACAAATTTTATTGTTATGGATCAACCTAGTAAGTGTCTGCATCCAATACCGTCAAATCATTGGAACAATTATTAAATGATTAAGCAGCAAATAGAATATAACGGCAACTTCGCCCATCGAGGATTAGGTGGACGTTAGAAGTGGAGGGAAGAGGGTGTTTCTAGAGCGTTGGGGTGGGTTGGCGGCGGGGGTGGATGGGGAGGAGGCGTGAACGCGTGAGACGATAAACGGGGTAGAGCAAGGGTCTGGAGGAAACAGAGATGGGGGAAGAAGGTTGAAAGAGGTGGGGAGAAGGTTGACAGATGGGGGGGGGGGGGGGTAGGGAAGAGAGTAAGAATGGAAGATTGGAATAAATTTGTAACGTAAGAAATGTTACTGTGCATTAACCGGACCACAGTTTCCATCAGGAGGGTTATGAAATATTAACAACGGTCGCACTTCATCCACCGCATATTCTCATCGATCCTTAAAGTTAACTCCCACAACTCATTCCTTACAGCTTACCTTGAACCCCCTGTGCTGGAAGTGGGAGAAGTCCTTGAGCAGGACGCTCTTGATGAGTTCCGGGTCCCTGATGAGCAGCGCCGGCCTCAGCGAGATGAAGACCCCGCCATACGGGTGCGGGTCAAGGCGTAAGTACAGCTCCTGGAGGCCTTCGCCGAAGTTTTTGCGGTGCAGGAGGATGTCCTTAAAATTGCCGAAGACAGATTCTGGTTCTAGAGACGGGACGCCACGGCGCTTCCAGTATCCGTAGAACCACTTGACGATCAGGACCAGCAGGCCGGCCACAAAAACCAACGTAGATATCACGTCACCGAGGATGGATCCAGTGAGGGACATCGTGCTGAACCTGAGAAGGCAAGACGGCCGGAATTAGAATGGCATGAACTGGACTGCTCTACGAGTGAGCCACGTGGAAAATATTAGTTGAAGACTTCATAACAGAACAACCCTTTAAAAAATCATTTCTTAGGAGAGCGATAAAATGTTCCAAATCGTTTGATAACGCCTTGCCGTCAATTAAAATTTTATGTTCCACCTTAATAACGCGTAAAATAATTTTAGATACTTTAGAAATTTATCTGTCACTATACTTATCAGAATATCTTTTAAAGTGCAGTTCTCATTGACATACGTTGTTGTTATGCGTTGATGTACATGAGATTTTGTTGTTGTGGTCTTCAGTACGGAGACCTCTTTGTTGCAGCTCTCCACCCTTCTTCATCCTGAGCAAGCCTTCTCATCTCCTCTACGAGTATATGAAACTGTTTACTGTATTCGTCTCTTGATCTCCCTCTGCAATGCTAAATTTACGATGCCTTGATGTCTAAAAACATGTCAAGGAAAGCCAGAAATTCCTTTTCTCTCCGATTCTGTTCAGTACCTCCTCATAAGTTATGCGATCTACCCACCTAACCTTCAGTACTCTTCTACCGAACCACATTTGAAAAGCCTTAGTCCTCTTCTTGCACAAGGCAACACACCACACTAATACCTTCCGAAAATATTTCCTTGTGCGTAAATTACTGTTCTACGTTAGTAAGTTACTCTTTTTCAAAAACCACGTGAACCAGCTGAAGACCCAGTTCTGTTGCTTTCCTTCCTTATGCTGGTAACGTGTCTGCCAAGATAGGAAGGAGTTTGAAGAAACACGAAATAAAGTGTATTTTCCGTCCACCAGCTAAGAATAGAGCACTTCTTGGCTGTGTTACAGATTATTTAGGACTAAGAAAGCCTGGCGTTTATAAAATACATTGGGAGTGAGGCAAAACATACGATGGCCAGACTGTTCGTACCGTCAGTGACAGATGTGTTGAACATCACCGCCATACGCGACTGATTCAGTCTGAAAAATCCGCGTTGGTTCAACACTGTCTCTCAGAGAGACAAAGGATGCTATACGACGAGACACAAGTTGTTGCAAAGACCTCACATTACTAGGAATGTGTTTTGAAAGAATCAATTGAAATCAGAATAACAGATAACACAATTAATCGTGACAGTGGTTATTTACTGAGCAAATCGTGCAATCATGTGTTATCAGACCTAAAGAAACATCCGCATCTACATCAAATAGCAACGAATGACATTCTATAACGATCTATCGTTTTTGACATTACCCACCACTGGAGGCGCTAAAACTTCTCTCGAGCCAGGGGTCAGCAGTTACAGTAAACGCACGCCCTCTGTACTTAGCACCTGATGATGGCGGCCAATTGGACCGTAGAAATATTGTGTACAGATGACAGAATGATCCTGCAGGAAACCCGTGAAAAATTTGTTCAGGTAATCTGGGAAAATGTGACATAGAATTTCATGAGTACCGTAATTATAACTTATACTTTTAAATATAAATACGTTACATGATCACGACATCCATATATATATATATATATATATATATATATATATATATATATATATATATATATATATATCTGTTTAGTTGTTTTTAAGTGTTCTGAGATCATTATTTGTTTTCAAAATGTTTTATGATTTTCTTACTGATGTTTGACAGCGTCTTAACAGATAACCAAAGATATAATAGGGTTACATTCGGTTAGTTGGTTAGTTTCTACTGAAGATATTGTTGGATACTTGAGTATTTGGTGGAATGTATTATCTTTGCCTCTGTCGGAAAATTTAGTGACATTTGTTAGCCGTATCACAGTCTAACGTATACAGTTAAGACCAAGAAGGTTAGAATAGAGGGAGGTGGTGTTACCTATGCTGAGAACTGGCATTGGTTGAAGCCAGAGGAGCCATGCTTTTGTGCCCAAAACAATATTTCTAGGTTAACTCCCTGTGAAAATATTGCCTTCTTTACGTAAAGCAACTACATTGTCAGACACAGTGGAGTATTTACTTACATATGACGTACATTTCAAAGACTAAACCTCCTATACACACCCACTATGCTAAATGTTTTGGACACATACAAATGCCGGATTGCCCAGTTCGCTGGCATCACATTTTCATTGTTTTGTCATCTCCAGAGATTATAACCTCATTGGTTAAGACGTTCCCTCTGATTTTTTTTTACACACAGCAACAACAGCGCTCCAAGCGTTCAGCAGGGATACATTTCTGAATAAGATATTAGATGAGTGCGAATAGCATTGTTTATAATGATTTAATATACTTTTTACTTTGGGGAATGTATATAGTGCCATAAAAATAGCTAATAAATTAAAAATAAATCCACATTTGTCCTTCTCACATTTCCTGAGGGAATTGATAAGGTACGATACGCTATATTACACAACAGTTTATTTATAATTTTCCTATATTCTACACGTATATACTGAAGAATTTAATTTCCCAATGAAAATAAAAACAGGTAGGAAACTTCAGCATAAGTGCCTGAAGGCTGATAGGCGTCGTTATATTACTCAGAACGTTTAAGTTTCTTCGCTGCAATTCCAATAAAACCGGTGGCAGTGGAATGTGGAAAGCTTACAGAGAATGTCGTAACTACAGATTTAACGTAACAAATCAGCTACCACAGCTGTAGTTGAAAGAAACACGTCATAGATGTGATAAAAACAAGGCAAAAGCACTTGAACCGATTTCCAACAAAGAAGAACGCCATACCACATTAATTGCTACACCTGAACCACGAACGGGAAAAGCATTCCAAACATCGGTATTTTAAGCTAAAACAATTATACCAAAAGAATATGCCGTATAAGAAATGCGAGTGACGTGTACAAATATGCGGATAATTAGATTCCAAACCGTACTCATAAGAGCCAATATAACTGTCAGTCATAGTAAGAAAGATCATAATAGAAATTCATGAATCTCTCTTTTATATTTTTTACTTACATTCATCGGAATAACCTGAAAATATATACACATTCGTAAGTATTTATTCATGACGAAATGGTTCTTTATAACAATGTATAACTGAAATTCGGCTGTTTTACATTAATTTTACTAACGCTTGTAACGCAAATATTATAGTAACTATTTCGTTACTGTCATACAAAAATAATAGTAAACAAATACCACTCCGTCGGTGGCTTTCCCACCGCTAGGAGCGCCCGTGTCGTAACTGTTACTTGGTGACAACCTTCACAGCAGTGAGTGTCGCTACTGTATATGTTAGACTGTGACCGAATCTTTTATTGACTTGTGTGATCTTTGTATCGTCAAATTGACTGTCTTTGCTACTGAAATCTTTATTGGTGTGTAATCTATGACTTTCTCGTATTTTTTTATCCCTTTTCTTGGTGAACGATTATAAAATAGAAATATCTCTTGAGTGAGCATTCACATGTGCAGAATAGATCTTGTCAACATCTATTGCCGTTGTACTCACGTGATCTCAGGACGACGTACGTTTGTCTATAATGGGGATGACCTAAACAGTGACAGTGATGTCTGTCAATGCTACTTTTCGGCAGCTGTGACATTTTGAAACAGAAGTTTGGGTATTCACAGCTTATCCTTTCAAAACTATACCAATTACGATTCCTTTAATTTCTTCGAATTCTACGATGAACCACCAGATATGCTACTTTAAGGTGGCGCATATTAACACGTATCACTAGCGATCACTGGCAAATATATTTGCTGACTGCTAAGTCCGGGTAAAATTTTACTTACGGCCTCGGCGGCGTAGTGTGGTTATGTTGGCAACAACAATTTAATGGTATTTGAAAACTCAATTACATAGAATAAGAGGGAATACTTTTTCGTGTTGATCGTGAAGTAAATAATTAATGATGTTCGTACTCTATGATTCTTGTATGTGCTCATGTGTGATCAGCAAATTTATTATCCTCGTAAAGTTAACATTTTGTTACCAACATTATTGCACTACGAGGCCGAGGCTGTAAGTAAATTTTAACAGTATTTCTGTAGAGTTAAGCTATGTCAGTGGAACGGAAGTGATAAGTTCTTGCCTGTAAAGTGTGCAAATTAAAAATTTGAACAGTATATGTTACATTCATTTAGCGATTTGAAAGAATGAAAAGTCTATTATCTTGTCAAAGCCATTCCATATTTTGCAGTTTTCTATCGTTATTGATAAAACATTGATTATGTATTTTAAAGCTGCTAATATGAAAATGAAAAAAGTGCAAAAAGTGCTACATAGGAATCACCCAGATCAAACTTTACCTGTGAATGGCTGTACTAAAACAAAAAATTCAATTTTATGAATGGACTATTGTTCATACATTTGGTAAAGTGTGTCCGACTTTGTCGTGAATGTAGGTTATGCTATACATCAATATGTTGCAATAAACTTGATTTGACATTCAGATTCTTTGACTTCAGCAATTCTCAAATGAGTTATCACGTTTCAACCTCATACAGTGCAACATAACCAAAATTCCAGGGAATTGCAAAATGAATTGATAGTAAACCTGTGCCTTAAATGGGTCTGGAAAAATACGGATATGGACAATGATACAAGTTGCATAAGCTTTAAACGTTGCGGAAAGCAAAAGGCTAATTCATAATGGCGTCACGTCGTCACATCAAGTTGCTTAGCCCTGTACCAAGAAATCGAAGTGAAGGTATAACTACCATCTGTAATTTAAAAAAAGAAATTGAGTATAGTGTCAGATTTGAGAACGTATCAATGATCTAATTATTTAATGACCATAGTAAAGGTCATGTTCTTGATCAATTATATGTGGGAAAGTGCTGAGAAAAAACCCTCATTTCACATTATCAACTTGAATTTTCTAGCGAAACCATTGACCAATATTCAAACACATAAAACAAAACTCAGCTTTGTTCACCTCAATAATATTTCATTTTGACATATCCGATATTCCGACATCGCTTATAAAACAACACTCAATGGAAAATAATTCAATTCGTAATGGTACATTCGCAGATCACCATGGAAACAAATCACAGTCATAAACTGAAAATTAAGAAACGAAAAAAGCATAGAGCCCGGATAAAATGAATTAAATTTCGATGTCAGCAGACGACTACGTAGTTGAAACTTCGCTACCGAGAAAACCTAACATGACGTGACGTGAATTAACGAACAGCGTCGTCCCTAGCTCACGCGACAATTCCAGCTTAACGTTAAAAACATGGTCAGAATGCTATGCTCACTCCAGAGATAATTCTACTCTATGTGAAAGATATCAGTAATGTTATCTATGTATGATTTGTATTTCGTGTCTACTTGTTCACTGAATATTTGAGAGGGCTCGTGAAGTGAGTGCAAATACATTTCGATGTTAATGGGCTGTTTTTATGTAACACTTCTGTTACAAGTTACGATTTTGTATTTTGCTTAGCACGACGCGTTTCGGGAAACAACTTCCGTTTTCAAGTGAGTTTTTGTGCTATATTTAGATTCATGAATAGTCCTTTAGTGTTATAAGTAAAATTTCCAACACCTCTTATAAATTATCTGATGTTTGCTTCTCTGTTTTTAAAAAAAATGTTTAAATGTCTGTAAATCTATCGGACAAAACTGCGTGGTCATCAGTCCGTAGCTTACAAACTACTTAAACCTAGTTAAACTAACCTAAGGACAAATACACACACCCATGCCCCAGGGAGGACTCGAACCTCCACGGCGAGCAACCGAGCGCTCCGCAGCGAGGTGCTTTAGACCACTCAGCTACTCCACCGCGGCCCTCTGTTTTTAAGTCTTCATAAAGAGTAGAAGGGTAACTTTTCGGTTTTCTGGTCAGCTCCCGGCAACCAATACTGAAGTTTCTGCCTGTGTATATGTAATTTTGTGTATTCTTGGGTTAGAGAAAAGTTTTACCTGATTTTAATTGTGACGAAAAGATGTGTCGAATCTGATAACAGCATCTTACGTATGTATTTGTAATAATGCATCAATTTGGTAAGGGGTACTTCCTAGAAATGAAAATTTTACATATTTAAATGTTTGTTTTGTTGGTGTTTCGCTTATCTTTCCGTATATGGCTTTTTGTTGGTGTGCTGTTTATAGTCGTTCTTTAGCTATATTTGTACGATTTTGACTTCTGTTTGTATTGAACCGTATTCGAACAGTAATTTTATCAATCTGTTTGTTATAGTGTTGAAGTACTGTAGGCGTATTTGTGTTCTTTTGGGTGGCATGAGTTTGCATTGAGAATACTGTCTTTAGAAATATGTTCCCTGTAGATTTCAAATTAGTGTTTGTTGTTAATGTCTTCCTGTTTTCAAGCTGTGAATTTCATTTTTGGCTACAGTGCATTTATTGTATCATGTATTTTGCGATTCGAAATATTGAAACATTTAGACAGTTTCTGGGCGTTGAAATAAATTCAACGGGGATGTTGAAAATTTGTTATTTTGTTAAGTAGGCTCAACCACAGAGATCGTGTAATGTTAAGGTCAATGAATTGCCGTGTGCCATCCTTACGAAGCAGGATGGTAGACACTCATTTAAAGTATATAGGAAACCTACAACAACCGACATTCCAATAAATAACAGCTCTTGTCACCCTTATGGCCAAAAACTTTCTGCTCTACGCTGTTTAGTCGATAGAGCCTTCAAGGTGCCAATGAACGAAAAAGACAGAACCACTGCATTTAACATTATAAGACAGCTTGCTAAGGTGAATGGTTACTAGGAAACGTAGTGAATAACTTAATACGAAAGAAACAGCGTGGGAAATCAAATATAAATATAATGGTTCAATTTTGGTAATCTATCTCAGAAAGTGGCCAACATACTAAAACCTTTTAAAGTAGAAGTTGCTTTTAAAAATAATAACACGTTATATCATAAATTACGGAATAACTTAAACCAAGAGACTGATAATATGACAAAGCAGAGATTTATAAGATACAGTGTAGTAATTGTAATGCCAACTACATTGGTCAGACCGGTAGATCGTTTAAAGTTAGGTAAAAGAAATATATGGACGTCTTCCGACTTAATAATTTTGACAAGTCCGCTGTAGCTACGCATATCCGCGAAACTGGCCACCCATTAAAGCGGATTGAAGATGACCTTATGGTTTTGCATAAACAGGATAAGGGAATAAACGCTAAAAGCGACATAACGCTAAAAGCAACGTTTCATTAAATGAACAAGTTCAAGGTAATACATACAGCTTTTTTAAAATCTTTAGTGTTTTTACACGATCTCTGTGGTTGAGCCTACTTGACAAAATAATTAAGTATACAATCGCCACCTCACATCCATTATGGATATATCTAAGTTGAAAATTTGTGCTGGACCGGGATTCGAACCCAGACTAATGGTCGCCTTAAGCAATTGGGCTATCCAGGCACGCTTGAGAATATTGTCTGTAGAAGTATGTTTCCAGTAGATTTCAAATTTGTATTTGTTGTTAATGTTTTTAATTATGAGATCCAGGAATTTTGTTTTCCTGTTTTCAAGCTGAATTCTCAACTTCTATATCCCTTCCTATTGACACATCTTGCTCACAGCCTAGACTGGATTTCCGCTAAGGAACGAGCGTTTGGATGAGTCCTCATTGAAATTGTAAATTGCCTGTTGTTGGCATATTTTACGATTATTGATATGGTGTCTTTTCTTTCAGACATGTATGAAAGAACAGACAACATATTAATAATTATTATTCCTGTGTTGGATATTCGAATTATCTCTTGTGTTAAGACTATTGTGTCATCCACATATCGTTTGTTTGGTCATTTTGTTGTGGTTTTTCAAAAATTTTCTTTGACTGTATTAGGGAATATGTTTGCTATCGTACCAGCAATACTGCATCCGATGGCTACTCTGTGTATACATTTTGTTGTTAAATTGCAAATACTTTGCTGCAGAACTACTTGTAGCAGTAATATAGGTTCAATGCTGCCTGTTACGAAAATTTGCCTGTATCTTGGTAAGTTCAAAATGTTCAAATGTTTGTATAGCTTATGGGACTTAAATACAGGGTCATCAGTCCCCAAACTTACAAACTACTTACGAACTAGCTAACACTAAGGATGGCACAAATATCCTTGCCCGAGGGGGGATTAGAACCCCTGACCGTAGTCGCCGTGCAGACCGTGACTGGTGCGCCGCAGTCCCCTCGGCCACCTTGTACAAGATATTAGTATACACATTTGTTACATCAAAAGTACGAATTTTCCATTTTCAGGTACACCAACGTCTTTAACTTTTTGTGCTAATGATCCTAAGATTTGTCATATCTTTGTTATTTTAAGTGGTAAAGGTTTATGGAACTTCAGTTGCCCATGTAGTTTACAGGTTATGCGGTTCATTACAATACTAGACTAGTTCTTATTTTTGTAAGGATTATGTTACATTGTTTTATAGTTCTCTCTCTTAATGTGGGTGGTGTTATTTATTATAAAGAAGTCGTTGGCTTTTTGAATATAATCGATTTGTAATAAAATGTTTAAGCTATTGTCTTTGTCTGCTTTTATTGCTGAGTTATTATTCGATATAAGTTTAAGGTAGATCCGTTTTCGTAATAGGTAATCTTTATAAGCATTATTGTGTTTATTAGGTTTGCATTTCATTTCTTTCTCTATTACATTTGCTGCTCTGTTTGTTATTTCATTTTAATGTTTTATCGGTAATTTTGCAATAGAAGTAAGTAAGAAAATCTTAAAACATTTGCTGAACAAATACTGCTCTCATAAAGCTTACTAACAACTAAATAGATTGACAGCACAAAAACCAACGATATATATGGATGTCACAACAATCTGACAATGCATATTTAGAAATACGAATTATAAGTATGATGGTCATGAAATTCGATGTATAATAGACAATGTCACATTTTTACTGATAACCTGAAGATGGCAGTTATGCCGAAATAGGTCCTATTGTAATAAACAAGAGTTATATTTAAAGCAGCATTTGGGGTTATATTTTATATTTTCGTCTGCTTTGACTTCTCTATCTTAACAGTATCAAGATCTGCAGTTAAATTTTAAATAGTATTTTTGTCAGCTGCATCAGGCTTAATGTTATATTTAAGTCCTTTTTCTAACTAGATCATCTCGTTTGTTGTCAAGTTAATATCAGACTTATTTAACACTCTACTGTAAAATACATGATAACATTTTTGAAAATTTAGTAGGGTTACTTCTTAGTAATTGGTAAACTGAACTGATTTCTGAACTAATCAACGACTCTACTCCCAGTTTAGAAAAAGGAATTAGGTCCTCTGTTAATTGCGGTAAATTTCTACTGAGGTGTTACCATTAAAATCACTTAATTAATATGACACCAAAGTACCAAAATTAATATCTCAATTTTACATTCACAAAATGAACCACCCTAAACTTCCGGATTCTAACAGTATGAACGGTTCAAAACATGAGTTAGACAAATATTTATACGACAAATTAAAAAAGTCATACGTTATTCAAACTGGTTCTTCGGTGACAAATAGTAAAACAGTAATTCAGAAGATCCAAAATGTACATTGTGATCTAGATACAAAGCTTTTTTTTCTTTGATATTAAAAATTTATATACTAATGTTCCCGCAAAGAAAAACCACTCGAAATCGTAGAAGATAATTTATGTGTTTTCAAAGTGGAAATCGCTAATAAGCGGATTACTGACTTCAAGAATTTGTCGTAAAATATAATTATTTAAAATTTTATGGGCAATTATATCAACAACCTGATGGTCTTGCAGTGGGCAACCCACTAGCTAGTATTCGGTCACACGTCTTCATCAATTCGTAGGAAGAATTTTTTTCTAAAATTGTATTTGATCGTACTGGTAGGAAATACTGCTCTATGCGTTTCATAGGTACTCTGTCTTACAGAACATAGCGTCTTCTTGAAACATAACTGTAATGAAGCGTTTTCTACCACTAACAGCTTTAAAAGCAATCTAATTCTCATCTTAAAATCAAATGATCGGCTGTTATAGAATTCAGGCGTTTATAAAATTACTTGTGCTACATGTCCTTCATATTATAAAGGACAATCAGGACGAGCCTTTCCTACCAGACGCAAAAAACACTTTTTTGGGAAGAAAAGCTCGAATATACATAATTTATTAATCACAAACCATAAACCAAAGGATGTTCAACACGTTAATATTTCGCATACAGAGAGTATCGGGAGAAGCGTAAAATTTGACCTTTCTGTGAGACATAAGTGCGGTATTAATAATGGGTTGGAGAAAAGCGAAATTAAAACCGAGTTATCTAATAATTAAAACCTTGATAATTCGACAACTGCGGATGTAAAAGAATAAAACAGTAGCATCACCCTATGGGTCGATAAGTAGTAAAACAGTGGAACTCAGTTCGATCACGGATCTAAATGATGCTGTTTACAGGTGGATACACAAGAATGTTTCATCCTCTGGGAAAAAGATATTCAATTTTAAGAAAATCACGGAGCCCGGACGAATGTGAAAGCATGTACTGTTTGAAATTTTCAATTTCTCGTATCGGTGGAGTTTTCTTCATGGAGACTGGAGGACGTCTCACATTTTAGTTTTGGGAAGCCAGTCAGCTCGAGTAGAACTCCAAAAGTTGGGTCACCAATTTTTCACATACTTAATCGGTACACAGGTTTTTCAAGTGAGTTTCGTCCACATTGCATTTGACATATTGTTCAAAAAGAAACTATGTTATCTTATGTTTGATGGTATCCTGTGGTCAGAATAAGAGGGTGATGTCTATGATAAGCAATTTACACTGTATCAGTTTGCCTGTGGTCACAATATGTAATAAGTAGTTGATAAAAAAAGTATCTCCAAACTATTGAAGCATATTTTTGTAGTATGAAATTAATAAAAGGATTTTTATGTGTATACATTTGCGCATGATTATTTAAGGTTTTTCTGGCATGCGAAGTGAATGTTTTTAAGGTCTGACGCACCAGAGGGGATAGAGTATGTTCTGTAATGATTCCCAGTTTCCGGTGAATTATTGTTTTATTTAAGTATTTGCAATGAATAAAGTACTCTTTCTATTACTTACCACGATTTTAATCTTGTTGTTAGGATTTTGGTAACTCAAAGTGCCGAATATGAGGCTTCCTATTCATATTGGCAAGTTGTAAACAGTTAAATACTTTCTATAATCTAGTTAGCGCTGCAAGCACTTCAGTTTTAACATCAGGAATAAAATCTAAATTTTGAATTAAGTATTTCTGCTTGATAGAGTCACCGAATGAGAGTCCAATGTATGGTAAAAATGTGTGTAGCACGTTCAAAAATTCGGGAGACTGACAAAACTGTTGAATCTTAAAATGAAATAGTTCAGTTATTAACGTCAATAGTAGTAGTAGCAGCAGCAGCTCATCTGACTCCTCAGGTGTTCTGCCTGTGTTGAAGAAAAGAACTTGCCTGGTAACATTTTTCGTTCGTAAACAGCTAAAGCACTTGTGTCACAGGGAACAGGAAAAATTGAGTGCGTAACTGTGTCCATAACTACAGATTTTACCTTTATCTGACATTGCTGGAAGGAGGTGCTCTATTGAGTTAAACAACAATTAACAACTGGAAATGTAGCCATGATGGCTCTTGTTTTCTGAAAACCGGTTTCGATTAACTAAGTCATCATCTTCAGATTAGCAAATATGCATTCAGCGAATGGAGCGCACATACAGGTGTTTGTATTTTGCATACATACGGGCCCCCGAATTCCAGCCGCCTCCAGTCCTCGATTTTTCGAGGGCCTTCAAGACACGACGCACAGACCGGACGTCTTACCCCCACCCTTACTGGCGCCTTCCATAGTATGCCATTGGGCCGTATGAATAAGAAAAAGCACGTGCACAAGAGAAGATTCTTTGGAGCAAACGAAAGTTCTCTGAGTAAATTCTCCATTTTGTATGAATAGAAACTTCGAAGCATATGCTCTGAGCAGGAAGTTCATTCTCGCTACGTCCACTGCTTCCTGAATAAGTCCTCCGTGTGTCTCATGTCCGGCACAGAACTGCTGTTCAGTCGTGTATTTCCTTAAACTAGGCAAATTATACAGTGTACAGTGTACAAATATGCAGTGGGCACGAAATATTAAGAGCTTTCTAAAACGACATACAGTGGAACGTCGATTATCGGAAGTAAATGGGGTACATGGGTCTTCAGAAAACTGGTTTCTTTGGATAATCGAACTGTACATTTTATTTGCCAAAAATAAGTACTGTACAGTAAATTTATTAATAAAAACAAGCATCTCTTTTAGTATTACAAAGTAACATATAAAGGAAAATTCAGTAGGAATATATTGTATGTGGTACAGTTTAATAAACAAAAATATATACATATTACACACGCATTTTGCATGAACAATACACACAGTTTACAAAATTAACGTTTAAAAAAGTCCTTTATTTTTGTCTGTCTAAGTAAGCCCACACGCTCACGAGCAGCTAAGTCACGTACTTTTTTCATTACAGATATCTGAAACTGGTCACTTTCATCTTGGGCTTCAAACCGTCTCAAGGCAGTACCTAAACAACTGAACGCCTCAGAAGCTGTTGGTATACTTTCATCTTCACTTTCTGGAGCACTGATTGATGTGATGCTGGCGGCGTCATCTTTATCAGTGACGACGTTTACAAGCTCGCTGTCCTGCATGATTTGGTGTCCTGGGACTGCATCATCGATATTCATCCATTCATGAACGTCTTCTTCATCACATTCGTGGCAATCTATTTTTTTTTTTTTTTTTTTTTTTTTTTTTTTTTTTTTTTTTTTTTTTTAGCATAGCGAGAATTTCGGACATATCATTCTGTTCGTCATTTTCAATCATACCTTGTGAATTTTCTTCTGTGTCCAAAATTTTATTCCAGCCTTTTTTCAAATTCTCTTCCTTTACACTATTCTGTTCTGCGCTGATCATGTAGGACGCGTCTTCCAAGTCAATATTCTTATGATTTCTTAAGAGACTTTCTTATCCATCCTCTTCTCTTTCTAGCAATAACTTACGAAACAATTCTTTCCTGTAATATCGTTTAAAAGTCAATAACGCCTTGATCCATGGGCTGTAATAAGGAGAGTACTTTAGGTGGAAGAAATATTACCTTCTCAACTCGTCTTTTTCGTTTAAAATACCACATGACAAATGAGTTGGTGCATTGTCAAGAAGAAGTAGTGTTTCTCCCTCTTCCCATTCTTTAGCTGATGAGCTTTTACAGAGGGTACGAAAACGTCCAGAAACCACTTCATGAATATCGTACTATCCATCTAGGCGCTCTTTTGTGAGGTGTACACAACAGCCAAGGCTGACATATTAACGTTCTTGAAACAACGCAATGACTTCCAGCAGCATTAGCACAAGCCAAAGCTGTAATACGGTCCTTGCTTGTTTTAGGACCAGGTGCTGTTAATTCATGACGTGAAACAAGAGTTTTTCTCGGTAAAGCTTTCCAGTTAAGTCCAGTTTCGTCAGAATTGTAAACGTTTTTGAGAGCATAATCTTCTTCCCTTAATACGTCCCTTAGTTTGACTTTGAAAGAATCAGCTGCTGAAGAATCAGCCGACAGTTTTTCTCCCAGTTTTTTAAGCTCACAGATGCGTTTTAACCAGCCCGCTTTAAAGTTCGAAGGTCCTCCTAGTCTTTCGTTGAACTGCATTGCCTTCTCACACAGAATGGGACCTGAGATAGGTTCTCCTTGCGATCTCTTTTGTATAAACCACTTGTAAACAGCATCATCTAGATTTGTGTTAGTGGCGAGCTTCATAGTTTTACGGCTTGTTGATCCATCAGTAGAATCAAGCAAAGCTACAAAATTTGCTGTGTTCGCCTTTCTTTCTTGTATCCGTAATTGTCAACTTCCCCACCTTGTACTCATTGGATAAAGTGGTTGCAGATTCACCTTCTTATAACCTTTTAATAATCTCGTACTTGTCCCTCATAGAAAGAACAACACGTTTACGTTTAAGCATTTTGTATCGTCAAGTTCAGTTCTTCACGCAGCAGCACACAAGTGATCGTAACAGCGAACAGAAGGTGACTGTTTGCACCGTGAGAAGCTCTTCCTGGGGGCGCGCAATCCTTCAAACTGCGCAGAGCGGCACGCCTCAACTCTAAGCTGGCGCAGCTGTTGCTGTGAACAGCTTTGATAATGCCGCTATTTCTACTGGCAGTGCCAAGCCGACAGAAGTGAGCTGATAGTCCGAACACAGCGACTGGCGGCTTGGCCGGTCAGCAGCGCCTTGTGAAGGCCCCATTAGAAGCAATGTTCCGCCAGCGGTGCCCCAGTGCGGCGACTACTGTGGGAAACTTGGTTTGGGAGTGAGGGGGATAATGGACGGTAGAGTGGGAGAATAACAGGTGCGAAAGAGTACGCAGTTCGGTTAAGCGGTCGTACGGTTGACCGACGTTCGGATAATCGACGCTCTACTGTACTTGTTGAATATGACACCCACTGGTCTACTCATAAGCGCTAGGCCATACGGTTTTGTTACAGGAAACAGCTACAAGGTATGTAATTAATCAGTTTTTAATCTTCCTGTCGTGTCTACTTACTTCCAACATAACAGATGTTACTGTTAAGATGTCAGTACGGTTTGGAAAGAATGAACAAGAGCAGTAAAAAACAACGCTTCAGTTCCTGGTATTGCAGCAATATTTAGATTTTGATACAGACTAGCCAGTCCTGGGATGTACTTTATTTGGAATTAACGTCATAAGGCCTTATTAACCCTTTCATTCCCAGTCTTGATCCTGGACAACAACGCATTAAAAGTTGATTTATACCGTATTTTGGGCATCAGTCGTCAAAGTTGCATTTTTGTTCATGAACAACATGCTTCTAGTACGACATTTTTCCGCTTGGTACGGCGTGTAGCCACTTCTGAGGCATTAATCTGTCCATCTTGGAGGTGTTTTGCATTGCCGTCTGTACGTGGCTGAATGTGGTTTCTTTTATTTTATTCCAGCAGTGAATTGTCTTGTCTTTGGTGCTGTGGCGAATACTATGCTAGCGTTATTGATGTGGCAGTGTTAACGTTCAACAAAATAACGTTCAAGTAATAAAATACCTCGATACAAATGTCTGTGTTTGGCACGAAATACATGACATTAAAAATCAATAGTTCCACCGAATATTTTAAAACACATATTTTGATGTTTACTGCACTGTATTAATACAGAAAACACTGAATTTTAATTTTCCAAAGCTGATTTCATAATGTGGGACTGAAAGGGTTAATAGAACCCATTTAAAAACATACAATATTATTTTGTTATGTAGCTATTCAAAGCTGTAAATACGAACTCCAAACAAACGGTTAAAACACGCAGCTGAAAACATTTGTGTTTTATTTCTATGTCGTCACTGAAGAAACTTTCTAACATCTCTTCGTCACTCTATAAAGTGCTTGAAGTGTCAGATTTTTGTGAAGGAAGAGACTCGTCAGCAAAACGTTTTTATTTGCATTAGCTTTCTTTTGTATTTCTTCAAATACGTATAAAGGAACTTTTGCGAGTTCGAAGCAAGACAGTTTTGTCATTTTTATAATAAACCACAGTAGAACGTAATCTTAATAGAAGTTACTCAGCTAGAAGTACGCTAGACAACTCACTGCAGAAAACAGAGAATGTTTGTTGTACTGTCGTGAGAAACTTCACAAGTTTTATTTATATCGGAGAATGTTGTGTGTTGTGAGCAACTTCCTCTACCATTTTACTCACATACTCGATTGAAGTATATTCCCCTACTCACTTTATTAATGCGAACCTCAGCATGTCCTATGGAATCCAGAGTAGATACTCTGTTTGATTCATACGGCCCATTCTGTCGTATTCTCGTGAAACAACGTGACAGCGTTTCCTTGAGCCCCACTCAGTCCTCAAAAAGATAATGTGTTGCTTCACAAGTTGGGTAGATCCCTCTCAAATATTGTGATAATTCATATTGCCTCGAGACACCATGTAAACCGATTGCCGGCGTGGCGCAAATATCTGATCGTGGAAAAGTATTCGAGTCAAATCTGGTATCAGAGGTAATGTCACGGTACGACATTGTCCACAGAATGACAACTGCATGCCATACCCAGACAAACGGTCTTATGGAACGTTTTAACAAGACGTTAGCCGATATGCTGTCGATGTACGTCGATGTTGAGCAGAATAATTGGGTACAATTCTGCCAGTCGTGACAATTGCTTACAATACCGCAAGAGAAGACTCCACAGGCTTCACTCCGTTTTTCCTGCTCCATGGCCGTGAAACTGAGACGACAATGGATACGCTGTTCCCGTTTCAACCGGACGACACTCAGGATGGCTATGTTAAACAGCTCATCACCAGGGTCGAAGAAGCAAGACAGCTGGCTCGCATACGGACACTGGACGCCCAGGAGAAGGACCGTCAGCAGTATAACGACAAGCACCGACCTGTTGTGTACAGCCCAGGAAATCTGGTATAGATTTTTACCCCTGTACGGAAGTTTGGACTGTCAGAAAATTTATTGAAACGATAATTTGGTCCGTATCGTGTCATACGCCGCCTGTCAGACGTCACATACGAAGTTGAGGATTATGAGCCGTCGTCGAAACGACAAAAACGAAGAGACATTGTCCACGTCCTGCGCATGAAGCCTTACTACGATCCTGAAGAGCAGGTAGGTAACAATGGCTTGTTGTTCAAGAACTCCAAGGACGGTAATGTTACTGATGAAGCCACGACAGCAGGAACGTGTGTCGTCGATAATCGTGGAGAAGGAAAGGATTCTCTTGAACTGCCATACAGAGGACTCATGACAATATCAGGATCCAGGACATTGCAGCTGGCTCCACAGGGAACATAACAACGGGTCGATGTTTTTCCAGTAGAGGGTGCAATGCCGCAAGACGGCAGGTAAACCGATTGCCGGCGTGGCGTAGGGCATAGAGTCACCAACTGTGGCGCTGCAGGTAGCCGGTTCAATCCCGCCCATCGGCAAAAATTTATTTCTTAGTAATTAACAATTCCAGAATGTTCTACATCTTTCCTATGTTCACTTGTAAATTCTACTTGTTTCTTATGTAAACTGTTCTTTTAACATTCTGTCTGTGTATAAATAGCAAAGCACTCTGCCCGAGGGGCAGTTAGTGCTGCGTGTACGTTAAGTTCGTAATAAACCTGCTTTCAGTATAAGTGCTGTGTTCAGTTGCCTTCACAGTCAAGCCTGCTTAAATTTCAAAGCGACAATATACTATGAAAATCTCCTGAGAGTATTTAGGACATTCTGGCTAGTGTTTCGGAAGATACGCCAATTCTGTTTCTGCTTCGTCTGGATTCTTACCAAAGAAGTAATGCCCATCACTTCTTTCAGGCGGTGGCCTGTGTTAGTGGAGAACACTGCTTTCCTACCCTTTACAAAAAAAGTGGTGTTTATAGCGTAATTTTGCGTGTGCATTCGATAGAACAATACCAGATTAGTGTAGTGCGATATTCATTTGACCGATATGTACCACAGGCACAAAAAACACGAGAAATAACCAGTGCTCGAGCCGCAACTCGGCAGCGCTCAAGGCTTGCTTAACAGAGCGGAACATTTGCGGAAAGACAACTGCACACTAAACGGACGCGCAGCTACGGCGCAGGGAGACGCATGCAGACGTTTTTATGGGGCGGAACGTCTGTGGGATATAGCCGCCTGTCAATATCTATGTTCAGATGCATAGTATCCAAAATGTCGGCTAATTCAAATGTTCAAATGTTTGTACAACTTATGGGACTTAACTACGGGGTCATCAGTCCCTAAGCTTACAAACTACTTATGAACTAGCTAAGACTAAAGACGGCACAAATATCCATGCCCGAGGGGGGATTCGAACCCCCGACCGTAGTGGCCGTGCTGACCGTGACTGAAGCGCCTCAGTCACCTCGGCCACCGCGGCCGGCTGTCGGCTAATTCAAGTGTACGCAAAGAAGCTGATCAGAGCAAGACCACAATAGTCCAGAACTAGTTTTTTGAAACTATTGTATACAATCAAGGTAATGTTCTATGATTAACTGTATTATAATCAATTTAAAAGTAGCTATTGGGTTCCAATGCAGAAATTTTATATGCATTCTGAAAATGTATTTATTTTCATTACGTATTCAATTCAGTTCAGTTTAATTTATGATTTGATGCATAATGTTTGGGTAAATGAAATGGTTCACACGTTGGTACTCTGTATCAGTATTTGATTCATAATGTTTGAAATGGTGGACACGTTGGTTACTATGTATGAGTACTTAGAGACTGGGTACTAAGCTCATTTTATACGAAATGTATTTAAAGCGGAAAAATTGTAATCATACTCTTAAGTATTTTTTCTTACATGCAGTATCTATATGGAGAATCTCGTCCCATTTTTTTTCAGATGATTTAACCCAAGTTGGTTTTCATGTATCAACACCTAGACATCGCGTAATTTTCCAAACGTCTTGTGTATTTTGAGTTGATTAACCTATAGTGTTTTAACATACTAGAATTTCTTAAGACTATTTCCGTATATATCTATGAAGCCTTTCGAGGTATCAAATACTACTTACATATACTATATGATGTCCATACTTGCGTGCATCAAAAATATATCGTTATAAAGTTCAGAACCAGAATAATTGTTATTGGGTTATTGATCATATTAATTGTTCTGTATCCATTACATCATCATATTTTTGTACATTTTAGTTTTGATACTATGGATCCGTATGTAGACCTTAGATTATAACGCAGGTTACTCATAAAGAACTTTTTGCACAATAGTATCCTATCTGTATCTTAATGTCACATATTATTTTAATTGTTTTTCTCAACCCATCGGCCTGGTTATTAATATCTGACGTCAACATTTAGACTTTGGGCTACGAAGCACTTGCTTTACATCCGTTAAAAGTTTGTAACGATTTTATTACACCTTCCTCTTTCATTCTTATGATTTTAAATAGCTGACCCACATTTTAAAAATATCTTATTTATTGTAATTGTTATCTATAATTGTATAATCAATTGTCGGCTTTGTATACTAAACTAAATATTGGGCAACAATGACATTAGATGATCATCATTTGTAATTTTAATCGCGTGACTTGTATTACGTGACGCCTAGTTTTTTGTTTCAAATTTCCTCAGTAAATTTACAATACGTAGAGATCCATGTTGATTGACACTTTCGACCTTTTAAATTTTAATATCGTTTCACGTGTATAAGATCATTGTTCTTGACATTAGGAAAGTGTGATGTTTCAATGTCAAGTCTATAGCGCTATCTGGTACCATATTGTTAGATGGCTAGGAAATTTAGTCAGTTTTAACTTGGTGTGACCACATCACACTACAGCATGCGGATTTTGATATTTTATTTTTACGTTGACAAGCCAACAATTGTCAGTGAATAAATGTGTTTTATTTGTGATGTAATGAATGAAATGAAAGGGGGATTTCATCCTCTGGAGGGTGCCTTTTTTCTGTGATGCTGCAATGTCAAGTCTATAGCGCCATCTCGTTCCATAATGTAAGTTGGCTAGGCAATTTAGTCAGTTTTAACTTAGTATGACATCAGATTTGTGGTTGATTCCGCCTTATGCAAGACACTTTTTTGTTTTAAAAACTCAAACTAGTTTCGGGGGTTTCTGGTGTTTATTTTCTATAATAACATGTTACATATTTTCGTTATACAATCTTTTGCACAAGTTGTTTGGTTTGACATTTTTGTTAGATGTTTTAGGCCTAATTTATTCATGGTACTTACATTGTGTCATTCGCAGGATTTGCATGTGCATTAATTGACAACTGCACACAACATACCCACACACAGTAAGCAACAAATGGCACATCATGACTTACAAAAACAAAATCACACGCAGAGTGGGCAACATACTTAAGAAACAAGGGCTGAACATAGGATACAAAACCAACAACACAATACAGAATAGACTTGAGAAACCTTCCACCAACACTGATAAGTGCAACCAATCAGCGATCTATCAGCTTACTTGCAACAACTGTCAATCTGTGTATTTGGGTCAGACATGCAGAAATTTCAAAACAAGTTACACTGAACACCTCAGAGCACTAAAAATTAGCAGCTGTCACTCAGCATTCGCTGAACATTTAATAAAACAGAATCACACCCCAACAAACATAGAAACTGACTTACAAATCCTAAAAACCAGCAACAGTTTATTCCAAAAACTAACAATAGAAGAAAATTATCACATCCAAAAAGCAATAGCCCTACGTAAGAAAGTACTAAATGAATACACGTCACTAGGCAACAAAACACTCTTTGAGACGACAAAAGAAGTTTACAAATAAATCCCACCACCACATTACAGCTGAAACCCCCCCCTCCACACACACACACACACACACACACAAACATACAATATTTTCTCTCTGTCTGTCTGTCTGTCTCTGTCTCTCTCTCTCTCTCTCTCTCTCTCTCTCTCTCTCTCTTCCCGTTTAACACACATACACAACAAAAACATAAACAAATATATACCCACAAAACAATGTCAGTATCAAAACCGTTCAAAAAGCGCGCTCCACATCACAAACACGTCACACAAACAAATGCAACACCATACAGCCACCGCAACAACAGAAATGGCGATGTAAACAGTGCTGTTTCACAGCAAAAATTGCACTGAAGACCATAAAACATAAGAACACGCTACAAACAAACAAGCAGCAACACCACAGCTCAAATGTAAGTAAGCCAAAACAGCCACATTAGAAATAATTTCAATATAACTTCCAGGCTAACGTACGCTTAGAATAAATCAATCAGATTTCGTAACAAAAACGTCTTGTTGTTTGCAGATGACAGGATGTCAAAACTTTTCATTCCACAATTAATGCACATGCAAATCTCGCGAATAACACAATGTAAGTACGTTGAATAAATTAGGCCTAAAACACCTTACAAAATTGTCAAACCGAAAAACTTGTGCAAACGATTGTATAACTAACATATGTAACATGTTGTTATAGAAAATAAACACCAGAAATCCACGGAAGATGGCATGATAAGTGCCGAAACTAGTTTTGGTATTAAAATAAAGAAGTGTCTTGCATAAGGCGGAATCAATCACAAATCTAATATTGCAGGCACGGAAGACACAAGAGCTGCACCATCACAAGATAATAATGACCACATCACATTACAAGGCTTTTGACATTTATTTGTATGTTTGTAAGGTTTTAGGTGGGTAAGTGTTTTGTAAATGACAAGAATCGAGCCTGAGGACGTTAAATGTAAAGTCTGGTGGATATTTAGAACATGAAATTACAGACAGGTGTTGCTGAGACCCAATAATTATCAGGATCATTACTGTTGTTTAATATCTAAATCTGTTATTGAATTATGGTGACTGAATATTTTTCAATTTTTCAATGCTCAATAACTTGTTTTGCCCTGCATAGCACCATTCTATAGGCAAATCAGGACAATTCTAATTAATGTTGACTTTCCTCTCCAAAATTTGTGATTTAAAGTGGGAAACAACTATAAATGAATACGTTAAAAAAATTTAAAAAACTCTTCTATAAGTTATAAACAACACAACATTCCTATTATTCATAGCAATAAATCAAAAATTTCAATTAAAACGGGACATCAATATTCATACACATACGATATAAAAAGAAATATAAACGTACAACATTCCTTTATTAAACTGATCACCGTCAACATTGTGGTGTCGCACAAGTCTGAAGTGCGCGCCACGTACTTTCGCCGCGCGCCGCCATGCAAGCAAGGCACGGTGTTCTTACGACTTCAGCCACGAGCTCCCTCTGCTGAAACTCCGCTCGTGGCCACCACTAGTCACTTGGGATTAGGACAGGCACTAGGACTCATCTGTACGCAGGCCTCTATCTAGTCAAACTATGTATCTGCATTACAGTAGTCTTCAGTTAACAAAGTTAAGTATTGAAACATTTCTGCTAAATATATATCTTGTTCCAGTATAGCTTAGTGTTTCTAGTTTCTGCGTCCCACTGGATGGTCACCTCAGACTCTGTACCCGCACACGTGTGCATCCTATTTCACTGTGTCGGTCTCTCCACTCGGCCGGCCGCGGTGGCCGAGGGGACTGAGGCGCTCCAGTCACGGTCTACACGGCCACTACGGTCGGGGGTTGGAATCCCCCCTCGGGCACACAAAAACTTGTGCCACGCTATGACAAGTGCCTACAAAATTTCGGAAGCTATGTAGAAAAGTAGTATAACAGTTGTAGATTTTTGCACAATAAATATTTTTTCTGTATCTGTACACGTTTGTTTTATATAACCAAAAGGAACTTACTTTGTGGACATACTTCGTATTAATGGGTGGCATATACGAATGGCCGGCCGCGGTGGCCGAGGCGACTGAGGCGCTCCAGTCACGGTCTGCACGGCCACTACGGTCGGGGGTTAGAATCCCCCCTCGGGCATGGATATTTGTGCCGTCCTTAGTATAAGGTAGTTGATAGGTAGTTTGTAAGTTTAGGGACTGATGTCCCCGTAGTTAAGTCCCATAAGCTTAACAAACATTTGAACATTTTTTATACAAATGACGCAGCCCAAAACAAGAGAGATGAAGGTACCAATACACGCATCGACAATCACGAACATAACATACTCGCCGCTTCGAAGTGGCCGAGCGCACTAAGGCGCTATGCTCCAATGCGAGGGGCCTTTCCCTTTCGGGGGTTCGAATCCCCCGCCCTCGGGCATGGATGTTTGTGCTGTCTTTAGTATAAGTTAGTTTATAAATAGTTACTAAGTTTAGAGACTGATGACCCAGCAGTTAGGTTCCATAAGCTTAACAAACATATAGATAAAACATACTCGCTGATCTTTCAAAATCTGTTTACAAACTGGAACAACCTGCAAGCACAAGTAAAGCCTGACGCTCCGTTACCTTTAAGAAGAAAAAATAATTGTCTCCATAGATCAACAAATACAAGGCTAGTATGAAGAAATACTAGCCACCTACTGTAATAATCCATTCGTATATGAAACAAGGAAAAACATTCGACCCAGTCATATCTTACAACGCGGTGTTTTGTCTCTTACCGTTTTATGTCAGTCCGTAAATGCGATATACGTCGATTATAGCCGAACTGCATCAGTAGACTAAACTAAGCTTCTTTAAATTTGTCCACCAGTATTTCTTGGAAAATACATCGGCTGTCTATAATACATTCCCATTTAAGACGCCTGACAATATCTGTTGTGTCTTCTTAAGGGCACGGTTACGACCCACGATCAATGCGAGAAGTTATTCTCTCCGAATTTCTTCCGCTGTGAAACATTAAAATACAAGATCGCAATTAATTAATTTATTTTTCTGACGCCCGGTTTCGATCCACTTAGGCTATCATCATCTGGTCACTAGTGTCCTGTGTTTTTGTTTCGTGAAGGAGCATGACATTAAACGAAACGAAAACATAGGACACTAGTGTCCAGATGATGATACCCTAAGTGGATCGAAAACGGTCGTCGGAAAAATAAATAAATTGCGATCTTGGCATTTTAATACTTGAAAGTAAGGAGATCGCCGCACTACAATGGAAATATTAAATACTTCCGCAGTGATTATGTGAATATACCGGCTATCACTGACCTTATGGCAAAATGTCTGGGAGGTACTCGCCGTTTCGACGTGTGGCGGAGCAGTGGAGCACTGTGCATCAGACGCCTCGGCAGCAGGTATATTACGGTCCTCTTGTGTTGTAATGATGACTTGCTGCTTTCCCGCCAGAAATTGCGGGCGGCCAGGGTGGGGGTAACCACAGGAAGGAGAAACCGGTTGTCCTGCCTCTGGGAAGCGGAAGTCGTAGGACCATGCAGTGTGCCTCGTCCAAGGTCCACACCACTCGCAGGCTGTCACGAAACAAAAGCGCTGCGTAACGGTGATACTGACATATATTCAAGAAACGAGAAAAACTCCAATCACGCGGATCAATCCAGTGTGGTTCCTTTGACTTACTTCTACATCTACATAGATACTCTGCAAATCACATTAAAGTGCCTGGCAGAGGGTTCATTAACCACTTTCATAACTTTTCTCTACCGTTCCATTTTCTAATAGCGCGCGGGAAGAAAGAACACCTAAATCGTTCCGTTTTCGATCTGATTTCTCTTATTTTATTGGGATGGTCATATCTCCCTAAGTAGGTGGGTGCTAGTAAAATATTTTCACATTCAGAAGTAAAAGTCGGTGATTGAAACTTCCCAAACAGATCATGCAATGAATAACGTCTTTCTTTTAATGATTTCCACCCCAATTCGTGCAACATTTCCGTAACGCTTCCCCCCTCCCCCCGCCCCGTAACGTTATAAAACAAAACGAGCTGCCCTTCTCTGAACCTTCTCAATGTCGTCCGTCAGTCCCACCTGGTAAGGGTCCCACAAGGGGCAACAGTACTCCAGGAGAGGACGCAGAATTGTGATGTAGGCACTCTCGTTGGTGGAGCTGGTGCATCTTCGAAGCGTTCTGCTAATGAAACGTAACCTTTGGTTCGCCTTCCCTACAATATTTTCTGTGTGTTCTCTCCAGTCAAAGTTGTTGGTAATTGTAACTCCTAGGTATTTGGTAGAATTTACGACCTTAAGGTATCCACGTGGTTATTCTACGGAAGAAAGGTTGTTGTTTTTGGAGTATTCAGTCCGAAGACTAATGTGATCCATGGTTCTTCGCTATCCCATCCTTCGCAGACGTCATGATCTCTGGATAAGAATGTCAATCTACATCCTCTTGAACCTTCTTAATGATTTCGTTTCTCGGGCACACTCAGCGATCATTACCCCTCACACCCCAGATCACTCCAGTGCTAAACTACGATTCGTCGATGTCTCAGAATGTATCGTATCATTCGAGTGCTTCTTTTACTCACGTTTCACAATTCTGTTTAGTACCTAACGATTATTTACTCGCAGTACCCATGTAATACTCAACAATTTTTTTAATTAATTAATTAATTAATTAATTTTTTTTTTTTTTTTTTTTTTTTTTTTTTTTGCACTGTTTATCTCCCGTGGAACCTTACACTGTAGACAAACAAATTCAGAAACAAAACCTCCTAACACTTAAATTAATATTTTACGTTAACAAATTTCTCTGGTTTAGAAATGCTTTTCCTCCCATCGCCACTAGGAATTTTAAATACATTTTTCTTCGGGTTTCGTATCTTAGTTTGCTGCCCAAGTAAAGTCATCGACAACTATTATTGTTTTATTTCGTAATATAACACCTCCAGCAGCACCTTGTGTAATTTGACCATATTTCATTCCAACAGTAGAAGATGAGTTTTGCTTTGGTCACTAAAACGTAAAAATGTTCAAGAGCGTGGATGTAGGAAAGATGCTGATCTGTAATGGGAATGCATATCAAAGCATTTCTAAAGAATATAACTTTCTTTACATCCAGAAGTAAAATGTTGATAAAGAGCAGCAATCAGTTGACAAATGAAATATTTATTTTCATTATTCAGAGGTATATGAGTCACCTTATGCGTCAAGGCTTTGCATGACTGAACATGTGTAACACTACTCTTTTTGTTCAGTGTGACTACAACACATCTGGACTCTCTGGAGAAGGGCACTAAGTACTCGAAACCAGTTAGAAATAATTATTTCGACTATGCACTTTTTTCGGTAAAAAACTGAGACTTACTGAAGATAAAAAAACACTGCGGTATATGAAATAAGCCTTCCCGAAGATTTCGATTGAAAAAATCAATTTGGCGCACTAAGGGCGTCAAAGAACGATGGCTGACCAGAAACATCCTTACACAAGTCGTTTTCAGGGCCACAGCTAAGCTTTATCTCTTACAATAAGAAGGCGTAACTTAAGCCATAGAAGAACAGCAACAGGAGCTTCGCAGGCAGTGCCAATGACATGTACTGTGCTTAAAGGGAACACGTGAGTCCCGACATGTATAGACCGAAGATAAACGGACTACGTCTCGCCTTGGGAAGACCGCATGATAAGTACGGAAAAGCGATCCTAGTTCACGCAGACATCTAAATTTGGCCCACATCACTCCCAGGGGAAAGTGGCATCTAAATCCTGACTAAAGAAATATCTAATTGGACCATTTCGAACTTACAATCGTTTCCACAACGAAACTCTTTCTTGTAATTTGGTAGAGAATCCTAAAATATTATGGTCGTATGTAAAATATACCATCGGTAAAACACAATCAATATTTTCTCTATGCGATAGTAATGGTGATGCTATTGATGACAGTAATGCTAAAGCAGATTTTCTTAACACAGGTTTCCGAAATTCCTTCACGAAAGACGACGAAGCAAATACTCCACAATTCGTAATAAGAATTGCTGCCAGTATGCGTAATTTAGAAGTGTATACCCCTGCTGTATTAAGGCAACTTAACTCTCTTAACACAGGTAAGTCTCCCAGTTCCGACTGTATAACAATTAGGTTCCTTTCAGAGTATGCTGATGCAGTAGCCGCATACCTGTTTATCTTATACAACTGCTCGCTGAGCCATTTTCCAGTAGCAAAAAACTGGAAAGTTTCACAGGTCATTCCAGTATTCAAGACAGGCAATAGGAGTGATCCGCAAAATTTCAAGTCTATATCATTGACTGAGGTTTTCAGCAGGATTTTAGAACATATACTTCCCTCAAATATTATGAACTATCACGTAGAGAACGACCTACTAACCCATAATGAACATGAATTTACAAAGTATCGTTCTTGTGAATCACACTCCACACTCACATGATGTGATGAGTTTTGTCGACAAGGGATGTCAAATAGATTTCGGGAAGGCTGTTGACAATTTCCCTCCAAGCGTCTTCTAAACAAATTGCGTGCTTATGGAATATCGCTAAAGTTGTGCGATTGGATTCGTGATTTACTGTCAGAAAGGACACAGAATGTTGTAACTGACGGAAAGTCATCGAGTAAACCAGAAGTGATATCTAGCGTTTCCCAAGGTTATAAGGCAAATAATGTTCCTGATAAACGATTTAGGAGACAATATGAGTAGCTCTCAGACTGTTCGCGGATGATGCTGTCACTTTCCAGTTAGTAAAGTCACCAGAAAATCAACTGTAAAATGACTGAGATATGATATAAGCATAATGCAAAAATGGCAACTGACCCTTAATAATGAGATGTGTGAAGTCATCGATATGACCACTAAAATAAATCACTTAAACTTTATTTACACGATAAATCAATCAATACTATAAGCTGTAAATTCAACTAAATACATAGGAGTAACAATTACGAACTACTTCAAATGGAAAATATTGTAGGGCAAGCGAACCAAAGACTACGTTTCTTTGGCAGAACACTTAGAACATACAACAGTTCCACTAAAGAAACTGCCTACACCACACTTGGGCGTCATGAATAGGCCTACTGCTGCGGATTGTGGGTTCCCCGTCAAATGACACTGACAGACGATGTAGTTAAAGTTCAGAGAAGGGCAGGTTGTTTCGTTTTATCGCGACAACGTGGTCAGAGTTTTACGGGAATGATGCACAAGTTGGGATGAGATTCATTAAAGGCGTTATTCCGACGAAATGTATTTGCGAAATTCTTTAACCAACTTTTCTTCAGAATGCTAACATATTTTGTTAGCACCCGTCTACAAAGAAACAAATGATCATCCAAATCAGGTCGAAAACGGAATGATTCAAGTGTTCCTTTTCCCCGCGAGCTATTATGGAATGGTAGAGAAATATAAAAGCGGGCAGATGAACCGTCTGGCATGCATATCAGTATTACTTGCAGAGTATGTAGATGTATATACACCACCTGGTGAAGAATTCGTGTTTAACAAACCAATAAATATCCCAAATAAATACTTGCAGATCGTCAGGCGATTTTAAAAGTCTTAGTAACATTTGGGGATAACATAAAGAAGATTTTAAATGGGGCTGAATTACTAGAACGGCTGAAATGAAATACCCTCCTTGAAAAGTACCTGCATCATTAAACAGATGTAGGAGAAAGCGGAGATACAATCCCGCCTCCTTATTCATCAGAAAAAAACATTAGCCAACACTTTCTGTCCGTTCTCCAAACAAAATTCACAGAATAAACCAACAATCGTCAGCATTTTTGCTTTTGTTAGACCTTCAAATTATCTATTTCGGATAAACCTCAGAAAGTTGATCGGGCGAGCTTTCTTAAGTAACCGGATGTTGAAATGTCGTCTACAGAATCAACCTCAGAACAGTACGACACCTTCATTATGGTCGTAAAGTGATGTTTCAAAACGTTGAACGTCTTACATCCCTGGGTTCATGTATCAGATCAGGCAGCCGTACTTACGGAATAAAACTGCTTATTTAGAGCAAATACTTCCCGTGAAACAACTACTAAAACAGGTAACTAAATGGCTTCTATATTTATGATTCAAATTGGGCCAGAAGACGAAATGCATTTGAAAAGAGACAGTTGTCAGGTCTGGAGAGTTCTGCGAGGCCTGAGCAATGATTCAAATAAGACCACAGCTCACCAAAAATATCAGCGCCAACAAAATATCAGACCAGCTGCAGCTAAGCGGGAAGCCCATCCACAGATACTAAAAACCTCTAAACTACAAATACAATAAATGTGAAAAGTCACCTATCTTGAAAGATATACGATTAAACAAACACTTAACAAAAAAGGAATGTATTCTTCAACTGTTCAACCCTGTATCGGCAAATGCCAAATTTCAGAGTTATGTCAGAAGAGCTGCACTGAAATCAGGTAAAGAAAGAAACCACCCTAAGGAATTTAGACCTATTGCACCTCTGTCTCACATTTATAAACTGCTATAGACAATGATTTTAAACCGTTCGTCGAATGCTATTGACCTCTTAATCATTGACAGCGAGGTAAAATCTGCGCAGGACAACTGCTTGGTTTTACACAGTTGGTAGACTCTTATGTAACGGCAGTGGCGTTTGTGGACTAAATAACTCAGATGCCATCAACTACCAGTTAGTGCTAACAAGGATCTACAGCCTTAACAGGCTCAATGCCAATCTGCCGCTGAACCGAAGTTTCTTCGTCGACTTCCAAGGTCAGTGTAGCCGTTGGAGGCTATTGAAGAATGGCCTTCCCCAAGGAATTGTGTTACCTCCATCTCTGTTCCACATATCCACTAACGACCAACCCGTAGCCCGCAAATGCAGGAGTCTCCTGTATGCTGATGATCTCGCACTGGCAACCGAAAACACGGCCTTCCATTTAAGAGAAATAACACAAATGAGTGCTTTTCAAGATCTGTCGAAAATACTACAGAATAAACAACCTTAAACCAAAACACCTAACTCACATGTGTGCTCTTAGAAATGGGGAATCCATTCGCAAATAAAGATAGAATGGTCTGGTGTTAAACTGCAAAATACCTGGGAATGAGACTCGACAAATCTGTTACGTTCAAGAAGCACTGCAGGAAATCAAAAGTTTCCGGCAGTAACAACCTTCTGAGAAAACACGCCGTATCACAGTGGGGGTTTCAAGCTGAAAAAATCTTAAATTTTGCAGCGATATTATGGTATTTCGCTGCTGAAAATGCCTGTGCTATTTGGTATCACTCAACACATGCCAAACATGTGGTTATTGCATTAGATGATATATAGAAAATTAAAAAGAGAAAGGAAAGAAACGGGAACAATAAAAACTGTATCCCAAGCATAAGCAACAACCTTTCCCATAACGACTAAGTTCAAGGAAATGTTCCCCCAGAACGTCGAGGAACGTAACAACTTCTGAAGAAGGATTTAGGGTGAAACTATGGAGGCTTAGATCCCACCCTCCTCATTACAAAATATTTTCATAATATTTACCCTCTGGTCATGATGAGAATTGACTAAGTTGGAAGTACTTAGGCTGAAATCAGGAAGGGCAGATAACGGGTCAACGGTGATACATTGAAGAAACCAATATCCAGTGACGTTGTGAGAGTGCAGAAAGTTCAACATATAATTCAATACCATGTCCAGTCCCGTGCACAGAGGATAACCTTCACCATGCAACAGAATATGTTCTAGAAATGCCTAGGTCAAACCTTATATAAACTTTTTAACCGACAACTGTTGTAGAAAATGTCTCGATTTTTACTAAATGTGTAAATTGTGATCATTATTATGTTTCTGAAAGTAGAATAAATAAGTACCAAAAGACTAAAATAAGTGTTAGTAAGCCTGTTCTGGTGGCATTTGTCTGGAGGTCAGCCTTGAACGAGAATGAAACGTCGACGATACGGAGTTCAGGCAAGAAGAGGACAGAGTTGTTTGAAATGAGGTGCTAGAGAAGTGTTCTGAGGATTATATGGGTAGCTGGCAGAACTATTGAGACGATACTGAAATTTTATGGCAAAAATTGACCGAAAGAAGGGGTCAGTTCATATAACTCGCCCTAAGAGATCAAGGAACAATTAGTTTCGCTTTAGAGGCAAGTGTGATGGTTAAATATCTCGGAGGGAGACCAACAGACGAGTAGAGCAACTACAACAAACAAATCGTGTACCCAAAATTCCACGATATTAGTACCAATACTATATACCTATATTTAGTTGACTGGGAGTTGTCACACAATAAATTGAAGTTGAAAGTGTGCAGATCAAAGAATTAGTTATTAGTTGTTTGAATATTTTTCTGATTTTCGTCAGAGTGACTACCATTATTTTCCTTGACATTTTAACAAATTATTGTTAAAATATTTAATGTATTACAAGGATTCATATATCAACCTGAATCGTCTTTAGCTAGTCATGTTTCTGTAGTGGTTTGTTCAAGCGTTTAGCTGCCTAACAAGTCTGCAAATCAAATCGTGGCTGCAATCTAATTCTTTAGCATCTTCCCTGTTTGCTTTTTGTTAAATATTTAAATAGTTTGTAGTGCAGTCCTGTTTCCCATCATTTGTAAGTTTCATACCTAAATATGTATATTCTTCAGTAGTATTATTCTCCCGTCCCTTCTTGTAATACTAAGTCTTCCTTTCTTCCACCAATTACCACATATTTTTATTCATATTTACAGTTAATTCAGATTTTTATATGAAAATGTTCAAATGTTTGTAGAGCTTATGGGACTTAACTACGGGATCATCAGTCCCTAAACTTACAAACTACTTACGACCTAGCTAACACTAATGACGGCACAAATATCCATGCCCGAGGGGGGATTCGGACCCCCGACCGTAGTGGCCGTGCAGAACGTGACTGGCGCGCCGCAATGTGCTCGGCCACCGCGGCCGGCAGATTTTTATACTCTTGAATTAGTTTCCTGGTCATATACTCTATATCCTCATAGTCTTGTGCTAGAATCAGTTCATCATCTAAATTGTAATGAGCATATTGTTATGTCATTCGTTAGTATTCTCATTTTCCTTACAATTTTGTAAAGTTACTTCTGTGTATATTTTACACAAAATAGGTGCGATGCTACGTCCTGAACGTAATCCTTCTGTGACTTGGTATCCTGGTGATAAACATTTACCAATTTTTATTTTTTATGTGGAATTTGAATTTCTATGATTATTTTTTTGATTCATTCCTTTTAATATTAAAGCTTTCCATAAACTGCGTAAGGATACATTATCATCGTAATAAAATAAGAGAAATCAGATCGCAAACTGAAAGATTTTGGTGTTCCTTTTTTTCCTTGCGCTGTTAGAGAATGGAACGGTAAAATCATTAAAGCGGTTCGATGAACCCTCTACCGTACACTTCAGGTGTAAGTTGCAGAGTGTTTATGTAGATGTATATCTCATTCGAATCTGGAGCTCGGGCCGTCTATCGACTGTTTCTACATGTTTTTCTATGGAGCGTCAAAAATCCGAATTTACTTGGTTCTTTCCTCCGCTGAAACTAGTAGTCATTTTAATTTCAATTTAACTTACAAATTTTAGATTCTTTTTCTTTCAACTGTAGCGACGCTCAGCTTGCACATTTCCAAGCGTTAAATTAGTTGACTCACTGACTACAAGAAAACTTACGTCAGAAGACGCTGCCTGTTCAGAGTCCACCGACAGGAACATGAAAGTGGTTACACAGCGCTCGAAGGTCGTTGCTTGTTTCTTTTCGCCTGCAGGTGCACATTGCATCACCTCCCACATTGCATGTTCGTAATTCGAAGTTCTAAGTGCGAAAGAATAACTTGGGATATCCCCCCTTATTTCCTGATGCATTGCACTTGACTGGTTTAGAAATATTTCCAACTGTGACAGTTCTTCACCTACGTACAGAAAATTCACGAATACACTGCTGCAACACGGAGACTTCTTTTAGACGTGTGAAAATCGTGGAGAATGCACTCACTCACACACACACACACACACACACACACACACACACACACACAAAGTCACGTGCCAGAAAATCATCCAATTTAAAAGAATGATCCTGGAACGAGGTTATATTGATGATGTCTAAAATAACTTTCCGTATTATTAAAACAGTCATACCTATAGTTTGTTATAGTTTCTAATATTTCGTCCATACATTGTGAAAATTAATGACAACCGAAAATCAACTATGTGAACTGAATCTCTGATTGATCACATAATGATGACTTTAACGGCAGGAGATGTCATTATTTGAAACCTCCGGGCTAAAGTGCCATGGTCCATGCATAAAACTTTCGCCTGACGTTTCGCCTTCGACTGACATTTTAGACGTCTGTGAACAAAAGACAGGACGGTGCACTGGACCACAGGGTGTACAGAAAAAGACACGTACTAACAGTTGTCTGCATAAATATTCTAACTACAACTCAAGGTAAAAAAGAGGTGTGATAAAACATTAGCCTGAAGACAACCAGGATGAACGAGGAACTTCACAAGCCCAAGGGAAAAGTTTTTTTCTTTCCATTCATTAGCAAGGTCACAACTCGCATTGGGAAGGTGTTGAGAAAGTATGATGTGGAAACTGTTTTAGACACACTAGGAAAATAAAAGAATGTGTAAGATCTGCAAAAGATCTGTCACATCTTTTGGCTACACCAGGTGTTAATAACATTCCTTGCAGGTATGGACAGGTTTACATCAGTACAACAAAACAAGGTATTAACCCTCCCATTCCCACATTATGAATTCAACTTTCGGTAAATTAAAATTCAGTGGTGTTTGTCTTAATACAACCCCTATGAACCACAGACATTGACGAGATGGTGTGGCTTGCGTGCCTCAATGATACAAATAGCCTCACCGTAGGTGCAACTATAGCGGTGGTGTATCTGTGGAGGGGCCACACTAACGTGTGGTTCCTGAAGAGGGGCAGCAGTCTTTTCAGTAGTTACAGGGGCAACAGTCTGGATGGTTGACAGAGCTGCCTTTGTAACATCAGCTAATGTGGCTTTGCCACACAGTTACTGAGAACTGTTAAAAGCAGGGGGAAATTACAGTCGTTACTTCTCCCGAGGACATGCAGCTCTACTGTATAAATATATGATGATGGCATCCTCTCGGGTAAAATATTACGTAGGTAAAATAGACCCCCATTCGGATTTCCGGGCGGGAACTACTCAGGAGGATGTGATCATCAGGAAAAACAACACTGGCATTCTACGGATCGCAGCGTGGAATGTTAGATCCTTTAATTGGGTAGGGTAATTAGAAAAATTACAATTAATTGGGTAGGGTAATTAGAAAATCCACTCCCATGAACCACAGACATTGCCGAGGTGGGGTGGCTTGCGTGCCTCAACGATACAGATAGCCGTACCGTAGGTGCAACCACAGCGGAGGGGTATCTGTGGAGAGGCCAGACAAACGTGTGGTTCCTGAAGAGGGGCAGCAGCCTTTTCAGTAGTTACAGGGGCAACAGTCTGGATGATTGACTGAGCTGGCCTTGTAACATCAGCTAATGTGGCTTTGCCACACAGCTACTGCGAACGGCTGAAAGCAAGGGGAAACTACAGCCGTTATTTTTCCCGAGGACATGCAGCTCTACTGTATGAACATATGATGATGGCATCCTCTCGGGTAAAATATTCCGGAGGTAAAATAGTCCCCCATTCGGATCTCCGGGCGGGGACTACTCAGGAGGATGTGATCATCAGGAAAGACAATACTGGCATTCTACGGGTCGGAGCGTGGAATGTTAGATCCCTTAATCGAGTAGGAAAATTAGAAAATTTAAAAAGGGAAATGGATAGGTTGAAGTTAGATATAGTGGGGATTAGTGAAGTTCGGTGGCAGGATGAACAGGATTTCTGGTCAGGTGAGTACAGGATTATGAATACAAAATCAGTTGGGGGTATCACAGGAGTAGGATTGATAATGAATAAGAAAATAGGAATGCGGGTAAACTACTATGACCAGCACAGCGATCGCATTGTCATTGTCAAGATAGATACGAAGCCAACACCGACAACAGTAGTACAGGTTTATATGCCAACTAGCTCTGCCGATGATGAGGAGATCGAAGAAATATATGAGGAGCTAAAGGAAATTATTCAGACAATTAAGGGAGAGGAAAACTTAATCGTTATGGGAGACTGGAATTCGGTAGTAGGACAAGGAAGGGAAGGGAAGATAGTGGGTGAATATGGTCTGGGCAAAAGGAATGAAAGAGGAAACCGCCTGGTAGAATTTTGCACGGAACATAATTTAGTTATAACAAACACCTGGTTTAAGAATCACAAAAGAAGGTTGTATACGTGGAAGAGACCAGGAGACACCGGGAGATACCAGATAGATTTTATAATGGTAAGACATAGATTTCGGAACCAGGTTTTGAAGTGTAGGACATACCCAGGGGCAGACATAGACTCTGACCATAACTTGTTGGTTATGAACTGTAGGCTGAAACTGAAGAAACTACAGAAAGGTAGGAAAATAAGGAGATGGGACCTAGATAAATTGAAGGAACCTGAAGTTCTTAAGAATTTCAGAGGGAGCTTCAGGCAACAATTGACAGAAACAGGGGAAAATAAAACAGTAGAAGAGTAATGGGTAGCATTGAAAGATGAAATAGTGAAGGCAGCAGAGGACAAAATAGGCAGGAAGGCAAGACCTACAAAGAATCCTTGGATATCACAGGAGATACTAAATTTAATCGATGAAAGGAGAAAGTATAAAAATGCAGTAAATGAAACAGGCAAAATGGAGTACAGACGACTAAGAAATGAGATTGACAGGAAGTGCAAAATGGCTAAGCAGGAATGGCTAGAAGGCAAATGCAAGGATGTAGAAGAATGTATAAATAGGGGAAAAATAGATACAGCCTACCGGAAAATAAAAGAAACATTTGGTGATAAGAAAAACAGCTCTATGAATATCAAGGACACTGATGGAAAACCAGTTCTCAGCAAAGAAGGCAAAGCTGAAAGGTGGAAAGAGTATATAGAGGGGCTCTACAAAGGAAATGAACTTCGAGACACTATTGTAGGAAGGGAAGAGGATGTAGATGATGATGAAATAGGAGATACTATACTGAGAGTTGAATTTGACAGAGCACTGAAAGATCTAAGTCAAAACAAGGCCCCTGGAGTAGATGATATACCGTCAGAGCTACTGAAGTCTCTGGGAGAACCAGCCATGACAAAATTGTTTCACATTGTGTGTAAGATGTATGAGACAGGTGAAGTACCCTCAGACTTTAAGAAAAATGTTATGATCCCCATTCCAAAGAAAGCGGGTGCAGACAGGTGTGAAAACTACAGAACCATCAGTTTAATAAGTCATGGTTGCAAAATATTAACACGAATTTTATACAGAAGGATCGAAAAGGTGGTAGAAGCCGACCTCGGGGAAGATCAGTTTGGGTTCAGGAGAAATGTAGGAACACGGGAGGCAATACTCACTTTACGGCTTATCCTAGAAGATAGGTTAAGAAAAGGCAAACCAACATTTCTAGCTTTTGTAGATTTGGAGAAGGCTTTTGACAATGTTGATTGGAATAAACTCTTTCAAGTTCTGAAACAAGCAGGAGTAAAATATAGGGAGCGTAAGGTTATTTACAATTTGTATAAAAACCAGACAGCGGTTGTCAGAGTTGAAGGGCATGAAAGGGATGCAGTGGTGGGAAAGGGAGTAAGACAGGGTTGTAGCCTTTCACCAATGTTGTTCAATTTGTCCATTGAGCAAGCTATAAAGGAAAGCAAGGAGAAATTTGGAGAAGGAATTAAAGTTCAGGTGAAGAATTAAAAACATTGCGTTTTGCCGACGACATAGTAATTCTGTCAGATACAGCAAAGGACCTGGAAGAGCAGTTGAACGGAATGGACAGTGTGCTGAAAGGTGCATATAAGATGAACATTAACAAGAGAAAAACTAGGGTAATGGAGTGCAGTGTAAGAAAATCAGGTGATGCTGAAGGAATTAGATTAGGTAACGAAACATTAAAGGAGGTAGATGAGTTTTGTTACTTGGGCAGTAAAATAACAAATGATGGTCGCAGTACAGATGATATAAAATGCAGAATGGCAATGGGTAGAAAGGCGTTTTTGAAAAAGAGAAATTTGTTAACATCGAATATTGATTTAAGCCTAAGGAAGTCCTTTCTGAAGGCATTTGTATGGAGTGTTGCCTTGTATGGGAGTGAAACATGGACGATAAGCAGTGTGGACAGAAAGAGGCTAGAGGCTTTTGAAATGTGGTGCTACAGAAGAATGCTGAAGATTAGGTGGGTGGGTCGCGTAACTAATGAGGAGGTACTGAACCGAATTGGGGAGAAAAGAAATTTCTGGCATACCTTGACTAAAAGAAGGGATAGATTGGTAGAACACATTCTTAGACATCAAGGAATTGTGAATTTAGCGTTGGAGGGAAGTGTGTGGGGTAAAAATCGCAGAGGGAGACCAAGAGACGCGTATAGTAAGCAGATTGAAGTGGATGTGGGTTGTCGTTCTTATGAGGAGATGAAAAGGCTTGCTCAGGATAGAGTAGGGTGGAGAGCTGCATCAAACCAGTCTCTGGACTGAAGACCACAACAACAACAACAATTAGAAAATTTGGAAAGGATAATGGATAGGCTGAAATTACATATAGATTGGGGATTAGTGAAATCCGGTGGAAAGAGGAACCGGATTTCTGGTCAAGTGAGTAAAGGATTATAAATAAAAAATCAGTTGGGGTATTACAGGAGTAGGTCTGATAATAAATAAGAAAATAGGAATGCGGGTAAACTACTGTGAACAGCGCAGTGATCGCGTTATCGTAGTCAAGATAGATATGAAGCCAACACCGACCTCAACAGTACAATTTTACATGCCAACTAGGTCTGCCGATGATGAGGAGATCAAAGAAATGTATGAGGAGGTAAAGGAAATTATTCAGACTATTAAGGGAGCGGAGAACTTAATTGTGATGGGAGACTGGAATTCGGTAGTAGGAAAAGGAAGGGAAGGAAAAATAGTAGTTGATTATGGACGGGGCAAAAGGAATCAAAGAGGGAGCCGCCTGGTAGAATTTTGCACGGAACATAATTTGATCATAACAAACACCTGGTTTAAGAATAACGAAATAAGGTTGTATACGAAGAAGAGACCAGGAGACACCGGAAGGTACCAGATAGATTTTATAATGGTAAGACATTTCGGAACCAGGTTTTAAACTGTAAGACATACCCAGGGGCAGAGAAAGACTCTGACCATAACTTACCGGTCATGAATAGTAAGTAGCCTGAAACTGGAAAAAAAAAAAAAAAAAAAAAAAAAAAAAAAAAAAAAAAAAAACTTTAGGTAACAATTCACAGAAACGTGGGGGGGGGGGGGGGGGGAATAAATCAGTAGAAGAGGAATGGGTAGCACTGAGGGATGAAATAGTGAAGGGATCAGAGGATAAAATTAGTAGAAAGGCAAGATCTACAAAATATCCTTGTATATCAGAAGAAATACTAAATTTAATTGATGAAACAAGCAAATTGGAGTACAGACGACTAAAAAATGCGATTGACAGGAAGTGCAAAATAGCTAAGCAGGAGTGGCTAGAAGGCAAATGCAAGTCAGTAGAATAATGTATAAATAGGGGAAAAATACGTACCGCTTGCAGGAAAATAAAAGAGACATTTGGGGACTAGAAAAGCAGCAGCATGAATATAAAGAACTCGGACAACCAGTCCTCAGCAAAGAAGGAAAAGATGGAAGGCGGAAAGAGTATATAGAGAGGCTCTATAAAGAAAATGAACTTAGAGACAATACTGTAGGAAGAAGAAATACATTAAGAGGAAATAGGAGATACTATACTGAGAGAAGAATTTGAAGGAGCCGGCCGCGGTGGCCGACGGGACTGAAGCGCTTCAGTCACGGTCTGCACGGTCACTACGGGCGGGGATTCGAATCCCCCCTCGGACATGGATATTTGTGCCGTCCGTAGTATTAGCTACTTCGTAAGTAGTTTGTAAGTTTAGGGACTGATGACCCCGTAGTTAAGTCCCATAAAAAAATTAAAAAGAAAATAAAAAAAATAAAAAGAATTGACAGAGACCTGAAAGACCTAAGTCGAAACAAGGCCCCTGGAGTAGATGAAATCCCCTCAGCACTTCTAAAGTCACTGGGAGAACCAGCTATGACAAAATTATTTCACCTGGTGCGTAAGATGTACAAGACAGGCGACATAAGCTCGGACTTTAAGAAAAATAGAATAATACCTATTCCAAAGAAAGCAGGGGCAGACAGGTGTGAAAATTACAGAACCATCAGTTCAATATATCATGGTTGCAAAATTTTAACACGAATCTTTACAGAAGGATGGAATAGCTGGTATAAGCTGACCTGGGGGAATATCAGTTTGTATTCAGGAGAAATGTAGGAACACGGGAGACAATCCTCACATTACGGCTTATCTTAGACGATATATTGAGGAAAGAGAAACCTACATTTCAATATTTTGACATTTCCAGAAAGCTTTTGACAAAGTCGACTGGAATATGTTGTTGTTATGGTCTTCAGTCCGGAGACTGGTTTGATGCAGCTCTCCACCTTACTCTATCCTGAGCAAGCCTTTTCATCTCCTCGTAAGAACGGCAATCCACATCAACTTGAATCTGCTTACTATACGCGTCTCTTGGTCTCCCTCTGCGATTTTTACCTTACACACTTCCCTCCAATGCTAAATTTACGATTCCCTGATGTCTAAGAATGTGTCCTACCAAGCGATCCCTTCTTTTAGTTAGGGTATGCCAAAAATTCCTTTTCTCACCAATTCTGTTCAGTACCTCTTCATTAGTTATGTGATCTACCCACCTAATCTTCAGCATTCTTCTGTAGCACCACATTTCAATAGCCTCTATTCTCTTCCTGTCCGCACTGCTTATCATCCATGTTTCACTCCCGTACAAGGCAACTCTCCACACAAATGCCTTCAGAAAAGACTTCCTTACCCTTAAATTAATATTCGATGTTAGCAAATTTCTCTTTTTCAAAAATGCTTTTCTTTCCATTGCCATTCTGCATTTTATATCCTCTGTATTGCGACCATCGCAAGTTATTTTACAACCCAAGTAACAAAACTCATCTACCACCTTCATTGTTTCGTTACCTAATCTAATTCCTTCAGCATCGCCTGATTTTCTAAGACCGCATTCCATTATTTTTGTTTTGCTCTTGTTAATGTTCATTTTATATGCTCTCTTCAACACGTTGTCCATTCCATTCAACTGCTCTTCCAGGCCCTTTGCTGTCTCTGACAGAACTACAATGTCATCAGCAAAACGCAATGGTTTTATTTCTTCCCCCTGAACTTTAACCCTATTCCAAATTTTTCCTTCACCGCCTGTTCGATTTACAAATTGAATAACATCGGAGAAAGGCTACAACCCTGTCTTACTCCCATCCCAACTGATGGTTCCCTTTCATGCCCTTCGGGTCTAATAACTGCGGTCTGGCTTTTGTACAAGTTGTAAATAACTCTCCTTTCCCTGTATTTTACCCCTGCTGACTTCAAAATTTGAAAGAGTGTATTGCAGTCAACATTGTCAAACGCTTCCTCCAAATCTACAAAAGCTAAAAATGTAGGTTTGCCTTTTCTTAATCTATCTTCTAAGATAAGACGTAAAGTGAGTATTGACTCCCGGGTTCCTACGTTCCTCATGAATCCAAACTGATCTTCCCCGAGGTCAGATTCTACCAGCTTTTCCATTCTCCTGTAGATAATTCGTGTCAAAATTTTTCAACCATGACTTATCAAACTGATTGTTCTGAAATTTTCACACCTGTCTGCGCCTGATTTCTTTGGAATGGGGATTATTACATTTTTCTTAAAGTCTGAGGGTATTTCGCCTGTCTCATACATCCTACACACCAGTTCAAATAGTCTTGTCATGGCTGGTTCTCCCAGAGACTTTAGTAGCTCTGAGGGTATGTCATCTACTCCTGGGGCCTTGTTCCGACCTAGATCTTTCAGGGCTCTGTCAAATTCATCTCTCAGTATAGTATCTCCTATTTCATCTTGATCTACTTCCTCTTCCCTTCCTACAACATCGTCTCTAAGTTCATTTCCTTTGTAGAGCTGCTCTAAGTACTCTTTCCACCTTTCAGCTTTCCCTTCTTTGCTGAGGACTGGTTTCCCATCTGAGTTCTTGATATTCATAGAATTGCTTTTCTTGTCCCCAAATGTCTCTTTTATTTTCCTGTAGGCGGTATCTACTTTTCCACATCTTACACATTCTTCTACAGATTTGCATTTGGCTTCTAGCCACTCCTGCTTAGCCATTTTGCACTTCCTGTCAATCTCATTTTTTAGTCGTCTGTACTCCACTTTGCCTGTTTCATTTACTGCATTTTTATATTTTCTCCTTTCATCAATTAAATTCAGTATTTCCTGTGATATCCAAGGTTTTTTTTGTAGGTCTTGCCTTTCTACCTATTTTGTCCTCTGCTGCCTTCACTATTTCATCTTTCAATGCTACCCATTACTCTTCTACTGTTTTATTTCCCCCTGTTTCTGTCAATTGTTGCCTAAATCTCCCTCTGAATTTCTCCAGAACTTCACGTTCTTTCAATTTATCTAAGTCCCATCTCCTTATTTTCCTACCTTTCTGCAGTTTTTTTCACTTTCAGCGTACAGTTCATGACTAACAAGTTATGGTCAGAGTCTATATCTGCCCCTGGGTATGCCTTACAGTTTATAACCTGGTTCCGGAATCTATGTCTTACCATTATAAAATCTATCTGATACCTTCCGGTGTCTCCTGGTCTCTTCCACGTATACAACCTTCTTTTGTGATTCTTAAACCATGTGTTTGTTACGATTAAATCATGTTCCGTGCAAAATTCTACCAGGCGACTTCCTCTTTCATTCCTCCTGCCCAGTCCATATTCACCTACTATTTTTATTTCTCTTCCTTTTCCTACAACTGAATTCCAGTCTTCCATCACAATTAATTTTTCCTCTCCCTTAACTGTCTGAATAATTTCCTTTAGCTCCTCATATATTTCTTCGATCTCCTCATCATCGACAGAGCTAGTTGGCATATAAACCTGTACTACTGTTGTCGGTGTTGGCTTCGTATCTAACTTGACAATGATAATGCGATCACTGTGATGCTCATAGTAGTTTACCCGCATTCCTATTTTCTAATTCATTATCAGTCCTACTCCTGTGATACCCCCAACTGATTTTGTATTTATAATCCTGTTCCCATCTGACCTGAAATCCTGTTCATCCTGCCACCGAACTTCACTAATCCGCACTATATCTAACTTCAACCTATCCATTTCCCCTTTTAAATTTTCTAGCTTCCCTACCCGATTAAGAGATCTAAAATTCCACGCTCCGATCCGTAGAATGCCAGTATTGTCTTCCCTGATGACAGCGTCCTCCTGAGTAGTCCCCGCCCGGAGATCCGAATGGGGGACTATTTTACCTCCGGAATATTTTACCCGAGAGGATGCCATCATCATATGTTCATACAGTAGAGCTTCATGTCCTCGGGAAAAGTAACGGCTGTAGTTTCCCCTTGCTTTCAGCCGTTCGCAGTAGCTTTGTGGCAAAGCCACATTAGTTGATTAGCCAGCTCAGTCAATCATCCAGAATGTTGCCCCTGTAACTATTGAAGAGGCTGCTGCCCCTCTTCAGGAACCAACGTTTGTCTGGCCTCTCCACAGATACCCCTCCGCTGTGGTTGCACCTACGGTACGGCTATCTGCATTGTTGAGGCACGCAAGCCACCTCACCTCGGCAATGTGACTGGAATATACTCTTTCAAATTCTGACATCAGCAGGAGTTAAATATAGGGAACGGAAGGTTATTTACAACTTGTACAAAACGAGACAGCGGATTCTCTCAGAGACAGCAAAAGACGTAGAAGAACAGTTGGACGGAACGGACAGTGTGTTAAAAGGTGCGTTTAAAATGAATATTAACAAGGTCAATACGAGGGTAATGGAATGTAAGAAAATGGGGCGATGCTGAAGGAATTAGATTAGGTATCGAAACAATACAGTTTGAAAGACGGCTGTCTTCTGCCGTCTTATTACGTTTTTAACTTTGTAATTTATCTAAGCTCACTAGACGGCCTTTTTTTTCCCTAGCCGAGAACCTCTCTTGTTCGGAGGCATGAAGATTAGCATTTCATTTCATGTTTTTCAATGTTAGTTTCTGTAATACTGCTGGAATTTTATTATGCTAATAATTTATCATTGTGTCTTTGAATGTGGCAAGATGAACCGTTTCTCCGTGACGCCACTGTCCCTGTGAGAATGTGTACTTGTTTTATTCTGTATGTGCATGTTTGAGAATCTTCTAGCATGGGAGTCTGAGTGTATGTATGAGAATTTTCGTCGTGGGCTGCTGGCTGCTCGCTACCAGTGTTTTCTGGCTTTGTAGCGATAGCTAGTCGTTACCAAACTCTGCTCTTGATACTACCAAAGAGGTTCCTCCTCCCTTTGGTTACAAGTTGGGTTGGCAATACCCGCTTAGCGAGCCTCGACAGAACGCGCGAATTTCAGCTCTCCCCACCACCTCGGTTATTCCAGGAGTTTCTACCGATTTCCGATGGATTTCCGGTGATGGAGGGGACTGGGTGGCCGATCTGGTCACTCTGTGGCAGCGCTTCGACCTGGTAAGATGTTCTGGCTTTCTTTCCTCTCTTGATATGGTAGCGATTCTGGTTTGTTAGACTTTAGGACTAAGGTTCATTTTTCAGGATCAGTTTCTCCAATCATGTACGGAAATGTGTTCAATTTCATTTCGATGATTTTGCATAGTTAATCATGGTGAATATGCAACTAATTATGTTTGATAATGGATGGGCAACGGTAACATGTGTGAGACTAGCTGGGATCAGTTTAATTTCTTTCTAGCTTTGTGGAACGCGACTAATATGCGGGAATACTTTTATTTTGTATAGTGCATGTGAAATATTCTGATCCGTTTATTCTTCTGCGAGTGATATGTACTCCACGTGGTGTGTCCTTAGAACAAAGCGTTCTGCTACCCCTGTGTCTGTTTATATGCTCTCCAGGGAAGAAATTATGCATGTATCTTTCTGATTTTCATTAGTACCTCGCGATATCCTCTCTGTCTATTTTTAAATTGTTGTTGCGTTTCCAAACTTGTACTTTGCATTCAGACCCCCATTAAATTCTCTTCTAGCTTTGTATGACCCCCTTTATTACCTGGATTATGAAATACTACGCATTTCTAGGGGCTGCATGCCGTATTTCTTAGTTGATTTACTCCGACTTTGCATTTATTCCATTTTTTCTGATTTTTTAAGACTGGACTTCGTCCATCTGTTTAAAACCTATCCAATCGCGTATGACTGTATTTCTTTAGCTTCCTTATGATATCCATTTCTAATGGTTGCATACCGTAGCTATTTTTCTTTATTTTTCAAAAATTGAATTTTTATATTTTTACTGGTTTTCGGAAGCATGTAGCTTCGAACTCCGACTTCAAGGGTTTATAGCTGGTCACTTGAGTTCTCACCACTGATCACACACCAATGCCTTCGTATTGTGTATTCTTGCTACGTAATCTGTGATTCCGTTGGTTTCTGTTGAAATGAATACGATATTTAAGCACTTCGCCTTCAGTGGGGTGTGAATAGGTAATGTAGCAGACACGTGCCGTGTGTCTCAATAATTCTAAATGCTCATGGTTATATTTAATGAAATTTAATCTTGCTATAATCGCGTACCATGTCAAGTAAAGCAGGACAGACTAGATTCACCTACGAAGTTTATTATTCTTGTGTTGTGTGGTACATTCTGGTTCTCTAAATTTCGCCTACGATAGTGGCGCCTGCTTTTGCTTCGTATCAGCACGCTGAGTTGGGTGAGTTTCGCTTTGCTTCGCGCATGTGAATGGCTGAATACTTGTTGATTGTAAATCCCTCCTCCGACGATGTTCAGTTAGGTTACTTTAAATTTATTGTAAATGGGATGCAGTTTTATTGTTTAACAAATTTGGTTCCCCCGTTTGCTCATGTTTGAACAGAATAGATAGGTTACTATTAGTGAAATATTATTCTACTTATGTATATTAGTTAATGAATACACTCCTTTTTTATTTAATGTTGTTTTTCATAGTGTTGAGAACAAATTCAGATGCATATTATTACATTTTTATTTCCGTTGGGCCATAAATGTTTTCACAGCCATCTTCATGAAATGGTATAGTTGGGGGAGGCTTGGATATCAATGATTGTATGTAATTCTCGTGATCTACGACGTATGCTGACCACCGTCTCTTTGTATTCCTGCTGCTAAAGTAAAGCTTGAGTCAGTTCTAAATTTTGGGCCAGGGAACAAGATTCTGTTGCAGGAAGTAGTCAGTAGTTCAAATTCTACAAGTTTTAATACCAGACAGTTATTAATTTACTTTTTATTTCCCAAACAAATATGTTTTTTCTTTATGTCATTGGTATATCGGTAGACGACGTGTTCTATCCATCCCATTCCAAACTCGCTTGTGGAGAATTGAAGAATTGCTTTAGTTGGTCTTGTACGTAAAATGCAGCATCTGATGATCTCCCACGAAATCGTGGTAGCAGTTTCCTTTTGATCCATTCTCTGTTCGGGCACTGTCTAACCTTCCATTTTTCGAATAAAGTTGTACAGTACACACGCTGCTGTTACAATCATTGTAAAGTTTTTAGCATCTCCCAGAAGGATTCTTCTAAACATTCGAAATTTCTGTTGCAAAATACCGAATGCAAAATACCGAATGCTGTCCTTCTTGACCAACTCAAATGAAAATTGTATACAACCTCCTCATCTGGCATGCACTTGCCAGGGAATGGCCTCGTCAAGAATGTTTTAAGAGGAAATGCTTCATCACCAACAATTACCAGTGGAAGGTCAACATCAGTCCCTTTGGGACGTTAAGCGTATTATTTTCCAACGACTTATCAAGATTTGAATTTACCAGAATGCCTCCATCAGAGTTTTTTCCGTACGCTCCCACATCTGTTGCAATAAAATTACAACACGGGTCAACAAGGGCAAGAAGCACAATAGAATATGTCTTTTTATAATTCCAATAGAGACTTCCTTAGTTGTTTGTAGCCTGTATTGTTACATGTTTTCCATCTAAAGCTCCAATGCAGTTTGGAAATTGCCATCTTGTCCAAAACTCCTCAGCTAAAGGACACCATTTGTCTTCATTCGGCACAGGCATCACCTCGTCTAACGACAACTCGACAACTGCTCTAGATGTGTCATGAACGATCGCTCCGACAGTGGATTTTCCCAACCTGTAGCTGAACGAAATTGTTTTAAAGGAATCTCCTGTAGCAAGGAACCTGAAAAGAAAAATTGAACTCTAGAAGTTGAAGAATAATCCATAACTTGTAAAATACTTTAAATATTGTTAACCTTTAGAATGCGATTTACAATTATTTGTTACAAGTGGAATAGAAAATGCAAAAAAAGTGGACATCTATTCGTGACCAATTAAGGAAGACTCTGCAGAAAAGGATAACAGTTTCAGGACAAACTGCTCTTCGTCAACATAAATATAAGTATGAAGATCTTTTAACGTTCCTACTACCCCACATGGCAGAACGAGAAACAATTTCTAATATTTCTTACGCACAAGACAATAATGAACACACGCAAGAACGTAGTACAGGTGCTCAAGAGGAACAGTCCATTGTTCAAGAAGTAGAAGAAGAGGAGGAGGAGAAAGGAGTGGAAGAAACAACGCAACAAGACAATGCAAATGCAGAACCAAGCAAGAAAACTCAGGGTAGTGAAATACAAAATTTGATATCACACACACAACATTCCCAGACGTCCTCAACTGACTCTTCCGCCCCTTCAAATAATAAGCACACGTTTAAGAAGCAGCCACTGAAACGAAAACTTCAGCGAGAGGCTAACGCACAAGAATCAGCATCAAGACAGCTCATGGCTTACATGTTGGCAGAAAAAGAAGCTGAGAAACAAGCTAAAAGATTGCAAAAGAGAAGGAAGTACAAAATCCTGTTGATGCTTTTTTGGCCGGTATAGCACCAGCCCTAAAATCGCTGCACCTGCTACTTTTTCATCAAGCTAAAGGTAGGATTTTTTCAGTTGTTCAAGAGTTTGAACTGAAGCAACTCATGAATGACGAGCGGAGCCATCGATTTCCTGAATCATCCTTTATTTCGTCATCAACATCTGTTTCACCACATCTTACAAGCGTGGAAAACGAATCACCAGGAGCTATTTAGCAGTTTATGGATGTTCAAAGAAATTCAGAAAATTCCTTAACAGCCAAGCAAAACCACCATCCTCTAAGCTCCCCCACATCCTCATCGGCATCGGAAATTCATTCTATAAACAATCCCGATTTGTTTTTCTTATCACTGTAGCAATTTAAATGTATATTTTTACTAAATTTTGTATTTACCTGTAAATTATTAAAAGAATAAAATACCAATTCTATCCTTAAAACTTTTGTTTACTTTCTGTGTACTCTTTTTTGTACATACCTTAAAAAACAGCCAGTCGTTCCTTGGGTGAAATTTATTGTCTGATAATTGGATGTTCATATGTGCGTCAGTACTGGAACGCAATTCAGATATCCAAAGGAAGAAAAGATCTTATTGTTAATGTAAAGATGATAAAAGAAAACTGATTAAAGACTGCACAAAATAACGTTCTAGACAGCTTCATTGTGATTGACTTATTTGTTACAATTTTCAGTATTGGAATATTGTGTTATTACAAGGACAAAACATGCAGAATGTTCGCGGAAATTTTTGTTTGAAACTAAGACGACCTGGGTGTGAGATTTAGTCGATAATGTTGTGATAAGGACTGCATTAGAAACGTCCACAAAGTGTGCTGCGTCATCCTAAAATATTCATAAAACTTCGTCTCATCATCCTTGAGATGAGGAAATAATGTTCGAAACTCTCCCTGCACTTATCTCGTTTTCCAGGTGCTGTGGATCAATTTCTTCGTTTGCTTTGCCTTGCTTCTGTTTCTTCTTCGTCTAAAGAAAGTGCTATGAGTCCTAAGTCACTATTACTAAAATTAGCGATCATATTTAAAATTTTCACAAATCGGATCACAAATCAGCGCGTCCGAGTCACTACAATGAACTGAGACACGGACGTGTGACTGGTATAGGAACGGGTGCACGGACGTCACCCGTCCGGCATTCGGTCCGGACACGGCCCGGATATGTGTGTCCCGACCTTTTTCGTGATATGTTACGTATGCGTCTTGCGGCTTAGCAGAATCTCCGGTAAACTCGGCAGTCTGAAAGCACGGTTTCGTATTCATGCGTTCGGAAGTATTAAAGATGAAAATCTTCCGCACCACGGTTGAAATACACGCTGAAATGCTATTTAGTGCATGTTCAAAATACCATGCAAGTGTCGTATGCTCACTAGTAAGATGAATGGTGATAACGATTCCTAAAAGTTAGTGTATCTACATTCATGTCTAACGAAGTCTTCAGCTGTAAATGGATCTCTACAGCTCGCAAGAAATACTGGATGCCACTAAAACGTTGGAAATATTCGACTATTTATTCTGATTATCATACAGGGTGTTTGGAAAGTAGAGAAATTGTAGAAGGAAGATAGTACAACGTTACCGAGAAGTCGTGGTGCAGTTTCAAATTGTATACGTAGGCGACGAAACGACAGATGAATGCGAAACCTTCACCAAATGATATTTATGTTACATAATTTTCATTGTTGTGCGCGTGCAAATAATGACGCAACAATGTAGCGAATTACGCAAGTGCAGAAAGTCAGGACATTATTTTCATATAAGATGAAAAGTTCAGTGTATTCTGTGGCTTGTTAAATTTGTACATGACGTCATGTGTACAATGAAGTCCCGCCTCATATAAATATTATTATACAGTAGGATGAGTAGTTCAAGAACACTCGCAGTTGTAAATACCAAAAGCCTCCGGTAGGTCTTCGGTTAGTGACGAAGCTGTAGAAGCTTTATGGGACATATACATAACAAGACTCTATAAATCGATACATACGTGTGCTCGGGAAACACTCTTAGAATTGATTACAAACTCAAAACAATAAATAAATAAAAAAATTACATCCTACATCTCTGTAGACTGCAGTTGTTATATACTATCTACCCCCCCCCCCTCCCGCCTCCCCGTCCCACCGATAGGCGCAAACGATTTGAATTTGCTTCACGTACGCTTCATGAGATTGAGGATACTATTTTGTGAAAAGACCACATTCCATTTGCGTGGTCTTGTTCTTTGCTATAACGTAGGAGAATGGGCTACCGGAAATCATCTTGCCACTCTGCTAAGGTGCACCTCATGCATGATAAAATTATAGGTCCGTATTTACTTCGGAGCAAACTGTGACGTCAAACAACTATCTAGAAATGTTACAATTGTATATAGAGCCAGAAATACAAGGCAAGTCTCTAAGTTTCCGAAACTATGGCGCTCTCCATAATATTACAGAGTTGTTCGTGAGTTTCTGGATAAAACAATCCAGTAACAGATACGAACGGATGGATGTAAGGCATGACCACCGCGATCCCAGGATTTGACGTCCATAGACATTTTCCTTTGCATTTTAGTGAAGCAACAGTCTTCATATCAGCGACAATGACCAATAAAGAAGAGAGTTAGCGATGCTATTTCTGAACTTCTCATGACCTTAAACCTGTGTGGAAAGAAATAGAATATCGTTTACAAAATGTGTAGAAAAGCTGCACCGTATCTTTTCGGACACAGTGTATATGATATTCTGATAAGGAATCCATGTCTGGAAATGTCGCCTAGTGACTCTATGAAATATTTATCTGTGACGCTGAGAAACACATCATTTTACTTGCAAGTTCTTTGCTATCCGTATTTCAAGGAGAGGTAGTATGGAATAAATTAGGAATGAATATAATGAACATGAAATCTAAACTGCCTGTTTAAGAACCAAGAGAATCTGATCAGTGTAAGAGATATACCGTATTTGTCATTAACTTCTTCCAAAATATGGAAGACGAAGAGGTTTCCGTAGAAAATTAGTTTCACATAGTCAAAACAGTGATAACAGCGTCAAAGAGGAGGACGTTTCTGATGCTGTCCTTATCACAACATTATCGACTAAATCTCACACCCAGGTCGTCTTAGCTTCAAACAAAATTTTCCGCGAACATTCTGCATGTTTTGTCCTTGTAATAACACAATATTCCAATACTGAAAATTGTAACAAATAAGTCAATCACAATGAAGCTGTCTAGAACGTTATTTTGTGCAGTCTTTCATCAGTTTTCTTTTATCATCTTTACATTAACATTAAGATCTTTTCTTCCTTTGGATATCTGAATTGCGTTCCAGTACGGACGCACATATGAACATCCAATTATCAGACTTCGTAAGGAACATTTCGACCTTCCACGCATAAAGAAATGCGCGTGAATATTTATTAAATTATAGCAGCGTGCTCGTTAAAGTATCAACTACAAATGTATTCAGAAGTTTCACGGCTTTTATAAAAGGTCTCTCTCGTGAATTAATCTAGAGTTATATAATGTTATTCTCAGAATTAAAAACAAATGTTGACATACAAGTGCGAACTATTACAAAACATTTGCCATAAAAAATTTTTATTTCTTGTTCCAGTTATTCGCCCTCTCTCTTTCTCTCAATAAATAACAAGCTAACAATACGTGGAGATTTCTTCTCTCTCTCTCTCTCTCTCTCTCTCTCTCTCTCTCTCTCTCTCTCTCTCTGTCTCTGACCTTGTCTGTGTGGGTGTGGGTGTGTTTACGAAACCTAATTAGGCTGACTACGTTGATCCAGTCAAACTAAGGAATTTGTTTAGTTTCTTACAAAATCCTGCACATAACAGTGAAAGGTTGTAAAATGTTGTTTGGAAGAGATATAAATTTATGCACTCTCAAGGACGAGCCCTGATAAAATTCTGAATGAACAAACACAGCTGAAACAATAAAATAAATAAAAATGAAATAATAGGTAATTCTTTATACTTTCATTAAAATTTTAGACTCGGGATAAAGCAAAGGTATACGCGACACGTTCCCAGACATAAGAAAACATTACTCTACAACACCATAGACTGTATTACATAGATAAGTAGTTAACCTGTAACCATAGAACATCGTTGATGGATATGTCAGTGACAACTCGGCCAGCAGAAATTACCTAATCAGACAAAGACACAATAAACATATATAAAATAAAGATCAAATTGTAAAATCCAACTGCATTTACATCCAGCAATCGAAATAAACGTAGTGACATACTACGATAAACAATAGTAGTAAGTAGCCCAACAGACAAATAATTAACCTAATTTGTAAGTGGTAGTCCTTTTATAAATAGTTCATATAAAATGTGCACTGGCAGATTGTCTGGTGTTGGCCATAGTGTCGAAATAGGCCCACTGATATTGTATTAAAATCAATAAATAAAATCTATTTTAGCAGCACTGTGCCAACTTTTTTGTCACTGAAATAAAATCTTTTGATGGCTCTGTTGTGACACTGTACATCGTTTACATACTAGTGCTACTGAGTCCTCAGAACTTTGTTCTAGAGGATATTCTCGTTTTCGTACAGCTCTATTTTCGTCAGACAGTGATTCATGTCAACGGCAGAGCATGACGTCACAGCTTTCGCGGTCAAGGCCGCCTAGTCGCGGGGAGAGGCTTTGTTCCAACAGGCGTTTCTTCGGCTTGCCCGAGTCCAAGGACGTGTGCTGAGTGCAACTGAATTTGGCCTCACTCGATATACTGACTCCATCTTCACAACAGATCCTTGTTTATCGCACTTACCTACGTATAACTATCATGAAGAATAAGTCTTCATATTACGTAACAATCGTGACATTATATAGGTTGTCCCAGCTATCTTATCCACCCAAAATATCTCTGGAACAATAACAGCCGGTGTCAATGTACGGCTGGGGCCCATGAATGTACGTATTTGGAAACATTCTGAAACGAAAGCAAATGTGGTTTTTAACAAAAACTTTTTTTTTTTTTTTTTTTTTTTTTTTTTTTTTTTTTTTTTTTTTTTTTTTAATGGACGCGCTATATTTTTTCTTCAGCAATCCATAGCATGACAAATCACATAAACAGTGGTGTTGATTGCATCGCAATATTACATCCCGAGATATTTCGACGCGATGTTGACGCTTGAAATACGTGAAACGCGCGGCTAGCGCACGTACTGAGCAGCATGAGGTTCTCGCCTGAGATCCCACTCCTTAAAGTTATGCGATCGGTCAATGTATAGCAGTTTGCTCACATCAGTTTAATAATACGTTTATTGTTGTTTTGATAAGAGAAAGCTCTTAATTTAGTACTTACAGCTGACAAAAATGGCAGTTGTTTTACTTGCACTGTGAGTAAAACGCTCTTAGTGCCAATGCTCGCGTCTTAAGTGTCGCCAAATATCTGACATCAGCGCAGAAATTTCGGGCGAACAAGATCTTCCATGACAAAATACTGTCCTGGAGGAACGAAGTCTGTCCCAAGAATGAAGACGCTTTATGTTGGTTGGTTGGTCTTTTGGAAGAGACTAAACGGCAACGGTTATCAGTCTCGCTTTATATGGATACCAAACTCCTGCCCGTATTTAGTACAGGAAATCGGTTCCAGAGTTCACTTGAAGCGATGCTGCACCATATTTCAATGTTCATCCCGCGGTTATAGACACTGCAGGCCACGTCATGTGACCTTTCCTCTCTGCTATGAAGAAGAAACACGCGGAGAGCGCTGCAGTGGCCACGAGAATGAGTCCCGCGGTTGGAGTCCTTGACCGGGACGTGTGTCAACAATGAGGCCACTCCGCCACTTCCACTTTCTTGCGCAACGGCGACGGTGTGCTAGCGAGCTGCCTAGGGGAGCCCCTCTAACTGCCTCCGCTCACTCTGATGTCACTCATCAAACAGTCGGCTCTCCGGCGTCTCGTTTCACATTAGCCGATTTAAGTTATGCTGAATATCTTGACCTATTTTCTTTCAGTCCTTTCCCTAAAGGGAAGCCTACAAGACGACACTAGGTTGCGACACTCGTTGCATGAAATCAATTGCGCGCAACTGGTTTCGTGTATGTCTGTTGACACAGTACTATAACTATACAGTTTCGTCGTTTTGTGAGTGCCGCAGGCGCCCTAGAATGAAAGTTTTGGTAGCTGTAACGGTTGTGGCGGAGCTATTGCTTCTCTGTGTAAAGTGGCTGCATAAGACTAAACATAAAGAGTATAAGAAAGGTGTTTGTGGTTCGTGACTGGAATAGAAAAAGACGTCAACTCGTTTTCTCAGCGACCTTGCAGCAAGAAATTCTGACTGAACATCCTAGAAGTAATTTTAATCGACTTAGAACGTCACCAGAGTAGATCACGTTCCTTTTAAACAGAGTTCGTAATGCAATAAAGAAACAAGATACCGTTAAGCATGAAACATTGTTACCAGAACTGAAATTAATTTATTTGCATCACGTTTCTTGTCAAGTAGATATTCGTCTCTACAGTATCTGTACCGAGTTCAAAAATCCACAATTGCCATAGTTCCTTTGTACAGGTATTTCGAATTGAATGTATTTTAGTCTGCAATTCATTAATCGTAAACCCATCAATATTTAATTCACGAATAATTGCTTGAAGAACAACAATACGCCGCTGCTTATTCCTGAAATTTTCATCGTTGAAATTGCACAAACACCGATGCATCGCATATATGTTAAAAAACCGAATTATTTCTTCCGTTCCCCCCTTTATGTTGCACTTGGTTCTGTAGTGGCTCTAACCTAACCTAAAAACACGCGCAATCAGTACGGCAAAGTTGGAACGTGAAGAAACTGTTTAGTTTCGCCAACGAGTTGCTCGAACACACCGCGCATGAAACTAGCCTTAAGTTACAAATTTTTGATCAAGACTTTTGAACGCACAGCGATTCTCAGTTCTTGACGATACAATGTGTACATGAAGGCTGCTAATATTCCCTGATCTCACCTCTTACGATTCTGTCTTTTCTAAACTGTCGTTTCAAAATTTGTCCGAGAAACTGGAGGAGTCTTCGATTGACAGAGGAACAGGTGCTCTATAAGGGAAAAATTCATTGTCCTTTCAGTCCACGGTGCCCGTTAAACCTATAATTTCTAATGTATATTCAACATGTACATATTCTCTGCAAAATGTCTACCGAATATATAAAGTACCGTACATAGGAAGTAATAAATTGTAACGTCACGTTCAAAGTCGTAGGTTTATTGCGTCACTGCGGAACGGTAATCAGGCATAAACTTTTCCCCGATCGTCATTTGTCAGCTAGAACAAGTTTCGTTCAAGTTTGAAACTCTGTGTAGAGTTCGTCAAAATTCACTAAATTCACTCGTTCTCGAATAATAGACGAATAAATACTGCCGCGGTGGAATAGCCTCTCTCTCTAACAAGGAGAGGACGCCTACTCGTCATCACCGAATTCGTCCAAATTTATGGTACGTGTAGGGCGTAGTGAGACACGAAAGTACCCCAAGTGGGAACTCAAGATGGTAAAGCGTTTAGGAAATAAAAGGACGTTTGATACGGATCTGCCGGCCGCGGTGGCCGAGGGGACTGAGGAGCTTCAGTCACGGTCTGCACGGCCACTACGGTCGGGGGTTCGAATCCCCCCTCGGCCATGGATATTTGTGTCGTCCTTAGTCTTAGCTAGTTCATAAGTAGTTTGTAAGTTTAGGGACTGATGACCCCGTAGTTAAGTCCCATAGTCTCTACAAACATTTGAACATTGATACGGTTTTATCACCATATGCACCTTATCAACTGCCCCTGTGATGGCTCAGCGGTCAGTCCGCTTTCGAATGCGGTGGGTCGAAGATGTCCGCTGCGTCCCACTTGTGCTACGAGCGAGCGCCCGTTTGTTTACTTCCTCGTAGCGGCTTGCCTTAATGTCCGCAGTCAACGACCGACATGGCGTTTTCATACCGCCAATCTACGATCAAATTAACGTTTCCTACTGGGAACGTTTCATACGTGAAGAAATGCGTCTCCTACGACAGTTCGAGTTGGGCAGCCGCAGCGCATGCCACGCTGAAGCTCACGCTCCTCATGACGACTAGGACAGGTCAGCGCGGCGGGGCAAAGTCCCGCCTGCTCACCGCCCTCTCGCTATTGGCTGCTAACTCACAACTTGTGGGCAGCAAACGACGCACCCGCAAAAGACCAGCTCAATGTTTTCGCTGTCAAAAGCCAGGACAAGTCTCCAGACACTGCCACGTAACACCGGCGTGCATGAAATGCGCCGAGGCTCATGACACGACCAACTTGATTCAACTGCGGTGGCTTGCACGGCGCGAGTTACCGTAAATGTGACTACAAGGTGAAACGGAAGCGGAACAAGAACCGCCGAGCGGACGTTGAAGGACCTGAGGCGACGTCGGCTCGTCCTCCTCCCCTCCCTGCCGGGTCGGGGGTTGGTGCGTGTCGTCAACCTTCCGCGTCTACAACTACGGAAGACGCCTTGGCGACCCTCAAAGCTGCTTTCGCGGCAGAGAGGGCCGCCTGGCAAGAAGAACTGGCGGAGATATATGGAAGCGACGCCCTCTGCTCCCTTCATTCCGGAGGTACGAGCGAGTGCAAACAACTCGGCATCGACTGACGCCCTGGCATCACCGATTGGCCGGCCGCGGTGACCGAGGGGTCCTAGACGCTGCAGTCACGGTCAGCACGGCCACTAGGGTCGGGGGTTCGAATCCCCCCTTGGGTATGGATATTTGTGCCGTCCTTAGTCTTAGCTAGTTCATAAGTAGTTTGGAAGCTTAGGGACTGATGACCCCGAAGTTAAGTCCCATAAGTTCTACAAACATTTGAACAATTTTTTTTTTTTTTTTTTTTTTTTTTTTTTTTTTTTTTTTTTTTTGCATCACCGATTACGACACGGGGAACTATTACAGAGATACCAGCAGACGTCGATACGACAAAGAACGTTCAAATGCAAACTGGGGCGGCTCAGTTTGCAATGGATGTAAGTCAAGAAGAACCGGGAAGACAAACTGCTGCCGCCTCCTCATTGTGGGGAGCACCGGCTGCATCTTATTCCTCTTCCACTCTCAAAGCAATGGAGGAAGCCAAATTGAGACAACTGAGCAAAGAGTTTAGTGCCAGCTGGGGTTTAAAACCAATGGAAACCCGGCCGTCACAAGACACGCCACAAACAACTCCTATGAAGATTAGAGGACAGAAGAAAGCCATGCAACAATAGAAAACTGGAATAACCATAGCAACAAAGGAATAATCACAGCAACAATAAATTACGCCAATAAGGCAACAAGAAGTAAATAAAAGAAACTCAACGCAACAAGAAATAAATAAAGTTGCCACGAAACCATTAGCCGGCCGCGGTGGCCGAGGGGACTAAGGCGCTCCAGTCACGGTCTGCACGGCCACTACGGTCGGGGATTCGAATCCCCCCTCGGGCATGGATATTTGTGCCGTCCTAGTTCGTAAGTAGTTCATAAGTAGTTTGTAAGTTTAGGGACTGATGACCCCGTAGTTAAGTCCCATAGTAATAAATAAAAAAAAAAAAAACGAAACCATTCTGCTAAATCAAAAAATAAAGAAGTCTTTACCTACCAAAACCCTAATGATGTAGAAAATGCCCAATTGGTAAACACTACGTAATATAGCTATAAGAAGATAGCCTTAGTGGAGTGTGCGTCCCCACGGCAACACGTTATCGAAATTCATTTTTCGTGTATATCAAGTTGGCGAACGAAGTGACGTTACGAGTTTTCGAATTTTTGTGTCCCGACTTCGTCGCCGCTTTTGTGTCCCAGCCTCGTCGTAGGTGTCGGTGGCCGAGTGGAATGAGACCGACACGCTGGTGCAAGTACGGAGGGGAGCAGCCAGAAACTATAAACACTAGAGTAAATTAGAAAGATATATATTGCACAGAATGTAACAATACTTAACTTTTACATAGTACTGCAGAAAGTGGATACATAGTTGTTAGAGGCCTGCCTAGTGCCTGTACAATAGCAAAGTCTTCAATGGTGCCTATCTGATTACGAAGGTCCTAACTCGTTGCTATCTCCGTCCGAAGTGCCGACTCGTTCCTCTATCAGTCCGAAGTGCCGATGTCCTTCAGTAGTGGCCACGAGCGGCGTTCCAGCAGAGGGCGCTCGTGGCTGTCGTCGTGAGTTCGCCGCGCCGCGCGTGCATGGCGGCGCGCGGCAAAAGTAGGTGGCGCGCACTTTGTACTTGTGCGACACCACACCCCTCCCCCCCAAACCGCCGCGCCGTCGTGGCGTAGGGCTGAGGGCCACGGCGACGGCACTGGGAGGAGGGCCTGAGCGGGGGCGTTACTGGTGGGACGGGCGTCGTAGCTGAGGCCGGGATCGAGACGCCGTCCGCGCCCCGGCATCCGCCTTGCGATCCTCCAGGGAACCCGCCGAAACCTGGGGAAGGGCGCCCGCCCCCGCCCAGAGGGAGCAGGTCATCTTCTTCTGAGGTGCGTGGCCCAAGCTGGGGGGGCCCGCACGGTCCCGGAGTCCCTCTCGGTGACGCTGTCATCTGCGGCGGCGACAGCGGCGGCGACGACTGCGTCGGATGTACGTCGACGTCCATAGGGATCTCGTAGTCCGGGGACGAACGATGTGGTTGTGCTCCCTGGCGGTGAACTGGGTCTGGAATCAAGAAACCGGAGACAGGATCGCACAGTCTGTGCAGGCGCAATTGGTTTGCGTGGCGCCGCAGCTCCGACCCTGTGGAAGAATGTACAACATACATATTGCGCCCAAGCACGCGTTGAGTGGTGCCCGGCAACCATGTCTTCTTGTTTCCAGCAAACACTCTGTACAGCACCGGCGTAGAAACCTGAAAACGCGTAGCGCCATACGAACCGATTCGGTGCGTGGGAGACTGCAGCAGGTGAAGGAGAGTGCGGTGACGGCGGCCGTGTAGCAGCTCGGCAGGAGACGGGCCGTCACGTGGCATGCACCGATACGTAGACAGGAAAATTTGAAGAGCTTGCTGCCTGGAGTGCTGACCTTTCATCTTTTCCATGTGTGACTTGAATGTTCGGACGAAACGTTCTGCTTCACCATTGGACTGAGGGTGAAAAGGTGCGGTGGTGATATGCTGAATGCCATTCACACGACAAAACTGTTGAAATTCCGCACTAACAAACTGAGGTCCATTGTCACTGACGATAGTTTCAGGCAAGCCTTCGATGCAAAACACTGATGTTAAGGCACTGATTGTACTAGAAGCTGTCGTTGAGTTCATGGCAATCACAAAAGGAAACTTGCTGAAAGCGTCTACAACAATTAACCAGCGCGTATTCCAGAAAGGTCCGGCAAAGTCAATGTGTAAACGTTGCCATGGTCCCTTGGGGCGTGGCCAGTCTGAGAAACGTTGCGGTGGAGCCGCCTGATGCTCCGCACAAACAGTACACTGTGACGTCATGTCCTCTATCTGAGCGTCCATACCAACCCAGGTACAATGACGTCTGGCCAGTTGCTTTGTCCTAACAATGCCCCAATGTCCTTGATGCAGGAGGCGTAACACTTCTCGTTGCAGGGAACGAGGAACAATCACTCTTGCTTGGTCGTTGTCGGTATGCAACAACAGTACACCCTGACTTAAAGATAATGCATGACGTTGTGCAAAATAACGTCGAACCAGAGGCCGATCAATGTCTTTGGCTCTGGCAGGCCACCCTGAGCGAACAAAACGTGCTACCACACTTAGGTCTGCATCCGCAGCTGTTTCCTGTGCAACCCGACGAGAGTTCAAAGGAAAGTCTGCGACAGCGGAAGCATCTCTGGAGTCTATGTGACAACATGCCATTTCTGAAGAATCAAACGACACATCCTGGCCAACCGGAAGTCGGGAAAGTGTGTCCGCGTTGGCGTGTTTAGTGGTAGGTCGGTACAAAATCTCATACTGATAATTAGACAATATCAAGGACCATCTCTGAAGCTTTTGTGCCGTACGTGGCGGAATTGGCTTTGTGGGTGAGAACAACGACGTGAGAGGCTTGTGGTCAGTCAACAAATAGAATTTTCTGCCATAGAGATAATGATGAAACTTTGTGACGCCGTAAATGATTGCTAAGGCCTCCTTTTCTATCTGACTGTAATTCTGTTGCGTCGGCGTCAGTAGCTTGGATGCAAAGGCAATAGGACGATCGTGACATCCAATACGATGCGACAGAACAACACCCAGACCGTACGATGAGGCGTCAACTGCTAACACTACAGGCTTCTGGGGGTCAAAGGGAATCAAACATGCATCACTGAGTAGTGCAGACTTTAATTTGTCAAAGGCAACTTGGCAATCTTTAGACCATACAAAAGGAACATTCTTCCTACGTAAGTGATGCAGTGGAGCTGCAATCTGAGAGGCATTGGGAATAAACCTGAAATAATAGTTCAGTTTTCCCATTACTGCTTGCAATTCGTGCACATTCTTAGGAGGAGGCAAATCTTTGATTGCTCGAAGATGTGACTGTAACGGATGGATTCCTTGGGCATTAATCACATGGCCTAGGTACTCTATTTCAGTTTGAAAAAACGAACACTTTGCTTTATTACAACGTAGACCTGCTGCAGTCAACACTTTGAAAAGGCACTCCAGGTTTGCTAAATGTTCTTCAACTGTACGTCCGGACACCACAATATCATCTAAATAGTTCGAACAACACGGTACAGAAACTGTCAGCTGTTCCAAAAAACGCTGAAAAATAGCGGGAGCGGAAGAACTGCCAAAGGGTAGGCGTTGAAATTGAAAAAGGCCCATGTGAGTATTAATGACGAAAAACGTTTTTGACTCGTCATCAAGTGGAATCTGTAAGTATGCCTCTGCCAAATCAATCTTGGAAAAGAAGCGAGACTGTCCTAATTTGTCCATCAGTTCCTCAGGTCTGGGCAGAGGGTAAGTGTCTACAATTGTTTGACTGTTCACTGTTGATTTGAAGTCCGCACAGAGACGAAGTTTTCCAGACGGCTTGGGTATAATTACTATAGGCGAGGCCCACTGACTCGCAGAAACAGGAGAAATCACCCCACTATCTTGCCAACGTTTAAGTTCTTCGGCAACTGTATCACGCAATGCGATAGGCACTGGTCTAGCTTTACGAAATTTTGGAACTGCAGATTGTTTTAAAGTTACATGTGCCACGAAGTCTTTTGCACAACCTAGTTCCGGCGAAAACAAGTCACTATATTTGTCACATAAAGCATTGATATTGTCCTGAGGCACTACTGACGAAATCTGAAGCACATCTCTTTGAATTGATAAACAAAACAAATCAAAAGCATCTAGTCCAAAAATGTTCTGTGTAGATTTGGCCTGAAGAACAACAAAAGCAACTGTTTTTGTTACACCTTGAAAAGAGGCAGGCAGGCTACACGTTCCTAGCACGGGAATATTTTCACCTGTATAAGCTGTTAACACTTGCTGTGACGGCGACAATTTTGGAGAACCCAGAAGTTCATAAGTATCTTTATTTATTAATGTGACAGCGGAACCAGTATCTAGCAGAAATTGCACAGTCTTATTTTCTACGAAGAGAGTCACAAACAGTTTTTGCTTGCGGCGCTCGACAGGTGCGCGAATGCGGGCAACGTCTGCTACGGTTTGTTTGCTGCGTCTGCGCGGGCCGCGTAGTGAAGTAAGCGGCGCAGACTCGGCACGCAGCGGATTAACCACACTGTCACTAGATGACACTACGGCCGGATCGGCGTCCGCGCAATGTGAGGCTACTCCAGATGTACTAACTACTGCACTACACTTTTGAGTAGCTACTTGGTGTCTACTGTCACTAGCTACACAGTACTGGGCACTATTACAAGGAGCAGTTGCAGAAGGCACTATTTTCACTACAGTAATGCACTGTTCTTAGTCATTTTGCTTGTCCCGAACCCTTTTCCGTTGCACTGTTTTACGCGCTCGTCGGCGCTTGCTACGTGGTGCACTATATAGTTTTGCCATAGGCGCAGAACTACTTTCTTGCAATTGAGATCCAAGGAAAGCACTGTTCAAGTTCACAGCCCGTATAACATTTACAGAATGAACTGTTCTTGCACTTTGCGAAGCACCGTTTCTAACGTTACTGTTCTTTGAGTTTTTAATTTGCATACACACAGACTGCACATTCCCCAATTTGCCACATTGATAACAGGTTGCGTTGCGACTAGGGCAATGAGCACGCTTGTGGCGAGACACACACTGGGGGCAAGATTTACGTACATTTTTCTGAAATGAGCGTTGGCGCCCGTTATTCAAATTACTGTTTCTAACACGACGGGGCGACCTTTGCGTCGCACTTTTACACTGGCTACTGTTCACTGTCTGTTCAGCACGGCCGGTAGAAAAATAAGAATCACTAGTGCTATACTGAGAACTGCGGCTAGGAAAGCGTCCGTTGCGGTGCACTGAACTTACACTATGGCTTTGCATTTCTACATCAGCTAAGTCAAAAGTATCATGCGCTTCTATAAGCTGCAGTACACTGTCTAATGAGGGGTCAGACTGTTTCAGAATTGCTGCTCTAATCCTGGGGTCCTGAATATTCTGCGTAATCGCATCCCTCAACATCACGTCACTATACGAAAGTCCACAAGAGCAAGTAAATTTACATTGGCGGGTTAAGCCCTTCAATTCCGTAATCCACTCTTGGTGTGATTGCTGCGGTAATTTTTTAAGCCTGAAAAATCGGTATCGTGCAGCGGCTACAAGAACTTTTCTCTCATAATGAGCATTCAGTGCATCTACAATTTGTTCAAAGTCTACATCACGAGGAGATGCGAGAGGGAAAAGTTTTTGCAATAGTACGAAAGTCTGGGGGCCCACAATCGATAAGAAAAGGTTCTTCACTCTCTGACCTGTAATTTGATGAGCCGCGACGAGTTCTTGAAACTGTGCGAAATAGTCGCTCCATTCTTCCTCACGTTCGTTGTACTGGCGGAACGTCGGAAGCGGTGCGGCGGCATGTGTGGGCTGCTGATGTGACGGCTGAGTTGTCAACTGCGCCACTGCGTTGAGAAGTTGTGAGATTTGCGCCGTCTGTAACTGAATAATTTCCATTAAGTTTGGGTTCGAGGTAGTGGCCATGCTGACCGATTAGGCGCCGCGTATACAAGTAACTTATAACAAAACACAAATGCAATATGAAAGAGGACGCCCTGCAACAAAAAAGTCCACAAACACGTAACTGAAAATGTTCCCCCAAAAATCTTATAATAAGGGTGGGTGGGCGGGAGCAATTTCTGCGTGCTCCGACTGCTGCTGTCTGGCTGCTGTAAGCGGGCTGGTCCAAGGTTCGTCTATCACTCCTCGTCGCCACTTTTGTGTCCCGACTTCGTCGCCGCTTTTGTGTCCCAGCCTCGTCGTAGGTGTCGGTGGCCGAGTGGAATGAGACCGACACGCTGGTGCAGGTACGGAGGGGAGCAGCCAGAAACTATAAACACTAGAGTAAATTAGAAAGATATATATTGCACAGAATGTAACAATACTTAACTTTTACATAGTACTGCAGAAAGTGGATACATAGTTGTTAGAGGCCTGCCTAGTGCCTGTACAATAGCAAAGTCTTCAATGGTGCCTATCTGATTACGAAGGTCCTAACTCGTTGCTATCTCCGTCCGAAGTGCCGACTCGTTCCTCTATCAGTCCGAAGTGCCGATGTCCTTCAGTAGTGGCCACGAGCGGCGTTCCAGCAGAGGGCGCTCGTGGCTGTCGTCGTGAGTTCGCCGCGCCGTGCGTGCATGGCGGCGCGCGGCAAAAGTAGGTGGCGCGCACTTTGTACTTGTGCGACACCACACGAATTTCCGTTTGAGTTGCCGTCGGACGAAGTGGTGCCCACCTTTGAATCTTACGGCAACGTACTTAGTCACGTTGCAGAAACATGGAAGACTTTTGAAACTACCGTGTCCTCAACGGCGTCCGACAGATAAAAATTCAACTTAGAAAGCACGTGCCTCCGTTCCTAGTTATATACCCGGGCCGCTGAAACTTTGCACTTGACGTTTACAAAGAACAAGTGAAGAGCAAGAAGCGCGAGGTGCTAGTCGCTAGGAACGATCCAAACACAGCGCGGTAAGCACTTCCAGTGGTCACGTGCCGTGACGTAAAAGTTCCCGCGTTGCCGGCTTTGTTCAGTGCTACCGTTAACAAAGTTGTGTATCGTGTTTATCGCGTGTTTATGTTGTGTGTGCTTTTTTCGCTGCGATTTCTTTTACAGTGAGTGGTTTAACTTGACTTTCCGAGTTCGAGTAATTGGGTAATGTCACCGAAAAGACTTTTGTCTAGTGGCGTTTTCTAAGTAAGTTCTCAATTTCGTACGAATAAAAACTTCGAAGCATATGCTCTGAGCAGGAAGTTCATTCTCACTTCAAAGCATTGGAAAGAAGTTATGGTGCACTGGTTACAAGAAAGAAATATTGCTGCAGATATATCAATGTCAAAATTCTTTTTATAAAATCAGCGTATTACACCCATATATGCAGTAGACTAAATCGCAACGGATCAGCGTCACAATGGCATAAATCTGCCCCCATTTCACTGCCGTTTTAACCCTATAAAATTGGTATGGTGTGACGTCAAGAATTACTTACGGAACAATAAGTCTTTCACAATAACAAGGTGGAAAAGCTGTTGCATGAAGCTGTTGCCAATGTGGATGCTGCGTCTTGGAAAAAAAAGGTTAAGCATGTTGAAAAATTAATTCGGGCAGCGCAAATAATGAAAGGGATCATGAACAGTTAATGATTTGTCTTGGTGATGACGATTTTGGCAGTGACGACAACAATGAAGATGGGAAGCTGGATGTAATTGTACTATTGTCGCCGTAAATTGATGAGTGACAAGCATTCTGATTATAAAGCGGAGAGAGAGAAGTTACTAACTTCATTATTGTTTATTTCGCATCCGTCGTGATGTAATGATTTTTTTCTATATTGCTTTGCTCCATTATTAAAAGCGTGTGCATTGTTATGCTCCGGTCTTCATTAATATTCCGTTAATGAACTGCTGCTCAAGAACGAATTATTATATGCACTTTTATTGCTCAATAACTTACATTTATGAGATTCAACTGAAAACCGTTTCGTCTGCTGTGTGTATAGAGGCTAGTGTTGCAACGTCGCTAAAGCAGTAGCCAACAACTCGCTGTAACGCGAAACGTCAAGTGCAATGTATCAGCGGCCCGGGTATAGCTGGCTGTAGTGCTGTCGTGATGTACAATGGCCAGCCGCGCACTTGCTCCGGTTGTGGACAAGAAGGCCACGTCCGATCGGAATGCCACTGATGCAGACTGACACAGACGCCGACCGGAGAGGACGCTTGCTTAGCGGCGCACACCGCGCTACCTCTTACTTACACTCACGCGGCTAGGCTGCCAATTACGCCCACACTGAACCACTCTGAACCGGCGTCGATCCAACTCGAAGACGAGATGCATCTGCCCCCCAAACACCGGTACTGGACACAGTACCAGCTGGTGAAGTTCAAGCAGTACCACAATACGTTTGTTTCGACCCCACGAAAATTGTAACTGTACCGATATTATGCAATCCAGCCAGATGTCAGACTTCAGTCGTACAACATCCGACACGATGCAGCATGTACGGAAGCAACGATCACCAAAGAAACGGAAGAGACAGCGCCGGACCTCATCAAACGACAACCTTAAACATTTGAATGCCCAGGATGGCGACTCTACTCCTAATTATGCGCAATCCACCAGTGCCATGGCAAAAATCAACATTAAGACAGCTACCAGATGCTAAACCGTCAGGGACTTTTGTAAAGCTTAAGGGACTTAACTACGGGGTCATCAGTCCCTAAAATTACTAAAATTACAAACTTCCTGTGAACTACCTTATACTAAAGACGACACAAACATCCATGTCCGAGGGGGGATTCGAACCCCCGACGGCGGACGGCCGCGGGCACCGCAACACGGGGCTCCAGGCTCCAGTATGCGCGGCTAATCCGCCGCGAAAATACCATGGCATCTGTCGTCTGTCACCAGTCAACATCCAACTAAAGATTTTACAGCACTACATTCTGATACAGTTGCATCCATTCCAGGGTCTGATGATACTTCGGTATCCACCAATGAACGTATTCTACTGGCCAATCCTGGAGAGGCACCCGTCAACTGGGGAGGCACTGTTTCTGAAGAAGATGGATTTTCTGATGCTGTAGAGGGAGGAAGTGATTTGCTTTCCTGTAGTACATCACCCATTCTCCTGATGATGGAAGCGTTTCAAACGTATCGCATAGCTGCGATAAACATCATTACCATTCGCGCCATAAACTGACATTACTTGACATGATGTACGCTGCGGATGTTGAAATTGTCCTGCTTCAGGAGGTTCATGTTGCCGCCTTCTACGCTCCCATGGCTTTACGTCACACGACTCCCACGCCTCCCCTACAGGTATTGGGGTGGCAATCCTCTTACATGACGGCATTGACGCTAATGGAATAGTATACCTCCAGACGCCAGAGGTGTGGCTTTCACGCACGGTGGTATCAGGATCATCAACGTCTACGCACCATCTGGTTCAGGTCGGCGCCGCGAACGTTCTTCTCTAACAGTAACGCATCTCTTCGTGGGTCGGCAAGATTCCTTTATCATAGGAGGCGACTTTAACTCCACCCAGACGCCCAAAGACCAGCTGCCACGCCACTCTCCGTGCGCGGCACTAGCAACAATTATTCCGAACCTCAATTTAGTGAACTCGTGGGAGCGTGTTCATAGCAATCGTCCAGGATTTACACATTTCACTAGCCATTCATGCAGTCACTTTGATCGTGTCTACATCTCGCGACCATGTCGGTAGAACTAAGGCTGATGAAATCTGGCCAGCTTAAAAGCTGTACGTGTGTTGTGTGGATGTTGAACCTGTCGTTAGATCAGACAATAAATTGTTCCTTGACACAGCAATTTGGTTTAATTATGGCCCTGATACTGATGTATATGCTATTAAGTGAGAAACAGTGCATGAAACTGATTATGTGCGCAACGGATATTTTTAACAAAACAACTGTGACATGTAGCCTTTTGAAACAGACACTGACTATACTCAAAGATTTTGACTGCGAGAAAGATATAAAAAAAAAAAACCACAAATCTCTTTCTTAATGCTTGACTGTGAGAATTTTATGCAGATCAGTTTCTAATTACTGAAATTTAGTATCAATTTAGTATCATAGTCAATTAACTATCATTTACTATGGCACCAATAATGAAATACGTTCAACACTATTATTCACATCAATACTGCACTTTAAATCCACTAATAATTGATTATCAAATGAAGGAAGTAGGTTAATTTTCTAACTACGTAAATGAGAGATGAAAGAAGGTTTAAGTTACTTATTATTAATAATCAGCATTACATTACCTACATAATACAACTTCTGACTTGCTGGCAAAGCAGCCTCTGCTCTACATCGGAGCCATACACACAACCCAACCGCTCTCTAAGCGAGCTGAACCACTAGTGCTACTCTCTCTCAGTGCGAGCTACAATGCTATGCAATACATGATCTTTGCCAAAGATGAAACTTCATAAAGGACACATATCGATACATACAGTAGAAGCGATATTATACATTTTCTTGCAAGCAAGTTACTCGATACAAAACAGGAGGCACAATATTGGACATTTTCTTACAAAATAATTTTTTATGGACACGTTTCATCACCCCCTCCTACCTATTAAAATGTTGTAGGGTGGGTGATGCCAATGGCATTGCCTAGCCAGCAAAATTACTGAATTTCAAGTCCAAAAATCCATTAATGACATCCAAAATATAACATGAAAAATATGAAAACCTGATAAACATTTTTATACGAGATATTCAGGATCAAAACAACAGATGAAGTTCATAGAAAATTTAAAAAATGTTACAGTCATAAATGCATGCAATTTTACAGACGAGTACCAACAAGAGTAATGCTTGAAGTGGTACAGGATGTGACAGGCATAAGCAAATGGTAAAATGTACAGCACATCAGCAATAAATGGAATGCATGACAAATATACATAATGGTGAACATAAGTATATAGAATTTTACATAATATAGTTTGACAAATGATATAGTGGAGAAAATGAGATAGCTAGAAGTAATAGACAAGTGAAAAAAAAATACAATAATAAACATGAACATATACAAAGTTTTACAAAAGGTAGTTTAACTAATGTCATCATTCTTTAAAGAAAATGAAGTAATTACAAGTAATACACACAGTAGTGTAAGTTCCATGCGTCTAAATTTTGTACAAGAGATCAGTATTTTTGGGAACATAAAATGAACATTTGTATCTTGTGCACAATGTAGTCTATGTAAATTTTTAGTGCGCTTAGTATAATATAAAGTGTCAATTTTGTATTCTGTGATGCATTTAAGATGCCATACTTTCATGGATGCTAGAACATACATGTAAAATTTTTGACTACATAGGTTTCTGATCATGTACAAAATAATGTCACTGCTTCGGCACAATAGGATTTCAATATTACGTTTGTCAATTGAATAGTTACAATGACAGTTCAGACTAAAGTGTATTGACTCATTATAGTTCTGAAAGCATATTTATCTATCAAGAGCACAATTTTATTTTGGTCACTCAATGTAAAAGAACCATGAAATATACCTAAACACTTGTAATGAACCTGTGGACAACGTTTGCAATGGGAGGCACTGAATAGTATAAGCACACGAATAGCACATTAGCTCCTAACATTCATTTTAGGTCTTCACACGAGTAGCCAATTATTCCCTAACATTCATTTTAGGTCTGCACACGAACACAAAACACTGTAAGATTACACCACACTGTAGGCGAGCTGGCTGGTCGCATTAAAGTTGAAGTCATGGGGAAAAGGTTCTGATGTATTCCTCCATGCAATTCGACAACCAAGTGTGCTCCAACCAACGGGGCTACTAGCAGACTGCATCAGCATAGCCAAAATTAGAGCAAAATTATGGTGGTTGGCCAAGGCTGCAATGGACAGTACTATGTGGCCAAACATCATCCAAAAAACATCTTCATTAAAAGGCCCAAAATCAGTGGTGTATAATAACACGTCCATTGTTCTGTGTGCATTATGGAATCTCGTGTGCGAAATCTCCAGTTCCCATGCGTGTCCAAAGTACATGAAATAAAGCATTTTACACACAAATTAGTAACATAGTCATGATATTTCAGTTTACACTGAAAGAAAAGTCGTTGATTATTAAACCATATTTTTACATTACAAGTAGTGTCTTGAAGACGGATATATTTGAATAGTAATGAGTAATCTAATTCTTATACTAGAGTATCTACAAAATTAGTGTCATTTCATACAGGCATAAGGCTTTATATACTATGTACATATTACTTTACAAACACATAATCGTATGAAATACATTCAGGGTGCTTGTCATCAATTTGGCAATAGGTCATGTAAAGTAAATTTTTTGTCATAATTAGAGCAATTAACGTGAAGCCACTTCAAATAACTTGACATTCCAATTACCACTAGTCAATTAAATTGACATACATCACTATGGTGGGGATTGCATTACCACCAAATTATAACAATTAAATTACATATGTTGCCATGGCCAGGCTTTTGTCTGAACTGAGTTACATATTTCATTGCCTTGAGGTATAACACATCAGAGTAGTTTCGTGAGAATATCAAAAGAGGTTCAAGTCATCAGGTCATGTCTGTGTCTATCTGAGTCAGCAGTAGGGTCAGACAAAACAATTAAGGCAAATTTTGGCACGGTAATAGATGTACATCACAGTAAATCATCCGATAACGTACACTACTTGTTAGGCATAGCTGCAGATTTTCATCAATAAGATCATCAATAAAATTTTGAAGATAGCAGTAAGCAAAAGCAAAGTATCTCTGTGCATTAACTAGACTTAACTAGGCGTAGTTTATGGCAAAACTACAAGTTTGCAAGAGAGATGGCTGTATGCAACGTATAAGCATAACCATACATTTTCATGAGCTTCATTATAAAATTAATTAGCATAGTGGTAGGGCTTAGGTATATAATTAGTGAGCATAGCGGTAAGCTTTGATTACAAGAGCAATAAGCATAGCTGCAAGCATAATTAGAGATATTCATTACACATAATTACAAATAATTACAGAGCATCAGAAGGATATGATTCTCACCAATCACACATGCCATTGAAGCACAATGCATCAACATACAAAATGGTGCACATAAGCACAAAGAGAACACACAAAAGCGCAGTGCGAGTAAGCACATAAGAAAAGAACAGAGCATAGCATCATTAGCAATAGAGCGATTCTCCTCATAATTGCTTCATAATCATTGTATACTCTCGTCCACATAATTACATTTATCAAACATCTTTGACTGTTACCAATACCTTCCTTACCATCATTTATCCATAAACAATAGTGCATTTTAAAGACCACCATGACATATTATGTATTGCCTCCAGAATGTCTTTTTTTTCTTTTTTTTTTCTTTTTTTTTTTTTTTTTTACCGCCCAATTGGCTTACAAAATGCTTATGTCAACTCAAAATCTTCTTCACTCGCTCAGAAGTTCGTAAGTTATGCAATTAGTAATACAGAAGAGAACTCTGATATTTTCTGAAACATAATAACTTAATTAGATTAATCAATCAAAAATTTCCATTAATTTTATTTGTCTTGCACAGCCACAGAGTTCGTTATATGTAAATTGCAAGATAGTCATAGGTTTGTATGACAATATCCCAGCGTAGCACAGAGCATAAGTATTCAGAGTTAGAGAAAAGTAACAGTGAGAAAAAGATGTAGATAGAGCGCACTAAGGAAAAGCGGAAGAATAGTGACACTCAGCTCGAGAACGGGGCACCAATCGCCACTTGGTGTGTCCAAAACAGATTAATGGACTCTCTACCCCAATTTTATGCCTTGAAAATTTTAATATTGGAAATGTGGTGTATGCCTTTCGACTTGTGCGTCTTTAAAGTTTCTACCTCAACGACGTTGTCGTGGATGATACGTTTGATTCGATACGGACCATTGTACAGTAAGAAGAATTTGTGAATCATAGATCTTCCCTTATGGGATAAGTGGTGGGATCTAATTAATACTTTTTGTCCTACATAGAGTTGTTTAGCATAACAATTACGTTGGGAGCGTTTCCTTTTTTCAGCTGCTTTCTTAATGTTTTTAAGCGCCAATTCTTCCTTATCACGTTCTGAGGCATCTTCAACTTCTACTAATTTGTTCTTAATGATATCAGAAATCAAGTCAATTTGTTCAGTCTCGAAATGTTTATCTGTTATTTCATCATCAGGTTTGACATCCTGCGTCACATTAGAAGTAGATAAAAATTTTAAACAACTGGCACCTTCTTCATATCTGGTAATCCAGTCTTCGAATTTAATTTGAATGGCATTTTCCTGAACAAAAGCAGTGGCGCAAGCTGTATTGAAATCTAAAATAACCTTGTACTTGGATAGGAAGTCCACACCTAATATTATCTGTGTAGTTAAATGGGGAACAATCAATAGGTTGGCAGAAAAGAGATGACCTTGACATAAAAATTCTACGTATGTTTGTTGTCGAATTTCGACAGGTTTGCTAGAAATGACGCCACGAATTTTAGTGCAATGCAAAGGCAGAATGGGACCATTAAGCAAGTTCTGATATTTCTTGAAAGTCACTTCACTAATTACTGACACAGGGCTACCAGAATCTAAGACAGCAGAAAGATTGATTTTGCCAATTTTGACAGATACAGTTGGGTGAATTGGAATATCTAGACAGTCTACCTTCTCTTCTAATAGTGCCTCTTTTATGTCATCTAACTGTACAAATTTTACGTCTTGTTCTGTGGAAGGTTCATAAGAAATTTCTTTGTTGAGACAAGTGTTACCAAGATTAATGAGGGTTTCACAAGATAAATGCTTTTCAAATCTTGGCTGTTCCTCAACTTCGCAGTCACTATCGTCGTCATTAGAAGACATGTAATTGTCTATCCAATCAGCGACAGAGGTGTGCTGCAAATCTAATTGTTCGAAATCAGTTTTTGCTGTTCCAAGGTTACTGTTAGGTGCATTATTGTGTGGCAGTACCGTATCCTGCATTTCAAAGTACATGACCGGTCTGTCATATGCAATTGTTGGTTCATACTGTAAGTATTTTATTTCGTATATAGTGTCTTCCTCAGAGTCTGAAGACGAAGCTTCTGTCTCCCACTCTGAATTGTCGTCATTATATTGCTGATCGACAATTATCTCGTTTAACCGTTGGGCAGTATAATGTTTATTCGATGCTTCTTTATTTGTTTCTTTAAATTTGATAGTACAATTTTTGTTACTGTCATTACTTTCAGGAGTAATGGCTTTAGGTATTGACACAATTTGTGTCGGTTTTGCCTTATCACTTACTGAGGTGCTACCAGCATCAGTATTGTGCACTTCCGCACAAACTACTATTCTGTTTTGTTCGGGAGGTTGTTCATCGTAACCTTCCTCTCTGTGAGGACGTTCACAATGAACAAGTTTCAGCGTATAGTTAGGATCACACAAATCCTGTACGGCCGAATTATTTGCCGTCGAGTCCGCTAGTCATACCTGACGCGGCCCTTTTTTTGACGAATTATAACGTGGATTGGCAGGTCTGATTTCAATGCTTTGCTCTTGTCTTTCCGGGGTACGCGATCTGCTTAGGCCCCGATTCGTGTTTTCGTGTCGCGGAAGGCGATCACGAGAATTATCGCGTGTGCCCTCCCGACTACGCTTCTCAGTGTTATTGTTGTTATTTTCAGTCTCGCGATCACTATCAGTATTGCGTCTTTCACGCCAATTAGTATCATTTGAGGTATCGCTGTTATGTTGTTCATCGTAACCTTCCTCTCTGTGAGGACGTTCACAATGAACAAGTTTCAGCGTATAGTTAGGATCACACAAATCCTGTACGGCCGAATTATTTGCCGTCGAGTCCGCTAGTCATACCTGACGCGGCCCTTTTTTTGACGAATTATAGCGTGGATTGGCAGGTCTGATTTCAATGCTTTGCTCTTGTCTTTCCGGGGTACGCGATCTGCTTAGGCCCCGATTCGTGTTTTCGTGTCGCGGAAGGCGATCACGAGAATTATCGCGTGTGCCCTCCCGACTACGCTTCTCAGTGTTATTGTTGTTATTTTCAGTCTCGCGATCACTATCAGTATTGCGTCTTTCACGCCAATTAGTATCATTTGAGGTATCGCTGTTATGATAGTAATTATTGTGGCGTCCTCCGCGACCAAAGCCACCACCACGGTAACGGCCACGAAAACTTCCACGGTTATTCTCACGATCTTGACAATCACTGTTCTCATTGTCGCGACTTTGTTTGTAAGTTTCATTAGCAAAACAATTACTTTTTGTTTGATCCTCGTGATCTGCATAACGTTTAGAACGCGGCGGGCTTTGTTGCGATCGGCGATCATATCTGTTTCTGTCAAAATATCGACTGCGCGAGGAATTTTCCTCCTCTTCTTCCTCTAAGTCTTGTAAGAGGTTTCTAAAGGCTTCAGTATCATTCTTGCATCGTGCCGCAATGGCAATTTGACGCAAGTGTAGAGGCAATTTGTTCAAACAAATTCTAATTAATTCGGCAGGGCAGTAAGGTGCCGATAAAAATTGATTTTTGTATACCAAATGTTGGAAATATTCCACCGGGCTCGAGAAATTTGATCGCTCAAAAGTTTTGAACGTCGCAATACTGTTTTTAACGCGATTTTGTGCCGCTTCCGACCAGTATGCGGATAGAAATGAGCGTCGGAACTGATTCTCGCTATAGCACTCTTGTGCAATAGCTCTCATTCTGGTGGCTGGCTCGCCTTCCAGATAACCACATATAAATTCTAATCTGTGCTCAAGTGGCCAATTCGGGGGAAGACAATAATCGAATTGCTGCAACCACTCTTTAGGGTGCAAGTCATTCGTAGAGTTTTTGAATGTCTTGAATTTACGTACAGTCAGGAAATGCTTGTAGTCAAACGCTTCACTTCGCCTGTGCGGTGTAAGTGAGCGTAAACTACGCATCGCGCCTTCATTGTTGTTGCTATGAGGTACACTTCGTTCACGTACCAAGCGACCTACTTGAGTCGAATCATCATTGTCATTTTCGTTCAAATTTTCTTCTACGTCTTCGTATGCATTTCCATAAGTGTGGTCAAATTTCCTCTCTATTCGCGCCACGCGATCATCTAATTTTCTGACCTCAGCCTTGTATTGCTGATTAATGGTCATTTGACCTTGTTTGAAACGGTCAAGGGCGAGATATTCATTAGTTTCATTAAACGGGGTAGGATGCGTTACATCAGAACTTTTGTCACTGTTATCACTGATTTGGGTAATTTTAACAGTAATATCCTCAACCTGTTTATTAATTTTATTGATCTGTTCAGTCGTGACTGACTGGAAGTTCTGCAACTTTTCATAAAATAGATTACTCTGTTGCTTCAACTGAGCGAGTTCAGTGGTTTCTATATTTTCGACTCGTGACGCAAGGCTTTCCATAACCGGATTAATCTCGTCGCGAATATCTTGTCTTATTTGCTGAGATTCACATTTGAAAGTATTGAGCAGTTGTTCCCTGAACCGATTGTTGTCCTCATTTATTCTATTAAAACTACTTTGAATACTCGCAAACCTCGAATCGCACGTCTGTTCTATTTTCTCAAGTTTTTCATTTAATTTCTGAGATTGTTTCTCGAGTTTTTCATTTAATTTCTGAGATTGTAATTGACTATTCTCAAGTTTTTCATTTAATTTCTGAGATTCCTGAGATTGTAATTGACTATTCTCATTTAACTTAGAGAGCTGTGAGAATAAAATCTGCATGAAGTCATTTGGTAATACGTTTTCCGTAGCTGTTGCACATATATTTTTTGTAGAAGAGCTAGGCGGAACCGATGCATTATTTTCCGCAACCACGTTACAAGAATTGGAATTCTGTATTGTCGAAACCTGTACTGTATCGTTATCCATATTGTCTATTCCTGAACTAATCTGTTCCGCATTTTCGGACACGGTATTTACTGTCGTATTTGTATCAGTGTAGTGAGAAGACTCTTGTAAAAATTCAGCTTCTCTCCTTGCATCATTCGAGGTCTCATTTTCGGAAGCAGATTTATCATCAGCGCGGACTCTCCTATTCTTCGACATTGTTAACAGAATTTTGCAGTAAAGTGACTAATAATATTTATTTTCACCAACTGCAAAATTTTTGAAAATTACACACGGTAATTATGAGAGAACAATAGGCTGAATTGGGCTAGTGAAACATACAATCACAATCGAGATTACGCGAACCGTTAATTATCACACGAGTTCCACGATACTAGAACTTTCATCACAACAAACATCAGACAATATAAAAGAGAGACTTGTTCAGTAGTAATGCAATTATTTGTATATTCAATTAATCTACTATAAACAATGCTACACACTATCAAGAATGGTAAGTAACAAACTACAGAAACAATTACTATGCTACTGTTGCTATAACAAAGGATGGTGCTACAAAAATTAAATTAAGAGCCAAAAGATAAGTTGGTTAGTGGAAAAAACAAACTAACTGAAATAAGACTACGTATCTAACTACGTCACGATACTGTTTGTGAACTATCCTGGCAGAAAGGGCGCCAGATAAAAGCTGTACGTGTGTTGCGTGGATGTTGAACCTGTCGTTAGATCAGACAACAAATTGTTCCTTGACACAGCAATTTGGTTTAATTATGGCCCTGATACTGATGTATATGCTATTAAGTGAGAAACAGTGCATGAAACTGATTATGTGCGCAACGGATATTTTTAACAAAACAACTGTGACATGTAGCCTTTTGAAACAGACACTGACTATACTCAAAGATTTTGACTGCGAGAAAGATATAAAAAAAAACCACAAATCTCTTTCTTAATGCTTGACTGTGAGAATTTTATGCAGATCAGTTTCTAATTACTGAAATTTAGTATCAATTTAGTATCATAGTCAATTAACTATCATTTACTATGGCACCAATAATGAAATACGTTCAACACTATTATTCACATCAATACTGCACTTTAAATCCACTAATAATTGATTATCAAATGAAGGAAGTAGGTTAATTTTCTAACTACGTAAATGAGAGATGAAAGAAGGTTTAAGTTACTTATTATTAATAATCAGCATTACATTACCTACATAATACAACTTCTGACTTGCTGGCAAAGCAGCCTCTGCTCTACATCGGAGCCATACACACAACCCAACCGCTCTCTAAGCGAGCTGAACCACTAGTGCTACTCTCTCTCAGTGCGAGCTACAATGCTATGCAATACATGATCTTTGCCAAAGATGAAACTTCATAAAGGACACATATCGATACATACAGTAGAAGCGATATTATACATTTTCTTGCAAGCAAGTTACTCGATACAAAACAGGAGGCACAATATTGGACATTTTCTTACAAAATAATTTTTTATGGACACGTTTCAAGCTGCATTCTACAACCATGAAGCATTATGCCGTCAACATCTACCAACAAAAGGTGTGACGCAGCAAGGGACTATGAAAAATGAAAATAGAACATCTTACTTCACTGAACTGTTGGAAACATATTGAGGCATCGTGGACGGCTTGTCTTCAATTCCGCAACAGATATCATTCTGAGTTATCGTGGTGGGTCCTTTGTGCAAAGCCTACACTACGCAAGGCCTTGATTAAAACCGGATGGGAGATCGCGGAATTTCGACGACACACTCAGGAGTTCTACTTCACCATCCTCCGAGAATGTACGACAATGCCTTATTCACCAGAACGTCAGGTGATAGTGAATCGAGCAAAGGCACAGCTCACTGCCCTCTCCCGCCGACACCTTGAAGGAACTATGGTCAGACGGCGCATACAAGAATATTTAACGCAGGAACGTCCAAGTGTGAATCACGTATGTATCCACCGACGGAGGAATTTACATTACTCTTCTTACAACTAACGATGGATGACGCGTCGATACCCAAACTGAAATAGGGTATGACTTTCACACACGTTACACTACACTGTACTCTGCACTCCATCATCGCCCTGATAACATTGTGGAGGTATTACGACGTACAGTTGGATCGGTTCCTGAGGATGCAAATCCGGATATGCTTGCTGACGTCACAGAGGAAGTAGTGTATGATGCTATCCAAGCAGGATCTACCAACAAGTCACCTGGCCCTGACGGCATCCTACTTGACTTTTATCAAACACTTCGTCACCTACTAGCTCCGATGTGAACAGAAATTTGTTGGGACCTTATGTCAGCCCAGGTGCAGATTCCTGAGGGTTTCCTCGACGGTATCGACATTCTCATACATAAACCTCATGGTACATCAAGAATAACCGATTATCGTCCATTGACGTTGCTCAATAACGATGCAAAGATCTTTACTCGACTTCTGGCTTCACAGCTGAAACGCATGGCAAGATATGTGGTTTCTCCTGTTCAAATGTCCTTGGATGGTGTTAACAACATTCGCACCTCCCATTCTCGCTATAAAGACATGCTCGACGTGTGCCCGGATTTTGGGTCACACTTCACTTCAGCCAAGCTTGCGATAGAGTTGATCACGAGTGCTTGGAAGAGTTACTCCGTAATATGAAATACCATAATACTATCGTTAACGTTGCGCCTTCTTCGAGGAGCGATATACCGTGTACTGTACAGTGGTCGTCTTACATCGTTCGGTGCGTCAAGGGTTTCCGCTCTCTGCTTTGTTGTGTGCTTATGCAATGAAACCGTTGTTTTGTGAACTCCGTCAGCGGCTGTCAGGGATCTCACTCGGTGGCCATGTATTTTGCTGCACTGCTTATGTGGACGATCTCTTCCTCGTTCTACACAGCGACGCAGAGGTAAGTGAGTCCCTGACGTTGAAGCAACTGGTAGCTGTCATGAGCTGTCATGTGCCATGCCCATAGGTGTGGGGCTTCCTGCACAACTATCCGATGCTCATGACTCGAATTCACAGGAAACATGCGGCGTACTATCGCCCTCAACTGCCGACGCCTACTAAACCTGTTACGGCTGGTCTTCTCGATCATCGCGTCATGACCCTCGACCTTCTGCAGCGGACACAGTATATTAATATATATTTGGCGTCTCGCACCCCTCACGTGGCACAAACCTTACCCATTCCGTCATCTATGGCATTACGCATCTTAGCTGCACTGGGTTCATATGGTTTGCTGTTCAAGACAAGGTACTAGACCCTCACTCTCTCATGACCTGTACCGTGTGCCTGACAGAGCGACAGCCCTTTTCCTCAGCTCTCACATGGTCCTATGGCGCTGTAATCCCACATGCCTCACCAGCCTGTTGCTGGAGACTCATGCACCGCGCTCTCTCTCATCTCTTATGATGCTTCCAGTTGTTCCGGTGCCATTATTATACTTCCGTCGCTTTTTCCTCTAACTAAGCTATGTCCACACTGCGATACTGCCGACACGCAAGATGTCCAAGAAGGTGATCTAAGGCTTTCTCCAGCAGAACAGCTCACATAATGTGATTCAAGGGAAGCACCTCAGCGTCAAATGGAGTGTCGTCTGGCGCTCGGTGGGTGCTCCTTATCTTGCCTCTGACGGATGGTCGACATTGCACCTGACAGTCAATGGGAAACAAGTGTGCCAGTCACGACTTCACAGAATTCACCTCGCAGACACTTCGATGTGTGTCGCCTTGGATGTAATTGACACACACGAACATTGACTAGTATGCGGATCGGTGGAAGTCGTCTTGGTGCGACAGATGCTGGCTTTGATTACCCTTACGACCCATCATCCCCTACCTTTTTTTTAATAATCTATCGGACCAAATTGCGTGGTCATCAGTCCGTATCTTACAAACTGCTTAAACCTAGGTAAACTAATCTACGGACAAACACACACACCCATGCCCCAGGGAGGACTCGAACTTCCACGCCGAGCAACCGCGCGCTCCGCTTTAGACCGCTCGGCTACTCCACCGCGGCTCACATACTTCCCCATCTGCTCATCTATCCAGACTCGGAACATTACCCACAAACGAAGACAAACGCTGTGAAATGTTGAAAGTTTTGCTTAGGTGTGAGTCAACAGCCGTAATATACTTTAAAAAATGCATAGTCGACCATCAGCTGTTTATTGTGTTTAAAACATTACCGGTTTTGGATATTATCCATTTTCATAAGAGTAAAATTCAACAGGCTGAGCTCTCCTATGTTTATCAGATCAACTCTTCTGAATATGGATAATATCTGAAACCGGTAAAGTTTTAAATACAATAAACAGCTGATGGTTGACTACGCATTTTTTAAAGTTGTGAAATGTATTTGTGTACATGCGGTTCTCTACTTGTTTGTAACTGTAGAGAAAAATAAGCTGTATATTTGGAACTTTCTGAACGAACGACATTGTATAGTTGTCCGCAATACAAAATACGCGCAATATTTCTAAAATTTTCGTTATAGTGTTTTTTTGTAATCCACCCCGAAGTTGGGGTGTTCCTGCTATGAAGTAGTTGATCCTTTAATTTTCTTTTGAACGAAAAATATAGGAGAAAAATTTTAAAAATTAAACCAAAATTAATACACTGAATTTCCTTCCATTTATTACCCTTTTTTGTCCCTCTTAGGTCAGTTGCACTGGGCCTGGGATAAGATAGGGCCAACGCCTGAAGTGGTGTATTTTGTCATTTATTTCATTTTCCAAGGTAAAAGTGGCGATGGCAAAACATTCTGTTTTTTAAGTTTCTTAAAAATACATAAAAAAGGGGTCTAAAGCGCATACAATAAAAAATGAAAAGATAAACAACAGAAAGCGGTAAAATATCGGTTTCGTATTGAGAAGGTCACGGTTTCAACTCAACCCAGCGGCAAATTTTTTTCTGATCCTTAGCAATGCTTACACCTAAATATTGTTCCCTTAGGTATCGTGACGACAAGACCAAAATAATTACTGCATCACGGGGGCATTTAAACAATCATTTATCCCACGCTCAGTACGTAAACGGAATGGGAAAAACCCTAATAACAGGTACAGTGGGACGTACCCTTTGCCATGCACTTCTCAGTCGTTTGCAGAATACTGATGTAGATGTAGACTGACTTCACAATTCACTGCATCATGTAGGTTATTGTTTTAATTTATATAAGCAAAAAAAGAAAAGACATTAGATGAAATTCGGGACTAGAAGCATTTAAAAAGAGAATGTAATTAACGCGTACTTGGGGATCGATACTTCCATTCTTTCGCAATTTATCAGTTACATGTACCTGAGTGATATTCATCGAGGAAACAGGAGAGACAATAATCTTGATCGCACCTTGCGCACGTTATGAACGCCGCCATTTTTCAGTTAAATTTTTTTAATGTCTCCATAGAAAAACAAATTTGATTAACATTCTGAAAACAGCTTCTTTCATCGCAGCGTCCAGCAGCGAACCACGCATAACGCAGCACGTCACTCAATACTTGCGAGGGCAGCTGGTGATGCACAGTGGAATGTAGTTTGATGCAAGCTTCTCGAGAAGTGATTTCTTCATCTTTCTTCATTAGGTAACTGCAGTTTCGAACTTACGTTGAGCACGTATAAATACAAAATAACATATATGATGTTGCGGTTAATTGTGAAGTCAGTAGTGTACGCTTTGCCAAGGAGCAAGAAAATATTTGCCGGCGGGCGGAATCGAATCCGAGAACCTTCCAATAAAAATCCGATTTCTTACCGCTGATCCAAACACCGCCTTCTAAACATACTCTGTCAGGGGCAGTAGATAAGGAGCATATGGTGATAGATCCGAATCAAAATTCTGTTTATTTCCTAAACGTTTAGCCATCTGGAGTTCCCACTTGGTACACTATCATATCTCACCACGCCCTACATGAACCATCAATTTGTACGAATTCGGCGATGATGACGAGTAGGCGTCCTCTCCTTGTAAGACGCCTTGCTGCAGAGCGGATGGTTGTTCGTCGTCGTCGTCGTTCGAGTCCTCGCTCGGGCATGGGTATGTGTGTGTAGTCTTTAGCTTAAGTCAGTTTAAGTAGTTTGTAAGCCTAGGGACTGATAACGGCTGTAGTTAAGTCCCTTAGATTTACAAACATTTGAACATTTTGAAATAAATGCTGGTTTGCTCACGCGTCATATCGTCCGGACGTTAAACAATAATCTTCCTTCCTTCCTTCCTCGCGTGTTATGAGCTTCCCTTCTGTTTTCACACCCACAACTTTCGACGTCCGTGCGTCTTACCCCTATGGTTGCCCGACAGTTAAAAATATGCGTACAAACTGTATTTAAAATTTATCCAATAGTTTAAGGGAAATAGCTTAGGGGGAAATCTAAGTAGCTCTCTTGGGTTGTTTGCAGATGACGCCGTCATTTACCATCTAGTAAAATCATCGGTAGATAAAAACCAACTGCAGAACGATTTGAATAAGATATCTGTATGGTGTAAGAATTGGCAGTTGACTCTAAATAATGAGAAGTGTAAAGTCGTCCACATGAGTACGAAAAGAAACCCGTTAAACTTTGTTTACATGATAAATCAATCAAATGTGAAGGCCGTAAACTCCACAAAATACCTAGGAATTACAATTACTTCTGACCTAAATTGGAAAGAACACGTAGATAATGTCGTGGGAAAGGCGAACCATAGACTGCGTTTTATTGGCAGAACCCTTAAAAGATGCAACAGAACTACTAAAGAAACTGCATACACTACGCTTGTCCGTCCTTTTTTGGAGTATTGCTGCCCAGTGTGAGATCCTTATCAGGTGGGTTTGACGGTAGGACATCGAAAGAGTCCAAAGAAGGGCAGCTCGTTTCGTATTGTCAAGATACAGGGGAGACATCGTTACGGAAATGATACAGGATCTGGGATGGGAATCATTACAACAACGGCGCTTATCGCTGCGGCGTGGGCTACTTACGAAACTCCAATCGCTAACATTCTTCTCCGAATGCGAATATATATATATAGTTGACTCCCACTTACATAGAAATGATCATAAGAATAAAATCAGGTGTTCATTCTTCCCGCGCGCTATTCGAGAATGAAATGGGAGATAAAATAGTACAACGGTGGTTCGATGAACCCTCTGCAAGGCACTTAAATGTGATTTGCAGAGTATCCCATGTAGATGTAGGTACACACAAACTTTATATATATATATATATATATATATACACTTCTGTTTTCATAATAAATATGGATTCAACTGATAATTCGTAGTTTAGTAACTAAGACGCATGACTATTCTCCTCAACAAGTTGCTGAATGAATGAGTACATATATCTTTCTGCATACTTTAACCTATGTTCACTTGCCACTGTAAAACCTAAACTCATTTGTTAATTAAAGTTCATACGACAGGTGTCTGGTATCACAATGTAATCTTGTCCACAGTAAATATTACGTTTTTAACAAAGCTATAATATGCTTAAGAGGACCACTCAAAAACGCTCGAGAATGCACAGAAACATTCCTTTCTCCGACAACAATTGCTAACGAATTCATATCCGTTCCTGTTTTACAAAACATGTCCTGTAGAATCAAACGTCTTCTAGTACTGAAATATAACTGCATTGTCTTTTTCTGTAGAGACAACTGCTTAAATAGGAAATTTTTGCATACAGTAGAAATTGCGAGTGTTGATTTTACAATTCAGGCTACTACAAATTATTTCGTGACAACAGGCTATTCTACTATATTGGGCAGACAGACAGAAATGTGTAAACGAGACATAAAGACCAATTATTAGGAAAGAAAGAAGCCGATACGCGTTAACATTACGTTTGCCGAACACCTGTTGATCACTAACAACAACCTGAAAAATTCAGAAGATACAGTTATTTTACACAGAGAAGTAAAAGCGCGAAAATTTTAGCTTTGGGAAGAATTGCAGATCTTTAAGCATCTTGAACTTAGTGATACGAATTCACAAAAATGACCAGTTGCATTCTGATTGCAGACGATATTTTGAAGGCTTCAGATTTATACTTTTCACAAAATTTTCTTGTGACCTCACGGTAGCCTTTAAAATTAAAATGTCTGTAAAGATAGGGGACAGTACTGCAGTGGTTATCAGGGCATAGACATACAAATTACATAGATTAACTTATGTTAAAGACAACACACACACACACACATCCATGCCCGAGGGAGGATTAAAACCTCCGAAGGAGAGCATCCGCGCGCTCCGCAGAAAGGCGCCTTGCAGCGCTCATCCACTCCCGCACGAGCCCGTAGCCTTTGCGAATAGTTCATTTTCTCAAAAATCTGTTTGACTTTAATTGGTGCTTACATTACGTTCGACTCATATATTTTGACATGAAATTCGTCTATCTGCTTGTATCACATGTATGTCACTATACTACGTCCCATGTACTAATCAATTTATTTATGTTCATCTCGAAAGTACGCACTGATATTATTAATGTTCGTACGCTATGCATTCTTGTGGACACGCGTTATTCAGTATCCTTCTTTTTATTATTTAATTACTTGACGACAATTTCAAGGATATTTCTCTTATCGGCGGTTCACAACGCTAACTATAACTGTTCCTCTTCGCATGCGCAGCCTACTCCGTCTTCCTGGTGACTGCTCTACCCATTTCCTGTCATTCGGTGTGGATCTCTTCATACACGCTGCCAATCCACACAATTGTAATCATTTTGACGGTCCCTTGATTGTAGGGATGTCCAGCTGAGTGTGAAGTTTTAGGAATTGCCGGTTTTAATTTTATTAACTAATCGTACCGACGCATTTGACTTTCCCCATCATTTCAGACAATCGTCCTCATATAAAAATTAACATGGGACTTAATGTTTATAAGTGGTTTCATCACAATGATCTTATCTGCATGGCCACTACGGTCGGGGGTTCGAATCCCCCCTCGGGCGTGGATATTTGTGCCGTCCTTAATTGTAGGTAGTTCATAAGTAGTTTGTAAGTTAAGTCCCTTAAGCTTAACAAACATTTGAACATTTGAACAATGATCTTACTTACATAGACTTCCGAGGACATCGGGTTCACGCCGTAGAAAAGATTACTACAACCAGAAACATGTCACCAAAATCTGTGACAATGAACACTGGACTTAACTAACTATAACTAAGAGGTTTAGTTTTGCCTGCGAGAAATATGTTTAATGAAATTGGAAAAATCACCACACTATAAACTGTTTGTCGTTGCAAAGTCATTTAAATCAAATGTTTTTCCAGCCTGTGAGCAACAGGGACAACACTTATGTTACTGTTATTAATAACTGCATCGCTGCAATGTGAATTAATAATAATAATAATAATAATGAATGGAATTACTGACTCCGCAAGGTACAAAGAATAAAATCTTCCAACTTGAAGACTTGGTTCATAGATAACTAACTTCAAAATAATAAAAGTTCTTGTGTCTCTCTAAAATCAAACAAAAAAATTAAATTCACAACACAGCAACATTATTCTAATATAAACTGCAAGTAAAGCTATCTATCATTTGATAGACAGTGCAAACAAAATTACCTAAACGTTCAAATGTTTGTATAGCTTAAGGGATTTACCTGCGGGGGCAACCTATGTGTAACTCGGCCGCCATATCTACGGTGGTCGGTACACTAGAGAGAAGTCTGTCAATTGTATGTTGTTGTTGAGCGTCAAGTGCTGCATTTCATGTATATTGTATTTATTGTGTATTTTCTGTACAATATTTGACTGCTGAAATATGCCAAAATTATGTTCAGTATTTCATTGCACGAATTTAAGTGATAAAACGACAAGTACTTCGTGCAAGAATACCAAACGTATTGCCTGTTTGATCTGAGTCTGTATATAGTCAAACAAAATTACTGGCTAATGACACAAACCGTAAAAAGACTCTTAGTTTGCTACCTAGTGTTGGATTGTGGATTTTTTTCTTTTTTAGATGTTTCTTCTGTTGCTTCTGTGGTTGATGAAACAACGCTTTTCAGTGTCTACACTTTCTTTAAACATATTCATATTTTCATTTGTTATTGACAATACTTGATGGACCATGGTTGATATATACCCAGTGAAAAGTGTGGAAGCAATAGTATCAGCAAGAATTTTTTCGCTTATATATGTCTGTGTTATTTGCAACAAGTATGTACTGTACTTATTTCAGCGTGGCAACAGCGAAAGTTATTAATGACACGTTTTTTCTGTGTGAAATACTTTTGTAGCCGCTGACCCAGGCGCATTTTTAACTGCAGTGTTTTATAAAATTCATACGTTTAGTCAACACCAGAGAAATATATAGCCTACTAGACCTTGTGAAAGCAGTTGCTACAACACATTAACAATAGATGAAAATTCATGATCATGATTGTTTGTCATAACAGTTACAGTTCACTGTATGTTTCGCAGCACGTTTAAACTATGTACTTGCATTAGAATCAACAGATATAATTTTAAAGGGGCACTTTCATTGTGTAGAGGGGTTAACACCGAACATCTCCACTTCCTTATATCAGCCTTGTGTTGTAAGATATAAAGGAAAATCTGTTTATAATTAAATATTACGAAATTGTATATATTTGTTTATGAATATTGTAATGTGATTCTTAAAATGTTTTTGTTTGCTTTCTGTATGTTACATGTGCGATCGACGTGCAGCAATTAACAAGGGCAGCGTCGTCGCCACTGTAGCCAACATTGCTGTATCTGGCCGCTACCAGCATTTAACCGACTGCTACGGGGCTTCGAATCTGGCTGCGCCTTCTTTCATGCCGCGCGTCGATCGTTTTCAAAGAAGAACTATTATGTTGATTACATTGTTACAGTCATTCATGATCTGTCGTACTGAATAGATGTTTCTTACAAGCAATACTGATTTGGACTTGTCCTATTTCAGACAACAAAAAATGTATATTGCATTGAAAATTATTTCAAGTGTGTTACGAAGATTTATTTTATGTGTGCTTTATATCTACTGGACAGCAAGAAAAAATCTTATTTATTGAAAGGTTTGAATTCAGTTGCCCTTCATCCGTGGCTCGCAAGATGTCATGTGAAAAAAGGGAAAGTTGTGTTTAACATGAACGATGTTTCCTAAACCCGTGCTGATTCATGGAAAGAAGCTTTTCCATCTAAATAAATTTACTGTATTCGAACTGAGAATATGCTCTAAAATTCTACAGGAAACTGATGTCAACGACATTGGCCTTTAATTATGTGGGTTGGTTCTCTTTCCTTTCTTATAAACGGCAGTCACGATGCATTTTTCCAATCACTAGGAACTTTGCGCTGAATTAAAGATTAGCGATAAATGCAACCTAAGAAAGGGGCCAATGCCGCAGAATACTCTTTGTAAAACCGAACTGGTATACCATCCGGCCCAGGAGACTTTTTCGTATTCAGATCTCTCAGCTGCTTCTCTACACCGGAAATACCTATTACTATGTCCTCAATTTCGAAATTAGCACGTTGATCAAATGACGGTACACTTGTGCGGACCTCTTGCATTTAGTACTTCAGCTTTCCGTTTGCTTTCTTCTATTACTGCCCCGGAATGATCAACGAGTGACCGGATGGTGGGCTTTGACCCGCTTATCAGATCGAAGAGTATTATATCGCGGCCAAATTTGACAGTAGGTGTTGCTAAGGAACAGTAAACATTACATCAACAACTACGTAACAACTAACTGAAACTTAACTAAAGTGAATTATTTTCAGAAATAATACTGATATATGGACTTGACCATTCCAGTATGAACTATGAACTGAATTACAGATGTACCATCACCCGTAACACGCCCGACCGCACAGAAGTGGCGACCATTTACACAGGACACGTGTGCTTTTAAAACTGTGGTTTGCACATGGGTACCGAGCTGGAGTGTGAGCTGTTTCCGTGTGGCGAGTTCAGCGCGCAGCGACCAAGTCTGGCTGAGCGCGACCTTGTGGTGCAGACCCGAGTGCAGTCTATGGGAACAGCCTTGGCGTTCTGTCCCACAGTTATCAAAGATACGACGCAGTACGTGGGGTACAGCTTGTTGCTGCATCTCAAAAGATTTTGTTCGAACTGACAGGCCCAGTGTACCCGTTCGCAGCAGCGCCTGCGTTCCTGAGTTGATGTCTCCTGGGCGGAGCTGGCGACGCCGCTTACAGAGCGGATAGCGGCCTGATGCAAATGTTTGTATAGCTTATGGGACGTAACGACGGGTTCATCAGTCCCTAAACTTACAAACTACTTATGAACTAGCTAACACTAAGGACGGCACAAATATCTATGCCCGAGGGGGGATTCGAACCCCCGACCGTAGTGGCCGTGCAGACCGTGACTGGAGCGCCTTAGTCCCCTCGGCCACCGTGGCCGGCGGCCTGATGCAGTCACCGGTGTTCCAGTCAGCACCCATCCGGCTCCTGAGCTTCCATCCACACTGTCCCAGTGGCTCCGTCACATCAGCTGTCCTCACGACAGTTGATTATAAGCAGAGATCAGCCATTTATAATATAATAATCATAAACGGCGAATCTATTTCAAACTGACAGTTTTGTGTGTATTGTTAGGGACACGGTGTTAATTTCTTTTTATTCTGTGTTCATGTGTTTGACAACAAGTGTAACATAATGTCAGATAACGAGGCATCTGATTTAGAACAGGCCCTTACAGATACGAAAGAGAGGTCAGTGTCAACGTTACTGAAAAAGTTTATATGTTTCCAACAACAATTTCAAGACGAACAAAACTGTGTTAGTGAAGAGCAAAGTGAAAGGTTACGGAAATACATCGAGTTAGTAAAACAATCTACTGATGAATCTATAAGATTAGCTAGTGAGAAACTAAAACAGTTCAATATATAGTCAGACGCTGAGCTAGAGAATCGTTTGCCAGAAACACAAGAACATTTAACAAATCTGACGAACTGGTTTGAAGTGCACATACGCAAGTCTCAAAAGGAAAAAGCGTAAATATGTAGTGACCTCGAACACCGAACAGAGAGATTAGACACTATTAACGTAATTGTTACTGACGAAATAGAACGGAATAATCAGGTCTGAGAAATGAAATGAAAGAGCAAACGGATGATATCCGAAATGATATTTTAGAATATGTCAAAGAAATTTCTACGAAGAGTGTAGGAACTTCTTGAAAGAAAACCCTGGGTTGACTGCTTTGTCTCAAAAAGCTAATAAAACAAAAAATGTTCAAATGTTTGTTAAGCTTATGGGACTTAACTACGGGGTCATCAGTCCCTAAACTTACAAACTACTTATGAACTACTTACGAACTAGGACGGCACAAATATCCATGCCCGAGTGGGGATTCGAACCCCCGACCGTAGTGGCCGTGCTGACCGTGACTGGAGCGCCTTAGTCACCTCGGCCACCGCGGCCGGCTTTGAGTATTTGAAGCAACTCTACCACAAAAAACAATCTCGTCGTATTCTCTCACTCTCACCAGAGCGACAGCATGCTTTAGGCCTCCACACGCAAATACGCTTCCTCAGAGCTCTTAAGGCTCACCAACGAAAATAACATCAGGCTGATAACACTTGCGCCATATCATTTACAACCGCACCTCGACGTATGTGGCGCCTATCCAGAGGCCCGCCACCGACTATCACTCGAAACCCAGCTCTTACTTTGCGCCTTAGTTCTAGAAGCTTCCACACAATTGGCTGGCGCTAATAAAACAAAATCTGAAATCGAACACGTTAAGGTGTTAGCCACTGAGATGTAGAGTAATTTTGAAGCCGGCAGAGATTCTATGAATGGACGAGAGGCTGCGTCTGCATCTTGTGACAAAGATAGTAATACTGAATTAATAAGTCGATTATCGCAGACAGAGATGCGTATAAAAGATTTGACAAAGCAGTTATGTCAGACAACTAGTAATCATGAAAATATCTGCCAGAGATGATATTCGCCCTGTTTTTGTGGCTGCAGACAATAAAAACGCAGAAAGCTGCTCCGAGATAAAGAAAAGTAGTGCGATACCGTCTTCGCAGGTGAAATCCAGTCTAATGTTAACGCCTTTAGAATGGCCAGAAGAGATTAGTAATTCTACTAACTAGAATACGGTTAACAAAATTCCTTACATTTAAACCTGGAAGTGATTTTCAGCCAGTAATTTTCGTAAAAGCGTTTGAGAATTCTTTATTTAGAGTCAGAAGCTAATTAATGGGCGGTTCTGCATCAAAATGAATTTAATAACTGGAGTGATTAAATCAAACAATTTAAAGAAAGGTTTTGCACGCAAGGGAAACAGCAACGTTTAACTTTGGAGTAGTCTTGCGCATAATAGTTCGCGACCGCGAGCGCTCACTTTAGTTCGCAACTCTGTGGCGAACTATTTCATTCTTTTAGTTCGTCCGCTCCCAGTGACGGCTGAGCGGCTAGCTACTTCATGTGCTTCCTGCGTGAGCCGCTAACGATATCACGCATACCAAAAGAAACAGTTTGTGTATAACGTCTCGCATTTATATTTTGAGTTACCTTTATGTCTTGACATTATCGAATTTAGTAGTCAGATACTTTGAGTGCAGAATACTTTAAAACTGAAATATTGTAGCACTGAGCTAAGTAACTCTAGGTGGCACACGCTCACCTTTAAATAGCTCTCATCAGCAGAAGGCAAGCACGTGATTTTTAAGTCTGGTGCGCGCCCTCTCTCTCTCTCTATTGCCGTCGGTCTTCGTAAAAAGATCAACGAACTAAGGAGCGAGTTTCGTACGGCATAGTAGTTCGCGGCCGGCAGCGCATATTTTAGTTCGCGACCGACAGTTCTAATTTTACTTTGGTGTTCCGCAGCTCTTTTTAGCTCGTTAGCACCCATTCGAGAGACAGATCGTTACTCGTTAACACTTTTTTGGGTTTAGCTACCGCTGTTGTAAGTGCTATTTCTTTTGTTATGGTGGCTTTTTTATATGATGAGTGTAGCCCAAGCGTGTGATATTACCCTTATCTTTGAACAATTAGACATCAAATAAGCAAATAAACTAGTTATTTACTCAAATAATGGATATAACAGTGGCATTCATCAAGTTTACAAACAAAGTATTCGTAGTATTTTACTTTAAAAATCGATTTATTTATTAGGTCATTGCAGAAACATTATTTACAAAATATGCTAAATGTGTTTATTTTGGTGAATAAAAATACTCTTTTATAAATAAACAACTGTTACATTTTTATTAAGTTTTGGAAGTGACCATCCAAAAATATTACATCTATTATCTACAGGGCAAGTATTATATGTCACAACCAATATTACCTCTATCATTAACAAAAGATATATTAACATTCCTAATTTGTTGCTTAACACACACGTGGCCTGACGCGGCCTCATCTGCATCGCAAGTAGACCCATTCTAGTCGACCTCAGTCTTATTATAGAAATTGATTTTGAATTAACACCCGAAATAGAAGAAATTGTTGATATTCAAGTTAGCGACGTTGATGTTGACAATGGGTTTCGACCTTTACATTATTTTGACAGGGAGTAAATTAAAGTTTTTCAGCTAATTAATTCCAAACGGGTTCGATACTTCACAGTGTTAGTGTCGCTTATACGACGTTATCCTCAACCTTCTACCACACGAGCCGCCAAAAGTATTAAGCAGTCGAGATGCATAATTTCTCGCATATAACTGCAAACAATGCTAAGTATTGAGATCTCTTCACGTCTTTACACTATGGGATGAGGGTTATATTTAGACACTGCTGAATACCTCAAAACAGAAAATTTGTTCCAGTGAACTATGAAACTACAGGTGAGCTGCATCTCAGCACGAAACGACGGTAACTGGCAGAAGGGAATCACGTGACTGCGCGCTCTCGTATCCTCTCGCTGTTGACTGTCAGTCTTCGGAAAAGGAGTGAAGGAACTAAGAGGCGAGGGATCTGGGAACTAGTTCGCGTAGTTTGCCTGTGGGAGCTCTCTTCCGAACTACTTCGTTCGCGAACTACACAACACTGTTTTGGAGTTATTGGATCCCCCTTACAATTCCTAACAGGGGGGAAGCTATAAACAATATTTTGAATGACATTTAAATCGTTTAGTAGAACAACCAATAGTGAAAGAGCATCTAATACGGGTACTAATTTGTCAGCTGACGTATCACGCAAAGAAAATGTTAATGGAAAAGGAGTGGTCAGAAACCACAACAATTGGTCAGCTACTTAGAAAAGTTAGATAATTTAAATGAAAAAAGGGAAGACGAACGTCTTAAGTTTAATAGAAATGATAACAATTCTAATAGTAACCATAATAATAATAAGAATAACGGTGATTCTAAGGGACCTCAAAGTATCGGGAACGCTAAGAGGAACAATGTTATATAATTGTGACATAAAGTCACGGATGATGCAGGCGACCATGAGTAATAGTAAATGAAGTCTGAAATAAGCTGTATAGGTCGCTGTATTGATAAAAGTCATGATTACAATATGACTTTATTTGACGCGTTTCGGCCTGGTACATCATCAGAATCTGTCAATGGAAAATATTATTAACTATACAATATGAGAACAGAAATGTTGCAAAAAACATAGTGTACAAATGTTTGTAAAGATAAAATTCAGCACACGTGCCCTATGGTTAGTAGCCATTAGTATACTTTGGTTACAAGTTGGTCAGTAATATTCGTTAGAGGGGTACAGGAATGGTACAATATATGTTTACAGATATTAGTCGCTACAGGGCGTGCCATTTTTAAACCTAATGTCCAGTGGCGCCGTTCCAACTGAAGTTACGCTAAGTGAAATTAAAGTTTAGCAATACAAAGATAAAAAATGGGGTAATAAAAAAATGTAACAAATGCTCTTAATATCATGTTCTATACGATAACAGAATGAATGAATGTTACTTATATCGGCCATAATAAATACAAATCAGGGGTGGTTTAGAATAGTTGATCACAGAAACAGATGGTCAGGAAGCTATACTATTACAACACATTAATGACAATTGTTTACAACCTTGTAGTATTAATTATACAAAACGTAAGTTACTGTAATAAAAAAGATGAGGGATAAAAATAAAGGGGGACGGAATAAAATTGCTGTTTATAATAATAGAGAGACAGAGCTATAACATTATAAACAATAGTACAACAGTTGACAAACCATGTACACACAAGCTCACAGAAAATAAAAGTTGTAATGATCAACATCAAACAATGATAATACTTATATAGTGTATATTTGTTGCTTAAAAACAACTATAAAGGGCGCCAAGTTTTAATACACAAGTCCAGAGATCGTGCTAGCCGGAGAAGCTGCTGCACGTATTGCAGAGCTCTTCGAGTTTCGCGTGCAGTGTGTTGGCGCGTTTTATCCTGTTGCAAGAGTAGCAAAATAACTGGAGCTACAAGATTGCCCACATGCCGTGCAGTGCACAGTCCTCCAGGAGTTGTGGCTTATCGCACCTCAGACAAAAAGGCCTGGTATAGAGCCAGTGTGTTCTGGACGAATGCATTCAGTACGAAAGCGCTCGCCAGGTCTACTTGTAAAAGCAATGAAGGAAGAAGAGGGTTTAACGTCCCCTCGACATCGTGGTCGTTAGAGATGGAACAGACGATGGTGTGTAATTATTGCTAAGGTGCTAAGGATGAGGAAGGAAATCAGCCGTGCCCTTTAGAAGGAATCATCCCTGCATTTGACTGGTGACATTTAGGTAAGTAACGGAAAACATAAATCAGGATGGTTAGACATGCGTTTGAAATCCTGAGCTCCCGACTGTGAGTCAGACAGTTACTACGGCACCACCTCGCTCGGTCTCGGGTCTAAGTCGAAACCCACAAACAACCATTACAAGCGTGCAGACAGAAGCTGCTTTCATCGCTGAAGACCGTGGCCAGTCTTCGACGTGTTCGTTTGAACCCAGGCCTTGTACTTCGTTGCTCTAGTGGGTTGGCTGGGAGCCTATAGCTATGTGTGCCCGTAGTGCCACTACTAGTAACCCATTGCCAAAGGTTGGTATTCATACTCATACTCAAACTCTCTTCTCGGTGCTGCCCTTACAATATGACAATCTTAGGCGATATCTGCACAGCCTGGACGTCCAGAAACCCATATTGAGTAGATTAGATAATACTTGTGCCACAGATCATATATAGACATTTCGTAATGATGTGGAACGTGTCAGTTTAGTAAATGGTGTCTGTACATGTCAATATTTTAAGGATTTTTTAATTTTCATTTTTTTAAATATTTATTTTATTTTTTAAGTTTTATCTAAAAATTCATATAAAATGTAGAAGGAGTTCCCATTAAGAAATTCCTTTAATTTCTTTTTAAATAACAGTTGACTATCTGTCAGATTTTTGAAGCTACTTGGTAAGAGATCGAAGACTTTTGTTGCAGCATAATTCACTCCTTTCTGCGCCAAAGTTAGATTTCACCTTCAACAGTGAATATCACCCTTTCTCCTACTGTTGTAGCTATGCACACTACTATTACTTATGAATTGGGTCGGATTATCAATAACAAAGTTTATGAATGAATATTTATATATAGTGAAGATCCCTAGATCCTTAAATATATGTCTGCAGGGTGATCTTGGTTGGGCTCCAGCAATTATTCTGATTACACCCTTTTGTGCAATGAATACTTTACTTACTAAATGTTGAATTCCCCCAGAATATGAACCCATATGAAAGCAGTGACTGAAGAAAGGCATAATAAGCTAATTTACAGAGATATATATCACCAAATTTTTCAATTAACCTGATAGCATAAGTAGCTGAATTCAAACGTTTCAGCAGATCTTCAATATGTTTCTTTCAATTGAATCCCTCATCAATGCAAACGCCTAATAAATTTGAATATTCTACCTTAGGGTAGAGTATAAATTTATTAATGGCGTCATGCCATTTTCTGTACGAAACTGTATACACTGGGTTTTATCAAAGTTTAATGAGAGTACATTTGTAGAGAACCACTTATTAAGAACAGCAAAGGACCCAAGACCGAACCGCGTGGGACCCAATTTTGATAACTCCCCAGTTAGAGGAATTACTTGTGATCTTCTTATTTCAACTTTCTGTACTCTTCCAGTTAAGAATGATTTTAACCATTTGTGCACTATTCCCCTCATACCACAATACTTAAGCTAATCTACAAGAATTACATGATTTACGCCATTCAAAAACCTTTGAGAGATCACGAAGAATCAAAGTGGTGATGTCCGGTTATTCAAAGCATTTAATATTTCATCAGTGAAGGTATATGTAGCATTTTCTGTTGAAAAGCTTTTGTGAAAACCAAACTGACAAATTTGTTAAAACTTTATTTTTAGTAATTTGTGAAGCTTCACAAAATACATAACTTTTTCAAACATTTTGGGGTAAAGCTGTCAGAAGTGAGATGAGGCAGTAGTAGTTGATATCAGACGTATCCCCACTTTTATGCAAAGGTTTAACGATAGCATATTTCAGTCTATCCTGGAAAATACCCTGTTAAAGAGCTGTTACATATATGACTAAAATGGGTTTGATAAAGGATGGCGACACAGCTGCATCCACCACCATTGCACAACTGATGCAGCTGTTGCGAAAAGTTGTCGGGCCGCGGCGGAGCGGCCTAGCGCATTACATTGAGGCGCAATGCTACGATGCGTGAGGTCGTTCCGCGTCGTGGGTTCGAATCCACCTTCGGGCATGGATGTTCGTGTCGTGTTTAGTATAAGGGAGTTCATAAGCAGTTGGTAAGTATACGGACTGATGACCTTGCAGTTAAGTCCGTTAAGCTTGAAAAACATTTGAACATTTGCAGTTGTCACAAAGCACCATTCCGTAACCTGCAGCTGAAATTTGACGCCTCTCTAACTCACTTAGTTGGATGTAGGAAGCACGAGTGCGTCTCCCGCTTGCTTCACTTAGTCTTACGGCTGCAGCCACTCGCTACTGAACGGCACACACGTCACTGTGCCAGATGATTGTGTCTGAAGACAGATTACGTTGAAGCCATTATCAAATGTTCAAATGTTTGTATAGTCTATGGGACTTTAACTACGGGGTCATCAGTCCCTAAACTTACAAACTACTTATGAACTACTTACGAACTAGGACGGCACAAATATCCATGCCCGAGGGGGGATTCGAACCCCCGACCGTAGTGGAAGCCATTATCAGCACTGGTACTATCCTCCAGGTGTCAACTGCTTTCACCGGATCAAAATCTACTTTGTCTTTCGAGGTGTTCTATTTCATTTTTGTAGAGTACTATTTTTCGTAAAGAGACATTAATTCTACTAACTCTCTTAATGGGTGCTTTTGAATTTTTAACTTCCCGTGTTGATACTACCAAATGTCTATTGTTAGTGTGGTGTGACGCAGCAGTGTGAAAGCTGAGTGAGGCTTACATGAGCGCTAGCAGTGGCTAGTGAGCTGTCCATTGCCTGGTGTGTGAAGCTCTATGTAGGGACAGTATGGTCGTCCTTTTTCGCGTGGATTGCAGTCGTCTGCTTCCGCAGTTCGCAAACACACCAAAAATTAACGGAAAAATATTCAAAGAACAGATAAAAATTCTCTTCACGCGTTCCTGAGTGATAATCTCCTGTCTTTCAAAACTAAAAATGCGGGTGGAGATCAGTTGTGGCTTACTTTCAAAAACATAATATCATTATCAATCGAGATATTTATCACCATCATTAGAGAGTATACCTTTCAGCGTTCAGACTGGAGCATGGCACCTCTAATAAAATTCCTCCATGATCCCCTATTCAATGCTAACATTGATGCCTCGTCTGATGTTATGTCTTCAAAATCATTCTGCACCGAATCTAAGTATTTTCTTCTTGGTCTACCTCGGCTCCTCTTACCCTCCGCTGTCGATATCATGAGTCTCTTAGGTAACCTTGCTTCTCCCATTCGTGTAACATGACCCCACCATCTCGGTCTGTTCGCTCTAACTGCTTCATCTATGGTGTTCATGCCCAGTTTTTACTTGATTTCCTCATTAGGGACACCCTTCTGCCATTGTTCTCATCTATTAGTACCTGCAATCATTCTTGCTACTTTCATATCTGTAACCTCTACCTTGTGAATGAGGTAAGCTATATCCACCCAAATTTCACTCCCATACAACAAAGTTGGTCGAAAGTAGAGCGGTGCACTGCTAACTTAGTCTTGGTACTTACTTCCTTCTAGCAAAAGAGAGTAGATCTTAGCTGAGCACTTACTTCATTAGTTTTGCTGCACCTCGATTCCATTTCTTTGACTATTTATACCAAATAAATTATTAAATAGGGGGTTGACCCCCCGTGGTACACAAAACAGGTCAGATAACTGTTGCAGACGCAAAGAAAAACGCATGCAAAATTTAAACAGGCGCAGAATCCTCAAGACTGACAATCTTTTATACTAACTCGCAACCTAGCGCGGACTTCAATGCGAGAAGCTTTTAATAGTTTTCACATAGAAATCCTGTCTCGTAATCTTTCTGACCGTATTTTAACAAACAGCAAAAATTGTTTGATATCTAAGTTTAGCTTTGACAAACATACTCCTTGTTTGAACTTTTACCTCCTTAACCTATTATTTTAATATACCACCTACATTTTCATTATATTTTTCCATTAAAATGTTATCACCTGTATTGTCTTGGTAGTTTGTTCAAAGTTTATTTTCTTTGCCTCTAGTGATTACAAATGACTATACCCTTGAAGGAACGTTTAGATTGTTCAAATGTTCGTAAAGCTTATGGGACTTAACTGAGGTGCCATTAGTCCCTAAACTTACAAATTACTTATTAACTACCTTATACTAAATACAGCACAAACATCTATGCCCGAGAGGGGATTCGAACTCCCGACGGGGAACGGACTTGCGCATCGTAGCATAGCGCCAATAAATAAATAAATAAATAAATAAATTTGCGCTCGGCCAATCCGCCCCGGCCGTACATTTGACGTCCGGACGAGTGAATATTGCCTGGATGGAACACAGCGTATATACACCATCTTTCTTTCTGTATTTGATGATTTTCTTATTATAACTCAAGCGTTGTCATTTCAAAGCAATGGCGCAATGAAAAGTATCAAAAGCACTTTGTTCTTAGGACAATGAATTATAATCTAATGTCTAAAATTGCCATTTTAGCAGTTAACACTAGACATTGATGGTAGGAGAAAAGCAGGTGTTCACCGTAGCGTAATGGGCGACGAATTAGTCTGTGATGTACGAACATGTTGGACGGTGGTTCGTAACTTGATAACGCACGGTGGCTCGCTAGGTGAGAGGGTTGCCGGCCTGGTAGCTCTACGCCCTCTATAACGAGAAAATTGAGTCAACGACGAAACGATCAAAATAGAACGAAACAGACCAACGTTCACAACGTGCCGATGAAACCGAAGAACCAATGAAAGAGAAAAAAAGACAGAAAGATGGTTCAACGCCATCTTCAATAAATAACTGAGCAAAATTATCGACGAACAACCCAGAACGAACATGAAAAAACGACTGAAAAGCGTCGAGCTCCCTAAAGACAAAAAATATATTTGAAAAAATGTAACCACCACTGACAATTCTCTTCCTCTTGTTTCCTAAAAGGTATTCGCACACCGTTGTTAACTCAATACGAGTATATTCTGCAAGATTCCGAGTTGTTCACGGGTAACAGCGCTTTCTCGGAAAAGTGCATTTTTCAAGAACATGCCATGAATTACATACCAACGAATTGCAAACATAGACTTCTATACTACATGTACATAAAATGGAGAGACACTATTGCAGTGACTATTGTAAATGAGTTTATGACAGAACGAAATGTTCAAATGTTTGTAAATCTATCGGACGTAACTGCTAGATCATCAGTCCATAGCTTACGAACTACTTAATCTAAGGTAAACTAACCTAAGGATAACTCAAACACCCATGCCCGAGGGGGAAGGGGAGTCGAACCCCTGACGGCGAACGGCCGCGCGCAGCGAAGCACGGCGCCCAGTGCGCGGAAATGATAGTACTAGCTTTGTATATGCTTTACATTATACATTTATATGTAATTCAATATTACCACACTTATTCCGTTGTGATTTTAGCTGTAAAAGAAAATGTAATCACGGTTTGAAGCAGAATACTTGCTCTTTATTTTAGCGCAGAACAAAGTAACATGAATAAAGTCATATATGAACTACAGGAAAGGTAATACCCTATGTTAAAAGCGTTGATAGCAACCATATAAAAGACAAACATTTTAGTACATGCAATGATTCTAGTTAATGACTTTCAATACATTCCAAAAATAGTGAATAACTGCTTAGAAAGGAAAGTAAACAAGGTAATTTGTTGCAATGTATACATTTTCCTTCCGTTTCATTAAGAAACTACGCTTGCCACAGAAATCTACTTCTTTTATATCCGAAACTACCAGTATCAGCACGTTCTTCAGAATATCCATTATTACAGTATGTTCCCAGTTTACGTGCATATGCTCCGGAGGACCATTATTCAATTCGTTGTTACATATTTCATAACATGTTCACGAAATAGAACAAACACGCATTTTAGAGGGAGCATTCTTACATATGACAACTGTAAATATTGAAGGATAAAGCTCTATTTAATTAATAAGAGTGCCTGAAACCCCTTTAAGAACAAAAGAGAAAAATATATCGGTAGTGCCGGGTTCCGAACCGCTGCCCACTACACTACGGAGAACAATGACAAGCCCCGTTTTCTAATCTTATACAATGGGTGCCAGTTGTTAACTGATACTAATATGGCATTGTAGACACTAGATTATCATTTTCGTACGAAGAACGTCATGTTATTGTTGATTCTTGAGTGCGCCATTGCTTTGAAATGACAGCGTGTAAGTTATAATAATAAAATCATCCAATACGCAACGCAAGATGGCGTATGCCGCAGGGAGTTCTGAGCGAGGAATGCCACGTGATATCTCCTAACGGCTGGTTTTTGTACAATCAGTGGACGATTTCAAATTGCAGTTATTTTTGCAAATATCTCTCAAACCATATGAGATATGATAATAACATAAGAAAGCAAGGTTGTAGAGAATCATATCCTCTAAAAATTTGTTTATTCAATTTTCGTTTCAGATGAACGGTTTATTTGCAATTATAATTACCTTACAAAAGGCTTTTTTATGTTACTAACCTATTTTTTGTCCGAAATATATGAAAAAGCGAGGTTCTGGTCTCAGGCGGCAAACATTTATGTCTGTAAAATTTGGTGCAGCTCGCTTGAACGGTTCGACCTAAAAATTGGGAACACTTTACAGACAAGCAGACATCGTCAAATTGCCTTTATTTTCGCAAATATCTCTGCAACGATGCAAGATATTGAAAAAAAAAAAAAAAAAAAAAACTGAGCGAAGTTGTAGAGAATTTTCACCTCTACAAATTCGATTTTCGTGTCAGACGAACGGTTTGTTTGCAATTACAATTACATTACAAATGCCTTTTTTTAATGTTACTAACGTATTTTTTCTCCGAAATATTTGAAAAAGGGAGTTTCTGGTCTCTGGCGGCCTACAATTAAATATCTGTGAAACGATGCGAGATATGGAAAAATAAAAAAATAAAAAAATAAGAGAGCAAATTTGTAGAGACATTTCTCCTCTATAAATTCATGTATTGAGTTTCCGTCTCAGCTGAACGGTTAAGGCGTAATTTTTATTTAAGTTTCGAGCTGTCAAAAGGCGATCGCAAAGGCCCACTTCTAGTGTTACTACCGTAACCTAAAGTGGGCCAGAAATCTAATGTTCAAATGTTGTAAACTTATTGTACCGAAATGTTATTGTCACTGGACTTGCATACTTCTTAAACTATCTTACACTAAGGACAACGCACACGCCCATGCCCGAGGGAGGACTCGAACCTCCGGCAGGAACGGCCGCTCAGTCGGTAACATGACGCCTTAGACCAAGTGGTCATTCCCCGCGGCTTTTGTTCTGTCCTATTGAAATACGGCTATCTGCCGTCTTCCCTAGGTTTTTAACCTTATTATCTAAGCTCACTAGACGGTCATTTTTTGCTAAAGGAGAAACCCTCTCGTTCGGAGGCATGAGGAATAGCATTTCCTTTCATGATTTAAAATGTTAGTTTCTTTAATATTACTGGGATTTTATTATGCTAAAAATTTATCATTGTGTCCATGTTTTTAAATTTTAGATTCTGCAATTTTGCTGAGATTTTATTATGCTAATAATTTATCATTGTATCAATGAATGTGGCAAGATGAACGGTTTCTCCATGACGCCACTGTCCCTGTGAGAATGTGTAATTGCGTTATTCTGTATGTGCATGTATGAGAATTTTCTAGCATGGCATTCTGTGTGTATGTAAGAGAACTTTCGTCGTCGGCTGCTGGCTGCTCGCTACTAGTGTTACCTGGCTTTGTATCGATCGATAGTCGTTACCAACCTCTGCTTTTGATGTTACTAAAGAGGTTCATCCATCCCTTTGGCTACAACTTGGGTTGGCAATGTTCAGTTTGCGTGCCTCAACATGACGCGCGAGTTACAGCTCTCCCCACCACCTCGGTTTATCCAACCGATTTCCGGAGGATTTCCAATAGCGGAAGGGACTAGGTGGCTGCGCATCGACCTGGTATGATGTTCTGACTTTCTTTCCTCCCTTGAGATGGTAACGATTCGTTGTCTGATTTTTTAGACTTCAGATATTAGGTTCATTTCTCGGGATAAGTTTCTCCGATCATGTACGGAAATGTATTCAATTTCATTTCGGTGTTTTTGCATAGGTAATTGCAGTGAATATGCAACTAATTCGGTTTGATAACATTTGGGAATTGGCAACCTGTGTGAGACTAGCTGGCGGTGTATGAACTCTGTTTAATTTATTTCTAGTTTTAGGATGCAACCAATGTGCGGGAATATTTTTATTCTGTGTAGTGCATGTGAAATATTCTTATCCGTTTTCTCCTTCTGCGAGCGATATGTACTCCACGTGGTGTGTTCTTAGAACAAAGCCTTCAGCTACCCGTGTGACTGTTTCTATGCCCTTCAGGCAAGAAATTATGTATCCTTCTGAGTTCCATGAGTACCTCACGATGTCCTCTCTGCCTATTTTAAATTGGTGCTCTGTATACAAACTTTTACTTTGAATTCAGACTCCCCCAGTAAATTTTCTTCTAGCCTTGTTCGACCCCCTTTAATAGCTTCCTTATGAAATACTACCTATTTCTAGGGGCTGCATACCGTATTTCTTAGTTGATTAACCCCATCTTTAAATTTATGCCACTTTTCTGAATTTTGAGGACTGGACTTCAAAAAATGTTCAAATGTTTGTATAGCTTATGGGACTTAACTACGGGGTCATCAGTCTCTAAACTTACAATCTAACTAATACTAAGGACGGCACAAATATCCATGCTCGAGGGGGGGATTCGAACCCCCAACCGTAGTGGCCGTGCAGAACGTGACTGGAGCGCCTCAGTCCCCTCGGCTACCGCGGCTGGCGACTGGACTTCGTCCATCCGTGTAAAACCTTCCCAGTCGCGTCTAACTGTATTTCTTTAACTTCCATATGATATCCTGCGCATTTCTAAGGGTTGCATGCCATAGCTATTTTCTTTATTTTTATGAAATTGAATTTTGTATTTTTTACTGGTTTTCGGAACCACGTGACTCCGAACTCCAACTTCAAGGGTTTATACCTAGTCACTTGAGTTCTCGCTGCTGTTCACATACCAGTGCCTTACTATTGTGCATTCGTGTTTCGTGATCTGTGATTCCGTTGGTTTTTGTTGAAATAAATGCGATCTTTATGCACTTCGCCTTCAGTGGGATGCGAATATGCCTTGTAGCAGACACGTGCCGTGTGTTTAAATAATTCTGCATGCTCACGGTTTGATTAGAATGAAATTAATCTTACTATTATCGCGTACCATCTCAAGTAAAGACCAGAGCGACCTGCGAAGTTTATTTTTTCTTGCGTTGTGTGGTACATCCTGGTTCGCTGAATTTCGTCTACGATAGCGGCGCCTGCTTCTGCCACGTATCATCTCGCTGAGTTGGGTGATTTTCGCTTTGCTGTGAGTGGCTGAATGCTTGTTGATTGTAACTCCCTCCTCCGACGATGTTTAGTTAGATTACTTTAAATTTATTTTAAATGGGGACGCATTTTCATTGTTTCACAAAATTGGTACCCCCGTTAGCTCATGTTTGAAGTGAAACTTTATCTAATTATGAATATTAGTTAATGAATTTCTTCCCTTTTCTATGTAATGTTGTTTTTCACACGTTCTGAGAACAAATCCAGATGCAAATTATCATATTCTTAATTCCGTTTCGCCATAAATGTTCTCACAACCACTTTCATGAAAGAGTTTAGTTATGGGTGGCTTGCATATGAATGATTGTGTGCAACGACGTATGCTGGCCACCGCCTCTTTGTCTTCCTGCTGCTAGAGTAAAGTTTGAGTCAGTTCTAAATTCTGGGCCAGGGAACAAGATTCTGTTGCAGGAAGTAGTCAGTAGTTCACGCGAATCCTTTAGCTGGTTTTACGGCCATAGTTATATGTTTAAAGTAAGCTTTTAACTGGCTCCCTTCAGCCAGAATTAATTTTACAATTAACGGTGGTCTTTCGCTAGTTATCACCAAAGGGACACAAAGATTTAATAACTTTCTCGACTTTATTGCTGATACAACAATTCCACATTATGCACACTTCATTAGAAACTTTTCTACCTTCAGTTTCAAGATAAACAAAAACTGTTGATTCCCGTGTAGCAAGGTTTAGTAATGATTGACACCTTGCTCTGTTTCCAGTCAAAATAGGAAAGAATAGTTCAAAAACTAGCTACCGCGAGCCGTCACAGACATACTACTTACTTCAGAAAGGGACCTTGTCCTGGACTGGTTGTAATAATCAACATTTTGAAGGAGTAGTCAAGACTATGCTAACATGCGGACACTTGTCTTTTCTGCAGTAAACGTTGTGTCCTGTCTATGGAAAACGTTTTATGAGAAAAAAAAATCTCAGTAGATGGACTAGTTGCCTTCCTGCAGTTAGCGATTCGTGTGAGTTAACCAGCGCCGCGGCAGAGATTTGACGGCCGCAGGGCGTGTGTAGGAGAGCGAGCGCTGAGAGCCTGGCACAGCACAGTGGGACGAATGGCGAGTTCCGTCCATCAGTCACCACAGTTACGGCTATTTTGATGACAGTTGCTCTTAAAAGTTTTATATAGGCGTCAGTTAATTTTTACTGCCTAATGCTCCGGAGGGGTGGACAGGAGGGGTTGGGGGGGGATATGCATTAACTCTGTGCGCCCCTGAAACGCGCGCTGCTATTCCTCATCACCCGTATGCACTAGCTCAGAGGAACTCTCCAGTGCTTTGTTTATGGGCCGGACCTCTGAACATCGTGGCTTAACCTGTTTGTAAAGGTCTGGACACAAGAAACGCGGTCTTTCGGCGCGTTGCATACCGTGGCGAATGCCAGCGGCTTTCAGTAGCAACGAACGACACCAGCCACGAAGTGCCTGATAGCAGTACACGAAAAAAAGACGGCCCTAAAAAGTGGAGATTGTCGAAGAGAGGAAGCTCCGACATGGACTTCTTTCACAGTAGAGGTTCTCCTTTAACCCTTCTATGCATGACCTATATTTATTGCACATTTACATACCCTGGGTCCATTGGACCCGTTACGTCTAATAGGAGAATTTAAACGAAACTAAGTGTTTTGTGGTTATCATGCACGAATATTTTTATTTGAAGGTTCCTGAGTATAATATAAGAAAGCTGTGGCTATTTTAATCATTTTACTGGCTTCTAAATGTATAATTAATATAATTTTAACCCTGAATAATTTTTTAAATGGATTATGTTATGAAAACTGATACAGACACTACCAATATTATTTTTCATAGTGTTCAAATATGTGATTTTGCCACTGACAAAGCATAAACCATTTCACAAAAAACATCACATCAGTTTGTTGGTTCTGGTATAAATTTCACCACATTCTGAGCAAGCGCTTTATTTTACACTGTGGGCCTATCAGTCCATAGCATACCATTTGGAGCAATATTAACGTTAGCAATTTCACTGCTTATTTGTCCTGAGATATTATTATCTAGATCATCATCTTGACCACCACCACTACGTGGTTATTCATCCAAAGAGTCGTATGACACTGCCTGAGGAACAGCTTCATGGTTTTCATCTGAAGCGGAACGTATCTGAAACGGAATCGTCATCTTCAGATACCCATTGAGTAACAACTGCTCAAAATTTGGGCTTGAAAAACGTATGTTATCCTCTTTCCTGCTCCTTTTTTTAGATGCAGATCCTGACATTGTCTGAAAAATAATAATATAAATAACCTCAGTACTCACTTCTCCTTTGAAGTGTTATTTTTTAGTGTTACCAATAACCCTTACCTTTCTTCCGAATGACTATTGAATGTCAAACAATACTGCTGTGTAGCAAACTCTTACAGTCTTTCTGTACAGCGTCACGCACTTTAACCACCCACTGCGATATTTTGCTTCTTACACAACACAGAAGTATGCTGTCTGACAGTTGAACATGCCAAGTTATAACAATACTTTTTCTGCGATCACAGCAATACATATGTGTAGCAGTAACGTATTCTCGGTACTCCAACAAAATGTAATTGATTACAACCCAATCTAATTTAACGACACTTTAACGTAAACCACAGGGTCCATCGCACGCAGGTTATGTATATGTCTAGTATAAAGATGAAAATTAATTTGGCACTTAAACTAATGACACACAATTCTAGTAGTATCTGTAATTTACTACTGAATATTGCCAGAGAGCATACCAGAACGGTGGGACTCAATTTCAAGTATTTAATACACAAATTAAAAATTAAAATTGTTCTCGGGTCCATTGGACCCAGGGTATGCATACTAGGGTTAAGAGATTTCCCCGTTTTTATCATCATCATCTTCTTCTTATATATAAAGCAGAGTTTTGTTCCAATCTTTGTGAAAATTTGTACTCGTAAGCTTCAATCCATGTGGACGGTCACGGTAACTATAAGAATCACGCACAACAAATAGTTAATGAGATATGACGTCATAAACAATCAGATACGCGAAAAACTGCTGCATTAAGCGACAATGTTGCTCATTCTGTCCTAAACCAGTGGATCGAGTTCAACCAAATTTTAGAAAGGTGAACAGATTGGAGTCATTAAAGATGAAGAACGGGTCCTTACTTTCTGCACAGGGTGCAGCCAACTGTGGATGGTGGTTCATCTTGCTTTGGTATCGGAAAAGATTCTCTCCGGCTATCTGAAGTGGTAAGGACGTCTTGACGGTAGATATCACCATCTGCAGCATAGTTGACAGGCCCGACTACGAACCTCTGGTACACAGCCAAGAGGAGGGCCTGGAACGGTCTTTGACGGTTCTGCGATTGTGTAGGCTGCAGATTTCTCAAACCATAAGTCTAAAAGTACCAAAACTCAAAGCGCTAAAATTAAGTAGTGAGGCACAAATCATTATTGGTAACAAAAGCTCCTAAAGCTGGAGATTAGTTGAGCACAAATTTTATAAAAGGGACAGAAAGGATAGATTGAATAAAACATTTGATGGCGTAGTTACTGCAGTCTCAAGCGGTTTATCCTATACTGAAATTGAAGTAAATAGTGCATGTGAGTTGATATCCGTAGAGGTCACATGTGACAACCGAAATAAAGTACTAAATTTTTTTCCTTTTACCGAACCCCTGATCCAGATGATTTAAATGCAGAAATGTTCAAAGGAAGCCTGGATATAATTTCAAAGACGACCACAAAGCATACAATTTTAATTGTTTGCGACTTAACCACCGTATTTTGGTGAAAATAATGTTGAAAACTGTAGACTAACGTAAGATATCGTACGAAGCTGTACTGATCCTGTTGATATGCATACTGTGCTGAAATCGATAAAGGGTTAATACATAAAAAGTTGTTTCAACAAGAATGACTTTTTTTGCCATCATTTCAGCAGAAAAGGCGGGAATTCCTTATTTTCACGGAAAAAATAATTTGATTGATTTAGCATTTTTACAGTGCGTCTTCAAACTTGAGCTCTTGAAATTCAATTTGAGCTTCGTAATTTTTATGGGAGTCCTATGCTGAGAGAGCACTGTAGATTAAAAGTACATAGACAAAATTTCACTCAGTGGCAATCATTTGAACACAACACCACTGTTCCACAGCTGAGTAATTAACATGCAAACACTTTTATGAAGAAATGCGCATAAAATCATGCAGTCTAACATAAAGTAATTTAATTTTTAACGTAAATATTATATGTTACAGCTATTAAAGGACAAAGATACAGTCTGTGGGCCATCTTGTAGTCGATTGTGACAGACACTACGTTCATACCACGACGGAAGTAGAATATGTTGTGTTTTAGGGATAAAATATAGGATAGCCAAAAAGAAAAAAATATATATACAGAACCGCACACGGATAATATTTTGCTCAAGATGTTTGTTTAATCAGTGCAAATTCTGCTGTTTATCGACTCCACCTATTTCAGTTTTTATATTATTCATGTTTCACTGGTGAGATAATTAAACACAGCTTCAGTATTTTATCGCCAACACAGTCACTTGTAAACGGGGTGACGTACGTGCTATGGACCGTTTACCGACAAATACCAATTACACGTACTTCACGGCACATGAGCATAGCTCACAGGAAACCGGCCAACAGCCTATTTCGAATCAACATTTCGCTTTACGGCTCATACGGGAACGCTGAGCGCGTTTCATTTCGAAAAACATTACTATGGCGGTTTCTATTGTATCCGAAGTACCAACCACAAACGTAAAACAGCGAAATGGTGGCACGTATCTGCAGTGCAGCATTAGAGCTTGACAAATAATTGACGGTTTTGCATCAGATTTGTTTCTGTCCACAGGTGCAAGTGTTGATTAGTGTTCATGAGTTGGTAGACAAAATCTCATGATTTTGAAATAAGTGCGCTGAACGATGTTTGGATTACGTCTTTTTTTTTTTTTTTTACTATTATTATTATCTTTCCACTATCTATGGTGCAACATTCTGCAACATTCTACGTCTCCGTCATAGGCACAGACGTGTTTGGTTGCTTACAAGTGACCGCGATGTTTCTAGTGCCAAACCACAAGGAGCCAGCAAGATTTTGCTTGTATGTTACGGTATCAGATCCATTGTTGTTGTTGTGGTCTTCAGTCCGCAGACTGGTTTGATGCAGCTCTCCACGCTACCCTGTCCTGTGCAAGCCTCATCATCTGAGAATACGTACGGCAACCTACATCCTTTTGAATCTGCTACTGTATTCGTCCCTCGGTCTCCCTCTACGATTTTTGTCTCCACACACTTCCTTCTAATGCTAAAATGACGAGTCCTTGATGTCTCAGAATATGTCCAACCAATCTATCCCTTCTCTACTCAGGATATGCCAGAAACTCCTTTTCTTTCTAATTCTGTTGAGCACCTTCTCATAAGTTACGTGATTAACCCATTTAATCTTTATCATTCGTCCGTAGCACACATTTCGAAAGCTTCTATCTTTTTCTCTAACCTCCTTATCGTCCACTTTTCACTCCCATACGATGCTACAATCCTAACAAATGCTTTTAGAAATGATTTCTTAACATTTAATCTAATATTGGACGTCAACAAATTTCGCTTCTGTAGTAACGCTTTTCTTCCCTTAGCCATTCTACATTTTATATCTTCTTTACTTCGACTATCAGAAGTTATCTTGCTACCCAAATAACAAAACTAATCTACTACTTTTATTATCTCATAACGTAATCTAATTCCTTCAGCATCGCCTGATTTTCTGAGATTAAATTCCATTACCTTCGTTTTACTCTTGTTAATGTGTATCTTATATCTTTCTTTCGAGACACTGTTCATTCCATTTAATTGCTCTTCCAGATCCTTTGCAGTCTCTGACAAAATTACTATGTCACCAGGAAACCGCAAGGTTTCTATTTCTTCTCCCTGAACTTTAATTCCCTCTACAAATTTTCCTTGCATTCCTTCACTGCTTGCTCAATGTCAGATTGAACAACATTGGGGAAAGGCCACAACCCTGTCTTACTCCCTTCCCAATCTCTGCGTCCCTTTCTTGCCCTTCGACTCTAATAACTGCTGTCTGGTTTTTGTATAGGTTGAATATAACTTTTTGCTCCCTGAATTTTTATCACTGATACCTTCAGAGTTTGACATTGTCAAAAGCTTTTTCGAAATCTACTAACGAAGGTTTATCTTTCCTTAATCTATCTTGTAGGGTAAGTCGTAATGTACGTATTGCCTCCCGAACTCGGATTCCACAAGATTTCCATCCGTTTGTAAATAATTCGTGTTTGTATTCTAAAACCACGAATTATTAAACTGATACCTCTGAAATTTTCACACATGTCTGCACTTGCTTTCTCTGGAATAGGAATTGCGATATTCTTCTTGAAGTATGAAGGTACTTCTCCTCTTCTATAAATCTTGCATACTAGGTGGAACAATTTTATCATGACTAGCACTCGGACTGAATATCATCTGTTCCAGTGGCCTTGTTTCGATTCAACTCCTTCAGCGCTCTGTCAGATTACTTTCGCAGTATCATATCTCATATCTCATCTTCCTACACTTCATGTTTAGAATACTCAAATCCAAATGTTTGTAAATCTATCGGACCAAACTGCTTGGTCATCAGTCCGTATCATTCAAACTACTTAAACTAAGGCAAACGAACGTAAGGACAACACACACACACACACACACACACACACACACACACACATGGAGGACTCGAACCTCCAACGGCGAGCAACCGCGCGCTCCGCAGCGAGGTGTCTTAGACCGCTCGGCTACTCCACCGCGGCTCTAGAATACTTCCTTCAAGTTTACCTCATTTGTATAGGCCCTCTCTACATTCCTTCCACAGTTCAGCTTTCCCCACTTGTCTTAGTACTGGTTTTCCGTCTGAGTTCTTGATACTCATACAGCTGTTTTTCCTGTCTCCAAATATCTCTTTTATTTTCCTGTAGACGGTATCTATCTTACCCCTAGTTATGCAGTCTTCTACGGTTCTGCATTTGTCCTCTAGCCACTCCTGCTTAGCCAGTCTGCACTTCTGTCAATCTAATTTTTCAGACGTATGTACTCCCTTTAGTCTGATTCAGTTGCTGAATTTTTATTTTTTCTCCTCTCATCAATTAAGTTCAGTATATCCTGTGTTATCCAGGGATTTCTGTTGGGCCTTGTCGTTCTGCTTATATGATCCTTCGTGGGCTTTACCACCGTATCTCTCAGAGCTATTCATTCTTCTTATACTGTATAACTTTCCCCGCTTCAGCCAATCCTTGCCTAATGCTCCCTCTGAAACTCTCAACCACCTCTGGTTCCTTCAATTTGTCCAGGTTTCATCACCTAACTTTTCTACCTTCTCTGCAGTCTCTTAATTTTTTAATCTACAGTTCATAAACGAAAAGTTGTGGTCAGAGTCTGTAACTTTCCCTGGATATGTCTCACAGTTTATATCCTGATATCTAAACTTTTGTCTTATCATTATAAAGTCAATCTAGTACCTTCCAGTGTCTTCTGGTCTCTTCCACGTATACAGCCTTGTTTCATGATGTTTAAACCAAATGTTAGTAATCATTGTGCTCTGCACAAAATTCTACCAAGCGCTCTACTTGGTGTTGGTTTTCTGTCTATCTTTGCTACGATAATGCTGTTAATATTAACTTACCCGCATTCCTATTTTCTTATTCATTATAAGACCTACTCCTGCGATACCACCAACTGATTTTATATTTATAACCCTGTACTCATCCGAACAGACATCCTGTTCATCCTGCCATGGAACTTCACTAATCGCTACCATATCTAACTTTAACCTATCCATTCCTCTTTTCAAATTTCCTACTTACGCGATTAAGGGTTGGAACATTCCAAACTCCGACCTGTAGAATGACTGCTTCGTTTTTCTTGATGACGACATTCTCCTGAATAATCCCTGTCCGGAGATCCGATTGGGGGACTATTTTACCTCCGGAATATTTTACCCAAGAAGACGCCATCATCTTATATTCATACAGTAGAGCTGCATGTCCTTGAGAAAAGTAACCACTGTAGTTTCCCCTTGCTTTCTGCCTTTCGCAGTAACTGCATGGCAAATCCATGTTAGCTGATGTCACAAAACCATCTCAGTCAATCATCCATATTATTGCCCCTGTAGCTACTGCAAAGTCTGCTGCCCCTCTTCAGGAACCACCCGTTTGTCTGGCCTCTCCACAGATAGCCCTACGCTGTGGTTGCACCTATGGTACGGCTATCTGCATTATTGAGGCACGCAAGCCACCCCACCTCGGCAAAGTCTGTGGTTCATGGGGATAGCTCGATAAGCCTCTGAACTGTTATTTACCCTGACAGACACATAAATGTATCGAGGCATACAATGAAATTGTCACATCTTTCCTGATACAAAAATTTGTATACGTAAGCAGCACACTCTGTTGTTTCAAGGAAAGGAAGTGAACCTGCTGAATTATGGTCGTGTCGGAGCACAAAAAGGCAGACAACACTGACAGAAAAGTGGGGAACCAGATGCCTTGGTCCTCATTCTGTCTTCCTCACCAAAAATATTGGCATGCGAAAATGTTAGCGGTTTTTTGTGTTGAAATAGATTATCAGAGAGGCAATGGAACAGCGAAGAGACGGTCTGAGCAGGAAGGAAAGAGGGAACAATTACTGTGGGAGAGAGGCAATGACAGTAAAAAACGATAAATTATTTGTGACAGTGCGACGAAACGATAGAGGAGATAGTGAAATTTAAAGTGATGAATGTAGGCTACACATAAGCTTTTGGTATGTGCATGCTCAAAAACGGCGAATTTCAATAATAATAATAATAATAATAATAAAAATTGTCTGGTATTCCCCATATCCAAAAGCTACGCAGCTCCTCAGTCCGAGCAAAGTATCCTCTTGGATAGGTATAAAGAGGAGATAATCGTGATTGAAAAAATAGAGAATGGACTGTGAGAAAGAAACAGGCAGTAGCAATGTAAGATAGAAAGAATGGGACATAAACAACTGCAGAATAAGACAGACATTATAATGGTTATGCCGCAGTTGGTGAAATTGAATGAACGGCCCTATCGCTAAGTTTCATGTGGTTCTCCAATGCCAAGGCGTTATGATATGTGGTGTTACAATATTTAAATGTTGCGTGTCTCTTACCACCAACTTGCAGTACATCGAAGAGATTCCACATCTTTCATCGGGGACACATTGAACTATAAAATGTTCAAATGTGTGTGAAGCTTATGGGACTTAACTGCGGAGTCATCAGTTCCTAAACTTGCAAACTACGTATGAACTACCTTATACTGAAGACAGCCCGAGGCGGGGATTGGAACCCCCGATGGGGAACGGTCTCGCGCACCGGAGCATAGCGCCTCAGTGCGCTTGGCCACTCCGCCGCGGCTGGGATTCCTAATCCTAATAAATAAGAAATCGGAGGATTCCATGTTCTATATAGTAATTTAAAAAGTACGGTGCACAAAATTCAGGAATGAATGATGATTCAAAAGTAATGACTCTCTGACAAGGATGACACAACGCCTACCTGTTATGAAAAATGGTTGCTACTGAGGACTTGTTGTTTTAAAAAAAATTTAAATATCTATCCGACTTGGTAAAGAATAAAACCAGAAGCTGAAGAATACAGCCGACTAGTGGAAGGTACATTTATCTTTAATTGGCCTATAGCAAATGGAAAGTGTGCTCATCACCAATTCCCCATTAATCCGTTGTACTGCTCTCATAAGACGAACGTCATCTGGCCACCGTGAATGGGTCAGAACGACGTGAAGCTGAAGCTGTGAGACGATGGCTACACAGTGAACGAACTACTTCGTGCCAAAAGCTCCTAATCTGAAGTCACTCAAGCATGAAAGGCGAACAAGAGGTTTTCCTGCTTGCCTCACTGGGCAGGAGCAGAAGAGAAGCTCAGTTGCTAGCTTGTAAATGAGTGCTTCGAAATGCAAATACAATGCACTGATTTTTTGTCTTCTGCTCACAGAGAAATAATTATGAATACTTCAAGCAACAGCCTTTAGCCGTCGGGGGTTCGAGTCCTCCCTCGGGCATGGGTGTATGTGTTATTGTCCTTTGGTTAGTTTAACTTAGTTTAAGTAATTTGTGAGTCCCATAGATTTACAAACATTTGAACTTCAAGCAATGCAGTCTGCACTTGCAACTAATAGTGAGCTAAGTCACTGGACGCTTTGCCAGCGCAGCTAGTCGAATCCCCGATTCACTTTGCAGCCACCAGTCTCTTCAGACAGAGCCAATCACAGCTATAGCTTCAAATCTCTCTCCCCCTCCATTACTTCCTTCCGAACATCTTTCCCGCGAAAAAGAAGATTCTAGCGGCTTTTAGATGGTACTAGAACGTTTCGACCGTTTGGCGCTCGAAATCATTCGAATCAAATCGTCGCCCGCGAGGTTTGGCGCGAAGAGCCAGCAGCCATCGGTCGTTCAGTAACTGTGATCTCGCACCTTCTGGTAAACCCGGGACGCCATTGTGGTACCGTTAGGCATCCCTCGCCGTTCTCCGGCCTTTCTCACTCACTTGGCTGTGTTCTTATTTCCAACTCCAAGAAAAAGTACTGCATGCTAATATTGTTCATATTACATGTTACGCCGGCCGCGGTGGCCGACGGGACTGAGGCGCTTCAGTCACGGTCTCCACGGCCAATACGGTCGGGGGTTCGGTCGGGCAAGGATATTTGTGCCGTCCTTAGGATTAGTTATTTTATAAGAGGTTTGTAAGTTTAGGGACTGATGACCCCGTAGTTAAGTCCCATAAGCTATACAAACATTTCAACATTTTAAATGTTGCCTACTAACATCAACCAGTTTTCCCAGTGACCTAGTCAACATTAATATTTGCACTCTTCCTACCTATTTTTTGCATTCCGATTATTCATAAAGTGATACCATTAATTACGTTATAAATAATTGTAGGTTATTAATTATTATTACGTGAACATAGCATGAAAGGCGGTGAAAGTCGCGGTGGAGTGGCTCAGCGCATTGAAGCTCTATGCTCCGATGCGCGAGGTCCTTCCCTGTCGGGGGTTCAGATCCTCCCTAGGAGCAAGGCTGTCTGTGTTGTCTTTAGTTTACGTTAGTTTCTGAGTTTAGGGATTAATGACCCCGAAGTTAAGGCCCATAATCTTAGAAAAGTAAAAATAAAAACGTGGTGAAATTTCCTGTCGCCTTACAACATAATGGGATGAATTCAGTGGCAGTGGGAGACGCAGAAGACGCAGGTTCATGGGAGGAAAACGAGACAGAGTGAGTCCTTTTATAAATGAAGCCATAAATCAGATAGTATGACACCATGAGCTTGGCTGTTATTTAACAGTTTCAAGTTACTGGTACACCTGACGTAAGTAGTATTTCTCAGACATCTGGGGGAAATTGTATGAATTTCCGCGAGCTGTAGTAGGTTGCCGCACTAGATGTAAATTGTGTTTATTTGTTTTCGTCGTGCTCTCAAGCATCCCTGTTTTCTCCAGTTCTCTCGCCTGCCTCAAGCAACGACTCTACGACGAGGCTTCCGCTGCCACAGAAAAGAAGAGAGAAATGCACCGCCTTTCCTCGACTGCTGTCTGGCGGGTCTGAAACTTCCTTCTCTTACTGCACAGTTTGCATTGTGAGACCTGGAGTTGTTGTTGCCGATCTACTAATGGAGTCTGCTCCAATGCTCCAAGTTTCTGATAATGTGCAATGAATTAAACCAATTTTGTATGTTCGGTTATTTTCGGATAGTCCGTCAATTGGTTGCCATATTTCATAGTAAATCTAAACGACAAGTGTAACTGATTTAATTTTGTACCGTAAGGAAGTCGTGCTGCCTTAACAAAGGCATATGTGGTGCAGAAAAATTGGATTCTGCTTATTATGAAACACAGTAATCTAGATGGCTGCACACAGAAGGAGTTTACGTGAATTGTGTTAGTGACAGAATGTGTGATCTTGTCTGGCCAAAAATTAGTCAGGTTCGAGCCTCTTGTCACGGTCTGTAGGTACCAGCTTCTTCGGAAATGCGTATTGCACTCGACTTCAGACTTTGAACGTGAGGGCTGGAACTTAAATAGTGAAAACTATCTATTCACAACCGATACAATAGCTTTACACGTTTGCATCTGTTACTGTACTTCAAAGGAGTCACCCGTTGCCGGCGATATGGAAGACGTAGTATTCCGTTAGCAGAGCCTGTTCTGTTGATGGTACGAATGGACTGTCTACTGCCTGCCGAATTGTAGAACAGTTCAGAAGCGAATGTCTTTCGCATGCACAAGCGTTAGAGCAGACAGTCGTATGCACTAATCCGGTTTCGTGGCCGGCCGCGATGGCCGAGGGGACTAAGGCGCTACAGTCACGGTCTGCACGGCCACTACGGTCGGGGGTTCGAATCCCCCCTCGGGCATGGATATTTGTGCCGTCCTTGTTCGTAAGTAGTTTGTAAGTTTAGGGACTGATGACCCCGTAGTTAAGTCCCATAGACTATACAATTTTTTTTTTTTTTTTTTTTTTTTGTTTTTTTTTTTTTTTTTTTTTGTTTCGTGGGCTAGTTCACGAATCGTCTGGCGTCGATCAGTGTCCTCTAAAGCGGCAACAGAGTGCACTTCTTCTTCAGAGACGCTAGGACGACTTGTTTGATACATGTCTGCCACAATTTTCCGACTTCCGTTGAAGGCTTTTACCCAACGGGTCCGGTTCAGTATGTCAATGCCGATCCCCCCCCCCCCCCCCGCCTATTGAACACCTTGATGACACTATCGTGCCTTACGACCTCTGGTATATTCAATCTCGATCCAACTCCGTTGTTCCTGTTTCGAAAATATAATGACACCGTTAAGTTAGACCAACAGCTCACAAGTTACTGCATTGCCCTCGATTGTGCGGAGGTCAGGTAGGATATCAGCGACAATAGTAGATTCCATTGCATAGTGTCTCCGGAGCAGTATTGCCATTATTTAAGTTCCAACCCTCGAAGATTCGTATAAGTTAAATTTTAGCACGTTTAGAGATGTTGGCGATTACCATGTATACCACCGAAAGAGTAGAGGTTTTTGTTTGTATAGCTTATGGGACTTAACTACGGGGTCATCAGTCCCTAAACTTACAAACTACTTACGAACTAGCTAACACTAAGGACGGCACAAATATCCATGCCCGACAGGGGACTCGAACCCCCAACCGTAGTTGCCGAGATGAGCGTGACTGGAGCGCCTCAGTTCCCTCGGCCGCCGCGGCCAGCAAAGAGTAGAGGAGTTTTATATATCGCGAATAGTGATTTGCAATCGATTTCGAGAAAACATACTCTCCTCAGAATTCAAAAAGAAAGATACAAAAAGTCACCTTTAGTTCATGGGGTCTTAATATGAGCAGTAGTTCTGACGAATTGTTTTTATTTGATTTTATTTTGTTTGATCATCGTCACTCTTTACAGACCTCCCTGCACTTTCTGCAATATATGCTTCATCTAAATTGTAACTACAATACTGGCCATTAAAATTGCTACACCAACAAGAAATGCAGATGATAAACGGGTATTCATTGGACAAATATATTATACTAGAACTGACATGTGATTAAATTTTCACGCAATTTGGGTGCATAGATCCTAAGAAGTCAGTACCGAGAACAACCACCTCTTGCCGTAATAACGGCCTTGATACGCCTGGGCATCGAGTCAAACAGAGCTTGGATAGCGTGTACAGGTACAGGTGCCCATGCAGCTTTAACACGATACCACAGCTCATCAAGAGTAGTGACTGGCGTATTGTGACGAACCAGTTCTTGGCCACCATTGACCAGACGTTTTAAATTGGTGACAGATCTAGAAAATGTGATGGCCAGGGCAGCAGTAGAACATTTCCCGTATCAAGAAAGGCACGTATAGGACCTGCAACATGCGGTCCTGCATTATCCTGCAGAAATGTAGGGTATCTGAGGGATCTAATGAAGGGTAGAGCCACGGGTCGTTAACACTTTTCTTCCTCTCCCTTTTGCCTAGTACCTTTCCACAGGTATCAATGTAGGTACTCTCTATTCTCTTCCACTTATGTTCAATATCCTGCCCTTCATCGTCTCTTAGCTGTTGGAATCGCTTTCTAAATTCTAGTGGAAAACATTGTTGCCCCTCTTTATTTTTCAGTTTGTCCCAATTATATTTTATCCTCCTCTTCTGATGTGTGATCCTAGTACTTGCAATCTTCAGTCGCAGCATAGCCATTGCTAAATGATGATCACTTCCCACATCTACCTCCCTATTGTTCCTCACAACCAGCATGGAGGTTCTCCATGTCTTGCTAATAGTGAAATGATCGATCTGGTTCTCCGTTCTATGATCAGGGCAAACCCACGTTCTTGTGGCAGTTCTTGTGAGGGAAGATAGTGCCTCCTATCACCAACCTGTGGTAACTACAAAATTCAATAAGTGTCTCACCATTATCATTTCTATTACCTATACCGTGTCTACCTACTCCTCAGTTATCATTGCCAACATTCGCATTCAGGCCGGCGGCGGTGGCTGAGGGGACTGAGGCGCTCCAGTCACGGTCTGCACGGCCACTACGGTCGGGGGTTCGAATCCCCCTCGGGCATGGATATTTGTCAGTCCTTAGGATTAGCTAGTTCATAAGTAGTTTGTAAGTTTAGGGACTGATGATCCCGTACTCAAGTCCCATAAACCAAAAAAAAAAAAACCATAATATCCTTCTTCTTTGTCTTTAACAGGGTTCGATGTAGCTGACCATAAAATTGCTCTTTTTCTTCTTCGTCTCCTGCCTTTGTTGGTGCATAACACTGTAACTGATGCGAAGCGAGCTACTACAATTATTTCTGAGACTGGGTACCATTCCATCAAACTCTTCTTTGTCTCTCTTTCTTAGTACAGCAGCGTGTCCCCTTCTTGGGTCTTTATCCCACCCAACCCGATCCATCTCGTCTCACTTAAGCCTAGTACGTCCAACCTGAATCATTTCACCTCCCTGAATATTTCAGCCAATCGCCCTGCCTGCCACATTGTCTCTACATTCCACATTCCAATTCTCGTATCTGCTTTCATGCTAAAGGTCAAATCCTTTTTATCCATCCGGCTTCTACTCATTGATGTGTTTATAATTGTTTAATCTCGGATACGTAGGTTATTAAAATAAATGTCTTTAAGAATTTTAATTCCAAACTAGAAAGGTACTGATAAATTAATATTTCATGAAATGGTCAAAACAGTTTTAAAAAATCTGAAAATGACTGGAAAGTCAACCACAATTTTAAACCAGCAAAACACTTTAGGTTTCCTGAGATGCTTTAAATTAGTGTGTTATTGTTGTGGTCTTCAATCAGGAGACTTGTTTGATGTGGCTCTCCATCCTAATCTATCCTAAGCAAGCCTCTTCATCTCGTCATAAGACCTGCAACCTACATCCATTTGAGTCGGCTTACTGTATTTATCTCTTGGTCTCCCTCTGAGATTTTTACCCCACACAATTCCCTCCATTGCTAAATATACGATTCCTTTATGTCTAAGAATGTAACCTACCAATCGATCCCTTCTTTTAGTCGAGGTATGCCAAAAATTCCTTTTCTCGCCAATTCTGTTCAGTACCTCCTCATTACTTACACGATACACCCACGTAATCTTCAGCATTCTTCTGTAGCACCACATTTCAAAAGCCTCTATCCTCCTTCTGTCCACACTGTATATCGTCCATGTTTCGCTCCCATATAAGGCAACACTCCACACAAATGCCTTCAGAAAGGATTTCCTTACACTTAAAATTAATATTCGATGTTATCAAATTTATCTTTTTCAAAAACGCTTTTCTTCCCAATGCCATTCTGCATTTTATATCCTCTGTACTGCAAGCATCGCATGTTATTTTACTGACAAAGTATCAAAACTCATCTACCGCCTTTATTGTTTTGTTCCATAATCTAATTACTTCAGCAGAGCTGGATTTTCTTAGACTGCACTCCATTGCCCTCGTTTTTCTATTGTTAATGTAAATTTTATACGCACCTGTAAACACACTGTTTATTCCATTCAACTGCTCTTCAAGTTTTTTTGCTGTCTCTGAGATAGTTACAATGTCATCGGCAAAACGCAATGTTTTTATTTCTTCACCCTGAACTTTAATTCCTTCTCCAAATTACTCCTTGCTTTCCTTTATAGACTCCTTTATGGCATTGGAAAAAGGTACAACCCTAACTTACTCCATTCCCACCCTCTGCATCCCTTTCATGCCCTTTAACTCTTTAGATTAGATTAGATTACCTTTATACTTGACCATAGATCATATCTACGAAATTTCATAATGATGTGGAATGTGTCAGTTTAGTAAATGTTGTCCATACATGACAATCAATATTTTAAGGATTTTCATTTACTTTCTTATTATTTATTTATATACTTAGTAAATTTTAGCTAAAAATTCATCTACATTGTAGAAGCAGTTGCCATTCAGAAACTCCTTTAAATTCTTATTAAATACTAGTTGGTTATCTCTCGGACTTTTGATACTACTTGGTAAGTGAACGAAGACCTTTGTGAGAGCATAATTCACTCCTTTCTGTCCCAAAGTTATATTTCACCTTCAATAGTAAATATCACCCTATCTCCTAGTGTTGTAACTATGCACAATGCTATTACTTTTGAATTGGGTCGGATTATTAATAACAAATTTCATGAACGATTTATATAGTGAAGGTACAGTGAAGACCCCTAGATCTTTAAAAAAATGTCTGCAGGATGATCTTGGGTGGGCTCCAGCAATTATTCTGATTACACGCTTTTGTGCAATGAATACTTCACTTACTAAATGTTGAAATCTTCAGAATATGATCCCATATGAAAGCAATGACTGAAAAAAGGCATAGTAAGCTAATTTACTGAGATATATATCACCAGTTTTTGCAATGACCCTGCTAGCATAGGTAGCTGAACTCAAACGTTTCAGGAGATCCTCAATATGTTTCTTCCAATTTAATCCGTCGTCAATGCAAACACCTAAAAGTTTCGAATATTCTACCTTAGCTACAGATTTATATGCAAAGTGTAAATTTATTAATGGTGTCATGCAATTTACTGTATGAAACTGTTTATACTGGGTTTTATCAAAGTTTAACGAGAGTCCATTTGTAGAGAATCACTTAATAACTTTCTGAAATATATCATTTACAATTTCATCAGTTAATTCCTGTTCATCAGGTGTGATAGCTATCAGCAGAAAGAACTAGCTTAGCATGCCTGTGAATGTAGAATGACAAGTCATTAATATATATTAAGAACAGCAAAGGACCCAAGAACGAACCTTATGGGACCCATTTTTGATAACTCTCCAGCTAGAAGAATAATTGTTTCATCTATATCATGTGAAGTGCTTATTTAAACTTTCTGCGCTCTTTCAGTTAAGTATGATTTAAACTATTTGTGCACTATCCCACTCATACCACAATACTTAAGCTTATCTAGAAGAATCCCATAATTTACACAATCAAAAGCCTTTGAGAAATCACAAAAAATCTCAACTGGTGATGTCTGGTTATTCAAAGCATTTAATATTTCATCAGTGAAGGTATATATAGCATTTTCAGTTGAAAAGCTTTTTTGAAAATCAAACAGACATTTTGTTATAACTTTCATTTCACAAATAGGTGAAGCAACTCGAGAATAATACGGTTTTCAAAATTTTTTGGTAAAGCAGTCAGAAGTGAGATGGGGCGGTAGTTGCTGAAATCGGACGGACTCTGACAACCGCTGTCTGGGTTCTGTACAAATTGTGAATAGCCTACTGTCCCCTACATTTCACTCCTGCTGATTTCAGAATTTGGAATATTCCCATCAAGACTGTTAAAATATTTCTTCAAATCTACAAAATCTTTCCTTAATCTATCGTCTAAGATAAGCCGTAAAGTGAGCATTGCCTCCCGCGTTCCTAAATTTCTCCAGATTCCAAATTGATCTTACCTGAGGTCAGCTTCTAACAGGTTTTCCATCCTTATGCAAATAATTCGTGTTAAATTTTTGCAAATTACATATTAAACTGATGGTTCTGTGATTTTCACAGCTGTCTGCAAGTGCTTTCTTGGAAATGGGGATTATTACATTTTTCTTAAAGTGCGGTTGTATGCCGCCTGTCTCGTATATCATACGCACCAGGTGAAATAGTTTTGTCATCGCTGGTTCTCCCAGAGTCTTGGTTCTCCAAGAGATTTTAGTAGTCCTGAGGGAACATCATTTACACCAGGGGCCTTGTTCCGACTTAAGTCTTTCAGGGTTCTGTCAAGTTTTTCTCTCAGTATAGTATCTCCTATTTCATCTTCATCTGTTTCCTCTTCCCTTATTACAATACTGTCTGCAAGTTCATATACTTTGTAGAGCACCTCTGTGTACTCTCTCCATCTTTCACCTTTCCCTTCTTTGCTGAATACTGGTTTTCCATCTAAGTTCTTTATATTCATATTGCTGATTTTTTGTCTCCTAATGTCGCTTTTATTTTTCTGTAGAAGGAACATAAAGTTTCAAAACACGGATAATTAATAGATTCTTAAATGGAACGAATTTTTTTCTAAACCACAGGAAGCATTACAGATTCAACCTTCATGAACACAATTCCAAAGAATGACAGATAAAGGAGCAAATTTTCATAAAGGACCATAAATTGAAAAAAAAAATCTAAAGGGATCTGAGCTTTACCCATCACATATATATTTGTAAAGAACTACTGATAAAGCAGAAAATGTTCTTAAAGACACAGAAATTGAACAAATACCTTTTTTTAAAGTTAACACATGTACCTTAAACGGGCAATTCCCTTTTAAATTAACAACTGTACTAGCAATTACAAAATATTACAAATATTTCTCTTATGAACTTAACATAGAATAGCCCACACTATGCCTTACCAAATTTTATTCACCTGAACTGCTTGAAACCTCATTTGGTAAAACCTATGTGCACACCAATAGACAATATAATTATTATTTTAATTCGTACTGTGATCCAATGGTTACGCACTAACCCCGACGTTGTTCTGAGAATAACTTCCCCAAGGAATCGACATTTAAGGCAAGAAAGGTAGTAACGTACAGCTAATAAGCAGCGACAATCATTTAACACCAACAGCTAACAGGCCTTTAGGGCAAAAATGTCTAGGGAGTGGTAGCCAGATCCAAACAAGAGGGGGAAGCCTAACTGATTAATACAAAAAATGGACAAAGAAAAAAAGGCCTGTAACGAAGTTTACGTCAGCTTCGGTCATGGTAGGCACTCATAAATATACACGGATGTATACCAAAACAACGAACACAGTTAAGACTAGACTGCCAAATTACACACGCTCGCCAGGCAGTTTCGGGCGAGGGGAGGAATGTTATACTGCCACAATTTATGCCGGCGCCCAGGGCAAATTACTGCCAGGCAAGCGGCTACTAAGCAGACTATACGCTGGTTGCACCTAGCAAAGCCAAACCAGGCGGAAGATAAACAATAGGCATAAACAGATAGAACTGAAAATATAACGGCACCCAGCAACTAAACAACAACCACACCCAGAACAAAGCCTACAGGGATCTACTATCAGCGGAAGTAATTCTAGAGAAGAAGGTGCTTCAAATGATCTGGAAACAAGTCAGCTTATAACAGGTTCCGCCGCGGTGAATGTGATGCTACTCCCTAATTGGACAAGTCAGAAGGTCGACTCGACAACGGCTTATGCCCCAGTACGCTAGCGTGTCACTGTTAACCGTATGAGTCGTCAATCCACTTCCTGCACGTCCATAATCTGATCACCAGCTATAGCCATAAGTGGAATCCGGCACACGACAGCTACCAAACTGCTAGGAGCGGCGGACGCCCGATGCTGTCACAGACACCTTTGGCCCACAAATGACATCACTCCACTCGCCATGACAGCCTCCGGATATGACAGTCGGGGGGAGGGGATGAATGCATTGTGGTAGTGCCTCTTTGTAAAGTGTGCTGAGTGTAAGCCTGTTAATATTAAGTGGACAATTTTATTTATCATAAATTAATTATCGTATATATATATATATATATATATATATATATATATATATATATATATATATATATATAATGGAAAGTCCAGGTTGGAATAAATAATATAGTGAGGACAGTTACAACTCACCGCAAAGACGTGGCGACGAGATGCGACAGGCACATACAAAAGACACACACATACAACACATTCAGCTATCGGCCATGGCCTTCTTCAGAAATAGAGCACTCACGCAATCACACAGGCACACAACACAGTCATACAACCATCACCTCCGACTGCCACACTTCGAATCACGCTCTGCAGCGAATCGGGGACGGCAGGGGAGGGGAGGGGGAGGGGATAGAAAGGTTACGTCACGGTGGTGGGGATGGGTTAGATGGGAATAACGAGATGCAGCTTAGGAATGGAGTGGGGAGGCGGGTGAGGGGAGAAAATAAAATAAAATAAAGTAAAATAATATATATATATATATATATATATATATATATATATATATATATATATATGAAAATTCATGCACACTGCAAGTGCACAAGACCACATACACACACACACGCACGCACGCACGCACGCACACACACACACACACACACACACACACACACACACACACACACATACATACATATACACACACATGATCACACATTCACACACCACTCAAATCAGGCGAGGTTTGGGATACAGAGGTAGGAACTGTAAGGTATGGAAAAAAATATATATAGGGAAATTATCGTAGGTTGAGGCCTGGTTGATTTCGGGATCGGAGAATGTATTGTAGGGATAACTCCCATCTGTGCAGTTCAGAAAATCTGGTGGTGGATGGGAGGATCCAGATGGCCCGGGTTGTGAAGCAGCCATTGAAATCAAGCATGTGCTCTGCTGCATGCTGTGCCACAGGGTGGTCCACCTTGTTTTTGGCCACAGTTTGGCGGTGGCCATTCATCCTAATGGACAGCTGGTTGGTGGTCATGCCAATATAGAAAGCTGTACAGTGCTTGCAGCACAGTTGGTAAATTACGTGGCTGCTTTCACAAGTGGCCCGGCCTCTGATGGGGTAGGATAAGCCTGTGACAGGACTGGAATAGGAAGTACTGGGTGGGTGGATTGGACAGGTCTTGCAGCGGGGTCTTCCACAAGGATATGATCCCTGTGGCAGTGAGCTGGGTTTCGGGGTGGCATAAGGATGAACAAGGATGTTGTGAAGGTTGGGAGGGCGACGGAACACCACTTTAGGAGGGGTGGGAAGGATCTTGGGCAGGATGTCTCTCATTTCAGGGCATGAGGATAGAAAATCAAAACCTTGGCGAAGGATGGAATTTAGTTGTTCGAGACCAGGGTAGTACTGGGTGACAAGGGGAGCGCTCTTTTGTGGATGGTTACCTTCACAACATCCTTGTTCATCCTTATGCCACCCCGAAACCCAGCTCACTGCCACAGGGATCATATCCTTGTGGAAGACCCCGCTGCAAGACCTGTCCAATCCACCCACCCAGTACTTCCTATTCCAGTCCTGTCACAGGCTTATCCTACCCCATCAGAGGCCGGGCCACTTGTGAAAGCAGCCACGTAATTTACCAACTGTGCTGCAAGCACTGTACAGCTTTCTATATTGGCATGACCACCAACCAGCTGTCCATTAGGATGAATGGCCACCGCCAAACTGTGGCCAAAAACAAGGTGGACCACCCTGTGGCACAGCATGCAGCAGAGCACATGCTTGATTTCAATGGCTGCTTCACAACCCGGGCCATCTGGATCCTCCCATCCACCACCAGCTTTTCTGAACTGCACAGATGCGAGTTATCCCTACAATACATTCTCCGATCCCGAAATCAACCAGGCCTCAACCTACGATAATTTCCCTATATATATTTTTTTCCATACCTTACAGTTCCTACCTCTGTATCCCAAACCTCGCCTGATTTGAGTGGTGTGTGAATGTGTGATCATGTGTGTGTATATGTATGTATGTATGTGTGTGTGTGTGTGTGTGTGTGTGTGTGTGTGCGTGCGTGCGTGCGTGCGTGTGTGTATGTGGTCTTGTGCACTTGCAGTGTGCATGAATTTTCATATATATATATATATATATATATATATATATATATATTATTTTACTTTATTTTATTTTATTTTCTCCCCTCACCCGCCTCCCCACTCCATTCCTAAGCTGCATCTCGTTATTCCCATCTAACCCATCCCCACCACCGTGACGTAACCTTTCTATCCCCTCCCCCTCCCCTCCCCTGCCGTCCTCGATTCGCTGCAGAGCGTGATTCGAAGTGTGGCAGTCGGAGGTGATGGTTGTATGACTGTGTTGTGTGCCTGTGTGATTGCGTGAGTGCTCTATTTCTGAAGAAGGCCATGGCCGATAGCTGAATGTGTTGTATGTGTGTGTCTTTTGTATGTGCCTGTCGCATCTCGTCGCCACGTCTTTGCGGTGAGTTGTAACTGTCCTCACTATATATATATATAGGGTGTTTCGCTAAGTGTGTTTGCCTCTGTACTTTATAAAATGATAAGTGACGGAAAATTTTAATGCGGTAGGGACACACAAGAAATGTTACACTGTCTGCGGAGCTATGAACTTAGTTTATTGTATCATTTTCCAAAGAGTTACAGCACAAAGATATAATTTTTTAAATGTAACAATAGTTTATTTCTATCGTGCATTGGATTTGTTGAAGGCAGCTGCGTCCAAATCAATTTAAACTACACTCCTATCACTGTTAGTTTAGGAGCTACAACCCTTCATAGTTTCATGGGCATATACCACAAACGCTGCGCATAAGGCAATGCGCCTTCTAAATGTGGTGCGGCCGAGTTGTAACGTCGCCGGTGTCATGGAGCGAGAAGCTTCCTCGATGCGCTGTTGTTCGTGTATGCCTTCGTCTTTCGATGTCAGTAACTGCGGTATATTGAGCCCCGGTTGTTTGTGTGGCTCCAACTATCGGGTATATGGCCGTGTGCGGCGACAGTCGGCAGTCTAACAGCGCACCGAGGAAGCTTTTCGCTCCGTGACACCAGCAACGTTACAACTCGGCCGCACCACAATTAAAAGGCGCATTGCATTATGCGCAGCGTTTGTGGTATCTGCCCCTGAAACTTTGAAGGGTTGTAGCTCCCAAAGTAACAGTGATAGGAATGTAGTTTAAATTGATTTGGACGCAGCTGGTTTCAACGAATCCAATGCACGATAGAAAAAAAACTATTGCTTCATTTAAAATATTATATCTTTGTGTTGTAACTCTTTGGAAAATGATACAATAAACTATGTTCATAGTAACATTTCTTGTGTTGACCTACCGCATTAAAATTTCCCGTCACCTATTATTTTATTAGTTACAGAGGCAAACACACTTAGTGAAACACCCTGTATATATGAAATGCAAATGTACTTGTCGTACTTAATTATTTGAGGGGCGCCACCATGTTTCTACAAAACATGGAGAATGAAACAACTGACCTTAACTGGGGTAGTGGCATACAGTTACTACGAGCTGATCAGATAATAATCTACTACTAATTATCTACTTTGTAACTTGTATATGCACTATCGAATCAACTTAACTCCCTCTACTGTTCATGTATTCCTGGTACACTATTGATTAGATGTAAAGAATAAAACCAAAATAAGGTGATGGGTATTGCTGATAATGGTAGTCGTCACGAAGCAATGAGACAAACAGTTTTATTTCACTATGATCGCAAAACGCAGTGTCACAGCACAAAATGAAACACGAAGTCCCCGCTCAACCTGACTATAATTTCGGAAGCGAGACCTTTCACTGTAGTCTATCCCGTTGCGGAGTCTCGCGAGCGAGTCCACGACTTCCACATACAAACTCAGCTGCTGCAGGCCGCTCCTCGCATACACGCCCCCTTCGACATCGGAACACCAATGTACTTGCGCCGATAATGGTCTGCCCAATCAGTAGACGAGCACGCAAGATTAATCGACACAGCTGTCGTCCCAAAATCCACTGACCAATGACCGATGATTCAACAGACAACATCTTATGCTCCGCAGTAGCGAGAAGAATCCCCACGGTCTTACCGTCGCTAGTGTGATTAATCGTGCGGAATATACGAACCACCGAACTGTGCTGGGCTCGAGGCACTAAATTTTTGCTAGCCTTGGCACCAAAACCTCGCAGCTCTAGACGCCTAGCTCTGTCATAAAAACCCGCGGAAATAGTCCTGCCATTAATCTCGCAGTGAAACGGCGTCGGCTTGGCCATCTCTGACAATTTTGGAGATAGATATCGTCCATTAATAGTCTTCCAAAACTGTGCTGCAACACAAAGACTGCTCCTTTGGAAGAAAAAAATCGCACTGACGTGTTTCAAGGCCCACTTTAGATTTGTAGTTTTATAAGTTTTTACAAACATTTTGGACCAAAATAACAATGTGAACAATAAAAAATTAATTAATAATAGTGTCGGAAACCATTTTAGGGTAAAAAAAAATTTACGTAGTGACGGGTTTTGAACCACTGACCTTCAGCGTCACAGTCCAATGCATTGCCCACTACGCTACTTTTTTTACCCTTTATTATTATTATACAAAGCATTTATACAAAATATGTAAAAACAAATTATCTACTATTGCTTCTGAAATCTATTTAATATTTTCATTATGTTGTTCATCTTCTGTTGGTTTGTTGTAGCTTCAGAAAATCAATGTTGCACATCTTGTGATACCTCCTCACATTTAACTTATTTACCTTCCCCCGGTAGACACTAGTAACTGTGCCCATTTTTAGCTCTTTATGTCTTGTGATTCAGACGTAATAAACGTACACCGAACAGACATTCACATTTATAGATATAGATTTATTTATTTTACAGCTCTCTGCGATACTCGACGATACTTTTCCGCTCAGCTTTCGCGTCAGACACACTATGGACACATCGAAAAGTAAAGTCGGATGTGGTTGCGTAGACTCTCCCGGCGTAGTAACTGATAATATTCATCTCGGGTATGCAGCCGGATACCGTCGTCAACTAGACACGATATTTCAGCAGACCAACTGGCTGCCATCTTCAGGTGAGAGCGCTAATACACTAACTCGCCGGAAACTGAGGCAGAACAAGAAGCAGCAGTCCCTTTATACACCGCTGACATCCCACCGCGCGTGCGCGAAACCAAAGTAGAAGCCACCTAGGCGCAATAAAAACTAGTAGCGCGCCGGTGGAGAAAAACGGCTTCATATGTAAGTAAATCTTACTGAAAGAAGAGAAGCGATTACTGTAAGTTTTTAATACATAGGTGAAAATTAGTAAATCCTATATTTTAGGAAAATCAACGTTAATTTGGAGATGTAGAGCGTTAGAGATTAAAATACTAAAATTGCCATCTATTGGTTCTAAGGTGTAACATAATTTAGATAGCGAATGTATGTTCTTTGGCGAACCACTCCTTACTACGTAGTAGCGCAGACTCGCTAATGCGATTGTAATATTTTTCCCCTATTCAGTTTTCATGAAAAATATCCTGCGTGCTACTTCAAGCTACGCTCAATTTTTCAGTCAAAAAACTAATACGAACTTGTCCATTACTTACGGAGATGACAGTATTCAGACAGATAAATAGAGAAACAGAGATTCAATTTACTACTGAAACCGAATGAAAATTCGTCTAATGGTTTTCAACAGCCAAACAGAGATACTGGATATGGACACATCTTTAAATGACGATATTTCCATTTTCCACGAAGTAATTTTGTTGAAATAATTACTTTATGTTTCCCCAGAACGTTTCATGTGAAGACCCTTTGGAATTTTGTCGCGCAGTTTTCGATAAACGGGTGTTCAAAATTATTAAAACAACCTTTTTTACAGTTTCTTTATAATATAGACTACCGCTAGATCCGCCGTCGTCCGGATATTAACAGTATTCTCCTCCTTCTTGTCCTTCGCCATCTTTTCCACTCTAGGTCCATTCCACTTTTGATTTCGTGCTGATTAGTCCTTGTGACGTCATATCTCATGAATAACATGCTGTGAAATAGTATAATTTTCCACATACGTGGACTAGAATATTAGGAAATCATATTCGAAATATGTTTAAAATAGTGGAAACCTAGTAATCATCTCATGCGGGACGGAGCGGTTTTTACGGATCTCGTTGTTTATGACTTCATATCCGCTGGACTTTGTAGCAAACTGTGATGTAATCGGTGGACTATGTGCATACCGTACGAAAATATTGCGCGGATCGAGTCAGTAATGAAGGCGTAATAAATCGAACCTAATAGGTGTTGAGGATATTTGAACTACGAGTCTTTCTTTGACATAATTTCGTAGGTCCATTCAGTTTCATATTTGCATAATGTCTGTAAATTATCTCGAGGATATAATTGAAACCATCGGGAGTAAATAATGATGACCCTCAACTTTTGTATGTTTAATGTATTTGGTGCAATCATATTCGAAGAATGTTTCATTTCCTTCGAGTAGTACATGAATCTTCAGAGAGATGGTAAACATACGTATTAAAACAAATACTAAAACATGTAATAGAAACTATTTTTCAGACATACAAATCGTCATATCTCAACACTTTATAAATAGGGTTATCCTTATTGTCCCCTGAGGTCTTAAAAAATGTTCAAATGTTTGTATAGCTTATGGTACTTAACTACGTGTTCATCAGTCCGTAAACTTACAAACTACTTATGAACTAGCTTATACTGAAGACGACACAAACATCCATGCCTGACGGGGGATTCGAACCTCCGACCGCAGCGGCCACTGCGACCGGCCGAGGTCTTCAGTTAGTAGTGTAGAAGTAATAACGTGTAACGATGTAGCAATTGACGCAGTTTTACTGCAGGGACAGGGGAAAGTAATAGGCGATAAACTTCTTTCCCTTGATCACTTTTTGGGATTGTGAGTAATATAGTGTTTCATAAAGTTTTGAAATTATGTTTACAGTTTTTTTCATAACGCTGAGTGCTCTGATTCTCAATATCGAATGAGCATGACACGTAGTTTTGTGTGACAATTATTGTTTACGCTGTCATATCCCCTGTAGGATGTGTTATAGGTGGTTCTTGCCTCTACAGATATAGTTGTCTGTCCGTACAGTATATGTATTCTAAGTTTACTGAACTCGGTCCATTATTGCAGAAGCCGATGTGGAACATCGACGCATTTCAATGTGAAATTGATTATGACGTCATGTGTCAGGAAATATGTGACGTAATTTGGTGTTGCGATTATTGCTCGGCGATAAAGAATTTTTGTTGAAGTTCTCGTTGATATCTGTGCAGTAATTTACGAGGAGATGTGGAACGAACACACATACATACATGCAGGCACAGTGTTTCATAACAGAGTGCAGTGGGATGCAGGATGACTTGGATCAAATTTTTAAGTGGTGCGAGGAATGGCAACTAGCGCTAAATGTAGAAAAATATGATGCAAATGAGTAGGTGAAACAATTCCGTAATGCTCGAATACAGCGTTAGTAGTGTGATGCTTGACAGAGTCGCCGCGTCAATTAAATACCTAGGCGTAACGATGCACAGCGATGTGAAATGGAACGAGCATACCAGGACACTTGTGGGAAAGGCAAATGGTCGACTTCGTTTTAGTGGGAAAATTTTGCGAAGATGTGATTCGTCTGTAAAGGAGATCGCGTAGAAAACGTTTGTAAGACGCCGTCTTCAGTATTGTTCAAGTGTATGGGATCCTCACAAGATCGGTGTAAAGGAGGGCGTAGAGGCACTTCAGAGGCGGGCGGCGAGGTTTGTAGCTAGTAGATTGTAACAATGCGCGGTTGTTACCGAAATGCTCCGGAACTCAACTGGCCGCGGTGGAGCAGCCGAGCGCATTGAGGCGCTATGCTACGATGCGCGGGGTCGTTCCCCGTCGGGGGTTCGAATCCCCCCTCGGGGGTTTGAATCCCCCTCGGGCATGGATGTTTCTGCCGTCTTTAGTATAAGGTAGTTCATAAGTAGTTTGTAAGTTTAGGGACTGATGACCCCTCAGTTAAGTCCCATAAGCTCTACAAACATTTGTCAACTGGGAGTCCTGGGACGAGAGGCGACATTCTGTTCGTGAAGCACTGTTGAAGAAATTTAGAGGGCCGTAATTTGAGGCGGATTGCAGAACGATTCTACTGCCGCCAACCTACATTTCGCATAAAGACCACACGGATAAGACTAGAGAGATTAGGGCTTGTACGGATGCATACAAGTATTCGTTTTTTCCTCGTTCTGTATGGAAGTGGATCAGGGAGGCAAGTACCTAGTACTGGTACTCAGTACCCTCCGCAAAGCACCTCTGGGTGGACTTAGCAGTATGTATGTAGATGTAAATATAGATCGACCTAAATTTAAATCGTATGCGAGATCGTAATTAGTTGGTGACCTAATCCCGTTTTGTTCCACTCAATAAACTAGAATATACTGCCACATGTGGGTTTTTACATCTACATTCAAACTCCGCAGGCCACCTCAGGATGTGTGGCGAAGTGTCACTCGCATACCATTGGCACTTGTTCCCCTTCCGGTAAAGTATGTTTCCCGCGGAAAATGACTACTGGTACGCCTCCGTGTGAGCACCAATCTCTCTAATTTTATCCTTGCGATCGCTTCGCGAGACGAAGGTAGAAGGAATCAATACAGTGGTTGACCCTTCATGAAACGTATCCAGTCGGAAATATATCAGAATCCAGTGAGGGACACAGTGTCTTCCTCTGGAATATTTTAATCATCTCCGTGAAAAGAAATATATTCACAATCAGAATAGGAATGAGCAATAGCTGCAAAACCTATTAGTGACATATTAAAATTTGTGCCTGACAGGGAATCGAACCCGCATTTCACGTTTTCGCGAGCGGTGATGTTAGCCGTTACACTACCTATTCACGTCTGCCTGCGTGTTTCGTATTCCACACACTTAACAACCAGTAGGTGCTCACTTATATGTAATTCCAGCACATGCAGAGACTTGTTTTAAAAATGTAGCACGAGTTTCATTTAGGTATTTGAATAATATAGGGCTTGAGCGTGTTCTGTCGATGTAATCGATACAAATGTCCATCATTATATATTTAAACGTTTGCATTTGTTACACCGATAAAACATAGATACTCCAAATATAACAATCAAGTAACCACTGGTAAAACTTACCAATATCTTTGAGTAACAAGTAAGTAAGCGCCCAGAGCTGCTATTAATCACTCGAAAATGCACTGACACTACCCACACAGCTCGCGTAATATCTTGAATAAAGCAGCCGCAAACTCGTTCCCCCCAGCTGTTGTATATTAATGCAGTGCGTGCGGCAGTTTACGATTAATAAAACCAAAACAGATTTCCGATGTGTCTGTGGGTACGTCATACATTAATGGTTTTCAGATTCGCCCACTCCATAATTGTAATTATTTAATATACGAGAAATCATGGTCAGAGATGAAAATGAAATACAGCCAATAAAGTATGCTACTTGTATTTTTCTCTTACTGCAGGTCCTAATACAATTATTTGTCACAAAATTACCACTGCAACAACGTTTTATTTCAAGAGAAAATATACAGCCGCGGTGGAGATGCCGAGCGGTCTAAAGCGTCTCGCTGCGAAGCACGCGGTTGCTCGCCGTGGAGTTTCGAGTCCTCCCTGGAGCATGGGTGTGTGTGTTTGTCCTTATGTCCTTAGGTTATTGTAAAAAGATATAAAATAGCCAAGATCGCTTATCATCAGTTTTTATTAATGACGACCGGTTTCACTGAACTACGTCAGCATCATCAGGTCAAATAAAATATTTTTACAAGGCCATAATCTTGTAATGTAAATAGTTGTTATATAAAACGATTTACAGTGCATAAGTGCACTAAGTCATTTTGTGTTAATTACGTTTTATTATAATGACTTAGTGCACTTATGCACTGTAAATCGTTTTATATAACAACTATTTGACATTACAAGATTATGGCCTTGTAAAAATATTTTATTTGACCTGGTGATGCTGACATAGTTCAGTGAAACCGGCCGTCATTAATAAAAACTGATGATAAGCGATCTTGGCTATTTAATATCTTTTTACAATAATATAAATAGATCGCCTCCTATAACGTAAACCAGTCCTTAGGTTAGTTTACCTACGTTTAAGTAGTTTGTAAGCTTCAGACTGATGACCACGCAGTTTGGTCCGATAGACTTACAAACAAACATTGAAAAAATATACAGTACACATTTGAACTTAAAGCCCGATGCTCTTTATCAGTCTTTTTGAGAAAACCACTGGGTTCTTTGCAGCGCGTCTCGTTCCAGGAATCGGAGACGCTTCGGAAAAGATAGCATACGGTACTCGCATTTGAGCAGTCTGCACTGAAAAGTTCTTCCTTGGCATGTTATCATGATAACACGTAGCGCTGACGTATTTAAGGGGGACTTTTTATCAAAAAATGTTCAAATGTTTGTAAAGCTTATGGCACTTAACTGCGGCGTCATCAGTCCCTAAACGCAAACTACTACTTATGAACTACATTATACTAAAGACGACACAAACATCCATGTCCGAGGGGGGATTCGAGCCCCCGACCGTAGCGCCTGTGCAGACCGTGACTGACGCGCCGCAGGCCGCTCGGCCACTGCTGCCGGCGAATTTTTCTCCCCTGTGTCCCACTCAGTGTTCAGTTTCAGTTCATTAAAAGCTTATTCACATCCATGAGCAGCAGTCGTAATATTAAAATCTTGGAACCAATTGTACTAGCATGAGTGCACTGATATTCATCCCCCCCCCCCTCGACTTAATTGTGTAGATCTGTTCCTTGTGGACGTGCTTCGTCTATGTTGATAGATGGGTTCTTGCGCCAGGTTTCTGTTTCTTTCTTTCTTTTTCTTGTGTTTTTTTTCTTTAATTGTGGGGCCACTCTTACCAAACGCTCTGAGGCCCCGCACCACATGGATATGGTGTAATGTTTTTGCTTTATTTACTCTATCCTGGGGACTCACATGTAAAAGTTTGACATGCAAATTAATATTTAATGTGCAAATTATTATTTCATTTTTAAATTAACTTTTGATATGAAAATGGGGACTAATAGTAATGTAAACACTTATTGGGTCATTTGTCATGAGATCACAAATATCTGGTGGTAACAAAGTTTTCCTAAACATAAAAAGAGCAATGGCGTTCTGAGGAAATCTTGATTACATTCCGTGAGATTTTACTGTAGTATGTTGCCGTTCTGACGTCAAGTATGTACTTGGTTTACTCTATTCCTACTAGAGATTTAAAAATACAGTTTCATACGATTGAATTCAGAAACCGTGCACCCGTGTAAAACTACACACGATTCGTGAGAGGTTCTTTTCATCCTGATTGTCAGGCAGGCCGCAATACCATACGGCAGTGTGAACTGCATACACATCAGGCGCTACCATTCGGGAATAACTAAAAGAAAACTGGGGTCATAGCCGACAGTTTTATACAAGCTATACAATGCGAACACTCCTCATTTACTGTCAGAATCAAAACAAGAACCTCCTGCATCTGGGTATAAAGCTCCCATCCAGCAAGAAAAATGTTTGTAGAGTCTATGGGACTTAACTACGGGGTCATCAGTCCCTAAACTTACAAACTACTTATGAACTACTTACACCTAAAGACGGCACAAATATCCATGCCCGAGGGGGGATTCGAACCCCCGACCGTAGTGGCCGTGCGGACATCCAGCAAGAGATGCTGATACTAATGAAGCAATTGATAGTGTAATACGTATATACTTCAGCTGCTCCGCTAACTATGCTTAATTCGAAATATTGGCGGGAAGCATTGAAGAAACTATGGCCCACCTATGAGCCTCCTAGCCCCTACCTGTTTGGCAGATCTTTGATTTCAGTCGAATATAAACGTATGAAGACGTTTGTCACAACCGAGTTTGAGCGCTCAACTTCCCTTGCATTGATTTCTGATTTGTGGACAGATGTATCAGTGAACAGTGTCGTTAACTTCATCGTGACAAGACCTCCAGTATACGACAAGGTGACGAAAGGGAAACTACAGATTATATTGCTTCGCAACTAACGGTAGTCGTTCGTGCCATAGGTGCGGAGAGGTTCATTGTATTGATCACAATGTACTAAATACACTGGTTGTTGTTCTTCACGGGTTTACGACCGGATATGTTGAGTTGCTGATACGATATTTCGGCGGTCCACCTGGCCGCCATCTTCAGGTATGACTGGTGCACAATCACGCCGGAACTGAGGACCATCAGTTACGGCGGCTCCTTTATACCGCGGGACCAGGCCAGTGCGCATGAGCAAGAGGTGGAAGAACGACTTCTGGGAAGTGAAGAGTATTGCAGCGCCACCAGCGGTAGAAGTTAGCCGAAGCGAGTAATCGAAAATTAAGAAGGAGCTGGTCGAAAACTAGACCGTTGTTTTTTAATATCAGATAAAATGGGATTCCACGTTTCACTCAATGGAAATCCTTTTTCCCTATTAATAAGATTATCCGATAATCTTATTTCGATCGATTCCTTAAGGACACAATCCCATAAACGTGAGGCTGGAGCAATAATTTGCGTGTCTTTAAATGACATGTTATGCCCTTCCTTAAGACAATGTTCAGCCACTGTGGACTTTTCTGGTTGAAACAGACGTGTGTGCCTTCGATGTTCTACACAACGGTCGTGAATCGTACGAATTGTCTGTCCAATATATATAATTCCACGGTGGCAGGGGATTTTATATATTCTAGGTTTCCTCAATCCCAAATCATATTTTATAGATCCAAGATATGCAGGGGAACCACAGGTAAATGGGTGTCTCACAAAACATCGACACGTTGCTACTATCGTGGAAGGAGTATCTAATAAATATTACGATAAGAGACTATCTGAGTGTATATTTGTATTTGTTACTGTGACAGGAAGTGTTTGTTCCACAGAGATGTTTTTTTAAATATAATAATTATTGTTTGTAATGCTAAATTTATGATTTATATTATCAGTCACGTGCAGTGGCATACATGAAGATGACATTTGAGAATGTGTCCTTGTAATACGTCAAGTGTGCTTTACACACAATTTAGAGTCGCATATCGAATGAGAATTGTGGACTATGAAAAGTATGTAAGAAATAAAATAAACATTGTAACATTTCGGATGTCTAATGTTTCGGTTTGCACATATAATATAACGCTCTAACCCGTTATACCAGTAGTAACTGGTATTAAACGGTTTAAAACCAAGGTTGTCGTTTTATACGAAATATACCGACATGTTTTTAAACATCGTCGGAACTCTGACTCCTACACATTGTGAACAAGTCAATGCACATTTAAAACTTCTCAATCTCAATATGTAGAAAAAAAAACATTGTCAACACAACAATTTTATGACTTATTTTCTTAACTGAACCTTTTTTGCACCCTGGAAAATAGTGATACGGAATTGCTGAATGACGGTAGTCAACACGGAAATCTGGTAAGAGTGGGTTTTATTAACAAATCATTACGAACACTCTACTACTGGATAATAAATAATAAGAGATGTCACAGTTACACAACAAATAGATTTATATTACTGTCTAACCAGATGCTGAAAAATTCACAAATGAACAAATGTGCGATTAATTCTTTTAGATAAATGGCTGGCTATAAAAATGGGAAAAATCTTACCACTTATAGAAATGAATCTAATCTTCAGGAATGTATGTACATGATCCTGATGAGAACAATAACACACACACACAGACACCTTGTCTGCGAACATGCCCCACTAAAAATGACAATTGTAAAGTGCCGCACTGACTATGAATGTCTATAGCAATTGCTGGCGTCGCATTTCTCATTCAGTATATGTGGAAACTCGCAGAGACGATATCGGACTCTGCAGTCTGCAGTCATGAGCAGTAAATCCCTGCTGCGAAATCAAATACACTTCGTTCTGCTAAGCAGGATATATATAACCCGACGGGATCACAGTCACACACGATTCTTCCTCTATCGGCTAGGACTTCGCCATATCTGTTTCCAGTGTATAAATACAAGAGTTTCAATTGCACAGTGTATTTTGAGATCGGAAGAATTATTGTCACTAATGCATCGATGCACTAGTTTTGTGAGTGTCTGAAATATTTCAATATTCAGCAAGAGATGTGGAGATTTAAGTATCCAGTGCGAAGTGTCCTTCACACCTACATAAATTGACGAAACCTACTCTAAGCAGAAAGTATAGAAATTACAGGTGAGTCCGAAGTACGGCAACTCACCCCCAAATAATAATATCGGCTGTACACAGAGGTGCTTCTATACGAACTAAATCAATGTGGCGGCAAATGGCGCAGCCACGAAATCCCGAGTCCGACTGTGGTCGCACTCTGCGAACGTCCAAACTCTTACGATCGTCTCGGACGGGTGCTTCAGTCAGAGTTTCACATAACTGAGGTGCTCCCTGGCCGTCTCCTCGCGTGCACGCAACACAGTCCCAGGGTTCTCATAATGAGCTATCCAATGAAAATTCTAGACCACATCAGCCTAAATTTCTCGGCCAGTAGCATATCCATCTGGGTGAGTCACACAAAGGACCGTTTAAATGTTCAAATGTTTGTATACCTTATGGGACTTAACTACGGGGTCATCAGTTCCTAAACTTACAAACTTACTAATACTAAGGACGGCACAAATGTCCATGCCCGTGGGGGTATTCGAACCCCCGACCGTAGTGGCCGTGCAGACCGTGACTGGAGCGCCTCAGTCCCCTCGCCCACCGCGCCCGTCAGTAGTTTGTTATTTATGGACTGATGACCCAGTAGTTAAGTCCCTTAAGCTCTAGAAACATTTCAACATTTGAATTTTGGTACTTAGATACCGCGATTGCGTTGATTTAGGCGTCCAGAGGCAATATATGTCAATAAATGGTGGGACAGGATTGTGTAGTATACCTCCGCTTCCGAATTAAGGAGCGAGTTGGCGCATCGGTGGGACACTAAACTCGTATTCGGAAAGACGGGAGTTCAAACCCCTCCACTCATCCTGATTAATGTTTGCCGTAATTTCCCCAAAGCACACCAGGGAAATATCGGGATGGTTTCTTTCAAACGTCATGGCCTGATTCCTTCCCCAACGCTGTAAATACAGGTGTGTGTGGGTGGGTGGGGGGGGGGGGGGGCGGGAGAGACGGAGTGCGAGAGAATCAGTGCGAGTGCGTGCTCCATCTCTAATGACCACGTTGTCGACGGGACGTTAAACCATAATCTTCATTCCTGCTTCTCTTCGTTTCCCATTTGTTATCCAGGAAACTATTTCTGAAAAGTCACACTTACAGAGGTTAACCTGAGAAGAAATCTGTCATGGCAGTAGGCTTCTTGAATCGTATGACATCATATATTTCAGTTGTTACAAATGAAAAACCTTCAGCCCTTACTTTTGGATTTTAATTACTAGTTTCGATAATACATTATTCTCTTCTTCAGACTCTGTATCAGACAATAAAAATAATTAACAACAATGTAGATGTATGGTATAAAATATTAAGTTACAAACATGATATCAGTTGATTGTATTGAAATAACTTTGAAATATTATTATTAGTCAAAATGTAGGTATAAATGTTGTAATACGGGCATTAATTATATGGTGAATATAAAAGTAACGATCTCAAACAATCGTCATTACTCTTGATTGGGTGGCTGTATCTACGACAGAATTTCAAATAACTGAACTAAATGCTTATAAATAAGTAATTAACTGTAATCCGCATAAGGACGGTAGTAAAATATCTGACAGATAAGTAAAAAAGTTATCGTAGAGGGTACTATAGAATGTTATAGCACAAGGCGCCTTGGCTGTGTTGTTATCAATATAGTTAAGTGCTACACCATACAGAATTTCCACTACAAATATAGTCACCTGTAATGATCATACATCTACAAGGATTACTGTAAGGCAGGCGACTGGGAAGCCAAGTGTATAAAAAAAACTATGATTTTAAAACTGCCTAACGTCCATGTACAGAAAATAAATATATTGTTGAAAAGTAAAACAATATGGGGGATAGGGGTTGTAGGGGGGGGTGGAAAGAGGGGGAGGAGAATGGACTGTGTACCTCCATAAATATAGTTCCGAATATGAATAGTGAATTACGGGCTCGACAGTAATATTATTATAGGGATTATACTATTGTGGGTGGGTCAGTGTGGGGATGGGTGCTGTAAAGTGTAATAATGTATATGGTCAGTTAATTATATTGTAATAGAATGAAAAAACTATGTAAAGGAATAATATCCAAGTTATCATACAACAATGTAGAAGAATAATATTCATGTTGTTAATAATTTAAAACAGTACACGTCACAGAGCAAATGGTGTGGCTCCGCATGTATCCTATCTACATCAATCAATAGTTTGACCATCTGAGTCATACAATGTATATCAAGAATCATCTACAAAACATAGTGGATGAGTCTAGGAATTAACGAAGTTACCCTGAAACCTATAAACCTATCCATTATACCACACTGATGCGCATGACTGCACACGGCTAAATATCTTTGTAGGCCCATGAGGCAGTTACAGATATCCACAAAAAAAAAAAAAAAAAAAAAAAAAAAAAAAAAAAAAAAAATCTGGTTGTGTCAACACGGATTCTTGTTAAACACAGGGTATAGAATCGATCTGTACTCTGTACTGTACGTGCCCTATGAAACGAATAGAGACCAGTGACCGGATGTTGGATTAAAAGCTCATCTGAATCAGTCCATATGTAGGGACTACAAGTACACAGTGAAATTGAAAACAGTATAAGATAAGGAAGAAGCAAAGGAACAATGAATTGAGTTAAACACTCTACACAATGAAAGGGCAGTGTACAGACCAAAGACAAAGGCGAGAACCAGTCATCAGAGTCAAAGGCAGATTCGGCATAGTTTTCATATGCCATGTTAGATCCTATATATATATATATATATATATATATATATATATATATATATATATATATATATATATATATATATATATATATCAGTTTGAGGACATCTGTTGCTGAAATAAGGAAACTTATTCAGGATGAGAATTTAGGCCAAACCCCAGCTAAAGTACTGCATGTGAAAAGTAGCTGTAGTAGTTCCCATGACACAAATTTTTCTGTGAATCTCCCTACTCCATCACATCGTCTGGATTCTTGCCGCGAGGTTTTGCACGATAAACCTGCCGAGGAGTCTCATAAAGCCAAGCCGCACACGAAAACAAGTTATCAGGTAAATGGACTAAATTTATTTTGGCTGAGATAGTAACTAACTGACTCCCCAGAGGCCATTTATTACACAGTATCCTCTTACATTTTCTTGTCGTAAAAGTTTAGAGTCGGTAAGTAAGAATAATGAACTTTTCTGCACTCTTTCCCAGTGCTATGAATGCACACCCATTTTCATCCCCTACATTGGTCGCTGCGGTGCGAGATGGAAAGCAGGTAGCAGTCAGGGAAGGAGGGTGTGAGGTTGAACAGTGGTCGTAAAGCTGCTGTGAAGCCGAGCGTTATGTCTGCTGATATCGGCGTTGAATGTTTCAACACGGATTCAGAAAGCATCATTCTTGTGAAACACAGCTAGCTCTTTACTCACATGATGTGATGAGTGTTACAGACAAGGGGTGTGAAACAAATTCCGTGTTTCTAGATTTCCGAAAAGCTTTCGACACTTTACCTTACAAGCGCCTTCTAATCAAACAGCGAGCTAATTGAATGTCGCCACAGTTGTGCGATTGGATTCGTGATTTCCTGTCAGAAAGGACACAGTATATAGTAATTGACAGAGTTATCGAGTAGCACTGAAGTGACATCTGGCGTTCCCTAGGGAAGCGTTCTAGGGCCCTTACTGTTTCTTAATTTTATAAACGATTTAGGAGACAATCTGAGTAGCTATCTTAGCTTGTTCACGGATGATGGTGTCACTTATCGGTTAGTAAAGTCACCAGAAGATCAAAAGCAACTGCAAAATCATTTAGATAAGATGTATGCACGGTGCAAAAAATTGAAATTGACCCTTATTAATGAGAAGTGTGAAGTCATCCATAAGACCACTAAAAGAAGACCGTTAAACTTAATTTACAAGATAAATCAGTTAAAACTACAGTTAAATAGAACTACGTACCTAGGAGTAACAGTAACAAATAACTTAAATCGGAAAGAACACACAGAAAATATTGTAGGTAAAGCAAAACAAAGACTACGTTTTGTTGGCAGAACACTTAGAAGATGCAACAGTTCTACAAAAGAAACTGCCTACACTACACGTGTGAGTCCTAATTTGGAGTATTTCTGCGCATTGTTGGATCCCCACCAAGTGGGACTGATAAACACTTCAGAGAAAGTTCAAAGAAGGGCAGTTCGTGTTCTACTATCGCGATATAGGGGAGAGAGTGTCATAGAAATGATGCACGAGTTGGGATGGAAATTTTAGTATCCGTGTTTATATGCTGTGCGTGTGTGTGGTTTTTTATCTATTGCTTGTGTTAGTGCATAAGAATAAAACTGCTGTAGTGGTGTAGAAGCGTTACTGTATTTGACGTTTACCTGCTCAAATATAAATTCATAAAGGTCTACAGTATTTCATTAAACTATTTTGACTTAAAAGCAGTTCATCGAATGATCACTGATAGTTAACTGTGACATGTAACTAAAAATTGACCACCAAAACCAATTTAAACACTGTTCATGGAATACGGAGACTAAATTCACGTAATAAATATCTGTATTGTTTCCTTTCGATGGCAATAATCTGTGAGACTCTTTAGTAATTTTACAGTCTTCGACCTACACACAACTAGTTCGAACACCACAGAAGGTCTTAAGAATAGGTCTGTCATAAATGTGAGAAGCGATTTCTTTTGAAATTTTTACACTTTCTGTCATATAAAAAATTTTACTACTCAGTGGAGATCTTATCAACACACCAATACTTACGCAACTGATCAATGTAGTAATAATTTGAAACTCTAATATAAATTAATTTTCATATCAGTTTTTGTTTCTCATTTCTTCTCTTCACTGCAATTATAGTCAGAACAGTTTAGTTTGGTCCGCCGTTGGTTCGAATAATAATGACGGCAGCCTCCCGCCAACAATGGATTTTAAACAGTGGCACCAAATATACTGCAAATGCGAAAAAATGGGATTAATTCTAAATACTTGCATTAAATGCATAATATTTTTTATGTCACTGTATTTTCAAAAATAAAACAAAATCAACCTACGTTACAGACCTGAGCTTAATGGCTGCTGAATAACAACCTTTTTTATCTGTTCAACATATACAGTTCAACGACTTATTACCAAGAGACCAAATCAAAAGTTACGTATGGATTAGAATCTATACTTCTGTATGTCCATCAGGCATATTTAATATCCACTATGGTAAAAGAATAGTTATGTGATTTGACATTCCGTGAAACAACTTTAGTGGCAACGTGTAAACCTCCGTTTACACACAACAGTAGTTCATGTTATTTTAACAGTTTAGGTGGAACTTTACGCAATCATTAAAAGGAAGGAGTTATTTGTTGTAACGAGATCTATTTGCGAAATTTCTTTCACCAACTTTTTCTTCCAAATGCGAACATATTTTGTTAGCACCCACCTGACATGAAAATAAAATTGGAGAAATCAGATCGTAAACGGAAAGATTTAGGTATTCCATTTTCCCACGAGCTATTAGAGAATGGGACTGTAGAGAAACATAATACAAGCGGTTCGATGAATCCTCTGCTACGCACTTCAATGTGACTTCATGTATTTTTAGATGCAGACCTAGGTATTATGACAGATGCCTTAACTTCTGTTGCTGTGTCAAGTGCACATGGCTCTCTCCTGCATATGTATGCAACAGTAGTGTTGATCTACGCTACTATGATGAAATTAACTCCTCTTGTTTCTGCTTTATATTTACATGGACCTACAGAAAACAGACAAAAAAACTGGTTCACCTGCCTGAAATCGTATAGGCCCCGCTAACATGCAGAAAAGTCATAACAAGGCGTCACATGGATCGACTAATGTATGATGTAGCTCAGGAGGTGTGGGGAAGCTAGCTATCCCTGCTCTCTGCTGTATCAGTTGATAATCAAGGGTTGTCTGCCTGCTGTGCAGCAACACTTACAAATGATTCGACAACTGGGCTCGACATCTGTGTCAGCACACTGTCAGAACTACAGAACAGCCGCATTTACAAAGAATTGCACAACTGTGTGTAATATTAAAACCAACAATATTAATGCTAAAAAAATTACAAGTTTTAGACTGAAGTCGGAAATGATATAAAATGCTAGCGGAAGAAGTTTAGGATTGTGTTTTATTGAATTCAAAAAATAACGGTACGAAACAAAATTTGTTGTGTGAAAATATAAATACTTTAATGCAGAGGGATCCCGCAAAGGTTAGATTTTTTATGTTTTTCTTGCTTCTTTGCTCTGGGATGTTTATATTGTAGTTGCTTTATGGCTACATATATGCGTTTGGAGAACAAGAGAATGCAGCAATACGCTCACCTAGTAGCCTTGAAATTAAAGAGAGCTGTCATTCATTGTTTCAATCAGTTGCTGTCTTTCCTATCACCAAATAGCGGGATTTGCAACCGAAAGTTTGTTTCGTAATTGCGCTACGTTTACAGAACCAGCTAACTGCAAAAATCGGGTGCAAATACCGGAAAGTCAACATTTTACTTACTATTTTAATGCACAAAACATAATCACAGATTTCAACCATTAATCTGAGCAGTTAAATGCTGTTTCTAATTTTTGAAAGAAAAAATGAATTCTTTAATACCCAGAAGGACACTTTCACTCTGCAGCGGAGTGTGCGCTGACATGTAACTTGCTGGCAGAATAAAATTGTGTGCTGAAACCGGGACCCGAACCTGGCACCTTTGCCTTTCGCGGGCAAGTGATCTACCGACTGAGCTATCCCGACACGACTCATGATGCCGCCTCACAAATTTACTTCCGCCAGTACCTCGCCTCCTACTTTCCAAACTTCACAGAAGCTCTACTGCGAAACTTGCAAGACTAGCACTCCTGGAAGAAAGGATATGGTGGAGACATGGCTTAGCCACAGCCCGGTTCCGGCACACAATTTTAATCTGCCAGGAAGTTTCATATCAGCGCACACTCCACTGCAGAGTGAAAGTTTCATTCTGGAAACATCCCTTAGGCTGTGGCTAAGCCATGTCTGCACCATATCCTTTCTTCCAGGAGTGCTAGTCTTGCAAGTTTCGCAGGAGAACTTCTGTGAAGTTTGGAAAGTAGGAGGCGAGGTACTGGCGGAAGTAAAGTTGTGAGCCGGCATCGTGAGTCGTGTCGGGATAGCACAGTCGGTAGAGCGCTTGCTTGTGATAGGCAAAGGTCCCAGGTTCGAGTCTCGGTTCCAGCACACAATTTTAATCTGCCAGGAGGTTTCAAGTCTTTAATAGTTTGTATGAAACGAATGTTTTGAGATTATCTCAGATTCAGTTATCATATAAGCGGCTTTTGCGTATGGACTACTCATTTATAAAAGCACTCTAACAGCATAAAATTCAAATAAGATGAGAAACAGTAATTCGATGCCAGGGTGGAATAGGCGAGCGCTCTAAGGTGCCTCGCTGAGGAGCCCGCTGTTGCTCGCAATCGGAGCTTCGAGTCCTTCCTGGAGAATGGGTGTTTGTGTTGTCCTTAGGTTAGTTTACGTCAGTTTAAGTAGTTTGTAAGCCTAGAGGGACTATTAATCAAAGTAGTTAAAAACCAAAGATTTAAAATTTCATTTCAAGTAATTCTATGACGAATATACAAGTATTGTGCTTACTTTGTGTTGCGGATCGACTTCAGAACAGAACCAGACGTTTCCAGAGTCCAACGGCAACTGACCGGCGTTATGTAGCAGCTACGCACAACGAGAGCTGCTGTACGTACTGCGTGTAAACCTTTCAGTATCACCTGGCAAACCGCGGCGTAGCGGCCGAGCGCATTGAGGCGCTATGTTCCGATGCGCGAGACCGTTCCCCGTCGGGGTTTCGAATCCCCCCTTGGGCCTGGATGTTTGTGCTATCTGTAGTATAAATTAGCTCATAAGTAATTTGTAAGTTTAGGGACTGATGAGACCGCAGTTAAGTTCCATAAGCTTAACCATTTGTTTTCGCCATAAGTTCAGATGTAATCCGCGTTACCACTTCTAACCTGTTTTACCATCAGATTCAGATTCAGATGATTGTACAGCTTTTGGGACTTAACTACGGGGTCATCAGTCCCTAAACTTACAAACTACTTATTAACTAGCTAACATTAAGGAAGGCACAAATATCCATGCCCGAGGGGGCATTCAAACCCCCGACCGTAGTGGCCGTGCAGACCGTGACTGGAGCGCCTCAGTCCTCTCGGCCACCGCGGCCACCATCTTTGTTAGTGTGCTAACTACATGTAGACTGTCAACAAGTAGCTGAAAGTGGTTGTATTTCTGAGTGTGAGGTAACTTGTATTTGTCTACTTTTATATTTACGAGAGGGATAGTTTTCGTGTATATTTGTTGGATATCAATGAAAATACATAAATATTACAAGGTTCATTAGTGGGAACTATGTTTACCACTGAACGTGTGTGAAGTGCAGTGTGTATGGCTGTGCAATCAGCATCGTTTTGTTTCTTATTGTTTAGAATGTCTGGACTCACGCCAAATGAAGTTTTGAGAATATTGTACGCTTTACCACAATCCCAAAAGCATTACAACTGTTTTGAGAAGAAACAAAGATGGAAGCAGAAGTGAAGTATTCTGCCCATTGGCTGTGGCAGTAGTTGATGGATTTGATCAGCTGCGGAAACAGTATGCTGTAGATAGTCGTTCATTGAAATGGTGGCACAGACTAGCTAGCTGTTTTTCTTTCTCGTAGATTTGGCAGTTATCAGTGCCTTTATTATGTGGAAGTTACAGAAGACAGAAACAGACCAGCTAAAATTTAGATTGCATTTGGAAAGGCAGCTCATCTTCGGTTCCTCCCGTTCGTTTTCAGACACTAAAACGAGGCATGTCTGTAGTTCCAGATGAAGTTCGTCTGGCGAAAGTTGGAACTCATTTGCCAACAAAAGGTACGGCAAACAGAAGCTGCCGCCAATGTAGCACCAAAAACAAAGAAAATACGACAAAAAATAACGCGCAGTAACTGTCTTGTACCTTTTTGTGTGGCACCGTGCTTCTCTAAGTTCCATAAAATGTCACCTTAGTGAACTCAATGGTCAATATGAACTAACACAAAAGTAAATTAAATGTTTAATATGTTTTTGTACTAGAAAAATAAAGGTCATACATTTTTTTAAATTATCAAGAACAGTTACTTCAAAGTTCAGTGGGAACAAGAGTTCGCAGAATTTTTTTATACCTGTAGGCAATTCTCACACTTTCAAGATCTGAACTATGATTTTATGTATGGCTTGTTAGACCAATAAAGTATTCATAAGAAGCCTACAACTTCTGGAAATAATAGAGGATAAACAAACACATGGATTTCACCTGGCGAGGATAGCAGGTGGGAGCACGGCGGATGCGGGGGTGCAGACTGCAGGTGAAACGGGCCGCTAGGACTCTCGTGTGCTTGACGCACCTTCGCCGTGCCGAGCCGTCAAGCAGCGAGCAGCGCGCTAGCAGCATACAAGCGCCCTCTCTTCCTCCGCTGCCAGGTGCCTCCTGCGAACTGCCATCATTCAGGTTACACATTGTATGCGAGTGCGTAAAATTCAAAATAATACAAGCGATTTAACGGCAACGTCACGTCAACTCGCATCGCGGAACGCGTTGCAAGACATCGCGCTGCGAAGAGAATATAAGGCGGCGAATAAAAGAATGTTCGAGATTTTATGTTCGCGGATCCGATTGCGAATCTGCAGGCTGTTTCTGGATCCCGCAGTTCCTAAAATAAACTAAGGGGAAAACACAAACAATACCCTCACTATGTGATAGTAATGGAGATCCTGCCAATTACAGCGCTACTAAAGCGCTACTAAACATAGCTTATAGAAACTCGTTCACCAAAGAATGCTGTTCCTTATTTACATAAACGATTTAGGGGAAAATCTAAGTAGCTCTCTTAGATTATTTGCAGATGACGCCGTCACTGACAGTCTAGTAAAATCATCTGAAGATCAAAACCAACTGCAGAACGATCTGAATAAGATATCACTATGGTGTAAAAATTGGCAATTGACTCTAAATGATGAGAAGTGTGAAGTCGTTCACTTGATTACGAAAGGAATTCCATTAAAATTTGTTCACAAGATAAATCAATCAAAAGTGAAGACAGTAAACTCCACAAAATACCTAGGAATTACTATTACCTCAGACTTAAACTGGAAAGAACACGTAGATAATGTCGTGGGAAAGGCGATCTGGAGGCTGCGTTTTATTGGCAGAACCCTTAAAACAAGGAACAGAACTACAAAAGAAATTGCATACACTACGCCTGTGCGTCCATTTTTGGAGTATTGCTGCCCAGTGTGTGATCCTTATCAGGTGCGTTTGACGGAGGACATCGAAAGAGTCCAAAGAAGGGCAGCTCGTTTCGTATTGTCTCGATACACGAGAGACAACGTTACGGAAATGATACAGGATCTGGGAAGGGAATCATTACAACAACGACGCTTATCGCTGCGGCGTGGGCTGCTTACGAAATTACAATCGCCATCATACTACTCCAAATGCGGATATACAGCGCTGACTTCCACTTACATAGGTAGAAATGATCATCAGAATAAAATACGAGAAATCAGAGCTCGAACAGAGAGATTCAGGTGTTCTTTCTTCCCGCGCGCTATTCGAGAATGGAATGAGAGATAAATAGTGTAACGGTGGTTCGATGAACCCTCTGCCAGGCACTTAAATGTGATTTGCAGAGTATACCATGTAGATGTAAACGTAGAAAATTATGCAGGGTCTCGCTGGATTGCGGGATCCCGCTTTGCTAGATTGCAATCCATAGGTGCAGAGTTAGTAATACAACACTTTCGTTATTAAGCAAGAAGATGAAACTGTGCCAAAATCCAGTAGGATTGGATAAATAGAAAAGGTACAGTGAGTTGAAAGGGTTAAGCACTCGTATTACACTTGCAGTTACCGTTTAAAAAATTGTACACTTAATCAGTAAAACAAACATTTCGTTGCATCACAAAATCAACTGCCCTGTCTTGCAATTAGTTCACAACTGCACATCGATCCTACTTGTAATTACCATAACTATAATATTAGATTAATTTAAATCACGAATCTTGTCCTTTGCAATTAGGAAGATAACTATAAAGCAAATTTTACGGTAACCTCCATAGACTAACATACCAGTCACGACACTCGAGCGAATTTTTGTTACCCGCTGAGATCGTGGAGCGCCAAGCGGTCAGCAAGGAAACCTACTGAGTTGGCGGTATTCGTGAATTGTGTCGTGTTACATGCAGCCCATAATCGTTTTTATGATAGATTTTGGAACCGGGAACGCTTGCAGCGCAAGTAATTGCAGCAACTACCAGAAAAATACACCACATTTGTCATTTTTTCAGACTTCCTAAGGACCCTGAAAGGCTTGTAACATAATCCTATTTCTGAAATGTTCTCGTTACGAATCGCCTGACAATTACATAAATTTCAGTATCATTATAATCCTTTGATCTTTTCAGGAGAAGAAAATGGCTCGTAAATTGCAGAAGAAAAGATCTGCTGAAGAAAGATACCGTTTACCTGTACAATAAAGTGAAATTTTGTTCGTTGCACTTCGAACAAAACCAGTTCATGAACGCAGAAAGAAAGATATTGGTATGGAATGCTGTACCAAAATTATTAGATATACAGAAAAAGCCGACACAATTGTCCCTGAAAAGGAAATTGCCACAGAGAGCTGAAGACCAAACTTGAAAAGCAATTAAACTGTTTTGTGCCACAGGAGAAGACAGTGTACAAAGTGTTCCAAATAATTGCCAGAAACATCTGAATGTTCAACAAAAACTAATTTTGAGGGTGAAATAGTAAGATTAAAAGAAATTATTCGTGATTTGGAAAAGCGTGTGAAGTGTAATAATGTCCGTGTCGTTGGGCTCTCCTTAAAATTAAAACGGAACAAGTGAAGTGCCTACAGTAATAGAAAGCAGTTCGGCTTTCAGAAAGATACTGTGAAAAAAGACAAGCAAATATTGAAAAATATTGGATTCCGATATCTAAAAAGGACGCTTTGGAACTACTATTAGGTCAGATCAGGATTCTATTGAAAGGAAAGTGTCGTGTCAGATTTAAAGACGAAAATAAGTTGTTTCCTTTAAATGTACTTGTCGGAATGTTTTATTCTTCCATCTGTACGTACAATCATATCGGAAATTACGCAGAAAAGTGTTGAAGATGTATGGTGTTGAAAAGCAGCTCTCATGCTCACCGCTTGGAGCGCTAGTGTTACCCCAGTTGGTAACAGATTTTACACTTTGAGTGTCGCGACTGGTATGTTAGACTGTGGTAACCTCTAACCACATATTACCGCTACAGCACTCTTCGAAAACAATGATCAATACCGGTTCAGGTTAACCAGCCTTTCACCTAGGTGGATATCACAAAGCAATAAATCCAAATAACTTACAGTATACTAATCCATGAGCTACGACAAGCGGCGGCAAAAATGTAACTGCCGTCCTCTTAACCAATCAGGTGGTTCGCTGGCAAAGTAAACATCCTCGCAGAGGTTGTGCACTGAGAGACGCGAATCCATGCGTCGTAACAAATTCAACCTGCACTGAACGTCGCGTCGCGTCCTGTGATTGACAGCAGGTTGAACACTACAGTTTTACTCTCAGTTGTCTATAACAGATGGAGAAAGCACATTAGTTCACAAACACACACAAGCACAAGTTAATTCACGAATAAGTAGGACAATATTCAATCTGTCAACTGGCTCTAAAGTACGAGGAAATGAATTTCAAAATATTCGTCATATGAAACCAATATTCCACGGTGTGTATCTCATACGCAGCACCGTCCTCTGAGTGTTTACGTATGCTTTAGTTTGCTTTCACATACTTTTAGCTCTTCAGTATATATGATGGTTACTAGGTATGCAAAGGATCTTTCGACAGCGATTTCAGATTTTTTTTTTTTTTTTTTTGTAATCTGCTCCGCAGCGAGCTGCTTTAGACCGCTCGGCTACTCCACAGCGGCGATTGACTTCATAAAACTTGGATTGTTGTTAGGAAAGAAAGCGGTTTATGCAATGTTATTGAATAATTCTTTCACTTAATGATTCAGTTCTATTACGTCTCCTTTGAGAGTAGCGTCAGCGCTACTATCATAGCTCTTGCATTTTAATCACGGTCTTACACATAACAAACGATATTGACTTAGATATCACCTTTGATGAAACAAGGTTGGAGGTGGCGCCGCCTACTAGCATTTCCGGAAACGTCATTTCAGAATCTTAGCCTTAGCCGACCGAAGTGGGCAAGCGGTGTGCGGCGCGCCAGTCACACTCGGCACGGCCGCTATGGTCGGGGGTTCGAATCAACCCTCAAGCATGGATGCTTCTGTCGTCTTTAGTATAAGGTAGTTCATAAGTAGTTTGTAATTTTAGGATCTGATGACCCCGCAGGTAAGTCCCTTGAGCTTAACAAATATTTGATTTTTTCTTAATCTTTACACGGAATAAAACGTGAATGTGTTTACAGTTACAATAAAGTATCACGATTATAAACGAAAAATAATTATTGGGTTTGCTGATTTACTTTTAATAACAGATGCTGAGAGTTGGATTTCTGCTAAGGTGAAAACGATGTCGATCTGTGAAATTCATCAAAGTTATCATGTGGTAGATGCTGTCTGGATTCCATGGAGAATGAAATGATACGACCAATGTAAAAAATGAACTGCTACGTTTGCCAATGAAGGAATGAGTTTGACTGCAAAGTGATAATTGATGACTTAAAAGTTTGAGGAGGATACTTGGAGAAGTATTTCAGCTTTGATAGCAATTTAAAAATAAAGGGAAGTGAGCTGGAACTGGTTGATGAATCTACTGGGCGACATAAAACCGGAATTCCTAAAAACGGCACATTTTATTGTAACTAAATAATCCGTCTACAGTTACGTTCGAATCAAAAGTTAACCAATGACTGTAAACAAATGTTCACTCTGCGTAGAGACAAAAAAAAATCTACTCTACTCAAAGCTAATTGAAATCAACCAAATTACAGTCCACGTATTTCGCTGAGAGTTCATCCAGGAGTTAGGGCGCCAGGCGTTACGTCCTTGCACTGACATGTGTTCCTAGTCGGCAGGGAGGCGGCGGCGTCGGCGTCTTGGAAGCGGCTGCCCTGGCTCTGCCGAGTATCACCAGGCGGTAGGCTGCCACAGAAACAGCTTCCTGGTCACGCTTCTGGCGGCACGAAAGTAGTTCCCTCCGTCCGTCGGTACTGCTAACGCCGCCTGGCATCTTTCTTGTGCACGTCGCCCAGTTATCTAATGGGCAGGCAACCCGCGACTTTATAGAGCTTGGTGGGTTGCCAGCCGAGCAGGCTGAGCGCTGTAACATGTCACTGGTGAGTTTCTGATACAGACAAAGCGTCAGGTTCAGTCCGACAGAATTGCATGAAGATCAGGAGGAGGATAGGGTAGGAGGATCGGGTGATGATGAGTATCTAGAGAACATGGGTTAAGCTGGCATGTGCAATATGAAGATTGGAAAGGGTGAGTGTAGGAGCTAGGAAGAGGACAGTGGGACTAATGATGGCACTAATTGCACATTGAAACGGCCCGAATGGGGGGTGGGGTTGAGATAGTAGCTAGAAGGTTGTCAGGAGCGTGCTCAGCGGTTCGTTTGAAAGTGTCCCAAGCCCTTAGCTCCAGTCTGAAGCAAATATTGCAATGTGTGTGCTTTTTCTTGGCGACTTTCCACATGCTATTTCCACACTGCTCTAGTATGGCTGTTTACTTTCCGTGTGACGTAATGTCGCCACAGCGAGTTCTTGCTATACGCTCGCTGTCCATCTCTCTACTGCTAATTTCTATCAAAATTACTTATTGATAAGTCTAGTCCCTTTACAACACATATATATCATGTTGAGTTTCTGGTACATGATAAGGAAATCTACTGGACGTATGATGTGAGGAATGTGCATTTGCAAGAGGACAGGACTTAGGGCTAACTAGACAATGATTACTGTTTATTTTATCATAATAACTTGCCCGGGTGTTTATTTATCCCATACATTCGTAGTCCACGTCCCCTTCTCCCCAGCTCCCTCTCTGCATCCACCTCTTTCTCCCTGTCTGTTAGTTTCCACCTTTCCCTCTCTCGACACAACTTTTTCTGCAAGGTATCCTCTGTCATGTAACACACAAACATTTTTCTAGACAGTGATCTTCCTCTTGGTTTATAGGTCATATGTGCAAAAATTCATAAAGATTGGAGCAAAACTATGCATTCTGTAAAATTACGTACGTTAAGTGCCCTCATTTTTTTTTTAAAAAAAAAAAAAAGGTTGAGAGTGTGTAATTTAATCAATATCGGTACAAAACTATACAGTTCTATGCAATAGAAACGCAGGGTGACATTGAAAAATGCACTTTGTTGTTCTTAAATATTCCAGTTTCATTTCATACAATCTTTGTTCTGAAAATAAATAAAAAAAAGGAAAAGGTCTGTGAAATCGGTCGAGCCGTTCTCAAGTTATGGTGCGGCCAAGACATTTTTATGTTTGAAATTACTCACCCCCCGCCGCCCCCCTACCGTGCACCGTATGAAATTTAAGGTGTACCGTAACCTTCCTCTTGTTTGCAAGGTCAAGCGTGCTAAATTTCGTACAGATTATATAGATAGGGATAGGGATTATGAAAACAGACTGCTTAATTTTGGATGCCGGAGAATTAATGGAGACATGCAGACAAAAATAAATAGTAACATACAAATCTGTAATGATAACATTATTTGATACTAAGTCATGCCTGATGCGATAGTTTTACGGCGTCTACAGCGAAACTGTTGTGAGCGGTAGACTTTTTTTCGTTTCATCATTGTGTGTGTGGGGGGGGGGGGGGAGGGGGAGTTACAAAACGCTTCATAAACCTCCGAAATTACATGCAAACTTTGTTGGAGATTCCTAATCACTCCCATTTTGCAATAATTGACACATAAAACTGGGAATTCTCACGCGGTGGCTTCTCATTATTTATGACGTCAAATCTCCTGAGCTATGCGTCGTGTTCTTTTGTTTTTGGGTCAGGAACCTTCGTGGGCGTACGGTGAACAGTTCACCAAAGTTTCATTGCAATCGAATGAATGGTTTATGAACACATAGAGGACATACAGACAAAATTTATATATAAGATGTTGCTGATTGGAGACTGGAAACGTTGTTATGCTGGGACGTGGTACGTTAAATTCGAGGCTGAAACAACGAGGACGGGCAACTATAATCGTAGATATTTTTGAGTTTTGCTAAAAAAAAGGGATTCGAAGAGGAAGATTGAACGGGTGAAATTGTGGATGTCGGCAGGTCTATCTGGCTCAGGTTGAGGGAACATGCTGAATTTAATAAAGGGTATCGAGGATGTGTAGATGGGTCGAATCAGGGGACTGTTGAACAAGGACAGCAGTAGCCAACAAGTGATGAACCAGTTGGTCGCTGGTGACCGCCGTCGTGACCACAACGCTGCCCTCAAAGCACACATCCACTTGAAAAAGTAACCGGACTCTCGCCAGCACCGACAGTTTTTCACTTAACTGTGCGGTTCTCTCTTCAGTCACTTAAAGTTTTCGTGTCTTCGTGTGATCATTACATTTAGATTCGCGTTAACAATCTGATTACTGTATTCTTCCGCCGTGTGAATCGCTCCAGTCGTCTCTTAATGTTTACCTTAGTTACTCACTGTAAAGTCTACAGCGCTTCTCTAGGAACCTTAGTTATGGATTATGACCGCTGAGTGCAGATGAAGGCTGAGTTGGTGATATTTCTCTCACAGCTTCAGTTGGTGTTAACCTCGGTCACACTGCAGGAGCCTGCAACTCATATCGGTCCCAACGATGTGTTTCGTTTTGGAAAGGAAGCGATTCTCTACGGTATGGGCGGCTATCTGAAGTGGTAAAAACAGCCAGTCTTGCTTGCATGATGTAGGTAGAGCTCATCATCTGCAGCATAGTTGACAGTACTGAGGACCTGTAGTCTGAATAAAATATGTGGTGGCATATTTAGTGATTTTACGAGCGAACGTCTCAAGTGGCGAAATTGAAATACGTTTTACCTGTGGATTGGTATAGGTAGAGATTATTCCTGGCAATCAAAATAAATTAATAATTGGTTCTTTTCCTGACAATTACATCACAGAAAAGTTCCAAGAAAGATTATAATTTAATAAACGGACCTAATGAAGACAGTCATAATTGGTGGTTACATTAACTTATATTGGATATCTTGGCAAAAAAACCACTTCAAAACCGGAGCCACGTTTAAAACATCGTCGGAATTTGTACTGAACACATTAACCAAAAACCATCTTGAGCAATTATTTGATGAATCCACTAGATTAGAATAAATGTTCTAAAAATACTTATCTCCTAGCAAGAAATGATCCTGATCTAATAAAGAGAATAAAAACACGTAATTGATGTGGCGAAACTGAATATCCATATTCCCAAATCAACCAAATTAAGAAAAACGTATCTGTTTAGAAAAGGAAATAGATCTTTCGAATCCCCCCTCGGGCATGGATGTCTGTGCCGTCTTTAGTGAAAGGTAGTTCGTAAGTAGTCTGTAAGTTTAGGGACGGATGACCCCGCGGTTAAGTTCCTTAAGGTTAACAAACATTTGAACATTTGGTTAACGGTCTCATTCGTAGATCGAACTTTCAAACAAAAGTAACCCGTTCAATGCGGGAAACTCAATCACTTTTCAAAAATATCAGCTTGGCAGATTGTGAGGGTTTGCTTAGTGGTCTATCCCAAAGAGTTTACTATCTTTAGTGCGTCGCACTTTCAAGTTGACCTAATCGAACATCTCATAAGGCCCGCGTCACACAAACACACAATAAAATTCAATTATTTCGAATATTAGAGGTCCTTGCACGGAGCATTAATTTTAGAAGAGGGGGGGGGGTTCGAATCCCCCCTCGGGCATGGATATTTGTGCCGTCCTCGGTTGTAGGTAGTTCATAAGTAGTTTGTAAGTTTAGGGACTGATGATCCTGTAGTTAAGTCCCATAAGCTTTACAAAATTTGAACTTTTTTTTTTTTTTTTTTTTTTTTTTTTTTTTTTTTTTTTTTTTTTTTTTTTTTAAATTTTAGAAGAAAAGATCTGGTTCCACAGCAAAGTCGTAAATGGACTACTTTACGGTTACCTAAAAGTCGGAATTCATACTACAAAATGTTTAAAAAAAAATCACACTGGCGTGTTTTAGTGACCACTATGCATTTTCCTGTAGTTTTATTATTATTATTATTATTTGCAAACAATTCAGACAAACATAATAAAAATATAAATAATAAAGAATTAGGGACGATACGACAACACTACTTTTTTGATAATATCTATACACCCAACAAGTAACATTTTGTTCAGACCATTTTTTAACAAACAGCCAGAGTTGTTTGATATTTGAGCTTAGATTTGACAAACTTACTCTGTTTTGAACTTTTACCTCTTTAAACTATTATTTTATTGAAATGCTTTGGTGAGGCGAGAGTCAACAGCCGTAATATTATTCATAAAATGCATTTTTATAAAAACCATCAGCTGTTTATTAAAAACCTTATTCATCTACTAGTTTCGGTCATGGACCATCTTCAAGGATAAAAAGGTGTTAACAGAGAATGGTAAAATACATCAAATAAAATAATACAACTGAGATAAACAGGAGTCAGTACAACTAAAAGTGTAAAAAATTACTACTAGATAAAATCTATCAGTCATACATGACATAAAATGTGAGAACGGTCTATCCATATATTTTACCATTCTCTGTTAACACCTTTTTATCCTTGAAGATGGTCCATGACTGAAACTAGTAGATGAATAAGGTTTTTAATAAACAGCTGATGGTATTTATAAAAATGCATTTTATGAAATATTATTTTATTATCCGTCCCACATTTTCAGTTTTTCTGTGAGAATATTCTCACCTGTCTTGTCTTGGAAGTTTGTTCTATTTTCTTTGCTGGTATTGGTTACGAATGACTGTAGCCTGGAAGGAATGTAGCGTACATTTGGCGTTCGGATTCAGTCACTTTCCCAAGTCGCTTTTCTGCATACGCCATTTTGCTTTTTGAATTTGGTGATTGTCTTATTAATACTTAGGCGTTGTCATTTCAGTGCAATGACGCACTAAAAATTAGCAAAAATCATTTCGTTCTTAGGACAATGGATTATAATATAATGTCTAAAAATGCCGTGGTAATAGTTAACACCTGCCATTTCTGATATGAGAATTACAGATTACTCTCGCAGCTGTTACCGTAGCGTAATGGGCGGAGAATTAGTTTCTGATACACGACCATATTAGACGGCGGTTTAAAAGTTGCCGGGTGCGGTGGCTCAGCGCGCTCGGTTAGAGCGTTGCCGGCTTGGTAGTTCGGCGTGCTCAGTCACAGGGTTCGACACCCATTGTAACGAAAGAACTGAGTGAACGGCGAAACGATAAAAAAAAAGGAAAAGGACCGATAAAACAGAACCAATCAAAAGAGAGAGAAAGAAAGAGGGCTCAACAATAACTGTAATAAATAAATTAGCGAAATTCTCAATGAACAACCCATAATTAACATGAACAAACGACCGCAAAGCGTCGATACAGCTGAAGAACAAATAAAATATAAATAAATAAAAATAAAAAAACCACTATGCATTTTGATCCTGCTTCCTAAAAGGTTTTCGCACACTGTTAATTGAACACAACTATATTCTGCAAGATTCCGAATTATTCAAAACTAAAAGCGCATTTATTATATTTTGTGAATATGCGAGAAAATACATACCATCGAATTGCAAACATAGATTTCTTTATCACATGTACATAAACTGAGGAGAAAGTGTTACAATGGCAGTTGTATAAGACGAAATAATATTTGTAAGTGTGTATATAAAGTACTATAGTTAGGTGGAATTCAGTGTTACAACACTTATTCCGTTTGTTATTTTAGCTGTAAAAGAGAGTCACAGTTTGAAACGGAATATTTGTTTTTATTTTAGCGCACCACAAACTAACATGAACAAAGTCATATCTGAACTACAATCTACGTTAAAACCGTCCATATCAGGAATGCCAAAGGCATTTTAGTAGATGCGTTGATTCTAATTAATGTTTTCAACATATTTCATAAAAAGTGAATAATTACTTAGTAAAAAAAAGAAACAAGGTATTTTGTTGCAATATGAACACTTCCGTTTCATTTAGGAACGATATTCGCCACCGAAATCTAGGAGTTTATTTATTTAGGAACACTATGTTCTATTTGTTGTTACATATTTCACGGCATGTTGACGAAATAGATGAAACGCACATTTGAGAGTGAGCACTCATTCATACGCAAATAAAAACAAATACAAAGAAGAAGAAGAAGAAGAAGAAGAAGAAGAAAAAAAATACACTGATCCTGATGGGTATCGGACTACCGACCATGTTTATTCTCGTACTATTGGTGGCAATTATTAACTGCAAATATGCAATTTTAGTCACTAGTTTATAATTTATCGCAGTAAGAACGACGTGTTTTTGTCATTTCTTCAGTGTGCCATTGCTTTGAAATGACAAACCGTAAGTTATAATAAGAAAATCACAAAATACAAAAAGCAAGAGGGCATATTCCAGAGGCTTCTGATCGTGGTATGTCAGGTGACATTTCCGAACACCTGGTTTACGTAAAATCAAGTGACGGTGACAAATCGCCATTATTTTTGCAAATATGTAATCGTGTAAGTCATGGAAAAAAACGTTAGAAAGCGAAGTTCTAGAGAAGGACATTACAGCGGCCTTTTTTTTTTAGTGTTACTATCCCAATTTTATATATATATATATATATATATATATATATATATATATATATATATATATATATATATATATATATTTGAAAAAGGGAGTTTCTGGTCTCTGGCGGCCAACAATTATGTCTGTAAAATTTGGTGACGATCGATTGAAGAGTTCGACTTAAAAAATGGGAACACGTTATAGACAGATGGACGGACAGACAGACATCGCCAAATCGCCGTTTTTATTTATTTTATTTATTTATTTATTTTTCTATTTTTTATTTATTTATTTATGCAAATATCTCCGAAACTATGCGAGATACGGGAAAAACGTAAGAGATCGAAGTTTTAGATAGTTTCATCATCTACAAATTCGTTTAATCTGTTAAATTTCCGAAGAACGGTTAAGCCGTTTTTTTCATTTAAATGTCGAGCTGTCAAAAGATGATCGCAAAAGCTCACTGTTGGAGTTACTACCGTAAATTAAAGTGGACCAAAACACATATACGGGCCTTGGGCGCACCGTAAGAAAGTGTCATGTGGGTGCCCTTGGTATCAGGCATGAGAAATAGGAATGTGTGAGGTATGTGACGGAAGGAAAGACATCTATGTACTAGTTGAGTCCGTACGAGAGGTCGGGGAAGACACAGTCGTTGCGGTTGAGCTTATCGCCTTTTGTAACTTCCAGGATATCGGATTGATCTTTAAAGACTAGTTTGTGGAGGGTACTTGAAACGGCGCGCTCCCTCGTCGTTGCTGGGTGCGCCTATTAAGCAGTTACCTCTGAGCGGCCGCGAGCGCTTAAGCCGCAGGTGCGGCGTGGCGTGTTGGCGCGGCTTCCCGCCACAGTTTGGAACAGAGCGTCGCGAAGCCCCGCGCCGCGTCCGCCAACTTGCCTGCCGCTTGGAGAGCCAGCACGTGGCCACCTCCGGCAGGCGTGCTGCGAGCGCGCCTAGCCTGCCGGCAACCCGCGGCGCACACCACTGTGCCGGCGCGGTCGATAGTCGCGGGCGGTCTTCACTTACACAATGGGCAGGCCCCGGCTTCCTGGTGGCACACTAGGCGAACCCGGGCGCGCGTCGCTGTGGCTTGGTACAGTTTAAATGGAAGAGTAAAGGAAAAGATGACTTACCCCCAGAGCTACTAAAGTCTCTGGGAGAGCCAGCCATGACAAAACTATTTGAACTGGCGTGTAAAATGTATGAGACAGGTGAAATACCCTCCGACTTTAAGAAAAATGTAATAATCCCCATTACAAAGAAGTCAGGCGCAGACAGGTGTAAAAATTACAGAACCATCAGTTTGATAACTCACGGTTGCAAAATTTTAACACGAATTATCTTACAGGAGAATGGAAAAGCTGGTAGAAGCTGACCTCGGGGAAGATCAGTTTGGATTCAGAAGGAACGTAGGAACCCGGGAGGCAATACTCACTTTACGTCGTATCTTAGAAGATAGATTAAGGAAAGGCAAACCTACATTTTTAGCTTTTGTAGATTTGGAGGAAGCGTTTGACAATGTTCACTGGAATACACTCTTTCAAATTCTGAAGTCAGCAGGGGTAAAATATAGGGAAAGGAGAGTTATTTACAACTTGTACAAAAGCCAAACCGCACTTATTAGAGTACAAGGGCATGAAGGAGAAGCATTAGTTGGGAAGGGAGTAAGACAGGGATGTAGCCTTTCTCCGATGTTATTCAATTTGTACATCGAGCAGGAGGTAAAGGAAAGCAAGGAAAATTTGGAATAGGGATTAAAGTTCAGTGGGAAGAAATAAAAATATTGCGTTTTGCTGATGACATTGTAATTCTGTCAGAGACAGTAAAGGACCTGGAAGAGCAGTTGAATGGAATGGACAGTGTGTTAAAGAGAGCGTATAAATTGAACATTAACAAGAGCAAAACAAAAGAAATGCAATGCGGTCTTAGAAAATCACGCGATGCTGAAGGAATTAGATTAGGTAACGAAACAATGAAGGTGATAAATGAGATTTGTTACTTAGGTCGTAAAATAACAGGATAAAAGGATATAAAATGCAGAATGGTAATGGGAAGAAAACATTTTTGAAAAAAAGAAATTTGCTAACCTCGAATATTAATTTAAGTGTAAGGAAGTCTTTTCTGAAGGCATTTGTGTGGAGTGTTGCCTTGTACGGGAGTGAAACATGGACGATAAACAGTGAGGACAGGAACGGAATAGAGGCTTTTGAAATGTGGGGCTACATAAGACTGCTGAAGATTAGGTGGGTGGATCGCGTAACTAATGAGGAGGTACTGAACAGAATTGGCGAGAAAATAAATTTTTGGCATACCCTGACTAAACGACGGGATCGCTTGGTGGGACACATTCTTAGACATCGAGGAATCGTAATATTTAGCATTGAAGGGGAGTTTGTGGGGTAAAAATCGCTGAGGGAGACCAAAAGACACGTACAGTAAACAGATTCAAGTGGATGTGGGTTGCCGTTCTTATGAGGAGATGAAAAGGCTTGCTCAGGATAAAGTAGAGTGGAGAGCTGCATCAAACCACTTTTTGGACTGAAGACCGTAACAACAACAAAGGAAAAAAAATATTCTAATGTGGGTTATTCCATTTGAAATTGAACGAAAAATAAGAAAATTCACCTCGTGTTTCTTTTAAAATAATTATCAATTTCCGATTAATGTAAAGGAAAACAACATTTATGAATTTAAACCTTAAATAATCACTATTTTATGAAAATGCATCGTAATAATGGTTCAGTATAAGCAACTGGGAATTTGTTGTAAAACAATTTATTTTGTCCGTCGCAGTCGCACAATTTTGAAGTCAGTGACTAGTTTCAGACTCTACCGTCCATTATCAAACCATTAACCTTTTTCAAACCGTGATAATCCAATGCATGTTACAAATGGCTACTAAAATCTTGTACATTATCCTTTGTCTATACAATCACTACTTACAAAAGTATTGGCAATTAAAACTAGAGATACATCCACGGGCCTCCAGCGTGTAGTCAGCGAGTACAATCGAGGCCCGTGTATGTATCTCTGGTTTTAACTGCCATTTTAAATTTCTACGTAAATAGTGATTGTATCGACAGAGGATAAATTGCAAGATTTTAGTAGCCATATGTAACATGCATTGGATTATCACGGTTTGAAAAAAGGCTAATGGTTTGATAATAGACGGTAGAGTCCGAAACTAGTCACTGACTTCAAAACTGTGCAACTTGCGACGAACAAAATAAATTGTTTTACAAAATTACTGTTATGAGGATTAAAATTCTGTGAAGTTAGCGTTATTATCCGAACACGAAACTTTGTTTGCTTTATAACTCAAGAACCTTACGGAGGGGTCGGGGATAAAAGTAATTGGAAAAATATTCAAATGTTTGTATAGGTTATGGGACTTAATTACGGGGTCATCAGTCCCTAAACTTACAAACTACTTATTAACTAGCTAACGGCACAAATAGTCATGCCCGAGGGGGGATTCGAACCCCCGACCGTAGTGGCCGTGCAGACCGTAACTGGTGCGCCGCAGTCCCCTCGGCCACGGCGGCCGGCAGTAGTTTGTTGATATATGGACTGATGACCCCGTAGCTAACTCCCTAAGCTCTACAAACATTTCAACATTTGAAAAATGTAAAACAACAAATAATGGTCTCAGTACCGAGGATATAAAATGCAGAATGGCAATGGGTAGAAAAGCATTCTTGAAAAAGAGAAATTTGTTAACATCGAATATTGATTTAAACCTAAGGAAGTCCTTTCTGAAGGCATTTGTATGGAGTGTTGCCTTGTATGGGAGTGAGACATGGACGATAAACAGTGCGGACAGGAAGAGGATTGAGGCTTTTGAAATATGGTGCTACAGAAGAATGCTGAAGATTAGGTGGGTGGATCGCGTAACTAATGAGGAGGTACTGAACAGAATTGGGGAGAAAAGGAATTTCTGGCATACCTTGACTAATAGAAGGGATAGATTGGTAGGACACATTCTTAGACATCAAGGAATTGTGAATTTAGCGTTGGAGGGAAGTGTATGGGGAAAAAATCGCAGGGGAAGACCAAGAGATGGATACAGTAAGCAGATTCAGACAGATGTAGGTTTTCGCTCTTATGTGGAGATGAAGAGGCTTGCTCAGGATAGGGTATTGTGGAGAGCTGCATCAAACCAGTCTCCGTACTGAAGACCACAACAACAACAACAAGTTCTCTCCCTCCAAAACTTTCTCTAACAAATTCGATTGGAGGTGTTGCCACCACACTCGTGCCAATGTCGTAACATTTAATTATGCAGCACAGCAGCACAGCACGCCAGGGCCGTAGAACTACGTGCATCGTCAGTGCGTGCAGTTAAAATTTCTGTCCACTTACCTCTTCTTTTTCGTTTTTTGTCCCTACGCAGAAGCAGGGCACATGTAGTTGATCCTTGTATTTTGAAGTGAAGTGCTTGGAACTTTTATAAAATAAGGCTACTATTCAAATAAGAAGGGATGCCAGTTGTTTCATAATATTTATTTATATATCTAGAAACAAATAAAAAATGTTCAAATGTTTGTAAATATATCGGACCAAACTGCGTGGTCATCAGTCCACCTTAAACTAAGGTAAACTAACCTAAGGACAACACACACTTTCACGCCCAAGGGAGGACTCGAACCTCCGACGGCGAGCAACCACGCGCTCGGCAGCGAGGCGCCTTATACCTCTCGGCTACTCTACCAGAATCAAGAAGCGATAAGTGTAATACTGTCCAAGATCATAGTACATTTGAATTCTAATAGTTGAAAAATGTAAATACATACATGTGGCCCCTGAGCCTGCTGTTGTTATTCTTTCATATTCACAGAATATATGACATCAACTGCGAATGGGCAAAGCTGAAAATGTGTACCTTGCCAGTATTCGAACCCGGGTCTCCCGCTGGGAATTTGTATCTGACGGGAGGCGTGCTTAGGTAGTTCGTACAGGTGCGGTGATCACTGTGTCCTCCAGTGGTGTAGTGGTCGTCGCAACTAACTAGATAGCTGGAGACTCGAGTTCGAATCCTGGCTGGGTACACATTTTCAGCATTGCCCATTCGCAGTTGATGTCATATATTCTGTGAAAAGGAAAAATTTAAAGTCTAAACAGCCTGACAGACTATTTGAAGAGCGCGATTATCATAGCTGTCCACGCGAGAGCCGTCTGTGCTGGACTGAGTGCACCAACAAAGCGCTTCTTCTAGAACTATATTCAGTTGTTTTTGTCGACTAGAGCATAATTACATACACGAAACATACATCAATAAAGCCTCATATAAACACATTAGTTGCAGAAAATCACGTTAAGGTCTATACATTAGTTTATCGAATATCAGTAATTAAAATGTCATAAGGGGATCACGTAACTATTATGGAGTGTCAATCCTCAACGTGTAAAAAAATAATTATGTAATATAAATACGTAAGCTCGCGCTTGTAACACTACATCGCGGTCATAGCATTACAATCGCCATTTTTAAAAACGCCTTATATTTCAGTAATCTTTTGTCTGAATACGAGTATAAATAGTACCCACAGTCGGGTTAATCTTCTCTCTCTCTCTATCTATCTCTGTTCAAATTCGCTCGAAATTAGATAAGGTTTTATTTCTTGTAAAATATTGACGTGTACAATAAATGATTAATATCGGAGTTATACGCTATTACGTTACCGATATCTTTGGACATTACATTGGTATAGGCTAGGAAAAATAATTATAAATTTCTGTCTCCCGTTGATAGATTGCTTCACGTTAGATATATCTGAAATAGAACTGTTTTGTCAAATGTAAATGAATTTGCAATACGAACACTATTTTAAAGAATTAAAGTTATTCTCAACTGTGAGGGAGACTTTCTTGTAAAAGAGCAGCTGTGAGAAATATAGTTATGGAATTGTAAATATTGTAATTGCCTGTGGAAAAGTGAATTCTTGTAATTGTGCCAATTTGAGAATATATAATCAGTAAATCTTAAGAATTGTCTTAAACCATTATTCAGGTATTTAGAACCTTCATCTAAAGTATGATTATTGTGAAAAGTGCTCATATATCAATATGTCTGACTTCTAATAGATCGCTAAAATGAGTGTGTGTCAAAAAAAAAAAAAAAAAAAAAAAAAAAAAAAAAAAAAAAAAAAAAAAAAGGGGGGAAAAGAAAGGAACTTTAAATAAATCCTACCAAAGGATTATTGATGATAAAAATCAGGCTTAGAGGTAAGGTAAACTATCCTAAGGGCTAACACAGACACCCATGCCCCAGGGAGGACTCAAACCTCCGGCGGCGAGCAAAAATTAAGTAAAGTTAGAGTCAATTCACTGATGATGAATTTACATAACTAAATGCAAAAAGAAGTCAAGCCATTATAAAGCTAATACCAATTTTAACTAAAGAAGAGATAAAATTCCAAAATTGGCCACCAAAAACAAAAATCAATAAAAAATCAATATCATACGCAAGTAGCTCGCTGAACGCTGCACTTTTAGACTTCGGTGGGCTGCCATTCGCCACTCAAAGGAAAAAGGTACTTCACAGCTGCTGACCGTCCATAGGGGGATTAAAGTAAGTACTGACTAGTTGCACAAGACATGGCACATGTTTGTAAATCCATGGGCCTCAACTGCAGCGGTAATCAGTCACTAGGCTTAAAAACTACTATATCTAACTTCAACTGACTTAATCTAAAGACAACACAGACACCCATGCCCGAGGGAGGACTCGAAGGGAGGACTCGAACCTCCGACGGCGAGCAACCGCGCGCTCTGCAGTTAGGCGCTCGGCTACTCCACCGCGGCCCGTCATTACCCTTCTCCCCCTCTGCCTGTCTGCCTCTCCTCCCTCCCCTTGGTCCCGTCTTCTTCCCTCTCTCCCATTGCTTACATCATACTTCTTCCTCATTTACTTTCAGATCCTCTTGTACATCACCGCCGCGGTGGAGTGGCTGAGCGCTATATGGCGCTCGCTGTGGAGAACATGATTGCTCGCTATCGGAGTTAGAGTTTCTCCCTGGGGGTTGGGCGTGTGTGTTGTCCTTAGTTCGTTTAAGTAGTTTTATAGGGACTGCTGACCATAGCAGATTAGTCCGATAGGTTTACAAACATTTGTACATCACCTCATCCTCCCTTTCCCCTCCCCCTACATCAGTTCCCCTTCTCAATTACAACACTAACCAACAAGTGATACGCTATAAGAACAAAAAATTTGACCAAATGCTTTGTTTTACTGACATGGCATTGTAGTGTAATACATGCAAGTTTTTATGCACATACTTTTTAATATATATCGTACATGCCCCACCTGCGAGTCGTCAGGCCAAACAAATTCTGCCGACCATGCCATTCCTTCAACATCCGGTGTAGATGTAACAAAAAGATTTTTAAAGCGAATTTTTTGTTTTTTGGGATCGATCGATAGAGCAGTCCCAAATTACTCTAGTGTGATATTCGGTTTGTCGAAAGAGTTTTTAACGGAGGCAGTAAAACACAACAATTAATCAGTCCTCCGGAATCGGCTGTGCAGCGCTTCCATAAGGCAATACAAGTGAGATAGGGCACGTCGGGCGAGCAAGTGTGTACCAATACGTCGGTGTCGGCCGTGGATATCAAATGCGTTGGACACCGGCTGAGAGCGATGCTAGTAACCACAGAAATAATGCAACACAATACAGTATTATTTTCATGTCGATTCACGCAAGGCCACGTGTTTCATCTTCTGTATACCTAATACCATAATATTTATCGAATTATACGAAGGTGAGTTGAATAAAACATAGGACAAAGTAGACAAATTTGTTTCAATTTAGCTTAATTACTGCACTTATTAGTGACAAGACTGTATTGTACATTTACACAGCAATTTCTGAGCAACTGAACAGTTAATACATTACTTAGTAGCTATAAAATCAATTTTCTGTAAATGATTTGCATTCCATAATTAACATAAAGCCTATTGATTATTCGTAACGGTCACGTTATCAATTAACAGCCCACATACAATAAATAAGATGCTTGGTTAAAAGTAAAGTGACCTTCAAATGCTTAGAGCACAACAATGGGAAGCAGAGAAAGAGGAATCGACTAAATTCACATGCCAAACTGTAGTGATAAGGGGGGAGGGAGGGGAGTAACAGGTAAAGATGGCCCAATAGCCGCAAGATGGCACAGTCTCAAAATTAAATGTTATTTGAATAAAATTACAATAGAAACATTTTGCGTATTGAGTATTGCTTTCAGAGATAGAAGCTATGAAAACTTGACTACAAGATGTGTTAAGTTATATGAGAAATATCGGGTACCTCAGTATAAGTACGTTAAACGTACTACTAGGATTGGGCGTACGAAAGAATGGAGTGGGAGGGAAGATGGATGGGATTAGGCGTGGACAAATGCGCCACAAAATCCACTCCACTTGCAAGCATGCAAGCCCACTGTGTCGTGACAGTCATATGGCTGCACCCCTTTCATTAAGGGCCAACAATGTAATTGATTATTAGAAGCCTCTAAGCAATGTAAGCTAACTATAGAGAAGTCAGTGATAAAATTATTTACAAGGGTAAAGCAAGTAATGCCTGTATTGTGTTTAAAATTAAAAGAGAATAATACAGGGGAAATAATAGGAAAGGGGAGGGGGGATGTGAGTGCAAGTAGAGGTGGAGGAAGGAAGGAAAGAAGGAAATGTTACAAACAATTATGCACCAAAATGTATACCAAGTATACAAGTAATGTACTTAGCGACTTAATAAGGTGAACATGGTGGGGGAGGAGTGGGTATTAAATTAAATAAGGTACATATCCTTGTGTACGAGGGCAGTAAAGGTTTATGCGGTCAGTCATAGTGCTTATATATGAACCTAACTAGTGGATTAATATATAAAGAGCCAAACGTTACATGAATTATGTGAAAGCATATGTATGTCACTTAATATTTATGGGCTACGAAGAAGAGAAAAGGAGTGACACTGTAGATTGATTATGAGTAATTTAAATATAGTCTAGGCTGAAACAATTCTTGCACTATGAAATGTTTCATCTATGACTACTCTTCACTTTTCATACGTTGCATTAACGTTTTCCCAATAACAATGATACCTGTTGAGTACGTGTTCTGTAAATTCGTACGTTTTTCCGAAGATTAAAAAAATTTAAAAAATATAAACAAATACTTAAAATATTTACCGTCATGTATGTACACCTTTTATTAATTGACACGTCTCACATCATTTCTAAATGTCGTTTTTATGATCTTTGATACAACTATTACTCTGATCTAATATAATCTTTTCGACTTTAATCCTTGCTGCAAAGTGAATTAACAGCTGGTCCATAAATTCTTATAATGAATAAAACTCTTATTCCGTATTCAGTCATGACTGAAGTGAAATATGGACAAGTAACATATGATAACGTATTCCCTGATCACTAACGTTGAGGAAGAAAGGCTTTGTATGTACATTAAATAGACATGCCCCTCATATTGACTCTTAAACATTTCGTACATGTTAGATATTCGTTTGCAGTCTTTAATTAATCATGGTATATAAAAGGCACCTAAAGACATTTTTTCTTAAAATGGTCTATATTTGCTGCTAGGTTACTTTTTTATTTTCACAAGAGACTGTTTCGGCTCATAAACATCCATGCCCGAGGGGGGATTCGAACTCCCGACGGGAAACGGTCTCGCTCATCGCAGCATAGCTAGCGCCTCAATGCTCTCGGCCGCGGCTACGTTATTATATTCTCGAATTATGTCTGTATAAACTTCAAAATAAATACAGTTTAAAGTAAAGCAGCAACTAGAGATCGCCAAAACAGTGAACAGTAATATAAATTCCATATTGGTTACCATCTGTAAACATATTTGACGGCAACGTTAGCACTGTAAAAAATAACTTAATAACATTAATTTAGAATACCAAAAAGTTTTTACAGTTGTTAAGACGTCATTCAACGTAGAAGAAAGTAACTTATTGATTTGTTAAACATACAGAATAAGCTCTGCAAATTTAAATACCTATAGCCGAGTGGTCTAAACCACCTCGCTGCGGAGCGCGCGGTTGCTCTCCGTGGAGGTTCGAGTCCTTCCTGGGTCATGGGTGTGTGTGTTTGTCCGTAGGTTAGTTTAACTAGGTTTAAGTAGTTTGTAAGCTACGGACTGATGAGCACGCAGATTGGTCCGATAGATTTACAGACATTTGAACATTTTTTTTTTAAATACCTAGGTGTATTATGATAATAATTATGTCTCCACAAATCACTTGAAAATGGCAATAATGTAAACCGAAACTGTTGTGAAAATAAAACAAAAATGACATTCCGGCCTAGCAGCAAATTTGAACAGTTTTGAAAATAATGTGATCTTTTTGTGAATCAGGCCCCAACGAGCAAAATCAAAAGGCTTCGTTCAGTAACACCTGGAAGATTTTGCTACTTAAACGGTATCATCAACCTAATTCCACAAGGAAAAATATTTCGTGTCATTTTTTATGCTCGATACTATTCTACGACAGAGACATTTTACTGCATCGAGAAGCCTGGTTGTATCGCTATAAGACCGACGTAAGCTGTTGGTGAAATCGATACCAGTAATAGGTCGGCTTTCCTTTTAGCAGAGATCCGTAGAGACGTTTACTGAGACTTTAAAAATTCGGGCTTGCAATATCGTTTTAATGCAAAATAAAACCACCCGTTCCTACGTTATTAGCATGGTACGTCCATACAAAAGGCCATTCTCAGCATCGCCGTTATCCAGAAGGAAAATGCGGAATTCTGGCATATCGCTCGTTGTACGGCGATGGTCGACCGCCGTGCAGCAGGAAAAGAGAAACAAAAGAGGCAGAAAAGAATGGGCCCGGTTCTAAGAGTTGGCCGCAGCCATCGGCGATCAAGAGCGGAACACAAGAAGATGGGGGCCTAATAACAGCGGGGCTGCTGCCGCCCAGGAGACGCCTTTGTGCCTTTGCTGACTCGTTCTCCGTGGCTGGCTGGATACCACGAGCCCGCTTGCGTCCTGACGGTGGAGGGGGGATGAGGGAGGGGGATGGGGGAGGGGGTGGGAGGTTGGAAAGAGGGAGGGGGCGAAGGGAGGCCCTGATGACCAAATGCGACTCTACAGACGATAGCTCTTCGGGTATCAAAGGGCTTGTGGGAAACACTGTAGATATGATGTAAGGTTTCCTATAATAAACAACACAAAGAAGGCAGTAGCAAAATCCCTGTTAGGTACTTCTGCAATATCCCATGTACGAAAATTCAAAATATTTCTCTCGCTGTAAGATTCAAGGCCAGACTTCTACGCATCACTTGTACGAGCAAGTGGTCAGACTTCTTCACATCATATACACAGGGTGTTACAATAGGGTACGGCCAAACTTTCAGGAAACATTCCTCACACACAAGGAAAGAAAATATGTTATGTGGACATGTGTCCAGAAACGCTTATTTTAGAATTTCTCTTTAAATGTAAATTGAAATAATTCATGCAGACAATTGTCAAAATACCCAATTGTTTCGTTAGTATATACTGTACTTCCTTGATTCACCGCCACTTGGCCCAATTGAAGGAAGGTAATGTTGACTTCAGTGCTTGTGTTGACATGAGACTCATTGGTCTACAGTATTAGCATCAAGCACACCAGTACGTAGCTTCAACTTGTTAGTGTTCAACAACATGTGTGGACTGACGAGAATCCGCACGCAATTGTGCAATCACGTCATCAACACAGATTTACTGTGAACGTTTCGGCAGGAATTGTTGGTGATGTCTTGATTGGGCCTCATGTTCTTCCACCTACGCTCACTGGAGCACGTTATCATGGTTTCATACGGGATACTCTACCTGTGCTGCTAGAACATGTGCCTTTACAAGAACGACACAACATGTGGTTCATGCACGATGGACCTCCTGCACATTTCAGTCGACGTGTTCGTGCGCTTCTCAACAACAGATTCGGTGACCGATGGATTGGTAGAGGCGGACCAATTTCATGACCTCCATGCTCTCTTGACCTCAACCCTCTTGACTTTCATTTATGGGGGCATTTGAAAGCTCTTGTCTACGCAATCCCGGTACCAAATGTAGAGACTATTCGTGCTCGTATTGTGGACGGCTGTGATACGATACGCCACTATCCAGGGCTGCATCAGCGCATCGGGGATTGCATGCGACAGAGGGTGGATGCATGTATCCTCGCTAACGGAGGACATTTTGAACATTTCCTTTAACAAAGTGTTTGAAGTCACGCTGGTACGTTCTGTTGCTGTTTGTTTCCATTCCATGATTAATGTGAATTGTAGAGAATTAATAAAATGAGCTCTAACATGAAAATTAAGCGTTTCCGGACACATGTCCACATAACATATTTTCTTTTTCTTTGTGTGTGAGGAATGTTTCCTGAAAGTTTGGCCGTTTTTTTTTTTTTTTTTTTTTTTTTTTTTTTTTTTTTTTTTTTTTTTTTTTTTTTTTTTTTTTACACCCTGTATATATTGATGGACGCACACGACCGGTTTCGCAACTTAAAGTTGCATCCTCAGGTGATATCTCTTTACAAATGAATGTCTCAATTTTAAGCATTGTTAACATCAATATAAGGTCGTAATAGTATTTGTCTACTTACATTTGCATTACAAAGAACTGGTGAAGCTCGTTCCCTATCATTTGATTTAGGGCTTATAACATTTATAGGTGGCGATATTTGAAGCCATGCCCGTATCTAAAACGCAGTAAGAAGGAAAAATTAAAAAAATAGGGAATGGAGTTCTACTACGTAAATATATTTGCGACTGTAGGCTTTCCCGGCGTATAGTGCTGATGAAGATCTCTCGGGTCTCCAGCCGGGTGGTGGCGTTGATGAATCGCGACATTTCGGGAAGTGTCATACGACCCATCTTCAAGCGAAGTGGCGGGGATCTTTATACCCGCGGTGCCCCACCTCCCCTTTCCACGGGACTACGGGAGGGTACGGTTGGTTGGTGGCCAGGGGCGGTGGTGGGGGTAGCGGCGGCGCGCGTTCGACTCTCGGTGAGGTCATTCTGTCTGCGTCTGTGGCAGAGAACGGTGGCGGATGCGCTCCCGACGGATTGCAGCTATTGCGGGATTTTCCACGCTGCGCCAAGTTGGTAGCCTACGTCCTTGTTGACTAGGTTATCATGAATCCTTATTTCTAGAGTTTCCTTAATCACACTCCGCCAAAAACATGATGATCGGCACTGCACCCTCGTCTTCTCGAAGTCGAAAGTGTGTGCATCGTTTATGCTATGTTCAGAGACGGCCGATTTTTCTTTGTGCCCCAGTCGAACACACCTAATATGCTCCTCACAGCGTTTTGAAATACAACGCTGTGTTTGGCCGTTGTATTGCTTTCCACATTCACGTGGCATGCTGTAAATTCCCGGTGTGTTGAGTTTCAACGGGTCTTTGGCGGAACCTAGTAGCTCTCTCGTCTTCGATGGTGGACGAAAGACTGTTTTGATGTTGGATCTGCCTAGGAGGCGTGCGATCTTGGCCGAAAGTGGTCACACGCATGTCAAGAACGCGAGTCGTTTGTCTTCTACCTCCTCTTCCGCAACTGCCACTGCCTTCTTCTCCTTTTTGAGCGCCCTGTTAATTTGCGCCTCGCTGTAGCCGTTTTGGCGGAAGACCTCCCTCAGCTCGGAGGGAAGGCTTTCTCTGCCGCAGATGGTGCGCGCCCTGTGTGCGAGGCTTGACAGCACTGTCTGTCTCTGCGCTGGATGGTGGCAGCTTGTTGCGTGAAGGTAGAGGTCTGTATGCGTCTTCTTCCTAAAAACTGGATGGTCTAGTGAACCATATGGCTTCTTCTTGATTAGGATGTCCAAGAAAGGAACAGATCTGTGTTCTTCCATTTCCATCGAAAATTTGATGTTTGGATGGATGTTGTTGAAGTGTTCAAGAAAGCCATCCAGTGCCTGTTTGCCATGCCCCCACACCACGAAGGTGTCGTCGACATAGCGGAAGAAGTGTTTTGGTTTCTGTTTGGCGGTTTAGCAATGGCTAGTGGGGAGCCCGTGCCCACGCCATCGATCTGCTCGTAGAATTCTCCATTGCCCTGAAAGTAGGTGGTGGTCAGTGCATGTTCGAACAGTCTGACGATTTGTATCTTAAAGTGCTCAGCTAATAGTGCCAAGGAGTCCGAGAGGAGCACTTTCTTGAAAAGCGACGTCACGTCGAAGTTCACAAGGATATCTTTTTTTTCTGCCAAAGGCCCGTTGAAACTCAACAGACTGGGAATTTACAGCATCGCATGTGAATATGGAAAGCAATACATCGGCCAAACACAGCGCTGTATTTCAAAAAGCTGTGAGGAGCATATTAGGTGTGTTCGACTGGGGCACACAGAAAAATCGGCCGTCTCTGAACATAGCATAAACGATGCACACACTTTCGACTTCGAGAAGACGAGGGTGCAGTGCCGAGCATCAGGATTTTGGCGGAGTGTGATTAAGGAATCCCTAGAAATAAGGAGTCATGATAACCTAGTCAACAGGGACGAAGGCTACCAACATAGCGCAGCGTAGAATCCCGCAATAGCTGCAATCCGTCGGAAGCGCATCCGCCATCGCTCTCTGCCGCAGACGCAGGTAGAATGACCTCACCGAGAGTCGACCGCGCACCCGCCGCTACCCCCACCACCGCGCCCCGGCCGCCAACCAACCGACCTGCCTCACGAAGAAGCCAGCACTCTAGCGCTCCGACAGAGTTTCCGCGTCACCGCCAGGACCTTCTACGAGAAGACGGAAATTGGGGACACAATAACACTTCAGGCCGACAACCCGTTGGCCTGACCTGCTGTGAGATTAACAATAATATTGTACCAAACCAGGAAAAAATATAATAATACATCGTCAGTAATCTGACAGTCTAAGTCATACAGCCAGGCTCTAATACTTTTTCCTGTGTTTCTGGTACAGCAGGAATTGCAGCATATGCTTAGCCTGCACAATCATCGGGCCAAGGTCGAGGTCCGTCAAGAAAGTGAAGCGTGAAGCGTCATCTCGCCACTGCACTTGAAGATGGGTAGTATGACACTTCCCGAAACGTCGCGATTCATCGACGCCGCCACCCGGCAGGAGACCCGTGATACCTTCATAGAACGTAAATAAATTATTTCTAAAAATAAACAATCTCAATCTAGCCGAGCCTGAAGGGTGAAAACCGTAATCAGGAAGTGCCTCCCCGGATCATCTTCAAAGGAGGTAAATACAACAACCTCCTTTGTTGATGATCTGGGGAGGCACTTGGTGTTAAATACAACAACTTCCTAATTTCGGTTTTAACCCTTCAGACGCGGCTAGATTGAGATTGTTTATTTTTAGATATAATATATTTACGTAGTTGAACTCCATTCCCTATTTCTTTTAATTTTTCCTTCTTACTGCGTTTTAGATACGGCGATGGCTTCAAATATCGCCACATATAAATATTACAAGCCCGAAATCAAAAAAAAATGTTAAAGTGTTGGTAGAGTCTATGGGACTTAACTACGGGGTCATCAGTCCCTAAACTTACAAACTACTTATGAACTACTTACGAACTAGGACGGCACAAATATCCATGCCCGAGGGGGGATTCGAACCCCCGACCGTAGTGGCCGCGCAGACCGTGACTCAGTCCTCTCGGCCACCGCGGCCGGCGCCCGAAATCAAATGATAGGGAATGAGGTTCACCAGTTCTTTGTAATGAAAATGTAAGTAGACAAAGACTATTACAATCTTACATTGATATTAAAAATGCTTAAAATTCAGACACTTTTCATTCATTTGTAAACAGATAACACCTGAGGATGCAACTTTAAGTTACGAAACCGGTCGTGTTTGTCCTTCAATAAAGGAATTTAACAGTCTCAGCGGACCTGTTCTTTTAAAATATTATGGAATAGTTCTACCGTGGTTGCCCTACATATAAAGTTCTATGTTCTTCACATCAGTTATACGAACGAGAGCAACATCTCCACCAAATATTTCAGTTGTTTTAACACTAAAATCAAATCTGTCACCGACAAACGTGATACGGCCACTAAGAATTCCCTGTTGAGTAGTCGTTCCAGCTGCTGAATCACCAGGATTGAAATCAATAGTCTCAACTGCCAAAGGCACTCTGGGATGCTCTCTGTGTGAGGCACCTCTGGGCATCTCTGTGAGCCGCGGCGCGTGAGTTGCGCATGCGCAGTACTGCGCTGTAGTGGGAAAAGGGGGGGGGGGGACTATCTTCGCCTCGGCCTACTAGTTTTAACATAGCGCCCGTCGATCTAAATTCAAAACGGCCACCTGAAGTTGTTTGGTAAGACGCGCGCCATTTAAGGTGTGTTATCAGTGAGACGTCGTCAGTCGTCGTGGAGGCAACAGCATTGAACGGCTTCAGAGATGTCTCGTATAAGAGGAGATGTCGACCTTCCCGTCTTCCTGCCTATAAGGCAGTTGATACCATTGATTTCAATCCTGATGGATTCAGGGGCTTAGAAATGTTCTCCATTGACATTCGTTCTTGCAGCCCGTTCGGTTGCTTTTCCGTTCATTTCCTCCTGTTCTTTTTCCTCTTTTCCTTTTATTAATAGATTAATTGTCCTCAGTAATTAATTAAACAGAAACAATAAGAATAAGTAATGTATTTGTGGTAATTGGGTGTGCTTGGGGTAAATGGTCCCATTTACCGCAGTTTTGAAAAATTTTGGGGAAAACTGGACCACCATGTCAGACATATTCAATAAGGGAGAACACATGTTGCCAGTAACATTTCAAGTAGTTGTTATGCTTCTACGTTATGCCAAATTACTTGTAACAGTAACAATACTTACAGAAAACACGTAGGTACTTCGTAAAGTCAGTATGATATGTTGCTACAGAAATCCAGCACTACAAAATTGAAAACCTGCCACTCAAAAGCCACAATAATTAGCTGAGACTACTTATTTAAGGGAGACATAATTGTTCTTCAGTGTTGCCAACAACTTGAAGTGGAATTATTCCCCCAATAGTTATGAAAAAGGAAAAAAAAAGAAAAAGAAAAAAAAACATGTTCCAGTTATCCCCTGGGTCCAGATACCCCAAGAGACCTTACTTAATCCTTCTAAGAAGAAAAATTAAGTTCATCAGTCATCTTCCTAACCTACGATCGTAGCACACTAAGTAGCGATCTTCCACAACTTTTTCATTCTTGTTTTGAGGTACAAGAAAGGTCGAAATATATTCGCGGCTGTTTTTAAATCTGTTAAACTAGACAAAAACATTAGATTGGATCACCGGCCGCAATGGCCGAGCGGTCTGCGGCGTGCCAGTCACAGTCTGCACGGCCGCTACGATCGAGGGTTCGAATCCCCCCTATGGCATGGATGTTTGTGTCGTCTTTCGTATAAGGTAGTTCATAAGTAGTTTGTAAGTTTAGGGACTGATGACCCCACAGTTAAGTCCCTTAAGCTTAACAAACATTTGAACATTTTTTGATCATAAAATTATCTCCATAAGCTGTTTTAATAGTTATTAACCCTCAGTAGTTTATTTACCAGTTTTTAAACTAAATTTGCAGATCTCGTTGCTCCGTTTTTGCGTCCATTTTCACGCAGAGAGAATACGGCAACAAGCCCTAACAGACCTGACGCAGTTTCCTTTCAGAGGGCGTTGAAGGATAAGGCAGTAACTCACTTCCCACCATCCGTGTACCATCCCGCCAAACCGGGAAGCAGTAGCGGATCCACACTTAAAACTTTACAATCACACGTCGTATGAATAAGAAGCAAGTTTAACATTGCCAGGCTCATTGCAGAATAAATTATGCCGTTGCTTGCATAACAGTATTATCAATTTGACTTTTATAACAATGTTATAAACGCGGGGCATAAAATCCTTAAGCATGTTCAGTGCACTACAAAATGCCTCTAATATTTCTATCAGAGCTCGTACATATGTGTACGGAAATCTGTTGACATAAAAATAACGTTCCTGGAGACTTTATCGAGCGTCAGAAGTTGATTTTTTGTGTCCGCTCTTGCGAGGCGCCTTAATGTCAGCAGTGCACTTTGGCTGCGGCACTTATCCGTGACGGCATCGACGGCCACTCAGGGCTGGACACGCACTTCGATAGTGGCCTCCTGCCCATCTCGCCTGCATCCCCCACCAATCGATACACGCGAATACCATCGCCGTAGATAACTGTGTGAAACGACCAAGATACGGCTGCAGAGGCACTTACGTCACTTGTATTTGCTATGCGTGATAAGTAGGAACCTCCATCGGAAACGATACAAAACGTTTCTTTTTCATCATGTAATCCTGAGTGCTTCGAATGACTCTAGGAAATATTTTTGTCTGCCAAGCTGGACTGACCTTTCAATACGGCGGCTCATCAAACAGAAACATTTTAGATATTACTATTTGAAGATGAAACATGTTGTTACGTACCAGAAATGCCTCACGTTCCACTATTAAACTAAGCAAGTAAACTTTCTGCTGTTATCTGGGCGATGATGGTATTGCTTCATAATTAGTGATACGCAGATAAACTTCCTCTAGAAGGAGCCTTGAAACTTCTTTGCTGCTTATATAATGGTACTGTCGAAAATAAAATGATTGTGTTTTCTATATTGCCGCTGTATTCCACTTTTCGTTCTTCAAGAAAGTCGCGCGGGAATGGCAGCCTGGTCTAAGGCGACTTGCCATGTATTGCGTGGTTGGTCACACAAAAGTAATTTACATAAAAAATGTTCAAATGTTTGTATAGCTTATAGGACTCGACTACGGGGCCATCAGTCCCTAAACTTACAAACTACCTATGAACTACTTAATACTAAGGACGTCACAAATATCCATGCCCGAGGGGGGATTCGAACCCCCGGCCGTAGTGGTCGTACAGACCGTGACTGGAGCGCCTCAGTCCCCTCGGCCACCGCGGCCGGCTAATTTACATCCATCGTCATAACAAGTTGCTATATGATAACGAGATATCTTCTACTGCCAATAACGTTTCTAGTACTTCTAAAGGAACAGAATTTCCGATGGTCCGCAGCTATAAATGTTCATTACACAAATATTAATTCGCACTTTGCGAGAATTTCCGACTTAAGCTGTTATTCATTAGTTAGACTATGCTTTTGCAACACATGAAAATTTGTACTGGACCGGGAGTCGAACCCGGGTCTTCCGCTTAATTATACAAATATTTGTATATCTGAGGACCATAAGCAATTCTGTTCCTTCAGAACAGAAGCATCATCGTATATATAAGAGCCTAGACTGGCTAAAGATGGTGTAAGTTGTCTCTCTCCGTCGCGGGAATCACGCTAAATTCGTGCGAGCACCAGCGGAAGTAGGCATGTGGAAGTTTGGGTCTGGCCGGGGAGCGTGTACGGGTGGCCGAGTGGTTAAGGCGACCGCTCGAGATAAGTGGGAGACCCAGGTTCGAGTCCCGGTCCAGCACGAATTTTCATTTGTTGCAAAAGCATAGACCAGCTAATGAATGACAGCCAAACTCGGAAATTCTCGCAAAGTTCGAATTAATATTTCTTTTTAGTAGTGTTATATCAGGTAAACGAATGTACACTACTTCATCAAAAGTATCCAGACACACCCAAAAAAATGTGTTTTTCATATTGGGTTCAATGTGCTACCACCTACAGTAATGTACTCCATATCTGCGACCTCAGGCATTAGAGAGAGAGCAGAATAGGCCTCTCCGCGGAACTCAAGGACTTCGGACGTGGTCAGGTGATTCGGTGCCCTTGTGCCAGAAGTCGGTACGTGAGATTTCCACCCTGCTCAGCGATCCTACATTCACTGTTTCTGATGTGATATTGAAGTGGAAACGTGAAGGAACACATACAGCACGAATGCTTACAGGCCGACCTCGTCTTTTGACTGACACAGACAGCCGACCTCGTCTTATGACTTGAAGAGAAGACATCTAAAAAAACTATCACACAGGAATTCCTAACTGCATATAGATCCACTCTAAGTATTTTCACAGTTGGGTGGGAGGTGAGAAATCCTGGATTTAATGTTCGGCGGATTCCTAATAGCCAAACATCACGCAGGTCAATGGCAAACGAAGCTTCGGCTGGTGTAAGGAGTGTAAACATTGGACGACTGAACAGTGGAAAACGTTGTGTGGAGTATCGAATCACGGTACGGTACAGAATGTCGCGATCAGGTGGCATATTGGGAATGTCCAGTGAACCTCATCTACTAGCATGTGCAGTACCAACATCAAATTCTGAGGCGGTGTTGTTATGGAGTGGTCTTAATTTTCATGGAGGGACTTGCACCCCCCCCCCCCTTGCTTTGCGTGGCGCTGTCACAGCACAGGCCTTCACTGATGTTTTAAGCACTTTCTTGATTCGCACTGTTGAAGAGCAATTCAGGGGTGGCGATTGCATCTTTCAAGACGACAGATCACCTATTTATAATGCACGGTCTGTAGCGGAGTGGTTACACTGCAATAAAATCCCTGTAATGGACTGGCCAGTATAGAGTCCTGACTTGATTGCTATAGAACATGTGTGGGATGTTTTGGAACGCCGATTTCGTGTCAGGTCTCACTGACCTACATCAATACCTCTCCTGAGTGTAGCACACCGTGAAGAATGGGTTGCCATTCCCCAGGAAATTTTTCCAGCACCTGGTTGAACGTTTGCCTGCGTGAGTGGAATCCGTCATCAAGGCTAAGGGTGAGTCAACTTCATACTGGATTCCAGCATTACCGATAGAGGGCGTCACGAACTTGCAAGTCGTTTTCAGCTCGGTGTCCGGATACTTCTGATCCCATGGTGTGCGTCATTCAGCAGAACACCCCTGACTGCTGCCGGTAACAGTAAGTGTCAATTTTCCTGTTTTGTTACTGTCTATGTTATTGCTTTTGATGTCTTTAACATGTGTTCAAATTAGTTAAATTATCCATGACGTAGTTAAAGTCATGTTTAAGATTTGTGTCATTGCTGTTTTCATTATGATGGTAACTGTTACTCTCGATTAAAAAAGTGTACTAAGTACCCCTTTACGTTTTAGGATACCATTCGTGGCATGAATCCCTCCCCAGCGAGTGAATGATGGAATAGAAGCGTGCGTGTCCGTTGTGCCACTGGTTGTAAATGATTAACAACAGTTCACGATGACACTTCTGTGCTAGCAAACCTTATCTATATATCTGTATGAAAGTCCAACATATGGAAGTGGAAACAGCAACTTTTTACAAACTTATTATTTCTTCATAATTTCCGTCGAAGTTGCCATGACCATTTATTTGGTGGCTAGTTTCAGACCATACTGTCCATTTTCAAACCATATGCCTACAAAAATGTAGCAAAAGTCGGAAAATTGACATAATCGATAATATCAAAATAAATATTAAATTTTGTTACATAATACTTTAGCCCACAATTCAGTGACACTACACATGATGGTACAATCACCATAAATGTTACAATGAATTATTGTTTCTGCAAGAGGCCTCCTCTCCCCAGCGTGAATTTGGGTGAGAAGAGCACCACAGTGAAGGTAGCGATGCTCTTGTGTGACGTCACGAAGAGCAGGCAGCAATAAAGTAGCTTCGCTGGCCGCTACGGATTAGTTATCTTTGCCCAGCGGTCAGCGAGTCAGCTAGGCGATGGTGACCCATTGCGAGGCCAACGAGAAAGACAGACTACGGCGCGCACGTCATGTCACATAAGCAAGGTAGTCCTGAGCCGGCGCGATGGCTAGCTAATTGGCCAGCCGCTGGACACAATCCACTGTCTCATAGCGGCCAGCCACTAAGCTATCAATCGCGCCGGCTCAGGACACCTTGCTTATGTGACTTGACGTGGGCGCCGTAGCCTGTCTTTCTCGTTGTCCTCGGACCCATTGTGTGTGACGTCACACAGTGATGCAGGTCTCCCTCTCTCCCTCCCTCCCTCTCTCTCTCTCTCTCTCTCTCTCTCTCTCTCTCTCTCTCTCTCTCTCTCGGTGATGACGCAGTCTCTGACTGTCGCAAAACTCTTTAACGGGGGAAAAAGCAGCTGAAGCGATGCTAGCTCTCCAAGCGGCCAGTATGAAGTAGCAGAAGAATTTCATGATAGAAAATGAGTAGTTGCTGTTTATTATGCTATTATTTTCATATTACCCAACCACTAAATATTGTTGTGAATTTTCTAATACCGATATGAAAACGTCATTAAAATAATGTCACTGTTTCTGTTAATGAAGGTCAATAAAAATGTCAGTTCAATGTAATTCATACAGCTCACAATAGTTGAATTTTAATCATATTGGCCGCGCGAAAGTAGCTGAGTGGTCTGGAGCGCCACGTTACAGATCATGAGGCCTTCCGTGTCGGAGGTACGAATCCTCCCTCGGGCATGAATGTGTGTGTTAGTTTAATTTAAATAAAGTAATTTGAAGTCTAGGGACTGATGACCAACGTAGTTTGGTTCCATAGAATTACAAACATTCGAACATTTTTTAATAATTTTGCCCAAAAACGTTGAAATGAATTGTAACTTGATGTACTCTAGTACAAAAGGAACTGTTTAGGATTATATTCGCATGGTTGATACATACATTCACGTTCTCGTGTTCCTTTTAACGGATGTTGGACGTTGTAATATTTTTCAAAACTAGACGTCTAGGAGACTTGCTTCCACATCTCCTTATAAACGTTCTTTTCAATTTCCCCTTGCTTTTGTGCCTTGTATATACCTTTTATAATATTTTTAAGCTACTTGACAAGTATCATACTGAATATCTTCAAGAATGACACGTAAGAATATTAACAGTTTATAAACGGACATAATATTTGTTCGCAGCTATGCATTCAACTTTGCAAACTAGTGGATAACCACTTAAATATGCAGGCATATACGCCTATATTTTTGTGAAATTGAAGTACGAAATTAGGCAGGGTCTACAGAAATAGCAGTAATAGTAAGAGCCGAAGTTTCGAAGGGGATGAATTGTTAAGACTTTTCTTCCTTGCCAACCACCGTAAATACACATTTGTCACTTGTCAAATTACTTCCTTACTTCCCAGCAAATGACAGATTCCCAGTTTATATTTTTGATAGTTGCTACAATTCTTAGCGTCACAACTACTCCTAAATGCGATGGTATTTTGAAAAGTGCTGCTGCACTCCATGTACACATTCACTACACAATGATTTCGCGGTTTTCAAAATATCCACGGGTGTACTGCCGGTCTACAGTGTCCAGCGGGCACAATATTTCGGCGATCATACATGTCGCCATCATCGACGTCATCTCAGATACCGTCGCAATCGATTTCACTACGCGACCGCGGCGCGGGGCGCGGACCGCGGAGGGGCGCTCCGCGGGCCGAGGGTATTTAAATGCCCCGCCACCGGGCTAGAACCCAGTTCCCTTCGAGCCGTCGTAGCGTGCGGAGCTCCGTGCCAGCGCATTTCCAGGAGCTCAGTCCGTCAGTTCACCTGATGATGGCGACATGTGTGATCGCCGAAATAAAGTACCCGCTGGATACTGTAGACCGGCAGTACACCCGTAGATATTTTGATTATCAAATAGGCCGGGAGAAACTCAAGAATCACATTTTGCGGCTTGGTTTCACGACCCAGCCGCTTGGCGGCCCTGCAACTGTGAAGTTGCCTAAAATTGCCAGGAGTTTCGCGACTCTTATGTCAGACACTGGTGGTGAGATTCGTCTTCACTCATCTGCTCCTAAGGCGCCTCACATAACTAACGTACGGCCCTTTACAAATACTGTTTGCCCCAAGGCATCTAGGAGAGAGAGCATCATTGGAGACAGTGCTACAGGTCTGGTACTGGCTGCTCATTGCATAAACACACAACATGTCACAATCTGGTCGTGATTTGTTGGCTTGACATTTCTCGTACTCAGAATAACGGGTCTCTTGTATCAGCGCTTTAGACATGCAGGCTCAACAAGTAGCAAAAGAGGAAAATTCGTATTTTACATTCCGACCACAGCTAAGAAAATCCAAATGGTTGTAATTCTAAGAGACTTAACTACTGTGGTTATCAATAAAAATAATTAAACTTATTAAACTTCACGCACTAGTTGTCAATAATAAAATATATATGTCAACACGACATAAAATGAAGAAACGAAGAATAATAAGGGCACTATATACAAACGACTGTGCCACAAATATTCCAATGAAAGTAACCTCCTACCTACTATAAAACTGATCTGCTGCTAGGAAGCATTGTTAAACACAATAGCTGTACATTGTCAAAAATAAAAGTTTGCACAGTACCATATGTATCTCAAATTGCAGCAAGTTGTGTACTAACGGACAGCTGATCCAACTTGGTGGCCAAAGATATTCTAGTCAAGATACCTAACATTTATTCATAAAATAAGTCAGTAAATTAAAGGTTTTGTAACGGAACTACGCTCTAAATTTTTCCGTGAAGTTAAAAGCAAGAAGTCGATATTTAATACATGCACACACATCAGTGTTTCTCAAGGAGGAGGTTGCTAAAATGTGTCCAGTAGTGGATTTTAGGTAGTTCTGTCTTTTCGTTTAGCATGCTGCTGGAATCGTATCTCAACGCAAAAAAGTTCTCAATTTCTTCGAGATTTGATAATAACCAACCTTTGTCCTCATAGTGCATGACTTTCAAACTATCATTTATGGAGCCCAACGAATGTCATTCAGTTTTTAGGTGTTTTGTCACTGCATATGAGCCATTCTCTCTATTACTGCGATCTTTAAACCGCACCTTAAAATTCCTTCCCGTTTGTCCTTTACAATTCTTTACACTTAATTTGGTATACCCCGCTTTCCCTATCCAGTTCTCACCTGTATTAATCACATGCTTCAGCCTATGTTCTAATTCATTGTCTATTCTAAAAGCAATTTCAACGTCTCTCTTTTTAAACAGTCTCGCCAATTTGTAAAAGGCGGGTCCCCAGAATGGTACAACCCTATATTTGTGCGAATTTCCTTCACGTAGTTGATTCTTTTGTGTTATCGTCTTTTCTAATCTATCAAACCAGCGCCTTAATCATTTTCTACGGCTATCTGTCTAAGAGCCTTAATTTCAGCTTCCTCGTTTTCAGGGGTCAACGGAAGTGAATTTATGAAGTGCACCTTTAAAAAAGGCTGATTTGTGGCTATGTGGGTGACATGACTTTTTATTAATGACAGCGCCTGTAAATGTGGGTTTCCTATAAATGCCTAGCTTGAGCTTATTATTGTTGTTCTCCGCCTTCAAGTCAAGGTAATTTAAAATTCCTTGCTGTTCATGTTCAACTGTGAATGCTATGTTCTTATGCATCTTGTTGAGATCATTATTTTATTATTGACAACTGGTGCGTGAAGTACAGTAATGATTGCGAAACAGATGTGTGATGGCGTCAAAACAGATGATAATTAAACTTGAACTATCATAAGGTCAAAACACACACACATTCCCGACTGAGGTCTCGAACCGCCGTCAGGAAGCAAGGGACCAACTGCACGCACCAAAGCTAGGTGGCATAGAGCGGTCGGCCCTTCGTCCGCGGCTCACAGTTAAGATTGTTGGAATTACGCTCTCTTACTAGCGGAGGCGAACGAAGTGGCCATATTTTTAAGGGAAAAAACGATAATTTCATATGGAGTGGTCAGTCTAACTGAAGAAAATCGTTACCTGGATGGTCAACCCGTGAATTGAACTCGTTTTCTCCAAATGCGAGTTGAGGCAACACCACCTAGAGACAAAGCCTCAAAACAGTCCATGTCACGTCACAACGATTAGGCCGCGATCGCTGGCTGACTGGCTGGCCGCTGCGGCACAGCCCACTGCCTCATAGCTGCAGCCATCTAGCGATCACGGCCTACCCGTTGTGACGCCTGTCTCTAGATGTTGTTGGTTGAGGGCATTATCCACTATGGTACATGTTTGCCCCCCCCCCCCCCCCCGGAGCAATGTTGAATTAATATCAGCGGATCCTCTTATCTGGCTGCTGATGGGATTTGAGTATGTGTAAGTTTGTAGGACTGCTACTGACATACTGGCATTTTGCACGTTCAATAATTTTTACACCAAAGACGTTAGAAAACACAGAGTGAGTGAGAGAACGAGAGAAGAAACCTCTTTGGAAATTTATCATTTTGATTTAAGGGTGGTGTGGTTTATAGAATTACTACAGAAAACAATAGACAATATCGCCAAAAAATGTTCCAATATTTGAGAACCTAAGGGATGAAACTGCTGAGTTCAACGGTCCCTAGACTTACAGTCTAATTAAACTGTGTGAAACTAACTTATGACAACAACAACACATACATCGATGCAGATGGAGGAGTCGAACCTCCAATGGGACCGGTAGCGCAGTCGGTGACAGCGCAACAACCATGTGGCCGACTCCGCGCGTTCAAGAGCTATAATTTTTTTTTTCTGATAGATTACCACTTTAGACTGGTTATACAGCCGTCATTGGACTTGTGGGAGGAAGGAAGCTTAGGGTTTAACGTCCCGTCTACAGCGTGGTCATTAGAGACGGAGTTTATGTTCGGAGTTGTGGGTAAGGATGATGAAGGAAATCTGCCGTGTCCTTTGAAAGGAACAGTCCCGGCATTTTCCTGGAATTATTTAGGAAAATCTCGGAAAAACTAAATCTGGATGCCCGGAGGTGGATTTGAACCACCGTCCTCCCGAATGCGAGTGTATAACCACTGCACCACCTCGCTCGGTTTCGAATTGGGTTTAACTTACAACTCTCATCATACAGGAAAGTCATGTCATCATATTGTATCCTATTTAGAACTGACAAATTCATGTGATGAGTATGTCATGAAAATATAACATTTATATATACAAACTCTGTGTAAATGCGTGATATAACTTCATCCGCATAATGTATAAGTGATGTTTTTTATAAGTGTGGGGTTCTGTACATTGAAGAAGGCACATTACTTCTTAGTAGAAGATCATTAATACCAGCCGGCCGCGGTGGCCGAGGGGACTGAGGAGCTTCAGTCCCGGTCTGCACGGCCACTACGGTCGGGGGTTCGAATCCCCCCTCGGGCATGGATATTTGTGCCGTCCTTAGTTGTATGTAGTTCATAAGTAGTTTGTAAGTTTAGGGACTGATGACCCCGTAGTTAAGTCCCTTAAGCTTAACAAACATTTGAACATTAATACCATTTTCAAGAACAGCATAGAAATAACATCACAATATTTATTTCTATAGATTTTCTGATTGCAGTCTCACATCAAAACAACAAATAAACAGCAAAACACACATCACAATAAATATTTCCTAGTCTAACGCATCTGACGGAACGTGTTATACTGAGCATTGAATACGAGTAATTGGTAAAGTTTACGTTTTTAAAATTGAAAATTTTTAGGTATTGCTAACATCAGGACCTCTATGTATCGTTCACAATTTCCGACAGTTTAGTGAAAATCTGCTGCATAGGAAGCATTAAAGAGAGGATACTGAGCATGCAGACACGGCTTTGCTCAGATTTGGAACTGCAGAAGAATATAATACTCATACGTCGTTCGTATATTGGTGTCTGTTTTGGTGTTTATATATTTTTCACTTCAATATTTAGTTACTGGGCCTCTGAGCCTTAAGTAAATGTTTCTTGTCATCACAGACAGTTTTATAATAAACTAGCTTAAACCTGTGGCTCCGCTCGCGTGTTGGTTGATGATAGATAATGCGCGAAACGTCAAATCGATTTTTTTAAAGAGATGTATTAAAATAAATTTCTTTTTTACTGTTTTACTTCTCTGTTCTTATATTTCCTTATTCGTATGCTTATCCTTACAGAGAAAGAGCTGAAGACATTGTAGCACACATAGACCAAAGATATGGTCTGTGGCATCACGTTTCGCTGTATGAAACCTCCTCGCTATAGAGTCGCAAACGTCATCGCTAGCCTTCAGTCCAATTTTTTTTTCTTTCTTTTAATTTTACGACTTTCAACCACGATATCGTCCACCCCCTTATAGATATCGGCATAGAACGGCTATGGTGTACAACGGGGGACTTCGGACAACAATTACTCACAGACCATTCGTTTCCGTTCTGGAGTTTTCGCTGCAGAGGGAAATATTAACACACACACACGTAAAACTTTATATATACCGACGATAACTTTCCATCCCAATATACTCCCTCAAGCAACAATGCAACCAATAAAATCATTTTCAAAGAGTAAATATAATTTTCATAGAGTAATTATTGTTCCGTATTTCGCTTTATATTCTTCATATTACTGAATATCTAAAACCTTCCTCAGGTATAAATTAGTAACTGTAAAAATATTTAAGTCTCTGCGTCTTGTCTTTCGGACATGATAAGCGTACACCGAACAGTCATTCACATTAATATATATAGATAAATAGCTATCCTATCACCATAAAACCGTGTCTAAAGCCTTCCCCGAGTAGACATTAATAACTGTACTAATTTTTAGCTCTTTACGTCTTGTGGTTCAGACGAGATAAACGTACACCGAACAGACATTCACATTTATAGATATAGATGATTAACATCTGTTAGCTACTCTCACCGGAGTTGTTTACGAATATAATCATGATTAATGATACACTGGTGATGATCACCTACCTAATCAGTACAAGCAAGTATACGCGCAATTTCCAAGGTTAAATCTACTTATTTCTAGATTCTGTAGACTGTGTTTCAGCATTATTCTGAATACGCATTAAAACTGACCTCACTAGCCGGAAATAATTAATTTAGTCTCTGAACAGAAACAAATTACCAGGTTAATTTTATAATGTACTCTGTGTAGCATGATGAAAGCAATAAAATTGTTTAAAAAGGACAATACGAGTGAATTCACAGAGTTTGAAACTAAACAGTTTATATTCCCCATGTACTGCAACAGCAGTAATTAAAAGTAGACCAACTGCTGTCAGAATCCCTTTCAGCGAAACAAGGGAGCTTTCGAAGCTAACAATATTGCTTCCATTATCAGCATTGTACACAGAACAGTAAATTCAGGGAATGAGACCGTTGTTATAATGTACTCACTTCGGTACAGCATTATTTCATAATTTTTCACCCTCTCTGGCTCGTTTATATCCCATCAAGCTGCTTTTCTATTTAATAGAAAGGTGTATTTCACAGCCCAAGACCGAAAAAAAGAATTGCTCCGTTTGCAATAACTTCCTGAAATTTTCTAAAGCTCTTTAAAATGTATTGAAGGAAATCTGATTCCCATACGGAATCATTCCTTCTTAAAAACAGAATTCTGTCTCTCTCTCTCGCTCGCTCTCTCCCACTGTGTCAATAATCTGACTTGTTGATGCAGCTTTCCGCGAGTTTCGAATCCCTCTCTTGTGATCATCTTTTTAGAGTGATTGCTCTGCCCTAGTTCCACAGTCAGTTCTATTCCAAACTTGTCTTACCCAACATTTTTTACCCTCTACAACACCCTCCATTACCATGAAGTTTATTCCCTGTGTCCCTAAAACAAGTCTTCTTGTTTGTTCCTTATTCTCGTCAGTGTATCTTCGCTGATTGTGCAGATAACCTCTTCATTCCTTACCTTACCGGTCAACCTAGTTTTCAAAGCACAGTATCTCCAACGGTAAGGTACTCCCAAAGTCAGTAATTCACTGTCATGTAACAATTTCCTCAATACGTATATACACAGAAATTTCTGCCTTAATATAACACAAATGTATGACACCATCAACTTTATTTTGATCTCTTCTAGCCCACGTTTTATGTCTTCTCCGCATCGACTGTCACGAATTTTTTTTTCTCCAATATAGCCGGATGAGATAATTATCTACTTCGTACACATCTGTTCTCGCTGTTCTCATCTGTGTTACTTTTCATTGCATTTTTCTTCGGTTTACTAGCAATCCATAACCTGTATTGACGAGATATTTTAGTTTAAACAATCCTGTGTTTCTCCTTCGCATTTACTGTTGCCAATGTCTTAATCGACTCTCTTAATATCTTTCCTCTTGATTACATTCACACTTTCAAAACTTGTCTTAATTTGCGTCTTTGCTTCTTTGATAGATAGACTGAACAACGGGCGTAAAACCATAACCTTCTCTCGCTCCTCTCTCTCTCTCTCTCTCTGCCGGCCGCGGTGGCCGCGGGGACTGAGGCGCTTCAGTCACGGCCTCCGGGCCACTACGGTCGGGGGTTCGAATCCCCCCTCGGGCATGGATATTTGTGCCGTCCTTAGGATTAGCTAGTTCATAAGTAGTTTGTAAGTTTAGGGACTGATGACCCCGTAGTTAAGTCCCATAAGATCTACAAACACAGCAGTAGCCGCAAGTATGGAACGACCGGGGTCTGTACACCAGGCGTGTGTCGAAGTTGTTATATGTGACATGAAACGGCATGTTGGGGGAACATTGGCAAGCCGAGGGAATTAAAAAGCATGTTTGTCAGAGCAGTCAACAGTTCGCACTTCGCTTCCCGTCAGGAGATTCGAACCCCCCCCCCCTCTGGCATGGTGTCGTATTGAGTATATTAGATTAGATTAATACTTGCTTCATAGATCATATATACGACATTTCGTAGAGGCGAAGGTGGTATTATGGGCTAGTGGTTGCAATATGGGCTAGCTTAATATCCGACTAATAAGCCCGCGAATACTAGCGGCAACCTCAGTAAATAGTAGTAGCTAGTTCGTACAAACGCCACAGAATGCGCTGCCGCAGTCAGTTACGTGGAATGTTAGTGGTGAGCTGTTTCGTGATTTTTCTCATTTCAAAACTTTGAAAGGTAAGAAATTACAGTTATATTAGAAGTACTGGCAATGCGTAGTTAGCTGTTAACTTCTTAACTACATATTAAATATTTATCTCTATAGTGCTCATGAAGTTGGTTTATTAAACTTTTTTTTATAACGGATAGCGACGTTTTACTTTCCAAGAGGGCTGGGGTGGCAATATGGACAATCGCTGTAGTGGTTATATGGGCTACCCACTGCAGTAGCCCAATTACAACCCCTACAAATTCTGTGTAGTTTTCTGTTTCAGCCTGATAACACAGAAGGTTTGCCCAATTCCTCTACTGGTCCACACCATATGCCAAAGACCTAGCAGAAGCTGGCCTAAGCAGTGCGTCCCACGTTGCAATAGGAAACATTAAGACTTCACCAAAGGACATTTTGCCTGTTCCAAAAAATAAGAAAAAGACAACAAAGAAAGGACCTACGCCAGGAAAGGCAGCTGTAATTACAGCATCGCCCTACAAAATATATTTGGAAGAAGTTCAAAAAAGCACGAAGAAGCTGATGAAAAAAGGAAAATAAACAGAAAGGGGGAAAAAGAAGTGGACAAAAAAAAAGGAAGATCGAAAGTGACGATGTAACAGGGAATACGAAGAATGTGAGATGTGAGCCAGGTGTTGACACTACGGTCGGGGGTTCGAATCCCCCCTTTGTGCCGTCCTTAGTCTTAGTTAGTTCATAAGTAGTTTGTAAGTTTAGGGACTGATGACCCCATAGTTAAGTCCCATAGACTATACAAACAAACAAACAAAACAGGAATTGACAAAAGAAAGAAACAAGGAATAAAAATCAAAACTCCATCAGTGAAGCGAAAATTAACCACCGACCTAGAATCATCATCCGAGAGTTCAGAGGAGGGATCGATAGATTCTGGGCAGTCAGTTCTAGAGCCCAGTGTTGGTGTTGAAAAGCCTGGAGATGCCTTTTTTGTGAGAAGTTATATTCCCAAGACAAATGTTCAAATGTTTGTAGAACTTATGGGACTTAACTACGCTAAGCTTACAAACTACTTATGAACTAGCTTATCCTAAGGACGGCACAAATATCCATGCCCGAGGGGGGATTCGAACCCCCGACCGTAGTGGCCGTGCTGATCGTGACTGGAGCGCCTCAGTCCCCTCGGCCACCGCGGCCGGCGTTTTCCCAAGACACTAAAGGAGATCTTTGGATCCAGTGCCTAATGTGCGACATGTGCATGTGGACACACAACGATTTTGAGCCGGCCGCGGTGGCCGAGGTGACTAAGGCGCTCCAGTCACGGTCAGCACGGCCACTACGGTCGGGGGTTCGAATCCCCCCTCGGGCATGGATATATTTGCCGTCCTAGTTCGTAAGTAGATCATAAGTAGTTTGTAAGTTTAGGGTCTGATGACCCCGTAGTTAAGTCCCATAAGCTTAACAAACATTTGAACATTTGAACGATTTTGATGGTTGTGAAACGGAACATTATATTTGTGATTTCTGTAAACCCCAAATGAAGAACTTATGATAAACATGTCCCAGTATAAAGGGTTTGCTATTTTCCAATTACTCTGAAAATCTACAGGAAATAATACTGACTTTTTTGTGTGTTTATAAAGTAGCCCATATTACCACCACATTTACATTTTTTCACAATATCTCAATTTTGTAAACATGTTTCAAAAAAATGTTCAAATGTTTGTATAGTCTATGGGAGTTAACTACGGGGTCATCAGTCCCTAAACTTACAAACTACTTATGAACTATTTACGAACTAGGACGGCACAAATAGCCATGCTCGAGGGGGGATTCGAACCCCCGACCGTAGTGGCCGTACAGACAGTGAATGGAGCGCCTTAGTCCCCTCGGCCACCGCGGCCGGCAAACATGTTCCCATATTAAAGTTGCATAATGATTTAAACTAAAACATATGTGTTTGGATTTTTTATAACATCATAAATATTGTTTTTTGAGGTTTTCAGCAAATTTCACTGACAATTTTGGAATTTATGGTTCAAAAATTAAGTGGTAGCCCATAATACCACCTTGTCCTCTAATGACGTGCAACGTGTCAGTCTACTAAATGTTGTCTATACTTGACAATCAATATTTTATGGATTTTTATTACTTTTTTGTTGTTGTTTTTTTTTAATTTTTTTTTCAAGTTTTATCTAAAACATTATCTACATTGTAGAAGGAGTTGCCATTTAGAAATTCGTTTAATTTCTTTTTAATTACTAGTTGGCTATCTGTTAGACTTTTGATGCTACTTGGTAAGTAGCTTGTGTGCTTGTGTGGCAGCATAATTCACCCCTTTCAGAGCCAAAGTTAGATTTAACCTTGAATAGTGAATATAATACTTTCTCCTAGTGTACTAGCTATGCACACTGCTATTACTTTTGAATTGGGTCGGATTGTTAATAGCAAATTTCATGAGTGAATATATGTATTGTGAAGCTACAGTGAAGATCCCTAAATGTCTGCAGGATGCCCTTGGGTGGGTTCCAGAAATTATTCTGATTACACGATTTTGTGCAATGAATACTTTTTTACTCAATGTTTAATTGCTCCAGAATATGATCCCATATGAAAGCAATGAATGAAAATAGGAGTAGTAAGCTAATTTAGATATATATCACCAAATTTTGCAATGACTTTGATAGCATAAGTAGCTGAACTCAAACGTTTCAGGAGATCTTCATTATGTTTCATCCAATTCAGTCCCTCGTCAAAGCAAACACCTAAAAATTTTGAATATTCTACCTAAGCTACAGATTTGTGTTCAAAGTCTAAATTTATTATTGGTGTCATGCCATTGACTGTATGAAAATGTATATACTGGGTATAAGGTAGTTCATAAGCAGTTTGTAAGTTTAAGGACTGATGACTCTACAGTTGTCCCTTAAGCGTTGCAAACATTTGAATATCGCAGTTCGCAGCTCAGTTAGGAGTGCAGCAGTACGGAAGCGAGTAAGCAACTAGCAGTTGCAGCTCGGAGGTCGTCGTCAGCGATTCTCCCAAATCCGGACAACGGGCCACTTGAGGTCAGCGTGACGTGGTATCGCAGTGAGGGGCTTTAGTCATCGCTAGCCACCGGCAGCAATATCGCCGCGACGAGATGGGGACAACAAAACGACCGGAGGACACCGATAGGTTTCGAACCACTCACCCTGGGCACAGCAGGAGCACTGAATGTGCTCCATCACCGCTCATCCGCGGCGATGCATCGACGGGAGAGGCCAGCGATCAACGAGCGAGGAGAGCGACGTGGCTGCGCCATCGACGTTCGAAGGCAGCAGGCCCAGTAGCAACACCAGCAGCAAGAGGTCAGTGACCGCGGGGAGTGGTATGCCGCCGAAGCACAACAGCCACACTGCCGTCCTCGACGAAGCAGGTGATAGCGTCCACAACTAATCTCGGCAAATCCAGACATAATGTATTTTGTATCCCGACTTCGTCGCCGCTTTTGTGTCCCAGCCTTGTCGTAGGTGTCGGTGGCCGAGTGGAATGAGACCGACACGCTGGTGCAGGTACGGAGGGGAGCAGCCAGAAACTATAAACACTAGAGTAAATTAGAAAGATATATATTGCACAGAATGTAACAATACTTAACTTTTACATAGTACTGCAGAATGTTGATACATAGTTGTTAGAGGCCTGCCTAGTGCCTGTACAATAGCAAAGTCTTCACTCGTGCCTATCAGATTACGAAGACCCTAACTCGTTGCTATCTCAGTCCGAAGTGCCGGTGTTCTTCAGTGGTGGCCACGAGCGGCGTTGTCGCAGAGGGCGCTCGTGGCTGTCGTCGTGAGAACGCCGCGCCGTGCGTGCATGGCGGCGCGCGGCGAAAGTAAGTGGCGCGCACTTTGTACTTGTGCGACACCACACCCCTCCCCCCCAAACCGCCGCGCCGTCGTGGCGTAGGGCTGAGGGCCACGGCGACGGCACTGGGAGGAGGGCCTGGGCGGGGGCGTTACTGGTGGGACGGGCGTCGTAGCGGAGGCCGGGATCGAGACGCCGTCCGCGCCCCGGCATCCGCCTTGCGATCCTCCAGGGAACCCGCCGAAACCTGGGGAAGGGCGCCCGCCCCCGCCCAGAGGGAGCAGGTCATCTTCTGAGGTGCGTGGCCCAAGCTGGGGGGGGGCCCGCACGGTCCCGGAGTCCCTCTCGGTGACGCTGTCATCTGCGGCGGCGACAGCGGCGGCGACGACTGCGTCGGATGTACGTCGACGTCCATAGGGATCTCGTAGTCCGGGGACGAACGATGTGGTTGTGCTCCCTGGCGCAGAACTGGGTTTGGAATCAAGAAACCGGAGACAGGATCGCGCGGTCTGTGCAGGCGCAATTGGTTTGCGTGGCGCCGCAGCTCCGACCCTGTGGAAGAACGTACAATAAACATATTGCGACCAAGCACATGCTGAATGGTGCCCGGCAACCATGTCTTCTTGTTTCCAGCAAACACCCTGTACAGCACCGGCGTGGAAACCTGAAAACGCGTAGCGCCATACGAACCGACTCGGTGCGTGGGAGGCTGCAGCAGGTGAAGGAGAGTGCGGTGACGGCGGCCGTGTAGCAGCTCGGCAGGAGACGGGCCGTCACGTGGCATGCACCGATACGTAGACAGGAAAATTTGAAGAGCTTGCTGCCTGGAGTGCTGACCTTTCATCTTCTCCATGTGAGACTTGAATGTTCGAACGAAACGTTCTGCTTCACCATTGGACTGAGGGTGAAAAGGTGCGGTGGTGATATGCTGAATGCCATTCACACGACAAAACTGTTGAAATTCCGCACTAACAAACTGAGGTCCATTGTCACTGACGATAGTTTCAGGCAAGCCTTCGATGCAAAACACTGATGTTAAGGCACTGATTGTACTAGAAGCTGTCGTTGAGTTCATGGCAATCACAAAAGGAAACTTGCTGAAAGCGTCTACAACAATTAACCATCGCGTATTCCAGAAAGGTCCGGCAAAGTCAATATGTAAACGTTGCCATGGTCCCTTGGGGCGTGGCCAGTCTGAGAAACGTTGCGGAGGAGCCGCCTGATGCTCCGCACAAACCGTACACTGTGACGTCATGCTCTCTATCTGAGCGTCCATACCAACCCAGGTACAATGACGTCTGGCCAATTGCTTTGTCCTAACAATGCCCCAATGTCCTTGATGCAGGAGGCGTAACACTTCTCGTTGCAGGGAACGAGGAACAATCACTCTTGCTTGGTCGTTGTCGGTATGCAACAACAGTACACCCTGACTTAAAGATAATGCATGACGTTGTGTAAAATAACGTCGAACCAGAGGCCGAACAATGTCTTTGGCTCTGGCAGGCCAACCAAAGCGAACAAAACGTGCTACCACACTTAAGTCTGCATCCGCAGCCGTTTCCTGTGCAACCCGACGAGAGTTCCAAGGGAAATCTGCGACAGCGGAAGCATCTCTGGAGTCTATCTGACAACATGCCATTTCTGAAGAATCAAATGACACATCCTGGCCAACCGGAAGTCGGGAAAGTGTGTCCGCGTTGGCGTGTTTAGTGGTAGGTCGGTACAAAATCTCATACTGATAATTAGACAATATCAAGGACCATCTCTGAAGCTTTTGTGCCGTTCGTGGCGGAATTGGCTTTGTGGGTGAGAACAACGACGTGAGAGGCTTGTGGTCAGTCAACAAATAGAATTTTCTGCCATAGAGATAATGATGAAACTTTGTGACGCCGTAAATGATTGCTAAGGCCTCCTTTTCTATCTGACTGTAATTCTGTTGCGTCGGCGTCAGTAGCTTGGATGCAAAGGCAATAGGACGATCGTGACATCCAATACGATGCGACAGAACAACACCCAGACCGTACGACGAGGCGTCAATTGCTAACACTACAGGCTTCTGTGGGTCAAAGGGAATCAAACATGCATCACTGAGTAGTGCAGACTTTAATTTGTCAAAGGCAACCTGACAATCTTTAGACCATACAAAAGGAACATTCTTCCTACGTAAGTGATGCAGTGGAGCTGCAATCTGAGAGGCATTGGGAATAAATCTGAAATAATAGTTAAGCTTTCCCATCACTGCTTGCAATTCATGCACATTCTTAGGAGGAGGCAAGTCTTTGATTGCTCGAAGATGTGACTGTAAGGGATGTATTCCTTGGGCATTAATCACATGGCCTAGGTACTCTATTTCAGTTTGAAAAAAACGAACACTTTGCTTTATTGCAACGTAGACCTGCTGCAGTCAAAACTTTGAAAAGGCACTCAAGGTTTGCTAAATGTTCTTCAACTGTACGTCCGGATACCACAATATCATCTAAATAATTCGAACAACACGGTACAGAAACTGTCAGCTGTTCCAAAAAACGCTGAAAAATAGCGGGAGCGGAAGAACTGCCAAAGGGTAGGCGTTGAAATTGAAAAAGGCCCATGTGAGTATTAATGACGAAAAACTTTTTTGACTCGTCATCAAGTGGAATCTGTAAGTATGCCTCTGCTAAATCAATCTTAGAAAAGAAGCGGGACTGTCCTAATTTGTCCATCAGTTCCTCAGGTCTGGGCAGGGGATAAGTGTCGACAATTGTTTGACTGTTCACTGTTGATTTGAAGTCCGCACAGAGACGAAGTTTTCCTGACGGCTTGGGTATAATTACTATAGGCGAGGCCCACTGACTCGCAGAAACAGGAGAAATCACCCCACTATCTTGCCAACGTTTAAGTTCTTCGGCAACTGTATCACGCAAGGCGATAGGCACTGGTCTAGCTTTACGAAATTTTAGAACTGCAGATTCTTTTAAAGTCATATGTGCCACGAAGTCTTTTGCACAACCTAGTTCCGGTGAAAACAAGTCACTGTATTTGTCACACAATGCATTGATTTTATCCTGAGGCACTATTGACGAAATTTGAAGCACATCTCTTTGAATTGATAAACCAAACAAGTCAAAAGCATCTAGTCCAAAAATGTTCTGCGTAGATTTGGCCTGAAGAACAACAAAAGCAACTGTTTTTGTAACACCTTGAAAAGAGGCGGGCAGGCTACATGTTCCTAGCACGGGAATATTTTCACCTGTATAAGCTGTTAACACTTGCTGTGACGGCGACAATTTTGGCGAACCCAGAAGTTCATAAGTATCTTTATTAATTAATGTAACAGCGGAACCAGTATCAAGCTGAAATTGCACAGTCTTATTTTCTATAGAGAGAGTAACAAACAGCTTGTGCTTCTGGCGCACGACCGGTGCGCGAATGTGGGCAACGTCTAATACATATTGTTTTCTGCGCTTGCGCGGGTTGCGTGCGGTAGGAAGCGGCGCATACTCGGCACACAGCGGATTAACCACACTGTCACTAGATGACACTACCGCCGGATCGGCGTCCGCGCAATGCGAGGCTACTGCACTAAAATTACTTTGAGTAGCTACACCAATTTTACTGTCTCTAGCTACACAGTACGGGGCACTATTACAATTAGAAGTTGCAGAAGGCACTATTTTCACTACAGGAATGCACTGTTCATAGTCATTTTGCTTGTCCCGAACCCTTTTCCATTGCACTGTTTTACGCGCTCGTCGGCGCTTGCTACGTGGTGCACTATATAGTTTTGCAATAGGTGCAGAAGAATGTTCTTGCATTTTAGAATCAAGCAAAGCACTGTTTAATTCCACAGCCCGTATAACATTTACAGAATGAACTGTTCTCGCATTCTGTGAAGCACTGTTTCTAACGTTACTGTTCTTTGAGTTTTTAATTTGCATACACACAGACTGCACATGTCCCAATTTGCCACATTGATAATAGGTTGCGTTGCGACTTGGGCACTGTGCACGTTTGTGGCGAGATACACACTGGGGGCAAGATTTACGTACATTTTTCTGAAATGAGCGTTGGCGCCCGTTATTCAAATTACTGTTTCTAACACGACGGGGCGACCTTTGCGTCGCACTTTTACACTGGCTACTGTTCACTGTCTGTTCAGCACGGCCGGTAGAAAAATAAGAATCACTAGTGCTATACTGAGAACTACGGCTAGGAAAGCGTCCGTTGCGGCGCACTGAATTTACACTATGGCTTTGCATTTCTACATCAGCTAAGTCAAAAGTATCATGCGCTTCTATAAGCTGCAGTACACTGTCTAAGGAGGGGTCAGACTGTTTCAGAATTGCTGCTCTAATTCTGGGGTCCTGAATATTCTGCGTAATCGCATCCCTCAACATCACGTCACTATACGAAAGTCCACAAGAGCAAGTAAATTTACATTGGCGGGTTAAGCCCTTCAATTCCGTAATCCACTCTTGGTGTGACTGCTGCGGTAATTTTTTAAGTCTGAAAAATCGGTACCGCGCAGCGGCTACAAGAACTTTTCTCTCATAATGAGCATTCAGTGCATCTACAATTTGTTCAAAGTCTACATCACGAGGAGATGCGAGAGGGAAAAGTTTTTGCAATAGTACGAAAGTCTGGGGGCGCACAATCGATAAGAAAAGGTTCTTCACTCTCTGACCTGTAATTTGATGAGCCGCGACGAGTTCTTGAAACTGTGCGAAATAGTCGCTCCATTCTTCCTCACGTTCGTTGTACTGGCGGAACGTCGGAAGCGGTGCGGCGGCAGGTGTGGGCTGCTGATGTGACGACTGTTGTTGTTGGTGAGCAGCCTGTGTCGTCAACTGCGACACTGCCTGGAGAAGCTGGGTAATTTGCGCCGTCTGTAACTGAATAATTTCCATTAAGTTTGGGTTCGGGGTAGTGGCCATGATGACCGATTAGGCGCCGCGCATACAAGTAAATTATAACAAAACACAAATGCAATATGAAAGAGGACGCTCTGCAACAAAAAGTCCACAAAATACGTAACAGAATATGTTCCCCCCAAAAATCTTATAATAAGGGTGGGTGGGCGGGAGCAATTTTTGCGTGCTCCGACTGCTGCTGTCTGGCTGCTGCAAGCGGGCTGGTCCAAGGCTCTATCACTCCTCGTCGCCACTTTTGTATCCCGACTTCGTCGCCGCTTTTGTGTCCCAGCCTTGTCGTAGGTGTCGGTGGCCGAGTGGAATGAGACCGACACGCTGGTGCAGGTACGGAGGGGAGCAGCCAGAAACTATAAACACTAGAGTAAATTAGAAAGATATATATTGCACAGAATGTAACAATACTTAACTTTTACATAGTACTGCAGAATGTTGATACATAGTTGTTAGAGGCCTGCCTAGTGCCTGTACAATAGCAAAGTCTTCACTCGTGCCTATCAGATTACGAAGACCCTAACTCGTTGCTATCTCAGTCCGAAGTGCCGGTGTTCTTCAGTGGTGGCCACGAGCGGCGTTGTCGCAGAGGGCGCTCGTGGCTGTCGTCGTGAGAACGCCGCGCCGTGCGTGCATGGCGGCGCGCGGCGAAAGTAAGTGGCGCGCACTTTGTACTTGTGCGACACCACAATGTATATTTGAGGAGCAGTAAATCCTGTTATACCATCCCGGCCTCTCTCTCTACTGCCACAATATATCCTGCATCTTTTCACTTGGTGGCAGAAGGGTCAGGCCCACGAGCAATTGTCGTCTTGGTGAGTTGTACATTAACGATTTTTATGGTGGCCAGACAGCAGCGCTACTGTTTTCGGTTCTGTGTATAAAGTGGTAGTGGGAGCTATTGACGGCATTGTGTTATGTGGGGAACGTATGCCATTTATTTCAGTGGGAAGTATCGTAGAAATCACTAGTTTAATTAGTTTTTGCATAATGGGTGGTGAAGTTGGTGCAATGGTTAAACAATAGACGAAAGGTGTAGCTGAACCAGAGGCAATACGTTTCTTATTTGGAGAAGGTAGAACAAGTGACCGCTGATAACACTGATTTACGAAAGAGATCAAGCGAAAGGGATGGATGGGGAAATCAGGCCAAATTGTTCAGCCATGGGGTAGATCCAGCGGCAGCAAATTTGATTGTTCCTTTTTCGGATAAAGTTTTGGAAGATGTGGTATCCTTTCTAGAAGATTTGTCCACAGCTACCGTAATGGGAGGTAGGTCAGATTCGCAATTACTACAAGTAGCAAAATTAAGGTTATCAGGGGGAGCTAAATCATCTGTACGTTGCACAGAGGCTTTAAGGAAAACGAAAACATTCTAAGAGTTGTTCAAAATGTTCAAATGTTTGTAATTATATGGGACCAAACTACGTTGGTCATCAGTCCCTAGTCTTACAAACTACTTTAACTATAAAATTATGTGATATAACAATGTAATCCAGACGATAATCTATATCTATAAATGTGAATGTCTGTTCGGTGTACGCTTATCACGTCCGAACGACAAGGCGCAGAAGCTTAAATATTTGTACAGTTACTAATTTATAGCTGTGGAAGGTTTTAGGCCCGGTTTTATAGCGATCTGATAGATATTTAGTAATTTAAAGGATATAACACGAAATGCTAAACAATAACTACTCTTAGAAAACTATATGAAAAAATGAAACTCTTTGAAAATGGTTTTATTGGTTGCATTGTTGCTTGAGGGTTGATAATGATAAAAGGGTGGAGTATATTGAGATGGAAAGTTATCGGTGTATATAAAAATTCTCTCTGTGTGTTAATATTTCGCTCTGCAGCGAAAACTACAGAACGCAAACGAATAGTCTGTGTGTAATTACTGTCCGAAGTCTCCCGTTGTACACCATAGTAGTTCCATGCCGATAGCTATAAGGGGGTGGAAGATATGGTGGCTGAAAGTCGTCAAATTATAAATAAAAATTCGGAGTGAAGGCCAGCGATGACCTTTGCTACTCTATAGCAAGGAGGTTACATACAGCGAAACGTGATGTCACAGACCATATCTTTGGTCGATGCGTGCTACAATGTGTTCAGCTCTTTCTCTGTAAGGATAAGCATACGAAGAAGGTAATATAACAATAAATACGTAATTACCCGGGCAACGCCGGGTTTTCAGCTAGTAAATAAATAAAGTCAACGGGTAATGTGAATGATAGTGGAACGACCTTTATCGTTGTGAGAACAGAATGTCTAATTTCAACATAAGTGCAGCATACTAGGCCTACTGCTAAAAATTATCTTTCTGAAGTTACTATGTTATCTGTTGGAATCATATCTCCAAGAAACCAAATAGATTACAAATTTGGAATAGCCGGTACGGCGTCTGTACTTGTCGAAAGCTAAATTGTAATCTGCAGCGTCAGAGGCTACAGCCTGTTAAAGCCGTGTCCTAGGTGAGCGACGAAAGCGAGCGACAGCACGCGACACAGCGACGCGAAACTGCAGCTACAAGCGGCGACATGCGATGACAAAGCCCTGTGTCCTAAGTGAGCGGCAGCTTCGCGCTACAAGGTGGCCGCTAGAACCGATCACCTGTTTCTAAAATTTGCCATCTGTAAATTATGATAGCTCCATAGTAAGGCAATAACAATTTATTTACTTTAGGAAATAAGGCGTAAAAAGACTGCTGTAGATTAAATTTACGAAGCGAGAAATGTTCGTGGATTATTTCATGCATAACTTCAAATACGAAAATAGTGAACTCCAGCCAAATTCTTCGAAATTACAATGAGGACAGTGGCCGTATAGTGGGCTACTAAGTTGTAATTTTTGCGGTCGCTAGTTCGATTCCCGTGCCAGCTTATATTTTAATTCCAGTAACTAGAACCCTTTGACCTGTCATTTGTGCAAAGTTAATATATTCTCTTTACATACCATCACCATTACTTTTTTAACGTTTTTACCAATATAGTTTATCTGTAACTGCAAATACACGTATTCCGCAGAACCAAACACATTACATTCCTAATGAAACATTATATCACGCTTTTTACACGAATCTCGTTTGATATCATAGAGAGAGGGGGGTGGGTAAGTTTATTGTTACAGCAAATGCATAAAACACATAAATGCGAGTAATTGTTCAAAATACTTTTGTCATACGTAAATTAAACTAACGCTCAGAATAAAAATACAGAAGATTAACATATTAAAAAATAATTTTAAAACTTCAGTCGGCTATGTAGTCCAAGGAAAATTTACGAGCTACTTCTTTTAGGACACTTCCTATCCAAATAAAAATTCTTTATTAATCTCGTTTTTTTTTCCTTTATTGTATTTTAATTCCTCGTGGGGCAGACTGGCAGCAGCCTCATACGCTGCTCTTCAGCCCAGTGTACACGTGAGTTTGACAGTTGGCAATGTTTAAAACGGTCGTAAAGTTTCAATATTTAGAACTTGTGCAATTACGGCCTTTACTCTTAATCAATGACATCTATTCATTCTCACATGTCTGAAATAGAACAAATATCATACAAATATTTATACACGTAATACGCTTGGAGCAGCCATTTGACAGTGGCCTTGATTTTTTTAATGTTTTATTGGGGTTGTAACATTACGGACCCTTTATTTAACTTACTTTGTCTTTGGGGCTGACTTAACATTCCTGCTACTTTTGGCTCGTTGCTGTCACTACATGTATAGTTTATTTTTAAAACTAAACTAAAGTCATTTTATTTCTTTATTTTTTTTATTTTACTTTATTTTTATTTTATTTATTTATTTTTTATCTTGGGCGACATCTACTGAATAACTAACTATAACATGAGGGTTGCGTTTTTACTAAAATGGTTTATTGTCCATTGCGTGATTATGCCTGGCGAGAACCACTAAATTCGTTAGACTCCGTCTGATATAATTAGCTCAATAATCTATACGAATATTTAATCATTTGGATACTACTCTTAAAATGTTTGCTATTAAAGTGCAAGTAAATTGTTTTACCCCAAAACAACTAATACAGTAAGCGATGAAGAATCTCTCCGTTCTGACTACTGTTTAAAAATCAAAGTCCACATACGTCCGAAAATATTTCAGAGTCCAGCGCGGCAGATTCTTCGGCTCTCATTGGATTCCATGAAACTCCTGATACACGTCTGCCAGCGAGACAGTTCACAAAACCAACTTCCCCCCCCCCCCCCCCGACTGCTACATGGCCGCTCCAGGCTGCCATTTGTGTAGAAGCTATGACGTAATTCCTATAACATGTCACCTAAAGAGTTTTAGTTCAAAAATACTCAAAACACTAAGGACGGCACAAATATCCATGCCCGAGTGGGGATTCGAACCCCCGAACGTAGTGGCCGTGCAGACTGTGACTGGCGCGCCGCAGCTCCTCGGCCACCGCGGCCGGCAGATATTTTGTGATTCTCGCAGCAATGTACAATACATTTTAATAACGACTGAAATTGATTTGATGACATCGTTAGATGCGCACTAAAGTCTAAAGCAAATGCGTATCTTACTTTATTAATAGTACCCACAAAATCTTATGTCTAAACCAATGAGTATCTTCAGCACACTGAATAGGTAAACAATCATTTACGTTAAGTATTTTTTCAGGATGTTTTTCCAGTCCTCTTTCCAATGCACTGTTCAGAATTACTGTATTGATAAATTTAAACAAATTACGGTCGATAAACAAAATTATTGATAATCAAAATATCCATGGGTGTACTGCCGGTCTATAGTGTCCAACGGACACAATATTTCGGCGATCATACATGTCGCCATCATCAGGTAAACTGACGGACTGAGCTGCAAACGCACCGGCAGGGAGATCCGCAAGCTCGAAGGGAGCGTGGATATTTTGATTATCAAATACGCCGGGAGAAACTCAAGAACCACAAATTATTTATAATTGCGTAGGCTTCCGCGGCCAGAATCAGATGACATAAACGTTTTCTGGATGTTGTACCGCGTCATTTTGTAAGAAGGCTATTACTTTAATAACCAACGATGCGGCCAATGTTACAGTAGTCTTCATCTGGGTATACTGATGTGAGCTGGTTGTTACTATATTTTAATACTGTAGTAAATAATTACTGAAACCAGCCACAAGGTTGCAGTATTTATTTACTATAGTGTTATTACGAATACAGCTGCGGTGTTGTCTAACCACAAATAATGATTATATTTTATCTTTACTGTCAACTAGACATTACGTAATGATTTTTAAAATCAACTATGTTATTGATGGTTTTTGGCGGAAGAATGAAAACTTTATTATCATAGGATGCTGAGGTGAGTTTACACAAACATATTGAGATAAACGAAAATAATATATTCTAGACAGGTCATAATGTGTGTTTACAACGTCTGCAACTTATCACTGCTTCGCTGGTAGTATAATCTGTCTTGTATTAATTGTTATTAACCAATCATTATTGTTATTTCTTAAATGTGCATTATAATGTTGGAGATAATATGATTAAACCAAACTTTCCGTCTCGATGAGACCCCTCATTTGAGCACTCGCTCATTACTGTACTTCAATTAGTTTAGCCTCTCGATTTTTCCAATTGAATTAATATTAGTCTTCTTATTAATATTTGGTATGAAATTAATATAAATGATGTCAAACATCGTCACAATCGCGCCGTTCTCTTCTTTTATTTGCTTCTCCGTGTTAGTCTGTAACTCTAATAGATTAGGATAGTATCTACAAATAAACACAATGCCGTATTGTCAGCGGGGAAAGAGGCACTTAAAAATGGCGTCATGTCCGCCAGAGTGCAGTCCACCAACACCACCTAGAAGACGGGGCCTTACAACTGGCCGTGCCTACGTCACACTGGGAGGCCGCGGCCGCCAGCTAACTGGCTGGCTGCTGGGGAACGCCTACCGCCTCGTAGCGACCGGCCAGTCAGCTTGCGTTCGCGGCCTCTAAGTGTGACGTAGGCACGGCCAGTTGTAAGGCCCCGTCTTTTAGGTGGTGTTCAGTCCACTCAGACCTCTACCAACGGCACCTAGATACAAGGCCTGTGCGCTGCCTGCCAAGAATAGTCATAACACAACTATTTGTCTTACGTAACGTTGTACTGAGTTTGGCTATAAGGGGCACGTTGCACAGTGTATTTCAGAATGTTCTTCTTGTTATTTGTGTGATTCACAGACAAATTTGTGTTTGTTATAAGATATTTATGGACCATTATTAGGATATCTTACCGATATTGGAATCGGACGATTCATATTAGGCAATTTGTCTTTATTTGTTCCCTTGCAGTGAATTTATTTTTCTACCTTTCTATTTAAAGATATTAACAGAAATTCGTTAGTTCCAGCTCATATCGCAATGTCGAACTGTTTACGCCGATGGTCTAGCAATCTTGTAAATGAAGTTCAAATGTTCAAATGTTTGTACAACTTATGGGACTTAACTACGGGGTCATCAGTCACTAAGCTTACAAACTACTTATGAACTAGCTAAGACTAAAGACGGCACAAATATCCATACCCGAGGGGGGATTCGAACCCCCGACCGTAGTAGCCGTAAATAAAGTACTACTTAAAAAACGTCAGGAGTGTAAATCTTATTACACAGTTGAATTACACAGTTTCAAAATTATTTACTGTTCCAAGTAGGGTACAGTTTTTTTCCCTTCTTTTGAAGGGTACAACATAGTCACCAAACCAAGTGTCATTTGTAGTGTTACTTTCTGAAATTATTCATTGGTGTTAATTCATTTATCTTAATCGATTTTTTAAAGTATTATTTACAAGTTTCCGTACGCCTCACGTCTATTGCTGTAAAATAAAAATTTGTCTACGATCATATGTTATGTTTCAGAGCCACTAACGCTATTTTTAATGTTACAGGAGCAAGAATTGACTTCTGCAATTGTTTGATGTAATTTAGTTCCAGTACCTTACCACTTCCCCCTAGCTCTGAACATAAAATAAAATAGCAGGACTTAAGAAGGTCGTAGTGAAGCACGCTACTATGAGGTGGTGATTTTAGGTGATAGATACGCTGTTAACATAAGATTTTCCACAGAGTGTTTGCTGATGTTAAACACGCTCTTTCTAACAGTTTATTTTATCAACATATAAAAAACACACTAGCCACAGGAACGACCATACACAACCCCGGGAAAGCTAATCAGAGAGATAAATTATTTGGAATTTCTATAGAACTTGTGTTAGACTTCCGATATCATGATATAAACCAGCGAACATGGAAACTGAAGTACCGACATTAACATTAATTATACAAGGAAGACAATGAAACTAATCCTGCAAAGGTGAAGGCCATAAATTCCACAAAATACTGAGGAATTACTGTTACTTCAGACTTAATGTGGAAAGAACACGTAGATAAATTCGTGGGAAAGGCGAACCAGAGACCCTTAAAAGAAGCAACATACCTACTAAAGAAACTGCATACACTAAGCTTGAGCGTCCTTTTTGGATTATTGCTGCCCAGTGTGGGATCCTTATCAGGTGGGTTTGACGGAGTGTAAGAGTACACCTACTCGGTGTATCTTACAGTTTGATTTAAAGTAATGTATATATTGTCTTAAATTTGTTTATTTCATGTATTTTTCATTTGTTGTATGCTAGATATATTTCTTATGTAACGTCATTTTCTATATTGAATCATTTAGTGTAAACATGTACTATATGTGTAAACCCGCATGAACGCACGGACATTCTTATGCTGTAAGTTAGCAATGCGCCAGAGAAAATGTTGAACCTGTTGTAAAGACTGTCTTTGGTACAGAAGTAATAGCTGTGAGTGTCGCGCTGCTGAAGCAGACGCGGAGTGGACTCGCTGTAGTAAACACATAAATGTTTTGTTGATGGTGCAGAGGCACGATAGGCCAGTGTTGCGCGAGTTTAATGAAATTACAATAAGCTTGAGAGGCGTACTGTTTAATGTATTGAAGGAAATGTGAAATAAGTTTATTTATACTCGAAAGTGATCAGAGTAATGTGTTTTTTTTTAATTGTTTTGTATCAAGTCTATTGTCACCGAGTGTGATCTTTGTTGTAGTAAGAGTACCTATTGTAATCATATCTGTCTTGTATGGACTTCACGACGAAGACGACGAAAGTAGATGAGTACTTTTGTAACATTTTATTTTGTATCCATGTAAATGTAGGATCAACCCAATCAGACTTTGGCTCAATTATACATGACTTATTTTGAAACCAGTCTTAATTTTGTAAGTAGTTGTAGTCACCCCATTATCACCATTATTAGATTATGTTGATTATGCAAGCCTGTACATTAACTAACAAGTTCAATCATTTTCAAAGTAATTACGAACAGTTTTAAAGAAATTGCTAGACGAGTTAAAGAATTGCTAAACGTTTTACAACCACAGAGACTACTAATTAAAGTGCAAGAGAGTTTGCAAGTAAAGTTGGTTTCATTTATGTAGAAAGTAACCAGGCTAACAGTAGTCAAAGTATTATAGTAGTTTTACCAGACTTGACGAAAGTAATTTTTATGAAATACGTAAAATGCCAAACACTGCTCAGCCAGTTACAGGCGTACGCTACCCAGGCCCTGGAACCAATAAATCAAAATTAGTTCACGTAAAGTTTTATAAGGAAGTTGACTGCATTAAAGAATATTATCAAAATTATTGAGTACTTTGACTGTAGTATTTGTGAAGCTCATTGCATCACGGAGTTTCACAGTACTGAGCTATTAACATTGCAATCAGAGTCTATCAGCTATTAAGATTTTGATTATAACACGAACACGCCATCGCCACTACATGAATTTTGACACATTTATTAGTGAAGTTGTGCTGTTCGTGAATCGTAAGAGGTGCTAGTTGGAGGCTGTAGTCAATGCTAAGTCAGATAGGGCCAAGCTTAATTAATTACCATAGTGACTGTTTCAAGTTAATTAATATCTTTCTTTTATTCAATTTTTTTTTTTACTTTCACTGCGAAAGTGTTGTTGCGACCCATTAATTGTGATTTGCTGGAACATGCAATAACTACTAGAGTATATTATTACGCATTCTAAATTTTGAGATTATTTGACGACCTCCAACAGGCAATTTTCTTTCAATTGGCGACACTACTGCCAGGATAGTTTGGGCGCCTACGTTTGTAACTGGTTTGGCAAGAAATTTGTTAATTAGTAATAGTAATTAAGTTATCATTAAATTTTGATTTATTATTTTGTTCTGTATATTGATTGACTGATTATTGGATTTGAAATTGATATATCGTTTGTTGATTTTGAAACATTGTTGAAAAGTTTAAACATGGCACCAGTAGGGCAGCGTCATTCTGACGCAACATTAGAGAAAAGTAGGGTCCTTACTAGGAACGCGATAATGCGTAGAATCCAGGCATCAACAATGGATTCAAGATTAGAAAAGGTAACCGAAATGGAAAACGTACCGGAAATGGAAAATTCAAATTTGAACGTAGATCGACAAGAAATTACGCGTGATCAAAATGAGGTTCGAAGAAGTAGTACAGATTTGAGACACTCAAACGGTCGCAGGTTAGTGATAAACGTGGGTCAGGTAATTAATGGAGAGAAAACTAACGTGGATGAGGTCGCGGACAATGTTAGTGATCAGCAAAAGGTAGTTGACGAACATCAGAACGAATCGGAGGCTAAATGTTTATCAGATGATCTGTCTTCAAATAGTGAGGAGGAACGGAAAATCGAGAGAAATAAAAAGGATAGGCGAAGGACAAAAATGAGGGATGCTGTGCCTCAAGGAAATGCAGACATAAGTGCGTTAATGTAATTCATGCAAAATATGAGCCAGAATTTTGAAAAGTCACAGTAGAAATGAGCCGGAATCTTGAAAAGTCACAGTTAGTAATGAGCCGGAATCTTGGTCAAAAAATCGAAAAATCACAGTTAGAACTAAGACTGGAACTTGGACAGGACACAAAGAAAATAGATTTAAAAAAATCGAAGAAATAGAAAAGGAAAATGAACACGTCAGGAAGCAAATAAGTAAACAGGACAAAAGGATAGATGATTTAGCCACGCAAACGGAACAACAGATTACGCATGCGCAAAAAATTTGTGAGGAGCGTCACACCGAGTGCAGTAACGAAGTCACTTTGGTTAAAAAATCATTAAACAGAATCAAAGACAAAGTCGCGGGACTCGAAAAGGGATTAAAACACACTGCAAGAGAAATGCAGCGTGTCGTGGAACATGGAAGCAATACGTGGACCCCGCCTAGTACAGAAGCGCAAGTTGGCAGTCACAATGATGACGCAACAGATAATTGTTATCGTCTCATGAGGCAGACAGCTGCAGAAAACGTCAGCTTTGAAACGACAAAATCTGTCACCGAAATCAGTAACGGGAATTCGCATTACGAAATAACTTTGAATGGAACTGTACCGGAGCAAAGAAATGTTGCGCCATTGCCTTGTGTTGACAACAATGTAGAGGCAAGGCGAACCGAAAATGATAGACGAATAGAAATGTATTTGCGTAGTATCAGACTGCCACTATTCAAAACAGATGGCGACATCCATATAATGAAATTTTTGAATCATATTGAACAAACTTTACCGCGAGATTTGTCGGATCGCATCTATCCAACGTGCATGAAAGTATTCATAATGACGTTATGGACATGAGTAGCGAGAGCAGAAGATACCGCGAATTTAAGGATCAACTAATACGAAAATATTGGTCATCAGCAAAGCAGGATGAAGTTTATGAAGATATTCACACAGCACCGATCTTTAACGCAAATAAATTCAGTACGATGGAGAAATATGTGAAACATTACTGGAATAAGAATAGGTATCTTAGCTATCCAATACCAGAGTGAGCTTTCATTTCAGTAATGTTGGCAAAATTGCCCAGACGTGTGCGAGATCTTTTCATTTTACAACCAGTTTTATCAATAGAAAAATTTATGGAAGTCTTGGAAAGATGTGATCGAAGCTGGGAAAATGGAGACCGACCCAACCGACAGGACAGGGGGAATAGGAGTGGAACAGATGATCGACATTATCGGAGGGACGAAGGTATTCGCCGTGAAGATAACGGATACGGGCACCGACAAGCGGATACACGGGAAGACAGGTCACGAGGAGGTGATACCAATAACTGCCGACAAGATGATCGACGGCAACGTCATCAGAGAGAAGAAGAACCGAGACAAAACCGACAGGAAAATCGTAATAGAGAGAGGAATAATTGAAATGATTGGCAAAACACCGGAGCTAGGCCCAAAGAATAGAATCAGTTACGTAATGTAGACAGAAGTAGAGGGGACGGAAGAATAGTCTACGAGAAACCGGGACCTCGCGACAAACAGGTTTATGCGTTAGAAGCACGCACAATAGATAATGGAGACACCAACCACGAAATACGTAATCAAAGTACGAACAATCATGAAGAAAACACACCTTGTTTAAACTAATTGAGCGGCCTGCTTTGCCCCACGACGAGGCCGCAAAGCATTTAAAGGGGACTGAAGGACCGATGAACTCAGACGAAAATGCAAAGAAAGAAGACTCCGATAATGAATGGATAACGACAAATGATGAAGACGAATCTGACGTTATATACAAGACAACGAATGTAATTGAACGTGGCAAGAATGAACGAACAACAACTGTAGAAGCAAAGAAGCTTGAGGGCGCGCAAATAAACAAAGTTATTGACGCATCAGCGCAAATAGATAAAGCAACAGTTGGGCCAGAAACGGAACAAGAATACCATGAAAGAATGTTCGTTGAAGCAATAGATGCGTTACTGGACAACAATGATCAAGATAAGAAAACTTGTTGCGTTCAACTGGAAGAAGATACTGACGTGGAAGAGACGGAAGACAGTGAAGAATCGGATACGACAGAAGATGAGCAGGGAGAACCAGACAACAAAGCAGCAGATACCGTAACCACCTGTACGGAAGAAGTAGCAGAAAATTACGATTCATTGCAGAATGAGTTTCCTGACATCATCGAACATATCGAAATTTGGAGCCACCACGACGTTGCAACAACAGCACCGCAGATGAGACAATGCAATTCCATCCGAACGTCAGATGAACAACAAAGGTTATCAACGGAGGAAGAAGATGTGCTTAGAACTGAAATACGAGTATTGAGAGACGCCAAACAGTGCGAAAGCAATACATGTCCGAAACTAAAACTGGTAATCGGAAGCAAGGATTATGAAGCATTAATTGATACTGGGTCGATGACTTCAATTTTGACACGATCGATTTATGAGGATGTCAAGAAAAGCTTGCATAGAATAGAAGAACTTCCAGCAACTAGATTGAAAATATATGGAGCTTTCAATTCTAAATTTGTGGAATCAAAGAAGAAGATTTTCTTGCCGTTTAAAATCAATCAGCTTAACCAACTATTTTACCATGAGTTTGTAGCAGTGGAAGAAATAAATATTCCGCTGATAATTGGAGCTGATTGGCTACAGAAAGTTAGAGCGGTCGTGGACCTGAAAATAAATATGTTGACTGTTGAAGACGAAGGAAACCAGTACACCACCGAATTATTACAGCAAGTGGAACATCCAGTAAAGACATTTAATATCAGATAAAGCCAGGAAAACATAAAAACAAGTCATGACAAACAAAGGCAAAGAGAAAGATTAAAAGAGAAGGACGAACAATTTGAAGATCTTAACGGTATATGCAACGTGCCGACAACAATGAGGCGTGACGCGCCGCTAGCCGGCACAGAGTACTGGGGAAGACGACGCGTGAAAATGAAACACTCAACTGTAAATGAAACGTCTGACTGCAGTTATGTGAATCAAGAGCATTGCAGCAGACGAGGAAGTGTTGTACAACAAAATGAAACCTTACTTGGATTGACACACAAAGAAAGGACACATATTTTTACTCGAAGAAGACGACACCCAAGAGGACACCGAAATGAACTTGATGATTACCGGATTTGTATGAGAACGGATTGTTACTGTGACACCGGACACCGGAAGCCAGTACAATGCAGTCGAAGAGGATTTGTACTTAATTAGCCGCAAGCAGAAGCTAATTATCAAAGAAGACTCTTGTAACATAAACACATCATCTATTATACCAAAGCAAAGCGTGAAAGTACGGAAACGAGTAATGCTAGAGATTATTGTATGTGAATAGGCCATGGTGGCAGAATTTTTAGTTGTCAAACATCGAAAGAATCCAAAGAAGGGCAGCTCGTGTCGTATTGTCACGTTACAGGGTACTCATCGTCACATAAATAATAAAGGATCTGTGATGGGCATCATTACAACATGCGAAAGTGTTGTTGCGACCCATTAATTGTGATTTGCTGGAACATGCAATAACTACTAGAGTATATTATTACGCATTCTAAATTTTGAGATTATATGACGACCTCCAACAGGCAATTTTCTTACAGGAGGACATCGAAAGAATCCAAAGAAGGGCAGCTCGTGTCGTATTGTCACGTTACAGGGGACTCATCGTTACGGAAATAATAAAGGATCTGTGATGGGCATCATTACAACATCGGCGCTTATCGCTGCGGCGTGGGCTACTTACGAAACTCCAATCACCAACATTCTCCTCCGAATGTGAAAATATATCGTTGACTCCCACCTACATAGATAGAAATTATGATCAGAATAAAATACGAGAAATCAGAGCTCGAACGGAGAGATTCAGGTGTTCTTTCTTTCCTCGCGCTATTGGAGAATAGAATGGGAGATAAATGTTCAAATGTTTGTTAAGCTTATGGGACTTAACTACGGGGTCATCAGTCCCTAAACTTACAAACTACTTATGAACTACTTACGAACTAGGACGGCACAAATATCCATGCCCGAGGGGCGATTCGAACCCCCGACCGTAGTGGCCGTGCTGACCGTGACTGGAGCGCCTCAGTCACCTCGGCCACCGCGGCCGGCAATGGGAGATAAAATAGTATAACGGTGGATCGATGAACCCTCTGCCAGGAACTTAAATGTGATTTGCAGAGTATCCCATGTAGATGTAGATGTTAAGCGTGGTCAAATGAAGTGTAATTGACGTATCTGAAGGGGATATTAGGTGACGGTTCGCCGCGCAGGGTCAGGTCTAGCACGATAGTAATCTACCAGTAGAAATGGTCGAACGTGTTCTCAGCAGTGGATATAAAATATCCCGAAAGATAAAAAAATGGCGTTTCTTGGCGTCGCTGTCCTTGAATGGTAATCTTGTGGTCATGTGCTACTGCTACCAGAGATTTTAGGTGATTTCAGTTTTTTCAATTACTTCTTTTTCAATGGCTACGACTTCCTACTTCTCTTATTATTTTGAAATCAGGTGCGCCAGAATGTCCGAGAGAAGGAGTGGGCATTGAGTTCAAATGAGAAAGGCTTGAAGTCATTGTGACATCAGAATGGTTTTGATTAGGCAACGGTAGTTACATGCTTAAATGTGACTTGGGGGTAGGTCAACGCCTGTCCCTAAAGGTACATCTTGGAGTCAGAGGCAATGTTATGGTAAGACACAGATATAGTCAGGTCGGAGGCCGGAGCACAAGAGAGCGTCCGTTCTCTGTTGTTGAGGTCTGGGCACAGTGTACCCCACGTGACCACCAGTCTGGCTCGTACATTCGTCAGCAGAGCCAGGCCACAAAGCAATGCTGATTAAACAGACGCGTGGCGGGAATATGCGTGTGGAAAGTACCAGCAGCTGGCACAGCCCGTGCAGAACATTTATGAAAAATTTAAATATTATATTCCTAATTCCTATGCACCCGAGGAGCACGCGTCGCCCTCGTACAGAAGCTTTCGAATAGTAACTTAGAATCTGCAGCCAATATATTACAACAATATAAAAAAAATGCCGCGGTGGAGTAGCCGAGTGGTCTACAGCGCCTCGCTGGGGAGTGCGCGGTTGCTCGCCGTGGAGGTTGGAGTGCTCCCTGGGGCATGGGTGTGTGTGTTGTCCTTAGGTTAGTTTCCATAGGTTAAAGTAGTTTGTAAGCTACGGACTGATGATCACACAGTTTGGTCCGACATATTTACAGACATTTTAATATTTGACTAAAAAAATTAGTGTCGTTAATTCGTAAAAACAAAAGGTAGAATTTATATTACAGACAATTCTACGTGCTGCAAAATCTCTTCTTCATAACAGTTGCAAGGCGTCGAGAACTGCTTGCCAACTTTATTTTTAATTTACAGAGTTAATGATATTTTTGTGGAGTTCCACGGGGAGACCAAGCCAGTGAATCCGTTTCTAAAGCGCTTCTGGGTGGCACCAGAGCGAGAGAGAGAGGTGCCGAGTCTATGCGAGACGGATAACGAGCCTTCCGAGAAGGCACCCACTCATTACTCAGCGAGAGAGCCGCGCAGTGGTGATCAGCGGACCCCGTTGCGCTTGTACCTCCTGCTGAACCTCAGACCGGGGGGTATGGCGCCGGTGTGGTGCGCGCTATGGAACGTCGATAGCCGGCCGCGGTGGCCGACTGAGGCGCTCCAGTCACGGTCTGCACGGCCACTACGGTAGGGGGTTCGAATCCCCCCTCGGGCATGGATATTTGTGCCGTCCTTAGTCTTAGTTAGTTCATAAGTAGTTTGTAATTTTAGGAACTGATGACCCTGTAGTTAAGTCCCATAAGCTATACAAACATTTGAACATTTGAACGTCGATATTTGTCTCGTGATCATCCTGGGAACGGCAGAGCCACACCAAGGCACACCGTTAAGTTCAGGTCCGTGGACGATCCGCGGAGGAATACGTACCGCGCATATGGCTATGAGGGGCGTGTTACGCGGGAACGGTCGGCATCGGGCTGCACTGAGCGTGAGGACAGTTTTTCGAAGCTATCTTGACGCCGTTTCCGCGCATTAGAGGTAAATTAGCGCTGATTAGCTCTTGCCTGAGGCGCTCCAGTCACGGTCTGCACGGCCACTATGGTCGGGGGTTCGAATCCCCCCTCGGGCATGGATATTTGTGCCGTCCTAGTTCGTAAGTAGTTCATAAGTAGTTTGTAAGTTGAGGGACTAATAACCCCGTAGTTAAGTCCCATAAGCTTAACAAACATTTGAACTTTTTTTTTAGCTCTTGCTTTGTGGTGAGGGGGTAGCCTCGCATTTTGCGGGCAGCGTTCCAGATGAGACTTCGTCTTGGGCAGCTGACGAGTACTGTCGGATCAACTTAGATGCTTACTTGTGAATGTTTTGAAATTTCTGTTACTGTTTGATCTATTGCTCTTTGTGGACTCGGAGCTTCAGATTCTGAAACCTGTGTCTGTCTACCTCAGTATCATAGAGGTGTGAATAGGCTCAACTAGTTTTAATCAGCAGCACCGACGCGCTGATAACATTCCTAGCTCTGGTGTCAATCGTGCACTCGACAATCTCGTGTCTAGTACACATAGACTGAGTTGGCGTGACATAGCCGAGCTTGTGGTTTCGTTAGACACTGTGTGCTTACCGCGGACACAGAGGCTGAGAGTACGGCATTCACGCTGCTGTTTGGAGAAGTTTTTTATTTTCTTTCGATCCGACCGTGATTGCAGCACTTCAACGCGCTGCCGCCGCCGACCCAGTTCCAGCGACACTAGCTTCAGCACCATTTCGTTGATTATTGCTTGCAACTGCTTATCTGAGTGTGATTTAGGATTCTTCCTTTTGATGGTTTTCTTCGGCATCGTTTTATGTCGAAAGCGCTCGTAATTGTAGCACGCAGCCTTGGTCTCCTTCGTGTCGTGAGTTAATTGCCGCTGTTCGAGACTACAGTTATGGTAGATACTTGCCAGTCATTTGTTAGTGTCATTCTTGTATTTATTTATGTACTGTAATCTGAAATTGTTTTTTTAAAGTGCTCAGAACTGTTCCTACTTTCCTCAGTTAACGGATTTGTAACTTTTGTGAAATAAATTAAGTACATTCTTAACTTACATCTGATTCAGTAGTTTGTTTCCCTAATTTTCATTATACTTTGGTGGGTGTTTGTTTGTCAAGAGGCCAGATCTCTTTTAGCACATATTTCAGTAATTGTTAGGTGGAGTCTGCCAATCCACCCCCCCCCCTTTCCCTTTCCCACATTTCAGCACCTCGCAAAGCACCCAAAACCCGACCATTCACCTCGTAACTTTACAAAATATTTAGTTTTACCCAAGGATTACTGAATGATGTGACGCAGGTCGATGTCTGACACAGTACAGTGTGTGGTAATTCTTTTGAAATATCACTCTTTGTAATTAAGTTCAGTTTACTAGCATTAGGGACAATTTTAATAACATTTTCCTTGTATTTTCAATATCGTGGCGTTAATGTACAACTTAAATTATTGCCACAAAGAACAGTATTCTGTAGTGGCACGACAACTACGCTGTGGGATCCATGCATATTGGGTGAAACGCAATTAAGGTCGTTCGGTTTTTGGGAAATGGTAGTATGTGGATGTACCCGGAAGGCGGTGCCATTAGGCCATAAAACACGTAAACACGTTCTTCGCTATTCTTTCGCGGCGTGCCAGTTAAGGCCCCTCTCCATACAGAAAGTTTCTAGGCAGACACTACAGAGCCCTCAGCTGTCGTCATGCAATTATGTTGAAATTAGAATTAACCTACTGTTAACTTTCTATTTAATATTTGATAACTATTGTCCTATTTGCACGTAATAAAGTAATTCACATATTAAAAGTGAAAAAGCTAGTCTGAAAATCTTGTGGTTTCAATATCATCGTTTAATTCTCTCCTTAGTAGACGCAATAGGGACGCAGCTGGTTAAATTATATATATGGATGAAAATACCAGCAGCTGTATGCAAATTGTTTATTAATTTTTGTGCGACCGCTGTCTTCATGCCCCCGTTGTGTAAATGTTATTAAAAGCACATTTGAACTGGGTAGCCATTAAAGCCGGTAGCCTGTAAATTTCTTGTTCTGTTGAGGGTGTAACATGAATAGAACAAGAAATTTCCGGCTGCCGGTTTAATGGCTACCCAGTTCAAATGTGCTTTTAATAACATTTACACAAAAGGGGTCTTAAGATGGTGTAGTGAAGCACCGAAACGGGTCGCACAAAATTTAATAAAGAATTTGCATACAGCTGCTGGTATTTTCATCCATATATAATATCGTCGTTGTTCCTCTGCGAGCTACAGTCCACACTACAAATATTACACTTGTCAAAACAATTAGGGGATGAGTTGAGATTTCTAGCATCTGAGAATGAACTGCCGTGCAGGAGTAGCCGAGTGGTCTGGAGCGCCACGTTTAGGGATCGCGTGGCCTCCCGCGTCGGGGGTTCGAATCCCCCCGCGGGCATGGTTGTGTGTTTTGTCAGTAGGATAGTTTAACTTAGTTTAAGTAGTTTGTAAGTCTAGGGACTTATAAACACAGTAGTTTGATCCCATAAGAAATACAAACATTTTAACTTTTTTTACAGAATGAACTAAAATTGTTCGACGCCGTTCTTTCGCTTCTACAGAATAGAGACAACAACATTACTGCAAGCGAGGTAGTGGTAATAACAGAAGGTTGCTACAGATGGAGTTGGGGTGTTTATCAAATGAATTACATAAGCAATTGGACGCAGATAGTGTAGAAAGCAAGTAAAGCAATGCAACAACAACTGAAGTTGCGACATGGAGAGCCATAGAAGCAGAACAGTCGCAAAGGGAGGTGGCTGCAGATGTTGGTGTGCCCCAAAGTGTTATTTCCAGGAGCTGGACGACAATGCAGACTACAGCAACCATTAAAAGAAGATCAGCAAGAGATGATAGCCCGTCAGACAGGAGGTTGAATGCAACTCTGCTGCAACGCATCCTCAAGGCAACGACAGAACATGCTTTATCGACACAGTCTGAAATCGCCCTCGGGGAATGTGGCCTCTACGCACGTAGACCTATACTGTCAGTCCCATAAAAACCACGACACTGCTTAGCCTGCATCTGGGCGGAGGAACATCTGGTTCTGGAGAGAACGTGGACGACTCCTGCTTATGTGCAGGAAATGATGGTGGACGAATGGTATGGGCAGGAGTGATTGTTGGTAATATACTGAGGATCTGTTGTACATGCTGTTGCCATAGGATATGACTCCCTTCTGGTGGACGATAACTCTCGTCCCCACAGAGCTGCACTGGGTGGGTAACATGATTGAAGCTGATGGAACTGAACGAATATAGTTGCCAGCTTGTTCAGCGGACTTAAACCCAATCGAGCAGGTCTCGGTTCCACTTGGCAGGCGCGGTTCAATGAGTCCAGCCCCTCTCACAACTACTGCACACATGGATGAATGGCCAAATATCCCTCACGATCTGATTGATAATATACATACAACGTAGGCGTACAACGGTACAGGCCGTCCGAAGTGGTCCCATACCATTAGAGGACAACAAGAATGACTTGTTCACAATTATGATGGCCCCACTGTGCTTCACTCTAAGCCATTTAAACCTCAAGTAAAAATTGATGCAGCAAAATATCCTACTTTATCACAAACAGATTGCAGTTGTAACCAATATCTGAATATGACATGTTACCATATATATATTGTGTATGATATCAGATACCATAATTGTTTCAGCAGTGTACAATAAATTTGTAATCGTACATCTTTTGGCTTCCTCAGTTCGATCAATCAGGGAATTTTGGTGGTATAACTAGCTGAAGAAGGTAAGAAGACAAAGGAAGATATCCAGCACATGGTAGCTTTCGGGCAAAGCACAGCCGGCCAGGTGGCACAGCGCTTTCGGTGAGAAGGCTGCACGCCTCCTCCAATAGCAAACTGAGCCAAGAACTGAATGATCAATACAGAATAAATACGGTATTACGACCGCAAGGAATCGATCTACGTGAGGGGGTGGGGAGCGCTTGACTGGTAACAGAGAGGTCACAGCTTCGGAAGCCCGTTCGGATCATGGATTTTAGTCGTCGTTGTAACTTTCTATTACAACCTCATGTAGGATCGGGTGTCCAGTCCGTAGCAACACAACTTAGAAACACGGTCATTCCGCACGGCTTACAAGTCCCCAAAGTAATATCCAGTTGAATTAATTGCATCAGGCCACTGAGCCACATGAAATAATTATTGTTACTATGAAGCAGCAAATAACCGAGGAGTTGAGGTGGACGTTCTCTGAATTAAATAGGTTGGCGCATTAGAGGAATTCTTAGCGGCTGACATAGAACCATTGATTACACTAAAGAAACGAAAAAGTTAGAAATAGAGAAAGAATATGAAATCTTCGGTGCATAAACAATTACAACAATATTCAATTTACAATCAATAAATATGAGAATAATAACTACATCAATTACTAGACAGATTCAGGAATCTGTCTAAAATTATTCAAATTGCATATCTTAGTATGTGTATAAATTTATTCCGGACATGACAAAAGTTTATCTCTTATACTAAAAGCATGTTTGATGTCATTGGTATAGAGTCCCACTAATAGGTACTGAGAAAAATTTAGTATTTTTCTCACGTGAACCGAACCTCACAGTAAATCACGGAGAAATATTTAGTATTTAACCTAATCGTGGTAAGTTTGATAACTTCAAGTAAAAGTCATAAAAGGTTGAAAAACACTAGGTAGAGTTTGCAAAGCAAAGTCAGAATTGTAAAAAGACTTTTCACAATCGATATCTTCGTTCACGTTATTGGGGAACATCGGTGAGAGAGAAATGGAGCTCCTTTTATCTTTCTGAGCTCATCACCTCTGACGTTGACTGAACTTTTCACATAAACCAGTTGAAACGCACAGTGTAACAGATCGGCAGAAATATGATGGTCCTACTTTCAGCCTAAAGATTATTTGCGAAGTGCTCAGTGAATCGTGAGGAGATACGGATGAAATATGCAAACGGGAATTCTGCCTGGTGACGTCTTTTACATCCGGTGATATTTCGGCTTTCATTTTCAAGACGCAAGAACATACACATCTTCCACGCTTCCGCTAGTGGAGCAAATCTTCTTCTACGGAATAATGTTTTACTATTTGCCATAATTTGAACTACGATTAGAACAGCACATAGATTGCGGCTCTTAGAAGTGTTGCTAAGGCACATTTAAGATGTAATTAACAACTGACGTTATAAAAAGAGACGAAGGTTTTCTAAAATTCTGCTGTAACGGTGCTTTTTCCTAGTCAAACGACGGATGGTGTTGTTGGATCACGTATCAGCATGGTATTATTTCTGGCATCGATCAACTTTATTTTCCTGGTGTCTCTCGTTGACACGGTGTGTGTCCTTTCGAGTTTTAAGTTTTTGACGTAGATTGACTCTGAGCATGCGACGTGAGCAATGGCAGGAAGAAGAGGTTTTTTAAGTTGTATTGAAAATGAAGCATTTAACAAAAGACCGACCCATTTTTATCTTTAATACTAAAATGATGTTTATACACTTATCAGAAAGTGTTGCTTCACAACGATTCTAGGGGTACATGATCCTTTACAAAAGTGGCATTGAGATTCACAAAAACAAAATTTCAATTTTTTACCGATATTAACCGGTAAAACGGCCTCGTGCGTAGTGTCCACTAGATAATCAGGGGACTGTAGCTCCAGATTGTCCTACTCCTCAATGGCGAACCGACGTAAATCGTGATCAGAAACAACCCTTTTCAATGTATCCCAGGCATGTTCATGTCTGGAAAACATGGGAACCATTCTAGATGAGCCCGAGGAGTGTAGACCATTCATACGAGTCCCCCACAGAAATTCTGCCCATGTGGTTCGGCTATACGGCTGGGGATGTCATCCTTGTATCGTGTAGCCGTTTCACTGCCTTCTACGATCACCAGTGGTGTACGGTGGCTGCACATAATGCCACCCCAAACCATCTGGTAACCCACCTTGCTGCATATTCTGGTCGGTGTTTCTAAGACGTTCACGATGATCATGCTGCCTCCAAAACGACTCCGACGATTTTCTGTTTGAAGGCTGGTGGGATAGTCATCTGTGAATAGCACTTGCTAGTTCTAATGTCAGTTCAGCACGCCTCGGCATAATAGTCGTGGGCACTAAGGCGTCTGCTGCGATGCGCGCATCTGTTCGCCGTCGGGGGTTTGAGTCCTCCCTCGGGCATGGGTGTTGGCCTTAGCATAAGTTACTTTAAGTTAGTGCAAGTAGTTTGTAAGCCAAAGGACTGATGACCAACGTAGTTGAGTCCCTTAGATATACAAATTTTTGGACTCTTTATTTATTTATTTTTATTTTTTTAATCAGCATGCTTTCGGGCCCAACTTTCGCACTGCATGGGGTCTATGTGGCAAATCTCGCCTTCGCCATGGACGTCACGAGTGAAGTTGTATGTCATGCAGCGTGTTACGTACAGTTTGAGTCGAAACACGAAAATAATTATTCTGCGTAGTGGCGTTCCTCTAAGGGTTCCTCCGAGATGAAATCCTTAAGTAGCGGTCATCAGCGGCTGTGGTAGTCTTCGGGACACCAGAACGAGGCAAGTGTTCTTGGAATGTTGTTGTTAAGCTTAAGGGACTTAACTCCGGGGTCATCGGTCACAAACACCTTTTTTATTTTCTCGCTCAGAAGTGTGGAGTCGACTGTTTGAGATCCGGCCTGTAAAGAGTCATGGTTTTATTCAGCGAACTGTCAGACAAGCTAAGGCAAAGGGGTCCCATTTGGTGATGCGAGAGAGGCTTACAAGTTGCGGCATACGCTTTACGACCAGAGAAAACCTCCCGAACACCTTGTACGGCATCTGGGATTGGAACTAATTTAATTTATTTCTTGGAAGCTGTTCCAGACAAAAATAAAAAAATAAAATAAAAAAATAAGAAAAATAAATTTATGTGAAAAGTGCAAGGCAGCATACTCGACATCCAGAAATTGGACAACAGAGACACTCTCGTAAAATTACGATGGACAAGAGTCTCCCTAGTGCAGTGGTTTTCAACCTTTTCGAATATATGACCCCAAGTATAAACTGTCTGGCGAACCCCTTACAAGTAAAAATATTCTGGGGACTCCCCTCCCGTCCTCTCGAACCGAAAGAGAACTATGTTACTTCAATGGAAACCGATCTTCTTTGTATTTTCTTCATCTACATTTTAAATTGTTGGAAGAAATATTTTGTTTTATTTTTCAGAATAAAAAAATTATCCCATTTTACATAATTTCCGATAGAAAAATATATTTTGCTTGATGAGTGTTTGTCATTTCAGGCAAGACTGGGAAACGAATTATGCTCATTAAGAAAGGTCACACTGTATACATAATTTGTAAAGATCAAGTTCAAATGTTTGCAGAGTTTATGGGACTTAACTACGGGGTCATCAGTCACTAAACTTACAAACTACTTATGAACTAGCTATTACTAAGGACGGCACAAATATCCATGCCAGAGAGGGGATTCGAATACCCGACCGTAGTAGCCGTGCAGTCCGTGACTGGCGTGCCGCAGACCGCTTGGCTACCGCGGCCGGCTGATTTTTACAGGATGTTTTTCGAATTTTTTAGTATAACTTACTGTATCATATACATTTCCCTATCGATTGGTTCTTGAAAACAAATTTCGGACCTTACGCTTATTCCTAATCAACACTCTGAATTATAAAACAATCTATGATCCATCAATTAATAATGAATGTTACACAATAATTTCATAATTTTAACTTCGGCGTACGTTTTTGTATTAAAGAACCCCTAGTTATTTTATGGTGGAAGCACTTTCTCTTGTGACGGACTTTGCGACCCCACACGGTTGAAAAACACTGCCCTAGAGGAACCACACGCGGTCTCCTCTCCGTCCGTTTTCAAGCAACATAATAATATGTAGTTAGCGCACACTAACAGAGATGGTACAAGTTAGAAATGGGAACACGGAGTACCACGTAAATTAAACTGAAAACAAATAAGCGGGAAGTATAGTTCCCACAGGTTACTAATCGGTTAAGGTTCACAGTGTCAAGTAGCAGGCCAGGAAAGGTAGTGTGATGTTTTTGGGGAGATTTTCCTATGAATACTTGGGACTATTCATCAGATTGTCGTGCACTTGCTCAAAACAATTTGGGCATCTTTATTGAATAGATATATTTTTCGTTTATTTTTCGTGCATTTGGGAATTCCGACATTCAGTCTCGCTACTACAACTCGATGTTCGCTAATCCCCGTATCTTTTTTGATGCTCTTTACTAGCTCGGGATTATTGGTTGCTAGGACATCAACGCAACTATTTACTATTCTAATGGGTTCATAAACTAACTGTTCGAATTAGTGTTCAGAACTTCTGGTGAATTCTTTTGGTAGAGTAAACACTGGGCAACACCAACCCCTTCTGTTATTCAGATTGGAATCCTTCAGAACCTACATATCGCTACTGAGCCTCTGTTTTGGCCGGTATATATTTGAAAACGAATTTCTGACTCTTCATGGGCCAATATCTTGGGTTCTATTGCTCACAGACGTACGGTGGTAACCCTTCGCCTTGTGATCATTTGTGTATCTGCTCTAGCCGGTACGACAAGGGTACCTTTCAATTTTCTGTGAGTTCCAATGGCCACCGTGTATGACTAATAATGAAAATCGCACTAACGTGTTTTACGGCCCACTTTAGATTTGTAATTTTATAAGATTTTGCAAACATTTTGGACCAAAATAATAATCTAAATAATAAAAAATTAAGTAGTAAGTGTGCCTGAAACCATTTAGGAAAAAAAAAGGTAGTGACGGGTTCCGAACCAGAGACCTTTGGCATCACAGTCTGCCGCCTTGCCCACTATGCTAGTGGGGGTTCTTCACGTGTTTGCTCTGCGGTGGTTAGTTTGGTTCGTTCTTGATTGTTCGTTGAATACGGATCAATCATACTATTGTTAACTGATGCTAATATGGCATTTGTAGACACTAGATTATCATTTATCGTACGAAGAACGATGTGTTTTGTTAATTCTTCAGTGCACCATTGCTTTCAAATGACAACGTGTAAGTTACAATAAGAAAATCATCAAATACGCAACGCAAGATGGATGGCGTATGTCAGAGAGTGTTCTGGGCGTGTAATGTCACGTGACATCTCCGATCGGCTGGTTTTCGTTAATTCAATAGAGGGAGTCAAATCTGCGTGATTTTTGCTAATATGTCTCAAACGTTACGAGATATGAAAAGAAACATAAGGGAGCTAAGTTGTAGAGAATTTTCTCCCATACCAATTAGGTTATTCAATTTTCGTGTCAGATGAACGGTTCGTTTGCAATTACAATTATATTACAAACGGCTTTTTTAGGTATTACTACCGTATTTTTTGTCCGAAAAATTAGAAAAAGGGAGGTTCTGGTCTCTGGCGCCCTACAATCACCTCTCTAAAATTTGGTGCTGATCTGTTGAACGGTTCGTCTTAAAAACAGGGAACACGTTACGGACAGAAAGACAGACGGACGGACAGACAGACAGACAGACAGACATACATCCCAAAATCGCCGTTATTTTTCCAAATATCTATCAAACGCTACGAGATATGAAAAAAAAACATAAGAGAGCAAAGTTGTAGAGAATTTTCTCCTCTACAAATTAGGTTATTCAATTTTCGTGTCAGATGAATTGTTAAGCCGTTATTTTCATTTCAATTTCGAGCTGTCAAAAGACGATCGCAAAGGCCCACTATTAGTGTTACCTAAAGTTGGCCAAAAACAGGCACTTCGGTTTTCGTGATCAGGTAGTAATTTGATAAGGCGGTAAATATGTGAGAAATTTTATGAATAAGGAAATAATATCCTCACTGGATGCGCCCTTTTGCAGCTGGCTTGTTCGATGCGCCGTCTGGATCGTGAGTGGAGAAAAAACGGCTCGCAGCTCTGTTATCGCCAGATCCCCTCCCACAGCAGGGAGGTACTCGCTGGTGTACCGAATCCCTGGTGAATGTCAGCGCGCGACCACGGCGGCGGAACGAGCACTTTGCCTTTGCGTCGCAGTCCCGGCTAGCCGCTCAGTTACCGGCAACGCTTGTTTCGTGGGTTTTATCTTTGGAAAACGAATTTTTCGATTCTGCCTGTTCTGTAGCGTACACGGGCGGAGGGTCTTTCCCCAATGCTACGTGCGAGAGTGTCTCTCCCCCTCCCTCTCTTTCTCTCTCTCTCTCTCTCTCTCTCTCTCTCTCTCTCTCTCTCTCTCTCTCTCTTTCTGTGTGTGTGTGAGCGAGAGAGAGAAATAATAGCGTAGGCTTCCGCGGCCAGAGTCAGATGATATAAAAGTTTTCTGAGTATTGTACCGCGTCATGATGTAAGGTTATTTAAGTAATAGCCTTACATCATGACGCGGTACAATACCCAGAAAACTTTTATATCATCGAGAGAGAGAAAGTTTGTGTGACTGGGTAGATGTATTAGACAGATACTATTACGACAGTGTATCGTCAGGCGTGCCCCAGGGGAGTGTGATAGGACCGCTATTATATTCTATCTATATAAATGATCTGATGGACAGAGTAAGTTGTAATTTGCGGCTGTTTGCTGATGATGCTGTGGTGTATGGGAGGGTGTCGTCGTTAATTGACTATAATTGCATACAGGATGACTTAAACAAAATTTATAGTTGGTGCGAAGAATGGCAGCTAGCTCTCAATGTAGAAAAATGTACGATGATGTGCATGAATAGGAAAAACAATCCTCCCTCTCTTTCTCTCTCTCTCTATCTCTCTCTCTTTCTGTCTGTGTGTGTGTGTGTGTGTGTGTGAACGAGAGAGAGAGAGAGAGAGAGAGAGAGAGAGAGAGAGAGAGAGAGAGAGAGAGAGAAAGTTTGTGTGACTGGGTAGATGTGTTAGCCAGATACATCGGGGAACACGTCAGATACTATTACGTCAGTGTATCGTCAGGCGTGCCCCAGTGTGATAGGACCGCTATTATTTTCTATCTATATAAATGATCTGACGGACTGAGTAAGTTGTAAATTGCGGCTGTTTGCTGATGATGCTGTGGTGTATGGGAGGGTGTCGTCGTTAATTGACTGTAATAGCATACAGGATGACAAAGACAAAATTTCTAAAAAAAAAAATGTTCAAATGTTTGTAAAGCTTATGGGACTTAACTACGGGGTCATCAGTCCCTAAACTTACAAACTACTTATGAACTATTTACGAACTAGGACGGCACAAATAACCATGCCCGAGGGGAGATTCGAACCCCCGACCGCAGTGGCCGTGCAGACCGTGACTGAAGCGCCTCAGTCCCCTCGGCCACCGCGGCCGGCAAAAAATTTCTAGTTGGTGCGAAGAATGGAAGCTAGCTCTCAATGTAGGAAAATGTAAGGTCATGCGCATGAGTAGCAACAACAATCCTATAATGTTCGAATACTGCATTAGTAGTGAACTTCTTGATGCTGTCGCGTCGTTCAAATATCGAGGCGTAACACTGCAGAGCGATATGAAATGGAACGAACATGTAAGGACAGTTGTGAGTAAGGCGGACAGCCGACTTCGGTTTATTGGGAGAATATTGGGAAGATGTACTTCACCTGTAAAGGAGACCGCGTATAAAACGCTTGTACGACCACGCCTTGAATATTGCTCAAGTGTTTGGGACCCGCAGCAAATCACTTTAAAGAAAGACATAGAGGCAGTTCAAAGGCGAGCAGCTAGATTCTTTGCTGGTAGGTTCGACCAATGCGCGAGTGTCACGGAAATGCTCCGGCAACTCAATTGGGGATCGCTGGAGAAAGACGACGTTCTTTTCGTGAATTTCTGTTGAGGAAATTTTGAGGGTCGGAATTTGAAGCTGCTGCCTACTTACATTTCGCGTAAAGATCACAAAGACAAGATAAGAGAAATTAGGACTCGTTCGGAGGCATATAGGAATTCATTTTTTCTTCGTTCTATTTGGGAGTGGAATAGGAAAGGGAAATGACTAGTAGTGGTACAATGTACCCTCCGCCACGCACCTTACGGTGAATTGCGGAGTATGTATGTAGATGTAGACGTTCGTAGCGGAAAACAAGCATTGCTGAAATATCCTCACAAATTCAAGGAAAAACTGATCCTCCAATTCCTTTATTCACACACGACATTTACCAAATAATAGGAGGAACTACAAGTTCCCATTGTCCTTGTGTCCACAACAGATTTCGACATTCAAAAACGTTGATATAACCAAGATAGTATCATGCAGTTCAGTGCCGATTATATTTTCGCTACTTACCATAACTTTCAAATAACTTTATACATTTTGCATGACAACGCAGACTTTTAATGTATGTTTTCGAATGCATTATTGGAAAAATATTAAAATGGATGTGACATGTAAATCGGACAGTGTTATGCATCAGTTGATCAAGCGTCAGAACAGCACGTCGAGGTATGAACAAAAACACGAAAGTTTTAACATAAATTCAGCAGCTCCATCAAATCTAGGTTTTGACGCAGTAAGGTAATGAACCTGAATTAAATTTACATGCTCATATCTGAAAAACATATAAAATGCACCGAACCTCAGTATTTGCACAATAATGGCGCTTGGTCATTTAATGCTTTTATATGTAATTTTCATTTCTGCGTTTTGGATTAACTGACTAAAAGGCGAAACGTGTCTCTTAGTTAAGTGGTGCATTTTAGAGGAGGATGTAGCGACATTATTCTTTCACAAAATACAATATAATGGCACTATTTCAGGCTATATCTAATGATATTTAAAAGAATTAACTATTTGATGTTTATAAATAAGTTGAAGCTTGACGTACAACGCTCCGTATATATTCAGAAAATAATTTATTCTTTCTATTGCAATTAACAAAAAATAGCTCGAAATAAAAAATTATGACAGTAAATAATCAATTATAAGGGTTATGAAGATGTAAATATTTTACTGACCAACGAACAAAGGTACTATTATTCCTCCTGAACAGTTACATCATTTGAATATATCAGTACTTGACACCTATCATAGTATTACAAAATAATTGCAGACATTTAATGTAAAGGAAAACAATATAATTCTTTATTGCGATATTTCATTATTAATAGTAAAATCAAATTGTAAGCAGTCGGAAGCCATCAATGTCATCCTCAAAATCCAGGTGTCTGATAAGTTTGCGGTAAAAATTTTGTGCGTCCTTAGGAATAACGTCCATTAGAGATTGAATGTCTTTTAGCTTGGCTTCAGAAACTGGCTTCTCGTTTGGTCGTAGAGGCGTCAACAGGCCATGAAAGTTACCTTTGTGCCACATTCGAGGTGGTCGACCTGCTGATTTCTTTCTGATATAAACTTCAAATGGCTCACCATGAAAGTCAGTTTTGAACAATATACTGAATGGTTTGTCTTTAAACAGGTCTATCTCCCTTATCTTCAACCAGTTATTTATCTCGTTGCGGGAGTTGGTTATGCGATTTGCCATCGTTTTTTTGTGCATTTTAAGTACTCTTGAAATCTTCTACCTTCATTCTACGGACTGTAAGAGGGTTTCGTTTGCGACACTTTTTCATGACATTCATGTACTCGTCTGGTGTATAAAGTCCCTGTTCAGTTTGAGAGCGCATTCCATGACTCCGAAATTGCTATCATTCGGGAGGAAGCTATGTCCAGGTATAAGAAACCTCTGCCTTATTATGTGCAATACATGATGCTGTTCTAAAACTGCTTTTAGAATTAGAACCATCTTGATGTTTCTGTTGTGTTCACCGCAGTGTTTTTCGAAACGCATGAAACCGTACCATCGGTGGTTTCGAAACACTGTTTCGAAACCATGAAACCGTGAAGCAATGTATTTTTGTCATGAAATCTTCGTTCTAGGAGGGCAATATTTTTCACTATGTGGACAAGGGTACATCCAAGAACCTGTCAACCATAGAGTATATATGATGTACTTCTTGGTCTGTACGGAACATGTTGATAAAGATTTTCTCCCGTGTTGTTGATGAGGCCGCCTGTATGGTAGGTGAAAGTTTACCCCGTTAGGAACTCACAAACTGCAATACAGTACGCATATTTCAGTGATAGATCATAAATACTACTTTCTATACATACTAAATAAATTATAGGGAATAAAGGCACACTAAATAATCACAACTAATGCCATGGAATTACAAAAATAATAAAGTAAGAGGCAAGTTCACCATTTGTACATCTTGACCGTTACACCACCGCCGCAATTCTTTTAACAGGAGTGTCGAAACATTATAACGACAGTAGGTAACTTCCTCTTCGCTCGTAAGAAACTAACTCTTTAACACGAGATTAAATATGCTATCTACCCTTGTTAGTATAAAAAAATGTCATTTCAGGCTTCATGTTGTATCTTATTTTAAAGAATGTAGTTTCACTCGTGTGTCTTTAATATGGTAGATAAGCTTAGAATTTAACTGGTCTTTCAATGCAAATAGTGAACGTTGTTTTATTGTTCTTTTACTTTTATAAAGCAGACATTGTCATTTCGGAATACAGAAGCCTCTTGCAAACGAATCTTGATATCAGAGTAAAGAGTTTCAACTACTATTTGACACTCTCTAAATGGTTTATATACTAGCAAGTTATATGTGTATCTGTGTGCAGCTTCAATAAAATGAAACATCACATTTCGATACCATTAGTCTGTTCCGAGTTTCTGCATTAGTGGTTCGAAACACCGATGTTGTGAAACCGACATGAAATCGTGAAACCGACATGAAATCGTGAAACCGATACGATACCGTGAAACCGACAGGAAGAAACGGTTTCAGTGTATCGACAATCGACCGCGAATGTGATCCGAAACAGAAAGGAATGAAACCACATGGTTTCGAAACCGTGAAAGATGCCGGTTTTGAAACACTAAAACTGCTGTGTGTATCGAAACCTGGTTTCGAAACCATGAAACCGTAGCGAACTCTAAGCGCAGTGCCTCTGAGACATATTTCCAGTAACGCAAGTTTTGTTGCGTGTCTATTGGACACGTATTTCCAAAGTCTATACTTTTATTACTGGTGAGTACAACTACATCCACCTAATCAATATTGGTACAGAGTACAGCTGCATTCTTTACTTCTGCTTTAAAAACAGTGAAAGTATCACCAGGTATAGATTTGTCAAGAAACTGTCTAGAAGTCTAATAACACCCCATTTTCAGATCTCCGATTTCAGAGGGGATTAGAAGATCATAATTCAAAATCTCCTTGGACAAAATTCACAGAAGAAGAAAGAAGAACAGGAGAAGGTGAAGAGTGACAAACTAAAAAGAAAAAGGAAATACAGTCATTGTCCTTACCTTAAAAACAGGAACACTGCATGTAAATGTGTGAACTGTGTTAGACCAGTTTGCCTGAAATGTTCCAGAAAAATGTGCTTAATCAATTCATTAGCAAAAGTGTTTGTGTATTTGAACTTTATCCCTGTATTTTCTTAACAAAATTTATGTATTTTGTAGAGTTCCTTGGTATGAGTATTTATGAAGCAATAAATATTGTAATTGTTACTTGATATTGATATTCTGTGAGTTGTTGTTCGGTTTTTAATTCTAATAACAGGTTTATGTACTAATTTGCGAGAAAAGCAATATATTTTTGTTTTTACTTCATAACCGTGTTCACCGGACACACATTTCCTATTAAGTAACATGTTAATGTTTGTTAAGCTTATGGGACTTAACTACGGGGTCATCAGTCCCTAAACTTACATACTACTTATCAACTACCTTATACTAAAGACGACACAAATATCCATGCCCGAGGGGGGATTCGAACCCCCGACCGTAGCGGCCGTGCAGACGGTGACTGGAGCGCCTCAGTCTCCTCGGCCACCGCGGTCGACTATTAAGTAAAAAAAATTCATTCTTCCTCTTAACGGTTAAAAAGGAATTCGTTTTTCTTGGCTAACGGATAATAAGCCCTTTGTGTCGGAAACATGTTTATAGAGCTGAAATCTCATATTGTTCGGGATTTGGGATGTACTAATGCTAATGGCTTAAAGCTCCTGATAATGAAAAGCTGCGGTGAACAACTGGACACGTAGAGTGAATAGAACGGCACACGTGCGTGGGCTGGTGAAGCTTTATGGCATGTTGCTTGATCGCCAGGTTGTTAGTGTTGAAGCGTTCGAGAGTTCGTTGTAATTGCTTTCAGACTGCGAGCTAAATCTCTGCACTTGACTCTCTTTCCAGAGCAAAGTTTTACAGACGCGGAATTTAGAACTGCAGCGCGGAATGAAACCCGTGGCCGCTCGGACTTGCTAAGTGGGGCGGCGCCAGCGTGCGGTCTGCTCTGTCGCTGGCAGCGGTGTCGGAAGTAATAGATTTTACAGCGCCATCCGGCCCCGCTCTACTTCTGCCGTTGTTAGGACCGAACATAGCCGCCCGCCTCATTGCAACAGCTCAGTTTGTGGACAGGGGTAACTGTTTGGCCGAGTGCGACTGCAAAAACAATGAACAGACAATAGCTTCAAAATGTTCAAATGTTTGTATTGCTTATGGGACTTAACTACGGGGTCATCAGACCCTAAACTTACCAACTAGCTAAGACTATGGACGGCACAAATATCCATGCCCGAGGGGGGATTTGAACCCCCGACCGCAGTGGAGACAATGGCTACCCAGTAGGATGATGCCCCTTTGAAATATAATTCTGGGTCGTCTCTCCAAGATACCGTTCCTTTTAATTATTTTGTCAAGTAGGCCCAACCAGAGAAATCGTGTAAAAACTCTAAATATGATGCGTTTCAAGGGTCAAGCCCTCTTCTCTCTGGTCTTCACTCTTCAGTCCGGAGACTGGTTTGATGTAGCTCTCCACAATACCCTATTCTGAGCAAGCCTCTTCATCTCCACATAAGAACGGCAACCTACATCTGTCTGAATCTGCTTACTGTATCCATCTCTTGGTCTTCCTCTGCGATTTTTACTCCACACACTTCCCTCCAACGCTAAATTCACAATTCCTTGATGTCTAAGAATGTGTCCTACCAATCTATCGCTTCTTTTAGTCAAGGTATGCCAGAAATTTCTCTTCTCCCCAATTCTGTTCAGTACCTCCTCATTACTTACGCGATCCACCCACCTAATCTTCAGTATTCTTCTGTAGCACCATATTTCAAAAGCCTCAATCCTCTTCCTGTCCGCACTGTCCATGTCTCACTCCCATACAAGGCAACACTCCATACAAATGCTTTCAGAAATGACTTCCTTAGGCTTAAATCAATATTCGAGGTTAACAAATTTCTCTTTCTCAAGAACGATTTTCTACCCATTGCCATTCTGCATTTTATATCCTCTGTACTGCGACCATCATTTGTTATTTTACTGCCCAAGTAACAAAACTCATCTACCTCCTTTATTGCTTCATTTCCCAATCTAATTCCTTCAGCATCACCTGATTTTCAAGCCCTCATCATCTGATAATCTGTACAAGAATCATAAAACCTGAGACAATAAAAATCCAAAACGTAATAAAAGGAAACGTGGTTACATCCCTTGTAACCGTGGCTACGCAGAAAGGTCCTCAGCACACTGCGCTTCGTCAGGATTCAAATCAGACCCCAGCACTGGCGGCGCATAACACCACCGAAATGCACGGAGTCAACAACACGACTGGGGCGCACGTATGCACATGAAAACAAAGACCTCTAAATTCCAAAGATCATCCACATACTACTGGGTACATTCAGGTGTCACGAAATCATTTGCACAGTAACACAGAGGTTGAAATTTAAAATTAACGACTTTTGTTATAATAGGTGCACGAAGTTTTTAAAAAAGCTGTATGTATTACCGTGAACTCGTTCTTTTAATGAAACGTCGCTTTTAGCGTTATGTATTATAATCTCCAGCTGTTCTGGCACATATAACTTTCTTCCCTTATCCTGTCTATGCAAAATCTTAAGGTCTTCTTCAATACGCTTTAACAGGTGGCCAGTTTCGCGGATATGCGTAGCCACAGCGGACTTGTCAAAATTATTAATTCGGAAGGCGTCCATATGTTCCTTGTACCTAGCTTTAAACGATCTACCGCTCTGACTAATGTAGTTGACATTACAACTACTATGCTGTTTCTTATAAACCCTTGCTTTGTTATATTTATCAGACTCTTGGTTTAAGTTATTCCGTAATTTATGATGTAACGTATTATTAGTTTTAAAAGCAGCTTCTACTTTAAAAGGTTTTAGTATGTTGGCAACTTTCTGAGATAGATTACCAAAATTCGGATCCATTATGGATATAATTAACCGTTCCTTTTGTTTATAATATGAGACAGAAAATTACAGCGGGCATAGGTTGCTGAAGCCTGATGTATCAAAATGAGAAACAGTGTGTCCTGCTATGCTTTGGGTGGTCTTGCTAATCTGGGACCACTCAGTTTAATCAATACTGGTATCCTAAAGATGATCAAGCGACTTCAGCCATATTTCAACTATAAACACAAAAAAGAATGTTTGAGAGTTCGAATTTTATGTGTGGCCGTACCGTTGAACCGAATGTGATAAAACTTTGTCAATATATTGCTTGCACTTTCGCGATAGTCATAGACATCATTAAATGACTCTACGACAAATAGTTCAGGAGATATGGCATAATAAACAATGACATGCGCGGAAAAGTGCTGCATCATGCGACGTCTGCTCCTAAACCACTCTCACCGAGCGAGGTGGCGCAGTGGTAACGCACTGGACTCGCATTCTGGAGGATGGTGGTTCAAACCAACCTCCGGCCATCCTGATTTAGGTTTCCGTGATTTCCCTAAATCACTCCAGTCAAATGCCGGGATGGTTCCTTGCAAAGGGCACGGCCGATTTCCTTCCCCATCCTTACCCAAACTCTCCGAGCGTTAGCTCCGTCTCCAATGACCAAGCTGCCGGTGGGACGTTAAACCCTAAACTTCCTCCTCCTCCAAACCACTCTAACGATTTCAAACAAATTTGGTACACATATTCCTTCCATGAGGTAACCATTGATGTAGGTGTGAGAACTGCGTACGACATATAGTTTATGAGATATGGCGTCATACACAATTATATGGTTGGAAACCTGTGGCATCATGCGACATGCTAATAAGGACACTTTATTCATCCTAAACTCTTCATGACAGTTTGGACACTTGACCTTCAAAACAAGAGGAAGGTCATTGTCACATGAAATTTACTTTTGGACTTCGTCAGATTCTACAGTTGTATTCCGATCGTCTAGAATTTTTTAAATATGATTCCATAATTAAGTTTATTAGTACAGTATTGATATATTCAGATTGCCTACAAACATTTAAATTAATTAACGTGACAATATAGTTAATTTTCAGATTTCGGCGACGTTTCGAATGAAATAAAATTTCTGCAAATTCTAAAAGCTCTCTCTGGTAGTTACATTACATTTTTTCAGTGTGATAATCATGGCAAACTGCAGAGTTTTTTGCCCACGCGCTGCAAATGTTGGCAGCACTATAGATTATCTATGTATACAACACAGTAGTCAACCATAGAGCAGGTATAGCATGTATTATTAATTTCATGATCTGTACGAAACAGTGATCATTTTAAATTAATGTTAGGTGAGGTATAGGTTAGCCAAGAAGTTTTTTTTTTTTTTTTTTTTTTTTTTTTTTTTTTTTTTTCCCTAGTATGTTAAGGGCGCGTAGAGCCCGAATCTCCGGCTCAGAAACGCGCATTCGAATTACAGTTTTATTTATTTGATGATCTGTACGAACTGTGATCAAGTGATTTTAAATCTTCATTTTACTAGGACAACCATTGCTTTTCCATAGTCGCTCGCGGCAAAGTTGCCAACATACTCGCCATGCTAATAACACGGGCAACATTTAAAACGCCCTGGCGGAGCGGCCGAGCGGCCGAGCGCATTTAGGCGCTATACTACGATGCGCGAGGTCGTTCCCCGTCGGGGGTTCGAATACCCTCTCAGGCATGGATGTTTGTTCTGTCTTTAGTATAAGGTAGATTGTAAGTTTAGGGACTGATGACCCCGCAGTTGAGTCCCATAAGCTTTACAAACACTTGAACATTTAAAGCGTAAATATTATTCACACCATGTGAATTTTATGTAAGCAATTTAAAGGAAGAAAATTTATATATATTTTTAAATGACGGTTTTTAGCTGCCATCCATGATGCATACGAAGCGTGCCGAATCAGTGGGGTGAAAACCACCAGCAGAAGGAATCTGTTGTCACCAACGTATGGTCTTAATGCGAATTTGAAAATAAATATAATATACAAAAATTAATGTTTTTTTTTTTTTTTTGGTTCCTATTTTATGCACGGCCATACCGTACATCCGATTGCGATAAAACTTTGTCAACTCATGCTAGCACTCGCGCGAATGTTATACATGTACTAAAATTAACTTATTATGGTGCAGGGAAGAGGGTGCTTTACAATTAATTAAATCGTTTCATACACCTTCATGCTGAATTGGCTGGACGGACATAAGTAAAATTTGGAACAGAGGTAGCTTATATTCTAATTAATACATGAGCTACCTTTAGTAAGCCTCTGTAGGTGCATGGCGGAGGGTATGTTACAACAAACATTCAAATTGTTTGACTGGTCACCGTGAAAGGCAGCACATAAATGTATGTTTTCATTAAGAACATTTTTATAATCTGCAAGCCAGTGAATTGAGTATGGCGTAGTTACCTTGCGACTGACATCGTTTGATCAGTCACCATGAAACATTGCGTATATATGTTTGTTGTTAGGAGGGAGGGGAGGGGAGGCGAGTAAGCGTTGGAGGAGACGGCAGAAAGGGGAACAGGAGACGGACAAAGAGAGGTAAGGAGAATGAGAGAAGGCAGGTGGTGATAGAAAGAAGATGAAGGAGGAAAGGGGAGGAGGAATCTTTGCTCTGGCTGCAACGCGCCGGTGTATTAAAATGTGTGGCACAAACTTACCTGGTTGAATGTGCACAACAATAGAAGCAAAAATGTCCGTGTAAACACAGGTCCGCAAACGAGCCGTTAGAGAAATAATTTACGAATGTATGATATGATTCCAAGCCACCACTGAAGTCATTGTAAACATCGTCCTAGTTATTACACATTAATTTGAAATTTCCACTTTACTATCTTACGGATGTTCCCCTTCGGCGACGTCAGAGTATGTGGTACGTGCATAATAGAGCTCCGGCACATTTTGTTGCTGCTGTGACACGGAATCTGATGCACAGAAACGGCCAAAGATGGATAGGTCGTGGCGCACCTGTGTCTAGGCGTCCTAGATCACCTAATTAAATCCTTTGGAATTTTGTGTCTGAGGGTCACCTCGAATGCGAAATGTACAGCACACCCGTTAACATGGTGGAAGAACTGGGGAGGAGAGTTGCACATGCTTATCAAGAATTGGGGAGAATAGGATTTTGTGGCATATCCTGACTAAGAGAAGGGATAGATCGGCGGGACACATTCTGAGACATCAAAGAATTGTCAACTTAGCATTGGAAGGAAATGTGTGGGGTGATACTCATAGAGGGAGACCAAGGGAGGAAAGCAGTAAGCAGATTCAAAAGGATGTAAGTTGCCGAACATATTCTCAGATGAAGAGACTTGTACAGGACCGGGTAGTGTGGAGAACTGCATCAAACCAGTCTGCGGACTGAAGACCACAACAACAACATAATAAGTAAAACCGCTGTAAACAGATAATAAACTTAAATGAATATTAATCACACTTTCCGATCCTCTACTTCAAAGGCAATAAAATATATTACAAATACCGGAATATTATAAAATACATCGAAAAAAAGTAAAAAAAAATTGAAATACAGGGGTTCCAACCTGGATTGAAGGTTTACCAGTCCAAACCCTTGACAGCTTATTTTTTCATGTTTGACTCAGTTTTTATTATTATTATTATTATTATTGTTATTATTATTACAGAGGGCGTCGGCTAGATCGGCCACGGCGCTCGTAAAGTCGCTCATTTTTACGAGTACCAGGGCTTCGGCATAAAAACACAAAACGTTAATTACTCGAATTACAATAACTTTTGACCCCATCTATATTACGAAAACATGTTCCTTCTTCAGGCTATCTTTCGAGGTATAACATTGAAAACGCGATTTTCCATCATCAGCTCTTAAAGTCGCAACATGTATGTCTTCATGGAAAATTTGATGGAAATCGGTGAAACACAATTTAAACTCTCTTGCTGTGAATCTACACGTAGGAGGGAGCAATATACTGCTAGACTCCTTGGTAAAGGTATGTTCTCGAAACTTCGACAAAAGCCCGTACCGAGCGACAGAGCGTCTCTCCTGCAAAGACTTCCACTGGAGTTTATCGATGATCTCCGTAACGCTTTCTCGATTACCAAATGATCCTCTAACGAAGCGCGCTGCTCTCCTTTGGATATTTTCTACTTCCTCTATCAACCCCACATGGTACGTATCCCACACCGGTGAGCAGTATTCAAGCTGTGGACGAACAAGTGTACTGTAACCTACTTCCTTTGTTTTCGGACTGCATTTCCTTAGGATTCTTCCAATGAACCTAAGTCTGGCATCTGCTTTACCGACAATTGATTTTATATGGTTGTTCCATTTCAAATCACTCCTAATGCCTACTCGCAGTTAATTTATGGAAGTAACTGCTTCCAGTTGCTGACCTGCTATAGTGTAGCTAAATGATACAGAACCTTTCTTTCTATGAATTCACAGCACATTACACTTGTCTACATTGAAATTCAATTTCCATTCCCTGCACCGTGCGTCAATTCGATGCAGATCCTCCTGCATTTCAATACAAATTTCCATTGTTACAATCTCTCCATATACTTCAGCGTCATCTGCAAAAAGCCTCAGTGAATTTCCGATGTTATTCACAAGGCCATATATATATATATATATTGTGAACAGCAACGGACCCACAACACTTCCCTGTGGTACACCCGACATCACTCTTACTTCGGAAGACTTCTCTCCATTGAGAATCACATGCTGAATTCTGTTATCTAGGAACTCCTTAATTCAATCACACAATTGGTCTGATAGACCATATGCTCTTACTTTATTCATTAAAAGTCTGTGGGGTACTGTATCAAACGCCTTGCGGAAGTCAAGAAACACAGCATCTACCTGAGAACCCGTGTCTATGGCCCTCTGAGTCTCGTGGATGAATAGGGCGAGCTGCGTTTCACACGATGGCCTTTTTCCAAACCCATGATGATTCCTACAGAACAGATTTCTAGTCTCCGGAAATGTTCCAAAATTCTATAATTGACCGACGTTAGAGATATATGCGGCAATCTAGAGAAGTAACTGCAGTGCATTCGTCCTCTGTGGATTGTGAAATTGATTCAGTATTTCTTGATATCCATCTACATCTACATCCATACTCAGCAAGCCACCCAATGGTGTGTGGAGGAGGCGGTTCTCCCTCCTAGCCGGCCGCGGTGGTCGAGGAGACTGAGGCGCTCCAGTCACAGTCTGCACGGCCACTACGGTCGGGGGATCGAATCCCCCCTCGGGCATGGATATTTGTGCCGTCTTTAGTATAAGGGAGTTGATAAGTAGTTTGTAAGTTTAGGGTCTGATGACCCCGTAGTTAAGTCCCATAAGCTTAACAAACATTTGAACATTTTTTCTCCCTCCTATTCCAGTAAAGTATTGTTCGCGGAAGGGAGGATTGTCGGTATGCCTCTGTGTGGGCTCTAATCTCCCTGATTTTATCTTCGTGATCTCTTCGCGAGATACACGTAGGAGTGAGCAATATACTTCTAAACTCCTCGGTAAAGGTATGTTCTCGAAACTTCGACAAAAGCCCGTACCTAGCGACAGAGCGTTTCTTCTGCAAAGACTTCCACTGGAGTTTATCGATGATCTCCGTAACGCTTTCTCGATTACCAAATGATCCTGTAACGAAGCGCGCTGCTCTCCTTTGGATCTTTTCTACTTCCTCTATCAACCCCACATGGTACGTATCCCACACCAGTGACCAGTATTCAAGCTGTGGCCGAACAAGTGTACTGTAACCTACTTCCAATGTTTTCGGACTGCATTCCTTTAGGTTTCTTCCAATGAACCTAAGTCTGGCATCTGCTTTACCGACGAATGATTTTATATGGTTGTTCCATTTCAAATCACTCCTAATGCCTACTCGCAGATAATTTATGGAAGTAACTGCTTCCACTTGCTGACCTGCTATAGTGTAGCTAAATGATATATGACCTTTCTTTCTATGTATTCGCAGCACATTACACTTGTCTACATTGAGATTCAGTTGCCGTTCCCTGCACCGTGCGTCAATTCGATGCAGATCCTCCTGCATTTCAATACGATTTTCCATTCTTACAACCTTTCTGTACAGGGTGTTACAAAGATGAACGGCCAAACTTTCAGGAAACATTCCTCACACACAAAGAAAGAAAATATGTAATGTGGACATGTGTACGGAAACGCTTAATTTCCATGTTAGATCTCATTTTAGTACGGATGAGGATTCATACCCAGGTAATCAAATTGTAAATTTTCACAATCAGCATCTGTGGGCTGACGAGAATCCGCACGCAATTGTGCAATCATCAACACAGATTTTCTGTGGTGATGTTTTGATTGGGCCTCATGTACTTCCACCTACGCTCACTGGAGAACGTTATCATGATTTCATACTGGATACTACCTGTGTTCCTAGAACATGTGCCTTTACAAGTAGGACACAACATGAAGTTCATGTACGATGGTGTTCCTGCACATTTCAGTCGACGTGTTCGTACGCTTCTCAATAACAGATTCGATGACTGATGGATTGGTAGAGGCGGCCAAATTCCATGGCCTCCGCGCTCTCATGACCTCAACCCTCTTGACTTTCATTTCTGGGGGCATTTGAAAGCTCTTGTCTACGCAATCCCGGTACCAAATGTAGAGACTCTTCGTGCTCGTATTGTGGACGGCTGTGATACAACACGCCATTCTCCAGGGCAGCATCAGCGCAAGAGGGATTCCATGCGACGGAGGGTGGATGCATGTATCCTCGCTAACGGAGGACATTTTGAACATTTCGTGTAACAAAGTGTTTGAAGTCACGCTGGTACGTTCTGTTGCCGTGTGTTTCCATTCCATGATTAATGTCATTTGAAGAGAAGTAATAAAATGAGCTCTAACATGGAAATTAAGCGTTTCCGGACACATGTCCACCGAACTTATTTTCTTTCTTTGTGTGTGAGGAATGTTTCCTGAAAGTTTGGCCGTACATCTTTGTAACACCCTGTATACTACAGCATCATCCGCAAAAAGCCTCAGTGAACTTCCGATGTTATCCGCAAGGTCATTTATATATATCGTGAACAGCAACGGACCCACGACTCTCCCCTGTGGCACATCTGACATCTTATGTGGGAAGACTTCTCTCCATTGAGAAAGACAGTCTGCCGTATTTCGACATTCTATTTCGGAGAAGTTGTCTCTCTCTCTCTCTCTCTCTCTCTCTCTCTCTCTCTCTCTCTCTCGTCTCTCTATGGTTAATAGCAGCACCGTCTCTGAAGTGAAACGCCAAACTTGTGAGACTCGCTACAGCAAGGAGTGCGTGGCGGCGCGGCGGTCTGTGAAACAGTGACGTCGCTGCGGGCGACAAGTGCCTCCTGCCGCCTCCCTGGGGCACATTAGGAAGAGGCGGTGGCTGAGGCGCAGGCGCCGGTTACCGCTAATCGCCAAAGTGCCGCCAGTCGCCAAGCCCCACCCGCCCACCACTTGCTCTGCGGCAGCAGAGTGCTCGCCCACTCACGGCAAACTTACTCCACTAGATCAGCTTCCCAGCCGGAAACGGGTGGCATGCGTTTTCCACATTACTTAATTCCTAGACTTCTCCTCTAATCTAATCACAAAATCAGAAGGCGTACCACTGTTTCCATTCTGTAACGCAGCAGCAAGATACGTCAGGTGCCAAACAGGTGAGGAATCGGGCCTATGTTTCGCCCACGGTGAATATTAGGAGAGTGGTACGACTGTCAGTCTCGACGATAATGTCAGGGTTTTTTTTTTTTTTTTTTAGTCCTTCGGACCAAACTGTATGGTCATCAATCCGTAACTTACAAACTACTTAAACCTAGGTAAACTAACCTACGGACAAACACACACACCCATGCCCCAGAGAGGACTCGAACCTCCACGGCGAGCAACCGCGCGCTCCGCAGCGAGGTGCTTTAGACCGCTCGGCTGCTCCACCGCGGCAATTTTCTTTGCGAGTGTAAAAAGAACAACGTGGGTCGATATAGAGGACCGCTTTACTTTGCATCGGATTCACCTCAAGTGTAGAAATTTTGAAAAATAATTGGTGGCTATTTTTCCCTTTTCATTGTTTTCGCCCGCTTTACGTTACGGTAGTGACACTAAAGTGGGCCTTTGCGATCTTTTGACAACTCGAAATTTAAATGAAAATAACGGCTCAACCATTCATCTGACACGAAAATTTAATACCTAATTGGTAGAGGGGAAAATTCTCTACAACTTCGCTCACTTTTTGTTTTTCCTTTTTTTCATATCTTGCATTGTTTCAGAGATATTTGCAAAAATAACGGCGATTTGACGATGTCTATCTCTCTGTAACGTGTTGCCCCTTTTTAGGTGGAACCGCTCAACCAATCGGACATAATTGATGGCTACCAGAGACCAGAACCTCGCTTTTTCAAATTTTTCGGACAAAAAATATGGTAGTAATACAAAAAAACCCGTTTGTAATATAATTTTAATTGCAAATAAACCGTTCATCTGACGCGAAAATTGAATAACCGAATTTGTAGAGGAGAAATGTCTCTACAACTTAGCTTCCTTATGTTTTTTCATACCTCGTATCGTTTGAGAGATATTTGCAAAAATAGCCGAGATATGTCACCGTCCATTGAATTAACGAAAACCAGTCGTTCGCAGATGTCACGTGACACTCCTCGCCCAGAACTCTCTCTGGCATACGACATCTTGCGTATTTGATGATTTTCTTATTGTAACTTACACGTTGTCATTTCAAAGCAATGGCGCGCTGAAGAATTAACAACAAACGTCGTTTTTCGTACAATAAATCATAATGTAATGTCTAAAAATGCCATATTAGCATCAGTTAACAACTACCATGAATAGTAGGAAATTACAGAACGCAACTTCACGTTAGTAGCCGTAGCGTAGCGGGCAATGCGTTGGATTCTGATGCTGAAGGTCAGTAGCTCGAAACCCACCTCTTCTAAAATATTTTTTCTAAAAGGGTTTCAGACACTCTTATTAATTAAATAGAGCTATGTTCTTCAATGTTTAGAATTGTGCATATGTGAGAATGCTCCCTCTAAAATGCGTGTTTGTACTATTTCGCGAACATGCCGTGAAATAAGTAACAACGAATTGAATAATGATCTTCTGAAGCATAGGCACGTAAATGGGAGGATACTGTAATAATGAACATTCTGCACAAAGTGCTGATACAGGTAGTTTCGTATATAAAGCAAGTCCCAGATTTCTGTAGAAAGTGTAGTTCCTTAATCAAACAGAAGGGGAGTGTATACATTGCAACAAATTATCCTGTTTATTTTTTTTTCTAAGCGTTTATTCACTATTTGTGAAATATATTCAAAGTCATTAATTATAATCAATGTATCTACGACAAATGTACGCTGTGTTCCATCCAGGCTCTAGTCACTTGTCCAAACGCCAAATGCACGCTACGTTCGTTCCAGCTTATAGTCATTCGTAACCAGTACATGCAAATATATATATATATATATATATATATATAACTACTAAGGCGAGGCAGGTGAGAATATATTTTACCGGAAAAATATGATGAAAATGTGGGAGAGATATTAAAATGATAGATGGAAGAGGTAAAAGTTCAAAATGGAGTATGTTTGTGAAAGCTAAACTCAAACATCATAATTTTGGATGTTTGTTAAAATACGCTTAGAAAAAATATTACGTGTTGGTCAGGAGAGAGGCAGATGGTACATTGGGACATGCTGTTTATAGGAAACCAATGCATACTGATTTGTATTTGTGAGCTGATAGTTGTCACCACCAAGCTCAACGTGAAAGGGTTTTGGAACCTCAGTGCATAGGGCTCACGTCATTTCTGTCCCGGAAAGTTTACCCACTGAGCTATCTCACCTGGAGAAAACTTTTCGACAGAATGACTATGGTGGAGGGCACATTAAAAGAGCGTTGCGGTATCGACCACATGTGCAACGGGCTAGTGATGATAACACTGAGTCACCACCCACGTCAGTGGCCTTTCTGCCATGCGTTGGCAGCACTTCCGATAAGATTGGTTGCATTTTCCGCAAAAACAATGTAAAATGTGTGTTTCGTCCACCTTCTAAAATTAAGCACTGTTGGGAGCCGTTAAGGATGATCTCGGTTTGCGCAAGGCGGGTGTCTTCCGTATCCCATGTAGCCGTGGCATGTGACATTTGTCAACTCGTGTAGTACCAACGGTAGAATTCGCAGGCGGTGGTGTTACGGCGTGGCTGTGTTTTTCAGGGAAGGAGCTGAGGGACTCTTGTTTTGCGTGGCACTAAGGCACACAGACCTATATTGATTTTTAAGTACTTTAAAAATTCAAATGTTTGTAAATCTAAGGTACTTAACTTATATATAAGTTAGTCCCCAAATTTTTTGAACAGTGTATAATGACAAATTTCTGAATTCTTCAATATGTCTGAAAACTTCCAACAACGGCATTTTGTTTTGAGATTTATGTGCATATTACCTTACGCTGCTCTTTAATCACAAGCGCTGGTGTAGTAGTCACCTTTGGAGTCTAAAAGCCTCTCGCAAAGTAAAATTATGGTTATTTTTTGAATACAATATACCTGTAACAGTATCCCGTTATGAAACAATTCATTGCCATTAACTGATAATGAACGGAAGATTCAAAGGACTCGAATTTGCCACTGTACCCATTGCACTAGTGAAATATATGCGTCTTTAAACTCTAACAGTGTTTGTTGGGCTCTTTCAAATTCGCTGATGCATCCAAATGGAAGTCCGTTACTGTACGAATTATTGCTCGGGAAGCGCAAGCACACACGTGCAGAAACAAAAATCAACAGTCCACAGTCTATACAGGTCGGACAAAACATCAACATGGCCCTAAGTAAACAGTTGGATTTATAACTCAGTGTTTGTTTACTAGGGGCTAACCATTGCCTGGTAGCATTTACGACCAAACGAAAAGAAGTCTTGATTGTTTTTAATTAATGAAGTCGAGCCGGCCGCTGTGGCCGAGGGGACTGAGGCGCACCAGTCACGGTCTGCACGGCCACTACGGTCGGGGGTTCGAATCCCCCCCACCTTCGGCATGGATATTTGTGCCGTCTTTAGAATTAGATAGTTCATAAGTAGTTTGTAAGTTTAGGGACTGATGACCCCTTTGTTAAGTCCCATAAGTTATACAAACATTTGAATTATGTCGAGCTGGTAGTTTGTAAATAATTTACCCAACTCAGTGGGGTTTTTCTTTCACCAGTCACGTATGTAGACGTAATATTCAGGACAGAATTCCATCACACCAACTTTAATCTATCACCATAAAAGCTTATTTTAATTTATACCCATTCACACTTGCATTAGAAAATCTTGTATACTATCAATCTCATCTCTGTTCTCCAATCTGTATTACCACTGTTTGAAACACATGCATTGTGTAATCATGAGCCGGCCGCGGTGGCCGAGTGGACTGAGGCGCTTCAATCACGGTCTGCACGGCCACTACGGTCGGGGGTTCGAATCCCCCTTCGGGCGTGGATATTTGTGCCGTCCTTAGGATAAACTAGTTGATAAGTAATTTGTAAGTTTAGGTACTGATGACCCCGTAGTTAAGTCCCATAAGCTAGACAAACATTTGAACATTTGTAATCATGAGCACTGAAGCCCTCTTTAAACCCTCGAGCTCTTATCTCAATCAAGTGTTCAAATGTTTTTATAGCTTATGGGACTTAACTACGGGGTCATCAGTGCCTAAACTTACAAAGCTGCGGTGGAGTAGCCGAGCGGTCTAAAGCGTCTCGCTGCGGAGCGCGCGGTTGCTCGCCGTGGAGGTTCGAGTCCTCCCTAGGGCATGGGTGTGTGTGTTTGTCCTTAGGTTAGTTTACCTAGGTTTAAGTAGTTTGTAAGCTACGGACTGATGACCACGCAGTTTGGTCCGATAGAATTACAAACATTTGAACATTTTGAAACTTACAAACTACTTATGAACTAGCTAATACTAAAGACGGCACAAATATCCAGGCCCGAGGGGGGCCGTGCAGACTGAGTGGCACCGCGGCCGGTCCCAGAAACCATACGGGACTAGAACAACGAAAAGAAAGCGGTAGCGACAGTACCCTTCGACTCACACAGTCGCTCTTGGTGTATAAATTGAGATGGAGATGTTCCATGTGCCATTGCTAATCATTTTCCCATATTTCACTCGAAAATTGGGCGAGGGAAAAATGACTATATACATGATTCCGTTAGAGAATTAGTTTTTCTTTTCTTCACGCGAAAAGTTCTTTAATGGCAGAACAGTCCTTGTGCCGAAACCACAAGTTGTCCACAAGTCACGAGTCGTCCTCGGATCATTGGAGTATCTATCGAATCTAGCAGCACACTTCGGAATTGTTTCTATATCATTCATAAAGAGAGCAGCAGTAAAGAAAGGGTCGCGTAAGTACTAAACGTACGGTCACTTTTACAAATGAGTTAGGTTTTCGAAAATCTCTTCCAACGAAATGTAGTCGGCCATTCGCCTTCCCAAGTATCGTACCATTATTATGAACAAGCTGTGTAGCTGAAACAAACGCACTATTGCTGTGTTTAGAATAAATGCATGTACGATAGTAATCGTTTGTTTTTCTACTTGTAGGAAAAAGTTATATCTGTGTGCATGTACAGTCATGAGGTGAAGGAACGCTTCATATAGGAAACGAGCTATATGAAAACTCTGGGTTGGATATTACATCACCCTTTACTTCTTCTCTTTTTCTCAGTTATCTATTGTGGCCAGTTTCTGAGCTTTTCAGTTGCCTACAGTCCTGCTGCACGGCGCGATGCGTCGCTCTCTATGTTGCGTCTACGATGAACTTGGGCCTGAGTAACGAGACACCAGCGAAGCAAATACACTCTATGTGATGAGCTATCGAGCTGACTGAGCCGGAACTATGTTACGTTTTGAGTGTTTCTGATAGGCTACATGAAGCTGAAGTGTGTACAGAGTAAAGCGTACTCCATTTTATCGATTTGATCAATGTAGCCCCTCTTGTGCGCTGCAGAAACCACGTACAGCTCCTCTCATCTCTATTCCGTGCCACACACGTGGGGTTTCACATACCAGAGATTACAATATCACTGCAAGCAGCCCTTTGGTGCACAGGGTTTGATTACAAAATCGACCGTAATTTATCGCTGCATTTGGGTTCACCGCCTTAGATAACCCGAACCTGGTATTTGATCTGCGCTCTTCTTTAATGTACGCTTGATTGACAAAATAATATGAACACATAACACACACAATATTTATTTCTTACTTCGGAGATGACTCACAAATGGCTGCAACCTTTCGGCAAACAGATCTGTACAGAGTCTTTATAGTTTCCAATAGAATGCCATCATTTCTTATACAAAAACGTCCACCAATAACTTCAAGAATTGTTTAGTTCCAAACTTAGTTATGAAGAGTCCTGCTATTTTGTAGTGCACTTGAGAAGTTTGTTAATTTTCTGTTGTTGTAGAAAACACGCCATAGCCTTTCCGTTCACTACATAAAATATACCACAGGTTAATAATGCTTCTTGCGTTTTCAGTGAATAAGATGATTTGTTCATATTTCCGTTATTAATTTATATATATTTAAAGTCAGTCATTAATATATACAAGTGTGACGTTTTCAAGTTGATAGCTAGAGACATTATTTTGTTTGTTGAAACGTTTGTTGAAATTGCATGACACATTCAAAAGTTGGTTATTTTAAGCTTGATTTTTTTCTGTATTTTGATTAAATAGTCTTAAACATTCGTAAGTTTTGAAATATTGATATTATTTTTAGAAACATGAGATGTTCTTAATTATTCCAACATCGTAGATTTCTTAAATGTTGACGGTAAACAATTTGTTGGATTATTTTATTTCATTATGAAGTACTGGCGTGTTAAGCTCACAGATGTACTTCTAGAGACACGAAACGCTCAGCTAACCGCGCTCATTAGTTTTGAGTACAAAGCATGGGCCTTTTCAGATTTCCGACGATTTGGACAACCCTCGAGCGGCTGCTTGGCTTAACGCGATACCTGCCTCTTTGGCAGCTGTGCCAACCGCTTGCCGCCGACGAATGTCAGCCCTTTATCTTTCCACGCAATACCATCTATTAATATATAAAGCAGAGTGTCCCTTTGTTTGTACGTGCTGCATACAAATCTACAGTTTTGTTCCAATCTTTATGAAACTGTAAGCTACAACCCATGAGGACGGTCGCCGTAAGTGTAAGAATCACATACGATATATAATTCACGAGATATTACGTCATAAACAATGAGATGCGCGGAAAACTGTAGCCATAAGCGACAATGCTGCTCATTTTCTCCTAAACCACTGGACCGATTTCATCCAAATTTTGTACACACATTCCTTACCGTGAGGTAACAATTGCTGCATGGTTAAGAATCACATACGGTACATGGTTAAACAGATATTACGTCATAAGCAATAGAAATCGCAAAAAAATGCCATATAATGCGGCGAGACTTTCGAAATACACTATATGAGAATGAGAGTACTTAGCGACTTTCAACAAACTTTAAACGTAATTTCAAACCTTTATTAAACTTTTTCTCGCTGGCAACCATAGTAAAATGATGAAAGCAAGTTTCTCGCTTACTACTTTTCCGCTGTTTATGAAGTAAAATTACGGCATGCGGTATGATGTTACAATTTTTAATTTCTAGTACAAATTGTAGCTGCAGGAAATTTTATAAGCAATGTACACACATATCGTTGTATGTGCCTCCTAAATTGTAGCACAGTGCGACCAGTATTTCATGAGGTATGAGCACATAAAACAGTAACGTTCATAGAAAACCGCCCTATCACGCACCAAGTAGGTAGAGTGTTGTTTATATGCGGTACGAAGCACCCATGATATCCCATACGCGTTACACAGATTATCTATCAAAAGAGTACATTCGACAGAGTCCACATTTTTCTACACCTACATAACTACGATACAAGTCACACCAAAGTGCATGGCAGAGAGTTCAACGAACCGCTTCTATAATATTTCTCTACAGTTCCATTATATAATAGCACGCGGGAAAACGCTGAAAAAAAGTATATTCCACGTAAAAGGGGTGCCAACTTCACACGTCTCTGGTGCAGTTTTGTACAGTTTATGTCCCTCAGTTATACAATTACCTCATGAACTATTATCTGGGCAAAAATATATCATTAGGATTTTCTGTAGAACCGTTTGAGACCTATTTAGAGCTGTGATCAGAACTATGTTTGCACTAATATATATCTATAAATGTGAATGTCTGTTCGGTGTACGTTTATCACATCCGAACCACAAGACATAAAGACCTAAAAATTTATACAGTTACTAATATCTACCCGGGGAAGGCTTTAGGCACGGTTTTATGGCGATCGGATTGCTATTTATTTATATACATTAATGTGAATGTCTGTTCGGTCTACCCTTATCACGTCCGAACGACAAGACGCAGAGACTTAAATATTTGTACAGTTACTAATTTATACGTGAGGAAGGTTTTAGGCAGGGTTTTATAGCGATCTGATAGCTATTTAGTGATTTGAAGAACGTAACGCGAAATGCGGAACAATAATTACTCTTTGAAAATTATATCTACTCTTGGAAAATGGTTTTATTGTTTGCATTGTTGCTTGAAGGTTGATAATGATAAAAGGGTGGAGTATATTGGGATGGAAAGTTATCGGTGTATATAAAATTCTACGTGTGTGTGTTAATATTTCGCTCTGTAGCGAAAACTACAGAACTCAAACGAATGGTCTGTGTACACCCGTTGTACACCATAGCAGTTCCATGTCGATAACTATAAGGGGGTGGAAGATATGGTGGTTGAAAGTCGTCAAATTATTAAATAAATCGGACTGAAGGCCAGCGATAACGTTTGCGACTCTATAGCAAGGAGGTTACATACAGCGAAACGTGATGCCACAGACCATATATTTGGTCTATGCGTGCTAGAATGTCTTCAGCTCTTTCTCTGTAAGGATAAGCATACGAATACGAAAATATAGGAAAAAGTAAATAAAGCAGTAAAAAAGAAATTTCTTTTAATACATCTCTTTAAAAAATCGATTTGACTTTTCGCGCATTACATCAAGTGATCGATCTGGGATATTATTACAATCATTATTGTTGAATTTCGTGTTTGGATTCTTCGAAACGAGTGCATTTTTACGTGTGATTTGATCTACACTACTTACTTTTGTGATAAACCGGCCGCGGTGCGGTAGCCGAGCGATCTAAGGCGCCTCGCTCTGCGGAGCCCGCGGTTGCTCGCCGTCGGAGGTTCGAGTCTTCCCTGGGGCATGGGTGTATGTGTTTGTTCTTATGTTAGTTTACCATAGTTTAAGTAGTTTTTTACCTACCGACTGATGACCACGCAGTTTGGTCCGATAGATTTACAAACATTTGAACGGTAAGTGCAATCTGATAGGACTATTTTCCAGTTGATTAAAAATATTTGTTTCTAAAGAAGGTATTGTATTTCATTTCATCCTTCAAAACCAGTCTCATAGCACACTACTGAAAGATAGCTTATCTATCATAATCAACCAACACGCGAGCGGAGCCGCGGGTTTAAGCTAGTAGGCAAATAATTATTTTAAAGAAAATAAAATTTGTTCTAATTTTTCCTATTTTTTTCGAGAAATTTTGCAGAACTATTTAAATTTTGTACAGAGAACCCCAGAACTATTGTGTATCTGTCTATAACTCTGAAAAAAAAATACATTTTTAGAAAAAAGGGGTGCCTACTTTACAGGACTCAAGAAAACCGACTAACGACGGAGAGTGTGGAGCGCTGACCACGTCTCTCATCCTTACCGCATCCGCTCAAGTCTTTGAATGGAGCAAGACGTGGCATCCTGCCAGTACCAGTTGGGTCTCTCGATGCCTGTAATTGTAGTTTACGGGTTTTTATTGGTGTTTTTTTTTTTTTTTTTTTTTCCTTCTGGGACTTTGATAACCTCTTGTAATGTTCTTAATGTCTTTAAGGTACAGTACGTTTACTGCTACCTTTAACTAGATTTTATTTCTGTCTTCATTAGTAATGCTACTGGTAAGATTTCTTCCGTTTATTTGAAAGTAGTTGCTTGCAGGAACGTTATTCAGTTTAATTCTCTGGTATTGTCCTTTTCACTAGCAGACGTTAGAGTAAATTGATTTATCTTTATTTCATATTTCAGATTTTTTTTTATTTTTTCTATTTTTTTTTTTTTTTTTTATTTTTATTTTTTTTAATTCTAGCTGATAAATAGATCGTTTCACAACTTATTATTTGTAAAGAGATTAGCTGATGGGCATAAAACACTGGCATACATGGTGACAGACCACTTTAGTACCTTGTAGCACATTTGGGTTCTATTTCTATTGAAGTTAAATCACAGTTGCTACAATTAAAAATTTTCGAGCTAACAGGAAGTGGTTGACGATTCGTCTTCCGCAGCCGAAGGCGACAAAGTTTTGGGTAAGTTTTGCTTCTCGACCACGACGTGTTGCACCGCAATTTTTAAATGAAGTTAACGCCGGCCGTGGAAGCTTACGGTCTATGAAGACTCAATTAGTTTATTTGTACCGAATTTGGAGTCACCTAAACCCCTGTAGATTTGTACCTTCATTGATATAACTCGATGTTTCGTGTTTGAACCTCGACAATTCTACAATGGCATGATTGTTGTTACACACAAGCTGGATCTATTGCACATACTGATTGGCTAAATTGTAGTTTCCCTGAACAATCATTCAACTGTGAACATAATTTACATCAAAATTAACCATTACTCAAAATTTTGCTGTGTTAATATTGTGTCAGTTCTCAGCCACATCCATTCAATCAACACCAGAGAAAGGGACGTGTTCCATATTGGCATATGTGTACTTCAACGAAGTTAATACAAAGGGGAGATGGACTCATGTACGAAGATCACGAAAGTCTGTTAGCCATCAGAAAGAACGTTATTTATCTGTTAGAAATCTGCATTACACGCATGCTTTAAGTATTAATCAATTGCACTGTCAATTAGTGCTGAATGTGTCCTTCTTACATTACAATCCACTGTAATAATTCACTTGTGGACGGTACCATAATACTTAAGGGAACATATTTTCCCTCTCCTTGTTAACCGCCACTTTTCTTTTCTACTCTATTAAGATTTTTTTTCTTCCGAGTGTCTTAAATGCCACTTTAGCGCAGCAATTAGCAACTCGGGCCTGAACATTAAAATCAGTATCCTTTTCAATCAGACATTTAGAGCAACCAAACTTAGCTAGCCGATGAAACACGTAAAATATGCACGCTTTTGAACTAGCTACAAGTATGAAGTATGAATAGCGATACGTTCAAATTCGTATCTCTTTGTTTGTATGACGTCTCTCAGTTTAAAATAAATTAAAAAGTGTGTCCTACTAATGTGATTTGTAAGTCCAAATAATAAAAGCAACTATCTACTTCGATTTCAAGAGTGAACATATTTCTGTCCAAGGGGCTAAAAATATTCGTTTTCTCTGAGTCACAATATAATCTTTTCGCCGCACTGTAAGTATCAAATAATTTTTTCTCTAAAACATTTCATAAAAATATCGGTATGACTAGTAAATAAAGTTCGTTTTCAGACCAAACCGTATTTTGCTAAATTTACAAAAATCTCAAAACTATTTATGACACTGTACAGTTTTTGAAAACGTAAAAAAATTCTCTATTTTTATTCAAACAAAAAGTATTTATAAAGTAATTTTAACTTCTGCAAGCACTAATTGATTACCGTATTTTTCTTTAGCCATTTAGAAGTGGAATTAAAGTGGAACTGTTAACGGCTATCTTAAGATCGTTGGATAGGCCATAAGCGTATGTTTGCTGCATGTACCATTTCATAATCTCCACAAAAAAGAAAATGTAAGAATTCTGTTCTGAGAATGTAGTGCACATTTTAATGAGAATAAATGGAAACATGTTACAACCTTAATAACCAACATCTTATTTTTAACAGTTCTGAGTTTCAGGTCTTTACGGAGTTTGTGAGGCGCAACATTGGTCGATTTTTGTTCCGATAGAGTGCAAGTGCGTAAAACGTTTTAACGGCTAAATTCGCCTGTGCAGATTCAGACAACTTTAGCACCTCGCAGCCACTCTTCCGAAAATATTTCTTTTGACAGCTTATTATCAAAGTTTGGAAGAGGTTAAATTTAAGCCTCTATTAAGCAGCCGTAATTCTTCACTAGAACAAGTGGTAGCGCTCAAGTAATCCCTTTCGCGGCGCGCTGAAGTTTACTTACTTCGTCGGCAACAGATGCACCGTGTCCTATACTTTGCACGAGCAGCCGATGTAACGTCAGCCAGTGTCTTCTTTGAATTATATTACGCTCCCAGTGAACATATTGACACGTTAATTTAGCCAACAACGTGAACAGCTTTGGAATGAGTGACGCAGGTTACGACCTATATGGTTATTTGAGCGCGTATAACAGGTATAGGCCAAACCAAGTTATTGACTGGGTATTTTTACCGACCATCGCTTCCACCATCACAGATTCATTTCAAGAAAGTTAAAGGTCAGTAGTACGAAGGTACCCTGACCATGCATTATTTGTTGGCGACGACTTTAACCTGCCGAGTATAGACTGTCACGTCTATGGTTTCAGTACAGGGGGATACACAGAGGCCGTATTGTGAACTACTGTTGAACACGTTTTCCGAACACTGCTTTGATCAGCTAAATAGCCAGCCCATACAAAACGGAGATATTTTAAACATTACAGCTACAAGCGGGACAGACCTTGTCAATGATGTCACTGTAGAGACAGCGGGTACTACTAATCGTGATGACGTCATTGCGACAATGGTCTTCAAAGTAAATGGTTACGAAGGATAGGAGAGTGTTTGTTCTAGAAAGAGCTACAATGAGCAATTGTTATCGTCCCACTTAAGGAATGAATAGACATCGTTTACTTCGGATCCGTGGATGTAGTGGAATTATGGCAAAATTTATTTACATTGCACATAAAGTTCTGGAGATAATATATGTACCGACAACGTGGATTTATATTTGGAAGAGACCCATCGTGACTCAATAATAATATTATAAAAATGATGAGAAAGCAAAGGCAGTTGCACTCTCGGTTCAAAAAGGTCAAGTAAAACAAAGCAAGCAAAGGTTAGTAGAGAGCCGCGCCTGTAAAAAGATCGATGCGCGATGCATTCAAAAAATAACACCGTTATATCTTAGCCAGTGATCTCTATACTAACTGGATGTAGAACTCTGGTCTCAAAACATAGAGTTTCCGCGTGCCAGCATATCTCTGATTTCTCTGTCGTCTGCCTTGTCCGCCATCCTAAGTTTGGCAAGAAGTATCTATCGGTGTGTGCGTATTAAGAGTATTTTCAAAATGGTGATATCTTGTTCTGCTTTTAACTGCACGAATAGGTGGAATAAGGAGAATGATTTAACATTTCACAGGTAATAATACTACGTACGACAAAGAATATCATACAAATGCTCTTATATAAGTAACTTTTTAATGTTTCAATCCACTGTTTTATTCTTACAGGTTTCCTTTAAAGAACCCAGAACTTCTCAAAAAGTGGATTATTGCTGTGAAACGTAAAGGTTTTAAAGCTACATCGTGTAGTTTCCTTTGTGGCAATCATTTCAGAGCAGAAGATTATGTTTTCAGTCCTGGAAGTTCGAGGAAACGCCTCAAGCCAGAGGCTGTTCCATCGGTTTTTAACTTTCCAACACATTTGATGCCACAAAATAAGCAGCCAAGGCGACATGTAATTCGAATTTTAAATGAAAGTAATGCTGTTGCCTTGCAGGTAATTTTTTTGCGTACAAACTGTTTACTTTTTTGCTGTGAACGTGTTTGAAAATAATGGTATGTAAATATGACAGTATTTTAATATATAACCCATACGTTTGTTTTCAGAGTTCAACCATGGAATCCATGTCCCAGTTGCACTCTGTAGAAGCTGATAATTGTGTAGGAAATAAAGGAACTGATGACTGTGTAGAAAACGTGGATGCTGATTCTGTGGAAAGTGAAGGTGATAATTGTGTGGACAATGAAAAGCCTCATCACAGTGAAAGTAATGTTAGTATTACAGTTTCCATGTGTGTTTTATTTTAATATTTCGGTGCATGAGGCAATTACTTTGGGTTTATATCTATCATTCTTTGTTTCAGGTTGCAGTCGTTTTTCCCACAAGTAGCGATTGTGGAATTCAGTCAGCAGTTGCAATGATAGACAAGGCTACTGAAACTTGTAATTTTTTGCCAGATGAAGTACACGAATTGAAACGTAAATTGAAGTGTCTTCGAGAAAAACTCAGAAGAAGAGATAAAAAAGTGTTTTCAATGGAAGATATTATAAATACACTAAAGGAAAAAGGTCATCTTACTGAGAAACTACACGAGTTTCTCAGTCAGCAAAAAGGAACACAAGTAGAACTGGTGTGCAATCTTGTAAACAACTGCATTTCGTCCAAGGGAAACAGGTACACAACTAGTATGAAAATGTTTGCAATGACTGTATATTTCTATTCACCAAAAGCATACCAGTATTTACAAAAAATAATGCCTCTTCCCCATAAGTCATTGATTTCAAAATGGGTGGCTAGTGTAAACTGTGAGCCTGGCTTCTTAAGTGATGTTTTTAAATATATAGATTTGAACCCTGTTGTAAGAGATGAGTTCAGTGATTCTTGTTTGGTTGTAGACAGCATGGCAATTAGAAAGCAGGTTGTTTGGGACCAAGGAACCAAGCAATATACAGGTTTTGTAGATTTTGGTGGGGAAGTACCTCGAGCAAGAGAAGTAGTGGAAGCATCTGAGGCATTGGTTTTTATGCTCGTATCCATTAAAGGCAAATTTAAATGTCCTATTGCATACTTTTTTATCAGTAGCATTGATGCAGATAACCAGGCAATGCTAATAAAGTCTGCTCTAGAGAGGCTTCACCATTGTGGTATTAAAATTAGGTGTGTTACCTGCGATGGCTGCAAAGTAAATATAAGCACTTTACGTTCACTGGGTTGTATACTGAACATTCCTAAAGGTGCCTTTAAAAGTCATTTTCCTCACCCTGTGGAAAAATATAATGTTTATTGTATGTTGGACATGTGTCATATGGTAAAGTTGGCCCGTAACACTTTGGCAGAAGTTTCGGTTATTGAGTCTCCAACTGGTATTATTAGGTGGCATTTCATTGAGGAATTGAATAAGCTGCAAACTGAAGAAGGCATGACATTTGCTAACAAATTGTCTGGGCAGCATATTAATTATTTAAATAAGAAAATGAATGTGGGACTGGCAGCACAAACACTCAGTTCTAGTGTGGCAGACAGCATAGATTTTTTGAGGAGAGTGGGTAACGCAAATTTTATAGGGAGTGAAGCAACTGTTGAGTTCCTCCATTATATTGATAGAATATTTGACACACTCAATTCAAGAAATCCTTTAGCTAAAGGGTATAAGAGCCCCCTCAGACTTACCAATCAAGCGTACTGGTTGGGTATTTTCAGAGATACTGAAAATTATATTCGAAGCTTGAAAGTAAATGGTGTTCCTTTACTGATGCATGGAAGGAATACATTTGCTTTTGGCATAATTTTTAATATGCCGTCAGTAATGCATGTAGCTTTAGCAAGTATGCTTCGTATTCAATCTCCTTTGAAATATTTGCTGACTTATAAATTGTCACAAGACCACTTGGAGCTGTTTTTTTCTTGCATTCGGTCTAGAGGTGGTTGGAATAATAACCCCAATGCATACCAGTTCAAATGTGCCATGAGAAAATTGCTTTTGGGTAACTGTGTCAGTCCAGTGAATGGGAACTGCTTTAATTTTAATGTTTCTTACCTTCCACCAATTTACAATTTTAACACAAAAAGAGATATACCTGAAAATGATGGAGCAGATATAGAAAATGAAGTAGGAATATGGTGCTCACTTCTAGATGAGAAAATTAAATTTTCTTTTTATAAGCAGAAAATACTGTTCTATATTGCTGGGTATGTATCCATGAGGCTTTCAAAACAAATCACTTGCCATGACTGTCTTCACATACTGAAGCCACCAGTAGTTGAAACTGTATCAGAACATGATAATCCCTATGCGCTTGCCAATACAGCAAAGAAGAACGCATTTGTAAGATTTGTTAGCAGGGGAAAGCTTGTGGAAACAAGTGACACTGTGTACTCCATTGTAGAATATGCAGAGAAGCTCTTCCAAATAAATATAATTCATGGGGATATGAGGCAGAAAAATTTACTGGCTAAAATTTTGCATTGTATCAAAAAGAAATTTGTAGACTACCCCTTTCCTGCCATCAGTCATGATTATGACAATGAATTTGGAATAGAAGATCTACACCAGACTCAACTTGTTTGCAAGATTGCATCACTCTACACTACCATACGTCTAAAAACATATGGTAAAAGATTTTCGGCTGAGAAAATTGCAAAGAATAAGTCTAGTGTAAGACAGAAGTTGCACAAACTTATACTATTTAATCATGTCTAATGAAAAATTATGAATCAGTGTGTAATGTTGAATTTTTGGTGGCTGTATACTGATGTACTGTTCAGTGGTGATGAATATTGATTGTAATTAAAGATATAAAAACAATAAATATAATTTTTGTTAACTGGTTGTATTTTCTTGAATAAACCTTGTTTGGCAGTGACAGTGTAGTATACTGATGTTGGTAGTGACTATTTAAGGCTCTGTGAATACTTAATCACATAGAATGAGAGGCACAGTCCTGTGCATTGACTGTGAAATAATTGTTTCACCTTGAAGGTTAAGCTGCTTCTATGCAACCCTGTCAGGTCAGCAAATTCTCCTTGTAAACATTTTATTGCTAATATTAACACACTATACTGCTGTTGCTGCCACAGGGAAAATGTAACCCAAAACTCTTCTTACATAAATTTACATTGCATCATGAATAGCAGTATGTAAAAGAAATGAAGCTTTTTCAAATGTACAGGTAAATCCTTGAGCCAGTACTATTCAGATACATCACAAAATGGTGCAATAATAAATGTTGTCTTTTTACATTCTGTGACTGTGTGTTTCCTTTGAAACCCAGCCATTACCATCAACACAGTGTTTTGTTACTTGAAACTTGGTTTTAGGCATTGATCTGTAGTCTCACCTTATCTGTGATCTGGAATGATAAATCCAGCTTGTTAACTACTCTTCCATTTTTTATTCTTGCTAAGAGAGCTACTGTGGGTTACCTATACCTGTAATTTATCTTTCAGTTAAAGTTACAAATGAATGTAGAGGTAAAGGCAAAAAGTGAAGTAAAATTTCCTTATTGCAAAGCATGTGTTAGTGTTGGCAGTAACCATGAATGATCTTTGAACGCCCAATCGTATTGAATGACGGGAATAATCTTTTGTGTTGACCATGAAGTAAATAACTGATGTTCTTGCTGCTCTATGGTTGAAAGGCTTTTGTACATGAACATCTGGTCAGTAAGTTGTCCTCAGAGGTGCCTTCATTTCATTAGCAAATTGTACTGCCACTGCTATCAGCAAAATTTAACAGATGAACAGGATTTTTGGCCAGGTGAGTACAGGGTTATAAATACAAAATCAGTTGGCAGTAACACAGGAGTAGGTCTGATAATGAACGAGAAAATAGAAATGCAGGTAAGTTACTATGAACAGCATAGTTAATGCATTATGGTAGCAAAGATAGACCCATACCCAACACCGACCAAAGTAGTATGTTTATTCCTGGAAGAGCAATTAAACGGAATGGACAGTGTTTTGAAAGGAAGGTATAAGATGAATATTAACGACTAAAACAAAGGTAATGAAAGGTAGTGTTAGAAAAGCAGGTGATGCTGAAAGAATTAGATTAGGTAATGCGACAATAAATGTAGTAGAGTGTTGTTATTTAGGTAGCAAGATAACTTCTGATGGCTGAAGTAAAACAAAATGCAGTATTGGCTAAGGGAAGAAAAGTGTTTCTGAAGAAGCAAAATTTGTCATCCAATATTAGTTTAAATGTGAGGAATTCCTTTCTGAATGCATTTGTCTGGAGTGTAGCATTGTATGGGAGTGAGGTGTGGATGATTTGGAGTTCAGACAAAAAGATGATACAAGCTTTAGAAATATGGAGCTATTGATGAATGATGATTAGATGGGTAGATCATGTAACTAATGAGGTGCTCAACAGAATTGGGGAGAAAAGGAGTTTGTGGCATATGCTGACTAAGAGAAGAGTGGGACACATTCTGAGAAATTAAGGTATTGTCAAATTAGCATTAGAAGGAAGTGTGTGGGGTAAAAATCGTAGAGAGACCGAGCAACGAATACAGTAAGCAGATTCAAAAGGATAAGGATGTAGGTTGCCATACATGTTCTTAGATGAAGAGGCTTGTGCAGGACAGCATAGCATGGAGAGCTGCAACAAACCAGTCTGCGGACTGAACACCACATCATCACGGCGGTGTTTGTGATTGAGATTATAAAAAGAATAAATATAATTTGTTAACTGTTCTATTTTCTAGAATAAACCTCGTGTTCCACTGTTGATAAAATTTTACTTACGGCAGTGTAGTGTGATGATGTTGGCAATGACCATTTAATACTCTTTGAAAACTCGATCATGTAGAATGAGGGGAATAATTCTGTGTGTTCACCATGAAATAATTAATGCTGTTCCACCAGGAGGGTTAACATATTCCAGATTCTTCCATGCAACATTGCAAAATTAGGACACTTCACTGCTGCTGCCACAATTACATTGTAACCCAACTCTCTATCATTACAACATGAATAGCAGTATGAAAAAGAATGTAAACCCCTTTCAAATGTACAGATTCATTCTTCAGCCAGTTGTACTCAGATTTACAACAAAGTTGGTGCAATAATAAATGTTTTACTGGTCTTGCCCAGATTAAAACATTCCATCTAAATTATCAAAACCTATTTTATGATGTTCAATTCCAATAAGAATCTGTCATGCCAACCTCCACATAATTCAATAACCTACCTGAATTACATTTGCCTTATCTGAATAGAAAATTTAGAAATACTGGTAGGCCTATAAATTGTTGAATTAACATTAATTTTAGTAGCTGTTAATTTTGTGTATGAAGTATCTGCACTGGGAAACTTAATGGTTGCTGTCTTGGGGTAATATATGATTCACTTCATATGTTAGGCCTACCACAACTTAATATAATATTGGAACTGTGGATTTAAAAAGTGGGGAAACACCCAAAGCCCTGAAAGGAATATTTTCTGGCTGTCGTATTAATGGCACTCTTCTCTTATTGAAATTCTGCAGAATTGCTAGGATAGTGTCAACTGATGTGACAGATACGAAGTTGCAGACCTGTCTCCAAAGCAGGAGAACAAGTGTAATATTTGTGGGAATAATTATTTCTGCGTATAAATCTGACAACCAATAAGGTTGTACAGCAGAGAATTATCAAACTAGCACAAGCGAGCAATACTTTTCTGACTGACTTCCACAAATTCAGAATAATTCTGCCCTCCCTATAATTTTCTGTTCATGGAAAGACAGAAATATTACGTGAATTTATTGCATATATATACTACAGGAACTCGAGGACATTTCATGTTCCCAGTAGTGATAAAATGACTTTCTACACCGTCAAAATATGATCAGAACTGGAAAGGTTTCTGAAAATTACGTGGTTCATTTTCTGTAAGGTATGCTGTCAAACTGGAGTAAGCATATATGTTGTCACATTATAACTGTATATGTATTCTGGTAAGCGATGTATTGCTATTTTCAGTCTGCACATGTTTTACTCGAGAAATCATCGTTTCCACTTAGATGTCATCACTACTTAAATAATTGCTCGCAATTTATTTCGCCTGTAAGCAACTGTCATCTGCTTTGATTGGAAGACGATCTTACGAACCACACTAATTTAGAGGTTAACTTATAGGGTAGTTTGTCGACTTCTGCATTATTTGAAGCAGTTGTTTTGATCGTCATTTTGAATGAATACTTAAATCGATGAGAAAACACTTCGGAAACAATGTTATGGTTAGCTTATCAAACATGCCTATATCACACTTGATAACAGAAATTACACAGCAGAAACACATCATATTTGCGCTAGATGTGAAGTAGGCTATAGTGGCGTTTTACAAGTACCAGTAACATTAAATGACATTATCTCATGAAGGTGCAAGACCGGAAAATAACTTTCTTCTGTATTACGACATGTAGTTTCTTGTCAAATTTAAACATGGCGTCCTCGCAACAACACAATCTCTGGCCGGCACGCTCAAACCTCAGTAGTTCGACATCCAGTTAGTATAGAGATCACTGATCTTAGCTCAAGGTCTTTCCGAGAACCAGAGAAAATTCTAGTCCCAGGTAAAATCGGTAAGAGGATGAAAGCCCTGTATCCAGTCACTCGTTGATCATTCTGGGGTTATGATAGAAGCCAGCAAAATGAAGGCCGAAGTTTTAAGTATTAACATCTAAGAAAGTTCCTTGTTACTTGTTTTCCGCATTTCGCGTTATATTCTTCAAATTACTAAATCGCTATAAAACGTGCCTAAAACCCTCCTCAGGTAGAAATTAGTAACTGTACAAATATTTAAGGCTCTGCGTCTTGTCGTTCGAACGTGATAAGCGTACACCAAACAGATATTCAGATAAATTTATGTAGATAAGTACCTATCCGATCGCCATAAAACCGCGCCTAAAGCCTTCTTGTAGTTCAGACGTGATAAACGTACACCGAATAGACATTCACATTTATAAATATAGATATGTAGACTAAAAACTTCCGGAACATTAATTGTTAATACATGCAGAACTTATCAGAACAATGTATTCAAATGAACAATCAGTATAGCTCTGGGATCCAGAACCCTATGCTATAGAATGCAACACTTCATACACTACGTCAAAAGTTTGCTGTACTACAGCGATTCATTTGCGTCATTAAATAAATTTCTTTGTGGTGCAAAAGCTTCTGTTCACTAATATTCAGATATTTACGAGTAATCAATAGCGTGTAACCTTGCGTTTTTTTCATCGTCATGATATCCTAATATCCAAGATTGTAGGGCAACTGACAGATCTTAAATTCCTACATTTTCGAAAAGCATTCGGCAATGTACAACATCGTAGATTTATAAATAGTAAGAGCCTCAGAATTGGTTCGCTTGTATGTAAGTGCCTTGGAGGCTTCTTAAGCCGGCTGCGGTGGCCGAGGGGACTGAGGCGCTCCAGTTACGGTCTGCACGGCCACTACCGTCGGGGGTTCGTATCCTCCCTTGGGCATGGATATTTGTGCCCTCCTTAGTATTAGTTAGTTCATAAGTAGTTTAGGGACTGGTGACCCCGTAGTTAAGTCCCATAAGCTATATAAACATTTGATTTTTGAGGCTTCTTAAGTAATAAATGTTCAAATGTTTGTACAGCTTATGGGACTTAACTACGGGGTCATCAGTCCCTAAACTTACAAACTACTTATGTACTACTTACGAACTAGGACGGCACAAATATCCATGCCCGAGGGGGGATTCGAACCCCCGACCGTAATGGCCGTGCAGACCGTGACTGAAGCGTCTCAGTCCCCTCGGCCACCGCGGCCGGCCTTTAAGTAATAGAACGCGTAACTATGTTCTCGATGGCGACTGCTCATCAGAGACATGGGTACCGTTAGGATCACTCTTATTTGCTGTAAACATAAATGATTTACGGGCAGCATGAAAAGGATTGTATAGTATACGAGATCGAGTCGTCGTTGTATCCTTCAGTAATTCAGACATTATTTCTAGTTAAATTTCATTATCAACGGCAGATTGCTATAAGTGTAGAAAAAATAAATGTGTTGTAAATCACTCCAGTACTGTTCGAGTACAGCGTTAGTAATGTGCTGCTTGAGTCACGAAGATTAAATATCAGACCGTAATGCCGAAAAACAATATTGAAACATATATGGTTGAATAATATAAATAAAATAAATTATATCGAAATGGCTAAATGGGTGTGTCACACTATACGTCTGTATCTGCATGGGCGTCAGCGTGTGTGGACTGGCACTACACAGTCAATGTAAAATTGATCTAAATAACTGTGGCTCAAATAGGAATACGTATTATGATTAATAAGCCTGGCATTTAATTAATGAACTGTTCGATATATTAACGAATTTTACTTTGAGTTAGAACCGGACCTGTTATTCAGTGAGATTGTTATTTAACCAGACTGATGTTCTGGGAAGTTAAACGCAATAATATGATCATACACCAATGTTTACCACAAATGTGATTTCGAATATAAATGTGATCATGGGTGGAATGACAATTTCTAACTGTGACTAATAGCAACAGAATAGCAAGTACACATATAGCACAGTTGAAACGCTAAATTGATAATCATGTATATATTAAATATTGTGTTTTAAGTAAAGATCAGAGTATGGATTACAAATGCAAAAACGGACTCAGCATGGATTCTGTTGCGAGCTTGGCAATGATGATTGTGTCTTCCGAGACCTGCTGAAAATGTTCAAATGTTTGTAAATCTATAAGTCCCTAGGCTTACGAATTGCATAACCTAATTTAAACTAAGCTAAGAACAACACACACAAACACACACACACACACACACACACACACACACACACACACACACATACCCCAAAGGGGACTGGAACCTCCAACGGCGAGCAAGCGAGCACTCCGCAGCAAGGCGCCTTAGAGTGCTCGACCACCCCACCGCGCGGCCCCAAACTTGCTGTGAACAAGACTCTATTTCATTAGCAAAATAATCGATTATTATGTTGTCATCAAGTGGTGCAATTAATTTAAGTGCATCAAGCAAGAAACTAGTTGGTTACGATTTTTGTATCGAAACGTACGAGCATAAGAAACGGGGAAACATTAAATACATGCAGAATGATTAACATAAATAAAATATTCTGCCTCCCTAGTCGGAATGCCAACTATAAATAAATTTGATATTACTCACCTTTTTGTGTAGACAGCAGACACACTTCATGTAATCTTATCTTACATCTTATAAAATAGGCTGTATGTGTGTATGTATGTATGTATGTATGTTCCACATCTCCTCCTAAACTACTGGACCGATATCAACCAAACTTGGTACACATGTTCCTTAATATCAGGCAAGAATCGCTGTCGCGGTAAGAATCACCTACGGCGTATACATAAGAAGATATGACGTCATAAACAATGAGATACGTGAAAAACCGCTGCGTCAAACGACAATGCTGCATATTTTCTCCTAAACCACAGGACTGATTTCAACCAAATTTACTACACATATTCCTTATGTGAGATAACAATTGCTGTAGGAGTACGAACCACATACGACATATGGTTCAGGAGATATCATAAATAATAAGAATAGCAAGAAACTGCCACATAATGCGATGAGACTTTATGCATACACTATATGAGAATGAGAGTACTTAGCGACTTGCAACAAACTTTAAACTTAATTTCAAACCCTTATTAAATTTTTCTCGCTAACAACCATAGCAAAATGATGAAGGGAAAAAAGTTTCTCGCTTACTACTTTTACGCTGATTATGGAGTACAACTACGGCATTCGGTATGAGGTTACAATTTGTAATTTGTACACTATAAGTTTTCGCTGCAGGAAATTTTACAGACAGTATACACATATACAGATGAACTTACCTTAGAAACTGTATCACAGTATGACACGTAGTTCATGAGATATGAGGACGTAAAGAGTAAATTCCATGGAAACCGCCCCATCAAGCGTAACGTTTTAATTTATTACTTCTTTACTACGAACCGTATTCGAAACAGATTTGTCCGACATACAGTACTTATACATTTCAATATAGTCCTGCAAAATTATGCAACTGTAAAACATATATGTACTAATAATAAATCTGTAAATGTAGGCCTGTCGCTGTTGGCTTCAATCTTCAAAACTACAGGACGAATTATCATGCGGTTTTCACAGGAATCGTGAGCGAAGATTGGTTCAGGATCTAGGCATGATTTCATCAAAATAGACCACGAAGAGTTTTCATAGACCTTTGTGTCTGTCTGTTCCACTATTAGAAACCATTTCTCCAAAACTACTTCACGAATTCGTATGGGGTGTTCATAGGTAACTTCAGCGTACCTTGGGACAACATAAACTTAGTTTAATAAAAATCAGATCACGGAAAGAAGAACATCACAATTTAACTTCTTCATTCGACAACCGTAGTGGCTATCTTTCTCTTTCCTCTCCAAAACTAACAGACGAATTTTCGGTTACAGGAACGCTTCATTTCACAAAATTGGATAAGAAAAAGTAAGATATCACAATTTAAACATTTCTCTGAAAGCAGTCACATGTGTTTATTTGTAGAGAGTAATCTCCAAAAGTACTGAATGAACATTCATGGCGGTATCACAGATAAATAAATATATCCTGTGGCGACATATAGGCTTCATTACATCAAAATCAGGAGAGTAACAGATATCGTAATTTGAAGTTTTAGTTCTATTTCATGCTTGGAAAGAACGCCGTAATGCAGCAAAGAACTAATAGATAGCGCTGCGGGTGTTCGTGTGAGGTTCGGGGCAGCGATCGAATTATTAACCTTTGAAAATACTACTTACTCTTTGACTTTTCAAATTTACCATATTTCTGAAAATCGTTTTCTTGGTTGCTATGTTCTACGAGATATGATTCAACGCAATGAATATAAAACTGCTACAATCCTCGCCGTGTTTAATCCATATATTTCCATACGGATATTACAGTTAATGTATATGTACAACTGCTGTGGAAATTGAGGTCTCACACTTGGAGCGACAATCGCGCATCTAACGGAAAGAGAGACAACCGTAAGAATAATAATTGTTTTCAGTGATATTTTTACTTCATTAAGGAAATACTTACTACTTATTATATTTCAGCTTTCCATGCTTCAGCCCAAGGAGGTTAGAATAAGGGGAGATTGCATTATCTATGCCGAGCACATACATTTGAAGCCAGTTTTTTAATGTATTTTTCCGTTACAACTATGCATTAAGTCAACCCTCTTACTGTTAATGCATTGAACTGACAGTCACTGCAAAGTATCTTGAATAAATAGCAATAAATACTCATCATAATATATTTGAAAACTTAATTTTTAACGTCTAATTTGCCCTCTTTTAACACGTTGCACATAACGGCAGAACCGTCGAACGTTTTATTTCTGTTTTGTGACATAAAACATTAGCTCTACAGTACAAACACTTCTCCGAAACTTAACAATATGGCAGAGGTAGGCTTCCTTTTACAGCATAAGGGCGTCTCCCTGTATTCTAACCTCATTGTTTCAGCCCATTGTCCAGAGATATGATTGATCATGAAATAAATGTTTTAAATGGGGAATATAACTGATGCATGGTGTAAGCTACATCATATTCATGAAGATATGCCTGTTTCTAACACTTTTCGCAAACGTATTAAAAAACCAACTGACATTTTCATGCGGTTTTCACAGGAGACTTGAGCTAAGATTGGGGCAACATATAAGCATGATTTCATGGAAATCAGATCACGGATAAAAGATTCATCACAATCTTATGTGTTTTCAGTAAGTATTTGTTCATCTATTAGAAATACCTAATCTCCTAAAGTACTTCACGGACTTGCATGGAGCAACTCCGTTTCATAAAAGTGGAAACAGGGAAATTGTTTTAGATGTAGGTTATGCTTGAAGTATGGATTGTGTAGTACAGCAAACAGGCAATAGAGGCGCTGTATTGCACGAAAGAACTAAGAAACACCGCTGCTGCATAATAAATGTTGGGTAGTACAGCAAGGAAGCGACGTCTGTGACAGAATTAAGCAATCTTTTGTCTACGAATACCAACAAACATTGAACACAATGTTACTGATTTCGCTTTGTGTATTAAGTACTTAACAACACTTCTTTGCTTATTTTGGCATGTTTCACCTATTGTATCAAAACATTTATGAAGATACAGTGTTTTGGACAATGACGTTTACTTACATTTGACATCTTTATGAAGATACATCGTTTCGGATAATGAATTTTACTTACATTTGACATCTTGCCTAGGACAACTGAGTTTATTGACAGAGCGATCCAATAGGGATTCTATTTTTACTGACTGAGGTCCGGAACCCTAAAAAGCCATGATACACACAGGCCCTCCTTCAACAACCGCTGCGAAGCACGGGCATATAAGCTAGTGCATTAATAAACTCGGAGTCGTATGTAATCATAAATTGTACTCCGTACAGTCAAAATTTGTACCTACCCTGCCGTTACTGTTAATAGCTCTCAACATGAGATTGGACGCTAATAATATTGGGAATATTAATTATGCAGTTAATGAATATCATAAAAGAATCTATCTGTTATAAAATGCTGAATATGTAAAAAAATCCTTTACTGACACTGTCGTTATCTGAGTGCAACAATTATAAAAGTTATTGGCTTACATTGCAAAAATAGGAAATGAAGCTATCCTCTAAAAATAGCGATTAAAATTATCTTGATTAATGGAAATGAAATGGTCGACAATTTCATGTTTTCATCTGGGTTTATTATTATTTTAATTCATCCAGTAACAATCACTATTACAATGAAAAATAAAAGAACCTTATGACTATTTCCACAATTACGTGTTAAAGATTTCATTTTCACAGTCATTATCTAGAATAAATACATTAAACCAAAAATGTCAAGAATCTCCATCTCGTTACAAAATATATTCCATATTTACTCTCTTCAAGAAACAGAAACAGACTCTCCGTTTTACACCTAACAACTCGTTACTGCAGATTGCAGACTACTATTACGAACGCCGGCCACTGCGGTCACATAGTCTCTTTCGAAAAATATCTCTGATCAAGTCAGTGACAATAATAAAATCAACTGTTACCAGCTTTCAATTTCATTATTGTGCTATGTACAGATCAAGCAAATACACGTAAACAACGTACGAAGAAAGAGAGCATAGTAATTCAGTGGTGGAGGTTAGCGAAATGTTTCACTATCGTCAGGCTTTGTGAGATATTCATATTATATCCAATTTATAATGAAATAAGTCAATGATATTAATAACAGGAATGAAATTATTTAGAAACTACGACATCGTTATGGTGCACTTCGTCGGTCATAGTACAGCAATCAGTATTTTGGTCTAGTCGAGAGAACGAGGAAGAATAGAGAAGCGAGTGTGCACCGAATTATTCATTCTTAATCAAGAACCAACGACGTTCGCCCTTCTTGGCTCTCGGATTTCATCTGCGCTGCCAACATGACCAGAGCACACTGAGATGTGGAGTGTGCCCCAGGTAGATTCTGAATTAAATGTTTGCTTCCCTTAATGAAATTTACTCTGACGGGACCGAACCCTGAACGAGTGCCTTATAAAGGCACTTATTGCCCGAAGGAAGGAAAAGTACGGGTAGAACACAAATGACACCTGATGGTAAAATGGTCAGAATTTGGAAGTCAGCTGCCAAAAACTGTATTAATGCTAGACGAAAGTATTTCATTGATGAGGTCCACACTCAAAGGTTTCGGAAATTGAGAAGAAAGAAAACACAGCAACAACTTAAGAAGTTTGTTAATGTTCATTTCATATGAGAAGAAACACCTTAGACAACATTAACTGCAGGCTGGGGTTCAGGGGGAAATTATTATAAGGATTAAATACCAATTAGATACAATATTAAGAGTTCCTCTGTAACCAAATCAATGCAAGAGTTGGAATCGCTCTTCGAGACAGATAGAAATCAATCGTAGACTGTTGAAGATTTCGAAGTTGTCCTTTGAATACGTGAGATCCTTAGATACTGCTTGAGACGTACTGTATACTTACTGCCATCTGTAATCACAAATCACCAACACACAAGGGGACTGCGGCGCGCCAGTCACAGTCTGCATGGCCGCTACGGTCCCCCTCGGGCATTGATGTTTGTGTCGACTTTAGTATGACCCCGCAGTTAAGTCCCTTAACCTTAACAAACATTTATTATATTACACGACAGTTACGCATTAAACAACTGTTTTCAGTTATCTATGTCGTTCATTTACCATTCCTTGATCGAGTCTTTGCTGTTGCATTCAAAATGCTTCCAATCTGAACCAACTAGTTGTTTTACTTTTCGCAGCAGCCCATGGACAGACATCGTGATACATACATCAGGGAAAGGTGAATGTCTGTGGGGCTGCCTTTCTATCGGAATGATGTGCCAGTTACTGAGCTGGTCAAGATTTGACACAAGTCTCCAACCACCTAGCTGAAGAGCCTCATGTATTACATCACATTTTTTAGTTGCTCACTTTTTTGTGTACAACAAAAGCTTTTTTCACCCTCATATCGAAAAATAACAAAACTGAAGGTTTTGAAAACTGAAAGACTCTTCGCTGAAAAAATAACAGTAATGTAACAGATGTATACAAAATAAGATACTTCTATTCCAACGAAGGGAGGAACCAAAATTCTTTGGGTTGAAATTCCATTGCCCAATAAAGTACAAACGTTCAAATGTTTTAAATCTATCGGACCAAACTGCGTGGTCATCAGTCCGTAGCTTACAAACTACTTAAACCCAGGGAAACTAACCTAAGGACAACACACACACCCATGCCCCAGGGAGGACTCGAAACTCCACGGCACAATAAAGTACAACGAATTTATATTTCATTAGTGTAATTCAGAATTGAAAATTAAAACGATGAAAAGGAAAGAAGGTTTTGGCAAATGAAAGGTCACTACTGAACCCCAGGAGGTTCACCTGTTTTATAGTAATCTGCAGGTAACAACAAGAAGAGAACATAAAGCGACCTACTCCAATGGGTCTGAAATGAAAATGGAAACCAATTCCCATAACATGAAACAAAGAAAAAGAAAAACAGGGTTGCGTACATGGCAGTTTGTATACTTAACTTTATTCCAATCAACTACATATTCCCAATTTTGTGTCTTAAGGGGGCGACATTGGTGAAATCGACCAAAAATGTTAACTTTCGATTTTTTTAAATTTGTTATTACAACTCATGGACAACAAGTTCCCACAGTTTCAATGTTGAAATCACATCCGAAGTGCCTGAAAATTAACTAAAAGTGTGACGCTGCCTCCCCGCCATGTCCACGTTCTGAAGCAGTAATTCAGTGTCAGCTCAGTGAACAACGACTCTGTGTGTTACTTTCAACGAAACACGTTAGGGATGCATCTAGAAGGCCGTGAAATGTACTCTTTATTTTATAGATCATCTTTGATTTTGTTCCGTATCTTAAAAACAATAACAAACTAACTGCATCGCTTATGACGAAGCCTTTTTTTCCCTTTGTGGTACTGACGGAGATTTATACCTTATATTCCTTCTTCATTCAGTTATGCCACGATCACAAAAAGTGTATAAAAAACTAGATAAACTGCGTTGTAATGAGTTAATGAATAGAAGACATGATAAACGACAAACCGTCAATGAGGCTACGTCCGATGTAAGAGCATCAGCTGAAAATTTGAACTCGTAGCAGATCCAAGCGAAATATTACTGATGTGAATGGTTCATACTAGAGTGATGAATCTCGGTTTCTAGCCTATTCTGCACTTCCCAAAAAATGTGTTCATGGCAAAACCCAGAATCGAAATGAGTCTCAATTCACTAATATGGAAACGATGCCCTAAAACCACATCTGCATATGCTACAGTTGTTAGAATTGCAACTTATGATGCAGTTCTTGTATTTAATAATGGGAAAGTCACGAGGATGATGGTATTAGAAAGAATGGGTTTCAAGAGAGGAAATTTTACTTACGATATCCTTAGAAAATTATGTTTACAGCGCGTCAGTGCAGCTCAAAAGTTAGTTGAAAAACTGATAGAGTAAAAGAAGACAGACTACAAAAACCAGAAGAGAAGCCTTGAGGGGAAAGAGGACCCAGAGTCCCAATTAGGTGCCTTCTGAGCAAGTGACAAGGAAGATTATCAGCTTAAACTTCAAGCTGCCTTACCTGAAAAGTGTATGTACCTTTTCCTCAGAGCCTATGAATGTTAAAATTATGAAATTTTGTACACATATTTCTGTAAACCTAATAAACGTTGTCTCAAGAGCAAAGTTTGAAATTCTGATTGCAAGCCGAGATATGGGGCAAAGTGCTTGGAATTTTGCATGAATTTAAAAGTGTACTTGTCGAATTATAATTAAAAATTACGAAAATTCTCCCATTTGACCTACTCCAAAAATCTCATGGGAAAAGCTTACAATGTACAAAGAAATGAAACAGAGAAATTTTTGGAGACAACTCTTGAATACTGAGAAAAAAAGGAACGTACATTTTGTTTAAAATAAAACCTCAGATTTCTTTAACAATGTTGAACTAATATAATCAAAAGATTTTATATGTGCATGCGTTACTTTCACGTAAAGCGTAGTACAAAATTTCATTACAATATCTCCAAAACTATGGGTTTCTTGCACTTTTGAAATAGCGTGTGGTTTTCATCAACGTTCGCCCTTAACGCCCGTTGGTGGCCATGGATGAGCGCCACCGTAAGGTATTTGGTGTAGAGTTTGTCATTAGTGCGGAGTGTTGTCGCCTGTTGGTGAGCATTCCACAAACAAGTGATGTGCGCCACACCCTCTCCTAGGCTGCGGGCGATCATTGCAAAGGCGGAATGCCCCAGAAACCATAAAGTAGAATTATGCCTGGTTCGGGGGTGCAGCTTTGTGTCCGTCATGGTAAACCATTTCACAGTCATACACTATGGGGTTGTTTTGTTGATGAGGGCATAGCTTCCATACAGCTGACACCCGGAGATACTGGAACCAACGTTCAAGTGTGTCAGGAACACCGCACACTGTACAGTTTGGTGAGACAATTTTATGTATGTCGGTGAGTCGCTGATTTTTTCTTGATGAAATTATTGTCCAGGAGCTACAACAATCCATAGACCTCTGTCGTTAGGAAAGCGGGTAAAAAGGTTCTCCTGTACTCTCCAACAATTGACTGTCCGATATCGGATTCCTTATTTGTGGTGTACTGGGCGTCAGGAAAGTTTGTCTCGTTGTGCCGTTCCGATCGGTTACTGTCCGGAGTATATAGCTCTTATTTAAATAATAATCACGGACAAAGGACAATTTGAAGGGTGACGTTACAACAACGCACAACACCATTTGGAGCGCAGAGCGCGCTAGTTTGATAGCGGAGAACGTCTCAAGTTGCGGCTGGCCACTACGGCTTCACTTCGGCGGGTAGCGTGCAAATGGAAAACACGCTGTCGGACGTGGCGTCAAGCCCAAACGCCTTTTTTTCCCGCCGAAATACGGCGTTGTCTTTATTTTTTTATACTACCCTGACTGAAAACCCAAAGAGATTTTGGTTATATGTATAATATACTAGGGGCAAATCACAAACAATACCTTCACTACGTGATAATAATGGTGATCCTGCCAATGACAGCGCTACTAAAACAGAGTTACTAAACATAGCTTTTAGAAACTCATTCACCAAAGAAGAGGAAACCAATATTCCAGATTTCGAATTACGAACAAATGCAGTAATGAGTAACGTAGAAGTAGATATCATCGGAGTAGTGCAACAACTAAAATCACGTAACAAGAATAAGTCTATCTGATTATGCTGAAGCAATAGCCCCTTACTTAACAGCCACATAGAACCGCTCTCTCAAAGAAGGATCTGTACAAAAAAGATTGGAAACTTGCACAGGTTGTAATATTCCTGGCCTACGGCCATTCATATTTCTGGTCGCTGGCCGTTTCTTTGCTAACATCGTACGTGTCTTAAACGCAGAAGAAAGACAGAAGTGCAGCATATGTTGAAATGTGGGGTAGGGGGCAGTAGCATATGGCACAGTAGGTGCTGGTTCCCGTGGGAAAGCCCGCCTATGTTACTGGTGCTCTCCTCGCATTGGCTGCTGCATTTCACGTCACGTGATATCTTTTGAAATTAGTTTTGTTTATTATATACTAAGTATTAATTATTCAGAGCTGAGAATTTATGATAAATATCTCTCAAGGACAGGCTAGATTTTGACAGTTTAAAAAGTTTAAGGTGCCTTCTCTTATTGTAACAAGAGAAGAGCGATTTTGCAGAAGGCGCGCGACGGCCCTGTTTTGGCGCGAAATAGAGCGTCAGGTGCCCTCTCGCAACGCGCCGCAGTTTCAGTCTCGAGCTGACCACTATACGCGCCGGACCGCGCCGGTCATGAGTAAAGATTTTTGTAATAGTGATAACAGTCGAGATCTCAGCATGAGCTATGGGCAGCATAGGCCGTATCATATTAACAATAGTTGCTCATTTTTTATTATTTATTTAATAAACGGCATCCCTTATGCTTCCATCATACAGAACTTATTTTAGCCTCACTTGTATGCTGTACAAGAACCAACGACCTGTGTGCGGTCTTCTGCGCTGGGGACACAACTATAGAAGACAACAGATTAGTCAGAACTCTATGCTTTCCATAAAGAGTTGGACAGCAAACACGGCACCTCGTGCGTACTGTAGGGCGGTACAAACGCACACTGCTACACAACAGCATCCGCAAGAATGTGGAGGTTTTAGGGGACTTGTTGGAGGAAGCAGTACTAACTTCTCCGTCCGCAAATAAAACCCTAGGAAGCTTGTAAGGTCACACCTATATTCAAGAAAGGCAGTAGGAGTAACCCACTAAACTACAGGCCTATTTCATTGACGTCAATTTGCAGCAGGGTTTTGGAACATATACTGTATTCAAATATTATGAATTATATCGAACAGAACGATCTATTGACCCAAGGACAACACGGATTTAGAAAATATCGTTCATGCGAAACACAACTAGCTCTTTATTCACACGAAGTGATGGGTGCTATCGACAAGGGTTCGCAAATCGATTCCGTATTAGATGATTTCCAGAAAGCTTTTGACACCGTACCCCACAAACGGCTTTTAATCAAATTGCGTGGATATGGTATATCGCCCCAAATTTGCGATTGGATAGGGGATTTCTTGTCTGAGAGGACACAGTTGGTAGTAATCGATGGTAAGGAATCGACTAAAACAGAGGTGATATCGGGCGTTCCATAGGGTAGTGTTATTGGTTCTCTGCTGTTCCTTATTTTCATAAACGATTTAGGGGAAAATCTAAGTAGCTCTCTTATGTTGTTTGCAGATGACGCCGTCATTTACCGTCTAGTAAAATCATCTGAAGACCAAAACCAAATGCAGAACGATCTGAATAAGATATCAGTATGGTGTAAAAATTGGCAATTGACTCTAAATAATGAGAATAGAGAAGTCGTCCACATGAGTACGAAAATAAATCCGTTAAACTTTCTTTACAAAATAAATCAATGAAAAGTGAAGGCCGTAAACTCCACAAAATACCTAGGAATTACTATTACTTCAGAATTAAACTGGAAAGAACACGTAGATAATATCGTGGGAAAGGCGAATCACAGACTGCGTTTTATTGGCAGAACCCTTAAAACATGCAACAGAACTACAAAAGAAACTGCATACACTATGCTTGTCCGTCCATTTTTGGAGTATTGCACCTTAATATGGGATCCTTATCAGGTGGGTTTGACGGAGGACATCGAATGAGTCCAAAGAAGGGCAGCTCGTTTCATATTGTCACGATACAGGGGAGACAGCGTTACGGAAATGATGCAGGATCTGGGATGGGAATCATTACAACAACGGCGCTTATCGGTGCGGCGTGGGCTACTTGCGAAACTCCAATCGCCGACATTCTCCTCCGAATGCGTAAATTTACTGTTGACTCCCACTTACATAGGTAGAAATGATCATCAGAATAAAATACGAGAAATCAGAGCTCGAACAGAGAGATTCAGGTGTTCTTTCTTCCCGCGCGCTATTCGAGAATGGAATGGGCGATTAATAGTATAATGGTGGCTCGATGAACCCTCTGCCAGGCACTTAAATGTGATTTTCAGAGTATCCCATGTAGATGTAGATGTAGACTCTACTAGAGTTACAGAGTAGCGTGTAGTAGCAAATGGAAGAGGAGAACAACACGATGATGTGTTGACATTATTTATATTAATTTTGTATAAAAAGTTATTCATAAAACTAATATTTATTCACCTGGAAAACTCTAGAGGGTAAACTAATTCAACTACAGTAACCAGTAAGAGCTCAAATAAAAGGCCCCATTGAGACGCAAAGTTTGGTATAACTACATTATCAGCAACATTTACATTGCGCATATAACGCAGTTTTGAGGAACATGTGAGGGTTCTATATGGAGGTATAACTTTTTTTTCATTTTATATAATTAATTATTAGACATATTTTGTGCGCGAGCCGGTGACAAAGGCCAGGAGCGCACTGGCGATTTATTTGTCGCAATAATGGAACACGGTGGCACGAATATGAGCGCGTGCACGTGCGACAAAAAAGTAGCGGTGATTTAAAAAACGCAACCGGCCCTATTTCACACGCGACGTGATTGTCGCAGGTGTGGAATGAGTCACAGGAAACAGCACGGGGCCGCGCGATTTCTCAGTCGCTCCCGCTCTGTGTTGCATACGAGCAGTGTTGCCAAACGTAGAGAATTTTCCCTACATTTAGGTACTTCTAAGCATTAAAATGATGTAGGGAATTTGCATCCAAAAGTCCCCAACGCTTAGGTACTTTGGTAAATTTTACAATCGCCGACACAGGCCTAGCAGGTAATGTTGGCAACAAACAGTTGTCAGCACGCGGGGATGAAGTCAGTGGCGTAGGTACCATAGGGCTAGGCGGGGCAGTGCCCCGGGGCCCCCGAGCTCCAGGGGCCCCTCGGCCTTCGTGAGCGACGACCGAAGAAAGTTACAGTAGAGCGTCGAATTTTTTATTTAATTACCCTTCACCCTATAGTCCATCATATCCCCTTCCCCTCAAACCGAGTTTCCACTGGCACTGGGCCACTGGCTGGAGTCTGGCGGAACAAAGCTCCTAATTGGGCCTTCACAAGACGCCACTATGTGGCGCTGCCGACAGGCAGAGCTGCCAGTCAATGTATCCAACAATGGGCACACTTGTCGGCAGAAGTAGCGGCAGCATCAAAGCTGCTCATAGCAACAGTGGCGTCTTCCAAGTGTTGCGGCGTGCTGCTCGGCGCAATGTGAAGGTTCGCGCTCCTCCACATACTATATAAATACATTTACTGTACAGTACTTCTTATTGGCAAATAGAATTGTATAGTTCGAATATCCGAATAAAACGGTTTTTCGAATATCCGTGTCCCCAAATTACTTCGGATAATAGACGTTGTGCTGTTTATAATATTTTAGTTGAATGAAGGAATTTAGACTTTTAATTTCTCCTGCCGAAATTGACCCCAAAATGGACAGTTCGTCAATGATGTAAGGAAATTATAACAAAATATGCATTATTAGAATGTGAGGTTACGGAAGTATGTAGTTTTATTCTTCTGCAGCAGCCGAAAGGTCGTTCAGCAAATTAAAAATTATCAAAACGCTTCTGAGGTACAGCATGGCTCAAGCTCGACTCGGACATTCGGCACCCATAGCAATCGAAAACAAGGATGCATCATGTCTAGATTTAACAGACCTGATTGATGATTTTGCAAAAACCAAAGCCAGGAAAAGGTTGTAAAATAATTGTTGAAATAATTGCATTTGTGTACCCATATTATTACTGTAACGTACTGCAGTCACGAAAACGCTTACCGATCAGAAACCGTATCTTTGCCAACATCTGCAATCTAACAATTTGAAGCACTGTATTACTCCAGTAGGTATTCTTTCATTCTGACTTTGGTGCTTGAGGAAACACGAACGAAATCCTCACGAGTTGAAAAACGCCACTCATTAAGTTCGCGATACAAAGTGAGGCGCGAAAAATAATTATGAATTTTTTTTCAAGGACTAATAGTATTCGTGTTACAAGAAATAGAAAAATTCCCAACTTGTAGAAAACAATGTTGTAACACATTGACTGCCACATGAGTTGAATATAAGTCACAGAAAGTCTTTTCTTCGGGCCACGTTAAGTAAGTACAACTCACGGACATTTTTCTATTTAAAGCTCTTTGGTGCAGTTGTAAATCACAGTAGCGTGCTGTGATTTGGTGTTACAGTACTTTATGGCCCCAGTAACAAATCAGGTTCGTGGTCTCCAGTTTTCAAGAGCTCAACAGTAGTTTTTGACACTTGAAATCGTAAATTATACATAACTCACGTGGCCCAGTCATATTGGAGTTTCCTTTTTTATAATTTATTATTTGGTGTTACATGTTACTTTTACATTAGATTGTATATCACATACAATTTTAATTACATTCTCCAACTCTAACTGCAACAACAGTGAAACATATATACATGTGACGTCTGTTCCGAAAGAACAGACGTCACTTCTGATCCTGCAGTTGTTATTATTTAATATTCATAGATTATATGACATCAACCGCGATTGGCAAAGCTGAAAATGTGTACCCAGCCGGGATTCGAACCCGGGTCTCCTACTTTCTAGGAAGTTGCGCTGACCCCTACACCACTGGGGACACATTGGTCACCGCACCTGCAAGGACTACCTAGGCACGCCTCCCGTCAGATTCAAATTCCCAGCTTCGCCCTGCCCAATTGCAGTTGATGTCATATATTCTATGAATATTAAATAATAACAACTGCAGGATCAGAAGTGACGTCTGTTCTTTCGGAACAGACGCCACATGTATATATATAATATGCCGGTGACGGGCAATGATCCTATCGTTAGTGGGGAGGGGTGGGCAAATTTGAAGCCCTTACTCTTACGGGAATTAGTTCATAACTACGAGTTTGTGTACTGCGGGCAGGGCGCAGCTGGGAATTTGTATCTGACGGGAGGCGTGCCTAGGTAGTCCTTGCAGGTGCGGTGATAACTGTGTCCCCAGTGGTGTAGGGGTCAGCGCAACTGCCTAGAAAGCAGGAGACCCGGGTTCGAATCCCGGCTGGGTACACATTTTCAGCTTTGCCCAATCGCAGTTGATGTCATATATTCTATGAATATTAAACAGTGAAACAGACTGAAAAAATTGGGCAATTCCACTTTGTATCTCTAACACCTGCATGCACTGTGCTTTATGAAGAAACACTGTTCGCAAAACTATGAATCACAATTTCTTACATTTCCATGTAGTTTGTTTGCATTTCTTGACATCTTGCTCTCCTCCAAATGCATTCAGTTTTTCGTACCATCCGTACACCTGTGACTTGCTGCTTCCATGTTCACGAGAGCACAATCTGCAGGCAGCTCGGTGGCTACGGTGAGAGATTTTTAACCCTTAACCCGAAACATCTCTGAAAAGTGCGTAACTAGAAACATGCGGTCTCTCAGACCGCCTAATGTTATTATGTCACCGACCTCCACATTAGATCACAGAAATTAAGTAAAGAGTCAGTTAATTAATATTCTAAGTAAATTTAATACTTTCTAGTCGATATTAACACTTTGTTGTTTACATTATATAAAATAAACATGAAATATCACAAGTAAGTGCCAACTGACTTTTTTCTTTCCTCCCTGGTAGTCACATCGTCAAATCTCAGGTTGCTTAGAAGTATTTCAAAGCGCTTTGCCGACATTGTCTTTTTCGAAAAGAGAAAAAATATCTTCAAAAAAATGTTCAAATGTTTGTTAAGCTTATGGGTCTCAACTACGGGGTCATCAGTCCCTAAACTTACAAACTACTTATGAACTACTTACGAACTAGGCGACACAAATATCCATGCCCGAGGGGGGATTTGAACCCCCGACCGTAGTGGCCGTGCTGACCGTGACTGGAGCGCCTGTCACCTCGGCCACCGCGGCCGGCAAAATATCTTCATGAGACGATTTGAATACTGATGTCATCATTAGAAGACCTATGAAAGCTTTGATCTTAGTGTTGTCAGTATTTCTGTAATTGGATGGATTAGTTGTTGTCTGCAACTTTGCCCTTATAGTATTCAGTTTCACGTTTGTATGTAAAACTATTTCATCTGTCATGTCATCATCAAATAAATTCTTCCATATTTGACAATTAGTAGGACTTTGTCCCAAACTTCGACTTTTGGCTGTTAGTCCAGGCATTCCTCCTTTCAGAATGTTGTGCACGGGTGTTCTTCTTGTCCTAACAGGCTTAGAACGTTCCCACTTCAAATTATTTTTACCATATAAGAACTGTGTTTCCTGTGAGGTATTATCTGTAGTACAGACCACTCCAGGCTCTTCTTCCAATAAAACATTTTCTTCACTAGTATCACTCTCTGTTTCATGGTGGCCATCACCTATCACGAAATCTGGATCATCATCAGAATCATCAAATGTGTCATCATCGTTCACATTTCCCTCTTCATCTAAATCCCGTAATTGCGCTTGCATCCAAGCATCCAAATCTGGATTAGCTGCAGACTTGTTACTCTTCTTAGAAAGTCGATCCATATTATACCTGAAATATAACATATATTCACGCATAGAAGAAATTGCTACAAAATAACAACCACTGAAATCAGACTATGTCATAATTAGAAACATGCGGTCTATTGGACCCACCAAATTCATTTACGCAATACGAAACATGCGTCGCACGAAAACATCTAAAATGGCAAACAACCATTTTTCTCGATCTCCATAGTAAACTTTATGTTTTCATGTATGGATTTCATATGACGCAAAAGTTTTGGAGACGGTCCACGCCATGAGGCCACACTATAAAAGTGTCATCAACGTATAGCCAAAACACTGTTGGTTTAAAAGTAGCTGACTCAAATGCTCTGTCCTCAAAATCTTCCATAAAAAGATTGGCCACCTGGGGAGACAAAGGACTCCCCACGGCGACTCCGACGGATTGTTCATAAAACTCGTTGTTAAATAAAAAATATGTAGAGGAGAGCGAGTGCTCAAATAGCGCTGTAATGTCTTCACCAAACATGTTGCCAATGAGGTGTAGAGAGTCCACAAGAGGCACCTTTGTAAACAGTGAAACCACATCAAGACTGACCAACAAGTCGGTACTTTGCAGCTGAAGTGACTGAAGTCTGCTGATAAAATCATTAGAATTCTTTATATTATGTGGACACTTGCCTACTATAGGTTTGAGCAAAGACGCCAAATATTTATCCAGGTCGTAAGTGGCTGCTCCAATATTGCTCACAATTGGACGTAATGGCGCACTTTTCTTGTGGATCTTAGGCAGTCCATACAGCCTAGGTGGAAATGAACTGCTTGGTTCTGACAGGTGCTGACAGGTTCTCGATGTACCCTTGTCCGATCGATAAATCAGTAATCTTCTTGTAACACAGCACTTGGAATTCGCGGTATAATCTACAGTTGCCTCCATCAATCAGTAACGATCAGTCACTGGAAAAGCGTATGTTGCAAGTGAAACAGGATGCCAAATATTTATTTTAAAGTTTTTCAAAATTGTAATATGTCCCATTAATCAACTGGTTAACCTCTGCTGGCCGCACATCTTGGATTCAGCCCCTCTCAGACCAAATCCTGGCTACGACCCTGATGTAGGGGCATTAATGAGGTGGTAGGGAGAAAATAGGGAAAACGTAGGCACATTTTTGTGTGACTGTAGGTATTTTCTCTCTCTGCCATATCGCAACACTGCATACGAGTGAGTGCATGTCTGATAACGCGAGTTGTGCTACGGATGACATTCCAGGTTGTGTTGTCGATTCAGAAAGACTGATTAAAGAAATAGAAAAGCGACCAGCTCTCTACAACAGGAAATTAAAAGAATACAGTGATCGCAATTTGAAAGAGAAACTGTGGGGAGAAGTATGCTGCAGCCTAATTAGGAACTGGGCTGATGTGTCTAGACCAGAAAAGAATGACAAAGGTATTTCATGTTTCACTTATTTTATTCATTCATGTAGACATCACAATTATAATAGTTTAAATTTTTCCTGTTGCCAAGGTATTGATCCTTCTGGAGTCACAAAGTAGTTTGCAAAATAATCCCTTATTTGCATACCACGCATCAGCCCTCATTCCTACAAGCGCACAGCTTTGCAGAAGGCATTCGTACGATTTTCTTGATGTATCTTATCGGTAGGGTAAAATAACAACAATTGTTGGATAAAATTATTTTCTTGATGTATCTGATCAATAATGTAAAAGTGCAATAAAACTGTTGAATGACATAGGGTAATGTGACCTTACCTCCAAGTTACTGGTAAGCGCTCCTCAGGTGGTACACACGTCCTCCATGTTTACATCTACAAAACGAGCTGCCCTTCTCTGAACCTTCTCAATGTCTTCCGTCAGTCCCACCTGGTGAGGGTCCCACAAGGGGCAACAGTACTCCAGGAGAGGACGCATAAGTGTGATGCAGGCAGTCTCTTTGGTGGAGTTGATGCATTTTCGAAGCGTTCTGCCAATTAACCGTAACCTTTGGTTCGCCTTCCCCACTATTTTCTATGTATTCTCTCTAGTCAAAGTTGTTCGTAATTGTAACTCCTAGGTATTTGGTAGAATTTACGACCTTAAGGTTTGACTGATTTATCGCGTAATTGAAGTTCAACGGATTTCTTTTAGTGGTCATGTGTATTACTTAACACTTTTCTTTATTCAGTGTCAATTCCCATTTTTCGCACCATGTAGAAATTTTGTCTAAATCTCTTTGCAGTTCCTTTTGATCCTCTGTTGACTTCACTAACCGATAAACGACAGCATCATCCGCTAACATTCTAAAGGAGCTATTCAGATTGTCTTCTAAATCGTTTATAAACACGAGGAAGAGTAGGGGACCTATGTCGTATCTTATTTTGTTACATTCGGTCCTACTGCTTGAAGCAGTGTATCGGAACTATCCTTACTCATTCGATAGTAATTAAAAGAATTTATTTGGGTGGTTTTGTAACTCTTTGTGTAATTTGTAAAACTGGCCATACACTAGACTTTGACTTACAATCGGATGTACCCAGTCGCGCTGTTTTCTCCCTCTTCTTCGTAGTAAAAGCGCCACCAAACAAGCTCGTTTCGATGAAATCCACGCTGGTACTGAGAGTAGCTGCGATTTTCGTGTCGCTGTGTGCGCACCACAATGTACTGCCGCTACAGCGACTTTTTTGTCGCCCCGACTGAAAAATCGTCTGTGCGCGCCTAGCCAAATACTTCTTTAGGCACGGCTAGGCAGCTCGCCGATAGCGAGAGCCGTTATAGCTTTCCATGGCCAAGACGCAACATATGACGTCAGCCGAGGAGGTGGGCTACCGAAAGCTCCAGATCGCTGCTGCCGTGAGATATTCCGTTGCGCCTATAAGCCGGGGAAGTCCCAAAATTATGGCGCGAAGTTATCATTTTTTAATTTATTTTTTAACCCTAGATTGCTACATTTATTTTCATAGACGGGTCTGCTACACTGGGGTACAGTGTACCCCAATTTTTAAAATGATTAAAAAAATTATATCAAAGTAATACATTAACATTTAAATCACACTTAAGAATAAAAGAAAAATTCCCAGAAAGAAACAATTACATTAATGAAGACAAGAAGAACACACTTTTCGTTGATGATCCAAATAAATATATTATTTTTTTTTTTTTTTTTTTTTTTTTTTTTTTTTTTTTTTTTTTTTTTTTTTTTTTTTTTTTTACAAATAGCACATTTAACTCTTGATTTTCGGTCTCGAGCCCTAGGGCAGAAAATACACCGTCCTGTTGTGGATTCTGGAACCTCTTGGGCTTCTTCTTCCTTTGGCATTTCTAAAATACCGCTGATGGTTTGACGGAGTTCTCATCTTAAATTTGGTTTTTCCAAACGCCTTAACATTTGTGGTCGCATCAAATCTATAGCCAATTTCTTCAGGTAAGATCTTCTGTTTTTAAATATTTCCTTATTATCTTCAGAGCTTCCTTTTAACATGTAACATAAAGTTGTATCCAGTGACGTTTAATAAGTTATAAAATAGGCAAAGGGGCCAGCGATGAGTTTTCCTTGCACAGGAGTATGAATGACATAACTGGTCTAGCGTGTCAACACCTCCATTGGTACAGTTATAAAACTGAATTATTTCTGGGAGATGTACTGTATTTGGTTCATCCCCTTTTTCATGCATAGTTGACAGCATAAGAACAATCTTTTTCTTTCGTTTTGGTGGGCAGTATGATAACAGAAACAAAACATAGCAGAATTTGGCTGTCTCTCCTTGATGTTCAGGAATGACAGAAGAATTTCTGCTTTTTTTTTCATACCAACTATGGTATATTTCTTCTCTAGAAGGCTCTTCGCTGAGTCTATGGATGTAAGGCTGTAAACCAGTTGTCCACAGTTAAGTTTCTGTTGGTTCCATGAAAAGAAGAAGTGAGTTTTTCACAATAATATCGAGCCACAGGTATATTATCTGGTGTAGATCCCTTACCAGTGAACAATTCTGCATCGAGCACATAAAATGTTTTTGCATCGCAGCCCATCACTATCTTGATCCCGTACTTGTTTGGTTTAGAAGGAATATACATTTTAAATGGACACCGGCTTCGAAACCCAACCAATTGCTCATCTATTGTGGTGTATGCAGATGGTACATACAATTGTTTCATTTTGTTTATGGGGCGTTCAAATACTTCCCTAAAAGGAGCCAATTTGTCATTCAATCTTCTTTGCACTCGAGTGTCTTTGTCATCAAATCTGAGACAGTTTACTAAGAATCTGAAACGTGCTTCAGGCATGGTTGCTCGAAATATTCCGATTCCACTGTTAGGGTCAAAAATCTCTCTTGTAAAGACACCTCCCATTTTCATTACTCCAGCATAGTAGATCAATCCTATAAGAGCCTGGAGTTCAGTACAATCAGTGTTTGCGGTGTATGAAGGCTTATTGTCTTTAGGTGTTGCATCCATATTTTTGTTGTATTTAGATCTCTGTGCTTCAATTTCTTTGTTGGTGCAGTTTGTAATCAAATCTGCATTTTCCTTTGTAAAGCACAGCTGCCAAGCTTCCAGTGCACTCTTTACATGTATTGCTTCATTTTTTATTCCTGGTAATCGCACTAGAAGATTCCTTTCAGGTGTGCGACGAAGAACTCCCCTTTTACCACTCCACTTGAATTTATTTTTGCCACAGAGTTTCTTTGGACCATTTATGACATTCACCTTTGACGAATCAACATGCTGAAGACGTTTTGGTAGGTTATCTTTATCAGGATCAAAACTGACACAGCTGGACACTGAATGTGACGTGCAGAAGCATCTGATTGTTCTTCTTCATTTCCACAGTCCTCGCTGTTTTTAAAATCTGGAATGACACAATCCTCTTCATCGACTTCATCAGTTTCTGAATAAAGGCCTTCAGAATCTGGTTCTGAAGTGAAGAGCATACGCTGTATTTCGAGAATATCCTCCCCCTTTATAAGGTCAAAAGTCTTTTTTTCGGTATGTCATTTTATTTCAACTAAAAAAATTGCAGATAATATTCGATTATCCACTATAATTCTTGGAAACAATCGGTACTAGCATTGTTGTAATGTCTTTGTTGCGAATAAGTATAAATATTCTATATTTTCCATCATCTTACAAACTGAAGTATCTTGGTTCTACAATTTCATACAGCGATTATGCTACACTGGGGTGCACCTGTACCCCAAACATTAAATAACATGAAAAGTATAAACCCTATTGACACTTTGATGGTCACACCCGTCCTGACTTGTTAAGGCATGAAACTACTGGGAAGCGCAGAAATTCAGCGCTATCTGTTGGCCACTAGCTACACTTAATAGAAGCACTGTGGTACAGGCGTACCCCTAGTAGCATTCCAGGGTTAACAATGTTTGGTGGTATACAGGCTGTAGTGGCAGCCAAGGAGGTCATCAAAAGTCGGTGCTGATAATGTTACTTTGTTTAATATTGTTCAGATAACAAAATAAATGAATAACTAGATCTTTATCTAACACTTCCGAACATGCACGGCAGCACACGAAATTTGGTAGAAGGTCTCGGCTGCGCGCCACTGTAGTCAGTCGGCGCTATGACCTAATCCGTATCGGACAAGTAGGAATATGCTCTCAGTATCCGCACTAAAATGAAAATTGTTCAACATTGTATTATGGAGAACCTAGCAATAAAGCCCCATAATTGGCAACCCGAATTTTATTCGGAAGAACTACCTACCCGTAACTCCTACACGTCGGCTCACAAGTCTGACTCGAAGGTGGGTCAGCTTATTTTGCCGATCCTGGATGGGAAGTGTGGGCCGGTAAATCTGCACGCCCCCTTCACCATCTTCTATGGACTCCTAAGTACGCCTACAGCTCCAGTATAGGTTTAGTACTAGGAGGGGTTCTTGCAAACAATAGTGATTTGTTAATAGCAATTAATACAAGGCAGATACAAAAAGAGCAAGGCAGTGATAAGTTGCACGTGTAATACACACACATTATGATCTACTTAGAATATATGTAACGTCCTTCTATTTGATAATTTGGTTGTTGGTGGTAATTTATTTGGTTTATTGTAGTGCTTCGGTATTACAGAAGCGACATCAGCGGTAGTGCAAGCTTTCGTCGTCTTCACATAAAGATTCAGTAGGCACGTAAAATTTTATTTGAGGCATACGTTGGTTATTTAAGTTGGTACACCTGATATTATTTCATATATTCAGTTATGGAGGCCTCTGGTTTAACTTTCCGTAGCCTAACACAGTTTATGGATTATATTTTAACTGATGAACATGGACTCTGTAATCTCAGGGGCTTGTTTTAAAAATTATAAATTATTTTTGTAATATAATCTTTTCTTTTCTACATTTAACGAAGCACGTCACATAAACATTCACTAGTCTTAACCTACGAAAGTCATAACATTTTTATTATTTTTAATCACTTTGATTCATAGATAAATCAAAGATGTTATTTTTAAAAGTTCTTCAATTATTAATGGGAATGTCAGGTGCTAACTACTATTGATATGGTCGACACAAAATTTTAAATTAATATTTCTTCTATATTTCACCTTATCAACAGATTTACAAAACACTGTCAGTCACACGATATATTTTAAATAAGCAGTTCTCTATAGTTCATTTCACAAAATTGCAGTTTGATATTCTTGGCAAAGTCAATATTGAAAATAATTCCTTTTTTTTTTTTTTTTTTTTTTTTTTTTTTTTTTTTTTTTGAACAAGTTAAAGTTATCTGATTTAATGTTTGTCAATGAAGAAAACCTTTTTAGCAATGATTAATATTGCCTTGACTATTACGTTCCTATCGGGAGGCAGAATTTTTCCAAGGCCACAGATATTATTTACGCACTCGCGTATAAGTTATTTAATTAAGCCTTTCAAATAAATTCAATCATAGTAAACCAGAAGTTCGGAATATTTTTGCACCTGACTATCTATTTCAGATACAACCACAAAGACTGAGTGAGATCTTATTGTTACGAGCAACAAATTCTGAGAGCTGTTAACATTGGGAGGAACAAAGACTGAGAGAGCGAGTAGTTATACTGCGGAACTATTTATACTACTATTGCGACAAAAGATTACTCTGATTTACAGTGTTTAGACGCGGTTACTCTGAGACTGTACTGTTTCGATACTTCAAAGATATATTGACTGTTACTGAAATTTTGACAAATACGTAAAAAATTCTGCCTCTTACAAATTATTAGAATTGAATCACGATGAAAATGGCTAGTTTGTGCTGTGATTGCGATGTAGTGTTACATATATTATTTTTGTTTATTTTAATATTTTGTCCTTGTGTAAATTAATTTGTTTATACACCGTAATTTGTTTAAATTTATAAGCACAGTGATTCGGAACAGTGCATTGAAAAGAGGACTGGAAAATCTACATGAAAAACACTTTACCTAAGTGGTTACTTAAATATTCATTGTGCGACGACCTATAGACTTATTTATTTGTCATGCTGAAGATACTCATTTGTTTAAACTTATGCTTTTGGGGGTGTTATTAATGTTACAAATCAAAGTATCTATTTGCAATATAATTTTAGCACGCATCTAACGATGCCATCATATCAACATTTTAATCATTATTTAAAACGTTTTGTACACTACTGGGAGGGCCACTGAACCTCATTAGAGGGACGTATTATTGGAAAGACCCCACAGATCGTATATAAGTGGGTACCGGGAACGGCCCTGGATCAGTCGACGGCAGTTCAGTCTTGATGGCAGACGTGTGTTGCGAGTGCAGTGGAACTGAGTGAGATGATGGCTGTTGAACATAGCCTCATAATTCGCTGCACGGTACTGTGAAATATTTTTGAACGTGTATAGACTTTGATTTTGAACAGTAGTTGGCACTCAGAAAATATTCATCGCTTTCTAACTTGGGTTTTTGGATAGAACAATGAACTTTAATAGCAATCAATTTAGGAACATTATCAAAGTAATTAAATATTCATATGGCTATTGTGATAGCAATATTGGGGGCTTGAGCTAGTCATACCAGACGGAGTCTAATGGATTTAGTGATTCTCGCCAGACGTAATCATGCAGTGGGCATTACACAGTTTTAGTAAAAACGCAAACATAGTGCTGTTGTCAGTTATTTAATAGACGCCGCCGTGGTTAAAAATTACTTGACTTTGAAAAAGAAAGGTTAGTTTTACAAATAAATGTATATGTGTACGGACAGCAAAGGGCCAAAGGTAGCCGGAATAAGCCATCCCCTAAGACAAAGTTAGTTAGTTTATGGGTCAGTACCGTTACAAGAGGTACCAGCGATCAAAATTGGTACCCTCTCTGACTGTGGCCATTAATACTCTAATATCGCCGCCGTCGAGCGCTTTGGGTAGGAGGTGGACGAGTAATGCTGCACATTTGCGCGGCAGATCCTCAAGATTCAATCCTCCTACTGATGTGTCCAAAATACATGTCTAGGCCTTGAATTGGAAACATTCTTGGCGCCACAGCAATCATAGAACCGTCTGTAAAAGAGACTGAGCCAGCATTTTGGGAACTGAAAGCAACTACGCAGTATACCAGGCTCTTCAGAGGATATATGTGTTAATCAGTGAGATTTGCCGGATGAGATCAAGATGTCGATTGCCATAGTTCTTGCGTCGTCCCCAAGTCGTATTGAGGATATTACTCCAAGTGTGGGCTTGCATTTGTTTCGGACAGGCTGTGATGTCCATTCCGAAGATCCTGTGTTCTTGCACCACCTGATACCACGGTCGGAGGTTATCAGCACTGGGCTGTCCAATGGGAAGAAGCGCAGTCTTGCGCTGGTTCAGCACAGCCCCGGAGGCCCGTTCGTATAGTCGAAGTTTTACCGCGCTAATATTATGAAAATTACTTTAAAGAGGCTCTTCGGCTGCAATAATGACGAAGATCCAGGTGTTTTTTTTTTTTTTTTTTTTTTTTTTTTTTTTTTTTTTTTTTTTTTTTTTTTTTTTTCCCTACTCATTTGCCGCGGCGGAGTGGCCAAGCGCTTTGAGGCGCTATGCTCCGAAGCGCGAGGCTGTTCCCCAACGGTGGTTCGAATCCCCCTTCGGATATGGACCTTGTGCCGTCTTTAGTATAAGGTAATTCATAAGTAATTTGTAACTTTAGGGACTGATGACCCCGCAGTTAAGTCCCTTAAGCTTCAGAAACATTTAAACATTTATTTGAATCTTAAGCGTTTCGGGCGAAGCCCATCACTAGAGAAACTAAAAATATAACTGTAAACGAAAAATTGCGAAGTTAAACACAGTAGTTTAAATTGTAAAAAGTGAAATAGGGTAAACAAAAATACGCCATACCACAGATCGCACAAGAAGTACAAAGACAGGGCGTTATAACCCATGTATAAAGTTTTGAATAATCACGAAGCTCAAATTGGTGCGTTCAGCTTGACAGACAGATCTCGTATGCAAATAGTACAATAGCCGGAAGGCAAGAAAAACCCGCGAGAGGGCAGCACTAATATGTTCTGGTTACTCATTGGTCCAGTGAATAAGATAAAAAGAGAGTTATGAATATAATACAAAGTCTAGTAAATATGGGTTTATATAAATATAAAGATAAAAGTGTATCAAATCAAATGTTCAAATGTTTGTATAGTCTATGGGACTTAACTACGGGGTCATCAGTCCCTAAACTTACAAACTACTTATGAACTACTTACGAACTAGGACGGCAGAAATATCCATGCCCGAGGGGGGATTCGAACCCCCGACCGTAGTGGCCGTGCAGACCGTGACTGAAGCGCCTCAGTCCCCTCGGCCACCGCGGCCGGCAATTGGGACATAATAGGCGGTGAAATTAGGTGCATTATACATAAGAAACTGTTCAGATATGCATCAGTTACGTAAGCAGGATATAAAACATTTTTTTTCGCCAGAGGGTTGCAGGTACGATCTGGTTAACCAAGATCCAGTAAATAAAAGTACAAACAAAAATGTACACCAATGTAGAACGTCAAGATAATATAGCCTTGCACAATGCAACATATGTATGACATGAGAAATGCATGTTTATGAAAATGATATTCGAATGAATAGTTGAGGTGTCCATTTTGATAAAGATGCATTTCTCATGTCATACATATCTTGCATTGAACAAGACTATATTATCTGACGTTGTACAACTGTGTACATTTTTTGTGGTTTTATTTACTGGATCTTGGTCAACCAGATCATACATGTAACGCGCAAGTTGGACAACAACCCAAAGATCGATTATCTGACAGTTTCACATAAATGTGCGAACTCCTTGTGCCTTGGACTATACAAAATACCAGAAACAATGAAAACCACCACTATTAACAGCTACACTCTAATTTTTATTAAACTAGTGCCTAAACATCATAAAGTGACATGATAATATATTTTTACTAAGGTGTAACCTGTAGACGAACTTATACATCTGTTACATTATAAAATAATGAATACATCGTACGGGTGAGAGAGATAAAATCCTGTTGATGAAAGTGCACAGATGTTAATTTATTATCCTTAAATGAAGACATGAAAATAAATTGACATTTTTGGAATTATATTCAATAATATTGCTCCTAAAACTATTATGTTTATAAGATGATGCTCTGGTCAACCACACGGAAGAAACATTGTCCTTCATCCAACGGAATAAACAACACAGATTGATATAATATGTGCTATTTCTGAAAATTACTTACTTAACCGATTGTCACGTTTTTGTTCTTTAATTTAATCGCTCAGAATTTGATGGCTGTTTAGTTGCCTTAGCATACGCCAGTGAACAAATCAGTACCTATACGGAGAAGTGATTGAGACAGTACATCTGGTAAACATGGTCGTATATCCAGGTATAGCATGGAACACAAGTAAGGTATTGTGATGCAGTTGTTTTTACGAAGTTTCAGTCATAGAATTTTTTAAAACCTCAGAGACTACTCTCCCTCGAACGTTCATTTGCTCTTTTCGCCAGTTAACGTTCGCCTGCATTTAGTTTAAAATCTCTCTCTTTCGCTTCTTCTATGGTCGACAACAAATTGAGATGTTGGGAATTCATTCCAGGAGTTATCACACTGACAAGCACAATTTTCTGTCGAGATTGTTGTCATGTTTCGCAGAACGCAGAGTGCTTGTTACGTCTGGACAGCTAGATTCTTTTCGTCGTGTACCGCAGGGAGTTTTAGTGAACTGGTATTTCACTAACAGGGAAAAAGCAGGGAGTAATTGTGCCTATATTGGCGGCATGTTGATGTGATAGCACGGGAGGAGGATCAAGGGTCGGTTGTGGCGGAACGTTCGTGATTGCCAATGAATTATTATGCAAATGCAATTCTCGATTAAATTTGTTATGCCGCCCACCGTGTCCTGATCCTCCATCTCAGTAATTGCACTAGGATTTGCGTCAGATCACTGACCATATGAGGCAGATAAATTTATACCTGCTACAGACTAATCTATAGTGCTTCCGCATTGGAAAACTATGCCCATTGTTCTACACGTTTTGAAAAATCTTGAAATTGCTCTTTGTGTGTAAAGACTTGGATTGTAAACTTGAAAAAAGATCAAATATTTGTAAGGCTAACTCCCAAGAGTTACGCCAAGGAGGCAACTGAGTCAATTCTTTCTCTGTTAATTCGGTCTGTTTCAGTCTATTGAAACACTCGAATTAAAATAGTCTTTGTGGCTGTATCAGCTATTACAAAGATTTCAGTCACTCACCGTGTTTGAGTGGTTTGCCTCATTGCGAAACAACCAACTGTAACAGGTCTTTTATGTCTTTTAGTCGATGTATGTTGTAATTTCGTATTTGGCAAATACTGTTGTGTAGAGTTTCCGTCTGTGCTTTGTGTATTTCATGACAAGTTAGTGACAGTTGCTAAAGCCAGTTTACTGCCACATGCTGCCAGTGTCACATCCTTCAGAGCACTATGTTGCATAATTTAATTATTTTTTTCATTCTCATTACCAGTCAGTATTCTTAAATTCCGTTAGTGCTTCTGTTTCTTAGAGTTTTACTCTGGAGTATTTGGTAAATTGTGATAGAAACATCTGTTTTAACAGTTTTGAACGGTTGGGGCACGTTTATCAGTGCTCAATCAGCTACAAACCACTTTTCAAACAAACGTAGATGCAAACGTAGGCTTCCGCGGTTGTTTTCACTATCAATAAAATTATTCCGGGTATGAGATTGCTTCGTCATTTTATAAACTATACCGACGTTTCGGCCACTGTTGCAGGCGGCCTTCATCAGGGTCTGTGTCTGACTGCTGAAAGACACAGTCAGACACAGACCCTGATGAAGGCCGCCTGCAACAGTGGCCGAAACGTTGGTATAGTTTATAAAATGACGACGCGGTCTCATACCCGGAAGAATTTTATTGATGTTTGTAGAGCTTATGGGACTTAACTGCGGGGTCATCAGTCCCTAAACTTACAAACTACTTATGAACTAGCTAATACTAAAGATGGCACAAATATCCATAGCCGAGGGGGGATTCGAACCCCCGACCGTAGTGGCCGTGCAGAACGTGACTGTCACGCCGCAGACCGCTCGGCAACTGCGGCCGGCCAATCACCTTTAGTGAAGCACTAGTGTAGTACCGAATGTATTTAGTAGCTTTATACTTTTTTGACAAAACTATTTCACGTGGTACGTAAGATGTACGAAAGAGGTGACAAACCAGCGGACTTTAAGAGAAATGTAATAATCCACCATTCCAAAGAAATCAGATGCAGATAGGTGTGAAAATTACAGAACCATCAGTTTAATAACACATGGTGGCAAATTATTTACAGAAGGATGGAAAAGCTGGTAGAAGCCGACATCGGGGATGATCAGTTAGGATTCAGGAAAAACGTAGGAACACTAGAGGAAATACTCACTTTACGTCTTATGTTAGAAGGTAGTTTAAGGAAAGGCAAACCTACATTTCTAGCTTTTCTACATTTGCAGAAAGCTTTTGACAATTTGCATTGAAATACACTCTTTCAAATTCCGAAATCAGCAGGAGTAAAATATGGGGAACGGAAGGTTATTTACAACTTGTACATAAACCAGACAGCAGTTATTAAAGGGCATGAAAGGGAAGCAGAGGATGAGAAGGAAGTAAGACAGGGTTGTAGCATTTCCCTAATGTTATTCAATTTGTGTATTGAACAAGCTATAAAGAAAAGCAAGGAAAAAGTTGGCGAGAGAATTAATGTTCAGCGTGAAGAAATAAAAACATTGCCTTTTTCCGATGACGTTGTAATTCTGTCAGCAAAAGACGTGGAAGAACAGTAGGACAGATTGGGTAGTGTATTTAAAAGTGCGTATAAAAAGAACATTAACAAGTGCAAGACAAGTGTAATGGAGTGCACTCTAAGAAAACAGGGCGATGCTGAAGGAATTAGATTAGGTAACGAAACGATGAAGGTGGTAGATGCGTTTACTTACTTTGCTAGTAAAATAACATGCGATTCGACAATCGCATGTTATTTACAGGGGATTTACAGGGGATATAAAAAGCAGAATGGCAATGAGAAGAAAGGCGTACTTGAAAAAGAGAAATTTTTTAACATCGAATATTAATTTAAGTGTAAGGAAGTCCTTTGTGAAGGCATTTGTGTGTATTGTTGCCTTCTGTGGGAGTGAAACATGGACGATAAACAGTGCGGACAGGAAGAGGATATATACTTTTGAAATGTGGTAGGATGGATAGGGTGTATGCAGGAGGTGTTGACCGTTGTTTGCGAACAGAACTTGCTTTTGGCTACGATCAACCGTCTCAGGCCGTTGCATCGTGGTATCCCGGCGAAGGAGAGTGGCGTGTCGCATGGAGCACCTCAGGTGTCACGTGGGTCGCCCACGGTGTCTGCTGTCGCGGCAACTTCACGTGTACCGGACGCAGGTGATCCGCCCTTGCCGCAGGATGAGTGGCGGGTAGCGCGTTCGCGTCGCTCGAGGCGGAGGGCCAATATGGAGGCTGGCCGTTTGGCATCGCCCGTTCATCCTGCGACTGGACGGTCGTTTCGCAGGGTCCGAGCAGGCATATGAGGAGAGGGGTCTGTTAGTGATTGGGAGCTCATAAGTTAGTCGCATTATGGTGTACCTTAGGCAGATTGCGTCCAGGTTCGGAAAGAACTCCGATATGCACTCGGTATGTCCACCGCGGGGACTCATCCGTGATGTGGAGGCGGCCTTGCCGGCGGCTATTGGATGTACCGAGTAAAGTCGTCTGCAAGTTGTTGCTCAAGCCGGCACTAATAATTCCAGTCACTTGGGTTCTGAGGAAATCCTCAGATCGTACGAGCGACTGACGGAATGGTTGAAGACTGCTTGCCTCCCTCGCGTGGTGCAAGCAGTGCTTTCAATTTGCAGCATTTCCCCAGAGTGGATCAGGTACCTTTAGTTTGGGGCCGAGTGGAAGTCTCAACCAAAGTCTTCGTCGACTCTGTGACAGTCATGGCTGCAGATTTATGAACCTACGAGATCAAATGGTGAATTGAAGGGATCCCCTTGATAGATCATGAGTGCACTACACAAGCGAAGCAGCTACTTTGGTTGCAGAGTACCTGTAGAGTGCACATGGTTGTTTAAGGATAGGCAACAGTTATATGTCTATCGATATACTACCAGTGGCCACATTCAGAAGGGCTCTTTGTCAAAATATGAGCAATATATCTTCAAAGTATTAGAAACAAAGTTCACGAATTTACTGCATTGCATGAATGTTGACGCGCTGAACTAACCCTCGGGACGCGATATGGCTGAATCCCTTTGTTGGAAGGTACGCACTATTTAGTTAAAAAAGATCAAGTACAATTTGAGGGTGTGTGCTCATGGAAGTCTCCACAAATATCCTTCTGCAGAGGTTTAACAAATGTTTGTAATTATATGGGACTTAACTGCTTGGTTATTAGTCCCTAGAATAACAACTACTTAAACTAGGTTAAACTAATCTGAGACCAACACATTCACCCATTTCCGAGGGAGGGACGACTCGAACCTCCGACGGCGAACGGCCGCGCGCACCGCAGCACTGCACCTCAGTGCACAACGCATTTAAAAAATCTACTTATGAACTAACTAATACGAAAGACAGCAGAAACATCAATGCCCGAGGGGTGATTCGAATCCCGAAGGGGAACGGCCTCGCGCATCGTAGCATAGCGCCTCAGTGCGCTCGGCCGCTCCGCCGCGGCACGGCAATTCCTCCACGGGCTTCTACAGAGGCCCCATTCAAGAGTAACTGTGAGGTTATCTGGACGCGTGTAAAAGATATAAGGAAAATCAAGTTGGGTGTTCTCACCTGGCATCCGGTTCCACCTTCACTATGGCAGAATCATTTAAACAAAGTTTACGATCAGTAGCGCGTAGGTACGCGGACCATCCGCTATTAGTTGGAAGCAATTTCAATCTCCCACGTATAAATTAGGACGCCTATGCTTTCACTACAGGGCGTCCTGACAAAGCAGTCTTGTGAACAATTATTAAGCTCGTCTTCTGAGCACCGCTTTGGGCAGCTAAATTGTCCATTGCAAAGGAAATATTTTAGACATTATAGCTACAAACAGGCCAGCCCTTGTCACTGACGTCAATGTAGTGACAGGGGTTATTGGTCATGATCTCATAGCGACAATGGTCACCAAAGTTAATAAATCACTTAAGAAGCCCAGGAGAGTGTTTCTACTAGAAAGAGCAGATAGGCAATTGTTTTCGTCCATCTTAAGAAAGAATGGACGCCGTGTATTTTAGGTACGGTGGATATAAAGGAATTATGGACAAAATTTAAATGCAGTGTAAACAAATTCCTACCCTCCTTCTCGCTTACCGCATCCACCTCCCTCCCCCCACGCTGATCCTTCTTGATCTTGTTCCTTTTCCTCACCTTCTAAAGTTCCTTCAACATATCTGCATCCTGTACACCACCCGCAAAATACAATCCCGTGACCCTCAGGTCTCTTCCCCCCTCCTGAATCCCGGGCCTCTGCCACACTGATACCAGCATATCCCTCCCTCCCTACACCTTCACAATCTCCACATCCTCTCCCAGGGAACTTTCACCACCTCCTTCTCCCAGACGACGCCCTCCGTCCCGATATTTACTTATCCTATCAGTCCTAACCCCTCTCCTCCCCATCTATTACGTGCTTCCTTCCCCTCCCATCCCTCTCCCTTTTCCTTCCCCGCTCGGATTGTTGAAATTAGGCGTGTGACTTAAAGTAGAGCAGGACAAGAACGTTTATGATTTTAGCAAATAAAGTGGAGCGGCTCGGCGAAGCTTCTGGTGACGCAAGTAGCTCGGCGAGGGCGCCGTACTGCATAACAGCCTGACAGCTGTATTTCTTACAGGTGGCTGGGACATACTTGATCGGAAGTAGGAGACCAGTCACGTGTAGCAAAGACCAACTACGCCACATATGTGAAACACAGGCCGACGGGGTCTACCTCCTCGTATAAATACAGGCGAAAAAGAGAAGTTAGTCAGACACGACAGAGAGAGAGGCAGCCATGGCTGGGCAGTCACCTGCCGCCCGGACTGTGCTTCTCGTCGACAAAAATTGTTATTATTGTTATCGCAAAACTGAGTCTGTCACAGGCTGGAAGCACTTCGACGCAGCGCGGTCAGCACCCGATCATCACGATCAACACGGCATTCCCGACGAGTGATGCAGCCAGCGGAATAGCGGCGGCCCAGCCTGATGCAACGGGCAGCGGGGTCCCGGCCTCGACAGCAGCGCAACCGGGCGTCGAACCAACGCATGGCGCGGTAAGACCGCAGCCAGTTACCCACCCAGAGGCGCGGTGTGGGCGAAAGGACGCGGCCACACCTGGAGCGCTCCTGTGACCGTCTGGAGGGCGAAGCAGCAGCAGCGGGAGAAGGAGGACCTGGGTTCAACTCCCGGGCAGGGCGTAGCGCGATAGGCCATCACGGTGCCGGCGGCACGGGGCGGGGCGGTGCGAGGACGATTCCTCGCCTTACGCAACACAGAGGCGTAGCAGGCGGCGGGCAGCCGCACCAGCAGCGTCAGCTTCTCCGAGGATCGTGGCGTCAGCTGGACGCCACCTCAGCGCGTGCAGTGTGCACACACACTAGTCTCGCCTCCAGCCGTTTATAAGCTTTAATACACTGTTTTGTTATTCTGGAGCTCTGTTTCATTGCCACCCCATCTCCTGAGTTCAGTATTGAGCTCACAGCCCACACGGAACGAACTAGTGTAGCTATGCTGACGTAGACGAAGTCTGGGTGTAGAACATTCGTCATTTGGTGTCAAAACCATCAAATAGTCCCCAGACACGTTACACTTCCCACCCCCTCCCCGCCCCTCCCTTCCCCTATCTCAGTGCTTTACTGTTAACAGTGCATTGTGCTAATTTGTTGTGTTAGTGTCAAGTCGTGAGTGTGATTTTAAGACATCAGCAACCGCCGCCTAAACAGAACCATGTATTTCCATGTTTTATATCCTCTCCGTCTGTTCTCGTCACGGTTAACTGTGGGAAATTCTGTGTTTTTTAGCAATAGGGGCAGTTCTCAATACTGAGCATGTGTGCTTTGCAACTTTCATATAATTATATTTAATACGCAAATTTTATCTCCTGTTACATTTTTAAATTCAACATTCATTTTATCCTGTTTTAAACTACAATTACTGATTGTCAAACTTATATGTACACTAGGCTGAAGAGAAGCGTACGAGGCTGCTGCCAGCCTGCCTCCATCGCGGCATTAAAATAGAACAAAGGGGAAAAAAGAAGAATCGATTTTAGTATTACTGGATGTCTTCCTCCGAGACAAACAATACTGAATAGGTAATTTGTCCATCGTAGGTATGAATGATAACATTATTTGATCCTTTGTGTAGTTATCGAGATAATAAACGAGGGGACTGCGGCGCGCTAGTCACGGTCTGCACGGCCACTACGGTCGGGGGTTTGAATCCCCCCCCCCCCTCGGGCATGGATATTTGTGCCGTCCTTAGTATTAGGTATTTCATAAGTAGTTTGTAAGTTTTGGGACCCCGTAGTTAAGTCCCATAATCTCTACAAACATTTGAACATTTGATTTGAACTCTCGTGTAGACCGCTTCAAATAATAGTAAAAGGTGTTCACAAGGTTTATGTTTTTTTATGCGTTGTAAACGGTCCCATAATTACAAACATATATCTTTAGGTCTATAGCTACATCCATACTCCGTAAACCAACTCACTGTGTGTGGCGGAGGGAACTATGTGTAGCATTGTCACTTGCTTCTATTCCAGTCGCGTGTGATTCGCTGGAGAAATGATTGCCTCTAGGCCTCCATGTGGGCTCTATTCTCTCTTATCATTGTGGTCACTTCGTGACATATATGCAGTAGGAAGCTCTGTTAATTTTTAAAGAAGTCCGTACCGCGATACAGGACGTCTCTGTTCCGGCGTTACCACTTGAGTTTCCTAATCATCTCTGTGACGCTTACACGCTTACTAAATAGGCCAGTAACGAAGCGTGCTGCTCTCAGTTGGATGTTCTCCAGTTTTTTATCAACCCTACCTGTTACGGATCCTACATTAATGATCAATACTCCGGCGCTGTACGAACGAGAATTTTGTAACCTACTTCCTGTGTTGACGGACTACCTTCCCTGACGATTCTTCCACCGAATCTTAGTCTGACATTCCGCGGCGGAGTAGCCGTGAGCACTAAGGCCCCTTGCTGCGATGCACCAGGTCATTCGCCGTCGGAGGTTCGAGTCCTTCATTGGGCATGTGCGTAAGCGTGCGTGTTGTTCTTAGGAAAAGTTAGTTTAAATTATTTTTCAAAAGAGAGAGATTGGCTGACCAGTACTTACCTTTGTGCTGTACCGCCGATAGTGACACAAACCTAGAAAAAGAAAAAAAGGGACGAAACAGGACAAGCTTTCGGAACACAGTTCCTTCTTCAGGTAGGAGAGAAGGGAAGGAAAAAGGATGGGAACGGAAGGGAACGGAAGGGAAAGGTAATTCACAACCTAGGTCATGAGGGTGGTGTTTGAGGAGTGTGGAAGTCAGAGGTACTGCATATTAAACTGCATATTAGTTAAACACCACCCTCACCACTAGGTCGTGAATTACCTTTCTCTTCCATTCCCATCCTTTTTTCTTCCCTTCTCTTCCATCTAAACAAAGCTTGTCCTTTATCGTCCATTTTTTCTTTTTCCTCATTTGTGTCACTATCGGCGGTACAGCACAAAGATAAGTACTGGCGAGCCAATCTATCTCTTTTGAAAAATAATTTATCATGTCTTATGAGAATTTCGTTGATTAATCGAAAAGTTAGTTTAAGTAGTTTGTAAGTTTAGGGACCAATTACAACTGCAGTTAGGTCCCATAACTGTAAAATCATTTGAATATCAGTTCGACATGTATCTTACCCAGCCGTGGTGAAGTAGACGAGCGGTCTAAAGCGTCTCGCTGCGAAGCGCGCGGTTGCTCGCCGTGCAGGTTCGAGTCCTCCCTGTGGCATGTGTGTGTGTGTTGTCCTTAGGTTACTTTACCTAGGTTTAAGTAGTTTGTAAGCTACGGACTGATGACCACGCAGTTTGGTCCGATAGATTTACAAACATTTAATTTTGTCTTACCCATGATTGATATTATATTATCGTTCAATGTTATATCGCCCCTTACGTTTCCTTCCAGATATTTAATGAAGGAGCTGCTATTAATGTTTGCCCTGCTATTGCATTTATTATATAATGAAATATCTTTATTTACATCTAAAGGAAGCACTTTACAACTTGCTTATGTTGATGCTCAATTACCACTCCCTACACAATTCGTCAAAACGCTGTAGATCCTCCTGCATTTCGCGACTTATCGAGAAACTACAGCATAATCTGCAAAGAGCGTTTTGAACTTCCATGTACGAGTTCATTTAATTATCATGTGAAATGCTACGACCCTATAACGCAGCCTCAAAGTTAGTCTGATGTTCCACATTCTCGCACTTAGTTCAACAGGGGACGGTGCGTAAAAGCCTCAAATACCTTGCAGAGGTCAGGAGACACGACATCTACATGGGTTTCTGTATCTACTGTGTGTCTGGATGTCGTGGATGAGTAGCGTGAGTTGTGTTCTGCTGTTTTTCACATGATTGCCGCTTTCGGAAACCACTTTGATTCCTAAAAAGGAGGTGTCCGGTACACAAGAAATTAGATAATAATCGAACATAAAATGTGTGATGTCAGAAATATAGGCCTATATTTTTCACGTGTGATCGACCACCCTTCTTGTAAACGGAAATAAACTGCACTGTTTCCCAATCCTTAAGTAAGCTTCACTCCGCGGTGGAATATCCTTGCGCACTGAGACGCGTTTTTGTGTTGTTCTTAGGATAAGTAAGTAGTTTGTAAGTTTAAGGGACCGATAACCACTGCAGCTAGGTCCCATAACTTCACAAACATATGAATTTTTCAGTGCGCTGCTGCTAGAAAGAGGCACGTTCCTTCGCATAATCTTTGTAAAACAGAATTGGTATCCATCGTGTCCAGTGGCCTTTCATGTATTGAGCGATTTCAGTTGGTCTTCTATCGCACTAAGACTTACTTCAATAACTGCCATTCTGTCGTTCTTGCACTCTTCCTCTGTGAAACAGCTTTGGAAAAAAAACATCTAATATTTCGTCTTTTGTGTGTAATCCTCTGTTTCAACACTATTACAGTCACAGAGTGTCTGGATATCTGGTTTCGTTAACCGATTTGACGTATGACCTAAGTTTCTTAGGATTATCTCCCAAGTCGGTACACAAAAGATTGGACTCAAAATAGTTGAACGCCTCTCGCATGTCAGCTCTTACACTAATTTTGGCATCACTTAACCTCTGCTTGTCTTCAAGACTTTGGCTACGTTTATATTTGCGGTGATGTTGTCTTTGCTTTCGTAAAAGTTTCCTAACTCAACCTCACCTGTTGAACCACGGCAGGTCTTTCCCATACCTCATAATTTTATTTGGCACCACAATTAACTAACGCGCATTGTACAGTATACTTAGAATTCTTCCACAGTTGCTGAAAAATGTCAATGCTAAAGACAAAACTATCATTTTTAAGAGTCAAGTACTGAGTTCTGACGCTTTTTGCTTTTACTAAATAAGATCTTCCTAACTTTCCTTGATATTTATAATTCAATTCAATGTTCAATTGTTTGTGAAGCTTATGGAACTGCGGGGTCATCAGTCCCTAAACTTACAAACTGCTTACGAACTACCTTATACTAAAGACAGCACAAACATCCATGCCCGAAGGGGGATTCGAGCCCCCGACGGGGAATGGCCTCGCGCATCGCAGCATAGCGCCTCAATGCGCTCGGCCGCTCCGCCGCGGCTGATATTTATATTTACAGCTGTATTTATCACTACTTTTGTCTTACTTTCTGTGTTACGCTACGCTACGATTACAGGTATTGGTATCGCACACAATCGTATAGAAAAGTTGAGTGGGTGAAAAATGTTGAATGAAAATATTAAGAACCGACCATCGCGGAAACACGCTCTGAACAGAAAAAATTCCCATCAGTATTGGCTTGAGAGCACGTGGGGCCTCTCATGAAAGCAAGAGTCCTTTTCTGAAGGGTAATAACCACAACAAAGGAACACAGTTGTATTGGTTTTTTAAATGAAGATGTTCTTTGTCTGTGACGAGAATACATTGTGCACGTCGTATTGCGGAGACGCCATTTAATTTTGCAACGGGTTTCTGGGGATGATTAATAGCACCTCAACGTTCCGGCCTTTCCCCTTTTAATGGGTTTTTAATGAAAATATATTACTGCCATCAGCCATTTTTATGGAGGGTCAGTGACTAAATCCTTATGTCAAAATGTATTTTGTAAATGGGTTGCATTACTTGGATGAAGATAAAACTGAGGCAGTGTAGTTGATAGTAGACCATTCATTTCTCCCATCTGGCTGTCGGATCGCTGCGTGGTTTTCCAGCCTAATAAGTAGCCTTGAAAATACAAAGCAAAAACACCACATCAGAAATATGACATTGAATCAAATCAATAGGGAGGGTTCATAATTAGTGGCGACCAGGAATTCATACCCGGTCTCCAGTTTACTGGACAGTTACTATCTCTACCGTATGGAATATATTAGCACGTCTACCGTCAGACTCATATTTACAGTATATCGACACACAACTGACATTGTGGCCCTGTATACGTATGAAAAATCCAGGTTTGAATTCAACATTATAATGAAGATAGCGTCAAACTCACGAGAAAGGCATTCTGTGAGCCATAACAGGCACACAAAAGAAGACACTTCATCAGAAAATAGACAAACTCTCTTATTCAAACAATGACACAGGCAAAACCTCAAAGACACGCAAGAACGACACGAATATGAGCATAAAGGGAGGCCAGCCATCAAAATCAGTATTGACTAATTGTGCTTGATGTGGTTCTCTTGGGCCCATACATTAATAATAATAATAATCAAATCTGTTGGAAAATGAACGATACACACACAGGTGAAGAGGATATGCATAGTGTCTTTCGATGTATCATGAAATTTTAACTATCGAAGTTACACACATTAAATAGTAATTTTATTTCTCTTTGTCCTTATATCCAACAACTTAGCTATGGAAAATGTTACACATGCAGAAATTCCTGCATCAGAATATCTGTTGAACAAAATCGCATATTGTACAAGTTATATATATATAGGGTGTTTCACTAAGTGTGTTTGCCTCTGTAACTTATAAAATAATAGGTGACGGGAAATTTTAATGCGGTAGGTCAACACAAGAAATGTTACACTTTCTGCGGAGCTATGAACATAGTTTATTGTATCATTTTCCAAAGAGTTACACCACAAATATATAATTTTTTAAATGGAACAATAGTTTTTTCTATCGTGCATTGGATTCGTTGAAACCAGCTGCGTCCAAATGAATTTAAACTACATTCCTATCACTGTTAGTTTGGGAGCTACAACCCTTCAAAGTTCCGGGGGCGGAGGCTGCGATAGCGTAGCTGACTGGCCGAGTGGCTAGCCCCTGGCGCACGGCCCACTGTCTCATGACCACCAGCCATTGTTCCGTTAAATATATATATATATATATATATATATATATATATATATATATATATATATATATATATATATATATATATATATTTGTGCTGTAACTCTTTGGAAAATGATACAATAAACTATTTTCATAGCTCCACAGAAAGTTTAACATTTCTTGTGTTGACATGCCGCATTAAAATTTCCCGTCTACTATTATTTTATAAGTTACAGAGGCAAACACACTTAGTGAAACCCCCTGTATATATGAAACATGCCCGAAAGAAAAGACAGTACACAAATCTAATTTATACGATATGGCAATGACGGGCAAATGATCCTTTCTTCAGTGCGGAGGCAACCGCAGGCCCTGGAATCGGTATACAAAACTACTGGTTTGAGTACTACTGGGCAGGGTACAGTTGAGAATTTGTATCTGACGGGAGGCGTACTTGTATAATCCGCGCAGGCATGGTGATTGCTGTGCCGCCAGTGATATTGGGGTCAGTCCAAATGCCTAGAAAGAAGAAGACCCGGGCTCAAATTCTGGCTGGGTAGACATTTTCAACTGTCTCGTTGGTAGTTAATGTCCTAAATTCAGTGAATAAAAAATTGCATATATACTGCCAGCAGCTGAGACAAAAACTGCAACTAAATCTTTTATTTTTTTGTTTATTTTAAACAGCTGCAGCATCACATAAATACGTTTGTTCTTTCGGACCTCTCCGCTTCCAGTATGCAATACCCTCACACTGTGGAACAGACCTAAAAGCTAATTTGACTGGATAAATTAAATATTATGCGAACTCGGTAATTGAACATTTTTCTTGGTTTAAAAAAAAATAGTAACAACAACATTATTCATTCATTTGCCATTTTATCAGAAATAATAAATAAATAGTGTAGTAAAGACTGTACAAATAATACTTAGTGTTACTATTGTTAGGATGTAGGAACCCTATGCACTCATTTAAAATAAAAAGCGCTCCGACATTGTGTTTATTCTGTGCTATTGTTTTTCGTGATCTTGTCTTACTGATTTATATTTGTAGTATCAAGAATCTAAGGTGAGAATACATCTGAGAAGTTATTTTAAAACTGGTGTTTCACAAACTTATTTAAAAAAGCCCTTTTCATTATTGACATATTAGTCAATAGAAATTAATTGTCGCCATTGAAATATTTCCGAGGTATTGTTCCCGGAACTGTTTTGCGTGTTCTGTGAGATTTATATTAGACTTGGAGTTATTTTATGTGAAAAGGATACTTCATAAAAGACATTTAGTAAACTTTCTGAAGTGAATATTTTACAATTCACAATATTTCGACTGATAAAAAATCGAACAAACAGCCACAATCGATTTCGTCTTTTCTCATGAAAGAATTTGATTCGCTACGCCACGAAGTGTAGCATAATCATCAAGTAAAAACTGTAATATTATTTTCGATAAGTACTGTGGTTCTTTTTTTCTCTATACGAACCTGCATCTGTTCTTCCAAAGATTCCATTAGGCTCAATAAACGCGGTCAATTTAAATAATTATTTACAACAGATATTGGACTTAGAGAAATATTTTTTAAGAGTTTGTTAATTTCAATTCATAATTTAAATTCTGAAATCATTTATTACTGACTTTCTAAAGAAAAAAAGGGAATAATACAATATATTCTTAATTTTTTTATTAATTATTACAAGCACTCTATCCCAGCATTAAAACCTAAGGAACACTATACCAGCGGCCTCCGTTACAGCGTCATCTGTCACATATACGTAACTGTATATGTGGTTTCTTAATCATAACTTTCCTTTCCTTTTGGGAAGTTATATTTCCTGAAATAAAAATTAACTTCTAGATGAGAGAACAGACTAGAGAAGTCATTTCTGTTCTATTCGAAATAGAAGTGTCTACCCTGAGATGGTGATTCAAAAGAGTAACTAATTTAGACGTTTGCGGTGTGCAATGAAAGTGTCTGCACTAAGCGTTATGCTCACTGCTGGCGGAAGGGCACGATCTTCCACTGTTTCTTGGCTAACATATCTCGTGGGATGATTGAGACAAGAAATGTATTTGTCACATGAAAATCTGACGCAATATCACTCACCCACCACTTCGATGAATTAGTAGTACAAATTGCAAGCGATTGACAGAGAAGAGCATCCTGCAAACGATGTCTGTGAGTGCTGTTTGTTCAGTGATACCTCCAGATTCCCGGAGCGGTATTGGCTTATCGGCTCGCTGCGATGACCTCTCGCATGTTGGGCCGTCATTAATAATGGATCCGCCCCAGGTGGTTTGGCCACGTCCCTTCATTAGCAGCTAGTGATTGGATTCCCTCAGACCGTATAACGAGATGACACACGCCCCACTCACTGTCTGATCGACGTCGCCGCCTCGCTTCAATTACTTCCGTTTCCTTCCTCCGGTGTCACGCAGCACCAGGAATAAAACAACTGGACTTTCTTTGCCATCAGAGACTGAAAGAATCACTTTGTGTATACGTAAACTAAAGCATCGGTTATAAATTTGTAGCTAGGGAGGAATTTAAAGAAATATATATGTCATACACAGAATTTCACAAAACTGTGTGTTTAAGCTTTCGGGCCACATACCTGAAAGATAAAGTTCTTCGTTCGTGGATCAGAAAACTTTTAATACTTCTGATGCTGAAATATTATCAACTATTACAGGGCAATGAAATAAATTCAGTGCCGAAGAAGAAAAATTTCTGATGGACTGGGAACCGAACTCGACTTTTCGCATTGGACTAACGTTCAGCTTAAGCCATTTTTTTATTTATTTTTTTCATAAGGGGCTTTAAGCCAAGATCGCTGTCTTCGTTTAATCACATAACCGGTTTCGACTTCTAGACGCCATCTTCAGACCTGTAGTAATTTTTTACATGACTTCACTCCTAATACAACATTTTTTAACATAGGAAAATGATGTACATCCGCATTGGTGTGTCATCTAAATAAAATTTACACGTAAATAATAAAACGTCCGAACCCATCTTTCTCAATGTCTAAGTCAGAGGCACTTCAGAAACAAAGTTCAATACAGAATATTGCACTTCGATTCTGAAGTGCCTCTGACTTAGAGATTGAGAGAGATTGTTTCGGACGTTTTATTATTGACGTGTAAATTTTATTTAGATGACACACCAATGTGGATATACATCATTTTCCCATGTTAAAAATTGTTGTAATACGAGTGAAGTCATGTAAAAAATTACTACAGGTCTGAAGATGGCGTCTAGCACGCCGAAACCGGTTATGTAATTAAACGAAGAAAGCGATCTTAGCTGAAAACCTCTTATTAAACAATTCTAGATCGCCCTAATGATGTGTTCCTTATATTTAATTTATTTTTTATTTTTAGGTTAGGAAATGTTGAATTTATTTTTTTATTTTAGTTTTTCTACAAGTCATTACATTCACATGGTCATCTCAATGTTTTGTAATTGAAGCATTTGTGGGAAATGAAGTAAAGGATAAAAAAAGAGATATAAATAAATAAAACAATAATACGAAACACAATAAAACGAACTTAATACGAGGTATGTCCACAAAGTAAGTTCCGTTTGGTTATATAAAACAAACGTGTACAGATACAGAAAAAATATTTATCGTATAAAAATCTACAACTGTTCAACTACTTTTCTACATAACTTCCGAAATTTTGTAGGTACTTGTCATAGCGTGGCACACGTTTTTGTGTGCCTTCTTCATAGAAGGTTGCCGCCAGTGTATTCAACCAAGTGGAAAACATGTTCTTTCCTCATCATCGTTGAAGTGTTGACCACCAAGGACGGAATTTAGGTGTAAGAGGAGTTTTCTTTTTCCCTTCACGTTACCTCCCGACCTAACAAGGCGAATGTGACCAAACAACTCTTACGGGAATTTCACTGGGACGTGTTTGATCATCCTCCGTACAGTCTCGACTTTCGTCTTACACCTAAAACCTGTCCATGGTGATAAACATTTCAACGATGATGACGAGATGAAAGGACATGTTACCACATGGTTAAATACATAGGCGGCAACCTTCTACGAAGAAGGAATACGAAAACTTGTGCCACGCTATGAGAAATGCCTAAAAAATTTCGGAAGCTGTGTAGTAAAGTAGTTTAATAGTTGTATATGTTTGTACAATAAATATTTTTTCTGTATCTGTACACGTTTATTTTATATAACCAAACGGAACTTACTTTGGGGACATACCTCGTATATGCTTCTGGACGGACGAGAAAAGAGTGATATCCTCTTGAGGTATCAGATAATATTCTTTGGGTCTAACTCTGCGACGGGAACCCGGGTATGTCTTCGCGTAAAGAATTCTTCCTCCGTTTTCTACTTTGGTTCGATTTGGTGTTCGCTATAATTGTCATCTCTTATCAGGTCGATCCATTTGCGGAGGGATCCTTGATTTGTATTCAGTACAGTCTGGTGATTGGTCCTGTCACGGCCCGGTCGTTTCATTTTATCGTGTCTCTAGGCATTAGGCTATCCAGACAAGCATCCCGTCCTACCATAGATCCGAACTTGTCGCACAGTACGATTGTAGTGTCCCTGGCCCAGTACTTTCTTCTGCTCTCAGCTCTGTTTTATCGCAAGGGATCGGGCGTAATTGTTCCAGTTGCCTGTTGGAGACATACAGACGGTTACGGATCTGATGTGTCTTCTTTCTGACATTTCCTATAGGACAGACACCATATACCAATGAAGTTATTAATCCGTTTATTCCTTTATATTAATGTACTTTTAGACAGGCCGTACTTATGAACACTTTTTCTCAGATCTACCTTTTCGTCTTCTAATTACTCCCATGTTCTCGTGAATCAAGGTCCAATGCTTCCTCTAAAATTCTCACCCGCTCTTGTTCTTCCTACCCGTCATTGTTCAACATCATCAGTTTCCTTACTTTTTGCCAGGCTGCTCAGGCGTTTTGCAGCGAAGTGGGTGGCTGTTCACCGTCTTAAGTTCGAGGCCTCCCTCCGGCTTGGGTGCTTGTGTTGTCCTTAGCATATTTGCCTTTTATTTGCTAATTTTTGGTTATCCTGAAAAGTTCGTCACCCAAAAATTGTATTCCAAGACCATAATTGCTGTTCTCCAATCTCTGTTCTACCATTATATAATGGTGTTATTGGGATACCTTAAACGTTAGCCTAAAAATATAAAAAAAGATTAGAACCTATAATTACGGCAGTTGCAGATTATCTTGTTATATAAATAATGAAGCTTATACAATTGTGTTATCTGTCTGAAACGTTTCAGAGTTTCTAGGTCTCTTCCATTTATTGAGCCTTCTTTGATATTCTTTTAAATGAAGCGATATTTATGATTACATTTTGGTCCATGATAAAATGTCTTCACTCGATACCCTTTTCATTAGTTTTCCCCAGTCTGTACTCTCCCCTATTTTCTTTCTCTTCCAGTTCCTAAGACCGAATCCCAGTCACTAATAAGAAATTTTCGTCCCTCGTAAGTTTCTCAGTAATTTCTTTTACGAAATCATACATTTTTAAGACCCTTCATCATCTGTAATGGGTGCCATCGACAAGGGCTCGCAAATTCATTCCGTATTTCTGATTTCCAGAAAGCTTTTGACACCGTACCTCACAAACGGCTTTTAATCAAAATTCGTGGTTATGGTATATCGCCCCAAATTTGCGATTGGATAGGGGATTTCCTGTCAGAGAGGACACAGTTCGTAGTAATCGATGGTAAGGCATCGACAAAAACAGAGGTGATATCGGGCGTTCCATAGGTTAATGTTATTGGTTCTCTGCAGTTCCTTATTTACATAAACGATTTAGGGGAAATCTAAGTAGCTCTCTTAGGTTGTTTGCAGATGACGCCGTCATTTACGGTCTAGTAAAATCATCTGAAGATCAAAACCAACTGCAGAACGATCTGAATAAGATATCACTATGGTGTAAAAATTGGCAAATGACTGTAAATGATGAGAAGTGTGAAGTCGTCCACGTGAGTACGAAAAGAAATCCGTTAATCTTTGCCTACAAAATAAATCAATCAAAAGTCAAGGCCGTAAACTGCACAAAATACCTAGGAATTACTATTACTTCACACTTAAATTGGAAAGACACACTGATGAAGAAATTTAGAGGGTAGGAATTTGAGGCGGACTGCAGAACGATTCTACTGTCACAAACCTACAATACGCTTAAAGACCACAAGGATAAGACCAGAGAGATTAGGGCTCATATGGATGCAAACGAGCATTTGTTTTTTCATCATTATATATGGGAGCCAAGCCCGAAAGCAAGTAACTGGTAGTGGTACCGAGTACTCTCTGCCACGCACATTTGGGTGGATTGCAAAGTATGTATCGGAAACACAAAGGTAAATAAAGTTAGAATAAATTAAATAATGGAATGTAATAATGAAGAACAGGGTTCGGCCATTAATGATGTGGTTAATAGTATAACCCAAACAGCAAGTATAGAACCATTTATCAACAGAAAAATTGCTTTCTCAGGGTGGCTGATGCCATATCTACCCATGACTTTACAATTGAGAAATGTGAACTAAATGAGGCTGTCGTGATAAATGAAGTATATTGTTGCACTGGTGTTGGTGCCATTGCACTAGCTTTACGTTAGCACTTGATTACCATTCACTGCATTCGGCAATGGATGCGACTCTCAAATCCTATCAAGGAACTACCTGTTTATGACTGCATCTGAACGAAATCAGCCAAAAATTCCTATTAATCTTGATGAAGTTAAGAACCTTTAACTTCACTAGTCGAAATATAATATGGCACAGTACGCTGATTCAGAAAACCAGCTCACTGCCGTCACTTCTCACTTTTGTCTAAGGCGCTCCAGTCACGGTCTGCACGGCCACTACGGTCGGGGGTTCGAATCCCCCCTCGGGCATGGATATTTGTGCCGTCCTAGTTCGTAAGTAGTTCATAAGTAGTTTGTAAGTTTAGGGACTGATGACCCCGTAGTTAAGTCCCATAGACTATACAAACATTTGATTTTCACTTCTGTCCGTAGACGTTAACTAATTAATGTGGATGGGCAAAATGTCCACTTCTCGTTCTGTGAAATAATCATAATTACAGGTGAATCCTGCAACTCAACACATGGCATCACGTCATCACGTACTGTTGTTTATGCCACTAGGCTAAACCACAGCAAATAGCTAAGTATTCACAGATGCGCACTGTCTGGTCGCCCGAATCTGCCCAACGATGGCTAGTGTCCTGCCAATAGCAGTCACCACCGGAAACAGCGTTTTTTCGTAACACCGTGAGCTGTATATATCTTTCGCCATTCCTCCCCAGTTTGTGGACAAGCGCACTTGCTGTAAGTTGCCTATGAAAAGTGCTGTAATAAAATACTGGTCGTCTCCCCAAAACGCGTTCCTACGAGTTTATGTCACAAACCTACTAGGTATGTATTAAAGGCTGACGCAACTTTGTCTGTCTGTCGTGCCTCCTTTGTTTACTTCTGAAAATGGTGGTTGTGGCTAAGTGAGTTATTGTTGGGCCTCCTCGGAGCCACTCAAGCAGCAGCCTTCCTTTGCTTGGTACCTGCTGTGAAGGTTCTAAACGTGGTACTTCCCCGGGAGCAACCTATCTTGCGAAAACAAACACGAGGCTTTCGTACCAGGCCACGCTGATTTCACTCTTGGCCTCCTAGCTTCCCTAACACCATGTGGTTTCCTCCTGTGGGGCTGCGTTAAACAATGTGTTCACGTTCCTCACTTACCTCGTAACACTGATGAACTAAAAACCAGAATATCAGCTGCTGTAGCTTCAGTGACAAAAGTCACCTCACGCCCAGTTTGGGATGAATTCGGCTATCGGCTAGATGTCGTCCGTGCAGCCAATAGAGGACATATTGAACATTTATTATGGATTTTTATAAAGTTCTGTCTTTTGTCAGTTATTTAGTATGCGAATTGTTGATGTTAAGCCCTTCTTAATAATAAATAAATCTATTTAAAATCGGGTCAATCTATCTGGGAGACCCTGCATATACGTAGATGTACTGACTTCTACAAACACAGTAATTACTGTCTCTAATTATAAACACAATTCCCCATCCACGTTAGTTCTAATCAATTAACATGTGCATGTGACATGCGTGTGTTCCGTCGGTGTGACACCAATCAGTGAGTTTTTAACCGAGCTACGAACGGCCATCCCGCAGCCGAAGCCTGTCTATTTTGAAACTTCCTGGCAGATTGAAATTGTGTTCCGGAACAGGGACTCGAACCTGGGACTTTTGCGTTTCGTGAGCAAGCTCTCAAGCTCTCTACCGACTGAGCTATCCCGACACGACTCACAATCCCGCCTTACAACTTTACTTCCTCCAGTACCTTGCCTCATACTTTCCAAACTTCACAGAAGTTCTCCTGCGACCCTTGCTAGACTAGCACTCCTGGAAGAAAGGATACGGTGGAGACATGGCATAGGAACAGCCTAAGGTTTCCAGAATGAAACTTTCACTCTACAGTGGAGTGTGCGCTGATATGAAACTTCCTGGCAGATTAAAATTGTGTGCCGGAACCGGGGCTCGAACCTGGGACCTACACACTCCGCTGCAGAGTGAAATTTTCATTCCTGTGTATTTTAACTGTCTGCGTCCCTCAGTACTTCAGTGTTGTGTTTCCCCATTTTTCGTCGCCTTTACGTGCATAAGAACTTCACTTTTTTCACTCCGTCTACGCATAATATTTTCTTCAGTTATCGCCATGTCTATGTTTTAGTATTCTCCTGTTTTGTCCTCCTTTATGTATTTGTGTCTTCTGTTAATATATAAGTACTATAGGCTGAAGAGCGCCTCCAGCGCTGCCAACTCACCACACCATAGATATGAAATGGCATTAAAGAAAAGAAAAAACATAATTACCGTGACTGAGGTATCAAATTACTCACAAAAATAACGCGGTTTTGTTCTGGTACATAGAAATGTGTTGCTATTCTAAATGAACGCAATTTGATTAGAAGCGGCTTGTGAGAGACAGTATCAAAAGCATTCCGGAACTATAGCAATACAGAATTGATGTTAGATCCCTTGTCGATAGCACTCAACACTTCATGAGTGTGTTTTACAATAACGATACTTTCTGAATCTGTGTAGACTAGGGAAAAATAAGTGTGATTTTGACTAAGGTCGAGCAATTCTGGCATATGACTTTTGCATTTGCGTTACTGTGCATATGTGTATATTTGTAAGCTGTTCAAATGCACAATACCTTCCTGTCCTCGTCAAGACAGGAGAGGGAAATTTTATTGAAACATTCTTTAGGATGCATTGACACACGATCACAAAAACATGGGCATACGCACGTGAGTACAGTCAGCAGAGCGTTCGCAATGTCGACGCTAGTACCGTGTATACCCTCCAAATTGTTCAAATGTTTGTTAAGCTTGTTGTTGTTATGGTCTTCAGTCCGGAGACTGGTTTGATGCAGCTCTCCACCCTACTCTATCCTGAGCAAGCCTTTTCATCTCCTCATAAGAACGGCAACACACATCCACTTGAATCTGCTTACTATACGGGTCTCTTGGTCTCCCTCTGCGATTTTTACCCCACACTTCCCTCCAATGCTAAATTTACGATTCCTCGATGTCTAAGAATGTGTCCTACCAAGCGATCCCTTCTTTTAGTCAGGGTATGCCAAAAATTCCTTTTCTCACCAATTCTGTTCAGTATGCGATCTACCCACCTTATCTTCAGCATTCTTCTGTAGCACCACAATTCAAAAGCCTCTATTCTCTTCCTGTCCGCACTGCTTATCGTCCATGTTTCACTCCCATACAAGGCAACACTCCACACTAATGCCTTCAGAAAAGACTTCCTTACACTTAAATTAATATTCGAAGTTAGCAAATTTCTCTTTTTCAAAAATGCTTTTCTTCCCATTGCCATTCTGCATTTTATATCCTCTGTACTGCGACCATCGCATGTTATTTTACTACCCAAGTAACAAAACTCATCTACCACCTTCATTGTTTCGTTACCTAATCGAATTCCTTCAGCATCGCCTGATGTTCTAAGACCGCATTCCATTATTTTTGTTTTGCTCTTGTTAATCTTCATTTTATACGCTCTCTTCAACACACTGTCCATTCCATTCAACAGCTCTTCCAGGTCCTTTGCTGTCTCTGACAGAATTACAATGTCATCAGCAAAACGCAATGTTTTTATTTCCTCCCCCTGAACTTTAATCCCTATTCCAAAATTTTCCTTGCTTTCCTTCACCGCCTGCTCAATGTGCAAATTGAATAACATCGGAGAAAGGCTACAACCCTGTCTTACTCCTTTCCCAACTGATGCTTCCCTTTCATGCCCTTCGAGTATAATAACTGCGGTCTGGCTTTTGTACAAGTTGTAAATAACTCTCCTTTCCCTGTATTTTACCCCTGCTGACTTCAGTATTTGAAAGAGTGTATTCCAGTCAACATTGTCAAAAGCCTTCTCCAAATCTACAAAAGCTAAAAATGTAGGTTTGCCTTTCCTTAATCTATCTTCCAAGATAAGACGTAAAGTATTGCCTCCCGCGTTCCTACGTTCCTCCTGAACCCAAACTGATCTTCCCCAAGGTGAGCTTCTATCAGCTTTTCCATTCTCCTGTAGATAATTCGTGTTAAAATTTTGCAACCGTGACTTATCAAACTGATGGTTCTGTAATTTTCACACTTGTCTGCTCCCGATTTCTTTGGAATGGGTATTATTACATTTTTCTTAAAGTGTGAGGGTATTTCGCCTGTCTCATACATCCTACACACCAGTTCAAATAGTTTTGTCATGGCTGGCTCTCACAGAGACTTTAGTAGCTCTGAGGGTATATCATCTACTCCTGGGGCCTTATTCTGACCTAGGTCTTTCAGGGCTCAGTCAAATTCATCTCTCAGTATAGAATCTCCTATTTCATCTTGATCTACTTCCTCTTCCCTGCCTACAACATCGTCTCTAAGTTCATTTCTTTTGTAGAGCTGCTCTATGTATTCTTTCCACCTTTCAGCTTTCCCTTCTTTGCTGAGAACTGGTTTCCCATCTGAGTTCTTGATATTCGTGGAGTTTCTTATCTTGTCTCCAAATGTCTCTTTTATTTTCCTGTAGGCGGTATCTACTTTTCCCCTTCTTATACATTCTACTACAGATTTGCATTTGGCTTCTAGCCACTCCTGCTTAGCCATTTTGCACTTCCTGTCAATCTCATTTTTTAGTTGTCTGTACTCCATTTTGCCTGTTTCATTTACTGTATTTTTATACTTTCTCCTTTCATCAATTAACTGTAGTATTTCCTGTGATATCCATGGATTTTTTGTAAGTCTTGCCTTTCTACCTATTTTGTCCTCTGCTGCCTTCACTATTTCATCTCTCAATGTTACCCATTCCTCTTCTACTGTTTTATTTTCATTTGTTTCTATCACTTGTTGCCTAAATCTCCCTCTGAAATTCTCCAGAACTTCACGTTCCTTCAATTTATCTAGCTCCCATCTCCTTATTTTCCTACCTTTCTGCAGTTTTTTCAGTTTCAGCCTACAGTTCATGACTAACAAGTTATGGTCAGAGTCTATATCTGCCCCTGGGTATGTCTTACAGTTTATAACTTGGTTCCGGAATCTATGTTTTACCATTATAAAATCTATCTGATACCTTCCGGTGTCTCCTGGTCTCTTCCAAGTATACAACCTTCTTTTGTGATTCTTAAACCACGTGTTTGTTACGATTAAATCATGTTCCGTGCAAAATTCTACCAGGCGGCTTCCTCTTTCATTCCTTTTGCCCAGACCATATTCACCCACTATCTTCCCTTCCCTTCCTTGTCCTACTACCGAATTCCAGTTTCCAATAACAATTAAGTTTTCCTCTCCCTTAATTGTCTGAATAATTTCCTTTAGCTCCTCATATATTTCTTCTATCTCCTCATCATCGGCAGAGCTAGTTGGCATATAAACCTGTACTACTGTTGTCGGTGTTGGCTTCGTATCTATCTTGACAATGCGATCACTGTGCTGCTCATAGTAGTTTACCCGCATTCCTATTTTCTTATTCATTATCAGTCCTACTCCTGTGATACCCCCAACTGATTTTGTAGTTATAATCCTGTACTCACCAGACCAGAAATCCTGTTCATCCTGCCACCGAACTTCACTAATCCCCACTATATCTAACTTCAACCAATCCATTTCCCTTTTTAAATTTTCTAATTTTCCTACCCGATTAAGGGATCTAACATTACACGCTCCGATCCGTAGAATGCCAGTATTGTCTTTCCTGGTGACGACATCCTCCTGAGTAGTCCCCGCCCGGAGATCCGAATGGGGACTATTTTACCTCCGGAATATTTTACCCGTGAGGATGCCATCATCATATGTTCATACAGTAGAGCTGCATGTCCTCGGGAAGAGTAACGGCTGTAGTTTCCCCTTGCTTTCAGCCGTTCGCAGTAACTGTGTGACAAAGCCACATTCGCTGATGTTACAAGGCCAGCTCAGTCAATCATCCAGACTGTTGCTCCTGTAACTACTGAAAAGGCTGCTGCCTCTCTTCAGGAACCACACGTTTGTCTGGCCTCTCCACAGATACCCCTCCGCTGTGGTTGCACCTACGGTACGGCTATCTGCATCGCAAGCCACCACACCTCGACAATGTCTGTGGTTCATGGGGGATGGGACTTAACTGCGGGGTCATCAGTCCTTAAACTACCTATAAACCAATTTATACTATAGACAACACAAACATCTATGTCCGAACGGGGATTCGAACCTCCGACGGGGAACGCCATCGCGCATCGGACCATAGCTCCTCATTGCGCTCGGCCCTCATTGCGGCTGTATACCATCCTTTTGCAGCGATGCGAGCTGCGATTGTTCCATGGACGCGATCGTAGAAATGCCGAATGTCGACCTGTGAAATGGTCTGCGGTGCAGTTTCTACATGGTGTCTCAGTTGGGCCAGATTTCATGCCGATCGTCCATACCGCGAAAGATGACGTTTCGTCCGGTCCCAAACATGTTCAATAGGGGACATATCTGGGAATCATGTCCGCCAGGGATGTTAACGTACATCTTGAAGATCACGTTGGGTGGTACGGGATATATGCCGAAGTGCATTATCCTATTGGAAATGCTTATCACCTTGTTGAATGAACGGTAGCGAGCCGGGTTGGATGATAGTTTCAATGTACCGTACAATGGTCAATGTTCCCTCGATGATCACCAGAGAAGATCGGCCAGTGTGGATTTGGCTTGCGATACCATTATGTATGATCATGCGTGCCGTTAAGGCGTCTCCCGCTCACGCCCCAACATCGTTCAGCCCGGCTCCAGTGGTGTCGCAATAGGCGTTTGTGGAAGGACGAATGGACACGTGTCGACTTCAGTGATGAAAGTCGATTCTGCCTCAGTGTCAATGATGCTCATATGCTTGTGAGGCGTTGCCGAGGCAAGCGCGAAAATCTGGAGTCTGTACGTCAGAGGTACACGGGGCCGACATCTGTCACCATAGTGTGGAGAGCGATATCTTATATGGTCCGTTCTCTCTGGTGATCATCGAGGCAACATTGAACGTCGCATTGTACATTTAAACCATCATTTAATCCGTCTTGCTACCTTTCATGCACGGACAAGGCAATGAGATCTTCCTACAGCACAATGCACTTCCAAGTGTATCCAGTACTATCCAACGTGCTCTTCAAGTTGTCCGTTCGTTATCCTGGCCAGCACGATCCCCAGATCGGTCTTCTGTTCAGCAGATTTGAGACTGGATGGTCAGGACGAGCGGCTCGAAATCTGGCCCAAATGAGTCACCAGGTGGAAAATTGATGGCCGGTCATTCCGCAAGAATTCATTCAGTACCTCTACGGTCGTCTCCGTGGAAGAATAACAGCTTGCATTTTTGCAAAGGAGGGTACGCACACGGTACTATTGGAGACATTGCGCACGCTCTGGCGACTGTACTCAAGTGCATATTGCTCTGTCTGTGTGATGGTGTATTGTGTACATTCTCATGAATATGTCTATAAAATTTCCTCCTGGTGGGTCGACGAATTCATCGTGTCCTTTTCTTCATTTTCCAGGATTGTATATACAGTATACTTAAATGCACTGACATTTGCAAGCACGGTAATTAATGCCTGTAATTACCAACACAATTACCATGACTGGGGTATCAAATTATAAAAATAATACGGTTATTTTCAGGTACATAAAAATGTATTGCAAGGCAGTGGCGGACTATGGCTGTTAGAGGTCCGGGGCGGCGGCCCCAACCACTATGTATTACTATAAAAAAGAATTGGAGGCCCCGTCAGGACGAGAGGTACGGGACAGTCTGATAAAATGGCTTTCGAGTTTTGGAGGCCCCGACAGAACAAGACGCTAAGCTTGCTTTCGAGGTATTTCTTATTTGGAGGGCCCCTAAGACAGGAGGCCCGGGGCGGGCCGTCCCTCACCCCCCCCCTCCCCCTTAGTCCGCCACTGATGCAATGAGGTCTTGACCAGGATACTGACACAGACTTATACATACTGGGACAGTGTTGTGAGAGAGGCTACAGAGATCCACACCCTAGGGAAGAGCTCAACAGCGGGCACAATCTGAGCAAGGCTAAGGAACCAGCGCTGAGTCTAATTAAGAAGAGGACATTCGGCAAACAATGATCTGGCGACTAGAGGTGAGGCAAGTACATCACCCGGTCACAGACGCCGACACGAGCGTCGCACCGACCGTCGACGCGTGACCACGAGTGCGGAGCTCGGATCGGACCGCCTGGCGGGGAGCGGGGATATGAGACGACTGCCCGCCCTAATGACCCCAGTACGTCAGCACACCTGACGATGGCGACATGTCTTATCGCCGAAATAATGGGCCCTTTGGACACTATGAACCGGCAGTACACCCATGTTCGAGTAACAAATACGCCGGAAGAAACTGAAGAATCACATCCAGAAATATGGATTTGATGTGAGATCCCTCATCAATTCAAGCGGGTGTTATAGAAGAACGATACTTTGCGAGTCCATGTTCACTGTAGCTCAATAAGTATGATTTTGCCAAAGGTAGGGTAATCCTGGCATTTTTCCATTTCCATTGCTGTACATATGTGTAGATTTGTAAGCTGTTCAAATGCATAAGATTATTATTAAAAAAATCGCACTGACGTGTTTTACATCCCACTTCAGATTTGTAGTTTTATAAGTTTTTGCAAACATTTTGGTCCAAAATAAAAATCTAAATAATAAAAAATTAATTAATAAGAGTGTCTGAAACCCTGTTAGGAAAAAAAATAGAAAGCAGTGGGTTTTGAACCACTGACCTCCAGCGTCACAGTCCAAAACAGTGCGCACAACGCTACAGCTAACAGTTACGGGTTGTGTTCTCAAATCTTATGCTATTCATAGTCGTTAACTGATGCTAATATGGCATTTGTAGACACTAGATTATCGTTTATCGTACGAAGGACGACGTGTTTTTGTTAATTCTTCAGTGCGACATTGCTTTGAAATGACAAGGTGTAAGTTACAATAAGAAAATCATCAAATACGCAACGCAAGATGGCGTATGCCACAGAGAGTTCTGGGCGAGGAATGTCACGTGATATATGCGAACGCCTGGTTTTCGTTAAATCAATGAAAGGTGTCAAAACTCCGTTATTATTGGAAATATCTCTCAAACGATACGAGATATGAAAAAATAAATACATAAATAAATAAATGAAGCCATATGGGACAAAGATGTAGAGAATTTTCTCCTCTATAAATTAGTTGATTCAATTTTCGCGTCATATGAACGGTTTATTTGTAATTAAAATTACATTACAAACCTTTTTTTTTTTTTTTTTTTTTTTTTTTTTTTACCAACGTATTTCTTGTCCGAAATATTTCAAAAAGCGAGGTTCTGGTCTCTGGTAGCCAACAATTATATCTGTAAAATTTGGTACCGATTGGTTGAACGGTTCGACCTAAAAAGTGGGAACACGTTACATCGTCAAATCGCCGTTATTTTTGCAAATATATGTGCAACGATGCAATATATGAAAAAAAACATAATAGAGGGAAGTTTTAGAGAATTTTCCCCTCTACCAATTAGGTTATTCAATCTTCGTGTCAGATGAACGATTCGTTTGCAATTAAAATTATATTACAAACGTTTTTTTTTTTTTTTTTTTTTTTTTTGTATTACTACTTTATTTTTTGTGCGAATAGTTTGGGAAAGGGAGGTTCTGGTCTCTGGAGGCCTACAATCATGTCTGTAAAATTTGGTGCTGATCGGTTGAACGGTTCGTCTTAAAAACAGGGAACACGTTACGGACAGACAGACAGACATACATCCCAAAATCTCCGTTATATTTGCAAATATCTCTGAAACGTTACGAGATATGAAAAAAAAATTAGAGGAAAGCTGTAGAGAATTTTCTCCTCTACAAATTTGGTTATTCAATTTTTTAGTCAGATGCATGGTTAAGCTGTTATTTTCATTTAAATTTCGAGCTGTCAAAAGACGATCGCAAAGGCCCACTTTTAGTGTTACTACCGTAACCTAAAGTTGGTCAAAACGTATTGCGGTGCCAGTGTCAAAATTCCCAGACTTCTCAAAAGGGGTCGACATGACGTTCGTGAAATTACACTACATGTTTCTCAAATCGCCCGTTTCTGAGCCAGAAATATCCCTTTTGAATCAGGCGAGTTATCCCAAAAGATAATGCCGTGCGTCATAAATGAATGAAAGTAAGCGTAATAGACAACTTTTCGTGTTGAAAAATCAATTATTTCAGATATTGTTCTAATGGTAAATATAGCAGAATTTAGTTTTGGAACAAGATCCTGAACATGGTCTTTCCACGACAGCTTACTGTCTATCTGAACACCTAGAAATTTGAACTTCCATCTCACCTTTCAAAATGTTCAAATGTTTATATATCTATCGGACGAAACTGCGTGGTCATCAGTCCGTAGCTTACAAACTACTTAAACCTAGGTAAACCAACCTAAGGACAAACACACACACCTATGCCCCAGGGAGGACTCGAACCTCCACGGCGCGTCTCATCTTTCATATGCCTATTACGTGCAATCAAAATGTCAGCTTTCGTCAAATTATGTGTTAGAAATTGTAAAAACTGAGTCTTATTGTGATTTAACATCAACCTGTTTTCTACAAGCCATGAACTTATCTCTTGAACTGCATTATTTGATACTGTGTCAATATTACGAGCATCATCCTTCACTACCAAGCTGGTATCATTAGCAAACAAACATACTTTACGGTCACCTGTTATACTAGAAGGCATATCATTTATATAAATAAGAAACAGCAACGGTCCCAAAACAGACCCCTGGGGCATCCCCCACTTAATTGTGTCCCATTGCGATTGTACATCATAGCCATTTTCTATACTGCGGAGAGTTACCTTCTGTTGTCTATTATTCACTTCATGTGAGTGTTTTAGAAGAACGATACTTGGCGAATCCATGTTGACTGTGACTCAATAAGTATGATTTTGACAAAGGTCGTGTAATCCTGGCATAACATTTTTCCATTTCCATTACTGTGCAGATCTGTAGATTTATGTTGTTGTTCTGGACTTCAGTCCGGAGACTGGTTTGATGCAGCTCTCCGCCCTACTCTATCCTGAGCAAGCCTTTTCATCTTCTCATAAGAACGGCAACACACATCTACTTGAATCTGCTTACTATACGCGTCTCTTGGTCTCCCTCTGCGATTTTTACCCCACACACTTCCCTCCAATGCTAAATTTACTATACCTTGATGTCTAAGAATGTGTCCTACCAAGTGATCCCTTCTTTTAGTCAGGGTATGCCAAAAATTCCTTTTGTCACCAATTCTGTTCAGTACCTCTTCATTAGTTATGCGATCTACCCACCTAATCTTCAGCATTCTTCTGCAGCACCACACCAAAATGCTTTTCTTCCCTTTGCCATTCTGCATTTTATATCCTCTGTACTGCGACCATCACATGTTATTTTACTACCCAAGTAACAAAACTCATCTACCACCTTCATTGTTTCGTTACCTAATTTAATTCCTTCAGCATCGCCTGATTCTCTAAGACCGCATTCCATTATTTTTGTTTTGCTCTTGTTAATGTTCATTTTATACGCTCTCCTCAACACACTGTCCATTCCATTCAACTGCTCTTCCAGGTCCTTTGCTGTCTCTGACAGAATTACAGTGTCATTAGCAAAACGCAATGTTTTTATTTCTTCCCCTTGTACTTTAATCCCTATTCCAAATTTTTCCTTGCTTTCCTTCACCGCCTGCTCGATGTACAAATTGAATAACATCGGAGAAAGGGTACAACCCTGTCTTAATCCCTTCCCAACTGATGCTTCTCTTTCATGCCCTTCAAGTCTAATAACTGCGGTCTGGCTTTTGTACAAGTTGTAAATAACTCTCCTTTCCCTGTATTTTGCCCCTGCTGACATCAGAATTTGAAAGAGTATATTCCAGTCGACATTGTCAAACGCTTTCTCCAAATCTACAAAAGCTAAAAATGTAGGTTTGCCTTTCCTTAATCTATCTTCTAAGATAAGACGTAAAGTGAGTATTGCCTCCCGGGTTCCTACATTCCTCCTGAACCCAAACTGATCTGCCCCGAGGTCAGATTCTACCAGCTTTTCCATTCTCCTGTAGATAATTCGTGTTAAAATTTTGCAACCATGAGTTATCAAACTGATGGTTCTATAATTTTCACACCTGTCTGCACCTGATTTCTTTGGAATGGGGATTATTACATTTTTCTTAAAGTGTGAGGGTATTTCGCCTGTCTCATACATCCTACACACCAGTTCAAATTGTTTTGTCATGGCCGGCTCTCCCAGAGACTTTAGTAGCTCTGAGTGTATGTCATCTACTCCTGGGGCCTTGTTCTGACCTAGGTCTTTCAGGGCTGTGTCAAATTCTTCTCTCAGTACAGTATCTCCTATTTCATCTTGATCTAATTTCTCTTCCCTTCCTACAACATCGTCTCCAAGTTCACCTCCTTTGTAGAGCTGCTCTATTTTTATAAGCTGTTCAGAAGCATAAGATTATCTTAAGAAAATGTTAAAATTGTGGATATGTTTAGAAACGGAGCTGCAGCCAATGGTGAGGTAGGATATCCTCCTGCTTGGATTGATACCGGCACCAGTGCTGAGGATCTACAGCTCTCTTGGAGTGAGGCGGTGTCTGGTTATGAGGCTCAGGAGCCAGGATGTGGTGCGGTCGCGAGGTGGCAGTGTTGGCGAAGTGCCGAGTTGCAGTCAGGGCGTGCGCTCAGTGCTCGCCGCTCTGTCGCAGGTGGGAGCGCGTGGTAACTAACGCCTGGCGTCAGCGCCCGGCTAATTAGACGCCGTTGACAAATGGCGGCGCCCCACCTGCCAGGCTCGCCGCAACTTGCCCCCGCCCGGCCATCCGTATTCGGCACTCGGCTGGGGCAGTCCAGGCCCGTCACCGGTGAACGTCGCTCACCGAGCTCCAGTGTCACATTCCTTACAGATATTTTTTTTTTCTTGCCCTCTTTAGGTTACGGTAGTAACACTAAAAGTGGGCCTTTGCGATCGTCTTTTGACAGCTCGAAATTTAAATGAAAATAACGGCTTAACCATTCATCTGACACGAAAATTGAATAACCAAATTTGTAGAGGAGAAAATGTTCTACAACTTTGCCTTGATGCGTTTTTTTCATAACTTGTATCGTTTCAGAGATATTTGCAAAAGTAACGGCGATTTTGGAATGTCTGTCTGTCTGTCCGTCCGTCCGTCTGTCTGTCCGTAACGTGTTCCTTGTTTTTAAGACGAACCGTTCAACCGATCAGCACCAAATTTTACAGACATGATTGTAGGCCGCCAGAGACCAAAACCACCCTTTTTCAAATTTTTCGCACAAAAAATACGGTAGTAAAGCCAAAAAAAGCCGCTTCTAATATAATTGTAATTGCAAACGAACCGTTCATCTGACACGAAGATTGAGTAACCTAATTGGTAGAGGAGAAAATTCTCTACAACTTAGCTCACTTATGTTTTTTCGTATCTCGTATCGCTTGAGACATATTTGCAAAAATAACGGAGATTTGAAACCCTCCATTGAATTAATGAAAACCGGCCGTTCGGAGATGTCACGTGACATTCCTCGCGTATTTGATGATTTTCGTATTGTAACTTACACGTTGTCCTTTCAATGCAACGGCACACTGAGGAATTAACAAAAACACATCGTTCTTCGTACGATAAATGATAATCTAATGTCTACAAATGCCAAATTAACATCAGTTAACAACGGCCATCAATACTATGATATTAAAGAACTTATCATTCGATTTATAGCCGTAGCGTAGTGGGAAAGATGCTGGACTGTGATGCGAACGGTCGGTGGTTCGAAACCCGCCCTCCCAAATCTTTTTTTTTTCCTCAAAGGGTTTCAGACACTCTTATTAATTAATTAATTATTATTTAGATTATTATTTTTGTCCAAAATGTTTGAAAAAAACTTTTAAAACTACAAATCTAAAATGGGCCGTAAAACACGTCAGTGCGATTATTTTCTTTTTTTTTTTTTTTTTTTGCCCTCTTTAGGTTACCGTAGTAACAATAAAAATGGGCCTTTGCGATCGTCTTTTGACAGCTCGAAATATAAATGAAAATAACGGCTTAATCATTCATCTGACACGAAAATTGAATAACCGAATTTGTAGAGGAGAAAATTCTCTACAACTTTACTCTCATGTGTTTTGTTCATATCTTGTACCGTTTCAGAGATCTTTGCAAAAATAACGGCAATTTTTGGATGTCTGTCTGTCTCTGACAAGCTTCCTAGGATTTTATTTGTGGACGGAGAAGTTAGTACTGCTTACTCCCACAAGACCCCTTTAACCTTCGCATCCTTGCGGATGCTGTTGCGTAGCAGTGTGCGTTTGTACCGCCCTACAGTACGCACGAGGTGCCGTAGTTGCTGTCCAAGTCTTTATGGAAAGCATAGAGTTCTGACTAACCTGTTGTCTTCTAAAGTTGTGTCCCCAGTGCAGAAGACGGCACAAAGGTCGTTGGTTCTTCGTCAACATACAAGTGCGACTAAAATAAGTTCGGTAGGATGGAAGCATAAAAAGGGACTCGCGAGATTTTTAATTGTCAGGGATGCCATTTATTACGTCTAGATTCAGAATAATAAAATATGAACAACTATTGTTAATACGACACGGCCTATGCTGCCCGTAGTTCATGTTGAGACCTCGACTGCTATCACAATTACACAGATCTTTATTCATGACCGGCGCGGTCCAGTGCGTCTAGTGGTCAGCTCGAGACAAACTGCGGTGCATTGCGAGAGGGCACCTGACGCTCTATTTAGCGCCAAAACATGGCCGCCGCGCACCTTCTGCAAAATCGCTCTTCTCTTGTTACAATAAGAGAAGACACCTTAAACTGTCAAAACCTAGCATATGCTTGAGAGATATTTATCACAGATTCTCAGCTCTGAATAATAAATATTTAGTATATAATAAACAAAACTAATTTCAAAAGAAACCACGTGACGTGAAATGCAGCAGCCAATGCGAGGAGAGTACCAGTAACATAGCCGGGGTTTCCCATGGGAACCAACACCTACTGTGCCATATGCTACTTGCTCCCCACCCCACATTTCAACATATGCTGTACTTCTGTCTTTCTTCCGCGTTTAAGACGACACGTACGATGCTAGCAAAGAAACGGCCAGCGGCCAGAAATATGAAGTGGCTATAGGCTAGGAATATCACGCTGTCAGTCCGTGTTCCCTGTTTTTAAGACGAACCGTTCAATCGATCAGCACCAAATTTTACAGACAATTGTAAGCCGCCCGAGGCCAGAACCTCCCTTCTCAAAATTTTCAGACAAAAAATACGGCAATTCTACCAAAAAAAGCCGTTTGTAATGTAATTGCAATTGCAAACGAACCGTTCATCTGACACGAAAACTGAAGAACCTCATTGGTAGAGGGTAAAATTCGCTACAACTTCGCTCTATTATGTTTATTTAATTTTTTTTCATATCTTGCATGCTTGCAGAGATGGGTGACAATAGACGGGTGGGCGGAAGGCTCCTCACCCCACTCCCTTGCCCAGGGTGGCCATAAGTGCGCAAGCCACTTCCTTCTTGGGGAAATACTGATGCTGAGAGGATATACCTAAACAACACATTACTTGATTTACTATTGGGCGGCGATCCATATGGCGTTTTAAGAGGCACTATCCAATTGATAAGCGAGCCACTGGAGGGAAAGTGCCAGCTCCAAATAAAAGTTAAATAGAACGAAAATAAAACGGAAGCAACACACACAGAAGTAAGGCCGAAAGTAATTAGAACATCACCTTACATTGTGCCACAAAATCACACAGAATACATGGAAAATCGTAGAATGTACAGTCAGTCATAGCCAATTGATAGGCAAGCAAATGAACTAGTTAATCCAATGACACAATTTGACAGTAATTCTTTTCCAGCACAAAAAGCAACGAATGAGCAACATTTTTGTATGGTGTTGCAACGATACGAAATTAACACAGGATAAGCAACATGGAACACGCAGATGACTAGTGGGTTGCCACAACACAGGCAAGACAGCAAAACGGATGCAGGAATGTTAAAAATGATGGAAGAATCACGAGTAGGAGATATGAATAGGTACGATACAGATCATTTTTTGACTGTTCCAAAAATTTAAACACTTCAAATAGGGAGGCAGAAGTATACATGTGTGATTCTTCATTGATCAATTCCATGTGGGCATTGGAGTTTGGCACATAGGTTAGAGTTTGCATGCACACACGACAGGACCACTGGAAAAGGTTATGCAAAGAGTTGCACAAAATTGCACATGTTATCAATAGTTTAGGACCGCAGTCTTAAACAGATATTGATCAAATGAAGGGCAAAATAAAATACGAATTATTGCAGATGGTACCTTATGAAAACTTAGGCGTGAAAAGTGGCTTCAATTTTTTATACTATGAATGAAAAGAACCAAAGCTTCGATAGACCATACAGCAACGGAGAAGTAATACGTTTACGTAGAATGAAACTACTGGTCAAATAGAAATCGCCAGTAGGAAAGAATGAAGATATTGAGGGTTTTAAGGAAGTACTGAGGGAACTAGAAGTGGAAGAACTTAAAATAAAAATAAAAGGGAAAGTCAGACAGAGAGGCCCAGAAATTATCACATTAATTTTAACCGCAATAATAATGGAAATTTCAGACCATTTAATAATAAAAGAAACAATAACAATTTTCAATCATGAAACAATGCAGATAGCGTACAATCATGGAACAATGGTGGAAACTATGGGAATAGACATAACGGATACCATAATAATAACAATGGGTACAGCTCTTCATATCGAGGTGGATATGGATTCAGAAACGAAACCAATAATCATAATACTTAAACAGAGGGAATGATATGAGAAAAGGCAACTGGCGTGACCAAGGCTCAAACAACTTGACGGGAAATCAAGGTCCATGCGGGCAAGAGCAAATTACCAAAGGTCATCCAGATGTGGAACTTTTTGTGTCCCAGCCTCGTCGCCGCTTTTGTGTCTCGTTTCCGTCGTAGGTGTCGGTGGCCGAGTGGAATGAGACCGACACAGGAATAAAGATAGCACGCTGGTGCAGGTACGGAGGGAGCAGCCAGAAACTAGAAACACTAGAGTAAATTAGAACGAGATATATATTGCACAGAATTTATACAATACTTAACTTTTACATAGCTCAGTACTGCAGAATGCTGATACATAGTTGAGCAAGAGGTCTGCCTAGTGCCTGTACGATAGCCAAGTCTTCACTGGTGCCTATCTGATTCCGAAGTGTTAACTGGTTCCTCAGTTCCAAGTGAACGATGTCGTTCAGTGGTGGCCACGAGCGGAGTTGTAACAGAAGGCGCTCGTGGCTGACGTCGTAAGAACGTCGCGCCGTGTGTGCATGGCGGCGCGCGGCGAAAGTAGGTGGCGCGCACTTTGTACTTGTGCGACACCACAGAACTTACCCCACCAATTCCTCAAAAACGTAATTCCTCCCACGAAACGCGGAGGGAGGATAGGTAACGCACTGACCGCAACACAGGCACAACAGAATCAAAATATTCATCATACTTTAAAAAATAAATCACATACCGCTCAAGCAGATCATAACAGTGACAGTTTGAACCAACAAAATAAAATTCAAAATTTAAACCGTAATGTAAGTTCAGAACAGATAGAAGCACAGGACAAAGCATGGGAAGATAGCATTGATTGGTTAAATTCTGAAAGAGAAGACTGTTGCCATCTAGTTCTAAAATTATAGAAATTACAGATGAGGAATCATTCACCGGGTTGGTCGATGTATTCGACGACACCAACAAGGATAAAAACGAGTCACAAAAACAGACAAGTGACACAAAGGTATAAACAAAGACACAAAAAAAGACTTATATTGTATATAACTAAATCAATTACGAAGATTTTGAAATTTAGTACATAAGGGAATTTCTAGAAGCCAGAGGTAAAGGCGCTCTCGTGGCGGCGACGGATGACAACAGAGACGTGGGCGGTATGCTCCTCACCCCACTCCCTCAACCCGGGCTGTCTTTGGCCCGAAAGCCTCTTCCTTCTTGGGGAAATACAGACGTTTTAAAATCCATTTAAAAACCACACAATGCCGCTTTCAAAAAAGGGTGTTGACTTGCAGCTTTTAAGCCATGGGTGGAACGCGAATGCCAAACTGGCGATGTCAGGTCTGAGAGGAAATACCTAAACGAGGTGTTAGCTGACTTACTATTTGCCGCCGAGCCATACGGCGTTTTAAGACGCACTATCTGATTTGTAAGGGGGCCACTGGTGGGAAAGCACCAGCGTCATCGAAAGATATACACAAGCAGAACGAGAAAAAATAAGGCACACTCGCTCAATCAACCGGGCAGGCTGTGTGTGTCGCAGTTCAACACTCTGGCAACGATTTTTGTTCGGAGAGGTGATAAAGACTGCTGTATAGTATTGCACTCTAAGGAGCACCTCTGTTGTGGAGCAGATCTTAGCGAATCTCCAGTGGAGAGTACTAAGGATTGTGCATTGTTCATAGTGTTGACCAAGATACTTAATATCCGGTGTGAATATAGTGTGCACTAGTTAACACTTGCGAGCGCATTTTCGAGTGGCGCCGTGGTGGGCTAGTCTGAGACTGACGTACCATGTCAATTTATAGCCAGACTAGAATTTAAAGGTCGTTCTTGACTTCAGCAAAACACAGGGGCCGCACAGAAGTAGCCGAGCCTTCTGGAGCGCCACGTTACGGATCGCGATGTCTCCCATGACGGAAGTTCGAATCATCTCTCGGATATGGATGTTTGTGTTGTCATTAGGTTAGTTTAAATTAGGTTAAGTCGTTTGTAAGTAAGAATTACAAATATTTAATCACGGAAAAAAAGACGCAGGGAAAGTGCGATCAGCAGTTGTCGATCAATACAGACAACATGATTTCAGCGAAGATGCAGCTAGCAGCCATCAGCGCAGTTAACGGTATTGTGTGCAAACACCATAGGCCAACTCCAAAAATGTTCAAACAGCAGTACCAAATACATATTTTTACCATTGCGTAAAATTTCTGACTTGACAGCCTGGAACATAAACTAACGAAATTAAATTAATTTTAAAGTTAATTAGGCGCGGTTCTTCAGACATTCTAGACACTTTATTTTATTTTGAAATTGTTTATACGTTTCCTCTATCCTGTCAACCTATCTGGAACTTGGAAATTAAAAATTTAATTTGTTTCTTGATTAATTTGATTTTCTTTAAAAAAAGTTAATGAACACAAATAATTTTCAATCTTTTTTTTTTTTTTTTTTTTTTTTTTTTTTTTTTTTTTTTTTTTTTTTTTTTTTTCAGTAACTAATGAAATCACTTTAGTACTCGAACTGATCCTCACTTGTTACACTTTGTTAATTTTAAGATTTTTCTTACAGGATATGTCATCTTTGCATAAGTGATAAAGTTTCACCGATTGTACGTAGACAAGGTGCACCTTTCTGCCGTTTACATGATATGCTGTTAATGTATTCCTTGCAGGAGCCTCAGGTGCAATAACAATAGGTCATATCTGTCCGTAACACACTGTAAATAGTTGGAAGAGTACAATAAAAATGTCATCAACATAGATTTCACGTTACACATATAACTTTTCACCGTCGCGATGTATGTTGACCACTGAGGCACACATAAATGTTTCATATTTCTGCATTGTGGACTGTTAGTGCGATGCAGTCCCCAGCTCAAGGACTTTATGTTCCCCATGCCATTACTCAGGAAACAAATGTTGAGACTCCTGAAGGGGAAGGGTTCCATTTCTGACTATCTTTAGTCTCCATGCATCATATTCCTTCTATAGCCGTTGTGTCATGAGCTCATAAGCACGTAGTGCTACAAAGCTGCAGCCACGTCTCAACCCGTTTTGTGGCATATGTTCTGTCTGATGACTTACAACTCCTTTTAATCTCTACCTTATTGTCTCTTATATTTCAGTAGTAGTTTGTGAAAGATCATGATTGATTCCTAAATCTTTCATAACATCCTACAGTTGTACAGACTGTGTTATAAGATTTTGATAAAACTACAAACCCAATGATGCGTTGAACACTGCCTGATTCAGTGTCTGACTGGAGGCGTTGCATGCTCAAATGAAGTTGGACATTATGCTGGCAGTAGCGTTGGTACTGGCAGGGTTATCCAAGACTGACAGTCTTCAGCAGGTGGAGGGGCGTGGTGAAACGCGAGGAAGCCAGCGTTCCTAAGAGAGTAAATCCTGATGCGAAATCCTGGTCCTCCAAGATGGGTCATCGGGCTTAAGAATCTACCTTTGAGGAAGTGTACACAGGTAAATGAGGTAAACAGCAAGATACCAGGAAGAACGAGGAGGAGATTAATAGAGGGATGAGAGAGGACAAGATGGAAAACGGAAGGCAACGGGGAGATTGGCGAAGATGATGGATGGATAGAGTAGTTCTAGAAAAAGGAGGAGGCTGATAGGAAGACGACGTTAATGGAAGAAGGGGAAGAAAAGAGAAGGACAAGAGAGAGCAGATGGGAAGTAGATGGACACAATGGCAATTGCTGCAGATTAGGTATAAAGTGGTACCTGTAAGATTCTGCAGAAAATGTAAGAACCAAAAATTTACTTAGACCACTGGATTTACAATAGGTAACATTTTTATCATAAAAAGTACTTTTATATGTAAATTTGAAGCTTATATGGCGATGTGATGACATCATTAAGGTGACGGGTATTATGCTGGATATCAGCCGACCTCACACGATACTACGATTACGTAACATTTTACCTTCGTCAGGTTCGACATGGAGCTTCTCCTCGCGTGGAACCTGAGGCGACCTCCCGCATTCTCTCTGTGGTTCGCCCCATTAGGCGTTCCATGTGTGGTCCGATACACCTACTCACGTGTTGGCGTACCGTTTGCGATCGGGTAGACGCCATCCTAGGCGTTCCATTTTCGATTTGTCTGCTGCTGTGGCGTGCTTTCCACAATTCCAGGAGGCATTTTAATCGGCCACTCTGCCATATGATCCAAAAGAAGATTGAGAATCTGTTGCGTACCTTAACTATGCTGGATGTATTTCCGCCAATATCGACAGGATCCTCAGGAAGCACAACGTCAAGTAAGTGTGCTATCCAGCAAGCTAATTTATAGGACTATTGGGAAATGTGAAAGATGTCATGGAACTACGAAAACCAGGAATTTATCATATACCTTGCAATGTGGCATGTTATCCATTGACCAAACAGCCAGGAGAGAGAACATTAGATGCAGGGAACATCAGAAGCACATGCAACAAAATCTGCCAACGTTGGTCTAGAACTCATTCATTCAATGAATTATGGCGAAATAAAGGCTGTGGTACAGAGCTCCAGATACTGGGACAGTGTGGCGGTGTTATGAGGCCGGCCGCGGTGGCTGAGGGGACTGAGGCGCTCCAGTCACGGTCTGCACGGTCACTACGGTCGGGGGTTCGAATCCCCCCTCGGGCATGGATATTTGTGCCGTCCTTAGTGTTAGCTAGTTCATAAGTAGATCCTGATATTCTCCTCATCTTTTCCTGAAAAAAAAAAAAGCAACGACGACGGCAGAACAACTCCAAAAAACTAAGAACTGCAAATAACATGGAAAATGCAACTCCTGTCGTACCAGACCGAAAATGGAGCGTCTGGAACCGATCACGGAAATAGAATTACTGGATTTGTTCCACTCGAGGAACAGTCTCACGTAGCAAGTGTTGAATGTAACGAGTTACATTATCGAAAATCATGTGAAACGACGCCGATATCCGGCAGAACACCCGGCACTCCGAAAAATGCCCCACATAACCAAAAGAACGCAAAAAAGGTGTTAATTTGTTTGATATGTTTTCTTGTTGATTAACGAAATTTATATCATTTTACTTGCTTATTCATTTCGTGTCAGACAGAGCCACATGGAAGCAGTGTCATGGTTGCACAGGAATGGACTATGCCCAAGCGTTTAGGGTTGACCATCATTAATTTTTTTTCCTTGGATGATGTAAGACGCAAATGGCAGTTGCGCAGGAGATCCACTGACTTCTGTTCCGCACACTCACAGGTTGTGTCCAACTGCGCATCCTCACTTTTATAGAAATACTTTACACTGCCCGACAACAATTAGCGATCTGTTGAGGCATCCAAGGCACACAACACCTCTTCTTATTACGACCAAGGTGTGACGGTAGGGAACTAGGTGAGATGTTACTGATAACAGCAACCCACAATTAAGAGTCAGTTTATTTGCAAAACTTTGAGCAATCTTTTATTGTTATATTTCGGAAACTGAGCAACTAACAAGGAGAGGGTTTGACATGTGGGTCACCGAATTTGATCAAATTTTGCATGTACATTCTGTATTAAGTATAGACATATTATTCGGCTATATTTGTCAATTAGTGGTTTTTTAAGAACTCAAGGTCAAAATTGATGTCGCAAAATCGCGTTTTAATTATATATATATATATATATATATATATATATATATATATATATATATATATATATATATATATATATATATATATATATATATATCGAATGACGCCATGTGTCTCCATTCCTGTAAGAACATCTATATCTCCAAGTACCTATCCAAGAACATATAGCTGAAGCGCTACAACTCGGTAGTACGACCCTCCGAAGTCTATGCCTCTGAGCGCCTCTTGATGAAAGGGTCCACTCCGGAAACTAGACTTAAAGAGAGGAAATACTGGGACTCATAAGAGAGGACGATGGTATCTACAGAATCAGACACAATGACGAGATCTATGAACATCAGGAAGAAATATATGTATGTGGAAAAGGCGACTGATCTATGAGCACATGAACCCCTTGACTCACCCCAGGCTCACCTAGAAGATCCTCACAGTGACTAACAGGGGAAAGGCGGCCAAAGCCAAGCGGTTCACGTCTGTAAGATCACACTTCTAGCAACTGCAGATCCTATTACAGACAACCGAGAACCGAACTCAATACCGACAGGGATTTTTCCCCACTGTCTCTCGCAAGCAAGAAGAGTACAGGCACCTCCAGACCTAAAGGGACGGATGAGAGGAAGCAGGCTCAAAGCCAGAAGATGTATTGAGCCAAGAAGACCCTAGCTGAAAGACTAGCCTCGTGGTCCCTAGTAGACCGAAACGAACTGAAAAAAGAAGAAATCGAAAAATCGTCTGAAGATGAGAATTTTGTTTTTGAACTTTCATGGTATAGCTTGTAAACATGAGCGACATTCGGAGCGCAGGCAGCCGCTCGAGCGGCGGTGCAAATCCCGCCACCGACAAAATAATAATAATAACAATAAACAAATAAATAATAATAATAATACATGCCGTCACGATGGCTCAGCGGGTTCGATGAGAGCGTTGATTGCTCTCTCTAATAAAAGAAAACTGAGCCAAGAACTGAACGATGAACCATGAACAAAGACGAACAAACGTCCAGAACGGACCTGAAAAAAAGGGATCCAGGGCTTGGACTGTCAAATCGTGGATCAAGGTTCGAACCTCCATCATGGTAACTTCTTTTTTTTTAATATATTTCATTTATTTATTTATTAGATTTTTTCCATGTATTTGATAATATTATCATATTTGTAATATCTTTTCTTTTCTTATTGTAGTAGAGCATCGAGAAGTGTGATGAATATCCAATTAAATGATTTATCTGTTTAAAGCTGTTTTATTTCTGATAGTGCAAAAGCCATATATTTGATTTGATACTGGATACGTTGTGTGGCGAAACCGACATGACCCCCTACGACAGTACTTTTGTCGATGACGATGCTCAGATGACCTCCAGGGCCGTGTCACACTGTGACAAGCATATTGATCACTTACAGCATTCATATTCAAACATACAAATGTACACATTTAAACCTTCAATACATGATTTTCTATTTGTAGCTATAAAAACTACCATGATTAATGTATAGTGCGTATACACTGATAAAAATATTGGAAAAAAAATCCTGAAAATGATTATGCAGTACTAGCAATAAAAAGTCCATAGTTGGTCAGCTATGTAGTGCTTCCATGATTACCCTATGTAGTAATTGTCACTATTATGCCTCTCATCTTTCCAAAAAGTAACCCTTAATGCAACAGTAGTATGTGATTGACTACTTTTACACGGCAAAGGGGAAATACTAATGTAAACAAGCGCATATGTTAGGAGTCAATCAGTGCAGCTAACTGTCGAAATGGTTCAGTTGCACTTTGCAATATATAATTTGTAGGATGAGTTACTAGCATATGTAACACCATGTATACAAGCAGCTGTAAATTAACTTGTAGTAAAATGTTAATCAGTTTGAGAGATAATGAAAAATTATAAGTTATGTAGCTAATCAGCTACACCATGCATTAACGGGTTAAACACACACATCCAGATTCAGGTTCTCTACATATGGTCATATCATTTTATTTTATCTACGAATTTTGCTATATATTTTCACGTTTACGTAACTTGGCCAACAGTGCATCCTTCAGACTGTGTGCGAACAGCTGAGAGTTAGAGGTCGAAGAGTGTTCTCTTCGCTGTGCAGGGAAGCAACGCGCCCTTTGTGCTGGGGGCTTTCTCTGCGAGGCCCGCATGCGGCCACAGTATCTGTTGCCTCTTTCACCCCCCCCCCCCCCCTTCTCATGCTATCAGGCTGCTGGCTGAACAGCGCCAGCGTCGTCAACCGCCAGCTCTGCGTTGGCGCGAAGCCAGCGCCCGTCGCTGACTTGTTTGTCGCCAGCCCTCACCACCAGAGGCGCTTATTGTTTCCGCGTCAGCGGCGATGGCCTCCCACAGGCGATACGAATTCTCCGACCAGCAGAGATAAAAGACGGGGCGGCTCACAAGCCTGTTTGCCCACAAACAAAACGGCGATGTCTCGTGTACCGCGTCTCTGCTCAGAGTAGCCTCATGTGATAAGCTTAACCTACACTTTCCGTTAAGCCCTTTTTAAACGATGAACGAAAGTGAACAAGATAGATAATAATCTACTGAAGCACTTCTAGCGTACTAGTCCTGAACTACAAACTCATGCAAGATCTTGTGGCAGCGTGTTTAGAGGATAAACGTAATCGAACAGTAATACCCGATGTTGAAAGTGAGGTTATAACAGGCGATTTGTTATGTAGGAAGTCATAGTTTAATGCTGCAATTGAGGAAACAACGTTAAATATTATTGACGGCCAAAGAAAACCTTGCAGTCTATGTTTTTGGTCAATTTAGTGTGGTAAAGTTCTGGTAAATGAAACAATATTTCAAAACATTCACATCTATTTCCAAGCGAAAAAAATACACTTATGAACACATCAAACAATATTTATAAGAGCATAAAAAGACCTTCTTTACTTTATCTACTACGATTTGCCCACTGACATTGTTAATAACGTCATACACAACTGAATTTGGACTGACGTTTTCATTTAAAATGCTGTTTAATGAAAATTGCATCATCAGATTACAATCTTATTCAAATAAACAATTGACTTCAGTCTTTTCTGTTACAATATTGCAAAACATAAACCAATTTTCGGTTTCAGATGTACGACCTCGCTTTTCGGTGGACAATAATTGAGATAAATATTCAAATCGTTATGAAACATTTGCAGTTTACCGCTAAACCAAAGTATAATAATAAAATAAAGATTAATGAGACAAATTTGCGTGCAAACCGTGTAATTGCCGACTACAACATGAAAATCGTTTGACGAAAATAGGTTAATTTCCGATGTCAGCAGACGACCATTCAAACAAAACAATCTTCTCGAGAAAGCTTAACGTGACGTTGACGTTACGTGGCGGTCTGGGGGCGGACAGTGTGAATGTCGTAATTAGAAATACATTTTGTAATACATAAACTTCGACATTAAACTTCGACATAACGCAAAATATATGTAAATACGAAGGAAAATGGCGGACTAACTGGAGCGGTGACTGCAGCTGACAGCTACTAGTTCGCGCATGCGCAGTGAACCCACTAGTACCGAAGTTAGAACTGGTCCTATTTCTTTATCGCTATAATTATCACGCTTCGATACTAGCGCGATAAAATTAGTGCAGCCGTTCAATCGACTGACGGGCGCCATTAACACAACTTGTTATCAATCTATTACAAGTTCGGTCATCGTTTAAAACGGGCTTTACACTTCGATTCAAGTGAATAAATTAAATTAAATGTAAGACTACAAGCAGTCACTTATTAAATGTATAGCAGGGTCTTGTTTGCAGTCTTTTTATTGTATATCAAGGATTTCGGATGTTTTTCCTTTTTTGTTATTTCAATTCCCCTAAACGGGGCGGTCTGTCGGCGCTCGCCCGTGCTCATTAGACGAGAGATACACAACAACAAAGAAAAGGAAGGTGAACAGATGGGGCATAACAGCTTTCAGATAATTGCAGAACGACATGTTGACCATAGTTGTTTATTATTTCTCAATGCTACCGGTTTCGGTTATTTACCATTGTCAAGCGTTAGCAGAGATTAGCTAATAGCTTAACATGTCGAAATACAAAATTATCACACAAGTATTCGTTGTCATTGCTCTAGTTATTGATATTATCACAGTGGCTGTCACAGTCAGCCACTGTGATAATAGCAATAACTAGAGCAATGACAATGAATACTTGTGTTATAATTTTATATTTTTCTATTTCGACATGTTAAGCTAATAGCTAATCTCTGCTAACGCTTGACAATGGTAAATAACCGAAAACGGTATCATTGAGAAATAATAAACAGCTATGGTCAACATGTCGTTCTACAATTAAAGAAAAGGAGTGCACAAACAAAGTAAGGTAAGGAGTTAAAAATAGAAGGTGACAGTGTTGAAGAAACAATATATGAGTCAAAATGGAGAAAATAATGGACACGGTGACAATGAAATTAAATAATAGATAAAACAGACTCACGTTTGAATTTACCTCAAATGCATCTACATCTACATCTACGTGGGATAATCTGAAAATCACATTTAAGTGCCTGGCAGAGGGTTCATCGAACCATTATACTATTTATCTCCCATTCCATTCTCGAATAGCGCGTGGGAAGAAAGAACACCTGAATCTCTCTGTTCGAACTCTGATTTCTCGTATTTTATTGTGATGATCATTTCTATCTATGTAAGTGGGAGTCAACAATATATTTTCGCATTCGGAGGAGAATCTTGGTAATTGGACTTTCGTAAGTAGCCCACGCCACAACGATAAGCGCCGTTGTTGTAATGATTCCCATCCCAGATCCTGTGTCATTTCCGTAACGCTGTCTCCCCTGTATCGTGACAATACGAAATGAGCTGCCCTTCTTTCGACTCTTTCGATGTCCTCCGTCAAACCCACCTGATAAGGATCCCACACTGGGCAGCAATACTCCAAAAATGGACGAACAAACGTAGTGTATGCAGTTTCTTTTGTAGTTCTGTTTCATCTTTTAAGGTTTCTGCCAATAAAACGCAGTCTATGGTTCGCCTTTCCCACGACATTATCTACGTGTTCTTTCCAATTGAAGTCTGACGTAATAGTAATTCCTAGGTATTTTGTGGAGTTTACGGTCTTAACTTTTGATTGATTTATCTTTAAACAAAGTTCAACGGATTTCCTTTCGTACTCATGTGGACGACTTCCCCCTTCTCATTATTTAGAGTCAATTGCCAATTCTACTCATGTCTTATTCAGATCGTTCTGCAATTGGTTTCGTTCTTCAGATGATTTTACTAGACGGTAAATGCAGACTTATATGGAATTTAAGAGTGCATCAGAAGCAGTGTAGGTATGAAGAGAAGGAAAGATTTTTAAAATTCTGATACTACCAAACAATGTTTAAAATTGTTAGATGAAATCACTAATCAAGAAGAATGTAATCAAAACAGGGGGAAATTTGAGTTGTTAGAACGACCAGAGTAAAGGAAGAAATCAGTTTAATGGACAATTAGGGAGGTTTGAATCAACAAGGAATGCTCAAATTGAAACGGAAATATACTTATGTGGATGGAGAGGTGGTCAGGTGAATGAATTTTGTAGAAGGCAGGCAGAGTTAAGAAGGCTGGCACAGGAATAACATCCACAGCAAGATACCTTTCGTGTTCTATACGTTTCATTGCCCTAGGTATGTAATTAATATTGAAAACTGCTGCTTCAGATTTTTTCTTCTTATATTAATAATTTGGTTAAAATGTTATTTACGCAAACGTCAGGAAATGCCTATATTTTACAACAAACGAAACCGTAAGAGTTACACATGACAAATCGAGTGCTTATCATTCGTGTTGTGAGTCATATAAAAGAAAATTGTGCGAACCACACGAGAGACAAATTTCAGTACCATCGTTAATGTGGGCTATTATTGCTAAAACGACATTACGATTATTATTGTAGTTCTTTACTTTCTACAAGTATATATATTGCCGCGGTGGAGTAGCCGAGCGGTCTAAAGCACCTCGCTGCGGAGCGCGCGGTTGCTCGCCGTGGAGGTTCGTGTCCTCCCTGGGGCATGGGTATGTGTGTTTGTCCGTAGGTTAGTTTACCTAGGTTTAAGTAGTTTGTAAGCTACGGACTGATGAACACGCAGTCTGGTTCGACAGATTTACAAACACTTATATATATTGGTCGTACGTTCTACGGGTGCAGTGCTGCTTCACTGTTTGGAGAGGGAAAAATAGTCGTGAACTATATATATTGTCACGTAGCAGTGTCGTAGCTGGTTGATTACCAAACACTGGTTTAAACTCAGCCATGTTTTATATACTGCTTGTCACACACATAGAAGAACACAGAATGAACTGACTCCGGCCGCAGGTTTACACAGTACATTTACACTAACAGCAGCTTCTGAAACGTTATTTTTCAACACATCTAAAAGGTTTTATAAGTACGTATTCAAAATTAAATAAACAACCAGACTGGGCCTCGAATCGAGGACTATTTGCTTATGAGCCCACTTTATTCTCTACATCAAACATTTACTGTTTTCTAGGACATCATTTGCATCAATTTTATTGTGCAGTATGAGTTATTCGAACTGCTCATGTTCTGTGCTGATGAACGAAATATTTTTTCCATCCTTTGGAAATCCACTAACTAGCGGCTGTAATGTTTTACCACTAAATTGGTAAGTGTAGACTAAATGTTTTTGTAATAATTCTGGGCATTGAGTATATGCCACTTCATCGAGATAACCACAGCGGATAATTCTTTGGAATTAATTGCCGCTGTTGTATAGTTACTTAAATTTTAGTCCAGTATTTAATTAAGCCTATCAATTATTTAAGTAGGCTTTCTACGTGCGTCGAAGCTGTTTTGCAGTGTAAATTTTCTCATAGCAATTCATAAGCTAGAGGTGTCTTCATGTCACAGTTCTTTCGCCTTGTTTCGTCTGTGTATGTGATAACTGGAATGTACTTCTTAAGCTATATACGTGACTGAGGAAAATATCTGACAATTAACAGGTTAGATTAATCAATGATTCTTCACACACCGCTGCAACCTACGTACGTATAATTCATGAAGTGTGTAAATTGAGTTTAAGGTAAATTTAAGAAGAAAACTTGGAACAATTAACTATATATATATATATATAATCTTTGGCACCTCATTTCCTGATAATAAACTCACAATTAACCAATGATTCTTCACACACTGCTGCAACCTACGTACATATAATTTATGAAGTGTATAAATTTAGGTTAAGGTAAATTTAAGAAGAAAACTTAGAACAATTAAGTATTCTTAAATGTATATATTTTGAATCTTCGGCACCTTATTTCCTGATGATAAACTCACAATTCCTTTATAGAAGATCCAGTGAGGGTGTCTACAATAATAACATAGAGCAATCTCAGAAACTTGTATAGGTTCCTCTGACATCGTCATTATTATACACCAGATTTCATTTTACTAAAATATAATGCCTAACAAAAGCTTATCATCGACCAGAAAGTGCATAACGATATTGAAATTATATTGCACAATATTACAGTTGATCGTGCGTGGGAGAAGTATGCATTATCACGTAAAAATGATTAGTTTTGGGGCCAACTTGTGAGCTTTGATAGCACTTACAATCATACTACCTGACCTACAATTGGATACTGAACGGAAAAGGTGATAGCACAAGGCCTCCCCTTGGTAGCAAATAACTGGCGTGGCTAAAATACGATACCGCAAGTCTTTAGTGTGTCAATCATTAAGCAAACGTTTCTTTCCTTTTTTTGTTTTGTTTTAAGTTTTACCATTGTTTTCAGTATCAATGTACTGCTTATTATTTTTTCTTATCAAGCAATTGAAACATTCCACATGTTAAATTCTGTAGAAGGTGATCCCTTAAAATAGAAACCGGTACCTTCTGTTATACAGTTAGGCACTGGAGGACTTCTAAGTGGTCTCATAGAGTAGAAAGTTCTAACTACGTAATAGCGGTGTAGCTTGGGTAAACACAATAAGCACTTTGCTGAGAACACGAATTCAATTACCATGTTTAATGTTCCGACTAACGGGACAATTCAAGAGCACTTGATTTTGCAGTTAGGCGGCGGTTGCATTACTAGGTTGCTTCAGCCTGGATCAGTGGACTACAACGGGTCATGTTACAAGTTTGTAAGGGACGAAAAGTGGAAAGGGATTTAAGGATGTAGCAACCAGACAGAACCGAATCTGAACATCCTATTCGCTTGTCTGAAGATCTCGATACAAAATTACAAGGTTTCCTTCAGACTGATTTAATGGAGTTCTCTATGTTCTTCCTGTACCAGCCTCCTTATCTCTGCCTAACTTCTACACCCTACACCCATCTGACCAGACGTCAATCCACATAAGCAACTCTCCTTTGTCAAATTGAGCATTCCTTGTTAATTCAATCCTTTCGAACTGTCCCTTAAACTTACTCCTGACTTTACTCAGGTCGTTCTCACTACACAGTTTTCTCCGTATTTTGATTACGTACTTCTTTATTAGTGATTTCACTTACGTAACAAATTTTAAACATTGTTTGGTAGTATAAAAATTTTAAAAAGCTTTGTTTTTCCTCTTCATATCTACACTGTTACCAACGCTCTATTAACTTCCATATTAGTTCATATTTGAGGTAAATTTCTTCTAATTCCATTTGGAATTTTTTCTTTCTCGCTCATGCTTCTTCGGTCATTGTCAATATCTGTCAGGTGAAATATTAAAATTGCTTACTTGGTGTTAAGCTAGTGTGTAGATTGGAATCATATTATGCATTAATTAAAAAACTATACATTCTATTATTATTATACCAATAATTTTGCGTTTCGTACATTATTTAACGTTATTAGTTTTTGTCTATCCAGTTCTCCTTTCTCCATTTCCTCTTGAATCATATTTATCCACTCCTTATATGGTCTCCGATATATTTGTGGTGGAAACCAACTCCATGCTTATAACGCAATTTTTTCTTGTTCCATACATTGCAAATGTCCGTACCATTTCAATCTTTTGTCTTCCATCTGTTTTGGTAGCTGTAACGTTTTGTATAATTATTTTATTTCTCTGTAACACCCCCTCACATACCGGTGATTTATCTGTTAGTTTAGATGAACCGTGTTAAGTGTTGCCTAAAATTAATTGGAAAATGCTATCGTTTCCAAAGTATTGTACAGAAAAGACCGACAAGTAAGGGATAGTTGCCATAACGAATTATGCTAACAGATAACCAGTTCACTCTCTGTTCATTTAACCAACTGAGATTTGAAACAATTATAGTCGAACACATGTGTTGAAGTACGTAGGACAGCTAGAGCACATAGAAACTTCACAATTTTTGAAATTGAAATTGATGTGGAAATAGTTAAAGACCGTCTCCAGCCCAGATGGGCACTATCTGTGGAACATTAAAATAACAATAATAATTAACTAATCACTTGAGCAGATGTGACACAACAGAGACACACATCTTTCACAGTATAACACATTCAACGAAAATAATGAACCGAAGTTAATGACATTAAAAAGTTTTAAATTGAAAATTATCTAGAAAATCAACTTGTTCAGTAAGAAAATTTTGATTGATCGGAGATAAGTGATGTACACAATACTTGATGTCACCTCACATTAACACGTACTCACCTGCTTTTTTTAACTACCTTTCCAGAAAAACATTCGCACTTAACGTTGATCAACTTGTAGCTAAATTAATACTGACTTACTAAATAATATATCTGAGCAAATACAATGGAATCTCAGCACATGAACAATGCCGAAATACGAACTAATCAACAAGACAATACACAATCAAGAGTGCAACATATGTAAAATTTAATAGCAAGTATCATACCTGCTATGAATTTCGATTTTCATTGGTGCCATCTTTCAGGAACACACACAAACACACACACACACACACACATATATATATATATATATATATATATATATATATAGTTTAGACTATTTGAAGTACTGTGTCTGTTGACGTCAAGTCAAAAATTTTAACTTTTGAAGAAATACAATTCAACATGCTTGGCGCTTAAATTAATTGTTACTTTTGTAACGACACTCGGCTTGTTCTCCATTGGACAAGATCGGACACTAGAAAGGTAGTAATGAATCGGGATAATGGACAGATAAGATCTTTTTAAAAGGGTGCTTCTTTATTCCAATGGATGTCAGAAACACTAAACACAAGAATCCTGGGTAAACGAATCACAAACTGCCAAAACTTTTGTGTGACGGAGAATATGGGAACGGTTTTGGAGTTTGTCTCCGTTGTTGAAGAAAAGGCCGCGCTATCATCGACAATGCTGAAGATGCGGGAACATTTCCGATAAATAATGATTTGCAGCGCAGGATCCTGATGTAATTAAAATTTGCGACATCTGCCCTCACTCAAGTTTGCCACAAGTTTGGTACTCCACCAGCATAGGCCTGGTAATACCGAACGTGGCACTGCACGTTTCCGCCCCAGCTATCATTTCTCGCACTTCAAGCGACTGTACACGACTACCTCTTTCTTGGCGCACTCCCGCGCTCGTCAAAGACCACACTCCTCACAATGCAAATCTCTAACAAAGATATTAATTCTGATTTTTCCTAACGAAGTGTACAAAGCAAAATTGCAGCAAAATTACATATGAATAAAGGAAACATTATTATGTAATATACAAACATATGATTATTCACACACACATACATACACACACACACACACACACACACACACACACATATATATATATATATATATATATATATATATATATATATATAGTGATCAAAAAGTCAGTATAAATTTGAAAATTAATAAACCACAGAATAAAGTAGATAAAGAGATAAAAATTGAGACATATGCTTGAAATGACATGGGGTTTTGTAAGAAGCAAGAAAGAAAAAGAAGAAAAAACAGCAACAGTTCAAAATTGTCCGACAGATGGCGCTTTATCTGATCAGAAAAGCAATAATTTGCATAACAAATTAAGACATAGTAAAGCAATGCTCAATATGTTCACTACTATTCTTCAACAATAGCTGTAGACGAGGAATAATGTTGTGAACAGCACTGTAAAGCATGTCCGGAGTTATGGTGAGGCATTGGCGTCGGATGTTGTCTTTCAGCATCTCTAGAGATGTGGGTCGATCACGATACACTTGCGACCTCAGTTAACCCCAAAGCCAATAATCGCACGGACTGAGGTCTGGGGACCTGGGAGGCCAAGCATGACGAAAGTGGCGGCTGTGCGCGGTATCACCACGAAACGACGCGCGCAAGAGATCTTTCACGCGTCTAACAATACTTTTTTCTGTTCTAATAAAACCCCACGTCATTCCAAGTATGTGTGTCAATTTTTACCTCTCTATCTACATTATTCAGTGATTTATTAACTTTTCAAATTTATACTGCCTTTTTGATATATATATATCAAAAAGGCAGTATAAAACTAGAGTTTGACAGCTAGGCAGCAAGTTAATTTCTCTTTTTTTAGCTATGAGCAACACTACTCACCCATACAGCTTGATTAGTTCTCTTATGGTCTTACGTATATTCTTCTCTGTCTAACTGGGAAAGTTGTTATTACATAGTATTGAATGTAGAGTCTTTTCTTTATGCCCATCTCATGCATTCAATATTCATCAAATATAGCCGCTAGGTAATTATATTCAGTGCCATTATCCTCAGTTAATTCAATTCTATATCTTGTACATTACCTTCCATTACCTTCCATATTTTTCTCAGCATCAACTTTCGCACACTATGTACCATATTCTTGAATTACTGTTAAAACAATACATTTTGCTAATCTTCTTCTGCTACTCTCCGGTCGTTGGAACTTAAATAGTGGCAACACTGCTGTGGAAACACTATACAATTGAATATACCATTGTCGCTGATAGCAAAATAGAGGGAAACACAGTTACTTGCGAGTGAGCGGTCTAACGTAATGATGTCACTGTGTTTTCGAAACAGGAACAACGGAGTTGGAACAAAATTAAAATTTGGACAGCACAATAGTGTCATTATGACCTCCAAGAAGCGGCAACACTTTGTGCGCAACCCATCCGTCATTTTGAACGACAATGCGCGGGCGCATACAGCGTAAGGTGTCATGCTCTGTTCTGTCGATGGGACTGGGAAGTAGTGTACCATCTACCATACTCTCCTAATTTAAACGCTGGTAGCTACTTGAAAGACAGTAACAGGTGCAAACATTTATTCCCATCGGTCTCTGTTTTCTAATCCAATGTTCCATTTCCGCACTCAAGTATATTTCGAATAACGGGAGTGAAAGACAGCTTCAAACTCTTTGTTCTTCTAAATACGTTAGAGGTACAACTTCCGATCAGACCTATGGCTTTATCTATCCATCATTTTCATTGCTTTAATGTATATTTCACTTATTCCTAATTTCTCTAATGTGGACGATAGCTTCTGGAATAGGACAGAGTCGACAGCCTTTCGCAAATCTACAAAAGTAAATTTATGTCTATTCCCTGTGTTATTTTTTATTGTGACTATATTGTCTGTTCAAGTCTTCCTGCTATAAAGCCATTTTGTACCTTTATTTCATTTATGTCTTCCTGCATTCTATAGAAGGTGTCTCATTTCATCTTTTCACCCCGGATATTTCTGGAACAACAACACATATTGAAATATGACTTTATAGGCTTGAACTAATGGTTGGAGCTTATGAAAGCAAATACAAATACTTTCAATACTACCAGATGTTTCATAAAAGGGTACGCCATATTATTTCTTATGCAGTCAAAAGAATGAAAAATAGCAAAAGAATGGTGTTGGTTGTATCACAATTCATCACTTGCATCCTGATATGTTAAGAATTGAAGTTGGCACTTCAAATATCTCTGGATGTAATTGACGTGTTGTGATGTAACCAACACAAGTATTATTATTGTGATTTTTGCTGCTCTTTATTACATATGACATAATATGGTGCATAAATTAAAAAAAAAAAAAACGTAAGTTTGTGTTGAAAAAACATAACTTTACGTTTTAAAATATTTATCGTTATTTACTAAGCCACTGTCGTAAGTTCATGCTTGCATGCTTGTGATAGTGGTATTTCAAGAACTTTTGTTGTTTAAATGGGACACTCTGTTGTAATATCCCTAACTCTCTGCAATTATATTAATTATTTACTAACTTTCCTTTAATTAATTTAACATGCAAATCTCACATGCAAAATTATAAAGACACAGATGTATTCAGTGGCATATTACAATCTTTTTGGTGTTAATGATCTATGGAAGTAGGAGACTAGGCTAGTCAATGGTGGTATTCAACGACAAAACTGATATATGACTCACGCATTCATATATCTACGGAATGTTAATCGAAGTTACGGGTTGTAAACTATTATCACGTTGCGATCAGCAATAAACGGCACGAATGAAACGTAAGCAAGTTTGTAACTTATTCACGGAGCGAGTTAACTTCATTTCTTAGATCTGGATATTTGTGTATTACGAAGCGACCTATCAACCTGGAACGGCTAGTACCTGTACACTGTCTAAATATCTCTCAATATTTTGAATCAGAAAAAAAAGCACGCAATTCTTACGCCATCAACAAGTACTGATAGTAATCGACTTTGACTGCTCAATCAATGATCGACATTGCGACGTATTGCTAATGATTATCTGAAAATGAGTTTCAGAATCGACGAGACTGTCACTTCGAAACAGTGTAGCAGGACCTGCGGCGTCGGAACATCTCATCGAGAATTATTGCAAACTTTCATCTTACTCAGAATATCGACAATCCCCTCAGATAAACACTGAACATTACCCTGTCGGCGACGTCACCCGGCAGTATACCCGTAAGTTGTTTGAACATTCATTACGCCGGGAAAAGATAAGGTTTCACATTGTTTTCCTCTACGGGCAGGAAATGTATCGGTGTTTACCGAAGATAAGGTTTCACCCACCGCCATGAACCACAGACATTGTCGAGGTGGGGTGGCTTGCGTGCCTCAACGATGCAGATAGCCGTACCGTAGGTGCAACCACAACGGAGGGGTATCTGTGGAGAGGCCAGACAAACGTGTGGTTCCTGAAGAGGGGCAGCAGCCTTTTCAGTAGTTACAGGGGCAACAGTCTGGATGATTGACTGAGCTGGCCTTGTAACATCAGCTAATGTGGCTTTGCCACACAGCTACTGCGAACGGCTGAAAGCAAGGGGAAACTACAGCCGTTACTTTTCCCGAGGACATGCAGCTCTACTGTATGAACATATGATGATGGCATCCTCTCGGGTAAAATATTCCGGAGGTAAAATAGTCCCCCATTCGGATCTCCGGGCGAGGAGTACTCAGGAGGATGTGATCATCAGGAAAGACAATACTGGCATTCTACGGATCGGAGCGTGGAATGTTAGATCTCTTAATCGGGTAGGAAAATTAGAAAATTTAAAAAGGGAAATGGAAGTTAGATGTAGTGGGGATTAGTGAAGTTCGGTGGCACGATGAATAGGATTTCTGGTCAGGTGGGTACAGGATTATAAATACAAAATAAGTTGGGGGTATCACAGGAGTAGGGCTGATAATGAATAAGAAAATAGGAATGCGGGTAAACTACTATGTGCAGCACAGTGATCGCGTTATCATTGTCAAGATAGATACGAAGCCAACACCGACAACAGTAGTACAGGTTTATATGCCAACTAGCTCTGCCGATGATGAGGAGATCGAAGAAATATATGAGGAGCTAGAGGAAATTATTCAGACAGTTAAGGGAGAGGAAAACTTAATTGTGATGGGAGACTGGAATTCGGTAGTAGGAAAAGGAAGAGAAGAAAAATAGTAGGTGAATATGGACTGGGCAGGAGGAATGAAAGAGGAAGTCGCCTGGTAGAATTTTGCACGGAACATGATTTAATCGTAGCAAACACGTGGTTTAAGAATCATAAAAGAAGGTTGTATACGTGGAAGAGACCAGGAGTCACAGGAAGGTATCAGATAGATTTTATAATGGTAAGACATAGATTCCGGAACCAGGTCCTAAACTGCAAGACATACCCAGGGGAAAAAACTGCAGAAAGGTAGGAAAATAAGGAGATGGGACTTAGATAAATTGAAGGAAAGTGAAGTTCTGGAGAATTTCAGAGGGAGATTTAGGCAACAATTGACAGAAACAGGGGGAAATAAAACAGTAGAAGAGGAATGGGTACCATTGAGAGACGAAATAGTGAAGGCAGCAGAGGACGAAATAGGTAGGAAGGCAAGACCTACAAAAAATTCTTGGATATCACAGGAGATACTAAATTTAATAGATGAAAGGAGAAAATATAAAAATGCACTAAATGAAACAGGCAAAATGGAGTACAGACGACTAAAAAATGAGATTGACAGGAAGTGCAAAATGGCTAAGCAGGAGTGGCTAGAAGCCAAATGCAAATCCGTAGAAGAATGTATAAGAAGGGGAAAAGTAGATACCGCCTACAGGAAAATAAAGGAGACGTTTGGGGACAGGAAGGGCAGCTCTACGAATATCAAGAACTCGGATGGGAAACCAGTTCTCAGCAAAGAAGGGAAAGCTGAAAGGTGGAAAGAGTACATAGAGCAGCTCTACAAAGGAAATGAACTTAGAGACGACGTTGTAGGAAGGGAAGAGGTAGTAGATGAAGATGAAATAGGAGATACTATACTGAGAGATGAATTTGACAGAGCCTTGAAAGACCTAGGTCGGAACAAGGCCCCAGGAGTAGATGACATATCCGCAGAGCTATTAAAGTCTCTGGGAAAGCCAGCCATGACAAGACTATTTGAACTGGTGTGTAAGATGTATGAGACAGGCGAAATACCCTCAGACTTTAAGAAAAATGTAATAATCCCCATTCCAAAGAAATCAGGTGCAGACAGGTGTGAAAATTACAGAACCATCAGTTTGATAACTCATGGTTGCAAAATTTTAACACGAATTATCTACAGGAGAATGGAAAAACTGGTAAAATCTGACCTCGGGGAAGATCAGTTTGGATTCAGGAGGAACGTAGGAACCCGGGAGGCAATACTCACTTTACGTCTTATCTTAGAAGATAGATTAAGGAAAGACAAACCTACATTTTTAGCTTTTGTAGATTTCGAGAAAGCTTTTGACAATGTTGAGTGGAATACACTCTTTCAAATTCTGAAGTCAGCAGGGGTAAAATATAGGGAAAGGAGAGTTATTTACAACTGGTACAAAAGCCAGACCGCAGTTATTAGACTCGAAGGGCATGAAAGGGAAGCATCAGTTGGGAAGGGAGTAAGACAGGGTTGTAGCCTTTCTCCGGTGTTATTCAATTTGTACATCGAGCAAGCGGTGAAGGAAAGCAAGGAAAAATTTGGAATAGGGATTAAAGTTCAGGGGGAAGAAATAAAAACATTGCGTTTTGCTGATGACATTGTAATTCTATCAGAGACAGCAAATGACCTGGAAGAGCAGTTGAATGGAATGGACAGTGTGTTGAAGAGAGCGTATAAAATGAACATTAACAAGTGTAAAACAAAAATAATGGAATGCGGTCTTAGAAAATCAGGCGATGCTGAAGGAATTAGATTAGGTAACGAAACAATGAAGGTGGTAGATGAGTTTTGTTACTTGGGTAGTAAAATAACATGCGATGGTCGTAGAACAAAGGATACAAAATGCAGAATGGCAATGGGAAGAAAAGCATTTTTGAAAAAGAGAAATTTGCTAACATCGAACATTAATTTAAGTGTAAGGAAGTCTTTTCTGAAGGCATTTGAGTGGAGTGTTGCCTTGTATGGGAGTGAAACATGGACGATAAGCAGTGCGGACAGGAAGAGAATAGAGGCTTTTGAAATGTGGTGCTACAGAAGAATGCTGAAGATTAGGTGGGTAGATCGCATAACTAATGAAGAGGTACTGAACAGAATTGGTGAGAAAAGGAATTTTTGGCATACCCTGACTAAAAGAAGGGATCGCTTGGTAGGACACATTCTTAGACATCGGGGAATCGTAAATTTAGCATTGGAGGGAAGTGTGTGGGGTAAAAATCGCAGAGGGAGACCAAGATACGCGTATAATAAGCAGATTCAAATAGATGTGGGTTGCTGTTCTTATGAGGAGATGAAAAGGCTTGCTCAGGATAGAGTAGGGTGGAGAGCTGCATCAAACCAGTCTCCGGACTGAAGACCATAACAACAACAAGGTTTCACATTACCTGATAGTTCAACTAATTTTAACTCTGGCAGATTGAATTTTAGGACTTTGATTATTCAAATTATAAGATACAGACCCAGAGACTTTTTCCTCCATTTTTTATTTTTTTTTAATTATTCTTTCACACTGTATATATTGCTAATATCCAATACGATACTACCCATGAAATTAGGAATCGTTGAAATATTGTATGAAACTTGTAAAACTGTCAACTGATCTATTGTGAAAAAATATAGGTGAGAGTAGGGGAATGGGGAACACTTACGGCATTTTATTTCCCTCCCAAATGGCTTGCTCTAATTTTAAAGAAAATTAGTGGCAATTAAAGTAAATTTAGTTTAATACCAAAAATATATAATTTGTGAGTACTATGTTTCGTTAATTTATATATTTTTAATCTCTAACTCTTTGCACTGTTCGGTATTGTCCACCAAGTCGGGTAATGGGGAACACATTTATTCCAATAGAAATAAAATTAGAAATTAATAATCCTCACAACATTTCAAAAGTAACAACTGGTTCATAAATTACAATTAGGATAAGTGTCAATAAAAGAAAAATAGATAACATAACTTTTTCTCTTTTACACATTCCACTTAGGATGAGGAAATGATATCAGACTTACAAATCACTTATTATTATTATTATTATTATTAATATTATTACGCAAATATGACACTGGTACCACTCTGAAGTGTCCCAGCCAGAACACAAAGGATGTGCCAACATTCCACATGAATTGTCCCTGTACCAAAGTTCACTATCCTGACCAAAGTCTTCACAGACAAAACACTTTTCTTTGTCGGTCTCCGTATCGTGAAATTCATCATTATCACACAAATCTGGGTCGCTTAAATCGTCTTCCGATGAGGACTGAAATTCCTTGAGGAGTTTTTCCTTAGCCTTTGGCTCGACTTTCGTTGGTAATTTCCCTTCCCCTGCAGGGACACCTCCAGTGTTTCTTTAGACCACTTGGCTTTTTTTTTTTTTTTTGTTTTTTTTTTTTTTTTTGTTCTTTTGCGATTTCTTGTCATCTGAAACAATTAAATCGCAGCATAAAACGTGTAGATTAAGCGACAAATATGGGTTGGGTAATACCGAACAACCGGCGGGGTATACCGAACAGTGTACACCATTACACGAAACTAGGACTATATATATATATATATATATATATATATATATATATATATATATATATATATATACTAGCTGCTCCCCGCGGTGTTACCCGCGGTTCAATAGTCAGACATTAAAGTGCCAAGAAAGGACATAAATAACTACATGACTGTTAGCGACTTTGTTAGCACGGAATATATATAACTGTCTTGGAACGGATGGAGAGCCAAAAATCTATTGGAATACGTCCCTGTAACCGACGTTGCGAGACTTCTTGTTCTCCGAGTATACGTAGAGATTTCTAGCTCTCGATACACGGGAGCAGCCTACGTAGAGCTGTCCGTGCGAGAAACATAGGGTGGCCAGATGAATACCTGCCACTTTTAATGTTTGTCCTTGACTCTTGTTTATAGTAATCGAGAAGGCCACTTTCAATGGGAACTGTAACCGTTTAAGCTGTGTTCATACGGAAAATTTTGATGAGTGTGTGGTTACTGTAATCCAAAGTTGGATCAAACTTGAAAGCACAATTTTTTACGAAACCCTAGGTATTCATCCGACGTTGAACTTATAGTAATCGAGAAGTCCACTTTCAATGGGATCTGTAACCGTTTAAACTGTGTTCATACGGAAAATTTTGATGAATGTGTGGTTACTGTAATCCAAAGTTGGATCAAACTTGAAAGCACAATTTTTTTACGAAACCCCAGGTATTCATCCGACGTTGAACTTATAGTAATCGAGAAGTCCACTTTCAATGGGATCTGTAACCGTTTAAACTGTGTTCATACGGAAAATTTTGATGAATGTGTGGTTACTGTAATCCAAAGTTGGATCAAACTTGAAAGCACAATTTTTTACGAAACCCCAGGTATTCATCCGACGTTGAACTTATAGTAATCGAGAAGTCCACTTTCAATGGGATCTGTAACCGTTTAAACTGTGTTCATACGGAAAATTTTGATGAATGTGTGGTTACTGTAATCCAAAGTTGGATCAAACTTGAAAGCACAATTTTTTACGAAACCCCAGGTATTCATCCGACGTTGAACTTATAGTAATCGAGAAGTCCACTTTCAATGGGATCTGTAACCGTTTAAACTGTGTTCATACGGAAAATTTTGATGAATGTGTGGTTACTGTAATCCAAAGTTGGATCATACTTGAAAGCACAATTTTTTACGAAACCCTAGGTATTCATCCGACGTTGAACTTATCGTTGTGCAACAGCATGTCGGCGAGCGTCAGCTTCTTCGGCTGTCTCAGAAACACGCAGATACGCACTGCGTTCAGCGTTCTGCTGACGCCGATCATCAGCTTGCGCAGCGGTTTCGGCCGCTCGAACAACTGCCTGCCGCTCCGCCTGCCTAATGTTCCGCTCTTCAGCATCTGTAGGCGATTGTTTCTGTCTAGCTATCTTCTTAGCTCGAGCGCGTTTAGAGCTCCGAGATAGATTTGACTTGCGTTTGCTAGGCATTAGAAACTTAAACAGTAATACCTAAAGTGAGGAACTGGTGTCGTAAAATATCCGACCAAACAACAAAATCTAGTAAGTAACTACAATAACAACAATACAGTAATCGAAAACAAATGCCAAGTAAAGGAGCAAAATAAACAGCAAACCTAACGGAAAAAAGTAACGAAATAAAAAAGAAATCTAACGGAGAAACGAACTGTTGAGTCCTACAAATGCAAAGCGAACCAACAAAAGAAACAACAAATGTAACAAATAAAGAAACTGTCCTGATCCTATAAATACGATCTAAACGAATGAAAGAAACAATAAATATAACAGGGAAACAAACCAACGAAGTCACCAAAGAAAGATTGAATCAGTGAAATCTAACCAGCAAAGTCACGTCAATGCATTAAAAGCAAACGTTGGAATGCTATAAATAATCGAAATCACAAAAGAAACTATTATTCATTGAAATCCCAAGAGAATACAATTTTAAAGAATTGCGATAACATCACAATGTTCGAACATCTATAGTTGAAGGTGACAGTCCAATACACGTCATCGAAAACCAAGGGGAAAACAATATTTAAGAACCTGGATAATATCACAATTGAATACACATTATACGTCCTTAGAAATATTTTCATGAGTGTTATACTCCTTGCCATCTGTTGAGTACATTTGCTACTACTTGCGCTGCAGTTGGCCGGAACACAGACCAGAGATCTATGGAAACACACAACGTTTCAGACGTTAACTGCAACGTACCGCCTGCCATCTGTTGAGTGCATTTGCTACTACTTTCGTTGCAGTTTACGTACACTATTTATGCGTGGCAGTTCGCGCCTTGTACACAAAATAGGGCTTGGTATCTAGATCCCATTCTACACAAAACGTCAATGTTTTTTCTTGCCATGGTACTTAGAGCATATTTTATTTAAAGTCTTCAATTTATATACATACTTCCTTCATTTTTTACAACAAATGAAAATGAATGCGGCATAAACGCCAACATTCAGATTTCTTGCGTATGTAATTATATGTCAGTTAAGCCATTTTTGTCACTATCCCAGAATCTGTTTTGTATATTCGAAAGTAAAAAAGATAACAATAACAAAGAAAAAAATTTTCACTATAGCAGGACACGAACCATTGCCCAAAATAATGGACATTTATAACATGACGCGTTAACCCTCGCGGCTTTTTTTTTTTTTTTTTTTTTTTTTTTTTTTTTTTTTTTTTTTTTTTTTTTTTTGCTCTATTGGTAGTTCCGTTCGTTGCGCACGCTGATCCTGTTCGTTTGTGTTCGTTCTGTTCTTGGCTCAGCTTTTTTATTGCAGAGGGCGTTCAGTCCTCTGACGGGGCGCTCTGAGCCACGGCGCCCGGCGCGGCTAAACATGACATACACTGCATAGCACCTCTGCTGCTGTATTAGAAGCTTCTTACAACCGTTGAGTATTTCTATGGATATATTTCAAGTAAATAACTTGTAATAAACATTTTGAAAAGTAGCCTATGTCCTAATCCAAGACATAAGAAATCTCTATATGAAATTTCATCTAAATCAGTGTCGCAGTTTTAGCGTGATGCGGTAACAAACATACAAACTTTCGCATTTAGCCGGCCGCGGTGGCCGAGGTGACTGAGGCGCTTCAGTCATGGTCAGCACGGCCACTACGGTCGGGGGTTCGAATCCCCCCTCGGGCATGGGTATTTGTGCCGTCCTAGTTCGTAAGTAGTTCATAAGTAGTTTGTAAGTTTAGGGACTGATGACCCCGTAGTTAAGTCCCATAAGCTTGACAAACATTTGAACATTTTTTTTTTCGCATTTATATATATATAGTGAAGAAACGGTTGCCTATTTACTTAAATCTCAACTAAATTCGTATTAAATATGTGTTGGACAATCTATGACCGTATTATTAAAACATCAACAGTGAATAATAACATATGCTGGGTGATCAAACAGTGAGTATAAATTTGAAAACTTAATAATTCACGGAATAATGTAGATAGGGAGGTAAAAATTGACACACATGCTTGGAATGACATGGGGCTTTATTAGAACGGAAATAAAAGAAACAAAAAGTATTGCTAGACGCGTGAAACATCTCTTCCGCGCGTCGTTTGGTGATGATCGTGTGATCAGCCGCCACTTTCGTCATGCATGGCCTGCCAGGTCCCCAGACCTCAGTCCGTGCGATTATTGGCTTTGGGGTTACCTGAAGTCGGAAGTGTATCGTGATCGACTGACGTCTCTAGGGATGCTGAAAGACGACATCGGACGCCTATGTCTCAACAATAACTCCGGACATGCTTTACAATAAAACCCCAAGTCATTCCAAGCATATGTGTCAATTTTTACCTCTCTATCTACATTAGCCCGTGATTTATTAAGTCTTAGAATTTATACTGACTTTCTGATCACCTGGTACATACCTCAAATCGTAAGGTGATGTTATTAAAACGAAAACGCATTTTCGTCATCCACTAACTCAACTGAACTGTATCCATGTATATGCTTCGCATATCGCGAAATTTCCCAACGTCTGCTGCTCCTGTTAGATGGACAAACGATCTGCAACACATGAAAATTTGTACCGGACCGGGAGTCGAACCCGGGTCTCCCGCTTTTCACGAGCGGTCGCCTTAACCACTCGGCCACAAGAGGGAAAGAGGCAACAAATGGAAGTTTGGGTCTGGCCGGGGAGCGTGCACGGGTGACCGAGTGGTTAAGGCGACCGCTCGCGAAAAGCGGGAGACCCGGGTTCGACTCCCGGTCCGGCACAAATTTTCATGTGTTGCAGATCGTTTGTCCATCTTACAGGAACAGCAGACGTCGGAAAATTTCGCGATATGCGAAGTATATACATGGATATATTTATCTCTGCTGCGGATCACCACCGTCTGTTCCCTTGGAACAGACATAATAATAAACTGAACTGGCAAACTGGCATGTTTGGCGTTGCGGTTTCGCATTGTATCAAATGTTCAAATGCCTGTAAATCTATCGGACCAAACTGCGTGGACATCAGTCCGTAGCTTACAAACTACATAAACCTAGGTAAACTAACCTAAACCGCGGTGGAGTAGTCGAGCGGTCTAAAGCAACTCGCTTCGGAGCGCGCGGTTGCTCGCCGTGGAGGTTCGAGTCCTCCCTGGGGCATGGATGTGTGTCTTTGTCCGTAGGTTAGCTTACCTAGGTTTAAGTAGTTTGTAAGCTACGGACTGATGACCACGCAGTTTGGTCCGATAGATTTGCAGACATTTCAACATTCGAACTAACCTAAGGACAACACACACACCCATGCCCCAGAGAGGACTCGAACCTCCACGGCGAGCAACCGCGCGCTCCGCAGAGAGGCGCTTTAGACCGTTCGGATTGATTAGCAATCGCCGACCCATCTGACGCTTCACTACAGAAATAACGTCACAAAACGCAACTTCAGAGGCACACCGCACTGTCTCTACCGGCCCCGACTGGCGTACCGGCAGGTCAAAATGCAATGCGGCGTGGCACACGCAGAGGCCTCCAATTAGTGACTGCAAAGTCTTGCAGATGCGAGAGTATCGCTAGTGCAGTCATCATCTCTCTCACGATTTTGGTATACTTGTGTTCGAGCCCGAGTACTTTCCTCGTTAGATCGAAAAAGTACTTTCGTCATCCACTAACTCAACTTGTAAACTGACGTAGTTGACGCTGCGGTTTCGCATTGTTTGCAATAGAATGCAGCACCTCAAGGAACTATGAAATTATACCTCTGGATAGCGAAGGATACGTGTTCGGTTTCGAACGCTGTTCGTCATTACCCCGTTCTCCCCTACAACACAGGATACAAAGATTTCGACAGGAGTCTCAATTGACAGTCCGTGTTATTTGTCAGCAATTCGTTCTTCAGTAAGCCTCTATTCAGCTGAATCTGCAAACAAATTAGTCTGCGTTTTACAAAAGGTTGTATGTGAGAAGAATCGGGACACTTTGGTGAGGACAGGGACGTAATTTCTCGTAATGCCACTCCTCCAAACAGTCTGGCTGCCCGCGGAGACACAATCGAAGCTCCCGGGAGATCGATGTGGGCTGCGCCCGTCGCCAAATTGCGTCCTCACACGCCGCTGGCTGGCCTTGAGCCGCCGCTCAGCTGCCTCCGACGGTCCCAGCGGGCGGTCCCTATGGTGGGTAGTCGGCCGCCCTCCCCCTGGCTGCCGTGGCCGGGCAGCGCGCTTTCACGGTCCGTGCACGTCAGTCGCAAAGTGGCGGATACGCACCGCGTACCAGATGAAACAGGCCCGCTGATCAATAGAAAACGCCGCTGCCGGCACCAGAGGTACTCGCAACAAATAGCCCCACCGCGGCTCCCTCTCATCATTAGAGAGAGAGAGAAAGAGAGAGAGAGAGAAGGGACTCGGTGCGTGGTTTTTACAGCAAGCATCGTAATGCACCATCATATTCATTCACCACTCTTTCAGCATTCCCTCATCACCCTCTCTTTCAGCATCAAAGAAAATACAGTGGTCAGATGTTATGGTGCGAGTATTCCAGATCGTGTTTGAGAGGCACGGAAATTCAGATCTGTACATTATGTTAAATTGAAATTGAACGTTTTAGGTGATCAGTCAGGAACAAACGACCCGCGGACCGTATTCAGCACGCGGCTTTTGTACGAATACCCCCGGCCCGGACTTCACACCGTAAGTATCAGACTTTTTCGTACCCCAAGTACTACTATATGGGTCATTTTTGACCTATTTTATAGGTATTTTGCTGGCGTTTTGGGGTTCACCATGTTGGTATTACATTCAAGAAGACTTTTGAACCTTCCTGGCAGATTAAAGTTGTATCATTAATTTTGACAGCATTGTCAGAGGAGAAAAACAGCGATCTATTTGGTATGATCTAGGTCTTGATCGCAGGAATAAAAGTTTCAACTACCCGGTTTCGACCTCATGTAGGTCATCTTCGGAATTACAAGTAGCCCATGTGGCCAGTGCTGCACTCGGCGGGGCTGGCTGGGCTGGGCTGGGCTGTCCTGGGCTGTTCTGCTGCCACATGGGCTACTTTTAATTCCGAAGATGACCTGCATGAGGTCGAAACCGATTAAATGTACAAATGTTTGTTAAGCTTATGGGACTTAACTACGGGGTCATCAGTCCCTAAACTTACAAACTACTTATGAACTACCTAACACTAAGGACGGCACAAATATCCATGCCCGAGGGGGGATTCAAACCCCCGACCATCGTGGCGGTGCAGACCGTGATTGGCGCGCCCCAGTCCCCGCGGCCACCGCGGCCGTCTGAAACCGGTTAATTGAAACTGTTAATTTCTGCGATCAAGACTGTATTTTGGAATATTCTTAAAGTTGTACGCCGGAACCGAGACTCGAACAGGGGACCTTTGCCTTTCGTGAGCTATCCCGACACGACTCACGATGCCACCTCACAACTTTACTTCCGCCAGTACCTCGCCTGATATGAAGTCGGTAGAGCGCGTGCCCGCGAAATGCAAAGGTCCCAGGTTCGAGTCCCGGTTCCGGCACACAATTTTAATCTGCCAGGAAGTTTCATATCAGCGCACACTCCGCGAGCAGTGTTTTCAGAAGTTTAGGCGAAACAGACAATTACACACCGCGACTCGGAAACACGCGAAAAGGCATAAGTACGACTATGGGGCCTGAACTAAGTCGAGCCACGAGGCCACAGCAGAACCAAACCCAGAGGTACTTACCCTACCAGGAACCAAGAAGCGAATAAATTGCTATCTTCACCACTGCCTAGCCGTTACCGAGCCGCGATAGTGGAGGGGAGCCCAGAGAGCGTCACCGTTCGTCAGGCAGGTAACCTGCCAAGGAGGTTAAAGGCAAGAGACATTAGGAATCTTTGCTAAGACTGGGTTCTGCTCAGCAGTTGGCAAATCTACTTCTGCCCCAGAGACATTCAACACCCAGCGTTTGAAAGAAACGAAAAAAAAAGAAAAAAAAAAAAAAAAAAAAAAAAAAAAAAGTCTGAAGCTCGTCAACATTTGTTCATGGGGAGTCAAATAGAACACGTTATGTGGACGTGTTTCAAAGTACTTGATCAGCAGGTTCCACTATAACCAAATCGTTGTCCTCCACTGTGCTTCTCTCTTTACCGGATGCATCACACGATTGCGTCGGTGAAATGTAGATAGTAAGGAATCTCAGTTTATATAAGACTGCATGAGTGGCGTATATTATGGGCTATCAAAGCTAGCACTGAAGCCCATATCTAAAGCAAACCAGAATTAAGAACCAATATTAACGAAAATGGCAATAGAAGCCTGTTTCCGCCATGAAGAATTAACGCGTTGTGTGAAATATGTCTCGTTTGCTTCATTCCAACAGTGGGAGAACAGAGCTTCGGACGATCACTACCACAGTCTTCTCTAAGGTAAGGAGAAGGAAGGGGTGGCGTGGGGTAGTGCGGCCAACAGCGCCCAAAGGCTTCGGAATCCCCCCGTCGCAACACAAGTACGACTGACTCCGAAATTTGCCGAACGTACACGACTGGCTCTTGGCGAACTCCAAACCAGTTTCAAGCAACAAAGAGCGTGTTTGTGTGTTTGTTACGTTCCACAACATATCTATTGGTGTTATTTATTTCATGGTGTGCAGTATACTTCGACAGTTCTTAGTGCTAATTCTTCAAAATGGATGTGAAATATCTAATTAAAATTATTTGGATTCTCCTTACATAAATATGTAACTTTTGTACAAAACCTTTTTTTTCCTTTCATGATAGATGAAACTGTAATAGGCAAAACTAAAAAATGTGTGATATTGTTGAAAAACTGTAATATCTCAAACAAATAACATATCAGATCAGGAAAATCAGACTACAGTTTTTGATGGTTCTCTTAATGCTATCTCGTGACATTTCCCACAATCTAATTAAACTTATGATCATGCCATCAGTCCGCGGCCAGACAGTTTGTTGTATTTCAATGATTCGGACTGTACCTACCTCTACGCAATTGATCCCTGACGTTAACGATTGCAGAGAGAGAGAGAGAGAGAGAGAGAGAGAGAGAGAGAGAGAGAGAGAGAGAGAGAGAGTAGATATCATTTCCTGGTATTATGAGACCCATAGAAATGCTGCATAAGCTTGGCACAGGTATGCTACATCTCATTTTTGCCGATTACAGCTCCAATTATTTATGAAACGAAGAAAATGTTTCATACGAAAGTTACATATTTTTTCACGAAGAATCCAAATCTGTAATAAAACGTAGGCGTTCCAATAAAAGACTAGCTTAAAAGCGCGTGCTTCGCAACGGTTGTTAAAGAGGAACCTCTGAATATCATCGTTTTTTAGGGTTCCGCACCTAGGTCAGCAAAAACAGAATCCTTGTTGGATCCCTCTGTCAATAAACTCAGTTCTCATAGCCAAGATGTCAAATTTAAGTAGAAGTCATTGTCGAAAACGATGAATGTTCGTAAAGTTTTTCATACAAAAAGTGAAAGTAATTGAAGTCCGCACTCCGGAACGATGTACATTCAATGTTAGGTTGTGTTCATAAAGTTAAGACTGCGGTGTGTAATTGTCTGTTTGCCTAAACTTCTGAAAACACTGCTATTGTTGGGATGAGAAATACTAATAATAATAACAGCGCCATGTACTGGTTCTATGGTGTAGTACTAACCTGTTTATCTCTCACAGTAAGCGTATGCTGAAGTATTAATATGTTACAGTGTAGCACTGGCGACAATAGTGTTATTCTGTATGCAGTGCTTCCTATTATCGAAAACTCGACGAATGCTGAAAGTCTGGTAATTCAATCAACAGAGCAGTTCATCTCTGCTTAAATGAGACGTCATGGTGGTGTTAATGTGCGATAAAGTAAGTCTGGGCAATCGTTGAAGGAATGGCGTCAGCTGTACAGAACTTTCCATTAGTGAATTGTCTTGAATGTGTTAGCAGCATCGGCCACCGTCCCCACGTCCTGCATTGGTTAGCTACTTCGTAAAGTACGAAGTTGAAATCGACTATGTATAGTAGAACTATATATTCAATTGTCTCTGCAAAATATGACGTCTTCTCTGTCTCAATGTAGTCCGCACCAAAAGTAAGTAATTGCAAATTTTAATCATAATATAATACGCAACAATTATGAAAGCAGAGACGATTCTGACGATTTTGTCGCTCGCGTGTGTATATTATCTCTAGTGGCAGCCAGAGAGCATAAATGTCTCAGGAGTGAGGACGTTAGAATCTCTGGAGATGCCTTAACACTGAACAAGTGAAGCCGGCAAAATGGGCATTCCGGCATTTGTTTGTGCCGAAAAGTAAGTAAATGCAAATTTTAATCATAATATAATACGCAACAATTATGAAAGCAGAGACGATTCTGACGATTTTGTCGCTCGCGTGTGTATATTATCTCTAGTGGCAGCCAGAGAGCATAAATGTCTCAGGAGTGAGGACGTTAGAATCTCTGGAGATGCCTTAACACTGAACAAGTGAAGCCGGCAAAATGGGCATTCCGGCATTTGTTTGTGCCGAAAACATTTGTCTTTGTGCGTGTATACAGTAGTTCTAGTTGTTGACATGTACGTCGTATCTAAGTAAATACTCCTATGTTCAAATGTCTGTTACTCTATCGGACCAAACTGCGTGGTCATCAGTCCGTAGCTTACAAACTACTTAAACCTAGGTAAACTAACCTACGGACAAACACACACACCCATGTCCCAGGGAGGACTCGAACATTGACATTACGTAAATAGGGCAATATTCACATAGGGTTTCAGTGAGGAATCTTATTTTTGGGCACAAAAGCTTGGCCCTTCTGGCTTCAACCAATCCTGTTTTCAGTATAAATAACGCCACCACACTCTATTCCAACCTCCTTGATTCAGATGCGCAGAACAGATTTTGTGTCTTCAACATTAAAATGGAAATGTCACATGATATTGGGAAAAATTTACTGGAAAGAGTGGATTTGTCTCAATATCACGTGGTGATTGCAGCTTAATGTCTGTGCAACCGAGGCGGTGGGTGGAATCCGTCACGAGATAGCTGCGAACATCATGGTGCACTTTAATCCTTAGTTCCATGATAAAGTGTTTAGAACAGGATTTGTTTTGTCTGCACGCTCAACGAATAAGTGTTGTATCGTGATTCCAACAACTGTGCCGCTTTTACACCCACTACATAATTGTCGACTTGCAGTTCTGTTATGCCGGTTACTTTAAGTAGTGGCTAATGTCGATAATTTACTTCCTGTCTTATAATTCAATTAATTCATAGCTACTCATGTACATTTTCCATCAATATCCACGGACTGCAGCATCTCAATTCTAATTGCTGTCTTCGTTCACTGAAAATATAAGAAATGTGGAAAGAAATTTGTCGCTCGCAAATAGCTTAAAACACTATTGCTAAAACGCAAAGCAGTTTCTAAAATCAGTTGGCGAAGTCGCCTTCACGTCGCATAGAGTGCACGCGTGTTGTTACAACTGGCTGCGATACTGGAAGATAACTCTCAGATACACATGTAATCGACAGTATGTACGATCGTGTCCCCTAGCCAGTACCGGCGGAAGGGCCGGGCGAGCCGGGCGACCGCCCGGGGCGCCAAATTTTAGGGCAATTTGGGGGGCGCCAAAATCCTTGCTAAATTTACATTGCCGGCCGCGGTTGCCGAGGGGACTGAGGCTCTCCAGTCACGGTCTGCACGGCCACTACGGTCGGGGGTTCGAATCCCCCCTCGGGCATGGATATTTGTGCCGTCCTTAGTGTTAGCTAGTTCATAAGTAGTTTGTAAATTTAGGGACTGATGACGCCGTAGTTAAGTCCCATAAGCTCTACAAACATTTGAACATTTTTAGAAATTTATATTACTGTAAACAGTGAACTAAAAATTAACTTTTTCATACATTGTGTAGCAACATTGGTTACTACCTCATGCTATAGGCCTCACTCTTTATAACAACCCTTGAATCACCTATAAAGGATATCCCTTCATCCCTTCACCTTATTTGTCTATAAAAAAATCTCTGCTGACAGAGCTAAAGGCTATTGTTGAGAGTTGGGAGTTTTGAGCAACAATAACACGCTCTGACAATTACAACCGCCGCGGTGCCGACAATTGCACTCCTTGCGACAAAGTTATGTCGCCCGCTCTAACAATACACACAAACAATATTGAATTATCGGCAACCAAAAAGAAATTAGTCCCGTTTGTGCCGTCAAATGTCTCGTGAAAGAAGTAAGTAATGCAAGCTTCATGGTGTGAGTGTTCTTCTCTTATCTCCTGAATTTCGACTCTTAGTAGAAGAATCGTTGCGTTAATGTGTTCTTTATCAACATGTCGGAAGAAAAGAAGCCTTCTGGTAATGTCTACAGAAACAGAAGAGCCCAATTAGCGGCTGACAATGAGAAACAGGCAGCAACATTGAAGAAATTCTTTCGTACTCCTGAAACAGACAATAATGGAAATGAAAACGTAGAACTAGAGAATGAGGAAACCAGCAAGAAATCAACAAATATTCCAGAAGATAACAATACAGTACAGGTAAGTAGGCCTACATTACGTAACGTATTTTCGTTTTATTACGGTTAATAGAGAAGAGGTGTTTACACACGTAGCGTCTTAACAGGCTGGATGGCGGCCTCTCAGATAGGCGGCGAACTTCTGGCTGAAAGAAAATTCTTTCATTTACGAACTTATGAACTAATACTAAGGACGGCACAAATATCCATTCCCGAGGGGGGGATTCGAACCCCCGACCGTAGTAGCTGTGCAGACCGTGACTGGAGCGCCTCAGTCGCCTCGGTCACGGCGTTCGGCGAAAGTTCCTTCCCCATTGATATAAGTAGTAGTAATTGAATTCTATACCAACACTGATGCTTGATACATGTATCAAAGCAATAAGACTTTTACTTGTTCGATATATATTAACCAACTTTAATTAAGGACTTTGCAGAGAAAAAGGCACGAGAAGTTAACTTTACTTAGCACTGTAAACAACTCATAGGACAATTTGCATTAAAACTGTATAAAGATATAAAATTATATTACTGGTTGTATTATTTGTATTATGAAATCTTTGTACAATGCTGTTACAAAATATATTTGTATGTTCTTTTGTTCATACATGTGTTCTCTTTCGTAGTTAACAAGGTGGTTTATGCATATATGTGTAAATAAATGCTGTATCGCATCATCAATCTTAATTTTATATAAATCGTTGTTTCTTGAATCGTTCTGTAAATTTATAATCAGTGACGTAGAATATTCTGCATGCTCATGTGTAAATAATTGTTTCGTATATCGTTAACCAAAACTTGCGCTGTATTTAACTGACAAAAGATAAGATCTAAGTTTGATAATTGATTCTTATAGTTATAGACTTCAAGGAGTTACCCTTCAAAAGCAAAAAAGCAAAAAAGCAAAAGCAAAAATTGTTTCGTATATCGTTAACCAAAACTTACGCTGTATTTAACTGACAAAAGATAAGATCTAAGTTTGATAATTGATTCTTATAGTTATAGACTTCAAGGAGTTACCCTTCAAAAGCAGCTATCTATAAGGTAGCATAGCAAATTTAAAGTCAGTAATACCAATGGGTTTTAGTGGGCGCCATATGGATTCATTGCCAGGGTGATATCTTACCCTTCCGCCGGCCCTGCCCCTAGCTATATATCATTCCCACCAAGCAGCAGAACCTTTCGGTTATGTATAGCGGTTAGGCGAGGGGTGTCGCAAATCTGTCACCGACTGTATATAGTCCAATACACAGTTGTCACATAGTCACATTTGTTTTAATCTTAGATATGATGAATGCGATGCAGGACATTAAAAAAGTCGCAGAGTGCTACTGAGAGGCTTCTGGAATACAAATGGGAACAATTAGAGGGAAGGGCGCGTCTTTTTTTTTTTTTTTTTTTTTTTTTTCCCCGAGAAACACTGTTGAAGACAGGAATTTGAAGGGGACTGCAGGAATGTTGTACTATTTGTCAACTTACATTTCGCGTAAAGACCTCAAATATCAGACAGATTAGGTCTCTTACAGATACGTAAAAGCATTGGTTTTTCCCTCGGTCTGTTTGAGAGTGGATCATTAAAGTAACTAGTAGTGGTACTAGGAACCATCCGCCAAGTACCATTGGGTGGATTGCGGGTATTTATATAGATGTTAAAGTTGCACGCAAACTCGGTGGTTTCACGGCGGCCCTCTTTCGCCCTTTGAGAGGGTAGGGTCGACAGCCACCGCTGGCTCTTCGGTCCGGCTAACCGCCTCTTAACAGGCGGAGATGCTACTGCTTCTTCATCTTCCAGTTCGTAGTCTGTATGCGGGCCAACTGCTTCAATGACTGCAGCCCCGTAAATTCGTGCCGTGCGCCCTGCCGCAGTCAGCCCCGTGCTTCGTTGCGATCATGTGTGCCACGTTTTTGCGCACACGCTTCAAGGCAGGGCGTTTGCCCCTGCAGTTCTCGGCCACGTTGCCGAGTACTGCGAGGCAGACGTGGCGGGCATGAAAAGTGCTGTTGCACGCGACGCATGGGACTGCACGGGCTACACCTAAATATGCAAACTGCTGTGGCGCCCGTCGGGCGAATTTTCGCGCTGCAGCGACATTGGGAGATGAATAGGGGGCGGTGCAGACACGTCAGCGAGGTCACCAGTCAGGTAGAAACGCCCACGGAACGGAAGGTTGGGGGGGAGGGGATGCCTCCGCCAACGACCCGAATACGGACGTACCTAAGGTGCATCGCAGGACGTTACCACCTCTGTCAGTCGGTTTATTTTTATTTATACACAATGCATTTCGAGCCCTATAGGCTCATCATCAGGTACCTCTATGATTCTTTACACATATTTTTGTGATAATATTTTGCATATTTCATATACAGGTTCATAGAATTAAAGAGAAAGGAGGAACAAAATTAGAACAGTGTCTACTTTCAAGTACCTAGGATGATGTTCTCACAGGATGGCAACATAGTGAAAGCTAATGCAGTGAGTGCTCAGCTGAAATCTACTCTCTTCTGCAAGAAGGAAGTAAGTACCAAGACTAAGTTAGCAGTGCACCGCTCTATCTTTCGACCAACTTTGTTGTATGGGAGTGAAAGTTGGGTGGATACAGGTTACCTTATTCACAAGATAGAGGTTACAGATATGAAATTAGCAAGAATGATTGTAGGTACTAATAGATGGGAACAATGGCAGGAGGCTGTCCATAATGAGGAAATCAAAGAACAACTGGGAATGAACACCAAAGGTGAAGCAGTTAGAGCGAACAGGCTGAGATGATGTCATGTTACACGCATGGGAGAAGCTAGGTTACCCAAGAGACTCATGAGCTCGGCAACGGAGGGTAAGAGGAGTCGAAGTAGACCAAGAAGAAAGTACTTAGATTCGGTGAAGTATGATTTTGAAATAAAAGGCATAACATCAGACGAGGCATCAATGTTAGCATATAATAGGGGATCATGGAGGAATTTTATCAGAGGTACTATGCTCCAGACTGATCGCTGAAAGGCATAAACAGTTTCTAATGATGATGATGATAAAAATTGACTTACTTATTAAACAGTGGCGCATAAACAAGTCTGGTTCAGTTCTAGAATTGTCTACCTGGAGTGCAACTGCAGGTATACATGACCATCAACACAAACCTTCCCATCTAGAAGCACATTCTCGAATAACAAGAAATCAAAGACTTACAACTGTGGTAGTAGGTTTGCCAACCTAGAACCATAACTAACGTTTCTACAAACCTCTTATGAGGTAATACCAATTCCTAAATTTATAATGTAGAAAGTTTAACACAAAAATATCTGTCTCTTAAAAAAAACTTTTTATTTATGTATATAAAATAGAACACTTTTATTTGTATAATCGGGCATCTTATAAAATAGGCTGTGTGTGTGTGTGTGTGTGTTTGTGTGTGTGTGAGAGTACGTATGTATTTTCCACATCTCCTCCTAAAGTACTGGACAGATTTCAAACAAACTTGGTACACATGATCCTTACTCTCAGGTAACAATCGGTGTAGTGGTAAGAACAGCTCCACCTAGAGAGAAGGCCGCGGCGCTCCTGTGTGACAGCAGGCAGAGTAGGTTGCGCGCGCTTCGGCATAGTGGGCCGTGCCTCATAGCCAGTCAGCTATGCACGCGCAACCTACTCTGCCTGACGTCACACGAGTGCACCGCGGCCTTCTCTCTAGGTGGTGTTGGTGAGAACCACCTACGATGCATACGTAAGGACATGTCAGAAACAATGACAGTCGTGAAAAACGGCCGCTATCATGCGATAATATTCAACATCTGCTCCTAAACTAATGGACCGATTTCAACCAAATTTTGTACAAATATTCTTTAAGGTCAGGCATCATGTGCTGTCGTTGCGAAAACCACATCCGGTTCATATTTCATAGGATATCACGTAATAAACAATGATATGTGTCCCATCTTGCGGCGTGTAATAGCATGATTTTATTCCTCAACAATTTGAGAATGATAGCAATTAGCGGCTTGCAATAAATTGTAAACATTATTTTAAATCTTTACGAAACTTTTTCCCGCTGACAACCCCAGCAAAAGGATGAAAGGAAAAAAGTTTATCGCTTACTGCTTTTCTGATATTCATTATTTATATTTACGGCATTTGGCATGACGTTACAAGTTATTAGTTCTACACTGCAAATGTATACTCCAGACAATTCACAGGCATAAATTAATAAAATTCAACAACCAGTTGCTTGTGATTATTTATTTTAGACGACCGATTTCGGGCGCTTGAGTGCCCTTCTTCTGGTCTATTTTAGTATTGTTGCTTAATGAATGTAGCTACATGCTACATAATCACAAGCAACTGGTTGCTGAATTTTATTAATTTATAACCTGAACAGTTGCTGAAATGGATAAAGTACTTCAATTCATAGGCAGTACACATAGCCGGCCGCGGTGGCCGAGGGGACTGAGCACGGCACGGCCACTACGGTCGGGGGTTCGAATCCCCCCTCGGGCATGGATATTTGTGCCGTCCTTAGGATTAGCTAGTTCATAAGTAGTTTGTAAGTTTTGGGACGACCCCGTAGTTAAGTCCCATAAGCTCTACAAACATTTGATTTTGAACACATACATACCACTGAATGTTCCTTCGATATTATATCACAGTTCGACAAATAGTTCATAAGATATGAAGTCATAAGCAATTTAGGACATGAAAAACCGCATCATCATGCATGAGATTTTGATTTATTACTTCTTTACTGCTAACACCATTCACGATACATTTTGTAGATATTAGGCACACATACCACCGAATGTACCTTTGAATGTACATCATAATAAAACACATATTTCAGAAAATGTGACGTCGTAAACAATGATATTTACGAATAACTGCTGCATCATGCACTCTTTTTTCGCATCACCTCCAAAAGTAATGGACCGAATTCAATTAAACTTGGTACACATATTGCTTACTATCAGACAGCCATTGCTGCGGGATCAAAAACTACCTACGTCAACAAAGTTCAGGACATATGATGTCGTGAACAATAAACTTTGCCATCACGCGATGCGCGATTTACGAGACTTCATTTATCCACTCTTTATTCATCGCAGACAGTTTGCTAATATTACTCTCTACAAATGGTCTGCATGCAAACGAAACTTAAATGGACAGATAGTTAGATGGAAGTCGATGGACGGAAAAGGAAGAACGATATGCCCTAAGAGAATGAAGGAATAAATATAACAGATTTCACAGAGAAACCTACATAAAGCATTTATACCAGTCATACCGAGCAGGGCAATGCGCGGTATTAAGATGTTCGTGAACGGCGTGTGCAAATTTGCGATTCTTTAGGGGCCCATATCTCGGGTTCTATTCATCTCAGAGTGAAGGGGTAAAGTGTTCTGGATAGATCTTGGTCAAGTGATAATTTGTGGACATATCAGAAGAATGGGTATCATCAGTACATCGTCAAAATTTTGAAAGTTACACACTTCCCGGTGCCCATCCAAATTGAGCAAATCAGTTGTCTTTTGTAAATGACATGTAGTCTATGGTGGGCTTTCAACGGCTTACAATAGCACCATTCATTCATGCGCGGTTCATGAGAAAATCTAAAAAAAAAAAAAAAAAAAATCATTTTAGGATACTCAAAAAACGAATTCTGAGGATCGTCAGTTCGATACTTTCGATTCATTGCAAATCTTCGAAATTTTTACCATATGTTCTTATGATGATATTCTCGAGGCCGTTTTTAAATTTTTTCGATTTCGTTATCCGTTACCGAGATCCAGAGGTTGAAACTTTTCATAGTTTTGCACAAAATCACAAAAGCCGATTTTAGCCGTTTTAGCACCGTGAATCGCAAATATCTAAATAGCTAACCATAGAAAATTGTCTAAATATTTACAATACATCATGTAGACATTTATCTATAAACGACATTTTTCTGTTTTAGTAAATTTTCGGTCGTTAGCAAGTTACGGCCGAAAAACCGAAAAGTGCGTATTGTGCTGCAAGACGGCGTTCGGACAGCTCTGAAACTTACCATGCGATTTAAAAACAGGTACTCAGCGAAAAAAATTGATTTTTTTTACATCTTAAACATTGAAATCTTCAGATCGATGAAGGTGTGATTTTTGTTTTTGTTTACTTTACAGTTAATATGCAGCATCCGGTTTAGTGAACTATTGCAACATATTTTAAAGAGTTTGCAGAGGTAAAAACACATTGCGTAGACTTCTTGTATGGTTGATTTTAGGTTACAAATAGCTGCGTATGAAATGTAGATAACATATCTAAATTTTATTTAAGGTTTAGAGCAGAAATCTTAAGTTTTGTGATTCTTGAGATATCGGTCCATGAATGATAGCAAGCGACAGTAATAGGTTCGAAAACGATATTTCTGATTGAGAGGTAACGTATGTTGAGGAATAGGAAATTCCTAAAATGTTGTGTGTATGTTGCTTAGGTGTTTATCTGGAAAATCCGTTTCCCGTTTTCGAAATGTGTATTCGTTATCGCGATACGTAAAAAATAATCATAATTTTTTCTATCAAAAGATCCAACTGTGTGCATTGGCATATCTACACTTCTATTAATGGCAAATCGTCGAAATTTTCACGATGCGTCCTAATCTTACGATTCCGGAAAGCTTTGAATATTTTTCCAATAATACTATCCATTACCGAGATCTGTAGATTCCAAGTTACTGCACATATTCATGACAAATATACAGTGTTATCAATCCCTTGATATTTCATCAACATTCACGTCTTTCAGACCACTGGACGTGCAAAATTCGTCATCGTAATGGTTGGATCAACGTGAACGACTTGAATTATCGTGAAATAGCAAAAAACTAAATTCTCAGCTGGACTCGAAAATATTTACATGCTTTTTATGGAAGGATATTGATAGTGTTCAACAATGGTAAAGTTAAGCGTGTTTAGCAATCATCTGAATGTGAAACTTTTTTTTAGAAAGTAAACTACTGCATGGTCAATTTGGTCTGTCGTTTGTACAAATGCATCAAGCTATATAAAATACTATCCAAATTTTACTCACCATTTACTTCATGTTATTTAAGCAGTACACTCTAATGTAACAGGAAAAAGACGGGAACCAGCCGAAATATGCTCCTGCCGGAGCGCAGAAAAGGCGAATGTGTTCTCTGACACAAAATTGTAGAACCAGCTGCCTCAATTCTCATTCCGACTTCAACAAAAATGTTGGCACGCGAACATATTAGCGCTTTTTTCGGCTGAATGTGAGTAGGACAGAGATAGTGCAACAGCCATATCTGATGGAACAGAGAAAGTGTCAGTTCAGGAGAAAGGCATATGAATGAAAACAGCAATGGGAAGCGAAACGAGATGTCGTAAGTCAGGAACAATGGAAACAACAAACTAAGACAACTGCAGATAGTAGCAATCGGAGCAAAAGAGAAAATTGGGAAACTTAGACGAATGGAGACCATACATAAAGCTTGAGCGAACGGCTCTCCAATACTATAGCACGAAACAATTTGTCCAATTTTTCCCATCCCCAGTACCCGCGTGCTAAAGTTTTACGGTCTACAGCTCAAACCCCAAGCAAACCATCCCCATGGACATATGTGTGACTGAAGACAATGAAGACAATGAAAGTGGACTCTAAGAAAGAAAGGATACTCGCAACAGGACAGGATGTGAATGGGAAAACGTCAGTGTGGTGGAGAGAAGATGAAAGTGGCAGATACAGACAGCGAGGGAAAGGGATGAAGACACTGAATGTTTGACACAGACAGAAAGCGGCAGTGGGAGGGACAGCAAACAACCGGAGACATATATAGACAGTGCTATGACGGCTTAACTGGGGGAAAGTATTTACAAAGTTATGCGCTAAAAGTGCGCGAATATGTTTGCATGCCAAAATTTTTGGTGAGGACGTCGGAATGAGGATTGAGGCAGCTGGTTGCACACTAAGGTGTCAGAGAAGATATTCGCCTTTTCTGTGCTCCGGCAGGGGCATTTCTCAGCTGGTGAATATATACCTGTAAAATTATATCACATCAATAGATATGTCATAGTAAATTAATACTGCGATAGGTAAAAACATGTCAGAACAAGGATTTTTGCTGACTGAGGTCTGGAACTCTAAAAAGCCATGAGAAGCACGTGCCCTTCTTTAACAACCGTTGCAAAGCACGGTCATATAAACTAGTAGTGGTAATACAGAAGTAGGACGTCTGCATAGCTGTAAGTCTTTAAGTTGTTGTTATTCGACAATGTGCTGCAATATGGGAAGTAATTGTTATGGTAGTTTTTTATATCTGCAAATGTACTCCAGGGCAGACAATTTTCATACGGCACCGGCCTTGTTGGTGTATAGGCTAGCACAGGACGGGGTAGCATGGAGAGCTGCATGAAAACAATCTGCGGAATAACACCACAAGAGCAACAATAACAGATTCAGCAAAATTTACTGCGTTTTCTTTACTGAAGAACATTCGTTATTTATGATTCCGCGTGAGCAATAACCAGAATTTACAGATGAGAGTAGGTACTTTGACGACGCTGGGAAGTGTAAAAGTATGCTCTGATAATCTGCAGACGTGTTTTTATTTACTTTTGTGCTATATTGCCGTCAAACGGTAAATATGAAAGAAACAACACAAGAGGAATGTGAGTACGTGGAACACGATTTAATAACAACGAGCGTATCAAGTTTTGCTAGTTATTACTTTTAGTCTACACCGTATAGTTCCTGCTGTGTCCCGCATCTGCCGTATTCCTCCTCAGTACCGCCAGTTTCAAAGATACAAGAAGTGTAGCTGATATTTTGTATTTACTATTTAAAACATACGCACCCACACAAACACGGACCTGCACACATTCAAAATTCTATAATGCTACATTGAAAATTGTGGTAGTCTGAGAGTGCTTCCGGGCGTTGGAGTGTATATATAAATCAAAAACTTATGAAATGTTTCTGCCAGGCAAGGCTTTTCACATCGCAGGACTTCAATATTAAAAAATTCCACTCCATACGGTGACGATGCGACGTTTATTATACAGTTATAATTCCACACCACGAGTTTTCGCTGCCAGCTAGTAACGGGTCTTTGATATTTCCCAACCGTGCCAGAAATTTATAGCGGTGCCTCCCCTCCCCCCTCCACATGTTCGGCGTCAGACCTTTTTATCGCTCCACCCTCTCTTTGGTCACCGCAAAGAATCGTATCTATTTAACACTTGGGGGGGGGGCGCTCATCAACGGGTTACGTAGATAATGACGAAGAAACCAAGAAAAACTGTAGCAGTGGCTAACAGCACCAAAAGCCAAACAAAAATTGTCATTCTGTGCTAATGGCTCGGAGACCTTGACAACCTGTTTAGTAGCCCACAGGACATCATCAATGCACGGAAAACCAACTGCAGGAACTTTGACTTACATCTGGATGAAGGACAGAATTTTTGTGCACACATTAAGTACGTTTGCAAAAAAGGCAACCAGTCTCATGAAAAATATCTACACGATTTACAACCTCAAATTACAGACTGCCTCCCATTGTCGTCAAAAGGTATCATGAGGTTATTCTCATCTCAGTTTAGTCATTAGGGGCTACTGAACTCGCACATAAACTTCGACAACGACAATATCTAAGGCAGCTGAGAATCATGCAATGGTGAGTACTGTTCCGTTTAGAACATTATTCGCATCATTTCTATTAGTAATATACCTGTGGCGTCTGTTCATTCGGACATGTATGAGAGAAAAAAACGCCTGTTTGAAGCCTGAAGCGAATATCTATTCACATTCACAGGATGTACGACATTAACTGCGAATGGGTAATGTTCAAATGTTTGTATAGTTTATGGGACTTAACTACGGGGTCATCAGTCCCTAAACTTACAAACTACTTACGAACTAGCTAATACTAAGGACAGCACAAATATCCATGCCCGAGGGGGGATTCGAATCTCCGACCGTAGTGACCGTGCAGACCGTGACTGGAGCGCCGCAGTCCCCTCGGCCACCGCGGCCGGCGAATGGGTAATGCCGATAATCTAAACAGAGCCGGGATTCGAACCCGGTCAACGGATCGAAGACAAATAAATAGCAAGCGTCATGCATAAAGAACTTTTCTGTACCTCATACAACTATTGTGCCTGAGATATTTACAGACAACTATGGGTATGATTCACGAGATAGGGTCAATATCTATCTTCTTTCTTGAAAATAAATAGTTCTGATCTACATCTACATGAATACTCTGCAAGTAACAAGGAAGTGCGTGGCAGAAGGTTCATAATAATTCACTACAGTTCCATTCTCCAATAGCTCGCGGGAAAAAGGAACACCTCAATCATTCCGATTTCGATCTATTTTATTGTGACGATCATGTATCCGCATGAAGGTGTTGGATAACAAGATACGAAGGTCAGTACTTAAATAGTGGCAACACTGGTGTGGAGACTATGCAATGGAACCTACTATTATCACGTTGTCGACATACCTACCTTACCTCCGAGCAAATGAATTCGCCCGTCCCATGCCACTAGCGTGGGCACAATCGAGGAAGACACGTCACTTGTGAGCGAACGGTCTAACGTAACGCTATCTGTTTTCGAAACAAGAACAATGGAGACCGTCAATGCATAGTACCACTGTTCGGTTTTTGGGTGTCACCTGCGACCAGCTTTGCAAAAGAAGCGGCAACACTTTCTGCGCAACTCACCCCTCATTTTTTACTACAGTGCGCGGGCGCACACAGCGAAAGCTGTGACTGGTCTGTTCGGTCGATACAACTGGGAAGTACTGTACCATCCACCACACTCCCCGGACTGCGGACTGTAGTCCTTGTGACTTTGATTTGATTCCGAAGATTACGCTTCAGACTAATCCAGAGATTCGACAGGCAGTAGACCACTCCATTCGCACCATCAAAAGAACAGGCTCTGCCAACGGTATACTAAGCATTCCACATCGCTAGCAAATTGTTCTACACAACGCTGGTGACTATTTTGAAGGACTGTAACAGGTGAAAACGGTTTTGTACCGGTTTGGGTAATAGTTGCCACTATTTGAGTTCCAACCTTCGTACGTTCACATTCGGAAGAGAATATTGGTGAAAGACATTTCGCAAATATGTCTCGTCGGAACGAATAAAGCCTTTCTTTTAATGATTTGCATGCCAACTCGTGCATCATTTCCGTGACACTCTCTCCCCTATATCGAGATTATACAAAACGAGCTGCCCTTCTCTGAACTTTCTCCAAATCGTCCGTCAGTCCCACCTGATGTGGATCACAAAATGCACAACAATATTCCAAAATAGGACACACAAGTGTAGTGTAGGCAGTTTCTTTTACAGAACTATTGTTTGTAAGTGTTCTGTCAATGAAACACAGCTTTGCCTTCGCTTCAATACTTTCTGTGTGTTCTTCCCAAATTAAGCTGTATTTATTATTCCTAGATACTTAGTTGACAACCCTGTAGATTTGACTGATTTATCGTGTAAATGAAGCTTAAGGGATATCTTTTAACGGTCATATGGATGACATCACAGTTCTTATTACTATGTGTCAATTGCCAATTTATGCGCCACGCTGATATCAAAATCACGTTGCAGATGCTTTTGATCATCTGGTGACTTTACTAAACGGTAACTGGTGATGCCATCCACGCATAGTCTACGAGAGCTACTCAGATTGCCTCCTAAATCATTTATAAAAATAATGAACAGCAGGAGCCCTCTAACACTTCCATGTGGAACGCCAGATATTACGTACTGAGACCTTTCTGACAGGAAATCACGAATTCAATCGTGCAACTATGGTGATACTCCATGAGCACAAGACGGACAGTGTCAAAAGCTTTCCGGAAATCTAGAAACACGTAATCTATATGATATCCATTGTCGATAGCGCTTATCACATCCTGTGAGTAAAGAGCTAGCTGTGTTTCACAAGTACTATACTCTCTGAATCCATGTTGACTATCGGCTGATAGGTCGCTCTCTTTGAAGTAGCTCATAATATTTGAAAAAAAAAAGAAATTATATGACGTTAATGATATAGGCCCATAATTTTACGATTCTCTCCTATCGCCGTTCTTGGATATTGGAGTGGTCTGTGCAAATTTCCAGTCTTTGTGTAGGGATCTTTCACGGAGCGAACGGTTGTACATGATAACTAGGTACGGGACTATTGCACCAATTTACTCTGAAAGGAACCTAATTGGTATACAATCGGGGTCCGTAGACTTACTTTTGTTAAGTGCTTTAAATTATGCTGGCTGCTATTCACGATACGAATTCTGGAGTATTTCCTTCGTCTTCTTTAGTGAAGCTATTTCGGAAAGCTGTGTTAAGCAGTTCTGCTTTTAAAAGTTGTCGTCAGTAGCAACACCATTGATGCCGCGTAGTGAAGATATTGTTTGTGTTTTGCCGCCAGTATACTGTACATACTACCAGAATTTCTTCGGATTTTCTACCAAGTCACGTGACAGGGTTTGGATTCACAGTGTACTCGATTGTACGGGAAAATTCCCACATCACCGCTGATTCGGAGATGCTATGTACCATATCTCGTGAGACGAATATAAGTGAAAACTCACTTAAATCTGAATGGCTTCTCATTCCAGCAGTAGTAACCGATCTAACGCCAGCGCCGGACACTTATTGTCTTCTATAGTCTTTGCTGCCTGCAGCGGTGAGTGTTTGCACATGCATGCCCATTCCAGTTTTTTTGAAGTAAAAAAAGTAAAGCAGTCAACAATCCGAAGATTGGTTTGAACACCACAGTGCTTTACTAGGCATGGTCCTGTTTGGAGGTGGTATGCCGTTGCCTTCCTCCGACCTTCGAACTGACTTACCCAGCCAGTTATAGGGGGACCTACAATTTAACGTGGGTTCCGAACCACGGTGCTACTCGGTATTTTTCACATGAGCAATACTGCCAGAGGTGAAAGAAGTGGAAAGTGACAGATAAAACCCGCGACCTTTGGATTTGTAGTCTGGCACTCTACCACTGTGCAACCGAAGCTCACTCTAACACCAGCATAATGAATATCAATAGGAAGAATACGAAACTAAGAGAATGTAAATGACGGGAATACTGTTACGTCTGCCCACGAAAATTTATTTTCTGATGCAGGAACAGCGCTTTCTTCCCACATCTGTACTCATTATTTGAAGTATTTTGTCGTTTTATTGATTCTGATCTCTTCCTCCCTTTTTTCCGTCACTTTCAAAACAGCATTATTTGTAAGTGCTACAAATACATTTGATTTTCGTCGTTAATACTACAATTGCATTGGCTTCGTGTTTGAACTGCCTTAAGATTCTCAGAGGTGACGAGAGTCACCTATCTCAATCGTTTCCGCATAAGTTACAGTAGTCATTTTGCTGTAACTATGGACACACAGTTCCCGTTCGAGTATTGCCACCCATTTGTACCCATTTCGGCTAAACTGAATTTACTTCTGTTTAGTTATCACATATTTTGGAAACATTTTTGTCCCACTTTTGGGATTACAGAAATCGTTTATTTAAATTTATGTATAAAAAAAGTGCTAAGCAGTGATGCACTGGAAGGCTCCCAAGCACTTTAATCATCTCTTCCTAAGCAGCACTTGAAAACTGTCAAAGGCCGAAATGTAGATGGTGTATTAAAAGAAAACTTAAGAAAGCGAAACGGCGAAATACTTTTTTTCTTTTTACAGAAAAGTAATTCTTACGTTGGTCGTTGCGTAGCTTTAACGACCAACGTGAGAATTAATTTTATATATATATATATATATATATATATATATATATATATATATATATATATATATATATATCGTAGTTTCGCTTTTTTAAATTTTCTTTTAATACACCATCTACATTTCGGCCTTTGACAATTTTCAAGTGCTGCTTAGGAATAGATGATTAAAGTGAACTTCGGTATGAACGCAACCCATTGTAAAAATGCTTACATACATGAGATAACATGCAGTTAGGTGAAACTTGCAGTATGTAACACCACAATCAGCGAAACATGACACCAAAATCGGGAAAAAATAATAACATTATTTTCAAAAGTTAACACTGCCAATAATAACAGCGAATTTTAAAAAGAAATAAGAATTTTGCAATTTTTCAAAAAATAACACCGTAATCGGCAAAATATGTCACCGAAATGGCAGAGGAATATAATTAAAATAGAACAATTTTGCACAAAACTACATCGAGATCGGCGAATAGTGACAATGAATTCGGCAAAAATAAGAAACCGAATTCGGACGAAAACGCCACCTAAATTGAAAACGAATCGCACAAAAATTAATAGAATTGCATCGCCATTGAAAAGTAATTATACGGAGAAGATAGATAACACTTTAACTGGCAGAAAATAGTACCGATATTGACAGAAAATGTTGTACTGAACTGTCAACACAATCAGGTTATGACAACACTAAAATTATTCACAAAAAGATTTCTTTCCTTTCTTTGGTAATTAAAGTTTTACACCTGACAATGTGACATTCGAAAGAGATCAATAACAAACGATGCTTGGCAGTACGATTAGTAAAGCGGTAGTTCCAAGTTTTTTCACCACACATGAATTTATATTCCATCTCTAACCGGACAAGAATGTACATTAAACGCTGTATTGGTATTGCAGAAGAGACGCAAGGTGAGGAATCGCTGCTGTGTCTCATACACAGGTTTCTGCGCGTCAGTAGTGTGTCCCGTTAGCTGGCAGCAGTGAGTGGAGGAGAAAGCGATGCGGCTGCTCCTCACTTTCGTCACACGGTTGTTGCCACCGACCGCTACCAACAGCCGGCGTGCCGCAGTTTTAAAAGTTCAGGTACTACACCGCTAAGGTTCAGTTTAATTAGCATTTTTTTAAAAAGTAAACGGCTCGTCGAATGGGAACTGAGGCTATAGTTCAACGACTGGGCAAGTATTTGAACACAATATATTACCAACACGAAACTGACCTTGGTAATTCGGCATCTGGGAAGCCACTGCCTCTAATTAAAACGTGGCCCAATAATAGTATTATGAATATTATTTTACGATTTGGAAATTTCTATAATTTCTCGTTTTCAAAGACATGTTTTATTAATACACTGGCCATAACAATCAAATTGCCATAATCAAATGGAAGTGCAAGCAACTGGAAAGACCACGTAGATAATGTCGTGGGAAAGGCGAACCAGAGACAGCGTTTTATTGGCAGAAACCTTAAAAGATACTACAGAACTACTAAATAAACTGCGTACACTATGCTTGTCCGTCTTTTTATGGAGTATTGCTGCCCAGTGTGGGATCCTTATCAGGTGGGCTTGACGGAGGACATCGAAAGAGTCCAAAGAAGGGCAGCTCGTTTCGTATTGTCACGATAAGGGGAGACAGCGTTACGGAAATGATATAAGATCTGGGATGGGAATCATTACAACAACGGCGCTTATCGCTGCGGCGTGGGCTGCTTACGAAACTATAATCGCCAACATTCTCCTCCGAATGCGAAAATATATTGTTGACTCCCATTTACATAGGTAGAAATCATTTTAGTCGACATGGTCGATTGGAGAGTGTCCGCAACTGCACTATGTTATTTTAAATGTGTTTATTTCCGTCAACAGTTGCAATATAATTGTTTAATAACATGTTTCGATCACTTGAATCATATTCAGATCTTATAGTTGCGTCCGCAACTCGTCTGTCTGAGTACCAATTAGTACTCAGTCAGACGAGTTGCGGACGCAACTATAAGATCTGAAGATGATCCAAGTGATCGAAACATGTTATTAAACAATTATATTGCAACTGTCGACGGAAATAAACACATTTAAAATAGATAGAAATTATCATCAGAATAAAATACGAGAAATCAGAGTTCGAACGGAGAGATTCAGATGTTCTTTCTTCCCGCGCGCTATTCGAGAATGGAATGGGAGATAAAATAGTATAACGGTGGTTAGATGAACCCTCTTCCAGGCATTTAAATGTGATTTGCAGAGTATCCCATGTAGATGTAGAACAATTAGATCATTTGGGATATCTAGATTCTAAAGTATTGTCATCGGCAGAATGTACTAAAATTGATCCGGCCGCGGTGGCCGAGGTGACTGAGGCGCTCCAGTCACGGTCAGCACGGCCACTACGGTCGGGGGTTCGAATCCCCCCTCGGGCATGGATATTTGTGCCGTCCTAGTTCGTAAGTAGTTCATAAGTAGTTTGTAAGTTTAGGGACTGATGACCCCGTAGTTAAGTCCCATAAGCTTAACAAACATTTGAACATTTTTTTGAACTAAAATTGATCGACCTCTTTCAGTCCGTTCTACGCAGCGGAGACAACAACATTACCGTAACCGAGAGAGTAGTAATAACAAGAAGTAGCTGATGAGTTGTGTCTACTCTACCAAACGAATTACACAAGCAGTTGGGTTCAAACAGTGTAGTGAGCAGGTAGTGCCATGCAACAACAACGTGCCTGACTTGAAGCTGTAGAATGTAGAGAGAGCCATAGGAAGACTGGGAGAGGGACAGACACAAAGGGAAGTGGCTGCAGCTATTGGCGTGTCCCAGAGTGTAATTTCAAGCACCTGGACGCGTTTTCAGACAACAGGAACCATTGAAAAATGTAAGGCCAAGGCTGCTCATCATCAAACCTATCGAGACAGGAGGCTTTTATGCAACTCAACTGCCCTCCAGGCAGCAACAGGACGTGCCACATCCGATTGATCTTGGAGAATGTGGCCTCTACCCAGGGTGGCCTAGGCCATGTGTCCCATTAAAACCACGACACCAGTTAGCACGCAGAAACTGGAAGGAGGAACATCAGTATTGGAGTCGTAATGAATGCGCTGGGTTCTGTTCACAAATGATCAAGGTGTGATATGCAGCCTGACAATCGTCGTTATCTGCAGACAACATGAAATTGGGGACACTCCTGCTTATGTGCAGGAAACATGGTGATGGAACAATGGTGTTGGCAGGAGTCGGTTTTAACGGACGTACGAACCTCAGAATGGCCCTTCGGCTGCTCAGAGTTATAGAGACGAAATCCTTCTACTTCTGTTGTGCTCTACACTGCTGCCATAGGTGACGATAGGTCGTATCCATAGAACTGCACTAGTGGACAACATGCTTCAAGCTGAAGGAATTGAACGAATGGAGTGGCCAGCTTATTCGCCGGACTTACACCCAATTGAGCATGTGTAGGATGCACTTGGCAGACTGAGTGCTGCTACACCAGCACATCCCACATCGGTTGCAGAGATGGATAAGAGGTGGATATTGTACTGAATGGCCAAATATCCGTCAAGAGCTGATTGATAAGCTCATACTGTCCATCCTATGAGGTGTGCACTGTACTGGCCACCTAAGGTGTTACACACCATATTAGAGGGCAACGAGAATAACTTTCTAACTATTATGGTAGCTTCATGGTGCCTCGCTCTAACGGGATGTAAATCTCAAGTAAACAGTTGAGGCAGAAAAATATCGTACTGTATCGCACACAAATTACAATTGTAACCAGTATCTGAATAAAGTACATTACCATATGAATATTGTGTTTATATGTCCTGATCCCCTAATTGACTTGAGCAGCATAGATTTCCACAGATATTTCTATGTTACCATATTAAAATGACAAACGAAGATCTACACGTTACACGGAATTGTTTCCACCTTAAGACAAGTTCACCAACACACCTCGACATCTTGACCTAACTTCATGTTTCTTTATATTCTGTCACGATGTTTTCCGAAGCTACTTAATTGATACCAATAAAGATTTAGAACACTGTGTGACTTAGTAAGACATAAAAGGTAGGACTGTCCTCACCTCTATTAGTAACTCAATATTTTGGTTAGTGACACTATAAATGGGCCGTTTGCAATGCCCATTTGACAGGGCTATGCTATGAGAATCAACATCAAAACGAAAGTAATGTCTGTTGGAAAGACATTTAAAAACACTGAGTGCCAAGTCGGAGGATCAGAGTTTGATCAGGTGGACAGTTTCAAATACTTATGATCTATTTTTTACAGAATGACAGTATAGTGAAAGAACTTCAATCAAGGTGTAACAAAAGTAATACCAAAAGGTTCGCTACTACCTATTCTGCAATGTCAGTACCAAGACTAAGTGAATCGATCAATCTTTTGACACCAGTGAAACGGATTTCGATAGCACTTTACCATATCATCTCCTCCCACCCCCACGAAAAACAAAGAAGTTTCTTACCGCTACAGTCTGTGTGCTACTTGTAGGATATACTGATTATTTCACTGAACTGTCCGACTTCTGGTCTGTATCCTTCCCCATTTCCTACCATTGTTTAAAGTCGGTTGAATTGGAGAGGGGATGTTTTTCGAGAATCTGTTGCTATTTAGGCAGTTTTGAAGTTAGAACTACAATTTTCCGGAAATTGGATTTGGGGTTCCAATTTAAAAGACAATTCGACCAATAAGGTGGTGAATTACGGAATGCAATAATTGATTTTCAAAAAAATCTTGCCGTTAACTCAAATTTCGAGCTACGAAATTTATTATATGAACTCTTGATCAGGATTAAAAAGACACGTGTTTCGGCTTTTTTTGGAAATTAAGCCATCAAGGGGTTAAACTGGAGAAGGCTTATTTTTCGAAAATCTCTTGGTATTAAGGCAATTTTGAAGCTACAATCACATAAATTGGTCTATGTTTTCTTGGTCAGAATTAAAAAGACAATTGTTTCGGTATTTTCTGAAAATCAATAATTTAGGGGGTGAAATAGGGGATGAAACATTTCATGAAAATACGTCAATATTAATCCAATTTTGAACACATAATTACAAAAAATAATATTTGCATACTTGGTTGGAATTTAAAAGATAAATGTTGGGGTATTTTTCGAAATTCAACTATTTAGGGGTGCCATAGGGGGTTACAAGTAGTAAAATCAAATGTTTGTAAATCTTAAGAGACTTAACTACGGGGTCCTCGGTCCCTAAGGCTTACAAACTAATTAAAATAACTTAAACTAACTTCGACTAACTTATGCTAAGGAGGGGCGAATCGAACAGCAGCGCCCTCCGCAGCATGGCGTCCCAATACGCATACATTCTGCCGCGGCTACAAGTAGTATCAAAACGTTTCATTATGATAGTACTTACGCTATATGTACGAAAATTTATATTAAGAGGGAGAAACAACTGGTGCAGACCAAGCCTACGCATGCGAAGCAGCGGGCGTTAAGCTAGTCTGTATACATAAAAGGCAATGTCCCGATTAACTGACTGACTGACTGACTCACCATCCGCCAACCCAAACCACTGAAGACAGAAACTTTAAATTTGCAGAGTGTGTTGATCTTATTCTGTAAGAGTCATTTAAGAAGCGATTTTTCGATATTCCGTCCGCAAGGGAGCGAAATATGGGATGAAATGTTGTTTGAAAATACGTTGCTATTTAGACAATTTTGAAGCTAGAACAACAAAATTTCGGTTTTTAATTCTGATTTCGAATTAAAAAGACAAGTGTTTCGGCATTTTTTTTTTAATTACACCAATATGGGGTTAAATAAGACACGCAGAACATTGATTTTTTTAAAATATGTTGCTGTTTACTCAATTTTTAAGCTACAACTACGAAACTTCGGATATGAAATCTTCGTCAGGATTAAAAAACCAAGAGCTTCAGTATTTTTGGAAATTAAACAAGTAAGACGGTAAAATTGGGGATGAAAAATTATTTTTGAAAACACTTTGCTATACAGATTATTTTGAAGCTAGAACTGCAAAAATTGATTGTTGTATTGTTGGTTAGAATTTAAAAAATACGTGTTTCGGTATTTTTGGAAATTCAACCATCAAGAGGGTTAAATGGAGAGAGAATGTTTTCCGCAAATCTTTTGCTATCAAGGCAATTTCGAAGCTACAACCACATAAATTGGTATATGATTCTTGGTCAGTATTAGAAACACACGTGTTTCGGTATTTTCAAAAAATTAATCATTTAGGGAGTGAAATAGGAGAAGAAACATTTTTTTTAAAATACGTTGCTACTAAGCCAATTTTGAACCCAGAATTACAAAAAGTGATATTTGCATTGTTGGTTGGAATGTGAAAGACACGTGTTGGGGTATTTTTCGAAATTCATCTATTAATGGGTGCCATAGGAAGTTACAAGTGGTAAAATCAAATGTTCAAATATTTGTATATATTTAGAGACTTAACAACGGGGTCATCATTCGCTATGGCTTACAAACTAATTAGACTAACTTATGCTAAGGACAACAGAAACACCTACGCCCGAGAAGCGAATCGAACCCCCGACGGCGAACAGCCGCGCGCACCGCAGCATGGCGCCTCAAAACACACGGCCATTCCGCCGCGTCTACAAGTAGTATTACATTTCATTATGATAGTAATTTATATTAATAGATTAATTTATATTAAGAGAGAGAAACAACTAGTGCAGACCAACAAGCCTACACATACGAAGCAGCGGGCGTTAAGCTTGTACTTTATATGAGGGAACTTGGACGTTACCACATGGTAACACAATTAACCATGTACAAATTGTCAGAAGGCATAATTCAAACTTACTAGATGTAAGGAGCTTAAGAAGTCCAAATATCGACACGGATCACTTCCTGAATGTGAGGATAAGAGTTGTAAGCGTGCCTGGATAGCCTAATTAGTTAACGCTGTCCACTGGAACAATTGCATGTGGTTTCTTTTAAAGCAGCAAAGATGTAGCCAAAACAGATATGTATTGGATTTCGAAAGCTTCCATGTACTTATCGATTTAATAGTTGGAAGCGAAAATGTAGCACAAATAAGTAAATTTTAGTTAAACATTAAAAACTATGCCAAACAAAAATAAATAAAGAAAAATGAAAAATAGAAAAAATAAAAACAGGAAGAATGAACGAAATACTCTGCATGCATATATTAAGGAATGTTGGTGTGTTGGGTGATGTTGAAAGTAGCTGAAAAGCAGTAGCCGAGGGTGTGGTGGCTCCCTTTTTTTTACCTATATGAAGTGAAAAGTTTCGTCTGCTGAGCTACACAAATTTTTGGGTCCTGAATTCAAAGCCAAAATCCTTTTGGCGGAGGCTAGGGAGTAATAAATTACGGCTGACAAACAGAGCATGTATGGCATTCCTCTAGCGTAAAAAATTAAATAAACGCTCCCGTTAGATACTACTATTATAAATCACCTTATAAATACATGACGCTGGAGCGACTGCTGGCTGGGTGGCGCTAAAAGAAATATATCGGAACATCTGCTATCATGCCGCCACACAATATAAGGGCGCTGTGTCCCCGATAAAAAGAACATATCAGGAAGCGACCACATACCTACCGGCTGTACCCACAAAAAATATATTGCGTTCTGAGGGCGTGCAGGTGAAAGCGGGAAGAGCTCTGTCTGCGTTCAGGTACCAGCTGCTAGTTTAGCAACATCAAGTCGACAGTGCTGCCAAACCACAAAACTAAATCACGTACATTTCAATGATGAGAACACAGTATACCATCTAATTGCATGAAATTATGTGTATCATATGGCGAGAATTTGACAATGGGAACATTTCCCAGGGATATAAGTGGATTTATTAAGAGAATAGAAACTGTAAGCATGGTTATCAACCCAATTTTAGATGCGGATAATCGCAGGTGTGTGTGGCAAAAATTACACATTGTAAGGAATCGAACTCCAGATGACTCTTGGTAATAATAATTCAATTCAAACAAAGACTGGGGTTTTTGATCCAGAATTTGGAGTTTGCGGGTTGGATCCCCGGAACACCTCACAATTAATTCACTTCTGAATGCAACACTTATGTCACTGCTCTTGCAGGTAAAGTAGATGGGGATGGGGGAAGGGGTTATAAATAAAGTCATTTTTATAGGGTCATTACTCATTTCGAGGGTTATCAATCGTGTCATTTATAATGAAGTCATTAATTATTCAATTTCCTGTATGTGGATGACCTTGATCTTCAGGGAATGTCATGTGGCGGGGGGGGGGGCGGGGGGGAGGGGAGTGGGACAGTGACCCAGCAAGCACAGAATAACATATAGATGCTATACCGCCATCCAGGATTCGTATAGAAATGGAGTTGCAACGATAAATGCGTAGTTCTACAAATGGCGTACGCTCAATTCCATTGTCATTTGAATCTCTTAGGATAGGAAAAACATTACCAAATTTTTCACGCAGACTGGTGAATACCGAAACAATGCAACAGTGTTCTTGGCAAGTACAATACGCATAGTGTTTTTTATAAAAATAATAACTGACACTTTTATATTAGATTAAAATTACGACATGAAAAAGTTAAGTTCCATGCCCCTTTTTTGTGGTCAGGATATTTTCGTCAGCTCACAAATTTGTATAGAATAGAGCGGTGGAATCTTTTAACTTCTACTCGTTACTTTCAGCGAGCTTGCCGAGCAACGAGCACTGATTCTGTTGTCTGCTCACCTTTTACTTTGTGACCAATTTCGATAAACGTTTATTTCGGATACCATTTTTTGTATTCAATAATTGACTTAATACTTTATTTTATTACTAACTACCTGACCCGCTCCGGCTTTGCACAGGTACTCTTTAAAATTCTTTAACTCGAGAATGGCAGAACGTATCGAGATGAGATTTATTTCAATTTCTTCGCTATAATTCTGGAATCAACGTAGGCTGCAATCAATGTCAATACAAAAATGTGAAAAAATTGAAATAAAAATAGTAACTCAGAATGGTTTACTACTTCCGCACTTTCGTGACGTCTGTAGCATAAACTATGGGTCCTGCGCAAAAGTACATAGTGTAGAATTATAGAATTCAAGACGATTTAAATAAAAGAAGAAAAATAAATTAGGCCGCGAGATCACATGTCTAACGTTCACAGATCTCCCACAAGCATTATATCTGTAATATGAAGCTATCTGGCGCGAGACCTTTTGATGTTTACTCGTAGAAGTTACACATGTGCTCTCTCGTATTATATTTGTTTATTTATGTATATTTTAGATTTTTGTGAGTTCTGTAATTCTATACTATGGACACTGGACTAGCTCTTATATTTTAGGCTCCAAAACTGACTAAAGTATAGAAGCTGTAAACGATTCAACGTTATTAGTCTTATTTCAGTTGTTTCCATACTTCCTATTGATATTAAATATGTTGTTGTTATGGTCTTCAGTCCGGAGACTGGTTTGATGCAGCTCTCCGCCCTACTCTATTCTGAGCAAGCCTTTTCATCTCCTCATAAGAACGGCAACCCACATCCACTTGAATCTGCTTACTATACGCGTCTCTTGGTCTCCCTCTGCGATTTTTACCCCACACACTTCCCTCCAATGCTAAATTTACGATTCCTCGATGTCTAAGAATGTGTCCTACCTCTTCATTAGTTATGCGATCTACCCACCTAATCTTCAGCATTCTTCTGTAGCACCACATTTCAAAAGCCTCTATTCTCTTCCTGTCCGCACTGCTTATCGTCCATGTTTCACTCCCGTACAAGGTAACACTCCGCACAAATGCCTTCAGAAAAGACTTCCTTACACTTAAATTAATATTCGATGTTAGCAAATTTCTCTTTTTCAAAAATGCTTTTCTTCCCATTGCCATTCTGCATTTTATATCCTCTGTACTGTGACCATCGCATGTTATTTTACTACCCAAGTACCAAAACTCATCTACCACCTTCATTGTTTCGTTACCTAATCGAATTCCTTGAACATCGTTTGATTTTCGAAGACCGCATTCCATTATTTTTGTTTTGCTCTTGTTAATGTTCATTTTATACGCTTTCTTCAATACACTGTCCATTCCATTCAACTGCTCTCTGATGCTTCCCTTTCATGCCCGTCGAGTCTAATAACTACGGTCTTGCTTTTGTATAAGTTGTAAATAACTCTCCTTTCCCTGTATTTTACCCCTGCTGACTTCAGAATTTTAAAGAGTCTATTCCAGTCAACATTGTCAAACGCTTTCTTCAAATCTACAAAAGCTAAAAATGTAGGTTTGCCTTTCCTTAATCTATCTTCTAAGACAAGACGTAAGGTAAGTATTGCCTCCCGGGTTCCTACGTTCCTCCTGAATCCAAACTGATCTTCCCCGACGTCAGCTTCTACCAAGTTTTCCATTCTTCTGTAGATAATTCATGTTAAAATTTTGCAACCATGACTAATCAAACTGATGGTTCTGTAATTTTCACATCTGTCTGCACCCGATTTCTTTGGAATGGGGATTATTACATTTTTCTTAAAGTCTGAGGGTATTTCGCCTGTCTCATACATCCTACACACCAATTCAAATAGTTTTGTCATGACTGGCTCTCCCAGAGACTTAAGTAGCTCTGAGGGTATGTTATCTACTCCTGGGGCCTTGTTCTGAGCTAGGTCTTTCAGGGCTCTGTCAAATTCATCTCTCAGTATAGAATCTCCTATTTCATCTTGATCTACTTCCTCTTCCCTTCCTACAACATCGTCTCTAAGTTCATTTCCTTTGTAGAGCCCCTCTATATACTCTTTCCACCTTTCAGCTTTCCCTTCTTTGCTGAGAACTAGTTTCCCATCTGAGTTCTTGATATTCGTGGAGTTTCTTTTCTTGTCCCCAGATGTCTCTTTTATTTTCCTGTAGGCGGTATCTACTTTTCCCCTTCTTATACATTCTTCTACAGATTTGCATTTGGCTTCAAGCCACTCCTGCTTAGCCATTTTGCACTTCCTGTCAATCTCATTTCTTAGTCGTCTGTACTCCATTTTGCCTGTTTCATTTAATGCATTCTTATATTTTCTCCTTTCATCAATTAAATTTAGTATTTCCTGGGATATCCAAGGATTTTTTGTAGGTCTTGCCTTCCTACCTATTTTGTCCTCTGCTGCCTTCACTATTTCATCTCCCAATGCTACCCATTCCTCTTCTACTGTTTTATTTCCCCCTGTTTCTGTCAATTGTTGCCTAAATCTCCCTCTGAAATTCTCAAGAACTTCACTTTCCTTCAATTTATCTAAGTCCCATCTCCTTATTGTCCTACCTTTCAGCTTCAGCCTACAGTTCATGACTAACAAGTTATGATCAGAGACTATATCTGCGCCGGCCGCGGTGGCCGAGGAGACAGTCTGCTTTCGACAGCGCAGCGGTGAGGACGGACTGTTTACGTCCCGCCGCAGTGTCTCGCGCGTGAGCGGTTGTTTACTTCGCGTAGTCTTCGCGAGTGTTACTTCATATAGACATAGAATGGTTCATTCGTACCGACAGTCTACAATCAAGATCAGCTTTAATAATGAATTTGCACGGCCGAAAGCATTCGAAGTGGAAAGATTCATCCATGAAGAGATTAAAATTTAACCACGAGAGATGATTGGAATACACTTCTCCATTATAAGTAGTGTGGTCTACGTAAAACTGATCAACGACACGGTATGTGACAAGATTGTGCGAGAGAACAAAGACGGACTAAAATTCAAACATTCTGACGGAAATGTCGGACCAGTGACAATTGATCATGCAGGGCTGGGATTAAGAACCGTCCGAGTTTTTGAACTACCTTTCGAGGTACCGGCTGACATCGTGACAAAAGCGCTGCAACCCTATGGTAGAGTGCTAAGCCACGTAGCAGAAAAATGGACAACCTTTACGACGTACCCTGTTCTTAACAGCGTACGACAAATAGGGATCGAACTGACAAAACACGTGCCGTCTTATCTCACGATTGGAGGCTGCAGAGCAATAGTAATCTACGATGGCCAACCAAAAACATGTTCAGGCTGTGGTAAGGAAGGTCATGTCCGTTCAGAATGTCTTCAACGGAGAATTGTTCAGGTACCAACTGGAGAACCTGTTCCAACATCTACTGCCACGACCCTCCCCCTCACATATGCAGAGGTGTTCAAGAAGAAAGTTCACTCAAACAATGATATCACCCAACAACTAGAACATTCTGCCAAAGGTTCAGCGGCAGCGAACGAAGACACCTTCAAGGAAGAGTTAGCGCCTCTCCCCACAGAGATGCCGCGAGCGATCTCTCCACCAGAGAGACTCGAACAGAACATGGAAGTCGACAGTATGGTAGTGCCAACAGCCGCCTTCGTCCCCGTCAGCAAAGAGGACAGCGATGCACAACCAAATTCGGATACGGAAGCCCATGTCCGTAAGCAACGATCTCCAAAACGACACAAGAAACGACGACTCACCCCGTCAGACGACTGCTTACAACGTACGACCGGAGACAGTGAACAAGTTGAGGGGGGAGGTGACCACGCAGAGGTTACCGTGACCTCTCATCAAGGTCAACATCCCGATAAAAAGAAAAGCCACGAGCGACCTGCAGAGTATGACAACATAGGACTGCCTGCAGCCCACTACCAGTCTGCTACTGTGGAAAAGATTACACAACAGGAAGGGGTGGAGAAGACTAAGATGACGACGAACTGTTCACAAGGCGATTGGTCAGAGGACACTGCAGATGACCCGATGACGGCTGCAAAAGGCGACGGGGCAGCGGCGGCGCCCCTGCAAAGTTAGACACGCAGTTAACGCCAGCGGATATGACGAGGCCCCACGACGTGTCAGTACATCAGATGACACATGAGCGACACACACATGGCGGAACGAAGACAAGCATACCGACTAGCCTCCAAAAATATCAACACCATAAGGTAGCGCATTAAAATGTCCTTACTCAAGGAGATGCTGATCGCGGCGGACATCGATATAGTCCTACTTCAGGAGGTGTACGTTCAAGATTTTCCGATCATCTACGGGTACGACGACTACATCTCACATGCCTCCGAAACAGGCAGCGGCGTGGCAATACTTCTTAGAGAAGGCATAGAAGCTGAGGATGTTCTACACCTACCTTCAGCAAGGGGATCAGCGATGACGGTGCTTGGTGTCAGACTCATCAACATTTACGCACCATACGGAACAGACAAGAGACGAGATCGTTCCCGCTTCTTTTCCAAGGAAATTGCACCACTCTTTCAAGGACGACACGACTGTTTCATCCTCGGCGGTGACTTTAATTGTGTTCTTGCCCCGAAAGATCAAATTCCTGGATACACAACGTGCCCGGAACTAAGGACGATAGTGCGTGATATGCATTTGGTTGACACATGGGAGCATGTGCATGGCCTACGTCAAGGCTTCACCCATATGACGAGTCATTCGGCTAGTCGCCTCGATCGAGTTTACGCAACAAATACTCTCAGAACAGGTATCGTGGATGCAGAACTGTGGCCTGCAGCCTTCACCGACCACACAGCATTTATATGTACCATCTCTCTCAGGAGACAGCAGGTGTGGCGGAGCCGCGGTCCTTGGAAAGTGAACGTCGCCCACCTTGACAACCCAGACTATCGCAGTGCCATCGAAGATACATGGACATCATGCCTAAGACGTCTCCAGGTGTATCCCACGACACTACGTTGGTGGCTGGATTGTGCCAAACCAGCGATACGCCGTACTTTAATTCGCTACGGTCGTGAACAGGCAGCGTGGCGACGGCAAACGATGAACTTTTACTTCACCGTGCTACGTGACTGTAATAACCAGGCACATTCTCCGGAGAGACAGACGACAGTACAACAAGCCAAGGCCAAGATTATAGCCATCATGAGAAGCCACCTCGAAGGAGTAGCAGTCAGGGCAAGGGCACTCGACCGAGTCATGGGAGAACAACCATCCATGTATCATATCATCAACGAACGTAAGCGTCGAAGAAGAGCCCTGATACACGTACTGGACACTGAAGATGGCAGACATCTAACTACGCAACAAGAAATAAGCACTGCCTTTGTCGCATACTACACTCAACTATACACAGCGGTGGATTCTGACATGGCGATAGTTGACGAAGTTTCTCAGACAATCCTTGGCACCATTGACCTGGCGGCAGCAGCACAGCTGACGGAGGATATAACTGAAGAAGAAGTAGTGGAGGCTATTGGTAAGGGAGCGGTGAATAAATCGCCTGGACCATATGGACTCCCACTAGAATTTTATCGGGCATTCCGACGTATGATAACACCCATATGGACTAGTATTTGCGTGAATTGATGTCTCCAGATGTGCCCTTACCACCGTCCTTCGTGGAGGGACTTATCATCCCGATACACAAGCCATCAGGTCGCTCAAGGATACGGGACTACCGACCATTGACGCTTCTGAATTGTGACTTTAAAATATTCTCCAGACTCTTAGCTTCGCGCTTCCGAAGTATATTGCGCCAAGTGATATCACTCGATCAAACGTCGCTTGGCGGAGATGCCAACATTCAGACAGCACTCGGCGAATATCGCGATGTGATAGCACTGGCCAAGACCTGCCGCCTTCGTGGAGCCCTTACGTCGATTGATTTTGATCGGGTCTTCGACAGCGTGAGCCACACCTATCTGACAGCAGTCATGAAGCACATGCGATTTCCACAGCCCTTTATCAGTGTTGTGATGCGGCTATTAAATAATGCCTCCTCCAAGGTGCTCATCAACGGACGGACGACAGCACCCCTCACCATATCAAGATCGGTTAGACAAGGATGTCCACTTTCGACAATTTTATACGCCATAGCCCTTGAACCACTACTCTGTGGCCTACGTCAACGATTGACAGGGTTGACAATGAGAGGGTACCCATTCAAATGTAAAGCGTATGCAGACGACCTGGTGCTCATGGTACGGACTGACAACGACATGCAAGAGGCTTTAACTTGAATCAACAAATATGGAATGGCTACAGGCAGCCGCATCAATGTGGACAAGTCAATGGCCATGAGTATCGGTGACGGGGTACCAGAAGAACATGTAGCGCCCTTACAACTCAAGGATACCATGAAATGCTTACGTGTTGTCTTTACCAACGACGTGCGTCACACAGCAGCTTACAACTACAAGAGACTTCTGCAGTCAATCCGGACAGCAGTCAGAGGGAATACTATACGGTCTTTGGACATTATCCAGCGTGTCAATTATGTTAACACATACATGGCGTCACGAATTCCTCACCTTGCACAAGTCCTTCCGATGCCGACGGTGATAGCACGGCGTATATTGGCTGCGTTCGGTAGCTTCGTCAGTGCGGGACTACTCTTCAAAGTTAGATATGAAACCCTCACCCTCCCTCCCGGTAGGGGAGGTCTAGGTCTTGCACATGTTCATGTTGTACTATACATCAGCACAATGTTGAAGTCGTGGAGACGACATCAGACATCTCTGACAGGTATCTTAATAGAAGAACTTGCACCGAGGTCACAAACAGCACCGGTGGCGGTGCAGCACATCTTACAGTCACTCCACCACATCAGTGCCTTTTTTATAGAATACAGTTACGTTCAGATGGCGCTGCCGGAAAGCAGACCTGCGACGGCTCGCGACGTCTATCGAATCTTAACGGCCACAAGAACTGGCAATGTTATCGAGAAGAAGTATCCAAATGTTGACTGGCCGGTGGTATGGCGATCGATACACCACGTTTCCTTGGATACGGAAACACGTGCCATGTGGTACCTGACAGTTAATGGCAAACACGCAACACGATCTAGACTCCACTCTATACATCTGATGGATTCACCATTATGCCTCCAGTGCCGAGTCCTGGACGACAAGAACACCGGTTAACATGTGGCCCAGCAGCAGAAGTCTGGCGTTTAGGGCAACAGATAATAGCTTTCTTTCTTCGAGTGGGGCCACAAGACATCAGACCACGTTCCGTGTTATTCCCTGACAGGACATACTATCCACGAACTAAAACGAATGCAGTAACATGGATTCGAGCACAACTGGTGCTCTATTTATTCAGAGATACGCCGAAGAATGTATTAGACTTTTGGATCTACTTAGAAGAACGACATAGAAAGATTGTACATAATCATAAGTATATACAGTATTTTTCTAATTTTTAATGGAGTGCGTTTCAGGACCCACCGCACAGCTGGAACGTCCCGGGTAGGAGAAGTTAAAATATTAAATCGACGAATAATGAACGAAAGATATGAAAACGGCAACTAATCCTAATGTACGAGAAGACGTACCCAGGCGCTGGAGCGGCGATGGAATTGGAATAACACTCTACACCGTGCTGCGTGTATGTTTATTTATGAAACGCGAGAAGGCAGTTAAGTTTCTGTAAGGGTTGTGCTAAGCCACGAATCCCCCCTCGGGCATGGATATTTGTGCCGTCTTTAGTATAAGGTAGTTCATAAGTAGTTTGTAAGTTAGGGACTGATGACCCCGTAGTTAAGTCCCATAAGCTTAACAAACATTTGAACATTTTGCTATATCTGCCCCTGGGTATGTCTTGCAGGTTATAACCTGGTTCCGGAATCTATGTCTTACCATTATAAAATCTATCTGATACCTCCCGGTGTCTCCTGGTCTCTTCCACGTATACAACCTTCTTTTGTGATTCTTAAACCAGGTGTTTGTTACGATTAAATCATGTTCCGTGCAAAATTCTACCAGGCGACTTCCTCTTTCATTCCTCCTGCCCAGTCCATATTCATCTACTATTTTTCCTTCTCTTCCTTTTCCTACTACCGAATTCCAGTCTCCCAACACAATTAAGTTTTCCTCTCCCTTAACTGTCTGAATAATTTCCTTTAGCTCCGCATATATTTCTTCGATCTCCTCATCATCGGCAGAGCTAGTTGGCATATAAACCTGTACTACTGTTGTCGGTGTTGGCTTCGTATCTATCTTGACAATGATAATGCGATCACTGTGCTGCTTATAGTAGTTTACCCGCATTCCTATTTTTTTATTCATTATCAGTCCTACTCCTGTGATGCCCCCACTGATTTTGTATTTATAATCCTGTACTCACCTGACCAGAAATCCTGTTCATCCTGCCACCGAACTTCACAAATCCCCACTATATCTAACTTCAACCTATTCATTTCCCTTTTTCAATTTTCTAATTTTCCGACCCGATTAAGGGATCTAACATTCCACGCTCCGATCCGTAGAATGCCAATATTGTCTTTCCTGATGACAACATCCTCCTGAGTAGTCCCCGCCCGGAGATCCGAATGGGGGACTATTTTACCTCCGGAATATTTTACCCGAGAGGATGCCATCATCATATTTCCATACAGTAGAGCTGCATGTCCTCGGGAAAAGTAACGGCTGTAGTTTCCCCTTGCTTTCAGCCGTTCGCAGTAGCTGTGTGGCAAAGCCACATTAGCTGATGTTACGAGGCAATGTCTGTGGTTCATGGGGGGTGGCCTTAAAACATATGAAAAAGGAATTAACATTTGTAATTGTTTATTGCATTTGGGATGATATTTACTTATTACTTCCAACGCTATATGCCTTTTTTATTTCTTCCTTTCTACGGTACATGTCATATTTTTCACAAAGGTCAAAAAATCAATGTTAGCAGTAATTATGTTATTGAAAAATTACATGATGAATTTCGTGAATAACACAGTAATACTCACTTTAATAACACTGCACAATAAAAAGACACAAAGTCAAGAGAAATTATGTGATAAATTAATACGAAAAAAAAAAAACAGAAATAAATACCTTATGAGTAATAAACTACACTACAGGCTAAGTAGAGACGAAATTCTTTAACACTCAACTTCACCAAGATTTCTGATATGGCCTTTTATAGGAACCACACTAAACACTTAAGCACCCTGTGCTCGCAGCTGTGACCGGGTGGTACATCGGCACTATGAAAATAGGACGATTCAAGCTCTGCGGTTGCCATGTTGCTCCCTGCCAGCTTCATTTCACTGTCATTATAAGGCCTCTCTATGTTATTCTCTGCTCACTATGGAGATCACGCCCCTACAGTTATGTAAGTGACTTGCTGGAACCTTACCTGTGATCCTACTACCATTAGGCACCATAAAAGTGAAAAATTAATTCTGATTGCCCTTTAATATTGTGAGTGATCACATCGGACGGCCAAAACAGTTGCACACCTGCTTGGCATGCATAGTATAATCAGTCAGCTCTTGAAGGATATTTGGCCATTCTTCCATGAGAGCAATATCCAGTCCTGCAATTGTTGTGGGAGGTCCTGGTGTGACTGCAGTGCGTCTGTTAAGTGTAACCCATTCATGTTAAATTGGGTCCAGTAAACAATCTGGCAACTCCTTTCGTTCAATTCCCACATATTCAAACATATTGTCCAATACTGCAGCTTTGTGGGGAGTAGTGTTATCACCCAGAAGAAGGAACCCATATCCAATGGCACCTGCGTAGAGCACAACAAAAGATCCTAACATCTCGTCTGTATATGTCTGATAAGTCTAAGCGCCATTCTGAACGACATGGAAGTGCATACGTCCGCCAATACTGACTTCCGCCAACACCATTCGTCCTCCACCAAGATATGACAGAATTCATCGGAGTTCCACGTTTTCTCCAGATGAGGCAACGACGATTGTCTGGCTGAACACAAAATCTTGACTCATCTTGTAACAAAGCATGTCGGGATTTATTCCCATCTTCTTGCATTACTTAAACTATCGATACCACTGTTGCATAATAACAGATATTAAATTATTAGTCTATTATCATTATCTTTCCCAAAACTTTTGTTATTATTTGTTTTTCTTAAAATTTCTCAATATGGGACCAACTACAAATTTTCCCTTCCCAATGAAACTAATATTTTTAAGATTGTTTCGCAATGAATTAATCAAATGAGAGGAATCATAAAGGAGGTAGATCTTCTTTCCATTAACCTCAATAAAGGTACACTCAGAAGTCACACCTAAAAGCTTCCTCATCTTCACATTGTTTGCACCTTGATCACAAATAACAACTTTGGGTCTGTTGAATTTTTATTATTACGTGCAGTAATATTTATATATTCCCCTGGCATAGCATCCTTCCTTAAATAGTATCCAATAATTTGTTTAAAATTGAGATATATACCCTTAACTATTACCACTAAAGCTAGGTTGCACAATTGTCGCTGTGACAAATTGGAGTTTGTTGACTGAACATCTGAACCTAAGTCTTCAAACCCTTCAAACAAATCATGCTGTGTACTGTATGTCAAATGTGATCTAAGAGACATTTCGTCAAACACTATAGATACAACCCTTTCCCTAGGCTCCATCTTCCTACATTTCATTTTCAATAGCGCAAGACCCATGTTGTTAACCCTACGCTTAATCTCTGTATTTTTCCCCAGCTTCGCAGGGATCTAGTGGTTGGTAAACAAAAATATGCCTTTGGCGAGCAAAAATGCAGAGCTAAAGCGAAACTTTTGTCCCGTTCTGAATAGCGACGTCCCTGAGCATTCCTGTTTCTCATTGTTGTCTGAAACTCAATAAATTTTCCTGCAACATCATTAGGTGTATTATTCATTGTATTCACATCTGTATTGCCTTCCGTTTCAACTGTCGAACTTTAGTTTTTAATTTTACGTTTCTGCATTTATATTTGCTTAGTACTTTCTGTAATGTTCTTAACCACTTCTTCACTTGCCAGGAATCTTCTCACTGTTTTCCTTCTTCCCTTTTTCTTTTCTTCGGGCTGCTCCTGTGAAGTACTTACTTTGTTCCTTTGCTACAGGCAGCAGAACTGAAGGCACTGCACCAGGCCAAATACTGAAAGAGACAAAAAAGTTTGGCTACCCTTGTCGTGTTTCATAAAACATAACTTGTGCTTAAATAAAACTGCTGACAATGAAGTTATTGTGCTGGTGTTTTACGGCCTCGTCTACTCTTTAAATAAAGGAATTAAAATAAAACTTGTCATTAAACAATGTTGTTATATTACAATGAACACCTTTTCTTTAAAAATACCCGACGAAAAAATTGGCTTAACAAATTATTATTTCTAAAACCTTTTTTCCATAAAATGATCTGAGCATACTACATAGCTTTTATTCAAATGCTCGGGACCGTTGTTCCACAAAAATTTCATCTAAGTCAGCTCTTCGACTTAGAATAACCCACTGGCTGCATCTATAAACAAATTATAAAAAAGGGAAAATCATAGCGTAAAAGCAAATGATCTGAATAGGCGTAATGGTTGCCTCCTTAAGGTATCACACTTACATCTCTTTATTTTTGGAAACCTGAAGAATAATTTTCCACTGCTTTGCTGTTTATAGTTATTGCAGCCGTATATAGCACATATACTTCCTATTCCAACCATTTCCTAGTTGTATCAACTAAGACGACATATCAAGAAAGTCTTCTGTGTGTAACAACGTAAAGCGGCTGTTCCACGCGCTGTGTTAGTTGACAACTCGAGCCGCTAGGTGTTCGGGTGCGCTGTCGCCCGTTTCACGTCTGAGTTTCCGCTATTATCTTTATAAGCTTTTTGGTATAGTGCCACCAGTCATCACGGGGATACCGACTATGTGGCTTTTTCAGTATATTCTCGCCATTCTTGATTAAAAGTTGTTTTGTTAGCGTATAGTCGACATCCATATTTTGTCTAACTTTAAACGTTCTTCTTTTATATATATATTGCTCTGGTGTTATTGAATCTCAGTGGCTAATCTTTAAGTGCGTGAATGGTAATGCGATGTTCTTACTATTACGCTCGTCTCATTATTTTATTTCATGATTCCCATCCTAAAGAACATGTTCTTCTACGACCAAATTTTCGGTACCTCCCAGACGACAGTTCCTTTTGTATTCAGTTAAACGGGTGTTGAACTTTTCGATCTACCAATATAAACCTGACTAAAACTGCATGGAATTTTACATACTCAAGGTGTTGCTAGGGAGTGCCGTGCAACTTTTGCCGATCTTAAACATTCGTTGATCTACTTTGTGGATCTGAAGATTCTTTCTACTCTGTGCTTGGCCAGAACTTTGTCGATTAGATCTGTAATTTTGAAGATGAAATGGAGGAAAACTTTTCCAGATGAAAATGAAATGAAATAAATCGCAATTTGTGATCACTTATGGCTTCAGTGTACTAGGTTTAGATGGAATACCAAAGTGCGGCGAATGAAAATTTGTGCTCGGGCGGCATTCGAACCCGGGATCTCCTGCTTACTAGGCAGACGCGTTGACCACTCCGCCGCCGAGGACGCAGAGACCAGCCCGACTGCAGAGGACTCTTCCCTGCACGTCTCCCGCCACACCCAAATCTCCATTCGCCACGCTGTCTCTTTCCTATAACACAGCGGAGTGGTCAACGCGTCTGCCTAATAAGCAGGAGATCCCGGGTTCGAATCTCGGCCGGGCACAAATTTTCCATTCGCCGCACTTTGGTATTCCATCTAAACCTAGTACAGTGAAGCCATAAGTGATAGCGATTTATTTCATTAAAATGAACGCTGTAACGTCGTCAAAAATATATAATTGTACTTTTCCAGATGGTTGCCGATGCTAATTACTTCTGGATTCTTCGCTTTTCTGATGGAGTGCTTGATCAGTCTTCTTGTTGACATATCCACTCTTCCTGAAGGCCAAACTTTAGTGTCTTAATTCCTCCTGCAAGTAAGCTGGCTACCAGATCTTGTTGTCTCTGCCCACTAAGGTTTTCATGACACCTCTTTTTGTCTTGGATGGTGGTCTGACTCCTTGTGGAGGTATCTATCAGTGTGGGTATACTTTCTGGACACCTTTGGCCCAGAGTCACGTCCACCCATTTGATTACTGAAACGTCTAGAAAGTTGGCCATTCCTCTCTTCCTCCATAGTGAATTGTGCCTTGGGATTAATGTCATTTAGATGCATCAAAAAGCTATCAATCTCTTTTTACCGTAAGTCCATACTACGAAGGTGTCGTCCACATAGCGGTATCACTTAGCTGGTTTCAATCTACCTATTTGCAGTGCGTGCTCATAAATAAATTGGCAACAGCTTGACTAAGAAGACTTCCCATAGCCACCCCGTTAATTTTGTCATAAAGCTCTTTGTTGTACAGGAAGAATGTTATAGTCAGGCTGTGTCAAAAGAAGCCACTATGTTAGATGGAAACATATCCGCTATGTATTAAATAGCTTAGTTTACAGGAACACTACATCAGAACTCACAAGAATATCAGCAGGGCTGACGTTAATCTCCCATAGGTTTTCAATAAAATGCACAGAGGTCTTCATGTAACTGTCACGTTTAGCAGTATATGGCTATAGGCGAGCCACCTGGCCACCTTACGGGCAGGAGATCCTATGACACTCAAAATCGAAAGATAATGTTCTTTCGGTAGACCATATAATCTTGGTGCATATGCTTCTGTTGTGTAGAGCTGCTTTTTATCGCCCGTAGGGAGAAACCACTTGACTGGTAGTTCTCTAAATTTTTGTTATAGGATCCTTCTACAGTTTTTTATAAGTAATGAGATCCAAAAGGTTGTAACGTGAGGAAATCGCCGGCCGTGAAAGTTTAATTGCAAAATGACATATTGACCATAGCTGTTTATTTTTTATCTCAATGCTACCGGTTTCGGTTAGTTTACCATTTTCAAGCGTTAGCCTGAAGTAGATGAAAGTTATCAAATGCATTAGTCAACCATATGAACATTGATGGAATAGTATGGCAAGTTACATGTGAGATACTTATAGAGTTTAACTAATAGCTTAACATGTCATAATACAAAATTGCAAAATTGTTAAATAAATATTTGATCGATATTTTCACAGTGGCTGACTGCTACAAAATGAAGCCTACACTGATGAGTGTGCAAAAGAACGCACACTCACAGAAACTAACAACAGCAATCTCTAATAACCACGATGTCGACGGGACGTTAAACTCCCATGTATCCCACTTGCTTCTTCCAGCATTTGTTATAAACACGAATGAAAAAGGAAGTAGTATACAGCCGGGCGCGAACCCTCCATCTCTTGCTCGTCCCCAGGATATCTTTGACGACAGGGTCATTCTCACAAGTTAAGATTAATTCTACTGCTGTCATGCATATTAAGATCTCCTGAAGGCTTTTAGTGGTCATGCCTCATTAGCTGGCGTTTACTAGTAACATATTTTGCTAAATACAACGTGGTTTTGATAAATATTTTGTAAATCATGGATGTTACCACCAGAGAGGCAGCAATACGCTAACGCCATGTGAGGTGCGGGAATTAAATTTAATTGCCTTGAATTATGGACAATTTGAGCGTTATCGTCTGTCAGAGTAGTATATAGCCGGTGCCTTGACCGGTGCAAAAAAATGTTTGTAATTCTATGGGACCGAACTACGTTGGTCATCAGTCCCTAGTCTTAAAAACTATTTAAACCAAGTTAAACTCACCTAAGGACAACACACATATCCATGTCCGAGGGGGATTCGAATCTCCGACGCGGGACGCCGCGCGATCTGTAACGTGGCGCTCCAGACCGCTCGACTACTCCCTCGCGGCTCGAACGGCGCAAACGTGCATGTTACTGATAATGTTACCCCTCGTCCCTTCCTGACGAAAGAACTGCCATTCCTTGAATGAGATGGTTCAGAAGAAAATCTGAATCGGGCCACGCTATGACATGTATGCGTACTTGTCTGCACAACTAAAAACTTCGTCATGCGACAAAAATGGAAAAAGCAAATAAAAATGATCTGATACCATAATTTACATAGACATCACCTTTCTTACTTATTGATTAAATTTTTTACTAGCTCAGGGTCTTTTTTTTTCTTTCATTCTTTTTTTTTTTTTTTTTTTTTTTTTTTTTTTTTTTTTTTTTTTTTTTTTTTTTTTTTTTTTTTCGTGCTTTCGTTGAACGATCGGACACATAGGAGGTGACAGATATGCACATTCTCATTCCGTAATAGTCTTCCTTTTGCACAAGACCCATATACATTTTGTATTAATTACGACATTATCCCAGAAGATACTTATGATGTAAAAAACAATCAAGTTCGTATAAGACGAATTTTATTTTACCGGTTTCGACCTATTGCAGGTCATCTTCAGAAACCATTGTACAGCCCATGTGGCCGTTGCTGACGACTGTATGTCTACCGTGGCTTCGCTCTGGCTGCACGATGGTAACTTGCAGCTAGAGTGAAGCCACGGATCCACAGTGAAATAGGCGTTCTGTTAACTAGCCCAGCCCTAGATGAGACAGAGATAGAGAGATAAGGAGGGAGAGAGCGAGAGAGTACCCGGAGATACAGATAAAATAAAACTCAGGATGTCAATAAACAACTAATATCAAGGCAGGGACTAAACGAAGCTCCGTAGCGGAGTCGTGGCTTAATTCAAAAAATTCAAATGTTTGTATAGCTTATGGGACTTAACAACGGGGCCATCAGTCCCTAAACTTACAAACTACTTATGAGCTAGCTAACATTAAGGACGGCACAAATATCCATGCCGGAGGGGGGATTCGAACCCCTGACCGTAGTGGCAGTGCAGACCGTGACTGGAGCGCCTCAGTCCCCTCGGCCACCGCGGCCGGCGTGGCTTAATTCATCGCCCTTAGCTATCGAAATGCTAAGCGTTCCATATGTATAAATACGCTGCTAAGACACTCGTAGTCATTTTGTCCTTCGTGCAAATTCCTTCTATTCAGAATTGTACACTCTGTAGCGACGGTGAGTGAGAAGAAATTATGAGTTGAAAAAAAAAAAAAATCATCCCATGACGCGTTTCGGAAGTAACAGTTTTGACTGTATTTTCAAGCAACCGACTGCACCCAGCTAGTAGAAATGTAACAAAAGTCACTGTTCCACCTGAAGAATAGAGTGTAATCTCTGGAAACCCCTCGTGTGAAAAGAAAATGAGTGACTACAGCAGATTATTACCAATATAATCGAGTATTATAACTGAATTAATGCCACTAAAAATGTATCTCACTTTTTTGTAACAGATGATTGCAGAATTAGAGTCGAGCAAAATTCAGAATCACTTGATATGTCACTAAATTCGACCCAATTAAAATACAGACAATCGATTCATTTAATCGTCAATTACACCTTAACAAAGTTATTTCGACCAGTGATCTGATTTCAGTGTAGGCTAGCATTACCAGAGAACAATCCTGTCGAGTAATTTTCGGGATCCTGGGTTAACGACTCCTTTAAATTTTCAATGTAACAAACAGACACTAAGTCTTCCCTTAAAATGTCCGGGCCGTTAGTGAAACTTCCGACAATCGTTTCGTGAGCCACTAAGGCTGTTCCGGCCGTTAATTTCAATCACTGGACACGGCGAAGGAGCAGCCGCCATTAGTCATGCTTCGCCAGTTTGCCGCTACTCCCAAACCTGAGGACGAAGACGCCAGGAGTTCCGAACCGTTAGGACAACGGTACCTCTGGCCAAGTTGGAGGCAGGTTCATAATTCTGCCGGCGGACGTTTACTGCGAACCGAGAGAGAGAGAGAGATGGGGAGGAGATAGAGGGAGAAGTATGAGATCGGCTGAGAAAGAGAGGAATAAATGAACACAGGTGAGAGGAAATGGACAAAGAAAGGAATGAACAGGAGATGGATGAACTGAGTAAAGAAGTAGTTGGGCAACGCCACGATTTCAGCTAGTTCAAAATATAGGAAGTATGGTTGTTTCTGCCTTGAGCAAACAATTTATGTTTATAGTTTACCGAAACCTGTCTCAGAGAAGTTTCTCCATCAATGGGACATCTGATATCTGACAACGTTTGAGGCTAAGCTACTTATATTAACACACTTACAGATATTATAGAAACTATCGTACCTGCCTTACAGCCATGTGTTGTGTTTCTTATTGCTGCCTGAGTGTTTTAGATCAGATTTAAATGCCATCCAATATGTCACATGCAATTAATAAACGATTTTAAAGGATTTGTTACTTAACAGTAAGCTAAGTACTCGATTCCTAACCTGAAGATATTGTTTGTTTAGGGTACCTCAGACATATTTACTGTGGGTAGGTTTTGTGACTTCTATGAGGGCGGCAGTTATGTCTGATGATATAAATGTACTTACATATTTCTGACAATTTCTTGCACTGTTTTTAGATAAGCAATTTGACTGTATAAGGCTCACGTGTTATGTGATGTTCATTTGTTCAGCCATATTGTTTTATGTGCTTTGGGGTAGAATTACGGATATTGCAGTGACATTAGGATACAAATGGGGTGTGCTTTTGACTATTTGTTTATGCGCCTGCGCGCAGGTGTGTGTGTGTGTGTGTGTGTGTGTGTGTGTGTGTGTGTGTGTGTGTGTGTGTGTGTGTGTGTGCGTGTGCATGGGTGTGTGTTAAGTTTCTTGATTTTCTGATAGTTTTTTTTTAAGGCTGAAAGCAAGATATTGTTGCATAGAACTGTGTATTTATTTCTTTTCCTTCCATTGTGGCTTTTTTAATGCGGCCATTTTCTTTTGTATATGTTTTTGTGTAGAGCTGTTGCTGCATTTAAGAATTTTAGCTCCTTTTCTATGTGTGTTGGGTAGTGTTTCATATTCATGAGATGGTCTGCAAATGTGGAGCGGCTGCTGGTACTTTTAAGTGCTGTTCTGTTTCCAGTGTATGTGGTGTAGAAGTTTCTGCTTGTTTGTCCACTATTAACCCTCCCATGCATAGTGTAGCTGATCGGTTACATTCCATATTTACTCCATTATCTCTCAAATTGATCAACATTTACCACAAATTCATTTGTAGCTGGTTGCATACAAAGTGTCCCAGAAATTATAATTTGCAGACTGCTACTGCATCAGTTCAGCTATTAGCTGCATTGAATCACTCCTAACGTTTGCGTTTGTCTACTCTCATATTCCTCCTTTGCCATGCAAAAGTAGTCATTCACATATTACTGTTGCATTATGAGTTATTTTCTGGAAGTATGAGAGGCATAATAGTGACATTTACAGCATAGGGTACATTATGGAAGCACTAGGTAGCTGACCGGGTATGAACTTTTGTTGCTAGTAGTGCATAATAATTTTAACGATTGTTTTAAAAATATTTTTCTCAGTGTGCACGCACTATAGACTAATCGTGGTAGTTTTCAAAGCTTCAAATAAAAATTTATGCATTAATGGGTTAATTGAATTGCAGTATTGACATGCTATTTTGTGTAATCCTGAGGTGTTGATTAGGTCTGGGCATGTGTTTCTTGTTCTCAGTTTCTTTTGTATGGAGTTATCTGTTTTGTAGGCAGATGCCATACAGGATGGCATTTAAAATCGATCTAAAACTCTCAGGCAGCCGTAATAAATACAAAATGTGGCTGTAATGTATGTATCATAGCTTCTATAATCTCTGTAAGTGCACTAATGTAAGTAGATTACACTCAAACACTGTCAGATAACATAATGTTCAAATTCTTTATACGTCATCAGCAGATGTAAAAATAAAAAGCGAATTGTCCGAAACCTATTTCGGTAAACTAAAAACGTAAAGTCTATTTGCTCAAAGCAGAAACAACCATTCTTACCAAAAGTTCCACAGGGAAGCGTTATAGGTCCCCGTGTCAATAAACGATTTAGGAGACAATCTGAATAGCTCTCTTAGACTGTTCGCGGATGATGCTGTCGTTTATCGGTTAGTGAAATCAACAGAGGATCAAAAGCAACTGCAAAGCGATTTAGACAAAATTTCTAGATGGTGCGAAAATTGGCAATTGACACTAAATAAAGAAAAGTGTGAAATAATACACATGACCACTAAAAGAAATCTGCTGAACTTCAGTTACGCGATAAATCAGTCAAACCTTAAGGTCGTAAATTCTACCAAATACCTAGGAGTTACAATTACGAACAACTTTGACTGGAGAGAACGCATAGAAAATATTGTGGGGAAGGCGAATCAAAGGCTACGTTTCATTGGCAGTACGCTTCGAAGATGCACCAGCTCCACCAAAGAGACTGCCTACATCACACTTGTTCGTCCTCTCTTGGAGTACTGTTGCCCGTTGTGGGACCCTCACCAGGTAGGACTGACGGAAGACATTTAGAAGGTTCAGAGAAGGGCAGCTCGTTTTGTTTTATCACGTTACGGAAGGGGAAAGCGTCACGGAAATGTAGCACGAATTGGGGTGGAAATCATTAAAAGAAAGACGTTATTCATTGCGGCGTGATATGTTTGCGAAGTTTCAATCACAGACTTTTACTTCTGAATGTGAAAATATTTTGCTAGCACCCACCTACTTAGGGAGACATGACCATCCCAATAAAATAAGAGAAATCAGATGGAAAACGGAATGATTTAGGTGTTCTTTCTTCCCGCGCGCTATTAGAGAATGGAACGGTAGAGAAAAGTTATGAAAGTGGTTAATGAACCCTCTGCCAGGCACTTAAATGTGATTTGCAGAGTATCTATGTAGATGTAGATATATTAGGAAGCAAACACAGGCACGAAGAGCTTGAACCACAAAAATATCATTAGCTCAAAATAATTTGTCGTGAATGGTGCACCAGCTACCGTACCCTCACCACCGGTCGGGGCAAGACAAAAATGGATGGTGTCGTGAGGTCATCGCATCAGTTCCGTCGCCCGGAATAGAACCGCACAATACAAAGTCCTGCAGGGCGCCTTGCGTGCGTGACTGCCTGCCTGCGACCGTGTTGCGATAACCCGGCGACGGTGGTGCCAAGTGTGTCCACGTGCTACCTGCGGCACTGAGCAACCCCATCACTCCACCGCTAGGACCTGTTAGGCCGTCCGCACACGGCCAACGCCACCTAGATACAAGGCCTGTGAGTTGCCTGCCAAGAGTAGTCATGGGTTTTGGAGCCGTCTGTGTAAAGAATCCTCGCCTGTGAATATTTGTCTAGTAACTAGAGTTCCGAGACAAATATTCACAGGCAAGGATTCTTTACACAGACGGCTCCTTTTGGGATACCAATGCGCAAATAGGCTGTAAATACAAACTGCTAAAGGAAATGACAATAATGACCGCTGAACTCACAGCCATCTTGAAAGCTCTCAAGTACTGCAAAAATGTTCAAGTGTTTGTTAAGATTATGGGACTTAACTACGGGGTCATCAGTCCCTAAACTTACAAACTATGTATCAACTACCTTATACTAAGGACGGCACAAATATCCATTCCCGAGGGGGAATTCGAACCCCCGACCGTAGTGGCCGTGCAGACCGTGACTGAAGCGCCTCAGTCCCCTCGGCCACCGCGGCCGGCCTCTCAAGTACTGCCTTAAGGCGCTTGTCCACGAGAAGAATATTTGCCGGACCGGCGTTTCTACCGGCCGATAGAAAACCGGACGCTCTTGTCCACGGAGACGGCGTGTACGCCAGAAATACTGCAGTTTAGTTGTGTGCAACGCAGCAACGATTTTTGCACGCTCGTTGTACTATATTATTTTTACAAAAAGAAACAGCGTCTTAGGAAGTATTGGGTGCATCCTGTGCTGCAAGATCGTTTTAAATTTTGTGCCTTAAGTACGCTACATGAGAAACTACGACTGGACGACACAAAGCACTTTAATTTTTACAGGATGTCAAAAACAACGTTTGAGAAATTACTGTCCATTTTACAAACTCATTTGTAACATGAAGACACTAATATGCGAAAGAAACGTCTTTATGGAAAAAGTTGCAGACAAACACATTGAGCCGGCCGCGGTGGCCAAGGAGACTGAGGCGCTCCAGTCACGGTCTGCACGGCCACTACGGTCGGGGGTTCGAATCCCCCCTCGGGCATGGATATTTGTGCCGTCCTTAGTATAAGGTAGTTGATAAGTAGTTTGTAAGTTTAGGGACTGATGACCCTGTAGTTAAGTCCCATAAGCTTAACAAACATTTGAACAAACACATTGAACCTACCTCCTCCTAGGGTATTCCAAAATATTCCAGGGAAATTACCTTACGTTTTCGTTGCAGATGAAGCGTTTGCATTGCATAATAATTTACTTCGTCCGTATGGCGAGCGAGATCTTGATTTCTAGAACCGTATTTTTAACTATCGCTTAAGCAAAGCAAGACTATTTGTAAAGTGTGCATTTGGCATAATGGCCAATAAATGGAGGATTTTTCACCGACCTTTAAATGTCTCCACTGATTTTGCGACTGAAGGCTTGTACTGTTCTACAAAATTTCATCCATAAAGAAGAGGGTCTTAATACTCTGTGTGCAGATACAACTATAGATGAGGACTCTAAACTACGAGATCTAACACGTACACAAGCAGTACGAGGTGGTGTGTCAGGGAACACTATCAGAAATCAGCTCGCTAATTATTTTGTTTCTGAAAATGGGAAAATTTCGTGGCAAGATAAGTTCCCCTAAGGCAGGGCCGCACAAACACGGAAAACCGCATACGTGCAAAGCGAGGTGCAGATAGTGTTCGCACAGTGCATCGGTTCAGCTCTGCATACATCGCCTCAACTCGGCTTGCTGAGTGAGGCCGAATGCGCTGCCAGACGGCATAGTCGACATTGGATTAAGAAAGCGCAAGACAATAATAAAAAAAAAAAAATTCTCGAAAGTCAATTTCAACGGGAATGGAAACTCTCTTACTTTTTTGTTCGTTGTGACGATAAAGCCAAATGTCTAATCTGCGGTACACTAATTACGTATGTCAGATTATCGTCTATTGAAAGACACTACAGCAAAGTATAGTATAGTGATATCACACGGGATGCCAGAGAGGAAGAATTAGGGAAGTTGAAAACTCTTGCAGAAGAGAATTCTGTACCTACAAAGGATGAATGTATATTTTGGTTAAAGGTCACGCGAAACGAAATAAAATTTGTTTACATTCCTCTCAAATGTGTATTAGTTTTCGTTTTCGCTTAAATTATTTCTAACACATTTTTTTCTCTAATTTGGTGTGAAGAAGATGAGGGGTGATGCGAAAGGACTCTCAGAGCTAGTTACAAAGTTGCTCTCCGTTTAGCAAGAGCTGGGAGGCCATTTATGGACGGGCCATTAATAAAAAACATGAATCCCACATTAACTCCCGCGTACAGCAGAATACCACTTTTCAGAATGACAATATCTCGGAGAATCAACGACATTGTTGAGAATTTGAATGAAGAATTGGCAGCCAAAATTGAAAAGTTCCTAGCGTACTCCATCGCACTTGATGAGTCCGCGGATATTAATGACACGGCTCAGTTAACAATTTTTTTTACGTGCCGTGGACGACGACCTATATGTAACGAAAGAGCTCGTGGATATGATTTCTATGAAGGACACTGTTACAAGGGCGGATATCTAAGCAGCTGTTGAAATGGCAGCTGAAGGAATAGGACTTCCTTGGGAAAAGCTGTTTTCCGTGACCACAGGCGGGGCACCAGTAATGTGCGGTAAAGCAAACTGGTTTATTGGCCTACTGCGGGAAAAGCTTAACATGCCGAATTTACCTTCCGTTCATTGTTTTGCACACCAGTAGGCCCTTTGTGCAAAAGTTATCGGTCTTCAAGAAGTGATGAATGTAGTGGTGCGTATTGTGAACTACATTCGTTCTCATGGACACACTCATCGTCAATTCAAAGAATTTTTGATTTGCTTGGAGGAGGAGTATCCAGATATTCCCTACTACGCTGAGGTGCGCTGGTTGAGCAAAGGAAAAGTGATTTCCCAAATTTTTCGACTACTAGTATTATTTAAATCTCTTTTATACCGGTAATCGTGTTCCACCAAATTTAGCTCTCCGTCTAGTGTACATTAGTATTTGGCAATGAAGAAGAAAACAGGGTAAAAGATTTGAAAAGGTCGAGGCGAGCGACGCAAGCATAAGGAAAGAGAGAAGCAGCGCTATTGCGCAAAGCCGAGGAGTGGGGGAGGGGGGGGGGGGTTGCACCGTCGTCAACACAGCGCAGCCGTCTTCTGCACTCTGCACCGTGTGATGCGCCGGTGCATGCACCTTCAGCAGCCCTGCCCTAAGGTATTCATATTATAAGTGAAATAAACAATAAGTGTAGAGAGAAGGAATGTGGTGTGTAATGAAAATGAAACAAAATAAATTTGAGATGAAGTACATACCTATATCATTTCTTTCCTTATCTCGCAGCGTTTTGAAATCTTCTTTAAGTTGTGTACCCACATCCTTCCACGCTTCCAAAGTCAGCCGTCTATCCTTATATTCTTCTGGTCGTTCCTCCACCAACGCAACTACAACTTCACAATCGATATTCAATTCAACACTAATCTTGAAACTCGACAGGTAGCACGTATGGCGGCTCAGGCGCGACTAAAGTCTGCCGGCACCCGGCGAGCTGCCGGCCCGTGGACACGCAGCCATGTTCCAACACGTCCAACTGAGCAACCGGCTGCCGGCCCTGCAGTGGACAACCGGAGGAGCATCCGGCAGCCGGGCCGGTAGTTTTGCCGTGTCGTCCCGTGGACAGGCCCTCATAACAGACAATGTGGCACTACAAACCAGGCGAATCTGCCGGACCGGCGCACAGTGGTTCAGAACGGCCGATTCCCTGGACAAAAGTCGAAAAATGAAGGTAGAAAGATCAATGTTTTTGGAATGGAATCTTGTTGAGAGGGGTTTGGGGCTCACAGATCTTATTACGAGAGGTCACAATATTGTAAACCTGCTTTCCTGCGACAGTCGTTAGTTGCCTCTCTTAGAAACACACGCGCGACGCGTCAATGCCTAGTTACACGGTGCTTCGGAAAATCATACAGAATTTTACAACGGAGCGCCCGAATCCAATTTTCCAAAATGTAAAATGTTTACGAAGGTATGTAGAAACATTTTATATACTTCCATGTTCGAAAATGTTTGTTGTTTTTTACGTAACGTTATACTGAAGGTAATCGTGATTATCCTGTTTTTTCGCTTCTTTAGAAAAACATTTCTGTCGATACAATAAAATTTTAACACATTTTTACGCTGGAATTGGCAGGGACATGTTCGTAGAACTATCTATTAATGAAATTTCAAGAATTAGCTGCTCGGAAGTTACCCATTTACAATAATAACGATTTTAGTGTTACTGTGCACGCTGTCGTGCGGATTACGCACTGTGACTAATGGCGATACTCTCTCCTCAACTTTCTATACCTGAGGCTTGGAAGGTCCCAGGTATGGAGGGTTTTTCGTAGATGTTTCCTATCTCTTTCTAAAGTATTGAGGAGATTAGTAAGGTATATTATTGCAATGGTGTAGCATTGTGAATAAAGATTTTAAATAATATTCCAACCTTAATGACCACTTTAACAGACATATGTTTACAAATATGATTGGAAGAACCAAAGGCCTTTTTCATCCCTTTACTGCAGACCGTTGAGACTGCAATTTTGAAAGAAACCGTGCAGTCAACTGTTGATGAAAAAAATATCGTTGATAAGTAGATAGTATCTCTCGTCACATTCACTAAGGTAACGTAGGGTACTAACATTTAAGTGAAATATGACTTATCGTTTACAATGCTATTACTGACACTAAATCTGCACAAAGATGATATTTATTAATTTGACGTCGAAAAATTTCAACAATTTACAATTGGTGGAACAAACAGAACATGATAGTTCGAAAATAATTTTGGAAGTTTTTCCCTTCACGCGTGGATAAGGATGAGGTTAATGAATTGGATGCTTCATATTGCATTTAAACTGAATGACGGAACGAGTAAATGTAAGGCGCGATCGGTAGATGAAAAGTAAGTAGTCGAACATCGTAGTGAACAAATACAAAACAAATTTAAAACTGCTTTAGGTTTAGATATCGATATGCCTAAGCAAGGATTTGGAAATACCAACGACGGCAATACAGCCCGACATTTTTTAGAGAATGCTGCCTTAACAGCAGAAATTTTGAATTTGTACGACAAATTCGTAGCAAGTTGCAAAGTAATTTTGCAGAAAATTACGAGCGGTTTCATCGATAAGTTCAGGGTTTATTGCTTAGACGTCGCGAAATGATAAGTTAATCTATATTTCTGGTACCCGATGCCAACATTGGTACATACCGCTTTAATTCATGGCTACGTGATAATTCAAATGAGATTCTTGTCAATCAGACAACTTTCCGAGGACGCTCAAGAAGCAATGAATAAGGGCATTCGTCGGTAACGCAAAAATTTCAAATATCATGAATCTATTATCAAATTCGTAATCAGCGACCCCAAAAACCTAAAACTGCAAATTTTGAAATTATTATTCTCACTTTTCGACTTTTGGCCAGAGATTAGGCCCTTCTGAACCACTTTGCGGCGGCCGGCGGAAATTCTTGTCGTGGACAAACGCCCTGGTTCCGGAGGAACATATTGTCATCTTCTCGGACTCTAAAACTGCGCTCATACTACTTAAATATTTTCGTCGAGGGCATAAAAACCACCCAATAGCCCACGAGATAATGGCACACACAAACCACCTGGAAAGGAATGGAAGCAGTGTTTCCATGTGTTGGATTAAAGCACACAACAACGTTCAGGGGAACGAGATCGCTGACACACTTGCCAAGGAAGCGGTTAGCACTGGTACGGAAGTATATACTCAGGTTCCAGCGGAAGATCTTTTACCTGTTTACAGAAGGAAAATTCGGACTGAATGGAACAAAGAATGGCAAGCTTCCCAGTCAACTAAAGGGAAATTCTATGCACAAATTACACCAGTGCTACCAACAAGACCTTGGTGCAAGGGTCTGAGGTGTTCTCGGAAGCTGGCAGTCACCATAGCGACGCTGAAGTTCAACCACTGTCGAACTACGCAGCACCTACATCACCTCGGCATAGTGTCATCTCCTTTTTGTGACTGCGGCGAAGCAGAAGACACAAATCACTTTTTTTTTTTTTTTTTTTTTTTTTTTTTTTTTTTTTTTTTTTTTTTTTTTTTTTTTGATGCATTAACAGGTGGGAGCTCACTTCAAATTTGCTAAGCTATATTGTGAGCAGGGACTACCAGTTACCAATATCTGTAGCAACATTATTGGTAACCAAAGACTTTGGAGTGTACAAAGAACTTATCTCCTATCTAACGGCGGCGAAGAAAGATCTATAAACTGTTATGTGAAAGATAAAACCATGTTTAATCACTATATTGTGTCATATCCTTAATGTTTGTTATATTACTTCAAATTGATCTTTCTGTTTTTGTTTTCTGTCACATCTTTGATGTTTGTATAGTTGCTTTTTCCAACTTACGTACATAACTGTACTAGAGAATGTACTTATCATTGCTTATGTGGATGGCTGTAAGGGGACTACTCAAAGGCCAATAAAAAATTAAGAAAAAAGAGTAGTCATAATACAAGCAAACTATTTGTCTTATTTGGCGTTCAGCTGAGTCTGGGAATACGTACACGTTTCACACCGCGCTCCAGAATGTTCTTAATATTATTTGTATTATTCACAGAGAAATCTGTTTTGTTATCAGATATTTATGAACTACTGTTAAGATATCGTACCGATATTGGAATTGATATTACATATTTTGTCTCATACTAGCAAAAATCTGCACGGAGAATCACATAGATAACATGAAAATCATTCTGAAACACAGTGTACAACACGTAATATTCCAAAACTTAGCACAACGCTGCATAATACAAATAGTTTGCTTGTGTTAAGACTACTCTTGGCAGCCTTGTAACTATGAGGGTACGCCAATTATTATCCGCAAAGTAGTTATAAAATTTTATTGTAATAAAAGAACGTCATTTTTCGACATAGTTTCCTTGCTTTTCAATGAACTTCGTCCATCGCTCTACAAGCTTCCTTATGCCCTCATAAAAGAAGGTTTTCGGTTGAGCCAGAAATGCACCGCTTCCTTCACTGCTTCGTCCGAATCAAATCGACGGCCCCTTAATGCCTGTTTGAGTGGACCAAACAAGTGATAGTCAGAAGGGGCAAGATCGGGACTATATGGGGGATGATCCAGTACTTCGAATTTGAGTTTCTGGAGCGTTTCAGCAGTGTGGACAGCAGTATGCGGAAGGGCATTGTCGTGCAACAACACAACACCTTCTGACACAATCCTCGGCGTTTACTTCGAATTATAGGCTTCAGACTGTTAGTAAGCATCTCACTGTAACGTACACTGTTTATTCTTGTGGCCCTTTCACCATAATGTACCAGTACAGGACCTCGTGCATCCCAAAAAACTGTAAGCATCAGTTTTCCTGCGGACGGTTGGCTCTTGAACTTTTTCTTGCTCGGCGAATTTGGATGCTTCCATTCCATACTCTGCCGTTTACTCTCCGGCTCGTAATGATGGATCCATGTTTCGTCACCAGTAATAGTTCTGTCTAAGAAGTGGTCCCCTTCGTTACCATAGCGATCGAAATGTTTTTTGCAGATGTCGAGGCGCGTTTGCTTATGCAAATGTGTTACTTGTTTTGGTACCCATCTTACTCAAACTCTACGAAACCCAAGTCTGTTGTGAATAATTTCGTAGGCAGAACCGTGACTCATTTGAAGACGATGAGCCACTTCATCAGTAGTTAATCGTCTGTCTAAGAGAATCATTTTACATGATCGCTCAGTGGTTTCTTCATTTGTGGCGGTAAACGGTGGTCAGGCTCCTTTATCGTGCTTAACACTCGTGCGACCATTTCAATCCACTCGTACACACTTCGTAGTGGCAAAACACTGCTCTCGTACTGTACTGAAAGTCTTCTATGAATTTCGGCCCCTGATACACCTTCCGACCACAAAATCTTTGGTGCAAATAGACAGCGGAGGAGCCATGATTAACAGCATGGCAGCGACAACGAAACTAACGTAGCAGCTTGAAAATTGCAAAGATATAACGACAAATAAACAAAGCGTTCGTCACCAACGTAAAACGACAGTACTGCCAACATAAACAAAAATATAACTGAATTGCGGATAATAATTGACTTACCCTCGTAGGTGGCGCTGACACGGGTCGATTCGTACTCGTCGCGGCCTATACTCGTCCTCGACGCAATTCTGTCCCCACGCAACTGCCCACGAAAGTAAATGGGAGGCCGCCAACGGGGCGATCTGCACGCGTCTCGTAATAGTCTCGAAATCATTGCGGGCGACGCTCGTCTCTTGCGACCTGCAGTGCACCGGAAAGTTCGAGCGTGACGAGCGGATCGTACGTCATGATGATAATTTACCATTAGTTTTTTCTGTATTTCCAGTGCATAAAACACTTTAACAGTACACTCTACTTGCAATCAATGTAATGAACTTTACATATATAAATATTTTCACTATGTCGTGTCTTGCATCTGGAAAATATTCAAGAAAAGACCTTTTTTTATATCTCAACCAGAGCTGCTGATGTTTATTTACTTTTTTATTGGTGGCTAGTTTCGGGCAAATCCCATTTTCTCAATCCACGTAATTTATATTCTGTACAATGCAAAAACGTTTGCATCAGTCTCTAGCGGTTGTCTAGCATCAAGGAACAACCGATGATGAAAATTCCGCCTCTATGTAGGGATGGATCCATGACACACTTTGTGTCTTTCTTTTCTTTCACCGGTACCAGTAAAACATCGCAGCGTCCCCATCATCACTAGAACTGTCCGTAGTTATTGGAGGAAATAACCAACACCGTTTTGTAGCTCCCTGCTGGCAGTCGCAAGCTGAACGAAAATCGCGCCCACGACGAGTGCCACTCGACCCATGTGAGGACGACGGTCGGTGGCATCGCGAGGTTTACACATGACGCGAGTGAGAAAGACCCTATGCGGACGGCCTAACAGTACTGTATCCCGGGCGTGGACTATGTGCACTACAATGCGTGAATTGTATAAATATTAAGAAGAGTAGTACTTGAAAGTTTTAAAATTTTTCGTTGAATTTAAAAAGGAAAAAAAAAAAAAAAATCTGACGGTAATAGTTGTGAAGTTAATCTACGTGATGGAAACATGTTAGAAAACAGTACGTTTATGTCAACTGTAGTATAATGAAGATGTTAAAGCAAATGAGAATACCGTGCTTCGGATGCTAGGGAGACATTTGTCTCTGCCAGTTTATGAGACTAACACGAGTGCCCGATGTTTGGTTATCAGGACTCCATTCGGGCTATCCTGATAATGATTTTTTGTTAATCTGGGACAACATTCCCGACATATTTACAGAATATATGGCATCAACTCGAGTGGGCAAAGCTGTAATTGTCTACCCAGCCGGGATTCGAACCCGGGTACACATTTTCAGCTTTGCCTATTCGAACCGAGTGCACATTTCCAGCTTTGCTCATTCGCAGTTGATGTCATATAGTCTGCGTATATGAAACAATAACAACTGCAGGATTAGAAATGACGCCTGTTCTTTCGGGGCAGACGCCACATGTATATATATTCCAGACTTAGATTAATTTAGGCCCGATTCTCCAGTTCCGACCAAGGCTTTCGGCAAGTTTACATTGGTTGTAAGGCTCCCGTAACTGGTAAGCCCCTCCCACTTATCCCCAGTTGGGATCCCCCTTTGTCCCACTATCAGCTTGTCTGATAATTGGCTATATAGAGCCGCGACACTTTATGGGTCGGATCTCAAACGGCCCGCTCTACTCCCCGGAGAGGCGAAAGAAAAGATTAAGGGTTTTTAATGTTGTTTGGTCATGTGGTTGTGACACCACTATTAAATTTTTTATTTTTTATTTTATTACGCTTCGATTTATTATTGGAAAAACTGTGTACAAGATATTGATGTATGCAATGAGTAACCTATCTTTGAAACTTATGTTCATTGAAAATGCCTTTTATATTGAAGAAGGCTGGAAAATGCGTATTGTTAAATATATAAGTAATATTGTTAATGCAATATGTTTGTGTTAATATTTGTGTATGCTGAAAAACTTGTAGAGGTTCTGACTGAGGGATTTTGTAAATTGTACTGGAGTAGAAAAGACGGGGGGGGGGGGGGGGCATCCCCGCCGTAACGGATACTGTGTGGGAGCGAAAAGGTGGGACAACGCGGGAAGTTGTTGGCTGGCGCAGTTGGCTAGTGTGTGGCAAGGGATTACGGTCTGAGACGTGATAGTGTGGAGTTGCAGTGGTGGTAGGCACAGTGGAATGTACTGAGGTGCCTTTCTTTCTTGGTGGCTATGTTCTGGAGGCCTTTACCTACAAGAAGATCGTAATATGGCCTCGGATGAAATATTGTTGCTGTTGTAAGTACTGGCATCAATTGGTGGTTTAATATTCCGACGTTAAGACGATTGGTCTGGCCACATACTTCACGAGCCAGTAAAGCAACATATTGCACCACATGGAGCCACACTGCAGCGCCAAACTTCCACAGTCAAGTAGGAAAGTTTTTTATTATGTATAACAGTCCCAACCTCATTTTTGTTCAGAATTTTGATTTATTTACTTCTTTTAACGAAAATTGACTTTGAACCCATTATTGTCCTATGTCGTTTATCCAAGTAGGTTCCTATCCTTTGGTACAGTGATCATTCCGAGAGACCCACTGAATTAACTATAAACGATTCTAATAACATTTGCTTTGCTTAAATATATAGTGGAGTTTGCATTGAAAGTGAACAGTAGAGCAAAGCTTATCTCCACTGAGCAAATGCAGTTTCAGTTAGTTAAATAATGAAGTTTTCTGAAGTGGTAATTTAAATCTGATTATTAAAAATATATGTTGAGCAGTGATATAAACTTTGGTGTTACGTAAATTCAATGCATAGTAATTTGTGCGCAAACGAGAGTAGCATATCAGATTCAGGGACCACACTCTTCAATACTATGTTGGTTTTCTAAATTGTTGAACTGAAACCAATTAATTACTTAGAGGAAAGTAATTTATTACGCAACAATTTTACATTTAGTGGTTAATGAAAATATAAGCTTGCTAGGGTTATAAATAATTCTTGAACAGTGCTTTACTAAGAGATTGTAATTTTGAAGTACTTACACTATGGTAACACAGAATAACATTTTTTCTTAAAGTGATTCGTGAATATTGTGAAGTAGGCCTGAACTGAAAGATGGCTAGATTAGTGCCTGAAGTTTAATCATTACCTACAGAATAGTAGATTTTTCCATTCAGCACATTGTTGGTTCTAGCAAGGAGTTTAATTGAATTTTTCCATTTCCATATAATGCTTATTTACAAGTATAGATTATGGTGAGGCTGTCTGCTACTTTAGAAAGCGACCACACTACATAAGTGTTGCATTTAAATTACGTTTGATAATGTTCTCTAAATTTTTAGAAAATATTTTAGTTATCCAGTAATTATCGAGTCATCGAGATACTTGGTAATTGTTGTCCCTAAAGTACTGGCGAGCGTAAATTGATTTTTTTTTTTTGTGGTAATTTTGTTTCATAATATTACTCTTTCTGACTCCTTGTAACTTTATCACTGTTTTGTTTCGCAATGCAACCGATGTTCACCGCACTGAATGTTATCACCGATGCCCTTGTTCATTAGGATAACACACGGTTAAAGAAAAATCCTCTCGGAGGTGCATCTTGTTGTAGGCGTAAGCTTGTGGCAACTAATGAGTTTTGTTATCGATATCTCAACATATGTAGCTACTCTGCCACGTTATATTGGATATCAATACCTGAACTATAGGTAGCTGAAAAGCTTATCAACCCACAAAGAGTGTTGCATGGTGTCATGCAGACCTCTGTAACTAACCAAACAAAATACTCCTCAGGTACTGTAATTTGTAAATCTATCCAGCATAACGCGGAAGGACTTTCAGCGCTGCAGACCATACAAATTGGAACACCAGGACCAGAGATGCGCAAATGGCCGTGCCATAGTGGATACACTGGTTCCCGTTAGATCACCGAAGTTAAGCATTGTCGGTCTTGGTTAGCACTTGGATGGGTAACCATCCGGATCTGCCGAGCGCTGTTTGGCATGCGGGGTGCACTCAGCCCTCGTGAGGCCAACTGAGGAGCAACGTGATGGAGAAGTAGCGGCTGCGGTCACGAAGACTGACGTAACGGCCGGGGTTGTGGGGAGCTGACCACGTCCCCCTCCATACCGCCTCCGTTGACGCCCTCGGCTGGAGGATGACACGGCGGCCGGTCACTACCCATTGGGCCTCACGAGGCTTGTCGGACGAAGAAGAAGGACCGCACATGAAACAGCCAGATTCATCTGAAAGATAATACGTTGTCCAATTATCCGTCCAATGCGTAGGAAGTTAATGATATTAGTACTGAGTATTGGTGCTATTAATGCGTATAACCACTGCTACTCGCCTCTACATTGAATCAAAGAGGCTCTGGATGTCTGTCTGGGGTGTAGCAGTCCATGCAGTTTCCACATAACCCCGATATTGCTGTATGTGTAACAACCGCCCTCACCTACTTGTTATTTTTCTTTTAAGTGAACTTTGTTTAAGTGTTGCCTACAATAATTTGGAGAAAGCTATCGTTTCTGAAGTATTCCTCATAAAAGACCGACAAGTAAGGGAGAATTTTCGCAACGAATTATGGTAACAGATATGCCGTTGCACCTTGTATGTTAATTGTTGATTTAATTAGCTGCAATTTGAAAATGGATCAAACAAACTAGGCATGTATTTAAATTAATTTAGAAATGTTTTAATACGGTCGCCAGCCTCGTTGGGCACTATTTGTGTAACATGCAATTAACAATAATAATTAACTAATCAGTTTAGAGAGTGTGGCGAAATAGAAGGTTGTGACACAGGTGTTCCACGGCAAAACACTTTCTACGATAACAATGGACTGAATTTACTAACTTTGATAACATAAATCAAATTCAAAATAATTTGGAGAATAAACTTGTTCAGTCAGAGTATTTTGATTGATTGGAGGTAAGTGATACAAAAATTGACATCACATTTACTCATCTGTACGGTATAACTACGTTCGCAGAAAAATATGACTGTTTAATTTGCAGCTTAATTAATACTGAATTATCAAACAATTCATAAGATCACATAGAGTGGAATTACAACATAAACAGCAAACAGTACAAAATATATATACAGTATCAAGAATTTTATATATTTTTTGTAATTTAGATTTTCATTAGTGCCAGTTATCAGTAACAAGAAACTATTGTCTAGTTCTGACTAGTTGATTATCCGTTACTATTGTTGAGTACCGTATCCAAGGTAGTGAATTTCTTTAATCGTAAATTTAAGTAGCTAGGTACTTCATATAATTACTCTTTTTGTAAAGACACTCGGTTTTTCACTTCACTGGTTAGGATACGACCTTATACAGGTAATAATGACTCGGAATGAGTAACAGATAAGATTGTCATAAATGAATACTAATTGTTTCAAACAGAGACAAAAGAATTCTGCATAAACTGCCTAAACCTTTGTGTGGCCGAAAATATTGAAGTACACTTACAGTTAGTCTTCGTTTTTGAGAAGCCGGCCGCCCTGTCGTCGACAATGCTGTTAAATGAGAAATTACAGGGCAGGATCTTGGTGTAATTAAAGACTGGGACGTCTACCCTCACTCATCACCGGATAACGTGCCACAAACTTGGTGCGGCGCCTGCGTAGGTCTGGTAACATCATCCCCTCTCACTTCAAGCGACAGCAGACGACTCCCTCTCTTGGCGCACATCCGTGCTCATTTACTCCCCAGAGACCACACTCCAAACAACAGATGTCTCTGACAATGATGTTGTTTGTGATTTCTCTAACGACGTTTTCCCAGTGCATACAATTTCTCTTTACAGTAAATATATATGAACGAAATATTGTTACAAAACACACATATAATTATACACAGACACAACAACACACACACACACGTGTGCATATATGCATTTCATCTGCTCCAACATATATATACGGTCAGTCATAAATGAGGATCTAGAAATATAAATTCGTTTTCTGCATGTTCCTATGTCTATAAATGACAATGCAACTCAATGGTAAAACTCTGAAAATATGTGGATTTTTGGGTGTTACTGTGCACTGAGATTGGCCAAGACGACAGATCGGCAATAGTGGCAACATGTCACAAATTCCTTTCCTTATTTTACGATACATAATTCTACGATACATAATATCGGCCAGCGAAAAAGGTACGAGATGGATGTGAGCGCTGTCATTATTTGCAGTGTTACGCAGACCGTCTCTTGATGCCATATGCCTCGCCTTCTTGTGAGCAGCTAGACTACGTACAACACTCGTATGTTGTGTCCTGTTGCCGATCTGTCCCCTTGGTCAATTTCGTTGCACAGAAACACCAAAAAGTCCACTTCATATTTCCAGATATTTATCGTTCAGTTGCACTGTCGTTTATTGACATAGGAACATGCAGAAAAGGAATTTGTGTTTGTAGCTAAGTATGTGACAATTTGCATTTATATATGATGGAGCAGAGGAAACGCATGTTTTTCGAACCGCTAGTCCACAGCTACAAGAGGAGGTAGTGACCTTGAATTAATGTTGGCAGACTGTCCATACAATGCAGTTTCAGTCGCTGTAAAGCGTTGCAGCGTAGAGCAACGTGTTCGTTGTCGAGCAGTACTTTAGAAACAATGATTCCATTATCACAGTGCAGTCTTTTCCGTCAAAATCGGATTGCTGTACTCCGATAGGCTGTAGAGTTTAGAAGTACTGTATCTGCGATGAAACCATCTGGTCTTCCTCGTTCAGTTCGTACTCCGGAAATTACAGACCGAGTGAAAACGGTAGTTTTTGCCAGTCCAAAACGACCGGCTAGACAATAGGCTATAGCGCTGGGTATCTCACGTCATTCGCTTCATCACATCTCACATGATGATATTTTCCTCCGTACAAGATAATGATCGTCCAGCAGCGTATTGATGCAATACACCTGCATCATCGTGGCTCTGATTAGAGAGCGAAAGGGCCGTCGCTTACACGGAGAGGAACCGGAATACATAGGGTATACTGATTACCTCTGTCCTAAGGTCATCAACGGAATCAAGGATGCCAAAACACCAGTAAGCCAGCTGCACATCAGACACTCATCGGTGTTCTCGACAGACGCTGGACAGGACCAAATAAATGGCTGAAAGGATTCTACGGAGTCGCCAAGTATAATCGGTGGGATTACATTATGTGCTTGGAAAACGTACATTTCTACCTGGACGGGACGGCCCAGCAGTGGTTTGAAAATGACGATGACAAGCTCGATAGCTGGGAAAAGTTTTTGACAGAAGAAGACGTTTGGAGACCATCAGCGGCAAAGCCGTTTATCAGAAAAGAAATTCAAGAACAGGAGCCAGCGACATGTTGAGTCAACACAGTCGTATATACAGAGTATTTTGGCCCCATGTCACATAATTACTCGGATATGACGGAGACCGATAAAGTTTCACACCTGTTGAAGGGCATTGCAGAAGACAACAGAGGAGGTTTGGACGAAAGAAGTACGACAGACTCCCGAATGTAGTCCCTAAGGCCATTGTGAATAACAAGCATGACTTCGCCTTTCTCAAACGACAAATTGTGATGAAGAATTGCTACAGTTTATGGTGTAAGAGTACACCTGTCGCTGTATCTTACAGTTTGATTTAACGTAATGTATATATTGTCTTAAATTTATTTATTTCATGTATTTTTCATTTCTTGTATGCTAGTTATATTTCTTATGTAACGTCATTTTCTATATTGAATCATTTAGTGTAAACATGTACTATATGTGTAAACCCGCATGAATGCACGGACATTCTTATGCTGTAAGTTAGCAATGCGCCAGAGAAAATGTTGAACCTGTTGTAAAGACTGTCTTTGGTACAGAAGTAGTAGCTGTGAGTGTCGCGCTGCTGAAGCAGTCGCGGAGCGGACTCGCTATAGTAAACACATAAATGTTTTGTTGATGATGCAGAGGCACGGTAGGCGCAGTGTGGCGCTAGTTTAATGCAATTGCAATAAGCTTGAGAGGCGTACTGTTTAATGTATTGAAGGAAGTGTGAAATAAGTTTATTTATACTCGAAAGTGATCAGAGTATTGTTTTTTTCATGTGTGCGTGAAAAGTAATTGTTTGGTTACCAAGTCTATTGTCACCGAGAGTGATCCTTGCTATAATTAATGAGATTTAAGATGTATCGAGGTGATATCAATGCATGGAGATTTCAGCCAGATGAGCTGAACAAAGACTTGTCGATAAAAAATATTTTTGACCCAGCAGTAAGAGTACCTATTGTAATCATATCTGTCTTGTATGGACTTCACGACGAAGACGACGAAAGCGGATGAGTACTTTTGTAACATTTTATTTTGTATGCATGTAAATGTAGCGTCAACCCAATCAGAATTTTGGTTCAATTATACGTGACTTATTTTGAAACCAGTCTTAATTTTGTAAGTAGTTGTAGTCACCCAATTATCACCATTATTAGATTATGTTGATTATGCAAGCCTGTACATTGACTAACAAGTTCAATCATTTTTCAAAGTAATTACGATCAGTTTTAAAGAAATTACTAGACGAGTTAAAGAATTGATAAACGTGTTACAACCAAATAGACTAGTAATTAAAGTGCAGTGCTGTTCTAAGTTTAGCAATCAATTTTTAAGACAAAGATTTTAACTTGTAAGAGAGTTTGCACGTAAAGTTGGTTTCATTTTTAGAGAAAGTAACCAGGCTAACAATAGTCAAAGTATTATAGTTGATTAACCAGACTTGACGAAAGTAATTTTTATGAAATACGACAAATGCCAAACTCTGCTCAGCCAGTTACACGCGTACTTTTTAAACAATAATATGAAAAATTATTGAGAACTTTGACTGTAGTATTTGTGAAGCTCTTTGCACCACCATTGCAATCAGAGTCTATCTGCTAATAAAATTTTTATTATAACACGAAAACACCATCACCACTACATGAATTCTGACACAATTATTAGTGAAGTTGCGCTGTTCGTGAATCGTAAGAGGTGCTAGTTGGAGGCTGTAGTTAATGTTAAGTCAGATAGGGCCAAGCTTAATTAATTACCACAGTGACTGTTTCAAGTTAATTAATATCTTTTTTTTTTAATTCAAAATTTTAACTTTCACTGCGAAAGTGTTGTTGCGACCCATTAGTTGTGATTTGCTGCAACATTCAATAACGAAATTATTATTACTAGAGTATATTATTACGCATTCTAAATTTTGAGATTATTTGACGACCTTCTACAGGCAATCTTCTTACAATGGCAGCCGGAACTGTTGGACCAAGCGAGCAGCAGATTATAGCCACGGGTGTCATGATGGAGCCGACGCTGCTCAGGAAGAGGTATTTGAAACATTAGCGCCTGTCAGCATCGCCAGTCTTACCCAACGTGAAGAATTGACTCGCGGTATTATGACTTACGCCGCAGTCGCCAAAAGGCAGCTTAGGAACCGACCGACGCGATCTCAACCAATGAACCCTCTCAAGAGGACAGATATCTGGAGAAAAGAACACAACACGTCATTGTGTTTCATAGAAGGTTTTTGTAACGAGGCAGGTCCATTGCAAGACCTTCTGCAGGGAGACGTCAATTTTTACTGAGATGAGACGAAAGAACGAGCTTTCCCCGAACTTAAGGAGGCACTAACTTTCTCACCAGTTTGAGCCTTATGCGACGAGATGCGTAAACTGAATTCACAGAGACGCTAGTGGTTATGGGATTGGTGCAGTGCTTGTTCAGGAAAGTGCTGAAAATGTGATAGCGTATACCCAAGAGTTCTCTCAAAGTCCGAGATGAACTACTCTACTACCGAGAAGGAGTGTCTCGCCGTTATCTTGGCTATCAACAAGTATCTATTCGGTAAACCATTCACTGTCGTGACAGACCACCATTCTTTATGTTGGATGACTATGTAAAACAGCTCATTATCAGGGTCGAAGAAGCAAGACAGCTGACTCGCATATGGACACTGGACGCCCAGAAGAAGGACCGCCAGCATACCGCTGACAAGCAGCGATCTGTTCTGTACAGCCAAGGAGATCTGGTATGGATTTGATCCCAGTACGGAAAGTTGGACTATCATAAAAGTTATTGAAGCGATTCTTTGGTCCGTATCGTGTCACACGCCGCCTGTCAAACGTCACATGCGAAGTTGAGGATTATGAGCCGTCGTCGAAACGACAAAAACGAAGAGACATTGTTCACGTTCTCCGCACGAAGTCTTACAAACATTCCAGAAAACAAATAGACTGAAACGGACTCTTATTCGAGGACTCTGAAGGCCGTTATTGTAGGGGAGACCGGGGCACATTTTCCATAGGGGTAAGTTTTCCAACTCGCTTTAGCTTCGAAACAAACCACTAGATGGTATCAGCGGTGATACTGTAGGCAGTAGCAACAAAGCACGCTTCATTTACGAAAGTTTTATTGTTGTACCAGCAGTCAAAACTTCGGTAGGGCAGTTTTCGTCATTTTTGAAAAGGTGAGTGAACTTTCAGGTTTTTATTGAAACTTAAAAAAAACATACTAGCGTTAAACTTATTATTTTGTCATTGCATGCACTAAAAGTTTCTTCACGCAACTGTGCATTTGTTTTGTAAATAGCTTACCCTGTTACTCATGGACGTAGTGTTATAGTTCCGAAAATGGCGACGGGGCACGTTTTCCGAGAGCATACGGGGCACATATTCCTTACTGCTTTGAGTCTTACGCCATGTCTAAAGCAAATGAAAAGTGGGTACAGTGCTCGAAATGCAAGAACTGGGCTCATGGAGGCTCTACGAAAGGGAAAGTTGGATTCTTTTGTTTGATTACACTATGATTCAGACATTGAGTATGAGTATTGTTCAAAAAAAGTCTGTATTTGTAAAATATTTAAATGACATTTTTGCAAAACCTTTAAGTAGCATTTGTTTTTATCTAATGTGGTTACTTTTGCTATCCTTCTTTTGTAATGTATTGTAAAATCATAATAAAAATACATATTCAGTGAAATGTAGATAATTATGTCTGTTTTACCAGTTAAAGTATAGTTGGAAAATTTACCCCAGTACATTTTAAGTAAACTGGAAAACTTGCCCCGCATATGGGGCAAATTTTCCAACGCAACATCGTCAGACAAAATCATTTGCTGCCAAGAAGGTTATTTACCATTTTCAAAAACATTTGTACAACACTGTAGATAAAGGTATAGGAAATATAATGATCCGCTGTGTACCTCAAATCCGATAAAAATAAAAAGTACAGAAATAAAAATATAAAATGGTGGAAAACGTGCCCCGGTCTCCCCTAATGATAAAGCCACGACAGGAGGGTCTGGCGTCGGTCATCGTCGCCGCAAGGAAAAGTGCAGACACCAGGGAAGAATTATTCGGAACTGTCATATAGAGGACCTATGACAAGATCCAGTACACCGCTGCTGGCTACAAAGGGAACTGAAATGCGGGTCGCTGTTCTTTCAGGAAGAGGGGCAATGCGACGAGTCCTCCGAAAGCACGTGTGGTGCAGTGGTTATCATCGCAGATCGCTGTGTTGACGGTCTCTATTTGAATTCCCGCCACGGGAAGAAGAAAATTTATTTCTTTGTATTTACCATTTCCAGAATGTCCTACATGTTTCTTATGTTTGATGTGAGTTCCAGAACATTATTTCTATGTATTAATAGTGGAGCAGTCCAAGCAGGAGCAGGCATATGTTTGCAATAAACGTACAGTGTTCTGCTCTGTTACCAACCAGCCTTCGAATTCCTCACCACCTGCAGTTCTTAATGTCTCTCACTAACATACAATGTAGTTATAAAAGTCGAGATAAAATTATTTCCATTGTAAAACCGAGAAAAAAAAACTAGTCAATCATGGTGTAACAAGTAAATTCGAGCAATGCGTAATGATGCCCAAGAAGAACCATACACTGGCTGCAGACCACGTATACCCTTTTATGACGATATTGCTTATCAACAGCAGTTGCATATTTCAATAACATAATGCGTCACATCAAATTGTCAGGAGTATCACGCAGTGTTTAAAGAAATACAGTGACGATTTGGTGTTAATGTGATGTCCCCAAAGCTCGCCAGTTCTGAACTCCATCGATATGCGTAGTATCGATAATTAGGCTCCCTACATCTGAAGACCACCCCCATGAACCACAGACATTGCCGAGGTGGGGTGGCTTGCGTGCCTCAACGATGCAGATAGCCGTACAGTAGGTGCAACCACAGCGGAGGGGTATCTGTGGAGAGGCCAGACAAACGTGTGGTTCCTGAAGAGGGGCAGCAGCCTTTTCAGTAGTTACAGGGGCAACAGTCTGGATGATTGACTGAGCTGGCCTTGTAACATCAGCTAATGTGGCTTTATCACACAGTTACTGCGAACGGTTGAAAGCAAGGGGAAACTACAACCGTTACTCTTCCCGAGGACATGCAGCTCTACTGTATGAAAATATGATGATGGCATCTCTCGGGTAAAATATTCCGGAGGTAAAATAGTCCCCCATTCGGATCTCCGGGCGGGGACTACTCAGGAGGATATCGTCATCAGGAAAGACAATACTGGCATACTACGGATCGGAGCGTGGAATGTTAGCTCCCTTAATCGGGTAGGAAAATTAGAAAATTTAAAAAGGGAAATGGGTAGGTTGAAGTTAGATATAGTGGGGATTAGTGAAGTTCGGTGGCAGGATGAACAGGATTTCTGGTCAGGTCAGGTGTCAGTACAAAATCAGTTGGGGGTATCACAGAAGTAGGACTGATAATGAATAAGAAAATAGGAATACGGGTAAACTACTATGAGCAGCACAGTGATCGCATTATCGTTGTCAAGATAGATACGAAGCCAACACCGACAACAGTAGTACAGGTTTATATGCCAACTAGCTCTGCCGATGATGAGGAGTGATGAGAAGATAGAAGAAATATATGAGGAGCTAAAGGAAATTATTCAGACAATTAAGGGAGAGGAAAACTTAATTGTTATGGGAGACTGGAATTCGGTAGTAGGACAAGGAAGGGAAGGGAAGATAGTAGGTGAATATGGTCTGGGCAAAAGGAATGAAAGAGGAAGCCGCCTGGTAGAATTTTGCACAGAATATGATTTAATCGTAACAAACACGAAGTTTAAGAATCACAAAAGAAGGTTGTATACTTGGAACAGACCAGGAGACACCGGAAGGTATCAGATAGATTTTATAATGGTAAAACATAGATTCCGGAACCAAGTTATAAACTGTAAGACATACCCAGGGGCAGATATAGACTCTGACCATAGCTTATTAGTCCTGAACTGTAGGCTGAAACTGAAAACACTGCAGAAAGGTAGGAAAATAAGAAGATGGGACCTAGATAAATTGAAGGAACGTGAAGTTCTGGATAATTTCAGAGGGAGATTTAGGCAACAATTGACAGAAACAGGGGGAAATAAAACAGTAGAAGAAGAATGGGTAGCATTGAGAGATGAAATAGTGAAGGCAGCAGAGGACAAAATAGGTAGAAGGGCAAGACCTACCAAAAATCCTTGGATATCCCAGGAAATACTAAATTTAATTGATGAAAGGAGAAAATATAAGAATGCAGTAAATGAAACAGGCAAAATGGAGTACAGACGACTAAGAAATGAGATTGACAGGAAGTGCAAAATGGCTAAGCAGGAGTGGCTTGAAGCCAAATGCAAATCTGTAGAAGAATGTATAAGAAGGGGAAAAGTAGATACCGCCTACAGGAAAATAAAAGAGACATTTGGGGACAAGAAAAGAAACTCCACGAATATCAAGAACTCAGATGGGAAACTAGTTCTCAGCAAAGAAGGAAAAGCTGAAAGGTGGAAAGATTATATAGAGGGGCTCTACATAGGAAATGAACTTAGAGACGATGTTGTAGGAAGGGAAGAGGAAGTAGATCAAGATGAAATAGGAGATTCTATACTGAGAGATGAATTTGACAGAGCCCTGAAAGACCTAGCTCAGAACAAGGCCCCAGGAGTAGATAACATACCCTCAGAGCTACAAAAGTCTCTGGGAGAGCCAGTCATGACAAAACTATTTGAATTGGTGTGTAGGATGTATGAGAGGCGAAATACCCTCAGACTTTAAGAAACATGTAATAATCCCCATTCCAAAGAAATCGGGTGCAGACAGATGTGAAAATTACAGAACCATCAGTTTGATTAGTCATGGTTGCAAAATTTTAACATGAATTATCTACAGAAGAATGGAAAACTTGGTAGAAGCTGACATCGGGGAAGATCAGTTTGGATTCAGGAGGAACGTAGGAACCCGGGAGGCAATACTTACCTTACGTCTTATCTTAGAAGATAGATTAAGGAAAGGCAAACCTACATTTTTAACTTTTGTAGATTTGAAGAAAGCGTTTGACAATGTTGACTGGAATAGACTCTTTCAAATTCTGAAGTCAGCAGGGGTAAAATACAGGGAAAGGAGAGTTATTTACAACTTATACAAAAGCCAGACCGTAGTTATTAGACTCGACGGGCATGAAAGGGAAGCATCAGAGAGCAGTTGAATGGAATGGACAGTGTATTGAAGAAAGCGTATAAAATGAACATTAACAAGAGCAAAACAAAAATAATGGAATGCGGTCTTCGAAAATCAGACGATGTTGAAGGAATTCGATTAGGTAACGAAACAATGAAGGTGGTAGATGAGTTTTGGTACTTGGGTAGTAAAATAACATGTGATGGTCGCAGTACAGAGGATATAAAATGCAGAATGGCAATGGGAAGAAAAGCATTTTTGAAAAAGAGAAATTTGCTGACATCGAATATTAATTTAAGTGTAAGGAAGTCTTTTCTGAAGGCATTTGTGTGGAGTGTTACCTTGTACGGGAGTGAAACATGGACGATAAGCAGTGCGGACAGGAAGAGAATAGAGGCTTTTGAAATGTGGTGCTACAGAAGAATGCTGAAGATTAGGTGGGTAGATCGTATAACTAATGAAGAGGTTCTGAACAGAATTGGTGAGAAAAGGAAGTTTTGGCATACCCTGACCAAAAGAAGGGATCGCTTGGTAGGACACATTCTTAGACATCGAGGAATCGTAAATTTAGCATTGGAAGGAAGTGTGTGGGTAAAAATAGAAGAGGGAGACCAAGAGAGGTGTATAGTAAGCAGATTCAAGTGGATGTGGGTTGCCGTTCTTATGAGGAGATGAAAAGGCTTGCTCAGGATAGAGTAGGGTGGAGAGTTGCATCAAACCAGTCTCCGGACTGAAAACCATAACAACAACAACATCTGAAGATAGTACCTTACCTGGGTCACATTGTTTTCATGCCTGGACGTATCGCCGCTTCTCCGTGCCAAAGGTGGACAGGTGATCAGTGCATTTCACGGCTACTGCAAGGTCACTGGTGGGGATGGTGTGTTGTAAGAATAAATATCCCGGCAAACCTGGGTATGTTTGTATATACAAGTAGTACATACAGACACCCTTGTGCATGAAAAAAGGGGGCACCCCTTTGAAATCAGCATCACCAAACCTCGCTGTGAGAGATCGACGCTACTCCGAATAATTCCGCTGTACTTCAAAAACCAAATGCGATCACTATTTGAATACGGTTGACTACCTATGAATTTCATTACGAAGCACTAAATGCTTTATTTCCATCCAGTACATTTTTTTGAATAAAGTTGCTTTCAGTGCAATCGGGTAGAAGAATCGAGAAGCAACGCTGTTAACAGCGCTGAGATGAGTAGCAATACGAAATATAAGAAAGAAGCCGTCTCCGCGGCAGAGACGTCTCTTGATATCTGTTCCTAGTAGCGGGACTCAGCCCTATGGCTGCCTAGACGGAGTGTTCCGAGAACAGGTGGCGTGACGGACAGAGATATGAATGCGATAAGCAACGTGTTCGGACGCACTCCTTCGCAGCGGAGGCCCTGTGCCAGTATCGCCGCCTCGGGACTTTCAGCTTGGCCTGTCAAAGTGTTTCGTTCTCACTCTCTTACGCTACTATGAGCGGCTAACTTACGGATTTCTAGCAGAAAGTCAGATGCTAAGGACGAATCGGCTAAGCCACTTGAGAAACAAAAGTTCCAACTGGATTCTCCGAAATTTTTGCAGACAAAGGAGATCTCACGATTGTTACTAACAGAACACAAGCAAAATATATTATCTACAGGTTGTTCCAAATGTCCTGTTACAGGCTTTGAATTCTTGTAGAGGGATTGGAGTGCATGACATTATGATCATGAACCCATGTTCCGAAATGTCATCCAGTGACTTATGAGCACTTAGTTAGTAAAGAAGTTGCCACAGATCAGAAATGTGAGACATCTGGCTTTGTGGCCGAAAGTGCTCAACATATATGGATAGCTGATACGTCACGAAATAGAGAGCGCTAAAGTCATTAGTACTTGACTTAAAAGACAATACAGTGCGCAGATAAACAGCAGAGCTGTTAGGATCAGAATATCTACTGTAGACAGTAAGGAAAACTGCAAGAAGGCTCGAGCAGCAAGGAACTTTAGTCTTGCATCCGTAATTTTAGGTGTGGTGCTGTAAAGATTTGGATTAAATACCGCTTATAGAATTGAATGAATTTCGGAATATCTGCAGGAATATGATGTCAGACTAGAGCAAGGATAGTATCGGCGTTAAAAATAACGGTATTCATTGTTGAAGTTAAGACAACACCTGAAAGCACCACTACAGAAGAAAGTCGGCGAATAGTTACCTTTACATGTAGGATGGGGCATGGATCATCGGTAGACATTGTTTTGTCCTGGAATTGGGAATTAAATTAAACTACCCGTCGTAAATCGATGCTTGGGTATTATATGGTTCGCACAACAAAGTTTCACGATAGCGTTAATTTACTGACACAATAGGGAAATAAAATCATAAAATATCGGACCTCGCTGAATAAAAACATTAAGTGCAGGTTCTGAAAATCAAATCAGTATGAATAGATTGAATGTAGGAAAGCTATAAGTTTGAACCAAACATATGCAATCGCGAAACGAATGGTAATAATGAGCAAGCATCTTTTTACGATTAATCACAGCCTGCTGAAAACAATGAATAAAAATTATTGGGAATAAGTGGTCACCTTGAATTTAAAAAATATTTGTAATAAACAGAGGCGTTTATTACAATGAGAATAAATAAATAAAGCTCACATTTACATTTTTGTAGTAGAGTGTATGAAGAGGCGTCTAATCAGTACAAGAGTGCAGAACCGAAAGACGTTAAGCGCTTCCGTTCTCTCTCTCCAGGCTGGTTGAAAAAAATTGATATTTGCAAAAGAAAAGACAGAGGAATATCTTGAAGAGAGAATGGATACGAAAGCTACTAGTGTCGCAGATATAATTTTAACAAATATAATTAACTGGTTGCAAGTACCCGGCTTTGCCCGGGTTTAAAATAAGGTTTTCTGTAGAAACGTACAAAACCGTTTAATTGCATGTGATAAAAGGGTACATTTATGATGAAGCAATGTAATAAACAACATTTTGGCAGTTCCTTTTGGAGTATGTACAAAAAGATTTTCGTCTTTGCCCACTTTGGAGCAGGCCACATACAACTGTCCATGAGAGAAGCATGGCGTCTGCAAGTCTATACCAGCAATCCCAAGAGACTGGCCCTGTGACTTGTTGATTGTCATGGCAAAGCACAGTTTCAAAGGGAACCGTATTCTCTTGAATTGTATGGTGTTGTCTGAGGTAATGAAAACAGCCTTATCATCACCATAAAAATATTCAAAATCTCAGTAACCAACTTGAATGATTTCATTTTTATGGGGGGACGGGGGTGTTTCATTATCACACGGCTTCGAACAGGCATTTGACCAGAGCGAGATTTTGATGGAACGGAACCTATTTAAGAACCTACACCATGTAATTTTGTGTACGTGTACCAAATTTCACGTTATTTGGTTGTCTGGATCTTTAAGTTATAAGAAAACAGACAGTCAGACAACAAATGCGTCTTATAAGTATAAAGATGTAATGATACAGAGCGAATATAAACATTCGGAAGGCGAAAGTAAATACACTGCTAAAAACAATTGGGGATCAGGTGAGATATCATACACAATGTACATACGGTAACATAGCTTATTCAGATATTGGTTACAGTTTTAATTTGTGATACAGTGTGATATTTTAATGTCTAAACTCTTCACTTGAGGTTTAGATGGCTTTACTTAGAGGGGGCATAACACAGAAAAGTCATTCTCGTTGCCATGTAGCATGGTGTGTGATAACCACGGACAGCCTGTACTGTTGCACAGCTGTGTGGCATGGACAGTATGACGTTATCAAACAACTCTTGAAGAATATTAGGTCAGTCATCCTTGAGTCCAATACACAACGTCTGCGAAATGCATCCCAGACATGCTCAATCGGGTTTCAAATGTTCAAATCTTTGTTGAGCTTATGGTGCTTAACTGCGGGTTCATCAGACCCTAAACATACAAACTACTTATGAATTAACTTATATTAAAGACAGCACAAACCCATGCCCGAGGGGGCATTCGAAACCCCGACGGGGAACGGCCTCGCGCATCGGAGCATAGCACCTCAATGCACTCGGACGCTCCGCCGCGGCCAATCGGGTTTAAGTCCGGTGAACAAGCTGGCCAAACCATTCGTTCAACTCCCTCGGCTTCAAGCCTGTTATCCACTAGTGCAGCTCTGTGGGACGAGCGCTATCGTCCACCAGAAGGATCCCAGTCGTCCATCAGTCGTCCACCTTCATGATAAAACTGGTTTCGTGTACATCTCTTCAGAAGAGAAAACGACGATTGTTCGGCTTAACATAAAATCTTGACTTATCTGTGAACAGAACGCGGCGCTATTCGTGATGACTCCAACCCTGATATCCCTCCGCCCAGTTCCAGCGGACTGAACTGTGTCGTGATTTTAAGAGATACACAACATTGGCCTCTATGAGTAGAGGCAATTTCGGACTGCTTGCGTTGATGTTGTGCGTTTTGTTGGTGCGTTGCAGCCGTGTAGCTTTCTGCCTCCTGTCTCGACGTTCTGTTTAAACGGTTCCTGTTGACTGAAATAGCGCCCATACCCTCTAGATTACACTTGGAGGCTCTCCAAAAGTTACAACCACCTCCCTCTGTGTCTGTCCCGCTTCCTACTTTATTTTGGCTCTCCATGCCATAGCTTCAGGTAAGCCACGTTGTTGTTGCATTGCACTACTTGCTCACTACACTATCTGATACCAACTGCTTGTGTAATTCGTTTGGTAGAGTAAACACAAGGCAACACCAACCTCCTCTGCATCACCTTTCTGTTATTACCAGAATCTCGGTTGCTGTAATGTGTTTGTTTCCATTGGGTAGAGCCTACAAAAGGACTTCAAGACATTATAGTTCATTCTTTCAGAAATGAAAATAACGGTCTCGTTTGCTTCATGCGAACCTATATATCACAAATGATCCCTTACTTCTTTTGGCCTGTGAGGAGTAGCCAGACAAAAGTAGAATAAAAATGCATTCTCCAACAAGGAAATGAACGAGAGCTGTACAGAAGAAAGAAGATATGCCTGAAAAAGAGAGATTTTGAAAAGGTTAATCATATACTTACATCTACAAGAATTCAAATATAGACCAAGAAAATGCCTGCAAATCACAGCAACGATTCAGTTAAAAAGGAACAGGAAAGATATTTATAAATTTTCGAATTGCGACTCAAGAAAAATATGCTTAAGGTGTAGTTGGATGGTAGCCTTAAGAATGAAAATGAAATGAAGAAAATATAAGACTCAAGATGATTACCCAAAGTGATCATAGAGAAGACAAAAGTTTCCACTTTGTTAGAATTATCTGCAGTCAAGTTCTATAGTGGAGAGAGAAAGGAATAAGAGGAAGAAGTAAAAGGAAATGTGTAATTGTTGTGACACTGGCGACAGTGCCCTGCGTTGCTTGGGTATTTACTTACTTTAGTCCATCACTGTATTCCTCCTCTTTCCGCCTCTGTCCATCTCCGGCTTCTCCCCCTCCCTTCCTCCTCCTGTACCCATAAATTCATCTGTCATTTCTTCCTCCCACTCTATGCCATCCTCCTCGCCCCTGTTTACATCCTGTTTGCCATTTCTCAGCCCATCTCCGCCATGCCCCCCCCCCAACCCCTCAAAACACTGCCTCTATCAGTAACTTACATGCTGATCCGCAAAAGGGTGTCGAAATTTATTGTCAACTCTGACATCAACATACAGTCTCTTGCGAAGTATAAAAACTTTCTCCATAGAAACATACATACATTTGACAACATGATATTTGTACAAACAGTGTAGAAGTCTACTGTAATGTCTCTCTTTACAAACTGGACAGATGATGTCTTGCAATTTGTATTTGATGCAAGGTTTGATCTGCAATGTTTTGTAATCTAATAGAATGGTGTCTCTGCAGGTCGAACAAATCTACCATGACACACAGGCTCAGACATCAGAAAGCAATGCACGTTTCAATCCGAGACAGGTAAGGGTTTTTAATTGTACTCAGAATTATTCAGAATGAACCGAACGAGAACTCCTCTAAGTAGACAAATAAATAATTACTGCTAAATTACTTTCACTGTGTACAGAAGCAGTAGCTCAAAAAAATTAAAATACTGTTCTACTGAGAGGTACAACTTTTGTTAGAAAAAATCGGAAAACAGGACAGAAAAAAGTTGGAATAAATTAAATAATGTATGGAACTCATTGGAGCGATCTAAATAAATTTATACAAGTTTCCAGCCACTATCGCGTTTTTTTTATGGATGAACGGTTTCGACGTTCACAGACGTCACCTTCTGCTCTCCTATATTTTACAACATTTCTTATATGGTTTTACATACATCCTTTCATTACATTTGCCATGGAGTAGTAGTATAACAATATTGATGGTAAAGTTGAACATTATATATATATGTTCATATGTTTGTAAAGTCTATGGGACTTAACTACGGGGCTATCAGTCCCTAAACTTACAAACTACTTATGAACTACTTACGAACTAGGACGGCACAAATATCCATGCCCCCGGGGGGATTCGAACCCCCGACCGTAGTGGCCGTGCGGACCGTGACTGGAGCGCCTTAGTCCCCTCGGCCACCGCGGCCGGCAGTTGAACATTAATAAAAAAACGCGATAGTGGCTGTAAACTTGTATAAATTAAATAATGAAATGTAATAATAATAAACAATATAGTTTGATCATTAATGGTATCGTTTCGCTAACCCAAACCGCTAATATAAACAAAAAACAGTTATGAACGGAAAACCTATCAGAATGTGGCTAATGCCGCTCCTGCAACTGACTTTACAATTAAAAAAAAAAAAATAACCCTAACAATAATGGTAAATGCAGTGTAATGTAGTACTGATGTTGGTGTTGTTGTAGAGAAGAGATTTTTCAGAAACAAAGATTAGCCTTGTGTTGGCGCTAAATAATTGTTCAGTTGCAACTCTGAAAGCCTGTCAAGAAACCAACTGTATAAATTTGCAGCGAAACTGAATCAGCGAAATCTTCCAATTAATCTTGATTAAATCAAGACCCGCTAACTTACCTAGTCAAAAACAAATATGGCAGGTACGCTGATTCAGCAAACCAGCCCACTGACAGGACTTCTTGTTTTGATCCGCAGATAATAACTAATTACTGTGGTTGGGCAAAAATGTCCAGTGTCATATTGTGAAAGTGCCACAATTACAGGTGAAGCCGGCAACTCAACACTTGCCATCATGTACTGCCGTTTATGCCACTAGGCACCACCAAAGCGGATCGCTAAGGATTCACAAAAACGCACTCTCTGACCTCCCAAATCGACTGAAGAAAGCGATGTTTCGTAGCAGCGTCAGTTGTCTATTTTGGCATTCCTCCTCAGTACGCAGGCAAGTGCCCATGCTGCAAATGACCAATGAGATGCGCCATGGCAAAGTGCCGGTTGTTTCCCCACAACATGTTCCGCCAATGGAAGTTAATGTTACAAATCTCCTAGGTAAGTATTAATAGCTCACGCAACTTTCCTTGGCATCTAGCTGTCACGCATGCCATGTTTACTTCTGGTATCAGTGGGCTGAGAGGAAGGGGGGGGGGGGTAAAGAATTCTTTTGCTGGCCATCCCTGGGCCACACATGCACGTATCCTCCCATTGTCTTTTTAAAAACGTTCCTTTGCTTAGAAACTGCTGTGAGGGCTGAAACAATATTTCCCAGTGAGTTCTTCAAAACACGAGGCTTCTGAAGAACCGACGCAGTTTTAAAGTGTCTGTCCAGCAGTAGCGTCGTTTTACATGCAGTGTACGTAGATGCGATAGACAGTTTGCAATGACTTTTGCAAGTGCGGTTATTACCTCTCTAATTACCAACACAAATACCATATTTGGGCTATCAAATTACCAGGAAAAATAAAACGGTTTTATTCAGGTGCATAAAAATGGCATGTGGTCAGCAAATCTTGACTCCTTGCACTATTTTAAGATGTGCCGAAAATAACTTAGGAACGTTATTCACTGGTGTTAAAATGTTTGTAAATCTATCGGACTCAAATGCGTGATTATTAGTCCGTAGCATAAAAAATACTTAAACTAAGGTAAACTAAACTAAGCACAACACAAACACCCCTGCCAGAAGGGGGACTCGAACCCCCGACGGCGATCGGCCGCGCGCACCGCAGCAGGGCACCCAAGTACGCCTGGCTAATACGCCGCGGCATTCATTGGTGTATCACGATTACTTCCACCATACCAAAGTTCCCTTTTCCTATACTCCAGGTAGCATGTTGCAGTTTGCTCACTTCTGTAGGCCACATTCAGAAGTCAGACTCCAACGTGAAAATTCTTTTTCCATCCTTCTGGAGGATTAATTTTTCCTGTATGAAACGTATTTCTGTAACATAGAGATTTTGTCATCGTTTGTGTGAACTCTCGTACGCTGCAATTCAGTGCATGCTGCCTTTTACACATTCAGGCTCAACATAGAGACGTGATCATCTAGTTTGAAACAACGTACTAAATAAGATGCTCATTGATTCCAAGATGCACAGTTTATTGCGAGTATCTGAAACATTGCCCAAACATGACCGTAATTCTACCGAAATACAACACGATAACAGACGTAAGTCAGATTAACTTGAATGTTGGTACTCTACACTAATGTCTGAAGCTGATCACGTCTCTATGTCGAGCCTGAATGTGTAAAAGGTAGCGCGCACTGAATCGGAGTATATCAGAGTCGGAGTTCACACAAACGATGATTAATCCTCTATGTTTCCTTATTACACAAGTCCAAATGTCGAGCTGTTATAACGGTGCAGAAGATAGAAGTCATGCATGTATAATACACACATCAAACTGGCTGCCCACTGATGCATGTGGTGAGCAGTTGAATGATGCTGTGCTGGCACCTGGATTAATACGTCGGCGAATGTAAATGCATCGTGATGTGACGCACTTCTAATACATACGTGATGAGAGAAGTAAAAGAATGCTTATAGGTATGTCATGTTTACTTTGTGTCAAGATTCAGCCAGAGGCTCTCCATTATGTCCCGTTCTCGCCATTTTCGTACATGTTACTTTACAACTCATACTTTATACGCAATCAATTGTTGGTTTGTTATTATGCTTTCACATCTTACCTAATGCACCGTTCATCATGAAAGTTTACGAACAAATTGTCACGTATATAGAAAAGGACACAGGTTACCTTTCATCTAGATAAAAGTAGGCCATCTGTTGTCGAGAGATCGAAAAACAGGTTTTACACGGTCGTCCGACATTTGAACTCGGCCTACAGAAGTGAAATATCTGCAATGTGCTACCTGGGGTAAAGGGACCTTTGTATAGCTTGCCTTTTGTGAAGATCCACTGGCTTATATAAGGTGGGGAGGTGAAGCAGGTGGCCTGCCCCCTTTCCAAAATAATCAATATAAATAACAAAGAATTCTGCGGTATTTATTCATTTACTTTTAGGATGCAGATCAAAGATTATATGCCTCTTCTAAAAATGCCATAACTAACCATTTCCTTTTAGGCATAGATTTGAGCTACTTTGCCACATAAACTTTAGTCTTGCCCCCCTCTCCCCCCCCCCCCGCCCGAAATTATATGCTGTATTCGCCATTGTCTAGATCTCTGACGCATCTCAAACGTCTGGTCGATGCTTCCGGATGAACTGGCCTGGGCTACCCCACCCTCTGCTGCGCCACGTCATCTTTGGCAATATGTGGAAGCATAAGCAGCTACCGACTACTTCAGCAACACACCGGGAGCTTCTTTCATTCAATGCCGAGGCTGTAGCTGTGGGTGAAGTCGGCGACAACAATGAGTACACTTTTTACAATACAGTATTGTTAGGTAGGCTTTCGAGGCCACAGTCAGCTGACAAACGTTTTCTCCTGTTTTCCGCGTCGTAATGCAAAGATGGCTGCTGACTGAAACATTTAATTTCATTCATTTATTATGTATATATCAGAGCCAATTTTCTAGGCTACAAAAATGGACTGTTATGTAAAAAAATTGTGTTTATTGAATTTTCGTCACAATATATTTTTCTGTTTATATAATTTTTCTCCTGTTCTCGATAACGAAGAACATTGACGTTGTCTACACCACTGGCGTTAAAAAATAAAAATTAGTCATATGCCCTTAATTCGCAACGGATGTTAAAGACAAAGCCCTCGGCGAACTAATGGTTAATCGGAATGCTCGTTGGGTCGATACTAATATCCTGGCCGAGAGACCGCACCCTTGCAAGCCGGTCTTATGCATTACGGAAGACTAGATCGACTTCTACGCATGGTTAATTGTAAACAGAGTGAATTCAAGATCTATCAAGTACGCACAGAAATCACAAGATAAACTACATAAAAACTCGTTTTTCCTTGCTAAGAATTCTCATGTAAATCAAACCTATCGATAAAAATAAAGTAATAATATCACGTTTTAAAAGTAAATGAAATATGTCGTTTCGTATTTAATACAGAAATTGGTAACTCGGTGCCGCGGTTTAGTGGCCGAGCGTTCTAAGGCGCCTTGCTGCAGTGCGCGCGTAGCTCGCCGTCATAGGTTCTAGTCCTCCCTCGGGCATGTGTGTGTGTGAGTGTGTTGTCCTTAGCATAAGATACTTTAAGTAGTTTGTCAGTCACGGGACTGATCCCGCAGCAGATAACTACCATAGCTTTACAAAATTTTCAACATTTTGGTAATTCCCTACTCAATGTTTCGGCGCTTAATTCTCTCACTTACGTACGCTTACCAAAACACGTCTTAACTTTTGAAAATACACACAACAGGTGGAAATAGGTTCCTTTGGTTCACCATAAACTAGCAGCTACTGTATTGGTTCCTTGCTCTACTATGCCTTTCTCATAACTATTGAAAAACACCAACAGAGCAATCTATGGTGCACATCTGTTTTATTGGTTCCTTGCTGTCCTATGCCGTACTTATGAACATAGCATACACCTCAAATTTCAAATTACGATACCTTTCCTTCCTCTGGTCCACGTTTGATGAAATGGAGCCTATATATTGCTCCAAACTGTTTTCAATTTACCTCTTGAATCCTATTGACGATGGAAAAAATTCATGACATAATTTGCAACGAGTAACTTACGATCTGTAACACTCACAGTAAGAAACTGAACAACCCAAAATCTAAACAAAATAGAAACAAAACACAAGGAAACAATGTTAAAAACACATACACATTTTACAGCAGAGTAGTAAACAACACAGGCATAGTATTCAATGAAAACGAATTAAACACGTTAAATGAAGCTTTGAAATATAATGCCAAAGATAACCTATCAGACAACACATGAAAGAGCTCATAGTAACAACAAAACTGCAACAGACATTGTTGAACTGAACAGTAACGAAAAATCTGCAATAGGTTATAAGCAAAACAAACTCAAAGAGATGTAATTAGTGAAATATAAAGTTAACAGTAGGAAAATGCAAAATGATTCAAAGACACTAAGCAGTATAAAGAAAAAGGTTAAGAGAAAATTGAGCTGTAACCACAAAAGTAGATAAAAGTCGCACAATAACCATTATGAAATAAAGTGAATACACTGAAACAACTCTAAATTTTTCCGCAGAAAACAACACAGTACACTGAACAAAGATCCAACAGTATGAGCAGCCCTGCACAGAAACTATCGCTCAAACTCAATCAGTTCCTAAAAAAGTATTTCATGTTTGAAACAATGCATAGTGTAAAAATTGGTACCACACTGATCGAAGAAATAAAAGAAGGACTCTGACCTCCGCCGGCTGCGTTACAAGGCACCTTTGAGCGCTTGGCGACTCACTGGCGGCGTAGTTTTATAATTACCTAAAACTAGCAACGTTTAATTTACGAATAACAACAGACATTGAAGCTGAAGGAGATGAAAATAAGGTTACTCAGCTATTTTATGCTCAGACACAAATGTCTTCGTGTGTGGTATGTAATATGAAACATTATTGTGGAATAATTAATGCGTCCCAGATAACAACGAGACTATAACGACATTTCATTTCAGATGCAGCTATCTTCACTATATGAAAGAAACGGAGCCAGTATTGGCTTGGGCTTCCACTTCATATCCAAAAACAACTTTGATTGTTTAACAAACTAGCAATACATCCAGCACCGTCACAGGTCGTTCCAGAAAGTGCTCCAAGTTAACAAATCACTGCGTCAGGCAATCCATTGTCTGCCAACAGTCCAAAGAAATTATCTCTGAAAGCGGATAAGCTGACCATTTGGCGAACAAGTCCCTGCCAAAAACAGTGAGACAACTGCTTCAAACAATAAGCAACTTGTCGTTCTATCGCTGTAAAGAGACAAAAAGCCAGTAACACTCGACGTGGATAGAGCGTCAAGCGGTTCTGACAAATCGTAACACTTTTATTGTGTTAGGATTTAGAAGAGGCGAGACGAACCAGCTGTTTGAAGCCATTCGATGAGTACCGAACATTAATATGATGGTAAATTACCAAATTTTGTGAAAAGCAAAGTGAAAATAATACTGATGCTTAAGAAAGTATGTTATTGAGTTACCGTAACATCTTTCTTATTGTTTCTGAAAAGAAATTATACATGACACTCATTTACACAACATAACAACTGCGTCAGAATCACCATCATCAGCCATTTGACAAACACTGTTGCATATGTTACAGTAATACCTCATTCGCATTCATACATTTCTACGAGTTTTCTTATTTCATTCACCAACTACAATTCGATCATTATTGGTACTTATTTCTGATATGAGTGCGAAAAATTGCAGTTCACTCTTCTTCTTTCAAAGGAGAAGACGTAGAAGATGCGATTAAAACGATTACGTCATTCGACACGAATTTATATTAAAACACTATACAGCAAAACTATTTTATGGCATTATCAGCTCGCAAATGCAATTGAAATTGTAATTACGGAACGTAACTTACTCATAGAAAGATACAACATTAAAGCCATATGTCCTCTCTGGATGCTGTGTTTCGAAATGGATACATCGTAATGAAAAAGTCGCGTGACATACTGTGCACATCAAGCTGTTGAACTACCTAAATTGTGTAAATATTAAATACAAGGAACGAGAGTGATTCAGAAACTGTAACCATTACTCTAATAACCCACCAAATGTAACAAGAAGAGAATAACGAGAGGCTAAACATTGTGATGCTACGCCATATCAAACCTACACGTTACTGTACATTGTACTATCACATATGTAAAACTGTCCACGGAAAAACAAGAACTATTAGTCAACCGTAGTAAATACGAATAAGCTCTTAGTACTATCGATACACATTCAAGATTAAGTTTTGTGTTTACACCAACAGTTACCACCCTAATGAACCAAGATCATTGCCGCGATGGGGTGCCTTGCGTGCCTCGACGATACAGATTTACGAAACCGTAAGTACATCTACATCCACATGGGATACTACATCCACATTTAAGTGCCTGGCAGAGGGTTCATCTAACCACCATTATACTATTTATCTCCCATTCCATTCTCGAATAGCGCGCGGGAAGAAAGGACACCTGAATCTCTCCGTTCGAGCTCCGATTTCTCGTATTTTATTCTCATGATCATTTCTACCTATGTAAGTGCTAATCAACAATATATATTTGCATTCGGAGGAGAATGTTGGCGATTGGAGTTTCGTAAGTAGCCCACGCCACAGCCATAAGCGCCGTTCTTCCAATGTTTCCCATTCCAGATCCTGTATCACTTCCGTAACGCTGTCTCCCCTGTATCGTGACAATACGAAACGAGCTGCCCTTCTTTGGACTCTTTCGATGTCCTCCGTCAAACCCACCTGATACGAATCCCACACTGGGCAGCAATACTCCAAAAATGGACGGACAAGTGTAGTGTATGCAGTTTCTTTTGTAGTACTGTTGCATGTTTTAAGGGTTCAGCCGATAAAACGCAGTCTTTGGTTCGCCTTTCCCACCATATTATCTATTTTCTACGTGTTTTATTTATTTATTTATTTTTTATTTATTTATTAATTTTTTCAAATTTAAGTCTGAAGTAATAGTAATTCCTAGGTATTTTGTGTAGTTTACTGCCTTCAATTTGATTGAAAGTTTAACTGATTTCTTTTCTTACTCATGTGGACAACTTCACACTTCTGATAATTTAGAGTCCAAAGAATGTTCAAATGTTTGTTAAGCTTATGGGACTTAACTACGGGGTCATCAGTCCCTAAACTTACAAACTACTTATGAACTACTTACGAACTACTTACGAACTAGGACAGCACAAATATCCATGCCCGAGGGGGGATTCGAACCCCCGACCGTAGTGGCCGTGCTGACCGTGACTGGAGCGCCTCAGTCGCCTCGGCCACCGCGGCCGGCATTTAGAATCAATTGCCAATTTTTAGACCATACTGATATCTTGTTCAGATCGTTCTGCAGTTGGTTTTGATCTTCAAATGATTTTACTAGACGGTAAATGATGGCGTCATCTACAAACAACCTAAGAGAGCTACTTAGATTTTCCCCTAAGGAGCAATAACACTACCCTGTGGAACGCCCGATATCATCTCTGCTTTAGTCGATGCCTTACCATCGATTACTACGAACTGTGTCCTCTCTGACAGGAAATCCCGTATCCAATCGCAAATTTGGGGCGATATACCATAACCACGCAATTTGATTAAAAGCCGTTTGTGAGGTACGGTGTCAAAAGCCTTCTGGGAATCAAGAAATACGGAATCGATTTGCGAACCATTGTCGATAGCACCCATCACCTCGTGTTACCATGCTATTAGCTAGATTCGTTTAGATCGCAGCATCCAACAAAACAGACATGCTTTTGAACATTTGATTATGATTAATGGAATATATAGATCTGTCTGTACCATAGGTTCAAAGGAATGTCACATATTTTATTCACTATACTCTACTGCAACAAAGCATAAAATAGCATTTATTTAATATTTCGATTTGTGAAGCACGAATTGATGCATTAGGTGTTCTTCATAAATTAGATGTCATACATTGATATGACAGATGAACGTTGATATGACGGATAATTAATATGATTTGAAATTTGGACGCACTATTTTCGTAACGGACAATCATCGTTATAGACGAATATTTCTCAAGCCCAGGAGTGAATCCGTAATCTCTCCTACAGCAAGTAAGTTTTCTGTCGACAAGCTATAGGACCAATTATAGTTGGAAAGTGTTTCATTTCGAGCGCCGATAGTATGTTTAGCAACGTCTTCTCCGTGCTAGCGTGGAGGCCTGTTTACTGTTACGTATAAAAAAACCTTTTAGCGCGTCTGGACGACGGCATGGGCCATCTATTTTGTGTTCAGATGAAGAGGTACGAAACATGTTAATACCCAAATCGATTGAAATAATATGTCGCTTAGGATAACCTAGTATGACATCTAGAGACGGGAAGTATGCGTAGTCACCTCCCACTAGAAAATGAAGACTGTGCCCTCACTGATGCTCACCTCCTTTGACGTTCGCGGCCCGTTATTCACCGAATTCCTCGAGCACAGAAAAACCATTAACCAAGGTACCTGGGTGCAACGGGCATGTCAATTAACTTCTGCTGTAACAACAGCTTCAGCCGCCGTTTTTGTTCCAAGTGGCGGAGTTCTTGCTGTTACTGCTCTGAAATATCGCTTTTAATACATATATCAAGAATTAAATAAAGATTTCGATTAAAAATTTATCTCGCCACAATCAATTATTTTAATACAGCTTGAAAAATCGCCAACTACATTTGTTTTGTAATATGTCCGCCTGCGTGTGTATTCGGAGTAATTTTTGCGCATTGGACACCAGAGTGTTATTGGATGCCAGATGCACTTCCATAGCTTCGCGATAACTCTACGATTTGTATTGTGATGTGATATATTTGATCAGAGTACAATCCCAGGTCTGTGCTTTTTCTTCAAGGAATATTTTTCAAAATTCATATAAAATGCTTTTTCAGTGTATAAGCTATGAAAGTACAGTACCATGATAAACTAGACTGCAAAAACAGATTTATGAATAACAGAGGAATAGATCACTGAAAATGGTTGATATTGCTGCAAATTCAATCGTTCCCAACCATCCGCTCTACTTTTTCAAATGGACTGTCTTCAAAATCAGCTTTAAAATTAATATTTTAATAAATTAATACCAAATAACACAGATGTTGAAAGTATCCTGCTACTAAACTAAACAAAATCTCTAGCAGTTGAGATCTACTTTACGAGTGGCCACAGTACATGCGCAATGGAAAGTTATCTAACTGCTCACTCCTTAAGGGAGCAGCCAACGTTTTAACAAAAACAAAATCAATGTAAAAAATGAATACATAATTAAACATAGGACAGGGAGCATGAAATCATAAACCAGAGGCTTGATATTTTAAAATCATAATCTATTCAGTAAAATAACAAGAAATAAATATGGGAAGACCAAATTAAGCACACACTTTGTACAAAAGTGAATCTAAACTAGTAATTACGGCCCGTATTAAAATTGTTTCTGGCCTTTATGAATATGAAGATAATGTGTGAGGAAATTTTCTAATACAGAATGGGTAGCTGAAAGCACATTCATTCATTCACAGACACACGCATAAAGTTTGGCAGTACATTACAATCCTAGAACACATGAAAGCAGCGGTGAAACGAAGCGTCGGCGGCGTCTTGACGAGATGGCGGGCGTCTTGATCACAAAATTTTAAATTATACTGAACACTAATGGACTCGTGTTCGGGGAGACAACTGCTCACTGTTCTTAAGTACCACGTGATGTGTGACCACGCAGAATTTCATAACATTTACAAACAGAAATTAATTTAGAATATGCGAGTAAAGCACACGCGAGAATTCGTATAGAAGAAAGCTAGTATTAACAAAAACATGGCTGAAGGCTGTAGTAACGACCGTTACGAAAGCACGTGGTACAATCGGTCATACAAGACAGGAAAGACGGAATCAAACAAGAAAGTCTAAGAAATATTTAGCATATTCGGGGTTACAGAAACTACGCGGAAAGTTATGAAGAGTGAAGAGAATGAAGAGTGGAGAGTAAAGCTCTAAGGCCTCTAAAACACCTCCCGCCATGATACACCGGATGTAGAGCGCGCTAAAAGCGAAACAGAGTGCGTTCAGAGACTAGTGTTCACCAACCCTTGCTACCGGGCCAAAACAATTCCCTCTTCAACCGCTCCCAGAGAGGTCTCCTGTCACCTCTTTCTTCCAAGATTAGATCGGTACGACACTAAGAACACGGCCACTTCGCCACCTTGCCAAGTGAGCTTGTCTCTGGCCAATAGCAGACGCCAGCGCAGACGACAAACAAAGACATGCGTTCTTAACTACAGCAAAACGAGGCCTAGAGCGGGAGGCGGCGACTGTAAGCCATTGCGCGGCAGTCACTCAATATTAAAAACACACGTTCACATTCACATGAAAAACAAGTTCAATCATACGGGTGGAAACATTTTTAAATATGGGGCAAACATACATAAACATGGGACATTGATCATTAATAAAAATTATAAAATAATTAACACAGAGAGAGATAACATTTATGTTCCATAAACACTTTAGGTTAATGAATCAATCAAAATGGAACACGATCATAGATTCAGTGGACGTGTTTCAATGTTTAAAAGAATTTTCAATTATGACTTATATCAAAAAGCACCTAATTAATTAATTAAAACGGATTGTACCGCGGCGGAGTAGCCGTGCGCATTAAGGCGCCAAGCTACGGTGCACGCAGCCGTTCGCCGTAGAGTCCTAACCTCGTGCATGGGTGTTTGTATTGTCCTTAGCTTTATTTACTTGAAGTTAGTGTACGTAGTTTGTAAGTTTAGAGTCTAATGACCACAGTAGTTAAGTCCCTTAGATTTACAGAGATTTGTACATTTTTTTTAAACCGATTGCCTCTAATAGGCGGATAATAGTGATCCAATTAGGAGGTAAGACACCTTGTCAGTAAACTACAACATAGCTATGACGTAGGCTTACAGAATACCGGGCATTTTAGCATCACAGTAGTTACAAACATGGTTTACAAGTAGGGCCAATATGAGTAACTGTAATTAGTAAAAACCGGATGACCTTTAAAAGTAATTAATACTGTTTTAGTCTACATATTGATACTGTTTGTTATCACCAATATCTGTATAAATAAAAGTGGACAACAAAAAGTTGTAGGGTCGAACCATTCGCTCAAAATTAAGTGTTGAAACGTGCCGTTTACAATGTGTTGAAATCGTGGGTAATTACAAATTATTTAATCCATTCTCGGGCCCGGTGGTCCTGGGGTAATGCGCTCGATTGGAAACCGAAGGGTTGTGGGTTCGTAACCGGGTCAGACCTCGGACGTTTTCAGTCCGCGTTTTAACCCATCCTTCACCTCTCAACGCCACTCCCATGAACAACAGACATTGACGAGGTGGGGTGGCTTGCGTGCCTCAACGATACAGATAGCCGTACCGTAGGTGCAACCACAGCGGAGGGGTGTCTGTGGAGAGGCCAGACAAACGTGTGGTTCCTGAAGAGGGGCAGCAGCCTTTTCAGTACTTACAGGGGCAACAGTCTGGATGATTGACTGAGCTGGCCTTGTAACATCAGCTAATCTGGCTTTGCCACACAGTTACTGTGAACGGCTGAAAGCAAGGGGAAACTACAGCCGTTACTTTTCCGAGGACATGCAGCTCTACTGTATGAACATATGATGATGGCATCCTATTGGGTAAAATATTCCGGAGGTAAAATAGTCCCCCATTCGGATCTCCGGGAGAGGACTACTCAGGAGGATGTGATCATCAGGAAAGACAATACTGGCATTCTACGGGTCGGAACGTGGAATGTTAGATCCCTTAATCAAGTAGGAAAATTAGAAAATTTAAAAAGGGAAATGGATAGGTTGAAGTTAGATATAGTGGGGATTAGTGAAGTTCGGTGGCAGGATGAACAGGATTTCTGGTCAGGTGAGTACAGGATTATAAAAACAAAATCAATTGGGGGTATCACAGGAGTAGAATTGATAATGAATAAGAAAATAGGAATGCGGGTAAACTACTATGACCAGCACAGTGATCGCATTATCGTAGTAAAGATAGATACGAAGCCAACACCGACAACAGTAGTACAGGTTTATATGCCAACTCGCTCTGCCGATGATGAGTAAATCGAAGAAATATATGAGGAGCTAAAGGAAATTATTCAGACAATTAAGGGAGAGGAAAACTTAATTGTTATGGGAGACTGGAATTCGGTAGTAGGACAAGGAAGGGAAGGGAAGATAGTAGGTTAATATGGTCTGGGCAAAAGGAATGAAAGAGGAAGCCGCCTGGTAGAATTTTGCACAGAACATAATTTAGTTGTAACAAACACCTGGTTTAAGAATCACAAAAGAAGGTTGTATACGTGGAAGAGACCAGGAGACACCGGGTAAATGCAGTAAATGAAACAGGCAAAATGGAGTACAGACGACAAAGTAATGAGATTGACAGGAAGTGCAAATGGCTAAGCAGGAGTGGCTAGAAGGCAAATGCAAGGATGTAGAAGAATGTATAAACAGGGGAAAAATAGATACAGCCTACAGGAAAATAAAAGAAACATTTGGAGATAAGAAAAACAGCTCTATGAATATCAAGGACACTGATGGAAAACCAGTTCTCAGCAAAGAAGGGAAAGCTGAAAGGTGGAAAGAATACATAGAGATGCTCTACGAAGGAAATGAACTTTGAGACAATATTGTAGGAAGGGAAGAGGACTTAGATGAAGATGAAATAGGAGATACTGTACTGAGAGAAGAGTTTGACAGAACCCTGAAAGACCTAATTAGAAACAAGGCCCCTGGAGTAGATGATATTCCCTCAGAGCTACTGAAGTCTCTGGGAAAACGAGCTATGACAAACCTGTTTCACCTGGTGTGTAAGATGTATGAGACAGGCGAAGTACCCTCAGACTTTAAGAAAAATGTTATAATCCCCATTCCAAAGAAAGCAGGTGCAGGCAGGTGTGAAAACTACAGAACCATTAGTTTAATAAGTCATGGTTGCAAAATATTAACACGAATTATATACAGAAGGATGGAAAAGCTGGTAGAAGCCGACCTCGGTGAAGATCAGTTTGGGTTCAGGAGGAATATAGGAACACGGGAGGCTTATCCTAGAAGATAGATGAAGAAAACGCAAACCTACATTTCTATCTTTTGTAGATTTGGAGAAGGCTTTTGACAATGTTGATTGGAATAAACTCTTTCAAGTTCTGAAGCAAGCAGGAGTAAAATATAGGGAGCGTAAGGTTATCTACAACTTGTACAAAAACCAGACAGCGGTTGTCAGAGCTGAAGGGCATGAAAGGGATGCAGTGGTTGGAAAGTGAGTAAGACAGGGTTGTAGTCTTTCTCCATTGTTATTCAATTTGTACATTTAGCATGCTATAAAGGAAATCAAGGAGAAATTTGGAGAAGGAATTAATGTTCAGGGTGAAGAATTACAAACATTGCGTTTTGCCGACGACATAGTAATTCTGCCAGATACAGCAAAGGACCTGGAAGAGTAATTGAACGGAATGGACAGTGTGCTGAAAGGTGCATATAAGATGAACATTAACAAGAGCAAAACTATGGTAATGGATTGCAGTGTAAGAAAATCAGGTGATGCTGAAGGAATTAGATTGGGAAACTAAGAAATAAAGGAGGTAGATGAGTTTTGTTACATGGGCAGTAAAATAACAAATGATTGTCGCAGTACAGAGGATATAAAATGCCAAATGGCAATGGGCAGAAAAGCGTTCTTGAAAAAGAGAAATTTGTTAACATCGAATATTGATTTAAGCCTAAGGAAGCCTTTCTGAAGGCATTTGTATGGAGTGTTGCCTTGTATGGGAGTGAGGCATGGACGATAAACAGTGCGGACAGGAAGATGATTGAGGCTTTTGAAATATGGTGCTACAGAAGAGTGTTGAAGATTAGGTGGGTGGATCGTTTAATTAATGAGGAGGCACTGAACATAATCGGGGAGAAAAGAAATTTCTGGCATACTTTGAGTAAGGTAGACATCAAGGAATTGTGAATTTAGCGTTGGAGGGAAGTGTGTGGGGTAAAAACCGCAGAGGAAGACCAAGAGATGGATACAGTAAGCAGATTCAGACAGATGTAGGTTGCCGTTATTATGTGGAGATGAAGAGGCTTGCTCAGGATAGGGTATTGTGGAGAGCTGCATCAAACCAGTCTCCGGACTGAAGACCACAACACCCAACAACACCTCTCAATGATGTGAGGAGTCGCCAGAAACGACACGTGCTTCGATTCTACGTTAATCTATAGATCCCCTTTCCCACGTTGGATAACTGGGGTACATTAGGGACTCGCAAGTCGCCGAAGTGGCGTCCAGTTGAAAGACTTGCACCAGACCAATGAGCCATACGAAAATATTGTTATTATTATTATTTAATCCATTTCTCATAGTTTGAAGTTCTTATTTTTGTCTATTTGTCACGATGAGAGTTTATTATCAGTACTTTCGGCTTTCAGGGTCCCCGGAAAAACATGACAAATTTCTGAGCAATTAGAACAATTCGAAGCTGCACAGCCACCATGCTGAAAGCATACTGGTTACCCTATACTGCCATCTTGCGCTCTCGCGTCGAAGGAACAAAAATGGTGGACGCGAATGCCTTTTTTATCCAGGTGCCCTACTATTAAAAGTGACGTGTACTTTGAGGCAATCCGTAGTCTACGCAAGTTCATCAAGAGCAAACGGGATGGGCCGCTCACGGAGGGATTGATCCTGCTCCATGATAACCCGCGTCCACACGTCTCCAGTATCACACAAAGTCTATTCGACAAGTTCAAGCAGTAACCTCGGCATGTCGCCCTATGATTTCATTCTGACTCTGCTTTATCCGTATATATATATATATATATATATATATATATATATATATATATATATATATATATATATATATATAGTTGTGCTAAGGCCTCTGGTGAATATTTTTGAATGAAGACTTGAATTCATTACACCAAAGTAATTTGTTGTCAGAGGAGGAAAAAAAAGAAGAACAGCGATCTATTTGGTATGATTAATATTACAAAAAACAAAATTAACAGTTTCTATTTACCGGTTTCGACATGGGCTACATGTAATTCCGAAGGTGACCTACATCAGGTCGAAACTGATAAACAGAAACTGTTCATTTCAGCGATCAAGACTGTTTTTTGTAATATTAATTACACCCAAAGTGTCGTTTCGTTCCTATTCACTCCTCGAGTATATTGGGTCCCTAAATTTTATGCAGAAATGATGTGGCTCGCCCTATGAAAAGATTGTCAACAATTGTGTTAGCGTATTACCTACTGCTTACTGTGGCACTGTAGTGTGCAACTTTCGCTTTTACGAGATGAGATACGAGTGCAGGAACACGCCTCCACCTGGCAGAAAGAGCTCGAAGCAGTCAGAAAATACGCCGGCTTCCAGGGTGGCGGTGTCGAGGTTGGCGGTGTTCTCATTTCCGGCAGGCGATGCGCTGGGCGCGTCCTTCAACGCGCGGCCGCGGCTCGCAGCAATCAGGTGGAGAGCAGCGCGCCTTCCGCACCGCCGCTTTCTCTCCTCCGTCGGATGTCGGCGTCGGCGTCGGCGACATTCACGTTACGTCGGTGTCGAATGCGCCGGTAGCGTCCGCGGGTCCCCAGCCGGCAGCGCCGAGCCGACAATACTGGGCGGCGCGTGGGCGCCTGCGCCGCTGTAGGCTGGCTGCTACATACAGTACGCGTCCCAAATGTCGCCCCTGCGTCTAAAGCCGCCCACTCGCTCAGAGAACCACATCGGCGCCCACCATTGTCGGCACATGCATGATGCACAGGCATGATCCCATAGGAACCACTCCGTCCCACGCCCGCCACTAGGGCCCATCAGGTACCGACCGTCCGCCGTGTCATCCTTCGCCTGAAGGCGTCACCGGATGCGGTACGAAATAAATCCAGCGCCCCGCACTCCCGACCGTTGTCTCGGGAGCCGCTACTCCTCAATCAAGTAGCTCCTCGATTGGCCGAGTGCACCCCGCATGCCAACAGCGCTTGGAAGAACGGGATGGTTATTCATCCTAGTGGTAACCAAGCCCTACTCTGCTTAACTTCAGTAATCTTACGGGAACCGGTGTATTCACTACGGGCACGGCTGTTGGCCATACAAACCACAGGACCGCTTATTATTTATTTGTCGTATCCTAGACATCTCTTAACAAAATTATTTTACAACAGAATAAAAGGATATAAATCGCTTATAATACATAGTAGTAGAGGAAGTGAAAAATAAAACTATCGAAAATATGAAGAAAGAGCTGAATTATATGGGGGATTACAAAATTTATATTACACATGAATCCCTATACGTTGTAACATGAACGCGACTAAATCCCCCACCGTACAAGGTTAACCCAGAATCCTGCATTTTTATTTCATTTATTTCGAATGGCTTTAAATACAGCATCAGCTTATATCATTAATATTGCATCAGATTAAATCTGCAGAACGACATATTGACCATAGTTGTTTATTTTTTCTCTATGCTACCGGTTTCGGCCAATTTACCATTGTCAAGCGTTAGCTTAACATGTCGTAATACAAGAATTCAAAATTACGACATGTTAAGCTATTATCTAATCTCTGCTAACGCTTGGTAATGGTAAATTGACCGAAACCGGTAGTATTGAGAAAAAATAAACAGCTATGGTCAATATGTCGTTCTGCAATTATCTCAAAGCTGTTAGGTCCCACCTATTCACCATCCAAAAAAAAAAAAAAAAAAAAAAAAAAAAAAAAAAAAAAAAAAAAAAAAAAAAAAATTAAATATGGTACAAATTCAAGATAAAATATATGAACAAGACATAGCCGTTAAATATAAAATACTGATAATTGACTTGACATGAATTATTTCCTGTATCGAGCGTAGGGCATCAATGAACTTCCGCCACCGAACTCTGTTCTGTGCCATTGTCTTGATCTCATTCCAGGTGTTCCCACTTTTCTCAGTCCCTTCTGCTATTAAACTCCTCCTCCATGTATTCCTTGGTCTCCTACCTTGTGGGTTCCTTTCTAGGGCTTGTCTTCCCATGTTCTATTATTATAGTGTAGATATTTAGGTTATCCGTCTATGCAACTGAATTAATAAAATATTTTATTGCCATATGCATTGCATCTTTATTTGGAATGCATCATCAGTGGCCTGTAATATATAGATGATTATGTTTTACAATATTTCATATTTAAAACATATTTTATTCCCATATGCATTTCGCCTTTATTTGGAAGGCATCCTCAGTGGCCTGTAATATATACAAGATTATGTTTTAAATATAAAATATTGTAAAACATAATCATGTAGTTATTACAGGCCACTGATGATGCATTCCAAATAAAGGCGTAAGCATATGGCAATAAAATATTTTATTAATTCAGTTGCATAGACGGATTACCTAAATATCTACACTATAATAATATAATACAGCAACTGTAGGGAAAACAGGACGAGAAGGAACTTACAATGTTTCCACGTTGTCTTTATCAGGCCTTAATGTGTGCCTAATTCAATCCCATTTCCTACGGCGTATCTCAATATAAATGGGTGTTTCATGGGTTCTTCTCCATACTTCTTCATCGGTGATTACTGGTGGCCACCACATCCTCAAGATATTCCTCAAATTTCTGTTCACAATTGTTTGAAGTCTGCTAATCAGTTGTTTGTTAGCTTTCACACCCATAAAACAGTACTGACATGACATTTGTATTGAAGATACGTAGTTTTGTATAGGTGTTCCCTTGATTTCCAGGTTGGTCTTAGCATTGCAAATGCCCCTTTAGACTTATTTATTCCGTTTCCTATATCTTCGATAGTTCCCTCCTGAAGGCTGACCCTTCTTCCCAGGTAGCAAAACTTCTTGACTTGCTCGATCTCTTGGATACAATAGAAAACCTATAAAATAGTAAGTCGCATTAAATGCTCAGGGATGGATATACAATCCTTTCAGCCAAGTGATAGGTTCTCCCTTAAGAGAATGAAGGTCGTGGAAGGTGCCTTGGAATTTCCTTAAAGGGTATTCAGAGGCGATGTGCTGCAGTTTCTGTTGTTTGTGTTCACAGTCGCAGTCAGATCTATCAACCACGCCCTATTTATCCCTCCAGTAGTGACAATTTTGATGCTTTGTTCGGAACCGACTGAGCGATTTTCAGTATCTCATTGGTAGCCAGAATACGGCAGGGCGCTGTGTCGCATCTTTGACTAGATTATTTGCTTCTGGGATGGAGGTGATCATGCTAGACGCCAAGCATCACAAATGTTAAAATTGTCTCTTATTAACCTCTCTTCTACTTTCCATGGTTCTTTACGACACCTTACTCGAGATTGTGAGATGAGGTCTTGATGGATACGAAATTGGTTGTTGACAAGGCATGCCGGCCGAGGTGACTGAGGCGCTCCAGTCACGGTCAGCACGGCCACTACAGTCGGGGGTTCGAATCCCCCCTCGGGCATGGATATTTGTGCCGTCCTAGTTCGTAAGAAGTTGATAAGTAGTTTGTAAGTTTAGGGACTGATGACCCCGTAGTTAAGTCCCATAAGCTTTACAAACATTTGAACATTTGATTTTGACAAGGCATTTTTTCACTGCTAGCAGTCTTCGTAAGTGTGGAAGATGGATGTTACAGAAAACAGGGAGCCTCTGAGTTGGTATTGATGGGTCGCGACATCAGCCTTATAGTATTATTAACTACTGCTCTTGTATGTGCGCTAATTAAACACGTACGGCTACAGTCTTCTGCTACTGGATAGACAAGAGGAAGGGCTGGTGTCCTTAGGGTTATCATATTCGTTTCGCAGCCATTTTCCGTCAGTTTTCGGAGTATTTTATCTGTAGTTTTGATTTTGCAGGCTGTCTTCTCCAGGTGGACTCTAAAGGTGTGAGTGCGGTCAAGCGTTACTCCCAGGTATTTTGGTTGAGGGTTGTACATCACCATTTGCTTTCTGAAAGTTATTCTGGTTGCACAGTGTGCCTGTTTATTGTATAGCTGAAAGCAGGTTGTGTCTGTCTCCATGGCGTTGGGTTTAAGTCGCCATACTTCGAACTATTGAAACATCTTTTTCAGGTCGTTTCAAAAGTTATTTATGATGTCTCGAAATTGACAGATTGGCTAATTAGGCATATGTCGTCGGAGTAAATGAATTTTTTAGAATGGATGTTTGGTAGGTCAGATATGCATATACCGAAGAGCAGAGGCGTGAAAAGTGATCCTCAGGAAGTCCGTTACTGAGTTGGTAGCTGCCGCCTTTCCTTGCCATTAAGATGTACTTCATTGTATCTATTTTCCAGCATGTTCTTAAGTAGTGTGGCCACTATATTTGAAGGTTGAATTTCGGCAGCATTCCTTGTCTCCATACTGTGTCATACGCAAACGATAGATCAAGAAATACAGCTTTTTTTTTCCTTTCGATATCTGTGGCTACTGATAGTACCTGTTCGCTGCAGCTCCTTTTATAAGCCAGACTGTTTACCTGGTATCTTCTCATCTACAGGCTCAACAGTGGACTTTTTTCTGTTAAGAATGAGCCTCTCGAGCAATTTATACCATACGGTCAGAAGAGCGACGGGGCTGTAAACTTCAGGGTGCTTTCCTGGTTTTCCTGGTTACAAAATGGCCATGATTGTGATTCTCCTAAAAAGATCTGACAGGCTTTCAGTCTGTAATATGTTGTCGAAGAATTCTGTAAACCAACGTAGAGCATTGGGGACGCAATGCTTCAAAAATTCTGGATATATGCCATCACTGGCAGCGTCTCAAAATTCTTTGAGGCGTCCGTTTCACGTGTTCTACCTTTGACGCTGTTCAATTCTGCTCTGGTTTTCTTTTTGTCTATCTATGGTGTTTTACATTTAAGTTTCAAAATTCTATTGGCAACATTGTTGGGACTTACTCCTGTGTACTGTTTTCATTGAAGTCACACCAGTCGACAGTAAGTGCCATGCCTTTCTACTGGGATGTTCTAACCTAATTTAATTCATTAATATGTGCCATTTTTCTCTGCGAGCTGTGTCCAAACATTGCAAAAGCTTTTTCCAGGTATTCGTTCAAGAGGTCACCGCATTCCTGGCTCCATTCAGACGAGTAGGTATTGTGGCTCTTGCAGCTCTCCACACTCGCAGGACTCGTTTTCACTGGTGTGGCCCCATTTCGTCAGGTGTACTCCTCACCGTGATACTGCCGTTCTTAGTCCATTCAGTCCTTTCCAGTGCTTCCAGTGGAATTTCGAAACCAGCTGTAGAGTCTTCTCTGGGGCTCTTCCCAGTTCTTCCTGGTTCCAAGTTTCGCTACAGTTCCTCTCATCATGCTTTAGGCGATAGAAGAGTGGGTTTCAGCGTAGTAGGTTGACCAAACAGTGCATGCCTGGGATCTGTTTCCTGTTTAAGCTTTTAGATTTCTGAACCGTTGTCCTTTTGATGATTGGAAAGTCTATGCTCATCAGTTGGTACAGCTGATTTGTGGGAGATCGGCGGAGATACCCTGTTGTGATGCATCCTGTCTCATTCAAGGCTCTATTTACTTCCTGCATTATGGGCTAACTCTTGCCATACAGGTTCTGAGTCCTCTGTTGCAGAGAAAGGTAAAGAAAAAGCTGACGTACGAAGAACTGCGGGTTGTGTTCCCCCTCTATTATTTCTGAGCTTGCGGATGATGTCGTCCTGGCTATCAGTTTTGTGTCCACACAGTGTTCCTTGTTGGTGAGAGCACAGTCGAGTTGAAGTCGGAGATATTTTCGTGCGTAGCAATGGGAGACGCACTGTCCCCTCCAGATTATATTGAGTTTCCTCTTAGCCTTTCTACTGCGCAGGTGAAATGCGCAGACCTTGGTCTTTGCTGGATTTTTGAGCTGGTTGTTTCCACAATAGACTGCTAGGTTCTCAAGTGCTATTGTTAATTTTATATCGATCTCCTCAAACGTTCTGCACTGACCAGCAACATAGATCAAGCATCGAGTGTCTGTGCTGATCGGCTGGCCATTGGTATAGATATTTCACAACAATGGGGCGAGATTACTACCCTGAAGTACTCCGTTTTTATAGGTCTGCAGTGTTAAAAAATAGCGTTTGTTCCGTAGCAAGCACAGGAAGAATTGCGCCAGTGTTGTATATTTTTGATATTAGCTTATTGTGGTTAATGGTGTCATAAGGCGCTGTAATATCCATAAACGCTGCACATTTGGTTTGTTTCCGCTCGTATCCGGCTGCTATGTGCGATGTGAGGTTAAAGATTTGCCCACAGCATGACGTCCTAGAGCGGAACCATCCTCTTTAATTACGTTCTGGTCTACATGTTCGGAGATGCCATTAAGGATCACTCTTTCAAGGACTTTGTAGAGTTGACAGAAGATGGAAACTGGCCGAAAATTTTCAAGGTTTGTGAGGCTCTTCCCAATAAACTAGTTATTTAAAATATTGCTATTGGATTTCATTTATTGAATGGACATCTCCAGTACAGTTTGTGTCCCGAGAACCCATGTACACAGCATAAAAATTTATTTACAGTTAAAATATCTAATGCGATGTACTACATCAGTGCTCAGGACTTGAAACTGCACTGAAGATGGTCATTGAATGAACGAAATCGATATGCGATATTTTGAAATAAATGTTTTATATCATACCACCAAGCGGAAAAAGACGGAAGCGAAATTGCAAACGATACCGTAATAATTAGTCAATCTACCGAGACATACGTTATCTCATTATGTGAAAGACATAGAATAGAAAGCGAGTAGCTGAATTAAAATTTGTGCCACGGCTGGGATTCGAACCCGTGACCAACTGCTTACTTATCTGCGATTTCTTTTCTTTGTCCGCTTAATCCTCCCAACGGAAAACGGAACTTTGGGAAACTATATTCCCATTATTAACCCATAAAAAATTACTCGACCGCTTCAAGCGTTGGCCCTCAACTAGAACTACCCAAGGAAACTAATTACCTACATAACGGAAAAGATACTAGAGAACGTAAGGGTAATGAGTGGTAAATAAGTACAAAAGAAATTTCATCCATTCATTACTTATTATTAATGTAGGTTTGTAACGTTAGAAGAATGTTAGTAAAATAAATTGTTGTGCCTAATAGTTACTTACAATAAATATGATTCCTCTAAGTTTGAATTTGTGTCATTATATCTTCATATGTTTGTATATTTGGGTTTTATTGGATTTATTGGTGGGTTCTTTAAACAAGTTTTCCTAAAAAGAAAAATAGAACATTGTTATTTTTTTGGGTCGGGTTAAGTTACAACCATGTGACCACAGGGCCAGTTCATAGAAGTAATACGATCTGGAATATTTCTCGTGAGAACAGTTGAAATGTGCCAAATCCGCCGCTCTATATGTGGTGTTTTATCGCAGCTGCTGTGCTTCCCATCTGCAACTGTCTGTAGTAAAGATGAGCTACTGCGGGTTTGCACAGTGAGCACTAGCTGCAAGCTTCCTAACTAACCTCTCACCACGACGCAGTGGGGAACTGCGGAAGCTGTTCCTGAACTGAATGCCGTCATTTGCAGTACGCAAACTGTCCGAGCACACGAAGTTGACATTAGGCGCAATGTATAATGGGAGCGACCTGCAGTGTATTAAAAGCCCTCAGCTACTACGCCAACTTCACATGCATAGACGGCCTGAGTACTGGTCTCTTATGTAAAGGTTACGAGAAACAACAAATGGAAACCAAGGAAAAAAATAAAATGATTTTACTAGACAATGCTTACTGAGTAATGAGTTCTCTTACATGAATATCTTTTCCTAGCAGTCTGCGTCAAAAGACGGGAAATTACAAATATTTATTTCGATTTTCAGTGATTCCTTAATGCACCCAGAAGCGGAAGTGCCTCGAGTTATCACATAATTCCTTTACGACGATTAAAGATAGTTGCTTGGTAATTACAAAGTAGCAAATGGTTTAAATGGTAAGGTGGAGTTGGAGGTGGGGGGTTGGGGGGTGGGAATCATTTCATCTGTCTTCCTGCCCATTCCGCAATTTTATCGTAACTTACCTTCATTTGGCTTGGACTTTATTACTTGTAACCTCCAATATAACTTCAGCTTACGACTATTTTCCAGCATTTCGCCCAACACGGATAAGGAGTCGTTATGAACTGTACTTGAATCATTCTTCATTTGTGTGTCCACAATTGCTTCAGAATTATGAACGATTTGTATTTCTCACCAGAGACGTTTCGTTTTAACCAATGTAAAACATCTTCAGTAGTCTGTTACTACAAAATGTACATTTTTTTTCTGGGAGCAGAAAAAGTTCGTTTGATATGAATAAGTTGTTTGTACGTCATGACGTGAGGAATTCCATGAGAAATTTCGTACGTAAGGGCGCCAACAACACACTCATGTCTAAGGAAGGAACTGTTACTGATCTTAGAAAAAAACATTAAATTTTAAATATTTGTAATTACAGAGCACTGAAGATTTTTAAGACTGATTAAAACGAAACGAGTCTGCAGACAGAAGACTCGCCTTAACTGTAGTTCCGTAACGGACTATCCTTTATAGTTACATGGATCCTTTTAGTCGAATTCTATGCAATGTTTTATCAATTAATTGACATTATTTACTGAGCGCAAACACGCCTTTCCCCTGTAAATATCGTCATGGGATTGCATGACTAGCGCCACAGGGCGGCCGAATTATTTGTAAGGTGTCTGTGTGCGTGACAAAGGAAAATACCCATCACTCCGCCTTTAGAATAAGTTGTAAGTCGATGCAGTCATAATCTGAGCACGTTTCGTGCACGGGAACAGGGAGAAGCTAGAAGCTGTACGCAACTGTGAAATAAAGAAGAAAATTGAAACAGCGATCTGTTCTGAGCCAAATAGATTTCAGTTAGAGTTCTACCCATCATCAGTGTAATATCTTATGTCAATAGGTGGCTTACGTAAGGTGCCGTTGTAACTGGCCTCAGTAATATCGTATGTCGGCAGTGGTTTCCGTAAGCTGCACTTACAACTGACTTCAGTTGCAACGGCATCTTGCGTAACCCCTCTGCACACATACGATAATACCACGTTCTAACATAAAAGTCACAGATTCCCATCGACAGCAGCTCTCCAAGCAACCAGCAAGCTACATTTTTTCAATTCAATTTTAAATGAGTGCGAATAGTATAGTTTACATTGATTTTTAACATGCGTTTTACATTAGGAAACATACATAGTGCCGTAAAATAGGTAATTTTTTTTAATCTCCAAAGGTCTTTTTAGGTTTCGTAAGCTCTATGAGAATGTATGAAATGACAGGACAGTTTACATTATCTTCTAACCTGCAGGTTTTTACTGAAGAATTTAATTTTATATTAGAAATAAAAATGTTTATGAAACACCAGAAAACTTGCCCTTTCGCAGAAGGACGTCGCTTTTCTAACCCGGAACATCACAGTTTCTTCACTACAGTTCTAGTAAAATCTGTGAGGGTGGACGTAGGAAACGAATATAGAATGAAATAACTATAGTATTTAAACGTACCAAATCAGCCACCACGGCTGTAGATGAAGGAAAAACGTTACATTCGTGTCAATAAAACAGCAGAAGCAATGAAACAGCCGGCCGCGGTGGCCGAGGGGACTGAGGCGCTTCAGTCACGGTCTGCACGGCCACTACGGTCGCGGGTTCGAATCCCCCCTCGGGCATGGATATTTGTGCCGTCCTAGTTCATAAGTAGTTTGTATGTTTAGGAACTGATGACCCCGTAGTTAAGTCGCATAAGCTTAACAAACATTTGAACATTTTTTTAGCAATGAAACTTTTTCCCAACATGGAAGAAACCAATTCCACAATTCTTACTTCAGCTGAACGACAAAAGGCAATTGGCATTTTAGGCTAAAGTAATTACACTCAAAAATTATATAGGCATATAAGAAAGACGAGTGAAATATAAAATGTGCGAATCATTCGACGCCGTACCGAATTCATAAGTATCGAAAAAGTTGCCTGATACAGTAAGAACAGACATAATAGAAATTTATATTCTTCTTACTTTCAGCAGAATAAGTTGCAAATATACACGTATTCTAAAGTATTTGTTCATGAATAAATTTTTCTTTATACTACTGAATCAGTGAGATTTGGCTGTTTTTACATTAATTTCCCGATTAAGCACGCCTGTCGCTGTTCTACTAATGCTTGTAACGTAGAATTGTAGTAATATAATTATAAACATTTCTCACCACTAGGAACGCTACTGTCGTTGGGCGTCGAGACTGTGCGTATTAGACAATGCTATTACACTGATACGGATCTAGTCTAAATCGACTCGTAACAGTTCTTCGCGACTGATCACCGTGTTCCTCTCAAAAGTAATATCAACAGTCTTTGTACACATTCATCCAGTTACGGATTGAAACATAATGAATATGTGAAACGTAGTGGAAAAGGCTGGAGCGAATGTCGCGTCCTTCTTAGATATTATTGTATTATTAAACATAATTTGGTAATATTTATGAAATGTCAGAGATTTTGCTGAATGCTTTACAAAAAAATGCAATGCAGTTATATTACTTTCTTAAGCGATGGATAAATAATTAACTTTAGGTAAGTGGATCAAAATAGTTTATCCAGTGGTCGGAGAACAAAAGCCTGTAATAATCTGTAACACTATTCAAGTCATAGAATGAAGGCTTTCACGGTAGGTATCGTCATTACTTAAAGCTTCCCGGCTGAGATGCCGTGGTACATACATAAAACTTTCCCCTGACGTTTCGCCCTGGTCTGTGGAAGGCATCCTCGGAGGTAAAGCGGCGTACTGCAACGAGAGCGCGAATAAGCGCCGTGTATTTAGGCAAAACAGAGGGCGCCGCTGTCAGTCACGAGGTGTCGGCTGTGCTGTGGTCTCTGCCATTGCCAACCTGCTCGATTGACATTAATCAATTGTCATGCTGTTGCTGCAGTGTTGACATCCATATCTTATCAAGTTTGAGATCTTCCTCTACTTCGTTAAAATTATTGCCATGTTTAAGAGAGGCCATTGAGATTTTTAAAAACCGAAATAATTAAAAAAAAATGAGAGAGAGAGAGAGAGAGGTCCCAAACTTGATAAGATATGGATGTCAACACTGCAGCAACAGCATGACAATCGATTAATTTCAATCGAGGAGGTTGGCAATAGCAGAGACCACAGCACAGTCCACACCACGTGGCTGACAGCGGAGCCCTCTGTTTTGCCTATATATACGGCGATTACTCGCGCTCTCGTTGCGGGGAGCGGCGGTCACTTACCTGGGAGTTACCCTCGATAAGCACTTTTTTCTCCACAAACATATTGATAACTTGCGACCTAAGGTCTATGCAATGGCCAAAAACTTAATGCCGTTCTTTCTCAGCGCAGAGTTGAATACCAGTACCAAACTGCGACTATACAAAGCAACAGTGCTATCCAAAATGTTATATGGCAGCTCAATCTGGGGCCTAGCTAATGCGACTCAAATCTCAAGACTGCAAGTTCTCCAGAATAAGACGTTACGATGGATCCTCAGGGCTGGCCGTTACACGAGAAACGTGGACATCCACCAGGAACTCCATATGGACACTCTCATGGAGGCAATTAAGAAGAGAACGACGACGATACACAATAAAATAGATAACTTAGGGCAACAGTACATAACATCCAAACCTTAGGAATGACAGCTCCACGACCGTGGCATAGGTACAAGGTGCCACGATCGTTAGTTACCTGAACAAAATGTGTTAGTAAGAAGATGTGGTAACGTAATTTACATTGTAACCTTCATGTGAATTACTCGACAATGGAACTACGTACTAAAATCAAGTGGGGTACCTTACGGACCGACATATTGGCCCTTAGAAGCCTACCCCCAAAGTTTATTGCAAAATGAAGTTATCATTAACCCACATACCTCTGTAATCCCAGGAAGTGTAAGTCGCCAGTTGGCGATGGGACTTCATCTACCTTGTTCAACTGAAAATAAATAAATAAATAAATAAATAAATAAAAAGCTCTCGTTGCAGTACGCCGCTTTACCTCCGAGGATGCCTTCCGCAGACGAGGAAATTTTTATGTATGGACCACAGCATCTCAGCCCGGAAGCTTTAAGTATTGACTATTAAAGTCTTCTATAAACGGATCTGAAATGATAATTTATACAATTCCCAATAATATTCTCTCTATTCTGTAAATATTAATTCTCAATTTAATTTGCGTAAATATTTTGAATTATTTGACCTTAAATATTTTGCATGCTTCAGTAAATATATGGTACTTGTTCAGGAACATTTTCCGGCACAGATAATGCCTTAAATCTGTTGATAAGACGAACTGGGGAGGCCTTTCCATCGGTTCCCCAGGAACTCCTTCTTTGAGATACATCTTTTCTTTTCTGAAAAAAAAAAAGAACGGTGGTAGCTGAAGCATACCTACAATCATTTTGTTCTTAGCACCATGGATCTGCTTGAGTCATCAAACAGATAAACCGATGTACAAACTATGGGAAGAAACATGTTTAACAAAATTATATTTCTACCGATTTGCCGGCCGCGGTGGCCGAGGGGACTGAGGCGCTCCAGTCACGGTCTGCACGGCCACTACGGTCGGGGGTTCAAATCCTCCCCTCGGGCATGGATATTTGTGCCGTCCTTAGGATAAGCTAGTTGATAAGTAGTTTGTCAGTTTAGGGACTGATGACACCGTAGTTGAGTCCCATAAGCTTTACAAACATTTGATCTACCGATTTATAAGGCAATATCCTTAAACAAAAATTCTTCACGTTCTTGGTAAAAGACTACTTTGTGCCTTATGGTATAGTCATGAAATTCAGTGGATGGCTCTGCTATAATACCATTTATTTTTTGCCTGGTGTTGGCTGTCAACAATTTCTTCTTTTATTGTTATTTCGCGATAACATACAGTCCACAGACCACGAACACCAACTGCCGGCGTGGCGCAGGGGATAGCGTCACGGACTGCGGTGCTAAAGGTCGCCGGTTCAATCCCGCCCACCGGAAAAAAATTATTCCTTTGTAATTAACAATTCCAGAAGGTTCTACATCTTTCTTATGTTCACTTGTAAATTCTTATTGTTTCTTATGTTAACTGCTCTTTTAATTTCTGGTAAATTCTGTCTGTGTATAAAAAGTGGAGCACTCTGCCTGAGAGGCAGTCAGAGCTGCGTGTATGTTGAGTTCGTAATAAACGTGATTTGAGTATAAGCGCTGTGTTCAGTTACCTTCGAAGTCAAGCCTGCTCCCAAATGTTCAAATGTTTGTAGAACTTATGGGACTTAACTACGGGGTCATCAGTCCCTAAGCTTACAAACTACTTATGAACTACCTAAGGACGGCACAAATTTCCATGCCCGAAGGGGGATTCGAACCCCCGACCGTAGTGACCGCGCAGACCGTGACTGGAGCGCCTCAGTCCCTGCGGCCACTGCGGCCGGCGCCTGCTCCCATTTCAACGCGACAATATGTCGCACTTCAGCAGCGACAAAATTAAAACAATGGTCGTGATGCTTAGAAAACATAAACATGGAGTTAAAATATGGAGTATTTAAGGTCTTACAACTTGTTTGTGGCCGGTGGACGCACTGATAAAATACACTGATGCACTAGGAGACATTCAACGAGGCACTAGATTAAAAACTCGATTGAGCTGTTTTGAGGACCACGCAGGAGGAGAGAGGGTGAAAGGTTAGGAAGTGTGGCCGGAGGGGTGGAGAGAGAGCGTAATGACTCCAGGCGTAGAAGGGAGATAGCCAAGCTGTGGAAATGAAGAGGAGGGGGAGAAGGGCGTTGCATCCATGGGGAAAGGCTTATGGTTGGTAGGAGGGATAGATATCGGACGGGGGGGGGGTTGGCGGAAGTTACCCTGGGATAGGATCTATGTGCTGGTGGAGGGAGGAAGGGATGCAACGGTGAAGGAGTGACAGAGGCCTGGGACTGGTGAGGATGGGGTAGACCATTGGATTGTGGGATTCTATTTTGCGGCAGGTGTAGAGGAGCTGCATATGTTCGAGAAACTGTAGGAGGTGGGGGAAGGGGATGAGGTCGTACAGGATCCACATGGGAGAAGGGAGGTGGATGCGGTAGACGAGGGGGAGGGCGTGACGTTCAAGTATTTGAAGGGTTTTCGTAGTAGGTAGGGGGAGCGGAGACCCAGGCTGGATGGAAGCTGCAAAGGACGGGACGCATGATGGATCTGTGAATAGAGGAGAGTGTAAGGCTGCACATCCAGCCAGAGAGGCCAAGGTATTTTAGGGTAGGGGTGTGACCAAGTGTCGATCGTGGAGTGTGAGGTAAAGTCATGGAGGCGGAAGGAGGGGGTGGTGTGACCTACGATGATTGCCTGGGATTTATTGGGATTGACAGAGAGGAGCCACCGGTTACACCGTGCAGCGAACTTGGTGAGGAGCAGGCGAGGGAGGGGATGAGGGCGAGGAAGGTGGAGTCGTCAGCAAATTGCAGGAAGTGGACGGGAGGCTGGGGTTGGGGCATGTCTGCGGAATAAGTGAGGTAGAGGAGGGGCGAGAGGACGCAGGCTTGTGGCACCCGGAAGAGGGGTAAAACAAAAGGAAGTTGGAGTGACAGACACATAGGTGGAGCGGTGGGTGAGGAAGGAAACAATGAAGCGAACGTAGTTATCAGGTAGGGCATAGAACTGGAGTTTGAAAAGGAGACTGGAATGCCACATATAGGCTTTCTCGATATCGAGGGAGACAAAGATGGCAGAGCAACGGGAGTTAAGCTAGATGGAAAGGAGTAAGGCGAAGGATGTGTTCATCGTCAGAGAAGTAAGGTCGGAAGCCACATTGGAAGATGGGGAGGAGCTGATGTTGGCGGACGTGCTGATGGATACGACGGGAGAGGATGGTTTCCAGAACATTGCTGAAAACTTAACACCTTGGTGAGACTGATCGGACGGTAGGATGAGGTTTGGGATTGGGGTTTGTCGGGTTTGGAAAACATTAGGATGCGGGATGTTTTCCACAGGTCGGGGTAGAATTCAGTACTCTGCTCTACTCTTCGTATAAATGACACTGGGAAATAATGTAAAACAATTAATACAAGTTTAAAGAAAAATAAAATATAGATAGGTATAAAATGGGGTATTGGAACGTCTTTGCTGAGTTCACATCAAACTATGAATATATACAGAGTGTAACCAATATTTGGGGAAGCTCCGGGAATCGGATATAGAACCTAACAACAAGCACATATCCAGTAAACAAATGGTGTATCTATTATCATTACTGTGTTACAGGCATTTGTCGTACAGTACACAACACAGACCAATTCAGTAGGCAGGTTTCTCATTTGTGTAAGGCGCAAAGGCCACATATACGTCTCATCTTGCAGAGCGTTTATCGAACCGTCCTCATAATAGCGCGGGGGAAAAGGGAACACTTAAATTCGTATTCCATCTGATTGCCATTATTTTATTATGATGATCATTTCTCACAATGTATTTTCGCAATTCGGAGGAGAAAGTTACTGAAACATATTTCTCAACTAATAACGATTTTTTCTTAATAGACCAACTCGACTTCATTTTGTGACTTCACTGAACTTACAAAATACACAAACTACCTTATTCTATGGACAACACACACCTAGCCTCGAGGGATGACTCGAACCTTCGATGCGAGTGGCCGCACGATCCGTAGCGCTCCAGACCACACAGCCACTCTACATCTACACACATACTTAGCAATCCACCTAAGGTTCATAGCGGAGGGTATTCAGTACCACTACTCGTTACTTGCTTTTCTGTTCCACACTCGTACAGAACGAGGTAAACTTGTGTGCATCCCTACAAGCCCTAATCTCTGATCTTATACTTGTGATCATTACGCGAATTGTAGGTTGGCGGCAGTAGAATTGTTCTGCAGTCCGGCTCAAATTACGGCCCTCTAAATTTCTTCAACAGTGCTTCTCGAAAATGACGTCGCCTCCCTTCCAGCGACTCCCATTTCAGTTCCCAAAGCATTTCAGTAATATTCGCGCATTGATGAACTCTACTAGTTACAAACCGCCCTCCTCTGAACTGCATCTATGTCCTCCTTTAAACCGATCTGGCGGGAATCCCAAACACCTGAATAATACTCAAGTACGTTTTACATGCGGTCTCCTTTTCAGACGAATCACACCTTCCCACAATTCTTCCCATAGAGCGAAGTCGACTATTTGCCTTCCACATGACAGTCTTTACATGCTCCTTTCGTTTCATATCGCTTTGCAGCGTTACGCCTAGGTATTTAATTGATGCGACTCTCTCAAGCAGCACGCACTGCTAATGCTGTATTCGAACATTACGGAATTGTTCCGCGAGGCAGAAAAGTAAGGTCCTACAACACTTCTCTCGAGAACGCCAGATGTTACTTCTGATTTCCTCGATGACTTTCCATCAGTTATTACGTACTGCCGCCTTTCATACAGGAATTGGCGAATCCAGTCACACAACTGTGCCGATTGTCCATAAGCATTCAGTTTGATTTAGAGGCGCTTTTGAAGTACAGTGTTTACAGCAGAGCGAGAACATCCTGCAAGATGAACGAGTTTTTTCACATCCCATATTGAAGTACAGTGGGCCAGTTTAATAACATCTAGTAACTGTCAGTCAGAATGTACAACTTATTTCAACGCCTTGTATCTCTATCTTTATAAAAGCGAAAGGACACTCATTCACTCACTCACTCGCAGACTAAACTCGAAATCTTGAAAACTACTTCACCTATACCCGATCCGCTGAAACATTGCACTTGACGTTTCGCGTTATGGCGAGTTAAGTTGGCTACACTGCTTTAGCGACGTTGCAGCACTAGCCTTTTTTACACACAGCAGACGAAACGGTTTTCAGTTGCATCTCGTAAATGTAAGCTATTGAGCAATAAAAGTGTATATAATAATTCGTTCTTGAGCAGCAATTAATTAACGGCATGTTAATGAAGACCAGAGCACAACAATGCACACGCTTTCAGTAACGAAGCAAAGCAATGTAGAAAATAAGCACGGAATCACGCAGATACGACACAATCAAGATAGTAACTTCTCTCTCTACGTTTTATAATAAATGCTTTTCACTCACCAGTTTACGGCGACAATGGTACAATTACATCCTGCTCCCCATCTTCACTGTCGTCGTCGCTGCCAAAATCGTCATCAACAAGACAAATCATCAACTGTTCATGATCCCTTCCATTGTTTGCGCTGCCCGAATCACTTTTTCAACGTGCTCGACCCTTTTCCAAGATGCAGTATCCACATTGGCAACAGCTTCAAGCAACAGCTTTTCCATTTGTTATTGTAACACTTATTGTTTCTTTAAGTAATTCTTCACGTCATTCCATACCAATTTTATAGGGTTAAAACGGCAGTGAAATGGGGGCAGATTTATTTCATTGTGATGCTGCTACTTTGCGATTTCGTCCACTGCATATGCCAATATAAAAGAAGCTTTGACATTATCATATCTGCAGCAATATTTCTTTCTTGTAACCACTGCAACATAACTTCTTTCTGATCGTTGAAGCGAGAATAAACTTCCTGCTCAGAGCATAAGCTTCGAAGTTTTTATTCATACGAAACTGAGAACTTACTCAGAAAACGTTATTAGACAAACGTCTTTTCGGTGACATTATCCAATTACTTGAACTCGGAAAGTCAAGTTAAACCACTCACAGAAAAACAAATCGCAGCGAAAAAAGCACACAACATACACGATACACAATATTGTTTACGGTAGAACTGAACAAAGCCGGCAACGCGGGAACGTTGACGTCACGGCACGTGATCACTGGAAGTGTTTATCGCGCTGTGATTGGATCGTTCCTAGCGTCTAGCGCCTCGCGCTTCTTGCTCGTCACTTGTTATTTGTAAACATCAAGTGCAAAGTTTCAGCGGCCCGGGTATAGGAAGCTGAAATTTGGAGGAATATTGTTTGTGGGTACAAGACGTCAGCTAAGAAAATATTTTGAGATAGGATCAAGAACCGAGGAGATATGAGGTCATAAACAATGAAAACTTCCCCGTCTTGCGGCACGTGACAGTGTAACTATCAGTCCACTATTTGAGAAGGAGAGCACTTAGTAACTTGCAACAAACTTGAAACATAATTTCAAACCTTTAAGAAACTTTTTTTTTTCGCTGACAATTCCACCAAAATAATAAAAGGGAAAAATTTCTGTCGCATGCTACGTTTTCGGCGTTCATGCAGTAAAATTACGGCATTTGGCATGACGTTACAATTTATTACTCGTACACTATCAACTGTATTTGCGAGAAATGTTACAGACAGTATACACACATACCACTGAACGTACGTTCGAAATTTTATCATAGTACGACACAAAGTTCATAAGATATGGAGTCATAAACAATTAGGTTCATGAAAAACCGCCAAATACCGCATGACGTTTTGATTTATTACATCTTTCCTACTAATTCTATTCGCGACGTATCTTGCAGACATTTTACTTATACATCACTGGATGTACCTTCGAAATAATATCGTATTACGACATATAGTTCAGGTGCTATGACATCAAAGACAATGAAATGCATAAAAATTCATTCTAATAAGCATGACATTGTAATTTATTACGTACTTAGTACCAACTCCATTAACAACACATTTCACAGGCAGTTTCCTAAATTCCACTCTAAGAACCTGGTAAATAATGTTTTTGTATGGCACGTAAGGAGATATCTCTATATAAAAGCGAAAAGTCACTCACACACTTACTCAATCACTGACTAAACACGAAATCTGTAAAACTACTGCACCTATGAAGCTGAAATTTTGCCAGTATGTAGTTTATAGATAGAAGAGGTCACCCAAGGAAGTATTTTTCGATAAGACAGAATTAAGGTGCATGGATGAGGATACTTTTCCTAAAGACTGGCGAAATCAACAGTTTCCGATCAGTTCCAAACAGTTTTTCCGATCTTCACGAAATTTTGCACGCTTGACCTTCAAAACAAGAGGAAGGTCACCGTCTACCTAAAGTTTCATACGGTACATGGGGAAGAATACCTAGAAACAAACATGGATTCCTAAATACCTTGGTCGCGCCATAACTCGAGAACGGCTTGACAGATTTCACAGATCTTTTATTTTATTTTATTTATTTATTTATTTTATTTTTATTTTTATTTTTTTTTTGTCCTAAGGTTGTACGAAATGAAACTGGAAAATTTGAGAACAACAAAGTGCGTTTTTCAATTTGACCCTGTGATTCTGTTGCATACAAATCTGTAGTTTTGTCCCGTTAAAAATGAAATTTTGCTCACTTGGCCTTAAAAACAGGAAAAATGTCATTGTCCGCATAAAATTTCGTTCGGTGCATGGTGGGGAATACTTACGGGCTTAGACAAAATGCATAGTTTTTCTCCGCCCTCGATGAAATTTTGCACATGTGACATTTAAACCAAGAGGAATGTAACTGGGTACATAAATGTTTGTATGGTACATGACAGAGGGTACCTTGCAAAAAACCTTGCCGAGAGAGGGAAAGGTGGAAACCAACAGAGAGACAGGACAGAAAGAAATGGATACAGAGAGAGAGGAGGGAAGGGGAGGTGGACAACGAGAGTGCAGAGTAAATAAATACGCGGGCAACGCCAGTTTTACAGCTAGTCTTGTATGACTATCTTACGTCATTTCCATTAATATTTTTATGGATTGTATGTTAGCAGAATTTTCGTTGAATTTTAAGAAATATTTTTACTGTCAATTGTTTCAATAAAAATTAAGTGTTGTAATCACAACAGTTTGGATAATAAAATTTATATTATTCCGTGTTTGTTATATTTTCATTCTCACACTAGCTGAACTTACCTCTCCCCCTGCCCACTCCCATATTCCCATATATTATTAATATAGTATTTAAAATTTGTGTCTTTTCTTGTTATACAATGGACATTTTCGTATGGGGGCAAACTACATACATTCAGGCATTCGCAAACTTTCTTCACCACTGGAAATGGTAGGGTGGCGCTAGTTTACTTAACATTTGTTAAGAATACACTAAGAATACACTAAATACACTAAAATCAGACAAAAACGATTCAGCTACAATTAAGGTGAATTTAAATTTGTACAAATGGCTAACGAATACACTTCTTCGACATATCTCACCATAAAATGTGATCAGCAAGTGCGAATATCATATAGGAAATTTGCTTCTCACATTATACATAAGCTTTTAATTTTAAAGGATTACATGTAACCGTTTTATGTATTAAAATTTCCTTTCTAAGAAGACAAATAAATGTTTCAAATGTTTGTATAGTCTATGGGACTTAACTACGGGGTCATCAGTCCCTAAACTTACAAACTACTTATGAACTACTTACAAACTAGGACGGCACAAATATCCATGCCCGAGGGGGGATTCGAACCCCCGACCGTAGTGGCCGTGCAGACCGTGACTGGAGCGCCTTACTCTCCTCGGCCACCGCGGCCGGCTCTAAGGAGACGTTTTTACAGGCATAAACAATAATATACATATATTTTTGACCTTTCTTACGAAAAATAAATGTGTTATATCTTTTGTTTACTGTTATCGGCACTATTTCTGTTATAATGTTGACTCCAGATGTAGCCGTTCAAGCACATCACTTTCAGTGCATGAACTACCGTTCTGTAGCAGAAGTTCCTGACATCTGCAGATTGAGTGCGAATCTCATTTAGTGAATACTGTATTAAGGTAAATTTCTTAAACGCTATGTACCACAGACATAGCCGAGGTGGGATGGCTTGCGTGCCTCAACGATACATTAACCAAACACTTGGTTTAATCATCATGAAAGGAGGCTGTATACGTGGAAGAGACCAGGAGACACTGGAAGTACCAGACTGACTCTATAGTAGTAAGGCATGGGTTTAAAAACTGTAAGACATATCCACAAGCAGATATAGACTATGGCCATAACTTATTGGCTATGAACAGTAAATTAAAATTTAAGATACTGCAAAAGGGTAGGAGATGGAACTTTGATAAATTGAAAGAACCAGAGGTGATTGAGTGTTTCACAAGGAGCATTAGGCAAGCATTGGCCGAAAAGGGGGAAAGTAATAAGTAGAAAAAGAATAGGTAGCTCTAAAAGATTGCGTAGTGATGGGCGGAGAGTATCATATAGGCAGAAAGACACGGCCTAATAGAAATCCCTGGATAACAGAGGATATACTGAACTTAATTGATAAGAGAAGAAAATATAAAAATTCAGCAGTTGAAGAAGGCAAAAGGAAGTATTGACGTTGATAGGAAGTGCAGACTGGCTAGGCATGAGTGACTAGAGGAAAAATGCATGACCATAGAAGTATGTGTAATATATAAAAGATAGATACCAATTGCAGGAAAATAAAAGAGACATTTGGAGATAAGAAAACCAGCTGCATGAATATTAAGAACGCAGATGGAAAACCAGTACTATTTAAATCGAGAAAGGTGGAAGGAATATACTATACAGGGCCTGTGCAAATAATATAAACTTGAAGATAGTATTCTCGAAATGAAAGACGAAGCAGAGGAGATAGGAGATACCTTTCTATGAGAAGAATTTTACAGAACAGTAGAAGAACTGATTCAAAACAAAGATCGTGGAATAGATAATATTCCGTCTGAACTGCTGGTATCAGTCATGAAGAAATTGTTCCACCTCATATTCAAGATCTATGAGTCAGAGGAAATGCTCTCAGACTTCAAGAAGAATCTAATAATTCCAAATCAAAGAAAGCAAGTGCACACAAGTGTGAAAATTACAGACCTATAAGTTTAATAAGTCATGGTTGCAAAATACTAGCACGAATCATTTGGGTAGCAAAATAACTTCTGATGGCCGAAGTAACGAATATATAAAATACAGATTGGTTATGAGTACAAAAGCGTTTCTGAAGAAGCGTAATTTGTTGGCATGCAATATTAATTTAAATGTTAGGAAGTCCTTTCTGAAAGCATTTGTCTAAAGTGAAACGTGATGAGTTTCTGCTATATCCTAAGAGAAGTGATGGGTTGGTGGTACAGTCTCAGACATACAGGAATCGTCACCTAAGCATTGAAAGAAGGTGTGATGTACAAATCGTAGACGGACGTATACAGTAAGCAGATTGAAAAGGACATAGGTTTCCGCTCTCATTCTCAGATGTAAAGGCTTGCAAACGACAGGGTAGCGTGGAGAGCTGCTTCAGACCAGTCTGCGGACTGAAGACCACAACAACAACATGTGCAGAATGGTGGTTAGTCACCAGTAAATTATGTCTTCACGTCTTTTTTTAATTATAATATTGACACAATTAATCCAGTTTTGATAAATTGTGTTTTTGGAAAGATTTTCTGTAAATTTTATTATGACTATCTGAATAAAATATAACATTAAATATTTTCATTGTCATACATCAAATGTTTCCGTGAACATATTGTGCTATCAGACCTGGAATCTCATTCATTATTCACACTGTCTGACTGATAAATCTCTCCTGTTCACGAGATTAAATGCCTGACTAAAAATATCCCAACTGTTTCTAATTGTGCAATATTACATCTTAACTGTTTATATTTATTACCTACAAAATATGCAAAATATGTTTACGTGTTATTTGCTATGTTATTTTTTTATTATTTTTTATTTATTTATTTATTTATTTTTATTTATTTTTTGCTCTATTTCCTTTCATATGTTTATAATATTCGCTAGAAGAAATTTTTTACTTGTTCTATTTACTCCAGTGAATCGTACCATTTCTAAATTTTTGTTTTTTGCTAATTGTAATGTGGTCTGCAGTTTACACAGTATTGTTATTGACTAACACCACTTTTAGATTACACATGTACATATTTCATTTATCATTGCACATCTCTCTGCTTAATGTAATCGCCAGAATCTCCTTGTCGACAACATAAATTATCATTCATTTCCCACTAGCTGATGAACCTGTGTCATTGTACCTTCATGTTTATTTTCATTCTTCATGGTACGAATCAGCCAACATTTGAAATAATTGGATACCTATATATCGAACTATACAATTATTAATTAATTTGTATAAATTTCTTGCTTCCTATTGTAAACATCAGTTACAAATAAGATTCTGTGGTTTTTCAGTGCTACTAGTTCCCATAAGCACCATATCCATACTTTGCAACTGCAGCCAGTCTTTATGAACGCAACTAGCTGAAAACCCAGTGTTGCCCGGGTATGTATTTATTCCAATCTTTCGTAATTTCATCTAGTTCTAACCATTGTGTCCATCACCGTCGGTTCCACTATGTCTATTTTAAATCTATCTGTAGTCAATTCTAGACGTCAGATTTGTTTTCACGTAGCTCAATCCTTATGAAGTCTATTTCCTGAAATATGTGACACACTATAATATAATTTTCTATGCGAGTGGGTAGGAATATTAAGAAACTGCAATATATATATATATATAGTAGTGAAGAAGTTTCAGATTGAAACCTTTCGCAAAAGTTGGCGGTTTATCATATCTCTCATTGTTTATGAGATCATATCCACTGTATAGTAGTAGGTTCTAACCGCTACCGTAATTATTACCTAACGGTAGGAAAAATACGTACCAAATTTGGTTGAAATCGTTCCGGTGGGTTAAAAGGAGATGTGCAACATTGTCGCGCAGTGCAGCGGATTTTCACACTTTCCATTGATTATAACGACATATCTCCAGAACTATGTATTGTACGTGATCCTTATACACTCAGTGCCCTTCCTCTTCGTTCGATGTTCATGTTTGCTAATTTTCATCAAGATTGGAATAATACTATACATTTGTATGCGATAGAAACTCACGGACTCTCGGCATATAAAGTTGGAATAACGGTTACTTCCTCCCCATGATAAAGCGCTTCGGGCTGGTCTCATTTGCTGGTGTATTTAATTCAGTCAGGGACCTCCAACACTCTACGCGTATTCGGAATACTTGTACTTCAAAAGTGTGGATTCTTTACAAACGGGTTCAGCTCTAGACGATCGGCAGCGTGTGAAAGACAGTAAAACTATTCTCATCAGAAGATAAAGAGCAAGAGTCTGACCTGAATTTAATACTAGAAAACGTGAATGAAGTAATGCCTCGAAATTAAGTTTTTACTGGAATGACAGTAGAAGCTACCATCATTCTACTACATCATATTGGAAGATTATGAAAATGAGGCTAATGTAAGACGTAGTCCGTTAAAGTATTCTGCTACACATGAAATACATTAAAAATTAATATGTTGCTCGTAAAACAACCGAATTTTTACAATTATGATAATGATGTTACGTATAAAAGTTCCATTTTGTCGATCGCTGACAGCCCCTATAAACTTTGTAAACTGTCTAACCATAATAACCTGGTTATCGATGTGATATAGGACTCGAGTCGAAATTTTTTTTTTTTTTTTTTTTTTTTTTTTTTTTTTTTTTTTTTTTTTTTCCCTCTTTGGGTCATATTACCCACAGCTGCATTCAAGAAGTATACAATCCAGAGATGATGTAAAATTTATTTGTGATATTCAGCCGAGGTGAATGATATCGAAATTTGCTCTGACAATATACGTCACAAGCAGCTTCTAATAAAAATTGCGTGCTTCTGGAATATCTCCAAAGTTGTGCTGTTGCATTCGAGATTTCCTGAAGAAATGTTTAAGCTGAAGGATAGTTTTGAAAATAGGTTACATGTGCCGAAATCTATAAAGGCTATATATTTACAACAATCTGGTGAAATATGATCTGCCACAATCTCGATCTAAGCATGAGGGTAGAGAAAAGAGAAACTCCACGAAATATCTGTAATACTCAGTATAACGTTCGCTGTCAGTCCACTTCTGAAACAATGATTTCAATAACATGTAGAACAACTTCAAGTCTGGGTGAACTGTCTTGTTTGAGAACAATACGCAAAGGACTGGTGTATGGTCTAAGATCAAAAATGCCTTGCTGGACCAAAGAATTATTTCTTGTATAACCTTTTCGCTGCAGACGAATGTGGTTGAATTTATCATAGAGTTTGACCTGGATTTCATGTACGAAATTGCTGATAGTTTTTGTACTATAATAAAAAACGTGCGAATGAGTATGTAAAATGTGCTGTAATTACTTGCTGTCAGTCACTGTCGGAAACTGTTTCGCAACTAATTTTTTATTTAATCATAAGAGAAATGAGGACACTTCTTTTTATAAAAAATTAAAGAAGCGTTTCCCTGTATCATGCGTCATCATAAGCGGTAGTCCGGAATAGACTATTCATAGAAAAGCGTTTCCCTGTATCATGCGTCATCATAAGCGGTAATCCGGAATAGACTATTCATAGAAAACTGCTTAATACCACGGTGCGAAAGTGTCTATTAGATATAAAATGTTTGTCACATTTGTTGCTAGCTTTGTTGACCTGCTGACATTGGTAACAGACGCCACAACTAGTTAGAAGCTTATCAAAGCAAGACTTATGGGTCTCTAGGGGTTTCTGCGATCGTCATATGAATAAAATTCTTGAATATCAGTCTCCAAATCATTTTTATTTTCTAGAAAATTACCGGTTTCTGGACAGCTGCCCATCTTCAGATCAAATTTATGAAGTTACAGAGTAACTGTAACGACTGTGAACATTCGTTCATTACAGAACAGGTTACTCTGTAACTTCATAAATTTGATCTGAAGATGGGCAGCTGTCCAGAAACCGGTAATATTCTAGAAAATAAAAGCGATCTGGAGACATATTCAAGAATTTTATTTTCGTTAGAAGCTATCTGACACATGGCTGCTTCTGCTGAACATAGCCACAATCGTTGCCGCTTTTCCCATTCGCCTATTCCACCCAATGGCGGCATCAATGCAAACGCCAATTGAATACCGCTGTTTCCACAGATGAGGTAATTACACCACTAGAGGACGCCCATTTCCACCAATGGCGTTAAATGTAGCAAATACCACTAAAGGACGCCAATGATCCTCCTGCTCTTCCTCAAAATGCTGCTTCCCACTCTACTTCCCACCCCAATCTTCTCTTATTCAGCAGTCAAATAATCCTGAGGAAGGCCACCTACAACAGTGACCGAAACGTCGGACAGTTTTATTATTGACAATGCCGTCTCAAAGGCGAAAGAATTTATTGACAGTTTACCTTATTTATTTCTCGTCAAGAGTCGGATGATCCAGTGTTTTCTCTTTTGCGGTGCCAAATACTATAAAACAAAATGGTAATCTTCTTATATGTTGATGTTGTGTTTTACTACTTCTATGCTGCAGAATCCTCTGGGCTTACACCATCAACAGTCTTCTGCTGCGCGGTGAACACCAACACGTACTGTTGGGTAACTTCCAGTGACACTGCTAGGCAAATATGAGTGGTCTGGAGATTTCTGTTTGGATGTGAGTAATCATGCCGAGACTGCCCCCACCACGTAATGCCGTTAAATCTTCCAAATGTTCACTGTCCAGCTCAAAATAGTATCTTGTATAAGTGTTATCTAACCTTTTCCCTTATTCAACTATCAGAATACTCGACTCTAGGACACTCGGCGCAAACTTATTCGATTAGATGCTCAAAGAAGACTACATCTCAGCGGCAGGAAGGTTGAAAAAATATATATATATATATATATATATATATATATATATATATATATATATATATATATATATATATATATTCTGGCAAAGGCATATTTTTTATTGAATTGTACCTGATATTCTAACTTTATTGGTATTTAAGCTGTAGTTTCCTATGCTCCAGTTTTATGTAATATTCTGATTTCATTTTATTAATCTGTGTAACATTCTGACTTCAGTTTGTTAATATGGTTAATATGGCCACGTTGATAATGTGTGCCTTATGTCGAAAGAGCATGCATTACCTCTGAGTGTTCGGCTGCTAGTAGTAGCGAGCAGGAAGACTGTAGTTAGACTCGGTAAGGCGAGCTTGTGTGAAGCAGATGCTGTCTGCCAGTTAGTCTGTGATTGGTAGCTTAGACGGCCAAATTGTATGTTATTTTTCTGTGTGATCATTTTGGATGGACGAAAACCTGTCTTGTGGCGTAGACAATTGCATTACTAGAGTAGAGTACATATTTGGCTTAGTATAAAAAGATAAAATTTGAGTAGTCCTTATTTATAATTATAATGTATGAGCATTGTTGTATTAGATACTTGGCGCTTTTTTTATTATTACTAATGAAGTTAGTTAACAAAACTTCCAAGTATTGATTTAACCTGGAGTCGCTTACCAGTTACCTATTTCCATAAATATTTTAAATATTAATTTTTGGATTAGATCAAATTATTCTGTCATGTGTAAATTCCGTCTGGCAAAGCAAGTCATGGGCTTACGTTTGAAAACAATGGCAGTGAAAATACTATTTTTATGTGATTAGTTTGTAGGTAAAGTGAAATTCTTAAATAGAGAGTATTGATGAAAGATCTTATTTTTAGGTTAATTACTGAGCTTTAGAGCTACAGGTAAACTCAGTTGTTTTGTAATAAAGAAAGTATTTGCATTCAGCTGTTTACTTTTAAAGAAAACCAGATTTGAAAATTACGTAAATACATACTGTCACGTCGCAAACTGCAGGTGGTCCGGAATTCGAAGGCTGGTCGTTGATAAAACACAACACATTATAGTTTTCAAAATGACAAGCCAAGATCGCACACTAACAATTTATTAAATTACGACCGGTTTCGGTGCACTGTGTCACCATCATCTGGTCACATATATATTATAAACTGGTCATCTTGTTAAAAAAAATGTGTATAAGATAACTTAGTCACTATATAAAAAAATACATAAGTTAAAAACATGACAGCTTGTGACCAGAAGATGGTGACACAGTGCACCGAAACCGGTCGTCATTTAATAAATTGTTAGTGTGCGATCTTGGCTTGTCATTTTGAAAACTATAAAACAATTAGATCGCCTCCAGACCAGACTATGTCAGGTAATCTTAACAACACATCATACTTAGAACACGTTTATAGCTAACACATGCATACACTCGGTACAGACCGACTCCTGCTTGGAGTACCAACCATTAGAGTACCGTCAGAAGAGTCGAGGCAATATGATATAGTCTATTAATGGTTGTGTGACGCACATTGCCCGTTTTAGTGACATTGATGGCCAATTGAATTTGCATATCGTAATTGAAGTATTATTTCATTTAAAGCCAACAAATTATTCCAATAACAGGTGGATAATTATTTTTGTTGTCTTTCGCAGCTGAATTGAGTATAGCCTGGTAAACACTAGTATGTGCACGCTGTAAATTTTAAAATAAGCTTAGCAGACATTACGTTTCAAATATACAACAATAGTATTCAATCAGATTACGATTTTAATTACTGTTTTCTCAATAACAGTTTGCTTTCATTTACATTGTCATTTGTTGCGAGCCAAACAATCACACGCACGTAATTTAGGATTCATTGTCAGTTGCGTTTAACTTATTTAAGGAACTGAATCACACAAACTTCCATACATTAACCAGTTTATTTAATAGATAGGGTCATCAGATAATTCTATTGAAAAATCTAAACTAGTGACACATTCATGTTCAGAGTTTCGCGTTTCAACTGAAAACCAGCAGCCTAGTTTCAAGGCAACCGGTGGCTTCGCTGCGAACGATGTCTGCCGAAATGTCGCGAAGCAGGCGCTGGTTGAGCATGGTACTGTACCCGTTCAGAATTAAAACTGGCAGTATGTAATGTCAACACAACTATGCATTTTTAATTTAATGACATTCAAACGATATAAATCTGCAAAAATAGTATCGTAACTTACATAAAATATGAAATTCGTGTTTGGTATCAGTCGCGTAACTGACAACTCAGGAGCTTACTGAGTATGAGAAGACACTATAACGTATTCGCGTCCTTCCGTGAATACAATTTATTACCTCATTTAGCGCTTTTATTAATTTCAAACAATTCTAATGTGTTGACCTACAACAGAAGTATGTTGAGACTTATTGAGGTTTTTTTTTCAGCCAAAGAGAAAATGACGTATAAATATTTCCGAAAATGTGGCTATTTCAGAATATGTGGTTATGTTACACGACAGCAATCCATAATAAAATTTTGTCCTACAAAGAAACTCCTGTAGTTAGTTTCCCAATTGGCAATGTTCCTGAACAAGTAATAGGGATTAAAAAAAAAAACATGTTTTTATTCATATATTGTAGTAAATACAGCAACCAGCTACTGTTTTAATTATGTTTATTTATGACAAAAAGAGTTTTTGGTTTGTATCCAACCTCAGTTGGCGTAATTAAAGATTTCCTGTGTTTGAGTTATTATGTTAGACAAATAAAGGATGTGGCTAGACAAGGAACTAAGAGTACAGCTTAAATGACTGTGAGTGAGACGAGCGGCAATGATATCTGCATACTGTTCTAAATGTTCAATTGTTTGGGAATCTATGGGACCAATCTACTCAGTCCCCATGCTTAGAAACTAATTAAATCAACCTAAGTATGACAAACAGATTTCTTCTCCTTGCCTCCCCTATAACCCATACTATCTCACGCCAATAGGAAAGAAGCAAAAGAAAAACTTTCGAAACAAGTTGCACCTCTGCCAAAAAGATAACCTATTGCAATTCTTTGCTGTCTGTAACAAAACAGAACCTTTTGTGTATAAAACGTTCCTGTCTCCGATGAATATGGTGAAGTAAGAGACTGTCCAATCTGTGAATGTAAGGGTTAAAAAAATGAAAAACTGTAGACATAAAACAAAAAGAAAATAAAGGGTAATTAAAGGCTCCCTTTGGAATAACAAAATTGCAACTAGAAGTATTTCCAATTAATACGAAATTCCCCAGTTCGAAAGTAAATGATCGAACAAACTAAGACTAAAAATAGTCCTCACTACCTACGAGAGCGAGGAGGATATACGGTCAGGATTATGACTACAGGAATGTGGTAGGAGCAAACACATAAGGATGTCTTCGTAAAAAAAAAAATTGCAATTTAAAAGGAGAACAAAGGAAAAAGAAAAGAAATCTTGTCACCTAAGGACAGCTTCCCCCCTGGAGAGTAAATTTCGATCGAGAAAATGTCGTTCCACTATAGACCATTAACAAGACCTGCTCTGGGAAGGGAAATTTATCAATCCCTGCCTTTTACAGGCCACACCAAATATTTCAAAAGTATGTGAAGACAAAACAAAAGAGAGTATCTATATTGCCCTATTTAGTTGCTCGTAACATTTTGGTAACCATACACCAATGCAACCGTCAAAAGTTTGCAAACAGTGTCCGGTAGTTTTCAAAAGACCTTGACTTACGGTGGGATTGCCACAGGTATGACATAAAGTCAACACAATCTGTTAGTCCCAATTTGATTATGGCGTAGGACGAATGTCCCAACAGCCAGATAGTCGAGTTATGTTTAGATCGCGGGAAAATTTTAATGTCAGGGATGGTGATCCAATCTACTGGGACATTTCTTGGAGTGGTCTTGTTTATGAGGACCAGCATACCTCGGGCTAGCTCCCATACCGCTGATGCCCGGACACATTCGAAGCGGTGCTTCCTCGTGTCCGGAACACGACATTGAACACAATCGGCTGAAGCTACAAGATGGATGTCTGCCATCCGTTGGTTGGTCGGTAGCATATTGTATACCAATTTAAACCAGAGGCAACGGACTTCATAGGGCAGGAGGGGGTGGAAGACGTTGGCCCACACCTGACTCCAGTGCACATCCGGGTACCGAGCATCTAGCTTATGGACCGGTGGACATCCACTCAACGCAGCGTATGGTGCCGTGCCGACGCAACCCAGAGGATGTAGCCCCGATTCCGGTAGTAGTTCCTCACATGGCACATTTTGTAAGGAATGCCAAGTAAAGACGTTGGCGCCTTTTCTAACTGTCGTCTATAGTGGCGCAACAGGGCAGCCGTTGGACGCTGTGGGTCAGATTTCCGCAATGCGTCAGTTCTGTTAATAAGTAATGCCATACATTTAGTATAGAAATGTACTACTCCCAGACCTCCCACAGTGGGGTCAAGGACACAAGTGGCAGCCTTAACTTTAAAGATGTGGCGCCTCCACAACAACCAAAACGTCACCTGTGAGATGGCAGGCGCCATCAACTTTGGCATTGTTAGCAATTGCGCCACATACCATGCCCTGGCGAGTATGTGGGTATTAATGACCGTTACCTTCTGGACCAGGTCTAGTCGACGTGTCGCATTTTCCCGACATTGACCGCGTATCAGAGCGAGGACCTTCCGCCAGGTGCGGACCTTGAAGCATTACAAGCGGTCCTAGACGGAATTCCATAGATAGCTTCCGTGCAGGCCTTCTCCTTTCTTATCTGTGACCGATAGTCACATTTTCTCTATTTTAAAAGGAAGGAGAATGCATTGCTTGTTATCATTCGTCTTTTGTTCTTCGAAGTATGCCTTTTGGTCTTGGTGGTGGGATTAAAACGATTAATTGAACTGGCTGTTCTCATTGGATTCTTATTACGGTATGTGAGTGTTATAATCAATATTTTCGTAATAAATAATAAAAATATGAATATGAACATTAATGATTTAATTTTTTTATTTAAATTGATTTAATCCTCAGTAGTTTTTACCATAAGATCTCTGGAGATTGTGTGACCCCATGTTGATTCCTAATACGTACTTGTAACATTTTATAATAATTACTTTAACTAAATAACTTGAAAGGGAAAATAATTATTTTTGAATCTTATTGCAAAATCGAACCTGCAGTTAAAGTTTTTCTCATTTTGTTCAAAACCTTTATGGCATTTTCGTGTGAGCTTAGGTCAATAATGAGGCACCTGGCAACTTACGTATATCATTCAAAGACGAAGATACCATATTATATCGTCTTCTGCCGCCCCAACCAATCTTAATCCGTATCCGTTTGAAAATCTTCTTTAAAGTAGAGGCAGATACTCATTAACTGAAAGCCTTTACTTCATTTTTCGCAATTTATTAAACCTATATGCCTACTATCTTCTGCTCCTCCACGACCCGATACCATGGTCGGGGAGCATCTATACCACGCCGGCCAATGGGAATCATGACTGTCTGAGTGGGATTGTATATATACATGTGGCGTCTGTTCCGAAAGAACGGACGACACTTCTGATCCTGCAGTTGTTATTATTTAATATTCACAGAATATATGACATCAACTGCGATTGGGCAAAGCTGACAAATGTGTACCCAGCCGGGAGTCGAACCCGGGTCTCCTGCTTTCTAGGCAGTGCTTAGGTAGTCCTTGCAGGTGCGGTGATCACTGTGTCCCCAGTGGTGTAGGGGTAAGCGCAACTGCCTAGAAAGCAGGAGACCCGGGTTCGAATGCCGGCTGGGTACACAGCTTTTCCCAATCGCAGTTGATGTCATATATTCTGTGAATATTATTTAGTGGGATTGATTGCTGCGCTAGAGGCGAGTTAGTACATGCTTAGATGGCCCGAACATTGGCAATGTCAGTGGCTCTGGATATAAATAAGCCAACATCTTCCGCGTACGCAACGCACCACACAGAGACGGTATGGATCCGCACTCCGTTTCTGAGAGCTCTTCTTCGCCACAGAATTTCCAACTCCTCAGCACATTCGTGATGTGAGAAGTTTTCTCCTGCTGTGTTCTACTACCGACGTTTCATAAAAGGATTTTGTAACAAGGCATGTCCATTGCAAGAACTTATGCAGGGAGACGCCAAGTTTTACTGGGATGAGACAGAAGATAGAGTTTTCCAGCACTTATGGAGGCTCTAACTTGTTCGGCTCCGCTCGTCCTCGTAAAGAAGAAGGATGGCATGTGGCGATTCTGTGCCGACTATCGGCGGCTGAGAAAAATCACAAAAATATCTACCCATTGCCACGTATTGACGACACCTTAGACTGCTTGAAAGGAGCTACATACTTCTCAACTATAGACATGCAGACAGGTTACTGGCAAATCGAAGTTGACGAAACTGACAGGGATAAGATGGCGTTTACTGCACCTACGGCCTCTATGAATTCAGAGTAATGCCATTTGGATTATGTAATGCTCCAGACACATTCGAACGCATGATGGACAACTCGCGTCGACACCTGAAGTGAACGACGTGTCTTTGCTATTTAGATGCCATTTTCGTTTTCTCGAAAACATTTGAAGAACATCTGAGTTGCCTGTCGACTGTGTTGAAGTGTGATCAGACTGCAGGACTCCGCCTAGATGCTCAACCAGCACGTGCTTCGCGACAGACATCGTTATCATTCACAGAGATGCCGCCGGTTGCCTTGAAACTAGGCTGTTGGTTTTCAGTTGAAACGCGAACAATAACTTCCTCACCAGTTCTAGCCTTGTACGACGAGAATGCGGAAACTGAACTTCACACAGACGCCAGTGGTTATGGGATTGGTGCAGTGCTTGTACAAGATCAGGAAGGTGCTGAAAGTGATAGCCTATGCATCAAGAGTACTCTCAAAGTCCGAGATAAACTACTCTACAACTGAGAAGGAATGTCTCGCAGTTATCTGGACTATCAACAAATTCCGTTCGTATTTATTCGGCAAACCATTCACCATCGTGACAGACTAGCTTGAAAGATCCATCAGGTCGACTAGTAAGATGAGCAACACTCCAAGAGTACGACGTGGTATTCAAGAACGGGCGCAAAGACAAGGATGCCGACTGCCTTCCGAGGAATCCGTTAGTGGAACACAACAGCAGGAATGAAATTTCAGCCCTCACTGAATTAGGTGAGGTTACAGCTGAACAGAAGGAAGATCCAGCACTATAAAACCCTAGAGGCCTTGGAGACAGGAGAACCGAAAAATTGGTTTTAAAACACCCACATATGCCAAATAAAAAGTTTATTTTCGAGGCGAATATCTGTTGCATTCAACAGGTGTAAGACAAGGTAACAGAATATCTCAATTCCTCTTCAATTGCTACTACTACTACTACTAAAAACGGAAAAAAAACGGAGAGAGATTTGTAACAAGAATATATACAATTTCGTGTGGCTCATTGACCAGTTGCAATGCTTTCAATTGGACGCCACGTCGGCGTCTTACGTGTCCCTAGCCTGCCCCAGTTATCGAACCGTGAAAAGGTGACCCTAACTTCACGTAAAATTCGAACCACCTGTCGTTCATTGAGAGGCGAAATATGTATTAAAACGCATACTGAAATAAGTGCGAGGTTCTACAAGATTTCGTACCCGCGACGTTTTAGTTTTCTGTCGAATGCTTTACCCCAAGTCTACCATGCCCGACTTTTAATAAGAATACAAGTTATTGCGAATACGACTTGGAACTAAGAACAAAGGTATTGAAATTCATAGTAGAGCATTTCAGACTTCTTTCTTCATTATTTATTACAATCTAGTAAATGTAGAAATACAAATCCATCTCTTAGATGACACTTTCAACAAAGCAGGTTTTAGAATTTCGTAAGGGAAACGAAACTTATGACACCCAAAAAAATACTCCAAAAATCTTAGTAACAGACATTTGCAAATAAATGGGGTAAATTAAGAACTTGGGAGAAATTTTTCAAGAAACCGGCTTAGAGAACATAAAATGTACACAGTTATGAAATATCGGGGAACATTCGAAACGCAAGATCTCTGTCTGAAATTCTGACAATACAGCGCTATAACACAACAGTAAAACCAGAATGTCTTTATGGAAGTGGGTGTTTAATGTTTGCTTATAATTTACACAGACTTAAGTTCTTGAAACACCAGTCAGTCGAAGTAGTGGAAACGTTAATCGTAACTTAGGAAACACAAATCAAACACGAAAGAGGGGACTGCTACTGCTTGGTCATTTGTTCGTGTACCGTTCTCTAGATGTCGATAATGATATTTCAAAATACGCTGTTAAATTTGTTGTTATATTTTGTTCTGTCATGGGTGTACTGCTCCATGACAGAAGTATACTCTGTGAGATAAATATAGAAAAGCGTTTTGCTCTTACTTCCTGAATTGTATTATCACAGTATTATGTTAAAAGAACTTTAATCACTTAGGTCCTATATGTGGTATAGTACAGAGTAACCGTTGAAGTATGAATAGTAACGAATTGTTAAGCTACCGCTTCTTCTACTTCTTCTTCTTCTACGTGATCAGACCTCGTGGTCCGCTGCTACAAGTTTCCAATGCTTCCTGTTCATTGCTGTTATCCGCCACCCGTCCACATCTATTGCTGCTTGCTTCAGGTCTTCATGGAGCCCATCCCTACAACGTTTCCTTGGTTTTGCTGGGGATCTCCTTCCTACAGGAACGAAATCCAGGATCTTCTGATGCCACCTGCCATCTTCCATTCGAGCCGCATGACCGGCCCACGGCATACGCTTTGCTATTATGGTTTCTGCTATGCTGCACTGTTGGTATAATTCCTGAAGCTCTTGGTTGTGCCTGATCCTTCATTCCCCCGTGTCTGCATCCAAAACCGTACCGTAGATCTTCCGAAGAACTTTTATTTCAAAAACAAGGAGTTTGCGGAAGTCCTGTTTTCGAATACTCAATGTCTCACAGCCATATAGCACAACAGACTGGATTGGGGTTTTGTACAGTCGGATTTTGGTCTAGACAGACAGTTAATGTAATAATATGGCTAATGTAATAAACTGTACCTATTACAATCAGAAAAGAAAACCTACTGTTTGAATGTTCTAATGGAGGCGTTTTGTAAGTATTGAAGCTAGTATTGCCTGTGGTCGAAGTTGTGTTTGCAAAGTCATGAAACTGAATTTTGTGCTAACGCCGGCAAATTAACTGTTCCCTTATGACAACACAACGTGAATGCCGTTGTATAACGTGCTGTAACTTCAGATGCGAAATGCTTTGCATTACAATATGCAATGTAAATTCATTAAACCGCAACTATAACTGTCAAAGTTATTTGGAATCACATTCAGTGCACATTTAAACGTATCATTCAACAAAACGGTTCCATTATCATCATGAATGTCTACAGTCCTATTACTTTCTTTACTCAAAAATGTTGTCTGTCTAGTTCCGCGTGTTTCGGTAGAGCCAGTTAGTGTTCTTCTACTAGCTGTAGTCTAAATGAAATATAGTTTCTATATAATAAGGGAAGAAAGAATTCGTAAATATTCAAAATGAAGTAATTCAAAATTTGTACTTGCAACGTTTCCCACATTGACTTCAGAAGAAGATCAAAAGAAAATGAAAATAATTAAGATATCTGCATGGTGCAAAAAATGGCATTTGACTTTTAATAATGATAAGTGTGAGGTCATTCATATGAGCACTATCAGAAATCCGTAAAATTTCAGTTACATGATAAACCAGTCAAACCTACATGTTGCCAATTCTACTTAATACCTAGGAGAAACACTTACGAACAACTTAAATTGGAAAGAACTCAAAGTAAATATTGTAGGGAAGTTGAACCTGAGACTACGTTTCATTTGTAGAACACTTAGAAGAAGCAACTGTTCTACTAAAGGAACTGTCAACATTACACTTGTGCGTCCTATTTTGGAGTAGTGCTGCGCATTGTGGGATCCACAGCAAGTAGGACTGACGGTCGATTTAGAGAGAGAAAAAAAAAAAAAAAAAAAACAAAAAAAAAAACAAAAAAAAAACACAATTATCGCCATATAGGGGAGACAGCGTGACTGAAATGATGCACGAGTTGGGGTGGAAATCATTGAAAAACAGGCGTTATTTATTACGACTAAATTTGCGAAATTTCTTTCGCCACGTTTCTTTTCAGAATGCCAACATATTTTGTTAACACGCACCTACACAGAGAGACATGATCATCATAAGGAAATAAGAAAAATCAGATCGAAAACAGAAAGATTACTGTGTATTTCCCACGACCTATTAGAGAATATCATAAAAGTGGTTCGATGAACCCTCTGCCATGCTCTTCAATGTGACTTGCAGAGTATCCATGTATATGTAATGGTCAGTCCTAATGTTAATCAGTTGCATTCAGTCGCTACTACAAACTGAACAATTTTTGGCTTGGATGTCACAGTCTACACAAGTTTTCATAGACTTTTATAGTATGGAATCCCTAAGTGTAGTAATCCAAGGTTTGACTCTGAGAAGTATTTTGGTAATTTAAGAACACAATTAGGACAATCATTCTGCGACTGAAGGTAATGAAGATATTGATAATGAGGAGGATTAACAAGAACGCAATCAAGCACAGCTTAATTGAATCCTAATTGGGTGCCTAATAATTTATGACATAAGTGCGCAAAACAAGTTTAAATCTGACCGCAGTCGTTCCTGGCTCCCACCGTAAATTACCGTTAAGTGTTTATCAGTTTAATGGTACAATTAATTACGAACTGAAACATTGGGGTGATACGTCATTCCTGTTACCATTGAATTCATGTTACGAATGAAAGGTTATAGGTGTACCAGCTTACCTTCCGCAAAGGTATCAAAGTTAAAGCAAAATCTTTTTCACGGGGGTACGCTCCAGTTTTGTATTCAGACGTAATTGTGTTTATAGAGAGGCTCTGACCTCCGATGTTTTTTGACATCGATAGAAGTGTTGACAAATGTATCTCTGTATGACATGCTGCCGAAATTGAAAATTAACTGTGAGCCGGAGTTTTTCATATTTCCGTCACATTCATTTGTTTGAAAAATGGTGTAGTCGGCGACTTCCTACTCTGTTTTTTTTCCCTCTGATATGATTAACTCTGATACAGTGATTTGTCACTTTACAATACTGACTGACCGTTATCTGGAAAGTCATTATTTATTTCGTTACTAGCTGAAAATACCCTCTTCGCAGAGTTTTTATTTTGTCGTATACTTATTTATACATGTTGCAGTTTTTTGTGTATGAAAGACACGGGTACTTTCCTAGGAGCTGCGTACGTCAGAGTATCAACAGTCGTAGCACCGCTGTGATCGATATGTATCGAAAGGGCGTCTCTCGAGATTGTGTCGGCGTGCTCGGCGCTAGCGACGAAAGAATAATGATCTATATGTATAAAAATGAATTGCTGTTGGTTAGTCTCGCTAAAACTCGAAAACCGATTTGGCTAATTTTAGTCTTTAACTATTCGTGTAAGTCCAGGGAAGGTTTAAACAGTGATAAAATATGGAAAAGTTGTCCGGGAAAAGAGGAAAATCGGGAAAAACTGAAACAGCTTATACCGTTTTTCCAATTGCGATAAAATTTTGTACATTTCATGTTGAAATCAAGAGCAAGGTTTGCATCAAATAAAATTTTCGAAAAGTCGCCAGGAATGTAGGAAAATTTAGGAAAAACCGAAAGCGATTTTTTTCTATGAATGAAAATCAATTGCCACATGGTTGTAAGAGCATCATCTGACTACGGCTTGACAGGACAAGGTTCGTATGAAATATTTTTTTTTAGAAAATCTACCGGAAAATTGGAAAATTTGAGAAAAACTGAAAGTGCGTTTTTCAGTGTGTTTTTGATTGACTATTACCACAACAGAGAGAGATAATTATTTTATTTGTTTTGTTCACTATGGTCTTGCTAAAGTTCAGTAAAAAAAATAGGGACTGTTAAAAAGAAAAGTCGCAAAATTCGAAACAAGTATCTTTTTCAATGTGTTTCCAAATGTACTCAACACTATAAGTTGAAAGCCGTATATCCGATTGCGATAAAATTTTGTTCGTTTTACGTACAACGAAAGTTGAACGTTCTTATGAACTAAAAATTCGGGAAAGTTATCCGGAAAATTTGAAAATTCGGGATAAACTGAAAGAACTTTCTTCAATGGGATATCAATATCATTCATCTGATTGCGATACAATTTTGTACATTCGCCGTTGAAAGCGAGAGGAAGGTTTGAGTGAAGTAAAAGTTTGGAACAGCTGGCAAGAAAATAGGAAAATTTGTGGAAAACTGAAAGAGCTCTTTTCTTTGGAATATCAATATCATTTGTACGATTGCAATAAACGTTGTACATTTCACGTTCAAAGCAATGTTCATGTCACATTCGTGGAAGTTCAGGGAAGGTTTAAATGGAGATAAAATATGGTAAAATTGCGAGGAAAATTTAGATTTAAAACGTGTACAATAATGACTTGGTTGTTGAAATATACTTTGAAAGAGTAAAGTTCGCTTTACACGATCTGAACCCGTATATGAACGGTCAAAGATAAAAATGAATTGCTATTTGTTAGTCTCGCTAAAACTCGAGAACGGCTGAATCGATTTGACTATACATTATTACATAAACAATTGTGGAGATAGCTTGTGCGCCGAAGTACCAGATAAGATACTCTAGAAAGTGTGTAATTCAAGATAATTTTTGATTTGATATAAAGCAAAATATCGAACAATAATTACTCTCTGGAAAAGCTATTTACTCTTTGACTTCTTAACTTTATCGTATCTCAGAAAATGCTTTTATTAGTTGCCAAGTCTACATAATTTGATTCAACACAAGGAATACGATGCGCCTACAGTTTGTTTCATCCATATCTATTACGCCAAAAACAAAAACAAAAAATTTAAACTTTGTCATTCTCTCACCATTATAGTTACCATTATTAGTACACGAAAACGTTGTTTTCTGATACTGTTTACAATTCCGAGGAGAAAAATACCTAACATAGGTCGTCGAAGTCAATCAAATGTGCGACGAGCTACCTTACTCGCTAACTGCACTGATGACCAGCGAGAGACTGATAATGTGATAACGATGACAGTCGTATTGGTAGGCAGATTTGCGTTCTAGAGTGAATTACAATGAGGTAGATAAGTATGTAATGGAACCAACTACATACAAGGAGAATAACAGAAGAGGACCCTAAATGTTGGATCTGTGATGCCGGAGATCAAACTGCATCACATCTAATCTTCGAATGCATTGCATTGGAGAGTAAAAGGCACAGAACACTTGGGACAGCCAGACCCGAAGAAATTGTGTCTAATAAAGAACTGGTAAAGGGACTCCTTGCACTGTTCAAGGGCATTGGTTGGCTTTACTAGACATACAGGAAGCGATACCGCACAATAAACTCAGTTTCGGTGCGGGCAGTGGCGGGTTGGACCAACACTGTTTTGGCTTCCCTGGAAAAATCAAATCAAATCAATGTAATGGAAGGAGTTCGGGCACATTGATCACAACAGCAGTGAGCACGGAAAAATGATCGATTCTGCAGACGCAATGAACCTGGAACGAGGAGGATTCTCTTACGATCCGAAAATAGATTATAGTGTCGACAAATCTGTAACAACTGGGGAAATGTCAATCATTTGTCAACACTGTAAAGCTTTAAAATGCAGCGGTGAATCTGGAGGATTATGTTGTGCTGGTGGTAAAGTAAAATTGCCACAATTGGTCCCACCATCTTATCCATTACACCCATTAGTTAAATTAAGAGTTAAGTGATACGAAGTTCACCGGGTCATCTAGTATGTAATACACATTTCCCTAAAATCTGCAAGCTGCTCTTCTGTATGATTACCCCTCTGTCGACGATAGTTTCCTCAGAGCTGTGCTAAACGTGATTCACTCTTCAGCGCTGTTTTTTTGTCGAAAATGATCGATAGGTGAAAATTCTTTCTTACGCTTTGGCATCTCTCTTGATATTTTTATTTTTGAAACTGCACTATGCATTTATTCTTATTTTTCTTAATTCGTGGGCTTCTACTTGCAGAAAAACAACTGAAGAATGTGTATTACGCATTGATCTCTATACTATCTGGATGTTGAACTTCATCTGCCAGAGCGTACCAGCCATAGATATTAATATTTCGTTTCTTGCCATATTCAAATATGGCTGCTATGAAGTATTACAAGATAAAGAGAAGAAAATACGTTTCGACTACTCTTCCATATTAGCCTATTACATCGCTCATTGACATAAATTTCAAATCAAGAGGTACGCAAGCATTTTTTTTTTTTTTTTTTTTTTTTTTTTTTTTTTTTTTTTTTTTTTTTGTCGCGTAATAACTGAAGGAAATTCGTATGCCAAATTTAAACATGGCGGACAATGCGTAAACGTGTGGAAAACATCTGAATGTGCAGGCACGCTGTGGTTCTATGCTCAGACACCAGAGTTATACATCCACATTGTATAGACAGTGATCTCTATACAAACTGGATGTATAACTCTGGTGTCTGAGCACAGAATTGCAGCGTGCCGGCACATTCATGTGTTTTGCACACGATTTCGCATCGTCCGCCATGTTTAAATTGGGCAAACGAGTTTTCATCAGTTATTATGTGACAAAGAATTGCTTGCTTACCTCTTCATTTGGAATTTAATTCAATATTCGATGTTGTAGGCTGATATGGGAGCAGAATCGAAACATATTTTCTTCTCTCTTTCTTGAAATGCTTCTTAGCAGCCATGTTTGAATTTGGCAAGAAACTAAATATGAATATCTATGGCTGGCACGCTAATACAGCTGAAGTTCAACATCCAGAGCGTATAGAGATCAATGTGTATAGAGCATACACATACATCTGTGGTATAGAGATCAAGGCTCTCACGTAACACGCATAGACCAAAGATAAGGTTATCATCACATTTCCCTGTATGTAACCTCCTTGCAATATAGTTGTAAAAGTCGTCGCTGGCCTTTAGTCAGAATTTTTTTTATAATCTGACGACTTTCAACCAACATATCTTCCAACCCCTTATAGCTATCAACATGGCACTGCTATGGGGTCCAGAGGGAGACTGTGGACTACAACTAAGAGACCATTCGTCTGCGTTGTGTAGTTTTTGCTACAGAGCGAAATATTGATACACACACGTAAAAATTTTATAGATGTTTGTGCCTACATGTCACTCTGTAGCCAAAACAACGAATTTCAGACAATGGTTGTTCTATATGATATTACTTATCAGTATCCCATTGTGCACAATGATGATTGAGGGTTGATAACAACAAACGGGTGAACGAGGTGGGCATTTAAAGTTATCGACTTATAGAAAATTCTATGTTTTTGAGACTTTCAACCCCATATCTTCCAAACATTTATCGTTATTAACCCTTAATCACCATAGTACACAATGGGACTCTTGGCACTTCAAGTACACACCATCACCGTTCGTGTGCGTAGGGCAGATTTGGCTGAAGAGTGAAATATAGACACAAACACCTCAATTTTTCTATAGATTAAGATAAGATGTAATTTGACAACTATTGAAAGAAATTTCATTACGTCTGCTGCCGTACTGATGTATTAGTTTTATCGTTAAAGCGCCTCGCTGCGTAGCGCGCGGTTGCTCGCCATGGAGGTTCGAGCTCTCCCTGGGGCATGGGTGTGTGTGTGTGTGTGTGTGTGTGTGTGTGTGTGTGTGTGTGTGTGTGTGTGTGTTGTCCTTAGGTTAATTTACCCAGCTTTAAGTAGTTTGTAAGCTACGGACTGATAACAACGCAGTTTGGTCCGATAGATTTACAGACATTTGAACATTTTGGTACTAGTTTATTCCGCATTGAATTCATCTAACCAAGACGCTGTTTTCCTTTATTCTCCGAATAATTCTGTAAAATTTTGGTTTTCATACACCAGGTTTCAGTTTTTATCGCCCTCAATTTTGATATTCGTGCTCGCAGTCAGTTTGTGACGTTCGCAGATATACCTCCAAGCCGCACGAATTAGTCGTACACAACGTTTACATGCAACACCAATTCCGGTAGACGAAAATCGAACTTCGTAAACCGTGAAGCTACAGTCTAACATATACAGTCACGACACTCCCACGGGTTTTTGTTATCAAGTGGCCGGCAAGCTACATTTCTGAATACGATAGTTCATGAGTGCGAATAGTATCGTTTAGATTGACGTCAGCATACTGTTTACATTAGGGATCGTATGTAGTGCCTTATAAATAGGTAATAATTTAAAAATAGCTCCCCATTTGTCTTTCTTAGGTTTCATAAGATTTCTGATAAGGTACGAAACGGTACATTACAGGACAGTTAATGTACAATCATCCTGTAACATACAGGCTTTAAATGAGTAATTTCATTTTCTATTGAAAATAATAATGCCTAGGAAACACCAGGAGACATGCCCTTTAGCAGATAGACGTCAATTTCTACACAGGGACGTTAAGTATTCTTCATTACAATTCCAGTAAAATCGCTGAGGGTGGAACATAGGAGACGTATATATAATGCAATAAATACGCTATTTAACATACCAAATCAACCATCACAGCTGTAGCTGAAGGAAAAACGTCACAGACATGGCAATATAACGATAAAAGCAACCAAACTGTTTTCCAACAAAGAAGAACCTAATTCCAAAATTGTAGCTACATCTTAACCACAAACGGCAAGAATAATCAAAACGTTGGTTTTTTTAAAGCTAAAGTAATTACACTTAAAAGAATATGCACGTATAAGAAAGACGAGTGACGTGTAAAAATGTGAGAATCATTAGACTTCGTACCGAGTCGATACACGTCAAAAACTGGCTGTCATAGTAAGAACAGACCATAATAGAAATTTATTATGCCATTATGTTTATATGCAACTTAACTTTCAGCGGAATAAGCTGCAAATATACACATATTCGTAAGTTTTTGTTCATTACAGAGTTGTTTTTATACCACTGAATCATTTAAATGAGGCTGTTTTTATATTAATTTCCGTATTATGTTTGTCTCTCGATATTTTAATAATGCTTGTAACGCAGAAATTATAGTAAGAATTTCGTTAATTAGGTACAAACGCGATTATAAGCAAACATCACTACTTCGGCAGCTTGCCCACCGCTACCAGCGCTAGTGTCGCAGCAGCTGTCAGTTGGTAACAACTTTTACAGCAGTGAGTGTCGCGACTGTATGTGTTAGACTGTGGTTTAGCGCAATCGAGTGTATCGGATTTCCTAGTGCAGTCAATATGGCGCCTGGAGAACAGTTGATTCATTTTCTGATAATAGCTATCACAGTCGCAGTTTCTCTTTATTCTCTTTACTTAAATACACAGATTCGTGCTCAGAATAATATTTATACCTCTCGTTCACTGAAGAAATAGTCAGTTTGTTAAACTCTCTGGTAGTTATCTTGACGCAGGTCACACCGAATCGTTTGCAAAGTGGCAGCCGATTCTCGTCTGTTGCTGACAGCACGCTAAAACGAAGTCGACGCGCGTCTGTACTACGCAGATGTCTAGGTGCACACCAGGGCGCCTGTTTGCACCAGACCACTGCAGCCGGGCAGGCGTAACGTAACCGTGCGATTTAACCGTTCGCGGTGTGGAGGGCGAGGCTACATTGGAGAATAAGAGTCTTACCTTGAGTGTGTGTGTGTGTATGTGTATGTGTGTGTGTGTGTGTGTGTAGGTGGGTGAGTGTGTGTGGGTGTGTGTGTGTGTATTTGTGTGGGTGGGTGGATGTGGACCTAGGTTACATTTACCTTAAGTAAAAACTGAGCAAAAATTCCAACACTGAAGTCACAAGGGTGCAATAGAGGAGCTAAAATTTAACACTATTTTATTCATTACAGTATAATTACATTACACAAAACAATGCAAACATATTTATATTTAATTTTTGTGTATTACGAAGTATATTGGTCCACTTTAGGTTACGGTAGTAATACTAAAAGTGGGCCTTTGCGATCGCCTTTTGACAACTCAAAATTTAAATTAAAAAAAAAAAAAATAAATAAATAAATAAATAAATAAATAAATAAAAAAACGGCTTAACCGTTCATCTGACACGAAAACCGAATAAAGGAATTTGTAGACGAGAAAGTCCTCTACAACTTGGCTCTAGTCCTCTACAACTTGGCTCTTAAGTTTCTCTTTTTTTCATATCTCACATAGTTTCAGAGATATTTGAGTTGGTTTACGTTATAGGAGGCGATCTATTTATATTATTGTAAAAAGATATAAAATAGCCAAGATCGCTTATCATCGGTTTTTATTAATGACGACCGGTTTCACTGATCTATGTCAGCATCATCAGGTCAAATAAAATATTTTACAAGGCCATAATCTTGTAACGTCAAATAGTTGTTATATAAAACGATTTACAGTGCATAAGTGCACTAAGTCATTATAATAAAACGTAATTAACACAGTGAGTTGAGTTTTGTTTGCTTTTGTCACTCACTGTGTTAATTACGTTTTATTATAATGACTTAGTGCACTTATGCACTGTAAATCGTTTTATATAACAACTATTTGACGTTACAAGATTATAGCCTTGTAAAATATTTTATTTGACCTGATGATGCTGACATAGATCAGTGAAACCGGTCGTCATTAATAAAAACCGATGATAAGCGATTTTGGCTATTTTATATCTTTTTACAATAATCAGAGATATTTGCAAAAATTACGGCGATTTGACGATGTCTGTCTATCTGTCTGTCTGTGTTCTCAATTTCTAGGTCGAACCATTCAACCGATCAGCACGAAATTTTACAGACATAATTGTTGGCCGCCAGCGATCAGAGCCTCCCTTCGTTTCAAATATTTCCGACAAAAATAGGTTAGTAACACAAAAAAGGCCGTTTGTGCTTACCTTTCGACAGAAGGAAACTTAATTGGAAATAAACCGTTCATCTGACATGAACGGTCAATAATCGATTTTGTAGAAGAGAAAATTCTCTACCAGTTTCCTCTCTTGTTTTTTATTTTCTTTTTATTTTTATTTTTATTCTTTATTTTTTGGTAACTCGCTCCGTTACAGAAATATTTGCAAAAATGACAGCGATTTGACACCGACTCTTTATTTTACGTCAACCAGCCGTTAGGAAATGTCACGTAACATTCCATCTTGCTTTCTGTATTTTATGATTTTCTTATGATAACGTACGCGTTGTCATTTCAAAGCAGTGGTGCACTGAAGAATTAACAAAAGCACGGAAAGTTATCTAGTGTCTAAAAGTGTCACTTTAGCTGTTAGCAGTTATTATGGCCAGAGGTGGTTGTTCTGGGTACTGATTTCTCAATATCTATGCAGCCAAATCGTGTGAAAATGTAATCACATGTCAGTTCTTGTATAATACATTTGTCCAATGAATACCCGATTATCATCTGCATTTCTTCTTGGCGTAGCAGTTTTAATGGCCAGTAGTGTACATTTGTACTACAGAAATATCATTCACAGTGCGTTTTGCTAGCTCATTGACTATCCCCTCTCCCAACTACACGCCACAAAACGCTCATACAAAGACGTAATTAACGTTAAAATACGAGTTGATAATAAAACGCTAGACACTATTTGTTTTTTACCTATACAAACGTGTTTTTGATTCATGCATTCTCACAAAGAGCTAAATTAAAGGGAACGCAATCACAGAGCGGATATAAACCAGAACCAAATTTGTAAGCCTGAATAACTTTAACTTTTTTTTTTTGGGGGGGGGGGGGGAGGGGAGAGAGAAACTCACGCCTCTAAATAGAACTACGGCACCTGATTGGCCATCCACCGTCTGTGCAACATCGGCGGTCGCGGCGACAGGTAGCTGCGAAGCTCTGGACGCAGCGCCCGCGGCAGAACAGTGCGACCCGATTACGTCTGCCACACAGAGAGAGGGAGCGAAAGACGAGGTAGGTTTATGCAGCGCATTGGCAAATGACAGTGCCGGCGTTAAGCTCAAGCGTTCCCAAATAACACGACGGAAAGCGTAAAGCGGCGAAGGAAGCGCAATTTCCGATTCTCTGCCACTGTTTCCTATCAATCTGTTTCTGCGTCGTACCCAACTGTGGCACTCCCTGATGCGTTCAGCTTTCGCTCTCTAACTTAAACATTCCGCTGCGGAAATTAGAAGAGCGCACAATTTCACACAGAATTCAGAGAGGAGACGATATAAATTAGACCATAATTCAGTATTTATGAAAGGTTATTGTTGAAAGTCGTTAGTGAAAGGTCATGAACGATAGTAATGATAAGAATAATTTATGCTTCTGCTGGGTCGAGGTTGATAATAAAAAGTATAGATGATGGCAATAATCGTAATTGTATTGATTGGTTAAGTGAGAGCCACTAGTTAAATAAACGTAAAGGCTTTGCCGTTCTTGTAGGAACTTGGTAAATAATAATGAAAATTGTCTACAAAATTAATTTTTAAATGATTAATGTTGCAATTGTAAATTGTTAATAATATGAGGTATGACACGGCTTTGGTAACTTCACAAAAAAATTTTTTACGTGCGTTACGGAATGTGATTGTTTGTTGTATGTGTATACGTCTAAGACCAATTCTGCACCAACTACAACTCGTCAAACTGTTAAGAAGTTGGCTAAAGTATACTTTGAAAAGCAAATACAAAACATAAGTACGCAATAACGCAAATTCAGAACCTGTAGCCGGCCGCGGTGGCCAAGGGGATTGGGGCGCTCCAATCACGGTCCGCACGGCCACTACGGTCGGGGGTTCGAATCCCCCCTCGGGCATGGATATTTGTGCCGTCCTTAGTTGTAAGTAGTTCATAAGTAGTTTGTAAGTTTAGGGACTGATGACCCCATAGTTAAGTCCCATAGACTCTACAAACAAACAAACATCAGAACCTGTAACCGTATTCATGAAATACGCATCTTGATCTCTGGTAATAAATGTTAAATATGACATAAACAATATGATAATTGATAGTTTTAGAAACGACTGGTTGACAAGAATATGGAGATGCGACAATAGTTCCTGAAATATTTCTCTCAATCTGTTAACACTGGACTTTTTTATGCCCTATCTGTGCGCAAAGATAAGTTGTCCGTGCACCTGCTCTGCAAATACCTGTAAGAAAGCACTAACCACAGAATTCGCGGAAGTGCCATGCGAATTCACTAACTACCACACAAATACAGTCCATGTTGTTGTCTTCAAATAAAAATATAAAGGGTTTTTATTAGGATGAATGACCAAGACGACACAAATATGAAGTAAATTTAAAGCATAACTCTTTATATCGCTGAATTCTCTTCTCTCATAAGGCAATATAAGTTAGACAATATGTTGCAATCTTTTCAATTAATTTCTTACAAGTCCGTTTATTATATCTTTCCATTAGACCCACAATTGTAAAAGAAAACTACCTTTACTTACTGGACTTTTAAGACGATATTGATATTCCTACATTACACCTTTTGCTGAATTCAACGACAAACATGGTTTACTACTACCCAACAAGTACCATAAAGAAATTACAATCTTCGTTACCTCTGATCTTCATCGTGTTCTAAAAACAGATCAATTATGTAAAAATGAAATATACAAGCCAAAGAGTTAAGCTCGTCCAACAAATTTTAACTTCATTCCATTACTTCTCGTATAGCAATCTCATTGTTCACACATCTGAGACAAGGCACAACTACTACTGCTCTAACGCGGGACAGCGAGAACCGAAGACTGCCCTCGCGGATTCAGAGATACGAGTCAGAGATCGACAATCTTACATGTCTACCTTTCATTACCCCTCGGCCTCTCCGGCCAGAATTTTGTGTTTTGCAGAATGAAGCTGGTAAATGACCAAGTTTATTCTGCAAAATTCGTCCCTCAAAATAAATAAATTTATTAAATAAACAATAAATATAATACTAATAATAATAAAAATAAATAAAAATAAAATAAAACAAAATAAAAATTCCATAAGTTACAAAATACACGAAAAATTCATACAAATGTCAATGTTCAAATTACTGAGGTATTATATACAATGAAAAATTAGTCCATATGAAACACATAGTTCGTTGCTGTGTCCCGTGATATTTGTTACAGTGTGGTAATGTCTTTGTCACGTAAGAGAAATAAATTATTTTTAATTATTTTTTATTAATTGTTTTCGCTACAAAATAATAAAAGTCAGCTGAAGTCATTGTGTAAGAAAAAGAAGTTTGAAACCTCTCGTGACCATAAAGTGGACAACGTTTGAAGAGCGAGGAGATACAGTAAATGGTGTGTGAACACTGAGACATGCATACATTCTGAAATGTACATCGTACAGAGCACAATCTTTTCATGATACTGAACGAAGACACTGTTAAAGAAACGACGATGCTGTGACCCATTGTCCCTGGGCACATAGGTAGATCAGATGGTCTGCCCAGAGCGAGTCACAGAATTGCTAGTCCGTATTGGAAATATAGGCTGAGCCAGGGTAGGGGTACTAATGCAACTGTTCTTCTCACAGGCTCCCCAATACTTTCTTAAAGTATTTTGTGCCTCTCATTATTCAGTATATAATGGTCCATCTTTGCTCAACATGTGTGTGCAGGAAGTATAATTTTCCCTCACATGTGTGTCCATCAGGAAACAAAATAATAAGACAAGGTAAAGTAAAATGTCCATGGTATGACTAAGTAGGCTGTAAGAGAAAGTGTTTGCGATTATTTGGGCATATCTGTGCCCTCCACTACACAACTGCATCAGTTTAATAAAATGCAAGTTTCATAGGCTTCTTATAAGTGAACTTTGTGAAAATTGTTCATTATCATGTAAATCCCAGCCACAAGAGGCTTCACTGGTATAGTGTGATAAAATGTGAGGAAAAATACATTATGCCCGACATAGGGCTTCTCAAACTTATATACTATACAACAGATGTATTATAAAGAGGAAAAGATTTGAAAAAAAAAATTATACACATGACATATGGACGAAGCCTGAAAGTTTGATATCACCGAGTGTTACATGAAACACTGGTGTGAGTCTCATAAACAGGAGTTTGGTCATGGTATTTGTAGTGTGACTCAGATATCAGTATACCATAGGTCTTTTCGGTAGTATCCAAACGAGTGAATGCATAGATGTGTAATGTACAACTTGATGACAGCAGGTGCCTTAATATTAGCTGGTCATCAATATGGATGCAAGGTAAAATAACCGTATTGAATCTATACAAAAGGACAATATTCACTACCTTATAAGAAATACCGGTATATAAAGGTAATCAATATGTTACATTAAAAAATCAATGCAGCTGGAAGGCAGAATCAGGAATCATATTGACGTACATTGTCACATGCGTAGAAAAAGAAATTGTACAATTTTGACTTCGAAATGTAATATAAGCCTTTCTACAGAGCTCAGACTGGTTCAGTATTGATAGTGCACTTCACGATTTGTGCCTGCCACCTTGGCTGTCTACTTAAGCATGCATGCACAAATTGAATTGGTCATTACCCTATGACTCAAAGGTTGTATTTACTCAGGCATCATTCACAAAAAATATGTTTCTCTGTCCTCTGAACCTCATATTCGAATGATATACCATAGATTCTCTATAATGTGATATATTGGCACTGTAAGCACATCGACTTTGTAGCGGAACACATCAATGCTTTTGACACATATTCATGCCCGACTTTCAACATTTAAAGTTTGTGTTAGTGGTGCCTTCATCGATGGGAACGTCACAAAGATTTTTCCCAAGGCATTAATAGGTGAATCTCACTAAAAGATGATTTATTTTATTTAATTCACTCGATGCCTCAGATGTTGACTCCAGAGATTATGTACACGTTGCCTAGCGCTATTCAACAGTTCCGCTGTTTCTAAAAATTTACTTATTTCAGCGTTATATTTACACATAGGTAAAGTGCTTTATAAAATATGCTCCCTTTTCCACAATTATTATTATTTCGTGTATCCCTCACAACTTTATATTAATGTTCACTTTTCGCAAATGTTTCCTGCAGTTGTAACTATCGATTATTTGATTTAAAGTTCGATATGATGCTAATTTTATAAAACACTGTTTCTTTCATGTTTAGAGAGTATTTAAACTTCGAAATGATTATCTTGAATACTATATTAACGTACTTCTACCTGAGTGCTAATAGATTAAACATGCTAAAAATCCCTGTAATTTCCTTTTATATGCCTTTACGGAATAAAATATGGCTGATGTTTGCACTCTGTACTGGTACCCCCTTTTTTACTTTGCTTTTCGAAATACTAAATATCATTCTCAAAACTAATAAAATTCTAAAATGTCACACCAAAACCTCATTTAATGAAACCAAAACATTAAAATTAAACACCCAGATTTTAACGAGGGGTTACACTGGCCCACCCCCCTCCCCAATGATACTTTGGCAGACTGTGTTTTTCGTAGTAAGTGGAAGTACATTGCTGCATGTTTGACTTCCATTTATTGAATTCAAAAACATAAATGCATCTGTATACAGACACTACATCAAGGTGTTACCATCCTGAGACTGCGCCCAATATAGGCAATTCTAGGTTCTAGAAAATTCTAGAATCAAGTTGGTGCAATAACATTAAAATATATCAGTACGACCACATTGGATTCTCTCGACATTTAAGTAGTCATATAATTATTAATTTTGTCTGATGGGCGGGGAAAGTTTACAGGCACACAGATTTTACTTGCTGTTGGATTTTAGGAGGCTGGCCAGTTCCCCGCTGTTAGACATCGAGGGAGAGAAGGAGTCCCTAAAAGCAGCTCATCAATATTCTGCAGCATGTGAGGGACTCCCGGAAATAGCCCCCCCCCCCCCTTAAGCCCGGTAATACACCATTCCACCTACTCTGATGCAAACCCCGATGGGCAGTTCTCTGAAGGCCCATACGTACTTGCTACCAATCTGGCCATTAGGCTGGTGCCGTGGTCGGTGGCGTCATCTGAAAGAGGAGTTCATTAGAAAACTCTCTGCAGCTAAAAGAACCGTTAATTTACAAAGAGAAACTCAGGAAAAATATTGTGGGAACTCCTCTGATCAGGCGTAGAGGTGGCGGGCGAGAACTGACATATACAATAATAAACTCTGAGGCACGTGCCAGCCAGTTAGGATAGCGGGTGGTTTTTGGTATTTCAGGGAAACGCCAAGTCGACCCCTTCGACGGCGTTTTCCGTGACGTCATAGGGCCTCAGAATGAGAACAAAAGTCGTGGGGGCGTCGCTCCAAACGCGTGGACGCGGGAATCTCGCTGATTGGGTGCTTGAGAGATCAATGACAGTATGACATTTTCCGACGACAGACAGACTTTGGTAGAACATTGTTAGCTCGAAGGGGATTTGTGCTTTTACCTTAGTAAGGGTGGGCCCGTGTACTTAGGATTCTCGGAGCAAGCAGAAGGGAACGGCCGTGCAACTTTCGGACTTGTTTCGGAACTGGCGCTATTGCACTGACAGGGAAAGTACTTAGGCTCGAACAAACAGAAATAAAGAAATAAAAAAATCGTATGATAGATAATGTAAAGGTGTCTTATTGCACTAGTGATACTCCCGCATCTGCAAAACTCTGCAGTCGCCCATTAGAGGCCTCTGCGTGTACCATACCGCATTGCACTCTGTCCTGGCGGTACGCCAGTAGTGACGGTGCAGTGTGCCTCTGAAGTTACGTTTTGTGACGTTATTTGTGTGGTGAAATGTCGGATGGGTCGGCGATTGGTAATCAATCCTGCTAATATAGTGTGACTGGATGAGGTGAAGTTACGAAGAAACCTTCTTCGTGTAGATGGTATTGGTGCAGAAGATGAATCATTCACATGTTACCTATTATCTATTATAGTGTTTCTAATCTATGCTCATATTTCTGCACTATAACAGATACCAGAAAACATGTGAATGATACTTCTTCTACACCAAGACCGTATTCACGAAGAAGGGCTCTTCGGAATTTCATCTCAAACAATTGCAATACATTAGCAGGAGTGATTACCAATCGCCGACCCATCTGACGCTTCACTACACAAATAACGTCACAAACCTGGCCTACCGGCAGGTCAAAGTGCAGTGCGGGATGGCACACGCAGAGGTCTCTAATGGGCGACTGCAGAGTTTTCAAAATGTTCAAATGTTTGTATAGCTTATGGGACTTAACTAAGGGGTCATCAGTCCCTAAACTTACGAACTACTTATGAACTAGCTAATACTAAAGACGGCACAAATATCCATGCCCGAGGGGGGATTAGAACCCCCGACCGTAGTGACCGTGCAGACCGTGACTGGAGCGCCTCAGTCCCCTCGGCCACCGCGGCCGGCGCAGAGTTTTCCAGATGCAATAAGGGACCTTTACATTATCTATCATATGATTTTGGTGTATTTATGTTTGTTACTTTCCTTGTGAGTGGCAGAGAGTCGAGAACAAGGTCAATTTGTCTGATATTGGCCGCACCGATACGCTGATAACTTATTTCACAGATCTTGTCTTATCTGAGAATTTAGCTTGCATGTGTAGCACTTCACGTTGACTAAAGTGGCTAGGCACTGCGGAAATTGTGTATTCGTTGACTCTGACATGCACCAGGATGACAGTGGCTGACTGTAAAAAATGTTTCAAATGTTTGTATAGTTTATGGAACTACGGGGTCATCAGTCCCTAAACTTAGAAACTACTTATGAACTACTTACGAACTAGGACGGCACAAATATCCATGCCCGAAGGGGGATTCGAACTCCCGACCGTAGTGGCCGTGCAGACCGTGACTGAAGCGCCTCAGTCTCCTCGGCCACCGCGGCCGGCGGCTGACTGTAGTCCGCGGATTTCAGTTATCGATGCACATCGGCTCAGACCGCAGCCGGCAAGGTCTCCGCTCGCCAAAGTTTATCGGCAAAGTATCGCCTGCAATTGCTGGTCCGCCACCAGGTTCGTTGTGCTAGCTGACAAGTTCGAAGACGATTATTCTTTCATTCATTGAGATCAGGTAATAGCATTTTGGTCCCAAGTACGACGCTGCTCCTCAGTGATTGTGGGTTGTTTTCTTGGGCAGATATTGTGTACAAACGAGTTGCCAGTCATTTACTGTAGGGATTTTGGACCACCTTGCATTATGGCATTTTATTTAATTAACTTTGTGATAGTTATAAATGTGTTTTTGTAGGTATATCAGAAAATAAACACATGAAACGTCAGCCAGATTCAATTCAGATTATATATAAAGTATCCCCTGTTATTATTTTAGATGGGATTTAATAGGGGAATTTATAGAATTTATAAATTGCGATCATAACAGCCACGCCTATCCTTTGGTATTCGTGTTACATACAATTTCCATCCCTTCCTAAAACGCTTCCCCTTCTCCCTCACGAGACACATATTTATCTACTCCTTAATTATTCTTCCATAATAACCACCATTCCAAGGAAATCAGACGCAGACAGGTGTGAAAATTGCAGACCATCAATTTAATAATTCATGGTTTCAAAATTTTAACATGAAATATTTACAGAAGAATGAAAAGGCTCATAGATTCTGAACTATGGGAAGATCAGTTTGGCAGTAAAATAGCGTATGACAGTCGCAGTACAGAAAATATAAAATGGAGAATGACAATTGTAAGAAAAGCGCTTTTGAAAAAGAGATCTAATATTAACTTAAGTGTAAGGAAGACTTTTCTGAATGCATTTTGGTGGAGTGTTGCCTTTTACGGGAGTGAAACTTGGACGTTAAATATTTAGACAGGAAGAGGACAGAGGCTTTTGAAACATGGTGCTACAGAAGAGTTCTGAAGATTAGGTGTGTAAATTGCGTAACTATTGAAGAAGTACTGAACATAATTGGGAAGAAAAGGACTTTTTGGCATACCTTGAATGAAAGAAGGGAACGATTGGTAGGCCACATTCGTAGACATTAACTAATCGTAAATTTAGCATTGGAGGGAACTATTGGTGGGGAGGGGGGGAGTGAGGGGGGGGGGAATCGAAGAATACCAAGAGACGAATATAGTAAGCAGATTCAGACGGATGTTGGTTGCTGTTCTTATGAGGAGATGGAGAGGCTTGCCTAGGATAGAGTAGGGTAGATAGCTGCATCAAACCAGTGTCTGAAGATCACAACAGCAATTAAATTAGGCGGTTCTCATAATTAAGATGTACATCAGATTAATAAGCACAAACAACAGACAATTTTACAAATATTTACAGTCCGGTAAAATTATATACCAGACATATATGCAAAATATGATTAGTACATAATTGAAATAGTTAAATAATTAAACAGCCGTATAGTTTCGTTACAACTGATTATGTCAAATTCTTTAGAATACTTTGCATAACTACAAGTTGTGGTAGTAATTATATTCTTGTAGTAATACCAGTAACTGCATCATGTTGCAAGACACCAATGTTTTCATTATTACATGATTTTCGTAAACTGCAATTACGCTAAATATTTTACAAAGAAATGTCAAAATAGTAAAGTTTAAAGCGTGACAGAGTATTTTATATTATTTGCATTACAATATAATTACGCAGTGTCAAATGACTTTTAGTTTTGAACAATGCGTTTCGAAATGGTTACTCCCTTAATACTGCGAAAATTAATATGGTGAATTACTGTATTAATAATGAAAGTAAAGTGCTTACAGATAAAGGATTGTCTCTGTAGTTATGGTATACAAAAAATTATAGTATCTGATTACCTGTAGTCTATAGATACAGAAAATAACTACACGTAAGTGACCTTCATAAGCGTAAGGAATAGTTCCTTAACCAAGACAAATGCGTTCCCTAGGGCTAAATCCGTTACAACATCCACTAACGGTTAACTGAGAACGTCTTGTGTGTTCGCTACTTGTATCATGTTGAATTACAATAGTGGACGATCGGTAGAACGAGTGAGTCGCGATGGAGTGGCCGAGCGCTCTAAGGCGCCTTGTTGCAGAGCGCGAGTTGGCTCGACGTCGGAGCTTCGAATCCTCCCTCGGGCATGGGTATGACTATGTTGTTAATAGCCTAAATTAGTTTAAGTTACTTTAAGCAATTTGTAAGCCTAGTGACTCATAACTGCAACAGTTAAGTTCCTTTGATTTACGAGCATTTAAACATTGACATGAGAGACTGCACGACTTCGCATTTCACATTCTGTGGAAAGATGATACGAGGGCAAAGAATCAAGCGAAGGTATTTCGATACTGCGGAAGGTATTATCTGCCAAATTTATTCATTGTCAACTACACTAGGCACTGCTTTGTGATAACGTATTGGGATACTGCCAAGTTGAATGGGAGGTAAATAGTAGCTTCATTCTGAAGTTATTAATTTCTATAATGCGGTACATTGACAAAGCTGTGAAGAAATGCAAGGAGGAATTTGAGAAAGGAATTGAGGTTCAGGAAGAAGAAATAAAAACTGTGCGGTTTGACGATAACCTTATGCTTCTGTCAGAGACCTATGGACCCGTATAAAAGGAACAATAACAAGAGGAAAACAAGGGTATTGCAGTTTACTTTAATAATGTCGGGAGATGCTCAAGGAATTAGATTAGATAACGCGACAATGGTAGATCGGTGCTATTATTTAGGTAGAAAAGTAACTTCTGATAGTGTAAGTAAAGAAAATATAAAATGCATAAAAGCTATGGGAAGAAAAGCGTTTTTTAAGAAGCGAAATTTGTTAACATACAACATTAATCTAGTTATTAGGAAGTCATTTCTGAAAGCATTTGTCTGGTGCATATGAGAGGCAAAAGTGGACGATAAGCATTTCAGAAAGTAAGACGATAGAAGATTTTGAAATGTGGTGCTACAGACCTATGCTAAGGATAAGATGATGAAGAGAATTTGCATATATAGAATAAGAGAAGGGATCGATTGGTGGGACACATTCTGAGACAAGGAATCGCCAGTTTAGCATAGGAGGGATGTGTTTGAGATAAAAGTAGTAGAGGGAGAACGAGAGACGAATACAATAGGCAGATTCAAATTAATGTGGGTTGCCGTTATGATACAGAGATTCAGAGAGTTGCACAACACAGGATAGAATGTGGAACTGAAATCGTTCGACTGAAAACTACAACAACCACAACGTATGTTGCCTGTTCTTTGGAACATGTACAATAGGACGGACCCCAATTTCGATCCTACAGCTATTATCAAGCATAGGACGATAGTCACCGGTGGACACTGAAATAAATCAGTGGGACAAGTTATAAGTTTGTACACAGCTGGCCACAAATTCTAAACTTTCCTCATTGATATATTTCGGTATTTTCTGGTAGCTAGCGTAAATTCCTTTGCGTGTTTATTAATTTCCGATGAGTGATTGATATGCGACGCGTTTTGTAAGGTATTACGCCTCCCAGCAGCCGAAACAAAAACACCCCAACTAAACTCTGGATATTTGTTCAATCATGTGTTTCTCGTGATGTTCCCATATAGTCGGCCAACCTCTGAAAAATCCTTCGCAAAAAGCCTGGTAATTAGTATATAAGATTCCGGAATATTCACAACGGATGTGACAGCAGACTCAGCATTGCACATCACATCAGCTTCAGAGGGGTTGATGTTTCATGTTTAAGTAAGGAATAACGGTATCTTTCTTCGTCTCTCATGGCGTCCGTCAGCTTTTTAACCTGCATTTAAAAAGCAGTCAGGCCGATTTTGCAGGGCTTCAGTTAAGTGAATCGCACTGACATCGATCTCCTTTCCTGTAAGAAAACAGGCAGACATTTATAGGTTTCGCGCCGCCTCGCGATTCTCGGAATTCATTCGTATCTATAGAAACTTGGGCACGAAGGAACAGCGGATCTTATGTTTTCTCATGAATTTCAGCGTAGTGCATTACCAGACGACTTATTATGTGCCGTATTAAAAATAATTTCTGCAAGAAATATATGTGAGTAAATCAGTAACAAGCAATTGAAGATAAAAAATTTCAAGCTAAAGTTAATTGGCTGGGTAAGTCAGTTCGAAGGACGGAGGAAGGCAACGGCATACCGCCTCCAAAAAGGACCATGCCTAGCAAAGCACTGTGGTGTTCAAACCAATCTTCGGATTGATGACTACTTTATCTTTTTCAAGGTTTGAATCGAGTTAAGTCCTGCCGTTACGCTTATATGTATTTTTAAAACAGTTTTTCGATACTCATTCTTTATAGTGGCTATATTCAACTTATCTGCATACTTTCTGATTCCTTGGGCAGTTGTTATTTCACATGAACTTCACTGACCCGTTACCAACCTACAACAGTGTCTCTGATTTCTTCCGACGTCTGTTGACCTGTCTACTGGACTGGGACTCTAAACGCTGAATCAAGAGAATTGGTCTCAGTAGCGTCTTTTGAACTAATTCATTTGCAGATGATTCGCTTACTCAATACCCACCCCAAAACGTTGTCTTCTTTTCCCTTTAGGTGTTGACCATGTTTACATTAACTTTTCAGTTTACTCCTGCACATTTGAACGTTATGAATCACCCCAACTGCATGCCTGTAATCTTGTAATTGCATACTGACAAAATATTTTTTTTTTTTTAAGAAGAACTTTCATTCTTATATCGCCCGTATTTTATACCCTCACCCCTTTCAGGTGCAGAAGGAGTCGAAAACTTTCGAAAAGTGATTATTTTACAGACGTTGCAGCAACTAATCGGTGTTGCAATACAATATTTATCCAGAAAGACAAAAAAGAAGACGAATTTTGAAGAACCTTAAAGAAAATAAAAATTATAAGAGATAAAAAAAAAATTCAAGTTCTTCACACAAGACGTCGAAGGGAAGACGAAGAAGACGTAGATAGCATCTGCAACAACCTAGAATGCTTAACACCGTAATTCCTTCGAGCAGCATGAAGAGAATGTTATCTTTTGTTATAGAAAAAGGATTGCATTTAATCAGATCTATGGACTATGTTGCAAGTAGAATCTCGCAGTTACTGTTTGGGCGTTGAATAAGAGATCAAGCGGTAAACCAAACAATGGAAGGGCAAAGTTCCAAAACAGTGAAATGGCGATTACTGTTGAAAGTGATAGCTTGAGATTTATATACATACTCAAACTTTTATTGATGAAAATGCACTACTGTGTCTGTAGCCTAATATTGATCCAACATAATCCAGACTTTTAGTCTAGGGCAAAGTCACATTTTAAAATATTACAGTGCTTTCATGTACGAAAAGCTATTGTGTAGCCACTGTGAAGATTAATTTCAATTTTTGTGATTAATTTGATAAAACAGTAAACGCCATATTTCTTTGTTTAACTATCTCAATAAAAGTCTCATTGCGAAGCAACAACCTTTATTTCACATGAATCTAATGTGGTCCGTCAGAGACTTCAGAGATTATCACCAGGCCACTGATGTTGTTTTTACATTGTCTGAAAAATAAAAATTAATTAACCACTAAGTATAACTGCACCAAGGCACGTCAGTGTTAGAAGTTAGTGATAATTTTCAGTCGTATGATATATGTAGAATTGTGTAAACATTAGGTATTGTGCAAGAAGTATCATCTTTTCCTACATGTTAAAGGTCCCACTTTATCATTACTGAAATAATTTTTGCTCAGTGTGTTTTATAAAAAATACAACAATTAATGAAATTGATATAACAATATTAACCATGGGACAGGAGTTAAAGTGTAACAAAACCACAACGCTTACTAAGAGCTAATAGGAGATTCAGAAATTATTTAAACCTCCGACGGAGAGCAATCATGCGATGCTCAGCCATGTGCCGTATTAGAGCGCTCGGCCACTCCACCGCGGTTGTAATTTTTACACCACACACCTTTCCAATGCTAACTTGGCGATTCCCAGAATTCTCAGAATATGAACCACCAAGCAATCCCTTCACTTAGTAAAGATATGCCAAAAACGTCTTTTGTTCACAATTCTGTTCAGTATCTCCTCATTAATTAGACGATCTACCGACCTAATTTATACCATTCGTCTGTAACACCATCTATACTAATAATAAATCTGTAAATGTAGGCCTGTCGCTGTTCACTTCAGTCTTCAAAACTACTGGACGAATCTTCATGCGATTTTCACAGGAAACATGAGAAACGTTGGGGTCAACATATGGCATAATTTTATCAAAATCGACTCACGAAAAAAAGAAAAAAAAAGTTATCTTAATTTTGTTTTCAGTAACCGTCGTATCTGTTTGTTCAATTATTAAAAACCTTTTATCTCCAAACCTACTTCACGAATTTTCATGGGGTTTTCATAGGTAACGTGAGCGTAACTCAGGACAACATATAGACTTCGTTTCACAAAATTCGGATCACGGAAAAAAAGAATATCGTAATTTGAAATTTTTTATCTTCGACCGTCATGTCTGTCTGTCTCTTTGCATACGTTTCTATCCAAAGCTACTTGACGAATTTTCATGAGGATTTCACACGTAACTTGAGCGTATCTTTCGGTTACATAAATGCTTCAATAATTAAAATCGGATCAGAGAAAATAAAGATATCGTAATTTAATCATTTGTTTAAAGCCATCGTGTATGAGTATTTGTTGATGATAATCTCCAAACGTACTACACGAAGTTTCAAGGGTTTGCACAGGTAAAATTAGAATAGTTTGGAAAGTAACAATAGGCTACATTTCGTAAAAATCGGATCAGAGGAAGGAAATTTATCGTAATTTGAAGTTTTATGTGTATACTCTGCTTATAAGTATTGTGTAGTACAACTAACCTCTAAGAGTACATTACGAACTTTCATGGCGTTTCCTAGGTCAACTGAGAGTACCTTGTGGCAACATACAAGCTTCATTTCATCAAAATCGGATAAGGGGAAGAAAAGATATCGTAATTTGTAGTTTCTGGAGTATGATATGCTTGAACTGCAGCGTGGTACAGCAAAGATCCGATAGAGGCGCAGTTACATACTATACCGAATAACTAACGGATGGTGATGCTGCATTCTTAATTCTCATAACTAAGGTGTAATATACTGAAACAAGGGCTACGATTTTCCTTACAGCAGCGGTGTAGTGTATTGATGTTGGCAATGGCCGTTGAATCCTTTTTGAAAAATCAGTCACATACAATGAGGGGAATAATGCTTTGTTGATAATGAAATAAATAATTTTCTTCTGATCAGTAAATTAATGATCCCCCCTAAAGCGAATATTTCGTTGGCAACATTAACATACTAAACCGCCTGCCACTGCAATTAAATTTTACCCAGGTACTACACAAAACATATTTTTTTTACTAGCTGTATCCCGCAAGACTTGCAAAGTTATGGAAAAAAAGAAAAAAAAGAAAAAAAACCTTCTTTCCGCGGGTATCATTTGAATTTAAAACTTAACGACGTCCCTTTGCGTCTATCGATGTTTTCATTTACTAAGAATTCTTTGCAAAGAAACACGATATAGTTTCATTTCTGATTTCGGTACATAATAGAAGAAATAATTACGTAGTTCACCAAAGAACTAATAGTTGTAGCTACTGCATTTTTCAAAATCATTCGTTTTCGAATGGTTACGCCATAGAACAGCAACGAAACTCTAAAGGTATAGTTGGTTTTGTAGTGCTGCAAAGAAACAATACATGACAGTAACAGAAGTATTTTGAATTAAAAGCCGCAATCTTATCTCTTCGAATACAAACTAACATTGAACAGAGAGTTGCTGTTTACACTTTTTATATTCACAGCTTAACGACTTTTCTTTGCTTCTTTTGACAGGGAACATTTGAATTTAAAACATAACGACATTCCTTCACATCTATCGATGCTCCGATTTACATAAGAATTCTTTGTAAGCAACGTCTAATTAGTTCCCCTTTTGATTTCGGTGTATTCTCATTACATTTTGAGTGTGTTCTGTTTACCAATGCCTCGGAATCGCCATAGTACAGGAAAGGACAAAGTGAGGCGACGTTAGTTACATAGTAACCCAATAACTAATTATGCCATTGCTCCGGTTTTTTTTTTCATATTCATAAGAATGGTGTAATACACTCAAGAAGCGGTATAATTTCACTTACGGCGGCGGCGTTGTGTGCTGATCATGGCAGTTGCTGTTGAATGTTTTTTTTCAAAAATCAGTCACATAGTATGAGAGGAATAATGCATTATGTTTACGATGAAATAAATAATTTATGCTGTTCTGGTCAGTAAATTAATCATCCTACTAAGCCGAATAGTTCGTTTCCAACGGTAGCAAACTAAACCGCTGCCACTGGAAGTAAAATTTAACGCAGGTACGACACACCAAACACACACAGGAAATATTCCTAGTTATATCCCATATACCTTGGAATGTCACATAAAGAATAGAAGTGCATCTTTCGACGGGTTATACCATTAAATTGTACATAGAGTACAAATATATATGGAGTGAGCATTGCGTTCCGTGCGTCTTCTCAACATTCAGCTAGAATTATCACATGATACTGAGACAAATCCACTCTTACCACACATTTATTTGCTCTCACGACTGGTTTGTACTGCGTTGGCTGCAAAGAAGACCCATCTCCTTTTCGCAGAGCAACCACATAACATGAAATAATATCTAAATAACTGTATCACAGAAGCAACAAGAAAGTTTATGAGGCATCTCTAAAAGGGTGAAAGGGCCATTTACACATAGTCATCCGTCTTAATCAAACTAAAAAGGAAGAAGATGAAGTCAGTGATTAGTAGATTTTTCCCAATATCAAGTGACATTTCCACCTTATGTTGAGGACACAAAATCTGGTCTACACATCTGAATGCTCACTCCAGAGATATTTCTACTCTGTACCTGCCACTAGAGATAATACACACACGCGAGGGACACATCAGAAACCTTTTTGTTTCATAATTGTTGTGATTAAAATTTGTTCAAATGTTTGTAAATCTATCGGACCAAACTGCGTGGTCATCAGTCCGTAGCTTACAAACTAATTAAACCTAGGTAAACTAACCTAAGGACAAACACCCATGCCCCAGGGAGGATTCGAAACTCCACGGCGAGCAACCGCGCGCTCCGCAGCGAGACGCTTTAGACCGCTCGGCTACTCCACCGCGGCTTAAAATTTGTAATTACTTACTTTTGGGCGGAATTCTGAATATATAGTTCTATTACACAAGGTCGATGCTTTACGAAGTAATCACTGCAGGAGGTGGGGACATGTATTAGCTGGCCGATTCTGCTCAGACAGTCAAGACAATTCACTGTAAATACTATATTTAATGGAAAATTTCTATACAGACGACCAGCTGACGCCATTCCTTACCCAGACTTACTTTATCGCACATTAACACCACCATTACGTCTTATTTAAGCAAACATTGTCCCCAGTGCAACACTGCAACATACTAATACTTCAGCATACAGCTACTGTGAGAGATAAACAGTTTAGTACTACAACGTAGAACCAATACATGGCGCTGTTATTATTATTACTATTTCTCATCTCAATGATAGAAGTGTTTACACCAAAACAGACAGTTACACACTGCAGTGTTAACTTTATGAACACATCTTATATTGAATTTTCGCTTTGGAGTACATAATTAAATTAATTTCGCTTTTTGTATGAAATAATTTATGAAAATTCGTCGTTGTCGACAATGACTTCTACTTAAATTTGACATCTTGGCTACGAGAATTGATTTTATTGACAGAATGATCCAAAAAGGATTGATTTTGCTGGCTTAAGTCCAGAACCCTAAAAAACTAGGATATGCACATGTCCCTCTTTAACAACCGTTGCGAAGCAAGGGCATATAAGCTAGTATTAAATAATACTGGAGCTGCGCGGGGGTGGACGTGCGTACTAAGGTGCTTTGCTGCGGAGTCCGCTTTTATTCCCGTCGGAACAGGTGTCATATTTAAGTAAAAGTATGTTAGCTGCCGTAGATGGATTTACTATATCTCATCCTTCCCTGGCAATTATTGAAGCATATTGTGAGTGAACTTCGGATTATTAAGTCTCAACTCGAGGCAGGAAAGGTACTTTGTCATTGTCAAAATAATATTTTCCTTTATTGTGGTGTCTACGTATACATTGCACAGAGTGTAGCAGAAAATGTGAACCGTTTTCTGGAGTACTGATCGGTGGGGAGATTTTACATACATTTACAGCAATCGGTAAGAACATCAGCATAGAAACATCAGCATAGAATTTACCATAAACTACCTAATGTTCAGAGATAGTATTGATTCTATGTATGAGTGCAGGAGGAATTAAACGGGAGAAAATCATTGACGACTGGAAAAATTCTGTGGTCTGTACTGTTGTTCCACTGGAATAAAGGCGGCAGGCGTAATTAATTGGTGCATTTTGCGCTCTCATTAATTTCGTTGGTGATAGCGGAACATTTTTCGCTTGAATCAAGGTCTTTGTTGATTCAGAAGAGCCGATATTGGTGCAATTCATTCTCACGATAAACCAACAACGCAGCGATCATTCAAAACTTATTATAATGAAGAACAACGCTTCCAGCGCTGAACGTTGTATGAACCGCTGGTGTTAATTATAAACACTAAATCAGAAATTAGAGGTGTTCCTACAAAGAATTCGGCATAGTGTATAGAGAAATTTCAGTACAGTTGTTAGAGGAGCATCTATTGTGAGGAAGCTAGAATGAATCGTAATTTCATCCTAATACGGAAATACGATTTCACTGATAACCGAAAATTATGGATGTAGGGAATTATCTAACCGGTAATTGCAAAGTTCATTACGTATGTCTATGCTTTGTAGTTGCTGACAGTACAGCAAGTAATACACAATAACTCGTCACATCCTAATGGATGGTAGCACACAAAGGTAGTCTTCACCTCACGAAGATTTATAGTACTAGAGAAACGACAGAAGCCAATTCTCCTCAGGGATTCAGTCACAGAATGTTCCACTTAAAGAATAAAATACTTGCAATATTTAATAATTACAGTCGCCAGATGTTATAGACAAAAATTTATTCTTCTTCTTCTACAATTCGAATATGATCAGGAAATGAGAGAATTATTTAGTTTAAGATAATGAAAAAATAAAAACATTTCCATTCAAAGTTATAAGGCGCACACAAAATGCAACACTACTTGGAAATTCAGACAGCAATAACACTAATCTCAGTAATCGATACTTAATAATGGTATTTAAGAAATTGTTGGGAAGCGTTAATTACATTTCTGTCAGTAGTGTACGACGTCCAACTGTTAAGGTATTGTATAGTAATGTTAATACTTTCATTAAAAATGTGAAACCAAGAAACTAGTATGTCAAAGATAACAATCAAGTCGCTTGAAAATGTTGCAGTTTAGTAAAAGGACAGATTACTGTTCTGTACTATTATTTCGAAACACATCGAATAGCTGGTTTGTTTGAAAACAGGTAACAAAATGTTCATAAATAAGTCAGTTGCTGGTATTAACAAATCCTATCACTATTGTAATAATTTGTGCTAATCTATCTGCATGGATAATTTCTACAATCCACGTGTTTTAAGTTCATACGCACTTCATTAAAGTGTGGTACCTAAATGTAATATGAAATACTCTGTCTTTTAACTAACACAAAATTCAATAAACATTGACATAGCAATAAATAAAGTCTTTAAACTTACCAAGCAAAGAATTACTTAATAATAGTTATGCAATGAATTTCATACTTTAAAAGTGAAGATTTATACCCTACACATATCGTTAATCTCAAGAGTAGACTTATGCAATAAAATATTTACTCACTTTCAACACAAAATAAATAAAAATATTATTTAAATATCTCAATTTGTTTCACAAGGACACTAGAAACATCTCATGTTAACGGGAAATGACCAATGATGTAGGATAATACCGGGTTAACAGCACAGCTTTAAGTCAGTCCAGTGATAATTAACTGAAACAAACAAAATGTTTGGTACTGGCTGCTGTCACAGTATTAAAATAGTTTTACATGCCTGTGGAGAACAATTAGCGCCTAAATGTGGCTCTCTGTGGCATAATAGTGATCCACAATGTCTCTTATTGTAAGTGGCAAATATCAGTCTTCTTGACGTCGAATTTTTTCATACAATATTCCACCAATACAATGCCACCGCACTTGAAAATACTTGTCATCCGAAGCCATTTAATATTCCTCTTGACGATACGGCCTCTGATAAAATAGTGACATCTCGCTGACATTGTTACTTCTTGAGCGTCCAGATTAAGTCTCTTTCTGTAGTTTCCTTCTCTTTAATCCACACGAGGTACCCCTCGCCACGCATTTCCACGTTTTCCCTTCAATGTCATTACTCCCAGTTGAGTTGGGAATGCACGCCATCTTTTATATATCAATATCATTTACAAAAATCCTAATTCAGTGCCTTTACAATATTTAAAATTTACTTAACATTTAACAAAGGTGTTTACAGAAATGGTGTTCACACAAAATTTACAAAAATAAATTACAAGTTTTAGTAGTCAAACATAAATGTCCAAAGAGCATACACGGACGGACGGATACATACATATTGGTAATAATCGGTACAAAATTGTGAAATCTGGGGGCACTACTTTTGTCATTCATTCACTCAGTCACGGATCATTAAAACTTATGCTACTAGTAGATATAAAAACATCAAATTTTATGTTTATATAGAGTTTAGCCTCTAATGTAAGGAAAAATTCAGATATCCGTAAATATCAATCCCGTTTTGAAACTCTTATTCGTTGGATGAATGAGTGGCGACAAACTTTGGCGCCTAACGAACATGTTGGTAATGATTTTAAGCACTAGACTCGACCGTCGGAGAGACGACTCAGCGCGCTTAATTAAAAATAAACATAAATAATAAAAAATTGGGCCCAAAAACTAATCTAACAACCCCGATCGAACACGAACAAAGGACCGCTAAGAATCGGTCACCATGTTAAAAAAAAAAAAAAAAAAAAAAAAAAAAAAAAAAAAAAAAGGGAACATATCTTTTCTTAAGCTTTTTAAGTAGAGCTGTAGCAAACCGTACGTATTCGGTATTCGATACTGAGTAACGAATACTTTAGCTGATACGAAGACTGAATCGTTACTCATAAATACATTTCGTTGCTCACATTTACTGTATCGACATCAACTTAGCTAATATTACTTACTATATGCATACTCCGTATTGGTTTCCGTTGCAGAATACGTTTCGATACAAATAGATGCGAATAACGAAATATTTTCGTGGGTGATTTCGTATTAATACGATAGATGCGAGTAATGAGATGTATCATTTATATAAAACATTTCGGGATCTCTAATTGTGTCAGTTTTAGTTTATGTGTATGTAGACGAGCTGAACATCTTATCGTCACCTAAAACGATGGTTGAGTAGGTTAGCTGCTCTGAAAGCCTTTAGTAGCTAAGGAGATGACTTTTCAAAATCAGTGTCGTGGCTCTTCACAAACTGAACAGTAATTACTCGTGTTCTAATAGTGAAGCCAATACTGTAAAATTGTAACTTGTGTGTTTTGAATGAAAGCGAAAATACGTGCACTTTTAGTATAAATAACCATTAGATATTAAAATTTTGTTAATCTTCGAACACAACGAAAAATAATTAAAAATGTCACTGCAGGGATCGAAGCACCGACCCTACGATTGTAAGGCCAGAGCACTACCACCTGAGTTACACCGACAGATTCTGCAACTCCTTTAATTTTTGGTACTTACGTGTACTTCCAAAACTTCATTGCCGATTTTCTCGAGATTTTCTGAGAGCTGCGTCGAATGACTTTGGCTGATTGTTATTTAAGTACTCAAAAGTTATCATCTCACATTGTCATTTATAATACAGTACAACCAGTCCCTCTGCTCGCTACCAGTGTGATCGGTCACACTGGTATTCGTCACGAAATATTCAGACTGATTCTGACATCGCAAGCCTCTAAGTGAAGTGTGAGAACAGTACTTAAAATTGAGATCGAGGGTGGGTCTCGCTGATTTTGATTAATTTGTATGACAATCGAGTTTCAGTCACGAGTGAAACGGACTGTACTGATCCTTTCCTCAGTACTACAATTGCCTCGAAAAGTAGGCATGCAGTATATACGTGGTAAATTTAAATGTTAGAGTAGTACAGTATTAACAATAAAAGTTACAATTTGTTCACGGTTTCAAAAACAGCGTACCGGCCATATTCCTGGGTGACACTGGTAACGATTAACGATACGTTAGTAACGAGTATTGTTTGTTTTAATAACTGATACACACAGAGACACATCCTTTCGTTACTCTCACAACTCTAATTTTAACGTAAGCTTCTACGATGCTAAGAGTGATCTGAAATGGCATGTGTTTCAAATTCCACCTTAAACTATAGTTGCGAACAGTGCTCCGATTGATTCTTCCGTATTTGCATACGGTCAACTATAAATACCACCTTCCAGAGTAATACGTTTGTCGGATTACATATAACAAATGTCGACTTCATTAGTATCATATCTCAACAGTTTGCAATTGCTGAACATAAACCATCTAGTCGCATTTGCCATCCAGACTTGTCAAAATTTTTTACATGAAACCATGTGAGAAGCACCTTGTTACATAAGGAAAACGAAATCTATGGCATGTTACATTTAATAATTTATATCTATTATCCTACTAAAAATAAACACACTAGAATAAAGTATAATAAGAAAAAAAGACAGTACAGATTCAACTTTCGAGGTGACCGGAACCACATATAAATATTGAAAACTCGAAAAATCGAAACTTATGTGGAAAAAAGGAAGAAATCGGCGGTAGAAAGAATATGGTTGTAGAGCAGTGCCTCCTTCATGTCTAGCACATAGCCACAGAATCTTTTTCTCGACGCCAATCATGGGGATGTCAACGTCCCTTCTCCCTTGTATCTTCGGTTTGGATACAGTTGGAAACCCGAAACTTCGATGAAAAAAAGTACCAACCCTAGCCAGCTGTGTTCTCAAATTATAGTGTTCTATACCTTATAGAACAGAAAGTCGTTAATTCTGTCACTCACTCACCGTTGTATTTAATTAGTGTTTAGCCTGTCATGTAAGGAAAAAGTCAAACAACCTTGAACATCTATCACGTTTTGGAACGTTCAGAAACACTTGGCGGAATATTATCTGCTAACTTTATTTTAGTTGTAATTTGATAGCAATTGTCTTGTGGTAAATTGATGGACCCGCATATGAACGGTCCGAGGTTCAATACCTGGTGGGGTAAAGCACTTTTCTTTCAACTCATTTTGTCGTACCCTACACCTCAATACGATTTGGGGAGTCGTCAGAGGTGACACGTGGCACCTGATTAAGAAATGAAGAATACAGTAAATACATAGCTATAAAACACGTGCGATTTACAAGTGTGTGTTTGCACGATAAACTTAAGAAAATGTAAAAAAGAAAGATAAGTAGGTCGAATCTCAAAAATAGAGGAAACAATAGGTTGTTAGCTTCAGAGGAAGTATTAGGCAAGGATTGGCGGAATCGGGGGAAACTAATACATTAAAAGAAGAATGGGAAGATAAGTCCGAATAGAAATCCTTGGATTACACAGGAGATACTTCAGTGATGAAATGAGAAAGTTTAACAATGCAGCAAGTGAAGCAGGCAAAAGGGAGGACAGATAGTTAAAAAAAAAAAAAAAAAATGTTTTCAAGAAGTACAGATTGAATAAGAATGAGTGGCCAGAGAACAAATGCGTCCATGAGAAATGTGTAACAAGGGGAAAGACAACGACTATAGGAACGTAAAAGAGACGTTTGAAGACAAAAAAAGGAGTTTAATGGTTATCAAAACCTTAGATGGGAAACCACCATCAAGCAAAGAAGGGAAAAATGAAAGATATAAGTAATACATTGAGGGCCTATGGAAAGAAAATAAACATGAAGGCAGTATTCTAGAAATGGAAGACGAGGTAGAGGAAGATGAGATAGGAGATATGACAGTGAAAGAAGAATTTCAAGAGTACTGAAAGATATGAGTCGAAATAAGTCCCCTGGAGTAGATGACAATCCGTCTGTACTGCTGACTTCGTTAGGAGAGCCAGACATGTAAAAATTGTTCCATCGTTTATTCCAGATGTATGAGGCAGGGGAAATACCATCTGACATCAAGAAGAATACATTAATTCCAATTCCAAAGCAAACAATTTCAGCCAAAGTGAAAATTTCAAACTGTCAGTTTAATAAATCATGGTTGCAAAATACTAACATACGAATGAAAAAACTGGTAAACTCCGACCTCCGAGGTAACCTGTTAGGATTTAGGAAAAATGTAGGAACACGGGAGTCAAAACATTACAACTTATTATAGAAGATGGGATGATGAAAGGCAAACCTAAGTATTTAGCTTTTGTAGATTAGGTAAAAGGTTTTGACTAAATTGAATGGAATGCACTAATTCAAATTCTGAAGGTAGCAGGGATGAAATGCAGGGAACGAAGTCATATACAATATGTGAAAAAACCATGCAGCAGCTGTAGCAATGGAGGAACATGAAAAGGACGCCGGGATTGGGAGGCAAATAAGAGAGGGTTGTAGCCTTTTCCAATGTTATTGAAACTGTACACTGAGCAGGCTGTGAAGTAATGCAAGGAGGCAATCCGAGAAGGAATTGAGGTTCGGAAAAAAATTCAGTTTGTCAATAAGATAGTAATAGTATCAGAGACAGAAAGGAACTCAAAAGCAAATTGAACGGAATGGACAGTGTACTGAAAGAAGGTTATAACATTAACATTAATAAGAACAAAGAATAGTAATGGATAATCAAAATATCCACGGGTGTACAGCCGGTCTATAGTGTCCAAGGGGCACAATATTTCGGCGATCATACATGTCGCCATCATCAGGTGAACTGACGGACTGAGCTCCTGGAAACGCGCCGGCACGGAGATCCGCACGCTACGGCTGCTCGAAGGAAACTTGGTTCTAGCCCGGTAGCGGGCGATTTAAATACCCTCGGCCCGCGGAGCGACCCCTCCGCGGTCCGCGCCCCGCGCCGCGGCAGCGCAGTGGAACCGATTGCGCCGGCGTCTGAGATGACGTCGGTGTGAGGGCTCTGTCCACCGTGGTCGTCACTTCGTTACGTTTGCTAGATTTACTCTTAATTAACCCAATCGCTGGTTCCCAATCTTTGCTAAGATTATAGCCACAGTCACGGTTTATGAGGTCGTCACTTGTGCGAATTTCAATGGCCTCTGTAACGACGCAGTCCCAGTATCTCGACGTCTGCACCAGAATCTTAGTGCCTTCATAGTCCATCGCATGATTCTCCGACAAACAATGTTCATCGACCGCCGAATTGCTCGGATACATCAATCGTGTGTGCCTCTGGTGTTCAACGCATCGATCCATGACGGTACGCATCGTCTGTCCAATATATGACTTTCCACACTGACACGGAATCTGGTACACGCCGGCCTTCCTCAAACCGAGATCATCTTCGGCGCTCCCCACCAGTGCACGAATTTTATTCGGCGGACAAAAAACAGTTCCAACCTGGTGTTTCTTCAAAATGCGGGCGATCTTCCCCGAGAGTGCGCCGGTATATGGAACGAACGCAGTGCCTACATCCTCCCTTGTGTTTTCATCCGTTTCCTCAGGTTGTGATGTAGTGGTTGGGCGGAGAGCCCGCTGAATCTGTCACTCTGAGTACCCATTTTTTCGTAATACAGTTCGCAGGTGTTCCAATTCCTGGGGTAGACTCTCAGCGTCGGAGATAGTGCGCGCCCTATGTACTAGTTTTAAGTACCCCATTCCTCTGTGAAGGGTGGTGACAGCTGTCTGCGTGTAAATACAGATCAGTTTGCGTTGTCTTCCGATATATACTATGACCCAGGGTGCCATCAGCTCTTCTCTTGACCAAGACGTCAAGGAACGGCAATCTACCCTCCGTTTCAGTCTCCATAGTGAATTTGATGTTGGGGTGTATGGAGTTCAAATGTGTAAGGAAGTCAAGGAGTTTATTCATACCATGTGGCCAGATGATGAAAGTGTCATCCACGTAACGGAAAAAGCAAGACGGTTTCCATTCAGATGATGCCAGGGCTTCCTCCTCGAAATTCTCCATGTACAAATTTGCGACCACAGAGGAGAGTGGGCTACCCATGGCGACACCTGAGAACTGTATTTCGAAAAAATGGGTACTCAGAGTGGCAGATTCAGTGGGCTCTCCGCCCAACCACTACATCACAACCTGAGGAAACGGATGAAAACACGAGGGAGGTTGTAGGCACTGCGTTCGTTCCATATACCGGCGCACTCTCGGGGAAGATTGCCCGCATTTTGAAGAAACACCAGGTTGGAACTGTTTTTTGTCCGCCGAATAAAATTCGTGCACTGGTGGGGATCGCCAAGGATGATCTCGGTTTGAGGAAGCCGGAGTGTACCAGATTCCGTGTCAGTGTGGAAAGTCATATATTGGACAGACGATGCGTACCGTCGTGGATCGATGCGTTGAACACCAGAGGCACACACGATTGATGTATCCGAGCAAGTCGGCGGTCGCTGAACATTGTTTGTCGGAGAATCATGCGATGGACTATGAAGGCACTAGTATTGTGGTACAGACGTCGACATACTGGGACTGCATCGTTAGAGAGGTCATTGAAATTCGCACAAGTGACGACCTCATAAACCGTGACTGTGGCTATAATCTTAGCAAAGATTGGGAACCAGCGATTGGGTTAATTAAGAGTAAATCTAGCAAACGTAACGAGGTGACGACCACGGCGGACAGAGCCCTCACACCGACGTCATCTCAGACGCCGGCGCAATCGGTTCCACTGCGCGGCCGCGGCGCGGGGCGCGGACCGCGGAGGGGTCGCTCCGCGGGCCGAGGGTATTTAAATCGCCCGCTACCGGGCTAGAACCCAGTTCCCTCCGAGCAGCCGTAGCGTGCGGATCTCCGTGCCGGTGCGTTTCCAGGAGCTCAGTCCGTCAGTTCATCTGATGATGGCGACATGTATGAGTGCCGAAATATTGTGCCCGTTGGACACTATAGACCGGCAGTACACCTGTGGATATTTTGATTATCAAATACGCCGGGAGAAACTAAAGAATCACAATAGTAATGGAATTACATTAGGAATGAGACAATTAAATTCGCAAACTAATTTTGGTATTTGGATAGCAAACTATCTTCGGATGGCTGACAAAAAAGATGGTAGAAAATGTAGTGTGCCTCTGGAAAGAGAAACAGTTCTCAATAAGCGAAATTTGTTGACGTAAAAAATTAATGTAAATGTTAGAAAGCCCTTTCAGATAACGATTGGAGAGCAGTGTTGTACGGGCGTGAACCGTTGTTCATTAGGAGTTCAGACAAGAAGATGATAGAAACTTTGTGTTGCAATAGACGAATGATGAAGATTAGAGGGGTAGATCACATAACTAATGAGGAGGTGCTCAACAGTATTGGGGTGAAATGGAGTTTCTGGAATATCCTAACTGAGAGAAGTGATAGGTTGGCGGGACACGTTATAAGACATCAAGATATCGTCAGCTTTAGAAGGAAGTGTGTGTAAGGTAAAAATTGTAGAGGGAGGCCGAGGGACGAATGCAGTAAGCCGATACAAAAGGATGTAAGTTGCTATGAGTAATCTCTGATTAGGAAGCTTGCACAGAACAGGGTAGTGTGGAGAGCTGCATGAAACCACTCTGCGGACAAGACCACAAGAACAACAACAGTCAAGGCGAAGAGGCAATTTGGGCAGCCGACACCAAATTTTGAGAACATTTTGAGGATTTCGAAATTCATTTATTAGTAAATATTAGTCAATCAGTAATCAAGAAAAAACTTAAGAAGAAAATAAACAATCCTCAGCCTTTCAATGAAAGGAATGGTAGCTTATGGCGCGGCGTTACTTTGAAAAGGACCTCAGTAAAGCCCGATTTTTCGATGGCAGTTCTCATAGGCAAATTACCGATACAGTACAGATTACAACTTGCACATGTATCACTTCACAATTTCGAAGACGTTCTTTCATTTACTGATAAAATCGATTTGCTTAACGAGGAAGACCGTGCCTGCCATCGCAGCAATTACGATAATGGCAGAAAATTTGCTAACGACTCCAGCAATCAGCTGATGCTGACGCAACAAATGAATAACGTGCTGCTCAGGCATAACAGCTCACAGCAGTACGTAGTTCACAACACAAACTCACAGCCACAGCAATATCATGGTACATTTACACGGGAAAGGAACGTGAACGATAAGGAGTTTACACAGGAAGAGGACAGAAGCATTTGAAATGTGGTGGTACAGACAAATGATGAAGACTAATCAGGAGGTGCTGAACAAAACCGGGGAGAAAAATTGAACCGAATGGAATGGCCGCGTGGTTTAAAGGACGAGCATACGGACTTGGTGACAGCTCCCGAAAGAGGTTCGAGACCTCCCTCGGACGAGTGTGTGTGTGTGTGTGTGTGTGTGTGTGTGTGTGTGTGTGGTGTGTGTGAAGTCCCTACTGTAAGTTAAAGTAGTTTGTAAGTCGATGGTCTGATGACCATAGCATCGGTCCATTAGCTTTATAGACTTTTGAACTTCTACATTGAGAAAAAATGCTGGCGCATCTTGACTACGAGAAGGGGTATGTAGGTGGGAAACATTGCGAGACAGAAGACTCGTCAGTTTAGCATCGGCAGGAAGTTTTTGGGGTAAAAATTGCTAAGGGAGAGCGAGAACGAAAAAAAGCAGGCCCAAAAGAATGTAGGTTGTCGTTCTTATTCAGAGAAGAAGAGGCTTTCTTAAGACAGCGTGGAAAGCTGCATCAAAATGCTTTTTGGGCTAATGATAAAATGACACTAAAACAACATTTTTAATGTTCTCAGACTTCATTTTTCTGAAGAACGAAATTAAATCGATGCTGTAATTCTTGTGAATTATAATTGTACTGATTCTTGGAGCAACATTTAGACAAGTAAATGTAACCATTTTATACCATACAGTTGAGTACTCTGAATACCAAGACTTTATGGACAAAAATAATTGATTTTGAATTACTAATTATTGTATGAAAAGAGCGATAATTCAATAAATACTGAGCCGTGTCATTTCGGCTCGCCTAGTCTTTTGTCATCTTTCACCCCTTGCTTCCTTTCTTCTGGACTGGCGCCAGTTCGAGTCCGTCGTGTTTAGGTTGGAACGGCCAACGATCCTCTGCGACTTTGTCTGCTTTCTCTTCCGTCTAAAGTCGTTGTCGTCTTGTCGCGTTAAATAGGAGTGCGCAGGGCGGAAGAGTGGTCAGTTCCGGCTTGTCTCTGGGGTAGTGTGACGCCTGTCATCTGACGCCAGCCGCTGCGGCCGGTCCGCAGAATTCATTTCGTCCTCGCCTACCAGAGGAGTGTACATGGCGGCTTGCCCATCGTGTTGCTAGGAGGAAGCCTGACGCTGTCGCCGCTCGGGAGAGGCGATTCGCTGTTCGCCTAGTTGAGGCAGGGGCGTGGCCGCTTCGCCCGTTGCACCGCGAGGAGGAAGGCCTTGTTGTCAGTCGTTCCGAGGCCGTACTCCACCGTCATCGATGGCGTGAAACTTCGCGGCGCCATACTCTGCCGGGTGGGATTTCTAGTCCAGCTGTTTCTTCTCATCGAGATCCACAGTGCGACAGTTAAGTTCTATTCTGTCTTTTGCTAGGTAGAGCAGGACACCGGTGACCGTGTTCCCTCTCGCTTGAGCGACGTTGTCTTGTGTGTGTTTATGTGGGGTGTGCCGATGGCGCCTCAGCGTTGGCATACCTCGTGTCTTTAGTGTATTGATGTGGTTGGCGATAGTTAGAGGAGGTGTCTTGATATTACATTGTGAATTGCTTCAATTACGTTTTTTGGGGACTAACGTCAACTGAGGTATTTATTTGGCGGTGTGCCCGCTGGTTGACTGTTGCCTGTCCAGAGACCAGTGTTGTGTTAGGCAGTGCCGTTTCCTTCCTGGGAGCCTGGCCCGTTCCTAGGTCGTAGTTTTGACTGTGTCTGCATGTGAAGGTCCACCAGGTAGTCCCGTGTGGTTGCTTATTAAGTGAGCCTTCCTACACCTTTTCCTTATCATCCTTTGTTAGCGGCTGCCTCCGTCGCCATTTAATCAGTTGGCTACTCAGTAAAACCTGGTCATTTCAGCCAAATTTAGACCTGATTTCTTACTCATTTACAGTCTGTTCTTTGAGTCTTGTATTGTTTATCATTAGATACTGTGTAAAACCTGATTAAGCTCAGCCAAGGTTAGATGGGATTTTTGCTAATCTGAGTTGTCAATTTGCAGTTTGTTCTATGGGCCTGTACTACTGTCAAGGCTGAAGTTCGTTATGAATCTGTTTACTGAAATAACTATGGACTATGCAGTTTAACTGTCTGTGGTGCCAACGTAGTCTTAAACTTCAGTTAAAGTTTAAAGTTTCTTACTTGCTACGGTTCCTTCTGAACCTGTGTATTCAAGACTTTGTGACTGTAATTCTAACCATAGTTTAAATTTGTTTGCCACAATTTCAAAATGGCCTTACTTAACCGCTGTTGTTTAAAAGTCGATTTGTCGACGCATTCATGCTCATATTCAGGAAGGCCTGTGTTTAACTCAGTCCGTGTATGTATTTCAAATATATACATAAATTTAATAAATGTGCACTAGCCACATGTAAAACAAGCATTGACTATTAAGGTAACCCCGCCCACCATTACACTTCCTGTAATTTCCCTTTCCCACTGTAGGTATAGTTAGGCTGTTGAGACGCACATGTGTTCGTGCGGTAGAGGTTAGAGTGACAAGTGTTGCTAAAATTATTTCAGTTGCTGAAATTAAAAAAAAAGAAATTCCTTTTCAATTTTATTTCTCACCGCCCCCCCTCCCAAATACCATGCAAAATAACAGCTATTACTTTGAGTTATACCTGACCCGCAACTGCCGTGTATTCTTAACTTCACAAATTGATGACAAATACAAAACTATCTTGATATTTTTGTAGTGATCCACCACAAGTTGCAGTAACTGCAAATGATGAAAGGATTGAACATTAACAGTATAATCAACTTTCCAAATATAGTTACATTAAAGTCATTGTGATAAACGCAAAGGGATTGGTAATGGTTTTTAAGAAAACCCGTGGCTGATGTGCAGAAATTGTTACTCAAGATGAAAAAATACGAATACAGAAAGAAATGAAATCGTATGAAAAAACATAAAAGGTACAACAATAAAATTCTCTCAATGAATTCCTTCTACCGTAAAAAGTTGTGAAACCTCGTGGGAAACTAAGCCGGTTAGTTTAGTTAGTGTCCATGGAAACACCTATTCAACTCATTGTCAAAGTTTGTTATCTAATCACTTATCCACCGCTCGTTGAGTGGATTAAAAGGATTAAATATTGTCTCATACTGGAAAGTAATAATTCAGCAATTTCGGGTTTCACCGGCGCCATGCTTTTTGTGAGCTGGGACTAGCGTGTGGTACATGCAGAAGGCGTGGCTGAGTGGTTGGGAACTAGGGGGAGAGGGAGGGGGTTACGACAAAGTAACGTTGGTTTCCCGTGCAGTCATACGTGTCGCTGTCTACCATAGAGAATGGGTGAATATATTCTTTTCGTAGAACGGACTACTATTGTTGAATCACTGGAATAAACAAGAACTTTATATGACTACTTTCTCATCTTTCATACACAAGAATGAAGGAACATTACCTGTTTAATTGAGATCACTATAATTGCATTTTGTATTATTCGGAAAGAAAACAAAGGGAAGTGGTTTCCAAAAGCGAAAAGTTTAAAATTCATCTGTTACAAAAATTATTTAAAGTAGTTTATCACGTGGATATTGTAATTAAAATGACAACTGATAAAGTAAATCTAGTTTTCATTTACAAATAATATTACCGTATGCACTGAAGAGCCAAAGAAGCTAGCAGAGGCATGTAAACAAAGTTGTAAACAGAGGACGGCGCTCCCTTAGGCAGTGCCTGTATAACACATCAGGTATCTGGCACCGGCATCAGGTCGGTTTCTGCTGCTACAATGAGAGCTTATCGCTAGTTAAGTGAGTTATAACCGGCGCACAAAAGATGGGACACAGCTCCTCCGAGGTAACAATGAGGTGGGGGTTTTCCCGTACGACCATTTCGCGAGTGCACTGTGAATATTGGTAATCCAGAAAAATATCAAATCACCGATGACGCTTCGAACCGAAAAATATTCTGCAAGAATTCGACCACAGACGACTCATGTGAATCGTTCATTGTGACAGAAGTGCAACCGTTTCACAAATTGTTGAGAATATCAGTGGTCGGCCATCAACAAGTGTCAGCGTGCGAATCATTCAACGAAACGTCATCGATAAAGGCTTTCGTAGCGGAAGGCCCACGCGTGTACCGTTGGTGCGTTTAGAACATTGTGCAACAGAAGTAGAATTCCATAACAGATGCTATATAATAGTAACTATTTACCGAGCACCTACAGGAAATTATAATCTATTCCTAAATCATCTAGAAGCTCTGTTGGGTTATTTAACAGGAAGAAATAAAGAAATCCTGGTTGCTGGTGACTTTTATACAGATTTCCTTATGCAGTACTCCAGTAAAAATTTATTGCACTCAGTAACTTTGTCTTTCAACCTAACACATACCGTAAACTTTCCAACTAGGATAACTAAAACCTCTAGGACAGCAATTGATAATATTTTTTATAGACAAATCAAAAGAACAAAATCATATCATAAAACCAATAATAAATGGCCTCTCAGATCACGATATGCAGCTCCTTGTTTTAGGAATAGATTCTAAACAGATTATGAAGACTGCAAAATGTACACACAGGAGAGTAGTCAACCCACATAAAATTGAAAATTTTAGAAAACTCCTCAAAGATATGAACTGGAAAGATGTACATAGTGCTCATGGCATGAATGAAAAATATAACGTATTCATTAATAATGTTAGTATCATGTTTGAAAACTGATTTCCTCTAAAAGTAAGTCGAATTAAACAGAAGTCTATAATAAAACCATGGATTACACAAGGAATAAAGATTTCATGTAAGACAAAAAGGAAATTGTATCTATCGGCCAAGAGTAGTTGTAATGATGATGATTTAACTAAATATAAGGAATACTGTAAAATATTTAAAAAAGTTATTCAGGTATCTAAACAAATGCACTATGAAAAGAAGATAGCAACATCAGGAAACCAAATAAAAACAATATGGGATATAGTGAAAGAAGAGACCTGTAGAACCAGAAAGGAACAAGAGCAGGTAGCACTAAGAGTAGATGAGACATTAGTAACTGATGGGCGTAGTGTGGCAAATCTATTTAACAAGTACTTTATATCTATTACTGATAGTACTGGATTGTCTGGGTCAACTAGCATTTACAAATAACTTCACGTACATGAATATTTCACTCACTTCACCACAAGAAGTAACTTCCAAAATAAAATCTTTAAAAACAAAGCATTCTAGTGGTTATGATGAAATGTCAACAAAGTTAATTAAACCGTGTTCTTGTGAACTTAGCACAATTTAAGTAATTTGTGTAACCAGTGTATTATAATGGGAACATTTCCTAATTGGCTAAAATATGCGGATGTTAAACCTCTAATCAAGAATGGGGATAAAGAGTAACATCAAACTACAGACCCATTTCACTTTTGCCAGCATTCTCAAAAATTCTAGAAAAGGTAATGTACAAGCAGCTTCTCAACCACTTAACTTCAAATGACATATTGTCTAGAACACAGTTTGGATTTCTTAAAGGTTTCAGATTAGATTAGATTAGATTAGATTAATACTTGTTCCATAGATCATGAATACGACACTTCGTAATGATGTGGAACGTGTCAGTTAAATGAAGTGTGTCTATACATAATATCACATGACACTCAATATTTGCATATTTTTTTTTATTTTTTTTTAAAGTTTTTCCTAAAGTACTAACTTTTATCTAGAAATTCATCTAATGTGTAGAAGGAATTGCCATTCAGAAATTCTCTTAATTCATTTTTAAATGCTAGTTGGCTATCTGTCAGAATTTTGATACTACTAGGTAAGTGACCAAAGACTTTTGAGGCAGAAAATTTAACCCCTTTTTGTGACAGAGCTAAATTTAACCTTGAATAGTGTATGTCACCCTTTCTCCTAGCGTTGTAGCTATGCACACTGCTGTTACATTTGAATTCAGTTGGATTGTTAATAACAAATTTCATAAGTGAATATATATATTGTGAAGCTACTGTGAAGATTCCTAGATCCTTAAACAAATGTCTGCAGGATGATCTTGGGTGGGCTCCAGCAATTATTCTGATGACCCGCTTTTGGGCAATGAATACTTTCTTACTAAATGATGAATTGCCCCAGAATATGATGCCATAAGAAAGCAGAGAATGAAAATAGGCATAGTATGCTAGTTTACTGAGTTGTATATCACCAAAGTTTGCAATCACCCTAATAGCATAAGTAGCTGAGCTCAAACGTTTCAGCAGATCTTCAATGTGTTTCTTCCAATTCAACCCCTCATCAATGCATAAACCTAAAAATTTTGAATATTCTACCTTAGCTATAGATTTCTGGTTGAAGTCAATATTAATTAATGGTGTGATGCCATTTATTGTGTGAAACTGAATATACTGTGTTTTTTCAAAATTTAAAGAGTCCATTTACAGAGAACCATCTAACAATTCTCTGAAATACTTCATTGACAATTTCATCAGTTAATTCCTGTGATTTGGGTGTGATAGCGATACTTGTATCATCAGCAAAGAGAACTAGCTTGGCATCTTTATGAATATAGAAAGGCAAATCATTAATATATATTAAGAACAGCAAAGGTCCCAGTACCGAACCCTGTGGCACCCCATGCTTGATAGTTCCCCAGTTTGAGGACTTGGCAGTTTTTTGTATATTATGTGAATTACTTATATCAACTTTCTGAACTCTTCCAGTTAGGTATGATTTAAACCATTTGTGCACTTTTCCACCCATACCACAGTAGTTAAGCTTATCTAGAAGAATCCATGGTTAACACAATCAAAGGCCTTTGATAGATCACAAAAAATCCCAATGGGTGATTTACGGTTATCCAAAGCATTTAATATTTCATTAGTGAAATTGTGTATCGCATTTTCTGTTGAAAAGCCTTTCTGGAAACCAAACTGACATTTAGTTAGAACTTTATTTTTATTAATATATGAAGTTACTCTGGAATACATTACTTTTTCAATAATTTTTGATAGAGCAGTCAGAAGTGAGATTGGGCGGTAGTTGTTGACATCCAATGTATCACCTTTTTTATGAAGTGGTTTGACAATAGCATATTTCAGTTCAAATGTTCAAATGTTTGTTAAGCTTATGGGACTTAACTGCGGGGTCATCAGTCCCTAAACTTACAAACTACTTATGAACTACTTACGAACTAGGACGGCACAAATATCCATGCCCGAGGGGGGATTCGAACCCCCGAACGTAGTGCCCGTGCAGACCGTGACTGGAGCGCCTCAGTCTCCTCGGCCACCGCGGCCGGCCATATTTCAGTCTATCAGGGAAAATACCCTGCTCCAGTGAGCTATTACAAATGTGGCTAAGAATCCTACATATTTCTTGGGAACAAGCTTTTAATACCCTGCTGGATATGCCATCAATGCCATGAGAGCTTTTACTCTTGAGGGAGTTTATTAATTTCCTAATTTCAGATTGAGAGGTGGGTGGGATTTCCATTGCATCAAACTGTCTAGGTACGCCCTGTTCCATTAACTGCCTAGCTTCTTCTAATGAACATTTGGATCCTATATTCTCCACAACATTTAAAAAATAATTATTAAAAGTGTTTTCGACTTCTGACTTTTTGTTTGTAATTTTTTCATTCACTTTGATGGTAATGCTGTCTTCCTGTGTTCTTGGTTGCCCTGTCTCCCTTGTTATAATATTCCAGATTGTTTTAATTTTATTATTTGATGTACTAATCTCAGACATGATGCACATGCTTTTGGATTTTTTAATAACTTTCCTTAATACAGAACAGTACTTTTTATAATAGTTGAGTATTACTGGGTCACTACTCTCTCTTGCTGTCAGATACAGTTCCCTTTTCCGGTTACAAGATATTTTTATACCTTTGGTAAGCCATGGTTTTTTGCTTGGTTCCTTACAATTAAATTTGACTAATTTCTTGGGGAAACAGTTATCAAATACCCTTACAAAAGTATCATGAAATAAATTGTATTTTAAATTAGCATCAGGTTCCTTGTAGACTTCATCCCAATCTAACTGCTGAAGACTTTCCGTGAAATTTCTAATTGTCGATTCATTAATTGTACGAACAACTTTGGAGGACTGATTCAAATTACAGAAAGGAGATATATCATATAATGTAACTAGCTGTGCACCATGATCAGAAAGACCATTCTCAACAGGACATGCACTAATGTTGTTAAACCTATCTTGATCTATAAAAAAATTGTCTATCAATGTGCTGCTGTTCTTTACTATCCTAGTAGGAAAATCAATAACAGATCTCAAATTGAAAGAACCAAGTAAGACTTCCAGGTCAGTCTTCTTATTACACTCTTGCAGTGAATCAACATTGAAATCCCCACATACAATAATTTGCTTCCCCCTATCTGACAGATAGCACAACAAGGCATCCAAGTATTCCAGGAATAAATGAAAGTTTCCTGAGGGAGGCCTATACGCTGTGACAATTATAAAAGAACCACCCTTCAGTTTAAGCTCACAGGCACATGCTTTTATGTGTTGCTCTATACAAAATTTTTTTGTTTCTAAATTTTTTACACTGTGACAATTTTTGACATAAATGGCAACTCCTCCCCACACCTTCTTTTCTCTACTTGCATGTGCTGCTAGTTTATACCCTCTAATATTTACTTTATTCATATCAGTGATAATGTGATGCTCAGACAGGCATAGTATATCTATTACATTGTCAGCTTCTATAGTTTCTAAACAAATCAGGAGCTCATCTACTTTATTCTTTAAACCCCCAATATTTTGATGAAAAATACAAACATTATTTTTTAATTTACTATTGTTAGAATCTTGTGATATTTTAACAGCTTTATTACCTGCCTGTCTGGGCTTCTCATTGGACACTGAACTTATCCTAAAAAAGAGGTACTCCCAAGAGTTGCAGTGTCCCCCCTTATAGATTTTCCTATCAACCCAGCCAGTTTTCCCTTCCCTTTCCTATTGAGGTGCAGGCCATGCCTAGTAAAGTCCCACCTATCAATAGCATCAACAGGTACCAAACTAATGTCCGACAGAGTGTCCGCCCTGCGCAGCTGATCTAACTCCATGTTGACCCTCCTTACAGAGCTATTCAACCGAGGCTGATCATACCGCATGAAGGCAGGCACCATCCGAACATTAGTATGGTTTGCTGCAGTAGCTATTTTCACCAGGTCACACTCAATATTGTAGCCCTGATCCCTATCAATACTGTTTCCCACACCACCCACTATCACCACATGATCCTCCTTAGTAAACCCTTTGCACAATGAATCTAAATCCTCTACCACCTGGCTAAGACTTGCACTGGGCTTAAAAAAGTTTGTGACCTGGTACCTGTCACCTAATTTTTCCTGCACAATTTGGCCCACACCTCTCCCGTGGCTGCTGCCTAGCAACAGAACTTTCCTCCTACGTTGTACTTTTTTTGAAACCTTTGGTTTCCTAATGAAATTCTGTTGCTCCTTAATTACACCTACATCTACTGGAGGCTCTTCCTCGTTAGACTGTGGCAGCAAGGCAAACCTATTGTTTGTGCCAATGATAAAACTGTCACACACTGTACTCTTACTGAGGCCACTGTTCCCTGCTACCACTTCCCACCTCTGGTTACCCTCCTCCCCCCTTAACCTTGACAGTTCTTCTCTAACACTATCTAATTCAGCCTGAAGGGCTCTGATTTTCCCCTCTTGTTCCGCTATTTTCTTATCCCTTGAACAAACCCTGCACAAGAAAGGAAGAGTCTCCTTTGCTTCCCCAATACCCACGCCACTACATTCTCCCCAGTGAAACCAACTGTCACAACAGCTGCATAGAACCCCTGAACTAACTTTCCTACGGCAGCTCAAACACTTAGCACTCATGGTTGTTTCCTGTATTAAGCTAGATTAATTAAATTAGATACAGATATAAAGGAGCACTAAAGTTGAATAGGGCACTAATATATGTAAATACTTAGTCGTACAGTGACGTAAGAACAACTTCTACTACGTGTTAACGCTAAATCTGTGTACTCTGAAAAATGAGGCCTAGTCTCCGAATGTAAACACAGGAAATGCGAAGTTTCTGGGACAGCAAATAAAATCTTAATCAACTCTACGTGAATAATAAGTGAGAAACAATGAAGGGATAAGATGTACTTAACTTGTAATAAAAGCAAAAGAACTAATAAACCAGTTTATTTAGATTTGCTGTGCAAGAACGTAAACGAAACCTACGGCTGTAACACTGCTGTATGGACTTTTCGCGATAAATGAAAAACTACGCAAGGGAAAGTGAAACCTTTAATTGTAAGCTAGGACAGGACTCTAATAAATGTATTTAATTACTTATCGGTGTAAAACTAAGTCTTATTACAATCTAAATTACTTATCTTTTCCGAGAGGACGAAGCTGCCGCGTCTGGCCTACCGCAGGGCTGCCAACACTTTCGATATCGAGAAGGCTATTTACACTTACAGTGAGAATGTACTTAATTCATTACATAATAAATTGCAAGCAGCAGGTACTTTCTGTGATTTGTCAAAGGCATTTGATTGTGTGAACCATAACATCCTTTTAAGTAAATTAGAATTCTATGGGGTCATGGGAAATGCTGCAAAATGGTTCAAGTCGTACCTCACTAACAGGAAACAAAGGGTGTCAGTGCAAGTGTCTAGTGAATTAAGCCAACAGTCGTCATCGGATTGGGAAGAAATTACATGTGGTGACCCACAAGGATCCATCTTAGGGCCAGTGCTTTTCCTTGTGTACATTAATGACCTCTCATCAGTTACACTACCAGAAGCAGAGTTCGTTTTGTTTGCAGATGATACAAGTATTGCAATAAAAAGTACGTCAAGAAAAGTTATAGAAAGGTCTGCTAATGATATTTTCATGAACATTTAATAAATAGTTTAAAGCCAACTCATTGTCATTAAACTTTGAAAAGACTCACTACACGCAGATTCAAAACATGTAAGAGATTTCCCGTCAGCATATGCATTAAGTATGAAGAAGAGCAGATAGAAGAGGTTGACAGTATTAAATTTCCTGGGATTACAGCTTGATAATAAATTTAGTTGAGAGGAGCACACCACAGAGCTGCAGAAACGACTCAACAAATCTTTATTTTCAATACGAGTGTTATCAGACATGACATAAAAATAACAAAGCTTGCATGCTTTGCTTACTTTCATTCCCTAATTTCATATGGTATAATATTTTATGGTAACTCTTCAAGTCAGTCAAAAGTCTTCAGAGTCCAAAAACGTGTAATACGTATTATTTGTGGAGTAAATTCACGGACGTCCTGTAGAGAACTGGGTATATTAAATACTGCCTCTCAGTGTATTTATTCCTTAATGAAATTTGTCATAGATAGTATATCCCTTTTCCCAACAAACAGCTCAGTTCATACATACAATACTAGGAATAAAAGTGATCTACACAAGGACTTAAAAGCACTACTCAGGAACATACATTTCCAATAATTTACCATTAAGTGTAAAAAAATTAGCTACAAATAAAGATCAGTTTAAGAGGAACCTAAAAGACTTTCTAGTGGCCAACTCCTTCTACTCCATTAGTGAATTTTTAAATTGTACCAAACGATGCATGTACTCATACTATATTATTATTATTATTATATTATCAGCAAAAGAAAAAAAAGAAACCTTTGTATGTATCTGTATTAGTATTATCTATAATTCAACTTGTAAATTTTGTTTCTTGACATGTTCCACATCCACGAGGATCTCCGGAACATGGATATACGGAACGAAAAATTAATCTAATCTAATCTGGTAACTGGCTCACACAAAGCTGTACACCTCGCTTGTGCCTGTCACCACCGAAGCTGGACTCTTGCTGACATGTTGCCTCCTCTGACATGTCTCGCTTCCAATTATACTGAACAGGTGGAGGAGTACCGTTATGGAGACAACCCCCCGAATCCATGGACCCTGCCTATCAATAGGGGACTGTTCAGGATGGTTGTGGCTATGTAATGGTGTGTGTCGCGTGCAGTTGGAGTGAAATCGGACCCTTGATACGTCTAGATACGACTCCGGCAGGTGACATTTAGGGGAGACCAGGGAAATGGCGCCACCTTAAGGGAAATCAATATTTTGCCTTATTAAAGGTAAGTCTTTCTCGTGAAAGATAATACCACAGCTTCGCCGGCTAATACTACTTTATTATAGTTTTTTCAGGTATGTTTTTTTTTTAAGTTTTATTGTTAAAAATATATTGCGAAAGTATACGCAGTGGTGCAAAATCAAGGATAAACCTACACGATGAGTGAGTAGTTGTAAGTGTTACAACCGTTGTAATTTATACTTATCATTTTTCTGTATTAGTCGTTTAGGAGGCGTCAAGTACTTGTCGATGTAAAATTGGAATAAAAATACATTTTACAATTTAGGCTTGATGAAGACACCGCAAAAGTCAGAAATACCGCTATAGTTTTTGCCACTTCAAACCTACTACATTCTGCAAGTGCCCAATTCACAAAATGTATGCATTTGTATTACACTTTATTTAGCCTAAATTTTTCCAACATGGCATCTTTGCCCCAGTTGATAAATTTAGCAAAGAAAGTCAATTTAAAGCCAAAGATTTTGCGAAACAGGTTAGAGACACGAAATCGAAGCTTATTTCAATAAAATACAGGCTCGAAAATTAGATCCAAAACGTCGAAACTAACAATTTCTTTCACACGATTAACACCTGTCAACAATCACAGACAGCGATCACAGGAATTAGTTCCGTGGTAGGTAACGGAGATAGAACACTCGCAAGCATACTCGTAGTGTAAACCGTTCGTCATAAAACTGCGGTGTCGCGATTACCCAGGGTGGCGCCGTTACCCTGCTCTCCCCTAGGTACGCATCCTGGCCGATCACGTGCGTACATTCATGTGCATTGCGCTTTCGAGCACGACACAGCCACGCCGTGTGGTTGCAAAAACACTCTTCCGCGTTTAAACACCTCCACTGCGCTCCAAACCCTCTAAACGTTACCATTATTGAGCATAAATGTGACACATTACTACTTGCTGTTCAGAAATCTCCGCCCTCTCAGATTTCTGGACAGCCCTGAAGGATGTATGGAGTCACTTCCCGACAGTACTTCAGACATTAATTGAGTCCACGCCAAGTCGCGTTATGGCACTTCTACGAGCTCGTGGGGGCCCTGCATGATATTACGCAGGTGTACTAGTTTCTTTGCCTCTTCAGCGTACGTACACAACGAGGAAAAATTAATCATACCGAGATTTATGAATAAAAGTTTACTAATTTTATACGGTTTTCTTTCGCAGTGTCTATTTTTTCCGCTTTCGGAAAGATTGACTCACCGGACACTGACGAAACTGGGATACAATTTTAGAAGCAATTGGTACAGCGTTGGGTAGAACATTTTTCTTGTTTTCCACCAGTTGCAAGAATCGCTGCTTCTGGGAAAATATGTCTCAGCTAACTATTTGTCCATTTCAACTTATGCTACACGTTCCGCATCATGACTTCTTTGCGGCTGACAAGAACAAGGTGGAGCAAGTAGGTGTGGCCCAGTGAACAGAACTGACTATCAAGACACAGCAGAGGAATGGACATAACATGCTTAACTGACTATAGCAGATGTTTATTGCTACGAACGATAACTTCTTAGCTCTCTCGGACCCTGGTCAGGAAGCTGCTGAGGCGGATCGAAGCAGAACTGCTGGAATAAAGCCTTCATATCCGAAATTTTTTGCAGCAGTTGTTAAATAGTACGAGGATTATTGCGATAAGCCTTAGAATAGAGAGCGGACTTCGCAAAGTAATCGCACACAGACGAATAAGGCGACATGTGTGTCTAGTTGGGGCGTGAGCAGGTTCTCCTCTAAAACTCTGCCAGGCATGAAGGTTGTGTAAATGTGTTCCAAGGTTTGGTCGACCGAATGGACAGTCCCTCCATTTTTGAAAGTAACTGCCACAAATAGTTTCAAAATCTCGGCAATAGAACATGCCAAAGTCAACATTTCATGAAATAAGATGGGATGAATTTTGCGGCGTGCAGATCCAGCATACCAAAACACAACTTTCTGTCATGAAGTTGTCTTTCGTGGAATTTATGCGGGTTCTCTACTCTCCAGAAGCTGCGGTTCTTTGATTTGTCAGAACCATCCACGTACTGCCAGGCTTCACCAGACAGAAAGATCATATCCATGTACAAGCCATTTACTGTTATCTAACAGTCACTATCAAAAGTGAAGGCGCTGAGGAGCATCAGCTGGTTTTAATCTTATATCTTAGAAAATAGGCTGTACGTGTGTATGTATGTATGTTCCACATCTCCACCTAAACTACCTGACCGATTTCAACCAATAGAACATGCCAAAGTCAACATTTCATGAAATAAGATGGGATGAATTTTGCGGCGTGCAGATCCAGCATACCAAAACACAACTTTCTGTCATGAAGTTGTCTTTCGTGGAATTTATGCGGGTTCTCTACTCTCCAGAAGCTGCGGTTCTTTGATTTGTCAGAACCATCCACGTACTGCCAGGCTTCACCAGACAGAAAGATCATATCCATGTACAAGCCATTTACTGTTATCCAACAGTCACTATCAAAAGTGAAGGCGCTGAGGAGCATCAGCTGGTTTTAATCTTACATCTTAGAAAATAGGCTGTATGTGTGTATGTATGTATGTTCCACATCTCCACCTAAACTACCTGACCGATTTCAACCAAACTTCGTACACATGTTCCTTAATATCAGACAACAATCGCTGTCGGGGTAAGAATCATCTAAGACACATACGTATGGAGATATGACGACATTAACAACGAGATGCGCGAAAACTGCTCCGACAAACGACAATGCTGCACATTTTCTCCTACACCACTGGACCGATTTCACCCAAATTTGCCGGCCGCGGTGGCCGAGGAGACTGAGGCGCTCCAGTCACGGTCTGCACGGCCACTACGGTCGGGGGTTCGAATCCCCCCCTCGGGCATGGATATTTGTGCCGTTCTAGTTCGTAAGTAGTTCATAAGTAGTTTGTAAGTTTAGGGACTGATGACCCCGTAGTTAAGTCCCATAAACTATACAAATATTTGAACATTTGAATTACCCAAATTTGGTACACATATTTCGCACGTGAGGTAACATCTGCTGTAGGAGTACGAACCACATACGACACATGGTTCACGAGATATAACGTCATGAACAATAGGAATCGCAAAAAACTGCTACATAATGTGTCGAAACTTTATAAATACACTGTATGAGACTAACTGTACTTGGCGACTTGCAACAAACTTTAAACATAATTTCAAACCTTCATTAAACTTTTTTTAAAATAATGAAAGGAAAAAAGTTTCTCGCTTACTACTTTTCCAATGTTCATAGAGCAAAACTATGGCATTCGGTATAACGTTACATTTTATAATTTCTACATTACTAATTGTACCGACAGGAAATTTTGCAGACAGAATACACACTTAAAGCTGAATGTACGTTCGAAATTGTATCACAGTACGACACGTAGATCATGAGGTATGAGGACGTAAAGAGTAACGTTCATAGAATTCCGCCCCATCAAGCATCATGTTTTAATCTATTACTTCTTTATTATTACCCACATTCGCAACTGATTTTACCGACATACAGCACTTATACAAATCAAAATATTCTTGCAAAATTTTACAATTGTACAACAAATCTATACTACTAATATAAATCTGTAAATGTAGGCCTGTCGCTGTTCGCTTCAATTTCAAAACTACTGGACGATTTTCAAGCGGTTTTCACAGGAAACATGACCGAAGATTGGTTAAGGATCTAGGCATGATTTCATCAAAATAGAATCACGAAGTGTTTTCTTAGACCATCGTGTCTGTCTGTTCATCTGTGAGAAACCACTTCTCCAAAATTACTTCACGAATTCTCATGGAGTTTTCACAGGTATGGTAACTGCAGCGTACCTTAGGACAACATATAGACTTAGTTTCATAAAAATCGGATCACGGAAAGAAAAACATCACAATTTAACGTTTTTCATCGACAACCGTCATGTCTATCTTTCTCTTTCATCTCCAAAACTAATAGATGAGTTTTCAGGCGTTTTTCACAGGAAACGTGAGGGTATCTTGCGGTTACAGTAAATCGGATCAGAAAAAGTTACGTATCACTATTTAAACATTTCTCTGAAAGCAGTCGCATATGTTTATTTGTAGAGAGTAATCTCCAAAAGTACTAAATGAACATTAATGGGCGTATCACAGACAAATAGAGAATGTCCTGGGGTAACATATAGGCTTTATTTTATCAAAATCAGATCAGGAAAGTAAAAGATATCGTAATTTGAAGTTTTAGGTGTATTTTATGCTTGGAAGCAACGGCGTAATGCAGCAAAGAACTAATAGATAGTGCTGCGGGTGTTCGTCTGAAGTTTGGAGAAGCGATCGGATTATTAACTATTGAAAATACTACTTACTCTTCTACGTTTGAAATTTACATATTTCCGAAAATCGTTTTCTTGGTTGCTATGTTCTACGAAATATGATTCAATGCAGTGAATATAAAACTGATACAATCCTCGACGTCTTTAATCCACATAGTTACATACTGATATCACAGTCTAAAGTATATGTACAACTGCTTTGGTAGTTTAAATTTTAAGCTTGGAGCGACAATAGCGCATCTAACGGAAAGAGAGCCAACCGTAAGAATAATAATTATTGTCAGTGATTTTTTCTTCCAGTAATTTTCGGGTATGCAGCCGGATCCCATTCGCATTCTGCAACGATATTTTGGCCCAGAGACGCCCGGCCATCTTCAGGTGAGTAGGCAACTACTGAAAAGCGCAGGTTCGTTCGCGGTATTTATACAGAGTGTTGCGCATGCGAAATACACTGGAGTCTTACTGCGCATGTGCGCGGTACGGCCGAGCTATGTGTGCTGCCCTCGGTGGTGAAAGTGGACACTCCTCTAATCATTGAGAATCGAATGATTCCGCCGATTCCGCTGTGCCTCAATAGCTTAAATGTGTCCTCTAAAATAGGCAGATTGCTAAGGAAACATAAAATCCAGGTCATCTTCCGTCCAACAGCGAAGAATATAGTCCTAGTCGGATCTGTAAAAGACGATTTGCTACTGAAAAAAAGCGAGCGTTTATAAAATTCCCTGCGAGTGTGGTTTTGCTTACATATGTCAGACGACCCGAACAGTTCAAGAGCGCTATATGGAGCACCAAAGACACACCCGTCTTCTGCAACCGTCGAAATCAGCAGTAGCAGAGCACTGCATTTCCATGGGACACTCCATGTAATACAACAAGACTACAATTTTAGCTCCAGTTTCCGGCTTTTGGAACTCAGTCACCAAGAAACGGTTGAAATACGCCTTGCTGATAATTTAATAAATCGTGACAACGGCTTTCAGCTGGATAAAAATTGGAACCCTGTAATCAAAGCTATTGAGGCACAGCAGAATCGACGGAATCATTCGATTCTCAATGATTAGAGGAGTGTTCACTTTCACCACCGAGGGCAGCACGCATAGCTCGGCCGTACCGCGCACAAGCACAGCAAGACTCCAGGACATTTCGCATGCGCAACACTCGGCATAAATACCGCGGACGTACCTGCGCTTTTCAGTAGTTGCCTACTCACCTGAAGATGGCCGGACGTCTCTGGGCCGAAATATCGTTTCAGACTTCGAATGAGATCCGGCTGCATACCCGAACATTACTGGAAGAAGAAATAAGCCGGGAAAATTTTAGAAGTTACATTGTCAGTGATATTTCTACTTCATTAGGGAAATACTTCAGTTTTCTGGAGATATGAATGATCACGAAATAAATGTTTTAAATGGCGAATATAACTGATGTATGATGTGAGTTACATATATTCATGAAGATATTCCTATTTCGCAAACGTATTAAAAAAAAAAAGAAACTACTGACACATTTTCAAGCGGTTTTCACAGGAAATTTGAGCTAAGATTTGGGCAACATAGAGGCATGATTTCATCAAAATCAGATCACGGGAAAAAGATACATCGCAATCTTAAGCTTTTTCAGTAACTGTCTGTTCATCTATTACAAATACCTAATCCTCTAAACTACTTCACGGATTTGCATGGAGCAACTTCAAAAGGGAAATTGTTTTAGATGTAGGTTATGCTTCAAGTACGGATTGCATAGTACAGCAGACATGCGTTAGAGGCACTGTAGTGCACGAAAGAACTAATAAACACCGCTGCTGCATAATACGTATGGGGTAGTACATCAAGGAAGCGAAAGTCTGTGAGAGAATTAACCAAACTTATGTCTACGAATATCAACAAACATTGAACATAGTGTTACTGATTTCTCTTTGTGTATTAAATACTTAGCGAAACTTCTTTGCTTCTTTTGGCACGTTTCACTTTTTGTATCAAATACTTTTGTCGTTTCGGACAATGACTTTTACTTACATTTGACATCTTGGGTAGGACAATTGAGTTTATTGACAGAGCGATCCAACAAGGATTATGTTTTTACTGACTGATGTCCGCAGCCCTAAAAAGCCAGGCTCTCCTTCGACAACCGTTGCGAAGCACGGGCAAATAAGCTAGTGCTTGAACAAAAGACACTGGGTAGGCATGTATATCGCTGTCGAAGTGAAACATTCGTCCGGTCTCTTGCGACAGGCACCCACGTGATTTCACAAGGTTCTGACGGTTTCTACCCAACCAGACTGTTGACTTCGGCCCACTACTTCGCACAGACAAGACCTCTTAAAACTAATAGCTGCCGATATACAGAAAAGGCCACCATCCTAGGTCGGCCGTTGCCAGGCTAAAAGGTAATAACACACACCACAAAACAGCATTATGTCGTGTTCCTCAACCATAATTCGTTGCTCAAGACAGCTACACGTCCCTAATCCTCTACGCGGCTTTTTCTGCTCCATTTAGGCGGCCGCTAAAATACTTGAAGCACTTGTTTTACGGGCGTCCATTTTCGTGCGGAAACTCTGTAAGTAAGGCGCCAGAACCAGGCGGTAACTGCCGCTTGTGTGCGCTGCAGTCGCAATTCACGACAAGCAGCACGTTTCGTGAGAAGAAGCAGTTCGTTTCAGAGCGTGCAGCAGCCGGGACGGACACCACGTCTAGCGTGCTTCGCGGTGAGAAACACGTCCCGTGTTACTACTGCATTAGGGTTGATCGTTCTCAGTATGTCGATGAGAACAAGTGGATTTTAAGTGAGAACCTAGACCAGAGGTGGGCACAAATCGGCTCAATGAGCAGCTCTCCGGTTCAGGCCGGAAAAAGAGCAGCGTTCGCGCTCGGCCGGTAGTTATCCTAGTTGCCTCTAGAGGTCTGCATGCTTGCTGGCGCACCTGACAGACGTTCATACGACGAGTTATAGTACGCCGCGACAGACTCAAACTTGCGAAAGAACGTGATAACTGTGGACATAGTTCGTCTGCTACGACTTCCAAACTCTGCTTCACAAATTCACCGTCACAAAATGGTCGGGAAGTACGGTCTATCCGCAAAGCTATTCTGTAATTAGCACAAACAACTGCATCGGAGGATGAGGCATCACATTCCTGTGTAAGAAATTAACAGAGTTGTCATTTCAAAGGAAAATTGATTTTATTAAACAAAACACTGTGATTAAGTTAGCTCGTAAGTATGTACAGCATTATAATACATACCTCTACTTTACTTCCTTCCTCGCGTAGATTATTAAGAAGATTAAGTCGCATTTCACCTTCTACACTTCCATACTGGTTGAAGTGATGTGTTCTATACTGGCGTTCTAAACTGTACTTTTTTTATATTCACAGAATAAATGACATCAACTGCGATTGGGCAAAGCTGAAAATGTGGACCCAGCCGGGATTCGAACCCGGGTCTCCTGCTTTCTATGCAGTTGCGCTGGCCCCTACACCACTGGGGACACAGTGATCACCGCACCTGCAAGGACGACCTAAGCACGCCTCCCGTCAGATACAAATTCCCAGCTTCGCCCTGCCCACAGTACTCAAACTCGTAGTTATGAAACTAATTCCCGTAAGAGTAAGGACTTCAAACTTGCCCAGCCATTCCCACTAACGATAGGATCATTGCCCGTCACCGGCATATTATATATATACACATATGGCGTCTGTTCCGAAAGAACAGACGTCACTTCTGATCCTGCAGTTGTTATTATTTAATATTCACAGAATATCGCAGTTGATGTCATATATTTTGTGAATATTAAATAATAACAACTGCAGGATCAGAAGTGACGTCTGCTTTTTCGGAACAGACGCCACATGTGTACTTTTTTATGCCTAGTATTTTACCACATACCAAACATTTTGCTTCTCCTTCGCTTTCAGTGAACAAGTAATCACACTCCCAACTAGAGTTGAACTGGAAAACAGACCGCCGCTTTACCGCGCCGATTTGACTAGCCATTTCAACTCCACAGCGTAATATCATAGATTATAACGAAAACCCTGAAGTACAAAATTCAAACTAACAGATGGCACTGTTAGCGGTGTCTTCTGAAACAAAACAAAAAATCGCTCTTATCTTTATAAGATATTTGCCGGCTCGACTGCATGTGCTGGACGTTTTAGAGAAGAGTTTCCAGTATTATGTTTGTAAGTTACTTACTTATAAACATAATAGCATTTTTCAGGAGATACCCCTAGCAGTAGAAACTGTTCATTCGAGTTGGATACTAAAGAGTTAGCACTATTATCTTGATAAGTTATTTAAAACGCATTCAGCCACGTGCATTTCTGCGTTGGCTGCGGATAACGCCATCTAGTCTTTTCAGCAGGAACTACGTGATGGACGCCAGCTGCTCGCGGCTCTGCTCCCGCTCAGGCAGGCGGCTCCGAGAGCGCGGCTCGCTCATTGCCCACCTCTGACCTAGACCAACATATTCGTCTGAGTGAAGATACTGTACTTACCCAGCAGAAAACACGCTGCCTCCATTCACTTGATCTTGCAAAATAATCCCTGAGACCTTTCCCAATTATCCTCTTACCATGTCCTGCTCATTAAAACTATGTTGCTTCCTTGCATTCTTTTATTTGATTTTGTTGTTAAGTTCGTGTGCTTTTTGTGAATAGATGTATTCTTTATGATTCTTGTTTGGTCATTTTTCGTAGACTCTCTTCACTGTCAAATAGCAGCAATGTTCTCTGTCCTTTACCACCCAATTTATTTAGAATTTTCTTTTACTGCATTACACGTTTTTCCAAATTACTAATATTCAGTCTTTCACTTGTAATGTATAAAAAATTTTCAAATGTTTGGTAAGCTTAAGGGACTGTACTACGGGGACATCAGTCCCTAAACTTACAAACTATTTAATATCAATGACAGCACACTGGACTTCCCCAGCTGCCCAAAGGCAAAAATAAAATAATTAATTTTAAAAAATTGTTACCTATTACTGCCGCATCACTAAACTTTAAGGGTGAGGGAGGAGGATGAGCAAAGTGTGACAATGTATGAAAGAGGTTGTCATTTCTTAATGAACTATTCTCTTGTATACTCATAAAAGATTTTGTTATCGTAAATTTTTTACAACTTCGGCGGAGGAGGGAGTTTCCCGCCCTTGCGTCCTCCACTGAAGGATGGAACATGTTGTGCTTCCTTTCAGTCTACACATGTTGGTCATCAGTGTGATTTGTGTCATTTCTGATTCCAGCAACAAGAGAGAGAGAGAGAGAGAGAGAGAGAGAGAGAGAGAGAGAGAGAGAGAGAGAGATGAAATTGTGACTAAAATTGATGGCAAAGTTTCACTTGATACAATCTTGAATGACATTCGAACTTCCATGTCAAATGAGCTAGATAGAGTCCATCTAGGACCTAGGATGACATTATCATTCTGCAGTGGAGTGTGCGCTGATATGAAATTTGCTGCCAGATTAAAATTGCGTGCCAGAACCGGGGGATTCAAACCTGCGACCTTCTCCTTTCGCGGGAAAGGTCTCTACCGTCTAATCTATCCTGGCACGCTTCGCCATAGCCTTTCTTTCGGGATTGCTAGTCCTGCAAAGTTCGCAAGAGAATCTGTGAAGTATGGAAAGTATGAGGTGCGGTACTGGCAGAAGTTGTGAGGACATATCGTGAAACGTACTGGGATAGCTCAGACGGTAGAGCGCTTTCCCGCGAAAGGCAAATGTCCCACATTCGAATACCGGATCCAGAACACAATTGTAATCTGTCAGTAAGTTTCTGTTAACTAAACACGACCTGCATAATGTAGAAGTAAGTTTTAATTATGTGATGCAGTTAAACCTCAGGTGCCTCTGCATGGGTTAACGAAATGGAAGAAAGTGGAAATTCGTGTGCTGCACTTAGAAGCCCCCAAGATAATACTTCCCTCTACTGAAAACAGATGGTTTTGTTACGTAAGATTCCGTGTCCAGAGTCAGATAACATAAAAGTGTTCTGGATGTTGTACCGCGTCATGATGTAGAAGGCTATTACTTAAATAACCGACGTTTCGGCCAACGTTACAGTGGTGTTTAGGTCAAAATGCAGCCATAGGATGTCTTACCCAGAAAATAACAATGTAATACGTTGATCAGCGGTAACACTGACCGTTAAACAAATTGTTCAATGATCAACTGATCCTCTCACAGAGTAGGTTAAGCATCAGTACCTACATTATTACAATGCCTTATTACTGATTTCAACATTGCTTTGTAGCTAACAAAATTAAAACTATTTATAATATGGCCATGTAAAAATTGTAAGATGTGAATCATTTTTTCTTCTTTGTCAGAAATCTAAAGATGCTGTAACCGGGCGAAACGCGTCATTACAATAAAAGTTTTTGCAACCAATGCAATATTTTATTCAAAAGTTCTAGGGGATGTGGAAGGTTTCTTGAGGAACAAAGTGAGTAGAAAAACCCGTGCCCGGAAATGTCATCCAATGACGCTACAGAGCGTCGAAATTGCTGGAGGGGATGTCTAGCGGCAGGAGCTGGTGCCTGTAACTTGGACTCTCCGTAGCGTCGTTGAATGGCGTTTCCGGGCATGCTCATTTTGTTCCTGAAGACACCTCCCACATCCCCTAGAAGTTTCTTGGTGTAGCAATGTAATTCTGAAACACACTGAGGTGTAGGACACACACCCATTTCAATCTTTGAAGTTCATTTACTGCCGGAAATATGTGCAGGACGAAATTTTGTGACAGACATTTTTTTATTGATAGCAAGTGAGGAATTACGCTGCGAAGTCCGAGTGCGTGAATTTAGATTCACCGTATATTAGGGGTAATTTTGACAGAATGTAAGCATTGACCAATAAAGGATATTAGTTTCTATGGTCAAAGTCGTTACGTGAATCATATATTTACTGGCTGCAACTAAAATCTTTAAATGTCTCTGCTGTAAAATCTTGATTTTTTAGTTGTGTCGCTCTCCGTCTTAGCCATCGCTTTGTATTGTGAAATTACTCCGTTTCCTCCCTCACTTCTGTTTCCCTAACGTCCATATCTGCAAATCCGTCGGACAACGCATCCGCAATGCGCACGTAGTTGGTCGCGTGTTTAATGCTGCGGTTGGCGACTGATGAAAATCTCAACTGTCCCGTGCCTCTCTACCTGGGAAGCCTCCAAATCTCAAAACTTACTTTTTTATTATAATTACCAGACATCCAAATTCAGGATTTTTGTAAGAGGCAATCTTTTACTCTAATAGTCAGGAATCCCTTTATAAGATTTTTATTGCCATAGATCGCTTATTGTTTTTATATGATAAGTTTCGACTCGTTAAAACGTCATTATCAAATCTTACTTGTCCAGGCATGTTAATAAATATACTTCAGATGAACCAAAATCACTGTGGCAAGTTACAAATGGTCTGAACATCAGCGGTTGAACATGCATTTGGGTCATGGTGTTGAAGATCCTGTGTTACACTGTGCCTCATGTCTAGGTAATATGTTATCACAGTGAAAACTGTCGGCCACTGACAGAGTTCATGGAAAACAAAGTAGCGCTGCAAGACGCGTCTGTGGCCCGACCGCAGGCAGCAGTATTTTAGAGCCGGCGGAAACTTTGCTTGTTCTGTTTTCCCACGCAACGGAGTGCTTCTCCACAAGTGGCGCTCTTATGTTGCCTGCGTGGTAAATGGACCCAGCCGAATAAATGAAATCACCGTTCCCTAGTAAGAAATAAATAAGTAATTCATACCTATATTTCAACTGCGAAAAAGCTGTCTTTTTTTTATAAAATCCGCTATGGAGATAGCTTTAACGCTAAAGAAGAATATAGGCTACTTCAAAAGTGTGTAATTCAAGGTATTTGTTAATTTTAAGTATATAACTCGAAATACGGAACACATGAGCATCAACGTTTTTCTTTTAGGTTCTGAAGCGCTTGAAAACTCCTTGGAAAAGCTACTTCCTGTATGGCGTTTGAAATTTATTAAAATACTTTTAATGATATATATGTTGTAAGTATTACGATTCAACATGATGAATACAATCCTTACATATGGGCAGTGGTCCACCCAGGATTTGGTTCTGTGGGGGCTATTTTTTTTAATTAAACCTATTGAATTTATTAATCTATGACTTATTTTTACACTTCTTTTATAATTTAACCAATTATACTACAAAAAAATGCACAAGAAATAAAATGAGGAGGCTCGCATTAATTTGAATATGGAACATGAGCAATGTGATGGAAATAAAATGTATGTAATCAGCTCGTCAAGTAAGCAGCTTCTGTGTTACTAGCCCAAGAGAGAGGACTCTACAATTTAATTAGAAAGACGGCTGTCTGCCGTTTTCCCTAGGTTTTTAACTTTGTAAATTATCTAAGTTCACTAGACGGCCTTTTATTTCCTAAACGAAAACCCCTCTCGTTTGGAGGCATGAGGAATAGCATTTCATTTCATGTTTTAAATGTTGGTTTCTGTAATATTGTTGGGATTTTATTATGCTAAAAATTTATCATTGTGTCTATGAATGTGGTAAGATGAACGGTTTCTCCGTGACGCCGCTCTCCCTGTGAGAATGTGTACTTGCTTTATTCTGTATGTGCATGTATGAGAATCTTCTAGCATGAGAGTCTGAGTGTATGTATGACAATTTTCGTCGTTGGCTGCTGCCTGCTCGCTACTAGTGTTCTCTGGCTCTGTATCGATAGCTAGTCGTTACCAACTTCTGCTTTTGATGCTACCAAAGAGGTTCCTCACCCTTTGGTTACAAGTTGGGTTGACAATGCCCAGTTAGTGAGCCTCGAAAGGATGCGTGAGTTTCAGCTCTCCCCACCACCTCGGTTTTTCCAGGGGTTTCTACCGATTTCCGGTGGATTTCTGGTGGTAGACTGGGTGGCCGATCTGTACAATCTGTGGTTGCGCTTCGACCTGGTAAGACATTCTGGATTTTTCTTCCCTCCCTTGAGATGGTAGCGATTCGTTGTCTGGTTTCAGATATTAAGTTCATGTTTCGGAACAAGTTTCTCCGATCATGTACGGAAATGTATTCAGTTTCATTTCGGTGATTTTGCATAGGTAAACGCAGTGAATATGCAACTAATTCGGTTTGATAACGGCTGGGAATTGGTAACCTTTGTGAGACTAGCTGGCATATATGAACTCTGTTTAATTTCTTTCTAGCTTTGTGGAACGCGAATAATATGCGGGAGTATTTTTATTCTGTGTAGTGCATGTGAAATATTCTTTTCCGTTTTTCCTCCTTCCCCGAGTGATATGTACTACATGTCGTGTGTTCTTAGAACAAAGCCTTCAGCTACCCCTGTGTCTGTTTCTATGCCCTTCAGGCAAGAAATTATGCATGTATCTTTCTGACTTCCATTAGTACCTTGCGATCTCCTCTCCTTCTATTTTTAAATTGTTATAACGTTTCCAGAAACCACATGGTTCCGAACTCCGATTTCAAGAGTTTATAGCTAGTCACTTGAGTTCTCGCCACTGCTCACACACCTGTGCCTTCCCATTGTATATTCTTGCTTCGTAATCTGTGATTCCGTTGGTTTTTGTTGAAATGAATACAGTCCTTAAGCACTTCGCTAACAGTGGGGTGCGAATATGTAATGTAGCAGACACGTGCCGTGTGTCTCAATAATCCCGCATGTTCACGGTTTGATTAGAATGAAAATTAATCTCGCTAGTATCGCGAACCATCTCAAGTAAAAAAAGACCAGAGCGACCTACGAAGGTTACTTTTCTTGTTTTGTGTGGTATATCATGTTACGCTGAATTTCGCCCACGATAGCGGCGCCTGCTTCTGCTTCGCATCAGCACGTTCAGTTGGGCGAGTTTCGCTTTCCTTCCCGTGTGTAAGCGGATGAATGCTTGTTGAGTGTAAATCCTCCCTCCGACGATGTTCAGTTCAGATAATTTTAACTTAAGTGTCAATGGGATGCATTTTTATTGTTATTAAAATTGGTTCCCCCATTTGCTCATGTTTGAAGTGAATAAATAATTTGTCACTTAAATTTTGTCCTTCTTATGAAAAATTTGTATACGAATATCCTCCCTTTTTTATTTAATGTTTTGCACCAGTGCTGAGAACAAACTTAGCTGCAAATTACCATGTTTTAATTCCGTTGCACCATAAATTAAATGTTCTCACAGCCACCTTCATAAAATGCTTTAGTTCCGGGTGGCTTGTTTATTAATGATTGTGTGTAATTCTCGTGATCTACATCGTATGTTGGCCACCGTCTCTTTGTCTTCCTGTTTGTGTCAGTTCTAAATTCTGGGCCAGAAAATAAGATGCTGTTGCAGGAAGCAGTCAGTAGTTCACGCGAATCCTTTAGCTGGTTTTACGGCCAGAGTTATATGTTTAAAGTAAGCTTTTTAACTGGCTCCTTGCACCTAGAATTAATTTTACAATTAACGGTGGTCTTTCAACATCATACTCTACGTGTAAAAATTGAACTAAAATAAAACCATTATTGATCATAAGATACAGTGGTAGACTAAGGGGGGCCGAGGTGGCGAACCGCCCCGGGCCTCACGTCTTGTGGGGCCTCCAAATACCTCGAAAGCACGTTTTTCTTTCTTTCTTTTTTTGAGCGCTCTTGGTCTTTCGTTCTGGGGTCTGTAATCTCGAAAGCTATTTTTTCGCCTCTTGTCCTGGGGGCCTCCAAATCTGAAACGTTACTTTTTTTAGTAATACATGTATTTCCAAGCGGACAACCTAAGTCCGCCACTGATAAGATTCCACTCGGGTGTCACCGCTGACCTGCTAAGCAGCGGGTCGCCGCATATGAACAATCGGCTCGTAACTTCAGCATAGCAGTATCAACAGCGGCACCATCAAAGCTGGTCACGACGTCATTAAATCCGCTCACAGTAATAGCAACACGTTCTCAGTGGTGACATCACGTTGGCGACCCACTGGCACGTTCACTTGTGCTTGGCAAATTATAGTTACGTTGTGAATTATTACTTGTGTATTATTTCAAATTTCCGATGCCGACTTGTTTAAAAAATAAAAACAATAAAAAAATAATAAAATTATAAATCTCGATGAGGGGGAGCCCGCTCCACTCCCCCCCCCCCCCTCCCCGGCGTGTCGTCGTGGCTGCACCACGGCAAATGACGTCAACGTCTTCAAACCACCGATTAGATTTCACTGGCATTTGAATCCTACAAAATTTACACATTGTATAACGTACAGCGTTTTAAGTCATCGGTTTAATCACAAGGAGGTTAAAATAAGGGGAGACAGCGCTACCCTGCAAAGCTTAGCTATCGATTCAAGCCAGTCCACCATCTTGCGGAGTCAACGAAACATTATTCAGATTAAAGCACTATGTGGTACTTGCCCTATTAACTTTCAAACTTTTGAATGACTGTCACTTCTTAGTAGGTACATATCTGATATACCATAACTGCATGGACAAATACAGACCTTTCACATAGCTTAAATGTGAAGTATTAATGCAAAATCTCATTCGACAAGTATGACTCACGTCTCACAATAATACCCAAATGTTCTACAAGAATAGAAATTGCCAGCTGTAAAGTTCACAACAAATGCACAACAATAGTTTTCCAGTAACGACAGAACCACTTTTCATAAGATCAGTACTGAAGAGACGTTTTTTTTGTTGAATATATACGAAAATTCTGTCTACGGGTTCCACGTCATTAAATACTAATACTAAAATTCTGTACCAATAGGTCTTTGAAACTTCAAGGGAACCTATAACTAGCAAAACTGAAAATTAGAAGTCTTTGAAAGATAAACACTGAAAGAAATAGGAAATATTAATTTAGCAACAAAATTTTTCTGTGTAAAATAGCAGGTGTCTCTTTTGTTCTGCTTGCACATCCATAGGTAATAAAGGTATCTTTATTTTTCTTTTCAAGTAAAGCCACATTCAACTCAGAATAGACACACGTCGTCGCAGTTGTTACTGGTTCCATAATATTGCGACAAGGCTGTGACGTTAAGGGCATCTCCCCTTATTCTAATGTCCTTATTTAATCATAATGTAATAAACAGAGTTTCTTCTTATATATAATAGTATCGTTAGTTTTATCTCGACCAAGAATGACAATATTTACCGTCATTAATGTTAATGTTTGTAAATCTATCCGACCAAACTGCCTGGTCATCAGTCCGCAGCTTAAAAAACTACTTAAACCTAGTTAAACTAACCTAAGGACCACACACACACCCATGCCCAAGGGAGGACTCGAACCTCCACGGCGAGCAACCGCGCGCTCCGCAGCGAGACGCTTTAGATCGCTCGGCTACTCCACCGCAGCTTTACCGTCGTTCTTCACACGGTTTATATTTAAACCAGAAAATTGGAGATATTTCTTTTATCCTGATAATCCTAGTCATAATTAAATTATTGAAATGGATGTTGGTTACACTTCTTATGAGGAGATGAAGAGGCTTGTTGAGTATAGATTAAGGTAGAGATGTGCATCAAACCTGTCTCCGGACTGAAGAGTACAACAACAACAATTTAAGATCGAAGTTGCGAAATTACTGTATTTTTGATGGTTTTTGACACATATGCAAGACACCAAAGCGTGAGAAGTCGCGGGTGAGTAATAATAATAATAATAATAATATGAATCACATTTGCCTGTAGGAACGTTCAGATCTCCACATCTGAAAATATAGTGACTACCCTTCGCTGCCAAAATGAAGTATATTTGCGAGGATTTTAGAAATAATTGTATCCAATGAGGAGCAGAAAGGAAAAATGAATACATGCCCTCTCTGGATTTTCAGATGCCACTGATACATGTGTTTTCGAGTGGTTTGTGTATGTGTGTATGGGGGGGGGGGGGATGGGTCATTCATTTTCCCCAACCGATGTTGTTTAATGCATCCCCCCTCCTCCCGATTTAACCAATGCTCTTCACATGTCTCACTAAAGTCACATCAACATTACGAGTTGGTTGACATTTCGCCGTTACCTTCCTCCAATAAGAGCTCTCTACGTCACGTCTAAACTGCTCACCGCTGCCAAATTGCCACTAGTGGTAAAACTTAAAAAAAAAATTACAAAGATCTTAAAAATTACCTTTACCCTAGTAAACAATATAAGTAAAGTATGCTGTAAGTTTCGACTGTGTATACGTTGACAGTCAATACACAACTGGAGAAAGAAATATCAGAACTATGTCAAACCTACTAAGCTTGGACAAGTGGAGGACGAATTCAAGATCAATTTCTTAGCCTTTGCAGAAAATTTACCGATACTGGTGTACAGCGGAAACACAGCTATCGAAGAATTTGCCGAAAATGTTAGGTAACAAGTTTGATTCCATATTGCATCACCGTGCTCAGCTAATCTGTATGTGGTTAAAGAGCATCAGTCAGTCGCATATATCTGGAAAAAAAAAAATATTTATTTGCGACTGATTGCTTTTCGTCAGATACAAATAATAGGCAACAAATGTCATTAGATATAACCAAGTTTATATGTGCTGGATTCAAGATGTGTGGCGGAATGTTAAGCGGTTCAAGCATACCAGCCACCTCATTACTGGTGCCAAATGTATGTCTTAGATTGCGAACGGAATCAAATGTAGTAAAATAACCATAGCACAGCTCGACAAATCACACTTAACACGTCATGTGACATTTACAGTCTCTTGTGATTATCATTTAATTCAGCGATTTTTATGGAGTGGAATGTGTTAAGGTCGATTGTTAAGAATACTGTACGACTTATGTGTCAGGTGGTGCCGGTGTTGCTAGCTGTTTTACCCACATTTGACGTGTGCATTAAAAAAATCTACAAAAGTACTGTAAAAAAAAAAAAAAACATTTATGAACTGATTTTATTTGTGTCTGTTATGGGAAATTACTAAATATTTTTCAAATCTTTCTTATATGTCTTCCTTACATCTGTCAAAATGGTTTACAAATCTGACAAAGTTCCCTATCCCTCATATCATGTTACGAAGTATAACGACATTGTTGCGATATCGTTTGCAAAATAATTCTTGAAAGGTATGGTTGGACTCATAACGTCTAATTCAATGTAAGTAGAAAATGTAACAACAAACAAGCATGTTCCGATTTTAGAATGTGTAAAATAATTCTAGTAGGTGATAGAAGACAGATTACTACATATACTGACACGACTGAGACCTGTCACGGAAGTTACCTGTCTATCTAGAACCATACGCCACAGTTAGTATAGCGTTATAGGAGAAAAATTCAAATTTTTGTAGTCGTTGGATTATTTATAGAATGAATGCCGTTGTTATTCGTCGAAACTGTTCTGTTCAAAGAAAAGAAAAATCAACAATTATATTCTTTTCAACAACGAGGTAATGTGAAGCTCCCTATTAACATTGAAGATTCGTTATCTTTTAGAAAAAAAAGCAACTATTCTTTACGTAAGTTCAAATATTGTCACTGATTTATCTCGGATCCTTCTCAATTATTCACTCATAATTCTTATTTGAATCTTCCTCTGCTTTTTGGCAACTTTATCACATTTCTTACTTGGCGTTCAATCATAATCAAGAAAGTATACTATTAGGAATTATTATTAATATGTATTATTTTAAGAATATTATTAATAAATCCATTGTTATAAAGTAAGTCCAAATATTTCGGATGGGAGCCCGTACCCCCTGCGTCCGCCCCTCCCCCCGTCGTGCGGGCCTCAGAAGGGAAGTGGAAGGGTGTGTGAATCGAGAGGATGTGGGTTCGAATCCTAGGCATTCCTATAACTTCCATGCCATAGCCGTGTGTGAGCCAGCGAGGAGAAGACTTGACTTTGAATGCTAAAATACCTTTCTGCTATCCACTGTGCGCCACTACTCAGTGTTCCTTTATCTCTACGAATGGCTGTGTGAGAACTATTTCGTTATTTAGCTCTTCTATTAATTTTGGATTTGTAGCTATTATTGAAAACAATATCATTAATAATGTCTGGTTAATCAGTTTCGACAGCTGTTATTAATGGGAGAATTGTATGTTTACTTCCCGATGACATCTATTTTTATAGTAATTATGTCGTTCTTGTCCTTCCATTGGATTTCATTTCGGTATTTTTGGCTATAACGACATAAAATATAGTACATTAGCGGGAACTGTAATTTCTTTCAGTTACAAGATCTGTGGCTTCTGTATCAGTTCTCGCTTACATATTTCTTTTCTGGGTATTGTTTGCTTCCTCCGTTGTTCCAACAGAGTGGATAAGCTGCATCTCTGTCTTCTTAACACGCATGGCGGCAGTGTACTCTACTGAAAGCCTGATCCACAAATCCCTGAGAAGTTTCGGTTCCTGCAGAAACCACGAGAAACACCCAAGTTCAGGTTAACATTGGTGTCACATTGTGAGAATAGTGCGATCCAGCGAGTTTGCAGGAAACTGAGGAAATTACATTTCAGTTCTCAACGTGTGGTGTGTTAATACAATATAATAATTTTTTAGTCATGTCTTATTAATAGTTTAATGTAACTCGCCACGAATATTATTTCCTACTCAACTAGTCCATATCAAAATAGAAGTAGCACTCTTAAGTCCTCAAATGTTTGCTCGATGTATTGCAATATTTGTCACGCCCTTATAATGTACAGGAAGCTACACTGCGTCAGTTAACATAATTACACGCGTTAGTCTGTATAGTTAGTGAAATCTTTTTCTTAACTTGCGAAGATCCTGATTTCCTGAAACAAGTCTGTTTACCAGTGCAAACTCATCACAGCAAAGTCTGGGTTTCAGAGTAAGTATTTAGTAATGGTAATAATTGTATCCGACGCAAGTTCTCCATTTTCCTTTTCAACCATGTACTTTCCAACGCATTCCATACCCAGACTGAAACTCATATCATAAGTAGTGAGATCTTACGGCACAAAATCAACAGTCTGTCTTTAACTATTTTTGCAAATTGTCTTATGTATCTTTTAAACAATCCAGCTTCTATGGCCCTATTGTCAGAAAGATTAACTTATTTACAGTTCAAGTTTATCATTCCAAAGAATGGTTTTTACAAAATGTACAAATTAATTAATTTTTCATTCTGAACATGTTTAAATTATTAAATTAGAGGTCTTATGCCAAAAGTTAGGAAATTAATATAATCAATAATATCTGTTACAAAATAGTAATTACTCGATAATTACAGAGTATAATTTTATACTAACATGTTGTAGAGAACTTGATGTTATTCAGAATAATACTGAACATTTCAGATTCTACTTAACAATTTCATTTTATCAAAAAGTAGTACGAAAAGACAGTTAATTAAATCGAATTTTCTGGAACATTTAACTGTAACATTAACAATAAATGATGTGATTTTAGTTCCTTTGTTAACGTATTGTTCGATATTCATAGTGATTTTAATTATAAGAGGTGTCTTAAATCAATAGTAATAGGTCGATTTTTGCTTTTATGTATTGGTCGATATTTGGCGATTAATTAATTACATAATAGATTCGAAGGCTAATGTACTTACCTAATGATCAAGAGAACGACACTCTTAGTTTTATAGACTGTACGCACTAAAGTGTACAGTCGTTTTCTTGCCATTTCCCTCAATGATTTTAGAAATTACGATAGAATGTTATCCATGCCTTTTGCTTTACACGTTTTCGAATACTTCCAGTAGCCTCATACTGGATCGTACACGCTTTCGATATCGCCTTTGTCTTTAACTACGCCCTTAAAGTCACCACCCTGGCATTCAGTTTCACCTATTGTAGTTTAAACTATTCCTTATGATGTCAGTACTTCTGACGACCTATCCTGTTCGATTTCTTCACCATGATTACCAAGCAGTTCCTATTTACTTCACTCCTAAGTGACTTGTATATCTGTATTCCTAATTTTCCCTCCGTGATTGTGCATTTCCTTCTTTCAATGATCAACAGGAACAGTTTTTCTCAGGCCTGTGGATTCCTTGTTTGACGAAAGACTTCGCGGGTGTACAGCCGGGTGCCAGTGTCCAACGGGCACAATGTTTCGGCATCAGACCACGTTGCCATCATCAGGTGCGGTGACGAACTGACCACTGACTCGCTTTCGCTTTACTTTCTTGACGGACCTCGACCTTGGTCCGATGGTTGTGCAGGCTAAGTATTTGCTGCTACTCCTGCTGTACCTGAAACATAGGAAAAAGTATTAGAACCTGGCTATATGTGTGGGCTTAGACTGTCAGATTACTGACGATGTATTATTATATTTTCTTTTTTCCTGGTTTGCTACAAGATTTTTGTTAATCTCGCAGCAGGTCAGGCCAGCGGGTTGTTGGCCTCAAGTGGTGTTGTGTCCCCAATTGCCGGAAGAACCGGTTGTGTGACTGCTCTGTCTTCTCGTAGAAGGTCCTGGCGGTGACGCGGAATCTCTCTCGGAGCGGTAGAATGCCGGATTCTTCGTGAAGCTCGTCGGTTGGGTAGCGCGTTGGAAGATGCAGGGCAGTCTTCAGAGCGCGGTTCTGGATGGTCTGCAGCAGCTGGATGTGGACGTCGGCGGCGTTTCCAAAGACTGGGGACGCGTACTCGAGCATAGGACGGACCAATGACAAGTGACCGCTGAGGCGCCGGTGTCGGGCTTATACACCCTTCCCCCCACCCTTCTCCCGGGCTGGGGCGTCCAGCTCTTCTGTTCCTTTCCGCGGCGCTAGGTCGTTCCGTCCGCGGTTCGCGCCCAGGGGCGTGTGCTGGCGTCGTCTCCGCTGTTTCTCTGCCCATCCTCGAGGTCAATTCTTCCGAGATTGTCTTTTTATTCTTCTTCATCTGATTCAAAGTGGGATCCCAGGCCTTGCTGAGAATATAACCACTATCCCGATTGATATAAAGTTCCCTTACACGAATCTCTATGGATTCTTTAATGACACAGTCTTAGTAGTTAGACTTCTGTGTCAGAACCTTTGTCTGGTCGTACATCATTCCGTGTAATTCAGAAATGCAATGTTCAGCGATTGCTGACATATTTGGCTGTTGCAGTCTGGTGTACCGTTGATGTTCTCGGCAACGATCTTTAATACTACGCACCATCTGACCTATGTAACTCTTACCACACTCGCAGTGGATCTGATAGACTCCTGATTTCCGAAGTACCGGCGACGCTGTTAAATGAGATATATAAGTGCAAGTTGTACATTTGGGATTACAATAGCTGTCTCATTCAGCTTACCAATTAAAGAACGATTACTCTCCAGGTTCCATCACAGTATGGCTATTGTGTTCTCGTTGCAGTGGGCTCAATCTTTGTTCTTATGTGGAAGGGTATCAAAGTTGGGGCTGCGCGAAAGAACATACCATATCCAACAATGTATAGCAAGGACAATGATCAATTCAACTGTATTCAGTGGGCACACCAGAATACGCTGGAGAATTACCCACAGTTCCTAACTCTTTTGTTACTGGGGGTCTTGAGCACCCTGTTGTATCTGCTGCCGCAGTTTGTGTCTGTCTGGCTGGCCGCATTGCCTATGCAAAGGGCTATTACACTGGCAATCCAGCAAAGAGAATGCAAGGTGGCTTTGCATACTTTGGACTTCTGGTCCTACTTGGAACGTCGGTGAAGTTCTCTCTTCGTCTCTTGGGAGTAGTCTAATACTATTCCACAAGTTGTTAATACTTGCCGATAGAAAAAATTGACTGCATCATAAAGTATTTTGTGATTATTTTTTATGTTGAATGTTTCTGTAATTACGGTTTATATTTTGGTAGTAAACATATGTGCATTGCCAAAAAAATACAAAAAAAAGCCCAAGATCGTCGGGTATAAATGTTCAAATGCTTGTAGAGCTTATGGGACTTAACTACGGGGTCATCAGTCCCTAAACTTACAAACTACTTATGAACTAGCTAATCCTAAGGACGGCACAAATATCCATGCCCGAGGGGGGATTCGAACCCCCGATCGTAGTAGCCGTGCAGACCGTGACTGGAGCGCCTCAGTGCCCTCGGCCACCGCGGCCGGCCGTCGAGTATATACCTAAAGCGTAAACAGAGACAAGAGGAGACTGGGGGGAGCCAATTATGTAGGGTAATGAATGTGTGAATGGAGGGAGTTGGAGGAGAAGGTGACAGGAGGAGGAGAATAAAGTAGCGGTAGAATGAGGGGGCAGAGAAGATGATAAGAGAGAGCAAGGAGGAGTTAGTATGTGGACTAACAGAACATTGCGGGATTTTCAGGTAGCTAATAAAGGGAGAGGCGTATGAGAGCAAATAAGAAGGTTAGACATCGATTTAGAGACTAGGGAAGCGATGGGAAGATATGTATAACGTCTATTTAATTCGCACGTATATTCAATAGTGGCAAAGCATTTCTCGGTACCGTAACATATATATTCAAAAATATTTAGCCTATTAGAACGTTTAATAAGAGTATCATGTACATAGCAGCAGGAGGGTGCTATAAGGGCTGGCATTGGTGAGACGGGTGTCCCATGGCATATTGCGCCAGTATGTTTCAGGCTCATTCTGACTGGTTTTTACCACCTCTTCTTTGGCGCCGATCTCCCCAAATTGCTTTATTATTATTTAATACACTGAAAGACAAATAATAATTACAGTTAGATTATGTATGTCATTCTTTTTTGTAATGTTTGAAACTGGAATCGAAATACGAACGTAAAGGTCTAGAAAGTTCGGTTGGAGCCAAACTGTAGTGGAAGTAGGAATCAGTCTATCGAAAGTGCGTAAGTACAGCACGGGGGCTCGGAGAGTTAACTTGTATGTGCCTTCCACGCCCGTTTCTACCATTAACAAATTACTTTATCAGTACATATTATTCTGAGTGTTATATTGTGTGCAAAAATGTTTCATGTGAAAATTAACTATGTATTCATATTGGTGTGGTGTCTGTTCTTTTGGACATGTCCGAAAGAACAGACACCACACCTGCTTCGCAGTCATATTGTATATGCACGAGAAGACGGCGTCGGCTTCAATTACTTCACCGCAAATGCGGTCATACGTTCGACCTTGCACGGGGATCCGTAATGGCGAGTGTAAGAGGGCATTGATGATAGGGGCGCTACCACCAGAGCTTGCGACTTGGGGGAGTTTGAGACGCGTAGCCAAGTGGTTAAGGCGACCGCTAGCCCAAAGTGGGAGACCTGGGTTCGATTCCCGGCCCGGCTCAGATTTTCACTTGTCGCCATTCTTTCATTTCAATGCCCTAATGCAGCCACTGTCATTCCTTCCTTTCCTAATCCTTCTGCATTCCCCTCCTTTATCAATAATTTGTAACTGTGTTCTATTTGTAGCTTTTTACGGCCAACAAACTTGTGAATAAAATGCAAAGTGACTGGCATTCTAGAAAATGTGTTCGTTATTAGTGGAAGCTGATCATCCTGAGCCATCACAGTTATTTCAGCCTCACTTCAAGAACAGCAGATCTTCGACCTGTGGCTGCACTTGCATGGGGACATCAAAACAAGTAGATTCAAGATTAGTAAATTAACAAAGACTTTGGAGTTCTACCCTGACGCGGCAGAATACATGTAGTTCTCTCACAGATTGTGCGTCCCTAGTATAAATGGGGAAACACACGTACAGTTCCGTAGTAATACGAAAAAAAGAATGTTCAAATGTTTGTAAATCTATCGGACAAAACTGCGTGGTCATCAGTCCGTAGCTTACAAACTACTTAAACCTAGGGAAACTAACCTAAGGACAAACAAACACACGCATGCCCCAGGGAGGACTCGAACCTCCACGGCGAGCAACCGCGCGCTCCGCAGCGAAACGCTTTAGACCGCTCGGCTACTCTGCCGCGGCTGAATGAAACTTTCACTCTGCAGCGGAGTGTGTGCTGATATGAAACTTCCTGGCAGATTAAAACTGTGTGCCGGAACCGGAACGCGAACCTGGTACCTTCGCCTTCGCCACTGAGCTACCCCGACACGACGTACTAATACGAGTGGGAGTAAAGGAGAGAAGATATTTAGAAACAAAGAGGGAAGTGTTAGGACGAACTGCAAGTTCTTTCTCTCTAAAACAACAATCTTCTAGATATTTCATACCTCTCACGCCATACGGTCATCAATGCCTCTACATAATTATTACTTATATTGCAAAAATGTATAGCTTACATCTGGCCGAATGTTTATTACAGCAACGTATGCAAATTTGCAGTAAATTGGCCGAGAACGTAACGAGTTTAAACGACGTCTTGTCTTTATATACCGTTAGTAGTACATATGTAGATATCACACGGAATAAGGCACCTGGCTTCGCAAATTGTTAGACATGACGATCTGTAACCCCTAGTACACAAACACACAGAATTATAAACAAGTGACACTTCGACACCCCCGAAAATCTTTTAAATACCAAGAGATCGCCGTTTACCGCTGTGCACAGCTCAGCGAGGATTTATCTGTCGAGAGGAGTTTCAATTAAGAAACTGTGCAGCGAAATCGAGAAAGGGGTGTGAGCGAGAAAAGCCATTATTCGCTGCTCGCACTCCGATCGGACATTAAGCTCTACAAGCAACCATTTCCAGGGGGAGAAAACAGCAAATTGGGCGTTCTGGCTTATGAATAGGTAGTAGCCGTGCGTGGAGAATCGTGGCGATGGATAACAGCAGATTCCGGACAGTCTGAATCTGCGATTGCGACGGTGCACAAATTGGGTTCGTTTAGAGATTCATGGTAGTGCGCTTAAAATCGGAAAGCTTGGCAATCCACGCCTGTAGTAAATTTCTTTACTGCGTAGGATTTCCATCTGTACCGATTTACAGGGACCATCGACGTTATGGATCTTCTTGTCCCCACATCACTACAAGATGCAATTTTATGTTAATTTTCCAAAACTGATCAGTGAAATGTACTTCATGATTCTGAAATCAAATTTGTCTACATTAAAAAAAAAATTAAGCGTTCAGAACAATGAAGTCACGATAGTTGAAATGAGAAGTATATTACTTGCTTTCCAAAGTTGTCTGAATGAAATTAAGACTGTCAATGTTATTGACATGCAAACCAAAATGAATTTGAACAAATAAAAGCACGAGAACCCCAAACACTAAGTCATTAATTATATTTTAAAACTTGAGTCACACACAATAGCTTCTTTACACCATAGCATATCACTAATTAGAGAAGTTAGCTGTTTCTTTTAATAAGTGTTTGAAATCTCAAAACTCCATATTATGCGACGATTGAGAAAACATATTTTCGGATGAAATATGGTGTGAAGATTCTAGCCGACAATCCTGTTTTGACAGTTTTCTGCAAATTGTTTTAAATAATTACGTCAGCTTATGCTCGTAGCATGCTGTTTCCACTCATAATTCGCAAATCAAAGAAATGGAAATTAAATTCAAATATTGGGAAATTGAGTCACCTGATGCCAGTGACGTCAATCTACACAATGCTGTTCCCGCTGTCGTAAAATTATTTAACAGTTATATTTTCCTTATACGTTTATGAAAGCTTGCAAATATTGTGTAGTATCGGACGGTAAAAGTATCCGTGAAAACACCAGAAAATATTTTGGAAGAGTTCCACGCAATGAGAAATGAGTAAAATATGGTTGAGACTCGCTCGTAGGGATACAAGTGAGACAGCGGTCTCTACATGCGTTTATGTTTATCGTGTTATTATATACAGAATAGTGAGCTGATTTTTACCTTTGCGAAACAGCTATTCACGAATGATACGCCAACGATTTATATTGAAAGGTGTTTTCTAAACAGGTTGGTGCAAATATGATTTTTATATCACTGATGCAGTGTTTCAGCATATGATAGATATTTCAGCGATAAGTATCACAAAAATGAGTTTAGTGTACTTCTGCTGAATTCAACTATCTAACATATGAAGCAGTGTGTCCGTATGTTTGTACGTGTTGCATACAAATCTACAGTTTTGTTCCAATCTTTATGAAATTTTGTACACGTACGCTTCAATCCATGAGGACGTTCTCCGTAAGTGTAAGAATCACACACGATATATAGTTCACGAGATATGACGTCATAAACAATGAGATGCGCGAAAAACTGCTTCATTTTGCGATAATTCTGCTGTTTTTCTCCTAAACCATTGGACCGATTTCAACCAAATTTGGTACACACATTCCTTACCGTGAGGTAACAATTGCTGCATGGTTAAGAATCAAATATGGTACATTGTTGAAAAGATATTACGTCATAACCAATAGAAATCGCAAAAAAAGATACCATATAATGCGGTGAGACTTTCGAAATACACTGTATGAGAATATCAGTACTTACCCACTTGCAACAAACTTTAAACGTAATTTCAAACCTTTATTAAACTTTTTCTCGCGGCAACCATAGTAAAATGATGAAAAGAAAAAATTTGCTCGCTTACTACTTTCCCGCTGTTTACGGAGTAAAACTACGGCTCTCGGTATGACGTTACAATTTATAATTTGAACACTACAAATTGTAGCGGCAGGGAATTTTAGACAGTATACACATATATAGTTTAATGTAGCTTCTAACTTTTATCACAGTACGACAAGTAGTTCGTGAGATATGAGCACATAAACAGTAACGTTCCGCTGTTCATGGACTACACTACGGCATTCGGTATGACGTTACAATTTATAATTTCTGCACTACAAACTGTAGCCGTAGGAAATTTTACAGACAGTATACGTGCATATAGCTGAGTGTACCTTCTAAACTGTATCACAGTAGGACACGTAGTTCGTGAGATATGAGCACATAAACAGTAATGTTCATCTAAGACCGCCCCGTCACGCACCAAGTTTTAATCTATTACTTCTTTAGCACTAATTGTATTTCCATGAGATTTTACAGACATACAACCCTTATGCAAATGAATATATACGTAAAAATCACAGGAATAAATAAATAAGTACCCGGGCAACGCCGGGTTTTCAGCTAGTCTAATATAAAAAAAAGAGTGTCCGTATGTTTGTACGTGTTGCATACAAAACTACAGTTTTGATCCAATCTTTTTCAAATGTTGTATACAGACGCTTCAATCCATGAGGACGGTCGCCGTAAGTGTAAGAATCACGTATGATACATAGTTAACGAGATATGACGTCATAAGCAATGAGATGCGCGAAAAACTGCTGCATTTAGAGACATTGCTGCTCATTTACTCCTAAACCACTGGACCGATTTCAACCAAATTTGGTACACATAGTCCTTACGTGGGATACCAATTGCTGCAGGAGTAAGAACCATATACGACACGCGGTACAGGAAATATAACGTCATAAACAACAGGAAGTGTCACATAATGCGATAAGATTTTATAAACACACTGTATGAGGATGGCAGTACTTAGCGACTTGCAACAAACTTTAAACATGATTCCGAACCTTTATTAAACTTTTTCTCGCTGACAACCATAGCAAAATTATGTAAGGTAAAAAGTTTTTCGCTTACTACTTTTCCGCTGTTTATGGACTTAAACAACAGCATTGGGTATGAAGTTACAATTTATAATTTTTACACTACAATTTGTAGCAGCAGGACATTTTACAGACGGTATACACTTGTATAGCTGAATGTACTTTCGAAATTGTATCACAGCACGACACGTAGTTGATGAGAGATGAGCACATAAACAGTAACGTTCTTAGGAAACCGCCCTGTCACGCATCAAGTTTTAATCTATTACTTCCTTACTACTAATTGTATTCCTAAGAGGTTTTACAGATATACATCACTTATACAAATGAATACATACCTGAGAAATTATACAATTGTACAACATATAACTCAATAAGTATGAGATCATGCGAACTTTATATGCCATTTGCATTTTGATTGCTATCTTTCTTTGTTTGGATACTGCATGCATAATTTTGTAAATTATGCAAGACAGCGTTATTGCTTATATATTCTCCGAAATATAACATGATTTTACAAAAAAGGAGATGGACGGAAAGAGAGGGGATAGGAGAAGTACTAACTCAAGGCAGGAATAAATAAATAAATAAATACACGGGCAACGCCGGGTTTTCAGCTATTTTCTAATAAAATGTGAACGGATTAGGCCTACTAATTTCGCCAATAATAATAATTCACAACATCACATAACTTAGAGAAGACAAAATTCAGAAAAAATAGTAGCATAAGTCTGAATTCGAGGACGGACTGTACAGTTTGTGAGCTAGGACGTTAACCGTCGCGCTAGCAACCAAGTCATCCGGACTTGTCCTTTAATTTTTACCCTTCTTTTGCCTCCCAAGTTTCCATTTCAGCTGAGAAGTATCTTTTCAACAAATACGAAAAGAGCATCATGATATGTGGAAAGTGACTGGTGCACAAGATTAATTTTCATATACATACACGCATAATATGAATGTGAACTGTAATTATGTAGATGCTCACTTAACATGTAATTTTTACAGTGGTGATAAAGAACAGTGTTAATTTAAATGTGAAATGCAATTCGTAGCAAAACGAAGCAAGTCGCAATCCTTACTTCCACACGTTTATATCTGCAGTCAGTCTGTTGACACATACAAGTATCAACTCCAAATATTTGAAATATCCACCAACAACCGTAATGTTTAATTTAACGAACGGTTTCGGTATTATATTAATACCGTCTTCAGGCTATGACATAACATATATCCAAGTGAACCGTCTAAATGACGCAAGTATACCGGTTTACTTAATAATTCCCCAGATCCTGAATAAACATGTGTAAGCTCACACGTGTGACAGCAACTGTAAAAAAAAAGTAACAGTAAATAAAAAATAGAAAATAAGTAAGTAATTAATTGGAATTAAAACTAGCCCCTATTTCATTATAACAGGGAACTACATCAAAATGTTCAAATGTTTGTTAAGTTTAAGGGACTTAACTGCGGAGTCATCAGGTCCTAAACTTACAAACTACTTCTGAACTAGCTTATACTAATGACGACACAAACATCAATGCCTGAGGGGGGATTTGAACCCCCCGACCGTAGCGGCCGTGAAACTGCGACTGGTGCGCCGTATACCGCTCGGCCACTGCGGCCGGCGAACTACATCGATCAAAGAATTATGTTAGGTTTAGATATACGTACATTCTACTTTAAATAGATTTCACCTTTTCTGTGGCAGAGAAAAAAAAATGGATATTATGTGGAATCAACATTCGAAAAGATTCGAAAAATCATTCTTCACAATATTATTTTCCATTTTTGCAATAAAACAAGTGGTTTATCGGTTATGGGTTTTCCACCACAAGGGAAAAACATTTGTGTAAGTAGATTGTAAGCCTATGTGTACAAACATTCGAACATTTTTGGACCGAGTATTTTCGCTTCCCAGTAGGCCGCCAACCGCCACCTACTGTGAAATCAGTGCTATAGTGTCAATTTAACTGCAACCTGACATCATGGCGTTTTATAAAAATGTAAAAGGTGAAATTTACGGAACAATACTTCTGCCGCCACAAGTTCCGTGTGATTGTGTTCTGAACAATAAGTTATTCCATCAAATTATATTGGCCCGCTTAAGGTTACGACAATAACACTAAAAGTGGGCCTTTTGCGATCGTCTTTTGACAGTTCGAAATTTAAATGAAAATAACGGCTTAACCATTCATCTGACACGAAAATTGAATAACCGAATTTGTAGAGGAGAAAATTCTCTACAGTCCGTAACGTGTTCCCTGTGTTTAAGACGAATAGCCGGCCGCGGTGGCCGAGGGGACTGAGGCGCTCCAGTCACAGTCTGCACGGTCTGCACCCCCCTCGGGCATGGATATTTGTGCCGTCCTTACGATAAGCTAGTTGATAAGTAGTTTGTAAGTTTAGGGACTGATGACCCCGTAGTTAAGTCCCATAAGCTTAACAAACATTTGAACATTTTAAGACGGATCGTTTAACCGATCAGCACCAAATTTTACAGACATAATTGTAGGCCACCAGAGAACAGAATCTCCCTTTTTCAAATTTTTCGGAAAAATACGGTAGTAATACAAAAAAGCAGTTTGTAATATAATTGTAATTGCAAACGAACCGTTCATCTGACATGAAAAATGGAATAAACGAATTTGTAGAGGAGATAATTCTCTACAACTTTGTTCCCTTATTTTTCCCATATCTCGTATCGTTTGAGAGATATTTGCAAAAATAACGGAGTTTTGACAGCCTCCATTGAATTAACGAAAACCAGCCGTTCGAAGATGTCACGTGACATTCCTCGCCCAGACGTCTGTGGTGCAAACGCCATCTTGCGTTGCGTATTTGATGATTTTCTTATTGTAACTTACACTTTGTCATTTCAAAGCAACGGCGCACTGAAGAATTAACAAAAAGACGTTCTTCGTACGATAAATGATAATCTCGTGTCTACAAATGCCATATTAGCATCAGTTAACAACGGCCATAAATAGTATGAGATTAAAGAACACAATTCGTAATTGTTAGCTGTAGCGTAATGGGACAATGGTTCGGAACACGCCACTAAACAATTTTTTTTTTCCAAAAGGGTTTCAGACACTCTTATTAATTAATTTTTTATTACTTACATTATTATGTGACCCAAAATGTTTGCAAAAACTTATAAAACTACAAATCTAAAGAGAGCCGTAAAATACGTCAGTGCGATTTATTTTTTTTTTTTTTTTATTTTTTTTTTTTTTTTTTTTTTTTTTTTTTACTTAGTTTCCACACCGCCATAGCAGAGTGATCCTGCGATAGGTATGGGAAATCAAAATGTTCAAATGCTTGTAAACCTGTTGGATCAAACTGTTATGGTCATCAGTCAGTCTTAAGAACTACTTAAACTAACTTACAATAAGGAACACACACACAGACACACACAAAACCATACCCGAGGGAGGACTCGAACCTCTGGCGGGAACGGCCCCCTAGTCCGTACACGACGCCTAAGATAACGCGGCCAATCCATGCAGGTCGGAAACCCTCTTATTGCGGCACAGATAGTGAAGGATTTCAAATCCATCCATTAAAGACTTTGCCAGGACTATGCCTACCAATTAAAACGAAGAAATTATAAAGTTGGTCAGTGTCAAAGTATTTACTTCATCTTGTATGCATTTCGATGATTACATCCTTATCACCATGAAGCATAAACGATCATCTATTGTTAATGGCAATACAAGAACACAACGGTTTCAGATAAGGGATACTGGTGCGATGTACGTATATTCTAATGTCACTTATTAACCGCTAGTTACAGGAAATGTGGTTCACGCCGAACGCCTTCCATAAGCCGGTTTGACGTCTACTTTTCAAACGCGAGAAAGCTACGTCGTCTACACACCACAGCCATCTAGCGGTGCGCATCCACACTACACTGGCCTTCAGGGATCTCACATCAGACAGCTGCTGCCTCTTGCGGTAGCCTTAGGATTTACTAGCGAGGGACAAGTCAAGATTTATTGCGGGATCATCCACTGCCATTCATTACGTTCGGGCTACTTAACCCTTTCGTTCCCACATTATGAATTCAGCTTCGGAAGAATTAAAATTCAGTGTTTTTTGTATAAGTACAGGGTACTAAACATAAAAATGTGTTTTTCAAAGTTTTTGATCGAAGAATTGTTTTTTATGTCAAGTATTTCATGCGCAACACAGGCGTTTGTATAGAGGTACTTTATTACTTGCGACGTTACTTTTATATTTTTTTTTTTTATTTTTATAGATGACACTTGCAGATCAATAATGCTAGCATAATCTTGGCCACAGCACCAAAGACAATTCAGTGATGAAATAAAACAACATGAACCACACTCACATTGACATTCACAGCCACGTACAGTCGGCAACGTAACACAACTTCCAAAACAGATAAATTAATACCTCAGAAGTGGCTACACGCCATACCAAGCGGCAAAATATCGTTCCAGAAGCATGATGTTCATCAACAACCATGCGACTTTAAAGACTGATACACAGAATACGGTATAAATCAGCATTTAATACGTTGTTGTTCAGGAACAACGCTGTGAATGAAAGAGTTAAGGCTGCTCCGATGAACGAGGCCGTTCCCTGTCGGGATTTCGAATTCTCCCCCGGGAATTGATGTTTGTGCAGTCTTTACTACGGTATAAGTTAGTTCATAAACATTTGGTTAAGGCTGGATCACATTAGGCCTGGCATATTCCCAACATACCTATAAACCAAGAACTGAAGACAATGAAGGAGTCAAAGTCATTACGCATAGGCGCTGATGAAGGAATGAGCCAAATGTCAAATGGCTGTGGCAAATTTACCAGTAGGCTGAAGCCTAGGGCGGTAGATTTTAGAGCGGCAGATTTGGGGAGAAACTTTTTAAACTGTAAATAAGTGTTTCAAATGTTATATAATTACGTTTAGCGAATATACATTATTGGGTAAGACGAACTACGGCATACATTACCCCACATTAGTAGTAGCATTTGACTGCGCTTTTTCATGCCTCAAAAATATACACCAAAACAATTTCTTGTGCAATTTTAACCAAATATCAGGATAGTAAACATAATACAAGAGGTTCACAGTCATGCTAATTACGGAAAAGTTTTATGTAATTAGGAGAATATTGCATAAAACATAAAGCTACAAGACTGTGAAGTAGATTATCGCATTGTAGAGGTCGGTAGGGGCGAGAAAATTTTAAAAGCCCACTGGCGGCAAATGTTAAAATCCGCCATTGTTAAAAGGTATAGGATATTGGATGAATAACTGGAAAACTTCAACAAGGGACGTCTTTTTTTCACACATCACACTTATTGGTACGAAACATCTTGTGCGATGCAGTTGCTTCAGAGCCAAATTTTTTTTATAGGTTCCTTCCTTTTCATTTTTTTTCGTATTATTTAATATAGATTGTTGTTTAAACGCCGAGGTTTAAAAATAGAAACAGAAAAGTTAAAACAAGTTACAGCTGAAGCAGAAAAAAGTAACTCATACGAGGTGACAATAATGTATTTAAGTGCTACTCTCCATCTACATACATACTCCACTGCACAGCATGCGGTATGTGGAGTAGTGAACACGAAGCACCTCTAGTTATTTACTTGTGTTCAAGTCCCAAATATTGCGAAGAAAAAAGACTGTAAGAGCCATTACTTCTCCTACTTTTATGGCGACGCGAAATCAGTGGGCAAAAGCAGAGTCGTTCTGCTGTCAAATTACGGTCCCTCTAAATATCCTCATAAGTGTTTCTCGAAAACAACGTCGCCTTCCTTCCCTGCAGCGAGTCCCATCAACACACGTTGATATTTATCTGTATTACAAAGGTTTTCGTTTCGTAGGCTTTCAAGCTAAACTAAGAAGTGTTTAGTGTTGTGGAGGCATTATGGTAGGAAATGAGTCACCAACACTACCACTACAAATCCTCGATATGGTGAAAGACGCACCTAAGGGGACAATCGCTAGCGTGTAGTTTGTCGTTAGTTTCCCAATACCATTGATAAAATACAGTAAAACACAATTCCTTATAAATGATTTGTATTTCTTACGCGGCCAATTAAATTTTTGAATTTAGCTGCCAAGAAATACGTGCCGCCCGGGACAGTAACTTGGTTCGCCCTCTCTTTTCAAGTTTCGGTCGTAGATACGTGTTCATCTCTTAAATCACTTAAAGTGGTAAAATGGAGTTTCAAATCTACTTCGTTATTCACTGTTCACAGGTTTTCGGCTAGAAAATAATACGAGGCTGCCAAGAAATATATGCTTTTCCTAAGAAGTAAACGTCATATTGTTCCCGATTAGCAAGGGAGCTGTGTGATTCACAATGAGCGGAATTACGCTAGTGACTGGACTCCACGGGGCTATGATGGCAGCCTATCATGTGTGAGCATTTCGTGTGTCCTCAGAAAACTCAACAAGACTGTTCTCAGCCAGCTACGCACATCGCAAGAAGCTTTAACAATTCTCTCATGTGCGTGAGGTATCAGTTGCTCAATTTTTTGAATGCTTCCGTTTTTCTTCCTTGCTATTTGTTATAGAGAATGGAGGCAACTTCTAGACGCTCTCATTTCTCACCGTTCAGATGTATTCTTTTGGGTCTTCAGCTGCTAGTTCCTAGTGAAACACACCGGTACGCCACAATATCTTCGGCAATTTTCGTAATCAATTCCTCATCCACTTACACTGCTAAAACTGCACAGGTTGGTTACCTGCCGCTTTCCGCAAGATGTAGCAGTGCGCACTGAACACAGCCAAGTCTCCGCTGCCAACCAAAAACACAAATGTTTTTAGCTAATCAGCTGGTCGTTAAGCACCCGTTCATCAGATTTGAATGTTTATTTAACAATTTCAAGCTCTTCCAATATGTCAAGCGTTTTGCCTTTTCGCTCACAATGCAAGATGCATCAGTCTACTAGTATGGGTGCTTGATATCCTGTAGCTTTGAAATGCTCAGGAAAAGTAGAATGCTGTTTTATTTGTCCTTTTTTCGTAAGCAACCAGTAGTATCTCGACCCTATGATGTCTGTTCTAAAAATGTTTACTTACTTCTGATGCTTCCATGTGATTGCTTATATATTTTTTTATTTTCCATTGGGTAATACATAACTTAATATCTGTGCGGTAGTCGTTTTTAACCTGGCTAATACATAACTTAATATCTGTGCGGTAGTCGTTTTTAACCTGGGTATTTTGCTAGTGTCTGTCGAGCTGTAGCTATACAAGTCCAATGATTGCTTAGTAGTTTGTCTGTTTTGATCCTATGGCTTATGATAGAGATTTTTTAATTTTCTGTGATTTTTTTATTCATTTGAATGGGAAAAAAGCTCTTCACCATGTATAAAGCTTTTATTTAATATAAGAATTTTAACTGGACACAAGCACTTAATTTATCCCGGAGAAAATACTGCATCAATGGTTTGTATCAGCTTCTGTTGTATAGTTTTGGCAGTTTTCCTACTACTTAGAAAATTGATCTGTTTGGCGTATCTTTCATGACCGCCACCACCGGGCATTCGCTGTATTAACTACAGAATATGCCCACTGAATGACACAGAAGCAAACAGTGTTTGTTGCAGTAATCTAAAACTCGGCATGTTGACCAGGAGTGTGAATGTGCTCCTATCATTGCACAACCGTGGCCGCCGCTGCTGTTCTGTTTTAGGGAAATTCATTGTTTTGCGTTTTTATCTGTATTTTCTGTTTCATGCTCCGCTTCTTTTTCTTTTATGCCTGAAATTATCGTATCTTTATCGAACCCACGACCTTTGTTATTTTAAGCTCAGTAAACATTCTTTTAATTTTAGTGTGATTGTGAACGTTAAGATTGGGCTTTTAAGTTGTAAGCCCCTACTTCTTTTATTTTCCAGAATTTCTGAGGATGCCCCACAAGGCTGGAACGCGATAAAAGTGAATGAAAAGGTGCAACCGCGACTGTCTTTCATTGTTAAACAATTTTATTGGCTGCTGTATCAGCCGGCTCATAAGGGAGTGGAGAGTATTTCATATTCAATTTACATTGCACCACGGCCAATCCTGTTGTTGAAAATATGTATAAATACAACCGAAGACAGTGTTGTGTCGTCGCTATGCGCCACAACACTGGCGGGCGGGCTACGCAAGTCGCCGCGCCAGTACAAGACGGACGATAAGACGCTCTGCAGTACTTCGTCCGTCGGGGGCGCCCGCAGTCTCGGTACCTCTTTGTCTGCTTCGCACGCCGGCCAATAGGAAGAAGGGGGCTCGCCTACATATACCGGCGCACCACAGCAACATGGGGAAGAGTTCTACAGTTCCATATACGAGAGCCAGCAGTCTATCTTATAAGTCGGAACAGTATACTTAGTGATACATTGCAGAACTGTGTAATACATAGAGAGAATTTTGTACCATTATAAGCACAGCAAAGTCAAGTATTCATTTCATGTTGAAAATAAATATATGTGGGGTAATCAGTTCTTCTAGTTACAGACTTATGTACGCATCATTGCGCTTCACGTTCCACCTCCTAAACCCGCAGCAAAAATGTTCAAACTTATGGGACTTAACTACGGGGTCATCAGTCCCTAAGCTTACAAACTACTTATGAACTAGCTAAGACTAATGACGGCACAAATATCCATGCCCGAGGGGGCATTCGAACCCCCGACTGTAGTGGCCGTGCAGACCGTGACTGGAGCGCCTCAGTCCCCTCGGCCACCGCGGCCGGCAACCCGCAGCATTCCGAGATATAACAGACAAAAACATCATCCAGTTAACGTAGTTGAAGTTCGCATTTTATTTGTTTGTTTTTATAAGAGAAATTTCACGTGTCTTATTTTTAAATATACAATTAACACAAAATAATTTATATAAAAGGTGATGAGTTTTTGGACATGTTCCATGAAGAAGACACCACTAATGCATAAATACAGCCATGTATATTAATGAAATAGAATTTTTCAAAGAGTGGCTCTTACAAGGAGTTGAATAAAATTCAACAGCGCTTTTGCAAAATTGTGACAGTACTTCCAACCCCGATCTCAGTTTCTCGCGAATCTTTGCCTTGACAATTCCTTATGTTAGATCGGTTTTCCGCGGAAGTTGGGAATTGTTGCCTCTTTCATCACAAAGGTCCCAAATTATTCGAATTGCACAATTTTTTCGTCACGAAGATAGAATGAGGACTGCGGTAGCTACCGGTAGTTCCAAGATTTCTGTCAGAGTTTTCAAAAGTGATTTCTATTCGGCCTTCCCTTGCTATGACAGGATCATTGTTCCGCTGCTTTCTTCTTTTAGCTGATTCCAATGGTTGACCAATTTATGTAAAACTACAGTTTGATAAAGTTTTAACAGTTTAATTACATTCATTGACACGTTTATGTTCTTCGACACAAATAAGGAACCGGTAAGTTTTAACAGTTTTAAGTTTTAACAGTTTAATTACATTGTTTGACACGTTTATGTTCTTCGGCACAAATAAGGAACCGGTAAATACGAATTTTACAAGTTTAACACAAAAATGCCTCCCATTAAAGTAAATCTACGTTCACCTACTTTACGTAAAAATAAGCGACATGTTTAGATGAAACCTACAGTACACCTCAAAATGCGTTCGATTTGCAAGTTCAAAGAATTTCGTATGACAAAACAATTTTTGCGACATGTTTATGCCGCCGGTGGCACTATCAAATACTTTCAAGGTCAAGAGATCCTGTATATGCCTTAGGTACCCTTCACACACAGGCAACACGTCATAAATTTTAATTGGTTGAAAAGTACCGAGCAAAGGCATCATTTGCTGACGTACGAAGCTTTCCGATATCCCTAGAATCTTTACTATGTGTTCACTACATCACTTAAAACAACTTAAATTTAAATATTATCGAAAACATTGTGGGAGTAACAACGCTTTTTTCTTCGATAATAACAATTAAACAATTTGCAACTTTCGCCACAAACACTAGTGGGCCGGAAAAACAATACAGTTCAGTCATTTTCAAGAAATTCGGCTATTTTAAACTAATAATACCGAAATGTGAAGTTTAATGTTACTTACCTTCAGGAGAACCTCTGTATACTCATAAACACAACTGGACACGACAAATATTTTCCAACAATCATCTGGTTCAGCAGTAGAGATGTTAGTACCTAGAAAATTATGCCCAGTTTGCTCGTATCTACGGTCTAAGGTCTAGAACACGCATTTAATTGACTGTAGGAACCGGGTAGTTTCAACCACCATGAAGCGAGATTCACCGTTTTGTTTCAGGCGCCATCTTACGGATTGCGTCGCCGCTCCCGCAAGATCTTCAAGTCCTCTCTCAGACATTGGTTTTGTACTTAGCATAAGTTAGTTTAAGTAGTTCGTTAATTGAGGGACGAATGGCCTCATAAGCTCGGTTTCCTTATAATTGCAAACATCTCTACCTCTTTTTTTTTTCTTTTTTTTTTTTTTACAGCACCTGTTCTTCTCCACATGTCAAATAGTTAAGTAGATCTGTGTATGATCCACATTGGGACAGAAACCGGTAGTTAATAATCTTCAACGTCTCTGTTGGTTTTCTGCCGGTGAAATGTAAACGATTCAATATTTCGACGGTACAGCTGCCCATAATCTTCAGGAAACGTTAATAAATTCAAATAATGTGATCTGGATTATATCTTATTAAAATGCATTTGCACTTCAGACCAGATATTTCGTGTATATTTTACGTCCAGGCTGAACGGTCTAAGGCGTCTGGCTGCAGAGCGCGCGGTTGCTCACCATCGGAGGTTCGAGTCATCCCTCGGGCATGTGTGTGTGTGTGTGTGTGTGTGTGTGTGTGTGTGTGTTGTCCTTAGGTTACTTAAACTTACTAGGGATTAATAAACAAAGACGTTAAGTCCATTTGTATAGTAATCCGCATCTCTGCAGCTCAGTAATGGTGTTAACGAAGAGGTTCTCTGAAAATATCATCTCAATAATACACGATAAAAATGACGAAAATTTGATATCAATATTAATTATCAGAGTGGCGTTGGTTCCATTTGAAACCTTTGGTGGCCAAATATCGCGGTTTTAGGCCAAATATCGCGGTTTTACAGAACTATCAAGAATCGTGCTTTTATAAGCGGCCTGAGGACCACCACAAACCACACCTAATGCAAAAGAACCAACGGAGTGCCTATGCTGGAGGGAGCCATATGTACCATAGGATATCTACAGTTTACATTTCTATGTACCGTATATACCTGCTAGGCCAAGAATTATCTACGGCACTACAAATATTGTTTATAAACCTAGGACCACCAGTACCCAGACACAGATTACTTAAAGCAGCTCAAAAAATGTTCAAATATTTGTAGAATTTATGGGACTTAACTATGGGGTCATCAGTCCCTAAGCTTACAAACTACTTATGAACTAGCTAAGGACGGCACAAATATCCATGCCCGAGGGGGGATTCGAACCCCCGACCGTAGTGGCAGTGCAGACCGTGACTGGAGCGCTTCAATCCCCTCGGCCACCGCGGCCGGCGCAGCTCAAAGTTACTTATTCTAACGACAACAAATACCCATGCCCGAAGGAGGACTCAGACTTCCGACGGGAGCCGCCACGACCCGAAGGAAACACTGCATACCTTATATCCAAGACCAGGAGGATATTCGTAGAGATGCTCCAAGCACTTTGTCCGTCCGATGTATGCAGATGATTTAGTTATGAAACTCAAATCATGCGACGATATCGTTAGCAGATGAAGTAGGGCAATGTAAGAATTCCCCCCCCCCTCCATAATTCATCATTCACTGCCATTGTTTAATCACATTGCAAGTGTTTTTCTTTCTGGGAAATTTTCTGGGGTACACGTACCTCTGAGCGTTTTACGATGTTGAGGGTCTCGAAAGTTAACGAGTGCTTTTTTCATGGATGTAAATAGGATTTTTTTCATGTATCAACTTGGAAAATACAATATGAACTATGCCGATGCAGTACGTGGCAGAAAATGCTATTTCTTTGTTTCTACGGTTCATCACGCCTATTGCTGAAACACAGCTACAGCTACATGATTATCAAAAAGATTACAATGCATTCAATTTATTGTCTTGCTTAAAAACGCTAAAACGTTGCATTAATTCATCGGAATTTTGCTATTCTTTGATAACGATAAAAGTGAACATGTATACGTGGATATTGAATGCAGGGAACGAATATGTGTACTACAGCCAGTCATACGATCAAGATACTGCATTTAGTGAGATACATTTAAAACATGCCAGAAAATTTGGCCTAGAAACAAATAAACAAGCCATCAAAATTGTTTCAACATATCGATTATGGACGCTTTTGGTTTATTAAGGGGAGGCTTTTCTGGTGATACCAAAAGTAATATAAGGCGCACAGATTATTAATGATAAAATGTTGGACTCAATTTTGATGATAGATTACATTAATTAAAATGTAGTCAAATTTCATAGAGTACCCCATAAAGAGCTTGAATTATGCTGTACTAATAATTTCACTTTTTCTGTCGCTTTCAATGCACACTTTATGATGGTGTTGCTACTCTTAGCAATTTATATTAGTACAGGTAGAGTATCAACAGGTGGTCATTCAGATGAACTTTTTGTGTAACGTTGATAACGAAAGTTTATCTAAATAGTATTAATATTTCATTCAAATGTTATTAGTAGGAATAGTAACTATAGCCACAAAATTAGGTTCTATATTTGCAATATGAAAAGGTACTACAAATAGTCAGTATACAATACAACATTTCTGTAGTAAATCAGCAGCTCAGGAACTTTGAAATCATTAATGCTTGGTAGCAATTTTAAGAGAAGCGAACATGAAAAGCCTTTTGTTGCGCGGAAAGAAAACGCAGTTTCACATGGGGATGTTCTCATGCCAGAAATCCATGCGCTCCTTGTCCTTGTTCTGCTCCAGACTGTACTCGTCCGTGATGTACAGATAGTTCGGCGAAGACTCGCTGAATGGTTCCCAAATGACACTGTCACTGCCGGCGTTTGGATCCCTGCAACACGTGATCGATGGGTCATGCAGACATCTAATGATGAAACAATACTTGACAACGGCATCTTCACATCAATTAATTACGCCGCGGTGGAGTAGCCGAGCGGTCTAAAGCGTCTCGCTGCGGAGCGCGCGGTTGCTCGCCGTGGAGGTTCGAGTCCTCCCTGGGGCATGGGTGTGTGTATTTGTCCTTAGGTTAGTTTACCTAGGTTTAAGTAATTTGTAAGCTACGGACTGATGACCACGCAGTTTGGTCCGATAGAATTACAAACATTTGAACATTTGAATTAATTACGTTAAGAGGGTTGCATGGATAACACTTGTACTACTTTCAAACAACAAGAAAACAAGTTAATGAAATAGATTGACTTATTTTGTACTCCACCATCATTTAGCATTAGGACAGTGAACCAGATCGTATGACGATACAAAATTATATGGATATAGGAGGGTTCACGACCATATCAGGCAAGATTGTCACATTTTTGCCTGGGAACGGCCAGAACAATTCATCAATTAATAATGTCGAGGTCACAATCTGCGACATTTCAAGAACGTGTCTAACACTGTTATATAAATAAATAGTCATGTAACATAAACCAAGACTAATAGTGTGTTTCACATACTCCTACCACTGTACACATTTTAATGGGTAAATGGTGTATGTAGTGTCATGTCGCTTTTCTGATGTGTAGTAATAGGTGTAAATTGATAAATTAGTAATGAGTATATATTATTATCACGAGTATAATGTTGTTATGGTCTTCAGTCCGGAGACTGGTTACTGGTTTGATGCAGCTCTCCCCCCTACGCTATCTTGAGCAAGTCTTTTCATCTCCTCATAAGAACGGCAACATAAATCCATTTGAATCTGCTTACTACATGCCTCTCTTGGTCTCGCTCTGCAATTTTTAAATCACACACTTCCCTCCAATGCTAAATTTACAATACCTCGATGTCTAAGAATGTGTCCTACCAAGCAATCTCTTCTTTTAGTCGAGGTATGCCAAAAATTCCATTTCTCACCAATTCTGTTCAGTACCTCTTCATTAGTTATGCGATCTATCCACCTAATCTTCAGCATTCTTCTGTAGCACCACATTTCAAAAGCCTCCATTCTCTTCTTGTTCGCACTGTTTATCGTCCATGTTTCACTCCCGTACAAGGCAACACTCCACACAAATGCATTCAGAAAAGACTTTCTTCCACATAAATTAATATTCGATGTTAGCAAATTTCTCTTTTTTCGAAAATTATTTTCTTCCCACTGCCATTCTGCATTTTGTATCCTAAGTACTGGGAACGTCATATATTATTTTACAACCCAAGTTACAAACGTCATCTATCACCTTTATTGTTTCGTTACCTAATCCAATTCCTTCAGCATCACCTGATTTTCTAAGACTGCATTCCATTAACGTTGCTTTGCTCTTGTTAATGTTCATTTTATATGTTCCCTTCAAAACACTGTCCATTCCATTCAACTGCTCTTCCAGGTCCTTTGCTGTCTCTGAGAGAATTACAATGTCATCAGCAAAAGGCAAGGTTTTTATTTCTTCACCCTGAACTTTAATCCCTATTCCTAATTTTTCCTTGCTTTCCTTCACCGCCTGCTCGATGTACAAATTGAATAACATCGGAGAAAGGCTACAACCCTGTCTTATTCCATTCCCAACTAAAGCTTCCATGCCCTTTGAGTCTAATAACTGCGATCTGGTTTTTGTACAAGTTGTAAATAACTCCCCTTTCCCTGAATTTTACCCCAGCTAACTTAAGAATTTGAAAGAGTATTCCAATCAATATTGTCAAATGCTTTCTCCAAATCTACAAAAGCTAAAAATGTAGCTTTGCCTTTCCTTAATCTATCTTCTAGAAAGTCGTAAAGTAAGTATTGCCTCCCGGGTTCCTACATTCATCCTGAATCCAAACTGATCTTCCCCGAGGTCAGCTTCTACCAGATTTTCCATTCTCCTGTAGATAATTCGTGTTGAAATTTTGCAACCATGACTTAACAAACTGATGGTTCTGTAGTTTTCACACCAGTCTGCACCTGCTTTCTTTGGTATGGGTATTTTTACATTTTTCTTAAAGTCTGAGGGTATTTCGCCTGTCTCATACATCTTACACACCAGGTGAAATAGTTTTGTCATGGCTGGCTCTCTCAGAGACGTTAGTAGCTCTGAGGAAATGTTATCTGCTCCTGGAGCCTTGTCCCAACCTAGGTCTTTCAGGGCTATGTCAAATTCATCCCTCAGTATAGTATCTGCTATTTCATCTTCATCTACTTCCTCTTCCCTTCCTACAATATTGACTCATTTCCTTTGTAGAGCTCCTCTATGTACTCTTTCCATCTTTCAGCTTTCCCTTCTTTGCTGAGAACTGGTTTTCCATCTGAGTTCTTGATATTCGTAGAGCTGTTTTTCTTGTCCCCAAATGTCTCTTATTTTCCTGTAGGCAATAACTACTTTTCCCCTACTTATACATTCTTCTATAGATTTGCATTTGGCTTCTAGCCACTCCTGTTTAGCCATTTTGCACTTCCTGTCAATCTCATTTCTTAGTAGGCTGTACTCCATTTTTCCTGTTTCATTTACTACATTTTTATATTTTCTCCTTTCATCAATTAAATTTAGTATTTCCTGTGATATTCAAGGAATTTTTGTAGGTCTTGCCTTGCTACCTATTTAGTCCTCTACTGCCTTCACTGTTTCATCTCTCAATGCCACCCATTCCTCTTCTACTGTTTTATTTCCCCCTGTTTCTATCAATTGTTGCCTAAATCTCCCTCTGAAATTCTTAAGAACGTCAGGTTTCCTCAATTTATCTAAGTCCCATCTCCTTATTTTCGTACCTTTCTGCATTTTTTTCTGTTTTAGCCTACAGTTCATGACCAGTAAGTTATGATCAGAGTCTATATCTGCCCCTGGGTATGTCTTACAGTTTAAAACCTGGTTCCGGAATCTATGTTTTACCATTATAAAATCTATCTGATACCTTCCGGTGTCTCCTGGTCTCACCCGCGTATACAACCTTTTGTGATTCTTGAACCAGATGTCCATTACGATTAAATCATGTTCCGTGCAAAATTCTACCAGGCGACTTCCTCTTTCATTCCTTCTGCCCAGTCCATATTCACCTACTGTTTTTCCTTCCTAACACCGAATTCCATTCTCTCATCACAATTAAGTTGTTCTCTGCCTTAATTGTATGAATAATTTCCTTTAACTCCTCATACATTTCTTCAATCTCCTCATCATCAGCAGATCTAGTTGGCATATAAACCTGTACTACTGTTGCCGGTGTTGGCTTCGTATCTATATTGACAATGATAATGCGATCACTGTGCTGCTCATAGTAGTTTACCAGCATTCCTATTTTCTTATTCATTATCAGTCCTACTCCTGTGATACCCCCAACTGATTTTGTATGTATAATCCTGTACTCACCTGACCAGAAATCCTGTTCATCCTGCCACCGAACTTCACTAATCCCCACTGTATCTAACTTCAACCTATCCATCTCCCGTTTTAAATTTTCTGTTTTTCCTATCCGATTAAAGGGGCTAACATTCCACGCTCAGATCCGTAGAATGCCAGTATTGTCTTTCCTAATGACAACATCCTCGTGAGTATATATTATTTTTATTATGGGTATATATTATTATTGAATTACTGTAATTGTTGGAGAAAACTCGATGCTGAAAGTCTTCAATAAACGTTTTAAACCGATGTCACTGTAATGCTTCAATGGATTACAAGATGACACGATATCTTATTTTAATGAATGATACGTGAAGGCATCGCCGTGGTAGTCATATTTCTCTGTATTTGTATGGGAGTGGGGTGTTACTGACGTGTAGTTCATGTCTTTTTTTTTTTTTTTTTTTTTTTTTTTTTTTTTTTTTTTTTTTTAATCAGCTATATTTTTATGATCTACGTTTAACCACAAAAACATCTCGGTAAAGTAAGAGGGGCTACCGCGCAAATTATTCTCTTAACATTAGCAGCAAAACTGAAACAAAACATCAAGGAGTGTCTCCTTAAAACTGTCTTTACATTTAACTTGTCCCACCTCCGATGTACGGTGCTATGAACCTGTAAGTCATTTTCAACCAGGTGTTCGGATACTTTTGATCACAGAGTGTATCAAGTATACTGGCACTGGCAAGGAAAGCGTAAATAAGCAATGAGGGTGTACACTGTACTTCATGTGAAGAAGAAATTTCTAAAAATGTGCGTTTGGAGGACACTGTGGTACGGAAGAGAAACCTGGACAGTAGGAACACCGGAACACAAGAGCATCGAAGCATTTCAGATATGATACTACAGAGAAATTTTGAATGTTACGTTGACTGATAAGATACCAATGAGGAGGTTCTCCTAGAATGGGCGACGAAAGGCCGACAAGAAGAGTCAACATGACAAGGCATGAGTTAAAACTTCAGGGAATAACATCCATAATACTAGAGAGAGTGGTATATAATGTAGAATCCGTAGGAGGTAGGAGTAGAGCTAGACTGGAATATAACGAGAAACTGGAGAAATGAGTAGCACACTCTGAAGAGAATGGCGCAGGAGAAAACTTCGTTGAGGCATGTATTAAGCTAGACTTACGTAGGGGAAAAAAGGAAGAAATAGCTTGTCAGGCCTCAGCGCCTGCTGAATTTCACGATTGATCACTTTAGAAAGCCAGCGAGATCGAAAGATCGATTTATCAGCCGAACAAAATTGTTGGCGTAAGTCAGAAAACGCAAATGATGTAATTCCTCAGCTAATTACCATGGGCGAGTGATGTCTGTTTCATTGTGATTTTGGAATATGGAAGAAGGGTATAAATAGAAACTTGTCGGTTCATCACAACAGAAAATAATTGACACAATCATCTTTGTGCGAGGTGCGGTTGCTATTTAGCAGGACTTGGGTAATCTGTTGGTGAAATGGCTACATACTATCACCTTAAGCAAGTCTTTACAAATATAATCCGCTGGATACATGGATAGGGCGAACTTAATTACAGTCGTCACAGTTACCCATGCCAAATCTGTTACCTTTAATTGTCATTTTGATTGAAAATATAAATATTTAACTGCCGCACTAGAGTCTTGGACCAGGTTACTCACGCATTAAAATTTGTAAATATTAAAACTCTAGTAAATTTATGTACATCTTTTCTAAACAGCTTTCAAAACTGTTGACCTTAGTAAATGGACAACCTGAGTTACAGTGGGAACGTACACTATGTGATAAGAACTAGAAAGCTACAAACAGTTTTATGTCATTGACTAGAATCACGTTTTCGTGAATGCCGCAATGTGATAAATTTTAGATCAGTACTTGAGGAAAATAAGTGGATTAGTGAGTAAAAATTATTGGGGGGGGGCTGTTTAAAAAGATAAAAGTTACTATTCATGTCTGGATAGTAAACACAGTTACAGAAACAGGCATTCAGGCCTAAAATTAAACAACAATTACTTGCTACGCATTTTACTTTTCTTTACGAGAAAATGTACGTTGGTCAAGTGGAGCACCCAAGTATCATTTGCGTCAGCAGTGCAACATAGTGTCTCAGATTGTTGCACATTGTCATTTTCTTATCTGTAATGGGACCTTTCACTTGTCACTTCTAATTATCGGAGATAAAGACGCAAAGTATCTATAAATCTTATGCGATACGAGGCTGGCGTGCTATATGTATCAACCGATACATTTTGTGTGTGTGTGTGTGTGTGTGTGTGTGTGTGTGTGTGTGTGTGTGTGTGTGTACGTACCCAAATTTAATGAAATTGCTCCACGTGTCAACCATCCTCTGCCTCAAAGCTCCCTCCAGGGTGTTCGGGTCCCATTCCACACTGCTGGCGTTGTTCAGGAACAGGAATCTCGTTTCCGCTGCATGAGGAGTACCTGTGATGGATAAACGCTTTTAGTAACATCGCCCAACTAAACAACCAAATCCGTTGCTACATGTATATACATCGTTGACTGTTAAAAATAAATGGAAACTAAATACCTTAAAAATATTACTTTTGCCATTAAAAAAGTCACACGGAAATTCAGTAAATATAAAAGCCTACTGTAGGACGGTATTTGTCGTGCAGGAAGGCACGACCTCTACATTTGGACTACCTGGATTACCAAAATACTTCCCTTGGTCGTTTCCACTATCAAATACGTCTTACACTTTCAAAACTCACGCTCTCTCCAAAAAACTACATTACTACTTTATCCAGTAGCCTCTTCCATCCGAACCGTCTACATCAACATTCACAAATGTTGAAACACTTAACAAGCTGCCACACTGCAAATGACAATCAGTACCTCCAACTACTACTAATCATTCCATTTCTTTTCCCTCCTTTACCAGAAATAAGGGAAAAAATAACTTCTATAACCTTCAAAGTATGTGCCCTGATATATCTTACTATGGCATACGGTTCTTACGCAAGGCATTATAATGGTGGTAGATTGGTTGTTCTGCTGGCTTTCGCAAATGCGGAGCCTCCAAACTTTCTCCGTAGTAATTTATGCATTTTAGAGCCGGCTTCGTTATTTAGGCCATAGTAGAACATTATGACTTGTTAATCCCATCCAGTAACTTTCGGGTGTACGGCCGAATCCGGTCGTCACTCTGACACGATATTTCGGCCTGGAAACGTCCGGCCATCTTCAGGTGAGTAGCGAGTACTGAAGAGGCCAGGTGCAGTCGCGGAATTTATAGTAGTTCTTGCGCATGCCAAAAGTGCTGGTAACGTTTTGCGCATGCGTTATATGGTGTCATGCGCGATACAGCCGAGTTGTATGTGCTGCCCTCGGTGGGGGAAGAGCAATAGTCTTCTAATCATTGATAATCGATTGATGGCGTCGATTACGCTGTGACTGGATAATATTAATCACAGGATTCCAATTTTTGTCGAGCTGAAAGCCGTTGTCACGATTTATAAGATTGTCGGTAAGACGAATTTCCACCGATTCTTTAATAAGTGAATCCCAGAAACTGGAGTTAAAATTTTAGTTTTACTATATTCCATTGTGTGTCCCATGGAAATGCAGTGTTCTGCTACTGCCGATATTGATGGTTGGAGTAGTCTGGTGTGTCTTTCGTGTTCTACACATCATTCCTGTACAGATCGTATTGTCTGGCCTATATATGCAGCGCCACACTCACAGGGGATCTTATAAACACCGGATTTTCTCAGTTTCAGATCATATTTGACGGATTCTACTAAGGCCAAACTCTTCGCAGATGAACGGAAGATAACCTTAATTTTATTTCTTCTAAGCAATCTGCCTATTTTGGAGCACACATTTCCGGCAAAAGGAAGAAAAGCAATTGATTTGTAAACGTCATCAGTGTCCTCTGTGCGTTGCTTCTTGTTATTGTAGTTGAAAATTGCTTTCTTTATTTGTCGATAAGTGTATCCGTTATCTTTGAAAACCTCCAGGTGTTCTAATTGTGCGTGGAGGTTATCTTCGTCAGATATTATATGCGCTCGATGAATTAAAGTGCTGAGGACACCAGCAGTTTGCGAGGGGTGATGGCAGCTCGACGCCTGTAAGTATAGATCACACGGAGAGGCCTCTAACGCACGATGGCAGAGTTTTGCAGATGCGGGAGTATCACTAGTGTAATAAGGGATCTCTACATTATCTCTCATACGATTTTGGTGTATATGTTTTTGTTCGTGCCCAAGTACTTTCCTTGTTAGTTAAATCCTTTTATTTACGTATAACTAAAATGTACACAATATATTTAACTTTCAAATGATCACAAAATAATAAACGACTTTTATTTAGTTTTATCGTAAATGACTGACAATAAAGGAGTAAGAAGCAATTAAGAGGAGCATAATACAATACGTTACTTTACGTACTGCTAATTACAGGGATTTTGCCTATTTAAACTCACAGTTACATGCTTTCTGTAAGTAAAAGTTAATCATTCTTACGCTGAGTTATTCCCTCTCCTTCCCTCGATTTGATGTGATTTTTCTCAGGGAAGCCAAAACAGTCTTGGTCCAACCCGCCACTGCCCGCACCGAAAGTTTATTGTGCGGTATCGCTCCCTGTATATCTAGTAAAGCCAACCAATGCCCTTGAACAGTGCAAGGAGTCCCTTTACCAGTTCTTTATTAGACACAATTTCTTCGGGTCTGGTTGTCCCAAATGTTCTGTGCCTTTTACTCTCCAATGCAATGCATTCGAAGATTAGATGTGGTGCAGTTTCATCACCGTCATCACAGATCCTACATTTAGGGTCCTCTTCTGTTATTCCCATTGTATGTAGGTGTTTCTTGAAATTCCCATGGCCTGTCAGCAATCCAACCATGAGTCCAATCTCTCTCCTGTTCAGGCCCAGGATTGCAGAGCTACTTTTAAAACATGGCTTTGGCATCTTTACCTTGCCATGTTTTTGTTGATAGACTTGGTCCAATATTCTACGTGCTGTCTTCTGAGCCAGTTACGTAGCTTCAATCTGATCATTGCCTTGGTGATTGTCAGGGCAGGTTCTGGTCCAATAAACGAAGTCTTTGCCCCCATCCTGGCTAATCTGTCGGCATGTTCGTTGCCACTGATCCCCGAGTGGCCAGGGACCCGCAATAGGTTTACTCTATTGCTTTCCCCTTGCTCCACCAGAACCCTGTGACATTCTCTCGTTCCCTCTCTCTCTCATTTTTTGTCCGGCTGTTGGGAGGGGGTACTCGTGCCCCTGTGTCCCTCCCCCCAAACATCCGCCCTTGGCTCAGCAGTGGTATCACTAGTGGCTACTCACTCTTCCAATAAAACGCCGTCTATTATCAGCTTTTACAACTATTTCGACCTTTTTGTGGTATTATGTTCCTACAGTTTTCACAACATAAATTGTTATTGATGCACTTGTCTATAGATATTTGTTTTCAGGTTATTTCATTTTGAAATCACGGACACTTTCACTGGACACCCTGTATGTGGAGTGGAGGTTGGTAACAATAAAGGCTAGTCTACACGACGATACCAGTTTGCGACACTCGTTTCATGAAATGAGGCGCGCAACTGGTTTCGTGTATGTCTGTAGACACGGCCCAATACTATACACTTCAGTTTCGTTGTTTGTGAGCGCCGCAGTCGCCTTAGAATGAACGTTTTGGTAGCTGTAAGAGTTGTAGTGCAGCTATTGCATCTCTATGTGAAGTCACTGCATAAGACTAAACATAAAAAGAATAAGAAACGTGTTTGGGTTCGTGACTGGATTAAAAAAAGACGTCAGCTCGGTTGCTCAGCGACCTTACTGAAAGAAATTGTGATCGAAGACCCTAGACGTTATTTTAATCGACTCATAATGTCACCAGAGCAGTTTACGTTCCTTTTAAACAGAGTTAGTAATGCAATAAAGAAACAAGATACTGTTATGCGTGAAGCATTGTTACCAGAACTGAAATTACAAATTGCATTACTTTTCTTGTCAAATATATATTCGTCTCTACAGTACCTGTAACGTGTTCCCAAATCCACAATTGCCGTAGTTCATTCGTATAGCTATTTCGAATTGAATGTACTTTAATCTGCAATTCACTAATCGTCAACCCATCAATATTTAATTCACGAATAATTGCTTCAAGAGCACTAACACGGTACTGCTTATTCCTGAAATTTTCATCGTTAAAATAGCATAAACACCTATGCATCGCATATATGTTCAAAAACCGAATTATTTCTTCCTTTCCCCCCTTTATGTTGTGTTTTGTTCTGTATTGGTTATCACCTAATCTAAAAACACGCGCAGTCAGTTTCGCCAAAGTTCGGATGTGCCGAAACTGTTTAGTTTCGCCAACGAATTGTACGAACGCCTGCCACGCATGCGCAATGGTCAGTAGCGGAGTTTCATGAAACGTAGTGCCGTCGTGTAAACTAGCCTTAACGTCGCCGTCTACGTACCGTAGGTGGTGTTGCCGAGGCTGTCGCCGCGGTAGTCGAACAGGTAGTAGTAGACCGGCTGCTCGGACAGCCGAGACGCGTAGCGCACCAGCGAGTCCGTGGGCTCTGCGAAGTGCAGGTCCGTGCCCAGCTGCAGCACACCAGGCCAAAAACACTTGCTAGCAGCCATTTTGTTCAAAATGTTCAAATACTTCTATAACTCATGGGACTTAACTACGGGCTCATCAGTCCCTTAACTTACAAACTACTTATGAACTAACTTATACTAAGGGCGGCACAAATATCCAGGCCCGAGGGGGCATTCGAACCCCCGATCGTAGTGTCCGTGTAGACGGTGACTGGCGCGCCGTAGTCCCCTCAGCCACCGCGGCCGGCAGCCATTTTGTGAGTTGCAGTATGAGCTGCTGGGAAGGTAGGAAAACTGCGCATTTAACCCTGAAGCGGGGACGCCATTACTTCATAACACGAGCAGACATGGGGCACACTTCATACACACATATTTAACTAGCTTAAACCCGTGGCTCCGCTCGCGTGTTGGTTGATTATGATAGATAATGTGCGAAAGTCAAATCGACTTTTTTTTTAAAGAAAGGTATTTAAAAATGTTTCTTTATTACTGCTTTATTTATTCGTTCTTATATTTCCTTATTCGTATGCTTATTCAAAGAGAGAAAGAGCTGAAGACTGTAGCACGCATAGAACAAAGATATGCTCTGTGGCACCACGTTTCGCTGTATGTAACCTCCTTGCTATAAAGTCACAAAAGTCATCGCTGGCCTTCTGTCCGAATTTTTTAGTAATATGACGAGTTTCAAGCACCATATCTTCCACCCCCTTATAGCTATCGGCATGGAACTGCTATGATTTACAACGGGAGACTTCGGACAACGATTTCACGCAAACCATTCGTTTGTGTTCTGTAGTTTTCGCTGCAGAGTGAAACATTAACACACACAAACGTAGAATTTTATATACACCGATAACTTTCCATCCCAATACACTCCACCCTTTTATCATTATATATATATAGCTCTCCGATCGCCATAAACCGTGCCTAAAGCGTTCCCCGGGTAGACATTAGTAACTGTACAAATTTTTAGCTCTTTATGTCTTGTGGTTCAGATGTGATAAACGTACAGCGAATAGACATTCACATTTATAGATATAGATAGCTTTTTAATTGAAACTTATAACTTTTATTTTAGTTAGATGCAATTGATATCTGATATGTATGATGACAAACCAAAAATAATGGTGGTGAGTGAGAATTTTTTTAAAGTGTTTACTTTTCATGTGGGTAATGACGTAAAAAAATAACATGGCAGTTTCATCTGTCGAAACCAGTAACCCAAATAAAACTTATAAGCCGTTCTGGCTGTTCTCCGTAATCAATTGATTGAACGGACTCCCCCAAATGTGACAAAATAGTATTATATTGTCTCTCACCACATGTAATTAGACGCTATGTCGGTGGTGTTGGCTAAGTGACTGAACTTTAGCAACCGGTAACGAAAACAAACGGAACGGAACTCCGCTAATTGATTAGTCTTAAAGAAGTCCTCATAATGAAATGCAGCTCCGCGTTGCCGTTTAAAACTGGAATAAAATGATGGTTGTTTTCCCATGATGCACAACGTTCTCGGTGAGTGGAAATTGTCGTTAAAATTGAGTTTTCAATTATTTTGTGTTCAGAATTCGTGCACCCCAAGTGCATTCTCAGAAATGACTATCAACTCAACGCTATTACGCTACGAGCGTAGGGTGACTGTCTTAATGGAAAAACACTTGGAAGACTCCACAACATAGTAGACGGTCTTCAACAGACATCTGCGCTGGGCATACATGACGCCATCTCTCCTTCATTTTAACCTCCTAGGTTACTCAACTTAGCTATAAAAATTTCCACTTAATGTCAATTTTGGATGTGAGTACAAAGAAAATGGTTTTCAAATGTTTGTTAAGCTTAAGGGACTTAATTGCGAGATCATCGGTCCCTAAACTTACAAACTACTTATGAACTACCTTATGTTAAAGACGACACAAACATCCATGCCAAAGGGGGATTTTGAACCCCCGACGGGAACAGCCACGCGCTTCGGAACATAGCGTCTCAGTGCTCTCGACCGGCCGGGCGCGGTTGCCGAGGGGATTAAGGCGCTCCAGTCACGGTCTGCACGGCCACTACGGTCGGGGGTTCGAATCCCCCCGCAGGCATGGATATTTGTGCCGTCCTTAGTGTTAGGTAGTTCGTAAGTAGTTTGTAAGTTTAGGGACTGATGACCCCGTAGTTAAGTCCCATAAGCTAGTCAACCATTTGAACATTTTTGAGCTCTCGACCGCTCCCCCGCGGCAAAGAAAATGATGAAAGTAAATATCTCACTGTGGTAAATAATGATCATTGGCTTGAGAAGTACTGAATAAAGAATCGATATCTAAGGGATACAAATAACTTATTACACTGAATTTTGCTGTTGCTTTTTTGTTGTTACATTGGAAGCAAACATGTGGCATTGGTGAACAAATACACAAAAATAAAGAATCAACAATGGACAACTTACAGGGTGATTAGACAATGATTTTATTACAGCCAATGTTAATATGATTACAGAGGAAATAAACTGTTTTAGTTCGACAGGCAGAGTGCCCCTATGGGCGACGACACATTTGACGTTAAACTTCTTGTGTGGTGAATTGTAGTCAACCTTACCCAGTTTGCAATGTATAGCACTTATGCCTTTAAATCGTATGTATGTTACTTACGGGTACCAGATGATGCGCTGAGCGTGAAAAAAGTTTAAAGTTTGAAATAAAAGGATATCCAGTTAACAGTTTTGAGGTTTTTATGCAACCAAGAAGCCATTCTTAGATTCACTATTATTAATTTTTATTATGACCGTTGCATTTTATCGAGAGTTTCAGTCAGAAATGAACTAAATCAGATTGACCGGAAGCGGCTTTGAATAACCATCGTCTTTGCAGTCCATTAATATACCGGGTGATCAAAAAGTCAGTATAAATTCGAAAACATAATAAATCACGGAATAATGTAGATAAAGAGGTAAAAATTGACACACATTCTTAGAATGACATGGGGTTTTATTAGAAAAAAAAACAAAAAAAGTTCAAAAATGTCTGACAGACATATGGTTCTAATAAAATCCCAAAACTGCGTACACTACGCTTGTTCGTCCTTTTATGGAATATTGGTGCCAAATGTGGGATCCTTATCAGGTGGGTTTCACGGAGGACATCGAAAGAGTCCAAAGAAGGGCAGCTCGTTTCGTATTGTCACGATACACGGGAGACAGCTTTACGGAAATGATACAGGATCTGGGATGGGAATCATTACAACAACGGCGCTTATCGCTGCGGCGTGGGCTGCTTACGAAACTCCAGTCGCCAATATTCTCCTCCGAATGCGAAAATGTATTGTTGACTCCCACTTACATAAGTAGAAATGATCATCAGAATAAAATACGAGAAATCAGAGCCCGAACGGAGAGATTCACGTGTTCATTCTTCCCGCGCGCTATTCGAGAATGGAATGGGAGATAAAATAGTATAACAGTGGTTCGAAGAACCCTCCACCAGGCACTTAAATGTGATTTGCAGAGTATCCCGTGTAGATGTAGATTCCAAGCATGTGTGTCATTTTTTACCTCTTTATCAACATTATTCCGTGATTTATTAAGTTTTAAAATTTATACTGACTTTTTTATCACCTGGTCTGTGTTAATGAGATCCTTTCACAGTCGATTCCAAAATGACAGTCATTTGCATTCATGTGAGTCACAAATTAGTACACGGACGAACACTCGTTAAAACTACAAACGACACGTTGTTTGAGGAGGCAGCTGGCAAAGAACACAATACAAATCACGTTCAAACAGGTGGCAGCAGCTTCAGCGCTTTGGTTTTCGGCGCGTCAGTTAGCTAACAGTAGCCGGGTTGTTGTTGTCTTCAGTCCGCAGACTGGTTTGATGCAGGTCGCCACGCTACCATGTCCAGCGCAAGTCTCTTCATCTGAGAATACGTTCGGCAACCTACATCCTATTTAATCTGCTTACTATATTCGTCCCTCGGTCTCCCTCTACGATTTTTACCGCACACGCTTCCTTCTAATGCTAAGTTGACAATTCCTTGATATCTCTGAATGTGTCCAACCAATCTATCCCTTCTCTTAGTCAGGATATGCCAGAAACTTCTTTTCTCCCCGCTTCTGTTAAGCACCTCCTCATTAATTACGTGACCTACCCATCTAATTTTCAGCATTCGTCTGTAGCACCACATTTCAAAAGCTTCTATCATCTTTTTATCTGAATTCCTAATCGTACACGTTTCACTCCCATACAATGCTACACACCAGACAAATGCTTTCAGAAAGGACTTCCTAACATTTAAATTAATATTGGATGTTAACAAGTTTCGCTTCTTTAGAAACGCTTTTATTCCCGTAGCCATTCTGCATTTTATATCTTCTTTACTTCGGCCATCAGAAGTTATCTTGCTTCCCAAATAACAAAATTCATCTACTACTTTGTCTCATTACCTAATCTAATTCATTCAGCATCGCTTGATTTGCTGACAATGTTCATCTTATATCTTCCTTTCAAGACAATGTCCATCTCATTCAATTGCTCTTCCAGATCTTTTGCGGTCTGTGACAGAATTACTAAGTCATCGCGCAAACCGCAATGTTTTTATTTCTTCTCACTGCACTTTAATGCCCTCTCCAAATTTCTTCTTCCATTCCTTCACTGCGTGCTCAGTGTACAGATTGAACAACATTGGGGAAAGGCTACAGCGCTGTCTTACTCCCTTCCCAACCTCTGCGTCCCTTTCTTGCCTTTCGACTCTAATAACCGCTGTCTGGTTTTTGTATAGGTTGAATATAACTCTTCGCTCCCTATATTTTACCTTTGATTCCTTCAGAATTTGGAAGAGTGTATTCCAGTCGACATTGTTAAAAGCCTTCTCCAAATCGACAAACGTTAAAAACGTAGGTTTCCCTTTCCTTAGCTTATCTTCTAACTCCTAATGTGAGTATTGCCTCCCGTGTTCCAACATTACTCCTAAATCCAAACTGATCTTCCCTGAGGTCGGATTCCACAAGTTTTTCTATTTGTCTGTAAATAATTCGTGTTAGTATTTTGCAAGCATGACTTATTAAACTGATAGTTCTGTAATTTTCATACTTGTCTGCACTTGCTTTCTTCGGAATTGTAATTACAATCTTCTTCTTGAAGTCGGAGAGTATTTACCTTGTCTCATACATCTTGTGTAAACAAATGGAAACTTATGAGTGTCGGACTTTGAGTACTCACGTCGACGAGGCCTTGGGCGTCGTCCAGCGTGATGTCTCCGTCCCCGAAGTAGAAGCGGCGCAGCTCCCGCGAGGCGTTGACGCGCTCCTCCTCGGTGGGCAAGTGGACGTGCGGGGCCGTCGCCACCTCGAAGTTGTCGCTGAAGTTCTGCAGCAGCTCTGGGTCGTTCAGGTAGCCTTCATCTGCAAGAAGCGAGCTGCTCTGCAGGGGCTCAGCGAGGCAAGTTTGCGCGTATTAAAGAGTCTCTGCGGCACTACCTGCCACTCCGAGCAACAACAACATGCTGTACTGGACCTGTGGTGGCAGTAACGATGTCATCCAGCTACTCACAAAAAAAAAAAAAAAAAAAAAAAAAAAAAAAAAAAAAAAAAAAAAGTGTCGCTGCGCCACGTGCCTAGGGGGTCATGGCTGTCTACACAAAAGTGGAATATATACAAAAACCATGAAACGTGTTCTTAGAAAATGTATATTGCTGAATTTGTAAGAAAATCTCTAATATTATGCCTCCTGATTTGTGTAGAGTACCTTGCTTGCAAGAAAATGTATAACATTGCTTCTACTGTGTGTATCGATATGTCTGTTACAGGCCAAACCAGATTTTATGATGAACTAGTTTCGCCTAGGCCAAACCAGTTCTCACCTACACGCGATAGGAAAAAACAGTTTAGCCTAGGCCAAACTAGTTCATCCTGTTAACCAGTGGCGTAACTATGAGAGGGGGGGGGATGAGGGGGATAGGACCCCCCCCCCCCAGTGCCATGAGCTTTCATTGGATGGGAATGGATTAGTTTCTTCTGGTAGTCTGTCTAGAAACTGACTAAAATTTTGCTCGTCAAGCAGATCCATCCCCCCTCCCAAAGCCAAGTCCTAGTTACGCCACTGCTGTTAACGATAGGAGAAACCAGTTTAGCCTAGGTCGAATCGGTTTGTCCTAGTTAGAATTTACATGCTTTAGCACAAATTGGTACGTCCTAGTCTAGGGTGACCAGATGTCCCATATTTTACGAGATCGTCCCTTATTTAGCTTAAGTGTCCTCTTGACCCGACAAAATAAATACGGGGTGTAGATTGTCCCGTATTTTATTAATCGTCCCACATACTTTGAAATAACGTGTGTCAACAAGAAGTTTCAGTATTTCCACATACCGTTCATGCATGTTGAAGAACCAAGAGACCTTTCGGACTTTTCTGAAGTTGAATACTAACAGCTGCTTGGGAGTATAAAAACCAAATTGCCATTCCTTCGAACTGGTTGTTGATAGAAATATCTGGTAACCCTATCCTAGTCTCAACTAATTTTGCCTAGTCGGAACGAATGTCGCTGCGAAATGTAATTGGAGTAATACTTCAAAAGACTGATTTACAAAGTTGGCACCAAACAGGGCGTACTTGAAAAATATTATTGCAGGTACAAATTTATTACGATTTCCCATACTAAATAAGCAAATTTCAGATAAAGTGATATCTGTGGATGAATATACTGTAAGTTCACGGATGTGAAATTACTGATTCGTTAATAAATAACTTTTATAAATCACGTTGACTATTTTATTTATATTTCTTTATTCAGTTTGCTTTGAAAAGCAAATTTGAAATTAGTTCAGACCAGGACGTACCTGTTTGTCCGAAAGTATGTAAATTCTAACTAGGATAAACTTATTTGACCTAGGCTAAATTGATTTCTCTATCGTTAACAGGATAAACCAGTTTGGCCTAGGCTACACTGGTTTGTCCTATCGCATGTAGGGAGAACTGGTTTGGCCTAGGCGAAACTAGTTCATCCTAAAATCGGGTTTGTCCTGTAACATGTCTACTTAAGTCTGTGAAGTTACATCTTTGGCAAAGATTATGTATCGCATAGCATTATAGCTCGTGCAGAGAGATAGAGAGTGAGACTTGTCGTTCAGCTCGCTTAGAGAGCAGTTGTGTTGTGTATATGGCTCCGATGTAGAATCAAATGTTCAAATGTTTATAGAGTCTATGGGACTTCACTACGGGGTCATCAGTCCCTAAACTTACAAACTACTTATGAACTACTTACAACTAAGGACGGCACAAATATCCATGCCCGAGGGGGGATTCGAACCCCCGACCGTAGTGGCCGTGCTGACCGTGACTGGAGCGCCTCAGTCCCCTCGGCCACCGCGGCCGGCCCGATGTAGAACAGAGGCTGCTGTGCCAGCAAGTTGATTGTATTGTATTTGGAAATATTGTATTTCTTACTACTGTGGAAACGTTATATCCCCACTGGAATGAAAGTAATTGCATTTCATGTAATTATAAAAAAAGGTTGTATCATTTAGGCAATGTAATGGTGATTATTAATAATAAGTAACAAAGTTGACCTTTCTTTCCTGTTTCATTTACGTAGTTAGAAGATTAACCTACTTCCTTTATTTGATAATTAGTTATTTGCAGATTTAAAGTGCAGTATTGATTTTGGAAATCCTGTTGAACAGATTTCTTTATTGGTACCATAGTACATGATTTTTATGCAACACTGCAGTTAATTGAGTATGATACTGAGTTTTAATAATCAGGTACTGATCTGCATAAAATTCTCGTTGTTGAACATTAAGAAAGTGGTTTGTGTTTCTAATATCTTTCTCGCAGTCAAATTTTTTGAGTATAGTCAGTTTGTGTTTCATCCACGTTACATGTCACAGTTGTTTTGTTAAAAGATCCGTTGCGCACATAATCAGTTTAATGCACTGTTTCTCATTTAACAGTATATACATGAATATCAGAGCCATAATTAAACCAAATTAATGTGTTAATGAACAATTTACGTGTACAGTTAAATTTTGATGAAGTTATCTGATGACTTAGTGATCTTGACTGTTAAACATCAATATATGACAACTATTTGGATAGCAACTAATACCAGATTAGTAATTTAAAAAAAAAACTACTTTGTTGTCTGGTCAAACGATAGGTTCAACTTTAAACAACACGTACACAGCTCTTAACCACAGTACCATTTTATTTATCGCTGGTAAAGAATTGACAAGTTGTAGACTTTCTCAATTTGTGTTCCTGTTTGCAGCTTACCTCTAACACCTGGTAACAAATGATCTTGCATTACTGCATACCTGTATACGTTATGACATACTGTACACTATATCGTGAAGGGAATGTTGCTCGAGATTGTTCCATTCATGAACGGCGATTCGCTGTAGTTTTCACAGAATGGTTGGTGGGTTGTCGTGTCCATAAACATCCCATTTCTAATGTACCCCTGGCATATTCTATAGCGATTACATCTGGAGAACATACTGGCCATTCCAGTATTACTTTTTCGTTATCATGTAGGATATCGTCCATGATACGTACTCGGTGGAAGCGAGAATGATAGTTCATTAATCCCTCACTTAAATGCTGCCAAAGTGGTTGCACTAATTGTTGGAGGATGTCATCCCTGTACCGCACAGCCGTTTGATTGCCTTCTACGACCAGCAGTGGCGTAATGTGTCCCTACATAATGTCATCCCAAACATCAGGCGGCCACCGTCATGTTGCTGTACGGTTGTGTCCAACAGGGAGACCACAAAGGTATCGGATTTTAGAAAAAAAATTATTATTTTTATCGTACGTGAAGTTCAGAACATAATTAACAATCAGCCAAATCCATTCGAAAATTCTAAAGAAAATAGACTTTGAAGTTTTGCTAGTACACGTTGTGTACCAATAAATAAAACAGGTGCAGCATCAGTTGGTGTAGGTCAGGTGGTATGGTTCTGGACTCACTACTGTAGGGTCGGTGGTTCGAAAAATGTTCAAATGTTCAAATGTTTGTTAAGCTTATGGGACTTAACTACGGGGTCATCAGTCCCTAAACTTACAAACTACTTATGAACTACCTTATACTAAAGACGGCACAAATATCCATGCCCGAGGGGGGATTCGAAACCCCGACCGTAGTGGCCGTGCAGACCGTGACTGAAGCGCCTCAGTCTCCTCGGCCACCGCGGCCGGCTCGGTGGGTCGAACCCTGCTGAAAGAGATTCTTTATTATTATTATTATTTCGTTTTGTTTGAATACTTTCACAATTTTAATATATAATGGTAATTTTTAAGAAAAATGCACGAATTTTTGTTTATTCGTAATCTAATATATAAAAATGAATGTTTGTGAGTTCGTCTTTTATGCGCGGCCTTACCGTTCAACCGATTGTGATGAAATTTTGTCAGCATATTGCATGCACTTTCGAAATGGTCATACGCACCATCAAATGACTGTACGACAAATAGTTCACGAGATATGACATAATTAGCAATGAAATACGCGGAAAAGTGCTGCATCATGCGACCACTGTACCGATTCCAACCAAATTTGGTACACATATTCCTTCCATGAGGTAACAATTAGCGTAGGGATAAGTACTGTTTACGACATATAGTTCAGGATACATGACGTCATAAAAGAATTATATGGTTGAAAACCTGTGGCATCATGCGACTTGCAAATAAGGACATTTTATTCATCCTAACATCTTCATGACAGTTTGGACACATGACGTTCAACACAAGAGTAAGGCACTGTCACATAAAATTTTGGATGGTGCATGACTGAGGATACTTTACATATGGACTACGTCCAGTGAAGTTCACATTACCTACAATTATTTCACTTAATTGACGTGACTTAACAGTTAATTTTCAGATATCGGCGAAGTTTCGAATGAAACAAAATTTCTGAAAATTCTAGCAGCTCTCTCTGTAAATTACTTTACATTTTTCAGGTTGATAATCATCAAAAAAACATTTAAAACATAAATATTGTTCACAACATGTGAATTTTATGTAAGCAATTTAGAGTAAGAAATTAAAAAAAAAAAAAAAAAAAATAATAATCTTCAGTGGAAAGCATACCTAATTCAGATTTTTAAATGACGGTTTTCTGGCTGTCAGCTTCGATGCATACCAAGCGTACCAAATCATTGGGGTGAAAACCACCAGCAGAAGGAATTTGTTGTTACCAACGTATGGTTTTAATGCGAATTTGAAAATAAATCTAATATATAAAAATTAATGTTTGTTTGTTCGTGTTTTATGCATGGCCATACCGAACATCCGTTTGCGATAAAACTTTGTCAACTCATTACTTGCAGTCGCGCGAAGGTTACAAGAATGCTAAAACTAACTTCGTGTGGTGCATGGCGGAGGGAACTTTACAATTAGTTAATTCGTTTCTTACACGTTCACGCTGAAATGGCGGGACGGATATGAAGGAAATTTGGAACAGAGGTAGCTTATACCTTGATTAATACATGAGCTACCTTTCGTAAGTCACTGAATGGTGCGTGGCGGAGGGTATCTTAGAATGGGTTAACACGTATGTTACCTTTTACGATGAAACGGCCTGGCGGAACTGAATGAAATGTGGAATGAAGATAGCTTATACCTTTCATAAGACTCCGTAAGTGCATGTCGGAGGGTACGTTACAACAAATATCCAAATTGCTTGACTGGTCATCATGGAAGTCAGCGCGTAAGTGTACCTTTACATGAAGGAGATTTTTTTTTATAATCTGTAAGCCAGTGAATTTAGCTTGACGGAGGGTACCTTGCGACTTTCACACCATTTGACCAGTCACCAGGAAACTTAGCACATATATGTTTTCATATCATGCAAGGAGAGTAGATGGAGAAGGAGACAGACAGAAAGGGGAGGTAGGAGGCGGACAGTGGATGGAGGAGGAGAAAGAGGGCAGATGGTGACACAGAGTTGAAAAGACATGAACAGAGGGAGAGGGAAATGGACAGAGAAAGGGTCAGGAGGGGGGGGAGCAGTGAACAGAGGTAGATGTATTAACGCAAGGTTTCAATGATTAAATAAACAAGTACCGGAGCAACGCCGAGTTTTCAGCTAGTTTTCTGTATTTTATAGAAGGTTGTTAATAATGATGGTTTCAATTTTTAAAAAAATATACTTTTTTACAGTATTGGCATCACTATTAGTTGACGACGGTAGTCTTTGGGTGTTCACTTTGTGAATAGCTGCGACGCTGCTTTCGGAAAGTCATCTCGATACCTTCTAATGACTTTCCAAGCAGCTAACCTACTCAACCATCGTTTTAGGTGACGACAAGGTGTTCCGCTCATCTACATACACATAAACAAAAGCTGGCAACAATGGATTTAGTGATCTCTAGCTGTTTTACGTAAATTAATTCGAAAACCACGAAAAAACTATTCGACATAGCGAGATTCGAACCACCGAAAGATACTGCAAATTCATTTAATTATTGGTAGTTACGCTTACTCTCAAAATTTCAAAGTCGATTTTATCAAGAACTTTCAAGGGTTACGTCGAATGGTTTTGGCTGATTCTTATTTAATTTCTAAACTTCACGTACCGTACCGGATACGAAAATTGATCTATGTTCGCTGGTGTATATTCCCTTCTAAAGCCAACAGTGCAATACGTCACTTAATTTGGTTGCTCGCGCCAGAATGGATTGGTTTACGGCATCTGATATTGTGATGAAAACCCGTTCAAATTAGTTTAAAGTCGTTGCACTGTTGACATTGACATTACAGTCTTTTATAGTGTAAAATTACAATATCGAAACATTTTTTCTTATATGTTTTCTGCAGACATGGAGAAAAATCATTGGTGACTGAAGTCGTTACATCTAGAGGTAAATGAGACTAACACATCATACGTCTTTGTTATATTTAGCTTAAGCAAATGAATTAATTAACGTTGGACTATTTTCTTAGTAATAAGAATCAGAAGTGACAAATATTTGCGTCTGAAGAATGCGGTATTCCAGTGGAGCAATGTTCTTTCCCAACCATCAGGATTCTGTACCAAACACATTATCTAATTAGATCTCCATCCAACTTCTTTTGCTTAGGGTATTTTATTACACGTTTTCAGACAAAGGGGAGGGGAAGGTATAGCTGGTGCTCGGTTCCTGTTTGATTGAGGCTACAAAGGAGAAAACGTTCAATGCCCGTTGCATACCCATCTGATTTAGCAGCAATAAATTTATTTATTTGATCATTGAACATTTAACTATTGTTTCTGTGTGACAGAATGTAAGGGAAGTCTGAACGACATACCGCTGTTGCAGCCCAGGCAACTTTTTAGAATCGATGAAATCCTTTCGCAAAATATTTAATGTGGACTGAATTAGTGCTTAGCAAGTTGTACCATTTGTATGTTCGCCGTTCGGATCTTCCGTGGACAGACAGACATTCGCGTTTGGAATTGACGTGCAAGGAAATGTACCCTCAATAACTTCGAAATGGAGCAAGACTCGTGGTTAAATTAAGGCCAGAGATGTATTGGACCTAGGTCTGAGAAACGTTTTAACTAAACTTGCTTGAATTTTATGTGCAAAGTCTTTCTCTCAGTTTTATAAGGGGCATAGTATTATGCGAATGTTTATAAGCGGATTAAGTCGAAAGGAAACTATTTTCTCCAAGTTATCGAGATAAGATGATTGTAAGTCCATCTAAGTTCTTGACGTACAAATTTCACCTGAAGTGAATGCGTGGAAAATATATCTTTTTCCTCTGGTTCCAATTCGCTTTGGATTTTCCAACTCTCTTTACTGTCCTGCTTTTGTCTTTTACGGCATTCCGTTTTTCATCCTCATAATATGCCATACGTACATGATCTTTCTTCTTGCCAGGGTAGTCAGTACTTCTTTTCCATTCTTGATTCACAGTATAGCCGCATTTCAGTCTTTTATCCATTAACTTAACGATTTTGTTTTTCAGTTTCATATAAAGGAGTAGAGAAGACACGACAGCGTTAACGTCTTATTTTCAACTTCACTGCTAACCCATTATTTTTAAAGAGATCATCCATCTTAAAAAATATGCTCTGACTTTCGCAATTAGAGACTGGACTTCATCATCAGGATCAGTTTTTTATGATGGTGTAAGATATTTTCTATTTGATTCTGGCCTTAAGAGGACATACAGTGACTCTGTCTTTATGAATTATATTATTATGGTGATTCACATAAGGGTCATTTTCACAGATTTCTATTGCAACTCAGTCAGTACGAGGTTGTTCGAACCCCAGTCCGGCATACCGTTTTAATTTGCGAAGAAGTTTCATTTCAGCGCACACTCCGCTGCAGAGTGAAAATATCAATCTGGATATCGGATGATATTTATTCACTTCCCATTTAATTGCACTCTAGATTCTCCACCATCACGTTACTCTTTAGAGACGTATCATAGTGGATGTATTCTGCACACAATGTTGAAAGGCAGTGAGGACAACACACAGACCTGCCTTACTCACCACTTCCCCCTGGTAAAATATCTGCTTCTTCCTCATTCTCTCTATCCACCCTCAAGAAGCAAACTGGATCTAATAAATTTTAAAATGATTTTATCGAACAATCTGATGCCAATTTTTACCATTTTCTGGTATTTGTTTATAATCTTCTGGTTGTCAATAAACGATGCACCGATGAAAGTCACTAATTCACGACTCTACACCTCTTAAACATCCCTGGAGGCTAAGCAAAGCATTTCTGAAACAGAATTGTGAAGAAGAAATTTGTTTTTCGCATATCGTGTAAACAGTGCTTTCAAAAAGTGTCGAATACTTTGACTTGCGGTGTTCATCGCCAAAACAAGAAAAATATGCAAGAGTCCGAAACGCGTACTTTCAGAGATAAACACTTTTTTACAGAAGGGCCTGGGCGATGGTTGGGTTTACCGACATTAACATACATGGCGACAACCTCCAAACAGGACCATGTCTAGTAAAGCACTGTGGTGTTCAAACCAATCTTCGGATTTACCTTTAGATTCTCGATGAATGTTATAAGAATCATAGATGTAGTCAGGGGCGAACATAAGGGATGAGGGCGATGAACCGCAGTCGCTATAGGCTACAATACATCCTTTATCAAAGTCTGAAACGTGATGGTACGCATTTCTCCTCCTTACACGAGGCATCACAACGACGTTTCACCAGGCAACGCCGGTCAACTGCTTTTTGTGTATGAGAAATCGGTTGGAAACTTTCCTCATGTCAGCACGTTGTAGGTGTCACCACCGGCGGCAATCTTGTGTAAATGCTCTGAAAAGCTATCATTTGCATATCCGGGCATCTTCTTCCTGTCTGTTAAATATCGCGTCTGTAGCACGTCATCTTCGTGGTGTAGCTATTTTAATGGCCACTGTAAGTCAATGATAAGCACCATAATGATTCTTACGTGTCTTTTGCTTATATCATAATATGTAACATAAATCGTCATATCTTGTGTTTACTTTTACTGGAGGCTTAAAACGTTTTACGCCACCAAGATAGCATAGTCAGGTTCGATATCAATATAAACTTGGTACCTTCAATGGATCCTGAGAAATAACTGCCTCAATCTTGACTGACTGATAGTTGGACAAAGTATCAATCTATAAAGATTCCGTTTTATACTACTTTAGCTACAGATTCTTAAAATAGCCACCTTGCACCCTGACATACATCATTATGTATATGTATTTTGTGATTAGTAATGTACGAGGTACGTGCAAAAAGTAAGTTCCGTTTGGTTATATAAAACAAACGTGTAGACATACAGAAAAAATATTTATTGTACAAAAATCTACAACTGTTAAACTACTTTTATACATAGTTGCCAAAATTTTGTAGGCACTTGTCATAGCGTGGCACAAGTTTCTGTATGCCTTCTTCATAGAAGGTTGCCGCATGAGTAGTCAGTCATATGGTAGCATGTTCTTTCAGCTCGTCATCGTTGAATGTTGACAGGAAAAATTTTAGGTGTAAGAAGAGGATTTTCATCAAAAGGTGGTGTTTGTTTCTACGATAGTGCCCGATCTCATGAGGAAAGTTTCCAACCGATTTCTCATACACAAACAGCAGTTGACCGGCGTTGCCTGGTGAAACGTTGTTGTGATGCCTCTTACGGGAATTTCACTGGGACGTGTTTGATCATCATCCGTACAGTCCGGGCCTCGCTCCTAGCCACTTTCACCTCTTCTAACACCTAAAAATCTGTCCTTCGTGGTCAACATTTCAACTATGATGACGAGCTGAAAGAACATGCTACCACATGCCTGAATACACAGGCGGCAACCTTCTATGAAGAAGGCATACAGAAACTTGTGCCACGCTATGACAAGTGCCTACAAAATTTCGGCAGCTACGTAGAAAAGTAGTTTAACAGTTGTAGATGTTTGTACAATAAATATTTTTTCTGTATCTGCACACGTTTGTTTTATATAATCAAACGGAACTTACTTTCTGGACGTACCTCGTATAATTTCCTTATGAAGTCTTCAACTGATGCATGTAACGTGTACCAAAATAATTAATTGAACGCTATAATCTCGTATTTGTTCACAATGACAGTATTAATGGAATTGTTCACAAAGAAGTAAATTATAAAGGTATATACTAAATAAGCCTTTAAGCAAAAGTGGTGTGCCCACACTTACTGCTAACGAAAAGCCAGCCCTCTCCAGACGTCACTCCGGTGATGACGGGCACCTTGTTGAAGCGGCCTTCCTTCAGTACTTGGATGGGGTGTTCCGTGATGATGGCATCTTCCACATCCGGCTCGACGACAGGTGCGAAGCTGAGACGGGACAGTCTCACTTTCTCCTTAAACACGCCAGACCAAGTGACATTTTTGATATGATGTCCGTTCTTCTCCGAAAGAAAAGACGACATATCAATATGAAACTTCCTGACTGTGCTATCCCGACACGACTCACGATGCCGCCTCACAACTTTACTTCCGCCAGTACCTCGCCTGCTACTTTCCAAACTTCGCAGAAGCTCTTCTGCGAACCATGCAAGACTAGCACTCCTGGAAGAAAGGATATGGTAGAGACATGGTTTAGCCACAGCCTAAGGGATGTTTCCAGATTGAAACTTTCACTCTGCAGCGGAGTGTGCGCTGATGTGAAACTGTGTGGCTGTGGCTAAGCCATGTCTCCACCATATCCTTTCTTCCAGGAGTGCTAGTCTTGCATGTTTGCAGGAGAGCTTCTGTGAAGTTTGGAAAGTAGGAGGCGAGGTACTGGCGGAAGTAAAGTTGTGAGGCGGCATCGTGAGTCGTGTCGGGATAGCTCAGTCGGTAGTGCGCTTGCCCGCGAAAGGCAAAGGTCCCAGGTTCGAGGCCCGGTTCCGGCACACAATTTTAATCTGCCAGGAAGTTTCATATCAGCGTTCACTCCGCTGCAGAGTGAAAGTTTCATTCTGGAAACATATCAATAATTGTAAATATATTCATAGAATATATGACATCAACTGCGATTGGGCAAAGCTGAAAATGTGTACCCAGCCGGGATTCGAACCCGGGTCTCCTGCTTTCTAGGCAGTTGCGCTGACCCCTGCACCTCTGAGGCCACAGTGATCACCGCACCTGCAAGGACTACCTAGGCACGCCTCCCGTCAGATACAAATTCCTAACTTCGCCCTGCCCACAGTACTCAAACTCGTAGTTATGAAACTAATTCCCGTAAGAGTAAGGGCTTTCAAACTTGCCCACCCCTCCCCACTAACGATAGGATCATTGCCCGTCACCGGCATATACTATATATATACATGTGGCGTCTGTTCCGAAAGAACAGACGTCACTTCTGATCCTGCAGTTGTTATTATTTAATATTCATAGAATGTATGACATCAACTGCGATTGGGCAAAGCTGAAAATGTGTACCCAGCCGGGATTCGAACTTGGCTCTCCTGCTTTCTAGGCAGTTGCGCTGACCCCTGCACCACTGGGGACACAGTGATCACCGCACCTGCAAGGACTTCCTAGGCACGCCTCCCGCCCAAATTTGCCCAAATATGCCCACAGCAGGCAATGACATTTCCAATGTGCACAATTCAGGAGGACAGATATAGTTCCCTTTTTCGGTTACAAGATATTTTTATTCCTTTAGTAAGCCATGGTTTTTTGCATGGTTTCTGGGGAAACAGTTATCAAATACCCTTACAAATGTATCGTGAAATAAATTATATTTTAAACTAGCTGAAAACCCGGCGTTGCCAGGGTATTTATTTATCCCAACCTTGAGTTAGTACTTTTCCTATCCACTCCGTCCATCTCCTTTTTGTTAAAAACATGTTACATTTATCAGAGAATATATTAGAATTCACAGGTAAAAATGCACTCGTTTCGAAGAATCCAATCACGAAATTCAACAATAATGATTGTAATAATATCACAGATGGATCACCTGATGTAATGCGTAAAACGTCAAATCGATTTTTTTAAAGAGATATTGAAAGAAATTTCTTGTTTACTGCTTTATTTATTTATTCTTATATATTTTCTTATTCGTAAGCTTATCCTTACACAGAAAGAGCTGAAGACATTGTAGCACGCCTAGACCACGTTTCGCTGTATGTAACCTCCTTGCTATAGAGTCGCAAACGTCATCGCTGGCCTTCAGTCCGAATTTTTTTTTATAATTTGACGACTTTCAACCACCATATCTTCCACCCCGTTATAGCTATCGGCATTGAACTGCTATGGTGTACAACGGGAGACTTCGGACAACGATTACACACAGACCATTCGTTTGCGTTCTGTAATTTTCGCTGCAGAGCGAAATATTAACACACACACGCAGAATTTTATATACACTGATAACTTTCCATCCCAATATACTCCACCCTTTTATCATTATCAACCCTCAAGCAACAATGCAACCAGTGATTAAAAAGTAAAGTGTCCGTTTGCCCCTATAGTTGGGGGCAAACGGACATTGGGCGCACCATCCATTTGTATCAATTATCCTGGGCTTAAAATAAAATTTAAAAGTTAATTAAATATGTATTACTTTGACATAAGGTGTAAGGTTCTTAGTGATATTGAAACATGTCTGTACAAATTCAATAATATTGTTTCGCCTGTCTTGTATCGATATTTTGATATAAAATGTTATATGAACTTATTTGAGTAACTACGTCTATGGTTTACTCTGTTGTGTAACATCTCTGTCAAAGACTATGTATGTGAGTAGTAGTTGAACAGAACGAGAGAGTCAGTGTGTAGCTCTGGTATTGATCGGACGTGCTTTGGTTAGCTGCTTTTGTACGATCTAATGGAATAATTTTGAAATCTGATCTTCACAGACACAGTTCTGTCTTTATAAGATTTTGTATCATTCATATATGTATCAGTCTGAGAAGATTTTGTTGCTCTTCGTTCATAAGGTAATGTAATAATTATTGTTAATAATAACTGAGAAAGTTGAACCTCTTTACCTGTTTCACTTTTGTAGTTAGAAAGCTAACCCACTTCCTTTCATTGAAAGTTATTGACTATTAAAACCAAAGCATAATATTGACTAAGCTGAGTTTGATTAACACATTTCTTTATTGGTGTGTCGTTTAATAATAATAGTGATTGTTGTGCAATACTACACTGATGAACAAGATACTAAGTTTCTACAATCAGTCAATTAGAAATTCTTGCAGTTGGATTATTATAAAGTGGTTTGTGTTAATCCAGATTTCTCTCGCAGTCAAATTTACACTGTAGTCAGTGATTCTTATGCAGACTACGTATTGTTCTTGCTGAGATCAAAATATTCGTTGCGCTTTCAATCAGTTTAAACCCACTGTTTCCTAATTAACTGTGCAGGTATTAATATTAGGGCCATAACTAAACAGAACTATAGTGTTAATGAATTTAAAAAAATGTGTACAACTAATCTTTAATCAGCTCGATTGGAAAGTTAAATGTTCAAAATGTTTGTATAGCTTATGGGACTTAACTACGGGGTCATCAGTCCCTAAACTTACAAACTACTTATGAACTAGCTAAGACTAAGGACGGCACAAATATCCATGCCCGAGGGGGGGATTCGAAGCCCCGACCATAGTGGCCGTGCAGACCGTGACTGGAGCGCCTTAGTCCCCTCGGCCACCGCGATTGGAAAATTAGTTATTGTAAGTGTTAACTACCAACTGATGACAATTATTAATGCTGAATTTAACACCAGATTGGTTTTGAATGAGTAGCGTTTGAAACAGACCTCCTTTAGCTCGCTCACTATTGCCTAATTCTTGTAGCGACCCTGTTATTACAATTAATAGAACTGCCTTACCTATATCCCACCAAAGAAAATACCTGTTGTAATATAAAATAAACATCTGGAATTAGATTTTTTAGATTGTTATTTTAAAAAAATCGGCTTAGCGTGTCCGTAATATAGTTGGTGACCTGGATACTTAACCCTCTCATGCACGAATATATCAACCTAGCAATGAACAAATTTTCTGATACATTATTTAGTAACTTAAGACCCATCTTGTGCAGAGTTAATCATAATTTATCTAAAGAAAAATAGTTTCATAGACCAGTAGGGAGGTGTTCTCAAATGATGACAGTTGATGTTTGTAAAGCTTATGGGACTTAACTACGGGGTCATCAGTCCCTAAACTTACAAACTACTTATGAACTACTTACGAACTAAGACGGCACAAATATCCATGCCCGAGGGGGGATTCGAACCACCGACCGCAGTGGCCGTGCTGACCGTGACTGGAGCGCCTCAGTCACCTCGGCCACCGCGGCCGGCAAAATGATGACAGTGAGTACGAAAACCGCTACATTTTACATGGAACATATATTACCGTACTAATGTCAGAGAATACATGAAGAGTGTACACTTTTTTGTATTTTTCTTTCAAGGAAATTACTTCAGGCACTCAGTGCACACAGCAAGTTTACACTTTTCTCAATTGTAACGTGTTTTCCGTTGGCAGTTCCGATCATGACACCTCTTAGAAATGGGATCACCTGACTTGGCTGGCCAGTGTTATATCCCATCAAAGCGTAATCCGTTGGTTACCGAATGGCAGGCTTTCCTTTTTTGCCACGTACAGACAACAATGTCCTTTCATATGAAGGTCTGCAGCTTTCTTGTAATCTCTAATTTCCTTGTTAGCCCAACGACTAACACTTCTGTCTAGGAGACATTCTAACATTCATTATTACTCCTCATATGAGGTACATGTGCTTTTACGGTCACGTAAGATGTAAAAGATAGAAATGGGACAAGAAATGGGACATCTAAGGATGCGACGCATGAGTAAGCAAGCTTATCTTCGTCATACACTTCCATTAGGCGCACAGTACGAGAGTAGCGTGTATTTGTGTATACTGACGTCATCGGTGAGCAGTTCTTCGTCGCGGTCGATGAAGAGGCTGGCGTCCTGCTGGCGGAGGAAGGCGGCCAGCTCCTGGGAGTCCTGCGTCTCCAGGCCCAGCAGAGCGCCCAGCCGGAAGGCCATGGCGCGCGCGCCCTGGAAGATGCCCCACGGCGACACCGACTGTCCGTTCTGGATCATCACGCCCCGGAACAGCCCTGGGGGTGAGCACCACATGTAAGTGCAGCTGCTCCGAAGTAATAAGCTTGGCAGCTCGACTGTCATAACTGCTCAGGGTTAAAAGAACTGGTTTCAGTTAGTGGTTATGAAAATATACACATCAGAGAAGTGTTGCATCAACTTCGTCCCAAGGTCTCCTTTTCAATGAATATGTACCGGGTGATCAAAAAGTCAGTATAAAATTGAAAACTTAATAAATCACGGAATAATGTAGACAGAGAGGTAAAAATTGACACACATGCTTGGAATGACATGGGGGTTTTCATCATCATCATCATCATCGTCATCATTAGAGACTGATTATGCCTTTCAGCGTTCAGTCTGGAGCATAGTACCTCTAATAAAATTCCTCCATGATCCCCTATTCAATGCTAACATTGATGCCTCGTCTGATGTTATGCCTTTTACTTCAAAATCATTCTTCACCGAATCTAAGTACTTCCTTCTTGGTCTACCTCGACTCCTCTTACCCTCCGCTGCCGAGCTCATAAGTCTCTTAGGTAACCTTGCTTCTCCCATACGTGTAACATGACCTCACCATCTCAGTCTGTTCGTCCTAACTGCTTCATCGGTGGTGTTCATTCCCAGTTTTTCTTTGATTTCCTCTTTATGGACACCCTCCTGCCATTGGTCCCATCTATTAGTACCTGCAATCATTCTTGCTACTTTCATATCTGTAATCTCTACCTCATGAATAAGGTAACCTGTATCCACCCAACTTTCACTCCCATACAACAAAGTTGGTCAAAAGATAGAGCGGTGCACTGCTAACTTAGTCTTGTTACTTCCTTCCTTCTTGCAGAAGAGAGTAGATCTTAACTGAGCTGTCACTGCATTAGCTTTGCTGCACCTCGATTCTAGTTCTTTCACTATGTTGCCATCCTGTGAGAAAATACATCCCAGGTACTTGAAACTGTCTACCTGTTCTAGCTTTGTTCCTCCTAGTTGGCACTCCATCCATTTATATTTCTTTATTTATTTCTTTATTAGAAAAAAAAGTAAAATAAAAAGTTTAAAAGGTGTCCGACAGATGGCGCTTCATCATACCAGAAAAGCAATAATTAGCATAACAAATTAAGTCAAAGCAAATATGATGTTCTTTACAGGAAATGCTCAATATGGTCACCATCATTCCTCAACAATAGCTGTAGTTGAGCAATAATGTTGTCATCAGCACTGTGCAGCACATCCGGAGTTATGGTGAGGTACTGGCGTCGGATGTTGTCTTTCATCATCCCTAGAGATGTCGGTCGATCACGATACCCTTACGACTTCAGTTAATCCCAAAGCCAATAATCGCACGGACTGAGGTCTGGGGACCTGGAAGGCCAAGCATGACGAAAGTGGCGGCTGAGCACACGACCATCACCAAACGACGAGCGCAAGAGATCTTTCACGCGTCTAGCAATATGGGGTGGAGCACCATTCTACATAAAAATCGTACGTTCTAGCAGGTGTTTATCAGCCAGAATGGAGATGATGCGATTCTGTAACATATCGGCGTACCTCTCACCCGTCACAGTAGCAGTTACAAAACCAGAATCACGGAGTTCCTCGAAGAAAACAGGCCCGATAACGGTAGATGTGGTAAATCCAACCCATACCGTGACTTTCTCGTCGTGCAATGGAGTTTCCACGACAGTTTTTGGATTTTCGGTAGTCCAAATTCAGCTGTCCAGTGCTATCTGTCGGACATTATTTGAATTATTTTCCCTAATAAAACCCCAGCACGTTGCAGGTGTAGCCAACCTTGTGTGAATTCTCTGAAAAGCTAATCATTTGCATATCACAACATCCTCTTCCTGTCGGATAAGTTTCGCGTCTTCAGCATATCTTAATGGTGTAGCAATTTTAATGGCCAGTAGTGTATGTATTCACATATAGGTATACAATATATAAAATTCTTGTATATAATTCTAAATAACAGGTTGAATTTATAATAACTGTAAAAAAACTAAAAATATTTATGTTTTTCAATTTTAAAGCAATAAAAGTGACTCACTGAAGATGCTACAACTGTAGCAAAACATGTACGGTCATATAAAAGCAAAAAACCATTGTTTTGCTCAGAGCAGATCCTTATCCATAATCAATTAACTTAAATTAAAAAGAATATTTTCGACTTGTGATATTATAGTTGTGATGTTACATGGAGTTTTTCTTAAATGTATACTGTTTTCTGTTTTTTTCTTTTTTTCCGAAATGCTCAGGTACTCTACTTTGTCATTTCTATTTGGTACCTGCGGACTTGGGCGAGATGAAGTGGTGTGAGCTGGAGCAGCCGCCCGCGCTCTCCCCGCCGACTGACACCTTGTCGGGGTCGCCAGAGAAGGCGGCGATGTTGCGCTGCACCCACTGCAGGGCCATCTGCTGGTCCTTGAGGCCCGCGTTGCCCGGGATCTCCTCGTCCTCCAGGCTCAGGAAACCTGCAGCCACAAACTGCCCCTCAGTTCCTACTCGCTAGGTTAAAATTGCAAGCTGCTTTATATTGTGTCATTAAGTGTTCATAATACGAGGGTGGGAATTTAAATGGTGGCATCTATTTATTCACAACCGATACATGTTTGCACCTGTTACTGTCCTTCAAAGTAGTCACCAGCGTTGTGTAGAACCCGTTGCCAGCTATGCGAAAGGCGTAATATGTCGTTAGCAGAGCCTGTTCTGGAGATGGTGAAAATGGAGTGGTTTACTGCCTGTCGAATCTCTGGAAAAGTTCTGAAGCGAATGCCAGGAAGTAGTTGATTCATCTTCGGATTCAAATCAAAGTCACTAAAGTCTGGGGAGTATGGTGGATGGTAGAGTACTCCCCAGTCCCATCGACCGAACAGAGCTTGTCCAGACTTTCCTTCAGGATGTGAAGCGCAGTCGTATGCTCTAATCCAGTTTCCTGGGCGAGATCACGAATCGTCTGGCGTCGATCACTGTCCACTAACGCGGAAACAGTACGCACTTCTTCTTCAGAGGGGCAAGGACGACCTGTCCAGTGCATGTTTACCACAGTTTGCCGACCTTCGTTGAGGCTTTTACAGAACGTGCCACTGTTATGTACGGCAATGCCGATTACCTGCACGCCTCTTGAAGACCTTGGTGACACCTCTGGCACATTCAGTCTTGATCCAACACCGTTTCTCCTGTTTCGAAAACATAGTGGAACCGTTGCATTATATCGCTCGCTCACATGTGACTGTGTTTTTCTGGACTGTGTGCACGCTGGAGGCGTAGGACGGGCGAGTCCATAGAAATAGTAGATTCTACTGCATAGTGTCGCCAAAGCAGTGTTGCCACTATTTACGTTCCATTGTATTACAGTTCATGGAAATTACATCTGGACGGAATCTGTGTTATGGATGGAGATGTTCTTAGGCATTTTGAGTGTTCGCTTTATCCACTATGCTACGGTAGCTGACTGGATAAAATGACTGCCGAGTAAACAAGGGACCTGGGTACGAATGCTGACTAGACCATTAATTTTAATTCAGTGCCTCGCTTTATGATCGTTACTTGTAGAGATTATGTTGATACTAGGCTACCATCTGGCTCAGGAATATGTATTTATTTGAGATGACAACAATAACAGCATTTTTGTATGCACAGATAAGAATATGTTCTACCAATCAATAGTCAAGGTATGCCAAAAATTCCTTTTCTCCCCAATTCTGTTCAGTACCTCGCGATCTACCCTCCTAATCTTCAGCATTCTTCTGTAGCACCACATCTCAAAAACATCTATCATCTTCCTGTATAAACTATTCATCGTCCATGTTTCACTGTGGTACGGGCCAAAACTCCAAACAAATGCCTTCAGAAAAGACATCCCTTCACTTAAATTAATATTCAATTTGGCAAATTTCTCTTTTCAAAAACTCTTTTCTTCCCATTGATATTCTGCATTCTTTATCCTCAGTACTGCGACCATCATATGCTATTTTGCTGCCCAGGTAACAAAACGCATCTACTATATTTATTGTTCGTTGCCTATTCTAATGCCTTCAGTATCGCCTAAGACCGCATTCCATTACCCTTGTTTTGCTGTTGTTAATGTTCATCTTATACGCTCCTTTCAACACATTGTCCATTCCGTTCAAATGCTCTTCCAGGTCCTTTACTATCTCTGACAGAATTACAATGTCATCAGTAAAAGGCAATGTTTTTATTACTTCACATTTGCATTCGTATTATTTATAAATGTCCAGAAATATGTGTCATATTACATACTATTAGTACTTTTGTTTCACTTAGCATACAATCGGTTAGTAGGAGATATATTTATGATATTGTAAGGCCGATGATATCTCCGATATCATTGAGACGTTATGTTTGAACAAGATAGTGCCAATTAATTTTGAGGTTTGTGACTTGGTGTCGTGGATATGATCATGGAAATCTTAAACTGGCTGGAGATACAGGAGCCAATATTTGGTTTGCAAGGTCTAGTCAAGATCAAATATAGATTCAACGCCTTTTTCGTTTTATAATCATTGACTAGGGTTCCCGAAAAAGTAATGCTTATCATAGGTTGTAGCTCAGCTCAGGTTACTACTTAACAGAGGTGTGGATAGAATGACGTGATAGAATTAGTAGCATGTTAGATGGTTATTAATATTTTTTGATGTTCTCTAGATAAAACAGTGATAATTTCAGAAAGTCATAGGTTAATCTGGAGTAGATATCTGCGGAAAAATGGGACTGATAGTTACTGCAAAAAAGTATACTACGAAGCAGAAGAAATGGTTCTATAGATTGCCTAGAAATGAACCAAGTGGGGATTGATATTTCTGAGTAGAATACGTTTGAATTAGCTTTCGAATGACATAATATAAATAAGAACTTGGATTCGATGTAGAGAGATCCTATATTAACAGTTCCTAGCAGCATGTCTACTTGAGAACTGTAGTTTCTAGTAAACTACTCGGTGTGTCATTCATTTTACAATTATAGAAGCTGCATTGATTAGTTGTGTTTAGGACAAACAGGAGCCACAAATTTGAAAACAATATCGGTAATAGTATTCTACAGTTAGCGCACGAATAGAGGCTCCTCCCAAATTGCCTGCTTAAGAAATGCTGCTCTTATTAAACTGTTCCACGTGTGTGGTCCCACGTTCGGTGTACGATACTGTTTTTGCCTCAAGGACAGAAGGACGATAAGGTTTCACGATACTAAGTATATCGACTCTGTTTTTGATAATTGTTGTCTGATATCGGATGTCCGTGCAGCCTCTCCAAAACAAGGGTGGATGTCTTAGATAAATCAGCTGGATGGATCACATCACGAGGTGTAGTTTAATTTGAGCGTGTGGCTGCATCTCTGACTGGGGGTGCTATGAAATACCTATTTGATTCGCTTATTTGTTTAGTAAAAACGATATCAAAGAAACACTTTCCCATGTTTCATTCCCTTTGACCAGATAACGGAAATGTGTCTTCATTAGCATCAAATACAGACTTCCACCCTTCAGTCTTTCAAAATGCGTATCAGACGTCTCAGTATCCACATCAAATGCACTCTCTGATACCCTAAGTCTTTCACTATTTTATTTACGGCATTTATCCTACAGTCCAGTTGTGCAGCAACCTCACGAACTGAGATTCGTCTGTCTCCACCAATCAGTTCATCCAATCACTGGTGATTCATGTTAGTGGTCGCAGCTACAAATCCCTCACTGCGTGGTTTGTCTCCATTGCTTCTTTAAACTATCACTGCATAGAGCTCTTTTCATTATCTGATTTTTTCAGCCCACTATGGATGCCAGCAAGGACGCAGCCTTCCATTGTCACGAATTGAATGACTGCATGGTGTTTTAGCTTTGACTCCATGTTCCAGGAGGGCCATAGACAGGGGTTCTCAGATAGATTCTGTGTTTCTTGACTTTTTCAAGGCATTTGATACAGTTCCCCACAGACATTTAATGAACAAAGTAAGAGAAATGGTGTGTCAGACTAATTGTGTGATTGGAATGAGGAGTTCCTAGATAACAGAATGCAGCATGTCGTTCTCAATGGAGAGAAGACTTCCGAAGTAAGAGTGATGTCAGGTGTGCTACAGGGGAGTGTTGTGGGTCCGTTGCTGTTTACGATATATATAAATAACCTTGCAGATAACATCGGAAGTTCACGGAGGCTTTTTGCGGATGATGCTGTAGTATATAGAGAGATTGTAACAATGGAAAATTGTATTTAAATGCAGGAGGATCTGCATAGAATTGATGCATGGTGCAGAGAATGACAATTGAATCTCAATGTAGACATGTGTAATGTGCTGCAAATACATAGAAAGAAAGATCCTGTATCATTTAGCTGCACTATAGCAAGTCAAGAACTGGAAGCAGTTAATTCCATAAATTATCTGGGAGCAGCCATTAGGAGTGATTTAAACTGGTTTGATGCAGCTCTTCATGCTACACTACCCTGCATGAGATTTTTACACCACTCACTTCCCTGTAATGCTAAATTGACAAATCTTGATGTCTCAGCATGTGTCCCACCATTCTCTCAGCCAAGTTACGCCAGATTTTCTACACGTAAGTATTTGAGGTACTTACGTTACTGGATAAACAAGTAAGACTCACACTTGCATTACTTTGGCAACGGACATCGTAATGAAACAGCTTATAGTTTCAAATGAATTCCTTGCCAGCCTTTGATCTGTTTCTTTTGACAAGTCAGAAGTGAAGAGACATGAGGAAGGGATGACGCACCCAGAGCCGCCAGCCTGTAGTTCATGGTGACGACGATGATGCCGCGGTCGAGCAGGAAGTCCGGCCCGAAGGAGGCGAGCGAGGCGCCGCCGTGCTGGTAGGCGCCGCCGGGGATCCAGGCGAGCACGGGCAGCAGCTGGCCCGACGCGTTGGCCGCCGCCGCCGCCTCGGCCGGCACGAACACGTTCAGGTAGAGGCAGTCCTCGGAGCCGCGGCCCGGCTGCAGGCACAGCGGCGCCTCCTCCAGGGCGTCCCGCACTCCCGACCAGGCGGCCGGAGGCCGAGATCTCTGCAACAGCCAGCGCGCTGTTCCACAGCACCTCCTTGCTAAATGGTGTACTGAAGCTGTAGTAGCGCAATCTGCCAGCAATCTGCCCTCTTGGTGTTGATGGGGCTATGCCCTCTCGACATCAAGGTTCGCAAATCGATTCCGTATTTCTTGATTTTCAGAAAGCTTTTGACACCGTACCTCACAAACGGCTTTTAATGAAATTGCGTGGTTATGGTATATCGCCCCAAATTTGTGACTGGATAGGGGATTTCGTGTCAGAGAGGACACCGTTCGTAGTAATCGATGGTAAGGCATCGACTAAAACAGAGGTGATATCGGGCGTTCCACAGGGTAGTGTTATTGGTCCTCTGCTGTTCCTTATTTTCATAAACGATTTAGGGGAAAATCTAAGTAGCTCTCTTAGGTTGTTTGCAGATGACGCCGTCATTTACCGTCTAGTAAAATCATCTGAAGATCAAAATCAGCTGCAGAACGATCTGAATAAGATATCAGTATGGTGTAAAAATTGGCAATTGACTCTAAATAATGAGAAGTGTGAAGTCATCCACATGAGTACGAAAATAAATCCGTCAAACTTTGTTTACAAGATAAATCAAATGTGAAGGCCGTAAACTCCACAAAATACCTAGGAATTACTATTACTTCAGACTTAAATTGGAAAGAACACGTAGATAATATCGTGGGAAAGGCGAACCAGAGACGGCGTTTTATTAGCGGAACCCTTAAAACACGCAACAGAACTACAAAAGAAACTGCATACACTACGCTTGTCCGTCCATTTTTGTAGTATTGCAGCCCAGTGTGGGATCCTTATCAGGTGGGTTTGACGGAGGACATCGAAACAGTCCAAAGAAGGGCAGCTCGTTTAGTATTGTCACGATACAGGGGAGACAGCGTTACGGAAATGATACAGGATCAACAACGGCGCTTATCGCTGCGGCGTGGACTACTTGCGAAACTCCAATCGCCAACATTCTTCTCCGAATGCGAAAATATATTGTTTACTCCCACTTACATAGGTAGAAATGATCATCAGAATAAAATACGAGAAATCAGAGCTCGAACAGAGAGATTCAGGTGGTCATTCTTCCCACGCGCTATTCGAGAATGGAATGGGAGATAAATAGTATATTTGTGGTTCGATGAGCCCTCTGCCAGGCACTTAAATGTGATTTGCAGAGTATCCCATGTAGATTTAGCTGTAGATGTAGAAGGTCAGGGAGCAGGGAGTCTGGTACTGGGTCAAAAAAAGGAGATGGGAAAATGTGGCCAAAATTCTGGAGGAACAATTACTCAGCAAATTAGAAATCAGACAAAAAGGACTCCAACTCTGGCAGCAATCGTGGGATGAAGAGGAATCGGGAAGGAGAACTCATGCTCCCCTACCAGATATCCAGGAAAGAATAAAGATGAGGCATTTCAAACCCTCTAGGGGGATGCTGCACTTCCTGATGGGTCATGGACAAATCTATGCCGGTTTAGGAAAAAGGCTACACCAGCTTGTGCCTGTGGTGCCGAGATCGGCACACCCGAACATGTAATTTACGAATGTCCTTCATTTGACGGCGTGGCTGCGTATCTGAGAAGGCCTCTGTCCAGTAATAACACCTACGAGCTCATCAGGACCCCAGACAGGTTCCGTACACTTGACCAAATTGCCAATAATATCTCCAGCAAAGTGCTTCAAGACTTCGTTCAGAATCACTGACAGATCATGACATAACACCCGACTGAGACAGCCGCATCTGCCATGCCGCCGGCGGATGGACTGGTCGCCAGAAATGGCAGTATCCGCAGTCCCCTGGATTCCGGGGTTGGATGTGGCAAACACCGAATTCGACACTTAGACGTAAGTTAGATGTAGGTCTTTTTATAAAATTCTGTAGGTTAAAAACACAAACGGGGATAACGTTTGCGGGGTGCTGTGGTGACAAAAGGAATGGCCGCCCAGTGCCAGGGGCATGCTCATGGGGTTTCGCTCGGTGACCTGGCCACTCTAAGTAGGTTTATCTCGCTGACACACCTGTAACACCATAAAAGTAGAATATTAGGAAACATAACACACTACACCAACACATCAACTAACACCATTAGGATGTATAGTGGTTTGCTAAAACGTAGTATTGTCACTAATAGCCTGTTAAAACTTTTGTATAATAAAATGACTCATTTTTAGTCATAGGTGATGGGTTAATTTGTATGATAGTATAAATAAAGATTTTTTTTAATCTGACGATGACGAACAATCTGATTCGCAGGACCAAAAGCGAATAAGAGCTCTCGACGGCACCCCTACCAGAACGATATACCAGTCTACCCTTTCTCTGAGGAGGAGGTATCCAGCAAAATAAAGACAAAAAGAGTAAGGCACCAGGCCCACCAAGGTGGTGCAGTTATTTGTCCCCCCCCCCCTCCCCCAGATACACTTGTTATACAATGAGTGCCTGAGAATCGGTCAGTTCCCTGATGTCTGGATAAAAGCTAACGTCGTTGTCATCAAGAAAGGGCCTGATACGGTCACGGCATAACCCATGTACTATCGCCCAATATACTTGCTAAACAATGGAAACAGACGGTTTGCTGAGAGACTGTCGGTGCATAGAGTCCTGTGCGGCATGAGCGGAGGGCAGCTTCACTTGGGGTGATCAGCGTGCCATGCTATTGCCCTAGCAGCCGAGGTCTGCAGCTCAATACCGCACAAGTAGGTGGTTGGCATCATGGTTGACATCAGTGGCACCTTCAGCAACATATCGTGGCCATCACTCTTCTCCTATCTTAGGGAGAGTTGCAGTATTAGGAGCTACTTGCATGAAAATGGAGGTCTGCCTATCATGTCCTAGTGGACGCATTTCCAAGATCACAAGGGGTGTCCTCAAGGATCTGTCCTGGGGCCACTCTTGGGACTTGAACATGGAGCCTCTTCTGAGGTAGCTAGAACAGTGAGAACATACTAGAAGTGATAGCCTATGCTGATTACCTCCTAGTGGACGCATTTCCGAGATCACAATAGGTGTCCTCAAAGCTCTGTCTTGGGGCCATTCTTTTGGGACTTGAACATGGAGCCTCTTCTGAGGTAGCTAGAACACAGTGAGGACGTACTAGAAGTACGTACGAAGTATGCTGATGACGTCCTGTTGCTGATCGGCTGTCGTAGCCATGAAAACATGCGAGCCAGAATGGAAAAAGTATCACATCCTGGTTACATGTTGCCACAATACTAAAATGACGATTGCAACAGACAAGTCGCCCTACCTGCTTCTCAAGGGGAACCTATTGAGATACCCGACTGTTCTTATCAATGGGGTGCCAGTCATTCAGAGAGTGCATGCATCTAGGAGTTATCCTCGATGAGCGATGTAACTTTGCGGCACATGCGGATGCAGTAGTTGAGCGGTCATTGCTGGTAATACATTGGGTGGATGGGATTGGGCATCGGACGTTTCACCTCCTACCCAATCTCATTTACCTGTACTGCCATCCATCATTAGTTGGCTCACCCAAGTGGCACCCGCCATGGCTGTGAGAAGAGTACAACGAAACATCCTGTTGCACTCGGTAGGGGCTTATAGAACCTCGCCAGTGGAACTCTCCTTGTCCTGATGGGGCTTTGCCCCTTGGATATTAATATCAGAGAACAGGCTGAATAGTACTGGGCAAAGAAATGGAACCAAGATAATGTCCATGAAATACTCGGGACCCCTCTATGGCACCGAGCCTCCATCAGGTGGAGAGGGGAAGAACTATGGCAGGAACAATGGGAAATGGATGAAAATGCCAGAAGGACCTATTAGCTACTGGCGACTGTGGAGGGACTAACCATGAATCCATACTCTTATGTCTATTTAGGAGAAGGGCGACGCCTGGGTATGACTGGAGCTGACATAGGGACACCCAAACATGTCATGTATGAGTGCTCCACATACGATGATATAGCCACTGATCTGAGAATCCAGATACCTCATTTTGCCACTTTTTCTCTGATTCAACAAGCTGACGCCTTCTCAATAGTCTTACAGAAGCAATTTCCAGCAAGTTCCGTGATGACTATATGAGTGAGCAGAGAGAAGGTGCAGCCGTCAGTTTGCTGGCGGAATCCGCCGCCCTCCTGGACCAAGGGGAGCTCGGCGACTATTGATGAAGTCGTAGGCTAAGACGTATACAAGTTAGTTTAAGTAGTACATTAACACCTTGTACACCATATTTTGCATCTGCAGTGAGAAAAGGTCAGCCCAGTGCCAGGAGCAGATCTGTTGGTTTCGCTTGGCTGACACATGGACGCAAAGTAGTTTTATACAACACTGGCACATTTGTGACACTGCAGACTTTAGTATACACCTTCCCAACCACCCAGTAGTTATTGGTAGTCATACTGACATCAATTGTAAACACTTGTGACCCCATCTGAAGTCTGGTTTAAAATTATTAAAACAGATAGAAACAGCTTTGGCCGCATTGAAAACTTTATTTGAATTACAAATAGATTTCAGTCAGTGTCTGACCATCTTCAGTGCTGGAGTCGAAGCCCTGTGGGCCCACAAATACTAGCAGTTTGCATGTTAACATAACATATAGCGGATGTCAATCAAGATGACATCCACTATATGTTGTTCTTAAGTGCGCCTCAGTTGCACAGTGGTAGAGTGACAGACTACAAATCCAAAGGTCGCGGGTTCGATCCTCGCCAGGTCCTAGGATTTTTATCTGTCACTTTCCACTTCTTTCACCTCTGGCAGTATTGCTCATGTGAAAAATACCGAGTAGCACCGTGGTTCGGAACCCACGTTAAACTGTAGGTCCCCCTATAACTGGCTGGGTAAGTCAGTTCGAAGGTCGGAGGAAGGCAACGGCATACCACCTCCAAACAGGACCATGCCTAGTAAAGCACTGTGGTGTTCAAACCAATCTTCGGATTGTTGACTGCTTTACTTATGTTATGTTAACATGTAAACTGCTGGTATTATAATGACCCAGCGTTTGCTACGTTCTGTCGGCGAATTTCTCTAGAATCTACTGGCTGACAGGCTATGGGTGTATAGAACCCAGTGTGCATGAGTGACATGCAGTTTGGCTTCCTGCTGGGCAGAACAGCCTGTGACCCAATCGCCCTGGCGCTCGAGGTCTGTGTCTCATCACAAGATTGTAGTCAGCTTCGTGGTGGGCAACAGCTGCACCATTGACAACCTATGGTGGCCTTCGCTCTTCTCATACCTGGTGAGATACTCTCCAGGGCCGCTGTATGTGTGTCTTAGAAGCTACTCCAGGAACAGAAAGGTCGGGCTATCAACCCTTAGCCTTAGTGAGCACTAAGTAATTACCAAAGGGTGTCCCAATGCCCCTATCTTGGGGCCAGTTTCTTGTATTTAAATATGGAGCCTAAGGGAACTCAGAAAGGACAACCTCCTGTTGGTTGGCAGGCCGTAGCCGCAATGATTTAGAGCCCAAACATTTTGGTAACATGGTACCAAAACACTAAGATGACAATTGACCTGATAAGTCCTATTACCTACTTTTGAAAGAAAACTTGATGTGAAAACCAACTGTCTTCATAAATGGTATACCAGTTATTTGATGGGGATACCTTGGGGTTGTACTGGACGATAGAACATCGCAGCTCTTGTGGATTCGGTGGCTGAGCTGTCGCTGGTTGCACTACATTGGCTGACAGTGTTTAGGCATGGGAGGTTTCACCTTCCGCCCAGTCTCATCAAGCAATACCACAGCAGCATACTGATATCTATTGTAGGCCAAGGTTCTGGAAACTGGGTTCACAGACTCACTCTGGTAGCAGCTACCATGGCCAACAAAAGATCCGTAGGACTATTCCAGGGTGCAGGGGTGTCTTCTCGTCCTAATTGGACTGTGTTCCTTGGACATTAAAATAAGAGAGAAGGTCACACCATACTGAGTGAAAAAGGGAAACTCGGAAAAGGTAACTGAAACACAGGAAAACCCTGTTGGGGACAAAGTCTCAATCAAAAGGAAAGGAGGAGAATAATATCAGGAACTGTCACGGAGAGGAAGCAGGCATGTGTTGCTGCCGAATGTGCAGGAGTGGATGGCAAAGAAGCATTTTCAGCCAAGCCGTGGGATGATACACTTTCTCACGACCATGGCCTCTATCCGTCATATTTATGCCAGTTTAGGAGGCAGGCGACTCCCATGTGTGACTGGGGGGGCGGGGGAGAACACTTAACCGCAAGGTGTCCCACATGGTACAAAATTGCAACCGAACAGATTATTTAATGGTCTTGCAAATGCCAACAAGATCCTCAGAGAATTGTAGTACGGTGCAGTAAACCTGGATTGCTAACCACCCGGCTATGTCACAGGGGAGAAGAATGAGGGGGGGGGGGGGAGAGCGGACTGACTGTCAGCTCGCTGGTGGGATTCGTTGCCCCCTGGACCAGGGAAACCTTGGTGTCAACACCAATGAAGACTGTAGGCTAAGTTAGATGTTGTTAGTTATTAAGTTAGTTATTAGCATTTAAACTTTGCAACAGCTTTTGCAGTCTACAGAGAGGTCAAGGCCAGACCAGTGCCAGGGGCACATCTTGGGTTTAACTCAGCAGACCTCATCTACTCAGTAGGTTTATACTCGTATTCAACCGGGCACGCCTGTAACTACTGTACATATTAAAGTAATATTAACCTTACTCTGTAGCTATTAGTACTTAGTAGAACCACGGTAGTTCAAAAATATTCTAAATGGTAATAACGAACTGGTCATAATTTACGCTTAAGCAAAACGTAGAATATGTCTCCAAGGCATCCTAAATGTAATCAATAATATCCACGTGTTGAGAGTTTGGTGGAGCGCGAGATGTTCAGAACGGTGTTCCTGGAGTCACTCTGCAGAAATTCTGGATGTTTGGGATGTCGTTCTGCTGTAATTGCTGACGTCCTTCAGAATGCACAGTGGGCATAAATGGTTACAGGTGATAGACGTATCAGGTCCGATATGACTCCAATGGCACATTCTCCGAACCATTATAGAGTCTTAACCAGCTTTAACGGTCCCATGCCGACATGCTGGGTCCATGGGTTCATGAAGCTGTCTCCATATCCATTCCCGACCATCCGGCCGATACATTTAGAAACTAGACTCATCAGACCAGTCAACATGTTTGTGTTAACGGGCACAAATGAGGCCTAAAACTTTGTGTTGTGCAGTCAGCCAAAGAACACAATTGGAACTTCAGCCCCGAAAGCCCATATTGGTGATGGTCGCACACTGACACTTGTTGATGGCCGAGCATTGAATTCCGCATAAATTTGCGGAAGGCTTGTACATATGTCTCGTTGAAAGATTCTCTCCAGTCGTTGTTGGTCCCGTTCTTTCGGGACCTGTTTCTGGCTGGAGTAATGTCGCAAATCTGACGTTTTATCAGATTTCCGATACGTACAGTGTACCCGTGAAATGATAGTATGGTAAAATACCATTCTCCTCGCGGTCTAGGAGATGCTGTGTGCAATGTTGCATGCGCCGACTGTAAACCGACGTTCAATCTCACTTAAATGGTGATAAACTGCCATTGCAGAATCAGCAACGAATCTAATGATTGCGCCAGACGCCAGTTGTTTTATAAAGGCGTTTCCGACAGCCTGAGAAGAAACGCAGGTTTGATGTCCCATTGACAACGAAGAACATACTCTGATAGTGTCTTTCATTAAGAACCGGGAAGTAAACCGGCCGTGCCCCCTGTGAATAGAACAATTCCGGTAATTGCATACATCGATTTAAGGAAATCATGGAGAAACTAAATCCAGTCTGCTGATGCTGGGTTTTAACCGCCGTCCTTTCGAATGCGGCAATACGCTAACACCGTGTTCTCTCACTCGTTGGCTGAACTGGAGTGGGATTTCGTGGAAATGGTGGACCAGTGTGCATCGAAATCATACGCCTATTGTAGTTTCAGTGCTACATGATGGAATACCCCCTTTGAAGGAAGGAAGCTTAGGGTTTAACGACCCGTTGACAGCGTGGTCATTAGAGACGGAGCTTAAGCTCAGAGTTTTCGGGAAGGATATGGGAGGAAATCAGCCATGTCCTGTTGAAAGGAACCATCCCGGCATTTGCCTGGAGTGATTTATGGAAATTACGGAAAACCTAAATCTGGATGGTCGGAAGTGGATTTGAACCACCATCCTCCCGAATGCGAGTCAGTGTGTTACCACTGCGCAACCTCGCTCGGTTACCCCCTTTGAATCTAAAGAGTGGAGTCTCGACACTACGCTGCATTTGGGTGGGATTTTTGGTAATTGGAATACACCGGCGAGTTTCATTTATAAGGAACTGCATATTTACAATTACAAGTGATTTTCTCGTTTGGACATATCCGAAAGATCAGAATTTGTGTGGTGGGAGAAAATGCTTAGACAGCTGCATTGGTTAAGTTGACCAGTCGTTTGAAGCGAAAATCTCGTGTTCGAGTCCTACTCTATTAAATGGTTTTGCAGAAGTGGTGTCGCCTAGTACCCCGACGAAAACTTGAATATGCTTATAGTAAAACAATGCTAATTTATCACCCACCTCCACCAAGAATCGTGAAAAAAAAAAAAAAAAAAAAAAAAAAAAAAAAAAAAAAAAAAAAACGCTATGAAAGCTACATTAAGATTCTGTAATTTTGCAGAAGCATTGTCAACCTGCGTATGGGTCAAGAATTCGTGAAATTTATTGTTGGAAATATTATCTTTTGGAGAATGAAAGAGAATTCATACAAGAAGAATGTGACCATTGTAAATAACTATAGCAGTACTGCACCAACGCAGTTAAGTTGATTAATTAACAAGTCGCCATGATGTGGAAAAATGCCTTCAATGTTTCGCGTTTCGGTCGGCCCATTATCAGAAATCGAAAGGGCCGTGGGTACATGTTATACCGGTGACACTTTTGATGCCTGACTAAAGGCCACACAAAACGTGTCACAAAATACTGTTTTTGCACCTACAGGACGTGTTAAGTAAGTGACTTTCGCATAACCTTGTCACTGCCGTATGGCACTTCTGCCATAGTCATGAAACGTAGATTTGCCATCGAACATGCTGCTGCTGCATCCTCATGCAACCGCGACCCCCGGAGCAAGACTTTGCCATCCCCCAGGAAATCGCAACCCACAGGTTGAAAAACACTGGTATAGATCAAGCTTTAGCCTTTTATCGGCAATCTGCCAAAACGTTTGAACCATTTGTAGAAATTAACTACAACGTAGTGGGACAACGTTTGATTGAGTGCATCAAGGCCAGAGAGCTGCAGGAAGTCGTGCTTCTACCACTTTCATACTCACCACAAACCGGAGCTCTCCCAGCGGCGGTTCGGCGAACGGGATGGCGAGGAACCTGTGGTAGGCGGTGCCCTGCACCGTCTGCTCCACGCTGCCGCGCAGCTCGCCCTGCTCCACCGTGGCGAACGCGTACTGCGCCTGCGCAATGACACATAACATCTGAACAGACCAACACAGATGCAACAGGGCACAGCTTCTCAGCCAAATTTAGCACGAGGCTCCAGCGATCGCTTTTGGCGGGATACTGCAAATGGTGAGGTAAAAAGACGTATTGGAATGCTCGAACGAGAAACAAGGTGTACTTTTGAAAGAGAATTTCGAACAGGAAAACATGAAAGAAAATTTTAAGTGTGGTGAAACTACGCCCTGGCACATATTGTCCACTGTACAGGCTAACACGTTCGTCAGCTACAAACATAACACTTTAATGCACAGTGATATAAGAGAAAGCCGGCCGCGGTGGCCGAGGAGACTGAGGCGCTTCAGTCACGGTCTGCACGGCCACTACGGTCAGTTCGAATCCCCCTCCGGCATGGATATTTGTGCCGTCTTTAGTATAAGGTAGTTCATAAGTAGTTTGTAAGTTTAGGGAATGATGACCCGTAGTTAAGTCCCATAGGCTTAACAAACATTTGAACATTTATAAGAGAAATATTGACTCTTTCCGCTCAATTTTATTTGTTGAATAATTTTATGAGAAATTGGTGAAATGTTAGTGAATTCCATTATTATGAGAATGTTAATGGATACATAAAAAAAACAACAGTGGCGCTACATTAAGAGAACCACGACCATAGGTCTCATCACTAAAATCAGCCTGTGCAGCCGACAGACCCCTACCTCAATCTATTTTAACATGGAGTATTGCCATTATCTCGCCATCTTGTAGAATTTACATGCAACATTTCATTATAAAAACTGCATTATAAGATAACGCCTCGAATTACGTGGAAGATCTTCGATGCATGGTGTTTTTGAACTCTTGAGTTACTCTTGAATTATTCGCCTTCTATAGAATGTATCCACCCCCATGAACCACAGACATTGCCGAGGTGGGGTGGCTTGCGTGCCTCAACGATACCGAAGGCCGTAACGTAGGTGCAACCACAGCGGAGGGGTATCTGTGGAGAGGCCAGACAAACGTGTGGTTCCTGAAGAGGGGCAGCAGCCTTTTCAGTAGTTACAGGGGCAACAGTCTGGATGATTGACTGAGCTGGCCTTGTAACATCAGCTAATCTGGCTTTCCTACACTGTTACTGCGAACGGCTGAAAGCAAGGGGAAACTACAGCCGTTACTTTTCCCGAGGACATGCAGCTCTACTGTATGAACATATGATGATGGCATCCTCTCGGGTAAAATATTCCGGAGGTAAAATAGTCCCCCATTAGGATCTCCGGGCGGGGACTACTCAGGAGGATGTTGTCATCAGGAAAGACGATACTAGAATTCTACGGATCGGAGCGTGGAATGTTAGATCCCTTAATCGGGCAGGAAAATTAGAAAATTTAAAAACGGAAATGGATAGGTTGAAGTTAGATGTAGTGGGGATTAGTGAAGTTCGGTGGCAGGATGAACAGGATTTCTGGTCAGGTGAGTACAGGATTATAAATACAAAATCAGTTGGGGGTATCACAGGAGTAGGACTGATAATGAATAAGAAGATAGGAATGCGGGTAAACTACTATGAGCAGCACAGTGATCGCATTATCATTGTCAAGATAGATACGAAGCCAACACCGACAACAGTAGTACAGGTTTATATGCCAACTAGCTCTGCCGATGATGAGGAGATCGAAGAAATATATGAGGAGCTAAAGGAAATTATTCATACAGTTAAGGGAGAGGAAAACTTAATTGTGATGGGAGACTGGAATTCGGTAGTAGGAAGAGAAGGAAAAATAGTAGGTGAATATGGACTGGGCAGAAGTAATGAAAGAGGAAGTCGCCTGGTAGAATTTTGCACGGAACATGATTTAATCATAACAAACACATGGTTTAAGAATCACAAAAGAAGGTTGTATACGTGGAAGAGACCAGACGACACCGGAAGGTATCAGATAGATTTTATAATGGTAAAACATAGGTTTCGGAACCAGGTTCTACAATGTAAGACATACCCAGGGGCAGATATAGACTCTGACCATAACTTGTTGGTTATGAACTGTAGGCTGAAACTGAAAAAACTGCAGAAAGGTAGGAAAATAAGGAGATGGGACTTAGATAAATTGAAGGAACGTGAAGTTCTGGAGAAATTCAGAGGGAGATTTACGCATCAGTTGACAGAAACAGGGGGAAATAAAACAGTAGAAGAGGAATGGGTAGCATTGAGAGATGAAATAGTGAAGGCAGCAGAGGACAAAATAGATAGGAAGGCAAGACCTACAAAAAATCCTTGGATATCACAGGAAATACTAAATTTAATTGATGAAAGGAGAAAATATAAAAATGCATTAAATGAAACAAACAAAATGGAGTACAGACGACTAAGAAATAAGATTGACAGGAAGTGCAAAATGGCTAAGCAGCAGTGGCTAGAAGCCAAATGCAGATCTGTAGAAGAATGTATAAATAGGGGAAAAATAGATACAGCCTACAGGAAAATAAAAGAAACATTTGGAGATAAGAAAAACAGCTCTATGAATATCAAGGGCTCTGATGGAAAACCAGTTCTCAGCAAAGTAGGGAAAGCTGAAAGTGGAAAGAGTACATAGAACAGCTCTACAAAGGAAATGAACTTAGAGACGATGTTGTAGGAAGGGAAGAGGAAGTAGATCAAAATGAAATAGGAGGTACTATACTGAGAGATGAATTTGACAGAGCCCTGAAAGACCTAGGTCGGAACAAGGCCCCCGGAGTAGATGACATACCCTCAGAGCTACTAAAGTCTCTGGGGGAGCCAGCCATGACAAAACTATTTGAACTGGTGTGTAGGATGTATGAGACGGGCGAAATACCCTCAGACTTTAAGAAAAATTTAATAATCCCCATTCCAAAGAAATCAGGTGCAGACAGGTGTGAAAATTACAGAACCATCAGTTTGATAAGTCATGGTTGCAAAATTTTAACACGAATTATCTACAGGAGAATGGAAAAGCTGGTAGAAGCTGACCTCGGGGAAGATCAGTTTGGATTCAGGAGGAACGTAGGAACCCGGGAGGCAATACTCACTTTACGCCTTATCTTAGAAGATAGATTAAAGAAAGGCAAACATACATTTTTAGCTTTTGTAGATTTGGAGAAAGCTTTTGACAATGTTGACTGGAATACACTCTTTCAAATTCTGAAATCAGCAGGGGTAAAATACAGGGAAAGGAGAGTTATTTACAACTTGTACAAAAGCCAGACCGCAGTTATTAGACTCGAAGGGCATGAAAGGGAAGCATCAGTTGGGAAGGGAGTAAGACAGGGTTGTAGCCTTTCTCCGATGTTATTCAATTTGTAGATCGAGCAGGCGGTGAAGGAAAGCAAGGAAAAATTTGGAATAGGGATTAAAGTTCAGGGGGAAGAAATAAAAACATTGCGTCTTGCTGATGACATTGTAATTCTGTCAGGGACAGCAGAAGGACTTGGAAGAGCAATTGAATGGAATGCACAGTGTGTTGAAAAGAGCGTATAAATGAACATTAACAAGAGCAAAACAAAAATAATGGAATGTGGTCTTAGAAAATCAGGTGATGCTGAAGGAATTAGATTAGGTAACGAAACAATGAAGGTGGTAGATGAGTTTTGTTACTTGGGTAGTAAAAAAACTTGTGATGGTCGCAGTACAGAGGATATAAGATGCAGAATGGCAATGGGAAGAAAAGCATTTTTGAAAAAGAGAAATTTGCTAACATCGAATATTAATTTGGGTGTAAGGAAGTATTTTCTGAAGGCATTTGTGTGGAGTGTTGCCTTGTACGGGAGCGAAACGTGGACGATAAGCAGTGCGGACAGGAAGATGATAGAGGCTTTTGAAATGTGGTGCTATGGAAGAATGCTTAAGATTAGGTGGGTAGATCGCATAACTAATGAAGAGGTACTTAGCAGAATTGGTGAGGAAAGGAATTTTTGGCACACCCTGACTAAAAGAAGGGATCGCTTGGTAGGACATATAAGAATATGTCCTACCAAGCGATCGAGGAATCGAAAATTTAGCATTGGAGGGAAGTGTGTGGGGTAAAAATCGCAGAGGGAGACCAAGAGACGCGTATAGTAAGCAGATTCAAGTGGATGTGGGTTGTCGTTCTTATGAGGAGATGAAAAGGCTTGCTCAGGATAGAGTAGGGTGGAGAGCTGCATCAAACCAGTCTCCGGACTGAAGACCATAACAACAACAGAATGTATCCAAGAATTGTGAAGTCTACAGTGTTGAAAACGTATAGACGTTATTGTCTTACGTAAGGTAAGGTACGAAAGAGATAAATCAACAATATATCACAAGATGGAAAATACACACTTGAACGCAAATGGGACGAAAACAGCAACACTATGCACTCGGTACCGGCCGCGGTGGCCGAGCGTTCTGCGGCGCGCCTGTCACGGTCTGCACGGCCACTACGGTCGGGGGTTCGAATCCCCCCTCGGGCATGGATATTTGTGCCGTCCTAGTTCGTAAGTAGTTCATATGTAGTTTGTAAGTTTAGGGACTGATGACCCCGTAGTTAAGTCCCATAGACTATACAAACATTTGAACTTTTTTTTTAAATAGGGAATTCTTTTCTCATCGGACTGAAAATTAATTCCCTTTCCAAATTTCTCCTTGCTTTCTTTATCTGCTTGCACAACGAAGTGATTTAATAACCCTGAGGAAAGTGTGCATATTGGAAACACCTCAGCTTCAGTTACAATCGAAAGCAAAAAACCAGAAACTTTTTTCGCTGCCATTAACAAGGCATTGTTGTGTTGGACACTGATAAGATTTACTTCGTCTGCAGGAACTTGCGGCACGTACAGTGGACAGATTTTCCTCTTGTCCCAACCCTCCGTCAAAATTCTGTGCGCATTAGTTGCTAAAGGTCATGCAGAACATAATTATTAGCTGCAATTATTTCGGCGAATTTTTCATCTATGCCTTGACGGAGGACATCGAGAGAGTCCAAAGAAGGGCAGCTCGTTTCGTATTGTCACGATACAGGGGAGACAGCGTTACGGAAATGATACAGGATCTGCGATGGGAATTATTACAACAACGGCGCTTATCGCTGCGGCGTGGGCTACTTACGAAACTGCAATTGTCAATATTGTCCTCCGAATATATTGTTGACTCCCACTTACATAGGTAGCAATGGTCATCAGAATAAAATACGAGAAATCAGAGACTGAACGGAGAGATTCAGGTGTTCATTCTTCCCGCACGCTATTCGAGAATGGAATGGGAGGTAAAATAGTATAACGGTGGTTCGATGAACCCTTTGCCAGGCACTTAAATGTGATTTGCAGAGTATCCCATGTAGATGTACATAGATAGCGGCTTTTATGCTTGTGTTTCGTCCTTAATGTCTTCCCTGCCGTCACTAAATGGAGAAAACCACCCAGAAACATTTGAACGATTGAAATAAGTACTACCATAAATACTTTTCACCTCTCGAATGTTTCACTGTCAGATTTGCTTAACTTAACAAAACTTAATGTTGCCTTGGTGTTCCACTGCCAATTTTCGTCGAGCGTTGGACTGTTACATTCGTTATCAGGATGCCTGCTGCAGCGATGGAGGTGCTTTGATGTTTCACACGGCTGTTGTTAAACCATTGGGGAGACGGCGATACTATTCAAAACTTAGCTGTCGATTGAAGCCAGTTCACCATTTTGCGGAGCCAAGGAAATATGTCTTCAGTTAAAGCACTGTGTGGTTCTTGTCGCCAGCCGCAGTGGCCGAGCGGTCTCCGAAGCGCCAGTCACAGTCTGCACGGCCGCTACGGTTGGGGGTAGTTCATAAGTAGTTTGTAAGTTTAGGGACTGATGACTCCGCAGTTAAGTCTCTTAAGCTTATCAAACACTTGAACATTTGGTTCTTGCCCTGTTAACAAATATATATTAAAATGATATTGAATACTCGTGTAGACAGATACAGCCCTTCAAGATAGCTGAACTGTGGTTTATTAACGCAATATGTCATTCGAAGTGTATGAATTACATTGTGGAATAGTGCCCAAATGCTTTACAAGAAATGAAATTGTCAATTGTGGTAGGTCATAGGAAATGCTGAATAAGATTTTTCTAATAATGACAGAACCAAGCTGTATTGGTAGAAAGCAGCCTTTATCAATTACGGTTGCTGCGCCAGCGCCAAAAACTACATCGCTTTTGTGCAACCAAGACTGTTTTTCACCAAAATATCTATTACAGTTGCTGTGCCAGCGTTACAAAAATATGGAATAGAGTGATTTTAGTTAGAACGAAGCTGTGACATTTTCATAAGTTTAGTACTGAAGCACCGATTTTCGTTGAATACATACCTCATTGAATATTGATACTGAAATTCTCTACCAAAGGTCCTTGAAATTTGAAGAGAAACCAATATCTCGTAAAACTGAAAATTAGAAGTCATTGAGGTAAAATCACGGAACCAAACTGTATATAGTAATTTAGCGACAAAATTGTCCTTTATAAAAAAGTGGATGAATTTCTTCTTCTGCTTGTCATACATAGGTAATGCAGGTAAAGTAATGCAACGAGTATAAACTCACCACCACAAATGGTATTGTCTCTGCAATATGATGACAATGGTTTCACTACTGTGGTGTTAAGGGCATCTATCGCTGTTGTGGTGTTGCGGGCACCCCCCCCCCCTCCCGCCTATTCTAACATCCTTGGTCGTAACACTACAACTCGAAAATGTTCAAATGTTTCTAAAACTATAGGATTCAACTTTTAGGTCATTAGTTCGTAGCTTATAAACTACTTATACTAAGGTAAACTAAACTCAGGACAGCGCACTGTCCTATGCCCTAGGGAGATACTAGAACCCCCGACGGCGAACGGCCACGCGCACTGCAGCACGGCGCTCCAGTACGCACGGCTAATCCTCCGCGTCACTGCAACTCGACACGATACCGTACTGCAGTTTGGAATTTCACTTACGCTGTCCTAACAGGACACTAAAATCATCTACCATCATGGGTAATTTGACACTTGGAGGAAAGGTATTTTTCAAAAAATTTATATGTTCAAATGTTTGTTAAAGTTAAGGGACTTAACGCGGCCGTCCGCGGTAGCCAAGCGGTCTGCGGCGCGTCAGTCACGATCCGCACGGCCACTACGGTCGGCGGTTCGAATCCCCCTCGGGCATGGATATTTGTGCCGTCCTTAGTATTAGCTAGTTCATAACTAGTTCGTAAGTCTAGGGACTGATGATCCCGCAGTTAAGTCCCTTAAGCTGTACAAACATTTGAACATTTGAACTTAACTGCGGGGTCATCAGTCCCTAAACTTACAAACTACTTATGAACTACCTTATACTAAAGACAGCACAAACATTCATGCCCTAGGGGGATTCGAACTCCCGACCGTAGCGGCCGTGCAGACTGTGACTGGTGCGCCGCAGACCGCTCGGCCACTGCGGCCGGTGGTATTTTTCAGTTAGATACTGCCGAAGAATATAGTTTTCGTATTTGAGGACACTTTAGCCTGTTGGTCGAAAGACGCCACACTGTACATACTCACATCGCAGGAGATAGCTAAGCTGATGAGTGCAGCCGCTACCAGCTGCCAGACGGGGCTGTCCATAGCGCTGCCGTGTCAGACACTTGCTGGTCGGGCTGTGGGCCTGCTGCCTCTGAGACTTATCTAGAGCGTATCAGATGATCGCTGACACGTTTATAACTTGCAGCACTTAAATGGTTCACTGTATAGGGAGCACAGCGATAACAACCTCCGTCTAACATCTTCTTCTAATAAATAAAGAAGAGTTTCCGTATGTTTGTACGTGTTGCATACAAATCTACACTTTTGTTCCAATCTTTATGAAATTTTGTACACGTAAGCTTCAATCCATGAGGACGGTCGTCGTAAGTGTAAGAATCACGTACGACATATAGTTCACGAGATATGACGTAATAAACAATGAGATGCGCGAAAAACTGCTGCATTTTGTGATAATGCTGCACATTTTCTCCTAAACCATTGGACCGATTTCAACCAAATTTGGTACAAACGTTCCTTACCGTGATGTAACAATTTCTGCATGGTTAAGAATCACATACGGCACATGGTTCAAAACATATTACGTCATAATCAATAGAAATCGCAAAAAATGCCACATAATGCGACAAAACTTTCGAAATACACTGTATGAGAATGACAGTACTTAGCGACTTGCAACAAACTTTAAACATAATTTCAAACCTTTATTAAACTTTTTCTCGCTGGCAACCATAGTAAAATGATGAAAGGAAAGAAGTTTCTCGCTTACTACTTTTCCGCTGTTTGTGGATTAATTAGTACACTACAAATTGTAGCCGCACGAAATTTTACGAACAGTATACAACCATATAGTTGAATGAACCTTCTAAATTGTATCACAGTACGACCCGTGGTTGATGAGACATGAGCACATAAACAGTAACGTTCAAGGAATACCGCCCCACCATGCACCATGTTTTAATCTATTACTTCTTTACTACTAATTATATTCCCGAGAAATTTTACAGACAAACGGTATTTTTACAAATGAATATAACCTTAAAATATATAATTGTACAACATATAATTAAATAAATATGAGGTCGTGCGAATTTTATGATGTCATTTGTATTCTGACTACTATCTTTCTTTATTTGGATACTGCACTTATAATTTTGTACATTAGGAAAGACAGCTTTATTGCTTATATATTCTCCGATAATGATTTTAGTAGAAAGGAGATGGACAGAGGAGGTATAGAAGTACCAAGTCAAGGCAGGAATAAATAAATACCCGGGCAACGCCGGGTTTTCAGCTAAGTACCCTTTAAACGTTGTCGCACAAAGTTTCATGTTGCTAGATGCTGCAATTTGTGTGATAATATCAGTTCATGAATTGATTTTATTCTGCTGTTTCGTTTAGTATAGCACCATGGCTGCCCCAGTAATCAGAGCGTTATTTTATAGGTCGCCAGACACTGTAATCAATATATTACTAAAAATACTGAAACCCAACGTTTCGTCCCCATTCTGCGGAGGACATTCTCAAGGCGGATCGTGGCTCTTTTGTACGTTCGATAGACGCCCTGGCTAGTTGCTGACTGTAGCCGAATTCAATTTACGAGGGCTCGAGCGCGGAGGTGTGACGTCAGATGTTTTCGATAAGCGCGTTTCGTCGTTGCCTATTGCCATTGTCCGTTAATATCGTCCCATGGTGGAAGACGTCGACGTTTCTTCTTCCAGATATTATTCAGTTCCACGCCTTCCTCATCCTATTGAAATTATTGGGGTGTTATACAATTTCTATACCCTCTCTGTACAGTAGCGTAATTATTTTTAAGGCTTCTTATCGATAAAGTGGATGGCGACCCCGATGTTGGATTAAGATTAAGTATGGGTGTAGTGGCTTAATAATTAGATCTGTTCAACCTTTAAATTGTTACATCATCTGAGTTCAGACAGGTCGGCTTCCGATAAACTGTGTGGCCGAAACATCCATTTTCCTTTTTGAAAACTGAAACGTCAAGAAAATTCAGTTTTCCGTCTGCCTCTTTCTCCATGGTAAACCGAATTCTAGAATTAATCTTGTTGTATTGAAGGAAACGATCTAGTTCCTCTCTGCCTTACCTCCACAAACAAAACGTATCGTTTACGTAGCGGAACCAAATGGTTGTCGTTTTTTTTCTGTTTTCAGTGCCTGTTGCTCGAATTTTTCCATGTAGAAATTTGCTGAAATCCGACTTAAAAGGCTCCCCATAGCTACACCATATGTCTGTTCTTAGAAGTCATCGTTCCGTTTGAAATAAGTAGTCGTGAGGCTCTTGAGAATGTTCTCCGCAGATGTAATGTTAAAAAGTAATCTTGTTGTAGCTTGTTCTGTCTTGTTGTATCTGGTTGTGTCTTGTCTCTTATCTGCGCTGGTCGATTCATAATCGCGACGAGATTGTTTTTTGATGAGAATGAAGGAACCATTGTAATGAGGTCTGTAAATGTATTTGAAATCTTTAAAGTCTTGAAATATATATATTAAATAAAATAGGGGAACGAACTTTAATTAGGTAGAAATATCCTGATCATTTATATGAAATGCTAAAGGACGCCATTAGCATTTGTTTCAGCAAGAAGCTAACGACACAGATTGCATCAACCGCTGTCATTACGTGGCAAATATAGAATTCCTAACTGATAAAGCAAGGACGGGTGGAAAATAAGGTTTAATAAAAAACATAATTTTCTATTTCAGCTCTGCAAAACCAAACTGGACTTATATAAAAATTACGCCAACTTCTGTGGTAATGTATGGTAAAATGTGGTATCTGGTCGACCACGAATTTCTCCACTCGTGTAATGTGTCATGATTTTGAAGTGTTGTGACAGACTTCCCGACCCGTATAAACAACTAAATGTCACAAGATTGACAAAGAAAGGTGCATTTCGGCGGCATCACTTAACATTGCAGGTCGGTTGACCACCATCATCGACAAAAGTCGTGTCGTGACGCGTCATGTCGGTTTGGCCACATCATGAAACCGTATCAATCAAAATTTTTCTGCACATAAGAGTCAGAACAAGATTCAAATATAACAGATACAGTTCGGAGGTCAACTTTACAAATTTTTAGCACGCGACGAAAACATTTTCCTAATCCTCTCTCTCTGTGTAACACAGAACAGCTGTAAACAGATACTACATTTAATTGAATATTTAACACACTTCGCGGTGCTCTACTTAAAAATAAGGCAAGAAAATTATAAATATGAAAAAATAATAAAACACATCGATTAAATCTAATAAAAGATTGCCACGATGGAGGTTCGAACGCTTTTTAGTCTTTCCTGAAATGTGAAACATTCGTTAAGTAAAATACCAGGTGATCAAAAAGTCAGTATAAATTTGAAAACTTAATAAATCACGGAATAATGTATATAGAGAGTTAAAAATTGACACACATGCATGTTGACGTTACCTAAAAAGACGCTTTTAGTGAAGCTGTATTATCAGAATGGGGAATGTGCTAGTTCAGCGTTACGATCCTATCGCCATACGTAGGGGATTCGAACGGGTAAAGGCCCGTTTACAAATGCAGCTGTGGCGAGAATGACTTCGAAGCGACGGGTTGTTTAGACGATAGACCCCTTAGTGGCCGACCGATCACAAGGCGTAATGCTGCTGCTGAGATAGTTCGGGAAGAACTGGAGACTGTAGCGGGTACGTCTATGCACGGGGAAGTCAGAGCTCGTGCAGTCGCACGTCGCGACGGCATTCCATACACTACTGTTTGGTTGGCACTTAGGCGTACTCTCCGATGCTATCCTTACAAAATCCATCGGCATCATTAACTGTTACCTGGCGATTTAGTGAAGTGGAGGGCATTTGCGATGTAGGCGTATCAAAATATGGCGGAAGATGACGATTGGTTAAGTCACATGTTGTGGACCGACGAAACTCATTTTACGCTCCGAGGGTCTGTCAACGCCCACAACCGCAGAATTTGGGCTACCGAACATCCTAGAACTGTCGAGGAAACTCTACTGGACGACGAGAAAGTCACGGTATGGGTTGGATTTACCACGTCTACCGTTATTGGGAATTTTTTTTCTACGAGGAACTGCGTGATTCTGTTTTGCCATTGCTACCGTGACGGGTGAGAGGTACACCGATATGTTACAGATTCGCGTCATCCCCAGCCTGGCTGATAAACACCTGCTGGAACGTACGATTATTATGCAGGATGGCGCTCCACCCCATTTTGATACACTCGTCAAAGATCTCTTGCGCGCGTCGTTTGGTGATGATCGTGTGCTCAGCCGCCACTTTCAGACCTCAGTCCGCGCGATTATTGGCTTTGGGGTTACCTGAAGTCGCAAGTGTACCGTGATCGACCGACATGCTGCTGAAAGATAACATCCAACGCCAATACTTCATCATAGCTCCAGAAATGCTTTATAGTGCTGTTCAAAACATTATTCTTCGACTACAGCAATTGTTGAGGAGCGATGGTGAACATATTGAACATTTCCTGTAAAGAACATCATCTTTGCTTAGTCTTAATTTGTTATGCTAATTATTGCTTTCTGATCAGATGAAGCGCCATCTGTCGGCCTTTTTTTGAACTTCTATTTTCTTTTTTCTAATAAAACCCCATCTCATTCCAAACATACGTGCGTCAATTTTTACCTCTCTTCTACATTATTCCGTGATTTATTAAGCTTCTAAATTTACACTGACGTTTTGATCACCCGGCATATTTTTCTGTCGGAAATCATGTAAAAATGGATAATGTGTTCCATTGTGAAAAATACACACAAAAAATCTTTTCCCAGTAATTTAAAAGAAAGCTGCAGCAAAAAAAAAAAAAAAAAAAAAAAAAAAAAAAAAAAAAAAAAAGATGATTAAATTGTTTTCTTTGAGTTAGAAGGTCGGAGGAAGGCAACGGCATACCATTTCCAAACAGGGTCATTCCTAATAAAGCACTGTGGTGTTCAAACCAATATTCGGATTATTGACTGCTTTACCTTTTTTACCTTATATATGAATTATGTATCCTACAAAAACATTATTTACCAGGTTCATAGAGTGGAATATTATGGAACTGCCTGCGCAATGTGTTGTAAATGGAGTTGTATTAAAGACGTAGTAACAACCTCATGCTTATTAAGGTAAATTTTCATACATTTAATTGTGTTTGACATCATACCATCTGAATTTAATGTTGTAATACGATATTATTTCCAAGGTACATCCAGTGGTGTACATGTAAAATGTAAACGAAGGCTTCCGAGGCCGTTGTCATTGTTGATAAAACTCTTCTGGATATTGGACCGCATCGTCAATATATCAAATATTTCACCGACTTTTCGGCCACTATTGCAAGCGGCCATCTCCTAGGTGTTACGTAACACCCAGCAGATGGCCGCTTGCAATAGTGGCCGAAAAGTCGGTGAAATATTTGATATATTTACGATGCGGTCCAATATCCAGAAGAGTTTTATCTAAATGTAAAATGTTTGCAAAATACGTCGCGAATAGAGTTAGTAAGAAATACGCAATAAATAAAAACGTCGTGAGTGATGAGACGGTTTTTCATGAACCTAATTGCTTATGACTCAATATCTCTTGACCTATGTGTCGTACTGTGATAAAATTTCGAATGTACGTTCAGTGGTGTGTGTGTGTGTGTGTGTGTGTGTGTGTGTGTTGTCTGTAATATTTCTCGCGAATACAATCTATTGTACGAGTAATAAATCGTAACGACATTCCAAATGCCGTAATTTTACTGCATGAACGCCGGAAAAGTAGCAAGCGACAAACTTTTTTCCTTTCATTTTGATGTGTTTATTAGCGAGAAAAAGTTTCCTGAAATCATGAACTTATTTTTAAAGTTTGCTGCAAATTGCTCTCCTTCAGAAATAGTGTACTGCTAAAGTCACACTATCATGTACCGAAAGACGGGAAAGATTTCATTGTTTATGACGTCATATCTCGTGAACTATCGGCCCTATCGCAAAAGCTGATGTCTTCTATCTATAAATTACATTCCTGCCAAATTTCAGCTTCATAGGTGAAATAGTTTTCGCGATTTTGTGTTTAGTCTGTAATCTATAATATAGATAGAGATTAGGGAATTATCCAATAGACATGGAAATGCACAGAGAACGATGTTGTCTTCAGAGCATAAGGGAAGCATTCCACCGTCAGAATCTCTCGATAGTGTCCCCCTGACTGCTCAGTGCTGGTACTAATGTTCTAATGTTTGGTAAGGTTATGGGACTTAACTACGGGGTCATCAGCCCCTAAACTTACAAACTACTTATGAACTACTTACGAACTAGGACGGCACAAATATCCATGCCCGAGGGGGGATTCGAACCCCCGACCGTAGTGGCCGTGCTGCCCGTGACTGGAGCGCCTCAGTCACCTCGGCCACCGCGGCCGGCTGCTGGTACTGTTTGGCTGCCATAAAGACCACTGTTGTTTTAGACAAATGTTTTCGTTCGTGGTGTGCTTAAATTCAATATCAAAATATTATTTCTGACTTAGGTTTTGGAGTATTGTTTAGTAAAATCCGGCTTTTGAATATATTGTTCGCATGGATCCTATTTTCCTGTTTAGATGCGGTATAATTTCTGAGTGTCAAACGTACCTCGGACCTCTGTTTATTTCAAATGTGCCGGGTATATAACTCTGTCATCTCATTAAATCTATTGTTAAAAATGTTCTTAACTGAAGAGCAGGATATTCTTATGGTAAGTCACAGTTGATTAAAAATTATTACAACTGATCTTTTTGATATACTTATTTAAACGTTCCTTGGAATATCTAGTGGCCATATAATCCACGGTTGCAATACACGTCAATGTGATTCTAGGTAGATTAGATGTACATGGCCAAAGGTCAGTGGTAATCTATAATTGCTTCAGTTTTCCTGTAGCTTCTCAAGATACGAATCGTGCAGAAGATAAATTGAAGACGAGAGCTATACTAGCAATCAGTGCTTGGCACAGCGAAAGCAATTGTGTAATTGGTTAATTCAAAATATGAGAAGCGCTACTCATTGTTTCACGCGATGAATGTCTGAATAACACACCTTTAGAACTCAGAATAAAAGGATGTAAGACGTTATCATGCTTGCGTATGCACTTTCAAACACGAGACGGCTGCACAGATCAGGAGCACGGATTTCCTCTGGCTGCTGGTTGCAGCTGTAGTTGTTTTGTATGCTCTGACGTCTGACGTAAAAAAAAAAAAAAAAAAGAGAGAGAGATAACTAGTAATAATACAAAAGTTTCATTATCTACGTTTGAAAACTGCAGCTTTCTTTCTTTACTATTTAGTCTTACAACAAATTAAAGCAGTTCTCATTTCTTCCAAAACAGATTAGCTGAAAATAAATTAAATTGTCGCGAATAGGTTTTCTCCTCAAAGTCTGAGATCCAAATTACAATACGTATATTGTTGACGACGTTATAATACAGAAATTACATTTACATTTTACCCAAACACTGATATTTAAGCAAAATTGAGGAGCACGGTCACTGCATGGCAGACTCAATTAGGTACTGTTGCCAAAAGACTTCACTCGAACGCAGCCAACACTTTGTATATACTTTATAAAATATCATCGTGTGTTTTCATTTGTTTATTACCGTAATTATATTTACGCGAAGTAAAGTTGATGTTACTTAGAGCTGATTACAGGCTTCGTTCCTGCCCGTAAATCAGCTTCAATCAGTGCTGCAAAAAGTACCTCGAAAAATAACGTCACAATTTCGACTAACAGTTTGATTGTTGGCAGTGTAAATTTACACAATCTCAACAGGAAAAAACGTGTGCCACATTATCAATATTTCCTACATCCATATCGGTTATTAAAAGAACTTCTCGGTGTCAAGGAAACACAATAGAATTTATCAACATTGCAATACGCGAGCGTGTTCCATTAAGTACAATAAGTTGTATTGTTACAAATACTGTGTAAGAATATATGATATGACTGCCTTATATTGTGATTAACAATAAAGTACAATTCTTAGGCGCAATGAATCTATCCGGAACGTGTGCCTGTGCTGTTTCCTGGTCGTAGATCGATGACTGTCGATTTTGTCGATGATCGTTGCTCTCGGTAGTGGCTGGCGGAAATCTCACGGGGCGAAAACTAATTCACTACAAATGACGAAGGCAACACACAGAATTCAAGTTCTTTGACACTTTTAATGACTCATAAATGCCCAGTTGTCCCATTTATGGCCAGCTTACAAGTCTCATTAATTGTATCCATTAAGACCAAGTATGCACATTCCACACATCAATAATACTAATTTTCACTGTCCGTGTGTGGAATAATCAAGTCTGAGGTGTACTGTGTGGCACAAATATGGATTAATCACGGTAGAGGCGCTTTCTGCACGGTTAACGCTCCGGGGCGGCGCCATGTTTTATTCAGTCTCCATTACGCTACGTAAAGGTTTATTTGATCGATGTCCATTTTGAACTGCCCATAAAGTCCCTAGATGGTTGTTCTCTGAAACTCGCTTAAACTCATTTTCTGCCCGATCCTGATGCATCAACAACTACTATTTGTCATTAAATAAGTCGGTCTCTTTTGCAATATTCTTTATTGCATCCAATAACGCGTTTCGCGCTGTTAGGGTATCATCATACTGGAAACAGAGAAATGTTTTATTACCGTCCGTGTACCTGACTGGCAGCGAATCTAATATGGCTAAGGTGAGTTAATTTTGAAAAGTTTTCAAATTTTACTCACCTTAGCAGTATTAGATTCGCTGCCCGCCAGGTATACGGACTGTAATAAAACATTTGTCTGTTTGCAGCCTGATGGTGCGCTAACAGCGCGAAACGCGTTATTGGATACAATAAAAAATATTGCAACAGAGACTGCGTATTATTTAATTATTCACCACTGTTGCTGCACCTGTTGCCACCACCATCATGGAATGGAATGTTCTATTTATCATGTGATAATTGTTAACACAAGACACTGAAATGATCCTTACTAAAGACTAAACATGCAGCGTCCCACTCGAGGGGCTACGTTTTAAGTTCGCAGACCTGCATTGTAACAAAAAATTTCAAAATTTCTATCACAATTTTCCGTTATCGATGCATGTCTTAAGTTACCAGAGGATATATATGAATACGACCGTAATAGGTCCTACGCCTAGGCTGTCTTATCCATTTACGGCACACCGAGGAACGACTGCCTAAGTTGACCCTACCGTGGCATTAGTGCAGCTTATATGGATTTACAGTTAATAGATATTATTTAAAACTTTAACACTTTATGTTCCACAATATTAGTTCATTGATTATGAACCGGCTTTCAGCTTCTTAGGGCATCATCAGTTAAGTTATCCGATCATGGCTAAGAAGCCGAAAGCCTATTCCTAACCAATAAACAAATATTGTGGAACATAAACACAAAGTGTTGAAGTTTTTAAAATGGCTGTGGCCCTCCAAGTACCAGCGGAATATTCTATAAACATATAAGATTAAGTAAACTCGACGGAGATCTCATGTAATTGAATAATTATCATTTTATTCCTATTATTTTTCACACGTATGGCCCATATCATCAACAATCCTATCTCGTCTAACATGTGCATCTCAGAGTAGTCTTTTCAGAATGTTAAAATGTTTGTAAATTTGTGAGACTTAACCACTGTGGTTATGTCCTTAGGCTTACAAACAAACTAGATTAAACTAACCTAAAGACAGCAAACACACACAAACCTGAGAAAGGACTCGAACTTCCGACGGGGAGCAACCGTGTTCTGTGTAGCAACGCGCCTTAGAGCGCTCGTTTGTTGTACCGCGGCTAGCCTTTTCAGTCCTTCATTGCCTGTTGACTATCATTCAGTACCTGTCTTCCCTAACAACGTTTCCTCTCTACAGCTCAATGAAGTAACATGGAAATTATTCCCCAATGTAATAACTGGTTTCACCATGTTCCTTCTTCCTTTAAACGTTTTCGATACATTTATCATATCTACGATAGTGCCAAGAACTTCTTTATGTCTTCCCTTATCAATCCACCAAATTTTCAACATACTATTAACAATCCTTTGCTCCAAATGTACATCATCAGAAATTTCCTTTGTTTGGTACTACAGACTGCTTTTGGAAAAGACTTTTTTTTTTCGTCAGGCCGCTGTTTATGTGACACGTGCACGCTGTCTCACTTTGCTTAAGGCCAGCAAATATCTAAACAACGTCTGCTTTATTGCCTGTTTGTGTCAAGTTCGTTTGTAATCTAATTTATACTGCTGATTATTATCTCCCTTTTGTTTGCATTCAATCCATTCAACTGTCCATCCAGTTAAAAAAGTTGCATTTCTTCCTTCTTTTCAAGGAGGGCAAAAATGTCATCAGTTTATTAAATCACTTTCACCTTGTATTTAACTTACATTTAGGTCAATATTTCGCTTCTTCTTTTTACACATCTACCAGAAGATGATAAATACTACATTCCTTTCAAACATTTTATTCTTGATAATCCATTCCATCTTTCTCTTTTACTTATATGTATATTTATTTCCCTTATCTTGTGACACAATCTTCTTACTGAAAATTGTGACCTTCTTGCACCATTTTATATTGTTGAATGTTCTTCTAGGTCATTTTAAATTATTCTAAACATTACAATGTGCAACAACTTCAAGTTTACATGAAATTCGAAACAATATAGTCAATATTTAATTTTCTTTTTTGTGATTTACGAAGGAATATCTAGGTACTGACAGTCACTATTCTATCATCTGATGCAGCAAAAAAGTATTTTAGTTGGAGATGGGAACAATCTGCAAATTAATTTTCCACTTTTATAACTTACATCTTTCTGAAGTAGCTTTAAGCGAAAATTAACATGAAACGTTCACCAACGCTACAGTATATTTCTTACTCATTGTCCAGATTACGGAGTGCTCCTTTTCCAAAGAACATCAGTGCGATTTTCTTCAATTAAAAAATCAAATGTTTCGAATTGTTTATTTTCAGAGTATTCAATTTAACTGTTTTAAACTGTTTTACACAAATCATCATGTAGCCAAGAATATATTTAAGGTATGTTTATCTCATGTTGCAGAAATCCTAATTCCGACAACGTCAGTGTAGTGTGGGAGCCGTTCTCCATATCGTCGCCAAACTTTCTACACATCACGACAGAAGTCAGTCTGGAGTAGAACATAAAGCAGGAACGGATGGACTTCTGGCACGAGAACAACCCTATGTGAATCTCCTGATCGGCACTGTAGCTACACAATTTGACGGATTTGAAAACGTTGTTTAATAACTATCAAAACACAGTACTGTACTTTACTGTTTCATAACAAATGGTGCAATAATATCTGCTGATAAAACTGTTGTATAAACCATAATTAACTAAATGATGTTATTTTCGTATTATCTCGAAACATTTATATAATTTTGCAAACTTTTGAGACATTTTGCTAATGCCTAAGGAATATCTAGGGATGACCTGTATTTTTTTTTAATATCGAAATACACAATCACAAGGAGTTATAAAGCAACAGCAATCACTTGAAAAGTGACAATCCTTCATCGAAACATGGAATCTGTGAATAAATTCGAAATTGAGCTCAAATATTTGAATTGCACAGAAGTTTTAGAGACTGAACACTACCGTTGGTACACACAAATCAAACGTGTAGTATTATCGACGTATGATGTGACTACTTCAGAGGGTAAACGCTTACTGTTTATATCAGATAAGGTACAAAGTTTAATTCGTGAAGACAAACACTTCAAAATATCAGCTATTTAATTAAGAGGACTTGCCATCAACAAAAATTTAATTTTTTACCTTTGTATGTATCACACAGTGGTACTTTGCATAATTTTCTCAACGGTTTTTCAGAATTTTCTAAACATTATCTGCTACTGGTCATTAAAGTAATTCAGTGGAAAAAGTTGAAAATTTTCGCCCAGCCGGAATTCGTACCTGGGTTATCAAGCTTTGTTGGCAGTCTTGCTTGATCACTGAGGACATAGCGATCGTCAAGTGTTAGACATCAGGAACTCCTCCGTATCTCTAATTATTTCACTCCTACCAGATGACTTCTAACTAGCAAGATATCTTAAATTTCCATCTCAGGAACTAAACGATCTATAGAAGAGTTTATAAGAAGATGTACCGCAAAAGTCATTAACTGAGAAAATTATAAACATTGCAAAGAATAAAAGGGAATAAATCTGTTTAATCAGGAAAGAGGAGCATATAGACAAATGCATGATGCCATTTCATACTGAAAAAATTAGGATGCATCAATAAATGAATCACACCACTTTGCAGTTGATGTAAATGAGCCATTTTGGTGTACTGAAGTAAAATTTACAACAAAAAATAAAACATCTATAAAGAATTATGCCCTAACAACTGTGATGATACTACCACCAACAGTAAGTGAAATCAGAAAACTATACAAAATCTAAGAAATAAAAATCTGTTAGCGGAAATGTATTACCAACAAATTTGATGAAACAACAGATGCAAGTTACCTTAACAAATATAGGAGGTGAGTCGTTTGCATCAGAGAAATACCAACATATCTAACACAGACATGATTTGCATTTATCTTAAATCAAGCCACAGTAGAAGCCAGTAAATATCTTCTGTGTTGTCATCATTAAAAACATATAATCATATGTGAAGGTTTAATGACCTCCTTGAATAAATGCAACTTCTATCTACATCACAGTTTGGGACGCAATGTGGAAGAAATGCAGGCAGCCATGAGCATGGTAACTCATGCTTTTGACAAATAGTATGAGCCAGCCATACTTCATAAGCTTCCAAAGACATTTGATTAGTCTTATTCTGCTAAAGAAACTATGATTATTAGGTACAAGTGTTGCAGTTAATCACTGAATAAGATAATACCTAGCTGTTAGCGTACGACTGTAGAAAGAAAAAACACATACCTTAACTAACGATAAATAATCACCAGCAGCTAAACGTAGAGCGATTATAAAATATGTATTTCGAAAAAGAATGTTTCTTGACACTCAATGTACATATGTTCAACATATGGCCACAGTCAACTTTGAAGAATTGCTGCCATCCTTCAATTAAGAACCAGAATCTATTGAAAAGCATTTGCCTAGCACTTGAGTTCTAATATCCCTTGCCTTTGTTTTGCACAACTCTTACTTTATGTATTCCCAGTGAAGTCGTCCTAGGAAATCCCATAGTGCAGCAACAGACATGATTACATTCTGAATCAGGTATAGAGCTCTTAGGTCCTAACATTCCTTACATGATTTTACACAACCTTGGCTTGATATTCCCAACTTTCCCAAGCAAAAAAAAAAAAAAAAAAAAAAAAAAAAAAAAATGGCCACTGTCCTGCTAAACTTCTGTCGCTCATATGATGGAGAATCTTTGATTTGGCCATCTTGGTGAGGTAATGGTTCCAGGAATTGCTCCATGTCAAGACAAATATTTCATTTTTCAATCGTTTCTTTCAGAAACTGAAGATTTCATAAACTGCAGTTTTGGGAATTAAAACTACACATTCACTTGTGTCACTTCTGTTTGCCATTTACAGATAGCGTGAGGGACTCGTTATCCAATAGGCACTTACTGAAATTGTTTAGTTTTCGGCATATGTGGAGTGTGGCATCATTGGAAACTGTGATTCATGGAATATTGCGCTACGTAATCTTCTTGATCTGATTTGTGAGGAACTTGGTAGTGCTGCGTTATTTTTTAAGTGTGAAGAGGAAACCGGTTTATTTAATCGAATAGTTGATACATTACGACATCTTTCTATTGTTTCTCTGACTCATTTAGCTCACGAGGTCTCTAGAGCGTAATTCATGGACAGCGTTACCAGTTCTTCGGAACATATTGACGCGTATCGGGATGTTTACACTTTGTACTGTACTGCCTTGTGAAACTTCAGAGATAGCTACTACTTCACGTCCAGATAAGATAAACTGCGCAATCAGGCATTTAAAAACAGCCACACAGTATTCTACCTGTAAGCATTTCTCTTGATTATCCCGGAAAAAAGCAATATGTCTACGTTATCTCATTAATGTACATGATTAAGTAATATTAAATTACATATATGTATCCATTTTTTAGTGAATCGAGACTTTTTAACCACTTAGTATATGAATATAGTTTTCCTGCGAATACCATATAAAAATCAATCGCATTTTTCATATTTCTGAATATTTGTACTACTTTCCGCATTTTTAATTAATCGCTGTTCACAGAAATATTGTTCAGAAAGCAAGAGACTACCAGTTGAGAAAACAAACTCAATCTCTCAAGGAAGTTTACAACTGGTTAATGTATAATACAGTAGTTTGTTTATAAATTTAAAAAAAAATGCAATGTTTCCAGTTTGATGAGAGAATATGACACCATTAAATTAAATGTAAATGGTACCTCTGCAAGTATGTAAGAACACCTCTTTGAAGTGATTCATGTTATAAATTAGAGTTTTGCTTATTAGCGTGTAACAGAAAATTTACGTCACTTACATACTGTTCATACGCACATATAGTTCTCAAATATTTAATTTTTTATTCAAAACGACTACATAAAATATGAATATTTTTTTCAAAGATTTGAAAGTCGATGTAAGAATAATAACCAAATATGTGTTCGAGTTGTTGGGAAATATATCTTAGAGTCAATGTGGAGTTTCAGTACATAAGGTGAATATCTTAACCATCCAGTTGTGCACGCATAAAAGTACATTGATAATTACTATACATAGACCTCTATTCACAAACGTAGAACAAGATGTAAACTGGACTTATATTTATTAAAGAAAATAAAAATAGCACTTAAAACGAAATTTTCTACCAAGAAACGACACGAACTATGTACACAAGGGGGAATCGCACTCTAATAATCACGAGAGATTGTGAAACAGTTGTATGGCAAAGAACTGTAGATGTTTCCAGAATGAAACTTTCACTCTGCAGCCGAGATTACGCTGATACGAAACTTCCTGGCAGATTAAAATTGTGTGCCGGAACCGGGACTCGAACCTGGGACCTTTGACTTTCGCGGGCAAGCGCACTACCGACTGTGCTATCCCGACACGACTCACGATGCCGCCTCACAACCTTACTTCCGCCAGTACCTCGCCTCCTACTTTCCAAACTTCACAGAAGCTCTCCTGCGAACCATGCAAGACTAGCGCTCCTGGAAGAAAGGATATGGTGGAGACATGGCTTAGCCACAGCCTAAGGGATGTTTCCAGAATGAAACTTTCACTCTGCAGCGGAGTGCGCGCTGATATGAAACTTCCTGGCAGATTCGAACCTTGACCTTTGCCTTTCGCAAGTTTGGAAAGTAGGAGGCGAGGTACTGGCGGAAGTAAAGTTGTGAGGCGGCATCGTGAGTCGTGTCGGGATAGCACAATCGGTAGTGCGCTTGCCCGCGAAAGGCGAAGGTCCCAGGTTTGAGTCCCAGTTCTGGCACACAATTTTAATCTGCCAGGAAGTTTCACTGTAGATGTTGTTGCACAGGAATCTATGGGTTGAATAGTAAAAACGATAGAGGAGACAAATTAGTAGAGTTCGCCAGTAAACATCACTTAGTAATAGTTAAAATTAAAGCCATAGTTAGATATAATCGAAAAAGTCATGTGGAATTGGAATATATCAACTGCATCATATATATTGGTATGATAGTTATTCCGAAGTTAGGAGATGGTAAGGCGTACCCAATAGCAGATGTAGACTATGACCATATTGTACTCATAATACAGATTCATCAAACTCGTTATACTAAATAAATTACATTAGGTATAAAACCGTCAATACTGCTTCATAGCCGGCCGCGGTGGCCGAGGGGACTGAGGCGCTTCAGTCACGGTCTGCACGGCCACTACGGTCAGGGGTTCGAATCCCCCCTCGGGCATGGATATTTGTGCCGTCCTAGTTCGTAAGTAGTTCATAAGTAGTTTGTAAGTTTAGAGACTGATGACCCCGTAGTTAAGTCCCACAAGCTTTACAAACATTTGAACATTTTACTGCTTCATATATTTATTTATTATCGCTGTACAACCAGACCAGTATCAGATCAAATTTGTGTTCATTGTGTAAATTACAACTTTCACCTAGGTGCTTCTCTTGAAACTAACAGAAGATCTAGTCTGGCAATTAGTAAATTTTGATCTAATGATAAAACAAGGAATGGAGGAAAAACAAGCAGAACTATTATTTTTCTTGGGAAAGACTTTGTTGAGAGAAATATCTGTGATTACACATGTTTTGCCAAACGCTGGCACATCTGTGCGTCGTATACTATCTGCGTGTCCATGTCTGTGGATGTCTCATACCGACTGTCCTATGGTGCGGACAATGTCTCTGGTGATTTATAGGATCTCTCGCAGTGGTCCCTTTTCTTTGGCAAAGAGATCTTAATCACAAGAACTCATATTGGGCGGGTACGGTGGATACTCCAGATTCTCTATTTGCCAGCGGCGAAACAGGCGCTGGACATCAGCAGAGATGTGACTTGTGTATTGTCACGCTACTGTTCCATGAGTGCTGATCAAAGGTGGCGTTGCAGGATCCTGAATTTTGATGGTACCGCATGATGCAGTTTCGTCCCGTCAATGTCATATGCCACAATGAACATTATCTACACAGCACTTTATGTTTCTACGATCTTGTAGAATGGACGGAATGATTTTCTTATAAAGTCTATAGTGTGCTTAGTTAACTTTTTATGGCAATAAGCTTGACGTCGATTAATACTGAATACTTACATTTTCCAGAAAGATCATTTTTCCATTTCGTATCAGGCAACATTGGGCCGCGATTTTCCTACTGTCTTGCTCTCTGGACTTTGATGTCTATCCAGTACTCCCGAATTAGTTCTCGGTGTAGTTCATTTCTCTTCATAGTCCAATCATTTCCCGTTTTTGGTTTCGGCTTTTCTTGGACACTCTAACATTTATGAAACTTCTTCTTTAGTGGAACACGCTGCTTTATGTCATGACGAGCGCACAACACTTCTTCGAGAGCTCCTGTAATACAAGACCATTGTTTCTGGTGAAATAAGGTAGCTATGCGGTTGGATAGTCTTCCCGCGATCATATGTTTCACATGTCCATAAAACGTAATCCGCCTTCTGTTTTTACTTATCTTTTCTAAGTGGAAATAGAGCTCATGGTTATGCAGTGTCCTGTATTTCCAGTTTCCATTAATAGATCCCAGGATTTTTCTCAAAATTTTCCTTCCTTTGGCCTCTTTTCGATTTGGCTTGTTTTTTAATCATTGCGAGATATTCATAAGCATATTCATAAGCATACGGTCTCTGTCCATCTTCCGACCAACAGGTAAACGGCTCTCACTCGGTCCTCCTGGCGGCCACAATGGGACGGACTGGTTCTGGCGACGGCCTCTTTGTGACCCACGCGAATGTGCAGTCGTTAGCAGCACACTTCGACGAGTTCTACCACCTGTTCTGTCACTGTTCCATGTCATACTTGGCTCAAACCAAACACGTCCTCCGACGCACTCTCCTAAGAACGGATTGTGAAACACGTCGCAGGTGTGGTGTGGATGCCTATGTTAGCCGGCCACAGTGGCCGAGCGGTCTGCGGCGTACCAGTCGCGGTGTGCGAGGCCGCTGCGGTCGGGGGTTCGAATCCCCCTCGAGCATGGTTGTTTGTGCGGTCTTTAATATAAACTAGTTGATAAGTAGTTTGTAAGTTTAGGGACTGATGACCACGCAGTTTGGTCCGATAGATTTACAAACATTTGAACATTTCCAATCCATCACACGCCACACAGCCATAAATTCATAGCTATAATAGCAACAAATCAGCCTGATAAAATAATTCGCGCCAGTCAGACGTCTGCTCCGGGACTCTCTACTCATGACATGATATTCTTAAATTACTCACTTCAGACTACCAGAGAAAAATCTCACCTGGTAATCTACAGAAACTTAAAAAACGTTAATAATGACGCTTTTCAAAAGGATTGCTCAATCATCCCCTGGCATGAAATAAGCAATGAGCAATGAACCGACATTAGACGGTAAAGTTCCTGAATTATGACGCATAATTATTGCACTGTATAACAAACATGCCCCTAAACGCACTGTAAAGGTAAAGAGAGCTCCCGCTCCGTGGCTCACCAATGAATTACGACAGTTAATGAATAAACGCGATGAAACTTCCTGGCAGATTAAAATTGTGTGCCGGAACCGGGACTCGAACCTGGGACCTTTGCCTTTCGCGGGCAAGCGCTCTTCCACTGAGCTACCCCGACACGACTCACAATGCCGCCTCACAACTTTACTTCCGCCAGTACCTCGCCTCCTACTTTCCAAACTTCACAGAAGTTCTCCTGCGAAACTTGCAAGACTAGCACTCCTGGAAGAAAGGATATGGTGGAGACATGGCTTAGCCACAGCCTAGGGGATGTTTCCAGAATGAAACTTTCACTCTGCAGCGGAGTGTGCGCTGATATGAAACTTCCTGGCAGATTAAAATTGTGTGCCGGAACCGGGACTCGAACCTGGGACCTTTGCCTTTCGCGGGCAAGCGCTCTTCCACTGAGCTACCCCGACACGACTCACAATGCCGCCTCACAACTTTACTTCCGCCAGTACCTCGCCTCCTACTTTCCAAACTTCACAGAAGTTCTCCTGCGAAACTTGCAAGACTAGCACTCCTGGAAGAAAGGATATGGTGGAGACATGGCTTAGCCACAGCCTAGGGGATGTTTCCAGAATGAAACTTTCACTCTGCAGCGGAGTGTGCGCTGATATGAAACTTCCTGGCAGATTAAAATTGTGTGCCGGAACCGGGACTCGAACCTGGGACCTTTGCCTTTCGCGGGCAAGCGCTCTTCCACTGAGCTACCCCGACACGACTCACAATGCCGCCTCACAACTTTACTTCCGCCAGTACCTCGCCTCCTACTTTCCAAACTTCACAGAAGTTCTCCTGCGAAACTTGCAAGACTAGCACTCCTGGAAGAAAGGATATGGTGGAGACATGGCTTAGCCACAGCCTAGGGGATGTTTCCAGAATGAAACTTTCACTGTGCAGCGGAGTGTGCGCTGATATGAAACTTCCTGGCAGATTAAAATTGTGTGCCGGAACCGGGACTCGAACCTGGGACCTTTGCCTTTCGCGGGCAAGCGCTCTTCCACTGAGCTACCCCGACACGACTCACAATGCCGCCTCACAACTTTACTTCCGCCAGTACCTCGCCTCCTACTTTCCAAACTTCACAGAAGTTCTCCTGCGAAACTTGCAAGACTAGCACTCCTGGAAGAAAGGATATGGTGGAGACATGGCTTAGCCACAGCCTAGGGGATGTTTCCAGAATGAAACTTTCACTCTGCAGCGGAGTGTGCGCTGATATGAAACTTCCTGGCAGATTAAAATTGTGTGCCGGAACCGGGACTCGAACCTGGGACCTTTGCCTTTCGCGGGCAAGCGCTCTTCCACTGAGCTACCCCGACACGACTCACAATGCCGCCTCACAACTTTACTTCCGCCAGTACCTCGCCTCCTACTTTCCAAACTTCACAGAAGTTCTCCTGCGAAACTTGCAAGACTAGCGCTCCTGGAAGAAAGGATATGGTGGAGACATGGCTTAGCCACAGCCTAGGGGATGTTTCCAGAATGAAACTTTCACTCTGCAGCGGAGTGTGCGCTGATATGAAACTTCCTGGCAGATTAAAATTGTGTGCCGGAACCGGGACTCGAACCTGGGACCTTTGCCTTTCGCGGGCAAGCGCTCTTCCATTGAGCTACCCCGACACGACTCACAATGCCGCCTCACAACTTTACTTCCGCCAGTACCTCGCCTCCTACTTTCCAAACTTCACAGAAGTTCTCCTGCGAAACTTGCAAGACTAGCACTCCTGGAAGAAAGGATATGGTGGAGACATGGCTTAGCCACAGCCTAGGGGATGTTTCCAGAATGAAACTTTCACTCTGCAGCGGAGTGTGCGCTGATATGAAACTTCCTGGCAGATTAAAATTGTGTGCCGGAACCGGGACTCGAACCTGGGACCTTTGCCTTTCGCGGGCAAGCGCTCTTCCACTGAGCTACCCCGACACGACTCACAATGCCGCCTCACAACTTTACTTCCGCCAGTACCTCGCCTCCTACTTTCCAAACTTCACAGAAGTTCTCCTGCGAAACTTGCAAGACTAGCACTCCTGGAAGAAAGGATATGGTGGAGACATGGCTTAGCCACAGCCTAGGGGATGTTTCCAGAATGAAACTTTCACTCTGCAGCGGAGTGTGCGCTGATATGAAACTTCCTGGCAGATTAAAATTGTGTGCCGGAACCGGGACTCGAACCTGGGACCTTTGCCTTTCGCGGGCAAGCGCTCTTCCACTGAGCTACCCCGACACGACTCACAATGCCGCCTCACAACTTTACTTCCGCCTCCTACTTTCCAAACTTCACAGAAGTTGTACGTAGAGGCTTCAGAAGCTTAAACCAATTACTGAGCTGTATGAAGCTTACAGGAAACTTTGAAATAGAGCCAACCAAAGAGTGATGAATGCCAAAATCAGACATTCACGCTCTGTCGTATGCGGCATATCGAATCTTGCTACAATGTGGAAAAAGCTGCGCAGTTTTGGCATAGGGAAGCGAATATCTGACGCTGTTCTTCAAACCTCTGCAAACGAATTTAACGATTTCTTCTCAACAGCTGTAAAGTGTCAAGTAGCAATGATATATCAGCTCCAGGATATCACTCTCTCAACAGACAAGTTCTTCCTAAAGCACGTCTCTACAGCCACTATTGTTCCAGTGTTGATAGACATTTTCAACCTTTCTATTGTCAGTAGTACATATCACACTGAGTGGAAGCATAGTTTAATTCAACCTATACCCAATACTGATAACCCAAAGTCGCCAGGTGACTACAGGCCGATCAGCATATTACCTGCAATGTCTAAATCGGCTGACGGATTACCTCAAAACTTATAATATCCTTGATAAATATCAAACAGGCTTCCGAAAGCACCATGAACAGACGTGAAGCTACCATCTTAACACTGCTTGACTTTAGTAAGACTTATGATACGGTTAACTTTGAGATACTGCTTATTAATATGAAACAGCTGAATTTCTCTAATAGCGCAATGCAATGTTTCGACAGTTACTTTAAAAACAAAAGTCAACAAGTCATTCGTGGGTCGGAGAAGTCATCATGAAAAAACGTGTGCTCTGGAGTTTCCCAAGGCTCCTTGGTCCATTACTCTTATCACTGTATATCAATGATATTTCTCCAGTGATTCACTCCTGTTACTACAATCTATATGCCGACGACATGGAAATGTACGTAAGTGCCAGCCCTAAGAACATCGTTGATGCAGTAGCTGGTATAAATGCAGATCTTGGCTCTGTTTCACGATGAGCACAAAACCTAGATCTTACGTTACACCCCAATAAATCCCAGGTCATCTTCATAACGCATTCAAAGCTAATCAGCCGGTAATTTCGTCAAACAGTCCCGGAAATACACAATGGTACCCAATTACCATATCAATAAACAGTGAAAGACCTTGCAATAATCTTGGATGAACACCTAAAATGGGAAGAACCAACAGTTGTAGCTTGCAGGAAATCGCTCTCATCCCTACATTCAATCAAAAAATTTAGAAACATACGATTATGCCACGTGATCTACGTCTTACCGTAAACCACTCGACATTCAAAAGGAAACTCAAAATGTACATATTAACGACGGCATAGCCTCCATTGTTATTCTCCTTTCAGTTCTTTCTCTCTTCTCTCCATCCATAGCTTTGAATCTTGCCAGTCTACTTCTCTTCCTCTAACCAATCTATCTCTTATATATCTGTTTCACCACATTCAATCGTCTTATGTCTCTGCTTGATGTGAATAACAATCTGTAAGAACATAACGAGGCAATTCCTGAATTGTAATTGGTCTGATGTTCATAACATAAAGCATGCTTACTGTCCTCCACAAAGTCATTATTATATTTATTGTCTCTGTTATTATTATTGATTCTTATAAACTATCGTTGTATTATTGTTACATTTACATTCTAGTAATAATCTATATCCTTTTTTTACTGTAATACTTGTATTAGAGATTGACTGTCTGCAATGTTCACCTTCAGTAAGCCTGGTTAGGTGCAAGAGAGGGCCTGAATGCCCTAATCTTGCCAGGTAAAATAAATGCATAAATAAATAAAAGTTTGGCAATCTCTTTCCCTATAACGTCTCGTGTGATTACTCACTTTACATGCACTTGGAACGACATGTTTGCACAGAGATACGAATATCATTCAATTTTAGATTCCCTACCGGCTTCGATAAATTAATGTATCATCATCGTGTGTTTCCGTATTATCCTCAAACTCTGTGCACTAGAACAAATATATGTTGGCTAGCACATAACAGGAAATTTTATCGATAACATAAGAACACGTATCGTTCCATGCAGAAGGTCGTAATGGATAGTTTCCCCTCGTCACATATGCACACAGGAGCTGCCGTCCACAGTTTCTAACGACGCTCACGAATCCATTACATGGCGTCAGTACGTCCCCTGTAGATAAGGATACGATGGGTTTCGCTCACTTCTCTGCAATGCTGTGCTTATGAAACAGTTATCGATACCTGAGATAAAATTAAAAAATAATCACTATCACACTACCGCTGATTGACCTGTAGCAATCGGGGTTTACTCAGATGCATTCCTTTCATTGTGGTGTAATCGTACATCATTGTCTACAGTAAATGTCCAAATCGCTATTTGGAAAATCTCATCAAAGAAGTTTGTAAAGTAAGCTTTCTATCGTTTCATTCAGAAAAGTATGAAACTACCAGACGTGTTGCAAGATTATTTCCGTTGGTCATGAACAACAATTTTGTAGCAATACATTAAATATTTTGCCAAAAAGAAATATATCTGCGACGCTTGTCGATTGGGTATCCATCATGGAGATGGAGAGTCCCTGATGTCACATCTGTGAAGCCAACGGTAGCCACCTTGATCAGACCAAAACACCTGTATTACCCTTGTTTGCGTGTGCTTGTCGCTCGTCTTTGGAACGATTTTGCACTGTTGTGGTGGCTTGTGTGTTGTTCAGGTATAAGGATCGCTAGGATTGTGACGCGTCATCAGAGGTAATAACATTTTATGTGTAAATTGTTTAGTAAACGAGTGATTTTTATTACTTTAATTGTGAACTAACTTATACTGCATCTTCATGTGTACTGTAGCGTATTTTTCTGTCTTATTATTTCCCTAAGATAACAGTCATTACCTCCAATTATCATACTATTACGAATGAATAAGGAATCAATATGTATTTTATTTTTATTAAGTCAATAATTTCAAAAGGAAATCCTAGTTTCAATGTTAATAAAACATACTATACAAAGCTGTCGATTTCAGGAACATAAAATAGGTTCCTTTAAGAGATTTCTTTTTGGAATGAGTAATTTTACTTAACATTCTCCCAATGAAACATATTTGCATAAATAGAGAGGTCAGATAACCACTTCTTTTTTCTCTGCCTGTATTAATATTGTCTCTCCTGTCACGTTAATTACATTTGTGTCATTGGCAAAAAATAAAGTCTCCGCTTATTTACTAGCTCTTTCCACAGGATCTTTATGTAGGGGTTTGGTCCATTATATCTAAATTTCTTCGTAATTTCAATTTATACCTCAGAAAATTCTTGTAGATGAGAAGGAATTGGTTTTAAAGACTATGAGTATTTAAAGTAAGTACTTGTAGGTAACATAATAAACAAAGGTAATTTTCAAACTGTTTATACCTAAGTGACCGAGAAACACTGTACAATGTCACCCTGTTAGGAAAACTCTATCATAACAAAGTAAGAAACCTTAACCTAAACTAATTAACCAACAATAAGAACTCACTACTAATATTAAAATAATTTCCATAAGAGATGAATATTAGATCAGTGTTATACTGCCTTGGCAAACTGTATGAATACTCTAAAAAATGTAGAAAGTGGCCAAGCTTATAAGGATATATTTTATGTATTGCCCTTGTATTTTATATTATTTATTTAGCTGGGCAGCTAGCTCAGTAAATGGATAAAACATAAATCTTCTCAGGGGCGTGATTAATCAGGTTAAATTTTAGTTGAAGGTCTTCAACTGGTGCGAGTATTCTTACAAAGTAGTCCCACATAAAATGCTATAAAAATAATATGCAATTGCAAATGAAGTCAATGTGGAAACTATCCTTTATATAAAAATTCTGAATATTATTCTCGGTTACGTATATCATCGAAACTTCAATTGAATGTCCAACTTGAAGAAAAATCGCAAAGTCTGAATTCAGTGAAGATAAATGAAAACTGTCTTTTAACTTTTTAAGATATCGCTATCAGGAAATAATTTAATGAAATATTATCCACTTCTCACTCAGAATAATAATAACAGTAACTCTGAATAATTATGCACTTCGTAATTTATAGATCTTTGTAAGATACGACATTTTACCATACATTACCACATAAGTTTTGCAGAGCTGAAACAGAAATTTATTATGTTTTTTATTAAACCTTATTTTCCACCCGTCCTTGCTTTATCAGTTAGGAATTCAATATTTGCCACGTAGTAGCGGCGGTTGATGCAATCTGTGTCGTTAGCTTCTTGCTGAAACAAATGCTCATTACAATGTTTCCTTCATTTCCATCAAAAACAATCTCGTCACGATTATGAATCGACCAGTGCAGATAAGAGACAAGACACAATCAGATACAACAAGACACAATAAGCTACATCAAGATTACTTTTTAACATTACATACATTTATATATTTTAATTGAACAAAGGTAATAACACACATTAAAATAATTATACTTTGTTACGAGTGTATACACAGACACCTTTTGTTACATGATGCGTTTATATTAGTGGTACTACTAAACTTTTCAATCGTCGATTTCGGTAATAGCTGGAAGGACATTACAAAACATGCATGTCATGTAACACGTACTGCTGCAGCTACAGATTTATCTGTTTCTGAAACAGTGGAATAGCCCCGTACTAGAGCTGCTGAATACCCCAGTCACGGTCTGCAGGCCACTACGGTCGAGGGTTCGAATCCCCCTCGGGCATGGATATTTGTGCCGTCCTTAGTCTTAGCTAGTTCATAAGTAGTTTATAAGCTTAGGGACTGATGATCCCACAGTTAAGTCCCATAAGTTCTACAAACATCTGAACATTTATTGGTGAATACCACTTACGAGGAATATGAACGAATTGCATGTCAATGAATTTTTTTTCTCCCTCAGTGTCAATGTTATCCAAACTGAAAGTGGCTGTTTTCTGTATAACAAATTCAGCAATTATATTTCGTATGATTCTCCACAGTTCTAATCTATTTGACAACAGAATAAAGTCATCCTCAATGTAACATAGGTTTATGGCTAGGCCCTATTAGTCACATTGCATTACATTATCAGAACGTCACTTATCTGCTTCTTCATTATTTAATAATTAACAACAAAGACAAATCTTTTTTCATTTCCTCAGAAAATGTAGTGGTTAGAACTGTGGTCAGTATGATACACATTAGTAGATAACTGCTTCAGAACATTATTCCGAAGTCAAACAATTGAGAAGTACTGGTTTGCATTTCACGAAAATCGGAAAAGTCATCGTCATTGTGCTCGTAAATCTGACGTCGATTCACTCAATCGTTTTGTTCATCAGACGATCGTAAGAATAGCTAAAGAAAGAACCCACGTTAGTGACTTACAAAATTTTATCATTTACATTGAAGACCGGCATTTGGTAGCTATTCGTAATATTGCATTAAAAACCATTTTTAAACAGAATAAACGCGAGATTTTTTCGCTTTACGCGATTTTACTTAAAACAAAAACTTGAAACAATCAGTTGGAGCACTTGACATGCGTATATGGCGCAATTAGCGAGTGTAAATATATACTGCGCTGTAAGGCACTCTCCGACTTTTGGTCGGAGTGTCATGGCGGTGAGCCACGCCCCCATGGGTTCAAAGCGTACTACGGCCGGGATACGTAGCGCCATCTCCCTTTACTCCTTACCTCCATGGTATCCGTTCTCGCTTCAGTGCATTCCTCTGCTTATTTCTGTTTCCGATGGTCAATTTTTTTCTCCTACTGTTCTGCACTCTTGTAGTGATCGGACGTCTCTTCTTCTCTGGTATACAATACAGGGTGGTCCATTAATAGGGACCGGGCCAAATATCTCACGAAATAAGCATCAAACGAAAAACTACAAAGAACAAAACTTTTCTATCTTGTAGGGGGGAAACAGATGGCGCTATGGTTGGCCCGCTAGGTGGCGCTGCCATAGCTCAAACGGATACCAGCTGCATATTTTTAAAATAGGTACGAACATTTTATTACATATTCGTCTTGTACGTAAATACGTAATGAATGTATTATTTGGAACACTTTTGTTGCTTTGTGAGGGCGCTGTAATATTCACAAATATATTGCTCACAATTTTAGACGAACAGTGGGTGACAGGTAGGTTTTTCAAATTAAAACACAGAACGTATATACGTTTGAACTTTATTTCGGGTTTTCCTTTGTGATACACGTACTTTTGTGAAATTATCGTAAATTATGAGAACGCAGGCTGTTACTGCGTGATTACCTGTAATTATCTAATCACTTCAATAAATGCTCAAAATGATGTCCTTCAATGCATTTGGCAATACTCGTAACGAAATTCCTCTCAACAGTGGGTAGTTCGCCTTCAGATATTCTCACATGCAATTACAATGCGCTGGCGCATCAGGCGCTGTCGGTGAATCACGATAACAAATATCCTTCAATTTTCGCCACAGAAAGAAATCCGAGGTTGAAAGATCCGCTGAACACGTGGGCCATGGTATGGTGCTTCTACGACCAATCCACCTGTCAATAAACATTCTATTTAAGACCACTTCATCTGCACGCGAGCCATGTGCCGGACATCCATCACGTTGAAAGTACATCGCCATTCCGTCAGGTAGAACATTACGTAAGAAATCAGCATAATTGCAGCATTTAGAATAGAATAGAATCTTTATTAGACTTTTAATATGTTCTCCATACAATTGGCTTCGGCAGTGTGCCTATTGCTTATAATCGGTGGCGACTTTAAATTACCCTCGACATGTTGGCATAATTACGTATTCAAAACCGGCGGCAAATAAAAAACATAGTCCGAACTAGTTCTGAATTCTTTTTCTGAAAACTACTTCGAACAGTTAGTTCATGAACCCACTAGAATAGTAAGTACCCTTGATCTCCTCATTTGGAACGGTAGAGAAAAGTTATGAAAGTGGTTAATAAACCCTCTGCCAGGCACTTGAATGTGATTTGCAGAGTATCTATGTAGATGTAGATGTAGAAGATATGATTTAAAAAAAATACATCTTAATAATTCTCAAACTGGTGGCACGAATGTGCATTTCGTGCAGCTGTTTCAGCGTCATGATAGGCCTTGTCTTAATACGGCTGTCAGCCGTGTTAACATGGGGCTTGAGAAGGCGCTGATGACGGAGGGCATGGATCACATTGCAGTGGTGCCAGTTGAGACTATCCAAAGGTCGAATTTTACTAGGCATGGCCTGCACCTCAATAGGCATGGGAAGGGGAGGGTGGCAAAGCTCATAGGTGACAGTGTAGTAGGGGGTGGGGGTGTCACTCATGGAAAAATTCCTGTAGTAGTTGGTGTTAGGGCTGCACCTTTTTTAGACTGAAGACAGCTGATAGGTATTCCTGCTTAAAGGAAGTCCTTCATAGAAAGAAACCACCTTTCACAAAGTCTAAGAATATAATTAATAAGGGAATTACTGTTTTTCATCAAAATATACAGGGTATCAGAGATAAAGTTAATGAATTGCTTATTGATACTGATTCTGACATTATTGGTATTTCAGAGCACTTTTTAAGTGGTGTGACAATTCAGAGACTTCCTTTTCCAGGATACAGGTTAGCTGCCTTCTACTCTAGGAGTTCCTTGCAGTGTGGGGGAGTGGCTATGTCTGTAAAAAACGATTTTTCATCGGAGTCAATCGATTTTTCTAAACACTGCACAGAACAGATATTTGAATGTTGTGCAGGAGTTGTTAATGTTAATGGAACTAAACTAGTAATAGTTGTTATTTATAGATCCCCTGACTCAGATTTTAAAATGTTTCTGCCCAAGCTGGAATTGGTTCTGGGTTTACTGTATAGGAAGTATAAAAATTTAATTGTGTGTGGAGATTTCAACATTAATTGTGTAGGTGAGAGCTCAAGGAAAATTCAGCTGTTAGATCTATTTAATTCCTATAACATGATGCAAACAGTATTTTTTCCAAAGAGAGTGCAAGGAAATAGCAGTTCTACCATTGACAATATTTTTGTTCATTCTTCATTATCAGAGGGGCACTCTGTCAGCAGAATAGTAAATAGCCTATCAGACCACGATGCCCAACTTTTAATTCTAAAAAGTATTTGTTCTCAAACAAATGTTAAACATAAATATCAACTACTCAGAAAAGTTAATCCAGTTGCAGTTGAGACCTTTTTAAGCTTAATTAAGGAACAAGAATAGCAGGATGTTTATAGTGCCGATAATGCAGATGATAAATATAATGCTTTTCTGAACACATTTCTTATGCTGTTTGAAAGTTGCTTTCCGCTGGAACAATCAAAACAGGGTACTTCCAATAACAGACAGCCAGGGTGGCTTACAAAGGGGATAAGAGTATCATGTAGAACTAAGCGGGAGTTGTATCAAAATGTTAGAAGCAGTCAGAATGAAGATGCAGTAGCTCATTACAAACAGTACTGTAAGGTTCTGAAAAATGTCATTAAGAATGCAAAAAGTATGTGGTATGCAAAAAGAATAGCAAACTCTTGGGATAAAATTAAAACTATCTGGTCAATCGTGAAGGAAGTGTCAGGTCAGCAGCAGCAGATAGAAGATATAACGTCAGTGCGTACTAGGAATGTTTCTGTTACTGACAAGTTAGATATATGTGCAATATTCAATAATCACTTTCTGAATATAGTAGGGGAACTAAACAAAACTCTAGTTTCTACAGGTAATCATATAACGTTTTTAAAAAATGCCTTTCCGAGGCTGTTACCTGAAATGGTCCTTCATGTTACATGATACATGTGACATTGAGTCAATAATTAAATCACTAAAGACTAAGGACTCTTGTGGATATGATGGGATATCAGCAGAATTCTAAAGTACTGTTCTCCATATGTTAGCCCAGTACTAAGCCATATTTGTAATTTTTCCTTTCAGAATAGTCAGTTTCCTAACAGATTAAAGTACTCAGTAGTGAAACCACTTTATAAAAAAGGAGAAAGGGATAATGTAGACAACTATAGACCTATTTCTATGCCATCGGTTTTTTCTAAAGTTATTGAAAAGGCTGTATTTTCAAGATTAATTGATCATTTCAGTTCACATAATTTATTGTCAAACGTGCAGTTTGGATTTAGAAGTGGTTTAACGACTGAAAATGCTATATTTTCGTTTCTCTGTGAGGCCCTTGATGGGTTAAATAAGAGGCTAAGGACATTAGGCGTCTTCTTTGATTTGACAAAAGCGTTTGATTGTGTTGATCACAAAATATTGTTGCAGAAGTTGGAACATTATGGAATACGGGGAGTAGCCCACAATTGGTTCACCTCTTACTTTAATAACAGACAACAGAAGGTAATTCTCCGCAGTGTAGAAAATAGCTATGACGTGCAATCCCAATGGGGCACAATTAAGTATGGGGTGCCCCAGGGGTCTGTTTTGGGACCATTGCTGTTTCTTATTTATATAAATGATATGCCTTCGAGTACAACAGGTGACTGTAAAATATTTTTGTTTGCTGTTGATACCAGCTTGGTAGTGAAGGATGTTGCTCGCAATATTGACACAATAACAAATAAGGCAGTTCAAGAGATAAGTTCATGGCTTGTAGAAAACAAGTTGATGTTAAATCAGAGTAAAACTCAGTTTTTACAATTTCTAACACATAATTTGACGAAAGCTGACATTCTTATTACACACAATGGGCATGTGATAAGTGAGACTGAACAGTTGAAATTTCTAGGTGTTCATATAGACAGTAAGCTGTCATGGAAAGCCCATGTTCAGAATCTTGTTCCAAAACTAAATTGTGCTATATTTACCATTAGAACAATATCTGAGATAAGTGATTTTTCAACACGAAAAGTAGTCTGTTACGCTTACTTTCACTCACTTATGACGTACGGCATTGTTTTTTGGGGTAACTCGCCTGATGCAAAAAGGATATTTCTGGCTCAAAAACGGGCGGTTCGAGCAATATGTGGTGTAAGTTCGCGAACGTCATGTCGACCCCTTTTCAGTAGTCTGGGAATTTTGACTCTGGCGTCACAATACGTTTTTTCTTTAATGTCGTTTGTTGTTAATAATATCAGTTTATTCCCACGAGTTAGTGGCTTTCACTCGGTGAATACTAGACAGAAGTCGAATCTGCATTTGCATCACACCACCTTAACACTTGTGCAGAATGGGGTACAATATTCTGCGGCATCCATTTTCAATAAGCTGCCACAAGAACTAAAGAAGCTTAGCACTAATCCACACGCTTTCAAATCTAAATTGAAGAGTTACCTCATGGCTCACTCCTTTTATTCTGTCGAGGAGCTCCTAGAAAAGATAAACAATTTAGCTAATTCATTTTTTTCTTTATTGATTCTTTTCACTTTGTCTTAAGATTGTTGTGTGCAAAGGACTACTTAAAAATTTTCCATTACCATTCTTGTGTAACAATTAATGTATTGACTTGTCCCATTACCATGGAGCCTCACTCCTCAATTGGGTCCTATGGAACAGAAAAACCAATAAATAAATAAATAAAATAAATTCGTACAATGTTAATACAATGATACAAGTATTAATAATACATTACAATTTTCACAATAGTACAATGCATGCTTATTTTATTTATTTATTTATTCATTTATATTTATATTTTCATGTGGCCAGCGCTGTCACACACATACAGGCATACTTCATGATTCTCGTAATGATAGCTTATTGCAAATAAGTATGTCGCTGTTTAGGAACTCGTCAGTAGAGTAATATGGCATACAATTGGACCACTCTTCTATGGTATGCTTAAAATTATTAGGTGGCAGATCTCTTACTGTCTTGGGGAGCTTATTGTAAAATTTCATACTAAGCAATTGATGACTCTTATGTTTCAATTTGAGCCTCGGTACGGAAAATCTATGTTGCTCTTATGCCGTGTATTGTGGGAATGCACTTCAGCTCTAAAATGATTTTTTATATATATATTTTTTCTTTGGCATATATCGATTGTCATCGATAAAATAGGGGTCAATTTTCCTTCTTCTCATAATGCCACATCATACAACAACCCGACAAGGTCGCTGATGTTCCACTTGTCGCAGCCATCGTGGATTTTCCGTTGCCCAATAGTGCATAGTATGCCGGTTTACGTTATCTCTGTGAATGACGCTTCGTCACTAAACTGAACGAGCGAAAAAAAATTGTTATTGTCCCGTAATTTATTTTGTGCCCAGTGGCAAAACTGTACACCACGTTCCATAAAGTCTTCGCCGTGGAAATCCTGGTGCATAGAAATATGGTACGGATGAAATTTATGTTGTTGTAAAATTCACGTTTTTGAGATTCCCGATTCTCGCTCAATTTATCTGCTACTAATGCGGACTAGCCGCATGTGCAAGTAAAACACTTACTTAGGCATCATCATTTGTTGCAAGTGGTGGTTGACGTTTCACTTGTGGCTGAACACTTCCTGTCTCTTTAAATGACGTAACTATCCAACGAAAGATCCGGACACTTGGATGATGTCTTCCAGAATAACAATCAACATATTTAGCACTGGCCCGTTGGGCATTTTGATTACAATAGCCATACATAAAAACCATATCGACCTTTTCTGCTATTGGTAAACGGTCCATTTTAACACGAGTAATCTATCACGAAGCAAATACTGTCCGCACTAGCGAAATGTTACCCAATACTTACACGTTTATGACTATTACAGCACCATCTGTCACACAGCGAAAAAAGTTTTCTAAATAAAACATTCATATTTATTTACGTACTAGACGAATATGTAAAAAAATGGGGGGGTACCTATTTAAAAAATGGAATTGATATCCGTTTGACATATGATAGCTACATCTAGCAGTCCAACCATAGCGCCATCTGTTTGCCCCCTTTAAGCTAAAAAAGTTTTGTTCTTTGTAGTTTTTCGTTTGATGCTTATTTCGTGAGATATTTGGCCCGGTCACTATCAATGGACCACCCTGTATACTTATGTAAGTGTAAACATGTATTCTTTATTTAGAATACATCCATTTCTTTTAAATTCATTACATTTGAGTCCTTATCTCAGGATGACCCCATATTTATTAAATAATAAATGGTCTACCACTGGTTTCAGAAAGCCTCGTCCGATCTTAAAAAGATTATTGGCCACCGTATTACGGTTCGCTTCGCTCGACTCATTTCAACATCCTATTTCAGAACCTGCTATCAATGTTTCGTTACGACAGAGTCCGATAATGATTCAGTTAGTTCCACTGATGTGGCAACTTTGAAATACGTTCCTGAAATTTGTCTTGCAAAGCGTGGTATTATCCAAGCACCTCATTGCACCGAAAATTATAAAGAAGCACATTTTATAATAATAAATTACTAATTACAGCTCTTCACGACATTATCAACGGAAAAGCAATGTATAAAGAGGTAACTTTTCGCCAATTTTCTTTTGTAGAGGTATTTGTCTTGGCCTCAACATCAAGTCCCGCTATCTCGTTTTGCCGGTTCTATTCATGCTCTGTTTCAGCTTCTCCTCTTTAATGATCTGATTCCTGCAATTATTTGAGATTCCATTAAACGAAAGTTCATTTTGTTTGAAAGCTCGTTCAATCGTATCTAAACAGACAACAACAACGAAATATCATTACAATCTCAGTACAGATATGATACGATAAGGTACAACGGGTAATAAATATGTATTGTCTGAGCTGATTGGAAGTTCTTATATAATTCTGTTGAGAGATAAATAAGACAGCTCAGTTAGTGTGAAAAGTTTAAGCAGACCCTGCGGACAGAGGCAGAAACATGCTCCGCTTGGCGCTTCTGTTAGTGGCTGAATTCTTTGTGGGAGTCGCTCACGCGGCACCGCCCCGCAACCTTCTCCAGGTATTCCGAGGAGCTTCTTACATTTCTTCACTCTTAATAGTGGCACACTACTTTCAGACCGCACACTTTAACATTGCTCCTTTCTGACCGGTGTACCGAGCGAGATGGCGCAGTGGTAAGACACTGGACTCGCATTCGGGAGGACGGTGGTTCAAATCCACCTCCGGCCACCCAGATTTAGAATTTCCGTGATTTCCCTAAATCACTTCAGGCAAATGCCGGGATGGTTCCTTTCAAAGGGCACGGCCGATTTCCTCCCAAATCCTTCCCCAAAAATCCGAGCGTAACCTCCGTCTCTAATGACCACGCTGTCGACGGGACGTTAAACCCTAAGTTTCCTACCTTCCATCCTTTCTCCTTGACCGGTAAAATAATGCCAGCACACAATGTTTCAAAGATTATCGATTTTACCTGACGTTAATTAAAAGTTTTTACTCACATAATTTCGCATGTTCAGATTAGTCTACTGCCTATTGGTACGTATCAGTGTTTCAAATGTTCAAATGTTTGTATAGCTTATGGGACTTGACTACGGGGTCATCAGTCCCTAAAATTACAAACTACATATGAACTAGCTAATCCTAAGGACGGCACAAATATCCATACCCGAGGGGGGATTCGAACCCCCGAGCGCAGTGGCCGTGCAGACCGTGACTGGAGCGCCTCAGTCCCCTCGGCCACCGCGGCCGGCTTCAGTGTTTCTTCTCTGCAGTTGCAAACAAGTACTTTAGAAGATATCAGCCTATCTGCAGCCTGAACTTGAAACTCTTGTCGCGTGATCCTGTGAAAACAGAAAACTACTCACTCTTTCTTTGTAAGTGACTCAAACGTCTGTCGAGTTTACCATTATGATTAACTACTACGTCGTTTATTCACAGTTAAAGCACTGTTACAAGTACTGTCAGGCTGTGCCAACACTTCGTTGTAGTAACAAGTTTTAACCTCTCATGCTTTTTTCCCCTAGACTTCTAACACAAAAAGACCAAAATCATAGTACTGCTTGTTACTTTCGCTTACTGCCTTTTGCAGAAATTGGGTGCAGGTGAATTACATGCACTTTCTTCCCCTTTCATTATCAGAAACGTTTAGCAGCATACTCTGTGATAACTTCTTCTTCGGAATTTACATACATAATAAAAGAGAAATTCCAGAAAGTAGCACTGGTGAGTTATGTTAAGTATGCTAATTTCTAACGGCTTTCAGTAACCAGTACAGTCAGTTCAAAGAACTGTACTCCAACAGCATTTTCATCTCAATTCCATACGCTTTCCTGTGTGAAACAAAGGTTTAACTATGTAACAGTTTTCTGGGAGGAAGGAAGGAAGGAAGCTTATAGTTTAACGTCCCATCGACAGCGTGGTCATTAGAGAGGGAGCTTACGCTCGGATTTTTGGTTAAGGATAGGGAAGGAAATCGGCCGTGCTCTTTCAAAGGAAACATCCCGGCATTTGCCTCGAGTGATTCTGGGAAATTGTGGAAACCACCGTCGTCCCGAATGGGAGTCCAGTTCGTTACCACTGCGCCACCTCGCTCGGTAACGGGTTTCTACGCTGTAGCAATAAGCTACTGTTGTGTATCTTGGTGTAGTGAGTAGTTACTTCTGGTAATACAGGATGATTCCAGAATAATACCAAACTTTGGAATTCGAGAACTCCACAAAGAAGAAAAGGACTTCAGAGAACTTTCTGTCGTCGATTTAACGAAGCTCAGAAGTTTTAATTGTTTGTTCATTTGGTCACTAGGAGCTTTGTTAGTCCATTTCTATGTAACTGGTAGCTATCCAACAAAATGCTTTTTGTGCTTTCAAGTACGACAGAAGTGAATGTAAGACAGTTGTTGAGCGTGCATTTCGCACCGAGTATAGTGTCCAACGTCTTGATATGTGGTGATTCACAGATAAACGCTGTTTTCGCAAAAAAGGCAAAGTTCCTGATGGCCGCGTACGAGTGAAGAACTTGTTGACTGTATTCTGGAAGCATTTTCTGACTAAGAAAATCGACCCAACAAGCTAGCCGAGAGCTGAAAATTCCACAAACAGCCATTTGGAGCGTTCACAGGAAAAGTTTAGTAATGAAATCTTCTCGTCTGAAATTTGTTCAAGCTCTTTCCGAAGGTAAAACCGTGAAGAGACTCGAGTTGGGCAAACAGAAACAGATGACTTGCTCGATTTGAAACTAGTGTTTATCAATGCGGCTACCTTTCACACAAATGGGAACATCGGTCGGCACAATATCCGTATACGAGACACTCAGCGAAAAACAGTACAGCGTGAACGTCATTCGTCAAAGGTGTGAACTTAGTATGTGCCAATAAAGGTTTTTATTCACACTCAGTGACAGAGCTGGAAGTAATGCGCAAATAATGAACACCGAACTACAACTGTACTACTGAAACATTTCGTCTGTACCGCCTCCCATTAATGTTTACACAATACAATTGATTGTGCTAGTCGAACGGTTCGAAGTATACCGCTGGCAGACGCCGCTTCTTCGGTGTACACCGGTCCTTGGGTATTACCCAATTTTATTTGAAGGTACAACTTTAACAAGACAAGCCTGGCTAAAAATATTGCAGAATAGGCTGCGCCCTCAACACGAAGACAAGCACGTCAATTCATGTTCCCGTAGGATGGGACACTACACCGTTGGCTATTATTTGACCCTGTCTGCTTGAATGGAAGGTACACAAAGCAACAGACCAGCAGCCAGACAGCTAGCGACGGAGCACGCTATCATTGGTCTCTAATAAGCCCGGCTGCGCCCCTTGGGAATCATTTCTGCCCTGTGTGCCTTAAAGATATTGTGTGTCGACCACCTCGATTGCGGAACTAAAGGAAATAATATCTGCAGCTATACAAATTGTTACGCCTGGGATGCTGAGATGCTACAGACAACGTGAAACGCTTCGTTAATTAGGTTGATCTAATTGGAGTGTCTGGAAGGGTTTCTAATAAACATGGTTGAACTAGTTTTCTACTATATATATATATATATATATATATATATATATATATATATATATATATATATATATATAAACGCACCTTCTTAAATACTCTTTACATTGTATAATTACCCAACGTTCCATAATGATTCATTGATAACATACAGCTTTTTGATGTTCTCATATTCTCTTTGAATCACTCTATATTTTGAGATTTGAACGAGAAAGCTGTACCTGACCCTCCTTGTGGCGTTACCAGCGTTCGTGTCACGTCTGCGTGACAGTAATCCATTGCATGTTGCTTTTATAAGCTAGAACCGGGCTGCTGCAAGAGAAAAAAGCGACGATTGTCTCAGTAACCAGTGAGATACGATTTGATATTAGTCCTTCACTCCTAGAATTCTCAGCTGAAGGGCCAAGTTAAAATGTACGACCCATATGACTGCATTGGTGACGAGAAATTTGTCTTGTAAGAACCACTTACATCAATGTACAGGGTGATTATAATTGAAGTTAAACTTTCAAATCGCTGTAAAAATATCACCACTGGTTAAAATGTAATATTATCAAAAAAAAAGAAAAAAAAAAAAGGGGAGGCGTATGGTGGAAGATAGATAAATAGTATGATCAATAGATAGCGCTGTAAGCATCATAATTTAATATTGGTCGACTACAAATGGCATATGAATCATACAACAATGCCTAAGGTGTAAGTTCGACATTAAACAAACTGTACTACCATTGTGCAAGGGTATACACGCAACACGCTGACAATTACGAAACCCATCCAACACAGCGGGGTCATAGCACATCGGATGGGGAAAGTCGGTTTTTAATTGTCCTCAGGCCAATAGCCGCATAAAAGCATCAATCACATCGCTTTGTAATTGTCTTGTGGCAAAAAATCCATAAAAACCATCTGTCAAAATCAAATCTGGTTTTTAAATTCCGTGTAACTGGCTCAAAATATGTTTAGAATGCTGTCCACAGATTTCTGTGATAAGTTGAAATCGAGAAACAGCATATTCTACAACTAACCAAAGTGTTTTTGGGTCACGTTCAAATTGAGTTGTGCAATGTGTGCCTTAGATGCAGCTGAAGTTTGTAATCGGAAGACTTCAGCAGCTGCTTAACTGGATTTGGAATGTGCGGAGGTGCGCCATCTTACATAAAAATAGACCCATCCACACATCCACGCTGTTGGAGAGCTGGAATGACGTGGTTACACTAAAGAGCCTTATAGCGCTTACCAGTGATGATATCGGTAACAAGACCGGAAGCACTTATCTATCCAACGGAATATGGCCCTATGATAAATGATACTGGAAACCGTCACCATACAACGACCACTTCAAAGCGGTACTGGTTGATATGCGTATGAATTTTCTGTTGCAGATATTCAACTGTTATGTGTATTAACATATCCTGTCAATTGGAAGTCTCCGTCTGTTGCCAATATCTTCCATAGTCATTTATCGTCAACCTGCATGGGAGAAAGACATTCTAAAACAAAAGTGTCTCTAGCTGGAGGGGGGGGGGGTCAACAGGAAGCAACTCGTTCACATGTGAAATTTTGAATGGATAGCAAAGAACGATGGTTCGTATGATTTTACGCTTCGTACTCACAGGTTTGACCAATGATCGATTCCTCTTGCATTGCTTTGGCCACTTCTTCCACTGACATCTAATCAATTCCTTTCCTCCCTCTATCAGATTTCAAACCAAAGAAATCCATCTTTTCGAACCATTTTCTGCAAATCCTTGGCAGTCATCTGTTTGTTCTTCATTGTCTTTTGAAATCACCCAGGCGGGGGCAGGCCGGCTGTGGCTTTATACGTCGCTCTTCGGCCGAGTGTACTTACAATTTGGGCTAATAGACACGGAGTAAAAACGGTAAGAATTTGACAATAACATGGCAAAACATCGAGAACTAGAGTAATTAAAACAGCAGTCAGAGGTAAGACAGAGCGACAGTAAAATGTACGTAGAATAAACAAACATTGAACACAGATCAACAGAACGGAGGCACTGGTTAAAAAACACTAGCAACACTTGTTCTGCCGAAGCGGCGGTTGCAACTCGTTCAAGAGCTCGTAGCAGGACCTGGGACCAGATATCCACGAAGTACTGACGAAATAATTAAAACTTTGCTGTAGGGACGGGCGCAGGGGGACGGAGGAAGGAGGGAAACGAATGACGCGCGGCGGAGGAAGGGGAAGGAGGCGGAATGTGGATGGGACAGGAGCGCAAGGACTCTGGGGGAGAGGTGGGAGATGGGGAGATGCCAAGTAGAGGGGGCGATCACGAGGGGTGGGAGACAGTGGGCTTTGGATCTACGATTAAAATGGGCAGGATTAGGGTTGATAGGAAGGATAGATATCGGGATGGAGTTATCATCCGGGAAAGGGAGGAAGTGGAAACGATGTGGAGGTGAAGAGAGGGTGGGATTTAGTGGTATAGGTGTCAGAGGCCCAGGTCTGGTGAGGAGAGGTTATACCACTGGGTTACAGGATGCAGACATGTTCCAGGAACTGAAGCAGCTTAAGGAATTAGGTCGTAGAGGATTTGATGGGGAAGGGGAGGCAGATAAGATAACCAAAGCGTAGAGAATTGTAAGGCGCGGAGGCGGAAACCTAGGCTGGGTGGATACTACAATCAAAACAGGGTACTTCCAGTAACAGACAGACAGGGTGACTGACAAAGGGGATAGAACTAAGCGGGAGTTGTATCAAAATGTTAGAAGCAGTCAGAATGAAGATGCAGTAGCTCATTACAAACAGTACTGTAAGGTTCTGAAAAATGTCATTAAGAATGCAAAAAGTATGTGGTATGCAAAAAGAATAGCAAACTCTCGGGATAAAATTAAAACTATCTGGTCAATCGTGAAGGAAGTGTCAGGTCAGCAGCAGCAGGTAGAAGATATAACGTCAGTGCGTACTAGGAATGTTTCTGTTACTGACAAGTTAGATATATGTGCAATATTCAATAATCACTTTCTGAATATAGTAGGGGAACTAAACAAAACTCTAGTTTATACAGGTAATCATATAACGTTTTTAGAAAATGCCTTTCCGAGGCTGTTACCTGAAATGGTCCTTCATGATACATGATACATGTGACATTGAGTCAATAATTAAATCACTAAAGACTAAGGACTCTTGTGGATATGATGGTATCTAGCAGAATTCTAAAGTACTGTTCTCCATATGTTAGCCCAGTACTAAGCCATATTTGTAATTTTTCCTTTCAGAATAGTCAGTTTCCTAACATATTAAAGTACTCAGTAGTGAAACCGCGTTATAAAAATGGAGAAAGGGATAATGTAGACAACTATAGACCTATTTCTATGCCATCGGATTTTTCTAAAGTTATTGAAAAGGCTGTATTTTCAAGATTAATTGATCATTTCAGTTCACATAATTTATTGTCAAACGTGCAGTTTGGTTTTAGAAGTGGTTTAACGACTAAAAATGCTATATTTTCGTTTCTCTGTGAGGCACTTGATAGGTTAAATAAGAGGCTACGGACATTAGGCGCCTTCTTTGATTTAACAAAAGCGTTTGATTGTGTTGATCACAAAATATTGTTGCAGAAGTTGGAACATTATGGAATACAGGGAGTAGCCCACAACTGGTTCACCTCTTACTTTACTTACTTTAATAATAGACAACAGAAGGTAATGCTCCGCAGTGTAGAAAATAGCTTGGACGTGCAATCCCAATGGGGCACAATTAAGTATGGGGTGCCCCAGGGGTCTGTTTTGGGACCATTGCTGTTTCTTATTTATATAAATGATATGCCTTCGAGTATAATAGGTGACTGTAAAATATTTTTGTTTGCTGATGATACCAGCTCGGTAGTGAAGGATTTTGCTCGTAATATTGACACAATAACAAATAATGCAGTTCAAGAGATAAGTTCATGGCTTGTAGAAAACAAGTTGAGGTTAAATCACAGTAAAACTCAGTTTTTACAATTTCTAACACATAATTTGACGAAAGCTGACATTCTGATTACACATAATGGACATGTGATAAGTGAGACTGAACAGTTCAAATTTCTAGGTGTTCATATAGACAGTAAGCTGTCATGGAAAGCCCATGTTCAGAATCTTGTTCCAAAACTAAATTCTGATATATTTACCATTAGAACAATATCTGAGATAAGTGATTTTTCAACACGAAAAGTAGTCTATTACGCTTACTTTCACTCACTTATGACGTACGGCATTGTTTTTTGGGGTAACTTGCCTGATGCAAAAAGGATATTTCTGGCTCAAAAACGGGCGGTTCGAGCAATATGTGGTGTAACTTCGCGAACGTCATGTGGCCCCTTTTCAGTAGTCTGGGAATTTTGACTCTGGCGTCACTATACGTTTCTTCTTTAATGTCGTTTGTTGTTAATAATATCAGTTTATTCCCACGAGTTAGTGGCTTTCACTCGGTGAATACTAGACAGAAGTCGAATCTGCATTTGCATCACACCACCTTAACACTTGTGCAGAATGGGGTACAATATTCTGCGGCATCCATTTTCAATAAGCTGCCAAAAGAACTAAAGAATCTTAGCGTTAATCCACACGCTTTCAAATCTAAATTGAAGAGTTACCTCATGGCTCACTCCTTTTATTCTGTCGAGGAACTCCTAGAAAAGTTAAACAATTAAGCTAATTCATTTTTTTCTTTATTGATTCTTTTCACTTTGTCGTGTGCACAGGACTACTTAAAAATTTTCTATTGCCATTCTTGTGTAACAATTAATGTATTGACTTGTTCCATGACCATGGAGTCTCACTCCTCAATTTGGTCCTATGGAACAGAAAAACCAATGAATAAAAACTAAGAATGGGACAAGCGCGAGGAAGACATTGTCGTCAGCATATTGGAGGAGGTGGACAGGAGGCTGGGGCTAGGTCATATCTGCAGAGTAGATGAGGTAGTCTCAGCAGGAGGCATTTAAATTGTTAAAATAAAATAATGAAGAATAATCCAAGAGTCAACACAGTTTCAGCCGACCAGTTGCATGAAATTTCATGACACGCAACCATTGCATTGGTGTTCTTCTCCGTGGCAGCATAACAATTAACGGGGCTCGTGTGGGAGGTATCCGAAAGTTTACTCCGGTTTATCCGGAAAACTGTCTATCGATTGATACTTTAGATTTAAGAATTAACCTCGAAGCTCCGTATAAGCCCTTCCGTAACATTAATGAGCAATCTCCGGTATGGTCTAGTAACAACTTTTTTAATGTGAGCTTTATTGTATCCTTCTGAAGAAGGCAAAATTAATTTTGCCGAAACCTGGGTAAAGGTTTATAGATGTAAACTATTTTATCCAACTGGTCGACTGAAACTGTGTTGACTCTTGGATTGTTGTTCCACCGTTGCTGAAATGCAGCCATGTTTAAAATGATGAAGAATAAATTAATGTCGTTTTAGGAGGAATCCGGTACAGATACTCCACTGTGCGTTGCAGTGCTTAGTCTCATATCGGCAAACTGTTTACAGGATTTCCAACAGGGAACCAGAATGGTAATTACCTTCCAGTCTTTCTAGTTGCCCGACGGTCATATAAAACTCTATGCCAATCTTGGAAACAGGATTGACATATCTAAGGCAGTTCTTGTAACAAGTTATAATCAAAGTTAATCTGCAGCCTTTTAGAGCCGTACTATGAACTAGGCTCACAAATATATGTGTGTGTTTGCACTATGACTCTCGCCGGCCGCGGTGGCCGAGGGGACTGAGGCGCTACAGTCACGGTCTGCACGGCCACTACGATCGGGGGTTCGAATTCCCTCTCGGGCATGGATATCTGTGCCGTCCTTAGTATTAGTTAGTTCATAAGTAGTTTGTAAGTTTAGGGACTGATGATCCCGTAGTTAAGTCCCTTAAGCCTTACAAACATTTGAACATTGAACATTATGACTCGTGACTCTGTTACAGGGGGAGGACGTGTTTGTGACGATAGAAACGGGCACCCTTAGAGGCGTGGTGGACACCTCGCTCAACGGCACGCTCTACAGCAGGTTCGTCGGCATCCCCTTCGCAGCCCCTCCGATCGAAGACCTCCGCTTCAGGGTGAGTAAATCTACGTAACCAGGCATGGGTATCCGGAGAATCTTTTACAAGAGGGCTCAATCGTCGAAACTTGAAACCTGTATAGACTAAGTTAGTTAAGTTTCAAACTGTATAGAGCTCCAAGAACTATATTTTACTGTTAGTATACTATTTCATCTTAATATTTCTGAAAGTAGATTACTTTAAAACATTAAAAGGTAAAGTAAATATATTTCTTCAATGTATGATTTTTTTTTCTGTATTCAGTATAAATGTAGACTCAACTACTTCAGTTTAACAGCAACAAATTGCATCCTCTATGTCCAAAAAAGTATAAATAACACTGCATATATTTACACAAACGTCTGCAGTATTTTTATCATCTAATGAAGAATGGTACAAAATGAATCATTATGTAAAGTGTTTCCATTTCATCTTCTAATTTAGAATTGGAAAAAATGAAACACTTTACATACTTAATGTTTCATTTTGTCCGATTCTAAATATGAAGATAAGAAAATAATATTTACGCAAAGTCAAAAGCATACTAAAGGTGACGATCTCAACATATGTCACAAGTTCAATATTTCCACCATAACTTAGAATGATATAACGTTATGTAAAGAGTTTCACCTTATGCAATTCTAAATTTTAAGGCATTTATCACATAGCTTAAACCTGCATGGGAGAGATGAATTTGACGACTTCAACTAATGTCATAAGCAATGAACTATCGTTTTGGTTTGATGAATCTTTATTTAACATATTTGCAACATTTGTCGACGCCGATCAAATGTTTAGTTGAAGGTGGCGTAATAAGCCGAAAACTAGTTCGTAAATAAACAAAAATTAGTAGAACAATTACAGATTGTTAGTTTTCAACCTGAAATATGGAATTTTTCTGTCAATAAGTGACGGAAAAATCCATTAATAAGATACATAGTTTTGTACATTTCGTATATAGGACCTAAGGATTAAACAAAGTGTTTTTTTACTTGTTGGGTGGCGTTCGTCATTCTGTGAATGCGATTTTTTAACGTGATAAATTAGGCCTATTTTACTATCTTTTTTCCGTTTCATTTATTCGTGCTACATTTCAGTTTTATAAATTGCGTAAAGTTTTTATGGCACCAGTTTTTATTGGAATCCCTATCTGTTTGTTTATTACTTCACCCTTGAAAGTGAGTGATGTGTAAACGTTACGCAGTATGCAAAAAAAGTTAATCGGTTAGAAATGAAACTGAAAAGAAAAACGACGCAAAAAAATAAGCGAAATGTGCCTTGTACAGCCAACAAGAATATATTGCATATAAGGAGGGGCACTGAATTAAAATTTGTGCTTTGGTCGGTATTCGAACCCTATAACTCCTGCTTACTCGGCAGGAGCTTTAGAATGCAATTTTTTCCCTTCGGATTGTTCGTTTCGTTGCGGTCGTTTGTCCGTATTGTTTCGTGGTTCATCGCTGAGTTCATGTCTCGGTTTATTTATTTATTATTTTTTTAGCGACTACATGGACTGCATTCAAGCACATCTCTCTCCGCACCAGACACATTAATTCTACCTCAGTGTTCATCGTGAAATACGTATCAAATTTCCAATGCTCTCCAGCACCCCAGCAAAGAACGTGAATGGGAACAATCTCGATTGCTCCTCAGGCAGAGGTGATATAAATATCAACAATGATTCAGCTCCTTGAGACAAATATTGTCTCGTTATACCAAAGGTATTAAATATAAGTTGAGACATTGAATTATGTACATCTTTGGTATAACGAGACCTTGGGCCGTATGAATAAGAAAGAGCACATGCTCCAGAGAAGATTCTCAGTGTAAGCGAACGTTCTCTGAGTAAGTTCCCAATTTCGTATGAATAAAAACTACGAATCATATGCTCTGAGCAGTAAGTTCATTCTCGCCTACCTCCCCTCCTTCCTGAGTAAATTCTCCGGGTGTCATGTCTGATACAGAATAGCTGTTCAATTACACATTCTTTTAACTAGCCCAATCAGTCAAATTATTCAGTTAGAAATATGGAGTATGCGCCTACGTATTCTGGAAGAACTGTACTATGTTTAGATATTGGTTTGTTGTGCAGCAGCATGTTATTAAAACGAAATATGCACTTTTTAGGAAAATGTATTCTTCTGAAGATGTTACAAAAAATTTTCGTCATGCGAGAAACTTTTTTGTTATTGAAGTTGGGTTGGCACAAGCCGCGGAAATTATACGTTCGCATTGGGGCACCGTGCTTTGGTGAGCGCGGCCGTTCGCCTTCGGGGGTTCGAGTCCCCCCTCGGGCATAGGTGTTTGTGTTGCCCTTAGGTTAGTTTCCTTCGTTTACGTAGTTTGTAAGTTATGGACTAATAACCGCGCAACTGAGTCCGATAGATTTACAAATATTTGCATTTTTTGGTTGGCACAATTTACAGGATGTTACAGGGCTTACCCATAGTTAAATGAATTTTTTTTTCAGTATTTTCCCCTGCATTGGTGAAAATTTTCTACCATACATATACATATCTATATGACTAATGAATTATTGTTGATATTTATATCACCTCTGCCTGAGGAACAAGGCTGGATTGTTCCCACACACGTTGTCTGCTGGGGCGCTACATAGGAGAGCCTTGGTAATTCCATACGTATTTCAAAGGGGAAATTGAGGCAGAATTAAAGTATGTGGTGCGGAGGGAGACATGCTTCAAGATATTCCCTGCAGTCGCATTTTTTTTTTTTTCATAAAGCTGTGTTAGCTGAACAGTCTAACGTGCCTGCCTAGTAAGCAGAGGCATCCGGGTTCGAGTCCCAGCCACAGCACAAATTTTAATTAAATGGTTCTCCTTACCTATATCTATAATGTGAATGTCTGTTCGGTGTACTTTTATCAAGTCTGTACCACAAGACATAAAGAGCTAAAATGTGTACAGTTACTAATGTCTACCCAGGGAAGGCTTTAGGCACGGTTTTATAGCGATCTGATAGATATTTAGTAATTTGAAGAATATAACGCGAAATGCGGAACAATAAATACTCTTTGAAAATCATATTTACTCTTTGAAAGTCGTTTTATTGGTTGCATTGTTCCTTGAGGGTTGATAATGATAAAAGGGTTAAGTATATTGGGATGGAAAGTTATCGATGTATATAAAATTCTACGTGTATGTATGGTAATATTTCGCTCTTCAGCGAAAACTACAGAACGCAAACGAATGTTCTGTGTGTAATTGTTGTTCGAAGTCTCCAGTTGTACACCATAGCATTTCAATGCTGATAGCTATAAGGGAGGGAAGATATGGTGGTTGAAAGCATACGAATAAAAAAATAAAGCAGTAAAAAAGAAATTTCTTTTAATACATCTATTTAAAAAAAAATCGATTTGATGTTTCGCGCAAGTGATTGATATGTGATATTATTACAATCATTATTGTTGAATTTCGTGATTGGATTCTTCGAAACGAGTGCATTTTTACGTGTGATTTGATCTACACTACTTACTTTCCTAATAAACGGCAGACTTCTGCAATCTGACAGGAATATTTTTCAGTTCCGCTATATCAACGACATTTCCTCAAAAATGAGTGAATTGAATTACATTAATTGTTATTTAAACTTTGTAGATAAATGTGCATTGTGTTACTTTACACATATTACAACAGTACATCTACTTTCAATAGATTACATTCAGACAACATGCCTCGGAAAATCAAAACGTCACTATTTCTTATATATTGTCCGATAATTAAGACCGCGGCTCCGTAGCACAGTGGTAGCGTGCCAGACTACATATCCAAAGGTCGCGTGTTCGATCCCCGCTAGGTTCTAGGATTTTTATCTGCCACTTTCCACTTCTTTCATCTCTGGCAGTACTGCTCATGTGAAAAATACCGATTAGCACCGTGGTTCGGAACCCACGTTAAACTGTAGGTCCCCCTATAACTGGCTGGGTAAGTCAGTTCAAAGGTCGGAGGAAGGCAACGGCATACCACCTCCAAACAGGACCATGCCTAGTAAAGCACTGTGGTGTTCAAACCAATCTTCGGATTGTTGACTGCTTTATCTTTTTAGTGATATTAAAAAAAGGAGATGGACAGAGAGAGAAGGGATAGGAGAAGTACTAACTGAAGGCAGGAAAAAATAAATACTCGGGCAACGATAGGTTTCAGCTAGTATTTAATACTTTTGGCATAACGAGACAGTGTTTGTGTCAAGGAACTGAACTATTGTTGATATTATAGCTGAATAATTTCAAAGTCGTAAAGTGGTCGCTAGGCTGTGCGTTTCCGCCGCAGGCGCCGCAGCCAGCGGCCAGCTGGTCTGGGACGCGGGACGCGCTGGCGTTCGGCTCGAAGTGCCCTCAGAACGGCCAGGGCTCCGAGGACTGCCTGTACGCCAACGTGTACGTGCCACTGGCGGGCGGCGGCGCCCCGCTGCCCGTCATGGTCAATGTCTACGGCGGCTCCTACACCACCGGGGACTCCAGTACCAGGGCGCCGGACTTCTTCATGGACAAGGGCGTCCTGCTCGTCACCTTCAACTACCGCGTCGGTTCCATTGGTAAGTACTTCCGAGGCAGATGCTAGGAACATATTTCAGTTGTTCATTTTCGCAGCAACAGTTTCTTATATCCGGGCCGCTGAAACTTTGCACTTGACGTTTACAAATAACAAGTGAATAGCAAGAAGCGCGAGGCGCTAGTCGCTAGAAACGATCCAATCACAGCGCGATAAACACTTCCAGTGATCACGTGCCGTGACGTCAACATTCCCCCGTTGCCGGCTTTGTTCAGTTCTAACGTAAACAAAGTTGTATATCGTGTTTATGATGTGTGCGCTTTTTGTTTTTGCTGTGATTTGTTTTACTGTGAGTGGTTTAACTTGACTTTTCGAGTTCAAGCAATTGGATAATGTCACCGAAAAGGCGTTTGTCTAGTGACGTTTTCTGAGTAAGATCTCAATTTCTTATGAATTAAATCTTCTAAGCTTATGCTCTGAGTAGGAAGTTCATTTTCGCTTCAAACGATCGGAAAGAAGTTATGGTGCAGTGGTTACAAGTAAGAAATATTGCTGCAGATATGTCAATGTCAAAACTTCTTTTATAATCGCTCGTGAAACAAAATAAGCATGTTACATCCACATATGCAGTAGACGAAATCGCAAAAGAGCAGCGTCACAATGTAATAAATCTGCCACCATTTCACTGCCGTTTTAACCCTATAAAATTGGTATGGGGTGACGTGAAGAATTACTTAAGGAACAATAAGTCTTTCACAATAACAGAGTTTCAAAAGCTGTTGTATGAAGCTGTTGCCAATGTGGGTGCTAGATCTTGGGAAAAAAGGGGTCGAGGACGTTCAAAAACAATGGAAGGGATCATCAGTAATCATGAACGGTTAATGATTTGTCTTGCCGATAACGACGATATTGGTAGTGACAGTGAAGATGGGGAGCTGGATGGAATTGCACAATTGTCGCCGTAAATTGGTGAGTGAAAATGATTCTGATTATAAAACGTAGAGAGAGAAGTTACTATCTTGATTATTGTTTATTTCGTATCTGTCGTGATTCAATGCTTATTTTCTATACTGCTTTGCTCCGTTATTGAAAGCGTGTGCATTGTTGTGCTCTGGTCTTCATTAATATGCCTTTAATTAATTGCTGCTCAAGAACGAATTATTATATCCACTTTTATTGCTCAATAGCTTACATTCACGAGATGCAACTGAAAACCGTTTCGTCTGCTGTGCGTCTAGAGGTTAGTATTGCAACGTCGCTAAAGCAGTGTAGCCCACCTTAACTCGCCGTAACGCGAAACGTCAAGTGCAATGTTTCAGCGGCCCGGGTATAATGCAGGGACGGGAAATTGTTTTGACTCGGGGCCACTTTGTAGAAGCTGAACCTTGCAGAGGGCCGCAACTTTAATGACTGCTTTCATCAGTCATTGCAGCATCTCTTGGAAGAAGTGCTTAAATTTCATACAGGGAAATCTTACTGTCAAAATTGTTGGAATAATTTTAGACGAGTATTATATTTGTACATCTCATTGTCTAATCACGACACACTCGGTTAACCGTGTGGTCTAACGCACCGCTCTCCGAGACGGCGGAATCCGCCCGGTGCATTAACGAAGGGATTCGGAGTGCCGGCCATCCCGGATGGCCGGCTGCGGTGGCCGAGGGGGCTGAGGCGCTCCAGTCACGGTCTGCACGGCCACTACGGTCGGGGGTTCGAATCCCCCCTCGGGCATGGATATTTGTGCCGTCCTAGTTCGTAAGTAGTTCATAAGTAGTTTGTAAGTTTAGGGACTGATGACCCCGTAGTTAAGTCCCATAGACTATACAAACATTTGAACATTTTTTGAACATCCCGGATGTGATTTTTAGGCGGTTATACACATCCTCTTATGTGAATACCGGGCTCGTACTTAAGTCCCGCCTCAGTTACACGATTTCGCAAACATTTAGCAAAACGTTATACTTTCACACCTATAACACTATACGCAGAGATATGAGGCACACATTTCCTCCTGGGGAGCATAGGGTGGCGACAGGAAGGGAATCCGGCCATCCGGTATATATTAACACCCCAAATCCGGATTCAGCAACACGACACTGCATGTAAGAGAACATGGCCAAAGGGAAAGATAGAACTGTGTAATCACGATGTATAACCCTTTCAGCCCCGGCGTACTAAATAAAGTACATCACTTTTACACATATTTTCATGAATCAGTGTGAAGCAGTGTTTCACATATAACATCATTTCCACTTGATATTCTGAGAGTAAAAGCCGCTGCCATTTAATGTGTAATAGCTGCACATCACTCTAATAGAAGTCAAGATGGTGGTCAGAAATGTAGCTGTAGCCTGGTAAGCAGATTGTCTCTCAGTTACCGTATACATACGTAGCCACGGAGGAGTGACCAAGCGCATTGAGGCGCTATGCTCCGATGTGCGAAGCCATTTCCCGTCGGGGGTTCGAATCCATTCTCAGGTATGGATATTTGTGCCGTCTTTAGTATAACCTAGTTCATAGGTAGTTTGTAAGTTTAGGGACTCATGACCCCGCTTTTAAGTCCCATAAGCTTGACAAGCATTTTATTTTAAATTTTTTATACAGGGATATATTTATTTCCCATTGGCAATATTTTTATTCATAAATTCAAATTAAAGAGTGATATAAAACTATGACAATACAGAAAAAGTGCTTATGTGTCACGATATATTCCATTTAACAGCTGGTTTACTATTTATAAGTCACGCCATAATGTGTAACTAAATGTGAAAAAAAATATTTTTGTAAAACGAAACTTCCTGGCAGATTAAAATTGTGTGCCGGAACCGGGACTCGAACCTGGGACCTTCACCTTTCGCCCTACCGACTGAGCTATCCCGGAACACAATTTTAATCTGCCCAGGAAGTTTCATATCAGCGCACACTCCGCTGCAGAGTGAAAAGTTGCATTCTGGAATATTTTTGTACATTTCATTGTACATAAATACATTACAATGAAGAATACTAGGTTTCAAATTTTTTTATGAAAAACAAAAAAATCAGCGCTGAAAGGGTCAATAAAACAGATTTTAACATATAGAAAAAGGCATAGAATTAAACATTGTTCAACAAAATAATATCCCAGTAACTGTGGATTTCTCTCCGCCATTCTGTTGTTTTCCAGAAAATACATATTGACTCTCTGATGCTAGTCAAGGATTAAACACGGTTGTAATGTATGACTTTTATATTGTTGTCATTAAAATAATAAAAATATGTTTGAGTTCCAGTGAGCATTTTCTTTAATTTGTAGGTAACTGCCTTTCTCTTGTCCGCCATGAGATCTGTGTAATGAGTAAAGTTTACTGTTCTGTGTACTATCGTAATTGTTCCCACCAATATTTCTTGTACTTTTATTCAAGTAATCCTCGTGGTTGGAAGTAACAGAAGATATCCCTGTAAGAATATTCTACACGGATTCCTCCTGATGATTACAATCTGGCCTACTAGGTAATGTTCTGTAATAGTATTTAACTGAAGCAAGACAAAATATGTTTATCGGCAGTAATTCATTAACATATAATCTACTATACCTCACGACATTCAGCTCCATACAACGATCTCCTTTCTTCCATGAGCAATTTTCAGCTTTAAACTAAATAGCTCAGTAAACAATCTTGAGAGATTTCAGTACTGCCACGTTGCTTTCCAACAGTAAAAGGACAACGCAACCTTGCTAATTTTATTAGATTATTCGTAGGTTATCGAATTAATAACTTGTGAAGGCCTGTGGTTGTGTGAGGCCTGTAGCAGGGGGCAAAAACACGCATTCAGAGCTAGCAGCGACACTATGCCGAGCACGAGGGTCGCTCTGTTATTCGGAGCGACAGCAGTTCCCGCAAGACGCCTTTCGGCCGAAGACCACAGCAGGTAGGACTGAGGCGTGATCCTTCCAAGTATCTGGCTGGCGCCACCGACACTGGCGTCATCTAGGCGGGAGCGTCTGGAGCAATATGTCTCCATGGGCGGTGTACGGTGCTTTGCGAAGGGAGAGCTGAGACGTCTGGCGAACGCCAGGGTGGCACTCACTAGGACATTGTACGTCTCTAGCGCCGCAATTATACAGTAGCGAGGGAGTTTGGACGTTTGCTGGGAACAACTTGCTGGCCGTGTTTTCGAAGTTGCCTACAGTCCATCCGCCGCTAGCGTGAGAACGCTGACGTAAGGGCGAGGCCCTACCGGTGAATACGTGGGCTCCTATTTTATTGTAAGGGGGTTCAACTGTCCGACTCCCGACCGCAAATCGTGTTTGGCCTTACTTTGGCACCTAGCTGTGGATTGGCATTTCAATGTAGGCGGAGCCTGGAGGCTTTGCAGAGAAGAGACTGAGATTTGAGAAGGAGACAGGTGTTTGAGCAGCAGAGGAGAGCAGCTGCTTCTCTTCTGCTCTCAGTTTTATACTTGTCTTCGAGCAGCGGTACTTGGAGTTTGTGGTACAATTTTTGTACTAATAGCGCCCAGAGCAAGGTCAGCCTTCCTGATATTAGACTCGCCGACTAATTGCGATTGCCAACAAGAACCATATTACTCAACCACTGGCTAAATTCTCAATTGCAACGCTCATTCTGAAACTGCTGCTATAGGCGAACGAGTCGCAGTTTTCAGCGGACCTAAGCTTCAGGCATGACTCAATCCAGTCACTACTTCCAAGCTACATAAAATCGGAAGCTACTTTCCTATCAGTACTCGTACAATGTGCAACTACATCGTAAAAATTTACCGCATATAATTTAAATTTTTGAGAAAGCTAATACGTAATGACAGTGAATTGTGCTAACGCATGCACTCGCTTTGGCATGTGTCAGGTTTCCTGAGCCTGCAGAACGACGACATCCCTGGCAACGCGGGCCTCAAGGACCAGGTGTTCGCCCTGCAGTGGGTGCAGCGCAACATCGGCTACTTTGGTGGCGACCCCGACAAGGTCACCATCTTTGGGGAGAGCGCTGGAGGCTCCTCTACGTCACACCTGTTCTTCTCTCCGGCAACCAAAGGTGAGTCCTACGTAAAGTAGATACGCGGGTCTAAGACCTCGATCACTCTGAGATGGCAGTAGAAAACAGCAAGAAAAATTTCCTTGTATAAGAGATAGTTAACTATAGAGGATGGTATAAACACATCGTCATTTGAATATCTCATTGACTTCCAAACGCAGGCATCCCCAAGGCATCCCCAAAGTAGAGATGCAGCTGACACCCAAACCATCAAATGTCTGCCACTCCTATCGCTACCAAACGTTTTATATCGACAGAGTATCAACCAAAACTTTGATATAATTCCTGATATGTATGTCCACAAAGTAAGTTCTGTTTGTTTATATAACACAAAAGTGTACAAAAACAGAAAAAATATTTATTGTACAAAAAACTGCAATTGTTGAAATACTTTAATATATAGCTTCCTAAATTTTGTAGACACTTTAGCGTGTCTTCTTCATAAAATGTTTCCGCCTGTGAATTCAACCACGTGCTAACATGTTTATTCAGCTCGTCGTCATAGTTGAAGTTTTGACCACCAGGGACAGTTTTTAGGTTTAAGAAATGAAAGTCGCTAGGAGCGAGGTCCGGGCTTTACGAAGAGTGAACAAACACGTCCCAGTGAAATTCCCATAAGAGTTGTTTAGTCATATTCTCAGGGTGATGTCGGGCATCAATGTGGAATACAACAACTTTAGACAGTATCCTCGGCGCTTGTTCTGTATTGCGCGGCGCAATTTCGTAATGGTCTCTCAGTAACCATGTACATGTATTGTTTAGGCTTGTGATAAGAAATCCATCAGCAAAATGCCTTTACTGTCCCAAAAAACGGTGCACATGACGTTTAAAAGTGTCAAAATTTGCTTAGGCTTAACCTTCGTTGGGGATTAAGTATGCCTCCATTCCATTAAATACCCTTTTCTTATGGGGTGTCGTACGATTACCGTTTCATCTCCCGTGACTATCCGAGAAAGAAAATCATCGCCTTTTTCATTGTAACGTTTTAAAAACTGCTTTTTGTGTTGTTCAGTAAGAATTTTGTGTACCAAACGTGAGCAAAGTTCTCGAAATTTCAGTTTTCCAGTAAAAATTCCATGCATTTGTGACCGTGATATTTGCGGAAATTCAAACAAGGGTACTAAGTGTAGACTTCCGGTTGTGATTAATCTTCTCTTCATTTGTATGAATCAGTTCATCAGTTACAACAGACGGGCGTTCACTTCGTTCTTCATCGAGCACTTGATCACATCCCTTCATTGAACAGTCTGACCCACCTTCTAACCATTGAATCACTCACAGCATTTTGTCCATTCGCGGATTTGCCGATGAATATCATTTGGTTTAACTTTCTTAGCATTTAGAAAACGAATCACGGATCTGATTTCACACGCGAAGGCATTTTAAATTACGGCCGACATTATAAAGAAGCACTACAAAGCACACGTCGGCAGCAGCGATCTGAAAATGGCGTGCATGTCTTCTCCTTGCTTAGAACTGCAATCGTATCACTGCAGCGGATAAAAATAGAAACGTAACTTCTTTTGTAGCCCTCGTATAGTAACATGTAACACCTGACCTACAGAACAAAGGAAAGTCATATTTGGCGTTGTGCGTCGTATTGAACTCCCATCGGGAGTCGATAGAGCGTATGTTTATCGTTTCGAGGGTCATGTGTTACAACCTTTGTGATGAGAACTTTTCATTTTCTTTATTATGTTGGAAATTGTTCTACGGGACATGTTCCTGACATATAAAAGGATTTTATAGTTCTGTGTTATCGGCAGTTCGCTTCCAATTTGCCGTCTTCAGGATGGATGCTCAAATGTGGGATTCTTCAAATGTGCTTAGTGCACAAAAGTAATTTGCTTCACACACTTTTTTCTACAGGGTGCGTCATAAATGGGTGAAAATATTTCGTGCAAATTGTCACACACTGAGTTACAAACATAAATTCGTTTTCCGCATGTTCCTACGTCAATAAATGGTAATGCAATTGAATGGTGAAAATCTGGAAATATGAAGTGGACTTATGGGTGTTACTGTGCGCCGACATTACCCAAGAGGACGGATCGGTAACAGGGCACAACATTAGAGTGTCTTAAGTAGTCTAGCCGCTCACGAGAAGGCGAGGCATGCGGCGTCAAGCGACGGTCTGCGTGACACTGCTAGCAATGACAGCGCTCACATCTATCTCGTACTATTTTCGCTGGCTGGTATTATGTGTCGTGGCTAGTTGGCATAGGGAAAGGAACTTGTGCTCTTTTGCCCTATTGCCGATCTGTCCCCTTGGCCAAAGTCTGCGCACAGAAACACCCAAAAGTCCACTTCACATTTCCAGATTTTACCACTCAATTGCATTGTCATTTATTCACATAGGAACATGCGGAAAACGGAATTATGTTTGTAGCCCAGGGTGTGACAATTTGTACGAAATATTTTTTCTCATTTATGACTCACCCTATATACAACCACTATTGTGAAACCTTCTTTCCTGAATGAACGACGCTGTGCGTCTGTGGTGTTGTTTGTGTTATAGCCTGGACATTATGTACTTATTATTATTATTTTCGTTATTACTAGTATTATTACTTTAATTATGTTTATAATTTTGTTATTACAATTATTATTGTTAATACTGTTACTATTATTATTATTACTGCTGCACGTGTGTTGTAGTTTTTCCTTTATTCTGATGTTCCAATTGTGTTTATTCTATGAGACTGCGAATAAACCATGGAGCTTTGCTACTTTTAAATAAACTAAGCAAAAGCAAACTGTCAATAACACAACGCTAAAAAATCCGAACAGTCCTTTTACATGTTAGTAACAGTTGCCTCATATAACAGTTACCAACGTACTGCATTAAAATAAAATAAAAAGTGCTTCAAAGCTTGAACCCAGGACATTCAATAAAACAAACTAACACACTATAAATTTGCCTACAGCAGCACAGAACAACGCAGCAGCACATTTATGCTAGGTCAGGTGCCACTATTACAGTTTACGCACGTTCACCGGGAGGACAGCACATTGCACGAATTATATTGGAGATCTGGTCGAGTCACTATCGATATACAACGTTTGGTACGGATTTCACGGTCTTCTGGAGGTTTGGCTGTTAGAGGGTTGACAACAAATCATTCACGGTATCAGGATTGGAATCCTTTTCAAATTGGTTCAGTACCAAATCCCCAGAAACTTGAAGAAAGTGGAAATGGCTCCTTTTGAAAAGGAAGACGAATGAATGTCCTCGCAACAATACGGACCAACATCATTATCGTAATTCTGTAGCATAAATATTGAATATATTCTCAATTGGACTATAACACATTCCTTTGAGAGGAAAAAGCTTCTGTCAATGCAACAGCGTATCTTTAGAACCCATCGCTCTTGTAAAACCCAGATATCCCTTTTCCCGTTGATATATATATATATATATATATATATATATATATTGAGAGGCATGGATGACGGGGAACAGATAGGCTGCACATTCCTTGATTTCAAAAGGCGTTTACACGGTTCCACACTGCTGACTGGTAAAGAAGGTACAAAGATACCAAATAGGTTCCCAGATATGTGAATGGTTGTAAGAATAGAAACCAGTACATTGTCCTCGACGGGAGTGTTTGTCAGAAAAAGAGTGTCGTTAGCAATGTCCGAAGGATGGAACCACTATTATTTTCTGACGGACAGAGTGAGTGGTAATCTTTGGCTGATTGCTGATTATGCTGTGGTATGCGGAAAGGTGTTGTCATTGAATGCATGTAGTAGATAGTTTATTTGCTGATGAAATGTTTCTCTATAGGCAATATATAAAGAAATTAATTTAAAAAATAAAAAAAAGGATGCTGGTGTGGATGAGTAGAAAAAACATCTTTGCACGGGTATAGTATTGCTAGTGCGCTGCTTGATTCACTCGATAAAATATTTATTAGAGTGATGTGAAACGATACTAGTACGTAAGGGCTGTTTTGGGGAGGCGGATTGTCAGTTTGGATTTATCGTATTTGGGAAGGTATGTTTCATCTGTAAAGGAGACCCATTGCAGAAAACTAGTGCGAGCCATTCTTCAGCACTGCACAAGTTTTTGGGACCTCTACCGAGCGAGGTCGTGCAATGGTAAAATGCAATGGTCTCGCATTTGGGAGGACGGTGGTTCAAATCCACCTCCGGCCACCCAGATTTAGGTTTTCCTTGATTTCCCTAAATCACTCCACGTAAATGGTTCCTTTCAAAGGTCACGCCGATTTCCTTCCCAATCCTTACCCAAAATCTCCGAGCGTTAGCTCCGTCTCTAATGACAAAGCTGTCGACGGGACGTTAAATCCTAAGCTTCCTACCTTCCTTCCTTGGGATCTCTACCAGAGCAATTTAAAGCAATTCTGATGCGGGCTGTTTGATATTGGCGGGTTCGATCGACAAGCGAGTGTTACTGAGATGGTCGGGAACTCACAAGAAAATGCTTGGAGGGAAGCCGACGCTCTTTCAGCGCAACACTACTGAGGTATTTTAGAAGGCCCGCATTTGAAGTTGACTGCAAAACAATTCAATTGCCTTCAACTCAGATTATATAAGCATTACACAGACATGAAAAATTCAGGCTAATACACACGCATATGAAAGGTAATTTTAACCTAGCATTGTTTGGGAGTTCATCAAGAAAAAATGTTCAAATGTTTGTACAACTTATGGGACTTAACTACGGGGTCATTAGTCCCTAAGCTTACAAACTACTTATGAACTAGCTAAGACCGTAGTGGCCGTGCTGACCGTGATTGGAGCGCCTCAGTCACACTACTTATGAACTAGCTAAGACTAAAGACGGCACAAATATCCATGCCCGAGGGGGGATTCGAACCCCCGACCGTAGTGGCCGTGCTGACCGTAATTGGAGCGCCTCAGTCACACTACTTATGAACTAGCTAAGACTAAAGACGGCACAAATATCCATGCCCGAGGGGGGATTCGAACCCCCGACCGTAGTGGCCGTGCTGACCGTGATTGGAGCGCCTCAGTCACCTCGGCCACCGCGGCCGGCAGTTCATCAAGACAAGGAGTGAAATGAGGTAAAGAGACTATATAGGGAGCGAGAGTAACAAAACCTCCATATACCGTAGCCAATATGCTCCTACGACTGCAATGTTATTATAAAAGTTTCGCGCTGAAAATACTGTCACTTGTCGAATATCACGAGACGTGTATTTCCCATTCGCACAATATCGCCATTTCTAGCTTGCGGTTTAGTATGCAGCTACTGTAAAATTAAGAAGTGGTAAGTTAAAATTCCTTGCCATTGGTTTGGGCCTCGTGACCTTGTTGTTCATCCGAAATTATTTTTTTCACTTGATGCTTCTCTTGACTGATGTGATCTGGTATGTGACACCCTGACGCAGTGCTGCCTTCTTCATGTAGAATCACTGAAGGTTGCTGCACCCCGCGTTCTACATCATGTGATGCGTCCAGTACTTGTGAAGGGCTTCCTGTCGCCTCAGATTGGTGCATTACTTCCTCAGTTGAGTCGTGAATCCCAGAAGCCTGATTTCCATGACCGTTGTTGAATTCTTCACTTTCCTCGCTGTCAACGCGCGCGGCCGCTTCCTCCCGCTGCTCGGCGGCGGTCAGTGGAATGGGGGCGCGACCCTCTGCCGCGATGGCATACGTCACACTTACTTCTCACGTGCTCAGTTGAATTACACAACGCACAATTCTTCGGCTGTCCATCGTAAATGACGAGGGCGCGATATCCGCCAATATTTATGAAAGATGGTATGTCCCTCTCAAGTTCAATCTTGATTTGTCTAACTCAGGGGAAGACAGACAGCGGCGGTGTGACGTCAACCCACGCCGCTCTGGTTGCTCACAAGGGAGGAGAGCTGACCGTGTGACTGCTGCCGCGGAGAAATAGAACGCAGCGTGTGGAGTGGGGCAATCTAGGAAAGATAGGGAACAGGTCTGGAGTGAAGAATACAGTGAAATCTACGATTTCCTAATTTTAAAATATACTGTGATTCTTCAGTTTCTCCCGGTGTATTTGATAATCAAAATATCCACGGGTGTACTGCCGGTCTGTAGTGTCCAAGGGCACAATATTTCGGCGATCATACATGTCGCCATCATCAGGTGAACTGACGGACCGAGCTCCTGGAAACGCGCCGGCACGGAGATCCGCACGCTACGGCTGCTCGAAGGGAACTGGTTCTAACCCGGTAGCGGGCGATTTAAATAGTTCCAAAGATGATCTCGGTTTGAGGAAGGCCGGCGTGTACCAGATTCCGTGTCAGTGTGGAAAGTCATATATTGGACAGACGATGCGTACCGTCGAGGATCGATGCATTGAACACCAGAGGCACACACGATTGATGTATCCGAGCAAGTCGGCGGTCGGTGAACATTGTCGGAGAATCATGCGATGGACTATGAAGGCACTAGGATTCTGGTACAGACGTCGAGATACTGGGACTGCGTCGTTAGAGAGGCCATTGAATTTCGCACAAGTGACGACCTCATAAACCGTGACTGTGTCTATAATCTTAGCAATGCTTGGGAACCAGCGATTGGGTTAATTAAGAGTAAATCTAGCAAACGTAATGAAGTGACGACCACGGCGGACAGAGCCCTCACACCGACGTCATCTCAGACGCCGGCGCAATCGGTTCCACTGCGCGGCCGCGGCTCGGGGCGCGGAACGCGGAGGGGTCGCTCCGCGGGCCGAGGGTATTTAAATGGCCCGCTACCGGGCTAGAACCCAGTTCCCTTCGAGCAGCCGTAGCGTGCGGATCTCCGTGCCGGCGCCTTTCCAGGAGCACAGTCCGACAGTTCACCTGATGATGGCGACATGTATGATCGCCGAAATATTGTGCCCGTTGGACAATATAGACCGGCAGTACACTCGTGGATATTTTGATCATTAAATTATACTGTTTTAATTACATAATAGACTACAGACAAATGTATATCGTCTCTATACCATGAGAACATTATAATTTAGGTGTAATTTAATGTAAGGATAGCACTGTTAAGTAGACATTATCCGACATTTTCCATTTAGTTTTTCTTTGGTTAGTTTTCCAATGTTAGTATGCAATGTTTGAGATATTTTTAATTGAAGACTGCATGTCAGGTCGTGATCTGAGAAGGGTTTTCTATTGGAATTTTGCTAATTTGATAATGGAAAAGAATTTTTACACACACACACTAACACACACACACACACACACACACACACACACACAGAAAAGTCGAACGAACATAAACAATATCCGAGAAGCTAGGGCACACAGCCTCGCAAATCTGTTTTCAGAAACATTTTTATGAAAATGTACCAAGCCTTCATAGTGTTTATATTTGTCCTTCAATAAATCGCCACACTGTAAATTTAACAGTTCCATTTGAAACGCGACAGAAACATTGTTAACATCCACTGAAAACGGTGTTGCAAAGAGCTGAAACACAACAGACGGTATTTCCACATTTTCAAACCTTGACCCACACTGGTTACAAAGATTTTGCCGCTTTGCTCGTACTCGACATGTTATTGTCGTCGAAAGCGCTATTGCTGACAGAGCCCTCCAGCTCCCTACTCACAGCCCCGTGTATCTTTGCAACATTGCCAACACAGCTCTCGCCCTACGTCACACGACCTGAGAGACTTGCTCTTCCTGCTCACACGTCACACCGCGTGAAGTTGTCTTCCTTTGGTAACTCCATTCAAAACGTGGGAACATATATTGTTCCGACCATTTTTCCACAGTCAAATAACCCGACCGTATGGCTGAAGGGCAATATTTATTTGTTCAGCTGTCATCTCGGAAGGCAACTCGAATATTCGAACAGTTCGAAGTCCAGCAAGCGAGACGAGCACGTCACTAAGGCCGTCCGCACACGGGTCGTTCCTCACTCGTCGTGGGCGCGACTATCGTCTCGTTCGTCGCGCGCGTCTTGTGCGAACCTCACGATGCAAGCGACAGCCGTCCGCACACGGGTGGATTGTCACTGATTGCGGGCGCGATTTTTCTTGTTAGCTATCGACTTCCAACAGGGAGGTACAAAACTGAGATGATTATTTCCTCCAACAGGTACCCGTATAATGTACAGTTCTAGTGATGAGGAGACGTTGTGATGTTTTACTGGCACCGGCGCAAGGAAAGGAAGACACAAAGAGTGTTATGGGTGCATCCGTACATAGAGCGGAATCTTCATCATCGGTTGTTCGTTGATGCTAGAGAACTGCAAGAGACTGATACAAAATTTTTAGCGTTCAACATAATATAAACAGTATGCTTTGAGAAAATGGGATATGCCCGAAACTAGTCGCCAATGAAAAAGTAAATAAACATCAGTAGCTCTGGTTGGGATATAAAAAAGGGTCTTTTCTTGCATATTTGCGAGCTGCAAGACAAGGCAGTGAAAATATATATTATTTATTTATTAAAAGTTCATTACAGTGATTGCATGTAGCTCTCGTGGACTTTAAAATGTTGTATGCACTGGAAATACAGAAAAAATACTTGGTAAATTACCTCCATGACGTGCACTGCAGGCGCTAGAGACGAGCGTCGCTCTCGACGACTTGGAGACGATTACGAGACGCGTACAGATCGCCCCGTTGGCGGCCTCCCATTTCCTTACGTGGGCAGTCGCGTGGGGACGGAATCGCGTTGAGGACGAGTCGCAGCCGCGACGAATGTGAATCAACCCGTGTGCGGAGGACCTAACGTTTTCGACTGAATGATGAAACTTCATTTTACCGCCATATCTTTATAATTCGACAAATAAATTTGAAAGATCTTAATTTTACATAAAAAATTGGTAACAAAGGAAATATCTACTCCAATAACATCTACTCCATCAGTGATTCCGACTCTTTCTCCGAACCATCTCTTCAACTCGAAAGCTTTCGGTCTAATAAAGTCCCAATCAAAGGTATATTTGATCATATCTTTTCTCTGACAACTATTCAAATTCATTTTATCATATGGCGACACATACTCACTCTCAAACCGTTACTACAAGGTTACAACTGACATGCTGCACAGCTACACATCCGTTGTCTACAACTACACCTTCAGGGGATACTATGCAAATCACATTTAAGTGCCTGGCAGAGAGTTCATCGAACTACCTTTACACTATTCATCTCCCATTCCATTCTCGAATAGCGCGCGGGAAGAAAGAACATCGGAATCTGTCCGTTCGAACTCTGATTTCTCGTATTTTATTCTATCTTTGTAACTATGTAAGTGGGAGTCAACAATATATTTTCGCATTCGGAGGAGAGCATTGGAGATTAGAGTTTCGTAAGTAGCCCATGCCGCAGCGATAAGCGTCGTTGTTGTAATGATTCCCATCCCAGATCCTGTATCATTTCCGTAACGCTGTCTCCCTTGTATCGTCACAATACAAAACGAGGTGCCCTTCTTTGGACTCTTTCGATATCCTCCGTCAAACCCACCTGATAAGGATCCAACAAAGGGCAGCAATACTCCAAGAATGGACGGACAAGCGTAGTGTAAGCAGTCTCTTTAGTAGTTCTGTTGCATCTTTTAAGGGTTCTGCCAATAAAACGCAGTCTCTGATTGACCTTACCCACGACATTATCCATGTGTTTTTCTCCAGTTTAAGTCTGAAGTAATATTAATTCCTAGGTTTTTTGTGGAGTTTACGGCCTTCATTTTTGATTGATTTATGTTGTAAACAAAGTGTAGCGGATTTCTTTTCGTACTCATGTGGACGACTTCACACATCTCACCATAGTGATATCTCATTTAGATCGTTCTGCAGTTGGTATTGATCCTCATATGATTTTACTAGACGGTAAATGACGCCCTACAACAACCTAAGAGAGCTTGTTCATATCGGGCCGCTAGGCTGCCTCCAGACGTCCGTCCCGCACCGCGCCATCGACTGAAATTATTACCCGCGCTCACCTCCCGCCCCTCTAAAACTTCCACATGTCCATTAGAACAGACACCACACTAATCTATTACAATTATTTACACCCGAAGACGGCGTTTGGTTCATTTACTTCACGCAGATGAGATCATACGTTCGACCTCGCCCAGGAATCAGCAATGGCGAGTGTAAGAGAGAAAGGACGATGGGGGCGCAAAAGCCATAGAGTGCGACTTTTGGAAGTTTGACAAGGCCGGTTAGCGTAATGGTTAAGACGCCCGCTGGCTGGAAGCGGGAGACCCGGGTCCGATTCGCGGCCCGTCTCGCATTTTCACTTGTCGCCATTGTTTTATTTCAATGCCTAATGCAGCCAGTATCAATTCTTTCCTTCCCAATCCTTCTTCCATCCCCTCCTTCATAAATAATTTGCAAATGCAATGTAGCTGCGAAGTAGGTGAGAGGTGTCTGTTCTTTCGGATATGTCGCAAGGAACAGTCACCGCATCAATATAATGTTTAATTTCGCTATTCATTTATGTCATACGATCACCACAGAAAACATACATATCAAACGTGTCATTACCTAAATCAGGGTATCTGTAGAGACGTATACATATTGACTAAACCTTCACGCAACTTCCCACCATCATGCTACGCAAAGGAAGTCCGTGCTCCACACTCTAACTAATAGGGCCCATCGGATTAGCGATGAACAACACCTAGAGGCAGAATTACAAAACATCAGGTCCATCAGACAAACGGTTATGGGAAGAGGATGACTGAGCAAACCATGACATCTAATGATGGAAACAAAACGGAAGAGCAAAAGGAAGAATAAACCATCGCCCTATTGCCATATGTAAAAGGAGTCACCGAACGAGTGGGAAAAATTCTTCGTCGAGAGGGCATCAAACCTATATTTCTCAGCAACAATAAAGTAACAGATGTCCTAGGCTCAATGAAGGGCAAAACTGATAAGTCGCACACAGCCGGAGTCTATGAAATCAGTTGTGAGTGCGGCCAAGTGTACATTGGAGAAACAGGGCGGCTGATTAACACAAGGGTAGCCGAGCACAAGAGGTACATTCGGCTGGGAGAGCATACGAAGTCGGCAGTAGCTGAACACCAGGAAGAGTGTGGCAGACGGATAGGTTTTCAGGAAGTCACTGTACTGGCAAAACAACCCTTCACTTTGAAGAGGAAAATCAGGAAAGCGATAGAAATAGCTAAGCGACCCGGAAATATGGACAGAGAGGACGGGTCCGCCCGGAGACAACAGCAGCCGCGCGTACACAGCGCAAACAGTACGCTCTAGTCGGCGCTAGGCATCAGTGCTACGTCATTGCTACCACCGCTCCTCATTTGCCAGTTTCAACCAATGGAAAACATTAATGTAAACACCAAACAAGGACTTCCTTTTCCACCAATGGGAAGAAATAAAAAAAAAAAAAACCAATGAAAGAGAGCTGAAAACCACCAATCATAATTGGCAATATTCAATATTTAAGACAGCAGTTTTCCCTCATCTAGCAGTAATCGTAACACCCAGAAGATGGCCGCTTAAAATAGTGGCCGAAACGTCGGTGAAATATTTGATATATTGACGATGCGGTCCAATACCCAGAAGAGTTTTATCAACAATGACAACGGCCGCGGAAGCCTTCGTTTACATCTATATCTATAACTGTGAATGTCTGTTCGGGGTACGTTTATCACGTCTGAACCACAAGACATAAACAACTTAAAATTTGTACAGTTACTAATGTCTACCCGGGGAAGACTTTAGGCCCGGTTTTATGGCGATCGTATAGATATTTATCTATAGATATCAATGAGAATGTCTGCCGGCCGCGGTGTCCGAGGTGACTGAGGCGCTCCAGTCACGGTCAGCACGGCCACTAAGGTCGGGGGTTCGAATCCACCCTCGGGCTTGGATATTTGTGCCGTCCTAGTTCGTAAGTAGTTCATAAGTAGTTTGTAAGTTTAGGGACTGATGACCCCGTAGTTAAGTCCCATAAGGGGAAAAAAAGTATGTCTGTTCGGTGTACGCTTATCACGTCCGAACGACATGACGCAGAGACATAAGTATTTGTACAGTTACTAATTTCTACCTGATGAAGATTTTAGGCACGGTTTTATAGCGATCTGATAGATATTTAGTAATTTGAAGAATATAACGCGAAATGCGGAAGAATAATTACTCTTGAAAATTATATTTACTCTTTGAAAATGGTTTTATTAGTTGCATTGTTGCTTGAGGGTTGATAATGATTAAATGGTGGAGTATATTGGGATGGAAAATTATCGGTATACATAAAATTCTACGTGTGTGTGTGTGTATATTTCGCTCTGCAGAGAAAACTACAGAACGCAAACAAATGGTCAGAGTCTAATTGTTGTCTGAAGTCTCCCGTTGTACACCATAGCAGTTCCATGACAATAGATATAAGGGGGTGCAAGATATGTTGGTTGAAAGTCGTCAAATTATAAAAAAAATTCGGTCAGATGGCCAGCGATGACATTTGCGACTCTATAGCAAGGAGGTTACATACAGCGAAACGTGATGCCACAGACCATATCTTTGGTCTATGCGTGCTACAATGTCTTCAGCTCTTTTTCTGTAAGGATAAGCATACGAACAAGGAAATATAAGAATAAGTAAATAAAGCAGTAAAAAAGAAATTTCTTTTAATACACTTCTTTGAAAAAAAAAAATAGATTTGATGTTTCACGCATTGCATCAAGTGATCGATCTATGATATTATTACAATCATTATTGTTGAATTTCGTGATTGGATTCTTCGAAACGAGTGCATTTTTACGTGTGATTTGATGTACACTAAATCCTTCAAAACCAGTCTCATGGCACACTACTGAAGGATAGGTTATCCATCACAATCAACCAACACGTGAGCGGAGCCGCGGGGTTCAGCTAGTATTAAATAAAGTCTGTGCACGCTATATGGAAGGAAGCTTGGTGTGTTAACGTCGCTTCGACAGCGTAGAGACTGGAGTTTGTAACTATGTTACTTTTTCTTTCATATAGTTGAATAATGAAGGTGGTAGATGAGTTTTGTTACTTGGGTAGTAAAATAACATGCGATGGTCTCAGTAAAGAGGACATAAAATGCAGAATGGCAATGGGAAGAAAAGTATTTTTGAAAAAGAGAAATTTGCTAACATCTAATATTAATCTAAGTGTAAGGAAGTCTTTTCTGAAGGCATTTGTGTGGAGTGTTGCCTTGTACGGGAGTGAAACATGGACGATAAGCAGTGCGGACAGGAAGAGGATAGAGGCTTTTGAAATGTGGTGCTACAGAAGAATGCTGAAGATTAGGTGGGTAGAACGCATAACTAATGAAGAGATACTGAACAGAGTTGGTGAGAAAAGGAATTTTTGGCATACCCTGACTAAAAGAAGGGATCGCATTCTTAGACATCGAGGAATCGTAAATTTAGCATTGGAGGGAAGTGTGTGGAGTAAAAATGCAGAGGGAGACCAAGAGACGCGTATAGTAAGCAGATTCAAGTGGATGTGGGTTGTCGTTCTTATGAGTAGATGAAAAGGCTTGCTCAGGATAGAGTAGGGTGGAGAGCTGCATCAAACCAGTCTCCGGACTGAAGACCATAACAACAACAACACATAGTTGAATAATTGTCATCAAGTATGTGGAATAATGATGTGGTGTATTGACAGGCCTGTTTCGGGGAGTGATTATGGAGAGCGGCGTGGCGAACGCCTTCTGGGGCATCGAGCCGAACCCGCGGGAGAAGGCGTACCGGCTGGCGGCGGCGCTCGGCTTCCAGCTGCAGGACAACGTGACGGCCGCCGAGCAGGACGAGCGCCTCGCCACCTTCTTGAGGGCCGCCAGCCACCAGGAACTCACCGAGGACAACGGACGAGCACTCTCTGACTTCGTGAGTACTGCTCTAGTGACGCCGGCACACCCTAAGTGTCTGTAGTGAATAATTAGCACAACTTGCCGCTTAGGTTGACGAGTTCAATATGTAGAAACATTGACATACAGCAACCATTAACCTCTAACAACACTGAAACTGAAATAAGTGCTCAATATTTTTATGTACCGCGTGATCAAAAAGTCAGCATAAATTTGAAAGCTTGATAAATCACAGAATAATGTAGATAGAGAGGTAAAAATTGACACACATGCTTGGAATGACATGGGGTTTTATTAGAACAAAGTCGGGCCCGATGGTATTGAGTTAAAGTGCTCGACTGGAAACCGAAGGGTCGCGGGTTCCAAACCCGGTCGGCCCTCGGATTTTTTTCAGTCCGCACTTTAACCCATCCTTCACCTCTCAACGATGTGAGGAGTCGCCAGAAACGACACGTGGGTCGGATTTCACGTTAAGCTGTAGGTCCCCTTTCCCCGGTTGGATAACTGGGTAGGCTAGGGACACGCAAGTCACCGAAGAGGCGTCCAATTGAAAGACTTGTACTAGGCCAATGAGCCACATGAAATTATTATTATTATAACAAAAATAAAAAAGTTCAAAAAATGTCCGACAGATGGCGCTTCATCTAATCAGAAAAGCAATAATTAGCATAACACACTAAGACAAAGATGATGTTCTTTACAGAAAATACTCAATATGTTCACCATCATTCCTCAACAATAGCTCTAGACGAAGAATAATGTTGTAAACAGCACCGTATAGCATGTCCGGAGTTATTGCCGTCGGATGTTGTCTTTCAGCATCCCTAGAGATGTCGGTCGATCACGATACACTTGCGACTTCAGGTAACCCTAAAGCCAATAATCGCAGGACTGAGGTCTGGGGACGTGGGAGGTCAAGCATGACGAAAGTGGCGGCTGAACACACGATCATTGCCAAACGACGCGCGTAAGAGATCTTTCACGCGTCTAGCAATACTTTTATTATTTATTTATTTTGGTCTAATAAAACCGCATGTCATTCCAAGAATATGTGTCAATTTATACCCCTCTATCTCTATTATTCCGTGATTTATTAAGTTGTCAAATTTATACTGACTTTTTGATCACCCGGTACTTACGATCACAAAGACAATTCCTTTTAAAAACACGGGAAGATACGGAAAAGTTTTAACAATTTTTTCTGTTAGAATTACACGCTCATTTTCCCCCCTTAAACCCAGGAAGGTACAGAAACATAATCAGCTTTAAAAATACCAAAAAAGAGTATTAGCTTAATTTTTTCTTACATAACGAGATAAAGTTTTGGAAACAGAAACCTGAGCATTTATCAACACTTTCAATTATTATACAATAATAGCACGTACACCATGATAACACCTTAAAACTTTCAACTGGCTGATGCCTAGCCATGAACCGCTCTCTGTACATCCTTTGAACAGCCAATCCATTTCCTTTTGCAGCCACATACATGAAATATATGTCGTGTCGGCCTACTCTGCACTGGTAAAGCGATGCTTACTGCCAGAGATCCGTGCGGTAAATAATGAACCCAGCTAGTGAAACACTCGTAAACAGCACATCCTTCGGCGCTCTCTTTCTGCTCAAGGCGTCATTGCCGACCACACATTCCTATACGAAATCTACTTATTTCGGTCCTACCTACCGGCCGTTTCATTTTTGCGATATAGGAGGGTAACTCAATAAATAAGTCGCAAATATGTGTGTACCATTCGACATTTCGCGCGTAAATTTCGCCAGCGGATGGCAGCATATGTATGACTGTCGTAGGACATCTCACAGGCACTCAGTCTTTCCGAGGCTGTTAGTGCACGATGTGTTGCATGAGTGTACACGAGAAGAACAGCGTGCAGTTGTCCGTTCTTTGTGGGTCAAAGGACTAAAAGCTGTGTTCAATTGAATTCAGAAGTTTAATTGTGGAAGGAAAAGCATCAGAGATGGAGAACTTCCTCGTCGTCCTGCGGAGGTGTCAACTGCGACCACGTTGCAGCGTGTGGATCAACTCATTCTTAATGATCGCCGTGTGACGATTGATTACATAGTGCGTGCTGTAGGCTGTTCACTTGGATCAGTTGCAGATTCGTAATGTTTGACTGAAAAACAGAAACTGAATAGAATGGGTCTGTCCTTGCAACATCTCACTCGGGGGACGAGTAATGTGTTCATATCTTTCAATCCGATACGAAAATACCGTCTATGGCATGGAATCAGACCGCGTCCCCAACAAGAAAATAGTTCAAGACGATTCCATCGGCCCGCAAGATTTTGCTCACCGTGTTTTTGCACATGCGGGAAGTCATACTGCAGAAATTCCAGCCTCATGGTGAAACTGTGAACGCCGCGTCGTATTGTACCACTCTTCAGGAATTCCGTTAGTCCATTCGAAGAGTGTGCTTCTTCTGGATGATAATGCCCGCCCCCACACTGCAACACCAACGCAGGAGTTATTATGTACTTCTTTGGGAACGCTTGAAATATCCACCGTACAGCCCTGACAGCCCTCTGTGATTTTCATCAGTTTCGGCCCATAAAAATTAATTTGGGTGGCCGTAATTTTGATACAGATGATGCAGTAATCCATGAATTTACACGCTGGCTGCGACAGAAACCAAAGGACTTTTTTGCTGCTGGCTTTAACCCTTTGAGGATCATGGATAAACACAGGAAGAAAACTATAACAAAGCAATAAAATTCGTATTTCACAATAAAATATTCTGGGTGGTTTCATAGTGAAACCACTGCACTGTTACGACAGCTTTCATTGGGGCTTAATTTGTGAGAAGGGATATTTGAACTATGTTCCTTTGAAAACTCAGTTGTTTCATTTGACACTATCTGTCGCACCAATTCAGTATGCTCTTTTAGTTCTGTATTGTCGTCACAAACATCACACAGTCGTCATTGTTGCCACTCCTAACGTGGAGAGTAGCTTTCTGCACACACCTTCTGTGTCAACCTCTTCAAATTCAACAAATGTCTCATTAGGTGAAAGAAGTCGAAGTTGTCCATCAATTTCATCTGATTCACTTTCAGTATCCGAAGCAGCTGACTGAGTGTCAATTAGAATTTCAGCAAGTATACACAAGCATATTTATGAGGTCACAAGCTCTGAATTGCTGCTTTGCTCTTGGTGGTGATGTATTATCCATGCTGACATGCTGTAAAGAATAATGAAAAAGCAAACTGTAGATTTGCCGTTATTGAAGGTCGTTACGTCCCAGTAGTTCCATTCTGTAACCACGAACGTTTTCGTAAAAAAACTAAACTTTACATTATAGTTATCAATAAAAACATCTTCCAAATATGATAAAATGGTGAATAAGAATAACGCAATACCTAAAATTGCAGTTATCTGCTGAATAGATGTCACAACCTAATTTTGTTGTGAAATCTGGGTCGAAAACACTTGTACGCGGGGCAGCGCTATACAAATAAGAGTTTTACCCTATAACAACCGATTCGATACTGCAACAAGTATCTGAGGCTGATGCTAGATGTAACCAGCAATCAATTTTTGGTGGTGGTTTCAAGAAGGAACAACTGGGCAAAGTAAAAACGTGGTTTCAGACTCAAACCACTGGGCCGGAAAGGGTTAAGGACTTGTAAAGAGAAGGGATAAGTGCCTGAATGTACACGGTAAATATGTGGAAAAGTGAAATGTCTAAAAGTTAATTTGATTATTTTTGCCTCAATTCAGTTTTGAAACTTATTGATTCGCCCTTGTATTTTAATACAACCTTCTATGTGTTTACTGTCGGTTGTGAACAAATGAGCCGCGGTAGAGTGACCGAGCGCTGTAAGACGATTTGCTGCGGAGCGCGCGGTTCTTCGCTGTCGGGCGTTCGTTTCCTGCTTGGGCCATGGGTGTGGGTCAGTTTAAGTAGTTTGTAAGCGTAATGACCGCTAACCACAAACGTTAAGTCCCATAGATTAACAAACATTTAATCATTTTTGTGAATATATGATTCCTTACTTTTTGATCAAAATAAACAAAAACGAAAATTTACCTTATGTGAAAGGTGTTATTTGATAGTGTTGATTGACTATATCGAGTCTGAATACGAGAACAGTTTCAATTATAAACATCCACGCCAGGAACTTCATAATAAACGTTCTCGCATCAGACTGGCAGTGAGCCTTGAGCAGCAGCCGCTGTTGCCCACAGGACAAGCGGCGCCACGTGGGCATCGCCTTCTTGCCGGTCATCGAGCCTCCGTCTGCCTCCGCGGTGGTCACCGAGCCCCCAGCAGACATCCTGAGGGAGGGCCGCTACAACCAGGTGGCAGTCGTGGCTGGCGTCACCTCTGCAGACGGCAGCGTCAATGTTCAATGTACGTAAGCAAACGCCGCCACCACACATCAGCATTTACTCTCCCCCAAAATTCATTATATGACCAACACTTCATAGCACCGTGCAGCTTAGACGTAAGAAGTGTCGAAAAATATGTATGTAGCCGAGAATGGGTTCTATTTAGTCTCAGAGACTTACTTGTTTTCAGAAATTAAATGATGATCTTCTTGCCTAATTTGCGGACACAAACGGATAATAGCAATGCATGTGACTTACGGTCTAAGACCTATCATAAATGTTTAGAAGCAACATTATGTGATATAAAGTATTCGGACACACCGAAAAAAAAAAAAAAAAAAAAAAAAAAAAAAAAAAAAAAAAAAAAAAACGTTTTTCGTATTAGGTGCATTTTGTTACCACCTGCTGCCAGTTACCACATATCAGCGACCACGGTAGTCAATACACATCGTAAGATAATAGGGTGCTCCGCGGAACTCACGGACATCGCCGCGGTGGAGTAGCTGAGCGGTAGAAGGTGCCTCGCTGCGGAGCGCACGGTTACTCGCCGTCGGAGGTTCGAGTCCTCCCTAGAGCATGGGTGTGTGTATTGTCCTTAGGTTAGTTTACCTTAGTTTAAGTAGTTTGTAAGCTACGGACAAGACCACGCAGTTTGGTCCGATTTGAATATTTGAACTCACGGACATCGAAAGTGGTGAGGTGATTGGGGGGGGGGGGGGGGGGCGGCCTCACTTGCTAGATTTTCACACGCCAAAACATCCGTAGGGCCACTGTTTCTTATGTTGTAGTGAAGTGGAAAATTGAAGGAACACGTACAGCATGTAAGCGTACAGGCCGACCCACTGACCGGCAGAGACGCCCGACACTTGAACAGAGTAATAGGCAGGCATCTATCTAGACCATCACACATCTCTCAATTTACTTTCATCGCACAAGTCTCAGGCCAACAATATCAGTCATCCTCTAGAAGGTAATCGGTACTGTACATGTTTTTGCTCGTTTAGAGGTATGACTCACAGAGGTTTTTTCCGAACTGAATTGGGAAAAGATTTATTGAAACATAATCTGTACTGGAAATAAACACGAGGTTGACGTTGGCAGTTGTCCGAGTAGTGACTGTTTTAATCAAAAGTGAGGCAATATCGCAGAACCTCGGGGAGGATGGTCCGTAAGAAAAGCTGTCCCAGCACTCTTCGGAAAATGTTGCTCTTACCTAAGACCTCCACACCTTACAATCAGCTTGAGCGTTTTTGATCTCACGTGCAATGTCCTGTAGATTCTAAGGCTTTTAAAACATCAGGGAATGGATTATGACAGGCACAGCCAGTGGTGTACCAACGCCCCCTCCCCTCGGTTGATACGCCATTGGGCACAGCAAAGTTTCATAGGAATAAGAGCCATACGTTGTTACAGCATCCGGAATCCTGACAGACGAAGCTTTCGCTGCCGACATGATGGAGAACTTCACACTCCTGATAGCCCCACAGCTGCAACTGCCTACTGCGGAGGAACAAACCGAAGCGGCAGCAAAGGTGGAGCAGTTCTACTTTGGAGACGATGGGTTCTCCCTGGACGACCTCCAGGCAGTTTACGACGTAAGTACTATCTCACTGTATCATTGTAGACGTTATCACTCTTACTGTTTAGCTTCTGAATTTTTCTTAACAAAACAAGTAAAACAATTGTTTGCAACGCTTTTGTGAGTTTCAGTAAAGCCGTATTTCGATAAATATGTTTTAGGATGTCACTAATTCATCGCTACTTGGTTCTTTTGGCCCTCCGCTACTTAGTAATCAGGTTACGTTACTTTGACTGGTGAAGTATATCTGTTTATCGTGGCCATCCAGAATTTAAATTTATTATGACGAAATTTGTTTCTGATGCAAAGCATCTTTTGTGTCCCAGCCTCGTCGCCGCTTTGTGTCTCGTTTCCGTCGTAGGTGTCGGTGGCCGAGTAGAAAGACCGACACAGGAATAAGGGATGCACGCTTGTGCAGGTACGGAGGTGAGCAGCCAATGGGACAGCAGAAACTAGAAATACTAGAGTAAATTAGAACGAGATATATATTGTACAGAATTTATACAACACTTAACTTTTACATAGCTCAGTACTGCAGAATGCTGATACATAGTTGAGCTAGAGGCCTGCCTAGTGCCTATCCGATAGCCAAGTCTTCACTGGTGCCTATCTGATTACGAAGTGTTAACTGGTGCCTCAGTCCCAAGTGAACGATGTCGTTAAGTGGTGGCCACGAGCGGAGTTGTAGCAGAGGGCGCTCGTGGCTGACGTCGTAAGAACGCCGCGCCGTGCGTGCATGGCGGCGCTCGGCGAAAGTAGGTGGCGCGCACTTTGGACTTGTGCGACACCACAGCATCTATAGCAGTAAGCCAAGTAAACACGTTCTAGTGTCACGAGCACAAAGAACAGACAGCAGATTCAATAAAGGACGATGGTCAATTTGGAGAAAGTATACAGACAGCTGCAATAAGCTTATGACTTGGAAAGAAATCGTGTTTGTACCGAGAAAAAAATTGAGAGGACCACAGCTCTGGGAACGTAAAGGAAAGGATATACTATATTGACACTACGAGGAAATGCTGCGTTAAGAAAAGAAGGCTATCTGACAAACTAACTGTCCTTTGCATTTCACTGTATGTAAAATCATGTACACCACATTTCTCTTCCTCTCACCCCTTGCTTCACAGGCACCTTACTTCCGTCAGCCAGACACGGGAGATTGTTTTCAGTGTAATGAAATTTATGTCGGAAGAGACAAAAGAGGGCACAAAAATCCCGTTAAAAGTGTCCTTGAAAGAGTTCAGGCCGCTACTGGTGTTCGGACAGTAAAAACAATAAAAAAGAAAGAGAGAGAGAGAGAGAGAGAGAGAAATTAGGTGCTGGTAGTTCTGTAGGTTTCTCTAGTCCAGGAAAAAGCGAAATAAAGATTAAAAGGTCTTAGATTTAGATTATTTTCTGAACAAGTTGTGCGGAGATTGATAAACAATATCCACGTGACAAACAAAGAGCTCCGCACAATACATTTTCCCGTAATAAGGGAAAACACTTCTTTCAATGGAAGTATTTCTCCATTGCGGTATCTACTTCAAATGTTATACTTCAGGTAAATAAGTTGTATTTTTTCATTTTTGTATTTAATGTATTTAATTATTTTTTTAATTTGAATGTATAACTAACGTGCTTTATTTTTCGTGCAAGTAACACGCTTAATATTTACCAGGTGGCGCAAAAATAGGCTACAGGAATATGCATTCGAACGTTTAGAAATACACAGTAAACGTGTCGATTATTTCAATAAAAGAAATTAGTATCGTGATGAGATATGACCTTTCATGTATGTCGATGGAACAGACATGTGCAGTTTGCATACTACGCCCAATGAGTGGACAGATGGATCAAGTAATGGAATAAAGGTGCAACTTTCAAACCAACAACGTCTGATTACAGTACACGCAGATAACTGATAAGGACATGCAGTTCTGCAAACTATTAGGTATTAATGTGTTTTCTGTGGAACAGGAGAAAGTGAACATTCCTTTTAAATATAAACACATCCAATAATGCAGCGAGAGAAATACCATCAGCTTCATTAACGCATTTCGTATTGTGGGTGTTTGATTTAGTATTGTTTCTGACTGATTGTTTAAACTCTATCCAGATGAAAATTTTTTCTATTTACAAGTTCAACAGAAATACCTTACTTCCTGCATGCACACCAGCAATACTAACAAAACAGTCCATATCCTGTATCGAAAATGTTGCATAACTAACACTTTATGTAATATGTACTTCAAAGTAAGATAGGGAATGTTAATAAAATGATAAAAAGAATGAAATATTAATAACAATGAGTTAAGCATTCAGAAAAATGCATTTTTGATGGTATGGTTAGGTACAGAAAAGATAATTTCTAAAACCCAGGCCGGTAGTGGTTGCGGCACTTTCCCTCTAGCTCTGATCACTTTCGCTCACTGCACCGGACGCTACGCTCACCACTACCGCTATCGCCATGCCTGCCCAGCCGTCTGCTCATCTACCAGCCAATTTATCCCGTGTGCACTCTACTAAATGCACCGTGCTTGGTTTTGATTAGCCACGGCTGATCACTGTATACTCACACCAGTATATATCACACCAGAGGGGCAGAGTCACACCACTATCCCCATGCTTGCCCAGCCGTCTGCTCATCTACCAGCCAATTTATCCCGTGTGCACTCTACTAAATGCACCGTGCTTGGTTTTGATTAACCAGGGCTGATCACTGTATACTCACAGCAGTATATATATATCACACCAGAGGGGCAGGGTCACACCAATATCCTTATGCTTGCCCAGCCGTCTGCTCATCTACCAGCCAATTTATCCCGTGTGCAATCTACTAAATGCACCGTGCTTGGTTTTGACTAGCCAGGGCTGATCAGTGTATATTCAAACCAGTATATATCACACCAGAAGGGACAGGGTCACATCACTCTGCAACATGAAAAGTCAAGCGATAGCGGCTACTTCCGAGAAATGCCGAGCTGAGCCGACACAGTCCAAAAGTCACTTGCCTGCCCATTGACGTGGAACTCGAAACGACTCTGCTTATGCGCAGGACGAATGGTGTGGGTAAGAGTCGGTATTGGCGGACGTGCGCATGTATGTCGTTCAGAATAGCACTTTGACTGCTCAGAGGTGTAGGGATGAGACCCTTATAATTTTTGTTGTGCCCTACGCTGGTGCCATAGGAGAGGGAGTCCTCCTGGTGGACGATAACTGTCCACAGAGCTGCACTGTTGGACAAAATGCTTGAATCTAAGGGGTTTGAACAAATGGCCAGTTTGCTCACCCAACTTAAATTCGTCTGAGCATATCTAAGATGCACTTGGCATATGCATTTCAGATAGACCAGCAGCTCCCAAGTTTGCAGAACTGGATATTGCACTCATGGAATAATCGCCGAATATCCCTCACGAGCTGAATGACAACATCAAACTGCCCATGCCACACACGTGTCCAACTGTACTGGGTGTCCGAGGTGATAACACACTATATTAGAGGGTAACAGGAAAGACTTTTTCACTATTATGAAGTCTTACCCTACGTAAACGCCATGTAAACCTCAAGCAGACAGTTGAGACAACAAAATATCGTAATGTATCACATACAAATTACAATTGCAACCAATATCCGAATAAAATACGTTAGCATATGAATATTGTGTATGATATATCACCTGTTCCCCTAATTGTTTTTGCAGTGAATTTAAAACTCTCAGCGTTCGTTTCCCCAAGGCTTTCTGGTGTTAAAAACACGCAAGGTATGTAAAGTTCATTTCAGTTTTGGAAGAAATACAAGAAAAGATTTAAAATCTGCCGGCGTCGCAACTCTAATCGAGACGTTTCCAAGGCCATTTGCTATATTAGTTATAACTGCTCCTGTCCGTTGGTAGATTGATATAGGGTACAAGGAGGGATGTTCGCCATGGAGGGTAGTTCACCGTATCTGCCTTCAATTGCAACAGATTGTTTATCACTCACCACCATCCGTTGTCGATCATTAGAAAACCTACTTTAAAGCATGTCCTTTCTATGCTGCCATCTGGTGGAGCACAGAAAAATTTCGTACGCTATCAGAAGCAGTAAAGGAACACATTTCATGAGAAAACGGCCACTGAGACGGTCAACTTTTTTTCCAACTCCACGATTCGAGATATTTTCTTTATAAAAAGTACAAATAAAAGTATTATTCTGACAGCTATAGTGTGTTTTTGTGTCCTGCGAGTGAAACGACAAAGAATTAATCTGAAATGACTTAACAATGCTGTGAAATATTATTGTAAAAGTAAGAGTGCTTCTGGAGGGAATGTCGCCATTAGTGCCAAATCTTGTATCTGCAAAGACTGTGGAGAAGATTACTACGATCGAAAAGCAAGACAAGTGGATTGGTACCAATGTGTGAATTGCCAGAACTGGTTTCACAAAGACTGTGACAATCAGCGGGTGAAGAGGTGTGGCTTGTGTACGGTGTGTAATGACTTGGACTCTGATAGTGATTATCTAAAATTATATTTGCTTGTACTCTAGAAGTTTCAAGCGTCTTTTGTAAACAGCAGAATTTAGAGAAAACAAAATTTGATTTCAGGTGAAATTCTCTTGTCACAGCCTCAGGAATTCTGCGAACAGGAAATACTTCGGCTCCTTCCCTTGGTGCTAATAATTTTGTTTATTGCTTGTTTACAGATGTATTCTGATATGAACTTCATCCAGCCAGCTGAAGCACTCGTCAGGGTTGTGGCTAATACCAGTGACCTTCCTGTATACTTGTATTACTTCGACTATGATGGATATGGTTCAACGGAATATGGTAAGTCTTGGGAGAGGGGTCGCTACTTTCAACCACAAATTACACTTCCATTGTTGCCGTAGTATAATTTTAGGAAGAGTTATCAAAAAGTACAACAGAAACTTTACAGATTTTTAGAATATTCTTTAAGTAAGCACATATGGACACAATATTACAAGAAAGATAAATGCAAATGTAAAGCCGGCCGCGGTGGCCGAGCCGTCTGCGGCGCATCAGCCACACTCTGCGCGGCCACTACGGTCGGGGGTTCGAATTCCCCCTCGGGCATGGATATTTGTGCCGTCCCTAGTATTGGCTAGTTCATAAGTAGTTTGTAAGTTTAGGGACTGATGACCCCGTAGTTAAGTCCCATAAGCTCTACAAAGATTTGATTTGCAAATGCAAAACACCGCAATGTAATTCGAATTAAAAGGGTGAGAAATCATTATGTATATTACAGAAGTGTTAGGCACAATGTCGTGGGGTACAGTCAACATGTACAACCGTACTCTGCAAGCCACCTCTCTGTATTTGGCAGAGGGTACTGTGCATACCATTGTCACTTCCTCGTATTTCAATCGCGCATACTTAGCGGGAAAAATGATTGATTGTATGTCTCACTCTCTCTGATCATATACTTGTGGTCGCTTTGCGAGATATACGTAGGAGGAAGAAATATTTTTGTTAATTATTCAGGATACTTACGCTCTCGTAACTTTGACGGAAGTCCGTACGACGATTTGCGTGTCTCTGGCGCTTACTAAATGAGCTTGAAACGAAACATGCTGCTCTCCGTTGGATCTTCTCTATATCTTCTATCAACCCCACCTGGTACGGATTGCAAACTGATGAGCGATACTCAAGCGCTGTCCGGGTGAGAGTTTTGTAACCTACTTCATTTGATGCCGGACTTCAGTTCCTGAGGATTCTTCCAATGAATCTGTCTGGCATCTGACTTACTCACGATTGATTTAACATGCTCGTTCCATTCATATCGCCTCTTATTTTTGCTACCAGATATTTTATGGAAATAACTACTTCCTGTGTTGGTCCTGCTATTATGTAGTTAAGTAATAAAGTATCTTTCCTTCTATGTAAACAAAGAACTTTGCTCTTGTATATGGCGAGATTGTAGTGTAACCATTTACCCTACATATCTGCCTGTATCGATGCCAGATGACCAAAAGGATAATTAGCAGGTGAGAGGCCAAATACTGCCCCAGGTCTCTTTTCCGTTTAGGTATTGCGCAGCCTGTCAGTAGCAAATGGCAGAGATTGTATTTGAATCATAGAAGATGCATGGACATTATATATGGAAGAGATATCACCATGGAATCTTAAGGTTTAAGCTCCGTGTTAAGTTGATTGGCTTTTGTCATTACTGTTGTTCTTGATGTAGAAGTTCATACCAAGACACGGATGTATGAAGTGTCTCACTGTATTTGTGGGAAATCCACTGTTTTTCAATCAAATTAACGTGTGGGCTACAGTTATTTAGTAGTTAATGTCTACAGATAAAGAAGTAGTTTTCTCCATTTTTTATATACCAACTTCAGCAAAGGAGAAGTCTGACTACACCATCAAGTATGGAGGAACAGCATAGCTGGTCCTCTGATACATGAACTATTATCTGGGAACTACATTTAAACAATTCTAAAGAAATTATGTAGTGGGTCTCAAGGAGAAAAGAACACGGTCACACTACAATGTTCAATACGCTGCGGCTGCTCCTGCATTTCGCTATTATTTTCCAGTGCTGATAAAATACAGCATCATCCTCAAAAGCCTCGCTGAACTACCGATGTTACCTACGAGATCATTTATATACATTGTGAAAAGCAACGGTCCTATAACACTCTCTTGGGGCACGCCTGAGATCACGTTAACGTCTGCAGACTTCGCTCCGTCGGGAATGACATGTTGCTTTCCGTAACAAGGAACGCCTGTAACCAAACGCACATTTGGTCTGATATCCCATATACTCGCACTTTGTTCATCAGGCATTGGTGCGGAATGCCTTGGCGACGCTAGTTAGTTGTTGCCTGGTGATGGCCTAATAATTTGAAAATTGGTTTGAATTAAAATAAAAGGGGAATAAAAGCAGTTTGTTTTCCGCCTTAAATGGCATACAATTATTAGTATCACATATATATGCCATCTTTCTTGACTTCTAACAAGCATAAAACTTTGTTATCTTTAGGATGGAAATATAAACACTTTGCAATCTGTATACTAACAAAAACTCTTGTTTTAGGACACAAGTTTAAACAGCATCTTGAATGAAAGCAACCGTCTGATGATCAAAGGAGGCCGGAAGCTAATAACGGTGCAATAAGTGGCTTATGAAAGAAACGTGCCGGTGACTTCAGTATTTACTTACTACAGTTTTGTTAATACTGAAATTAAACAGACAACGGATTTTCCATCAGTAAAATGAGGAAACCTGTGTTAATAGACAGGAAGATTAAAATGTTCAAATGTTTGTAGAACATATGGGACTTAACTACGGGGTCATCAGTCCCTACGCTTACAAACTACTTATGAACTAGCTAAAACTAAGGACGGCATAAATATCCATGTCCGAGGGGGGATTCGAACCGCCGACCGTAGTGGCTGTGCAGACCGTGACTGGAGCGCCTCAGTCCCCTCGGCCACCAGGAAGAATCAGTGGTTCTTCTGTCGACCAGTGAACTGTAATAACACAGACACACATTACTAGACTGGCAGTCTTGCCTTTGCGACTGAAGCCTGACGCCGCCATTTTGCTTCACCTCACGTCCAAAAGATTCCGTATGGCGCCACTGTGACCTGTTGACGTTGTAATCTTTATAAATAGGTTTAAATATGCTTTGCACTTGAACTAATACTTTCGTAGTATTAAATTGAACAAATACGCTGTTGAATCCTGAGAAGAACATGTTACATACGGTTTAGACAAACTGTAGTGTTCGGAAAACTACTCATAAGAATAAAAAATACGTGTTATTAATGACAAATATCAAATTTATGTATTTACTCGAATCAGAGGCAGATAAAAAAGATAGTAAACATACGAAGCAATGAAATACAAGGAATTTGTCTTACAAAAGAAATTTTCAGAATTTATATTCACTCTTGCAGCGAGGAGGAGTTGCGTAAGGCACAAGAAAATATCACATTATTACCGGTCATACTGTGAAAGAAAAAGCCAAAGTGATGGAAACTAGTAACAGAATATAAAAGCAGCAAATTAACACAAGTCATTATTTGTCATGGCAGACTAGTTTTTGTAAGAAAACTCAAAATAACAATGATATGTGTTATTTACGACAAATAGCTCTTTTTAATGACCATACTACCGAAAGAAATTTCGAAGTTCGATGAAATTGGTAAAGGATTAATAACAGCAAGAAATCAATGCTACTGTTTACTGTATGCATCTTCCGTTTTCTATACGAAAAATTACACCCATATGCAACACATGTCGAAATTGTAAATACAGCGTAGTTGCGTTAGTTCATCCTTATTTTTACGCATTTTTCTGTAATTTCACACACGACTGCTCACACCTTAACACGATAGCATTATGGTGACGAGACTTCAGTCACAGCAATGATACTGTATACGGCATTTCCAGTCTAGTAATATATGCGTGTGATGAATAACGATTTATCGTTTACGCTGGCTTCCACCACTGGGGCGCCGTACGATAGAGAGCGAAACCATCGATTCTTGCGCGTGCGCTGTTGGCATTCCGCGATGTATATTGAGGCCTCGGCGAATGACACTTGAGAATAGTGGCCTAATGAATCGCACAAATATTTGTCAAAATGACTTCTTGAATGAACCTTTTACTCTGCAGCGGAGTGTGCGCTGATATGAAACTTCCTGGCAGTTTAAAATTGTATGCCGGAACCGGGACTCGAACCTGGGACCTTTGCCTTTCGCGGGCAAGCGCACTACCGACTGTGCAAAGGTCCCAGGTTCTAGTCCCAGTTCCGGCACACAATTTTAATCTGCCAGAAAGTTTCATATCAGCGCACACTCCGCTGCAGAGTGAAAGATTCATTCTGGAAACATCCCTTAGGCTGTGGCTAAGCCATGTCTCCACCATAACCTTTCTTCCAGGAGTGCTGGACTTGCATAGTTTGCAGGAGAGCTTCTGTGAAGTTTGGAAAGTAGGAGGCGAGATATTGGCGGAAGTAGGGTTGTGAGGCGGCATCGTGAGTCGTGTCGGGATAGCACAGTCGGCAGTGCGCTTGCCCGCGAAAGGCAAAGGTCCCAGGTTTGAGTCCCGATTGTGGCACACAATTTTAATCTGCCAGGAAGTTTCAAAATGACTTCCTACTCCAATAGGAAACTTGAGAAGGGTATCATCAATTTTTACGTCCGCACATCTACAGGAACTATTCTTCCTGTCTACTTTTCGGGATTGATTGATCCAGGCGCTCACTAACAATCAGTACAAAATAAGGTTAGGGTCCACGATGCTGTAACGACATCAGTTGAGGAATGGCGATTGGGATGTTTTCCAGGAACCTGGATAATATTGCTATATGCATTCCATTGTCAGAATAATCAATACGATTTTTGCTTATAACTTTCGAGAAGTTCGTTTCCAGTTCAGAGACCCTTACCGCAAATTCATACATTTACCCTACTCCTATATCACTGAGAGTTTGTAACAGCATAATTAAATTTTGTCATAATTTATGTTTTTATGCTTACCTATTGTATATTAATTTTTCAGACAGTTTGTGAGATACTGAATAATGGAACTCACATTAACGTCTCTTTAGGAAAATATAAATCATTATTCAATTTTTGCAATTGTGTGTTGATAACTTATACACCAGCTTTAACGTTGAATTGCGCCATCATGCATACATAAGACTCAGCCTCGCTTAACTACAACAGAATTGTCGCAATACAATAACGGAAACGCTATGCTCTAAGTATAATTCACCAGCAGTGGAATGTAAAAAGGCGATAGTAAGAATAGTCGTTTCATATACTTAACAAATGCCTTTAGGCTTGAACGAAATTTGTGTTGCCGGCCGCGGTGGCCGAGGGGACTGAGGCGCTTCAGTCACGGTCTGCACGGCCACTAAGGTCGGGGGTTCGAATCCCCCCTCGGCCATGGATATTTGTGCCGTCCTAGTTCGTAAGTAGTTCATAAGTAGTTTGTAAGATTGGGGACTGATGACCCCGTAGTTGAGTCCCATAAGATTTACAAACATTTCAACATTTAAAAAAAATTGTGTTGAAACATAGTATTATCTTCTGAGCACATTTTATAACGCCTGTTGCAGGTATGAGTCACGCAGCAGAATTAAGGTACCTATTTCTAAGTTATGGGCCAGACCTCGACCCGAATTCTAATGATGGGAAGGTGACTGAGCAACTAATAACTCTGTGGACAAATTTCGCAAAGTATGGGTAAGTGCAATGAAACTATTGACTGCTAATTTTATGGATATAGCATACTTTACTCTGACAATTAAGACGTGAATGTATTGCACATCATAATCACCGACTCAGCAGCCTTAAATTGACGTAATTGTAAAAGTTTTCTGTTACTACATTGAACATTGTTTTCTGGAGATCTTCAGTATTAATAAAATACATAACAGTGACTTGTTCCTTTACATTAGAGTTCTTTCTCATATTCAGTGTTAAAATGATGGTTGACATCATAACGTGTAAGTGCCAATCTTGGGAAAAAGTACTTGACATGCACATAAAAAAGTTGAAACCTGTACAATATCGTAAAACATTTCTGAATTTAAATTATGCTAAATGTTCAGCCGATACTTGTTTCTTACGCCTGTACTCCGCTTAACTATATTAGCGCTTAGGAATAAAGCTACTTACACTTTTTTAGTAGTCTTCGTGGTAAGAAAACTAACAGCAGAGTACCGTCGCTGTGTTCATGAATCATCGGCGTAGCAGTCCGTTTGTGGTGACAAGGTCATGTTTAATAACACTTGTTTGGTTTACGCAGGGAGCCTTCGACAGTCGGAAGTCCAGTATCGTGGGAGAAGTACACGGCGGAAACAGCCAATTACCTGGACATGAAGCTGGAGTTTGTCACACGGCAAAATCTCCTCAAGGAGCGCATGGACTTTTGGAAACAAATCCTACATCAATAAGGAACCTAATTTCATCAATTACTCTGAGTCTTCCTTTCATAACTGTACTACTTTCGTAAAATAAAGAACAAACTGCCTTCAATCTGATATCGTAATTTAATTCAGTGCTCAAGGCAATTAGAGTTTTGTGGAACCACCTTCAGATGCTATAGCCAGTCTTCATCTTTTTCATTTTAACTTAATCACGGTCCTAATATATTACAAAGTGAAATATGGCTAGTGAAATCGTCGTATTAATGAACCCAAGTGTTTGATGCACATAAAATCCCACAAGTGGCCTATCATGCTTTTTGGCGCATACAATCAGCAGTAAATAAATGCCACCATTTTGTATTTAGATGGCTCTAGGTCTACCTTAGGACTTGAACATTCTACCATAAAATACGTGTGGTTGGATGTTTAAAATTCTTTTATGTTCCTAATTTTGAGTCCTGCCATTTCAGATATTCCCATTCCGTGATTATTATCTTCAAATATGAATTTCGACTAACTATCGAGAAAGGAATCTGGATCGTTTAGTGAAAGCTTTACTATGTCAAGAAAACCTGTACTTCGTAGGTTCCTTGTCCTGAATGTCAATCGACAAAGTTTTATTTCAGATGTCTGTATTGCCATCGCTGTGTAATATTTGTATTGATTTGGTTCTACTCACTTCTCTTGAATCCCCAGTTCGATGGCGATTTAAAGCGTAGTTTCCTTGGACCTACCGGCCCCAGTTAGCATCCGCAAAGGCATTGACGACGTGCCTCACAGCTTTCGATGTGGTTGTATGAAACTGCATGGAGAATACTCAGAGACGCTCATGTCACAGATTAGTTATAAGACGCTTCATCTGAATTACAATTCTCTTTTATTATCGTGGCTTCTAAAAGGAGAGCGTTGTTCAATTTTCTTGTCATTCTGCGATTCGTTTCCATAGCGTTAACAAGGCCTTTACTACCTCTTCTGGATTTCATAAAAGATGAAAGTGTGAGATGTTTTCTTATTTAATAAACGCCATTCAGTTTAGAGCTTAAAACTTTGTTTGTCATTTGTAGTTTACTTCTCCCTCCCCGTCAAATGTTTTTCAAATGTTGAAATGTATGTAAATCTATCCAACTCAACTGCTTGGTTATTAGACCGTAGCTTACAAACAGTAAGGTAAACTAACCTAAGGACAACACATACACCCATGCCCGAGGGGGAACTCAAACCCCCGACGGCGTCCCAGTGCGCACTGCTGATCCACTGCGGCAAAATATTTTAAATTAGTTGCTTTCAGCTAGCGACCAATCAGATTGACGAATATTTCGGATGCCTGTAATCTCTTTTAAATGTTCCGCTAAGTCCGATTTTCAGTACTTTCAAAATTTTCATTACTATCATTGTTGCTTTAATGCCATTGTCACGCGTTCAACTTACAAATTATACCTCCAAATCCTTCACTACGACGAACGGTTACCAGAAGTTTCACCTATTTTATGCTGCCATCGGAAAACCACAACGACGGAAATAGAAATTCGAGGTAAGAACTCGACTTCCGACTTCAACAATAACGAGCAGCAGTATTAAAGTTGGATGTGGTCTCTAAGCAGTTTCTCCAGACCCAACTCCCGCCTCAGGTACAGGAATCTAGAGCATTTAGAAAACTTTCTCCCACTTTCACATATACAGGGTGATCAATAAAAGTTGAACTATTACTGGCTGCTGCCTGACCATGAGTTCAATGACTTGCAACATAGGCAGTGTAATAGTTCTATTTTGTATATGCTTCACAATTCACCAGTCAAGGAAAACCAAGCTGACAGCTTTTCTTTATAAATGATGACTTCTTAACTTGTATGTTTTCCTTTCTATTTCAATATATCAAAATCTTGAGCAATAGCTGTGCCTACTTTCATAAACAAGGAAAAGAAATCGAATTGACATGTTTGATTGCCGGCTTTAGGTATCTCTGTAGTTTTATGACTTTTAGAATGTCTTGAACAATAAAATGCAAAATATAAATAATATAAAATTATATTTCTAACAATAATAATATTTTATGTGTGTAATTTAATATCATTGATATTTTTAATATTTTTTGCGTGAAGTATTTACAAATAGTGTCCCGTAAGAGAGGTCATTGCGGCTTCCATTTTTATAATTTATTTTACTTTCCGGCCTTTTTAGAAGACCTTTTCAAAGAAATTTAATTCATATTATTGTGGGGTGCGTTCGGAGAAAACGAAAAAAAAAAAAAAAAAAAAAAAATCCAACAGCCATGAGTCACGGTTATTATCATTCATGATTTTTTCTCTTATTTCTTGTATAAAGGTATTTTCCGGCGACATATTCATCCGTAATGAAATATCAACCTCAAAGCGTTCTTCTAAAGACCACTAAATGACTTCTACAACAACATGTACATCGATACTCCACAAGCCATCTCTCGATATGCGGCTGAGGCTGCTTTCGCACTGCTGTCTCTTCCCCCTCGGGCATGGATATTTGTGCCGTCCTAGTTCGTAAGTAGTTCATAAGTAGTTCGTAGGTTTAGGGACTGATGACCCCGTAGTTAAGTCCTATAGACTATACAAACATTTGAACATTGCTGTCTCTTCCTCCTATTGAGTCGCTTATGGTTCGCTTCGTGGCATATACGTAGGAGGAAACAAAAACTGGTTGACTCATCCTAAACGTCCGTTCCCGGAATTTCGATAGAAGCCCATTCCGCGATAGAAAACTCTATTCCAGCATCCGCCGATGGAGTTTCCTAAGCATCTCTGTGACGCTTTCGCACATACTAAATAAACCCTTAAACGAAGCGTATTCAAGCCACTGGATCTCCCTCAAAGCTTCTATCAGCCCTGTCTGGTACAAATCGCGCACTGATAGCCGACCAAGGTGGCGCAGTGTAAACACACTGGACTCGCATTTCGAAGGACAGTGGTTGGTTGATTCCGGCCAACCGGACTTGAGTTTTCCGTGATTTCCCTAAATGACCCCAGGCAAATGACTGATCAGGGTACGGTCGTTATCCTTCCCCATCCCTCACCAAAAACCCGAGCGTCAGCTCCGTCTATAATGACCATGTATCGTTTGGACTTTAAACTCCAGACTTCCTTCTTTTTTCCCCACATTGATGAGCAATACTTAAACGCTTGGCAGACGAGACTTTTGGAACGTAGTTCTTTTATTTACTGACTTCTCTTCATGAGGATTTTTGCAATGAATATCAATGTCATCTTCCTTATCCACGACTGATTTTACATGTTCAATTTTAGATTGGCCCTCATGTCTACTCCCAGATATTTTGAAGGAGGTGGTTGAATCCGGCCAACCGGACTTAAGTTTTCCGTGATTTACCTAAATCACTCCAGGCAAATGACTGAGTAGGGTACGGTCGTTATACTTCCCCATCCTTCACCAAAAATCCGAGCGTGAGCTCCGTCTATAATGACCACGTGTCGATCGGACTTTAAACTCCAGACTTACTTCTTTTCTTTCCACACTGATAAGCAATAAACTCTTGGCGGACGAGACTTTTGGATCGTATTTTATTGAAGAACTTCTCTTCTTGAGGATTCTTGCAATGAATCTCATTGTCGTCTGCCTTACCCACGACTGATTTTACATGTTCAACGTTATGTCTACTCCCAGATATTTTACAGAAGTAACCGCTTTCAGTGTTTGTCCGGCTATGGAGTACTTACGTAATAAAGGATTTTTCATTCAGTGTAAAAACAGCAGTTGAATTTGTTCATGTTGAGGCTCAACTGGCATTTCCTGCACCATACGTCAATACGTCGCAGATCGTATAGCAATCGCTACTGTTTTCCAGTGTTGCGATCTCTCGATAAACTTCAACAATAGCATATGCAAAAAGTCTCATTCAATTTCCTTTATTATTTTATGCAGGGTATTCAAAAAGTCTCTCCGCAATGCTGTATCATTGTTAGCTGCGCATGCTGTATTATTTTTCGCCAATCTGGGTTTCTTGCCCTCAAGTGGATTCTAACAACATTACACTGTTTTGTTTATCTCAGCCAGAGTCAGCAGTGTCGTTGGTGTGTGTCGTTACGTTTTGATGTGAACGTTTTAGTTCCTTTGTTCGTTTGTTTCGTTTTTGTCACTGTTAAAATGCTAACCATTGAAGAACATGTGTTTTTAGTCAAACAGGGGGAATCTAATTGTTTCCGTGTGAAAGGCGGGTTTGCCAGGCTGTTGGGTTCCCCAGCTGGCTAGCTAACAGTTTGGACCTAATGAATGGGATACAGGTAGTCAGGGTTTTCCTAATGTGCTCAGAAACCGGAAGCAACTGTCTTGAATGAGCGAGAGCGGCAAACCCAGATTGCAACTGAAATACAATATAGCCACACAGATTATTCTTAAAATCCATATAAAGTCTGGGGATGATTATATGGCAAATATAATCATATGAATGGATTCAGGAGACATGGGAGAATCAAACGCTGTAATTACAATTTCAGTATCCCTTACAGATAAAAGGCCGACAAATTTCAGTACTATAATAACAATATTATAAGACTTATATTTACAATTGTGGTGTTTATCAGTAACAGATTAAGAAGAAAATGGGCAGCATTGCACCACGCTACCTATCTTAAAAGACGTACCACGTTATTTCCGTATTCTTTCAATAAAATTTGTTTTACTCTCTTGTTCTGGTTTTCGTTGCGGTAATAATATTCTTGTGTCAGAACATAGATTACACCACATAAACACAAAACATGAACCCAGCAAAGCGCATTACATTTATATATGTATTTTATTGTATTTAATATTATTCTTAGTAACGTTAGTTTTATGTTCTAGACTGCCACTTAAATATTTCATGTCCGACTAAAAATAGTAGATATGCAGCAGATAATTTATATATAAACAATTATAAGAATTTGTGGACAAGAACTGAATATATTTGTATAAAAAGCCATGTTAAATTAAATATTAATTGTTTAACTGTATATTTTTACAGTGAGATGCCACGCTTAATGGCTATCTGAGCAAAGCGATTAAGTCTCAACCGTTTTTTAGTATTGTTAAATATATATTTGTTTGTTAAATGTAAAAAATATTTGTAGGGAGGTGTCAAAGTATTTAATTCTGTGATATTCAAATGTATAAAATTTTGGAAGCGAAATTGTATTTTAAAGATTAGGCGTTAGGATGCGCGGAAGGATAAAATTTTGGGAGCAGGTAGAGCACGCTTTCGAATGTCTGGGAAGGGACTCGAAAAATTCAAATTTTTGTGAGGTCTTATGCGACCAAACTTCGTGGTCATCAGTCGCTAGACGTACACACTAATTACTTAACTAACTTAAATTAACTTATGCTAAGGACAACACAAACACCCATGCTCGAGGGAGGATTCGAACCCTCGAGCGCAGCAGCCGTGCAGACCGTGACTGGCGCACCGCAGAACACTCGGCCACTGCGGCCGGCGAAGGGACTCGTAACTTGGACGTGGTGGTGAAAGGTTACGACGCTGGGTGGTCTGAAGCCGCGTTACGAACTTGTGTTTTGAAAAGATAGGCATGTGTGGACTTAGAAAATTTACGGGACTGTGACTGCAGAACTTAGCCTCTGGTGAAAAGTGATAAACTATGCACGGTAGTAGGGTTGTGGAACTGTGATAAATCAGCAATCGTGTACTCGTGTGATGACAAACTGTGTTTTATAACAAATACTGTAATCGCGGATTAAGTTAGAACTGCATTGTTCGATGAACTTTACTAATTTACGAGTGATAATTTGGAACATTTACTCTAGAGTGCGTGTGATACATATTTTGCCTCACATAGTTGGGGAAATATTAAGTTATTTACCGATATATAAAGAAGACCACCTCCGCTTTTTCATGTCCAAAAGGAGAAATAAACTTCATTTATAAAGAATTACTTCGTGAGTGCATCACTTCTTTATCGTAGAATACATTTTATTGGTTATTCAGAGGTTTAATTTGTGTTTGTTAAAATATATTATCATCTCATCATATGCATATTGATAGACTGGCAAAACTACCGATTAATTATTGATCACATTTAAACAGATTGTGTAGCTGTTTAGGGCATTGAAGCTGATATACTTAACTAACCCCTATGAACAGAGACAACGAGTCATAAACTTTTACTATCCGGAGTTACTTATTGCCCGATTCTTATTGGTGAGTACCGATAGGAAGGTCGCAAAGTGTTCAAAGCTGGTGGTAAATACACAGTTTAAGTTCGTCAAAAATTCAATTCAGTTTTCCGAGAGGGAGCAATCCTACATAGTGATACTGTGCAAGATTTGATTAACAACTCTCGAAGCAAGGGTTCCGTACCAGATGCATAGAGAACTGGTCGCCCTAGCGTTTTGTCTGAGGATAAAATGCTCGATATTGCCGACAAAATGTCCATGAGTCAGAACCAATCAGTAAGAAAACTCGCTCAAGAAATCGAAGTTACACAGCTGTAATGAAAAAAATGTGATTTTCTCCCATACAATGTGTCAGTCGTGCAAGAATTGAAAAATAGTGATCGTGGGAAGAGACTGCATTATTGTCAGTGGTTCAAAACTTTCGTTCAGCAAAATGAAATGGACAGTTTTAATGAAACGTTTTTCTCTGAGGTGGTGTGGTTTAATTTATCCGGGTACACAAACTCGCAAAATTCTCGTAAGTGAACTACCGCCAATCCATTGTGTATTCATGAGGAACCACTTCATTTTGAGAAAATAGGAGTTTGGATTGCAATTTCTATATGTCGGATTGTGGGTTCCGTAATTTACCACGAAGCAATAAACGCACAACGATACTGCAGTGTTACTCTGTAACCATTCATAGGAAAACTTGACTTAAGTGAAATAATGAACGGTTATTTTCAACAAGATGGTGCAACCGCGTAAACAGCTCGCGTTTCAATGTCACTTGCTTGCTGACGTTTCTTGGTGATCGCATAATTTCACAGTGACACTGGTTTCTACGCTCGCCTGACCTAACAGCAGTTGACTATTTTTCTGGAGTGCAGCGAAACCTACTGTCTATAAAAACCGTCCAAAATCCCCCTAGGAACTGCAATATCCATAGTTCTAGGTAAAGATAGCACGCTTCTTTATTTAAAGCTTCATTTTTCTTATAAAGAGTGCTGATATGGACAGAAATGATAAAGCGTACTATCTTTACCTAGAACTTACAAAATTGTTTCGTAACTCTTACAATTTTCAAGTCGATGATCTTTGGTGTCAAAGTAACGAGAGTATAGGAGTGCAAAGGCAAACCATTTGTAACAGACATATAAAGAAGAAGCGTAATCTACCTCGCCTCCTACCTGTCAAAAAGTCACAGTGCACAGATAATTAAAAAAAAGTGAGCATAAGATTTTTAATAGAATTTTAAAGAAAACCAGCATTATTTTTACTAAAGATGAAACCTCTTTATTAGAAAAAGGTTTAAAGTATAATGTCAAACCTAATTTATCTCACCATAATGTTATTGAAAACCTCATTGTCGACCTTAAAACTGGTCTAGACATTGTTAAAACTGAAAAATCAAAGCAGACCAGAATAGCACACGATGTCTTCAATATTCTCAGCAAAAATGTAGCTCAATCTCAAAATCTTATTAAGTATGACAAAAAGTAATCAATTCCATAAATGTAAAACTTAGAGAAAATAATTATTTAATAACCAGAGCTGATAAAGGAAGCTCCCTTGTTATCGCTAAGAAAGATGAATAATTAGCAAAAACCCTTGAATTTTTGGAGGAAAAAAATATTTCTGAGTTACAGGTTGATCTAACTCCAATTTTACAAAAGGAGATTAGCTCTGCTATCAATTATGCCCGTTTTTTACTTACGCCTTTCCATAAAAAGCAGGTAATTAACAACGTATTGACAAAAACAAAGTCGAGACGCAGAAGCTGCGTTTTGGGTTCACTGTGATGCTTCCTTCCGATTTAGCTGCAACGCAATGAAGTGAATATATGTTTAATCCTGCAAGCGAAGTAGCAGTAACTGGTGGTGGTCCTATTCAAAGAACGTAATGGTTTGAGTATAAGGGTTCCCGAGAATCTATCAGCATACCGTGCATCAATGGTCGAACTCTCATCAAATACCTAGCCGCTCCAATTTCTAGGGAGTCTTCAATATGCCTTTCTTGGAAAGTTTCTGTCCTATCAAATCATCCACGGTTTCAAGATGGCGGGTGCTTGTCCTCTGAATTGTTATGGTGCGCTGTTGTAAGTCCACTCGTTACACCTGACAGACTAACACACACTCCACAATGGGATGGGCTACTGAAAAGAGTGGAATAAATGTGGAAAGTTCTAATGCACCAAAGTAGTTTCCACCGCAAGATAAGAGAAGAAACGGTTTCACTGGCCATATGTCTCAACGTAGTTGAAACCTGTCCTTCAACATCTAAGTTAAAAATGGTTAAAAATACCCCAAAAACTGCTACCAGTTTATCTACGCAAAGATCACGCATAACAAAAGACGACCATTAGATCTGTGGCTTCTGCCGCAACACTTATTCATCTGATGTTAAACAAAAAGAGGTGCATCATGGATATAATACTCTTTTTCTTTAATTCCTCGACAGTCGCCAGTCACAACCGACAAACGAAACTGTCGATATTTGTGACAATTGTTGTGAAAAATTCTGTATCTGAAGATAACGGCTAATTTAATGTAGCGAATTAAACGAAGTATTGCGAAGTTACCTTACTGCTATTGCATAATTTCCTTACATAGTGCAAAATTTACCTATACATGTTTGGTTCTAGTTTTAAACCAACTGATAACAGTACCAATAACACAAAGACTTTGATACTTCTTTAAAATGTTGCTCATATATGTAGTAGCTTCTTAATAAAATTAATTCAATTATTTTTCCTACTTTAATGCATTGAAACAATACTTATTATTCAAAATACTGCAAAATTACCTGACTATACCTTATCTGCGATGTATCAAGAAGTGTTTGCTACCGAAACACTTTCTCTCAAAGTACATCTGATGAATTAACTTGCATTTTCTTTTCATTTCATTTGAAGAGCTACATTCTGCGACCTACATATTGTTTCAATGATTTTGTGTTTAGCATGTAATTGTTGAGGAGAGCTACGTTATCAGATCTTTAGTACAGAAATTTAATTGCACAGTTATTCTTACGTCTGAATGATTTCTATTTTTGGTATAGAATATGCATCTTAATTTCATACGCTTCATTTGAGAGAAACAACTTTGGTAACTTCACAATGCACCTCTTCACACAGTTGTTGTTGTTGTTTGCAGTCCGGAGACTGGTTTGAAGCAGCTCTCCACCCTGCTCTAGCCTGAGCAAGCCTCTTCTTCTCCTCATAAGAACGGCAACCTACATCCGTTTGAATCTGCTTACTGTATTCATCTCTTGGTTTCCCTCTGCGATTTTTACCACACACACTTTCCTCCAATTCTATAATAACGATTCCTTGATGTCTAAGAATGTGTCCTACCAATCGATCCATTCTTTAGTCCCCAATTCTGTTCAGCACCTCCTCATTGGTTATGCGATCCACCCACATAATCCTCAGCATTCTTCTATAACACCACATTTCAAAATCCTCTATACTCTTCCTGTCCGTACTGTTTATCGTCCATGTTTCATTCCCATACAAGGCAACACTCCACACAAATGCCTTCAGAAAGGACTTTCTTAGGCTTACATTAATATTCGATGTTGGCAAATTTCTCTTTTTCAAAAACGGTTTTCCTCTCATTGCCATTCTGCATTTTATATCTTCTGTACTGCGACCAAGTAACACGGTAATCTACAATATTGTTGCCCCTTGTCAAATGTCAGGCTACATTCCAGCCTTAACTCTCTTTTCCAAATATAAATGCACAACGATTTAAGCAGTAATTCTTCCCAGACTTCAGATTTCTCATGATGATATTCATTTTCTCACTTGCAAAAACAAAACCTACCTATCTAAAATTTCAGATTTTCATGGTAACACGCAAAATTAACAGGTTGGAAGCCATATAGCCCATTGACTGCTGGTTTCGGTGTACCGTCAAACACGTGTACTTGTTCTGACATCTCTCAGCATACAAATGAACTTTGTGATGAATCTTATTTTACATCTAAGGCTATGACCAATTGTGATGGTGACTCGCTTATTTATGAAGTATGTGTCTGTACCACGCATCAGTAGTTCAAAATCTTTTGAGTATTGTTTGTCAAAGTAAGGAAGCTGTAGAATTGCCAAACCACTTAGTAAAAGATGGGCAGATAACCATAGAGTGCGCTTTGATAATCAAGTAGAATTTTTATTATTGCTATTTGTCAGCAAAGAACAAATCCTGTGTCGAACGGAGTAGCCGAGAGGGTCTGGAGCGCCACGTTGCTGATCGCGCAGCCTCCCGCGTCGGAGGTTCGAATCCTTGCTCTGGCATGGATGTTTGTTTTGTCTTTAGTATAAGTTCATAAGCAGTTTGTAAGTTTAGGGACTGATTATCCCGCAGTTAAGTCCCATAAGCTTTACAAAAATTTGAAGAATTCCTCTAGTTAATTGAGTTACTCTCTTAGAATGTGAGTTTATTCTTGTCTCACCCTGAGTATGGGGTGGAATGTGCTGCCTGTCTAGTGCTGGCTTCCTGATGCTTGCTCCGGCTGGCTATGGCCGTCTTCGGGCCGACGCAAGTTCATAGGTCTTGTATCATATAGAACCAACTTGTGGATGTTGCAGTTCTTATTTGCGTGCTTGCAAATATACACTGGGGAGGAATAGTGCTTTGTGCAAGACACCCTTGTTTTGAATTTATTTACTCAAACAAGTTTGAGCTCCTAACTTCTATCTTCATGGGTGTTTTACCTTTGATGTATGAAAATTGTTGTTACATGTTACAGATTCGTGTTGGTTGTATAAGCATTTGGATAAATTGTTTGCATTTATTAATGTAGTTTAAAACGAACAAATATCTTATTACATCAATTTCCATAATGTAACAAGGATATTTCTTAATCATTGAGTAATTCATTTACAACATTTTTGTATAAATTTAGGTCTAAAGCGAATGTTTTAGGAATTATCTCGAAACATTTAGGGCTATATTTTATACACGTGACATGACGTTAATGGGTGAGTATATATATTGCTTTCAGTGTACTTATATCTTCTGCAGCAACAAATCGTTTTCATTTAGAAAATAATAATTCTTTTTTTACATCACTCAGCAGCAAAACCCTCTTTAACACCATAAATGAGCTACATAAACAAGTCCCACTCCTACAACACACGTGAACACCCCCTCTCCACACCTTTCGTCTTTCTTCCTCTCTCTCTCTCTCTCTCTCTCTCTCTTTGGGTGAATAAATACAAAAAAGGTGTCTTGCATTAGGTGGAATTCCTCTGCAGTATGTATCATAAGGTTGAAACCTCTTTTTCCTATTTTACAACAGTTTTATGTTACATGTAGAAAAGAGTGTGTTTATTTGTAATTAATACAGTTTTATTCCGATCTTAACTACGGGGTCATAGGTCCCTAAACTTACAAACTAATTATGAACTAACTACGACTAAGGACGGTACAAATATCCATGCCCAAGGTGGGATTCGAACCCCCGACCGTAGTGGCCGTGCAGACTGTGACTGGAGCGCCTTAGTCCCCTCGGCCGGCCAACAGACTCCGTCATAGTTTAATCACGATGATAGCTGGCACACGAATTTAAGTTTTCATGGGAAAGGTTTTTATACTGCACAAGACACTGTATGATGCAAGACGGCGGGTGCCTTCCCATAAACTTTGACGTCATTTCACTAACCACCGGAAAGTTGGCATGCATATTAATATTTAGGTTTCGGGTAATAGGAAATGAGTTGTTTTGGACAGAGTTCAAAACTCGCTCAGTGAACACACTGAATAACACTAGGAAAATGGTTTCCACCCCAGCAGTTGGTGTGTTGCTAGTTCGCCTGCTGTTCTATCTTCTTCCACCACAGAACAGCCCCATACGTGAGCCTGGGTCTAACCATCGTGGTGTATATCCAGCGCATACGTTTGCAACTTAGGCAATGTCATCTTCAAAAGTAATGTCTAGAGTTTAGTTCTTCAATTAGTCCGTTCACCACTAGATTGCCCAATAAAGGAGACAGATCGCCTTGCGAACAGCCTCTAGTGGTGTTGATTACTATTTTTTCATTCATCATGGTAACCTCTACCTTCCTTCCGCTGAGCATGGCCCTATTCAACCTACATATAATGGTCCCTAGGTCATGCACCTCTACTGCCCAATCCATGGAACCGAAAGTCGCGTTGCTAAACGCCCCCTCGACGTCCAGGAAGATGCAGAAAGCTAGTTAGGAGATCGACAGTTTTCGACACAATTTAATAGCTTTCTCAATGAACAGACTAAATCACACTGGGAAAATGGATATTTTGTCATAAACATTCACGTCTTTTGCAACTGAATTCCAGATATTTTCACTCTGCAGTGGAGTGTGCGCTGATATAAAATTTCGTGGCGGAATAAAACTGTGTGCCGGACCGGAATTCGAACTCGAGACCTCTGTCTTTTGTGGGTAAGCTCTCTACCGTCCTCATACCTTTATTACCTGGCCTCTTCCCTTCGAAATTTCACCTAAGCTCTTCAACCTCGCCGGTCGCGGTGGACGAGCGTTCTGCGGCGCGCCAGTCACAGTCTGCACGGCCACTACGGTCGGGGGTTCGAATCGTCCTTAGTGTTAGCTAGTTCATAAGTAGTTTGTAAGTTTAGGGACTGATGACCCCGTAGTTAATTCTCATAAGCTCTACAAACATTTGAACATCAGAATCTCTTCAACTTGTAGGAACCTTGCAAGACTAGCACTCCTGGAAGACAGCGCATTGTAGAGACATGGGTTAGCCACAGCCTAGTGGACATTTCCAGTTATTTTCACTCTTCAGTGGAATGGGCGCTGATAGCGAACTTGCCGCAGTGAAGTGGCCGACCGCTCCAAGGGACCTTGCTCCGGAGCGCGGGGTTGCTCGCCTCAGCGGTTCGAGTACTCCCTGGGGCATGCATGTGTGTGTATTGTCCTTAGCTTGGTTTAAGTTAGTTTAATTAACTTGTAATTCTACGGCCTTATGACCGTAGCAAATTTGGTCCAGTAGGTTTACAAGCATTTCATCATTTGATAAAAAAAAAAAAATAAAAAAAAAAAACTTCCTGGCACATTAAAACTGTGTACCGGACCGTGACTCCAGCCTGGGACCTTTGTGTTCGAGGATATTCGCGATACCGAATTACCCACAATGGTACGCCTCACGACCCGCACTTTCAGCTTTAGTTCTGCCGGGGCCTACTACTTTCCAAACTTCACTGAAGTTCACCTGTGAAGTTTAAACCTCGCGGTCCTGGCAGAAGTTAAGCTGCGGGACGAGCCCTGAGGCGATTCAAGGTAGCTCAGGCGGTAGAGATCCAGTTTTTTTTTCAGATCTGAGTCTGTATGCACCAGCTGTTCCCTCCATCTACATCCAAACGTGTAATAAACTCGAACCCAGTGCTAAGCTCTGCCAAAATGAACTCCCAACTGCTAGAACTACTGGAAGCAGGGAGCAGTGAGAGAAAACAGTTCGACCCCGTATGGAGGACATTGGCTGGTTTACTCACGGATCGAAATCAGACCAAAGGGTTGGGCCGGGGTATAAGGGGTGCAACCAAAACTGGAGGGCGTCATCTCCTTAGGGAACTGGCCTCGGTATTCCAGGCTGCCATCGGGGCGTATGTGGTGGAACATTTGCGTAGGTGCTACAAGGATCGTTGCATCTACCTTTGTTCAGACTGCCAAGAAGTCCTGAAATCACTGGCATCTCCTGCAACAAGACCTAAGATTGTTGCAGAATGTCACAGGGTTCTAGTGGAGCTAGGGAAAACCGATAGGGTAAACCTTAGTGTCTACGGTCGGGGGTTCGAATCCCCCCTCGGGCATGGATATTTGTGCCGTCCTAGTTCGTAAGTAGTTCATAAGTAGTTTGTAAGTTTAGGGACTGATAACCCCGTAGTTAAGTCCCATAAGCTTAACAAACATTTGTATACCTTAGTGTGGGTCTACTTAGGGATCCGTAGTAATGAACAAGTCGACAGATTGGCCAAGATGAGGGATAAAACTTCATTACTCATTGGACGGGAATGTTCTGATAATCTCCAAGGCAGAGATCATACTAGAACTATGGAACTGGCTTAGCACATAGAATACAGGTCTAATGTCTATACACAAAAGCAATGGCAAGGTAATTACGCCAAAGTCATGTTTTAAAGAAGCTCTGTAATCTTAGGCTTGAACATGAAAGAGATTAAACTCATGGTTGGACTGCTGACTAGCCATGAGAACTTGAAATACACCTCCACAAAATGGGAATATCGGAAGAAGACCCTAAATGTAGGATCTGTGATGAGGGTGCGGAAATTGCAATCATACCTAATTTTCAAATGCACTGCAATGGAGAGCAAGAGACACAGAATATTTGGAACAACCAGACCTGAAGAAATTGTGTTTAATAAAGAATTGGTAAAGGGACTCCTAGCACTAATTAACAGCATTGGGCCGGCCGCGGTGGCCGCGGGGACTGAGGCGCTTCAGTCACGGTCTGCACGGCCACTACGGTCGGGGGTTCGAATCCCCCTCGGGTATGGATATTTGTGCCGTCCTTAGTATACTGTAGTTCATAAGTAGTTTGTAAGTTTAGGTACTGATGACCCCGTAGTTAAGTCCCATAAGCTTAACAAACATTTGAACCTTTGAACAGCACTGGTTGGTTTTACTAGATATACGTGGAGCGATATTGCACAATAAACATGGTTTCGTCCGAGCAATGGCGAGTTAGACCAAAGATGCTTCGGCTTCGCTGATAAAATCAAATAAAACTTCAAAGATATACTAATTAAGCCGTTATCGAGATGTCGAGGATCTATAACAAACAGCTTCAGATTATTGCAGTATAAGCTATTTCCAACTGGGAGATTCGCGTGTTTAATAACCAGGAGGGCCGGTATCAGCGCAACAAACTTAAAAAAATAATCTAGGCCGCTGGGCACTAGCACTACAGGATAAGGGAGGGTAAATCCTCATTTTGTGGAATATCGTCTGAGGGGAGACGTAAAGAGTGTAATTGTAAATTGTAATGAATTTGGATCTACCACGTGTAGACCTCAATTTCCCCAATATTCTGCCCGCTCTCGGAAGACTAATGGGAAAATAACGGCCTACTGCATCTAGGTCTAGGCCTAATTATGATCGTCGGATTATAACATTTTCCACAGATTCTTCCACTTTTTCCATTCTTCTTTAAATAATTCACGAATGTATTTTACAACCATGACTTAAGAAACTTTAATTTGCACGCCTGTCTGCACCTAAATCTTTGTAATAGGAATTACTACAATGTTCCTGAAGGGTGCATAAAATAGTATTACTAGTTTCCGTTATGCACATACTTTCCACCTTTCAGCTACACCACCGTGGCGGAGTAGCCGAGCGCATTGAGGCGTTATGCTCCGATGCACGAGACCGTCCCGTGTCGGAGGTTCGAATCCTCCCTCGGGCATGGATGTTTGTCTTGTCTTCAGTATAAGTTAGTCGATAAGTAGTTTGTAAGTTTAGGGACTGATGACCCCGCAGTTAAGTCTCTTAAGCTTAACAAACATTTGAATTTTTTTCATCTATGCCTTCCTTACTTAGTACTTGCTATCTGAGTTCTCAATATAGACAGAGCTCATTTCTTTTCTCCAAAGGGCTCTTTCATTTTCTCGTATGCGGAATCTACGTTTTCTCCAGATACACATTCGTCTACAATATTGCATTTGTCCTATAGCGAATTTATTTTAGCCAATTTCCACTCTTATCAGCCTCATATACCATAAGTCTTTATTATCTTTTGCTTGCATGCTTTATTTTCCCGCTTCAACCATTAAAATCAGTATAAAAGATTCCAACAAGGACTTTTCCCTCTGCTGATTTCACTGTTTAAAATGTGTCCACTCTTTCGTTAATAGGAGGAAGGAAGCAAGCTTAGGGTTTAACGTCCCGTCGACAGCTTGGTCATTAGAGACGGAGGTAACGCTCGGAGGTTTGGGTAAGGATGGGGAAGGAAATCGACCTTGCCCTTTCAAAGGAACCATCCCGCCATTTGCCAGGACTGATTTAGGGAAATCACGGAAAACCTAAATCTGGATGGCCGGAGGTGGATTTGAACCACACGTCCTCCCGAATGCGAGTCCAGAGGGTTACCACTGCGCCACCTCTCTCGGTCTTTCGTTAATATTCTATTTCCTCGTTTTCAGCCACAGTAGTGTATAATTTAGTAGTACTTAACATAACTATCTAATTTTATGCCCCGTTTTAATTTTCAAATGTTTCAGAGTAGTAGTCAAGGATTATTGGGCCTGTGCTTATGGTGGTCAGATATGATTTTTGTTTAAATGGTCTTAATTCTGTTGCTTTCTGTCTGTTTGTAAACCAGTTAATTGGTAATTACCATTTGAAGGCTGCAGTCGTTTAGTTATATCAACACCAGTATACCAGAAGTATATGTCAATCAATATCTGCAAGTAAAGGTGTTTAATTAATAACTGTTTAACTGCCACTTAGCCGACATACGTGCTTGACATTAGTTTCACCGCCGCGGTGGAGTGGCCGAACGGTTACCGTGGCTCAGAGCGCCCGGTCAGGGGGCTAAACGCCCTCTGTAATAAAAAAAGCTGAGCCAAATGATCAAAGAACAACCAAGAACGAACTGTACCGACGACCGCAAAAGATAGATCTACCTGAAGAAGGAAAAAAAAAAAAAAAATCTGTCTAAGGCGCCTCGCTACGGAGCGCGCGGTTGCTCACCGTCTGAGTTTCGAGTCGTCCCTGGGTATTGGTGTGTGTGTTGTCCTTAGGCTAGTTTACCTTAGTTTAAGTAGTTTGTAAGCTACGGACTGATGACCACGCAGTTTCGTCCGATAGATTTACAAACATTTGAACATTCTTTTTAGTTTCACCGATATTTCTATTTATAAGTATGTAATTGAGTAAATGTTTTCGTTTACAAATATTTCTAGATTATGAGTAATTCTATTTTGTAGAAATGAAATTAATAAATACTTTGTGTAACATCCTTATCACTCTCAACCTTCTCCACCTATACGAAAATTCTTCCTTAGAACTTGTTTTCCTAGTGCGCGTTACTTATCACGTGATAAAACATTTGTTCGTTTGAATAAGCTTATTTGCAACACTCTTTTCTTGAAAAATTACAAAATTTTCACTATTCTGTGTAAGCATCATTCCGTTCGAATACGAGTTTAGATTGTTATCGCTCCACTGATCGAAGTATTAAACTGATAAAACACTTGAGCTGATTTCGGCAATGGCGCAAGCCGTTTTCCGTTTGTGTTTGAACAGCAATCTCAGTGGAGATACGATATGATTCGTTGCAAACAACACGTAGGCTGATAGGATGTATTTGACGTAATGTAACTAGGAGATAAATATGGCCGCTCTGTTGATGGAGAAATCGTCAAGTGTGGTGTCGTCTTGAAGGCACCGGCAGCCGCACACTGTGCTCATCGACGGAAACATGCGCTGCGCCACACTTCTGTTGGTCGTTGCTCTCTATGCAGGAGCGGCCGAGTCGGCATCGCGCCCCCAGCATCGGCAGGTACTCTTGGAACCCGTCTATGATTTATCTCCTCAACCTCTATTGTGGTGCATAATTTTGACCATATTGTATCTGTAACGAGAATGTTGTTAGGCCTATACGTGTTTTCGCAAACAGACGAATGCCAATTTGTGAGCCACCTGCAGTTTTAGCGTCGTTTGTTCTACAGCTTCGCGTTTATATTAAATACTAGTCAAAATTTTCACCTTGGCAGTGGCACTATATACGAGGGTTGGAACTTTAAAAGTGGCAACTATTTAGTCACAACCGATACAAAAGCGTTAAATGTTTGCACCTGTTACTGTCCTTCAAAGTAGTCACCAGCGTTGTGTAACACCCGTTGCCAGAGATGTGGAAGGCATAGTTTCCCGTTTGCAGAGCCTCTTCTGTTAATGGTGCCAATGGAGCGGTCTACTTCCTGTCGGATCTCTAGAACAGTTGTAAAGCGAATACCACGAACTGGTTCCTCCATTATTTTGTCAAGTAGGCTCAACCTCAGAAATCGTGTAAAAACACTAAAATATGACGCGTTTCAAGGGTCAAGCCCTCATCATCAGATAATATATACAAGAATCTTAAAACCTGAGACAATAAAAATCTAAAACGTAATGAAAGAAAACGTGGTTACTTCCCCTGTAACCGTGTCTACGCAGAAAGGTCCTCAGCATACTGTCAGGATTCAAATCAGACCCCAGCACTGGCGGCGCGTAACACCAGCGAAATGCACGGAGTCAACAACACGAGTGGGGCACACGTATGCACATGAAAACAAAGACCTCTAAATTCCAAAGATCATCCATAAGGTAGTGGGTACATTCAGGTGTCACGAAATCGTTTGCACAGTAAAACAGAGGTTGCAATTTAAAATAAACAACTTTTGTTATAATAGGTCCAGCGGACTTGTCAAAATTATTAAGTCGGAAGGCGTCCATATGTTCCTTGTACCTAACTTTAAACGATCTACTACACTGTATCTTATAAGCCCCTGCATTGTCATATTTATCAGTCTCTTGGTTTAAGTTATTCCGTAATTCACGATGTAACGTATTATTAGTTTTAAAAGCAGCTTCCTCCATCTTCGAAATCCAATCGAAGTCACAATGACTTACGTCTGGGGAGTGTGGTGGCTGGAACAGTACTTCCCATTCCCATCGACCGCACGGAGCAGCCACAGCTTGCGCTGTATGTGCCCGCGCGATCTCGTGCAAAGTGATGGGTGGGTTGCGCACTAAGTGTTGCCGCCTCTTGAAGACCTTGATAACACTGTCGTGCTGTACGACCTCTGGCACATTCAATCGTGATCCAACTCCAATGTTTCTGTTTCGAAAACATAATGACGCCTTTACGTTACACTGTTCGCTCACAAGGCACTGTTTCCCTCGACTGTGCTCACGCCGGTTACGTGGGAAGGGCGAGTCCATTTGCTGGTAGGTAAGGTAGGTATGTCAACAACGTGTGCGATCAGCGACAACTGTAGATTCCATTGTATAGGTCTACACAGCAGTGTTGCCACTATTTAAGTTCCCACCCTAGTGCCTACAAATTAAAATTACGAACAACTTTAATCGGAAAGACCACAAAGGGAATATCATGGGAAAAGCGAAGCAAACGTTACGTTTCATTTTCAAGAAACACTTATAATATCCAACAACGTGGTATTTGACAGGTGTCTGGACATCATTTTCAATTATTAATTATGTCATCTTATGTTCATAAGATGTTTTCTGTTCACTTGAATTACATAAGTTTGTAAAAAAAAAAAAAAAAAAAAAAAAAAAAAAAAAAAAAAAAAAAAAAAAAAAGTGGGGGGGGGGTGAAATCCAGTAATTTGAAAGACTGCTGAAACGCTCCATTTCACTCATGTCAAATCAACTAAAATAATTCTGCGCCTGCTGACGTAAAATTAACTAATAGAGATATGTTATGACACTGAAGTTTCTAAAAATTGCGTAGAAATACAAATATAAAAATTTCGGAAATTTGTTTTTGTATATTCCAAGCAATGAGAAATGTATTATTTGTGGCTGAAGCTCGCTCAAAGATGTCGAAATTAGAGAGCTGTAACTTTCTTCATTTATTGTTGCAATACTTATTTACACACGTTGGTGGTGTTTAATGGTTTGCATCTTTATACCAGAGACAGTCTATTGATAGAAACGAACAACAGTTTGGTTTAAATGCAGGTATATATTATTAATTACTAATGTACTGGTGTCTAAAATTAAAGCGATGGAATCGATACTAGGTTGAGGTTTTTTTTACCACTAAACGAAATAAACATCTGATAGTAAAATGAAACAGAGTGACGAATACACAACGGAATCAATTTGTAATGGAAGACAAGAATGTATTCTTAGTTTTTTACCGACGTGTCGCATTGACACACATATTCCGACAACTGAGCCGCGGTGGAATAACCGAGCGGTCCAAGTCGCCTCGCTGCTCAGCGCGCGGTTGCTCGCCGTCGAAGGTTCGAGTCCTCCCTGAGGCATGTGTGTGTGTGTGTGTGTGTGTGTGTGTGTGTGTGTGTGTTGTCCTTAGGTTAGTTTACCTTAGTTTAAGTAGTTTCTAGGCTACGGACTGATGACCACGCAGTTTGGTCCGAAAGATTTACAAACATTTGATTGATTAATGTGCTATGTACAGGATATTGCTAACTCTGGCATCGAAGAGGCATGCTACGAATTATGTCATGAATTTGATGTTGAGGCAAGATTGCCCATTCTTCGTGCGCAGCTAGTCGCAAGTCGCGGACAGTAGATGGTAAAGTTAGAGAGACCATCTTCCTACAGCATCCCATACATGTACTGCGACAGGGGTCATTGTAAATGTATAATGAAAAGCGCGTGCCACAGTAAAATTCTTGGTCACTTGTATCGAAAATAGTCTGAAAATATAATAAAAATTGATCATATTTATTACAATTATTAATTTTTAATATATAATGCTGAAAAAATGGGGATCGGGTGAGATGTACTATACAATATACATATGGTAACCTTTTTTTTAGGTATCTCTCCAATGTAATTTATGTGTGATACAGTACGATATTTGGTAGTCTCAACTCTTTGAGATTTGCATGGCGTTTACATAGGTGCCATGGTGCTACCATAACAGTGAAAACATCATTCTCGTTGCCCTTAAATATGGTGTGCGATCACCTCGGACGGCCAGTACCGTTGAAAGTAGTATGAGGTTATCATTTAGCTGTTGAGAGATATTTGGCCATTCTTCCATGAGGTCAATATACAGCTCTGCAACCTTTGTGGTAGGTGCTATTCCGGCTGCAATGCAAGTGCGCCCCAAACATGCTCAATCGGGATTAAGTCCGGTGAAGAAGCTGTTTAATTCAAAAGGTCGGAGATCTCGTCTCTATGCATCTGAGCAGTCAAAGCGCCATTCTGAACGACATAGATTTCCGTACGTCCGCTAATACTGATTCCTGCCCACGCCATTCCTTCGCTACTATGAAATAGTGATGTTTCCTGCACATAATCAGGATTGTTCCGAGTTCCACGTTCTCTCCAGGTGGTGGATCAACAATTATCAGGTTGTACACAAAATATTTACTTCTCAGTTAACAGATATCTCAAATGATTTCCTAATTATTTTGACCACTGCATTACATATTTTCAATGTACTGCGACATAGAAATAAGTGAGCTACTCTGTAGATATGTTCTACATTGACGATGCTATGTATCACTAGACCACACGTAAAATATTAGGAATGATATAATATAACGCAGAGCTTCCATTCCTTTAAAATTTTGATGAATTTTCCCAGTTTATTGTACAAATGAAGAGTTGTTGTTTCACTTTGTAGAGACTTCTGATTGGCCCTAAATGAGCTCGCATCAGAAATTTAAAGTAATGACGCTTGATCTAGTGATGCACAGCGTGGTCCACAGAACGCAGGCAGCAACATAAAATATTAAACTTTGTGAAACTACACAAAATTTATATTTCAACTTTTGAGTAAATCACGTACAAAATATTTTATTAACAGACGCAGTGAATAACAGTGAAGGAATACCGTTCAGTAGCATATTACCATGACAAACTGTTATTTACGAGAACAGTATAAAAATATGATAAGCTTTTAATGTGAGACATTGCATATAGTGGCAGTTAAAAGCTTTTCAAAGTTTGGAGTCATACTCGGCTTAGTAGTTTTTTGGATTTGTTCTAAACGTTCGTCAGTTAAACAAGAGCGAAATTTGCTTTTATTTAAGTTCAGAACAGAAAGTATTTATCTTTAACAATGGGATCCGCAACAGGTGTTAAATTAAAAAAAATTACATGTATGAACTACGAGAGTTTAAAGACCTAAGTCTCATCATGAGGTACTTTCTTAGTTACTTATCCGTGGCTTGGGCCTTAGTGAACATATGCCTGCTCTACACTTCCCCTCCATCGCTCCCGGTTGTGAGACTCCTGCCACCATTCGCCTGCTCCTAGAGTGGCTGCTCCATTTGAAGATGAGAAGTTAAATGAGATTCCTTTCTAATTGGACTACCGTACTGTTTATGTGTAGAATTTCTTCGTCTGAATCTGATAAGTGTGTTGGATATTGAAACAGGTTTGATTTTTTTTCAGTTAATTATTTCCTAGCTCCAAGAAATCCAAAATAGATCACAAATTTGTTCATACCTCGTAATTCATATTGTCAAGCCTTCCACGATAAATTTCGGACCACTAGTAAATAATATTAGTACGAAGTTCATTAAATAGTGTCCGACTATTAACTTGAAAAATATTTTTCCACTTTCAATTTTATCGAGTTACAATACAAGTAAATAGCATATGACATATTTTTCATTGTTAGAGGGGCACTCTGTCAGCAGAATAGTAAATGGCCTATCAGACCACGATGCCCAACTTTTAATTCTAAAAAGTATTTGTTCTCAAACAAATGTTAAACATAAATATCAACTACTCAGAAAAGTTAATCCAGTTGCAATTGAGACCTTTTTAAGCCTAATTAAGGAACAAGAATGGCAGGATGTTTATAGTGCTGATAATGCAGATGATAAATATAATGCTTTTCTGAACACATTTATTATGCTATTTGAAAGTTGCTTTCCACTAGAACGCTCAAAACAGGGTACTTTCAGTAACAGACAGCCAGGGTGGATGACAAAGGGGATAAGAGTATCATGTAGAACTAAGCGGGAGTTGTATCAAAATGTTAGAAGCAGTCAGAATGAAGATGCAGTAGCTCATTACAAACAGTACTGTAAGGTTCTGAAAAATGTCATTAAGAATGCAAAAAGTATGTGGTACGCAAAAAGAATAGCAAACTCTCGGGATAAAATTAAAACTATCTGGTCAGTCGTGAAGGAAGTGTCTGGTCAGGAGCAGCAGGTAGAAGATATAACGTCAGTGCGTAGTAGGAATGTTTCTGTTACTGACAAGTTAGATATATGTGCAATATTCAATAATCACTTTCTGAATATAGTAGAGGAACTAAACAAAACTCTAGTTTCTACAGGTAATCATATAACGTTTTTAGAAAATGCGTTTCCGAGGCTGTTGCCTGAAATGATCCTTCATGATACTTCCATAGGTGAGATTGAGTCAATAATTAAATCACTAAAGACTAAGGACTCTTGTGGATATGATGGGGTATCTAGCAGAATTCTAAAGTACTGTTCTCCATATGTTAGCCCAGTACTAAGCCATATTTGTAATTTTTCCTTTCGGAATGGTCAGTTTCCTAACAGATTAAAGTACTCAGTGGTGAAACCGCTTTATAAAAAAGGTGAAAGGGATAATGTAGATAACTATAGACCTATTTCTATGCCATCGGTTTTTTCCAAAGTTATTGAAAAGGCTGTATATTCAAGATTAATTGATCATTTCAGTTCACATAATTTCCTGTCAAACGTACAGTTTGGTTTTAGAAGTGGTTTAACGACCGAAAACGCTATATTTTCGTTTCTCTGTGAGGCACTTGATGGGTTAAATAAGAGGCTACGGACATTAGGCGTCTTCTTTGATTTAACAAAAGCGTTTGATTGTGTTGATCACAAAATATTGTTGCAGAAGTTGGAACATTATGGAATACGGGGAGTAGCCCACAACTGGTTCACCTCTTACTTTAATAATAGACAACAGAAGGTAATTCTCCGCAATGTAGAAAATGGCTATGACGTGCAATCCCAATGGGGCACAATTAAGTATGGGGTGCCCCAGGGGTGTGTTTTGGGACCATTGCTGTTTCTTATTTATATAAATGATATGCCTTCGAGTATAACAGGTGATTGTAAAATATTTTTGTTTGCTGATGATACCAGCTTGGTAGTGAAGGATGTTGCTCGTAATATTGACACAGTATCAAATAATGCAGTTCAAGAGATAAGTTCATGGCTAATAGAAAACAAGTTGATGTTAAATCACAGTAAAACTCAGTTCTTACAATTTCTAACGCATAATTTGACGAAATCTGACATTATGATTACACATAATGGGCATGTGATAAGTGAGACTGAACAGTTCAAATTTCTAGGTGTTCATATAGACAGTAAGCTGTCATGGAAAGCCCATGTTCAGGATCTTGTTCCAAAACTAAATTCTGCTATATTTACCATTAGAACAATATCTGAGATAAGTGATTTTTCAACACGAAAAGTAGTCTATTTCGCTTACTTTCACTCACTTATGACGTACGGCATTGTTTTTTGGGGTAACTCGCCTGATGCAAAAAGGATATTTCTGGCTCAAAAACGGGCGGTTAGAGCAATATCTGGTGTAAGTTCGCGAACGTCATGTCGACCCCTTTTCAGTAGTCTGGGAATTTTGACTCTGGCGTCACAATACGTTTTTTCTTTAATGTCGTTTGTTGTTAATAATATCAGCTTATTCCCACGAGTTAGTAGCTTTCACTCGGTGAATACTAGACAGATGTCTAATCTACATTTGCACCGCACCACCTTAACACTTGTGCAGAAAGGGGTGCAGTATTCTGCGGCATCCATTTTCAATAAGCTGCCACAAGAACTTAAGAATCTTAGCACTAATCCACATGCTTTCAAATCTAAATTGAAGAGTTACCTCGTGGCTCACTCCTTTTATTCTGTCGAGGAACTCCTAGAAAAGTTAAACAATTAAGCTAATTTATTTTTTCTTTATTGATTCTTTTCACTTTTTCTATTACCATTATTGTGTAACAATTAATGTATTGACTTGTTCCATGACCATGGAGTCTTACTCCTGAAGTGGGTCCTATGGAACAGAATAAATAAATAAATAAATAAATAAACAACAAGGACCCTGAACCCAAGACGTTCACCCAGCCCCACTCTTGTGGGGGGGGGGGGTGTTCAATAATCTTCATCTGTGTAATTACTCTCCAAATCACATTTAAGTGCATGGCATAGGGTGAATGTAAACATGGTTCATCATAGATGGCTCAGAGACTGACAATCCTAACGAGTCAACGAATTTTATTATTATATTTAGATTTACTATCCTAATGTATTCATCTAAACATCGAAGAATTATAACAAAAATATGGAACTAATCATTATTCATACATCTTCCCCGTGGGTCACAACAAAACACTGAACCGGCCGCACCTGACCCGCGGCCATATGTTGTGCTCCCCTGCTCATTGGGATTCAAAACGAGAGAGTGAGTGGGTCACACCATACGTGCTGCATCTTCCGCTTACAAGGGCACATCAATCATCCGTTCTCTTTGAGGTACAGGATTATCATCCGCCAATACGAAGACCAGGCCCACAGCACCTCGCAACAACCGTACCTGAGGTCCCAACTCCTCGACACGATACCTGACAGTTGTTAAACCATGCCGAGTCATGCACACTATTTCTTGGAGAGGTATTCTAATGCTCAACAAAATCCCACCGAATACCTTTACGGATCCTCCTCAATATTTTAGGTGTTTACACTGGGAGAGCAACATATTGAAGACAGCAATGTTGTTAGCTGGAGCTTGCTGAAGCTGGACTTGCTGATGAGAAATAGACCCGAACATTTCGATTCAGTAGGCGTAGATCAGGGAATCCGTGATTAAAAGTACATTACGGCATCAATTAACGCAGCTGTGAATAGAAATATCAAGAAAGGTAGGAAGATCTTATTTAGCAAAAGCGAAATGTGGTAGGTTTCGCTTCTAACACTGACAGCCCTGAGTGTCTGTAGACACTCAACCGTACAGTACGCATTTTGGTAAGAACGTGCCAAGTGAAATTATAAGAGATGGGAAAGATCCACCGTGGTTCAAGAACCGAGTAAGGAAACTACTGTTAAAGCCAACAGAATTTCACCGCAAATATAAACGTAGCCTAAGTCTAGCAGACAAGCATAAGTTAAATTATGCCAAAATTAGCGTGAGGGCAGCCATGCGAGAGGCGTCTAACAGCTCTGAGAGCAATGTTTTGTGTGCCAATTTGCCAAAAAATTAAAAACCCGAGAAACATTGGTCCTACGTCAAATCAGCAAACGGGTCGAAACCAAGCTATAATGGTTTTGAAACAGAGGATGACACACACAAGGCCGATATGATAAATGTGGTTTACCAACGCTGTTTCCTGGGTGAAAATTCCACTAACCACAAAACGGGCGATATTTAAATGTCAGAGGGATAGAAAAGCAATTGAAATCGCTCAAAACAGAATAGGCCGGTGGACCTGATGGGACATCGATTCCAATATGCGAAGGAACGCTCCCCTTCTATCACCAGCGTACCGAAGTCACATCTCTGGAATACTAATCACAAAACTTACTAAAACCTCTCTACCATTGACGCAGGCAAGTTTGGGAAAAGGGGAAGGGGTAAGGAAGGCAGGAGTGAGGACAGGAAGGAGCGTGGGGTGGGCTGGGGGGGGGCGGGCAGAGGAGGGACAGGAGGCGGACGGGAGGAAGGGGGAGGATGATCTACGAAGGTTGGGCGAGAAGGAGGGGGAGAAGTATCAGAGCTGATAGGATGGATCGATATCACGTTCTAGGGCATCATCCTGGAGGCAGAGGTTACGGAAATTGCCGTGGGATAGGATACGGAGACTTTTGAGGTGTAGAGCGGGCGGAATACAGTGATGGAAGCGTGTCAGAGGCCCGGGATCTGTAAGAGGAGGAGAATCTATAGGGTTACAGGAGTCGAGCTTGACAATGGTGTAGTGGATTCAGATGATTTCAAGGCACTTAAGTTGGTGGTTGAATGGAATAAGTTCGTAGACGATCCATGGGGGGGGGGGGGGCGGATGCGGGTAGGGCGACTATTAAGGGTTAGGTACGACCTATGGGAATAGCCTGGGATTTGTCTGAATTCATGGCAAGGAGCCATTGAGATAGGTGCTCTTGGAGAAGGCCTGGGAACGCTGGAGGAAGGGAGCGATTGCTAGGGCTAGGAAGGCGGTGTCATCAGCATAGTGAAGTAGGTGGGCAGAAGGGTCTTGTTCGGGCATGTCTGCAGAGTACAGAATGTATAGGACAGGGAACAAGATGGAGCCTTGGGACACTACAGCAGAGGGGTTGAACAAATGGGTGTCAGATACGTAGGCCAGTTGGTTGTAGACAAAGGCTGCAGTGAGGTGTACATAATGATGATCTTGAATTTGGAGACAAGGATGTCACGGTCGTAGGCTTTCTCGATATCGAGGCATACAAATAGGGCGGACTGACGGGAATGGAGGTGGTTCAAATCCACTTCCGGCCATCCAGATTTAGGTTTTCCGTGATTTCCCTAAATCAGGAAAATGCCAGGATGGTTCGTTTGAAAGGCCACGGCCCATTTCCTCCCCCATCCTTAACCAAAAATACGAGCGTTATCTCCGTCTATAATGACCACGCTGTCGACGAGTCGTTAAAGCCTAAGCTTCCTTCCTTCTTCAACTGGAGGAAGAGGAGGTGAGTGAGGCGAAGGATCCGGTCATCAGTAGAGAAGGACGACAGGGGGAGGATGTGTTGACGAAGATGTTGCTGAATGCGGCGGGGAAGGATAGTTTCGAGAACCTTGATCAGCTGCAAGGTGAGGCTCATCGAACTGTAGGACAAGGTGGCCGACGAAAGTTTGTTAGGTTTGTAATGCCCGAGAATTTGGGAGGCTTTCCACGTGCCAGATTAGAAACCAATGTGGAGAATAACACTGTAAATGGTAGCGAGTAATTTGTGGAAACAGATGGGGCAGGCTGGATGATGCCTACAGGTGATGCGACCGTGACCGGGAGTGATGTTGCGTTTAGTGTGAAGTGTCTGTTGAGTTGTGCACTGTCCGAATTATTGAAGTGTAATGAACAGTCTGACCATAGACTGAGAGCAGGATCAGGTCTGTGCTTAATTAGGTTGTGGATGCTGTCATGTGAAAGCATTATGAAAAATAATAAATATTGGGTTTTGATTTTCGTAATCGGAAGTTATTTTTTTTTGAAGTATTACCGTTTGTCAACCATTTCCAATACACTTCTATTTTGTAAATTCCGGTTCATACGTAAGTTACATATATTTTCACGGAGACCCCAAATCTGCGATGAGAATAAGGGTTCCTTTTTATGATTGCAAAGTCAACCCTCTCCTGGCCCACGGGGTGATGAAAGAGTGTAGAGCTGTACATAGAGCCTGGGGGTCAGGCCGAATCACGGGCCGTGCCGCGAGCATGCTGCTGGAAGTTTCCACACACAGGTTCCCGACAGGTGCCTGAGGATTCGGCACTCGTTGGTTGCTTGTCTCTGCTGACGAGGGCACGCCACCTTCGGAGAATCGGCAGAACCCAGCCACCAACCACGTGCTAGACTGGTGGTCACGTGGAGCACACTATTCCCATCCTAGACCTCAACGCCAACCTGAAGAACAGACGCTCTCTTACGCCCCTGTCTCCGACCTTATCAGACGTGCTCTCTTGAGTTTGGTCGGACTTCAACTTGTCCTTAACATGTACCTCTACGGACAGGTGTCGACCTCCCCGCGTGTCCCCTTCAGTACCATGTAACAACTTAAGGTAATAAAGCCCTTTTTGAAGTTAACTTCACGCCTTTTCATTGAACCCCATATCCACTACTCCGCTCAGTCATCCTGGCACAAATGGATGACTCTCTTCGAAGTGAACAACTTTTCCTTAATTCGATTTGTATTTTTCCAAATATTCCTGATAAATAATTTTAAATGCGTCACCCTGCATATAGAGATTTCGCACATGCCGTAAATACAGGTTTTTAGCTTAAAACTAATATATTGTATTATAAATTATATTTAAACTTCATCGCCTTCTTTACGCTTAAATGTTTGTGTATAGTTTTGAAATTGCTGACACTGGATACTCTGTTGCAGGGGGTAGATGTGTTTGTGAGGATAGAGACGGGCACCCTCAGGGGCTCGTTGGAGACCTCCCTCAACGGCACGCTCTACAGCAGGTTCGTCGGCATCCCCTTCGCAGAACCGCCGATCGGAGACCTCCGCTTCAAGGTGAGTTCCACTGACAAACCCCAGCACTCTCCTGTGCAGCAAACTCTGTGGACTGATCAGCTCCATCTATCAAACAGCCAGTACGTTAAGTGGGCGCTGCTAGTACTGTTCACTAGGAAAAATACTTACCTGCCGAGGGGAATGGCCGCGTGGTTAAGGCGTCATGCTAAGGACTGGGCGGTCGTTCACCCCGGAGGTTCTAGTACTGTTTAAATGTTTGCAGAGCTTATGGGACTTAACTACGGGGTCATCAGTCCCTAAACTTACAAACTATCTACGAAATAGCTAATACTAAGGACGGCACAGATATCCATGCCCTAGGAGGGATTCGAATCCCCGACCGCAGTGGCAGTGCAGAACGTGACTGGTGCGCCGCAGACCGCTCGGCCACTGCGGCCGGCGGTTCTAGTACTCCCTCGGGCTTGGGTGTGTGTATGTCGTCCTTAGTGTAAGCTAGTTGACGTAGTTTGTAAGTCTAGGGATTGATGACTATAGCAGATTGGTCCAGTTTGTTTACAAACCTTTGGAGTCTCCTCTTGGGACTTTGGCGCTATTTGATGCTTAATCCACGTAAATTCTATTTCCTACATGCGCCCAAGTTACTATGCTTCTTTGCTCACTATCTACAGCGGTAATCAATGTGTGGCGGACGGTCCTTATTGTATCATTCAGTGTCTCTCATATTTTTTCCTGTTTCAATCGCACGTTTCACAGGTCAAACCCTTGCACGTATGTCCCCTTTGGGGCTCTACTCCCTTTAATTTATTCATCATGGTCTTTTGGCGAGATTAAATTAGGACGAAGCAATATATTAGTTGGCTTCTCTAGACACATCCGCACTCGGAACTTTGACAACAGCGCATTCCGCAATGTAGAACGCCTCTACATCTACATAAATACTCGGAAGGTCACATTGAAGTGCATTGCGGAGGGTTCATCGCACCTCTCTCTTTCATCGTATGCCACAGGAGTTTGCTGATCATGTCCGTGATGCTCTAGAGCTTGCTGAATGAATCTGTAACAAAGCCCTGTAACTTCATTGTGGAAACTCCAGTTGGAGTTCCTCTGGACATTTTAAGGCACTGTGGTGTAGCACCACATCAGATACACGAGATAATGCATGTATATATGGGTTTATACATGTGCATGTATGTATGTGTGTGTGTTTCTGTGTAGTTGTGCACGCGATTGGGCGCTTATCTGTGTATTTGCGTTGAGGCTGAGTGATAGTCATGAAACAGGTGCTAATAATCAGCATCTCGTTCGCCAATACGTGAATATATTCTAATACTGTATACATATGGCTCTTCTGGGAAAAGCCTCGGGCGATTTCACACTGTTTAGAGGAGATGGAAAGAAACACTTCTTTATCACAAATATATATATATATATATATTGGCAGAGAGAGAGAGAGAAAGTTTAAAGAAGCACAAGCGTGCTTCTTTGCTAAATATCCATCGAGATCGTAACGTTAGTAACATACAGAGCTGGTGTTCAAACCAACGTATGATGAATATGAAGATATGTTGCTGAATATTTTGGATTTTTACGCTAATGCATGACTGATAAGCCTGTTCTAATGCCTGAAAGCAACCAGGGATTTCGGAAAAAATGCCTGAGACTTAAGTCAAACGAATGTCTGCCGATATACCGGGTGATCAAAAAGTTAGGATAAATTTGAAAACTTAATAAATCACGGAATAATGTAGATAAAGAGGTAAAAAATTGACACACATACTTGGAATGACATGGGGTTTATTTTTTAAAAAAAAGTCCGACAGATGGCGCGTGTTTCTGCTTTTGTAACTGCTACCGTGACGGGTGAGACGTACGCCGATATGTTACAGAATCGCATCATCCCCAGCCTGGCTGATAAACACCTGCTGGAACGTAGGATTTTTATGCAGGATGGCGCTCCACCCCATATTGCTAGACGTGCGAAAGATCTCTTGCGCTCGTCGTTTGGTGATGATCGTGTGCTCAGCCGCCACTTTCGTCATGCTTGACCTCCCAGGTCCCCAGACCTCAGTCCGTGCGATTATTGGCTTTGGAGTTACATGAAGTCGCAAGTGTATCGTGATCGACCGACATCTCTAGGGATGCTGAAAGACAACATCCGACGCCATTGTCTCACCATAACTCCGGACATGCTTTACAATGCTGTTCACAACATTATTCCTCGACTACAGCTATTGTTAAGGAATGATGGTGCACATATTGATCATTTCATGTAAAGAACATCATCTTTGCTTTGTCTTAATTTGTGATGCTAATTGTTGCTTTTATGATCAGATGAAGCGCCTTCTGTAGGACATTTTTAACTTTTTTTTGTAAAAATAAAACCCCATGTCATTCCAAGCATTTGTGTCAATTTTTACCTCTCTATCTACATTATTCCGTGATTTATTAAGTTTTCAAATTTATACTGTCTTTTTGGTCACCCACTACCTACACGCGTATGCCAGTTGTGTACTGATGTGGAAGGACTACATTCTCAGCAACATCTCTAAAGCAATATTCATCTCAATTCACCAATGACTCACTATCGTCAAAACATTCACTGGCCCCTAATGCGGAGACAAGGAATTCACGGCATTATTGTAGCATAAAAACAGTCTACATTTTGTATGTGTTGTTTTCGTACACACTGCATAACCGCTTCGTCAATTCCTCTTCCCTTTATAATTCTTCCTTCCATTTATATAATTTTTATTATTTAGCAAGACAATATTTGTTTAAATGACAAGCGCCAAATGTTAACAAGGACTGATGTGTCCTCAACAGCCTTATTTCCCTCTTTCATTAAATATGATAGCTAAAAAATACTGACATGCTTGTTATTCATAAAGGAAGCAAGCCATCCCTTAGTTATTTTCTGAGAAAAAGTAATCTTTCTCCATTCCTATATCACGCGAAACATATTAGTTTCTCATTTTTCTTCCTCTTACTTTAAAAACCAGTGAATCTTCATATTTCCCAGTACGCATGTAATTTCACAATGATAAGATAAATATCTTTTCTACACAACTGATTGATAAATGTTAATTTAATTTATTCACATAATATGAGCGACGTATGATGTCCATCTAACAATCTCAATTGGTTCTCAACTCTTGCGTTAAAGATGACCGTGAAAAGATAGTGATTAAGAAACTTGTTATTCGTAAAGAAAGCCATTTCTTACGTACTTTCAGATACAAAGATACAGATATGATCTTTATCGATTCTTATATAATGCGAAGTATTTTAGATGCTAAGATTTTTCCTCTTGCTTTAAAACCCAGTAAGTTCACGTAAATTCACATTGTATAGTTAACCATTAAGCGACATTTTTGTATCTGATTAATAAACTACATAAAAAATTAACCAGATAGCACAAATAAATGTAATCAAACGCATAACAGAAAGCATATTCTCAAATTCGTAAGTTGCAGTAATACACGTAAATCTTAAACAAGAGGGCTTTCCACAGATTTCCAACGTACTCAATTTATTTGACTAAATGATATAACGTTTTAGACTCGTATTCTGAAATAACAGTTATCTGAATCCAGCCAGAAAACATGCGTGTAGTGTTGGATAATTTCTACATCTACAGAGATACTACTCTTCAAATCACATTTAAGCACCTGGCAGAGGGTTCCTTAACCACTTTCATGATCTTTCTCTACCGTTCCATTCTCTAAAGCGCGTAGAAAGAAAGAACACCGAAATCGTTCCGTTTTTGATCGGATTTCTCTTATTTTATTGGGATGGTCATGTCTCCCTAGCAAAATATTTTCACATTCATATTTAAAAGTCGATGATTGAAATTTCGTAAATAGATCTCGCCGCAACGAATAACGTCGTTCTTTTAATGATTTCCACCTCAAATCGTGAAACATTTCCGTGACGCTTTCCCCCCTGTAACATGATAAAACAAAACGAGCTGCCCTTCTCAGAACCTTCTCAATGTCTTCCGTCAGTCCCACCTGGTGAGTGTCCCACAAGGGGCAACAGTACTCCAGGAGAGGACGCACAACTGTGATGTAGGCATTCTCTTTGGTGGAGCTGTTGCAACTTCGAAGCGTTCTGCCAATGAAACGTAACATTTGGTCCGCCTTCCCCACAATATTTTCTGTGTTTTCCCTGCAGTCTAAGTTGTTCTTAATTGTAACTCTTAGGTATTTGGTAGAATCTACGACCTGAATGATTTATCGTGTATTTGAAGTTCAGCGGATTTCTTTTAGTGGTCATGTGCATTAATTTACACTTTTCGCTATTTAGAGTTAATTGCCAATTTTCGAACCATTTGCAGGCAAATGTTGCGATCGTTTATTTCGACTACTTGCTTTCTCAGAAGAAATAATGTCTCATCGCGTAACAGTATGATTTAAAGTACTCCTTTCAGGTCGTAAGCTGTTTACTAATGTCTTGAATACTATACAGATTCGGACATCTTAGAAAGGGCACCCCAGATAATCTGAGAAGAGGATCTATACTGCTGCCACGCCAAATGCAACCAAGAAGAACCCGAAATGTTACAGTCAAATGCATGTTGTACAAACAGTACATCTGAAGTGAGCAAGTTGATTAAATCAGTACTGAGTGTTACCGCTGCTACTAGCTACACTGAAGAACCAAAGAAATTGTCACACTTGCCTAACGTCTTGTAGCGAGCCAGAGAGCACCAGAAGTGCCGTGAGGCGACGTGGCTTGGACTCGACTAATGTCTGAAGCAGTGCTGGAGGGAACCGACCCCATGCACCATGTAAGGCTGCCCATAAATCCGTAAGAGCACGACGGGGTGGAGATCTCGTCTGAACAGCGTCCCACTTACGCCGAATTATTGGGAAAACGCTTCGAAAATGCAACAGCTCCACCAAACAAACTACCTACACACACTCCTGGAGTACTGTTGCCCAGTATGGAACCCTCACCAGGTGGGACTGACGGAAGACATTGAGAAGGTAGCTCGATTTGTTTTATCACGTTACAGAGAGGAAAGCGTCGCGGAAATGTTGGACGATCTGAGATGAAGGTCATTATTCGTTGCGGAGACGTCTATTTGCGAAATTTCAACACCGTCTTTTCCTCCTGAATGTGAACATATTTTGGTAGCACCCACATATATCGGGAGACATGATCATCCCAATAAAATAAGAGAAATCTGATAGAAAACGGAACGATTTAGGTGTTTTTTAACCTTCATTGTTAACATTTGTCACCTTGTCCACCATTTTATTCTTTTGGCTGCAGAGCGGCGTAAGAGGCCGCTGACAGCCTGCTGGGGGACTGATGACCTGTGCGGTTTTGTCCCCCTAAAACAACCAAACAACAACAACAGCCTGCGTCTCAGGGCGAATCACAATAAAGGAGAAAAACGATCGGGTCAAGTGTGAGCTCTCGACCGCAAAGTGAGTAGACAACGATTTACCCTGCAACGGGTCAAGTTGTGTGTATGTGACGTGTAAAGGGGGATACTTAATATGTGTGTGTGTTGCCTTCCGTACTAACAGGGAACTACAAAAATGAAAGGTCGTATCGGGCTACTAAACTTATGGATCTGACTGCAATACTACTAGGAGAGTAACTTGACAATTATTGCACAACGTAATGATGACCTACGTAAGGCAAGTTTGGGCAATCGAAACTTACGCTATCTCACTGCAAATTAGAAGGATTAAAAAGATGCAAAATCTGGTTTGGCTGATAGTCACACTCGAGAACAATAAAAGAATGTCGTACTGTGTTGTAATTGTTGGCCCAGTCTTAGTATTACTATACAATCAGTCTACAAGAAACATTATTTTGCTGAAAAAAGGGAAGTGATACCTCGCTTCACACCAACACACATTCCTCACTTCATATCGTTCATGTCACCCACTTGTTACAATGTACTTAATTACCATTAACTTACAATCACTTACAACGTCAAGAATAATCACAAACAAAATTAAACCAATCAAACTGAATAAATCTGTATTAAAGAAGATTAGAACATTATCAATCAGCAAATTCGACATGAGTAACATAAACTATAAAAAAATGAACAATGTGCATATTATTGCGAAGTCGTGCAATGAGCCAGTTTCTAAAATAGGGATGCAGCCCTACCCTCAGGAAAGGATTAATTATAAAAAGTGAAGGGACTGCTTTTTTATTACTATTACGTTTGGTTAATGCCTTATCTTCGTTATTACAACAATTACAGTGACGAGCCACGAATTAATCAAGGTTGTTTATAGGTTCCTACTGAATGGAAATTGACATAAAGTGAAATCAAATGCGATGAACGACCTTGCGCAATGCAAAAAAAAGTAAATTACCAAAAAATTAGCAGCATCATGAAGAACTCCGGGCTGTGTACACCGCTCCGCTACTAATCTCCGACTCTCTCGCGGCAAAAACCCCGCCTACCGGCCGCCAAAGATAATCCTTGCGGACCCAACAAAGATGTTTATATATATGTTGTTGCCAACATATATAGTCCCAAAACTTACGATAGGAAATTTCCATTCAGTAGCCACCTTACAACCCCAATAATCACTATTATAGTCTCATACACTACTTTTGTCCGATCCAGCGACCAACGATTCCACTGCAACTTTGAGGTCACATTTCTGAAGGCGCAGAAACAACTGCGAGAACTAACAGACTTGCAAATGCCGTGATGGTTCCTTTCAAAGGGCACGACCAACTTCCTTCCCCATCCTTACCCAAACAATCCGACCTTAAGCTCCGCCTCTAATGAGCACGCTGCTGGCGGGGTGTTAAACACTAATCTTCCTTCCTTCCGGGGTTGCAGATCTATAACCGCAGCTACATGATTACAGTTGCTGTGTTACAAACAAAAGTGAAGTGGCCGAGCGTTGTAAGGCGCCTTGCTACCGAGCTCGCAGTTGCTCGTCGTCGGAGGTTCGAGTCTTCCCTCGGGCACGCGTGTGTTGTTCTTAGCTTAAGTCAGTTTAAATAGTTTGTAGTCTTAGGGACTGGTGACCAAAAAGCATCCTGAGTAACCAAAGGCTGGGGCAAGTGTTGCTGTCGCAGTGTCGAACTATCGACACAAATTTAGAATAGGTTCAAATGTTTGTAAATCTATCGGACCAAACTGCGTGGTCATCAGTCCGTAGCTTACAAACTACCTAAACTTAGGTAAACTAACCTACGGAATTTGTATCTGACGGGAGGCGTGCCTAGGTAGTCCTTGCAGGTGCGGTGATCACTGTGTCCCCAGTGGTATAGGGGTCAGCGCAACTGCCTAGAAAGCAGGAGACCCGGATTCGAATCCCGGCTGGGTACACATTTTCAACATTGCCAAATCGCAGTTGATGTCATAATTATATTCTGTGAATATTAAATAATAACAACTGCAGGATCAGAAGTGGCGTCTATTCTTTCGGAACAGACGCCACAAATATGCCGGTGATGGGCAATGATCCTATCGTTAGTGGGGAGGGGTGGGCAAGTTTGAAGCCCTTACTCTTACGGGAATTATTTTCATAACTACGAGTTTGAGTACTGTGGGCAGGACGAAGCTGGGAGTTTGTATGTGACGGGAGTCGTACTTAGGTAGTCCTTGCAGGTGCGGTGATCACTGTGTCCCCAGTGGTGTAGGGGTCAGCGCAACTGCCTAGAAAGTAGGAGACCCGGCTGGGTACACATTTTCAGCTTTGCCCAATCGCAGTTGATGTCATATATTCTGTGAATATTAACCTACGGACAAACATACACACCCATACCCCACGGAGGACTCGAACCTCCACGGCGAGCAACCGCGCGCTCCGCAGCGAGACGCTTTAGACCGCTCGGCTACTTCATCGCGGCTTAGAGTAGGTTCAGCCTCGTCTTGGCCTTGTGGATTCTGTGATGTTTTGCTGGTGCTCTCTACCTGTCGGCCAGAATAGCACAGTAGAGGTGGTTGCCCGCAGGCGCCGCAGTCGCCGGCCAGCTGGACTGGCACTCGCGATGCGCTGCAGTACGGCTCGGAGTGCCCGCAGGGCGGCGGCGGCTCCGAGGACTGCCTGTACGCCAACGTGTACGTGCCGACCTCGGGCAGCGGCTCGGACCTGCCCGTCATGGTCAACATCTACGGCGGCGCCTACACCGGCGGCTCATCCTCCTATAGGACGCCCGACTACTTCATGGACAAGGGCGTCGTGCTCGTCACCTTCAACTACCGCGTCGGAGCCATTGGTGAGTACCTTTTCAACGGCCGCGGTGGCCTAGGGGACTGAGGCGTTCTAGTCACGGTCTGTACGGCCACTACGGTCGGGGGGTTCGAATCCCCCCTCGGGCATGGATATTTGTGCCGTCCTTGGGATTAGCTAGTTCATAAGTAGTTTGTAAGTTTAGGGACTGATGACCCCGTAGTCAAATCCCATAAGCTAAAAAAACCTTTGAACATTTTTTGGCTGTCGATCGTATCCTCGGCCAGTGGTTCTCAACCCCGTGACCGCGACCATCTTATCTGCCACAGACAACGTGGCACCGGGCCGCAAACTCTGGACGAGAGTCAGATGTATTTAAACATTCAGCGGTTTTAAGGTACTGAATTACATTCAACGGCCAAGAAAATTTGGGATGGACCAGGACTCGAAACCAGATTTCGCGCATAACGCCAGCGGGCGACTTGATTAATTAAGCTTCCCCGATACGTTTCTCGTCCTGCCCAAAGTCTCAACGTATTGCTAGTATGATTGTAGTGTCCTCGTCCATTATTTCCACTTGCCCGTGACTCTATGTGTACTGTAAATCGTGTCTTCTTTTGCGATCTCTTACCAAGTCCATTCCCTCATTTCAATCGTGTTTTTTATTGCGTTCTGCATTCATTCTTGGCACGAAAAAACCTTCCTGTCATATATATATATATATATATATATATATATATATATATATATATATACGTCAAATAACATCAATACAAATCAGCCTTTTACAGTTTTGAGAATTGTCTATCGTTACTAATTTAGCACATGCATGGAGCACTTCACATTTAACAAACCGGGGTATTTGCAATTAATTAAATGCTATCTTCAGTCTATATGAAATTTTCCCGGCGAATCAAATGTTCAAAAAGATTTCGGGTTTGCAGCCGGTCGTCGTAAACGTAATTCCACGATATTTCAGCTAGAAACCTGCTAGTCGTCTTCAGGTGAGCCAACTAGGACTAACGAAGTTGCTTTTTTTCCTTTATTGTATTTTTAAGCCAACTGTAAACAGTTGGCAGGCTGGCAGCAGCTGCGGTGGCTGCTCTTCAGCCATGTGACATACATGAATTGACAATAAGAGACAATGTATAAAAAGAGGAACAAAATTTTGGAATGTTAAAACAATTTACACGCTGAGTTTTTGACAGACTAAAGCGTACAAGGACAAAACGGGACAAACATATATCAGGGAACGAGAACAGACGAGTAGTAATAAAAAACACACATAGTCAGTAAAAATAGTTGGCCACGGCGACGAGTTAAAAGTACATTGCAGAAACACTAAGGACAAAACACGAAGACACTGGACGGTGCACAGAATAAAACTTGAGGAAACGAAGGTGCTCTCAGTTCCGTCTTATATAGCACGCTGGCGGTATTACCGCACATGCGTCGGAGACTCGGTGACGGTGACAGGAGGACCACACCACCCGGCGGCAGCGCCCTCGCTGGTGGAACTGCAGGTATCAGCTGTCTTCGACAGTGCCGCTGGCCGCAGTTATCGGGGTCTTCTGGCGTCTTCGTCTAGAACAAATCTCGGAGATGACGGGATTCCACGCGTTATTTAGCTGGTAGCCGCGGTCACGGTTCATCAGATTTTCCGAAATACGTATTTCAACAGATTCTTCTATAATGGAGTCCCAGAAGGATGTTGTTGGGGCCAAAATTGATGTTTTATCATACTCAATTGTATGTCCGTTAGAAATACAATGCTCTGCAACTGCAGACTTGCTGGGTTGCAGAAGGCGAGTGCAACGCTGATGTTCAGTACAACGTTCTTCCACGGTGCGTGATGTCTGTCCTATATAGGCCATACCACACTCGCCACGTATTTTATAAATTCCCGCCTTCGTACATGTCAACAACTCATGAATGATGAAATATACAGTGAAACAGAATACAGCAAGAACTATGCTGCTGAAGTTTCTTTAAGCGTCCTCGACAAAGTAAAAATGTTTGTAAATCTAAGGGACATCACTACCTTGCTCTTAAAAGTCCCTAGGCTTACAAACTACTTACTCTAACATAAAGTAAGTTATGCTAAGGACAACACAAACACCGATACCCGAGGGAGGACTCGAACTCCCGACGGTGAAGGGCCGCGCGCACTGCTGCTGGGCGCCTTAGTACGCACTGCTATTCTGCCGCAGCCTCGATGAAGTAGCCAATGCTCCAGTGTCACCCGTCTCTGCTGCTGCTGATTTGTAACCGCTGAGACTCCCGTCTGCACAACTTGTGATACACACACACACACACACACACACACACACACACACACACACGCACACACACACACATCGCCCCTGCGAAAACACCTGATGACAGCAGCGAACACACCTGTTGTTCAGCCGTTGCGTCCTTCAGCGGTAAACATTGACGCTTCGTCCGACTGTGCTCAACTTGACGCTCTCCATGTTTTGTATTGAACGTCATTTTTACCGCTAGCCTCTCCGGTTTGAACTTTTGAATGGCTGTCAATGGAATTGAATTTCTGTGGGTTTTTTTAATTTTTTTTTACCCCGTTCGAAGAAGAATAAAAGCCGCGGATGATTAGCCGTGCTTACTTACTGTGGCGCCGTGCTGCGGTACGCGCGGCCGTACGCCGTTGGTGATTCGAATCTCCCTATCGGGCTTGGGTGTTTCTTTGGTCCGTACGTTAGTTTACCTTAGTGTAAGTGGTTTGTAAGCTACGGACTAAGAACGACGCAGTTAAGTCCGATAGATTTACAAACATGTGAAGACCAAAATCAATAATCTTCAACAGTGAAAGGCCAAAATTAAAATAAAATTTATTTTAACAATAAGTTAAAACATGTTTCAACTTATTTATTTTTATATTTAGCCTAAGTGCTACATTGCACATACTTTCTAATCTCTATAAGATGACCAACTCGTATGATTTGATGTGACCAGATGATGGTAGCATAGCCCACTGAAACCGGTCGTCATAAAATAAATATTTTCCTAGCTTGGCTTTATAAATGTATCAGATCGTCTCCACAACCTGCGACGTCAGGTAATGTGAAGAATAAAATCAATCTCTTGTTGCTAAAGTAGATATACATAATTAAGTAAGAAACTACCCTTCTTAACAGGTAGTTAATAATTGATTTTGTTTGGCTTGAATTTTAGATCTTCTTCTTCAAGGAAGTATGTGGGATATATTGTTCTTTATATTATTTTATCGTATTCCCATTCTTTCAAATAAAATGTTCAACATTTAAAAAAAATATGTTCAAATGTCTGTAAATCTCTCGGACCAAACTGCGTGCTCATCAGTCCGTAGCTTACAAACTACTTAAACCGAGGTAAACTAACCTAAGGACAACACACACACACATGCCCCAGGGAGGACTCGAACCTCCACGGCGAGCAACCGCGCGCTCCGCAGCGAGACGCTTTAGACCGCTCGGCTACTCCACCGCGGCCAACATTTTTCCATATTTTTTCTTGTGATTAGTATACATACGAATTTTTATGTATTCTCACTGCAAGAATACTTTAAATTCTGTGATATTGGTGGATACTAGTTTCTTAATTACGTAATTTACGTAACCTCCGATCCAAATCAATATACGGCGCTATTTTTTTACTCTGGGAAATAGCGTTCCTGGGGTCTGATAAACAGTGACGATGATACGTTCGCTGAAGAAGTGCTAGTAATGAATGCTACATTCTCTTGGATCTATTCTCTCTGCAAGTATATCTATGTATTAGTGTGTCAACAAATCGGCTGTTTCGACATAGAGAAGTTTCATTAAGCCCGTTTCATTGGTACTAATTATCTTGTTAACTACCTAGTAACAAGTCGTTGTTGCCGTGAAAATTAGTTGACATATGGGAAGACATTGGTTTGAACCAATTCCTTGAACCCAATAGGTGGACCGCCATTTAATGAGGGTGATTATTGGTCCTCTCTTTCTCAAAAGAAAAGATCCAAGAACGCACACTTCCCGTATTACAATCCATTACAATTCGCAGTTTACTGCAATAGTTTTAAGATTTGTACAAGCAAAATCCGCGTTAATGTTTTCACATTTGTCTGGATGTTAACTTGCAACGGTCACAATGAAACAGCTAATACAGGCAGATAAGATGGAGTCTCAGAAAAACCTATTGTTTAAATCAATGTCGTTTCTCTGAATCCACTGACTACTTCCCATACTATATGAAAACGAAAAAGTTTTTCAGATAGTTCTCGTATAGTGAACATAAAACTACTGAGAATTTATTCAACTTGAACTCACCTTTGTAAATAGAAATTAACTAACCCTTAGGCTATTTTTCATCTCGAACATGTCAAAGACATTAAACATAAAGGTGAAGCATTGGATTAAAATATGTGATACGGCTGGGAATCGTATTCGTAGCTCCTAGTCTGCCTAGTAAGCATGGAGTTCCGGGTTCGATTCCTGACCGCATCACAAATTTTAATTCAGTGCTTCACCTTTATCTTTAAACTTAACTGTTTAAAAAGTTATTATGCAATAACAGTTCATGATGCACTCACTGTGGGGTTGTCAGGTTTCCTGAGCCTGCAGAACGACGACATCCCCGGCAACGCGGGCCTCAAGGACCAGGTGTTCGCACTGCAGTGGGTGCAGCGCAACATCGGCTACTTTGGTGGCGACCCCGACCAGGTCACCATCTTCGGGGAGAGCGCGGGAGGTTCCTCCACATCACACCTGTTCCTCTCTCCAGCAGCCAATGGTGAGTCTCCCTTAGGATGAACCTCAAGCTCATTTTGGAGGTAGGACAACACATGGGTGTTATCCAGGCCCACATGCAAGAGGGTCCCAGCATCACTGCCGTTCACCCACCCCTCCTACCCCAACACGTTTGCCGTATGATACATAAAATATAAATTGCTCAGAGGGTGATTTATGAAAGTACAATGATCGACCATCACATTATGATCATGTTTATGTCCACCTTGGACACTGGAAAGTGGGAATGTAACTTGGTGTTTGGTATGGAAACATTGAGGGGTTGGTAGGTTGCTGGTGGGTAGTTGGCTCGACATCACACACACAAACACACACACACACACGCACACACACAAGTCTCATAAAGTACGGAGAGAGGTCATGAGCTGAATAACATTCCAGATCGATTGGGTTCAGATATGAATACTTGGGGTCCATCACATCAATTGTAACTCGCCTCTAACCTCTGCATCACACTTCTGGCCTTGCAACATGGCGCACTATCTTTTCAATCCTGCCACTGCCGTTGGAAAACATGATCGACCTGTCAGCAACCAGTTTACTTCTTGGATGTTATGGTATCTTGCAAAAGCTGCATTGTCACATGGATACCAACGTGAATGTTCCCCAGAACTTACTTGAGCCTCCGTCAGTTTGTCTTCGTTTCACAGTATAGGTGTCAAGGGGCAGCTGTTCATTCCTAGAAGAAGATGGATTTGAACCGTCAATCGGGCAACGTAACGCTCTGACACTTCGCCAACGTCCAGACGATATTCACTTGACCATTTCAGTTGTGTTTGTCGATGCCGCGGTGGTAACACCGACACATGCATAGGTCGTCCACTTCAGACGTGTGTTCGCTACAGTGTGTGTTCAAAACCACTTGTAGTCTAACCATTATTAAAGTCCGATGTTAATTCTGCATTCTGCCACAGTTCGTCACCTGTCCTGTTTTATTTCTCTGCCAGCGTACGACATGTGACATCTTTTATGAGGAGTCCCCCTCCCCTCAAGCCCTCGAAGTGTGGACGTGGTTTCACCCTGGTTCCGCCCACAGCACTCCTCTAACACCCGGACGTCGTGCAGTTTCCCAAACGCTCGTAGAGAGCCTCCAGGCTTTATAAATCTACAGTCGGTTAAAGGCAGACGAATCGCTTGCCTTTCCCATTCCTGTTACAAAATTAACCGTGCTTGTGTATGACTGCGGTCATTCATCGACAGGTGACGCTGCTGTCACCTGGGCGGGTTTATATCGATATTTAGTAGGAAGTCACAAAGTGCGGGTTGATAAGTGTATAGGAATCTTCAGCAACTGTATAGCAGAGTAGCTGGTGAACAATTTCAATTTACTAGTTCTGTATTTGCGTAAAGATTTCCTTGTATAGGAGCATTTAAAAAGAAACAATCCAGAGGCATAATTACAAAAACAGTCTCACAGATTTGTAACTGGCTGCATGACTTTCTAAGTAATAGAACGGAGTACGTTGTTCTCGACGCCGAGTGTTCATCAGAGACGAGTGTATCGTCAGGCGTGCCCTAGGTGAGTGTGAAAGGACCGCTATTATTTTCTATATATAAATGATCTGATGGACAGAGTAACATGTAATTTACGGCTGTTTGCTGATGATGCTTTGGTGTATGGGAGGGTTTCGTCTTTAATTAACAGTAATAGCATACAGGATGACTTAGCCAAAATTTCTAGTTGGTGCAAAGAATTGTAGAAAAACGTAAGGCGATGCGCATGAGTAGGAAAAACAATCCCACAATGTTAGAATACAGCATTAGTAGTGAGCTTCATGATGCAGTCGCGTCGTTCAAATATCTAGGCGTAATATTTCTGAGCGATATGAAATCGAACGAGCATGTAAGGACAGTTGTGAGTAAGGCGGACAGCTGACTTCGGTTTATTGAGAGAATTTTGGGAAGATGTACTTCATCCGTAAAGCAGACCGTGTATAAAACGCGTGTATGACCACGTCTTGAGTGTTGCTCAATTATTCATAGAATGTATGACATCCACTGTAAATGGGCAAAGCTGACAATGTGTATCCCGCTGGGATTCGAACCCAGGTCTCCTGCTTTCTAGGCAGTACACCACTGGGGACACAGTGAGCACCGCACCAGCAAGGACTACCTAAGCACGCCTCCCGCCAGACACAAATTCCCAGCTTCACCCTGCCCACAGTACTCAAACTCGTAGTTTCACAAACTAATTCCCGTAAGAGTAAGGGCGTCAAATTTACTCACCCGTCCCCACTAACGAAAGGATCATTGCCCGTCACCGGCATATTCTATTTCCGAAAGAACAGAATATATTACATGAACTGGGGCCCTTACTCAACGAGTTTGAGTACTGTAGGCAGTGCGTCAGCACTACAAATGTGCCAAACAAGGCCCTCGGGTAGGAAAACGGGGAAGGGGGGGGTCAGGGGGGTGTATACAAGATTAAGATGGAAAAGTAGGATAAATAAGCCTAAACGCAATTGGTTCCAAAAACTATTTACGTGGTGAATTTGTAATCTTGTAATCAAACTACATAAATTGTAGGATATATGAATAGGTATTATTTCAATAAGTTTAGACTTACTAATATATTAATGCTCTGTCATTTATACAACACTGTAACGTACTGACACATCATTATGGTACACATAACCGAGGGATTGGTCCTGTTTGACACATTTGTAGTACTGACGTATTTTGTAGCGATGCAATGTAATGTTTATTTATTATTTATACAATATTTTATATTTTAGAATGTTTATTGCTTCACAACGTATATATATTCCATATTTCTATGATTGTATCGTGACAGCATGACTTACAACTTTGTAGCCTGCAGATAACCTAAACATAATAATCCATCAAAAATGTTCAAATGTTTGTTAAGCTTATGGGACTTAACTACGGGGTCATCAGTCCCTAAACTTACAAACTACTTATCAACTACCTTATACTAAGGACGGCACAAATATCCATGCCCGAGGGGGGATTCGAACCCCCGACCGTAGTGGCCGTGCAGACCGTGACTGAAGCGCCTCAGTCTCCTCGGCCACCGCGGCCTAATAATCCATCTATGCATTGTAAACAACAACATTGTAATCATCCCCCAAAGATAATCCATCTGTCCAGCAGTATATTCCCACATACTACTCTAAATACGAATGTGGTAACATATCTTTGCAATTATCTTTGTGATATTCTTTGATATATTCTCTGTCCTCATCTACCAGTTGCCTTTGCGATCTTATGGGAAACACATAGCTCTGTTATTATTTTAAAGTAAGATGCAGGGACAAATGTGTCCCCAATTTCATGCTTCTGACGTGGACTCAACTCCAAATGTTTTTATTGCTTTTATTATCATGAAGGAAACCTGTCTGACAACTTTTATATAAATAACTATCTTATCCCACTTGTAATGTGCCTTATATCTGTATTTCATATTACTTTATATTAATTTTAATAATTTTTAAATGATATGCACAGCACTTGAAATGTGATTATGAGAATAAATATAAAATTATCAGTCAAATGGCGGTCAATTCTTTTAAAAAAATTTAAAACTATGCTGACATGAAATAAGATTTTGTTAAGTGGTGGAATCGTATTCACTTTTGTAAGTATTTGAACTGCTGATGTAGTTAGGAGAGCCAGTCGTGAAAAAAATGTATCACCTGGTATGCAAGATGGAAGAGACAGGGGAAATACCCCCCGACTTCAAGAAGAATATCGTAATTCCAATTCCAAAGAAAGCAAGTACAGAAAAGTGTGAAAATTACAGAACTAGCAGTTTAATAAGTCATGGTTGCAAAATACTAACACGAATTATTTACAGACGAATGAAAAGACTTGTGGAATCTGACCTCGGGGAAGATCTGTTTGGATTTAGGAGAAATGTAAGAACACGGTAGGCAATACTCACATTACGACTTATCTTAGAAGATAGGCGAAGGAAAGGGAAACCTACATTTTTAGCGTTTGTCGATTTGGAAAAAGCTTTTGACATGGTCGACTGGAATACATTATTCAAAATTCTGAAGGTATCAGGGGTGAAATATAGGGAGCGAAGACTTATATTCAACCTATACAAAAACCAGACAGCCGTTATTAGAGTAGAAGGGCAAGAAAGGGACGCAGAGATTGGGAAGGGAGTAAGACAGGGTTGTAGCATTTCCCCAATGTTGTTCAATCTGTACGTTGAGCAGGCAGTGAAAGAATGGAAGGAGAAATTTGGAGAGGGAATTAAAGTTCAGGGAGAAGAAATAAAAACATTGCAGTTTGCGGATGACATAGTAATTCTGTCAGAGAACGCAAAAGATCTGGAAGAACAACTGAATGGGATGGACAGTATCCTGAAAGGAAGATATAAGATGAACATTAACAAGAGTAAAACGAAGGTAATGGAATGCAATGTCAGAAAATCAGGCGATGCTGAAGGAATTAGATTAGGTAATGAGACAATCAAAGTAGTAGATGAATTTTGTTATTTGGGTAGCAAGATAACTTCTTATGGCCGAAGTAACGAAGATATAAAATGCAGAATAGCTTTGGGAAGAAAAGCGTTTCTACAGAAGCTAAACTTGTTAACAATCAATATTAACTAAAATGTTAGGAAGTCCTTTCTGAAAGCATTTGTCTGGAGTGTAGCATTGTATGGGACGGTAAGAAGTTCAGATAAAAAGATGATAGAAGCTTTTGAAATGTGGTGCTAGAGACGAATGATGAAAATTATATGGGTAGATTACGTAACTAATGAGGAGGTGCTTAACCGAATCGGGGCGAAAAGGAGTTTCTGGCATATCCTGACTAAGAGAAGGGATCGATTGGTTGGACACATTCTGAGACATCAAGGAATTGTCCACTTAGCATTAGAAGGTAAAAATGGTAGAGGGAGACCGAGGGACGAATATAGTAGCAAATTCAAAAGGATGTAGTTTGTCGAACGTATTCTCAGATGAAGAGACTTGCACAGGACAGGGTAGCGTGGAGAGCTGCATCAAACCATTCTGCGGAATGAAGACCGCAACAACAACAAGCATTTGTTCATAAGAACTTTACAAATATAGCAGATTTTAAATATTATATCGGTTAGTAAATTACTGCTTGCTGTGCTTATGTACTGCTACACCTTACATACAGAATAACAGAAGGCTGTCACACAGCTATACATGTTGTGTTGTCATCTAATCATGACTTTCTCTCGTTACGAGTGTTCCGACTGACGGAGGCCATTGATTTTTTGTAGGCCTGTTCAAGGGAGTGATCATAGAGAGCGGCGAGGCGAACGCCGTGTGGAGCGTCGAGATGAACCCCCGTGAGAAGGCGTACCGGCTGGCGGAGTCGCTGGGCTTCGAGGCGCCGGACAACAACGACACCGACGCCAACGACGCGGCCGTCGCCGCCTTCCTGCGCGCCGCCAGCCACCAGGACCTCACCAGGGACGACAGCCGCGCCAACTCTGACTTCGTGAGTCCTCGCTGCTGTGGCCACTCTCTGGCAGCACCCGCCACCGTCACAATGAGCGACGTTTGCCTTACACGGCAGTGCCACTTTGTTACATTCGCTCTGGGTGTGAGGTCCGTCTGATATGCAAAACACACTTCTCACCCAAACGTGTTTCAGTACCTCTGTGTCATCATCAGTGGGTTTTATTTATTTATTTATGGCTGTGAAAATCAAAATACGTTGTTTCAGTACTAACCAAAGTGTGAATATTTCTTGTTGTTACCTGAAATTTTTTAACATTGAATATCAATTTAAGCATAAGGAAGTCCTTTCTGAAGGCATTTGTGTGGAGTGTTGCCTTGTATTGGAGTGAAACATGGACGATAAACAGTGTGCACAGGAAGAGAATATAGGCTTTCTAAATCCTGACGATTAGGTGAGTGGAATTGGGGAGAAAAGAGAATTTCTGGCATATCTTAACTAAAAAAGAAGGGATTGATTGATGGGACACATTTTTAGACATAAAGGAATTGTGAATTTAGCATTGGTGGGAAGTGTGTGGGGTAAAAATCGCAGAGGGAGATCAAGAGATAAATATAGTAAGCAAATTCAAATGGGTGTAGGTTGCCATACGTATGAGTAGAAGAAGAGGCTTGCTCAGGATAGAGTAGGGTGAAGAGCTGCATCAAACCAGTCTCCGGACTGAAGACCACAACAACATTTTGGTTTTACATTTCTTGGTCACGTAGGATCCTTTTTACATGGACAATGGTAGCGTTGTCACATGCAACTAAATTATCTGTGTGAACATTGTGACGACTAGACACGCTTAGTAGGGATGTTTCTACTTCCGTTTTGGTGAGCATTACTTACGATGTGCTACGAAGCACACATTCTGTGCCGCGTTTCTGTGGATCACACTTAAGAAATAAACATATTTAGTAGACTTTTTCCTTTCATAGTCACTTAATACTTTTGCGAAATCGACTGCGTACGCTTTATTATTATGTACAGCTATTACTCGGCCTTCATTTGTTCTTCAGTTAAAATAGTTATGGATTTGAATTTTCCTTATTTTGTCTCTCTACCTGTGTGTTTGTTCGTTCGTGTGAGTGTGTGTGTGTGTGTGTGTGTGTGTGTGTTTGTGTGTGTGTGTGTGTGTGTTTGTGTGTGTCTATGTGTGTGTAAATTTCTCTGTGGATGGGTGTGGGTACGTGAGTGCGTACGATCTAACTGCCTCTGTCATCATTTTAGTAAACACACACACACACACACACACATACACACGCACACGCCTATCAAATCGAAAACAGAAATGTTTAGCTTTCCTTTTTCTGGCGTATTATTAGAGAATGGAACGGTAGAAAAATATCATAAAAGCGGCACGATTAACCCTATGACTTGCTGAGTATTTATGTAGACGTAGATCTAGATATGTCGGACGGTATCATCTCTGTACCGTACAACCGAATGATTGCCTTCTAAGTTCAACAGTTCAACATAATGTCACTTCAAACCATGTGCGAACCACCACCTTCATGAACTCGATGGACGATGTATTTAAAACGTTCAGGCTAACCAAGCATTCTCAAAAACGGTCTCTGATGATTTTCTGATTGAAGACAGAAGTGAGTCTCGTCTGTGAATACATACATGTTGCACAGGCAGAGAGAGAAAATACATAAAATTCAATTCCACTGCCATTCTTACCGTATAACAAATGAAGGCCGACTACTAGGTGCGCATAACAACAAAGTACACACAGTGTCAAGAGATGGTGAAAGGAAACAGTCCATGAGAAACGTATACTCTACATCTACGTAGTCTACAAATTAGTTTAAGTGCGTGGCAGAGGGTTCATTATCCACTTTCATAACTTTTCTCTACCGTTCCATTCTCTAATAGCGCGCGGGAAAAAAGAATACCTAAATCGTTCCGTTTTCGATCTGATTTCTCTTATTTTATTGCGATGGTCATGTCTTCCTATGTAGGTGGATGCTAGCAAAATATTTTCACATTCAGACGTAAAAGTCGGTGATTGAAATTTCGCAATTACATCTCACCGCAACGAATAACGTCGTTCATTTGATGATTTCCACCTCAAATCGTGTAACATTTCCTTGACGCCCCCCCCCCCCTCTCCCCCGTAACGTGATAAAACAAAACGAACTGCCCTTCTCTGAACCTTCTCAATGGCTTCCGTCAGTCCCACCTGGTGAGGGTCCCACACTGGGCAACAGTACTCCAGGAAAGGACGCACAAATGTGATGGAGGCAGTCTCTTTGGTGGAACTGCTGCATCTTCGAAGCGTTCTGCCGATGAAACGTAACCTTTGGTTCGCCTTACCCACAATATTTTCTGTGTGTTCTCTCCAGTTTAAATCGTTCCTAATTGTAACTACTAGGTATTTGGTAGAATTTACGACCTTAAGGTTTGACTGATTTATCGTGGTATTGAAGTTCAGCGGATTTCTTTTAGTGGTCATGTGTATTATTTCACACTTTTCATTATTTAGTGTTAATTGCCAATTTTCTCACCATGTAGAAATTTTGTCTAAATCGCTTCGCAGTTGCTTTTGATCGTCTGTTGACCTCACTAACCGATAAACGACAGCACCATCCGCGATCAATCTGAGGGAGCTAATCAGATTGTCTCCTAGATCGTTTGTAAACACAAGGAAGAGTAGGGGACCTTTAAAGCTTCCCTGGGAAACGCCTTATGTGTTGTCCACAGAAACACGGAACAAAAGTGTGCCCCGAAACAAACCGTAAGTAATAGACAACATAGGTGGATGATAAAAATCTCCCAACATACCAAAGTTTCGCACTATAATTAGCGTGTTAAGTCGTCACACTGGTCACACAGATGATTTGGTTGCAGATTACAACACTACCATTGTCATGTAAAAACTGTCCTACATGACCAAGAAATGTAATACCAAGGTAGCAACAAAAAATGACATGCGACTTTTTGGCCTAATATTCACACATCGGTTAGTACTCGAACTATGTATATTGATTTTTACAGCCATAAATAAATGGATGAAACCCAGTGATAATGGCACAGAGGCTCTGAAACATGTTTGGGTGAAAAGTAAAAACAGTGTTTTGCCTATATGGCGAATCTCATACCCAGAATTTAGTGACTGCAAACACGGAAATCATAAGATCTGCACATTGGAAATGATAAATTAATATAGTTTTCTTGTCCCAGATCTTCGTTCGATAATGATTAACATTGTCAGTAGAAAATGAGAAATTTTGAGTCACAGCCAATTTCATCACCAAGAAATAATTTAGTCATTAAACTAGCTCATTGTGGTTAACAATTTTTGAATCTAGGACCCCTTTCGAAATAGAATAAGTCTCGTTCGCCTCTGCCCCCTCTTCTCCAATCCGAGCCCATAAACCATACAATAACGATGTCGGTGTTCTTTTATGAGTTCACGGCAATCGCGAAAGAAATGAGAAATGAACCCGCGAGAATCCTAAAAGAGCCACAGAGGTAAGATGGGAGAGTAGAAACAATGTTAACACTTACTGTATCAAACTACAATTCGAAGTGTGCTGGAGCGTCCAAGAAACGCTTGGTAGAAATTGAGTTTTATGTAGGTGCTCAACAAGACATATGCATAATGGTGGTCATTATTTTATGTAGATTTTACTGTTTTATCTTTGACCAACAATCTTTTATTTCTGACTACCCACCAGTACATAATTTTATATATAAATAGCAACCACTGCACCCACAAGATTTTATGTAGTGGATTGTTATAAGCAGTTTTATAAATGAGGCTAGATGCTGACACCATAGCGTGTCGAAACCGGTCGTCGTGATTTATTCGAATAATAATTTGCGATCTTGGCATCTGTGGTGGACGACACCTTATTAGAGGATGTTTATGATCATGTTTTATTTATATGTTGACAAGGCAACAATTAAGTTGACGAGTAAGTGTGTTTTTAAAAGCTATTAATAGTAATGTTGTGAAGAATAAAACCTAAGATCCGAAAATGGCAGTTAAACTGCCGAAACCGGTAATCTTAATAAAAAATAAAAAGCAATCTTGGCTCTTGTCTTCAATAAAAAAATGTTTTTCTGGTTGTAAAGTTCAAGTGTGAAAAATGTAAGCAAGTTTGTAACTCTGAGAAAGTACCATCTTCACTATAGTCGACACAAACGATTTGTGAGAGTCAACAACTGCACTAATATTTGAAGCAATTTATTCCTAATCTCAAATCTCCAAAAGTTCTTGACCGAAAGCTATGAAATTTTGGCACAACATTTTACTGAAATTCGCGCATGGTTTGTGTATCTATTTTTAATATATTTCTGTAATGAATTTACATAAATTTAAAGAGGGTGACAAGTTCTTTCAAAAATGGTAAAATTGACGTTTATATAGGTTGTATATGTTTAGGAAATAGGTACCTAAAACCCTTGCAGTATTACAATGAAATGTGTCAAACTTGTAAGCTTTTTTAGAGCAGAATTTAGGTTTTTTAAGAGTACAAGAGTTTTTCGTATTCCGCATAAAGAGACCACCCTCCGTGTACCTGCCCGCTAAATCGGTCAGCAGTAGCGGATCCATTCTTAAAACGTTGCAATCACACCTCGTATATTTTTTTGTGTATGATATCTCAACTGATCCCGTAACTGTTTTGAGCAGTTGTTATAGAAGAAGAATTATGTACGAGAAATTTTGGTGTATATACGTGTGGCGTCTGTTCCGAAAGAAACAGACGTCACTTCTGATCCAGCAGTTGTTATTCAAATTCAAATGTTTGTACAGCTTATGGGAACTACGGGGTCATCAGCCCCTAAACTTACAAACTACTTATGAACTACTTACGAACTAGGACGGCACAAATATCCATGCCCGAGGGGGGGATTCGAATCCCCGACCGTAGTGGCCGTGTAGACCGTGACTGAAGCGCCTCAGTCCCCTCGGCCACCGCGGCCGGCTAAAATTAGTGCCCGGCCGGGAGTTGTTATTATTTAATAATCACAGAATATATGACATCAAATGCGATTGGGCAAAGCTGAAAATGTGTACCCAGCCGGGATTCGAACCCGGGTCTCCTGCTTTCTAGGCAGTTGCGCTGACCCCTACACCACTGGGGACACAGTGATCACCGCACCTGCAAGGACTACCTACGCCGGCCTCCCATCAGATACAAATTCCCAGCTTCGCCCTGCCCACAGTTCTCAAACTCGTAGTTATGAAACTAATTCCCGTAAGAGTAAGGGCTTCAAACTTGCTCACCCCTCCCAGCGGTGTAGGAGTCAGCGCAACTTCCTAGAAAGCAGGAGACCCGGGTTCGAATCCCGGCTGAGTACACATTTTCAGCTTTGCCCAATCGCAGTTGATGTCATAAATACTGTGAATATTAAATTTTGGTTTGTTTGGTTTACTTTTTCATCACTGTGTGATTCAACAAGAGTGTTGTTGGAGTGTGGCTGTCATTTCCTGTCTGGAGCCCAGCAGCTTGCCTGCAGTTGAGCAGCTCCCGTTGTTGCCCGCAGGAGAACCGCCGCCTGAGCAGACTGGGCTTCGCGCCCGTCATCGAGCCGGAGTCGGACACCGCGGTGGTCACCGAGCCTCCAGGCGACATCCTGAGGGAGGGCCGCTACAACCAGGTGGCCGTCATGACCGGCGTCACCTCTGCCGACGGCGGCGTCGTCATCTACTGTGAGTGTGCAACCCAACCGATCGCTCAGCATCTCAACACACTCTTACCACACAATCTACATGGGTAGACAAAATGAGGACTCACCAAACATCAACACGCAACCTTGCCTAAACCCGCCCTCACACGGGATGTGTTGACCCAACGTGGCGCAGGCCAGACGTGCTGTCTGTATACCTAACTGCAGCACGCTCTGAAGCGAACTGCTACATCCCAAGGAACGTGCTGCTCATCGTGACTTGCGACCGCAGCGCTCTCCGGCGCCCGTTGCGGGCTGGCGCGTAGATCATTGTCTTTACAAAGATGGATGTACGTAAAATTACACGGTATCTGTTAGCGAACGCAAAAAAAGGAACCTGAATACTGTAGCTTTCTTATGCTTGCACGTTGCATGCAATACTCTTTCAGAAATTGTAATTTTTTACTTCAAGAAACACAAAGACATTAACTGATGATGATGATGATGATCGTGTGGCATTTATGACCGTTAGACCCGTGTTCAGCCTGCCTGGTGCAAGTCTCTTTATCTGACGCCACTTCGGCGACTTGCATGTCAATGATGATGGAATGATGATGAGGACGATACAACACCCAGTCCCCGAGCGGAGAAAATCTCCTACCCGACCGGGAATCGAACCCGGGCTCCCTGCGTGGCAACCAACCACGCTGTCCACTGGACTACGGAGGCGGACAGACATTAACTGAAAGCGTTTGATAATGATAACAAAATGTACGACTAAATCACTTTTGGCAAAATATCATAAAAAAACTGTAAACGGTGAAATCCATCATCTGCGCCAGCTCCACTCTCTTATATTGCTCTTTTTCACGATGTACATATTCTGCATATCCAAATGTTTACTTTGGCATTCCTTCGAAGATAATAATTTCTGCCTACTTGTTCATAGACGCGGGACATCGCCTCAGTTCGACAATGTTCGTTGTGATAAGTTTTGATTTTAGTATTGTACGTAAACACTTTTGCTCCTTTACTTCATCTGCGTCCATAACCACACTCTGCATTATGAAACTGAACTATTTCAGCACTGTACTGAACTGCAACAGAATTCAAACACCGTGGCGAAAACCAAATGACGTGTGGTAATATCTCGAAATTTATTTGTTCCTGTACCTTGCACGAAATACTAAACAAGTTCTCTCGTGGGCAGAGTACGTTCATGTTTGTAGTAAATAACGTCGAATACTGGTTATTATAATTGTATTAAATTAACAAATAAATTACATAAACCGTAATTAAACCAAATCATTAAAAAAATATCTCCGAGAGTGTAGATCCAAACCTGTTATTTACATCTTTTTCTCCATACCTCGTAACGCTAACCACCACGCTAATCCGTCGTCTTAAAAAGAAATAACAACGAATATCGGATATTACCCTTAAATTAATAAGAAAGAACCAGGAACATTAAGGAAACAGAAAAGGAAAAAATATAAATTTTTTCGAAGTACGGGGCCGTGATACCGAGTTACTATCAAGTTCTATTCAACAGTTTACCGCGGTACCAACTACGCTATTTCTCCTCCGGAGAAAGTGCCCTGTTTTTACAATATACTATGCACCTAAAACATGTTGTAATATGTTATTAATCTATGACAAAGTATGATAAACACGCTCCTTTGATAGAATGGCGTTAAACCGTAGCATAGGAACGATATTCTTTTACGGTATACAAATTATAACAATGAGTAACGTTAAATACGATATCCTCTAAAACTATGAATATATAGTTTCCGGTAATTTATTGTAACAAATCATACCTAAAATGATGCGTTTTCAAAATTTCTTCATTTTTCTGGCGCTTTAAAAAGATTATACATCGTACGCTAAAACGAAAGAAGGCACGAAATACGGAGTTCCGTTCGCAATATGGCGGATCAAAAGTTCTGCTTGTCACGTGAAAAACAAGTCGCTTTTCCACGAAGCAAAAATCTAACATGCTGGATCCTTCATTCCACGCTTCGCAGGGCAGTGGAACGTGGAATTCCACGCTGCAACGGCACCACGTCCTCCTTCAAGTGCGTTTCCACGTGCCGTACGTAAGTGGACGGCATAAGGGTGCGTTTATGCTAGCACCTCTCTGCTCGCCGGCTTGGCACGGCGGTGGTAAGTGAAGCCCACTGCATCTTATACCCGTCTTACACGATCGCCATAACGTATAGAAGTAGAAAGTGTGATCTCTCTCCTCCGATGACACGAACTGAATACAGTTAGTCCGGGAATCTCCCACTGCGTAGCGCTGCGATCGTTTTGCGCGCTGTTGTGTTAATGCTTATAAACGCTCTAACGTGTGCTTCGTTACTGATTTATGGATATTTCGGGTTTTATATGAAGAACTGTGCAGTGGAACAGATTGTTGGTGTGTTCGATATTTAATTAAACTAAAGGACTTGAATACCAAGAAAATATTTCCATTGAAACGAATAGTAGAGTCTTCTAAACTGAAGTGACGATGTCTTTGTGTTCTGTGTCTGGTTACAAGTCAGGGTACAGAAATTGCAAGAAGCTCAGACGCATTTTCATGTCGCCAAAAAATTTAGAAAATTTTTACAAATGGGAAAAAATATCCCAAAGCAAGACAGGGAGCTAAAATAATCTCCCACATTTGTGATGCTCACTTTATAGAAAATTTAATATTAGAAAGGTAGAAACTGACAAATTCATTATTTGTGGAAATGAAGTAGAACTGCACAGAATTTATTAGCACTTGAAACCAAATTCAGTTCCTCACATTTCCATGAAGTTACACCAATATTTGTCTATCCGATTAAAGCTATGAAAACCTCCTACAGAGAGGAAAGCTGCTTGAAAAACTGTGCAAAAAACACCCACAAATTTGTGTCGGTGATACCATGTCTGATTTAAATAGAAACTAGTTGTTTGTTAGGGCTACATTTCTTGATCTACTTGAAATAAAGCAAAGCGCAAGGAAACAAAAATGGAAAAGTAGCTTGGCCAGGACAAACAATAAACTCAAGTCAGAGAAGGCTAGAGTAGTTATGCTCCTTTAGATGCAATACAGTCACTTATGGGCAAGCACAATTTTGTCTATAGATATGCAGGTGCCGATGCGAGCTTGCTTGACCACCGGCTACGAAAATCTAAATTTTCACTCAATTGCTGGAAAGTAATGCTTGAAAACCCAATTTTTAGGAGAAGATTAAAGATCGACAATATTCTCCAATACGTATTATAGAACTGAAAACTTTTCACACTAGTTTATTTGCAGGATTACTAAAAGTGAATTCGTAGTACAGTTCACGATCATTATCTAGTTGGTCTGCTGCAGGCAGCTCGTGACACGGCAAGAATAAATATTAGTGTTGCCGTATAACATGTAATGATTCATTTTTTTCCTTTTCTTCCTACTTTAATTTATTGAAAGTCCAAAAATCAATTACTGTTATTCAGTGCTAGGTTCTCCTGATTCCATCACACTGAACTCGCATTCGGAAGGATGGTGGTTCAAATCCCCCTCCGGCCATCCAGATTTAGGTTTTCCGTGATTTCCCTAAATCACTCCAGACAAATGCCGGGATGGTTCCTTTGAAAGGGCACGGCTGATTTCCTTCCACATCCTTACCCAAACTTTTCGAGCGTAAGCTCCGCCTCTAAAGACCACGCTGTCGACGGGACGTTAAACTCCAAGCTTCCTTCCTCCTTCCTGTTTCCATCCCATAACAATTTTTAAAGCAATTAGCAGCATTGAGATTGCGCTTAAATAATCTAGTTCACACGTGTTCCAACAACATAGGGGCCTACATGTGAATCACGACTTCATAACATGCAATATAGAGATACAAATGCGAAAGTGTAACTTCACTGCGTGGGAGAGAAGCGCGTAAATCTGAGCTAGCGCCGCCAAGCGGCGAAACGGGTGTACTAGCAATTTCTACTTCTATTCGTTATGCTATCGCCTTAATGGAGAAAACTCACTAGTCTATTTGCGTTCTCCTTTCGTGTCTGCGTGTAAATCAGCGACCAACGCCATCGCGAGTGCGTCTATGACGTCAGTGACCTATAGATTATGTCGAGAGTGGAGTTCTAAATTTTCGAGTGTGCTGCAGAATGCGCATGCGCAGAAGCAGAGAACTGTAGTGGCGTCTGCTAACATCGAAAGCTAACCTGTCCTACACTGGTCGAGTGCATTCATATCAGAGAAATGTTTTCGCATTTTGTTTCAATTTATTCTGCTGTTTGTTTTGTGTTTTTATCACACCGAAAAAGTTGCACCAGAGCCTAATATTGTTTTTTCTACTAGTTTTCGTCTACAAAAGAGACGAAATATCTGCAAGCAGAATAATATTTTCATTTTACGGGAAAGAAGCCTATGTTATGTTCATAAACGACCAAAAATATATAAACGTATTTAACAAAAAATTATATCAACAGAAGAGTCAGAATTATTAGATGAGAAAATTATTTTCGGTGTAATTTTGACCGTTAGCAAGAAAACAATATGTGAACATCAAAGTAAATAGTCGTTTCTTACTGCATTTTCGATATTGTTTCATGTATTTGACAGTATAAATTGTCTTCAGCAAATGTGTAAGTTTTCAAACGTTTGAATGACACTTTTCCTATTATGAAAATGGCGAACCCATCTTCCATCACCTAACGCAATGCTGTTAAGAAACCCTCACTTTCAGACTAAACACAAAAGAAATAATTGACAGGTGTCTAAGCTCCTGCATTTCATGTCAGGTGTAAGCATAGGAGGTCCACACCTTGTATGTAGTTTTCTGTAACACCGATCTGCAGTTATGGTCTAAACAACTTTAGTGTTGTGTGTGCCAGTGTTATTAAAAAAAATTTCTCCATGGATTAAATTTTCACTGATGTATGTTTCAACAGCCGTAATATGCTTCAAAAATGCGTATTGTCAACCATCAGCTGTTTATTGTGTTTAGAAGATACGTAAAATGTCACTATATCTTAGGTCTTGATGATAAATAATGCTGACTGTTTTGTTTACCATCAAAATCTAATGTCTAGTGACAATTTACGAATTTTTTGTTGTTTGACATAGATATGCTGACAGAAAATGCACCTGTGTAATCAGTATGTTTTTATTTTTCCGAAACCGGTAAAGTTCTAAATTCAATAAACAGCTGATTGTTGACTATATGCAATTTTTAAAGTTTCTCTAATGATTTCATCAACCCGATACCCGTGATTCTCGTCAGTTTCCATACGCGATGGTGTACTCGCAGTTCTCTCATACACACTGACGCTTGCATTATCGTTTTCTTTATTAAGACCACTAACAACCCATTACCGCTCATTATTTATCGTGTTATAACCTTCATCGTCCACAGATTTCATTATTCTATGGATATCAGGTGGAAACACGTTCTCTTCCGTTGTAACATGGATTTCAGCTCGTTTTGTTACGAGTGACGTACATTGTCCAGTAACATTACTGTGACAACCTGTCAGAGACTCAATAACCACATTTGGTAGCGCGGAATACTATAAGACATGTAATTTCTTAATTGAGAATCCAGCCTGATCGAGGTGGGCTTAAGACCGGGAAATTTGGTGGCATGGGGAGTACTGTTATTAATTTATCACGGTGCTCAGGAGCGTATATAGTTTATTCTTCCCGGGGGGAAAGGGGGGGGGGGAATTGAAGTGTCTTCCGTAAAGTGAAGCGAGTAGGGGGAATTTCCTAAGTCATTCAGGACAGTATACAAAATACATCTGCAACTGAAATGTGAACTATGAAGCTGTTTAAAATTGCGACACTGGTTGCATTGTCAGAAACTAAAAACTCTCAAAAATTAATAGAAAAAGAAATAAAATAAAATAAAATAAAATAAGTATGTATATGGAGCGTGGCGTGTCACACGTTAGATTATCCTGCTCGTAGGTGCTATCGAATCAAAGAAATACGAACCACATGCAAGGGTATGCATGGTCCCCAAAAATCAATGACTACTTGTGTTGATACACTGTGTCCTCCATAATGACAAGAAAAAAAGCTTTAGGATGGAACAAAAACATTCCTCAAACAGGCCTCGTTCGCACAAAGTTAAAAACATTCCGTTGAAACTCAGCGTCGACGTCTTTAAAAGTTTCGTGACATCTTCTTTCATGAGGACGCTTTAAAATCGCTCTTGCCTCGTTTCTCGGTGCAGTAATGTGTGAAACGAATTCCGTGAAATTACTAGGAACAGCGGATTTTTTTGCGAGAAGGCGAAGAGAGAAACAAAATTAATTATTGATATGGTGTCTGTTCTTTTTGGACATGTCATATGCTCCCAAAACGCAATGGAAGCTATTATGGGTAGAAGTTTTACCTGAAAAACATAAGTAGTTAATAATTCGTTCCTTTTACCGGCCTCCCGACTCTGACGATACAGTAGCTAAAATGTTCTAAGTAAACCTGTGTCTAATTGCAAACACGTTTCTGACTCACACAATAATAGTAGTCGGTGATTTTAATTTACCCTCAACTTGTTGGAGAATTAAATTAACAAATCAGGAGGTATGCATAAAGCATCGTGTGAAATTGTACTCAACGCATTCTCTGAGAATTACTTAGAACAATTAGTTCATGGACCACCTAGAATTGTAAATGGATGTCAAAACACACTTGATCTCTTAGCAACAAATAATCCTGAGCTCTTAACGAGCATGAAAACGGATACAGGTATTAGTTAATACAGAGCTGTCGTAGCGTGATTGAACATCGAAAGTCCCAAAGTAACCAAAAATAGATAAATTATATTTGTTCAGGAAAGCAGATAGAAATACAATACATTGCTTCTTGAAAGACAGTTTCCACTCGATCGTAACACTAAACGTAAGTGTAGACCTGATTTGGCTCCAATTCAAAGAAGTGGTATCGACAGTAATAGAAAGTTTTATACCAAATAAATTAATAAAAGAAGGTGATACCCCTTGGTACACAAAACAGGTCAGGCCACTGTAGCAAAAACAACGGAAAAGGCATGCAAAATTTAAACGAACACAAAATCCCCAGGATTTGCGATCATACACAGATGCTCGAAATTTAGCAAGGACTTCAGTGCGAGATGCCTACAATGCATTTCACAACGAAATTCTTTCTCGAAATTTGATTGGAAACCCAAAGCGATTTTGGTCATATGTTAAATATACTAGCAATGGCGATCCTGCCGATGATAGCGCTACTAAAGCAGAGGCACTGAACACAGCTTTTAGAAACTCATTCACCAAAGAAGACGAAAGCTATATTCCAGATTTCGAATTACGAACAGAGACTATCTAGAATGAGTAATGTTGAAGTAGATATCCTCGGAGTAGTTAAGCAACTTAAAAAACTTAACAAGAACAAGTCTTCTGGTCCGGACTGTATACCCATTAAATTTTTATTCGATTATGCTGAAGCGATGGCTCCTTACTTAACAGCCATATACAATCGCTCTCTCTTAGAAGGATCTGTACCAAAAGATTGGAAAGTTTCACAGGTCGCACCAATATTCAAGCAAGGCAGCAGGAGTAACCCACTAAAATACTGCCTATTTCATTGACGTCAATTTGCAGCAGGATTTTGGAACATATCTTGTATTCAAATGTTATGAATTATTTCGAACAGAATGCTCTATTGACCCAAGGTGAACACGGATTTAGAAAATATCGTTCATGTGAAACACAACTAGCTCTTTACTCACAAGAAGTGATGAGTGCTATCGACAAGGGATATCAAATTGATACGTATTTCTGGATTTCCAAAACGCTTTTGACACCGTACCTAATCAAATTGCGTGGTTATGGTACATCTCCCCAAATTTCCGACATATCTTTAATTTTTTATGTCTTTTGTTCTATATATTTCTTCTTTCGTTACCTATTATAGAAATGATTATATACATAATGAAAAAATATTAATCGTTTTATTTTGTTTTAATATTTATTTTTTCAATAGTTCTTTTAATTATAATTCCAAATTTAATTAGAATTTTATTTGGATAAGGGACCTGTCAGAGAGAACACAGTTTCTAGTAATCGATGGTAAGGCACCGACTAAAACATAGTGATATCAGGCGTTCCATAAGGTAGAGTTACTGGTCCTCTGCTGCTACTTATTTACATAAACGATTTAGGAGAATATCTAAGCAGCTCTCTTAGATTGTCTGCAGATGACGCCGTCATTTACCGTCTAGTAAAATCATCCGAAGATAAAAACCAGCTGAATAAGATATCAGTATGGTGTAAAAATTGGCAATTAACTCTAAATAATGAGAGTATGTAGTCGTCCATATCACTACGAAAAGAAGTCCGTTAAACTTTGTTTATAAGATAAAACAATCAAAAGCGAAGGCCGTAAACTCCACAAAATACCTAGAAATTACTATTACTTCAGACTTAAACTGGAAAGAACACGTAGATAATGTCGTGGGATAGGTGAACCAGAGATTTCGTTTTATTGGCTGAACCCTTAAGAGATGCGACAGAACTACTAAAGAGACTGCATACATACGCTTGTATGTCCTGTTTTGGAGTATTGCTGCCCAGTCTGGGATTCTTATCAGGTGGGTTTGACGGTGGACATCTAAAGATTCCAAAAAAGGGCAGCTCATTTTGTATTGTCACGATACAGGGGAGACAGCATTACGGAAATGATACAGGCTCTGTGATGGGAATCATTACTACAACGGCTCTTATCGCTGCGGCGTGGGCTACTTACGAAACTCCAGTCGCCAACATTGTCCTCCATATGTGAAAACATATTGTTGACTCCAAATTACATAGGCAGAAATGATCGTCAGAATAATATACGAGAAATCAGAGCTCGAACGGAAAGACTGAAGTGTTCTTTCTTCTCGCGCGCGCTTCGATAATGGAAAGGGAGATGGGCATTGTAAGGGTAGTACGATGAACCCTCTGCCAGACACATAAATGTGATTTGCAGAGTATCCCATGTAGGTGTAGATGTAGAACTGAGGTACTGCAACACCTGATCGTTTTTCGAGTCACATCATTCCCAAATTGTACTTAGAACGCTTCCGCGCGTATCATCACCTCTTGTATATCACTAGTATAGAATAAACATTAATCTTACACAGTGTTTGAGCAACTGAAACGAAGAAACATTGAAGGTGAAACAAGAAAAATTAAGTCCTGCTTGGTGTTCTATCCGTACTCATTCTTCCTCTAGAACCTCAAGAGACTGGAAAGTGTCAGCAATTGTACTAACGTAATTCGAAAACTCCATCGCACACCACTTGATGGAATGACAAAATTTCGTTTCATTATCACTTGTAGTGGTTTAAATAAATGGTAATACGTACACAGAAATTCGTAGACAACGAAATGCACGACAGAGAAATGGATTCTCACAGTTCAGCATATCCGTCTGTTGTTTTAGCGTCGGGTGTCCTGTGGAACGAAGACTACGCTGAAGACGTAAGGGAGAACTTCACGGAGCTGGTGGGGTCGCAGCTGCAGCTGCCGGAAGAACTGCAGGCCGATGCGGCGCTGGAGCTGGAGAACTTCTACTTTGCCGGCGAGGGATTCAGCATCAACGACACCCAGGCTGTCTACGACGTCAGTAATGTCTTGTCTTTCTCCTTTATTTTAGTTGTTTCCCTTTTTCAGAATAGGTGCTCTGTTAGTGGTAGATGATTAAAAACATCTAGGGTAGGTTCAAATGTTCAAATGTTTGTAAATCTTATGGGACTTAACTACGGGGTCATCAGTCCCTAAACTTACAAACTACTTATGAACTACTTACGAACTAGGACGACACAAATATCCATGCCCGATGGGGGATTCGAACCCCCGACCGTAGTGGCCGAACAGACAGTGACTGAAGCGCCTCAGTCCCCTCGGCCACCGCGGCCGGCTCTAGGGTAGGTGGTACAATTTCGATCATTGCAGGCAAATGTTACTGTAACTTGAAATATATTGAGAAAAGAAATAATTTTAACTGTGGCACTTGGTATTGGATGTTTAATGAATATGTAAAACAAATAGGCCTATTACACAATCACAAATTACAGAATTGAGAAAAATCGATCGAAAAATGTATCACACTAGGTACAATTGTGATCACTTCCTGGTAAAATTCAGATTCCGGGCAACTTTCACATAAAAAACACTTTTTTTCCGTCAGGCACCAACGCATACTACGCATACTTCCTACAGGCCTGTTACGAGATATATTTTCTCCGTGACAATTATTCTATTTTGGAAATAATATAATCACAGGCCTGTCATATCAATTACTTACACTTGGACACAGAAAAGTCTGAGAAACTGATGAAGAACAGGGAAAGATTAGGGGTAAAACAAGATCGGGATTACGGATATGTCAATATTACAATACCATTCATAATTCAGTGATCGAATAAAATATTTAAAGCTTTTTTGGAGTGAAGCAAAACATTATTTTGATTTCCTTGAATTTTTGAAAGTATGAAGAACTAGTACCTCTTCACTAACTTAAAAATGTGATTGTAAAGTACTATATTAAGAAGTAATTAGTACACCTGGCACCTAAATCAAAATTTCATTATTTCATTAACTGTTTGATTACTTATAATGACAATTTTATTTTGATTTTGTCTGCAGATGGTTTCTGACATGTACTTTATACAACCAGCTGAATTTCTCGCCAGGACCGTGGCCAACACCAGCAGTGACACACCAGTCTATTTATACTATTTCGATTATGATGGCTACGGTGCTGATGAACACGGTACGTATTGTAAGAGTATTTTCAGTTATGCTGGTAGTACTGCGTAAGAAACAATTATGAGCGAATTGTTATAGGTTATAGCAGAAGTAATGTGTGTATTTTTAAGTGAAATGAGATAATATGATAGATGAACAACAAAAAATTCTCCAGTTTAAATATTGAACTGCGTAGAAAATAAAACGCTTAGGTCGTGAAGAAGCTGTGTGCTATTTGTGCCTAAATGAAACCACGGGTATTTAGATGATGAATTTCACATTTCGAATATATTTAAAGTTCAGTAGTCGATGTGATTGTTTTGCACATCATAATTTACGCCAATGCAGAACAGAATTAACCTGTGGAACAGGACTATTGATAAAGGATTGTATAATGGAGTCTTTAATCAGCAAGGTGTAGATGTTGCACTATTTTCAGCAAGTATATTCGAAGTATAAAATCTTGAATCATAATAAATGAACACCAAAGGTGGGATTCAACGACTGAAACGATAGATCAAACTTGTAGAATGATGTCATTGTGAAATGATGCACAAAAATATCTGAATCGTCATATACGTAGTATTACGTACGTTATCAATCTGCTAAAGAGCCGGCCGCGGTGGCCGAGGAGACTAAGGCGCTCCAGTCACGGTCTGCACGGCCACTACGGTCGGGGGTTCGAATCCCCCCTCGGGCATGGATATTTGTGCTGTCCTAGTTCGTAAGTAGTTCATAAGTAGTTTGTAAGTCTAGGGACTGATAACCCCGTAGTTAAGTCCCATAGACTATACAAGCATTTGAAACATCTGCTAAAGACAAAGAGATCCATGTCTGTATATACTCCCCAAACCATAGTGACAACTGGATAAATTAATACAGCAAAGGAAAGGAAAAACTGTACTAAGCTTAATATAGAAAATGAAACTGACCACCTTTCACCTCTCATCTTTTGCGCCATGATCAGCAATTTTCCGAAGCCGGATTTAGGGCTTAACTGCTGCAGGTACTATCATCCAGCTTCATTACTTGAAGCCTAAGAGGATTGTTGCAATACAATTTAGACTTGACGGCTATCCACACAAAGTAATTACACAGTGACATTAGGTGACCTAGGGGCCATCTAGAATCATGAAGATGCTGACCTCTGCTAACAATTCTGTCAGGCGTGAAGACGGTGTAATGTGCTGCAATATTGCGCGGGCTGTTATTCCACGCTGTTGGATGTAACTGCAGGTCTTTCCCTCCTCCATTAATGCTAACACAAATGATTTCAAAATCGTGTTCACTCGCCCAGATCATTTGAATTTGCCTGGCCCTGTGTATCGGGAATTGTGCCTACCACCTTACCACATATCATTGATGTTTTGCTCGCCATTCGCATATGCTTGCATGTCTATGACTCAGGCCACATCGTCGTTATATATGATATCCCCATTAATTGAATCATCTATAGTTTTTGTTAGTTGAAAGTTGAATTATTCAAATTGTGATTCACTGAAATTTCAATCATAGAATCACCTGTAGGGAGAATTTTAAGCCTTACATTCGAAATCTCCTAAGCGAGACAGTTCCATAGGCATATAACATGACATGCTTTCTCATTAAGTAAAAAATTAAAACACTGTTCTGAACAGATGCAAGTAATAATGTCTAGAGTCGAATTAACCGGTATTAACATGTCACTAAAGAAGACATAGAGGCGACATGGGGAGATCATAGCTTTGTTCGAGCTGTGGTGTTTCATACGTAAGGGTGAGGTGGAGAGAGAGAGACTTTGGAATGTAAAACCAAATGAAACTAACGACTGACTCAAAGCATTTATTGCCCTTGGAGGGGGTGGAAAGGACCACGACACGAGCTGGGCTTACCGACTGGTCGCCAGACATCTGACAACGTTGCGCGCTCTGTGATCCTCGTAGGAAGAAAAGAGATGCTCTAGGATAGCACTCTTGCAAAGTGAAACAATATAAAGAAACAAAGTTTCTTTCTGTAGAAAGTACATAATGGGTGGGGGGTCGTTCTGGAACTCAGATAACAGCTGGGAGACACCATACAGAAAACAGCAACAGACACGTGAACCATAGGGGAGACCAGGGCACGTTGGCCATTTTTTATTTTTTTTATTTTTGTTAATATTAATTTATTTTAGATACTTAAATTTATGAAATTACTGTTAAGTATTAGATAGACCTTTACTGAATCTGGATGGCAGTTATTAAACTGGAAAATGTCTGTTAAAGTATTACAAAAAATTAATTACTGGACGTATGTCAAGTGAGCCAATCTGCCCCTACCTCGGGGACGTTGACCCATGTCGTCGTTTGGAAGGAAAACTACGAAATGAAAATAAAACTAACAGTTATCAAGAAATACACTTTAATGTACAGAATATCGAGTTCAATGTTGAGTTAACTGCTTAACATAGAGGACTATGACAACACGACAGGTTAAACTTATTACGATTTGTTGTTGTTGTTATGGTCTTCAGTCCGGAGACTGGTTTGATGCAGCTCTCCACCCTACTCTATCCTGAGCAAGCCTTTTCATCTCCCCATAAGAACGGCAAGCCACATTCACATGAATCTGCTTACTATACGCGTCTCTTGGTCTCCCTCTGCGATTTTTACCCCACACGCTTCCCTCCAATGCTAAATTTACGATTTCTCGATGTCTCAGAATGTGTCCTACCAAGCGATCCCTTCTTTTAGTTAGGGTATGCCAAAAATTCTTTTTCTCACCAATTCCAGTACCTCTTCATTAGTTATGCGATCTACCCACCTGATCTTCAGCATTCTTCTGTAGCACCACATTTCAAAAGCTCTATTCTCTTCCTGTCCGCACTGCTTATCGTTCATGTTTCACTCCCGTACAAGGCAACACCCCATACAAATGCCTTCAGAAAATACTTCCTTACACTTAAATTAATATTCGATATTAGCAAATTTCTCTTTTTCAAAAATGCTTTTCTTCCCATTGCCATTCTGCATTTTATATCCTCTGTACTGAGACCATCGCATGTTATTTTACTACCCAAGTGACAAAACTCGTCTACCGCCTTCATTGTTTCGTTACCTAATCTAATTCCTTCAGCATCGCCTGATTTTCTAAGACCGCATTCCATTATTTTTGTTTTGCTGTTGTTAATGTTCATTTTATACGCTCTCTTCAACACACTGTCCATTCCATTCAACTGCTCTTCTAAGTCCTTCGCTGTCTCTGACAGAATTACAATGTCATCAGCAAAACGCAATGTTTTTATTTCTTCCCCCTGAATTTTAATCCCTATTCCAAATTTTTCCTTGCTTTCCTTCACCGCCTGCTCGATGTACAAATTGAATAACTAAATCAGTTATCATTTAGAAAATTCTATGAACTTTTAGTCAGTACCAAATGAATGGTTTTTAAGGAAAAAGTCTGTTGCAGGTATGGGCCATGCAGCAGAAGCCAGTTACTTATTTCTTCAGGATGGACCAAATAAGGATCCCAATTCTAATGATGGGAAAATGATTGAGTTGTTGACAACTCTGTGGACTAATTTCGCGAAGTACGGGTAAGTAAACTGAGGCTACTATTTGAGTTGATTGTATTCATCGTCTCTTAACTGAGAAGTCACTTGAATTGCGAGCCAATCGGCCATTCAGATTTGTCACAGCATGTAATTCTATAAGTGTGTGTGTGTGTGTGTGTGTGTGTGTGTGTGTGTGGTGTGGCAATGGAAATAAAAACTGTAAGTAATACACCGCAGCACCGTTGTTCTCGATGGCGAGTGTTTAATATATACTGGGGTGTCGTCTGGAGTGCCCCAGGGAAGTGTGATAGGACCGTTGTTATTCTCTTTCTTACAGCCATACAAACCCTTCTGATAGGTCCAAACAGATGCAGAGGGTTGGGTTATCAGTAATTGGGACCTTCAATGTTAGACGGGTGATGGAGCCCCTTAGGGAAATAGCGGGAAGGTCGGAAGCGATAGAAAACGCCGGTTGCACCCGATTGCAGTTCGTTGCTACTGTCGTCGGCGCCAGTTAATCCTACCACTTGGGTTCAGAGGTCATCCTCCACATCTCGCATGACACCCTCCAGCAAGCAGAGTGCACGCAAGCATTCTTTCCCAGCAGCTGCGTTTTTATTTTTATATAATTAATAAAGCGACCGGTTTCGATACGCCATAGGACCATATCCAGGTCCCCATTATCTAACTGTTGCAAGTTACAGTACATTCATAAAAAGTTGCAGTTATTTCCGTATCAGTAAATTTCTTGCGTCCGTGCATGGCAGGTGTCAAACTACGTTGGCCAGTCGGATTCAATGTTGGTTTCAGTGTGCCGTACACCGTTCAATATTTCCTAGACGAACACCAGAGAAGAACAGGCAGTATAGAATATGGCTCCCCACAGCATGATGAAAGATCATGCCTAACAATCGGCGTCTTCCACTCACGAAGCATCTGCGTTGAGCCCACCACCAGTGGTGTCGGTATAGGCGCTTCAGGAAGGACGAATGGAGACGTGTCGTATTCAATAACGAGAGTTGCTTCTGCCTCGGTCCACTGATGTTCGTACTCGTGTACGAAGTAGTGAGAAGGAAGCGTGAAAATCTGGAGTGTATACTACAGAGACACCTGGCATCGTAGTGTGTGAATCCATATCCTACGCCGGCCGTTCTACTCTGGTGATCGTCGAAGGACCATTGAACTTCCTACCGTTCATACACCAACAACGTGGTATGATTTTCCAACAGGATAAAGCACCTCCACGTGTATCCAGTACCACCCAAAGTGCACTTTAAGGTGCACGTCAACTACCCCAGCCAGCACGATCCCCAGATATGTCATCCATTGAGCATGTTTGGGACCGGATGAAACATCTCGCACGGTCTGCACGATCGTACGAAATCTGACCCATCTGAGGCGCCAGTTGGAAATTGCTTAGCAGGCTGTTCCGGAAGACTACATTCCACCTCTACGATCTCTCCATGGAAGAATTGAAGCTTGCATTGCTGCAAAAGTAGGATATACACGGTACTAGAGTCGACATTGCGCGCGCCCTGGTGATTATATTCACGTGCGTATGGCTCTGGCTTTGAGTTGTGTGCTTTCTCAAGAATGTGTCAAAAGAAAAAAAAAACTCCTTCTGCTGGGTCGACTAATTCGTGGTAGTTCTTCATTTACCAGGAGTATATTTGTAATGCAAGAAATCTGGTCTGGAAGGAGGCAGTCTTCTTGAGGTGAACTTGGGGTATTCGAGCCCGAGATGGAGAGTGAGAGAGAGTTTCAGATGACGAACTTTCAGTCAGTACATTAATATTCAACAGGACTGACTTCGTCGAGTTACAGTTGAGAGCTTTTACTTTTCTCTCAGATTACCAGGCAACACTGCCTGTGTTTGTACACTGTATTCCGCGGTGTTGATGTGTAAATCGTTTTACTGAACTTTCTCTTACCTGTCGATTATTTTGCATTTTGTGATTGAGAAATTGAGAAATGTGGTTCGATGATTATGTAGCTCGGGAATTGAGGTACCGTCCTATCGCACTTAACACAGTATTACTGCTGAATGTAATAAGATTTTATTTCTGGCTATTGGTGGCACAGACAGTATTTGACTGCTGGATTACAGGTGCAAGTTATCTTTTACAGCTAGTTTAGTTGCAGGTATTGAAAGAAGACGTGTAAGTTACGAGCCTCAGACATTTGAGCCGTTCTTCTTATAGCCTTTCATTTCCCATAACTAGATGTATTTTACTATAACCGATCTGTATGTTTCGAATGCAATCAATTAAAATCTTTTTTCGGCCGAGGTAGAGACGTAACTAGGTTTTTTGTAAATAACAAAAGACGCTGTACCGTAGTACATGTATGTTCCTACGTCTCTCCGCAGGTAGAGGAAGCCTCGTATGTGATGACGCATGTTTTGTTCTTGCAGCTCTCCGGCTCCCAACGGAAATCCTACAACGTGGGAGAGGTTCACAGCGGAAACTGCCAACTATCTTGACTTGAAGCTAGAGCCTGCCACAAGGCAAGACCTTCTCAAGGAACGTATGGACTTTTGGAAAGAGCTCCTGGATCAGTAGAATATCATCCTTGTTAATGTTCTTTCTGTACCTTTTATGTCGGTTAACATGTGAATAAACTTTATCTACCAATTGTACCAGTCTGGGAACTTACCATACACTTAGAAATGACATCACACAGTAACGTCGATTACTACAGTGAAGCAGTTATAGCTTCTGCAAAAGAAATTTACATGAAACTGTATATCTACAGAGCAGCTGTCGATACTTCACTTTGTTGCATGGGGTTTCTCCACTTCCACCGCTGCGATCATTTGGTATGATATACGTGGTAGCAGAAATTTCTGACATACAGATCTTGGACTGTCTGATTCCAGTTCAGTAAGGTATGTTTGTGATTTCGTCACATACTGCCGTACAGACTGAGGAAATCCACGATAAAAGTGTAATTTGTTGGTGGCTTCACCTACTTCCAGTGATTCATTAGTGATGGTGTAAATCGGTGTTGGTTGTCTATAGTTACGTAATGTATGAAAACGTGAGCAATACTTACCCTACGACTATTCTCAGTTGATAGGTTAAGGACAGGATCTCTTCGTTCACCAAGGGGTAGACTAAATATTCCAGAGATGGCATTTCTTTGAGTGTGATAATACACTAAACAGTAATGAGCACTAACGACTTGTCAGGGCCATTTATTGCTAGATTGGGCACAGGTACCACTATAAATCACGTACCCAACTACAGTTGCTTTATAATTTCCAATAATAGTTAATATTTTTATGCTAATAAGTAAACTGGGGACCAATGCAAGTCCCAAAGATGCATTAATAATTGCTGGACCTCCTTATGTATCGAATTCAGTCACTATATAAACAAAGTAAACCAGCCGGAAAACAACTCACTTTGCTGAAGTTATGAAATACCGAAGTTAAATTAAAACTAATTCTCTCATCTAACTGCAATAGCCCTGTCAATGACCAGCGCAAAAAGTTTCTGCCTAAACCTTCGAAACAGAGTGCCCACGATTGAATGAAGTCCAATTTTATACAGGGCGGGTCTTTCCTACCACAAACCTGCATCTGTTCTCCAATAACGCGGGTATTGATTTCACCCAACGGCTTTAAGCGATTATTAGTTCAATATACGATGTTTTACTCATCCATTTAATAAAAATTCTGATTGCGTCATAGTTGCGCCCTTAGACTTTACACTAAAAACACATATCATAGTAATTTATACGACTCACATGTTGCCCACAAATAAAAAGTTAAAAATTTCAAATTTGCAATTGCATGACGGGAATTGCTAATTGTCGTGGTACCATTATTATTTGTGATGAAATCATGAATGACATATGTATTTAATATTATTTTTACTCATCTTTCGATTGGTGTTTATAAATTTTACGTATATTAAAGCAATTTAAACTTTGCGCAAAACTATGAAAATTTCACATAAGAGAAAAGAAACAGACCATGCTGTTGTTATGTTCTTCAGTCCGGAGACTGTTTTGATGCAGATCTCCACCCTACTCTATCCTGAGAAAGCCTCATCATCTCCTCATAAGAACTGCAACCCACATCGATTTGAATATGCTTAGTAAATAAACGCCAGACAATGTCAATCTTTTATACATTTGGAGAATGCTTTCCGCATTGTTGACAGGGACGCACTCTTTCAAATTCGGAAGGCTGCGGGGTAAAATATAGGGAACTGAAAGTTATGTAGAATTTGTACAGAAGCCGCAAAGCAGTTATAAGTGCCGAAACGAATGAAAGGGACGCAGTGTTTGGCAAGGGCGTAAGACAGGGTTGTAGTCTTGCTCCATTGTTATTCAGTCTGCGCGCTGAGCAAACTCTGGAGGAAAGCGATGAGAAATTTGAAGATCAAGTGAACGGAATGGGCAGTGTCATGAAACGAAAGGTTTAAGATGAACATTAATAACAGAAGAACAGTGGTTACGCAATGTAGCCAAATTAAATCAGGCGTTGTTGAGGGAGTTAGATTAGAAAACGAGACTATAGATAGAAAGTCTTTTCTACAGCCATCTGTCTGGGGTGTAGCACTATACTGGAGTGGATCATGGATGATAAGTGGTTCAGACAAGAACAGGATATGCTGAAATTGTTGATTTAGGTTTGGAGTGAAGGGTGGGGGGTTAAAAAATCGCAGAGAAAGACCGAGGGACGAATACAGTTGGCAGGTTCAGATAGATATCGGTAGCCGTTCTAATTTCGAGAATAAGAGCGTTGCTCGTCATAGAATACCACAGAGAGCTGCGTCAAACCAGTCTGCGGACCACCAGCACCACAACAACAACAATAACAACAACGTAACGTAAACAATAAAGATAGAAGTGGTTCTAGAGCCTTCTCCATCGCCGTGAATACTTCATTTTACCTACTAATGTTTGGCAATGATATATGTTAAGTTACAAACAACATCATTCTTAAAATAAAAGCTCTCCACTCATTAAAGAAAATAGTTTATCCTAAAACAAATAAAAGTTATACATTTCAGTTGAAATGGGAGCCCTCTGAAAACCATACCATACCGTAGATATTCTAAATATCTGCAAACCGTAGCGTATGCTTTATCACAGTTTACAAATTTCACTCAGACCAGTAACAATATTATTGTTCCAGAGTTTAAGAAACACAAATGTTGGTTATCCTTCTGCTTCACACTAAAATATTAAAAAAAAAGAATTAAATGAAAATTAAAAGAAATGGAAAAAGGATTTACCATATATCGAGAAGACATCGTAAGTTCCAAATCATAGTAGTATGTGCTAGACGCAAAGAAAAAAACCGATCTTAAGTACATATAACCGCTCCGTACTTAACGGGTGCGCCGAGCAAATCCATCATCAGGAATTTTACACTGCCACGAGTCACATTCTAGTTGGATAACAACTCTCACTGTTTTCATCTAGAAATAAAAATACACACTGACGTATTAAAACACAGGTTACAGATATATCTCATTTTGTCATAATGTTATCATGTTTGCGGACCTTTTTTTCTTTTCTTTTTTTTCAGTTTTGGAGCTTGATAAAATAAACGCTCGATGACAACTTGGGTCTGCTTAGTACCAATGTTAGACTTACAAGGGGAAGCCGCCAATTGTGAAATTCAGATTCGATTCATACTAAGCATAACGAAAGCTCATGGCCAGATGTGTAATTTGGGCAAAGCACCAAGATGCACTTCTCAGCCGTTGTCGAGAAAATCGACAATTAAAAAAAGCCGTTGCGGTGAAATACTCTCTACGACCTCTACGAGGAGTAGTACTGTACAGAGGCATGGTGTAGCGGCAAGCGCTCGTGTTGGTAGTCCGAAGGTCGCCGGATCGAATCTCGCGACATGCAACTTTATTATTATTATTAATTTTTTTTTTTTTTTTCAAATTATACATATACCGCACGAACCAGAGTGATAGTTATCATAGAAATATGGAAAGCAGAAACAGCACGACATCGAGCACATCTGATAAACGATGCGTTTTTACAAGAACAATTATTTTTTAAATTATCTGTAGGGAAACACACCTGATTGACATTCTGCAAAATTGTTCTATCCTTCGTCAGGTTTGACTTACCTTAAACGCATTCGTTTCGGAATATCGTTTATACTTCTTCCGTTAACTATACGTGGTAAACATTATGAAGACAATTTATAACATTTGTGAAATAGGACTTTGTTTGTGGAAAACATATTGATGTTAGAAGTCGCCCGTTGCATATAAGTTCTTTGAAAGTCGTTTGTCGTGGAAAAACTGAACTGGCGACTTCGAAGATCAAATGTTATTAATTGTCTTATGAAGATCAAATGTTATTAATTGTCATATATATATATATATATATATATATATATATATATATATATATATGTGTGTGTGTGTGTGTGTGTGTGTGTGTGTGTGTACATTTGAATAACAAAGAAACAAATAATGAAAAAAAGTTGCACGCCACGAGATTCGATCCGGCGACCTTCGGATTACGAACCCGAGCGCTTACAGCTACGCCACGCCTCTGTACATTATTACTCTTCGTAGAGATCGTAGAGAGTATTTCACCGCAACGGCTTTTTTTAAATGTCATTTTCTCGACAACGACTGAGAAGTGCATGTTGGTACTTTGCCAAATTACACCTCTGGAGATGAGCTTTCATTATGCGCAGTATGAATCGAATCTGAATTTCACAACTGGCGGCCTCCCATTGTTAGATACCAGAATATGTTTGGTGTACTTAAATTCTCTTCAACCCTCAATTTTTAGCAGCTTCCTGCTGCGATAGAAGATCCTTTACACTTTATACATGTTGCAATGGTCATACAATGGACGCTGGTCTGAGGAGTTAGGCAAAAAAAATTATATATATATATATATATATATATATATATATATATATATATATATATATATATATGATGTCAAGTAGACACAATGACAGCATGAATTCACTTACGAGTTAATGTTTTCTCAATGGAACCCAAATATAAAGCACAATTGCAGCCGCATCGAAGAAAACAGCAGAAATCAAAAGTAGTGAAATCAGGTAAGAATTTTGCTCCATTTAGAAACAACGTGTGGACTGAATTGGATTTCTCTGTACAAAATATGGACTACATAGTAATAACGGTAAAGGCAGAAAATAAATACATTCACTTGCAGTGAATTCAAAAGAAGGCAGAAAACCAATTAAAATTATCCTATGTAGTACACCACAGATTCACCATTACCTAGTAGAGCCCATGACCAGGTGTATATCATCATCACAATGACCACTGCGCTTTTCCATCCCAAGAAGCATGTCCCCTCGAATGTGTACATAACAGGAAGACAGAATTTAATTGACTGAGCACATTTAGACATATCTGCTATTCAGATAAAATTTTCTATTCAAGATCACTTGCACATAGGTATAAATAATTGCTTAAATTAGTGTATTCACAGAGTAATAATATAACATTGCTATACAGTCCTGCCAACTAGTTCCAGGAAAATACGACACCACCCAAGCAACAAACAGCGTTCCAATTTGTGCTGCAGTATGAAGAGAGCTTCGTTCAAAGAGGTACAAAACCACACACACACACACACACACACACACACACACACACACACACACACACACACAACAGCTCAAAGCGAAAACCAATGTGGCACAGCGGGTGATTTGTTTCTTCTTAGCGGCTCTTGACTGTTACTATTTGACTATTTTCCTACGTGAGTTTCATCCACCATTACCGTTTCTGTATCCTGAAAATTAATACTATTAGCAGACGAGAAGGGATGAAGAAATACTGTTCTTAATCTTTAAGCAACTGGTCCGCGCTTTAGTTCCTCGAAACTATGTTAGAATGTTCCCAATCTCTATTAAATTCAGAGGACTTGGGAACTACGACGAAAATGAATTTCCAAAATTCTTAATAAATTTCTATATTCCTTTAAAAAGAATCACACGCCCTTCAGATATTAAACTGTTAAGGAAATTATTGTTCCGACACAAATAGCACTCGAAACATTACAGGCACGTCTTCCATGCGAAATGCTAAGTATTCTGTTCGGATTATCCGTCATTTAAAGTCAATAATGCCTGTCTCAAAACTGGAGAAGATACACAATACTTGCCACGCAGACTTTTGAAAGTCTACGAACAGCCAATCAAAATAAAATTTTGAAACAGAGTCCCTGCAAAAGGGATCCCAACTGGGAGTAAGTGGGACTTTTAACCAAGCATTTGTATGAGCTGACCGTTTCTTTACATAGGTTTGCGCGTCTCGCATTTTAGCAGTCCTCTTTTTACTGTAATGTGTACTAATACCTCTGTATGTTGTACACGTACTGAGTTGCTAATTTTTCTCCTTATAGTACGATAGAAACAAATATACTTTTTTTCTAATGAACATCTCAAAAAATAGGACTTACAGAATTTCTTAAGCATCAACACCAAGTGGATTACGAGCACTCAATTGTTCTTACTCAAACTTTCTTTACTTTTTCAGTTAGTCCTAATTTCATGAAATTTGGCACAGTTTCTTTCCTCTGTTTAGTAACTAAAAATCTTTATTACTTACCCTGGAACTTTATTCTGAGCTACACTTAATCTAACACGTTTTATTCATTCGCCATGTCGTTTTTGTCGTTTTTGTTGATAAATATAATCGTAATAGACATCCGATGTTATTATATTAATCCAAAGTCTAAAGCTTCTATTTTGTGACGTTAACATTGTGTGGCTTGGACGTTATGCACAGTTGTGATATTCTTCGTAAGTGTGGCTGTTTTGCAGCTTTAACCTTGAGTGGATGAGATTTTTATGTCTAGTTGTGCACAATTCAGCAGTCCTATTTAGAGAGTACCCTATTCACAAATTCCAATAAACGCATAATAGAGACCATTCCACGAAATACACGCCATACGTGCAAATATATATATATATACAGGGTGTTTCACTAAGTGTGTTTGCCTCTGTAACTTATAAAATGTGACGGGAAATTTTAATGCGGTAGGTCAACACAAGAAATGTTACACTTTCTGCGGAGCTATGAACATAGTTTATTGTATCATTTTCCACAGAGTTACAGCACAAAGATATAATTTTTTAAATGGAACAATAGTTTTTTCTATCGTGAATTGGAATCGTTGAAACCAGCTGCGTCCAAATCAATTTAAACTATATTCCTATCACTATTAGTTTGGTAGCTAAAACTCTTCAAAATTTCAGGGGCAGCTACCACACACTGTACATAATACATGGCTGTGTGGTGGGTGATGAATGTTATGGCGGTGGGAAGTTGATTTACATGAGATGTTCAAATGTGTGTCCATGTTCCTCAATGCATAATGCAATGCGCCGTCGAAAGGATCTGCAGACGAGGTGTAACATCGCCGGTGTGACGGAGCGACATGTGTCCTCGATGCGCCGTTTTAGATCATCTGGGGATGTGGGCTCAGTGACATAAACACGATCCTTTAGATATCCCCACAAAAATAAATCTACTGGTGTTAAATCGGGCGACCTTGCGACCTTGTGACCTTCCTGCAAACCTATTGTTTAGTTCTTCCACAACAGCACGCACAGAATGGACTGGGTGACCATCGTGCTGCATCCACACATGTTCAAGGAGACCACCCAAACTGGTATAAAAGCGCGATATAACTCACCTGTCAGTGTACTTGGGAAGTAGTGTGGACTGATGATTTCATCCCATTCCACACCACACGATAATAGACGGTCGACAGGTCGTACCCACCGAGGATTGTCCAGTAGTGCATGTTATAGCGATTCACTACTCCATATTTTGTGAACGTGGACTCATCAGAGAACATAACACTTTGTAAATACTCCAGCGTGAAATTACGCATGGAACACTCACAGAATGTCACTCTTGCACGGAAATCGTTCCCATGCAGCTCCTGGGTCAGTGACAGGCGGTACGGGTGAAACCTGTGGCCGGGTACTATACGCCACACAGATGTGAGACTGACACCAGCGACTGCAGCAACGGCTCGTAAACTGACATGAAGATCGTGGTGAAGTACAGCTAAAACAAACAACTCCGTCTTCTCACTTCTTGCAGGTCTTCGTCTGTTACTGCGGCGCATTACCAAGCTGCCTTTTTCCCGAAGTCGTTGTTCGGTACGTAAGAACGTAATGGCTGCCGGGGCTCTTCTCCTAGGATATCTCACGGCATAGGCCGTGGCTGCTTCAGTGGTATCGTGTCGGCACTCGCCGAGCATCAGCAACATGTCAACGTACTCGTTGTTCGTGTATGCCATCGACATCTGATGTCAGTAACTGTGGTATATTGAGCCCCAGTTGTTTGTGTGGCTCCAACTGTCGGGTATACGGCCGTGTGCGGCGACAGTCGGCAGTCTAACAGCGCACCGAGGAAGCTTCTCGCTCCGTGACACCGGCGACGTTACAACTCGGCCGCACCACATTTAGAAGGCGCATTGCATTATACTCAGCCTTTGTGGTATCTGCCCCTGAAACTTTGAGGGTAGTAGCACCCAAACTAACAGTGAGAGGAATGTCGTTTAAATAGATTTGGACGCAACTGGTTCCAACGAATTCAATGCATGATGGAAAAAACTATTGTTCCATTTAAAAAATTATATCTTTATGCTTTAACTCTTTGGAAAGTGATACAATAAACTATGTTCACAGCTCCGCAGAAAGTGTAACATTTCTTGTGTTGACCTGCCGCATTAAAATTTCCCGTCACCTATTATTTTATAAGTTTCAGCGGCAAACACACTTAGTATATATATATATATATATATATATATATATATATATATATATATATATATATATGTTCCTGTGTTCACATTTTGTCTGTTCAAAATTTCTTAGATTTTAATAAACGTGGAAGTGTAAAATATCATCTGCTTTATAATAGTTATGATTATGAAAACATTCATAGAACTGTATCCTCAGCCAATACTACATGGTGTTTACAACTAAACATCGCAGTTTTAAAGATTTATTAAATGAAACGTCAAATGAAAGATCAGCTCAAACAATTTTGCCAAGAACCTTATAAATGTTCAATGTGAGCACCATTTGTCACACGGTACACATCAAATCTATAGCCGAGTTCTTCGCAACCGCAGATAAGTGTGTCTTCAGTGATTTTGGCAACAGATACTTCAATCTGGTTTCTTAATTCAGGAATGAATTGAGTGAATTCATGCTGTCATTGTGTCTACACACGATCCTTGATGAACTTCCAAAGGAGAAAATATTTCCTAGGTCGGCTGAACGTGGAGGCAATGAAAAGTAAGCCCTGCCTTTGGGCCCCTTGCGGTCTATCCAGCGCTTGGGTGCAGTGACGTTCTACCAATCGCGTACTTCGCTAAGCCAGTGAGGGGGAGCACCAACTTGCTGAAAAATGAAGTTCTCTGACTCATCTTCTTCCATCTGAGGGGAGAGCCATTGCTTTAGTGTATCAAGGTAAGAATGCCAGTTACAGTAGGTTCACCAAAAAAAGAAAGGTCCATAAACTTCCCACCGGGATACGGCACAAAAAACATTTGCATATAATTGTTAAAGGAAGGGAAGGAAGAAGGATAGGAAAGAAAGGATTGACATTGGTCGCATTTGGGCATTGATATCAAGCAATGGCGACAAGTGAAAATGTGAGCGGGATCGGGAATCGAACCCTGGTCTTCTGCTTCGAACCAGCGATCACCTTAACCACTTCGCCACCCGCGCTCTCCTCCCGTCCGTCTCAAACTCTCACAAGTCGCACGCTATGTTTGTAGCGGCCCTATCGTCCATGCCCTCTTACACTCGCCATTATGGATTTCCGTGAGAGGTCGGGCGTATGACCGCATCTGCGGTGAAATAACTGAAGCTAACGCCGTCGTCGCGTTTAAATACTTATTGTATTGGTGGGGTGTCTGTTCTTTCGGACGTACACACCAATACAACAAGCACAAAAAACAGTCACTTCAGGGGAATCTCGTTGGATTTGTACCATCTCGTGAGAATCTTCTGAGGCTCAGATGTACGTAATTCGTGCTCTTTAGGCTTTAGAGCCTGTCATAACTGTAAACGGTAAGGACGTAGTTGTACGGGTTTTCTTAAAACTTTCCAAACAGTCTCCACAGGAACTTGTAATTCACGACTAGCCTTCCCGACTGTGCTACGAGTGAACGACTCTCTCACTTCGTCAACCGTCTCTTCACTAACACTCGGTCGTCCCGTGCTCATCGTTTTACAAAGGCAGCCGGTATCTTGAAACTGATGATACCGTCTACGAATGTTATTATCACTTGGAGGATCACAACCAAACTTCAGCCGGACAAGGTTGCACATTAACAACAGATTCGGTCTCTGCAAACTGCAAAACATAAAACGCTTTCGGTTCACTAGCCGACATCTTTTTCTACTTTCGCTATCTAGCGGATTTCGACGGAAACATGCGCACTGATGCAAAACAAAACTGTTGGATTTGCTCTTCCATTTGACACATCATTTATAACTGTAAGTTCAAAATAATAAATATTATAAATCGTTAAAACCCATATATTCAACTGTAAACACCCTGTATAAATATGTATAACTTGTTTGAGAAAGAGAGAATTGTATGTTTGAATTTTGTTGCTTTGTACGTACTTACGTTCGATTTAGACCAAGAAAGAAATACTGTAATGTGTAAACTCTCATTACTCTCCGTTTGGTCAGTCATACTTTCATATTACCAGAGTCGCTTTTGCTGAAGCAAGGAAAAGGCAAATTTTTATTAGGAAATTTCCCGGCTTTCCAGTTAGTCCACCACATCTATTACTTAAGCAGATTTTAGTAGGTCTCTAAAAGTTTATTCATTCATATTTAAGAGGTTGCAGACCACAGAAAGCAGTCACACAGGTTGGTCAGTGGTGACCTCAGGACTCTGCAGTCAATACCCGCCCTTGTGCAAAGCCTGATTTCAACTCCCCTTCTCAAACAACTGAATACTTGTGATAACAAAGAAGACATTACCTGTGCTACTCATTTCACATACAGCAAAGCTGCAGTTTTAGGTTTTCACCTAATCACACTATCGGAAATCGGATTCAGAAAAACGGGAAAAAAATTTCTGACAGGATTAATTAAAATTATTATTTATGATGTACTCTTAGTAGTTATTGAGCCACAACCTCCAACATCACTCTGTATCCTGAAAGTAGTTAAATATTTATGATAGGTAAAATATATAAATGTCTTTGCTGATTACAGAATCCCTTACAAACGTGAAAGAATTAAAGAACAAATCAATTTCCAGAAATATATTTTTGTCGATATATCAAAGATATTGAAGTGAAGGAGAATCATTGAATTAAAATTTGAGCTTTAAGAAAGTCCATGCACTAAGATGCCACAAGAATTCAGAAAGCTTAGTAGGAACCCACGCACTTTCAAAACCATGAATTCTTGAAAAAACAACGAAATTATGATTTGTTCATTGTTTTTTACTTATGCTAAGCAAATCGAGTGCATAGGATTGCTATATTTTGATTTTATGTATTACTACTCGTTTGTTACAAACTGACATACCGTCTCGATCTATAATCGTGGAGACGTACTCTTCAGTTTGGCCCTGTGGAACACGATACATATAAATAAATAGCCAGAAATGGTGACAAAAACATCACTAATTTCCTCACCTTGTTCAGTTCTCATAGGGATGTATCTGAAATGTGTTATCTCCCAAATAGCTTTCGGGGTATGATGACGAGATCTAAGAAATGTATGAGGAGATAAAGGAAATTATTCATACAGTTAAGAGAGAGGAAAACGCGAGTGTTATGTGGGGCTGAAACTCGGTAGTGGGAATAGAAAGAGAAGGAAAATTAATAGGTAAATATAGACTAGGGAAAAGATATGAAAGAGGAGGTCACCTGGGAGAATTTTGTTAAACCACACTTTAACAACCGCAAACTCTTTATTAATCATCACGAAAGGAAGTTGTATACGTGGAAGAGACCAAGAGACACTGGAAGGTAACAGATTGATTTCATCATATTAGCTTCATCATAATTGGTTCTGTTTTAAACTGTAAGACATATCCAGAAGCAAATGTAGAATCTGACCATATCTTATTGGTTATAAACTGTAGACTACAGCTGAAAAAAAACAGCAAAAAGGTGGAAAAGTTATGCAACATGGATAAATTGAAGGAACCAGAGGTTGTCGAGAGTTTCTTAGAAAGCATTAGGCAGGAACTGGCCGAAATAGGGGAAAGTAACACAGGATAAGAAGAATGTGTAACTTTGAGGGATAAAGTACTGAAGGTCACGGAGGATCATATATGTAGAAGGACAAGGCCTAAGACAAATACTTGTATAACACTGGAGATAATTAATTGATGAAAGGAGAAAACATAAAAAATGTAGCAAGTGAAGCATGCAAAAGGAAGTGGAGACGGCTAAAAAATGATGTTGACGTGAAGTACAGAGCAGCTAAGCGGGAATGTCTACAGGACCGTAGAGCAATTTGTAACTAGGGGAAACATAGATACTGCCACAGGAAAATAAAAGGGACGTTTGGATTAGCTGCAATCAAGAGCTCAGATGGAAAACAACTACTAACCAAACAAGGAAAGCTGAAAGGCAGAAGGAACATATAGAGGTCCTATTCAAGGGCAATGAACTTGAAGATAGTATTGTAGAAATGGAAGAGAAAGTCGACGGAGATGAGATAGGAAACACAATACTACGAGAGTAATTTACAGAGTACTGAAAGATTTGAGTCGAAACAAGTTCCCATGATTAGATGATATTCCCTCTAAAATACTGATATCGTTTGGAGAGCTAGTCATAAGGAAATTGTTTCACATTGTAAGATGTATGAGACAGGAGGAAACCCTAGGGCTTCAAGAAAAATATAACAATAAAAGCAACAAATTCCAGCTTGGTGGTGCATATGAAATAGTTATTAAAATCAGTTATAGATTTCGTTCACATAATTGAACATCCTTAGCCTACCTTCTAAGATAAGTCGTAATGTGAGAATTGCCTATCGTGATCCTACATTTTTCCTAAATCCAAACTGATCTTCCCCGAGGTCAGATTCCACAAGTTTTTCCAATCGTCTGTAAATAATTCGTGTTAGTAGTTTGCAACGATGACTTATTAAGCTGATAGTTCTGTAATTTTCACACTTATCTGCACTTGCTTTCTTTGGAACTGGAACTGCAATATTCTTCTTAAAGTCGGAGGGTATTACCCCTGTCTGATACATCTTGCACACCAGGTGATACAATTTTTTCGTGAGTGGCTCTCCTAATGACATCAGCAGTTCAGACGGAATATCATCTACTCCAGGGGCCTTGTTTCGACTCAAGTCCTTCAGTGCTCTGTCAAATTCTTCTCGCAGTATCATACCTCCTATTTCATCTTCCTACACTTCGTCTTCCATTACTAGAATACTGCCTTCAAGTTTATTTCCTTTGTATATGCCCTCTATATATTCCTTCCACAGTTCAGCTTTCCCCTCTTTGCTTAGTACTGGTTTTCCAGCTGAGTTCTTCATATTCATACAGCTGCTTTTCTTGTCTCCAAATATCTCTTCTATTTTTCCTGTAGGCGGTATCTATCTTTCCCCTAGTTATGTATTCTTCTACGGTTCTGCATTTGTCCTCTAGCCACTCCTGCTTAGCCAGTCTGCATTTCCTGTCAATCTCATTTTTTCATACGTTTGTACTCTCTTTTTCCTGTTTCACTTGCTGAACTTTTATATTTTCTCCTCTCATCAATTAAGTGCAGTATATCCTGGGTTATCCAGGGATTTCTATTAGGTCTTGTCCTTCTGCCTTTATGCTCCTCTGCAGCCTTCACTACCCTATCTCTCAGAGCTACCCATTCTTCTTCTACTTTATTACTTTCCCCCATTTCAGCCAATCCTTGTCTAATGCTCCCTCTGAAACTCTCAACCACCTCTGGTTCCTTCAGTTTGTCGAGGTTCCATCTCCTACAACAATTGAACATCATCAGTACATATTTCTATTCATGAAGTCTCATGTACTCCGCATAAAAATATAACAGTCAAATCTATAAAACATATAAATAAAAAGCTCTCCAGTGCATGTTACAACCACATCTGATTCTTAATGAACAAGCCATTTTAAACATATATAGAAACAAAAAGTAATTATACACAATAAAAACAGTTGCAGCAGTAACTCTTCTCAATATAAAATAATGTATCTAAATACTCATGCAAATCAACATATCAAAGTTAACTCGCCTTGCACTCACACTTAATTTTTGGCAATGACTAAGAAATGTAATATAATTTGCTTTAGACCACTTTATATCTTTTTCCTGACAGTGGCTCCACAATCAAATAAAAATCTTCATTTTCACGTTTGTTATTTTTTGGCTCTATATGTATTCGTATTTTGGAATACGTAACTGCGTGTGGAACATCTTTATTCTTCTTAGTATAAGCTCTTTGACCAGTAACTTTGTATTCCAATGTAAACAAAGTCTATAGTGTGAGTTCACATCCCTATCGCTCAAACACGTGGTAAAATAATAGGAAATATGGGAAAGAACTATTCGGACACCATCAAAGAGCCAGCCACGTTGCCCGAGGGGACTGCGGCGCTTCAGTCACGGTCTGTACGGCCACTGCCGTCGGGGGCTCGAATCCCCCCTCGGGCATGGATATTTGTGCCGTCCTTATTTGTAGCTATTTCATAAGTAGTTTGTAAGTTTAGGGACTGATGACTCCGTAGTTAAGTCACATAAGCTCTACAAACATTTGAACATTTTTGAACCATCAAAGACGAAATGACGACGGTATAAACACGAAATGTGTATGAAAAGGTATGCAAAAAGTGATACATTTTGACAATGATGATTTTGGAAGCTAAATTTACACGTAAGTAAAGCTATGTTTCTGTACATGTCATTTCTGTAATGAATTGCACATAATTTAATTGTAAACAGAGATCTCTACCATTAAACCAGACGTTGATCTGATTGTATAAGCTTCTGATAATCGGTAGGTGTAAGGCCGAAACCGGTCGTGTCTTAAATAAATGCAAATTGTGATTTGTAAAGGTATTTATTCTCAAACGTATAATAGGAACAGTCACGGAGTTCATCAAGAAAGAAGATAGAAGCTTTTGAAATACGGTGTTTCAGGTGAATGCTGAAGATGAGCTGCGTAGATCGCGAAACTAATCAGGAGGTACTGAAGAGAATCGGAAAGAAAAGAAATTACTGGCATAGTTTGACTACGAGAAGAGGTAGCTGGGTGGGATACATTCTGAGACATCAAGGAATCGTCAGTGTAGCATTAGAGGGGACTGCGAGGGATAAAAATCATTCGGGGAGACTGATGGATGAACACTCTAATTAGGTTCAAATGCATGTTGGTTGCCGTTCTTAATTAGGAGGTGAAGGAGGCTTGCGCAGAACAGGATAGCGTGGATAACTGTATCAAGACAGTCGGCGGAACGGAAACAAAACCAATAACCGTCCCTTAGTTGTGCCGCATTTTGAATGTTCCGTAGTGTATAACAAACATACAAAACGTCTTACTTATATACATACTGCAAGTACTGAACGGCGTGTCCTTGTAATGTCGGCCTCGTGTTTTGCCGTGCTGGCGTCATCGTAAGTATATTCTCAGGGCCACTGAACTTGTGGCGAACAGTGACCTCTAGTGACGGCGCAAAAGTAATGAATAATGAAAACTTAAAATTGATCCGATATTGTACCTACCTTAGTATTAGGTGGAAAATGTCAAGTAAATTTGTTGCCTTTATTGAACCGAAGAAGATCGTGATGTCTTTGTTTCTACCGTTGGAAAGATAGAGTCAAATGCATCTAATTACCTGTGTTAAGTGATGTGCAATGCTAAAGCTTCGTCTTGGCTGCAGAGTGCGGTATTTTAAAACCGAGTGCAGCTTTCTCGAATCACATCTTCGATCACACTAAGAACTCTTATTAGGAAGAACTACGCATTTTAGACGATGAAATATTTCTGCAAATTCTCCTTTCGAGCATAAAGCTGAATGAAATGACTGGACTACCAGTAGCAGGATCCAAAAATTGGATGTCTATGATCTGCATAACAATGAAAAGAATAAGATTAACAAGAGGATAATGAAGAAAAGATGTGTTACGTTTGTAGACCATAGTGGAAATATAGAATTTTCAAAAGAGCAGTCATCTGGGAGACAAAACCACATTAGGAGTCAAAATAATTGGTAAGGTTGGCCCACAGAATATTCATCAGAATCTCATGGGAGAAAATATTCAACTCCCAGCGTGGACTACACATCTCCAAAGCCGATCGAATATTGCTTCTCATTCTATTGTTGAGTTCCTTATGGAACTGAGAGGTGGAGTAGTGTCCAGCAACGAAACACCAAATTGGATAAAAGGGGTAAGTAAAATGTACTTTCATGTTGAAGTAGTCGAACCTACACTACTTAGCGCACTGAAAAATCTGCAATTGTCACGACGTTGGCAGAGCTGTTGTTTGTAGTTCAGTGATTAGTGTGGAAAGAATTAAGTACTGATTATGGTCGCCAGACGTGAATTAAGAGACGTTTGAAAACATGAGACATTCTATTCCGGAAGTCTAAAGAGAATTCAGTAATTCTAGATACACAGTGCCTGGAGTGTGCCGACGATACCAAATATCAGGTATTCCCTTTTAGCTCGGATATGACAATGGTTGGCAACAAGGAGTTAATAACACAGAGCAACTGTGTTTGCCTAATGTTGTTAGTGCGTAGATCAACCGCAGAATTAAGTGTGGGACGTACGACAAATGTATTCCGTAGAATAGACTCAATTTCTCGTTGATGGGCTGTTAATGGATGTGGCAACAGATTAATTAATTAATGTTTGTTAAGCTTATGGGACTTAACTACGGGGTCATCAGTCCCTAAACTTACAAACTACTTATCAACTACCTTATACTAAGGACGGCACAAATATCCATGCCCGAGGGGGGATTCGAACCCCCGACCGTAGTGGCCGTGCAGACCGTGACTGGAGCGCCTCAGTCTCCTCGGCCACCGCGGCCGGCTGTGGCAACAGACTACCAACTCGAGGACCTTTGGCAACCGTATGATGCCGCCTACAGCGCCTTTTCTGGGACCACGACTATATCGGTTGACTCTATATGACTGGGAAACCATGGCGTGGTCACATGATTCCATATTTCATTTGGACTCACGTTGTCAACAAGGCATAGTGATAGTGCAGGCTGTACTTAGCTCCATAATGGTGTTGGCTGTTTCTTTCTTTCTTTAGACTCTCTGTCTACTACCTATAGTGCCCTGGCATCCGGGCAAATGTCAACACACTCCTGCTCTAGGTAAATGTCACTCCATGCAAGTGTCAAGGTTTTGGATCCCTTGTCTCCTCTCCCCCACTCCACAAACCGTTATCCACGCCCCTGCTCAGTAGGAGCCAACGACCAACCGTCACTTGGTCTGGTACAACGGCGCTAATACACACATTGAAGTACAGAATGAATTACAGTTGTTAAAATAAGAAACTCAAAACGAAATACAGTTAACTTAGGACATTAGTTGCCACAGTTCTGCGTTCGTATCATCTTAACAAATGCGCCTGAACGTCATTATCTATATCTATAAATGTGAATGTCTCTTCGGTGTACGTTTATCACGTGTGAACCACAAGACATATAGAGCTAAACATTTGTACAGTTACTAATGTCTACCCGGGGAAGGCTTTACGCACGGTTTTATGGCGATCGAATGTGAATGTCTGTTCGGTGTACGCTTATCACGTCCGAACGACAAGACGCAGAGACTTAAATATTTGTACAGTTACTAATTTATACCTGAGTAAGCTTTCAGGCACGGTTTTATAGCGACCTGATAGATATTTAGTAATATGAAGAATATAACGCGAAATGCGGAACAACAATTACTCTTTGAAAATTATATTTACTCTTTTAAAATGGTTTTATTGGTTGCATTGTTGCTTGAGGGTTGATAATGATAAAAGGGTGGAGTATATTGGGATGAAAAGTTATGGGTGTATATAAAATTCTACGTGTGTGTGTGTGTGTGTGTGTGTGTGTGTGTGTGTGTGTGTGTGTGTTAATATTTCGCTCTGTAGTGAAAACTAGAGAACCCAAACGAATGAGCTGTATGTAATTGTTGCCCGGCGTCTCCCGTTGTACACCATAGCAGTTCCATGCCGATAGCTATAAGGGGATGGAAGATATGAAGGTTGAAAGTCGTTAAATTATAAAAAAATTCGGACTGAAGGCCAGCGATGACGTTTGCGACTTATAGCAAGGAGGTTACATACAATGAAACGTAATGCCACAGACCATACCTTTGGTCTATGCGTGCTACAATGTGTGAAGCTCTTTCTCTGTAAGGATAAGCATACAAATAAGGAAATATTACAATAAATAAATACCCGGGCAACGCCGGGTTTTCAGCTAGTATAAATATAATTTATTCGAATCCCACCTGAAAATGGGCCCGACAAGGCTTGAAAATAAGTTCTTGGAAAGCGACAAATACAGCAGGAAATGACCGGTTACTGTTTTATGTTGTCATAATCTAAGTTTTCTGAAAAGAATTATTTTATGCAATTTAGACAAAAAAAATTAACAATTTTCTGAAATATAGAGTTCAGCCATTGTCTGAAATATAGATTTCAGCCATTATTTACAGGACACAGCTGGCAGTGGTGGGAGTCCAAACAGGTACCCCCTCACGAGCCGCACTGAACTAACGTCAAAAACAAACCAAAATATAAATAAATAACAGAAATTGTTTGTACCCTTTATTTCTTTACATTTACAAACATTTACATTGAGTTCTCCTTCAGTCCACGTAAGCTCTCAACAGCTAGCGGTAAGCATGTGATACAGAGACGTGATGTTTCTGTACGTTATCACTTTAAGATTGTGAGGCGCTCTCTCACACTGTCAGTGATTGTCATGTTATCATTTTATCTTTGAGTAGCCTACAAAGCGCTTATCACATTTGCCAATAACGGTAGCTTACATTAAGTGATAATCTGCAATATCTCTCTTTTAAAAAAAAAAAAAAAAAAAAAAAAAAAGTCTGTGTTGTTACTTCTCTGATATCACAGACTTTCACTCATTATATCCAAGTACACAATATTTATTATTAGAAGCATAGGGACTAACGATTGCCAGATTGAATGTAGCAAGAAATGATTAACAATAAGTTTCAACGTCGAACCTGTCCATACCGTTCACCGTTCATAATCTATCTCACTGAGAGCTCATTGCTGGGCGTGAAACATGATGATAGACCGATTCACATGTTAGTTTCCAAATACGTAACTGGTGAATCATTTTTCCTTTTTCAATTATTTTAATTTTTGTTTGTTTTCTTTTTGCTTAAAAAAGGAACTACCTCCTCCTCTTTCTTTCTCCTCTCTTCTACGCACTGATCGCTGAAGACTGCACACTGCAAATGCAATGCTTCGGAAGCGTCTACAAAACCAGTATCTCAGTGCCACCACGTATACTTCCAGAAGAAGTGGATTACTGCACGCAAGAAAACATAGCAAGCACGTGCACTATACCAATATGTTACAAAAGTGGCGCGCAAAAATTAGATTTTTATTGAATCAAATTTCGGGTGTTGTTAATCCCAGAAATAAAGGATCAGATGTTTTGTATTAAACGACACGATGAGTGAATCCGTATTTTGAAGCAAGAGGTGGAACCATGTTGCGCATTTATAAAGAGTTTATATGTTGAAGAGCTCACGTCACCAAATTTTAAAGTTTCATTATGAACTCGAAAACTAAAGATTTTGAGATATTGTTTTCATCTCCTTCTTCACATTGTTGGTGTGAGGAGGCCGTTTCCAGAGTTTGTAAAAGTATTTTTGAAACACCCTTTATCCGTGTCTCCTCATATGTACAAAAATACTTTACTTCGGGAATAGTGTTTCATTACTGTCTCTACCTATGCGACTGGAGATTAGAAATAGTCAAAAATATTTTTCGTGAAATATATTGTGTCTTGTTAGACCATACGCCGGTGAAGTCAAGTTAGCTTTTAGTTTTTAGCGTAAAACACATGATGTTATTGTACTCAGAAAAAAGTTACAAATGTTTGAAAAAGGTATAGGACCTAATCGCAGTGATAATCAGTACCTAGGCTTGCCTACTACTTAATCTACCTGAATTGAAAATCATAATGTTGAGTATAGTCCACAAGTTTATTTTAATTCGTGAACCGATTTTCGGCCATCTTCAGACTTTACTGTTTATCTCAAGAAAGTTACAATGTTTTGATACAGGCTTGAAAGATATTTCACTTGTAACAGTTATATTCAAGCACATATCAATTATAATCCTTGACTCTACTGTAGTAGTACAATTAAAATGTTCCAATAAAACAATCATAAACAAATATACAGGTGGGGGAACAAAGAATAAACCTAATTTTAATATCTAAAATCTAGATATTAGGAACAAAGTTCATTGAGAGACTGCCTAAAAATATTTTAAATAACTTATATTGAAGTAGGTAATGGAAATCTTGAAATAAAACTATAGCTGTTCAGTAAACTGACTAAACGAACTGAAGTAGACTCCATGTAAACCTCAATTGGTAAAGAGTTAAGACAGGCAAATATCGCACTGTATCATACAAAAATAACAATTGTAAGCTGTATGTGAAAAGAATACCTCAGCATGTGTATATTTTGTATAACCTCATCTGATCCCTTAATTGTTTTGATCAGTGTGTTTTCTGGCAACAACTGAAGAAAACTGGAAACTGCGTTACAAAACGAAGAAATGAAATAATCAGTTAATCAATATAACAAACGTAATTTATTGTAATTATCACTATAAGATGTGTGTCATCCATCTAAACTGGCAAGATTTGTTTCCAGAGTTCTGTGCGTTCGTGTAGAAGATCTTGGCGTGTCTCAAACTCCAGTTTCATGTGTAAGTAATTTGAAGCTTCCTCGCTGTACGCTTTCCACGTAACTGGATTTCCTGAAGGCGCTGGGTCACTGAAAAAAGATATACATCCTATGTTACATCGACTGCGGAAATTTTTTGGAGGAGCTACAGCGATAAATGACAGAGTTAATGATACTGGCTTTTTATAGACATCCGACATAATTTCTGAGCAACAACGTAAGATTTATTCTCTTTATTTGAATAGTTGTGACTCCAAAACACAAAATAATATTTCCGGGACGATTCTAAATGTATCTCTTACGCCTTTCCCTCCCTCCCTCTCTCTCTCTCTCTCTCTCTCTCTCTCTCTCTCTCCTCATTCCCCCACCCCTCTCTCTCCTACATCCAGATTTACGTCAGTACATCATCTATTTGTATCCATCTCTTCCTATCCTTTCTCTCGTTACATCCCATCCTCGTCTTGTTTGTCATCTTTTAGTCGCCCCTCTCTCTATCCATCCCAACCTCCCCCCTGTCATTCTGCCCCTTCTCTCTCTGACCATCCTATCAGACTAATTCCCCTCGGCCCTTTATCTGTACATCTTCTCCCCTCGCCTATATCTGGCCATTTCTTCAATCCCCCTGTCCCCTCTGTTCATCCCCTGCCACCCTTCTCTGTCTATCCAAATCCTCCTTTCCTGTCTACCTCATCCCCCTCATTCTCTCTATCCATTTCGTCGTCCAACTTCTCTTACCATTTGTTGCCCCTCACGTGTAGATTTGTCCTGGAGACCGGGTCGATAAGACAGATTATTCCAATACAACAAACCCGAGTATGCAGGGAAGCCTACACGAGAAGGACCGAAAACTGTTTTCTCCTATTTCCGCTCTTATCTCCGTTCCTATCTCCTCAGATTCTTCGTCATTTTCACTGCTAATATAAGTAACTTGCAAAGGGTCCTTGAGAGGTGCCAACCGGAACCACCTTCTGGTAACAGTTGGGACCTCTCAAGGACCCTTTGCAAGTTACTTATACTAGCAGTGAAAAGGACGAAGAATCTGAGCCACAGAAAGGTATCGCTGATAGCGGTTTTCAGCAGTTCTACACCAAACAATTAGATTTATTGCAATGACATATCAAATTTAGAGTCATAAATACATGGTTTAGCCTTTGGAAATAACTTGGCTCTTACAGATTCACGACTTTACAACTTAAAATAACAATGTAAGACAATGTATTGGTCAGATAAAATCTTGCAAGACTGTGACACAAATAGAAAAATCATTAATAAATTTGACAAGATTATAAAGCAGATAACAGTGTTTTTCAAATATCTAGTTAAATAAACTGAACTGTGCAATTACTGGGGCCAATCCATAATTTAACAAGACCTCAGTTTTTTAAGGAATAAATACCAATAGTAAAACAATAAAAGGACCTAATAGTATCAAAAGGTTGACAGCTGCCTTTGAAATATTTGGCCAAAAGACAACAAAAAGCGTCACTGTGTAATCAGACCAGGCCTTCTCCCAAAGTTCACATACAAAGGTAAAACGAATTAATTAACTTGATAGGAATAAGGAAATTGATAATAGCGTCTATAGAAAAATAGTTTACGTGCCTTTAACAGTACAACCACAGGCGTAAGCACGTACTTTATAAAGCCTTGCGTTAAAATACCAAAACAACAACAACCGTAAGGCAATTACCTGACCCAATAATGTTTAAAAGGGGTAATAGTGGCTACAAAATCTTTGGTCGAAAAGTTTTCACTATACAACAACGAGCGCCCCTAAGTTAATTAACAAGACCTTCTTACAAAACTGAGACACAAATAGTGAGATAAACTTGAAAATATACAGCATAAATACTATGGTATAACTTCTGGAAACACTAGGCCTACACAACTTTAGTAAAATAGTAATCATAATACAATCTATTGACCAAGAACATCTTGCAAAGCTCAGTTACATACAATGAGAAAATTAAGTAACTTGACATTATTACAGACAGACAACAGCGGCCTTTGGAAAATCTAGTTAAATGACTAACAATACAATCACAGACGGCAATACGTAATTTACCAAGGCTATCTTTAAAAATAAAAAAATAAAAAATAAAAACTACTGAAATCATTGGTCCGCCAATTCTAAGAGCACAGTTAACAACGACGTTAAAAATCTCTGTTTAAGTGCTTTGCCTTTTCAATAACAGGTGGCACTACAAAATTTAACAAGGTCCTCTTTAAAAATGCTAATGCATTGGCCAGCAAATATTAAGAACACAGTCAACAGTGGCCTGAAAAACTTCAGATTAAGTGACTTTAACTTAACAATAACAGCCTCCACTACATAATTTAATAAGGCCCTCTTCCAAACTCAGATACTACGGTAGGATAACCTTCGTAGGGACAGCATCGCCACAGCTGAGTCAAAATGAGAGGCCACAAGTTGTAATTAAACCTTCCCGGCGGCCACAAATGTTCAAATGTTTGTTAAGCTTATGGGACTTAACTACGGGGTCATCAGTCCCTAAACTCACAAACTACTTACGAACTTGGACGGCACAAATATCCATGCCCGAGGGGGATTCGAACCCCCGACCGTAGTGGCCGTGCTGACCGTGACTGGAGCGCCTCAGTTACCTCGGCCACCGCGGCCGGCCCGGCGGCCACCCTCAAAGCGAAAATCACAACTAACGGTCATGGGTCAAAATATCCACCATGTATATGCAAATGACCAAGACACTAAAAAGCACTAATCATAGCAAATTACGAGATGGAACCAAAGTCGTACTCTCATGGGAGACGAGATATGAAAAACGCGGAATAAATTAACCCCAAGTTACTTAACTTCCAGAGAGAGAGAGGACAATCAACGACGCGAACAAACATGGGATGGGGCTCGACGCCCATGCGGATAGCGTCGTGGCGGCACCGGCTCAAGCGTCTTACTCGGCGGCCCGCGACTCGCTCACCTGCTGAAATATGTCTAAAGTGTGTTCAACATTTAAATGTACAAATCGAAGTGATAAAACGACAAGTGCATCATGCAAGAACGCAAAATGTTTTGCCTTGTTTGAGCTCAGTCTGTTTATACTCAGACAAAATTCTTGAGTAATGGCCCTCAGCTCAGCTGCCCCAAGAGTGAAGCGTCAGACGACCTATCCTGCAATTCCCTTGAGTGTTGTTGTGTTTTTGAGATATTTCTTCTTCTGTTGCTCCTGTGGTCGATGAAAACACACTTTTGTGTGTCTAAACCGTTAAAAATATTTTTATTTGTTGTTGACAATAAGTGATCGAGCATTATTGACATATAACCGGTGCAAAGTGTGGAAGCAATAGTAACAGTCAGAATTTTTTCACTTGTATAAGTCTGTGTTCTTTACAACAAATAAATACTTATTTCAGGGTGGCAACAACGAAAGTTATTTATGATACGTTATTTTGTTGTAGAATGCTTTTGTGGCAGCTGAACCAGAGGCATTTTTATTGCAGTACTCTGTTGTCACTTTCGTCTTTGTACTCAAATTTCACGTACCAAACGTTACTTGTTTCACTATGACAACAAGGAAAGTTATTAACGACAGCATATTTCAACGTGGTATGCTTTTGTGGCAGATGAGATAGGCGAATTTTTAACTGTGCTATTTTTTTTATCATATTCGTTTTTGTTCTCAAATTTCGTCCACCAAATTTCACAACCAAACTCTTGGACAGAAATTTTACCAGTTTGTGGACTTAATTCGTTTAGTTAACACAATATAAATGTATACTAGACTTTATTAAAGCAGTTGTACATACATTAACAACAGATGCAAATGCGTGTCATGATTGTTCACTGTATGTTTCGCGGCTCATTTAGACCATGTACTTGCATAACAATCAACTAGAATATTTTCACTGTGGCACTTTAGTTGTTATTGCAAATCTCAGCTAACTGTTATACTTCAAAGTGGAACTGTATTACTGACAGGTTCGTGATATTTTGTCACCTTATTTTGAGATAATATATTACCAGTCTTGTCAATTCGTAGCTTCGATAAAGTCTGACGGAACTTGATGGACATCCGTATTCAATAGTCAACCTTTATTTAAAACGTGGAACAGTAAATAGCTATAATTCTCGAGTGGATGTGGCGACCAACTCTCAGCCCATACCCCAAATAACATGGCGGACGCCAACTCAATTTGCTTCAAATATGGCAGATCTATCGCCACTCTATGAAATTCTAGCTCGTTGGGAAACACAGACGGCAGAAGCGCCACCGCCGCAAAGAGGGCGTTTACATGCGAATCGTCGTGCTCAATTCAACGTCAACGAGCCCACGGCTCAGTCAGTAATGGAAATTTAATATGAGGATAGTGTTAAGTCGTGTGATTCAGATCAGGAAAATGATATGGATGTTAGAGAATATAAAGGCAGCTTTCGGTAGCGACGATCAGACTGTGTTTGTCGCCAAGTCTGGAAGAAGGTAGGTAACCCCACAGTACAGAATACGTGAGAGGTCTAGTACAGTCAGAGAGCAGACAGGAATAACCATAGCTGGTGTTTGCCATTCTGCAGGAGAAGCGGTGAGTTACTTTTGTCATCTAATGTCATGCATGTTATTGCAAAACATTCAAACTAGGTAGTTAGTTTACCTGTTACTTCTACTAATCATTAAGGATTGTATCGTTATAGGAATACTGGTACTTAAAGAAGCAAATAAGGATAATTCTGTCAGTGTAAAATATCTCTGGTGCAAACTGATGGGTTTGCTGTTTGCAAAGGCATTATGGTAAGAGAACGTTTCAAGGAATTTATTGATAAAATAAGGTTTCATGACAAAATACACGCAATCAAAAAAAAGGAAAGTAGACAAGTTCACAGAAATATCCATGAACGTTTCAACAAAGTGAACTTAGGTATCCACTAATTAATAATTGAAACCCTATGCAGGTAAAGTACAGAGTTTGTCTAAAGAAACACGAGTTTCAAGCGCTTTCGTTAAATTCTACCACTGCTTGTGAAAAATACTGGTCCAAATATTATGAATCGGTGGAATTGGCGGAAGAGATACACCAAGAGTTTTTTTTTTTTTTGAAGGTACACCACGACTACAAAGTACTACAGTCAAAGGCGATGCATATTCCAGACATAATGAAGAAAGCGTCAACTCTGGAGATGTATTCGTCAATTTTCTTGTTCAATGGTAACCAGTAGTTACTATGGTTTCCTAAATAGTGAAAACGAAACCGAGTAAAAACTTACTCATGTTATCAACACGTCAAGGTAAAGGCACTGTAGCATGAGAGAAGAATAAATCCGAGCTACTTCCACATTATATTCCACTAAAGGTGGAACAGGTACCATTGATCAAATGGCTCGAATGTACACCTGAGACAGGGAACAAAGAGATGGCCTTGTTCTGTATTTTACTCTCTGATAGATATCTGTGCTATCAATGCAAGCATCACATTCATCTATCATGAAAATGAAAACGAAAATATTGAATGAAAGTGAACACAACTAACGGAAACTGTTTCTTCTGCAAGCTGGATTGGATTTAGTGAAAGTGCAGGTGGTAGAATGAAATACTAATGCAATGTAACAAAATGGTTCAGTATATGGAAAATATTCTACAAAGGAAAATTAAAGGACAAATGACGCACGGCAGCTTCCTGTAAGGAAATGCCAGTGTCATAGAAGCAGAAGTACATCAATATAAGTACACAAAACAGTATTGTGGACAGTGTCATAAACATGTACGTACCACACATTCAGAAAGAATTGTGAAGTCTGTCTCCTGGCTTGGAGCTGGGAACACAGTTTTTTGTAATACATAGATGCATGGCTATTTTATTTTTCAATATGCCAATTGTCATCACCTTAATCCAATGTTTGTAGCAAATAACAACATTTATAAATAGCTACCATAGTCAAACTATGTAAAACTTTTTAAAACATTATATCAGCAGACTTATGGAATTATTTCAACGCCGTAGTGCGGCCGAAGATATAATTTTTATTATTTTTCCAATATTCCTTAAATTAAAAATTTATAGGAGGATGAGAACGTTTAGTGTCTGTTCTTTCGGACACGTCCGATAGATGAGATATCTCAGCATTATATATTTCATTACTATAACAACGATAGTATAGTTTTGAATTTAACAATAAGGTTGGCGAAGACGATCTTCAGGCCACAGACACGTACGTGAAAAAGGCAATCACATACACAGATCTTTTGGACACAGACTACATAAGTATAGAAGAAACTTTCATTCTCACAGTCACAGGCAGTACACACATAACAGTGCCTGTGATTGAAAGAAAGTGTGTTTTATAATAATGAACGCAGAGACCGAAATCTGTAAGTTACGTTGTCCGTGCTGGTCTTTTTTGCGTGCCTGACTGCGGCTAGACGATATTTTTTGCGGTCAGTTGCAAGTAATCCTAATTTTTTGTTGTATTTCATTACTTTTTCACATACAGCAACTACTTCCTAGAATTTTTTCAACGTACCCATACTTGGCGAAGTTGGTCCACAGGGTTGTCAGCAAGTTCAGGACCTTACCATCATTCGAGTCTGGATCCTTGTTAGGTCCACCCACCTCTTGCATGAACAGATATGACGTTTCCTGGGCATGCCCCATACCTGTAAAATCAAATATAAGTCACTTCAGAAGAGCCGTATGGACACTTATTTGTTACTGTTGTTGTTCTATATCTACATGCGATACTCTGCAAATCACCTTTAAGTGCCTGGCAGAGGGTTCATCGAACTACCATTATACTGTTTATCTCCCATTCCATTCTCGAATAGCGCGCGGGAAGAAAGAACACCTGAATCTCTCCGTTCGAGCTCTGATTTCTCGTATTTTATTCTGATGGTCATTTCTAGCTATGTAATTGGGAGCCAACAACATATTTTTGCATTCGGAGGAGAAGGTTGGCGATTGGAGTTTCGTAAGTAGCCCACGCTGCAGAGATAAACGCCGTTGTTGTAATGATTCCCATCCCAGATCCTGTATCATTTCCGTAACGCTGTCTCCCCTGTATCGTGACAATACGAAACGAGCTGGCCTTCTTTGGACTCATTCGATGTCCTCCGTCAAACCCACCTGATGAGAATCCCACACTGGGCAGCAATACTCCAAAAATGGACGGACAAGCGTAGTATATGCAGTTTCTTTAGTAGTTCTGTTGCATCTTTTAAGGATTCTGCAGTCTCTGGTTCGCCTTTCCCAAGACATTATCCCGTGTTCTTTCCAGTTTAAGTCTGACGTAATAGTAATTCCTAGGTACTTAGTGGAGTTTATGGCCTTCACTTTTGATTGTTTTGTCTTGTAAACAAAGTTTAACGAATTTATTTTCGTACTCATGTGGACGTTTTCGCACTTCTCATTATTTAGAGACAATTGCCAATTTTTACACCATAGTGATATCTTATTCAGATCGTTCAGCAGTTGTGTTGATCTTCAGATGATTTTACTAGACGGTAAATGACGGCGTCATCTGCCAACAACCTAAGAGAGCTACGTATATTTTCCCCTAAATCATTTATGGAAACAAGAAACAGTAGAGGACCAATAACACTACCCTGTGGAACGCCCGATATCCCCTCTGTTTTTTTTTTTTATGCCTTACCATCGATTACTACGAACTGTGTCCTCTCTGACAGGAAATACCCTATCCAGTCGAAAATTTAGGGCGATATACAATAAGCACGCAATTTGATTAAAAGCCGTTTGTGAGGTACGCTGTCAAAACCCTTCTGGAAATCAAGAAATACGGAATCGATTTGCGAACCCTTGTCGACAGCGCCCATCACTTCGTGTGAATACAGAGCTAGTTGTTTCGCATGAACGATATTTTCTAAATCCGTGTTGACCTTGGATCAATAGATCATTCTGTCCGAGGTAATTAATAATATTTGAATACAGGATATGTTCCGAAACCCTGCTGCAAATTGATGTCAATGAAATAGGTCTTTAGTTTAGTGGGTTACTCCTACCGCCTTTCTTGAATATAGGTGTGACCTGTGCAACTTTCCAATCTTTTTGTACAGATCCTTCTTTGTGAGAGCGGTTGTATGTGGCTCTTATGTAAGGGGCTATCGCTTCACCATAATCAGATAGAAATCTAATGTGTTTACAGTCCGGACTAGAAGACTTGTTCTTCTTAAGTGATTTTAGTTGCTGCACTACTCCGATGATACCTACTTCTACGTTACTCATTACTGCCTCTGCTCGTATTTCGAAATCTGGAATTGTTATTATGATATTCATCGGAAGAACAAAGATCCCATGAAATCGTACCGAATTTGGCAGGTACCACTTCTTCCATTCTCACTAGAACACTTTTTCTTTGCGCTGCATTGCTCTCGTGGTACTGTCTCAGCCTTTGCAGAAATGATCTCTGTCGAATTCAGTTTTTAATTTAATTCAAATGCGTGGTTTATGCGTGGTTTATATTACTGAAATAAAAATATCCAACTACTTTGTAATCATGTACGAACGTAGGCTTTCGAGGTCATTATTGTTAACGTTAAAATTCTTCTGAGCTATTTGCCGCGTCATGATAATAAAATTTTTCCAACGTTTCGGATCCGTTGCAGGAGCCTTCTTCAGGGAATACTGACTTATTTCTTCCTTGTGCTGGTCTTATAAAGCGTGTACTGTCCTCACAGTTTGATTGTGGTTGGTATTTGCATTGGTGTTTCTGATATTTGGATATAGGAAGGGAAGATGCGCTTTATTGGTGTTTGCATCAGTGATTCCTAATGGTGGAAAACAGGAAGTTGTAAGCAAGTTTAATCAAACTGCGGTCAATCCTTTTATGGTGCTCACGCTTGTCTATTAACCACGGATATTTTATCAATCTTAATTGCCCAAAATCATTTGAATTTTTTCTGGTGATTTCTTCATCTGTATCGCCAATCATAAAAAAAATCCTTCTAAGTTCTCAGGCGTAAGTTTTCAGCAGCATTCAAAACTATTTAGCTCGTAATGGTTCTCAAAGAGTCGTATCAGTGTTTTAAAACAGGTTTTTTATTATTAGTTCGTTACTGACATGATTAATTTGCAATTCGTTGTTCTTTCGAACTGCTTCCATCTTGACCAGCAAAGATACTCAGAGTCCTTTACATTTGATATCCGTTTATTCTGCGAAATTACGAAGATGCTACTTTAATGATTAATGTTTAAAATATTTTCCCCCGCCCAACCCGCCACAGGAAAAAAATGCCATAACTATAACTTATATAATAATCATCGTACATGTTCTGTAGCGAATCGTCATCAAAAGCCGTGATGATAGTTGCAACTTTAACCTTCTTCCAGAAAGACTATTGGTATTCACTGCCACTGCTTCCATCGCCTCTTCCCGCACTTACCGTAGCACTACCGCTTGCAAAGAGTTGTGCTTCATTATCATCCCTAATATCATTATTATGAGTTTGTAACAACAGTATCTAACTTATGCTCATATTTCTGTACCACAGCAGATACGAGAAAGCATGCAAATGATTCTACACTAATACCATCTTCACGAAGAAGAGTTCTTCGTAACTTCATCTCAACTAATAGCAATACATTACAAGGATTGATTAGCAATCGCCGCCCCATCTGATGCTTCACCACACAAATAACATCACAAAACGCAACTTCGGAGGCACACTGCAGCGTCCCTACTGGCGAACCGACAGGTCAAAGTGGAATGCGGCATGGCACACGCAGAGGTCTCTAACGGACGACAGCAGAGTTTTGCAGATGCGGGATTATCACTAGTGCAATAAGTGAGCTTTAGATTATCTCTCATACGATTTTGGTGTATATGTGTTTGTTCGAGCCCAAGTACTTTCCTTCTCAGTAAAAATTTTATCTTATTGGCATTGATGTGAAATATTTTGTGGATTTCCTGTTGAAGGCATCAATAGCTGAAACTGGTAGAACGTAACAAATGAATGTATTTTGTAGTCTTGGCTGAAGAATGACTTTTTCAAAGTCTTATTACACTTGGTGGTTTAAAATGAGGACCGTGAAAAATCGTTTCTCATTTGTTAAGGAATATGTTATAGCTGACAAAGCAGTTTTGTAATTGCTAGGGATTTTAAACCATTTCTGCGAACTTAAAATTGTAGTTCCTCAATTGTTTTATGCATTTTTTTTACTTTATTGCCCGTTAGGCAATAAAATAATTTTTATACTTTGGCTAAATACAAGGAGCCTTTGTTTTCCCCAGTCCTTCCACTTTCATGTGGCCCATTATGTGGTTACAATAATCTCTGGGCTGCATTCAAAACTATTTACATAATGTCTTTTACGGAGATGTATCGAAGTGTTATGAAAATGAAATTTTTTGTATTCGGTACTTAGTGATATGATTTATTACAAATTAATTTATTTGTACAAAACTGCTTGTATCTCATCAATTTTTTATCAAGATAATAATTTTACTTACTTTTGACGTCTATTTATTCTGTAAACTTATGAGGTGCTACGTTAATTATGACTATTGTTCAAATTCACCGAAAGAACATTTGACGACCGATACCTTCAACGTCTTCTATGTTGTTATTTGGAATTACAGTAGTTTTTACATCATTAGACATTTTGAAAAATTCTGCGACGAATAACAGAATACAGATATTACATCGAAATCGAACCACAAACCCGTGACTATACCCCTTTTTAGCTCCAAATGATTGTTACCGCAATTAAATAAAAAAATTATAGCCTGGAAACATCACGAGTTACATACAGGGTGACATATATTGATAAGTGTTCTATGGAAACTCAGGCTAAATGAGCGAGTTAGTAAAATGTTATGACAAAAATGAGTAGAATACAATTTCTTTCAAAATTCATGCCAACAAAACTGTGTTGTGTATCTACAAGACGAAATCTTATTTTGAGAGGGACTGGTGTAATTACACAGACGACTCTAGAAAGTTTGTAATGTACTAATTAATCCGAAACTAGTAACAGAACCCCAAAACTTTCTAAGAATACCCGGTGCAATACATCAACTCAAAATACAGAACCAGGCTCAAATATTTTCTGAGCAATGAAATTTATTTCTTTTGGTAATTTAGAACAGTAGATAAACTATGTAATGTTCAAAACATTTTAAGGTATAGTGTGATACGTTACTAAACTTTAAGGTTAAGGTAAAAGGTAAGTACACTTACCGTATTCTGTGGCGCCGTACCCATTGTAGTCGAAGTAGTAGAAGTAGAGCGGGAACGAGCTGGTGTTCGCCACTGCCCTGGCGAAGGCTTGGGTGTCTTGTACGAAGTACAAGTCAGAAATCATCTGAAAATCCCAAGAAAAATCACGCTTTCTTTGGATGTATTCAACCAACAAATTTGTTTCTAAATTAATTGTACTATTCTTACAGTATTTGAGAAGGGATAGATTGGTAGGACACATTTTGAGACAAAAAGGAATTGTCAACTTAGCATTAGAAGGAAGTGTGTCGGTTAAAAATCGTAGAGGGAGACCGAGGGACAAATACAGTAAGCAGATTCAAAAGCATGGAGGTTACCGAACGTATTCTCAGATGAAGAGACTTGTACAGGAGAGGGTAGCGTGGAGAGCATAATCAAACCAGTCTGCGGACTGAAGACCACAACAACAACATTTGAAGAAGAGTTTTAAAATAAACACAATGAAAAAGAGGAGCTAAAATTTTTTTACCCACACGAGAGTTCTAAGAGAACTGTTCTCCACCCTGAAACAATATAATACACAAGGGAATTCACTGATGAAATTAATAAAGACAGTAAGGCTTAGCAGCTCATAAATAATGTAGGTTGTATTAAACATCTGCTCTGACTACAGAAATTTAGTCTATTTTACAAAAATACACCTCTTTACTTTGTTTCTATTTCTGTTGTGATTCTCTGTTAACGTTGTCTCATGATGGCAACATAATAATTCTGATTTCACATAAGTCGTTAACGTCAACTTCAGCAGGAAAACAAGATTTTACACTAATGCATCAATGCAAGTCTCTCCCAATCTAGTATATAACACTCACCTGTACTTAAACATTTATATTCATGTGAATGTAGCAGTTACAAACAATGTCTGCAAATGTTTATGGATTTATTTTACCTTCCTCTTCATCCATAGTTTTCACCCTCTACATTTCACTCTAATATTGTGAAATACATACACACAGGATTATCAATATTCTTATTCAGTGATTCCACGAAGAAGAGGAGCTAAAAATTTTTTACCCACACGAGAGTTCTAAGAGAACTGTTCTCCACCCTGAAACAATATAATACACAAGGGAATTCACTGATGAAATTAATAAAGACAGTAAGGCTTAGCAGCTCATAAATAATGTAGGTTGTATTAAACATCTGCTCTGACTACAGAAATTTAGTCTATTTTACAAAAATACACCTCTTTACTTTGTTTCTATTTCTGTTGTGATTCTCTGTTAACGTTGTCTCATGATGGCAACATAATAATTCTGATTTCACATAAGTCGTTAACGTCAACTTCAGCAGGAAAACAAGATTTTACACTAATGCATCAATGCAAGTCTCTCCCAATCTAGTATGTAACACTCACCTGTACTTAAACATTTATATTCATGTGAATGTAGCAGTTACAAACAATGTCTGCAAATGTTTATGGATTTATTTTACCTTCCTCTTCATCCATAGTTTTCACCCTCTACATTTCACTCTAATATTGTGAAATACATACACACAGGATTATCAACATTCTTATTCAGTGATTCCACGAAGAATCATATTTTACTTTGATACAGTGCTCTGCTCCAGTGGTATATTTCATTTTTTTTATATTAAAGCCTATGATTGAAACTTGGAGTTTTAACTTTGGAAAAATGCCTTTTCTATATTTGCTAGTATGGTTTTCATGTACTCCTTGCTCCGTTCATCGCATGTTACTTTGCTTTCAGGTAAAAGAATTACTGCACTTCCTTACAAGCTCTTGCAATTTGTACCACCTTTCACTTTCTACCCTCCCCCCTTATCTATTTAAGTATTTCGGGAGGTCTTAAGGTCCTTCGTCTGTACCTTTCCACAGTTTTCGTAAAAACCTTAGATTCTCCTGGCGTTCTGAATATTCGAATAACTTACGGTATAGAGCTGGGTAAGAGGATTGACGACCGCCGATATTTTTATTTGAGAACACTCAGCCATATTCAAAGAAACAGCAGAGTATGCGTACGTGTGTACCAGTGCGTAATCTGCTCATTTCATCAGTAATGAATAATTTATTTGAAAAAATCGTTCATCACTTAGTAAATTTGGAAACATCTGTCACAAAATTAATTATGCAACGTAAACCTGTGGATGTGTGCATTACGGCTACTTTTATACACAGTTATTCCCTGGTGAACAATTTTGTATATTTTTCCACAGTGCTGATATGGACACACTGCTGAATGAAGAAGTTCACTACAAGGTGAGTGAAAGCTCTCATCAGTATGACAGTCGCGGACAGCTCCGTTATAATACCACAAAACTGACAAATAAGCAACAGCGCCATCACACAACCGAAGATGATAAACGCCATAAGTATCGATCAGTGATCAGAGGGTGAGGTGGCATCAGTCCCCCCCCCCCTCTCACTCTCTATCTCTCTCACTTTTTTTTTTTTTTTTTTTTTTTGGTGACAAAGAAAGAAATGTAGCGAATGATTTCACACAAAATTTAAGTAAAAATGTTCAATGATTCCTATACGATTATTTGCTACATTAATTTCATCTGCCTCCATAACGACAAAAAAAAAAAAAAAAAAAAAAAAAAAAAAACTTGGAAGTGCATGAAATAATCTCAAAGTTGTTATATTCCATTGGTGATCTGTGTTTAGGCATTGTCATGCTGTAGTATGATAGGTTGTTGTATTCACGTGTGCTGCTTATGATCATTTCACCAGTCTTCCATTGTACTTATATTCTTACCAATACATAATGGTTAAGTACCAGTAGTAAATATTTTAGGAGGTGCTAGTAAAGTATTAACGAATTGCAATTAAAATGCCGCATAATATGTGTCCTGTTTTTATCGAGTACAGAAATATAGCTGAGTTCATAGCATTTTCTTTTTCTGTGTTGGTACACTCCTTGCTGTGGTGGTACGTCTAGAATGACAGCAATAGAGGGTTGAAGTTGTGAACTTTAACATTAATTGAAGTTTTTATTGTGGTTTTTCGGCCTAGTCTACTGCACTATGTTGTGTAAACATGCAGCACGTATTACACATGGTATTTGTGTATGGTTTACGTAATGATTTCATAATAGCAGACTATGTGCTTCAAGTGTTCAGTCTTGGGTTCAATACCCTGATTTCAGTGGTCACAAGTTATATTACAACTAAACGTTGGACGTACTGTGGATGAAGTAGAAGACATTATTCAGAAGCGGAGCGTAGCAAATCAATAAGCCATTCTGTACGACTCCATTTCAGCGTTCTAAATGGTGTCGTGGTTTTAATGGTAAAGAAGATACTTCGCAGTGGGGCTGTGAAATTGAGATGTGGGTGGGAGTGCGGGGATATGGGGTGTTGGGTTTCTAAAATAACTGCTGGACTCAAAACTCTGGGTGTTAAAGGGAAAATAGGAATATTTGAAACGTTGTTAAATCAATCAGTTACGATGGATGGAGGAAAAATTGCTGGGAAAAACATGTGTTACTATTTCCTGACTTTATAAACATAAAAATCTCCCGCAGGCCGCGGTGGCCGAGCGGTCTGCGGCGTGCCAGTCACGTTCTACACGGCCGCTGCGGTCAGGGGTTCGAATCCCCCCTTGGGCATGGATGTTTGTACCGTCTTTAATATAAGGTAGTTCATAATTAGTTTGTAAGTTTAGGGACTGATAACCCCGTAGTTGAGTCCCATAAGCTCTACAAACATTTGAACAGTTTTTTGAAATCTTTCACATTACACGTAGACTCCGGAGCCCAGAAACTTGCCTTCGGAACGAATTAGGACTGCTGGAAGACTCATCGCTTTTCAAACAGCCAGCTCCAGGAGCTGAATGTGGATACTCATTGTTCTTCTTCTTCTACTGCTAAAAGCAATTTTGCACAGAGAGCTGCTTCCTGCCAGTATATCCTGCAAGATTACAGTCAAAGACGTAGACCGTTAGTTTGCATTCTGTGCCTCCCATATGTTCTTTGCCTCTAAACCCTCACCTCATTCCAGCCAACAAGAAAATGAGAGAGGTTTTGGAGAGGGAGTATTACTTACAGGGATGATAAGAATCTACATCTACATACATACTCCGCAATTCACCGTAAGGCGCGTGGCGGAGGGTACACTGTACCACTACTAGGCATTTCCTTTCCTATTCCACTCCCAAATCGAACGAGGAAAAAAAGAATGCCTATATGCCTCCGTACGAGCCCTAATTTCTCTTGTCTTTGTGATCTTTACGCGAAATGTAAGTAGGCGGCAGCAAGCTTCAAATTCCGGCTCTCTAAATTTACTTAACAGAAATTCACGAAAAGAACGTCGTCTTTCTTACAGCGATCCCCAACTGAGTTGCCGGAGAATTTCCGTGACACTCGCGCATTGGTCGAACCTACCGGTAACAAATATAGCTTCTCGCCTCTGAACCGCCTCTATGTCTTCCTTTAAACTGATCTGCTGCGGGTCCCAAACACTTGAGAAATACTCAAGACGTGGTCGTACAAGCGTTTTATACGCGGTCTCCTTTACAGGTGAAGTACATCTTCCCAAAATTCTCCCAATAAACCGAAGTCGGCTGTCCGCCTTAATCACAACTGTCCTTACATGCTCGTTCCATTTCATATCGCTCTGCAATGTTACGCCTAGATATTTGAACGACGCGACAGCATCAAGAAGCTCACTACTAATGCTGTATTCGAACATTATGGGATTGTTTTTTTCTACTCATGCGCATCACCTTACATTTTTCCACATTGAGAGCTAGCTGCCATTCTTCGCACCAACTAGAAATTTTGTCTAAGTCAACCTGTATGCTATTACAGTCAGTTACAGATGACACCCTCCCATACACCACAGCATCATCAGCAAACAGCCGCAAATTACAACTTACTCTGTCCATCAGATCATTTATATAGATAGAAAATAATAGCGGTCCTATCAGACTCCCCTGGGGCACGCCTGACGATACACTCGTCTCTGATGAACACTCGTCGTCGAGAACAACGTACTGCGTTCTATTACTTAGGAAGTCTTCCAGCCAGTCACAAATCTGTGGACCTATTCCATAAGCTCTTATCTTCGTTAGCAGTCTGCAGTGTGGCACCGCGTCGAACGCCTTTTTGAAGTCGAGAAAAACACAATCCGCCTGTTGCCCTTCGTCCATGGCTCGCAAGATGTCATGTGAGAAAAGGGCAACCTGAGTTTCACATGAACGATGTTTCCTAAACCCGTGCTGATTCATGGAAAGAAGCTTTTCCGTTTCAAGGAAATTTACTATATTCGAACTGAGAATATGCTCCAAAATTCTACATGAAACCGATGTCAACGATATTGGCCTGTAATTGTATGGGTCAGTTCTCTTTCCTTTCTTATATACGGGAGTCACCTGCGCTTTTTTCCAATCACTAGGAACTTTGCGCTGAATTAAAGATCCGCTATAAATGCAAGCTAAGTAGGGAGCCAATGCCGCAGAATAGTCTTTGTAAAACCGAACTGGTATTCCATCGGGACCAGCAGACGTTTTCCTATTTAGCTCTCTCAGCTGCTTCTCTACACCGGAAATACCTACTGTTATGTCCCCCATTTCGGAATTAGTACGTTGATCAAATGATGGTATATTTGTGCGGTCCTCCTGCGTGACAGATTTCTTAAAGGTTAAATTTATAACTTCAGCTTTCCGGTTGCTTTCTTCTATTACTGCCCCGGAATGATCAACTAGTGACTGGACAGTGGGCTTCGACCCGCTTATCGATTTTACATAGGACCAGAATTTTTTCGGGTTCTCGGAAAGATCTTTTGCTAAGGCATGGCTGTGATAATTATTGTATGCTTCACCCATCGATCTTTTTATAGACGCACGAATCTCTACTAACTTTTGCCTGTCATCATTTGCGTGTTCTTTTTTGAATCGAGAGTGCAACAGCCTTTTCTTTCTCAGCAGCTTTCTAACATTATTATTATACCACGGTGGATCTTTTCCATCCTTAATCGTCTTTACTGGCACATATTTCTCTAAACCATTATTAACAATGCACTTAAATTTAGTCCACAATTCCTCTACATCCCTAGTTCCAGAATTAAACGATGCCCATTCATTTTCTAAGTGCGATCGTAACATTTGCTTGTCGGCTCTTCCCAACAAAAACACGCTCCTAGCCTTCTTGACTGGTTTATGAACTTTGGTCACCATCGACGCTATGACGATATCATGATCACTAATTCCTGTCTTTACACAGACATCGTTAATAAGGTCAGGCCTGTTTGTGGCTATAAGGTCTAGAATATTTCCATTGCTCGTGGGTTGCCGGTTTAACTGCTCAAGACAGTTTTCGGAGAATGTGTCCAAAAGTAGCTCGCAAGACTGCTTGTCTGTACCGCCTGAAATGTAACTAGCGAGGTCCCAATCTATACTCTTAAGGTTGAAGTCACCTCCGACTAATATTACATGGCCCGGATACCTATGCACTACCTGGTGTAGACTTTCCTTGAATGATTCTAAAACTGCTACAGCAGCACTGGGGGGCCGGTAAAAACACCCAACTATTAACTTTACTTCTTTTAGACCTGTTATACGTGCCCAGATAACTTCACAGCTACTTTCAACCTCGATCTCAGTAGAAACAATATCTTTGTCCACAGCGATGAACATTCCTCCTCCAGTTGTATCAGATCTATCTATCCGATATACATTCCACGCTTCGCTAAATATTTCTGAACTTGCTACATCATCATTTAGCCAGCTTTCTGTAAGTAATAGTAAGAAGAATAATGATGAGGTAAGGAAAGGTTATTAAAGAAACATTAATATAGCAGAAAAATAAAATACATTTTTAAAAACCATCAGCTATTTATTCAAAACCTTATATATCTACCAGTTTCGGTCAATAGACCATCTTCATGGATAAAAAGGTGTTAAAACTGAATGGTAAAATACATCAAATAAAATACATCTAGCTGAGACAAACAGGAGTCAGTATAACTAAAAGTGTTAAAAATACAGTGGTCATATTAGATAAAACCTATAGTCAAATACTTGACTGATAGGTTTTATCTAAGATGGCCACTGTATTTTTAACACTTTTAGTTATACTGACTCCTGTTTGTCTCAGCTAGATGTATTTTATTTGATGCATTTTAGCTGGCCGCGGTGGCCGAGGGGACTGAGGCGCTCCAGTCACGGTCTGCACGGCCACTACGGTCAGGGGTTCGAATCCCCCCTCGGGCATGGATATTTGTGCCGTCCTTAGTCTTAGCTAGTTCATAAGTAGTTTGTAAGCTTAGGGACTGATGACCCCGTAGTTAAGTCCCATAAGCTATACAAATATTTGAACATTTTGAACATTTTTTGATGCATTTTACCATTCAGTTTTAACACCTTTTTATCCATGAAGATGGTCTATTGACCGAAACTGGTAGATATATAAGGTTTTGAATAAACAGCTGATGGTTTTTAAAAATGCATTTTATGAACTATATTACGGCTGTTGACACTCGCCTCACCAAAGCATTCAGAAAAATAAAATGTTATCTACGTGAAACTGGGCCCACAAACCATAATAAAACAAATTTTCCTTGATGTACTCACTACCCTTGTGTTAGACTGGGATCTTACAGATTCGCTCTTGTATTTTGGATGTGGACAGCAGTAGAATGTGTTGCTCGTTGTAGAGTACAAATGAATCTGTAGATATGAGTCAATTAGGTGTGGATACTGACGTCGTAGAGCGCCTGCGGCTGGTCCCTGGACAGCCCCTGGTCCCCAAAGTAGAAGTCCTCCAGGAGCTGCGCCGCCGCCGCCTGCTGCTCCCTGCTGGGCCTCGGCAGCAGCGACCCCACCAGAGACTGGAAGTTCTCGTTCAGGTCGGCCGCCATGGACTCGCTCTCCATCACTCCGGACACTGCAAACAACGATTTGTTCGTTCCCACGCAGTCTTCAGGAGGAGGTAGCGCAATATGTGATAGATCAACACCAGACTTGCATCATGTCTCTATTACTAATCACATGCACAACGTCCACATCAGTGTTAATCATAGGACGAAGCCCTATTTATTGTATATCGATCTGGATCACTCGTAAACCGCCCGGTGGGTCGTGCGCCAATGCCTGATTATTCGTAATCAGTGCGAAGTACATTATGCCTTGCGATGCTGCTTGGCTACTTGCTAATGCTTCAGATCACGCGATAAATGTAATCTGTGATAATGATTCCAAGTCAACCGTCTACTACCAGGCTAGCCCCTGGCACTAAGCGACGCACGTAACATGAGATATGTGCAGTTGGCAACGACTGCGCAATTGAATAGCATCTCACTGCGCATGCGTCAGTCCGAACCAATAGTCCTCCAGCTGGCAGCCAAGGCGTTGGTTCAGTTGTCAACGCATCGGCTGGCTGCTGGCTGGCTGACTCCTGCCTGCTGTGTTGCTTATGCGTGTGTTTCTTGTATATATGAAGCTCGCAGTAGTTTCAAAATTGGTAGTGCAAGCATTGCGGAAAACTATAATAAACGCCTTTTTCATTACGAACTTAACACGGAAGACAAACATTGGTAATGGCAGACCATGTCCTATTCGACCTTTACAGTACTGAAATTTGTAACGCCAAACTGTGGTCTACAGCAAAAAGATTTCGGTGGGATTTATTTTTCGTCGTGTCTGTTATTTGGTAGAAAGAAAACTGTTTCGAATAACAAAGCGTACTGCGATTTAAATCATCTTAATACTGTAGTCAAGAAACATGGTTAGTCCGAAATTCACCTTTCTACTTTTTTCAACATAAAAATATTTAGAAGTGATCTGCTAGAATTGACGTTCTTCTAAAGCCTCAACGGAAGAGAGAAACAGAACTGGACAAAGTAAAAAAGAATTCCAGAATGAAACTTTTCACTCTGCAGCGGAGTGTGCGCTGATATGAAACTTCCTGGCAGATTAAAATTGTGTGCCGGAACCGAGACTCGAACCTGGGACCTTTACCTTTCGCGGGCAAGCGAGCAAGCGCTTCTTCTAGGAGTGCTAGTGTTGCATGTTTCGCAGGAGAGCTTCTGTGAAGTTTGGAAGGTAGGAGGCGAAGTACTGGCGGAAGTAGAGTTGTGAGACGGCATCGTGAGTCGTGTCAGGATAGCTCAGTCGGTAGAGTGCTTGCCCGCGAAAGGTTCGAATCCCGGTTCCGGCACACAATTTTAATCTGCCAGGAAGTAAGAAAGAATTAACAGATTGCATAAGGCAATTTGCTGTTTAGCAAAATTGGATCTATTCTCTCGAGGCCACCAGAAATGCGTGTGAGCCAAGCATCAGCAAGGCTTTAGGAAGCATCCATCGTGCGAATCTCAGCTTGCCCTTTTTTTCTCATGACATATTGCATTCTATGGATGCAGGGCAAAAGGCGGCTACATATTACTCGATTATCGAAAGGCATTCGACAGAGTACCGCACTACAGACTGCTAACAAAGGTACGAGCTTATGGAATAGGAGACCAAATATATGATTAGCTCGAAGACTATTTAAGTAATAGAACCCTGTGCGTTGTCCTCGATGGCGAGTGTTCACCAGAGACGAAGGTATCGTCAGTGGTGCCCCAGGGAAGAGAGAGATAGGGCCGCTATGATTTTGTATCTACATAAATGATCTGATGGACTGAGTGAGCTGCAATCTGCGGCTGTTTGCTGTGGTGTTCAGGAGGGTGTAGTCATTGCACAGCGAAATGAAATGGATTGAGCACATAAGGACATTCGTGCGGAAGGCGAAAGCTCGATTTCGGTTTATTGGGAGAACTTTGAGAAGGTGTGATTCGCCTGTAAAGGAGACCGCATATAAAACGCTTGCACGACCCCGTCTTGAGTGTTCAAGTGTTTGAGATCCCCACCATATCGATATAAAGGCGGACATCGAGGCACTTTAAAGGCGGGTGGCTAGTTTTGTAACTGGTGCGTGAGTGTTACAGAAATACTTGGGGAACTCAAATGGGAGATGCTGGAGGGAAGGAGAAGTATTACGGGTAATACGCTTAAGGAAATGTTCAAATGTTTGTACACCAATTGGTCCAAACTGGTATGGTCATCAGTCCCTAGACTTACAAACCACTTTAACTTACACTAAGGACAACACATACACCCATGCCCAAGGAAGGGCTCGAACCTCCGACGGGTATGGTTTCCCAGTCCGTAGCATGACGCCTTAGATCACGTGGTCAATTTTTTCCAGTGTTTCAAAAGTGTCTACGCATGTTTGGTTGTTCTTATACGTTTATTTTATTTCTTTACATATATATTGAGATATAAACTTGATAAACATTCGTGTAGAGTTTAGTACGTAGAATAAGTATTCACAGACCCCCATCCTGTAGGTTCAACTATCGTGTAAACCGTTTCATCTTTCTCTTCTTTTATTAATTGTACACTAACAGTCTGCGTTATAGCGCTCCTTGCGTTTATAAACGATTGTGTCAGCCCCATTAGACTGTTTGCAGATGACGCTGTCGTTTAACGGCAAGTATATAAAGTTACCAGAGCATCAAAAGTAAATGAAAAACGATTTAGATGAGTTATCGGCATGCTGCGAAAAATTGGTAGTTGACCCTAAATAATGGAGTAGAACACGAGAACATTATCACTATAAAATAAGAGAAATCATACCTGAAACGGAACGCTTTTGATGTTCCTTTTCTCGTATGCTATTAGAGAAAATAACGGTAGGGAAAGGGTCTGAGAGCGGCACGCTGTACCCTACTCAAGGCATTTAATTGTGATTTATTACAGTGTAGATATGTAATGTGTGTATATTGAATGAGGTTATTTACCTAATGGGCTTATCTCAAGAAAAGTAATTATACACTGGCTGAAAAGGACTTGATGGCAGCTTCCATTCTCGCAGGCTTACGTTCAGTCTGGTGCTGGAAGAATGGCAGCCCATTCTTCACGGAGTGTTGCACTGAGGAGAGGTATCGCTGTAGGTCGGTGAGGCCTGGCACGAAGTCGGCGTTCCAACACATCCCAAAGGTGTTCTATAGGATTTAAGTCAGGACTCTATGCAGGCCAGTCCATTACAGGGGTGTTACTGTCGTGTAACCACTCCGCCACGTGCATTATGAACAGGTGCTCGATCGTGGTTAAAATCAATGTAGGCCTGTGCTGTGATAGTGTCACGCAATAGCCGGCCGCGGTGGCCGAGGAGACTGAGGCGCTTCAGTTACGGTCTGCACGGCCACTACGGTCGGGGGTTCGAATCCCCACTCGGGCATGGATATTTGTGCCGTCCTCAGTCTTAGTTAGTTCATAAGTAGTTTGTAAGTTTAGGGACTGATGACCCCGTAGTTAAGTCCCATAGACTATACAAACATTTTTTTGTCACGCAATACAAGAGGTGCGGTGGAAGCCTCCTCCATGAGAAACATGAGCACACCATCGCCTCCGAATTTTACTGTTGGCACTACACACGCTGACAGATGACGTTGTCCGGACATTCGCCATATCCACTCCATGCCATCGGATCACCACATTGTTTACCGGGGTTTGTCACTCCACACAACGTTTCTCCACATTCAAATCGTGCTATGTTTACACTCCTTATTCCAAGTGGACCGTGGTTTGGCATTGACCATGAAATCCAAGTTTTCTCACCTCATGCAGTCATAGTGCCGCGGCCGTTCGTCGCCGGCGGTTTGAGTCCCCCCTCGGGCATGGGTGTTTGTGTTGTCCTTAGATTAGTTTACCTTAGTTTAAGTAGTTTATAAGTTACGGACTAATGACCAAGCAGACGAGTCCGATAGATTTACAAATATTTGAACATTTTTTGACTGTCATGGTACTTGGACTGGATTTTGATGCAGTTTGGAATTCCTGTGTGATGGTCTGGATAGATGCTTGCCTATTGCACCGTACAACCAAGTTCGTCGGTGGACTCTTGTCAGTTTTCAGACGAGGTCAGTCTGTATGTACATGTCCCTTCACGTTTCCAATTCACTGCCACATCAGAAACAATGGACCTAGGCATGTTTAGGAGAATGGAAATCTCGCCTACAGACTTTTGACACAAATGGCACCAGTCACGTGATCTCATTCGAAGTCCGTGAGTTCCAAGGAGCGCCCTATTCTGCTCTCTCACCATCAAGCCCCCACAATCGCGTAGGCGGCTGACTGCGAACAGCGGACAAATTGAAGAGCGCCTCGGCGGCCATTGTGGTGGCAAACTTCCGCGCGAACTTTAAATGTGGGTAACATTTTTTTGATTAGAGACAATATTCATTTGAGTTTAGTCGAGAAAAATATGTCTGATTGAAATATATGACTACAAAACAGATACAAAGTCCCTGAATATACAGCAACTATCGGTTGTGTCTAAATGTATTACATATACAGTGTAGAAATTGGCCAACAGCGTTTCCTCTTCCTAAAGAAACCGAACTATAACATGTAGTTTTGCAGCGTTCTAAGCGCAGCATTTGAACGGAATTTATCGTCAGACACGATTTTTGGCACTTTCTCAGTGTATTCTACGATTGTGAAACTGTTATACAAATATTAATTTCGTAAGAGTTTAACACTTTATGTTTTTACTTTAGTGCTGTATTCTTCAATATTTAGATATTCCATAGCATCAAAAAATCAAACAGCGCTGCGTGACACACGTAATGTTAAAATCGATTGTGAAAGTGAAATATGCCATCAGATACATAACTTAAAAATAGCTTCTTACCTTGTGAATACAGCAACCGGTCACTATCAAATTCTTTTAAGAACACGAAGTATGGCATAACGTTTTCTTAACTAATGCATCTAACCTTAGCATTAGGTATCTAGCAAGAATATTAGCATTTTAATGCTGTAAGCCAAATACCTTACAGTAACGTGAACTGCTAAAAAGTCAACAACTATTGTCATGGGGTTCAACTTCACAAAGTGCATCGAGTGTGGCTATGTGTCATTCATATATGGAACTATACACAGTTCTGAAAACCCCTTTCAGTTGTTATACCAATATTTAAAGCAGATTACCTTTAAATTCTGCGTTACAAGTTGCCAATATTAATTTCATAAACAAAAATTCGAACTACAATGAAGCAACTAATTTTATGACCCCAATAGTTATTTTACAGGATCATAAAATGAAACTTTTTGATCTTCCTGTCCATCAGTACTGCCTAAAGAGGTTCCTTTTTAAGAGCTACCAGTATTGTAAAAGCAAAAGTAACTACGTCTGAAGACAAGTAGTAGGGCTACTTGTATTCCTGAGAAATGTAATTACTATAAATGGGAAGAAAGTATTCGATCTTTTTATTCCTTTCATAAATTGATTTATGGGTTTAAACACTGAACAGCTCTTCATCATCGTGCTTCATGCACACTCTAATAGTCCCAGAATGACTATCAATTGTGTATATATCCCGCAGTAGTTACTTAATACACGATTTACCTGCTAACAACACTCGTTGCCACTACCATCGCGGCCGAACGAAGGTTCAAATTATCCCGCGACAGCAGCGCCGTTAGGAAGTCTAGTTATTTTTACAACGTCTTTGCTCACGATGTCTAATGTCTACTGAGGTCGCTGATATGGAGTACCTGGCAGCAGGTGGTAGAACAATGCACCTAATATGTTTACAGGGGTTATCCGGATACTTTTGCTTAAATAGTGTAGCTTTGTATATGAAAGAAGTGATTTGTTGGGCTTTGTTCAGTAAACCAGAAGATGTATCAGTTAACCATATTATATAATATATATTTGCTGGGTCATGCAAAAAGGTTTTTGTAGTGTGTTTGGAGTTTAAAAATACTGCACTGGTCTTTCACCAGCTGCTTCTGAGCCTGGCTGATGTCTGTGTATGGCACATATTTTGCTACGTACTGGCAACGAAGACAGAGCCGTCAGCTGAGGTGACGCCGGTCATGACCGGCACGTGGTTGTAGCGGCCCTCAGACAAGATGCGGATGGGTGGCTCGGTGAGCACCGCGGTCTCCGACGGCGGCTCGATGACCGGCTGCCACGCCACGGGGCTCAGCCGCCGCTTCTCCTGCAACCAGCAGACGGCGCCAAGAGTCTAACGGCTGCTTAGACTACACCCACACAACACACAGTAAGGTGAACCACATCCAGGTGCTAAGTGCCTTACACGAAAGAACTACATCTACATCTACATGTCTACATGGGATACTCTGCAAATCACATTTAAGTGCCTAGCAGAGGGTTCATCGAACCACAATTATACTATTTACCTCCCATTCCATTCTCGAATAGCGCGCGGGAAGAAAGAACATCTGAATCTCTCTGTTCGAGCTCTGATTTCTCGTATTTTATTCTGATGATCATTTCTACCTATATAAGTGGGAGTCAACAATATATTTTCGCATTCGGAGGAGAATGTTGGTGATTAGAGTTTCGCAAGTAGCCCACGCCGCAGCGATAAGTGCCGTTGTTGTAGTGATTCCCATCCCAGATCCTGTATCATTTCCGTAACGCTGTCTCCCCTATATCGTGACAATACGAAACAAGCTGCCCTTCTTTGGACTCTTTCGATGTCCTCCGTCAAACCCACTTGATAAGGATCCCACACTGGGCTGTAATACTCCAAAAATGGACGGACAATAGCAGTGTATGCAGTTTCTTTAGTAGTTCTGTTACATCTTTTGAGTCTTCTGCCAATAAAACGTAGTGTCTGGTTCGCCTTTCCCACGATATTATCTACGTGTTCTTTCCAGTTTAGGTCTGAAGTAATAGTAATTCCTAGGTATTTTGTGGAATTTACGGCCTTCACATTTGATTGATTTATGTTGTAAACAAAGTTTAACGGATTTCTTTTCGTACTCATTTGGACGACTTCACACTTATTATTTAGAGCCAATTGCCAATTTTTACACCATACTGATATCTTATTCAGATCTTTCTGCAGTTGGTTTTGATCTTCAGATGATTTTACTAGACGGTAAATGACGGCGTCATCTGCAAACAACCTAAGAGAGCTACTTAGATTTTCCCCTAAATCGTTTATGTAAATAAGGAATAGTAGAGGACCAATAACACTACCCTGTGGAAAGCCCGATATCACCTCTTTTAGTTTATAGTTTTTGTGTAAATGATTGCAGTTTTTATTTTGGTAGTAAGAACTGCACGAGTAGTAGTAACGTGTAATTACTAATAAAAATGTTTGTAAATCTATCGTACCAAACTGCGTGGTCATCAGTCCGTAGCTTACAAACTACCTAAACTAAATGTAAACGAATGGGGCCAAGTATACATTGGAGAAACTGGGCTGCCGATTAACGCAAGGATAGCCGAGCACGAGAGGTACATTCCACTGGGATAGCATACGAAATCGGCAGTAGCAGAACACCAGGAAGAGTGCGACAAACGGATAGGTTTTCAGAAAGTCACTGTACTGCAAAACAACCCTTCAGTTTGAAGAGGAAAATCAGGGAAGCAATAGAAATATCTAAGCGACCCGGAAATATGAACAGAGAAGACGGGTATAGACTTCCCGTGTCTTGGCTGCCCGCAGTAGCAGCGCTTCGCGACGACACCGCGCGCAGTGCAGTCCATAGGGGCCCGCATAGCCCGGAGACAACAGCGGCCGCGCGTACACAGAGCAAACAGCACGCTCTAGCCGGCGCTAGGCATCACTGCTACGTCATTGCTACCACCCGCTCCTCATGCGCCAGTTTCAACCAATAGCAAACGTTAATCTAAACACCAATCCAGGACTTCCCTTTCCACCAATAGGAAGAAATAAAAGAAACACAATTGATAGAGAGCTGAAACCACCAATCTAAACTGACAACATTCAATATTTAAGACACCAGCTTTCCCTCATCCAGCAGTAAACGTAACACCCAGAAAATGGCCGCTTGCAGTAGTGGCCGAAACGTCGGTGAAATATTTGATATATTGACGATGCGGTCCAATATCCAGAAGAGTTTTATCAACAACTACTTAAAGTAACCTAAGGACAACAGAAACAAACACCCATGCCCCAGGGAGGACACGAACCTCTGACGGCGAGTAACCACGCGCTCCGCAGCGAAGCGCCTTAGACCGCTCGGCTACTCCACCGCGGCAATTAATAATAGCAGTAATATTCACGACATTCAAGCTCCAACTATGAGGGAGAAAAACTGTCTCAGTCTACGCTCAATTTAAGTGCCTAATTACTACGAGAGTTGGAACTTCAAAAGTGGCAACTATTTATTCACAACCGATACAAACGCTTTACATATTTTCATCTCTTACGGTCCTTCAAAGTACCAGCGTTGTGTAACACCCGTTGCCAGCAATGTGTAAAACCTAGTACGCAGTTAGTGATGCTTGTTGATTGTGCGAATGGAGCGCTCTATTACCTGTCGAATATCTGCAACAGTTCTATAGCGAATTCCACGAAGTGATTCCTCCAAATTCGGAATCAAATCAAAGTTCAAATGTTTGTAAAGTGTATCGGACTTAACTGCGGGGTCATCAGTTCCTCAATCAAAGTCACAATGACTTATGTGATGATACAGTACTTACTAGTCCCATCGATCGAACAGTCCAGTCACAGCTTGCACTGCATGCGGTAGCGCATTGTCGTGCAAAACGATGGGTGGGTAGCGGAGAAATCGTCTGGCGTTGACACTGTCCACTAAGCGGCAACAGTACGCACTTCTTTAGAAACGCTAGAACGACCTGTCTGATGCGTGTCTGCCACAGTTTTCCGACCTTCGTTGACGGCTTTTACCCAACGTCCTATTGTACTGTACGGCAATGCCGATACCCTGCACGCCTCTTGAAGACCTTGATGACACTGTCGTGCTGTACGACCTCTGACACATTCAATCAAGATCCAACTTCGTTGTTCCTGTTTCTAAAACATAGTGACAGGTTTACGTTAGACCGCTCGCTCACAAGTGACTGTGTTTCCCTCGATTGTGCGCACGCTGGTAAAATGGGATGGGCGAGTTCATTTGCTCGAAAGTAAGGTAGGTATTTCAACAAAGTGTCCAGTCAGCGACAATAGCAGATTCCATTGAATAGTGTCTTCACAGCAGTGTTACCATCATTTCGGTTCCAACCCTCGTACATCACATTACTCAGCAGATACAAAAAATTATGGTGGTGGTACTTGTAACAACGCAAGAAACGACTTGGATGGTTAACGAATTATTATGCTAAAATAAAATGATCATTCCTGCCTGATACAGTAAAATAGTCTTTTAATGATAGAAATAGTGAAACAGATTCTAAAGTCAGTTCCCTAGATTGTCCCCAGCAGCTGAAACAGAACATGACAGAATCATATAATATTAAGGACTGAGTTAAATGAAATGTGTCATTCATATGCTTTGTCTCAGAATAAGCAAAGTTTCTGCTTAGAAAGAGAGTAGCACATATTAGAACTATGTACAAGAGATGCAGTATGCTTAGGTAATCTGACTACATTTCTTCGTTGACACTAAGGTAATGTAGTCGGTTGAACAAGCATATTATGACTTGTTTGCAGTGGTGTATCACATAATTACAACTACTGCTCTCTAAAATATATACACTGGTGTCCAAAATTATTAGATGGATACTAATTTCCCCAATAACTCAGAAAATACCGTAGAGAAATTAATGCATATAGGTATGGACAGTTCTTGATTTGTGCCGTTTAGGCCGTTCCGGTACATCAGATTTTGATAAGTGGCACGATGTCAAAAACGCCCTTAAGAAGATTATCGTATCTGTCAACCTATGACACTCGTGTGACAAAAAAACATTTTAAGTGCCATCGATCGGCACATGTTTGTAGCTCTGACCCATCGTCTTGCTGGTATTAAGTGGAATGTGTGTTTGCCGAGATAGTGGGGCAATGACTTGGACTAACATAGTTGTGTGTTTGCCTAAATAGCGGTGCATTGACTTCCCCAGACATATTAAATGTTTTAAAGAACCTTTGGTTAATATTAAGATTTGTGAAATTTAGAAACATATTAAATCATTTTTCATTATATTGTTGGTTGCTCTTTGATAGTATATTTTTCTTAAAATGGTTTTAAAGCCCAACCCCCTTTCAGAACGAAATTGTTAAACATTCTCAACGGTTTCTATTTTTTAATGGAAAAAAATTGTTTTCTTGCAAGAAACTGTCTTATTCCATTGTTTCAGTACAATGGATTATATTGTATCTTACCAGTGAAAACATCTATCAGTATCATCCTTTTGTTGTCTGAGATCTTTATTAGAACCGACCGCAGCGGAGTGGCTGAGCGCATTGAGGAACTACGCTCAAATGCGCAAGGCCGTTCCCCGTCGGGGATTCGAATCATCCCTCGGCATGGATGTCTGTGCTGTCTTTAGTGTAAGTTTATAAGTAGTTTGTAAGTTTAGGGACTGATAAACCCGCAGTTAAGTTTCATAACTTTAACAAACATTTGAAACCTGGTTGGTGGTATAAGACTAAGCTTGGTTCCCGAACCCCAGGTCTGAAAATGTATGTAGTACATGAAAAGATAAACGCTCAGCAAGCAACACGCTGCCACAGTGGACTCACGAAATCGGAGAGCGCGCGCGAGTCGTCCCTGGTGAGGTCCTGGTGGTCGGCGGCCCTCAGGAATGCGGCGAGTTGGCGGTCCTGCTCGTTGTCTGTCAGGTTGTCGCCCTGCGCCTGGAAGCCTAGCGCCGCCGCCAGCCGGTACGCCTTCTCCCGAGGCACCGGCTCCACCGTCCAGTTGGCCGACGCCTGCCCGCTCTCCATGATCACACCACTGAACAGGCCTGCCAACACACAACACACCTCGCTAATGAGTCGTTTCCAAATGCGACTCATATATTTCACCAGTTTGGAATTTGAGCCAGAATCTCTCGTTCATCATAGGTATTTACCTTAACCATATTGTATGTTCAGGGCAATGGTCGTGCCACAATGGATACACCGCTTTCCGTTAGATCACCGAGTTTGGCACTGTCGGGCTTGGCTAGCAGTTGGATGGATAACTGTGAGGCTAATTGAGGCTGATTGAGAAGCAGCGTCTCCGGTCGCGCAACCTGACATAACGGCTGGGATTGCTGGGCGCTGACCACGTCCTTCTCTACCGCATCCGGTCACGCCTTCGTGCGGAGGATGACACGGCGGCCGGTCGGTATCCGATGGACCTTGCGAGGCCTACGTGGGAGTTAGTATATTGCATCTTCACTGTCAGATGATGCATGGCGCGGCTACTGTCCATAGTCACTGAATCGTTATAAGTCTTATTTGCTATCGACAGCTGATTCGTCGTAGCCAACCAACCGCAGATGGCAAACGATAGTACGATTTCATACACGTTAACGGCAGATTTATTGCAATAACGTAGTACGTGGAGACTGTGGTCATAGGATTGATTTAAATTTGATGATCTGTTGACTAAAATTATTGTTTGCTTCGAAATTCGTTGCAGGTACTTCTCCAATGCAATGTACATTGTTCAAATAATTACGGGATCAGTTGAGATGATTGGGTTTTCAAGTATTGTCTTCTGCAAAAAGAACTGAAATGGTTCGACATCCTTATGCCGGTTGTACGCAGTGAATACAACATCACAGTCTGCACGGCCACTGCGGTCGAGGGGTCGAATCCCCCTTCGGGCATGGATATTTGTGCCGTCTTTAGCTAGTTCATAAGTAGTTTGTAAGTTTAGGGACTGACGTCTCCGTAGTTAAGTCCCATAAGCTCTACAAACATTTTGAATACAACAAACAACATTATACCAAACGAGATAGTGGTAATAACAGAAAGATCCTGGAGACGGGCTTGGTGTCGACTTGTGTTTACCCTAACAAACGAATTACACAAGCATTTGGGTTCGGATAGTGTCGTGAGCAGGTAGTGCAATGCAACAACAACGTGACTTACCCGAAGCCATGGCACGGAGAGCCATACGAAGGTTGGAAGCGGGATAAAGAGGGAGGTGGCTGCAATAAATGTAGTGTCCGAAAGTGTCATTTCCAGGACCTGAATGCAATTTCGGACGCGATTTCAGAACCGTTAAAAGAAGGCAAGGCCAAGGTCGTTCACGTGTAACACCAAGAGATGAGCGGTTAACATCACCTCGAGACAGGAGGTTGAATGCATCTCAGCTGCAACGCGACCACCAGGCAGCAACAGTAGATGTAATATCAACACAAATAGTCCGAAATCGCCTTGGGCAATGAGGCTTTTACTCACGGAGAAACAACGCCGTTTATTCCGCAGAAACTGGATGGAGAACATTAGGACTGGAGTCGTAACTAATGGCGCTGGGTTCTGTTGACAGATGAGTCAAGATTTTGTGTTCAGCCGGACAAACGTCGTTTCCTCATATGGAGATAATGGGGAACAATCTGTTCATGTGCAGCCAGCATCACCATGGTGGTGGATGAATGGTGTGGGCAAGTATTGGTGGATGTACAAACCTCTATGTAGTTCGGAATGGCGGATTGACTGCTTAGAGGTATAGACACGAGTTTCTTCGACCCTTTTTTGTGTCCTACGCTGGTAGCATAGGAGATAGGCTCCTTCTGGTTCGACGATAACACTCCTCCCCATAGAACTGCCCTGTTGGACAACATGCTTTAATTGTACGAATTGTTGCGCCAGTTTGTTCATCGGACTTAACCCGATTGAGCATGTCTTGGATGCACTTGACAGACGCATTGCAGCCAGACCAGCACGTCCCTCAACGGTGGCGGCGTTGGATACTACACTCATGGAAGAGTTGACTGATAACCTCATAATGTCCATGCGATACAGGTGTGCAACGGTAATGGCTTACGGAGATGATCTCACACGTATTACAGGGCAACGACGATGAGTTTTTCACTCTTATGGTAGTCCCATGGTGGCTCGCTCTACGTACACGCCACGTAAACCTTAAGTAGAGAGTTGAGGCATCAAGATATCGTAATCACAGACAACTTAGAACTGTAAGCAATGTCTGAATAAAATACGGCACCGTATGTATATTGTGCATGATATCTCATCTGATCCCATAATTGTTTCAAGCAGTGTATTATCTCACAATTATTTGTAGTTACAAATACTGATTTCAAATACTTACAACAACTGTAAATTAAACTAAACAGCAAAGTATAGCACAGCAAAACACCTTGGAACACGGTGAAGTAGAGAAATGTTATGGCTAAGACAATATGAGGTCGTTGGTAGTGATCGAAAAAGGCGAATATCATTGTAATCTCATATACATTCTTTTGACTTGTAACATATTATCACCTTTTAATATTCACCGTGCCTTAACTCTTTATAAATTTCACAGAAAAGTATTGTTATGTGAACACATTTCCATGCCTCTTTGGGATCTTACTGTCAATGTTGTTTCCACACCTACTTCACGTACACTACTTATAAATGACCTTCCATAGGGTATTTAGGAACTGAAAGAATCGGCATCGACCAGAGCCTGAACATCACCCTGCTGTAAGCTATATCATAGCCGGATCCAAGGTGGGGAGTGAGTCAGTAAATAAGACGCAAACTGAGGTTGACACGACCCTACTTCGCGCTGTGTAGGGGTATTTCTCTACCACTACGTTACATCCGTCTTGTGTGTTGCAGCAGTTCACGGAACCAAGTAAAGTGACAACTCAAGAACGTCAGTTATAGGATGCAAAAGCAGCCACAATAATTCTAAGCTCCAGCTGTTAAAGTCTTCTCGAACTATAGGACGAGTGTCTAAATTTACAGGTAGTTATTATTATGGTCTTCAGTCCGGAGACTGGTTTAATGCAGCTCTCCACCCTACTCTATCCTGAGCAAGCCTTTTCATCTCCTCATAAGAACGGCAACCCACATCCACTTGAATCTGCTTACTATACGCGTCTCTTGGTCTCCCTCTGCGATTTTTACCCCACACACTTCCCCCAATGTAAATTTAGGATTCCTCGATGTCTGTGTCCTACCAAGCGATCCCTTCTTTTAGTCAGCAAAACGCAATGTTTTTATTTCTTCCCCCTGAACTTAATCCCTATTCCAAATTTTTCCTTGCTTTCCTTCACCACCTACTCGATGTACAAAGGAGAAAGGCTACAACCCTGTCTTACTCCCTTCCGAACTAATGCTTCTCTTTCATGCCCTTCGAGTCTAATAACTGCGGTCTGGCTTTTGTACAAGTTGCAAATAACTCTCCTTTCCCTATATTTTACCCCTGCTGACTTCGGAATTTGAAAGAGTGTATTCCAGTCAACATTGTCAAATGCTTTCTCCAAATCTACAAAAGCTTAAAATGTAGAATTTTAAACATGGCTGCAATTCAGCAACGGTAGGACAACAATCCAAGAGTCAACACAGTTTCAGCCGACCAGTTGCATAAAATAGTTTACATCTATAAACCTTTACCCAGGTTTCGGCAAAATTAATTTTGCCTTCTTCAGAAGGATACCTAATGAAAACGTGACACACAAATATGAAAAATAGTAAAATACAAAGGTGTTTCTAACGTAAGAAATTAAAATTCCAGTATAGGTCAAAATGTACTTACAATAAAGCTCACAATAAAAAAAAATGTTAATATGTGGCTGACTCCATGTCAATAGATTAAAATTTTAAAATTTAAAAACAAAGTGATCGTGGACAGACATCAAAAGAAACTTGCCAAGTTTAGAAATAGGGCACTTGTATGTAAAAATGTTTCCGATACAGCAGATAGCAACAATAGTAAATTTTTCGATAGAGTAGTGAACAAAACAGACATTATTTTTACTCATGATGAAAATGTCATTTTACAAAATGGTTTTAAATATAACTTAGCTTCAAAGCTACAAAATCCATCTGTCATTAGCAATTTAGTACTTGATCTTAAGCTTGGTTTAGAATCTGTAAAATTCGACAAAGTCAAACAGGTTAAAATTGCACATGAAAGCAATATCATCATAGAAAAAGAACTTGCACTACAGTCTAATTTTTGTAATAAAGAATAGATGTTAATTAAATGTATTAATCGCAAATTAAGAGAAAATGATGCTATCATAACTAAAGCTGATAAAGGAAATAGTATAGTCATTACATAAGTGACAGAATATGTCGATAAAACTGTAAAGTTTTTTGAGGACAACAACATCGTGGAGGTTCCCAATGATCCAACTTTAGAATTACAAAAAGAAATTCGGCATTGTTTAGCAAATACTAAATTTTGGTTTAATAAATTTCAAAAAAAAAAAAAAAAAAAAAAAAAAGAAACGGTTTAGTGAACATGAACCCGATGGCTCCTGTTCTTAGAAGCCAATTTTAGCTCCACAAAGAAAATCACCCAATTAGGTCCTTGGTGAACAGCATAGGTAGTGCACACCACACATTAGCTAGGCGTCTTCACCACAAAATTAAAGACGCGTTTGTCTTCGAACGATATTTTTCTGTTAAGAATAGAACAGACCTAATTGATAAAATAAAGAACATAAAATGCACCCCCAATACAAAGTTAGCATCTTTTGACATTGTAAGTCTTTACACCAATGTACCTGTAGATTTGACCCTGGAAATCATCGAAGAAAATCTTTTACAACATAAAAAGTTAACTGATGAACATATTGCTGAATTGATGATGTTATTAAAAGTCACTCTTAAATACAATTACTTCACCTTCAATGGCAAAGTTTATGAGCAACCATTTGGTTTGGCAATGGGTAGTCCTCTCGCTGGTATCATGGCAGACATTTTTATTAATTCTCTGGAAAATCATTTTTTTGCTTCTACCTCAAATCTGCACAACAAAATAAGATTTTATGCTCGGTATGTAGATGACATAATTATCCTATTTGACGGTAATGACCACGAATTAGACCAGTTATTTACAGTATTTAACAACTTCCATGAAACCATTAATTTCACTAAAGAGGTTCAAAATGAACATGCCGAACTCAACTTCCTCGATCTAAAATTGGCCATAATAAACGACAGTATAGCATTCGACATATACCGCAAGCCAACATATTCCGATATGATTATTCCAGCGCATTCTGGACACCCACGTTCACATAAATTAGCCTTTTTTCATTCCGCTATCAATCGTGCTTTCACAACTCCCCTGTCGCCTGCTAACTTTGAAAAGGAGATTAACACAATAAAATCCATAGCCATCAATAATGGGTACGATACAAATGTAGTGCAACGCATCGTTGATCAAAAGACTTCCCAACAGTTTTCAACATTGCTCAGTAGCAAATCGCACCTGGATAAAAATGACAGTCAGAGGTTCATTTCTATTCCGTTTTTAGGCAATGTATCGTACAGATTACAACGTTTATTGACGAAGAAATACGATTGCAAGGTAACTTTTTCTACTAACAATAATTTAAAGAAAAATCTTGTTCATACACTTAAGACCTTAGTAGATCCTGTTTCCAATTCTGGCATTTACAAAATAATATGTAACAACTGTCCCTGTTATTACATAGGACAGACAGGAAGAGCAATCAAGGTGCGGTATAAAGAACATCTACTAGGGAGGACAGGACGCAATGTACACAATTCTACCTTTGCCGAGCATTTGCTTGTAGCAGATCATGTCCCTAAATCGTTGGAAGACACTGTAATTTTGCATAGAGAAGCCAAGGGAAGGAAACTTGATCTTTGGGAAGAATACGAAATTTTAAAACACCTCATCATCAACGATGGTAATATGCTGAACGACCAACTTCAACTTGCAAGTAGACAGTACCTAGAAGGTTTCAAACCTATACTGTTTGACATTTGTTAATACAATACTTGTTCCTGCACGGTGTTTATTGCCCTCAAAATTCTAGTGTCGCACTTGTTTATAGTTTTATACTGTTGTGATGTTTAATGTTTATCATCAGATTTCTAATGGCGCCCTTGTTTATATTTTTCTGGTGTTATGATGTGTGGTGTTTGTACCGTTCCCTTCCACCGGGCGCGTGCTGTTTGTTTGTAGTTTGTGGTGCATGCACTATGCTGGCCGCTGAATAGTTTCTAACTTTTTTCTCTAATTTTTGCGTGTACGCACGTATATATATTCTGCCACCCACATAGCACGGCTCCAGACTTCTTTGCATCTTATTTCCCATTTTATTTTATGTTTTCCTTCAGTATCATTCACATACAGTTCCCGTGTGTCAAATTCATTCGCGTCCGCGACTGCGCGCACGCCCATCAGCCCTCTTGGCGCCACTTAGTGCGAGCGCACGTCACTAGGGCTCTATCGCCTTTGCCAGTACGCAGTGCTCACTTGACCTGTGTGTGGACATGCTCCAAAATTTTATAATGTCACTTTGTTTTTAAATTTTAAAATTTTAATCTATTGACATGGAGTCAGCCACATATTAACATTTTTTTTTTTAATGTGAACTTTATTGTAAGTACATTTTGACCTATACTGGAACTTTAATTTCTTACGTTAGAAACACCTTTGTATTTTACTATTTTTCATATTTGTGTGTCACGTTTTCATTAGGTATCCTTCTGAAGAAGGCAAAATTAATTTTGCCGAAACCTGGGTAAAGGTTTATAGATGTAAACTATTTTATGCAACTGCTCGGCTGAAACTGTGTTGACTCTTGGATTCTTAAAATGTAGGTTTGCCTTTCCTTAATCTATCTTCTAAGATGAGACGTAAAATGAGTATTGCCTCCCAAGTTCCTACGCTCCTCCTGAATCCAAACTGATCTTCCCCGAGGTCAGGTAGAGTCATCAAAAAAGTAAAGCGATTTTCAGACTTGTAAACACAACACTGGCATGTCTACCTCAGTTTTCGACTTATTTACTGACTGACCCTCGTAGGAAGTAACAGAAATGTGCACAAATCAATTCATTAGTCTTCAGAAAGAGTCCGATGGCTGGAGTAAAACAACTTGTGGACGTGGAGGAGCCTTACCTCTGGCAGCGGGCGAGAGGAACATGTGCGCCGTGGAGCATCCGCCGGCGCTCTCACCGAACACCGTCACCCTGGCGGGGTCGCCGCCAAAGTAGCCGATGTTGCGCTGCACCCACTGCAGGGCCAGCACCTGGTCCTTCAGGCCGGCGTTGCCGGGGATGTCCTCGTTCTGCAGGCTCAGGAAGCCTGGGGGTCGCAAGCAAAGGCGCTGTTACCTTCAAAGTTATCTCTTTTATTAATATTTATTAAATATAATTTGTTTTTTGGATTGGTCGTGGGTATAGAATTGGGCTTTGCTATCTGACCCTGTGAGTGTATATGTGCGACTTTCTTTGTCTGACTAGCAGTGATTTCTGTTAATAACAAACGACAGGTTACGTAAAATTCAGATTTTCCACACATAATAAAAGCACATTAAATACTTTGTGACTGTTCCACACACTGGATCAAAAACTAAGCCCTGATAGTAAATTATATGAATAAATGATTTTTTTTTAAGTGTCAGGCCCGCGCAAAGGATAACTCAGTCGTGCATTGCTATGAAAAGAAGCTCTAATGATCCGTTAATTACTTCCGTGAATTAGTTTTTGTAAGGAGCACCTCTGTTGGGGAGCAAATCTTAGTGATTCTCCAGTGGAGAGTACTAAAGATTACACACTGTTCATAGTGTTGAGCAAGATTCTTAATATCCGATGTAAACACAGAGTGCATTAGGTAACGCTTGCAAGCACATTATCGAATGGCAACATGGTATCAAATGTGAATAACCTGTGTATGGTGAAGTTAAACTCTCGTTTCAGAAAAGCAACTGAGAGTGCACATAAATATTTTACTGTGAAATGAAGTGAATCCTTGTGACACTTCAAAGATGCCAATACCTTTACAGAGAAGTAAATTGAATTTTTGTAACAGTTGTAACGTACTTTGGTTGGCTCATCACACTTAGTCAAACACTACATTATCGAGCGTTGTTAATCGCCTAATTACTTTATCAAAAATGATCTCTTGAAATTCTCTACTCATAGTCAGTACAACCACAGAACATTTGAATTAACCCACAGATAAGCACTCTACCTTTGATATTTCACTCACTATAACTGCCTCATCATTATCATATTCTCAACATAGTTGTCAACAAACCTAACCTAGACCCTAATTATATTAGGGAAAGTTACCTGTTAAAACATAAACTCACAGAGCTACCACGTGCAAGTACGTTTGAGATTAACACTTTTACTTCACTTCAAAACAACTCACATCAATTAACTGCCTGTAAAACGTTTTGGAGGAAAAATGGAAGTTTCTACACACTACAAAATAATTGAAGAGAAATTTCATTATCACACTTATATTGAAATTTAAAAAGCAACATCATTACAAAAACATATACATATTACCTTATACATTCTTAGTCTGAACATCTTCATCCTATTTAGCAGTCGAGCTAACAGACATCCTCTGCCCACAGCTCACAGTTCAACCTCCTACTCCGCCCGCTACATTACAACAAGAAGACACGACTGCCCATTCCCACCATTACACTGCGACACCCAGAACGCCACCCGCTCCACCATTACCAGACAGAGCAATAATGCAACCTCTCTGACTAAGAAAGCTAACTATACAGTATATACTCTTTGACTTACAGGAATCTTATTCACTAAATAATAATTCTAACAGAATGTTACAAAATATTAAATCCAACTGAATATAGACCTCTCGCAACCTATACTCCGCCCTTCCAAAAGAGTTTCAACACTTATTTTATCCCTGGCATATAAGTGACGTGAACGCGGTAAATGTGTTGGCAGCTTCACTGGCAAATTAAACAGACTTTAATTCCATCGGTAGGTGATGAACGAAGCTCTTGGCGACCCCTGTCAAATAGCCTGGGAATTTGACAGTAGCCTCCCGATAGATACATTCCTTAATGTCGTTTGTTGTTAATAATATCAGCCTATTCCCAAGACTTTCGCATCTTTCACTTAGTTAATCTTTAGAAAATACACTGCATTTGGATCACTCGTCATTTACTGATGTGTAGAAAGGCGTTCATTGTTCTGTTGCATCCATTTATAATAATCTGCAACAAGAATTGGAAAATCGTAGTCGTAATCCCGTACTGTCAAGTACAAACTGAATCATAATTCTCTTTCTATTCTGTAGAGGAACGCTTGGAAAAATTAAAAATTAAGCTCATTCTACTTTGTTGATTTCATTTACTTGAGTTCTCTAGTCGCTCCCGATCTGGTCCAACTTCAATCTCAATGACTGGACTAATCACAACTTGTACAGAAGTTCAAGAAATCATTCTTCTCACGCTCCTTATGTAACTGAATTTAAAAGCGGTACAGGGGAAGTATACTTCTTCCATGTATTTGAAATAAGGCCATAGAGTGTTGATGTGAATGTCGCACCACCAAGTCAAAAACCTTAATAACTGAAGCCAGTGACCAAGTCGAGATTTCCGTCGTTCCACTTGGCCCTTTATTGTACAAGCAATACATGTAAACTAGTTGACCCGGGTGAAAAATTCGCAGTCTCTCCTGATCAGTCACAGATAGCTAAGATAGTAAAGGAGAAAAACAGATGTAAGTACTTATGTATAAAAGATAATAAACTTTGAACATTAATAACAAATATTAGTCTCATTGTAAGAAAATTTATATAATTAAATACAGTATGATTACATAAAAAATCAGATATTGACTGTTTTTTGCTTATTTATGGAAACTTGTTTATTTTACAAAAATCAGTGCACAACGCTTGCTTGAACAAAGTGAACAATTCCAACAGCTGTTGTGCATCGCTGTTTGAAACAGAAATTTTGTGATAAAGTACCCTTGCACGAAGAATCTAAACCACTGAAAGAGGTGTCGTACCTGTTACTTAAATTAATTTGTGTTTTTTTCGTCATTACATCGATGTGTACAATCGAAATCGTATGATAAACTATGCTTTACATCGACGTGTATAACCGCAACTACGCTTGCATCAAAGAAGGTCTTTGGCTTGAATAAAGAATATAAACAACTGCAAGAGCTATCGTTTACGTTAGTTAAACAGATTGTCAATAGATGACACTTTCTATATTGCTTTTATATCTGCTGCGAAAAATGATACTCGGCGATTGGGAGAAACCGAAAATATATATCCCATTTACGTTCGTTCTCCGGGTATCAACTTAGATTGTACAAACAGTACAATATTTTCCAAAATTAAGTTTTTTTGGAAAAACTATAACTCTAAACTTTAAGTGCATTTTTCGTCATTGGTGGAGAACGAAACCTTGAAAATGATACCTCAATCATTAATTTTGGATAATTAATACGGGAGATATGGCGTACCCACAAAAAACGGCGATGAGAAATAATATAATGGGTGTTACAAAAAGGTACGGCTGAACTTTCAGGAAACATTCCTCATACACAAAGAAAGAAAATATGTTATGTGGACATGTGTCCGGTAACGCTTAATTGTTAGAGCTCATTTTAGTATCTCTCTTTAAATGTAAAATGAAATAATTTCTGCAGGCAATTGTTAAAATACCCAATTGTTTCGTTATTATGTACTGTACTTCTTCGATTCACGTCATCAACACAGATTTTCTGTGAACGTTTGGGCAGGAATTGTTGGTGATGTCTTGATTGGGACTCATGTTCTTCCACCTACGCTCACTGGAGCATGTTATCATGATTTCATACGGGTTACTCTACCTGTGCTGCTAGAATATGTGCCTTTACAAGTACGACACAACATGTGGTTCATGCACGATGGAGCTCCTGCACATTTCAGTCGACGTGTTCGTACGATTCTCAACAACAGATTCGGTGACTGATGCATTGGTAGAGGCGGACCAATTCCATGGCCTCCACGCTCTCCTGACCTCAACCCTCTTGACTTTCATTTATGCGGGCATTTGAAAGCTCTTGTCTACGCAATCGCGGTACCAAATGTAGACACACTTCGCGCTCCAGACACGGTCTGCACGGCCACTACGGTCGGGGGTTCGAAACCCCCTCGGGCATGGATATTTGTGCCGTCCTAGTTCGTAAGTAGTTCATAAGTAGTTTGTAAGTTTAGGGACTGATGACCCCGTAGTTAAGTCCCATAAGCTTAAGAAACATTTGAACATTTGAACTTCGTGCTCGTATTGTGAACGGCTGTGATACAATACGCCATTCTACAGGGCGCATCAGGGATTCCAATGCGACGGAGGGTGGCTGCATGTATCCTCGCTAACGGTGGACATTTTGAACACTTCCTGTAACAAAGTGTTTGAAGTCACGCTGGTACGTTCTGTAGCTGTGTGTTTCCATTCCATGATTAATGTGATTTGGAGAAGTAATAAAATGAGCTGTAACATGGAAATTAAACGCTTCCGGACACATGTCCACGTAACATATTTTATTTCTTTGTGTGTGAGGAATGTTTCCTGATAGTTTGGCTGTACCTTTTTGAAACACGCTGTATAAGTTCCTTACAAATGTTATGTAGTACTCTTCAGAAGGAAGAATCCATAAATTTTGTGAAACTCACCTATGGAGCCAACACGGTAGTTGAAAGTGACCAGTATGACCCCCTTGTCGACGAAGTAGTCCGGCGCCTTGCCAGTAGCACTGCCGAACGTGAAGGCTCCGCCGTAGATGTAGAACATGACGGGCAGCGGGGAGTCGTGCGAGACTGGGGAGAACACGTTCAGGTAGAGGCAGTCCTCCGAGCCGGACCCACTCTGCGGGCAGGCGGGGCTCATGGTCACAGCGTCCAGAACTCCCGACCAGTTGGCCGCCGGCTGCGGGGCCTGCCAAAGAAGAAAACGGCCCAGCCTGTACCCTGTCCCTTCTCAGTATCACACTAAAGTTTCCGCTCCAGTTGTCAATGTAAAAATGTCAGAACGACATGTTTCGGGCCTACATTAGCCAATTCTCAAGTTCTAAAAAGAAGAAAGCCAAGGAAAACGTAAATTAAAACAAAAACACTAAAACCTTAAATACGTTCCACTTTACTATAACAAAGTAAGTTCATCCTAGACTGGCTTACCTTGAATTATAAAACATATCTGCCCTAAGGCAACGTCAAACGTAAAAATATTTGCGGCATAAGCGCAATGTCAACAGATAAACATTCCTCCAGTATTACACGTTGCTAGTTGGAGGCACAGTTGTGGACTGCTAACTATCTGTTTTGCTATATCAGAGATAATCCAAACGCTACCACTACCAAAGATTAACCTACCATATTGCTACTATCGAAAGTAAACCCGTCTAAAAACACAATTTAAAATTTATCCACAAAACTTCTAATAGTAAATCAGCCAATCCTCAACCCTCAACCCAAATACGAAGGGAAATTTCATTGTTTATCGAGAAGGACATTACCAAAATGAGACCAGAAATGTTCTTTACACAATTCAGTCTGTTCATTTAATATGCTATTCGGTTCTTTTCTTAACGCACAAAAAATTTCAACCTCCTCCAGGTTAGACAGAAACCATTCCTTATCCTCATACTGTCATTAATATTGCCTAACCAATGCCGTTCATTTTTAGATGCAAAAAGAAACAGATTGGGAAAACCTCCCAGAAATAAAGAGTCATGCCATTTTGGGGTAATATCTCACATAAAGTGGCTAAATTATTTAACAAAGAAGAGGTGAAAATAGCTTTTAGGACCGACAACAGATTAGAAAAGAGGTTTAAATACAAGGTTGATTCAGGAGACAATTGGGCGCGGAAAGCGGGAGTATATGAAGTTAAATGTTTAGATTGTGAAATGAAATACGTGGGTCAGACTGGTAGGAATTTTAAAATTCGATTTAAAGAGCATAACAACGTTGAGAATGGCTCTTCGGCGGTGGCGAAGCATCTGATATAGTAGAACAGATAGTTAGCAGTCCAAAACTGTGCCTCCAACTAGCAATATGTAATACTGTGAGGAATGTTTATCTGTTGACATTGCGCATATGCCGCAAATATTTTTACGCCTGACGTTGCATTAGGGCAGATATATTTTATAATTCAAGGTAAGCCAGTCTAGGATGAACTTACTTTGTTATATTGACATGGATCGTATTTAAGGTTTTAGTGTTTTTGTTTTAATTTACGTTTTCCTTGGCTTTCTTCTTTTTAGAACTTGAGAATGGGCTAATGGAGGCCCGAAACATGTCGTTCTGACATTTTTAAATTGTGACAACGGGAGCGGAAACTTTAGTGCGATAATTCATACAGTTATGAGATGGCATCCAAACAAACGATCTACTTCTCGGTGTAATTCCGCGTTTTATCCACTCCATCCACACATTTACAAACGAATGAAGAAACCAAGAGACCCAGCACAGTATCACTGATGATGTTTTTCACAAAGTAAATGTTGAAGAAATGATTTGTTTCTCGGTGATACGTATGTATACGAATTTTAATTAACAATACAAAATTATCGCCAGTATGGTACAGAAGGGTACAATACTGAAGTACTTGAAGAGAAGTTGGTATTATTCAGGGCCCATATTTCGAGTTCTATTGATCAGAGACATAAGAGATACAGTATTTTGGAAAGCCCTCTGACTACTGTACAGTTGTAATTCTATCAAATAACATTTTACCTACTTCTTACAACCAAACCAAATTTAACAAAACAGCTGGTATTTGTACATTATGTGTGGTCTCGACTGCGCTTCATTCGTTTTGTAAGGAAAAAAAAAATTATCGGTGGTTGCGAAGAAAACCACGAGAAACCATGACCTTCTGTTCAAAATCTTCGAATTAAGAGCATTCCCACGACTACACCTTTTCTTCACCTTTTACTCAATAAATTGGCGCGCGATGTGGGTTGCCAGGTCACAGATAATGAAGTCGGCTTCCGCTGGAGGTTCGAGTCCTCCTTGGGCTTGGATGTGTGTGTGTTTCTCCTTAGCGTACGTTAGTTCAAGCAATGTGGAAGTTTGGGTCTTTAATAACAAACATTTACAATCTATTTTTCTTTGCCCGTCGAAATTTTTACAATATATTCTTCAGATACTATTCTCTACTTTCTTTTTATTTTTGTTCTTGCTGTATTCGCTACAGAAATCCAATGGTTTAAATTTACAGTACTTAAGCAATAAAATCGATTTTTAGCCATTTTTGTAGTGTATAAAGCACCAATCCTACAAAAAATACAAATTTTATCGGACTTAAACCTATACTTAGAAATTCCATTTCACCAGTTTTGGAAATCGTTATCCGTTATCAAGACAATCGACAGCAACCATGAAGGTTTCGCTGGAAAATGACGTCACAGCAGCTGTGTAACTGTGATTTTAAGAAATGTAATCAACGAAAGAATTGCTTTTTTCACATCTTACAGTATATTTGCTTGATCAAGGATTGATTTCATTTTATTATTCGTCACACTTACTGTTTGACATCAAATTAACTACACTATTGCACTGAAATTTACAGGTTTTTTTTTATTATTTTAATTCATACATTGCAGCACGTCAAATTAGGGCAGGTATCAGAATTTTAATTAAAACAGAGTACATCACAATATCTAGAGAGAGCAAACCTGGAAGGTGTGTCCACTTCTTTCCAGTCTGATTGGCACTGTGAGGTAGACAGCGTACTGTCCCATACGCCAGTTGAATATCATGCCATGTATCCGCACTTGCAGCGGATTACGCAGTTAGGCATAACATCTCATCCACACAATGTCAAAGCCACACATACAAAGAATTGCACAACTGTTTATAACATTCAGTTGCGATAATATTAAGGCTATTGAATAGAAATTTTAGATTTAAGTGTAGATTAATTCAAAATGATAGAAGAGGTGTTTTCGTGATGATTTCATTGACTTCGCAAATGATCAACAAAAAACTAAATTTGTTGATTGTTGAAAAATTGATGTTTTTGAAAAACTTATTTTCTTATAATTGGTGAAATCAATAAAATTTAATAATGAAAACACCTCTCCTACAGCTTTTCATTAATGTAGACTTAAATCTAAAATTTCAGTTTTGTAGCCTTAACATTATACCCTATTGGATGTTATGCATAGATGTTCAATTCTTTGTGTGTCCTTGTGGCCAGTGCACATGCTGTTATATTCAGCTGACATAGTTGGAAATTGAAAGTTTTCTTCCCTGCAACCATTACGAAATGCTTATGATTCCATTTTAAGAAAAAAAGTCTGTGATTAAAATATTTTGGACATATTACATATACCTCTTCTTTTATATACCCTATATATAAATGTGTCAAAGCATAAACTGAAATTGTATTGTGTATTGGTTGACTATTTGAGAAACTTATGCTCTCAGAACATTGACAGAAACCCGTACTGTTAAGAAAAAAAATTACTCTCCTACAGCGTCTGCCAGTGAAGTTTCCTAATCATCGCTGTGACATTTTCGCGCTTACTAAATAAGCCGGTAACGGATCGCGCTGCTCCCAGTTGGATCTTTTCTATGTCAATGTCTATATCTTACTTGGTACGGACCCCACACTGATGAGCAATACTCAAGCGCTGACCGAACGAGTTTTGTAACCTACTTCCATTGTTGAAGGAGATTTCTGTCTGGAATCTGACTGACCCAAAATGAATTACATAGGGTCGTTCCATTTCAAAACCCTTCTTATGCCTAATTCCAGATATTTTATGGATGTGACTGTTTTCCAGTGTTGGTCCTGCTACTGTCTACTCAAATAGTAATTTCTTTCTACGTTAACGCAGAACTTTAGAGTTTTTTATGTCGAGACTCAGTTTCCTTCTGCTGCTCCTTGCTGCTGATCCACTTGCTTTTCCATATTGTTAAGCTTAATCCGCAAAATGCCTCTTAGAACTTCCCATGTCATCAACGAGGTATTTTTTTTTCTCAAAATATTGTGAAAATCAACTGACCTATAACGCTCTCCTGGGGCACACCTGAAATCACTTCTAGGTCTCAAGTCTTCTCTGCGTTGAGAATGATATGCTGTGTTACGTTATCTTGGAACTCTTCAGTCCATTCACACAGCTGGTCTGGTATTCCATATGCTCGGAATCTGTTCACCAGGCGATGGTGCAGACCCGTATCGAACGCTTTGCGAAAGTCGAGAAACACGTTACCGACCTGTGATCCTGTATCTACTGCCTTCAGAATCTCGTGGATGAATAGTGCGAGTTGTGTTTCACAGGGTCGTTGCTTTCGGAAACCATGTTGATTACTACAAAGGATCAAATGTTCAAATGTTTGTTAAGCTTATGGGACTTAACTGCGGGGTCATCAGTCCCTATACTTAGAAACTACGTGTGAACTACCGTACACTAAAGACAATACAAACTTCCATGCCCGAGGGAGAATTCGAACCTCCGACGTGGGAGGCCGCTCGATCCGTAACGTGGAGCTCCAGACTGCTCGGACTAAAAGGAGGTTTCTAGAAACAACATAATACTTAATCATAAAATGTGTTCCAAAATTATGCAATTCAGGGATAGAGGCATATAGTTTTGCGGACCTGACCGACAATCCTTCTTGAAAAAGAGAATTACCTGCGCTTTTTTCTATCCATTAGGAACTCTTCACTCTGCGGTGTACTGCATCTAGAAGGGGGGCAAGTTCCTTCAAATGTTGTTGTGGTCTTCAGTCCGGAGACTGGTTTGACGCAGCTCTCCACAATACCCTATCCTGAGCAAGCCTCTTCATCTCCACATAAGAACGGCAACCTACATCTGTGTGAATCTGCTTACTGTATCCATCTCTTGGTCTTCTCTGCGATTTTTACTCCACACACTTCCCTCCAACGCTAAATTCACAATTCCTTGATGTCTAAGAATGTGTCCTCCCAATCTATCTCTTCTTTTAGTCAAGGTATGCCAGAAATTTCTTTTCTCCCCAATTCTGTTCAGTACCTCCTCATTAGTTACGCGATTCACGCACCTAATCTTCAGCATTCTTCTGTAGCACCATATTTCAAAAGCCTCAATCCTCTTCCTGTCCGCACTGTTTATCGTCCATGTCTCACTCCCATACAAGGCAACACTCCATACAAATGCCTCCAGAAAGGACTTCCTTAGGCTTAAATCAATATTCGATGTTAACAAATTTCTCTTTTTCAAGAACGCTTTTCTACCCATTGCCATTCTGCATTTTATATCCTCTGTACTGCGACCATCATTTGTTATTTTACTGCCCAAGTAACAAAACGCATCTACCTCCATTATTGCTTTGTTTCCCAATCTAATTCCTTCAGCATCACCTGATTTTCTTACACTGCACTCCATTATCCTAGTTTTGCTCTTGTTAATGTTCATCTTATATACTCCTTTCAGCACACTGTCCATTCCGTTTAATTGGTCTTCCAGGTCCTTTGCTGTATCTGACAGAATTACTATGTCATCGTCAAAACGCAAAGTTTTTAATTCTTCTCCCTGAACTTTAATTCCTTCTCCAAATATCTCCTTGCTTTCCTTTATAGCTTGCTCAATGTACAAATTGAATAAGAATGGAGAAATACTACAACCCTGCCTTTCTCCATTTCCAACCACTGCATCCCTTTCATGCCCCTTCAACTCTGACAACCGCTGTCTGGTTTTTGTACAAGTTGTAAATAACCTTACGCTCCCTATATTTTACTCCTACTTGCTTCAGAACTTGAAAGAGTTTATTCCAATCAACTTTGTCAAAAGCCTTCTCCAAATCTACAAAAGCTAGAATCGTAGGTTTCTTCCTTCACACATTCCGTGTAATTTCAAACTCGTCTCTCATCAGGTCTGACTGACTTTCCTCTGTTTAATTTGAGTTATTACCCTCCGTGCGATGGTTTCGAGGAGAATATTTAAAAGGCGCATCGTATTTCGTCATGACGCCATCCATCAAGGTAAGACAAATAGGGGTTTGAACACACGAGCAGCCAGTTGTAAGCACTTACCCGGAACCTGAGGTCTCCCAGAGGGGGCGTGGCGTACGGGATGCCCAGGAAGCTACCGTACAGCGTGCCGTTGAGCGACGCCGCCACCGTGCCCCGCACCTCTCCAGTCTCAGTCGTCACGAAAACGTCGCTTCCCTGCAACAGTGGTGTCCACATGATGACGGTTCTGGGGGCTTGCAAGCCATTACTCTGAACTTTATTTGAGCAACATGTAAGAAGATTTTTCATAGCTCCCCAATAGCAAAGCAATGGCATGACAGCTGACAGAAGCAGGTTAATTTAGAACCATTCCATGGGTAAAAGGCGCCATTGACTGCCCTCATGAAAGTAGGAAATCGATAATTAATTTTTAAGAATTCAAAATATTGAAACATTTCGGCCGTTGCAGGGCATTAAAACATATTCAGTGGCGATGTTCAATTTGTACTGGCCGAAATTCGAACCCGGATTTCCCACTTCAAACTAGAGCAGCGGTTGCCTTTTTCTTTTTTGGGGGGAGGGGGGATGGGGCTGATGGGCCTCCTTGACCCCAACTTCAGCCTGAACTTGCGCTGTCCAGATCTGTCTTCACAGGCGACATTCTGCAGGTGTGCTGGCCACCAGATTGCTATTGCTTGGTTGGTTGGTGTTGGGTTTTTTAAAGGGGGCTAAACGGCTAGGTTATCAGTCCCCTGTTCCTAGCCAAGAGAGAGAATCTGGAGGAAGTAGCCTGCTTAGCCAGCTGATCCACACGTTCGCTTCCAGGAATGCCGATGTGGCCTGGGGTCCAAACAAAGACTACCGAGCGACCAGACCGAACAAGCCTGGAAACAGACTCCTGTATTAATTGCACCAAAGGGTGTTTCGGGAAACAGTTGGCGAGGGCTTGCATGCCACTAAGGGAGTCAGAACAGATTACCAGAAACTCCCCAGGGCACCCTCTGAGATGTTCAAGTGCCCGATAGACGGCAACCAGTTCCGCAGTGAACACGCTACTTCTACAGGGCAGTGAATGCTGTTCGATATGCTCACCATGGACGTATGCATAGCCAGTACGGCCCTCGACCACAGAACCATCCGTGCAGACGACTTCCGCGCCACAGAACGACTCTAAAACCGCCTGAAACTAGCGACGGAGACTCCGTGGCGCAACAGAGGCTTTCGAGACATGCGCCAAGTCCAGCCGAAGCTGTGGACGTGAAAGTGACCAAGGAGCGATACGGTAAGGCCAGTGAAAAGCAGGAGGGATAGGAAGGGACTCAAGAGACGACAGGACCCCTATTGCGTTGACCCCTACACCACTGGGGATACAGCGATCAACACAACTAAGAGTAAGGGCCTGTAACGTATATAATTCAAATTGATGTATTATTATTATTATTATTTTCAAAGTGTTCTTTCAATTTTCATGTTGCGTCTTTTGACATCGGAGATTTTTCTCAGCTTAAGTAGGAAAGTGTGGCCTGTGGAAATTTGGGCCGATTCAGAAGGCATACGCGGAGTAACGGTTGACGCCGCCACATGCGAATATCGGGAGGTTTGATTTCCGGTCCGGGACAGATTTGCAAGTTCACAATTAAATTGTGAAAGTGATACTGATTCATATTCACAAATGCGAATACATTTTCGTATTTTATTGATACTGGTTACTGGTTACTGTAATGTGTGACATAAATTGTCAGCAGAAAGTCCTATTTTGGTATATTGCTGTGCATTGGGGGATCCACACCAGGTAGGACAGGAAGACGATTTAAAGGAAGCTCAGAGAAGGGTAGTTCGTTTTACATTATCGCGATGTAGGGGAGAAAGTATCACGGAAATAATGGACAAGTTGGGGTGGAAATTATAAAAATAAAAGCGTTATTGTTGCGAAGACATCTGTCAGCGAAATTTCATTTACCAACTTTCTCCTCCGTATGCGAAAATATCTTGTTAGCACCCACCTTCATAAGGAGACACGACCATAATAAGAGAAATTAGAAACGGAAAGATTTAGCGTTCCTTTTTCCAGAGAGCTATAAGACAATGGAACTCTTGACAAATATGATAAAAGTCGTTCGTTGAGCCCTCTGCCATGCACTTCAATGCAGAGTATTTATGTAGATGTAGGGCCGAGTCCTCCGTCGGACATGCGTGTGTGTGTGTGTGTGTGTGTGTGTGTGTGTGTGTGTGTGTGTGTGTGTGTGTTGTCCTTTAAATTAGTCTAGGCGTAAGTAGTTTGTAAGTCTAGTGACTGATGACCATAGCAGTTTGGTCCAATAGGTTTACAAATATTTGAACAAAAACATAGGCGTCAGAAACTTGGCAGTGTTTACGAAATCGGCAGCAATACTGGGATGTCAGTAACTAATTTTTATGGTAATAGGAACAGTTATAGGTGGCAGCAATTCTCTTTGATTGATATAGTTTTAATAATAACAGTATTGGTGAGGTTATACTGTTCCTGCCACATCACCGCAGTTAAGCACTATGGGACATGGCTAGTACTTGGATAGGTCACCGTCTGCGTCTGCCCAGCGTAGTTGGCAAATGAGGAGCACTCAGTCCTTGTAAGGCTAAATGAGGATCTATTTGGCTGAGAAAAACCGACACAACAGCCTGTAGTGTGGGACACCCGAGCAGGCCCACTCCACAACGTAACCGCCGCCCCCGAGGATGACACGACAGCCGGTCGGTACCTGTTGGGCCTCTTGAGGCCTGTAGAACGGTGTTTGTAGTACTTAATAATAGTAACGACGACATTGGTTAATCCAATTTGAATGTATAAATAGTCCTGTACAAAGAAAATGTTGCCTCTTTTACAACATAGTGTAGTGGGTGATTGTTTAAAAATTATTCGCCAATTAAATATAGTGATAATGATTATTGTAAACACATGACAGAGTCCTGATTATAAAGTGTAGAATAAAGAAAGTCAGACACGCGTCTGAAGAAATGAAGGGATAGTATTATCAGGAGAAAAGGTTAGATTAAATCGACATGTGAAAATTTGATGGAATTTCTGTTAACAAAATTAGAATCATTTTGAACAGGAATCAGATGATGCCTACGTCTCATATGCTCTTGCTAAAACCGATGAAGGATGTCAGGTCTGTACTCAGTGTTACGAGCAGCTAATCTCTCTGGCAGTCAAATTTCATTGGAACTCACCCATTGAAAGTATGACTGAGGAATTGCAAAAAAAGCGCTCTGTGCTGGTAGGGTCGTAATAACCTGGTAACTGAAAATGTGTGACTCTACAACCTTGACAAGTGGATGACGGCTAATGGAGGAAGACGCCCCAGCTGAGAAGGCTAGGCAGACCAGCAGCAGCAACTCCATCGCACAGGGTCTCACGTCTCGAGCGCCGATTGTTTCTTACTGCTCGGTATCTCAACTGCCTGTAAGCACACTGTCGCTTCTTATCTCCAATACACTTTGTACCTGATAGCGCAGAACTGCCTCTGTTTCAAGCAGGTGTTTCCTCCTTGTGGGTTCTGATTTAGTTTTAAGATGCACATTACCTTAATTAATCACGGTAAGTCGGTTGTAAGAGACACGAGGTGGAGAAGTTGTAAGCGATGACTGTAATGAGAGTTCAACATAGTGGATGTCAGTGTTTTGGGAAATGAAAAACAGAAGACTTCGGTATAGTTTTGTCAGTCTTTGGATCCACAGATGTGTCACTCATTTTACAGAAGAAATTAATCCACAAACTGTAAATTCTTCTGCAGACTTTATTTGGGATGTGTTGCAAGGCTTGTAGACCGAGGTTGGGCGTCTGCAATTATGCAAGGGAGGCTCCAAGAGCTTTTCATGATGGCTTTGTGTGGAACGGCGCCACAATGGTGCAACCTATACCGATAATAATAGAACAAAACTTACCTATAACGATCTAAAAATTACGTTCGTGAAAAAATTTTGGCTAACTTGTCCTGACATCGACATATTTCCTGTTCAACAGCGAAAGGTATGAATAAACTGAGGGAGTCGCAATGGTCAGCCCACAGCTGCCTGTGATCCCAAATTTTTAAATGGAGAACTTAGATGAAGAAGCCTCAGCGTCATTCAAATTCAAACGCACGTTTGTTTTTGTTTTAGTTTATTTTTTTTTATTATTATTATTTCCTTTACGTGAAAAACACGTACGTCATTTGGTGCCGGCCGCGGTGGCCGAGGGGACTGAGGCGCTCCAGTCACGGTCAGCACGGCCACTACGGTCGGGGGTTCGAATCCCCCTCGTGCATGGATATTTGTGCCGTCCTAGTTCGTAAGTAGTTCATAAGTAGTTTGTAAGTTTAGGGACTGATGACCCCGTAGTTAAGTCCCATAAGCTTAACAAACATTTGAACATTTCGTCATTTGGTCCCACATATTCGAACACCATATGCAGACTGGTGATTGAACCAGACGGAAGATTAACTTTGCCGGCCGCGGTGGCCGAGGGGACTGAGGCGCTCCAGTCACGGTCTGCACGGCCACTACGGTCGGGGGTTCGAATCCCCCCTCGGGCATGGATATTTGTGCCGTCCTAGTTCGTAAGTAGTTCATAAGTAGTTTGTAAGTTTAAGGACTGATGACCCCGTAGTTAAGTCCCATAGACTATACAAACATTTGATCTTTTTTTTTTTATTATTAACTTTCCTTCATGTCATTGTCAAGAGAAAGGCTGATGCCGTCCTGAACTATGGTGCATATCGGAACAAACTGTATTTCCAAACAGACAACGATCAAGACCCTTCCCATTGGAATAGAGTACTAAAAACGTATGTGCATTCGTGGTACATTTGTATACGGCCTGTAAAAGTTTTCGCGGAAACAATAGGTATTGTCATAACATCTAAGCTTTCAATTAATGAAATGGTATTGTGGAAGTAAATTGTAACGTCGAGCCAAATGCCGTAGTTGTACTACATGAAGTGCGGAAAAGCAGTAAGCAATGAACTTCTCTCCTTCCGTCAGCGAGAAAAATTTCGTTAACCTTAGAAATTATGAATAAAGAGCATTGCAAGTTGCCACGTGTTCTCATACTCAAAAGGTGGATGAATAAAGAATTGTTATTCAGGTGTCACATGATGGGGAAGTTTCCTTTATTGGTGGTGTAATACGAGGGTTGAAACTTAAATAGTAGCAACTATTTATTCACAACCGATACAAAAGCGTTATATGTTTGCACCTGTTACTGTCCTTCGAAAGTCACCAGCATTGTGTAGAATCCGCTGCCTGCGGTGTGGAAGGTGCAGTATACCGTTAGCGGAGCGTGTAGGTGATGGTGGGAATGGAGCGGTCTACTGCTTCTCGTGAAGTGGTTCCTTCATCTTCGGAATCAAATCAATGTCACAAGGAGTATGATGGTTGGTACAGTACTTCCCAGTCCAATCGATCGAACAGAGCGACCACAGCTTACCCTGTATGCGTCCGCGCATTGTCGTGCAAAATGATGCGTGGGTTGCGCAGAATCGTCTTGCGTCGATCACTCTCCACTAACGCGCGGCAACAGTAAGCACATATTCAGAGATCCTACGACGACCTGCCCGATGCATGTCTGCCACAGCTTGCCGACCTTCGTTTAAGGCTTTTAACCGACGTGCCACCGTTCTGTATGGCAATTCCGATTCCCCGCACGCCTCTTGAAGACCTTGGTGACACTGTCGTGCTGTACAACCTCTGGCACATTCAATCTTGTTCCAAATCCGTTGTTCCTGTTTCGAAAACATAGTGACACCGTTACGTTAGACCGCTCGTTCACTAGTAACAGTGTTTTCCTAGACTGTGCGCACTCCGGTGACGTGGTACGGGTTAATCCATGCGCTCCGAGATAAGGTAAGTACGTCAACAACGTGTCCTATCAGCGATAATAGAAGAACCCATTACATTGTATCTCCACAGCAGTGGTGTCACTACTTAAGTTCCAACTCTCGTATCGCCTGAACTGTGTGGCGTAGGTGGTTTTAACCACAACAGCGATTGCTTCCTGCCAGTAACGAATGATTGCAATCATATTAAAAGCTTAAGAAGATAAAAATGGTGATTCTAGGTGAATTAGAGTTTAACAACAAACATACACAGATTATGCATTATATCATAAATTTTAAACAGATAATATTTTGTACGTGATACAATGTAACTTATATTTTAACAATTTATGGTGAAAAATTTTAAATTTTTTAAAGATATGTTTTAATACCTACGCGCCTGAGGGCGCTGATAAATGGTTATTTATATTTTTATGATATAATGCATAATCTGTGTATGTTTGTTGTTAAACTCTAATTCACCTAGAATCACCATTTTTACCTTCTTAAGCTTTTAATATGATTGAACCCATTTTCTTCTTTTAAAAATGTTACAATGTAACTGATTTTAAACAAAGAGGGCGCCAGGCGCCATCTATGTACAAGCTAAGCTGCGTAGGTGTACGTAAGCGGCTACCTGATTTTATTCTTGGGACTTGTACCGGCAAGACCTTTCAAATGTTTTTTTATGACATGACTGATAAAAATGTTTTTAAGCAGAGCACATAGGTCATCATGACTTGCAATTCTGGTATGTAATTCTATTTTATAAGTATAACATTCTTGGTGTACGTAATCTTATTTTAATTTCAATGTCTGACCAAGGTACCTTGTTTTTAACAGCACTGATGATGTCCCATCATAGGGACGAAATCGATATGTTTTGAAGTTTAATAAAAGAAACATCTGACATCGCCTACCAAGCGAAAATCTTTTATTTCATAATAAATTGGTAGCTATTTTAAAGGGAGTAATGAGTGTGCATTACTAATTACTACATTCCATACAGACAATCTTAATATTACTTCATATTTTGTGGGTGGTATCTGCACGTTATGAAAGGCACTGGGTAGTGGAGCCATCGCTGGGTAGACCCACGTCTTGCAAAGGTGATCGGCGGGGATTCGCTATTTTAAAGGGAGTAATGAGTGTGCATTACTAATTACTACATTCCATACAGACAATCTTAATATTACTTCATATTTTGTGGGTGGTATCTGCACGTTATGAAAGGCACTGGGTAGTGGAGCCATCGCTGGACAGACCCACGTCTTGCAAAGGTGATCGGCGGGGATTCGCTATTTTAAAGGGAGTAATGAGTGTGCATTACTAATTACTACATTCCATACAGACAATCTTAATATTACTTCATATTTTGTGGGTGGTATCTGCACGTTATGAAAGGCACTGGGTAGTGGAGCCATCGCTGGGTAGACCCACGTCTTGCAAAGGTGATCGGCGGGGATTCGCTATTTTAAAGGGAGTAATGAGTGTGCATTACTAATTACTACATTCCATACAGACAATCTTAATATTACTTCATATTTTGTGGGTGGTATCTGCACGTTATGAAAGGCACTGGGTAGTGGAGCCATCGCTGGGTAGACCCACGTCTTGCAAAGGTGATCGGCGGGGATTCGCTATTTTAAAGGGAGTAATGAGTGTGCATTACTAATTACTACATTCCATACAGACAATCTTAATATTACTTCATATTTTGTGGGTGTATCTGCACGTTATGAAAGGCACTGGGTAGTGGAGCCATCGCTGGACAGACCCACGTCTTGCAAAGGTGATCGGCGGGGATTCGCTATTTTAAAGGGAGTAATGAGTGTGCATTACTAATTACTACATTCCATACAGACAATCTTAATATTACTTCATATTTTGTGGGTGGTATCTGCACGTTATGAAAGGCACTGGGTAGTGGAGCCATCGCTGGGTAGACCCACGTCTTGCAAAGGTGATCGGCGGGGATTCGCTATTTTAAAGGGAGTAATGAGTGTGCATTACTAATTACTACATTCCATACAGACAATCTTAATATTACTTCATATTTTGTGGGTGGTATCTGCACGTTATGAAAGGCACTGGGTAGTGGAGCCATCGCTGGGTAGACCCACGTCTTGCAAAGGTGATCGGCGGGGATTCGCTATTTTAAAGGGAGTAATGAGTGTGCATTACTAATTACTACATTCCATACAGACAATCTTAATATTACTTCATATTTTGTGGGTGGTATCTGCACGTTATGAAAGGCACTGGGTAGTGGAGCCATCGCTGGGTAGACCCACGTCTTGCAAAGGTGATCGGCGGGGATTCGCTATTTTAAAGGGAGTAATGAGTGTGCATTACTAATTACTACATTCCATACAGACAATCTTAATATTACTTCATATTTTGTGGGTGGTATCTGCACGTTATGAAAGGCACTGGGTAGTGGAGCCATCGCTGGGTAGACCCACGTCTTGCAAAGGTGTTCGGCGGGGATTCGCTATTTTAAAGGGAGTAATGAGTGTGCATTACTAATTACTACATTCCATACAGACAATCTTAATATTACTTCATATTTTGTGGGTGGTATCTGCACGTTATGAAAGGCACTGGGTAGTGGAGCCATCGCTGGGTAGACCCACGTCTTGCAAAGGTGATCGGCGGGGATTCGCTATTTTAAAGGGAGTAATGAGTGTGCATTACTAATTACTACATTCCATACAGATAATCTTAATATTACTTCATATTTTGTGGGTGGTATCTGCACGTTATGAAAGGCACTGGGTAGTGGAGCCATCGCTGGGTAGACCCACGTCTTGCAAAGGTGATCGGCGGGGATTCGCTATTTTAAAGGGAGTAATGAGTGTGCATTACTAATTACTACATTCCATACAGACAATCTTAATATTACTTCATATTTTGTGGGTGGTATCTGCACGTTATGAAAGGCACTGGGTAGTGGAGCCATCGCTGGGTAGACCCACGTCTTGCAAAGGTGATCGGCAGGGATTCGCTATTTTAAAGGGAGTAATGAGTGTGCATTACTAATTACTACATTCCATACAGACAATCTTAATATTACTTCATATTTTGTGGGTGGTATCTGCACGTTATGAAAGGCACTGGGTAGTGGAGCCATCGCTGGGTAGACCCACGTCTTGCAAAGGTGATCGGCAGGGATTCGCTATTTTAAAGGGAGTAATGAGTGTGCATTACTAATTACTACATTCTATACAGACAATCTTAATATTACTTCATATTTTGTGGGTGGTATCTGCACGTTATGAAAGGCACTGGGTAGTGGAGCCATCGCTGGGTAGACCCACGTCTTGCAAAGGTGATCGGCGGGGATTCGCTATTTTAAAGGGAGTAATGAGTGTGCATTACTAATTACTACATTCCATACAGACAATCTTAATATTACTTCATATTTTGTGGGTGGTATCTGCACGTTATGAAAGGCACTGGGTAGTGGAGCCATCGCTGGGTAGACCCACGTCTTGCAAAGGTGATCGGCGGGGATTCGCTATTTTAAAGGGAGTAATGAGTGTGCATTACTAATTACTACATTCCATACAGACAATCTTAATATTACTTCATATTTTGTGGGTGGTATCTGCACGTTATGAAAGGCACTGGGTAGTGGAGCCATCGCTGGGTAGACCCACGTCTTGCAAAGGTGATCGGCGGGGATTCGCTATTTTAAAGGGAGTAATGAGTGTGCATTACTAATTACTACATTCCATACAGACAATCTTAATATTACTTCATATTTTGTGGGTGGTATCTGCACGTTATGAAAGGCACTGGGTAGTGGAGCCATCGCTGGACAGACCCACGTCTTGCAAAGGTGATCGGCGGGGATTCGCTATTTTAAAGGGAGTAATGAGTGTGCATTACTAATTACTACATTCCATACAGACAATCTTAATATTACTTCATATTTTGTGGGTGGTATCTGCACGTTATGAAAGGCACTGGGTAGTGGAGCCATCGCTGGGTAGACCCACGTCTTGCAAAGGTGATCGGCGGGGATTCGCTATTTTAAAGGGAGTAATGAGTGTGCATTACTAATTACTACATTCCATACAGACAATCTTAATATTACTTCATATTTTGTGGGTGGTATCTGCACGTTATGAAAGGCACTGGGTAGTGGAGCCATCGCTGGGTAGACCCACGTCTTGCAAAGGTGATCGGCGGGGATTCGCTATTTTAAAGGGAGTAATGAGTGTGCATTACTAATTACTACATTCCATACAGACAATCTTAATATTACTTCATATTTTGTGGGTGGTATCTGCACGTTATGAAAGGCACTGGGTAGTGGAGCCATCGCTGGGTAGACCCACGTCTTGCAAAGGTGATCGGCGGGGATTCGCTATTTTAAAGGGAGTAATGAGTGTGCATTACTAATTACTACATTCCATACAGACAATCTTAATATTACTTCATATTTTGTGGGTGGTATCTGCACGTTATGAAAGGCACTGGGTAGTGGAGCCATCGCTGGACAGACCCACGTCTTGCAAAGGTGATCGGCGGGGATTCGCTATTTTAAAGGGAGTAATGAGTGTGCATTACTAATTACTACATTCCATACAGACAATCTTAATATTACTTCATATTTTGTGGGTGGTATCTGCACGTTATGAAAGGCACTGGGTAGTGGAGCCATCGCTGGGTAGACCCACGTCTTGCAAAGGTGATCGGCGGGGATTCGCTATTTTAAAGGGAGTAATGAGTGTGCATTACTAATTACTACATTCCATAGAGACAATCTTAATATTACTTCATATTTTGTGGGTGGTATCTGCACGTTATGAAAGGCACTGGGTAGTGGAGCCATCGCTGGGTAGACCCACGTCTTGCAAAGGTGATCGGCGGGGATTCGCTATTTTAAAGGGAGTAATGAGTGTGCATTACTAATTACTACATTCCATACAGACAATCTTAATATTACTTCATATTTTGTGGGTGGTATCTGCACGTTATGAAAGGCACTGGGTAGTGGAGCCATCGCTGGGTAGACCCACGTCTTGCAAAGGTGATCGGCGGGGATTCGCTATTTTAAAGGGAGTAATGAGTGTGCATTACTAATTACTACATTCCATACAGACAATCTTAATATTACTTCATATTTTGTGGGTGGTATCTGCACGTTATGAAAGGCACTGGGTAGTGGAGCCATCGCTGGGTAGACCCACGTCTTGCAAAGGTGATCGGCGGGGATTCGCTATTTTAAAGGGAGTAATGAGTGTGCATTACTAATTACTACATTCCATACAGACAATCTTAATATTACTTCATATTTTGTGGGTGGTATCTGCACGTTATGAAAGGCACTGGGTAGTGGAGCCATCGCTGGACAGACCCACGTCTTGCAAAGGTGATCGGCGGGGATTCGCTATTTTAAAGGGAGTAATGAGTGTGCATTACTAATTACTACATTCCATACAGACAATCTTAATATTACTTCATATTTTGTGGGTGGTATCTGCACGTTATGAAAGGCACTGGGTAGTGGAGCCATCGCTGGGTAGACCCACGTCTTGCAAAGGTGATCGGCGGGGATTCGCTATTTTAAAGGGAGTAATGAGTGTGCATTACTAATTACTACATTCCATACAGACAATCTTAATATTACTTCATATTTTGTGGGTGGTATCTGCACGTTATGAAAGGCACTGGGTAGTGGAGCCATCGCTGGGTAGACCCACGTCTTGCAAAGGTGATCGGCGGGGATTCGCTATTTTAAAGGGAGTAATGAGTGTGCATTACTAATTACTACATTCCATACAGACAATCTTAATATTACTTCATATTTTGTGGGTGGTATCTGCACGTTATGAAAGGCACTGGGTAGTGGAGCCATCGCTGGGTAGACCCACGTCTTGCAAAGGTGATCGGCGGGGATTCGCTATTTTAAAGGGAGTAATGAGTGTGCATTACTAATTACTACATTCCATACAGACAATCTTAATATTACTTCATATTTTGTGGGTGGTATCTGCACGTTATGAAAGGCACTGGGTAGTGGAGCCATCGCTGGGTAGACCCACGTCTTGCAAAGGTGATCGGCGGGGATTCGCTATTTTAAAGGGAGTAATGAGTGTGCATTACTAATTAGTACATTCCATACAGACAATCTTAATATTACTTCATATTTTGTGGGTGGTATCTGCACGTTATGAAAGGCACTGGGTAGTGGAGCCATCGCTGGACAGACCCACGTCTTGCAAAGGTGATCGGCGGGGATTCGCTATTTTAAAGGGAGTAATGAGTGTGCATTACTAATTACTACATTCCATACAGACAATCTTAATATTACTTCATATTTTGTGGGTGGTATCTGCACGTTATGAAAGGCACTGGGTAGTGGAGCCATCGCTGGACAGACCCACGTCTTGCAAAGGTGATCGGCGGGGATTCGCTATTTTAAAGGGAGTAATGAGTGTGCATTACTAATTACTACATTCCATACAGACAATCTTAATATTACTTCATATTTTGTGGGTGGTATCTGCACGTTATGAAAGGCACTGGGTAGTGGAGCCATCGCTGGGTAGACCCACGTCTTGCAAAGGTGATCGGCGGGGATTCGCTATTTTAAAGGGAGTAATGAGTGTGCATTACTAATTACTACATTCCATACAGACAATCTTAATATTACTTCATATTTTGTGGGTGGTATCTGCACGTTATGAAAGGCACTGGGTAGTGGAGCCATCGCTGGGTAGACCCACGTCTTGCAAAGGTGATCGGCGGGGATTCGCTATTTTAAAGGGAGTAATGAGTGTGCATTACTAATTACTACATTCCATACAGACAATCTTAATATTACTTCATATTTTGTGGGTGGTATCTGCACGTTATGAAAGGCACTGGGTAGTGGAGCCATCGCTGGGTAGACCCACGTCTTGCAAAGGTGATCGGCGGGGATTCGCTATTTTAAAGGGAGTAATGAGTGTGCATTACTAATTACTACATTCCATACAGACAATCTTAATATTACTTCATATTTTGTGGGTGGTATCTGCACGTTATGAAAGGCACTGGGTAGTGGAGCCATCGCTGGACAGACCCACGTCTTGCAAAGGTGATCTGCGGGGATTCGCTATTTTAAAGGGAGTAATGAGTGTGCATTACTAATTACTACATTCCATACAGACAATCTTAATATTACTTCATATTTTGTGGGTGGTATCTGCACGTTATGAAAGGCACTGGGTAGTGGAGCCATCGCTGGACAGACCCACGTCTTGCAAAGGTGATCGGCGGGGATTCGCTATTTTAAAGGGAGTAATGAGTGTGCATTACTAATTACTACATTCCATACAGACAATCTTAATATTACTTCATATTTTGTGGGTGGTATCTGCACGTTATGAAAGGCACTGGGTAGTGGAGCCATCGCTGGGTAGACCCACGTCTTGCAAAGGTGATCGGCGGGGATTCGCTATTTTAAAGGGAGTAATGAGTGTGCATTACTAATTACTACATTCCATAGAGACAATCTTAATATTACTTCATATTTTGTGGGTGGTATCTGCACGTTATGAAAGGCACTGGGTAGTGGAGCCATCGCTGGGTAGACCCACGTCTTGCAAAGGTGATCGGCGGGGATTCGCTATTTTAAAGGGAGTAATGAGTGTGCATTACTAATTACTACATTCCATACAGACAATCTTAATATTACTTCATATTTTGTGGGTGGTATCTGCACGTTATGAAAGGCACTGGGTAGTGGAGCCATCGCTGGACAGACCCACGTCTTGCAAAGGTGATCGGCGGGGATTCGCTATTTTAAAGGGAGTAATGAGTGTGCATTACTAATTACTACATTCCATACAGACAATCTTAATATTACTTCATATTTTGTGGGTGGTATCTGCACGTTATGAAAGGCACTGGGTAGTGGAGCCATCGCTGGGTAGACCCACGTCTTGCAAAGGTGATCGGCGGGGATTCGCTATTTTAAAGGGAGTAATGAGTGTGCATTACTAATTACTACATTCCATACAGACAATCTTAATATTACTTCATATTTTGTGGGTGGTATCTGCACGTTATGAAAGGCACTGGGTAGTGGAGCCATCGCTGGACAGACCCACGTCTTGCAAAGGTGATCTGCGGGGATTCGCTATTTTAAAGGGAGTAATGAGTGTGCATTACTAATTACTACATTCCATACAGACAATCTTAATATTACTTCATATTTTGTGGGTGGTATCTGCACGTTATGAAAGGCACTGGGTAGTGGAGCCATCGCTGGGTAGACCCACGTCTTGCAAAGGTGATCGGCGGGGATTCGCTATTTTAAAGGGAGTAATGAGTGTGCATTACTAATTACTACATTCCATACAGACAATCTTAATATTACTTCATATTTTGTGGGTGGTATCTGCACGTTATGAAAGGCACTGGGTAGTGGAGCCATCGCTGGGTAGACCCACGTCTTGCAAAGGTGATCGGCGGGGATTCGCTATTTTAAAGGGAGTAATGAGTGTGCATTACTAATTACTACATTCCATACAGACAATCTTAATATTACTTCATATTTTGTGGGTGGTATCTGCACGTTATGAAAGGCACTGGGTAGTGGAGCCATCGCTGGGTAGACCCACGTCTTGCAAAGGTGATCGGCGGGGATTCGCTATTTTAAAGGGAGTAATGAGTGTGCATTACTAATTACTACATTCCATACAGACAATCTTAATATTACTTCATATTTTGTGGGTGGTATCTGCACGTTATGAAAGGCACTGGGTAGTGGAGCCATCGCTGGACAGACCCACGTCTTGCAAAGGTGATCGGCGGGGATTCGCTATTTTAAAGGGAGTAATGAGTGTGCATTACTAATTACTACATTCCATACAGACAATCTTAATATTACTTCATATTTTGTGGGTGGTATCTGCACGTTATGAAAGGCACTGGGTAGTGGAGCCATCGCTGGGTAGACCCACGTCTTGCAAAGGTGATCGGCAGGGATTCGCTATTTTAAAGGGAGTAATGAGTGTGCATTACTAATTACTACATTCCATACAGACAATCTTAATATTACTTCATATTTTGTGGGTGGTATCTGCACGTTATGAAAGGCACTGGGTAGTGGAGCCATCGCTGGACAGACCCACGTCTTGCAAAGGTGATCGGCGGGGATTCGCTATTTTAAAGGGAGTAATGAGTGTGCATTACTAATTACTACATTCCATACAGACAATCTTAATATTACTTCATATTTTGTGGGTGGTATCTGCACGTTATGAAAGGCACTGGGTAGTGGAGCCATCGCTGGGTAGACCCACGTCTTGCAAAGGTGATCGGCGGGGATTCGCTATTTTAAAGGGAGTAATGAGTGTGCATTACTAATTACTACATTCCATACAGACAATCTTAATATTACTTCATATTTTGTGGGTGGTATCTGCACGTTATGAAAGGCACTGGGTAGTGGAGCCATCGCTGGGTAGACCCACGTCTTGCAAAGGTGATCGGCGGGGATTCGCTATTTTAAAGGGAGTAATGAGTGTGCATTACTAATTACTACATTCCATACAGACAATCTTAATATTACTTCATATTTTGTGGGTGGTATCTGCACGTTATGAAAGGCACTGGGTAGTGGAGCCATCGCTGGACAGACCCACGTCTTGCAAAGGTGATCGGCGGGGATTCGCTATTTTAAAGGGAGTAATGAGTGTGCATTACTAATTACTACATTCCATACAGACAATCTTAATATTACTTCATATTTTGTGGGTGGTATCTGCACGTTATGAAAGGCACTGGGTAGTGGAGCCATCGCTGGGTAGACCCACGTCTTGCAAAGGTGATCGGCGGGGATTCGCTATTTTAAAGGGAGTAATGAGTGTGCATTACTAATTACTACATTCCATACAGACAATCTTAATATTACTTAATATTTTGTGGGTGGTATCTGCACGTTATGAAAGGCACTGGGTAGTGGAGCCATCGCTGGACAGACCCACGTCTTACAAAGGTGATCGGCGGGGATTCGCTATTTTAAAGGGAGTAATGAGTGTGCATTACTAATTACTACATTCCATACAGGCAATCTTAATATTACTTCATATTTTGTGGGTGGTATCTGCACGTTATGAAAGGCACTGGGTAGTGGAGCCATCGCTGGACAGACCCACGTCTTGCAAAGGTGATCGGCGGGGATTCGCTATTTTAAAGGGAGTAATGAGTGTGCATTACTAATTACTACATTCCATACAGACAATCTTAATATTACTTCATATTTTGTGGGTGGTATCTGCACGTTATGAAAGGCACTGGGTAGTGGAGCCATCGCTGGACAGACCCACGTCTTGCAAAGGTGATCGGCGGGGATTCGCTATTTTAAAGGGAGTAATGAGTGTGCATTACTAATTACTACATTCCATACAGACAATCTTAATATTACTTCATATTTTGTGGGTGGTATCTGCACGTTATGAAAGGCACTGGGTAGTGGAGCCATCGCTGGACAGACCCACGTCTTGCAAAGGTGATCGGCGGGGATTCGCTATTTTAAAGGGAGTAATGAGTGTGCATTACTAATTACTACATTCCATACAGACAATCTTAATATTACTTCATATTTTGTGGGTGGTATCTGCACGTTATGAAAGGCACTGGGTAGTGGAGCCATCGCTGGACAGACCCACGTCTTGCAAAGGTGATCGGCGGGGATTCGCTATTTTAAAGGGAGTAATGAGTGTGCATTACTAATTACTACATTCCATACAGACAATCTTAATATTACTTCATATTTTGTGGATGGTATCTGCACGTTATGAAAGGCACTGGGTAGTGGAGCCATCGCTGGGTAGACCCACGTCTTGCAAAGGTGATCGGCGGGGATTCGCTATTTTAAAGGGAGTAATGAGTGTGCATTACTAATTACTACATTCCATACAGACAATCTTAATATTACTTCATATTTTGTGGGTGGTATCTGCACGTTATGAAAGGCACTGGGTAGTGGAGCCATCGCTGGGTAGACCCACGTCTTGCAAAGGTGATCGGCGGGGATTCGCTATTTTAAAGGGAGTAATGAGTGTGCATTACTAATTACTACATTCCATACAGACAATCTTAATATTACTTCATATTTTGTGGGTGGTATCTGCACGTTATGAAAGGCACTGGGTAGTGGAGCCATCGCTGGGTAGACCCACGTCTTGCAAAGGTGATCGGCGGGGATTCGCTATTTTAAAGGGAGTAATGAGTGTGCATTACTAATTACTACATTCCATACAGACAATCTTAATATTACTTCATATTTTGTGGGTGGTATCTGCACGTTATGAAAGGCACTGGGTAGTGGAGCCATCGCTGGACAGACCCACGTCTTGCAAAGGTGATCGGCGGGGATTCGCTATTTTAAAGGGAGTAATGAGTGTGCATTACTAATTACTATATTCCATACAGACAATCTTAATATTACTTCATATTTTGTGGGTGGTATCTGCACGTTATGAAAGGCACTGGGTAGTGGAGCCATCGCTGGGTAGACCCACGTCTTGCAAAGGTGATCGGCGGGGATTCGCTATTTTAAAGGGAGTAATGAGTGTGCATTACTAATTACTACATTCCATACAGACAATCTTAATATTACTTCATATTTTGTGGGTGGTATCTGCACGTTATGAAAGGCACTGGGTAGTGGAGCCATCGCTGGGTAGACCCACGTATTGCAAAGGTGATCGGCGGGGATTCGCTATTTTAAAGGGAGTAATGAGTGTGCATTACTAATTACTACATTCCATACAGACAATCTTAATATTACTTCATATTTTGTGGGTGGTATCTGCACGTTATGAAAGGCACTGGGTAGTGGAGCCATCGCTGGACAGACCCACGTCTTGCAAAGGTGATCGGCGGGGATTCGCTATTTTAAAGGGAGTAATGAGTGTGCATTACTAATTACTACATTCCATACAGACAATCTTAATATTACTTCATATTTTGTGGGTGGTATCTGCACGTTATGAAAGGCACTGGGTAGTGGAGCCATCGCTGGGTAGACCCACGTCTTGCAAAGGTGATCGGCGGGGATTCGCTATTTTAAAGGGAGTAATGAGTGTGCATTACTAATTACTACATTCCATACAGACAATCTTAATATTACTTCATATTTTGTGGGTGGTATCTGCACGTTATGAAAGGCACTGGGTAGTGGAGCCATCGCTGGGTAGACCCACGTCTTGCAAAGGTGATCGGCGGGGATTCGCTATTTTAAAGGGAGTAATGAGTGTGCATTACTAATTACTACATTCCATACAGACAATCTTAATATTACTTCATATTTTGTGGGTGGTATCTGCACGTTATGAAAGGCACTGGGTAGTGGAGCCATCGCTGGACAGACCCACGTCTTGCAAAGGTGATCGGCGGGGATTCGCTATTTTAAAGGGAGTAATGAGTGTGCATTACTAATTACTACATTCCATACAGACAATCTTAATATTACTTCATATTTTGTGGGTGGTATCTGCACGTTATGAAAGGCACTGGTTAGTGGAGCCATCGCTGGGTAGACCCACGTCTTGCAAAGGTGATCGGCGGGGATTCGCTATTTTAAAGGGAGTAATGAGTGTGCATTACTAATTACTACATTCCATACAGACAATCTTAATATTACTTCATATTTTGTGGGTGGTATCTGCACGTTATGAAAGGCACTGGGTAGTGGAGCCATCGCTGGACAGACCCACGTCTTGCAACGGTGATCGGCGGGGATTCGCTATTTTAAAGGGAGTAATGAGTGTGCATTACTAATTACTACATTCCATACAGACAATCTTAATATTACTTCATATTTTGTGGGTGGTATCTGCACGTTATGAAAGGCACTGGGTAGTGGAGCCATCGCTGGACAGACCCACGTCTTGCAAAGGTGATCGGCGGGGATTCGCTATTTTAAAGGGAGTAATGAGTGTGCATTACTAATTACTACATTCCATACAGACAATCTTAATATTACTTCATATTTTGTGGGTGGTATCTGCACGTTATGAAAGGCACTGGGTAGTGGAGCCATCGCTGGACAGACCCACGTCTTGCAAAGGTGATCGGCGGGGATTCGCTATTTTAAAGGGAGTAATGAGTGTGCATTACTAATTACTACATTCCATACAGACAATCTTAATATTACTTCATATTTTGTGGGTGGTATCTGCACGTTATGAAAGGCACTGGGTAGTGGAGCCATCGCTGGGTAGACCCACGTCTTGCAAAGGTGATCGGCGGGGATTCGCTATTTTAAAGGGAGTAATGAGTGTGCATTACTAATTACTACATTCCATACAGACAATCTTAATATTACTTCATATTTTGTGGGTGGTATCTGCACGTTATGAAAGGCACTGGGTAGTGGAGCCATCGCTGGACAGACCCACGTCTTGCAAAGGTGATCGGCGGGGATTCGCTATTTTAAAGGGAGTAATGAGTGTGCATTACTAATTACTACATTCCATACAGACAATCTTAATATTACTTCATATTTTGTGGGTGGTATCTGCACGTTATGAAAGGCACTGGGTAGTGGAGCCATCGCTGGACAGACCCACGTCTTGCAAAGGTGATCGGCGGGGATTCGCTATTTTAAAGGGAGTAATGAGTGTGCATTACTAATTACTACATTCCATACAGACAATCTTAATATTACTTCATATTTTGTGGGTGGTATCTGCACGTTATGAAAGGCACTGGGTAGTGGAGCCATCGCTGGGTAGACCCACGTCTTGCAAAGGTGATCGGCGGGGATTCGCTATTTTAAAGGGAGTAATGAGTGTGCATTACTAATTACTACATTCCATACAGGCAATCTTAATATTACTTCATATTTTGTGGGTGGTATCTGCACGTTATGAAAGGCACTGGGTAGTGGAGCCATCGCTGGACAGACCCACGTCTTGCAAAGGTGATCGGCGGGGATTCGCTATTTTAAAGGGAGTAATGAGTGTGCATTACTAATTACTACATTCCATACAGACAATCTTAATATTACTTCATATTTTGTGGGTGGTATCTGCACGTTATGAAAGGCACTGGGTAGTGGAGCCATCGCTGGGTAGACCCACGTCTTGCAAAGGTGATCGGCGGGGATTCGCTATTTTAAAGGGAGTAATGAGTGTGCATTACTAATTACTACATTCCATACAGACAATCTTAATATTACTTCATATTTTGTGGGTGGTATCTGCACGTTATGAAAGGCACTGGGTAGTGGAGCCATCGCTGGGTAGACCCACGTCTTGCAAAGGTGATCGGCGGGGATTCGCTATTTTAAAGGGAGTAATGAGTGTGCATTACTAATTACTACATTCCATACAGACAATCTTAATATTACTTCATATTTTGTGGGTGGTATCTGCACGTTATGAAAGGCACTGGGTAGTGGAGCCATCGCTGGACAGACCCACGTCTTGCAAAGGTGATCGGCGGGGATTCGCTATTTTAAAGGGAGTAATGAGTGTGCATTACTAATTACTACATTCCATACAGACAATCTTAATATTACTTCATATTTTGTGGGTGGTATCTGCACGTTATGAAAGGCACTGGGTAGTGGAGCCATCGCTGGGTAGACCCACGTCTTGCAAAGGTGATCGGCGGGGATTCGCTATTTTAAAGGGAGTAATGAGTGTGCATTACTAATTACTACATTCCATACAGACAATCTTAATATTACTTCATATTTTGTGGGTGGTATCTGCACGTTATGAAAGGCACTGGGTAGTGGAGCCATCGCTGGGTAGACCCACGTCTTGCAAAGGTGATCGGCGGGGATTCGCTATTTTAAAGGGAGTAATGAGTGTGCATTACTAATTACTACATTCCATACAGACAATCTTAATATTACTTCATATTTTGTGGGTGGTATCTGCACGTTATGAAAGGCACTGGGTAGTGGAGCCATCGCTGGGTAGACCCACGTCTTGCAAAGGTGATCGGCGGGGATTCGCTATTTTAAAGGGAGTAATGAGTGTGCATTACTAATTACTACATTCCATACAGACAATCTTAATATTACTTCATATTTTGTGGGTGGTATCTGCACGTTATGAAAGGCACTGGGTAGTGGAGCCATCGCTGGACAGACCCACGTCTTGCAAAGGTGATCGGCGGGGATTCGCTATTTTAAAGGGAGTAATGAGTGTGCATTACTAATTACTACATTCCATACAGACAATCTTAATATTACTTCATATTTTGTGGGTGGTATCTGCACGTTATGAAAGGCACTGGGTAGTGGAGCCATCGCTGGGTAGACCCACGTCTTGCAAAGGTGATCGGCGGGGATTCGCTATTTTAAAGGGAGTAATGAGTGTGCATTACTAATTACTACATTCCATACAGACAATCTTAATATTACTTCATATTTTGTGGGTGGTATCTGCACGTTATGAAAGGCACTGGGTTGTGGAGCCATCGCTGGACAGACCCACGTCTTGCAAAGGTGATCGGCGGGGATTCGCTATTTTAAAGGGAGTAATGAGTGTGCATTACTAATTACTACATTCCATACAGACAATCTTAATATTACTTCATATTTTGTGGGTGGTATCTGCACGTTATGAAAGGCACTGGGTAGTGGAGCCATCGCTGGACAGACCCACGTCTTGCAAAGGTGATCGGCGGGGATTCGCTATTTTAAAGGGAGTAATGAGTGTGCATTACTAATTACTACATTCCATACAGACAATCTTAATATTACTTCATATTTTGTGGGTGGTATCTGCACGTTATGAAAGGCACTGGGTAGTGGAGCCATCGCTGGGTAGACCCACGTCTTGCAAAGGTGATCGGCGGGGATTCGCTATTTTAAAGGGAGTAATGAGTGTGCATTACTAATTACTACATTCCATACAGACAATCTTAATATTACTTCATATTTTGTGGGTGGTATCTGCACGTTATGAAAGGCACTGGGTAGTGGAGCCATCGCTGGGTAGACCCACGTCTTGCAAAGGTGATCGGCGGGGATTCGCTATTTTAAAGGGAGTAATGAGTGTGCATTACTATTTACTACATTCCATACAGACAATCTTAATATTACTTCATATTTTGTGGGTGGTATCTGCACGTTATGAAAGGCACTGGGTAGTGGAGCCATCGCTGGACAGACCCACGTCTTGCAAAGGTGTTCGGCGGGGATTCGCTATTTTAAAGGGAGTAATGAGTGTGCATTACTAATTACTACATTCCATACAGACAATCTTAATATTACTTCATATTTTGTGGGTGGTATCTGCACGTTATGAAAGGCACTGGGTAGTGGAGCCATCGCTGGACAGACCCACGTCTTGCAAAGGTGATCGGCGGGGATTCGCTATTTTAAAGGGAGTAATGAGTGTGCATTACTAATTACTACATTCCATATAGACAATCTTAATATTACTTCATATTTTGTGGGTGGTATCTGCACGTTATGAAAGGCACTGGGTAGTGGAGCCATCGCTGGACAGACCCACGTCTTGCAAAGGTGATCGGCGGGGATTCGCTATTTTAAAGGGAGTAATGAGTGTGCATTACTAATTACTACATTCCATACAGACAATCTTAATATTACTTCCTATTTTGTGGGTGGTATCTGCACGTTATGAAAGGCACTGGGTAGTGGAGCCATCGCTGGGTAGACCCACGTCTTGCAAAGGTGATCGGCGGGGATTCGCTATTTTAAAGGGAGTAATGAGTGTGCATTACTAATTACTACATTCCATACAGACAATCTTAATATTACTTCATATTTTGTGGGTGGTATCTGCACGTTATGAAAGGCACTGGGTAGTGGAGCCATCGCTGGGTAGACCCACGTCTTGCAAAGGTGATCGGCGGGGATTCGCTATTTTAAAGGGAGTAATGAGTGTGCATTACTAATTACTACATTCCATACAGACAATCTTAATATTACTTCATATTTTGTGGGTGGTATCTGCACGTTATGAAAGGCACTGGGTAGTGGAGCCATAGCTGGGTAGACCCACGTCTTGCAAAGGTGATCGGCGGGGATTCGCTATTTTAAAGGGAGTAATGAGGGTGCATTACTAATTACTACATTCCATACAGACAATCTTAATATTACTTCATATTTTGTGGGTGGTATCTGCACGTTATGAAAGGCACTGGGTAGTGGAGCCATCGCTGGACAGACCCACGTCTTGCAAAGGTGATCGGCGGGGATTCCCTATTTTAAAGGGAGTAATGAGTGTGCATTACTAATTACTACATTCCATACAGACAATCTTAATATTACTTCATATTTTGTGGGTGGTATCTGCACGTTATGAAAGGCACTGGGTAGTGGAGCCATCGCTGGGTAGACCCACGTCTTGCAAAGGTGATCGGCGGGGATTCGCTATTTTAAAGGGAGTAATGAGTGTGCATTACTAATTACTACATTCCATACAGACAATCTTAATATTACTTCATATTTTGTGGGTGGTATCTGCACGTTATGAAAGGCACTGGGTAGTGGAGCCATCGCTGGACAGACCCACGTCTTGCAAAGGTGATCGGCGGGGATTCGCTATTTTAAAGGGAGTAATGAGTGTGCATTACTAATTACTACATTCCATACAGACAATCTTAATATTACTTCATATTTTGTGGGTGGTATCTGCACGTTATGAAAGGCACTGGGTAGTGGAGCCATCGCTGGGTAGACCCACGTCTTGCAAAGGTGATCGGCGGGGATTCGCTATTTTAAAGGGAGTAATGAGTGTGCATTACTAATTACTACATTCCATACAGACAATCTTAATATTACTTCATATTTTGTGGGTGGTATCTGCACGTTATGAAAGGCACTGGGTAGTGGAGCCATCGCTGGGTAGACCCACGTCTTGCAAAGGTGATCGGCGGGGATTCGCTATTTTAAAGGGAGTAATGAGTGTGCATTACTAATTACTACATTCCATACAGACAATCTTAATATTACTTCATATTTTGTGGGTGGTATCTGCACGTTATGAAAGGCACTGGGTAGTGGAGCCATCGCTGGGTAGACCCACGTCTTGCAAAGGTGATCGGCGGGGATTCGCTATTTTAAAGGGAGTAATGAGTGTGCATTACTAATTACTACATTCCATACAGACAATCTTAATATTACTTCATATTTTGTGGGTGGTATCTGCACGTTATGAAAGGCACTGGGTAGTGGAGCCATCGCTGGACAGACCCACGTCTTGCAAAGGTGATCGGCGGGGATTCGCTATTTTAAAGGGAGTAATGAGTGTGCATTACTAATTACTACATTCCATACAGACAATCTTAATATTACTTCATATTTTGTGGGTGGTATCTGCACGTTATGAAAGGCACTGGGTAGTGGAGCCATCGCTGGACAGACCCACGTCTTGCAAAGGTGATCGGCGGGGATTCGCTATTTTAAAGGGAGTAATGAGTGTGCATTACTAATTACTACATTCCATACAGACAATCTTAATATTACTTCATATTTTGTGGGTGGTATCTGCACGTTATGAAAGGCACTGGGTAGTGGAGCCATCGCTGGACAGACCCACGTCTTGCAAAGGTGATCGGCGGGGATTCGCTATTTTAAAGGGAGTAATGAGTGTGCATTACTAATTACTACATTCCATACAGACAATCTTAATATTACTTCATATTTTGTGGGTGGTATCTGCACGTTATGAAAGGCACTGGGTAGTGGAGCCATCGCTGGGTAGACCCACGTCTTGCAAAGGTGATCGGCGGGGATTCGCTATTTTAAAGGGAGTAATGAGTGTGCATTACTAATTACTACATTCCATACAGACAATCTTAATATTACTTCATATTTTGTGGGTGGTATCTGCACGTTATGAAAGGCACTGGGTAGTGGAGCCATCGCTGGGTAGACCCACGTCTTGCAAAGGTGATCGGCGGGGATTCGCTATTTTAAAGGGAGTAATGAGTGTGCATTACTAATTACTACATTCCATACAGACAATCTTAATATTACTTCATATTTTGTGGGTGGTATCTGCACGTTATGAAAGGCACTGGGTAGTGGAGCCATCGCTGGACAGACCCACGTCTTGCAAAGGTGATCGGCGGGGATTCGCTATTTTAAAGGGAGTAATGAGTGTGCATTACTAATTACTACATTCCATACAGACAATCTTAATATTACTTCATATTTTGTGGGTGGTATCTGCACGTTATGAAAGGCACTGGGTAGTGGAGCCATCGCTGGGTAGACCCACGTCTTGCAAAGGTGATCGGCGGGGATTCGCTATTTTAAAGGGAGTAATGAGTGTGCATTACTAATTACTACATTCCATACAGACAATCTTAATATTACTTCATATTTTGTGGGTGGTATCTGCACGTTATGAAAGGCACTGGGTAGTGGAGCCATCGCTGGGTAGACCCACGTCTTGCAAAGGTGATCGGCGGGGATTCGCTATTTTAAAGGGAGTAATGAGTGTGCATTACTAATTACTACATTCCATACAGACAATCTTAATATTACTTCATATTTTGTGGGTGGTATCTGCACGTTATGAAAGGCACTGGGTAGTGGAGCCATCGCTGGACAGACCCACGTCTTGCAAAGGTGATCGGCGGGGATTCGCTATTTTAAAGGGAGTAATGAGTGTGCATTACTAATTACTACATTCCATACAGACAATCTTAATATTACTTCATATTTTGTGGGTGGTATCTGCACGTTATGAAAGGCACTGGGTAGTGGAGCCATCGCTGGGTAGACCCACGTCTTGCAAAGGTGATCGGCGGGGATTCGCTATTTTAAAGGGAGTAATGAGTGTGCATTACTAATTACTACATTCCATACAGACAATCTTAATATTACTTCATATTTTGTGGGTGGTATCTGCACGTTATGAAAGGCACTGGGTAGTGGAGCCATCGCTGGGTAGACCCACGTCTTGCAAAGGTGATCGGCGGGGATTCGCTATTTTAAAGGGAGTAATGAGTGTGCATTACTAATTACTACATTCCATACAGACAATCTTAATATTACTTCATATTTTGTGGGTGGTATCTGCACGTTATGAAAGGCACTGGGTAGTGGAGCCATCGCTGGGTAGACCCACGTCTTGCAAAGGTGATCGGCGGGGATTCGCTATTTTAAAGGGAGTAATGAGTGTGCATTACTAATTACTACATTCCATACAGACAATCTTAATATTACTTCATATTTTGTGGGTGGTATCTGCACGTTATGAAAGGCACTGGGTAGTGGAGCCATCGCTGGACAGACCCACGTCTTGCAAAGGTGATCGGCGGGGATTCGCTATTTTAAAGGGAGTAATGAGTGTGCATTACTAATTACTACATTCCATACAGACAATCTTAATATTACTTCATATTTTGTGGGTGGTATCTGCACGTTATGAAAGGCACTGGGTAGTGGAGCCATCGCTGGACAGACCCACGTCTTGCAAAGGTGATCGGCGGGGATTCGCTATTTTAAAGGGAGTAATGAGTGTGCATTACTAATTACTACATTCCATACAGACAATCTTAATATTACTTCATATTTTGTGGGTGGTATCTGCACGTTATGAAAGGCACTGGGTAGTGGAGCCATCGCTGGGTAGACCCACGTCTTGCAAAGGTGATCGGCGGGGATTCGCTATTTTAAAGGGAGTAATGAGTGTGCATTACTAATTACTATATTCCATACAGACAATCTTAATATTACTTCATATTTTGTGGGTGGTATCTGCACGTTATGAAAGGCACTGGGTAGTGGAGCCATCGCTGGACAGACCCACGTCTTGCAAAGGTGATCGGCGGGGATTCGCTATTTTAAAGGGAGTAATGAGTGTGCATTACTAATTACTACATTCCATACAGACAATCTTAATATTACTTCATATTTTGTGGGTGGTATCTGCACGTTATGAAAGGCACTGGGTAGTGGAGCCATCGCTGGACAGACCCACGTCTTGCAAAGGTGATCGGCGGGGATTCGCTATTTTAAAGGGAGTAATGAGTGTTCATTACTAATTACTACATTCCATACAGACAATCTTAATATTACTTCATATTTTGTGGGTGGTATCTGCACGTTATGAAAGGCACTGGGTAGTGGAGCCATCGCTGGACAGACCCACGTCTTGCAAAGGTGATCGGCGGGGATTCGCTATTTTAAAGGGAGTAATGAGTGTGCATTACTAATTACTACATTCCATACAGACAATCTTAATATTACTTCATATTTTGTGGGTGGTATCTGCACGTTATGAAAGGCACTGGGTAGTGGAGCCATCGCTGGACAGACCCACGTCTTGCAAAGGTGATCGGCGGGGATTCGCTATTTTAAAGGGAGTAATGAGTGTGCATTACTAATTACTACATTCCATACAGACAATCTTAATATTACTTCATATTTTGTGGGTGGTATCTGCACGTTATGAAAGGCACTGGGTAGTGGAGCCATCGCTGGACAGACCCACGTCTTGCAAAGGTGATCGGCGGGGATTCGCACCGTCTGCCGTCGGACATCAAAGACATGCGTTTACGACTACTGGCGTCGGCAGGTCGTGGTCAGCGGAAGCTCGACGCCTCTCTATGAGCTCCACGAAGAAAAGGTCTCTTCATTTGTGGAAAACGTTCGTCTGCAAAGGTAGCGCGGATTGTTAATTAAATAGTGTACTGCCGTGGAGGAACTCTCTTGCTTAAGAGGACAAAGAAGTTTGGTAGGGCAGCGGTGGCCGAGGGGACTGAGGCGCTCCAGTCACGGTCTGCACGGTCACTACGGTCGAGGTTTCGAATCCCCTCTCGGGTATGGATATTTGTGCTGTCCTTAGCATTAGCTAGTTCGTAAGTAGTTTGTAAGTTTAGGGACTGATGACCCCGTAGTTAAATCCCATAAGCTGTACAAACATTTGAACTTTATTATTATTATTTTTTTTTAAAGTTTGGTAGGACTAACTTTCGAGAACGAGAGACAGTCACTTCTGCTCTACAATCGCAGTTTCCAAAAGAGAGTAAGCCTCTGCGGAATTGGGTCGGCAGATAGACATCTAGAAGGAAGGGGGTAGCTCTGATATCTTATTAGTTTTCCATCTCATTCTAAAGTTCTCTCTCTCTCTCTCTCTCTCTCTCTCTCTCTCTCTCTCTCTCTCTCTCTCTCTCTCTCTTGCCCAGCACTGGGCGGTGCCAGAGAAAACATGTGTCTTACGAGATAATGTTTAGTAAAAATACCTCATGATTGGGGAAATAATTTTTTTCTGAATATGCCATATTGGCCTCTATCCTTGTCTGCAATTGGAAAAGACGTTAGAAAAATACTGTAGTGTAGAGAGAGAAGAAAGTTTCCACGGACTGAAAAATTTTCACTTCGCCTGTAGCTCTTCTCTCGTCCAATAAGCAAGACGGTGACACGTGGCCTCTTGTCAAACAGAATCGAACGATTGTCCCAGTAACCTGTGAAAATGCAGACTAGTTCTGTGTTAGCATTTGATCATCAACCAATTCTGCTCGGTTATGCATGGTAGAAGAAGTATTCTGTTTCTGCATACTGCACTGCAGACACATCTCAGTTTCTGGTCCTGCTTCGTCAGATACTGTCTGACGTGAACTGTGCTGTCGTGATTTTAATGTGTTCACTGTTCCAACTATATTTGTGTTGCGCGGCGGAATGAGCTAACGATGCATCTTTGACTCCTGCAAGGAAGACATCAACAGCACATTCGGCAGAATTCAGAAAGATGTTCCTCGTCTATCTACAATCTGTGAAAGAAAAACTTCATCGTCAGGTACAAAGATTGATCTTTATATCTGATGATGGCGTAACAGCCGAAAACTATTTTGTGAAAAACAATAAAAATTGTAGAATATTACAACATTGTAATGTGTTTTTATTAATCATGTATCAAATATTCTACCAAGAACCAAATGAACATTCAGTCAACGAAAATGATGTTATTGTTTATTTTAATGTGTATAAACTGACTGTACAGGGAAATATCCTTTTGATGCCAAATACATTACTAAACGAATAAATGTGGTACAGATGAACACAGTCTGACGTCGCGGGAGATTTCGTGCAGAACTAACAAATTCGTGTCTTAAGAAATGAAACAAATCTCACGAATCTGTCACAACTTAAATTTCATTAGAAGGCACGGTTTACTAACAAGCATTGTGTGTATAACAAAGCAACTGCAACAACAGAACTCTATACTGCTGGTAGGGTCGTAATAACTTTTGATTGAAAGTGTGCGGCGCTACAACCTTGAGAAGTGGCTGGCGGCTCGTGGAAGACCCCGCTGAGTAAGCAAGCCAAACCAGAAACAGCAATACGACTGCAGAAGAACTCATGCCTGAGCCACAGTTGCTTCTTACTGCACAGCAAGGCAACTAGCTGCAAGCACAGTATCGCCGCTTCGCTGTTGCTGATACCACAGCATTACGTCGAGTACAAGCATATATTTCCTACTTCTGTGTTCTGACAACATTTTGAAATACGCGTAACATTCATTAGTGATGCCAAGACACTTGGTGAAATGACGTGTGTTGTCGGAAATACTGCGGTTGTATAAGTAATGTCTGCTCAAATACAGCCAATTAGTGAATGGGAACATTTTGTCAAGAAGAAGAAGAAGAAGAAAGAAAAAAAGCAGCAGAAAATGTTTGTACAAAGTCTTCTTCCTTGATCTAATTCCACGTACTGCATGCTGATGTTTTGTTTATAGTGCAGAGGAAAATTAATCTACAAACAAATGTAAATTTATTTTTGTGGTCTCTGAGATACTGTATGGTTTTCACACCGTGAATGGGCGTCAATCGTAACATAAAATTGATAAGAGCTTTACGAGTTCTCTCTCTTATGCATGTGGTATCCCTATTATGGTGCATTGTTCAGCGTTAATATTGGAAATAAACATTAACAATACTCGGAGAAAGTTATTGATTGATGAATTTATGCCTCCACTTCCATACTCATCAAGACAACTCACGGTGTGTAGCGGAGGGTACTTTGCGGATCATTCTTAGCCGCGGCTGAATGGCTGTGTGCGCTGAGGCGCCCTGCTGCGATGCGCGCGGCCGTTCGACGTCGGAGTCCTCCCTCAGGCATGCATGTTTGTGTTGTTCTTTGGATAAGTTAGTTTAAGTAGTTTGTAAGTTTAGAGACCGATAACCAGTGCAGTTAGGTCCCGTAACTTTATAAACATGTTTTGTCATTGTCACTTCCTCCTACTCTAGTCGCGTATGGTTCTCGGGATGAACGAATGAATGTATGCCTCCGTGAGGGCCCTAATCTCTCTAATTTTATCATTGTAGTCATTTCTACATATATATACCTAGAAGGAAACAATATATTGGTTGACACTTCGAGAAATGTATGCTTTCGAAACTTTCACAGATTCCCGTACAGTGTAACAGAACGTCTCTCTTGCAGCGTTTCTCACTGTAATTTCGTAATCATCTCAATGACCCCACAAAGAAGCGTGGTGCTGTCCTTTGGATCTTCCCTGTGTTTTTTATTAATTTTACTTGGTACGGTTCCTGCACTAATGAGCAATACTCAAGCCATAACAGTCATTAGTCATTAGTGATTTAATTATTTACTTAATCTCTCCCTTGTCAGTATCACAAAGGACTATTTCAGGTAATAGTCTCGGAAAGTCATGAGTTATATATTTAAGAGCCAAAGAAAATGTTGTAGACATGCTTATGCAAAAAATAGTGTAAGCACTCGGAGAACGGCGTTGCTCTCAGGAACGTGTATATAACACAAGACGTGTCTGCCGCAGGTGTGTGACACACACACATAAGCATCTTGGCAGATCATGTGCATCCATTCAGTCCATTGTGCACTGAGATGGAATTGGGGAATTACAGCAAGACACGTCCTGAACTACTACACAGCTGCTCCATGAACACTCCTCTGAGTCTGAACACCTCTACTTGTACCCAAAGTCCTCAGACATGAATATTATTGAACTGTTAACAATATCCGACATATTGCCCTTCATGCACGTGAGAAGCCCTTAGTAGCTAGGCTGATATTTTATAATATATCTGAGTTTAGTTTTATCGCTTATGTGTTATTTTATCACGTAAAACAAAATAGAACATTTTATTTAACAACAATATTTCTTTTAAAAAATTTTGTAACTTATTTTTAGGCAGTTTTAGTAATTTACAATGATGAGAATCTTAAATAGTTGCCGAAACCAGGAGAAACACATTTCATCTCTGCAACCGAGACTGGCTTACTACCATTGAGCTTATTAAAATTGTAAGCTGTCAAGCATTGCTGACCTCCTCACATGCCATTTTTATGTGCACAAACAGAACCAAATCACTTTTCTGATTAGTTTGATACCCCAAACATGGTATTTGTGTTGGTAATTAGGGACAGTAATTACTGTACTTGCAAAAGTCATCGCATCTAAGAATTCTACATTTAATCAAATAAATCGCAATTTCGATCAGGTATGGCTTCAGTGTACTAGGATTAGATGAAATACCAAAGTGCGGCGAATGAAAATTTGAGCCCGGCCGGGATTCGAACCCGGGATCTCCTGCTTACTAGGCAGACGCATTGACCACTCCGCCACCGAGTACACAGTGACCAGCCCGACTACAGAGGACTCTTCCCAGCATGTCTCCCGCCACACACAAATCTCCATTCGCAACGCTGTGGTTATAGGATAGAGACAGCGTTTCATTATTAAATTCATTTATTTTTGGTTTTCCACTTTTTAAGATGATAAATTAAATTTTACCTCTACAGAGAAAGGCACTTTATTTTATTGAAGCAATGGTCACTATCACATTCCTGTACACGACGAGGTCCCTTAGCAGTTATTTTATTTCTACTTACAGGAGTAGTCATTCGGATCATTCTGAGTACAGTTAAGGGCCTCTTACCTGTCTTGGATTGAGACATGCACTGCTTTCTGATGTCTAAGGCTGCATATCATAGTAGATTTGTACCGTCTGTGCAGACACCGTCATTAGGGTTCAAAACATTGCAGATCAGTCCTTGCGGTTTATACAAGGTGGAATAAATCGCCTTTCCAGACTTTTAAGGAAGGCTGTAGGACAGTCATTATGCTAAGAGCAGTTCACATGAATACTAATAAAATGAAACATTTGTTGAAATTAATTATCCCAGCTGTGATTCTTGCCTCAGTGACAAGGCCATTGAATGCTTCAAATACAATGATCCAAAAACAGTTACATTGTACAAAATTTTAAATATAAAGGACTACCTTTCTGTTAGAGAGGCACTTCGTATCATTTATAGAGCCACTGCCAGTTGCAATTTCAATTCACTGGCCTTTCTAAAAGGGAACTGTAAGCTTTTAAACAATATTCCAGTTTCATTACATATACATATCTATTTCCATTACAAGGCCAACTTTAAAATTTCATGGTGATATCGTGACTTAATAAAAATAAATTTGTAGCAATACACAAAATTGTACTTTTAATTGGATATAATTATGTCCAAAAACTGACTGATGAAACGATGAAAATGTCCTCATTGGCCTGTGCTTTATGTTTTATGTATCACATATTGTGTGTCGGTACTTAATAAAAACAGTAAACTTAATATTTTATGTGAATTCTTCCTTTGCAGTTGCCTCATATTTCGAAATCCAGACAATCTGTGTTGAAGTATTAAGATGTGGGTGGACCTATTTTGCAGGCAATGTAGAGTGTGATGGCAGCCAGCGAAGGAAACAGCCAAACTTGGTGAGATCGTAGAGTCTGGATGGGTGGTCTGAGCAGACAAGCCCGTACCCACGTCACATTGAGAGGCTGCAAATACTAGCTGACTGCCTGGCCACTGAGCACAGCCCACTGCTTCGTAGCGGCCGGCCAGTCAGTTAGGGTTCACAGCCTCGATGTGATGCGATGCGATGTGGCTTGACCTTTAGTGAGGCCTTGTCTTCTAGGTGGTAATGGCCAAGTGTGTATTAAGCCGCCTGTTTTCAAAGGTTAGCAGCAATGTGGGTGAGAAGCAGTTTCGAAGAAGGATAGTGGTGCCACCGCACCACTACGATAGCAATAACAGTCGCAGAGCGTGACAGCGTAGCGGCACTGTCACAGAGCAATATATACAGAGAAGAAACCTCCCCCATACCACTGCCCTACACTCACCTCATAGTTCCGTAAGATGCCAGCAGATGTCATGCAGTTCCCCGGCTTAGTACCGGTAGATGACACTAGAAGCGCTTCTGAGGGTGCCTCTCCCACATCAGAGGGTAGCGTGGAGGGGAGGCTGAGGGGAGAGCTCGTGCCGCCTGCCACAAGGCCACGGTTGTGTCCGGTGTGCCAGCGTTTGAGGGGAAGTGGTGGTGGGGACAGCCGCTACCTGCCGCCTGTTCTGGCCAGTTTTAAAGAGCTGCTTCTGACCTCAGCGCCATCATGGGACAGCTTACGGAACCTTCCCTCCCCACACCCCTGCATATGTAACCAGGCCCTTATGGTGGGTTCCCATCTGTATATCTTTGTCTGTGGCACTGTGCAGTCTACCGTGCCAAATTATATCCAGTTCATCCCCCACTAATGGGTCCCCTGGGGAGGTGAACCACCAACGGCGGCCGTGAAATTGCGTGCCCCCTTCCCAAATCTGTCTTGGGGCACAGAGTAACTATATAGACAAGAAACCTCCCCCAAACCACTATCCTACACTCTCCTCATTGTTCCGTAAGATGGTAGCAGGTGTCAGGCGGTTTCCAGCTAGTACCGGTAGACCGGTAGACCACACTAGAGGCGTTTCTGAGGGTGCCTCTCGCACATCAGAGGGGAGGCTGAAGGGAGGGCTCGTGCCACCTGCCACAAGGCCATGGATGTGACTGGTGTGCCGGCATGTGAGGGGAAGTGCTGGTGGGGACAGCTGCTACCTGCCTCCTGCTCTGGACAGTTTTAAAGGGCTGTTCTGACCTCAGCGCCATCATGGGACATCTTACGGAACTGCTGGAAACCATCCCTCCCTGGACCCCTACTCATGTGACCGTGCTGTTACGGAGGTTTCTTGTCTGTATATTTTTGACTGTGCTTGGGGTCAGTGACAGGCCAGAATAGTGTCAAATTTGTATCACGCCACACGCTGGCATAGCGTGGGCTCCTGGTGAAGTGCCATTGGCCGCCCCAGTTTAGGAGGGAGACATACTTCTGAAAATACAAATGTGTACCCGATGCTGAGGTAGCTCACATCTTGGCGAGGAAGATTGACTTGACTGGAATTTGTGGGGCCATATAGACTCAGTCTGTCTGCTCTGCTCTTGCATAGCAAAGTTGCATACGAAAGTGTTCTGTCCACTCCAGACTTGTCTTGCAGATTTGGAAACGTGCAGACCTGATCTGTGGTTCGCACTACATTCTATGCAATGCAGCTTTACCCCCAACTTCGAGAATCTTTTTCATTGTGCGGAATAGTCACTGGAAACAAGAAGTACCGACAACCAAGTATCCAGTTGACTTGCATCACAGTCGTAATGAAGCAAAATATGCGTTGTGCCCTTGTTTCTGTTAGCAGCTACTTTTACCTCGTTGTCGCTTCCGTAGCAGATTGTAGACACTTGCGGATTTACTGGCATATAACGGTAGACATGCTCCTGTTACAGCCTCAACGTTTAGAGATGTGCACAGGAATCTGCTGTTTTTACCTGATTTTCACTAAACGCTGAGCGAAGTAGACGCCACTTCTAGCCAACGGCCGTCTTGGTAAAGTGCCCGCTACTCGGCAACATAATTTGCTCTGTTGACTGTAATCTGAGGCTTCCTTCGTACTGGGGGTATGTGGTAGAGTTACTAACCAAATGATTGTAAGCTTACTGGACCAAACTGTCACGATCATCAGTCCCCAGACTTATAAACTGCTTAAACTAACTTACATTAAGGACATCACAGACATCAATGCCGACGGCGACCAACAGCGCGCTCCAAAGCATGGCGCTCGGCTACTCCACTGCGGCAATTATTAACCATCCACGCACAGCCCATATCAATGTGTGGTGCCTTACTTGACAATCAGAATTGCTTTACTGTCCCACTGAATCCCATAGCTTTGACAACTAAAGTTGTAATCTAATTTGGTGTCAAAATGATTAAAATTTTAACTGAACCTATTTGTTCCTGTTCAAACGACCCAGAGCTTTGTGCTGACTTGACAGCACATATGTTTTACTTATGTGTTTGTATAGTGTAGGAATATCCTCTCTTCTTTATTCGTATCATGTTAACTGATTCTTCCATCGCTTCTTGGTAGACCTTATTCATTATGAAGATTAAAATACACAATTTTGTGTGTGTTCTACGGTTTTCTTTATTTTCTGACTCGATTTTCGGCTTATTAGACCATCATCAATCATTTACTGAAGTTCAGTAAAAGAACTTGTGTCGTCAGTAAACCAGATGAGATGATGCATACAGAAAAGTAAATTAACTTCTTTGATGGAGCAGTTACATTGTAAACAAATATGTGAATGAGATCTGTAAATTAATAATACTGAAAGAAGGAAACACAAATATGTTGCATACAGAAAAGTAAATTAACTTCTTTGATGGAGCAGTTACAGTGGAAACAAATATATGAATTAAATCTGTAAATTAATAGTACTGAAAAAAGGAAACACAAATACCATACATAGAGAAACAGTGCAAACGTAAATTCTTACAACATGACTACAGTGAATAAAAATAAAATTAAACAGGAATCTGATTTTTAAGGGTTGTTCAAAACACAAGGTGATGCAAATATTAGAAACCTGGAGAATTGAGAAGCTTAACAAATCGGAGGTAAGCACTAGGACTGAAAAACGGTCAACATAAACGTATTCAATTATGGTGTTAACAATTAAATAAAGGATTGTAAGGACAGAGTAGAGAATAATTTGGAATATTAGTACTAACAATGAAAGATACAGAGCTTGTGTGATACAATGGAAGCTAGACTGGTATTAACACAGAAAGTAGATGGACAATGGTTGTATCCAACACCTACATTTTTGTGATTCTTCAGTTTCTCCCGGCGTATTTGATAATCAAAATATCCACGGGTGTACTACCGGTCTATAGTGTCCCACGGGCCCGTTGGACACTATAGAGCGGCAGTACACCCATGGATATTTTGATTACTTATATTTTTGTCTATTTGTTTATTTAGTTATAATAGTGTGTCAGGTTTCAAATATCTATACTAATAATAAATCAGTAAATGTAGGCCTGTCGCTGTTCCCTTCAATCTTCAAAACTGCTGGACGAATCTTCATGCGGTTTTCACAGGAAACATGGAAAAGTGTGCATCTTTCGACGGGTATAGCCACTAAATTGTACATAGTGTAGAAATATCTATGGAGTGAGCATTGCGTTCTGTGCATCTTCTCAACATTAAGTTGGAATTACCAAGTGATATTGAGACAAATCCACTCTTTCCACACATTTATTTGCTCTTACGATTGGCTGCAAAGAAGCCCCGTCTCCTTTTCGCAGAGCAACCACATAACATGAAATAATATCTAAATAAATGTGTCACAGAAGCAAAAAGAAGGTTGAGGAAGCGTCGCTAAAAGAACCATTTACACATAGTCATCCGTCTTAACCGAACAAAAGAGGACCAAAATGAAGTCAGCGATTAATATATTTTTCCCAATATTACGTGACATTTCCACCTTAATGTTCAGGACACAAAAACTGTTCTGCGCATTTGCATGTTCTCTCGAGAGATATTTCTGCTCTGTGCCTGCCACTAGAGATAATATACACACGCGAGCAACCAACTCATCAGAAACCTCTGTGCTTTCATAATTGTTGCGTACAATATTGAGATTAAAAATTGAAATTATTTACTTTTGGTGCGGACTACATTAAGATAGATACAGACGTCTTCTTTTGCAGAGAAAATTGTACTTAGTGTTCTGAATATATAGTTCTATTTCAGAAGGTCGATATCAATTTCGTGCTGTACGAAGTAATCACTGAAAGAGCGGCCGATGTTGCTAATACGTCAAGACAATTCACTGGAAATATTATATTTAATGAAAAATTCTTTACAGACGATCAGCTGACGCCATTCCTTCAACGATTACTCAGACTTACTTTATCGCACATTTACACCACCATGACGTCTTATTTGAGCAGACATGAACTGCTATGTTGATTTAATTACCAGACTCAGCATTCGTCGAGTTTTCGATAACAGGAAGCACTACATACAGAATAATTACATTGTCCCCAGTGCAGAACTGCAACATACTAATACTTAAGCATACACTTACAGTTTAGTACTACACCATGGAGCTGTTATTATTATTACTACTTTTCATCTCAACGATAGAAGTGTTTTCAGAAGTTTACGGCAAACAGTCAATTTCACATCGCACTCTTAATTTTATGAACACAAACTAACATTAAATTTACATCGTTCCGGATTAAATTAATTTCTCCTTTTGTATGAAAAACTTTATGAACATTCGTCGTTTTCTACAATGACTTCTACTTAAATTTGACATCTTGGCTAGGAAAACTGAGTTTATTGACAGAGTGATCCAACAAGGATTCTGTTTTTGCTGATCTAGGTTCCTCTTTAACAACCGTTGCGAAGCACGGGCATATAAGCTAGTTTCTACTACAAAGCGATATCGTTTCACAAATGTTTGCCTCATGTGAAAGCAAATTTTATATCGCAGAGTTTGTCATGAAACTTTTGTAATTTTGCTGCACGTATTGACATAAAACGTAACTTTTATAAGAGTCTTATGTTCATAGATATTTTGTTGTTACTTATGCAGGCCTATATCTAAGAACATACCGAACATATGCACAAGCACGGAAACAAGCGATTTATCAGAGGTAAAGCAAGAATTCCACTGTTTTGATTTCGTAAACACAGTGATTCAGGAACTTGATGCCGTCGACAATTGTCGCTGGAGGGCGCTGCGGTCGCGTGCAGCTCGTTGAGGCACACGTCTCGTATGCTCAAGTCGCGCCGTCTCCGAGTGTTCAGCTGCACGTCGGTACGTTGACCACACACGTTCAGACACACGCTCCGTGTGCCGACGGCTTTAGCCTGGTTGCACACACACACACACACACACACACACACACCGATTTTGGACGGCCGGTAAAATATCGGCCGTGCACATTCCAGCAGTGGCGCATTGGCGGGCATTGCAACTTGCACACTGGCCAGCCACTGAGCGGCACCGGCATAAAGCCGGCCAGCTGCCACAGTAGGCCGCTGACATTGCAGACCAACGGCGCCGGGCCGCTGCCGGCCATACAGTAGATTAGATTAGATTAGTCATTTGTTCCGTAGATCCATGTTGAGGGGATCCTCGTGGATGTGTAAAATTTCAAGAAACAAAATTTACAACTTGAATAATAGATAATACTAATAATATAAATACAAATACAGATACATACATTTTTTTTTTTTTTTTTTTTTTTTTTTTTTTTTTTTTTTTTTACCAATATAGTATGAGTGCATGCATCATTTGGTACAATTTAGAAATTCACTAATGGAGTAGAAGGAGTTGGCCACTAGAAAGTCTGTTAGGTTCCTCTTAAACTGATCTTTATTTGTAGCTAAATTTTTTATACTTGATGGTAAATTATTGAAAATGTGTGTTCCTGACTAGTGGACCCCTTTTTGAACTAAATTAAGTGCCTTTAAATCCTTGTGTAGATCATTTTTATTTCTAGTATTGTATGTATGAACTGAGCTGTTTGTTGGGAAAAGGGATATATTATTTATGACAAATTTCATTAAGGAATAAATATACTGAGAGGCAGTAGTTAATATACCCAGTTCTTTGAAGAGGCTTCTACAAGATGTCCGTGAATTTACTCTACAAATAATACGTATTACACGTTTTTGGACTTTGAAGACTTTTGACTGACTTGAAGAGTTACCCCAAAATATTATACCATATGACATTAACGAATGAAAGTAAGCAAAGTATGCAAGCTTTGTTATTTTTATGTCTCCTATGTCTGATAACAATCGTATTGAAAATACAGATTTGTTGAGTCGTTTCTGCAGTTCTGTGGTGTGCTCCTCCCAACTAAATTTATTATCAAGCTGTAATCCCAGGAATTTAATACTGTCAACCTCTTCTATCTGCTCTTCTTCATACTTAATGCATATGCTGTCAGGAAATCTCTTACATGTTCTGAACTGCATGTAGTGAGTCTTTTCAACGTTTAATGCCAATGAGTTGGTTTTAAACCATTTATTAATGTTCATGAAAATGTCATTAGCAGACCTTTCTATCACTATGCTTGACGTACTTTTTATTGCAATACTTGTACCATCTGCAAACAAAACGAACTCTGCTTCTGGTAGTGTAACTGATGAGAGATCATTAATGTACACAAGAAAAAGCAATGCCCTAAGATGGATCCTTGTGGGACATCTCATGTAATTTCTTCCCAATCCGATGATGACTGTTGGCCTGATTCACTAGTCACTTGCACTGACACCCTTAGTTTCCTGTTAGTGAGGTACGACTTGAACCATTTTGCAGCATTTCCCGCGACCTCATAGAATTCTAATTTACTTAAAAGGATGTTATGGTTCACACAATCAAATGCCTTTGACAAATCACAGAAAATACCTGCTGCTTGCAATTTATTATCTAACGAATTAAGTACATTCTCACTGTAAGTGTAAATGTTGTTGTTGTGGTCTTCAGTCCGGAGACTGGTTTGATGCAGCTCTCCACAATACCCTATCCTGAGCAAGCCTCTTCATCTCCACATAAGAACGGCAACCTACATCTGTCTGAATCTGCTTACTGTATCCGTCTCTTGGTCTTCCCCTGCGATTTTTTCCCCACACACTTCCCTCCAACACTAAATACACAATTCCTTGATGTCTGAGAATGTGTCCTACCAATCTATCCCTTCGTTTAGTCAAGGTATGCCAAAAATTTCTTTTCTCCCCAATTCTGTTCAGTACCTCCTCATTAGTTACGCGATCCACCCACCTAATCTTCAGCATTCTTCTGTAGCACCATATTTCAAAAGCCTCAATCCTCTTCCTGTCCGCACGGTTTATCGTCCATGTCTCACTCCCATACAAGGCAACACTCCATACAAATGCCTTCAGAAAGGACTTCCTTATGCTTAAATCAATATTCGATGTTAACAAATTCCTCTTTATCAAGAACGCTTTTCTACCCATTGCCATTCTGCATTTTATATCCTCTGTACTGCGACCATCATTTGTTATTTTACTGCCCAAGTAACAAAACTCATCTACCTCCTTTATTGCTTCGTTTCCCAATCTAATTCCTTCAGCATCACCTGATTTTCTTACACTGCACTTCATTACCCTAGTTTTGCTCTTGTTAATATTCATCTTATATGCACCTTTCAGCACACTGTCCATTCCGTTCAATTGCTCTTCCAGGTCCTTTGCTGTATCTGACAGAATTACTATGTCGTCGGCAAAACGCAATGTTTTTAAATCTTCTCCCTGAACTTTAATTCCTTCTCCAAATTTCTCCTTGCTTTCCTTTATAGCTTGCTCAATGTACAAATTGAATAACAATGGAGAAAGACTACAACCCTGTCTTACTCCCTTTCCAACCACTGCATCCCTTTCATGCCCTTCAACTCTGACATCTGCTGTCTGGTTTTTGTACAAGTTGTAAATAACCTTACGCTCCCTATATTTTACTCCTGCTTGCTTAAGAATTTGAAAGAGTTTATTCCAATCAACATCGTCAAAAGCCTTCTCCAAATCTACAAAAGCTAGAAATGTAGGTTTGCCTTTACTTAATCTATCGTCTAGGATAAGCCGTAAAGTGAGTATTGCCTCCCGTGTTCCTACATTTCTCCTGAACCCAAACTGATCTTCCCCGAGATCGGCTTCTACCAGCTTTTCCATCCTTCTGTATATAATTCGTGTTAATATTTTGCAACCATGACTTATTAAACTAATGGTTCTGTAGTTTTCACACCTGTCTGCACATGCTTTCTTTGGAATGGGGATTATTACATTTTTCTTAAAGTCTGAGGGTACTTCGCCTGTCTCATACATCTTACACACCAGGTGAAACAGGTTTATCATGGCTGGTTCTCCCAGAGACTTCAGTAGCTCTGAGGGAATATCATCTACTCCAGGGGCCTTGTTTCGACTTAGGTCTTTCAGGGCTCCGTCAAATTCTTCTCTCAGTACAGTATCTCCTATTTCATCTTCATCTACATCCTCTTCCCTTCCTACAATATTGTCTCCAAGTTCATTTCCTTTGTAGAGCCCCTCTATATACTCTTTCCACCTTTCAGCTTTTCCTTCTTTGCTGAGAACTGGTTTTCCATCAGTGTCCTTGATATTCATAGAGCTGTTTTTCTTATCTCCAAATGTTTCTTTTATTTTCCTGTAGGCTGTATCTATTTTCCCCCTATTTATACATTCTTGTATATCCTTGCATTTGCCTTCTAGCCACTCCTGCTTAGCCATTTTGCACTTCCTGTCAATCTCATTTCTTAGTCGCCTGTACTCCATTTTGCCTGTTTCATTTACTGCATTTTTATATTTTCTCCTTTCATCAATTAAATTTAGTATCTCCTGTGATATCCAAGGATTTTTTGTAGGTCTTTCCTTTCTACCTATTTTGTCCTCTACTACCTTCACTATTTCTTCTCTCAATTTTACCCATTCCTCCTCTACTGTTTTATTTTCCCCTGTTTCTGTCAATTGTTGCCTAAAGCTCCCTCTGAAATCTTAAGAACCTCAGGTTCCTTCAATTTATCCAGGTCCCATCTCCTTATTTTCCTACCTTTCTGTAGTTTCTTTAGTTTCAGCCTACAGTTCATAACCAACAAGTTATGGTCAGAGTTTATATCTGTCCCTGGGTACGTCTTACACTGTAAAACCTGGTTCCGAAATCTATGTCTTACCATTATAAAATCTATCTGGTATCTCCCGGTGTCTCCTGGTCCCTTCCATATGTACAACCTTCTTTTGTGATTCTTGAACCAGGTGTTTGTTATAACTAAATTATGTTCTGTGCAAAAATCTACCAGGCAGCTTCCTCTTTCATTCCTTTTGCCCAGACCATATTCACCTACTATCTTCCCTTCCCTTCCTTGTCCTACTACCGAATTCCAGTCTCCCATAACAATTAAGTTTTCCTCTCCCTTAATTGTCTGAATAATTTCCTTTAGCTCCTCATATATTTCTTCGATTTCCTCATCATCGGCAGAGCTAGTTGGCATATAAACCTGTACTACTGTTGTCGGTGTTGGCTTCGTATCTATCTTGACAATGATAATGCGATCACTGTGCTGGTCATAGTAGTTTACCCGCATTCCTATTTTCTTATTCATTATCAATCGTACTCCTGTGATCCCCCCAACTGATTTTGTATTTATAATCCTGTACTCACCTGACCAGAAATCCTGTTCATCCTGCCACCGAACTTCACTAATCCCCACTATATCGAACTTCAACCTATCCATTTCCCTTTTTAAATTTTCTAATTTTCCTACTCGATTAAGGGATCTAACATTCCACGCTCCGACCCGTAGAATGCCAGTATTGTCTTTCCTGATGATCACATCCTCCTGAGTAGTCCCCGCCCGGAGATCCGAATGGGGGACTATTTTACCTCCGGAATATTTTACCCGAGAGGATGTCATCATCATATGTTCATACAGTAGAGCTGCATGTCCTCGGGAAAGGTAAATAGCCTTCTCGATATCGGAACCTTTCAGAAATCCAATCTGTGTTCTAGACAATATGCCATTTGTGGTTAAGTGGTTGAGAAGCTGCTTGTACATTACCCTTTCTATAATTTTTGAGAATGAAATGAGTGAGTGAAATGGATCTTTAGTTTGATGGTATCTCTTTATCCCCCTTCTTGGAGAGAGGTTTAATATCTGCATATTTTAGCCAATCAGGAAATGTTCCCGTTATAATAGACTGGTTACACAAATAACTTAAGATTGTGCTAAGTTCACAAGAACACGCTTTAATTAACTTTGTTGATATTTCATCGTAACCACTGGATTTCTTTGTTTTTAAAGATTTTATTATGGAAGATATTTCTTGTGGTGAAGTGACTGACATATTCATGTGTGTGAAGTTATTTGTAAATGCTAGTTTCAAATAGGGGCGCACGTCGTCAAGTGACAGCTGTAGTGTAGTGGCACAAGCGCCGATTTTTACCGTCCATCCCCCCTTCCGCAGTTCTCGCTGTGCCTTTTCGCCATACAGTCGACGTAGCGCATATAGGATTAAAATACAAAATACTGCTTTGGCAGTAACTTCTGTATACAATATATTCCTAAATTACAAATATTTCAGATTCTCGTCAGTTCCAGGGCATTTAATTAAATTCATTGGCGAAGTTGACTTTTATGACAGACTGGAACTCGAACCCGTTTTTGTGGGTATTCCCCCCCCCCACCCTTCTTTGTTTCATTCTTCGGGTCAGTAGCGGATTTACCAAATGTTCAAATGTTTGCAAATCTTATGGGACTTAACGTCTGTGGTTATGAATCCCTAAGCTGTCCGGTGGTCTTGGGGTAAAGCGCTCGAGTGGAAACCGAAGGGTCGCGGGTTCGAAACCCGGTCGGACCTCCGATTATTTCAGTTTGCGTTTTAACCCATACTTCACCTCTCAACGATGTGAGGAGTCTCCAGAAACGACACGTGGTTCGGATTCCACGTTAAGCTGTAGGTCCCGTTTCCCCGTTTGGATAACTGGGGTCGGCTAGGGACATGCAAGTCGCCGAAGTGGCGTCCAATTGAAAGACTTGCACCATTATTATTATTAGTCCCTAAGCTTACAAACTACTTAAAGCTGAATACAACACAGACACCATGCCCGAGGGAGGACTCGAACCTCCGACGGCGAGTAACCACGCGCTCTACAGCATGGCGCTTTAGACTGAATAGGCTGGATCCTAAGGCGGCAGATTTTAGTGGCGGCAAATATTGAGCCAAAATTTGTAAACTGTCGGTAAGTTAATAAAAGCTATTTAATTACTTTTATCGAAGGCTATTGTGTAAGGAGTATTAAAGCGAACCTCACCCCCCGCCCCATATATTAGTACTATATGACTGTGCTTTTATTAGCTCAGAGATATAAAAGAAAATTATTTCTTGTGCAATTCAAATCAAATAGCTGGGTTGTCAAAATAATGTAGGAACTGACATTTCGATCCCCTAGTTCACAGTCATACTAATTATGGAAAAAAAAATTTGGTGTAGTCAGGACGATAGTTGCACAAAGCAAAAAGCTACAATTTCAGTGACAAAAAAATATAATTAGTATGATTGTGAAATAGGGTACCGAATTGTAGAGTTCGGTAGAGGCGGCAAAATTTCAATAGCCTGCTGGCGGAAAATGTGAATTTTCGTCACTGCTTCAGGTAGATCGAACCCGTTTTTCTATCTGCACAGAAATGGTCGTTTGCCTGTTTGAGGCATACATACAGTCGTATTATGTATACGTTTGCGTTGGATTAAGAAATAAGATACCTATTTCGGTAGTGGAAGCACAAACAGTTTTGTGAAACAAAACTTTGGACCCGTTTGAAGACACTAATACAAACTGAATGAGAGTGTTGACGAAATGGAGAGCATAGAAAGAAATGCATTTCATAACTGGTATACTAATGAGTGATACGGTACTTCATTATATCTTTGTATCATGTCAGTAATATTTGTGATAATATTAGGCAAAATCGTTTGGAATTCATTAATTTATGTTTGGAATCAACGTCACTCGACCACGATCGCCAAGTGACTGCTCGTTTGACCGGTAAAATTCCGGCGTGTGTGCAAGCAAAGCTCCGCTGATAAAATATCAGCCGATATTTTACCGGCCGTCAAAAATCGGTGTGTGCAGCCAGCCTTAGCCGGCAGTCAACTGCGCTCCGCGACCAGTAGGGAACAAACAACCGAGACTGCTGGCATTCCAGAGCCAAGGAATGGACTCGCCCGGCGCACAAACTGAGAAAGCAGGGGCCACGACTTCTTGCACGAGCTCTACCTAGCACATGTTATATTGCATTTTTATTGCACTTCGTCTCTCCTACAACCACTTAAAATATTTAATATCACTCCTGGAACACCCTGTATTCTCATCAGTCTTGTGTAGTTCGCGAACGAACTAGTTCGGAAGAGCGCTCCCACAGGCGAACTACGCGAACTAGTTCGCAGATCCCTCGCCTCTTAGTTCGTCCGCTCCTTTTCCGAAGACTGACGGGGAACAGCGAGAGGACGCGATGGCGCGCAGCATCGCTTGATTTGTAAGTAATGTTTCTTCAATGAGCTATTAAATAAATAAAGAAATCAATTTTAAAAATAAAATACTACGACTACTCTGTATGGAAATTAGTTGAATATCATTGTATCACCCATTCGTGTAAATAACTTGTTTATTTGCTTAAGTATTTGATGTCTAACTTCCCAAAAATACGGGTAATAGCATACGCTTAGCCGACACTAATCATTGCATAAAAAAGCTGTCATAACGAAAGAAAGAGCTCTTTCAGTAGCGGTAGCAAAAGCCAAAAAGAGAGGACGAACTAAAAAGAGCAACCTACTTCGTGTCCGAGCTGCGAACTAAAAGGAGAGCTACCGGCCGCGAACTAAGATATGCGCGATCGGTCGCGAACTAAGATATGCGCGATCGGTCGCGAATTAAGATATGCGAGATCGGTCGCGAACTAAGATATGCGCGATCGGTCGCGAACTAAGATATGCGAGATCGGTCGCGAACTATTATGCCAAACGTATCTCGTTTCTTAGTTCGTTGGTTTATTTTCCGAAGACCGACGGGCAATAGCGAGAGGGCGCGCAGCAGAATTAAAAATCACGTGTTTGCCTTCTGCTGATGAGAGCCATTTAGAGGTGAGCGACTGCCTGATAGATTACATAGTTCAGTGCTACCAAATTTCTGTTTTGAAGGATTCTGCACTTTACAATATCTGACTAATAAATCCCATAATTCCAAGATATAGAGATAACTCTAAATTAAACGCGAGAAATTATCCACAAACTGTTTCTTTTGGTTTGCGCGATACTGTTAGCGGCTCACGCATCAAGCGCATGAAGCAGCTAGGTGGGGAAACTTCTCCCTCCACCTGCATCCGCAGACCACGCCACTGGGAGCGGACGAACTGAAAGAACGAACTAGTTCGCGGCAGAATGTGTCTAATTCTTATGTGTAAGCTATGTGGCAACTGCTGAAGTCATGCCAGGCCAAAAGAGTGCGGCCCATTGCTGCAGCATACCGGTACCATCTCACAACTGTACGCAAAAAATCCAGAGCAAGGGATATTTACGCCGTCCATGCAGCTGCTAAACTTCCTCTTAGCTGGCTTGCATGGACATTCATTAGTGTCAGTAGAGGCTCTGTTTTGTGACGCCATTCGTAAGGACCGACGCTGTCCCGCGTCATCTGTCAGCCTTTTCCGACACTGATATATTTGCTTAGCTTGTTTGCTTCCGGTTCTTACCTGGTTTGTATTGTCCTGCCAATGTATTGTTGCGTGTAGTGTAGTGTTTCTTGCAACTCGTTATTACTGACAGAGCTAACTCGCTCTTCATATGCCTCATTTCACTTGCCATCTTTCAGCTGAACTCGCCCACTCACGAGCACTTAAGTGTGGACATCGCCAACTGAGCCACACAAAGATTCCCTACTTGACAGGTACTGACATTTACGTACCTAGAAGCAAGAATGATTCAGTAACAAAAAGATGGAATTCTGGAGCAGTATATGGTGTATTGTGTTACCGAAGATACAATTGCATGTAACAATGGTACATGTTAAAAGCGAGTAAAAGAAGATATTGCCTTCTGGTACCAGTAGTTTTCGGATGCGATGGAAATGTATCAAATGTAGTTTCTGTGTTATAGGAGAAATACTAACTCAACGCTTGAATAAATAAATGAATAGCTGGGCAGCGCCAGGTGTTCAACTAGTCCACAATCAGTAGTAACAATATCGCGATTTTGGTTCTATGGCCACATTTATTGAGCTTATAAAATTCAAAAAAACTCTTTTGGTCTACTATCCTTGTCGTATCAGATAATTATAATATTTAAATAGACTGGGAGTCCGTGACTAGGGATGGGTCTACCATTTAAACAGGCAGTATATCTTTCCATAACTCTGTGCGGTCGTGTAGAAGGTCTTGTTTGTTCTCAAACTCCAAGCGCATGTGCAGGTAGTTGGAGACCTCCGAACTGTACTTCTCCCACGTCACTGGATTCCCTTCAGGAGCTGGGTCACTGAAAACAGAAATTGAACAATTAAAAGTACATGAAAGCAAGTTATTATCCCTCAGTAACATATAATTGCGTTGGAGTTAATGCTTTTCGCAGAGGGGGTATGTTACACGCTATTGTGATTTACATGTAGAGTGTTTATATTTCTGAGGTACAAGGAAAACATGATCAAAATTCATAAGCTGAACTTTTTCAGGCGAGAAATGCAAAGACGATTACCTTTGTTAAGTATTTAAAAGTGATTTGCACAGTAAATATGTTCATGTAGATTTAGATATAATTCAGAATGTGTTTAGAGGAAACCTAAAGGTTGTTAACATTCGATGTAGGAAATATAATTGTTCTTATCAGAGTAATAATGACATGCTTAAAATTATTGTGCCATAAACTGAATGAAATTCCTATCTCTCTGTATGTTCATAATATACGGGGTGGTCAAAATAATTTGAACACCATGTATTATACAACATCTTGTTGGAAGCTGGCACCTCTGAGTATATGTTAAAACTGAGCCGCGACCACTGTGCACAATGTTGACTTACTAAGGCTTCGAAATCAGCTTCCAGTGCATTATCCGTTTTGTTCTACGACAGTCAACACAAGATATGGTACCTCATAATTCTATAGAGGCCAGTTGGCGTACAGTTAGTAGTAGCATCTGTGACACAAACGGCTGCACGACTTAATGTTTCAGTACCAACAACATCCTTAGTAATAACAGCGTACCCAAAACAAGATACATCATCGTTGGCGAAAGGGAATAGTGTGCAAAACCGTAAGCTTGACAACGCTCAATGACGACGGGGGCAGACAACATAAAACTATTACGATAAAAGCGACTGCGAAACTCATATGTTCAAATGTTTGTAGAGCTTAAGGGACTTAAGTGCGTGGTCATAGTCCCTAAACTTACAAACTACTTACTATCTTATACTAAAGACGACAGAAACAGCTGGAAATTTAGCAAATACTTCAATGCGTGATGCCTAAAATACTTATCACAACGAAACTCTTTCTCGAAATTTGACTGAAAACCCAAAGATATTTTGGTCATATGTTAAATATACTAGGGGCAAAACACAAACAATACCTTCACTACGAGATAATAATGGCGGTCCTACCGATATCAGCGCTAAATCAGAGTTACTAAACATAGCTTTTAGAAACTCATTCACCAAAGAAGACGAAACCAATATTCCAGATTTTGAATTACGAACAGAGGCCGTAATGAGTAACGTAGAAGTAGATATCATCGGAGTAGTGAATCAACTATAATCACTTAACAAGAGCAAGTCTTATGGTCCGGACTGAATACCCATTAGATTTCTATCTTATTATGCAGAAGTGATAGCTAATTCCTTAACAGCCATATACAACCGCTCTGTCAAACAAGGATCTATACGAAACGATTGGAAAGTTGCACAGGTCATACCTATATTCAAGTAAGGCAGTAGGAGTAACTCATTAAACTACAGGCCTATTTCATTGACGTCAATTTACAGCAGGGTTTTGGAACATAGCCTGTATTCAAATATGATGAATTATCTCGAACAGAATGATCTATTGGCCCAAGATCAACACGGATTTAGAAAATATCGTTCAGACGAAACACAAGTAGCTCTTTACTCGCACGAAGTGGTGGGTACTATCGACAAGGGTTCGCAAATTGATTCCGTATTTCTTGATTTCAAGAAGGCTTCTGACACCGTACCTCACAAACGGCTTTTAATCAAATTGCATGGTTATTGTATATCGCCCCAAAATTTGCGACTGAGTAGGGGATTTCCTGTCAGAAAGGACATAGTTCGTAGTAATCGATGGTAAAGCATAAACTAAAACAGATGTGATATCGGGCGTTCCACAGGGTAGTGTTATTGGTCCTCTGCTGTTCTTTATTTCCATAAACGATTTAGGGGGAAATCTAAGTAGCTCTATTAGGTTGTTTGCAGATGACGCCGTCATTTACCGTCTAGTAAAATCATCCGAAGATCAAAAGCAACTGCAGAACGATCTGAATAAGATATCACTATGGTGTAAAAATTGTCAATTGACTCTAAATAATGAGAAGTGAGAAGTCGTCCACATGAGTACGAAAAGAAATCTGTTAAACTTTGTTTACAAGATAAATCAATCGAATGTAAAGGCCATAAACCCAACTAAATACCTAGGAATTACTATTACTTCAGACTTAAATTGGAAAAAACACGTAGATATTGTCGTGGGAAAGGCGAACCAAAGACCGCGTTTTATTGGCAGAACCCTTAGATGCAACAGAACTACTAAAGAAACTGCATACACTAGGCTTGTCCGTCCTTTTTTTGGAGTATTGCTGCCCAGTGTGGGATCCTTATCAAGTGGGTTTGACGGAGGACATGGAAAGAGTCCAAAGAAGGGCAGCTCGTTTCGTATTGTCACGATACAGTGGAGACAGCGTTACGGAAATGATACTTGGTCTGGGATGGGAATCATTACTACAACGGCGCTTATCGCTGCGGCGTGGGCTACTTGCGAAACTCCAATCGCCATCAGTCTCCTCCGAATGCGAAAATATATTTTTAGCTCCCACTTACGTAGGTAGAAATGATCATGAGAATAAAATACGAGAAATCAGAGCTCGAACGGAGAGATTCAGGAGTTCTTCCTTCCGGGGCGCTATTCGAGAATGGAATGGGAGATAAATAGTATAATGGTGGATCGATGAACTCTCTGCCAGACACTTAAATGTGATTTTCAGAGTAGTAGTAGATGTAGATGTAGATCCATGCCCGAGAGGGGATTCGAACCCCCCGGCAGGGAACGGCCTCGCGCATCGTTGCATAGCGCTTCAGTGCCCTCGGCCGCTCCGCCACGGCACTGCGAAACTGAACACTCACTTGGGTAATACCGTTTCGATATAAACAGTACCGCTAGGGTTTACATTTATGGAAGGGGTGCTACCAAGCGAAAACCTGTTATTTCAGATATTAGACCATTAACAATGGAATCCAGACAAACCTGCGTAGGCAATGGTGCCAACTATCAAAAGTTCTGGACACTTAATGACTGGATGTATGCGGTATGGACCAAGTATCATCGTTTACATTGCTTCTTACAAACATACAATAAACTTACAATAAGCTTTCGATGTCTCATGTCTGGTTCCCAAATTCATTAATGGAGGAGGTTCCTTCGCGATTTGGGCATTATATCGGGCTCTTCAACTCGCATTCTGAAAGACAGTGATTCAATTCTACCTCCTGCCCTCCAAACTTACGTTTTCCATGATTTCTCTTAATCGCTCTAGGCAAATGCCGGTACGGTTTCTTTGATAGGACATGGCCAAATACCTTCCCCATCCTTCCCATAAATTCGAGCGTGAACTCCGCCTCTAACGACAATGTGGACGGGACGTTAAAATTTAAACTCCCTCCCACCCACCTATCATTAACATGGCTGGTCGAATACCTTTGAATGAATATCCCATCATACTCTACCACAAACTGCTTACTATGACTATCACGTTACTAAAAACATTGCCATATTCCAAAATGTACCTACAAACACAACCAAGAGGAAGGTTCCGCTGTGATTTGTGGAGCGTCAGGAAATTATCAGACATCTTCCCTGGACAGAAAAATAGCCATTTCTCAGCTTCATTAACCCTTTAAGCGGAATTGTTAGTATAGAATGTGGACCATATTTAACATAGTTAATATAACTATAGGTTGTTTTGGTTCAAAAACGGATAAAATTGTTTTGTAAATTATAAAGACAATTTATGAAGCTGTTCCTCGAAGAGTTGCAGCTGTACTCAATGCCAATTGTGGGCTAACTCCTTACTAATAACTCTGTCTCGGAAACATCTCTACCGATTTCGATGAAATTTTCTATTTACTCATGAAAAAAAAATTTCGTCCAGTTTGGCCTATACAATATTCATTACAGGAGTTGCAAGAGACTTTGTATATACCAGCATTTAGAAATTTAGGTTTTGTCGTGTGTGTGACGATTTTGCTTTTTATGGTGTGTCTGTTTTGGTATGCAAAAGTGATGTTAGTATTTCTAATTTTTGTTTCATTTCATTTCTGATTTTTCCTAGATATGTTGTACTGATATTTTTTTTTTTTTCTTTTTTGAGGCGTTTCTCTTTGTAATGTGATTTCTGTACATGTTGTTAGTGGATCATGACTCGTTTTTTTATCGTACAGCTTTATTCGTTTTGTTGGGAAATGTATTGAAGTATACTTAATTCCTTTTGTTTGGCCGGGTCATGTAGTGGTAGGCTGCCAAATATGTTAATCATTGAATGGAAAAATGCTAGTTTGTGTGATCGGGAATGACATGAATGGGTATGGATAATGTTGCTTGATGTTGTTGGTTTCCTGTATATTTCAAACCTGTGTCTATTTTGTACTTTTTGTATGGATAGATCCAGAAAGTTAATTTTGTTATTAGATTCTAGTTCTATAGTAAAATTGAGTATAGGATGTAGATTATTGAGGAGGTTATAAATATTATTTATGTCTCCTTCATTTCCATCTATGAGCATGAGAGTGCCATCCACGTATCGATAATACTAAATAATTTTATTAGTTTCTTGGTGTAGGAAGAATCTTTCTTCGAGGCTATTTAAAAATTTAACTGTTATGGTACTAGCTAGGTTGCAACCCATAGCAATACCATCTGTGTATAAAATTTTTCTTCAGATTGTAAATAGTTTTGTTCTAAGACTAAGCGATACAAATTTATAATTTCGTATGTGCTATTAATTGCAATTTTGTTGTTTCTAAGTAAGTTATGTTCAATAAGGTTTATTGTCTCTTTGACAGGAATATTGGAATAAGGGTTCGTGATGTGAATAGATACAAGATTTCCATTAGTGGGAATATTTATCCTATTTATACCCAATACAAAAGTTTTAGAATTTTTGAGTGATTTCTTATTGTAAGTGTAATATTTTTGTAGAAGTGTATTCAAATTCTTACTAATTAGGTAGGTGGTACAATTTTACTACAAACAACAGGACGAATCGGACATAATTCCTTATGTGTCTTGGGATGCCCTCTCAAATGTGGTGCTCTAGGGTTCATTGGGATATATTTCCTTCTTTTCATTTTCAGATAAAATAGAGGTACATGATTTAATGATCTTCCTTGTTTGTGCTACTTACTTGTTGGTAGGATCACATGGGATTTGCATAATACCGTTATCGTTGAAAAAATTGTATACTTTTTTATAAAGTCATCTTTGTTAATTATGACAAGGCTGCTTTCTTTATCTGCCTTAATTCCTATGGCGTTATTCTGTTCTAGTTTATGACTTATGTCTTTCGAAGTTAATCTTCCTAATTAAATATGTTTTGGATGCCTCCTCAAATAAAAAAAAGTTTAGAAATATTAACTTCACTTTTGCATACCAAAACAGATACACCATAAGAAGCATAATAGTCAAACTCACGACAAAACCTTCTAAATTTCTAAATTCTGGTATACTGGTATATACAAAATCTCATGCAACTCCTGTAATAAATATTATATAGTCTAAACTCGAAGTAATTTCACCGTTCGTTATAAAGAACATACTAGGGAAAGTGAGACAAACCCATTTACTTTTTACCAACACTTACACTCGGTAAATCACTCAGTAGGCACTATACTGTTTTACGTAATTTCACCGTTCGTTATAAAGAACATACTAGGGAAAGTGAGACAAACCCATTTACTTTTTACCAGCACTTACACTTATGCCATATTTGTTAACTTCTGTTAAAAACTACTTATAAGCTACCTTTTACTAAAAACGACACAAACATCCATGCCCGAGGAGGGGATTCGAACCCCCGACGGGGAGCGGCCTCGCGCATCGTAGCATAGCGCCTCAATGCACTTGGCCACTCCGCCGCGGCTCTAAACTGTTCACGTCCATTTTTTTTATCATCGTAAACTGGTGATAATTGTGACTGAATAGAGGATGAACAAACAAATTCAAGTTTCTGTGCATGCGGCAAAACGTAAGCTACCTCCATCGTGCTATAAAACGTTGCCAGAAGTGAGTATCCTTATTCTTGTGTTTGGATGGCTCTGATTAGGTGTTTAGAGTTATACAGTAAACTTCAGAGACTATATGTCTCTTTCCATAAGATCAATAAGGAATACTCTATTTCTGTCAAAAAGTGGATTGCCATAAGCTTTTGTACAGAAAATGTTTTGTGGCGCTTGAATTGGTTCCGTGGGGATTCAGTTTGACTTATCTCCATTTATCGGTTTTTGTTCCCACAATGAAGTGTTGAAATCACTGTTTCAAGATTCGTCATAATGTGGCTGAAGAAGTGGTCTCCATCTCCTTCACACCGCATCAGAAACGTTTAAGCAGATCCTAGTCTCTTTGCGTTTATGGCAAACAGCGTCTTCTATACCATAGTCATTCCTATTAGATAGCGCTTCTTCTCCTGAGTAGAATGAATCGTTACACGACATATCTCGCGATTTTATTGTTTTCGAAATTGTAATTTTTCTCTTTTCTAACTTTTCGTGAACCAACCCCGCGAAGAGCTGAAGGATTCTATAATCTTGCTTATTAGCTAGATATCATCCTCCTGAGTAGATCAGATGGTTACACGATGTCGGTAAAGGTAACAATCTTAAGATTCGTTTGAAGACCACAGTGCTTTACTATGCACAGTCCAGGGGATTCGAACTAGGGTAGGCGCCCTTCCCCGTCCTGGAAAGAAGCGCATTTAACTGAATGGGCGGTTACAATACTGGCGGCGATATGTGACTGATTAATTTGTTATCGTCCGCCAACGCTGTTCTGTCTTTAGCCATTCGAAATATTGGCATCAACATATCCCCTCTTTTAGTCAAGTTTTGACAAAAATTATTTATTTATTTTTTACCGATTATGTCCCCTACCTCTTTATCGGTTACAGGATCTACCCATCCAGTTTTCAGTATTCCTATGTACCTCACACAGAAAGTTTCTTTCGTCTTCTTGTCTGAACTAATTTTAACCGATGTTTCATTTCTGTACAAATATATAATTTAGACAAATATCTTAAGAAAACGAGCATTTTCTTCCTCACTGACAGCTGGAACAGAAAACCTGTACAATGTCTTTTGAAAAAAAGCTTAAGTCCAGCCGAATGTTTTGTAGTGTATCGGGCGACAATGTGCAGGTAATTAGTCAAAACTTACTGTGTTATTTGCTAGGGGAAAATCCGGTAACTTGACGAGGAGTCTAAGATGATGAACTTTTAATTTCTCCGATAAATCTACAGACTGTTTATCGTGCACTATGGTACCGCTTCCTAGGAGCTCTCTGCAGTCGTGCCTCTTGAAATAGAATTGCTCCATTATTTTGTTTTGTTGAAAACAGAGGCTAGAAAGTGGATGCTGTTTTGTCACAGTTTTTCCTGCAGTTTAAATAAGTTTCATGCAAGTAATACTTGTTTATTAATGAATATCAGTTGATTCATCTTAAACCTTGTGGATTTACTGATGTTTCAATACGGTTTAATGAATTTATTGTGTAAGACTGTTTGCTTGTATAAGTCTGAATCCAAACTGTCGACTGCGGTTAAGACGACGAATTATGCAGTTTATAAGGAAGACAGGGGGACAGAAATGGAGCAAGGAATCATTGATAGAGGCAATCCAGCGTGTTAGGAATGTTATGCTTCTTAAAGGCGCCGCTAGGTGGTTCAACTTCCCGGAAGCTACTTTAGGTCACTATAAAAAAAAAAGCAGGAAAAAAAAGATGAAGGTGGCTCTGCTCAGTATGCGAGCATAAATTACAAGGATGAAAAGGAGAATAGTTATGTCTGTGTTTCTTTTGATAAGTAGATAAGCATCACTAAAAGTCTTGTTATCCAAGTAAAATGTTCATTTCGTCATCTTACCCTACCTGCAGGGAAAGTCGACGAACGGTACTGTTATTAACAGAAACATGTCTAGCTAAAAAAAATCTTCAGTCTTAGGAAACGTTTAAGAGCTTCATTACAAATGTGATACATGAGGCAATCGTTTTATCCATAAATAAAACATCTTATTTCGACGTAAGAGCCTGAAAAAGAATGTTAATGTCGTCATCTTACCCGACACTTCCCCTACATATATATACTTTACATATAGTAAAAATATACATCTTTTTCCAACCGTTTGCTTACTAAGGTAGTTTGTTAAATTAAAGTAAATCAGTCTACATCTTTTCGATAATAAAAATTTAAAAACCAGCCAAAGTTGTACACAGCTGGTTATTTTTATTGACGACCAGTTTCGGGCGTAGCTGAGCCCATTATCAAGTCAGACCAAACCAATGTCTTGACCAATATACAAACGATACATCACATGTACAAAAAAATTTATATTCCTTTTTTTTTCTTTACAAGTCATTATTCCACTTTCAACGCCACGCATCAACAGTGGAATAATGACACGTTTAAAAAAAATGTTAATATAATTTTTTTGTACATTTGATATATCGTTTGTATATTGGTCAAGACATTCATTTGGTCTGACTTGATAATGGGCTCAGCTAAGCCCGAAACCAGCTTTGTGCAGCTTTGGCTGTTTCTTGGAATTATTAATAAAAATAGCAAGTTGCTATCTCGAAACCATTCAACATGTTGTAATTTTATAGATCTTTTCTATAGTTTGATGACAATATTTTCCTATACGTATATATATACGTAATATATTACATATATTAAAAAATGTCTTCATCATGAACATTCGTCTGATCTTGAGGGTAACGACGTCATTTCTTTAGAGCACTAGCGCCCATTACTTTTTTTTCGTAATAGCTTATAGCAGTATAGCAAGACTCCTAATGGCATTGTAGATTTTTCGCCCTGCTCATCGCTTCGCTAACTAAACCCCAGTGAGCACAAAACTGCCTCCCCACTTATTTGCCGAACATTAAAACTATTTTATTTTTTTTATCAAGAAACTTCCAGTTTGGTATGTGATATGAAGTATTTATTTTAAAAATTACATATCGATGTCGTTCCCATGATGAAATATTGAAACACGTCCATATAGCATGTTCCATTTATTTTATCCCCAGTAAATAAATGTTTATGGGCTTAAGACATATTTTGAGTGTAGCGAGACGCTCCATTCGCCTATGCGAGATACCAGATGTACAAGATATTTTTGCCCAAAATATGGAATAATTTTGTTGTGTTTCATAATTTTAAATGTCTATTTTTTGTGTATGAAGCCCCATATGTGATGGCGTATGCTATGATATGTTCCCACTGAGCCGCTTGTGCAGAATGAATGGGACACAGTTTAAACCGGCGTTAGACGTGCCTCGTTGCTCTTGTCGCCTGCTGGTTCCAACAGCATGGCAGCAGTTGCCTATGGTGCTATTCAAGTTCTGCCAACTCTCGGCCAGAGGTAAATCTTTACCAGAGATGGTTAGCGAAAGTTCCCATCCACTCCCCTTGTCCAGGGTGCACGTTAAGTTTTTCTACCTGAGTCGGCTATAGCCTTTGGAGAGGTTCCCCCTCCACTTTAGGTAGCTGGAGGGTAGCGACCACGAGGTCAGCCAGGAGAGGTTGTCTGGTCTCTGTCGGGCTAAGTGGCTTCTTGGTGTTGGCTTGAGCATGTGGCTAAACTTTGTTCGGATTGGATTGAAAGTTGAAAATGATCATTCGCGTCTCTAGTTCCCGCTATAACACCAGCGCAATGCGTTGCGGTGTGATTTTATTTAATTTTGTTCTGGATTGCTAATTACATGATGATTTTTGCGGCGTGCCAGTCACGGTCTGCACGGCCACTACGGTCGGGGGTTCGAAGCCCCCCTCGGGCATGGATGTTTGTGCCGTCTTTAGTATAAGCTAGTTAATAAGTAGTTTGTCAGTTTAGGGACTGATGACCCCATTGTTAAGTCCCATAAGCTTTACAAACATTTGAACAATTTTGATGATTTTTGCCGAAGTTTAATTTCACGGCTTCACTGGTGTTCGTAAACAGAATCCTTGCACTCCCTGACTGTAGAGCTCTTCCTTCCTACGTTTAAACATGTTTAAATGTTTTTCATGTTCATTTGGACGGTAAATTTGATGTTTTCTGGAACTTTTCGATACTTCCAGTGTCCGCCCTTTGTCCATAGAACACGTGGACGGTATGAGATAAAGCCCTTAGCTTACTCCATCACCCTATGCGCACGAGTTGTTAACTTTCACCTCGCTTAGATGTTGTGATTTCTAGTACGTGTAACGTGGTAATTTTCCCCGAATTTTGGTACTTATAAGCTTGTAACTGCCGTACTTGCTGCCCCACGTGTATGGCAAACAGCGTCTTCTATACCGTAGTCATTCCTATTAGATAGCTCTTCTTCCCCTTAGTACAATGAATCGTTACACGACATTTCTCGCGATTTTATTGTTTTCAAAATTGTAATTTTTCCCTTTTCCAACTTTTTGTGAAGTGCTGTAGGATTCTGTAACCTTGCTTATTAGCTAGATATCATCCCCATGAGTAGATCAGATGGTTACACGACCTATCTCGCGGTCTTTCTTGTGCTAAAAGTATTTTTTAAATTTTTTGGGATTCTAAGATCCGACCTTGTAGAGTGCTGTTTTGACCTGAAATACAATATTGAGGTGCACAGGCACAGTCTCCATTGTGGTGTCAAATCGCAGTTAAAACTACATGTTTTTTGTGAATTTGTTTATATTACAGGAGGCGATCCAGTTATGATATGTTCAAAAAATATTAAAGCCAAGATCGCTGATGACTAATTTTATTTTGGACGACCGATGTGTAGCAACTGATTGACTTTACAAGATGACGGCCTTGTAAAAAGATTTTGGACCAGACGATGCCGGCAGAGACCAGCGAAACCGGTCGTCCAAAATAAAATTAATCATCAGCGATCTTCGCTTTAATATTTTTTGAAGATATGTTCACAGTTGGAATACATACCGGTACTTAGCAAAATTTGTCCAGAGTGTAATCAGCAGCTGCAGCACCTTCCAGTCATCGGAATCAGGGTCGGTGTTGGGTCCCTCCTCGTCTTCGTTGAACAAGTAGTGGCTCTCCTGAGCGTGTGCCATTCCTGTGAAACGCGCTCCTATTAGTTTATCACTAACAAACAACAAGAAATAAAATGTACTAAAGTGTGCTAAAGAGTGAGGTAGCTAAGGTAGATCAAACAAATGTATCCAAAACTATGTGTTGGTGTCACCTTGCTTTTGTAAAATGAAATATTACTATAGAAGTCTAAATCGCTGGCTGAATCATATATAAAACTGAAAACAGATATGGTATTATAAAGAAGAAAGAAATGAAAATAATCAGGATAATTCTGCGACCAAGAAGGACTGAAAATGGATATCTATTACAGAAAACATCAAAAATTAAAGAATATTCTATCATAGACACGAGGAAAGAGGCTCTTACTGAGGCTTCTCGATCACAGACTTACAAAAAGATTAGTAAAACTGGCAGTAACCTTTGTTAATGAAGAAGAATGGATCAAAAATTTTAAAAATAATTGGAATTAATCTAAATTACCAAAAAATTTGACATAAAATAAAAGTTGAAAAATGGGAAGTTACAGCAGAGGCAAAAGCGCCGAGAAACGTAACAAACTGGAGCGAAGAAAGAAGAGCTAAATTTGTAGCTTTTCCTCAATGTCATTCAATACGTTCATCGTACAAGCTGTGAAGAAAATCAAGAAAAAATTTGAATAAGGAATTGAATTTCAGAAGGTATCCTTCGTGTACAACGATGTGATGAGTTCTATCGACAACGGATGTCAAAAAGATTCCGTATTTCTTAATTTCCGGAATTCTTTAGACACTGTACTTCAAAAGCGTCTTCTAACAAAATTGCGTTCTTATGGTATATCGTCACAGTTGAACGACTGGATTCGTGATTTCCTGTCAGAAATGAGACATCAAGTAGAATAGAAGTGATACGAAAAAAGTTAGAAATAATGCAGTCAATTAAATACATTATATATAAGTGTCAGTTAACCACCATCGAGATCATTCAGTAAAACGTATACGGTACAGTAGTTACAGTATAATATTTCAAATGAAATTATCGCCATTTTACTAATTTCGTTAATTTATTATATCACAATCATAATTTGGCCATGTACCATTTTCCATGTCTCGAGTTTAAAATTAGCTGATACGCCTAAACAGCATGTCATTGATGTGATGAGAATAATACAGTGTAGGTACATCAGACAGTTTTAAATTTGAGACACTTGACAATGGTGATATGATCGAAATAATGATTAATGAAAACAGTCAAATGGCGGGAATTTCATAAAAAAAATTCTCAATGACTGTGGTTTCCCACAAAGAAACGCAATTAGCAAGGTATTATGTTAGGATAGAGTTTGTGGGGCCTCTTACTGTAAAGGATGGAGGGTTATTTAATGGCAGTCTTATACATTCAGACCTACTTCAAAAGACTGTCTAATGCTACAGAGATGAGTATGCAGTTACAATAAAAAAAAGTGTGACATCCGCCAACTTTAAACGCAAATGTTAGTATTCAGTTCTAAAACAATTTACATCATGGTACCCCATCTCGGTACATATACTAGTTGAAGACAGTTTTTGGTCTCTTGTTTTTGCTACATCGCTATGGCTTTTTATCTGACTGATAGATATGGAAAAGGAATAGTAATTAATTTATTTTTGCATGATAATTAATAGGGAATTATAAAAGATATATTAAAAGAAAATGTCGGAGTTCTTAGAAGCTCAAGAGTTACGAGATTCTTAGATAATATGATCTTATTGACAGCACGGTCAGACTTCAGAATGATTGAGTTAGCATATTCTTTTCAAAATTTATATAACTTATTAATTTCTCACTGGATTGGCAATCCTGAAAGAAGGACTATCTCGGCGAAAGGAAGACATCCACAACAGTAGCTTGTGCTGCTTTTATATGTTTAAAACTCTGTACAAGAGCACGATTCGAAACCATATATTTGTGTATGAAGTCTCACGTTGTTTCCAATGGATTCAAGTTAACAGAAATATTTCTGATAAAAATACTTACCGTACTCTGTGGCACCGTAGCCATCATAGTCGAAATAGTAGAAGTAAATAGGCAGAGTACTCGTATTTGTCACAGCTCTGGCAAATGCTTGGGTATCTTGGATGAAATACATGTCGGAAAGCATCTGAAAAATGGAAAACATATTTAGTTAACTTAGGGGTAAGATAGTTAATATAAATGTTTAGTCTTCAGTATTATAGATATAATGTACAGCTGTGTCGCAAGTAAAATAACTAACACAGTAATTAATATGTTGTATTCTACTCATTAGGAAGTATAATGTGATCTAAAGTTAAACACGATAAGAAAGTATTAAAATTAGGAAGCTTTCAATGACTAAAAAGGCTTACTTCATTTATCCATAACCCGAAAGTAACTACTGGCTACTTCCAACAAATTTCGCATATAATTACAAATCGATTCGAAACCTTTCCTTGCTGACACCCCCTCCCCTTCACACATGCACAAAATGATAAAGAGAAAAACGTTTATCAGTTAATATCTTTTCGCTACTCATGTGTTTCTTCTGCATCTAGCATGATGTTTTAATTCATTAATTTTAATAATTTTAACTAGTAATTATCATATTTGCAACGCACTTAGCAGAAATGTACGTGTATTACAGAACTACGACTCAAAAGCTACCTTCTGCTTGCATTGGTGTGCAGTGAAACTTCAGCGATAGATTTATTACTTGCTTACACTTTTCAGTCATTATCCACATAGACCAGAAAATTTATCTGCAATAATGTAGAACAGTTGAGTAGATATCATGTCATAGGCACTGAGATGCATGAAAAAGTAGATTTTTCCTAACACGGAGACCCAGTTAGGTATAACCATCCACTGTTTGATAATAAGAGCGCTTAGTGACTCCCAAATAGTTCTTAATGTAATTACAAAACATCTGTAAATTTATTCTACAATACACGCTTCTGTTGTAAGAGATGATTAATTAACCTATACCAATCATTTCACAGCGAAATATTTTAACACATTAAGCGGGTTTTTTAAACTATTCTACACATCGGAATTTTATTGTCGCGGAAACGGGGTTTTCACTAGAACTAAGCAGCTAAAAAAATGGAAAATTAAATCCTTTTACTTATACCATTAAAAATAACAATATGAAAGAAGAAGCAAAGTAGTTATTTTGCTCTGCTGGACGTAATGACGATATGTAATGTTAGGTTTTTATGTCCCTTCGATGTAGTGGATCATCAGATATGATACACAAAATAAATAAGAAACAGATGAGCTGGAGACGCACTTCGGTACCGAGAGCCCTCGAACATGAATACATATCGAAAGGCCAACCATTGAGTATTTGATAACATAAGTGAAGGTATGAAACTCTTACGAGTATGGAACTGGGAAATTAAATTCAGTGAGTATTATCAAATCGAGCTTAATATTATACATTCCAAAAGAGTAACTTGCGTTTGCCTTCTGATGAGCTCGTAATTGATCTTGTCCCAAAGTTCATACATTGTGAGACGGGGGATGTAATTAGTCTATTTTTTATAATAAACTTGTGATACTGTATCTTTCTCTCTAAGCTAATTATTTTTCTCTGTAGATCTTTCTTTATTTTGATTTCTGTGCCTTTCGGGACACACAGGAGTGATGGGCTCCTGGGTTTGTAGTACATTTCTGGATTTTAATGTTTATTGGTGCAGCTTGGCTGCTAAGAATTGGTTTCCGTGTTGGGTACGGTCAGGCCGCGCAGAGCAGAGACGCTCTTGGAGGTCGCCCCCTCCCACCTCCTTTCGCTCGCCTACGGGGAAAGACGAGAGGGGCTGGCTTGACCTGTGAAAATTTTCGAGTGAGTGGGACGCTTTACACAATGCTGGACCGCGGTTTACGGTGGGCGATAGCGGGGGACTGCCTTTTGAGTCATTCGCCGGTCCGCAAGAGAGGAATTTGCCGGATACAAACAATAGCAGAGTCCTCTGGGCCCCGGGCTGTTTATGGAGACGTATTGCCCTTAGGCGTTATCTAAAAAACTTCCTTGAAGGCAGCAGAATTCGAACATAATTAGTGTGACAAATGGTTAGGTTGAGAGGAAAGCTTTCTGCCCGTCTGGCACCCCAGGGGTTTGGCTCCAGCGGCTGTATATATAGCACAACGTTAACATTTTTAGGTCGTGTGACCGTAGCTAGGAGCAAGCTGAAATTCCTTGCAGGGCATTCACCCTGGGAACGGTGAAATATCCAGGAACCTTTAATTTCGTGGGCGGAGCCTCCTGGCAGCCGCAGAGAACGCGTCCTGATTCGGCAAATTATTTTAGTATGAAAGCTAAACAATTTGTCAACGGAGCTACGCCATCCGATTGGTTTGACTATTAGCCGCTAGCAGAGATTGGTGCGTCTTTTGCGCGTGGGTGTGGCTTCCCGTCACTTGCCGTGAGCTGCGGGAGAGCGCGAGAAGGCGCGGGGACTCCTGTCTGAGCGTCCGAAGTGTACGGACCTCAGGAGACTTCTGTTTGAGATTCCAAAGTGTACGGACCTCGAGAGACTCCTGTTTGAGCGTCCGAAGTGTACGGACCTCGGAAGACTCCTGTTCGACCGCCCGAAGTGTTTGCACCTAGGGAGACACGGAAGACTCCGATTAGATTGGCGGGGAGGACATCGCCTTAAACGGTCATCTGGTTAGACTTGTGTTTGATTCCGAAGATTCGGACCTTGTAGAACTTGTGCTTACTTCACTGACGTTACATTGTCTGGTGGTTACGCTGTGAGCGGCCACAGTTTAGTTATCGTTTTGCTAGAAGTCTCTATTTGAGCATTCGCGCCTTTGCGAATCGGGCATTGTTATTACAGATCTTATTACGCAAGTGACTAATCGATTTGTGCCAAGTGGCCTTTGTGTCACCTATGCAAAATATTGATTAGTCCGCTAGCTTGATAGAATCGCACAGCAACTGCCTAGCGACGCCGACGCCAGTGGCGCTGTGTTAAGTTACATGTCGACCCTGCTTAACAGGTCGCAGCAATTACGGTCGGATAAAAATTTCAGCTCATCCGCTCCCACCGCCTGCTGCCTGCGAGCCTGAGACGCTGCCATCAATAATCATCTGTGTAGGTAAGGTGACGCACTTGCTGACTTGTTGGATTCTGTCCCTTATTTTATTCTTTTGAGATCTGCCTATTTACTCTGGGAAGCTTAGGGCTAACGACAATTTCAAGCCCCAATCTAATAGCAATCTGTTTTGCAAAACCTCCGACCTTTGACTCAGCAAGTCATCTTTGTGTCTCAATATTTTAACATTTGTAAAAAATTGTTTGAATACTATTATCTGTTTTACATGATAGAAAATGTCACCTGATTTATTAATTTTGTGTCAAGATAGGATTTTTCACGTTTAATTATAATAAATTGATTTTGAGCAGATCGCCTTTCATTTAATACCATTCCTTTTTTCACTATTTTGGAGGGGAAACAGAATAGTTAAATTCCACAGTGTACCAATAATTTTTAAAGTACATTTTTTTGTACAACTGATACTTTGCCATAGAGTACGGATTTTTATCGCATGTTTGAAAATATCTATGATCACATCATAGCAGATCAGTAACATTTTAATTTTCCATATTTTGGAGAAATATGGTGGCGACCCAAGATAATAAAATTTTAACAAACGACATAGTTCACAACATTACAGAGTGCAGAAAGCGTAATTGAGAGACGCATGTGGAAAATGACGTCAGCGCAAAGACCAGGTACAGTCTCTCACAAGATGAATACTGCTAAAACGGATCTTAAGATCTCCTGGCTAGAGACGACATTGAACTAGTAACAGGGCGTGTAAAATTGGAACAAGTGGTACTAAAGAGACGGGGGATACAAATGACGATTCTGAGAGAGGACACGATAGTATCAAGAAAACTGCCGGAACACAGTTATACTTAGTGGAACAAAAGTGCAAAGATATCGAAGATGCTTTCATTTAATAGCGGATATGACTGAAGAAGTATAAAAAGAAGTGAAGTCGAAGAAGATGAGTTGCATCAGGAAGGTGTTTACCTCTCTGATGACACTGGGTAATAAGGCTGTTAATATTTTAAAAATATCAGGAGTCCAAAAAAACATTATTTTTTAAAATCTCATTATCGGCCTTCGTTGCATCGAAAAAAAGTGTCGATATATTCTCATATAAATATTGGTTTCACTTATAAATACACTATCGGTTTTAGAGCGGTATATTTAAGTACTTATTTATTATTAGATATTCTGTACATTAACGAGCTAACAGTGTATCTATTCCCCTTACAGCATAACTTTAAAGAAAAACATTTAATGGGACGTTTTGTAGATAAAAAGGGAGTGTTACGATATTATTTGTTTGACTGTTGTACTGTTAATTAACAACGATAACCTATTTTCTTATACTGGCTACGTGCCTAAATTAACATTTTTTACGCTTGTGTACGAAAGTGAAAATATTTTTCACAATGCAGTTGTTGCGAGAAGAAATTTTAGAGTGTCCTATCGAATATCCTCAGCTCTAAATCTACCAAGGAAGTTTTACCGTTTCGTCAAAGGGATACCAGGTTATAGAAACACATTTACTATTTCGTAACTATATAATTTTCAGCTTTACTTTTGTAGAACTTCTTAGTGAAGACATATGGTACTACGACAAATGGTACTACTTACGTTAATTTTTTTTAACGTAACTGGTCGACTATTGTGACTTTTCAGGCATTCCCGGCGGATTTGATGCAAATACACTTCGCGGATTTGCCGCCAGAGGATATTGTGCCTCTCCCACAATATTTCGTCCAGACAAGTGCTCAACATCTTCACACGGTGGTAGCTGCTGCTGGACTGTTTCTTCCCATCTGAAGCCTCTTTCCATTCACAGCGCCACCATCCAGTGCAGTGGGACTTTCGTGTCATCTATACTTGCTTCACACGGTCATAGAGAAAGACCGGATGTAATGGAAGCTCAAAAAAGTAGTTACAGTCTTTCACAAAGTAAAATTAAAATTATGTTCCACTACAATATCAAAAGAACAAATTCAAAAATTTACCGAAAATTACGAAAAAATATAAAATAAAAATTTCGCCATCCGATATTGGCATTTTCAGATTTGGAGAAATGGAATGGAATGGAATGGAATACACTCTTTCGAATTCTGAAGGTAGCAGGGGTAAGGATAACGAGCGAGGCATTATATTCGTACAGAAACCAGACAACAGTTAGAGTCCGAGGGCATGAAAGTGCTGCATTGGTGGGGAAGGGACTAAGAAAGGGATGTAGCCTTTCCCCAATGTTGTTCAATCTGTTCAATCTGTACATTGAGCATTTACGGTTTCTCGAAGACATAGTAATTCTGTCAGACACGGCAAAGGGCCTGGAAGAGTAATTGAACGGAATTATATTCTCTTGAAAGCAGGGCATAAGATTAACTAAATTAATGGAATTTAGTGTCAGCAAATCAAGCGACGCTGAAGGAATTAGATTAGGTAATGAGACAATAAAAGTAGTAGGTAAGTTTTGTTGTTTGGGTAGCAAAATAACGTCTGATGAACGAAGTACAGAAGGTATAAAATGCAGAATGGCTACGGGAAGGAAAGCATTTGTGAATAAGGGAAATATGTTGACAACCAATATTAATTTAAATTTTATGAAGTCCTTCCTGAAAGCATTTGTCTGGAGCGTACAATTTTATGGGAGTAAAACGTGGACGATAAGGAGTTCAGACAAAAAAATGATAGAAGTTTTGAAATGTGATGCTACAGGTGACTGATGAAAATTAGTTAGGCAGATCACGTAAGTAATGAGGAGGTACTCAACTGAAATAGAGAGAAAAGGAGTTTCTGTTCTATCGTAAGTAAAAGAAGATATATGTTGCTAGCACACATTCTAAGACATCAAGGAGTCATCAACTTAGCATTAAAAGGAAGTGTGTGGGATAAAAATCGTAAAGGGAAACCGAGAGACGAATAACCAGATTGAAAAGATATAGGGTTCCGTTCTTAGACTGAGATGAAGAGCCTTGCACAGAATAGACTAGCGTGGAGAGCTATATCAATCAGTCTGCGGTCTGAACACAACAACAACACAAAGAGATATAGGATGAAAAACATCAGGAATATATATCGGTTTTTTGTGAAAAATATCGATAGATATTCGAATAGCATTACTTTATCAATAGCCCTACTGTGGAGAACCTCAGTTAAAATCGGGTTCCGTGATTTTCCAAAAACGTTCATGTGATGGGGTGCGTCATTTAAAATGGAACGGCAGATTTCCTTGTACATCCGTTCAAATCAAATGTTTGTAAAGCTTATGGGACGTAACTACGGGGTCATCAGTCCCTAAACTTACAAACTACTTATGAACTAGCTAATACTAAGGACGGCACAAATGTCCATGCCCGAGGGGGGATTCGAAGCCCCAACCGTAGTGGCCGTGCAGACCGTGATTGGAGCGCCTCAGTCCCCTCGGCCACCGCGGCCGGCTGTACATCCGTGCTATGACAACACATAAGGTCACAGAAGCAATAAAGATTATTTTTATTCTCTCCTTTTGCTGCTCCCCCTATATATTAATCTATGATCCGAGCGGCGGAGAGCAATAACAGAACCTTTTATCTTTTGTCACTTCTTGTAAGTCAACCGCCACTGGAATTGGACATGCTGATGCCGTTCTTCTTCTTCGCTGCAGAAAATGATATGAGTTGGGCAATGTTTGAAGATTATTTACTTGATTCATCGTTTAACAGAATCTTTTCCTCCCATTTTTGTCAGTAACTCTGTTTCATAAATAATTGTAGTTTGGCCGCCATTTTCACACCCTAGTTCTTAAGCCGTCATTATTATCGCAATACGTTATCATTCAGAAATTTTGGAGGGATTGTTAGAACCTGTAATTTTCTTTTATCTTCCAAATTCGATTATTATTATTATTATTATTATTATTATTACTATTATTACTGAAGTACCGCTACCCGCGGAAATATTTTGTTACTTATGTAGTGCACGGTCTTAGGCATAGACCAGGTATTGTTGAGATTGGCGTTCAAGTTATTAATTACGACAGGACTGATATTTCATTTTTTTACACAGCATGGTTACATCATAAAACCAGCATTTAAATGGAGTGAGTAACCATCAGCTTTTCGTATTTTCATAAGTTATATACAAAATGCCTTTATCAAAAATATGCCCTTTAAAAACATTTATTCCACCCCTTTTTACCGATTCTTTTCATTATTATGCATTTATTGCTTATCAGGTCAATTATTTGGCAAATTATATTACAAGGGAATCTTATATATTGAAAGAATCTACGAAACTAAAGTCAGTCGGCCAGACCAAAATACCGATTGCTTCATTTTTGTTTGAAACGAAAGGTATTCATCCTCAGATCTGTCATCAAGTATCAGAATTTACATAACTCTAGCCTTCCTTTTTCTGTATTCAAACGCGATTTCCCTCTATATGTTTCTTGCGGGGATGTCCTTGCTGTAAACTAAAGTCAGTCGGTCAGCCTGTTCTATCCGACCGATTTCCTTCATTATTGGTTTACTTGAAAGGTATTCATTCGCAGATTTCTCATAAAGTATCAGAATTAAAGTCTCTACATTTTTTATTTCTATTCAAACACGGTATCCTTCTTTCCTTGCATTAAATATTTTAATCGGTTTGTTTTATGATATCGTCGGTTCTAATTAAGGTTCAAGCTCTTTCATTTGCGCATTTAAACACTTGCAGTGATCGATTCTGAAGAAAGCTATGCGTGAACATTCAACTTTACTTCCACTTTCAAAAACTTTTTGCCATTCCACTAACGGTGCGAAGTAATCGCTCAGGTCCTCTAGTTTTTGATGATTTATTTCCGTTCTGCTAACTCACGTAATCAGGTAACGAGATAATACCCGATCGAAGGTTGTGTTACACCGCTACTGAACTTGCCGTAGATGCAATAACAGACACTAGTCTAATCATAACGTGTAGGCTTTCACGGCCGGCGTCTTCAGTAATTAAAACTTCCGGGCTGAGAGGCCGTGGTCGAACAGTAGAAATTCTTTCCCCTGATGTTTCGTTGCCGGCTGCGGGCAACATCTTCTGAGGCGAATTGACGACTGGCTGCTGGTCCGTGGAGGTCCTGCTTATATGGACGCATAGAGGGCGCCACCGATCGTCACGTGATGTCAACAGTAAAACTATCTCTGGCTAGCGTCATTACTCTCGATCAAAGGTAATCGATTGTCACATCTTTGGTACAAAGTCGACCGCCATATCTTATCTAACTTCAAGCCTTCTTCCTTCCTGTTAAAATTATTGTAGTGTTTAAATATCTCTACAGCCTCTCTATACATACGTGCATAATAGTGCGATGACTTAGCTAGCACGCTCGTCTCACTAAATTTTATTTCGTGGTCAACGTTTCCAAAAACATGTTCCGCTATGTCTAATTTGTCCGTGTGTCCCAGTCGACAATTCCTTTTCTGTTCAGTTAGGCGAGTATTGATACTTCTTTTCGTTGTTCTAATATAAACCTTCCCACAACTACATGGAATTTTTATACACTCCAGGAGTAGCTAAAGGGTGTCGCGCATCTTTCACTGATCATAAGCATTCGCTGATCTTTTCGGTGGGTTTGCATACTGTTTCAACTGTAAACTTGACAAGTACTTTTCCGATACGGTCCGTGATATTCTGGATGAATGGGAGAAAAACTTTCCCTGCCAAAGGTTGTTGTTGTTGGACGTTCTACTGTTGACATCACGTGACGAGTGGTGGCGCCCTCTATGCGTCCATACAAGCAGGACCTCCACGGCCCAGCAGCACAGACAAATATATACAGACGGGAAACCTCCGTAAGGGCCCGGTCACACGCTCAGGGGTGCGGGGAGGGAAGGTTCTGTAAGATGTCCAATGATGGGCGCTGCGGTCAGAAGCAGCCCTTTAAACTGGCCAGAGCAGGCGGCAGGTTGCGGCTGCCCCCACCACCACTTCCCCTCAAACGCAGGCACGCCGGACACAGCCGTGGCCTCATGGCAGGCGGCACGAGCTCTCCCCTCAGCCTCCACTCCACGCTACCCTCAGAAGCGCCTCTAGTGTCGTCTACCGGTACTAAGCCAGGGAACTGTCTGACACCTGTTAGCATCATACGCAACTACGAGGGCAGTGTAGGACTGAGGTTTAGGGAGGGGCTTCTCCTCTGTATATGTTTCTCTGTGCCAGCAGCCAGTCGTCGACTCACCTCGGCCGATGTTGCCCGCAGCCGGCAACGAAACATCAGGGGAAAGAATTTCTACTGTTCGACCACGGCCTCTCAGCCCGGAAGTTTTAATTATTGAAGACACTAGTCTTTCTCTTCCTTTTGTTTTATTAACATCAATGTGTGCCCTGAAACTTTGGGTCACGTTTTAATATGAAAGTCAGTGATTGCTGTATTTGACTTTGTTGGAGGCGACAAGTTACAGGTACTGACGTCGTATATGGCCTGCGGCTGGTCTCTGGACAGCCCCTGGTCCCCAAAGTAGAAGTCCTCGAGGCGCTGCGCCGCCGCCGCCTGCTGCTCCCTGGTGGGCCGCGGCAGCAGCGACCCCACCAGAGACTGGAAGTTCTCGTTCAGGTCGGCCGCCACGGACTCGCTCTCCATCACTCCGGACACTGGAAACAACAATATGTCCGCTCAGTCTCTAAAGAGGTCATTTATAAAAATAATACGTCAGATTTAATTACAAATAATTGATTACACACTCAGACCGGTTAATTTGCTACTTCATCTATAACTACAAAAGTGAATGTCTGTTCGGTGTACGTTTATCACGTCCGAACCACAAGACATAAAGAGCTAAAAATTTGTACAGTTACTGATAACTACCCGGAGAAGGCCTTAGGCACGGTTTTATGGCGATCGGATAGCTATTTATCTGTTGTTATGGTCTTCGGTCCGGAGACTGGTTTCATGCAGCTCTCCACCCTACTCTATCCTGAGCAAGCCTTTTCATCTCCTCATAAGAACGACAACCCACATCCGCTTGAATCTGCTTACTATAAGCGTCTCTTGGTCTCCCTCTGCGACTTTTACCTCACACACTTCCCTCCAATGCTAAATTTACGATTCTTTGATGTCTAAGAATGTGTCCTACCAAGCGATACCTTCTTTTAGTCAGGGTATGCCAAACATTCCTTTTCTCGCCAATTCTGTTCAGTACCTCTTCATTAGTTATGCGATCTACTCACCTAATATTCAGCATTCTTCTGTAGCACTACATTTCAGAAGCCTCTATCCTCTTCCTGTCCGCACTGCTCATCGTCCATGTTACACTCCCATACAAGGCAACACTCCACACAAATGGTCTGTTCGGTGTACGCTTATCACGTCCAAACGACAAGAAGCAGAGACTTTTTGTACAGTTACTAATTTATACCTGAGGAAGGTTTTAGGCATGGTTTTATAGCGATCTGGTAGATATTTAGTAATTTGAAGAGTATAAAGCGAAATGCGGAACAGTAATTACTCTTCGAAAATTGTATCCACTCTTTGCAAATGGTTTTATTGGTTGCATTGTTGGTTGAGGGTTGCTAATGATAAATGGGTGGAGTATATTCGGATGGAAAGTTATCGGTGTATATAAAATTCTACGTGTGTGTGTGTGTGTGTTAATATTTCGCTCTGCAGCGAAAACTACAGAACGCAATCGAATGGTCTGTGTGTAATTGTTGCCCGACGTCTCCCGTTGTACACCATAGCAGTTCCATGCCGATAGCTATAAGGAGGTGGAAGATATGGTGGTTGAAAGTCGTCAAATTATTAAAAAAAAAAAAATCGTATGAAGGCCAGCGACTCTATAGCAAGGAGGTTACATGCAGCGAAACGTGATGCCACAGACCATATCTTTGGTCTATGTGTGCTACATGTCTTCAGCTCTTTGTCTGTAAGGATAAGAATACGAATAAGGAAATATAAGAATAAATAAATAAAGCCGTAAAAAAGAAATTTCTTTTAATACATCTCTTTAAAAAAAATCGACTTGACGTTTCGTGCATTATCTATCATAATCAACCAACACGCGAGCGGAGCCGCGGGTTTAAGCTAGTAATCAATAAATTTCATCGCACGATTATAGACCTGAAACCAATTTTCCCAGGCCCACAGACACTACCGATGTATTGTCTGCACAGAGGAGCATCGGTTGGGGGAGCAGCATAATTTTGCCATTGCACATTTAATTATTACAAAGAAATAGCCGAAATGGCAAAATCTTGTTTAGTTTACCTTCGGCCGTTATTTCAAATCGTCGCTGTAGCACGTGGTGGCGGAGGGAGACGAGTTTTCGCGTTCTGCGAATCCGCACCAGTTCAGGCCACCCAACATGACGGTTGGATCTCCGCCACTGCCGGCAGCAACAAGATAGATAACGGTGAGTCCACCCTCCTCCGTTAGATTGGTTACAGGGAACTTTTCGCCAACCGCAGAGTTGCAGACGAATGCATTGTCACTTCTTTAAATAGCCCCATGCCTTGCAGTTCGTGGAGGTATCGACATCGGAAGATCAGCGTGCAGCAATTACCGTCGTTGAGTGACTCGTGCTTCCCATGACCTTGGAAGCAGGCAGCCGTCGTTGACTATCGCGCTGGCCGACATGATCTCCGATACGAAACACTTCGCATCTCCCGTGGTCGCTATCGCCTTACTTGTGCATTTGCGCCGTCTTTTCGGAAACTGCATTTCCGGTATGTAGCATGTTGGATTCCTAGATCCAACCCTTGTCCTTGTAATCGCGCGTGAACTCATGGCTAGTTTATTACCTTTCACAATGCAGTTGTTGCGAGAAGAAATTTTAGAGTGTCCTATCGAATATCCTCAGGTCTAGAATCTGCCAAGGAAGTTTAACCGTTTCGTCAAAGGGATACTAGTTTGCAGAAACAGGTTTACTATTTCGTAACTAAATAATTTTCAGCTTTACTTTTGAAGAATTTCTTAGTGAAGAAATATGGCACTTCTTGCGTTAATTTTTTTTAACGTAACTGGTGGACTATTGTGACTTTTAAGGCTTTCCCGGCGGATTTGATGAAAATACACTTGGCGGGTTTGTCACCAGAGGATATTCTGCATCACTCTGAGGACTGGTTCTTATTTATATTCTTACTCTTGTATGTATTTTGTAACTTGGCCTACAGCAAGTCTATTCCACGCCCAGTGGCTGAATTCAGTGTGTGAGTATTTATGGAAATTCGTGACAGGGTTACCTTGCCTCTATGTGCTCTATTTTTAATGTCACTCATGGCCATTAAAATTGCTACACCACGAAGATGACGTGCTACAGACGCGAAATTTAACCGACAGGAAGAAGATGCTGTGATATGCAAGTGATTAGCTTTTCAAAGCATTCACACGAGTTTGGCGCCGGTGGCGACACCTACAATGTGCTGACATGAGGAAAGTTTCCAACCGATTTCTAATATACAAACAGCAGTTGATCGGCGTTGCTTGGGGAAACGTTGTTGTGATGCCTCGTGTAAGGAGGAGTAATGCGTACCATCACGTTTCCGATTTTCATAACGGTCGGATTGTAGCCTTTCACAATTGCGGTTTATCGTATCGCGATATTGCTGCTCGCGTTGGTCGCGATCCAATGACTGTTTGCAGGATATGGAATCGGTGGGTTCAGGACGGCAATACGGAACGCCTTGCTGAATCCCAACAGCCTCGTATCACTAGCAGTCGAGGTGACAGGCATCTTATCCGCATGGCTGTAACGGATCGTGCAGCCACGTCTCGATCCCTAAATCAACAGATGGGGACGTTCGCAAGATAACAACCATCTGCACGAACAGTTCGACGACGTTTGCAACAGAATGGACTATCAGCTCGGAGACCACGGCTTCGGTTACCCTTGACGCTGCATCACAGACAGGAGCGCCTGTGATGGTGTATGCAAAGACGAACCTGGTTGCACGAATGGCAAAATGTAATTTTTTCGGATGAATGCAGGTTCTGTTTACAGCATCATGATGGTCGCATCCGTGTTTGGCGATATCGCGGTGAACGCACATTGGAAGCGTGTATTCGTCATCGCCATACACGCGTATCACCCGTCGTGATGATATGTGGTGCCATTGGTTACACGTCTCGGCCACCTCTTGTTCGCATCGACGGCACTTTGAACAGTGACCGTTACATTTCAGATTTGTTACGATCTGTGGCTCTTCACTTCATTCGAACCTTGCGAAACCCTACATTTCAGCAGGATAATGCACGACCGCATGTTGCAGGTCCTGTACGGGCCTTTCTGGATACGTAAAATGTTCGACTGCCCTGGCCAGCACATTCTCCAGATCTTTCACCAATTAAAAACGTGTGTTCAATGGTAGGCGAGCGACTGGCCAGCCACTACTCTTGATGAACTGTGGTATCGTGTTGAAGCTGCATGGGCATCTGTACCTGTACACGTCATCTATTTGACTCAATGCCCAGGCGTATCAAGGCTGTTATTACGGTCAGACGTGGTTGTTGTGGGTACTGATTTCTCAGGATCTATGCACCCAGATTGTGTGAAAATATAATTACATGTCATTTCTAGTATAATATATTTGTCCAATGAATACTCGTTTATCATCTGCATTTCTTCTTGGTGTAGCAATTTTAATGTCCAGTAGTGTATGTGGCTTAAGACATATGGTGAAGCATCGGGGAGCCGTGAAAACGCACAAAAATCGTTCGCGCTGTATAGTGGCACCGGGATGACACCGGAAAGCGTCGCTCCATTCAAACTGTGCGACACAATTCGCTGTTCAAAAAATCAAATGTTTGTAGATCTATCGGACCAAACTGCGTGGTCATCAGTCCGTAGCTTACAAACTACTTAAACCTAGGTAAACTAAGACAAACACACACACACCCATGCCCCAGGGAGGACTCGAACCTCCACGGCGAGCAACCGCGCGCTCCGCAGCGAGACGCTATAGACCGCTCGGCTACTCCATCGCGGCTCGCTGTCTTGGTATCGAATTCACAAATGACATCTCACGCACGGCGGTGCTTAATTATCGGAAACTATTACAAAATATCCGTGCCGGACTTGAGGATCACCGTCTCCGGGCTTTGGACATACAACAACGAGCTGAATTTATAAATGTATATCAAGCAGCCCGACTCCCGCATGTGGCGCAGACACTGCCAATGCCAAGACACATAGCAAGGAGCCTAATGGCGGCATTCGGATCATTAGTCAGTTACATAATGATATTTAAAGTAAAATAAGATTCCCTCACCCTATCAAAGGAACGTTATTTGTTTGTATTCATTATTTCTAGAATTTACATGTTTCTTACTTTTGATGTACTTGTAAGTTCCAGAAAATTCTTTCTATGTATAAATAGAAGAGCACTCCAATCAGGTGGCAGATTGTTCTGAGTGTATCCTTGTCTAGCAATAATCCCGTTCTAAGTGTGAAGTGTAGTGCTGTGTTAACGACCCAGCCTTCTAATTCCGACCCACTTGCAATGTGTGTACGTCACATTATTCCTGCTGAAACACGCTGTATTGAGAGTACTTGATTGAAAACAGATCTCCGCGTGGAGACGACCACTCACTGTTGACGAAGACGGAGCCGTCGGCGGAGGTGACGCCGGTCATGACGGGCACTTGGCTGTAGCGGCCCTCCTGCAGGACGCGGATGGGCGGCTCGGTGACGACGGCCTCCTCTGACGGCGGCTCCACCACCGGCTGCCACGCCACGGGGCTGAAGCGGCGCAGCTCCTGCACCACGACACGCCCACACACGCTATACACCGCTACTAGGTTTTTTTATAGCTATTAAGAGAAACATGGAAAACAAAAAAATACGAAGGAATTCTAAAGAAACAACACATTTTAAATACACTACTCATGATTTGGGAAAAATATTTTGCCGGCCGCGGTGGCCGAGGGGACTGAGGCGCTCCAGTCACGGTCTGCACGGCCACTACGGTCGGGGGTCCAAATCCCCCCTCGGGCATGGAGTTTGTAAGTTTAGGGACCGATGAGCCCGTAGTTAACTCCCATAAGCTATACAAACATTTGAACATTTGAATTTGAAACATATTTTCAAAATTTAATAACAGAGAAAAATTCTTCGGAAGTCCTGAATATAATCTCTATATAACGGGTGATCCATGGGGTTTTATTAGATGGCGCTGGACAGCAAAACGTCAGTGACTGCGTATGAAAATCGTGTATAAAAGAAGCTGTAATGAGAGAAAGAATCAGATGCACCAGCAGTCGCAGCATGTTGACGTTACCTGAAAAGGCGCTTTTAGTGAAGCTGTATTACCAGAATGGGGAATGTGCTAGTTCAGCGTTACGATCCTATCGCCATATCGAAAGGGTAAAGGTTCGAAGGTTCGTTGACAAATGCACCTGTGGCGAGAATGATTTCGAAGTTCGAAGCCACGGGTTGTTTAGACGACAGACCCCGTAGTGATTGCGGCCGAGCACAAGGCGTAATGCTGCTGAGACAGTTCAGCGGGTTCGTCTATGCACGGGGAAGTCAGCGCTCGTGCAGTCGCACGCCCCACCGGCAATCCATACACTACAGTTTCGTTGGCACTTAGGCGTACCCTCCGATCCATCGGCATCATGAATTGTTACCTGGTGATTTAGTGGACCGGGGGCCATTTGCGGGGTGGACGTTTCAAAAGCGTAACGTAAAGGTTGAGTAACGTGTTGTGACCGACGAAGCTCATTTCATGCTCCGAGGGTCTGTCAACGCCAACAACTGCAGAATTCAGGCTACCGAAAATCTTAGAATTGTCGTGGAAACTCCATTGCACGACGGGAAAGTCACGGTATAGGTTGGATTTACCACATCTACTGTTATCGGGCCATTTTTCTTCGAGGAACTGCGTGATTCTGTTTTTGTAACTGCTACCGTGACGGGTGAGAGGTACGCCGATAAGTTACAGAATCGCACCATCCCCAGCCTTGCTGATAAACACCTGCTGGAACGTACCATTTTTATGCAGGATGGCGCTCCGCCCCATATTGCTAGACGCGCGAAAGATCTCTTGTGCACGTCGCTTGGCCTTCCAGTTCCCCTGACCTCAGTCCGTGCGATTATTGGCTTTGGGGTTACCTGAAGTAGCAAATGTATCGTGATCGACATCTCTAGGGATGCTGAAAGACAACATCCGACGCCAATGCCTCACCAAAACTCCGGACATGCTGTACAGTGCTGTTCACAAAATTATTGCTCGACTATAGCAATTGTTGAGGAATGATGGTGAACATATTGAGTATTTCCTGTAAAGAACATCATCTTTGCTTTGTCTTAATTTGTTATGCTAATTATTGTTTTTCTGATCACAGGGGGCGCCATCTGTGGGACATTTTTTTTTAACTTTTCTTTCTTCTAATAAAACCCCATGTCATTCCAAGCATGTGCGTCAATGTGAATCTACATTATTAAGTTTTCAAATTTATACTGAGTTTTTGATCGCCCAGTAAATAAAACAGAAATGACATTCAGTCACTCACTCACTAACTAAACACGAAATCTCGAAAACTACTTCACCTATGAAGCTGAAATTTGGCAGGAATGTAGTTTATAGGCAGAAGACGTCAGCTGAAAAAGTATTTTGCGATAGGGCCGATAGTTCGGGAGATATGACGTCATAAACAATGAAAACTTCCCCGTCTTGCGGCACGTGATAGTGTGTCTTTGTCAGTCCACTATTTGAGAAGGAGAACAGCGACTTGCAACAAACTTTAAACATAATTTCAAACCTCTAGGAAACTTTTCTCTCTGACAACCATAGTACAATGATGAAAGGAAAGAAATTTGCCGCTTACTAATATTTCGGTGCGGAGCGCGTGGTTGCTCGCCGTGGAGGTTCTACATAGATACTCTGCAAATCACATTTAAGTGCCTGGCAGAGGGTTCATTAACCACCTTCATAACTTTTCTCTACCGTTCCATTCTCTAATAGCGCGCGGGAAGAAAGAACACCTAAATCGTTCCGTTTTCGATCTGATTTCTCTTATTTTATTGGGATGGTCATGTCTCCCTAAGTAGGTGGGTGTTAGCAAAATATTTTCACATTCAGAACTAAAAATCGGTGATTGAAACTTCGCAAACAGATCACGCCGCAATGAATAACGTCTTTCTTTTAATGATTTCCACCCCAATTCGTGCAACATTTCCGTGACGCTTTCCCCCCCGTAACGTGATAAAACGAGCTGCCCTTCTCTGAAACTTCTCAATATCTTCCGTCAGTCCCATCTGGTGAGGGGCCCACAAGGGGCAACAGTACTCCAAGAGAGGACGCACAAGTGTGATGTAGGCAGTCTCTTTGGTGGAGCTGGTGCATCGTCTAAGCGTTCTGCCAATGAAACGTAACCTTTGGTTCGCCTTCCCCACAATATTTTCTATGTGTTCTCTCCAGTCAAAGCTATTCGTAATTGTAACTCCTAGGTATTTGGTAGAATTTATGACCTTAAGGTTTGACTGATTTATCGCGTAATTGAAGTTCAGCGGATTTCTTTTAGCGGTCATGTGTATTACTTCACACTTTTCTTTATTTAGTGTCAATTTTCGCACCAAGTAGAAATTTTGTCTAAATCGCTTTGCAGTTGCTTTTGATCCTCTGTTGACTTCACTAACCGATAAACGACAGCATCATCCGCGAACAGTCTAAGGGAGCTATTCAGATTATCTCCTAAATCGTTTATAAACACGAGGAAGAGTAGGGGACCAATAACGCTTCCCTGTGGAACGCCAGATATCACTTCTGTTTTACTCGATGACTTACCGTCAATTACAACGAACTGTGTCCTTTCTGATAGGAAATCGTGAATCCAATCGCACAATTGGGGAGATATTCCATAAGCACGCAATTTCATTAGAAGCCGCTTGTGGGGTACAGTATCAAAAGCCTTCCGGAAATCCAGAAATATGGAATCGATTTGAGATCCCTTGTCGATGGCACTTAACACTTCATGTGAATAAAAGGCAAGCTGTGTTTCGCAAGAGCGATATTTTCTGAATCCGTGCTGACTATTAGTTAATAGGTCGTTCTCTTCGAGGTAGTACATAATATTCGAACAAAGTATATGTTCCAAAATCCTACTGCAAATCGACGTCAATGAGATAGGACTGTAATTTTGGGGATCACTCCTATTGCCTTTCTTGAATATTGGAGTAATTTGGGCAACTTTCCAGTCTTTGGGTACGGATCTTTCGCTGAGTGATCGGTTGTAAATTATAGCTAAGTACGGAGCTATTGCATCAGCATACTGTGAGAGGAATCTAGTTGGTATACAATCTGGCCCGGAAGATTTATCTTTGTTTAGTGACTTAAGTTGTTTTACTACTCCAGGAACATCTACTTCTAAGTTTCGCATGCTGGCAGCTGTTCTTGGATTGAATACTGGAGTGTTCACTTCGTCTTCTTTGGTGAAAGAATTTCGGAAAGCTGTGTTTAGTAATTCTGTCTTAGCAGTACTGTCGTCGGTAGTATTACCATTGCTATCGCGTAGTGAAGGTATTGTTTGTGTTTTGCCGCTAGTGTACTTCACATATGACCATAATTTCTTTGGATTTTCTGCAAGATTACGAGACAGGATTTCGTTGTGGAAACAACTATAAGATTCTCGCATTGAAGTCCGCGCTAGGTTGCGAGTTTCAGTAAAAGACTTGCGGATTCTGTGTCTTTTTAAATTTTGCATGCGTTTTTCTTTGTTTCTGCAACAGTGATCTGACCTGTTTTGTGTGCCACGGGGGGTCAGCCCCCTCTTTTATTAATTTATTTGGTATAAATCTCTCGATTGCTACTGATATTATGTCTTTGAAAGTAAGCCACAACTGATCTACACTCGCATTTTTAGTTTTGAAGGACTGGAGACTATCACTCAGGAAAGCGTGAAGCGAATTTTTATCTGCTTTATTGAATAGATATATTTTTCGTTTATTTTTGGTGCATTTGGGAATTTCGATATTCAGTCTCGCTACTACAACTCGATGTTCGCTAATCCCTGTATCTGTTTTGATGCTCTTTACTAGCTCCGGATTATTTGTTGCTAGGAGATCAAGAGTATTTTCGCAACCACGTACTATTCTAGTGGGTTCATGAACTGTTCGAAGTAGTTCTCAGAAAAAGCATTCAGAACTAGTTCGGACGATGTTTTATATTTGCCCCCGGTTTTGAATACGTAATTATGCCAACATATCGAGGGTAAATTAAAGTCGCCACCGATTATAACAGTATGCTTCGGATACCTATTTGAAATATGATTCAAGCTTTCTTTGAACATTTCTGCAACCGCATCGTCTGAGTCAGGGGGCCGATAAAAAGATCCAATTATTAATTTATTTCGGTGGTCAGGTATAACCTCTACCCAGACCAATTCACAGGAAGTATCTGCCTCAATTTCGTTGCAGGATAAACCGTTTGTAACAGCAATAAACACGCCACCCCCTGTTTTATTTATTCTATCCTTTCTGAAGACCATTTGGCCCTTTGAAAAAATTTCGGCCGAACTTCTCTGAGGCATCAGCCAGCTTTCAGAACCTATAACGATTTGTGCCTCAGTACTTTCTATCAGCGCTTCCACTTAATCAGAATGATTAAAATGTGGAACAGACAGATTAACTGATTGGTTAAGAAACCTTTTCGAAAGATGTTTAAATGGGAAGGACGTACCAAATAATTTGAAAGTAGGATATATTTCAGTGATACATAAAAAGGGAAGGAAAGATGATTGTAGATTATATGGAATAATTATTAAGTATTTCTTAGAAAAAGAATACAAAGAAAAGGGGCTGAAGAACAAGCAGGTTTTAGGTCTGGAAGATCAACAATTGATCATATTTTTTGCATACAACAAATAATTGAAAAAAATAGTTCGAGCACAACCTTTACATATGGTATTCGTAGATATAGAAAAAGCCTATGATAATGTGCCTTTACCCAATCTGTCGAAAGCTTTACTGTCAATAGGAATAAATCCAACAATAAAAAAGGATAACCTTACAGAATTTTGAATGTTCAAATGTTTGTTAAGCTTATGGGACTTAACTACGGGGTCATCAGTCTCTAAACTTTACAAACTACTTATGAACTAGCTACAACTAAGGACGACACAAACATCCATGCCCGAGGGGGGATTCGAACCCCCGACCGTAGTGGCCGTGCAGACCGTGACTGAAGCGCCTCAGTCCCCTCGGCCACCGCGGCCGGCCTTACAGAATTGTAAGAAAAAATTTCAAATTCTGGGAATGCCAATAAATGACAGGAAAATATCCTCATTACAAAACTTCCTGGCAGATTAAAATTGTGTGCCGGAACCGGGACTCGAACCTGGGACCGTTGCCTTTCGCGGGCAAGCGCACTACCGACTGTGCTATCCCGACACGACTCACGATGCCCCCTCACAACTTTACTTCCGCCAGTACCTCGCCTCCTACTTTCCAAACTTCACAGAAGCTCTCCTGCGAACCATGCAAGACTAGCACTCCTGGAAGAAAGGATATGGTGGAGACATGGCTTAGCCACAGCCTCATTACAATTTGCAGATGACCAACTGATTATAGGACTATGAGGAATATAAAAAATCAGATCTAAATGTCAACATGAATAAAATCAAATAGATGATAATTGGTGGAATAAATGAAGATTTAATACTAGAAGAAGCGATGAGAACAATAACAACTACGGAGGAATATAAATATTTAGGAGTGAAAATTACAAATGTTTGTTGCCCTTAGGTTAGGTGGCATCGGACGTCAGCTGCCTACGACAATTTCTACTCCCGTGCCAGGGTCAGTGGATTATAAGCACTATTTGTAAGTGCAAGAACGTAATGAGAGAAAAATTATAATACGATTTGACGGCGTTTATCCGCGCGGGTGTAGCCAAGCGGTCTGGAGCGCCACGTTACGGATCGCGCGGCCTCCCATGTCGGAGGTTCGAATTCTCCCTCGGGCATGGATGTGTGTGTGTCGTCCTTAGGCTAGTTTAACTTAGTTTAAGTAGTTTGTAAGACTAGGGACGGAGGAGCAACGTAGTTTGTTCCCATAGGATGTACAAACATTTAAACTTTTTTTTTTTTTTTTTTTTTTTTTTTTTTTTTTTTTTTTTTTTTTTTTTTTTTTTTTTTTTTTTTTTACGGCGATGAAACCTGAAAAAAGATTACACGGATAGGAGGGCTGAGAGATTTTTTAATGATATTCATAAAACAAAACCATATAAAGTTAGAACGTTTTTATGTTGTCATCTTCGCATAGTTCATTTTTTTTCACCTTGTATCAATAATTCATGTGATGGGGTCACATTTGATGAGTTAGCGCTGATTTTTGTATTACTTAAAATGTTGATATTGAGGTTTTCTCACAGTATTGTAGTCTCATTTTTACGTCTAAACTACACAATCTGCATACATACTCTGCAAATCAAATTTAAGCACATAGCAGAGTATTCATCGAACCACTTTTATAATATTCCTCTACTTCTTATTTTAATAAGATGGTCACGTCTCCTTATGAAAGTGGGCGTCAACAAAATATGTTCTCATCCGAAAGAGAAATTTGCTGAAAGAAATTTCTCAAATAGATCTCGCTGCAACATGATTTCCATACCAACTCGTCCATCATTTCCGTGACCCTTCTCCCCTTTACCGCGAAATGCCCTCTTCTGAACTTTCTCTATAACCTTCGCCAATTCCATTGGCAGCGATGCCAAAATGCGCAGCAATACTCCAAAACAGGACGCGCAAATCTGGTGTAGGCACTGTTGCTATAAGTGTTCTGCCAATGAAGCGTAGCCTTTATTATACAATTTACAATATTTTCTATGTGTTCTTTCCAATTTAAGATGGTCTTAATTGTTATTCCTAGTTATTTAGTTGAATTTATGGCCTTAAGATTTAACTGGTTTATAGTGTGAATGAAGTTTAGTGTTCATGTGGATGACTTCACACTTATAATTATTTAGGGGTAATTGCCAATTTTTGCAACATCCATGTGTCTTAGCTAAACAATTTTAATGCTGCTTTTGATCGTCTGATAAATTTTACTAACCTACAAATGACAGCATCATTCGCGAACACTCTAAGAGAGCTGCTCACGTTTATAAAGTTAAGGAACATTAGGGGCACTATGAAACTTACGTGGGGAAGTAAAGTCCCTTGTCAATAGCACTCATCACTTCATGTGAGTAAAGAGCTAGCTGTGTTTGACAATAATGATACTTTCTGAATCCGCGTTGATTATGGGTTAATAATATATCGTTCTCTTCGAGCTAGATCGTAGTGTTTAAGGAAAGTATATATTCGAAAATCCTTCTGCAAACCAAAGTCGATGATATAGGCTTGTATTTTGCGGGTCACTCATATTGCCTTTCTTGAATATTGGAGTAACCTCTGCAACTTCCCAGTATTTGGTTACAATCACACATAAACACACACAGAATCTATCAAATATTTCAAATTGAAGGAGAAGCAATGAATTTGGCCCACCCCCGCGATCTGAATCCGAGACCTTTTGCTTAGTATATAAGCACTATAATAAGTCACCGCGATCTAATGGACACGGTGGTTGTACGGACTGTCTTAAAGGATGTCTGTCTCCACTACACAAATTTCAATTCTGACTATACTTATGACAACTATTTTTATTTTCTTTACTTGCAGATACCAGTCCGGTTGGAAAATGTGACACATACAGACGAAAGGACAAATGTTACCTTTATGTGTGGAGAATGAATAACACTAATTTATTACGGTAGTGTAGGGTAAGGTGGTACAATTTCTACCATTTTGGACAAATGTTATTGTAACTTATTATAACTCAAAATGTCTTGAGAAAAGAAATAATTTTGACTATGGCACTTGTTCTTGGATGTTTAATGAATGTGTAACAAATATTAGACAATACAAATGTTGGTATAAACACAAAAAGGTTACAGAATAGAGAAAAACGATCGAAAATGTACCACACTAGGTACAATTGTGAACACTTCCTGGTACAATTTTGATTACGGGCATCTTCCAAATAAAAAGCACTTTTTCCGTCAGGCACCAACACATATTTCGTGGTACCATACATTGCATTTCTGGCAGCGAATCCAGTCACCCTTAACAAGGAATTTTATAAAAACGCGTTAGACTAAGTAACTTCACTTACCTCGTAACAGGAAAAAATTTATACCTCCTAAGCACAAAGTGTTGTATTCTTGGAAAAGACAGGAGGAGATGTAGAAACCTGCAACACAACAAAGCCACACTACGAGACCGACAACTGGCGCGAAAACTTAAGTTGATTGCAACTGTACCTATATCGAATTTGTACCACTTTACTCCACAGGGAAATATGGCTTTCTACATCTACATCTACATGGGATACTCTGCAAATCACATATAAGTGCCTGGCAGAGGGTTCATCGAACCGCAATTATACTATTTACCTCCCATTCCATTCTCCAATAGCGCGCGGGAAGAAAGAACACCTGAATCTCTCTGTTCGAGCTCTGATTTCTCTTATTTTATTCTGATGATCATTTCTACCTATGTAAGTGGGAGTCAACAATATATTTTCGCATTCGGAGGAGAATGTTGGCGATTGGAGTTTCGCAAGTAGCCCACGCCGCAGCGATAAGCGCCGTTGTTGTAATGATTCCCATCCCAGATCCTGTATCATTTCCGTAACGCTGTCTCCCCTGTATCGTGACAATATGAAACGAGCTGCCCTTCTTTGGACTCTTTCGATGTCTTCCGTCAAACCCACCTGATAAGGATCCCACACTGGGCTGCAATACTCCAAAAATGGACGGACAAGCGCAGTGTATGCAGTTTCTTTAGTAGTTCTGTTGCATCTTTTAAGGATTCTGCCAATAAAACGCAGTCTCTGGTTCGCCTTTCCCACGATATTATCTACGTGTTCTTTCCAGTTTAGGTCTGAAGTAATAGTAATTCCTGGGTATTTTGTGGAGTTTACGGCCTTCAAATTTGATTGATTTATGTTGTAAACAAAGTTTAACGGATTTCTTTTCGTACTCATGTGGACGACTTCACACTTCTCACTATTTAGAGTCAATTGCCAATTTTTACACCATACTGATATTTTATTCAGATCGTTCTGTAGTTGGTTTTGATCTTCAGATGATTTTACTAGACGGTAAATGACGGCGTCATCTGCGAACAACCTAAGAGAGCTACTTAGATTTTCCCCTAAATCGTTTATGTAAATAAGGAATAGCAGAGGACCAATAACACTACCCTGTGGAACGCCCGATATCACCCCTGTTTTAGTTGATGCCTTACCATCCATTACTACGAACTGTGTCCTCTCTGACAAGAAATCCCCTATCCAATCGCAAATTTGGGGCGATATACCATAACCACGCAATTTGATTAAAACGCCGTTTGTGAGGTACGGCGTCAAAAGCTTTCTGGAAATCAAGAAATACGGAATCGATTTGCGAACCTTTGTCGATAGCACCCATCACTTCGTGTGAATAAAGAGCTAGTTGTGTTTCTCATGAACGATATTTTCTAAATCCGTGTTGACCTTGGGTCAATAGATCGTTCTGTTCGAGATAATTCATAATATTTGAATACAGGATATGTTCCAAAACCCTGCTGCAAATTGACGTCAATGAAATAGGCCTGTAGTTTAGTGGGTTACTCCTACTGCCTTTCTTGAATATAGGTGTGACCTGTGCAACTTTCCAATCTTTTGGTACAGATCCTTCTATGAGAGAGCGGTTGTATATGACTGTTAAGTAAGGAGCTATCGCTTCAGCATAATCAGATAGAAATCTAATGGGTATCCAATCCGGACCAGAAGACTTGTTCTTGTTAAGTGATTTTAGTTGCTGCACTACTCCGATGATATCTACTATGTTACTCATTACGGCATCTGTTCGTAATTCGAAATCTGGAATATCGGTTTCTTATTCTTTGGTGAATGAATTTCTAAAAGCTATGTTTAGTAACTCTGCTTTAGTAGCGCTGTCATCGGCAGGATCGCCATTACTATCACGTAGTGAAGGTATTGCTTGTGATTTGCCCCGAGTATATTTAACATATGACCTAAATCTCTTTGGGTTTTCAGTCAAATTACGAGAAAGAGTTTCGTTGTGATAAATATTGTAGGCATCTCGCATTGAAATTCTCGCTAAATTTCGAGCTTCTGAGTACGATCGCAAATCCTGGGGATTTCGTGTTCGTTTAAATTTAGCATGCCTTTTCCTTTGCTTTTGCAACAGTGTCCTGACCTGTTTTGTGTACCAAGGGGGATCGCCTCCTTCTTTTATTAATTTATTAGGTATAAAACTTTCAATTGCTGTCGATACCAGTTCTTTGAATTTGAGCCACATCTGGTCTACACCTACGTTTAGTGTTAGAAACGAGTGGAAGCTGTCTTTCAAGAAGCAATGTGTTTTGTTTCTATCTGCTTTCCTGAACAAATATACTTTGCGTTTATTTTTGGTAACTTTGGGACTTTCGATATTCAATTTCGCTACGACAGCTCTGTGTTCACTAATACCTGTATCCGTTTTGATGCTCGTTATGGGCTCAGGATTATTTGTTGCTAAGAGATCAAGTGTGTTTTCACATCCATTTACAATTCTAGTTGGCTCATGAACTAATTGTTCGAAGTAATTCTCAGAGAATGCGTTGAGTACAATTTCGGACGATGTTTTATGCCTACCTGCTGATTTGAAAATATAATTTAGCCAACAGATCGATGGTAAATTAAAAGCACCACCTACTATTATCGTGTGAGTCGGGTACGTTTTTGTAATTAGACTCAGGTTTTCTTTGAACCTTTCTGCTATTGTATCGTCAGAGACGGGAGGCCGGTAAAAGGAACCGATTATTAACTTCTTACGATTTTCGGGTACAACCTCTACCCATAATAACTCGCAGGAACTATCAACTTCAACTTCGCTACATGAAATACTACTTTTGACGGCGACAAACACGCCCCCACCTATTTTGTTTAATCTATCCTTTCTGAACACCGATAGATCTTTTGAAAATACTTGAGCCAACTTTCGCTGCCTATAATGATGTGTGTTTCGGTGCTTTCTATTAACGCTTGCAGTTCAGGAACTTTCCCGACACAGCTACGACAATTTACAACTGTTATACCAATAGTTTCCGGATCTACATTTTTCCTGTGGTCCACCTGAACCCTTTGAGATTGCCCATTTTCTATTTCCCCGAAGCTCTTTATCCTGAAAAACCGCCCAGTCCACGCCACACAGCCCCCGCTACCCGTGTAGCCGCTTCCTGCGTGTAGTGGACTCCTGACCTATTCAGCGGAACCCGGCAACCCACCACCCGATGGCGCATCAAGGAATCTGCAGCCTACACGGTCGCAAAACCGTCTGAGCCTCTGATTCAGACCCTCCACTTGGCTCTGTACCAGAGGTCCACAGTCGGTCCTGTCAACTATGCTGTAGATGGCGAGCTCTGCTTTCATCTTGCAAGCAAGACTGGCAGTCTTTACCACTTCAGTTAGCCGCTCGAAACCTGAGAGGATCTCTTCAGATCCGAAACGACACACATCATTGGTACCGACGTGAGCCACCACCTGCAGTTGGCTGCACCCCGTACCCTTCATGGCATCCGGGAGGATCCGTTCCACATCTGGAATGACTCCACCCGGTATGCACACGGAGTGCACGTTGGCCTTCTTCCCCTGCTTGGCAGCCATCTCTCTAAGGGGCTCCATCACCCGCCTAACGTTGGAACTCCCAACTACAAGTAAACCCACCCTCTGTGAAAGCCCGGATCTTGCAGGCTGGGTGGTGACAGGGTGAGAGACACCATCCGACTCAGGAACGTCGTCCTGAGCAGGCAGCGCCTCAAACCTGTTCGCAAGACGAACCGGGGAGGCCTCACGATCGGTCCCCCGGTATGTCTTGCGCCTCCTGCCACGCACTGGAGCAACCTCCCACGCAACCACGGGTGGGATGTCTGCCTCACTGATAGCAGTTTCAGAGCATGTCGCTGCCGCAGGCCGATCGGTGGAGACGACGGGAGTCCGTTCGGTCCCCACTCTCGGCCAACAGCAACGACGCCCATCGATCGCAGCTTCCAACTGTGCAACCGAGGTTAACACTGCTTGAAGCTGGGAGCGAAGTGTCACCAGCTCAGACTGCATCCGCACACAGCAGTCACAGTCCCTATTCATGATTACAGTGCCAACAAAAACAAAAACTACAGTCGCGATGCGTTCAAAGGAAAACTACACTGTTCGTTAAAACGCGGATGTGAATCCAATACGCACGACAGCTCAGTATAACTTTACAAATTGAGACTAGAAAGTGTAGACGAAAATCAAAATACTATATGTCGCTTCTAATCAGAAAATAAAGACAGACGACTGTCGCGACGCGGTTCTGACGGCGGAATAATACACTAACCAGATCGTCACTGAAAAGTAAAAATATGTAGCTTCTAGAGAGAAGCCGGTTACTCTTACAACTGACAATTTACTGCTAAACCACTGGAGAGGTGTGCTCTGGACGACGTCCGCTGGGCGACTGACTGGAGTAAACAAAGCCGCGGGGGAGTAGCCGAGCGGTCTAAAGCGGCTCGCTGCGGAGCGCGCGGTTGCTTGCCGTGGAGGTTCGAGTCCTCCCTGGGGCATGGGTGTGTGTGTTTGTCCGTAGGTTAGTTTACCTAGGTTTAAGTAGTTTGTAAGCTACGGACTGATGACCACGCAGTTTGGTCCGATAGATTTACAAACATTTGAACATTTTTTTTTTTTTTTTTTTTTTTTTTTTTTTGAGTAAACAAACGGTAACTGTTTCAAAAACAAAGACAGACGACTGTCGCGACGCGATTCACACGGCGGAATAATACACTAACGAGATATTTAACGCGAATATGAATCAAATAAAAACGCGAGCACACAATAAATTTAATGAACTGAAGGGAAAACGCACTGAAAAGTAAAAATATGTAGCTTCTAGAGAGAAGCCGGTTACTCTTACAACTGATAATTTACTGCTAAACCACTGGAGAGGTATGCTCTGGATGACGTCCGCTGGTGGAAAAGAATGACAGCACAGTACACGTAGACATGACAAACCTGAGCCTACAGACCCTCAGAGTAGTCCCCTGTTACTCATGTGGTAGGCGGTTTGCAACACGAGAGGACAGTGCTAATTCTGTGCGCGAACAGGTGACCCGATTCAGACATGGTGCAGCAAATGCTGAGGTAGATGGTGTTCTGCGCCTCCCACATCGTTGGCAGCGTTCGGTGACAGTAGCAGGGGACTACTTTGAGGGTCTGTAGGTCCACGTTTGTCACATCAGCTGCATTTGTACTGTGTTGTCATTCTTTTGCACCTTGAAGATCACATTGCCTTGAATACCACCCTGGTAAATTAGTAGGGCAAACTCGGCTAATCCCGCAGTAAGGCTAATTTCGCAGTACCATACAAATCCTTTCACTGCGAAATTATACGATCTGACGTGAAGTACAAACACTGCGTCACAGATGACAGCACCAATCAGCTGTGTGTGGTCGAGAAAACAGCTAACAAAAGAGCACTCTTGTGGCTGTGGTGGAACTTTTTCCAGTGTGGTTGAAAATATTTTCAGTGTAGCACGTGTTCGGCGACGGCTGTCTGGTTTTCTATCGATACTGCCGATATAACCTGAAGTATAAGACTTTTATTGATGGATTCTTCACAAGCCTCTGTTTAATTTAAGGTCTTGTTCACCATTTTGACACTAATAGTTTGCTCATAATTCACTTTTGCCGGTAGTGAACTTCTTAGTGATTTGGTTAGTTGCAATAGGCGTGAAGACCGCTGACGAAAGGAAAGCAGACAGAAAAAATTCGAAATCAAAGGAGTATGTTCCAGCAGAGAGGCAGCAAGGAAAAGTGAGCACCTCATAAGCTAGAATGGGGAAACAGCAATCGTGCGATCATATAGCTCCTTCAACAAGACGATGTATGCCTGTACATAGAAGATTAATAAGAAATGTAGCAAAGGATGATGACATTTGTTCCTCATGTGCTGGAAATTACGAAGATGATAATGATGGCCAAGAGTGGATATGTTGTTTGAAGTGCGAGTGCTGGTTTCATCTGTCTTGCGAAACACTGAAGGCGTACAGTGCTAATTTCACATGCCGTTTATGCACTGAGACTGATTCTGATTAACTTGAATCAGATTTACGATTTTAAGAATTTTCGAATTTAAGATTGTCTATGAATGCAGTAATTATTTTGTTTTGTTATTCATTTTTATGTTAAAGTGTGTAATTAATTAATCATATTACCTTTGATTACATTACTTATAATAATTTAGTAATAGTAAATACAGTAAATGTTAAGTATATGATGTGTTTGGTTACATTAAATCATGTTCTGATGACACTAGAGTATTTTTTTTTTTTTTTTTTTTTTTTTTTTTTTTTTTTTTTTTTTTAGAATTGCAGCTGCTACTGAAAAATTACCCGAGTAGTGGTGCGAAATTGCTCGAGTTCTTATTGTTCCAGTTAAATTAGCACGATTATAAGAAAGCTTTTTTATATCTGAAATGTAACTTTCAATATTTATACCAACGAATTATACTACTTTCACTTACCATTTGATACAAAAATTCCATTTGTAATATATTTCTTTTAAATACTAGAGGGAAAACACCTTAATATTGCGAAATTAGCCGAGTTTGCCCTATATTAAGATATGTCAGTGTTATTCATTACAAAATGTTCAAATGTTTGTAAATCATATGGGACTTAACCACGGGGTCCTCAGTCCCCAAACTTACAAACTACTTATGAACTACTTACGAACTAGGACGACACAAATATCCATGCCCGAGAGGGGATTAGAACCCCCGACCGTAGTGGCCGTGCAGACCGTGACTGAAGCGCCTCAGTCCCCTCGGCCACAGCGGCTGGCTATGCATTACACATGTAGTTAACACCTCGTCCTTTCGTGTGTATATGTCACATTTTGCAACCGGACTATTATCTTCAATGAAAAAAAAAATTTGTTGCTATGACTTTTGCCCCAACCCTCTTATATATCGATACGAAATATATCTCCGACTTCGTATTTGATATTCATATCACCTGTGCTCGAGGTACAATGCAACATCATCCCCAGTAACGTTCATTTTTGTGGTGCTGTTCTACTATTGGAGAGCCTTGGGAACATTGATACGTATTTACATACGGGGAACGTGAGGCAATGGACGGAGACGAGCTTTAAGTCCGTGCAATCAGTATGTACATCAGGTTGCGGTTGCTTAATGGTTATAGTGCTTGCCTCGTAGGCAGGAGGACCTGGGTTCGAATCCCAATTGTGGCACAAATTTTTATTCAGTGCCTCTCCTTCAATTTAACGTATTTGATGACTTCGGACATTGATTTCTTATTTGACACACAGAATACCACGTCATGAATTAATTCGCAAATTATTATTTGTATAGTGTAAGAGACCCATCACGGTGCCTGATGTAAGCATACTTACAAAATCGGTGAGTGCGCGCGAGTCGTCCCTGGTGAGGTCCTGGTGGTCGGCGGCCCTCAGGAATGCGGCGAGTTGTCGGTCCTGCTCGTCGTCCGTCAGGTTGTCGCCCTGCGCCTCGAAGCCTAGCGCCGCCGCCAGCCGGTACGCCTTCTCCCGAGGCACCGGCTCCACCGTCCAGTTGGCCGACCCCTGCCCGCTCTCCATGATCACCCCGCTGAACAGGCCTGCCAACAGACCACATACCTTGGTCTATGGTTATTAGTTGTAGCTTCCTCTCTCAGACCAATTTTATACACATACTATCACAATGTTGTACAGAATTAACTATAGCATAATCGGTCGGTCAGGAGAGCTTAATAATCTACCTGTGTGGACCAATCATTGGATATGACCTGTGTAACAAACCCAACAAGAACGCTTAAATGAACGCTTTTGATATTTTTAATAATATCGGGAATTCAGTGTATACATTTTTTTCAAACATTATCGTCCATCAATACGACGCGCGTCCAGAAAGTAAGTTCTGCTTCAGTTTATATCCGCTGTAGAGCTGCGATTGCAGTTCCGCACATGCGCTGTAGACGATGTGTATCAAGGAGAAGAACGTGCGTCATTTGGAGATCGCTGTCAGTTACGAACGCTTCGTTGTGCCTGTTTGAAATGTCGGCGTTGATTGAAAATCCCGCCGCCTATGAAATCAGGTCGGTGATTCGGTTTCTGAATGCGAGGAAAGTGAAACCAAGTGAAATTTATCGGCAAATTTGCGATGTTTACGGACCAAATGCGATGAGTGATTCGATGGTGAGAAGATGGGTCCGACAGTTCAATGGCGGGTGTTGTGATGTGCACGATGAAGAACGAAGTGGGCGTCCACCTTTGGTTACAGAAGAACTGGTTCACGCGATTTATGAGAAGATCCAGGAAAACCGTAGGTTTACAATTAGTGCTCTCGCTATGGACGACGAGATGAAAGAAACTGTTTCCAACTGGTTGAAGACACAGGCGGCAGATTTATATGAAGAAGGTATACAAAACCTGGTGCCACGCTATGACAAATGCCTGCAAAATTTCGGCAGTTATGTGGAAAAGTAGTTTAAGAGTTGTAGACTTTTGTGCAATAAAAATTTCTTCTGTATCTGTGTAAAATTTCATTTTATTACCAAACGGAACTTACTTTCTGGACGCGCCTTGTATATCAAAAATTTATCACTGTTTGGATATATGGAAGGGAAAATATCTGCGTATCATCACAATCATCATCATTAGAACTGATTATGCCTTTCTGTAACATAGTGTGTAGCATAGTGTTCCAAATAAAATGCCTGTTACTACAAAATCAGTCTTGACTGAATCCAGTTACTTTATCCTGGCTCTACCTCGACTCCTCTTTACTACTGAGCCCAAGAGTCTCTTAGGTAACCTTGCTTCTCCCATACGTGTAACATGTCCCTACCATCTCCGCCTTTTCGCTCTGACTGCTTCATCTATGGTGTTCATTTCCAGTTTTTTGGATTTCCTCATTACGGATTCCCTGTTACCATTGTTCCTATCTGTTAGTGTCTGCATTTATCCTTGCTACTTTCATATCTGCAACCTCAAATTTATTAAGAAGGCGATCTTTATCCACCCTGCTTTTTTTTTCCAAATAACAAAGTCGATTGAAAGATAGAGCGGTGTGCTACTGACATTGTCTTCGTACTGACGTCCTTCTTGCAGAAGAGAGTAGATCATAGATGAGCACTCACTGCAATAACTTCACTACACCTTGAATACAAATCTTTCACTGTGTTGCCATCCTCTGAGAAAATATACCCTAAGTTCTTGGAACTGCCCACCTAACTTTATTCCTTCCTATTTGACACTATCTGTTTTACTTTTTTACCACAGACATCAATTTCGTTTTGGAGATGCTGATCTTCATACCATAATCCTTGCATCTCTGAAGTATTAGATTGCCAACTTTCAACCGAATCTACCATTTCAACTAAGTCGTCCACATATGTAGATGGTGTGCCTTCTCCACTCATGTCCCAGTTCATGAGCCACAGGCAACGTATGAGTCATAAAATGCATTTTCAAAACCATCAGCTGTTTATTGAAAACCTTATACATCTACCAGTTTCGGTCATAGACACTCTTCATGGATAAAAAGGTGTTAAAACAGAATGGTAAAATGCATCAAATAAAATACATCTAGCATTTTACCATTCTGTTTTAACACCTTTTTATCCATTAAGATGGTCTATGACCGAAACTGGTAGATGTATAAGGTTTTGAATAAACAGCTGATGGTTTTGAAAATGCATTTTATGAAATATATTACGGCTGTTGACACTCGTCTCACCAAAGCGTTCAACATATGAGTGGCCAAGTATGTGGTCTCAGAATTTAGATATATATTCGGAATCGTGACCACATTTGTGCTCAGACAGCATAGACTACCAGATCCACTGGTTGGTCCCTCAACCATTAGCGGTAAAACCCAATGGAGCCCTGGGCAAGTAATGCTAGCAACCTACTACCCATGTACTTAGATGTCATGCTGGCAACGATCTAAGCAAAATTATCTATGTAGCAATCATTAAAAATATCGGCATTGCCTTGTAAATATGTTATTGGTGTCAGAGATGTATATTTAAGCATTAATTCATCACTAGATATTCTATACATTAACAAGCTAGTAGTCAAAAATTTAAATAAAAACTTTTAATGTGAAAAATTGAAAGTTAATAATGGGTCTTTTGGCAGATGAAAAACTTTTAACATTGTTGCATGCCATGTGATACATCCCGTTCCAAACGACATAAAATGCAAATGCGTAAGACGGAAAAATAAATATTACTTTGTTTTCGTCTTTTTAACAGGGCATATTGTTCTTCATGGCACGAGATGCACAAGATTGTTATAAAATCGTCTCGTTACATATTGTTACTGAAATAAAAATTGCTAAAGAAGGTAATTTTTACATATTTTAAAATATATTACAGAATACTTGTATGTTACCAAGTATGAAACTTTTTGAGGAAAAAATGTGACGTTAAGCAAAAAATTTCTTACTTTCAGAAAAAACTAAAGTTGTCTTTTCCGCGCTAGCCGTTCTGAAAACTGCAGAGTAAAGTTATCTTATGGTCTTTTGGAGGTTTTGACTGAAATGAGCTACTCATCTTTTGATAATCGCTTTCCAAATCATAGACAATCAAAGAGTACTTGTTACGGACTACTCCTGACACGTGTCACTCATTCTGAGAACTACTTGTTGGTGGCCTGGTGATACTGTTGAGTATTTCTATTATGGTACAGTCGGCATTATTACAAAAGTTGCGCACAATTTGAAAAACGTAATATGAATAGATATATCAGATATGACTCAAGGGGTCTCCGAAGAATAATACAAACATTTCTGAACCTACCCGCTTAGCCACAAGACTTAAAGTCGCGCTTTCGGGAACAGGGGAGGTGTACTAGCCCAGCTTCGAATCCGCCCAACCGATTAACGACGTCAGGCGATATGCCAGAAGGTTGGATATGGTTTCAATGCGTTTTCCCACACCAGTTGGTTAATACCAGGCTGTTCCCGACGTCCCGCATCAGATACACGATAGACAAACAATTAAGAAAACGTTCACATACTTTCACAAGTTACGAGGGTTGGAATTTAAATAGTGTCAAAACTGCTGTGGAGACACTATACAATGGAATTTACTATAGTCGCTGATAGCACACGTTTTTGACGTACCTACTACGTCCAAGTAAATGAATTCGCTCGTCCCACGTCACCGTTATGCGCACAATCGAGGAAAACTCAGTTACTTGTGAGCGAGCGGTCTAACGTAACGGCGCCACTATGTTTTCGAAACAGGAACAACGGTGTTAGATCAAGATTTAATGTTCGAGAGGTCGTACAGCACGACAGTGTCATCAAGGTCTTCAAGAGGCGTGCTGGTAATCGGCATTGCCGTACAGAACAGTGGCACGGTGGGTTAAAGCCTTCAACGATCTGTGGCAGACATGTATCGGGCAGGTCGTCCTAACTTCTCTGAAGAAGAAGTGCTTACTGTCGCCGCCTTAGTGGACAGTAATCGACGACAGACAATTCGTGAGCTTGGATTAGCGTATGCGACTGTGCTTCTCATCCTGAAGGAAAAATTGCATTACGATTAGTTCCGCATGAATTGACGAAAATGCAGAAGTGGATGCGTTACGACGCTACTCAGACGCACTTGGAGCGATATGAGCTCGAAGGAGAGGCTTTCTTACGCTGTAACGTAACACTGGATGAGACATGGGTCACATCGTACAAGCCGAAACTGAAACACTAATCCAACGAATGATGTCATGGGTGGCTGCGAAATTCAGAGCCCCAGTATGGTGAAAACCATGGTGCTTCTCGTGTACGACTGTGATTGAGTTATCCTGAAGCAGTACATTCTTCCACGACAGACCGTCAGTGCGCAGTATTATTGTTCGTTTTTGGAGCATCAACTGCTGCCAGTTTTGCTAAGGAAGCGGCAAAACTTTCTGCGCAACCCACCCATCATTTTCCACGACAATGAGCGGCCGTATACAGCGCAAGCTGTGGCTGCTCTGTTCGGTCGATGGGACTGGGAAGTACTGTACAATCCACCATACTCCCAGGACAAGTCCTTGTGACTTTGACTTGATTCCGAAGATGATGGAAGCATTTGCTTCAGAACTGTTTCAGAGATTCCATAGGCAGTAAATCACTCCATTCGCACCATCTCAGAACAGGCTCTGCTAAAGGTATACTACGCCTTTAACATCGCTGGCAATGGGTTCTTCACAAACATGGTAACTCCTTTGAAGGATAGTAACAGATGCAAACATGTAACGCTTTTGTATCGATTGTGAATAAATAGTTGGAACTATTTAAGTTCCAACCCCGTAGTTTGAGTGACATGTGTCACAAGTATTTTTTAAACACTTGACTTCTGCTACGGGGATCGTTAGGTTTTTTTTTTTTTAATTATGACTTGGATTACTTTTAAGGATTTTAGTGGTATAAAAAGCTGCATTGCAGTTATATTTATTTCTAAGTAGAAGTTGAGTTATATAAGATACATTACCTATGCAAAGGATAGAAAAATATTTATTTTATTACGGTCAGGCAGAGAAGAACGAAGATATTATCCTCTTGTTAGTTTTTTTCTTTTTCTTTTTTTATTATTAAAGACGCTATCTACTAAACAGAGTCTCTATGTATCGAGGAATGGAAGAAACCTTTTCTGTGTGAAAATGGGTACATTGAATAGGCTGGTTTAATTTGGTCAGTGCACGTTTCTTTACGAAATAAAACGAAAGAAGTTTTATTGTCAGTTATGTTCAAAAAATGTTCAAATGTTTGTTAAGCTTAAGGGACTTAACTGCGGGGTCATCATTCAAATGTTCAAATGTTCAAATTTTTGTATAGTCTATGGGACTTAACTACTGGGTCATCAGTCCCTAAACTTACAAACTACTTATGAACTAACTGAGACTAAGGACGGCACAAATATCCATGCGCGAGGGGGGATTCGAACTCCCGACCGTAGTGGCATACACACAGAATAAAATTCAAATGTTCAAATGTTTGTAGAGCTTATGGGACTTAAATATGAAGTCATCAGTCCCTAAACTTACAAACTACTTATGAACTATTTACGAACTAGGACGGCACAAATATCCATGCCCGAGGGGGGATTCTAACCCCCGACCGTAGTGGCCGTGCAGACCCTGACTGGAGCGCCTCAGTCTCCTCGGCCACCGCGGCCGGCTGTCAGTTATGGTTAAAGTCAAATCAAGGTAATTTAACTGCCGAAGGTCATTCTCAAATTCATAAGTGAAAGTAATTTTTCTTGAAGCAATAAAATTGTAGAATAAAGCAGTCCAACAAGTTGCACTTTGTTTACATTCTTGATTTCGACACCAACTGTGGGTGCCTTCATCAGAGGATTAAAATTATTATATGAGACGTAAACTTATGAGCGATATACTCAAGTCCAAAAGAGAAATAACATTAGAACACATGTTACCAATAGGCTACTGAGTCAACTTTTACTAAAGAGCGGCTAGTCGTTGTCAGGCTGTCGTACTACTCGCCAGCCAACTGCGACGTTGTTTAAAATTTTAAATAAGTGGTGTATACCAGAATTAGGTGCTTTTTAGACGATCAAAATGTCATTTACGTATCTGAAATAGAACAGAATACCTAGGTTCGAATATTTTTTGAAATGATAACGAATTGATTTTCAACTGTTTGTAAATCTATGGGACATAACTGCCGGATTATTATTCCCAAGCTTACAAACTACTTAAACTTATTTAAAGTAACCTAAGGACGACACACATCCATGCCCAACCGTGGACTGTAACCTCCACGGCGAACGGCCGCGAGCACCGCAGCACGGCTCGTCAGTGCGCACGGCTATTGATGAAGACGTCTGCTAGAATATCAGCTAATTTTAATTCGGCTAATTGTTTGCCTCGTCTTCTCATCCACGGAGTTCCTTGCGATGGTGGCAGCTGAAGGCTTTGGAAATTTTTCCATTCCTGCAACAGTTTTCCTGGAACATACGCTTCTTTGAAATGTGGCGCCGGTTGCGCGCTCCAAGTGACGTCACGCGGTTCGGCGGCGTCACGGAACTGCCCGCCTGCTTTACGCCAACACCACCTAAAGAGAAGACCGCGACGCTGTCGTGTGACATCAGGCAGAGTAGGTTGCGTGCGCATATCTGACACGGTAGCCGCTGGGGTACTGCCCACTATGCCGAAGCAGCGAGCCAATCAGCTATGCGCGCGCAACCTACTCTGCCTGATGTCACACGAGAGCGTCGCGGTCTTCTCTCTAGGTGGTGTTAGCGTAAGGCAGGCGGGCAGTTCCGTGACGCCGCCGAAACGCGTGACGTCACTTGGAGCGCGCAACCGACGCCACATTTCAAAGAAGCGTATGTTCCAGGAAAACTGTTGCAGGAAGGGGGAAATTTCCAAAGCTTTCAGCAGGTTGCAGGCGTGGCTGTTGCAGCTACATAAGCAGGACATCGTGCTAGCCCCGGCTCCCACACCCATCGTCTACGACCTTATTCCTTTCCCCCACCTCCTCAAGTTCTTTCAATGTACCCGCACCCGCAACACCATCCGTAAGTTTCATTCCTGCAGCCTCCTTGCTCATCCCCTCCTCACCGAACCTGGGCCTCTGCCAAGCCTCCAGCACTGAATCCCGTCGGCTCTGCACGTTCACATCCTCCACATCTTATCCCATGGCAATTTCCGTACCCCTCCTAGATGTTGCCTCCGCCCAGAAATCTATACAATCGTACCAACATTGATACCGTGCCCCCCCCCCCCCCCCGGCATTCCTCAACCCCCCCCCCCCCCCTCTTCCCGTGACTTCCCCGCTTTCACGGCCCCGATCCTGTTCCACGGAGTCCCACGCTTCCCCTCCTCACCGATCTCCCAACCCCTCTCTTGTCCACCATTCCCTCTGATCCGGCTGCGTCAGTGAGATTAAAGTTTTAATCATGCCATGAAGGCTTTCACGACCAGCTGAAATATATGCTGTTGAATCTTCCGGGTTATATGGTCATGGTCGAAGAAACATATCTCCTCCTGACGTTTCGTTCAGAGCTGCGCTGGACATCTTCAGAGTCGGCAAGACTCACCGCTACCAGTAGCACCTCTGAAGATGTCCAGCGCAGCTCTGGACGAAACGTCAGGAGCAGATATGTTTCTTCGACCACGACCATATAACCCGGAAGATTCAACAGCAATTAAAGTTCTACTCAGTGTTGTGTTTTGTGCCTAGTAACTCTCTACAGCGGTTCAGAGTTGTTTCAATTGGTTGCGGTCTGCTGTGTGCTGTGTTCTCAGCAATGATTGTAAATATTTTACACCATGTTTCTTTTATTTCTTACATGTGGTTTTATCCTTCAATTTCATTCGCATTTCGTTTGTATATGTTAAAATCCCAAATTTTAATCTCAATTACTGTTTCTATTTTATTATCTTCTATGTTATGTGCTATTTCTATCGACTGAAGAGCAGAGTTAGAAGTTGCTAATACGAGCTTTACAATTCAATAAAGGAAGAGAAAAAAATAACATCTCGGGCAGTCAGTGATTTTTCTCGTGGTTATAAAGGGAGAGATTGCCACCAAAATTTCATGAATTTTATTCGGCGTTACGCGGCTTGTAAACCAGGAAGATTTTATTATAATTTTTACATATTTAATTTTATATTATTTATATTATTATTATTTTTTGTCCAAAGCGTCTAAAAACATCTTTAAACTACAGTAAAACCTAAAGTAGGCCGTAGAATACGCCAATACGGATCGCTTCTCTGTTACAACACTGTTCCCGCACCACAGAGAAGAAAGTTGCCGTACTTAAGTTCCATGTGAATGACACCTGGCCACATGGAATTCAACTGCACTATCTCGAGGTGTCCCCTAACTCTTTACCCCTGATCTCGGTAAATACAGGCGTCCTGGCGTTGCGCATACATGCAGGTACTACCTAACCTGAAAACGTACGACTTTTAATAGCTATATGGTAAAGTCGCCATATAATGAACCACCCATATATAATAGTATTCGTACACAGTCCTTGCACTTATAAACGTTATAATCTGTACAGGTAATGGAAAAACGCTGTGTTGTTAATTACATCCCTCAGTTACATCACGAATGCACTACCTGAAAATGTTCAAACGTTTGTAAAGCTTATGGGACTTAACTACGGGGTCATCAGTCCCTAAACTTACAAACTACTTATGAACTACTTACGAACTAGGACAGCACAAATATCCATGCCCGTGGGGGGATTAGAACCCCCACCGTAGTGGCCGTGCCGACCGTGACTGAAGAGCCTCAGTCCCTTCGGCCACCGCGGCCGGCTACCTGAAAATGACTCTGACCTATTAACTTTGTTATGAAATATCTGCAGCAGCTGTGTGCACAATAAGTGGAAGTTCAAATTGTTTTTATAGGTTGTGTCCCATTTCAAATAAATACATTATTATTTACCCGGGCATTTTAACTGCGAAGTACAGTAGCTCTGTGGTAAAATTTGCTGAGTATGGCATGCCTTGAAAAACTTGTGGACTTGACATGGTATTTTTCGGTATTACAGTGCTGTGACTAATTGTTGTCGGTTGCCTTTACACGTAAGCATTTGGCCGCGGCGGAGCGGCCGAGCGCATTGAGGCGCTATGCTGCGATGCGCGAGGTCGTTCCCCGTCGGGTGTTCTAATCCCCTCTCGGGCATGGATGTTTGTATCGTCTTTTGTATAAGGTAGTCCATAAGTAGTTTGTAAGTTTAGGGACTGATGACCCCGAAGTTAAGTCCCTTAAGCTCTACAAATATTTTGAACATGTAAGCATTTAAAGACAATGGATAAATACAGTTGTAGCAACAGTGTTTGCTGAACAGCAATAATTTTTTTCGGATGGTAATCCAGTACCCTGGCAGCTCATCAGAAATCATTTAGCATCGCTTCCTGTTCTAGAGCAGAAAGTGAACAAACCTTGAGGCAGTAACATGGCCATTGGTCAGTATCGAGGCTTGCGGATGACGTTACTTGTTCAAATGTTTGTATAGCTTATGGGACTTAACTGCAGGGTCATCAGTCCCTAAACTTACAAACTACTTATGAACTAGCTACTACTAAGAACGGCACAAATATACATGCCCGAGGGGGGATTCGAACCCCGACCGTAGTAACCGTGCTGACCGTGACTGACGCGCCTCAGTCCCCTCGGCCACCGCGACCGGCACGTTACTTGTTCCGGAAACGGAACTGGATCCAGTGTTGGCCTTACCTGTGGCAGCCGGCGAGAGGAACATGTGCGCCGTGGAGCATCCGCCGGCGCTCTCACCGAACACCGTCACCCTGGCGGGGTCGCCGCCGAAGGCTTGGATGTTGCGCTGCACCCACTGCAGGGCCAGCACCTGGTCCTTCAGGCCGGCGTTGCCGGGGATGTCCTCGTTCAGGAGGCTCAGGAAGCCTGGGGAGCAGCACAAGAAATACTCATCATCCGAACTTCAAATATTAGAAAATTAATCTATACAATGCAGAGTGACTCAAAAAGACCTCTCCAGTGGACACCACCTTGACGAAGCACTGTCCGTGCGGGTGGAGAGGCTTGCGTATCCATGTGAAGCAGAGGGCTATACCGAAGGTAGAGAACCTACTGCCGGAAAGGCCTCAGCTGATGGCTCAGACCAAGCGTATCCCACAACGTCCCGTCTTCCTTATCCTCTACGTCCTTTCCCAATTCCTTTCCCAACCCAAGGTGTGATGCGATCAGTGCCGAGGGGTGCATGGTACATGGGTGGATGTGTCTCTACCGGAGCCTCAGGGATACCGGGCGACCTCCCTGAGTAATTTGCCTTGCACCGCGTGGAGTTATCGTGGTGTGGACCATATAAATCCCCAAATCTCGTGAGACTAAGATGAAGACAGAGAAAGAAAGTATTTTAAAAGAGTCTGAGGGGCAATCTGAGACCTCAGATATTCATACATCGGGATCAGGACCGATGTAGTGCACTCCTACTTCTGAATCAAGGTCTAGACCTGAGCAAGAAGTGGGAACTGTAACAGAGAAGATGGACCAGATTGGGATTAAGGCCTTGTCTGAGGCTCAGAGGAGGAAACTTCTCAAGGAACAGAAGCAAAAGGAAGGAAAAGAATGGCTTCCTAAGCATAAGTGGAGGGAGTCAAAAGGGCTTGAGGTCGAAGGGGATACACAGACCCCCTTGACGTCAAAGACAGGTGGCAAGAGGGTTAGGGAGGAATCTAAGACTCCCTCCTCTCTGGACAAGCGTGATCCTAAAAGGCTGAGGCAGGAATTAGGGAAACAGACCTATAGTACTGCAGTCTCGGTGTTTAGAATGGTGGTTGTCCAAGAAGGATACCCACTGGTGAGCATCATCTCGCGGCAGGAGCAGCCCATGATATCCCTTTGGGAGGATGCGAAGCTGCTGGTCACGACAGCAACCGAACTCCTGAAGACCGCAAAGGTATCAATATGGGTACCAAAGATGCTTAAGGATGTCCCACCAAAGACTCTGATCGAGAAAATAGGGGTCCAGAACCCATGTCTCAACAGAGGATTGGAGGGTAATTAACCAAAAGGTCGTTCCGGAAGGACGAACCCTGGTGGTGGAGAGAAGTCCCTGAAGGCAATGTGAGAGCAAGGCCTGAAACTGTTTTTAGGGTTCTCGCAGGTCACCGTCATGGTAATCAAAGACCTTAAAGGCAATAGTGGCAGCAAGATGGGGACTGCCATCAGGGCATGTGTGGAGGAGAATTTGCGAAGGTGCTACAAAGATCGTAGCATCTACATCTATTCAGCCAGCCAGGCAGCCCTGAGATCACTAGCAGCTCCTGCAACAAGGTCTAAAATTGTTGCGGAATGTCACAGGGGTCTGGTGGAGCTAGGGGAAAGCAATAGAGTAAACTTATTGCGTGTCCCTGGTCACTCGGGGATCAGTGGCACTCGGGGATCAGTGGCAACGACAGATTAGCTAGGATGGGGCCAGAGACTCCATTTATTGGAGCGGAACCTGTCCTGACAATCACCAAGGCAATGATCAAATTGGAGCTACGTAACTGGCTCAGAAGACAGCACGTAGAATATTGGACCAAAGTCTATCAACAAAAACATGGCAAGGTAATGATGCCATGTTTTAAAAGAAGCTCTGCAATCCTGGGCCCGAACAGGAGAGAGATTAGACTCATGGTTGGATTGCTGACAGGCCATGGGAATTTCAAAAAACACCTACATACAATGGGAATAACAGAAGAGGACCCTAAATGTAGGATCTGTGATGACGGTGATGAAACTGCATCACATCTAATCTTCGAATGCATGGCATTGGAGAGTAAAAGGCACAGAACATTTGGGACAACTAGACCCGAAGAAATTGAGTCTAATAAAGAACTGTACTGTTCAAGGGCATTGGTTGGCTTTACTAGATATACAGGGAGCGATACCGCACAATAAACTTAGTTTCGGTGCGGGCAGTGGCGGTTTGGCCCAAGACTGTTTTGGCTTCCCTGGAAAAATCAAATCAAATCAAATTGACTCAAAAAGAGCGTACGGACTTAGCACTCGTATAATTGGCACTAGTTGGATAATTTACGAAATGTACTCACAACACTTCTATTGGTAATGTATTCAGTATTTATTTATTTATTTGACATTTTAATGATTTCAGGCAGATAGCGTCTTTATTTGTGAATCTTTATGCAAATACGTGGAAACGAAAAATGAAATATTGATTTTTAATCTTCTTCTAATATATAAAGCAGAGTGTCCATATATTTGTAAGTGTTGCATACAAATCTACAGTTTTGTTCCAATCTTTATGAAATTTTGTACACGTAAGCATCAATCCATGAGGTCGGTCACCGTAAGTGTAAGAATCACATACGATATATAGTTCACGAGATATGACGTCACAGACAATGAGATGCACGAAAAACTGCTGCATTTTGCGAGAATGCTGCTGATTTTCTCCAAAACCATTGGATCGATTTCAACCTAATTTGGTACACACTTTCCTTATCGTAAGGTAACAATTGCTGCATGGTTAAGAATCACATACGGCACATGGTTCAAAAGATATTACGTCATAACCAATACAAATCGCAAAAAAATGCCATATAATGCGACGAGACTTTCGAAATACACTGTTTGAGAATGACAGTACTTAACGATTGCAACAAACTTTAAACATAATTTCAAACCTTTATTTAACTTTTTCTCGCTGGCAACCATAGTGAAATGATGAAAGGAAAAAGTTTCTCGCTTACTACATTTCCGCTGTTTATGGAGTAAAACCTCGGCTCTCGGTATGACGTTACAATTTATAATTTGAACACTACAAATTTTAGTCGCAGGAAATTTTACATACAGTATACACACATATATTTGAATGTACCTTCTAAATTGCTCTGGCGCATAGTTCATGAGATATAAGCACATAAACAGTAACGTTCCACTGTTCATGGACTAAAAATACGGTTCTCTGTATGACGTTATAATTTCTTCACTACAAATTGTAGCCTCAGTAAATTTTACAGGCAGTATACATGCATATAGTTGAGTTTACGTTCTAAATTGTATCACAGTACGACACGTAGTTCATGAAATATGTGCATATAAACAGTTACCTTCGTGGAAAACCGCCCCTTCCGGCACCAAGTTTTAATCTGTAACTTCTTTAGTACTAACTGTATTCCCTACAGATTCTATAGACATACAGCCCTTATATAAATGAATATATACCTGACAAATGGTAGGAATAAATAAATAAATACCCGGGCAGCGCACCGGGTTTTCAGCTAGTTAATTATAAAAGGAGGGCAATGAAACTCGTAAAATTCTAAACTGGCTTTGGAATAGATGCGCACAAACCAAAAGTCATGTGCGAATTCAGCCGCTAACAGTGGTTAAAGGAAGTAGAAGTTTACATATGTAAAACGAAGTGTTAGAGGGCGATCCGCCGCAAGAGTTACAGGCCCAGCGCGAGAGCCAACTAGCGGTAGAACGGATGGAACCACGAGGTCATCCATGTTGGCAGCAGTGGAAATCAAAACATCTCACTGACTAAGAAGCATTTTTTTTCCTGGGATTACATAAATGCCTGCTTCTGTGAGGAAGAACCGAGAGAATACGGAAGGACATTTTACGGATTGTAAGGCAGGGCTGTATACTGTACCCACTGATTTTGAACTTTGTTTCAGAACACATCTTTGAGGAAGCTCTGGATTATGTGAAGAGGGGAGTGTCTTTAAATGGGAATTGGATGAACAACATTCAAGATTCTGACGACGCTGGGACCTTTGCGGATAGAATAGTCTGCAACTTCTTATCGATAGAGTAACAACAAATAGTTGGATATAGCCTAGATGTGAATCATCAGAAAACAAAAACAATGGTTCTAAATATGTTTCTCGGGCGAGACGTCGGATGTTATTGTAGTAATTGCACAATATTTCGTCAGCCCAGCTGGCTTACATCTTCAGATGCGATGGACACACTACTTGGCCGTGAGCGACGAATTCCTATTTAAAACATACAAAGAATGGAAAGCGCATGCGTGAACGCGCCAAAAACGATGTCCAATAGCGTACAAGAACTGATTTTGTGAAGTTTCGCTTAATATGAATATCTGATGGTAATTTCGAACTGCATCCATCAACGAAAGACATATGTTGGACTGTGAGGTAAACATTTTGACACTCGCGCAGAGCTGTCCACATGCCAAACCCCGCTGCCGACTGCCCCAACGCCCTCTGTTGGTAGTCGCATGTCGATTTACTATGTGTCCACGCTGTACTCTGTCCATCTCGCCATGGTCAACCGATAAAACTACATCGCTACCGATGCCTCTTCATCTGCACACGCAGTTGTGTCCCTCGGTGGTCTTCGTGATTTTAAAGGATTCCGTGCAGGATACCAGGCTGTGCTAAGTTGGTAGTCAGTCTCCCTGTTTGAGCAGATTCTAAGAGCTGCGAATTTGCACCGCCTCTTTAATAACACTGTCCAGTACGAGAACGTCGATGAGATAAATTTTGGTGTTTTTGTAATCCATAATGTGGCCTGTAGTGGTGCAGTGTTCAGCCACTGCAGATTTCTCTGGGTGGTCCAGACGCGCATGTCGTCGATGTTCAACGAATCTGTCCTCCACGGTGTGACACGTTTGTCCGATACAAGATTTCCCTCAACTACAGGGAATTTTGTAGAAACGGGGCATTCTCAGACCAAGATCGTCCTTTACAGAGCCCAAAAGAAAGTTTCGTTGGGAGGGGGGGGAGGGCGAAAACACATTTAACAGTCCGTTTCTTCGGTAATCTTCCTATTTTTGAAGAAACACCGCGGAGATATGGCAAGACGACCATTCCTCTTTGTTCGGTTTCTAGCTGCTCCTCACACTGTCTGACATGCGACGGGTGTAAGGCACGGAGAATCTCCCGTTCAGAATATCCGTTCCTTAATAAAACGGTATGGAGGTGGCGCAACTCATCAGACAGGTTCTCCGAGTCTCTTATGACACGTGCCCTATGGACCACTCACACTGGGACGTCCGTTCGTCATTGACGGTACAGGCAACCTGTCGTAACGAATTTGTTGTGCCAGTGGTAAATGGCCTTCCTTGTTGGTGGCTTCTTGTGGTACTTGGTTCTAAACAGCTTAGCACACTAGCTTTTGTTCAACTCCAACGCAACACCTGAACTCGTCATGTTTGCGACTAGCACTACCCTTTCGCCAGATTACCAAATTACCCTGTGGTGCTATACATAAAAAAATTATCTCTGTATATCTGTACAATGTTTGATTCTTGCGCAATAAATAATTGAAAGTGTTTCCGAACTTTATTTACACCCGTTTATGCAGTTCCTTTCAGTACCAGGTTATTTTGACAGCTCTCCCCCGTTTCTGAAAGTGTCGACTGGGACATAACGGGAAAATTTTGCTACATTTCGCTCATCAAATGTGAAGGCTGTAAACTCCACAAAATACCTATGAATCACTATTATTTCAGACTTAAACTGGAAAGAACACGTAGATAATATCGTGGGAAAGGCGAACCAGAGACTGCGTTTTATTGGCAGAACCCTTAAAAGATGCAACAGAACTACTAAAGAAACTGCATACACTGCGCTTGTCCGTCCATTTTTGGAGTATTGCAGCCCAGAGTGGGATCCTTATCAGGTGGGTTTGACGGAGGACATCGAAAGAGTCCAAAGAAGGGCAGCTCGTTTCGTATTGTCACGATACAGGGGAGACAGCGTTACGGAAATGATACAGGATCTGGGATGGGAATCATTACAACAACGGCGCTTATCGCTGAGGCGTGGGTTACTTGCGAAACTCCAATCGCCAACATTCTCCTCCGAATGCGAAAATATATTGTTGACTCCCACTTACATAGGTAGAAATGATCATAAGAATAAAATAAGAGAAATCAGAGCTCGAACAGAGAGATTCAGGTGTTCTTTCTTCCCGCGCGCTATTCGAGAATGGAATGGGAGATAAATAGTATAATTGTGGTTCGATGAACCTTCTGCCAGGCACTTAAATGTGATTTGCAGAGTATCCCATGTAGATGTAGATGTAGATAGCATGACGCAAGACCAATGACGTGGAAGAGGACAGGGTGCTCGATTTTCGTGAGTCTCCTTGCCTCTGACGTCAGGGTGCTTGATTTGCACAAGTTTACAGAACGATTTTGACCCCATATTTCTAATTATGGATTTCATTGCCATAAGTGCTCCTCGGTTGCACAGTGGTAGAGTGCCCGACTACAAATCCAAAGGTCGCGGGTTCGATCCCCGACAGGTGTTAGGATTTTTATCTGTCACTTTCCACTTCTTTCACCTCTGGCAGTATTACTCATGTGATAAATACCGAGTAGCACCGTGGTTCGGAACCCACGTTAAACTGTAGGTCCCCCTATAACTGTCTGGGTAAGTCAGTTCGAAGGTCGGAGGAAGGCAACGGCACTGTGGTGTTCAAACCAATCTTCGGATTGTTGACTGCTTCACTTCACCACTTGTGAATGGTAGTCTTCAAAGCATGGTACTACCCTTTGAGGGACATTACAAGTGGGACAGATAATCGATGTTTATCATATTTCGTACGTAAAGTGCATTAATAGCTTCTACTTTCTCCAGAGAAATGTCGGCCTATCAGCCGAGTGGGAGAATCGTTGTTGTAAGTATAGTTTTGAGCGGAATCAAGATTAAATGTTGATCTAGCAATGTCTAATCTGAACTGAGGAAATGAGATAGGCTCATCATTTCACATTTTATAAAAAGCTTGAACATTAGTTACGCGATGGTCAATGAGGTGGAAGAAGGGATTTCGATACGACTTCACTGCTTTCTGCACTGTCTCTGTTATGGATAATTGGCGATATTATCTATATTACTCATATTTTAATTATACTCGCCAACACACGTAGGCCTTATAACGTTTCTTGAGTTTTATATACTTTCTTTCCAGTTGCGCAAAAGTCAACTTCATGCTCACTTGTGAACAAGCGCACACTGCATTTGTCTTCGCATTTTATTGCCATCCGTGCCTCACCATGAGCGACTTGAACTTCTCAGCGACATAATTTATTTTCCAATTGGGCAACCCCTTTGTATTCGCATTTACCGTATTACGTATTCCAAAATCACGATAATGAACAATGTCAGCTACATTGGGAGACGTCTACCAATTATCTACATCACATATATTGCCACATATTAAAATGAGGTTTTAAAACGTGACCAACAATATCTTTAGTAATACCCAGCTCAAACTTTTGATAAACAGTATACGCACCTGTATGAATAATGAAACATAGAACAAATCCGGTTTCTCGGTCTTCTATCATGATAAGCTTGATCACAAAACGATTTCTCTTCATGGAAATATATTGCTTTATTCTAAGCCTACCCTTCGATAATAACAGACTTTCATCAATGCATTACCTGGAATATGAGTTTCCGAAGATTTTAATGTAACTGGTCTATTAATGGCTCGATTTTGTCCAGAGAGTGATTGGTAATTTCTTAATTATTATGGGAATGTAAATTATGCAGAATGTGAAGATATTTATCATGTGCAATTATTTGAGAAGAAACTGAAGTGTGTAGTAAGGGATCTGCAAATATTTTCCTTAGAAACATGACCCATTAGAACTTAAAGACCGAGAAAGCGCTCTAGTTACATCTTTTATGAGATGATACTAGGCTTTCATGTGAGGAATTTTTGCCCTTTTCGTCTCCTCTATAATTTTTCAAGTAGATGAAAATCACGTAAATGACTGAAATGATCTACCGGTTTACTTCCTGATATATAAATGTACGATTAGTTTCAGAAGTACCTTCGAAAACTTTTATTGGTGGATAAAACGGTGGTTCCTAAAAAATTTGACGTACATTATAACTGTTTTCTACATCAGTTTCAATGCTGCCAATCGCTTCACTGGACGAATCTTGTAACGTGGCTCTGACTCGCCACTACTCCAAACATTGTTCTGAACTGTTTCAACAAATATGAGTATCTGGTATGGATCTATAAAATTTTCTTTAAGTCTACTGAAATACACGCTGATAAGCTACCCGGTTCGGGGTTTTACTTATAGTCTATAAGATACACTGCTTGTTCGAGTCCTGATATGAGACACAATACATCACCTGCCGGCGACTGAGATAATCATAATTCCGCGGGAACTTCATAATCAGTTTTTCAGGCGTTTAGTTTCAAGCAATAATTTTGAAAAATGATTTTCTTTGTTCTTGAACTCAGTAATGATGAATATGGAAAGAAAATTGAGAAATTTCAAACGGCTACCCAGTAACACGTATGAACACTTGAAGTATCCATGTGGTTCGGACTAATTTGAATGAAATTCGATATTTCGGTGCCGATGACAACAAATATGACAGAATATTCGTGAAACTTCACGATCGCGACCATTGCTACACCTGTGCACCTTTGAACTTGAGAAAACAACTTCGAAACTATGATCGCATTTGGGGAAGCGATGGCCGTCCATAGTCTCAAAAGTAATTCCCACCATGGGCACCCATGCTGCGGCAACTCAATTGGGGATCGGTAGAGGAAAGACGACGTTCTTTTCGTGAATTTCTGTTGAGGAAATTTAGAGGGCCGCAATTTGAAGCTGAGTGTAGTGCGATCTTGCTGCCGCCTACTTACATTTCGCGTGGTGATCACAAAGACAAGATAAGAGAGTCAGCACTTGGAAAAGAGGATACGATGGTCAGCTTTGACGTGGTATCATTGTTCACAAACGTCCCTGTCAAGGACTGTAACGATCTGCTCTCCCAGTTATTTGACGTTATCCCGAAAAGTCAGCAATAGTGTACTTGGAAACAGACATCGTATTGCATTTGAGGAGACATCCATAATTACAAGAACAAACAGTTTCTGGGATAGTGTAATAAAAGAGGCGATTGAGATCAAAATAGCTGACAGTACTCTTAACAGAGACGGCGGCTTGCAGCTGAGCACGGCTTGGAACCCGGCGATCGGTAGGTTGAAGCGGGCGCGGTAGGCACACGACCAAAACATTGCCTTTTATGGTCATGTCGCGGAGCACCAGTGACGTCACAGCCGCAGTACTGCTATATAAGGACGACAGCAGCAATCACTCGACAGTCAACCACTTCACAATGGTCGAGGAGGTCTCGGCCGAAACGTAGGCAGTAACCACATGACGCGGCTGGAAGCAAATGTTCAAATGTTTGTTAAGCTTATGGGACTTAACTACGGGGTCATCAGTCCCTAAACTTACAAACTACTTATGAACTACTTACGAACTAGGACGGCACAAATATCCATGCCCGAGGGGGGATTCGAACCCCCGACCGTAGTGGCCGTGCTGACCGGGACTGAAGCGCCTCAGTCACCTCGGCCACCGCGGCCGGCGCGGCTGGAAGCCCGAGAAAATTGTATCAATAATACTGATTGCTGCCGCTGCGGTACGGCCGAGAGCATTGAGGCGCTATGCTACGATCCACGAGGCTGTTCCATTTCAGGGGTTCTAATCCCCCCACCCTTGGGCATGGATGTTGGCACTGTCTCTAGTATAAGGTAGTTCATCAGTAGTTTGTAAGTGTAGGGACTGATGATACCGCAGTTAAGTCCCATAAGCTTAACAAACATTTGAATTACTGACTGCTATAACTAGCACCGGGTAAAGATAATCACCCATGCAGACGTACAATAAATTCAAACATGCATGTTGTACCGTTCAGCGCGAACGCACTCGGACACACGCAAACACACACACACATACACACACACACACACACATCGTGCAATCGATCAACTCAGACACATTTACTTATGCATGTCAATGACAATGTTTCTGTTCCAATCACTCTTGCACAGATATATACCTCCGCGACGGAGTAGTCGAGCGTTCCAAGGCGCGTAGCTGCGGAAGGCATCGCTGCTCAATGTCGGAGGTTCAAGTGTTCCCTTGCACATTGGTGTCTTTGTTGTCCTTAGCATATGTTAGTGTAAGTAGTGCGAGGGTGAAGGTCGGGGTGAGAGTTTACAATAGGGAAAGTTTAACTTTTTAAAACTCACAACCACAAATTGCAAATCAAATTCCTAAACCTGCAAAAACACTGGATCTGTGATTGCTACTGTTTGACTCGTTTTCTAGGGGATGATATCACACGTTCGCAGCTTTCCTTCCCTGCATATGATTAACAAAAAAATTAATAATAAAGTAAGTTCATTTGAGGAAAGCGTGTACTAACTACTATTTTTGAAAACACGTGAAAGTTCAGTTTATGTTGTATGTTACACCATATTAAAACCCTGTGGCTGATACGTTTTTACGTCGACACATTTATCAAATAAAGTTATAGCTCGTGAGCCCCCAGACGAAATGAATATTTGTCGCAAATTGTTTTCACACCATGTGGCTGTCTCAAACACCGTTTATGTTCATGCCTATACGACGACACATGTTACATTAACAAATCACAGTTACTTTAATTCAATGCGATGCACACCTTGTTCCACCGGCTAAATATTCACAAACACACAGTAGCACTCGATTCAACTTGGTGCAGTCTACGACGAGCAACCACACGTGGCGACTGCCAGACACAAATCTAAAGTTTCCACCTGGAGATCCACATGCCGACTGATGCCGAGCGACCCGCCCGGCCAGCTACCCCACTTGCTCCCAACTCGTCACTTCCTGCCCACGCACGCACGCATGCCAAAAGCTCAACTGGCGGGTTTTTTCCCAACGTCATCAACTTCCCCATGCGAGTTGTTCTAACCGATTTGCCAACGTACAGCGCTCAGCCAATACATTTCTAAAACTTTACTTAAAATCAAAATAATTGCACTACACATTAAATAAATGTCTTCTTAGGTTTTAAATTGATATAAACATCATTTGTACTATTTATCATAATCGTGCAATTTCTTATATCACAGATAAGTGATTTAGCTGAATACTTCAAGATAAAATACACAAGATTAATTGAAAATAAAATGAGAAATAGTTAATATATTATTTTTATAAACAAACATTGCCATGCTAGTTGTGTAACTGTCTTGTATTCGTTGGTACTTTATTAATTTTCATTGTCAATTAAACATATTACGCCAGATGTGACTATATCAGCTAATGTATTGTTTATTTATCAACAGGCTATTTTGTAATGAGAGCGTTAAAGGTTCCTAACTGCATCGTATTACTTCAAATGCCAGTAGTATTAGAATGTTTTATTTCACGCTGTGCACTGCACTGTGCCTGGCACTCACCATTGTCCCTCTCTCCCCTCACCGGAAACGAAAACTGGAAAATCCTAAGCTGGAACAAGCCACCAACATCGGCCTGCTTGCTGGCCTCTCTTCAGCTACAAGCACACAGCAAATCTCAACGTGGAGAATTTCTACCTTTGGCCTAACTATAAATGTTGTTACCCAACTGTGTACATACATTGCTACCATAATTAATAAGATTAAAATTGTGTAACATTTAGTGCATTGGCATGGTCAATGTTTGCAGTGAACTTCATAACGTTTAATTAGCAAATGATATTAATTACCAATATTTCTATTGGGTGGTAATCTCACAGTAGTTTGTAAGCCTAAGGACCGATGACCAGAGTAGTTAAGTCCCTTAGGTTCACAAACATTTGAACATTATTTCGATATATTCTATTATTAAACAAATATCTATTTACTCTCAATCAGGAAGTGGATAATTTTGAAAATGTAAGTTTCCAGTTCCGTCCTAACAGAGTATTATTTATCACGATGTTATACCCGACCGACTTTCATTACCGATACAGTGTATAGCATATGGCTTCGCCATCAGATAGTTGTCAGGTTCGGACAAAGAACTGCCAACATCCTCTATTTACAACCATAGATATTGGGAGGCATCGAAGGCACACAACGTACACCCTTAGCCTACCATTGCATGGCACGTGTATCTGTAAAATATGCGCTTATTTTTCACATAAGAACCATGCTCTGCTATCTACAACTCTTTTACCTTGTTTCACATCAGTCTGATAACCTTATTTTTTTAGGTGTTACGCCATATCGATGGTAGGTTGGATATCTATACTTTCGATTTGGTAAGAGTGATAACAGCCCTTCACCCTGTGCGTGAAACTGTCCGTAACCATATAAACAACTTTACAATAGCGAAATGAGATTTTACGAATTCGTGGTGAAATAGATACACGTGGAGTTTTGAATGGTTTAAAATACACTTATAACATAAATCAGCTCTGTGAGCAGCACCAAATCATTTACCATCTCCAGAGTGACAAATCCTTGACTGGAAATAGTGGCCTGCTAAAAGTTTTGTCTTATGTTGTAATGCATACTTCTCACAGCGTTAAATAAGTAAATTTTATGCTGTTTTCTTAAATGTTACGTCAGTTTTTCGAAAACTTTATTTTTCATTAATTTTAAAAAATCTTTTAAATGTCGCACTTTGTAAGAACACTCCCTACTGGTAGTGACACCCATAAACTTCCTCAGCGTGATAGATTGAAGAAAATAGCACAAGGTTTCTAGCAAGTTTCACCCCAAAATTGAAACATTGCTGTAGCTTTCTGTCGTGCATTGTTTATTTATCCCATTGGTTCATTATTATGTAGTTTGACTCCGTAATTGACATTGGGCCAGCCCATTACAATATTGCAATAAAAATAAGATATTTCCAGCTTATATATATATATATATATATATATATATATATATATATATATATATATATATATATATAAAACCATTTTAGTTAATTTACGAATCTGACTGTTAAATGTTTCATGCGGAGTACATTTGCAATCTGCACTGATGATGTTCCATCATGGGAAAGAAATTGATATGTAAATTTTTATTAAATAATATTTCATATCGCACCACGAAGGTCGAAATTTCTTGCCGCGGTAGAGTAGCCAACCGGTCTAAGGCGCCTCGCTGCGGAGCGCGCGGTTGCTCGCCGTCGGAGGTTCGAATACTCCTTGGGGCATGGGTGTGTGTGTTTGTTCCTAGATTAGTTTACCTTACTTTAAGTAGCTTGTAAGCTACGGACTGATGACCACATGATGGCCGCAGTCGCCGACCTGTCTGCGGCATGTCAGTCACTGTCTGCACGGCCGCTGCGATAGGGGGTTCGAATTCCCTCTCTGGCATAGATGTTTTTGCCGTCCTTAGTATAAGCTAGTTCATAAGTAGTTTGTAAGTTTAGGGACTGATGACCCCGTAGTTAAGTCCCAAATCTCTACAAACATTTGAATATTTTGATGACCACGCACTTTGGCCCGATAGATTAACAAACATTTGAACCTTTTATTATTATTTGAAATTTCTTGTTTTTATTGATTCATTATCTGCTTGTAGAAAGAATCACTGAGCGGATCTGACTGTTGAGTGTTTCATGCGGAGTACATTTGCAATCTCCACTGATGATGTTCCATCATGGGAACGAAATCGATATGTAAATTTTTATAAAATAATATTTCTTATCGCGAAATGGTGGAAATTTCTTGTTTTTATTAATCCATTATCAGCTTGTAGAAGGAATCACTGGGCGCAACCAGGCAATCTCGACACTGTTGCAAGTTGGTAGGATATGTCAGTTAAATTTGATACTACAGTTCAATTGGTGCTCCTATGAGGCATCGTGGACCGGATGCTTTGTCATGAGAATGTTCACATAGTTGTGACATAATATCATGGAAGAGGCATGCGGACATTTTGCAAATGTCAAATATTTGTAAACTTATTGAACCAAACTGCTATGTTTATCAGTCACTAGACTTACACCAAGGATAACATACTCACGGATGCCTGAGGGAGAACTCGAACCTTCGGCGGGAACGGCTACCCTGTCCGCGGCATGACGCTATGACGCTTTATACCACGCACCGATTCCAAAGCCATGTTGACATTTTGAAAATTGTGTAAGGTCTGCCAATTGCTTAGTAGGTCATTAAAGTAGAAATTGACAGTATCGCAACAAAATGACTTTATTTTAATCGTTTCGGTTATGACCACCATTAGAAAGTCCTTGGATATTTTATGAACACCAGGATATTTCAGTTACGTGTTGTTGTTTGAACACAGAAGAGCAGACTGCTCTTGCGTGTTCACACAACATGTAACTGAGATTGTTATCGAAGCACTATTTATGATAAAGTTCTCATAAGAGACGTTATCACTGCACAACAAACCACTTGAATAGTATCATTTATTGTGCTTTGGCGCTGAAATTGTGAGAAGTCCATATGGGATCTTCTTTAAGATAACTTTATTGCTACTTATCATGAGGCGGAAAAGATAACTTTCTACCAATGCGATTCATTGTATCTTTAATGAATAACAAATCACTTTACGTGCCACTTCACAAGCTATATATAAGTTTTACGACTACTGTTGCCTTCCCTGGCCCGACAACTGAAAGTGATGGCTTCGGTATAATGCTAATGCACTGTTTCATTACCAAAATGTTAGTTACAGGATCACACCTCTGCAGACACGGACCGCCTTCCGACACACCCACCCTCACAACTCATCTGAAAAAGCAAACGTAGCAATTTTTGGAAACTTTCAAAGAACAATTATCAATTATTTTTAATGAAAGATACTGCTCTGTAATTCGGATTGATATAAGACATTTTTTTAATCAAAATAACAAAATTTGATTTAAAAAATATAGATTTTATAGACTGTCTCCGCAACAGTAGCACTTCGTTCCTCACTTCAGCTCAATACAATTGCCTATTCCACTCCAAAATAGAAGGAGGAAAGAAAGAATGCCTATATGCCTCCGTACGAGCCCTAATTTCTCTTATCTCGTCTTTGTGATCACTACGCGAAATGTAATAGGAGGCAGCAAGAGCGTACTACACTCAGCTTCAAATACTGGCCCTCTAAATTTACTCAGCAGAAATTCACGAAAAGAAAGTCGTCTTTCCTCCAGCGATCCCCAATTCAGTTGCCGGAGCATTTCCGTGACACTCGTGCATTGGTCGAACCTACCGGAAAAAAATCCTAGCTGCTCGCCTCTGGACTTCTTCTATGTCTTCCTTTAAACGGATCTGCTGCGGGTCCCAAACACTTAAGCAATACTCAAGACGTGGTCGTACAAGCGATTTATACGCGGTCTCCTTTACAGATGAAGTACATCTTCCCAAAATACTCCCAATAAACCGAAGTTGGCTGTCCGCCTTAATCACAACTGTCCTTACATGCTCGTTCCATTTCATATCGCAGTTTTTTCAGTTTCAGCCTGCAGTTCATGACCAAAACGTTATGGTCAGAGTCTATATTTGCCCTTGGGTATGTCTTACAGTTTAAAACCTGGTTACGAAATCTATGTCTTACCATTAAAAAATATATCTGGTATCTCACCGGGGTCTCTTGGTCTCTTCCACGTATACAACTTTCTTTCGTGATTCTTAAACGAGGTGTTTGTTATAAGTAAATTATGTCCCGTGCAAAATTCTACCAGATCGCTTCCTCTGTCATTGCTTTTGCCAAGACCATATTCACATACTATCTTCCTTTCCCTTCCTTGTCCTACTACCGAACTCCAGTCTCCCATAACAATTAAGTTTTCCTCTCCCTTAATTGTCTGAATAATTTCCTTTAGCTCCTCATATATATCTTCGATCTCTTCATCATCGGCAGAGTTAGTTGGCATATAAACCTGTACTACTGCGGTCGGTGTTGGCTTCGTATCTCTCTTGACTACGATAATGCGATCACTGTGTTGCTCATAGTAGTTTACCCGCATTCCTATTTTCTTATTCATTATCAGACCTACTCCTGTAATACCCCCAACTGATTTTGTGTTTATAATCTGGTACTCACCTAAACAGAAATCCTGTTCCTCTTTCCAAAAATCGAATGTTCGAATGTTTTTAGAACTTATGGGACTTAACTACGGGGTCATCAGTCCCTAAGCTTACAAACTACTTATGTACTACCTAAGACTAAGGACGGCACAAATATCCATGCCCGAGGGGGAATTCGAACCCCCGACCGTAGTGACCGTGCAGATCGTCACTGGCGCGCCTCAGTCCCCTCGGCCACCGCGGCTTCCTCTTTTCGCCGAACTTTACTAATCCCCACTATATCTAACTTCAACCTATCAATTTCTCTATTTAAATTTTCTAACTTCCCTGCCAAATTAAGGGATGTAACATTCCACGCTCCGATCCGTAGAGTGCCAGTGTTGTTTTTCCTGATGATCACATTCTCCTGAATAGTAGCCCGCCCGGACATCCGAATGGCGGCCTATTTTACCTCCGGAATATTTCACCCGAGAGGATGCCATCATCATACAGGGTGTCCAGAAAAGGACTACCTGATTTCAAAATTAAATATGAAGATCGATAGAGGAATATTTATTGAGAAACATTGAGAAAGCTGTAAGAAGTTTATAAAGTAGTTTGAAATAATAGTTACAAAACTTGCTAACAGATGGCGCTGCAATCGCCATGTGTAATGCCTAGTATAAATAGTGATCCGAAGCCCAGAGCGATCAGTTCCACTACTGAAACGTGAAAGGAGGTTAGCGTACCGAAGGAAGAGATTAAAACCATGTACTCCATTGAACAACGCGTTTTTCTGGTGCTAGGTGTTAGAAGAGAGTCCTACGGCAACAAGGCAAAGTTTTCAAGCACGATTTAATGTTCCAAAAGGACCCGATGCGAAAACCATTCGTACGCTCTTCGCAAAATTTCAACGAACAGGCAGCGTAACTTATGATCTAGTGGGGTATGTTGGCCGCAATCAAACCACAGTTACGCCTAAAAATATCGCCACAGTTTCTGAAATTATTCAGCGAAATCCAATATCATCCGTCCGTAGAATTGCATATGAGACTGGTTTGAAGCGTTCCAGCACGCAGAAAATACTGTGAAAGAGCCTACACATGCTCCCATTCAAAATTCAAACGCACCAGGCCATACCCGTACGAGCTGTGCATCAAAGGGCTGCCTTTGCTAATCAGATGCTCACAATGATTGATAGTGAATGATTTGATGTTAGCTGCATCTGGTTTACAGATGAAGCACACTTCCACCTGAATGGATGCGTGAATAAGCAGAACTGGCGATTTTGGGGTTCTGAGAAGCCATATTGGTGTGAAGCGAAACTCCTGTATTCTCCTAAAGTTACTGTGTGGGCTGCAGTATGCAGAATTATTGGCCCTTTTTTCATTCGAGAAACGGTCATTGATCCCCGTTACGTTGCAAGTTTGGAACAATTTGTCGCCACACAGCAAGCGTTAGAGGATCGACCAGGTACTGAATGGTTTATGCAAGATGGAGTCCGACCACATCGGACCGAACAAGTGTTTCGCTTTCTTGAGGAATACTTCGGGAATCGGGTGATTGCTTTGGAATATCCCAAATTTACTGGTGCAGGCATGGATTGGCCTCCATATTCGCCGGATTTGACTCCTGTGACTTTTTTTTTTTTTTTTTTTTTTTTTTTTTGGAAGTATCCTGCCACGCTGGACGAGCTTGAATCGGCGTTTTCTGTGGCATGTGAATCCATTTCGGTTGAGACACGACGAAATGTGATGGCGAATTTCATTCTTCGTTTGCGCCACCTCTGTTGAAAACATTGTGATGTGATTGTTTACAAAGAGTGTTTTCATACAAATATTTCACTTACGTATGCTGATATGAATTGTACAGCGTGCAGCGCCATCTGTTAGCAGCTTTTGCAACTATTATTTCAAACTGCTGAATAAACTTCTTACACCTTTCACAATAAACATACCGCAGCTTTTGTAACTATTATTTCAAACTGCTGTATAAACTTCTTACACCTTTTACAATAAACATACCGTTTACTGCATTCCTCTATCGACCTTTGTTTTCGAGATATTTAATTCTGAAATCAGAAACCCTTTTCTCGACACCCTGTATGTTCATACTGAGCTATGAAACATATAAACAATCGGCTGCACGTGTTCATAAATAGATGTCTGCGTCGAATAACAAAAGTGAGGGGCTGGACAAAATCTCAAATGAAGATCTTTGGACCATGGCCAACCAGCAGCCGATTGATTTCCAGATCAATTCAATTCAATTCAATTGTTTGTTAAGCTTATGGGACTTAAATACGGGGTCATCAGTCCCTAAACTTACAAATTATTTATGAACTACTTACGAACTAGGACGGCACTTCAAAAAATGTTCAAATGTTTGTAGAACTTATGGGACACAACTACGAGGTCATCAGTCCCTAAGCTTACAAACTACTTATGAACTAGCTAAGACTAAGGACGGCACAAATATCCATGCCCGAGGGGGGATTCGAACCCCCGACCGTAGTGGCCGTGCTGACCGTGACTGGAGCGCCTCAGTCAACTTGGCCACCGCGGCCGGCTCCAGATCAAGGAGAGGAAGTGGCGCTGGATCGGTCACACTCTAAGGAAGCCGGCTGGAGCCGCCGAGAGGTTGGCGATGGCCTGGGACCCTCAAGGCAGCAGAAAACGAGGTCGGCCAAAGACGACGTGGAGGAGGACGATCGAAAAAGAAATCTTCGAGGATGATAACACCATGAATGAAGTCAAAAAGGATGGCCAGGAACCATACTGTGTGGAGGAATTTCGTCAAGGCACTATGCTCCTGAGGGAGCAACAAGAAATAAGTAAAGATCTGAGCCAGACAGCTGACTTACCGATGGAGCCGAGGCGGTAGTGGATGGTGACGAGAAGGACGCCGTGCTCCACGAAGTAGTCGGGCGGCTTGTTGGTGGCGCCGCCGCGGGCGTAGCGGCCTCCGTGGATGTAGAACATGACCGCCAGAGGGTCGCCGCCCTGCGGCTGCAGCGGCGCGTACACGTTCAGGTAGAGGCAGTCCTCCGAGCCGCCCGTCTCCTGCGAGCACTTGTCGGCCATGGTCAGCGCGTCGCGCACCCCGGACCAGTTGGCCGCCGGCCGCGGCGCCTGAGCACACAGGCCACACCCCCCACCAGTCACCAGCAGTCGTTCTACAGCCAGTTTATGTTAAAACGAATAGACAACATGCAGGTAGTTTCCAGGGATGAACCACATCTATGAAAAGGAATGATGGTATGGCCATGTACTGGCCGGGATATTCCATCGGGGTTCGTCCGCCTACAGCAAGTCTTCCTAATCGACGGCACTTCGACGACTTGCGTCTTGATGATGATGCAAATGATATAAGGAAGTAGCAGACTTACGCATTTCAATAGTTTTAATCAAATTTTATCAATAATGTAAGGAGCAGATTAGCCGTAAAATCTTTTGTTTTATTCAGGCAAATCGATTTCGGTGCTGTCAGCAAGTTCAAAACAGCATTTTTGTGAAATGTACAATGACATTTACGTCTAACATATCCGTACTCAATATAGCTAGATACATGTGATATTATCTGCTGTCACAGGAAGTCAAACTCTGATCAAAGTTCTTTAGAAAAACAAAATGAAGAGTTACCAAATTGTCGATACAGGCTTTCGACTCTGTACCTCAAAGGCGTCTTCAAATCAAACTGCTTATGGAATATCACCACAATTATGCGATAGGATTCGTGATTTCCGTCAGAAAGGACACAGTACATTGTAAATGACGGAATGACATCGAGTAGAACTATTGTGATATCTGGCGCTCCACAGGGAACTGTTGTAGGGCCCCTACTGTTCCTTGCTTTTATAAACGACTAGCTGTAGGCCCGGCGTTGCCCGGGTGGTTATTTATTCTACACTCTCTTAGTCCACATCCCCTCCCCCCCTCTCTCTCACCCTTTCTGCATCCACCTCTTTCTCTCCCATCTGTCTGTTCGTTTTCACCTTTCCCTCTCTCAGCAAATTTTTCTACAAGGTACCCTCTGTCATGAACCATACAAACATTTATGTACCCAGTGATCTTCCTCTTGGTTTAGAGGTCATGGGTAAAAAAAAATCATATAGATTAAAGCAAAACCATGCATTCTGTAAAATTCCGAAAGTACCCTCCACCACGCACCGAATTAAATTCTATACAGATAGTGACATTCCTCTTCTTTTTAAAGGTACACTGTGCAAAATTTCATCAATATCGGAACAAAACTATAGATTTATGTGCAATAGAAACGCAGGGACACATTGAAAAATCCACTTTGTTGTTCTCAAATATTCCAGTTTCATTTCGTGTAACCCTTGTTCTGACAATAAAAAAAGGATCTGTGAAATCGGTCGAACCGTTCTCAAGTTATTGCGCGACCGAGGTATTTAGGGATCCATTTTGATGTTGCAAAGTACCCTCCACCAAACACCGTATGAAACTTAAGGTAGACGGTGACGTTCCTCTTGTTTTGAAGGTCAAGCCTGCGAACTTCGTGAAAATCGGAATGAAAGTATGAAGTATGCTCCGCCATGCACCTATCACAAAATACTTTCTTAGCTGACGTTTTATACCTATAAACTATAATCCTGCAAAATTTCAGCTTCATAGCTGAAGTAGTTTTCGAGATTTCGTGTTTAGTCAGTGCAATAATTGACGCATAAATCTGGGTATTCTCACAAGGTGGCCTATCATTATTTATGACGCCATATCTCTTGAGCTATGTGTCATTCTCTTTTGTTTTTGGGTCAGGAACTTTCGTGGACGTACGTTGAACAGTTCACCAAAGTTTCTTTGTAATCGAATGAATGGTTTATGAGCACATAGAGGACATACAGACAAACATTCATATGGAGACAATTTGAGTAGCTCCGTAAGACTGTTCGCGGTTGTTGCTGTCACATATCCGTTAGTAAAGTCACCAGAAGATTAAAAGCAACTGCAAAATGATTTAGACACGATATCAGCATGGTGCAAAAACTGGCAATTGACCGTTAATAATGAAAATGTGAAGTCATCCATGTGACCACATAAAGAAGCCCATTAAACTTCATAAACCAGCCAAAACTACAGGTCGTAAATTTAACTTTATACCTAGGATTAATAATTACAAACAACTTAAGTTGGAAATAACACACAGATAATATTGTAGGGAAAGCAAATTAAAGACTACGTTTCGTTGACAGAACACTTAGAAGATGCAACTACTAAAGAAACTGAGTCCAATTTTAAAGTATTGTTGCCCATTGTTGGATGTCCACCAAGTGGGATTAACAGACGGTTTGGAGAAACTGCATTGACGGACAGCTCGTTTTGTGATATCGCGATGTAGGGGAGAGTGTGTCACGAAAATGATGCACGAGTTGGGGAGGAAATCATTAAAACAAAGGCGTTACTCGTTGCGACGAGATCTATTTTCGAAATTTCTTTCAACTTTCTTTTCCAAAGAAAGACATAAGAAGACATGAGCATCAAAATAAAATACGAGAATTCAGATCGAATACGGAAAGATTCAGGTGTTCCTTTTCTCCGCGAGCTATTAGAGAATGGAAATGTAGAGCAACGTCATAAAAGCTGTTGTATGAACCCTCCTCCATACACTTCAATATGGCTTGCAGAGTATTTACGTAGATGTAGATGTAGGATACATTTTTTATGATTCTACTCTGTCTCGTTATCTTCCAGCAAGGATTTCCAATATTACGTCTAAAGAAGCATCATATTTTTCGTAATATTGTCACTTTTAGTTTTATACAAGGTCTTACATTTGTTAAACATACAGGAGTAATATAGTATGTTTTGAATTGTGATGTGTTCAAAAATGTTCAAATGGGACTTATGGGACTTAACTACGGGGTCATCAGTCCCTAAACTTACAAACTTCTTATGAACTACTTACGAACTAGGACGGCACAAATATCCATGCCCGAGGGGGGATTCGAACCCCCGACCGTAGTGGCCGTGCTGACCGTAACTGGAGCGCCTCAGTCACCTCGGCCACCGCGGCCGGCTGTGATATGTTTTATATAAACGCACATCTGTAAAGTTTTGCTTGTGAATTGCCATTCAAGATAATTACCAACATTTTACTTTTGACTGTCTCCTGCTTATGGGAAATTTTGTTATTTTTGTTTCATCTTGTAATCAAAAAATTTTTCTAGGATATTATTTGAAGTTTTGTCGCTCATGCACAACCATTTTGGGACAATCACGTACCTACAAATCATTCATAGCAGCTCACAGAACACTGACAAGTGATTACATTTTCACGAAATTTTGTTGCATAAATCCTGAGAATCAGTACCCAGAACAACCACCTCTGGCCGTAATAACGGCCTTGATACTCCTGGGCATTGAGTCAAACAGAGCTTGGATGGCGTGTACGGGTCAGATGCCCATGCAGCTTCAACACGATGCCACAGTTCATCAAAAAAATATTCAAATATTTGTTAAGCTTAAAGGACTTAACTACGTGGTCATCAGACTGTGACTGGCGCTCCGCAGACCGCTCGGCCACTGCGGCCTGCTCATCAAGAATAGTGACTGGCGTTTTGCGACGAACAAGTTGATCGGCCACCATTGACCAGATGTTTTCAATTAGTGAGAGATCTGGAGGATGTGTTTCTTCCGTATCCAGAAAGGCCCGTATAGGATCCGCAAGATGCGGTCGTGCGTTATCCTGCTGAAATGTAGAGTTTAGCAGGGATAAAATGAAGGATAGAGCCACGGGTCCTAACACATCTGAAATGTAACGCCCACTGTTCAAAGTGCCGTCGATGCGAACAAGAGGTGACCGAGACGTGCAACCAATGGCACCCCATAGCATCACGCCGCATGATATGCCAGAATGCCGATGACGATGTGCGTTCACCACGATATCGCCAAACATGGATGCGACCATCATGACCTGGATTCATCCGAGAAAATGACGTTTTGCCATTCGTACACCCAGGTTCGTCGTTGCGTACACCATCGAAGGCGCTCCTCTCTGTGATGCAGCGTGAAAGGTAACCGCAGCCATGGTCTCCGAGCTGATAGTCCACGCTGCTGCAAACGTCGAACTCTTCGTGCAGATGGTTGTTGTCTTGCAAACGTCCCCATCTGTTAACTCAGGGATCGAGACGTGGCTGCACGATCCGTTACAGCCATGCGGATAAGATGCCTATCATCTTGACTGCTAGTGACACAAGGCCCAAGGTCGTTGGGATCCAGCAAGGCGTTCCGTATTGCCCTCCTGAACCCACCGATTCCATATTCTGCCAACAGTCATTGGATCGCGACCAACGAGAGCAGCAATGTCGCGATACGATAAACCGCAATCGCGCTACCGTGAGAAATCGGTTGGAAACTTTCCTCATGTCAGCACGTTGTAGGTGTCGCCACCGGTGTCAACCTTGTGTGAATGCTCATTTGCATATCAAGGTATCTTCTTCCTGTCGGTTAAATTTCGCGTCAGTAGCACGTCATCTTCGCGGTGCAGCAATTTTAATGGCCAGGAGTGTATTATTGCGATTATATGCGCTGGTGATTCTTCCTCTTGTCTAAATTTCATATCATGTTGAGCGATTTATTGTGACTCTACTGTACCACTTATTTATTCAACTGAATCTTAAACAACTAGCTTTCGTATTTAATTTCGTGGTATGTAGTCCTTCAGCGTAATGTTGTAAATTGCTTTTTTGAGCGAATGTTGTGAATTTGTAGGTTTTTCTTAGTCTTCCATGCCTCTACAAAACCATTTTTAATGTTTTCACGTTTGTATACTTTATTGTCCATTACTCAGTTTTAAACTTACTACTAAAGCCTAGAGAGTAAGTGAGGATCTTTACATCAAATGTGTATTATACTGTGTTGTACTGATTCCTTCTGATTATCCACATTCTATCCACTTTCCTCCTATTTAATTATGCGAATTTCATCAGTATTTTCTATGGTAATTATTTAAATAGTAGGCCTATATTATTCAAGCACCGGCAACTGTTCACGTGCCTTATTTGTGTTGCTCTTAATTCCCGCAATAAATATGATACGAGCTGTGTACCCGTGTTTGCCAAGTAATTTACACCCGTTCTCAACTTCGCTTTATATACTCTAACCTTAGTGTTTCTGTAGCGTACATCATTTAGCTTAAAGGGTGAATGGTGACCACTGCTGACATGTCTTCCACAGTCTCTGTTTGAAGCACTAGGTTGACAAACAAGGAGGTTAGAATAATCTCCTTGGTTGGCAATATCAAGACTCTTATATCTTTGGTGAGTATTGGCTTGGTACCGCTGGTTGCCCAGTTGGGCAAGGAGCAGCACAGAGTTAGCTCCTGGTGTTCGTAGTGTGTGGAGTTGCGTGATTCAATTGGGAGCAAGGTTGTAGCGAAAGCACGTTGTAACAGAGATATTAACGTAAAATGAAAGGGAGATCAATAAATTAACTTGAAGATTGATGGACTGTGATCTAAATTGTCAGATATAAATAGGGATGAAAACTTATATGTTGTCTTGCCTGCACTAGAAAGAGCAATTTGTTGCTTTATAATAATTAACGCACTTTGTATTATTAAATAGCTAGTACTTCGCAATGTCAACACAGTTAATAAGTTATAGAGATAAAAATTAACGATTTAAATTATACAAGGAAATCCTTTGGATATTATTTAGACGTTTCAAATATTTTTCACAAAAATTAATAATATTAAGTTTTTGCGTCACAGTGAACCTTGTGTTACAATCTATAAATAAAGCTGTTCGTTTTCATTTTCAATCACAGAGAGAGTACAGGTGTTAACCAACAGAGAAGATGTTATTTCTTTTCAGGTATCTAAGAAGTATTTACTTGATTTATCATTTCGTGTTTCCATTTATGACGTGTTGATAAATGCATTCGTTATGTATGGCTCTATTGTACGAAGAGTGTTTTTAACTAAGTACCGTTTTGAAATTAAAAAAAAAAATTGGCCCCGATCTATGCCATTTATGATTACGAACAGTGACCAACTACGAGACGTGTTTTTAAGTACCGTTTTGAAATGAAAAAAAAAAAGACGTGCTAAGATATCTCAATAATTTCATTTCTACATGAAACCTTGCACCTTAATATACTTTGTACATAATTTCCGTCAACATTGAGGCACTTGTCATAATATTGTACCAGTTTTTGAATACCCTTCTCATATAAGTCTGCTGTATGACTTGTTAACCACTGCATCACAACTGTTTTAACTTCGACATCGTCTTGAAGACCTCCCAGATGTTTCATCAAGTGCAGGAGCAGATGGTAGGCACTGGGCATCAGATCACGGGTGTACGGACGATGATCTAGAGTTTCCCATCGAAAAGATGTGATGAGATCTATGGTCTGATTAGCAGCATGCAGACGGGCATTGTCTTGCAGCAAAACGATGCCCTTGCTCAACTTGCCACGTCTTTTGTTCTGAACTGTGCAATGTCTTACAGTAAACTGACTACCATCTGTTCCTGCACTTGAAGAAACACCTGGGTGGTCTTCAAGACAATGACGAAGTCAAAAGAGTTGTGATGCAGTGATTAACAAGTCAGGCGACAGTTCTGCGAGTAGGGTATTCAAAAACTGGAACAACGTTATGACAAGCGTCTCAGTACTGACGGAAATTATGTAGAAAATTACATTAATGTACAGGCTTTCGTGTAAACATAAACTTATTGAGATATCTTGGCACATCTTTTTTTCATTTCAAAACGGTACTTAAAAACGCGTCTCGTATTTGGTCACTGTTCGTAATCATAAATGGCATAGATCGGGGCCAAATTAATATTATGATATTTATTAATTATTTGCATGTAGGAAGAGCAAAGCTTAAGCTAATGCATTAGCATACACTAACTTTCGTGAAAATTGTAACACTACCACATGTAAACCTCAATGCGTTGGGGTGGATTGCGTGCCTTAAAAATGCAGATAGCCGTACCGTAGGTGCAACCACAGCGTATGGGTATTTGTGGAGAGGCCAGGCAAACATGTGGTTCCTGAAGAGGGGCAACAGCCTTTTCAGTAATTGCTGGGGCAACAGTCTAGATGATTGACTGAACTCGCCTTTTTACATTATCTAATGTGGGGTTGCCATACAGTTACTTCGAACGGCTGAAAGCAAGGGGAAACTACAGTCATTAATTTTGACGAGTACGTGCAGCTTTATTGTATGAATATCTGATGATGGCATCCTCTCGGGTAAAATATTTCGGAGGTGAAAAAGTCCATTTGGATTTTCGGGCGGGGACAATTCAGGAAGATGTCATTAGGAAATTTAAAATTGACATTGTACGGGCCTGAGTGTGGAAAGTTAGATCCTTTAATCAGAAAATTTAAAAGATGAGATGGATAGGTTGAAGTTAGATATAGTCGGGAGTAGTGACGTTCGGTGGAAAGATGTTAAAAAATATTAAATGTTTGTAAATCGGCTGCGCGATCGGCCGAGCGGTCAGTAGCGCCACGTTGGGGATCAAGCGACTTCCCGCGTCGGAGGTTCGAATTCTCCCTCGGGCACGGATAATTGTGTTGCCTTTAGTATAAGTTAGTTCATAAGTAGTTTGTAAGTTTAGGGATTGTTGACCCCGCTGTTAAGTCCCATAAGCTTTACAAACATTTCAACATTTTTTGTAAATCTATGGGACTAAACTACTATGGTCATCAGTCCCTAGGCTTAGGTTTACAAACTACTTAAACTAACTTCTGATAAGGACAACAAATGCACCCATGCTCGAGGGAGGACTCGAACCTCCGAAGTGAGGCGCCTTGGAACGCTCGGTCACTTCCACCGCGGCGGGGAAAGATGAGCAGGATTTCTTGTCTTGTGAATACAAGATTATACAAATTCAGTTGGGGGGTATTACAGGTCTAATAATGAATAAGGAAATAGGAATACGTCTAAAATGCTACGAACAAGAAAGTGATAGCATTATGGTAATCAGAAACAAAGCCAACATCAACCACAGTAGTACTGTGGTAGGTCTGACGATGACAGTTCCTCGAGCGATACTGCAAGAAGCGTTTGCTGAGATTTTCAACAGTTGTACAACCAATGTCAGAAGTGTATGGTGATTAATTTGAAGACCACTAAAGGTATTTTGTTTGCAACTCCTGTTTGGAATATGTCCCGAGATCGTTCACCAACATTTTCAGACATATCTTGTACAACTGCAATCTTGACGGAGGCTCGTTATCTTTTTTCAGTATTTTAATAAACTGAGACATTGCAACAAGCTTCACGCCTCGATTTCTTCACTTAACCAACCTTATCCCTGAAGTTAACAGTTCATACTACTAAATTTCACTAATAGGCCTACTGAAAATGAAAACAGTGCTTCTTCATACTGGTGCTGGGAACCACTGAATGCAACATATGATAGTGCTATACTTACCCGAAAGCGGAGATCTCCCAGGGGCGGCTCGGCGTACGGGATGCCGACGAACCTGTTGTAGAGCGTGCCGTTGGCTGACGCGGCCACCACTCCCCTGAGGGCGCCGTTCTCGACCGTCACCACCACATCGTCTCCCTGCCAAAGCGTCAAGTTCAGTACGTGCTTTCTACGACGGAACTGCCTAGCTGCCGTTCTCTAAAACAATGTGTTCACTGAGTAGTAATTTTCAATTCATTTCCTACACTGATCAAAACAGGTGATCATTGAGGTATCTACGTTGTGAAATATTGTCACCGGCAGAATGAGATAAATGGTTCGATGTCTTTCTGTCGCTTCTACGAAGTTGAGACGAGAAAATTGCAGCAATCAAGATAGTGGTAATAGCAGAAAATTTGTATACGCGGAAGAGACTGGAGATATTTGATGGTAACAAATTTTCTAATGATACAGATTTCGGACCAGATTTTAAGCTGTAAGACATATCAGGGGCAGATATAAACTTGGAGCGTATGTTATTGGTTATTAACTGTAGTCTGAAACTGAAGAAACTGCAGAAAGGTTTGAAAATAAGCAGACGGGACTTGGATAAATTGAAGGAACTCGAGAGGTCCTTTAGAGTCTCAGAAGGAGCCTTAGGCAACAATTTTTCAGGAACGGTTTGGGGGGGGGGGGATAACACAGTAATCATAATAATTTCGTGTGGCTCATTGGTCTGATGCGTCTTTCAATTGGGCGTCGTTTCTGGCGACTTCTCGCATCGTTGAGGGGTGAAAGATGGGTTAAAAGGCACGCTGAAAATATTCGAGGTCTGACCAGTTTTCGAAACCGCAACCCTTCGATTTACAGTCGAGCTCTTTGGCCCTAGACCACCGGGTTCGATCAATAACAGAATGTGAATGGGTAGGATCATTGCTCAAATAAAAATCATCAAACTCATTAACGTATAACCTTACTTGCTTGCTGCAAAATAATCAATAGTGCCTTCTTATGTAAACACTATTAGGAGATATTTCAGTTTGCTTTCAATTATAGAAATGATGGGTTCCGTAATAAGCTCAAGTTTTCATTATGGTCCTACCGCATTTATATTCATATACAGTATTCTTGCAAGGAAACTACGTATTGTATTTCACCTTAAATCGAACCCTCTGCGTGCTAGAAAACGTTGGCATGTTGGTAATTGCTTCGCAAGAGATGCCCTGCCATATTGGTCAATGAATCTATGTCAATAAAATGACTTTATTCAACAGGGTGCTAATTAAATATCTGGCATGCTCTATATTCAGTCATCCTTGTGTAATCCAGAATGAAACTTTCACTCTGCAGCGGAGTGTGCGTTGATATGAAATTTCCTGACAGATTAAAATTGTATGCCGGAACCAGGACTGGAACCTGGGACCTTTGCCTTTTGCGAGGAAGGCCTCTTCCACTGAGCTATCCCGACACGACTCACGGTCCGTCCTCAGTGGTAGAGCGCTTGCCCGCGAAAGGCAAAGGACCCAGGTTCGAGTCCCGGTTCCGGCATACAATTTTAATCTACCAGGAAGTTTCATCCGTGTGTAATGCTTAAGTGACTACTATAAGCGACTAGAAGTGGCCCTCCCAGTTAAAGGAGGGTAGGTGGATCACGCTCTCAGTAGAGACGAAGCGAAAGTAAAATTCCGATATAATACAACAACACAGTGGATAACATAGTTTCGTTTTCCGTGAATGCAGTGGTAAATTTATTGCGGAAATTCTTGGATTAATTTTATTCTGTTTCTATATTAATAATTATATGATTATTGTGCGTATGTGATGTTAATTTTGTCTGCCAGTTTCAATATTGTAATTGAATTGGTGTTGTATGATGTAGTAGACATGCTGGTCTAGTCAGGGACTTTGTAAGACAAAAACACCGTCTTCGACTGAGTGCTTGGTCGTTGGAACTCTGAGGCGCGGCAGGAGTAGCGCAGTGAGAGTCGGTGTGAAGGAGTTGTGTCGGCACAGAGCAACAGCAAGTTATTAATCTGGCGCAATTAAATGGCAGCCAATCAGTACTCTAGTAGCACGTACGGCTAGCCAGCGTAATAGAACTGTTCTTCTCAATAGAGAACTAAAATTTGCGAAAACAGTGTTAACAATCTTTCACCCATAACATGTAGCAGACACGATCCTATCCTCATCATTGTTATTCTATTTAGAGACCAAATCATAAAATATTAAAAGTGAAAGTGAGCAGTATTAATTATTTTGGCTAGAAAAAACAATTTCAGTTATACAAGGTGTCAGTAATTTTAATCAGGTGAAACATCATATCCAACATACATATGGTAACGTATTCTATTCAGATATTGGCTACATTTATAATTTGTATGTTATACAGTACAATATTTTGCTGCCTCGACTCTTGACTTGAGGTTTACATGGCGTTTACTTATAGCGAGGCACCATGGGGTTACCATAATACCGAAAAAGTTACACTAGTTGCCCTCTAATACGCTGTGGTGTGAGATCACCTCGGATGGCCAGGACGGTTGGTGCACCAGCGTGGAATGGACATTATATAAGGTTATCAATCTGATCTTGATGGATGTTAGGCTATTTTTCCATGACTGCAATACGCAGCTTTACAACGGTGTGGGAGCTTTCGCTGCTATGCGTCTGCCAGGAACAGACCAGACATGCTCAATCGGGTTTAAGTCCCGAGAACAAGATGGCCACTCCATTCGTTCAATCCCCTCAACTTCAATAATGTGGTCCACCAGTGCAGTTCTGTGGGATGAGCGTTATCTCCTAGGACACCAGCTAAAGGTCTAAACATATCGTCTCAATACCTCTGACCTCTCAAAGTTCCATTCTGAAAGACATAGAGGTCAGTTTCTTCGCCTGTACTGACTCCTGTTCCCATTATTCGGCCACCACATTGATACGATGATGTTTCCTGAACACTATTAGGATTGTTTCGAGTTGCACGTTCTCTCCAGATGAGGGAACGACAATTGTCCAGCTGAACACTAAATCTTGACTCATTTGTGAACAGATACCGGTGCCATTCATTACGACTCCGATATTCATGTTCCTCCGCTAATTTTTTTTTTTTTTAATTTTTTTTTTTTTTTTGGGGGGGGGGGGGGGACTTGACTATGGGGTCATCAGTTCCTAAACTTACAAACTACTTATGAACTGGAATGAATCTTTCACTCTGCAGCGGAGTGTGCGCTGATATGAAACTTCCTGGCAGATTAAAATTGTGTGCCGGAACCGGGACTCGAACCTGGGACCTTTGCCTTTCGCGGGCAAGCGCACTATTTACAGAAGCTCTCCTGCGAACCATGCAAGACTAGCACTCCTGGAAGAAAGGATATGGTGGAGACATGGCTTAGCCACAGCCTAAGGGATGTGCCAGAACCGGCACACAATTTTAATCTGCCAGGAAGTTTCATATCAGCGCACACTCCGCCGCAGAGTGAAAGATTCATTCTGGAAACATCCCTTAGGCTGTGGCTAAGCCATGTCTCCACTATATCCTTTCTTCCAGGAGTGCTAGTCTTGCATGGTTCGCAGGAGAGCTTCTGTGAAGTTTGGAAAGTAGGAGGCGAGGTACTGGCGGAAGTAAGATTGTGAGGCGGCATTGTGAATCGTGTCGGGATAGCACAGTCGGTAGTGCGCTTGCCCGCGAAAGGCAAAGGTCTCAGGTTCGAGTCCCGGTTCCGGCACACAATTTTAATCTGCCAGGAAGTTTCATACTTATGAACTACTTACGAACTAGGACGGCACAAATATCCATGCCCGAGGGGGGATTCGAACCCCCGACCGTAGTGGCCGTGTAGACCGCCAAATTTCTGCGGGCTAAGCGGTGTCGTGATTTTAATACGATGCACAGCGACCTTCGTGCGTAGAGCCCACATTTCTGATTTCGGACTGTTTGTGTTGACAGTGGACGTTGTATTGCTGCCTCTGCCTGGAGGGTGCGTTGTCGCTGAGTTGCATTCAGCCTCCTCTCGCGATGGGCTGTTGGCCGCTGCGGAGCGGCCGAGCGCACCTGAGGCGCTATGCGCGATGCGCGAGGCCTTTCCCCGTCGAGGATTGGAATCCCCTCTCAGGAATGGATGTTTGTGCCGTCTTTAGTAAGCTAGGTCACAAGTAGTTTGTAAGTTTAGGGACAGATGTCCCCGCAGTTGGGTCCCATATGCATGACAAACATTTGATGTGCTGTTAAACGGATCAATCGGTCATTTCTTAGTGATGTTACACGCGTATGACCTTGCCCTTGCCTTCCTTTAACGGTTCCTTTTTCCTGAAATCGAGAACAGGTCCTGGAAATTACAGTTGGAACACTCCAATAGCTGCAGCCGCCTCACTGTGTGTGTCCCGCTTCCAGCCTTCCTATGACTCTCCATACTATAGCTTCGGGTAAGTCACGTTGTTGTTGCATTCCACTACCTGCTCGCTACACTATCTGAACCTAACGGATTGTCTAATACATGTGGTAGAGTAAAAACAAGTCAACACAAACCCACTATCTCGGTTGCCGTAATGTTATATCCGTATTCTACCGATGACAATACTTCACAACCTAGATATCTCAACTGATCCCCTGATTGTTTTGAGTCGTATTTCGTCCACCCCCTGCATCTGTTGTAGATCTACGCAACACTTGAAGTGCCTGAAAAATTGGCGCTATGAAATGTGGGGTGCAGATTTCACATATACTTGCCTTCTCTCACCTGTAGTGAAAGTAAACTACTGAGAAGGTTCAAATGTTTATAGAGCTTATGGAACTTAACTACGGGATCATCAGTCCCTAAACTTACAAACTACTTATGAACTAGCTAATGCCGGCCTCGGTGGCCGAGGGGACTGAGGCGCTCCAGTCACGGTCTGCACGGCCACAACGGTCGGGGGTTCGAATCCCCCCTCGGGCATGGATATTTGTGCCGTCCTTAGTATTAGGTAGTTCATAAGTTTGTAAGTTTAGGGACTGATGTCCCCGTAGTTAAGTCCCATAAGCTTAACAAGCATTTGACCGCTCGGCCACTTCGGCCGGCTACGGATAAGGTAGTTACACTGTAACGCGATGTTTCCTATGGATAATTGAAAGTGCACTAAAGAAAATGCTAGCTGCAGAAGGATATGAACACGTTCTACTGTGTACTGTATCCAGTAGGGAAGCAATTCGGAGATGACAACTGTATCAGCATGACGGTACATCAAGTCACAAAGGAGCATCTGTGAGGCAATGTCTGCAAATTCCAACAGTACAGAACTGAGTCAAAACGTCGACTTTGCTCTCTTCGCTACCTTTCCTAATGTCGACTATTGCAACAGAATAGTCTGCAATTCCTCCGCAGACGTTCAGAAAACTAAAAATCTCTCCAGAACTCGAACCTAAAGAGGAAGAGTGGACACACTCCACATTAATGTTCACTGACTGGTGTACACATATTTTTATCAGATAATGTATTCAGTATTTACAGGTTAAGTGTATGATGAAAATACATGTAAATCTGCCACAAACTGCTCAGTCACTTTCTGAAGCAGAAGAATTGTTAACCTTATAATCGATAAGGTTTAGAGTATTTAGAGCTATCATACCTGCAGGAACAGATGAGTCACTTTAAAGTTCAAATTAAGTGATTTTTCTATGAATAAGTCCACTGTCCTGCAGGCATCACCTACTGTTCCTGACAAGTAGAATACCACTAAGAGCAACGCCACCTACAGAGAAGGCCGCGGCGCTCTCGAGTGACGTCAGGCAGAGTAGGTTGCGCTCGCATAGCTGACTGGGTAGCCGCTGGGGCACGGCCCACTAGGCCGAAGCAGCGAGCCAGTTAGCTATGCGCGCGCAACCTTCTCTGCCTGACGTCACACGAGGGCGCCGCGGCCTTTTTCTGTAGGTGGTGGCGCTAAGAGGCCTCCCTGGCATCCCTTTGGCGTCATTCTTGTGTTACATGTAGGGCCACTAGCTTAATTCATTCATCTCGCCACTGTTTTAGCTATCCAAAACTTTGGAGCCACTATTCCACACGCAGACAGCTATCCAGTTGGCCACACGTGACTCACTATATAACGATCTACTTCCCTCAATACGCGCCATTCACTCCAGTCCCTACATGCTTGTCAGTAAAACATGACCACTTAGCTAAGGAAACGAAAAGTGTCAGTAAAATATATAACACATTTGAAAATGCTCCTTTGGTCGTAAATATATAACACTTTCTGACTTATGCCGAGTGGTGCTAATTCCCTTATATACGACTTTCCCTTCTTCAAATGCTCTGCCTCATGTTTGATACTGGATTTGGTACACTGGTTTTATTATGTTTCTTATGACTGTCTTGATCTTTGCACTTTGTTAGGTGTTTCGCTAAGAAGACCACCGTTTCTCTCTCTCTCTTAATTTATTTATTGGCCAGAGATGTCTACGCTCTGGAGTCAGTAAGATCTTTGAGAGACTGAAAAACGTTATGAAAGAGACGTCAACGATCACGTGACCGGACTTAGAGATCACTAAGAGTTTTTACGTCCAGCTACGCCGCTGTCCGTGCCGTCTGGCTCTAGCAGGTGCTTTGATCGACGAGGGCGGTTGTCGCCCTGATGTTTGTGTGAAGTGTTCTGGCAGTCGGGGTTGTTTTTTATTGTATTGCGAGCCCCTGGTATTATGTTTTAACTGTATTTGACCCGAAGATGCGACTTTAAGTCGCGAAACCGGTCGTCTTTTAAAAAAGGTAAAACAGCTGAAGCGGACCCTTTTATTAAATATGTATCATCTTAGCTGTGAATGTCCGTCAACAAAGGTTTTATGTTTATGACAACTCTTTTGTTTTGCGGATTCCAAATATTTAAACATGTTAACCTATCAAGGCATTGAAATAAATCCAAAGATGAAAATTTGTGCTGGACCAGGATTCGAACCCGGATTTCCCGCTTTGGGCCACCAGTCGCCTTAACCAATTAGGATATCCAGGCAAGCTTTCCTTCCAAACCAATTTCTCATCTTGTAGCACACTAGGATTGTGCCGGCCGCGGTGGCCGAGGGGACTGAGGCGCTCCAGTCACGGTCTGCACGGCCGCTACGGTCGGGGGTTCGAATCCCCCCCTCGGGCATGGATATTTGTGCCGTCCTTAGTCTTAGGTAGCTCCTAGGTAGTTTGTAAGCTTAGGGACTGATGACCCCGTAGTTAAGTCCCATACGTTCTACAAACATTTGAACTACGATTGTGTGCTACCTGCCCATTTCATTCCACTTTCTCGCAGCCTATACTTAATGTGTCTGAAAAGAACAGACACCATATAAATATTTGTATATCTGTCCCGACACGCAATTGACAATTTCGATGCGGACGCATTAATACGCTCGATCCCTTTAGGGAATCCAATACAGGCCGCGAGCAAATTTATTCAAATGGGCAGAGGGCACTACAATCCTGGTGTGCTACAAGATTAGAAATTGGTTTGCCATTGGATATATTTCATTGCCCTGAAACGGTCGAAATATTTAAATATTTCCAATTCGTAAAATTACGTCCGTTAATGACAACAAACGGTGTCTGTTCTTTCGGGCATGTTCGAAAAGAACAGACAGCATATAAATAAATTTTTGTTTTTCTAGTTCTGTAGGAGATGGCCTATGGCTTTGAAACGATCTATTGTATAGGTCACGTGACCGAAAAATTTTAATATTATCCATGAAATTTTGTTGAGTACATTTTGTGCTGTGATTCCCCCCCCCCCCCCCCTAAGTAAGGTAATGGAGTGTAATCCATTAGTATGTGCCAGATGTCGTCCACTGAATTTATCAGACGTTTACGTCTCCTTCAGCGAGAGGAGAAATGCAGAGTAATTGATGAATACCCCTTTTACGTTCAGTGTAACTGGTATTGAGAAGATCCATGCCAATAAAAGCAATAAATACAAAAAGAAAAGTAATTAAATGAGTCAAAAGAATAAGAAGTATAAACTAAGACGGAAGATAAATACAGAGCAGCAGACACGTCAAGAGTAGCAACATTTGAGAACCAAAAAGCAATATTATTAATTAGTTTTTTACTCTTTTGTCCACTATTTATACACTGCTTAGGTAACTAGTTACTTCCTCCTAAGACATCGTCAGGATCTGATTTCTCATTACAGTTGCCGTTCATTCACTAATTTATGTTAGATTACAACAGGTTTAGATCCCCTTAATTGTATGTACGTTTTCTCTAAATTTCTCACCCCCTTTTAAGAACTTTCTGGGCAATTGCAGCCAATTGCTTGGCCAATCAGATCGCTCGACATGAATCCCTTCAAACATTTATGGGACATAATCATAATCGCAATTACGGTAATCTATAAACGCAACACGGCTCAATATTTCTGCAGTAGGGTTTGAACCGCATTTTGTGTTCGTTGGCTAAACAAGGAGGCCCTATACGATATGAACACGTATCTCTGAGTTTCGACACCTCAGTCTATAGTTATACATAATAGAAGCTCCACAGTATCTTCGATATTTTAATAAGGACTTGTAACACGTTTAATTATTTGAACAATACTGTTCTGCTGACAGAAAAATTAGAAACAAAAAAAACAAACTGAATCCACTTTGTTGTACTCTGGTTTCCTAGCTATGCTATGAAAAGTATTTCTGGATTTATATTTAAGACAGTAGCCAGTTCACAGCAACATATCAAAGCTGTGGATAAATTGGAGGTGGCACGTGCGCTGTTTTCAAAATACCTGGTTGTACTTTAGCAGTACGTGTATCCAATATTTCAAACTTCACGTAAGCTCGTTGCGTAGCTGTACGAAATACAAAAGGCACTTCCGAAATGTTGTTACTGTTCAATAACGTACACCCAAATCATATCCGGTAACTATTGCGCTAAATGTACCAATAAGGCAGCTTTTATCACTTAGACTACTTACGACCTCAGCTGCATGCGGTCGACTCGATACCGCACCGATGTACAGGAAGATGGCGGCAAAAAGTAGTGTCAGAGATGTCCGCATATCGACTGCCGACTGGATAGTGTCTTACTTCCTGGTAGGGGTAGGCAGTAAGAGAGACACGTGAATGTCGTCACATGTCGTATCTGCGACCTCATGTTATCGACCTGTATTACTATCGTCATGTTATCAGGCTGTTACATCCGACTACAAGTTGACTGATAATTCAATTGTGAGATCATAGTGCTACTATATATTATCACAAAAGGAAACAGAATAATATGTCCTGACCTATAAAAACGATAGAATTATTGATATGATAGTATGCGATATGTTGAGAATTTGGTCAGGGCAGGTAGCGTGCCGCGGCGGAGCGGCCGAGCGCATTGAGGCGCTATGCTGCGATGCGCGAGGCCGATCCCCGTCGGGGGTTCGAATCCCCCCTCGGGCATGGATGTTTGTGCCGTCTTTAGTATAAGCTAGTTCATAAGTAGTTTGTAAGTTTAGGGACTGATGACCCCGCAGTCTCTTAAGCTTAACAAACATTTGAACATTTTTGAACAGGTAGCGTGCCTGGACTATTGTAATTTGATAAAGCTTGGGATGGCTTGCGTGCCTCAACAATGCAGATACATAGGTGCAATCACAGCGGAGGGGTATCTATGGAGAGGCCAAAAAAACATGTGGTTCCTGAAGAGGGACAGCAGCGTTTTGAGTAGTTACAGGGGCAACAGTCTGGATGATTGACTGAGCTGGCCTTGTAACATTAGCTAATCAGGCTTTGCAGTTACTGCGAACGGCTGAAAGTCGTTACTTGTCCCGAGGACTTGCAGCTCTACTGTATGAACATATGATGATGGCGTCTTCTTGGGTAAAATATTCCGGATGTAAAATAGTCCCCCTTTCGGATCTCCGGCCGAGGACTACTCAGGAGGATGTCGTCATCAAGAAAAACAAAACAGGCTATCTACGGGTCGGAGCGTGGAATCTTCTAACCCTTAATCGTTTAGGTTAGTTAGAACATTTGAAAAGAGAAATGGATAGGTTAAAGTTAGATACGCTAGGGATTAGTGAAGTTCGGTGGCAGGATGAACAGGATTTCTGTGTAGAGGGTTATAAATATAAAATCAGTTGGTCGTAACGCAGGAGTAGGTCTGATAATGAATAAGAAAACAGGAGGAACTGTTCAGTGCACTTTCGGCCGGCTCGTAAATTGTTTGGATAATTTAGTTATTGATCGATGGCACGCTTGACAGCTGTACTGTATGCAGTGTATTGTCAACATACAACGTTAACTCTCAAAGAAAACCTGAGTGCTTTGAAGCGGTGAGATAATGGTGAGAATGTATTTAAACTGGCTATGGAACTGGGTGTTGATAGCCACTAGGTCATCTATTTGTGACTGGAAAAGCAGAGTGAAACTTGTCCAGCCCTGTGCAACGTCTTCAGAAAGAACACTTGACATTCGGAAGGCTTTGAAACAGTCTCTGAACGACAAAGCGGACGAAGCTCTTTTCCTTTGGCTTACACAGAAACTTCTTTGAGTGGAGCAGTGCTTCAGGAAATAACTGTTTACCTAAACAAGTTACGGCTTGGTTGGACAGATTTAAAAAACGTCATTTCTTCTGACCACCAGGAGCGAACGAGTACATGAATGAGTTTGAAAATTGATAAAAGAGGGAAATTACACCCCACAACATATTTATCCTGCTGATGAAACAGGCCTCACATTTATGGCATTGCCTACAAAAAGCCTGGCATCAAAATCAGAAGTGCACGTTACTGGTTTTAAAATGAGCGAATATCGTGTTACTATATTAGCGTTCAGAAACGCTGTTGGTAATCACAAGATGCCTTCAATGATGATCGAAAATCTGATAGACCAAGAGCTATTAAGAACTGTTAGTTCCTACCCGAGTATTATCGCAACCAAAGACCGAAAAGCATGGATGGTAAGCTGTTCAAAGAATGGTTTTGACGACCTCCGTCCGACGATTTTGTAAAGAAAATCATTTGCCTCCCCGTGCTATTTTTTTGATTGTCAACGTTCCATCTCACTCCAGCATTGAGAAATTAAGGGATCGAGAAATTGTGGCAAAGTTTTTATCGCCACTTCTACAGCCGATGGACCAGAGCGTACTGCAAACATTAAAACTTAATTACGTAAAAGAATTTTAAGGACTCTAATGAAAAATGATAGCAATCCTTTAGTTGACATAAGAAAATTAAAATAAAAAGAAAAGGATGAGAATGATGTTTATTGGGCCGGTGAGGCCTGGCAGAATATTTTAGAAAACAGTTCGAGAAAATCTTGAAGAAAGTGGTGGACATCTCGTGAATTTCAGAACAATTGAATATACAGAGTAAAATCTTCTACAAATAGTACAGAGAATCCTTCGATCTAAAGAACCCAGTAAAGCAGGCGTAGATGAATGGATGGCAACGGATGGAGCAACTTCGAATGAGGCAGAACCAGCCCAACTTCTCCGAGGAAGACAAATTACCACCTTAAAATAAGATAAAGAACACCTCAAACCTCGCCCGTCCGGAAAGGGACTCTTAAACCGCCTTCTTAACCGGGCGTGTTATTAAAATTTTCGTCTCATCATTAACATGTTCGGAAACGCAAAGTCCGAAATTTTAATTGTTCAGTGGTCCGTATGTCTGGCCCCATTGCTCACAGAGTTAAGGAGTAAAGCCGGCCGCGGTGGCCGAGGAGACTGAGGCGCTTCAGTCACGGTCTGCACGGCCACTACGGTCGGGGGTTCGAATCCCCCCTCGGGCATGGATATTTGTGCCGTCCTAGTTCGTAAGTAGTTCATAAGTAGTTTGTAAGTTTAGGGACTGCTGACCCCGTAGTTAAGTCCCATAAGAAACTTCCTGGCAGATTAAAATTGTGTGCCGGAACCGGGACTCGAACCTGGGACCTTTGCCTTTCGCGGGCAAGTGCACTACCAACTGTGCTATCCCGACACGACTCACGATGCCGCCCCACGACTTCACTTCTGCCAGTACCTCGCCTCCTACTTTCCAAACTTCACAGAAGCTCTCCTGCAAACACGCAAGACTAGCACTTCTGGAAGAAAGGATATGGTGGAGACATGGCTTAGCCACAGCCTGAGGGATGTTTCCAGAATGAAACTTCACTCTGCAGCGGAGTGTGCGCTGATATGAAACTTCCTGGCAGATTAAAATTGTGTGCCGGAACCGAGACTCGAACCTGGGACCTTTGCCTTTCGCAGGCAAGCGCACTACCAACTGTGCTATCCCGACACGACTCACGATGCCGCCCCACGACTTCACTTCTGCCAGTACCTCGCCTCCTACTTTCCAAACTTCACAGAAGCTCTCCTGCAAACACGCAAGACTAACACTTCTGGAAGAAAGGATATGGTGGAGACATGGCTTAGCCACAGCCTGAGGGATGTTTCCAGAATGAAACTTCACTCTGCAGCGGAGTGTGCGCTGATATGAAACTTCCTGGCAGATTAAAATTGTGTGCCGGAACCGAGACTCGAACCTGGGACCTTTGCCTTTCGCAGGCAAGCGCACTACCAACTGTGCTATCCCGACACGACTCACGATGCCGCCCCACGACTTCACTTCTGCCAGTACCTCGCCTCCTACTTTCCAAACTTCACAGAAGCTCTCCTGCAAACACGCAAGACTAACACTTCTGGAAGAAAGGATATGGTGGAGACATGGCTTAGCCACAGCCTGAGGGATGTTTCCAGAATGAAACTTCACTCTGCAGCGGAGTGTGCGCTGATATGAAACTTCCTGGCAGATTAAAATTGTGTGCCGGAACCGAGACTCGAACCTGGGACCTTTGCCTTTCGCAGGCAAGCGCACTACCAACTGTGCTATCCCGACACGACTCACGATGCCGCCCCACAACTTCACTTCTGCCAGTACCTCGCCTCCTACTTTCCAAACTTCACAGAAGCTCTCCTGCAAACACGCAAGACTAGCACTTCTGGAAGAAAGGATATGGTGGAGACATGGCTTAGCCACAGCCTAAGGGATGTTTCCAGAATGAAACTTCACTCTGCAGCGGAGTGTGCGCTGATATGAAACTTCCTGGCAGATTAAAATTGTGTGCCGGAACCGGCACTCGAACCTGGGACCTTTGCCTTTCGCGGGCAAGCGCACTACCAACTGTGCTATCCCTACACGACTCACGATGCCGCCCCACAACTTCACTTCTGCCAGTACCTCGCCTCCTACTTTCATGACGTTTCATTCCGGAAACATCCCTCAGGCTGTGGCTAAGCCATGTCTCCACCATATCCTTTCTTCCAGAAGTGCTAGTCTTGCGTGTTTGCAGGAGAGCTTCTGTGAAGTTTGGAAAGTAGGAGGCGAGGTACTGGCAGAAGTGAAATTGTGGGGCGGCATCGTGAGTAGAGTCGGGATAGCACAGTTGGTAGTGCGCTTGCCTGCGAAAGGCAAAGGTCCCATGTTCGAGTCCCGGTTCCGGCACACAGTTTTAATCTGCCAGGAAGTTTCATATCAGCGCACACTCCGCTGCAGAGTGAAGTTTCATTCAAGTCCCATAAGCTTTACAAACACTTGAACTAAGGAGTAAACTGTTTTGTATACACTTCCTTGGCCTAGTGGTCATGTGTAAGCATATCGGAAGTATTGATATCTTATAGCTACCATGAAGTACAGTGACAACTTTTAAATATTGAACACCGTCTGAAGTACAGCAAAAATCGGTTGGATCTTGCATGGTACGTGTTGTCTAGGATGGTATTTACACTGCTACTGAAAGCAGAATTTGTTCATGGGTCTTTCCTGTGTAACCGTGGTTTTTGGGTACAAAAACTACAAATAGTGGGGATGGCCACTTTTATACTTTTTATTCATTGCAAACGTCGAATTTTTAAGATTGTATTCTCCGACTACTTTTTAGCTTATATATAATCAGAGAAATCGCACTTAGGCGGTAAATTACAAAAATCGGTGTTTAGGCGTTGTTTCAGCGTGTAACGCAAATATATAAGCAGAAAACCACAGCAAATGGCTCAAATTTTGAAAATGTTTTCTGTAGACATTTACGAAGAAACGACATTTTCCAGTTTTAGAATATGTTATGAACATAAACCCGAAAAATCATGATGTTTGGGAAGCAAGATTGCAAAGTACTCTCAGAGAAGGCATTCGTTCCACATCCGATTTCAAGAAACCTACTCGCCGAAGGAATTTGAGTTTCTAGTATCTTACAGAATGGTATCTTCACCCGATAAAGGGTTGGTTTACTTATGTTTCCGTGTAGCATTAGATTACATAAAGCATTGAAATATGCAGTATGTAATAAAAGTATCCGGGCACCCCCAAAGACATACTGTTTCGTATTAGTTGCATTGTGCTGCCATACTTCGAATGTGGTCAGGTGATTGGGAGTCACTTGTGTAAAAAGTCTGTACGCGAGATTTCCACACTTCTAAACATCTCTAGGCTCATTGTTTCTGATGTGACAGTGAAGTGGAAACGTGAAGGGACACTTACAACACGAAAGCGTAAAGGCCGATCACATCTTTTGACTGTCAGAGACCGGTACAGAGACCGGTACAGAGACAGTACAGTGTAATAGGCAGGTATCTATACAGGCCATCACTCAGGAATTCCAAAATGCATCACGATCCACTCCAAGTACTATGAAAGGCAGGAGGTGAGAAAACTTGGATTTCATGGTCGAGCGGTTGCCCATAAGCCACATTTTACGCAGATCAATGCTAAACGATGGCTCGATTTGGCTAAGGAGCGTAAACGTTCGACCACTGGAGAGTGCGAAAACGTTGTGTGACCTATCACGGTACACAATCCGATGGCAATATATGTGAATGGCGAATGTCCGGTGAAGCCTGCGTGTGTAGTGCTGACTGCAGAATTCAGAGGCTGTGGTGTTATGGTGTGGTCCTGTCGGTTAGTGAAGCTTTGCAGCCGCTTACAGAACAGTTAGCAATATACAGGACTCGCAACAGATTTGTTACGTATACTGTAATATTACGAACTTCACCGAATCGCTATTACAAACCTACGCCTAGAGAACTGTGCTCCTCCGAGAGGATTTAAATTTGACCGCGTGTGATCCTAATAGATGAAAGCATGGCAGGTAACCTTCGTTTCCAAAGATATATAGTACCAAAAGAAAAGTTAGAGTTGAAACCGCAAGGAATCCGAAAGAGTTTTCACCTCAAGAACAAAACAGCACTTTTTGCTTTAATTTACGGTCGTCAGTCCCTTTGGACAATAATTATTATTTGATTTATAGCCTGAATGTAAGGTTTCTTTAGTAATGTGATAAAGAAAAACACTGGTAAAACAAACTTTAAATGCAACACTACTCAAAAATGTCAATTTTGTGAATGTCACACAGCATCACAGCAGTCTAATCTTCAATTTAGTTACTAAGCAAAACTGAAGTATTATTAATCTGTTTACGATTGGATGTTAGTCTACAGCATCATACTAAAGTTGTGAACAATAAGCTTACTCTTTCATTAAAAAATGTGAAACCAAAATATTAAAATGATAGATATTTCATTTAGGCCTATTCCAAAACACAGCAAATTAGCTTCGGAAAACTCACTATTGTCTTAAGTTTGTATAATTACTTTAATACAAAATATTTTAAGAAACTTTGTTTGAATATTATAAAGTTTTTGCTTTACACTGACTTACTTGCGTAATAATAATAATAATAATGTTTCAGTAATACAAGGTATTATTTTATGATCAAACACACTTTGAAAATGAGGTACCTGAATCTGATATGCTCTCTTTCAATTAACTCAAACGACTATGCAATTTCCTAATGCAATCAAGAAACTTTATGACTCTGTTAATTCATTCATTATTTGTTTAAAGTTAAGTAAACTCTTTAAAATTGCGACACTGACTGAAAAAGTTTGTACTTGGTGGAGATAAAATTAAACATTAGCTTACACTTTACGTTAATCTCCACTATATAATTATACAGTAAAATCATTCAAACTTTTTGTATTCTATGAAAATTAAAATGTTGTTATTTTTGTTAGTTCATGGCGTCACTTGGAATATTTCACTTTAAATAAAGGACCCTACATATGATAACGACATAGGACAATAACAGGTTAACAGCACTGTATAAAGATTATTCACAAAGTTCACAAATGTGAGGTTCAGGCTGTTGTTACAACACTAAAAAATTATCTACTTTGTCTGTGGTGGCGCAACATATTTCATTACTGGCTCTTGAAGCATGTGGCAAAATTTAGTCTTCTAAGCGTCGAAATAATTTCAATAATAAGACAAAAATATCAGGCCAGTAAATACATTGACAAATATTGGCCAACCGAGACCATTTTACTGCTCTTCTTGAAAAGTATAGCCTCAAGCAAAATAGCCACAAGGCACAAGTAGTGTTCATTCATCAGCGTCCAGAGTACAACTAAGTTCTTCCTCGCGCAAACCGGCCATCTGGCGCGCTTTTTCCACCTTTTACTTCCACATCACTCTCCTTTGAAACGGTGATGCCCGCCATCTTTTATGCATGAATATGGTTTAGGAAAGCTCCAAGCCAGAACCTCTACAATATTATCAATGTACACAATATTCAACACAGTAAATATTACAAAGACAACAATGTTTATACATACTTTACATTAGTATGCTTGCAACCCCTGTTACTTTGCGTGGTACTATCACAGCACATGCCTACATTGATGATTTAAGCACCTTCTTGCTTCCCACTGTTGAAGAACAATTCGTGGATGACAATTGTATCTTCCAACACGATCGAACACCATTCATAATGCACAACCTGTGATGGACTGGTTACATGACAATAATATCCCCGTAATGGACTAGCTTGTACAGAGTCTTCATATGAATCCTATATAACACATTTGGGATGTTTTGGAATACCGACTTCGTGCCAGGCCTCGCCGAGTTACGTTACCTCTCCTGAGTGCAGCACGGTGAAGAATGGGCTGCCATTCCCCAAGAAACCTTGGGAACCTTCCAACGTATGGCTGCGAGAGTGGACTCGTCATCAAGGTTAAGAGTGGGTCAACACCATTGTGAATTCCAGCACTACCGATGGAGGGCACAACGAAATTTCAAGTCATTTTGAGCCAGATTGCCGGATGCTTTTGGCCACATAATATATTTGAAGGAGTTTGCAGAGGTAATAACAGATTGCGAAGACTTTATGTATAGCTGATTTCCGATTATAATCACAGTGCGAAAACCAAAGGAGATACCGATATTTTATTTAAAATTAGCAACAAAGCAATATTTTGCTCTCGAAATATTGGTTTGTTCACATTCGTCCAAACGGACTCGGCCGCCGTTTGGAAATACTTACCATTCCAGGGTAAGAGCACTATTCCGTGAAGAATATTAATTTTGGACGTCGTGCAGCCTTAAATCTTCTCTGTTAATCGACAATTTATCTTCGTTATTTGTCATACCCTTTATATAAATATATGGAAACATAGAAGGAATCAGATCATCACAGACCTACAATGGATTCGCATTCGGGAGGACGTCAGTTCAAAGCCATATACGGCCATCCAAATTTAGATTCCCTAAATCGTACCAAGCGAGTTCCTGGAAAGCAACTGTAGATTTCATTCTCCAGCCTTACATCAAAAATAAAGACATATAAATAAAATCCTAGTTTTGTTCCGTCTTTAATGACCACGTTGTTGACGGGACGTAAAATGTAATATCCCTTCCTTCCTTTTCTGCTTTATAGATCCATAAAGTTTGTCTTTTATAAGCAGCACATTTTTCTGTAGCAAGCACACGAAGGGAACTAACCGAAAAATACTCCTGTCACAGCACTAAAAAGGTATGTATTTTCCTGTTTAAAGGACTCTGACACGAAAGTGGGGAACCAACTGCATCAATTCTTATTCCGCCTTCCTCGCCAAATATTTTGGTTTGCGAACATATTCTCGCTTTATGTGGTAAAAGGTCTTCGTGTCTAGAGGCCACTCCCCGAAGGCGATTTCGGGACTCTTTATATTGCTCGTCCTGTTTCTGCATGGAGGATGCGTTGCAGCTGAGTTGCATTCATCCTCCTGTCCCGACAGGATGTCAACCGGAAATAACGGACTTTACCTGATGATCCGAGTACGACCTTAGCTAGCCTTATTCTAACAGTTCTTGTTGTCTGAAATCTCGTCCAGCCCTGGAAATTAAACTTTGGGACACTCCAATATCTCCAGCCACCTCCCTGTGCCTGTTCCACTTCCAACCTTCCTATGGCTCTCCACGCCATAGCTTCTGGTAAGTCACGTTGTTGTTGCATTGCGCTACTTGCTCACTACATTTTCTGAACCCAACCGGTTTGTTTGGTAAACACAGGTCAACACCATCCCCCTTTGCAGCAAGTTTCTGTTATTAACACTGCCTCGGCTGCCATAATTTGTTCGTAGAACTAACAAATATATCGAACCATTTTAGGTCTTTCTGTCGTTGACGGAGAGTACAGAGCCATGGTAGAAGAGAGCAGTGACAGTAACAAAGAAGAAAAAATAAGAAACAGGAAAGGAAAATAAGAGCGAAGGTGGAAATAGTGGGAGAAAATTCATATGTTTGTATAGTCTACGGGACTTAACTAAAGGGTCATCAGTCCCTAAATTTACAAACTACTTATGAACTACCTAAGACTAAGGACGGCACAAATATCCATGCCCGAGGGGGGATTCGAACCCCCGACCGTAGTGGCCGTGCAGACCGTGGCTGAAGCGCCTCAGTCCCCTCGGCCACCGCGGCCGACGGGACAAAATTGATAGGAGACGAAGGGATGAGGAAGAGAGATGTTGGAGTCCATATATGGGTTCTGTGTGTCTGGATCCTCCTACCAAAGTCTCTAGCAAGATATATGTTGATCACTTTTTCCCATTTCCTTTACCAACCTGTTCAAGTGTCTCGATCTATAGTTTACAAGCCCAAGAAGTACGCCGACAAAGACATGGGTATAGAGGAGAAAATGGCGACTGATTAGATAGTAGGCAGACTATGAGAAAGAAAGTGTAAGTGGCAATATGAGAGAAAAACAATGGGACACAGACAATGGAGGATACACAGCGAACATATCAAAGCCAGTGTTGTGAAAGTTAAAGGAAAGGAATGAAGAGAGTGGTGGAGACAGTCACGAGAATGTGAAAAAGGGATAAATAGGAGACAACGGGAGCGACACACGTTAGATAGTGTCAGTGAAAGAGAAGTACAGTGTATGTAACTACGTTGTAGAGAGAGAACGGATAAAACGATTCAGCCTGTTTTGCGTTAAAAGGTAGCTAAATTATTCGCATACCAAAATGGTGAGGAAAGCGGAACGAAGATTGAAGCAGGTAGTTACCCATATTTACCTTTTTGTGCTGCGACATACGCATTTTTAGCTGGTATGAATACATTTCCATATAAACTACGTTGATAAAATCTGACTCCACATTCGTACCCATGGTACAATTGCTATCTTTTAATACAGGTGTTAACTACATTGCATTCAAGTGTTGTTTTGATTATTTTATGGCCATTTTTAAGTTTGCAGTATTTTTATCCTCGACTTCCCATTCAAGTCAAAATAATTATAAACGCGATCAGCTGGCACACTGTGGGTCCGATCTGTGTAAGCTCTCATTTTTATTATGTGGACTGAACCGGATAAATTGGATTTACAACATGTTATATGTAAAGTAAATTAAACTGATATATTATTATCATGACCAACAGCTCGGATGACGATGACTCATTGACGTAATGAGTTACTACTTAAAAAGTTTGTGAGCTGAGTTTGGGTAATGTGTAACAGTAAGGGGACACAGAAATACAATGCGCAATGGATACCTCGCGTTCACTCATTCAGCACAAATTTACTGTTTCGTTCTTGTGACCATAAATATTACATTTAACCGCTGGCGTTTTTATATTCTTTGATATACAAGTGTAATACAAATAGGCGTTCCGCAATATTTTTCTTATCTTGGTAAAATAACATCGACAAATGCTCAGAACATCAGGAAAATTCACAGAAACACCTTTAGGTGACAGAAAAAGACATTATAAAGATTAGTGGAATTGCGTTGTTATTTGCCCTTGCATCTTTGCAAAATATACGGGACGTAACATATATACGATCAACAATTACAAGGCACAGAGTGGTAAAAACCGTTAACACAGTCTAGTCATCTACATTGCCGTGAAAGAATATGTCATTACTTTACTACTGAAATGATTTGCTCCAAATTTCACGGACTTGATCTGACATTTTCATGTAACGGTAAGCACGACAGTCAAGTTCAGACGCTACCCTAATTCCACAACAAAACGTACATTACCCGAAGCAAACTCGAAACGAGTACCTATCTCCTTCTAACAGCTCTCAAGCCACTTACGCCCAGCCATTGCGAAGAGGCTGAACGAAGAGATGATATGAAAGAGCCCGTAATTGGAGCCAAAATCGAAGGCCGACAGATCTCTGAACGCAAGAACTAAGAAATCTGACTCCTAAAATGGCGACTCCTCTCTACGTTCTTCAAGAGACGCCTCTACCGCCACTTACGTAAGAGTCGACGTATTTCCAGATTCCCCCTTCGTTTCTCCGCAGAGTACCGAAGATATTCAAGTCAGAGAAATTATTATCCACTCCACCCAATGACAGTGTGTATTAGATGTTAAGCAATTTATTTTTATATTTTTTGTTCCCCTAGAGCAGTGTTTCCCAATTTTTTTGAATAAGCGACGTTTTTTAAAACTAAAATATATCGGTACCCTTCACCCCGTTCCCGAACCATAACACAACTATGTGTGTAATTTCAAAGGCAATGAATTAAGTTTTCTACTGTCGATACAACATTCCTGAAAAAAAATCAAATCAAATGTTTGTTAAGTTTATGGGACTTAACTACGGGGTCATCAGTCCCTAAACTTACAAACTACTTATGAACTACTTACGAACTAGGACGGCACAAATATCCATGCCCGAGGGGGGATTCGAACCCCCGACCGTAGTGGCCGTGCTGACCGTGACTGCAGCGCCTCAGTCCTAAAAAAAAACTATTAAGAAGTACAGTATGGTACATTTACGATACACTCCAGTCCATTTATCTGAATGAAACAAATCCTATTTTACGTGAATTGCGACAAAAAAATATAAAATCTGTAACGAAGTTTAGCATTGGAGGTAAAGCTCAGTAGCGAATTATGTTAGTTGAGCAATGTCCCACTGCATAGTCCATTTGTAAAATGTCGAATTTCTCATAATTACTTATTGCAGCTTGTAAATTTAGTTATCGCCTGGTACATTAAATCAGTTTAAAGGCCTTTCGTTTATTCATTGTTAAGAAGGTGTGCTTGTTATAAAACAATCTTTCTTCTATTCAGCTGAGAACTGATGATCAATAGCGAATCGCGTAATGTAATATAAAAAAATTAATGTTTGTTTGTTCGTCTTTTTTTCTTATTTTATGCACGGCCACACAGTACAACCAGTTGATATAAAACTTTGTCAACAAATTGCTTGCACTCGTGCAAAGGTTATAGGCTTACTAAAATTAACTTCGTATGGTGCATGGCGGAGGGTGCTTTACCATTAGTTAGTTTCTTACGCCTTCACACTGAAAAAACTGAACGGATTTGAATTGAATTTGTATACCCTGAATTAACGCACGAGCTACCTTTAGGAAGCCACCGTACGGTTCATGGTGGAGGGTGTATTAACAAGTTTGGTGCTCTTCACGCTGAAACGGCTAGAGGGAATTGAATGAAATGTGGAAGGAAAATAGCTCATACCTTGAATTAATACATGGCCTAACGTCCGTAAGCCTCCTTACGTGCGAGGCGTAGCGTACGTTACAAACAATAATTGCTTGTCTGGTCACTATGAAGGAGATTTTTATAATCTAAAAGACAGTTAATTTAGTATGGCGGAGAGTACCTTGCGTGGCCGCGGTGACCGGGGGACTAAGGCGCTCCAGGCACGGTCTGCACGGCCACTACGGTCGGGGGTTCGAATCCCCCCTCGGGCATGGATATTTGTGCCGTCCTTAGTTGTAGTTAGTTCATAAGTAGTTTGTAAGTTTAGGGACTGATGACCCCGTAGTTAAGTCCCTTAAGCTTAACAAACATTTGAACATTTGAAGTACCTTGCGACTTTGAAAGCATTTGACCAATCATCATGAAACCTGGCGCTTGTATGTCTGTTTTCATATACAGGAGGGAGAGGAGTAGGTGTAAGAGGAGACGGACAGCAAGGGGAGGGAGGAGAGACGGAATGGAATAAATAAGTACCTGGGGGACATAGGGTTTTCAGCTAGTTTCAATATAAAATGCATTTCACTATTCTTGGACATTTGTTTTTGCATTATGTAACCGCTTGTATTCAGACAAGCACTGGTCTGGTTGTTTTATGGTGCAACTACCGTCCTTCCTGCTGTTACGGCGACCCCCTGAACAAGACTTTGCGTACGCCCTGGGAGTTGCGGTCGGGGGTTCGAATCCCCCCTCGGGCATGGAATAAATAAGTACCTGGGGGACCCCCTGAACAAGACTTTGCGAGCGCCCTGGGAGTTGCGACCCATAGGTTGAACTCTGCCCTAGTGGGACCAAAACTGCTTATGTCATCGGCTCCTGACTTACACACTACTTAAACTAACTTACGCTAATGACAAATACACCCGTTCCCTAGGGTGGTCTGGAACCGCTGGAGGAAGTGTCTGGGCAATGCGTGACATGCCTACTAAGGCCAAGCGGCCATCCCCGTGCAGCTTCAAACAATTCCCCACTCTGTACATTTTCACCAAGGTATACAGTGCCGACGGACAGAACATTTCTCCCAAAATTCCAGTCTGCCTACAGATGGCAACAGACCAATCGGAACATTATTTGGTGATGTCCATAATTTCTAAGACAGAGAGTCGCGCCATAGGACCCAAGTAGCAAACAATTTCAAATGCAATGGTCCTTGAGGAGCGGGCAGGTGGTGTTTCGTCTAATGTCGACAGACAGACAAGTGCGGTCGAGTTGAGGGAGCTCATCGCTTGTGAACAGGAAGCACTCGTCGCTAAAGCCACCGCCACACGTAGCGTGTGTCTGAACGTATACGTCCAACATGCCGAGGCCACTGTGCGGCTGAACGCTCAGAAATGGTGCACTTTGTGCCTACGGGACGTATGCCTTGAATAATTTTAGTTCAGGCGTCGCTATAAGTCCGTTCACCGAGAGCTGAGACGAAAAGTAAACAGTGTCACGTGAGCGACTACGCTCGTTTCCAGAGAAAACATTCGGTGTTCACGTGATACGAAGGGGTGTGCAAAATCCTTGGCGCACACTTTGCAGCTGGTGGCGTCGGCTGGCTGCCGAGCTGACGTCATAGCGGACCCTGAGAAACCTGGGCAACAATGTAACGAAATACAGCACGACATGGAAGATTCAAAGCCAGTTACAATAATGTTAAAAGTACGATGAAACTGAGTTCATTCTGTCAAAACAGATTTTTTTTTCATACAGGTTGCTTACCAAACGCTCCATTCATACACAATTTTTAATTACATTCCCAGTAATAACAATGGTAAAGGACGGCGAAGCAAGGTTCAAAATTCAACTGTTTTCATTGACGTTTATACCAAACCACTCCTCTCTCTCCTCTACAATTTACACATTTGACTTTCAACTAAAAACACGACACGGAGGACGCACTTGTTCCAAACTTCTGCAGTCACTGTTTTTACTGCTTCTTCTTGCAGTTCTTTAACTTCCGGCATATTGTATGTTTTGTCTTTCGCTGCAACATAGCCTTTGATTCTGGCCCACACTTAGTCGAAGGCGTTTAATTCACAGCGGTACGGAGGAATTCTAAGAACAGTTTTCCCTGCATTCTTCGCCATTTCATCTATCGCGTATTCATTGTGCACTGTTCTGTAATTTTGAAATATATCTAAAAGTTATTTTTTCAACATACCGGCTTCAAAATCGAGGTTTTTAGATTTTAGCCACTCTGATATTTCGTCCTTATTGGAATTCGCACTGGGAACTTTTTATTTTCTACGATAATGGTACAGCGCTTCATCAACAATAACTGCAAGCCGAGGAAGGACAGCTTAGAATCACTTCTCGAAGGTTCAACTAGTCTTTCAAGCGTCTTTAAAGATGAACTTAAGAGATGCTGAAATCGTCGCTGTAGAACCAATACCACCTAGAAGACTAGGTGGTGTTGGTAGAACACGCAGTAACGAGCGCACGCCTGCAATTGAGACGGCCACGCTGACCGTGCGCCCCTGCCTTGTACACCCCTCGACGGCAGCGCTGTGGTCACGCGCCTTGCTGTGTTTACAGTACGTCTCTCGTTTTGGTGAATGGAGTATAGTAGAGCTGGGCAAAACGGTTATTCTCCGATATCAGTTATAATGGTTATCGTTATTCTTTTCTATCAGTTAATTTTAACGGTTATAAATAACTGCACGGTATTTCTCCAACCAACGACCTGTACGTTGTTTCCAAACTAACTTCCAGATGGCGTTGCTACAGCTTACTGATACTGCTACTAGGTAGCGCTACTGAGCAGTTATCGGTAAAGCTCTGTATAGGGAAAGTATGGCCAGCCTGCCAGCGGCAGCCATGCTGGGCCTATTCCGCTGCTGCTTACACCCCGACCGCTGCAACGTTCCCAGCGCTTAACAATACTTATCAACCGACTTTTAGAAAACTATTCAATGAAAAAAATTTTTTCACGTGTTATAGTGAGATATATTCGCTCGATAGTGATCTAATTTTCTATTCATTATTACTTCTAGCTTCTGTGCTACGTCAAATTAAGTAAACTACTGCGCACAATTTTGAAGAGTTTGAAGAGGAAAAATCGCATTGCGTAGACTTTTTGTATGGTTGATTTTAGCACATACAATGCTGCGGACGAAATGTAGGTAAGATATCGAACTTTTATTTAAGGCTGAGAGCAGAACGTTAACTCTTTTCATTCTCGAGATACCGGGTGCTTTGTCCAACGGACAGATGCGGGAACTTCGCTTAGTGTTGCCCATGCGGACCTTGCGGCTCTACGAAATCCGATTTTAAGAAAACTTTGATTGTGGCTCCAGATCTAAAGAGTTAACCTATAAATTCAGATTGACCTGTACCATAGACAATTATTCGAATAGATCGCGAACATGTCGTCATCGGAGCATACTGTAGATTAAGAAAGCAATTGAGATTATGGATTAAGTCTTTGATGAGTATTTTCTTGCGTATTGTGTTCTTATACCTTACATGAACTACGAAAAAGTAAAAGAGGATACCCACTACATGACTTTTCGCAAAAAGAGAAATCAAAGGTGCCTTTACAACGCCAATTGCATTTCAACATCTAATATTTGTCTTGTTTCAATTCTCTATTTCCTGTAATGATACACTTAACACATTAAAATTAACGAGAAAAGCTTGCTTCGGGAATTATATATTACTTTCACATCTAAACGAAAATCTAGATCAGTCACTAATATGTCCAAAATTTGGGTGTTATCGGCACTCTGGATACTCTTTTCAGATTTAAAATTACATGCATTCCCAACTCAATTATTGACAATGAAACGGCGTGACCAATAAAAACAATAAAAGTTATAAGTACAACCGAATTCTGTACCGTCATCAGGCGTTTGTTAAACATAACTCATATCCAAATCATTACTAGAAGACTTTTGATTTTGGAATTTGATTCCTCAGTGCAGGGCATTATATGTCCCATGGTTAACCAATGGTTCACAATTCCCTTGTTCATGTAGCTGTAATTATGGTATAATCTCTATTAGTAAAACACTCGTATCTGTTCAGTATAAATTAAGGAAAGTTTCTCTTTTCACTGTAGGAAAATTTGTCATTCGAAAATGACAGCAAAGCCTCTTGAACCTAGTAATGTGAATTCTATAACTAATGTGACTGAGTCTTTGGCTTCAAGTATATGGAGTAATCATATATTTTTAAATAATTATTGTCCAGTCCCACTCCTTGATGATATAATTTCTAATAATACTATATACAATGGCAAACCGCCTACATGCCTATCAAAGCACTGTGGTGTTCAAACCAATCTTCGGATTGTTGACTGCTTTACCTTTTACCTAATTTTAATTCATTTAACCTTGTCTTGCTAGTTGGACGTACATCAAACATGACGTTGAGGTCTTCAGAAATAGTGTTACTGTAAAATATTACCAGGCATGTGACTGGCATGTAACGTATGCCCCATACTTTAAAGCTAGAACCCACAATACAAACGCTATCACCTTTTTTCCCCAGATCAGAACACGTTACCTTTGCGTACCAAAACCGTTCGTCTTTGAAAATAAAACAAATTATGCGATCTTGGTAAAACAATATCTCATTGTATATTTGCTATACAATTAGCCTATATTTGGTGCCTACTATTAATTACATTACAAACATTAATACTGTATAAAAATTACAAGGTATCGTTGCATTCCGAGTAGCGAGCTGCTCTCGCTTGAATAAATCATTTAGAACTTTTCTTTTAATATTTGTGATAATCAGTCTATATTACAATGATCCGTAAGTTTTTGCGCACCAATCCACACTTCCTTTCTCCGTCCATCTAGCTGCAAGACCTCCCAAGTTATAGAACGCAGTACGTTGTTATCGAGCGCTAGTGTTCACAAGAGACGAGTGTATCGTCAGGCGTGCCCCGGTGGAGTGTGATAGGACTGCTATTATTTTCTATCTACATAAATGATTTGATGGACAGAGTAACTGGTAATTTGCGGCGGTTTGCTGATGATGCTGTGGTGTATGGGAGAATGTCGTCTTTAATTGACTGTAATAGCATACAGGATGACTTAGATAAAATTTCTAGTTGGTCCGAAAAATGGCAGCTAGCTCTCAATGTAGAAAAATGTGAAGTGATGCGCATGAGTAGGAAAAAGAATATCATAATGTTCGAATATAGCGTTAGTAGTGAGCGTCTTGATGCAGTCGTGTCGTTCAAATAGCTAGGTGTAACATTGCAGAGCGATATGAAATGGAACGAACATGTGAGGACAGTTGTGCTTAAAGCGGACAGCCGACTTGGGTTTATTGGCAGAATTTGTGGAAGAAGTACTTCATCCGTAAAGGATACAGCGCATAAAACGTTTGTACGACCACGTCTTGAGTATTGCTCATGTGTTTGGGACCCGCAGCAGATCAGTTTAAAGGAAGACATGGAAGCTGTTCAGAGGCGAGCAGCTAGGTTCGTTACTGGTAGGCTCGACCAATGCGCGAGTGTCACTGAAATGCTCCGGGAAATCATATGGTAATCCTGGTGGAAAGACGGCGTTCTTTTCGAGAAATTCTCTTGAGGAAATTTAGACGGACGAAATTTGAAGCTGACTGCAGAACAATGTAACTGCCGCCAACTTACATTTCGCGTAAAGATCACAAAGATAAATTAGGGCTCGTACAGTGCCATATATACCTTTTATTCCGATGTATGTCGATGTGATGAGTTATTAAAATATTTACAATTTTAATCTACTTCTCTTACTCTACTAATACCACTACTTTTAACGTGCCCCTTCGTGACGCGAATTCTCCATCGCAAGTACTGCTTGAGGTTGTTCTGCCAGCTTGTGCCCTCTCCTGACTGCCACGTGAAACACATGACCGCTAGGGGCACCTTGTGGGCATCTTGTGAACTAGTACGAAAGCCCACTTTAAGCAACTCTAGTGCTCATGCAAACGAATGCTGTTGAATCACATGGCGGTGGTTTAAAATATGTTGTTAATAGAACAAATAGAAGACTTTTCATCATTTTAGATGATACAATGATAATTTAGTAAGTTGTATACGATAAGACGCGGGTTGTTTTTTTTTTTTTTTTTTTTTTTTTTGAGTCAACCTCCTATAACGCTGTACTTTAAACGAGAGAAGTATACCTTGTTGTTACTTATTTCATCTAACAAGGAGAGGACGCCTACTCATCATCTCCGAATTCATCGAAATTTATTGGGGGGGGGGGGGGCGTGGTGAGATACGAAAGTGCACCAAGTGGGGATTCCGGGGTTTAGGAAATAAAACGAATTTTGATGCGGATCTGTCACTATATGCACGTATCTACTGCCTCTGACAGAAAGTGCTTTGAAAGCGGCGTTTGGCGCAGCGGTAAGAGATCGGATTGGTACAGAAAGGTTCGCGTGTTCGATTTCGCCCGGCGGCAATCTTTTTTTTTTTTTTTTTTTTTTTTTTTTTTTTTTTTTTTTTTTTTTGCTACTTGGTAATCCGTTTACACTACTGTATTTTTATCGTCGGGTAAAAAATTCAATAAAGTATTTGAAAACTGCACTTCCTAATCGAGAAAGAAGAAGAAAACACTTCCGCAGAAGCTTGCATCAAACTACGTGTACATCCATTATACATCACCAGCTGTCTTCGCAAGGGCGGATTCAGGGGAGGAGGCACAGGGGCACGTGCCGCCCCCCCCCCCCCCCCAAGACGGCCCGACGAAAAATGAGAGAGAGAGAGAGAGGGTGAAGAAGGGAGGGAGGGAAAGAATCTCAGCAATAGAATAATTAACTTTTACTTACGGGCAGCATGTAATTGTGAGTTTAAAAATCCAAAATCCCTGTAATTAACCTAATGTAATTTAACTTTTGTGTTATTTTTCCATTTAATTTCTTCTTGCTCTTTTTTGTCACGAATTTACTATAAAAATAAATAAAAGTTGTTTATTGTATCACGATTGCTTTGGAGATAAATGAGCTACTGTGCATGTTTCATTCCTTCCTGGAAGAAACGATGTGGTGGAGACGTGGCTTAGCCACAGCCTGAAGGATATTTCCAGATTGAGGAGTGCTAATCCTGAAAGGTTTGGAAAGTAGGAGGCGAGGTAGAGGCAGAAGTAAAGTTGTGTGGACGGACCGTGAAGCGTGCCAAGATAGTTCAGCAGGTAGAGCGCTTGCTCTCAGCAAAGTTCTCAGGTTCGAATCCCGCTTCTGGCACACAATTTTAATCTGCCGGGAAGTTGCAAGAGTAATTTCGTTGAGCGCACAAGCTTTTTCGTTTTGCATAGCAACTTTACAAAGCATGAAATAGAAATTGATTCTGTGCAACGCAAACACAGGTCAAACTTAGCGCGATGTATTTCTGACCCGTAATTGGGGGGCCTTTTAGGATAAGTTGTTTTTACAATTTCTGCATTCTTTGGTAATGACACAGCTGCTCCGGATACTATTCGTCCACGGTAAGTTGACGATTCGTGCGGTGGCTGTTGGCAGTGGCAGAAGCCGTGTACCATGGTTCCCGAGGGGCTAGCATCAGCGAGCAGAATCAATGTATGCAATAATATTTCGCGTCTATGGGAAGCTTAACGCTGGCAGCCTTCTGATATAAATGCATGTTCTTCAAGTAGTGTATATGTTTTCTGCTGTTGACATTTGTCTTCACTTGTCAAATTAATGTACTTCCATCTAATTACCAATGCACTTCTAGTTTCGGCGCACTATGGCGTCATTCTCAAGATCCTATGATTACAAAAAATATTACAATGATTCTACCACATTAAACAGTGAAAATTTTAATAATTTACCACAAAATAAAAAGGAGGATTGTAATACTATATTTACTAACATGACAATCAAACACTGTGCGCTGCACGGAATTGGTCGTGTGATCTGGGGCACAACGTCGTGGAGTACGTGGCCATTCCCACCAGAGGTTCGAGTCCTTCCTCGGGCATGGATGTGTATGTTGCCCTTAGAATCTGTTTTTTTAAGTAGTTTGTAAGACTAGGGACCGATAAACTTAGCAGTTTGCTCTCTTCGGATTACAAACATTTGAACTTTTTTATATTTTATTTATTTTTTTAAACCATATGCCCTAGGTTTTTGTCAAATAACCATTAAGTGATTTGGCTCATTTAACAAAACTGTTATTTTTCGAACATATTGTACAATTGTTTGAATTTCCAAGTGGTCGGTCTTAAGTCCAACTATTCCAAAGTTGAAAATATGTAGACATACCTATGCCAATTTCGCATGGCTTTAGGGATTCGCATATATACATTTGTCTCAGAAACAGTCACATATGGAATTAAATTCAAAGTCTCAATGCCCCATGTTCAGCTGTTGCGCCCACAGCTGAACACAAGGCATTCAAGCTCTAAATTCACTGTATTTTTTCTTTATTATTATTTTGTGGTAAATTTAGAAAATTTACACTGTTTAATGTGATTGAAACATTGTGATATTTTTGTGATCATAGGCATTTGAAAATGACGCCATAGGGCGCAGAAACTAATAGTGCATTGGTAGTCAGACGGAAGTATATTAAAAAGTTGTTTTTCTGAGAAGCGACTGTGGTTTTGGAACATAGTTTGGTGGTTTCCTATAGCAAGTATATGTGACAATAATTGTAATATATATATATATATATATATATATATATATATATATATATATGTGTGTGTGTGTGTGTGTGGGTGGGTGGATGGGTGGGTGGGTGGGTGTGGGTGTGTGTGTTTGTGTGTGTTTGAAGGACTTGTTCACCCTCCTGAATGTTCTGCCTCCCCTCCCCCCACATAAAAATATTGTGGATCCGCCACTGTGTCTTCGCGAGTATTCAGCGACACAAATGCTAAAACCGTAGGCTTCCCTTTCTTTAACCTAAGGTAAGTGAATGTGAGCATTGCCTCCCGTGTTCCTACATTTCTTCCATATCCAAACTGATCTTGGCCAAGATCGGATTCCATCAGATTTTCTATTCGTTTGAAAATAATCCTTGTTAGTATTTTGCCACCATGACGTTAAACTGATAGTTCTGTAATTTTCACATTTGTCTGCACTTGCTTTCTTGTGTATTGGACTCTCTATATTCTTCTTAAAGACTGAGGGTATTTTCCCTGTCTCATACATCTTGCATACCAGGTTGATCAATTACTTCATGACTGGTTCTCCTAACGATGATAGTAGTTCAAACGGAACATCATCAGTTACTCCAGGAGGCTCAAATCTTTCAGTTCGCTGTCAAATTCTTGTCGCAATATAGTATCTACTATCTTATCTACCTCTGCTTCGTCTTCCATTTCTAGAATACTGCCTTCAAGCTTACTTCATTTGTACAGGCACTCTATGTATTGCTTCCACCTTTCAGATTTCCCTTCTTTGCTTAGTACTGGTTTGCCATCTGCGATCTTGATATTCACACCGCTGTTTTCTTGTCTCCAAATGTCTTTCATTTTCCTGTAGGCGGTATCTATCATACCCCAAGTTATACATTCTTCTACGGTCTTGCATTTCTCCTCAAGCCAGTCCGGCTTAGCCAGTCTGTACTTCCGTCAGTCTCATTTTTCAGACGTCTGTACTCTCTTTTACCTTCTTCACTTGATGCTTTTTATATTATAAAGAAATCGGTCCTACAGAACGGCCTGACCAACTGACATTAGTTCATAGCAAAGACATCCCCATAAGAAATGTGCAGAAGGAAATCGCGTTCCAGTATAAATAAAGGAAGGTGAGTCTTACGTTATTTCTGATACTTGATGACAAGCCGTGGATGAATACCTTTCGTTTAAAACAAATATCGGTCGGATAAAACACCCTGGTAGACTGACTTTACTTTTAATAATTTTCTTAATTTATAATATCTAGCAGATTCTACGCCTTTGGTGTGTCAAGCTAAAAATTAAACTTCTTTGCTATATTTAGCGTTATCTTTATTTATTTATATTTATCATGTTCCGTAGGACGGAAATGAGGAGGAAGTGTCTACGGTAATGGAATGAATCAGTATACCAGACTGTAAGGATGGAGTATGAAAACTGATACGTACAGCAATCCTATGAACACGAGAAGTCTAAGCATAAAGATAAACAACCAAAAACGTAACATAGAAACTACCTTATTTCTTTTAATTTTTTCAAATAATTCATCGAATGAATAGCAGGAGGTAGCCACGAGCATAACGTTTAGCCTTGAAAGTTCTTGGATTAGTACTAAGCTTTTAGAATGCTGGTGGCAGCTTATTAAAACATGAACGCGGATGAATACTGGACACCTTTCTGCACAAGCGTCAAGGAGGTGTGATGCAAATGCAGATTCGATTTCTACCTATTATTAACTCGGTGAAAGCTCCTAATTCTTGGTAATAGTCAAATGTTATTAATATTTATTGTGAGGCCAATCTCAGAATTCCCAAACTATTAAACAGAAATCGACAAGAGGTTCGCGAGAATACACTATATATTGCACGAACCGGTCATTTCTGCGCAATAAATACTATTTGTGAATCAAAAGAGTTGCCTCAGAAAATAACACCACACGTCATAAGGAAACGAATATATACACTTTTCGTGTTGAACCACCATTTACTTGAGTTACTGTTCTAATAGTAAATAACGCAGCACTTAGTTTTTGAACAAGATCCTAAACATGGGCTTTTAACGACAGCTTACTATCCATTTCGCGTTATGACCTAACTTTTTTTTTGTACTTGAAACTCTTTAGTCGATGTAAACTAGAAGAAATCAACAACAAAATTTGAGCACTTGAAAATGAAAACTGGAAACTCGAACTTGTAAAAGTGAAAGTTTTCAAACACAAGATGTGTTTTCGACATTGCTTCAAAATGGTAGCGTACGCTTGTCAAAGATTTTTCGGGTGCGCGTGACGCTGTGGAGGGGTACGGAACGGGTGTCACGAGATGCCGGGTGTTGGGGCAGCGACTGTAGCGGTGAGGCGGCAGCTGCGGAGATTGCCAACTTCCGTGTTTAAATGGCAATTAGGCTCTGCCTGCTGGCCGCCGTAGCACACTCCGTCAGTCAGCGTGATTGCTGAATTATCTTCAAGAGCCTAATGCCGTTATACCATTCAGGACATCCTATTCGCATTTTATAAGTGGGCATCACATTAACGAAAGATTAATCTTATGATTTGACGACCCACGTGGTGCACCAAATTACCTTCGACGCTGAGATAAAGGAGATGGCCGGTTCGACTTACCTGGCTGATTCTGTTGATTACACACAGAGTAAGGAGGATCAGTTGGGATATCATACACAATATACATAAAAATGAATTGCTGTTCGTTACTCTCGCTAAAACTCGAGGACTACTGAACCGATTTGGCTCATTTTAGTCTTGAAATATTCGTATAAGTCCAGGGAAGGCTTAAACGAAAAGTTACCCAGAAAAAGAGGAAAATCGGGAAAAAATGAAACAGTTTTTCCAATGAGCTACCGATACCGTTCGTCCAATTGTGATAAAATGTTGTACATTTCATGTTGAAAGCAAGAAGAAGATTCATAGCAAATAAAAATTTGGATTGTCGCCCAGAAAGTAGTAAAATTTAGGAAAAAACGAAAGCGATTTTTTTCTATGAATAGAAATCAATTGCCACATGGTTGTAAGAGCATCACTTGAGTACGGCTTGGCAGAACAAGGTTTGTGTGAAAAATTTTTTTTGGAAAATCTACCGGAAAATTGGAAAATTTGAGAAAAATTAAAAGTGTGGTTTTCAATGTGTTTTTGATTGAATTCAGCACTATAACTGACTATTCGCACGACGGAGAGGGGTAATTCTTTTCTGTTTTGTTCACTGTGGTCTTGAGAGAGTTTTCAAAAAAAAAATTAAAAAATATATTTAAAAACTTACAAACGAAAGTCGAAAAATTCGAACCAAGTCCCTTTTTCAATGTGTTCCTAAATGTACTCAACAATATAAGTTGAGAACCGTTCGACCGATTACGATAAAATTTTGATTATTTGACGAAAGATGAACGTTATTATGAACTAAAAATTTGGGGAAAAAAAACCGGAAAATTTGAAAATTCGCGAGAAAGTGAAAGAGCTATTTTCAATGGGATATCAGTATCATTCGTCTGATTGCGATAAAGTTTGGATATGTGTCGTTCAAGGCAGGAGTAACATTCTTATGAAAAAAAAATTGAAAAGTATCCCCGAAAATTTGAACATTCAGAAAAAATAGGAAAATTTTTTCTATAAAATATCAATACCATTCATCTGATTACGATAAAGTTTTTCCATATCTTATCACCGTTTAAACCTTCCGTGAACTTCCACGAATGAGACATAAACGTTACCCTGGACATGTGTGCGTGATTTGCCCAGAATTTCGTCCAACTATCGAGCCGACACTTAGACTATCTCATGATGCCTTTATAAAACTACTTGATTTAAATTAATATAAGAGGTAAATTAATAAAGAGGTAAGTGATACGAAGTTCACCGGGTCATCTATGGTAACGTACTTTATTCAGATACTCGTTAAAATTGTGTTTTGTGTGTGATACAGAACGATATTTTACTGTCTCAACTCTTTAATTGAGATTTACATGCCGTTCACTTAGAGCGAGGCACCAGGGCGTTACCATAATAGTGAAAATATCATTCTCGTTGGCCTTTAAAATGGTATGTGATCATCTCGGAGAGCCAGTACACTTGCATACCTGCATTGTGTGTAAAATATGAAGTTATCAATCAGCTCTTGAGGGACATTTGGCTTTTCTCCCATCTCTTCAATCGCTGTGGGAGGTGCTGGTCTGACTGCAATGCGTCTGTATACCGCGTCTCTATAGCTCTGAGCAGTCAATGCGCCATTCTCAGCTACATAGAGGTCCGCAAAGTCGCCATTACTGACACCTGCCTGTACCATTCGTTCACCACCATCAGAAGGTGACGTTTCCTGCACAAAAGTAGGATTTTTCCACGTATTCTCTAGATGAGGGAACGACGACTATCCAGTCGAAGACAAGGTGTTGACTCATCTGTGTACAGAACCCGGAGCCATTCGTTACCTCTGCAAGCCCATTATATGCGGGTTAAACAGTTTCGTGGGTTTAATTGAATACACACATAGACCACCATAGAGGCCACATTCCCGAAGGCGATTTCGTTCTATTTTGATATTTCGCGTCCTGTTACTGCCTACAGGGTGCGTTGTATCTGAGTAGCATTCGGCCTCCTGTCTCGACGAGCTGTTAACCGGACATAACGGGCATTTATTCATGATGTTACCCATGGACGAACTTGGCCTCGCCTTCTTTTATCGGTTCCTGATATCTGAAATCGTGTCCAGGTCCTGGAAATTACACTTTGAGACACTCCAATAGCTGCACCCACCTCACTCTTTGAACCGCTTCCTATGGCTCTCCTTGCCATAGCTTCGTATATTTCAAGTTGTTGTTACATTGCGATACTTGTTCACTATACTATCTGAATCCAACAGCTTGTGTAACGCGTTTTGTAGAGTAAACACAACACCAACCCCTTTGCAGCAACTTTCTGTTATTACCACTATCTCTGTAGCCTTAATGTTGTTACCTCCACTCCATAGAACTCCTTGCACCACATCCGGCCTGAATGAATGCAATGGCTCGGTTCTAAAGGGTGTACAAACCCGTTACATCTTCTCCTTTGGGTGTTGTTGTTATGGTTTTTAGTCTTGAGACTGGTTTGATGCAGCTCTCCAACCTACTCTAACCTGAGCAAGTCTTTTCATCTCCTCATAAGAACGGCAACCCACATCCATGTGAATCTGCTTACTATATGCGTCTCCTGGTCTTCCCTCCAATGCTAAATTTACGATTCCTCGATGTCTAAGAATGTGTCCTACCAAGCGATCTCTTCTTTTAGTCAAGGTATGCCAAAAATTCGTTTCCTCACCAAATCTGTTCAGTTATGCGATCTACCCACCTAATCTTCAGAATTATTCTGTAGCACCACATTTCAGAAGCCTCTATTCTCTTCCTGTCCGCACTGTTTATCGTCCATGTTTCACTCCTGTACAATGCCTTCAGAAAAGACTTCCTTACGCTTAAATTAATATTCGATGTTAGCAAACTTCTCTTTTTCAAAAAAGCTTTTCTTCCCATTGCCATTCTGCATTTTACATCCTCTGTACTGCGACCGTCATATGTTATTTTACTACCCAAGTAACAAAACTCATCTACCACCTTCATTGTTTCGTTACCTAATTCCTTCAGCATTGCTGCCTGTTTTTCTAAGAATGCATTCCATTATCTTTGTTTTGCTCTTGTTAACGTTCATTTTATACGCTCTCTTCAACACACTGTCCATTCCATTCAATTGCTCTTCGAGGTCCTTTGCTGTCTGTGACAGAATTACAATGAACTTTAATTCCTATTCCAAATTTTTCCTTGCTTTCCTTCACCGCCTGCTAGAAGTACAAATTGAATAACATCGGAGAAAGGCTGCAACCCTGTCTTACTTTCTTCCTATCTAATGCTTCCCTTTCATGGCCTTCGAATCTAATAACTGTGTTCTGGCTTTTGTACAAGTTGTAAATAACTCTCCTTTTCCTGTATTTTACCTCTGCTGACTTCAGAATTTGAAAGAGTTCCAGTCGACATTGTCAAAAGCTTTCTCCAAATATACAAAAGCTAAAAATGTAGGTTTGCCTTTCCTTAATCTATCTTCTAAGATAAGTCGCAAAGTGAGTATTGCCTCCCGGATTCGTACGTTCCTCCTGAATTCAAACTCATCTTCCCCGAGGTCATCTTCTACCAGCTTTTCCACTCTCCTGTAGATAAGTCATGGTTGCAAAATTTTAACACGAATTATCAGCCTGATGGTTCTGTAATTTTCACACCTGTCTGCGCCTGATTTCTTTGGAATGGGTATCAGCTGGAAAACTTTTCTAATGTGCATAAAAATTTTCTAATTTGTTCCTTATATTCTTAACGCTGGAACTGGGACGTAATTGACCTGATAGCTGGTTCCGCCACTTATTGTACCGGAAATACATCTGGGGATACTGCTGGTCACAAAAATACCTCCAGCTGAAGTAACAATTTACCAGACAGACATGTCATGCGCAGACATGGATTGTCCTCTTGAAAAATTCCGTCAAGATATTGACGCAAGAGACGTGGCACATGTGAACGCAGGATGTCCGCTCGTGAGTCATAGACTACCCGACGGCACCACACTTCTCAATACCACGATTAAAACAACTGTTCCTCTCCGCATCATCGTAAGAGTGGGGCCTCTTCACAGTCGACCACGACAATAAGTAGGGGTAGTTCTGAGCCACTATTGATATAAATGATTGATGCCATTTATCGACATTTCCTGTTTCTGCACCACTCCAAACATAGCCGTTTGTTTTGTGTTGTTAACGGCAGTCTGAGGCGAGATTCAAAAAACGGTACAGCAAGGCTGCGTATCGTCACCTTACTTATTCAATCTGTACGCAGTGCGGGGATAGAAGCACAGGAAACCAAAATCTAAGTAACTGGGATAAATATCTTTCACCTTAGACACACCGATGATAATATAGTGTTGGCAGAAAGTAGAAAAAGTTGTAAAGGCCGAGCTTAGGCAGGACGTTGACAAAAATTATTGCAACTATACCTATCATTTCGTTGTTGCTGTAGTTGTGGTCCACAGACTGGTTTGATGCAGCTCTAAGGCTACCCTATCCTGCGAAATCCTTTTCATCTACGAATAAGAACGGCTTACTTGATTTACCTCTCACTCTCCCTCTACGATCTTTACCCACACTCTTCCTTCTAATGATAAACTGACAATTCCTTGATTAGTATGTGTCACACCCATCTATCCCTTCTCTTAGTCAGGATATGCCACAAATTCCTTTTGTCCACAATTCTGTTCAGTACCTCCTCATTAGTTATGTGATCTACCCATCTAATCTTCAGCATTCGTTTGTAGCACCACTTGTCAAAAGCTTCACACCAGTACATAGCTAGAGTCCAGAAAAATGCTTTCAGAAACGATTTCCTAACTTTCAAGTTAATATTGGATGTCAAGTTCACTTTCTAGAAATGCTAACCTTCCCATTCTCCATTTTATACCTTCTTTACTTCTGCCATCAAAAATTATTTTGCTACCCAAATAACAAAACTCACCTACTACTTTTATTGTGCCGGTTTCGTCCGTCCCTCCATGAGGCTGCTGCCTGCCGCCCTGGTCGCCACGACTGCTCCCGCCCTCCGTCGCCGCCAACACAGCTGTCGGTGGTTCCGCCGCTCCCAGCGGTCCGTATCCGCCGCCTGCTCCAGCCGTCGGCCGCCACGCCTCCGCAACTTTGTAGTCGCCGTCGCAGCCTTCAGCGGGATCGTCGCCATCAGCGAGCTTGCCCGCGCCACCATCTTCGCTGTTTCTTCATATGTTTTTCGTTTTTGTGTAGTCCTTCTGTTGTGGTATGTCACTTCCGTCGACCAGTGTATCATCCACCAACACCATCAGCGCCGCCTCTCTTGCCCCAAACACCAATCTACACAACGATCCCCTCCCTCCTTATCATTACCACCCTTGCTACAACTGCCCCCACTCCTCCACTTTCTCCTTAGAAACCTTTCCTCACCTTACCAGCTCCCAATGTGCAGGCTACCATCGATTTCTCCCTCTCCCCTCCCAAGAGGATGCTGCAGCCCCAGCGCCACCTTACCTTCACCTGTAAACCCCATTCTCACTCCCGCATCCCAGCCCACCCGGAAAACGAAAAAAACCAGATGCACTGCCTCCATTCTGTCTCCTCCACCACCAAGAAGAAAGCTCCCTGACCTCTCGCCCCTGGCCCAACCGTCCCCATGGAAGCTGCTACTCTCGCCCCCCCGCCAGCTCAGCCTCTGCCCCCTCTGCCTCCTCCCCCTTCCCATACTGTCCTTTTTAACACCAATCCTAATTTCATCGACCCCTGCCCCCTCACCATCCTCTTCCGCCAATATGCCCCCTCCACACCCATCTCCCAAATCATCGCCCAGAGGGATGGTCATCCTTAAATGCACAGACCCCAACCTTCACTCCCCCATATTCAGTATCGCTCCCATGCCTCCCTCACCCCTCTTATCCCTTCCACCTCCCATCGCGTAATCCCTCCTACCCTACTTGCAGCCCTCCTGCCATCAGCGCCATGATAATCAAACTAAACCCAGCGAACATGGCAGTTGAGGTGTTGGAGGAAATACAGTGGGATCCCTGCCTCAACATCCGCATTGCCCACCACATTAACAATGCGATGGGTCCCTCCTACCTCATGTGCATCTTCACCTAAGACACACTTTCCATAAGCCACGTTCCCTCATATATAACCACTTCAACTCTCTGCTCTCTCTGTATAATGATCACCTTTCGAAAAATTCTGCCTCCCTCCCATCTGTCCCCACTGCCAAGGTCCCCACTTCCAAACATCCGGTCCCAACCCCTCCTGGAAAACGTGCAGCGAGGCTCACCCAACGTACTCCTAGAAGTGTAAATCCTGTCCCCCTTCCATCAAAGAAGAATTCACTCTCCCCATCCATCCCACCGATCCTGCCATCACCACCTAGTACTCCCTCTGCCCAACTACCACTACAGAGGATGTCGTCAGGTTTCTCACCATTGTCTTTCAAAATATCCACCATGGTCTCCCTCCCTGCCCATTCCCTTTTCAACCTCAATTTTAAAACCACAACATCTCAGAATCACTTCTCCTGCACTGACCGCCACCTTGATCCTTTATCCCTTTCCTGGGGCAGCAACAAGTTACCCTTCTTCACGCCAACATTCGCTCCCTTCCCACCAATATTCTGATGAATACCGTTTCCCAACGCCACATCGATGTCTTTCTCCTGAATGAAACCTTTCTCATTACCCAACACCTCCTCCAATTACACGCCTCCCCCCACCCCCTCTGCCTGAGGTGGAGTGGCATTTGGCCACCTCCACAACCACCCGGTTTGGCCACATGCTCTCCTTAATATGCCTTATGAACACCTAATCCATACCATGTTTCTTCATTCCCCTCACATTACCTGTGCCGTCATATACGTCCACTCCCACACCCCTATCACTGCCTGCCCTTATTGACTCCTCGTTTTAGACCTACGTGATCACTGCTGACCTCAATATCCATTCCCGCACTTCTGTCAAACTCCACCAGTAACATCAGTTCCTTCCCACCATCAGTGGCGATGTCATCCCTCTCACCCCACCCCACTCCCACTATACTCGCCCTTGCAGTAACACTACCCTGACGTCGTCATGGTTTCTCCTAGCGCCAAAGTCATTGACCCTATTGGCAGTGACCACAACCCTGTTCACCTTAGCTTTACCACAAATGTTCATCGCCCTAACAATCCCCGCCCTTCCCCACCTCCTCGTCTTGTCCATGATTATTCCTGAGCAGACTGGGATGACTTCCACCTATCCCTTACCCAACAGGTCGAAAGCCACCCTTTCCCCTTTATTCCCTGCCAACATAGACCATGGCGCCTCCTTTCTCCAACCTTGTCTGACGCTGAATAATCCTATGTTCCCACCCTCACTGACCCATCCTTCCCCCACCCTTCACTTCCGTCAATCCCGCCGCCTCCACCGCTGCTTTCTCTGAACCCATGGCCAGGATAAAATTCTACACCACCGGCAACTACAGTGACATGTATGCAGACCTTTGACTGCCAAAAAACACCGGGACTTGCGACAGACAGTTACACGGCTTAATGCCCACATCCTCATAGACTCCTCCTGGCATTGGGAAGCCTTCCACTGCCTTACAGGTTACAAACCCATCCCCACCTATCCTCTGCTACACCATGGCCAACTTCTACCCGATGATGCCAGTAAGGCCGACCATTTCGCCTCCTTCCTGTCCGATAACTTCAACATCCCAGACAATCCCCATTTCTATTATTCACTTTTCCCAGACGTCCTTCAGAAAAAGGTCGTCTCACTCCCAACCCTAGCTCCTGGCTTCCAATACCTGGGATACATTTCCCCTCTCAGACATCAACACACCCATCACTGTACACAATCTACAGGTGACACTCCGCATGAAACGCAACACAGCTCCTGGCTATGACTGTGTCACCTGCCGCCACCTTCGTGAATGCCCCCTTCCTATCCTCACCATCTTCATAACCCTCTATATCATCATCATCTACACTGGTTACACTCTTAAGACTTTACAACTGTACACTCTTAAAGGAGAAGAAAATGGAAGGGTTTAGAAACGAAGAAGATGGACAGAAAGTAAGAGAAGGAAAATTTCCCATGTTCCTTAAACCTAACAAACCCTCCTCTGATGCCTTCTCCTACCTTCCAATTTTCCTCACCCCGGTGTTCAGGAAGGTCTTAAAATCCATTCTATCCCATCACATCCGCCTCTGTCTTAACAACTTCCTCTCTGACCTTCAATGTGGCTTTCATCTTTACTTCTCCATCGATGACCAACTCTTTTTCCTTACCCAACTCCTTTCCCTGCAACTCAATTCCCATCGTGCTGCCATCTTTGTATTCCTAGACCTTGAACGCACTTATGTTCATATGTTTGTAAATCTATCGGACCAAACTGCGTGGTCATCAGTCCGTAGCTTACAAACTACTTAAACCTAGGTAAATTAACATAAGGACAAACACACACACCCATGCCCCAGGGAGGACTCGAACCTCCACGGCGAGCAACCGCGCGCTCCGCAGCGATACGCTTTAGACCGCTCGGCTCCACCGCGGCGAACGCACTTATGATTGGGTCTGGTTTCCCATCTACTCTTGAAACCTATGCTCTTCCCATCAACCTTGCCAGGTCATTGCCTCATTCTTCTCCAACCGTCCTACTTACGTTTCCATCCACACCACCAACTTCAATCTTTTCTGTCCCTCTGCTGGTGTACCCCAAGGTTTCATCCTTTCTCCCTTCCTTTATCTCCTGTATACCGCAGATGTGCCTTACTCTGTCCCCCACCACCACCTTATACAAAAATGTAGAGCTTATGGGACTTAACTATGGGGTCATCAGTCCCTAAACCTACAAACTACTTATGAACTAGTTACTACTAAGGACGGCACAAATATCCATGCCTGAGGGGGGATTCGAACCCCCGACCGTAGTGGACATGCAGACCATGACTGGCGCGCCACAGTCCTCTCAGCCACCACGGCAGGCCACCTCATACACCTTTTCCAAAATGCTGATGACATCGCCTTTCTTGCATTAGCTCCCACCCTAGCCCATTCCAACCCCGTTCTCCAAGAACGCCTTGCCCTTTCCATCACTTGGTGCAACCAGTGGCTCCTACCAAAACCCAGGCATCATCATAGGTCTGCCCCTCCATCCTACAAGTCCCTGGAGATCTTGGAAAGCCACTACCACCTACCGACCCCCCCAACATCCATACGGCTCCTCTGTGACCTCATCACCTTCCCTCCACCTTGTTCGTTTCACTGAACACTTCTGCCTACGTTTCATCAACCGTTAACTGAGTCCCCCTAACTCTATTGTCCATCCTCTCCTCACCAATCCCGGTCTGTTGCTGCGCCATTACCACTGTGTCCCCCCATTCTCCATCGGTCCACCCTCATTACCCTTTGTCACGGCAATTTCTGCACTCTTTCCCTTCCACAAATGCCCAGAGACATCTATAGCTCTTGCCTGCTCTGATCCTTCCTTTTCTCGGTCCTTGATCCCACCTTCAGGGCCCTGCTCTCTTTCTTCCTCGCCCCCACCCCCTACAATAAAGAAAAAAAAACGCTCCAGAATTTACTCTACGGATCATGGACGCCTCACAAATAGGACGACTCCAGACGACTGACAGAAGAGAGACCACACCATCGGTGACTTAGTTTGTCTGCGGTTAGACCCGAAGTTGTCATTCTGTCTCGTTGTGATGCTTTTAAACCCGCGCACTTAGTAGAAGTGTTGAACTGTAAAATAAATTTTGTTTGAAGATTGACCTCTGTACATTTCAGAGTGGGTCATCCAATCGAGGTGAACCGATAACTGACTGGAGATGATTGCGTTCAGCTGCTTAAAGACCTATTATAGATATTCATGGACTTGATGTTCTCAAACAACAACGAAATATTTCCGGTTAGGCGTACGCAATGTTACCGGTGCACAATTTTTCGTGATTAGTTTGGAAAACGTTCTGGACTAATCCACTGAATGATTTGTTCCTCCTAGATCGCCTGACATGAAACCCATCGATCATTTATTGAACACTAGCTGCGTACCGCGTTTTACCCGCGGTTGAGTATAATGGAAGATTAAAGTCTAAACTTGAGTATACGCCATCAGAAAAGTTCTGGAGGTACTGCATCGCGAGCTAATTATGCCACGGCAAACGGTGGTAGAACATCTGTTACTCGAATCTTATTTGCTTAGTTAAGTAGGAAATTTGTACGCGATCGTGTAGCTTAGTACAAATGTCCAGGACTGTTTTGTGACATAGCTAGTATGAATTTTGTGTCCCAGCCTCGTCGCCGCTTTTGTGTCTCGTTTCCATCGTAGATGTCGGTGGCCGAGTAGGAAGGCCGACACAGGAATAAAGGTAGCACGCGTGTGCAGGTACGGAGGTGAGCAGCCAGTGGGACAGCACAAACTAGAAACACTAGATTAAATTAAAACGAGATATATATTGCACAGAACTTATACAATACTTAACTTTTACATAGTTCAGTACGGCAGAATGCTGATACATAGTTGAGCTAGAGGCCTGCCTAGTGCCTGTCCGATAGCCAAGTCTTCACTGGTGCCTATCTGATTCCGAAGTGTTAACTGGTTCCTATGTCAGTTCCAAGTGAACGATGTCGTTCAGTGGTGGCCACGAGCGGAGTTGTAGCAGAGGCCGCTCGTGGCTGTCGTCGTAAGAACGCCGCGCCGTGCGTGCATGGCGGCGCGCGGCGGAAGTACGTGGCGCGTACTTTGGACTTGTGCGACACCACAATGAACACGTATGGTTCTCAGGAGAGCTTCCGTGAAGTTTGGAAAGTAGGAGGCGAGGTACTGGCGGAAGTAAAGTTGTGAGGCGGCATCGTGAGTCGTGTCGGGATAGCACAGTCGGTAGTGCGCTTGCCCGCGAAAGGCAAGGGTTCCAGGTTCGAGTCCCGGTTCCGGCACACGATTTTAATCTGCCAGGAAGTTTCAATTACGGAGTTGAATCTTGAGTTCAGTCTCTTACAGGTGTTTCATATTATTTTAAATTATTTCGTCTTCTTTTAACCCGTGAACCACCACTCGATGATGTCTTCATACTGCCTCCTGTTTTTTGTCATTTGATAGTTTTTGTTATTACTCCATTTTTATTTATACCTCAATAAATAACGCTATGCACTCTTCTTCGCAACAGAGGTACACAAAAATAAAGTGCATTCTTGAATGCTCTTCATCTTACACTACTGCCATTATAATTGCTATACCAAGAAGGAATGCAGATGATAAACGAGTATTTATTGGACAAATATGTTATACTATAACTGCCAAGTGATCACTTTTTCACGCAATTTGGATGCATAGATCCAGAGTAATCAGTACAACCACCTCTGGCCGTAATAACGGCCTTGATACGCCTTGGAATTGAGTCAAATAGAGCTTGGTTGGCGTGTACAGGTACAGATGCCTATGCAGCTTCAACACGATACCACAATTCATCAAGAGTAGTAACTGGCGTATTGTGACGAGCCAGTTGCTCGCCCACCGTTGACCAGAGGTTTTCAATTGGTGAGAGATCTGGAGAATGTCTTGGCCAGGACAGCAGTCGAACATTTCCCGAATCCAGAAATGTACGTACAGGACGTTCAACATGCCGTAGTGCATTATCCTGCTGAAATCCAGGGGTCGAATGAAAGGTATAGCAACGGGTCGTAACACATCTGAAATGTAACGACTACTGTTCAAAGTGCCGTCGATGCGCACAAGAGGTGACCGAGACGTGTAACCAATGGCACCCCATACCATCACACCGGGTGATACGCCAGTATAGTGATGACAAATACACTCTTCCAATGTGCGTTCACCGCGATGTCGCCAAATACGGATGCGACCATCATGATACTCTAAAGAGAACCCGGATTCATCCGAAATAATGACGTTTTGCCATTCGTGCAGCCAGGTTCGTCGTTGCGTACACCATCGCAGGCGCTCCTGTCTGTGATGCAGCGTCAAAGGTAACCGAGCTGATAGTCCATGCTGCTGCAAACGACGTCGAACTGTTCGTGCAGATGGTCGTTATCTTGCAAACGTCCCCATCTGTTGACTCAGAGATCGAGACGTGGCTGCACGATTCGTTACAGCCATGCGGATAAGTTGGCTGTCATCTCGACTGCTAGTGATACGAGGCCGTTGGGATCTAGCACGGCATTCCGTATTACCCTCCTGAACCCACCGTTTCCATATTCTGGTAACGAGACCAATGCGAGCAGCAATGTCGCGATACGATAAAACACAATCGCGATAGGTTACAATCCGATCTTTATCAAAGTCGGAATCGTGATAGTACGCATTTCTCCTCCTTACACGATGCATCACAACATCGTTTCACCAGGCAAAGCCGGTCAACTGCTGTTTGTGTATGAGAAATCGGTTGGAAACTTTCATCATCTCAGCACGTAGTAGGTGTAGACACCGGCGCCAACCTTGTGTGAATGTTCTGAAAAGCTAATCATTTGCATATCACAGAATCTTCTTCATGTCGGTTAAATTTACGTCTGTAACACGTCATCTTCGTGGTGTAGCAATTTTAACGGCCAGGAGTGTAAAATAGAAGCGTAACTGAATATGTTTATTCACTAGTGTAAATTAAAGCAAACACAAATAAAAGATTTTTCCTCGTAAACATAAACTAATTTCGTCGAGTTGATTATCCTATTCCATGTTTTTCAAATACTATGTCTAACATGTTTCCAAATAGTTTTTCGGTGTTGGTGATGTTTTGAATGGTCCAGTATGCTATGTGCATGTAGCTCATAATGCTGTAGAAGTCATCTTCCCGAATGATATGAACCATACAGTTAACATAGTTACCAAACAGCCACATAATGTTATTGTTTTTTGTGATGAGCTAAAGATTGGTGTCCGGCCGCAGTAGGTTGCGTGTCTTGAAGTTTCCTTCGGTGGTCCTTGCCAACAGTACTAGTCGGTTCCTGACCCACCGCCTGTTCTGTACATGACCACCGCAAGTGAAACGGTGAATTAAAGTGTGGACCAGTCCACATTGCAGGCACAGGTCCGTGTCACTCTCCCTTATGGCGTGAAGTCTGTCATTAGTGGCACGGTGTCGTTTACCACCCTATACCATGTGGCTGCTACGTCAGAATTGAGCATTTTTTAGCTAATATTAGCCCACACTTTCGTCTTGTTCGTGGCATGATACTTTAGCTCAATGTTGTTTGGTTTTTCCGTTTTCTCCCACTCTCGTCGTAGTGTCGTGTTATTAAAGGTCTTCTTCTAATAATACTGACGTCCGTGTAGCTGACTTGCAGGAAGAAATCTCTGATGTACTTCAAAGTATATTTTATCTTCCGACGTCTATTTGGGGAAGCATGCTAGCCGGACGCAATGTCACAAAAAGCGCTTTCGTGATATTATGCTTGCTATATCCATCATGCTTATGGTCCGCTTTTTCTTTTTATTTTAATTGTGGTTTTAGGGCGCACGACTGCTGAGGTCATTAGCGCCCAACACTGCCCATAGTAAAATCGAACCGGGATTAGAACTTAAATGGCTTTCGCCATATTTGCACGATGGATAAATAGTAAAACTCTGTTAGCAGAATGCGGATCATCAGCTATAAAACAGACATTTCAAATGGTAAACATAGATCATGAGGAAGACGATTAAAAAACGGACGTTGCACTAAAAGGTGGTATACAGTAAAAGGTTCATCACAGTGCTCACATAAGGGAGCAGGATCACCACGAAGTACATACTGGTGGCTATAACGGCAGTGGCCAATACGAAGCCGGGCCAGAACCATCTCCTCTCGGCGGGAGGGTCGAGATGACGTTGACCAGAGATCAGGCACAGGCTTAATGGCTCGCAATTTGTTCCCTAAAAGGGATGACCAATGTAAAAACCAACGGGAGATGATACGCCGGGAGACGCCAGCATGAAGGTCATCAGAGCTAGAAGAAAAGGTAGATAGCCGAGGAAGGAGAACTGTCTCCTTGGCAGCCGTATCCGCAGACTCATTCCCCAACACTCCCACGTGGTCAGGGACCCACAGAAACGTCACAGTAGTTCCTTTCCCTGAAAGAGATGTAAGGCAATTGCGGATGCTTTGTACCAGGTAATGGACAGGATATAGCGTGCGAAGACTCAAAAGATCAAGAGCAAATGACAGTCTTATTGAGCTAGTTTCGCCGGACGTATTGGCTGGCTCAGCTGTAAAAAGGGAACTCTACTCAGGTAGACGATACTTAAACGAGGCGTTGCCAAGTACACAGGTACACCCAACACTCTCGTCTGTCTTTGAGCCATCAGTGTACATGAAGATTTTGTCATCAAATTTGAACCGGAGTGCGAGAAATTCTCTCCAGTAAACGAAACTAGGTGTGGAGTTAATACGGACTTCGGGGCTTAGCCACGGCGGAGAGATGCTCTCTCCAGTCGAGAAAATAGCAAGCATTGTAACGCCAAGCTGGCCAAGTAACGAACGCAAGCGTACTCCTGGTGGTAGCAGAGCAGACCGGTGCACGACAAAGAGACCGTCAAGTGAGTCATTAAAGAAAACTGCGTATGTTGGGTGTCCTCGCAAACGGATAGCGTAACGGCTAAGCAGGAGTTCCCGACGGTAAGAAAGGGGTAATTCGGCGGCCTCGGCATAGAGGCTCTCAACGGGACTAGTGTAAAGCGCTCCGCTCCCGTCGCCAGACGGATCCCTTGGTGGTGGATTGTGTTAAGGCGGCGCAGTATGGACGGTCGAGCCGAAGAATAAACGATGCTTCCATAGTCCAGTTTGGACCGAACAATGGTGCGATACAGATGGAGGAGAGTAGACCGATCAGCTCCCCACGAGGTGCCACTTAATACCCGCAGCACATTGAGAGAGTGGGTACAGCGAGCTGCCAAACGAGATATGCGAAACAAGTCCCAAGAACGTCGTGGTCTCCACAAATGGAAGTACTATGGGGCCTAGGCGAAGAGACGGGGGAAGGAACTCCTTCCGCCGCCAGAAGTTCATGCAGACTGTCTTGTCAGCGAGAATCGAAAGCCAGTGTTCATACTCCACGTGTGGAGAGTGTGTAGGCACCGCTGAAGACGCCGCTCCAGGAGACCCTTTTATGGTCTGCTTAAAGAACAAGATCATTCAAAATATCCACGGGTGTACTTCCGGTCTATAGTGTCCAACGGGCACAATATTTCGGCGATCATACATGTCGCCATCATCAGGTGAACTGACGGACTGAGCTCCTGGAAACGCGCCATCATCTTTCGCGCACTGCACCGGGGAGTCCTTACTCATGTGCAGTGACTTCGTGAGCGGTCTCGAAGCCCTCGGACAATGCAACTCTCGCCAATCCTTGTCGGGCTCGATGGTCTTGGGGTAAAGTGCTTGACTGGAAAGGGTCGCGGGTCAAAACCCGGTCGGACCTCGGATTTTTTCAGTCTGTACTTTCACCCATCCTTCACCTCTCACGATGTGAGGAGTCGCCAGAAACGATACGTGGTTCAGATTCCACGTTAAGCTGTAGGTCCCCTTTCCCCGGTTGGATAACTGTAGTAGGCTAGGGACACGCAAGTCGCCGAACTGCCGTCCAGTTGAAAGACTTGCACCAGGTCAATGAGCCACACGAAAGTATTATTATTATCTCCAATCTTGAATAGCGTGGATGGTAAGTAGACTTCTTGTGAACCCCAGGGCACGCAGGAATGGCGAGAAATAAACTCGTCGACAGGATAGCCACAAAGACTACCCACAACTGACCTCCGATCGTTATTACGCACTTCTCCGTGTATGAGACACGGGATGGCACTTCCTAACTTCGCCAAAAAAAATTCGGGCTATAAATGAGGCAACGAACGTGAGGACGTCCCCAATGAGGTCCTGTCGCAGGGACTCTGATCCTTTGGTGGTGGATTGTGTTAAGGCGGCGCAGTATGGACGGTCGAGCCGAAGAATAAACGATGCTTCCATAGTCCAGTTTGGACCGAACAATGGTGCGATACAGATGGAGGAGAGTAGACCGATCAGCTCCCCACGAGGTGCCACTTAATACCCGCAGCACATTGAGAGAGTGGGTACAGCGAGCTGCCAAACGAGATATGTGCCAGAAGTTCATGCAGACTGTCTTGTCAGCGAGAATCGAAAGCCAGTGTTCATACTCCACGTGTGGAGAGTGTCTAGGCACCGCTGAAGGCGCCGCTCCAGGAGACCCTTTTATAGTCTGCTAACGAACAAGTCCATTGCCTTTCCTACAGTGGAGCCCGACGTGTTCTGATAGCATCCGGAACGATGAAACCCTACCTGCGCAGTCTGGGGGCGTGACACCTTCACTGACGTGAGGCCGCGGTAGACGCAGCTCAGCGCGGCGCACGCGGCGTGGCGTCTCCCCGGCGTCGGCGGCGTCGGCGTCGGCGGCTGCGGCTTGGCCTGCGTCTGCGGCTGAACCGCCGCCAAGGCGTCGCGGAGTGCGGCGCACCACCGCCCGCGGTCGATATGCCTGGCGTGTCGAGCCGTCGCGGCCTGCCCTACCCTGATACACTCTACTCCACTGGGCCGGAGCCGCGCCCAACAGCAACAGTCTGGGGCGGCCGCACACTCGTGGCTGCAGGCAGAGGGCCGCAGATCCTTCGCTGGCAATTCCTGTCCATTATCGGTGCGTCACAGGGTTCACAAATTGTATACACAGATGGCTCCTTGGTTGGTGGTCCATTTGGCTACGCCTGTGCCCAAGCAGGACAAACTTCTCATTCCTTGCCAGAAGGCTGCAGTTTATTCAACGCAAAGCCTGCAGTCATCTTTCGCGCACTGCACCGGAGAGTCCTTATGAGCAGTGACTTCGTGAGCGGTCTCGAAGCCCTCGGACAATGCAACTCTCGCCAATCCTTGTCGGGCTCGGTGGTCTTGGGGTAAAGTGCTTGACTGGAAAGGGTCGCGGGTTCAAAACCCGGTCGGACCTCGGATTTTTCAGTCTGCACTTTAACCCATCCTTCACCTCTCAACTATGTGAGGACTCGCGAGAAACGATACGTGGTTCGGATTCCACGTTAAGCTGTAGGTCCCCTTTCCCCGGTTGGATAACTGTGGTAGGCTAGGTACACGCAAGTCGCCGAAGTGGCGTCCAATTTAAAGACTTGCACCAGGCCAATGAGCCACACGAAATTATTATTATTATATCCAATCTTGAATAGCTTGGACGGTCAGTAGACTTCCTGTGAACCCCAGGGCACGCAGGAATGGCGAGAAATAAACTCGTCGACAGGATAGCGACAAAGACTACCCGAAACTGACTTCCGATCGGTACTAAGCACTTTTCCGAATATGAGACACAGGATGGCACTTCCTAACTTCGCCAAAAAAAACTTCGGGCTGTCAAGGAGGCAACGAACGTGAGGAGGTCCCCAATGTGGTCCTGTGGCAGGGACTCTGATGTACTCGGCCGGCTCCACAGTGGCCATAGCGAACTCCTTCCCCGTGAGAACCCAGCGTCATTTTGTGTCGAGAATTGCAGTCGCTCATATTTTAGTGGAAAGGCTCAATTGAGCTGCCCTAAGGAGAACGTCTGATTTTCCTATGGTTTTTACCCCTCGTTTTAGTTGATAATTCTTCTGTAGCTGTTTCACTTTTCAGTTTTATCCGTGGTTGATTTTTTTTTAATTAACCTGAGGTTGGGTGCCTTACCCTGATTTGTCAGGTTCTCATGCTTTCTGCAATTTTCTACTCTCCTATTATTTGTGTTGTGTATCGACTTCAGCCTAAGTTATGACGTTGGTGGTTGAAGTGTGGCCGCGGTGGCCGAGGTGACTAAGGCGCTCCAGTCACGGTCAGCACGGCCACTACGGTCGGGGGTTCGAATCCCCCCTCGGGCATGGATATTTGTGCCGTCCTAGTTAGTAACTAGTTCATAAGTAGTTTGTAAGTTTAGGAACTGATGACCCCGTAGTTAAGTCCCATAAGCTTAACAAACATTTGAACATTTGAACATTTTGGTTGAAGTGTTGCAAAATCAGTGCCAGAATTGTTGTTCATGGTGGTTACATCAGGTACTAATGAGGGTGTTTCAGCATGGAACTGTAAGCGGATGTATTAATTTGTGTTTCCGGCATTGTACAACTGCAATTTCAGGTAGCCAGACCCTACTAAGCTAATAATTGTGATTACGGAGTTTCAGGTTTCTATAAGATCAATAAGAACTTTATCATACATAAATGTTAATAACAGACTTCAAGCCTGCTGTGGTCACGAGAGGAACGAATCGACGATCAGTTCGCCGATGACAAAATTGTGGTGGACTGTAGGCAAAACGAACAAATTATTAATGACTAATAACAGCAACAAAATAATTTGATCGAACGGAGAAGTCGGAGGGTGATATGATAGTCAGTTCCATCTGAAATCTCTCTGAAGTATGTCATCGGATACAACCCTTTTCGATTGAGAACAGCCCTCCTACGTATAAATACAACAGCTCATGTTGGTGTTTAAGAGCGATACTTGCTTGCAAGAGGCCATTCACATTATGAGCCAGAACGAACATCGTCCTCTGACAGCATGATTCCACTCCCCCGTATGACCTCAGGCCTCAACTGCACAACCCACATGCACGTAGCAACTTGGACCATTGTAGCGCCGTGCTTCCTTGTCTCCTTGCAGGCTGCACCCCATCCCGTTCGTCAACTTCGACTGATTGACCTCATTTTCCTCCACAACGCGGTGCCGATATGCACATTCATTCTCCAGAGAGACGCGACTATCAATTGTAGTACGACAACTAACTCAACTGCGTATGTACACATCGCAACCAGCTGAGAAATGACCCTGTCGGGTCACAGGAAAATGCTAATGTGTTCCTGATAAAACACTGTGATAGGAAAGTTGGAAACCAGCTGACACAGTCGTCGTTCATCATTACTCGGAAAAGTTTTTGCCATTCGAATAAATTCGCGCTCTTTTAACGTAGGAAAGCCAAATACTTCTATCCAGTCTCTTCTAACAGTGAAGTTTTCATACGTAGCATCTCCAAATTAGTATCAGTGTCTACGGATGTTTCTCTCTCCGATTGGAACTTCCTCTCGTCCGTTTTCCCACTGTCTTCCTCCATTTCTCTCGATTTTCCTCACCAGTGTCTCTCTCTATGCCAAGGAAGGAAAGAAGATTAGTGTTTGTTGTTCGAATGTCTGTTAAGCTTATGGTACTTAACTGTGGTGTCATCAGCCCCTAAACTTTGAAACTACTTATGAACTACCTTATACTAAAAATAGGACACACATCCAGGACGGAGGATGGGGGGGGGGGGGGTCGAACCGCCGACGGGGAACGGCCTCGCGCATCGGAGCATAGCGCCTCAGTGCTCTCGGCCACTCTGCCGCAGCGGGTAACGATGGGTAAGGAAATCGGCCGTGACCTTTGAAAGGAAGCATCCCGACATTTGCATTGAGTGATTTAGGGAAATCACGGAAAAGCTAAATTTGGACGGAGGTTGATTTGAACTACCGTCCTCCCGAATGCAAGTCCAGTGTGTTACCACTGCGCCACCTCGCTCGGTCACCTCTCTGTGCCATTGGCCCATTCTCTCACATTCCAACTGCCTCCTTCTTTCTCACAATCTGCTAACTGGTCTCACTTGGACCTGCAGCACTATATATTTCATTTAAAGTCATATGAAATTCCAGTTGCTCCTTTAAATACATTTATTACACTATAGGATATATTTCGGTTTTAGCGCCGTCTTCAGGTAATGTGAGATGGTCGTGACATCCACATACATCATATGTTTTCGTGCTGTCAATTTATTGCTTTGTAAATTTTATTAAAACAATATTTGTTTTAAATTGTTTGACAGCTTCTTGACAGATATGCTGATTATCTGTGAAGAAGCTGTCAAACATCAATAAGAAAATCGTAAAACGATCAACAACAAATATAAATAAAATTTACGAAGCAATAAATAAACTGACAGCGCGGAAGCCTATGATGTATGTGGATGTCATTACCATCTGACATTACCCGAAGATTACTTATATTTAAAGTAGCAATTGGAATCTTATTGCATACTTTGCTATCTGTTTCTTGACTTACTATTTTCTGCTCTCTAAACTTGTTCATCTGCAAGATTTTTCTAGGGACCCTAGACCTGGAAACTTCAACATGTAGGAGAAGGAGTAAATGGACGTAATTTTTGTTGTTAAAGTTTGCAGGTCTTGTGTAAAGTCTACGCTCAACTCATTTATTCAGTTCGGGAAAATATTTGCCCTTTCTCGTTTTCCAACACGAGCTTTTTTCGGCAGTTCCTCGGTTTTTTCCTGTTTCACCTAAGTGAGCTGCTTATAAAAGACAAATATTGTAGATGAGCATATACACTAATTGTACGCTTCAACACATTTATATGCAGGATATGACGAATAACGAACTGAAATTCAGACATTTATCGAAAGAAGATATCGGACTACACGATACCCAAATTTATTCAAACAACAGTTTTCTTAAAATGGAATGGTAAGTATTTCGTATTGGCCACCAATTCCGCCTGGATAGAAACGGGCAGACTGCGCATATGCGTCCGTCGGAAACGATACAATATCTGGGAAAGAGAATGAGATATTGTTGAGCTCCCAATTTTAAATAAAAATTGGATGTCACTTCTGATTTTCGTACACTGCTATGTTTGAGCCAAAAGTAACGATACACAAAGACTACGTAATGTTTCCAGAATGATATGTGCGCTGAAATGAAAATTCCTGGTGGATTGAAACTGTGTTCTGGCACACAGTTTAACTGTGACGAAAGACGAAAATAAAATCAATCTTTCATCAAGAGAATATAACTAACAGTAAGACGTGTAAAAATAAATTCTTTTCACTGGATGGTAAATCATAGCTCTCGGAACGTAGTCTGTCGGCTCAATTGGCACTTTTGGTAACCAGAGATCAAAATTTTTCGGCTGCATCTTGATAACGGACAAAGAATTTCGAAAATTTTCGAAAATGCTATTTCTATATAAATGTCTAAAGCATACACACTACATTTTGAGAAATTTACTAGGATTAATTGAGTAGATAGTTTGGCATCAGGAAAGAAAACCGGAAAAATTAATTTTTGTGATATTGTGCATAAGTACGATAAATTTTAACACGTGGATCTCAATAACGGATAAAGATGAAAAAATTTAAAAAGTAGTTTGAGAACACAAAAAAATTTACGATGCTTTACAATGAGTAAAATTTATAGAAGTGGCCATCCCAAAATGTGTTGTTTTTGTACTCAAACATTCTTGTTTTTCTTAGTTTTCTCAGGGAGCGACCAAGAACAAATAGTGCTTTAGTAAACAGTATAAAACCAACCCTAGACAAACAACGAAATTGCTAAATGTGCCTGGCCTTCAGGAAGTGTATCATGTTGAAATTTTGACCGTATACTGTAGGATAGCTACAGTATACCAATAATCATTAGAACAATGTCTACTTTTCTTCACGATGGACGGAACCTGAGATATGGACATCTTTAAAAACATATTTTCACACGCGGCGTGCCGAAGTCTTAAATACACACAAGTATGCATGAAAATTTGTCCCTTTTCCTCCATTCCGAGTTTATTGCGGTTTCCTCGTCTTTTAGTTGTACAGTGACCAATACCCGGGAAAACAACTTCACGGAACTCCTGCGTAAGCTTGAGATACGATCGACTACTCTCTCTCTCTCTCTCTCTCTCTCTCTCTCTCTCTCTCTCTCTCTCTCTCTCTCTCTCTCTCTGCACATTTTCCGACAAGGTGGCTCGTTCTGTGGTCAAGGTACAAAATAAGACAATATGGGGTATGCATATAACACAGCGAATCCATTTGAGCCTTTAGCTTGGGACCGTGAGTGTAGGTGAGACACAGACGAGTGAGAGGTGGTCCATATAGTTCGATTAACTACAGCAGCTAATAGCAAGTTAGAATGGAGGGGAGGTCATAGAAACCCTCTGGTAAAAGCATGGACTAACCTGCATCACTCGCGTGTAATCTCGCGGGTTACAGAGCAAGCTTTAGAAAAGTATGTACAGCCAACAGAGCTGAACCTAACCGCTCTAAGTGAGCACCGCGCACTTCGCTTGCTGTCTGTTTTCTTGCGAATATTACTAATTTCTTTTGTTGGAGATCCACAGCCACTGTATATCTCACGAATGAATGTCCATAGTGGGCTGTATTTATGTATATTTTATTTTCCTAAAGCCAATTTTGACATTAAGTCGTTTTAAAACACTGGTCTGTTATACAATTTTAAAATAAACACATCATCTTCTGCTGCGGTGGAGTGGCCGAGCTCTCCTTGTTCTACATTTTTGATTTATTTAATAATTTTCTTACATTTGTAATTTCATGATAGAATTGGTGCTCAATGACTGTTTATTTCACTTGTAGAAATTTATTTCAGCAATCAGTCATAAGTATCAATTTATTGACAGATCTAAATTTCGACCACTGTGTGGTCATTATCAATGCTTAAAATAAAACGATTACATCACGTAAAAACATTTCGACCTCCATGTTGGAGGTTGCGTATTTTTAATACCTTTTCTTCCCTTTATTTGAAGTAGTGTAACGGAAAATGTGATTAATATATACGTGTATTGTCTGTTTACAGCTTTTTTATTTGTGATACACAGTGGAAAAAAAACAAAAATTAGAAATAAAAAATAGAATAAAATAAAAACAACCAAAACCCAAATATTTATCACACCATACACAACAGACGAACAACATACTGCCACATTCACTTGATGTCCGAGATATCGTTCGTGGAAAACAAGCCTGATGTCTATCAGATATTAATTCTGATGCGTACCAAGAGGCGCGGATAACTGATTATGGAGCAAGGTATCAACTGCACTTTTTTTCGCTAGGTCAAGATTTTAATCGCAATTCACAATCGTGCCACATTACACGAGAGCAGATAAATTCATGATAGAGCAGATACTACTAAAATTCATGCGTTGGTCCATAATCAGTTGTCGGCGCCTGTCTTTCAAGTTATTAGCGACTGCAATTGACTTTAGAAATTTACGAAACAACTAGGATTATAAAAGCGGTTTAGTAACCAGGCCACTAAACAATGGTGGATTCGTTAACTAGACTAGGAAAAAGAAGTAGGAATATGAAGCAAGTGAGTAGGGGACGGGAGAGGGGGGACGTTTACGTAGCGTATTTAGCAATTTCACTGGTGTAGTTCCTGTCAGTTCTAAACGCTTAATAATTATCATCTTTAAAAATTCACTGAGATAATATGTATATACCATTTCCAGATCTTTGAATCTTAAACTTTGACAGCTATACACTTATATCTCTGCAGTCAGTGCCTGATGATGGCGTAACAGCTGAAACTGGTTCATCAAATAATGTAAATATTGTGGCATATTACATAATTGTCTTTTGTTCAGTTCAAAATGCCTGTAATCTCTCACATATTTCCGTGTACGGTACTTAAAATAAAAATGTGAAATTATGGTTTCGCCCTTCAGTTATTTTTCATTTTAGCTGCCTTAATTTATTAGACCATTAAAGCTTGCCCGCATCGCCACCAGGGAGTCCCTCAGCTCTTAGGTGAGAAATGCCTGTCCCACAGAGCCTGCGCCTACGAGCATGGCCAAGAAATATCCTCCGTTAGGGTTCGTCGGGCGCCTTTTAATGCCATAATGCAGCATACCATCCTATATTATACAAGGGCTGTCAATAAAGTATTCAGAACGTAGTTCAGACAATTGAAGGAGAATGGGCATCTGAAAATAGGATGTGGGAGTGGTGGGGTGGCGCTTTTCCCTGCGGGTAATGTGCAATTGAGAAACCTCCTATTACGAGCATTATTACTGAGTAGCGCTGAAGTGAAGTATGTCGATTTCATCGCCATAAATCTCGTTCTTAAAAGGTGATAACCGGGTGTGTATTAAAATCTAGGTTTCCCATTTTTAAATGAGTTGCACATGTTGTAGGGCGGGATCGGTTTTACCATTATTAATATTTTCTGACAGAATCTTTCTATTTTTTTAATTTCCCTTAGTTCCTCATAACCGGTTTCAACAGACAAGCTGTAACCATCAGATCTTGTGGAGTAATTTACAAAATATGCATCTCGCCCAGATAAGAAAAGTACATATCAGTATTAACTCAAAAATAATTTATTTTTGAAATTAAAATCTTTTGTTTCTTGTCTCAAATTTCTATACTGTAGAAATCACAATCAGTACAAAAATAGCCTAATAATATTTGTGCCTATTGATACAATGCCCGTCCTATAACTGGGTCAATGGAATCCCATAGTATTACTATACCAATCGAAACTATATTCAAGCCTGGACTATTTCTTGTGGTATGGCTCAGATTTATCATTAATAACTTCCTTTAATGTCAGACGGTATCAACACAACATGATTTGGGTTTCATTCAACACTCAGCTCTTACATATCTTTCTGTGTGTTTCTTAGATCAGTAATATGAGTAGATCTGTCAAAAAAAAAGTCCTGCATCTCTCTCAGGTGACTATATGGAGATGCCAATGGAGGTCTAAGGTTTTTACTTCCAGTCTCCAGCTTTAGGTATTTATTTGTAACACCATGTCAGAAAATCCAATGCATTATTCCCATAAAAGTGTCTGTAGAGATGCCAGATATTTATGAGAGTCATCTCAATCCAAAATGTAAAAAGCATCCAATACCACTTCCTCTCTCTAGTTATTCTGGCATATTTCCCCACTAGCTAGTCATGTGGGCGTGTCCTCACCGGTTCGCATTAAACATCTCAAATTTAGGCTTTTCTCGGTTAAATTGTTTCGAACTTCGTCCACAGTATTTGACTATTATTTTGTCAACAGCAGAGTTCCCTCTATTCAGATCTTCGATTTATTCATCATTTTGAACAGAAATGTAATTTTGAATAAGTCATGATGTTTGTTTTCATTGGTTAAGTCATTAGACTATCTAGAACATGAATCACTATTTTTATCTTCTGATATTATTTCCGTAACATAGTGTTATTTATAACTGATATTCCAACATTGTCTAGTTTCTCGGTAGAAAGAGTATGTCAGAAGAAGAAACCAAACAAACAACTTCACTTCTTCAGGAGTGAGGAAAAAATCCTGCATATTCTTCATATTTACGTTATGTCGTACAGTTTCGTTGCCTATGAACACACACACATTTCTGTTCATCGGTTCTTTGAATATCTCCTTCCATATCAAGAAAGTTGATCCATCAATTCTTCTTACTTTATGCTGGTGTCAATACCACATGTTTTCTTCTGACTTTATACTCATGCGTTTGCGATTGCTCTGTTATTGCCACGTCCAGTTCTTTTATAAATAGTAAGACTATAGATTATTTTTTTTTAAATCAGGACGTACTTGTCAGTTACTTTTCACGCAGTCTTTTTTTTTTCGCTATTTTCTGATGCTACATGAAGTTTCTAAGTACGAATAGATCGCAAGTTTCGGAATTTCAAGTTGTAATCTATACCAATATCAGTAAGTGAAATGATAATACAAAGTCCCAGTGATTTAGAGTACACCAAAATTTGCAGCGATACGAAATAATGAACATGACTGGTATCTAGCTAAAGATGCAGGGTGTTCAATAAATGCTGTAGAGCAATAAAAATATGAACGCAATGATTAATTTTTGATTCATAAGTAAAGAAATGCACTGTCCTGTGTATATCGTTTAGTCTGCACATCGACTTGACATGCAGAATGAATCACCATTTACAGTAGAACACGACACACGTTTTACTGATTCTTCTGATAACAACAATCGATGTCACATATAACTTCGTTTAATACAGAAGCTCGGTAACTCAACTTCGTTATAACCAGTATATTCAGTAATTTGAAAATATAGTATTTAACAGTCTGCACCTTTTTCACTTTCAGTATGAAACGATACTTCGTAGTCATTCGACATTTAGATTTCAATAATTTCACTTTTTTATTTAATTTATGCTTCAATTCAGAACTCGTTTTGCTTACAAACAATAAAGCTGCACCTATTTTATGAACTATACATTTGTTAGTGGCACAATTCCTCGCATTCAACATGGATGTGAAAACTGTTCTTTCCTGCATACATAGATGAGTGAAAATCAGTTTATTTGTATTTGACATCTTGTGTAGGAAGACAGATTGTCAGCGTGTCTATTTTTTCAATTGTGCATACAAGGTTTTCTCATTTAATTTGCTGCTATACTTTATCTCGAAAACGTAATTAATTACATTGCACAATAACTACACAATATTCTTCCTAGTTGTGTATCTCTTTCTCTGCATAGCAATTAATTACTAGTAGTTGGTTTGCAAGAAAAATCACAATTCGATCTCACTGTGATTCTTTACAGGCTGTATAATAACCTTTCACTCAAGTATAGTACACACGTTCATTCTACACTCGTATCCACTCATGCACTGATACCAAACAACATATTTATTTAATATATTATGTACAATGTCAGTCAAGAAACACCTTTCCGCGTTATTTATTTCATTACACACTTTCAAAGCTTATGCCCATTGTGGCAGTCAACTGTGACTGCTGTCACCGATTTTGCGAGTGACATATGTGTCCTCTATGTGGGGCCAACAGCCCACAATGACTTCCGGACATTTGACAAAAGTTGATAGAATTCTTGACTACGGAAAAAGAATGAAATGTGACTGTATTTGTCGATTGACTAAATATTTGGTTCTGTCAGTAGTACCATTCCCTTATTTACAGCACTCGTAAGACCGGTGGCAATTTGTACTGCCCTTACATTCATCGTACACACATATCTTTTCATATCTTGTCAGGCACTCAAACATGCTGAATACTAGGCAACTCTGAAATTGGTTCGGACGCTACAGTGATTTAGTATGCATGGTCTTGTGAACTTACTTGAGCAGCCATTTGGACTTAAACTCTAGCATGAAAATCGAATTACGGAACATTTTCTCACTTTACACATTAACAAACTCATAGGAAACAGATAAAAACTAATCTATAGAGCCCGAAGCAATCCCTTCTAAATAAATGTCCACAAACGTGTGAACGACAGCTCATGTTTTGCGTATATAATTATTTCAAAGAGGCAGTTTTCTTCATTTTGAACTTATCTAGAATTTTCTTAGACGTTTTTGTCATTATTGTGTTCGATGGTATGACGAACCGTCCCAAGATTGTTTATATAAGGTCGGACGGTGTTATTAATATCAGTGTCCATCCTAAAACAGCACTGTTCGTTTTTACACGAGCTGTGCCGCCGTAATATAGTGCAAAGACTGTTTCATACCATGAGGTACCTGCTTACAATTAGATGGCGAGAGAGGGGAGGAGGGGATGGGTCGAGAGAGGGGAAAGAGGAGTCGATTAACAGAGGAGAGGAGGATGTGAACACGCAAATATCTAGTTCACTGTGGAAGTGGAAAAAGAGGGCAGTTTACCTTTTCTGTGTGTAATGGTCAGAAGAAAAATGGGAAAAACGGACGGTACGCTGAGACGCAGTGTCTACCACAAACCAACTCACACAGAGCTGTACTTGCAGGTCACAAGTTGTGATCACCCTACACAACGCGGTAGTGTCACGTTTTCTGGTACACAGGGCGCGTGTGGTCTCAGATACCGACAGTCTACCAAGTGAGCTGCAAGATCTAAAGGAAGTGTTCCAAAGAAACGGTTATTCTGACCGACAAATAAGTAAAGCTTTCCAACAGAAGCGAGTTCTAAGTAGTGATGTCAATGAAGATTCCGAAGCATCCACTGCAACGGCGTTCCTTGCCATATTTCGGTGGCATATCTTTAAGAATTGAAAGAATCCTGAGGAAGCACGATGTTAAGTCTGTTTTTCTTCCACCAGAAAAATTGAGGAATCCGTTGTGTTTAGCCAAATACGATCTTGGCCTTAGATAGCATGGCGTATACAAGATCCCTTGTCAATGTGGCAAATCTTATATTGGACAGACATGCCGTACTGTTCAAGAACGTTGTGTTGAACACCAACGTCATACACGCCTGGGGTAACCTGAAAAGTCGGCAATGGCGGAGCATTGTTTAGGCACTGGGCATCGCATGATTTACGACAAAACTGAAGTTCTGTCCTCAGCATGGGACAGTGTTTTTAAGGAGGCCACATACATACAGACGACAGATCATCTTTTTAACAGGGACACATGCTTTCAACTAAGCACTTATTGGAATCCAGCACTGGCTGCCATCAGATTAAAGGAGAAGAAAAGAGAAGATCGATCACATGACGGAGCGCAGCGTGCTGTGGATATGTAGTTGAACCTTTAGCCACAAGAGCGTCCGGCAGCACCGTCATTGCCCACGGCGCAAGCGCGGATGACGGCTTCTCGGCTTCCAGCAGGGGGCACCATGAGAGCCTCTGCTAACCAACCCAGAACGGCTGCTCGCGCATGCGTGTTTCGTATGTTCATCCTTATAAATTCCGACGCTGCAGCGCAATTGCCGTCAGTCGTGTTTTGCTTTAGTGACCAACAGGAACTACCAACACCTGGAGATGTCGGACGGTTGCTTCGACGAAATATTCTGGGGTATACACAGTATTATCCGGCGGCAAACCCGGGAAGAACATCTACTAGATGGACCTTCTTGAACAGTTAGAGCTGTTCACCCACAAATATAAATCAGCACCTAAATGAACAAACAAAATTGGCGAACAACTCATATTTCCAAAATTTCGAAGACCGTTTAAAGATGAACGAAACAACCATCCACCCATCTTCATACACACACACACACACACACACACACACACACACACACACACACACACACAATCTTCCTTCACACATACTATATGTCTTTCTTACTGCTTCCTGGCTCTCCGTCTTCCCCCTTCCCTCTCCCTACCTCATACGCCACTCCCTACTAAAGATCCACATTATATATTATTTTTAAATTAACGATTAACTCACCATTTTCACATGATCTTATGCCTCCTCAACCAATATATGTGTTCCATAAAAGCTGCAGTTGAAAGTAATGTTAACACCAATACTCCTAATATTAAAGTAAATATCATTTAGAATTCTTATTTTATAAAATTTCTACAGAAAATAAGTAAAATCTGTAATTAATCTTCTGTTCGTACTTAATTAAAATTGGCAACATAAATTTTTCCTGCAAATGATAAAAACAGTTAGGCTTATCGTTCCACCAGCACGAACCACAGACATTGCCGAGGTGTGGTGGCTTGCGTGCCTCAACGATGCAGATAGCCGTACCGTAGGTACAATCACAGCGGAGGGGCATCTGTGGAGAGGCCAGACAAACGTGTGGTTCCTCAAGAGAGGCAGGAAAGATGGAGGACGAGACGCAGGAGGATGAGAACTCGACTCACAATGATGACACTACCTCGGTGGCGACCGCCGCTGACAAGGTGATACAAGATACGGATCAACTTGCTTCACAGATGCCAGCAGTAGAACGCCTGAACGACGAGACAAGGGATGGACGCGGCTCCACCGGTGCAGGAGAGAGCGCGCCGCCCAATCTGTGCCCTGAGGACGCAATGGACGAAGACCCTCCTCCGCGCTCCGAGGAGTGGGCCGACGACATTGAAGTCGACCATACGACATCGACGGAGTCCGCGTCGGTGAAAAAATGTTCAAATGTTTTCAGTAGTTGCAGGGGCAACAGTCTGGATGACTGACTGAGCTGCCCTTGTAACATCAGCTAACATGGCTTTACCATGCTGTTACTGCGAACGGCTGAAAGCAAGGGGAAACTACAGTCGTTACTTTTCCCGAGGACATGCAGCTCTACTGTATTAATATATGATGATGGCGTCTTTTTGGGTAAAATATTCTGGAGGTAAAATAGTCCCCCATTCGGGTCTCCAGGCGGGGACTACTCAGGAGGATGTCATCATCAAGGAAAAAACAGGTATTCTGCGGGTCAGAGCGAGGAATGTTCTAACCGTTAATCGCGTAGGTAAGTTAGAAAATATGAAAAGAGAAATGGATAGATTAAGGTTAGATATGGTAGGGATTAGTGAAGTTCGGTAGCACGATGAACAGGATTTCTGGTCAGGTGAGTACAGGGCTATAAATACTAAATCAGTTGGTGGTAATGCAGGAGTAGAACTGATAATGAATAAGAAAATAGGAATGCGGGTAAGTTACTATGAGCAGCATAGTGAACACATTATCGTAGCAAAGAAGGACACAAAACCAACACCGACAAACATTAGTGCAAGCTTATATGCCAACTAGCAGGGCCGATGAGGATAACGAAGAAATGTATGAGGAGATAAAAGAAATCATTCAGAAAGGGAGACGAAACCTTGATTGTGCCGCGGTGGAGCAGCCGAGCAGTCTAAGGCGCCTCTCTGCGGAGGGCGCGGTTGCTCGCCGTCGGAGGTTCGAGTCCTCCCTGGAGCATGTGTGTGTGTGTGTGTGTGTGTGTGTGTGTGTGTGTGTGTGTGTGTGTGTGTGTGTGTTGTCCTTAGCTTAGTTTATCTTAGTTTAAGTAGTTTGTAAGCTACGGACTGATGACCACCCAGTTTGGCTCGATGGATTTACAAACATTTGAACACTTTATTTGAAAATAATTTGACAGAGTGCTGAAGGATTTGAGGCCCCTGGAGTATACGATATTCCGTCTGAACTGCTGATATGGTTAGGAGAGCCACTCATAAAAAATGTTCCATCTGGTATGCAAGATGTATGAGACAGAGGAAATACCTTCCGACTTCAAGAAGAATATTGTAATTCCAATTCCAAAGAAAGCAAGTGAAGACAAATGTGAAAATGACCGAATTATCAGTTTAATAAATCATGGTTACAAAACACTAACACGAATTATTTACAGAAAAACTGCTGGAATCCGAGATCGGGGAATATCAATTTTTATTTAGGGGTAATGTTGGGGCACGGGAGGCAATACTCACTACTTATCTTAGAAGTTAGGAAAGGAAAGGCAAATCTACGTCTTTAGCGTTTGCAGATTTGGATAAAGCTTTTGACAATGTCGACTGGAATATACTCATTCAAATTCTGAAGGTATCAGGGGTAAAATATAGGATGCGAAGAGCTATATTCAACCTATACAAAAACCAGACAGCAGTCTTTAAAGTGGAAGGGCAAGAAAGGAACGCAGAGGTTGGGAAGGTAGTAAGACAGGGTTGTAGCCTTTCCCCAGTGTTGTTCAATCTATACATTGAGCAAGCAGTGAAAGAATGCAAGGAGAAATTTGGAGAGGGAATTGAAGTTCAAGGAGAAGAAATAAAAACTTTGTGGTTTGCCGGTGACATAGTAATTTTATCGGAGACTGGAAAGGATCTGGAAGAGCAACGGAATGGAATGGACAGGGTCTTGAAAGGAAGATATAAGATGAACATTAACAAGAGTAAAACGAGGGTAATGGAAGGTAAAGTCAGAAAATCAGGCGATACTGAAGGAATTAGATTAGGTAATGAGACAATAAAAGTAGTATATGAATTTTGTTATTTGGATAGTAAGATAACTTCTGATGGCCGAAGTAAAAAAGATATAAAATGCAGAATAGCTATGGGGATAACAGCGTTTCTAAAGAAGCGAAACTTGTTCACATCCAATATTAATTTAAATGTTAAGAAGTCCTTTCTGAAAGCATTTGTCTGGAGTGTAGCATTGTATGGGAGTGAAACGTGGACGATTAGGAGTTCAGATAAAAAGATGACAGAAGCTTTTGAAATGTAGTGCTACAGACGAATGATGGAAATTAGATGGGTAGATCGCGTAACTAATGAGGAGGTGCTTAAACGAATCGTGTAGAAAAGGAATTTCTGGCATACCCTGACTAAGAGAAGGGAGGACACATTCTGAGACATCAAGAAATTCTCAACTTCGTATTAGAAGGAAGTGTGTGGAGTCAAAATCGTAGATGAAGACCGAGGGACGAATACAGTACGCAGATTCAAAAGGACGTAGGTTGCCGAAAGTATTCTCAGATGAAGAGACTTGCACAGGACAGGATAGCGTGGATAGCTACATCAAACCAGTCTGCGGACTGAAGACCACAACAGGCTTATTGTTTACGATGCGTTTGTTAACCGGCCTAATGGACATGAAGAACTGCGTGAATTCTTGGACCACATCAACAACATCCATGACAAAATAAAATTCACGATGGAGCTAGAGAGAGATTGATGGTGCCTTGCCTTTCCTTATCAGGCGTAAATCAAATGGGTGCCTGAGCAATAGTGTTTATACCGTAAAACCATCCACATGGACCGGTACCCACGCCACGAGCCTCCGCCACCGATCGTGGAGACATTGTTTTTAGGACGTTGGTGGGCCGAGCGGATCTACTCTCAGACAGTGAACGTATGCAGAAAGAGCTGAGCGCTTACGAAAAGTCGTTAGGAAAAGTGGATACCGCTACCGACAGATTTCATAAGTTATTCATCCGAAGACACGCAAGCAGGAGACAGTCGATGAGGAGACAAAGAAGCTTGCGTTTTTGCCGTTTTATGTCTCGGTAACGGGACAAATTAGTCGGCTCCTTAAGAGACACAAGATCGACTTGGTCTTCAGGTTCCTACAAAATTACGACAGCTGACGCGCCTTGAGAAATATGATCTAGGCCTTAGAACACCACATGTGTACAAGATTCCGTGTGGGTGTGGACTGTTTGACATCGAACAGACAGTATGTAACATTGAACAGCGCTGTGTTGAAAACGAAAGATGTTTCCGTTTACGTTATTTCGAGAAATTAGCAATTGCTGAGAATGCTCTGGAAAACAAATATCGCATTGCGTTCGACGAGTCATCAGCCATTACCAGAAGAAATACTTCTTTGGATAGCGTAATGAAAGAGGTTATCGAAATTAAAATATGTGAAAAAACTCTTAATAAAGACTGCGGCTTAGGACCCGGCCACAGGAAGATTGAAGCGGGTGCGCGACCAAAACATTACCATATATGGAGATGCAGCGAACACCAGTAACGTCACTGAAAGCTGCGCAGGTATATAAGGAATGTGGCAGCAATGACTCGACAGTCACCACTTGACAATGGCAGAAGAGATCTCGGCCGAAAGCTCGTGGATATAAAATCATTTGACGTGGCTGGAAGTCCGAGAGAAAATTTTAAAACAATAAATGAGGAAACGAAAATTCGCAGACATCGCTTCGCGCGAGCCAGCAACAGGCGTACTTAGACTGTGTGCTTCCAGAAGTGGAAACGGCGTTGGAAGCGGTGTATCAATTGCAGAAGAGATTTTCGAAGAAGACCAGGCACAATAAGTAAAAGGGAAGTGTAGAAAACATTTTGTTGACAAAGTTCGGCAATTTTGGACACACCTCATATCCATCCAATAAAATATGCTAGTTGATTTCAGATAATTATGTCGTTTCTGAGAACTTCTCTTCCAATCCTCTTTATCTTCGTACAGATCTTCTCTTGCTTCTCCCATTCCTCTTTTTCCGTTATAAGGAAGGTGCCAACAAAAAAATTTCTTTCGCCATCGTTCATCTTCTAGCCTTTTCATGTGCCCATACCACTTCCGTGAGGCTCTACAGATCTTTCTCAGGAAGTCCATTTGCATGGCTTCCAGGCTTTTACTTTCTCCTTTTGTCGATTCTCTTGTTTCAGCTCCATACAAACTTACGCTCTGTAATGTTAACTCTTTTATCTGAACAAAAGAAGGAATTCAAATCACTTATTGCTTGTCTACCTGATATAGTTCTCTGTGCTATTTCAGTTTTACTGCTCCTTGATTTTATATTACGGCTACTAGATATTAATCATCATGACAAGCATTAATGATATTTCCTTTTCTACATTTATGTCATGACGTTCATTTACTATACAAAGGTATTTTTATTTCATGTATTTCTCTATTGTCAGATCAGCCTTATTGTATGATTCCAAGTGTTTCCTCATCGTATACTTTAAGTAATACTCATCTGCAGCCTAAATTACCTGATAGTTATCAAATAACATATATACTCTCCATCTACGTCTAGCCCACACATTAACACTTGTACATCCATACTTTGAGAATTTCATTCAGAAATAATAAAGGGAAAGTGCCTTACCGTAACTTTGTCTAAGGCCTTCTTTTGGTCCTATTATTCTAGAGATTTCTAATCCTACCATAATTCTTGTCTCTAATCTCTCATATATTTTTGGCCCACTTTAGGTTACGGTAGTAACACTAAAAGTGGACCTTTGCGATCGTTTTTTGACAGCTCGAAATTTAAATAAAAATAACGGCTTAACCATTCATCTGACACAAAAATTGAATAACTGAATTTGTAGAGGAGAAAATTCTCTACAACTTTGCTCTCTTATGGGTTTTTTTTTTTTTTTTTTTTTTTTTTTTTTTTTTTTTTTTTTTTTTTTTTCATATCTCGTATCGTTTCAGAGATATTTGCAAAAATAACGGCGATTTTGGGATATATGTCTGTCTGTCCGTCTGTCTGCCCGTAACGTGTTTCCACTTTTTAAGACGAACCGTTCAACCGATCAGCACCAAATTTTGCAGACATAATTGTAGGCCGTTGGAGACCGGAACCTAACTTTTTTCGGACAAAAAATACGGCAGTAAAACCAAAAAAAGCCGTTTGCAATATAATTGTAATTTCAAACGAACCGTTCATCTGATACGAAAACTGAATAACCTAATTAGTAGAGGGGAAAGTTCTCTACAACTTCGCTCTATTATGTTTCTTTCATATCTTGCATCGTTGCAAAAATAACGGAGATTTGACACCCTCCATTGATTTTACGAAAACCAGCCGTTCGTAGATGTTACGTGACATTCCACGCCCAGAACTCTCTCTGGCATACGCCATCTTGCACTGCGTATGTGATGATTTTCTTACTATAACTTACACGTTGTTATTTCAAGCAACGGCGCACTGAAGAATTAACAAAAACACGTTGTTCTTCGTACGAAAAATGATAATCTAGTGTCTAAAAATGCCACATTAGCATCAGTTAACAACTGCTATCAAAAGTAAGCAATTTAAGGGCGAATTTCGTAATTGTTCGCCGTAGTGTAGTAGGCAGTTTGTTGGATTGTGATGCACATGTACCATGGTTCATGACCCGCCACTAACAAAATTTTTTTTTCTCCTAAAAGGGTTACGTGTTGGGTGCACAGATATTATCACAATAGTAGAGTCGTAATCATATCACTATATTTTTTTATTATTTATATTATTATTTTTGTCCGAAATGTTTGCAAAAAATTATAGCACTACAAGTTTAAAGTGGGCCGTAAAACACGTCAGTGCGATGTTTTTCTTACTTCCATAAGTTCTTGGAATAGTGCTGTCATCAGGATACCTACAAATGCTCATTATGGTACTGTAACGTATGTTTTTGTACGTCTGTGAATATCAGTTTTCTTTGTCTGCCTATTAGTCTTCTTTTCTCCATTATTTATTTTATTGTAAATAATATGTATTATTCAAATAAGATCTCTCCTAAGGTAAAACCACTCTGTACTTCCCATGCTACAATTTCTTCCTCCAGCTGTTTTAAAACTCATCGATACAGTCTCGGCATTGTTTCAGTAATACCAATGCACCTATGATTGTTGCAGACTCTTTTCATCTTTGTTTGTGAAAATGTATCAGATATGCCATCATCCATTCTTTGGAAAGTGTTATTGTACGATCAGAGTGGAGCTGGGTGTGATGGCAATCGGGCTGATATTTGTATTTACTCATATTGCCACTCTCTGCCAAGAGACTGCAACAGTCATTAGCTGAAGGTTCCTGGAGTCGGTGTCTTGTGTGGGATGCTTCTGATGCCATCGTAACGGATAATACTGGCATACTTTATTTTAAAATCGGTAATCAGATTTAAACTGAAAATTAATTTTAGATGTATAATCAAACAATAATAGTGACTTTTTATCCTCCTGTGTTGGGTAAAATTGTATGTTTATCGTTTAGTATGTATATTAACCCATTTTTGCATATAGTTACATGTACCTTGTGCCTATGTCGCATGAAACATTTCAAACGGCATCTCATCTTCAATACTGGGGAAGACGGAATATTTTCTACCAGATATGACGCTCATTCTCATAAACGTTTATATAGATTTATTTGTTTATAGATAATTTCAAGGAATTTTCAGACAAAGATAAACAGAGGACAGTTGCATGGAGAAGGCTTCCAGTTAGTAATGTAAATTTGAAAATTGGTGACATTAGCTGTTTTAGAGCTTCTGAGGGATATGGAATTGAATATTGGACTTCAGCCATCAGTTTAGAGTAGAATGAAGACAATAAAGGAGAATACGACCTCAGTGGGAGTAACTTACATAAGCAATTTTACGAAACAATGTACCAAATGGACAAAATGAACTGGACATTAGCAATGATAAAGGAAGTGCGTCTAATCCAATTATTGTAACTAAAATAGGGACATCGTTTCACGATATTGCTCCGACATGAAAAAGAAGGATGAAATCGATCAGCAATGGTATTGACCAGAAGGAAAAAAGTCCACTACACTCAGGAAGCGGCTACACGGGTAGCGGGGGCTGTGTGGCGTGGACTGGGCGGTTTTTTAGGTTAGATGGCCTCGCGAATACACAAAATGGGTTTCAGTCTCAAAGGGGGCAGGTCAGACACGGGAAGAAAGTAGACATAAAAACCATTGGTGTAACAGTTGTAAATTGTCGTAGCTGTGTTGGGAAAATTCCAGAGCTCCAAGCGCTGATAGAAAGTACTGAGGCACAAATCGTTATAGGTTCTGAAAGCTGGCTGACGCCTGAGATAAATTCGGCCGAAATTTTTTCAAAGGGCCAAATGGTCTTCAGAAAGGATAGAATAAATAAAACAGGGGGTGGCGTGTTTATTGCTGTTACAAATGGTTTATCCTGCAACGAAATTGAGGCAGATACTTCCTGTGAATTGGTCTGGGTAGAGGTTATACCTGACCACCGTAATAAATTAATAATTGGATCTTTTTATCGGCCCCCTGACTCAGACGATGCGGTTGCAGAAATGTTCAAATAAAGCTTGAATCATATTTCAAATAGGTATCCGAAGCATACTGCTATAATCGGTGGCGACTTTAATTTACCCTCGATATGTTGGCATAATTACGTATTCAAAACCGGGGGCAAATATAAAACATCGTCCGAACTAGTTCTGAATGCTTTTTCTGAGAACTACTTCGAACAGTTAGTTCATGAACCCACCAGAATAGTACGTGGTTGCGAAAATACTCTTGATCTCCTAGCAACAAATAATCCCGAGATAGTAAAGAGCATCAAAACAGATACAGGGATTAGCGAACATCGAGTTGTAGTAGCGAGACTGAATATCGAAATTCCCAAATGCACCAAAAATGAACGAAAAATATATCTATTCAATAAAGCAGATAAAAATTCGCTACACGCTTTCCTGAGTGATAGTCTCCAGTCCTTCAAAACTAAAAATGCGAGTGTAGATCAGTTGTGGCTTACATTCAAAGACATAATATCAGTAGCAATCGAGAGATTTATACCAAATAAATTAATAAAAGAGGGGGCTGACCCCCCGTGGTACACAAAACAGGTCAGATCACTGTTGCAGAAACAAAGAAAAACGCATGCAAAATTTAAAAAGACACAGAATCCGCAAGACTGGCAATCTTTTACTGAAACTCGCAACCTAGCGCGGACTTCAATGCGAGAATCTTATAGTTGTTTCCACAACGAAATCCTGTCTCGTAATCTTGCAGAAAATCCAAAGAAATTCTGGTCATATGCGAAGTACACTAGCGGCAAAACACAAACAATACCTTCACTACGCGATAGCAATGGTAATACTACCGACGACAGTACTGCTAAGGCAGAATTACTAAACATAGCTTTCCGAAATTCTTTCACCAAAGAAGACGAAGTGAACACTCCAGTATTCAATCCAAGAACAGCTGCCAGCATGCGAAACTTAGAAGTAGATGTTCCTGGAGTTGTAAAACAACTTAAGTCACTAAACAAAAATAAATCTTCCGGGCCAGATTGTATACCAACTAGATTCCTCTCAGAGTATGCTGATGAAATAGCTCCGTACTTAGCTATAATTTACAACCGATCACTCAGCGAAAGATCCGTACCCAAAGACTGGAAAGTTGCCCAAATTACTCCAATATTCAAGAAAGGCAATAGGAGTGACCCCCAAAATTACAGGCCTACTCATTGACATCGATTTGCAGTAGGATTTTGGAACATATACTTTGTTCGAATATTATGTAGTACCTCGAAGAGAACGACCTATTAACCAATAGTCAGCACGGATTCAGAAAGTATCGCTCTTGTGAAACACAGCTTGCCCTTTATTCACATGAAGTGTTAAGTGCCATCGACAAGGGATCTCAAATCGATTCCATATTTCTGGATTTCCGGAAGGCTTTTGATACTGTACCCCACAAGCGGCTTCTAATGAAATTGCGTGCTTATGGAATATCTCCCCAATTGTGCGATTGGATTCACGATTTCCTATCAGAAAGGACACAGATCGTTGTAATTGACGGTAAGTCATCGAGTAAAACAGAAGTGATATCTGGCGTTCCACAGGGAAGCGTTATTGGTCCCCTACTCTTCCTCGTGTTTATAAACGATTTAGGAGATAATCTGAATAGCTCCCTTAGACTGTTCGCGGATGATGCTGTCGTTTATCGGTTAGTGAAATCAACAGAGGATCAAAAGCAACTGCAAAGCGATTTAGACAAAATTTCTACTTGGTGCGAAAATTGGCAATTGACACTAAATAAAGAAAAGTGTGAAGTAATACACATGACCACTAAAAGAAATCCGCTGAACTTCAATTACGCGATAAATCAGTCAAACCTTAAGGTCGTAAATTCTACCAAATACCTAGGAGTTACAATTACGAACAACTTTGACTGGAGAGAACACACAGAAAATATTGTGGGGAAGGCGAACCAAAGGTTACGTTTCATTGGCAGAACGCTTAGACGATGCACCAGCTCCACCAAAGAGACTGCCTACATCACACTTGTGCGTCCTCTCTTGGAGTACTGTTGCCCCTTGTGGGACCCTCACCAGGTGGGACTGACGGAAGATATTGAGAAGGTTCAGAGAAGGGCAGCTCGTTTTGTTTTATCACGTTACGGGGGGGAAAGCGTCACGGAAGTGTTGCACGAATTGGGGTGGAAATCATTAAAAGAAAGACGTTATTCATTGCGGCGTGATCTGTTTGCGAAGTTTCAATCACCGACTTTTAGTTCTGAATGTGAAAATATTTTGCTAGCACCCACCTACTTAGGGAGACATGACCATCCCAATAAAATCAGAGAAATCAGATCGAAAACGGAATGATTTAGGTGTTCTTTCTTCCCGCGCGCTATTAGAGAATGGAACGGTAGAGAAAAGTTATGAAGGTGGTTAATGAACCCTCTGCCAGGCACTTAAATGTGATTTGCAGAGTATCGATGTAGATGTAGATGTAGAAACATCGTGAATTCTACGCAACAGAAACTCAGTATCTCGGAAGAAACTCCATCAGTCAGAAAACCATGCAGGGAAGGAAAATCTACAAAAAAAAAAAAAAAAAAAAAAAAAAAAAAAAAAAAAAAAAAAAAAAAAAAAAAAAAAAACAGTGTTTAGAGCAAAATAAACTACTACGACCTAAATAGACCGCAGTTGGGGTGGATACTGTACATTCGTTTTAAAAACAGCTTCATGAAACGTGCACAGTACACATCACCGTCAGAAGGGACGGAATTTACAATAAAACTGTTTCCACTGTATCACTTTACAATTATTATTGGAATGCACATTTTTATAAATTTTGCTATCTTACCCCAGTCTTTGCAGTGAAATGAGTAGTACTCTAACATTTACACGAAATATGCTATGAGGCAAGATCATTGAACTTTTTCCACTAACGTGAATTTCAAGTTTGAAAAAAAAAGTCAGATTTGTGTGTTTAATTATTTTATTTTGAATATTTCCAAATTTACCATTTTAATTTCATATAAGACAAAAAGTGTGGAAATTTTACAAAAAAATAAGAAAAAAACAGTTCAAATGTTTGTACAGCTTATGGGACTTAACTACGGGGTCATCGGACCCTAAACTTACAAACTACTTATGAACTAGCTTATACGAAAGACTGCACAAACATCCATGCCCGATGGAGGATTCGAACCCCTGACCGCAGCTGCCGTTCTGACCGTGACTGGCACGCCGCAGACCGCTCGGCCACCGCGGCCGTCTAAATTTTACCCCGATGCACTAGAAACATTTATTCAAAATTTTGTGTATTATTTTACAGTGTACCCCATTTTATAGTAGTACACTATCAATAAAAAAGTGTTGTATCACCTTGGTTCCATTGTCTCCTGAACACTGACGAGGAATGGGTATATTTCATCAAGAAAATGTTTGTATAGTCTATGGGACTTAACTGCGGGGTCATCAGTCCGTAAACTTACAAACTACTTATGAACTACTTACGAACTAGGACGGCACAAATATCCATGCCCGAGGGGGGATTCGAACCCCCGACCGTAGTGGCCGTGCAGACCGTGACTGGAGCGCCTAAGTCCCCTCGGCCACCGCGGCCGGCTTTCATCAAGAACGCAGTTCCTTAGATTGTCCATGGTTGTCAGTCAACGCCCACAAAGCTGTAAACAACAACGCATAAGCAGTGCCATGGCGGAGTTTGTGACATTTGCGGGGAGTGCCACTTGCGGGGAAAGGGAATGTGTAGACACTTGCGGGGAGACCCGGACGCTGCAGGTAGTGAACAGGGTGTTCCAGAAGTAGGGATACACCACCCCTGCTCCACGCCCTCCAGCCGCTACCTGTGCCGTGTTCAGAGAAAGGCCCACCGAGCGAGGTGCCTACTGTTTACTTTGTACATATTTAAGAGCAGAAAATAAAGTTATCTCGCAATATATCTGTTAAAATTGTGTTTCACACCAAATTATCACTTATGACAATTTCGGATTTACTGCATTTTGAGTCAGAATTCGCTTCTATATTCGCATTTGTCGCAAATGCGAATTTTTCCTGTCCCTATTAATACCTCTAAAAATAAACAGCTGATCAAGGCACTAAAAGCAAGGGCAGATCTTTGGGTGTATTACTACAAATAACTAAGACACAATTTGATCGTGGAATTATATACAATCTCATTATAAAGGTTTCTTGTAGGTGGTTTTGAGCAGCTTTTAAATATGTTAGGAATTGCATTATGAAATATAGACAGCTACACCTTATGTTTATTATGAGATATCGATTTCGGCTAATTTCAGGTCATCTTCAAGTCTCAAACAACAGGTGTTACTTATGCATTTTTCCAGGGGCACTCATAACCTTTAACTGTTTACACACGAGGTCTAACGTTGTTAATCGCGTTAGCGATGAAAACAGAACCCAGAATCTTTGCGTCTAAATGATACATATATTGGTGTGATGACATCAATAGCTCTCGGTAAAATGGAACGGTACGATGTCTTTACGTAGCACAGCACGGCCGACTGGAAACGCAGGAGAAGTACAAACAACGTTCTCTCCTCAGAGGTATGATTATAATTAGGCTCGGCGTAGACTTCTAAAACATACAGTCTACACGGAGAAGATTACACCAAAAAATTTAACTTTTCGTCTACTCTGGCGATAGCAACCAAATTTTAAAATCGTGTCTACTATGTAAAGATTTAGCAACACAAAACGCTTCAAGTCCATAACTTCACTGGTTTTCGAGTTCTTAATTTTTAATATGTTTTTAATGTTATTATAGAAAAAACAAATTTGGGACTCACACTACAATTTTTATATGGCAGATTTTGTGGGTACATTCACAAGACATAATTCAACGGTTCTGTGCATTCATCTTATGAGAAATATCAATCATTTGTTTTCAGTGTTTATTTCAAATTTCTACATTTAACTTTCTTTAATTATTAGTACTTAAATGTGGTGATGAAATAAATAAATTACGTTTATTGCGAGAGTGAAGACGACGTCGTAAGAACGCCGCGCCGTGCGTGCATGGCGGCGCGCGGCGAAAGTACGTGGCGCGCACTTCAGACTTGTGTGACACTACAAATTTAGAATACGTTTTTGCCATACAACTTGTCAATTTCCGTTTTCATAAGCAGATGAAACTTCCTGGCAGATTAAAATTGTGTGCCGGAACCGGGACCCGAACCTGGGACGTTCGCCTATCGCGGGCAAGCGCTCTACCACTGAGCTACCCCGACACACGGTGCCGCCCCACAACTTCAATTCTGCCAGTCCCTCGCCTCCTACTTTCCCAACTTCTCACAAGTTCTCCTGCGAACCATGCAAGACTAGCACTCCTGGAAGAAAGGATAGGGTGTAGACATGGCTTAGCCACAGCCTAATGGATGTTTCCAGAATGAAACTTTGCAGCTGAGTGTGCGCTGATATGAAACTTCCTGGCAGATTAAAATTGTGTGCCAGAACCGGGACTCGAACCTGGGACCTTTGTTGAGCTTAAGTGGCTTCGGGATCATCAGTCCCTGAACTTAAAAATTACTTATGAACTACCTTATACTAAAGACGTCACAAACATCCATGGCCGAGGGGGAATTCGAACTCCCGACCATAGCGGTCGTGCAGGACTTGTGACTGGCGCGCCGCAGACCGCTCGGTCACTGCGGCCGGCTTTTCATAAGGGATGAAGAGAACTGAAATGTTGTTGTTGTATATCTACTTTCCATTTTTATGTAAGGGGTCACGAACACCCAGAATCTTGGTGATGCCACACATTTTTGGCCCACTTTAGGTTTCGGTAGTAACACTAAAAGTGGGCCTTTGCGATCGTCTTTTGACAGCTCGAAATTCAAATGAAAATAACGGCTTAACCATTGATCTCACACGAAAATTGAATAACCCAATTTGTAGAGGAAAAATTCTCTACAACTTTGCTCTCTTATGTGGTTTTTTTTTTTTTTCATATCTCGTAGCGTTTCAAAGATATTTGCAAAAATAACGGCGATTCTGAGATGTATGTCTGTCTGTCCGTCTGTCTGTCTGTCCGTAAGGTGTTCCCTGTTTTTAAGACGAACCGTTCAACCGATCAGCACCAAATTTTAGAGACATGATTGTAGGCCTCCTTTTTTCAAATTTTTCGGACAAAAAATACGGTAGTAATAAAAAAGTCGTTTGTAATATAATTGTAATTGCAAACGAACCGTTCATCTGACACGAAAATTGAGTAACGTAATTGGTAGAGGAAAAAATTCTCTACAACGTAGCTCCCTTACTTTTTTTTCATATCTCGTTTCGTTTGAGACATATTTGCAAAAATGACGGAGATTTGACACCCTCCATTGAATTAACGAAAACCAACCGTTCGGAGATGTCACGTGACATTCCTCGCCCAGAACTCTGGTATACGCCATCCATCTTGTGTTGCGTATTTGATGATTTTCTTATTGTATCTTACACGTTGTCATTTCAAAGCAATGGCGCACTGAGGAATTAACAAAAACACATCGTTCTTCGTACGATTGATGATAATCTAGTGTCTACAAATACCATATTAGCATAAGTTAAGAATGGCCGTCAATAGTGTGAGATTAAAGGACTCATCTTTTGATTGATAGCTGTAGCGTAGTGGGCAAGGCGTTAGTTTATGACGCTGAAGGTCAGTGGTTCGGCACCCGTCACTACCTAATTTTTTTTCCTAAAAGGGTCTCAGACACTCTTATTAATTACTTTTTTTTATTTTTTGATTATTATTTTGGTCCTAAATGTTTGCAAAACTTATAAAACTACAAATCTAAAGTGGGCCGTAAAACACGTCAGTGCGATTTTTTTTTTTTTTTTTTTTTTTTTTTTGGGTCACAGTGAAAGACATCTTCTGCCCGAAGCACCCCGCCACGCTGGACGAGCTTGAATCGGCGATCTCTGTGGCATGTGAATCCATTTCGGTTGAGACACTACGAAATTTGATGGCGAATTTCATTCTTCGTTTGTGCCACCTCTGTGGTGCCAATGGTGAACATTTTGAAAACATTGTGATGTGATTGTTTGCAAAGAGTGTTTCCATACGATTATTTCACTTATGCACGCTGATATGAGCTGTACAGCGTACAGCGCCATCTGTTATCAGCTTTTGTAACTATTATTTCAAACTGCTGTATACACTTCTTACAGCTTTCACAATAAACATACCGTTTACTGCATTCCTCTATCGATCTTTGTTTTCGAGATATTCAATTTTGAAATCAGGGTGCCCTTTTCTGGACACCCTGTATATTTCGGCGAGGGACTCGCTTTAATGGACGGCAATTCTCGCGCTTATAGTGTAGACTTGGTGCATGCGTGTCTTGTGATAATGCCATCAAATGATTAGAATGATTGTTCTTTCCGCGAACAATACGTGATTGGAATAGGAGGGAGAACCAATAGTGGTACTCAGGGTACCCGCCATCACACACCATCGGGTCGCTTGTGGAGTATCGATGTAGATGTAGATTTCCAGACTTGATCACTTTCGAACATACCTACGATACATTAAAGAGTGCTGTTTTCGGACGAGATGACACACGCCGAATCGTCTTTGAGGAGTGAGACTATCTGGACCAACATTGATCTAGTGGACAGTATGCAGCGACAAATACAGCCATATATCAGTGCAAGATGACGTGTTACTGAGTATTAGGGATACTGGTGTATGCTGGAATCAGGAACACAAATTTAGAATACGTTTTTTACCATACAACTTATCAATTTCTTTTTTCATAAGCGATAAAGGGAACTGAAATGTTGTTTTTGTATATCTACTTAAAGGGTCACGAACACCCAGAATCTTGGTGATTCAACACTTTTTTTTATGTCTGTATTTACACTCGGTGCCCCTAGAGTGGAGGGAAATGCTGAGCTAGTAAAGGATCTTGCCATTTGATGGGGGGAGGAACCATCCTGGGTCAGCGTCATCTGTGTTCCAGGCCGAGTACTTTCCCCCCTGGCAGTCGTAAAGCCGCGCAGCGACCCCTGGAGCGGCCGGTGGATGTAGGGCGAGGCGAGGCTCAGACAAACACGGCGCGCCGGCAGAGGGGCGTCGCGCGCATGCGCAGAGGCGGCGGCGGCGTCGCGACGCCTCCAGTCTGCCGCGGCGCGCCCAGCCGCGAGGTCGGCGCCTCCTCAGCGCGACGCCACGAGACGCCGACGCGACGCCGACGCAACGCCAGGCCATGACGCCCCACAACCAGCTGAGCCAGTCCCACAGCGGCCTGCCGCGCCGCAGGGTAAGCTCTCAACTCGAGTCCAGCCACGCTCCTACCGTCGTTGCGCTCCAAGGACAACACCGTAACTTTGCCGTCACTAGTACCGAATAATTTGAGGACACCCAGGATTGTAATACAATACAACACTCCCTAAGTGTCCCTCCCCCATTCCTACACACTTTTTTATTTATTATTTAACATGCCCCATTACATAGTAATATTACATGTTTGTTGGTTTGATTCAGGCGGTTACATCAAATATTTTTGCAAACACAAGTACAGTATATAAGTTGACAGGGTTTACAAAGGAACAAACAATTTTATACATTAGGAAATCTTATTGAATTACAAAAATTGTAAAAGTCTGTAGTGTATTTATGTATTAAGTCAGATTTACTGATGGGCCATCCTCCTCCTTTGACAACTATTTTTTTTCCTGAGATAGTCCCTCTCTTTCAATAAATTGCAGCAGTCAAAAAGCACGTGGTCAATGGTTTGGACAGCACTGTTACATGTGCACGTTCCGCTGATAGTAGGCTTTCAGTTTCTCATGACCTGTTAACATAGCTGTAAAATTCGGAGATGTTGGAAGTTTAATCATTAAACGTTGTCGGATCGTAGGAAAATACGGTTTAGTGCTTCCCCCGTTTTTTGTTCTGTGCCACTCAATGTCCCATTTCTTCCTAAACTCTTCTCGAAGTTTCTTCTTTACGGCATTTGTAGGTATTTTGTTATAGTGTGTTGATTGTCGTGATCGAGTTGCTCTTTTAGCAAGGTTGTCAGCTAGTTCATTTCTCCTATCCTTTAATCCATTCGAAATGCACCAGCCAGTTGTGTGTCTGCAACCTTCTGATTTTACATCTTATTTTTTCAATCAACAAGTTGTGGTTCTTCGGATTTCACAAAGAGTCCAAAGTAATCCTACACACTTAGAATATGTTGCAGTCTAGGTCAAAATATCAGACACGAACTTTCGGCTCACTTTAGGTTAGAAACACTAAAAGTGGGTCGTTTGGAATGTCTTTTGACAGCTCGAAATTTAATTGTAAATAACGCCCTTAACTGTCCATCTGACATGGAAAGTACATGGTCTCAAACAAACATTTCTGTATGAACGTTTGCTTACAGGATCTCTTCGTACACCTCAATGTGCTGGTGGGTGTCGTTTTTATGCAAAACTCTGCAATCATGTTCCAGATAGCACTGTAGCTGCCATACGCAATGCAGATATCTTAACTATAACTTATGTAATAATCATTGTACATGTTCTCTAGCGAATTGTCATCAAAAGCCGTGATGATAGTTGGAACTTTAACTTTCTTCTCGGAAGAGTGTTGGTATTCTCTGACACTGCTTCCATCGCCTCTTCCAGCACTTGCCGTAACACTACCGTTTTCAATATTTGTTCGTCATTATCATCCCTATTATCATCTTTATGTGTTAGTGTTACAACAGTATTTAAGCTCATATTTCTGTACCATAACAGATACGAGAAAGCATGCGAATGATTTATCGTCTACAGTAATAGCATCTTCACGAAGAAGGATTCTTCGTAATTTCATCTCAATCAATCGCAATACATTAGCAGAATTGATTAACAATCGCCGCCCCATCTGACGCTTCACCCCACAAATAACGTCACAAAACGCATCATTGGAGGCACACTGCACCGTCCCTACTGGCGAACCGACAGGTCAAAGTGCAATGTAGCATGGCACACGCAGAGGCCTCTAACGGACGATTGCAGAGTTTTGCAGATGCTAGAGTATCACTAGTGTAATAAGGGATATTTACATCATCTCTCATACGATTTTGGTGTATATGTTTTCGTTCGAGCCCAAGTACTTTCTCTGTGAGACGAAAATTGAGCATCCTCTGCAATTTTGCTCTTTAATCTTTTTCGTATCTAGCACCGTTTCAGAGATATTTGCAAACATAACGGCGTTTTGACACTGTCTGTGTGTCAGTCTCTTACGTGTTCCACGTTTTAGGTAGCGACGATCAACCGATCGGCACCAAGTATTACAGACGTATTTGTTCACCGCCAGAAACTCCCACCGGCAGGCATAACTGGACGCCGCTAGAAGGCGGTACTATGCCCTGTTTCCACTGTTATGCGTCGTATCGAAAATATTTTCAAGTAAATCTCGTTCAGAACTTAATATCGACTAAGTTTTTCAAAATATTTTTCTCGGTTTTTCACTCTGAACATTCGTAAACACTTACAAAGTGTGTACAATCAATTTTTTTTTTTTTTTTTTTTTTTTTTTTTTTTTTTTTTTTTTTTTTTTTTGTCCGAGTTATTTAATCAAGGAAGAATTGTGTGAGGTTGATATTTCATCTATAGATGATTACATTAAAGAATAATTTTCTTTTGGAAACAGGTACAGGTAAAGAATACGAAAACACTTTGTTCTGGACAACAAAGAAAAATGTATGAGTGAAGAAGGTAAAGTAAAAGTGGAAGTCGCTCCGCTAAATGATAGGAATAATCAAACAATGAGACAGAGGAATCGAAGAAGAAATTAAACATAAAAATGTAAATATTAGGTAGGAAATTAAGAAGTAGACATAAAAAAAGTTTCGTATGATAGACAAACAACAACAAAAATTCTTCGAAAAACTCAAAGAAACATTTAATTATCGAAATTTTAAAAATAAAAATCATACTGGCCTGGCACAGTTTCGCAAATATTTGTGACAAAAAATAACTAAAGGATATAACACTAAGTAATATCAAATTCGGTGCATAAAATGTTATATATTATTTTATGCTTTGGTGCAGCTCGGTAGCACAGTGATAGTGTGCCAGACTATGAATCCAAAGTTCGCGGGTTCGATCCCTGTCACGTCCTAGGGTTTTTATCTGTCAGTTTCCACTTCTTTCACTGCTGACAGTGTTCCTGATGTGAGAAATACCGTGATTCAAAATCCATGTTAAACTGTAGGTCCCCCCCTATAACTGGCTAGGTACTGTAAGTCCGTTCGAAGGTCGGAGGAAGGCAACGGCATACTACCTCCAAATAGGACCATGCATAGTAAACCACTGTGTTTTGTTCAAACCAATCTTCGGATTGTTGCCTGCTTTTCCTTTTTATATTTTACTGTATTATTTTATTAAATTGTATATAATTTGTTATGTATTTATATTTTTATTATTTCCTGACCGAATTATTTGCAAAAAATAGTAAAATTACAGGAAAACCCGAAGTTGGCAGTATAACATGCCTGTAAGATTATTTTAATACGTGCCCATATTGCCATTGAAGTGCTGAGAACAGTCACGAAGGAAAGCCCGGTTCTTATCTATCTGAGCACATACTATAGAAACAGTAGGACATACCACAAAAATTTTTAAACATAATTTCCGTGGAAAAGTGAAAAGTGGAGGTTACAACGTTTAAATATTTTTAGAATGTCATTTTTACCACATCTGCTTATTTATTAGCCCATTCCTATCGGTTTCGGTTTTTATACCAATATCAAGGGCCAGCAGAGTTTAACCAATCGTAACATGTCATATTACTCAACTCCTTAAGCTATGCTGGCGCTTGATAATGGTATAAAAACCGAAAGCGGTAGCACTGGGCCAATAAATAAATAGCTGTGGTCAATGTGACATTCTACAAATAATTTCCATGCTCGTTACTGTACTTTACAGCTGTAAAATCACACCTACAAATACGTTGATACATTTTGAAGTTCTGCTCTCACCTCACAATGTTCGAGACGGTCAAAATTTATGTGTAGTAAATCTGATAGTATATTTATCAACAAATTCAACCAAATACGATAATGTTACGTGCCGAAGTCACAGTAGTCAGATATAAGTTGGATGTAGCCAACCATAGAAAAGGGCTCCCGAAGGATTTAACTGACAGTAACGTCTCGCTCTGTTGAGTTCGAGAATAACCAACGAGGAAGTAAAATTGTGGACAGCACTATCTGCATTTATGACAAGTAACATATGGCGGACAGCGCGCATATAAATTTGTACAATGGTACTTCCAACTGATTTCTGATTACTGCGAGTCATATACGGTAGAATGTGTTGTAAAACAATCTATTAAATATACTGCACATACGATTTTTACCGTTTGAAAAATTGTGATGTGAGGGGAGGATTTCGAAAAATATCGAAACATTTAATGATGTGATTGCACAGTTTTAAAGTACAGTATCAATCATGGCAATTACATTTCAACATTTTTGTTTGTCTCGTAATGTTTGGACGCTACGTGAACAACCGCATTTTGTTCACTTGGGTTTTTACCACTTCAACTTCGGTATGGGCACGTATAAAAAAATACGTCTCTCATATTTTGACCTAGACTACAGCATATTCAACGTGTATCGGAATCAATGACTGGCAGTTGGGTAGTGTAATTCACGAGATTGTGAGAGGTGCTTGTACCGTAATAGGAAGCACAGTGTATCATTACAGTGTTCACTTTCGTCTTCACTAAATTTCTTCTAGCTTCGCCGTGTGTTCATATTTTGTTTTCTGACGGGTGGCTGTATGTCTATCCAATATTTCGCAGTAATTATGTGATATTTGCGTGGTAAACACTAGATGAGAAAAAAAAATTGTCCCTGAAAACTCCTAACAGAATTACTGTTTAGAAATATGGTCCTGACTTGAGTAACAAACACAACTCTTATTGTTATTGGTACCCAAGCATGATTCAGAGAAGTGTGTCCTTCTTCTATGTTTTTTCCTGTTAAATGGCAAATAAAGAACTTTTGCATCATGATACATAACAGATTTTAGGCTATAGTTATTTAAAATAATAAAAGTAACAGGAAACAACAATATACATTGATATTAAAAGTAACAAGGGGAAGCGGAAATTCATGAAATCTGCGAAAATAACACATTTTTCACATATAACCTCACCACCTACCACCACTATATCAAAAAATATACTCACAATCAATTTCCAATATATTTTTCGAAAATAATCTTGTAACCTAAAAAACGACAGAGAGTACAATAGCGAATGACAGTAGTGAAACATTAAGAAAAATTATGAAAACATAGAAAAGATTATTAATTACTTATTAGGCCTCAATTTAGGAAATTTAAGTACCAAACCAGTGATATTCGATTACTAATTGCAGATGACTTACTGGAGAACAATAATTATAACTGCACTGCCCATGTCAAGCAGCTACGAGAAAAAACCTTATACCGTGAATTTTTTTTTCCTTTCACTTTTATCTGTTAACAGTCTTACTAATGTAAATAACTGCAACTTCAAAATCTGTTATGTATCATGCTGCAAAAAGTCTTCATAGATATGAGAGATAATAAAGAAAACCCACTGAAGATGAGAAAAGTTCTGCGAAATATGTTTGAGTACCAAAAACTACAAATTTGCTTGCTCTAGACCCTACGACATGTTAAAAACATATATGGCAAAGAAACCACGTAAAAATAGCTTCAACTACAAAAATAAGAGAAATGTCTACAGTACCCTTTGATATCGGTTTGAACAGCCTTCCAGCAGAAAGGAATAATTTGAGTGATCAACCCCATATTTTCAAATTTTCTCTCGACGCATCTCTTGTATTGTATGCAAGAGTTCTTCGCAACCTATTAGAGCCTGTAACTTATTATTTTTTCTTTAAAATGCTGTTATTGTATTTTGTGTATTTTGCTTGTTTTCGTAAGTGGTTTGCACCCTTTCTTCTGTTTTGTGTCCCAGCCTCGTCGCCGCTTTTGCGTCTCGTTTCCGTCGTAGGTGTCGGTGGCCGAGTGGAATGAGACCGACACAGGAATAAAGATAGCACGCTGGTGCAGGTACGGAAGGGAGCAGCCAGAACTAGAAACACTAGAATAAATTAGAATGAGATATATATTGCACAGAATTTATACAAAACTTTTACATAGTACTGCAGAATGTTGATGCATAGTTGAGCTAGAGTCCTGCCTAGTGCTTAACTGATAGCCAAGTCTTCACTGGTGCCTATCGGATTCCGAAGTCTTTATTGGTTGCTATCTCAGTCCCAAGTGAACGATGTCGTTCAGTGGTGGCCACGAGCCGAGTTGCAGCAGAGGGCGCTCGTGGCTGACGTCGTAAGAACGCCGCGCCGTGCGTGCATGGCGGCGCGCGGCGAAAGTAGGTGGCGCGCACTTTGTACTTGTGCGACACCACATTCTGATCTTTCTGAGTAGCTTTAGATTACACTGCCCAAAGGGAGACCACGAATCAAAATTATGATTACAGTTAAACGTCATGCTACTGTAACCACACAACTAACCCTGTTGGTTACAGCCTTCTACTTATGAAACTGAAAAGATAATGGCGATCGACATTAATATCTTTGAAGGATTAGATTAATTTAACGGATTTCAAGTGTTGGTAGATTCTTTACCTTGTCGAGCATGCACGTCATCCACACCTTAGCGTCTGTCGGTATAACAGCTTTACGTCCTACTGCACTAAAGATGTCTCTGTGCCGGCCGCGGTGGCCGAGGAGACTAAGGCGCTCCAGTCACGGTCTGCACGGTTACTACGGTCGGGGTTTCGAATCCCCCCTCGGGCATGGATATTTGTGCCGTCCTAGTTCGTAAGTAGTTCATAAGTAGTTTGTAAGTTAGGGACTGATAACCCCGTAGTTAAGTCCCATAGACTATACAAACATTTAAACTTTTTTTTTTTTTTTTTTTTTTTTTTTTGATGTCTCTGTGGTCGTTCTTAACACTATTATATATTGTATATAGCAAAAGATTGCTATATTAATTCAAGCAACGCTAAGAAATTCAAATTCACACATTGCATTAACTTTTACATCTGTTATGAGACCATCTGGTAATAAAGAGCTATGTGAACTGACATTCGCGAACCAGTAGTATACTAGTGATGATAAAGGCAACAATATTCGGTATGTATAGAATCTTGTAAGCTAAACTGTCAAGAGAGTTTCGCGCAGGTGTGGATATACAAATGCCAAGTAAAAAAGAAAGAAATAGACAGTTTTTATTAGTGTTCACTCTGTAAGTCGTAATTAACCGAGTAAGTCTCGGTGCAAAAAGCAATATACATTTAATATCTTTCACTTATGCCTTACTTGGTACGTGCATCGCAATATTACTAAAAACTAATGAAACCATAACTTCTTGTATGTTTTCCACTTATTTTCAATTTAACTGCAATAAAAATTTATAGAAAAGTATTTTCAATGGAAACAACAGTAATTTAAGGAAGCGTCATCATTAAATGCAAACAGTTCTAGTTGGCTTTTGCCCTGACTTGTGTTAATATCAGCTGAAAATACAATTTAATGCAACCTGTCGCGGTTTGTTTCCTTCCTACTACGTGGTTTTGAAGATTTTCCTCCTCAAACAGGTGGTTTTTTGTGACTTAATAAGGCATGAACGATCTAATTAAATCACATTTACAACTTAAATAATATCTGTTGCGGCATTTCTCACAACAATAGCATCAACAGAACTCTTAACTCTATTCTTAATAAATTGTAACAAAAGTCACCACATCGAATTCTCTACCTATTAGTTTCACATTTTCAAGCCTTTGAAAACTTATGAACAATTAAGAACTTACATGTAAACTGTTCTTCACCGGTTTTGTTACTGTATAGACAAAAATAACTTGAGCTATCAAACCGAAAAAGGTAAAGCAGTCAACAATCCGAAGATTGGTTTGAACACCATAGTGCTTTGCTAGGCATAGTCCTATTTGGAGGTGGTATGGTGTTGCCTTCCTTCGACCTTCGAACTGACTTACCCAGCTAGTTATAGGGGGACTTACAATTTAATGTGGGTTCCGGATCATGGTGCTACTCGGCATTTTTCACACCAGCAACATAGCCAGAGTGGAAAGATGTGAAAAGTGACGTATAATAATCCTAGGACCTAGCAGGGACCGAACCCGCGACCTTTGAATTTATAATCTGGTAATCTACCAGCGTGCTACTGTAACAAACATAATAAAGTATAAACGTCACGTACGTCATATCATGGCTTTAAAAATGTTCGAATTTCACGATAAACAAAGAAAACCATTCGAAACGGCTGTGATTATGGTGTATATTTTGTGGCTATAACAATATCACTGTGAATAATCACAATTTTCCTAATAAAAATTGGTTTTACATTATTATGGTACTGATATTTAACATCACACCATATGTTTATTTACTATTATATAGGCATTTGTTATCTTTGTAACAATAGGAACAGAGTGAAAATTCCATTTAGGATTCCTGACCTCCGATTTAATTGGCTTCCCAAAATCACATCCGTTCTGGCACCTTTCTCAAATGACCTAGTTTTCTGTCTCTAAAGGCTTTATCGTTGCGAGTTGGCAAGATTAATCTATCTATACTTAACAGAATGTTCCTCAGAAGAAATATCCATGTTTAACAACAGTCAGAAAAGAAATCTTGCGTGATCTTGCTGAGTAATAATTCCGCCATTCGCCTAGAGTGATTAAGGAAAACTACTGTATACCTATAGAGGGGACGTCCTAGGCGCCAGCGTCATAGCGGTCTTGGCCCACCGCGACCCTGCGGGTCTGTCCTGGTCACAATCGACTTCCCCTCGCAGCCAACGGGCTTCCTGCCAAATCGCTGCTACGGTAACGCGTGTTCCAAGAACAGAACTTTCCTGACGCTAATCAACTACTACTTTCTGTAACTTTGCTTCTTGTCGTAACGCTAAAAAAACGTTTTCGCTTTCACCTGGAGTTTCTCCTCTCAGGAGACGCAACACTATCGAAAATTCATCGACAGTTTGGGTAGGCATGCTTCTTTAACAACATACAAAAAGATATTTGGGTAAAACAGATTCTATCCTCACACCTATGTCAGCAAATATCACTTGTACAGAGAACGCACGAACTATACATTCTCGTTTAGGCACTAAATTAGATCCTTCGGTGCAACTACTCCGTTGCACACGGTCCGGTCACATTAATTTGATCGCCGAGTATGTTCGACGTCAGCATGAAGCAATCACTAACAGATGGCAGGTTGCAACTCTGGCAGTGGAGGAAACATAAAGCGGGGATGTGGCGGGGGGAGCGGAGGGTAGATAATAGCGCAGTCGCTTTCCTAACTCATAAACGTAGCGATTTATATGTTATGAAAAAGGATATGAGCATTGGGTTTCGTCGGAATGGTGGGAGGGTTCAAGAAAGAGCTAAGTTTGTAAATAAAAGTTAGTACTCCCTCATTGAGTTTTTCAGTTCAATCAAGATTTATTTCTGACACAGTTCTTATGGAGAACATAAAATATTTACGTTTACAAATAAGAAGTGTTGATCCATGCAGAAACACCCATAATAGTGTTGATCCATGCAGAAACACCCATAATACTAAGTGGTGCAGCTCCACTGGCGGTCATGAAGGCTGTGATTCTGACAGCAATTGGATAATGAAAATGGCAAATCTTGTCTTGAGATGCACTATGCGACCAATGATATCCGTACACCCCCTAAAACACACGTTTTTCATATTAGGTGCATTGTGCTGCCACCTACTGCCAGGTGCGACAGAACGGCCAAGTCAGCCATCGTGAGAGAGCAGAATGGGGCGCTTCGCGGAACGCATGCACTTCGAACGTGGTCAGGTCATTGGGTGTCACTTGTATCAAAAGTCTGTACGCGAGATTTGCACACTCCTCAACATCCCTAGGTCCTCTGTTTCTGATGTGATAGAGAAGTGGAAACGTGAAGGAACATGTACCTTGTCTGTTGACTGCTAGAGATAGCTGACAGTTGAAGAGGCTCGTACAGTGTAATTGGCAGGCATCTGTCCACACCATCACACAAGAATTCCGAAGTGCTTCAGGATCCATTCCAACTACTATGACAGGCGGGAGGTAAGAAGTCTTGTATTTCCAGTTCGAGCGGCTGTCCATAAGCCACACATCATGCAGGTCAATGCCAAATAACGGCTCGCTTGGCGTATGGGGCGTCAACATTTGACAACTGAACATGAAAAAACGTTGTGTGACGTAAGGAATGACAGTACACATTGTGGCGATCCGATGGCAGGGTGTGGGTATGGCGAATGCCCGGTGGATGTCACCTGGCAGTGCCAACAGTACAATTCGGAGGCGGTGGTGTTATGGTGTGGCTGTGTTTTTCATGGCGAGTGCTTGCACCTATTGTTGTTTTGCATGGCACTATCACAGTACATGCCTACATTGAGGTTTTAAGCACCTGTTGGAAAGCAATTCAGGGACGGCGATTACATCTTTTAATATGATCGAGCAGTTGTGCATAACACACGGCCTGTGGCGAAGTGGTTACACGTCAGTAACATCCCTGTAATGGACTGGCCTGGAGAGAGTCCTGACTTGAATCCTGTAGAACAGCTTTGGGATGTTTTGAAACGCCGACTTCGTGCCACGCACCGACCTACATCGATACCTCTCCTCACTGCAGCACTTCTTGAACAAGAGATGTTGCTGCACGTCCTGCGAAGCACGTTGAGTTTCACGCGGAGTGTGTGGGTGAATATTATCCTCCTGGAATAACGCATAACCTCCGTATCGCAAGAATGGAAAACAGGTCTCACAAAATTCTGTACATACTTACCAGTGTTTAGCGTTCCGTCCATAAAAAAAGAGCTGCAGCTTATCGCAACTCCAGACTAAAAGACTTGTCTCGGACGAATACACTCAACTACTCAGTGCTTGCCAGGTGTATGTCGTGCGCTTTGCCGACCATCACTTGGTGCACGCAGAATCTGTTGTCATTGCTGAAGTCTACGGACCGCCTTCTCATCTTCCAAATGATCATCTGACAAATCGAGCCGTGTTCATAGATGCTGTCGCGAGAGTGGGAGATTGGCTAGAAGTGTGCGTGATCACAGTCCCACTGCTAGAAATGTTTGGCAATTGTTCATGTTGACAATTCTGGACTCACAAACCCTCTTATCTGTGCAGAGGCACGTCTTCATAGATACTTCGAAATCTGCCCAACGTGGTGGAATGTACTCAGTACCACTACTAGTTACTTGTTTTCCTGTTCCAATCCCATATAGAACGAGGGAAAAACGAATACTTGGTTGCATCCGTACGAACCCTAATCTCTCTAATATTATCATTGCGGCCTTTACGCGAAATGTAGGTTGGCGGCAGTAGAATCGTTCTGCAGACCGCTTAAATTCTGGCTCTCTAAATTTCTTCAACAGCACTTTTCAAAAAGAAAGTCGCCTCCCCTCCAGCGATTCGCAATTGAGTTCCCGAAGCATTTCGGTAACACTAGCGCTTTGATCGGATCTACCAGTTATCAATACTCCAGACGATCGCATAAGTATTTACAGACGAATCATACCTTCCCAAAATTCTCCTAATAAAGAGAAGTCGATCATTTGCCTTCAGCACGACTGTCCTTACGTGCTCGTCCCATTTCATATCGCTGTTCATCGTTACGCCTAGTAACTTAATGGACGCCACTCTGTCAAGCAGAACACTACTAATGCTGTATTCGAAAATTGTGGGATTGTTTCTCCTACTCATCTGCATCACCCTACATTTACCGCTAGTTGCCATTCCTCTCTCCACCTAGAAATTTGGTCCACGTCATCCTGCATCCTACTACAGTCATTCAATGACGACACCCGCTTGTACACCACAGCATCATTATAAACAGTCGCAGATTGGAATTCATTCTGCCCGTCAGATCATTTATGTAGCTAGAAAATAATAGCGGTTCTATCAGACTTCCATGGGGCACCTCTAACGGTACCCTAGTCTCTAATCAATACTCGCCATCGAGGATAATGTACTGGTTTCTATTACTTAGGTGATAGAAATAGGTAACTTTACGATCTGCCACAGATGCCCTAAAAACATTAAGATCTTGGCGGACGTCAGTTCTTGCGGTGTGTACGTCCAGAAACTCGTCAACAGGTGTGAGAATGTTCACGTGGCCATTGCAACCAGCATAGTTGCACAACTGATAAAATAACATTCAAGTTTGTGGCAACTGTCTGAACGGACGATTCCGTCAATTGAAAGGCCACAATCTGAACAGTTTTGAACTCGCTCTGTTGGCTGTGGAAGCACGAACGCGCCTCTGTATCATGGCGCTTGTTTACATGGCACGTTGATATCACACTGAGCATTAGGTTGTAAACATGGTACATACAGATGGCGCTCTGGCAGCTATTCCACTACTCTATCAGTCGGCAGTGAATTATTACTTCCATTTTCTTTTTATTCTTTCGGGAAAAAATTAAAGAAAGAGAAAGAAATGAGAAAAATATTTTTCCTATTTAAAGACGCGGAGGATAACTGCCTACTAAGAGTGTATGATAACTGTTTTACTGCAAACTCATTCCGCATAATCAGAAGTAACACTTCGACGTGGTGATGCAGGGTGGAATTTCTTTCTTCAGTCCTAAAATAAAGTTCATTTATGACTGCTGTAAATTTTTACCAAATTTTCTGCATCACTGTAAGTCGTCGTTTATCACACAAGCGCTTATGCGTAATCATTGGAGGCAAAAATTCATGTTAAACGAAAATATTCCGTCCAGCTTGAACTCAATTTTACTCCACAAACGTAACAAATAAATAAATATAACACAATATCTCAGATTCTTTATTTCGCTTGGCTAAAGATATGAATGGAAATCAAACACTAAAGTTCAATTATTCAGTCCTCCAACAATTAGGCATCGCTTGTACGATAATGGTATGGTCGTTTCCTGAAAAACAATTATGGAAATTCTTGTTAATGGAAAATTTCATTTTTAGTAAAGGAATGATCAAGAAATAATGTACTCCAATGCAAGAATTTTAACTTTAAATAACGAACTTCATTAATCTGAAAATCATAGGAACAGAAACTTACTTCGTCCAACCAGTCTCATCGAGAGCAAGAACATCAGTAAGTACACCGCTGCTTCACAAAATAATGATACGTCTATATAGTCTACTTTTTATCAGAGTCATTGTTCTGCGATGTTTAATTAAACTTTGTACAATATTAAAGACAGGATTCATACTTTTTTAGTGAACTGTAATCCATTTAAAAGTGGAAAATCCTTTTTGTATACATCCGTAACATTATAGCGTACGACGTTGAAACCATTATCAATACATCTACTACTATCAGTCAGGTGCCAACTCCCCTCACAAAATCAGAATCCACGTTAAATTAGATTAGATTAATACGTGTTCCATAGATCATGAATACGAGATTTCGTAATGATGTGGAACATTACATGACTCACATTTTGTAAGATTACTATTTTTATGTAATAATTCATCTACTGAGCAGAAGGAGTTGTCATTCAGAAATTCTTTCAGTTTCTTCCTAAATGCTGGTTGGCTATCTGACAGGCATTTGATGTTATTTGACAATTTTACCATTTTTTTCGGGCAATGTATTTGCAGTTTCCCGTCTTTTTCATGCTGATTAAGGTCATTTAAAGATGATATAAAGCTTTGTTCTGAGTACCGAACGTCTAAAAGTTCCTCTTATTCCTTTAACCCTTTAGAAATACTTCTAAATATGATAGGCATTGAAATTTGGTTTTATCCTTCTTTATTGACTTACTGGACCACATTACAATATAAAAATAATAGTTTTCAATGTTTATAAGAAAATTTACAGAGGTATTTTCACTGTGAGACCACGATAACGCAAGGGATTTTTCAATGTCTTTCATAAAGTCCACTAATTTTTAACATTTATTATTACACTAATGTTACTTTTCTTTCATATTTAATATAATTTTCGTTTTTGCAAAATTTATAAGTACATTGCATAGAGCACTTCTTTTTGTTTCTCATTGTGCTCCAAAATCAGTTATTTTTAATCTTTTTTTTTTTTTTAATCATTTAGGCATGGCTTCTCTTTTGAACTACAATTTGTACATCGTTTCGATTTGCTCTGAATAGGCAAAGACGGTTCATTCAATTGTATTTTGTCCATAGAGACTTTCATTCTAAAAGTCTTTTTAGGGCTTTAGGGTGGTTTCACAGTGAGTCGCCTATGCCCCAAGGGGATATGGCCAACAAGAGGTGGTTTCGCACTAAAACCACTGTGAAGCAAAGGGTTAATCAATTTCATTGGTGTCTTGTGCATGCTAAATCAATTAATTTGAGGAGCTCACACTACCTTTCCCGGCTTATTGCGTACAGTTCTCTCTCTTTCCCTTCCTAGTGCTGCTCTTCTCACCCCCAAAATAAAAACGAAATACCGAGTAGACAAAACATGTCATTGCAACTTCGTACACATATTCTTTACCACTGTCAATTGTTTTCTGTTGTTATCTTTTCATCTTGTGTCATCTTGGTTCCAAAGTACGAAAGTGTTTTAGCTTCTTCCACCACTGTTTCGTCCTCAGTTCTGATGCTAAACAAGTCAATTTGCTGTGCGCCACTCTTGAACACTGTCGCCATTGCTTTATTTTTTTAAAGGGACATATTCTGTACCGATTGCATATACAGGGTGAATCATCTAACACTTGCACCGCAAACCGATTGATGTGTGGTTTTCAGAGAATGTTTTGGTAGATAGGGGATAGTAGTTTTAGCCAACAAACAGATTGTAATATTACTTAGAAAGTGTATTTTTATGCAAACATACAGTTTTTTAAATGGAACATGAGTTGTTTCTATCATGCACTGGAATTTTTGACATCAGCTGTGTACAAGAAATGTTGAATGATATTTTTTTTCGCGTTTAGTTTGGCAGCTACAACCGTTCAAAGTTTCGGGGACGGAGGCTGCGATAGCGTAGCTCATTGGCCGTGCGGCCCACTGTCTCATGACCACCAGCCATTTAGCTACGCTGTCGTAGCCTACACCCCCAAATCTTTGAATGGTTGTAGCTGCAAACTAAACGTGATAAAAATGTCATTCAAAATTTTTTGTACTCAGCTGGTGTCAAATATTCCAGTGGATGATAGAAACAACCATTGTTCCATTTAAAAAAACTGTATTTTTGCATTAAAATATACGTATTTTTTCCATCTGTTTATTGGCTGACAATACGAGTCCTTGACTTCTAATCCATTCTGTGAAAACCGCACATCAATCGTACTTTCTGTTTCCGCAATATTTGTGGTGCAAGTTTTAGGTGATTCACCCTATATATTTAACACAATGCTATGGTTTGATTCGGTCGAAGCACTTTGTGTGACCGGTTCGCGCATTAGGTAAATCTGTTGCGCGGAGCTCATGATGCGTGGTTCTCGTGAGCACTGAAAGGGCACGCGGCCTTCTGATGTGGGTGGGAAGTACTCGTTAATCAAACCGGGAACGTGCTGGCAGCGCAGATCAGCAATCTCTGACTGGAGGCTTAAAATAAAACAAAGGCACACTCGAGGCGTGACGTCTTGGCTCACGATTATCTTCTAAACCATTCATGGCGACTCATTTCTGAATATATTCTTTTGTGTGCCATAATATGAAAATGTACAAAGAGACACTACTTTCGCCTAAGCTCGGTGGAGATCACGAACTATAGCTATCTGAACATGCTGGACAAAGATCCTAATATTTGGAAGCCTAAATGTCGTAGGTATGAAACAGTTTGGGCTGGTGTTAGTAACTGCTTACTTCCATAACTCCCTTCCTCCCCCCCCCCCTCCCGACTCAAACGATTTAACTGTCCATTTCAAACAGGGATCTGACTCATACAATTAACTGAATTTTCCGTCGGTGCTTGGCACAACATGATAATATTATGAAAAAGGAAAAATTCCTGATGTTCTGCAAAATTATTTACTTGGTTACAAATCGACTTTCGGCTTCTTAGCCCGTCATCAGGTAACAACTAAATGTCGCTAACATTTTTTCACAGGTATACTATTTACAGAGATGTTCTTACATTACATATGATACAAATTCACATGTTCACAGGAAAGTGTTACATTTTTATGGCACTGAATTACATTTATTAATAAATAAAAATATATAAAAAGACTTATGTTTATGATGTGGTTCTGAGCTTGAATATTATTGTTAAGAGCAGGGGAGAGAGGCTGGTGGAGTCTGTTACATTGCTAAATAGTATTGAAATGATAACATATTTCCTTTTTCGTAACATTATCGTCGGTGATGACTTCGATCCACTCTCGATACGTTGGCGAAAATGCACATTTAAAGTAAGTGCTACACATAAAACAAGTCTGATGTATTAACTGAAGTCTTTGAAAATTATTTTGAACGGTTAGTTCAGGAGTCAATTCGAAGGGGAAGGAACTGTTTGCAGAATACTGAAATTGTTGGCGTTAAGAAAGGTTTGTGCCAGGTGGATTCCCAGGATGTTGACAGTGGTTCACAAAGAAACAAGAAAAACGGTATGCAGCGAACTTTTAGAACAGTACGGGAATGGTGGAGATGAATTTCTTGGAAGAATTGTGACAGGTGATGGAACATGGCTCCATCATTTTTCCCCAAAGAGGAAGAGGCAATCAATGGAGTTGCATCATGCAAATTCAGCCAAGAAAAAAATTCAAAACCTCACCATCTGCTGGAAAAGTTATGGCTACGGTGTTTTTCTTGCTTGTGAACATCATACTTCGTGGAACCATCATAAATTCTGATGCATATGTGACGACAATGAAGAAACGTCAAGCTTGACTGAGTCGTGTTAGACCAAATCGGCAAAAGCAGGATGGTTTGCTGTTGCACGACAATGCACGGACACATGTCAGTCAAAAAACCATGGAAGCGATCATGCCGGCCGCGGTGGCCGAGGGGATTGAGGCGCTCCAGTCACTGTCTTCACGGCCACTACGGTCGGGGGTTCGAATCCCCACTCGGGCATGGATATCTGTGCCGTCCTTGGGATTAACTAGTTCATAAGTAGTTTGCAAGTTTAGGGACTGATGACCCCGTAGTTAAGTCCCATAAGCTATACAAACATTTGAACATTTTTTTGAAGCGATCACAAAACTCGGATGGACAATACTGAAACATCCGCCTTACAGTCCTGACCTGGCTCCATGTGACTATCATCTTTTTGGGAAATTGAAAGACTCTCTTCAACGAACAAGGTTTGAAGATGATGACTCCCCTGTGCACGCTGCCAAACAGTGACTCCAATGTGTTGGTCCAGAATTTTACCGTGCGGGTACACAAGCACTGGTTCCATGATGGCGTAAGGCAGTTGATAGGGATGCGGATTATGTGCAGAAATTAAAATATTGTTCCTAAACGATGTATCTACACAATGTAAAACTTTCAAACATGTATAATAAAAACTTGGAGTGACCCTCGTATAACAATTGCTAGATGCAAAATAGAAAAGGTTGATATTCTCTCTTAGTTGTGACTGTAAATGTCATTGTGAAGTGAAGATAATGAATTGAAATTGCGGTATGTCTGTTTAAACGAAGAAAGAAGGAAGAACGACCGCTAAAGTAACTTAGGACAGAATGGAAATGCATACCGAGTACGTTCGCCTGAATAGTTATAAAAGATAACAAAGATACAGACCCATTCCACACTCCTTTAGTTAGTTTGTATATCTGCTTTAATAATGAATGTTGTATGAAATGTGTAATAAGTTGTAAATCAATAATAATATTATTTTTAAATTTATGCAAGCGAAGAACCAAACTGCTGAGGTCCTCGGGCCCTAGTCTTAAAAACTACTTAAATTTATACCAAAGACGACACACACGTCCATGCCCGCCGGAGGACTCGAATCTCCGACGGGGAGCAGGTAGAAGAGTACCTTTGTCATGGCTTACAGGGTCTCCGGATATCTTGAGGAATCATTGAAGCGGATGAGACTTCTGGCATTTACAGAATTCCCAAACACTGCCAGAGAAGACCCGCAACTCACTTGAGATTCGAGTCCTCCCTTGAGTTTGTATGTGTGTGTTGTCTTTAGGTTAGTTTAAGTAGTTTGTAAGCCTAGGGACTGATAACCTAGTAAAGTCCCATAGATTTACAAAAATTTCAACATTTGAATGGATTGATGTAGTGTCTCTTCTTTCGGATATAGGCGATTACTTCATTAGGTTCATCTTCAACACCGCTGATTTTGTTATAACATTCGACTTCGTACGGGAACCCGAAAGTATAAGAGGGCATTGAAGGTGGGGACGCTACGGCCTTATAGTGCGACATGCTGGAATATGAGACGGATGTGAGGTGATTTTGGGTTGCAGATTGGTAAAGGGTAACGCTGGCCTGAAGCGGGAGACCCGGGTTCGAATCCCGGCCTGACTCACATTTTTACTTGCCGCCATTGAGTAACTTCAGTGCCCTCCTGCATCTAATGTCAGTCCTTTATTTTCTTATCCTTCTTCCTTCCAATTCTTAATAAAACATTAACAAATCCTAAGTTGGCATATCTTCAAAACTGCTATTACCTTTGCGTGGCATCCTACCGTCTGGACATTTGACCGTGTAAGCACACTTTCCTTCTGATACTGAAGTATTTACCCCTTCGTGAACGATAATAACGAGTGCGTCACTGGTATTTGTCCAGATATTGACCATAGAAGAGTGGTTTTTCCAGTCGTGTTATTTAACAACAGTTATACGTTCTGTAAACATTGTTTATTCTGTACATAAGCTATCATTATAATACTTGATTTTTTTTACAGTTTTTTGTTTGTTAAGAGTACCGTTATGATGCAATCAGCAGCAAAGTAAAAATCACTTACAAGTAAACGAGCGTGGCAATATAAGGGTTGTTAACCAATATGTATCGTGACAATACAAAGCGAGATGCCCTTCTCTAAATCGTCCGTCAGTTCCACCTAGTGTGGATCCCACAATAAGCAGCAATACTCCAAAACGGTACGCACAAATGTAGTGGAAGCAGTTTCTTTTTAGTATAACTAATGCATCTTCTAAGTGTTCTGCCAATGAAACGTAGTCTTTGGGTCGCCTTCCCAACAATATTTTCTATGTGTTCTTTCCAATTTTTGTTCATAATTGTTATTGCTCGGTATTTATTTCAATTGATGGCATGTAGATTTGACTGATTTATCGTGTGAATGAAGTTTAATGAACTTCTTTTAGTGGTCATATGGATGACTTCACACTTTTTGTCAAGGATTAATGGTCAATTGCCAATTTTGCACTATGCAGATATTTCATGTAAATGATTTTGTAGTTCTTTTCATCTCCTAAAACGTTTATAAGAATAAGGAACAATAGGGGCCCTATAACAGTTCCCTGGGGAACGCCAGATATCACTTCTGTTCTACTGGATGATTTACCGTCAATTACAACGTACTGTGTGCTTTCTTACAGGAAATCACGAATCCAATCTCACAACTGTGGCGATATTCCTTCTCTCTGTTCATATCCCGATACCCCCCTCTCTGCCCACATCCACCTTCCCCTTTCTCTGGCAATCGCCTCCTCTTCTCTTTTGAACTCCTCCTCCACCTCCTCAGTCCATTGCCTCATCCAGCTGTTAACAATTATATAACTCTGTTAACTTTGACGGTGATCAGTGAAATGTTTTCTAAGTATATTGCTCGATACCCTCTGTCATGCAGCGCATGAAATCTTACATAGATGTTTACGTACCTTTATTTTGAAGATTAGGGGTACAAAATATGCGATCAAGATCTGAAACCGTAGATATTGCAACACACATCATTTTATGTAGACAGTTCCTGCCTCTTGTTTTGTATATTAAGTGTGAAATGTTTAATCGCAATCAGATTAACGGAACGGCAGCGCATAAAATACGAACTAACATGATACGGTGGTTTCACACGCGTCTCAGTGTTTATGATGTCATATAAACTAAAATTAGTACAAAGAAATTATTTTGTAGTTACATTCATTTGTATTTGCAACATATGTTTTGCATTCCATAAATTTAAACGTCTTTCATAAAGCGGCGGTTTTTCACCTATCTCAAACTTTATGGCGTCGTATCTTCTGAACTATATGTTGTACAGTGACATACTTATGCCTGTATCCTTTACGAAACTCCAAGCAATATGTTGACAAAATTTTATTCTAATCGGATGTACGGCATGGCTGTGCATAAAATATGAACAAAAAGACAAACAAACAAAAACTTTTTTTATTTATTTATGTATTTTTTACATAAGACAACATCTCCAAATTTAAGAAAAATGGGAGAGTGACACTTCCCTAGGTTTACCTGTTAGTGTCCGAATAGTAAAATTACTCATTTTATCTTCGATCAATCAATTTTTGTCACATCAGGTACCTTTTCCTGTATTTTGGCATATTCACTTGAGATGGCTCCTTGCAAGATGAGACCTGAATTCTCCGTTCTCTCCCCCAAGTGAGGCCCCACCCCTTCTCCAGTTTTGGAACGCTGCGCTCTGACCTCGCTGTGCAAACGGCAGCCACGCCGACATTCCTTCTCGTCGTCTGCTGCGTACTTCCTGCTCTTATCCCCCAACCCCACCCACCCAGACAGCTCCACCCTACGAACCGTCCACTCACATCCTTCGGGTCTCTCTCTCTCTCTCTCTCTCTCTCTCTCACACACACACACACACACACACTGTGTAAGTCGAAGAACGAGGCCAGCGTCGGACAGTTTTCCAGATAAACGCCTTTGTTTGTCCTCGCTGCTCAAACACAAGGATTGCTGTCAACATGGACACCGCTGCTAAGAGAGGTTATCGACCCTCTCGCGTTCGACACAAATAAACACCCTTTTTCTCTTGGTGGGACATTTAACAAGCAGTTACAACAACACTGTCAAATATTTGCGATGTTCAAAAAAAAATTCAAATGTTTGTATAGTCTATGGGACTTAACTACGGGGTCATCAGTCCCTAAACTTACAAACTACTTATGAACTACTTACGAACTAGGACGGCACAAATATCCATGCCCGAGGGGGGATTCGAACCCCCGACCGTAGTGGCCGTGAAGACCGTGACTGGAGCGCCTTAGTCTCCTCGGCCACCGCGGCCGGCTTTGCGATGTTCCTAGGTAAATAAACTGCACTCAGCTGGAACAGTTGTCATACGTGTAATTTAAAAGTAGACATCTTAGGAGTAGTAAATCAAATCACTTAACAAAAGCAAGTATTCCGGTCCAGATTGTGCCGGCTTGTGATTGGTTGCCGATCGTCCACTGCCTTCTTCACGATCGTTCTCGTTCGTCTGGCGTGTGGCGCTGACTTTATGCCACAATGTTGTCGCTTCGTTCAAATATCTAGGCGTAACATTGCAGAGCGATATGAAATGGAACAAACGTTTAAGGACAGTTGTGAGTGAGGCGGACAGCCGACTTCGGTTTATTGGGAGAATTTTGGGAACATGTACTTCATCTGTAAAGGAAACCGCGTATAAAACGCTTGTACGACCACGTCTTGAGTATTGCTCAAGTGTTTGAGACCCGCAGGAGATCAGTTTAAAGGAAGACATAGAAGCAGTTCAGAGGCGAGCAGCTAGGTTTGTTACTGGTAGGTTCGACCACTGCGCGAGTGTCACGGAAATGCTCCGGCAACTCAATTGGGGATCGGAGGAAATTTAGAGGGCCGGAATTTGAAGCTGAGTGTAGTACGATCTTGCTGCCGCCTACTTAATGATCACAAAGACAAAATAAGAGAAATTAGGGCTCGTACGGAGGCATATAGGCATTATTTTTTTCCTCGTTCTATTTGGGAGTGGAATAGGGAAGGAAATGCTTAGTAGTGGTACAGTGTACCCACCGCCACGCACCTTACGGTGGATTGCGGAGTATGTATGTAGATGTAGATATGTAGATGTAGAATAAAATCAGTCAAATAAACAGGCCGTAAATTCTAGTAAATAACTAGGAATTTGACGCCGTAATGGTTAAAAACAAGAAATTTCAAACTTGGTGGGCGATATGAAGTATTTATTTTTAAAAACAATTACATATCGATTTAGCTCCTACGATGGAACATCATCAGTGCAGAATGCAAGTCATGTGGACTCATGTACTCTGCATAAAACATTTACCAGTCAGGTCCAGAAAATAATTAAAGAGGTCTTACTAGTATGTGTTACAAGTAAACTTGTAACAGATGGGACCAAGCTACCTCTTACAAGAACAACACTTGTACAAATCAGGGTCCCTTTGGATAATGTGTATGAAACTTGAGAAGCCTGTTGTAGCCAAAGAGTATGAACCCAGCATAAAAACTTCAAATCCGTATTTATGCTCAGCAACACTACTCCGTCTAATGGGAAAAAAAACGAAATTACTCGAATGCATTCCTCACTCTGCTTAAAATATATCAGCGCGTGGTTTCTTCCGCAGCAGCGTATGAATGTGCTTCTAGCTGAAGACTCTTACCTTGCCACTGACTTGATCGATTTGGATGGATGTTGATGCAGCGTAAGTACACAGTTCGAGGTCGGAAAACAGTCTCGCACATGGAACGACAAATATTTCCTCAGTAATGCCAGTAGCCGTTCTCTTGCTTCAATATTTTATTATAACGCCTTGAATATTTTAAAGATAGAAGTGTTCCTTCCATATAGAGACATAACGTGCATATCAATTGAATTATAGATACTATTAATAAAAAGACAAAGTGTCATTTTAGTCTGATGGTAAAAAAACATACCAATAACTATTAGAGTAAAATCTTGCTGACTTACTTCCACTCTTTGTCCCACAAACCGCAACAAATTCTAATTCATTTTATATCTCTGTGACCTCCTTTTTCTTCCTTGTTCGGTAGTTCCCTCCCTCTCAGATTGGTCCAAATATCTTTTGCAGGATTTTTATTTTAAAAAACAATACTCCTCTCTGTTTACTCGTCTATTCTTCATATTTATGCCCCATATAATAATACTAATCTGACTATAAAGTACATTTATATAGCCTCTTTTTCGGGGGGGCATCTTTTGAAAAATAAGGAATGGCAACAATTCGTTGAGAGAATGCGACGTTGTGGTTGCCGATTTAATCCTCGCTTGTATTTCTTGTTTCTCGTCATTCTTGCCATTTACCTTCCCCTGGTTACTTTAACTCCTTCTACAAAAATGTTGTAATCAGTATCTCATCCACTTATTTACACATATAGTGATCAATCACCAGAGTTTCTTGTCATTTAGGTGTAATTACTTTCTATTCTTATGAATTTTGTTTTATTGTCACTCACGTCTTAGCGAACGTTTGATAATATTTTGGATAAGTGACCATTTACAGCTGTTCAGTATTTATTAAAAAAAAGCCTTATTTTACATCACCTATTTCAATTTCGTTATTATAGACCAGTTTCTATTACTCAGCCAATCATAATTGGACGACTATCAATATAGAAACGAAAAATAAAAATAAAAAAACACACACATACACAACGTTCACTTTAGATCAAGTTAATTTAATTATATTATAGTGATGCAAAGTTACATATTTGTTGGATAATTAAATACTCATAATCATCAACAGAATGACATCCTCACGTTTACGACGGTACACACTATAGTGTACTGTTGAGAATATCATAACCTTCAAACCACGGAACAACATGCAACATGTAGTCGAAATGATACAGAAATAGAACAGAACAGACATAATAGATTCGATTTTGGTTACCTACACAGATATAGAAAGACTTTTACTTCAAAGTCAAGGTAAGGAAACGTTAAGAAATATCTTAGGATACATCCTATTCCAATGAGGCAATGCTGACGATATGTAAAGGATGTCATTCTAATATAACAGGCTGATACCATTCAAAGGATTCTACATTCATGTAAATAAACATTCTAAAGTTGTTAACTGTTGTATAAAACATGAAGTCAGAAAAAAAATCATAAAGGGACATATGTATCAATACAAACCATGTTGTTGTTGTTGTGATCTTCAGTCCGCAGACTGGTTTGATGCAGCTCTCCACGCTACTTTGTCCTGTGTAACCCTCTTCATTGAGCATACGAACGACAACCTACATCCTTTTGAATTTGCTTACTATATTCGTCCCTCGGTCTCTCTCTACGACTTTTACCCCACCACTCCCTTCTAATAAACCATGTTAGCATTAATTTATTTTAATTACAGTTACGTCAATAAATGTTATATATCATAATCACTTGGTGCATATAGATTGAGCGCATTACAATGTGTATGTCTTATAAAATTATCACTGTTGGTTTTAAGGGAACCATATAATTAATAACCTGGATACATAACACAGATGACACAATTCTAGAAAGAAAAAGTACTTAGGCTCTGTTATTCTTTTGATATATCATTAAGTTAAAACATTTTAATACTAACACAGTTTTTAGCGATTGTTTCTGTTATTTCCAAATAAGTGGTTATATTGTCATCAGCATATTATAATGTATATTCTAGCAAAACGCAAACGTTTCATTTACAACTAATGTAACTTTGCATCTCTTTCACATAATTTCATTAGCATGTTATAAAGTGCACATTGTACACATTTTTTTCGTTTCTTTGTTGTCAGTCTTCCAATCATATCGCCTGACTGACAAAAACCATTTTCTAATAAGGTAATATAAATTTCTGATGGAAAAATAATGCAGTCTTTAAACAACTTCTTTGCTTCTTTGCCAGTGTAGTGGTAGTACCATGAACGGAACCAAGGATTTTATTTCAGCATTGTTAGTGATCCAGACTTTTCCTTCCATTTTCATTTTCTCATCTTCATGGTGCTGTAATGCCTGCTTCCTTTTTCTATTCTTTTTTTAAAGAAACATTCGTGTAAATTAATGTGGTTCCTTATTGCTACAATTCTTTACTTAAAAGATAAAAATTGACAAAGGGGACTGTGCAGGGAACAGAAATATCGTCAAACATGAATACTTGTTATTTAATTACCCTGGAGAGGAATCATATTTCAAATAAAATTTTAAGTATGAATAAATAGATGTTTTCCAGTGTTAATTAAACATGACTTCCGAAAATTAACTAGTAGGGCAGACAACCATCATTAGCAATCCGAGTAGAATATTCTAACACAAATAAATATTATTTCTTAAACCAAGAATATTACTAGAATGAAAGAGCACGAAATACTACTCAAAGAAAGCCATTAAAGATTCTGTTTACTGATAGGCAGTATTATTACGACAGAACCCTGTAGGCAGACTGTCGAAAAGCATCTTAATAGGGTACTTCTGACATCAGTATTTTACAACAGACAAATTTAGTTACTACCCAGATTTCATTACAAGAAAAAGGGAGAGAGAGAATACGAATCCATTCCGAATTTTCTGTGAAACAATAGAATGGTTGAAGAATTCCATATATATGGCAAATGTAGTCACGTTCGACCTCGTGAGGTAATGTGAAATGGCGAGCATAACAGTGCATGGATGGCAGGGACGCTACAGCTGTGATGTGTGACTTCTGGGTATTTGAGACGAACGGTATGCAAATGCGAGTACACATGGGGTTAATGCGACCACTGGCCCGATGCGGGAAGACCCAAGTTCGAATCCCGGCCCGGATTAAGTTTCCACTTGTCGGCATTGAGTTATTGTAATGCCATAGTGCAGCTAAAGTAATTCCTTTCTGCCCTCGTTAAACTGTTAAACTGTGTGTTATTACACATTGTGGTTAAACCACAAAGTACATAAATGTATTTCATATAAAATTTTCCAAAACTTTTGTCTGTAAATTTTCTTTTAGGTGAAAGTTCTTCTTTTCCTCTCCTAATTTAATCAGTTCTTCCAAGAGACGCTTCAGTGAATAAGGTACACACATGCCCAGATTTTACTATCATAACAGGGCCGGGCAAATATATTCCCAGTTCACCGAACTGGACTATCTAGTGAAACGTACCAATGAATAGATGGGTAGTTAACACTTTACGATCTAATCGTAAATGAGTTGCTAAGCTGGGTATGACTTTCCTGAAGAAAGGCCACAGGCATTCCTACAAGTAGGTAACGTGATATCTTCTGGAGACGGTTAAATAGTTTTTCGTCTTGCTTACTCGTGGCTTGAATAGGATCGGCGGTTCGAATTAGCCTGTAGCCATCCTGAATGAGGTTTTCTGTTTCCCTAAATCACACCAGGCACATTCCGGGATGGTTCACTTAAAAGCTGCGTACGACAGCTTACTTAGAGAACAAATGTATCAAGCTCTAAATGAATAGAATATTCCAAAAAGTGTAAGAGGATAGAAAGAATGAGAGCAACAATAGACAGCATAAAAACTGTAGTAATATCGTCCAAAACATTGTAAATTAAAATCGGTGCACGGCGAAGCGATGGATTGGCATGCCTCCAATTTAACGTCGTCTTGGAGAACCTGATGACAGAAGCAAATATCTTCAATAGGGGAAGCATTTACCGTAAATCTGTACAAATACTCGCCTTTGCGGATAACATCGACATAGTAGGATGAACTTTGATGCTAATGGAAGAGATATTCAACGCACTTCAACAGGCTTGGAGAAACATAGGACTAACTATCAATGAACAGAATTCCAAATAGTTGGCAGCTGGGAAAGCCCAGAGGGAGAACGTGCCAGGCTAAATACAAATGGGTAGTTACAGTTTTGAATGAGCCAATCAAGTGATTGTGGTCGATTGTCACCAGTGGAAATGACACCTCACTTGAAATAAACCAGATGCTAATTACAATCAAGCAAAAAGAACTCATTTTGCCTTAATCAAACTTGTTTCTTCAAGGCTCTTGACTCGAAACACAAAACCAACGGTTAATAAAAAACTAATCAATGTTTACGTATGCGTCTAAAACCTGTTTGACAGCAAAAGAAACTTGATGCACTCGAGGCAAGGGTACTCAGGAGGATCAGTAGCCATTTTGGGTAAGACGGAAGAATAAATATAAACACGAGTTGTACACCCTTTATGAAGATCAAGCGGTTAGAAGAACTGGGAAGTCATCCTGGCTGAAGTTGATCTCAGCACGGTTGAATGATAAGGAAATAAAGGCTTTAGAAGGAAATCCAGGTGGACAGAGAGGACGTGACCAACCGAAAACCGGAAGATAGGCTACAGAAATTTGAGAACGCTAGGAAGGGATTCGGTGAAATGGAAGAGGATAGATGAAGAGGCTAAAACTCATAAGAAGTCGTACAGATGGAGTAGAAGAAGAGAGATCCTTTAAAGGACACAGCTGAATTCCTTGCCAAACCCTGATAACTGTTAGAGTGTATGCCTTTGTCTTTAATGCTTAACATACTGACGACAGCTCAACACATTTTTTCAAAACTTAAACAGTCAAGACAAAAACATTCAGTTCACAATGGAGATGGGTAACAAGTCCATAAATTTCTTAGATCTGACCATAGATATCACTAAACATACGCACTCTTTCAAACTCTACAGGAAAACTACAGCTACAGACACAGTAATACCTGCCTCCTCACAACACCCAGTTACATACAAACACTCAGCTTTCCACTCCATGGTACATCGCCTCATATCTGTTTCCATGTCTAAAGAGGATTTCAGATCAGAGTTAGACACTATCAAATTTATTGCCACCACCAATGGCTACAATCCAGCCCTGATTGATGGAATTTTGCACAAAAAACAAAAGAACAAAATTATATCCCTCCTCTATGCTCCTTCTGACTTCCCCTCCAATGAATGCAGGAAATGGTGTACAATACCATAATTAGGACAAATATCACAACAAGTATCTAAACCACTGAAATCCTGCAACTATAGGGTATCCTACCACATCAAAAACACCACAGCACAGTGTATCTCTAAAAGTAAAGGCCGGCCGCGGTGGCCGAGGGGATTGAGGCGCTCCAGTCACGGTCTGCACGGCCACTGCGGTCGGGGGTTCCAGTCCCACCTCGGGCATGAATATTTGTGCCGTCTTTGGTCTTTAGTTGTAGGTAGTTCATAAGTAGTTTGTAAGCTTAGGGACTGATGTCCCCGTAGTTAAGTTCCATAAGTTCTACAAACATTTGAACATTTTTAATAGCAAAGACAAGACTCCTTTATTAAACAACAGTGGAGTATATAAAATTACTTGTCAAGATTGTGATAAGTTTTATATTGGTCAGTCAGGCAGAAGCACAGCAGCTAGACTAGCTGAACATGAACGCAGCTGGAGACTACAGAATCAGGAGTCTACATTTTCTGAGCATGTAGTGAGTGAGCTACCAGGCACAGTTTCAAGTCCTCCACTTAGCAAACGAGGGCCAAAAATTCAACCTATTAGAAGCTCTTGATATCAGTAAACACGTAGCCCATAGCCCTGATTTAGTATTAAATGATCAAAAACAACTAAACAGTTCACCCCTATTGGATTTCACTTAATTCATCCCTGAGTTACGTTACCTACTAAACTGTTAGTTCCAGTCTCTTCATACATTTCCTCATAGTACAATCAATTACATAAGTTTTCCATCAACTCCCACACTGGCTGTTCCATTACAAAAAACCTAAAAACCTAAATTTAGACCTAGCCTTCTATTTATTTGTATAACTAATAGATCGAAGTCAGACACTAACAGTTTCAATATTAATTCCAAAAACTGGATTCCTTGCTTATCCCCACAGTCCCAAACTCCTGTGTATTTATTTATTATAATTTATTTTTAAGTTTTGAGACTTTGGTCCTAGTGTAGCTGACAACATAACAGCCATTTTCAGCTACTTCAAGTTTTAGAATACTAATTTCATTAGACAGATTTGTTTTAGTTTAATCTAATGCAGTAACTATTTATTTTAAGTTCTTGATGCCACTCCAAACCTGGCCTCACATCTGTCATATGTAACATCAATCTATAATTATCGCCCAAAATTATTATCAAGGCACTTATATATATTTATTTATCAGCATTATCAGTTTGTTTATATTAGTAGGTAGTTCCAGTTCGCAGGTTATATTCAAATTTATTCCTTGTTTTATCCTCCACACATTATATATTTCATTTATTACTTTTTAGTTTTTAAGTTAATAACTCTAATAACACAATGTCAAAGAAGTGTTTTACTATGTATGTCGATCTAAGTGTAGACTTTTGTCATCTCTTCCCATACTTTATCTAAACAAACCTCTTTGACACTGCAGTCAACACTATGAAGATGGCCTAATAAGCCGAAAAGCGGTTAAGTAAACAAAAAATAAACTTGTGGAACACACACAAAATTGTGTTTTTTTTTTTTTTTTTTTTTTTTTTAATTTATATCGAAGAAACATTAAAACCTAATCTTCCTTCATTCCTCCTTTTTCGTATGCGATCGGAGCACGCCATCTAACGTCGATAAGAATGGCGGTAAAAGACGCGGTAATGCGGACGTGTCAAGGTCCCAGTAGTACTATAAAGCGCAGCGGGGAGTAAGAGTCGGCGCAGCTTGCGCGCGGCGCTGCCGGAGTCAGATCGGCGCCTGCAGATAGCGGCGTCAGCCGTGACTCGAGGGCGAGCAGCGCAATCACTGTGCAGCCGTGGGGCCGCGCGCACGCACGCCGCCTATCGGTCGCTCGCTCCACGCAACGCGAGCAACCGCTAAAGAGAAGGCCGCTGTTTTGTCGCAGAGTACGCCGCGATCGCGTTACGTCACTAGCTGGTCGAGCCGCGAGCACATAATAACATATACAGAGAAGCAGCCCCCTCCACCTAAACCACTGTCCTACGCTCCCCTCGTAGTTCCGTAAGATGCTAGCAGGTTTCGGGCGGATTCCCAGCTTAGTATGGTAGACCACACTTGAGGCGCTTCTGAGGGTAGCGTGGACGGGAGGCTGAGGAGAGAGCTCGTGCTGTCTGCCATGAGGCCACAGCTGTGTCCGGCTTGCTGGCGTTTGAGGGGAGGTGGTGGTTGGGACAGCCGCTACCTTCCGCCTTCTCTGGCCAGTTTAAAGAGCTGCTTCTGACCGCAGCGCCATCATGGGACATCTTACAGAACTGCTTCAGCACCCCCCGCCCCGCACCCCTGAGCGTGGGACTGGCTTGGCCATGCCACGAGTAACTGATGCTGCCTGAGGAGAGAACCTTACTTCTGTGGTATTCCATCACACAGAGTAGGCCAAAATTTTGTAGCTGACTGGCTGTCTGAGCTGTAAGTCGTAAGGCATAAACAGCCTCGCCACTGTGAGCCAAGCTGTGAGCCAAAGGGAGAAGGCCTGTCGCATCACTTAGCTGACTAACCATGCCACGAGCAACTGAAACTACCTAGGGTGAGGGTCTGACCATTGTTATGTTGCATAACAAAGAGTAAGCTGGAATCGTCTAGCTGACTGTGGTCAGGCCCAGCTAGAGGGCCTGACCACTATCATGTAGTACCGCTCAATGTAGCCCACCATCCCGTAGCTTAATGCCTGCTGAGCTACGAGCGATGAACACTGTCTAGGGAGAGAGCCAGACCACTGTTGTGTCACATCGGAATGGGCCACGATTGCATAGATCGCTGGCTGGCTGAACCAAAAGTAACCATGACTGCTGAGAGAGAGGGCACGATGGACTGCCCAAGCCACAAGCAATTGACACTGCCTTGGGAGAGATCCTGACTGCTGTTGTGTTCAGTCACACAGAGTAGGCCAAAATCGTGTACCTGACTGCCTGACCAAGTCGTGAGCAACTGATACCACCTAGGGAGAGGGCCTGACCGTTGTCCAGTCGCATCACTTCAGTAGGCTGCGATGCTGCCTGAGGAGAGAACCTGACTTCTGTGGTATTCCGTCACACAGAGTAAGCCAAAATTTTGTAGCTGACTGGCTGTCTGAGCTGTAAGTAGTAAGGCATAAACAGCCTCGTCACTGTGAGCCAAGCTGTGAGCCAAAGGGTGAAGGCCTGAGTCGCATCACATAGCTGACTGACTGACCATGCCAGGAGCAACTGAAACTGCCTAGGTCTGACCATTGTTATGTAGCGTAACAAAGAGTAAGCTGGAATGGTGTAGCTGACAGAGGTCAGGCCGAGCGATAAACACTGTCAATGGAGATGGTCACACCACGTGTCACGTCAGAGTGGGCCACGATTTCATAGATCGCTGACCACTGTCGTATTACATCGCATAGATGACGGACTGCCCAAGCCACAAGCAATTCACACTACCTAGGGAGAGATCCTGACGGTTGTTGTGTTCAGTCACACAGAGTAGGCCAAAATCGTGTACCTGACTGCCTGACCAAATCGTGAGCAACTGATACCACCTAGGGAGAGGTCCTGACCGCTGTCCAGTCGCATCACTTACAGTAGGCTGCGATCACACAGCAGACTAGCTGGCCGTGCTCCGAGCAACTGATGCTGCCTAAGGGAGAACCTGACTTCTGTGGTATTCCGTCACACAGAGTAGGCCAAATTTTGTAGCTGACTGGCTGTCTGAGCTGTAAGTCGTAAGCCATAAACAGCCTCGCCAAAAATGTTCAAATGTTTGTAGAGGCTATGGGACTTACAAACTACTTTTGAACTAGCTAATCCTAAGTACGGCAGAAATATCCACCCCCGAGGGGGGATTCGAACCCCCGACCATAGTGGCCGTGCAGACCGTGACTGGAGCGCCTCAGTCCCCTCGGCTACTGCGGCCGGCAGCCTCGCCACTGTGAGCCAAGCTGTGAGCCAAAGGGTGAAGGCCTGAGTCGCATCACATAGCTGACTGACTGTCCATGCCACGAGCAACTGAAACTGCCTAGGGTGAGGGTCTGGCCATTGTTATGTTATATAACAAAGATTAAGCTGGAATCGTGTAGCTGACAGTGGTCAGGCCCAGTGAGAGGGCCTGACCTCTGTCGTGTAGTACCGCTCAATGTAGCCCACCATACCGTAGCTTACTGCCTGCTGAGCCACGAGCGATAAACACTGTGTAGGGAGAGGGCCAGACCACTGTTGTGTCACGTTAGAGTGGGCCACGATTGCATAGATCGCTGGCTGGCTGAACCAAAAGTAACCATGAATGCCAAGAGAGAGGGCCCGACCACTGTCATGTTACATGCATAGATGACGGACTGCCCAAGCCACAAGCAATTCACACTGCCTAGGGAGAGATCCTCACTGCTGATGTGTTCAGTCACACAGAGTAGGCCCAAATCATGTACCTGCCTGACTGACCAAGTCGTGAGCAACTGATACCACCTAGGGAGAGGGCCTGACCGCTGTCCAGTCCCATCACTTCAGTAGGCTGCAATCAGACAGCAGTCTGCCTTGGCCATGCCACGAGTAACTGATGCTACCTGAGGAGAGAACCTGTGGTATTACGTCATACAGAGTAGGCCAAAATTTCGTAGCTGACTGGCTGTCTGAGCTGTAAGTCGTAAGCCATAAACAGCCTCGCCACTGTGAGCCGAGCTGTGAGCCAGAGCGTGATGGCCTGAGTCGCATCACATAGCTGACTGACTGACCATGCCACGAGCAACTGAAATTGCCTAGGGAGAGGGTCTGACCATTGTTATGTTGGATAACAAAGAGTAAGCTGGAATCGTGTAGCTGACTGCCTCGCTGAGTGGAAAGCAACTGACTCTGCTTGGAGAGAGGCTACTGTGTCACATCACACAGAGTAGGCTACAAGCTGCAAGAACCGAGACCACCTAGGTAGAGGGCCTGCCCACTTTCGTGTCGCTTCTCACATTGTAGACAGAGATCACACAGCTGACTGGCTGGCCAAGCCATAAACTACAAGCATACTAAGCAGAGGGACAGACCGCTGTCGTGATGTGTCACCCAGAGTAGGGGGCTATTGCGTATCTGATTGCATGGGTAGGATGCAAGCATTCAATACTGCCTAGGGAAAGGGCCTGACAGCTGTCATGTCGTGTCATGCAGAGTGGGCCACAATCATGTAACTGACTAGCTGGATACTGGGCCACGGCAATCAATCTAGACGAAACTAACGAACTGCGTTATACATGTAGAATAATTTCTGTATTTTGATATTAGACGATGGTAAGTACCAAATATTGTACTATATTTGCATGCCAAAATGATCGGAAATAGGATTCTAACTCGTTTCACATCCCCCCTGTTCCCAGACGTGGCTCCCTCTGGCTACTATTTGTTTCCCAATTTGAAGAAATGGCCGGCGGGACGATCCACGAAGCTTAATAACGTATTTCGAATCACTCTGTGCAAGTTTAGAGTGGTGATTGCACATCAACAGATGGCCCAGTGAGTTTCCCCACACGCAGCTAGCAGTCGCCAGAGCAAAGCGGTGTCGGCCAGTGTGAGCCGGCCACACTACACGTATCCAGCCGCAACCCAGCAGTGACGCGAGAGCGTCACGAACAGCGCACGGGCTGCGGTGCGTGTGGCAGGCGAGATCGCCAGAGAGGTGCGTGCGCTGCCCAATGGCCGGCACACCCAGCGGGCGGGCCCAGGGGGGGGGATGGAGGGATCAGGCTTAACGCCCGCGCTTTCCCGCAGCTCTTGCTACACTCGTGCATGAAGGAAGCAACATCAGCACTGCTAAAAAAAACTAGGCGTTCATGTGTGATACCATACACACTATAATACATGTGGTAACGTACTGCTGGTGCCGAGCGGTGTGTTTCCAGCTTTAGGTCAGGATGAGGCGTGGAACCTTGTGGAGCGCCAAGAGACGCTAGTGAAACACATTTTATTCCGTAACATACATAAGTTTGATGAAGGCGCTACCTCGACAGGAGCTAGAGCAGTAGGTGGCGTCACCTTCGAGCTGCAACCTTGGTGTTTTGTATGATGGTAGTAACCGCGCCACGCCGCGATGTCTGGAAGCGATGCAAAGACTGTTATTGTGAAGTGCTCTATCCCTTCACCAGGCTATGCAGCGGCAGTGAATCCACGCAGGGACCCCTCTGAAGTCGGATGTCGTGCTGGTTCCCGACTCGGGATACCGGTTCGCCGGATTAGCACCAGAGTGCTAACTCGACGACGGGGACATTGGCCTTTAGTAACCAACCACTGAAGACCTCAGGCAGCCACCGTAGAGGTGTGAAGTCGTCAGCACAGCGGATCACCATCTTCCCAGATGATGTTTAGTGTGAAGCATGGCCTCGACCAGACTCCATGTCTTAGCTGCCTCTAGCAGCTACCGTTTGTACTGCTATCTGTGACAAAGACTGAGCACAACGATTAGGGCAGTGAATTGACTACTACCTCCTGGGCATCGTCGATTCAGAAGACCAAGTGACTGCTACTTCTAAATGTGGGAGTATTTATACATAAAATTGGCTGAAGCTGTGACGTATGAAACGGTTTCAATGTGTTCCCTTTGAAAATGCAGTGTTCGCCCGATGTGTCATTATCGCTGACGCATCCGCGGTCTTATTCATTCTTGTGACAGAGTTACGTGTAGTTATGAAATGTTTACTAGCTGCGTCTATGTCTGACAGCCACTTCATTCACACACAGTTTGCCTACGGTAGGTTTTCCAACTTATCGACTTGCCGTCATCACACAAGGCGGGTGAGCATTTTCTGCTACCGGCTGTTGACCTTATTCCGTCTTGCTAAAGTGAGAAAACCAAGATCTTAACACATTTCCCTGGCATAATGTTTGCGTAACAGTACTTTATTCCGATATTGGTTACTATCGTAACTTGTGTCTGGTACAGTACCATATTTTACTGTCTCATCTCTATACTTGACTTTTATATAGCGTTTACTTAAACGAAGGCATCATGGGGCTACCATAATTGTGAAAATGTCTTTCTCGTTGCCCAGTAATATGGTGTGCGTGATCACCTGGGACGGCCAGTACAGTTGCACACCTGAGTGGCATGGACAGTGTGAGGTTATCAATTAGTTCTTGAAGGATATTTGGAGATTTTTCAATGAGTGCAATATCCAGCTCCGTTGTGGGAAATGCTGGTCTGACAGCATTAAGTCTGCCAGGTGCATCCCAGACAAATTCAATCGGGTCTAAGTCCGGTGAATAAGCTGGCCACTCCATTCGTTCCATTCCCTCAGCTTCATGCATGTCTACCAGAGCTGCTCTGTTTGGACGAGCGTTATCGTCCTCCAGAAGGAACCCACCTCCTATGACACCAGTGTAGTGCAGAACAAATGGTCGAAAGCTCTCATCTCTATATTAAATAAATGAACACTTTTTTTGCCTTGTTTCACAAAACTTTATTTTTACGACCTAGGTTTCGGGTTATGAGCCCATTTTCAAGTTCTTTACTGATTCCAAAGTTGTTACACCAGTGAAGAGAAACCATTATGATACTATAGTCTCTGTTTATCGATTTTAACATTGGAAGAAAATACTTTTACCTTGCTATTTAGGAACTATTACATTTGCATTACCTTATTAGAATAACCTGAATTATCTATTGTATTAATATTGTGTTTGATGATGTTATCTATTAGTGAAATTACTGATCATTATTGTATCTCTAAAAATTGAAGTGACCTTGCTTCTTGACTATTGTAAGTGATATTGTTATTATCTACTATGTAAAAGTTACTCATAGTCTAAAAGAGGTAAATAATTGAATTCTGTCTGTTCATTCAGTATCAAATTTGGGGCTGTGCGCATCTGTTTTTTAATCTCCAAAATTTCTAGTTGGGTCAGTTTTGCACCTTTACCTCCAACATGAAAGACTTTTACATCTATGGCGTATTTGTGCTCTTGTTCTAAGCAGTATTGGGCAAAGGCAGAATCTGGTTTTCTTAATCTCCAGCTCCTGCGATGTTCCCTAACCCTGGTACAAATTGACCGACCTGTCTGTCCTATATAACAGGACTGGCACCCTTTACAACTGATTTTATATACACCGCTGTTCATAATGGCTGTCTGGCAGTCCTTTGAATTGAACAGACTTTTACCTAACTTATGTGGGACATAGAAATATACTGAAAAGTCCTTTGCTTTCAAAATGTTACCTAGCCTATTGGAAATTTTACCTTTGAAAGGTAACCTACACCATTTGCTTTTTGAATTTTCAGTGGAGCTTACTTTCTTCTTTTTCTTGGCAAGAATTTTGTCAATTATGGAGGAATGAAACTCATTATTAGTTGCTATGGTTTTTACTGTGTCTAGTTCTTGGTCATGGCCTTCTTGGGTCATGGGAATAGACAGGTGACGGTTTATCATATGAGGGAATGTTGTATGTTTGTACGTTGTTGGGTGTTGAGAGGAAGCCGGGATGAAGGTGTCAGTAAAGGTGTCTTTCCTATGTCTCTATATATCTGAACGACAGAGGGCCGTACGTGCGCCAATGCTTATTTCTGCCCACACCATTCGTGCACCACCATATGATGTAATGTTTCTTGCACATAAGAAGCACTGTTCTTGGTTCCACGTTCACTCCAAATGAGGGAACCACAATTTTTCGGGTGAACACAAAATCTTGACTCATCTGTGAACAGTACCCGGTGCCATTCGTACCGATTTCAATCCTGATGTTCTTCATGCCAGTTTCTGCGGGCTAAACGATGTCATTTTAATGGGACACACGCCACAGTCCTCCGTACGTACGGGCCACATTCCAGAAGAAGATTACGGACTGTTTGTGTTGATATAGGGCGTCGTGTTGCTACCTGGAGGGGGTGTTGCATTCAGCCTCCTGTCTCGACGAGCTGTTAACCGGAGTTAACGTTCATCTATTGCTGATGTTACTCGTCGACGACCTTGACCTTGCCTTCCTTTAACTGTTGATGTTATCTGAAATCGCCTCCAGGTAAAGTGTAAACTTTGCGACACTCCAATAGCTGCAGCCAACTCCCTCCGTGTTTGTCCCGCTTCCACACTTCCTATGGCTCTCCATGCTATAGCTTCTGGTACGTCACATTGTTGTTGCATTGCACTACCTGCTCACTATACTACTGATCCCAACTGCTTGTGTAATTCGTTTGGTAAAAACATTCAACACCAACACCCTCTGCACCAACTCTTTGTTATTATCACTATCTCGGCTCTCGTTTTGTTGTTGTCTCCACTCCGTAGTAGCGACAAAGAGACATCGAACCATTTTAGTTAATTCTGCCGATGACAATACTTCAGAACCTAAATATGTCAACTGATCTCCTAATTGAAACTTCCTTACAGTATAAAATTGTGTGCCGGAACCGGGACTGGAACCTGGGACCATTGCTTTTCGCGGGCAAGCGCTCTACCACTGCACGCGAAAGGCAAAGGTCCCAGGTTCGAGTACCGGTTCCGACACACAATTTTAATCTGTCAGTACGTTTCATATCAGCGTACATTCCGCTGCAGAGTGAAAGTTTCATTCTGGATCTCCTAATTGTTTTCACCAGTGAGTACATACACATACACACACAAAAGTGTTACGTCAATACGGCCCTAGAGCTTCAACACCATTCACATGTAAATGGAATAAAGATACACATAAACAACATTTCACTTCTTTTTATAGCTCATGAAAACAGAAATTGACAAGCTGTACAACAATAACATAGATTCTATGTTCCAGGTTGCAGCATGCAACAGTACCCCTACTACCCGTTAACTCGTCCTGTTTTCAGTGTTTTACAGGCATGTTTGATAGCGTCCATGAATAAAGAACACGCTGGTGCAATGTCGTTATCATGAAGGAACACATTCAGAAGAATTACAACTTAAGCGCGAGAATTGGCGCCCAGTAAGTCGTGTCCCTCACTGCAATACTGGTATATGTTGGCGCAACATGTTGGAAGGTGTCAAACCTGTACTGTATAGCACTTGACTGCTTTCATGACAACCAGTGGCGTTCGGTGGGTTCCATAATACCACCACAAAACATCACGGGACCACAATTGTGTCTAAGACAGTCAGGCTCACCAGACTGCCCCCCCCCCCCCCCCCCCCAAAACATCTCCGACGATTGTCTGGTTGAAGGCAGATGCTGGTGTCAACTGTGAAAAGCATTTAATACCAATTCTGACGAGTCTATGCAGCATGCCGCTGGGCCCATCTGCACCACACTGCGTGATGTCCATGACAGGGTAAACTGGTGAAAGCCCTATAAGATGCTCAAAAAGGACAAAAAATGTTCAAATGTTTGTAAATCTATCGGACCAAACTACGTGGTCATCAGTCCGTAGCTTACAAACTACTTAAACCTAGGTAAACTAACCTAAGGACAAACACACACACACACCCATGCCCCAGGAAGGGCTCGAACCTCCACGGCGAGCAACCGCGCGCTCCGCATCGAGACGCTTTAGACCGCTCGGCTACTCCACCTCGGCTCAAAAAAGACAGAAACGTAGCGCAGAGATTATATAGAAATGAAGTGGCTGTGTTAAGATTTGGAAAACATGAAGAAGAATCTACTATTAAACAGGATGTACGACAGGGCTGTCATCAACAATGAGAAGTGTGAAAAACTGCCGCTTTATCAATGGCGTTTACATTTATTGCTTCTTTGTTATTTAATACATTCAAAACATATTTCGCAGATAGTATCCTTTTAAAGTAATTAATGTGCAGTTTATGAGATATGACGTCATAAACAGACGCGGCCATGGCGGATTAGCCGTGCGTACTGGAGCGCCGTGCTGCGGTGCGCGCGGTAGCTCGCCGTCTGGGGTTCGAGTCTCCCCCCCCCTCCCTAGGGCAAGGGTCCTTAGGTTAGTTTAGGCCAGTTTAAGTAGTTTGTAAGCTACGGACTAATAACCTAAAAGTTAAGTCCAATAGATTTCCAAACATTTGGACAAAGAGACGCGTGAGAAACTGCCGCATCATGTTTGTTTGTACTTTATGCGCTGCCGTAACGTTAATCTGATTGCGTTTAGACTTTGCACATATTTAAAATAATGGGAAGGACACAATCTACGTAAAAATTTTATGGTGCTTAGCGGAGGGTTATTTACCTGTCAACTTCGACAACATCTACGGTTTTATTCAGATTTAGACGAAATTCTGTACACTAAACCTCCAAAAGGGAGGAACGTAAACATCTACGTAAGATTTCATACCGTGCATGACGGAGGGTACCGTGCAATATAGTTAGAAACGACTTCACTGATCATAGTGAATGTTAACAAAGTTATGTAATTTTTAACAGATGGTGGAGGCAATAGACGGAGGAGGTGGAGGAGGAGTTCGTCAGAGAGGAGGAGGTGATGGCAGAGAAAGGGGAAGGTGGAGATGGGCAGAGACGGGGTAGCAGGATAGGAACAGAGAGAGAGGGGGAGGTGAGGAAATGAAAGAGAGTGAAGGAGGGAGAGAGAAGGCGAACAGACAAACAAAGGGGAAGGAGAGATGAACTAACTTTGGAATAAATAGGTATGAGCTAGTATTAAAATAAATAAAGGAAAAGTCTTGGTGACGAAAGGCAAAACAATGCTCACTTATTGATGCGCCACTGAATCCTTGGCCTACGTAGGGAGTAAAATCATATCTGTCGGAATACGAAGTATATTGCAATCCGAATCCACCAATCTCAATATGCTTTCAACAATAGAGAAAAAACCTTTAAACCTTTACACGTGGAGTAACATAAACCACTTCAGGAAAGAGCTCATAAAGACGAATATTTGAAGTTTGATTCTGTACGGAAGTGAAAGATAGACATTCTGGGCATTCAGAGAAGTAAACAAATATAAGACAGCAGCATTCGAGACGTGATGCACCCGCAGAATGCTCAGGATTCCCAGGGTTGACCAGGTGACCAACGAAGCGATTCTCCACAGTTCTGAGGAAAAGAAGCCTTGTCTCCTGAAGGTCATCAAACGGGACACAGGGGTCGGCCGTCTGCTTAGATACGATGTTATAATCAAATGACAGGGGCAGTAGAATTCACGAGGTAGATCAAGACTGAAGTTCTTAGGCCAGATCAGCTGCACCACCTGAAGAGGAAGGCTGAAGACAGAAATTCTTGGCGAGCTGCCGCTAACCAACCTGATGATTGAAGATGTAAGAAGGAGAAGCTTGTGTGAGCTGTGATCTTTTACTTCTCTATTAACATATCTTCTTGGATTATCTTGAGATGGGTTTCAATGTAGACCTCCAACATTTTCAGTCATTAGTAACATGAAGTCGAGAATAACATGCTCATAAGTAGTTGATATGTTTTGAAATAATTTATTCTTTTCTCGAAGCAGTAGACGGCACTCCCCCCCCCCCTGTATCTCACTTGTGGATAAATCAATAAGCCTGAATTTTCGGTTACCAAGAGTATATACTATAACTAGCTATATTTTCAAATTATACTATTCTACACCTTATAGTTTACTAAATATTAGCAGTCCAAAATCGCTAATTCTGTCACTCCCGATCATTAAAATTCTTAAAATTCTAAGGTACTTCTAGCAGACTCGCAAACGTCAAATTTTGTATTTAGATAGTGTTTAGCCCGTAATGGAAGGAAAAAATGAAACATCTGTAAATATTAATTCCGTTCACGAACACATTTTCGTTTGACGGAAGAGTACCTGCTATCTTGGGGTTGTGAGGATTGCATTGGTAATAGTCTTGTGGTAACGCGTTGGGTTCGATTCCTAGTGGCGTACTACTACTTTTTTCTCATTTTAACATAACCGTCACCTTTCAACTAACTGTAAGTGAAGAGACGTCAGAAATGACGTGTGGTACCTGATTGAAGAAGAACTGGTACGATACAGCAAATGGATACAGTACCAATGACATATTCTAGCTTGATTTCAGCTATAAATGGGAAAACTGCTGCTCTTAATGTCGAAAATTCCGTCACATGACGCGAAGCGAAAACGTTAGACCGGGAACAAAAACGTTAGACGCTGGTTTCAAACCACAATAGTCAGTGATGTGGGGACGCCATTGTACGCGAACTTGAAAATTTCTACGATAATTTTATAAGGAGTCCAAATCAAATGTTTGTTAAGCTTATGGGACTTAACTACGGGGTCATCAGTCCCTAAATTTACAAACTACTTATGAACTACTTACGAACTAGGACGGCACAAATATTCATGCCCGAGGGGGGATTCGAACCCCCGACCGTAGTGGCCGTGCAGACCGTGACTGGAGCGCCTCAGTCCCCTCGGCCACCGCGGCCGGCATAAGGAGTCCAATCGCGAGATTTTCATTTTTGTACATGATGGGATCTGTTCTACAGGGTGAAGCGGTAGTTCAAATCCATTTCCGACCATCCATATTTAGGTTATGCGTGATTAGGTTATGCGTGATTTTTCACTCCAGAAAATTCCGGCATGGTTCCTTTGAAGAGCACGGCAAATTTCCTTTCCAGTCATTACGCAAACATTTGAGATCCGTCTCTAACGACCACGCCGTCGATGGGACGTAAAACCCTGATTTTCCTTTCTCAGTATTAAACTACATCAAGTAGAGCTCGTGACACATAAGTTACCCAATAAGTTACTGAATCATCGAGATCTCTCTGTAAATTTCCCACTGTAGGAGACTCCATCGTCTATAATTCATCCAGGAGATGTCAGAGGTTGTTTACATGAGGATATATTATTTTGGGGCAACATTTTGAAGTCTTGTATTTGACGGATTCCGAGGGAAATGTGTGTATCAGACCTACTACTGGTTACCTCTGACATAAAATTCAGCAGGAAACAATCAATATATCTCCGGATGCAAGCGCTTTACCCACTGAGCTATCCGGGCACGTTTCACGGCCCGTCCTTCCGAGCAGGCACACAATTTTAATCTGCAAGGCAGCTTCCCACGAGCGCACACTTCACTGCAAAAGTGAAAATATCGTTCTGGAATATGTGTTTGTATACTGGTGTCAAAGATACGCCGTCGATGACACTGATTCACCATTTGAATCAGTTGCGATATCAGGAAAATTCATCGTCCATGAGCTGGTCAGAGTGATTAGTTATTGCGGGATAACACAGGTACCACGATGGAAGCGATCGCCTCGTTCCTGGCTCCTCGTCAGCCTGTGGCCCGCTACAATCGCCCATCGACCGCTCAATAATTAGTCTCAGGAGTCGCCAGCGGCAGGCGGCTGACAGCTGAAAAGATTCTACATCTGTGACGCAAATGCCAGAGGTCCGCGAATCCGAGGAAAAGGCGCTCATCTATTGTGTTTCGCTTTCAATGCTACACTGTCTTCTTAAACAGCGCGTTTCTCCTTTTCATTAGACTTTCCTATAGATCGTCGTACAACCGTCATTTTTCACCACATATATTCGATGGACAAGGTAATATGACCACTTTGAATCTACTTATTTTCTGCTCTAGGTTTTTCTCTCTCTGTACGACTTTCAATCGTCTTTTAATTCTCCCTTGAACTGTTAACGCCGGCCGCGGTGGCCGAGGAGACTGAGGCGCTCCAGTCACGGTCTGCACGGCCACTAAGGTCGGGGGTTCGAATCCCCCCTCGGGCATGGATATTTGTGCCGTCCTTAGTGTTAGCTAGTTCATAAGTAGTTTGTAAGTTTAGGGACTGATGAGCCCGAAGTTAAGTCCCATAAGCTATACAAACATTTGAACAATGATAATACAAAGTCCCAGTGATTTAGAGTACACCAAAATTTGCAGCGATACGAAATAATGAACATGACTAAAAAAAAAAAAAAAAAAAAAAAAAATGGGGGGGGCGGATTGCGGCGCTCCAGTCACGGTCAGCACGGCCATTACGGTCGGGGGTTCGAATCCCCCCTCGAGCATGGATATTTGTGCCGTCCTTAGTCTTAGTTAGTTCATAAGTAGTTTGTAAGTTTAGGGACTGATGACCCCGTAGTTAAGTCCCATAGACTTTACAAACATTTGAACTTTTTTTTTTTTTGAATTTTTAACACTGATATTAGTCTTCTTAGCTATTAGTACTGTAGTCACTATAATGGTGCAGAGTTAATCTGCCGTCGTATCATATCATACATTCGTTCAACGACGGAAAGTGGAGCTTTATTAGACCAAACAGCCTAGAAGGACAAGTCTAAAATGAACTCATGTAGATTATTTGTGCAAGACGTTTAGCTGTACAGGGTGACAGTATTATTGAGCTGTTTTAAATAAAATCCTCATAACTTCTGAACGGTTTGTGTTAGGACATTAAAAATGTAAGCTTGGCCGCGTGCGTATTGGGGATTAAAACACGCATGAGCAAGCGTCGTGTTGTTAGCCATTTGCACCTCAAAACGTCTCTATACAGCATATAGCGCTTGTGAAGGCTTGCTATGCAAACGATAACAGTCCAAATGCGGCTCAAAGGAAGTTCGCGTTCAAGCTGAATACAACCGGTTCAAATCTGAAAACAATAAAGAACTTGATTCGCTAGTTGAGAGAATGACTAATGTTCGTGATGACACTGTTGGAAATGTCAGTGGTCCAAGTAGAGTGATAACGCCTGCCAACATTGAGAAGACACACGCTGTGTTTCGAACCAACCGCAGGAAATCAATCAGAAGTGGGAATCAACTGAGACACTGCAACAAACTGTCGTTGATGACCTGCATCTCTTGTCATAGAAATCTCAAACCCGTCAGCCATTATGCCCTATGGCTATGGAACAAGGTTGTTTTCGACATCACTATTCTCCACAAAAAAGACGAACAAGGCTTTGATGTGAATATTGTCTGGTTTAGCGACGAAGTCCGTTTTCATGTGGATGAGTGCATCAATAAGCAAAATTGGCACATTTGGGGAAGAGAGAACACGCATTTCTCGACCTGGAAGTCTCTTCATCCTCAACGGGTGACAGTATGGTGTGCTTGTTCAGGTGTGATATTCCTTTGCCGAGGTGGAATGGCCGAGCGTTCTAAGGTTCTTTGCTACGGAGCGCACGATTTCTACCCGTCGGATGTTCGAGTGCTCCCTCGGGTATAAGTGTGTGTGTTGTCCTTGGGTTAGTTTAAGTAGTGTGTAAGCCAAGGGACATAATCTCAGTAGTTAAGTCCCATAGATTTACAAACATTTAAACATTTTACATTCCTTGATGATACGGTGACGATCAGTATGTGAAGGCGTTGGAAAATGATTAATCCCCATTATCGAAAACTACATTAATTTTTGACATTATGTGGTTCATGCAAGTCGGAGCTCAACCCCCAATGAAGCAACAGAGTGTTTGGTGCTCTATAGCAGTACTTCGGAGACCTCATTCTGGCTCTGGGGTACCACACTTGCGTTGAGCTCGACTGTCCGCCGTATTTCCGGATCTGAACACATGCAACTACTTTTTCTGGGACTGTATTCTACACAATGTGTACAGTAATAACCCTAAAACCAATTCTGAGCTGAAAACGTCGATTCAGGAGGTCCTCGACGGCATTGACGTTCTCTCCCTGAATAGAGAAAATGTTTGTATACCTATTGGACGAAACTGCAATGGCCATCAGTCCCTACACTTACAAACTACTTAAACTAACACTTACCCCTGGCCGAGAGAGAACTCGAACCTCCGACGGGAACGGCTGCCCAGTCCGTAGCATGACACTTTAGACCCAGCGGCCATTCCGCGCGGCCTGAATTGTATGCACATCATAGTTTGTAACTGATCTACGTTTTGTTTCACATAGATCAATAATTGTCAGTCTACACATTCAAAAAAAATTTTTTGTAAAGCTTATGGGACTTAACTACGGGGTTATCAGTCCCTACACTTACAAACTACTTATGAACTAAGACTAAGGACGGCACAAGTATCCATGCCCGAGGGGGGGATTCGAACCCCCGACCGTAGTGGCCGTGCAGACCGTGACTGGAGCGCCTCAGTCCCCTCGGCCACCGCGGCCGGCTACACATTCATATGAGTGAAACGGCGAAGACTGTTATGCAACCGCGTTTTATCTAATAAAGGGTTCCAGCTGCCTAAGTGAGTAGTTACGTACATTGACCAACTGTTACCACATAATGTCAAGAATAGTGAGCGAGAGATGAAAATTATGAGTAGCGGGATTATCCCTACCTGTTTGGAGAGAACAACGCGTTGTTATGAAATGGATATAATGATATTTGTATTTTCTAGTTACAACAGGAAAATCTCTACAGGGGTTTATGTAAACCGGTCCTATATCATTTCCTTTATTCCTCCATGTTGCCATGAATGACGCACAGTTTGCGTTTGTACCGCAATAACAGTGTACGCGAGGGTTGTAGTAACCCCCTACTGCACTGTGTGAAGAGTAGAAACTCTAAAAGTTTACCAACCTGACGTCTTCTATAGATGTCGTCCTCACGCAGATGATAGCACGCAGGTCGGAGTTCTTGACTTAGGCTGAAATTTACTATTGGCAGAAACTGATCTAATTACTGAATAAAACTGAAGTCCTTGGGAATCGAGATGCCAACTGATTTATTTAAAGAAAACAGAAAACCAGTAAACTGCATAATATTATCCCCTTGACACACATTGTCTTAACTGAAAGTAAATATAAAGTCATTTAGCCTTGATCTAAGATGATTAAACAATGTTTTATGACCGTCTACGTATGCATGTTTGTCCTCAGAGTGCGTGTACTGAACTCACGTGTTACTCCTCCGAGTGCGTGTACTGAACTGAACTGTGGCAGCCCGATGCAAGGCTGCCTTCGTTCCGCGATTTGGCGCGCAAACATGGCTGCTGTGCATCGTCCGTCTTAAATTAATTATTTTGTTTATTGAATTAGCAATTGTTAATATGTTTTACCTACTCAGGGCATAGCTTGACTTTGAGGGTATTTCTAAATTGAGTTTGACATTGAATAAATAATTAGTTTAATAAATATTAACAAAAATATGAATGCGTTTTGGCGCGTGACCACCAGTTCTACATCCAATCGGCGTCCAGTGTCTGCCGCTCGGGGACTTCCCAAGAATTTGGGGAAACTTGCCAGTGCTCTTTCCCATGAGAACCAGACCTATTGTACCACCTGTCGTGGTTCTCACCAGCATTTACCATCTGTCGCCTGCTGGTCCTAACCGGCTGCACTGAAGCAATACTTCGATCTTAATATCTTAATATGATGGCTTTGTAAATCTAAGGGACTTAACTACTTTGCTACTTTGGTCATCAGTCGCTAGGCTTACAAACTACATACACTAACTAAAAGTAACCCATGCCCGAGGGATGACTGGAACCCCCGACAGTGAATGTCAGCGTGCATCGCAGCAGAGCGCCTCAGTGAGTGCGACTATTCTGCCACGGCGTTTGCAAAAAAAAAATGTTTGTTAAGCTTATGGGACTTAACTACGGGGTCATCAGTCCCTAAACTTACAAACTACTTATGAACTACTTACAAACTAGGACGGCACAAATATCCATGCCCGAGGGGGGATTCGAACCCCCGACCGTAGTCGCCGTGCTGACCGTGACTGGAGCGCCTCAGTCACCTCGGCCACCGCGGCCGGCGGCGTTTGAATTCTCACCTGTTGATTACATTATTAGATTAGTTGTACGAGATCCTCGCAGCTGTGTACCATGGCAATATACAGGGTGTCCCACTCAACTGTTTCACCCCAGATATCTCTGAAACAACAAGAGATATTGAAAAACCACTTTCACGGTCATGAACATACGACAGGGGTGTATGAAAGTAGGTACCATGAGACACTCTAAAACGTGAAGAAATATTATTTTCAACACAAACTTATGTTCTTTTAATGGATACCCCATGTTATTTCTTAAGAAATCGATAGGATGTAAAATCACAAAAAGAATGGCGTCGGTTGCATCGCGATGCGTCAATTACATCCGGAGAAACTGCGAAGCGAAGTTGACGTTTGAAATACATGAGGCGCGCTGCTAGCGGGTGTCCTAGACTCAACTGTGCGTCTCTATTGAGCCTCGGACAGCCGCGGCGGATTAGCCGCGCGTACTGGAGCGCCGTGTTGCGGTGCTCGATGCCGTCCGCCGTCGGAGGTTCGAATCCCCCCCTTCGGGCATGGATGTTTGTGTCGTCTTTAGTATAAGGTAGTTCATAAGTAGTTTGTAAGTTTAGGGACTGATGACCCCATAGTTAAGTCCCTTAAGTTCTACAAACATTTGAGCCTCGAGTATGCGCTAGGACCACGCCTCATGTATTTCAAACGTCATCTTCGCTCCGCTCGCTTTCTCCGGATTTAATTGACGCATCGCGATGCAACCAACGCCATTCTTTTTGTGATTTTTGATTCTATCGATTGCTTAAGAAATAAAATGGGGCGTCCATTAAAAAAAATACGTTTTTGTTGAAAATAATATTTCTTCACGTTTTTAGTACCTACTTTCATAAGCCTCTGCCGTACGTTCATGACCGTAAAAGTCGATTTTCAATATCTCTTGTAGTTTCAGAGATATCTGGGGTGAAACAGTTGAGTAGGACACTTCGTATATGTAAAAATACTAACAGTTTGAAAACAAACAAATTTGAAACAGTTGAAAAATTCGTCAGTGGAATAGGAGTTGGCCACTAGTAAGTCTTTCAGGCTCCTTTTAAACATCTTTATTGGTAGCTATTTTTTTTATGGTTGCTGGTAAATGATTGAAACTGTACGTTTCTGAGTAGTGGACCCCTTTTTCAACTAAAGTAAGTGCTTTTATGTCCACTAGTTACTAATAAAAATTAAAACTGTGAGTTTGTGTGTGAATGAACAATTTGAAATCGATAAATTAACGCCGTCTAGTGCATACACCGGTTCCCGTCAGATCACCGAAAGCACTGTCGGACTTGGCGAGAAATTGGGTGGGTAACTGTCCGCGTCTGCCCAGCGCTGTTGGCAACCGGGGTGCACTCGAGCCTAGTGAGGCCAACTGAGGAGCTACTGGATTGAGAAGTAGCGGCTCCGGTCACGAAAACCGACACAACTGCCGGTGTGCGGGACGCTGACCACGCCCCCCTCCATACCGCATCCGGTGACGCCTTCGGCTGGAGGGTGACACGGCGACCGGTTGGTACCCGTTGGGCCCTAGATGCCTGTGTGGGACGGAGTTTAGTATAGTCTAGCTAATACCGTGCAGTGAATCTGCAATACAGATTGTCGAAGTTTGTGTTGATGTGTCGGAAGTGTACCTATATTATTTCTGTAGCTGTACCTGAGCAGGATAGAGTAATTGATTGCAAACCTGAATGATCGGCACCTATAAACTATTTCAATGAACCATGACTGTATTTAATCAATCAATTTCAGTCATAATGGTGTGACCGTGATAATAAGTCACGATTTTAGACAACATAAGTTACTCACCCAACTGCAAACATCGACAACTGCTCTTATAATACCAAGTTGCTACGCTGCAAATAATGTTCAATTCAGATTTCTACTTTTAATTATATTGCAACTTCTACCAACCATTACTGAATCATCAATTTACATTATCCGAAGAAAAGACTAGATCGACACGATCATAACGTGTAGGCTTTGACGGACGGCGTCTTCAGTAATTAAAACTTCCGGGCTGAGAGGCCGTGGTCGAACAGTAGAAATTTCTTCCCCTGACGTTTCGTTGTCGTCTCACCTCAGAAGATGTTGCCCGCAGCCGGCAACGAAACGTCAGGAGAAGAAATTTCTACTGTTCGACCACGGCCTCTCAGCCCGGAAGTTTTAATTACTGAGATCGACACGATGTTTAAGTTTCTACGTTTCATTGACATTTTCTGAGTAGATTGGCACAAAATTTACCGTCACATGTCTTCTTACATCAATTACAGTCACATTCTGTAATTAAGCTTAAAATTGAAGTTTGTCACATAATTAAATTCGAACACACATACCTGTAAACTGTTTTACTCAATCACGATACCAGTTGAATAGAAATCAAAATAACTTCAAAATTCAACGTTATGTCCCTGACAATCTTTAAACAATGGCTGTCTGAGAAAAATCTACTGGCGCCGTAAAATTTTAAATAATAAATCCTTCCACCGTGATGCAATTTTTTGCATGACCAGCCGTTCGTTCACGTTGCGAAATCCACGAATCGTCTGGCCACTAACGCGGTAACAGTATGCACTTCTTCTTCAGAGACGATAGGACGACCAGCCCGATGCATGTCTGCCACAGTTTTCCGACCTTCGTTGAGAGCTTTTAACCACTGTGCCTCTATTCTGCACGGCAATGCCGATTCCCCGCATGCTTCTTGAATACCTTGATGACACTGTTATGTTGTGCGATCTCTGGCACATTCAATCTTGATGCAACTCCGTTGTTCCTGTTTAGAAAACAATGTGACAGACGTTAGACCGCTCGTTCATAAGTGACTGTTTCCCTCTATTGTGCGCACGCTAGTGACGATGGATGGGCGAGTCCATTTGGTCGGAGGTAAGGTAAGTGCTAGGTATGTCAACACCGTGTGTCATCAGCGACAATAGTAGATTCCATTGCATAGTGTCTCCACAGCAGTGTTGCCACTATTTAAATTCAAACCCTCGTAGTAAAAGGTGGATGCAACACTGTGACCCAGTACCAGCCACCGCAGATGAATTCTGAAATAGGTCAACGCAGCATCGATGGCAATACCACAGGACGCGCCAGTGCTATCGCGCATGGCACAAGTTACCATTTCCCATGGTGGGCTTGTACCTACTAGGCAACAGGACATAGGCTGAATCGAGGTGCCTGAAATGCTAATCATTTCTTCAGAACATGTTACTGAACATGTCCCATGAATGTCAACCTAACGTCGATAGTGTTTAAAGTTGTTCTTTTTTCTGGGAGTCTTTCGACTTGACATTCACATTACCAAGAGATTTCTACATCTTTCGATTTCTAACACCATTTAACGAAAACTGGAGGGGAGAGAGATCAATAATTAAACAAGGCGTTGTGGCACTGCTTCAGTTTAAAAATGCATACTTTAGCGCTCTTCCAACATGGCAACGTTATTTCGTGTCAGGATCACCGTTCAGGGGATCGCGTGACTAGTGACCGTAAAAACAAAAAACCTCCCGACAGTTATCGTGGGGAAAGGAGGCCTCGTTACCTTCAAAAAAACTTGTTGACGGAACAGAGTCAATGGTAACACCCGCCTACATTTCGCAAATACTCGTAAACGTACCTGTAGCGCACGTTGAACAAATATGGAGATGTGTGGAGAGATATTTTCACCTCGTATTAAGCCGATACTGCAGGTTAACCAACGTGACCATATTGTACGCCATACAGTGACTCGAAATCGGATGTTGTCTTCCGAGGCCAGCACGGTATATCAAACAAACCAGATGTTCAAACCTAGATTCATTAGATTTGGAGTCAAGGAAAACACAAACATTATATTATGAGAAACAATCGGAATGTAATAGAAAACCATCATTATGATAAGAAAACAAATAAAGAAAAAAGTAAAAATAAGAAGTCCTTATTTCAAATAGAATGGGTAATGTGTTCCCAAATAATATTTTAACAATGAAGCGGAGTGTGTGCTGCTATGAAACTTCCTGTCGGATTAAGAGTGTGTGTCGGAACTAGGATTAGAACCTGGGATCTTTCCCTGTCGCAGGGAAGCGATCTACCGGCTGAACTATCCCAGCATGCTCACGCTCCGTCCTCACAGCTTTACTTCCACAAGTACCCCGACTTACTACTTTCATATCAGCGCTCACACCACCGCAGATTGCCGGCCGCGGTGGCTGAGGGGACTGGGGCTCTCCAGTCACGGTCTGCACGGCCATTACGGTCGGGGGTTCGAATCCCCCCTCGGGCATGGATATTTGTGCCGTCCTTAGTGTTAGCTTGTTCATAAGTAGTTTGTAAGTCTAGGGACTGATGACCCCGTAGTTAAGTCCCATAAGCTTTACAAACATTTGAACATTTGAACCACCGCAGATTGAAAATATCATTCCTTATCATCCCTAATGTTGTGGCTAAATTTCTCTATCTTATCCGTTGTTTGAAGGAGCTGTCAAGTTTGGAAATTAGCAGGCGAGGTACTGGCAGAAGTAACGCTGTGGGTACGCACCGTGAAGCGTGCTCGGATAGCTCATCCGGTGGCCGGGCGTGGCGTCCTGACATAAGTCTTAATCTGCCAGGAAGTTTCATGGGAGTCCTGTTGTTTGGAATACTGTATTTTTTTCATAGTCGTGAATGTCTCGGTAACAGCTCAAATGTTCAAATGTTTGTAAATATATCGGTCTCAGCTGCTTGGTTATTAGTCCGTAGCTTACAAACTACTTAAACTAAGGGAAACTAACCTAAGGACAACACAAACATCCATGCTCGAAGGGGGATTCGAAGCCCCGACGGCGAACGGCACTCCAGTACGCACGGTCGGTAACAGCACACGAAAATACATCTACATCCTACATCTACATAGGATACTCTGCAAATCATATTTAAGTGCCTTAATTAGTCCTCACGTCCTAACACTAAATGGACCCTTGCCTAAACAATAAGGACCTTGAGAAGCGCAAAAAATCAACAATCTCTATTTTAAGACGTGGCATACACATGGGCAACATGTCAGCTGAGGACAAACAGACTCTACCGGGCAACCATTATGGACTCTGGTGAAAAATGCTGAGGCAGCTACGAGAAGCCACCCAAATAGCATCCATGATGAGCAAATGCACGTAAACTAAGTTTTCACTACGTTAAGGAAGCCTATGTTTCGAATCTACTGTTATACAGCATATAGTTTAACGTTTATAACTACCGAACTACGGGAGCTACTCTGTGTTTCTTATTACTTCAGGTGTGTACACTGCCGGAATTAAAAATTAGTTCACCTTCACAGAATTTTCCGATTCACTCAAGATTTATTGTTGAAGCAATGCACATGTAGTGCATGAAATAATTACATCATAATCAATAGCCGCGTGGGAGTAGCCGAGCGGTCTGGAGCGCAACGTTGCGGATCGTGCTGCCTACCGCGTCGGAGGTTCGAATCCTCCCTCGGGCATGGACGTTTGTTGTCTTTAGTATAAGTTAGTTCAGAAGTAGTTTGTAAGTTTAGCGACTGGTGCCCCGCAGTTAAGTCCCATAAGCCTTACAGACATTTTTTGAACATAAGTAATAACTCACGCGGTACTGACCCATCAGATGTCTATACACGAGAAAACATTCGCATTAATACGGGATGTTGCCTGCACGGGCGGCATTTTAGGCCTCATTCTCTCGCGGAATGGCCACCTTCTCTAAGGCGTCATGTTACGGACTGGACGGCCGTTCCCGCCGGAGGTCGAGTCCTCCCTCGAGCATGGTTGTCTATGCTTTCCTTAGGGTAAGTAAACAAATTTTCTGATGTCTGTAAATCTATCGGACCAAACTGCGTGGTCATCAGTCCGTAGCTTACAAACTACTTAAACCTAGGTAAACTAACCTACGGACAAACACACACACACACCCATGCCCCAGGGAGAACTCGAACCTCCACGGCGAGTAACCGCGCGCTCCGCAGCGAGACGCCTTAGACCGCTCGGCTACTTCACCGCGGCTCCTTAGGCTTAAATCAATATTCAATGTTAACAAATTTCTCTTTTTCAAGAACGCTTTTCTGCAGCGAGGTGCTTTAGACCGCTAGGCTCCTCCACCACGGCTGGGGTAAGTAGTTTGTAAATCTAGGGACTGATGACTATACCACTTTGGTCCAATAGATTTACAAAAATTTGATTCTTGGATCCATTAGATCATACAGATGGTGAATACTGCCTTCGGATGCATTATTCCACGTCTGCTCGACTTTTCACGAAGTTCTGCAAGAGTTGGGGGTTGAGGAGTGCCATGTGTCAGTAATCGTCCCCTCATATTCCACACGTGCTCACTTGGAAACAAGTCCAGAGATCGTGCTGAGCAGGTACGTTAATTTTGACGCGCAGTGTGTCGGCTAGCATTATCCTGTTGGAACAACACATCATCCGTTGATGAAAAAAGCTTCAAGAAATGTTTTTGGTGCCGGCCGCGGTGGCCGAGGGGACTGAGGCGCTCCAGTCACGGTCTGCACGGCCACTACGGTCGGGCATGGATATTTGTGCCGTCTTTAGTATAATGTAGTTTGTAAGTTTAGGGACTGATGACCCAGTAGTTAAGTCCCATAAGCTATACAAACATTTGAACATTTTTTGTTTTGTTTTCTAGTAAAAGGAAAAAAATCATGGAATTTAGAATATTAACATGATGCATTCACACTAATCCCGTCATCGAGAGCACCTTTATTGTTGTCCCTGTTTTTCCTTTAACGGGACAGGAGGGTTGAATACCACGGCAGTCTCACTTCACGTGAACCAGCGACAATACACATTTCGATTTGTCGCTCAGTCGGTCGCCAATTTGTGTGGAAACATCATAAATGTTTGATGTCGCCGAGAGGCGCAGTTCGCCTTTTTGCGTACAACGCGGCGCCTTAGGCCCACTACAGTGGGTGGTGTCTGTAGAAGCTGCCCTCAGCCGGTGCAACATCTGCAGTAATCTGCAGTTCCCTCCGTTTCTCCGAATAATTTGTAAGTAAACGTTTGTTATTAGATGAAAATATTCATATTTGCTGTGAAATTGTTATCAACTTATACAAACATTACATCAGACATTACGAAATCGGATATTGCAACAATGAATTTCTATTTCGTCAGCCAGAGGAGATTCCAGAAATGTGCGAAAAATATTTTACCAGATGTTAGGAAGGCCTTTCTTAAAAATATTTACCAGTTTACTATAAAGCCACAAATAAAATAAATATAGAATAGATTTAGTGCCATTGTAATATTAAAAACACCTAATACATTGTAACATTCATATTTCTCCAGTTTTATGTTGTGTTTGTTTTAGGTACAAATTCGTTGTTTTTAAGCTCTTATTGGTATATTTTTTGAACATTTTCCTTGTTTTAGCTTAAATTTTCCGCATTTTGTGCATATTTGAACCAAAGCCAATTGGTGAACTCTTCGGGTGGTAGTACTGTCGTGATTAAATGCAGAAAAAAGATAAACGGAGTTAATACGAAATTAATCTACCAAGTATTCTGAAAAGTACAGCTTAACACGTTATACGCCATTTAAAAATCGTTTTACACTGGAAGGATCGATAGGCCACTTTGTCACTTTTTCCCATGTGTCCTGATCAAACCGTTAAATGAAATGAGTTGACTACAGTGATTTTTTCATTTCTTTTATATAAAGTATTGTGCACCCTCTAAATACTTCAAAAAGATTTCTAGCTATTAAGATTACTACCTAGAAGGACCGCAGGGCCAATTTGGCCCCTCATAGCGTTTCTTTGTATTTTCGGCATCTTTCCTTTTAATACTGTGCATGAAACAAAACCAACTGTTGTTTCAATATGCGATAACAATACCATACATTCCAGCACTGACTGATTGATTGTGTGAGAGAGTGTGATCTTTTCTGACAAACGTCACGGTCTTAAAATTTACAAGTTGTATGAATGGTAATATGAGTTTGGTGGCAGCTCAGTGATCATCTTTATGGTGAGTTTCTAGCTATCCTCATATTATCAACATTCCAATCTGGACCTTCCATTGTTAAAAATCAATTAAGGTACATATGATGGTTACACTGAACTGTCGTTCACAATTTGACCATATAAGCAATAAAACTGCTTGGAACCAATTTGGTCCCAGAGGTTCTTATACGTAGTAGCTTGCATGTGATCCTATTACTGAATGCCACGTTGTCGGGCCGGGTGGTCTTGGGGTAAAGTGCTAGACTGGGAACCGAAGGGTTTCGGATTTTTACAGTATGCACTTTAACCCATCCTTCACCTCTCAACGATTTGAGGAGTTGCCAGCAACGACACGTGGTTCGGATTCCACGTTAATCTAGGTCCCCTTTCCCCGGTTGGATAACGCAAGTCGCCGAAGTGGCGTCCAATTGAAAGACTTGCACCAGGCCAATTACTACACGAAATTAACGTTTGACGTTACTTCTGGCGTGGCTTGAAAAGGAATTGATGGATCAGCTTTCTGTGTAATGTATTTTTCTCTTTTTTCCAAATTTCTGCGAAGATGAGATTTTCATGTGTGTACAGCAATTCCGCGTTACTTGGCGCAGCTTCTGCCAGAAGTTCGAACAAGTGTTCTGTTGAGCCAAACTAGGGCTTACAGTGGCCCAGGGCCATAGTCAGGTTAGGTGACCCATAAAGTGCCATAAAATTCGTTAATAACTAAAAAACAACTCGACATTTGCCTTTCTTAGATTTCCTAAGACCCCTGTCGTGATGTGAAACGGTACATCACAGTTTATTTTCGATTATCTTGTAACCTCCAAGTTTTTGCAGAAGAATTTTATTTTCTATTAAAAATAAGAATCGGCAAGGAAAACCAAAAGACCCCCCATTTGACAGAAAGACATCGCTTTCCTACTCAGGAACATTAAGATTTCTGCACTGAAATTCCATGGAATTGGGTAGGGTGGAACGTAGAAAAGGTAGTGGAATACATTACCTATATTATTTAATGTACCAAAACAGCCAGCACAGCTGTAAATGATGGAAAAACGTAACATACCTGGCAAAAAAAAAAAACGGCAAAAGCAATGTAACTGTTTTCCAACAAAGAAGAAACCAGTTCGACAATTGTTGCTACAGCTAAGTCAGAAACGGCAATAATCTTGAAGACGAGCGTTTTAAGCAAAAGTAATTACACTCAAAAGCATATAGGAATATAAGAAAGACGAATGAAATGTAAAAATGTGGGAATCATTAGACGCCTCACCGAATTGATGAACGTAAAAAACTGCCTGGAACAATAAGAACAGACCATAATAGAAATTTATGTTTCTCTTGTGTTTATAATGTACTTACTTTCAGCGGAGTAGGCTGAAAATATACACATTACCGTAAGTATTTGTTCAGGAATAAGTTTTTCTTTATATTATTGAATCTGGGAAAATCGGTTGTTTTTACACTAATTTCTCGATTACGTATGTCTCTTGATATTTTAGTAATGTATGTAACTCAAAAATTAAAGTAAGTATTTCGTTAATCGCATAGAAAAATAATTGTAAAACGGGACTTAACTGCGGGGTCATCACTCCCTAAGCTTACAAACTACTTAAGAGGTACCTTATACTAAAGACGACACAAACATCCATGCCCGAGGGGGGATTCGACCCCCCCCCCCCCCCAACGGGGAACGGCCTCGCGCATCAGAAAAAGACGCCTTTTTTTCTCCCGTGGCCAGGAAAATTTTACTACCAAAAAAATAAATGGAGGGGCCTACGTCCATAGCCACTTTTGCCCTAAGAAAAAATAAATAAATAAAATAACTACATCTTCAGGCGTTGGCTCCTGTCTATACCCGTCCCAAATCAAACTAACCTAGATACACCAAGGGAGAGGTGGAAAATATAGGGAATGGGGAGGATTATTTGCAAGTTTTATTTTATTTTATTTTATTTTTTACTTTAATTATGCTAACCACAATGGCCGAGTTGTCTGCGGCGCGCCAGTCACAGTTTGCACGGCCGCTACGGTTGGGGAAGGGCATCCGGCGGCAGGAAGGGCATCCGGCCACCCTGAAAGATATTAACACATTCCAAATCCGCGTTTAAAATGTAGAGCTTATGTGACTAACTACGGGGTCCTCAGTCCCTAAACTCACATACTACTTATGAACTAGCTTATACTAAAGACGGCACAAACATTCACGCCCGAGGGGGGATTCTAACCCCCGACCACAGTGGTCGTGCAGACCGTGACTGGCACGCCGCAGACCGCTCGGCCACCGCGGCCCGCAAATCCGCGTTTAACTCAGTGCCGACCTCAGGGCCAAAGAGAGACAGACAGTAAGTACCAACATCATAGTAAAGGAGATCGATTACTAAGTATTCATTTGACAAGAAACTACTCAAACGAGGAAAATCTAAACTTAACAAATATATCTCTTCAAAATTAACGAAATGCACATGACGTAATATGTCTGAGTGACTGACGCTCAAAGTAGCGGGAGCCATGGAATAATTACTTCCTCATATTATGACTGAATGGACTTTACACAACGTCTCAAAAATAATTTCCTTACGCATGGTACAACGAGATGTGCTATTCAGAAATGCAAAGGAAATAATGGAACACTTCACAAGCTAAAAATATTTCGTTAATTCTTTCTAGTTCATTGATTCTTAATTAACTAAACATTAATGTGTTTGTGAAAATAAGTCTATGTGTTTCCTATTTATAAACAGAAGCATTTTCGACAGTTTTCAGAATTTCCACGTAGATAATCATCAAGCATTTCCCGTACGAGTGAATAATGAACTCTTCTTTTCATCAGTAGAAATAAATCGTCAACAAAATGTTATATGTAATTGAAATTCAGTGGTTAAAGTTTTTTTACAGCTTTCTGCTGTATTCGGAAAGTAATGTGAACCAAACCTATGGGTCGGTCGTGAGGTGGAAGAAGGTAGAACAGCAGGTTGCTTCTAAGGAGCTTGGTAAGGTGCAGAGATTAAAATGTTGAAATGTTTGTATAGCTTATGGGACTTAACTACGGGGTCATCAGTCCCTAAACATACAAACTACTTACAAACTACTAATACTAAGGACGGCACAAATATCCATGCCCGAGGGGGGATTCGAACCCCCGACCGTAGAGGCCGTGCAGACCGTGACTGGAGCGCCTCAGTCCCCTCGGCCACCGCGGCCGGCTGCAGAGATTAGCCTGCTTAGCCATAACAGGCGAATTACCAGCACACCAACTGCTGGGATGGAAACCATGCTGGATATGCCCCCATTACACCTTTGGTTCAAGATGGAGGCAACAGCTGTCGCATACAGGCTCAAATCTGGCAAAAACTGGAACTCTTTGGGATATCCAGAATCACAGACTAAAATAGTCAGTGAGTTAAATATAGGAAAAGTTGGGGAAATACCGGCCGACTATATTATAACCCCATACTGCTACAAAAAGCTTTTCAATATAATAACTGGAAGTAGGGAGCAGTGGGAGAAACTAGTTCGACACCGTACGGGGGACATTGTCTGGTTCACTGACGGGTCGAAATCAAACCACGGCGTTGGAGCAGGGTAATACGGGGTGCAGCGAAGACTGGAGGGTATCATCTCTCTAGGGAAACTGGCCTTAGTATTCCAGGCCGAAATCACTGCCATCGGTGCGTGTGTAGAGGATAATTTTCGTAGGTGCTACAGAGACCGTAGCATCTACATCTACTCAGACAGCCAGGCAGCCCTGAGATCACTGGCAGCTCCTGCAATAAGATCTAAAATTGTTGCAGAATGTCACAGGGTTTGGTGGAGCTAGGGGAAAGCAATAAGGTAAACATATGGTGGGTCCCTGGCCACTCGGGGATCAGTGACAATGAACATGCCGACAGATTAGCCAGGATGGGGGCAGAGAATCCATTTATTGGACCGGAACCTGTCCTGACAATCACCAAGGCAATGATCAAATTATAGCTACGTAACTGGATCATAAGACAGCACGTAGAATATTGGACCAAGGTCTGTAAACAAAAGCATGGCAAGGTAATGATGCCAAAGCCATGTTTTAAAAGAAGCTCTGCAGTCCTGGGTCTGAACAGGAGATAGATTACACTCATGGTTGGGTTGCTGACAGGCCATGGGAATTTCAAAAAACACCTACATACAATGGGTATAACAGAAGAGGACCCTAAATGTAGGATCTGTGATGATGGTGATGAAACTGCATCACATCTAATCTTCGAATGCATTGCATTGGAGAGCAAAATGCACAGAACATTTGGGACAACCAGACTCGAAGAAATTGTGTCTAATAAAGTACTGTTAAAGGGACTCCTTTCACTGTTCAAGGGCATTGGTTGGCTTTACTGGATATACAGTGAGCGATACCGTACAATAAAGTTAGTTTCGGTGCGGGCAGTGCCGGGTTGGACCGAAAATCTTTTGGCTTCCCTGACAAAATCAATCAATCAATGTGAACCAAAAAGTTAATAGTTTTATTTTATTTATCTCCTTATTCCAACAGTGATGATCCTGAAGCTTATAAAAGCACTGCTCTATTGGCCCACTTTAGGTTACGGCAGTAACACTAAAAGTGGGCCTTTGCGATCGTCTTTTGACAGCTCGAAATTTAAATGAAAATAACGGCTTAACTATTCATCTGACACGAAAATTGAATAACCGAATTTGTAGAGGAGAAAATTCCCTACAACTTTGCTCTCTTATGTTTTTTTCATATCTCGTAGAGTTTCAAAGCAATTTGCAAAAATAACGGCGATTTTGGGATGTATGTCTGTCTGTCTGTCCGTCTGTCTGTCTGTCCGTAACGTGTTCCCTGTTTTAAGACGAACCGTTCAACCGATCAGCACCAAATTTTACAGACATGATTGTAGGCCGCCAGAGACCAGAACCTCCCTTTTTCAAATTTTTCGGACAAAAAGTACGGTAGTAATACCAAAAAAAGCCGTTTGTAATGTAATTGTAATTGCAAACGAATCGTACATCTGACACGAAAATTTAATAACCTAATAGGTAGAGGAGAAAATTCTCTACAACTTAGCTCCCTTATGTTTTTTTCGTATCTCGTATCGTTCGAGACATATTTGCAAAAATAATGGAGATTTGACACCATTCATTAAATTAACAAAAACCAGCCGTTCGGAGATGTCACGTGACATTCCTCGCCCAGAACTCTCTCTGGCATACGCCATCTAGCGTTGCGTATTTGATGATTTTCTTATTGTAACTTACACGTTGTCATTTGAAAGCAATGGCGCACTGAAGAATTAACAAAAACACATCATTCTTCGTATGATTAATGATAATCTTGTGTCTACAAATGCCATATTAGCATCAGTTAACAACGGCCTTCAATAGTATGAGATTAAAGGACTCATATTATTTACAAGAAGTTGCTCACAGATATACCACTTCGAAGTTGTACATTTCACTGATTAGGGGACATCCAAGAAACCCTATAGAGCTGAAATATTCAAACAAAAAGGGGGGAAATATCTGGAAAAACATAAATAATAAGATCCTTACGACTGACGAGCTTTCTGTGTGGTTTGACATTGTTAATGAAAAAGTTCCAACTGAAGAAAAACTGTATAAAATAAAAATGAAGCCTGACCCATATTGTGACCATTGCCAATTGGTAGACACAATAGCACATACCTTTGTTTGCAGAGACCGAAATACCATCTGGAAGTGGACGCGAAAAAAGCTAGAAATTATCAACAGGATGTCGAAAAATGCAATAAAGGCAGAAGATATAATATATCCAGACTGGAATCTATACCCTAGTATGAAACACAACAGGTATCTTTGGTTACTTGGAAAATTTATATACTACATCATTAAAAACAAAACTACAACATTAGAAGAATTTGTTATGTATATTAAAGAAGAACACAACCAATTACAGAAGCTACCAAAATATAAACAACAATTTCAAAATTTCCACTTTCATACCCTGAAATAAAAATGTAAATAAGTTAAATGTGAGGAAGTATCACAAGATGTGTAACAAGGATTTTCTGAAGCTACAACAAACCAACAGAAGATGAACAACATAATGAAAATATAAAATAAATTTCAGAAGCAATAGTAGATAATTTGTTTTCACATATTATGTATAAATGCTTTGTATAATAATAATAAAGGTTTAAAAAAATTGATAGCCGTAGCGTAGGGGGCAAGGCGTTGAACTATGACGTTCAAGGTCGATGGTTCGGAACCCGCCACTACCTAATTTTTTTCCTAAAAGGGTTTCAGACACTCTTATTAATTATTTTTTTATTATTTAGATTATTATTTTGATCCAAAATGTTTGCAAAACATAAAACTACAAATCTAAAGTGAGCTGTAAAACACGTCAGTGCGATTTTTTTCTTTATGAACGCCTAGAAACTTGGATTCGGAGCACATTAGCAAAGATTTGTGGACTGAGCAATGCTTACATGCCCGACGGGGTAAACACAGAGAATGACGGTGACGCCTGATGTTTGCTGTGTGTCTCGCTACGGCGCGCCACGCAGCTCATCAGAACCGGCCGGCGACTCTGTCAACGGCCGTAAATGTTTATAGCCCTCAGGGACAAGCGACCTAATCTACCGAACGCTGGGTCGCCAAATTACCTAGCTTACTAGCGAAGGCTTACGCAGCCTGCTTACACAGCAACAGTTAACCACTATTCTCTCAGGCGGCTTTTACTTTCCCTTTCCTTTCATAGTAGTTGCAGTTTATAGAAAACACAATTACAAATTGGACCAAACTTCTTTGATCTTCAGTCCCTAGATTTACAAATTACTTAAACTAAGGACAACACACACACCGATGCAAATTCAAATGTTCAAATGTTTCTTAAGCTTATGGGACTTAACTACGGGGTCATCAGTCCCTAAACTTACAAACTACTTATGAACTGCTTACGAACTAGGACGGCACAAATATCCATGCCCGAGGGGGGATTCGAACCCCCGACCGTAGTGGCCGTGCAGACCGTGACTGAAGCGCTCAGTCCCCGCGCCACCGCGACCGGCCACACCGATGCCCGAGGGCGATTAACCGCGCGCTCCGCAGCAAGGAGGCTTAGAACACTCGGCCACTCCACCGCGGCCACAAATATAGAAAGTATGAACGACGAACGTGTAAATATAGACAAGAAACTATAAATCATTCGATCGTTTTTAAGAAGTTTTGGGAAGCGACGAGTTCCATAAAAGTGATACGTAGGATGATATGATATTGAAAGTAATTGTGTGATGTAAACCAGATGTGCCTCCCAGAATTATGTCAGCTGAGGAAGAAACTTACTCGTTTCTCCTGCCGCATATTAGAGAGCGGTTGGGTAGAGAATTTCATGGCTTCTTAGTCTGCTTATGTGAATTCAAATGTGTGTAAAGCTTATGGGACTTAACTGCGGGGTGATCAGTCCCTAAACTTACAAACTACTTATGAATTAACTTATACTAAATACAGCACAAACATCAAAGGAAGATTATTTTTATTTTTATGAGAGGTCAGATGAATAAAAACCCTCCAAGGACCTTTCCCTTTTTTTATGGGAGGTCAAATAACTATTACTTTCCGACAGCATTCCACGTTGAAACAGATGAATATGTGATGCATTCTTAAAATTCGCATATTGTGCTAACCCAACTTCATTAACAAAAAAGTTCCTCGCGTGACGAAAATTTTGTATCGTCAGAAGAATACATTTTCGTAAAAAGTGCACATTTAGTTTTAATAATATGCTCCTTCTCAACAAACTAATACCTAAACATAGTACAGTTCTTCCTGAACACGTAGATGCTAACTCCACATTTGTACACTAAATAATTTGCCTTGTTAAGTTAGTTGGAAGAAATATATGATTGAAAAGCTGATCTATGCCGGATATGACATACAGAGAACTTACTTCAAATTCAAATGTTTGTTAAGCTTAAGGGACTTAACTGCGGGGCCATCAGTCCCTAAACTTACAAACTACTTATGAACTACTTACGAACTAGGACGGCGCAAATATCCCTGCCCGAGGGGGGATTCGAACCCCCGACCGTAGTGGCCGTGCAGACCGTGACTGGAGCGCCTCAGTCCCCTCGGCCACCGCGGCCGGCCGGAGAACTTTCTCAAGAAGGAGGGGAGGTAGCGGGAATGAACTACCTGCTCAGACCATATGCTTCGAAGTTTTTATTCATACGAAATTGAGTACTCAAAGAACGTTCTTTTGGTTTGAGAATCCTCTCAGGAGCATGTGCTCTTTTTTATTCATACGGCCCATTGCAGCCAGACGAAGACCTCCAAAAACGGTTGCAGAGCTGGACATTGCACTCATGGAAGAATGGGCAAATAACCCTCATGATCCGATTGATAATTTCATACTGTTGATAATTTCATACTGTCGTATGTGTGCAACTGTTCTGAGGTGATCATACACCATATTTTAGGCCAACATTAATGACATTTTCACTACTTTTATTGCCCCATGGTGCCTCTCTCTACGTATACGCCATGAAAACCTCAAGTAAGAGATGAGACACAAAATATCACACTGTATCACACACAAATTACAATCGTAACCAAACTAATATATAAAAATAAATGTTTGTGTGTTTATATTTTATGCGCGGCCGTACCGTTCAACCGATTGTGATGAAACTGTGCCAAGATATTGCTTTCGCTATGGACATAGGCACCATTAATTGACTGTACGACAAGTAGTTCAGGAGATATGACGTAATAAACAATGAAATGCTCGGAAAAGTGCTGCATCATGTGACGTCTGCTTCTAAATCACTGTACCGATTCTAACCAAATTTGGTACACATATTCCTTCCATGAGGTAACAATTGACATAGTGGTAAGAACTGCTTACGACATGTAGTTGAGGAGACATGACGTCATAAAAAATTAATGGTTGAAAACCTGTGGCATTATGCGAGATGCGAATAAGGACACTTTATTCATCCTAAAATCTTCGTGACATTTTAGACACTTGACCTTCAAAACAAAAGGAAGGTCACTGTCACATAAAATGGAGGATGCTTTACATATGGACTTCATTCAGTACAGTATTAATATGTTCAGATTACCTAAAATTATTTCAATTAAATAACGGGAGTAAACAGTTAATTTTAAGATTTCGGTGAAGTTTCAAATGAAATAAAATTTATGTCAAATCTAGCAGCTCTCTCTGGAAGTTACTTTACATTTTTCGGGATGATAGCCATCAAAGAAACATTTAAAACATAAATATTGTTCACACCGTGTGAATTTTATGTAAGCAATTAAAAGTAAGAATTTTTTAATATGCTTCAGTGTAAAGCATACTTCATTCACATTTTTAAATGACGCATTTCTGGCTGTCAGCTTTGATACATACCAAGCGTACCGAATCATTGGGGTGAAAACCACCAGTAGAAAGAATTTGTTGTTAGCAGCGTATAATTTTAATGCGAATTTGAAAATAAATCTAATATATAAAAATGTTTGTTTGTTCGTGTTTTATGCACCGCCATACCAAACATCCGATTGCCATAAAACTTTGTCAACTCATTGCTTGCACGAAGGTTAAGAGCATACTAAAACTAACTCCGTATGTTGTATAATGGAGGGAACTTTACAATTAATTAATTCGTTTCTTACGCCTTCACGCTGAAATGGCTGGACGGATATGAATGAAATTTGGAACCTTGATTAATACATGAGCTACCTTTCGTAAGCCACTGTACGATGGGTGGCGGAGGGTATCTTAGAATGGGTTAACACGTATGTTACTCTTCACGCTGACACGGCCGGACGGAATTGAATGAAATGTGGAATGAGGATAGCTTATACCCCGAATTAGTACGTGGGCTACCTTTCGTAAGCCTCCGAAAGTTCTTGGCAGAGGGTACGTTACAACAGACATCCAGATTGCTTGACTGGTCACCATGAAAGTCAGCACGTAAGTATATTTTTACACGAAGGAGATTTTTGTTTTTTATAATCTGTAAGTCAGCGAATTTAGTATGGTGAATGGTACCTTGCGACTTTGACACCGTTTGACCACTCACAAGGAAACTTGGTGCATATATGTTTTCATATATATGAGGGAGAGGAGTATATGGAGGAGGAGACAGAAAGGGGAGCGAGGAGGAGACAGGATGGAGGAGGAGAAAGAGGGGAGATAGTGACAGAGGAGTGAAAAGAGATGAAAAGAGGGAGAGGGAGGGGGAATTGGACAGAGAAAGGGACAGGAGGGTGGGGAGGGGGAGTAGCGATGAACAAAGGGAGATGTACTAACGCAAGGTGGCAATGATTAATAAATCAGTACCTGGGCAATACCGGATCTCAGCTAGTATTTGAATAAAATACGTTACCATATGTACATTATGTGTGATATGTCATTTGATCAGTGTTGTTGCGTAATATCAGCACCACACGACAGATGCAAGAGTACGATCTTGGAGAAGGCAGCGGACGACGTCTGGCAGCCAATGGCACGCTGGCGCCGCGCATCCTGGAGGGAGTAACGGAGATGCCGCCCTCTACAAGCTGCAATATCTAGGCCGACATGCGGCTGGACGACCGGTCAGAACTCGGCTACGAACTAGGCAGTAACTAGGTCTCAGCGCAGCTAGAATCGTATAGAAGCCAACGCCGCAAGAAGAGAGAAGAACAGAAAGAAGTTGAGTATTGTATTCTTCAGTCAAAAAAACTTGTAATACTAATCTCTATAGACCACGAATCCTGCACGAACCCTTTCGTGAAAGACAGATTGACCAGGGACAAGAACTCAACAAATTACAGTGAGGATGATTCAACAGTCACCTAATTATCAATTTAATACAAATAAACAATCCCTGAGACGGATTTTCGTCACGAATATGTCATAGACAATAATGATAAATCTGAAACATAGAATTAAAATTTGTGATGCGGCCCGGAATCGAAGCCGGACTTCCTTGCTTCAGATTTATCATTGTTGTGTATGACATATTCGAGACGAAAATCCGTCTCAGGGATTGTTTATTTGTATTAAATTGATATTTATATCATCTTAACAGGATGGTTCCAATATGTCCATTGCCGAGGTGCTATTCCGCTGCATGGAGAGCCTTGGCAGTACTGGCAATTATCTTTGGAACACAGAGGCTGAATTAAAGTTTGTGACGTGGAGGGAAATCGTACTTACACTATTCTGAGCCGCCTTCATCGTTAGTGATGGGGTGGTCTAATGGTAAGTGCCAATCCATGAAACCACAAACGGTACGAAATTGCAGAATAATTACGTGGTGCTGCTGCAGCAACGAGGCATGCAACGATCGAGGAAAGTCCCATACCACCCTTATGTGAAGCAAGATGCTTAATTTTCAAGATTTCTTTGCCCCGCTTTTTTTTTCATTAAATCTGCACGTATGATGGAAAAGTTATTTTGTTACCATCTCGTAATAACATTACTATTGTTTCTTTTATATATCAAACATACTTGTTTTCTAATCATTAATTTAAAAAAATTAAAAAAGTGGCCGAACAGATGAATGGCATCTGTTCAATGCTAGGAGAAGACATGCTTCTTACGATTTCTCAGCGTCCCTAGTGGAGTAATCTGCAGAAAATGCGATCTTCCGAAATAAATTGTTTTCTTTCTTTTCTTATTGTTTTTATCGCCAGTCTACGCTATTGTCTACTACTACTCATCAATTTCATTTCTACAGTAGCTCGTCATGGAAAAGACGGCTTTACTTTGTTTATACTACACATAAAATAATAATAAAAGAAATTAAGAAGAAACAAAATAAAGTTGCAAATATTCCTTAGAACCCAAAGAAAAAAAATAAAACAAAAACAACAACGAAAGTAAAAAAAGGAGTCTAAAAATAATTTTAAAAAGAAAAAAAAGGGGACTGAAAAATAAGACGAAAAAAAGACGTTAGTAAGCATGGTGGTCCGGGTTCGATTCCCGGCCGCATCACAAATTTTGATTCTGTGCTTCAGATTTATTATTATTGTCTGTAACGTAATTGTTTTGAGCAGTGTGGAATTGTGAAATTGTGTAGAGGAAGAGTTTAATAAAGTGTGTAAATTGAAACGACTGCGATATGTTTTAACCGTTGCTAATCGTTGCAGTATCATCGGAACGATGTTAGTATTTCAGTGGAGCAGGAGAACTGTGGAGCATCTTCAGCCCTCGTGGCTCGTCAGTGGCCGCAGCCATTCAGCCGCGCCGCGAGCAACAGGGCGTGGGCCGGCAGTGACGGACCCGTACGACGTAAGACGCCGGCGAGGCGGCACGTCATCGTCTGAGTGACGTCACCGACCACGTGGGCGGCGGTCGATGGCGGCGGCGCCGAACACGCGGAGGCGCGCGCCACCTGCGGCGCATATTTTTAGTGACGTGGCAGCGCTAATGCACGCCCTGGTCAATATGCTAATGCTGTCACCGCCGCCGCGCCGACCACGAGGCCGAAGACGGTCGATGTGCTCGCCCCCCCCCCTCCCCCTCCCCCTCCGGCACGCCGCAGCGTAGCCGAGGTCTTCCCGGCAGCGTAAGTGGGACGCCGAGTGTCTGGCATTGGCCTTCATCTAAGCCAGCGCTTCAGAGCATTTACACGCAATAGCGACGACGACAGACACTGCAGCTATCCACCTGGTCCTCTCTTCATCGAGTGGATCTCACCGGAATTATTAAGCATCCTGAGACAGTCCTAATCATAGATAGCGGACTATTTTGTATTCCCACCGATACATGTGGTTTTTGTGAAAGGCTGAGAAACCACTGATGTTATGATTACAGCTTGCTCACCCAATGAGAAAGAGTGTAGGAAGTCTAACTGCATTTCCCTTCCCCGGACTTGGAAGAGTCGTTTGCTCACATGTTGTTGTTGTGGTCTTCAGTCCGCAGACTAATTTGATGCAGCTCTCCACGCTACCCCGTCCTGTGCAAGTCTCTTCATCTACGTTCAGCAACCTACATCCTTTTGAATCTGCTTACTGTATTCGTCCCTCAATCTCCCTCTACGATTTTTACCCCACACACTTCCTTCTAATGCTAAGTTGACAATTCCTTCATGTCTCAGAATGTGCCCTACCAACCTATCCCTTCTCTTATTCAGGATATGCCAGAAACTTCCTTTTCTCCCCAATTCGGTTAAACACCTCATTAGCCACGTGATCTACCCATCTAATACACATCATTCGTCTGTAGCACCACATTTCAAAATCTTCTGTAATATTTTTATATGAAATCGTTATCGTCCACGTTTCACTGCCATACAATTCTACACTCCAGACAAATGCTTTCAGAAAGGACTTAAATTTAAATTAATATTGGATGTTAACAAGTTTCGCTTCTTTAAAAACGCTTTTCTCCCCATAGCCATTCTGCATTTTATATCTTCTTTACTTCGGCCATCAGAAGTTATCTTGCTACCAAAATAACAAAATTCATCTACTGCTTGTATTGTCTCGTTACCTAATCTAATTCCTTCAGCATCGCCTGATTTTCTGACATTACATTCCATTACCTCCATTTCACTCTTGTTAATGTTCATCTAATAACTTCCTTTCAAGACACTGTCCATTCCATTCAATTGCTCTTCCAGATCCTTTGCGGTCTCTGACAGAATTACTATGTCATCGGCAAACCGCAAACTTTTTATTTCTTCTCCCTGTACTTTAATTCCCTCTCCAAATTTCTCCTTCCATTCGTTCACTGCTTGCTCAATGTACAGATTGAACAACATTGAGGGAAGGCTACAACCCTGTCTTACACCCTTCCCAACCTCTGCGTCCCTTTCTTGCCCTTCGACTCTAATAACCGCTATCTGGTTTTTGTATAGGTTGAATATAACTCTTCGTTCCCTATATTTATACCTTCAGAATTTGGAAGACTGTATTCCAGTCGACATTGTCAAAAGCATTCTCCAAATCTAAAAACGCCAAAAACGTAGGTTCTCCTATCTCCTAAGGTAAGTCGTAATGTATTGCCTCCCGTGTTCCTACATTTCTGCTGAATCCAAACTGATCTTCCCCGAGGTCAGATTCCACAAGTTTGCTCACATACCACGTAATTTAATACGGTTCGCCCACCTAAAGAATGGAGTATTTGTAGAAGTAATTGAATGAGTGTGACTCTTGTGTTATAAAAACTCGGATAGTGATTACTGTTTTTTTATGTTTTGTTTCTACCCGTGTCTGTAGGGAATCTGCCTTACCCCCCCCCCCCTTTTCGCTTCATCACACTAATTTGGCGCGGTCCCCAGATATCTTTGTGTTATTGAAAATCTTTTGATTTTATTTATGCTCTATTGTCAGTTCTACAAGTTTATAGAATAGGAGGCAAACTTCTGCAGGCAATTAAAGGTCTTTTCCCAGATTGTCAGGCATCACTTACAGCTGACGTAAATTCAGTTCATGGTTCACGGTAGTTGCAGGGGTAAGACAAGGCTGTACCCTGGCACCACTGTTGTTCATACCATATACGGATTGTATGGTGGAAACAAAAGATTGGCAGGGCGAGATTAAAATAGCTGAAAACAAAATAAGCTGTTTCGCACATACAGATGGCTTAGTTGTGTTGGCAGATTCGATTGAAAGGGTGCAATATAATATTTCAGAGCTAGGTTAGAGATGTAAGGGTTATGCTATGAAGAACGGCATCTCCAAAACGAATGTAATGTCTCTGGGACAGGGATTTAAAAAGGCTGAGTAGCAAATAGAAAGAAAAAATTAGAACAGGTGGACTGCTTAAAGTACTGGGGATATATTTTCTCGCAGGATGGCAACATAGTGAAAGAAATTGAAACAGGGGGTAGCAAAACTAATGCAATGAGTGCTCAGGTAAGATCTCCTATCTTCTGCAAGAAGGAAGTCAGTACCAAGTCTAAGCAATGCACTGCTCTATCTTTCGACCAACATTAATGTATGGGAATGTAAGCTGGGTGCATATAGGTTATCTCATTACGTTGCAGATATGGAAGTAGCAAGAATGATTGCAGGCAACATCTGCTGGAGGGTGTCCATAATGGGGAACTCAAAGAAAACTGGGAATGAACACTATAGATGTAGCACTTAACAGCAAACAGGCTGAGATGGTGGGGTCATGTTACAATAATGGGAAAAGTAAAGTTGTCTAAATGACTCATTGGCTTTGCAGCAGAGGATCAGAAGAGTCGAGGTAGACCAAGAAGAAAGTATTTGGGTAGACTTGAGAATTACTTTTAATAACAAGCTTTACATTAGACAAGGAAGCAGTGTTAGCACTGAATAGGGGATCACTGGAGGAATTTTGTTACATTCCATACTGAACGCTGGAAGGAATAACCGGTCTCTAATGATGGTGGTGATTATGCTCTTCCGTTTGAAATTTTCTTCCTCCAAAGTGAGCATTGCTTTTCTGTTGTTGTTATGGCATAAGAGTATTGCGATGGAGATTTTCTTTTATAATAAATAAGTAAAAAAGTACATGCCTTGAACTTTGCCAAATCACTCAAGATTTATTGTTGAAACAGTGAATATGGAGTACAGGAAATTTACAGATCAACAACTCAATCGGTACTGAGGTTAGGATGCCGTGTAACCTCCACTAGTGGCAGTGAAGATACTGATTATGGCATCTATTCCAATGGCGAATACTTTGGATACGTTATTCCGCGCCTGCTCGACCTGCTCATGCAGTTCTACATGAGTCGTGGTTTGACGAGTCGTACGTGTAAGTTGTCGTTCCATCACATCCCACACCTGCTCTACTGCGAGAAGTCTGGACATCGAGCCAGAGAAGTTGCATAGTTACCCACGTTTTACAATGATTTTAATTTAGTCTTTTTATTCATATGATTTGCCAGCTAATAACGCTGACTATTATGGGCATTGCTAATAAAAGTAAATGGTTCATGCTGTGACAGCTGACTGCCGGGTTTCTTTACTTACATATAAATTAATCACAGGCCTCAAACCAAAAAATTTGTTATAAACTAAATTGCGCAACGGATAGCACAACCCCGGGTATTCAATCAATTGTCACAACCTTCGATACAGAGTTGAGGTAAACTATGACAACTGCCCAGAATTTTATCTTTTACTTGCATCCTAATCACTTATCTGATATTAGTTACTTTATTTAATTTCTGTTATTAGCATTCCAGATTTCTCTATTAAATTTAAAAGGGTGGAGGACTACTTCTTCATAATAGAGTCCGACTAATTCCGAACAAGAATCTTTTTATTTTTTGGTAGTGTGCAAATAAAGTCATACCCTTAGACAAATTAAACTTACAAACAAATAAAAGATGGATTGTGAACACTCTTTGCAGAGCAGAAAAACATTTTGATCAACAGGCTCTAAGATTAATTAATAATAGACTTGCTGGTCTCCTAAACATATAAATTTTCTAATAATGATTTTGCAGCCAAGATCGCATTTTTCATTTATTATGTTACCGGTTTCGGCGTGCTCGACACCATCTACAGACCTGTCATAATTTACGTAACTTCACAACATTTTTATATACTAAAAGAGTACCTCCAGGTTGAGGCGTCATCAAACATAAAATTTCTAGTCACAAATAAAATATATACATCCATCTTCTAATGGTTCTGCAGCGATGTACTTCAAAGTCTAAGTTCAATATTGAACTTAAACTTTGAAGTACCTCGCTTCAGAACCATTAGAAGATGGATGTATATATTATATATTGTTTGTATATATATTGTATGTATATATTGTATATTGAACACTTATAGATCGCCCCATCGAACAATGAGTTCATTATATATAAATTTTCAACATGTTTCACACCACACTGCATGGGAAACGAGAAATAAAAAGGATTTATTGGTCTAGTAAGGATATCCCTCTTCACAGCGCACTCGCTCATCAACCACTTTTACACTGCATGCACTAACCACTGCATTTTTAACTATCAAAGAAAATTTTTAAAAAAATGGTTCACCAAAGAGGGTTGCCGTTATTAAATTGCTGGTTTTAATGCAAGACATGGGACATGCAACGGTATCTACCGTTTAAATCTTACGGAATCCCCAAAAACTCAAACACACACACCATATAAAAACATATTATAAAAGAATTCTACACATGGGGCTTAGTAACACAACAAGCAAAACTGGCGCTCCTTCGTTATCATGCTGAACCACGCAACAAGATTTACGGCGGAAAGCACATGGCTCCGCGATTTCCACTAAATTAAATGCCCTCCAGAAAAGAAAAACAAATATTATTAGAAATTTCATTTGTTCCTAGAATTGCACTGTATGATAAGACGCCACTCTACCCCACTCCGCTCCATTGCCACCAAGCGCCGCCACGTGGCCTCCGCAGCTCATTCTGCCTTTGGTCTGATTACAAAAAAATTACAAAATCAATGAAATACCGGACAACCCGCGGTAGAAAATGAGATGTTGCTTGTTCCCGTGACTGCTATTGACCACTGCTTTGAAATTGCCTATTGCGTAATGGTGCGAAAATATGTCCAAGTCCCATTACACAAAGAAAACTCCGTAAATTCTCATACGATTTTCTCCGCAAACTTTAAAATGCGTGTTTTCAACAGCTTTACTAAATAAAACAAGCAAACGTAGTGCAATCTCGAGGCGTGAGGTTGCAAGCGGATGCTAAGTCCCGACCGTTACCGTTGGTATCAAACTATTTTATGTACTCAAATTGACCAAAAAAAAAAAAAAAAAAAAAAAAAAAACGAAAATCGCTGAACTTTCGGCCATATTAACATAAGTCTGCTTCATTGCGTTGCGAGTCAGATTCAGTATAATAAGACGCATATTTACCTACTTGCTTACCACATTTACAGCAGACGAGCAGGGCGCATACGTCCTCTCGGGCCTCCAAGCTAACAGTGCCAAACATGGCGTCTCCTGAGCCCAACGAACCGCTGTTTTTTTTTTTTTTTTTTTTTTTTTTTTTTTTTTTTTTTTTTTTTTTTTTTTTTTTTTTAACGCGAGAAGGACACCTGCCACAGGCCGGTCCCTGCCTCCCCCACAAGACATGCGACATCCGAGAAAGCCACTGCATACCTCTCTCTTTGCCTCACCTAAGCCAAAGATTTCGCAACTACTCCACCACCTCGAAACTATCTTTGGTTAGTAATTACTGAAAATAACCTACCCAAAAAACATTCACACACGCTCATTTTCATGGTGCGGGACCAGAGAAAAAAGGAAGTTTGACAAAATATAAATAAAACAACTAACGTATTTCCAGATCTAAATGGACAGAGAAGTCAATCAGACTTACAGTTCGCAATTTTCTCCATAAAACTATCATTATAATTCGATCTACTATGGAGCTAGCCCATAGGGCTTAAATAGAGGGTACTGCAGTCTTGCCGGGCACCTTGATATTGAGGGGCAGTGGGGGCGAGAATTACCCTGTTGGGACAACACCTCACCTTCCTGTTGCAAGAATGGCAAAATAATGAGCCTTGCAACCCTCTGCACGTATCGACCGCTTGTCAGCCTCCCATCCACAAACAAAAAAAGTGGAAAAGAATTGCAGCTTATCGCATCCCAAAACACAATGTTCGTAGTGGTGCCAGTCACCAGTGTATCTTGGATCACTGCACTACCGGCATATGAGACAGTGCTCGCCAGCACTACGTCGTACGTGAAAGCGATCAACACTTGCATGCAGGCAAAAACTACTTCCATTACTGAAGACCACGGCCCGCCATTCTAAGTGATCCTCTGACGTCACCAATCTAGCCGTGTTCAAAATGTTTAAAAGTTTGTAAATCTAAGGGACTTAACTGCTGCGGCTATCAGCCCCTAGGCTTACAAACTAAACTATGATAACAAACACACCCATGCCCGAGGGAGGACTCGAATCTACTAGGGCGATCAACCGCGTGCTCAGCAGCAAGGCACCTTAGAGCGCTCGGCCACTACACTGCGGCAGTAGAGGCGTGAACGTCGAAGTTATGAGTGTAACACGGGCTAGAGTTGTGTTTAGCAGTACTACTACTGCTAATAACCGGTTGACAACAGTTCGTGGGCTCACAAATCCTCCTCTCTGTACTATGGTTGCTGTACGATCTGCCAATGCTGACCTTACAATACGACGATCTGGCCAGACGTCTGTGCTGCATGTACCTCGTCTACAGGTGTGAGAATGTTCACATGACCATGGCAATCAGCATCATTGCAAAACTCACATTCCACGTCCAACTTGTGTGGTAATTCTCCTATAACACCGTTTAATCACTCGGAACGACACAATATTTACCTCTTTACCACTTTCGAACTTTAGGAAGCACGATGCATCACCGAAGCACGGCGTCTGCTTCACACGTTGATGTCACACTGAGCCTTAGCGCTGCACACACAGCTGGCGCTCTGGTGGCTGCGTGACTACGTCATCTATTGGCTGTCAACGTTAGGTCCATTACCAGTATATCTACTATCCCCCAGGAGCATCTGTCGCCTCAGGATAAGAATCGGTATCGTCTTTCTAGATGTACTCATTTTTTCCGGCAGTTTATAAGTTATAAGAAATGTTGTTTCGTTCTTTTGGTCTATAGTCCGAAATCTGGTTTTATGCAGCTCTCCACCCTACTATGAGTAAGCCTCTTCATCTCCTCATAAGACGTGCAACCTACATCCATTTGAATCTGATTACTATATTCATCTCTTGGTCTCCCACGGCGATTTTTACCCCACACACTTCCTTCCAATCCTAAACTCACGATTCCTTGATGTCTAAGACTTTGTCCTACCAATCGATCCCTTCTTTTAGTCAAGGTATGCCAGAAATTCCCTTTGTCCCCAATTCTGTTCAGTACCTCCTAATTAGTTACGCTATCATCCCACCTAATCTTCAGCATTCTTCTGTAGCACCATATTTCAAAAGCCTCTATCCTCTTCGTGTCCGCACTGTTTATCGTCCATGTTTCACTCCCATATAAGGCAACACTCCACGCAAATGCCTTCGTAAATTAATATTCGATGTTAACAAATTTCTCTTTTCCAAAAACGCTTTTCTTCCCATTGCCAGTCTGTATTTTATATCCTCTGTACTGCAACCATCATATGTTATTTTACTGCCCAAGTAACAAAACTCATCTACCTCCTTCATTGTTTCGTTACCTAATTTAGTTCCTTCACCATCGCCTGATTTTCTCAGACTGCACTCCATTACCCTTGTTTTGCTCTTGTTAATGTTCATCTTATACACACCTTTCAACTCACTGTCCATTCCGTTCAACTACTCTTCCAGGTCGTTTGCTGTCTCTGACACCATTACAATATCATCGGCAAAACGTAATGTTTTTATTTCTTCACCCTGAACTTTAATTCCTTCTCCAAATTTCACCTTGCTTTCCTTTATAGCTTGCTCAATGTACAGATTGAATAACATTGGAGAAAGGCTACAACCCTGTGTTACTCCCTTCCCAACCATTGCATCCCTTTCATGCTCTTCAACTCTAAAAGTCTAACAACAGCCGTCTGTTTTTTGTACAAGTTGTAAATAACCTTCCGTTCCCTATGTATTCTAATTTTAATGGTGTTTCATAAATAAATGTCATACATCACCTTATTTCTTATTCAGTAGTAGAGCCAGTAGCTTACCTGCCTGTACTGTAATATGAATGCGACAGGTTCTAAACTATATCACCATTAAATTGGTACATCTTGAACCAAGTTATTTATTTAATTAATAATTAACACACAGACTGTATAAAGATACTGTGCTTGACTTGTGATAAACTAAAGACTGACTGACTGACTGCCCGCGCATCAAAATCACGCTTATTTATAAGATCATTGGTTCTACAACATTCTAGAACAAAGAAGTTCTAATATTCACTATTAACTAAGTAATATTATTAAACATAAATGAATCCTTTATAAAAAAGAGATACATAAAAAATTATTACAAATGCAATGGAACTATTATTATTTCAAAACAAAACAAATTTAAATCGTAAATAAATTACGATTAGAGCAGTAGATGGGTTTGTTTATAATAACAATGATGACCAAATTAAAGTAATTAAATTATGCCGTTTGAGATAAGTTGAACATTACAAATAGATCAGTATATAGTGAGAGACATCAGATAATATTAGTTATAAATTTCATTAACAAAAAGGTATTATTGCACAACATTAATACTATGTTTTTATAAACAGAAACAATTTAACTAAATAATATAAAACATTACCATCGATGCAATTAGTCTTGTAACGTATTATAATGTTTTATGATTAAATTCGTGATTCTGCATAAAGAAAGACTTTCCAAGTGGTATCCTGCGATTTGCATATCTCCAAACAAACGGAATTTTATGGGGCATATTCATTATAATACCCTCTCACACAATGCCAGCTATCACATGTGTATGACATTGTGTGATTACAAAATTTGGGGAGTATTTACAATCAGCAAAAGTTTTGATTTTAAAACCAATAAGTCGAAATGATAATCAGTTTTTTATAAGTGGAAAGGAGCACAAAATTTTATGAAATCATACAAAGTTTATACTGTATTCTGGTTAATCAAAATTCAACACAAAGTCCATCTGCAAAGTGATACTAAAAAAATTACTAAATTATTGTTATAAACAAATTTATATGTTACAATCACAAAAATATTTAGTCCAAATATAAACAAATAAAATGTGGGTGATTCTTCCATGTGCCCAATGAAAGTTATTTCACATGACTAGAACCAATTTATAGGGGAAATTTTTAGTATCTGATTCTCTGGTGCCTTCTTCGGTGAGGGTCTTCTTGTTATGGTTACAAAGATTACAGATATTGGTTACAATTATTTAAATCAAATACCATGAAATAAACTAAAGAAAAATCAAGAATTGTTTTATAGAACTAGTCTGGATAAGTAGACAAAAATTTGTTTTGCTGAAACATCATTAGAAGAAATGGGTACAGTCTGAAGCTATAATGAATAAAAATAATGATCTTACATGTTAACAATAAGTGCACATAACATTTGTGTGAACCATACATAAATTTCAAAAAAATGAATAAACATCAAATTTCAGAAGTATAAAAATGATTACTACATGTATTAATAGAACAGTCTTTTCAGTTTCAAGTATAAATTGAGTAAATTTTTTATAAACTATAACAATTTTTAATCATTACATTTTGTTTTCATTTTTAAGACAGAAATTATGTAATCAATGCATATGTAAATTGTACCAGTAGCTTCATGAATGAGGAACCCTACCAATTTGGCACCTGTGGAAACCGCACATAAGCACTTATGAAACAATTCAAAAAATATGCTTCTATAAATGTTACATCCACATCCTGCGCAGCTACAGGTTAGCATATGAATATATTAATTAATACAGGTAGAAATTGAGTCAGGAATTTTATGAATAGAAAATCTTACCAGTTCGGCACTTGTGTGAACCGCACACAAGCACCCAGAAAAATTCAAAAAATATGCTACATCCACACCCTTTGCAGCTACAGGTCAGCAGATGGGCATGTCCCCACCTCAAAGATACGACTGTTGAGCACACCAAAGAAATTCATTATAAAAATTATTAAATTCATATTATATCATGAATACAGTATTCTTTCATATTATTATATGAATACGGTATCTAATATAAATCTCATCCCAATAACCTTCCTGAATTACAACAAACGACCCCAACTGTCATGGTCAAAAAGTTAACCAAATCAAAACTTTAAACTATTAGAACACAAAATACATAGTCACTATTGGTACACAAAAGCCATAGTCAAAGTTAATATACAATGTGTCAGTTCAGTGAAACAATCAAGCATAAATTTTAAATGACAAGTTACCCTTCAAGTTTCTTGCATAAAGGTAATTTCACCGTCATTTTATAAATAATTTTGTACACGACTGTTACCAAAATGAAAATTACAAGCAATACATAAAAATCAGCAATTAAATTGAAATATGTCTTGAAAGTATATAATGATGAATATATGTATTGCTCATACCGTTATGGTTTCAAGGTTTAGCAAAACTTAAAAACATTTCATTATTATGGCTTATGGTATCAGTGTGTCATAAGGTCTATGCAACATATTTAATAAAGCATGAAAAACATAGTTAGGGGACAGCCAGTCAGGTGGCGGCCGCCGCCTTTACGTGTGACGTAGGCACGGCCAGCTGTGAGGCCTTGTCTTAAAGGTGGTGTTGAGCTGACTGGCAGGTGGTCATGAGACAGAGGGCCGTGCTCCAGGGGCTAGGCACTCGACCAGTCAGCTACGCTATCGCAGCCTCCGCCCCGAAACTTTGAACGCTTGTAGCTGCCAAACTAAACGGGATAAAAATGTAATTCAAAATTATTTTTACACGGCTGGTGTCAAACATTCCAGTGCATGATAGAAACAACCATTGTTCCATCTAAAAACACTGTATGTTTGCATAAAAAATACACTTTCTAAGTAATATTACAATCTTTTTGTTGGCTAAAAATACGAGCCCCTGACTACCAATCCATCCTGTGGAAACAGCACATCAATCGCATTTTCTGTTTGCGCCATATTTGCGGTGCAAGTGTTAGGTGATTCACCCTGTATAACGTAGTATTGTACATTATTCATGGAATATTATTTGAAAATGGCAACACAGATCGATGAAACTAGTCATATCATAAAGTGAATAAAAATGTTCATATGTTTGTATAGCTTGTGGGATTTAACTTCGTGGTCATCAGTCCCTAAACGTTCAAACTACTTATGAACTAGTTAACACTAAGGGCGGCACAAATGTCCATGCCCGAGGGGCGGGGGTTCGAACCCCTGACCATGGGGGCCGTGCAGACCGTGACTGGCGCGCCACAGTCCCCTTGGCCACTGCGGCCGGCCATAAAGTGAATAAATAATTATATAGTATAATAACGTTGTGCAGCGACTATGGCTTTTGACATCATTTCTTATGACGTCTGGAATAAATGAATTTTGTATGTATGATAGGTAGTCGTATTATTTTGCCCACCTATTGTATATTTAGGAATGCTTTATCAGCGAAATATAACTACTCACATAAAACATGCTTGTTCTGCCAACGGATGTACAGTATTCAGTAATTCAGTACAGCTGGACATGCGATGGCTGCTCACAGCTTATTTACACGGAAAGACTAGCAATTATGTCACTCGATTCAGAATCGTCGCAGACGTAGAGAATACCGTGTTCACGGGTGCGGTTCCTTTAGGGGAATTCTTGTCCACTGTTGGTCGAGCTGATCTCTACGAGTTTATGAGAGTAACTCGGGCGTCCGATCCTTGATTGTCGTGAGTGCACTCGTGCTCTCCCGATAATCCATTTGTATTCCGGGTCAACGTTCCGGAGATAAATTAAATTGGTCCCAATCCCCCGGTCTTGACCAAGGTTTTCGGGAGGTTTTCCTTGGTTGTAAGGCGTATGCCGAAATTGGTAAGCCCCTCCCACTTATTACCAATTGGAATCCCCATTTGCCCCACTATCAGCTTGTCTGATAATTGGCTGAATAGAACCGCGACTCTTCATGGGCCGGATCTCAAATCTCAAGCAGCCCGCTCCACTCCTCGGAGTGGAGAATGAAAAGAATAAGTTTTTTTTTGTTTTTTGTTTGTTTGTTTTTTTCCAGATTTGTCGCTTATATGCGAGTTAAAGGCCTGAATTATTGCAAAGTGTTGTACCCGTGGGAAGTCGTTTTCCTCCGGATCTACCTGTCTATCTCGACAGCCCAGTCTTGTTTGGCAACATTATCGTGCTCTACGGCCAGAAGGTTTAGTGGCGGACACAACTTTGAACGGCCGCGGAAAGGGGGCAGAGTATAGGGTGCGAGCGCGCTCACACGCCAAGTTAGTACACAAAGGAGCTGTTAGGAGAGTGAAGGAGGGGGCAGAGTAAGGGCCGCGGCCTGGCGACCACACAACAAAACGTGCAGTTAACAGGTGGCGCGGTCGACGGTCGAAGTGCGGCCGGAGGGGAGCGGGCAGAATTTCTGAGCGCCACGCCACGCCAGCACACGCGACCCGCGATAAGGACTCCGCGAAGGACTTCCGCGCAGGGCGGTACCACTGCCGACGGCCGGTAAGCAGGTACGCTCAAAAAGTGTCTCGCAAAATACAATGAAAGGTACTCAATATATAATGTCTAGTTGCAGCTTAGCACGCACTTCGTACGTGTTCACACTGACAAGGAGACTACATGGGTATCGGTTTTTCGAATATTTATGGTACGTGAAATTCAGAACTCAAATAACAAAAGCCATTCGCCTCAAATCTAAAAAATTCTCGATAAAATCGACTTAGAAGTTTGGAAAAGTACAGAGAAGTACCAATAATTGAAATAGTTACAGCATCTGTCGGTTTAGCTCAGCTGGTAGCGTTCTGGAGTCAGAACCCCAGAGACGGTGGTTCGAATGCCAATATATATATATATATATATATATGTGTGTGTGTGTGTGTGTGTGTGTGTGTGTGTGTGTGTGTTTGCCTCTGTAACTTATAAAATAATAGGTGACGGGAAATGTTAATGTGGTAGGTCAACACAAGAAATGTTACACTTTCTGCGGAGCTATGAACATAGTTTATTGTATCATTTTCCAAAGAGTTACAGCACAAAGATATAATTTTTTAAATGCAACAATAGTTTTTTCTATCGTGCATTGGATTCGTTGAAACCAGCTGCGTCCAAATCAGTTTAAATTACATTCCTATCACTGTTAGTTTGGGAGCTACAACCCTTCAAAGTTTCAGGGGCAGATACCACAAACGCTGCACATAATGCAATGCGCCTTCTAAATGTGGTGCGGCCGAGTTGTAACGTCGCCGGTGCCGGGGAGCGAGAAGCTTCCTCGGTGCGCTGTTATACTGCCGACTGTCGCCGCACACGGCCGTATATCCGACAGTTGGAGCCACACAAACAACCGGGGCTCAATATACCACAGTTACTGACATCGGATGACGATGGCATACACGAACAACGAGTACGTTGACATGTTGCTGATGCTCGGCGAGTGCCGACACGGTGCCACTGAAGCAGCCACGGCGTATACCGTGAGATATCCTAGGCGAAGAGCCCCGGCAGCAATTACGTTCTTACGTGCCGAACAACGACTTCGGGAAACAGGCAGCTTGGTAAAGCGCCGCAGTAACAGACGAAGACCTGCAAGAAGTGAAGAGACGGAGGTGTTTGTTTTAGCTGCACTAGACCACGATCCTCATGTCAGCTTACGAGCCGTTGCTGCAGTCGCTGGTGTCAGTCTCACATCTATGTGGCGTATAGTACACGGCCACAGGTTTCACCCGTACCGCCTATCACTGACCCAGGAGCTGCATGAGAACGATTTCCGTGCAAGAGTGACATTCTGTGACAGGGCCATGCGTAATTTCACGCTGGAGTCTTTACAAAGTGTTATGTTCTCTAATGAGTCCACGTTCACAAATTATGGTGCAGTGAATCGCCATAACATGCACTACTGGGCCGCAGACAGTCTAACAGCGAGGAAGCTTCTCGCTCGGTGACACCGGCGACGTTGCATCTCGGTCGCACCACATTTAGAACGCGCATTGCATTATGCGCAGCGTTTGTGGTATCTGCTCCTGAAACTTTGAAGGGTTGTAGCTCTCAAACTAACAGTGATAGGAATGTAGTTTAAATTGATTTGGACGCAGCTGGTTTCAACGAATCCAATGCACGATAGAAAAACTATTGTTGCATTTAAAAAATTATATCTTCGTGCTGTAACTCTTTGGAAAATGATACAATAAACTATGTTCATAGCTCAGCAGAAAGTGTAACATTTCTTGTGTTGACCTACCGCATTAAAATTTCCCGTCACATATTATTTTATAAGTTACAGAGGCAAACACACGTAGTGATACATTGTTTTGTTTTTTCGTTTTCGAATTCAGTTATATCAAAATGTCCAAATGTTTGTAAATCTATCAGACCAAACTACGTAGTCCTCAGTCTGTAGCTCACAAGCTACTTAAACTAAGGTAAACTAACCTAACAAAAACACACACACCCGTGCCTCAGGGAGAACTCGAACCTACGACGGCGAGCAACCGTGCGCTCCACAGCGACGCGCTTTAGACCGCTCGGCTACTCCACCGCGGGCAGTTATATAAAATATTTTCGGATCTCTAATTCCATGTATTGTGTCAGTTTTTGTTTATGCGTTAAACGATGGTTGTGTACGAAAACTGCTTGGAAAGCCTTTAATACCTATGGAGATGACTTCCTAAAAACAGTGTCGTAGCTCTTCACAAACTGAACAATCAAAGTCTACCGTCGTCAATTAATAGTGAAGTCAATACTGTGAAAAATGTAAGAGGTTTTTTTTTTATTAGAACCATCATTATTAACAATCATCTATAAAATATAAGAAATTACGAATTAAAAAAGAGTGCAATTTTCGTAAAAATTACCATTAGATATTACAATTGTGTAAGTATTCGAATACAACGAAAAAATATTATAAAGTGTAACGACAGGATTCGAACCACCGACCCTAGGGTTGCCCAGCCGGAACGCTACGACCTGAGCTACACCGACAGATGCAGCAACTGTTTTAGTTATTGGTACTTATGTGTACCTTGAAACACTTCGAAGTTGATTTTCTCGAAAATTTTTTGAGTTGTGTCGAATGGCTTTGGCTAATTGTTTTTTAAGGTCTGAACTTCACGAACCATAAATATCAAAAGATTAAAAATTCCGATACCCACGTGCCCCCTTTGTGAGACGCAACTGCAGTACACAACTGATGTATTAAGTCTTCGATGTTACCCGGGTTTATATTATACAGTTTTCATTTAAAATTCCCGAGCTCAAAGGCCGTTGTAGAACTGTAGAACTTTCCCCTAACTGTAGAACTTTCCCCTAACGTTGCTTCTTCGGCTGCGGAAGTCATCCTCGGACCTCGCACGTAAATTGGCAAATTTGTTGAGAAAATATGTGCGGAGATCGCTTAATATTTTTTATTTTATTTTAGATGACCGGTTTCGGCAATCTTAGTTGTAACCTTCAGATCGCTATATTTTTAAAACATAGCACCTCATATGACTTGGTGCTTGATGTCTAGATCTCGCTTGAAAAATGTCAAAAATACATTAAATTGGCGAATATCTTTATTGTACACTTCACCAACATTACATGTCCTATAACTAATAATATCACGACCGTTGAAACTTTCAACACCACCAGAGTTCTACTCAAAGTACTAACACTTGATTGAGCAGTCTCATTTTTCTCTTTACTAAAATTCAAAGTAAATCCAACAAGAACAGAGCCATCAAGTATTGCCTGAGATCTTATACCTTTAATCTTCATCTTATTGCTCTTTGTAACAATACAAGATGTTAAGGTAATATTGTCAACAGACCTAAAAAAACAGTAGTGCTAGTGCATGTATGCCTGCTAAATCTTTGCACTTCGCCATTTTGCCTCTGAGATTGTCTTTCGCAGTCATGGCATCTATATGGTGGTATTTAATTATTTACACCATTAACCTCACTGGTCAGATACCTGTGAATAAATATCTCATCGACAACGAATTTCTTACTATGAGTTACATATACAGCTGGTCCATATTCCAAAACGATAATGCACCTACACACATAGGCGTAAGGTTCAGGCGTGTTTTGTGTAGCATCAGAAAGTTATCAGACGTTTCCCCTGGACAGAAAAATCCCCAGGTCTCAACATAATTACACCGTTATAGACAGTTTCAGGGCAGAGGGTGAGGACCAAATTTACAGTTCCAGGTACATGTTTTGGTATGATAATGGATAACATTCTGTTGAAAACAATAAAGAAACATTACGAATCTGTTCCTCAAAGAGTCGCAGCTTTTCAAAAAAATGTTCAAATGTTTGTCAAGCTTATGGGACTTAACTACGGGGTCATCAGTCCCTAAACTTACAAACTACTTATGAACTACTTACGAACTAGGACGGCACAAATATCCATGCCCGAGGGGGGATTCGAACCCCCGACCGTAGTAGCCGTGCAGACCGTGACTGAAGCGCCTTAGTCCCCTCGGCCACCGCGGCCGACACAGCTTTTCTCAAAGTCAGTCGTGAGCCAAATCCTTACTTATAAATAAATATTGTGTCTATGTTAGGCGATTATTTTATTTTGTCACCCTCTATATAAGTAAAACCGTTAGTATAATCACGTAATATAGCTGCAAATTAAAAAAAATTGTATTTGCAAAACAAAAATAAAAAGATTCAGAACCAACAGGAAAGTGACTGGCATCTTATTTCCGACATTCGAACTGCGTTAAACGGGGACCTGCATCTTATTTCCGACATTCGAAATGTTCAAATGTTTGTTAAGCTTAAGGGACTTGACTGCGGGCTCATCAGTCCCTTAACATACAAATACTTATGAACTACCTTATACTAAATACGACACAAACATCCATGTCCGAGGGGGGATTCGAAGCCCCGACCGTAGCGGACGTGCAGACTGTGACTGGCGCGCCGCAAACCGCTCGGCCATGACATTTATTCACATCATCAATATTGCCAGAAGGGAAAGGAGAAAAATTGACAGATAAAAATCATCGGACTGAGCAAGGGGGCGAACCCAAGACCATTCAGATTCATAATCTAGCACTATCCACTGTGATACCGAGCCCTACCAATAAAACAAGGATAGTTGCAACCCCCTCCCCCCCATATGAACCTCAAGTTGCAGACAGCCTCGTAAAACCCACAATAACATATACAAACACATATACACAGACACTCACTCACACTCACACAACGTAATTTGTTCACGTGCGTGAGTGTGTGTGTGTGTGTGTGTGTGTGTGTGTGTGTGTGTGTGTGTGTGTGTGTGTGTGTGTGTGTGTTATGTTTCTTAATTTTCTGATAGGTTTCTTTTGAGGCTAAAATAAAGTATTGTTTCATAGTACTGTGCATTCATTCATGATTTCTTTCCTTCCATTGTGGCTTTTTGTATGTGGTAAAGTTTTTGTGGAAGGCTGTTGCTGTATTTAAGAATTTTTAACTCTATTTCTGCTGCATTGTGTTTCATATTTATGAGATGATCTGCAAAATGTGGAGTGGCTGCTGGTACTTTTGACTCCTCCTCTGTGTTCAGTGTTGAAGTTTCTCCTTTTTTGTCCAATAGTAATTGAATTGCAGTTTTGACATGTAAGTTAGTATATTCCTGAGGCGTTGTTTATGTCTGTGTTTGTGGTTCTTGTTTTCAGTTTCTTTTGTATGGAGTTTTCTATTTTGTAGGCTTGAAACACGTCCACTGATTGTGTGATCGTGTTCCATTTTTATTTATTCTTTAACCTAAAGTGTTTCCACACCATTAATGTCATCTATCTGTGTGTTAATTATTTTATTATTTTTTATCAATGATCAATGCCCCATGTTTATGTATGTTTGCTCCATATTTACATATGTTCCCACCCGTGAGATTGTACTTGTATGTTCATGTGAATTTGGAAGGTTGCTTTTAATATTGACCGCCGCGCAATTGCTTACAGTCGCCGCCTCCCGCTTTAGGCCTCGTTTTGCTGTAGTTAAGAATGCATGGTTTCATTTGTCGTCTGCGCTGGTGTCTTCTGGATGGTCAGAGACAAGCTTACATAGCAAGGTGGTACCAACCTTATCTTGGATGAAAGAGGTGACAGACAGGAGACCTCTCTGGGAGCGGTTGTAGAGGGAATTTTCTTGGCCAGGTAGCAAGGGTTGGTAAACACTAGACTCTGAACACGCTCTGCGTCGCCTTTAGCGCGCTCTACATCTGGTGTGTGGCAGGGAAAGGTTTTTCCGTAGCCTTAGAGCTTCACTCTTCATTCTGGCTCTGACAACTGTGGAAGTAAGCACTTCACTTAATCATACTGAGGGGAAGGCATGCTGTTGGGACTTTACTTTCTTTGTGATCAGGCAGTCTTAGTTTTTCCTTGATAGTTCTCTTGAGTAATTCTTTCACTATGTGAACTGATGTATTTCTTAATTTACAAAACTGAAGTAAATTAAGTGTAAATTTATTATTTGCATTTTCATTCCAGTGTTACTTGTTTGTCCGGTTTTGCCCATTTAGAATACACGTGTGTGGCCTTCAGCCTTTGTGTAAACCTAGTATGTTTGAATTTTCTTCATGTTTTTAACTAACGTTTTTGCGTCATTTCTGTATCTGCAAGTATGCTAAATATTTCACAGCTTTTCTGATTTGATTCTTTCTTTCCTGTCTTGTATGACGAATTGCAACACATGCTTTCATAACAGTTATTAGTTTGGCCTTCAGCCATGGTTTTATCAATCTATACAAATCTCACAAGTGCTTTGCTCACTTATTCTGTTTGTAAATGTTATGAAATTCGGTGTGGTAGCACACCACATGGTACTTAATAATAGTGAGTCACTGCCTCCCCACACATGAGTTCGTTTAGTGCACAGTATATTTAAAAAATTTGTGATAAGGCACCTGCCATCACATCAAGACACCCTCGACGCCTCGTTTTGCCACTGCTTTCAAGTGTTCCTGGAGATTAATGTACTGCTAAGTATTGTGAATGAATGTCTGTGAATGAATGAATGTGCTTTCAGCTACCCATTGTGTGTTTGTAAATTTCCTCTATGTTACATCCATGTTGATAAAGGGTAGAAACAATTTTATTACGGGCTATAATTATATGATTTAATTCACTTTTGAACGAGGTGTGTGCTTAATTTGGTCTCCCCACATTTAGTTGCTTGTTCGTTTTTCTGAATAGATTATGATTGTAAACTATCAGATCTCTGCTTTATGATTTCATGTTCCCTGTCCCATGTTTAATTATCTATTCATTTATTTTTAACATTGATTTTGTGTTTGTTAAAACTTAAGGTGTGAGCAGTTAGATAAATTTCCATTCTGCATGTACTGTGGCCACTCATAAAGTAATTTTGAGCAGCAGTGAGTGTTTTAACATACATTTGCAGATCTCAACTGCCCGAGATCTTGCTTATTTTAATAGCAGTCTACTTTCTATCTTTGCCGTGTTGAAGATCGCTCCAAGCCTATAATATCCAGAAATCTCGCCTTCTCATGTCTACTCTCCCTTTGTTCCCACCGCTACCACTGTCTCTCAGTGTCCACCACCATATACTTTCATCCATATTTCTCTTTCGCCATCATTGTCTCTCTCATACCGCCACCGCCTCCTCTCCCTTTCTTTCTCTCATAGGTATTTTCCATCCTCTTTCCCAAATTCACTCTCACCACTACTCTCTTTCATCAAAAAAACATGTGCGATTATGTTCTAATGCCAGTTTTTTGGGGAAAAAGGCGGAATGAAATGGACCCAACTAGATCCGCATCTTTATGTTAGAGTTTGTGTGTGTGTGTGTGTGTGTGTGTGTGTGTGTGTGTGTGTGTGTGTGTGTGTCCGATAGGAGCAATTTTCATTTGATTTCCTTCTTTTCTCTGCTACAACAGGATCTGCTTACTAAATAAATGGAATTCTGTAGGTCTATACATTTTACTTACGTGACATTAAGTCGGAATTCATCAAATACAGTGGAATGTCTCAAATGGTTACACAGGATAATTGAAATGGCGTGGGAGATGGGACAGATTCCGTGAGAAGTGCTATATGTGGATCAGAGAATTGTATCTATGTTTTATAGATCCAGAAATGGGTATGACCGTTTCCTTGGGAGGAAGCTGTTGTCACTTCTACAAGATTATGGAATATGAGGGAAACATCTGCAGGCAATTAAAGATCTTTACGTAGACTGTCAAGCAGCAGTCGGAGTTAACGGTAAACTGAGATCATGGTTCAGAGTAGTTTCAGGAGTAAGAGAAGACTGTAACCTGTCACCACTGTTGTTCATACTATTCATGCATCATATGTTGAAAACAGAAGACTGGCAGGGCGGGATTAAAATAGATGAAAAGTAAATAAGCAGTCTTGCATATGTAGATGACTTAGTTGTGATGGCAGATTCAAGATGTTTGTACAGCTTATGGGACTTAACTATGGGGTCATCAGTCCCTAAACTTACAAACTACTTACGAACTAGCTAACACTAAGGACGGCACAAATATCCATGCCTGAGGGGGGATTCGAACCCCCAACCGTAGTGGCCGTGCAGACTGTGACTGACGCGCCGCAGAACGCTCGGTCACCGCGGCCGCGGATTCGATTGGAAGGTTGCAGAGCTCGATCAGAGGTGTAAGGATTACGGTATGAAGATCAGCATCTCCAAAACAAAAGTAATGTCTGTGGGAAAGAGATTTAAACAGACTGAGTACCAAATAGGAGGAACAAATTTATAACAGGTGGACTGTTTCAAGTACGTAAGACATATCTTCTCCCGGATGACAAAATAGTGAAAGAAATTGAATCAAGATGTAGCAAAAGTAATGCAATAAGTACTCAGCTAAGATCTACTCTCTTTTGCAATAGGTAAGTCAATACCAAGACTAAGTTAGTAGTCCATCTTTCAACCAACTTTGTTGTGAGGGTGTGAAAGCGGGGTGGATACACTTCACCTTACGGTATTAATAAGGTTGAGGTTAAAGAAACGAAAGTAACAAGGATGACTGCAGGTACTAAAATATGGGAACAATGGCAGGAGGGTGTCCATAATGAGGTAATTAAAAAAACGGTAGGTGAACATCATAAATATAGTAGAGCCAACAGGCCTAGATGGTGGGGTCATGTTTCACACTTGGGAGAAGCAAGCTTACGTAAGAGGCTGTTGGGTTCAGCAGTGGAGGATAAGAGGAGCCGAGACAGACCAACGAGAAAGTACTTAGATGATTTTGAAGTAAAAGGCTTAACATCAGATGAGGCATCAATGTTAGCATTGAATAGGGGATCATGGAGGAATTGTATTTGGGGGACAATTCTCCAGACTAAATTCTGAAAGGCATTATCCATCTCTAATGATGATGACATATATCAAACTTCCGTTGCAGAGTGAAAGTTTCATTCTGGATGACATATATCAATCGACAAAGTTATATATTTTGACATATATAAACAGTAGATAAATACACATAATGCAAAATTAACACAAAATCCATCAAACAAAAGGTCACTTTACGAAATATTGCACAACATTGTCTGATACACCTGCAGTATGTCAAATAATTTTGGATGACAAAATACGTTTTTAAAAAGATGTATAGGCCACCACCGAATAATTTGCAGGGCAAGACAGCCTGTGTAGGCATGAAATGCCCATTATAAAGAGACAGTGTGTTATAAAGTTTCATTGGTGAAAAATCACGACTCAAAATATAGAATAGTATCCTCGGGAACTTGCAATAATTCCGGAACCCCAAGCACCCCAGACCAGATATGTAAATAATTCATGTGCGTAATAACAGTAACATTAAAGCTCTGGAACTTGGTAGCGGATAGTGATTGAAGAAAACATTTCAGCTGCAAAATGATTTAGATATTTACATGGTGCAAAAATTGTCAATTGACCCTAAATAACGGCAAGTGAGAAGTCATCTATATGAGCACTAAAAGAAACCCGCTAAACTTCGCTTGCACTATAAATGTCAAATTTACAGGCCGTAAATTCATCTAAATAATAATTACAAACAACTTAAATTTGAAAGAAAACTTAGCAAATATTTAGGAGTGGTTAAACAAACGCTCGGTTTCATTGGCAGAATAGACATGGAAGATGAGACAGTCCTATTAAAGAAACTACCTACACTATACTTGTGCGTCCTGTTTTGGAATATAGCTGCACATTGTGGAATCCCCATCAAGTAGGACTGACATAGGCTATATAGAAAGTTCAGTGGACAACTGGTTTTGTATTAGCTTATTAGGGAAGAAACAGTATCACGGAAATGATGCTCAAGTTGGGCTGGAAATAATTAAAAGAAAGGCGTTATTCGTTGCAACGAGATTTATTTGCGAAATTTCTTTCACCATCTTTCTCTTCTGAATGCGAACATATTTTGTTAACCCCCCGCCCCCTACACGGGTAGACATGATCATCATTGTAAGGAAAGAAAAAATATTTGTTGGGGATATTGGGTGGAAGGTGTTTATTTTATTGAAGAAAAGTGTGAGTGGAGGTAAAGTATATATATATAACGTAACCAACCACGAAATTACGTTAAACTCGTGAGTGTTAAGTGGTGTAGTTAAATTTTGAAAATTTAAGCCAGGTTAATTAGTGTAATTAACAAATACTATCTGACAAACTTTTCAAAAGATCACTCACCTTTCCTTTCCTTACAAACTCTCCTACAGAGACTGTGCGCACACAGATAGCAGAAATTAACTTACTCCGTCAGTGCAATATGTATGACTCAATTATTACGCTAATGGTACTGATAATTTAGACAATTATGAATAGTAGGATTTTTAACATCAAATTATTGGCAAGTGGGTGCAGTCCAACCACTAAAGTCAGTATCTGATAAAATTAATTCACTCAAGCAAATAGGAAATTTAAGTAAATCAGTCTTAATTAATACTATGCATACGACATTAGTACGAGTTTGGTTCTTTATAGGATAGATGTGGCGGTGGTTATTATTGTTGAACTCAGTGCAAAACGAAGTAGAAAAGTTATTCATTAATTCAACTGTCTGTTATCTTCTACCTTCAATTTTAGCAAAATTGTCTCAACTGAAATTATTATCACAGTCTCTAATAATTAATGACACTCACTTGGTTGTAAAATTGTGTAGTAATATTATTCATGCATTATTGAGGATTGTCATACTACATGTGTGGTTAATTAGTTGTTCAAATAAGATAGCAAAAGTACTGTCTACTGTTCCTGTATTTAAACAAAATTTAAATATGCATTCACAGTAAATTACAACCAATAGCATTTAACTTATTTATCAGTCCAGCGACGTGGTACTCTGCAGTCATATAAATGATACATAAATTCATACAGAAAATCATATTGATGGTGGCTCCTCCTTTGGCATCTTGCTGGCAGTTCGCCGTGATGCTTCGCGGATCGCGTAATTAATCGCGACCGTTAGCGTCCGCGATGACGCTACCGCGTTTCGGACGTCTGGGACGGTTATCGAACACCTAACGAATTTCTGCCTCAGCAGAACGAACGAATAAATGTTTCATTAAAATCAATTCATACTTCACTTATGTTCACTGGTTTCACATAAACTTTCATATCGTTGCACTTATAACAAATTAGAACTTTCACTTTGTTTTAACTTTATTACTTATATTGTTTGAGCACTCCGCGGACTGCGTACCAACGTCTGATCTATTTCACGGGGCGGCAGATACTGCTGCTTGCCTGCTCTCCCACAGGCGAGCGCTGCTATACGATAAAGTCTCTGACCTGAGGAGCCATCTCGATAACTGTTCACAGAGAAATATTTTACACTGACAAATTAAGCATAACAAGTAATCACAGTCATATAGAAAACATACAAAGTACTAATAAAATAAAATAATATATACATAAACAATTACAATACAGATAATAAATAAATGACAGAAAATGTTCACAGTTAAGTTACCTACATACATTGTGCATCACGATAATTAAGTCACATAAGAAGTTAATTACTACATATTCACTATAAACAGGTTCAAACGAATAATATGTTCAAAATGAAGCTCATTCCTCGTTATAATGTAAGGCTTACGTTAAGGGTTACCTTACATCATAAAAAAAGAAGAAATATCACATCGAAAATGGAAAGTTTTAGGTATCCCTTTTTCCCACACGCTATTAATGAATGGAACGGTAGAGAAATATCATAAAAGCGATTTGATAAAACCTCTGCCATGCACTTCAAATGTCAGTCCAAGAACTGGAATTTTTGGTATTAAAAAATCATGTTTCTTAGGGTTTTTCACAATGACCGCTCATGAACAGATCGTGTATTAATAATGCATTTAAGTACCACCCTGGACTTGTGAAAGTGTGTAATATTTAAATTTTGACCTGTTCTGAAACCTTTTTTCGATAGGTACAGTAATAATCGCTAGGTCAAGGGCCATCCAAAATAGCTAACCCCCTTATCTCTGTGAACAACAGTACTCAAGAGAGCATATGACCCCCTGGAAGAAGAGCGTTTGCGCGTAATCTTCATCAGTTACGTTTTCTCAAACAAACAAAAAGCGTGCTATGAGTGCCTTGTAAGTGGATTTCGGTGTAGCAGTCATTGTGTAGCAAACATCGGTCAAGATTGTTCTGGTACCTTACTTGAGAATTGTGGTTTAGCTGACTGCGGCTGTTCGGCATTGGTGAGCAGCATCACGTGCATAGGTCAGTAGTTTAGTGTATCAGCTAATCACACTACGAACGGAAACAAGTGATGTACTTACAACCATACTATTACTTATAGTTTGTGAGAATTTTAATTAATTTACTGGAGTGCTTGTAATGGTAAGTGGATGGGATACGTGCCGTCACTGTAGTAATTACGACGTGCCTACGAGTAGCCCAGCATGGTAATTGGAACGCATTCAATCACGCAAACATGCAACTAAATTCCTTCGCCGATATTACAGCACAAAATATAATACACTGTCCAATAACAGTGAAAAGTATGTTAACCAGAATGATGACCATCTTTTGTAAAGTCTGTGTCTGAGCTAACTGTAGCGGACCATTGATATTATGTAACAGTGGAGCTCATTTAATGTTTCACTAAACGTAATATTGTGCCGGTCCTTAAGATCAATAACGATCATTAGGCTATTTCAGCTGTTAGTAATGAATACACCTGGCTGCTCGGTATTGTTGCGCAGTAATTATATAACACTAAATTCTTAGTTTAGCTATAATAATAAATGTTTTAGTAAAAGTATAGTTTCAGTATTTTTCAAGAATAGCTTCTGGTTCACTTCGTATGGCGATCGTATTACCGTCATCACAAAAGTACATATTATCCGACACTTCAGTTTGTGTAAATAACATTTGCACTGTCATTGTCACTCTAAATTAGTGTACTTCAGTTGCTGTAATTTTATACATTCTGTATGATAAATAGGATCCTACTAGAGATGTCATTATGGGAAAAAATAGCACACATAAATGTACAAAAATAGTTTAAACAAAGTAAGTTATTGTTGTTCAGAGTTCACAAAAAATGGGGAGAGTAGGGTTTTACAAAATCATGTAACTGTGGATCCTGACTAGTGACTATGCTATTTTCGGCATCTCTAATTTTCCATGCTGCACAAAGTAACCAAACATTTCATAACTTCTAGCAGTGTTAGCAGAAGTATTTTTGTTCATCCGTAGACCACATTTGCTGGACATGTTCATTTGTGTAGACATTTATGTACTTATAAGTTCAGTTAGACGAGGAGATCGCATTGGCCTTATAACAGAGCCATTAAGTTATACTTCTGAAATAGTTTAGGAATACAGCAGGTTATACTCCTGAAATAATTTAGCAATACAGCAGGACATAGAAACCATGTGGATTGGATGAAGATTTCAGCCGTCATAGTCCATAATACAAGGCCACTCATTATGAAACAGTGCTATTTCATACAATTTACCCGTCACATACGATACTATTTTACAAATAAATTACTGAAGAATGTAAAAGGTTAATTCCACAATATTCTTTTATTTTTCATGTTCAGCCACTATGCATTTTACATGTATGTACACAATGTTTCAGCTGATGTCAGGATCAAACTGTATGCCTTGACTTCTCATTTGCTAGTTAGTAAATGCTTTGAAAATTGAATCAGTATCCCTCTACAACAAGTGAGATGTGGATGTCAGAAAGAGGCTATGGTGCTAGTATTGTACACTGCACAGCCTTGGACGTATGTTTTCCAACAAAAGGAGACAAGAAGGAAGAAAATAGTCTGAAAATGTTACTACATGGAGTTGTAAATGTTTTATTATCGTTATTATTATTTATTCGTCTTACTATTTTTACCAAACCCTTGCTTTCTGTTATGTAATTATTCTTCAATGTACAGAATGTATTGCGTAGTAGGTAATTTTAACTTCCTTTGTTAAATAAACTCGTTTTAGCAACTTCTCCTCTGGCAATATAATACACAGCTTCATTGAATGATATCTATACTACGGTTCATTGGTTTCACTCCTTGGCAGAAAATATTCCTTGAGTTTTATGTTCAGTCTTTCTTGGAACATATAAGTACAGTCTACATCTTATTCAAATGTTCAAATGTTTGTAGAACTTATGGGACTTAACTACGGGGTCATCAGTCCCTAAGCTTACAAACTACTTATGAACTAGCTAAGACTAAGCACGGCACAAATATCCATGCCCGAGGGGGATTCGAACCCCCGATCGTAGTGGCCGTGCAGACCGTGACTGGAGCGCCTCAGTACCCTCGGCCACCGCGGTCGGCTCTACATCTTGTTTAGTAGCCTTGGAGAGAGTTTTTGTACAGTAATTATCAGACTTTTTTATGTGTTAAACTAATTGGTTCAATCAAAAGCCCCAGTAATTTGAATAGATTTTTAGAATAAATCGAAGTTCTGCATTTGTTCCTCTGAAAAGAATATCATTGGTTCATAGCTAAGAACTGATTTCACATATGAAAAGTGTAATGTTTCCGAGAGATTCTCAGTTTACTCAGTTACTTTTACTTGCTTTGAAATGTCATACATTCATAATACCTAAGCTATATACATAAAAACCACGAAATATGACTGCCAACATGGCGTCTTCGTCTCTCTGCCGAAAAGAGCTGCCTCCCCCCATCCTCCCCGGATAGCCTAGTGTGGGGCGTTCTCCCACCTTATTAGTGTTCGTTCAGATGCTCATTGAGAATATTTGGCAGGCCTGATACTGCCCCACACGTTGGGAAAGCCTCGCCAACGTATGGTTCGCACGTTGTGACGTCAGAAATTCGTCACGTTGGCCACACTCGTTCAGATACACGCTCCGTGTGCCGACGGGCTTAGGAACGCTTCTCTCTTCTAGAGCCCTTTATCCACATGAAGTGTTAAGTGCCATCGACAAGGGATTTCAAATCGATTCCATATTTCTGTATTTCCGGAAGGCTTTTGATACTGTACCCCACAAGCGGCTTCTAATGAAATTGCGTGCTTATGGAATATCTTCCCAATTGTGCGATTGGATTCATGATTTCCTGTCAGAAAGGTAATTGACGGTAAGTAATCGAGTAAAACAGAAGTGACATCTGGCGTTTCACAGCTCCCATACTCTTTCTCGTGTTTATAAACGATTTAGGAGACAATCTGAATAGCTCCCTTAGACTGTTCGCGGATGATGCTGTCGTTTATGAGGGTTAGTGAAGTCAACAGAGGATCGAAAGCAAGTGCAAAGCAATTTAGACAAAATTTCAGCATGGTGCGAAAATTGGCAATTAACACTAAATAAAGAAAAGTGTGAAGTAATACATATGACCACTAAAAAGAAATCCGCTGAACTTCAATCAGTCACACCTTAAGGTCGTAAATTCTACCAAATACCTAGGAGTTACAATTAGAATAACTTAGACTGGAGAGAATACATAGAAAATATTGTGGGGAAGGCGAACCAAAGGTTACGTTTCATTTGCAGAACGCTTCGACGATGCACCAGCTCCACCAAAGAGACTGCCTAAATTACACATATGTGTCCTCTCCTGGAGTACTGTTGCCCCTTGTGGGACCCTCACCAGGTGGGACTGACGGAAGACATTGAGAAGGTTCAGAGAAAGGCAGTTCGTTTTGTTTTATCACGTTACGGGGGGGGGGTGGAGCGTCACGGAAATGTTGCACGAATTGGGGTGGAAATCATTAAAAGAAAGACGTTATTCATTGCGGCGTGATCTGTTTGCGAAGTTTCAATCACCGACTTTTACTTCTGAATGTGAAGATATTTTGCTAGGGAGACATGACCATCCCAATAAAATAATAGAAATCAGATCGAAAACGGAACGATTTAGGTGTTCTTTCTTTCCGAGCGCTATTAGAGAATGGAACGGTAGAGAAACGTTATGAAAGTGGTTAATGAACCCTCTGCCAGGCACGTAAATTTGATTTGCAGAATATCGATGTAGATGTAGAGACCTTCAGTACTTTGCTGTTGCTTTATATTCAAGATTAATTGATCATTTCAGTTCACATAATTTATTGTCCAATGTACAGTTTGGTTTTAGATGTGGTTTAACGACTGCAAATGCTATATTTTCGTTTCTCTGTGAGGCATTTGATGGGTTAAATTAGAGGCTACGGACATCAGGCGTCTTCTTTGATTTAACAAAAGCGTTTGATTGTGTTGATTACAAAATATTGTTGCAGAAGTTGGAACATTATGGAATACGGGGAGTAGCCCACAACTGGTTCACCTCTTACTTTAAGAAGGTAATTCTCCGCAGTGTAGAAAATGGCTATGACGTGCAATCCCAATGGGGCACAATTAAGTATGGGATGCCCCAGGGGTCTCTTCTGGGACCATTGCTGTTTCTTATTTATATAAATGATATGCCTTCGAGTATAACAGGTGACTGTAAAATATTTTTGTTTGCTGATGATACTAGCTTGGTAGTGAAGGATGTTGCTCGTAATATTGACACAGTATCAAATAATGCAGTTCAAGAGATTAGTTCATGGCTTGTAGAAAACAAGTTGATGTTAAATCACAGTAAAACTCAGTTTTTACAATTTCTCACACATAATTTGACGAAAGCTGACATTCTGATTACACATAATGGGCATGTGATAAGTAAGACTGATCAGTTCAAATTTCTAGGTGTTCATATAGACAGTAAGCTGTCATGGAAAGCCCATGTTCAGGATCTTGTTCCAAAACTAAATTCTGCTATATTTACCATTAGAACAATATCTGAGATAAGTGATTTTTCAACACGAAAAGTAGTCTATTACGCTTACTTTCACTCACTTATGACGTACGGCATTGTTTTTGGGGTAACTCGCCTGATGCAAAAAGGATATTTCTGGTTCAAAAACGGGCGTTTCGAGCAATATCTGGTGTAAGTTCGCGAACGTCATGTCGATCCCTTTGTCATATATTGATTTTACTGTTGGAATTGTTGAGAGGCTGTGTGAGCCACAGAGGCGCACTCCAGGCTGAGAAATAGAGACCATTGCAGATAACAGGGTAAAACAGACACGTATATCTTACGGGATGTAGGCACTAAAGAAATCTCCTAGCGAACTGCTGATGCCCTCAGCCACCGTCCCAGGGTGGAGGTTACCTTTCGGAGAAGATGAGCGTAACTTCATATAGCTTCTAGACGCTGTTGTAAGACGTTACATTAGCACTTGGTGGCCAACAGGCACGTTTTAATGTACGTAGCAAAGTTGATACCAGTCACTTGGGAACAGCAATGTCAGTGGTTTCACGAGGCTAGAGTGAGAGGGTAAAGAACAAAAAATTGCAAGTTAGCAGCTCCCCTGAGGCGTGGCCTAAGGCGGAGCCTAAGGCGTGACCAACTGACGTAAAACATTGTTGTTGTTGCCCATATTGGGAAACGTCGTGACGTTTTACTTTCAGCTGAACAATGTTGCTACCAAGTATGGATTTTGTTAGTGCAGAAACAAGCCACCTCCCCATCCGGGGAATGGCAGAAAGGTCAGGGCTGAAACGTGGTTCGCTAGAGGACTCAGAGAGAGGGCAAGCCACAATTTAGATTGGTTGAACCAAGCAGCGGCCAATAGGAAATTGTTAACTGTCGGAAAGTGGGGAAAAGAGGGGCGCCCACACCGGCCGTTAAAACCCCCGGTTTTTGGATGAAGGGGAGAGTTCTCAGTCAGACGAGTCGGGCGCCAGCCCGTGACAATCGCCGTCGGCCTCGGGGTGCTCCATGACAGTCTGTTTCTCGCGGGGAGTGCGTCTGTCTAGGGGATGCTGCTAGGGAACGTAATTACTGGCTTCTGTTGTGGCAAACGATTTATACTTCTTGTTTTTTAAAATAACTAACCCCAGTGTAGTAGACTTAGTATGGGATGCAATAAATTCAATGCAAGGTACCTAGGAGTTCCATAAAGTTTCCTAAACAAGTATTCTCTCGAGTCCCGAAATCCGCATCTCTAGTAGATGCCTGTACTGTCTCTCTGCAATCACTCCTCTCCGCTCGGGATATGCAGACTGACCTTGCTACCTCTTCCCTCTTCCCTATGTAGGACACGACACCTTTTCAGTAGTCTGGGAATTTTGACTCTGGCGTCACAATACGTTTTTTTCTTTAATGTCGTTTGTTGTTAATAATATCAGCTTATTCCTACGAGTTAGTAGCTTTCATTCGGTGAATACTAGACAGAAATCTAATCTACGTTTGCATCACACTACCTTAACACTTGTGCAGAAAGGGGTACAGAATTCTGCGGCATCCATTTTCAATAAGCTGCCACAAGAACTAAAGAATCTTAGCACTAATCAATCCTATTATGGACTGTCTCACTCTGGGTGTCTCAGGTTCTCTCTTCATTGATGATTTTGCAATTTATTTCAGCTCTTAATGAACCTGCCCCTTGAATGACATCTTCAGTGGTGTCTCGACCGTCTTTACTTTGGGAGCATCAACAATGACTTTCGCTTCTCCACAGACAAGACAGTCTGTATGAACTTCTGGTGGCATATAGAATTTCTCCCTCCTTCCTTCCATCTCGGATCAGTTGTGCTAACACACATTTCTGGCTCAAAAATGGGCGGTTCGAGCAATGTGTGGTGTAAGTTCGCGAACGTCTTGTCGACCCCTTTTCAGTAGTCTGGGAATTTTGACTCTGGCGTCACAATACGTTTTTTCTTTAATGTCGTTTGTTGTTAATAATATCAGCTTATTCCCACGAGTTAGTGGCTTTCACTCGGTGAATACTAGACAGAAGTGCAGAATGGGGTACAATATTCTGCGGCATCCATTTTCAATAAGCTGCCACAAGAACTAAAGAATCTTAGCACTAATCCACACGCTTTCAAATCTAAATTGAAGAGTTACCTCATAGCTCACTCCTTTTATTCTGTAGAGGATCTCCTAGAAAAGTTAAACAATTAAGCTAATTCATTTTTTTCTTTATTGATTCTTTTCACTTTGTCTTAAGATTGTCGTGTGCAAAGGACTACTTAAAAATGTTCTATTACCATTCTTGTGTAATAATTAATGTATTGACTTGTTCCACGACCATGGAGTCTCACTCCTCAGTTGAGTCCTATGGAACAGAAAAAAAAACAATAATTAAATTAAAAAGGGGAGACAGGTGGCTTCTCTTTCTGGCTGGCTGGAAGTAGGCGGCTGGCGGCGGCTAGCGGCTGGCGACCCGCCCTGTGTGCGTGAGGGTGCGTGTCGCGGCTGCCAGGGGCGACGCCCTTCCTGCTGGCTGGCAGGTAATTGCGTGCAATTCAATTAGGCCGACAACGCCCAGCGGCGGCGGCGGCGTCGCGTGGCGCAGCGCAGCGCGCCTGCCGGGCTCCCGCGGCCGCAGTGCTCGCTTCGCCTCGAAACGTCGCTGCCGCCCTCTGATGGTCTCCAACGACCGCAACAAGTGCTCGCCGCCGCAGCAGCAATGGTGCGTACACGTCCAACCCAAACCAGTTGTGCCCGTCACCGAGCTTTCACCGAGGCCAACGAAAGACACAGGTCGCGGCGCGCACATGCGACGTAAGCAAGGTAGTCCTCATTGGCCTGGTGCAATTCTTTCAGTTGGACGCCACTTCGGCGACTTGCGTGTCCCTAGCCTACCCCACTTATCCAACCGGGGAAGGGGACTTACAGCTTAACGTGGAATCCAAACCACGCGTCGTTTCTGGCGACTCCTCACATCGTTGAGAGGTGAAGGATGGGTTAAAGTGCAGACTGAAAAAAATCCGATGTCCGACCGGGTTTCGAACACGCGACCCTTCGGTTTACAGTCGAGCACTTTACCCCAAGAACACTGGGCCCGACCTGAGCCGGCGCGATCGCCAGGTGAGTGGCTGCCCGCTATGAGGCACTGGGCTGTGCCCTAGAGGCCGACCAATCAGCTAGCGATCGCGCCGACTCAGGACTGCCTTGCTTACGTCGCATGACGTGGGCGCCGCGGCCTGTCTCTCTCGTTGGCCTCGGCTTTCACGCCTGACTGTCGGTGGTCCCAGTTGGACAGTTGTCATCTTCTGTCCGCAGAATGGTTTGATGCGGCTCTTCACGGTACCCTGTCTTTTGCAAGCCCCTTCGTCTCTGAATAGCATAGGCAACATACGTCCTTTCGAACGAACGTGCTTACAGTATTCGTCTGTTTCTTTTGCGACCTTTTACCTCTCATACCCCCTCCTAGGCTAAACTGACGAGTCCTTGTCTCAGAATGTGTCCAAGCCTTATCTTACAAGAAGTCCAGAAGAAGTGTAAATAACGAATTTGATGGGTCTCGGATATGTTGTAGAGGGCCATACCGTGAGTACGAGGCTATCCAGTGTTTTTTTGCCACGCTCCAACCGAGTGAGCGTGGCACAGCGGTTAAGGTCTCCAGCTACCACACTCCAAGTTCCCCGTTCGAGTCCTCGAGTCGAGGATCGACTCATCTCTGGGGCATGTTCTTAGCCTAAGTTATTTTAATAGTTTGTAAGTCTAGAGACTGATAACCATTGCAGTTTGGTCCCATAGCTTTACAAACATTTTAACATTTCAAATTTATTCACTTGTTACAGTGTCCGCTGTTGCAGAATATTTATTAAAATTCGTTAAATCCATCCGACGGTAACCAGAAAAATTGATATTTATATCATCACTCGCATTTCATTTTATTTATATGAAACAGCATCGGTAGAGGTATTTTATGTCGAATTGTAAGTTACATGTGACGTAATTAGTCAGGAATGAGTAAACAAATACAAAGTGATTTGTTATGTCGTATTTCAAGGCATGAGTTCTCTTGTTCTGTATACCACCGTTACAATAAGCTAAACACATTTGTGGAAAATGAAGCAATGTCTCAAATGTGTAAAAGCAGACAATTCTTCCACATGCAAGCGAAAAATCGCACATAAAAAAATTATCATTTACTATGCTTTGTATCAGTAAAACGAAATGTATGTGGTGGCGGAACTGGATGGAAGGAACGAAAATGTTCAAATGTTTGTAAACCTATTGCACCAAACTGCTATGGTCAACAATACCTAGATTTACAAACTACTTAAACAAGCTTACACGAAGGACAACCCACACACACCCATGCCCGAGGGAGGACTCGAACCTCTGGCGGGAGAGGCTGCTCAGTCCTTAACATGATGTCTCATACAGCGCGGAACGAACGATAGCTTGCAACGTTACTAATTAAAACGTTTTGCACGTTTATTCAAATAATAATGCAACATCTAAAAACGCAATTACTGTTCCATTAAAAGTATATTAAAACACAGTAAAAACAATGCTGAGAAACGATTTGTTCAATCCTCTTGTGAGTGCAAAAAGGCGCGTAACACTGTAAAAAGCCAGAGCTTATTGAAAGACAGTTTAATGGCAGTAAAATCAATGCACAAACAGAGCATCAATATAATTACAGAAGCTGACAATTAGAAGACGGTTCTCCCCTCTTCTATTGACTTCGATAGTTCCGGAAATGGAACTCAGTCAACGCTGCTGAAACACGGGCTGTTATTACACATTCGCCTGATTCCTTTGCGTATTACGTGAAAATTACTTAATGGTTTACTTTACTGCCCTTAGTGAATGTGCTGTTGTTCCTGTTTTAGGTATGACTATCTGTCCACGCCAGATATGTTATAGTAATTTTAATTTCTTTTAGATTTGACATGTAATTTCTAGCCCTTTATCTCATATTGTCTGACGAAGGTGCCCTTTGCGACATTGAAACCTAGGTAACGTTTCAAACGTAACTTGCGACTGAGGGCTCTAGTCTGAAAAAATATAATATAGTATAGTCACTGATCAACAGCCATGCATAAAGTATTACTTATAATTGTATTTTAAGAAAGCTATTCTGTTAAAAAAATATATCTGACACCTTCTCTCGATAAGTAAATTTCCTTTTGTTACTCGCTTCATTCTGTATACAAATGAGTCACAGCATGTGAAGGCATTGTATTTACTCGTTTACAGTATTTGTCTTATATAAGAAGCACACTCTGTTGCAGCGAGAAAAAAAAGTAACCGGTTGAAAAACGATCAGGTTGGAGAACAGAAAACAAACATATGTTCCTGTTTAAAAGACTGACGACGAAACAGCGGGACGAGAAAGGAGAGAACGGCAGTGTGACAGAAGGAGAGATCAAACATGCTTGGTGAGATAGAGAGACAGAGGGAATAGAATGGGAAAGGGGAGATAACAGCCGTGGATGCAAAAGGGAGAGAAGGTAATAAAGTCGTCCAGTCTGGCCAACTTAAGCAACAAAAATTTTGTTTACTTTCCCAAAATCTTTATAGCGAGATTTCCTTGTCATGGGTTGAATCCAGAATCATATCAATAAGTTTGGAAAACATCGTTTTCTTTTGGAAAAACAGCGAACTGGTATATATTTTAAAACGAGAATAACAGCCACGTTCGCAAAATGTTGTACAACTTATTTGATAGGCTGACCGATTTCGATCTCTTCAGAGACCATCATCAGGCCGAATCATCTCGCCGTACGCAGTCACCGCACGCTCCTCGCCTCGGCATCAACAGCGAGACGAATCAGTCTGATGATGGTCTCAGAAGAGATCGAAACTGGTCACCTTATCTAATAAAAAAGTATAACGTTTAGCGAACGTGACTGTTATTTTCATTTTTAGAATCATACGACTTATAAGATAGGCTAAGGAAGGGCAAACAAACGTTTTTGGCGTTTGTAGATTTGGAGAAAGCTTTTGACAATGTCGACTGGAATACACTCTTTCAAACTCTGAAGGTAGCAGGGGTAAAATTCAGGGAGCGAAGAGTTATATTCAACCCATACAAAAACCAGACAGCGGTTATTAGAGTCGAAGGGCATGAAAGGGACGCAGAGGTTGGGAAGGGAGTAAGACAGGGTTGTAGCCTTTCCCCAATGTTGTTCAATCTGTACATTGAGCAAGCAGTGAAGGAATGGAGGGAGAAATTTGGAGAGGGAATTAAAGTTCAGGGAGAAGAAATAAAAAGTTTGCGGTTTGCCGATGACATAGTAATTCTATCACAGACTGCAAAGGATCTGGAAGAGCAATTGAATGGAATGGACAGTGTTCAAAAATGTTCAAATGTTTGTAGAACTTATGGGACTTAACTACGGGGTCATCAGTCCCTAAGCTTACAAACTATTTATGAACTACCTAAGACTAAGGACGGCACAAATATCCATGCCCGAGGGGGGATTCGAACCCCCGACCGTAGTGGCCGTGCAGACCGTGACTGGAGCGCCTCAGTCCCCTCGGCCACCGCGGCCGACAATGGACAGTGTCTTGAAAGATATAAGATGAACATTAAGAAGAGTAAAACGAAGGTAATGGAATGTAATTTCAAAAAATCAGGCTATGCGTAACGGATTAGATTAGGTAATGAGACAGTAAAAGTAGTAGATGAATTTTGTTATTTGGGTAGCAAGATAACTTCTGATGGCCGAAGTAAAGAAGATATAAAGTGCAGAATGGCTATGGGAAGAAAAGCGTTTCTAAGAAAGCGAAACTTCTTAACATCCAATATTAATTTAAATGTTAGGAAGTCCTTTCTGAAAGCATTTGTCTGGAGTGTAGCATTGTATGGCAGTGAAACGTGGACGATAAGGAGTTTAGACAAAAAAGCTTATAGAAGCTTTTGAAATGTGGTGCTAGAGACGAATGATGAAGATTAGATAGGTAAATCACGTGACTAATGAGGAGGTGCTTAACCGAATTCGGGAGAAAAGGAGTTTCTGGCATATTCTGGCCAAGAGAAGGGATACATTGGTATGACACATTCTGAGACATCAAGGAATGTGTGTGGGGTAAAAATCGTAGAGGTAGACCGAGGGACGAATACAGCAAGCAGATTCAAAAGGATGTAGGCTGCCGAACATATTCTCATATGAAGAGACTTGCACAGGACAGGGTAGCGTGGAGAGCTGCATCAAACCAGTCTGCGGACTGAAGACCACAACAACAACCACCCAAAATGACAAAATGACATGCGTAGAGATCAAAAGTATCCGGACACCATCTAAAACATAGTTTCTCATATTCGGTGCATTGTGCTGCTACATATCTCCAGGTCATTAGACATCGTGAGAGAGGGGCGCTCCGCGGAACTCACTGACTTATAGAACGTGGTCAGGTGATTGGGTGTCACTTGCGTTAGAAGTCTGCACACGAGATTTCCACACTTATAAACATCCCTAGGTCCACTGTTTCTGATGTGAATGGCAAAAAAAAAAAGTTCAAATGTTTGCAAATCTTATGGGACTTGACTACGGCGTCATCAGTCCCTAAACTTACAAACTACTTATGAACTACTTACGAACTAGGACGGCACAAATATCCATGCCCGAGGGGTGATTCGAACCCCCAACCGCAGTGGCTGTGCAGACCGTTACTGAAGCGCCTCAGTCCCCTCGGCCACCGCGGCCGGCTGTGAATGGCACCAGCGTAGGACCCAACAAAATGTGTGAGGATATCGTCTACCTCTGAGAAGTCAAAGCACCATTTTGAATGATATACAGGTCCGTACGTCCACCAAAACTTTCTACTGCGCACACCATTCGTCCATCACCGTGATAAGCTGGTGCTTTCTGCATATAAGCAGGATTGTTCGCCGGCCGCAGTGGCCGAGCTCTCTCCGATGCTCCAGTCACAGTTTGCACGGCCGCTACGGTCGGGGGGGGGGTCGAATCCCCCCTCGGGCATGGATATTTGTGTCGTCTTTAGTATAAGGTAGTTCATAAGTAGTTTGTAAGTTTAGGGACTGATGACCACGCAGTTAAGTCCCTTAAGCTTAACAAACATTTGAACATTTGAACAGGATTGTTCCCAGTTCAACGTTCTCTGCAGATGAAAGAATGAAAAGCGTCCGGCTTGACACAAAATCTTACCTCACCTGAGAATACAACCCTGACGTAGCGCCGCCCAGGTTCTGCAGGCTAAACACCCCATAGCCCTCTGTCCGTAGAGGTCACATTTCCTAAGGCGATTTCGGAGGTTTTTGTTTTATATCGCGCGTGCTGTTGCTGCCTGGAGGGTACGTTGCAGTTGAGTTGCTTTCGCCCTCCTGTCTCGAATTTGCAGTTAACCCGGGATGAGGTAAACCCTTTCTAATGTTACCCGTGGACGACCTTGACCTTGCCTTCTCTTAACAGTTCCTGCTGTCTGAAATCGCGTCCTGGTCCTGGTCCTGGTCCTAGTCGGTACCCTCCAATGGAACAGTTACCTCCCTCTGTCCCGCTTCCAATCTTCCAAACGATCTCCAGATGAAAGCTTCGGGTAAGTCATGTTGTTGTTGTTGCATTGCACTAACCTGCTCACTACACTATCTGAACCCAGCTACTTGTGTCATTCGTTTGGTAGAGTAACTACAACCCCCCTCTTCAGTAACTTTCTGTTATCACCACTATCTCGGTTGTCGTAATGTTGTTCAATCCGTAGGATCGACAGAAAGACGTCGAACGCTTTTAGTTCATCCTTCCGATGGCAGTATTTCAGAACCCAGATATCTCAAGTGATTCCCTAATTGTTTTAACCTCTGTAGAACATGTTAATCAATTCCAAAAATGCAAACTGCAAACCAGTTATTGAAAACTATTTCACAATCTATGTACTACTTTCTGAAAGTAGCGAATACCCCTCCTCCCCACATGTCCTGCCAGTGATGTGTGAGGATACAGTATGCCGCAGTCTGCACTGCACCGATAGCCGGCAATTTCAACTATTAAGTGAAACGCCAAGTATAGTACAAACGGAATGTGGTGGGTCGCAGGTATGTTGTGAGAAAATTCCTCCTGACTAACAGTGCGCCTTAGTTTCCACGAAAATCAAGATCGAATTCCCAGTCGTAACTCGCATTCCTGTGCATTATCAGCAGAGCGAGACAGCATGCTGCAGGCAGCAAGGCACTTGGCTGGCACGCATATGATCTACGTTCAAGTCCTGCTCGGAAATTTTGTTTTTACTCTTTTCCATTGTTTAATTGTGCATTTTTATATTATTCGCTTAACATTGCATGCTTTGTGCAAAGACAATTTTATTTCTTTTGTTAATTAGTGTTCGTTGTGCGTGTTCTGTGCCTTCGGTGAGTTTGTCATGCTTATCACCCAGCATTTTATACTCCTGTCAAAGCTAGTGACAATAACGACAGTCAGTGAATAACACTGCGCATTGTGTAAGTGTTATATGCTATTATCCTAATCATTTACTCCATCGTTAATATAAGATCAAATGTTCAAATGTTTGGAAAATCAAAGGGACTTAACTACGGCGGTCATCAGTTCCTACGCTTACAAACTGCTTATACTAACTTATGCTAAGGACAACACGAACATCCATGCCCGAGGAAGGACTCGAATCCCCGACGGCGAACGGCCACGCGCATCGCAGCTGGGCGCCTTAGTGCCCACGACTATTCTGCCGTGGCTGTTAACAAAGGAATTGCTATTAAAGTGCACTGGTCAAAACAATTAGGGAATACATTGAGACATCTAGGTTCTGAAGTACTGTCATCGGCAGAATGTCCAAAAAATGGTTCTACGACATTCTGTCGGTTCTACGCAGTGGAGACAACATTACGGCAATTGAGACAGTAGTTATGACATAAATATTCTGTAAAGGGGGTTTACTCTTCGAAACGTATTACGCAAGCAGTTTGTTTCAGATAGTGTACTGAGCAGGTAGTACAATGTAAACTCAAAGTAACTTACCTGGAGCTATGCCGTGGAGAGCTATTGGAATGTTGGAAGAGGGATACACACAGATGGAAGTGGCTACATCTACTGAAGTGTCCCAAAGTGTAATTTCCAGGACCTGACCCCAATTTCAGACAACAGGAATATTTTTTTAAAAAAATAATAAAAAGGGCAGGCTAAGTTGGTCCACGGGTAACATCAGCAAAAGATGACCGTTATCTCAGGTTAATTGCCCACCAAGACAGGACGCTGAATGCAACTCAGCTGCAACGCACCCTTCAGGCAGCAACAGGAAGCGCAATATTAACACAAACAGTTGTGTCGTTTCATAGGAAATATTAAAGATCCTGAGTTAAGAAACCTCAGTCACTATTTTTTTGAAACGAGAATCTTGAAAATTTTATGAACCTAACAGTTTGTCTAACGATTATTTCAGTTTCGAACTATTTACGAAAAACTAGAATTGTCATCTATTAAGTTTTGATAAACCAAACACCTTTATGAACATTTTTTCATTTGTAAATTGTCGTTACCTTAAAATTTTGGTAAAATCTTGTATTTGAAGATCAATCATAAGACGTCAGGTGCGGACTCGTTTGTTTACATGAACTTACAGCTGAAAGGTTATTGTATCGCCTAGCGGCAGTGTATCGAAATATGCACCACTTACCTTTGAATAATTAATTTATTGCATGAATTGTAACCTTTTTTACCAACTTTCGTAACTAGTTATATTATTTGTTAATCGCTAAATCGAACTGTATAAATTTCTTCAAAATTTGTAGTCAATTTATTTGAAACAGAATTTGTAAACGTCACGTCACGTGACTTGACGTGACGTATTGGCGACTTGGGCGCCAAAATCTATGTATTTAAATATACCGCTACTGACGGCAAGGGGCAGTTGATGGAAGTTGTAAGTTGCAAGCTTTAGATCAGATGTATACAGTGCTGTAGTGTGATGGAAGACTCAATAAAAATCCGTTCTTACTTAACAATGACTTTATTTTGGTAGAAGAACCTTGGAGAATGTGCTGCTATTAACTTGACCAAGAACTTTACTTTTATTGAAGTTTGATTCGTTGTGTGGTTTGGAGTGCTTTAGTAACAAGCAACCCCAGCGATGACCTAAGCCCCATTCACACGGGCCACGCAACGTCTCACAGTCCGAAATCGCCTTTGGGAATGTGGCCTCTACGTACAGAGATGTATAGTGTGTGCCCCATTAAAACCACGACACTGCTGGCCCGCAGAAACTGGTCGGAGGAACATCAGGATTGTAATAGTTATAAATAGCGTGATTTCACACAATAGGGACCGTGAAAAGAAGGCCAAGTTCGTGCGTTATAAGATCAGCGGATTGGAGTCTTAACGAATGGCTTCGGGTTCTCTTCACAGATGAGTTAAAATTTGTTGTCCAGCCGGACAATCGTGGTTCCCTCGTTCTGGAGAGAACGTGGACCTTGCAGCAATCCTGTTTATGGGTCCGGAAAATATCACCATATCATGTGGGTGGACAAATGGTGTGAGCAGGAGTCAGTATTGGCGGAAATACGGACCTCTATGTCGTTCAATATGGCGCTTTGATTGCTCCTTCGACCTTTTGTTGTCCCCTACGCTGGTGCCATAGAAGATGGGTTCCATCTGGTATACGATAACCCTTGGTCCCACAACATACTGGAAGCTGAGGGAATTAAACAAATGGAGTGGCCAGCGTGTCAGGCATGCACTTGTCAGACGCATTTCAATCAGGCCAGCACCTCCCACAATGGTTGCAAAACTGGATATTGTACATATGGAAAAGTGGTCAAATATCCCTCAAAAGCATAATGATAACTTCATACCGTCCATCCAAGCAGATGATCAACTGTACTGGCCGACCGAGGACAACTCTTATGGTGGACTCATGGTGCCTCGCTCTAAGTAAACGCCAAGTAAATCTCAAGTAAGAGACAGCAAACTATATTACTGCATCACACACTAATTACAATTGTAACTAGTATATGAATAAAATACGTTACCGTATGTATATTGTATTTGCTTTTGCAGTGTATATAGGCGATATTGTTTTAACGATATTTAGTTTTATCGATATTAAAAACGCCAATATAAAGTGCCGTATTTTTATTTTTTATTAACATGTAAAATTCTTTTTTTTTTTAATTGTAGTAGAACTTGATTTTATTGTGTGAAAGAGTCTTAGTAGTTTTTGAGCTTCATGATGTCTAATATTACTCCACGACTGTGTGTATAGAGGGTGGCAGAATAAATGGAATGAGATTCCGGATGGGCAGAAATAGCTCACCAGTTGCGTTAGAAAGACAGGGAAAAAATTAACGCAAGTAGTATCTACTTCTTCGCATTAGCATAAGTCAAAAATATTTGCTGAAAATGACGCAGTAACCAAATGATAAATGTGGTTCTAAAACCTACTATCCCTATGACGACTAGGCAAACTCACCTGCTAGATTCTAGACATGAGGATATTTAACGTTAGCGTGAAAAAGGTTTATTTCTACGTGGCAAATTAAGAAAATAAGGGGTGAGATCTTAAACGGAATTAAATATTTCTTGGCATAGCTCTTAGTTTACAACATAGCAGTTGACGAAAAAATATTGTAATACAAGCTTTTATCTGTGAAATGTCCCATTATTAACTTAAAAATATTGGTATTAAACGTTTTTAAATCAAATGTTCAAATGTTTGTAAAGCAGTGGTCATCAGTCACAATCACACACACACACACACACACACACACACACACACACACACACCCTTGCTCGAGGGAGGACTCGAACCTCTGACAGCTTCCAGCCGAGCACTCCGCAGCAAGACACCTTAGAGAATACGGCGATTCCTGTGCGGCTGTCTTTCTTTAAATTCTTGCTCTAAGGGGAATAGGAAGGCTGCTAGCTTGTTCGCGTACAGAATAACTAATAATAATTTAGTAGTTAAATATGCAGTTCTAACGCAGACAGTATATTTACAATATGAAGCTGATATTTTAATAGGCCGATGTATCGATACTTTTTTTATATATCTAGGGCCAATCATTATATATATTGAATAGCGATATATCGGAATCTCGCTATTTTTTAAAATATCAAAAGCCGTACCTATGAACGATCTACTATACTTGGCGTTCCTCCTGATTATATTAGATGATTAGATGTACTTTTCGTTCCAGTAGATCCGAATTGAGGGAACCCTCTTGGATGTAGAACATGTCAGAACAAAATACACAATATATACTTACAAAAAGAGAGAATATGTGTTAATGTACCTTCCACAGACCCCAAGTGTAATTGCCTTTGTGGATGTGGAATTAGTCACGAAAAACAATTATCTTAAAAATATTTACATTTTAAAGGACCCAAAAAGTTATTACTACTTACTAATTTACTAGGTGCATATTAAAATTCTTAGCAATTACTTTTTTACGTTGATTTACAATGTTTACATTACTGCACAAAACTTGTACTGAAGTCAAACTGAACGCAGTATTCATATTTGTGAATATTGTATAGAATAAGTTACAATCAATCACTTTTGGTAAGAAATTCATCAATGGAGTAGAAGGAGTTGGCCACCAAAAAATCCTTCAGACTGTTTTCAAACTGTACTTTATTGTGAGTTAATTTTTTATGGCTGCTGGCGTGTTATTGAAAATGTGTACCGCTGAATATTGGACACCTTTCTGAGCCAAAGTAAGCGACTTTAAATCTTTATGCAAGTTATTCTTGTTTCTAGTATTGATCCCATGGACTGAGCTATTGGTTTGAAAAAAAGATATATTGTAACGACAAATTTCATTAGAGAATAAATGTATTGGGAAGCAGTAGTAAGTATCCCCAGTTCCTTAAATAGCCCTCTACATGAGGTTCTTGAGTTGACACCACAAATGATCCGTAATGCACGTTTTTGTGCTGTGTCAACTTTTGCTTGGCCTGATGAGTTGCCCCAGAAAATAATCCCGTATGACATTATGGAGTGAAAGTGTGCATAATATGCTAGCTTTTTTTTATTTTTATATCTCCTATGTCTGACAACATTCGCATAGCAAACAGGGACTTGTTCAGGCGCTTCAGCAGTTCTGTGGTAGCCCCTCCCAGGTAAATTTATTATCCTGTGGGTCTTCTGCAGAACACGCCTCGCTGTCCAGTACCACTTCCCCTCTATGGCTGCCACAGTTGTGACGTCACCGCTGCCCCCTGGGTTTAAGGGCGGCCCTCTCTGTCCGCAGGGCACGCCGTCACCGGAGCAGATCCGCCGCTTCGACGTCACCCTCGACGACCCGGGCTGCGTCTACTTTTCCGGCGACGTCGTCAGCGGCAAAGTGCGCGTCGAGCTGGACAACTGCCTCACCGTTCAAGGTAACAGCCGCCCCACACTCACGCCTAATCCTTTTCTTTCTAGATAGAAATGAGACTTTCAGTTATATTTGGACAGTGTTAATACATCACTACATCAAGGGCCAAAATGTCTTTAATGAGTTAATAGAAACTAACTTTTCCACCCCCCTAAAAATATATTTATTGATGAATGTTTCCAAATTTTTTGTTCTATAGAAGAGTTAATATCATGTCACCTGTGGAGCTCACCGTAAATAACAACACTAAATAATAACATAAATGGTCTTTATTCTACTTATTTGTCATTGGCGCTTCTGAAGTTTTGTTATGCACCAGCAGACTAACAAAAACCTGAGAGTCGTTTGACCAGACTACCTTCCAGCCCTCTGATCTCGTAACTGCGCTACTGCCCAGTGCGCATGCGCGGCAGGCGTACGCGCAACTCGTAGGCGAAACTAAACAGTTTCGGCACTTCTAACTTTGATGAAACTGATTGCTCGTGTTTTTAGGTTAGGTTATAGCCAAAACCAAACAAAATACAACGTAAAGAGGGGAACCGAAGAAATGGTTCGGTTTTGGGGCATATATTCGATACTTAGGTGTTGGTGCAATTATAACGATGAAAATTTCAGGTATAAGCAGCGGCGAGTTAGTGCTCTTGAAGCAATTATTCGTGAATTAAATATTGATGGTTTAATGATTAGTGAGTTGCAGACTAAAATACATTCAATTCGAAATACCTATACAAACGAACTGTGGCAATTGTGGATTTTGGAACACGGTACAGGTACTGTAGAGACGAGTATCTACTTGACAAGAAACGTAATGCAATTTGTATTTTCAGTTCTGGTAACAATGCTTCATGCTTAAAAGTATATATGTTCAAATGTTTGTTAAGCTTATGGGACTTAACTACGGGGCCATCAGTCCCTAAACTTACAAACTACTTATCAACTACCTAATATTAAGGACGGCACAAATATCCATGCCCGAGGGGGGATTCGAACCCCCGACCGTAGTGGCCGTGCAGACCGTGACTGGAGCGCCTCTGTCCCCTCGGTCATCGCGGCCGGCTAAAAGTATATATATATATCATTACTAACTCTGTTTAAAATGAATGTGAACTACTCTGGTGACATTTTACATTGATTAAAATAACTTCTAGGGTCTTCAATCATAATTTCTTTCAGCAAGATCGCTGAGCAACCGAGTTGACGTCTTTTTTTAAACCAGTCACGTACCAAAACGTTTCTTATTCTTTTTGTGTTTAGTCTTATGCAGCGAGAGAAGCAATAGCTCCGTCACAACTCTTACAGTTACCAAAACTTTCATTCTACGGGCAATACCAAACTATATGCAAATCATATGAAGATGGACGCACGTTACACTTCTATGTACACAGATCACTGATTCTGATTTAGATGTGATTTACTTTTTATGTAAAAAATTAAATTTGAAAAAAAAAACACAAAAGAATGATCGCAGCTTTGAGAGAAGATTTATTTCAAAAGAGACCTAAAGCGGACACAGCGAATTTTTCTGACCAGATAATATAATTTCAAAAAGCAACATACATTTAATAAACGCCTCCAAAGTGACGAGTACGACGCTCACTGATAGTTGGCAAGAAAGCTAAATTTTATTGCCAATCTCAATTAGTCTCTCGTATATTTTTCGTTAACTTAGGCGGTAATAACTTATAAGTAGATATAAAGTACTTTAAAAATCAAACAAACATAATTAATTCTGGATATAATTAAATAAAGACGTTTATGAACTTTGTTCCTGAGTTTGGCACATTTTTTTGTTAACAGGCAGTTCTTTGCTCAGCGTGCTTGTTATAGCAACCACATACGCAACCTAATTAAGTATGAAGAGCACCTATTCGAAACGTACTTTTTTTCTTGATGCAGCTCGAGTGTAGTAAATTTCCTTCAGACGGATAAGCTTCTTTCTATGGATTAGCACGGATTTAGGAAACATCGTTCGTGTGAAACACAGCTTTCCCTTGTCTTACATGATATCCTGCGAGCCATAGATGAAGGGCAACAGGCAGATAATGTTTTTCTCGATTTCAAAAAGGTATTTGACGCGGTGCCACACTGCAGACTGCTAACAAAAATACGAACATATGGAATAGGTTCATAGATTTGTAACTGGCTGGAAGACTTCCTAAATAATAGAACGCAGTACGTTGTTCTCGACGGCGAGCGTTCATCATAGATGAGTGTATCGTCAAGCGTGCTCCAGGGAACTGTGATAGGACCGCTGTTATTTTCTGTCTATATAAATGATCTGATGGGCAGTTTGCTGATGATGCTGTGGTGTATGGGAAGATGTCGTTTTTAATGGACTGTAATAGCATACAAGATGACTTAGACAAAATTTCTAGTTGGTGCGAAGAATGGCAGCTAGCTCTCAAAGTAGAAAAGTAAGGTGATGCGCATGAGTACGAAAAACAATCTGTTCGCATACAGCATTAACAGTGAGCTTCTTGATGCAGTCGCGCCGCGGCGGATTAGCCGCGCGTACTGGAGCGCCGTGTTGCGGTGCACGCGGCCGTCCGCCGTCGGGGTTTCGAATCCCCCCGCGGGCATGGATGTGTCGACTGTAGTATGAGGTAATTCATAAGTAGTTTGTAAGTTTAGGGACTGATGACCCCGCAGTTAAGTCCCTTAAGCTTTACAAACATTTTGATGCAGTCTCGTCGTTAAAATATCTAGGCATAAGATTACAGAGCGATATGAAATGGAACTAACATGTAAAGACATAGAAGCAGTTCAGAGGCCAGCTCCTAGGTTCATTACTGGTAGATTCGACCAATGCGCGAGTGTCACTGAAATGCTCTGGGAACTCAGTGAAATCGCTGGAGGAAAGACGACGTTCTTTTCGAGAAATTCATTTGAGGAAATTTAGAGGGCCGGATTTTGAAGCTGACTGTAGAACGATCTTCCTGCAGCCAACTTACATTCCGTGTAAAGATCACAAACACAAGATAAGAGAAATTAGGGCTCATACAGAGGCGTATAGACATTCTTTTTTCCCTCCTTCAATTTGGGAATGGTATAGGGAAGTAAATGCCTAGTAGTGGTGCAATGTACCTTCCGCTCGTACTTTCTGGTGGATTGTGGAGTATGTATGTAGATGTGGATATACGTAAAACCAATATCAGAGCAAGATTATAAGCATCAGTTGCACATTTCTTGAGGTCTGTCACCGAAGTCCATCGCGGGTCGCTGAAATACACAACCGGAAATAAAAATTACTATACCTTCTTTGACTTTTCAGTTCAATCACGTTTTATTGTATGAGGGTGACTCAATAAATAAGTCGAGAACTGAGGTAGATAAGCCAGTACTGAGTTTACTCGCTTGAAAATTTCATTACTTTATAACTTACTTAACCTGTAAATTTAACACTCGTCCCACCGTTCGAGAAGGCTTCAAAAGCCCAGAGATTGGAATTTTGTGGCAGCGTTTGCATCCCATAAGTGACGCTCTTGAGTTGTAACTTTATTTGGTTCCTTAAACTGCGGATGTGTTGTAGTGGTAGAAAAATACCCCTACACAGCACGCAGTACGGCAGTGTCTCCCTCCGTTTGTGACTTATTTACCACCCTCGTATTAACAGTGCATAGGCAAGACGAGATTATATTCACGGATCAATAGCTCATGTCATACTGAGGCACCAGGTCTTGATACACGCCGAAACACCCGTATTAGTAGGTTGTGTATCCTCCACAGGCAGCAGTGCAGACGCTAATTCTGGTATCCATTCCATCATACAGATGGCGGATATTGTCTTGTGATGCAGTTGTCCATGCCTGCTTTACCTTTTCACGTATTTCTACGAGGGTTGTGGGTTGCCTGGGAACGGGTTCTACACAACGCTGGTGACTACTTTGAAGGACAGTAACAGGTACAAACATGTAACACTTTTGTATCGGTTGTCAATAAATAGTTGCCACTATTTGAGTTCCACCCCTCTTAATTCCGTAAGCTACCCTTTCTTGTTCGTTTATATGTGTTTAGTGTAATATTACATGAAACAATGAATTGAAATAAGAAAAATATTAGTCATGTAAATGTAATTGACATTATACAGGCATTTTAAATTTGTGTGTTTATGGAAAAAGTCATGTGGTGTGTGTCCCCTTGCATTTTTCGTAGTTCATGTAAAAATTATGTACATAATACGGAAGAAAATACTCACCAAAGACTTGTCCGTTATCTCAATTGTTTTTCAATTTACACTTTGCTCCGATAACGAAATGTTCAGTCTGTTTGAATATAGGGCTACGCTACAGGTCAATCTGAATTTATAGTTGAACTCTTCCAATCTGGAGTCACAAACCAAACAGCTTTCTTAAAATCGGGTGACAAGTATTTCGTAGAGCTGGCAAATCCGCAAGGTCGGAACTGGGCGCACTTCCCGCATCCCTCCGTCGGATATGACGCTCTAAATCTCGAGAATGAAAACAGTTATCTTTCTTTTCTCTACCTTAAATAAGATTTCTATATCTTACGTATATTTCATTCGCATCTTTGTATGTGCTAAAATCAATCACATTCAAAGTCTACGTAATGCCGTTTTTGGTCTGGGAACTCTTTAAAATTTTGCGCAGTAGTTTACACACTGTGATGTAGAACAGTAACTATAAGGAACAACGCATAGAAAGTCAGATATTAACGAGCGAAAATATCGAACTATAAGATGTGAAAAAATTGTTTTTTTCTTTGAATAGATTTTTCTAAATCGCTTGATAAATATTCTAAGGGCTCGGAACGTTGTTGCGGTGAGTGTATAAGTAGCAGCAGTACAGTCCAACTTATTAGCTGGCCATACTTGTCGGCAGTCACAGATTGCACGGCCGCTACGGTCGGGAGTTCGAATCCCCCCTCAGGCATGGATATTTGTACCATCTTTAGTATAAGGTAGTTTATAAGTAGCTTGTAAGTTTAGGGGGGGGGGCATCTAGAATTGTTCAATAAGAGTTTTTTCAGCCAAGATCGCATCCTTCTTTTAATTATATGACCGGTTTCGGCGTGCTAGATGCTATCTTCAGACTTGTCATAATTTTTATATCAGTGCTGCAACAACAATTTCTAATATAGTACATTGGTATACATCCATATTGATGTGTCACGCAAATAAAATTTACATGTCAATAATGACTATATTAGAAATTCTTGTAGTAGTAATGATGTAAAAAATTATGACAGGTCTGAAGATGGCGTCTAGCACGCCGAAACCGGTCATATAATTAAAGGAAGAAAGCGATCTTGGCTGAAAACCTCTTATTAAGCATTTGATTTGCTGGCCATAGTTTCCCTGTACACAGTTTTAACACTTTCGCTGCGGCATCGGTGCAGGAACGCTGCTCTCCAGTCCGGCCCGGCAACGTGCGAGTGCGGGTCTGTAACGCCCGTAAATTGGCGATACTGCATATCGTGTGGTTCTTCATGCCAAGACTCACCTGGATTATCTCCGTGTGGCAGGTCGGGCTCTTTTTCGCCGTCGATTTCCACACAATCGTCAGATTCGGAACTGTCACGAAAGAGATTCGAAAGCTGTGCTTCCAAGCTATCATCACTCTGAAATTCTTCTGCAACCTCTAAATGACAATCTCCATGGTACGCCTCGTCCTCACTATCCAGAAAATCACTGTTGACTCTTACGCTAAGTAACTGTTCCTCTGTCACTTTAACACTGTTCCTTCTTCTTTTCACATTGGAAGGTCCAGGAGTAGGTTCATTAGCCGCCATTACCAACAATATACGTTCCTTAACTCTGGACGTCAGAGGTAAACTATCGTGAGTGACACTTCGCTAACTTTACAGGAGAACACAAAAAAAAGTTGCTGCTGCTCGGACTTTGATACCTATAACGTAATTGACATATATACTGTTACTATTGTAACAAACAATATGATAAAGAGCATGCTGGACAACATTCAGCTCAGTCGTCATATGATTATTTACAATTGAAGACCGCTGAATTCTGATGGGTCATAAAACAGTATCATATTGCTGAATATCTTTTCTGTAAGACATACAGGTACAGCACTTTACCACTAAGAATGTAGGCCTTAAACAAACTACATGTGATAAAAACCTCAAAATCGTAATTTTCATACTTATAGTTTACCTCTAACGTCCAGAACTGACCACACAAAACAAAAATTTACACGCTGTGATGCTAGCTTAGACGCTGCAACCTGACTGAGTAAACCGACAGTGAGCGCGGACGCTTATAAGCACCAGCCGCAGCGAAAATGTTAACAGATAGCCTCTCTGTGTTCATTATGTACCTGTTCCTTGTAGTGCTACTAGTTCGGCACCTGTTGCTCTCTGAGACTCTGCTGAGAACGTACTCCTTGGTTGCAGGCATCACGGTGCGGGTCGTGGGCGAGGCGGCGGTCAGCGTGACGTCAGAGCCTTCGACGCCGCGGCCGCGCCTGCGCAAGAACAAGATGTAAGCGCGGCCTGCACGACAGCCAATCAGCGCTGCGCTGCTGCCCATCCAAAAGGCGACGCCGACAGCTGAGAGCGACCTCGCTACCAAAGATACTGACAAGGGTGAGTCAATAAACAAGTCGCAAACTGAGGTAGACACGTCAGAACTGCATTTAGAAGCCTGAAAATTGCTTTACTTTTCACCTGACTCCACCTGTAAACATTTGTCCTATCGTTCGAGAAGGCTTTAAAATCCTGGATCTTGGAATCTTTGTAGCAGCGTTTGCATCCTATAAATGAAGATTTTGAGCTGTAACTTTATTTGGTTCCTTAAACTGCTGCAACCTACAAGATGGATGTGTCGTAGTAGTAGCACAGCTTATTTTTTTTTTCATTATTGGCAGTGATGTTCCGTGACTGTTCAGTAAAATAAAATGAACTCGGCTTCAGTCACAAAATTGTGTTTTATTGTGCACAATGCATTTCGAGACCTGAGGGCTCATCATCAGATGCCTCTATGATTTTTTATACATGTTTAAAGGCCTTGGCCTGTTGCGATCAAAACATAGTTTTTATACATATTTAAGAAACTTTCACACAGTAAAAATTAGGTGTTAAAATTGTAAGAGTGAATTAAAGTCCTTGGTCCACTTGAGCTGTTATTTTATTGCAGTCGTGAAGATCTACACAACCGGTTTCGCAACCTACAGTTGCATCTTCAGGCGCTTTTTACTGTACAAGATGATAATTGTTTTAATAAATGAATATTTAGAATGAAAATTACACATTAAAAACAAAAAATCCGAACTAGTTATGTATGAGGAAGTTACATGCAAAATAAAATTTATATAGAAGCCAGTAGGCTATTCATTGCAATAAATTTTTTATGTTGCTTACAAAGTTTTCCATATAAGTCATTTATGATGGATAACGGGGTTCATGGTTAGGTCGTACCGCAATCACCTTGGCTCTTTTCGTCAAAAAGATAAAAAAGAAGTCTACCGTGCGGTTCTTATCATTTTTGTTAAAAGAATAGAAAAGTCTGCAATTGGTAAAATTTGTTTGGCCTGTGACAAAAGGCGACGTGATGGGTAGCCCTACAGTGGACAACATTATAATGATTTGTGAGAACCACGGACGTTGTTAGGAAATCAGATTTTTGCGTAGAATGAGGATACATTATTTTACCAATTACAGACTTTTCTATTCTTTCAACAAAAATTACAAGAACCGCAAGGTAGACTTCTTTTATATCTTTTTGACGAAAAGAGCCAAGGTGCTTGCGGTATGACCTAACCATTAACCCCGTTAGCCATTATAAATGACTTATATGGAAAACTTTGTAAGTAATAGCAATCAATAGCCTACTGGCTTCTATATAAAAAAAAATTGCATGTAACTTCCTCATACATAACTAGTTCGGATATTTTTTAATATGTAATTTTATTCTAAATATTCATTTATTAAAACAATTATCATCTTGTACAGTAAAAAGCGCCTGAAGATGCAACTGTAGGTTGCGAAACCGGTTGTGCGGATCTTCACGACTCCAATAAAATTACAGCTCAAGTGGACCAAGGACTTTCATTCAGACTCTTACAATTTTAACACCCAATTTTAACTGTGTTTCTTAAATATGTATAAATATTTTAGTTGTGGTTGCCCGTCATACAAAATTCTTTGCGATAGTTTTTAACAATATGAACATTATTAAATAGAGTTTCATATAATAAAAGGGTTTTAATAATTGACTTACTTATTATGTGTAACACTTTAGTTAAAACTCCTTTATTATATGAAACTCTTTTTTCAAAATTTTTCCATATTGTTACAACCTATGTTTTGATCTTCTCAGTACCATGCATTTAAACATGTATGAAAAATCACAGATTCACTTGATGATGAGCCCTCAGGGCTTGAAATGTATTGTGTACACAATTTTGTGATTGAAGGCGAGTCCATTTTATTTTACCCCTACACAGCACGCAGTACAGGCGTGTCTAACTCAGTTTGCGACTTATTTACTGATTCACCCTCATATTTACGAGGTAGGATCAAATATAAACGGGATTCTATTTTTTTTAGTTTAATTCATTTATTGAAAATCGCAAGACACTTAACTATTTATTTTTCCACATAGTTTCCTCCTTCGCAATTGCATTTGTCCCAGTATATGGGCAGCATTTTTGATGACCTCGTACAAAGAACAGGGTCGTGTCACCCGCCATTTGCGCAAGAACTCTTCCATGCTGTCGTCATCTTCAAATCATTGTCCTCCTACAACTTCTTTAAGCGGTCCAAACAAATGGAAATTGCAGATCGATAAGTCCGGGCTGTAAGGAGGATGTTCAAGTGTAGTCCAGTGCATTTCCTGTAGCTTGGAGACAGTTCGAGCTGCAGTATGGGGTCGCGCATTGTCATGCAGGAGGATGACCTGTCGAATCGATTGGCCTCGTTTTTTCGCGGAGATATGCAACTCTCATCTTGGTCAATAGCTTGTAGAACTATTCGGCATTTATTGTGTGTTGCTCATGTAAAAAGTCAATCAGCAAAATGCCTCGCCAATCGAATAAGAAAAAAAAACGCTGAAAGAACATTGACAGGTGACATAGCTGATTCCGACTTGTTCTCAAATTTCTGATATGCTCGCCGATCGACGTCAATAATGCCTTTAATAGCACAAACGTTTTTGTCCGTAACGCTGGTCGGAGGACGATCGTGTTGCTGCTTTTTCCAAACGTTCTCGTCCTTTCTTTGACTTTTTGTGCCAGGCATACTCAGGCGTCCTTGACAATGTTTGATCTCCGAACTGAGCAGTCAATCTCTAGCAAATTTCTGTCGCAGTAACTCCTTGAGGAGTAAGAAATAATCATGCGTTGCGCAGTGCAGGGGTGTACCTGTTTCTCCAACATCATGAGCATTACTGACGAAATGGCGGGAAATATATAACAGTACGCCCTCAGCACTGTCAGCAGTCCTAGCAACTGTTGATGTTCAGGAACAAAAATCCCGTTTATATTTTATCCCCGCTCGTATATGGCAGTAAACACACCATTCTTCAAGCCTGAAAACAGAAAAATTGTAACAACTGCAGAGGTATCTCTTTAAATAATGTTGTGGGCAAAAGCTTTTCAGGTATTGTTGACAGTAGTGTGTGTGTATTAGTTGAAGGCCAGTTGGTTGAAAATCAGTGTGGATTTAGGCCTCTTGGAGGCTGTCAGGACCAGATGTTTAGACTACAGCAGATAATGGAGAAGTGCTGTGAGTGGAACAGGGTATTGTGTCTCTTTTATAGATCTAGAAAAGGCTTATGACCGTGTTCTAGAAGTAACCTGTTGTCAGTTCTACAAGACTGAGGAATAGGAGGCAAACTTCATCTGGCAATTAAAGATCTATACATAGATTGTCAGGCAGCAGTTGGAGTTGAGGCAAAGTGAGTCCGTGTTTCAAGGTAGTTCAGGTGTAACACAAGGCTATAACCTTCCACCACTGTTGTTGATACCGTAAAACATTACAACTGTCTCACACTTTTTATGCTTTTTGTCATCAGAATTTCTATCAGTGGGAGCCAGAATTCTATTCAAGTTGTATCTTGAATATAGTAGCAATATTTTAAATGAAACGAAGTATGAAAGCTCAAAACGTTTGTCATATTTTGGGTGCAATACTTTCAATCAATTTATTAAGGTACAAAGCCAAATTTGCTTTTAATTTTTGTTTAGATTACCGGTTTCGGTAGATGAAAATGCTATCTTCGGGTATGTAAATATACATGTAAAATCGTACTCAAAATGCTACAATAAAATAAGTCAGAGAAATTCAAATATTTAAATATATCCACTTTCTAAATACGCATTTAATTTCATTCATCACTTTCCTGATCTCAAGAAAAATGATATTGTATACATGCAACGATATTAACATTTACAATATCGAAATTAACAATCAACATGTATCTCAACGTATTGTCAATTTACCGATAAAATTTGAAACAGTAAACTAGGTGTCACATAATACAGGTCATGCAATGAATGATTTTAGATAATTATAATTTATAGTTTTAATCGTGTTTTTAAATTTTCTATTTGTGATGTGACGAAGTTATGGTGGGTTTGGAAAGTGGATGTATTTAAATATGTGTATTCTTCTGATTTGTTTCATTATAGCATTTACCGAGCCAAAGATGGCAGTTTAATCTGCGAAAAACGGGTATCTAAAATAAAAGCGATTTTGGCTGTCGCCCTTAAAAAAATCTCAAAATACAGTTATTTCAGGAACATCAAAATTATTTCGTTTGCCTAATTGTTTTGTGGCATTTATCTCAATATTTGCTCAGTTTTTTACCTCATTTCCTCCTTTTATGTCGGCCGTGTCCAGTTTCTTCCCACCAAATCCATAACATTAACAAGTGGGCCATCATTGCTGATTTTGGTTATCATACCTGGATAATGTCCTCCCCCACGCATCCTCATCATATTTTGCCTTCTTCCTTGAAATCCTCAGTTTCCTCCGTGACATCAGCTTCAGAATCCGAATTTTCAGGAAAAAACTTGCACGAATGAATGTCATATTAATTTTGCCGATTACTCTTCCAGGTTGCTTGGCCGTGGTCATCAAACATTTCTGCTCCTAAAGTCGGCAAGACTCAGAACTGCCAGGAGCACCTCTGAAGATATCCAGTGCAGCTCTGCACGGAGCGTTAGGATCAGAAACGTTTCATGAACCACGGTCATACAACCCGGAAGATTCACCAGCAATTTGTAATCTGCTTCAGTAATCATTACTCTGTCTTCACCACTTTCACTAGAGCTGCAAGTGACACGACTGTAGTTGACGTCATATAAGAAGGCGCTTTCGTGCATAGAGGCGGAGCGATAGGGGAAGCATGGAGGGGAGGAGCTACGGCCGAGCGCCAACAGTTGCGCCTGTGAGAGAAACATTGCGTAGCTCGCGGCCAGCCACGTGCCTACAGGATGAACATTATTGGCTGTCATGGCGGTAATGGAGGGGGATGCGCAGAATGGCTGAAAACTGGATCCCTTCGTAGGTCACGCCGAGTATAGCTGCCTTCTTTTTTGACTTTATACTTGTTTGAAGGGTGTCACATTGTTATACCTTGTTTCTTCACATTTCTTCTCTGTCACAAAAGCAAAGTTTCAGCAGTAGACTCTTCAGTGTTTTAAGTAGTGCTATACCAATGACTTTGTAATACCTTAGTAGAGTTTACTTAGGTAGTTTCCAGTGGCTCCAGAAGACTGCAACATCATGCACTTCGGCCACATAGCACTGAAGTTAGAAATTCCGTTTCAAAAAGTTGTACCACGTGTGCACAAACTTGCTGTTTTTTTTTTTTTTTTTTTTGTTTTTTTTTTTTTTTTTGTTTTTTTTTTTTTTGTTTTTTTTTTTTTTTTTTTTTTTTTTTGGTCTAAGCAATGATAGCAACATAAATAAAACGCTCACACTAGAAATGTAATACTTACTTGTCGTCGAAACTTTTCGGGTATCTGTTTTTGTGCAATATTATCCTGGGGACATATTCGTTGGAAGAAATAAATATTTCAAACAACTCTCCGTTCCATTTCATGCTCCTTATTCCAGAGGATTGTCAATATTACTCCATGATCTTCCACGACTACCAACCAACTAAACATCTTGAACTCGAGCTAAAACCACCAATTCGAAGTATCTCGGCGCTGCAGCGCATATATGCTCGCAAACAATGGATGTAATTTCAAACAATATTGACAATACATGAAATGTTAGTTATAATCACAAATTAGCATAGTATGAGAAATTATATCAATAAATAAACTTGTAACAAGTCATTACTTACATATAATAAAATTGTACATCTCTTTTCAGTGTCTTCGTTAAACATAGCAGAAGATCCTCACCAACAATATAAATATAAAATCTAATTAAACTCATTACAGAGAGTACGAAAATTATTACTAACGTACACACAGGTTCTATTTGCGTAATCCTGCATTTAGTTATTTAGACGAGTTCAAGATTACGTAATTACGAGATATTGTAGTTTCACTCATAACTGTCTTTACAATATTCCATCAATTAATTATGACAGCCAGACGTCCAATTTTCAGATATGGTTCAGAAGTAGTTGCTATTAGCAAATTGTTACGATATTTCTTAAACAGAACACGTTTTTATACATTGCCAGAATGTTCTGGATCGATCATTCCTTGTTTATAAAAACGTTAAATAAAAATATCAGTCCTTTCTGCTTAACTATACGTCAGTATTAGTCTGATTAATATATTTTCTCATAGTCATTTCAGCTGTCCTATTAGTTTTGTAAAAGATGTCGACTTGAAGTAATTAACCACAAATCTCATTAACTATGATAATTCGCAGTATTTAATTGTCCCTCAGTTAACTATACAGTTACTTCATAAATCATCCGCACTGATATACATCACACAACGACTGTTCTTGTTCAAACCGCGCAGAAAACTTCCCACAGCGTCGTTATCCTATATTTCAATAATGTTTCTGGAGCTTGTGAAATCGAGCTGTTCATTTAATGCTGAAAGGATGAGTATCATTATACATTAAACTAAAAAAATAAATAAATAAATAAAAACAAAATAACGTAAAAGTCTCAGAAACTAGATGGGTTGTTCAAAAATTAGACACCGTTTTGTTTCTAATATTCAAGATAATTTTATTCGTACTAATTCGTACATGACCTTACCAGGATGTAGTCATCATTTAACCGTCCAGAATAACTGCACACCCTAATATTGGATAAACCGCCGCGGCGAAATAGCCGCGCGCACTAAGGCGCCGTGCTGGGGTGCTCGCGACCGTTCGCCGTGGAAGTTCGAGTCCTCCCTCGGGCATGGGTGTCTGTGTTGTCCTTAGGTTAGTTTATATAATTTAGTTTAAGTAGTTCGTAACCTAGAGACTAATAACCAAGCAATTACGTCTCATAGATTGACAATAATTTGATCATTTGATAAAGTCAATTTGCTAACTAAAAGCTGTATATTACAGGGTTTTAATGCAAACGTGATTTAAAGGCTATTGATTTCAACGTACATCAAGACTCTATACATGGCCCTTTGTGTTCTACCTCTTTACAAATATTATTGACGTTAGTGGCCGGGAAAAAACTAGGAAACAAAAGAAAAAGCATGTAAATAGGAAGCAGTGAGTTTATTTCAACAAATAGTGCAGTAACTGATAATGAAGAATTGCTCATGGTGTTGAGGAATAGAGAAAACTAATCTCACATAGACATACTCGTAGGTGAAACAAGAGTGGGAGAAATTAACTCCAGAATTTTTTTCATAATTACATTTGATAATGAGCTCCACTGGAACCAACATGTCCGCTTTATATTAAGTTTTGCCATAATGTTGGACATTTGCACATTATGCCAACACTTCTATTGACGTGTTTTCTGAGACTGGATCCATAGCATCACTTCAAATTCTAAGATGCATACTCCGCTTTGCAAAAACTTTTGTCCACTTTCTCTGTAGCTTAAATCTGTACGTTCATCTCCCTTCAGGCACTGCATCCTGCTCCTGCTCCACCATATTTCGGCAACCATTCAAGGACAGAAAACTGTGCTAAAATACGCTCTGGACATATCACGATGACGACAAAGGGGCAGGCAGTTGTTTTTATCACACATACGCGTATTTTACTTGCCCTGCTTGTTCAAGCCTTTTCCACGCCTTAAATAATCAACTGTTGGTTCATTATAGCGAAATAGTGACATTGGCATCTTCTATCACCTTTATAGGTTTGATCCTAAAAGAATTCGAAATATTCTCTATCTAAATAATCCTGAACTTCTCTAAATAACTAAATTTATGATTATGTAAATAGAACCTATGTACATGTTAATAATAATTTTCATAATTTCTTTAATAAGTTTAACTAGTTTTTGTAATGCGTATGGAAAAGATATGTAAAATTTTAACATATGTAAGTAATGACTTTTTATAACTAGTTTATTTATTGATATAATTTCTCTTACTTTGCTAATTTGTGATCATAACTAACATTTCATGTATTGTTCAATAGTGTTTGATATTGTACCTATTGTTTGCCAGCATATATGTGCGCTGCAGCGCCGAGTTAGTGGTTTTAGCTCGAGTTCAACATGTGTTTCGGTTTTTGTTTTGTTTTGTTGGTTGGTAGTCGTGGAAGATCATGGAGCAATATTAATGATCCTCTGGAATAAGCAGCTTGAAATGGAAATTATACGAAGAGTTATTTGAAATATTTATTCCTTCCAACGAATATCTACCCAGGATGAAGAAAAAGAAGCATTATAGCATTAGTAGTAATAGACGAAACAGCAGAAGAAGTGAAGAAATAAACGTAGCATCTCTTCAGCTGATCACAGGCATGTGATGTTCATATACATGTGAATAAGGTTCTCTCTGAGCACCGAGCGATTTTGAATACCCAGTGCCACATTCAGTCAACGAAAATCTTTTTAAAATGTCACAACAGGTAACGGGCCATCGTTACGCAACAGATGTTTAAACGCATGGCTTCCTGCCGAAAAGACTCCAGTTATAGATCGGCATATTACGCAACACTTGTTTGGGAACTGGATGACTAGGTCGCCACACACATAAGATGGAAGTATTGCTAAGGGCTAGCACTCGTATTTATCTCCCGCAATTACGGCATCAGTTGAGATTCTACGTTCTGAAGTACTATCATCGGCATAATGTACTAAAGTGGTTCGACGTTTTTCTGTCGTTTCTACGGAGTTGAGATAACAACATTACAGCAACCGAAATACTGGTAATAACAGAGAGCTGCAGCAGAGGGCTTTGGTGTTGACTTGCGGTTATTCTGCCAAACGAATTACATAAGCAGTTGGCTTCAGATATTGTTTTGAGCAGGTAGTGCAATGCAACAACATGACTTGCTGGAAGCTATGGCATCCAGAGCCATAGGAAGGTTATGCAGCGGGACAGACACAGACGGAGGTAGCTGTAGATATTCGAGTGTCCCAGTGTAATTTCCAGGACCTGGACGCAATACCAGACAACAGGAACCGTTACAACAAGGCAAGGTCAATGTCGTCCACGGGTAACACCAGCAAGAGATGATCGTTATCTCCGTGTAACAGCCCTTCGAGAGAGGAGGCTGAATGCAACTCTTCGAACGCTAGCCAGTTTTATTAAATAAAAAATATCGATAAAGATATAGATTTAAAAAAAACATAAAGGCGAATTTTTAATAAAATATTAATTATCTATTTTAGAATGATACGTAGTAAAAACCTGATGTTATGAATCATCTCAAATTGTCATTCTTTACATATATATTATTGTGGAATGAAAATAAAAACAAACATACCAAAATTTCGTGTACTAGTGTAGAAAAAGTTTCTTAATATCAGTAGGAGATAATATGGTTTAAGGAAGATGCCATGACACACACTTCTTTTAAAGGTAGAAAATCTCCAGATGTGTTTCATTAAAATATGCCCATTTTAGAAGTCTTGATGCGACGGAAGTGCGAAGGCTCACTTGGGCATAAGGTGTTTTGAAATCTATACAAAATGTTTGTGAATCTGTGGAACGTATCTACTGTGTTTATCAGTCCCTACGCTTAAAAACTACTTAAACTAACCCAAGGACAGCACACTCACCCATGTCCGAGGGGAGACTCGAACCTCCGACGGGGAGCAATAGCGTGCTCCGCGTAAGGCGCCTTAGAGCGTTTGGCCATTCCACCGCGGCTTGAAATCTCTTCATACAGACATTAATAAATTTGCAACTGGTTGCTGTTTTAAATCATAATCTATATGAGGTAGCACAGTTTAAAGTGTAAACCTACAATACAGTGGCTAGCCAGTTTGAAGTTTCACGAGCGCAGCATGCACGTTGGTCTTTATCATTAGCAAACGCTCACAACGACTAGTGGACACTAAGATGGGAAAATTATAAAAAGTAGTAGGAATCATGGTCTGTTTGGTTATTGTGTTTTCTGTATCTGTTATGAAAATATATAGTGGCATTAGATTTGGAAAGGCCCTCATAAATCAGATGTAGGGCCTTTTCTCTTCCCTTTTGCTGAAAGGATTAGGTCGTCAGCCAATTGACTATTGTCAGCTTTATTTTAAAATTAATTCCAAAAGCCATAGCAGCTTATGTTCTTTTATTAAGACGATTTCGACGCATTATCAGTCAACATGCCATGCCAATTATTACTATGCGGTGTGTTTCAAATTCTTTTTATCAAAAATCTGTGAGTGCTGCCGCACGTCCTGGTGAACAACTGTTGTTGTCATTGTGTTCAGACACCTCCCGGCGACGTTACGTATCCTTTTGTTCTGATTATACCCCAGGGGGTAGGCACTCTGTGGCATGCACTTGCATTGTGCATTGCCTGCAACACAGTCATCTCATTTGTGCCAACGGTGGTGGGCTGAGCAAAATTAAGGACCATGATGTCTCCTATAACACCTTTCTCCACTGAAAGACTTTCATTCTTGAGCTTGTTGAAAATAATTCTGTCTGAAAGGTGCAGAAAAATATGCTCCCTAAATTAAAGTTTAAAAAAGATAGGCCAAACTAAAAAGAAAAGGGACTACACTCAAATAGATGGAGCAAACTAAAAGAGTTGTGTTAGTTGTTTTGGTCTTCATCCTAGAGACTGGGTTGAGGTATCTCTCCACGCTACTCTGTCCTGGGCAGCTATGTATGAAATATAGGTAAGATATCGAAATTTTATTTATGGTTGAGATACAGGGTGTTATATCCGACGGACAGACTCGGGAAGTACGCACAGTTCTGTCCATGCGGACTTGGCGGCACTACGAAATACTCCGATTTTAAGAAAACTGTTTAGTTTGTGGCTCCCAATCGAAAGGGTTCAACTATAAATTCAGACTACCCTGTAGCGTAGCCCATAATTCTAACAAACGGAGAACATTTGCTCATCGGAGCAATGCATAAATTAAGAAAACAATTGAGATAACGGAAAATTCTATGATGACTATTTTCTTGCTAATTACGTACTTAAACCTTACATAAACTACAGAAAATGCAAGGAGATACCCACTATATAATTTTTACCAAAAATAGAGAAGTGCCTATACAATACCAATTGCATTTGTGTGTCTAATATTTTCTTGCTTCAATTCTTTGTTTCCTGTAATAATACACTAAACACATTTACTTCAAGAACTGTATATTAATTTTATATCTGAACGAGGATCTATTTAGTATACTTAGTTATAAGTAAAATTTTTTGTGTGTTTCAGCAATTACCTGCAAGTAAAACCAACGACACGTAAATAATTTAACCTCACGATATTAGGCGGGAATTTCCTTCACAAAATCTATTCAAGTTTAAAAATGTGTAGGTTTCTTCTTTGTGATCCAATCATCAGAGAATCTTTAATCCACCGGCGTTGCGCGGGTGTTTGTTTATCCTACACTCTCGTAGTTCACATCCCCTTCCCCCTCTCTCTGCATCCACCTCTTTCTCTCCTCCTTTCCCTCACTCGGCAAAGTTTTCTGCAAGGTACCCTCTGTCAAGTACATACAAACATTTATGTACCCAGTGTCTTCCTCTTCTTTTAAAGGTCATGTGTGTAAAAAATCATAAATATTGAAGCAAAACTATGCATTTTGTAAAATTCCGTAAGTTAAGTACCTTCCACCATGCACCGAACGAAATATTATACAGACGGTGACATTTCTTGTGTGTTTAAGGTAGAGTGTGCACAATTTCATCAATATCGGAACATAGCTATGGATTTCTATGCAATAGAAACACAGGGTCACGTTGAGAAACGCATTTTCTTGTTCTCAAATAGTCCAGTTTTATTTCATACAGCCCTTGTTCTGAGAACAACGAAAACAAAAAAAGGATCTGTGAAATTGGTCGAGCCGTTCTCAAGTTATGTTGCGACCAAGGTATTTAGGGATCCATTTTTATGTAGCAAAGTACCCTCCCCCAATGCACCGTATGAAACTTGAGGAAGACGGTTACATTCCTCTTGTTTTGAAGGTTAAGCGTGCAAATTTTCGTGAATGAAACTGTAAATTTCGTGAGTCTGTAGGAGAAGTATTCTTCGCCATGCACCTATCACAAAATACTTTCTTAGATGATGTTTTCTACCTATAAACTACATTCCTGACAAATTTCAGCTTCATAGGTGAAGCAGTTTTCAAGAATTCGTGTTTAGTCAGTGAGTGAATTATTGTCCCTTCGCTTTTATACAGACGGAGTTTAAGGAAACAGATTGCTTAATTTTGGATGCAAGAGAATTAAGGGAGACTTGCAGACAAAAATAAATAGTAACATGCAAATCTCTAATGCTAACTATTTGATACAAAGTCATGCCTGATGCAACAGTCTTACGGCATCTACAACGAACCTGTTGTGAGCGGTAGACTTCTTTTCGTTGCATCATTTTGTGGGGAAGGAGGGGGGTCAGCTACAAAACGCTTCATAAACGTCCGAAATTACATGCGAACTTTGTTGCAGGTCCCAAACTACTCCCATTTTCCAATAATTGACGCATAAATCTGGGTATTCTCACGCGGTGGTCTCTCATTATTTATGACGTCATATCTCCTGAGCTAGTTGTCGTGCTCTTTTGTTTTTGGGTCAGGAATCTTCGTGGAAGTACGATGAACAGTTCACCAAAGTGATATATAGATTAAAATTATCATAGCATAGATCCGAGGGTCGCTTCTGGGCTCTTAGTTTTCTCTCACAATTTTCATTAGCTAGACTCTTCTTCCTGGATTTGTGGATTCATATGGAAGTAGTATAATATTTACCTTCCTACTTGGCTTATTGGCCGGCCGTGGTGGTCGAGGGGACTGAGGCGCTCCAGTCACGGTCTGCACGGCCACTACGGTCGGGGGTTCGAATCCCCCCCTCGGGCGTGGATATTTGTGCCGTCCTTAGTGTTAGCTAGTTCGTAAGTAGTTTGTAAGTTTAGGGACTGATGACCCCGTAGTTAAGTCCCATAAGCTATACAAACATTTGAACATTTTGAACTTGGCTTATAAAGAAGAGCTAAAATGTAACACTGGGGGAATTATTCAAATTCAAACATATTCACAACACTTCTTATGGCAGGAAGCAACGTATAGTACCAAGTGGGCGGAAAAAATCATGTGACTCGATGTCAGCCAATCACGAGTTGCGGAAGGCGGCAAGCGGTGCGGAAAAGGATGGCTATAATTTCCCTATGTAGAGCTTTAAGCCGTTACTCCCAGCGTGAAACGCACATCTCCAACCAGGCTGTCCAATTGTTTACTTGCATACTGCAGTTGAAGACACCTTCACCGGTTATATCACTCATGATTCAATACTTCCAGCTCCACTACAGCACGAGGCTTAGCTCACTTTATCACACCAATCTGAATTGTAACATATATCAATCTGGAAGTGCGCAGGGTAGTAAGAAAGACGTTTCACTTAAGACACCGGTGGTAAAATTACCGGCGGTAATCAGGTGCCAATTACGTGGCAACCATCACTGGGTCCAAGCGGCTGGTCCAATGTAGCAACGGACCGCCTGCTCACGTCGCTCCTCGTTGGCACCCCGTAGGCAAAGATAACGCTGCTAGGCGAAGTCTACAACAGGGCGGATTAAATCAGAGAAAATCGGCGGTAGAGGGAAATTTGAAACGAGCGCCCACGGACCAATCGTCCTTTCCTTTGAAAGAAATATATATAAACTAGCTGAAAACCAAGCGTTGCCCAGCTATTTATTTATTTATTCCTGCCATATTTCCGGTATATATTCATTTGTATAAGGGCTGTATGTCTGTAAAATCCCTTGGGAATACAATTAGTAGTAAAGAAGTAATAGATAAAAACGTCCCGCGTGATGGGGCGGTATTCCATGAAAGTTACTGTTTATGTGGTCATATCTCATGAACTATGTGTCGTACTGTGGTACAATTTAGGAGGTACCTCCAACTGTATGTGTGTATACTGTCTGTAAAATTTCCTGCGGCTCCAATTTATAGTGTAGAAAATATAAATTGTAACGTCATACCGAATGCCGTAGTTTTAGTCCATGAACAGCGGAACGCTACTGTTTATGTGCTCATATCTCATGAACTACGTGTCGTACTGTGATACAATTCAGAAGGTACATTCAGCTATATGTTTGTATACTGTCTGTAAAATTTCCTGTCGCTACAATTTGTAGTGTTCAAATTATAAATTGTAACGTCATACCGAGAGCCGTAGTTTTACTCCATAACAGCGGAAAAGTAGTAAGCGAGAAACATTTTTCCTTTCATCATTTTACTATGGTTGCCAGCGGGAAAAAGTTTAATAAAGGTTTGAAATTATGTTTAAAGTTTGTTGCAAGTCGCTAAGTACTGTCCTTCTCATACAGTGTATTTCGAAAGTCTCGTCGCATTACATGGCATTTTTTGCGATATCTATTGGTTATCACGTAATATCTTTTGAGCCATGTGCCGTATGTGATTCTTAACCATGCAGTAATTGTTACCTCACTGTAAGGAATGTGGGTACCAAATTTGGTTGAAAACGGTCCAATGGTTTAGGAGAAAATGAGCAGCATTGTCGCAAAATGCAGCAGTTTTTCGAGCATATCATTGTTTATGACGTCATATCGTATGTGATTCTTACACTTACGGCGACCGTCCTCATGGATTGAAGCTTACGTGTACAAAAGTTCATAAAGGTACGAACACTTGCCTCTTCAACCTCTACTGCTGCTCGCTCCCACTCCCGCAACCAAAGATTTTCGCCACCATACTCCAACTGTCAAATATATTTTCACCAGAATGCTACTATAACATCTATTTATTTCATTCTATGGTCATTTCAGCTATAATACCATCTTCAAGTTATCTGCACTGGTTTGATATGAAATTCGTGTGTTATTATAATACAAAAATGACAGGCTACGATAATTTTTACATAAAATTAGATTGTACGTACTTTCTTTATTGTTGTTTTCCATCGACTAACGTCGCGCCACAAGGTTTTCTAGAGTTCGTTTGTACTGTCATTTGATGCTGTTGTGACATTTACTTTTGCTGGTTACAGCAGTTTGTTTACACCCACATCAACGATACGACTGCAGAAAACCTTGTGGCGTGACAGAATAATTAACGATATTCGGTGGAATAAACACTTTTCAGAAAGTACGTACAAAAAAGTATATAAAATTATTGTCCTTTTTCTATTATAATAACACACGAAATTTGTGTCAAACCATTGCAGATAACCTGAAAATGGCGTTATAGCCGAAATAGCCATAGTAGAACATAAATAAATACCGTATTTACTTAAGTGTTGTACCTGCCATATTTCCACTTTTTAACTTCTGAAATTGGGTGAGGTACTGTAGGCGCAAACCTCATAAATTTAATAGTGCATTCGGTTGGTTCAGGATGGGCTACATTTATAAATCATTTTATCACACTTCATATTAAAAACCTATTGTATTAAAACTTCATTTTTATACACACAGACAACTAATATGTTATTTATTTCTTTGTAGCAAACGCGACAGCTGTTAATTTAAGCAATGCTTTAATGCTAATTCTCTGACCACCTGTACTCATTTTCGTATGTTTTTCATAGTATAAATCTGAATTCAACACTAAATGTGGGAAAATGAAAGCCTGGCGATATTGAACAGAGAGGGGGGAGGGGGGAGGGGTAGTCAGCTGCTGTAGCCGTTATGTTGGAGAAATACCACTGATCCAGAAGTCAGTGGCAGACAATATTGTCGAATTTTGCGTAAATTACTGCTGCCGAACTTCATATAACTAACAGATTCAGGAATTTTCGATATTTTTAAATTTCGTACTTTGACTTCAAAAATGAAGGGGGTGGGGTACTATAGACGGTATTATAGCAGCGATATGGTGAAAATGTATTTAATATTATGTCGTTAAATAAGGAGGCCAATGTTTTCAAAACTCAATACGGGACATTTAGAGGATATCAATGAAGACTAAGACAGTTATTTTGAAACTAGCAAAAGGAATTTAGGCAAGCAGAGTAGGCCTACTCATTTACTTTTGAAGTAGCATATCTAACATGAGTGACAATTTATTCTTAATTTTCAATCTTTATCTACAGTTCATAAATACTTTGCCATGCTCCTATTTTTAATTTTAGAGTCACAATTTTTACATATTCTTTCTCCGTTAGGTTTTTACTATCATCTTTGTTGTCTGTACTACTTTTATTTGCTCCAGCTCTTAGAGCATCCTGCTGCACACATTTTGATAAGTAGCTTACTCTGCCCAAAGAATTATGTTTTGCAATGACGTCGAATCAAATTTGAAAAAGAAAAATACTACATTTTAAAACAATTACTCTATTATAGAAGTTCTTTCGATGAAATGTAGAGTTTAATTGTGCCTTACTACTTGCACTGTTCACTCACTTTCGTTGTATTTTCAGAATTTCAACACGTTATTCCTGAAGGAAGTAAGGTGAATGCTGATACTGTATTTGCATTTCAAATTTAAATACGTTTATAGCTGCATACAGACTGTGAAAATATTACATCATGTTTGCTACCTTTAGCAGCGAAAAATGTTCCATTACACTTATTGCAAAGTACCATACTTAAGAAGGCACAGAAAATATGCCAAAAACAGATTTTTTTAATAACTCATCCCATCACCAAATCCAGTACCAGCATGAAATAAAACAACTACCACTGTGATCGAATTTCTCATTTTGAAATAATCTAATTATGTGTATCTTTTTTTTCCTTTTGTATTTAATGTAAGAAGACTGTCATTTACTCGTAGATGATGCATTATTAAGTTGACTTGCGAGCTGTATGACATAGCGTGCCGTACACAAATAGTTTAGGCTTGTGATCTTACAAGGAGAACTCATGGGTATCGGAGTTTAGAAATGTTTATATTTATGGTACGTGAAGTTCAGAACACAAATAAGAATCAGCGAAAGTCATTCCACACAACTCTCAAAAATTCTCGAGAAAATCGACTTTGAAGTTATACAAGTACATGTAAATACCAATTATTAAAACAGTTGCACCATATAATTAAAACAGTTGCAGCATCTGTCGGTGTAGTTTATATGGTAGCGTTCTATCCTGATGAACAGGTTCGAATCCTGCAGTGATGGATTATCTTTATCTTATTTCTTTTTCGTTGTCTTCGACTACTTACACAATTTTAGTATCTAATGGTAATTTTTAGAATAAATGCACTTATTTTTGTTTATTCGTAATTTTCTGTATTTTATAAAAGGTTGTTACTATTGATGGTTTAAATAAAAAACATGTTACATTTTTTACAGTATTAGCTTCACAATTAGTTCACGACAGTTGTCTTTGTTCGGTTTGTGAAGAGCTATACCGCTGTATTTGGAAAGTCATCTCCATAACGACTTTCCAAGCAGCTAACCTACTCAACCATAGCTCGTCGACATACAAATAAGAAACTGACACAACATTTGGAATTATAGATCTCAAAATGTTTTATAGAACTGAATTCGGAAACAACGGAAGAAATATTTGTGACAGTGGGAATCGATCCACCAACTCTATGGCTTGTTATCTGCAAGGGCCCACAGTGTTATTGACGTCGTACATTCACAAATTAATATTAATAATTATTATATAATTTCAACACTGTATATTCATCATTCGTATTAGTTACACTATAAGCTTATTTCGATTTAAAAGTCATCTTCAGGTGTTACACCTGCAATACATAAGATTTCATAACATTTAGTACTATGCTGCATACTTGACTTGTTTTATACAGCGGGAAAAGAAATGATACATACCACATTCTGTTATGCTGCTCATTTCGATATTATTGTGACGTGATTTCTTATATATATATACACGCACACACACACACACACACACACACACACACACACACACACACACACACACACACACACATATATATATATATATATATATATATATATATATATATATATATATATATATAACTTATAATATTGTGTTGTCATGCGAGATGTTTATGAAATTATGGATTTTGACATTTATTTGACAACTCTCCGGAGATGTAGTATGTTTACGTTACTTGCACTCACAAAACGATCATATAATCTTTCTCTTAACACTGATAGATATATATTCTCTGTGCAAATAATGTAAACATACTACATATCTGAAGAGCTGTCAAATAAATGTCAAAATCTGTAACTTCATAAACATCTCGCATGACAACACAATATTATAAGTTACGTGATTTTATATATATATATATATGAAGGAAATCACGTCACAATAATATCGAAATGAGCAGCATAACAGAATGTAGTATGTATCATTTCTTTTTCCTCTGTATAAAACAAGTATGCAGTATAGTACTAAATGTTATCAAATATTATGTATTGCAGGTATAACACCTGAAGATGACTTTTAAGTTGAAATAAGCTTATAGTGTAATTAATACGAATTATGAATATACAGTGTTGAAATTATATAATTTTTATTATTAAACTCTATGGCTGTTAGACGCTACGACGCTACAACCTGAGCTACATGGACAGATGCTGCAACTATTTTAATTATTGGTACTTACGTGTACTTGCAAAACTTCAAAGTGGATTTTGTCCGGAATTTTTTATAGTTGCGTAAAATGGCTTTGGTGGAATGTTATTTAAGTACTGAACTTCATGTACTATAAATATAAAGTATTTCTAATATCCTATACCAATGTGGTCTCCTTGTTAGACCAACAGTTTTAAAATTACTGGAATGCGGGACGCTTTTGCTATTTTGTGGGAGATTTTCAGTAATTATCCCAATGTGGGACTGTCTCGCAGAATCCGGGACTGTTGGCTGCCTTATCGTTAAATGACATGTATGGCGTTGCAAGACTCTCCAAATGCGTGACCTATGCTGTTGCCGCCGTAGCGCTGTACATACTGACTGAAGCAGTGGTCTTGGTAGTGGCACAGAGTAACATATACAGAGAAGAAGCCCCCCTAAACCTCTGTCCTACGCTTCCCTCATAGTTCCATAAGACGCTAGCAGGTGTCAGGCGGTTCCCCGGCTTAGTACTGGTAGACCACACTAGAGGCGCTTCTGAGAGTAGCGTGGAGGGTAGGCTGAGGGGAGAGCTCGTGCCACCTGCCATAAGGCCATGGACGTGTCCGGCGTGCCGGCGTTTGAGGGGATGTGGTGGTGGGGACAGTCGCTACCTGCCGCCTGCTCTGGTCAGTTGTAAAGGGCTACTTCTGACCGCAGCGCCATCATGGGACATCTTACGGAACTGCTTCAGCACCCCCCGGCCCGCACCCCTGAGCGCGAGACCGGATCCTTACGGAAGTTTCCCGTCTGTACATATTTGTCTGTGGTAGTGGTAAGTTTCAACGCCTGGAAGGCGTTCCCCTGCCAGGTTGAGGCAGTGGCACAGACAAATATATACAGACGGGAAACCTCCGTAAGGGCCCGGTCCTACGCTCAGGGGTGCGGGGAGGGAGGATTTCCAGCAGTTCTGTAAGGTGTCCCATGATGGCGCTGAGGTCAGAAGCAGCCCTTTAAACTGGCCAGAGCAGGCGGCAGGTAGCGGCTGCCCCCACCACCACCTCCCCTCAAACGCCAGCTAGCCGGACATAGCCGTGGCCTCGTGGCAGGCGGCACAAGCTCTCCCCTCACCCTCCCCTCCACGCTACCCTCTGACATGCAAGGCACCCTAAGCCAGGGAACGGCCTGACACCTGCTAGCATCTTACGGAACTACGAAGGGAGCGTAGGACAGTGGTTTAGAGGGGGCTGCTCCTCTGTATATGTTACTCTGTGGCAGTGGCGTGGTCGTCAGGGTGTGGCGTCCTTCCAGCAGCCCCGGGGTGGCGGACGTGACGAGCGACCTGTGCCCGGGCTGCCGCGGCGACGACTGGGCGCAGCCCGCGCCGCCCCCGGCCGCCCCCGCCGCCCCCGCGCCGCCGCCCCCGCAGCAGCGCGCCACCTTCCCGCGGCAGAGGGTGGCCGCCGCCGGCACCACCGCCGCCGCCGCCGCCGCCACGGCCGTCGCCGCCCCCCACAAGTTCCGCTCCAGCGAGAAGTACTTCGAGCACAAATTCTACGTCTTCGGCCACAAGTACAGCAGTGAGTTGCGAACGCAGCTGCCTGCCGCTTGCCCGCTTATCCTATAGCGACGTAAAGCTGATTCGGCGTTAATACGAGGGGGTCCAAAAAGAAAAAAAATCGCAGTGACATGTTTTATGGCCCACTTTAGATTTGTAGTTTTATAAGTTTTTGCAAACATTTTGGACCAAAATAATAATCTAAATAATAAAACATTAATTAATAAGAGTGTCTGAAACCCTTTAGGGGAAAAAGAATTAGGTAGTAGCGGGTTCCGAACCACCGACCTTTAGCATCATAATCCACCGCCTTGCCCACTACACTACGGCTATCAATCAAAAGTTGAGTTCTTTAATATGCTATTCATGGCCGTTGTTAACTGCTGCTAATATGGCATTTGTAGATACTAGATTACCATTAATCGTACGAGGAACGATTTGTTTTTGTTACTTGTTCAGTGCGCCATGCTTTGAAATGACAACGTGTAAGTTACAATAAGAAAATCATCAAATACGCAACACAATATGGCGTATGCCAGAGAGAGTTCTGGGCGAGGGATGTCATGTGACATCTCCGAACGGCTGGTTTTCGTTAATTCAACGGAGGGTGTCAAATCTCCGTTATTTTTGCAAATATGTCTCAAACGATACGAGAGATGAAAAAAAAAACATAATGGAGCTAAGTTGTAGACAATTTTCTCCTCTACCAATTAGGTCATTCAATTTTCGTGTCAGATGAACGGTTCGTTTGCAATTACAATTATATTACAAACGGCTTTTTTTATTACTACCGTATTTTTTGTCCGAAAAATTTGAAAAAGGCAGGTTCTGATCTCTGGCGGCCTACAATCATGTCTGTAAAATTTGGTGCTGATCGGTTGAACGGTTCGTCTTAAAAACAGGGAACACGTTACAGACAGACAGACATACATCCCAAAATCGTCGTTATTTTAGCAAATATCTTTGAAACGCTACGAGATATGAAAAAAAAAACATAAGAGAGCAAAGTTGTAGAGAATTTTCTCCTCTACAAATTCGGTTATTCAATTTTCGTGTCAGATGAATAGTTAAGTCGTAATTTTCATTTAAATTTCGAGCTGTCAAAAGACGATCGCAAAGGCCCACTTTTAGTGTTACTACCCTAACCTAAAGTGGGCCAAAATGATAAAAGAACTGACTAACATTGAACATTGTCTTGAGCGGAACTTGTGTAGTGTGCATTTCTGCCGCCAGGCGAGTGTAGCGCAACTCATAAGCCAGGAATGGGAGCCGCGGGCACTGCGGGCACAATGCAAGCACAGTTTCCCATTCCTTTCTCGCAAGTAGCGCCCCCCAAGGCAGCCGATAATTCACGGGGAAAATCTGACGCGCAAGTCTGGAGTCACTTTACAAGTATTATTTGAGTTACAGTATGCCAATGCAATTAAAACTTACGATGAAATTTGTTATTTGCATCTTATTTGAGGAAGAACTGCATCAAAGACCAGTCTTGTTCAATGGTGCCATGGAACGAATAACGCCGGCCGCGGTGGCCGAGGGGACTGAGGCGCGTCAGTCACGGTCTGCACGGCCACTACGGTCGGGGGTTCGAATCCCCCCTCGGGCATGGATATTTGTGCCGTCCTTAGTGTTAGCTAGTTCATAAGTAGATTGTAAGTTTAGGGACTGATGACCCGGTAGTTAAGTCCCATAAGCTATACAAACATTTGAACATTTTTTGAGGGAATAACAATTCTTTCAGGTAGAGGCACAACACAACGTCAAAGGAACAAATAAAGAAAAAAATATTTTCATTGGTTGATGGAATGAGTACAGCATAATAAAAACAGGAATAGGTTGACAGCAGTTATGTTCAAAATTATGTCTTTCCGGTCGTTCGTGAGCAAGGGGAGGTAGAGTCACCAATACTAATTAGTAAAGGAGAATAAACTATGATTTCCGTCGATTTAAAATAATAAACAAAGAATAATGCATTTTTATTAAATGTCTATTTAACTTAATACGTATAACATAAATGAGACGTGTTACCTTCAGAATTCATCTAGTGTTTATAAAAAAGAAAGAAACGTAACGTATTTTTTCTGCTTAATTTTTTATTTTTTACTTTTTTAATTAACGTTTCAAAATTTGGTGTGAGATTACTGTTCATCAAGCATATTGCTCCCGACAGATAAATAAAACACCTTCAGCCTTTATCGTTTCGAAACCTTTTAATGATGAGTTTCGATAATCTAATATTATCATCTTCAGAGTTCTGCTCGTCATACACATTTTTATGTGTTGAATTGTTCAAATGTTTGTAAATCTAAGGGACTTTAACTGCGGCATTTTCAATTCGATAGGCTTACAAACTACTTAAACTAACTTATGCTAAGGACAACACGCATCCATGCCCGAGGGAGGACTCGAACCTCTGACGGCGAGCAACCGCGCAATCTGCAGCAAGGCGCCTTGGAGTGCTCGGCCTGTTCAATTATGTCATTTAAACACGGTGTATGTAGGTGAACTAGTATATAGATTCACCCTTGTGCAGGTTGTGTAATGATGCTATATTCTCAGGCATCAGCAGACGATTCTCAAGCCTGAAGATGATAACATTGGATTACCGAAATTAGTCATTAAAAGGTTTCATAACGTTAACGGTTGAAGGTGTTTTATTTATAAAATTAATATTACTGCCGTTGTCCCAAATCATCTTTGGCCAAGATGTACAGTACATGCAAATACTCAGCAAGATTACTTCTGACCTTAAATTTCATTAATTCATTTTAGAAAAGAAAACACTTTCACACAAATATGTAGTTCCAAACATGCTGCAGACTCGACCAGCTAATCTAAACAGCCCCGGAAGCTCTTCTGAAGCGAAGTTCTTGCAAATGATTTCTTTTATCTCCTGATATATTTCTTTGATGTCCTCATCGTCGGCAGAGCTAGTTGGCATATAAACTTGTACTACTGTGGTCGGTGTTGGCTTCGTGTCCATCTTTGTACTATAACGCGTTCACTATGCTGTTCATAGTAACTTACCCGCATTCCTATTTTCTTATTCATTATCAGACCTACTCCTGCGTTACCTCCAACTTTGTATTTATAACCCTGTACTCAACTGACCAAAAGTCTTGTTCATGCTGCCACTGACCTTCATTAATCCCCACCATTTCTATTTTCAAATTTTCTAACTTACCTACTCGATTAGGGGATAAAACAATAATATTGTAAGCGTCCTGTTAGCTACGTCTTTGACTGTCCAAGCTATATGGACTGTCGGACGCCTGCGAGGAGTCGACGTTTAAACAATAGCAGTTGCAATGTGTAGCTGAGCGCACAGATCTAGCTAACTACGGCAGTGGCGCGAACGAAATGGTTATTATTGAAGCTGATGCAACTAATCCAACTGTGAATCATATTGATCAGTCACGCTAAACTATCGTGCATCTTTATAATCAGTGGGAATGTGTATTTCTGTTAAAGTGTTCGCTAACGTGTGTCGTGTCGTCGTAACAAACAATCAACCGCGCCGCAACGGTAACGGTTTTGTATATGGATTGGATCTAAATCAAGACTATCTGGCTAACGTGGAATTATGACGTCGAAAAATGCAAACTTTCGCCGCCACCTTGATATCAAGATTATCGGACAACCGCGTCGCGATCGGACGTGTCGAACCGTCAACAATTGCTGTAATTGATGGTGTACTGCCATCGCACGTGAACATCATATTGGATATAAAATAGGCGTAATACCTCAAGATCCTATTTATTTTGGAACTGGACAGTCAATCATTCGTATTCTGAACTATTGGTTTAGAACGGTATGTGAACCTACAACCTAACTGTTATCTTTGTTTTGCTACAGTGCAACCAGATCTAACTGCATGCTTTTCCGTATACTGTTCAAAGTTGAATAAAATTGTATTATTGAATGACAATAATTTATCGAGGATATTGCATGAGGGTGAAGTGCATATTTGGAAGTGGAGTGTGTTAACGGCTCAGGAGAATAAAATTGGGCGGGCAGGCACACGGTCAAATCTTTCTAAATATTCAGCCACAATTAACTAACTATCATAATCAAAACAACATTTCCTAGCAAACTATATATTTATACCCCGAGAGCGTGACAATATGTTTTAAAAAGTTCAAATGTTTGTTAAGCTTAAGGGACATAACTGCGGGGTCATGAGTCCCTAAACTTACAAACTACTTGTGAACTACCTTACACTAAAGACGACACAAACATCCAAGCCCGAGGGGGATTCGAACCCCCCGACGGCGGACGGCAATATGTTTAAACACATATGACAATATCAATAGAAATGTGAAATGTAAGAGTCGTATTTCAAGCTGAGCCTAAAATTTTGGGTACGTCACAACCTACATATGCAACAATAGTATGGTAACAATAAGTGTAAAAGGTATAAATTAATTGGAGAAATGAACATTGTCTAAGATCTGGAATGTCAACTAAAGAGTTGTTGCGGTCTTCAGTCCGCAGATTGGTTTGATGCAGCTCTCCACGCTACCCTGTCCTGTCCAAGCCTCTTCATCTGACAAGGAAAATACTTGGGCTCGAACAAACACATATACACCAAAATCGTATGAGAGATAATGTAAAGATCCCTTATTGCACTAGTGATACTCCCGCAGCCTGCCGCGGTGCCGAGGGGACTGAGGCGCTCCAGTTACGGTCTGCACGGCCACTACGGTCGGGGGTTCGAATCCTCCCTCGGGCATGGATATTTCTGGCGTCTTTAGTATAAGGTAGTTTGTAAGTTTAGGGACTGATGACCCCGTAGTTAAGTCCCATAAGCTTAACAAACATTTGAACATTTGATACTCCAGCATCTGCAAAACTCTGCAGTCGTCCGTTAGAGGCCTCTGCGTGTGCCATGCCGCATTGCACTTTGACCTGTCGGTTCGCCAGTAGGGACGGTGCAGTGTGCCTCCGAAATTGCGTTTTGTGATGTTATTTGTGTGGTGAAGAGTCAGATGGGGCGGCGATTGCTAATCAATCCTGCTAATGTATTGCGATTAGTTGAGATGAAGTTATGAAGAACCCTTCTTCGTGAAGATGGTATTAGTGTAGAAGACGAATCATTTGCATGCTTTCTCGTATCTGTTATGGTACAGAAATATGAGGATAAGTTAGATACTGTTGTTACAAACTCATAATAATGATAAATGGGGATGATAATGACGAACAGCTCATTGCAAGCGGTAGTGCTACGGTAAGTGCGGGAAGAGGCAATGGAAGCAGTGGCAGTGAATACCAACAGTCTTTCGAGAAGAAGGTTAAAGTTGCAACTATCATCACGGCTTTTGATGACAATTCGCTAGAGAACATGTACGATGATTATTACATAAGTTATAGTTAAGATATCTGCATTACGTATGGCGTCTAGAATTACATCTACAGTACTATCTAGAGCATGGTTGCAGAGCTTTGCAGAAAAACGACACCCACCAGCACATTGAGGTGTACGCAGAGATCCTGTAACCAAACGTTCATACAGATATGTTTGTTCGAGCCCATGTACTTTCCTTGTGAGAATACGTACATACATACGGCAACCTACATCCTCTTGAATCTGCTCACTCTATTCGTCCCTCGGTCTCGCTCTACGATTTTTACTCCACACATTCCTTCTAATGTAAAGCTGACGATTCCTTGATGTCTCAGAAAGTGTCCCAACAAAATATTCCTTCTCTTAGTCAGGATATACCAGAAACTCCCCAATTCTGTTGAGCACCTCCTCAATAGTTACGTGATCTACCCATCTAATCTTCATCATTCGTCTGTAGCACCACATTTCGATAGCTTCTATCATCTTTTTGTCTGAACTTCTTATCGTCCTCGTTTCACCCCCATACAATACTACACTCAGGAGAAATGCTTTCAGAAAGGACTTCCTAACATTTAAACTAATACTGGATGTCAAAAAATTCCGCTTCTTCAGAAACGCTTTTCTTCCCTTGGCCATTTTGCATTTTATATCTTCTTTACTAGTATTACAAAAGGTCAGTTCCAGGCCCACAGGCTAACCCGTTTACCTCGGCCCACTGAATGTTGGGAAGTGACGGCCGCACGCTCTTACAGCGGGCGCGGTCGAGACCGGACTCGGGCGGTGAGAGTCACGGGATCGATGCCCTGCTGGCGACCGAGATTGCCGCTGGCGAGCATCGGCCCAATTACATTCATTCTGCGCGGGTCACGCGAAACCGCAGAGGCTGCAGTAAGCCCGCCTAACGAACTGACTGCTGAGGAGTCCAGCCGACGCCCGTGGCAGTGGCGGCGCTCCTGTCAGCCTGCTGGCGGCTGCTCTAGCACTGGCGATGCTGTACACAAATGTTCTAATGTATGTAGAACTTATGGGACTTAACTACGGGGTCATCAATCCCTAAGCTTACAAACTACTTATGAACTAGCTAAGACTACGGACGGCACAAATATCCATGCCCGAGGGGGGATTCGAACCCCCGACCGTAGTGGCCGTGCAGACCGTGACTAGAGCGCCTCAGTCCCCTCGGCCACCGCGGCCGGCTCGCTGTACACGTCAGCGGCACAGCTCCATCTCTCAGCCTACAAAAGCTACTACTTTTGTATTTCCTCAGAGCCTTCCAAACGATAGTCTCAGTTACAGACGAAGCAAGTACTCCAAAATTAGTATCGAGAACAGCTACCAGCATGAGTGATTTGGAAGTAGATATCCCTGGAGTATTAAAGCATTGTAAATCACATAACGAAATTAAGTCTGCCAGTCGCGATTGTATACCAATTACTTTACTTTCAGAGTATGCTGAAGCAATAGCCCCATACCTAGTTATCATATACAACAGCTCGCTCAGCGAACATTCCGTACCGAAAGACTGAAATATTGCACAGGTCACTCAAATATTCAAGATATGCAGTAGGAGTAAAATTACAGGCCTATATCATTGACGTCGGTTTGCGGAAGTATTTTAGAACATGTACTGCCGCGGTGGAGTAGCCGAGCGGTATAAAGCTCCTCGCTGCGAAGTGCGCGGTTGCTCGCCGTCGGAGGTTCGAGTCCTCCCTGGGGCATGGATATGTGTGTTGTCCTTAGGTTAGTTTCCCTTAGTTTAAGTAGTTTGTAAGCTACTGACTGAGGACCACGCAGTTTGGTCTGATATATTTACAAACATTTGAACATTTTTTTAACACTTACTTTCCTTAAATATTATGAATTACCACGAAGAGAACGACCTATTGACCGATAGTCAACTCGGATTCACCAGCTATCGTTCTTGTGAAACACAGCTTCCTCTTTACTCACATGATGTGAACAGTGCTATCGACAAGTGATGCTAAATAGACTCCGTATTTATAAATTTCCGAACAGCTTTTGACACTGTACCTCACAAGCGTTTTCTAATCAAATTACGTCCTTATGATATGTCGCCACAGTTGTGCGATTGGATTCGTGATTTCCTGTCGGAAAGGAAACAGTACGTTGTAATTGACGGTAAGTCATCGAGTAGACGTGTTATCTGGCGTTCCACAGCGAAGAGTTATAGAGCCCCTACTGTTCCTTATTTTTATAAACGATTTAGGAGACAATCTGAGTAACTCTCTTAGACTATTTGCGGATGATGCTGTAATTTATCGGTTAGTAAAGTCACCAGAATATCAAAAGCAGGTACAAAAATGATTTAGATATCTGCATGGTGCAAAAATTGACAATTCACCGTTAGAAATGATAAGTGTGAAGTAATTCATATGACCACTAAAAGAAATCCGTTATACTTTATTTACATGATAAATCAGTCAAATCTGCAGGCCGTCAAACTAAATACCTAGGAATAATAATTACGAACAACTTAAACTGAAAAGAACACATAGAAAATGTTGTAGGGAAGGCGAACCAAAGGCTACTTACATTGTCAGAACACTTAGAGGATGCAACAATTCTACTAAAGAAATTGCCTATACTAAACTTGTGCGTCCTATTTTGGAGTACTGCTGCGCATAGTGGGATCCACCAGGTGGGACTGACGAACGATTTAGAGAAAGTTCATAGAAGGGCAGCTGGCTTTGTATTGTCGCGATATAGCGAGGAAAGTGTCACGGAAATGATTCAGGAGATAGGGTAGAAATCATTAAAAGAAAGGCGTTATTCATTGCGGCGAGATCAATTTGCAAAAGTTCTCTTCCGAACGTGAACATATTTTGTTAGCACCCACCAAACTAGGGAGACATGTTCACAATAACAAAGTAAGAGAAATCAAATCGAAAACGAAAACATTCTCGCGAGCTATTAGAGAATGGAACTGTAGAGAAATATCATAAAAGCGGTTTGATTAACCCTCTGCCATGCACTTTATTGTGACTTGCAGAGTATTTATGTAGATGTAGAAAATACCCGTAGATAGCAAACATTACTCATCCCACTTTCTATGCCGTGTTGTCGGTTGAAGCCAACATCTAAGTCACGTGACTGTGGGCACAAAGTAAGTTTTTCTCATTATGAGCAACATCTTTTCTCGTTTATAACTGATGATAACAATTAAACTATTTCGAGTGTTTCTATTATACGTAACGTATAGTAAACGTTAGGTAATCTCTAGAAATTTAGTAATATTAATGCGTTGATTACAGTTTTGAGTTGTCACCAGGTGAAACGTGGTTATACTTATTTTTATAGGAAGGAGAAATACAGATGCTCATTGTTTGTGTTGCACCATGAATCTGTTAGTTATTTTCAAATAATGACAGTCACTATCAATGAGGGAACTAGTTGAAACATATTCTTTCAGCTAAAGGAAAATATCATTTCGTACGACCTGCAAGCGGAAATAAGAGTTTTATCAAATAATTATCCACATTAAAAATCGACTTTTTTCTAATATTTTCTGGTCCATTTTGCGCATATAAATATTGTTATTGGAAATTTCTCGCGAATGCGTTTTGGCGTTCACAAATATTTGTGTTATTGTCTTCAGTCCGGGTACTGGTTTAATGTAGCTCTCATCCCTGTTCTATTCTGAGCAGGCCTCTTCATGTCCTCATAAGAGCGGCAACCTACATCCTTCTGAACCTGCTTTCTGTATTCATCTCTTGGTCTCCATCGGCGATTTCTACTACATACACTTCCCTCCAGTCCTAAAGTGACGATTCCTTGATGTATGTGTCAACCAATCAGTCCCTTCTTTTAGCCCAGGTACGCCATAAATTTTTTCGCCCCAATTCTATTCAGTAGCCTCTCATAAGAGAAGTGATCTACCCAACTGATCTTCATCACTCGTCTGTAGCCCCACATTTTAAAAGCTTCTATCCTCTGAACTACTTAGGGCTCAGGGCAACTTTACTCTGGCCATTAATACTGAAACACGTGGTGTTTGCAACCTATTTCCGTAAGAGTAAGGGGCTAAGAGTGCCTTCGCAGTGAAGAAAGGACCATTGCCCGGTCATTGCAGCATTACCTGATTTTCTTGGATACCACATATATATAAATAAATTATAGGCAATGACGGGCAATGATCCTTTCTTCAGTGCGGAGGCACTCCTAGGCCTTTACTGTTACCCGAATAGATTGCAAATACCGCGAGTTTGAGTAATAATGGACACTTGACTTAAATATTAGTTGCAGTATAATGTCATCAAGTGCAGTCTATCTTTCGTCTATGATTTCAGTCCTAGGTTTACTGAGACGTTACACACTCGTGCTCAATAGCATAAACAAAATAAAAATTAAAATTAAAAAAAAAAACCTTACTGTCTATTCTGTCGATTATCTGCGGAAGAGACGCAGTCGGAGAACAATGCATCCTTATCGATGACGAAATACGGTGACTTTATGTTTTTTGTTGGCTTAGGAAATGGGAATCGGGAGCATGAAAATGCTTTGGCAGCCACCGCACTCACTGCTGAGATATAAATTGAACCGTAATCCTGGCATCTGGAAAGACTGGGTTTTGGTCCCTAGTAGTTGATTTAGTCCTTTTTGCTGTTTTGCGAGTAAGGTTATAAGCTGCATATCTTTCGCAGTAGGTAGTGATAGTCCGCCGTCATAGCCGTGCTTCTTTGCTTCGACATCGGAGCTGGTTGTCGCACAAATCCACTGAGTATTTGGATGCCCTTGTTAGAGGGAAGAGAGGTTCCACTTGCTCGTCGCAGCGCGAGGCAGGCCATGTTAAAAGCTCCGCTGAAACGGTATTTACTTACCTCTTCAGAACGATTGTAAGCTTTTATGATTGCCAACAACTTTCCTACACCGTATTAAAGCCTAATAGGTGTATTGTTGTGTTTTAGGTGTTTTAGTATTTTATACACCTAACGTATTTGCGTAATCCACACTCGGGTGCAGAAGTGTAAACTTTATACGGGCATTCCGTGCAAATTATTAAATTCGGTTGTAGCCCTGTTTGTTATCACGAGTTCGTGTTTCTTTGAATGTAAGAAAGAGCTGTTATCACTTCAGGAACTCGTATAAACATAGGTAGCTGTCGTAGCTCAGATTTTTCTTTCTGCATATCTATCGCTGAAATTAGAACACTAATATCGTTTTCCGCCCCCGTATAACGCATTTTAAGTGTGTTTCTGTCGATCTTATAACTTTTTCCTACACTAGTAAATATCAAAAACATTATTCTGTACATACTTTTATGAACACAGTACCACAGAAAATCGGAAAAATACAATCTCGACTGAAACAGCAGAAACAGCTCAAACTAGGTAACTCAATATCTACAAGTGAAAATTCCCACCCCCTCCTTTTTCATGTTACATCCAATACACAGCCAAGGGGGAGGTGGCCTAGCACGACATGACAAAACCATGAACCAAGAAATAGCTGGGAAATACTGAAAAAATTACCGCTTATCGGATTCGAAGTCGCGACCTTCACATTACGAATTTAGTATTCAAGCCCTACATCACATGGGAGCTTCACAGGCAGTAGTAATTCATTTACTGACTTTCATCAGTGTCTTTCTTGCATTGGGAGGAGGAACAGAAAATATTTACTTCAAACAGACAGGATTAATTCGTTGGTTGCCGTAAGTCGCCTTTACGGAGGAAGTAAGGAAGCATAGGGTTTAACATCCCGTCGACAGCGTTGTCATTAGAGGAGCTTACGCTCAGAGTTGTAGGTAAGGATGAGGAAGGAAATCGGTCGTGCCTTTTGAAAGGAACAGTCCTGGCATTTGCCTAGAGTAATATAGGGAAATTACAGAAAATCTAAATCTGGATGGCCAGTGGTAGATTTGAACCACCGTCCTATCGAATGTGTGGTACCACTGCACCACCCCGCTCGGTCGCCTTTACGGTTCCCGCAATCTCGGTCAACTTTCATCGCCCACTGTTTCCATCTTTCCTCGTTCCTTGAGAAAAAACATCATATAGCAATCATAACATCGGTTTTTACAGACAACAGCGGAACAATGAGGCATTTCTCTTGACTGTCCTTAATTATCTACATCTACATGTACATGGGATACTCTGCAATTCACATTTAAGTGCCTGGCAGAGGGTTCATCAAACCATCTTTATACTATTTATCCCCCTTTCCATTCTCGAATAGCGCCCGGAAAGAAAGAACACCTGAATCTCTCCGTTCGAGCTCTGATTTCTCGTATTTTATTCTGATGATCATTTCTACCTATGTAGGTGGCAGTCAGCAATATATTCTTGCATTCAGAGGAGAATTTTGGCGATTGGAGTTTCGTAAGTACACCATGCCGCAGCGATAAGCGCCATTGTTGTAATGATTCCCATCCAAAATCCTGTATTATTTCCGTGACGCTGTCCCCCCTGTATCGTGACAATACAAAACGGGAGGCCCTTCCTTGGACTCTTTAGGTGTCCTCCGTCAAATAGACCTGATAAGGATCCCACACTGAGCAACAATACTCCAAATAAGGATGAACAAGCGTGGTGTGTGCAGTCTCTTCAGTAGTTCTGTTGCATCTTTTAAGTGTTCTGCCAATAAAACGCAATCTCTGGTTCGACTTTCCTACAACATTATCTACGTGTTCTTTCCAGTTTAAGTCTGATTTAACAGTAAATCCTAGGTATTTAGTGGAGCTTGTGGCCTTCACATGCAATTGCTTTATCTTGTAAGCAAAGTTTAACTGATTTCTTTTCGTACTCATGTGGACGACTTCACACTTCTCATTATTTAGAGTCAACTGCCAATTTTTACACCATAGTGATATCTTATTTAGATCGTTCTGCAGTTGCTTTTGATCTTCAGATGCTTTTTCTTGACGGTAAATGAGGGCGTCATCTGCAAACAACCTAAGAGAGATGCTTAGATTTTCTCCCAAATCGTTTATGTAAATAAGGAACAGCAGAGGACCAATAACACTACCCTGTGGAACACCCGATATCATCTCTGTTTTAGTCGATGCCTTACCATCGATTATTACAAATTGTGTCCTCTCTGAGAAGTAATCCCCTATCCACTCACAAACTTGGGGCAAACCACTCAATTTGATTAAAAGCTGTTTGTGAGGTACGGTGTCAAAAGCCTTCTGGAAATAGAGAATCAATTTGAGAAACCTTGTCGATAGCACTCATCACTTCGTGTGAGTAATTATTATGTAATATACGTTATTAATTACACTCCGTAAATCACTTCATTTTAACATATAATATTAAAAATTGCCTCGAAGTTCTAAAATTATCGTCATCGACCAACAAACAACACGTTCATTTACTTAAATAAAGCCGACAAAATACATGCCAAAGTGCAGCAGTGTCTACCATAATACAGCCTGAAAATAACTGTACAGTGACATCGCTGTCAGAAGCATTTAAGGCCCTCTTAGTACAGGAACGCACACTGTATCTATTCAGACATATACAAAGGCCGCCAAATCTGGTAAAAACATGGCGTCCTGGGCTAACACCATCTAGAAGACAAAGCCTCACAGCTGGCCGTGCCTACGTCACACCGCCTCGTAGTGGCCGGCCAGTCAGCTTGCGTTCGCGGCCTTTAGATGTGACGTAGGTACGGCCAGCTGTGAGGCTTTGTCTTCTAGATGGTGTTGCCTAGGCCAGCACCTCCTATAGAAGAGAGCCTGCGCACGACGTCACAACATGGCGGCGGTGAGAGGCTTTTTTTTTTTTTTTTTTTTTTTTTTTTTTTGCTTATGGGCCTTAACTACGGGGTCATCAGTCCCTAACCTTACAAACTACTTATGAACTAGCTAATCCTAGGGACGGCACAAATATCCATACCCGAGGGGGGATTCGAACCCCCGACCGTAGTGGCCGTGCAGGCCGTGACTGGAGCGCCTCAGTCCCCTCGGCCACCGCGGCCGGCAGGCTTAGAGTCTTCTGAAAGATTGTAAACATTAGCAGTGCACGCTGTTTATAGTGCATTCTTTCGTTCAGGAGTGTATTTATTACGTCAATTGGTATTGTGTACGCTGGACGAGTTTTGTGTGTGAGAAGAACGTGTGATCTCTTTTTTACTGACAAAATGCCGTTTCGCTGTTTTGTGCCGAAATGTTGAGGAAATTACGACTGTGAAAGTTATCGTCTTTAAACGTCCGGAGAGGAAGAAATGGATATCAAGAATTTCCAGGATAACTTGGCTCCTTCTTCAAATTAATGAGTAAGTTTTCGTTTTTGTTTAACCTTATGAGAGTTTTAAGTCATGACTGTTTACCGTTGGTTATTGCGATTCATTTTATTTACGTAACCACGCCCATTAGCTTATTCTTCTTCGGATGTTTAAACATGGTAACATTTGGGCCACAGTCGTAATTTCCTCTACATTTCGGTATTTTGTCCGTAAAAAAGAGATCACACATTGTTCTCACATACACAAATCGTCCAGCATAGGGATCACATCGTTCACAACACCAGTTTACGTAATAAATATACTCCTGAACAAAGAATATACTAAAAGCAGCGTGCACTGCCAATGTTTACAATCTTTCAGAGGACTCTAAGCCTCTCACCGCCGCCATGTTGTGACGTCATGCACAGGCTTTCCTCTATAGGGGGTGCTGCCTAGGCTCTCAGCTGTATCAGGCTCTCTACCGGAGCCAACAGCGGCGCGCCCCCTGCTGGCGTGTTGTGACAGGAGCGGCGATCGGGGCGTCATCCGCCCAGGGCGATCGACCAACAGGTGTGGCTGCTGGGCGCGGGCTGCGTGACTCCATTCCGCCGCATCGGTCAGGACGCAAACCGCGCGGCACGCGACCGCTCTGCCCACAGCCGAATCCGCCACTATTTTTAGCTCCCGTATCGCTCCCTGCACCGCTTTTAATATTAAAGAGTCAACGCACGGTACTTTGTCACCGCGCAAGCACACCAGCCGCAATGAACAGGCAGGACAGTATGTTTTGATCGCACACAGAGAGGCGGCAGTGTAGAGCTGGCAATCAAAATTGTCGCACAAACGGGACGTTTCGTGAAACAATGAGCAAGAATAAACTTCATCCGCTCTGGTGTTTTATATCTGGTGAACAAACATCACTTGCATTTTGCACATTCATTAAATTTAGGTAATCATTAAGATGGAGAACAGGAAATATCTACACAGCACTGTCTTACAAGGAGAGGGTCTGACATGTGGGTCACCAATTTCGATCGAATTTTGCATGGACGTTTTATCATAAATAGTAACTGGTACCCGGCGCGTTGCTTCCTCTCCCTCCTATATATATGAAAACATACATATAGGTGCCAAATTTCATGGTGACTGGTCAAACGGTATCAAAGCCGGAAGGAATCCTCCGAGATGCTAAATTCACTGGCTTGCAGTTTATAAAAGCCTCCTTCGTGAAAACTTACATTTATGTGCTGACTTTCATTGTGACATGTCAAACAATTTGGGTGTTTGTTCTACCCTGCGCCATGCACCCAAAGTAGCCAATGTATTAATGCAGGGTATAGGCTATCTCCAAATTTCATTTAAATCTGCCCATTCCTGTGAAACCTTAACATTCCCCGGCGTAATGAATGTTCAAACAACTTACGGGTATGCTGCTGGGTGACGTCGTCGACTACCGCCGATATTTTGGCAGGAGGACACCCTGTCATTCTCAAGGCACAACTGCAGTTAAGGAAGCAATGTGCAAGCGTATGTAATACCTCGGTTTGCAAAGGGTAAACAAGGAAGATAACACACTCCGGACTGAAGACCACAACAACAACACATGTCACTGCAGAGTCAACACAACCAAAGATGACGAAACATCAAAATTATCGATAGTGACTTAATCAACAGGTGAGGCAGCATAAATTTTGTTCCTCTGATAGTTGTCACCATCCAGCTTATCGTGAAGGAGTACTTTGTACCTTGGTTCACAGGGCACATGTCATTTCAGACCATGAAAGTTTGTCAGCTGAGTTGTCCCACCTCGAGGTCACCTTTCGTCAGAATGATTACAGTGAGAGACAGATAAAACATGCGTTGCGCTTTCAGCCTATTGTGCAACGGGTGAGTGACGATAGTAATGAAGTGGCACCTAAATCTATGGCCTTTTGTCGTATTTTCCGTGTTTGGTTGTATTTTGCGGAAATATGATGTGAAGTGTGTTTTTCGACCACCTTCTAAGATAAAGGCACTGTTGGGGTCCAGAAAGGATGATCTTGGTTTGCGTAAGGCAGGTGTATATCGTATTCCTTGCAGTTGTGGCATGTCATATATTGTTCAGACAATCAGGGCTGTGGAAGACCAGTGTATTGAACACAAACGTTACACGCGCTTAGAACAGCCAAACAAATCCGCTGTTGCAGAACACTGTCTTGGCATCGGTCATCCTATGGAATACAACAACACGGAGATATTGGAATAGTGTTATTAAGGAAGCTATTGAAATTAAACTAGCAAGCGACCTCATAAAGAGAGTTGTTGGTTTTTGTGTAAATTCTGCTTGGAATGCGGCACTGTCTCTCGTCTAAAAACAGAGGGACAAAATTAATGCTGCCTCGCCTGTTGATTAAGTCATTATCGATAATTTTGATGTTTCGTCATCTTTGGTTGACTCTGCACTAAGTGTGTTATCTTCCTTGTTCACCCTTTGCAAACCGATGTATTACATACGCTGGCACATTGCTTCCTTGAGTGCAGTTGTTCCTTGAGAATGGCAGGGTGTTCTCCTGCCGAAATATCGGTGGTTGTCGACGACGTCACCCGGCAGCATACCCGTAAGTTGTTTGAACTGTTCATTCCTTTCAGCATGAAGAAGTAGCAAAGATATCAAGGGCTGACGCAGGGCAAAATAGTGAAAAAATCCGATTTTTTTCATTACCGTACGTAATTTATTAGGCTCATGTTTTAAGAATGATATCTCAAAGTTTTGTTATCGAAATATGCTTAGAAAGATTTTTAAGGACGACATTTCGTCGACCGTCTGCGCATCGCCCGTCCCCTTTATCTGTGCTGTGCTACACTCCTTGTTTACACTAGATATATCTTTTGTGTTAATAATTCGGTCATACAATCGAAACGAACAGCAGACATTCAGAAGGCTCTGACAAAGATTATACCAACCGTGTTCCTTTGCTTATAACGTGAACTGCTTTTAATAGTGCACAGTACGGTTTGTTATTTTGCTGCTTATTAGTTTGTTTTGCTTACTATGGGTTTTAATAGTGGCCACGTATTTAAAAAAGTTAGAAAGTGTTAAATTTCTTGCGTAAATAAGAATATTATAATCATTCTTTCACATCCGAAGAACAATTTCCGGTGAAATCGCCAAGTTTATCGGACAAGAAAATCAGTGAAGGAATTGATGACAGAGTATACGGTGCCAGAGACGAATTTTGTAGTGGATTTAGGTTAATTGACTTAGAAATTCTTGCTCATATGATTAATGTTTTATGTGCATTTGATAATTGTGGATCCAAGAGCCTTAGACTGTATGATGACAATGTCAGAATTGGCATTGTAAGTAATATACATCGTTTCTGTGACGTCTGTTAATATGATGCTCAGTTAAAGACATCTTCTCTCCATGGGAAAACGTATAAAGCGAATACAAGATTCTGTTATAACAGAACATTCATCGAGGCTGTTGAGGTTGAGTGCAAGGAAAACATGCAAGCAGCTGTTGTGGAAGATATTGAAGTTAATAACAGTGAAGTGAAGACAGGTGTGTGTGCTCCACGGATGGAACGTGGATGAAGAGGGGCCACACATCACTTCATGGTGTGTCATCTGTCATCAGTGTGGATACAGGGAAAGTCTTGAACTTCCAAGTACAAATATTGCTCTTATTGACGTCACTTCATGGTGTGTCATCTGTCATCAGTGTGGACACAGCGAAAATCTTGGACTTTCAAGTACAAATATTGCTCTTATTTACATCACTTCATGGTATGTCAACTGTCATCAGTGTGGACACAGGGAAAATCTTGGATTTCCAAGTACAAGTATTGCTCTTATTGATATCACTTCATAGTGTATCATCTGTCATCAGTGTGGACACAGGTAAAATCTTCGATTTCTAAGTATTGCTCTTATTGACATCACTTCATGGTGTATCATTTGTCATCAGTGTGGACACAGGGAAAATCTTGGACTTCTAAGTACAAATATTGCTCTTATTGGCATCACTTCAAGGTGTGTCATCTGTCATCAGTGTGGAGACAGCGAAAATCTTAGACTTCCAAGTACAAATATTGATCTTATTGACATCACTTCATGGTGTGGATACAGGGAAAATCTTTGACTTCTGAGTACAAATATTGCTCTTATTGGCATCACTTCATGGTGTATCATCTCTCATCAGTGTGGACACAGGGAAAGTCTTGAACTTCCAAGTACAAATATTGCTCTTATTGACGTCAATTCATGGTGCGTCGTCTGTCATCAGTGTGGACACAGGAGAAATCTTGAACTTCCAAGTAGAAAAATTGCTCTTATTGACATCACTTCATGGTGTGTCATCTGTCATCAGTGTGGACACAGGGGAAATCTTGGACTTCCAAGTACAAATACAACTCTTATTGCGAAAAAAAAGTGTGATAGCAGTGGAAATGAAGGTGGGAGGAGGTTTATAAGAAAGTGTGCAGTAAGAATTATCAGGGGTCAAGTGGTGGGATGGACTCAACTGGGATGAAACTAATATTCCCAAGATCTGTAGAAAAATATGGAGTTAGGTATTTGAAGTGCCTTTGTGATGGAGATTCCAGTGCTTTTAAGACTGTCTTGGAGATCAATCCTTATGGTTCCCAAGTAAAAATTGAAAACCTTGAATGTGTGGGTCATCTTCAGAAGCGAATGGGTGGCAAACTTCTGAGACTGAAGAAAGAAATGAAGAACAATAAATTGGAAGATGGAAAGGAGGTTTTACATTTGAAACTCTGACATTGTAGGAGATATATAATTTTAAATTTCAGTATGCATTTTGGCGTATGTCTGCCCTTAACCCATTCTAAAGCACCCTTTGCCACGCAAAATAGCCCATGTATAATCAGGGTATAAGTTACCCCTGTTCCAAATTTAATTCATACTCGTCCAGCCATTTAAGCGTGAATGCATAAGAAACGATTTAAATAATTGTAAAGCACCCTCCGCCATACACCATACGAAGTTAATTTTAGCATCCCTACAACCTTCGCGCGAATGCAAGCAATGAGTTAACGAAGATTTATCGCAATCGGATGTACGGTATGGCCGTGCATAACATACGAAGTAAAAGACAAACAAACAAACATTTAGTTTTTAGATATTAATTAAAAAGATACATGTTTCGGCCTTTAGCTTTCTTGAAAAAATCGGGGTCAAAGTTGCTGATGAAAAATCTACATCTACAACCATACTCCGCAAGCCACCCGACGTGTGTGGCGGAGGGTACTTTGAGTACCACTATCGGTTCTCCCTCCTATTCCAGTCTCGAATTGTTCGCGGAAAGAAAGATTGTCGGTGTGCCTCTGTTTGGGCTCTAATCTCTCTGATTTTTATCCTCATGATCTCTTCGCGAGATATAGGTAGGAGGGAGCAATATACTACTAGACTCCTCGGTAAAGGTTAGTTCTCGAAAGTTCGACAAAAGCCCATGCCGAACTACAGAGCGTCTCTCTTGCAGAGTCTTCCACTGGAGTTTATCGATCATCTCCGTAACGATTTAAATGGTCCTGTAACGAAGCGCGCTGCTCTCCGTTGGATCTTCTCTATCACACTTTCAATACTATACATCGAAATATTGTCTGCAGATGAGCATTTTTTATTATATATATTAGTCAAAAGTTAATGACGTTCGAGTAATTAAGGTTTTTGTGTTTTCATGCTGTAGCTTGGTAGTCGTAAGTCCTGGGCCAAATACTCAACTAACAACCCAGAACAGAGATGAATAAACGACCGCAAAGCATCGATAAATCTAAGAAAAAAGAGGGGGGGGGGGGGGCAGCCCAAGGCGTGGACTGACAACCATGGGTCCATGTTCGAACCTCGATCATGGCAATTTTTTGTTAGATTGTTTTTCGATGTATTTGATAATGTTCCCGTATTTGTACTACCTTTTCTTGCCTTATTTTCAAATGGAGCATCGGAAAATGTGATTAATGTTCAATTAAGTGTATTACCCTGTTTACAGATGTTTAATTTGTGATACACAGTGGAAAACACTAAATATAAGAAATAAATAAATCACATGAACGGCATATTGCCAAATTCATATGTCGTTCGTGTTTGAACATGGTGTGAGAAATAGTTGTCTTTTGGTTTTTTCTATGATCATTTACACCTTACTGGCTGTGAGAACGACGACTAATAGATGGTCAGTAATTGTAATTACGTAGTAATACACTTTAGAAGTTTAATTTATTTTATTTATTTCTTATTTTTATTCTTTTTGACTATGTATTACAAATAAAACAGCTGTAAACAGATAATACACTTAATTGAATATTAATCATATTTGCCGATGGTCTACTTCAAAATAAGGCAAGAAAAGAGAATAATATCAAATACATCGAAAAAAATAACAACAAACGCCACGATGGAGGTTCGAACCTGTATCCACGGTTTGAGAGTCCAAACTTTGGACCGCTCGACTGGTAACGGTGCTCGGAAAGTCGCTCATGTTTAGCATGAAAACACAAAAATCTTAATTGAGCGTCATTAACCTTTGACCCCACATAAACTGGTAAAAAACTGCTCGTCTGTAGACAATCTTTTGAGGTATAGCATTGAAAATGCGATTTATCATCATAAACTTTTGGCTTCAGTAGCCAACGGAAATGGGTCTTTCAGTTTTGTTTTCTAAACAACACTGCGTAGTGTATGTAAATGTTTTTGGCCGAAACACGTCTCTCTTTATGTTCAATACAGAACGTCCATGTAAAATTCGACCGAAATCGGTGACCTACATGTCGCATCCTCTCGTTGTGGGTTCTACAGATGAATTTTCGACTAAGTTGTGAAGGCACCGTGAGCAGAAATACAAGGACGGCAAAGTTGTCTACTATAACCCCGAATCCAGACTGCACTTGATTAAATCCTAGTTTAGCTGACACTGTCTTCTCGTTGATGTGAAGATACTTGTAGCAAAATACAGCCAATCACAAGTGTCGTTGAGTGAGCCAGTGAAAATGGGTCTTTCAATTTCGTTTTCTAAACAATACTGTGGTGTGCGTGTGAATTTTTTTAGCCGAAATTTGTGATATATTCACTGAAAATAAGTCAATGCTTGTGACGAGTGGTACTGTAAATCTGCAATAACATGAATATTTTTATATCAGAATAGTTACACATTCATAGGAAATAGCTCGACTTTTTTGACAAATTTCAGTGCAATTATCATTGACCTAACTGTCGCCGTCGCTACAGAATACATCAGAAAAGTACAGCGAGAAGCAGCCACTACATGGGTGTGACAGTTTTTTTTAATTAGTGAAAATTTAGTGCTATTCATTCTTCAAAAATAACATTTAAAATATTTTGCAGTCAACGCTACGTAAAGGAAAAACTGTCATATCCATGAACTGACTGTTTCTCGATGTAATTTTCTGAAGATCTTCCGTAGCGATTTTAGAGACGTACAGCGAGAACTATTCATTACATGTTTGTTACAATTTTTTTACCTCCACGAAGCTTTTTGTAAATGTTAAGAAATCTATATTACTGACAAATAAATTGCACTCAGTTTCCATTAAGTAAAAAACTGTTACATCCATGTAGTGACTGATTCTGGATATACGTTTTCGATTCACCATCTCGTAGCAATTTTAATTGAGCTAATACAAAACTGTTTCTTGTTACTGTGAAACATAATTCCACAAAGCAAATACTCTCAAAAACCGCACGTCATGTTTCGATTCCCATAAAAAAATTATGTATTACATTAAGAGATACGCCTCACGTAAATGTTATTACATTTGAATTACACGCCACTGTCCGTCAATGTATGCAAGACGTATTTTCATTGGCTCTCTCAACGACACTTCTAATTCTATTCCTTTCGTTACCAACATCTGCCCATCAACGAGACTACAATCGTAAAATCAACCGAAATAAATACTGGGACGTTATCTATACTAATAATAAATCTGTAAATGTAGGCTTGTCGCTGTTCACTTCAATCTTCAAAACTACTGCACGAATCTTCATGCGCTTTTCACAGGAAACATGAGGAAAGTTTGGGTCAACATATAGGCATAATTTTATCAAAATCGTATCACGAAAAAAAAGATATCGTAATTTTAAGTGTTTTCAGTAACCGTCGTGCCTGTTTTTTCAACTATTAAAAACCTCTTATCTCCAAAATTACTTCACGAATTTGCATGGGGTTTTCACAGGTAACTTGAGCGTAACTCTGGACAACATATAGACTTCCTTTTATAAAAATCGTATCACGGAAAAAAAGGATATCGTAATTAGAAGGTTTTCTTTATCTACGACCGTCATGTCTGTCTGACTCACTGAAAACGTGTAACTCCAAAACTACTTGAAGAATTTGCATGGGGTTTTTACACGTAACTTGATCGTAGCGTGCGGTTACATAAAGGCTTCAATCATTAAAATCTGATCAGAGAAAATAAAGATGTCATAATTTAATCATTTGTTTAAAAGCCATCGTGTTTGTCTATTTGTTGAGGATAATTTCCAAAAGTATTACACGAACTTTCATGGGTTTCCACAGGTAAATTGAGAATATGCAAACGTAGGCTTCCGCGGCTGTTGTCATTATCAATCAGACACAGACCGGGAGAAGGCCGCCTGCAACAGTGGCCGAAACGTCGGTAGAGTTTATAAAATGACGACGCGGTCTCATGCCCGGAAGAATTTTATTGATAAATTGAGAATAGTTTGGAGAGTAACATATGATTTATTTCATCGAAACCGGATCAGAGGAAGGAAATATATAGTAATTTGAAGTTTTATATGTATACTATGATTATAAGTATGGTGTACTACAGCAAATCTCCAAGAGTATTATACGAACTTTCATGGGATTTCATATGTCAACTGAGAGTACATTGGGGCAAAATATGAGCTTCATTTAATCAAAATCGGATCAGGGGAAGAAAAGATATCGTAGTTTGTAGTTTCTGGTGTATGCTATGCTTGGATTCCAGTGTAGTATAACAAAGATCCGATAGAGGCGCTGATGCTTACATAGTATTCCCAATTACTAATAGATGGCAATGCTGCATTTTTATTCACATAACTAAGGAGTAATACAGTGAAACAAATGCTACGATTTTCTTTATGGCAGCAGTGTAGTGTATTGTTGCTGGCTACGACCGTTGAATGCTTTTTCAAAAATCAGTCACGTAGAATGAGGGGAATAATTCTTTATGTTCACGATGAAATAAATAATTTATGTTGTTCTGGTCAGTAAATTAATCCTCCTCCTAAAGCGAATAGATCGTTGCCAACGATAGAAAAATAAACCTCTGCCACTGCAAGTAAAATTTAACACAGCTAGGACACAAAAGATTTTTTTCTTCCTTGCTGTAACCCATATGCTTTGCAATTTCATGGAATGAAAATAAGTGCATCTTTCAGCGGGTATAAACGCTAAATTGTACAAAGAGTAGAAATATTTATGGAGTGAGCATTGCGTTCTGTTCCTCTTGTCAACATTAAGCTGGAATTACCAGATGATATTGAGACAAATTCACTCTTTCCACACGTTTATTTGCTCTTATGATTAGTCTGTATCGCAATGGCTGCAAAGAAGTCCCACCTCCTTTTCGCAGAGCAACCACATAACATGAAATTATATCTACATAAATGTCACACAAAATCAACAAGAAAGTTGAGGAAGCGTCGCTAAAAGGACCATTTACACATAGTCGTCCGTCTTAACCGAACAAAAAAGGACTAAGATAAAGTCAGCGATTAGTAGATTTTTCCCACTACCATGTGACATTTTCACCTTAATGTTGAGGACACAAAATCTGTTCTGCGCATCTGAATGCTTACTCCAGAGACATTTGTGTTCTGTGCCTGCCACTAGAGATAATATACACACTTGAGCGACAAACTCAAGGAGGTTAAATGGACAAACTCATCAGAAACCTCTCTGCTTTCATAATTGTTCGGTACAATATTGTAATTAAAATTTGGAATTACTTACGTTTGTACGTAGAGTTATTATCCGACTTCTGAAAATATAGTTCTATTACACAAGGTCGATTTCAACTTCGTGCTTTATGAAGTAATCACTGCAGGACGTGGGGACATGTAATAGCTGAAAGAGTGACCGATGCTGCTAATACAGTCAAGACAATACCTTGGAAATACTATATTTATTGGAAAGTTCTATGTAGACGATCAGCATTCATTCAACTATTACCCAGACTTACTTTATCGCACATTGACACCACCATGACGTTTTATTTAAACAGACATGAACAGCTGTGTTGATTGAATTACAAGACTTGCAGCATTCGTCGAGTTATCTATAATACGGGGCACTGCATACAGAAAAACTACATTGTCCCCAGTGCAACATTGCAACATACTAATACTTCAGCATACACTTACTGTGAGAGATAAAACAGTTTAAAATGTTCAAATCTTTGTAAAAACTTACAAACTACTTACGAAATAGCTTATACTAAATACGGCACAAACATCCATGCCCGAGGGGAGATTCAAAACCCCGACGGGGAACGGCCTCGTGCATAGTACCATAGCGCCTCAATGCGCTCGGCTGCTCCGCCGCGGCATAAACAGTTTAGAACTGGCGTTGTTATTGTTATTATTATTTCTCCTCTCAACGGTAGAAGCGTTTTCAGAACTTAAGGCGAAACAGACAATTACACACCGCAGTCTTAACTTAATGAACTCAACCTATCATTGAATTTACATCGTTCCGGATTACGGACTTAAATTAATATCACTTTTTGTATGAAACAATATGAACATTCATCGTTTTCGACAATGACTTCTACTTAAATTTGACTTCATTTCTTGGAGAACTGACTTTATTGACAGAGCGATCTAACAAGGATTCCGATGTTGCTGGCCTAGGTCCGAAACCCTAAACCATGATAGCCTATACACAGGTTCCTCTTTAAGAACCGTTGCGAAGCACGGGCATATAAGATACTTTCAAAATAAATGTTACAATTGGTATTTTTCATCTTTAACTTACAAGAATACTGGCTCCTTTGCTGTACAGAATCCCACACGCGTTGAAAACACCACTAGTATTATTCATGGAAACAAAATATGATACACAGATGTTATTACAGCATGAATTTACAAAGAGTTTGTGTACAGTCATAGATGTAACACTTTTGTGATAGATCATTTACATGAAGTTCTTAGTAATGAATAAAGTAATAAATATATTGAAATTACTTCATTATGATAAATTCATTTACAGCTGAGAACTTGTTAATAATATCTATCAAAAAGCGTAACATCTTTGACTATATACAAACTCTTTTTAAATTGGTCACATCAAAGTAGTGAGCCATTGGTACGCGAAATGTGCGTTGTCAACCTTTGTGCGCTACGGAAGGTACCTGTGATCTGAACTTTAGCCCTCGGAAAATAAACTGACATACATTACTAGACTGGCAATACCGCATACAGTATCACTGGTATGACTGTCACTTTAATTGATGTGTAAACAACTTTAAAACAGCCGTAAGAAATTGCGATAAACTTCGATTGTTAAATTTTACCGTCGGCGTCTTCGTAGTGTGCTAATGTTGGTCACAAAATATTCGCGTCACGAAAACCAAAGAGTATAATAGGGCCATTTGGCGGTCGCTGCCAACTGCAGCATACTTCACCACCGCTGCCGTGAGTTAAAATTTTCCCTTTACTATATAGACAGGGTGAAGCACCTAACACTTGCACAGCAGATATTGCGGAAACGGAAAGTGCGATTGATGTGCGGTTTTCACAGAATGGATTGGTATTCAGGGGCTCGTATTTTTAGCTAACAAACAGATTGTAAAATTACTTAGAAAGTGTATTTTTATGCAAACATACAGTTTTTTAAATGGAACAATGGTTGTTTCTATCGTGCACTGGAAGTTTTGATACTAGCTATGTACAAAGAATTTTGAATGACATTTTATCACGTTTAGTTTGGCAGCTACAACCGTTCAAAGTTTCGGAGCCGGAGGCTGCTATAGCGTAGCTTACTAGCCGAGTGGCTGGGGCATGGTCCACTGTCTCATGACCACCAGCAATAAGCTACACCGTCGTAGTTTCCGCCCTCTAAATTTTGAATGGTTGTAGCTGCCAAACTAAAAGTGATAAACATGTCATTCAAAATTCTTTGTACACAGCTGGTGTCCAAAATTCCCGTGCACGATAGAAACAACCATTGTTCCATTAAAAAAACTGTATGTTTGCATAAAAAATACACTTCCTATGTAATATTACAATCTGTTTGTTGGCTAAAAATACGAGCCCCTGACTACCAATCCATTCTGTGAAAACCGCACACAATCGTACTTTCCGTTTTCACAATTTGCGGTGCAAGTATTAGGTGATTCACATTGCATCTAAGACTGCAACAAAATTTTTATTAGATTATAGTTGTAAGTATCCATGGTCAGTTGTTGTTTTCGTACCATAGATATTTCAATGCAAAAGGGAAATAAGTTTTGAAATAACATCCCAATATTTATTTCGATCGATTATCCGACTGCAGTATCAAATCAAACACACTGCAGAGAGACATCACAATAAATAAATAATCTTCATGTAACCAATCACATCTGAAGAGCCTTGGCCATTTGATACGTATTTATAAGGGAGCAGAGTTGAAGTTCGTGTAGTGGACGGGGACGTGCCTTAACGCCTTCCATTTATTTTATTTAAAAACAAAACCATACGTTTTTCATATTAAGGGCATTGTGCTACCACCTTCTGCCAGATACTCCATATCATTGACGTCAGAAGTCATTAGACATCATGAGAGAGCGGTTTGGAATTCCCGTGTAATGGTCTTGATAGGTGCCTGCCTATTAGAGCTGGGCAAAACGGTTATTCTCCGTTATCAGTTATAATGGGTATCGTTATTCTTTTCTATCAGTTAATTTTAACGGTTATAAATAACTGTACGGTATTTTTCCAGTAACTTCCAGATGGCGTTGCTACAGCTTACTCATACTGCTACTAGGTAGCGCTACTGAGCACTTCCAGATATACAGAGCTTTACTTCCAGATGGCGTTGCTACAGCTTACTCATACTGCTACTAGGTAGCGCTACTGAGCAGTTATCGGGCAGTTATCGTTATGAGTATTCCGTGAATTCTACTAGGTAGCGATACTCTACAGTTATCGTTATCGTTATTAGTACTGGATAGTCAGTACTCAGTAGCCACTACTGACTACTGAGAACGGACAGTTATTGATATTACGTAGAAATACCAGTACCCGACAGTTATGGTTATTTCTACTCAGTACTAATAACGATCTATCAGTATATAGTATATCTGGTGTGATTCAAATTGCGATTGCTGTGTAATGGCAAAAGTTATCGTCCGAATCGTGCAGTAAACACACATAACTAAATGTCCAGTGTATTAATATGCTATTACATGAAATCTGTGCCCTGGAAATGTAGCCGTAATTTTCGAAGCTACTATGAACAGTGTATGAAGTGAAAGTGGATTATTAAATATGTGCTTAAACGTGTGTGAAGTGAATATTGCAGTTAAAATTATAAACATAACGTTGCTTCAGTAAGTGTTTTGTGGAGCGTCTTTAAATGCAGCATAAAAGTAAACGTAATGTGATCGCTTTGTTTTTTCCTAATAAAGTTCTATATTAAATTTGAAAAACGGCTTGATTTGCGGAAAATTTTCTTTAGTTCATGACAGCATCCTGGTTTGTAAATATGATAGTAACTACGAAGTAAATTTCTCCAATTATGCCGTAACGGGTCAGTTGAAGATTGGGATACCACCCGTCGGATTTGACCAAAAAGTTCATAAAATTTATTTGGGAATACAGCTTGCTACTAGGGTGTAACAGTTTGCTTTAATAATGTGAACAGGACGAATTTCGGCATTTCTGTATGCAGTGAAAATGAATATATTAGCTCCAGAATGGACCACACTGAACAAGTCAATACTGCCCAGTACATGTAACTCATATCTGAAATTATCGGTATTTTAAAATATTAAATCTACTGTAAACAGGTTATCGGTCGTAATTGAGGGTGTAGAGCAAATCCTCAAAGCTGCAATGTAAAGTGTACCAAACATTGCTCCAGTACTATCAAAAGTAAACTGTTACAAATGTGCATTTACAAGTATAGGCCTACTACATGCGAAATCAGAAACTTAGTGGTGTTGTTGTGTCTTCAACACAAAACTAGACGTACATATTTCCATATATTGTAAGAGAAATCCCATTTCAGAAAACTAAGGCAAGTTTTATGTGAGCTTTGGAAAATGCTTGATATCTTTGGCTATTCACAGGGTATTCAGTTAAATTTTACTTAGGGTATGGTGTGCTATGTTGGTAGCAAAATGTTCACTTTACAAGGGAAATTACTGACAGGACTAAGTTACATATAAGATCCAATCAACAACAAAGTAGGAACAGTATTATTTATTTAACTCTCAATTTGAAAATTTATTGTTATTCTATAGGCCTAAGGTTGAGTTTTAAAAATGCATTCAAAGGTCATTGCTAACCTCAGCATGTTACACTAGTGAGACCGTAAGAAAACCTTTACCATGACAGTTCTTCATTTTTGGGTGTGAGGATGTCTGTTTGTTGCATACACTTATCAATGTCTTTAAAGTGCTCTCTCTTATGTTCAAAAGTATTACAGACAGAATTAGGTTCCACCTGTCAGGTGCTACATGTTTCTTGCTTTCTTTCTTTGTTTTATTCAGTAATGACTTGTGTGAACAAATAAAACAAACACAGCATGGATAGCCACTGTAAATGACGGTGTAATTTTCATAAAGAAAATCTAACCTGGCAAATTAGTGCACTTGGCAGAAAATTCCTGTGTCACCCTGTATGATGAAAATCCTTTCTGTATCAACACAATTGCTATTAATTCATAAAATACCACCAAGAACTATGTGTGGCCCAGTTATTATAGCAAAAAATATAGGTTTTCATTAAAATGCTTCTCCATGCAGAGTCAAATTTGACATGTCTCTCCTACATGTGCATTTAAAGGTATACTATATATAAAATCAGAAATGTAATGGTGTTGTGGAAGTGTCTTCCAGACGACACCAAAATATACATACATATTCCCGTATATTGTAAGAGAAATCTCATTTGATAAAATTTAAGCATGTTTTATTTGAGCTTTGGAAAATGCTTGAGATCTTCAGCTATTGACAGGGTATTCAGTTAAATTTTACTTAGGGTATGGTGTGAAATGTTGGTAACAAAATGTTCATTTTACAAGGGAAATTACTGACAGGACAAGGTTACATATAAGATCCAGTCAACAACGAAGCAGGAACAGTAATATTTATTTAGCTCTCAATATGAAAATTTATTATGTTATTCTATATGCCTACAACGAGTTTGCAGCATACACTTTAAATTTCTTGAAAGCACTATCTCTTATGTTCAACAGTATTGCAGACAGAATTAGGTTCCACCTGTCAGGTGCTACATATTTCTTTCTTTATTTTATTCAGTAATGACTTGTGTGAACAAATAAAACAACCAACACATGATAGATAGCCACTGTAAATGACAGTGTAAGTTTCAAAGAAAATCTCACCTGGCAGAAAATTTTTCTGTGTCACCCTGTATGATGAAATTCTTTATGTATCAGCACAGTTACTATTAATTCATAAAGTACCACCAAGAACTATGTGTGACCCAGTTATTACAACAAAGGTTTTCATTAAAAACATTCCTCCATGAAGTGCTTAACTTGACATTTGTCTCCTAAATGTGAATATTCTGTTGTATAATTTTTGTGCAAACTGATGTGTTTAATGTGCTGTAGAAAGTTTTTTCAAAGTCTCATGCTAAATAATTAAATCAAAAACTACCATGTTTAACTGAAGAATACTATATGAGAAAGCTAGTCACTGTCACAATTCTCACAATAATGCCTAAGAGAAAAATCTCACCGAACCACCCAAGTAATTTGTACTCTGAAGCTGACAAGAATAAGATATATGGTAGGTGTTTTTTTATTAGAGATGTCTGTGATGCAGCATTGGCACTTAATATTAATGAAGCCACTAAGGTTGAGGTACAGGGTATACTAGTACTTGCAGATGGTTCAGATTTGCTTGAATATTTTACACCACCTGCAATATTTAAACATGAGAAAAATGTCCAAAATTATAACATTCATACTCATTAACTGTGCTGTGTATGTTTTCTCACAGAAAGGATTGAGTGTTTTTTCTTTATATTTACTATTATTTAATTTACTGAATGATGTTTAACATCCCAAACATGCACTAATACAAATAATGAACTGTGTGATCCTGTTCTATGTAAAACAGCACTGCCAGTCTATCTCATGCTTTTATTAGACAGCAATATCACCTCAATACTGACACATGTGACTAGGCAACAAGTGAAGACTTACTGTCTTTGAGGAATTAAGGCACTTAAAATGTATCAATATCCAAACTGTGTTTATAATGTGGGATCATCAGTTGGGTTGAACCTTGACTCCTTTCCCAAATCAAATTGAGCATTTCAAACACAAATAAAGGAAAAAAATATGGTTAAATGCTATTAGATGGGGCACAAACTGTGTCTGGACAAGGATGGGATCAGTTCACTGGAATCATCAAATAACACAGGCATCAAATATTTATGTTTATCTTTTTATTTAATTTTAGGAGGTGCCCATCTATCTTCTTCTTTTCATTAATTCCAATCGTTTTGGGGACAAACTCTGTAATGGCACTTTGTACAACTTGCTGCCTTGAGATGGATGGAACATGTTGCTCGTCTTCCATACTGCATGTGACTGGTGGGGTCACCTCCATCAGCAGTTTTTCTGCAGGTCTGGTTTGACCTGCAGATACATGGGTTTCACATCAACATAAGCAAATATTAAGTTGACTATGGATATGGGATGAAAATTAAACTGTGTCTTTCATTCTGCTACAAAAAATTTCAGTTTAGTGCACAATTGTTCTTCATGAAACTTGCAGTCTGAAATTTAGTTCATAGAAAGTTACAACTGATTCAGTTTTCTCTTGCTATACAAATGTATAATAGAGTACCTAACAATTGCAGACTTCTCATAAATACCGTACTTTTTAAAGAGATGCTGATGTGTAATTATGGCCCTTAATTTGCAAATACTTAACAAGACATTCACTGTAGTTATCCTACGATTAAGGTTTAAATTTTTTGTTAAGTTAAAATTTAAAATATTTGTGGAATATGGTAGAATAAGGTAAGGCAGTCAACAATCCGAAGATTGGTTTGAACACCACAGTGCTTTACTAGGCATGGTCCTGTTTGGAGGTGGTATGTCGTTGCCTTCCTCCGACCTTCGAACTGACTTACCCAGCCAGTTATAGGGGGACCTACAGTTTAGCGTGGGTTCGGAACCACGGTGCTACTCGGTATTTTTCACATGAGCAGTACTGCCAGAGGTGAAAGAAGTGGAAAGTGACAGATACAAATCCTAGGACCTGGCGGGGATCGAACCCGCGACCTTTGGATTTGTAGTCTGGCACTCTACCACTGTGCAACCGAGGCACTATGGTAGAATACTTAATTAAAAACAATAAATATTTTTGAATTTGCCAGGAAGTCCTGGATTAGACAGCAATATTCTCGTAACTTGGGGAATACACCCCCCCCCCCCCCGCAAGTTGCAGTCGCCTCGAAATAACATGTTGAACCGGTACATGTATATTTTCACGAAAATGCGCCTTTTAACAAAGATTTAAGCGTTCCTTACACGCACCTCGGAGTGTGAGTCCCATCAAAAATGTATTATAAATGTAAGATTTCCGTTTTTCTACCTTCCCCTCAATCCTTAACGAATAAATGGCAATAATTGACGTAAGTTTGTTTACAATGTATTGGCAGCAGGGCACTTTCTTCATTGTAATAGCATAAAATATTAATTATAAGGATTAGAGCATTTTTATTCTTTTATTTAGAAAATTTATTAATCCTGTCATACAATATTATGAAGCTTTTCACTGACCAGCATTGGTTACAAAACTAAGTTTTATTTTTTATTATTTTTCGAGGATTTCTTCATAATTCTAAAAGTCGGCAGTCTACGAACGAAATATGTATCCTCTCTGGGAATATCATGACCTGCTACAGTTAATAACCAAATACCAAAGAGGTATAACGATACTGCCAGTGAAAATTAACTGCCACTGATATTTCTACTATTCTCAATACTCAATACTCCCTAAAGCGTCTACCGTTATCATAGTACCTCGAATTCGCATTGGTCACTCCATGTTATTAGATACAAGATTCCCTCGAGAACGTAGTACACACTTTCACCAACAGATGGATAATCGTTAAACAGTTATTACCCATGATTCTTACGCGGTTAATTCCATGGAGTATAGAACTGACCAGTATTTGGACAGGACATCTGGTCGATACTGTGGTCGAATCGTTTCATTAGTACCAACTTTTGTGAACAGATGGCACGACGCAGTACGCATAGTTATTAAGATAACTGCCAGTATTTGATGAGCGGTGATTACAATCACGGTTATTCATAAATAACCAGATATTTCTATCAGTTATCGTTATTTTGGTCCAGCTCTACTGCCTATTACAATGTATTCTTCTGTTCCGCGTAACTCACGGACTTCGAACATGGCAGGTGATACGGTGTCACTTGCGTCAGGAGTTCTTAGGTGAGATTTCCACACTCCTAAATATCTCTAGGTCCACTGTTTCTGACGTGATAGTGAAGTGGAAATATAAAGAAACTCTTACAGCACGAAATCGTACAGGCTGACCTCATCTATTAACTGACAGAGACCACCGACAGTTGAAGAGGGTCGTACAGTGTAATAGGCAGGCATCTATCCAGACCATCACACAGAAATTACAAACTACATCAGGATCCACTCCAAATAATATGACAATTAGGCTGGAAGTGAGAGAACTTGGATTTCCCGAGCGGCTGCCACACATCACGCCGGTCAATGCCAAATGACGACTCGCTTGGTTTAAGGAGCGTAAACATTGGACGACTGAACAGTGGAAAAACATTTTATGGAGTGACGAATCACGATAGACAATATGGCGATCCGATGGTAGTTTGTGGGCAGGGCAACAGTAAAATTCGGAGGCGATGGCGTTATGGCACAGTCTAACATATACAGTCGCGACACGCACTGCTGTGAAAGTTGTTACCAACTGACAGTTGCAACGACACTAGCGCTCCTAGCGGTGGGCAAGCCGCCGTAGGAGCGATGTTTGTTTATAATTATATGTGTACGTAATTAACGAAATAGTTAATATAATTTTTGGTTTACAAGCATTAGTAATGTATCAAGAGACATATATAATACGAAACTTAATGTAAAAACAATCGAACTTGACTGATTAAGGGCCGGTTTGTCAATGTCTCGTTAAGTTCCAGTTAAGATTTTAACTTATTGTTAGTGGAGAACTGCGTTTGTCAATGTTTCGTTATGAGTTAACCTCAGGTTAAAGGACCTCAAACTGGCCGTTAAGTTTACGAGTAAAATTCTGCTCGTTACACGGATAATGACCAGATAAGTGAGAATCTGTATCAAAATGGCCGGATTTCAAAGCGCTAAAATACATCTATATATTCACGTGAAAAAGACCGATTTATCGAACAAAATAACAGATGCACTACAGGTATGAAAAATTAGTGTGGAAAGCAGATTTATTGGTAAATTGTATCGTCATATTTCTCGCCCTATCCATGTCAGTAGCGGTTAGATGAGTTTGATACATTTCAGATACGCAACATAACCTTGAAAATATTGTTGCGATATCAAAATACAAACTTACGGGTAACGACTAGTTAAGTGAGAATCGGTATGATGAAAATGGCTGGAGTAAGATTTCGTTGACAATTACTATGATGTCAATATTTTGGATGATCTAGAGGACATAAGGCGTATTTATGTTCGTCCAAATCATTTTGAATGCTGGGATGATGGAGAATTTGTTACGCAATTTCGTCTTCCAAAAGTCACTTTGGAAATGCTGCATGAAAAACTACACGACCATCTGAAGAGACCAACATATAGTTATGAATTTTGTAGTTATCTGTTGTAATAAAAAACCAACATATAGTTATGAATTTTGTAGTTATCTGTTGTAATAAAAAACAGAATACATTATCTATGTGTGCTAACTTATTAATTCAGTATTTACTTATGCTTGTTGCACCCAGTGTAGGACCTAAAATGTGATTTCTTCCTCCGATCTACAGGAACGGTGCACTTTTGCCTACGCGCAATTTATTGCTTACACTAAGGTAAAATTTTACGACGCTTCTCGCCGGGCTCCAGTGCTTATGTTGGCAACAGATGAACAATGAAGTGTAGAATTGCGTTAATATTTTTCACGTGCTACAGAGTAAATGTTATTGCTGCTCGTTTCACTCGCAGCAAATTTAATACTGTACCTGCTCTATGGTCGACAGGTTCTTGTATAAACCCTTGTCCGTTCAGAAAAAACAAATTTTGGTTTTAATTGCAGTTATCACCAAAAAACATTTATTGGTCATATGAGTTACCATCATTACCATTGGTGCCAACATAACCACTGCAGCCCAGCGAGAAGCGTCGTACAATTTGAGCATCTTTCACGTTTGTTGCCATAGGACCAAATAACAAATGTCTGCTAACCTCTTCCCTGATAGCAAATATGGGGAACAGCTGTTTATTCAGACTGCACTTTCATTTGTTTCTATTGCCAACATGGTAGAAATATATCGTACCTTCTCGTTTTCCCCAGGTTAGCAAACGAGAGGTGTATGTGGCAATGACAAACGCAGTGCACTTAAAGAGCACATTTAACGAGACGTTAAAGGCATCGTCTTGTTTACGAACGACAAGATTAACGAGAGATGGACGAACTGGCCCTAAGTGGTATAACGAAGAACTTCATCATGAACCAGTACTTACGAATATGTGTATATTTGCAGCTTATTCCGCTGAAAGTAAGTAAAATATAAACATAATGGAAACATAAATTTCTATTATGGTCTGTTCTTGCTATGACAAAGAGCTTTTTACGCATATCATTGTGGTATGGGGTCTAATGATTCGCACATTTTTAGGCTTCACTCGTCTTTTTTATAAGCGCATATTCTTTTGAGTGTGATTACTTTAGCTTAAGAAGATAAAATCTTGAAGAGTCTTGGCGTTTGCGGTTAAGCTGTAGCAACAATTGTGGAATTGGGTTCTTCTTTGTTGAATACAGGTTGATTGCTTTTTCAGTGTTCTTGCCACGTTTGTGATGTTCTCCTTCAGCTACAGTTGTGGTGGCTGATTTGGTACGTTAAATACTGTAGTTATTGCATTATACGTTCGTTTCCTACGTTCCATCCTTACCGAATTCACTGGAATTGGAATGGAGAAACGTCAACGTTCTTGAGAAGAAAAAAGACGTCTTTCTGCGAAAGGGCAGGTATTCTGGAGTTTCCAAGCTATTTTTATATTTTCAGTAGTAAATCAAATTATTCAGTTAAAGCCTGTAGGTCACAAGATAACAGTAAATAAACTGTGCCGCAATGTACCGTATCGTACCTTGTCAGGGTTCTTAGAAAACCTAAGAAAGACAAAGGTGGAGCTATTTTTAAGTTATTACTGTACCTATTTTATGACACTACATACGTTCCCTAATGTAAAAAATGTGTTAAAATCAATATAAACGATACTATTCGCACTCATCCACTATCGTATTCATAAAAGTAGCTTACCGGCCGATTGGAGCGCTGCTGTCGTAGTGTATAACAAAAATCTGCGGAAGTGTCGTGACTGTATATGTTAGACTGTGGTTATGGTGTGCGCTTCGCGGAGGGCACCCTTTGTTGTTCTGCGTCGCACTATCACAGCACTACAGGCCTACATTCATGTTTGAAGCATCTTCTTGCTTGCCCCTGTTGAGCAATTCGGGGATGGCGATTGCATCTTGTTACAGAACACCTTTGGGATGATGACATAAAAGTTTTCTGGGTGTCCGCTTCAGTATATAGTGACAAGTAACGATCAGCTCACATCACTATACCCATAAGAAGGTCACTGTAACGTTGGTCGAAACGTCGTTCATTAAAATAATAACCATCTTACATTATGACGCAGAACAATGCCCAGGCCGGCCACGGTGGTCGAGGGGACTGCGACGCGCCAGTCACGGTCTGCACGGCCACTACGGTCGGGGGTTCGAATCCCCCCTCGGGCATGGATATTTGTGCCGTCCTCAGTAGTAGCTAGTTCATAAGTAGTTTGTAGGTTTAGGCACTGATGACCCCATAGTTAAGTCCCATAAGCTCTACAAACAATTGAACATTTGAACAACACCCAGAAAACTTGTATGTCAACTGATTTCGGCCGTGGAAGACTACTCAATTATACCTTTGGGATGTGATTGGAACGCCGACTTTGTGCCAGTCCACAGCGACCTACAGCAATACCACTCCTCAGTGTAGCACTCCTTAAAGAACGGGGTGCCATTCCCCAAGGAACCTTCCAGCAGGTAGGTATGGTATGTCTGCAAGAGTGGAAGTTGTCATCAAGGCTACGGGTGAGCCAACAACATATTTAATTCCAGCATACCAATGGAGGGCGCCACGAGGTAATATTCAGCGAGGTGTCCGGACACTTTGATCACGTAGTGTAACATTCGCGCCATTGCTGTTCATTCTACTTTCCTTTCACTTTACACTAGCGAAGGTAGGATACAAATAATACGATATTTGTAAACAGGAAATGAATTTCCTGTACAAGTCTGCAATCTTCATTTTTCAATAAGAATAAAAACCGTCTGGATCGCTAAAATTATATTTATTGACAATGACGTTTTGGTATATGTCATCATCAGATCTGAAGATGAAAGGGACAAGTGTTCGTTGTACAATCGAGTTATACAGAACGTTTTAAATACAAAAGTATAAAACGTTTTTACAGGGATACAATTGAACACTCACCTAAAAACCTCTGAAATTACACAGTAATATTCAGCATCAATAATAATATATCTACCTAGTAGGTATATAAACCGCAGTTTTGAATAAAAATTAGGCATATATAAAAAAAATTTAGCTGACAGGTGGCGCTAGTGTGGATCATTGCCATCCGTTATTAATTTTAATATTCTACCTTTACTAACACGTAAAAAGAAGAAAGACATAAATTTTAAGTTTCACATTCTACGCAGCCAAGTAGTAACATTTTTCCAAAATTCGTGTTAAATCAATTAAATTATTTCCTACTTTCATTAACTTTAAAAGTGATGGTATAAAAATTGTTTTGAATTACGTATCTTTCAGTGGAGTTCTTAATGATAATAAATAGTCGAAGCCAACAGATTCTTTTGTATTAAGTATTAATCAATTAGGTAAATTTTAAAAATTATAAATAGAATTAGAATATGAAATACTGCTGAAACTTCCTGGCAATTTAAAACTGTGTGCCGGAACCGGGAATCGAATCTGGGATCTTTGCCTTTCGCAGGCAAGCGCTTTACTACTGCACTAAGCTATCCCGACACGACTCACGGTGCCGCCGCACAACTTCAATTCTGCCAGTACCTCCTATTTTCCAAACTTTAGTTCCCAGGTTCGAATCCCGGTTCCGGAACACAATTTTAAACTGCCAGGAAGTTTCATATCAGCACACACTCCGCTGCAGAGTGAAAGTTTCATTCTGAATTACTGCTTTTTATCACCATTACATTTGATCAAATAGATAAATATTTAATACAAAAGACTCTGTTGGTTTTCACATCGATTTTATAAATAACTGCATTGAAAGATATGTAATTAAAAACAATTTTTATACCACCACTTTTAAATTTAATGAAAGTAGCAAATAATTTTAATTAATGTAACACGAATTTTTTTTTGAAAAATCATACTCTTTGGCTGCGTAGAATGAGAAATTTAAAAATCCTACACTAGCGTCACCTGTCAGCGAAAAAACTTTTTATATATGCGTAACTTTTATTCAAGACTGCAGTTGACGTACCTAGTAGGTAGCTATTTTACTTTTGACGCTGACGTTACTGTGCAAGTTCAAAGGTTTTTAAGTGAGTGTTGAATTGTATCCTTGTAAAAACGTTTTATAATGTTGTATTTAAAACGTTCTATATAACTCGACTGTACAACAAACACTTGTTCCTTTCATCTTGCAGATCTAATGATGGCAGATGCCGAAACATCGTAATCAATAAATATAAATATCAACAATCAATAGAATTCCTTGAGACAACATTGTCTCGTTATACCAGGGAACATGAGGCAGAATTAAAGTATGTGGTGTGGAGGGAGACGTACTTTAAGACAGTACGTGTAGTTGGTTTGGCTGCAACGCTGTGTTAGCTGAGTGGTGGTGGGAGCCGTGGCTCAGCGCGCCAGGTCAGGTAGCTAAACGCCCTCTGTAATAAAAAAGCTGAGCCAAATATTCAACGAACAACCACTAACCAACTGAACGAACGACCGCGAACGATAGATCTACAAGATGAGCCAAAAAGAAAAAAAAGGGTTCTCTAAAGCACCTACCTAGTATGTAGGACGTCCCGTACGGGGGATATTGTCTGGTTCACTGACGGGTCAAAATCAGACCAAGGCGTTGGGGGCGGGGTATACGGGATGCAGCCAAGACTGGAGGGCGTCATCTCTCTAGGGAAACTGGCCTCAGTATTCCAGGCCGAAATCACTGCCATCAGGGCGTGTGTGGAGGAGAATTTGCGTAGGTGCTACAAATATCGTAGCATCTATATCTATTCAGACAGCCAGGCAGCCCTGAGATCACTGGCAGCTCCTGCAACAAGGTCTAAAATTGTTGCAGAATGTCACAGGGTTATGGTGGAGCTAGGGGAAAGTAATAGAGTAAACCTATTGTGGGTCCCTGGCCACTCGGGGATCAGTGGCAACGAACATGCCGACAGATTAGCCAGGATGGGGGCAGAGACTCCATTTATTGGACCAGAACCTGTCCTGACAATCACCAAGGCAATGATCAAATTGGAGCTACGTAACTGGCTCAGAAGACAGTACGTAGAATATTGGACCAAAGTCCATCAACAAAAACATGGCAAGGTAATGATGCCAAAGCCATGTTTTAAAAGAAGCTCTGCAATCCTGGACCTGAACAGGAGAGAGATTAGACTCATGGTTGGATTGCTGACAGGCCATGGGAATTTCAAAAAACACCTACATACAATGGGAATAACAGAAGAGGACCCTACATGTAGGATCTGTGATGACGGTGATGAAACTGCATCCCATCTAATCTTGGAATGCATTGCATTGGAGAGTGAAAGGCACAGAACATTTGGGACAATCAGACCCGAAGAAATTGTGTCTGGTAAAGGGACTCCTTGCACTGTTCAAGGGCATTGGTTGGCTTTACTAGATATACAGGGAGAGATAACGCACAATAAACTTAGTTTCGGTGCGGGCAGTGGCGGGTTGGACCAAGACTGTTTTGGCTTCTCTGAAAAAATAAAATCAAATCAATGTAGGACGTCACGGGTTCACATCCCTGCCACGACATAATTTTAATTCAGTGCCTCTCCTTTTGTTCAATAAATATAATTTTGGCGAGCTGCACTGTTTATGTTCTTATTGAACAATACGAGGTTGGTTTCCGAAGAGCCTAAACACCAAGCCCGAACACTTGACCGTTGCCGCGCGTGCGCAGTAGCGCCAGTTTTCTGGCTCTCCTAGTAGCTTTCCGGCAGCTCTCCACTGTGGACCGGCCGTCAGTGTGTGCTGTGCCGCAGGCCGGCGGGAGCGGCTGTGGGCGGGCTCGCACCAGTTCCCGTTCCGCGTGGCGCTGCCCGCCAAGCTGCCCGCCTCGTTCCACGGCCGCTTCGGCTTCGTGCGCTACCTGTGCGAGGCCTCCCTGGAGCGCGCCGGCGCGCCCGGCCTCACGCACCGCGCGCCCTTCAGCGTCAGCTGCATCGCAGACCTCAACGCCGAGCCCAAGGCCGAGGTGAGTGTGCGGCCTGCGCTCTGGAATCCTCATCTCACCGCTACAAGTAATATACACTGATACTAATGTATGAGATCTCTATTTAATTAAATAAATCGCAATTTGCGATGTTATGGCTTCACTAATCTAGGTTTAGGTGGAATACCAACGTGCGGCGAATGAAAATTTGTGCCCGGCCGGCATTCGAACCTGGGATCTCCTGCTTACTAAGCAGATGCGTTGACCACTCTGCCACCCAGGATCTCCATTCGCCACCTGTCTGGGTGCGGCGGGAACGTGCAGGGAAGAGTCCTCTGCAGTCGGGCTGGTCACTGTGTCCCCGGTGGCGGAGTGGTCAACGCGTCTGCCTAGTAAGCAGGAGATCCCGGGTTCGAATCCCGGCCGTGCACAAATTTTCATTCGCCGCACGTTGGTATTCCATCTAAACCTAGTACAGTGAAGCCATAACATCGCAAACTGCGATTTATTTCATTTAAATGAACGCTGTAACGTCGTCAAAAATATATATAATTAGATCTATATTTGCCATACATCGCTTATATACTTTGATTTTACATTGATGATTGGTTTCAGACTCGTTAAAGACTCATTACCAAATCTGTAACGATTAGATTAGATTAATACTTGTTCCCTGGATCACTTATACGATATTTCGTAATGATGTGGAACGTGCCAGTTTAGTAAATCTTGTCTATACATGGCAATCAATATTTTAAGAATTTTTAATCTCAATTTTTTTTTCAAGTTTTATCTAAAAATTTAGTGTAGAAGGAGTCGCCATTCAGAAATTCCTTTAATTTCTTTTTAAATACTAGTTTGCTATCTGTCAGACTTTTGATGCTACTTGGTAAGTGACCGAAGACTATTGTTGCAGCATAATTCTCCCCTTTCTGTGCCAAAGTTAGATTTAACCTTGAGTAGTGAATATCACCCTTTCTACATCTACATCTACATGGGATACTCTTCAAATCACATTTAAGTGCCTGGCAGAGGGCTCGTCGAACCACCATTATACTATTTATCTCCCATTCCATTCTCGAATAGCGCGAGGGAGAAAAGAACACATGAATCTGTCTGATGATCATTTCTACCTATCTAAGTGGGAGTCAATAATATATTTTTGCATTCTGAGGAGAATGTTGGCGATCTAAGTTTCGGAAGTAGCCCATGCCGCAGCGATACACAAACTCAAAGAGATTGCTATATAAAACTGTACAATTTAAAATCATATAACTATTATGTTATAGATCTATTATTCCATATAGGTCTACTGTATTACTAAACCTAATTTCAAGTAGTTCATCACTAAAATGTTCATCAAATAGAATGCAATAAAGGAATATAAAGTTTCATATTTATACAACTTACAAAATTTAATATATCATCTATCAAAGTACAAAATTCTTACTTAGTAATCATCCTTATAATTAACTAATGCCATAGCTATTTATGATTGGTTATACTACCCTGAATGCAATCAATGGTACTTTACTTAATCAATATACAGGGTTTCATTTACATAATTTAAAAATTATGCATGTAGAATAACAAATTACACTTCAGATAAGTAATATATGATAAGAGACACCAAATTATTGGAACTTATTATAGTTTACTGTAAATAATCATATTGCCATTTTTCTATAACATCTAATAATTATAAGTGTAGTAAGCTATATTAAACTAGTTTAAGTGATGGATAGCGGAATGTCTACGTTACTGTTGAAGAGTAACTGAATGTCTAGGTTCCATAATATGTGATGTCTAGGTTAAATGTCTACTCACTACAGAGCTACTGTTGACGATGAATAGTGACCACATGCCTAGGTTACATGATATGTGAAACTTATCAATTATTTATATACATGGTCAGGGCGAAGCTGGGAATTTGTATCTGACGGGAGGCGTGCATTGGTAGTCCTTGCAGGTGCGGTGATCACTGTGTCCCCAGTGGTGTAGGGGTCAGCGCAACTGCCTAGAAAGCAGGAAACCCGGGTTCGAATCCCGGCTGGGTACACATTTTCAGCTTTGCCCAATCGCAGTTGAAGTCATATATTCTATGAATATTTTTATCAATTATTGGTACATAATTTGGTTTACTGTAACCCCATTACAGACAGATATATAAACATATTTTATTTACAGCTTGTTACAAAGCCTGGAAATTAGGAAAAAATTTCCTAAAACTTTTGTTTGCAGTGTTTTAACATTTGGATCTGAAGCACGGACTCTGAGAAATGCAGAGAAAAAGAGACTGCAGGCAATGGAAATGTGGATTTGTAGAAATATGAAGAAAACAAGCTGGTTGGGTAGAGAAAGGAATGATCAGATATTAACAGAAGTGAATGAGATCAGAACGCTGCTAAATTATATAGGAAGAAGGAAAGCAAAAATTATAGGATATATAATAAGACACAACCTGTTCTTAAACAATATATTGTCGGGTCGAGTCGCGGGTTCGAAACCTGGTCGGACTTAGGATTTTTATAGCCTGCGTTTTAAGCTATCCTTCACCTCTCAACGATGTGAGGAGTCGCCAGAAACGATACGTGGTTCGGATTCCACGTTAAGCTGTAGGTCTACTTTCCCCAGTTGGATAACTAGGGACAGGCTAGGGACAGGCAAGTCGCAAAGGTGGCGTCCAATTGAAAGACTTGCCCCAGGCCATTGAGCCACACGAAATTATTCTTATTCTTATTCTTATTATAACAATATGTTAGGAGGAAACGTTTTAGGAATAAGATCAAGAGGGACGCCAAGAGCAAGCAATTTTAACAACATCAAAGAAGAAATAGGCCTAAAGTCATATGAAGAACTGAAGAGGGTGTCAATGGAGAGAGGGAAGTGGCTAAATCGACAAGGCATAGCCTGTAGTTAATGATGATGAAATACATCAACTAAATAGGAGTTGTCATTCAAAAATTATTTTAATTTCTTTGTAAATCGTAATTGTCTGCCAGTCAGACTTTTCATGATTTTGATAAGTGGCCAAAGACTCTCGTGCCATAGCAATTCACCCCTTTCTGTCCCAAACTAAGTTCGATGTAACCTTGAGTAGTGAACATCTTCATTTCTCCTTGTGCTGAAGTTATGTACACTGCTATTACTTTTGAACTGGGTCGGTCTATTAATAATAAATTTCACAATTGAGTATATATATTGTGAAGCTACTGCAAAGATCCATATATTCTTAAATAAATGTCCATAGGAAGATCTTGTGTGAGCTCCAGCAATTATTTTGATTACATGCTTCTGTGCAATGAATACTTTTAACTCAGTGATAAATTACCGCAAAATATGATTTCATATGAAAGAAGTGAATGAAAATAGGCATAGTAAGCAAATTTTGCATTGACCCTAACAGCATAACTAGCTGAGCTCAAACGTATCAGCACATCAATGTGTTTCTTCCAATTCAATTTCTCAACTACACCCACACCTAAAAGTTTTGAATGCCTCTTTTCAAAGTAATATATATATATATATATATATATATATATATATATATATATATATATATATATATATATATGTATATATATTGTGTGTGTGTGTGTGGCGTCTGTTCCGAAAGAACAGACGTCACTTTTGATCCTGCAGTTCTTTTTCTTTCATATTCACAGAATATATGACATCAAATCTGAATGGGGCGAGCTGGAAGTGTGTACCCAGCCGGGATTCGAACCATTTACTGTACAGAACTGTGTATACTGTTTTTAATCGAAATTTAATTAGCATCCATTTGCAGAGAATCACTTCATAATTTTCTGAAAGGCATTGTTTATATTTTCATTTGTTAATTCTTGTTCGTTGGATGTGATTATATTACTTGTATCATCAGCGAAATGCACTAACTTTCAATAATACTGCATATAGGATGACCAGCCATTAATGTGTATTAAAAGTAGCAAGACCGAGCCCCGTGGGACCTCATTGTTGGCAGCTCCACTGTTTATTCTTTTGGGTGTGTTACCTTATTGTCAAAAAACTGACCGACGTTTTGTCCACTGTTGCAAGTGGCCTTCTGGGTATTTGACTGCTGAATGAGTGAAGGGTAGGTTCTTAAATAACAGTGCAAATAGTGGTTCGAGGAGGAGGGATGGGGGTATTGACTGTCAGCCAATCTACAGGAGCAACAACAAGATAAAGTATGTCATTGGTTCCATGAAAAATGTAGCAAAAAAGCTGAATAATGCTGTTGTCTATGAAATAGGTTGCACCTGCGGTCTGGTATATGTAGATGATACTGGACGATCGATACGAATTTCTGAACGTGAACGATATATCCGGCTTGGACAGCAATAGTCGGCAGTGACAGAACAACGTGATGAGTGCAGGAAACAACTATATCCGTGAAGCTCGCGTGTTGGCGAAACAACCTTGTACAATGAGAAGGAAGATGAGAGAGGCCACTGATATAGCCAAGCAACTCGGCAACATGACTGGAGAAGACGGGTTCACACTTCCGGCGTCCTAATGCCAGCAGTGGCAGCGCTAGGAGTCGATACGAGGCCAGCGAGAAAGGCCATATCGCGTACGTCACGTCATGTAATCGAGTTAAAGTCGGAGCGATAGCTAAAAAATCAAATGTTCAAATGTTTGTAGAGCTTATGGGACTTAACTACGGGGTCATCAGTCCATTAACTTACAAACTACGTATGAACTGGCTAATACTAAGGACGGCACAAATATCCATGCCTAAAGGGAGATTCGAACCCCCGACCGTAGCGGCCGTGCAGAACGTGACTGGCGCGCCGCATAGCGTTCGGCCACTGCGGCCGGCGCGCGATAGCTAGCTGAGTGGCTGACCGCTATGAGGCAGTGGGCTGTGCCTCAGCGGCCAGCCAATCGACTAGCGATCGCGCCGGCTCTGATCAACACCACCTAGAAGACAAGGCCTGACGACTGGCCGTGCCTACGTCACACTGAGAGGCGACGGACGCAAGCTGACTGTTAAGCCTCTACGAGGCGGGGGTCGTGCTCTAGCAGGCAGGCAGTCAAGTGGCAGCCACCGCCTCTTGGTGTGACGTAGGCACGGCCAGATGTCAGGCCTTGTCTTTGAGGCGGTGTTGCTTAGGTCTACCTTGATTACGTGATGTGACGTGCGCGCCGCGGCCTGTCTTTCTCGTTGGCGTCGGTCGACAGCGCGCGCAAAGCAACTCAGCCAGACGCGCAGGGGACAACTTCGGCCGTACCTACACTGCAGCAAGTAGCTTATAAAGATAATAGCGGAAACTCTTCGCCTACACGTGCGACAGCACTCCCGAGCATCTCCTAGCGGCGTGAGTTGTAGACTAAAACTGGGATGAAAGCCCGAGTAACACTGTGAGACTCAGAACACTTACATCATTCGTCGACGTACTTTATGGAAGTAGGAAATAGTTGGAAGAGGTAGTGTATGTGCTACATAGGACTGTATTAACTAACTAGAAACAGCGATGCATTTCCAAATCTTTCTTCAGGTTCTCGAAAGTAGAGAATTCTAAATACAATAGTTTAAGGAGGTTAGTATTAGGCCTGCTGAGATCGTTTACTTTTAATAAAAAGATTCTTTAACGCTTTGATATACCGTTGTTAAAAAGTTCTTTATAGATACAGTGGGTTACTCGTAAGTGAAGAGTTGACTTGGATGAAACTTTGAGAAAGAAGGGCCCAAACAATTTGAATGAAAATTATAAAAGCGAGAGGCAAGCAAAACCATTTGATCGCGCCATTGTAAATTGAGTTAGTATGTCGAGGGGATGATGTCACACTCCAACTGTTTTATATAAAACTGCAGAGGTATATCACAATTTTCTGGTTGGGCCAGGCCCTTTTGTCCCTTACGATCGAGCCGCCCCTGGTTAGCTCTATTATTAAGAACCAAGCTTTCACTCAGTCAGCAGTCTGATACCCAGAACAAGGCCACTTGCATCAGTGGCCGAAACGTCAGTTAGTTTCTTAAATAATGACAATAGGGTTTCACACCCTGAAGAATTTTACCGATTGAGACAACGGTAGAGGGAGACTGTGTTTACAAATGTGTGTGTTTGCTGTAAGCATGACTGTTGGGATGTGATTCTGTCAGTTGAAATTATTACCAGACTGATTTTCATTGTAGACGGATAATACTTTAAAGTGCTGGTGCATGCTGTCCGTTTGCAGAGCGGCGCCTACGAGCAGCGCAGCACAAACTCGTGCCTGTTCTGCTGCAAGAAGGGCACGGTGATCGCGTCGGCCAAGGTGAAGAGGACGGGCTTCGTACCTGGCGAGGAGATCGTCGTGTCCGCCGACATCCTCAACATGAGCGACCGGCCCATCTACCGGACGAGCGCGCGCCTCAAGCAGGTCAGTGTCTGCAGGGGGCTCGCGGAAATGAGTCCACACAGCTGTCCACCGCGCCGTTTACCACCAAATCTGACGGTGTGTGCCATGGGAAGGTTCGCTTGTGGGACAAATACATCTAATAAATTCGCAAGTAAAGCATGTGGTACCATACAGCAAAGATACTGTTTAACGGAAAGAAAAGAAGCAGCTGAGAGAGTTGATAACAAACAAGTGGCCGGGTTCAGATGGGGTACCAATGCGATTTTACAAAGAGTAGTCTGCGGCATTGCCCCCTTATTTAGCTTGTGTTTATCGCTCACCTTTGATCCAGCGCAAAGTTCTAAGCGACTGGAAACAGGTACAGGTAACTCTCGTGGATAAGAAAAGCAAGCCGGCCGCGGTGGCCGAGAGGACTGAGGCGCTCCAGTCACGGTCTGCACGGCCACTACGGTCGGGTGCTCGAATCCCCCCTCGGGCATGGATATTTGTGCCGTCCTTAGGATAAGCTAGTTGCTAAGTAGTTTGTAAGTTTAGGGACTGATGACCCCGTAGTTAAGTCCCATTACCTTTACAAACATTTGAACATTTTAAAGAAAAGCAAAAGAACGGTCCCAAGAAATTACAGACCTATATCATTTACATCATTTTGCTGTAGAGTTCTTGAACATATTTTCGATTCGGTTTATTGGGAGAATTTTAGAAAGGTTCGATTCGCCTGTAAAGGAGACTGCATATAAATCGCTTGTACGACCCCGTCTTGAGTATTCCTCAAGTGTTTGGTATTTCCACCAGATCGGTTTACAGGAGGACATAGAGGCAGTTCAGAGGCGGGTGGCGAGGTTTGAATCTGGTAGATTCGATCAATAAGGAACTGTTACCAAAATCCTTCGGGAACTCATACGGGAGACGCGAGAGGGAAGGCAACGTTCTTTACGAGAAACGATGTTGAAAAAATTTAAGAGGTCCGGAATTTGAGGCAGACTACAACACAATTCTACTGCCGCCACCCCACATTTCGCGTAAAGACCACAAACATCAGAGAGATTAGGACACGTACGGATTCACACAAGCATTTGTTTTTCCCTCGTTCTGTATCGGAGTAGAACAGGATAGCAAGTAACTAGTAGTGGTACTGAGTACCCTCAGCCAAGCACTCTTGGGTGGATTGCGGAGTATGTATATAGATGTAGAGAAGATGCATTCGGGCCTCGGCGTAGCTGGCGCGGCGACAACGCGAGGCACGTGCAGGGCCGAGGGCTTGGCCGGTCGCGTGAGGCGGTGCTCGTTACGGGCAAAGGTCAGCGCCAGGCCACGCCCTGCGTCCCTCCGCAGCGAGCGATAAGCCCAAGGCTCCGCCTGCTGGCGGCCGTCCTATCAGCCGGCCCATACGCAGGGCAAAGCCGGCAACACACCGCCCTCAATTATGTCAGTGCCACTTGCAGCGACCAGTATTACTCGGGCACTGTATTGTGGCCGTTTGGTTCTGTGGTTGCTGAAGTTACTGCCAGAGGTCGTGACTATCTGCCAGTTTTACGGCACTGCCAACCATGCCGTATGCGTCGTATATAGGCTTTGTCTTGCTTTGAGCTGTGCGTTGCTTTTTCCTTATTCTTCTTTTTTTTCATGTATTTCGAAATGAGTGAAGACTCGGGGTTCGTGTACTACTGCCAATATGAAAGGGATATACTTAATATGGCGTGGTGCGCGTAAAATGATACCCAAATTGTAAGGGTACTGCGTGATGAAGAAGTAGTTTAAGAAGCTACGGCATCGGCCCTTAAGACAGCTGCCAATTTTATCGGCACAAGTGTGCAAACTCGTGAAAGGATTAGGAAATATATAAGTTATTATCCAGGTGAATCACCACGCTATGCACATAATTTATCAAACAATCAAATCGATTTTAAACAAAAGTGTTGTAGATAATATTATTCATACTTTAGAAAACGGATAAGGAAGCTCACCATTGATCAAAGATCATAGTAAAATGAACCAAATACTAAGACAGAAAAACCCTAACGTAAATTTATCGTCTGCATATCCTCCTATAATTTTTAAAATAAATATTTAACCCCAACTCACTGCGTTATAGCATAATAAATAAAAATTATGGCATCTCTATTAAGTTTTATACAATCTCTTTGAGAAAAATTTTGTTAACGTACAGTATTCTGAAGTACTAGCAAATAACTGACGCCAGCCGCGGTGACCGAGCGTTCTGCGGCGCGCCAGTCACAGTCTGCACGGCCACTACGGTCGGGGGTTCGAATCCCCCCTCGGGCATGGATATTTGTGCCGTCCTTAGTATTAGTTAGTTCATAAGTAGTTTGTAAGTTTAGGGACTGGTGACCCCGTAGTTAAGCCCCATAAGCTCTACAAACATTTGAATTTTTGTACTGATGACCCTGTAGTTAAGTCCCATAAGCTCTACAAACATTTGAACATTCCCGTCAACGTTCTTTGCTGGGGTGCTATTCCGCTGTTGGAGAGCCTCGACAACATTGATACGTATCTATAATGGGACATGAGGCAGGATTGAAGTTCACGTAGTAGAGGGGGACGAGCCCTAAGGCCGTCCGTGCAGTCACCATATCCATCCGCGACGTAAGCTTTAAATCTATGCCTCTACTTCAGTTTAATATCTTTAATAGATAAGGTAAAGCAGTCAACAATCCGAAGATTGGTTTGAACACCACAGTGCTTTACTAGGCACGGTCCTGTTTGGAGGTGGTATGCCGTTGCCTTCCTTCGACCTTCGAACTGACACCCAGCCAGTTATAGGGGGACCTACAGTTTAACGTTGGTTCCGAACCACGGTGATACTCGATATTTTTCACATCAGCAACACTACTGCCAGAGGTGAAACAAGTGGAATGTGACAGATAAAAATTTATTTTTATTAAACGAATTTACCAATAAACATAGCAGTAACAGCCGCACGAATTAAACGAGCAGTTGGGTTCAGATAAGTGTCGTGAGCAGTTAGTGCAATGCAATAAAAATGTGACGCAAAGCTATGACATGGAGAGGCATTGGAAGGCTGGAAGCGGAACAGAGACGTAGAGTCTGGCTGCAGCTATTCGAGTGTCCCAGAGTGTAATTACCAGGACGTGGATGCGATTTCAGACAACATGAACCGTTAAAAGAAGGCAAGGCCAAGGTACCGTCCACAGGTAATATCAGCGGGAGATGACTGTTGTCTCCGTTTAACAGCCCCTCGAGACAGGAGGCTGAATGCAAATCAGCTGCAACGCAGCCTCCAGACAACAACAGGACTCACAATATCAAAACAAACAGTCCGCAATCGCCTACGGGAATGTGACCTTTACGCACGGAGACCTCTGGTGTGTGTCCCATTAAAACCACGACTCCGCTTAGTCCCCAGAAACTAGGTGGCGAAACATTAGGATTGGAGTCGTAACGATTGGCGCCGGATTCTTTTCACAAACGATTCAACATTTTGTGTTTAGGCGGACATAGAGACCTCTATCGCGTTCAGAAAGACGCTTTGACTGCTCAGAAGTACAGAGACGAGATCCTTCGACCTTTTGTTCTGTCCTACGCTGGTGTCTTACCACATGAGTTTCTTCTGATAATCGATAACGCTCGTCCCCACGGAGCTGCACCGGTGGACATGCTTGAAGCTGAGGAATCTGAATGAATGGAAAATGTTCAAATGTTTGTAAAGCTTAAGGGACTTAACTGCGAGGTCGTCCCTAAACTTACAAACTACTTATGAACTACCTTATACTAAAGACGACACAAACATCCATGCCCAAGGGTGCATTTGAACCCCCGACGGCGGACGGCCGCGCGCACCGCAACACGGCGCTCCAGTACGCGCGGCTAATCCGCCGCGACGAACGAATCGAGTGCCCAGCTTGTTCATTGATCTTGAACCTGAATGAACATGTCTGTGATGCACTTGGCATATGCTTTGCAGCCAGACCAGCACCTCCAAAAACGGTTTCAGAGCTGGATATTGCACTTATGAAAGAATGGCCAAATATCCCTCAAGACCTGATTGGTAACGTTGTACTGTTCATGTCACGATGGTATGCAACTGTACTGGCCATCCGAGGTGATCACACACCATATTAGAGAGAACGATAATGACCTTTTCAATGTTATGGTAGCCCCATGGTGCCTCGCTCTAAGTAAACGACGTGAAAACCTTAAGTAAAGAGTTGATACAGCAAAATATCGTACTGTATCACAGACAAATTACAGTTGTAACCAATATCTGAATGAAATACGTTACCACATGCGTACTGTGTACGATATCTCGCCTCATCCTCTAATTCTTGGCGTAGCTGGATGGTTAGGTAGGGTCGCGCCCAACGAGTTTAAATTTCATAGAGTGGCTAATGAACGAGTTACAGCGCTCTTTGCGGCAACTTCTGTAAACTCGACCGCCAAATTTTGGTGGTCAGTACACTTGAGAGGAGTATGTCTATCGTATGTTGTTGTTGAGCTTGAAGTGTTGTATTTAGTTTACATTGTATTTGGTGTGTATTGCCTATTCAGCATTCAGCATTTAAATGCACAAATCGAAATGATAAAAACGACAAATACTTCGTCCAAGAATACCAAATATTTTGCCTTGTTTGATCTCAGTCTGTCTATACCCAAATAAATTTCCTAACCTATGGCACTTGGCTGACGCAAGAGAGAATGACCTATCGAGCAATTCTCTTGAAGTACACGCCATAAAACATGCTCAGTTTTCTACCTACTGTGGTTTGAAATATTTCTTCTTCTGTCGCTACTGCGGTTGATGAAACCACACTTTTGAGTGTCTACACATTCATTAAAAGTATTTTCATTTGTTGTTGACAATACTTGATAGCATGGTTGACATACAACCAGTACAAAGTGTAGAAGCAGTGGTGACAGCCAGATTTTTTCACTTGTATATGTCTGTGTTCTTTGCAACAAATATGTACTTTATTTCAGCGTGGCAACAACGAAAGTTATTAATGGTACGTTATTTCGGTGTAGAAAGCTTTTGTGGCAGTTGACACAGGCCGATTTTTATTGCAATACTAGATGACCTGGTGAACTTCGTCTCACTTACCTCTTAATATAATCCATATTAATTTAAATAATATGTATTTTAGATCCAGTAGCTTTATAAAGGAATCATCATATAATCTAAGTATCGGCTCGATAGTGGGCGTAAAGAGTGGGCAGATTTAAAACATGTAAAATAATGACTTAGTTGTGTTATCTAATCGACCCGGCAATGCTTTGCATTTGCTAATATGTATGTCCTCTTACTTTGAACGTTAAATGTGCAAAATTTTGTCGCAATCTTACGAATAATATTGATATCGCAAAGAAAAGAGCTCTTTCAGTTTTCCACAAATTTTCCTACTTACTGGTCAACTTTTCTAAACTTTTACTTCACTCAAACCTTCCTCTCGCTTTGAACGTCGAATGTGCAAAATTTTATCACAATCACATGAATGGTATTGATATTTCATAAATAAATCTCTTTGTATTTTTTCTATATTTTCCAATTTTCCGGGAAAATTTGCAACATTTTTATTTCATAAGAACGTTACTCTTGCTTTGAACGTCAAATATGCAAAATTTTATCGGAAACAGACGAACGATATTGATATACCATTGAAAAAAGCTCATTCAGTTTCCCACAAATTTTCAAATTTTCCGGTTAACTTTCCCAAATTGTTAGTTCGTAAGAACATTCATCTTTCGTTGAACGTGAAATGATCAAAATGTTATCGCTATCGGATGAACGGTTCTCAACTTATAATGCTGAGTACATTTAGAAACACAATGAAAAAGGAAATAGTTTCCTTTTTAACAGTCCCTATTTTTTTTTTTTTTTACTGAAAACTTTTCCAAGACCATAATGAACAAACAAAAGAAAGAATTACCCCTCTCCGTCGTGCGAAAAGTCAGTTATAGTGCTGAATTCAATCAAAAACACATTGAAAAACACACGTTCAGTTTTTTTTTTTCAAATTTTGCAATTTTCCGGTAGATTTTCGAAAAAAATTAATTTCATACAAACCTTGTCCTGTCAGGCAATACTCAAATGATGCTCTTACAACCATGTGGCAATTGATATTTATTCATAGAAAAAAATCGCTTTCGGTTTTTCCTAAATTTTCATACTTTCTGGGTGACTTTTCCAAATTTTTATTTGATGCGAACCTTCCTCTTGCCTTTAACATGAAATGTACAAAATTTTATCGCAATTTCACGAGCGGTATTGTAAGCGCAGTGGAACATGCTGTTTCAGTTTTTTACGATTTTCCTCTTTTCCGGACAACTTTTCCATATTTTATCACCGTTTAAACCTTTGCTGGACTTACACGAATATTTCAAGCCTAAAATTAGCCAAAAAGGTTCAGCCGTTCTCGACTTTTAGCGAGACTAACGAACAGTTGTCACTTTCGTCTTTGTACTCAAATTCATTGCAGCAAGAAAACTTATTAATGACATCTTTTTTCGACGTGGAATGCTTTTGTGGCAGACGGCCAAGGCGCATTTTGAACTGCAGTATTTTGTTGTCACTTTAGTCTTCTTACTCAAATTTCCTCCATAAAAGTTCACAACTAAACCCTTTAACAGCAATTTTACAAGTTTGTAGACTTAATAGGTTTAGTAAACACAAGATCAAAGTATACTAGACTTTATGAAAGCAGTTGTTACAACAGATTAACAACAGATGCAAATCGATGGCCACGATTGTTCGTCATAACAAGTTTCGCAGCTTGTTTAGACCATGTACTTGCTTTAAAATCTACACAAATATTTTCACAGCGGCACTTTCGTTGTCTTTGAAAACCGTATATAAGTGTTATACTTCGAACTGTAACTGTAATACTCATAGGTTCATGATACTTCATTACCACATTTTTAGGAAATATACTACCAGGCTCGTCAAATCGCAGCTTCGCAAACGTCTGACGGAACGTGATGCACATCCGTATTAAATTTTCAATCTTTATTTAAAACATGGAACTGTAAAAAAGTACAATTCTCGAGTGGGTGTGGTATACGAGCTGTCAGACGATACCCCAAATAACATGGCGGACGCCATTTCAGTTTGGGTTTGGTCGTTTGTTTGGGATAGGGGGACTAAACTACTGAGGTTACCAGTCCCCCCGTGGGGAGAGGAAGGAGTGAGGGTAGGAAAGGAGGGGAGGGGAAAGAAAATGAAGTCCGGTAAGTAAAGAAGGAAGGAAGACTGCATTAGCTCGGGGCCCCCTGCTCGCCACGCACGTACTCACGAAAGAACCGTGAGCCCCTTGGGGGCCCATTTGAGATTGCCTCAAACAATGCGGACCTACCGCCACTCTATGAAATTTAAGCTCGTTGGTTGCGCTTGCTCGGTCTTGTGTTTACAGGCAGAGCGAGCACAGTCGCCAGTAGGCAGAACTGAAGCTTCTTGTTGTTTGTTTATTAAGTGAAAGTGAAAGCTTGATGAATGTTTGTTAAGTGAAAGTTTCCTATTCTTATTAAGTCTTTCTATTTAAATCGAGGAGTTTCTCTAATCATATGTGCGCAACGGATTTAACAACAAAATTAGGCCCTGTAAGTAAAACAATCTGTACTTCTGTGAACATTGTTTCTGACAGTCAGATTCAATGGCATGTAAGGACTGATTACTTTACTGGTACGTGAACATTTACATTTAAAAGGAAATTTTTTTCTAAAAAAAAACTCAACACGTACCATATAACAAAATCAAAAATGCCACAATCAGGAAAATGAAGGACGAGGTTGAGCTGAAATAAGAAAAATTAGTAATCATTAAGTTATTTGTTGAATTAAAGAACCATACCTTTGTTGAGTCTTCAATATAATACAATGGTTTTATACAATTCCGTTCCATACAAATATTCTCTTCCTCTTGATACAGAATCCACTGTCCAATATAATACGTTTGTATTCATAAATATAGAGTGAAATAAATCAAACGCAATACAATCATTGCTGACCAATTCAACCTTAGTACACAACACAGTTGTGTACTAGCCCACAATCGACTCTTCTGCTCAACAGCTCACTCTCTGCTACTGGCCTCAGCGGTCAAAGAAGCTGCTGTAGCACAGATGCTACATCGCAGTTGCAAAGACATTTTAATGTGCAGTAGTTACAAACATGGAGGTAAGAATAAACGGAGGCGCTCTGACGCCACAGCTGTGAAGCCAAGGGCAGCCATCTTGATCCGACCAAAACACTGCCGTACTTACCTCGTTTGTGTATCCTTGTCGTTCGTTTTCGAAAGGATTTTGTACTGTTATGATAACTTGTGTGATGTTTATGTGTACCAATCGTTCTGATTGTGACTCGAAATGGAAGGAAATAACGGTTCATGTGTAAATTGCCTATCTAACGTGTGATTTTACCACTTTTATTGTGAACGAACCTGTACATCTTTACTTGTAATATAGCGAATTTTTCTCTTTTCGATTTCCTAAAGATGACTCTTATTTCTCCCACTTAACATACTATTTACGAATGAATAAGACATAAAATATAAATTTCATTTTTTTTCAGTCAATGATTTCGAAAGAAAAACCTAGTTTCAATATTAATGAAACTTACTACACAAAGAAAAGATATCGTCAAAGTGCTCGTAAATCTGGCGTTGGTTCACTCAATCGAATTATTTTATCTGACGATGGTCAGATTAGCTAAAGAATGAACCCACGTTTGTGATTCGTAATATTGTACTAACAACCATTTTTAAACAGAATAAACGCGAAACTTTTTCGTTTTTCGATATTTTATTTTAAACAAAAACTTGAAACCAGTTTGAGGACGTTACATGCGTATGTGATACAGTTAGAAATGTTCAAATGTTTGTACAACTTATGGGACTTAACGACGGGGTTATCAGTCCCTAAGCTTACAAACTACTTATGAACTAGCTAAGACTAAAGACAGCACAAATATCCATGCCCGAGGGGGGATTCGAACCCCCGACCGTAGTGGCCGTGCTGACCGTGACTGGAGCGCCTCAGTCACCTCTGATACAGTTAGAGACTGTAAATGCAGAGGCAGCTATAACACACTGTCAGTGTTTGGGTCGGAGTGTCATGGCGTCCATGGCTTCAAAGAGTAGTGCGGCTGGGATACGTAACGCCACCTCCCTGTATTTCTACCTCCATGGTTACAAACATGGACTAAGATTATCGATCGTGGATGACTTTCACATACAAAATAAAGCTATAAGGCGGATACACGTTCAGATTCACAAAAATAAAGGTAAAAATCCATAAATAATGAACTTCAGCCTGTGGCTGCCTACTTTCAAGTGGTGTTCGGCGGCCGTGTGTTGTCAGGTGGTGACGTACCTGTCGAGCCGCGGGCTGCGCAGCCACGTGGACGAGCGCGTGGTGGCCGAGGTGAGCCGCGGCGCCGTGGCCAGCGGCGACTCGGACGCCTGGCACGAGGTGCCGCTCGTCGTGCCGCCCGTGCCGCCCTCCTCGCGCTTCACCAACTGCTGCAAGCTCATGGACATCGACTACCGCCTCGACGTGAGTCACCCGCCTACTCTACATCTACATCTACATAGATACTCTGCAAATCACATTTAAATGCCTGGCAGAGGATTCATTAACCACTTTCATAACTTTTCTCTACCGTTCCATTCTCTAATAGCGTGCGGGAAGAAAGAACACCTAAATCGTTCCGTTTTCGATCTGATTTCTCTTATTTTATTGGGATGGTCATGTCTCCCTAAGTAGGTGGGTGCTAGCAAAATATTTTCACATTCAGAACTAAAAGTCGGCGATTGAAACTTCGCAAACAGATCACGCCGCAATGAATAACGTCTTTCGTTTAATGATTTCCACCCCAATTTGTGCAACATTTCCGTGACGCTTTCCCCCCCGTAACGTGGTAAAACAAAACGAGCTGCCCTTCTCTGAACCTTATCAATGTCTTCCGTCAGTCCCACCTGGTGAGGGTCCCACAAGGGGCAACAGTACTCCAGGAGAGGACGCACAAGTGTGATGTAGCCAGTCTCTTTGGTGGAGCTGGTGCATCTTCGAAGCGTTCTGCCGATGAAACATAACCTTTGGTTCGCCTTCCCCATAATATTTTCTATCTGTTCTCTCCAGTCAAAGTTGTTCGTAATTGTAACTCCTAGGTATTTGGTAGAATTTACGACCTTAAGGTTTGACTGATTTATCGCGTAATTGAAGTTCAGTGGATTTCTTTTAGTGGTCATGTGTATTACTTCACACTTTTCTTTATTTAGTGTCAATTGCCAATTTTCGCACCAAGTAGAAATGTTGTCTAAATCGCTTTGCAGTTTCTTTTGATCCTCTGTTGACTTCACTAACCGATAAACGACAGCATCATCCGCGAACAGTCTAAGGCAGCTATTCAGATTGTCTCCTACATCGTTTATAAACACGAGGATGATTAGGGGAGCTTTAACGCTTCCTTGTGGAACGCCAGATATCACTCCTGTTTTACTCGATGACTTACCGTCAATTACAACGAACTGTGTTCTTTCTGATAGGAAATCGTGAATCCAATCGCACAATTGGGGAGATATTCCATAAGCACGCAATTTCATAAGGGAGTCATTACACAGGGCCTAACAAGTAGCTGTACAACTGGACACCTGTTTAACCCTGTAGTTATTTGCTACTTACCACACTTGTGCCCATTGACACTAGCTAAATTAGGTTTTCAGTGAGACTTAATGTTCCCTCCTCCAGAGAAGTGTTATATGACCCCTACTGTTTCTTGTCTCAGTAAATGATTTAGGAGACAATTTGAACAGCTCTGTTAGACTGAACACGGAAGATGCTGTCTTTATCGGTTAGTAAAAGAACATCAAAAGCAACTGCAAAACAATGTAGCTAAGATATTTCAGGGTGAGAAAATTGTAAATTGATTTTAAATCATGAAAAGTGCGAAGTCGTCCACATTATCACTAAAATAAATCTACATACATACTCTGCAAATCACATGCAAGTGCCTGGCAGAGGGTTCATTAACCACTTTCATAACCTTTCTCTACCGTTCCATTCTCTAATAGCGCGCGGGAAGAAAGAAAACCTAAATCGTTCCTTTTTCGATCTGATTTCTCTAATTTTATTGGGATTGTCATGTCTCCCTATGTAGGTGTGTGCTAGCAAAATATTTTCACATTGAGAAGTAAAATTCGGTGTTTGAAGGATCATAAATAGATATCGCCGCAACGAATAACGTCTTTCTTTTAGTGATTTCCACATCAAAACATGCAATATTCCCCCCCCCCCCCACCTCCCCCCGTAACGTGATGACGAGATAAACCTTCTCAATGTCTTCCGTCAGACACACATGGTGATTTATACGTTAACTTAATGAAATCTGCAGGCCAAAAATACCTAAGAATTACAGTTACGAACGATTTAAATTGGAAAGAACACACAGAAAATGTGGGGAATCCGAAGGAAAGGCTTCGTTTCATTGTCAAAACACTCTGAAGATAAACAACTTTAGCAAAGATAACTGCCTACACTACATTTGTCCATCTTATTTTGGAATACTGCTGCTTATTGTGGAATACTCACCAGGTGGGACTGACAGGGGGGACTCAGCAAAAGTTCATAAAAAGGGTACTTTTTTTATATTGACGCAATACAGGAGAAGTGTGTCACTGAAATGATACACGAGTTGGGGTGGAAATCATTACCGCTGTTGTGCGCGGCGTCCACTGTAGTGTACGGCTGTTACTGCTCGCATTTCTGTACAACTTCTTTCGTTTTTTAGGTTGTAAACACGTGGAGTCCATTCTAGGGAACCTTAGCGGTAGATTCTGCACTGTAATAAAAACAGACAACCGTCAATTTAGCACGCGAACGCATTAGCGCCTCAAGATGGCGTGCGTGAAGCACAGCAGGCGTACCCGAAATGATATTTCACCAATTTCAGAAAAAAACGAGACAAAGCACATTTTCACTAAATGCAAGGAACGCCTGTGTCCAAATTGCTTCGAACGTATCCACACAATAAGGAAAATTTAACAGGAGGACCCTGGAGGTTCAAAGCTTAACTGTGTCCACTCCATGAAAATGATTGTATTTTTCTCTGTAATGGTACATTTGAATAATTTTTTGTATTTTAGCAGACAATGTTATTTGCTACAATAACGCCATTAAAATTCATCCTCTCAGTTTTTAATTAATTGGGGCATCACAGAGTTAACGGAAGGTGTTATTCATTGCAGCAAGTTCTGTTTGCAAAATTTCCTTCACTCACATATCCAGGAAGACATGATCGTCATAATAAGAGAAATAACATGGAACACATAGAGATTTAGGTGTTCCTATTCCTCACGCACTATTGGAGTTTGAAACGTTAAAGAAATATTTTGAAAGTGTTTCGATAAACTCTCTGCCAGGCACTCACCTTATCACAACGAAACTCTTTCTCGAAATTTGACTGAAAACCCTAAGAGATTTTGATCATATGGTACATATACTAGGGGCAAAACACAAACAATACCCTCACTACGTGATAGTAATGGCGATCCTGCCGATGACAGCGCTACAAAAGCAGAGTTACTAAACATAGCTTTTAGAATCTCATTCACCAAAGAAGATGAAATCAATATTCAAGATTTCTAATTACGAACAGAGGCCGTAATGAGTAACGTTGAAGTAGATATCATCGGAGTAGTAAAGCAACTAAAATAACTTAACAAGAACAAGTATTCTGGTCCGGGCTGTATACCTGTTAGATTTCTATCTTATTATGTTGAAGCGATAGCTCCTTACTTAACAGCCGAAGAAGGATCTGTACCAAAAGATTGGAAAGTTGCACAGGTCACACCTATATTCAAGAAAGGCAGTAGGAGTAACCCACTGAACTACAGGCTTATTTCATTGACGTCAATTTGCAGCAGGGTTTTGGAACATATCGTTTAGTCAAATATTATGAGTTATCTAGAACAGAATGATCTATTGGCCCAAGGTCAACACGGATTTAGAAAATATCGTTGACGCGAAAAACAACTAGCTCTTTACTCTCACGAAGTGATGGATGCTATCGACAAGGGTTCCCAAATTTATTCCGTATTTCTTGATTTCCAGAAGGCTTTTGACACCATACCTCACAAACGGCTTTTAACAAATATTGTGGTTATGGTATATCGCCCCAAATTTGCGATTGGGTAGGGGATTTCCTGTCAGAGAGGACACAGTTCGTAGTAATCGATGGTAAGGCATCAACTAAAATAGAGGTGATAACGGGCGTTCCACAGGGTAGTGTTATTGGTCCTCTGCTGTTCCTTATTTACATAAACGATTTAGGGGAAAATCCAAGTAGATCTCTTAGGTTGTTTGCAGATTAATCCGTCATTTACTGTCTAGTAAAATCATCTGAAGATTCAAACCAACTGCAGAACGATCTAAATAAGATATCACTATGGGGTAAAAATTGGCAATTGTCTCTAAATAATGAGAAGTGTGAGTTCGAAAAGAAATCCGTTAAACTTTGTTTACAAGATAAATCAGTCAAACGTGAAGGCCGTAAACGCCACAAAACAGTTAGGAATTACTATTACTTCAGACTTAAATTGGAAAGAACACGTAGATAATGTCGTGGGAAAGACGAACCAGAGACTGCGTTTTATTGGCAGAACCCTTAAAAGATGGGTATGACGGAAGCTATCGAAATAGTCCAAAGAAGGGCAGTTTGTTTCGTATTGTCACGATACAGGGGAGACAGCGTTACGGAAATGATACAGGATGTGGGATGGGAATCATTACAACAACGGAGCTTATCGCTGCGGCGTGGGCTACGTACGAAACTCCAATCGCCAACATTCTCCTCCGAATGCGAAAATATATGACTCCACTTACATAGGTAGAAATGATCATCAGAATAAAATACGAGAAATCAGAGCTCGAACGGAGAGATTCAGATGTTCTTTCTTCCCAGGCGCTATTCGAGAATGGAATGGGAGATAAAATAATATAACTGTGTTTCGATGAACCCTCTGTCAGGCACTTAAATGTGATTTGCAGAGTATCCCATGTAGATGTAGAAGTAGATGTTTTTAATATATCGCATAACACCCTATAACCTCCCAACCTATAATTACCGGTCAATTAGCAAGTAAGTGTTCCTTGTGCCTAAGTAATTATTGGAAAGGCAATCGTCCAAATTTTAATCCCGATAAATGTATTGGAAGTCAAAACTTGTCGATACCGCAGAGTATCTGTGCTCGACAACGATCAGAATTATGGTGTGGAATAATTAGGAAAAAAGTTTTATAAGTTGTTAAAGTTGCCAAAATATTAAACAAACGGTTGGAACTGACTGAATATAGCAATAGAAATAGTTTACGGTCGCCACAATCACTGATGAATGAACAAAATTTGTAAAATGATTTATGAAATTTAATTGATGAAAGGTTAATTAAATGGACGAGCTGATACAGACGTCACACTACGCTAAGCTAGTCCAAGCACCAGACCAAATGACACCACTCAAACATGCTCTGAAAATTAAGTCATCTGTAAAGTAATGCATAAATTTTACAACTATTTCGTGTTAACAAGCAGCAATCAGCAGTAAAACTATTTTGCGTTGCTATTAAAAATGCGTCTCACCGTAATGTCTATTGCTATTTACACAAAAATAAAACACAGTAAGCAAGTCGTACTCATTAACTGAGCTGTTTAATTATCATAGTCTGGTAATGTTGCTGTTGTTGTTGTTGTGGTCTCCAGTCTGCAGACTGGTTTAATGTAGCTCTCCACGCTACCCTGACCTGTGCAAGTCTTTTCAGCTGAGAATAAGAACGGCAACCTACGTTCTTTTGAATCTGCTTACTGTATTCGTCCCTCGGTCTCCCTCTACGATTTTTACCCCAATGCTAAGTTAACGATTCCTTGTGTCCCACCAACTAATCCCTTCTCTTAGTCAAGATATTCCACAAACTCCTTTACTCCCCAATTCGGTTAAGCGCCTCCTTATTAGTTGCTTGATCTACCCATCTAATTTTCATTATTCGTCTGTAGCACCACATTTCAAAAGCTTCTATCATCTTTTCATCTGAACTCCTTATCGTCCATGTTTCACTCCCATACAATGCTACATTCCAGACAAATGCTTTCAGAAAGGATTTCGTAGCATTTAAATTAATATTAGATGTCAACAAATTTCGCTTCTTCAGAAACGCTTTTCTTTCCATAGCTATTCTGCATTTTATATCTTCTTTACTTCGGCCATCAGAACTTATATCGCTACCCAAATAACAAATCACATCTACTACTTTTATTGTCTCATTGCCTAATCTAATTCCTTCAGCATCGCCTGATTTTCTGACGCTACATTCCATTATCTTTGTTTTACTCTTGTTGATGGACACCTTATACCTTCTTTTGAAAACTCTGTCCATTACATTCAATTGCTCTTCCAGATCCTTTGTGGTATCTGATAGAATTACTATGTCATTGGCAAACCGCAAAATTTTTATTTCTTCTCCCTGAACTTTAATTCCTTCTCAAAAATTCTCTTTGTATTCCTTCACTGCTTGCTCAGTGCACAGTTTGAACAACATTGGGGAAAGGCTACAAACCTGTCTTACTCCCTTCCCAACCTCTGCGTCCCTTTCATGCCCTTAGACTCGAATAACCGCTGTCTGGTTTTTGTAGAAGTTGAATATAACTCTTCGCTCACTTTATTCTACCTTTGTTACCTTCAATATTTGAAGAGTCGACATTGTCAAAAGCTTTCTCCAAATCTACAAATGCTGAAAACGTAGGTTTGCCTTTCCTTAGCCTATCTTCTAAGATAAGTCGTAATGTATTGCCTCCCGTGTTCGTACATTTCTCCTAAATCCAAACTGATCTTCCCCGAGGTCGGATTCCACTAGTTTTTCCATTCGTCTGTAAATAATTCGTGTTAGTATTTTGCAACCATGACTTATTAAGCTGATAGTTGTGTAATTTTCACATTTGTCTGCACTTCGTTTTTTGCGCAATTGGAATTACTATATTGTTCTTTAAGTCGGAGGGTATTTCCTCTGTCTCATACTCTGTATACAAGGTGGAACATTTTTTTCATGACTGCCTCTCCCAACGATATCAGCAGTTCAGACGGAATGTCATCTATTCCATGGGCCTCTTTTCGACTCAGAACTTTCAGCGCTCTGTCAAATTCTTCTCGTAGTATCGTATCTCCTATCTCCTCTTCCTCCAATTCGTCTTCCATTTCTAAAATACTACCTTGACGTTTATTTCCTTTCTACATGCCCTTTACATATTCCTTCCACATTTCAGCCTTCCCCTCTTTGCTTTGTACCGGTTTTCCGTCTGACTTCTTGATATTCATACATCTGCTTTTCTTGTTTCCAAATATCTCTTTTATTTTCCTGTAGGCGGTATTGATATTTCCCCTGGTTATACATTCTTCTATGGGTCTGCATTTGTCCTCTAGTTACTCCTGCTTAGCCAGTCTGCATTTTCTGTCAAGCTCATTTTTCAGACGTTTGTAGTTCCTTTTGCCTGCTTCTATTGATGCATTTTTATATTTTCTCCTCTCATCAGTTAAGTCCAGTATATCCTGTGTTATCCAGGGATTTCTATTAGGCCTTGTCCTGCTGCCTATATGATCCTCTGCTGTTTTCGCTACTCTATCTCTTGGAGGCGGAATATTTGCAATAGGTGCGGCGGAGCGGCCGAGCCCCTTGAGACGCTATGGTCCGATACGCGAGGCCGTTCCCCGTCGGAGGTTCGAATACCCCCTCCGGCATGGATGTTTGTGCTGTCTGTAGTATAAGTTAGTTCATAAGTAGATGGTAAGTTTAGGGACTGATGACCCGCAGTTAAGCCCCATAAGCTTTACAAACATTTGAAAATTTATTTGCAATAAACTTTGCGTCCACAGTACTCTTCTTCAAAGTGCTTTTCGTTGATTGCCTGTACTGTGTCCATTAATTACGCCTGATAATCGACTCCTCCTCCACTACTTCTACTGCCGCGCCTACTGCACGGCCAAAGCTCTCAACCAAAGATCGTGTTACTCTTACAATGTCAAAGTCCCTGACTAGGCCAGCGTGTCTACTACATCGATATAAATATCATTTCATTTACAAAATTAAAATTGACATACAAAAGTAACATTAAATACAATATACAGCAACATAAATAATTGGAAACTTATACACAGAATGAAATTCACGTAAGTATTCACGCAATACATTTATTGTTGCATTTCTCAGAAAGAAAAGAAAAAGAAACCTACGTTATTCACTGTGTTGCCCTGGTACACCCCTTTCTACTTAAAATAATTTACTTAACTTCAAGATGTTGCCATGTTCAGTACGTACTGTTAACCCTTAGTAACCAAATTATTTCCAGAAGTTGTAGAATTTTCATGAATACTAAATTGGGCTAAGAAGCCATACATAAAATCATAGTTTGAATCTTGAAAGTGAGAGTTTAGCCTATGGGTATAAAATTAGTGGAAACTATTGTTCCCACCGAACTTAGCAGTAAATGGACTTTATAATTTAAAAAAATGTATATCCTTTACTTTTTAATACAAAAAGCATATTAAACATTTGATTTACTTTTATATTAGTTCATATTGTCCATTGAGTTCACTAAGGTGACGTACTATGGAACTTAGAGAAGCATGGTGCTACACACAGAAATACACAGTATTTTGTCCTCTTTCTTTTGTTGCTACATTTGCGGCACCTTCTGTTTGTAATACCTTTTGTTGACAAATGATTTGCAACTTTCGCCAGAAGAACTTCATCTGGAACTCCAGACAAGCCTCTGTTTGGTGTCCGAAAATGAACGGGCCTTCCTCTTCACTTACGACTTGAGAAGCCGCAGATGAGCTGCCTTGCCAAATGTAATTAAAATGTTAGCTGGTCTGCTTTGTAACTTCCACACAATTTAGACTTCGACAACTACCAAATATACAAGAAAGAAAAATAGTCTCTACCAGCACTTCCATGAACGACGACTTACAGCATACCGTTTTCGCACATGATCAAATCGATCCACTCTTTATTTTATTGCACTCTGCCACAGCCAATGGACAGAATACTTCACTTCTGGTTCCATCTTTTGTTCAAAATCTGCGAAGTATTTGGTGACTCAAAATCTTCATCACAGTCAGCGTTGACATCTGAATCTTCTACATCTTCTGGTAAAATGTACAAAATTCTTAAAACCTCTCCTGTCATGGATCCAGGCATTCTAAACAATAAGAAACAAACAATAACTACAATGCCGATTGCACAGCCATATACACTGCGCTTCACACACGTTCTGTGGGATACATAGTTCCCACTAACTTACCTTGTAATATTTATGTAATTTTCATTGATATCCAGCAAATGTACACGAACACTCCCCCGTAAATACATGTCTCTTCAGACGCAAAAGGAAAGCACACTATACAAAAAAAGCTGTTATGGTCGAAACAGTGGCTTGTTTTCCCGCGAAAACTGCGCATCAGCATTGACTAACTAACAATGTAGAAACCACTTTCGCGCTTCTGTTGACAAGCTATATTTTCCAGAATGAAACTTTTCACTCTGCAGCGGAGTGTGCGCTGACATGAAACTTCCTGGTAGATTAAAATTGTATGCCGGAACCGCGAATCGAACCTGGAACCTTTGCCTTTCGCGGGCAAGCGCTCTCCCGACTGAGCTATCCCGACACGACTCACGATGCCGCCTCACAGCTTTACTTCCACCAGTACCTCGCCTCCTACTTTCCAAACTTCACAGAAGCTCTCCTGCGAAACATGCAAGACTAGCACTCCTGGAAGAAAGGATATGGTGGAGACATGGCTTAGCCACAGCCTAAGGGATGTTTCCAGAATGAAACTTCTTACTCTGCAGCAGACTGCGCGCTGATATGAATCTTCCTGGCAGATTAAAATTGTGTGCCGGAACCGGGACTCGAACCTGAGGTCTTTGCCTTTTGCGGGCAAGCGCTCTACCGACTGAACTATCCCGACACGACTCACGATGCCACCTCACAACTCCGTTGCAGGGTGAAAAGTTTCATTCTGGAAACATCCCTTAGGCTGTGCCTAAGCCATGTCTCCACCATATCCTTTCTTCCAGGAGTGCTAGTTTTGTATGTTTCGCAGGAGAGCTTCTGTGGAATTTGGAAAGTAGGAGGAGAGGTACTGGTGGAAGGCGACGTCGTTAATCGTGTCGGGATAGCTCACTCGGTAGAGCGCTTGCCCGCGAAAGTCAAAGGTCCCAGGTTCGAATCCTGGTTCCGGTACACAATTTTAATCTACCAGGAAGTTTCAAGGCATATGTTGTTAGCACACTCTAAATGAGATGGTAGCTCAAGTTTAAGTGGGAACACTGAAGTTATAGCGAAAACAAATAAATGGGAACTATGGTTCCCACTGGTCACTAAAGGGTTAAAGATGGACTACTTCAGCCATAACTTAATGTAATATTCAGGTCTACCAGCTCCTGGAGTTTTGAAATAAAAGTGTGTACCGCGACTTTGAGCTCGCCCAGTGTCTGCGGTGCTTCCGCGTCAGCCGGCCGCGGTGGCCGAGGTGACTGAGGCGCTCCAGTCACGGTCAACACGGCCGCTACGGTCGGGTGTTCGAATCCCCCCTCGGGCATGGATATTTGTGCCGTCCTAGTTAGTAAGTAGTTCATAAGTAGTTTGTAAGTTTAGGGACTGATGACCCCGTAGTTAAGTCCCATAAGCTTTACAAACATTCGAACATTTGCTTCCGCGTCAGTCGAGTGACTGGGTGTTGGTGCTGGCTGCCGCAGCTGCTGGTGGAGATGGAGACGGAGCCGCTGGAGCTGCGGCTGCCGCTGTGGCTGGGCACGGTGCCGCTGAGCAAGCAGTTCCCCAGCCTGCTGGCCGCCGCGGACGTCGACCCCGCGCTCGCCAGGGTGCGCTTCCCGGCCGCCACCATCGCCAAGTACCCCGACCTCCGTGAGTACTGCGCCACGCTCTGGTAAATCAAGCGAGCGTGTTTCGTGGCTCTCCTGCACTATTTCCACTGATCACGCTTTTAATTTATTATCTATTGTTCTGTGGCCATTTTGCTGCAGAAGCTGTTAAAATTAACTACAGGGTACCTCAAAAAACGACGACAACACTTACAAGGAGAACACCAAGTATGGTACCAGCGGAATTTGATGCGTCGTAGGTACGTTGTGAGGGAATTTCTCCAGACCATCAACCTAAAAGGATTTGTTCCAATGGGCCTTGATTTCTAAGAAAATCGAAATCAAATTCGCAGCAATTTACCACGCGTAAAGTGTCTACTTATACATGGCGGCCACTGCTTACCGCGACAGCGTGGTGTAATCGTCGAGATGCGAGCCTGCCATGCAGGAAACCTGGGTTCAAGTCCGACATGAGTCAATTACTTTTCACACCTCTCTGCTAATTGTGCATAATTATGTATTTTTATAACCATTCTTACGTAAACTTTTGCAGTAAATGGTCAGGATAAAAACATGTAACATTCGCTCAATATTTATTGCGCGACGCTAATTTTGTTTTTTCGAAGCACACATTTAAGGCGACTGAAGCATATTTCGAAATCAGTAAACAGTCTTTTGTTAATACCTATAATATTTGGGCAACATTTAATACCTAAGTTTACAGTTCCTGACAGTGCTGTTTTTATCTCCTCCCATGACGTGTGTAACCACGTGACGCGTCACGGTGGACTATTATGCTACGGCCAGTCGGTTAGTCATTCGTAGCGTGTCGTTCATGCGTGCGGCAAGTAGTGCAACGTGAAGAATAATTGCGCTGTTATAGAAGCAGGCCCATCACACGAAACCTCTTCGGAAATGGATGTGTGTGATTTGCTATTATACTGACTGTTCACTCAAGCCGTAACATAGGAGTGGGTATAAAGGCATATAATTATGCACAATAAAAGACAAGAAATAAAGAAAAGTGAAAAATAAATGACATAAATGACCCTGAAGGATTTATTTTTATTTTCTTGGTTATTTTTTTAATCGTTTGACTTTTCATTATTTTTGTTTTCTTTTTCTTTATATATTTTTCTTTCCTTAATTATTTTTTAAGATTTTTTGAAATATAAAAAGTAGCGATTACAATTTTTTAAAAGTGCTCTGCCGCTAGTTATGGAACCTGGGTCTCTTGCATGGGAGCCTAGCACCTTGCAGATTACACCACGCTTTCTCGCTGAGCGGTAACCGCCATGTATAAGTAGACACGTTACGCGTGGTAATTTGCAGCGAATTTGATCTCGATTTTCTTAGAAATCAAGGCCCATTGGAATAAATCCTTTTAGGTTGATGGTCTGGAGGAATTCCCTCACAACTGTGACCCATCAAAATCCGTTGGTACAATATTTGGTGTTCCCCTTGTTATGATGTGTAAGAAGGCAAACTGATCGGTTTTCAAGACGGAACTCATATCCGGTAACGCTCGGCTTGGACGCTGGCGAGCTTCCAATTCTGGGAACGAACTGTTCTGATCCGATCCGTATTGGTGCCTGAACATGGTAAGGATGGAGCTGATAATCATATACAACACGCCACATGGAACTTTTATCCGTGTGCAGCGCCTGTGCCATCTACCAGGTGCTGGTGGCTGGGTCCTTTTCGAACATTCTCAGCGCGTTCTCCTCCAACAGAAGTGTTCGAGTCTAGCACGAACGACCCGCATCACTTTCCGGCACCTATCAGAGTAAAAACAGTAGCCAGGAGATAGTAGTTGGAGTTACCAAGAACACGGTGTTTCTGCTTTACTGTACAATGAACGAACTTCAGACAGAAAATACCTACGTGAAACTTTCCGTCTTCTCGTGGACTTCTTTCGATGGCCGCGAACGTGAAATGAAGTGGGATTTGTCTGTTTGGAAAACGTTCTGCTTACAATCGTGCAGCAGGTCACCCATTGCAATCCGCTTTGCCGTATGCGAACACCATGTCCATCACTTCCGCAGCTGTGAATTGATACATGTCGCACCGCTGTTAACAACGTTACTGCACTGGCCGGCAACAGAAGGTCCGCAACAGGACAGGCACAAGGGCCGTGTGGAGGAATTCTGTAGCGCGAGCGCAGGAATGTTATTAGGATCAGGACGTCAATCCGCTATATACAGATGTCTGAAGGGTTCCATACCTTCAGTATGCAGGCACCAAATCGGATCGGATCGCAACAGTTCGTTATTAGACGTTATTAGACTCTTTAATAAAAAAAATTAGAAACAGTAAACTCAACTAAATTTCCAGGCATATCAATTCAAGATGATATGAAATGGGACACACATATAAAATACATTATCAAGAAGATGAACACAATATGCTACGGTGTAAGGATACTTGCTAGGTGTACGACAAAAGAAACATTAAAAAATGTTTATTATGCCCAAGCAGAGTCACTGCTGCGATATGGGTTAATTTTTGGGGGGGAACTCACCAGAGAGCAGATACTGTTTTGTAGCACAAAAGAGGATTATACGGTCAATTGAAAATGCAACCCCCAGGAAATCTTGCAAACCACTTTTTAAAGCGCTGCAAATACTACCATTGCCATGTCTGTACATCCTCGAGACAGTTACTTATATTAAAAAGATTTCAGTAGCACAAAACAATTTAGTATATACAAACAAATCAGTTCACACGCATGACACAAGACAAACATTTGACCTTCATAGTGAGCACCTACGAACAACTCTCCGACAAAATGGACCTCTTCAAATGGGGAAAAAATTATATAACAAACTTCCTCACCATATCAAAACAATCAAAGAACACCAGACGTTCAAATTGGCTGTAAAAATTATTTACAAGATAAATGTTATTACACTGTCAGTGAATATCTATCAACTTAACCTTAATGTCATGTCTTCTCACATATAATTACTGTAACTATGCCGGCCGCGGTGGCCGAGGGGACTAAGGCGCTCCAGTCACGGTCCGCACGGCCACTACGGTCGGGGGTTCGAATCCCCCCTCGGGCATGGATATTTGTGTCGTCCTAGTTCGTAAGTAGTTCATAAGTAGTTTGTAAGTTTAGGGACTGATAGCCCCGTAGTTAAGTCCCATAGACTTTACAAACATTTGAACTGTAACTATTGACACCTATTGTATGATGTTGATTATATTATTATTTAGACCTGCTAAAAACTACTTAATAAACGTAATATAGTAATGACTCATTTTATTGTGATGTGTCATACATACTTATATAGAAATCTGTATAATTATGTAAAAAACTTATAAGCAATATCCTATATCAATAATTTGATGATGTGGATGCTTAAATAAATAAATGCTCTCCAGCACCCAAGTCCAGCGTTTCCGGATTGTGTTCCTTCTTCAAAACTGATCACTTTGCCGTTTCGCACAACATACTAAGCGCTGTCGTTTTATTTTTTATTTAGTCAACCTGTTTAGTAGGTTTCATATTTTGTGCAAGTAGGACAATTCTTTTCCCACCAGATGCATTATCTTTTCATTTATAATGCACCTTCTGTGATTCTGTAAATGTCGATACATGGGCCCGTACATTTTGTTTTCATATATAGATCAGAAACTGTTCCTCTTTTTTGTGTATATTCCATGTCTTTAAGTTGGTTATAAGGTGTCAAGAATTATAGACGTTACATCCCATTTTTAAGTATTCTAGCTCACCACTGAATTACGCCAGTTAATGAATAAACGCGATGTTGCACATGGAGCCTTCAAGCGTAACCCAACTCCTGAGTTGTATAAAGCTTACAGGAATCTTCGAAAGAGAGCTAAGCAAATTGTGTGGAATGCCAAAATCAGACATGCCCGCTCTGTTGTATGCGGTATATCGAATCCTGCTGCACTGTGGAAAAAGCTTCGCATTTTCGGCATGAGAAGCGAAAATCTGACGCTGTTTTTCCACCATTGTGTGATCAGCTACCACAGATAAAGTTTCAGCGACCACACAATTACGTTATGGCTACCACACTTTATTATACATACCTCACATAAAATTTCAGCTATCCAAACTGTAGATACGTGGAAATGACACATCCACCACATCCTCCCTTAGAAAGGCACCCATAATGTAATATAGCCGGACACCATAGAATTGAAACATTCAACAATTATGTTTTCCAGATAGAAGACAATGCAACCCTTAACGATCACACAATATACCTCCTAGAACCTGTATCACTTTTAGTGCATACAATATGTACTAAAATGGTATTTGGGTTGAAGGGACTTCTTTATTTAGCGTATTTCTGGGTCTGAAATCATTCAGGGATAGGAAATTGTAAGTTTAAGACTGTGGTACTGATGCAAAAGAGTTCACAACGTTGCTGCAAATTCTATAGTGTCATATAACTAGCGTTACTAGAAAGTTGAATAGGATTATTTTTTTACGTATTATGGTATTAATAGTGAGAAGAAAAATAAATATAGCTTCTTCTGCTTACATTCAGTAAGTTGTGTAATTTCGATATACAGGGTGTTTCACTAAGTGTGTTTGCCTCTCTTACTTACAAAATAATAGGTGACAGGAAATTTTAATGCGATAAGTCAACACAAGAAATGTTACACTTTCTGCGAAGCTATGAACATAGTTTATTGTATCATTTTCCAAAGAGTTACAGCACAAAGATATAATTTTAAAATGGAACATTAGTTTTTTCCATTCGTTGAAACCAGCTGCGTCCAAATCAATTTAAACGACATTCCTATCACTGATAGTTTGGGAGCTACAACACTTCCAAGTTTCAGGGGCAGATACCACAAACGCTGCGCATAATGCAATGCGCCTTCTAAATGTGGTGTGGACGAGTTGTAACGTCGCCGGTGTCACGGAGCGAGAAGCTTCCTCGATGCGCTGTTAGACTGCCGACTGTCGCCGCACACGTATGCCCGACAGTTGGAGCCACACAAACAACCGGGGCTCAGTATACCACAGTTACTGACATCGGATGACGACGGCTTACACGAACAACGAATACGTTGACATGTTGCTGATGCTCGGCGAGTGCTGACACGATGCCACTGAAGCAGCCACGGCATATACCATGAGATATCCTATGCGAAGAGTCCCGGTAGCCATTACGTTCTTAAGTGCCGAACTACGACTTCGGGAAACAGGCAGCTTGGCAATGCGCCGCAGTAACAGACGAAGACCTGCAAGAAGTGAGGAGACGGAGGTGTTTGTTTTACCTGCACTACACCAAGATCCTCATGTCAGCTTACGAGCCGTTGCTGCAGTCGCTGGTGTCAGTCTCACATCTGTATGGCGTATAGTACACAGCCACAGGTTTCACCCGTACCGCCTGACACTGACCCAGGAGCTGCATGGGAACGATTTCCGTGCTAGAGTGACATTCTGTGAGTGGGCCATGCGTAATTTCACGCTGGAGTCTTTACAAAGTGTTATATTCTCTGATGAGCCCACGTTCAAAAATTATGGTGCAGTGAATCGCCATAACATGCACTACTGGGCCGCAGACAATCCTCGGTGGGTATAACATAGGTGGTCTATTAACGTGTGGTGTGGAATCCTTGGGTATGAAATCATCTGTCCACACTACTTCCCAGGTACACTGACAGGTTAGTTACATCGCACTTTTATAGCCGACAGTTTGGGTGCTCTCCTTGAACATGTGTGTCTACGCACGAGAGTCCATATGTGGATGCAGCACGATGGTCACCCAGCCCATTCTGCAAGTGCTGTTGTGGAAGAACAAAACAACAGGTTTGCAGGAAGATGGTTGGGGCGCCATGGTCCTCATTCATGGCCTGCAAGCTCGCTCAATTTAACACCAGTAGATTTCTTTTTGTGGGGATATCTAAAGGATCGTGTTTATGTCACTGAGCCCACATCCCCAGATGATCTAAAACGGCTCATCGAGGACGCATGTCGCTCTGTCACACCAGCGATGTTACATCTCGTCCGCAGATCCCTTCGACGGCGCATTGCATTATGCATTGAGGAGCATGGACACAAATTTGAACATTTCATTTAAATCACCTTCCCACCGCCATTACATCCATCACCCACCACACAGCCATGTATTATGTACAGCGTTTGGTATCTGCCCCTGAAACTTCGAAGGGTTGTAGCTCCCAAACTAACAGTGATAGGAATGTAGTTTAAATTGATTTGGACGCAGCTGGTCTTCTACGATTCCAATGCACTATAGAAAAAAACTATTGTTCCATTTAAAAAATTATATCTTTGTGCTGTAGCTCTTTGGAAAATGATACAATAAACTATGTTCCTAGCTCCGCATAAAGTGTAACATTTCTTGTGTTGATCTACGGCATTAAAATTTCCCGTCACCTATTATTTTATAAGTTACAGAGTCGAACACACTTAGTGAAACACTCTATATATATATCATAGAAATGTTTTTGGTATTGCAGTATGACTCTCTCTATGACTTAGTGTCTTTGGCAAAAGTAGTTGTTCACCATCAAAACATTCTATATCATGTGTGACTTTTCTTAATAAATAAATAACACCATTCCTAGCGATGAGTGCCTCCTTTTCACTATTCTAAAGTTATATACATCGTTATTTTAGTGCATTATCTGCAGTTACAGGGACACAAAGATTAGTTTCTCAGTCTTGTGATATTTTGTTTATGTATTACTATTTACAATAAATCCAACGTTTATTAGCTTTGTTAAGGTTGTAAGTAGGCCGGTCAAAAGTGTCGCGCTGCGGAGCGCGCGGTTGCCTGCCGTGGAGGTTCGAGTCCTCCCTGGGGCATAAGTGTGTGTGTGTTTGTCCTTAGGTTAGTTTCTCTAGGTTTAAGTAGTTTGTAAGTTACGGACTGATGACCACGCAGTTTGCTCCGATAGATTTACAAACATTTGAACATTTGTAAGTAGGTGGGAGATACTGAAGTTAGAGGTGTGGGCACTGATTTTACGATATTCACAGTAAAAACATTACCTTTTTTTTCGAAAATATTTTGTATTTTGATATAATCATGTCGTTAAACGTGGAAATTATGACAATAGGCATCAGCTATTGCATAGGGAATACTCCCTTTTACTTTGACATAATATATTCCTCGTCTAGATAGCAGTTAGAAGGTCATGTAGTAACGCCACTTCAAATGTAGGCTATTGGCTTTTGACTGTTTTTCTGATGAATGGAAATAGCTGAATGACGTTTGCTTTATGGATGATAAGCGATTCTCCCACGAGAAAATTGTGGGATTAGTATTTTTTATTCCCAATTTTAAGCTAAGTTCTACTTTTTTTACCATAAATACTGCTTTTTCTGCATGTATTCTGTACTAGTACGTTATTTAGGAGAGAGATCTACTTAATTTTCGTAATGTCAAGTGATATATCTGTGACAAAATTGCAAAAATAGTGTAAATTATTCCAATTATAGGGTAAGTTCAACTTGACTTCGTTTTACCATAAATATTGCATTTTCTGTACATATGATATACTAGTATTTTCACGAAATTTCCCCAAAAAACACCAGAATTTAATGTAAAATCTAAAATATTTTTCGGTTAAGTTCATTTTACTTTTTTACCTTAAAATCGCTTTTAGTGCATACATCTTATAGTAGTATGTCATTTGGGTGAGGGACCTAGTTAATTTTTGTGAAAATTGCCCAAAATAATATCAGGATTTAATTTAAAATATTCCACTATTTTGTTTGCTGATTATGGTGCCATTTGTGGCCAAGGAGCTAAACTTGATGCTTTCTCGTCTGCAAGATACATATTTTATCACGAGATCTGTTTATTTTCAAGTGTTATTAACATTAATATAGCATCAGATCACTTCCTTTATTTATTTTGTGGGTATTAACTTTATAATAAAGTTACTATATTGGTTAGATGACCTATCTTGCTGCTACCTAAGTAGTCACTGCTGTGGTAAAGAACGAGAATTCGTATTTCACTTTTTGTGGGTTGCTGCAATAGTAGTTAAGGTTAAAAAAATATCTTGAAATCAGTTTCATATTACTATTGCCGTATTTACATTTTATAAACAACACTTGATTTGTAGTTATTTGCACACATTTCGGTTTGCTGTCATTGCAGTATTCTGTATGGACAGCCGTATAGCCATCATTTAATGTCCTTCAGTCTGCCCAAACTCTCATAGGGCGGGCTGGGGCTGGAGGTGAAAGCTTGCAAAGCTCAGACCTGGGACCCGGGGCCTGGGGGCTAATGTCCTCAGTCCTCAACCCTGGGACCTGGGAACCTGGGGATGAATGCCCTCAGTGCTCAAACCTTGATTTAAGCAGCACTTGTGAGGCAAATGTGTAATATAATCTGAATTCCCAGAATGAAAGTGATGGAATACATCCTAGCACACCTGTGGGGAACTTTCCAGAATATTGACCAGTTCAGCAATTCCCTGAATTAACGTGATGGAATGCTCACTTGTCTAAAATACTAATTTAAGGTCAATTCCCAGGAGAAACGCGATGGAATGCAGCAAAGCGCTGACCATAGCGTAATTCCTGCAAGGATGATGTCAGCATTCCTCGAACGACCTCTGGGCAGAGGTCAAGGGTATCTAGTATGCCCACTGCCCCTCTACACCTATGGATATTTAGGAGTGTGTAAATCTCACAAACAGACATTTGATACAAGTGACACCCAATCACATGACCATATCTGAAGTCTGTGAGTTCCACAGATCTTTCTGCCGTCTCCTATTGTCTAATGACTACCGAGTGATATGGAGTACTTTACAGGCGAATGGAAAAACTTATGGAATCCGACCTCAGAGAAGATCAGTTTGGATTTGGGAGAAATGTAGGAACACGGAAGGCAATACACTACGACTTATTTTAGAAGATAGGCTAAGGCAAACCTCCGTTTTTAGCGTTTGTAAATTTGGAGAAAGCTTTTGACATTGTGGACTGAAATACATTCCTCCAAATTCTGAAAGCAGCAGGGGTAAAATATAGGGAGTGATGAGTTGTATTCAACCTATACAAAAACCAGACAGCAGTTATTAGACTCGAAGGGCAAGAAAGGGACAGAGAGGCTGGGAAGGGCATAAGACAGGGTTGTAGCCCTTCTCCAATGTTGTTCAGTTTGTACATTGAGCAAGCAGTGAAGGAAAGCAAGGAGAAATTTGGAGAGGGAATTAAAATTCAGGGAGAAGAAATAAAAACTTTGCGGGTTCCTGCTGACAGTAATTTTGTCAGATACTGAAAAGGATCTGAAAGAGCATATGAATGGAATGGACAGTATCTTGAAAGGAAGATATAAGATGAACATTAACAAGAGTAAAACGATAGTAATGTAATGTTAGAAAATCAGGCAATGCAGAAGGAATTAAATTAGGTAATGAGACAATAAAATTACTAGATGAGTTTGGTTATTTGGGTAGCAAAATAACTTCTGATAGCCGAAGTAGAGAAGATATAAAATGCAGAATGGGTATGGGAAGAAATGCGTTTCTAAAGAATCGAAACTTGTTAATATCCAATATTAATTTAAATGTTAGGAACTGCTTTCTGAAAGCATTTGTCTCGAGTGTAGCATTGTATGGGAGTGAAACGTGGACGATCCGACAAAAAGAGGATAGAAGCTTTTGAAATGTGGTGCTACAGACGAATAATGAAAATTATATGGGTAGATCACATAACTAATGAGGAGGCGCTTAACCGAATTGGGAAGAAAAAGAGTTTTTGGCATAGCCCGACTAAGAGAAGGGATATATTGGTAGGACACATTCTGAAACATCAGGGAATTGTCAACTTAGCATTAGAAGGAAGTGTATGGGGTAAAAATCGTAGAGGGAGACCGAGGGACGAACACAGTAAGCAGATTCAAAATGATGTAGGTTGCCGAACATATTCTCAGACCCCAACAACAACAAGATGGAGTGTGGCAGTAGATGGCAGCACAGTGCACCTAATACTAAAAACGTACGTTTTAAGGTGTTGTCAGAATACTTTTGATCACATAGATTAGATTAGATTAGATTAATACTTGTTCCATAGATCATATATACGATATTTCGTAATGATGTGGAACGTGTCAGTTTAGTAAATGTTGTCTACACTTGACAATCAATATTTCAAGGGTTTTTTATTACTTTTTTATTTTAAGTATTATCTAAAAATTGATCTACATTGTAGAAGGAGTTGCCATTCAGAAATTCCTTTAATTTCTTTTTAAATAGTAGTTGGCTATCTGTCAGACTTTTGATGCTACTTGGTAAGTGACCAAAGACTTGTGGCAGCATAATTCACCACTTTCTGAGCTAAAGTTAGATTTAACCTTGAATAGTGAATATCATTCTTTCTCCTAGTGTTGTAGCTATGCAAACTGCTATTACTTTTGAATTGGGTCGGATTGTTAATAACAAATTTCATGAGTGAGTATATATATTGTGAAGCTACAGTGACGAGCCCTAGATCACTAAATAAACATCTGCAGGATGATCTTCGGTGGGCTCCAGCAATTATTCTGATTACACGCTTTTTTGTAACGAATTCTTTTTTGCTCAATGTTGAATTGCCCCAGAATATGATCCCATATGAAAGCAATGAATTTACTGCGATGTATATCACCAAATTTTGAAATGACTCTGATAGCATAAGTAGCTGAACTCAAACGTTTCAGGAGATCTTCAATATGTTTCTTCCAATTCAGTCCCTAATCAATACAAACACCTAAATTTTGAATATTATATCTTAGCCATAGATTTATGTTAAAAGTCTAAATTTATTAATGGTGTCATGCCATTTACTGTATGAAACTGTATATACTGGGTTTTATCAAAGTTTAAAGATAGTCCATTTGTAGAGAACCGTTTAATAACTTTCTGGACGATATCATTTACAATTTCATCAGTTAATTTCTGTTTGTCAGGTGTAATAGCTATACTTGTATCATCAGCAGAAAGTACTACCTTAGCATCTTCGTGAATATAGAATGGCAAGTCATTAATATACAGAGTGTTTACTAAGTGTGTTTGCCTCTGTAACTTATAAAAAAAAAAAGGTGACGGGAAATTATAATGCGGTAGGTCAACACAAGAAATGTTACACTTTCTGCGGAGCTAGGAACATAGTTTATTGTATCATTTTCCAAAGAGTTACAGCACAAAGATATAATTTTTTAAATGAAACAATAGTTTTTTTATATCATGCATTGGAATCGATGAAACCAGCTGCGTCCAAATCAATTTAAACTACATTCCTATCACTGTTAGTTTGGGAGCTACAAACCTTCAAAGTTTCAGGGGCAGATACCACATGCTGTTCATAATACATGGCTTTGTGGTGGATGATGGAGGTTTTGGCGGTGGGAAGTTGATTTACATGAGATGTTAAAATGTGTGTCCATGTTCCTCAATGCATAATGCATAATAATAGACGAGTTGTAACATCGCCGGTGTGATGGAGCGACGTGCGTCCTCGATGAGCCGTTTTAGATCACCTGGGTATGTGGGCTCAATGACATAAACATGACCGTTTAGATATCCCCACAAAAAGAAATCTACTGGTGTTGAATCGGGCGACCTTGTGGGCCATGAATGAGGACCATGGTGAACCAACCACCTTCCTGCAAACCTGTTGTTTAGTTCTTCCACAACAGCACGCGCAGAATGGAATGGGTGACCATCGTGCTGCATCCACATATGGACTCTCGTGCGTAGACACACATGTTCAAGGAGAGCACCCAAACTGTCGGCTATAAAAGTGCGATGTAACTAACCTGTCAGTGTACCTGGAAAATAGTGTGGACCGATTATTTCATCCCCAAGGATTCCACACCACACATTAATAGACCACCTACGTTGACGGTCGACAGGTGCATGTTATGGCGATTCACTGCACCATAATTTGTGAACGTAGACTCATCAGAGAACATAACATTTTGTAAAGACTCCAGCGTGAAATTACGAATGGCCCACTCACAGAATGTCACTCTTGCACGGAAATCGTTCCCATGCAGCTCCTGGGTCAGTGACAGCGGTACGGGTGAAACCTGTGGCTGTGTACTAGACGCCACACAGATGTGCGACTGACACCAGCGACTGCAGCAACTGCTCGTAATCTGACATGAGGATCGTGGTGTAGTGCAGCTAAAACAAACACCTCCGTCTCCTCACTTCTTGCAGGTCTTCGTCTATTACTGCGGCGCATTACCAAGCTGCCTGTTTCCCGAAGTCGTAGTTCGGCACGTAAGAACGTTATGGCTGCCGGGGCTCTTCGCCTAGAATATCTCACAGCATACGCCAGTGGCATCGTGTCAGCACTCGCCGAGCATCAGCAAACTGTCAACGTACTCGTCGTTCGTGTATGCCATCCTCATCTGATGTCAGTAACTGTGGTATATTGAGCCCCGGTTGTTTGTGTGGTTCCAACTGTCGGGTATAAGGTTGTGTGTGGCGACAGTCGGCAGTCTAACAGTGCATCGAGGAAGCTTCTCGCTCCGTGACACCGGCGACGTTACAACTCGTCCGCACCACAGTTAGAAGGCGCATTGCATTATGCGCAGCGTTTGTGGTATCTGCCCCTGAAACTTTGAAGTGTTGTAGCTCCCAAACTAACAGTGATAGGAATGGGGCTAGTGTAATTGGTTAATACAAACCATAAAAAATGCACGGAAATATGTTTTTAACACAAACCTAGGTTTTTTTTAAATGGAACCCCTAGTTTTGTTAGCACATCTGAACATATAAGCAAATACGTAATTATTGCCGTTTGTTGCATTGTAAAATGTTAATTACATCCGGAGATATTGTAACCTAATGTTGACGCTTGAGTACTACTCCTCCGCTGTTTGATCGTGTGTATCGGAGAGCACCGAATTAAGTAGAGATCCAAAGGGAACAGTGATGTACCTTAGGTACAGAAGAGACTAGAAAAGCACATTACGTCCACATGCTAACACCTATATTGGTCTTTTTCACTGATGCATATGTACATTACCATGAGGGGTGAGGTACACGTACACATGTGGTATCCGTTTTCAATTACAGAGTGGAATAGAGTGTGTCCCAACATGTCAGGCCAATAGATGTTAAATTGGTGGCCATCATTTGTTGCACATAATTGCAATCTATGGCAGTGCAGATGCACCATCATGCTGATACCACATACGTCGACGCGTTTCGGGTGGGACATTTTCGAGCAACGTTGGCAGATCATTCTATAGAAACGCTTTGTATGTTGCAGCTGTTTGGGCCCCTGCAATGAAGTGAGGACCAATGAGGTGGTCGCCAATGATTACACACGATACATTTACAGTCCACGGTCGCTGTCGCTCTACCTGTCGGAGCCAGCGAGGATTGTCCACGGACCAGTAATGCATGTTCCGTAGATTCACTGCCCTGTGGTTTGTGAAACCCGCTTCATCGGTAAACAGGTAGAACTGGAAAGCAATCTCTGTTAATGCCCATTGACAGAATTGTACTCGATGATTAAAGTCATGTAATTGCTGATGTAGCGATAAATGAAACGGGTGAAAGCAGTGACGATGCAGTATGCGCATGACACTTTGAGTCAGTCCACCGGCTCTCGCAATATCCCGTTATACTCCTGTGTGGGTTCACGGCAACAGCAGCTAACACACCAACTACAGCTGTTTCTCCTGTGTCGGGCCTGTTGCGAACCCGTTTGCGTGGTACGACCATACCTGTTGCATACAGTTGGCAGTATATGTTTTGAAATGTGCGGCACGTTGGATGCTCTCTGTCCGGGTACCGTTCTGCATACACCCTGCAGGCTTCAGCTGCATTTTGTTGACACTCGCCATATATGAGTATGATCTCCGCCTTTTGAGAGTTCGAATACACCATGGTCACAGTTCCTACAACACTATACCATCACAGACATCTGGTAACACAGTGTACTACAGTTAGTCTGCGTGCAAAGACGAATGCAGAATAACAATAGCAGCAAGCGCTGCATACGGATACTGCGACAGCTAGACCAAACTACAATAGTGCACTACAGCCCCACTCGTAAACACGGTCGTGATCGTAAACATGTCCCTGCAGATGCTGCTCGTCGACAGTGGCCCGTGTTTGTTACCACATGCAACTGAACGTCGGAGGTTTCAAGCGTCAATTTTAGGTTACAATATCTCCGGATGTAATTAACATTTTAGAATGCAACAAACGGCACTGATTACGTATTTGTTTATATGTTCAGGTTTGCTAACAAAACTAACGGGGTTCTATTTTTTAAAAAAACGTAGGTTTGTGTTAAAAACATACTTCCGTGCATTTTTTATGGTTTGTATTAATACTTTGACTGCCGGCCATGTAAACCATTCCGTCCCTTAGAGTGCCAGACATTCTGCTTGCAGTAGTAACCTGAGCTGCACTTAGTTTCTTTATATTCAGTCTGCCGTAAGGAATTGTCTGATCTTTGAAATAAATCCAGAACTGTACACTCCGACACCAAGGGCCCCACTAAAAACGTCTGTCTTAGTCTGTATCAGTCCACCCCTCTGTAGAGTCAGTACGATATGTTGCTGTGCCACCCCTCTGTCATAGTCACCTCTCAGTACTTTCGGGGAGAATGTTTTGCGTGAAGCCATGTCCGTTTATTTTCCTACTGAGTGAGCGGACACCACTTTCTACCTGCTCCGTTTCATACAATGAATGAGAGCAGTCGGACGATTTAGAAACTAAATAAAAGATCTACAGGCTGGTTAAGACACTAGGTTTACCAAGTAAGGTATTTAAGGAAGATCTAACCCGTCAATAAACTTGATTCTGTTTTTAAAAGCACGAAAACAAAGATCACGTCAAATGACGTGATTGGCATTCTACAGAAATTTCCGTATCCCGTCAATTGACGTGATTGGCACTCGGAGTGTTAACCAATTACACTAGCCCCTCTCCTCACGTTCGGTCTGTGGAATCGGTTCGTCAGTATTTGATGTGGTTTACGAAATATATCCAGCGGTAATGTTAGGTGACTCGCCCTGTATATAGCATTTTCAGTTGAAAAGCATTCTTGAAAAGCAAACTGACATTTTGCTTGAACGTTATTTTTACTAATATGTGAAGCAACTCGAGAATACCTAACTTTTTCAGAAATTTTGGATAAAGCTGTACATAGTGTACAACGCGCGGTCAGCTTCTTACTCGACGGCGAATGTTCATCAGAGACGAGTGTATCGTCAGGCGTGTCCCAGGGAAGTGTGATAGGACCGCTATTATTTTCTATCTATATAAATGATCTGATGGACAGAGTAAGTTGTAATTTGCAGCTGTTTGCTGATGATGCTGTAGTGTATGGGAGGGTGTCATCTGTAAGTGACTGTAATAGCATACAGGATGACTTAGACAAAATTTCTAGTTGGTGCGAAGAATGGCAGCTAGCTCTCAATGTAGAAAAATGTAAGGTGATGCGCATGAGTAGAAAAAACAATCCTATAATGTTCGAATACAGCATTAGTAGTGAGCTTCTTGATGCTGTCGCGTCGTTCAAATATCTAGGTGTAACATTGCAGAGCGATATGAAATGGAACGAACATATAAGGACAGTTGTGAGTAAGGCGGACAGCCGACTTCTGTTTATTGGGAGGATTTTGGGAAGATGTACTTCACTTGTAAAGGAGACCGCGTATAAAACGCTTGTACGACCACGTCTTGAGTATTGCTCAAGTGTTTGGGACCCGCAGCAGATAGGTTTGAAGGAAGACATAGAGGCGGTTCAGAGACGAGCAGCTAGATTTGTTACCGGTAGGTTCGACCAATACGCGAGTGTTACGGAAATGCTCCGGCAACTCAATTGGGGATCGCTGAGAGAAAGACGACGTTCTTTTCGTGGATTTCTGTTAAGTAAATTTAGAGGGCCGAATTTGAAGCTGAGTGTAGTACGATCTTGCTGCCTCCTACTTACATTTCGCGTAAAGATCACAAAGACAAGATAAGAGAAATCAGGGCTCGAACTGAGGCATATAGGCATTCTTTTTTTCATCGTTCTATTTGGGAGTGCAATAGGAAAGGAAATACCTAGTAGCAGTACAGCGTACCCTCCGCCACGCACCTTGCGGAGTATGTATGTAGATGTAGATGTAGCGCATTCTAGTCTGCGAGCGTTCCAGTGAGGTTTCGGGTGGCGGCAGCCGTGTCGACAGGCGAGCCGTGCGCGTTCGGGCCGCGTCCGCTGGACGGCTACTTCTGGCGGCGGCGGCCGCTGGAGCGCGCGCCCGGCGTGCGCACGTCGGACCGCGGCTGGGCGCCGCGCTACCCCACGTACCGGCCGCGGCCGCCACCGGAAGGCACAGTTCGCGCGCTGCTGCGGCAGTCGGGCGCGCACCAACTGCCCACCATCGTCATCACGCGGCCGCCGGGGCTGTGCGCGCGCCACCACCACGCCGCCGCCGCCGCCGCAGCAGCAGCAGCAGCAGACGCCGCCGAGGACGCCGCCGGCGAGGGCAGCGCCGCCGCGGGCAGGACCCGCGCCGCAGGCCGCAGGCACTCGGCGCCCGACCACCTCCTGGTGGAGGCCGCGCAGTGACCCAGCCGCCGCCGGCGCCTCTGGCTCTGGCTGCTCGACGCCCTGCCGCTACACGGCTACCTCCTCCTCACTCGCTGAAAGCAGCGATCACAGAGGTACTCGCAGTGGCGCGCCGGCACTTCGAGGTCTTCCTCGTGTGGCACGACGGGACAAAATGATTCGTCGATAAACTTTGGGGGCGTGTAACGTACACGAGAAACTGCCATTTGGCCCCGCCAAAATGAAAGTGGACCCGCTGTATTTTCTAAGTAAGCCTAGCGCAAACTTTTTATTTCCTGTAAAAATGAAGACGATACGATGGGAGGAGAATGGGAAAATCTGGGGTGAGCTTAGTGACACGCTACGCAAGCGTCGGCATGACGTCATCAGGAACTGAATGCGATACATCGACCTGTCGACACGCGTCCATATTTCGACACGCAGAAATTGTCTCCGGTCAATGAGAACTCGCTAGCTGTCAGCCAGTGAGCTACGACATAATACCGACAAACATATGCCAGCAGACGTCGATGTTCTGACTGTGCTGTATACATTTGCAAAAGAAATTAAAGTTATCCTCTTAGGATCACTGTTAACCACATACCCTATAATCGTGATATATTCAAAAATAAATCGCCAAATATTGGTGACAAGTAAGGAATATCAATAGAACCACACTCAAAAATCTCCACTTATTCGAAACTAAGCAGCAAAATACTGGGGGCAAACAAGCAGTATTACGACATATTAGGAAATAAACAGTCAAATGTTTCTGACTAGCGAATAGTGTGAATGTCACTGATACTTTTTTCATTTAGGCCTACCAGCAATTTAAGCGTTTCCCAGACGTTTGTCACTTTCCATTTTCTCGGAAATCTTGACATATTTCGAACTAAGATCAAATATTTTTTGTGAAGGAAAAACAGAAATATCATTGCTAATCTTATCACTTGCAGCAATTTCATTCTCCATTTGTTAGTCACAAACAAATTTCCAAATCCATGACACCTATTCCTGACAGCATTTTGTTACAATTAACTTCGAGTACTGTGTCACATACTACTGTTATATGAATAAGAAAATCCCACAATATGTTATGAATAAGTAACTACTACAAAGTGATACAAACAATAAAAGAAAAAAAGAAAAAAGAAATTTCGGTGGGAGAGATTTGAACCCTATAACTCTGCACTACGCTAAAACAGCTCTACATACGACAATCGTCTATAGTAGACCTTAGTAGGTGTTTTTATTGTTAATATGTTTTTATTTGCATTTAGTTATAACAAATTGATCCGAATACGATTTTGTTATACATCCTTGATGCGCTGTTACCTTGAAACACCTTACTGCGCGTTATAAAACCAAAACTGCGAGATATACGGCAAATCAAGATGGCTTCTGTTGACATGGAAAGAACAAGTGGAAATCTCTTAGGTTAGGTATACGTTAAACAAGAAATTTTTTTATAGTACTTGAGGGCGCGTAGCGTCCGAATCTCCGGTTAAGAAACACACAGCATCACATTGGCCGGAGACAATTTCTGCGTGTCTATATAAGGACTCTTTGTTCTATAGCTACAAAAATCGATAGCTTCCGGTCGTGGCCACAGTCGAGTTTGTTTGCGAGTTGTGACTGTGACGTCAGCACGACGCTTGCCTAGCGTGTCACTAAGCTCACCCGGATAATTAAAAAAAAAAAAAAGAAATGGTCTTTTACAGATATTCAACTTGCAGCTCAAAGAGAGTGATCTGAAAATGTGACGTAAATATCTTCCCTCCTATACCCTCACTCATATTACCATGAGACTCTACATGTGCATTCCCATTCGTACTAGCGAAGCACAACGTATGAGTGGCCTCCTAGTATTCTACCACATCAAGATAAAACACTAAAATGTCTATTAATGATTTTGCAGCCAAGATCGCATTTTTCATTTATTATGTTACCGGTTTCGGCGTGCTCGCCGCCATCTTCAGAGCTGTCGTATTTTACATAACTTCACAACATTGTTTACATACTAAAAGAGTACATCCAGGTTGAGGCGCCACCAAACATAAAATTTCTAGTCAAAAATAAAATATGTACATCCATCTTCCAATGGTTCTGAAATGAGGTTCTTCAAAGTCTAAGTTCAATATTAATTGAAGTTCAGTATAACACTAACAGTGTTATACTGAACTTCAATTGATATTGAACTTTGAAGTACCTCACTTCAGAACCATTGGAAGATGGATGTATATATTTTGTGACTAGAAATCTTAAGTTTGGTTACGCCTCAACCTGGATGTACTCTTTTAGTGTGTAAAAAATGTTGTGAAGTTATGTAAAATACGACAGGTCTGAAGATGGCGTCTAGAACGCCGAAAGCGGTAACATAATAAATGAAAAATGCGATCTTGGCTGCAAAATCATTATTAAACAATTATAGAGCACACCATTGAACAATGAGTTCCTTATATAACTAAAATCTCTGATAAATTACTAATCTGGTGTCTTCTTCTTGTTGATGATCCCACGAATATTCAGCACACAAGGTGAAGATCTGTTGTTCATGAACTGAAGCTAAGATAACCAGTTGTGATCACAGACATACATTACTAGACTAACAATTCTGTATACAGTAACAATGATGTCACTGAAGTTTGGCCGCCGTATTTTTATCCTATAAACGCGTGAGCAGACATGAGGGTAATTTAGTACAAAAAATGGAAAAGTACGTAAGTGCCTAAAATTTTAAAAATGACTTTTTTAGTGAAAAGATTTGTATAAGACAAGAGTAATGAAACGAGAAAGGTTGCAAGTGCCAGAAAATATCCTACTTGTTTCAAGAGCAAGTATCACTGTGCAAGTGCCAGCGGGACTGAGATGGCAAGGAATGTAAGTGCCACCGCCATGATGTATGTGCCTAAGCTACACAGTTGCTTTAATTGGTGACAGGAGGTTGACACAGAGGTGATTTCGGTCGTTTCAAGTATTTTGGAGTGAGCTTCGGTTTTGTCTTTAGTGTACCAACCAGAAGCCTATTAGGAAGAAGGCAATTGTACGTAAGAGACGTGAAGCAACGGAAAAGGGCCAGCCGTACATTGTCTTGGGAAAGAGAATCCTGCAATACAACTACCAGCAGAACAGGCAAGCTGCTCCTGTAAGTACAAGCGCACAAACATTAGCAGTGAACAAAAACAGATTACACTTACCGATGAAAGAAGAAGCGGAATAAACTGAAGACAAAAACTTTGCTTTAAAAGACCTTCCAACAATTTATTTTGTATCTTTTTTATATTAGCCTAGCATTGAAAGAGTAAAATTATATGTAAAGTTATTAAACGTTCTCAAAACTACAATGGACTTACTATCTTCTTTTATTACAAATCTTTTACTTGCATTTTTTCAAAAACTTAGTTAGGCACTTTTCCAGAAAACCAAAGGATGGCACTTACTTATTTTTCTATGTGAGTTTTGTTCCCTTCATACATATTCATAAAAAAGCCGTTTTCATGTTTTGTAGAGGTATTTTGATATACACATATTTTTTTCATATAATCATCCATATTTAAGACAAATTTACTTGAATACTGAAAATTTTACTTTGTGGCACTTACATCCTTTCCCACTTTTTGTACACAATTATAGAAAACAGTTATAAAAATACGGATCCACTGACGTAACTACGCCATCGTGACAGTTCTGATATAATGGTTGTAATTTTTCGTACGGCAAACAGAAGATACATACAGCAATGGATTGCAATGATTTACTGTTTCTAATCATTTGTTACCAATTTCATACAACTTCGGCTTTTCTTTCAGTAGTGTGTTGGTTATGAAAGTGCTATTTGTCGTGGATAACATGTATCTTTATTCTTTTACGTGTTCTTACGCAATCTACATTGCGCTTTTACACAGATAGTAATGAGTCACGTTAATTTGCTATTTTTATTAATTTGTTACCAGTTTCGATTAACTTCGGCTTTTCTTTCAGTAGTATGACTTTGTTCTAGTTGACATGGTTCACACGCATCTTAATTCTTGTGAGTTTTTTTCAATAACCCAGTCTGCTTTAACTGTATAGAACATGTTCCTCGCATAACACGATTTTACAGTGAATATGTCAAACACAACTACTACAAAAGTATTAGCTCAGATGGAGAGCTTGTTTAAACCAACTAGTAAAGCTTACCGCGTCATATCGCGTTATAACATTGTAGTAGCATCATACGGAAACTTTTTGACATGAGGTAAAGCAAGAGGCAAGCAGAGGCAAGTTTGCCAGTCCAGTAATGTATCTTTCTGGTTGTGATGACTTAGGGTGTTCAGTGACTTTGCACTTTATTCACAGGTTTGCTGGTCGTAAAAAGCCACAAAACGACACGACACAGTTACTATCCATGTAAAACTTCTTTGTAAACAATAATTATCAGAATAATACTGATAAAATAATTTGTTGATGGTAGAAGCATGTGCCACAAATATGCATGTTTACTCTCCGATCCTGTGTGCTAGACTGACTGCCACTGGCCAAGACTGCTTCACCACAATTCGGCACAAAGCGAACCTTCCAGACTTTATGTTAGTATTCTGTTTCCAGTTTTAAGCAATACAAATAGAATGAGATAAATTATTTTAAGGCAGAGCATATTCACAGTAATTAACTAGTTGAAAATTGTTATTTCTCCTTTATTTATTAAATAATAATACACTAATCTGCAGAGAATGGAGGCTAAGAAAAGGTCGTAACAGCCAATGAGAATGATCCTCATACACATTGCCGCAATTTTCCACAGGATGCCCATCTCTTGTACCATCTTGTTACGTTTCTCACCTGTGCCACCTCTTACGTCACCCTGTTACCACACTGTAGAAAATTAAGTTGAAATTATATCAATTATTAAAATATTTGATAAAAGCCATTAATAGCTATCTTTTCTTAGCAACATCCGTAATACAGAACTGGAAAACATGACATGAAATCAATCAGACAGATTTCATTCATTACTGCTACAAGTTTTCTGCAGGAACTTTTCCTGGCTCTTCGGTGAAACACTGACAAAAGATTTTATCTGGTCCTTCACCCACATTGTCTATCTGTTGCCTGCTATCTATCTGGTTATTTATTTTGTGGGTTTTTTGTCCTCTTGTCTCACTTTTTGTAATCCTTTCTATAGCTATTTGTGATCATCCTACTTTTCATTAAAACATTTCATTCTATGTCTGTGTGTCTTAGCCAAAGATGCAATAACATAAAATCAGATGATGAACATTTCGAAAAAAGTTACACCCAAGTTCATTTTTATATCTTCTTATTTTCCATATTTCCCCGAAATATATGAAACGATTGACACTTCCAAAAAATTTATTTGAACTTAGGTCCACATTTACTATCAACTTTTCAGTGCCTCTGTGATACCCGCAACTGTAATTTTTATTGTACTTTCTTATTACTGTTCAGTTTTGGTCTTAAGAGACATTCAAATAACTGGATACATTTGTTAGCTCCTTGATCCATAAGATATGTATGACAGCAAATGCTGTCATTTTAGAGACAGGTGTTGTATAGAGAACTTATCAAGTAGTTGTTTACCTATAGCATGTGCTGGTCTATAAATCATACTTACAATGGATCTAATAGGTACCCTTTGTTATGTATTTTCTATTGGGTTTACAATTATGTTCATTAAATATCAGTCACATCAGTCTACTGTAGAATTCTTGAACATATCCTCAGTTCTAATATAACATATTATCTTGAGATGGTAAAGCCTCTGTCAAAGCAGCAGCATGGATTTAGGAAGAAACACTTAAACTTTTCTGGGATAAAGGGCAACAGGCAGATTGTATACACCTTAATTTCCCACATGGTTCTGCATTGTAGACTGCAATGAAGAGCATATGGAATAGGTTCCTCTATATGTGAGTGGCTTGAAGACTTGTCAGGTAATAGAACCGAGTATGTTGTCCTCAATGGCGAGTATCCATCAGAGACAAGGTGTCGCCAGGAGAACCTCTGTGAAGTGTGACAGTACACATTTTTTCCTATCTATATAAATGATCTGATGTCCAGACTGAGTCTGTTTGCTGGTGTGTACATAAAGGTGTCATCATTGTGTGACTAGTATGATGCAAGATGGCTTAGATAAATTTTTCTAGATGGTTTGATTAATGATAGCTAACTCTGAAATATAGGATAATGTCGGATTATATAGACGAGTATGAAAAACAATGCCATATTTTTAGAATTAGTGAGCTTTTTGACGCAGTCACGTCGGTTAAATATCTAGACATAACATAGGACTGAAATGGAATGAGCATTTAAGGATAGTCGTGAGGTAGGCGGATGATAAACTTTGGTTGATTGGGAGAATTTTTTTGAATATGTGGATCATCTGTAAAGAAGACCACCTACAGAGTGCTGATACAACCTCTTATTGAGTACAGCTCAAGTGTACGAGTTTCCCAACGGGTCGATTTAAGAGAAGACCTAAAAACATTTAGAGACACTACTAGATCTGTCACTGGTTGGTTCGTACACAACGCAAGTGTTACAGAGACGCTTTGGGACTCAATGGAAATAGTCGGAGCAAAGGCACCATTCTTTTCGAGAAACACTATTGAGGGAATTTAGCAGACTGACATTTTAAACTGTTTACAGTCAGAGTCCATTGCCACCAACTTATATTTCGGGTAAAGACCACAGAGGTAAGAGAAATTAGGGATCGTACAGAAACATATGAGCAATGGTTTTCTCTCACTCTAATTGGTAGTGGAGCAGTGAAGGAAATGACTAGTAATGGTATGAGAACCCTCCATCACGCACTCTACGGTTGCTTGCAGAGTATGTATGTATATCTATATTTCCAACACTTTTTATTATACTCCTCCTCCGACTGCATCACAAGTGCCTTACCTATATTCAATTTAACAGTGGTTGCTGTTTCTGTAAGGTTTCCACTCACTTGACAAATAAATTTACTACCTTCCTTCGTTCCTACACTGCCCCTAATCATGTTTCTAATCAAACTGTTTCCTGTGTGAGGTTCTGTATTACACTTTAATTATACTTGAAGTTACTGTTACACGAAGCTAATTTGTTTGCTTTGTATGCATTTGCATATTTTTTTATTTATATATTTATTTATTTGTAGCTCCTACTTGAGCATGGCACTACACACTGCTGAAATTTATCAGCTAATGATTAGCAAGCTCCCAATGAGCTACATATGCATAAATCTATCACTTCCCTGCTCCTGATCTTTGTATGCCACCATAAATGACAGCTATTTTCAGATGTCATTATCATTACTATCTTTTATTAGATGATTGACATTTCCACAGAAACAAATAAAATAATACCCATGTTTTCCATGGGCTTCCAGTACCTCTTTTCCCATTCGGTTTGTACTTCAGGATCTTTAGGGGAATTTTTTGCTCTGGCATTGTCAAAAGGTGTTTCTTCTCATTTCCATGCTGTTTCTTAATTTTTTGTTTATGTAGAAAATATTTAATTCTTTTTTCATTTCTAATCATGTCTCTCCTTGTGCAGTCATTTATCTTTCCCAGAAACCTTATTTCTGCAGTTTGAATTTTTCTTTCTTCTCCTCTTATTGTAACCTATCCTTCGCATTATAACACAGGAACTGTCATCAATTTATACTCTCAAAATGGTCTGTTTTTGTACTTCATGGACCTATGTTAATGTTACCAAACACAGCTTGGAATTTGTGTTCTTTATTTTCAATATCGGAATCATAGTCAAACAATAGCGCAACCTAAATAAGAGACATAAGAGGCTTGTTCTAAAGCTGAATTATGCAAAAGAATTTTCGATCTGATTGGATATTATCCTCACAAAGCTATTATTTTAGTTTTATTAGTTGAAACTTTAAAGTTACATTTCTTTCAGCTGGTATAATATTCTTTGGAGGCAATCTTCATTCCATTGAATACTTACTACATTATCTAAGAACATAAGCACATTCAAACATTCTTAATTCACTGTATTAATTCCTCTGTTTACTTTACATTTCATTTCCAGAGAATGGAGTGAATGCAAATATTAAAAGGAATAAGTAATAGTTCACATCCTTGGTTGTTAACTATTTCTTTTACATGCATCTTGCTTTTGTTTATTGTTTATATTTTAGTAGAGACTTTTTACTACCTCTGTTATGTGATAACGATACCCACATAAGATGTAATCTTCAATACGCTATCATGACTGACACAGTCAAAAGTCTTCTCAACGTCAATAAATGTCATATGGGTTTCTGTGTTACATTCTCTGTATTTATCAGTGATATTATTAATTACAGATACATTTTCTGTGTATTAACGATCTGATCTAAGTTCATTTTGCTCCTCAGAAGTAACTGGTTCTGTGATATTCTTCAGCCGTTTATTAATAATTTTTTTTAGTATTGTTTGTACCTGGTGTTTAGTAGATTGCATTACGACGGTTTTGCGGTCATACACCTAGTGTCTGAGATCATGAAGTTTCTCCAACATTCATTTATTAATTGTAAAAGAATTATCTAGCTAAGAACCTCTACATTTAGTTATTTTTGTATTATTCCATTTATTCCAGTAGATTTCTTCTTTTTCGTTTTGTGCAAAACTTCTTACAGCTCCTCCATATTAAACAGGTCTACTGTTTCTTTGTACGTACTTTTTCCAATGTGTACAATGATTAATCCACTTTACATTGGGATTAATATTCAGGGCTATTATGGCTTTAGTATTCACATTTCCGTCTACCGTGTACATTGTATTATAAGAGCTCATGAACTTGTCCCATGATCCTTGGTATGCTTTGCATACTATAGCAGTATATATTTACATGCTTCCAACTCTGTAACGTTTTTATTTGCGAAAGCTTCAGATATGTTGCCTGTTAATATTTGAAAGTTTCTTAAATTTCTGTGTTCCAAATATGACACCTCTTTTCGCCTTTATTCTCTTTCTTTTACCAAGTGTTGCTGTGGCTTTTTTATTGTTGCAGGTCTTTATATAATTACATATACATTTATGTCTTTATTTAATCGTAACGAGGCAAGCTTTTCCAGTAGTCTGTGATGATAAAGTCTTCTAATATGTATTCCGACTGAGATGTACTTTGAATACCTCATGTTGTTATTTCTTTTGTAGTGTCTTATTCCAGTTTGATGGCATCCTTTTTTTACTGCTTAAAAGGAATTGGCGCTACTTGTATCACTTTCACCATAAACACGTATATCTAGTATAATATTCTTCGTTTTATCACTAATTAGCAAACAGGATGAGGCTTTTAAAATTGTTTTTCGGTCTATTTAGAAAACAACACAACTCGTGAACTACATGTAAATTATGTTATTTCCTCTCTGTGAAATTTGTAGGTAATTTTAAAACTGTTTAAGTAAGCAAATTAGCGTAAATTAAGAAATCAAATATTCAAATGTTTGTAAATCTATCGGACTCAACTGCTTGGCCATTAGTCCTTAGCTTACAAACTACTTAAACTAAGGTAAACCAACCTAAGCACAACACAAACACCCATGCCCATGGGGGGATCAAACCCCCGACGGCGAACAGCCACGCGCACTACAGCACAGCGCCCCAGTGTGCACGGCTAATCTGCCGCAGCAAATTAATTATTATTAAGAGTTCTAGTTCCAATCTATTCTACTATTCCTGGTAAAGGTATTTTTCTGACTCTAGCCTTAAAATCACCAACGTTTACAATATGATCTGTTTTGTTAACTTTATCACCTATTTCCAAAGTCATCATGAAAAGTATCAATTGCATCCTTCCTTCCCTCCCATGACGAAATACTCCTATATCCGTTGGGATGAATTCTTGGAATCTGAAATATGACCGTTATTATTCTGTCGCTTACGAAGTTGTATTTGTGAATCCTTTCCATGTATCATTGACGAATTGATACTCCAGCACTAGACCGCTTTCTTTGTGTGGCGCTACTGTACCCCGTTCAATAATCTATCAAATCTTTTGTTCCTTTAAGTTCAATATTGGTTCCTGTTATTTCAATGTCTACATGTCTTTCTTTGAGTAGTTCTCTTTTGAGTACTCTTTTTAACTCGTACTCTTCACTGGTCAACCCTCGAAAGGTCCACGTTGCCAAACATGTGTAATCCGTAATGCCAAACCATCTGTCCTTAAGACTTTCCGATTGTCAGCAGTTGGTCCATTCCTGCATCCAACGCTGGTTTAGTTTGTCAGTAATTTTACTATACCCTGCCTGCTTTACAAGCGCTGTGTAATTTAAGTCACTTCTGTGTATTGCGACCACTTTCTTTGGATCCTCTTTCGAGCCATGTACATCTTGGGAGATCCTGCTAGTAGTTCTAGAGCCCTTCCTGCGTTGTGGGACACAATTTGTCTGACTCATCGAGACGAATTCAGCTTGGGAGACCCTTCCAATAGCTTTACATCTCTCCCTGCCCTATGTTATGGGACACACTTTTTCCTTCCTTCATTCTATTGTAGTATCTTCAGTGATCAGATGCCACAATACTTCTCAGATCAAATATCTAGTTTTTATCGATTTAATTACAGGAACGACTTTTAAGGGGAAAACATAGCTCTATCACTTCAAATTGATTCTTTAGGACCTTTTATTCGTTATGTCTTAGATGATTCATGTGGCAGATGGATCTGAAAATGGATGAGAGCTCCACTTGCACACTCAGAAGATGTAAAAAAATTAAACTGTTTTAAACTATCTAATGTTGACAATTAATAATTCATCCCAAATATTCTTGTCGAGCTGGAATGGACACATAAAAAAGACACTCACATACACAAAACTTAAGCTTTCAGCCATTAGCCTTCGTCAGAAATAGGACACAATGCACACGATCACACCAGCATACTTCAAAGACACACAATCATCATACCTTGCCTACAAACTCCATATCTCACTATGTGGTGAGGCGATAGAAGCAGAGTACAGTGAAAGGGAAAGGAACAGGAAGGTTGCAAAGTGATGGTGTGGACGGATACAGCACGACCTTATGGAGCATGTAAGTAAAAAAGGGTTAAAAGATATGCAGCTTAGTAACGGATTGCAGTGGTAGTGAAGGGGAGGTAGCGAAGAAAACGACACACACACACACACACACACACACACACAGTGCACAGAATGGTAGAGGTGTAGAACAGAAAAGGCAGGAACTGTTGGTTGTGGGGATAAAGAGGTTATTGTAGGACGAGGCCTTGATAATTTCTGGATCGGAGAATTTATTATAATTCTACCTTTTTTTATTGGAAATGGGGAGATGGGTAGGAACTAAATGGCCCAGGTTGTGAAGCAGCAGTGGAAACCAACCACATGATTAGCTACATGTTGTCTTCTTGGTTTTCACAAAGTTTGGCAGTGACCATTCACTCTAATCTACAGCTGGTTAGTGGCCATGCTAATATAAAAAGCTGCGAAGTGACTATGGCTGCCGCGGCGGTTTAGCGGCGCGCACTGGAGCGCCGTGTTGCGGTGCGTGCGGCCGTCCGCCGTCGGGAGTTCGAATCCCCCCTTGGGCATGGATGTTTGTGTCGTCATTAGTATAAGGTAGTGAATAAGTAGTTTGTAGGCTTAGGGACTGATGACCAACATTTAACGATGGCATAATTGATAAATTACATGGCTGCTTCCACAGGTGGCCTGTACTTTCATTGGGTAAAATGCTTGATTTCCACAGCTGCTTCACAATCTCGGCAATCTGGATCATCCCCCCCCCCTTCCAGCTTTTCTGGACTACACAGATTGGAGTTATGCTTACGGCAAAGTCTCTGATACCGAATTTGTCAAGGTCCCCTTCATCCCCATACCCACAGTTCCTGCCTACTCTATCGTACACCTCCGCCATTACGTGTGCTGCTGTGCATGTGTTTGAGTGTATGTGTTTTGCTTCCGTCCCCTCCCCCGTCTCCCCACTCCATTCCTAAGCTGCAACATCTCTATCCCTTTAGTACTTACATGCTCCATAAGGCTGTGGTGTATCCACTCTCACCGACGCCTGCAGAGCGTGGTTTGGAGATCTGCTTTTACTCGATGACTTTCCGTCAATTACTACGTACTGGCCGGCCGCGGTGGCCGAGTGGTCTGCGGCGCCCCAGTCACAGTCCGCACGGCCACTACGGTCGGGGGTTCGAATCCCTCTCGGGCATGGATATTTGTGTCGTCCTTAGTTGTGGCTAGTTCATAAGTAGTTTGTAAGTTTATGGATTGATGACCCGCAGTTAAGTCCCATAAGCTCTACAAACATTTGAACATTTGAACTACGTACTGTGTCCTTTCTGACACGAAATCGCATATCCAGTCACACAACTGTGCCAATATTCCATAAACACGCAATTTCATGAGAAGCTGTATTTGAGGTACAGTCTCAAAAGCCTTTCTGAAATCTAGAAATATGGAATCGATTTCAGTTCCTTTGTCGAAAGCACCGATCACTTCATGTAACTTGTGTTTCACAAGAACAGTATAGTCAGTATTCGTGTTGATTATGGGTCAATAAGTCGTTTTCTTTGAGGTAGTTCATAATGTTTGAGAAACGTATATGTTCTAAATCCTGCTACAAACCAACGTCAATGATACAGGCCTATAATTTTGCGGACCACTCTTATTGCCTTTCTTTAATATTGGAGTGATCTGTGCAACTTTCCAGTCCTTGGGTACGGATCTTTCGTGGAGTGAGCGGTTGTATTGTATCAGAATTCTCTGAAAGAAACCTAGTTGGTATGTAATCTGGACTGGGAGACTTGATTTTGCTAAAGTGATGTGAGCTGATTTAATACTCCAGGGATATCCATTCTAAATTACGTATGCTGGCAGCTATTTCTGATTCGAATTCAGGAGTATTTGCTTCGTCTACTTTGGCGAAGGAATTCCGGAAAGCTGTGTTTAGCAATTTTGCTTTACCACAACTGTCATCAGTAGCTTCACCATTGCTATCGCGTATTGAAGGTATTGGTTGTGTTTTGCCCCTGGTATGCTTTACATGTGACCAGAATTTCTTAGTTATTTGTACCAAATTATGTGACAGGGTTTCGTTGTGGAAACTGTTATAAGCTTTCCGCACTGAATTGCAAGGTAAATTTCGAGTTTCTGTGAAAGATTGCCCGTCTTGGAGATTTTGTGTCTGTTTAAATATGGCATGTGTATTTCTTTGTATTTGCATGAGTGATCTAACATGTTTTGTATACCACGGTTGGTCAGCTTCTCTTTTGTTAATTTAATAGCGGTAGATACGTTGTTAGTTTCGAAAGACTGGTCTAAGCCTATAATTTAAATTTTGTGTGACACTGCACCTCTATATGGTGTCCCATTTTACCTCATAAATCTAAATACTCTAAACCTATGTGTCGTACACAAAACTGTACCAGGCACTAAATGTTAGCTCTAAGGGGGAGATAACGTGACCGAAAATCAAATAACCACCCGCGCCCCCGGAGGAGGGGATGGTTAACTTTGAAATTTTAAATAGTAACCCCTGTTTTATTGCAGAACGGGATTCCGTGCCAAAATGCCTAGGGTTTGCTCGAAACATCGTTTTCCAGTCGGTAAAAAAGCATCAAGAGCTCTATCCTCCGCTTCCTGTAACAAAACTGTTTGGTTACTCACTATTTCCTAACCCATAAGTATGTGCATTTACTCGTCTAATCTCATCTGCTAAGTCCTCCATACTTTCATTGCCCTTTTCACCACAGATGTCAACTTTTCTCGAAACAACCTAGTGCTTTTCTGCTTCTTATATCGTTGCAACAAACCCTTTCCCAACTCTTTGAAGGTTTTCGCGTTCATTTAACGCCTTTGTGCAACGTACAAATGTTTTTGCTTCCCCTGATAACCTCAATTTTGCTACTTATAGTAATTGCGAATCTGACCAACCTCCCATTTCATCAACTGTGGACAAATCTTCTAAAAATGATACCACATCTTCCGAAACTTCACCCGGAAAAGGAACAACCAACTCTGCTACCGCTGGATCTACCCCATGGATGGACAATTCGGCCTGATTTCCCCGTCCATGCCTTTCGCTTAAACCCTTATGTAAATCAGTGTTGTCAGCGGTCAACTGTTCCTACCTTCTCCAATAATAATTGTACTGCCTCCACATTCTGCCTGCCATGCAACATTCACTATAACAATATGTCCGCAGTCTATGTGCAGGTAGTTCAGGAAACAATGCTTACAATTCGTTTGTCCATATTTCTCGGCATGTTCACTAAATATTATAATAATCGCACTTTTAACGCAAAGCGTTTGTATACGTAAATATGTCGAAATATCGCAACACGTAAATTTTGTTTAATAAATGTGCCGGAAAACTTTGGGAAGTCAAGATCAAAAATAAAAATATTGTCGGGAGTGGGAAGCGAACTGCAGCCTAAACATATCTGTTCCATCTTCTTCAACAGCGTTTATCCAATGCACGACATGAAGCAACTATCTGGACGGTCTCTGTTTCTATTTACCAACAGTCTCAGGGGTTACCTGCCAATATGGCATTTCTGCCTGTAGTTTACAAGTAATCGTACTAAGAACGACGTGTTTTTGGTACCGCTTCAGCCTGCCGTTACTTTGAAATTGCAACACGTGAGTAATAAGAAGAAAATCATGTAAATACCAAAGGGAAGATGCCGCCTCTGCAGGACAGAGCTTATACCCGAACAAACCTCGGGATGTTTGACGGGAGCGGCCATTATGACGTCACTTCCTCGGCTCTACTAAAATTGACGATCCTTCTGCCACCTGTAGCACAGCCTTCGTGCTTGTGTATAACGTAGGTAGTGCCAGTAGATAAAATACCGGTATTTACGGAAAGAGCAATAGAGCAGTACTAATTATAAATATAATTTTATTATCCTCAACTCTTCTAAAAAGGTGGGCAAAATAAAACTCCGCCTGGACCCCGGCCAAAGAGGTAAAAAAAGAGGACATGTCCGGATTAATCCGGACGTCTGATCGCCTTAAGTGGAGAGGGGTTGATCTCAAGTCAGGTACAAATTTTTCTTGAAGATATTCATTTTGTGTCTCACACATTTCTGGGTACTACGTGTATTTTTCTATTTGTTTCGATTTGTCAGGTTAAATGGGACATCCTGTAATTATCATGTTTTCAATACCACAGAATATTAATAGCTTTTACAACAAAAAGGCGTTGAATTTTCCTCAAACAACGAGGCGTTATGCATAGCAGTTTCAACTGGCACCTGGAGACTTGATTGGTTGTTGGTAGGAGCCAGTGAGATACTCCATATTTGTTGACCGGAGATTTGGGCGCTATACGCCCACACGTACTAAAACAAAACAAAACAAACAAACAAAAATTCTTGTTTAACGTATACCTAACCTTCTAAAAGGCTACACATTACAGATCACTTTTTTTAGTGAAAGTTAGGTTAGTGATATTTATTTTCTTTGGGGGGGGGGGGGGGGTGGTTTGTACGTGAGCGCGCGTAGCGCCCGAATCTCCGCTTAACAAATATGCAGCATCTCATTGGCTCCTACCAGCAAGAAATCAGGTCTCCTGGTGCCAGTTGAAACTGCTATGCATAACGCCTCGTCCTTGACGAACGTATAGCGTCTCATTGAAATGTAGACTCTTTGATGACAGCATTTGCCCATTGGCCGGCTGTATCGTTTCATTCTCTGGAAACTTCTGTTGACAGAAGTCGCAACTGGAATGAGAGAAGTCGAAATCATCATACCTGCAGTTGCCAGTTAGAATAGTTTCTTAATGTAACTGCAAAATTAATAAAAGTAAATGAAAAAGTACTATGGTGAATGCGAAAATATATAAAAGAAATTTAACTAGCGATTAAATCATTTTCGAAAGACTTTGCTTTCTCAGGATCGATATCTTACTAGTATTGATAGGAGGCAAAAATCGTTTGATAATCTCTATTCCCAGGGTGGATTAATCATCTGACTTACATAATTCAGTTTGTAGCATACGGAACCCTTCTGCCACTTTGACGAATTTCTTTTTAAAGCGTAGGTGTTTCCTGCACGACATATGCGCAGTTTCTGGCGTTAACAACTGAACAGTAATTGCAAATGTCGACGTATCTACTTGCATGGTGGGCGAAGATGGATGAGTAGTTTTCGAGGTGAAAATTATAAAGCTACACATTTTGCTTTTTCTAGCGCCAAAGCAAAACAATGATTTTTAACTGCACCGAGTACCTCACCCATTAAAATTTTGCCACGTAATGCATGTGACGATTGGAGCCAACATCCTCAGCATCAGTTCCCTTATCAGGCACCAAAAAATTCAGCTGCTTTGTCGGGAGGACCTACCTTCAGCTCTATTATTCACTGCTCCGTCTGCATCTTGTCTCAAGAGCACGGTTGTAAAAACTGTACTGCCGTTTTACGTACCTGCCACTACGTGACAGGTGCCGCATACGACACGACGACATTCGCGTCTGTCACGTAAGGAAGTCGTTTTCTTAGTCATTCTTAGTTGCTGTTAGATATACGGTCTGGTAAAAGATCAGTTCATTGCTCCATTAAATCCATTCTAGTCTGGTTTAGACTAGAGAAATATTTATTGGATTAAATATCACATCTGATGTTGACCGGAGTACGTACCAGTGATGTGTATACATGGAGGTATAAGGAAAGGAGATAGCACTACAGACTTTCGTTGTACGTTGTTTTGGGCGGGGACTGCCGCTATATTTGATGAGCCACAACGTTTTGTTCACGCAAACTAAGTTGGTAGTACGATGGATTATGGGAGTGATTGTAAATGGGGAAATGGGTGGCAACTTCATTTATGCTGGCCACAGTAGAGTATTGTTTACGATTGTTTCTTATACTTTATTTCTGCCATGTTTCGACAACAACTGTTTTAAATACTAAATGTTATTATAGTGCTTACGTGAATAATATAGTGTCAGGAGAGCAATTTCAAATGTTTTTCTGGTCTTGCATGTTAATTTGATCCAGTGCTGCGACAAATTGGACTCATTGTTGTAATTATTCTGTATAAATGCGAGTAACCAATAAAATAAGTGTGTGATGTGCAAAGGAATCTTCGTATTTTTTTAAATTATTTCTGTTTCACTGAATCTTTGTTGGTTGGTAGCCGATGAAGCTGGAAGTACGAAATCAGTGCTTGCTTGCTTACTGGTAATGATTCTTATTTGTTAAATTTCAACTTTAAAGTACAATATAATAATGGAAAGTTCAGGTTTTAATCAATAATATAGTAATAAGGACAGTTGAAAACTCATCGCAAAGTCGTGGCGACGAGCTGCGACAGGCACATACAAAAGATACACACATACAACACTTCCAGCTAAGGCCATGGCCTTCTTCAGAAAATAGAACATTCACGCAATCACGCAGGCCTATGTGATTGCGAGAATGTTCTATTTTCTGAAGAAGGCCATGGCCGATAGCTGAAAGTGTTGTATGTGTGTATCTTTTGTATGTGCCTGTCGCAGCACGTCGCCACGACTTTGCGGTGAGTTGTAAACTGTCCTTATTACTATATTATCAACTTTAAGTCCATTTGGAAAATGTTTTTACTGTTCACTTTGGCAAAATACTTAACCGTGTTTTCTTTGCTAGTACATAAATATGTGGAATGAGGAAATATGCAAGACATGCTATCATGATTTCTGAATATCACCTCCACTTACGATTCTTTCAGCTATACACTACGACAATAATACATTTACAAACGACACAAGATGTCATTTTTAATCAAAGAACTTCAACTATAAACAATCAAATTGCTGTGAACTATATCTGTTTTACATCACACACCGTACGTCTTTGTTTTTTTTTTTGTTTTTTTTTTTTTGAAATGTATGAACTTAAATGTCGCATTGTAAAAGCCAAATTTCTCTTAGTACTGGATCAAATAAGCGTTAGTGATAACACAAAGTTCGAAGTTGCCTTTCTGACTACATGTTACTCATACAATCACTGTAATACTTAGTACTGAAAACAGCAATTATGTACACACGACCTAAATTAAGAACCAAATGCAATCGTAAACTTTAGTCTGCTAATGTTTTGGGTCAATGAAGATGGCGTTCGTTGGCTTCAGTTTTGTGTGTCATGTCATTTCCCCTCTTTTATACCTTTATGTATCTATACAAATTGAACAGTGATCTCAATGCAAACTGGACCATGAAAATGCAGCGTGCCTGGACATTCACGTGTTTTGCACATGCATTTCCACTGCGCAACATAATAAAGTAGGGACCGATGACCAGTGTAGTTTGTTCCCTTGAACCCCTAACCAACCATAATGTATTTTCACAAGCGAATTTTCCTCAGTTTGTACGTCACAAAGAATAGGTAGCTTGCTTATCGGTTAGTTACGAAGCTTCCTGAACACATCACACACTACTTTTATTGGTTACCCGAATTTATATACAATAATATTCGATGTGTTGTTGTGGTCTTCAGTCCGTAGACCGGTTTCATGCAGCTCTCCACCCTACTCTACCCTGAGCAAACCTCTTCATCATCTCATAAGAATGACAACTGACATCCATTTGAATGTGCTTACTGTATTCGTCTCTTGCTCTCCCTCTGCGAATTTTACCCCACACACGTCCCTACAAAGCTAAATTTACGATTTCTTAATGTCTAAGAAAGTGTGTGTCCTGCCAATCGAGCTCTGCTTTTAGTCAGTATGTCAGAAATTCCTTTCTCCCCTATTCTGTTTAGTCTCTCCTCAATTAGTTACGCGATCTATCCACCTAATTTTCATTCTTCTCTAACACCAGATTTCAAAAGCCTCTATCCTGTTCCTGCCTGACCTGCTTATCGTCTGTGTTTCACCTCCGTAGAAGACAACACTCCACACAAATGCCTTCTGAAAAGATGTCCTCAGACTTAAATTAATATTCTATGTTTACAAATTTCTCTTTTTCAAGACTGCTTTTCTGCCTTTAGCCATTCTGCATTTTATATCCTCTGTTCTCTGACTACCGTATGTTATTTTCTGCCCAAGTAACAAAACTTACCTACCACCTTCGTTAACTAACCTAATTCCTTCAGCGTCGCCTGATTTTCTTAGACTGCTTTCCATTACCCTTGTTTTGCACTTGTTAATGTTCATTTTATATTCTCCTTTCAACACACTGACCATTCCGTTCAACTGCTCTTTCAGTTCCCTTGCTGTCTCTAACAAAATTACAATGTCATCAGCATATGCGATGTAACTGACTGCTATGGGATTCGAATCAAAATGTATTTTCTTGTCATATTCTGGTAACTTTCCATAGCCGCCATGTGATAATTTGGCAAGAAACAAAATAAGAGCGTCTATGGGTGGCACCCTCAGACAACTGGAGTTGAATATCCAAATAGAATAGAGATCAGTCAAAGTGAATGTATAACTCTAGTATCTGAGAATAGAACTTAAAGAGTTTGCAGATCTAAAAAAACACATTGCGTGAACTTATGTATGGTTGATTTTAACTCATATATGGGAGCGTATGAAATTGAGAGGAGTTTCGAAATTTCATTTAAAATTTAGACCACAAAATAACTCGTTATATTCTTGAGATATGAACCCACACCGTGTGCCTACTTTTGTTCAGGCCGACTTGGAGGACGTTAGGTACTGAATACTTATTATGATTAACTATTGAATTCTGTCTGTGATGTTGCTTGATAATGTTCCAGATCATGTTAAGAACGTGAACTGTCTCTGGCAGACGAATTGTTCTTAAAATGAGCTAAGACGTTGGTAACAGCTCCGCCACTGAACAGTGTCTCAATGCGCATGCGTCAGCTCTGACCACTCGTCGGCAAGCTGGCACTCGCAGTCAAGCCTTTTGTTTTCCACTTATCAATGCGGCATGGTGCTGCTAGCTGGCTGCTGTTGTATTGCTTACACTTTTTGTTTCTTGCGTACATGAAGATTGCAGTTGTTTTGAAATTGGTAATGAATATGAAGAAACTATTATACAATTCTTTTTTATTAATATCCCGAAAGTGAAGAAACAATTTACTGGTAATGGCGAACTATCCCCCACCTCAACAGAATCAACGTGTGTAAAAGCAAATTGTTGTCTACTGGAAATGGATCGGCGAGGCATTTTCATAATGAGTTGAATGAGTTATCAGACTGGCTTTGTGGCTGTAATATTAATGAACAGATTTTATTGTTGGACCTGTCTTTTATTTGGCATAAAGAAAACTATTTAGAATAAGAAAAGGTACTCTGACTTTTTTATCTTAATACTCTAGTGTCTCAATGGACTAGTGCAAGGGTTTCAAATGGACGACACTTCAGCGACTTGCATTTCACTACTCTACCCCAGTTATACAACTGCAGAAAGAGGGCCTACGGTTTAACTTGGAAACCGAACCAAGTTTCGTTTCTGGCAATTCCTCGTATCGTTGAGATGTGAAGGTAGGGTTAAAACACAGACTGGTCGCCTTTGAGACCCGCAACGCTTCAATTTTTACCCCCCCCCCCCCCCCAAGAGCACCAGTCCCAATAGTACTAGTGCACAAACATGGTTATTCTGAAATACACATTTCAATTTTTTTCAATATACAACATATTTATTGCGTGTCCTATAATTTATGTTCTTTTGATTCCTTAACGAAGTGTAGAAATAAAATTGCATAATGAAAAAGTAAGATACTGAACAGATTAAATAACGAGGTATCTTATTTAATGAAAGGGAAACTACAGTTTCAAGGCCACCAGGAAAATTCAAAACATGCTAACAAAGGAAATTATATAGAATTTCTTCTTCCAAATACTACGTCTGAGCCTCCTTAGAAATAGCAATTAGTGGCGTCTACAGTTTTATGTGACATATCGTGACTTATTCAACTGATTTAATAAATACAGCAGTTGATGCTTTCAGAGATAAAATCTTAATGAACTTAAGATTAGAGATTTCGTGGCTTTACGTAATATCAGCTTTTATTATAATAATTTATTCGTCTGTTGCCACTACTCATTTAACACAAGGGAGAGGATTCCAGGAAGAAAATATCGATTTTTTTCTACTATAATTTTTATTGAAACGAATTAAGAGTTCATACCACTCACCCGCCAAATGCAATAAATTTTCGTAATTTGATGTAGTCTTAATTTAGACATGAATTTATATTTAAAAACAATAATATTTTTCCATTGTTGGAAAACATCAGTTGCTTTTATCTTAGTTTTAAAATGTTCAAATGTTTATAAACCTAAGGAACCAAATTGCTATCGTCATCGATCCCTAGACTTACAAAGTACTTAAACTAACTTAACGCTAAGAAGACATACACCCATCTCAGAAGAAGGACTCGAACCTCCGGTGGGAGCAGCCGCGCTATCCGCGACATGGATCCCCAGACAGCGCCTCCATTCCCGTGTGGCTGTTTTATTTTATTTATATCTATTGTCGTATATACTCGATACATATTATATGTTTATAGTTTAGTAGAGCGATTAAGTTTTCGTTGACCCCATTGACTGTCATGCAAACTTTTTCGTCTTTTATTTTATTGATTATACAGTGACGACGTGCATTAGGGCACTAAAAGGGCCTTATACGTGGGTTTGTTGGTTAAACTCACTGTTCTTCATACTTGTCTCCAAGTAACTAAACCCGCCGCGTTCATTTAATCCAATGGTAAGTGTGACCAGTCTGAGCCGCAGTTTTCGACGTATCTTGGTCACGACTCCAGAACAGGTATTGCGCTTAACGTGACGAAACCGAGAACCTCCCAACATTTAACGCTATTTAACATCACAAATGAGTTGCCTCTAATGTTGACAAAATAGGGCTAAAGAGCATAGTAGAGGATATTACTTTAATTTCCTAACGCCTTAAGATCAAAATGTGATGACACCAGTGATCTTTATTGACGCAAGAATGTGTTGTATCTAAGGAGCACAGGCTGCTGTAGCAAAGGAAAGAAGGGAAGCAGCTGTAAAATGCCCCTTGGGAGCACATAAAGGGCAGATATGTTCCTGTTTAAAAGACTCTGACAGAAAAGTGGGGAATCAAGAGCACTAGCTGTTTCAGTCCTTAATTCGCGGTCCTCACCAGGCCCGTAAGCATGGGAAGAGGGGGCACTGGGGTTCCAGCCCCCTCCGCCCCTCCCCAAAAAAAAAAAAAAAAAAAAAGTTGCACTTGCACTAGGTACAATGGAATTTTTATAGTACTAATAACATTTCTCAATAATATTCATCCTTCATTATGACTGAACATCGAGTGAAGAGGTGAAGAAATTGAAAAACAACAGAGGAAGATTTACATAACTATTATGAGGCTTCAACTCTTGTGATGCAGGGTGGTTGCTGAATAGTTTCATAACTTTTCTAAATCTGCATTTCTATAAGGATTCCCGTGTAGTCGAAAACGAATCGCCAAATAACAGGTTTGAACTAATTAGCTTAGTCTCGGTTGCCTATTTGACCATAAAATCAAAAATTTAAGTTGAATATGGCCGCGTCTGGACTATTTTGCAACTGAAAAGAATGGTCTCAAGCGTCATCTTTTTTCAGAACTTGTAAAAGTAAACGGATCCCTTTCATATTGATTGATTGTATTGTCGGTTCTTGGACAAACATTTCAAATTAAATAACTGAACAAGAAGACCATGACCAAGAACTAGACACAATAAAAACCATAGCAACAAATAATGAATGACTTTCATTCCTCCGTAACTGACAAAATGCTTGACAAGAAAAAGAAGAAACAAGCAAAATCCCTTCTCTACACAGTAAATTACACTGAAAAATCAACAATAAAATGATGTAGGTTACCTTCCATGAGCAAAATTTCCTATAGGATACGTAACATTTTGAAAGCAAAGGAATTTTAAGTATTTTTCTATGTCCCACATACTTTGGGTAAAAGTCGCTTCAATTCAAAGGATAAACAGCCGACAATTATGAACTGTGCTGTATATGAAATCAGTTGTAAAGAGTGCCAGACCAACAGACAGGTTGGTCAATTTGTACCAGGCTTAGGGAACACCACAGGAGCTGGAGATTAAGAAAATCAGATTCTGCCTTTGCCCAACACTGCATAGAGCAAGAGCACAAATACGCCATAGATGTAAAAGTCTTCCGTGTAGAAGGTAAAGATGCAAAACTGACCGTCTAGAAATTTTCGAAATTCAAAAACAGATGCGCACAGCTCCAAATATGGTTCTCATAACCCGAAACCTGGGTCGTACAATTAAAGTTACGCGAAACAAAATTAAAAAATTAAAAAAAAAACAAGTATTCAGTAATTTAATACCCCTTTCACGTAGAAAGAAAAATAATACACTGAACGATTTTAGCAGGAAAGGTCGAGAACCGCAGCTCCTGGGGCACCGAGACTGACCGGGATTGGATTGGGCCGGGGGGGGGGGGGGGAGTCAGAACTTTCTGCTTTCGTGCTAAAACAGAAAAATCTTCTGATGTTAATAGGCAATGTTTAAATAGTTGATAGAATCATAATGGTTGATTTTACTTTGCTATAAACCGGACAGCTTGACAAACGCAGCAGCAGCATTCGACAAGTGATGGAGCTACAATACAGATTTCCATTTCTCTCTTATAACGCTAGACAGTGTGCTCCGTATGATCCGAGATAGACAGGTAACATTCGGTGACAGCCCTCAGCTACAAAATCTGTACTAGCCTAACCTCTTTTCTCTTAGCTGGTATTAATTTTCTTATTTGCTCTTAAATTTGCGACTAAAGAAAAAAACATTACATTACACGTTACGAGCCCCGACTTTCTTTTTCGAGAATTAGTTTGCAAATTTCAACAATGTAGTTATACTACATTACATAATGTGAGGGACAGGGAACTTTTTCAAATGTGGAAACTATTTTGACAGATGTAAGAAATGCCTTTCTGAATGGTTTGAAAAATATTTTCTTTAGCAGATCCAAATAAAATAAAATACCAACTGGTTTAGTGATTCCAATTCCTAAAAACGCAAGTGTAAACAAATGCGAAAATTACAGAACTATTAGTTTAATAAGTCATGGTTGCAATATCTTAACACGAATTATTTATAGAAGAATGGGAAAACTGGTGGAATCCGACCTTGGGGAAGATCAGTTTGGATTTAGGAGAAATGTAGAAACACGGGAGACAATACTCACATTAACACTTATCTTAGAAGACAGAACGTTCTTAGCATTTGTTGATCTGGAAAACCTTTTGACAATGTTGACTGGAATACACTCTTTCAAATTCTGAAGATAGCAGGTATAAAAAATAGGGAGCAAAGAGTTATATTAAACTTGTACAAAAACCAGATAGCAATTATTAGAGTCGAAGGTCGTGAAAGGGTCGCAGTGGTTGGGTAGGGAGTAAGACAGGGTTGCAGCCTTTCCCCAATGTTGTTCACTGTATGTAGAATCTGTACATTGAGCAAGTTGTGAAGGAATGTAAGGAGAAATTTGGAGAGGGAATTGAAATCCAGGGAGAGAGAATAAAAACCTTGCGGTTTGCTGATGACATAGTAATTCTGTCAGAGACAGCAAAGGACCTGGAAGAGCAAATAAACGGAATGAATAGTGCCTTGAAAGGAAGGTATAAAATAAACATTAATAAAAGTAAAACGAGGGTACTGTAATGAAATGTAGTTTCAGAAAATCAGTCGATGCTGCAGGAATTAGATTAGGCAATGAGACAATAAAAGTAGTAGATGAGTTTTGTTATTTGGGTAGCAATGTAAGTTCTGATGGACGAAGTAAAGAAGGTATAAAATTCAGAATGGCTGTGGGAAGAAAAGCGAAATTTGTTGACATCCAGTATTAGTTTAAATGTTAGAAAGTCCTTTCTGAAAGCATTTGTCTGGAGTTTAGCATTGTATGGGGGTGAAAAGATGACGACAAGAAGTTCAGACAAAAAGATGATAGAAGCTTTCGAAATGTGGTGCTACATACGAATGATGAAGATTATATGGGTAGATCACGTAACTAATGAGGAGGTGCTCTACAGAATTGGGGAGAAAAGGATCTTCTGGCATGTACTGACTAAGAGAAGGGATAGATTGGTGTGACACATTCAGATACATCAAGGAATCGTCAACTTAGAATTAGAAGGAAGTGTAAGGGGTAATAGTCGTGGAGGGAGACTGAGAGTCGAATACAGTACGCAGATTCAAAAGGATGTAGGTTACCGTAAGTATTCTCATATGAAGAGGCTTGCACAGGATAGCGTAGTATGGAGAGATGCATCAAACCAGTCCTCGGACTGAAGACCACAACGATAACAACGGTTTTGTATTAGTGTAATGTTAGAAACGCCTAATAAATTGTTAGGTTCCTACTTTAAAATTCCGTTTTGAGTTACTTTTATGTACATGTTTGTTCATTTTAAATGCATTTCTTATACTTCTAGTGCAGATTTATTGTTTTAGTGCAGACTTATATTTTTTGTACAGGTCGTTTGTGGATATTTTAATGCACACATTTCAAAGTGGCTAAAACAACTGGTACCACCGACGTTTTTAGATTAGAAAAGATAAAAAGGTAAAAGAAGGTATTATAAAACCTACACTATCCAGTATTCTGAAACCTCGACCTTAACGTATTAAACTCCATAGACATTGGTAAATTAAATGAAGCAGACTTAAAAGCGGTAGTGAATGTCATATAACGTGCTTCATTTGTTTCGTCGAGATAATCTCTGATTATTTTAGTGAACTTGGATCCGTATACCATCAAAGATACAATTGACGTCAATAATGGGGGAAGAGTATGGCAGGGATGCTTGAGCCCTCTAACCTTCCGACACACATCTTGAATCCAGCGCAATTAAACTTCAATTTCTCAAATGAGATTTATTGCCTAGTTTTTTCAGTGAATTCCTTGGTAATCTCCCTGTATGTTTGATATCTGTAATTCCTTTGTTCATTAGTATCTCTAGATTTTCTAAGAAGGCCATGCATCTGATCTTGAGGTTGTCTCTAATGACTATCAACATTGAAGAACAGTGATAATCTGTAATCTCGGTGCACGCTGGTCTGCATCTCTAAAGGCTTTGAAATATCAAAAATAAATTTCATCAGTAAGAGTTTGATGAGAAGTAGTGTTTTGTGTCAAGTCTATAATCTTCTAGGTCATTAAAAACCGACTTTCGGGTAATAGAATCAAACGCTTATTTTTAAGTCAGCTAACAACAGATACCTTCTAGTGACCTCATACGATCGTTTTAAGACTAAAATTTGCTCTCCACGGAATCGCACTGTTTGGAAGTCCGCTTGGCGTTGTTCCCCAATTTTGAGTTCGAGCTGCCCTTCGGTCCTCCGAGGAAGAAAAGATCATGAGGTCTTTTAAATGACCTAAATTATAGAAATTCAACTGGCGTTATTAACAACAACGCTGTCACCTTATTACGTATTGGATGGATAAGTACATTTCCAGCCTTTAGAGGGGTGTTCCGTTTATAGGTTTCTGTTTGTCACATGTCTGAGAGGATATTTGTGAGATCGTTAAGCGGGCCTAAGTTAACGCAGTTATGCCCTCTGCATCATATTCTGTACTTTGGTCCCCCGAAAGCGGCAGGCAGGAAGGAACTGGGAAAACACTGAAATGGAACATTGTTTTACTTCAAAATACCTTGGAGTTATCCTAGAGACAGTTAACCTATCGACGGCACCGCCTTAACAGTAAACAGAAGGTGGCAGAACATAATCCGGAAGCTTATTGATAATAATTGGGGTGCGCAGCCTCTGGTAGAGCGTACTTCTGCAATGCCACTCTGTTTCTCCGCTGGTGAATATGCCTGTCCTATCTGGCTGAAATATACCCATGCAAAACAAGTTGAAGTGGCTCTTAATGAAATTGTACGGCTAATTACAGGATGTACGAAACCAACTCCTACTGACAAAAGGAAACTATTTGATAGACATTGCTCCCCCCTGAAATACGCCGGGAAGGTGCCACAAATGCTGACAGAAAGAAAGTGGGAAAAAACGAGCTGCACCCACTGCACGGACGTAATCCTTCAACACCTAGACTGAAATTTAGAAACAGATTTCTACGCCACTTAAAATAACTGCGAAGAAAGCCAGAGAAAAACTGTCGGTATCCAAAATTTACCATATTTCGACAGAGCTAATACCAGCAAAATGCTTGCCAGCCAGACACAATTTAAACTGGACGACATGGAAATCGCTGGACAGACTATGAGTAGGTGTTGGCAAAACTAAGGATAACCTTGCTCAGTGGCGATACCTACAAGAATCAATACTAAGTGCGGAGAGATATCGACTGCAAAACATATGTGTCTTTGCTCATGCAGCGCTGATTCTTGCAGCGAGGAGGAGTTGTTTAATGCACAAGTAAATGCAATACCTTTTGGCCCCAATCTGGACAATTTTATTAGGTGACAGTCTGATTTTATTGGTGGGTTGGTTGGTTGTTTGGGATAGGTGTACCAAACTACCTAGGTCATCAGGAGGAGAAGCAGTGAGGATAGGAAAGGAGGGGAAGGGAAAGGAAATGTAGTCCAGGTAGGAGAGAAGGAAGAAGTGACTGTATTAGCTTGGGACCACGTGCTCATTACGCACGTACTCACGAAAGAACCGTGAGGCCCCTGGGGGGGGGGGTTGATTTTATTATGCATTTGTATAAATTCCTTGTATTCTATTTGCTTTCTATGTTATACAGTCTTATTTATCTGCCTCTGATTCGAGTAAATAAATAAATATCATATTCATATTGCGTGGATAGTTGAATCCATAGTCTAAGCGGTTACAAGTCTGACTAAACCATTCGCAAGGACTTGTGTAGAGAGAAGACAATGGTGATTCAAAAGACAGCTAACTATGAGGAAGAAGGAAAGAGCAGCACTATCGGAGAAACGTAATGGAACATGGACGTAGGCCTATAGAAAAGACAGTGAAGGTGACAGAGAAGAAGACAGCAGTAAGGATAATCGAGGGAAAATGAAGACAGTGACAGTAGGACATAGGAGAAAGTACATTGGAAGAATGAGGAAAGAGTGTGAGAGAGACAAATCTAGACCGCGACACTGAAAGGTGTGCTGTGTATGGAAACTTCATTACGATAAGAGACTGTTTAAAGGGATTTACTACGTGGTGCGTTGAAAGAGCGCAAAAATGTGCACCACTTTTCTGTCAGAGTCTTTCAACCAGGAATAGAAAATATTTGCCTTTTGAGCTCCAGCAGAAACATTTTTCAGCTGGTATAAAATATTAATAATCATGGGATCGTTTACTCCACCCACCATCACCAGTGTGAGAAAAAATCATGCTCAGTATGAGTAACGTATAAAAATGAAATAAAGAAACGATAAAAAACATGGAAGACTGTAAATGAACCACAAAGAAACCGAGATGACAAGCAGATAATGCAGCGCTCACCTTTCTTTTTTTTTTTTTTTTTTCTTTTTTTTTATCTACTTTTCTACTTTTGGCTAGTAACAAAAATGCAATTCTTCTTTTTTAAAATCCGCGGAAATCTTCTTTTTTAGGATTACTCGCAGTCGATAAGGAATGCAGTCAGTCATCTTCATTATTTCGGTGCAGTGCTTTTAATTTGGTCCGTCATGAGAAACTCACTGCGTAATGTCTCTACGCGATGAGGAATGAAAGAGGATTCCTATCAAAGTCACAGGCAAGTCGCTCTTGCTATGCGGACATATCTTCCACCTCGTTAACATTATCAGCCCTCCACCACCATAGTGTACAATGGGAGACTGATACCTACTACTGCGTACAAACACTATTCGTTTACAATGTGTAGTTTTGGCCGCATAGTGAAATATAGGCCAAACAGCTCAATTTTTATATATATTAAGATAAGATGAATTACCAACAACCGTAATTTTGCGTGTTTTATTTAGCATCCAGTTTCGGTCCTCAACAGCACCACCAGTAGGCTCCTTAAAGAATCGAGGTGGTCCATCCAGTCGTTATTAATACGTGGAAGGCCTGAATATAATATGAAATACCAAATGGATGCACCACCTTGATTGTCATAGTACTTGCTGATGGTGGTAATGAGGCACCGAAACAGGTTTTTAAATAAAGTAAGCAAAATTACAGATGTCGGCAAATCATTTCCTACAATTTATCGACCATCCTTTGTCCCACAATTCCACACATGGTGTAATTACAGAAAAAAATTATTTCTTCAGCATGATAGATAAGCTGTAAATAAATAATATTCAGGTAAATGTCAGAGAATTTAAAATGTGTGGGGAAATTTGAAAAAATACTGGAATGTTTTTTAGTCGTCAACCTTGAGATCTCTTCAGCATTGCCATTTGAAATTCTACTTTTTTTCCCCTCCTTTTTACGATTCGCGTCTACTTCTTTCCGTGGAACCTGGTTGGCAACACTGGCATCAAGCTTGTTGCAACAATCACGTGACGTATGACTCGTGTGGCGTGGGTGGAAGAGAAAAAGGGATTCACAAGAAATTACCACCTAGCCAGTAAGAATAAGCTATGTCTCTCCTTAAAATTTGACACTTTCGTCAAACACTCGGACAAATAGCATTAAATCTTATCATAGTATAAACTCCTATTGTGTTTGAATAAATCTGCAATGAGATTTCAGAACGGTACCGTTGTGTATTGGTGTATGAATACTTAAGCTTTTTTATGGCGGTATTTAAAAGTATAACAGGCAAAGGCAAAAGTGTTGTCTACGAAAAATATTATTTTCCTGAACCCAGAACAATATTTTGATTTGTTTATGGCAGAGAATAATAATTTTCCAATTGTGTTACAAGTGTCTGTTCACATATTACAAATTGAAAATTGTCATATTTTAAACAATTTTTAAAAAAGACGTCTACATTCAAAAGAAACAAGGAAGAAAAATAGTCCTAAGCAAGATTTAAATGCCAAACAAATTAAAATGGGTCATAGTAGTAAAGTGATTATAACTATAACTGCAGAAATAAATATTAACTGGCAAGGCCTATCTTCGATGTAATTCCATCAGAGGTCACTAGATCTCAGGACGAGCTGTTGTCATGCATGACTTGCACCCGACAAAAACATTCGTCCATGTTTTATAGTACTTCATTATTCTACATTTCATAAGCATTAAAAACTAAAGCAGATTGTTGTGATAGTACCAACAAAAGTCAGTAGATCACAGGCCGGATAAGAAGATCGAACAGATCCTGAATTTACCTGAATTGTGACGTAAACTATTCGAACAGCTCGAGTAGTGGTCAAACCCAACCATATTGATACGACCATGTAATCCAAATACATATATTAATGTACAGTATTATTAACTTGGCTTGTAATAACCACAAACATAATGGACAACATGTGAAAAACGTAAAATATCGTGCCTTTGCTTAAATCCAACGGATGGTATCGGAATTGACCCACATCATTGCATTTGCTGTCGACCAGAGTAGAGTCGACATGCATGCCTGTGGTATGTACCGTTGACGACGAGGTAAAAAAGGCGTGCATATCCAGCTACTTCGGTATTTACAGCCTTAAAGTGGCACAGCATCTGCAGTACAGACGTGACCGCTAGATGTCATCTTATTTTCCCGTAATTAATTACATGTTCCGGTGGCATAATATTTAAACGGGCTCGATGGCTATGTTAAAAATTTGGCTCTAATAGTTGTTATTGTAATATTCAAATAGCATTTTCGGTCATTATGCTAACAAAAAAATCTCTTATTTTATGTAAGTAAGGCTTAAGAATCATTAATTTTAAAGATTAGATCACGTAATCGAAAACGCTCTGTTATTGGCTGAAGCTCTGGTTATGAGGAAACTAATCGAAGGAAACGAAGCTATATCTGTGTTGTAGCAGCGATAACAGAAGTTACTACATCCTTACTTTTCACGCTTATCTTTGTGATGAAAAACGTATTTACAACCTTTATGTGACAAGAGAAAGCTGATGGTGGAAACCTTTATGGTATCTTTGTTGGTCAAACACAACACAGATTTTTACGTGCCAGAAATATGAAACGTGAAAACTGCGGTTAAAGTAAAATACCTGTATACCATCAACGCACAACTCTTTAAAAAAAATAGAGCTGCTCAGATTGTCTCCTAAATTGTTTCTAAAGATGTAAGGAACAGTAGGGGCCCTTTAACTTCCCTGGGGAACACCAGATATCACTCCCATTTTACTTTATGATTTTCCTTCATACACATACTGTGTAATTTCAGAAATCACGAGTCCAATTGGACAACAGAGGCGATATTGCATGAGTACACAATTTGATTAAAGGTTGCTTAAGAGTTATAGTGCCAAAAGCCTTGCAGAAATATACAAATACGGAATTAATTTGAGATTCTTTGTCGATAGCGCTCATCACTTTATGTGAGTAAAGACACTTTCTGAATCTGTTCTTACTATCAGTAAATAGGTCGTTTTCTTCGAAGTAGTTGATAATGTTCTACAACGAAGATGTTCCAACATCCTGCTGCAAACCAACGTCAATGATACAAGCCCATATTTTTGTGTGTCACTACTATTAATTTTCTTGAATATTGGAGTGACATGATATTTTCCAGTCCTTAGGTAGGGGTCTTTCCCTGAGTGAGAGATTCTATGTAATAACTAGATATGATGTTTGTTAAACTTGTGGGACATAACTGTGGGGTCATCAGTCCCTAAACTTACAAAATACTTATCGGCTAACTTACACTAAAGACAGCACAAACATCCATGCCCGAGGGGGGATTCGAATCCGCGACGGGGAGCGGCCTCGCGCATCGGAGCATAGTGCCTCAATGCACTTGGCCACTCTGCCACGGCAACTAGCTATGGAGCTATTGCATCAGCATACTCTGAAAGGAACCTAATTGGTATACAATCTGGACTGGAAGACTTGTTTTTGTTGAGTGGGTTAAATTGCTTTAGTACTCCAAGGATATCTACTTCTAAATTACGCATACTGACAGCTGCTTGATTCGAATTCTGGACTGTTTCCTTCGTCTTCTTTTGTGTAGGAATTTCGTACAGCTGTGTTCAGTAATTCTGATTTAGCAGTACAGTCATCAATTGCATTACCATTGGTATCGTGTAGTAAAGGTAATGAATGTATTTTGTCATTGTTGTACTGTATGTATGAATATAATTTCTTTAGATTTTTTACTAAGCAATTTTTCTGTTTCCTTGCTAAGTGTCTCTAACTCAGTCCTCCTCTATAATTTAGTATTGTTGTTCACATGTTAAGTTTTCTTCGAAATTATTCATTATGTTCCAGATGTTCGTTTCGTTTCCCTCTTTCCAACTCACCACTGGCACTGTGTCTGTTTTTATATCCTGGCAATCCTGTTAAGTGTTAATATAACTTAACTCACTAAAATTATACTCAATAACTGTTTACTGCCATAAGAAATTAACTTCCTCTTAATTTTGAGCTCTAATGTATCCCAACTACACAATCATTTTGGAACATCGTGGAACATTCTCAAACATTCTAAAAATTCTAGAGCATTCTTGATATTTCTAGAATTCTCTCAAGGCTTCCGAAAATTTTTTAACATTCTTAAACACGATGGAATGTTTTCAAATCTTCCAGAAGATTCTGTAATATCCTGGAACTGCCTAGGACATTCTAGCAGAGAATTCTGATCAATCACAGAGTTTTATGGTCATGAAGTAACCACTGTACTGCATTTTTACATCAGTCAACTTAAATGTCTGTAATATGTAATTAGCAGATTATGAACCTCATTTATTACCTCACTTTATGATTTTTAATTGCCTTCAGAACATATTTGACTGTTAAGAATGTGAACACTCCTTCCAGCAGTTCAAATATTTATAACTCCTACAGACTCTGTTGCTACCTAGTAGAAATAAGCTTATTTATATTTAATGTGTTCAGGTTCATGTGCCACTAATACTTTTATTTCAGTTTTCATCTTATCGATTTGATGATTACTGTGAAACTGACACTTGTGCCAATAAAATAAAATGTGACCAAGTGTGTGAATTCGGCAATCATATAATCTATCTTCAAAACACTGTCCATTTCCTTCAACTTACCTTCCAAGACCATTGCAAACTCTACCAGAATAGCAAAGTCACTGACAGACTTTTAAATTTATAATTCTGCTCATTAATCATTAACTCAGTTTATAAACTTCTACTTGCCTTCTGTTACTGCATACTCAATGTACACACTGAAAATATGGAGGACTGGCTCAGACCATATATACATCCTTTCAATTACTGTCTATTTTCATTTGCCTTTTATGTATATGATTATGGTCTTTGAGATTAGTTGTAAAAGGTTATGGTCTCTTCCATATGTATTTCAGCAAAAACTTCCCAATGCGTAAAACCAATAATTTATGTACGCATACTGGTCGTTTTTAGAAACATGTTTGTTGATATTACTAGTCTGTCTTTTTCATCCCTTTATTTCTGGTCTTGCCATTTATGTCATTGTTAAATAAGAAAACTTGCCTATTACTTTTAGAGTCTCACTTCCTAATCCAATTCCTTTGACATTACTTATTTTGAGTATGATGAGCCACACCTGTTTCTTTTAAAACACTTCTTAGTCTGTTAAATTATAACTGAAACAGATAAAACTCAATTAAATCACGCTTTGACTGTAATTCAGAAGTTGTATCTGTAACTTGCAATATTTATATCTGTTCTGTTAATGAGCTTAACAAAACATTATAATGTACTGATTATTTCATTCTGGTGCTAAACTGTGTCTATGCAGAAGCATAAAAAGAACCAAAACATTTATGAACCATGAAAGCTGGAAATATTGAAAAATCTGATTTTAATGTTCTTCTTACTCTGAGATAGCTGTCAGTCTCTCCTTTCAAATTTCCTTCAACAAATAGGAAATTAAATCAAAATACTGTGTAAATTTGGCATCTTTTTTCGTATGTCCTATTTATAAGTGTTGTTCTGCAACTGGAAAAAATGCTGTTTTCTGTGGTTTACAGTACTGTATGTTTTCAAGGTAGTGTCAAAATCTTTCTTAAATCATTTTTTTAAGTATCTGATAGAAAACCAAATTTAACAGTGTGCAGAATTGTTCATGTATACAGAATCGTACTGGGCACAATGCCTCAGGGCTGTTTCACTCTTATAATAAAGCAATAGTACAGCAAACTAAATATTTCTGTTTAGGTAAAATAAGGGAAAGGTAACCAATTTCCTAAAGCAGGTTGATATTACAACACAGCAACACATAACAGAAAACAGTATAGCTATTTATCAGGTGTAGGTTTGTGTGTCTTTGTTATTCTGTGTATGAAACTATGCTGTTGCCACAAGAAGAGCCAAATGTTCAAATCAAGCTGAATTCTGTTATATGTTGTTGTGCTCCACACACTAGTCCACTGTAGGAGAGTAGATGCTTTCCCTTACATTACATATTTCTGTTGTTGATACATATACTTATGTTTTTCGCTTCTGTGTAATTAGGCATTACTGTGCAGTGCGAAAACTTCAGTGTTTAATTTTTATCCGTTCTTGAGCATTCTGCATAACATTCACTTACAGAAAGGCAGATGCAACTCATATTCTGGCAAATTTCTTTGTATTATTTCGTATTAACGACCAAGAGAGGAAATTGAGCCTATATTATATTTACAGTGTAATATATTTAGCATGATCATTCAGTAGACATCTGTGGGAAAATATATACTAATTTCTGAATGCCTACACTGGATTCCTCTTACAAAATGAGCTCAAGCTGAATGTGGCATTCTCAACTTTTTCTATTGGTATCGAAAACTGGCAATATTCTGTAACATCCCTACATTATCGTAACCAAGCAGACATGAGTTAATTGTTTCAGAACTGAAGCCACTATTTGCAGTAACAATTTTAATGTGCCAGGAAATTTCATATAGCACACACTCCCCTGCAGAGTGGAAATGTCATTATGGAATGATCACCTAGGTTGTGGCTAAGCCATGTGTCCACAAAATCCTTTCTTCCAGAAGTGCTAGTCTTGTAAGGTACACAGGAGAAATTAATGTGAAGTTTCGAAGGTAGGAGGCGAGGTACTGCTGGAAATACAGCTTTGAGGATGGGTCGTGAGGTGTACCATTACAGCTCATTAGATAGATTGCTTGCTCATGAAAGGCAAAGGTCCTGGGTTAGAAACCCGTTGTGGCATAGACGTTTAATCTAGCAGGAAGTTTCATTACAGGTATAGTTTTTAAATATATCCTATTTTCTCCTGTTTTTATTGAAATGTAACCACAGGCAATCAGCATCTTTTACAGTCTTATACTGATTTTAGTGCCTTGTTGTAATATTGTGATATTTTAATTATATTAAAGGACAAACTGTCCTACACATTTTGTCATACATGACACTGTATTAAACTCAAAGTGCCTTTCTCTTTGTCTGGCAGTGGCCATTGTTAATGTGATTTTCCCACAGCTGCCTTTGCAAGGAGCTAACCAAAAACCAACTGAGTGACAGGAAGATACGTATTACATGGACGTAACGAAACTGGTGTGGTGCAATTCACGCTATAAATATTTGCAGGAAGTGTATGCTGCCTTTGGAACAATGGTGTAAAGCATTGTTGCTGTTATTAGTGATTGTTTGTTTGGTATTGAAGATTATGACTCCCTTAGTGTCCAGGATAGCAATTTACAGAAAATCTTGTATTATTAGCAACAAAAAATGTGCGCCATGAATTCTATTGGACAACAGAACACATTAACACTAAGAAAATACAAACTTATGACGTGTTTTTTAAGCCATGGGCAATCATAAAACTTTTTAATAAACTTTCTCAATCTTTATACTTATGATGGCCTTCAGTATACAAGAAATATTATATACCAAGTACTGTTATTATTGTTCTTATACATTGAAATTCTCTATATTACTGAAGACATTATTGAAGCCACATTTTGATAATATTCTTGACCTTTATATTACTGTTTGTTATTGCACATGTGCAAGCAGTTGTGTTGTTTATAAGTGCTTGTCACAGGACTTCAATGCAAAAAGTTTATTTTTAAAAGAATGTGACTGGTAGAATACCTTTTCTATATACAACAATAGAAAATATTCTTTTAACAAATAATTTACACCTGTGCCTTATAAAAATTACATTGAAATCAATGTACATCTTAAGTTATTCTGTTGTCTATATGTACAAATGAAACTGCTACCAATAAATTTTTACAGACAACACAGATCCTTGAATGCTCCTAAGCACCCATTATATAAATGTGATTTCTATTTCCGCATTTAACCCTAAATCAACCACCTTTAAATCTACTGAACAATGAATATATATAATCAATACTGTTTATTTAGAAGAAGCTTCTGACCTTTACATTACCATGAGTAATATATTACCATAACCATGTAATTCGCTAGTCAGGACTGGATACATTGAGTCATTATTACAAGGTTAAGATTATACACTGCTCGCTACCCAAAATGCAACATCCAGAAGGAAGCAAGCAAATCAGGTAAAATTTGCAGTGTATGTGTGTGTGTAGCGACGAGACATACACATGATAAGCATTTCAGCATGGGTGCCAACTTTGCCACCTGTAAGTACTATATAAAGGTGGAACAATGACCATGTATGCACACTGGACTTGATCTTTCATGCTGTTGTTTTGTATAAGCAGCTTCAGTGTGTTTCAGATGACTATTAGTATCTTTTGAGCACTTTTTTTGAGTCTGACCTAGGATGATTAGTTGCCAATAGGAATTGCATGTTATCATTTAAAGAAACTTGAAATTCTGTCAGATACAACAAGGCAATTGTGATGTAGACTCTATCAACAGAATGTCCCACTTCATTGCACCAATAAACATGATAACAATCCTCATGTGCATGGCAGTGATGGATCACTCTGCCACATAATGTACCATATTGCAGAGAATTTGGTCTTTTTCACAACAAGCAGTATCCTCACTACCTTTCTATGGCATTTGGAATAGAATGCACTGTCTGCAAAGTACCTATTGTTCCATTTTGCACTGCATCAATACCTTAGCCATTTTTGCCAACAATGTTGCATGAATGACACTCATGGAGAAGCAAATGGAACAATATTGTTTTACTGTTGAATCCCAATAATTATAATTATTGTGCCTGCACCACCACCAAGGCTGGATTAATGTCTGGAGACATCAAGGTGAGAGTCTGTCGAACTATTGTTTTACACATTGCCTTTTGTTAGAAATGCATGTTCAAAGATACTAGGTATTGATCTTTCATCCGTCACATTGACTTCAGCAATGATTGGTTGTCCTGAAATTGGTCTGAAGCTTGCTACTATACCAAACATCTTATAATAAAAGTGTCAGCAATTGTACTGACCAGGTATTTGAAATCATGAGCTTGTTTGTTGCTTCATATTTCATAAAATATATTATAACTTTAGAAAAGAAGATACCAGGTTCTAAACTCTCGCTGTCAAATCAAACATGGGATGATTAAAATCTGCCCACTTCAAATCAGTTTTCTTTAAATATGAACCTCTCTATGGACTCCCCCAAAGTATAAAATTTTGTATGGATTTTAACACTTTAGTTTAATAATTATTATGCCTTTTTTTAAATTCCTTTGATGCTGCATAACTTTTTGAACACTGAATTAGTATATAACTAATTTTGAGTTACCAAACTGCTGACACTTAACAGACTTGATAATATTATCTATATATTTTCTGCACAATTATAGATGTTACCCAGTGTCAATATAATTCTCAGTTGTAGAATTACAAAATTTTTTATATGTTAATACATACTACAAAATACCTTGCAATGCACAATATTTTATTCATTAGCAAACTTTACAATATTAGTACATTAAACAAAGTATTTGTTTAGATGTAAAGGATATTCTAATTACGCAAAATGTAAGTTACCAACGTGTTTTCACTCTCGTATACATGTATTCTGAAATGGTAGGGAGCAGGGGACAGTACATGAAACACAATGCTACTAAAGCTGCACATATGATAAGTAACAATGACTATGCCAAACGCCAGAACAAGTACACTTCAGTGGAAAAAGTCAATTTACATATGTCAATGAAACAGTCGTTAATTAACATTAATGGCAAGATAATTCAAATTTGGTCTTAAATGATACAAAGAACTCTTACCAAAAATAACAATAAATTTTAATTTCTGATTTGTCCTTGAATACAAGCTTCAACTGATCCTGCAGGTACGTAAACTTACTACCCCCATGAACCACAGATATTGCACAGGTGAGGTGACTTGCATGCCTCAGCGATACAGACAGATGTACCATAGGGGCAACAGCCACAGACATATATTCCCGTCTGTGACAACAACAGTGGAGAGGTATCTGTGGAGAGCTCAAACAACCATGTGGTTCCTCAAGAGCAGCAGCAGCCTTTTAAGTAGTTGCAGGGGCAACAGTCTGGATGATTTACTGATCTGGCCTTTTAACATCAGCTAATGTGGCTTTGCCATTCAGTTACTATGAATAGCTGAAAGCAAGGGGGAACTATAGTCGTTACTTTTCTCTACGATATGCTGCTCTACTATATGAATATACGATAATGGCATCCTCTTGCGGTAAAGTATTCTTAGGTAAAATAATCCCCCAACTTCATCCCCAGCTGTGGACTGCCCAGAAAGATGTCATCATCAGGAAATACAACACTGGTATTCTACAGTTCGAAGCAGGAAATGTTAGATCACTTAATCAAGTAGGCAGGTTAGGAAATTTAAAAAGGGAACTGATAGTTTGGAATTAGATAGTGGAGATTAGTGACGTTTGGTGGAAAGATGAACAGGATTTCTAGTCAACTGAGTACAGGCTTATAAATACAAAATCAGTTAGGGTTATTAATGAGTAAAGAAATAGGAATTCACGTAAACTACCGTGAGCCATGCAGTGATCACATTATCGTAGTAAAGATAGATATGAATCCAACACTAACCACTGTCATATCTTGTAGAACAAAGCAGGAATCCTATCAAAATGTTAGAAGCAGTCAGAATCAAGCTGCAGTAACTCATTACAAACAGTGTTGTAAGATCCTCAAAAATGTCTTTAAGAATGCAAAAAGTAAGTGCTATGCAAAAAGAATAGCAAGCTCTCAGGATAAAATTAAAACCATTTGGTCAGTCGTGATGCAAGTGTCTGGTCAGCATCACGAGGTTGAAGATATAAAGTCAGTGCATAGTTTCTGTTACTAATAAGTCAGACATAAGTACAGTATTCAATAATCACATTCTGAATGTAGCAGGTGAACTAAACAGAACCCTAGATTCCAGAGGTAATCATATAACTTTGTCAGAAAATAGTTTTCCAAAGCTGTTACGTGAAATAGTCATCTATGATACTTACAAAAGAGAGAGTGAGTCAATAATTAAATCAGTAAGGACACTTGTGGATGTGATAGAGTATCTATCATAATTCTAAAATAGTGTTCTCCATATGTTAGCCCAGTACTTAACCATATTTGTAATTATTCCTTTCAGAATGGTCAGTTTGCTACTGGATTAAAGTACTCAGTAGTAAAACCAATTTATAAAAAAAAAAATAAAATAAAAATAAAAAAATAAAAAAAAAATAAAAAAAAAGGAGAAAGGGATAATGTAGACAACTATACACCTATTTCTATGCTATCAGTCTTTTGTAAAGTTATTGCAAAGGCTGTGTATTCAAGGTTAATTGATCATTTCAGTTCACATAATTTGTTGTCAAATGTACAGTTTCGTTTCAGAAGTGGTTTAATGACTGAAAATGCTATAGTCTCATTTCTCTGTGAAGCACTTCATGGATTAAATAAAACGCTTTGAAGATTAGTCATTTTCTTTGATTTAACAAAGGCGTTTGATTGTGTTGATCACAAAATATTGTTACTGAAGTTGGAACATTAGGGAATAAGAGAAGTAGCTCACAAATGGTTCATCTCTTACTTTAATAACAGACAGCAGATGTTAATTCTCCGCAGTGTTGAAAATGGCTATGACGTGCAGTCATAATGGGGCACAGTTACATGTGTGGTGCCAAAGGGATATGTTCTGAGACCACTGCTGTTTCTTATTTATGTAAATGACTAGCTGTAAGCCCAGAGTTGCCTGGGTGTTTATTTAGCCGACACTCTTGCAGTTCATACCCCCTTTTCCCTCTCTCTGCATCCACCTCTTTCTCTCCTATCTCTCTGTCCGTTTCCAACTTTCCCTCTCTTGACAAATATTTCTGCAAGGTACCCTCTGTCACGTACCATACAAACATTTATGTACCCAGTGATCGTCCTCTTGGTTTAAAAGTCATATGTGCAAAAATTCATAAACATTGGAGCAAAACTATCCATTTTGTAAAATTCCGTAAGTTTAGTACTCTCCGACATACACCGAACGAAATTTTATACAGACAGTGACATTCCTCTTGTTTTTTAGATAGTGATCAAAATTTCATCAATATCGGAACAAAACTATAAATTTCTATGCAGTAGAACGCAGGGTAACATTGAAAAACGCACTTTGTTTTTCTAAAATATTCCAGTTTTACTTCATACAACCATTGTTCTGAGAATAACGAAAACAACAAAAACGGGATCTGTCAAATCGGTCGAGCTGTTCTCATGTTATGACGCGAGCAAGGTATTTAGGGTTTCATTTTTCATTAAGGATTGTACTTGTCTGATCCTGATAATTTCTTTTTAACTGGATCAACGTCCTAAAAATAAATTTTTCTCCGGTTGTAAGACGTATACCGGAACTAGTAAGCCCCTCCCACTTATTCACACTCAGGATCCCCCTTTGCCCCACTATCTGTTTCCCTAAAAATTAACTGAATAGAACCGCGACTCTATATGGGATGGATCTCAAACAGCCCGCTTGCACAACCATATCCGGCGGTCTCTGAAGACTATTTACATGAACTAACTAACACTAAGGACGGCAGAAATATCCATGCCCGAGGGGGGATTCGAACCCCCGGCCGTAGTGGCCGTGCTGACCATGACTGGGGCGCCTCAGTCACCTCGGCCACCGCGGCCGGCTATTTGCATCACTACTTCTGTTCAGTGGCAGGTGTCATTTCTGAATGTTCGTGTAGAATAAACCAGCCAAATACGGAGCAAAGTTCGTGTGTGTTACTGATGCTCTTAATTTCATATCTTTTAAATTCATACATTTATGTGGGGAAGGAAAGTGATGGGAAGATATCGTCAACTGAAGAGAAAAAAAAAAAAAAAAAAATCCAACACAATCTATGGTACGCCTTGCTGCACCAATAGTGAGAATTAATCACAACATAACGTTAGACTACAGTGAAGAAAATGCATGAAGATTATGAAGATTTTCTGGATGACTATCAAATTAATGTTCCCTACAAACTCTACTGGGAAGTGTTCACTACCTTCAATATATCTTTTGGATATCCACGGTCGGACTTGTTTTACCTGTGATCAGGGGCGTAGATAAATCTTTCCTCTGAGGGGGTTTCAGAGCCAGAGCTATATTGAGGTGCCCTCACACAGTTGACACGTTCCTGCCAAAGCTGTGACTCCCCCTCCCCCCTCTCCAGAAAACAAACTTACGCCCTTTTCTATGAATTTTAAAAATGTTGTGAGTAGTTAATAAAAGAATGAAGCCTTATTGAAAAAGACTGTAGACATGAAGAGCTGTTTTTCTGTTATACTTTGAAAATTACGGGCGTCCACCTCCCGAAATACTGGCTGTTGTCTAAGACTTTGCCCAACTATATTCCCTTAAATTATCTTAGCATAACGTACAGAATAAGTCCACTCTTCAGAACAAAAGTAATCGCTGTAGGGATTAGTAAATTAGAAATAACTTCCATACTACAACATCTGGTTCAAGGCATAAGTCGTCAGCAATTGTAAAAAATCGAAAGCCTTCAGACAACATATAGGAGAGACCAGGGGAATGGCACCACCTTAAGGAAACCAGTTTTTTTACCTTATTAAAAGTGTGTCTTTTTCGTACAGAATAATACCACAGCTTCGCCAGCTAATAATACTTTATTATAATTTTTTCAGGCACGTATTTGGTTAATTTTCATTGTTAAAAATATATTGTGAAAGTATACGCAGTGGTGGCAGTATCCTGGGTTCTGGGGTTATGACGCCATACATTTTAAAATCAAGGATAAACCTACACGATGAATGAGTAGTAGTAAATAAGTATTACAACTGTTGTAATTCATACTTATCACTCTACTGTATAAGACATTTAGAAGGCTTCAAGTACTTATCGAGGTAAAATTCGATTGAAAGTAGATTTTATAATTTAGACTTGATTAAGACACCGCAAAAGTCAGAAATACAATTTCTGGCTCTTCTAAACTGCTACATTTTCTACATTCTGCAAGAGCTCATTTCACAAAATGTATGCATTTGTATTACACTTCATTTTGCCTAAATTCCCCACCATGACGTCATTGCCCCAGTTGCAAAATATGGCTAACAACGTCAATTTAAAGCCTAAGATTTTTCGAAACAATTAGCTTAGAGACACGAAATCGAAGCTAAATATCTACAGATTGCGTTAATACGAGTATTAAAAAGCACTGACAGCCTATAGAGGTACTTATTTCAATAAAATACAAACTCTAAAATTAGATCCAAAAGGTCGAAACTAACAAATCCTTTCACATGATTAATGTCTGTCAAAAGAAGGGAAATTTAATCCGTCTGCCATACAATGCTTGCCACTTTAGGCATACGTGCGTGCAATTAATCAGCATCTGTGGTATAAACTATACACGGAAGTAAAAGGTTGTGATGTCATATATTTGTTCTCGTTAAAATATATTTTTGTCTGTGTCACGTACAAGTTTGCTGCCCTACTGTGGTAATACAGTTAGTAGATCACTGAAATTGGTAGCAGTAGTAAACATAAGACACGGTGGCCTTGGTTACACGCTAGGCAAGCCTCGCGCGGCACTATTAACAGTCTGTGGCACGTGTTTCTGGCTGGAATTCAACAATACTTGTTCATTGTTACTGAAGGTTAGGTGGTGGTTACCTGAGCAATCTAAGCATCGATTACAACTTACAGACACCCTGGTACCTCCTTTTTTTTGGCAAAGTTTTCAATCTAACACTCAAATTCATTACACAAATTATTGTCAATTTTTAATTTTAGCACAAGTGATGAAGTTCTCGGGGGTTTGAACCCCCCTCCCTCCCGTATATACGCCCCTGGTAAAGGGGCACACAGTGAACTGGCGAAGACAGTTACTGGACGACACACGCAAAACGCCAGCTTCTAAAAGTTTTTGGATCACAGCTTTTGTAGCAGTTAGTTTACGATTTGTTAAGTGACATACTTTGCTAGTGTTGGGGTGGTGGAAGTACCATTAGAGACCATGGCCACGTGGGGCGGGGTTTGTTTATAAAACACAGCTGAAGCACTGACCTTGTCATTGTTCGGCTGGAGTGGCTGGCGTTGGGGAAGGGGTAGTGGCATATTCCAAGGGAAGCCTGTTGCATGTGCTACCAACAGTCCATGTGCTCAAGATAAGATGTGCATTGCATCATACAGCAAATGGCGGAGTGAGTCGTTTTCCATAAGGATGGCGTCCAACTCGCAACATGCACTAGCAAATTCAGCGCCACCGCCATGTAATACGCAGTGGGAGTGGAGTGTTTGTTGGTGGTTTCCGTTATTTCCGTCATGTTGCTCAGTGTGGGACACGACAGGGTGAAAGAACAGTCAAATCTCCTGCCCACAGCGTGAAGTAGTAATGAAGAAGATGGTATGTCAGGTGACAGGCCATAGTGTCGGAGGAAATTGATACTTATGATGGGCGTGTCTACATTAGCACCACAGAAAGTGCATGTAACAGCACAGTCTTTAGGGAAGAGATGGAGTGTGAAAGCCCGCACACAATGATATCGGAACTTTTGGCATCACAAAATATGTTAGGTAAAGGTTGTAAACCCGACGGAGCTAAGTGGAGGAGGCATGATGCTTGCATCAACATCCATGTCTACCAAGAAGTACACACCGTAGAGCAGTCCAAAATGAATGGGCGACCCGACGTTACAACAAGGTGAGAAGACAACTGAGCTAAGAGTTAGTGTCTGACATCCACGTGAGGTGTGGCACCTAATGTACCGTCATGTGTGGGTTAGAATTGAGTGACCGAAGTGCTGTGCTACATTCCAGCACTCGGTTGTTACTTGTAGTATCCAAAACAGGAGGCATGTAGGGGCTGGGAGGGGGCAGTCAGAGGCACAAGTAGCGCTGCCTGGTTCACAGCAGTTGATGGCATGATCGTTGATTGCCGGCTTGTGTAGAAACAGCTGACGGACCGTGGTTGGAGAGGTTGTGAGTGTCAGTGAACGGCAAAGGATTTCAAACACACAGTCTGCATGCCTAAGGCACTCATCAAGTGAGGCTGTCGACATACGTAGGTAACAACTGCAGGTGAACTGTGAGAGGTAGCTTAAACATCCAGATGCTCCAGACAACTTGATCTCGGGAAGCATGAGGTATTAGAGCACGAATTCTGTGAGTGCGTCCGGTTTTGCAAGTGTTCTGCCTTGATGATATGGGCTTATGTCTCTTTAGATGAACGTAATAACTGATCAACAAACAGTCTCTTATGCATGTGTACCCGGGTGGAGGAGGTGGTGATAAATCGCTGCTGAGATCCAGATCATCATAGAGATGGCTGATAAGACACACAAAATGGATTTTGCCGTTCGTGATCCCGCTTACACAAAGTATGTAATCCACCAGTGTGAACCAGGTAAAAGGATGATCACGGTAGATCTCTTGGAGCTTGGGAAGGTGTCTCGAAGCAGGTGAGGGAGCGACAGTGGCTTTGAAATGAGTGCTCAACGGAGCAGACAACAAGAGCTTGGGCGTCGCCACAGTGGCCGACGTCGACAGCGCAGCAGGCATGGGCATGATAGTGACCACGGTAAGTGCAGACATTGGCGGCACTGTGGCAAACACCGCATTCATCTCAGAAGTTGTCGGTGCAGCAGCTGCAGATGGTTCATGCCAAAATGACACGAGGTGGGCATTGGAGACCGACATCGCCGCTTTCGTTGAAGGCAGGGTGAGTATCAGCATCTTGGAATGGTCGAGCAGGCACTTTGCATGTTGAACACTGCAAAGCAGCATTGCGGAAAATGTCGCGATTGGCGCGGTTGATGCAGGCTGTGTGAACGGCACAGTGGGGTGTTGGACGGTGATGTCCGAAGTCTGGGAAGTAATATTTACCTCGTGAAAACCAGTTATTTTCTCAGTCGGAGGGATAAACTCTGCAGCATACTATTAATACAGACATATACTGGAGAAGTGATCGAGGTACACATAGGAAACGTGTTCACCTCCTTACTAAATGGTTATCATGTTCGTTGACTTTGGATAGTTCCAAGAAAGGCAATAAATCCAGTTTGGTCATGATGTTAGAGAAAAGGACTCTGATTTGGAGTGTGGCGGCCAGTGATGAAGGTTATGACCTGTATGAATACTCTCTTTTCCAATGAATAGCTGACAGCTTAAGTGTTGTATGTGTGTCTTTTTTATGAACCTGTCGCAGCTCGTCGTACGTCTTTGCGGTGAGTTGTAAACGACCCTCATAATATTGTTAACGCAAGTCATCTTGCGTAAAATGGCATTACTTTGAAAATAACATTTCTCAAATCACTATAAGCAAAATTTTCAGGCTTCATCCTAAAACCATACACACAGTTTACTCTTATAAGAATCTTGTGTGGGTGCACTGTGTATGGTTGATGTAAATCAGGCATTTTCTTCGCAACCTAAATTATCATTTGATGTTATTCTTTCGTTCGTGTTCTGCAGTAGTAGGCTAAAGTGCAATTTTTCTTTGCAGGGTATCAGTTCTTACCTGTCAATATCACAAAAAATTAACTGATAGTTAAAGCAATGAAAAATTTCGGGAATTCTAAAAAATACTTCGTTATTTCCTGGTATTATATATCCTCCTTTCAATATATTATTGTAATCCATCCTGGACTCTCCAATGAAAGAAAGATTGTTGTAAAATACCCTTGGTCTTTCACATCTCACACGAGTATTGTAGCCCTATTCCAAGTAGCACGCAAAGGTAATATTGCACCTTTATGTAAGCAAGTTTATTTTGACATTTTTATCCTTTTTTATTTAGTAATTTATTTTTAGGCACAAAACAACTGTGATCATAAGCGCCCATGACGAAATATGGCTGTAATGATTAAGCAGGGACAGAGTTAAATTTCCTTTTCCATGTTAGTGTGGTGGATAAAATGTAGGACGCGATCAACACAACGTGGGTCATCAGCTAAAACTTTGGACAGCTAAGACGGAAAACACAAATTTTGATGTAGACATTTAAAGAACAGGCACTGCACCAGAAGTTGGCGCACAGTTAACAGTTGGGAACAGTGGCCACAAAGTGGGGTAGGATCGCCACATACACTACGTTTACATGTAACACATCTTCCGGAAGACGAAAACCGATTTTCGTAAACCTTTTTCGCTGTCGTGTTTACATGGCACAGCCTGAATCGGATTTCCTAATCCACTTAAGATGGCGGCTGAAAAACAGCTGATTCAGTCCACGATTTAGTTAGCATAATCGCTATTTTTCTTTACTTAAATACACAGATTCATGCTCACTTTAATATTAATACTTTTATTTCACATTAGAAAATATCACTCTGCCCATATGTACCGAAAATTCTTACCAAACAAAGACAATCTGACAAGCCAAGAACGCTTCAAAAACGGTTGCGTTTACATGGGCACGAAAATCGATTGTGGAACTGGAAAACCGCTTTCGAGAAGTGGATTTCCAGAATCGATTTTGGAGTGTTTACATTACCAACCAAAAGCGGAATTGGGAAATCGGTTTACGAAATCCGGTTTTGGGAGCCCATTTAAATGGGGTGATAGTAAGTGCGGGGGTCAAAGCGACAGTGTCCTATGCAGAGACGAGCTATTATGACCTACTCACAGCGAGAGGGCCGGGAGGAAGTAGACCGTACAAGAGGGAGGGGGTTGATCTCCTAGCGTTTGTTGCCTTGAAAGGAAAACCAATGCGTATTCCACAACGATGCCCCAGTCCTGGAGACTATGGCAAGGAGGTCGTCCATCAGAACAGAATGGGTATCAAGCTGAGGGAGGGAAATGGCTGGCTTTGCAGCAGCAACTCTCCAACAAGGCCAGCAACCCACAGTAACATTACCGTCGCCCTGCTGACAGTTAGTAAGTGCAGGCATTTCTGAATCCGCTGTACCATCGGATGGACTGGATATAGAATGCAGAAGCTCTGAAGAACACTCAGTGAATCTGAGCCGATGACACTGTGAGAAGGCAAGTGGCATCGAAGGTACTGGGTGGCCGATGTAGAGCCAAGAGCTCCACAGTGAAGATCGAGCACTGGTCAGGCAGAAGATATTTGAAGTATTCATTGACAAATACCATAGCACATCCAACATCACAGTCGGTCTTTGAACCATCGGTGTAGATGAAGATATTATGGGCAAGCTGTGTACAGAGGGTAAGAAACTCCTTGTGGTAGAGTGGGCCAGGGGTAGTGTCCTAGGGAAGCAAATGTTGTTCAAAGTTGACACGTGTCTATGGATAGAGTCACAGCAGAGAGGAGCTGACATCCGTCGGGAATGGTGCAGGGAGCATGAAGTCTAGCTGCCGAAACACTAAATGAAAGTGGACTCTGCATGGTAATAGAAATGATGGATGCACTGCAAATAGACAGTCGAGGGAGTCCTTAAAAAATATAGCATTTGTTGTGTGGCCACACGTAGATGACAACAGGTTTGCATGTCGACTGAGTAGGACGTCCCTTCAGTAAGATAGTGGTAATTCAGCGGCTTCAGCATAGAGGCTTTCCACAGGACGGATCCCTTGATGATATATCGTATTGAGATGGAGTAAAGTTGATGGTTGTGCAGAGGAGCAGACGATACACCTACAGGCCAGTTTCGAACAGAAAAGGGAACGGTACAATCACAGGAGAGTAGACCGTTCCGCATCCCATAGTGTGCTGCATAGTACTCTGAGAACATTAAGTGAGTGGGTACATCGAGCTACCAAAGCGGAGATGTGACAGAACCAACAAAGTTTCTTGTCAAACATGAGTCCCAAGAAGATTTTTGCCTCAATGAATAGATGAACGTCTGGGGCCAGATGGCGAGTCGGTGAGTAGAGATGGTCAAAACTCCGCTGAAGTTGCCACTTGAGTAAGCACGTTCATTGGGAGCTGCAGTAGATGGCAAAGTCATCTACAAACAGAGATGCCAGAATGCCTGGTGGGAGACAACCCATGATAGGGTTGATTTTAATTGCAAAGAGAACAACGCTCAGCACTGAGCGTTGTAGGACACTATCCTCTTGAAGAAAAGTGTTCTACAGGGTCGTACCAACGCGCATTTTAAATACGCGATCTTTAAAATTTCCAGAATAAAAATAGGCACATGGCCTCTGCAAAGTATGGAGGATCCCCAACCCTCCAACAGGTGTCATATTCCTTTCCCAAGACTAAAAACACGGCCACTGTTTTATGCTTCCGTAACAGACTGTTCAAAATGTGAGTTGATAGGGTGATGAGATGATTGACAGCAGAGTGTTGCTTACGAAATCTGCGCTGTGCCTTGCTGAGGAGGTTCTACAGTCGAGCCACAGTATCAGACGAACATTAATCATACGTTCCATCACCTTGCAGATGCAATTGGTGAGGGGGATTGGATGGTAGCTGCAAGGGAGATATTTTTCCATGCCAGGCTTAGGTATAGGAATGACTATGCAGTCGTTTGTACTGAATGCTATTCTCCAGTGTGGGATGGCGTTTGAAAATGCAGAGAGCACATCTAGGAGCTCTACATCTACATGGGATACTCTGTAAATCGCTTTAAGTACCTGGCAGGGGGTTCATCGAACCACCATTTTACTATTTATCTCCCATTCAATTCTCGAATAGCGCGCGGGAAGAAAGAACACCTGAATCTCTCCGTCCGAGCTCCGATATCTCGTATTTTATGCTGATGATCTTTTCTACCTATGTAAGTGGGAGTCAACAATATATTTTTTCATTCGGAGGAGAATGTTGGCGATCGGAGTTTCGTAAGTAGCCCACGCCGCAGCGATAAGTGCCGTTGTTGTAAGGATTCCCACCCCAGATCCTGTATCATTTCCATAACACTGTCTCCCCTGTATTGTGACAATACAAAGCGAGCTGCCCTTCTTTGTACTCTTTCGATGTCTTCCATGAAACCCACCTTGTAAGGATCCCACACTGGGCAGCAATACTCCAAAAAATGACGGACAAGCATAGTGCATGCAGTCTCTTTAGTAGTTCTGTTACATCTTTTTTTACAGGTTCTGCCAGTAGTCTAAGACCACAGATAGCAACACACCAAAGAACATAATGTTACCACTTAAAACTATGGTATTACTACCAACATGACAAACAGATATAACAAACTGCCAATTTTTACTCCATAGTGATATCTTATTTAGATCATGCTGCAGTTGGTTTTGATCTTCAGATGATTTTACTAGACGGTAAATGACGTCGTCATCTGCAAACAACCTAAGACAGCTACTTAGATTTTCTCCCAAATCATTTATGTAAATAACGAACAGCAGAGGACCAATGACACTACCCTGTGGAACGCCCGTTATCACCTCTGTTTTAATCGATGCCTTACCATCGAACCGTGTCCTCTCTGACAGGAAATCCCCTATCCAATTGCAAATTTGAGGCGATATACCATAACCACGCAATTTGATTGAAAGCTGTTTGTGAGGTACGGTGTCAAAAGCCTTCTGGAAATCAAGAGATACGAAATCGATTTGCGAACCCTTGTCGATAGCACTCATCACTTCGTATGAGTAAATAGCTAGTTGTGTTTCGCATGAACGATATTTTCTAAATCCGTGTTGACCTTGGGTCAATAGACCATTCTGTTCGAGATAATCATAATATTTGAATACAGGATACGTTCCAAAATCCTGCTGCAAAATGTCGTTAATGAAATAGGCCTGTGGTTTAGTGGGTTACTCCTACTGCCTTTCTTGAATATAGGTGTGACCTATGTTACTTTCCAATCTTTTGGTGCAGATCCTTCTTTGAGAGAGCGGTTGTATATGGCTGTTAATTAAGGAGCTATCTCTTCAGCCTAATCAGATCAAAATCTGATGGATATACAGTCCGAACCAGAAGACTTGTTCTTATTAAATGATTTAAGTTGCTTCACTACTCCGAGGATATCTACTTCAGCGTTACTAATTCTGGCCTCTGTTTGTAATTCGAAATCTGGAATATTGGTTTCGTCTTCTTTGGTGAATGAGTTTCTGAAAGCTATGTTTAGTAACTCTGCTTTAGTAGCGATATCATCGGTAGGATCGCCACTACTATTACGTAGTGAGGGTATTGTTTGTGTTTTGCCCCTAGTATATTTAACATATGACCAAAATCTCTAAGGGTTTTCAGACAAATTTCGAGTAATAGTCGTTGTGAAAAGTATTGTAGGCATCTCGTATTGAAATCCTCGCTAAATTTCGAGCTTCAGTGTAAGATCGCCAATCTGGGGATTTTGTGTTCGTTTGCTTTTGCAACAGTGTCCTGACCTGTTTTGTGTACCAAGGGGGATCACCTTTTTTTATTAATTTGTTTGGTATAAAATTGTCAGTAGCTGTCAATGCCACTTCTTTGAATTTGAGCCACATCTGGTCTAAACTAAAGTTTAGTGTTAGGAAGGAGTGGATACTGTCTTTCAAGAAGCAAATGAAATGCATTTCTATCTGCTTTCCTGAACAAATATACTTTTCGTCTATTTTTGGTGTGGAAATAGCCGCGTCCTTACCGAAATTGCTTGCTTTGTTGGAGTGGTACGTCTTGCATCAGTGGAGTGGAACAGAGCAGGAATTCCGCTTTCGATTGAGGCATACACGGTCGCTGCCAAAAATCCTCTCTATTGTAAGAAGGTACAATGACTTATATTCGAAGAAAATAACAGAAAAGTGTAGATTTAAATGAATTTTGAATATGTCTTGTTGGTTAAAAATTCTATAATTTTTAGCATGTCAGAAATCAAGTTGCACATAATATAGAAAGTGTTATGCTAAAAGCAAAGCAAAATTTAGTTGACTGAGGTCCCATTATGGATCGGAAATTGAAATTTCTGTGCAGACTTCAACAGCAATATTTATAAGAGTCAGTACATAAATTCTTTGTGCAAAGGCTAGACTTTCGAAAGATTCTCATGTCGCCAGAAACCGCAATGTTATAGCTAACCTGCAAAAAAACAATTACAGGAAGTAACTGACAAATTACATTTTCAGCTTTGTTAAAGTTATGTAAGTGTAAAATGTATTTCGTACCTTCATCTTGGCGAAATACTCTCTCTCTCTCTCTCTCTCTCTCTCTCTCTCTCTCTCTCTCTCTCTCTCTCTCTCCGGCGTATTTTTTGTCCTTGGACGAACGAAAGCAACCTGGTAAAACACTCAGCACTTAATATTTGTAAAAAAAAAAAAAAAAAAAAAAAAATCGGAATTCATTGAGGTCCTCTGGTTTGAGTTACTTCATTATCTGCATGCAGTACTACACATCTCATTCTTCGTCTCTTCCTCTCAACCAAGGACACATCCAATTTCTATTTCCTCTTCGCGTGGAGTGTTCTAACAAACATTGCCACAGCTCCTGCAACTGCCAACAGTGTAAGCTTCTTAAGTTGTAAATTATCAGTTGTGACATATACATTCAATCGTGAACAATCCACGCACACAAACAGTAATAAACCCGTATTATCGTACAGGCGCTGCAGTTAGTGGTAATCAGATGTGTAGACAGAAGTTTATCGTATTAACGCAACCAAGCCTGTATGATCGCACGTCATTAGAACCGAGTTAGTACGCTCGGAGCGCTGCAGCAGACAGTTATCTTTCTTGTGAACTTTCGATCGTCGTGTAAACTAGGCATTAGAAAGCTGACAGTTGTGAGGACGTCCTGATGAGATGGGCGTCAGCAGACGAATGACACACAGGACATGATCACTGGACTGTGTAACTTCAAGTGCAGACCACTCGAGCCGACTAGCAAGCTGAGTGGTACAGATTGAGAGGTCTATATGGGAGAGAGTATGTGTAGAGACTGATAGGAAAGTAGGTTCACCAGTATTGAGAGAGATGAGATAAAGTTGATTGAAGAAATCCACGAAGAGAGAGAGAGAGACAGAGAGAGACCGACCCTCTGGCAGCGGCGCGGAGAGCCCAGAGGGGGTGGCAGCCGTTGATGTCGTCGGCTGGCAAAAAAGGAGTAGGGAGCTGCCCTATAAGATGCAGTAGATCTGCTTGGGTACAAGCAAAGATGATGGAGTGTAGATATTACTGAGCGAGTAAGTGAAGCCAGGAAGGGAAAGTCTGACAGTTACAGCTTGGAGCTGAGTATCCCAGGAAATTAAGTGGCTATGGATGTTTTCTCTGATGAGCATCATGATGCCTCGGAATTCCATCTAAGGGGGGATGGCGGGGGGGGGGGGAGATCATAACATACTAACACGAAGTGTGGAACATAGTTTGGTTTCCTGCAGGCAGGTAATGATGGGAGAGTAAGTTCACAGAAGAAGCTGCAGTTCTGCCCTATTAGCAAGAATACTGCGAATATTCCACTGAATAATAGCCATTTTTGACAAAAGGGAGATGCCTAACTGGATTGCTTCTTCGAAACTGGGGTGACATCAATAAGTTCCAAAGCTGGCTCTGATTACGCAACCCCTGGGAAGTCATTGGGACTTCGACCCGAGATTTGTGCCGCTTTTTCTTCTCCCTTTGCGAACGAGAAAAGTCGTCAGCAAGGGAGCAGGTTGAGGCAACATCGAGGTCAGAGAGGGAACAAGCGGCATTCAGGCCCTGAGTGTGCAGTTCCCGATCATAACTCTATTTGTTATTACTTTTCTTCTTAGAGTGCTGCAGAGGGAGGTTCCCTGAAGGAGTCCCATTCCCAGCAGGTGCCAGGGGACATGCTCTCTGGCTGATGGGAGGAAGAAGATGGGGGAAGTAGGGAAAGGGCGAGCAGTGATGTGGTTGGGGATAACAAGGACAGAGGGAGCAGTGACGTGGTATGAGGAGGAGGGGTATCTTGGGTAGGGGTGGTGAGAGCCAAGGAGACCAGGGAGGATGACAGTAAGAGGTTAGGGAAAGGGGATTTGGGGTAAGTGATGCTACAAAGATGGATGTCATTGATACCAAGTGGAGACCGTCATACTTCTTTCAGGCCTCAAAATATGTCAGACGGTCTAGAGTCTTGTATTCCTGAATTTTTTTCCCCTTTTGTATATGGGGCAACGCAAATGTTTGTAGAGCTTATGGGACTTAACTATGGGGTCATCAGTCCCTAAACTTACAAACTACTTATGAACTGCTAAGACTAAGAATGGCACAAATATCCATGCCCGGAGGGGATTCGAACCCCCAACTGTAGTGACCGTGCAGACAGTGACTGGCGCGCCGCAATCCCCTCGGTTGTTTTGAGTGATGGCCAGGTTGGAGGGGTCAGCGAATTTTATGAACAAGGTAGGGTGTCAATCGCTGTAGAATTAATTTAACATGTCTGAAAGACCCTGCAAAGATTACGTTCTTCCAACTCAATAAACTAAAAGGGTCTGAATAGAATTAAAGTTCTACTTTTTCATTTTGGGAGTTGACTTGTCCATTTTACTAAAGTACATAGCCCTAGGTGTATAAAACACCAGTTTAAAGCATTCCCTGGACCAGAATTTTTCTATCTTTCTTTCTTTGGACAATGTTAAACTTAATGGAAGATATGTCTGCACTGTTATCCATACTCAAAAGAGACAATGTACTTTGTGATGTGGTAATTACCAAACAGAAGAGATGATCTAAAGTTGAAATTAAGTTTGACAATCTTAATTTATATATTTGCACACTCACGAGAAATCTGTCAAAAGCAAGCAGTGAATCTGACAAAGATGTCTGACCATTTGCAGGCGTCTTAGCACCAATCCTCTGAAAATCAATATTGTAAAATTATTAAATCATTCTGGGCTATTTGCCATGGTTGGATGGATCTATTATCAAAACCCAACATTTCATCACCGTCTGCAGAAAACATTTACAAAGGGGGGGGGGGGGGGGGGGTGGTAACTTCTTTTGATGTTCATATCACACCCTGGTGTCTGCAGCCAAATTCTGTTTTTGCATGTAGCTGTGCTGAGGAATGTCATTTTGAATACTTGGGTGACATCAGTTCTATCATCCACTGCCACAATCATCCTATTGAAGACGACTGATACACCTCATCTTTAACACTGGAATCCAAATGTCATTCAGTTTCATGCCCTCCTCCTAATTGTTTAAATTCTCGCAGTGTTTAACAATTTTTATAGCCTCTCTGTACAGCCTTTCATGGTACCTGGTCGTAACTGCCAGTACCAGAATTTTATCAAAATCAAATATGATTACGGTATATCCTGACTGAAAAGCATGTTCTACAATAGCTTATCTGTCAGACTCCCTCGTTCTGCAGTTACAAATATGCTCTTCCAGCCATTTTAAACCATTCTTTTTGTGGTACCCACATACACACAACTGCTCAGAATCCTGTAAATTCCTGTCTGTTCCAGTGGTTTGTGATGCTTTGCCTGTATCTCCCACGTAGGTTTGTATATTACTGCAATGCTCAATTTCATCAAGATTTTTCCGATGCAGTTGGCAATGACAGTGAAAGGAACGAAAACTCTCAGTTTCACAGTAGTACAAACATCCCTATGATTTTTTACGAGATGATCTTAGGGCTCTCTTAATCTCAGTTAACAAGTACCCATTCTTAAGCGTTAGGGGGGTGTTTTGGATCCGCATCAAATAGTTCAATTTTGCAGATTTTCCTTGCTTTATTCATCATCATGTTTATGATGCCTTGCTTGTGTTGTGGATGGTGGTTCGAATCCCAGTGCAGATAACAGTCCATGTGACTAGATTTTCTATAAGCTGTGTGGCCCAAGTTACAATCCTCTTTCCTGAATACCAGAACATCAAGGAAATTTAACCTGCCATCTACCACCACCACCACCACCACCACCTCCTCCTCCTCCTCCTCCTCCTCCTCCTCCTCCTCCTCCATGGATTAATCACACTGAGCTGTTAACAAAAACCATTTAGTTCCTCTCTGCCTTGCCTGCATAAAACACAGGTGTTGTTGTTGTGGTCTTCAGTCCACAGCTGTGCAAGCCTTTTCATCCCTAAATAAGCATGGCAATCCACACCCACTTGAATCTGCTTACTGTACTTCTCTCTTATTCTTCCTCTGCTACTTTTAGCCCATACACTTCTCTCTAATCCCAAATTCTCGATCCTTGATGTCTAAGAATGTGTCCTACTAATGGATTCCTTCTTTTAGTCTAGGTATGGAAGAAATTCCTTTACCTAAATTCTGTTCAGTACCTCATTAGTTATGCCAGGTACCCACCTAATCTTAACATTCTTCTGTAGCACCACATTTCAAAAGCCTCTATCCTCATCCTATTTGAACTATTTATCAATCATGTTTCACTCCTTTACAAGGCAACAATCCATACTAAAGCCTTCAGAAAATATTTCCTTACACTTAAATTAATATTCAATATTAACAAATTTCTCTTTTTCAAAAACACTTTCCTTCCCACTGCCATTCTGCCTTAATCTATCTTCTAAGATGAGTCTTAAGGTAAGTATTGCCTCCAATGTTACTACATCTTCATCATCATCATCATCATCATCATCATCATAGACTGATTATGCCTTTCAGTGTTTAGTCTGGAGCATAGTAACTCTAATAAAATTCCTCCATGATCCCCTATTTAATGCTAACATTGATGCCTCATCTGATGTTATGCCTTTTACTTCAAAATCATTCTTCACCGAATCTAAGTTTCTTCTTGGTCTACCTCAACTCCTCTTACCCTCCACTGCCGAGCTCATGAGTCTCTTAGGTAACCGTGCTTCTCCCATGCATGTAACATGACCCCACCATCTCAGTCTGTTTGCTCTAACTGCTTCATCTATGGTGTTCATACCCAGTTTTTTTTTCTTGATTTCCTCATTATGGACACCCTCCTGCCATTGTTCCCATCTATTAGTGCCTGCAATCATTCTTGCTATTTTCATATCTGTAACCTCTACCTTACGAATAAGGTAATGTGTATCCACCCAATTTTCACTCCCATACAACAAAGTTGGTCGAAAGATAGAGCGGTGCACTGCTAGCTTAGTCTTGGTACTTACTTCCTTCTTGCAGAAGAGAGTAGATCTTAGCTGAGCTCTCACTGCATTAGCTTTGCTGCACCTCGATTCCAGTTCTTTCACTATGTTGCCATCCTGCGAGAAAATACATCCCAGGTACTTGAAACTGTCTACCTGTTCTAACTTTGTTCCTCCTATTTGACACTCAATCTGTTTAAATCTCTTTCCCACTGACATTACTTTCGTTTTGGAGATGCTGATCTTCATATCATAATCCTTGCACCTCTAATCGAGCTCTGAAATATTAGTTTGCAACCTTTCGATTGAATCGGCCATTACAACTAAGTCATCCGCATATTCGAGACTGCTTAATTTATTTTCACCTATTTTAATCTCGCCCTGCCAGTCTACTGTTTTCAACATATGATCCATGAATAGTATGAACAACAGTGGTGACAGGTTACAGCCTTGTCTTACCCCTGAAACTACCCTGAACCATGAGCTTAATTTGTCATCTATTCTAACTGCTGCCTGACAGTCTATGTAGAGCCCTTTAATTGCCTGCAGAAGTTTGCCTCCTATACCATAATCTTGTAGAACTGACAGTAGCTTCCTCCTAGGGACATGGTCATAAGCCTTTTCTAGATCTATGAAACATAGATACAATTCCCTGTTCCACTCATAGCACTTTTCCATTACCTGCCGTAAGCTAAAGATCTGGTCCTGACAGCCTGTAAGAGGCCTAAACCCACACTGATTTTCATCTAACTTGTCCTCAATTAATACTTGCACTCTCCTTTCAACAATACCTGAGAATATTTTGCCTACAACGCTAATTAAAGAGATACCTCGAAAGTTGTTACAATCTTTTCTGTTCCTATGTTTGAAAATTGGTGTGATTACCGCTTTCCTCCAGTCACTCGGAACCTGTCCTGATTCCCACACCTTCTCAATTATCCTGCGTAACCATTTTAGACCTGATATTCCACTGTATTGGACGAGTTAATTTCATCCACCCAGCCGCTTTATTGCACTGTAATTTACTGACCATTTTCTCCACTTCCTCAAATGAGATCCTGTTTCCATCATCTTTCCTATCCCATTCTACCTGAAAATCTGACACATCATTGAACGTTTCACCTACATTGAGCAATTCTTCAAAATATTCCCTCCATCTGCTCAAGGCATCCACAGGATTGACTAGCAGCTTTCTTGACCTGTCCAAAACACTTGTTAATTCCTTCTTCCCTCCCTTTTGAAGACTGCTAATTATGCTTCAAAATGGTTTTCCCGCGGTTTGACCCAGAGTTTCTAGCTTATTTCCAAAATCTTCCCATGATTTCTTCTTGGAGTCTGCAATTATCTGTTTGGCTTTGTTTCTTTCTTCAACATAACTTTCTCTGTCAGCCTGATTTCTAGTAAGGAGCCATTTTTGAAATGCCTTCTTTTTCTTTTTACAGGCTGCCTTGACTGTGTCATTCCACCAGGTTGTCTGCTTCTTTCTACCTTTACACACTACTGTTCCAAGACATTCTGTGGCTGCTTCCAGTAATGTGTCCCTGTACATTGACCATTCCTCTTCCAATGACTGTAAATCATTACAATCAACTAACTGGTACCTTTCTGATACCATTGCTATGTATTTCTGCCTAATTTCCTTGTCTTGAAGCTTCTCCACTCTTATCCTTCTACACATGGACTTGACTTTCTGCTCTTTTGGCCTCACAATACCAATTTCTCTGCAGATTAAATAATGATCAGTATCATCAAAGAACCCCCTGAAAACACGTGTGTCCTTGACTGTCTTCCTGAATTCCTGGTCTGTTATTATATAGTCAATGACAGATCTGGTTCCCCTTCCTTCCCAAGTATAGCGGTGAATATCCTTATGCTTAAAGAAGGAGTTTGTGATAACTAAGCCCATACTGAAACAGAACTCCAATAGCTGTTTTCCGTTCCTCTTGGCCTCCATATCCTCTCCAAACTTACCCATAACCTTTTCATAACCTTCTGTTCGATTTCCTATCCTAGCGTTGAAATCACCCATGAGTAAAACACTGTCCTTATCCTGCACTCTAACAACTACATCACTAAGAGCGTTGTAAAATCTGTCCATCTCATCTTGATCTGTTCCTTCACAGGGTGAATACACTGCCACAATCCTAATTTTCTTGCTGGAGATGGCCAGATCTATCCACATTAGTCATTCATTCACACACCTTATTGCAATTATGCTGAGTTCAATTGCTTTCCTGATGTAAAATCCTACACCCCACCACTGTGCTCTTCCTGCTTTGACTCCTGACAGGTAGACCTTGTATTCTCCGACTTTGTCCTCTTTCTCTCCCCTTACTGTAACGTCACTAACAGCTAAGACATCTAACCCCCATCTTACTTGTAGCCTCCGCCAGCTCTACCTTCTTCCCAGTGTAATCCCCATTGATATTAATAGCTCTCCATCTCATTCCAGATCGTTTGCCAAGTTGTCCTAAATCCAAACATCTTTCTCAAGGTCAGCTTCTACCAGACTTTCCATTCTTCTGTAAATAATTACTGTTAAAATTTTGCAACCATCACTTATTAAACTGATGGTTCTGTAGTTTTCACACCTGTCTACACCTGATTTCTTTGGAATGGGGTTGTTACATTTCTTCTTGAAGTCTGAGGGTATTTAACCTGTCTCATACACCTTACATACCAGGTGAAATAGTGTTGTCATGTCTGGTCTTCACAGAGACTTCAGTAGCTCTAAGGCAAAATCATCTCTTCCAAGGCACTTGTTCCAACTTAACGGTGCGTCTTTCAGTGCTCTGCCAAATTCTTGTCTCAGTGTAGTATAGCCTTTTTCATCTTTATCTATTTACTCTTTCCTTCCTACAATAATGTCTTTAAGTCCATTACCTTTTTAGAGCCACTCTTTTTCTGCAAACTTGGTTGTCACCTCCAGATCTGCAACCTTTCCATACATAATTTACAACTGAACTATTCAATCATGTTGTGTCTTGATTTATAGGAATTTGCATTTCTCATCATTATTTTGTATTTATAACCCTATACTCAATGTGACCAGAAATCCTGCTCCTTTTTCCACTGAACTTCATTAATCCCCGCTATATCTAACTGCAACTTATCCATTTCCCTTTATAAATCTTCCAACCTTCCTACTCGATTAAGAGATCTAACATTCCACACACTGATCAATAGAATGCTAGTGTTGTCTTTCCTGATGACGACATCTTCATGCATATTCCGTACCCAGAGATCCGAATGGGGGAGTATTTAAACTCGAGAGGATGCCATCATATATTCATATAGTAGATCTGCATACCTTTGAGAAAAGTAACTAGTTTCCTCCTGCTTTCAGTCATTCACAGAAACTGTGACAAAGCCATGTTAGCAGATGTTACAAGGCCAGCTCAATCAACCATCCAGACTGTTGCCCCTGTCCAGGTACCACATTTGTTTTGCATATCCAGAGGCATCTGTATCACTGAGGTACACAAGCTACCCCATTTTGGCAATGTCTGTTTCATGGGGGAAGAAAAATTTATATTCCAAATATTGGATTGCAGATCCTACAGTTTTGCCTGTTGCTTGATCTATTCCATGAAAAAGTTTGCTTTAACTGGGATTAAGTGGCTCCCTATAGAAAAGGTTTACCAGTCTTCCACCAAAGGGCGATAGCAACAGCAGACAATGATGAACCCTGCTACAATATTCAAAACGTGATGTCACGCCTCGCATTGGAGTATGCATAAACAGAATTTGGCTAGTCTGTAGCGAGCCAGGGTGTGATTCGAACATTAAAAGAAGTTATGATCCGCCTTGAAAATGTCCTCCTCAGATGGGGAAAAAACATTGGGTTTTAATAATAAATCCATCCAACCATGGTATAGTAGCACAGAATGTTTTAAATTTTTAACATTTCCAGCAATGAAAAACAACTTGTCATAATCTAAATGATTGTCACCTTCAGTCTTAAGTACAGTTGAGCACAGTTTGCTACACTTCGCTATGTTGTTCAAATAATCTCTAAGTAAGCACTGCAATCAACACCCACTTCAATTTGAATATCAACAGTCAACCTCCATTACTAACTTAACTATACATCAATGTTTCAGGATGAGACTTAACAATATGCATGTTCTTTTAGTCAAATCATGGTATAAGGGATGATGAAAAAGTTTCCATTCAGAGACTGTACACTCTCAAGACAGTATGTGAAATTGCTATGAGCTCTGAGGCAATCATCCCACTTACATACCAGGTTGAAGGATACCAGTTCAGTGAAACACAATGTCCTGCTGCTTGAAGAAATCCGTTATTGCCCAGCTGCACAGCCTCATCCAAAAGGAACTGTCAATCCTTAAGCTCTCTTTTTAGGAACTCAAGATGTGACAATCTTGGCAATCACCTGGCCAGTGATCATGGATGGGGTGCAGGTGCTTGGCGTTTCCCACTTTAATTTGTATAACAATGGAAAGTCCAGGTTGGAATTAATAATATAGTAAGGACAGTTTACAACTCACTGCAAAGACGTGGCAACAAGCTGCGGCAGGCACATACAAAAGATGCACACATACAACACTTTTAGCTATCAGCCATGGCCTTCTTCAGAAAATAGAACACTTGCGCAATCACACAAGCACACAACACAGTCATACAACCATCACCTTCAGCTGCCGCACTGGATGTGATGTTTGTATGACTGTGTTGCATGCCTGTGTGATTGTGTGAGTGTTCTATTTTCTGAAGAAGGCCATGGCCGATAGCTAGAAGTGTTGTATGTGTGTGTCTTTTGTATGTGCCTGTCCCACGTTAATTTGTGTAACTTGTGCTACCACATTTGCAACATTAGAACGTGTGTTATCATGAATCAGCAGCGCCCATTCTACAATAGGAATTCTTGACAGACATTCTACCCAATACACATTCTTCATTCCTAGATCATTGTCTGTTGGTATGTGTCTCTTGGCAGCCAAGAAAAGAATAACCCTTTTGTTCCATTTGGAGACATTTGGTAATAATATTTCCATAATTTCCAAATTTACCACATGCTTGTCAGAAATACAAGAATGTTACATTAATCTTTTGCCTGCATATCAGTGCTTATTCATCCGCATCATAGCACGCTTTCTTGCATATATGATGAAGCATAACCTCAAATGGAAACAATTTTACCCTCATGTAACACTTTTCATCACAATTCATTTGAATACCTCTTGATATGTGGACAATTTAACCTTCAGCATTCTCATGACTTAATATATATGTTTCTACTGACTTACATCTGTTTTATCTGAATGGAAGTCAAGGCATTCAATTAAAATTTGTGCCATGGCCAGGATTCGAACCTGAGACCTGCTTACTAGGCAGGTGCTTTATCCATTCAGGTACTGTGGCATCATGGATAATGTGAATGCACAGAATATACTAAGCATGCCTCCCTCTGCATTACAAACTTCAATACCAACTCAATGTTTCCATATGTAACTCATATCAATTTTCCAAGGCTCTCCTATAGCAAAACAGGACCCCTGTATCGAATGTACATGGGAACAATCCTGTCATACTTCAGGTGTAGATGATATTAATTTATCATAAAATAATTAATTTCCTGAAACATATGTTGTATCAGTGTATGAAAGATATATTAATTCAATGCCTCACCTTCTATTCAATATCTTTAATATATTGACTCAACATAGGTCCCTGGATTTTAATTATTGTATGATATTAATGTCACCTATGCCTGAAGAACAAGACTGGGTTATTCCCATTTACATTCACGTCAGAGTCCCATTCTGCGATTTGAGAGCCTCTGTAATATTGATACAAGTTACAAAGGAAAACATCGAGGCAGAATTGAAATGTGTGTTGAAGGAAAAATGGTTAGTATATTCCTTACATTTGAATTATCCATAATGTCAAGGTGGCAGAGTGGATAAAGTGAGCACAAATCTGAATTCAGTTCCTTGCCTTCTATTCATTATTCCTGATATATTGACACATCATATGTCTCTGGCAATTAATAGTAGTTTTTTTTTTTCTTTTTTTGTCAAAGCTAAAATTTCCAACAAGCAATATAGTCTAAATAGAGACGCTATCTCTGGGTTAGCAGTGCTTCTTGCAGCAGCAATATGAAACTGACAGTCATTTTTCCACCTAACATCAAGTGCACTGAATATCAAAGTTAGATGGGCACTATATAAGTTACTTCTTCTTCTTCTTCTTCTTCTTCTTCTTCCATGTTTTGTTTGTTTGAAGTAAACTTAAAAGGTTAGTCATTAATCTGAATTCATACCTAGTGTATGTGCAGCATGAATCTCAGTAACAAGACTGTTGGAATACCTAATTTTAAGTAAGTATTTGCATGTTTTCACGTCTAACATTTCGTGCACTCGCCTTTTGTATTTTCCATATTTCTGCATATTGCTGATAAAGTTGTTGCCCCCCCTTTTTTTCAGTGGTTTTAGGGCACACAACTACTGAGGTCATTAGTGCCCAAATCAAAACTGAGATATACCAAAGGATAATAAGCCTATATGAAAACAGCTAAAAACATAGGGTAAAATACAACAAAAGGAAGAGCTAAATGTCCTTCGACAAATTGGTCAAGTTGATAAAATTCAAGACTCGAGGAGCAGCTCTTGCATCATCAGCTAAAATTTCTTCCAGTGTATTCGGTAGAGTCAGTGCAATCCAAACAGGAGTAAAATTTGGACAAACAATAAAACATGGTGCACTGTCTACGGGTGACCACAGGAACATAATGGTGCGGGGTCACCAGTTAGCAAGTGGCAATGGCTGAACTGGCTATGTCTGAAATGCAACCTGGCCAAGATGACCTCTTCTCATCATGAGTGGTGTGAGGTGGTCTTCCAAGTCACCAGGAGCGGTTTAATGGTTCAAAGCTTATTATTTGTAAGCGAGGACGACACATTATGCCACGACGATATAAGGCGACAGGAAAGAGCCCCTCAAATATCATTCAATGGGACACAGTACGTAGCTGTCCGAGGTAGGAGAGTTGCAGCCTTGGCTGCGGCATCAGCAGCCTCGTTACCAGGCATGGCCAGGTACCCACAGGAGGTGAATGCAAGGGCCGTCGGCAGCTAATAATTGAAGGGAGCAGTTGATTCGGTGCAAAACAGGATGGGCCAAATAGGGGTATCTCAGACTCTGGATGGCGCTAAGGGAGTATGAGCAGATGACATAGGAAGGATAACGGTGTCGGCGGATATATAGTACAGCGTGATAGAGTGCAAAAAGCTCAGCTGTAAAATTTGAGCAGTGGTCATGAAGCCTGTACTGAAAAACTGTCATCCCGACGACAAACGCACATCTGACACCTTCATTGGTCTTAGAGCCATCTGTATATATGAAGACAGAATTATCGAGCCGCGCACGAAGTTCAAGAAAGCTCAAGCAGTAAACAGCATCCGAAGTACTCTCCTTCGGAAGTGAGATGAGTTCAAGGGAACGCGAACTTGAGCCTGAAGCCAAGGTGGCACTGGGTTCTCACCTACTTGAAATGTGGAAGGGAGGGTATAATCGAGCTGCTGAAGCAAGCAACGAAAGTGAACTCCAGGAGGGAGCAGGACAGCTGTGAACAGCCCAAATTGGCTATCGAGGGAGTCATTAAAGAATGATGGATAGGAAAGGTGGTGGGGCATCGACACTAGACGGCTTGCGTACCAACACAGCAATATGTCACGTCAATATGTTAAAGGTAATTCGGCAGCTTCGGCATAGAGGCTGTCAACAGGGCTAGTGTAAAAGGCTCCTATCGCAAGGCGTAACCTCCGATGGTGGATCGAGTTTAGGCGGTGTAAAATGGACGGCCGTGCAGAAGAGTACAGGAAACTCTCATAATTCAGTTTTGGTCTGACATTTGTCCAATAGAGGTGAAGCACAATGGTACGATCCGCACCCCATGATGTACCACTAAGAACATGGAGAACGTTGAGAGAACAAGTACAGTGGGCAGCCAAAGAAGACGTGGAGACCACCTAATTTTCCTATCCAACGTTAGCCCTAAAAATGTTGTTGTCTCCACAAATGGGAGAACGATGGGGCTGAGATGGAGAGATGGTGTAAGAAACTCTCTGTACCTCCAGAAGTTGATGTAGACCGTTTTCTCATTGGAGAAAGGAAGCCGTTTGTGACACTCCAGGAATAGAGACTGTAAACGCAATGCTGAAGACGACGCTCCAGGAGACACATTCTCTGAGCACTGCAAAAGATCATAAAGTCGTCCACATACAGAGAGCCTGAAACATCAGCTGAGAGGCAATCCATAAGTGGGTTGATTGCAATGGCAAAAAGTGCTACACTCAAGACGGAGCCCTGTGGCATCCCATTCTCCTGGCAAAAGGTGTCTGACAAAACAGAGCCCACTCGTACCCTAAACATTCAATCTTTTAAAAAGGCACAAATAAAGAGAGGGAGATGGCCGTGAAGACCCCACGTATGCATGATGCAGAGAATTTCTGCCAGCCAACAAGTTCAAATGTTCAAATGTTTGTAGAGCTTATGGGACTTAACTATGGGGTCATCAGTCCCTAAACTTACAAACTAATTATGAACTAGTTAAGACTAAGGATGGAACAAATATCCATGCCCGAGGTGGGATTCAAACCCCCGGCCATAGTGGCCATGCAGACTGTGACTGGAGCGCCTCAGTCTCCTCAGCCACCACGGCCGGCCGCCAACAAGTGTCATAAGCCTTCTCCAAATCGAAGAACACAGCCACCATCTGACACTTTCGCAAAACGTTATTCATTATGAAGGTCGACAAGCTAATAAGGTGATCAATAGCAGAGTGATGCCTTCGAAACCCACATTGGACATTAGTGAGGAGGCATCTGGATTCGAGTATCCAAACCAACCGAGCATTAACCATACACTCCATTACCTTACAGACATAGCTGGTCAGGGAAGGAAGATGTTTGTCCTTCCCTGATTTGGGGAATGGGGACAACAATTGCTTCACGCCAACGAGTGGGAACTTCACCTTCAGTCCAGATGCGATTATAAGTACAAAGAAGAAAGCATTTACCTGCATGGAAGACTTTCTTCAACATCTGAATATGAATGGCATCAAGACTCAGGGCAAAGGACCGCCTGTAGGGGAGTTTTCAGTGGGTTGGGATAATAAAGACGTCTTCCTGAATGAGGAGCATAGCACCTCCATGGGCAGGAATACCATCCACTGCAGGTAAATCAAAACGTGCTGCAGTATATTGTGGGAAATCGATATGATCGGTTGGACGGAGCTTTGTTTCTTGTAGATCGACTATAAGTGGGCAGTGCAATCAAAGGAGTAGTCTCAATTCATCACAGTTGGAACGAATGCCTCTGATGTTCCACTGAAGAAGTGCCATGAAGAAAGAAGAAGAAAAAGTGAGAAGGCAAGAGGGAATCACCTCAACAGCCACTTAGGGCCTGGCTGCGAGGGGGCACTGCTACTGCCATCAACGGATGGAGAATCGTGCTTCATGGGTTCAGACATCTGTTCTGCCTCCTTCCTGGATTGATCGGAAGGGGCAACTTACTCCGCCAGTGAAATGCCAGTACATCGGCAAGCAGTAGAGCGTCCTGCCGAGACAGAGGATGGCCGGGACCATCTACTGCTGGATGGCGTGACCGAAGAGTAATACTACGGCGGGGAAGGAGAGGAACTTCTCTTTTGTGTGCCTTTTTGGAGGAAGGTCTGTTTGAAGAATGGGCGGCTGATGGTTGGGAAGATGAATCTTTTAGAAAATCTTCGTGAACAGGAGCTTTTTTCGAAGACTGGGCTTCCGACTTAGTGGCTCGTGATTTCTGTGAAACTGATGTGGACTAGGATTTAGAGTGAGTAGAGGGCATTGGCGATATCGAGCGGGCAGTCTTTGGGCTGGCTGATCTGACTACTGTGTTGCTGAAAGTAAAGTCACATGTCTGTGTACCCATCTCCTTTGTTGGTCAAGGAGAGGAAAAAAGAGGACACTGCTGTAGGTACCCGCTGGGGGCACAGCAGGCTTTCTACTTGCTAGTAATTTCTGGGCAGCATAGATGGAAACTTTTTCCTCGACTCGGATTTGCTGGATGACCAGCACATTTTATATACAGGGCATTCTCGAGAATTAGCAGCATGGTCACCCATGCAGTTGATGGAGTGAGGGGACAGAGGTGGACAGTCACACTCCTGGGTGTTCCTACCACAGGTGACGCATTTTGCTGCATTGGGGCACGACAGACGGGTATGAGTGAAGCGCTGACACTGGTAACATCGGGTGGGATTAGGAACATACGGCTGAATGGAGATGATTTTATAGCCTGCTTTTATCTTGGAAGGAAGGTCAACTTCATCAAAGGTCAAAATCACAGTTCGGGTCATTGTTAAGTTGTTGTTAACTCTTTTCATCACACAATGTACACCTGTTACACCCTGGTCAGAAAGATATCCTGTAGTTGGCGCCTTCAGTTTCCATCAAAAGTGTCCCATTACATTGGCGGGAACAAGTTTTGACAGGACCTGCAATCTCATCGACACCCCGTTGTATTACAAAAGGATTTACTGATGAGAAATCATGGCCCTCAGTTTGTGAAATGACAAGGAACTTTGGCAAATTAGGCAAAACCTTCTTTGACTGATTCATCGAGCTTTTTCTAGTTAAAGGGCAAAGTCGAAGAAGAAGACATTGTGAAGTTGTCGCCCACGAGTACTGGCATCTCCGATGGCGAGCTCCTTCCTAATGGGGAACCCTCACTGAGGGCTCACCTGCCTTAGGTGATTGTCCACAACTCAGGTCACACCACCGAGAAACAGGTGGAGGGATCAATTGGCACAGTTGGAAGGTAGTAGCTCAGGTAATCACCCCTCCCTGGGCCTGGCCTTTACCAGGGGGTACGTGCGGACCCTACATGCCAACCCGGGGCTGGGACATATGCATTACCTAGTCACCTGTTACGCAGCGAGCGCGTGGGCAGCCCTCAGGAATGCGGAGGAAGAAAGGAAGGAAAGAGGGAAAGAAGAAGGAAGTGGAGACTAAAGGAGAAGAGGGGGGGCTAGAAGAGAACAGTAAGGAGGGAAAGGCAGGAGCAAAGTTTAGGAAAAAAGAAACTGAGAAAACAAAAAAGCTCGTACATGAAACCACCTAAACTTACAAAAGGGACACCCGTCTCCACGCGAAGGCATCAACCAGTGATGGGGAAAGGGAGGAGGGGTGGAGGGGGGGGGGAATTGAAGCAGCCTGGAGCGGGAAGGAAGGTTGCTTTGGCTCTGTGCCCTGTGCGATCTAGAAGAGCGTAGCATTCCAAAAGACTGGAAAATGGCGCAGGTCATTCCCGTTTTTAAGAAGGGGCGTCAAACAGACGTGCAGAACTATAGGCCTATATCTCTAATGTCGGTCAGTTATGGAATTTTGGAACCTGTATTATGTTTGAGTATGATATTTCTGGAGAGTAGTAATCTGCTCTGTAGGAATCAGCATAGGTTTCGAAAAAGGCGATCATGTGAAACCCTGCTTGCGCTATACAATTCCCCACAGACATTTAATGAACAAAGTAAGAACATATAGTCTATCAGACCAATTGTGTGATTGTATTAAGAAGTTCCTAGATAACAGAATGTAGTGTGTCATTCTCAATCGAGAGAAGTCTTCAGAAGTAAGTTTCTGTCAGGTGTGCCACAGGGGAGTGTCGTGGGTCCGTTGCTGTTCACGATATATATAAATGACCTTGCGGATAACATCAGAAGTTCACTGAGGCTTTTTGCGGGTGATGCTGTAAGTATATAGAGAGGTTGTAACAATGGAAAATTGTACTGAAATGCAGGAGGATCTGCATCGAATTCACGCATGGTGCAGGGAATGGCAATTGAATCTCAATGTAGACAAGTGTAATGTGCTGCAAATACATAGAAAGAAAGATCCTGTATCATTTAGCTACACTATAGCAGGTCAGCAACTGGAAGCAGTTAATTCCATAAATTATCTGGGAGTAGGCATTAGGAATGATTTAAAATGGAAAGACCATATAAAATCAATCGTTGGTAAAGCAGATGCCAGACTTAGATTGATTGGAAGAATTCTAAGAAAATTCAGTCCAAAAACAAAGGAAGTAGGTCACAGTACACTTGTTCGCCCACAGCTAGAATACTGCTTGCCAGTGTGGGATCCGTACCAGGTGGGGTTGGTAGAGGAAGTAGAAAAGATCCAACGGAGAGCAGCGCACTTCGTTACAGGATCATTTGGTAATCTTGGAAGTGTTACGGAGATGATCAATAAACTCCAGTGGAAGACTCTGCAGGAGAGACACTCTGTAGCTCGGTACGGGCTTTTGTCGATATTTCGAAAACTTACCTATACCGAGGAGTCTAGCAGTATATTGCTCCCTCCTATGTATATCTCATGAAGAGATCTTGAAGATAAAATCAGAGAGATTAGACCCATCACAGAGGCATACCGAAAATCCTTCTTTCTGTGAACAATATGTGACTGGAATAGGAGGGAGAACCGATAGTGGTACTCAAGGTACCCTCTGCCACACACCATCGGGTGGCTTGTGGAGTATGGATGTAGATGTACCCACAAAAGAGCTGTGGGCCTCCTGGGGGGGGGGGATGCCAATAAAGAAACAATACCACATAAATAACAAAATAAGAATGTTTTACAAGAGTGAAAAAATAACTGTCTAAAATGCCTAATACATTTCAAAGAGGCAGTATTGTTCAAGATCATTTTTCCATTGTAAATAATGAAAAATTCGGCATTAAGAGCAGATGCACATATGGTCAATGACATCGTCTGACTGGAAAACAAGGAATTGGCAATTTGTCAGTTACGCAACATTGTTTATTTTTCAAAAGAGATAAATTGGCTGGCCAGTACTTACCCTTTTGCTGTACTGCTGATAGTTACACACAGAAAAAATGGACATAAATAGAATAAGCTTTCTGAACTGTGTTCCTTCTTCAGGTGGAGAGAAGGGAGAAGAAGAAAAAAGGAATGGGAAAGAAAGGAGAACATAATTCATGACCTAGGTCATGAGGATGGTGTTAGAGGATCAATGATATAATAGTCATAGGCTGTGTATGTGTGTAACTGTAACTAACTAAGCGAATCTATAATTATATTTTTTGGGTTTCCTTTGTAAAACGAGGAACTGACAAAATGATGGTTAGCCAATATGAGGCTGCATATAGCTACATTTGCTCATCGCATTTTGAGAATAAATACAGGTATGCAACAAATGATAAAAAGTATCTTCTGACTATTGCATTTTGACATGTTCATTCCCTAAACATCTTCAGAAACCAGAAATGCCAGGAAGATCTCCAAAAGATTTCAGATTGCTGAATGAACTTTATTTGAAAATATGTTATTCAGCAGAGCAGGTAAAGGATATTCCTCTTAGCATCAGGACCACACCTACTTCCTGCCAAGTCCCAATAAAATTTTGAAGCACTATGAGAGAGGCACAAAAAACCAAATAAACAAGTGAAATAGGCAAAACAGTATGTAGCAAGAAAAAAGAAACAAATTGTAACTTATCAAATAATAGTTAAAGGCTCATCGAGGAGTCTTCAAGACTCTGCCTCTATGATAAATAATGTGACATTTTAAAGCAACTTGCTTCATTGCAAGGAAAACACTCCATTTCAGAATATGTTGTACAGGCATAAGACAATTTATTCTCACACTTAATTTTTTCTCTGCCCAAGCAGATAATTATTTAAGAAAGTTTGTGAAATTACCCCATCCATGAACACTTCGTAGATGGACAACTTCAGTAAATGGGAGTCCTGGGTTTCCTGAGGAGAGTTTTATAAAACTGAAAAATAAAATTCAAAATAGTTCCCAACGCATCTTTGACACACATTTGATTAGGTAGCTAATAACAAACTTTGTTGGGATGAGAATAAAGTTTGGGGTTATGTTGATTTAGGGCAAGGCCGTGAGGAGACTGATGACAGTCAGATAGGAAACCAAGAATTATTTTTCATTGTTACTACTGTACTGAAAAAGAGTTGGAAAATTCCTGTTGGTTCGTGTTTGGTGAATGGTGTGACAGCTAATATTAGGTAAATACTGCTGCAGCAAACTTTGCCTAAGCTAGAAGAGACTGGGATAAATATAGTTGCTGTAATGATACTGCTGCAACTAATATGTCAGTAATTGACAAATTAGGTGTTAGTGTAGGCATAATAAACTCACGATGTTGATTTTTTCAGTCCTCCAATAGAGAATAAAAAGTATATTGCTTTTTTTAAGGCAGCTCATACATTGAAGCTAATGAGAAACACACTATGTGTAAATAAAGTATTAGTAGACAATGACAGACAAGATTAAGCAGGGTTATTTTAGTAGTTTAATAAATTTGTAAGAAAAAAAAAGACTTGCATGTAGCAAATAAGACAGTCACACAAACATTTTGAGTCACAGAAAATGAAGATGGTATTGGTTGCTCAAACTGTAGATAATTCTGCTGCTGATGTGATGATTTTTTTTTTTTTTTTTTTTTTTTTTTTTTTTTTTTTTTTTTTTTTTTTTTTTTTTTTTTTTGCAGAGATGTAAGTTTACCAGAATTTGGGTGGTCAATTGTGAGAACACTTCAAAATTTAAAGAAAAAGGTTAATACAGTGTTTGCCTTACTAAATTCCTGCAACGTAATGCACAAATGAACATAAAGAAAAGCATTTACAGGCAATAAAACAACAGTTTGAAACATTGACAAATCTATAGAATATTTAATACTTTTAAACCGCCTGATAGTAATCTGCTTCATTTGTCAAGGAGGGAGATGGGGGTCTGTGGAATTGTTTTAGATCTATTGATTTTGAATCAGTTAGCTGAAATATAACTATGGAATGAGTCTCCAGTATTAAAATTTATTCTGACAAAGAGAATGAGTAGTTCTCTTCCTCTATTTGTAGGAGTGGGGGGAAAAGAAATAATCCAAATGCATTGCAATTCAGAACAGCTTATAAAAAACACATTGATCCCTCAAAAATGCAAATTATACTGCAGGAGACATGGAACCTTTTTTCCTATCTATTGCAAATCATGGGTTACATCATTCAGAGAGTATAACACCTATTCAGTTTGACTATGACAGAACCAGAGTAAGAAATGCTGACACTATATTCTGAAAATATAGTGAAATATCTTTCTTGAAGCAGCATTAGAGGCAAGTGAGTAAAATACTTAAAGGTTTATGATGCTTGGAAGTTCTCCTTGCACCTGAAAATGCGAGCAAAACAGGATTAATTGGAGTAAAACACAATCTGCTCAATCCCTTTAAAATCTAACACTTTTGAAAGTGTCAGAAAGAGTCCTAGGGAGTTATGACATTTTTCTCTTATGAATGTATATAGAAGTATTTAAAATTTTGGGAACCAGACCTACTTTACTTACCAACTATGAGCACCTAATGGTGTCATCAAAATTTGGAAAGGAATCTTATTACTTCAGCCTAATAAAGCTGTTATTAAGGCATTTCTTTAATTGTACAATATATCATTTATGTAAAGCTAGATCTCTGGAAAAAAGAGATAAGCAGATTGGAGGGGGGAGGGGGGGGGGGGTTTAGGGCACAAAACTACAAAGGTCATAAGCGCCCATGTCTGTCCTTATCAAGAACAAAAACTAAAAGGAAGCAGAGATAAAATGGTGATACAATTATGCTTCAGGAACAGGTAAAAAAAAACAATGACAACAGAATTCCTCAAGTGAAGAATTTTAAGATGTGATCAACAGAATGCGTGTCATCCGCTAAAACGTCAGGCAGTTCTGACGATAAACACAGGCTCTGTCGTACTCGATTAAAAAACAGGCACTGGACCAGAAGGTGGCATACAATCAACGGGTCAGAACAGTAACCACACAATGGTGCAGGGTTGCTGCTCAACAAGTGGCAGTAGCTGAACCGACAGTGGCCTATGCGCAGCCAGGTGAGAATGACCTCCTCGTGGCGAGAGGCCTAAGAGGAGGTTGACCAGGCAATAGGGAGAGACTTAACCTCCCTTAGTTTATTTCCTTGATGGTAAAACCAATGCGTGTGTCAGAGTGGGACCACACATCCAGAAAGGATGTCACGAAGTTCGGCTGAAGGGACAGAATACTTAGCAGGACGGAGGGCCTTGCGGCAGCATCCTTCCCTGACACACCAACTTGACCCAGGACCCAAAGGAACAGTACAGTGGTACCATTGGCAGTAAGTGAGTGAAGGCACTGTTGGATTTGTTGCACTATGGGTTGGATGGAATATAGCATGCATAGGCTCTGGAGTACACTCAGAGTCTGAGCATATGACACATTTAGAAAGCTGGTATCACTTGATGTACTGAGTGGCCTGATAAATGGTGAAGAGCTCCACCATAAAGATTGAGAAATAGTCTGGGAGACGAGACTGGAAAGAAAAGTCACCATGCACAAAGGCACACCCAACATCATGGTCAGTCATGGAACCATCAATATAAATAAAGATACTGCCTGAAATCTGTGAGTGAAGAGTAACCAACATGCTGCAATAGACGAGGTCAGTGGTAGATTCGTTGGGAAGCAAATGGAGGTCAAAGTTGACAAGGACCTCGGGACAGAACCACAATGGGGAAGAGCTCGCTCCCACTAGGAGCTTGGCAGGGAGCATAAAGTCAAGTTCCTGAAGAAGTTTACAAAAATGGACTCCAGAAGTAGGACTCACTGCATAGTGACAACTAAGGAAATCATAAAAAAAAAAAAAAAAGCTTCATAGGATGGATGGCCACACATAGATGTCAACCGACTAGCTTAATGACTAAGGAGGGCCTCTCTCCAGAACAACAGTGGCAATTCAACAGATTCAGCTTAGAGACTCTCGACAGGGCTTGTGTAGAAAGCCTCTGTAGCTAAACAGATCCCTTGGTTGTGGATTGTGTTAAGGAGGTGTAAGATAGAAGGTCAGGCTGATGAATAGACAATACATCCGTAATCTAGTTTTGAGTGGACAAAGGATTGGTACAAGTGGAGGAGGATGGTCCAATACACTCCCCATGAGGTACCGCACAACACTAAGAACATTGAGTGAACGGATACAGCGAGCTGCGAAGTGGGAGGACCAACAAGTTTCTTATCAAATGTTAGCTCCCAGGAATTTTGTAGTGTGTTAGCACAACTGATCCGAGATGGAGGGAGAAATTCTGTATGCCACCAGAAGTTCATACAGACTGTCTTGTCTGTGGAGAAGCGAAAGTCATTGTTGATGCTCCAGAAGTAAAGACAGTCGAGACACCACTGAAGACGTCATTCAAGGGGACAGGTTCATTAAGAGCTGAAATAAATTGCAAAATCATCAATGAAGAGATAACCTGAGACACGACAGTCCATAATAGGATTGATTGCTATAGCAAAGAGAATGACGCTCAACATTGAGCCTTGACGTAAACAATTCTCCTGCAGGAAAACGTTCAAAAGGGCTGAACCCAAAAGCACTGGAAAAACATGGTCTTTTAAGAATTCCAGAATAAAGATTGGCAGGTGACCACGGAGACACCATGTGTCAGACTGCGAAGGATACCCATCCTCCAGGTGTCATATGCCTTTTACAAATCAAAGAATACAGCCACTGTTTGGTGCTTCTGCAGAAAATTATACATAATATGAGTTGATAGGTTGATTAGATGATCGACTGCTGAACGGTGCTTACGAAAACCACATTGTGCATTGGTGAGGAGATTACGAGATTCAAGCCACCATACCAATCAACCATTAATCATAAGTTCCATTACCTTGTAAAAGCTACTAGTGAGGGAGACAGGACAATAGCTTCAAGGCAGATGTTTATCCTTTCCAGGCTTAGGTAGAGGAATCACTATGGCTTCACACCAGCACCGAGGAAACGTGCCTCCTGTCCAAATGTGGTAGTACATTTGAAGAAGAAATTGCAGGCCTTCAGAAGAAAGTTGTTTTAACATCTGTACAAGAATGCTATCAGGCCCTTCAGTGGAGAACCGCAATTAGGAAAGTGCATGTTGAAGCTCGCTCATAGTGAAATCAGCATTATAACATTTGCTTCTGCTGCTTGTTTCCGAGGAAGGAAAGAGGGATGGTAGTGTGAGGAACTCTAAATCTTGGCAAAAAACTGAACCAGAGTGTTGGAGATGTGGGATTCACTATAATATCGTTCGCTATGGTTAAACCCGGGATCGGGGAATGAGACATGGTCCCTGGAAGTCTGCGAAGGTTATCCCAAACAATAGAGGAGAGGGTAAGACTGTAAAATGGAAGGAAAGCCAACTAGCTCATTTGCTTTCCTGAAGAAGGTAGAAGCACTGTGCATGCAACAGTTTGTAATGAACACCGTTTTCCTGTGTGGGATAACGTTTAAATACTCTTTGAGAGCAACATTCCTCAGTCCACCAGGGAAATGGGGGATGTCGCGGCAAGGAAGAGGTGCAAGGGATAGAACGTTCTGCGGCAGTGAGTAAGTAGTAAGATAGTCGTCCAGTGACCAATGCTGGGAAAAGGATGTTCATGGAAAGTAGTTAAGAAAGAATAAAGCTGCCAATAAGCTTTGGAAAGCTGACAGTTGGGCGGAAAAGCTGGAGTAAAAGATGTCAGTAGATGAATGAAACATGGAAAATGGTCTCTCGAGTGTGTTTCTGAAAGAACAGACCACCCAAGGTGATGGCCCAGTTGAACAGTGCAGATGGAAAGGTTCAAGTGGGAAAAGGTGTGTATGAAGTCCAAAAGATAAGTGAGTTCGCAATTATTGAGACAGATGAGGTTACGGTGGTTGAGGAGATCCACCAGGAGAGAGCCCCTCTGACAAGAGCACGGAGAGCCTCAAAGAGAATGGTGGGCTTTGAAACCGCCAATCAACAAGAAATGAGGAGGAAGGTGGTCAATAACGTGTAGGAGGTCAGTCCTGACGACAGCAGAGGACGGTAGTGTGTAGACATTACACAGAGATAAGTTGAAACTAGTAAAGGACATTCTGACTGCTACTGCTTGAAGTTGAGTTTGCAAAAGGATGATTTTGGAATGGATATTGTCTCTTAAAAGCTGCAATATGGCTCCATGAGCTGGAATCCCTGCCACAGGGTTAAGGTCAAAGTGGACTGAGGAGAAGTGTGGCACGTTAAAGAGAGTGCGAGGATGTAGTTTGGTTTCCTAAAGGCAGACAATTAGTGGGGAGTAGGTTTGCAAGAGAAGGTGTAGTTCCTTTCTATTGCCGCAAATGATCCATTGATGGATAACCATAATGAGATGAGAACTGGAAAGAAGTTAAATGAACAGTCACCCCCTGTGATTGCGAAGGACCACAACTTGAATGCTTAGTTAGTTGGATCTAAGAGTGGAGGATCTTGGTCCATTAATTCGACAGTGGCTTTAGAACCAACCTGTGGTCAGCTAACTGATATACCACTTGCAGTATGCCCTGGTGACACAGAGGCCGTCCGGGGGAGGACGTCACTAGCTGACTTTTGTGGAAGAGACATGTTGGGAGGGAGAGAGGGAAGATTTCTTCCCCCCGCCCGACTTCTTTGAACCGTGGCAGGTATCATTTGAAGATCTGGATGGTTGTGAGTTAGATGGGCCCAAGAAGTCTTCACAAGTACCGTACATACTCAAGTAACCCATGCACATTTTTTCCAGAATTTATGAAAGAAAAACTGGGGTGCGCAGATTACTCGGATTTAGGTTGGTATTACTCCATCTGCAACAACAATACACACTTGGTGAGTATTATTGTTGTTGTTGTCTTCGGTCCACAGACTGGTTTGATGCAGCTCTCCACACTACCCTGTCATGTGCAAGTCTCTTCATCGGAGACTACATTTAGCAGCCTATATCCTTTTGAATCTGCTTACTGTATTCGTATCTTGGTCTCCCTCTATGATTTTTACCCCCACACACTTCCTTCTAATGCTAAGTTGACATGTCTCACAATGTGTCCTACCAATCTATCCCTTCTCTTAGGGTATGCCAGAAACTCCTTTTCTCCCCAATTCATTTAAGCACCACCTCATTAGTCACATGCTCTACCCATCCAATCATCATCCGTCTGTAGCACCACATTTCGAAAGCTTCTATAATCTTTTTGTCTGAACTCCTTAATGTCCACGTTTCACTGCCATACAATGCTACACTCCAGATAAATGCTTTCAGAAAGGACTTCCTAACATTTAAACTAATACTGGATGTCAAAAAATTTCGCTTCTTTAGAAACGCTTTTCTCCCCATAGCCATTCTGCATTTTATATCTTCTTTACTTCGGTCATCAGAAGTTATCTTGCTACCCAAATAACAAAATTTATCTACTACTTTTATTGTCTCATTACCTAATCTAATTCCTTCAGCATCGCCCGATTTTCCGACATTACATTCCATTACCTTTGTTTTACTCTTGTTAATGTTCATCTTATATCTTACTTTCAAGACACTGTCCATTGCATTCAATTGCTCTTCCAGATCCTTTGCAGTCTCTGACAAAATTACTGTGCCATTGGCAAACCGCAAACTTTTTATTTCTTCTCCCTGAACTTTAGTTCCCTCTCCAAAATTCTCCTTGCATTCCTTCACTGTGGAGTGAGAACCACGCACTGTGCCAGGACGACACAATACTCCGGTGAAGAGCCCGTTGAACATCGTCCGCTGGGACGAAAAGGTAGCCATGCGAGGCAAAAGAGTGCTGCCTTGGCTGCTATCTCGGCGGTCTCATGCCCGGGCACACCCACGTGGTTAGGGACCCACAAAAAAAAACGCGACAGCTGTCATCTGCTAGCAACTGGAGGGAGCGTTCGATCCGATACACAAGAGGATGGTTTGAGAAAGGGTCCTTAAGACTCTGTAGGGCACTAAGGGAGTCTGAACAGATGGCATAAAAAGGATGACAGTGGCGGGAGGTATACAGAACAGCCTGGTGAAGGGCAAAAAGCACAGCCGTGACAATCGAGCACTAGTCAGGGAGCTTGTATTGGAAACGGTTGTCCCCGACGACAGAGGCAGATCCGACACCGTCAGTGCTCTTGGAACCATCAGTGTAAATAAATATGGCATTATCGAACCGCGAACAGAGTTCGACAAGCGTCAAGCGGTATACCAAATCCGGGGTGCTCTTCTTGGGCAGCGAACTAAGTTCAAGGTGGGTGTGAACCTGGGCCTGATGCCACGGTGGCAATGGGCTTTCGCTCAACCGAAACGTGGAAGGAAGGGTAAAATCGAGCCGTTGAAGCAGGCGGCGAAACTGAACTCCAGGTGGAAGCAAGGCTATCGCAGACAACTGATATTGACAATCGAGTGAGTCGTCAAAAAATAATCGCTAAGATGGATGGTTGGGCATCGACCGCAGGCAGCATGCGTACCGACACAAGAGTATGTCACGCCGAGTGGTCAAGGGTAATACAGCAGCCTCGGCATACAGACTTTCAATAGGGCTGGTGTAAAATGCACCGGTCGCCAGACGTAATCTCCAATGGTGAATAGAGTTGAGACGGCCATGCAGAAGAGTATACAAGGCTTCCATAGTCGAGCTTCGACTGAACAATGGCCTGGTAAAGGTGAAGCAGGACGGTACGATCCGCTCCCCATGATGTGCCACTGAGGACACTAAGAACATTAAGGGATCGGGCACACCGGGCAGCCAGGTAGGACGTGTGTGGACCAGCAGTTTCCGATCCAACATTAGCCCCAAGAATTTTGTTGTCTCCACAAATGGTAGAGCAACGGGGCCGAGACGTAGGGATGGTGGAAGAAATTCCTTTTATCTCCAGAAGTTTATACACACAGTTTTCTCAGTGGAGAATCTGAAGCCATTCGCAATACTCCAGGAATATAGACGGTCAAGACAGCGTTGAAGACAACGCTCCAAGAGACACGTCCGTGGGCGCTGCAATAAATGGCGAAATCATCTACAAAAAGGGATCCGGAAACGTCGGCTGAAAGGCAATCTACGATCGGATTGATTGCAATGGCAAAGAGAGCCACACTCAAGACGGAGCCCTGTGGCACCCCATTCTCCTGGCGAAAGGTATCGGACAGAACAGAGCCCACCCTTACCCGGAACTTGCGATCCGCAAAAAACACTTGAATTAAATGTGGGAGGCGGCCACGAAGGCCCCATGTGTGCAATGTGCGGAGAATGCCCGCTCTCCAACAGGTATCGTATGCCTTCTCCAAGTCGAAGAACACTGCTACTATTTGACGCTTCTTTAGAAAGTTATTCATAATGAAGGTCGACAAGGAAACGAGGTGATCAGCAGCAGAGCGGTATCGACGAAAACCACATTGGATATTAGTCAGGAGGCATCGAGATTTGAGGAGCCAGACCAAACGAGCGTTAACCATGCGTTCCATCACCTTACAGACGCAGCTCGTCAGAGAAATGGGGCGATAACTGGAAGGAAGATGTTTGTCCTTCCCTGGTTTGGGGATGGGGACAACAATGGCTTTATGCCAAGTTGTGGGAACATGACCTTCAGTCCATATGTGATTGCAGGTACTAAGAAAGAAACAATTTTCATGATTAAAAGAGTGGAAAAAGGCGGCCGTGCCACCTCTACCTGTTTGCGAGGGAGGAAGGCAGGGTGGTAACGGGCAGAGCTCGAAGCCTCCGCAAAGAAACGGTCCTGTGCGTTGGAAACATCAGCAGGGTCCACAAGTACTGCGTTCTCGACGGTCAGACCAGAAATCGGGGAGTGGACCTGTATGCCGGATAAACGGCGTAGGCCACCCCAGACAGCCGAGGGGGTAAAGCAGTTAAAAGAACTGGTAAAAGCAATCCAGCAAGCCTTTTTGCTGTCGTTTATAACTCGACGACATTAAGCTCTCAGTCGTTTATAGTTGATACTATTCTCCAACGTTGGGTGGTGGCGGAAGGTGCGTATAGCACGGCGGCGGGCTCTAAGAGCATCACGGCAAGCTGCAGTCCACCAGGGGACCGGGACGCGACGTGGAGAAGAGGATGTACGAGGTACGGAATGTTCGGCAGCTGTGAGAACCAGGGGACCGGGACGCGACGTGGAGAAGAGGATGTACGAGGTACGGAATGTTCGGCAGCTGTGAGAATAACCTCTGTGAGGTATTCGACCTGACTGTCACAGCTGGAAAAGTCCTGATTGTGAAAAACTGCCATGGAAGAATAAAGCCCACAGCCGGCTTTAGAAATGTTCGAACTGGTGGGACGAGGAGATGGGGAATGATGCAGGAAGTGGATGACACAAGGAAAATGGTCACTCGAGTACGTGTCAGAAAGTGCATACCACTCAAACCGACCGGCAAGCTGAGGAGTGCATACCGCGAGTTCTATATGGGAATAAGTATGAGTTGTGTCGGAAAGTAAGCGCGTTGCATTGGTGTTTAGGCAGACAAGATTGAGGTGCTGGAGAAGGTCCACCAAAAGGAAGCCTCTCGAACAAGGTGCCGGAGATCCCCATAGAGGGTGGTGGGCATTAAAGTCGCCTACCAACACGAAAGGTGGAGGGAGCTGGTAAACGAGGTGTAGCACATCTGCCCTAGTAAGGGCGGATGACGATGGCGAATAGATAGTACAAAGGGAAAGGAAAAGGTGGATAGAGTGATGCGGATGGCAACTGCCTGTAGGTGAGTATGCAATGAAATAGGATGGTGATAGACGTAGTCCCAAATGAGCATCATAACCCATCCATGGGCTGGGATACCTTCCACAGGTGGCAGGTCGAAACACACAGAGGTGTAGTGGGGGAAGTCTCTACAATCACAAGGACGTAACTTAGTTTCTTGGAGACAAACTAGAAGTGGGCAGTGCAATCGAAGGAGTAGTTTTAATTCCTCCCGATTGGAACAAATGCAGTGAATATTCCATTGAAGGAGCGCCATGATAAAAAATGAGAGAAGAAAAGAAGATAGAAAGAAACAAGCAGGTGGGGTCACCTCGACGGCCGCTGAGGCGCTGAGGACCGGACTTCGAGGGAGCAGTACTATCGCTATCTAGAGACAGAGAACCAGTTCCATAGGTTCAACTGATGCATCTGCCACCTTCCCGAGTTGATCAGGAGGGGCAGCTTCCGCCGCCGGTAAAAATGTCAGTTGCCCGGCTAACAGTAGTGCGTCCCGGTGAGACAGAAGATGATCGGGGCCGACTACTGTTGGGCGGCGTGACGGATGGGTCACGCCTCGGCGGGGAAGGAGAGGAACTCTTTTTGTTGGCTCCTCTGCAAGAGTGATGGTGAGAAGAGGCAGTTGACGGTTGACAAGCCTGAGAACGCAGAAAATCTTCACAGACGGGTTCCTTTTTCAAAGTCCGGGCATCTTGTTTAGGTGCCCGCGGTTTATTAGAGGTTGACGAAGACTGAACTTTAGAAGCAGCAGGAGGAAGCGGGCTGGTGGATCGTACAACTGTGTCAGCGAAAGTGAAGTCACAGGTCTGGGTACTTGAATCCGTATTAGGTCGAGTGGAGGTGAGGACCTTACTGTATATGCCCACTGGGAGGACAGTGGGCTTTCGACTCGCCAACAACTTTCAAGTGGCAGATTTTTGGTACCTTTTCCGTAACCCAAATTTGCTGAATGACCTTTTCATCCTTATAAACAGGGCAGTCCAGAGAAGAAGCCGCATGGTCACTGTTGCAATTAAGGCAGTGAGGGTACGGAGGTGGGCAATCCTCCTCATGGGCATCCCTACCACAAGTGACATTTTGCTTGACGGGTATGGTTGTATCTGTGGCATTGGAAACAGCGCGTTGGGTTTGGTATATAAGGGTGGTCGGGGATAACTTCATACCCTGCTTTGACCTTCGACGGGAGTTCAACTCTGTCTAACGTCAAGAACACAGTACGAGTTGGTGTCAGCTGGTTATCTACCTTTTTCAACACCCTATGCACGGCTGTTACTCCCTGATCGGACATATAGGTTTGTATGTCTTTGTCAGACAACCTGTCAAGGGATCTTGTGAAAACTATCCCCCGTGACGATGCGCTTCTACCTTGACAGGAAACGTGTGTAACAATGTAGTCCGTATGAGCTTTTGCGCCTGGAAGGCACTGTCCGCTTCCAGCAACAACGTATAATTTCACTGACGCGAACAGGTCTTAACAGGGGCAGCAATTGCATCAACACCTTTCTGAATGACGAAAGGATTTACAGAGGTGAAATCTTTACCGTCAGTTCGAGACACAATTGGGCAAAGTTTTCTTTTGCTGAGGCGAATCTATCTTTCGTTTCTGGGTCAAAGTCACAGAAGAAGAGAAGGAAGTCATTGCGGAAGTGTCCCCCGTGATTACCGGCATCTCCAATGGCGCGCTCCTTCCTAGTGGGGGCCCTCTCTGAGGGCTTACCCGCCTTAGGTGATTGTTCACACCTCAGCTCACAGCTCCCGAGAACTGACGGAGGGACCAATCGACATGTTCGGAAGGTAGCAGCTCAGGTAATCACCCCTCCCTTGGCCTGGCCTTTACCAGGAGGTACGTACGTGCCCTACTTGTCTACCCGGGGCGGGGAATTACGTGTTACTCCGTCACCTGCTACGCATGATAATGCGTGGGTCAGCCTTCAGACACGCACAGGGAGGAAAGAAGAAGAATAGAGGAAGTGAAGAGAAAGAAGTGTCTCAAACGCCGAAGCGGAGACTAATGAGGAGGAGAGGAAGGCTAGGAAAGTACAGCAAGGAGAGAAAGACAGAAGCAAAGATAAGGATAGGAAGAAACCAAGTAATATAAGAAACTAGGACAAGAAACCACCTTGACTCGCAAAGGACGCCCATCTCTGGGCAAAGGTGTGAACCGGGAGTGAAAGTGAAGCAGCCTGGGGCGGAAGAAAGGCTGCTTCGGCTCAGGGCCCCATGTGCGGCACACACATACCCACAAAAGAGCTGTGGGCCCCCTGGGGGGACAGATGCACATGTTGATTAGCAACAGCGATGCTAGCGCTCAGATCGGATACATTTTGCATTGCAGCGGAGAGGAAACTTTTATAATCAATATCTACATCTACATCTACATACATACTCCGCAATTCACCGTAAGGTGCGTGGCGGAGGGTACACTGTACCACTACTAGGCATTTCCTTTCCTATTCCACTCCCAAATTGAACGAGGAAAAAAAGAATGCCTATATGCCTCCGTACGAGCCTTAATTTCTCTTATCTTGGCTTTGTGATCACTAAGCGAAATGTAAGTAGGCGGCAGCAAGATCGTACTACACTCAGCTTCAAATTCCGGCCCTCTAAATTTACTTAACAGAAATTCACGAAAAGAACGTCGTCTTTCTTCCAGCGATCCCCAATTGAGTTGCCGGAGCATTTCCGTGACACTCGCGCATTGGTCGAACCTACCGGTAACAAATCTAGCTGCTCGCCTCTGAACCGCCTCTATGTCTTCCTTCAAACCGATCTGCTGCGGGTCCCAAATACTTGAGCAATACTCAAGACGTGGTCGTACAAGCGTTTTATACGCGATCTCCTTTACAGGTGAAGTACATCTTCCCAAAATTCTCCCAATAAACCGAAGTCAGCTGTCTGCCTTACTCACAACTGTCCTTACATGCTCGTTCCATTTCATATCGCTCTGCAATGTTACGCCTAGATATTTGAACGATGCGACCGCATCAAGAAGCTCACTACTGATGCTGTATTCGAACATTATAGGATTGTATAGGATTGTTGTACGGCGAGGCGCTACATTTGATGATATTTCTTTAACACTTTTGCTGTGGCTGACACTTATAAGCATCCTCACTCAATGTAGGATAGTGTCAGCTGCAGTGAAGGTATTAATGAAAAATACATGTATGTCGAAGCTCCCTATTACACTATCAAATATGTTTGATGTAAGTACGCAACATATCGACTTTGACAAAGATATGACTGTTAAATATCAGTCTCAGCTCCATTTATTTATTAACGGTTCATATTCTATAAGCTTTCATTTCAGTGAGTTACTTTGAGTACATTTTCACAGTAATACGTTACAAATGAATTATTTTTCAGAGTTTGTATGAGAACATTTAGTAGTTAAACATGAGAATTTCATGGGGCTGATGCGAGTGTCTCTCTCTCTCTCTCTCTCTCTCTCTCTCTCTCTCTCTCTCTCTCTCTCAAGTGCGGCACCAATTGTTTTGATATTTACATGTAGTTTTGAAATTTAGTAGACGTGACATCCCAAGATGGCTGCCCTCTCATGCTTGTTCAAAGCCAACAGGTGGTATCCTGATCTACATAAATCTGCATATTTTTTTTCTGTTTTTAATTCCTCATCAAAATCACCCTAATGGGCATCCCTGATGCACATGACATTTAGCCAGATTTTACATGTCTGCCCGGCATGCTTGTAATGCTGACACTGGTAGCAGCGAGTGGGGTTGGGGATAAAAGGCCGGACGTTGAGGACCTCATTACCAGCTTTGATCTTGGGAGGCAGAGTTGCTCAATCAAATGTCAAGAAAACAGAGTGAGTTGGGACCAATTCATTGTTGACTCTATTCCATGACCCTACACACTGCTGTGACATCCTGATCAGAGAGGTAATCCTTGATTTCCTCCTTGGTCAAACCATCAAGCAGATTACTTTAGGCAACCCCACAAGAGTAGTTGAGAGTATTGTGGGCCCCCACTTACACTGGGTAACCCTGGAGAAGGGTAGCCTTTTTATTTTATTTTATTTTTTTGGGATACCATTGCAAAGAAATACTCCATGATTACCAGCGTCTCTGATTGTGCATTCCTGCTTACTGAGGGTCCCCTTAAAAGGGAGCACACCCACCTTAGGTGGTTGTCCACACCTCAGGTCGCACCTCCCGAACTCCAGACGGAGGGATCAATCAACACATTGGCAAGGTTACAGCTGGGGCAATCACCCTTTCCTGGGCTTGGCCTTAACCAAGGGGTACGTTGCTGCTGCTGTTTAAAGGGGACTAGACTGCTTGGTCATCAGTCCCCTGTTGCAAGCAAAGACAGTACAGGGGGTACACACAAACCCTACATGCCAACTTTGCCTTAATATAGCGATCAAGATAAAAGTTGCTGCCCCCATCCTCAAGCATGCTGGAAATTAGTAAAGAATGGTATTTCAAATTACTTAGTTCCCATATATTTAATTTCCTCTTTTTGTAATTTCTCCCATCTTAATCTCTGTTCATAATTAACAAATTTTGATCACTATTACCAGAAAATTTTTGCAGTTTAGTATCAGTCTTTGAAACCTATCTGACCAATATATAATTTTCCGAAAAACTTCTGATGTTCCAAAGACTCTTCCTTGCAAACCTCTTTTCATTAAGTGTTGGCAATGAATTAAATGCACACTGCAAAAATCTACTGGATACCTTTTCTTTTAGTTTCTTCTCAGTATCTCCTGTTTCTTATAATAGTTTTCCTGTTCTATTTTGGAAGATCAGATTTCAGGCTATCTTGCTTGATGTGCTATCGAAAGTCTACAAATTAATAATTATGTACTGAATCAAATCCCATCTACATTTTGCTATCACTTCATCATATCCCAATCTAGTAGGAGATGTAATTAGACTACTGTTCTGATACTGGTGGTCAAGGTCCTGTCACAGTCTTGGTCACTGTAGTTTGCCCGCATTCATATTTTATTATTCATTATTACACATACTTCTGCAATTATCCATGGCACTGAAATTATCTTAGCTATGCATAATCTGACACTAGTTAAGAACACTAAATTATGCAGCAGCAAAATGTAGTCGTGTTCAAAGTCTGTTGTCTTCCAACATTTGACTGGTCTGTCATGTAGTAGATGAGAATACAGTACACTGAAAAATAGAAAACAGCTTGCACTTGAAAAGCTAGTGCAACACTGGCAGAACTGAAAACTCATTCCTAGAAAAAGAGGAGAAAAACTTACAATAAGTCTACTGTACAATTTGAGTGGGAAAACAAAATAATTTATACTCCAAGTATTAAATGTAAATAGCAACTTAGTCATGTTTATTTTGCCCAACATTTACATGTTAACCTCTTATTAGTGTCACTTTTCTTTCAATTTTTTGTCTCCTCTGACAAACAGAATAAAGTACATTTCATATATAAATTATGAAAATTCAACACAGCTTCATTCTTACAAAGTGGCTATCTGAAACATTTGTCTAGTTACATAAACTAGCATACAACATTTACATTAAAAATTTGAATGTATATGTGGGGTTATATAATTAAAACCACACTGAGGAGCATCCAATTGTTAGCCACAGTTTATGAGAAAAGTTTTCCTTTCCCAGATATGAACACACTGCAACATATACGTAATCATTTCTTTTTCTTCTTTTATTTCTGACAATCCTGGGGTTTGTCAACGGTACTGTCTGTGGCAATTTGCTTTTCATCTGATCTATGATCATTTTTAATAACATCAGGCTCACCTCTATCATTGTCACTATCCCCTGTTCTGTCATGTTCACTCTCAACAGAATCAGGTTCAGAAGCATCACTGGCATCACTTCTTGTTCCATCACCCAACTCACTTCCACTTTCATCCTCATCAGATTCATCTGATTCACTAACTTCCACAACCTGTCTATTCTTGTTCACAAACAAATCATCATCTTCACTTGTATCTCCCGTTTCTCCTCCATTTTTTAAATTTCCTACTTCACCACCAGTTTTATCAAATTCTGGAGGCCAAATTCCAAGTTCACGATAGTACTTTTCATGATCTCTTGTAATAATAGTGACAATTTCAGCTTTCACCTAGAAAAAAAAATTAAACAATTTCATGGAACAGAAACACACAGACATTACGTTTTTTAACATTTTTGTATCTTTTAGGATGACAGTGTCCTCATGATAATTTTATATTTAAAAACAGTCTAGAGTGCAAAATTTATTATTCGTAATTAGTTTTGACCCAACATTGAGCCATCTTCAGGTTGTTGCTTCGATATGGTGTGGAGCAGCACAGCAGCTGCGATTTCCTCAGGTGCTGTTACAGTGATGAAGTGCCAGCTCCCCAAAATTGGGTTGAAACTAGTCACAAGTAATTAATTTTGCACTGTAGATTACTTTTATATATAGAAACACACACAGTGTCAGTAATGGAGGATAGATAACAACTCAATGTAAAGATGTTCGTTGAGCTGCTGGCAGGCACGAAAAATAGACAAACACATTCACACAACTTGAATTTTCGGTCAGAAAAAGAAAAACCATACATTCACACAATCACTCACACAAGTATACACACGTGACCACCACCTCTGGCACTCCAATGCTACAAGCATCTTGACAGTGAGTGAAGAGGGAAGTGGAGGGGAAGAATGCCAGGTAAGGGTGGGGATGAAAAGCTCTGCATTGCTTGAAGGATTGTAAAGGCGGTGCAGTATTACACGATGTCCGCCGCGAAAGGTATTGGTTTAGCACAACAGCCATCTAATGGCAGAACAGATAGAACTATTGAGGAACCGTGATTATCAGCAGACACTTAACTGCAGGCCAGAATAGAGACCGGTTCTAAACTGACATCTCGGGCATACTGCCGGTGTTCCACATATTTCAAACACAATATTACGACACTGTAACTCGGCGTCTTCATCAGGTGTTCCCTGAGACTGATCGACAAGCTGACCGTGTCCCATATTTATGTCTAGGAGGCATTGACAACTGCTGCCTACCAGCCAAAGTGTTTCTTCAGATATGTGGATGACACATTTGTCATTTTACCACATGGCCAGAATAGGCTGGATGATTTCCTGGTCCATCTGAACTCAAGACACCCCAACATTAAGTTCACCATGGAACTAGAGGACGGAGGCCAACTTTCTTTCCTGGACATCCTGGTGATGGGGAACCCAGACGGCACTTTAGGCCACAGTGCGTGTGCAGCAAACCTACACACATTGACCTGTATCTACAGGCCGACAGCTGCCATCACCCCAGCTCAGAAGAAGGGGGTACTGAGAACAATGGTACACTGAGATGATGATGATGATGATGATGATTGGTGTTTTAGGGCGCTCAACAGCGAGGTTATCAGCGCCCGTATGCTAACGTAAGGAGATGAGAAGAAAATGGGTCCAGTCGTATGGACATTTAACTTCAATTGTACATTAAAAATTTAAAAGACGGTTCAAAGGAAAGGACTGGATAAAAGGGATAAAAGTTTGATAGATGTATGGGGCCCGGTGACTACTTAAAGAGTGTCCGAGCCACACTGTCACACATTAAAATCGAACACCCAATATTTTGGGAAGAAGTCCAGATGCTGCACAAAATCTTAGGACACAATCCACGGACGCTTCATCGTCTCCTAAAATAGATTTCAGGTCCTGTGAGAGACCTAAATTTGTCCTCACACCAGCGTATAAATAGCATTCTGTAAAAATATGTCGTATCGACAATTGTGTCCGACATCTGTTACACTCTGGCGGTTCCTCACGACGCAAAAGAAAGCCATGCGTTAGCGGGCAGTGTCCAATTCTAAGGCGAGTAAGGGCGACTTCCTCAGCTCTTCGAGAGCGGAAGGAAGTACGCCATGGACGTACTGAAGATTTTAGGGCGCGTAACTTGTTATCCGCCACATCCAACCACTGATCCTCCCACAAAAGCATGGCTTTCCTTGTCACATAAGAGGTAACAGCCTGCAGTGGGACAGAACAGCGTACAGCAGGGGGGAGGGAGCAAGCCTCCTTAGCCGCCACATCGGCAAGCTCGTTTCCCCAGATCCCAGTATGCCCAGGAACCCAACAGAAGATGATCTCCTTGTTTCGTTGTTGCAGTGCAAGGAGAGCGTCCTGTATATCCTGCACCATCCGATCTGATGGGTACATTTGGTCAATAGCCAGGAGGGCACTTTGGGAGTCTGAACAGATCATGAACTTCACTCCATGATGTCTTCTTATCTGTTCTAGTGCCCTCAGGATAGCAAACAGTTCCGCGTAATAAACGGTAAACTGTTCTGGGAGCCCTACCCGAAGGACAACATCGGGGAACACGACAGAGCAACCAATATGATCACCTTGCTTGGACCCATCCGTGTAGACCGTGACAAAATCAGAATGGTGACTTAAAATTTCGAGAAATTTACTTTTATAAAAGGTATCTGAAGTAAAAGCCTTCCTGTAGAGAGTCAACTCTAAAAGCACCCTGGGCCTCTGAAGTAGCCAGGGACATCCCCTACTCCACCCCTGGCGTTGGACCTGAATGCCTTGCGCCTGTAGCAAATCGAGGCTGTCCCTTGCACGGAACCAAAAGGGCCTTGTTGCCTGCGGACGGTTACGGAACAAGCGTACCAATGATTGTTGATTAGCATTGGAAGTCGCTAGGGAATTTGGAGTTGACATAGATCGGTACGCTTGACGTGCAGTGAGTAGAAGGCGACGAATAGAAAGCGGAGGCTCACCAGCTTCTGCACAGAGACTAACAACCGGACTTGTGCGGTATGCACCCGTGGACAACCTGATACCTTCATGGTGTATGGAGTCCAGCATTTTCAAATAAGAGGGTCTCGCGGACCCATAAACTTGACACCCATAGTCGAGGCGGGGTCGCACAAATGACCTGTAAAATTGGAGGAGACGTGCCCTGTCAGCTCCCCAGGCCCGATGGCTAACACACTTAAGGAGATTTAAAGCCTTGATGCATCGTAATTTTAGTTCCTTAAGGTGTGGCAACCAAGTGAGCTTTTCATCAAAAGTGAGACCTAGGTATTTCACCTTCTCCTTAAAAGTGAGAGCAGTCCCCGCTAGTTTGAGAACTGGGTAATTAAAAAGGGAACGGGAGCGATTAAAATCAACACAAACGGTCTTCTCCAACGAAAATTTAAAACCTGTTCTGTTGGACCATTCCTCCAACCGCCTGATCGTCAGATGTAATTGACGAGCAGCAGTTGCGACGGAGGAGGACGCACAGAAAATGGAGAAATCGTCCACAAAGAGGGAACACTGTACTGGACTTCGTACAGTGGACGTAATACTATTGATAGCAATGGCGAAGGCCGTCACACTTAAAACACTTCCTTGGGGGATACCGTTCTCTTGATGAAAACGGTCAGACAATACGCTCCCGACCTTGTATCTAAAATACCGATCCAAAAGGAAAGACTGAATAAAAATGGGTAGACGACCATGAAAACCCCACTCATGGAGCTGCTGTAAAACATTACGCCTCCAGGTAGTATCGTAGGCTTTTTCGAGATCAAAGAACACACCTATCAGGTGTTGCTTACGTAGGAAAGCTTGTTGGATTTCCCGGTCAAGCAAGATCAAGTTGTCAAGCGTTGAACGGTACCTTCTGAAGCCACATTGGGAGCGGCTGAGTAGGGACCTGCTTTCTAGGACCCAGACTAGGCGTCGGTTAACCATACGCTCCAATGTCTTTCCTACACAGCTGGTGAGACTTATGCTACGATAACTACCAGCGTCAGTCCGATCTTTCCCTGGTTTTAAAATAGGTATTAAAACAGACTCTTTCCACGAGCGTGGAAAGTTTCCCGTGAACCAGATTTGGTTAAAAAGCTGAAGGAGGACATGCTTCGATTGCGGTTCCATGTGTTTGAGCATGCTGTACGTTATGTCATCGACGCCAGGGGCAGTATCACAAGGTACTGTTAATGCAGTCTCCAGCTCCCACAGTGAGAACGGTTGGTTATATTCCTCAGCATTTGAGGACCGGAAATCAAAACCAACCCTCTCCTGTATAGCCCGGTGCTGCCGAAAGGCTGCATTCTGGCTAGAATCCGATGTAATGGTGTAAAATGATTCTGCCATTACCTGAGCAATGTCTCGTGGCGAAGTCAGGAGAAGTCCTTGCCCTTGTACAGCTGCTATTTGTGGTCGGGAATTCCGCCTCGAGATCCTCCTAATGGCTTCCCATACTCTGCTTGCTGATGTGAACCTATTGATAGAATTCAGGAACTCTTGCCAAGACCTCTCCTTGCTCTCTCGAATAATGCGTCTTGCCCGTGCCCTCGCCACGCGAAAGGTTGCAAGATTGATCAGTAGGGCGCCTGTGGAATCGTCGGAGAGCTGCCCTCCTGTTTTGGATTGCAGACCGACACTCCTCGTTCCACCAAGGAACAGGCTGCCTCTTAAAGTTGCCCTTCGATTTGGGGATCGACGCATCGGCAGCGGCGCGAATCACGGCTGTAGTGTGATCCACCCAGTTCTGAACGCCTTCATGCCTTTCCAAAACAGCCAACTGTTTAAAAAGCTGCCAATCAGCTTTCTTAATAAGCCATCTCGGCTGCTGTCGAGCATGATCCATTCCATCTGGCAGAGTTACCCAGATAGGGTAGTGATCACTGCCATGGAGGTCGTCGTCTGCATCCCACTGGGCAATGTCTGCAAGAGCTGGCGAACAGAAGGAGAGGTCAATGGCGGAAGACGTACCTGTAGCAACGCTGAAGTGTGTGGCCTTACCCGTGTTCAGCAAAATCACCGATGTCGACTGTAACACACGCTCAACCATTCGACCCCTGGGGCAAGTGGTGTTAGATCCCCATAAAGCATTATGGGCATTGAAATCTCCTAAAATGAGAAAAGGGCAAGGAAGGTCATCGAGAAGCTGTGTCAAGAGTACAACATCGAGAGGCTCTCCAGGTGGTAAATACAGAGAACACACTGTAAGCTCAGTGTGTGCCAACACACGGACTGCAACTGCCTGTAGCGTCGTAGTTAGTTGCACAGGCGTAGAATGGAATGTGTCCTTGATGAACACTGCCACACCGCCTTGCGCCCTATCGCCAGTCAGGTCGTCTTTTCTGTAGAGGTGATAGCCTCTAAGTACAGGTGCGTCACACTGCTTGAAATGTGTCTCCTGAAGGGAGACACAGAATGGTCTGTTCTGCAGAATAAGACGTAATTCGTCCAAACGAGCCCTGAATCCGTTCATGTTCCATTGGAGTATGGTTCCCATGTCAGCGGTGTGGTTGTAGTTTCCCCCTATCCTTGTGCCTAGACGGTGAGGCACTGTTTGATCGGGCAGCGGCATTAGGGCTGACTGATTCCGGTGATGAGGTATCCAGGTCCATTATGATATCCTCGTCATCGGTTAAGGCTGCCAGAACGACATTCGATGGTGCCTGGGGAAGGCTTTCTATCGAATGCCGAGGCGCCTTCTTTGGTTTCTTCTTCTCTGAAGAAGATGAAGGAAGGGCGTGTTGCTGAGCACTCTGCTTTCGGGAAGCACTCTGCTTCTGGGGGGCCACCTGCTTCTGGGCAGCTCCCTGCTGTTGAGGAACGCGTTCTGTTGGAACGGCACGTTCCTGTGGGATGGTACTCTCCTTTTGAGGTGTCTTCTCAATTATTACTGCAGCTATCTCGTCCTTCACATTCATTGGGTCGGCCTGTATTCCGATATCTCGACTAATCGAAGTTTGGCATGTACAAATGCAGGTGCAAGTTTCGCTGGTGGAAATGGGGATGGTCTGTGTAGATGCATCAACAGTGGGCGTGGGTTTCTGGAGTAGTGAGGCATAGGAGGTCGGAAACACCGGAGGCTGTGTCGCCTTATATTCTTTTTTGGCCTCCACATATGGAATACGTTTGCGCACTTTTATCTCTTGTATTTTTTTTCTTCAACAAAGACAGGGCAATCACGACTCCATACAGGGTGGCCTCCTGAGCAGTTTAGACACGTTGCTGGGGAAGGACAGTCGACCCCAGAGTCGTGAGCTGCCTGTCCACACCTCCCACAGGTTGGTTTGCCTCCACAATTCTGTGTGGTATGACCGAAACGCTGGCATGCGAAACACCTCATAGGGTTCGGTATAAAGGGCCTAACTTTCAGACGGAGAAACCCTGCCATAAGATGTTCTGGCAAAGATGAGGAATTGAAGGTAACAATGAAGGTAGGGGTTTTCTCTATCACTCCATTGTTCCTGCGGGTCCTTTGCTCAACGTCAATGATACCCTGTGACGCCCACTCCTGTTTTAATTCTGCCGTTTCGATGTCCACAATGTCACGGCATGTGACCACTCCGTTGCTGGAATTTAGCGTGTTGTGTAATTCTACATCAATGTCATATTCCCCTAGCTTTGCTGAATTCAGGAGGAGGTCCACCTGCTTTGCTCTGGCCGTCTCAACTAACAAAGCACCATTCTGCAGCCTCTTAATTGATTTCAAAGAACCTGCAAGTCCTTCCAGTCCCTTATTAATGTAGAAAGGGGAGACCTTTTCAAAGGTACCCTCTTTCCTCTTAATAACTACGAAAACATTATTATTAATGACTCCTTGAGCCCTGTTACTATGACTAGATTGTGTCTCAGGAGGACTGGCCTCCCTCAACCGCTTAGATGACTGGGTGCGAGTGCCCCCTGACGGTACACCCATCCCGCCGGGGTTAGAAACATGTGAGGACTCCATCTCGGTCCCACGAGCAGCTAGGGAAGGGACGGTCTACCCAGGCAGAGCCCCGCTTGCCTGGGTAAGCCTTTTACAACTGAGGTGCGGCAGGTTCCTCAGAGGTCGCTCGCTATCGACTGTTCAACCTCAACAGCCATGCATCCCATCAGCACGCAGCACACCTTAGGATTGAGGGGTTTTTTATAGAGGTTTTTTCCATCCTCACGATCCGGGCAATAAAGCCGAGATCCCCGCTCCCTGTAACACACAACATTCCACCGCTGCGCCATGCGGTGGTCGCTGAAGCATGTCCAGGGCTTACGGTCTGGAGGACTGGCGGCGCTTACCAGTCCTCAGCTCAGGACCCCGGGTTCGCCAAGCCCGTACTCAGCAAATTAATGCTGAGCCCCTGAGGGGGTACACTGAGCGGAAACACTCTCCGACTCAGGCAACTTAGCAGCAGAGCTGGATCATCTTCAAGAAGAAAGTTAGTTTAGTTTTTTTTTTACTTCTCAGGTCATTAGTGGCCGGATCGGAACAGAGATTCGCTACATCTTGAAAAAATTGATAACTGCCAAAAAGGAGAGTATCAAGAGAAAGCTAAAACAGAAGGATAAAAAATATCAAAAGGGGTTAAATATCCTTTGATAAAACACAAAACTCTTGCAGCTGCTCATTTGTCATCAGCTATAAGTTCCTCCAGAGTAGACGGCAAATTAAGGGCTACACGGAGATGATTAAAATTAAGACAAGACAGTAAAACATGTCGCACAGTCAGCAATTCACCATAGGAGCACAGCGGTGCAGGGTCAGCAGTTAGCAAATGACGGTGGGTGAATCTGCAGTGACCGATCCGCAACCGGGTCAGTATTACCTCCGCCGAGAGGGTCGTCAGGAGGTCGTCCAAGCAGATGGGATGCGTTTTACGGTTCTCAGTTTATTGTCATGGAGTGAGAACCACGAACTGTGCCAGGACGACACAATACACTGGCGAAGAGCCCGTTGAATATTGTCTGATGGGACACAAAAGGTAGCCATGCGAGGCAAAAGAGCTGCTGCCTTGGCCACAATGTCGGCAGTCTCGTTCTCGGGCACACCCGCATCACCAGGGACCCACAGAAAACAAACGTGACAGCCGTTATCTGCTAGCAACTGAAGGGGCGTTGGATTCGGTACACGACAGGATGGGTTGAGAAAGAGTCCCTAAGACTTTGCAGGGCACTAAGGGAGTCAGAACAGATGACACAAAAAGGATGGCGGCGACGGCGGATGTACAAAACAGCCTGGTGGAGGGCAAAGAGCTCAGCCGTGAAATTCGAGCACCGGTCAGGGAGCTTGTATTGGAATAGCTCGTCCCTGACGACGAAGGCAGATCCGACACCATTGGTGCTCTTGCAACCATCAGTGTAGATAAATATGGCATTATCGAACTGCGAACGGAGTTCAACAAGCCTCGAGCGATATACCAAATCCGGAGTGCTCTCCTTGGGGAACAAACTAAGTTGAAGGAGGGTGTGAACCTGGGCCTGATGCCATGGTAGCAATGGGCTCTCGCTCAACAGAAAGGTGGAAGGAAGGGTGAAATCGAGTCGCTGAAGCAGGCGGCGAAACCAAACTCCAGGTGGAAGCAAGGCTATCGCAGACAACCAATATTGGCAATCGAGGGAGTCATCAAAGAATAATGGGTAAGATGGATGGCTGGGCATCGACAGCAGTTGGCATGCGTACCGACACGAGTATCTCACGCTGAGAGGTCAAGGGTAAGACAGCAGCTTCGGCATAAAGACCCGGTAAAGGTGAAGCAGGACAGTTTGATCCGCTCCCCATGATGTGCCGCTAAGGACACGAAGAACATTAAGGGATTGGGCACAACGGGCAGCCAGGTAGGACATGTATGGGGACTAGCAAAGTTTCCGATCCAACATTAGCCCGGTGAATTTTGTTGAATGGGAGAGCAACGGGGCCAAGACCTAGAGATGGTGGAAGAAATTCCTTGAATCTCCAGAAGTTTATACACGCCATTTTCTCAGTGGAGAAGCGGAAGCCGTTCACAATGCTCCAGGAATATAGGCGGTCAAGACAGCATTTCAGACAACGCTCCAAGAGACATGTTCGCTGGGTGCTGCAATATATTGCAAAATCATCTACAAAACGGGATCCGGGAAAGTCGGCTGAAAGACAATCCACAATCGGATTGATTTCAACAGCAAAGAGAGCCACACTCAAGACGGAGCCCTGTGGCAACCAATTATTCTGGCAAAAGGGATCTGACAAAACAGAGCCTACCTGTACCCAGAACTTGCGATCCACCAAAAATGCTTGAATAAAGAGAGGGAGGTGGCCACGAAGGCCCCATGTGTTCAAAGTGCAGAGAATGCCCGCCTTCTCCAAGTCTAAAAACACTGCTACCGTTTGACGCTTCCTTAGAAAGTTATTCATGATTAACATAGACAAGGTAATGAGGTGATCAGATCAACCGAGTGTTAACCATGTGTTCCATCACCTTACAGTCACAGCTAGTAAGAGAAATGGGGCGATAACTGGATGGAAGATGTTTGTCCTTCCCCGGTTTGGGGATGGGGACAACAATGGCTTCATGACAACTTGTGGGAAACTGACCTTCAGTCCATATGCGATCATAGGTGCTAAGTAGGAAACACTTGCCCACAGGAGAAAGGTTCTTCAGCATCTCAATATGGATGGAATCGGGAGCAGAAGATCAGGACAGGGCAAGTGCAAGGTCCAGAACCTGCATGGTGAAGGAGACATTATAATTTTCACGATTAAAAGAGTGGAAAGAAGGCGGCCGTGCCTCCTACCTGTTTGCGAGGGAGGAAGGCAGGGTGGTCATGAGCAGAGCTCTAAACCGCCGCAAAGGAACAGCCAAATGCGTTGGAAACATCAGCGGGGTGCTCAAGGACTGCGTTCTCGATGGTCAGGTCAGAAATCAGGGAGTGGACCTTGATGCCGGATAAACAGAATAGGCCACCCCAGACAGCTGAAAAGGGAGTAAAGCGATTAAAAGAACTGGTAAAAGCAGTCCAGCAAGCTTTTTTGCAGTCTTTTATAACACGACGAGATTGTGCTCGCAGTCGTTTATAATTTATACAATTCTCCAACGTTGGGTGGCGGCGGAAGGTGCGTAAAGCACGGCGTCGGGCTCTAAAAGCGTCGCGGCAGGCTGCAGTCCACCAAGGGACCGGGACGCGACGTGGAGAAGAGGATGTACGAGGTATGGAATGTTCGGCAGCTGTGAGAATAACCTCTGTGAGGTATTCGACCTGACTGTCATAGCTGAAAAAATTCTGATCGTGAAAAACAGCCATAGAAGAATAAAGCCCCCAGTCAGCTTTAGAGATGTTCCAACTGGTGGGTCGAGGAGATGGGGAATGATGCAGGAAGTGGATGACACAAGGAAAATGGTCACTCGAGTACGTGTCAGAAAGTGCATACCACTCAAACCGACCGGCAAGCTGAGGAGTGCATACCGCGAGTTCTATATGGGAATAAGTATGTGTTGTGTCGGAAAGGAAGGTCGGTGCACCAGTGTTGAGGCAGATAAGATTGAGGTGTTGGAAAAGGTCCACCAAATGGGAGCCTCTTGGACAAGGTGCTGGAGAGCCCCATAGGGGGTGGTGGGCATTAAAGTCGCCTACCAACGGTGAAGGGAGCTGGTCAATGAGGTGTAGCACATCTGTCCTATTAAGGGCAGATAACGATGGCGAATAGATATTACAGAGGGAAAAGGAAAAGGTTGATAGAGTGATGCGGATGGCAACTGCCTGTAGGTGAGTATGCAATGAAATGGGATGGTGTAGATGTCATCCCGAATGAGCATCAGAACCCCTCCATGGGCTGGGGTACCTTCCACAGGTGGCAGGTCGAAACACACAGAGGTGTAGTGGGGGAAGTCTCTACAATCACATGGACGTAACTTAGTTTCTTGGAGACAAACTAGAAGTGGGCAGTGCAATCGAAGTAGTAGTTTTAATTCCTCCCGATTGGAACAAATGCAGTGAATATTCCATTGAAGGAGCGCCATGATAAAAAATGAGAGAAGAAAAGAAGATAGAAAGGAACAAGCAGGTGGGGTCACCTCGACGGCCGCTGAGGACCGGACTTCGAGAGAGCTGTACTATCGCTATCTAGAGACAGAGAACCATGTTCCATAGGTTCAACTGATGCATCTGCCACCTTCCCGAGTTGATCAGGAGGGGCAGCTTCCGCCGCCGGTAAAATGCCGGTTGCCCGGCTAACAGTAGTGCGTCCCGGTGAGACAGAAGATGACCGGGGCTGACTACTGTTGGGCGGCGTGATGGGTGAGTCATGCCTCGGCGGGGAAGGAGATGAACACTTTTTTTTGTTGGCTCTTCTGGAAAAGTGATGGTGAGAAGAGGCAGTTGACAGTTGAGAAACCTGAGTATGGAGAAAATCTTCACGGATGGGTTCCTTTTTCGAAGTCCGGGCATCTTGTTTAGGTGCCCGGCGGTTTATTAGAGGTTGACGAAGACTGAACTTTAGAAGCAGCAGGAGGAATCGGGGACGTGGAACGGGCAATCTTCGGGCTGGCCGATCGAACAACTGTGTCAGCGAAAGTGAAATCACAGGTCTGTGTACCTGCATTCTTAGTAGGGCGAGTGGAGGTGAGGACTTTACTGTATGTGCCCGCTGGGAGGACAGTGGGCTTTCGACTTGCCAACAACTTTCGAGTGGCAGATGTTGAGAACTTTTCCGTAACCCGAATTTACTGAATGACCTTTTCATCCTTATAAACAGGGCAGTCCCGAGAGGAAACCACATGGTCACTGTTGCAATTAAGGCAGTGAGTGGGCAATCCCCCTCATGGGCGTCCCTACCACAAGTGACACATTTTGCTCTATTAGGGCAAGATTGACGGGTGTGGTTGTATCTATGGCATTGGAAACAGCGCGTTGTGTTGGGTATATAAGGGCAGACGGAGATAACTTCATACCCTGCTTTGACCTTTGACGGGAGTTCAACTCTGTCTAACGCGTTGGTGTCAGTTGGTTATCGACTTTTTTCATCACCCTATGCACGGCTGTTACACCCTGATCGGACATGTAGGTTGTATTTCTTCGTCAGACAACCCGTCAAGGGATCTCATGAAAACTACCCCCTGTGACGAGTTGAGTGTGCGATGCGCTTCAACCTGGACAGGACACGTGTGTAGCAACGTAGTCCTTATTAGTTTTTGCGCCTGGAAGGCACTCTCCACTTCCAGCAACAATGTTCCATTGCGCTGATGTGAACAGGTCTGAACAGGGCCACCAATTGCATCAACACCTTTCTGAATGACGAAAGGATTTACAGAGGTGAAATCTTTACCGTCGGTTCGAGAGACAACTAGGAATTTCGGAAGATTGGGCAAAGTTTTCTTATGCTGAGGTGAATCGATCTTTCTTTTTTGGGTCAAAGTCACAGAAGGAGAGAAGGAAATTATTGCGGAAGTATCCAACGTGATTACCGGCGTCTCCGATGGTGTGCTCCTTCCTAGTGGGGGCCCTCTCTGAGGGCTTACCCGCCTTAGATGATTGTTCACACCTCAGGTCACACCTCCCAAGAACTGAGAGACCAATCAGCATGTTCGGAAGGTACCAGCTCGGGTAATCACCCCCTCCCTGGGCCTAGCCTTTACTAGAGGGTACGTACTTGCCCCTTTGTCTACCTGGGGCGGGAAATTATGCGTTACCCCGTCACCTGCTATGCATGATAATGCGTGGGTCGGCCTTCAGACAAGCACAGGGAGGAAAGAAGAAGAATAGATGAAGTGAAGAGAAAGAAGTGTCTCAAACGGCAAAGCGGAGACTAATGAGGAGGAGAGGAAGGCTAGGAAAGTACAGCAAGGAGAGAAAGACATAAGAAAAGGTTAGGAAAGGAAGAAACCAAGTAATATGAGAAACTAGGACAAGAAACCACCTTGACTCGCAAAGGACACCCGTCTCTGGGCGAAGGCATGAACCAGTAGGGAAAGTGAAGCAGCCTGGGGCAGAAAAAAGGCTGCTTTGGCTCGGGGCCCTGGGCGCACCACACACGTACCCACAAAAGAGCTGTGGGCCCCCTGGAGGGACACAATATGGAGGATTCCTTCTACAAGGAGCAGAAGAAAAGAGTGCCAGACTACAGTTGTTTCCTTGACTGTATTGAGTTTACTAGGTCTGGTGCTAGTCGGCCAGGTGCCATTCCATATTTGAGTAATGAACATCTGATAGAATCTGCAAAACTGCACCAGGGGTTGTCAGAGCAAATGGAGGCTAAGTAACTACTTCTCTAGTCAAATGGTTAGCCTGTTCATTTAACAAGATACCCAAATGACTTGGTAACCAGAGAAAGACATCTGAGAATGTGGTACGGCTAAGGTTAGAGACTTGTCATGGATAGCAGAGACCAAGGGGTGTCAAGAATAGCATTTGTCTACAGCCTGCAGGGTGCTCATGGAGTCAATTCATATTAAACCTTATAGAAGAAAGCTTGATTAATAAAATGGAGGGCTCTGTTAATAGCTGTCAGCTCTGCTTAAGTCACTATATGTTCCCAGCAAAGAATGGTGTTCTGTATCATTGGGAGATGTGGAAGTGTTATCTACAGTTTTAGAGCCATCAGTGAAAAAAATGGTAGCACCTTGGAACTCTTCAAGGACTGAGCGTAAAAAATGTTGGGAAAACTGCGGGAACGACCAAGATCTTAGACTTGTCACACATTCCAGTCAATCTGCTGTCTAGGTACCTTCAAGACGGTGCACAAAAAAACTGGGAAGAGCACTACAGGGAGGGAAGATGGAAAGACAAGATGTATTCCAATCGGTAACCCCACCAAAGGGCGGTAATCAGGAGATTATCACATGCTGAACGGATGGGGTTGGTAGCGTGGTCCAGTAATTGTTGAACGGCAATTGCACAGGAGATTTAAAGCTGATTCCATTTAATATTGGAAGGAGGGATCACCACTACACCTACAAGACTATCTATAGCTGTGTTTTATGACCTTTTTGAATATTATAGGACGAATTTTTAGTATATTTTCCTGAACAGGTGACACTATCCTATTTTTACATTCATTTTGATAGGAAATATACGTTTCAGTTAAGATTTGTAAGTGAATTATGCTTGTTAAGTCTGACTGTATAGGCAATTTCTAAAGAAGTTGAGGTTTATTTGAATTTCTCAAAATTTCTTATTGCCTCTCGTTAATTTAGCTCTTGATTGGTTCCTGAAACTAGTTTTCATGGTTTTCGTTTATTCATCATTAACATGGTGTATTTATTGTAAAAAGTGTTTCATTCAGATCAGAATTGATGGCAAGAAAGAATTGCATAATTTTTGTATAAAATAACTTTCACTTTTCTTAGTTAATTTTGGTTTTGCGGAACTCCAAGCACCCCGACATCCACTGGTCCATTTATTTTATGGTGCAAATACTTCTGCCTTTGACCACAACCCCCCTGAACAAGGCTTTATGACCCCCCTCGGGGTCACAAGTCGCAGGTTGAAAAACACTGATTTACAGGACTAGTCCTGAAAGCCTGGTATACTCCACAATGATGTACAGGTTCTAGTAGTTTCATGGCAGAGCCATAAATCTGACAGCAATAAGATGAAACAGTTCGGTAAATACAGTGAAGTATAGTATGATCTACATCCCAGGATGCGTGTCAAGGAGGCAGAGAGCAGGTAGTCTTCAGTTAACAGATAAGGGACAATCATGTCAATTTTCTATCAAACAGGAGGCCTAAGAAATGGCATCCAGATGCTCAGCACTTAAAGAGTTCTGGATTAGGTCGACTGTGGTGTGACAAAGGCAATAATAGTCATCAAAAGATCGTACACAAATTATAATTTCATCAAATGATTTTTAACAGCTTGTCTGGAAGCAGCAACCATAAAATCTAATAAGTGCAAGTACAAATTAGCAGCCCGAAAGTTGGGTGGTAGAATTTAAAACAATTTACAGATTTCAACACTTTATAGGGGTGTCTTCATCAGAAATAAAACATAGCATGCTCTAGGTTAACATGTCTCATGTAATATTGTCATCAATACATCTGATGAAGAGTCCCCAGTAGGTGCTGAAACCTGGTAAAGTGTTTTGAATTTTACTGTCACACAACTTAAGGGCTGCTAATTTGTAAACTGCAGTTAATTACATTATTACATAAATAATAGTTCTCAGGACTGTTGTGAAGACATTGTGTTGAAGTGTAGAAGGAATTTATCAATACTTTATGTCTTGCTGTAGAACATAATTTTTTACTATCATCTTCACATCTGGAACAGATTCTGGGCTCAACAATAACTTTTATATTCTTACTCTTCACAAATAATTACCCCCACCCCGAATGTGTCACAATTTTCGAGAATATGGTCAGGCAATAATGTAATAGTACAGCTCAGATTCCTACGAGTAAATTAAGCAGTATGCATGTTGTTCTTTGCCGTCACAAATACTGAGCTGCTTGGAAAGACTTCGCACATGTGCAAGGTGAAGTGCTAGCGTTAGCTATGAAGTCTCGTGTTCACCTCTGATTCACCTGTGTTAATGCTCTCTTCAGTCAAACTTCTTTAACATAAACGAATGAATGAATGAACAAAAACTTTTTCTCCACACTAAAATCTACCAAGTCACACTTAGTGAATTATATGGAAGAAATGGACACTTCATAAAAAGAAATTTGCCATTTTGTTGATAATATATAAAAGACCCAATGAGCAATAAGACTTCCATAATGCTTGATGAATTGGAGAGCAGCAAAAGCTTACACATTACTTCCTTCTTGCCTGAACTGTTTTTGGCAGTGACTGCAGTTGTATGCTTTATAACATTTAGGATTATGAAAAATTAAACACAATTTCACACTTCTACGTATAGCTGAATCTAAAATTTGTGAACATCCAAAATGAATTCTCATGTGCCACCAATGGAAACAACAAAATATGTAGATGTAATGTCAATGCCAGATCTAAGGGAGGCAAACTGGGATACTGGCTTGTGGCTTGTTTGCCCAGGCTGGCACTCACGGAGTGGCAGCAAATGATAAGACAAGGAGACGTGCACCTGATGAACTGGGTGGGGGGGGGGGGTGTCAAAAAGAGGAAAACGAATGGAGGGGGAGAGAGATAGGGGGGGGGGGGAGAGTGCCAAGAAGATACATGATGAGCAGGGGAAGGACCAAACAGAAGGATGCAGGGTGGGTGCCACTATCAAGTTTGTGTCCTGGTTGGGAAATGTCATAGATCTGGGACTTTGTGCTGTAACTGGTGTAATGTACAAACTCAAGGCACTGGTTTTAGCCATTGAATTAGGCATCAACAAATTCAGAGTGAGCTGGGGACTGCTATCAAGATTTTTCAGTCACAACAGATTAAGCTTCTATAAGAAAACTACCATTTAGCAATGGCTTAAGATGATTACATTAAATTTAAAATACTTACATGAGAAATTAGTCCCATGAATATCCCTATGCATTACAGCGCGCGCAAAAAAAAACCACACACACACACACACACACACACACACACACACACACACACACACACACACACACACGAGTACATGTGATCCAGTAATGAATAACGGCTGGTGACAGTCAAACTATCCATGATGGTGAATCAATTAATGAGAACAGAATATTTTTAATTCTTAGGTGTTTATATTTAAAGGGGAATGTACTTTAATATGTTGCTATAACTCAATAAGGATAATATCAAATGTTGGAAACTTACTGAAAATAACCTTATTTCTCCTATTATTTTTTAGTAACGTCTTTGTGTCCTTCAGTCCACAGAGTGGTTTGATGCAGCTCTCCATGCTACTCCGTTCTGTGCAAGAATAAGAATGGCAACCTACATCCTTTTGAGTCTGCTTACTGTATTCATCCCTCTGTCTCCTACGATTTTTACCCCACACACTTCCTTCTAACACTAAGTTAACAATTCCTTTATGTCTCAGAATGTGTCCCACCAACCTATTCCTTCTCTTAGTCAGTATATACCAGAAACTTCTTTTCTCCCCAATTCTGTTGAGCACTTCCTCATTAGCTATGTGATCTACCCATCTAATCTTCTTCAATCGTTTGTAGTACCACATTTTGAAAGCTTCTATCATCTCTGTCTGAACTCCTTGTCCACGCTTCACTCCCATACATTGCTACACTCCAGACAAATGCTTTCAGGAAGGACTTTCTAATATTTAAACTAGTATTGGATGTCAAAAAATTTTGCTACTTCAGAAACGCTTCTCTTTCCATAGTCATTCTGCATTTTATATCTTCTTTACTTCAGCCATCAGAAGTTATCTTGCTAACTAAATAACGTTACTGTCTCATTACCTAATCTATCATCTTATACCTTCCTTTCAAGACATTGTCCATTTTGTTTAATTGCTCTTTCAGGTTCTTACAGAATTACTATGTCGTTAGCAAACCACAAAGTTTTTATTCCCTCTCCCTGGACTTTGAATTCCCTCCCAAATTACTCCTTACATTCCTTCAAAGCTTGCTCAGTGTACAGACTGAACAACATTGGGGAAAGGCTACAACCACTGCGACCCTTTCGACTGTCTGGTTTTTGTAGAAGTTGAATATTACTCTTTGCTACCTATATTTTACCCTTGCTACCTTCAGAATCTGGAAAATGTATTCCAGCCCACATTGTCAACAGCTTTCTCCAGATCCACAAATGGTAAAAACATAGGTTTCCCTTTCCTTTATCTTCTAAGATAAGTAGTAATGTGAGTATTGCCTCGCATGTTCCTCCATTTCTCCTAAATCCAAACTGATCTTCACCAAGGTCTGATTCCACCAGTTTTTTCATTCGTCTGTAAATAATTCGTGTTAGTATTTTGCAACCATGACTTATTAAACTGATGGTTCTGTAATTTTCACATTTGTCTGCTCTTGCATTCTTGGGAATTAGAATCATATATTCTACTTTAAGTCTGAGGTATGTCCCCCATCTCAAACATCTTGCTGACCAGGTGGAAGAATTTCTTCATGACTGGCTCTGCTAAACGATAATAGCAGTTCAGACAAGACATCTACTCAAGGGGCCTTGTTTCTACTCAAATATTTTAGTACTCTGTCAAATTATTCTTGCATTATAGTATCTCCTTTCATCTTCCTCCACTTTGTCTTCAATTTCTAGAATACTGGCTTCAAGTTTGTTTCGTTTGTATAGGCGTTCTATATATTCTTTCCATCTTTCAGCTCTCCCTTCTTTGCTGTTTTTCTTGTCTCCAGATGTGTCTTATTTTCCTGTAAATGGTATCTATCTTTCCCCTAGTTATACATTATTCTACTGTCTTGCATTTCTCTTCAAACCACTTCTGCTTAGCCGGTCTGCACTTCCTGCCAACCTCATTTTTCAGATGTCTCTACTCCCTTTTGCCTGCTTCATTTGATACATTTTTATATTTCCTCTTTTTGTCATTTAAGTTCAGTATCTCTTGTGTTATCCAAGGATTTCTATTAGGTCTTGTCCTTCTGCCTATTTGATCCTCTGTGGCCTTCACTACTCTATCTCTCAGAGCTACCTTTTTTTCTTCTACTGTATTACTTTCCCCCCATTTCAGACAATCCTTGCCTAATGCTCCATCAAAAAATCAACCACCTCTGGTTCCTTCAATTTTTCCAGATTCCATCTTAATTTTCTACCTACTTCCAGCCTCTTAAGTTTTAATCAACAGTTCATAACCAATAAGTTATGGTCAGAGTCTATACCTGCCCCTGGATATGTCTTACAGTTTAAAACCTGGTTTCAAAACCTTTGCCTTACCATTATGAAGTCAATCTGGTACCTTCCAGTGTCTCCTGGTCTCTTCGAAGTGTACAACCTTCTTTCTCGATGGTTAAACCAAGTGATACTAGGTGATATCCTCTTTCATTCCTTTTCCCCAGTCCATATTCACCTACTGCATTTCCTTCTCTTCCCTTTTCTACTACCGAGTTCCAGTCCCTCATAACAATTAAGTTTTCTACTGTGGTAGGTGATGGCCTCATGTATCTTTGCTACAATAGTGTGTTCACTATGCTGTTCATAGTAATTTACCCGCATTCATATTTTCTTATTTGTTCACATCTTCAAGCATAATATTCTGTGAGTACTCTCACTTGTAGTCAAGAAAACAACAGAATCTTACAATTTTCCATGGTTATGCCAAGACCGGCTGTGCTTAACACTAAACTAAACAAAGACATATCAACACTGTTACTGACCTAATTAAGTCATAATGGAGAGGTGTGGGTTTCATTCTCATTATATATCCATTACACAGAGATTATGTGAGTGTAACTGAGGAGTCTAAAACTCTGAATATGCTTGACATTTTAACACAAGGTAAGAGATACATCTAAACACATTTCGGGGTTAAATTGTACGACGCTTCTTGCCAGGCTGCAGTGGTTATGTTGGCACCAATGGTAATGACGGTAACTCAGATGACCAATATTTTTTTTTTTTTTTTTTTTTTTTTAATGACCACTTCATTTAAGATGAAAATTATTTTTTCCTGAACGGACAAGGGTAAATACAAGAACCTGTCAACCACAGAGTAGGTACAGTTTCAATTTTTCTGCGAGTGAAACGAGCAGCCATAACATTTATTCTGTAGCTCATGAAAAATATTAACGCAATTCTACACTTTATTGTTCATCTGTTGCCAACATAAGCACTGGAGCCTGGCTAGAAGTGTCGTAAAATTTTACCCATTTCAGCCTTTAGCATAGCATCCTCAGATTATAAGGCGCTCTCTCCTTGGTGTGGCAGCGTAAGTTGGTTTGTGGTGTTTCTATGTTTTGGGAATTTTGGATTTCGTGGTAGCCCTTAATAGAAGCTGTGGTCCCCAAAGAAACAAGATAAACCCATGTTTAAAATTGTGATTACGGGCAGTGGGTGGGCGTAGTGTGTGTTCTGCCAACTTGTACTGTCTGTACAAGTCAGTGTACCCTATAAAAGCCTGAAAGTGCACAATTTTTAGTGAATTAATATTTCAAATATTACCTACAAGAGATCTAAAAAAATAAAAATTGACTCCAGTGGGATTCAAATGCGCGCCCGTTACATTCATAAACCCTCAGCCTACCCACTCACCCAATGAAGGTTAAATTGTACGACACTTCTCGTCGGGCTCCAGTAGTTATGTTGGCACCAATGATTAATGGCGGCAACTCAGATGACCAATAAATGTTTTGTCTTGACAATTTCAATTAAAAAGAATTTTTCCCCCTTTCCCCTTTCTTCTGAACGAACAAGGGTACATCCAAGAACCTGTCAACCATAGAGCAGGTACAGTATTCATTTTGCTGCAAGTGAAACGATCAGCAATAACATATACTCTGTAGCTCGTAAAAAATATTAACGCATTTCTACACTTCATTGTTCATCTGTTGCCAACATATGCACTGGATCCCGGCGAGAAGCGTCGTAAACTTTTACCCCCAATGAAACATATGTAAGAAGTGGTTCATTTACCCACATGGGGTTCTTACACCTCAAAAGTGCTCAATGTTTTGTATTGCTTGTATTTGATGATGTAAACAGCAAGCTGAAGCTGCACAGACAGCTGGAGTAGACAACACACTCACTTATGAGCTTAGGCATGTGTAATGCTCTGGTCTTTGACTTTAAATTATCTAGGCCAAGTAATCTTTTTGTCCCCCATTCTACATCCCAAAACACCGTAACTTGCTGTTTTACATTCAGATCATCTAATGTGTAAGTGTGCAGTGGAAAATGTGTACCGTTTTGGAATAAGGGCTCCTGAAATAAAAATAAAAAGAACACCCACACACATGTACACAAACGAAATAAACATGCAATGCAGTTTCTCATTGAAGACGCGAGACTTTTTATAGTTGAGAAATGATTTCCTACTCTATTTGTAATTGTTGGAAATTATCATAAAATCAAGGTCAAGGACAAAGAAACATTTAAAGCTGCTTGTCTAACAACAAAGTCAACTGTCAAGTACATCGAACACCTAGTGCAGATTAGTTTCTACTTCGTGTTAACAAGAAAATTTTTGTCTGCTTAAGTGGACAGTCTGTTTAGCTATTAAGACAACATGCAGGAAGTGTTACTGGGGCACTGCTCACAATGTTTGTAACTTGTCTAGTTTCTTCACCATTTTCTGGAAACAAATCAGATACCACAAGTAATATCTGGTTGCCATCAAAATCTACATCACCAAATGACAAAATCATTTGTTTCTTTGACAGTATCAAATTCTTGCAAGATTGAAATAGATATCTTTAGAGGCAACCAACAGAAGTTCAGCTTCCACTGTGAATGTCTAGAATATTTTGCATGTTTCATCAAGGAAAGTACACATTGTGGGGACTGTGTGTAGAAGCTCAGAAGTTTACAATCTCCATCTCCATTGATTGCCTTAATAAAAGTAAAAGAGAGTTAGTCTTCAATACGCAAAACCTATATTCGACATTTTCCTGACAAGTTTAGAATGAATGACTAATGAGGCACCTGAACTCATCATAGACCACCAAGAGTCCTGTTTGAAGTAACTTCTCAGTAGTGATACAATTAGCACTAGCAGTAGTGCCTGTGGTTGATCATAAGATACAGACATTAGTTCACTGTGTATATGGCACAGACAAAAGCACACGATCAAGTCACACTCCTGGAGCAGCATATACATCAATTTGAGCAAATTAGAACAATGAGCCACGTTGCAGTTCAGTAGGCTTTCTGGTACCAGCGGCCACTAGGTGGCAGGCTGGCCAACACCACCTAGAAGACAAGGCCTTACAACAGGCCGTACCTACGTCACACTTAGAGGCCCCGGCCGCCATCTGACTGGACGGCCGCTACGTGGCGGTGGGCGTGCCCCAGCGGCCAGCCAGTGAGGTGGCGGCCGGGGCCTCTAAGTGTGACGTAGGCACGGCCTGTTGTAAGGCCTTGTCTTCTAGGTGGTGTTGGGCTGGCCCCCATCACAACTGCCGCTGTCTTGCGACTGGCATAGTTTTGCTCGCTGTGCGCCACAATGTATTATGCTGTTCACACTGTTACATATGTTACTACCGAATATTAGTCGTAACTCCATTTTACAGTGTGTTAATGGTTCTCATACAGAGCTCCTGAACAAATTAATAGTCAGAAAATTTCTGCAGCCCTACGTAACCAATTTCAAAAACGACATAAAAATTGGGTTCATAGGGAATATTTTTAGAAAGCACAATGGGGAAAAGTTCTAAATGTTTTGACAGAATACCGGTATCAACAATGATAGTAATTGAACAAGGTGCCATCTTCCATGGTGCAGATGAAGCGGAATTGGCATATGTAGAGGCAGTTACAGAAGTAGGTGTTAGTCCTATTACGAAACTGTGGTCAGTGAAGTTAAGTCACAAGCTCTATAGATCAAGAAACTCTGTCCAGACTAAGTACAACTGTGATTCAGAATTCTGAGGCTTTTACAAGAATTGTGAAGTCTTTCACATCCACAGGCCTCATTTTTGTATGCAAAGAAGAAAGCGAAGAATTCCGTAGGCAGAAAAAACAAGAATGAGGAGAGGTATGTTGATTTAACACTTTCTTGGTACATAAATCGAAATGTGTGTGCGTGTCTCAAATTATACGAATTACTGTAATTTCTTCAATGTCCATAATTTGGTAGAACACTTGCAAAAATTTAATCTATACTCTTTGGTTCCTTCCTAACCACATCAGTTACAATCATGACATGTTTGCAAAAATATAAAATTTGCTCACAACAACTGAAGCTGTACTCTTAGGTTCCTGCCCAAGTTCAACCTTTAAAATCATGACATTCGTAAAATCAAAGTTACATGCTATAGGCTACTCAAAATCTACTACACTGCCAACCTAACACTGCTACGGATGCACCACGATGCTCCCCATGCCATTACAGAAATAACTAAAAAGGCTACAACAAAACGACTGAAAGCTATGTGCAAACTGACCATAGCACTAATCACAGCCATTATCTTTCAAATGAACAATATCTAGAAATGTTCCACAGGTACGGTGTTTTAAAAATTTCCCCGAAATTCGTAACTTCAAAATCAAGCTCAGTGACATCTTTGGAGGCCTATATCTCAGGGCACAATTTTTTTTGGAGTAAACAAAATACGGGTTTCTAACTTAATCCTGAATTGTAACATAAGGTAAATTCAATAATATCAGAGACTATACAGGTAAGATTTTTTTCTCACCGGCCTGAACTGATGTGGAGTATGCCTGCTTCATTTAAGGTGTACGTCAAGTGCAGTTTTCGATACCATTTTGTGAGCTCTGTAGTTTTTCGCGTAATTTGTGTGTTGTATTTTCGTGCTTTCCTGGTTGTCTTTATCTCGCTTATTTCCCTTGGAATGTCACCGCGCTAAACCCCCATATTCCCGCGCTCGTTCTGTTAGTGTCATTTATTGGTTTCAGGTGGCTCTTCGCGTGTACATACGTGTTTTTCGAAATTTTTTATTTATTTATTTTTTTTGCCATTTTGGCTACCAATATACACCTCATTTCCGCCAAGTGAACGACGCTATGCATCAAAACAGGTGGAATCGCGTCCTTCAGTTATGACACGTCATGGGTCAAAGCTGATGGGTGGCATCCCCATCTTCAGTTATGCCGGACACATATACAATGTATTTTAGATCGATTTTCCGATCAATTAAAGTTGTATCAATATATTTTCAGAGTTGGCATGATGAACACAGCCATGAAATTTTTTTGCGTGGTAACAGACAAATGTGTATACCAGAAAACGCGCAAAGCACATTAATTTCAAACCCGACTAGTTCCATCTGTGTAGTAGCGAGAAATATATTCGCAACAGATGAACTGACACCGTAAGTTCATCTGAGCTCTACAATCACACTACATTTATTACAGCAGAGAATTTTAATTTACTCAACGAATGAATTTACCTTGTCTCCCTCTGGTATGGGTTCCACAAGAAGATAATCTCCACGTTTAATCCACACGTTACGACGAAATTTTGTTGGCATTGAAGCAAGGTATGATTCTCCAGAAGCCGGAGCAACGAGATGAAGGTTATTTCCTCTGCCAGCAAGGACTTGTACAATAGACTGCTCCTTAGTCGGTGGGCGTATCTCTTCTACCAGAACTTCACGGATAACATGTTTCCGCTTTGTAGCGCGAGACATCGTTCTGTAACATTAACGAATTTCGGAAACTAACACATTTCACTGAACACAATATATTTCTAAAACGTCCATGCCAACTTGACAAAGAAAAGCATAATGCTCCAGAATTAACACTGACAACGTAACATACCTAGTTTCGAAAAATCATATCTGACACGTAACACAAACCGTCAAACTGCCAATGAAGGGTTCAGATTAGAAACAAGTCAACTCAGTACTCACACCACGATCACATGGGAACTTGTAAGTAAATAATCAAAGAGTGTAAGCCAAGTAGAGAGTAGACGCAAGGAAGTTAACCTCCTTGAGTAGACGTTATGGCACTGCCTTCGTTATACAAGCCAGATAGAACTGGCGTGAACGCGATCAGCTGTTTCCATAGACTGGCTGTTTCATTGACGCGGTGGACGAAGCATTCGAGCGTTTGTCTATCTCTAGTTTCGTGGTGTTTTTTTACTTGTATAATGCCTAGAAGCTGCTGTGTCCCCGGTTGCCAGCCTATTTACTTTGAAGGGAAATATGTTACAGTGTCTGCAGGTTCTTTTGAAGAGCTGCATTCATGCTGCAGCGCATGCGCAGTACGAAATGTCGTGTTTAAAGAGATGCAGGCGCCGCTCCTGCAGCCCGCCTGCAGTCTGCCGGCTGTTCGAAGAGCTGCAGGCCTGCAGCTCATGCAGGCAGGAGCTGCAGTTGGAAATTTTCCCTGCAGCTCATGCAGCCAGCCTCGCGCATGCGCATAACTCCAAGGCTTGTAGTGGGGGTATAAGAAGCGCCTTTGTTCAAAGTTTTCGGAAGTCCACAGCGTTGTACTATATAAGTATACTACATGTTACTTCGGTCGTTCTGCGTTTCTTCGACTGATTGTAAAGGAAGTTCGTTATTTGTTTGTGTATATTGATGTATTAGTATTTTATTTTATAAGTATTATATTTGTTTGTATGAAATCACCTCTAAAAATTAGAAGAGGAAAATTGTCTATAATAGGTAATTCGTCTTATGCAGACTGAAGTTATAGACATTTGTTTTACACTAGACGCGTTTCGCTTTTTAAAAGCATCTTCAGTGGACTGTAAATGATATAAAAGTTGTTCAGTTTGTTTTGTATACATACATTAAAAACGGTTTTAAAAAACAACTTTGTGCACGTTAGTCCTATGCGTTTTTAAATTGATATTCGATCTACTCAAGGTGTTGTCTCTTCTTTACATCTCACTATTGTTTTCCGTCTTGTTGTCTGATGTTCGCTTCCTGACGTGCATTTTCCGGTAGTGTACGGAACTTTTCGCCTGTTTGAACTGAAGTGATAATAAATGAAACGGAAGAAACCCCACAAAAACAGCTGAAAAGTGACATACAAACCGAAAAACACGTCAGGAACCTACCAACCGAGCCAGCAAGTCGGAAAAACAGCAGTGAGATGTAAAGAAGGGACAACATCGTGAGTAGACCGTATATAAATTTAAAAACACATAGGCCTAATGCGCATGCGCTGCGAAGATGACGTCACGTGCCGTGCATGCTGCTGGGGCTCTTCGAACACTAACCTGCAGCCTGCAGTTTGCGTATCACGTGTGTGTTCACTTGTTCTGTGTAGCATAAGAGAGCGATTTATTGTGCCAGCGTCTAAAAGTAAATTACTTTCTTACGTTTAAGGAATTGAAGTTTTCGTGTAATAGTTTGTGTATTTCCGTGTAATCCAGTTTGAAAATTTGCATATTAAGTCTTCCTTTATTTGCAAGCGCGGAATTTTTAAAGTTCCAACCTCCCGGATCCGCACCTACTCTTGTACCTGTACAGTTAACTGCACAACAACAGGACCCACCTACACAGGAATCGGTGTGGAGCACAGACGCCACATTAGCGTTAATAGAGTTTTACGAGAACAATAAAGAAACACCCGAAAATGTTCTACAAATTGATCTTCCGAATATTGTGGAACCACATATTCACTTTTCTGCCTTTTATTTCATCGAAATGGTCATCACTGGATACAAAATCAGAATCCCTCAACATTTGGAACAAATGGAATTGGAAAATGCTCTTGTAACTATATTTGGTTGTGTGGCCATCTTCCGCAGCAGCTATCAAAATCGAGTATATTACGTAATCCAGCTTATTCTGACTACGATTAAAAACATTTGTTTTACACTAGATGCGTTTCGCTTTTTATTTTAAAAGTATCTTCTGTGGTCTGTAAATGATGTAAAGGCTTGTTTTATATTCATAGATTGAAAACAGCTTTTAAAAAACCTTATGCACATTAGGCCTATGTGTTTTTAAATTTATATACGGTCTACTCACGGTATTGTCTATTCTTTACATCTCACTGCTGTTTTTCCGGCTTGTTGGCTGGGTTGGTTGGTTCCTGACATGTGTATTTCGGTTTGTATCTCACTTTTCGCCTGTTTTTGTGGCGTTTCTTCCGTTTCATTTATTATCACTTCAGTTCAAACAGGTGAAAAGTTCCATACACTACTGGAAAATGCATGTCAGGAACCAAACAACATCAGACAACAAGACGTAAAATAGTAGTCAGATGTAAAGAAGAGACAACACCTTGAGTAGATCGAATATCAATTTAAAAACGCATGGGACTAATGTGCACAAAGTTGCTTTTTAAAACTGTTTTTAATCTATGTATACAAAACAAACTGTACAACTTTTATATCTTTTACAGTCCACTGAAGATGCTTTTAAAATAAAAAGCGAAACGCATCTGGTGTAAAACAAATGTCTTTAATTTCAGTCTGCATAAGACGAATTACCTATTATAGACAATTTTGCTCTTCTAATTTTTAGAGGTGATTTCATACAAACAAATATAATACTTATAAAATAAAAGACCAATACATCAATATACACAAACAAATAACGAACTTACTTTACAAACAGTAGAAGAAACGTAGAACGACAGAAGTAACATGTTGTACACTCATATACTACAACGCTGTGGACATGTCCGAAAGAACAGACACCACACCAAAATAATAAGTATTTAGATGCGACGATGGCGTCAGCTTCGATTAATTTACCGCAGATGCGGTCAGACGTTCGACCTCGCACAGGAATCCTAAATGGCGAGTGTAAGAGGGCATGAACGATAGGGGCGCTACAGCCATAGCGTCCGACATGAGGGAATTTGAGATGGCCAGGAGGCGAGCACGGGTAGCCAAGTGGTTAAGGCGACTGCTGGCCCAAAGCAGGAGACCCGGGTTCGATTCCCGGTCCGGCTTACATTTTCACTTGTCGCCATTGTTTCATTTCAATGCCCTAAAGCAGCCACTGTCAATCCTTTCCTCCCTAATCCTTCTTCCTCCCTCTCCTTTAACATTAATTTGCAAAAGATAATCAAATTATTCGTGAAACCAGAGCAACTCGACCTGAAGATAAGTAATTATTAATGGTTAATCTTTTAAGGGGTGCAACAAGCGTGGTTATTGTTTTGTACGTTCAGTACTACTCGTTCCACGTAAAAAGTTGGATATGGAAAGTGATACTGCCCCACTTTCGGAAACTACCGTAATATTTGTCCTCTCCTTATGTTTCCCAGTGCACTCACCCAGACGTCAGAAGAAAGGCTCACGAAAAACGTGAAATGGGCCAATACACAGAGTGGCTCTCTAAGACAACATTAACAGTTCAGAGGACATTACGAATTATATAGACAGGTTTACCCACAATGAGTGGTGGTTACAAAGCATAACAACCAAGTGTACTTAATGATAATATAAGGAATGCCCTTCTATCAGAAAAGTAATGACATTAAAAATTTCCGTAAAGTGCGAAAATTTAAACATTGAAGCTAGAAGGTTTGATTGGATTTTAGGACCAATACTTCTATCTAACACATATTCTAGATTGAAAATTTATTAAAAGGTATAAAAAATATAAAGGGTAAAGAAATTAGTTCAGAAAACCATGTGTAAAATTCAGATAGTATTAACTGAATGTATACATAAAAGTGGAGATGATGAACTAAATGCCGATTTACACTGCCCGTCACGTCACAGAACCGTCACGTGAAGTTGTATTCACACTGTTCATCACTGCCACTCAGGTTAATTCTCTTTTTCCAGTAAGTGAGATTATTAGTGGCGACCTGTTATGTAGAAAGTCATATTATAATATTGTAATTGAAGAAACAACGCTAAATGTTATTGATTGCCAAAATCAACTTTACAATGTATGTTTTGGGCTAACTTAATGTGGTAATGTGCAGGAAACCGAAACATGTCGAAATATTGACATCTATTTTCAAGCTAAAAAATAAACATACTAGTCATGAACACATTAAACAATAGTTATGGGAGCATAAACAGAGCCTATTTACTTTATCCATTACGATTTGCCCGCAGAAATCATCAATACTGTCATACACAACTGAATTTTTTCCCTTCATTAGCAATGACTTTTTCATTTGAAATGTTATTTAATGAAACTTGCGTCATAAAATTACAATCTTATTGAAATAAACAATTTGTTTCAGTCTTTTCTGTTACAATATTACAAAACATAAACCATTTTTCGGTTTCAGACATCCGACCTCGCCTTTAGGAGCACACTCAGTTGAGAAGAATATTCAAGTAGTCATGAAACATTTGAAATTTCCCGCTAAAACAAAGGGAAATAATAATAAAAAAGTTTAATATGACACATTTGCCCATAAAATTGTAACTGTTGACTACAGCATGAAAATACGTTACCTTCCGATTTAAGCAGATGACCGTTCCGTCAAAACATTCTTCTCGAGAAAGCTTGACATGACGGTCCCACGACAAACAGTGTGAATGTCGCCATTAGAAATACATTGTGGAATGTTCTGACAGATGGTGACGTGACGTGAAGTGATGGACAGACTTAAATTTATAAATTAACAGCTGCTACTTCTCGCATTCAAACTGTTGAGGTTTTGAAGAAAAAGCCTACAAAGCTACAAAAAGAGCTTGTAGCCGTATTTGTGACGGCAAGTCGTTTCGACATAAAAGTGACATGATCGCAGAAGGCAAAGTATATATTATGATGTCCAGTACAGTTCTTGATTGTCTTTGGTTTTTGTTTGTTCAATTAGTTAGATGTAAATTCTGTTCTTTAATAAAGGTGAATTTCCGTTCCGAATCAAGTTTCTATATAAAAATAGAGACATTAGTAAGACTCGCTAAAATGGTGACTCCCGACGTTGAAAAAAGGAACAAACCCATACATTCTTCGCATAAAGCCAGGTCCACACGCAACGATCTGTCTGCGCAAATGTCTGTGCAAATATCTGCACACACCAATGGTTGCGTGTGGATGGGTGTTCACATCACTGCAAATTCTCGCGCCCGACATCTTTCGGTGAAAAAAAAAAAAAAAAACTAGGTAGTACAGACTACAATTTGGGTGGCAAACGCATACCATAAGCTCCTTTACGAAGTTTATTTTTGTCAGTGATAGAGGAAATCTATTTACGGACACTATTTGCAATGTATCTTGCAAGAAAAAAATATGCAAACAAACTGCAATAAACATAAATGATCTAGGCATTGGCTGCTTAAAAGAAGGCAGTTGTGATTCTACATCGTTAGTTGGAGTCCAAACCCAATGACTGGCGTAATTATTTGCGTATGGATGTCGAAACTTATAATTATCTTTTGACACTGGCAACTCCTCGCATAATAAGTAAAGACACTTGTATGAGGAGATATATTTCTCCACATGATTGGCTGACAGTTACATTAAGATTCCTGGCCACAGGAAGGACCTACAAAGACCTCGAATTTTCAACAGCAATTTCTAAACAAGCATTGTGTTAAACCATCCCCAACACTTGTGAAGCTATTTACGCTGCCCAGAAGAATGATTTAATGAAGGCAAGTAAAGTAGGCCTACCTTCTAACAAGATACAAATAAAATTATCTGAGTTTTAGATATGTTTGAAACACTGTACGCCTACTTCACTTTATGTTCTATATGTGGCCAACAAGTTGCGACTAACTTTGTTTCCCAGTCGGAATTTTCAGTTCTCAGCCATTTTCATCCACTGTCAACATAGTAAGCATAAGAAAAAAGTATACACTGAGACAGATTTGCAGCGATCTCCTGTCCACACGTTCCAACTTGCAGATGTGATTTGAACCCACAGATTTGAGCAATTTTGCTCAAATCTCCAACTCCAACTTGCAGGTTTGCACGCATCTCATATCTGTGCAAATGTGCTGTCCACACGCAACGATTTGCGAGGTGTGCGCAGACAGATCGTAACGTGTGGACCCGGCTTAATGGACGTGGCGTCGCAAACACAAGATACAGCAATAAAAAAGGAGCAAGCGGAATCAACCGCAAGATCAGGACTTGTCGCACCCAGCACAAGACGGAAGGAGGACAATTCCGAAATACGTTGGAACCAAGTCAAGCTTCCAACATTCTGCATAGTCGATCTAGAGCATTGTTTTCCGCACATAGATTTTGTTTTTCAACAGAACAGAGTTTGCAATGACGAAGATAAATACATATTAGTGGTAGCACATATAGAAGGCGCGTCTTGGAGGTTGTATTACGTTGTCGTCTAGACGTGGCTGTGAGCAAAAGTTCAAATGTTTGTATAGTCTATGGGAATTAACTACGGGGTCATCAGTCCCGAAACTTACAAACTACTTACGAACTAGGACGGCACAAATATCCATGCCCGAGGGGGGATTCGAACCCCCGACCGTAGTGGCCGTGCAGACCGTGACTGAAGCGCCTCAGTCCCCTCGGCCACCGCGGCCGGCAGGCGCGGTAATAGAAGAGGTAGAAGATGTATTAGAACGACGTTGTTATGCAACATTAAAAGAGACACTCGTTCAACTATATTCATTACGGCTGGATCAACGGTTGCAGAAAGCTTTCAACGTTGAACAACTAGGAAGCAGAACTCCATCACAGCTTTTACGAACTTTTAAGGCTCTTGCAGGTCCTGATTTACTGCCCGAGCATTTGCTAAGGGTACTATGGCTCCGCAAATTACCAGTTAGTATCAGATCGGTCGTGGCTACACAGCAAGAGTTGTCGGTGCAGGCATTGGCAGAAAAAGCAGACATGATAGCAAACATCCTTTCAGAAGTTCCACAATGTGCAATAATCGAAAATTCAAGGGAAAATATTTACGAAACACAAGTCGATGCAGCAAAGGCCGAAGAAGACACGGTAACATGTACGGAGAGAGAAGAAATGCATGTACAGGATAGGAAGATTGAACAAATGGAAAATCAAATAGTTCGCCTAACCGTAATGTTGTTGGAGTAACAACGCAAATTTCGGCGTCGTTACGAACTGAAGGACGAACGAAGCAAAGTGGGATTACGTTCAGGCCAGTGGTGTTGCTATCACAAAAGATTTGGAGATGCACCACGACAGTGTACACGTCCTTGTTGTTGCCCAAAAGCTGAAGGGAATCTAGGCAGAGTGTGATCTTTGGTGAAGTTACAGTTAGTGTCCTGTGAAGTAAGTTTTCAATTTGAACATCTGATTTGAGTGAGTTGTAGTGTTTATTTTTAGTGTTTGTCTTCCTTCAGTGTTCAATGAAATAATGGACAGTGGTCAATACGGCGTAGGCGGACATTCAAATTTCCCGCCGAACTCCGTCGACTTGACTACACAGGATCCATGGTATGGCAGATGCAAGCCAAGCGTAACCAGATTGCAGACAATGCAAACTTAAACATGCACGTCGAGATCACAAACAGTAAGTTGAAAAGCAAACGTTTATCTTATGAGACACCTAACTAAAAAAAGAAAAGAGGCAGGCAAAAGCAAAGAAACTAGTGAACAAAACTGATGAAGATACGTCACAGACATTGCAATGCAATAAGACAGAACACACTGTGATACGAAATTCTGGAAATAATTCGGTAAGTAATGAAAAGCACACTACACTTAACGACAACTTAAATGTAACACATCCCGTGGCAAACACTGTTAATAAGGATCAAAAGACAAACACAGAATCGGTGTAAGTGGAATCCAAGGATAATAGACACAAGGTCGATTCATCAGGTCCATTTTATATTTACGTAGAGGGATTGATCGGAAATGTTGGCAACTTGCATCCAATGGCATTGGGAAAAATTATATTTCAGTCAAAACCAGAATGCCGGAAGCACATAACAAATATCAAAGCTGTCAGAAAAAAATAGAATTAGAATTGCTCTAACTTCCGGGCAAGCTACGTATAACCTAATTCAAGCTTCACTGTTGCAGAGTAATCAGTTACTAGCCTACATTCCAGCTCACAGATTAACTCGACGCGGTGTAATTCGTAATGTTGATCCCAACATCACAGATGACGAACTACTTCAAGCTTTAGAATCGCCAATGAAAGTTCTCAGCATCAGAAGGATGACTAAGCGCGTCGTAAATGGAAATTCCTTGTCATATTTCTCATACAAAACATATGTTGTGACCTTCGATCCCCAGTACTTACCAAAATACGTAAGCATATAAGGGATGAGGTGTCAAGCCCAACCATATGTATCAACGTCCAGAGAATGCTACAAATGTCTGAGATTCGACCACATTAGCAGTCAATGTCGCTCTCAAAAGCGTTGTAAATATTGCGGTGATAATCACTCAGCAGATGAATGCTCCAGTACTCACCCTACTTGTGTTAATCGCAAAGGGAATCATAATTCATTGGATAAGAGGTGTCTAGAGTATGATAAGCAGAAAGAAATAAAGAAAATATCTGCTGAGTTAAATATCCCACACAAAGAAGCTAAGAATTAGGTACTAACAAGCCTTATGCGGAAGTTTCGTTGGCTCAGTGGACGTGAGATGACGAGAAATCTTTCCCAAATCTTCCTGAGACACAACATACAAACAGTCTCAGCAACAAACAAAATCCTCAGTAACTTCGACGGTACCACGATTCCCAGTCATACACCGTGAAAGTGAACTACCATTAGGACCAATGGCAGCAAATCCATATAGCCCACAGTATCACCATATTCCCAGCCACAGGGAAGCAAATGTAGGCACTACCACAACGTCTGATACGCCCAGCAACACAGTAATTATTGAAAAACTTGTTAAGTTTGTGGCCAGACTTATAAGACAAGTACAGGCAACAAACACTGACTTTGTTGATCCAGTAACTATACAACAGGAAATCGTTAGTAATGTATCTTAATTAAAACAAATAGTAATGAAAATTTTCCAGTCGAATGCTCGTTCAGCAATCTCAAACAAGGATTCCTTAGAGCATAACATATCGAGATCACTTCATTTAGTGAAACTTGGTTTAAACGTGATACACATATTACGTTTAGAGGCTATCATGTACTTCGTGAAGACAGAAATGAAGTGGTGTGGCTCTGCTAATAAGATCGTCAGTGGCTTTTTCCGCTCACTATATTGATTTTACCAATATACATAATTTTCAAGCGGTAGCTGCAAAAGTGTGCATTTTATCACAAGTTCTAACTATAATCTCATTATACTGTCCTCCAAAAACAAAAATAAAAATGAAGGAATGGTATGTATTATTCGCTCAGTTAGACCCGCCGTTTTTAATTTGTGGGGATTTCAACGCTCATAATTCTTCATGAGGTTGAGAAGTAAATGATATCTAAGGAGAAGCCATTCTAGAAGTAATGGACGAAATTAATTTATGCAAACGATGGGTCTCCAACTTTGCTCACTAAACCGCACCAGAGTAAATCAGCTGTTGATTTAACTATTTGTACAGCATCGTTAGCAGGTTTATTCGAATGGAAAGCATACACATATCTGATAGGTTCAGATCACTTCCCAATTGAAATATCAGTAAATAGTTCCCCAACAAAAATTACATATGAACCAAAATTAAAGTGGAATACAAGGAAAGCAGATTGGACTACTTCTCATAGGGTTCTAGAGAATGAAAGTATTTCACTTGAACTGATAGATCAATGCCACAGTACATATAGCAGATTCATAAACATGAGTAATACAGCTGCGACAGCCTCAATTCCTCAGAAGAAAGTAACAAGAAATCCGAAATTTAGTGGAATTCCGAGTGCTCACTTGCAGTTGCCAAACGTAAATTAGCATTCACACATTTCAAGCATAACAGCACACGGGAAAATTTTTGCACCCTTAAGAAAGGGGATAGCAGAGCCAAACGATTTCTGAAAGCCCAAAATAAATCTTCCTGGAAAAAATACTGCAAAAAGATTTCAAGAAATACACCTATCTCTGAAATATGGTCAATGATAAGACTGATAAACAATAAATCTTTTACACAAAAATCTATAAACAACTCGGTTGAAAATTTTGCAGATATTATTGCACCTCCTTCAGCAGAAGGAGAAACATTACTGTTTAAAAATAGCAATTATGGAGACTCACAGCCATCTTGTGAATTATTCGCACAACCATTTACAATTAAAGAACTAGAATTGGTCCTCAATTGTTCTACTCATTCAGCTCCTGGCATTGATCAAATCAACTACCCCATGTTATCTTACTTACCTACAGCAGCAAAAAATATTCTGCTGCAGATCTACAATGCAATATGGGCAGAAAGTGAAGTTCCTCACGAATGGTCAACACAAATGATTGTTCCTGTATTAAAGCACAGTAAAGACTCTTCTACAGCAGAATCCTATCGTCCAATTGCACTGTCATCGTGCTTAGCAAAGACTTTTGAACGCCTCCTCAAATTACATCTTGAATGGTGGCTGGAACATAATAAAAATTTCCCAAGTTGCAGTATGGCTTTCGGAAAGGTATAAGTACAATGGATTATTTAAGCATTCTGACATTAGATATTGAAAAAGTTTTCGCTGAGAATGGTTATCTAACTGCTTTATTCTTGGATATATCAGGAGCATATGACTCTGTTGACATTACCTTACGTTTGCAGAAGTTAGAACACTTAGGTATTCCACACATTTGCCTTCGATTTCTCCAAAATTACTTACGTCAAAGAACAATCTATTTTTAGCAGACAACAGTCTATATGGACTTTTCTCAGTTTGGAAAGCAATTCCACAAGGAGCTATTCTAAGTCCTATATTATATGCATTATATGTTGCAGATCTGGAAAATATATTTGATCACACAATTCGTGTGCTACAATATGCAGATGATGTGTGCATATATACAGCTTCAACTTTTGTGTCTCGTTGCCGCTGGTTGTCCTAAGTGTCAGTGGCCGAGTAGAGAGAGACCGACACAGGAAAGTAGGATGCACGAGTGTGCGGGTACAGAGTATGAGGTGACCAGCCAGTGGGACAGTAGAATCTAGAAACACTAAGCTAGATTAGAACAAGTTGTATATTTCGTAGAAATAGGATAATACTTACCTTTTACAAAGTTCATGACTGCCAACTAAGTGTACTGCTGGGACATAGGTTAACTACATAGAGGCCTGCCTACTGATGTGTCCGTTTCAGTGTCTGTCATAATTCCAAGTGTCCGATGCAGTTCAGTGGTGGCCATGAGCGGAGTTGCAGCAGAGTTCGCTCGTGGCTGACGTCGTAAGAACGCCGCGCCGTACTTGCATGGTGGCGCGGCGAAAGTACATGGTGCACACTTCAGACTTGTGCGACACCACATCAACCAGCCTGGATCTTTGTTGCTCATGGATGAACAAGGCAGCTGATAAACTATCTGCATGGACCCTGAAGAATGGCTTAAGCCTGTCACATTCAAAATCGTCTGTAGTTTTCTTTATGCGAAAACGCCAATCATACCAAATGAATACCATAAATGTAGGACCTTTTACTTTTAACGTAACAACAATAGCAAAGGTATTGAGGCTTCTTTTAGATAGCAAACTATCCTGGGCTGAACACATCAAGCACATTGTTATGAAGGCAGAAAAAGCCCTTAATGTTTTATGAGCAGTAAGCAGTGTATGGTGGGGTGTCCAATCCTCCTCATCTTATATTACGCTCTAATACGCTCTGAAATGGATTATGGATGGTTTCCATATGGAAATGCGCCACAGTATGTACTTCAAAAACTAAATGTATTGCAGTTTCATGCCATCAGGCAGTGTCTAGGAGAAATGAAGTCATCACCAACAAATGCCCTCCTAATTGAAGCGAAAGAAATGCCTCTGGATATTCGTTGAGAACTACTTGTCAAAATATTTCTGCTTCAAAGATTTGTAGTGATCAACCACCCGGCCACAGTTAAAGGAAAGCAAATGTCAGTAAGAGGATACTCATCAGAAGAGAAGCGAACACCTTTGTTAGTAAAAGGCTTCCGATGTCTCAGTTTTACATTTTCTCTGACACAGAAGGACCCAATTTTACCAGTGTTCAGCAAGGAATATGAGACAATAGTCTACCAACCTGAAGTTTTTTATCTCCCAGACAGAAAGAGTGAAGAGGTTAAAGACAATATAGGTGTAACAAATTATTTGGAAAACAAATGGTCGGATTTTTTGCATATATATACAGACGGATCCAAAACACCCGAGGGAGTTGGTTGTGCATTTTATTGTCCCAGATTATACAAATCAAAAAAGTTTATGTTACCACCATTGACTAGTATCTACACTGCTGTATTAATAGCAGTTAAAGAAGCAGTTCAGTTTGGAACAGAAAGGCGAAATAAAGCACTAATTTTGTCATATTCTAGAGGCATTTCAGAGAAATTACAGCATAGAAACTGGAAAGCCAACAACAGCTATATTTATGAGTTGGTGGAAATAATAATGAAAGCCAACAAAGAAAAGAAATGTGTTTATCTTATGTGGATAAAGGGTCATTCAGCACAATGAAGCAGTTGATGCTCTAGCAAAAGAAAGCATCAAAGTTGGGAACCTACTATTTATACAGCTTCCATATTTCGACTTAAAAAAAAGTCTCAGAAAAAGAGGCATATAATCAATGGGAACAGCAGTGGCAAGTTTCGCAGCAGAAAAAGGGCCTCTCATATGCTACACTTCAGTGTACCATTCCAGCAAAACTGTGGTTCTGGCAGAAGAGTCTTCCAAGGAGATACGTAACATCAATGATTAGAATAAGGTTAGGACATGCATGCTTTCCTGAACATCTCTACAGGATTGGAGTGAAAGACTTCCCCATTCAGAAGAAGATGGAGATCTTGGATGCACCAAATATGACCCACAGCAAAATAAGCTATGGCAAAGGCTCACAAAAATGAAAATTTCCCTTCCTACAAACATAAGACTGTTAATGATTGAGAGCAAGCCAAACCTTTAAGATATTTTATTTAAATTTTTACAAGAAGCGGATATACGGCTCTGACATCAAGTGTGGAATTTATAAATTTGAAGTTTGTAATTTTAAAATTTGTAATTTTGAATTTGTAATTTTTTTAACCATGTTTAAAACAGATGTATATAAAAATTAATTATACACTAATTTAAAAAATGTTATGGCTGTATTGTTTCATGCAAAAAAACCAATAAAAATAACATCAATCAATCAATCAATCAAAAACAGAAGACGAACGTTAGAGGACGTTGGCATTCGTAACCAACAAGACTGACGTCCACAACCTAACAAGATAGAACAGTTTGCAAATGCTACGTTATCGGCGGTACACCGAGCCAGGAGATTATTTGTCTACGATCAAAATTTAGATAAATTCTTTCTCGTACATTCAGGGTCGGAAGTAAGTGTGTATCCCAGGCGACTAAGTATTGTGACAGTTACAGCTGCATATTGCGTTCTCACAGCAACAAACAATTCAACCATAAAAATATATGGTAAACAAACAAGAACACTGGATTTGGGCTTGAAATACAAACCTACTTGGACATTTATCATTGCAGATGTGGCTAAACCAATTCTCGGAGCTGATTTTTTTGTCACACTTTAATTTGTCACCAGATTTGGTGAATCATCATTTGATTACAGTAGCTAGAGACAAGGGGCAGTTGACTGCAGTCAATATGACAAAGAAAGAAGATGGAATTACGTCAGTGCGGCCAAATGGAATCTACGTAGAAGAAGCAAATTGGACACAAGTCGAGAGGCAGAGTGTTCATCAATCTACGCAGTTTGTAGCAGTTATAGAAGATGACAGTGCTTACGACAGTTTACTACAAGATTTTCCATCAATCACACAGGCGATAGCTGCTAATGGGAAGTGTCGGCACGAGACGAGACATCACATTCGCACGTCAGCCGGTCTGCCAGTGGCTTTCCGTCCAAGAAGACTTCCACCATACAAACTTCTGGCGGCACAAAGCAGGATTCGAGGAGCTGTTGAAAGCAGGTATAGTAACCAGATCAAGTAGTTGTTGGGCATCTCCACTCCACATGGTACGTAAAAAAGACGGATCATGGCGATTATGTGGAGATTACAGAGCTCCCAATAATCACACAATTCCAGATCATTACTCAGTACCACATGTGACAGACTTTAATAGTTCAATAGCTCAGGCTCAAGTATTTTGTGTAGTTGATTGTCAGAAAGCTTATTTGCAGATTCCAGTAGCGTCAGAGGACGTGCCCAAGACTGCTGTAATAACGCCTTTTGGGCGTTTTGAGTACAAATTCATGCTTTTTGGGTTACGTAATGCTGCGCAGACGTGGCAGCGATTTATGCACGAAGTGTTGCGTTGTTTATCATTCATATTTTGTTACATGGACGATATTCTTATATTTTCATCAATAGTGGAAGAGTACATGCAACACTTACGCATACTGTTTCAACGACTACAAGAATATGGTATAGTTATTAACAAGATAAAGAGTGTCTTTGGCAAAAGTGATGTGCGGTTTTTAGGATACTTGGTATCAGCAAGAGGATTGGCACCATTTCCAGAACCTGTAGCTGCAGTTCAAGACATGCCTTTACCAACTACCTACAGACGTTTACACAGGTTTCTGGGAATGATAAATTATTATCGTCGACATCTTCCAGGATTGGCTTCCCAGCAGGAACTACTTACTGCATTCCTTGCAGGTAAAATACAGCAGGTAGTAGGAAGATACCGTGGATTTCAGTGAGTGAAGCAGCGTTCCACAGAGTCAAGCAGTGTTTAGCGCAGGCCACTCAGTTAGCTCATTCTCGTATTAGTGCCCCACTGGCTCTCATGGTGGACGCAAGTTAGCATGCAATCGGAGCAGCACTACAGCAGAGAGTAGATGGCCGTTGGCAACCTCTTGCCTTTTATTCTCAAAATTTTACACCAAATCAAAAGAAATGGAGTGCAATAGATCGGGAATTGCTGGCAATATATGCGTCTGTCAAACATTCCGAACCTCTGTGGAAGGAAGGCACTACATAATTTTCACAGACCACAAACCACCATCCTACATCTTTCAGCATGGAACTGATCATGGTTCACTGCGACAGTGTAGGCCAGCCGAGTGCTCACTCAGTTTACCACAGATGTGCCTCACATTTCAGGGAAAGAGAATATAGTAGCAGTCTGTTTATCAAGAAACTGTGGCAGTCTACAGGCAGTGCCATGGAAGGACAATGCAGTTGAGCAACAGCAAGATACAACATTGCAAGAATTGCTAAAAGGAGGACAAACAGCATTACAATTGAGTCATATGGTGGTTCCGTATTGTGACAATGGCATGTGGTGTGACATATCTAGAGGCAAGCAACGCCCATACATTACAGTTGAATTTAGACGTTTAGTGTTCAAAACATTCCATAACTTGGCACATCCGGGTATCAGAGCAACAGCAAGACTAGTGGCAAGCAAAGTAGTTTCGCCAGGGATTCAGAACGACTGCCGAATTTGGGCACGTTCATGCATTGAATGTCAGCATAATAAAATTAGTCGTCATGTGTTTGCACCAGTTTCACAGTTTCCGACACCTACGTCTAGATTTGCGCATATCCATTTCGATATAATAGGACCACTAACCTATTCAGATGGGTACCGCTACCTTGTAACAATGGTGGATCGATTCACGAGATGGCCAGAAGCCATGCCTATATCAGAAGTATCTGTAGACACAACTACAAAGATATTGTTGAGATCGTGTTTTTCGAGGTTTGGTGTACCAGAATCCATTACAACAGACCGTGGGCGTCAATTCGAGTCGCAGCTATTCCACGAGCTTCTACAATTGGTAGGCTGCAACCATCTTCATACCATCAGGTACCACACGGCAAGTAATGGGATGGTAGAAAGTTTCCATCGGATGTTAAAGGCAGCACTGATGTGTTACCCAACAAAGTGGACAGAAGGCTTGTCATTAGTGCTATTGGGTTTACATACGGCATTAAAAGATGACCTCCAATGTTCGCCAGCCCAGTTAGTGCATGGAGAGCAGTTGCATGTACTAGGAGAACTTATTATACCAGCAACAGGACAGCCAAGGACGGCGGGAAAAATAACGGAATTTGTGCAACACCTAAGCAGTCAAATGAGACGTTTGCGCGCAGTGTCACAGGTTAGGTATGGTGAAAGACAGATATCTGTATATAAGGAGCTACTTAACACAACACATGTATGGCTTAGGGATGATGCAGTGTGTCCGCCACTAAGTCCACCATACACTGGCCCATACAAAGTTCTATCAAGAGGAGAGAACACCTACATAATTGAAAAAAAAAACGGCAGCAGTGAAACCGTATCTATAGAACGTTTAAAACCGGCGCATTTAGACTCGGACGGAACAGTGTAGCAGCAGCAGTGTACGACTTCATTGTCGCTAAGAACAAGAATGGATATCATGGCACCATACACCCATGAAGAGTCAGCTTCTACATCGCCTCAACAATTTCAACCATGTCTTACCAGAGCCAGAAGACAAGTCAAGCACCAGTACCCTCATATTCCAGGAGCGCCAGGCTTTAAAAAAAAGGGGGGGGGGGGGGAAGCTGAAGTGGCGTTATTAGTGATGGCAAGTGATTTAGACATGAAAGTGACAGTGAACGCAGATATTATGATGCTCAGTAGAGTTATTGATTGCCTTTGGTTTTTGTTTGTTTAATTAGTTATGTGTAAATTCTCTTCTTTAATAAAGGTGAATGAATTTCCGTTGCGAACCAAGTTCCTATATAAAACTAGAAATATTAGTTGTTGTTGTTATGGTCTTCAGTCCGGAGACTGGTTTGATGCAGCTCTCCACCCTACTCTATCCTGAGCAAGCCTTTTCATCTCCTCATAAGAACGGCAACCCACATCCACTTGAATCTGCTTACTATACGTGTCTCTTGGCCTGCCTCTGCGATTTTTCCCCCACACACTTCCCTCCAATGCTAAATTTACGATTCCTCGATGTCTAAGAATGTGTCCTACCAAGCTATCCCTTCTTTTAGCCAGGGTATGCCAAAAATTCCTTTTCTCACTAATTCTGTTCAGTACTTCTTCATTGGTTATGCGATCTACCCACCTAATCTTCAGCATTCTTCTGTAACACCACATTTCAAAAGCCTCTATTCTCTTCCTGTCCGCACTGCTTATCGTCCATGTTTCACTCCCGTACAAGGCAACACTCCACACAAATGCCTTCAGAAAAGACTTCCTTACACTTAAATTAATATTCGATGTAAGCAAATTTCTCTTTTTCAAAAATGCTTTTCTTCCCATTGCCATTCTGCATTTTATATCCTCTGTACTGCGACCATCACATGTTATTTTACTACCCAAGTAACAAAACTCATCAACCACCTTCATTGTTTCGTTACCTAATCTAATTCCTTCAGCATCGCCCGATTTTCTAAGACCGCATTCCATTATTTTTGTTTTGCTCTTGTTAATGTTCATTTTATATGCTCTCTTCAACACACTGTCCATTCCATTCAACTGCTCTTCCAGGTCCTCTGCTGTCCCTGACAGAATTACAATGTCATCAGCAAAACGCAATGTTTTTATTTCTTCCCCCTGTACTTTAATCCCTATTCCAGAATTTTCCTTGCTTTCCTTCACCGCCTGCTCGATGTACAAATTGAATAACATCGGAGAAAGGCTACAACCCTGTCTTAGTCCCTTCCCAACTGATGCTTCCCTTTCATGCCCTTCGAGTCTAATAACCTAGGAGACTGAGGCGCTCCAGTCACGGGCTGCGTGACCACTACAGTCGGGGGTTCGAATCCCCCCTCGGGCATGGATATTTGTGCCGTCCTAGTTCGTAAGTAGTTCATAAGTAGTTTGTAAGTTTAGGGACTGATGACGCTGTAGTTAAGTCCCATAGAATATACAAACATTTGAACATTTTAATAACTGCGGTCTGGCTTTTCTACAAGTTGTAAATAACTCTCCTTTCCCTATATTTTACCCCTGCTGACTTCAGAATTTGAAAGAGTGTATTCCAATCAACATTGTCAAATGCTTTCTCCAAATCTACAAAAGCTAAAAATGTAGGTTTGCCTTTCCTTAATCTATCTTCTAAGATAAGACGTAAAGTGAGTATTGCCTCCCGGGTCCCTACGTTCCTCCTGAATCCAAACTGATCTTCTCCGAGGTCAGCTTCTACCAGCTTTTCCATTCTCCTGTAGATAATTCGTGTTAAAATTTTGCAACTATGACTTATCAAACTGATGGTTCTGTAATTTTCACACCTGTCTGCACCTGATTTCTTTGGAATGGGGATTATTACATTTTTCTTAAAGTCTGAGGGTATTTCGCCTCTCTCATACATCCTACACACCAGTTCAAACAGTTTTGTCATGGCTGGCTCTCCCAGAGACTTTAGTAGCTCTGAGGGTATGTCATCTACTCCTGGGGCCTTGTTCTGACCTAGGTCTTTCAGGGCTCTGTCAAATTCATCTCTCAGTATAGTATCTCCTATTTCATCTTGATCTACTTCCTCTTCCCTTCGTACAACATCGACTCTAAGTTCATTTCCTTTGTAGAGCTGCTCTATGTACTCTTTCCACCTTTCAGCTTTCCCTTCTTTGCTGAGAACTGGTTTCCCATCTGAGTCCTTGATATTCGTAGAATTGCTTTTCTTGTCCCCAAATGTCTCTTTTATTTTCCTGTAGGCGGTATCTACTTTTCCCCTTCTCATACATTCTTCTACAGATTTGAATTTGGCTTCTAGCCACTCCTGCTTAGCTATTTTGCACTTCCTGTCAATCTCATTTTTTAGTCGTCTGTACTTCATTTTGCCTGTTTCATTTACTGCATTTTTATATTTTCTCCTTTCATCAATTAAATTTAGTATTTCCTGTGATACCCAAGGATTTTTGTAGGTCTTACCTTTCTACCTATTTTGTCCTCTGCTGCCTTCACTATTTCATCTCTCAGTGCTACCCATTCCTCTTCTACTGTTTTATTTCCCCTGTTTCTGTCAGTTGATGCCTAAATCTCCCTCTGAAATTCTCCAGAACTTCACTTTCCTTCAATTTATCTAAGTCCCATCTCCTTATTTTCCTACCTTTCGGCAGTTTTTTCAGTTTCAGCCTACAGTTCATGACTAACAAGTTATGGTCAGAGTCTATATCTGCCCCTGGGTACGTCTTGCAGTTTGTAACCTGGTTCCGGAATCTATGTCTTACCATTATAAAATCTATCTGATACCTTCCGATGTCTCCTGGTCTCTTCCATGTATACAACCTTCTTTTGTGATTCTTAAACCTGGTGTTTGTTACGATTAAATCATGTTCCGTGCAAAATTCTACCAGACGACTTCCTCTTTCATTCCTCCTGCCCAGTCCATATTCACCTACTATTTTCCTTCTCTTCCTTTTCCTACTACCGAATTCCAGTCTCCCATCACAATTAAGTTTTCCTCTCCCTTAACTGTCTGAATAATTTCCTTTAGCTCCTCATATATTTCTTCGATCTCCTCATCATCAGCAGAGCTAGTTGGCATATAAACCTGGACTACTGTTGTCGGTGTTGGCTTCGTATCTATCTTGACAATGATAATACGATCACTGTGCTGGTCATAGTAATTTACCCGCATTCCTATTTTCTTATTCATTATCAGTCCTACTCCTGTGATACCTCCAACGATTTTGTATTTATAATCCTGTACTCACCTGACCAGAAATCCCGTTCATCCTGCCACTGAACTTCACTAATCCCCACTATATCTAACTTCAACCTATCCATTTCCCTTTTTAAATTTTCTAATTTTCCTACCCGATTAAGGGATCTAACATTCCACGCTCCGATCCGTAGAATGCCAGTATTGTCTTTCCTGATAACAACATCCTACTGAGTAGTCCCCACCCAGAGATCCGAATGGAGGACTATTTTACCTCTGGAATATTTTACCCGAGAGGATGCCATCATCATTTTTCCATACAGTAGAGCTGCATGTCCTCGGGAAAAGTAACGGCTGTAGTTTCCCCTTGCTTTCAGCTATTCGCAGTAGCTGTGTGGCAAAGCCACATTAGCTGATGTTACAAGGCCAGCTCAGTCAATCATCCAGACTGTTGCCCCTGAAACTACTGAAAAGGCTGCTGCCCCTCTTCAGGAACCACACGTTTGTCTGGCCTCTACACAGATACCCCTCCGCTGTGGTTGCACCTACGGTACGGCTATCTGCATCGATGAGGCACGCAAGCAAGCAATAAGGGGAGAAACGAAAAGTAAAAGTATTGTTTTATTTCAACGAGAAGTTTTTGTTTGCATTATTATAGAGGGCAAAATATAGATTTGAAATTTTTATCAGTGAAGGATGGATAATCGTAACTTTTACCATATTTTGTCATGGACATTTTCCTGTTTCTTTGTAATGTATGCGTTTCTGTATATTCCCAGTATTAATTTCACCTCTAACAAGGCAATTAGGTACTACAAAGTTTAAAGTAATGCATGTACATTATCCTAAATATGACAAAGCGAGGTACAGAAGTCGTCTTTACGTACGTCAGCTTAGGAATCGGCCCCCTCAACGTGTGATGTTAACAAAGCCATGCTACGGCCTGTATTTATCACGAAGTCAGTGGCTAGGAGCTGATGCATTCCTCTCGGAAAGAGGAGTATATTTCTGCTGTTGGCCTTTGCTCTTCGATAACTTTGCAGACGACATGTTGAAGTGCAAATCACACAGACTTACTAAATAAAAACGGCAAATCATGATAATATACTCTTTTAACGGAAATGGTACATTACAGATTTGTTACAAACGCTTCTCTTTGGTACATTAAATGTCAATTAGAAACGAATATCAGTAATTTATGAAAGAACCATAAAAGGTCTAAGCAGAATGTATATAAATTTAAAAAGTAGTTCTTGCAGGAGATTAACAGTTAGGTCTTGTGGTTAGGGTCCTAGGCTGTGATTGTAGGGGAAAGAAACTTTTTGGATTCGAATCCTGTTAAAGCTATTTTTATGTAGGCCCTATCTAATAGAATAGATAACGAAAATATTAATTTATTGCAAGTCTATTTTACAGTAATCGCTATTTATTTTCCATATTTGTTATGATATATAAGAGTGAAAATGTGGAGGGACCTAACAGGAGATTTTAAATTGCTCTTCGTTCTCACATAGACATAGTTGGCTGCCTATTTCAAATATGTGGCGATTTCACAAATAGTTGACTGCTTATACATAACATGTTCGGATTTGCAAGTGTGTAATTAGCAAGAACCTAATCACACTGCTCTAACTAATACGATTGAAGTAAGTACCATCAATATTTATGTTCACATAAGTAATAGTTATCTATGTAACACAGTAAAACTGACACAGTCTGTCCAAGCGTGAGTGGCGAATGATGTGTCTTTATTAATGAATTGTTGCATTATGGAGGACCACAATGATGTATACCTAATTTTTTGAAGGGCATTAGGTTGTTTCACTCTTGATGTGTAAGTGAACTTTAACTTGTAAAGATAACTTTTCTTTACTTCGCCATTACTTTCTCAAAGAAACGCAGATACATTGATAATCACATTAAATACGGTTTTGTTGCTCTGCACTCTTTGTTACGAAGTCTTGAGCAATGATGCCAAAAGGCCTTGTCATCTTGACAGGCATTCGTGGACAAAACATAGCGCCTTAATAGGTAAGTCAAAGGTGGTTTTTGCTCCAAAATGTGAACGTTTGCGATGTATGAAGTTGGATGGTACTGGACCCATTGCTCAGTCATCTGAAAATGTGATTCTAGATTCCTACAAGTTATTGTTACTCATCGCAAAGGAGAAACACTAGTCAAGCAATGCTTGTTGAAAGCAGCTGTAATTGTTCTTCGACCTGAAAGTAAACAAAAACCTTCGCAAATACCGCTTTCTGACAGCACTGTGAAATTTCAGACTGATGATGTTGCAAATGACATAACAAATCAGGCAGTATAGGCCATGAGACAATTCGAATTTTTCTTAATACAGTGGGACGAGAGTACAGATGTTGCAAATTATTGGTTTTCGTTCGATACATACTAAACAATTCAAAACGAGATGTCATTCCTCACAGAGCTAAGGACTTCTTCAAAAGCAATTCATATAAAAACAGTGATATCTAAATTCTTTAGAAAATCTGAACTGTCATGGCAAAAGCTGATTGGCATGTGCACAGATGGCACCCCATCAATGCTTGAATCTCGCTCAGGCTTCGTGTAGAAGTCAGCGAAAAGAATCCCAATGTCCTTTCAGTGCACTGTGTTATAAATCAAGAATCCTTGGCTGCTAAGACACTCCTAAATGAATTCAATTACGTCTTAAAATTATGCATCATAATTGGGAGTTATGTTAAATTAGTGCATTAAATACTCCTCTTTCTACAGCCCTTTGCGAAGATTAGAAGAAAAGAATACTATTTCACATGGAAGTATGTTGGCTCTCAAAAGGAAATATATTAGCCAGATTATTTGAACTTAGAGATGAAGCGATACAGTTTTTTGAAATTCAGAACCAAACTACATTATGTGTGAAAATAAAAAAGCCAAGTGTTCGAGCTGTGTTCGCTTATCTGTCAGTTTTTTAGGTTCATTGAACTCACTGCACTTGAAATTTGCAAGGTAGGCCAATAGAAAAAAATATTTTATCATCGAGATGCCATCACAGCATTTACTAATAAGACACAACTGTGGAAATTTAAAATTGTAGCCTGCAATTATTCCTGTTTCCCCAAATTATTTTGAAGAAGCACTCCTTACAGAGGTCTTTAAACAAACAGATTCTATGAATAAAATATCAAATCATTTACAGCTTCTGACTGACGAATTCAAATGCTACTTTACCTAGCTTGTATGATAACAACATTTACAGATTGGCAACAGATCCTTTTTACATTGAGGACACAGATATGCTTTCTAAAACACTGTAAGAACAAACTTTGGAAATGAAAAACGATTCTGCAGCCAAATATGACTTTGAAAAGATGGATAACTCATTATTTTGGGTAAAATATCTGAAATTTGGTCCTAACATAACAAAGCAAGCACTGCAACTGTACTTACCGTTTCCAAATACTTTTTTGTACCAATGGGCGTTTTCAGCACTTGTGGCAATGAAAATTAAATTCAGTAACAACCTCAGTATTACTAGTATTTACGTTATGCTCTTTCTTCTATTCAACCAAGAATTGAAAATCTATGGTCTTTAAACAAACAGATTCTATGAATAAAATATCAAATCATTTATAGCTTCTGACTGACGAATTCAAATGCTACTTTACCTAGCTTGTATGATAACAACATTTACAGATTGGCAACAGATCCTTTTTACATTGAGGACACAGATATGCTTTCTAAAACACTGTAAGAACAAACTTTGGAAATGAAAAACGATTCTGCAGCCAAATATGACTTTGAAAAGATGGATAACTCATTATTTTGGGTAAAATATCTGAAATTTGGTCCTAACATAACAAAGCAAGCACTGCAACTGTACTTACCGTTTCCAAATACTTTTTTGTACCAATGGGCGTTTTCAGCACTTGTGGCAATGAAAATTAAATTCAGTAACAACCTCAGTATTACTAGTATTTACGTTATGCTCTTTCTTCTATTCAACCAAGAATTGAAAATCTATGCAAACTCGTTCATCACTTTGATTCGTTTTTATACTTCCAAAAGTGTACACAAATCGTATATGTCTACAATAAGATATTTATGTAATCTCTGACAATAAAGTTAGTTTGGTCAACATAGACGAATCACAACACTGCACCTACATAGTGGCCGGTGTTGACAACCTGACCTTACCATAGTTGATTTTAGTCTCAAATTTGTTTCGTTTTTCACCTGGGAACGAACTCCTCGTTTAGTGAGTTCTTTCTGAATTGAGAACAAGACAATGAACGAGCAAACGATCAATTTATAGTTTTGTTTTACGCTTGGCAAGACAACTAAATAAACTAATGTGATGCTGGCTTGTGTTTATGGAAATGATGCACTGCACATGAAGTGTGTGTACAAGTGGTTCGCCCTTTTTGAAGAGGCCAGGAAAATGTTTCTGACAATCCCCATATCAGACAACTGGCGACCGTCGTCAGTAACAAAAACATTGAGAAAGTTAAGAATTTAATCACATACTATCGTCGATTAACTGTGCACATGATAACGTATGAACTGCAGATTAAATTGAATCTATGTGACAAATCCTTCCACCGAAGTTAGGAAAGAGGAACACATCTTGCCGTCTTGTGCTACATCGCTTGACTCACGATCAGATTCAGGCTTGTTTAGAGGCTTCACAGGATTTTCTAGAAATGGCGGATGTGACACCTAATTTTGGCCCACTTTAGATTAAGTTAGAAACACTAGAAGTGGGCCTTTGCGATCGCCTTTAGACAGCTCGAAATTTAAAGGAAATAACGCTTTAATCTTTCATCTGACAGGAGAACTGACTAAACGAATTTGAAGAGCAGAAGTTCTCTACAGCTTTGCTCTCTTATGTTTTTTTCCCACAGCCGTGGCGGAGTGGCCGAGCACATTGAGGCGGTACGCTACGATGTGAGAGGCCGTTCCCCGTCGGTGGTTCGAATCCCTTCTCAGGCATGGATGTTCATGCCGTCTTCTGTATAATCTAGTTCATAAGTAGTTTGTATGTTTAGGGACTGATGACCCGCTAGGTCAGTCCCATAAGCTCTACAAACATATGATCGTTTTTTTTAACATTTTTTTCATATCTCGCAAAGTTTCAGAGGTATTTGCAAAAATAACGGTGATTTGACGATGTCTGTATGTAGCGTGTTCCCACTTTTTAGGTCCAGCCCTTCAACCCATAGCCACAAAAATTTACAGGCATAATTGTTGACTGCCAGCGACCAGTACCTCCCTTTTTCATGTATTTCAGACAAAAAATAGTTTAGTAACACTAAAAACAAAAGGGTGTTTGTGATGGCCTTTTGACAGCAGGAAATTTAATTGCAAATAAACCGTTCATCTGATACAGAAATTGAACAACAAATTGCCGGCCACAGTGGCTGAGCGAATTGTGGTGCGCCAGTCATGTTGTGCATGGCCACTATGGTCAGGGGTTCGAACCCCTCCTTGGGCATAGATATTTGTGCCGTCTTTAGTATTAGCTTGTTCATAAGTAGTTTGTAAGTTTAGGGACTGATGACCCTGTAATTAAGTCCCACAAAAAAAGAACAAATTTAAAGAGGATAAAATTCTCTACAGCTTTGCTCCCTTAAGTTTCTTTCATAACTCGCACCATTACAGAGATATTTGCAAAAATAATGGTGCAATGATACCGTCACTTGATTTTATATAAACCAGGCATTCAGAAATATCATGTGACTTTCCACGACCAGAACTCTCTCCGGCATATGCCATCTTGCATTATGTATTTTATGATTTTCTTATTATAACTTAGGTGTTGTCATTTCAAAACAATGGCACACTGGAGAATTAACAAAAACAGCGCATCAGTCACAGTCTGCACGGTCACTACAGTCGGAGGTTTGAATCCCCCCTTGGGCATGGATATTTGTGCCATCAATAGTAGTAGCTAGTTCATAAGTACTTTGTAAGTTTAGGGACTGAGGACTCCGTAGTTACGTCCCATAAGCTCTACAAACATTTGATTCTTTTTAGTACAATAAATGATCTGTCTGCCAGCAGAAGCCCCTGTCAGGCAGACCTCACTCACATCATCTCTGAACGCCAGGAGACATACATGACTCCATGAAGACAAAACAAGCGACAAGGAAACCAAAACAAAACAGAATTATCTAGATGCTAACTTGGACCTTTTCTTCCAAAGGTCGCCATTCAACCACGATCAACAGGATTCCTATTCCAGGCTGGTGTCCATCTATATAAGTGCAGTCCAGCCGATTTACCGGCAGTTCCTGTGTTTACCCCTGGAACTAGCTACTAGTTAGATGATCGCCGTACATTCGCAAGACGCCACAAACAACTGCTGGACACATCAGCACCAGACTGCCTACCTCGATGGTTCATTTTGTGAATTACGTGTAAACCAGTATTTAGTTGATTGTTTGTGTGAGAGTAGTGATTAGTTCAATAAATCGTTGTGAACAATTATACTGAATATACTTCAGTGGCGACGAGTAAGGAAACGAATCAGATGTGATGATGCCAGCAGATGAACAACTGAGTGTCCATCAAGTTCTAAATGAACTTTTCCGCCAGTCCGCCCAACACCAACAACATTTGATTGCAGAACTCAGGAGTCTGGGCCACCTGACTGCCCCATTCCTATTCCCAGCATTCACCGATGAAGTCGATGAAAGGGAGACCTACGGGATGCACAAAAGACAACATTTCATGATCCATCGATAATCTAAGGAAGAACACCAGTGTGCTTTCTTTCTATCCTGGTACCAATCGAAGATGTATGTCTTACTCACCAAACTCCAGCCAGACGACCCCAACACCCTCACCATCACAGGCATCTGACACTGAATGCATACTACAGAGGCTGGTACCATGTCCTTGCTACCAACGTCAAAATCTGTCAATGCCATAAGAAGCCCAATCAGACATTTCGCCAGTGAGCGACCAAACTCCAAGGCCTCTGCAGGAAATGTAAGTTTCAAACATGTCTTGCCAATTAATCCTACACCGACGATATGGTGAGAGACCTTATGATACAGGCCGCACCAGATGCAGCCTTTCGATATGATGCCCTCATGTTAGAAGACCCATCCCTGGAGCAGGTCACTGAACTTGCATACGAATATCGTTTTTGTCTAGTAATTACTTAGTGCCAAAACACCTTTAAAAACTTTAATTTTCCTTCATACATATGAGTAACACATTGAAAGAAAAGGATTTATAATTATGTATAATACACACTCTCAAATATATGTTTCCTTGTGTCAAATTTATACCACTGGGAACTCCAAACTAGAGACAGATATAGAAACAGAATTTGTCAGATACATACTATGCCTACCTGAGCGTCAGAGTGTCACTGATTTGGAAAACTTTAATATCAATGGATATATACTCTCAGCACATATATGACTGAAAAACTTGGATAAATTCTTGCGCTATCTACCTGACAGGAGGAAACAAATTATTATTTGTGGGGATTTCAAATTTGATTTTCTCAAACATTGTAATAGGAAGAATGACACTGAAGTATTACTTACTTCTTTCAGCTTGACATCCGATATTGAATTTGCTACTCGGATAGCAAAGAACAGCAGCTCACTGATAGATAACTTTTTATAGGCCTAGACAAGTTCAAAAACTCAAATGCTTCCCCTGTTGAGAATGGTCTTTCTGATCATGGTGCACAGCTAATTACTGCACATGACGTAGTCCCAAAAGGCAATTTAAAACAGTCATCCAAAGTAGTGTGTTCTATTAATGATTTAACAATGATCAAGTTTAGGGAGAGCATACAGCAGTTAGATGTGGTGTAGAAGGAAACCAATGCTAATTTGAAATACAACATATTTTATGACACTTTTGTAAGGCTATTTGAAAACTGTTTCCCAAAGATAACAGTTAAATATAATTGTAAGAAACCATTTAAAAAGCATGGGTAACTATAGGCATAAAAGTATCTTGTAAACGTAAAAGGGGCATTGTATCTAATAGCAAGAAAATGACCAAGAAACAGTCAAAGATTATAAAAACTACCGAGAGAATTAAGAAAAGTTATTAAAAAGTCCGGAAGCTTGTGTATTGTGTCTGAGATTAGTAACTCAAATAATAAAAGTACAACAATTTGGAATATAACTGAAAGGGAAACAGTGCAGCCAAGAGAACAGGGAGACTGTATTCCATTAAAATGAATGGAAAGTTAGCTAATATAAAGTCAGAAGTTGAAAATATTTTTAACACTCACTTTTTAGGTATCGTAGAGAAAATAGGATATAAATCTGTCATTGAAGAGGCAAAACTATCAATGAAAGATGAAATACCTATGCAATCAGATACAATTCAAATGCCACCCAACTCTCCATTTGAAACTAAGAAAATAATAAACTCACTCAAAAGTAAAAGCTCACTTGGAATTGATGTCAGTTTCAGCAGAATATTAAAAGCTTCTTCCCAACAGATAAATAGGATTCTTAGCCACATATGTAATAGCTCTCTGGAGCATGGCATTTCCCCATATAGACTAAACTACGCTATTGTTGAACCACTGCCTTAAAAACGAGATGTCAATAGCTACCGCCCATTCTCGCTATTGACTGCTTTATCCAAAGATCTTGAGAAAGTGATGAATACAAGGGTAGCTTCATTCATTTGTGAAGATAAGGTACTAACAAAACGTGAGTTTGCTTTCCAGCAAGGCTATTCATTATAAAATGCTACATATCCTTTCACTGAACAAATATTAAATGCTCTGAATAACCGACATCAGCTTTTAGGATTTTTTGTGATCTCTCAAAGGCTTTTGATTGTGTAAGTCATAGAATTATTCTAGATAAGCTTCAGCATTTTGGAATTAGTAAAGCAGTGCACAAATGGCTTACTTCATACTTAACTGGAAGAGTGCAGAACATTTAAGTAAGTGGTTCAGATAACCTGCAAAAATGAGCTCATTTGTATTTTTGTCAATTGAGTGGCCCCCTAAAATCGAGGTCGGATATCTGAAACCAAACAATGGTTAATGTTACAGTACTTAACATTGTAAAAGAAAAGACTGAAGCAAACTGTGTATTTGAATAAGATTGTAATTTGATTACGCATTTCTCATTAAATAACATTTTAAATGAAAAAGTCAGTACTAATGAAAGACAAAAATTCAGTTGTTTACGACGGTATTACCAATGTCAGTGGGCAAATCGTAATGGATAAAGTAATCATGCACTAAATATGCTCTTATAAGTATTGTTTGATGTTTTCATATGTTTCATCTGATGTGATTTGATTTTTCTAGGGAAGCCAAAACAGTCTTGGACCAACCCACCACTGCCCGCACCGAAACTAAGTTTATTGTGCGGTATCGCTTCCTGTATATCTAGTAAAGCCAACCTATGCCCTTGAACAGTGAGAGGAGTCCCTTTATCAGTTCTTTATTAGACACAATTTCTTTGGGTCTGGTTGTCCCAAATGTTCTGTGCCTTTTAGTCTACAATGCAATGCATTCGAAGATTAGATGTGATGCAGTTTCATCACCGTCATCACAGATCCTACATTTACGGTCCTCTTCTGTTATTCCCATTGTACAAAGGTGTTTTCTGAAATTCCCATGGCCTGTCAGCAATCCAACCGTGAGTGTAATCTCTCTCCTGTTCAGGCCCAGGATTGCGGAGCATCTTTTAAAACATGGATTTGGCATCATTACCTTGCCATGTTTTTATTGGTAGACTTTGGTCCAATATTCTACGTGCTGTCTTCTGAGCCAGTTACGTAGCTCCAATTTGGTCATTGCCTAGGTGATTGTCAGGACAGGTTCCGGTCCAATAAATGGAGTCTCTGCCCCCATCCTGGCTAATTTGTCGGCTTGTTCGTTGCCACTGATCCCCGAGTGGCCAGGGACCCACAATAGGTTTACTCTATTGCCTTCCCCTAGCTCCACCAGAACCCTGTGACATTCTGCAACAATTTTAGACCTTGCTGCAGGAGCTGCCAGTGATCTCAGGGCTGCCTGACTGTCTGAATAGATATGGATGCTACGAACTTTGTAGCACCTACGCATATTCTCCTCCACACAAGCCCTGTTGGCAGTGATTTCAGCCTGGAATACTGAGGCCAGTTTCCCTAGAGAGATGACGCCCTCCAGTCTTGGCTGCACCCTGTATACCCTGGCCCCAACACTTTGGTCCGATTTTGACCCGTCAGTGAACCAGACAATATCCCTCGTACGATGTCTAGCTATTTTCTCCCACTGCTCCCTACTTCCAATTGTTATAATGAAAGGCTTGTTGAATCAGTGTGGGGTTATAATAAAGTCGGCTGACATTTCCTATATTTACCTCACTCACAATTTTAGTGTGTGATTCTGGATATCCCAAAGAGTTCCAGTTGTTGCCAGATTTGAGTCTGTATGCATCAGCCGCTGCCTCCATCTTGACCCAAAGGTGTAATGGAGGCATCTCCAGCATGGTTTCCATCCCAGCAGTTGGTGTGCTGCTAATTCCGCCTGTTATACATAAGCAGGCTAATCTCTGCACCTTACCAAGCTCCTTAGCAGCAACCTGCTGTTCTACCTTCTTCCACCATACGACCGCCCCATTGGTGATCCTGGGTCTAATCACTGTGGTGTATATCCAGTGCATACCCTTGGGGCTCAGGCCCCAATTTTTGCCACAAGCTCTCCTGGTACTCACAAGAGTACCTTTTGCCTTGGAGCAAATATTCCTGATGTGAGGGGTCCATTTTCTCATCTAGGGTAATCCCTAGATATTTCACTGTCCCCTTCACAGTAGTGCTTTATAGAAAAGCTTTAGATTCCAAATTGAATGTTGGATGTGCTTTTTTGTGAATGGTACAACAACAGTCTTCTTAGGACTAACCCCCAGATCCTGTTATCTGCACCAGTCTAGCACAATGTCCAACGCACCTTGTGCCATATTCTTCACTGTGTCAGCAAATTTGGCAAGTTTTACTATGACAAGATCATCTGCGTATCCTTGGAGTTTTATACTCCAATGAGATCATTCACCACTAGATTCCACAATAAAGGGGAAAGAACTCATCCTTGCGGGCAACCCCTAGTGGTGTTGATTACCATTTTTTCATTCATCATGGTAGCTTCTGCCTTTCTTCCACTGAGCATGGCCCTAGTCCACCTACATATAGTGGTCCCTAGATCATGCATCTCTGCTGCCCTAACCATGGAATCGAAGGTCGTGTTGCTAAAAGCCCCCTCGATGTCCAGGAAGATACAGAGGGCTATTTCCTGAAAGTGTAGTGCTTTCCCCACCTTCCCAACGAGTTGGTGGAGAGCTGTCTCACATGATTTACCTGGCTGATATGCATGTTGGTTTGAATGTAGAGGAGCCCTACTCAACCTTCTTTCTCCAACATGCACATTAACCAGCTTTTCCAATGTCTTAATAATGACGGAGGACAGGCTGATTGGTCTCATATCCTTGGCCTTGGTATGATCAATTCTCCCTGGTTTAGGAATGAAGACAACCTTCACTGCCCTCCAGGCATTGGGAATGATTCCTGCTGCTAGGGTAACCCTGAATAAGCTGCATAGGAATCTAATACGATTTTCTCCTGCTTGTTGCAGAAGAGCTGGAAAGATTCCATTGGGGCCAGGTGACTTGAACGGCTGAAATTTTCCCACTGCCCATCGGACCTTACAGCGATCGACACACTCCTTGGCCAGATCCCAGTCCTCTTTGCGAATACCTGAGAACCGTTCTCTCAGGAATCACATTCTGGTCTGAGTTATTCCCCAGAGTATATTGATGAAACTGAGTCTTGAGGAGCAGTTCCAGCGTTTCATGTGCTGTCTTTGTATACTCCCCATCCTCCTTCCTCAATGTTCCTCCTGGATTAGTTGGTACTCTAGTGAGGATTTTATGAAGTCTCGCTTGAGCAGCCGTGCCCTCCACTTCCTCACAGAATACCTTCCAGGATGCCTCCTTTGCCCGTCTAGTGACAAGGTTGTAATTGACATGGGCCTCACGATACTTTGCCCATTGTCCTTTGGGCCTCGCAAGGTTAAACAGTCTTTGTACCTGTTTCCTTTGCATTTCCAGGTTATTATTCCACCAAGGCACACTCCTATTTGTGCACTTCTTGGTGATTGAGCAGTTGTCCTAGTATGAGGGCACTATAGCAGAGGTTATGGCCTCTGCTACTTCCTCAAACTCTGCTGGATTCCTTATCGAAGTTTTAATTTCCGATAGGCTGAAGTCAAGGTCTTTCCTATATGTCTCCCAGTCCGTTTTCCTGGGGTTCCTATAGGCCATGGTCTGTCTGGCTCCCATTTCAACCTTGAATTTAATATACATGTGATCTGATGAGGATGGCTCCAGGACCACATGCCACTGTTTGCCATAACTTCCCATCATCATGGAACCAATAGTTATGTCAATTACTTCTTCCCTTCTACTATTCCTGAATGTAGGTTCATCACCCCTATTCAGGATCTCCAAGTTGTTAGATAGGAGAATTTCAAGAAGGTGCTCACCTCTACTGTTGGTGTCCTTGCTGCCCCACGATAGATTGTGGGCATTGGCATCACATCCTACCACCAGTTCGTCACTTTGCCAATGGCAGGCTTCCGTCAGTCTCCTCACTTCCAAAAAAAGGAGGAGAGCTGCCTTTGTAAGGAAGGTATGCTGAGGCCAAAAGAATTTCCCTCGTGATATCTTCCTCACGTTGCTGCATCCTGATGGTCACCAGGTCCCTGGTACAAAAATCCATCATTGGTATGAAAGGTATTCCATTTCTAACATAAATGCATGTTCTGGAGTTTTTTAGATTCTGGCATAAATCGGATTACCTCCAGTACCACCGAGGCCCGATACAACCACTTTGTATAAATAGGGTCATTTGTATCAGGGCCACGTCCACCTCCTGTCTCCCCAGATAACAGCTCAGGGCAGCAGTGGCCCCTTTACTGTGTTGCAGGTTTATCTGCAGCACTTCCAGTCCCCATCTTGCTGCCATTATTGCCTTTAAGGTCTTTGATTACCCTGACGGCGAACTGTGAGAACCCTAAAAACAGTTTCAGGCCTTGCTCTCGCAATGTATTCAGGGACTTCTCTCCGACCTCCACCACCAGGGTTCGTCCTTCCAGAACGACGTTTTGGTTAATTACCCTCCAATCCTCTGTCGAGACTTTTGGGTTCTAGACCCTTATTTTCTCGAACAGAGTCTTTGGAGGGACATCCTTAAGGATCTTTGGTACCCATATTGATACCTTTGCGGTCTTCAGGAGTTCAGCTGCTGTCTTGACCTGCAGCTTCACATCCTCCCATGGGGATATCATGGGCACCTTGTACTTAAGCCATTCTGCTGAGTGCTCCCCCTTGCAGACAAAAATGAGGGCACCGCGACATAGATAGACCCTCCTCAATTTGAGTCCTGGACCAGCGTCCCCCCCCCATCTCTTCAAAGAGGGTCATCTGCACGAGCTCCTCCTGCTGCGAGGTGATGCTCACCAGTGGGTATCCTTCTTGGACAACCGTCATTCTAAAGACCGAGACTGCAGAACTATAGGTCTGTTTCCCTATTTCCTGCCTCAGCCTTTTAGGATCACGCTTGTCCAGAGAGGAGGGAGTCTTAGATTCCTCCCTAACCCTCTTGCCACCTGTCTTTGACGTCGAGGGGGTCTGTGTATCCCCTTCGACCTGAGGCAGTTTCTTTTTGGGGGTCTTGGGCTCAAGCCCTTTTGATTCCCTCCACTTATGTTTAGGGAGCCATTCTTTTCCTTACTTTTGCTTCTGTTCCTTAAGAAGTTTCCTCCTCTGAGCCCCAGACAAGGCCTTAATCCTAATTTGGTCCAACTTCTCTGTTACAGTTCCCACTTCTTGCTCAGGTCTAGAACCTGACTGAGAAGTAGGAGTGCACTCCATCGGTTCTGGTCCCATTGTCTGAGTATCTGAGGTTTCAGATTGCCCCTCAGATTCTTTTAAAATAATTTTTTTCTCCATGTTCATCTTAGTCCCACGAGATTTGGGGATTTATATGGTCCACACCACGATAACCCCGCTTGGTGCAAGGCTACTTACTCAGGGAGGTCGCCCAGTATTCCTGAGGCTCCGTTCGAGACACATCCACCCATGTGCCACGCACTCCTCGGTACGGATTGGGGTCTTTCTGGCAGTAGGTTCTCTACCTTTGGTATAGCCCTCAGCTTCCCACGGATGTTCAAGCATCTCCACCCGCATGGCCAGTGCTGGAGTGGTTTCATATGTTTACTTTTTCGCTTGAAAATAGATGTCGATTTTTTGAAATGTTGTTTCAGTTCCCAGTAAGTTGGCCAGAAACATACACTGTAAGGTTTTATTTGGCCGTCAATAACATTTAGCGTTGTTGTTCCCTCAATTCTAGTATTAAACTATGACTTTCTACATAACAGTTCGCTACTCATAACCTCACTTTCAACATCGCGTTTTGGATGGGCGAATTGACGTGACGGACACTGCAGTGTGAATACAACTTGATGTGACGGTGCCGTGTCGTGACGTTGATGTGACAGACAGTGTGAATTGGCCTTTATGTTCCCACAAAAGTCTTTAGTCACTTAACATATAACGTCAAATGATTTAATAGCCAATCAGCATTTAGAAACAAACTAAAAGAAAATCTGAATGATAACTCCTTCAACTCAGTAGATGAATTATTACATAGAATTTTTTTTAAATTAAAAATAATAAAAGCAATGTATGGCATGTAATATTATCTTTTATACATTCCATATCTTTAAGACATCTCGTAATCATGATCTATGGAAAAAGTATTAATCTAATCTAGCCCCCTTCTCACTTCATCCTTCATCACAGAGATAATGGCTCTCTTTTATATGCACGCCCTTCAGATAAAACACTAACTTGAAATGTTCGTATTGCAATAAATGATCCACTGTACATAAGCTAATGAACACGTTAACATCAGTATCAATTCATGTAGAACTGTGAAGTGTAATTAGGCACTTACCAGTAGTGAAAGATAAGACCTTGTCCACTATGAAACGGAACTGGTGCCTGTCAAGCAACCTTTTGGATAAAGCATATGCCAAAGTGAAGTAAATATAAAGCAAATCAGAATTTTGATACTGCATATTTTTATTGTTTATTGCTTCATTGTATAATTTTGCTCGTCTAGCAGTTTAGGAATGCACCCTAAGATATGATACTTCTCGGAAATTGGGGGTCTAATAATGAATCTTCGCAAATCTATGTTACTTCTCTAGGGTATGGCTGATCGCTATGAGGAGCACACACCACCTTTGTGTTGGTAGTACCTAGAAAGAACTTAATACATATGGATTTCTCATTCTCTTTACAAAGTTCTTCTTACCCTTTTACTCCCCCCCCCCTTCCAAATCCTTTTCTGTCACAAAGACAATAAGCTGATCGGTCGCAGTTTTAGGTGTTTGCTGTATTTAATACAGTATTACTGCCGTGAAAGGCGCTGGCGCGAAGATTCCATAATTGACAAATGGGGGAATGCCGTGAACAAAAATTTGGGTAAACCATGTTCTACAGCCTGCAGGACAATACTGCTACTCAGAAACTAGACCACAGCAAATCCATCGTCACACATCTAAAACTGATTCCAGTCATCATTTAATATGTTTTCACCTGCCTCATGTACTTGAAGAAAAATGATAATTATTCATCAATATGAGTGACAATCACAATATAGTAATGTGGTGAATAAGGAAAACATAAAACTCTGTATGATGCGGGGCTGTTTTTCTACAGTTCCTATTAAAATATTCAGTCCATGGAATTGTTGAAAATTCTAGGAAAGATGTCGCAAGAAACCACTGTTTGAATGAGTAGAACATTATACTGCCTGAATAGTAGGCCTACACCTTAGTATGAAACTCAACTGAACATGCACTCATGAAGCAATTCTTCCTAGATAGCCTATATTAGTAAGCGATACGTTACATTTAACAAATTTGTTGTATCTGAACTCGTTTGCGAAAGAACATTCAATTTGACAAATATCAAAGTCCTCATACTCTATTTTCAGATTCCCGGGGAATCAAATCCCAAAGTTTAAGATGACCACTGGAAGGATTTTTTTAATTTAATTTTTTTTTTTTTTTTTTTTTTTTTTATTCATCTTTAACATAACGCTGTTAGCAGACGACAGTTCCGTGCGACTTTTGTTCCAGTTAAACTTGACTTGAGAGTTCGTAGATTACCTGTGTATATGCATTGCAGGGATGATTCACCCTGAAATATGTGACTGTTTTCCAGTGCATGCTATTTTATTCTCAAATTGTTTTTGGATTCAAACACATTCTGAACAACACGGATTTTATACCATCATAGGTCAAAGAAATTATTTTTGAGGGGTGTAAAGATATTTGCGTCACGTTATGATCTGTATTGTTTTGGGTTTTTTCTACGTCCCTATAAATTAAATTTCAAAATCAAAATGTATTTGTATTCAGAATTTTTCCTTCAGTTGAGACCTTCGAGAGAAATACAAAAAATTAATGGCTGTACCCATAGAACACTTTGAAGCGTCAAACGCTGTGCGTTACTGACACAAATGAGAAAAGAAAAAAAATATTTTAGAGAAAAGTGTGATGTGTTATGAAAATATACTGCTATGCTGTACACGTGAAGAATCTATCTCAAATAGACAGTGATATCTTATGAAATATGTGTGACATGTAATGTATGTGAAGTGTGAGTCTGTGGGTTCTGATTCTACAAGTTTACATTAATCTTTTAAAGTGAGAAGTGTGTAGAAAATATGGTTACTTAAACTCTCATTCCTGGTTTAATTTCAAGATAGCAGTAATGTCGGATAGAATGACCAACAGCTTTCGGAGCTACGTGGGACTTGATGATCAGGATTTGCAGGTACGTATTTAATTTCAGCATTGGTGAAACTTTGATTCATAAGTAAGAAAACAAGCTGTCTGCAATAATAAATCGTGATTTACATCATGCAGGATACATTTCGTCCCTAGGGGATCATCTTCATGTACTACCATCAGTTTTTATCTCCAGTTTTTAAGAAACATATCTGTGTAAAGGTTACAATAGTATACAATCATATATGCTAATTACATTATACAGTATTAGATTCTATGATACAATGAAACCTGTCAATTTCATATTCAAACTAATCTGTTAATAAAAACAGGAGATAAACCTCTGAGGTCGCAAGATGTATCGTGCACGAAATAAAGATTTGTGTCTGAATGGGTGTCGTTGTATGTATGAAAGTAGTAGTCACGCAAGAAGTCCATCAACAACGCATGAGTGTTTATTTATCCACTATTTCTTTTGACAGAATACTAGTGGAGAGGATTCCATCACCGAGCTAAACCCGAGACTTCTAGCGGGTTAGTAATATTTAGTGCAATTACGAATTACTTGCAGGTCCTCGTGAAGTAACAATGTTTTAAATTTACAGGTGAAGTCGTCATCGGGGAAGCCCAGAACGTGTTAATGTTTGCACCAGTCAGTGAACACAAACATGGCAAATCTGGAACTCTATATGTGACGAATTTCAAGTTGTCATTTGTTACTACAGACGATCGGACACAAGAGGTATATCATTGTGTTTTAATTTATTGTAGTCTGTTTGGCATGCTTATGTAGATTACATTTTAAATGATTTTTATTGTTAATAACAACTTCCAGTCCAAACCAAACTCCTTATAAGCTTACAGAAATTGACATTTAGAATACTTTTCTTCTTGCAGTTTGCCGATTATACATTGATCCATTTAGTGTGATTTTCCAGGAACAGGGCAATTAGTAGTTGTACAAGTGGTGTAAAGTTGTATCCAGTAACTGTTGTTCTTAGCTTGTAAACAGTATTGTGTGCACCATGTATAGAAGTAGGCCTAGCTATTAATGAACAGTAACTATGGGTAAAATTTTATGATGCTTCTCGCCGGGCTCCATTGCTTATGTTGGCAACAGATGAACAATGAAGTGTAGAATTGCATTAATATTTTTCACAAGCTACAGAGTAAATGTTATTGCTGCTTGTTTCACTCGCAGCAAATTTAATGTTGTACCTACTCTATGGTGGACAGGTTCTTGTATGTATCCTTGTCCATTAAGAAGAAAATAATTTTCGTTGTAATTGCAGTTGTCACGGAAAAACATTTGTCATCGGAGTTCCCATCGTTACCATTGGTGCCAACATAACCACTGCAGCACGGCGAGAAGCTGCGTACAATTAAACCATAACTATGCTACCTATATCCTGTTGCCTTTTAAAAGAAATATCAAGCATGTTCTTGTCTATCTTGTAGGCTTAGGCAGATTTCAGAACCAAAAAGCAGATTATATTGCTGAAGTGGTTGACAGGCGTATGGGCGTAATTGAAGACCGCAATACAATCCGTCGGCTTTTACCAATGACGCCATATCCGAGCCTCACAAGATACACTACGTAGATATACCAACTAGCAAAACAAAAACTATCGATGAATATAAACATGCAGTATAATTTGATAGTATTTATGTACAGTAGATAATGAGTAATCCTCATAAATTACAGATTACCACAACAGAATGTACCATTGATCACAGGTCTCAACCCAAAAATTCCCACCTTCTGCACTCGCTTGCAAAAAAGAAAATCTCTTGTTTAACCTATAGGCCTACCTAACCATCAGCGAAAAGCTACTGATCACTTTTTAAACACAAAATCATAATCTATGTTCTGCTTGTAAACATACTGTCATCTTGGACTCAGATATGACAACATTGGTCAAGGACTTCAATTAATCTAGTATATGTTGCTCATTTTGCAAGAAAGGCAGGGTGTGCTGCTTCTACACTACTCTTCTCTATGTGGCAGTCAACCTGCAAAGTGGATCACACCATCCTTCAGCTGGTAGGAACCCTTCCACTAACCTCAACCCACAGTTTTTAAACTGTAGCTATCTTAAGTTAGCCTTTGAACATACAGCAAATATATGAATACTGTGAAAGTAGTACATCGTTGTCTATTGGCTGGCTCCCACTATTAGACAAGGTCAATTATCAATCCCAGTCTTGTTTTAACTTAAATAAAATGGTTAAATTTTACTTCCCATCCCCATTACTTTCTACGAAATAAAATGGTTAAATTTTACTTCCCATCCCCACTACTTTCTACGATAATGTCGGTAAAGGATGCCAAATGCCAGCAATCATATGATACTATTATTTGCCAGTCGTGTGACAACACAAATGTTTTCTCATGAAACCTTTCTTCTACGTGGGTAAGGGTACATACAAGAACTTGTCAACCATACAGCTGGAACAGCATTATATGTGCCTGTCACAGCACAGCAAAAGTCTTTGCGATGAGCAGCAAAATATCCTCATTATATCGAAGACTAAAACTTTAAAAATTATCAATTCATTGTTGTTCTTTCCTCTGTTGTTGTTGTTGGTTTTGTGTGTGTGTGTGTGTGTGTGTGTGTGTGTGTGTGTGTGTGTGTGTGTGTGTGTTTGTGTTTTAGTAGTAATGTTTTGAATTTGTTGTCATTTTCCATGTGTAAGTGGTGAAACCACTTCCTCAACTGTAACAACAAATTACTGGATGAGGATCCACATTTTTAGTAAAAACCACAACAATTGTAAATCCTGTATTGTCGGTCCAACTCGTTTATTTTAAATCACCTAATCAGATGTCTGTATTGAATAAATTATGGTTGAAGCCACATTTTGTGTCCAATCTCAACCCTTTCTGTAACATTCACAAAAATTAATGAAAAGCAATAATTATTGATTAGCCCTTAACTACTATGGACAATGACAGGAACACAATTACTATGGAGGAGTCTCTCGGACCACCTTTTTATTTCTTATGTAACAAACCTGTGGTTTAAGTTTTTTTTATTGATCCTGTTAATTGCAATTTGGTACATTATCTGTCCTTATGATATAGGACATGTCAGTTTTTTTTTACAATTTATACCATACCTACTATGGTTTTTAAAAAAGGGTGTAACACATTGCACAGTGATATTATTTTTTAAAAACAAAAGTAGCCTAATTACAATTTTAACTTCTATGATTAGCACACACATTTTGAATATTTACATAAACAATTTAATAAATGTTTAACAACACATATTGCTCTTGAATGGTAACATTAAGAATTATTGACTTCTAAAAACTCTGAAACAGAATAGAATATATATTTTCATGTCTTCCTGTTGTTCATTACACTTCTTGGAGGTAGACTATGTTGAAACTTGACTTTGTTTTTTACAACACAGTATTTATAAAATGGCAACAAATAAAAAACTATGAAATTTGCTGTATATTTTTATTTTATGTGTTACGAAAATAACATCAAATAGTTACCTCTCTGTTCATGCACAGATTATCGTCAGGCAGATTATATTATAGATTCGAAACATAATTAGAGGGAAAAAATCCCATTTCCATAGATTGTACACGAAGTCAGCTTTCAGTTTACGATTCATTTTTTCACTATAGAGCAACTAAAACATCCTATAAGGCGGTAAGGGATAAAGTTTGTCAAATTTTACTTTTGCAATATCAAGTTAAAACTAATTATGTCCTCCATGAGCCACAGAATCATATTTTAGTATGTTTGAATCTGCATAGACTTCACACTCTGAATTAGTATCAAGATCACTAAATATCTCAAAATCAGGGCCATTATCGCCTGTCATCAAATTCTTCAAATTAGGATTCATTCTTGGATATCGCCATTTGTCTCGCTCAAAACATGTTGCGTAGAATGTCCAGCTTTCTCCGCCATGAAGAAACAGTAACATTAAAGTGTAACACACTAACAATATGGTATGTCCCTGAGACCTCTCAGAGCTAATAAATCTGAAACAAAGAGCAGCAACAATGCAATAATGTTGGCACGTGTAGCTCATCGGCCAGTAGGAAGGTACATGGAAGAGTCAGTTTCTCTTTGCAGGGGCATGTGAAATATTTCAACACAAAAATTTTTAGTGGTCCAAGTGACAGTCAATAGTAGTTAAGGGTTAAAATGTAGCAATGAAATTCAAACTTCATGGGAAGCCTGCTGGGACAGCACACTGACTGTCACTGATCCATCACTGTGTGGTTCCCTTAGAGTCCAGTTTCATTGGCATGTAGTAATCAATGACTTAAGTATCACTTTTGTGAATTTTCGTTATTATAACTCTCTCAGTAGTATCTAGTACTTGTCCATCTCCATAGAATTTTACGTATCTATGCGTGAAACTAATAGCAAACATTATAAACATTATGCTTATTCATTCAGAAGTGTGAAAACAATGTACAGCTCTTTACAATCAACAAGTACACTATTCTGTAGAACCTTCAGATTTGGCACTTTATGAAAGGTGTGCAGCCTGTAGAATCTATGGGTTTGGTGCTGAAAGTGTTAAAGAAAGGGTTTGGATTGGTGGGAAAAGTGGCTTGATCTACAGTTTTACACAATTACAAAGCTGGTTGTACCTGTAACAAAGAATTTACATCAGTTGTAGTGATTTTTCATTCAATGTAACCATAATGCTGGGTACTCTAATTGTACCCCAAAATTCATCATATTGTGATTTAACTGATCTTTGATTGTGCAGAAGTATCAAAATGGTTCAGGATGTTTAGTGGCTATTTTGTTTCTTGTCTTCTACTTTGTTTATGGAGTTATACTGCAATCAGTAATGATATTTATACGGTTTTCAGTACTTCACTGTATTTTTCTTTGACAGGAATCCTTAAGTCAACAAAACTCGCTTTTAGCAGAGAATGAAGTTTGTCTTTCAAATGTGGATACTGTGTATCAAATTCTTAGTGACAGAAAAAAGAAATTAATTCCAGGCAGTAATGTGTCTACTAATAAGGTTAAGGGACTATATATAATTTGCAAGGTTGGTACAAATTTAACTTTTATGCAATTAAACTTGTATTTGAACTCTTATCAGTCATTAATGGCGTTTGTGGTCTTTCTTTTCAGAATATGAGAGTGCTTTCATTTAGCTTCAAATTCTCACCTGTGGGTCATGCAAAGATGCTGACAAATGCATTGCTTCATCATGCTTTTCCTTGCAGACATCATTTGTTGTTTGCTTATGATTACACGTAAGTTGAAACCTGAAATCTTTTACACACTCTCTCTCTCTCTCTCTCTCTCTCTCTCTCTCTCTCTGCACAAGTTAAGACAGATTAACATGATATAATCGATTAATGTGACATAAATTCTCCAATGATATTCTCCATAAATTCTCTTTTCCCATTCCATTTTGCTTCTTTTTCTCCCTCCTCTCCACCTGAAGAAGGAATGCAGTTCCAAAAGCTTGTTTAATTTCGTCCTTTTTTTCTATGTGTTACAGTACAGTACAGCAAACACGTAAGTAATGGCCAGCCAATCTATCTATTTGAAAAATAATCTGTCATCTCTGTGTAGAATTTCCATCAGTAATCAATGATATGAAAAAGTTATTGAAATGAGATAGAGTGGCTGTCCTGTGTTACCCAAGTTTAGTACTGCTGATAGGAACACCAAAAAGATGATGATAAAAGTTGAAACTAGTTATCAGAAATTATTTTCCTTTGTCATTGAGGAGAAAGGGAATTGGAGAGAAGTGTTAATCAACCTAGGCTGTGACAAGGTGAAGATTTTCTTAAATGTGACTGAGCGGAGGGGCGCAGTGGTAACACACTGGACTCGGATTCGGAAGGATGGTGGTTCAAATCCACCTCCGGCCAACCAGATTTAGGTTTTCAGTGATTCCCCTAGCTCCGTCTCTAATGGCCACGCTGTTGATGGGATGTTAAACTCCAAGCTTCCTTTCTTCCTTCTTAAAGGTGATAGGTGGAAATCAAAGATAAGTACTGAACCTTGCCAGTGGCAAACTGATGATGATAGACACACAGGGTGAGGCACTTAAAACTGTTTTTCAGAATATTTGGAAAAATCAAAATCGGAATAAGAAAGGTTGGGAGAAAAAGTGGTTCACCTCCAAAACTGACAAACATGAATATAGAGCTCTACTCCCCTGCTCCACCCTCTGGGGAGAGAGGGCAGTGACTTTGAAATCTTATTGCAAATTTGAATTGTCCATGGAAAAAAAGTAACTTTTGCATAATTTTTGTTTCATGATAGATGGTGTTGTAATTGGTAAAAGCAAAAAACGAGTTGAAAATTGTTAATAAATGGTCTCTTCAACATCAAATAATCCTTCCTTTCCCCTCAGGGGCTCAGCATTAATTTGCTGAGTACAGGCTTGGCGAACCCGGGGTCCTGAGCTGTGGGCTGTGTCGCGCCAACAGTCCGCTACACCGTAAGCTCTGTGCGTGCTTCAACGACCATCGTTCGGCGCGATGGTGGAACGTTGTACGTTTCAGAGTCCGGGGATCTTGGCTTAATCGCCCGGGTCGCGAGGACGGTACAAACCTCTATAAAAAACCCCTCAATCTCAAGGTGTGCTACGTGCCGAAGAGATGCATGGCTGTTGAGGTTGAACAGCCGCTAGCGAGCAACCTCTGAGGAACCTGCCGCACCTCAGTTGTATAAGGCTTACCCAGGCAAGCGGGGCTCTGCCTGGGTGGACCTTTAGTTCCCTAGCTGCTCGTGGGACGAACATGAAACGAGCAAATAAAAGCGCGGCCGGTCGCGAAAACGCCTTCGAAGGCGATACACTGCCTGAGAAGGTTAAGGTAATGGTCTACCGGTGTGAAGTCAAACCCTATGTCCCCCCTCCTATGTGGTGTTTCCGGTGCTGGAAGTTCGGGCACATGTCGTCCCGATGTACTTCCAGCCCAACATGCAGGGAATGTGGGCGGCCACCTCACCCGGACGCCCCATGCACCCCTCCTCCGCTGTGTGTGAACTGTGGGCAACATCACCCGCCATGCTCGCCGAACTGCTCTGTTTTACATCGGGAATGGAAAATTATGGAAATCAAGACCTTGGACCGTCTGACCTTCTATGAGGCACGTAAGAAATACGAGCGGCTACACCCTGTCCATATGGAAACGTCTTTTGCCACAGTTACAGCAGCTTCCTTGAGACCAGTGAAACCACCGGTGTTGTCTCCTTCTGTGGGACCTAAGGGCCGTCAATCTTCCGTGACGGGTTGGGGCCTGTCTCCATCTCTCGCTCCCTCGACACCTGTGGGAGCAACTTCTCCCCCACCATCGGGGACATCTGTCCCCACTCCCCAGCCGGAGAAGAAACAGTCTTCCCCGGCCCCTCTTGCTCGGAAGGGGTCCCTCGGGACGCTCCCTTCCGAGGTTTCTCAGAGTGCACCAGGGGATACTAGCCTTAGGCTAAAGGATCCAACAACCGATGACCGAAGGGCTTCCAGCTCTTCGGCAGTCCCTGATGTCGCTTCTGGAAAGTCCTCCCAGCCCTTACCACCAAAGGGCCAGCGGGAGAAAACAAAGAAGACCAAAAAGAAGAAAGAAAAGATTAAGGACCCTTCAGTGGCTCGAAAGGAGCGCTCGCTCACATCTTCGGCCACTGAAGACGAGGTGGAGATCCTTGCGTCCCCCGAGGATCTCGCCTTCCTAGGATTGCCAGAACCCATGGTTCTCGATCCTACAGATTCTGTGGAATTGGCAGCAGGTGCCCCTGCTGAATGACCATTTCATCTCTTCCATTATGGCTATTCAGCAGACTGCAAACGAAATCTTGCAGTGGAATTGCGGCGGATTTTTCCGCCATCTGGCAGAGCTGCGACAATTACTCTGCCGCTTCCCTGCGATCTGTCTAGCGGTGCAGGAGACATGGTTCCCCTTCGACAGGACCCCAGCCCTCCGAGGCTTTCGGGGCTATTTTAAAAACCGAGCCATCTACAACAGGGTGTCTGGCGGCGTGGGTGTTTATGTCCACGCCTCTGTCCCCAGTGCTGCTGTGCCTCTTCAAACATCTCTAGAGGCAGTCGCTGTTCGACTCCGGGTAGTGCAAGAGTTTACCGTCTGCTCTGTTTACCTTTCGCCTGATGAGGCCATCTCTCCCACAGACCTCGCAGCCTTGGTCGCCCAACTTCCCCCACCCTTTCTTCTTCTGGGGGACTTCAACGCCCACCACCCTCTGTGGGGTGCCACGCAGACCTCGGCCCGGGGTAGGGATGTTGAGTCCCTCCTGTCAGAGCAGAACCTCTGCCTTCTTAACACCGGTGCTCCTACCCACTTTAGCACAGCACATGGTACGTATTCTGCCATAGACCTGTCCGTCTGCAGCCCTAGCCTCCTTCCACGTCTCACCTGGAGGGTCCATGATGACCTGTGTGGCAGCGACCGTTTCCCGATCTTCCTGTCGCTCCCACAGTGTTCGCCTGCCTACCATCCGCCTCGCTGGTCCCTCCGTAGGGCTGACTGGCCAGCTTACTCTTCATACTGTTGTGATTTCCTCTCCGCTTCCAGCAGATGTTGATGCCGCCGTTCAGCAGGTCACAGAGGCCATCGATTCTGCAGCCGAAAACTCTGTTCCCACAACATCCGGATCGCTCCATCGTCCTTCGGTGCCCTGGTGGACACCAGAGATTGCTGAGGCCATCCGGGAACGTCGACGAACACTACAGCGCCACCGACGTCACCCTTCTGTCGAACATCTTGTAGCCTTCAAGCGCCTCCGGGCACGGGCCCGGCGACTCTTACAAGATAGTAAGAGAGCCTCGTGGGAGAAGTATGTCGCGTCCATTGGTTCTCGCGCTTCTCCTTCCAAGGTATGGTCGCAAGTTCGAGGCCTCTTCGGGCACCGCCCACCGGCAGGAATTCCAAGAGTCCAGGGTATGCTGTGTACTGACCCTGTCGCCGTCGCTGAGCACCTGGCAGATCATTTTGCACGTACGTCGGGGACTGCTGCCTATAGTGCAGATTTTCGTGCCATTAAAGAGCGAGCAGAGAGCTAGCAAATTTCATTTCGAACACGACGTCGTGAACCATATTACGTCCCATTTACTGAGTGGGAGTTGGAAAGTGCCCTTGCTGCATGCCCGGATACCTCCCCTGAACCCGATCGCATTCACAGCCAGTTCCTCCGACACCTATCAGCGTATGCCAAAAGCCAACTTCTCGCCCTGTTTAATCGCGTATGGCTTGAGGGTGTTTTTCCGTCCTCGTGGCGGGAAAGCATTATCATTCCGGTGGTTAAGTCTGGGGCAGATCCGCAGGTGGCTGATAGTTACCGCCCGATCAGCCTCACCAACGTTCCATGCAAGCTTCTCGAACGGTTGGTGAGTCGGAGGCTCATGTGGATCCTCGAGGACCGAGGACTGTTGGCGCATCAACAGGGTGGGTTCCGTCAAGGCCGCTCCGCAATCGACAATCTCGTGTCCCTAGAGTCAGCCATTCATACAGCATTTTCTCGCCGTGAACACCTGATTGCCGTCTTTTTTGACCTGCGGAAAGCGTATGACACCACCTGGTGCTATCATATTCTGTCTACGCTGTACAATTGGGGCTTACGGGGTCCACTTCCTATATTCATTAAGAACTTCCTGGCGTTGCGTTCTTTTCGTGTTCGTGTTGGTTCTTGTTTCAGCTCACCTCATTGTCAAGAGAACGGAGTCCCACAAGGTTCCGTTCTTAGTGTTCCTTTATTCTTAATCGCCATAAACGGTCTTGCTGTGGCTGCGGGGTCATCGGTTTCTACTTCCTTGTATGCCGATGACATCTGCATGTATTACAGCTCCTCCAGCATTGGCATAGCTGAACGGCGGTTGCAGATCGCAATTCGAAAGGCACAGTTGTGGGCGTTTGCCCACGGTTTTCAATTTTCTGCATCCAAAACCCGTGTGATGCATTTCTGTCGACGTCGGGCAGTACACCTGGAACCCGAACTTTACTTAGCTGGCGACCTGCTACAAGTTGAAGAGACGCACAGATTCTTAGGTATGGTGTTCGATGACCGTCTAACCTGGGTGCCGCACCTACGCCAGTTAAAACAAAAGTGCTGGCGACACCTCAACATCCTGCACTGTTTCAGCCACACTGTTTGGGGAGCCTCCCGCCCAACGCTCTTACAACTTTACAAGGCCCTCATTCAGTCGCGCCTAGACTATGGCAGCACAGTCTACGA